>OX465596.1:259745000-264745000 GCA_950022295.1 Bromus sterilis | reverse complement strand
ACCCAAGCATGTGTTGCTTCTTTCAGTTACCGAAGTAAGCGTGGATTGATTCCTTTCAATATCAATCCATTAGCATGTTCGACCTGACCATTGGACTGAGGATGGGCCACTGAGGCTTAATTCACTTGAATTCCATTGGTCCAATAGAAAGCTTTGAATTCAGCTGTGTTAAAATTGGAGCCATTATCTGTAGTGATGTCATGGGGCACACCAAAACGATGTATAATGCTTTGAAAAAAACTGTCCGTTGTTTCCAAATCCAAAGATATTATTGGTTTTGCTTCTATCCACTTTGTAAACTTGTCGACAACAACCAAGATATGAGTGAAACCATACTTGCCTGTTTTGAGTGGTCCGATCATATCAAGGCCCTAGACACCAAAAGGCCAAGCTAAAGGAATTTTCTTTATCTCAGAAGCAGGTTTATGCGGTTGACTTGCATAAAATTGGCATCCTTTGCAATGTTCAACAATGTCCTCAGCATCAGCTAGTGCCTTAGGCCAAAAGAAACCAACTCGGAAAGCTTTTTCCACTAATGTTTGACTTGAAGCATTATGCCCGCAATCGCTCGAGTGAATATCTTGCAATATGAGTTGACCCTCAACTTCTGATATGCATCGCTGGGGAAGTTTAGTGACACTATTTCTGTACAGCTCATTGTCTTCTGGTAATTCTTGTTTTTGTAAATAAGCCAAGATAGGTAAGGTCCACTCGGGTTGTGTCACCTCTACATCAAAAACCGTATCTATGACCGCAGGTATGTCTTCCTTATCAGGTATGTTTTTATATTGTAGCATCTCTGGATCAGCTTCGAAAAAAGGATCTTCTTTGATTGTTGGAGAATGCAGATGTTCAAGAAAACTTCCAGGTGGAATCTGATCCCGAGTTGATCCAAGCTTAGCCAAATCATCATCTGCTTGATTTTGACCACTTGGTATATGATGGAGCTCAAGCACATCAAAAAATTCTCCAATTTTCGGAACTACACATTAAGTTGTCATTGCTGGACTTCGAATGCCCATTGTTTCATCACTTAATTTGTCACCAAATCTGAATCTCCGAATACCATCAGCCGCCGAATTCCGAGTGAAATGGCCATCCGTAATCCGTACAAGAGGGCCTCATACTCGGCTTCATTGTTTGTTGCTGGAAAATGAATTTGGAGGATGTACCTCATTTCATCTTTTCTTGGTGAGACCAAAACTACATGTGCCCCTGCTCCATTCAGCATCTTTGATTCATCAAAAAACATGGTCCAATGCTCTAGGATTGGCTAGGGAGGATGTTGTATTTCTGTCCACTCGGCTAGGAAATCAGCCAGAGCCTGCGACTTGATTGCTTTCTTGGGATGGTATTGGATATCATAATAAGGCAACAAGTCAATTCCCCATTTTGCAATTCTACCCATGGCATATCTATTATTCATGATTTCTGCGAGAGGATCTTCCGAGACAACTGTGATTGAGTGATCTTGATAATAGTGAGCTAGTTATTGTGATGCCAAGTAAATTCCCATTGCCAACTTTTGGTAATGCAGGTAGCGTTGCTTGGATGGTGTAAGAACTTCAGAGATAAAATACACAGGTCTTTGAACCTTATTTGCTTTTCCTTCTTCTTCTTCCCTTTCCACCACAATAGCAACACTGACAACTTGGTTTTTGGCTGCCATATATAACAACAAATCCTCTTTTTCTCTCGGAGCAAAGAGAATTGGCCGGGTTGACAATTTCTTCTTTAAATCTTCGATGGCTTCCTGAGCCTCTTTAGTACAGGTAAAATTTTGCGATTTTTTCATCATCTGATAGAGAGGTAAGGCCTTCTCCCCAAGTCTAGAAATAAACTGACTAAGTGTTGCGGGGCACCTGATGGCGTGGAAGTGGTTATGGCTTCTCGCCCTTCGTTGGTTACCCTAAGTGGGATGTGAGATGTAGGATAGCAGCAAATTTACCCTATGTAGAGGATAGGGTTTGTCTGCCGTAGGACTCCGGCAATGATAAGTAGGTGCCAGCGGCGCACCTTACGCGGACTTGCACACAATACAATTAACTTTGCTCCCAACGAAGTTTAGAGAGGTTTTCAATCTCTCTGGTCTTGTTGTTTACAAAGGATCAAACACAAGAGATAATGATAATGATAACAACTGAAAGTAAATGCGTGAAAATAAATGAGCTTGTAAACAGTGATGAGAATATGGACCGGGGTCCTGTGATGTTCACTAGTGATTTCTCTCACCCAAAAGATGATAAAACTGCTATGGGAGGTAAACAAATTACAGATGTGCAATTGACAGGATTATAAACGCACCGCAATGCTAACTATGCTACAAAAGAAAGGAAGAGTCTCATAAGCATGGGCAGTACGCCAAAATAAGTAGACCGAAATCCATCTTCATCTACTACTAATCATCCAACTTGAGATATCTATCCAGAACATCTTGCTGGTATTAAGTTGCGAGCCCCACCCAAAGTGTAACCCCAAAGCAACAAATAACTGCATTAAAAGAACTTTGCGTAAAGTAAACAATCCTTGCAATCGCGGTTACAAGCACCGTTGTTTTCCCCCTTGTGGACACATCACATCCCCTAGACTCATGTTTCTGTCACTCAAGCGTGTCATCAGGGGGCATGTACCCACAATCGAGCATAACGTTCCCTCTTGGAGTTACTACCTACCACTTGGCCAAAGCAATAAACATCAACGGAGAACATGCAAGAATTACTTAGGAACGAAAATATAAGAGATCAAACCCAAATATATTACTCTATCATGATCTGAACATAATCTCATAATCCATCAGATCCCATCAAACTCAGCATAGCAACAGCAGAAGAATTACATAAGTGCCTCGATCATGTAGGGCAGCTCACGAGGTCTAAACCATGAAGAACAAAGGGGGGAGGAGAATATAAAATAGCTACTGATGACGGAGCCATGGTCCAAGGTAGACTAGTCTCGGCACATCCGGGAAGCGTCCATGGTGAAGGGGAAGCTCCCGGAGGTCGATCCTCCCTCCGGCAGGGTGCCGGGAAGGGTCGCGACGGTTCTCCCGATCTTGGAAGCGCGGCGGCGGCGGAACACAGGAGAATTTGCGAAATAGGGTTCGGTTCTCGAAAGTTTCCCATGACGGAGAATAAATAGGCGAAGGGGGAAGCCAGGGGGCCGCCTGGGTGCCTGGTGGTGGGCCCCTGGCCCTCCTTCGAGCTTCTGGAGTCTTCCGACACGCTGATTTTTTATCTGATTTTTCCGGATTTTTGGAGCACTTTTTATATGGGGGAAAACTGAAATAGAAAAACAGCAGAAAACAGGAACTAGCACTGGGGTGCACTGAGTTAGTAGGTTAGTCCAAATATTATCAAAAATGTATGAAAGTGTATCTAGATCATAGCAATATCACACAAAACATGCATGGAGTGAGCAGAAATTATCGATACGTTTGAGACGTATCAAAATCCCCAAGCTTAATTCCTGCTCGTCCTTGAGTAGGTAAATGATAACAGACATAATTTCTGTGGTGACATGCTAGAAACCATATAAGAACTTTGAAAAGTAAAGCAATCAAGGTATGTAATTCAATTCAAGTCATAACATGCAAGATTCTATATTAGCATTGAAACAAGCAACGAAAGAACAATAGGTGCACGAGCTCTCGCTGTCCGTGACTCGAATGTCTCCAAATGGTGTTTGCGTGCAAGAAGCGGGATAGGGAATACGAGAAAAAAGTATTTTTGTTGTGAGAACTGTTGGGGCACACGGTACACTACGCTAGCGCTAAATCAAAATTTTCTACCGCGCACAACCAAGCTCACTACTACTGGAGATGAACTACGTGATTAGAGTTTACCACTAGACGCGCAGTCACGGCAGCGGAAGGAGAGTTGGCGATGCGCGTCGGCGGCTGGTCCTCGAATCCATTGAACCGATCCGTCGTACCGATCACACGAACGGAGTCCCGCGATCCGATCCCGCGAACAGTTCGTCCAAGCGCCGCAGGTGCAGCACCTCCAAGGGATGCGCACGTACAAGGAGGAGCGCCGGGCGGCAGACTGCTAGGTCCGGCGGCTCGACCTGGAGGTGGAGTGGCGGCTAGGGTTGTGGTCTGTCCTGTACCCCTTCGGGGTTCGCCCTAGCCTTTATATAGGCGCCCGTGGAATGGCCTCAACCCTTGAGGCAATCCGGACCCTCCATCCATAATCCATTCGGATCACATCCGAATGGGATCCTTTCCCCTTAAGCGCGCGACCCTATAGGTTCACGTACACATGGACACGTCCCGAATCACATCCGGTTCAATAGTCGGTAGTGGTCCCTAGCAGAACGTGCCGACTCCCATATATGCGTAAAGCCATAAGACGAACCATTACAAAGTGTCATATGCAACATTCCTTTTGCCTCACGATATATGTTGTCAAGCTCAAGGCGAGTACTTGTCACCCTTGTGATAGCTTGATCTCTCTTCTCGAAACCGTGATACAGATTCCTGAACCGGGTTAACACTTAACCCATGTCGCAGGGCCATGCTTTCTAAATCTTATCACTCGAGAGGGCCCTGAGAATATCTCTCCAAAGTGGAGGGGCAAATCCCATCTTGATCAACCATGTCTCGCGGCATGTATCATGACTCACCCGTAAGCTACCTTTATAACTACTTAGTTACGGTGTAGCGTTTGATAGTCCCTAAGTGAGTCATTCCTCATCCCGAGAACATGCGAGGACCTCAGGTCTAGGACATGGCATATACATTGTATTGAGACTAACATATGACAATATCTCGCTATGTCTCAAAGTGGGTCTCTGTCCAACTCAGTGATCCCATCACTAAGTTCATACTATTGGTAGTATCTCCATGCTCATGACTTGTGAAACATAGTCATCAATCGAATCATATACTAGTCAAGGATATGTGTCCGCATAACCTTATCAACTAGGGACCATTAGAACAATCATCACAGAATATATAGTCTTAGAAAAAATTCACATACTTATTGATAGATATCAGTGATGATGTTCAAGGAAAATAAAAATAACTCATGAATACATAAGGAGATAACATCATAACATGATTGCCTCTAGGGCATATCTCCAACAGTGTCCCACTTGCACTAGAGTCAATTAGTTAGGCATCTAAGGCCCATGGCTCTTACGTGCGCCTCATGCTTCGGCATCGGGAGAGGCTTTGTCAAAGGATCAGCAACGTTTGCATACGTGTGTACTTTGCATACATTTATATTACCATCATCTACGAATTGTCGTATGAGATGATAACGCCTTTCTATGTTCTTGGATTTCTGGTCATGCCTTGGCTCCCTGGCATGTGCGATGGCACCACTATTATCACAATAGAGGTCCAACGGGTTTGCCGAGTCTGGAACCACACCAATTAGGGTAATGAAATCCCTTATCCAAACACCTTACTTTGAAGCTTCAGAAGCTGCAAGGTACTCGGCCTCTGTTGCAGCATAAGCTACCGTCTCTTGCTTGGAACTCTTCCATCTCACTGGACCTTCGTTCAGAATGAACACATAACCAGATTGCGAACAAAATTCATCCTTGTCGGTTTGGAAACTAGCATCGGTGTAACCCTTTACAACGAGCTCATCCTCACCTCCATAAACTAGGAACATACCCTTAGTCCTTTTCAGGTACTTTAGGATGCTCTTAACTGTTGTCCAGTGGCTCTCGCCTAGATTAGCCTGGTATCTTATCGTAGCGCTTAGAGCATAGGAAACATCTGGACGAGTACATACCATAGCATACATGATAGACCCGATGGTCGAAGCATACGGAATCTTATCCATGCGTCTTTTCTCATCAGTAGTCGATTGACCCTGAGTCTTGCTTAGATGAATGCCATGTGACACAGGAAAGAACCCTTTCTTAGCCTCATGCATGTTGAACCTTTTCAACACCTTGTCAATATACGTACACTGGCTTAATCCAATAAGCCTCCTTGATCTATTCTATAGACCTTGATTCCCAAAATGTAAGATGTTTCTCCCAAGTCCTTCATTGCAAAACTATTTTTCAATGAGTCCTTGAAAGCTTCAAGCATTGGAATGTCATTCCCAATCAGTAATATGTCATCCACATATAAGATTAGAAATACGATTGAGCTCCCACTAAACTTCTTGAACACACAAGGTTCCTTTTCGTTCTCGATGAAGCCAAACGATTTGACAACCTCTTTAAAACGAATATTCCAACTCCGAGATGCTTGCTTCAATCCATAAATGGATTTCTGAAGTTTGTATACCTTACTAGCATTCTCTGGATCGACAAAACCCTCGGGCTGTATCATATACACGTCCTCTTCTAGATTTCCATTAAGGAAAGATGTTTTGACATCCATCTGTCATATCTCATAATCGAAATAGGCATCTATAGCTAGAATAATCCGAACTGATTTAATCATCACTACAGGCGAGAAGGTCTCGTTTTAGTCAATTCCTTGAACTTGTTGAAACCCCTTCGCGACAAGTCGAGCTTAATGGATTTGAACATTTCCATCCATATCAGTCTTCTTCTTAAAGATCCATTTGCCCTCAATGGTTCTTGCACCATGTGACGCCCCCAAAATCAGACCGTGTAGAGTAATCATACACGCAAGGTACACGATCGAGATCAGGGACTCATGGTGAGATATCACAACCCAACTCTACAAATAAAATAATACAAGCTATTTAATACAAGCCAGGGGCCACGAGGGCTCGAATACAACATCTCGAGAGCACAAGTCAGCGGAAGCAACAATATCTGAGTACAGAAACAAGGGTACAAGGTTGCCTTAAGAAGGCTAGCACAAAAACAACACTCAATCGAAAAGGCAAGGCCTCCTGCCTGGGAACCTTCAAATTACTCCTGGTCAAAGGGGAACTCGATGTCGTAGAAGGCATCGGGGATCTTCATATTGCGGTGGTCGACATCGGGGATCTCCTACTCCTGGATTCCAACGTCGACTGCAGCGGCCGATCAGGCAAAACAGTAAAGGAAATAAAGAAGGGTGAGTATCTAGCATACCCGCGAGTCTTACGTCCGCTACTAAGCAATTATGCATTGTATCAAATGGAAAGGGGAGGCTGTATATAGTGGACTGCAAGTTAGAAATTCAGAGAAAGGACAAGAAGCTAGGCCTAACGAAGACTAGCATCTTCCGACGAGTCTTGCAGCATGAGGTAAGAATTAGCCAACAGTTTATATAAAGCATAAAGTAACAATGCAGCAGAAGTTGCTGCAGCATTGTATAATAATAAGTTGTAATAATTAGCAATGCCTCCGAGTTCACCTCCTCGACATCCCCGCGAGGAAGAAAACCCGGAACCATACAGTTTAATAATAATAGTTTGTAGTGGTAAGATCCAGCTTCAGCATAAAGCGGCCTGTTACCGTGGACACGACTATTCGAATAGATTAATCTTCCCTGCAGGGGTGCACTTGTGTTGCACTACACGCACGGATCTCCAGGGTGGCGGGAACCTTGTTAGGGAACGCTCCACCGAGGCTATCCGACACTTCATAGCCCATCTTTCAAACTCAACAGAGAGGTCATCCACCGGACTATATCCTATGTACGCGGGGCTTTGGACCCTAACCCCGACGTACTCCTGCACGGTGCGAGGCTGGCCGGTGAAGTTCCAAATAAGACACCACCGCGCGAGCAAATAAGACAACACCACTTCCCGGCGCAGGCCGTGGTACTGCTGACGTCTGAAGAGTCCTCGGACGACACTACGAAGCTGAGGAGCCCATAACTCGTAATTCCCACGGGTAGGTAGTGTGTACATGGCATATAGCCAACTCAAGACATTCACTGCACCATTTAGCATTTTAATTAACATGCGTGACAACCGTTATCGTTGCCTCGACTTAACTGACCCGCGGACAACGACAGCAGCCAGGACCACCAGTACATCGGTGCCTGCCCCGTCGTCCCACCAAGTCACTGCGGTTACCAACAAGGTGAACCGTCTCCTTACCTTGTCTCGCGTGTGCTCCTGGAGGAGCTCGACTTTCGTGGTTTGGTAACTCTCGTGGCCAACGATCAGGGGCCAAGCACACCGGTACACTGGTCGTACCCTCCCTGTCGTCTCGTCGCAATACCACTCGCGGGCACCGTTGGGTCGCCCGACTTCTTACCTTTAAGGACACCAGTTGGTTCGAGTTCCTACCATTAAGTGAAACCAGGAGGTATCACCCTCGATGGCACACTTAAAGAGGTTTGACAGAGACATCAGCGGAATGAACTAAAGAAGTAAACCTCATATCATCCCGGTGATGCTACGCTACTGAGCCGACGAGTGTGAAATACGAGTCCATTCCACTCATAAGCCAAACTCGAAGCGACTCGGCAGAGTCTCGCCGTTGTAGGTTCCCTAGGGCGTCTGCATTGATCCGTACCTGTTGCAGTTGTATATATTTTGTATCCGCGTCACTCCCCTGAGTGGCCACGGCCCGCTATCTAATCCTAGCTAACAATGCGCAGGGCTCACTGCTGAATATAATATATAGATATAGCAGGCAGCATAGGATAAGGAAGGTACAACAAGGGGCGACAAAATCAGGCTATGCAATTGAATAGGATTGTAATCGTAACAGCAGCAGTAACAATGCCTAGTGCAAGAAATGTATGGAAAGATAGGCGATATCTCAGTAAGAGAATGGCTATGCTTGCCTGGAAGCTCGACGGTAGGGGTACGGTCGTCGACGAAGTAGTCGTACTTGGCAACGGTGTAGTCGGCGGCAGCAACGAGCTCTATCGGAGAATAAAGTGGGGAGAAACAATAAATACTCAGCAATAATAGCAATACAAATTCAAGACAAGGCAAACGCGGTGTTGGCGGTGTTCTAACGCAGTGTTAAGTATTTTAATCAGAGCGGGAATTTATCCTGGGATGACTCATTAGTATCGGTGGATTACCGGACAGATGATCCGGAGGGGGAAGGTTCCATGTCTGCAGTGTTGGAGACATCTGACAGACATGTGGATTGTGTATCCGTGTTAGTTGATCCATTCTGAACAACTTTCATGTTCAGAATATCTTCATCCGGAAAGTTTTACCGGTTCTGGGTGATTACCGGACAGGGGGTACCGGAGGGGGAAGATATCATGCCGGAGGTGTGGTGGACATCCGACACACGTGTTGTTTGTGCATCCGGGTTATTTGATCTATTCCGAGAAACTTTCGTGTTCGAAATAAATTCATCCGGGTAGTTTAACGGTATCGGGCAAACATCGGTCAGCGCTACCGGAGGGGGATGGTTCGATGTTCGTTGTGGTAGAGGGGGGTGGTAGCCAGACGAATAGCGTATTCTTATTCATTACATTTTTCTGATCAATTTTCATGTATAAAGTTTTTGAATCTGAGTAACGGTTTAAAAGTTATTGAATTTCAAAGTTTTAAATCATTTAAATGATTTTTGGAATTTCTTTTATTATTAAAATAGAAACATTATCCACAAGTCTATCCAGAACAGTGCTGACAGGTGGGACCCATATGCCAGCCTCTTTTTATTAATAAATCTTTTATTTAGATTACTCTGACTAGTGGGGCCCAACAGTGAGTGACTGATTTGTATAACTATTTTAATTATCCTAAATAACTACAGAGGGCCCACCTGTCAGTGCAACATTTTAATTAAACAATTTTAAATAAGTTAAAAGGGCAGGGTCCGCATGTCAGTGGGGGTGGGGTTTGTTTTCTGGTTAATTTAAATAGTCTATTAGAGGGGGGGTTGGGCCCAGCTGTAATAGACACATGGGGTTGGGGGTTAGTGCTAAACACCTAGCTTACAGGGCGGGCCTACCGGGCAGTGACTCAGGGGCTTGCCGGCGACGACGGAGCCATGCCCGGCAACGAGGTTGGCCATGCTGTCGACTGGGGCCACGGGAGGGGCTGGGCTGGGCGCGTTCGACAGAGGGGAGAACAGCGCGTCGAATGGTGGCCGTAGCAGCGACCGGGGGTGGCCGGAGTGAAGCTCGCCGTCGACAATGCCGGAGGCAGTGCTCGGGACAAATTGGAATCGGGGGTACGGGGCGAAATCGAGCGCGCAACTCATCTTAACCGAACCTACGCTCTACCAGGAACACAGTGATGCAAGCGGCGTGAGCTGGGGGGACCCGAGTGCCGGCGGCGACGATAAACAACGGCGGCCGGAGCTCGTGCAGGGTGGAGATGACGAGCTAGCGCACGAAATCGAGCACTAGTAGGGGAAAAAAGACGATGGGCTCACAGTGAGTGTAGTGGCGAGCTCAGGGAGGCGCGGCATGGCCTGTAGCCTAGGCATTCAACGACGAGGTGCTCGGCGGCTGTCGTTGGGGAACGGCTCGATGGAGAGCTCGTGGTGGTCCCCCGTTCGATTCCCGCCCTGGGGTGGTGAAGACGAACGAGGCGCAGCCGTTGGACATTACGGAGCGGCGAGGCGGGGCCGTTGGCCGCGAGCACGACGGCGGCGCGGACTCGAATGCGCACGGGTCCGTGCGGGGGCGAGGTGGAGACGATGGGGAGGGGGAGGGATCTCGATCCAGGTGCAGGGGGGTGCAGGGGGCTTATCTCCGACGTGCGCTACAGGGGGAGCAGGTGAGGGAGGGGGCTCCAGCGGCGCCCGTGGCCACGGCTGTGCCACGGCGTCGAGCAGGTGGCCGACGGGACAGGGGCAGGTGGGAGGTGGGAGACGGGCTGGAGGAGTTGGGCCGGGGTGGGGCTTTGCCCAGGGCATATAATAGGTTTCCCTCTATTTCTTTTCTTTTTCTTTTCTGTTCTTTCTATTTGCATTTTATTTAATGACTTTTGCAATATTTTAAAATGGTATACTAGATCCACAATTAGTGTTTCACTTTATACTAGAGCCACACAAGGTTTGGGGGCAAACTATATTCATTTGAATCATTGTTATATTTAAAATGATTAAATATTGCTGTTTTGCTACTGTTAAGATTTGTTTGCAATATTTAAATATTCAAATAAATACCCAATATTGGTTGAACATGGTCTACTGATTTTTAGGGGTTTTCCAAAATTGGTTTCATGAATTTTGGGCAAAGTTTTAGTTGTCACCTATTTTTTAATAACCACCAAAAGGCATTTGAATTGGTTTTGATTCAAAGTTGATCAAGGCAAGGATCAAGCACAATGATTCGAACTTAAGCAAGGTGTTTACTGTTCCAAAAATATTGATTACTGTTACAAGACCTGAGGGTGTTACAAATCTCCCCTACTACAAAGAATTCTCATCCCGAGAATTAAAAGGTAGTGGTAAGGGTTAGAGTTCTGGTTTCGTATTCTATCGCATCTTCTGGTTCTTGTTGTCCTACTCGAAGAAATTAATCCTTCATGTTGAGGCCTTCACTGCACGACATCGGTGCATCTCGATGGGTTTTCATCCTTTCGTCCGGGGCTTCATCGCACTTACGAACAGGGTAAGAGGTAAGGCTTAAGGGGGTAGGATCGATACAAGATTAATCAAATGGGGTTGCTCAAGGTTATGGGGTACAAAGTCCTTCCGAGTTTAATCTCAGGGAGGTACATCGAGAGAAGTTTTAAGCGGATAGGCACGCATTCGACGCCGAGGACGGATGATGGGAAATGGGCCCCGATCATCAGACACAAGCACTGAGTCTGATATCAGACGAAATATCACGAGGTCGATGACAAGAGTCAGGTTTCGATCCTGTGGAACTATGGGTTACGGGCCCACAGAAGGTAAGAAGGGTGGCGACATTCCATGCGACCACGATGCAAGGTTTGTCAGAGAACAATTTGTCAGCTATGTCAGCAACAATGTCGGTACCAGGGGCAGTGGACATTGAGAACCATTTCCTGCTCGTTAATACGAGGTGGACCAATTGGCAAAGTTCTCGTCCCGGTGGTTACCAAGATGTCATCAACAATGGCAACAAGGGTTACTGACGAGGTTGTACACCAAGGTGTTTACACAAGCAGGAGAATTTCACTACTTAGATAAGATACGTTACAAGAAAGGTTAAACAGACCACTGGCAAGGAAGTTCTGATCATCAGATCAAATAGACCAATGGAAGGGAAAACGGGGTTGTCTGATCAAATAGACCAATGTAAGGGAAGAAGCGATGATACACAAGTATCATGTGCATAGCTTTCCAAAGGGGAAGCAGAGTACGATATATTTGATCAAGTTTGTATTGGCGGGGGTAAAAGAAGGTTATCGATGATAACACAAATCATCGAGGGGAAGGATGGTATCTCACACGACGAATCCAATAGACACATGGAAGAAGCCATGTAAGATTTATCGGATAATAATCCACCAAAGTTCGGGTGGTTCGCAAAGAATCTTATGTGAGTATCGGCACTCAACCAGAAGAAGAAAGAATGCAAAGGCATCGGGTGATAGAAGCATCAGAATAATTCGATGCTTAAGTACAAGGAAATGTTGATTTCCAGATCGGGAGGTGGATGTAATTATCCATACGGACTTATCGGTGGCAGAGGATTGCAAAGGCGATGAACACGTAGGTTCTCGGGAATTTATCAGAGAGTAATCTTCGGGATCTTCAGGTGAATCAGGCGATCATCGGGAAGGCAGTGCTCTCCGGAAGGACGGAGGTACGAGAACCTAAAGTGAGCATTAATAAAACTTACCAGCAAGGATAAGAGATCAGAGTCCCAGAGCATAGGTACGGAGAAAAAGATCCTAATAACATAGATATCACACGTAGTGACATCGATGTGGGCCCGTAAGCCAAACATTAAGTTAGCAAGTAGTTTTGCAAATACTAGACTTGACTTTGACCGAGGAGTGGTTAGGGGCTTCCTACAGGCAGTCGGCTCTGATACCAACTTGTGACGCCCCCAAAATCAGACCGTGTACAGTAATCATACACGCAAGGTACACGATCGAGATCAGGGACTCACAGTGAGATATCAAAACACAATTCTACAAATAAAATAATACAAGCTGTTTAATACAAGCCAGGGGCCACGAGGGCTCGAATACAACAGCTCGAGAGCACAAGTCAGCGGAAGCAACAGTATCTGAGTACAGACACAAGGGTACAAGGTTGCCTTAAGAAGGCTAGCACAAAAACAACACTCGATCGAAAAGGCAAGGCCTCCTTCCTGGGAACCTCCAAACTACTCCTGGTCAAAGGGGAACTCGATGTCGTAGACGGCATCGGGAATCTTCATGTTGCGGTTGTCGACATCGGGGATCTCCTACTCCTGGACTCCAACGTCGACTGCAGCAGCCGATCAGGCAAAACAGTAAAGGAAATAAAGCAGGTGAGTATCTAGCATACCCACGAGTCTTACTTCCGCTAATAAGCATTTATGCATTGTATGAAATGGAAAGGGGAGGCTGTATATAGTGGACTGCAAGGTAGAAAGTCAGAGCAAGGATAAGAAGCTAGGCCTAACGAAGACTAGCATCTTCCAACGAGTCTTGCAGCATGAGGTAAGAATCAGCCAACAGTTTATATAAAGCATAAAGTAACAATGGAGCAGAAGTTGTTGCAGCATTGTATAATAATAAGTTGTAATAATTAGCAATGCCTCCGAGTTCACCTCGTCGACATCCCCGTGAGGAAGAAAACCCGGAACCATACAGTTTAATAATAATAGTTTGTAGTGGTAAGATCCAGCTTCAACATAAAGCGTCCTGTTACCGTGGACACGAGTATTCGAATAGATAAATCTTCCCTGCAGGGGTGCACTTGTGTTACACTACACGCACGGATCTCTAGGGTGCAGGGAACCTTGTTAGGGAACGCTCCACCGAGGCTATCCGACACTTCATAGCCCATCTTTCAAACTCAACAGAGAGGTCATCCGCCGGACTATATACTATGTACGCGGGGCTTTGGACCCTAACCCCGACGTACTCCTGCACGGTGCGAGGCTGGATGGTGAAGTTAAAGCAAATCCAAATAAGACACCACCGCGCGAGCAAATAAGACAACACCACTTCCCGGCGCAGGCCGCGGCACTGCTGACGTCTGAAGAGTCCTCGGACGACACTACGAAGCAGAGGAGCCCGTAACTCGTAATTCCCACGGGTAGGTAGTGCGTACATGGCATATAGCCAACTCAAGACATTCACTGAACCATTTAGCATTTTAATTAACCTGCGTGACAACCGTTATCGTTGCCTCGACTTAACTGACCCGCGGACAACGACAGCAGCCAGGACCACCAGTACATCGGTACCTGCCCCGTCGTCCCACCAAGTCACTGCGGTTACCAACAAGGTGAACCGTCTCCTTACCTTGTCTCGCGTGTGCTCCTGGAGGAGCTCTTCTTTCGTGGTTTGGTAACTCTCGCGGCCAACGATCAGGGGCCAAGCACCGCGGTACACTGGTCGCAATACCACTCGCGGGCACCGTTGGGTCGACCGACTTCTTACCTTTAAGGACACCGATTGGTTCGAGTTCCTACCATTAAGTGAAACCAGGAGGTATCACCCTCGATGGCACACTTAGAGAGGTTTGACAGAGACATCAGCGGAATGAACTAAAGAGGTAAACCTCATATCATCCCGGTGATGCTACGCTACTGAGCCGACAAGAGTAAAATACGAGTCCATTCCACTCGTAAGCCAAACTCGAAGCGACTCGGCAGAGTCTCGCCGTTGTAGGTTCCCTAGGGCGTCTGCATTGATCCGTACCTGTTGCAGTTGTATATATTTTGTATCCGCGTCACTCCCCTGAGTGGCCACGGCCCGCTATCTAATCCTAGCTAACAATGCTCAGGGCTCACTGCTGAATATAATATATAGATATAGCAGGCAGCATAGGATAAGGAAGGTACAACAAGGGGCGACAAAATCAGTCTATGAAATTGAATAGGAGTGTAATCGTAACAGCAGCAGTAACAATGCCTAGTGCAAGAAATGTACGGAAAGATAGGCGATATCTGGGGAAGAGAATGGCTCTGCTTGCCTGGAAGCTCGACGGTAGGGGTACGGTTGTCGAAGAAGTAGTCGTACTCGGCAACGGTGTAGTCGGCGGCAGCAACGAGCTCTATCGGAGAATAAAAGGGGGAGAAACAATAAATACACAGCAATAATAGCAATACAAATTCAAGACAAGGCAAACGCGGTGTTGGTGGTGTTCTAACGCAGTGTTAAGTATTTTAGTCAGAGCGGGAATTTATCCGGGGATGACTCATCAGTACCGGTGGATTACCGGACAGATGATCCGGAGGGGGAAGGTTCCATGTTTGCAGTGTTGGAGACATCTGACAGACATGTGGATAGTGTATCCGTGTTAGTTGATCCATTCTGAACAACTTTCATGTTCAGAATATTTTCATCCGGAAAGTTTTACCGGCTCCGGTTGATTACCGGACAGGGGGTACTGGAGGGGGAAGATGTCATGCTGGAGGTGTCGTGGACATCAGATACACGTGTTGGTGGTGCATCCGGGTTAGTTGATCTATTCCGAACAACTTTCGTGTTCGAAATAAATTCATCCGGGTAGTATAACGGTATCGGGCAAACATCGGTCAGCGCTACCGGAGGGGGATGGTTCGATGTTCGTTGTGTTAGATGGGGGTGGTAGACATATGAATAGCGTATTCTTATTCGTTACATTTTTCTGATCAATTTTCATGTATAAAGTTTTTGAATCTAAGTAACGGTTTAAAAGTTATTGAATTTCAAAGTTTTAAATCATTTAAATGAGTTTTGGAATTTCTTTTATTATTAAAATATAAACATTATCCACAAGTCTATCCAGAACAGTGCTGACAGGTGGGACCCACATGTCAGCCTCTGTTTATTAATAAATCTTTTATTTAGATTACTCTGACTAGTGGGGCCCAACAGTATAACTATTTTAATTATCCTAACTAACTACAGAGGGCCCACCTGTCAGTGCAACATTTTAATTAAACAATTTTAATTAAGTTAAAAGGGCAGGGCCCGCATGTCAGTGGGGGTGGGGTTTGTTTTCTGGTTAATTTAAATAGTCTATTAGAGGGGGGCTGGGCCCAGCTGTAATAGACACAGAGGGTTGGGGGTTAGTGCTAAACACCTAGCTTACAGGGCGGGCCTACCGGGCTGTGACTCAGGGGCTTGCCGGCGACGACGGAGCCATGGCCGCCGGCGAGGTTGGCCATGCCGTCGACTAGGGCCACGGGAGGGGCTGGGGCTGGGCGTGTTCGACAGAGGGGAGAACAGCGCGTCGAATGGTGGCCGTAGCAGCGACCGGGGGTGGCCGGAGTGAAGCTCGCCGTCGACAATGGCGGAGGAAGCGCTCGGGTCAAATGGGAATCGGGGGTACGGGGCAAAATCGAGCGCGCAACTCATCTTAACCGAACCTACGCTCTACCAGGAACACAGTGGTGCAAGCGGCGTGAGCTGGGGGGACCCGAGTGCCGGCGGCGACGATAAACAGCGGCGGCCGGAGCTCGTGCAGGGTGGAGATGACGAGCTAGCGCACGAAATCGAGCACTAGTAGGGGCAAAACGTCGCGGGGCTCACAGTGAGTGTAGTGGCGAGCTCGGGGAGGCGCGGCGTGGCCTGTAGCCTAGGCATTCAATGGCGAGGTGCTCGGCGGCTGTCGTTGGGGAACGGCTCGATGGAGAGCCCGTGGTGGTCCCCCGTTCGATTCCCGCCCTGGGGTGGTGAAGCCGAACGAGGCGCAGCCGTTGGACATTACGGAGCGGCGAGGCGGGGCCGTTGGCCGCGAGCACGACGGCGGCGCGGACTCGGATGCGCACGGGTCCGTGCGGGGGCGAGGTGGAGACGATCGGGAGGGGGAGGGATCTCGATCCAGGTGCAGGGGGGTGCAGGTGGGCCTTTGCGCAGGGCGTAGAATAGGTTTCCCTCTATTTCTTTTCTTTTTCTTTTCTGTTCTTTCTATTTGCATTTTATTTATTGACTTTTGCAATATTTTAAAATGGTATACTAGATCCACAATTAGTGTTTCACTTTATACTAGAGCCACACAAGGTTTGGGGGCAAACTATATTCATTTGAATCATTGCTATATTTAAAATGATTAAATATTGCTGTTTTGTTACTGTTAAGATTTGTTTGCAATATTTAAATATTCAAATAAATACCCAATATTGGTTGAACATGGTCTACTGATTTTTAGGGGTTTTCCAAAATTGGTTTCATGAATTTTGGGCAAAGTTTTAGTTGTCACCTATTTTTTAATAACCACCAAAAGGCATTTGAATTGGTTTTGATTCAAAGTTGATCAAGGCAAGGATCAAGCACAATGATTCGAACTTAAGCAAGGTGTTTACTGTTCCAAAAATATTCATTACTGTTATAAGACCTGAGGGTGTTACACACCATTTGGCAGATCAACCAAGTTCCAAACTTGATGGTCATCCATGGACTTTAACTCGGATCTCATGGCCTCAAGCCATAACTCGGAATCTGGATCCACCATCGCTTCCGCATATGTCAAAGGCTCATCGTTGTCCAACAACAATACATTGCTTGCATTACGCAGCCTTTCTGACCTTCGTTGTGCGGGTGCTACTTCAACCACGGGTTCACTGATTGGCTCTGCCATAATGGCATCACTTGTCGTGTCTTCCCCCGAGTGGTTTATCTAGAACCTCTTCGAGTTGCATTGTCCTCCCACTAGCCTTCCTATTGAGAAACTCTTTCACAAGTAAGGTACCATGTCGAGCGACAAACACTTTTCCCTCTTGTCGGTTGTAGAAGTAATACCCTAATGTTTCAATTGGATATCCCACGAATATGCACTTATCCGATTTGGGTGCGTGCTTGTCCGACTGAAGTCACTTGACAAAAGCTTCACAACCCGAAATCTTTAGAAAAGACAAACTGTGACGCTTCCCAGTCCATATCTCATATGGTTTCTTATCTACGGATTTAGATGGTACTCTGTTTAGTGTGAACACTGAAGTTTCTAGAGCATGACCCCAAAATGACAACAGTAGATCTGACTGACTCATCATCGATCGAACCATGTCCAACAAGGTGCGATTCCTCCGTTCCGATACACCATTTCTTTGAGGCGTTCCACGATGTGTGAGTTGTTGAACTATTCCACGACTCTTGAGATG
This sequence comes from Bromus sterilis, assembly GCA_950022295.1. Taxonomy (NCBI): domain Eukaryota; kingdom Viridiplantae; phylum Streptophyta; class Magnoliopsida; order Poales; family Poaceae; genus Bromus; species Bromus sterilis. Next base: position 264,726,984 of record OX465596.1, on the reverse strand, counting down.
ATCATCAAACTCTTGACTCGGATATTCACCTCCACGATCTGATCGTAGAAGTTTGATTGTCTTGCCGAGTTGATTCTCTACTTCATTCTGAAACTCCTTGAACTTTTCAAAGGTTTTCGACTTGTGCCTCATCAAGTAGATATATCCATATCTTCTCAAGTCGTCGGTGAAAGTCAGGAAGTACTGGTAACCACCTCTAGCATTCGTGCTCATTGGTCCACACACATCAATATGTATGAGTTCCAACAAGTCGGATGCCCTCTCGCAACTCTTTGCAAAAGGTGTCTTGGTCATCTTGCCGATTAGGCACGATTCGCATGTCTCGAATGATTAAAAATCAAACGAATTTAAAAGTCCATCATCATGGATCTTCTTCATGCGCTTTTCACTAATATGACCAAGCTGACAGTGCCAAAAGTAAGTTGTATTCAGATCATTAGGTTTAAGCCTCTTGGCATTTATATTATAGACAGATTCACCTTCAAGATTCAAAATGAATAACCCATTCACAACGAACGCCAAGCCATAAAACATCTTATTCAAATATATAGAACAACCATTGTCCTTAATAATGAATTCATAACCTTGTCTCATCAAACATGAGGCAGAAATAATTTTTCGACTTAACGATGGAACATAATAACAATTATCAAGCTCCATTACAAATCCAGAAGGTAAATTAAGTTGCATGGTGCCGACGACTAATGCAGCAACTGTTGCTTTATTCCCGACGTGAATGTCAACTTCTCCTCTTGCGACATCTCTACTTCTTTTTAGTCCCTACATCGAGTTGTAAATGTGAACAACCGATCCGGTATCATATACCCAAGAACTATTAGAAATATCCGCAAGATAAATGTCTATAACATATACAACAAGTGTACGTGTAGAAGACGTACTCCCACTGCTCTTTCCCTTGCTGGCGAGCCACTTGTTGCAGTTCCTCTTCTAGTAACCATTCTCCTTGCAATAGAAGCAAATGGTCTCCGCGTCAGGTCCAGGCTTAGGCGCCGGGGCTGGAGTCAGGATCACATCCTTGTCCTTTCCCTTTGCGTTAGCCTTCTTCTTGGTCCATGACTTCTTGAACTTGGCCGTGTTCTGCACCATCAATACTTGATGTGTGCCCTTCTTAATGTCCTGCTCTGCTATCTTAAGCATCCCATGCAATTCAGTGGGCTTCTTTTCCATCCCATGCATATGAAAGTTCGTAATGAAAGATTTATAGCTTGGCGGAAGAGAACCCAGAATTGCATCTGTAGCTGACTCAGGAGTCAACGGATGCCCAAGACGATCCAAAGCTTGCATGTATCCCATCATTTTGATGACATGCGGGCTTAGTGGATCACCCTCTTTCAGCATGCAATCCATCAGGGATCGCCAGACTTTGAACCTTTCGGTCCTAGCCTAAACCTGAAACATGCCCTGAAGACTCTCGATCATATCGAAAGCCATAATGTCTTCGAACTGCTGTTGCAGTTCGGGCTCCATAGAAGCCAGCATGAGGCAGCTGATCTCAGTAGACTCATCCTTGAGTTTCTGATTGGCATTCTTAGCAGCAGCGGTAGCATTATCAGCCGGTTCCTCTGGAAGCGGTTCGTCTAGAACATTTTCCTTTTTATCATGCTTGAGAACAATTCTCAGATTTCTATACCAGGTGGTAAAGTTTGTTCCATTCAGTTTTTCTTTCTCAAGGATGGATTTCAACGCAAAATTGGTAACTGGAGCAGGTGGTGCCATTGATCTACAACATAAAATGCAAAATACTAAGACATGCATTCATGAAGAGCAATTCATATTAAACGCTTTAATAAAATTACTCCCACTAAGTTCAACATCCCTCTAGGTTACACTAAGTGATTCAGGATCCGATGGGGCGAATTGACTAGTGAGCTTTTGCATCACTTCTAGCCGACTCGACCTCCCGGTAAGTAACTCCTTGCCAATCGCATGAACCATACGAATCTTGTTTGTTGATGCGCATCACATACACACCAACACCAATGCCCCGAAGCCCAAAACTTTTTTGATAGCCTCGACAAGTTAACCAAGTGCTATGCGTGTAAGTGTCCGACACAAACCCATCACGCCAAGGAGATCTAGCAGCACCATAATTTTATAAGCCTACTACTAAACATACATGACATGTGATGTGCAACAATTGGGGAGGAAAATTTTACTTGACATTCTTTGAGGGATCATCCTACTTAAAACATCTACCATGTCAAAGAAGGATGCATAAAGGGATAAACTTTCACAGGAAGTTTGTACAAGTGATATGGTATAGCCCCTTTATCATAGCGCATGGTGATCTCCATCTCCATGTGCGCGAACCTCCCATGGCGATCTCCATCTCCATGTACGGTTGTCCTCGTGGTGATCTCCATCGCCACGCCATGGTGTCAACCGCCAAGTGTTACATAAGTTACTATGCTATTACAAACTAATAGCTATGAAAGAAATTACATTACATGGCTCCACAAGTTGACACGCAGGTCATTAATACAATAATGAGACAACCTTATGGCTCCAGCTGGTTGTCAAAACCATGACACGCAGGCCATGAATAATAACATACACAATGGGCTATACCAAATCACATTCATACCATGCAAAACCAAGTTAGTCGTTCTACCGCCATCTAAACCTCTTTTAGCACTAGTCAAATTAGGTCTACGAAAAATCGTTGCTTTGCATATCTTCTCATTCTGCATCGTTTGGTAGGTCACGGACCTCAATCGGAGTTCATATGACCAAGATATGGCCTCTGAACCGAACCTACTCACAGATTTCTGGACAGCGCAGATCATATCTACGCCGTGTCCTGATCCGTGTCCCGGATCAATCACCTAGTGATATCCGCATGCCACAATAGGGTTTACAACACACTGTCTATCCCAATGGCGGATAACCGACCTCTAGGGATAAGTTGTGGCACGACCTAAGTAGCTCGCGCCTCGGGACAGATCATGAAATCAAGAACCTCAAACATACATGCAAAACCGATCTGGTCTACACATCTCTATATGAAAACCCATCACGAATTCACCACCAAATAGCAGAGGCTCTGATACCACTGTTGGCGCACACGGTACGCTACGCTAGTGCTAAATCAAATTTTCTACCGCGCACAACCAAGATCACTGCTACTGGAGATGAACTACGTGATTAGAGTTTACCATTAGACGCGCAGTCACGGCAGCGGAAGGAGAGTTGGTGATGCGTGTCGGCGGCTGATCCTCGAATCCCTCGAACCGATCCCTCGTACCGATCCCACGAACGGAGTCCCATGATCCGATCCCGCGAACATTTCGTCCAAGCTCCGTAGGTGCAGCGCCTCCAAGGGATGCGCACGTACAAGGAGGAGCGCCGGGCGGCGGACTGCTAGGTCCGGCAGCTCGGCCTGGAGGTGGAGTGGCGGCTAGGGTTGTGGTCTGTCCTGTACCCCTTCGGGGTTCGCCCTAGCCTTTATATAGGCACCCGTGGAATGGCCTCAACCCTTGAGGCAATCCGGACCCTCCATCCATAATCCATTCGGATCACATCCGAATGGGCTCCTGTCCCCTTAAGCGCGCGACCCTATAGGTTCACGTACACATGGACACGTCCAGAATCACATTCGGTTCGATAGTCGGTAGTGGTTACTAGCAGAACGTGCTGACTCCCATATATGCGTAAAGTCATAAGACGAACCATTACAAAGTTTCATATGCAACATTCCTTTTGCCTCACGATATATGTTGTCAACCTCAAGGCGAGTACTTGTCACCCTTCTGATAGCTTGACCTCTCTTCTCGAAACCGTGATACAGTAACTTTTCTCTTTAGGCCACAATATGTCGCACCGCGGAGAAATTGTCGGGAAGAACACAACGAAACCGCAAACTAAAACAATGACTCCGATGCAATCTAAGTTATGGCAAAACTAGAAACCTTAATATTTTTGTATGGCTTTTCTGGATAGGACGAAAACAAAAAAATGATCTAATAGATGAATTTGGTGGATGCTTACCGAGGAAACACTGGAAATCTGATACCAAGATGATATGGGATGGCCCGATCTTCTCAGCAAGCGAACGGTGAATATGAGGGCGATGATAGATAACTTGTATGTAGCCGATGAACTCTCCTCGCTAGATCCCTGTTGCCAATGCGACAGCTCTCTTCCCTTTGGATATTCACAACTTCACACACTTGCGCAACGTAGCCGTCGACCACGAGACGGTAATTTGCAATCTACTGATTCCCAGTGGAACAACAGGTCACACAAAACTTGCAGTAGCAACACTTCAGATCGATACGAATTGAAGTATATGATTCAAGATGAAAGCTTGGAGCTATTCTCAAGAACTAGGGTTTATCTAAACGTGGTCTAACCCTAAACCTCGCAGGGGGTCCGGTATTTATAAGATAGGGGGTGTCAAACTCGGATACAAGGCCGCAACCCGTCAGATCTGCGCGCAGGCAGTTTCAGACGTCTGATGGGTTTCGGACGTCCGATGCGTCGGATGTCCGAATCGTGTCGGACTTCCGGCTGTTTTGGCACCGGTACTGTATTCGGGGGCCGTCGCGAAGATCTTCAGGTCGGACGTCTGTTCCATGTAGGACGTCCGTCGCGTCAGACGTCCGAATCCCGTCGGATGTCCGCCGAAAATAGGAACCCTTCTGTAACTTGAAGTCATCGAGGCGTCGTGGCTCCTGGCCTCCGATGTCGGACGTCCGAAATGCGTCGGACGTCCGAAAGTTGGAGCTTCTTTTATCTTCTTCTCCTTCTGGATCCTCGTCTTCGTCATGATACCTGATAATGCAAACAGACAAAGATTTAGGAAGTATAAAGTTCTCAGTACATGACATATCAGAATCTATTAAGAGCGAGTTAACCTGTTGTTCTATCAACTTTGTACGAGCTCTTGTAATAAGTCCAATTCTGATTTCATCATCCTTCTTCTTTGTTGAATCAACTTGTTCTTCATGACGAACTGGAGATGTGTTAGTAGTAGGGATGTCCTCATCAATAATTACATAAGTGCCTCGATCATGTAGGGCAGCTCACGAGGTCAAAACCATGAAGAACAAAGAGGGGAGGAGAACATCACATAGCTACTAATCACGGACCCATGGTCCAAGGTAGACTACTCACGATACATTCGGGAAGCGTCCATGGTGGAGGGGAAGCTCCCGGAGGTCGATCTTCCCTCCAGCAGGGTGCCGGGAAGGGTCCTGACGGTGCTCCCGATCTTGGAAGCTCGGCGGCGGCGGAACAGAGGAGAATTTGCGAAATAGGGTTCTGTTCTCGGGAGTTTCCCGTGACGGAGAATAAATAGGAAAAGGGGGGCAGGCAGCCAGGGGGTCCACCAGGGGTCCAGGCGCCCCCCTGGCGCGGCCAGGCCCCTGGACGGGCCAGGTAGCCGCCTGGGTGCCTGGTGGTGGGCCCCTGGCCCACCTTCGGGCTTCTGGAGTCTTCCGACACGCTGATTTTGTATCTGATATTTCCCGGATTTTTGGAGCACTTTTTATATGGGGGAAAACTGAAATAGAAAATTAGCAGAAAATAGGATCTGGCACTGGGGTGCACTGAGTTAGTAGGTTAGTCCAAATATGATAAAAAATGTATGAAAGTGTATTTAGATCATAGAAATATCACACAAAACATGCATGGAGAGAGCAGAAATTATCGATACGTTTGAGACGAATCAGCACCCTATTTACTTCTGGACATCACGAAGCTCTTGTGGCTTTTGTTGGGGTTCGGGGCAGAAAATACAAAATTTTCATAACCTACGATACCCAATCCCAAGACCTATGCTATGGCGATGCAAGTAACAGATGGAATAGGTCACATACCAGTATGTAGTCCGTTAAGCGGGAAACGTTCCAGCGTAAACGTGGTTGGTGTAGTCGTACCTGCAATCCCTGATGCCGCGCAGCTCCACGATGACTCCAGTAGCCACCCAGTCCTTGAAACCGATGACGGGATTGCTTCCCTGTCGGCACTTTGTCGGTGAAGATGCCGTGATAAGGCCACGACAATGAAGTAGCGCCACGAGTGTAGCGCCTCGCGGGATTACACACATAGAGTGTACCCGACGTCCCTCCGGGCTCCGAACCAGAAGAGAAGCAGAAAGAAGATGGATTCGGATCCCGATTCCAGCAGCACTACGGCGTGCGTATGGTGGAGAAATCCCCAACTTAGTGCAGACTCCAAACAAGGGGAGTCTGCTCATAGGAGGGAGAAAGAGGGAGAGAGAGATGAGAACTTGCCTCAAAATTGGATGAAGGAAAAAGGGCACCCTCCCCTCCTTATATAGGCCAACGAGGGGGGCACATCTCCCTCAACTTCCCATGTGGTACTAAACCAAAGGGAAGGGGGAAATGCGCCTAGGGGGGGGGTCATGTGCCCCTCCCTTGGCGCCATGGCCAAGGGCGGCTCCCTCCTCCCCTAATGGGCCTCTTTAGGCCCATATGCCTTTTTCTTCTATTTTATTTATATTTAATTATATTTTAATATTTAATTCAGATAATTAAATAATAAAACATATTTAAACATTATTAAATAACATTTTTGAACCTTTCAAAATTCCCAGAACAAAATCTGGCCTCCACCGGAAACAATTACGTGTTCTCTCTTATTTCTTCGGTGATCCCGAATCTATCCTTAATGCGTCGAATACCCTTAAGTGTGACACCCTACGGTCCGTGAAACAACAGACATGATCGAGACAATCTCATTGGACCTGGTTACAATCCTTGATAGCCCCTGCGCTTCCATCGAATGAAACACTTCTGGTAGTTATCGCAATGTTGAACTTATGTGACTCAATCACATTGCAACACTTCCGGTGGACTAGTATACTAAAGTTAACTAGGGACCTGGTTGTTTTATACCACACATGTATTAATGTGTCCGCTTAATATAGTTATAGCACAGTATAGAACGTATTATGAACTTATGGAATATGCTAATAAAAATATTTTATTTTCTTCTAGGGCACATTCCCAACAGTCTTCGACTTGCACTAGAGTACAAATAATCTAGTTGCAATTTTCCGTGGATCATAACTCCATATCATATAAATGGTTATAGATCATGCTTTCTTGTGGAAAAGGTTGTATCAACGGTCTGGGTACCATTCAGATCCGTATGTCCTTTGCAAATCATTAATGTCACCTAGTTTGACATTCCTTCATTATCCATTATAATGATGAGATATATATATGTATATCTGGCGGTAGAGTGAGACTTCGTTTGTTGTGTTTCAGAAATGACATCCGGTGGGTCACTAGGACTTTCCCATAGTCATGCACACTGAAACTTACTCAGTCAGAAGTCGAACTTCTTAAGCCAAAATATAACTCCTGCTACTTCTAAAGCAGCCACATCAATGTAGATTTAATCCTTAGTGCATTGTATGCAACTTTGATGTCTAACCACGTTTCTTTGAGCTTAGGCATTGATTGGTATGATATCTCAATTTTCTAGGTTAGTGTCACAACTTGAAACATCATAACATTTATGGTCAAGTCCACTATCCTTTACAAATTAGAGATGTATCCTAAGCTCTCTCCGGGCACTTAAGGATAAACTTAACTCTTTGTTCAATGATTTACTCATAAATCCTATCACAACATGTTCTTATTACTAAGAACTTGGGTCACATTACGTCGAGTACATAACTCTCATTTTATATGAAAGAACCTATGACAGAGGCATAGAGGATGTAGCACATCCATTTCTTTCCTTTATGTAACCATTGTTCTTGTACTGAGATCAACTCGATACTTCTCTTGGATATACAAGTAAGAACTACTTCTTGACTTGTCCCATTCTGAACTCCTTCAGAATCTTATCCATGAAAGTATTCTGACTCAATGTTATCAAACACATTAATCTATCTTAATAGATTTTCAATGCTCAACTTCATTCATGAAAGATTTCAGTAATCATTAATACCAACTACACCATTCTTAATATGTTATCCATATATGAGAATGTTGTCATGCTCCCACTCAAATATGTCATGCACATATTAAGTTCAGGATAACAGTCACATAGCTCCCACTCAAATATGTCAGTTACATATAAGGTAAGGATAACATCCACAAAGCTCCTACTCAAATATGTCAGACACATATAAGACTAGGATAATACTCCCATAGCTCCCACTCAAAATATGTCATCCACATATTAAGTTTAGGAAACTATTCAGCTCCCACTCAGTTTCATGTGAATGCATGTTTCTCAATATTTTGGCTAAGTCCAAAATCACTTTGATCATCCATCAAATTGAGAATTCAGATTATGAGACACTAGTATCCATATGGTTTCAAAACCTTCTTGTTGTACCAATTACAGCACTTCTTCAAAGCAGGATTTGAGGAAGTCACGGTATTGATAACAATTTGGATCATTCGTAGTGAATACCCCATTGACTCAAGCATCACTACTTATTGTACTCAACCTTTTGAATTTGTCAGAAACATACTTTATGAAAAATCGACATTGATGTCTTATTTGATGTTTACATTTATTCTCTATAACCATGAAGTCATTGAGAATATCAAGTAATCTCCCTACTCGATAAGATTCAAGTAATCTTAAATGTGATTCAATATGGGATTTCATGACTCATAGTCATATCTCGTACTTACGTCCACTATCGCTTCTTTGTAGTTCGTAGGTATGTCTTGTTCCATTAACTTGACAAGTGAATCATGAATATTATTTCGCACAAGGGGAAAATATGTATTCTTGAATCCTACTTTGTTTAGTAAAAGGTTCCATCGAAACATCATGATCATTTATCATTAGTTTCTCCTCTAATTGTAGAGCTTTGATTCCGGAACATATTCCGTTGCGTTACTCTGACATCTGGAGGCAAGGTCAATTACCTCGGTTGAACTTTCACTTTTCTTCCATTAACACATTCATCAAGGACATTTCTTGATAAACACCAAAACACTTAGCACCACAAGTTTTGCTCTTTTGGTTCTAGTTGTGGAAGATGCATCCATAGTTGTCTAAGGATACACTACAAAGATAATTAATCATATAAATCAAGCTTCCTAGAAACCACAACACATCATAACATATATATAGTGTTGGTTTCCAAGAAATTAGATGGTTCCCTATGCTGAAGTAAGTGTTTGCATATTAAATTAATAACTCTAAACAATAATAACGCAACTTGGTAAGAGATAACTTAGACCATACACTATTCAATACAGTATGATTACAACGTTCAGGCACATCAACAATGTTGAAGTGTTCCAAGCATTGTAATTTGTGGAACAACTTTCACACACAAGTCCGTATGCCCAAGGCTAACTCAAAACATTTGTCACTTTGATCAAATCGTAGAGACTTTTATTTCTTGTTAATTTAATATCCATATTTATTTTGAAATCCCTTTGATCAGATCAAATTATTTCAGACTCATGTTTCATTAGCGAATACACATATTCACCTAAGTCCACATCTGAAGTTCACGAAATAATGAAATTCACTACATGCTGAAATATGATACATCACAATGTATGATATTCAACAATCATTACACACTCTGTTTTACCAGAACACGATGTTTCAGTCATCTCACCTAAAAGGCATGGTTTGCATGTATCAAGAGATCAAGATCAAGACTCCAACGTACCATTCATGAATTAAAACAGTAGTGTCATTATTAGGTTTGGATAGTTCTTGGCATTGCAATATTTCTTATAAATGATCAAACTACTATCCTCAATATAAGAATAACTCATTCATAATCGTAATGTGACCATAAAAGATATCATTCATAAAAGGAGAACAAGTGACTTGTTTTCTCACTAATATGAATAATTGTCTTCGCGAGATGCAAGACACACTAATGATGTTCACATTCAAACATCATAAATTTATTCATATATTTAATCAAATGATAGATATAGAGGGAGAGTGTTGTCAACCATCAACTATATTGATCATCGTTAGCACAAATTGTCACCTCATCCCTTCCAAGCAGGGCCGGCCCTGGTGTATGGCCGGAGGGGCGACGGCCCAAGGCCCAGGCCAGAGGGGAGCCCATAATATATATTGTACATACATAATATTTCCTGGTAAAAAAGAAAAGAAAAAATACTGTACAAAACAACAACAAGAATGGGCCCATCAGATAGCGAACACCTAGAACGCACGGCCGCTCGCTCGTTCGATTGTTCGAGTTCCTCGTCTCTTCGCTTGACGCTCGGCCGGTCGGCGCCTCGCTGCCTCACCGCCTCGGCAGTCGGCAGGCGGCTGTCACTCGGCGCCTCGCCCAGGCCGGCGGCCACAACAGTACCACACCCGTGCGGCTGCGCCCCTGTCCCTGGACCAGGTTCTAAACTTCTGGTCGTTGGTTGTAGCCGCTGCATCCTGTAGATATCACCTGTATGTGATCCATCCATCCATTGAAGCATATTGATCCATCCATCTCCTAATTTTATACTATTTTATAATAAATAATCAATAGTTTATTTTATTCTTTTCTATGTATTCGATTATTCATTCATTATTCTCCTAATTCAATCATTCACAGTATGTATTCAACAATCTTTTTTTACCCCTCTTGAACAATGTTGATTTTGATTGCGCCCTTAATGATTTTGCGTCAAGAAACGCCCGAAAAAACTTGTATTATTGTTGTTGATGGAATCAGTTAAATTTCACTCTTGTTTAAGATAATCATGCGATCTTAGTTTAATTTTTCTATCTTTTTAGAATTTCTATATCATAATAAAATGACGTGTGATTGAAAGTTTACTCTTAATATTATGCAAATGAAGTTACATATAGAGAGAAACAGGGGCCCATATCATCGAGTTCGCCTAGGGACTCCCAAAACACAGGACCGGCCCTGCTTCCAAGCCACTCTCAAGCAGTAAGTTCAAGCATCAAATACTTAATTAACCGCAATTAGTGTTTTGTGGGGAAAGACATTTACAACTCATATATCAAATATACTTTCTCCATCAATGACTATTCATGCATTGGTTCTACCGTTAAAGTTCTCAACTTTGACCATGACCTCATGATAGGTGAACGATTCTCCTTCATGACATGGTTTAGACATGGTCTTTGTAGCTAGGAGGAAGCGGATGCCACTTCCCAGTTATCGCAAAGTAACCAGTCATCCAGTAGTCCAAGTTATACACAAGGTGTCCATGTATCTTATACAGTTTCCAAGTGACTTTCTCACCGGTTTGTTCCTTCCACCATAGTTGAAAGAAACCCCGTCCATATACTCATATTCCATTATTCTGATTGGTGACTTAGTGCTTTTAAGTTCACCTAGCATGTCATACGCCCTTAACATGCATTCACAATTCAGATTCCATATAATGAAGTATGGTGTATTGGACAGTCATTCATAAGTGACGGTGAGTACGATACTGATCATCATCTTCCTTAATTACAGAGTTTATCAGTTGTATATCCTAGCAGTTCTCGTATTACGTTTAGCAAGTCATTACTAACGAGTATGTATCTAACGTTGTTGGTAGCAATCAATGAAGTAAGACCCATTTTCCTTAAGTTCTACATCATACTAAAGAAGCTACAGTTATAAACATTAGGTATGACATTATCTACAATGATATTTGCTAAGACATGAAGATTAAGTTCATAATATGTGGAGTTCATGTTTTAAAACAATTCTGGAACTCCCACTCAGACAAACATCCCTCATAGTTTATTCTAAGTGATTACATGATCCTTGAACATCATACCTACCCCGATCGTCACGGCCATCAGCATGTTGTTCAAGGTAGGCCATCATGCCAATCACATCATCTATGTGACTCATGCTCGACCTTTCGGTCTCTTGTGTCCCGAGACCATATCATATACATATGCCAGGCTCTCCACCATACCCTATGTGATTTGTTGTTATGTCATGCAAGCCCATATCATATACATATGCCAGGCTTGCTACACCCACCTCATTTGAATGCGAATATGCTTGACATCCGTGGACACGTGATGCCTCCATAATGTTGATCTTTCCAGGTGGTGCTCACTAGGGTAAGGACACTATGTTAGTTTTAGTGAGGGATCATCCTATAATGCTACCGTCGTATATCTAACATATTAGCAAAACAGGATGTAACAATATAAATCATACTAACTATGATGCCCCCCTGCAAATTAAAGTTTAGACGCCTCTACTTTATCTTTTGCAAGTTTTACGTGGCTGCTAGGGCTTTCGAGATAGAACCATTTCTATGCCTACGAACATACAACCACAACAAATCAGCAATTTTCTCTATTACACCCCTGTCGGGGCCCTCCATTGCAAACGTCTTCGCAAAGCCAATGTTAGAGAGACAGACAACCCCAATCCACTTGTATGGTACAAGCCATATGTCAAGCATGGAACCAGTCTTGCATAAACGCCCAAGGTCGGTCGGGGCTGCTTCATCAGGACATTGCCGCAATGCTAAACGAGAACACGTGGGAGGGTAACAATTGGAGAATTGATGCCACATACTAGATGTGTTCTATCTGTACAATACATCTACGCATAGCCTTGCTCTGATACCATTGTTGGTGTTCGGGGCAGAAAACACAAATTTTTCATAACCTATGATACCCAATCCCAAGACCTATGCTATGGTGATGCAAGTAACGGATGGAATAGATCACATACCAATATGTAGTCCGTTAAGCGGGAAACGTTCCGACATGAATGTGGTGGGTGTAGTCATACTGGAAATCCCCGATGTCGCGCAGCTCCACGATGACTCCAGTAGCCAGCCGACCCTTGAGACAGATGACGGGATTACATCCCCGTCGGAACATTGTCGGTAAAGACGCCGTAATACGGCCACGACGATGAAGTAGCACCACAAATGTAGCGCCTCGCGGGATTACACACATACGGTGTACCCGACATCCCTCCGGGCTCCGAACCAGAAGAGAAGTGGAAAGAAGATGGATTCGGATCCCGATTCCGCCAGCACGACGGCGTGCGTATGGTGGAGAAATACCCAACCCAATGCAGGCCTCAAATAAGGAGAGTCCGCTCATAGGAGGGACAAAGAGGGAGAGAGAGATGAGAACTTGTCTCAAAATTGGATGAAGGAAAAAGGGCACCGTACCCCTCCTTATATAGGCCAAGGAGGGGGGCACATCTCCCTCAACTTCCCATGTGGTACTAAACCAAAGGGAAGGGGGGAATGCGCCTAGGGGGGGCATGGGCCCCTCCCTTGGCGCCATGGGCCAAGGGGGGAGGCTCCCTACTCCCCTAATGGGCCTCTTTAGGCCCATATGCCCTTTTCTTATATTTTAATTATATTTAATTATATTTTAATATTTAATTCAAATAATTAAATAATAAAACATATTTAAACATTATTAAATAACATTTTGAACCTTTGAAAATTTCCAGAACAATTTCTCGCCTCCACCGGAAACAATTCCGATGTTCTCTCTTATTTCTCCGGTGATCCCGAATCTATCCTTAATGCGTCGAATACCCATAATTGTGACACCCTACTGTCTGGGAAACAACAGACATGATCGATACAATCTCATTGATCAATGACTAATCAAATGGACCGGGTTAAAATCCTTGATAGCCCATGCGCTTCCATCGATTGAAACTTCATCGTTGTTGGATCCGTTTAACGTTGAGCATTATCCCTTTGTCCTATGGTACTTTGCTTGTCCGAGGTTTGATCGTCGGTATCCAATATACCTAGTTCATCCTCGTTACTGACAAACATGTTTACTCGTTCCCGTGATATTACAACCCTCGTGACCTAGTCACATGATTGAAATCTTTATGATGTAATATCACCGAGTGGGCCCGGAGTACCTATCCGTCACTCGGTTGGACAAATCCCGCTTTGATCTATTTGCATACTCATTAACGTATCTATTCGGAATACCCAAAGTGCACCTTTATGGCCAGCATATTTCAGTCTGGAGGTGGGTTACAAATCAAAGCATCCTCATAGATAGTAATTACGTATGATCATTACGGTCAAAGGATCAGGTCACTACATTGTAGTTATCGCAATGTTGAACTTATGTCATTCGATCACATTGCAACACTTCTGGTGGGTGTGTGTCCATCATAGAATTCCCCCAACGATACGACTCATTGTCAACAACTTAATTTTTCATGATCAGGAAACCTTGATCATCAATTTCCCAATGGACTAGTATACTAAAGTTAACTAGGGACCTGGTTGTTTTATACCACACGTGTATTAATGTTTCCGCTTAATACAGTTATAGCCCAGTATAAAACGTATTATGAACTTATGGAATATGCTAATAAAAATATTTTATTTGCCTCTAGGGCACATTCCCATCAACTTTTGCATGTTCTGAATAGCAGCAAACTTTTCCGGCTTGGCTTAAATACCTCGCTCCGAGACCATAAATCCGATTAACTTCCCTGGTGGAACACCAAAGATACATTTGCTGGATTTAACTTGATGTTGTAAGCTCGGAGACTTTGGAAAGTTTCAGCCAAATTTGATAGCAAATCATTTCCTTTAGCAGATTTGATGACTATGTCATCTACATAAATTTCCACATTTCTTCCGATTTGCCATATGAAGCAAATTTTCATCATGCACTGATATGTTTCCCCAGCATTCTTGAGTCTGAATGGCATTGTTGTGTAACAAAAACATCCAAACGGAGTTATAAACTTTGTTTTCAGCTCGTCTCGTTCATATAATCAGATTTGATGATAACCCGAGTATGCATCGAGGAAACAGAGTCTCTCGCAAACTGATGTAGAATCTACAATTTGGTCAATGCGAGGAAGAAGATAATGATCTTTTGGACAGACTTTGTTGATATTGCGAAAATTAACACAAGACCTCCAAGTTTTATCATTCTTCGGAACCATAACAGAGTTGGCTAACCACTCGGAGTGGAAAATTTCCCTGATGAAGCCGGCTGCTAGTAATCTTGCCACCTATTTTCCTATGGCTTTTCTCTTATCAGAAGAAAATTGCCTTAAGGATTCCTTAATGGGTCTTGCTTTGGGATCTACATTGATTTTGTGCTCAGCCAACTCTCTTGGAATTCCTGGCATGTCAGAGGGCTGCCATGGAAATATATCCCAATTCTCACGGAGAAAGTTGATGAGCTCAAGTTCCTATTTAGGATCTAGATCAGTTGCGATATTGGTGAACTTGTCATCATCAGTGGGATGAATTTGTAACCTCTTAGTTCCCCCAGCCGACTCGAACGATGACATTTTCTTAAGCTGAAGCAACTCGGATGAGTCGACTGCCTTTTTATACTCTACTAGTTCCACTTTTGCCATCTACTGATCAGCGATCAATGAATCTTTTTGTAGCAATTGTTCTGCTTGCTTATAATCTCCTGAAACAATGATAACGCCTCGTGGGCCAGGTGATACGTCCCAAACGTATCTATAATTTCTGCTTGCTCCATGCATGTTTTGGGTGATATTGCTATGCTTTTGACACACTTTCATCCAATTTTGATCATATTTGGACTAACCTATTAACTAAGTGCACCCCAGTGCCAATTTCGGTTTTCTGCTGTCTTTTTATTTCAGGTTTTCCCATTACGTAAAATGCCTGAATTTTTTTGGGAAAATATATAAAAAATCAACGCAATGAAAGCTTCCAGAGTCCCGAAGGGGGGTCAGAGGGGACCCACCTGGGATCCAGGCGGTCAGGTGGCGCTACCTAGCGTGGGGCTGCGCCGGGAGGCCGCCTGGACACCTGGTGGCCCCCCCTGGCTGCCCCCTTCGCCTATATTTACCTCGTCCTTCGAAACACCCGAGGATAGAACCCTTTTTTGCGATCTCTCCTCTGTTCTGCTGCCGCCGCGCTTCCAAGACCAGGAGCACCAGAAGACGTTTTCCCATCACCCAGCCGGAGGGAGGATTGACCTCCGGGAGCTTCTCCACCACCATGGGCGCTTCCCGGATGATCCGTGAGTAGTCCACCTTGGACCATGGGTCTATGATCAGTAGCTATGTGATGTTCTCCCCCTCTTTGTTCTTCATGGATCAAGGCACATATTGTAACACCCTCACTGTCAGTGAACAGTAATCACAGTTGGTAATGATGGTTACTGTTCCAAAATTCTTGCTTTGATCAACCATGATAATCTTGGACAAATGCAAAGTCAAATTTCCCTTTTATTGAATATTAAAATTATGTGACAATTAAAACTTTCCTCAAAAATGGTGAAACCAATTTTGTAAAATGCACAATAATCACTTGATCATGTCCTTGTGGTTTGGGAATTTAATAAGCCATATATTAATTCAAACAAATTAAACATTTGGTGGAAAACACCCTTTTTACAATTTAATATTTAAATGAAATATAAAATGATTTTTATAATAACCCCAAACTTCCTGTGGGCCTCTGGTAATGTTAGTTACTAATTATGGCACACATATTAGGTTTTTCCAAAATGTCTAAGTAACTAAAACAAATACAAAGGAAAATTTAATAGAAAAAGTAATGAAACAAATAAAGAAAAGAAAAAAAACTAATCTACTGCCCCCTGGCCCATCTCCCCCTCTCGCTCACTGGGCCAAGCCCATCTGGCCCACCCCCACCATCCCCTTCCCTCTTCACCGCGCGCTGGCGACCATCCATGGCGCCACGACCACAGTTGTCGCCGTGGAGGCCATCGGGCGGCTCCCCGGCGTCGTTAAGTGCCCCCGTCGCCCCTGCTTCCCTCGTGGAACCCTACACCTAGCCCCCCTCGCAGAACACACCACCATCTCCTCCCTCCCGCTCTGCTCGTCCACGTCCGAGAGCACCCGCGACCATGGCTCCGGCGCCCGCGCGGCCACCGGCCACCCCGAAGCCCACCTTTGTGTCTATAAGTTGCACAACTGTCGTCTAAGCCACCCCCAGCCGCCAGCTCGAGCTGATGACCTCGGCATCATGCGAATCAGGCCAAGTTCTTCCGCCGGCCGTCGCGTCCCCGTCGACGAATTCGCCCTCCTCCGACCACCTCTGGCCTCCTCGCGCCCACTACTACGATCACTGTGAGCTGCCGTGCGTTTTTCCCCCTTTCCCGCTAGGTTTCGCCGCCTGTGTCCTTGTTCCCGTCGGGGCGCACTTCGGCCACCGCCGCGGTTGCTCGCCGCCACCATTTTAGATCGTTCCCGCTCGTCTTCTTCGTGCCAGTAGAATCGCGGTTCCCGCCGCGTTCGATTCCCTCTGGTGGCACACCAAATGGCCACCGAGGCCGTCCTGTGAGCTCGCCGTTGTGCTCGGCTAGCCGCCGGCGTGCGCAGCCGTGGAAAAGCCCCTGCAAAAAAAGGGAAAAGAAACTAACCCCCTGGACCTATGACATGTGGGCCAGCCCCATCAAATTAGTCCTAATGACCAGATTAAGGAATAACCCCCTCTGTTAGCAAACTAACCAAATTACAGGTGGCCCCCCATTATTGTTTAGTATTTATAAACTTCTTTAATAAATAATCAGTGTATGATAGCTGGGTCCCACTGCTTTTTGAATTATTTAAAATGATTTAGAAAATGCACTGTCTATGACATGTGGGTCCAGTGCACTATTTATAATAGAAAATGAATTGTTTTAATCAACAGAGGCTGACATTTGGGCCCCACTTGTCAGCACTGGTTTGGATAAGGTTCTGGATAATGTTGATTTAAATAATAAAACAAAATCAGAAATTGATTTAAACTTAGAAAATTAATATCTTTTAAACCGTAAGTCAGATTCAAAAACCTTATACATGAAAATTAATCAGAAAAATATAACGAATACGAATACGCTATCCGTTTACGAACCACACCCCTCTAACACAATGAACATCGACACCCCCCTCCGGGCCGTCTGTCCGATAAATTTCCCGATACCGTTAAACTATCCGGATGAATTTATTCTAACACGAAAGTTGTTCAGAATGGATCAACTAACACGGATACACCATCCGTATGTTTGTCGGATGTGCACGACACCCCTAGCATGGTACCTTCACCCTCCGGACACCCTGTCCGGTAATCACCCGGAGCTGGCAGTTCATCCACGGATGAATTCCCGCTCCGAGCATATTGCATCGTACTACGTTAGAGCACCGATAACATTTCATCTGTCATGTCATGTATCTGTTTGCATATGTTTGCTTTATATTTACTGTTTCCTCCCCCCTTAATCTCCGGTAGACCCCGCTGCTGCCGCCGACTACACCACCGCTGAGTACGACTACTACATCGACGACCCTACCACTACCGTCGAGCTTCCAGGCAAGCAGAGCCATTCTCTTCCCCAGATATCGTCTATCTTTCCGTACATTTCTTGCACTAGGCATTGCTGCTACTGCTACGTTACAATCCTATTCAACTTCATAGCTTATCATTGTCGCCCCTTGATTACTTCTCCGCTATCCTATGCTGCCCTATATATATGTCTTATAATCAGCAGTTAGCCCTGCGCCTTGTTAGTCAATAGGATTAGATAGAGGGCCGTGATCACTCTGGGAGTGATCGTGGAAAAGATACATTATAAACTGCTACAGATACGGTTCAGAGCAGACACCGATACAGGCCCCTACCCC
Organism: Bromus sterilis; assembly: GCA_950022295.1. Lineage (NCBI taxonomy): Eukaryota > Viridiplantae > Streptophyta > Magnoliopsida > Poales > Poaceae > Bromus > Bromus sterilis. The sequence continues at coordinate 264,708,431 of OX465596.1, read as the reverse complement.
GGCTCTGCCGAGCCACCTCAAGTGTGATCTATCGAGGAGTAATCCTTTTAATCCACTTGAGGCTGACTTTGTATAGCCGGGTGTCCTTAAAGGTAAGGAGTCGGGTGACCCAACGGTGCCCGCATAGGGTATCGTATCGGACCAACAGGACAGGTGTATTCCACCGGTGTGCGGCGGGCCAGGTACTTGCTCGATGGACAAGAGATACTCTGTTTTAAGAAAGTCGAGCTCTTCCAAGACAAACGCGAGACAAGGTAAGGAGACGGTTCACCTTGTTGGTAGCCGCACGAGTTGGTGGGACGACAGGGCAGGCGTCCACTTGCTCTGGTAATGGGGGTGGACCTGACTGCTGTCGTTGTCCGTGACTCACCTAAATAAGGACAACGATAACGGTTGATCCGACAGAAAATTAATAAAATGCTTAATGGGTTCGAAGGATGACATGAGTAGCTATATGCCTATACGCACTACCTCCACGTGGGATTACGGTGTGGGCTCTCTGCATTGTAGCCTCGTTCGAGGGCTCTTCAGACGTTAGCTTTACCTCGGGCTGATTGCCGGGCTTGGACCGCTTACTCCGGTAGTGGGAAGTGGTTCTGCTTCACCGGCGAGCCACGTACCGTGCAGTAGTACAAAGGACAGGGGTCCAAAGTTCCTTTGTACTTAGGATTTAGACCAGCGGATGGCCTCTCTGTTGAGCTCGAAGGATGGACTTCGGCGTATCGGATAGCCTCGGTGGGGCATTCCCTAACAAGGTGTACGCCACCCTGGAGATCCGAGCGTGTAGGGTAACAGTAGTGCAGCCCCTGCAAGGATGATATTCTATTCGAATAGTCGTGTCCACGGTAACAGGACGCTTTATGCTGAAGCCAGACTCTACTACTACAAACTACTACTACTAAACTGATTGGTTCCGGGTTTTCTTCCTCGTAGGGAAGTCGAGGAAGGATTCTCGGAGGCTTTGAATATCATTATCTAATACAACTTACTATTATACAATGCTGCAGCAACTTCTGCTGCATTGTTACTTTATTCTTTATATAAACTGTTGGCTATTATCTTCTCATGCTATAAGACTCGTTGGAAGATGCTAGTCTTCGATAGGCCTAGCTTCTCATCCTTGTTCTGACTTTCTACCTTGCAGTCACACTATATACAGCCTCCCCTTTCCATTTGATACAAATGCATAAATTCTTAGTAGCGGACGTAAGACTCGCGGGTATGCTAGATACTCACCCTTGCTTTATTTTCCCCTTTTTTCCTGATCGGACGCTGCAGTCGACATTGGAGCCCAGGAGCAGGAGTACCCCGGAGGCGACTACTACGACGTCGAGTTCCCCGTTGACCAGGAGTAGTTCGGTGTATCCCAGGAAGGAGGCCTCGCCTGTTCGATCTGTGTCTCTGATGCTATTTGTGCTAGCCGTCTTAAGGAAAAACTTGACTAACTATGTCTGTACTCAGATATTCTGATTGTATAACTTATGTATTCCGATCCTCGTGATCCCTGGTTTTGTAACTTTTGGTTTATCCTTTTGTGTTTAGTGTTGTGCTGTGATATTCTCACCGTGGCACCCTAATCTCAGCCGTGTACCCGGCGTGTATGATTACTGTACACGGTCCGATTTTTGGGGCGTCACACATATGTAATTCTTTCTGCTGTTGTGAGCTTCCCTACATGATCAAGGCACATATGTAATTCTTTCTGTTGTTGCTTTGTTGAGTTTGCTGGGATCTGATGGATTATGAGACTATGTTCAGATTGTGATGAGTAATATATTTGGTTCTTCACTTTTATATTTGTGTTCTTCAATAATTGTTGCATGTTCTCAGTTGTTGTTTATTTCTTTGGCCAAGTAGTAGGTAGTGACTCCAAGAGGGAGCGTTATATTTGATTGTGGGTTCATGCCCGCTGATGACTAGCTTGAGTGACAGAAACATGAGTCTAGGGGATGCGCTGTAACCACAAGGGGGAAAACAGAGGTGCTTGCAACCGCGGTTGCAAGGATTGTTTACTTTGCGCAAAGTTCTTTTAATGCAGTTGTTTGTTGCTTTGGGAAACACTTTGGGTGGGGCTCGCAACTTAATACCAGCGAGATGTTTTGGATAGACATCTCAAGGTGGATGATTAGTAGTAGATGCAGATAGATTTCAGTGTACTTATCTTGGCGTACCGCCAATGCTTTTGAGCCTCTTCCTTTCTTTTGTAGCATCGTTAGCATTGTTTTGCCCCCGTAATTCTGTGAATTGCCCAGCTGTAATTTGTTTACCTTGCATGTCTTTTTATCGTCTTTTGGGAGAGAGACATCACTAGTGAACATCCTGGGACCCCGGTCCATACTTCCACCACTGTTTACACCCTCAATTTACTTCTTACTTTTACATTCTAGTTGTAGCTATCACTATCTTTTATCTATTGCGTTGATCCTTTGTAAACTACAAGATCGGAGAGATTGACAACCTCTCTGAACTTCGTTGGGAGAAAAGATATTTGTATTTGTGTGCAGGTCCACATCTTCTATAAGCGCCAAAGCAGAAGACACCTACTTGTCGTTGTCGGAGTCCTATTGGATACATAAACCTCGATTTCTTCACTGAGGGAAATTTTCCGCGATCTACTTCTCACCTTCCACTTGGGGTAACCAACGAAGAGCGAGAAGCCATTATCATCTCTCACGCATCAAGAAAATTTCGGGCGCCGTTGCCGGGGACTCCACTCTACAAGATAGGGGAGTTGCACGCTATCTTTTATCTTTGCTTTTTAGTCTTGTTAGTTTACTTTTCAGTTTTTATCTTTGTGTCCTTTATCAAAAATCACAAAAAAAATACCTTGCTTTTAGTAGTCCTTCTTGTTTAGTCAAGCATGTGAGTACTTGGTGCTTTGAGGGAATCAGAAGTTCTAGATTTCCATCAAAGGGATGGAGAAAATATGAAGAAGGCATGGTACATAATTTCTGAAGCACATAGGAGGATTATGCCTTGGATACCTATAAAAATTGTGCTTAGAAAATTTTACCATGGTATTTTAAGTGTTGTAAACACTCTCTTGATATTATAGATGATGGAGATTTCTTAGAGTGTGATGAAGCTAGATCTCTTGATATTATTCATGGTCTATCTAGTTATTTTGTTTATGATCATAGTTTTGATACTGTTATAGATAGAATTGCTACTCTTGAAAGGAGAATGTATGCTCTAGACTTGAGAAAGGTAGAGAAACCTAAGCTCAACAAGAAAGATATGTTGGAGATAGATTATGATCGGGAGCCTTTTGTTAGAATTAGCATCTCTAACCAAGACTTTCTTGCTTTTTGTGATATTGGATCCATGGTTTCTACAATGCCAAAAATATTTTATGATTCTTTGAAACTAAACATGGACAATTTGTCATATTATCATGAACATGCTAATGGAGACATTTCTGAGATCCAGGGGAAGGTAAAAGACATCCAACTTGCATTCCTTAAAAGGATTGCAACGATCGATTTCTTCATCACAGAGCCAAACAAAGGTAACATAGTGCTTGGAAGGGACTTCCCCCGAGCTGTGAAGGGCTTCATTGATATTGGTAAGAGGCACATGCGCTTACGTGGTAAGGAGAAAGGTACGTACCTTTTCCATAAGAAAAAGAAGAATGAACTTTTTGAAGTTCAATTTGAAGGTTTTTATGATTCCGATGATTTCGGTGACCTTTGATTCTTGTTTTTGCTTTGTGCCTAGCTCAAAGGCGTAAAAGAAAGTGCTTGTGGGAGGCAACCCAATATGTATTTACTTCTGTTTTTAATGGTCTTGAAGCTTTATTTTCAAGCTTTGTGCCAATGTTAGCCGCCGATTGCAAGAAAGTTCAAAAGTTGTGACATGCTGTCCAGAAAACAGATTCTGTCCTTGAACGGAAAAATTCATGATAAATCACCAGATCATCTTGTTGATATGAATTGTTTTGAAAGGGTTCTCTATACAATTAGCATTCAGGGTCTGTTATGAGTTTTTTTATTTGAGTTGCAGAAGTACCCCAAAAAAATTATTTACTACCTGCTGGTCTGTTTTTCACAGATTCTACCACGTTTTTCCTTTCCTTAGTTTTGCAAGTCTTGCGCTAGCTTTTTATTTGTAAAAACTTTTTGGCGGTCTTGAGAAATAGTAGACCTTCAAGAAAATCTTTATTTCCAGTAGAGGAAAATTGTTTTAATATGGGTACTAACAACTCTAATCAGCCAATGATGACTTATGTATGAACGGGGTTTTCCAGTGTGCAAGGGAAGATGATGAAAGAAGATCCAGGAGTGTCAAACGCTCAAGCTTGGGGATGCCCCCATGCATCCCGAAGAAATATTCAAGGAGACTCAAGCGTCTAAGCTTGGGGATGGCCCCGTGCATCCCCTACTTCATCAATAATTATCAGTTCGTCCTAGGCAGAGGCATATGTTGGAGATATGCCCTAGAGGCAATCATGTTATGATGTTATCTCCTTATATATTCATGAGTTATTTGTATTGTCCTTGAACATCATCACTGATATGTATCAATAAGTATGTGACTTGTTTGTGAGACTATATATTCTATGATGATTGTTCTAATGGTCCCTAGTTGATAAGGTTATGGGGACACATATCCTTGACTAGTATATGATTCGATAGCTGACTATGTTTCACAAGTCATGAGCATGCAGATGCTACCGATAGTATGGACTTAGTGATGGGATCACTGAGTTGGACAGAGACCCACTTTGAGACGCAGCGAGATATTTTCATCTGTTAGTCTCAATACAACGTATATGCCATGTCCTAGACCTGAGGTCCTCGCATGTTCTAGGGATGAGGAATGACTCACTTAGGTACTATCAAACGCTACACCGTAACTGGCTAGTTATAAAGGTAGCTTATGGGTGAGTCATGATACATGCCGCAAGACATGGTTGATCGAGATGGGATTTGCCCCTCCACTTTGGAGAGATATTCCCTAGGCCCTCTCGAGTGATAGGATTCAGAAAGAATGGCCATGCGATATGGGTTAAGTGTTAACCCGGTTCAGGAATCTGTATCACCGTTTCGAGAAGAGAGGTCAAGCTATCACAAGGGTGACAAGTACTCGCCTTGAGCTTGACAACATATATCGTGAGGCAAAAGGAATGTTGCATATGACACTTTGTAATGGTTCGTCTTATGACTATACACATATATGGGAGTCGGCACGTTCTGCTAGGAACAACTACTGACTATCGAACCGGATGTGATTCGGGACGTGTCCATGTGTACGTGAACCTATAGGGTCGCGCGCTTAAGAGGAAAGGAGCCCATTCGGATGTGATCCGAATGGAGAATGGATGGAGGGTCCGGATTGCCTCAAGGGTTGAGGCCATTCCAAGGGCGCCAATATAAGGGCTAGGGTGAACCCCGAAGGGGATAGGTCAGACCAGAACCCTAGCCGCCACTCCACCTCCAGGCCGAGCCGCCGGACCTAGCAATCCGCCACCCGGCGCTCCTCCTTGTACGTGCGCATCCCTTGGCGGCGTTGCACCTGCGGCGCTTGGACGAACTGTTCACGGGATCGGATCACGGGACTCCGTTCGTGGGATCGGTACGAGGGATCGATTCGAGGGATCCGAGCAGCAGCCGCCGACGCGCATCACCAACTCTCCTTCCGCTGCCGTGACTGCACGTCTAGTGGTAAACCCTAATCATGTAGTTCATCTCCAGTAGCAGTGATCTTGGTTGTGCACGGTACAAAATTTTGATTTAGGGCTAGCGTAGCGGACCGCATGCCCCAACAGTGGTATCAGAGCCTCTTCTATTTGGTGGTGAACTCGTGATGGATTTGCATATAGAGATGTGTAGATCACTTCGGTTTTGCATGTATGTTTGAGGTTCTTGATTTCATGTTCTGTCCCGAGGCGCGAGCTACTTAGGTCGTGCCAAAGTTTATCCCTACAGGTCGGTTATCCTCCATTGGGATAGACAGTGTGCCGTAAACCCTACTGTCGCATGCGGATATCACTAGGTGATTGATCCAGGACACGGATCAGGACACGGCGTAGATATGATCTGCGTTGTCCAGAAATCTGTGAGCAGATTCGGTTCAGAGGCCATATCTTGGTCATATGAACTCCGATTGAGCTCCGTGACCTACCAAACGATGCAAAATGAAAAGATATGCAAAAAAAACGATTTTTCGCATACCCAATTTGACTAGTGATAAAAGAGGTTTAGACGGCGGTAGAACGTCTAACTTGGTTTTGCAGGGTATGAATGTGATTTGGTATAGCCCATTGTGTATGTTATTATTCATGGCCTGCGTGTCATGGTTTTGACAACCGGCTGGAGCCATATGGTTGTCTCATTGTTGTATTAATGACCTGCGTGTCAACTTGTGGAGCCATGTAATGTAATTATTTTCATAGCTATTAGTTTGTAATAGCATAGTAACTTATGTAACACTTGGCGGTTGACACCATGGCGTGGCGATGGAGATCACCACGAGGACAACCGTACATGGAGATGGAGATCGCCATGGGAGGTTCGCCCACATGGAGATAGAGATCACCATGCGGTATGATAAAGGGGCTATATCATATCACTTGTATAAACTTCCTGTGAAAGTTTATCCCTTTATGCACCCTTCTTTGACATGGTAGATGTTTTAAGTAGGATGGTCCCTCGAAGAATGTCAAGTAAAATTTGCCTCCCCAATTGTTGCACATCACATGTCATGTATGTTTAGTAGTAGGCCTATAAAATTAGGGTGCTGCTAGATCTCCTTGGCGTGATGGGTTTGTGTCGGACACTTACACGCATAGCACTTGGTTAACTTGTCGAGGCTATCAAAACAGTTTTGGGCTTCGGGGCATATGTGTTGGTGTGTATGTGATGCGCATCAACAAACAGGAGTCGTATGGTCGATGCGATTAGCAAGGAGTTGCGTACCGGTAGGTCGAGTCCGCTAGCAGTGATGCAAAAGCTCACTAGTCAATTCGCCCCATCGGATCCTGAATCACTTAGTGTCAACTAGAGGGATGTTGAACTTAGTGGGAGTAATTTTATTAAAGTGTTTAATATGAATTGCTCATCATGAATACATGTCTTAGTATTTTGCATTTTATGTTGTAGATCAATGGCACCACCTGCTCCAGTTACCAATTTTGAGTTCAAATACATCCTTGAGAAAGATAAACTGAATGGAACAAACTTTACCACCTGGTATAGAAATCTGAGAATTGTTCTCAAGCATGATAAAAAGGAAAATGTTCTAGAGGAACCGCTTCCAGAGGAACCGGCTGATAATTCCACCGCTGCTGCTAAGAATGACTATCAGAAACTCAAGGATGAGTCTACTGAGATCAGATGCCTCATGCTGGCTTCTATGGAGCCCGAGCTGCAACAATAGTTCGAAGACATTAGGGCTTTCGATATGATCGAGATTCTTAAGGGTATGTTTCAGGTTCAGGCTAGGACCGAAAGGTTCAACGTCTAGCGATCCCTGATGGATTGCAAGCTGAAAGAGGGTGATCCACTGAGCCCGCATGTCATCAAAATGATGGGATACATGCAAGCTTTGGATCGTTTTGGGCATCCGTTGACTCCTGAGTCAGCTACAGATACAATTTTGGGTTCTCTTCCGCCAAGCTATAACTCCTTCATTACGAACTTTCATATGCCTGGCATGGAAAAGAAGCCCACTGAATTGCATGGGATGCTTAAGATAGCAGAGCAGGACAATAAGAAGGGCACACATCAAGTGTTGATGGTGCAGAACACGGCCATGTTCAAGAAGTCATGGACCAAGAAGAAGGCTAACGCAAAGGGAAAGGACAAGGATGTGATCCCGACTCCAGCCCCGGCGCCTAAGCCTGGACCTGACGCGGAGACCATTAGCTTCTATTGCAAGGAGAATGGTCACTGGAAGAGGAACTGCAACAAGTGGCTCGCCAGCAAGGGCAAGAGCAGTGGGAGTACGTCTTCTACAGGTACACTTGTTTTATATGTTATAGAAAATTATCTTGCGGATATTTCTAATAGTTCTTGGGTATATGATACCGGATCGGTTGTTCACATTTGCAACTCGATGCAGGGACTAAAAAAAAGTAGAGATGTCGCAAGAGGAGAAGTTGACATTCGCGTCGGGAATAAAGCAAGAGTTGCTGCATTAGCCGTCGGCACCATGCAACTTAATTTACCTTCTGGATTTGTAATGGAGCTTCATAAAGCAAGACCCACTTTGAGACGCAGCGAGATATTTTCATCTGTTAGTCTCAATACAATGTATATGCCATGTCCTATACCTGAGGTCCTCGCATGTTCTCGGGATGAGGAATGACTCACTTAGGTACTATCAAACGCTACACCGTAACTGGGTAGTTATAAAGGTAGCTTACGGGTGAGTCATGATACATGCCGCGATACATGGTTGATCGAGATGGGATTTGCCCCTCCACTTTGGAGAGATATTCTCTGGGCCCTCTCGAGTGATAAGATTCAGAAAGCATGGCCATGCGATATGGGTTAAGTGTTAACCCGGTTCAGGAATCTGTATCACGGTTTCGAGAAGAGAGGTCAAGCTATCACAAGGGTGCCAAGTACTCGCCTTGAGCTTGACAACATATATCGTGAGGCAAAAGGAATGTTTCATATGACACTTTGTAATGGTTCGTCTTATGTCTTTACGCATATATGGGAGTCGGCACTTTCTGCTAGGAACCGCTACCGGCTATCGAGCCGGATGTGATTCGGGACGTGTCCATGTGTACGTGAACCTATAGGGTCGCGCGCTTAAAAGGAAAGGAGCCCATTCGGATGTGATCCAAATGGAATATGGATGGAGGTTCCGGATTGCCTCAAGGGTTGAGGCCATTCTACGGGCGCCTATATAAGGGCTAGGGTGAACCCCGAAGGGGATAGGCCAGACCACAACCCTAGCCACCACTCCACCTCCAGGCCGAGCCGCCGGACCTAGCAGTCCGCCTCCCGGCGCTCCTCCTTGTACGTTTGCATCCCTTGGAGGCGCTGCACCTGCGGCGCTTGGACGAACTGTTCGCGGGATCGGATCGCGGGACTCCGGTCTTGGGATCGGTAGGAGGGATTTGAGCAGCAGCCGCCGACGCGCATCACCAACTCTCCTTCCGCTGCCGTGACTGCACGTCTAGTGGTAAACCCTAATCATGTAGTTCATCTCCAGTAGCAGTGATCTTGGTTGTGCGCGGTATAAAATTTTGATTTAGGGCTAGCGTAGCGGACTGTGTGCCCCAACAGCATACATTTTCATACATCATGATAGCTTCATCTTCTTTATGCTGAGTACTGTTGTAAAGTGTGAAAGATCTCCTATACTCCTTGTAAAATAGAGTGTTGCCCCTAAGTGAGAAAAATATCCCAAAGAGGATAAATTAAAAGATCCCAAAGAGGAAAAATGAGATTTAAATAGAAAGAGCCATGTAGGCCACCAAAAAATACAAAAAACAGAACAAAGAGAAAAAATAAAATAAAAAGAGAGAATGGGGCAACACTACTATTCCTTTTGAGAGATCCACACTCGTACTCCCTCTTATACCTTGTGATCCATAGAGATAATCATACATGCATATAGCTATGTGGGGACCTTCACACTATAGAACTTGGCTTATATATTCCAATGATGAGCCTCCTCAAATGAGCTCTAGGTCTTCGTGAGCAAGCAAGTTGGATGCACCCCCACTAGTTCCATTGGAGAGCTTTCCATAGCTCATATGTGCATCCGTTTCATGGCAATCCCTACTCCTCACATCATATCTATCATTTGGCTTTCTCTCGCCTATGATTGTCCTCATTGATGTGAGCCTTTCACACATTTTTGTCTTCCTCCTCCACCATATCTCTCTCTTTGCCATCCTAAGTGTCAATTTTCTTACCTACACTCATCCATTGCATGAGTTCTCAAAATATCGAAAGGGAGTGGATCAAGTTGACTCTTACCTGGATAGTGGTCTAGGGACGAGTCAAGATAAGATTCCAATGGAGACTAAGTTTGAAACTTTAGTAGATTGAGTTCTCGACAAAATAAATATTGTTCTCTCTCGTACTCCCATCCCCCACTTCTTGCACACAAACACCATTTGGAGATATTCGAGTCACGGTCAGCGAGAGCTCTTGCACCTTTACGTTGACCCGGCTCCCCTTCGGGGCTCTGGAAGGTTCCCGTACGCTGATTTTTATTGGATTTCCCGGAATTTTTGGAGCACTTTTAATACGGGGGAAACCTGAAATAAAAAGACAGCAGAAAACAGGAACAGGCACTGGGGTGCACTGATTTAATAGGTTAGTCCAAATATGATCAAAAGTGTATGAAAGTGTATAAAAACCATAGCAATATCACACAAAACAAGCATGGAGCAAGCAGAAATTATAGATACGTTTGGGACGTATCAACATCCCCAAGCTTAATTCCTGCTCGTCCTCGAGTAGGTAAATGATAACAAGCATAATTTCTGCGGTGACATGCTACCAACCATATAAGAACTTTTAAGTTAAGCAATCAAGGCATTTAATTCAATTCAAGTCATAACAGGCAAGAGTCTATATTAGCATTGAAACAAGCAACATAAGAACGTAAAGGTGCAAGAGCTCTTGCTCTCCGTGACTCGAATGTCTCTAGATGGTGTTTGCGTGCAAGAAGTGGGAGATGAGAATACGAGAGAGAGAAAAATTTATTTGTTGAGAACTCAATCTACTAAAGTTTCACACTTTGTATTCTTTGGAATCTTATCTTCACTCGTCCCCAGACCACTAGCCAGGTACAAGTCAAAAAGATCCACTCCCTTTCGATATTTTGAGCACTCATGCAATGGATGAGCGTAAGCAAGAAAATTGACACTTAAAATGGCAAAGAGAGAGATATGGTGGAGGAAGACAAAAAATTGTGGAAGGATCACATCAATGAGGACAATCATAGGCGAGAGAAACCAAATGATAGATATGATGTGAGGAGTAGGGATTGCCATGCAACGGATGCACATATGAGCTATGGAAAGCTCTCCAATCGAACTAGTGGGGGTGCATCCGACTTGCTTGCTCAAGAAGACCTAGAGCTCATTTGCGGAGGCTCATCATTAGAATATACAAGCCAAGTTCTATAGTGTGAAGGTCCCCACATACCTATATGCATATATGATCATCTCTATGGAGCACAAGATACAAGAGGGAGTACGAGTGTGGATCTCTCAAAAGGAATAGTAGTGTTTCCCCCATCTCTCTTTTTTATATTTTTTTGTATTTTTTGGTGGCCTACATGGCTCTTTCTATTTAACTCTCATTTTTCCTGTTTGGGATCTTTTAAATTTTTCCTCTTTGGGATCTTTTCCTCACTTAAGAGCAACACTCTATTTTACAAGGAGTATCGGAGATCTTTCACACTTTACAAATGTACTCAACATAAAGAAGATGTAGTTATCATGATGTATGCAAATGTATGCCTCTGCTAGTGTAGCAGGAACATGTATGACATGAAGATCAAGTCATGAGAAGGTGGATGTTCCATGGCAATGTATCTCGGAAAGGCTATGGAAATTCCTTGATAGGTTGGTATGGTGGCTGTTTTGAGGAAAGATATAAGGAGGTTTATGATGACAGAGCGTATCACGCCAAGGGTTTGGATGCACCGGCGAGGTGGACGCCAACTCTCGGAGTGATAAGAGGGCAATGCACGGTACCGAAGAGGCTAGAAAATATGAGGAGGCGGAAGTGTCAACTTTCAATACTTACATTAGTCTGAAGAACTCATGCACTTATTATCGGTAACTCTCAATCTAATCAGGAGGTTCACACAGAGACAAGTACCCTGAGGAGGATTGTATAGGGGTTTTGTTATCCTTGCGCATCCTCGACTCATGGTACGTGAGTGTACTCTAATATCCGATCCCTCCAAAGATTAGTGATCCATCTAGTAGCTAGAGTTCTCAACTAGTTTTTGTAGTTTTGAAAATAAACACGGATTTCCCAAAATACGACATCTATAACTAATAGGATATAGATCTTGACAAAAAGTTCAAACATTACTCACAAAAATACCTCAAAACTATTGCAAGTTACTACTACAATTGAATAGCAACCTCAATTACCTACTTTAACTCAAGACACAACTCAGTGCAACAACCAAATCTTTAAACAAGATAAACATGAAAACTAAAGAGAGTTCCAACAACAAACTAAAAAATATCTTGAAAAAGATAAGCATGAAAACACAAGAGCTAAACATGACAGCAGCTACGAAATGATAAAGATAACACAACAAAAGAAAGATAAGCATGAAAATCCTATGATGTGTTCTAGTTTAAATGGAGCATATTTCTCTCCCACACAAATAAAGTTGGGTTCTAACTTGTTATGAACAGCAAACAAAGCTAAAGAAAACTAAAAATAAAACTAAAGAGCAAGACGCTCCAAGGATAGCACATAACGCATGAAGTGATAAAAATATAGTGGAACGAAGGACGAACTGATGATTGTTGATGGAGAAGGGGCTGCACGGGGGGCATCCCCAAGCTTAGGGGCTTTAGTCTCCTTGAATATTTATTGTTAATGCATGGGGGCATCCCCAAGCTTGCGTGTTTGACACTCCCGGATCTTCTTTCATCATCTTCCCTCGCACACTTGAAAACTTCCTTCATACATAACTCCTCATAAGATGATTAGAGAGGTTAGTACCCGCAATAAAAAGATTTGCCTCTACTGGAAAAAAATATTTTCTTGAAGGGCTACTGTTTGTCAATATTTCCAAAAGGTTTTTTCAAATAAAAAGCTAGCGCAAGACTTGCAAAACTGAGGAAAGGCAAAACGTGGCAGAATCTGTGAAAAACAGACCATCAGGTAGTAAATAAATTTTTTTGGGTACTTCTGCAACTCAAATAAAAAACTCAGAATAGACGCCCGAAAGCTAACTGTATAGATCACGTTGTCAAAACAATTCGGATCAAAAAGATGATCTGGTGATTTGTCGTGAATTTTTCCGTCCAAGGACAGAATCTGTTTTCTGGACAGCATGTCACAACTCTTTAACTTTCTTGCAATCGGCGGCTAAACTTGGCACAAAGCTTGAAAATAAAGATACAATGATGTTGCTACAGTTGTAACAATCATCAAGACCACTAAAAACAGAAGTAAAAAACACCTTGGGTTGCCTCCCAACAAGTGCTTTCTTTTACGCCTTTAAGCTAGGCAAGAAGCAAAAAAGATCAAGTTTTATCAAGAGAAAGAGAATAGCTAGCCCATGTAACGAGCTCAAAAGGTAACTTAATATTCTTCCTAGGGAAGTGTTCCATCCCCTTTTCGAGATGGAATTGAAATTTTATATTCTCCTCTTTCATATCAATAACAGCACCAACTATGCGAAGAAAAGGACGTCCCAAAATAATTGGACATAGAGGTTCACACTCAATGTCCATAATAGTAAAATCAACGGGAACATAATTGTCATTGACAATGACAAGAACATCGTCAATCTTCCCCAAAGGTTTCTTTACGGAAGAATCAACGAGACGAACACCAAAAGAACAAGGATCAAAAGTTTTCAATTCAAACATATCATACATTCTTTTGGGCATAACAGAGGTACTAGCTCCAACATCACATAAAGCATAGCAAGAGAAGTTATTAAATTTAATCTTTATCATAGGATACCAACCATCTTCTAGCTTCCGAGGTATGAAGGCTTCTACTGTAAGCTTATCCTCCCTAGCTTTAATGAGATCATTAGTGATATGCTCCGTAAGGCAAGATTTAGTTTACTCTTGTGGGGGTCTCTAGACATTTTTTGTAGCAAGCTAATAACTTCAGAAAGGGTGCAACTATCAAAATCAATGTCACTACTATCAAAGGTGGTAGTGGTGTCATATAGGCTCACTTGTTTGAAAGCTTCTATGTTCATAGGAGTTTCTTCTTCTACGGTTGAGGTAATAGCATCACCATTAATAGGTCCAATGGGACTTGGAGTGGGTTGGGTGCTAAGAGTTTGAGTATCCTCACCAACTTGGATAGTAGAAACGGTGTGGTGTGTAGGAAGGCTCTTAATTCTATCTTCTTCCTCCTTTTATCTAGCCCATCTTTCTTTAAGTTTAGCCATCATCCTAATATTTTCATTAATTTGCATTTGAATAGCATTAAAAGGAGTGGCCTTCTGATGGCTTCTCGCCCCTCGTTGGTTACCCCAAGTGGAAGGTTTGAGATGTAGCGCAGCAGCAAGTTTCCCTCGGTGAAGATACCAAGGTTTGTCTCCCGTAGGACTCCGGATATGATAAGTAGGTGTCAGCGGTGCAACTGACGTGGACCTGGACACAGACACAGATAAATTTGTTCCCAAAGAAGTTCAGAGAGGTTGTCAAGCTCTCCGGTCTTGTTGTTCACAAAGGGTAAAACACAAGGGATAATGATAGCAATTGAAAGTAAAAGCAGAAAAGTAAAGATAGCATGGAAACAGTAATAAGGATATGGACTGGGATACGTGATGTTCGCTAGTGATGTCTCTCTCCCAAAAGACGATAAAACTGCTATGCGAGGTAAACAAATGACAGAAGGGCAATTGACATGATTATGAACGCACCGCAATGCTAACTATGCTACAAAAGAAAGGAAGAGGCTCAAAAGCACGGGCAGTACGCCAAAATAAGTAGACCGAAATCCAACTGCATCTACTACTAATCATCCACCTTGAGATATCTATCCAGAATATCTCGCTGGTATTAAGTTGCGAGCCCCACCCAAAGTGTAAACCCAAAGCAACAGACAACTGCATTAAAAAGCACTTTGCGTAAAGTAAACAATCCTTGCAACCGCGGTTACAAGCACCGTTGTTTTCCCCCTTGTGGCAACATCACATTCCCTAGACTCATGTTTCTGTCACTCAAGCGTGTCATCGGGGGGCATGAACCCACAATCGAGCATAATGTTCCTCTTGGAGTCACTACCTACTACTTGGCCAAAGCAATAAACAACAACGTAGAACATGCAAGAATTACTTAGGAACAAAAATATAAGAGATAAAAACCAAATATATTACTCTATCACAATCTGAACATAATCTCATAATCCATCAGATCCCATCAAACTCAGCATAGCAATAGCAGAAAGATTGCAAAAGTGCCTCAATCATGTAGGGCAGTTCACGAGGTCTAAACCATGAAGAAGAAAGAGGGGAGGATAACATCACATAGCTACTGATCACGGACCCATGGTCCAAGGAACACTACTCACGAGACATCCGGGGAGCATCCATGGTGGAGAGGAGACTCCCGGAGGTCGGCCCTCCCTCCGGCAGGGTGCCGAGAAGAGGTCTTCTGGTGCTCCCGATCTCGGAAGCGCGGCGGCGGCGGAACAGAGGAGAGATCGCGAAAAAGGGTTCTTCTCTCGGATTTTCCCCGTGACGGAGAATAAATAGGCGAAGGGGGCAGCCAGAGGTGGACCAGGGGCCCCAGGGGTGGGGCCGCGCCGGGTGGCCGCCTGGGCCCCCCTGGATCCCCTCTGGCCCCACTCGGGCTCTTCGCGAAGCTCCCTGTACGCTGATTTTTCCTGTATTTTTCCCGGAATTTTTCTGGCACTTTTTATATGGGGGAAAACTGAAATAGAAAAACAGCAGAAAACAGGAACTGGCACTGGGGTGCACTGAGTTAATAGGTTAGTCCAAATATGATCAAAAGTGTATGAAAGTGTATCTAGATCATAGCAATATCACACAAAACATGCATGGAGCAAACAGAAATTATAGATACGTTTTGGACGTATCAACATCCCCCAGCTTAATTCCTGCTCGTCCTCGAGTAGGTAAATGATAACAACATAATTTCTGTGGTGACATGCTAGCAACCATAAAAGAACTTTGAAAAGTAAAGCAATCAAGGTTAGAGATTCAATTCAAGTCATAACATGCAAGAGTCTATATTAGCATTGAAACAAGTAACAAAAGAACATTAGGTGCAAGAGCTCTCGCTGTCCGTGACTCGCATGTCTCCAAATGGTGTTTACGTGCAAGAAGGGGGATAGGGAATACGAGAAAAAGTATTTTTGTGTTGAGAACTCAATCTACTAAAGTTTCACACTTGGTCCTCTTTGGAATCTTATCTTGACTCATCCCCAGACCACTAGCCAGGTACAAGTCAAGTTGATCCACTCCTTTTCGATATTTTGAGCACTCATGCAATGGATGAGCGTAAGCACGAGCGTTGACACTTAGGATGGAAAAGAGAGAAGTACGGAGGAGGAAGACAAAAAGGATGAGAAAGGCTCACATCAATGAGGACAATCATAGGCAAGAAATGCCAAATGATAGATATGATGTGAGGAGTAGGGAAATCCATGCAACGGATGCACATACGAGCTAGGAAGCTCTCTAATGGAACTAGTGGGGGTGCATCTAACTTGCTCGCTCATGCAGACCTAGAGATCGTTTGAGGAGGCTCATCCTTGGAATATGCAAGCCAAGTTCTATAGTGTGAAGGTCCCCACATAGCTAAATTCATAATGTGTTGGAAATATGCCCTAGAGGCAACAATAAAATGTTATTATATATATTTCCACGTTCGTAATTAATGTTTATATTTCTGTGCTATAATTGCAATTACCCTGACTGTGAGATTCAGAAGAAAACTCATTTGCATGTGTGGAAATGTAAACACCAAGAGTTCCTGGTTTAGCCTCTAAGACCAGCTCATGTGCTAACTGATGATTACGTTTTCTTAATCATGGGCATTATTCTTGTAACAAGGATGTCAGTAGCAATGGGAACATATTGTTAGACGAACAATGATGTTGAACCGACCCCAGTGTTGAATGATATACTTAGAGATCACATCATAACTACGTTATCAGTCATATCATGAAATGTTATCATATACGTAATTCCTTAGACCATGAGAGTATCGAGTTGCTTCACATAGGAAGACATGCTTTGGTTCTTAGATGAATCCTCCCGTAAATGGGAAGTAGTAAAATAAGTTCTGGGTATGTCAGATGGTGTGTCTAGTGACTGTGATAGTTCAAGAATGGGATTTGCTCCTTCATGATGAAGAAGATATTCACTTCGGGCCCACTCGGTATGACGGTATCCATTATAGTCTGGCCAGACGCATTGTGATTCAGTCACGGGGATACCGGAATACGATAACGAGAAAAGGGACAAACGAGCAAAGAGGATAACGAGTGGCTTGTGTTCAAAAGTTGTTACACATGGGTGCCAAACTTCTCTCCTCTAACTTTGTCATATATCGCGAAGCAAAGGGAATGGTACATGACTAAACATAATGGTTCACTCGAAGTTTCTTCGTGTATGTGCGTGAGTCAACATGGGTGTCCAAGGCTCCGCTGTTGATTATTGGTTATTGACAAAAGGCTGTTGACCTATGTCCGGAAGATGTTCTTAGTCATATCCGCATTATACCGAACCTATTGGGTCACACACTTAACGAGCAGTAGTCTGTTAGAATGCAGGAATGGTAGAAGGTTTAGTGGAAGCAAAGCAGAATAGTTCATACGGGTACCGGAATTAGTTCCGGGGATTTATGGAATAGTTCATGAGGGCACCAGAAGTAGTTCTGGGTATTTAAGGATATGTCCGGATCACTCTGGAGTAGTCCTAGGTGGTTCCGGAACATATGACAATGGTACTGGGGAAGTCCTGGATCAACCGGAATAGTTTTCGGATAATTGCTGGGCATCCCGACAACCTTCGCGGTCATCGGGTGGCTTAAACTGTAACTCGGATGGTCTTGGAAACTATCCGGATGGCTCCGGAACGTCCGAGAACTTTCCCGGAAGGTCCTGGAAGTGCTCCAAAAGGTTCCGAAATGTCCCGAAACGATCCCGGAAGGTCCTGGAAGGTTCTGGAAGGTTCCGGAAGTTTCCGTGCAGTACCACCCACTACCCCACGCCCCTAGCCTTGGGGGGCAAGCCACCTAGGCTGCCCTGGCCGGCCAAGGGGTGGGGGCGCACCAAGGGGAAGGAATCCTCCTCCAGGTGGGAAGTCCAACTCTCCAATATGGCAGGTTTCCGGTGGGAAGGTTTGGGAGGTTTGGGAGTCCAAGTTAGACTCCCCACCCCCCCTTATTGCGCCCCAAGGGCCTCTTGGCCACCTATATAATGTGGGGGAGGGGTGGGGGGCGCAGCACAACTTGACCCCAAGGCCTATGCGCCACCCTCCCTCCTCTAAACCCCGTTGCTCCACAATTAGACCCCGGTTTAGACGTTGTTCTAGATCGGAATCCGTTAGGGTTTTCTCCCTCTAGTTTTCTCGGTGGCGTTCATCTCTGGACGCCGGAGTGCTGCTGGATTGCTGCTACGGGATGTGTGGATACTAATGGAGGGTTCGTACCTTCGACCCTTCTTCGAGGAGCTTGTTCGTGGGACTTGTCCGTGGGACTAGATCGCGGGACGGTTCGAGGGATCGATATCCTCGCGGTTGGGAGGTCATTGAAATTCCTAGCTGCGGGGATCTGCACCGACGGTCTTAACCAACTCTACTTCCGCTACATCGGTTGGTGAGCCATGACATAAAACCTTGTATGCAATATTCTTGGATGATCTTGGGTTCTTGATTCGTAGGCCGAAATTTTTGTTTTCTACTACGTTTCCCAATAGTGGTATCATGAGCGATCCTTGATTAGATGCATGTTTAGGTCTAGATCATATGTGTGATATGAGGCATTGATTTTCTTGTTGCTTCCCTGTCATGTGATTTTTTCTATGCTTGATGGCAAGGTGAGGTTTTGCTACAAGGATTGAGTTTTCCATCGATCCCTCTATGCTGCTTTCAGTATGCTGGTTTCCTTGATCATGGTCTACATCAAACTCCTTGGATCTCATCTCAATCTCGCAATAGAAGATTTAACATGGAGGGGCTTGTGGTTTTTTTGAACTCAAATCCACACGGGGGTCACGCGTTGAACGAAGTTTGGCTTGTGGCATTAGTTGCTACACGCACCCCGAACGTTAAACTAGCAACATTGAAGTATCGTGTTTGGTTTGTTTAGGGAACAACGTTTGCATGTAACCTGCTAATCAACCACGATAAAATTTTCAACAACCCGTGTAGATAGCGATCTAACTTGTTTTTGCAGAGTATGCATGTGATGTGGTATAGACTTCAAGATTTGCAATGTGTTTGTATGAGATGCTATATGATGTAATATTTATTCGCGACCTGCGTGTCGTGGTACGGCATGATGACTGGAGTCATATGATTGTCACTTAATTATGCCTGCGTGCCAGAACTGTTTATTAGCTCGAGGCAAAGCAATGGATAGATGCAAGGTGATGATCTACGATGTGGAGGTGGACCCCGACGCACATGCCGGAAGCCGTGGTGGTGTTCCCGACGCAAAGGACAAAGTTGGTGGACACGATGACTTCAACCAAGACGACGTGAAGACAATGAAGACTTCACAAAGCAAAGGGATATACTATATCACATAATTTTATGAACTTCCTGTGATGTTTATCCCTTTGATGCACCCTTGTTTGATGCGCGGTAGTCGTATTTTATTAGGGTGATCTGTCGCAAAACAATATCAAGTTGATAGTGTTCTTCCAACTGTAGCACTGTCTATACTATGTTTCACATCGGAGATGGTCATGTCACATGGGTGCACACGGTGTGACGCATAAAAGGCGGGTGTGTTAAGAACACACTGCAATTACACTTGGTTGTCTTGACGGTTTGGATAAAAGTTTGCTACCGGACCACGGCCATCGAAAGATGAACAAGAATCACTTTTGGCGTGATTGGCAAGTTGGCCTACCGGTCTAGTCTAAGTCATCAGTGATGTCACATAAATGGCGGACGATTGGGTCGGATCTTGAATCACTCCAGCATCAATTACGAGAGATATTGATCTGAGTGGGAGCGCACTTAATAATTAAATTGATTAATCACAAGTGCAACTTAATTATGAACAAAGTCTTAGTATTTGCATTATCGTTGTAGAATAATGGCTCGCGTTACCACCTTCCCAATTGATTTTGATTAACTGTATTATCTGGTAAAAACTTTACGATTGGTACCGTATTGTGAGGACTATCCTCAATAGTGTCGAGAAGGAGCTTGTCCTATCGCAAATTTTTGATGCTCTCCCGCTGATGCTATGGATGATGTGACTTACGTCCATAATCCAAAAGGCTATAATTCCACCACAGCAAAGTGCATTGTCTTCACCACCATGAAACCGGAACTTCGAAACGTTTGGGATAGTTATGTTATATTCATGGAACTGAAAATTTTTTTTCAGTGGTAAGACAATTAATGTTGGATATAAGATATCTAGTACAATGTATGATTGTAAGCATTAGTGAAAATGTTCACTGTGCTCTAAACAAAACTGATAAGTGTGGGATCCAGAAGAACACTGATCATATGATGATGAGGATTAAGGGAAAGGAAGTTCCATAGGGTGTTAGTAAGACTTACACGCCGAAAAGTCCATGGCCTGTGCCACCCTTGATCATGTGTGATCTTCTATGAGTAGGAGTGACATTGGAAATAGAACTATGATACGTATAAAGGCAAAACCAAAGAAGACTGGAATAACCCGCTCAGAAATGAAAGTCATACGGAGTTATAGATGAATTCATTGCTGGTCAAGAGATGTAATTCTTGGGAATCATGATTAAGCAGTTAATTGTGGATTCTGTATATTGTGATTAAACTGTTGATCACCGGAATATCACATCGATTGCATATTGTTGCAACTCGATGCAAGAAATACTATGGCCTTTATGACTAGCTAATGATGAGTTTTGACCCGCTCAGGAACACGGTAAAAGGTTTACTATACCGTGTGTTGACTCTATGATTATCGTCATAATTCATTTTAGAGATGATTAAATTGTTAATACACTTTAGCCTTGTTGCAAAACATCATTTTGAATCATGTTTGTTGCAAGAGAGTTGTTCAAAGCTATGAATAACGTAAAGGCCATACTTCCATTATGAATAGGTTGTATGTTATGAATCTTGATAATAATACTAAACATCCATAACACTGACGCTAAACGTCGCAAGACTGACAGAAATACCACATAGATGTGGCACTTCCGTTTATCACAAGTGACATAACATGCATGAAGAATTTCCATAAGTGATGGACTTTCGAGTCATATGATTATGAATCACTTGACGCTTGCGATCTTTTTCTCGAAGTAATGTGACTAAAACACCGTTGATAGGCCATACATGAACGGGCAACTAAACCATTGGTAATCATACATGATGATGTGTGTAGTCCAATAAGTGTAGTTGTGTGCAGTGGATTCCCTATCTTCACTCATGAGTTGAAGTAGATATGTGGATATCTGTTCAATAGAGACATACGTATGAAATCTTTGAAATGTTTAAGGAATTTTAGAGTGAAATAGAAATTCATTGTAACAAGAAAATAAAGCTTCTGCAAATTAGATTGTAGAAAGTAATATTTCAGTTACAAGTTTAGCGAACGTCTGATGAGTTGTGAAGAAGTGTCATAACTTGCGTCTCCCGGAACACCACTATGAGTAAAGTGTTCGAGAGATGTAATCAAGCCATGTATGACACGGTAAGATCAAATATGACGTTTATCAATTTGCCATTATACTTATTAAAGTTATGCGTTAGTGACTACGGCTTTTACACTGAAAAGAGCATCATCAAATCTGTTGAAATGACACCATATTAGATGTGGTATGGACTGTTAAAACCATGTTTTCTTTTCTTCAAATTTGGGTATATGAGGCATATGTTTGACATATTCAAAACCCCAAATCAGATAAGTGCTACTTTGTTAAGGTTATGCCAAAAGTTTTGGTATTCCTCTATCACTACACAAAAGAAAAACTGTTTGTTGTTAAGAACGGTGTGTTTTGAAGAAAAATAGTTTCTTACAAAAGAGTGAGTGGGAGGAAAGTGCAACTTGTCAAAGATTGTTGAATCTTCAGAGAAGTGCGCAGCTGAACCACACAGGTTAGACAAAACTCGTACAAACATTTTTTATGTAAACGAGATATTGTTGTGCGACAACGATAAACCTGTGATATACAAAGAAGCGTTGATGGGCCCTGACTCCGGGATTTGGCTAAATGCCAAATAATGTGAGATAGTATCCATGGAAGTAAGTCAATTTTTGAACTTGGTAGACCCTCCGAAAGACTAAAAGTCTGAAGAATATATATATGGATCTATAATTGATTCAGATGAAATTGTTTTATCCATAAAGCTCAACTTGTTGGAAATTGTTTTCTAGCAAGTTCAAAAGTTGACTACGGCGAAATAGTGTCGACCGTAGAAATGCTTTAGTCAGTTCGGGTTATACTAGAAATTACTACATATCTCATTTATAGGATATGGTAGAATGAACGTCAAAACAAAGTTATTACACGGAAATATAACAAAGGACGTATACGTGATACGGCCGGAATGTTTTGTCGATTCAAAGGATGCTAAAATAGATGCAAGCCTTGGATATCCAGTGATGGACTGAAGCTAGCATAATGGAGTTGGAATTTTCGTTGTGATGAAATTGCCAAAAGAGTTAGTTTTCATCAGGAATAACGAAGATGCTTGAATGTTCAAGAAAGTAAGTGGGAGCTGAATGATATTTCTAAAATCTTATGTAGATGACATATTGTTGATTGGAAATTATATAAATTTCTTGACACGAATAAGGACTTCATTGGAAATAGTTTTCAGTTGAAGAACTTGGGCTAATATAGCATTTGTATTGAGCACAGTGATCTATGCACATAGTAAGTGCTTGATCATGCTAAAGCCAACGTTACATGTTGACATGATACTAAAGTAGTTTAGTATGAAAACGCCAGGAAGGATGTTCTTGCCGAGGTCACGGTGAAAAGTTGTTTGCGGAAATCAGTGTTCATGAACACAGATAAGCAAAACACATGAATTGAATTTCACTCACATGTGTGTTGGGATTAATCATGTACACCATAATATGTAAAACGACCAGATATGTCCAGTGCTCCAAAAGGTTGTGAGCAAGATTCCAAAGTGATCAACATGTTGATCATTGGACAAACAGTGAAAAGTTAAACTTATGAAAGATAAGATATGTTTCTCGGAAAATGGAGATAATGAAGAGCTCGTTGTAACAAGTTACACCAGCTGAATTTTGATGTAAATAGTTACACCAATTCAGTCTTCATACTTACTCCGATCGATTTTCGATTTTAATTGGGATTATGTGTTTCACACGTAAGGGTGGCACAATATGGAGGAACTATGTCAAGTTCGATACTGTGGTGAATTCTATAACAAAGGCTAAGTATATTGTTGCTTAAAGAAGTAACAAGGAGGGTATTTTGAATCATAAATTCATTTATGAACATGGTATGATTTCCTAGATGCTTGAAGCTCATGGAACATTGATGAATGATTTCATGAATTATAATAAGGAACCAGGTCCTGCCAAATGATTCAAACATATACAAAGCTAAAATAATAAAATTAGTGAATTTTATGATAGCGTGAAAACGCGAAGATATGCAAGATACAAACGGGACTGAAACGTCAGTTCCGAAGATGAGGTCTATACCACAAATGAAGCATTTCTTACACCGGTATGCCATAGGTGTAAACTGCTCAAGCATTGAAAATATTATCGACTCTAGTGCAAGTGGGATACTGTTGGAAATATGCCCTAGAGGCAATAATAAAATGTTATTATATATATTTCCACGTTCGTAATTAATGTTTATATTTCTGTGCTATAATTACAATGACCCTGACTGTGAGATTCAGAAGAAAACTCATTTGCATGTGTGGAAATGTAAACACCAAGAGTTCCTGGTTTAGCCTCTAAGACCAGCTCATGTGCTAACTGAGGATTACGTTTTCTTAATCATGGACATTGTTCTTGTAACAAGGATGTCAATAGCAATGGGAACATATTGTTAGTAGAACAATGATGTTGAACCGACCCCAGTATTGAATGATATACTTAGAGATCACATCGTAACTACGTTATAAGTCATATCATGAAACATTATCATATACGTAATTCCTTAGACCATGAGAGTATCGAGTTGCTTCACACAGGAAGACATGCTTTGGTTCTTAGATGAATCCTCCCGTAAATGGGAAGTAGTAAAATAAGTTCTAGGTATGTCAGGTTGTGTGGCTAGTGACTGTGATAGTTCAAGATTGGGATTTTCTCCTTCACGATAAAGAAGATATTCACTTCGGGCCCACTCGGTATGACGGTATCCATTATAGTCTGGCCAGACGCATTGTGATTCAGTCACGGGGATACCGGAATACGATAACGAGAAAAGGGACAAACGAGCAAAGAGGATAACGAGTGGCTTGTGTTCAAAAGTTGTTACACATGGGTGCCAAACTTCTCTTCTCTAACTTTGTCATATATCGCGAAGCAAAGGGAATGGTATATGACTAAACATAATGGTTCACTCGAAGTTTCTTCGTGTATGTGCGGGAGTCAACATGGGTGTCCATGGCTCCGCTGTTCATTATTGGGTATTGACAAAAGGCTGTTGACCTATGTCCGGAAGATGTTTTGAGTCATGTCCGCATTATACCGAACCTATTGGGCCACACACTTAACGAGTAGTAGTCTGTTAGAATGCTGGAATGGTAGAAGGTTTAGTGGAAGCAAAGCAGAATAGTTCATACGGGTACCAGAAGTAGTTCAGGGAATTTATGGAATAGTTCATGAGGGCACCAGAAGTAGTTCTGGATATTTAAGGATATGTCCGGATCACTCTGGAGTAGTCCTAGGTGGTTCCGGAACATATGAGAATGGTACTGGGGAAGTCCTGGATCAAGCGGAATAGTTTCTGGATAATTGATGCGCGTCCCGACAACCTTCGCGGTCATCGGGTGGCTTATACTGTAACTCAGATGGTCTTGGAAAATATCCGTATGGCTCCGGAACGTCCGAGAACTGTCCCGGAAGGTCCTGGAAGTGCTCCAGAAGGTTCCGGAATGTCCCGAAACGATCCCCGAAGGTCCCGGAAGGTCCTGGAAGCTTCTGGAAGGTTCCGGAAGTTTCCGGGCAGTACCACCCACTACCCCATGCCCCTAGCCTTGGGGGGCAAGCCACCTAGGCTGCCCTGGCCGGCCAAGGGGTGGGGGCGCACCAAGGGGAAGGAATCCCCCTCCAGGTGGGAAGTCCAACTCTCCAATATGGCAGGTTTCCGGTGGGAAGGTTTGGGAGGTTTGGGAGTCCAAGTTGGACTCCCCACCCCCCTTATTGCGCCCCAAGGGCCTCTTGGCCACCTATATAATGTGGGGGGAGGGGTGGGGGCGCAGCACAACTTGACCCCAAGGCCTATGCGCCACCCTCCCTCCTCTAAACCCCGTTGCTCCACAATTAGACCCCGGTTTAGACGTTGTTCTAGATCGGAATCCGTTAGGGTTTTCTCCCTCTAGTTTTCTCGGTGGCGTTCATCTCTGGATGCCGGAGTGCTGCTGGATTTCTGCTACGGGATGTGTGGATACTAATGGAGGGGTCGTACCTTCGACCCTTCTTCGAGGAGCTTGTTCGTGGGACTTGTCCGTGGGACTAGATCGCGGGACGGTTCGAGGGATCGATATCCTCGCGGTTCGGAGGTCATTGAAATTCCTAGCTGCGGGGATATGCACCGACGGTCTTCACAAACTCTAATTCCGCTACATCGGTTGGTGAGCCATGACCTAAAACCTTGTATGCAATCTTCTTGGATGATCTTGGGTTCCTGATTCATAGGCCGAAATTTTTGTTTTCTACTACGTTTCCCAACAGTGGTATCATGAGCGATCCTTGATTAGATGCATGTTTAGGTCTAGATCATATGTGTGATAAGAGGCATTGATTTTCTTGTTGTTTCCCTGTCATGTGATTTTTTCTATGCTTGATGGCAAGGTGAGGTTTTGCTACAAGGATTGAGTTTTCCATCGATCCCTCTATGCTGCTTTCAGTATGCTGGTTGCCTTGATCATGGTCTACATCAAACTCCTTGGATCTCATCTTAATCTCGCAATAGAAGATTTAACATGGAGGGGCTTGTGGATTTTATGAACTCAAATCCACATGGGGGTCACGCGTTGAACGAAGTTTGGCTTGTGGCATTAGTTGCTACACGCACCCCGAACGTTAAACTGGCAACATTGAAATATCGTGTTTGGTTTGTTTAGGGAACAACGTTTGCATGTAACCTGCTAATCAACCACGATAAAATTTGCACCAACCCGTGTAGATAGCGATCTAACTTGTTTTTGCAGAGTATGCATGTGATGTGGTATAGCCTTCAAGATTTGCAATGTGTTTGTATGAGATGCTATATGATGTAATATTTATTCGCGACCTGCGTGTCGTGGTACGGCATGATGACTGGAGTCATATGATTGTCACTTAATTATGGCCTGCGTGCCAGAACTTTTTATTAGCTCGAGGCAAAGCAATGGATAGATGCAAGGTGATGATCTACGATGTGGAGGTGGACCCCGACGCACATGCCAGAAGCCGTGGTGGTGTTCCCGGCGCCAAGGACAAAGTTGGTGGACACGGTGACTTCAACCACGACGACGTGAAGACAATGAAGACTTCACGAAGCAAAGGGCTATACTATATCACATAATTTTATGAACTGTCTGTGATGTTTATCCCTTTGATGCACCCTTGTTTGATGTGCGGTAGTCGTATTTTATTAGGGTGATCTGTCGCAAAACAATATCAAGTTGATAGTGTTCTTCCAACTGTAGCACCGTCTATACTATGTTTCACATCGGAGCAGGTCATGTCACATGGGTGCACACGGTGTGACGCATAAAAGGCGGGTGTCTTAAGAACACACTGCAATTACACTTGGTTGTCTTGACGGTTTGGATAAAAGTTTACTACCGGAACACGCCCATCGAAAGATGAACAAGAATCACTTTTGGCGTGATTGGCAAGTTGGCCTACCGGTCCAGTCTAAGTCATCAGTGATGTCACATAAATGGCGGACGATTGGGTCGGATCTTGAATCACTCCAGCATCAATTACGAGAGATATTGATCTGAGTGGGAGCGCACTTAATAATTAAATTGATTAATCACAAGTGCAACTTAATTATGAACAAAGTCTTAGTATTTGCATTATCGTTGTAGAATAATGGCTCGCGTTACCACCTTCCCAATTGATTTTGATTAACTGTATTATCTGGTAAAAACTTTACGATTGGTACCGTATTGTGAGGACTATCCCCAATAGTGTCGAGAAGGAGCTTGTCCTATCGCAATTTTTTTATGCTCTCCCGTTGATGCTATGGATGATGTGACTTACGTCCATAATCCAAAATGCTATAATTCCACCACATCAAAGTGCATTGACTTCACCACCATGAAACCCGAACTTCGAAACGTATGCGATAGTTATGTTATATTCATGGAACTGAAAAATTCTTTTCAGTGGTAAGACAATTAATGTTGGATATAAGATATCTAGTACAATGTATGATTGTAAGCATTAGTGAAAATGTTCACTGTGCTCTAAACAAAACTGATAAGTGTGGGATCCAGAAGAACACTGATCATATGATGATGAGGATTAAGGGAAAGGAAGTTCCATAGGGTGTTAGTAAGACTTACACGCCGAAAGGTCCATGGCCTGTGCCACCCTTGATCATGTGTGATCTTCTATGAGTAGAAGTGACATTGGAAATAGAACTATGATACGTATAAAGGCAAAACGAAAGAAGACTGGAATAACCAGCTCAGAAATGAAAGTCATACGGAGTTATAGATGAATTCATTGCTGGTCAAAAGATGTAATTCTTGGGAATCATGATTAAGCAGTTAATTGTGGATTCTGTATATTGTGATTAAACTGTTGATCACCGGAATATCACATCGACTGCATATTGTTGTAACTCGATGCAAGAAATACTATGGCCTTTATGACTAGCTAATGATGAGTTTTGACACGCTCGGGAACAAGGTAAAAGGTTTACTATACCGTGTGTTGACTCTATGATTATCTTCATAATTCATTTTAGAGATGAGTAAATTGTTACTACACTTTAGCCTTGTTGCAAAACATCATTTTGAATCAGGTTTGTTGCAAGAGAGTTGTTCAAAGCTATGAATAACGTAAAGGCCATACTTCCATTATGAATAGGATGTATGTTATGAATCTTGATAATAATACTAAACATCCATAACACTGACGCTAAACGTCGCAAGACTGACAGAAATATCACATAGATGTGGCACTGCCGTTTATCACAAGTGACATAACATGCATGAAGAATTTCCATATGTGATGGACTTTCGAGTCATATGATTATGAATCACTTGACGCTTGCGATCTTTGTCTCGAAGTAATGTGACTAAAACACCGTTGATAGGACATACATGAACGGGCAACTAAACCAATGGTAATCATACATGATGATGTGTGTAGTCCAATAAGTGTAGTTGTGTGCAGTGGATTCCCTATCTTCACTCATGAGTTGAAGTAGATATGTGGATATCTGTTCAATAGAGACATACGTCTGAAATCGTTGAAATGTTTAAGGAATTTTAGAGTGAAATAGAAATTCATTGTAACAAGAAAATAAAGCTTCTGCAAATTAGATTGTAGAAAGTAATATTTCAGTTACAAGTTTAGCGAACGTCTGATGAGTTGTGAAGAAGTGTCATAACTTGCGTCTCCCGGAACACCACTATGAGTAAAGTGTTCGAGAGATGTAATCAAGCCATGTATGACACGGTAAGATCAAATATGACGTTTATCAATTTGCCATTATACTTATTAAAGTTATGCGTTAGTGACTACGGCTTTTACACTGAAAAGAGCATCATCAAATCTGTTGAAATGACACCATATTAGATGTGGTATGGACTGTTAAAACCATGTTGTCTTTTCTTAAAATTTGGGTATATGAGGCATATGTTTGACATACTCAAAACCCCAAATCAGATAAGTGCTACATTGTTAAGGTTATGCCAAAAGTTTTGGTATTCCTCTATCACTACACAAAAGCAAAACTGTTTGTTGTTAAGAACGGTGTGTTTTGAAGAAAAATAGTTTCTTACAAAAGAGTGAGTGGGAGGAAAGTGCAACTTGTCAAAGATTGTTGAATCTTCAGAGAAGTGCGCAGCTGAACCACACGGTATAGACAAAACTCGTACAAACATTTTTTATATAAACGAGATATTGTTGTTCGACAACGATAAACCTGTGATATACAAAGAAGCGTTGATGGGCCCTGACTCCGGGATTTGGCTAAATGCCAAATAATGTGAGATAGTATCCATGGAAGTAAGTCAAGTTTTGAACTTGGTAGACCCTCCGAAAGACTAAAAGTCTAAAGAATATATATATGGATCTATAATTGATTCGGATGAAATTGTTTTATCCATAAAGCTCAACTTGTTGGAAAATTGTTTTCTAGCAAGTTCAAAAGTTGACTACGGCGAAATAGTGACGACCGTAGAAATGCTTTAGTCAGTTCGGGTTATACTAGCAATTACTACATATCTCATTTATAGGATATGGTAGAATGAACGTCAAAACAAAGTTCCTACACGGAAATATAACAAAGGACGTATACGTGATACGACCGGAATGTTTTGTCGATTCAAAGGATGCTAAAATAGATGCAAGCCTTGGATATCCAGTGATGGACTGAAGCTAGCATAATGGAGTTGGAATTTTCGTTGTGATGAAATTGCCAAAAGAGTTAGTTTTCATCAGGAATAACGAAGATGCTTGAATGTTCAAGAAAGTAAGTGGGAGCTGAATGATATTTCTAAAATCTTATGTAGATGACATATTGTTGATTGGAAATTATATAAATTTCTTGACACGAATAAGGACTTCATTGGAAATAGTTTTCAGTTGAAGAACTTGGGCTAATATAGCATTTGTATTGAGCACAGTGATCTATGAAGATAGTAAGTGCTTGATCATGCTAAAGCCAACGTTACATGTTGACATGATACTAAAGTAGTTTAGTATGAAAACGCCAGGAAGGATGTTCTTGACGAGGTCACGGTGAAAAGTTGTTTGCGGAAATCAGTGTTCATGAACACAGATAAGCAAAACACATGAATTGAATTTCACTCACATGTGTGTTTGGATTAATCATGTACACCATAATATGTAAAACGAACAGATATGTCCAGTGCTCCAAAAGGTTGTGAGCAAGATACCAAAGTGATCAACATGTTGATCATTGGACAAACAGTGAAAAGTTAAACTTATGAAAGATAAGATATGTTTCTCGGAAAATGGAGATAATGAAGAGCTCGTTGTAACAAGTTACACCAGCTGAATTTTGATGTAAAAAGTTACACCAATTCAGACTTCATACTTACTCCGATCGATTTTCTATTTTAATTGGGATTATGTGTTTCACACGTAAGGGTGGCACAGTATGGAGGAACTATGTCAAGTTCGATACTGTGGCGAATTCTATAACAAAGGCTAAGTATATTGTTGCTTAAAGAAGTAACCAGGAGGGTATTTTGAATCACAAATTCATTTATGAACATGGTATGGTTTCCTAGATGCTTGAAGCTCATGGAACATTGATGAATGATTTCATGACTTATTCTAAGGAAGCAAGGTCCTGCCAAATGATTCAAACATATACAAAGCTAAAATAATAAAATTAGTGAATTTTATGATAGCGTGAAAAAGCGAAGATATGCAAGATACAAATGGGCCTGAAACGTCGGAACCGAAGATGAGGTCTATACCACAAATGAAGCATTTCTTACACCAGTATGCCATAGGTGTAAAGTGCTCAAGCACTGACAATATTATTGACTCTAGTGCAAGTGGGAGACTGTTGGAAATATGCCCTAGAGGAATAATAAAATTTTATTATATATATTTCCACGTTCGTAATTAATGTTTATATTTCTGTGCTATAATTGCAATTACCCTGACTGTGAGATTCAGAAGAAAACTCATTTGCATGTGTGGAAATGTAAACACCAATAGTTCCTGGTTTAGCCTCTAAGACCAGCTCATGTGCTAACTGATGATTACAGTTTCTTAATCATGGACATTTTTCTTGTAACAAGGATGTCAGTAGCAATGGGAACATATTGTTAGCAGAACAATGATGTTGAACCGACCCCAGTATTGAATGATATACTTAGAGATCACATCGTAACTACGTTATAAGTCATATCATGAAATGTTATCATATACGTAATTCCTTAGACCATGAGAGTATCGAGTTGCTTCACACAGGAAGACATGCTTTGGTTCTTAGATGAATCCTCCCGTAAATGGGAAGTAGTAAAATAAGTTCTGGGTATGTCAGATGGTGTGGCTAGTGACTGTGATAGTTCAAGAATGGGATTTGCTCCTTCACGATGAAGAAGATATTCACTTCGGGCCCACTCGGTATGACGGTATCCATTATAGTCTGGCCAGACGCATTGTGATTCAGTCACGGGGATACCGGAGTACGATAATGAGAAAAGGGACAAAAGAGCAAAGAGGATAACGAGTGGCTTGTGTTCAAAAGTTGTTACACATGGGTGCCAAACTTCTCTCCTCTAACTTTGTCATATATCGCGAAGCAAAGGGAATGGTACATGACTAAACATAATGGTTCACTCGAAGTTTCTTCGTGTATGTGCGGGAGTCAACATGGGTGTCGATGGCTCCGCTGTTGATTATTGGCTATTGACAAAAGGTTGTTGACCTATGTCCGGAAGATGTTCTGAGTCATGTCCGCATTATACCGAACCTATTAGGTCACACACTTAACGAGCAGTAGTCTGTTTGAATGCAGGAATGGTAGAAGGTTTAGTGGAAGCAAAGCAGAATAGTTCATACGGGTACCGGAAGTAGTTCCGGGGATTTATGGAATAGTTCATGAGGGCACCAGAAGTAGTTCTAGGTATTTAAGGATATCTCCGGATCACTCTGGAGTAGTCCCGGGTGGTTTCGGAACATATGAGAATGGTACTGGGGAAGTCCTGGATCAACCGGAATAGTTTCCGGATAATTGTTGGGCGTCCCGACAACCTTCGCGGTCATCGGGTGGCTTAAACTGTAACTCGGATGGTCTTGGAAACTATCCGGATGGCTACGGAACGTCCGAGAATTGTCCCGGAAGGTCCTGGAAGTGCTCCAGACGGTTCCGGAATGTGCCGAAACGATCCCGGAAGGTCCTGGAAGCTTCTGGAAGGTTCTAGAAGTTTCCGGGCAGTACCACCCACTACCCCACGTCGCTAGCCTTGGGGGGCAAGCCACCTAGGCTGCCCTGGCCGGCCAAGGGTTGGGGGCGCACCAAGGGGAA
Organism: Bromus sterilis; assembly: GCA_950022295.1. Taxonomy (NCBI): domain Eukaryota; kingdom Viridiplantae; phylum Streptophyta; class Magnoliopsida; order Poales; family Poaceae; genus Bromus; species Bromus sterilis. The sequence goes on along the minus strand of OX465596.1, from coordinate 264,676,197 downwards.
GGAATCCCCCTCCAGGTGGGAAGTCCAACTCTCCAATATGGCAGGTTTCCGGTGGGAAGGTTTGGGAGGTTTGGGAGTCCAAGTTGGACTCCCCACCCCCCTTATTACGCCCCAAGGGCCTCTTGGCCACCTATATAATGTGGGGGAGGGGTGGGGGGCGCAGCACAACTTGAACCCAAGGCCTATGCGCCACCCTCCCTCCTCTAAACCCCGTTGCGCCACAATTAGACCCCGGTTTAGACGTTGTTCTAGATCGGAATCCGTTAGGTTTTCTCCCTCTAGTTTTCTCGGTGGCGTTCATCTCTGGACGGCGGAGCGGCTGCTGGATTTCTTCTACGGGATGTGTGGATACTAATGGACGGGTCGTACCTTCGACCCTTCTTCGTGGAGCTTGTTCGTGGGACTTGTCTGTGGGACTAGATCGCGGGACGGTTCGAGGGATTGATATCCTCGCGGTTGGGAGGTCATTGAAATTCCTAGCTGCGGGGATCTGCTCCGACGGTCTTCACCAACTCTACTTCCGCTACATTGGTTGGTGAGCCATGACCTAAAACCTTGTATGCAATCTTCTTGGATGATCTTGGGTTCTTGATTCGTAGGCCAAAATTTTTGTTTTCTACTACGTTTCCCAACATAATGATCATCCCTATGGAGTACAAGGATATAAAGGGAGTACTGGTGTGTTTAACACCCCGGGTAATCACCTACAGTAATAACAATTACTGTTGCTAATCATGCCTTGATCATTTTGAATCAACACAAACTCCAAATGCCTTTTCGTGAATATTAAAAATATGTGTTAGATAAAACCTTGACTAAAAATTGTGCAAACAATTTTGTTAAATGCACCAAAATCCTTAGACCAAGATACCATGGTGTTGGATATTGATTAATGCATATAAATATTTAAACAATTGAAACACTATTTTGAAAAGTTCAATTTAACAATTTATTGTTCAAATGAAATACTCAAAGCATTTATTTAATCCCCAAACTTTTTGTGGCACTGTTATAAAGTGTAACACTAATAATAGAACTAGTTTTACATTTAATAAAAATCATGTGTTGGCTAAACAAATTGAAACAAGAAAGCAAAGGCAAACAAAAATGAAAGAAAACAAATGGGGCTATGTGCCGCCCTGGGCAAGGCCCACCCCGGCCCAACCAATCTCCAACTTCTCCCTCCTCAACTGTTCCTCTGACCGACGCCATGGAGCATCCAACCGCGACCGCCGTCGCAGCAGCACCCAGTTCGGCCTCCTGCCGCTACAGTAACGTCGAAGATAAGTGCAGGCCCCTGCCCCATGAAAACTGGATCGAGATCCAGCTCTTCCCCCTCCCCGCTCTTTCTCCCTCTCCCGCTCCACCAGGAGCTCGCCGTGTCCCCGCGGCCGAACACGGTCGTGGCCGACGACCACCTAGGGCCGTGCCGGCCTGTCCGGCGGCCTCCCCGGCCTCGACCCCATCTCCACGCCCTGTTCTGCGTCGCCGGAGACCACCCCGTTGCGGCGCCGCTCCCCTTCGCCCCCTTCCGCCACGGCCGTCGTGGTCCTCGCCGGCGGCCGCAGCCTTCGATCCGCCCTCGACAGCGCCCCCCCAAGCTCACCGTCGGCAACATCGAGCTCGAAGTGAGCTTCTCATCCAATTTCCCCCTTCCCTGTTGAATCCATCGCAGTAGGCCGCCGCCACCGTCTCGTTTTACGCTGGCCAAAGCTTCTCATCGTGGTTGAACTCATTGTCGTGGCCATGCGCGTCTTCTGCAGCTGCTGTCGCTCGCTCCCACGCTCACCATCGCGTGGCCGCGCCCTTGGACAAGCCTTGCGCGTGCGTGCGTGCATGCCCACGCCAGCGGCTGGTTTTGGATGTGTTGCTGCAGCTGGCCAAACCATGGCGTGATGTGTGTACGAGCAGCGTGTGTGTGTCATATGTGTGCGCGCGTGACAGCCACGGCTGGTTCCGGCCAGCGCCACTGGCTGCGCCTGCCTCCGGCAGCTGCTCGCTGTCGCATCTCCTGGCCATGCCGCCGGAGTTCTCTTCGTCCGTGCATGCGTGCCCACGCAGTGACCGGCTGGACTATGCCCAAGTTCAGTTAAAAGTGTGTACGTACAAAGCATATGCCCAGGTTCAGTTAAACAAATATGTATCTCTTTTGGGGCAACAAAACAACAGCAAAACAATGCCCAAACGAATTGTAGGGTGGGTAAAATTAATATGTGATGATAGTAGACGTAACCAGCTTTGATTTTCTCCATTGGACCATCTTCAGAAAATGCACAGATTAATTCCTATAGAATTCACAAATGTGCATAAATCTGTAATCTATTAGTACAATTAGGCACAAGGCCATATGTGCAAATAAAAAGTTCGCAGATAACTTCCTAAGTTTCTAGAATTTGCAAATAGGTCCTCTACCATTAATTAAAGTTTAGATTAAATAAATCTGCTAAATAATTAGTCAATGACATGTGGGTCCCCCACTTAATAATTAGATTTAGTTAATTTATTTGATAACTGTGTCACTGACCAGTGGGACCAACTGGTCAATTAATTAAAATGAATTGTTAATTGATTTAATAATTAATAAAAGAATTATTAAATAGAAAAGGATTTTTAATGTTTTAAAATTGATTAAACTTATAAAACCAATATCTTTTAATCCGTATATCGGATCGAAAAACTTTATACATGAAAATTGATCAGAAAAATACAACGAATACGGATACGCCATCCGTATGTCTACCCCACCCCCTAACACACCGATCATTGACATTCCCCCCTCCGGGCTGTCTGTCGATAATTTCCGGTACCGATAAAAATTGCCCGGATCAAAATACTTTGTACACGAAAGTTGTCCGGAGTGGATCAACTAACACGGATACACCCTCCATACGTTTGTCGGATCTCCACGACACCTCCGGCATGATCCCTTCCCCCTCCGGACACCCTGTTTGGTAATCACCCGGTACTGACGAATCATCACCAGATAATTCGCGCTCCGAGCAAATCACCTAACACTGCGTTAGAGCCCCGTCGCTTTTTTCTGCTATGACATACATTTGTATTGCTATTATTGTTGTGTATTTACTGTTCCCCCCCCCTTATTCTCCGGTAGACCCCGTTGCTGCCGCTGATGACAACATCGAGTACGACTACTTCGTCGACGACCCTGCCCCTACCGTCGACCTTACAGGCAAGCAGAGCCAATCTCTTCCCCAGATATCGCCTACCTTTCCGTACTTTCTTGCACTAGGCATTGTTACTGCTGCTGCTACGTTACAATCCTATTCAACTGCATAGCATGTTTTTGTCGCCCTTGATGTACCTTCCTTATCCTATGCTGCCTATTATAATTATGCATTATTCAGCAGTGAGCCCTGCGCATTGTTAGCTAGGATTAGATAGCGGGCCGTGGTCACTCAGGGGAGTGACGCGGATACAAAATATATACAACTGCAACAGGTACGGATCAATGCAGACACCCTAGGGAACCTACAACGGCAAGATTCTGCCGAGTCGCTTCGAGTTTGACTTACGAGTGGAATGGACTCGTATTTCACTCTCGTCGGCTCAGTAGCGTAGCATCACCGGGATGATACGAGGTTTACCTCTTTTGTTCATCCCGCTGATGTCTCTGTCGAACCCCTTTAAGTGTGCCATCGAGGGTGATTCCTCCTGGTTTCACTTAATGGTAGGCACTCGAATCAACTAGTGTCCTTAAAGGTAAGAGTCGGGCGACCCAACGGTGCCCGCGAGCGGTATATTGTCGGGAACGACAGGGAGGGTACGACCGACGTTACTGGCGTGCTTGGCCCCTGCTCGTATCCCGCGAGAGTTACCAAACTACGAAAAGTCGAGCTCTACCAAGAGCACACGCGAGACAAGGTAAGGAGACGGTTCACCTTGTTGGTAACCGCAGTGACTTGGTGGGACGACAGGGCAGGCACCAATGTACTGGTGGACCTGACTGCTGTCGTTGACCGCGGGTCGGTTAAGTCGAGGCAACGATAACGGTTGTCACGCAGGTTAATTAAAATGCTAAATGGTTCGGCGGATGTCTTGAGTAGCCTTTTTTGCTTTTACGCACTACCTACACGTGGGACGAGGAGTGTGGGCTCCCCTGCATCGTAGTCTCGTTCGAGGGTCTTCAGACGTCAGCAGTATCGCGGGCTGATTGCCGGGAAGTGGTGTTGTCTTCTCTTGCTCGAGCGGTGTATTTGTATTTGCTTTGATTTTGCTTCACCGGCCAGTCACGCACCGTGCAGGAGTACGTTCGGGTTAGGGTCCAAAGCCCGGCGTACATAGGATATAGTCCAGCGGATGACCTCTCTGTTGATTGCCGAAGGATGGGCTACTTTGTGTCGGATAGCTTTGGTGGAGCGTTCCCTAACAAGGTTCCCGCCACCCTGGAGATCCGAGCGTCGTAGAGTCACACCAGTGCACCCCTGTAGGGAAGATTAATCTATTCGAATAGCCGTGTCCACGGTAACAGGACGCTTTATGCTGAAGCTGGATCTTACCACTAGAAACTATTACTATTAAACTGTATGGTTCCGGGTCTTCTTCCTCGCAGGGAGTCGAGGAAGGGAACTCGGAGGCATTATTATTATTGTTAATCATTACAACTTATATTATACAATGTTGCAGCAACTTCTGCTTCGTTGTTACTTTATGCTTTATATGAACTGTTGGCTCATTCTTACCTCATGCTGCAAGACATCGTCGGAAGATGCTAGTCTTCGATAGGCCTAGCTTCTTACCCTTGCTCTGGATTTCTGTCTTTCAGTCCACTATATACACCCTCTTCTTTCTGTTGATACAATGCATAATGCTTAGTAGCGGACGTCAGACTCGCGGGTATACTAGATACTCACCTGCCTTATTTCCTTTACTGTTTTTCCTGATCGGCCGCTGCAGTCGACGTTGGAGCCCAGGATCAGGAGTACCCCGGCGGCGGATACTACTACGTCGAGACCCCCGCTGACCAGGACCAGGAGTAGTTTGGAGGTTCCCAGGCAGGAGGCCTCGCCTTTTCGATCGTGTTGTTTTTGTGCTAGCCTTCTTAAGGCAACCTTGTATCCTTGTGTCTGTACTCAGATACTATTGCTTCCACTGACCTTGTGCTCTCGAGCTGTTGTATTCGAGCCCTCGTGGCCCCTGGCTTGTATTAAACAGCTTGTATTATTTTATTTGTAGAGTTGTGTTGTGATATCTCATCGTGAGTCCCTGATCTCGATCGTGTACCTTGCGTGTATGATTACTGTACACGGTCTGATTTTGGGGGCGTCACAAGTTGGTATCAGAGCCGACTGCCTATAGGAAGCCCCTAACCACTCCTCGGTCGAAGTTGAGTGTAGACTTTGAAAAACTATTTTGCTAACTGAATATTTGGCTTACGGGCCCACATTGTTATCACCACGTGTGATATCTTTGGTATTAGGATCTTTTTCTCCGTACCTATGCTCTGGGACTCTGCTCTCTTATCCTTGCTGGTAAGTTTTACTAACGCTGACTTTAGGTTCTCGTACCTCCTTCCTTCCGGAGAGCTCTGCATTCTAGCTGATCGCCTGATTCACCTGAAGATTCCAAAGATTACTCTTCGATAAATTCCCGAGAACCTACGTGTTAATCGCCTTTGCAATCCCCTGCCACCGAAAAGTCCGTATGGATAATTACATCCACTTCCCGATCTGGAAATCATAATTCCCTTATATTTAAGCATCAATTAATTCCGATGCTTCTGTCACCCGATGCCTTGGCATCCTTTCCCTTTCTGGTTGAGTGCCCATACTCACATCGGATCCTTTGCGAACCATCCGACCTTTTTGTGGATTACTATCTGACTATTCTTACATGGCTTATTCCATGTGTCAATTGGATTCATCATGTGAAATACCCTCCATGCCCCTCGATGATTTGTGTTATCGTCGACAACCTCCCTTGCCTCCGTGCCAATACAACTTGATCATATATATCGTGCTCTGCTTTCCCTTGGGAAGGTTATACACGTGATACTTGTGTATCATCACTTTTTCCCGTCCATTGGTTTGTTGATCAGACAATGACGTTTACCTTTCCGTTGGTCTGTTTGATCAGACAACCATGTTTTACCTTCCATTGGTCTGTTTAACCTTTCTTTGAATATAAATTATCCGAGCAGAGATAATTCCCTGGTGATGTAAACACTCTGGTGTACTACTTTGTCCGTACAACCTGTTACGATTGTTGATGACTTTTCAGTGACCACCGATGGATGAGAACTTTGCCTACTGGTCCGCCTCGTCTTAACGAGCAGGAAAATGGTTCTCTTTGTCCCTCGCCCTTGGCACGGATGTTGTTACCGACATAGCTAACAAGCTGTTCTCTAACTTACCTTGCAACTTGATCTCATTGTTTGTCACCACCCTTCTTATTCAATGTGGGCCCATAACCCATAGTTCCACAGGATCAAAACCTGACTCTTTTGTACATTCCCGTTCCCAAGGATTATTCCTCGGGCTTGACCTCGTATGCAATTAACGAGTCACCTACCTTGTGATATTCCGTCTGATACCAGACGCAGTGCTTATGCCTGGTGCCTGATGCTATGGACCTCTTTTCATCATTTGTCATCGACGTCGAATGCATGGATATTCGCTTGAAACTTCTCATACCTTTTTTGGTTTATCTCGATGTATTTCTGTGAGTTTAAACTCGCGAGATACTTTGTACCCCATTCCTGGGACAGCCTCGGTTGAGCAACCTCGTACCGATCCGGCCCCCATTAAGTGTCCTTCCTACCCTATCCGTAGGTACGATGAAGCCCCGAAGGAAGGATGAAAAAACGTCGAGATGCACTGATGCACGGAAATGTAGACGTCAACGTGAAGGATTAACTTCTTCGAGAAGGACAACAAGAACCGGAAGACTCGTTAGAATCCGAAACCGAAACCTTACCCCTTGCACTACTGTTAATTCTCGGGACGAGAATTCTTTGTAGTGGGGGAGATTTGTAACACCCCGGGTGTAACGCTACAGTAATCACCTACAGTAATCACAATTACTGTTGCTAATCATGCCTTGATCATTTTGAATCAACACAAACTCCAAATGCCTTTTCGTGAATATTAAAAATATGTGTTAGATAAAACCTTGACTAAAAATTGTGCAAACAATTTTGTTAAATGCACCAAAATCCTTAGACCAAGATACCATGGTGTTGGATATTGATTAATGCATATAAATATTTAAACAATTGAAACACTATTTTGAAAAGTTCAATTTAACAATTTATTGTTCAAATGAAATACTCAAAGCATTTATTTAATCCCCAAACTTTTTGTGGCACTGTTATAAAGTGTAACACTAATAATAGAACTAGTTTTAAATTTAATAAAAATCATGTGTTGGCTAAACAAATTGAAACAAGAAAGCAAAGGCAAACAAAAATGAAAGAAAACAAATGGGGCTATATGCCGCCCTGGGCAAGGCCCACCCCGGCCCAACCAATCTCCAACTTCTCCCTCCTCAACTGTTCCTCTGACCGACGCCATGGAGCATCCAACCGCGCCCGCCGTCGCAGCCGCACCCAGTTCGGCCTCCCGCCGCTACAGTGCCGTCGAAGATAAGTGCAGGCCCCTGCCACATGAAAACTGGATCGAGATCCAGCTCTTCCCCCTCCCCGCTCTTTCTCCCTCTCCCGCTCCACCAGGAGCTCGCCATGTCCCCGCGGCCGAACACGGTCGTGGCCGACGACCACCTAGGGCTGTGCCGGCCTGTCCGGCGGCCTCCCCGGCCTCGACCCCATCTCCACGCCCTGTTTTGCGTCGCCGGAGACCACCCCGTTGCGGCGCCGCTCCCCTTCGCCCCTTTCCGCCACGACCGTCGTGGTCCTCGCCGGCGGCCGCCGCCTTCGATCCGCCCTCGACAGCGCCCCCCCGAGCTCACCGTCGGCAACATCGAGCTCGCAGTGAGCTTCTCATCCAATTTCCCCCTTCCCTGTTGAATCCATCGCAGTAGGCCGCCGCCACCGTCTCGTTTTACGCTGGCCAAAGCTTCTCATCGTGGTCGAACTCATTGTCGTGGCCGTGCGCGTCTTCTGCAGCTGTTGTCGCTCGCTCCCACGCTCACCGTCGCGTGGCCGCGCCCTTGGACAAGCCATGCGCGTGCATGCGTGCCCACGCCAGCGGCTGGTTTTGGATGTGCTGCTGCAGCTGGCCAAACCATGGCGTGATGTGTGTATGAGCAGCGTGTGTGTGTCATATGTGTGCGCGCGTGACAGCCACGACTGGTTCCGGCCAGCGCCACTGGCTGCGCCTGGCTCCGGCAGCTGCTCGCTGTCGCATATCCTGGCCGTGCCGCCGGAGTTCTCTTCGTCCGTGCATGCGTGCCCACGCAGTGACCGGCTGGACTATGTCCAAGTTCAGTTAAAAGTGTGTACGTACAAAGCATATGCCCAGGTTCAGTTAAACGAATATGTATCTCTTTTGGGGCAACAAAACAACAGCAAAACAATGCCCAAACGAATTGTAGGGTGGGTAAAATTAATATGTGATGATAGTAGACGTAACCAGCTTTGATTTGCTCCATTGGACCATCTTCAGAAAATGCACAGACTAATTCCTATAGAATTCACAAATGTGCATAAATCTGTAATGTATTAGTACAATTAGGCACAAGGCCATATGTGCAAATAAAAAGTTCGCAGATAACTTCCTAAGTTTCTAGAATTTGCAAATAGGTCATCTACCATTAATTAAAGTTTAGATTAAATAAATCTGCTAAATAATTAGTCAATGACATGTGGGTCCCCCCACTGAATAATTAGATTTAGTTAATTCATTTGATAACTGTGTCACTGCCAGTGGGACCCACTGGTCAGTTAATTAAAATGAATTGTTAATTGATTTAATAATTAATAAAAGAATTATTAAATAGAAAAGGATTTTTAATGTTTTAAAATTGATTAAACTTATAAAATCAATATCTTTTAATCCGTATATCGGATCGAAAAACTTTATACATGAAAATTGATCAGAAAAATACAACGAATACGGATACGCTAGCTGTATGTCTACCCCACCCCCCTAACACACCGATCATCAACATTCCCCCCTCCGGGCTGTCTGTCGATAATTTCCGGTACCGATAAAAATTGCCCGGATCAAAATACTTTGTACACGAAAGTTGTCCGGAGTGGATCAACTAACACGGATACACCCTCCATACGTTTGTCGGATATCCACGACACCTTCGGCATGATCCCTTCCCCCTCCGGACACCCTGTTTGGTAATCACCCGGTACTGACGAATCATCACCGGAAAATTCCAGCTCCGAGCAAATCATCTAACACTGAGTTAGAGCCCCGTCGCTTTTTATCTGCTATGACATACATTTGTATTGCTATTATTGTTGTGTATTTACTGTTTCCCCCCCCCCCCCCCTTATTCTCCGGTAGACCCCGTTGCTGCCGCTGATGACAACATCGAGTACGACTACTTCGTCGATGACCCTGCCCCTTCCGTCGATCTTACAGGCAAGCAGAGCCATTCTCTTCCCCAGATATCGCCTACCTTTCCGTACTTTCTTGCACTAGGCATTGTTACTGCTGCTGCTACGTTACAATCTTATTCAACTGCATAGCATGTTTTTGTCGCCCTTGATGTACATTCCTTATCCTATGCTGCCTATTATAATTATGCATTATTCAGCAGTGAGCCCTGCGCATTGTTAGCTAGGATTAGATAGCGGGCCGTGGTCACTCAGGGGAGTGACGCGGATACAAAATATATACAACTGCAACAGGTACGGATCAATGCAGACACCCTAGGGAACCTACAACGGCGAGATTCTGCCGAGTCGCTTCGAGTTTGACTTACGAGTGGAATGGACTCGTATTTCACTCTCGTCGGCTCAGTAGCGTAGCATCACCGGGATGATACGAGGTTTACCGCTTTAGTTCATCCCGCTGATGTCTCTGTCGAACCCCTTTAAGTGTGCCATCGAGGGTGATTCCTCCTGGTTTCACTTAATGGTAGGCACTCGAATCAACTGGTGTCCTTAAAGGTAAGAGTCGGGCGACCCAACGGTGCCCGCGAGCGGTATATTGTCGGGAACGAAAGGGAGGGTACGACCGACGTTACTGGCGTGCTTGGCCCCTGCTCGTATCCCGCGAGAGTTACCAAACTACGAAAAGTCGAGCTCTACCAAGAGCACACGCGAGACAAGGTAAGGAGACGGTTCACCTTGTTGGTAACCGCAGTGACTTGGTGGGACGACAGGGCAGGCACCAATGTACTGGTGGACCTGACTGCTGTCGTTGACCGCGGGTCGGTTAAGTCGAGGCAACGATAACGGTTGTCACGCAGGTTAATTAAAATGCTAAATGGTTCGGCGGATGTCTTGAGTAGCCTTTTTTGCTTGTACGCACTACCTACACGTGGGACGAGGAGTGTGGGCTCCCCTGCATCGTAGTCTCGTTCGAGGGTCTTCAGACGTCAGCAGTATCGCGGGCTGATTGCCGGGAAGTGGTGTTGTCTTCTCTTGCTCGAGCGGTGTATTTGTATTTTCTTTGATTTTGCTTCACCGGCCAGTCACGCACCGTGCAGGAGTACGTTCGGGTTAGGGTCCAAAGCCCGGCGTACATAGGATATAGTCCAGCGGAAGACCTCTCTGTTGATTGCCGAAGGATGGGCTACTTTGTGTCGGATAGATTTGGTGGAGCGTTCCCTAACAAGGTTCCCGCCACCCTGGAGATCCGAGCGTCGTAGAGTCACACCAGTGCACCCCTGCAGGGAAGATTAATCTATTCGAATAGCCGTGTCCACGGTAACAGGACGCTTTATGCTGAAGCTGGATCTTACCACTAGAAACTATTAATATTAAACTATATGGTTCCGGGTCTTCTTCCTCGCAGGGAGTCGAGGAAGGGAACTCGGAGGCATTATTATTATTGTTAATAATTAAAACTTATATTATACAATGTTGCAGCAACTTCTGCTTCGTTGTTACTTTATGCTTTATATGAACTGTTGGCTGATTCTTACCTCATGCTGCAAGACATCGTCGGAAGATGCTAGTCTTCGATAGGCCTAGCTTCTTACCCTTGCTCTGGATTTCTGTCTTTCAGTCCACTATATACAGCCTCTTCTTTCCGTTGATACAATGCATAATGCTTAGTAGCGGACGTAAGACTCGCGGGTATACTAGATACTAACTTGCTTTATTTCCTTTACTGTTTTTGCCTGATCGGCCGCTGCAGTCGACGTTGGAGCCCAGGAGCAGGAGTACCCCGGAGGAGGATACTACTACGTCGAGACCCCCGCTGACCAGGACCAGGAGTAGTTTGGAGGTTCCCAGGCAGGAGGCCTCGCCTTTTCGATCGTGTTGTTTTTGTGCTAGCCTTCTTAAGGCAACCTTGTATCCTTGTGTCTGTACTCAGATACTATTGCTTCCGCTGACCTTGTGCTCTCGAGCTGTTGTATTCGAGTCCTCGTGGCCCCTGGCTTGTATTAAACAGCTTGTATTATTTTATTTGTAGAGTTGTGTTGTGATATCTCATCGTGAGTCCCTGATCTCGATCGTGTACCTTGCGTGTATGATTACTGTACACGGTCTGATTTTGGGGGCGTCACAGTGTGGATCTCTCAAAAGGATAGTAGTGTCGCCCCTTTCTCTCTTTTTATTTATTTTTCTCTTTTTTCTATTTTTTTCTATTTTTTTGTGGTGGCCTCAATGGCTCTTTCTATTTAACTCTCATTTGTCCTCTTTGGGATCTTTTATTGTGTCCACTTTGGGATCTTTTCCTCACTTAAGGGCAAAACTCTATTTTACAAGAAGGTAAAGGAGATCTTTCACACTTTACAAGGTAATCAAAATCATAAAGAAGATGTAACTATCATGATGTATGCAATGTATGTCGCTGCCAGTGTAGCAGGAACATGTATGACATGAAGATCAAGTCATGAAGATGTGGATGTTGCATGGCAATATATCTCGGAAAGGCTATGGAAATGCCTTGATAGGTAGGTATGGTGGCTGTTTTGAGGAAAGATATAAGGAGGTTTATGATGACAGAGCGTATCATGCAAAGGGTTTGGATGTACCGGAGAATGTGGATACCAACTCTCGGAGTGAGAAGAAGGCAATGCACGGCACGGGAGAGGCTAGCAAAATATGGGAAGGTGGAAGTGTCAACTTTCAATACTTACATTAGTTCGAAGAACTCATGCACTTATTATCAGTAACTCTCAATCTAATAAGGAGGTTCACAAAGAGACAAGTACCCCGAGGAGGAGTGTATAGGGTTTGGTTATCCTTGCTCATCCTCGACTCATGGTACGTGAGTGTTCTCTAATATTCGATCCCTCCAAAGATTAGTGATCCATCTAGTAGCTAGAGTTCTCAACTGGTTTTGTAGGTTTTGAAAATAAACACGGATTTCCCAAAATACGACATCTATCACTAATAGGCTAGAGCTCTTGACACCAAAAGTTCAAACATTACTCACAACAATACCTCAAAACTATTGCAAGTTACTACTAGAATTAAATAGCAACCTCAATTACCAACTTCCAAGACAAGACACAACTCAGTGCAACAACCAACTCTCTTTAACAAGATAAACATGAAAAATAAAAAGAGTTACAGCAACAGACTAAGCAAAAGCCAAGGCTCTTGCTAAAGACAAACTAAGACTAAAACTAAACATGGCAGTAGCTATGAAAAGATAAAGAACACACAACAGCGAAAAGATAGGCAGGAAAAATCCTATGATGTGTTCTAGATTTTGAAAGTGGAACGTGTTTATCTCCCACACAAAGTAAGACGGGGTCTAACTTGTTATGAACAGCAATCAAAGCTAAAGAAAACTAAAAACAAAACCTAAGAGCGAGACGCTCCAAGCATAGCACATAACGCATGAAGTGATAAAAATATAGTGAGACGAAGGACGAACTGATGATTGTCGATGGATAAGGGGATGCACGGGGGCATCCCCAAGCTTAGAAGCTTGAGTCTCCTTTAATATTTATTGGGTATGCATGGGGGAATCCCCAAGCTTGAGCGCTTGACACTCCTGGATCTTCTTTCATCATCTTCCATCGCACACTTGAAAACTCCCTTCATACATAACTCATCATAAGCTGATTAGAGAGGTTAGTACCCTTAATAAAATAATTTTTCCCCACTGGATATAAAGATATTCTTGAAGAGATACTGTTTCTCAAGAGTGCCAAAAAGTTTTTTCAAAGAAAAAGCAAGCTTAAGGTTTGCAAAAGTTAGGAGAGACAAAACGTGGCAGAATCTGTGAAAAACAGAACAGCAGGTAGTAAAGAATTTTTTAGGGGTACTTCTGCAACTCAAATCAAAAAACTCAGAACATACGGAAGTTTCAAAATTGTATAGACCATGCTGTCAAAAAAATTCAGATCAAAACGATGATCTGGTGATTTGATTCGAATTTTTCTGTCAAAGGACAGAATATGTTTTCTTGACAGCATGTCACAACTTTTGCTTCCCTTACCATAAGAGGCTATAACTTGGCCGAAAGCCGAAAAATAAAGATACAATGATGTTGCTATAGTAGTAACAAACATCAAGATACAACAAAATAAAAAATAAAAACCTAAATTCGTTGCGGGCTGCCTCCCGAAAGGACTTTCTTTTATGCCTTTAAGCTAGGCTTAAAGATTATGAAAGATGCTCACAACAGAATAAGAATTGAAGCAAAAGAGAGCATCAAGAAGAAAATGTGAAACACATTTAAGCCTAACCCACTTCCTATGCATAGGCATCTTGTAAGAAAATAAATCAAAGAAGCACAAAGTGTCATGCATAGGAAGGTAGAACAAGAACAACTACAAAACTTTCAATATGAAAAGAGGTGTTTTAGTAATATGGAAGTTTCTACAACCAAACTTCCCTCTCTCGAAATAATTTTCAGTAGTATCATGAACAACATCAAGAATATAACTATCACATAAATCATATTGTTCATGACCTACAAGCACACGTGTATAATTTTCAACACGGTCTTTAGAATTATAAGATAAATGCAACCCATCACATTGAGCCTTGATAAGGGAAAAATTCTCCGGAGTTGGAGGTTTCAAAAGGATAATATGGAAATCAAGTGTGGGTGCAATAGCAACAATTTCATGCTTAACATATGGAACTATAGCAAGTTCATCTCCATAAGCATCATCCATATTGGCATCACGGCCATAAACAAAGCAAGTATCAAAATCATCAGAAAGGGAAGTATCAAGTGAGTCCTCGGGATCATAAGATTCCTCTTCATAGCAATCATTAGCATCTTCTTGGGAAGCAAGCATTCTATTTTTAAAATCCTCAATATAAGCATTGGAAGTATAATTCTCAAAGCAATAAGCAAGAACAGCAAAGTTTTTATACTTGTGAATAGTATCATAATACTTTTCAATCAAAGAAGCAATCTCATAAGCACCTTTAAAAGCAACAAACTCTTCAATCTTTTCAACATCAAAGTAATCATAAACACCTTTGGCATAAGATGATAGGATCTCATTTTCATTAAACTCACATTGGAAAGGAAGGTGTTTACGCTCTATATTAGAGCAGCAAGTAAAATCATAAATGTGGCATAAACACTCGGCATAGCAATAAGAAGTTTGTATTTGGTCCCATAAGTTTTTCCCTTTCTCAGATAGGCGGTGCCGCGTATAATGAGCATGCTCATCCAATGATTTTCCCTCAACCAAGTCGGTTGGGTTTTTAGCACGATCACAAATTGATCGAAGACGAGCCAAGTGAAACATGTCCATCCTACCATATTTGGGTGGTTCAGCACCCATGGTAAAGATAGCATCAGCAAGCAAGGTAACAGGTATTTTTGGTATTTTTGATAAAAGACACAAAAGTACAAACTGAAAGGTAAACTAACAAGACTAAAAAGTAGGTGTCAGCGGCGCAACTGACGTGGACCTGCACACAGACACAGATAAGTTTGTTCCCAAAAAAGTTCAGAGAGGTTGTCAAGCTCTCCGGTCTTGTTGTTCACAACGGGTAAAACACAAGGGATAATGATAGCAATTGAAAGTAAAAGCAGAAAAGTAAAGATAGCGTGGAAACAGTAATAAGGATATGGACCGGGATACGTGATGTTCGCTAGTGATGTCTCTCTCCTAAAAGACGATAAAACTGCTATGCGAGGTAAACAAATTACAGAAGGGCAATTGACAGGATTATGAACGCACCGCAATGCTAACTATGCTACAAAAGAAAGAAAGAGGCTCAAAAGCACGGGCAGTACGCCAAAATAAGTAGACCGAAATCCAACTGCATCTACTACTAATCATCCACCTTGAGATATCTATCCAGAACATCTCGCTGGTATTAAGTTGCGAGCCCCACCCAAAGTGTAAACCAAAAGCAACAGACAACTGCATTAAAAAGCACTTTGCGTAAAGTAAACAATCCTTGCAACCGCGGTTACAAGCACCGTTGTTTCCCCCTTGTGGCAACATCATATCCCCTAGACTCATGTTTCTATCACTCAAGAGTGTCATCGGGGGGCATGAACCCACAATCGAGCATAACGTTCCTTCTTGGAGTCACTAGCTACTACTTGGCCAAAGCAATAAACAGCAACGGATAACATGCAAGAATTACTTAGGAACAAAAATATAAGAGATAAAAACCAAATGTATTACTCTATCACAATCTGAACATAATCTCATAATCCATCAAATCCCATCAAACTCAGCATAGCAATAGCAGAAAGATTACAAAAGTGCCACGATCATGTAGGGCAGCTCACGAGGTCTAAACCACGAAGAACAAAGAGAGGAGGAGAACATCACATAGATACTGATCACGGACCCATGATCCAAGGAAAACTACTCACGAGACATCCGGGGAGCATCCATGGTGGAGAGGAGACTCCCGGAGGTCGGCCCTCCCTCCGGCAGGGTGCCTGGAAGAGGTCTTCTGGTGCTCCCGATCTCGGAAGCGCGGCGGCGGCGGAACAGAGGAGAGATCGCGAAAAAGGGTTCTTCTCTCGGAGTTTCCCCGTGACGGAGAATAAATAGGCGAAGGGGGGCAGCCAGAGGTGGACCAGGGGCCCCAGGTGCCCCCCTGGCGCGGCCAGGGGTGGGGCCGCGCCGGGTGGCCGCCTGGGCCCCCCTGGATCCCCTCTGGCCCCACTCGGGCTCTTCGCGAAGCTTCCTGTACGCTGATTTTTCCTGTATTTTTCCCGGAATTTTTCTGGCACTTTTTATATGGGGGAAAACTGAAATAGAAAAACAGCAGAAAACAGGAACTGGCACTGGGGTGCACTGAGTTAATAGGTTATTCCAAATATGATCAAAAGTGTATGAAAGTGTATCTAGATAATAGCAATATCACACAAAACATGCATGGAGCAAGCAGAAATTATAGATACGTTTTGGACGTATCACCTTCCTCTCCTAAAGGGGAGAAGTTCTAATTTTAAGATTCTCATTATCAAGGGCTAAGTTGTCTAGCTTCAAAGAGAGATTATATAATTTGTCTAATTTTTCCTCTACACTTTTGTTGAAGGATTTTTGGGTAGTGATAAAATCCTTAAGCATGCTCTCCAATTCAGAAGTGGAGTTCTTGTTGCTAGGATAAGTGTTGTTGTTCCCATAGCTGTTGGATGGGAACGGTTTAGGATTGCTAGAAAAATTACTCTATAAGCATTTTTGTTGAAGTTGTTTCTAGAGATAAACTTCACAACTACTTGTTCTTGAGCAACCAAGGAATTTAAATGAACATCATGAGGATCAATAGGAGCTTGCTTGGTGAGTAAAGACATAATCAAGTCAACTTTTTCATTTAGGGAGGAAATCTCCTCAATAGAGTTTACCTTCCTACCTGTTGGAGCTCTTTCGGTGTGCCATTGGGAATAGTTGGTCATCATCTCATCTAGTAGTTTTGTGGCAGCACCAAGTGTTGTTGACATAAAGGTTCCTCCTGCGGCCGAATCTAACAGGTTCCACGAGGTAAAGTTTAATCCTGCATAAAAAGTCTGGATAACCATCACAGTAGTCAAAACATGTGTAGGGCATTTCTTAACATGAGATTTCATACGTTCCCAAGCTTGGGCAACGTGTTCATTATCCAATTGCTTAAAATTCATAAAATTTCTCCTCAATTGGATAATTTTTGCGGGTGGGTAATACTTCCCAATAAAAGCATCCTTGCACTTATCCCAAGAATCTATGCTATTCCTGGGCAAGGATTGAAACCAAATTTGAGCTACTTCCCTCAAGGAGAAAGGAAAAGGCTTAAGCTTAACAATATCACCTTCTACTTCTTTATATTTTTGTATATCACAAAGTTCAACAAATTTATTTTAGTGTAAAGCAGCATCATCTTGAACACCGGAGAATTGATCTCTCATAACAAGGTTCAGCAAAGCAAGTTTAATTTCATAAGAGGTTGCTGAAGTAGCAGGTGTAGCAATAGGAGTGCAGATAAAATCATTGTTGTTGTGACTAGTGAAGTCACACAACTTAGTGTTTCCAGTGGAACCCTTAGTAGCAGCAAGTGGGACAAGCAATTTTTTTGTGATTTTTAATAAAGGACACAAAGATAAAAACTGAAAGGTAAACTAACAAGACTAAAAAGCAAAGGTAAACGATAGCATGCAACTCGCCTATCTTGTAGATTGGAGTCCCCGGCAACGGCGCAAGAAATTATCTTGATGGCACTGAATTAGTGCTCCTCGTTGGTTACCCCAAGTGGAAGGTTGGATGTAACCTAGAAAGAAAATTTCCCTTGGAAAAGATGTCAAGGTTTAAGATCGACTCCCGTAGGACTCCGATAACTACAAGTAGGTGGTTCGATAAGTGATGCACCGTCTGAAAAGAATCACTTGCTTAACCTAGACCTGCACAAACAACAAATAACTTTGCTCCCAACGAGTACATAGAGGTTGTCAATCTCTCCGGCCTTGCCGTTTACAAAGGATCAAACGCAAAAGATAAAAGGGTAATGATAACTGCAACTAGAAAGTAAAAGCAAGAAATAAATTGAGGTTGTAAACAGTGGTGGAAATATGAACCGGTGTCCCATGATGTTCACTAGTGATGTCTCTCTCCCAAAAGACGATAAACTGCTATGCGAGGTAAAGAAATCACAGCTGGGCAATTGAAAGAATTACGGACACAAACCAATGCTAACTATGCTACAAAATAAAGCGAGAGGCTCAAAAGCATGGGCAGTACGCCAAGATAAGTAGACCGAAATCCATCTGCATCTACTACTAATCATCCACCTTGAGATATCTATCCAAAACATCTCGCTGGTATTAAGTCGAGAGCCCCACACAAAGTGTAAACCTAAAGCAACGGAACATTGCATTAAAAGAACTTTGCGTAAGTAAACAATCCTTGCAACTGTGGTTACAAGCACCGTTGTTTTCCCCCTTGTGGCAACAACACATCCCCTAGACTCATGTTTTTGTCACTCAAACTAGTCATCAGGGGCATGAACCCACAATCACGCATAACGCTCCCTCTTGGAGTTACTACCTACTACTTGGCCAAAGCAATAAACAACAACGGAGAACATGCAAGAATTACTCAAGAACAAAAATATAAAAGAGAAGAACCAAATATATTACTCATCACAATCTGAACATAGTATCATAATCCATCATATCCCAGCAAACTCAACATATCAACAGCAGAAAAAATTACATATGTGCCTTGCTCATGTAGGGAAGCTCACAAGGTCTAATCCATGAAGAAAAAAGAGGGGAGGATAACATCACATAGATACTAATCATCAAGCCATGGTCCAAGGTGGACTACTCACGGATCATCCGGGAAGCGTCCATGGGGGTGGAGAAGCTCCCGAAGGTCAACCCTCCCTCCGGCAGGGTGCCGGGAAGAGGTCTTCTGGCGCTCCCGATCTTGGAAGCGCGACGGCGGCGGAACAGAGGCGAGATCGCGAAGAAGGGTTATGTCCTCGGAGGTTTCGGGGCGAGACAAATATATAAGCGAAGGGGGGCAGCCGGGGGCCACCAGGGAGTGCAGGCGCCCCCTGGCGCGACCTAGGGTGGGGTCGCGCCCCCTGGTCGCCTAGGCACCAGGGTGGCCTCCCCGGCTCTCCTTCGGGGCTCTGGAAGGTTCCCGTAAACTGATTTTTTATTGGATTTTCCGGAATTTTTGGAGCACTTTTAATACGGGGAAACCTGAAATGAAAAGACAACAGAAAACAGGAACTGGCACTGGGATGCACTGAGTTAATAGGTTAGTCCAAATATGATCAAAAGTGTATGAAAGTGTATCAAAAGCATAGCAATATCACAAAAAACATGCATGGAGCAAGCAAAAATTATAAATAAGTTTGGGAAGTATCACTTAGACATTGGAATATTCATGCTCTTCAAGGTGGAGCAAGCAAAAATTATACATAAGTTTGGGACGTATCACTTAGACATTGCAATATTCATCCTCTTCAGGGTGCTCGCGTATAGGATGTTTATGACACTACCACCATCCGTCAGAACATTTCTCAATCTAAAGTTCGCACTTCCTGTTTCTACCAATGGATCAACAATCAAAGCATGTCTCCCTGGATGTGGAATGATGGTATGATTGATCAAATGTGCTCGGAGTATCTGCCCACTTCATGTAACTCAGAATAGAGGAGCTTCCAAGTTAACTTCTCTAAACCGAATTTTCTCAATTCTCTTGGATTCTCGGCCAACAAAAATGACTAGTACGCCATCCTCACGGGGGTACCCCTCACTTTCACAAACCGAGTTATCCACCTTCTTCTTCTTTCCACTATTCTTAACTTCTTGAGAGTCTACCTTTGCGTTATGGGCTGCCCTTTTGATCAAATGACACTTCTGAGTTGTATGCTTTGGGAGAATTAACTTTCCTTCGGTATCTCGGGTTGTATGAAGAGGACATGGTTGGTCTAAGACATCATCATCATTTGCTGGTTTTTCTGACGAGGTTGCCATTCTTTCTTGGGATGCACCCTGCAATGAATACCCGAGGCGTTTGTGGCTGCTACTAATTCTGCATTAGTAAGGGCATCCTCCGCCTTTCGCTTATTATTTCCTCCAGACTTTGGCTTAGGATTTTGTGTCGAACTACTTCCACCGCGGTGCTGCTGATTATTTTAACGGATCTCTTCCTCGCCATTGGCGTATTTATTTGCAATCTCCATCAATCTTCTGAGTGAGGTGACATGCGGGGATCGTGAGAATTTGAGACTCAACTCTCTATATTTGACTCCTTGCTTGAAGGCATGTATGGCCTGGAACTCAGAGACTCCTTCTACCGAGTTTTGAAGCGTGATCCAACGCTGACTGTAATCCCGAGTGGATTCAGTGTTCCCTTGGACGCAAAGCTGTAACTCGGTCAGGCCTACGGGTCTCTTATAACTTCCTTCAAATTTTTTGATGAAAATCCTTTCCAAATCTTCCCAAATCCAAATACTAGGTAGCTGATTCAACCATGTCCTAGCTGATCCCTCCAACATTAATGGGAGATGAATCATAGCTATTTTGTCTCCTCCACCCCCGATTTGTACTGCAATTCGTAATCATCTAGCCATGTCTGAGGTTTTGCATCGCCTCGATATTTATCTACCCCTTGAGCTATTCGGAAGTGAGGAGGGATAGGGGTGGAAGGAATCCTTTAACTGAAACACATGGGCCCCATAGCCATTGAGGGGCGATCCTGATCTTGCCGTTGGAACCTAGCTCGACCAACTCGGCCCTGTACGAGGTGACTATGGGCATCATCATCAACGTTGGTATATCTGTCACCTTGGTATCCAACTTTGTGCTGATGAAAATCTTCCCTCCTCAAAACGCCACGATCAGACCTATGGGTTCTGGCATAATCAGCTTGTCCGACTGTGGACGCCGATACTGGTCATGGAGATATCCTCAACGGGGGTCATTCCTATGCCACGGAGAAATTTTTATGTTTCTTTGGGTACTACCATGCGGTGTGTGTACAGACTGTGAAGTTCTAGTAGGAGGGGGCTGAGAGTGTACACGCTGCAGTGATTGACTAACTGAAGCATTTCTCTACTGCTATCTGCAAGAAAAATGCCAAATGTTGTATTCCTTCTGCTGTCGAACCACTCGGTTGCAGAGAATTGGCAATCTGAGTTGCTGCTAACAAGTTTTCCATTGGAGTGTCAAGCGCTGGAAGGGCTCTCCCTCTCCTTGGCCTCGCAACTGCCGACTGGTTCTACTTTGCTTGAGGCGAGCGACCTCCAGATCTTGGCGTTCCAAAGTATCTTCTAACTCGGCCAACCGTGCACTTTCAGAGAGGTTGGTTAAACTGGCTGCTTCTAGGCATCGACCCGCAGGTGTGGTCGTGTCAATGGGAGTATGCAACATCTTCTCTATTGCTTCTTCGTCCTCCTTCTCCTCTCGAGTAAGCGGTCTCGCTTGGCGACTTGAATCTCCGAGTTCCAGCCTCCTGACAGCAGATACACGTCGTACTGGTTCTCGATGATTGTTGCTAGGTGGTTCTTGATGCTCAGTGTCTTCCCTTACCAAATCTGCTCTTGCAGGTGATGGCTGGGGTGGTGGGTGTCCCAGCCATGCATACTTCTGCGACAGCGATGGGTGATCCACTTCTGTAGTCTTCTTCTTCTTGGCCTTCTAGATCGGAACCTTGCATATCCTCATCTTCACCCGAGTTGAAGAGATGCATAATTGATGTTGTTGGACGCTCTCTTGCCATCAAATCGTCAAGAGCTTGGTGAGCAGACTCAACGGAATCTATGACTGCAACCTGCTGCACGTGATCTTTCCGCGATGTGGAACTCGGGGGCGGCCCAAGCGCTTCCTCTTGCGATGAACTGCCAAGGGAGCACGTGCATGTATTTGGACAGGTAACTGGAGCCGCAAGGCCCCTGAGTCATCAACCCGGAAATGAACACTGCCCCTCGATGGCAGCAACTATGCGTGGAGTGGTGAACCCGCCAACCAAGAAGAATCATCGGCAACGAAAGACAATGATCCAAAAAGGAACATCTCGCCGTGGACGAGGTTGGAGATGCGTGCTGGCGACGATGATGAAGAAAAAACCATCGTTGCGATTGCTGATCAATTCAGCCCAACGGTGGGCGCCAACTGTCCTGGATATAATCCTGACAATGAGTATAGAGGTATGAAAGGAGCTATGTGAATCTGTACGCAAGGATATTGACGCAGAGAAAGTATACAGGTTAGGCCTCTCCGTAGAGATAACAACCTTAATCCTATCACAGACTTACTGGGGTGTTCTTCCTTAGGGTTCTTGGGAATAATGTGTGCATAACCTTACCCTGGGAGAGGGGCTAGGCTTATATAGAGTGTGCCCTTCCCCTTCAGTACCCTGGTAATGGGTTTTAATTACAAGCCTTAATGTCTAATCTTAATACACAAAACTTCCTACCCACTACATCTAATTAAACGAGGGGTAATGCTTCTGCCTTCAATGTCTTTGCGTCTCCTGGCCTTCTCCTCTTCCTAGTAGCAGGTAGCTCAGCAGTCCCTTCTTCCGAGTGGTGAGTTACTCAGAGATAGCTCATTCCTCCGAGTAGCAGTTTACTCGGAGGTTACTTATTCCTCCGAGTAATGACTTACTCGGAGGTTGTCTTCTTTTCCGAGTAACCGATAGCTCGGAAGTGATGCGCTCTACAAGCCTTTAGTTCTCGAGCTATTAGAAACTTGGTGATTTTAGTTTTTCCTTTGTTTTTAAATGCTTGGTTGTCATGATATATTTAGGGTACCCCCTGATATTCAATACTTAAGGGTATACCTTTAGTATGACCACGCCACCTTTCAGTCGCGCAACCGATACACTCGATCAATGGGTGGGTCAAGATAAGTTTTTCGGCGGCTACCAGAGCTACGTCCAACGACGAAGGAACCGCCGACCCAGGAGACGAGCCCAGGAGACGAAGGAACGCCGGCACTAGACAATCGCAGGAAATCCACATCGAAATCTTGCTCGACCAAGCACCAGACCCGATAGCAGCTTGATGTGCGAGAGATGATAATGGCTTCTCGCCCTTCGTTGGTTACCCCAAGTGGAAGGTGAGATGTAGGATAGCAGCAAATTTCCCCTATGTAGAGGATAGGGTTTATCTCCCGTAGGACTCCGAAAGCGGCAAAGTAGGTGACAACGGCGCTAGAAATTTAGCGGTTGACGTGGACCTGCACACAGACACAAATAACTTTGCTCCCAACAAAGTTCAGAGAGGTTGTCAATCTATCTGGTCTTGTTGTTTACAAAGGATCAAACGCAAGGGATAATGATAATGATAGCTACTGAAAAGGTAAAATAAGAAAATAAATGAGCATGTAAACAGTGATGAGAATATGGACCGGGGTCCCATGATGTTCACTAGTGATGTCTCTATCCCAAAAGACGATAAAAGTGCTATGCGAGCTAAACAAATCACAGCTGGGTAAATGACAGGAATAAAAATGCACCGCGATCCTGACTATGCTACAAAGAAAGGAAGAGGCTCAAAAGCATGGGCGGTACGCCAAAATAAGTAGACCAAAATCCAACTTCATCTACTACAAATCATCCACCTTGAGATATCTATCCAGAACATCTCGCTGGTATTAAGTTGCGAGCCCCACCCAAAGTGTAAACCCAAAGCAACAGACAACTGCATTAAAAAGCACTTTGCGTAAAGTAAACAATCCTTGCAACCGCGGTTACAAGCACCGTTGTTTTCCCCCTTGTGGCAACAGCACATCCCCTAGACTCATGTTTCTGTCACTCAAGCGTGTCATCACGGGGAATGAACCCACAATCGAGCATAACGTTCCCTCTTGGAGTCACTACCTACTACTTGGCCAAAGCAATAAACAGCAACGGAGAACATGCAAGAATTACTTAGGAACACAAATATAAAAGATAAGAACCAAATGTATTACTCTATCACAAACTGAACATAGTCTCATAATCCATCAGATCCCAGCAAACTCAGCATAGCAACAGCAGAAAGAATTACATATGTGCCTTGATCATGTAGGGCAGCTCACAAGGTCTAATCCATGAAGAACAAAGAGGGGAGGAGAACATCACATAGCTACTGATCATGGACCCATGGTCCAAGGTAGACTACTCACGGATCATGCGGGAAGCGTCCATGGTGGAGGGGAAGCTCCCGGAGGTCAATCCTCCCTCCGGCAGGGAGCCGGGAAGACGTCTGCTGGTGCTCCCGATCTTGGAAGCGCGGGGGCGGCGGAACAGAGGCGAGATTGCGAAAAAGGGTTATGTCTTTAGAAGAATCCGGTCACGGAGAATAAATAGGCGAAGGGGGGCAGCCAGGGGGGAACCAGGCGCGGTCACCCCCTAGGGCGCACCACCAGGGCGCCTGGGCCCCTGGTGGTGGCCCTCTGGCCCCACCTCTGTGATTCTGGAAGGTTCCGGCGCGCTAATTTTTTATTTGATTTTTCCCAAAAATTTTGAGCACTTTTAATATGGGGGGAACCCGAAATAGTAAAACAACAGAAAACAGGAACTGGCACTGATGAGGGGGTGACCCCACGACTCCTGCGTGTGAGGATACGTGGTGCATACAAAGACGGAGGGCCCGATAGAAGCCTCGATGGACCCACGACTGGCCCACTCAAAACACTGACGTAGGAGTTCGCGGCCAACAAGGAAGTCAAGATTTGGCGTCCAAGCCGAAGCTAGTTTAGGAAATTATCTTTGTAACCTAAGTTGGACTCCCCGAGACCCAACCTAGTATATAAAGGCTGGGAGGGCGACGGCTCAGGACATCCAATCTACAATCAACACCTCCGGTCTTGAGCATACTCACCCAGAACTCCATTGTAATCGCCCCCTCGCATAATACAATCAAGCAGGAAGTGCTTCTCCTGTTAGTCGACGAGTATCGCCAGCCTATTCCTTCTCTACAATCTAACCCAGGGTCCCTGAACATGGGATTTGGCGAGGCTAATCCTCGTCAGGCATTGGGGTGCACTGAGTTAATAAGTTAGTCCAAATATGATCAAAAGTGTGTGAAAGTGTATCTAGATCATAGCAATATCACACAAAACATGCATGGAGCAAGCAGAAATTATAGATACGTTTGGGACGTATCAACATCCCCAAGCTTAAATCCTGCTCGTCCTCGAGTAGGTAAATGATAATAAGCATAATTTCTGTGATGACATGCTAACAACAATATAAGAAATTTGAAAGTAAAGCAATCAAGTTATGTAATTCAATTCAAGTCATAACAAGCAAGAGTCTATATTAGCATTGAAAAAAGCAACATAAGAACATAAAGGTGCAAGAGCTCTCGCTGTCCGTGACTCGAATGTCTCCAGATGGTGTTTGCGTGCAAGAAGGGGGAGATGGGAATACGGGAGAAAAAATATATTTGTTGAGAACTCAATCTAATAAAGTTTCACACTTGGTATTCTTTGGAATCTTATCTTGACTCGTCCCTAGACCACTAGTCAGGTACAAGTCAATTTTATCCACTCCTTTTCGATATTTTGAGCACTCATGCAATGGATGAGCGTAAGCACGAGAGTTGACACTTAGAATGGAAAAGAGAGAGAGAGATATGGTGGAGGAGGAAGACAAAAAGGGTGTGAAAGGCTCAGAACAATGAGGACAATCATAGGCGAGAGAAGGCCAAATGATAGATGTGATGTGAGGATTAGGGATTGCCATGCAATGTATGCGCATATGAGCTAAGAAAAGTTCTCCAATGGAACTAGTGGGGTGCATCCAACTTGCTCGCTAAAGAAGACCTAGAGCTCGTTTGAGGAGTTTCGTCATTGGAATATACAAGCCAAGTTCTATAGTGTGAAGCTCCCCGCATAGCTATATGCATATATGATCATCTCTATGGAGCACAAGATATAAGAGGGAGTACGACTGTGGATCTTTCAAAAGGAATAGTAGTGCTACCCCTTTCTCTCTTTTTTTTCTCTTTTTTCTCTTTTTTTGTATTTTTTGGTGGCCTCAATGGCTCTTTCTATTTAACTCTCATTTTCCTCTTTGGGATCTTTTAAATTTGTCCTCTTTGGGATCTTTTCCTCACTTAAGGGCAGCACTCTATTTTACAAGAAGGTATAGAAGATATTCACACTCTACAAGGTACTCAACATAAAGAAGATGTAGCTATCATGATGTATGCAAATGTATGCCTCTGCCAGTGTAGCAGGAACATGTATGACATGAAGATCAAGTCATGAGAAGGTGGATGTTGCATGGAAATATACCTCGGAAAGGCTATGGAAATGCCTTTATAGGTAGGTATGGTGGCTGTTTTGAGGAAAGATATAGGGAGGCTTATGATCAAAGAGCATATCATGCCAAGGATTTGGATGCACCGGCGAGGTGGACGCCAACTCTCGGAGTGAGAAGAGGGCAATGCTCGGTACCGAAAAGGCTAGCAAATATGAGGAGGTGGAAGTGTCAACTTTCAATACTTACATTAGTCCGAAGAACTGTTGCACTTATTATCGGTAAATCTCAATCTAATAAGGAGGTTCACAAAGAGACAAGTACCCCGAGGAGGAGTGTATAAGGGTTTGGTTATCCTTGCGCATCCTCGACTCATGGTACGTGAGTGTACACTAATATCCGATCCCTCCAAAGATTAGTGATCCATCTAGTAGCTAGAGTTCTCAACTAGTTTTTGTAGGTTTTGAAAATAAGCAAGGATTGCCCAAAATACGACATCTATCACTAATATGCTAGAGCTCTTGACACCAAAAGTTCAAACATTACTCACAACAATACCTAAAAACTATTGCAAGTTACTACTAAAATTAAATAGCATCCTCAATTATCTGATTCAAGAAAAGACACAACTCAGTGGAACAACCAACTCTCTTAACAAGATAAACATGAAAACTAAAGAGAATTACAGCAACAAACTAAACAAAATCTAAATCTCTTGAAAAATATAAACACGAAAACTAAGAACTAAACATGGCAGCAGCTACGAAGAGATAAAGAACACACAACAGCAGAAAGAAAAGCATGAAAATCCTATGATATGTTCTAGTTTGAAGTGGAGCGTGTTTCTCTCCCACACAAAGTAAGATGGGTTCTAACTTTTTATGAACAACCAACAAAGCTAAACAAAACTAAAAAGGAAAACTAAGAGCGAGACGCTCCAAGCATAGCACATAACGCATGAAGCGATAAAAATATAGTGAGACGAAGGACGAACTGATGATCGTTGATGGAGAAGGGGATCCACGGGGGCATCCCCAAGCTTAGACACTTGAGTCTCCTTGAATATTTATTGAGGATGCATGGGGGCATCCCCAAGCTTGAGCGTTTGAAACTCCCGGATCTTCTTTCATCATCTTCCCTAACACACTTGAAAACTCCCTTCATACATAACTCATCATAAGCTGATTAGAGAGGTTAGTACCCTTAATAAAATATTTTTTCCCTACTGGAATTAAAGATATTCTTGAAGAGTTACTGTTTCTCAAGATTTCCAAAAAGTTTTTGCAAAGAAAAAACACGCTTAGGTTTGCAAAAGTAAGGAAAGGAAAAACGTGGCAGAATCTGTGAAAAACAGAACAACAGATAGTAAATAATTTTTCTGGGGTACTTCTGCAAGTAAAATCAAAAAACTCAGAACAGATGCCCGACAGAAAATTGTATGGAGCACGTGGTCAAAACAATTCAGGTAAAAAAGATGATCTGTTGATTTTAGGCTAATTTTTCTGTCCAAGGATAGAATCTATTTTCTGGACAGCATG
Source organism: Bromus sterilis (assembly GCA_950022295.1). Taxonomy (NCBI): domain Eukaryota; kingdom Viridiplantae; phylum Streptophyta; class Magnoliopsida; order Poales; family Poaceae; genus Bromus; species Bromus sterilis. Next base: position 264,648,484 of record OX465596.1, on the reverse strand, counting down.
TCACAGCTTTTGAACTTTCTTGCAATCGGAGGCTAAACATGGCACAAAGCTTGAAAATAAAGAAACAATGATGTTTCTACATTAGTAAAAATCATCAAGACCACTAAAAACAGAAGTAAAAACATCTTGGGTTGCCTCCAAACAAGCGTTTTTTTATTCCTTTAAGCTAGGCATAAAGCAAAAAAGATCAAGTTTTATCAAGAGAGAGAATTGTTCCATCCCCTTTTTTAGAGGGAATTGAAATTTTCTATTCCCCTCTTTCATGTCAATAACAGCACCCACAGTGCGAAGAAAAGGACGTCCCAAAATAATTGGACATAAAGGTTCACAGTCTATATCCATAATAATAAAATCAACGGGAACATAATTGTCATTAACAATGATAAGAACATCGTCGATCTTTCCCAAAGGTTTCTTCACGGAAGAATCAACGAGACGAACACGAAAAGAACAAGGATCAAAAGGTTCCATATCAAACATATCATACATTCTTTTGGGAATAACGGAGGTACTAGCTCCAACATCACATAAAGCAAAGCAAGAGAAGTTATTCAATTTAATTTTTATCATAGGATCCCAACCATCATCTATCTTCCTAGGTATGGAGGCTTCTACTCTAAGCTTATCTTCCCTAGCTTTGATGAGAGCATTAGTGATATGCTCTGTGAAGGCAAGATTTAGTGTGCTAGTGTGGGACCTCTAGACATTTTGTGAAGCAAGCTAATAACTTCAGAAAGGGTACAACTATCAAAATCAATGTCACTACTATCAAAGGTGGTAGTGGTGTCATCTAGGCTCAATTTTTTGAAAGCTTCTATGTTCATAGGAGTTTCTTCTTATATGGATTAGGTAGTAGCATCACCATTAATAGGTCCAAGGGGACTAGGAGTGTGTTGGGTGCTAAAAGTTTGAGTATCCTCAACAACTTGGATAGTGGCAACTGTGTCGTGTGTAGAAAGGTTATTAATTCTATCCTCTTCCTCTTTTTCTCTATCCCATCTTTCTTTAAGTTTAGCCATCATCCTAATATTTTCATTAATTTTCAATTGGATAGCATTAATAGGAGTGGCCTTCCTCTCCTCGAGGGGAGAGGTTCTAATTTTAAGCATCTCAACATCAAAGGCTAAGTTGTCTACCTTCAAAGAGAGATTATCTAATTTGTCTCATTTCTCTTCTACACTCTTGTTGAAGGATTTTTGGGTAGTGATAAAGTCTCTAAGAATGCTTTCTAATTCAAAAGTGGGGTTCTTGTTGCTAGGATAAGTGTTGTTGTTCCCATAATTGGATGGAAACGGTCTTGGATTGCTAGCAAAAATTACCCCTATAAGCATTATTATTGAAGTTATTTCTAGAGCTAAAGTTCACATCTACTTGTTCTTGAGCAACCAAAGAATTTAAAGGGACATCATGAGGATCAGTAGAGGGTTGCTTGTAAGTAAATACATCATTAAGTAAACTTTTTTATTTAGGGAGGAAATCTCATCGACAGAGTTTACCTTGCTACCTGTTGGAGCTCGTTCGGTGTGCCATTGGGAATACTTGGTCATCATCTCATCTAGGAGTTTTGTGGCAGCACCAAGTGTTGTTGACATAAAGGTTCCTCCCGCGGCGGAACCTAACAGGTTCCGCGAGGTAAAGTTCAAGCCTGCATAAAAATTCTAGATAAACATCCAAGTAGTCAAACCATGTGTAGGGCATTTCTTAACAAGAGATTTCATTCGTTTACAAGCTTGGGCAACGTGCTCACTATCCAATTGCTTAAAATTCATAATGTTACTCCTCAATTGGATAATTTTAGCAGGTGGGTGGTACTTCCCAATAAAAGCATCCTTGCACTTATCCCAAGAATCTATGCTATTCCTAGGCAAGGATTGAAACCAGATTTTATCTCCTACCCTCAAAGAGAAAGGGAAAAGCTTAAGCTTAACAATATCACCTTAGACTTTTTTATACTTTTGCATATCACATAGCTCAACAAAAATATTTAAGTGTAAAGCAGCATCATCTCCAGCACTAGAGAATTGATCTTTCATAACAAGGTTTAGCAAAGCAGGTTTCATTTCATAAGAGGTAGCTGAAGTGGCAGGTGTGGCAATAGGATTGCACATACATTGTTGTTGTGACTAGTGAAGTCACACAACTTGGTGTTTTCAGTGGAACCCATAGCAGCAGCAGGTACAAGCAATTTTTTGTGATTTTTGATAAAGGACACTAAGATAAAAACTGAAAGATTAACTAACAAGACTAAAAAGCAAAGGTAAACGATAGCGTGCAACTCCCTATCTTGACGATTGGAGTCCCCGGAAACGGCGCCAGAATTTTGCTTGATGATAATGGCTTCTCGCCCTTCATAGGTTACCCCAAGTGGAAGGTTAGATGTAGGATAGCAGCACATTTCCCCTTTGTAGAGGATATGGTTTGTCTCCCGTTGGACTCTGAAAGCGGCAAAGTAGGTGACAACGGCGCTAGAAATTTAGCGGTTGACGTGGACCTGCACACAGACACAAATAAATTTGCTCCCAACGAAGTTCAGAGAGGTTGTCAATCTCTCCGGTCTTGTTTTTTACAAAGGATCAAACGCAAGGGATGATGATAATGATAGCTACTCGAAAGGTAAAAGCAGAAAACAAATGAGCGTGTAAATAGTGATGAGAATATGGACCGGGGTCCCATGATATTTACTAGTGATGTCTCTCTCCCAAAAGACGATAAAAGTGCTATGTGAGGTAAACAAATCACAGTTGGGCAATTGACAGGATTAAAACGCACCGCTATGCTAACTATGCTAGAAAGAAAGGAAGATGCTCAAAAGCATGGGCGGTACGCCAAAATAAGTAGACCAAAATCCAACTGCATCAACTACTAATCATCTACCTTGAGATATCTTTCAGAACATCTCGCTGGTATTAAGTTGCGAGCCCCACCCAAAGTGTAAACCCAAAGCAACAGACAACTGCATTAAAAGAACTTTGCGTAAAGTAAACAATCCTTGTAACCGCGGTTACAAGCACCATTGTTTTCCCCCTTGTGGCCATAGCACGTCCCCTAGAGTCATGTTTCTTTCACTCAAGCATGTCATGAGGGGGCATGAACCCACAATCAAGCATAACTTTCCCTCTTGGAGTCACTACCTACTACTTGCACAAAGCAATAAATAGCAACGGAGAACATGCAAGAATTACCTAGGAACAAAAATATAAAAGATAAGAACCAAATATATTACTCTATCACAAATTGAACATAGTCTCATAATCCATCAGATCCCAGCAAACTCAGCATAGAAATAGCAGAAAGATTTACATATGTGCCTTGATCATGTAGGGCAGCTCACAAGGTATAATCCATGAAGAACAAAGAGGGGAGGAGAACATCACATAACTACTGATCATGGACCCATGGTCCAAGGTAGACTACTCACGGATCATCCGGGAAGCGTCCATGGTGGAGGGGAAGCTCCTGGAGGTCAATCCTCCCTCCGGCAGGGTGCCGGAAAGAGGTCTATTAGCGCTCCCGATCTTGGAAGCGCGGCGGTGGTAGAACAGAGGCGAGATCGTGAAAAGGGTTATGTCTTCAGAAGAATCCCGTCATGGAGAATAAATAGGCGAAGGGGGGCAGCCAGGGGGCCACCAGGTGCCTAGGCGGACACCTGGCGCGGCCACCCCCTAGGACGTGCCACCAGGGTGCCTGTGATACCGGAAGGTTCCGGTGCGCTGATTTTTTATCTGATTTTTCCCGACTTTTTGGAGCACTTTTAATATGGGGGAAACCTGAAATAGAAAAACAGCAGAAAACAAGAACTGGCACTGGGGTGCAATGAGTTAATAAGTTAATACAAATATGATGAAAAGTGTGTGAAAGTGTATCTAGGTCATAGCAATATCACACAAAACATGCATGGAGCAAGCACAAATTATAGATACGTTTGGGACGTATCACAGCTCCTATCACCAATCAAGCACTCGCAGTAGCAGCGACTCACGACACAGACTCGACCACCCATCCGGGTGAGTACTACGATCCCATCAGGAGATCGGACAAGTTCGCCAGGATGATCCGAGACCACTCGATCCATGACGGGATCGATCTGGACCCGAGGTTCCACTCTCGTTCCAAAGATCACTCATGGACATATCGGTTCATTAGGAAAAGGCGACACGACAAATCGAGCAACCTTACACCCAGAGAGTAGTTGGACGGAGCGTGCACAATCCACTATTTCGAAGACGATGAGGGACGGCTCAGGGCAGGCCATACTCTCAGGAACTGTCGACTCTTTATCGAACTCTCAGGCAGGATCAGGGAAGAGAAGCAGCGCAGGGCCAAACGAGCTCGAAGGACGACACCACCACGAGCACCTAATGCAGAAGAGAAGTACCCCCCCTTCTCACGGTCGGGTGTGCATGATCAGAGAAGGACGACCATCAAAGAAAAAGCAAGAGGCAAGCACTCTCCAAGCCCAGGCAGCCGAGGACATCCTAGTAAAATAACCCTACTATCTATGCGACTCGGAAGTCACCATCGCCTTCTCGCAAGAGGACCACCCACCTGTAGTTCCAAGACCAGGGCATGCATGACTAGTTCTTGAGGCGCAAATCAGAGGATACGATATGACACGATTATTCATGGACAGAGGAAGCAGTATAATATCATCTTCGCCGCCAACCTATAGAAGATGTCGATCCCGCGGTCAGGCTGGAAAAATCAGGCGTCACACTCTACGACATAGTACCAGCCGAGGCGACCTCTTCCTTGGGAACAATCAAGCTCAAGGTGGTCTTCGGAAAAAGGGCAACTTTGCAAGAGAGACTCTAGAATTCAAAGTGATCGACTGGAAATCCCAGTACAACGCCATACTCGGTCGACCAAAATTCGCCCAGTTCATGGCAGTCCTACACTATGCATACCTCAAGCTCAAGATGCTAGGACCCTCAGGGGTCATCACAGTCAACGGAAGCTTCCTCAAATCAGATCAATGCGATCGAGACTTCCACAAAGTCTCTGACACATTTGGAGCACAACAGGAACTCGAAGAAATAGCAATGGTGGTAAACATGAGTGTTTTCTACTCGCCAGCAGAAGAGAGATGAAGGAAATCACTCGGGACTTCAGCGTTGACAGCAACACCATCACCCACTGGCTGCATCTGATACGTTTAAAATGCATCACTATTTTATATCATAATTTACTTCTATTCATTGACATATTTCATATTATGATGACGTTCTTATGGTGTTTTGGCTTGTTTTACACGGTTTGCAACTTTCTGGTGCGGAAACAGCAGACGCATGAATCAGCGGGGAAAAGTGCTCATCGTCAGTACACCTAACATCTAACTTGGATGTGGGAATCAGCACAAGTAGGCATGATTCGCTGGTACGGGTAAGTCCTAACACTTTTGGGTGCATCAATTCAAACTAAGACCGAACAAAAAGTTAACTCACTAACGCTCGTCATAGGCCCCACACTTGCACCCGAGCTAACGTCAATGGGATAGTCAATTCAAACATGAACGCACCATCAGAACGACTATGATACACACTTTGTTCAATATGCATTTTATCACATTAAAAAACATTCTTAAATTGTATTGAATTTCATAAAATGTTTAACATCAAAAGTATGCTCTTTTCAATAGAATTTCAACAATATATTATTTACTTAATTTCGAGAAACCGTTAAAAAGTTATGACAAAAACAGTACCGAAAAAACAGAGTAAAGTTCAGACTGCCAAACTCATCAGTTCAAACCCGTAGATCACACAGTTCGCGCATTCTGTTTTTCTGACGGAAACACAACAGGATTTGTTTTCTTGCGTTCCAAATTACTCTTAAACCTTTGAGAATTTGAGAAAACTTTCAACATGAACGGTGTCACATTTTTCGATATATTCCCGACGGTATATTATTTGCCCTATTCCGACAAACTTGTAAAAAAATCATATATAAACTAGATTTGACCGTTATCGAATTTGTTTTAAAACCGTAAGGAATTAGAAAAAACTTTCTATACAAAAAAGTTTCGTATTTTCCATATCTTTCCAACGCCGTATCATTTGCGGCAATCCGATATGTCCAGATTTTTACCGTTTTTCAAATTACTTTTAAACCGTATAAAATTGGAAAAAACTCTCTATAAGTAAAAGTAGCGGAATTTCACAAGATTTTCAATGCCATCTCATTTTCTCAATTCGGACAAACCATTTAAAAACGGCGTCAAAAATATGATTTGCATTTTTAAATTTGAGAAAAACGTATTTTCAAAACTGCTCAAAAACCGCGATGATTTTGCAAAAAAGTTCATATTGATTCGAATGGCGCTTTCCATAGCTTTCCAACAGTATATTACATGCCCCGTTCCGATAAATAAATATTAGTAGTTTGATTTTTGAACTAGAGCGATGAATAGTACCGACCTAATGCGTGCGTCAGTTCAAACCCGTGCTTCTGTTAGTTCTAACTTTGTAACAGAATAATATTCTGCTACTGGTAACAGAATAACTCGTGTATATATATAGTGGGTCTATTCTAACAACACCCCTTAAAAACTTATTCTAACGCAAATTTCTTATTTTTCCAACACCCTCTCCTAACAAACCTTCTAGCGGGGAGCGCCCGAACCGTCTACAACAACCGATCAAATAAAACCTACCCTACCTTATCCTCTTCCCAGCCAAACCCACGCACGCTTCTAGCGCACCTCTCCCCCCCCTCCCCCGCACCGGCAGCGCTCCACCCCGCTGCCCCCCCTGACCCGGCGGCGCTCCTTCCAGCTGCCCCCAGCTCCGGCGGCTCCCCCGGCTGCATCCGCGCTTGGTCGGGATCCGGCAACTTCCGGATCGACGGCGGTTGGATTCACGCAAGACCGGCGTCCCCTGCGAACCACTGTGTCAAGGACGGCAGGATCCGCCACGTCCTCGTCTTCCCGCGGCTGCTCGATGGGGGATCCGCGCCCAACCCTCCTGCAACATCCACGCGAGACGCATATCAGGTGCGTAGTCTCCCCCTTCCAAGGCATCCACGACCGCTGCTCGTCCTACACCGACGGACCCCTCGTCCCTTCCCAAAATCTGGAACGCATCTATGTGCAATCCGCTGGCTATGCGTGCAGTTCATTTACCCTTCTCAAAAAACATCTGCCTTGATCTGGATTTGTTTGATTTTATTTTTCTGTGGCTTGTGTAGGTCCTGGAGCTGTCCGACAATGCGTCAAGCACAGCAAGAAGGCACACAGTATCCCATGTCATATCCACCTTGATGGTTCACCCCGTGTGGGCTAGTTTGTGGTGTGATGTGCACGTACTTCACAGTTTTTGTGGTGCTGAAGCGTCAGCTTCATAGTCCACAGCAGTCATGCCGCCCCCTCAACATTGACAATGGCCAGGGAGAGATGCAGTCCGTACCTGTGCGTGTACGTATGTTAGAACTTCTCTTTGTTAGATAGGGATTTTGGGAAAAACTTTCAGGGGTATGCGTGTGCCTGCATCCCCAGATTTTTTAGAGAATTGATGTCACTAATTGTTGTTACTTTATGCTTTTCAGATTTTTTTTCCCAGCCTTTTGTTGTTGATTGGGGAACTTGAAGCAGGAGCACATGGATTCGGCTGCTCCAAGGGCAAGCGCAATGCTGCAGTTCGCTTGTTGCTTCAAAGTGATTCCATTGCCTCAATGATGCATTGTGTTTACTCTTGTGTAGTTCGTCGGAGACTATAGAAGTGTAAAAAAAGACGGTTCACTTCGATGATTTTTTTTTGTTATGAGGCAAAAAAATGAATAAGATATTTGAAGTGTGTTCTGTAAGAAAGAGGAAAGAGGACAATGTTCATTTGAAGTTTCTTTTGTTGTTTTTAGAGACGTGGGGTTAGTTTGCTTTATTCATATTGCAGTGCGGTTACACATCAAATGAGGTTCTTTGGAGCGGTTTACTATATTTGTGCAATTCACTGGTTGTGTGCCGCGGTTGTTTCGAGACAATGCAGTGTGGTTGCTGGTCAGTTGCAAATTACTAAGTGTGTTTCGCTACTGGTCGGTTGCAAATTACTAAGTGTGTTTCGCTAGTTACAAAAGCGAGGAATGCAGTTCACCACGATTCATTTTTCAAGAACCTAGGTGTAACAAATTGATCGGTAAAAAACGTGTGCAAGTCTCTCTGTTGATAAATGTAATCGGCGCTTGGCGGATGCAGTTCACTCCAATGATTTCGTATCCACGAAAAATGCGTGAATTTTTGTTGTGCCGATAATGCAGTGCGGTTGCCCGTTGGATGTAGTTCACCTCGCCGATTTCGGATCTGAGAAAAACGTGTGCATTTACCGTTTGGTGATAATGCAATGCGCTGGCCCGTCGAATGCGGTGCGGTTGCCCGGCGAATGCAGTTCCCTTGGTCGATTTCGGGTCCACAAAGAACACGTGCGCTCTGCTTGGCGATAATGCAGTGCGCATGACTGTCGGATGCAAACCAATGCAGTTCACTCGCCGATTTTTTGTTCCGCGAAAAAACTGAGTCCGCGTTTTAGTAAAATCGACGCTACTTTTAAACCGTAAGGAGTTGGAGAGAAATTGATACATGCAAATCGAGCGCCTCGACGATAACTATCCAACCGTGTAACAATTGAATCGATCGGACAAACGAATCAAAAAATTACGCAAATACGTCCGCTGTCCACAAGAGGGCAGCGCCACTGTTTTCGAAATTCCTTCAAAACGGTGAAGAATCTCGAAAAGTGTTCAACATGTCAAAGATGCTCCTACTCCATATGAATCCAAAAGTGTATCATACGCATCGTTTTGACAAACGGTTAAAAAGTTTGACTCTCTACGAGATCGGAAAACCAAAAACAGAGTTGCTGCAGTTTTTTTTATCTGAAATTACTCTCAAACCGTGAGGAATTTGAGAAAGTGTTATACATATGGATGGAGCGCCTGATCAATACCTTTCCAACAGTGTATCATACGCATCATTCCGACAAACGGTTGAAGAGAAATCGCGAAAATACTCCCGCTGTGAAAGTGGGACGCCGCACCGTTTTCGAAACTTCTCTTAATACGTGAGGAATTAGAAGAAGTTTTAAACATAAGGAAGATGCTCCATTTCTATAAGAATCCAACGGTGTATCGTACGCTCAATTCTGACAAACAGTTCAAAAGTTACGGCGAAAACGGTGCATGCAGTTCTGTTTTACCCGAGCTGCAGTGCTCCGAATTGAGCAGTGTGGTTCTCTTTGCGATACGATGCAGTTCGGAATGTTGTTCGAATAGTTATTCTGACAACGATGTCAGAATAGACCGGCTGTATATATATAGGTACAAACGATTGTAGAATAATACTCTATAATATGCTCCCTCCTATATAGAGCAAATGCTAAATCCAAAAAGAAGTAAATATCCCTATACCCACCCCCACCTCTCTCTCCTCCCGTAACCGTTCACGCGCCGCCGACCTCCCACCCCCGCGTCATCGGCCTCCTTCCCCCACCCCGCGTCGCCGGCCTCCTCCCCTCCATCCACCCCCCCCCCCCCCCCCCCCCGCGCCGCCGGACCTCCTCCCCTTCATGCGCGCCGCCAACCCGCATCCCTTCTTGCGAGCCGCCGGACCTCCTCCCGTCCTTGCGCGCCGCCGGACCTTCTCCCCTCTCTACGCGCCGCTGGACCTCGTCCCTTCCCTGCGCACCGCCGGACCTCCTACCCTCCCTGCGCGCCGCCTGACCTCCTCCCCTTCCTGCGTGCCGCCGACCCGCATCCCCTCCCTGCTGCCTGTGCGGGCCGCCTCCCACCCAGATCCCGCCCCTACTGCCGGCCCGCCTCTCCTCCCTGCGCGCCTTCCACCCACATTACCTCCCTACTATCGACCGAGAAGCACCTGCACAAATGCCTCCGCCCCCGCACGGCCTACCTCCCCTCACCGTGGCCTCCCTGCCCCGCCGGCCGACCACTTCCTCGCGGGCCCCCACCCCTCTCCCCAGTGGTGTTAGCTTGGAATTCGTTGGGATCATGGAGCTTCTCAGTTTGGAAGTAGCACTGGATGAATAAAGTGCTAATTCAGCAGTCGCGCATCGTGTACAAGTGTAACAGCCCAGTTTTCACAAAAATATTAAAAAAATTGTTTTCGGTGTGAATTGTTTGATTGTCTGATTTGTTTGCGGTGTTTGCATCCCCGATTTATCGATCGGCGATTATTTTCCCCCCTCTTATCTCATATCGGACGGAGACCGACCCTTGCCACCTTGACACTCGACCTTTGCGACACCGGGTTTCACCCGATCACCGTCGCGAAAACCGCACGAGACCAGCTGCAGCCAACGGAACGAAAAACCCCGTTTAATAATTAAATGAGTTATTTTTATAGCGCGCCGGAAAGTGTTTTCGGAACGGTTCTAGCGCGAGGTGAACGCCTCCGGCTCGACGCGCTGATCGCGCAGTTCGAAGTTTTACCCGAATCGGAGGTCCTGCGGACCCTCGGCGGTCAGAAACGTGAGCACCCCGCGCGCGAGAGAAAAACCGGGGATGTTTTTGCAAACTGCCAGCCACCGGGGCTATATAAAGACCACCACACTCCCACCCCTTTTCTAGGGTTTCCCTAGCACAATTTTGCAGCCACCCCCTCACATTAGCCCCAATTTTCGCTTTTGCCCATTTTCCTAGCAATTTTGATCCAGATCAATCCTGGACCGTCGGATCTGCGAATCCAACGGCCCAGGGAGCCCCCATCTCTCCTCTCTCTCCTCAGCCCGCAGCAGCTCGCCGCCCGCGGACCCGTGGACGCCGCCGCCTCCCTCCGGCTCGACGCCGGCAGCCAGCCGAACCGCCCCGGCCTCCTCCTCTCCTCCCGCTCCCTTTCCTCCTCTCCCCCACTGCTCTCTCTCATCTCTCCCCTTTCTCCCGCAGGAGTTCCAGCGCCGAGCCGCCATGGCCATGGAACCGAGCTCGAGGAGCTCCAGCTCGTCCCTGTCCTTCCGCCGCGACTGGATCCGGCATCCTGGAGCTGCCGTCGCCCCTGATCCGTGGCTGGATCCGTCGCCCCCGCCTGCACGCAGTTCGTCGGAGCCCGACCCGCCCCTCGCCGGAGGCCGGCGTCGCGCCGCCGCGGTCTCTCCCGACCGGGAGCTCGGGAACGAGGCGTCCGGACCGGCCACCGCGCCCAGCTGGGCCGGCCTCGCCCCCTCACGGCCCAGCCATCCAGCGCCCCCAGCCCAACCGCCTCCAGGCCGGCCAGTGGGCCGAACCCAAGGTGAGCTGCCCCTCTCTTTTTTCTTTTTTTATTTCTTTCTTTTTTTTCTATTGGGCCCAGTAGATTCGGCCCATTTAGTTTTTTTCTGCTGCTAGTTTTTTTATTAATTAGGCAGATTGTATTGTTTTATTGCGGTGCCCGTAACTTTTCATCGGTAGCTTCGATGGAGACGCTTTCTATATGAAAGTTGCTCCATTTTGCGCGTAGATTATTAAAATGTTGCTTGTTGCCATGTTTGACCTTGTTTACTTGCTGTTTACCTGCTAATTACACTGCCTGCCACTGTAAACTGTAACTGCAATAACTTTTTATCTGTTGCTCTGTTTAAAATGTTCTTTATATGTAACTTGACTAGAATTGCATGTAGATTGTGTTTATGCTGCTCTTGCTTGCTAATAAAAATAATAAAATAATGTTTAGGGCAAAACCGTACCAAATTCCATTTTTATCGTGGGGTCCGCAATAGTTTTCCATGTCTAGGATTTCACCCCACTTAAATTGACTAGCTTAGGTAGTTTAATTTTGCTTCACCTCTTGCCATGTTTGTGTGCTATGCCATGCTTGAGTGATATGCCATGTTAACAACCTTTTGCTCACCTTGTGTAGCTAAACAACTTGAACCGATTCTAAATGTGCGGTATCGTCGTGTGTGACGAGTACTCCACTTAACCTGTTAGTAACCGCTCTCGACGGTAGGTGCGATGTCTCGTGTTGCTTCTTGTTGATGCTTGCTCGTGTTTTCTCCGTAGTAATAGTGGTTCACCGTTGATTGCTTTCCAGTGTTTACTTCTCGTGTGCTCCCGCGGGTACCTTCGGAGACGATGCGAGCTTGCGATCAACTACACCTTCGGAATCCGACTTATCAACAGGCAAGGACTATACATTACTTATGATCCATTCTATTTCAACCAGCGGTTTGCATGCTAGTATAGGTTAGGTTCGATGTTTGATCCTACCACATGTTTACAGCCTCTTCCAGACCGATACAGCCATGTCCCCTCCCAGCAAACCTTGTACTGCTATGTTACTATTGCTCGTTGCTCAGCCCCTGCTTAGTATGCATGCTTAGGATGCTACGATGTTACCCTGTTACTCCTTGGTTTGGGATATCACATTATTATATTGTTGTTGATGATATGATTATTATAATGTTGACTATATTCGACGAAGGATGGAAGGTCTAGGCTATCCCGCCCCGACGCTTTGTTCCATTCGAGTCACCTAGGATCTGAGTTCCGGGTATTGGTTTTAAGACTGAGCGTGCCTAACCGCGTGTGGGATTTTATGGGGTCCCCTTTTCTTACCTACCTAGCTTCAAGCATTTCTAGTGGTGGCCCAAGCTGATTTACCATTTGAAAACGTGTGTGTGCTTGGTTGGGCCCCCAGCTGTTTTAAAACAACTTGGGCCAGTGGAGACTTTGTTTCTCTATTGGTTCACCCGATCAGCTAGGACCCGGTTTCCCATGTGTGATTACCGGCAATCCGACCTGCGTCATACGGAAGAGTCCGATCCGAGAGTGTGGCCAGCTTTTGGATTGGGTGTTGACTCTCCGGGGGCCACGTGGATTTGTTCGTTGTTAGTTAGAGGGACATGTCGTTTCGGATCTCTCGGAACTAAATCATAAAATGGTTGCCTATGATGGGTAGCAACTGAGAGAGATGGACGTGCGTGCGGAGCCTTGTAATGGGCAGTTGGTACACCCCTGCAGGGTTAAATCTTTTCGAGAAGCCGTGTCCACGGTTATGGACGACTTGAGACCTACTCCTTGTTCATAGACAACAACAACTGAGATAATCTTAATATAACTTGATCAACGTGTGTGTGCCTTGATTGCTTCTTCTTCGTCGGGATGCGAAGAGGAGGACAAGGATAGGATAGGTGTTATGCTTCCGTAGTACGTGGATAGCAAGACTTGTTGGAGGCGATTCCTCATCGAATGCTTGGTTTCTTATCTTACTCTCTAGATCGTTAGCCACTTCATAAATGCTAGTGCGGAAGCAACCTCACCACTTACCCCTTCCTTACCGTAAACTACTAGTTGTCCTAGAATGACGAGTGATGAAGTCCTTGCTGGGTCAGATGACAACTACAGTTGGATGCTGAGTACCTCTGTACTCATGATACTATCCCCAAACTCTTTTCAGGGTTCTTGATCGACAACAGGTATGGTGATCGACGTTTCACGTGGAGACTTGACGACGACTAGTTAGGCGGATCACTGCGGAGGGCCTGGACCCGTGTGGTTATGGGATCGATGTTTTTCTCTTTGCCACTAGGCATTTGCTTGTAGTCTGTACTCAGACATGTACCTTCCGCTGTTGAATTGTATTTGAGGCAGTTGTATGCCGATTGTATGAGATATTGTATCCTGTATCTGTAATGTTGTGATATCATGTGGGAAATCCGGGGCATATGGCTTTGTCATATGTCGCGGTGGGACCGATATGTGCTTCGTCCCCGGATCTGGATGGAAACATCTAGATCTGGAACAGTACCACATATCGGGCCTTACAACAAGTGACCATATAAAGTTTGCAATCATGTACAGACAAGCATTTAGTACAACAACCTTATAAAAAGAAATACAAAAGTAATATCGTCAGCAACGCACAACATATATATAAAGCAGTACAACAACCTTATAGAAAGAAATACAAAAGCAGTACAGTAGTGTTATACGCAAATAGTACCACATCGTCATCCCGGGTAGTACGAAACTCATATTCCCGGGAAGTACAAAAGCAGTACGGTAGTGTTATATCATTTGTGCAATTTCGATTAGCGGTTTAGAATCTACGAGTGAATTACCACACATGTACGAAAAAGCAGTACCGTGTTTACTAAAAAAGGAAGTACCATAGTGGTACACAAAAGCAGAACGAGATCGTCATCCCGGCCAGTACGAAAATCATATTCCGCGGAAGTACAAGGCACGTGTGGAGGAAATTTGAGTTCAATGGAAAAAATTATGGGCAGTACAATTTAATCATTTTGATAAGTACAGAAACTTCTTTATTGACGGACAGTACGAAACTCATATTTTACAGAAGTACAATACTATGTTTCCTTGAAACAGGAAAAATCTCGGTATTTTGAATATTGTTTAAAAACCACAAAGAATTGGAAAAATGTTAAAACACGAAAAAGTTGCTAAATTTCAGTACCTTTCCAACGCCATATCATTTGCATCATTCCGAGGTCCGATGAATATCAATGATCATCTTTTAATAAAACTTAATTTTACTATTTTGAAAACTGTTCAAAAAATATGCATAATTTGAAAAAACATAAAACACGAAAACATTTTTAAATTTCAGTAGCTTTCCAACGGTATATCATTTTTTCTGTTCCGGGAAGTGGTTAAAAAATTAATATCAAATTATTGTTCGTCTATTTTGAATGAATCTCGGTATTTTCAAAACTGATCAAAAATTATGTAAAATTTCAAAAACCTTAATACATGAAAAAGATGGGAAATTTCAATAGCTTTCCAATGCCATATCATTTGCATCATTTTGAGGTCTTAAAATTATCAATAATCATCTTTTAATAAAACAGATTTTTAGTATTTTCAAAACTGTTCAAAAAATACGCAAAATTTGAAAAACATAAAAACGTTTGGAAATTTCAGTAGCTTTCCAACGGTATATCATTTGCGCAATTCCGAGAAGTGGGTAAAAAATTGCATTAGAAACACTTTTCAATGAGCTTGTGATGAATTCTGTTTTTTTTAAATTCATTATAAAAAATATAAAAATTAGGAAAAAGTCACAATATGAAAACGCTGAGGATTTTCTGTCGCTTTCCAACGGTATATCATTTGCGCAATTCCGATAACGGTTTAGAATCTATGATTGAATTATTAGACACAGACGGAAGAGCAGTACCGACTTCACGAAAAAGCAGTACGACAGTGTATTACAGAAGAAGTACGAGATCGTCATCTCGGGTAGTACGAGATTATTGCAGAATATTATTCTATCATCGATTGTAGAATAGACGGCATGTATATATATATATAGGGTGGGTCAATTATGATAACACCCTTTAAGACCTTATTCTAACAACAAAAACCTTATTCTGCTAACCCCCCCCCCAACCTACCACCTAGCGCGATAGCGCCCCAAACCGGCAGCGACCCCCACCCTCCCCACCTCCTAGCGCGGCAGCGCCCGCGGCCGGCGGCGAACCCCTCCCCTCCCCGCCTCCTATCACGGCAGCGCCCGCGGCCGGGGCGAACCCCGCCCTTCCCCGACTCCTAGCGCGGTAGCGCCCGCGGCCGGCAGCGAGCTCCACCCCTCCCCGCCTCCCTAGCGCGGCAGTGCCCTGCGAACGGCGATAAACGGCGGCGAGCGCCATGATGCAGCGCAGATTCAGCAAATTCTTCCTTTTTTCAGCGCCGCCACTGCCTACAACTCCACCACTGCCGCAGATCCGATCTTCTGGCCTGGGAGATCCGTCGCCGTTCAACAAATCGAAACATCCAGCCGCGGTGATGCATTGTAGGGGGAAGCGAACTGCAAGGAGACCTTCTCCGGCAAACTCTCAATCATTGTGGGAGCGAACTACAATGGTCATATCGCCCATACAGCCTTCTCTAGCGACAATGGCGAAGGTTAAAAAATCTCATGTGCTCCTGAAGCGCAGGTGGGCTGCACGGCAACAGCAATCCGAACTGCATCTACAGAACAACAGAGCTGCTCTCAAGAGGAGGGTAGCGCATCCAAATAATGTAAGCAGTTCGACTGCGAAAAACACGCACGCCCCCAGTTTTAAATATACTGCAGTTTGCTTCTAGTGTTGATAGGAAATTTCAAAATGCAGTGCTTTGTTTATTGCAATGCAGTGCCTTCTTGCGTCAGATGCATTCGCATCTCTCCCCATGGCTTACATGTGTATGGTACATTAGGTAGTAGTTTGTAAAACAATGCAGTGCACATTGCTTATATTATGTTGAGCACTGTCTCTTGAACTGAACTGCAGGGGAGTACAGTGCAGGGTACAAGATTAGGTTGTAGTTTGTAAAAAACCCTGCTCTCAAGAGGAGGGTAGCACATCCAAATAATATAGTTACACAATTACTGAACTGCAAAAGTAACAATGCAGTGCATTGTAGTTTCCGCAGTTGCGTATAGAATGACATAGAGTATGGAAATACAATGCAGTTCACTATTTTACAGAAAAAATGTACCACTTTGGATTACATACTAAAGTGCAGTTCGCTTCCTATTCTCCTATGCAGGATGTGGCTGTGCAGAGAAGCCATAAGATGCAATGAGTGATTCACAACACGCAGCCCCTGAACTGCATTGGGAGAGAAGAGTGGGAGATGGCCGCATGGATAACACCAGAAATACCTAGGGGTTTTTTCAACACAACAAACAGGAATGCGTACTCACCGGAAGAAGATGTAGATGACGAAGATGAAAACAGAGAAGAAGATAGGGGCAAGATGAGGAGGACGATGATCTGGTCTACATGGGGGAGCATGAGCAGCAAAACGACGATGAGGATGAAGATGAAGAGCAACTCATAACAGTTATGCAGCCAAGGTACACGCACGTATTTGAAACATTTGGTCAGCAGATAAGAACGGATGATATTGCGCCTCCACTAAACAATATTGCACCTCCACAAAACAATGTTGAACGCGAGCAAGTTCAGGAGCGACCGATTCATCAACATAGAAATAGTGGGATTCCACCAAGGGCTCCTACCACGCAGCAAAAGGATCAGAACTCGTATCAGAAAAGGACTCAAGCAACAAGAAAAGTACAATTCTCAACACTTCTGCCTCCTTGAGATCCTCGATTACACAGGCCTGTTGTAACTCCTCCATGCCCAATAAACATCGGTGAGCTGCAAACACCATTGGAGAATAAGAAATACACACATGTATGCTTCATTGCCTCGCTCCTGCAGTTCACTTGTGAATTCTTTTTCAGCCTGCGCATTCTTCATTAACAAAAGAAAAACATTTCATGTTGCGGTGCAGAACAAGAACTTGCTCCAAGAACTTGTGCCTGCGAAAGGTATGCAGTTCACCTCTGTCGCAGCGGCACAAGAGTTCGACAACACATATGCGAAGCATGCAGGCTTCGGCACGCGGAAAAGGGGCGCGTACAAGAAGAACAACTACATAGTTTGCTCAAGGGAGGGAAAGAACCAGGAGTATGTTGCAGATTATGACAGAAAGCGAGATAAAACAACGAAAATAACTGGCTGTAATGAGAAAATAAGAGTGAAAAAAATCAAGGATGTGTTTGTGATAGCACATGTTGAGCTCAAGCACAACCACAAGATGATTGAAAGCCCGGCTATGCTTCTGCACATGCACTCGCATAAGAGGGAAGATCCTTTGCTTGATAAACTAGTAAGGGACATGCAGAGCGACAACCTGACGCACACGCAAATGATGTCAACCCTGTCAAGAATGTCGGGAGGGCTACACTTTATGGGACGCACTAGCCTTGACTGGGTGAACAAGTACGTTCATTAAACTAGCTGATATCTCGTCTACTTGATGCAGTTCTCTTATGCGTTCCTCTTTGTTGTTTAATGCTGATGTATGCTCTGCTTTTGAAATGCAGGAAGTACCAGTTCGCAAAGGAGGAAACCGAGGATGATGTAAAGAAACTGCTAGCTTTCTTTGAGAAGATGCAGCAAATAAACCCGGATTTCTTCTATGATTACTACAAAGATGCGGATATTCGTGTGCAAAACATCTTCTGGGCGAACGCGAGCTGTCGGGTTTCCTACGAAGATTTTGGAGATTGTGTCACATTCGACACAACGTACAAGACCAACAAGTTTCACATGCCTCTGGGCATGTTCGTTGGAGTAAACCACCACCTGCAAAGTGCAATATTTGCAGTTGCTCTCGTCAGAGACGAAACGATACCATCTTTTGAGTGGGTGTTCTGGACGTTCTTGCGTTGTATGAACAACAAATGGCCAATCTGCATACTAACAGGTAAACTAAAAAAGAAAATAGGTTTAAATAGCACTGCAGTTCACTGCTAGGTTTTTGTAGTCCATTTCTTACATTCAAAGAAAAAAACGACGAAAAAACAAAAAATGAAATGCAGTTCTCTCAAAAATAACTGACTGCTTGTTTAAAAAAAACATGCAGATCAATGCCCCTCCATGGATGCAGCGATAAAGAGTACACTGATAGGCACGCTGCAGAAGTTATGCCGTTGGCATATACTGAAAAAATACAAGGATCACCTGTCCTTGCTGTACAAAGCATATGAGACATTCAAAGATGAGCTGACATCACTTCTCAACCACCCACTGATGCCATCGGAGTTTGAACGCGCTTGGCGTGATCTCATGGAGAACTATAACCTACAGAGTGATGAAATTATGAAGGCGCTCTGGACAGAACGGAAAGAATGGATATCAGATTACTACAAGGAGGTGTTCTGTGCACGGATGAAGTCAACACAGAGAAGTGAAAGCATGAATCGGATCTTGAAGAGGAACTTTGTCAGGGAAAGACACGACCTACACATATTTGCATCGCACATGGACAGATGCATCCAGACGAGGAAGGGCATCGACCATGCAGAGACCATGGCTAACGAGGTATGTGACAAAAAGAAAACATTTTAAGCTCGATTAGCGATTCAGAATCACTATTGATTTTTCTTTTATTTTAAAAATGAAGTTCTCTTCAGTATGAACAAAATGAGATGAAAGTGTGATGCTAAGATGCAGTTCTCTTCTGTATAGACCAACAATTATGTTTTTGTTAACTAAAAATATGCCCCCAACCCCCCCCCCCCCCCAGCAGGGCATATTCTCCATAGTGTACATAAACGACATATATTGCTCCCGCATATAACATAAAGTTTTACTGAAACAATATTACTAATACTGCAGGCCAAATCTTCATTTTTTGCTGTGAAAAAACAGCTAATTGACTGGCTTCTTTGTTTCGCAGATGGAAATAAAAACTATTACTCAGTTTGGTTTCGAGGTTCAGCTATCCAAGATTTACACAAGGGCAGTCTTTGTTGACTTCAAGAAAATGCACTACCGCAACACTGCATTCAGATCAGAGCTGTCCCCTGACAACCCAACGAAATATTTGGTGCGCCACTACAACGAGACTGATCATTTTGACTGGGCGAGACATGAGTTCCAGGTTGTCGCTGATGTGACGAACGGAATCTACAAACGCGAATGCAAGCTCTGGACACGCACATGTCAGTGAGACAAGAAAAACAAAAATAAAGTGCACAAAAAACATAATGAAGTTCACTTAACTCTGGTAGCTAGATATGAAAACAAGAAAAACTAGAAGAGAAACCCAGGACATATTTATGATGCAGTTCACAAAAAAAAATTCTTTGCTGCAGGCCTGTTCTGCGTGCACATCGTATGCATGTTAGATCAGTTGCGGGTGGACAAGATACCTAAAGAGTACATATTGAAGAGGTACACACGGAACGCGTGAAAAAATGCAACTTTTGACCGCAGAGACTATGAAAAAACTGCTCCGGATGGAAGTTCGATGTCCTCTCGTAGGAGACTACTTGCAGAAACAACCATGGACCTGTAAAACAGGGGGGTGAAATCGGATAG
Organism: Bromus sterilis; assembly: GCA_950022295.1. NCBI lineage: Eukaryota > Viridiplantae > Streptophyta > Magnoliopsida > Poales > Poaceae > Bromus > Bromus sterilis. The sequence continues at coordinate 264,628,667 of OX465596.1, read as the reverse complement.
AGGATTCAACAGAGATTTAGATGGGATGAGAACACTAATACAGGAAGTCGACGTACTGAACGAAGAAGAAGAAGCAGAAAACATCAAGATTGCACGGAATGAAGAGCAAGGAGAGGAGCGCAACATGCCACTGATGGTGCAGCTCACACTACAGATGAAACAATTCTTCCCCCACCTGTTTCAAACACAAAAGGGATAAATAAAGAGAGCAAATCGACAAATAAAAAAGTTGCGGGAAGGGATAAAGGTCCAGAAAAGAAGAACAAGCCTGAGCAAGAACTGGGCAGTAAAGGAAGACCGCTGGGAGTGAGGATGTGCAAATCATGCAATAAGATTGCGGGACACAACTCAAGAATGTGTGAGGAGAGGCTAAAAAAAATCCAGGCTGAAAATGCAGCCACAGATGACCAAGCTAACCAACAAGATGATATGACAAAGAGAAGACTGTGCAGCATCTGCAACAAGAGAGAGAAGCATAATGCAAGAACTTGCCCCTTGAGAGAAGAAGCGAAAGATGAAGAAGATGAGGAAGAAGATGCTCATGAGGAAGATGTTGACGAAGAAGAGAATGAAGAAGATTCTGATGAAGAAGACTCTGATGGAGAAGACAATGCTGATGAACCTGAAGAGGAAGATGACGAGGCAGAAGAAGATGATGAAGACAGTGAAGAAGCAACATCAACATCAAAGGGGAGAGGCATGCAGAAAATAGAATGTAGGAAAGCGTCGCAGACACACGGCCACACTACGAGGAATAGCACATACAACAACAAGAAGACAGACGCAGCAACAACCGTGGAAACGAATGCAGTGCATGCTTTAAGAAGAAGCAGCAGGAACAGGGCATAGCTAAAACACATATACATTGTAACCTTTTACATATATTAACTTCATCTTTTTATGTGGCGTAAAAAGTAGATATAGCTTGTGTTCAGCGGACTGCAGAAAAAAATATACTTCAAAGATGTGATGTTGAAAAACCAATTTAATTGATATAGCATAAAAACAGATATACTTTGTGTTCAAATGCACTACTGGTATACTTGAGAAAATGCAGTCCTCTTCTAAATGAAAGGAAATGAGATTAGACTGTGATGTCAAAAATGCAGTTCTCTTCTGTATACATAGAGTAAAAACAATGCTTCATGTACACTGTGCAGTGCGCTTCATGTACACTGTGCAGTGCACTTCATGTATACAGTGCAGTGAGCTTGGTTCAAAAATGCGGTGCACATCTGAATGTTTTAAAAAACTTGGCCGCAACTCATATGATCAAAATGCAGTGCGCTTACAAACATGTTATAATTACATCAGGTTGTGATACATAATAATAATGTGTTATTGGGATGTGCTAAGATGTAGTTCTCTTCTATATGAACAAAATTAGAGGAGAGAGTGATGTTAAAATGCAATTCTCTTCTGTATAAAGAAGCTCAACTGGAAAATAAAAACAATGCTTTATGCATACATGCAGTCGCTTCGATCCTACATTGCAGTGCGCATCATGTATGCAGTGCAGTGCGCTTAGTGCATAAAAAATATAAAATTGAGCTCTCGCTTAGCAGGCACATATGAAGTTCTCTATTCCAATACTGTAATCAAAAATTATGAATATCGGCGACAAAAACACGTTGAACTCCTCTTTGCACTTCACGTATTAATTTTAGATGCAGTCCAGATACATATGTTTTTAAAACTTGGCTGCAACTCATATGAGCGTTGCTGTGCGCTGCAAAACATGTTGTAAGTACAGCATCCCAGGTGCTCCATTATGTACATAAAATACGGAATATTGCTCACTAATGTAATTAGTTTTCGATGAAAATAAGAAGCTCCATTATGTACAAAGATGACAGTATTACTCTCTGCCACAAAAGGGAAAACACAAACTAAGTAAATCGGAATATACAAAATAACATGTCATAGTGGGAAAGTTTTATAGATCCAAACACCTCAACACACAACACACATAAGGCTCTGCTATCATTCTATGCCTCAACCTTCTCCTTTGAATCCAGTTCTGGAGGAAGACCAAGAGAAATGCACAGATTTTTTAGCTCCTCCGGGAACTCGCTCACACAGACCATGTTGTCAGGGTGGAGCAGAATCTGGAACAAGAACTCAGCCTTCCAGTCCTCAACATCGGCTTTCAGCTATGAAGCGAAGAAAAGAAACAAAAAAAACAATTTGTTAGAAGAAACATCATCTACAAGTAGTGCTACGAAAAAGAAGAGAAGATGAAAAATTATATTAGATACAAAAATAAGATACTTACATTACGCTTCCCGAATTTCACAACAAAGTTTTTGTAGTCGTAAAACTGAGCCATCTTCAGAAAAAAGAAGACGCACTCATTGGGGCCCTATTTAGGTGAACCCAAAAAGCTAGCTTTCTTTGAAACATCGAACCAGTCTACCGACTCCTTTCTCTTGTACTCCTTTTCTCCGTAAAACTTCTTCATCAAAGCGTTCATCCTGATCATCTGGTGAATGCAAAAAAGACAATGCACACAACAAATACACATCACAAAACTATCGTTCGGCTCGTATACATATGAAAAAATAAAGAAGATGAAAAAGGGAACATTTTACCATTTAAGTGCGGTCGATGTGATAGTCAGACTTATGCCACCTCGTCGTTTGATCAACCGGTCCGGTGTATCTCCTAGTGTCATGGAGATCGAGGGTCTCACGGTGCCTGTTCATCGTGTATAGGGAGTAATGCTCGTCTTTCATCCGTGGTAAAAGGATCTAAATTGGTTTTCATCAAAAGGTGTTTTTCAGTTTGAGTAGGGAAAAAGGATTACTGGAAAAATGGCAAAAAACATTGAAACTACAAGCTGAACCAGAAATCTGGAAACTTACTAATTTACAATTAAGAAGGTTTTCGTCATCACGAACATAAATTTTGAACTGCCTTGTTGCATCATCAACACTAAACTTGGCGTGCACAAAGGGAAACACGACGGTTCCACCATCATCTCTCTTCGCGTGATCATTCATTTGAAGCACATACTACGAAAGTGTGTAATTTGCAAAAAGTCACTAATGCAGTTCCTATAGGAAAATAAGAAAGATCTTCTAATGTTAGCAAAACAATGCATCTCACCACACGAAAGGCTAAAAAAAACAATTAACAACACATAAAAATATAATGCAGTTCGGTCTGGGGCTATGTGAAAACAGATCACACTTATCTGGAAGTTATGTATGAAGTTCCCCCTATATCATTACATTCATTGGTTCCCAAGAACGAAAAGTTGTATACAATTCACTAAATTTCTACGCTTGAATAAGTTATTCGAAGAAGCTATCTTTTATTATACACTAGTAATGCAGTTCACCCCTATAAGGCAGCATCTTTACATTATACACTGGCAATGCAGTTCCCTACAACAACAAAAATAAAAAAAGGAGAAAAAGAGAAATACCATGATAAATAGAGGGGAAAGAAGAACGCGTTCGCCGGATCGGTAAACCATATTCATTCGTTGGTCGATCTTCTAGTGCGTGATGATATGGTCCATCAATTCCGAGTCCGTGTAACTAGATCTGGTGAAAGTTAAGAACATGTAGTCCACAGTCACAAAGTAGACTTCGACTGGATCATTGTACGTGAACAGCGAGGACCTGCACACAAAAAAACTGCGAGTGGGGAGGGGATTAGGAACACAAATAAAACCACACAACAATAAACGAAATAGCTAAAACAATAAGAGAGGAAAAAAACTAAAGAAAAGAGAATTAACTGGCTGTGTTTCTTCTTGAATGCAGGGCTCGTGACAAGTTCCAATACTTTCCTCGCTTCCACGAGATAGCTGAATCTCGCAGGCTGCAACTTCTGTACCGGGGTTCTAAACTTCGATGGCTTCTGTAAAGCCCTCTTGTTGGATGGCATAACTTCCTCATTGTCATTTGAGCGTTCCACAGCTGCGCTGCTGGTCCTCTTGCGAACTGGTGGCGGAGTCATAAAATCCTCGTCCGTATCTTCAGCATTAGGAGGGCTGACTGGCCTCCTGGAACTCTTACTCGGTGCATTCTTCCCAGTCTTCACGAGAGATTTATCAAGGGCTTTGTTCGAAGGTTCAACATCGCTCCTCGTCCTCTTACACACAAATTCCTTTGCGTGCTTGACAGGGGGTTGTTCAAGGACATAATTGTTAATGGTTGGAGTGTGAACTAGAGTTTCAAACAGTGAAATTCCACCTTGGTGCGCGTCTTCATCAAAGCATGTGCGAACAAAAAGGGAATAATAAGCAAAATGAAAAAGAATCGTGAATTTCAATAACAAAAAAGGGCATAATGCAACGTACTAAAAGCAATGTATAATGCAGTGCACTTTTCCTATGAAAAGAAAACATAAAACTTAATGCAGTTCATATAATATCATTTTGGCAAAAAAAACAAATGCAAAAGTGCAGTTCATATAAATGTCATTTTGCCGAATCACAGATGCAAAAAAAAGTGAAAATATAAAAACTGAAAAGGCAAGTGGTACATATAAAAAATGCAATGCGCTTTGATGTACAACGCAACAAATATAGCATGCATGCAGTTCATATAAAATGATTGTGAGAATGTGTGTACATTAGATATCCTTATTATACTAAAAACTTAACAAAACAAGTGGACCTCCCCTTTCTGGGCTAATGAAGTTCACTTAATATAAAAAAAGGTGTGCGGATGAAAAAAAAGTAATAACCTTCTTCAAAAATCAAAAGGGATGTCAAGTCCAGACAGCAATACGAAGATGTCAGCCAACTATAGAGCATTGCCTTCCGGATGTAGCCAATGTGCTCATTGCCGAACTTGGCAACCGCTTCACTATCCCAGCTCTGCATGAATTGGAACATGAAAAAACCACAATCATGCCAGCGAAAAAAAAACACATTAGTAAATGCAGTTCACTCAAGAACAAAATGCTTCTGATGCTAGTAAACCAATGCAGCTCACTATGCAAAAAAGCCAAAAACCGATAACAACTAATAACGCAATGGTGCTAATGCAGTTCTCTCAAAAGGGGAAAGTGATACTAATTTCGTCAAGCAATGCAACTCACTATACAAGAAACAAACAAAGGAAGAACAACTAATAACACATTATTAATGCAGTTCCCTCGAGGAGGGAAATGCTTCTAGATTCAGTATTGCAATGCAGATCGCTACGCACACAAAAATAAAAAGAAGAAAAAAAAGATAGGAGAACAAGTACAGACCTGTTTTCCTGCTGTGGAACGTTGACATGACTCAACACAAAGCCATCGAGCGTGGGAGGGTTCAATGGCTCATCACAACTTGCACTACCGTCTTTCGAAACTTTTTTGATATTCTTAACCATTTTCCTGAAGACATTACTTGCAGCAAGACTGTCGGGACCATTGTATGAGTCAAGAAACGCAAAACGCTTTGCTGACAGGTTCAAAGTAACCAAGTAGTAGTGACCAATCGCATCCTTCATTGATGCAGGGGGACGATCAAACGTTGCAAACATAATCTGTATTCAAAAAGGTATAGAAAAACAAGATGAGAAAAAGTAAAACTAGAAAACATATTTCAAAACATGACGAAAAATGGTCAAGTGGGATACCAAGTTTTTCTTGTCCACGCGTTCCTCTGCACTTGAAGAAAACATCTTTTTAAGAGCCTTATTTGTCGCACCGCCGTTCCAGATGGAATTCTGCCAAAAAGAAAAAGCCACAAAGTTAATTTCACCATTGAAAAAAATTTATAGCATAATAAATGTAGATGAGGGAGAAGGATCAATTAATGAAAACGCTTACACATAGGTTGTACGGGACAATCATCGTTTGAGATCCTTTGAACCTCTCAGCTAACATAGAGACACCAATATTTGCAAGGCGCGTGCTCAGCGTTCCGTATGACCAAAACGACTCGCCAACATGACCGATAGTAATATCACCAAACTGGTCCTTGAATGCAACTAAATCCCTTCAGGATAATAAGAAAAAACACAGCGAAAATTAAATAAGTTGCGTGCCCCTAAAAAATAAAAAATAAAATAAAAAAACCAGGTATAAGACAAGGAAAAAACATACTTCTTCTTATCCCTCCTAGCCCTCGTAACAGCATCAAATAACTCACTGTATCTCCTCAAAAGAGCTGGATCAATACTGGAAGAAGTGACAACAGGTAATTCCTCATCTACACAACAGAGAAAAAAAATCCGATATCAGATGATAGAACAACACAGTCGGTTCGGCCAGACTGGAACAAAAAAATGCAGTTCATTTACCTTCGGTTTCGGAGTCCACAACCTGCCGCTCCCCGGATACATCTTCGTTGAGAATCAAGTGATCCATCCCAGTGATGTCATCGTCTAGCGACACTTGATTACTCGTGTCATGGAAAAGACTTGGTTGTTCCTCTTCAGAGCCGATGAAAAATGTCCCGGTTGGTGCTTTGCTTGTCTCAGCTGGTACATCAAGATTGGTCTCAGCCAGATTGCCTTGAGGTTGCTCGGTGGCACGAGGGGCAACATGGAAATCCTCGGGCACATCATCGCCAGACAACAAAACAGATGGCCCAACAAAACGATCAATGCCAGCAGCTGTGCCCACAGCATCATCTACGGCTCTAGCTCCTTCACTCTCTTCTGCAGTTCCGGTTGTAACACGAGGAGATCTTTCTCTCTCTTCTGGCTTATCAGCATCCACTGCATCCTCCCTTCCTTCGGTCTCTTCTGCATTATCAGCCTCGACAGCATCCTCCCTTCTTCTCTCTCTTCTGCCTTTTCAGGCTCGACAGAACCCTCGCCTCCACATTGGCATCCCCTCCTTCTCTCACTTCTACATTGTCAGCCTCCGCAGTGCGCTCCACTTGGATTTCATCATTTAAACCGCGATCCTGATGAATTAAAAAAACACATTAAACAAAATGATGGTGATGCAGTTCACTAAAGAAAAAAGAAAAGAAAAAAAATGCAGCACGCGTCAATAAAAAAATGAATGCAGTTCTCTATGCTCACCGGACCAGCGTCTCCTTCCATCTCTTTAGACTCGTCAACCTCATCAACCTTGTCAGCGTCACCCTCTGCTTCCTTCCCATGGACTTTAACAATTGTTTCGCGATCCTAAAAAAACAGAAACATAAATAAAAAATTTATAAAAAAATGCAGTTGTATAAACAGATCATTGTAGTTCATTGCTGAAAAAAGCTACTTCTTCTCTATTACATGTTTTTCAGAAAAAATGCAGTTCACTGGCGCTGCTGGTGCATGTATGATTCTTTATTTTTGAAACTACAAAACAATAAACTGCAGTTCAATACCTCTACTTGTGCAGCTGTACTTCTTTGTTTTAGACACTACATAAAAGATTAAACTGCAGTTCACTGCCACTGCTAGTCCACATGTGATTCTTTGTTTTGGACACTACAGAAACATTAAACAAATGAAAGTACAGTAGAAAGGTAAAAAGAAAACAAACCTTGTCTATGACACCTTCGTCGATAGGATTGTCTCTGGCAGCATCAACAACAGGGGACTGCGGCCTATCAGACATGATATCTACATCAAAACAATTGTGGTCATGCGAGTCATTATCGTGGCGTGCGTTTGTGTTCGAGGACTCTCCTCCGCACTACAAAAATAAAAAGCGTGCAGATACAAATGGTCAATGGCACAAAAAAACAGGAATATAAATATAAAAAGAAAGAAAAAGTCTATAAAAATGCAGTTCACATATGAGATAGAAGGACATACATCAACAGCAGCACGGTCAGACAAGGAAGGCCTAACAACATGTTCCCGCCTTTTCATTTCCTTCACAAGTTCCTCAACTTCCTGCTCGTACCTCGCGCACTTGTCATTCTAAGAATGCTTAAACTGAACAAATGACGACCTGACATTCGTAGCTGACATCTTAAGCAATAGAAGCTGCCCACAATCAAAGTTGTGAGCGGCATCGATTTCTGCTTCAGAAGGTCCTTTGCCAGGGGTAAACAGTCCAGCAATATTCCTCATCCTAGATCCAGATGTTGGGATGTCGGAAGTTAAACTAATAACCCTATCAAGAATCTCGTCAAGCTGGACGAAAATATTGCGGTCATCATGAGCCTCGCCAAAAAAACCCTCTAGCAAACACCCTAGCAGCACCATGAACCCGCCCGAGTGGAGAATCCCTAGCATCACCATCAACCCGTCGGATAGGAGAACCCCTAGCAAGAGGCTCACAAAAGCTTGCATGTAGTTCAGCGGCTGAAGTCCGATTGTACACAATGTCCCCTACCGCCTTCCACTGATCAAAATAACAAAAAGGAAGCAGTGCACATGTAAGTACGTAAGAGATTCACATTTAGCGTGGCGAAAAAAAGGGGGAATAATAACAAACATAAAAAAACCGAATTGTGAATATACAGGCAGCTTGCCAAACTTGTAAGTATCCAGGTGGATCTTTCCCCTTACAATAAGGTCAGCATTGTGAATCTTCTTCAACTCCTGATGGGACAGAATTGCAGCGTGTGGCGTGCGTGTATGCATAACAGATACGTTGCGAAGATTCAATCAATCAAGGTACATGAATAGGAGCACAATGGTGCAGCCCTCAGCACAGTTCTGCTTGCTCCCTTCAGAATTCCACTTGTACACAACAACCTACAGCTCATCAACAACTAGCTGACAAAAGTCAATCTCAGCCATAGAATCAAAGTTCAGGTTTCCAACCATGGCAGCTACCCTGGACAACCGATTTGCAGGGCTGGGGCAAAGCAAGCTCTGAAAAATAATGAGAAAGAAAACCTTAACAGACATATCAACCTTCGTGGGGTCCTCAACCAGGTTGCCGAGTAGAATAAGCAAGTCCTTCACGTCTATGCTACGAGAACGGTTAAAACCAAGCTCATCCTTCAGAGTAGCCAGAGAATCATCATGGCCGCTTTCGGCGGGCCTGGAAGCGGTACGAGTACCCATAGGGAACTCGAAAATGTGATGAACAGCCTCACGATTGATTTCCAGAACCTTGTTTGGCCCACAATTCAGTTTCATCGTATCGGGGTTGATCTTTCCCATCATCTTGCACATAAGCACACGAGACACATTCTTCTTCACTTTCAGATTGAAAACAATACCGAAACCTGCTTGCCGAACCAAAATTCTGTGCGGCTCCTTCAACTTATCAACGACTTTACAAACATTTGGGATAGACAGCCGAACAGTCTAGTTGAACCGACATTCCCCCGCAGCATCGTCTTCGGACTTCTTCCTTTTGGTACTCTTAGCAATCTACAAAAAAAGAATTAAAATGCAGTTCACATTAGCATCTGAATGTCATTTTGAAAATGTAGTTCTCTTATGTAAGAAGAAAATGAGTTTGACAGTTTTATGTTAAAAATGCAATTCTCTTCTGTATAAACAAGATGAGATGAGAATGTGGTATTAAAATGCAGTTCTCTTCTGCATACATAGGATGAGATAGAAAAAGCAGTATGTAATGCAGTTATAAAAAATCGATGATCTACATAGAATAAAATTAGCCTCCATTTGTACAATGTGGTGTGCAACATGTAAAAAAGAGTGTAGTGCGCTTAGATCAAAAAAATAAAAAAAATGAGCTCCCTTAAACAAACTCATATACAAAAGATGCAGTGCATTGTGTAGATAGTACATTTATACAATGCAGTGTAAACTACTAGGCTTTCATTTATACAATGCAGTGCGCTTCACGCATATATTACAACTCATGAGACTCACGCTAAAACAACTCAAGCAAATGCAGTTCACATAAGTGGCTCATGCGAAGGAAACAAATTAAGAAGCAATAAAAACAACAACAAAAAAGTGACAACAGCAAATACTTTCGTAGCATCAATATCCTCCCCATCAGAATCCTCCCCACCAGAGTCGTTGTCAAGCCTTTCTGCAGCTAGCTTTCCACGTGCACGCTTGGATGGAGAATCAAAGTCAAAAACCAGAGTAATCGTCAGCACTTGGCCGCTTCTTTGAACCCGATCCACATCAACCTCGGCGTAATTAGGCCTCTTTGAGTAATCAACACGGGGGCTACGCTGTGGAGAGCTTAAGCCTTCCTCTGCAACAGTGTTGAGTTTTCTCTTCACAGTATTCTTTGAAGGGGAAAAATTAGCAGACTTATTTGAGTCTACAATCCTCCTTCCTATCTCCTTGCCCTCATCAAACATTACTCGCTTCGCATTATGATCCTGCTTCGCCTTATGCTCCTTCTCGAAACGAGTATCGAGCGCAATCGCTTTTTTCCTTTTCCTCTCGGTGTCATCTGCAATCTGATCGGGCACCATCCAATCCTAAGTAACTGGTTATGTGCCATCAACAGATTGTGACTTGGTTTCGCTCATTTTAGGTAGCATGCTACCCTGACCGGATGTCCCGTCCCAGACAACATCGGCTGTGAAATAACGCGTAATCAAATAGTTAACACCCCCACCACCAGACCCATCAGGACATAAAACTGTAGGTAGAAGAAAATATGTGTGTGTGAGAGGGGAAACTAAACTAAATGAAACTCATATAAATTGGGCCACAGATATATGGGATAGGCAAAAAAACTAAAGCAATGTACAAAATGCAGTGCACTTTTACCAAAAAAAAGATAGGAGATTTATGGAAACATAATAACTTAATGCAGTTCATTAACATATAAAAATGATAAAAAAATGCAGTGCACTATTACAAGTAAAAAATAATAAAACAATTAAAAAACTTAATGCAGTTCATTTCAAGACAAGAAAATTGAAAAAAAATAACTAGCTGCAGTTCATATCAATTTGCCAAACATGTCAAACAAAAAAGAGCAATTAACAAAAACAAGATAAAAAAATGCAGATCACTTTAATGTACAATAGAAAAATAAAATACATGCAGTTCTCCATTAACAAAAAGAGTGCTATCAGATAATGCTATCAGTTGACATGTGGTGCGATTCTCCTAACAACATTATGGCAAAAGGGGGCAAGGAGACATTGGAAATTACCAGATGGGGCAACCATGCTAATTGGTGAGGCATCAATCGGAGGTGAAGAAGCTGTATTATCTGAGGAAGATTACCAAAAAAGCAAAAGAAAAAGAATCAACATGAAGTAGAATTACAAAAAAATAGAACATGGATAGCAAAAAGCAGTTCACTTACATTTACCTCCAAACCTTGGACTTCTTCTAGTAGGAGAAGCCATGCTAAATCTGCGAACAACAAAATATAATAATCAAACCCTAGATAGGAAACCTGGAAAACATACAGAGAAGAAAAAAACCTAGGTGGACATTGCTAGGATTTCAAGGCCACAAAGACCACAACCTTTCTTAAGCAAACGCATGTTGCGATTCGAGCCTGGAAAACGATAGTTAAAAAAGCAGAGGATGTTGCTCGCTACAAAAGTAACCCTAGTAACAAATCGGGAAACGCTGAAATCGGCGGGGCGGAGAGAATAGCGATAGAGCCAAGAGACGGGAGGGGCTCACCGTGGGATGCTGTGACGAATGGCCGAAGAACACGGCAACGGCGGAGTAGACGGAGGCGAACGGCAGCGGTTGCAGACATCGTCCCTGTCCATCACGAGAGCAAGGAGGGTTTTCCTACGGGCGAGGGGGAGAATGAGGAGGGGACGGAGAGAAACAGAGGAGGCAAGGGAGGTTAATGACTACAACATTTGGACCCACGAGTCAGCGGCTCGAATTGTATAAATTAAACTGCTCTACCTTCGCGAACCACAAGTCATAGAAAAAAACCAACAACGGCTTGTCATCTCGGGCCACAAGTCATAGACAAAAACCAACAAACGGCTCGTTATCTACGAGAACAAAAGCGATGCGGTTCGGTTACGAAAGAGGTGCGGTTCGCCTGCGATCTCTTAATGTGCTTCATTATGAACTGCCCCCGAAAAATACGGGGCCACGATCTCCCAACGCAAGCGAAGCGCCGAGCGTCCTGCTCCACTATCTGGACGGTTAAAAAACGCACGAATCCACGATCCCCACGGTCCCCACGGGCGCAACCACGATTGCCCCGTGCCGGTTGAAGAAGGAGATCGTGCGCTGGGCAGATGTTGCTCCCGCCCACTTTAAATTCCACGCTCCAACGCCTCATCATTCACGGAAACTTGCGAATCCTCCTCCTGTTCCTCCTCTTTCCAGCCATGCCGTTCACCAAGGTCTACAACGATGTCTAGGCGCACGGGACGACCGTGCTCACGGTGGTCTACACCAATGACGTGGACACCGTGGCAACGTACATCAATGACTACAAGGAAGTTCTCCGGGGCACCGCGACAAGATCGTCGGCACCGACATCGAGTACACCTCTGACAGGAGGGACTCCGCCCTGATTCAGCTCTCCGTCGGCAAAGATCACGCAGTCCTACTTTTACAAGTTTGCGCTACAATGGGCAAGAGATGCATCGCCTTCGACAAGTTCCTTAGCAACCCAAATTAAGCCATTCTTTCTATGTGCAGGCTGATGGATCTCTCCTTGTCATCTGTTATGCAGTTCTATTTTTGTCCAATTGTAGTTCCATTTTCCAACTGTATGCAGTTCGCGCATGAATAACTTGTGGTTCACGTAGGTACGAGTTCGCTGGTTTCTCCATAGACCAGGACAAGGATAAGATTTTACGCTGCAACCTCGACATCCACAACTTCACCGACATTCATGCGAGCTGGAGGGTGCCTGAAGCAAAGAAGAAACTGGACTCACTTGGCGATGTGTCTGCCGCCATCATCGATGACTACTACGCAGACATGAAGGGCAAGATAACAGACCAAGAGCACAACGAGTGGAATTCCATTCTCAGCACGAGGCACATTGAGTATGCTACAAAGGACGCCTACACCGCGTTCGAGATATGGAACCGCATCAGCACAGTACAGAATGGCCTCACCCGCGCTGTAGAGGAGCAGACCAGGAAGCGCCCGAGTTCATCCTGGGGCAAGGGGAGCTGGGGGGATCACCTTCCACCTCCGCCTGGAACGAGTGGAACTGATGATGCAGGCCAAATGCTGATAACCAAGGGTTCCTGTCGCGAGTGCTCAAGTTGTTTCCTTCTGCTTATGTCGATTAGTTTGCTTTCGTTGTTATTTTCTTTGGAACAATGTTTGCTTATGTTTCTTTAGTTTTCTTGATGATGTACTTTGTTTATTATGAGCACAGAACCTTGGTTTGTATCTATCAACAATTTGTAGTTCACATTGGGTGTTTCCAATCTATATATTCCTTCAACTGTTGCTGCTACTATGATACACATAAAAAACTCTCTGTGAAAGCAGTTCACTGGTAGTTTTCTTCACAAAAATTGTTGTTACTATAATGGTTGATGCAGTCCTCTTTTATTAAGCACTGTAGTTCATATATATGAGTTACTGAAAAAAAAGAGAGCTCAATGGGGGTTTTCAGTCTGTATATTCCTTTCAACTACTGCTACTACTAGGATGCACATAAAAACTCTATACGAAAGCAGTTCACTTAAATTCAGTGGTGATGTTTTCTTCACAATCTGCTACTACTACAATATTAAGATAGATACAGGCATGAGAGTACCCAAAACTCCATTTCATCAGTAATGAATAAAAACATTTTGACAAACACAAAATATTAAGATAATGTTTCACTGCCTTTTAAGAAAACAAAAAGACAATAAAATTGTTCTCCATGCAAGTCAGATTTCTCTAGAAAAATAAACTAGATGTCGCACAAGATGTCAAATTATTACAACAAATAGTTTCATCCTGCTTCTGCTCAAGCAGAACTGATCTAAAGCAAATTTAACTTGATTTTCAAACAAGTTGCATGCCTATAAACATAGACATGACAACATCCCCAGCCTAAAGAACAGATTCCTCCACCAATTCCTTCCAGCCATCTTTGAGGACCAAACAATCATCAGAGCCAACAGAATACATTAAATCAACATTATGATATCCATTCCTGCTAACCAAGACCAAATTCACACAACTTTCTGTTACCCTGACTAAACCAGAAGGGAATTTCTGCAAAACAAGAACAAAATATGAATAAGGAATAACACAAGAAAACTTCAACTAATGTTGCTGTTACAATCTTCATAATGTAAAAGTCTATGGGAAAGAAGTTCACTTGTACTAAATGAAAATGTTTTTTCATACGCTAATACTGCTACAATCTTTCATAATAAAAATCTATGTGAAAGCAGTTCACTTGTAGTAAATGAAAAATGTTTCTTCAGAAGCTAATGTTGCTACAATCTTCATAATAAAAATGTATGCGAAAGCAGCTCGCTTGTACTAGTGAAAATGTTTCTTCAGAAACTAAAAACTGCTACAATATTCAGACAGGGTTAACTAACACAGAACAAAATACATACCAATGAATCTATGGGAAAACAGTTCACTTGTACAAGAGCATACTGTAACAGCCCAAAACTAACAAAAATTCAGAAAAATTTGCACTTTTATTTTTTCCCATTGGGGATAAAAACTTGCACGTTTATTCTTTGCCATTTTCTTTCATGGTCGTCTTTCATCCTTTGACCAAGCCTTTTTGTAAATCGTCATGTTTTGTCATGATGAAGGCTTGTGCCAAAATCCATGATTTATTCATGTCCAGAAAATTGGGTTGTAAATCAACTAGCATTCAAATTGATTTAAATGCCCGGTGAATTACTTAAATATTTTGTACCCATTTCTTTTCCTATAAATCCTGAAATTTCTAAGGACTCATAATCATATTGTTATATGATTTTATTATGTCCTTTGCTATTTCTTTTTAGTCTTTTTCCTCTGCTGTCTTTTATAAAAGAATAAAATGCAGATCATTTCTCTTAGCATTTTGGGCATGTTTCATTTTTTCCCTGCCCAAATCCTCTCCTCCACCGCAGCCCAGCTCCCCTAGCCCCACCTGTCATCCCCTCCCCCTCTCCTTCGCCCTCACCTTTCCCCTCTCTCTCACGGTGAAGCCTTCGTCGAGAGCACATGGTGGAGCCCCATGCCAGCCTCTCTCCCCCTCCCCTTCTTAAGCCAGCCCCTCTCATCTACACGAACCCTAGCCCTTCTCCCTCTCCCTGCCGCCGCCATCTCGCTATCCTTCCTCTTTTCTTTCTCCTACAGCCGCCATGGACAGGAGGTCCATGGCTTCGATTTCTTCGGTATCGTCGATCATGTCGTCGTTAGTGGCGCGTCCTCTACGTGCCGGCGGTGCCATGGTGTGGTCTTTTGATCATCTTCTTCCAGGAGCGTGGTGATCCCTCCTCGATGATGTCGTCTTCTTCCTCGCCTCCCCGCGCCTCCCCGCGCAGCGTCTTCTCCGAGCCCGGTCGCCTCTCCCGTGCGTGTTCCTAGACGTCGCGCCCCCTCTGTGAGCTCCTCCTCCTCCCGTTTTCCCCTCTCTCCCGTGACGAGTAGCGCGTAGGCCGTGTCCATAGCATATCCGTAACTGCAGGCCGCCCGAGGTTTCCTCTGTTCCTGTCCGACGTAGCCGCCGCCATGTCGTAGTCCACCCCCGTCCGCCGGGTGCACGATCTGGACGTGCACGTGCACGCCCTGGTGCCCCCCGCGCACGCCTACGGCATTCCCAGGCCGTGCCAATGGCCATCCGGGCCATGTCCCGTGCACCCCGCTCCTCTTTGTTCAGCGCCATGGCCCTGGAGAAATTCTTCAGTTTCCTCAGGCAGTTTGCATTGTCAGTTTTCCCGTGAGTGTAAGTTAGGTAGCGTAGATCCTCCTTTTTGTTACAATTCGATCCATTAGTGCAGTGGCTTGGGCGCCAGGTTTGCAACGCGAGGACATGGGATCAAATCCCAGACTTCTCAAGGCGCCCCATTTTTATCTAATTTTCATCCCAGGTTTAGTTGGAAGCTGCTGTCGTTTTTCTTAAGTTTGCTTCGGGAAACGCCAGGAAGTCTGGTACTTGTTTCCTAGCATTCGTAATTTGACGATAGTAGCAGCAGTAGCATAGTGGTTTGTCTCTGTGGTTGCAACGGTGAGGTGCTGGGTTCAAGTCCTAGGTTCCTCCATTTTAATTCCTCTTTTATTTGTTTTGCTCCATCTGTAGGATACCTAGTGTAGTACCAGTTTTATGACGAGATAATCTAGCGTAGCGGAGTGGCTTGGGCATGTGTCTTGCAACCAAGTGATCCTGAGTTCGATCCCATCTCGGCGCGAGTGCCCCTTTTTTCCTCCTTTTGCACTACAGCGCAGATGGGCTCGGCCCAGGTCATTCCTCGTCCGTGGGCGCGCTTAACAGAGTGAGCCCGCAAAGGTTTTGGGCCACTTTTGCCGAAGCCAGCCCGTGGAGGTTTTTCTCTCTTTTCCCTTTTTTGGATTAATTCAAATCCATTTGATTTGATTAAATCTGCCTCCTTTTGCGTTGCTTACCATATGTGCAATTCTTGCCCCAACTATATCATGTCATATATCGTTTTCGGGCAGAAAAATGTGAGGAACGCGATGGTGATGTCCATTTTCTGGTTGGGAAAGTATTATTGTGGCGATAATGTAACTTTTGCACATGTCTCCCCTCATTGTTGCACTTGATGCAACTCCTCCTTTCCCCCCTTTTTAGGAGCATCGTAGTTGTTCCGATGAACGTAGCTTGCCGGTAGCGTAGTCTCGTGCTTTATTTTATTTGCTGGCTATATATTGTATTAGTTGCATCATACCATGCCATGTCTTTTGCATATGTTCAATTTAAGAAATCCCATCTCGAGGTATATCTTCGTGAGTAGGCAATTCTTGATCATGTCATGTTCTATTTCATTTCTTATGCCATGATCTTGCATTATAACAATTATAACATAAGGATCCTTCGGATCTGTAATTCGCCGACGTAACGCATATGGAGGTTGTCGGTAGCATTGCACC
Source organism: Bromus sterilis (assembly GCA_950022295.1). Classification (NCBI taxonomy): domain Eukaryota; kingdom Viridiplantae; phylum Streptophyta; class Magnoliopsida; order Poales; family Poaceae; genus Bromus; species Bromus sterilis. The sequence continues at coordinate 264,611,856 of OX465596.1, read as the reverse complement.
CTTGCTTCCCGATGCTTCATTTAAACTTGCTTGAAAATATGTCCATGCCATGCTATTAAACTTAAATGCATCATACATGATCGTGGTTGTTTGTTTATTGCTTGCTTGTGTTGCTCCGTAGTAATAGTATGCATCTCTGTTGCTTTCTTTCCAGTGTTTACTTCATGTGTCCTCCTACGGATAATCGCGGCGACGTTGCGAGTTTGCGATCGGCTACACCTTCGGTTTCGTCTTCTCGTCAGGTAAGGGGGAGCATATATCATGCTTATAACTTTCAGCTCACTCGCGCCTGGGTGTAGGATAGAACGATTGCTTGCTCCTACCACTTTATATTCATGCCTCTAAAATATACCAAACAGCCATGTCCCTCCACATCCCAGCAAACCTTGTTCGGCTATGTTACATTTTCTCGCTGCTCAACCACTGCTTAGTATGCATGCTAGGATGTTATCAACTGTTATCTTGTTACTCCTTGGTTTTGGGTTATCACATTTGTATATTGGTGGGGATGATATGATTATTATAATGTTGACTATACTCAACGAAGGATGGAAGGCCTAGGCTATCCCGCCCCGACGCTTTGTTCCATTTGAGTCACCTACGACCTGAGTTCCGGTTATTGTGTCTCTTGACGAGCGTGCCTAACCGCGTGTGGGATTTTATGGGGTCCCCTTTTCTTACCTACATAGCTTCAAACATTTCTAGTGGTGGCCCAAGATGATTTTTCCATTTGAAAAACCGTGTGTGTGTCTGTCGGGTAGCTCCTGGAAGATATTCTTTAAAACAACCCAGACCAGCAGGGACATGGTTTCCTTGTTGGTCCAACTTGGCCGGCTGAGGACCCGGACTCATGTGAGAATTCACCGGTTATCCAAACCCGAGTCATACGGTAGAGGTCGATTCGAGAGCACTGCCGGCTTTTGAGTTGGATGTCGACTCACCGGGTGCCACCCGGATTTGTTTGTTGTTAGCTAGAGGGACCTTTCATTTCGGATCTCTCGAGACTAAATCATAAAATGGCTGCCTGTGATGGGTAGAAACTGAGAGAGATGGGCGTGCGTGCGGAGCCTTGTAATGGGCAGTTGGTACACCCCTGCAGGGTTAAATATTTTCTAGAAGCCGTGTCCACGGTTATGGACGACTTGAGACCTACTCCTTGTTCATAGACAACAACAACAACTGGGATAATCTTAATAACTTGATCAATGTGTGCCTTGACTGCTTCTTCTTCGTCGGGACGCGTAGAAGAGGACAAGGATATGATAGGTGTTATGCTTGCGTAAGTAGTTGATAGCAAGATTTGTTGGAGGCAATTCCTCATCGAATGCTTGGTTCTCATCTTACTCTAAAATAGACCTTTACCCACTCATATATTGCTAGTGCGTCTGCAACCTCACCACTACCCCCCTCTTACCCGTGAGAAGTTAGTTACAAGACTTTTGATATATTCTCACCCCTTTCTTTTATTTTCCCTTTTATGTTTTGCCTGATCGGCCGATGTAGTTGATTACTACCTCGACTCTTCTTCTGGACGCCTTCACGGAGACTCGACGACGACTAGTTAGGTGGATCCCAGCGGAGAGCCTGGACCCGTGTGGTTACGGGGATGGTGTGTTTTACCTTTGCCACTAGGCATTTGAATGTAGTCTGTACTCAGACATGTATCTTCCGCTGATGTAATGTAGTTAAGGCAGTTGTATGCCGATTGTATGAGATGTTGTATCCATGTAGCTGTAATGTTGTGATATCATGATGGAAATCCGGGGCATATGGCATTTTCATATTTCGCGGTGGGACCGATATGTGCTTTGTCCCCAGATCTGGATGGAAAAATCTAGATCTGGAACAGTACCGCATATCGGGCCTTACAAATTGGTATCAGAGCCTTACCGACTGTAGGATCCCTTTACTGGCCGAAGTCGTGTCTAGACAAAAATTATTTTGTAGTTACTAAGTTAGTTATCGGAGAGTAGGATTATTTTTACTCCTTAATCCCTCCCTCTGGTAAGGAAGTGCGACGTAATGTTTTCTCCTTCAACTTATCCTCTTCAAAACCAAATTTAGGTTCTCGTTTAGGAGATTTCAGTCGGACCAATACTCTATCAGCAGCGGGTTGGTCGGCGTACTTCGAAGTGGTTGAGCATGGCTCGTGGGCTTGTCGCTCTACATCGACAAATGTGTGGCCCATGTGAAACAGTGAACCGGGTTGCGTGGTTATTATCCAACTAATGGATTCTGAACCTCCCGCTTCGGTTGTCCCCCTTTGTCCGCTGTAGTCGGTACTGTGTGTGGATCCTCCTCTGTCCCGTCTCGTTGTCCAGGTTTTCGCACCTTCCTGAGTGATGTTATTGTAGAAATGCTGGTATGGTATTGTTTCTATTCGGATTCTCATTTTCGTGGCATCCAATAGTACCTAGGTAATCTTTTACGGAAACCTCAAGTTTCTTTCCCCGAGTGGAATCAGTTTTGTTGTGATATCCACTCGTTGAATCTGAGCTTGCTCTCGATTAGTTTCCCGCTCCTTTGGAAGTTTCTTCTCTGATATCGGCATCTCCAGTCAGGTTGGATCCTGACGGGAGCAAACATTGTTTTCACGATGAGCAAGCCTATGTTGGTGATGTCGGGAAGTTTCTTCGTTCATTTGATCTTCCTTCTTGCAACATCTCAGTCCCTTCCCCCAGGGTTATGCCGGATCTCGGGACGAGATCCTCTATTGCTAGTGGCCAGTTGTAACTGCCCAAAACTAACAAAAATCCAGAAAAAATTGCACTTTTATTTTTTCCCATTGGGGATAAAAACCTGCACATTTATTCTTTGCCATTTTCTTTCATGATCGTCTTTCATCCTTTGACCAAGCCTTTTTGGAAATCGTCATGTTTTGTCATGATGAAGGCTTGTGCCAAAATCCATGATTTGTTCATGTCCAGAAAACTGGGTTGTAGATCAACTAGCATTTAAATTGATTTAAATGCCCGGTGAATTACTTAAATATTTTGGACCCATTTCTTTTCCTAAAAATCCTAAAATTGCTAAGGACTCATAATTATATTATTATATGATTTTATTATGTCCTTTGCTATTTCTTTTTAGCCTTTTTCCTCTGTTGTCTTTTATAAAAGAATAAAATGCAGATCATTTCTCTTAGAATTTTGGGCTTGTTTCATTTTTTTTCTAGCCCAACTCCTCTCCTCCACCGCAGCCCAGCAACCCTAGCCCCACCTGTTATCCCCTCCCCCTCTCCTTCTCCCTCACATTTCCCCCTCTCTCTCACGGTGAAGCATTCGCCGACAGCACATGGTGGAGCCCCATGCCAGCCTCTCTCCCCGTCCCCTTCTTAAGCTAGCCCCTCTCCTCTACACGAACCCTAGCCCTTCTCCCTCTCCCCACCGCCGCCATCTCGCTCTCCTTCCTCTTTTCTTTATCCTACAACCTCCATGGACAGGAGGTCCATGGCTTCGATTTCTTCGGTGCCGTCGATCATGTCGTCGTCCGTGGCGCGTCCTCTACGTGCCGGCGGTGCCATGGTGTGGTATTTTGATCGTCTTCTTCCAGGAGCGTGGTGATCCCTCCTCGATGATGTCGTCTTCTTCCTCGCCGAGCCGCGCCTCCCCGAGCTGCGTCTTCTCCAAGCCAGATCGCCTCTCCCGAGCGTGCTCCTAAACGCCGCGCCCCCTCTGTGAGATCCTCCTCCTCCCGTTTTCCCCTCTCTCTCGTGACGAGTAGCGCGTAGGCCGTGTCCGTAGCATTGCCGTAACTGCAGGCCGCCCGAGGTTTCCTCTGTTCCCGTCCGACGTAGCCGCCTCCATGCCGTGGTCCACCCTGTCCGTCGGGTGCACGATCTGGACGTGCACGCCCTGGTGCCACCCCCCCCCCCCCCCCCCCCCCGCGCGCCTACGGCATTCCCAGGCCGCGCCCATGGCCATCCAGGCCATGTCCTGTGCGCCCCGCTCCTCCCGCTCCTCTTTGTTCAGCGCCATGGCCCTGAAGAAGTTCTTCAGTTTCCTCAGGCAGTTTTCGTTGTCAGTTTTCAGTTTTCCCGTGCGTGTAAGTTAGGTAGCGTAGATCCTCCTTTTTGTTACAATTCGAGCCATTAGTGCAGTGGCTTGGGCGCCAGGTTTGCAAAGCGAGGACATGGGATCAAATCCCAGACTGCTCAAGGCGCCCTATTTTTATCTAATTTGCATCCCAGGTTCAGTTCGTCCGTTGGAAGCTGCTGCCGTTTTTCTTCAGTTTGCTTCACGAAACGCCAGGAAGTCTGGTAATTGTTTCCTAGCACTCGTAATTTGACGATAGTAGTAGCAGTAGCGTAGTGGTTTTTCTCTGTGGTTGCAATGGTGAGGTGCTGGGTTCAAGTCCCAGGTTCGTCCATTTTAATTCCTCGTTTATCTGTTTTTCTCCATCTGTAGGATACCTAATGTAGTTCCAGTTTTCTGGCAAGGTACTCTAGCGTAGCGGAGTGGCTTGGTCATATTTTTTGCAACCGTTTGATCCAGAATTCGATCCCAGCTCGGCACGAGTGCCCCTTTTTTCTCCTTTTGCACTACATCGCAGATAGGCTCGGGCCAGGTCATTCCTCGCCCATGGGCGCTTAACAGAGTGAGCCCACGAGGGTTTTGGGCCACTTTGGCCGAAGCCAGCACGTGGAGGTTTTTCTCTCTTTTCCCTTTTTTGGATTAATTCAAATCCATTTGATCTGATTAAATCTGCCTCCTTTTTGCGTTTCTTACCATATCTGCAATTCTTGCCCCAACTATATCATGTCATATATCGTTTTCGGGCAGAAAAATGTGAGGAACGCGATGGTGCTGTCCATTTTCTGTTTGGGCAAGTATTATTGTGGCGATGGTGTAACTTTTGCACATGTCTCCCCTCATTGTTGCACTTGATACAACTCCTCCTTTTCCCCCTTCTTCGGAGCATCGTAGTTCTTCCGATGACCGTAGCTTGCCAGTAGCGTAGTCTCGTGCTTTATTTTATTTGCTGGCTATATATTGTATTAGTTTCATCATACCATGCCATTTCTTTTTCATATGTTCAATTTAAGGAATCCCATCTCGAGGTCTATCTTCATGGGTGGTCAATTCTTGTTCATGTCATGTTCTATTTCATTTCTTATGCCATGATCATGCATTATAACAATTATAACATAAGGATCCTTCGGATCTGTAATTCACCTACGTAATGCATATGGAGGTTGTCGGTAGCATTGCACCCTTGCTTCCCGATGCTTCAGTTAAACTTGCTTGCAAATATGTCCATGCCATGCTATTAAACTGACATGCATCATACATGATCGTGCTTGTTTGTTTATTGCTTGCTTGTGTTGCTCCGTAGTAATAGTATGCATCTCCGTTGCTTTCTTTCCAGTGTTTACTTCATGTGTGCTCCCGCGGATACTCTCGGTGACGTTGCGAGTTTGCGATCAGCTAAACCTTCGGTTTCGTCTTCTCATCAGGTAAGGGGGAGCATATATCATGCTTATAACTTTCAACTCACTCGCGCCTAGGTGTAGGTTAGAACGGTTGCTTGATCCTACCACTTTATATTCATGCCTCTCAAATAACCCAAATAGCCATGTCCCTCCACATCCCAGCAAACCTTGTTCGGATATGTTACTTTTGCTCGCTGCTCAGCCACTTCTTAGTATGCATGGTAGGATGTTATCCTGTTACTCCTTGGTTTTGGGCTATCACATTATTATATTTTTGTGGGTGATATCATTATTATAATGTTGACTATACTCGACGAAGGATGGAAGGTCTAGGCTATCCAGCCCCGACGCTTTGTTCCATTTGAGTCACCTAGGACCCGAGTTCCGGGTATTGTGTCTCTTGACGAGCGTGCCTAAACGCGTGTGGGATTTTATGGGGTCTCCTTTTCTTTCCTACCTAGCTTCAAACATTTCTAGTGGTGGCCCAAGATGATTTTACCATTTGAAAAACCGTGTGTGTGTCTGTCGGGTAGCTCCTGGCAGATATTCTTTAAAACAACCCGGACCAACGGGGACATGGTTTCCTTGTTGGTCCAACTTGGCCGGCTGAGGACCCGGACTCATGTGGGAACGGTTATCCAAACCCGAGTCATACGGTAGAGGCCGATTCGAGAGCACGGCCGACTTTTGAGTTGGATGTCGACTCACCGGGGGCCACCCAGATTTGTTCGTTGTTAGGTAATGGGCAGTTGGTACACCCCTGCAGGGTTAAATATTTTCGAGAAGCCGTGTCCACGGTTATGGAAGACTTGAGACCTACTCCTTGTTCATAGACAAGAACAACAACTGGGATAATCTTAATAACTTGATCAATGTGTGTGTGCCTTGACTGCTTCTTCTTCGTTGAGATGCGAAGAGGAGGACAAGGATAGGATAGGTGTTATGCTTGCGTAACTAGTTGATAGCAAGACTTGTTGGAGGCGATTCCTCATCGAATGCTTGGTTCTCATCTTACTCTAAAATAGACCGTTAGCCACTCATATATTGCTAGTGCGTCTACAACCTCACCACTAGCCCCCTCTTACCGGTGAGAAGTTAGTTACAAGGTTTTTGATATATTCTTACCCCTTTCTTTTCTTTTCCCTTTTATGTTTTGCCTGATCGGCCTCTGCAGTTGATTACTACCTCGACTCTTCTTCTGGACGCCTTCACGGAGACTCGACGACGACTAGTTAGGTGGATCCCGGCGGAGAGCCTGGACCCGTGTGGTTACGGGGATGGTGTGTTTTACCTTTTCCACTATGAATTTGAATGTTGTCTGTACTCAAACATGTATCTTCCGCTGATGTAATGTATTCAAGGCAGTTGTATGCCGATTGTATGAGATGTTGTATCCATGTAGCCGTAATGTTGTGATATCATGTTGGAAATCCGGGGCATATGGCATTGTCGTATGTCGCGGTGGGTCCGATATGTGCTCCCCCCCTCCCCCCCGGATCTGGATGGAAACATCTACTCCCTCCATTCCAAAATAATTGTCGCAACTTTGTACTAGCTCTAGTACAAATTTGTACTAAGGTTATGACAATTATTTTGGAACGGAGGGAGTAGATCTGGAACAGTACCGCATATCGGGCCTCAGAAATACCCATGAATCATTGACATCGTGGTCAGTCATTTGATGGACGAAAGGAGCCCTGAATCCAATAACTGGAGAATACAGCAGGGAACAAAGAGCATTGTGCCGCTGCCTGTGATTCAGAACCAAACCTTCAGAGAAAACGCAGGTCTCCAGCATTGGCTCCATCCTTGCCAGGCAGCTACACAAATAATCCATTGCTGGGGGCAAGGATATAGTTCGGGGAGAGAAGGCGGATCTGATGGGAAGATGGGGTGGGGTGGGTGAAGGGGGAGGGACTATCTTCTGGGCGCCGCAGATAAGATATGATGGGAGGAAATGGACCCAACCGTATATATACACAACGGCCGCCAAAGAAAAAAGCTACAAAATCAAAAACTAATGCAGTGCGGTAGTATGACCAGATGCAGTGTTGAACAATGATAAGATGCAGCTCACATGGCAAATGATTGCAGCTTGTGTGTGTTCCCCATAATATATATATATATAGGGTGGGTCTATTATAACAACACCCCTTAAGACCTTATTCTAACAACAATCGGCTTATTCTAACAACACCTGACTAACCAAACCCACCGAATCGCACCGCACCGCACGGATTAAAAAAACCCACCTCACCCTCTCTGCCTTATCCCCTCCCGCCCACCTCCCACCCCCTCTCACCTCGCCGCCGGCGTAATCCGACCAGGCCTCCATCCCGCGTGGGGCGCTGGCCCCGGGATCCGGCCCCCGCCTCCTCTCCCTCACGCTGGCCGCGCGGGGCGCCGCGGTCGAGATCCTCCCCGCCTCCTCTCCCCGATGATGGCTGCACGGGGCACCGCCGCCGGGATCCGCCCCACCGCCTCTCCCCCATACTGGTCGCGCAAGGCACCGCCGCCGGGGTGTGCCCCCGTCTCCATCCCGCACGGGTCGCACGGCTGCAGCCCCGGTCAACCTGCCAACGGCCGCCCCCGGCCACCAGCTCCTGCGCCGCTCCACCTCCGCGTTTCGCCGCGCCGCCGCCGCAGCAGAAGCTCCCCCTCCCATAACCAACACACCGCCCCGGCGGCGGATCCAATTCGGCGTCTTCTCCGAGCGCGGCACGACTACCTCTGTCGGCACGGCTGCGGCTGTGGGGAGATCCGGCCGCCACCTACCCCGACCGGCCCTCTTCCACCAGATCAGGCCGCCATCCCCTTCCCCCCGCTGTCCTCTCCCTCTCCGGCGCCCAGGGTCGTCCTCTCCGTCTCCGGCAAGGAGGCTCCGACGGGGCAACTCCCTCTCCCACGGTCGCGCATCGCCCGCCGTTGCACTGGATGGGGAGGGTTGGCTGCCACGGGATGCCTACCCCCCGTCGGATCCGGCCGCCACCCGGGAGTCCTTCGGCACCGGACCTTGCCGCCCAAGCCATCGGACGAAGAATCCCCCCGCATGGCACCTGGAGGAGGACGACTTGAAGACGCCTGTTCCCTGGGCGCCGTGGCCGCGCACTGACGCCGTTGCCTCTGGATGGCAAGACTGCAGTTCACTTTTGTGTGTGTGTGATTTCCCGGAGGAAAAAGGGAATCAACACGCGATGCATTCCATTGTTGTTTGCTTTTTGAGGTTCGATTAATTTATTTTTGGAGGAAGAAAATCATGCAGTTCGTCCTGGACTATGTTCACAGAAATTCTCTACCGTAGGCGCACCCATGCTATGCTACTATTACTCTATGGGATATTTGTGAAGTGTAGTTGTTAAAAATGTGTTTTATAGTGAAGTGCGTGTGTATGGTTTCAAAAAATGTGTGGTCCACTTGTTTATGTTTCTGCGGTTCATTTTAGCCAATCGGCAAACTCGTTTCGATCATGCAGTTTTCATATGTTTGCATGCAGTTCTGATGCGCTTAAAAAACAGCAGAAAAATGAAAATAGAAATTAATGCAGTTCACCATGTGATACAAATACGTCTCTAAAAAGTTTCATCAAAAAATGTTATTAACATTGTAGTGCGCTTAGTGTTTTGATGCAATGCGCTTGGTGTTCCGATGCAAATTACAGGATAATATTTACCGTATATGTGAAACCGAAATGCAGTGCGCTTAACAGTCGGATGCGGTTCACTCACTTGCCCGATTCCGGATCCGCGAAAATGCAGTGCGCCTGCACCGTGGGATGCGGTGCGGTTGCCCGGCGAATGCAGTTCACTTGATCGATTTCGGGTCCGCGAAGAACATGTGCGCTATGTTTGGCAATAATGCAGTGCGCTTGACTGTTGGATGCAAACCAATTTAGTTCACTCGTCGATTTTTTGTTCCGCAAAAAAAGTCAGTCTGCGTTTTACTAAAATCGACGCTACCTTTAAACCGTAAGGAGTTAGAGAGAAAGTTATACATGAAAATCGAGCGCTTCGATGATACCTATCCAACCGTGTAACAATTGAATCGATAGGACGAACGAATCAAAAAAATTACGCAAATACGTGTTCGAAATTCCTTCAAAACCGTCAAGAATCTCGAAAAGTGTTCAACATGTCGGAGATGCTCCTACTCCATATGAATCCAACGGTGTATCATACGCATCGTTTCGACAAACGATTAAAAAGTTTGACTCTCTACGAGATCCGAAAACCAAAAACAGAGTTGCTGCATTTTTTTATCTGAAATTACTCTCAAACCGTGAGAAATTAGAGAAAGTGTTATACAGATGGATGGATCGCCTGATTAATACCTTTCCAACGGTGTATCATACGCGTCATTCGGTCCAACGGTTTAAGAGAAATCGCGAAAATACGCCCGCTACAAAAGTATGTCACCGCATCGTTTTCGAAACTAATCTTAATACATTAGGAATTAGAAGAGGTGTTCAACATACGGAAGATGCTACATTTCAATACGAATCCAACGGTGTATCATATGCTCAATTCCGACAAACGATTAAAAAGTTACAGCGAAAACGGTGCATGCGGTTATGTTTTACCCGAGCTGCAGTGCTCCGAATTCAGCAGTGTGGTTCTCTTTGCGATACGATGCAGTTCGGAATGTTGTCAGAATAGACCGGCTGTATTCTTATTCTAATAATACCCCTACTAACTAACCTTCTAGTGTGGAGCGCCCGAACCGTCTCGCAGCTACGTACTAACAGCAACCCGACACGCAACAAAAATCCCCCCACCACACACCTCACCACGACCCACTCCTCCATCTCTGCCGATCCCATCTGCCGCCCCCCCTCCCCCGCCCTCGCGCTGCGTCCTCCTGACCACACCGACGGCTGCCCCCATTCTCCACCCGCGCCGCCCGTTCCGGCCACTAGAGCCCGCTGCCCTCCCCCCCACCCCCGGCCACCACCCCCGCCTCCCGTTCCCGGCCATCAGGGGAAGCGCGGCGCCCCGCCACGGCCCCTGGGATCTGGACGCCGCTAGCCGGCCGGGCCGCCTCCTTCCTTCGTGGATCCGAGCACTGCCGGAGTCGGCGCCGCTCCTCCCTTCCTCCCCGTCGGCCGCCCCCAACCTCCACGACCAGCCTCCCGTGCACATCTCCCGGCCGATCCGTCCGCGCGCCTCCGCCCTCCCACTTGTGCCGCCGTCTGGATCCAGCCGGGGCCGAGGTCGCTCCTCCCCCACCATGCCCTACCATGGCCGCCACCCCGGGCCTCCTCCCCAGCCGGTGCCCATGTCCCATGCCAGAGATGCAGTCCGGTGGACGCACTGTGGAGTTTTTTTTCTTTTTGCATATTTTTAAACATTAGTTTTATTTGGGATTCATGTTTGGGCAAAATAGCATACAATTGCAGTTTCCTTGAAGTCTTTGATGCGGTTTGGTGGGTGTTCAGTGTATATTTTTTTGATGATCCAGTGTATGATTGTATGTTGAGACTGATGTAGAAGTGCTTGAAAAATTAAGATGAAATGGTGCACCTCGCTTGCCGGCTTGATGCAATGCGATTTTCTGTTTGTTGTAGTGCGGTCAGCCATCTGATGAAGTTCACTGAATATTGTTCGCTCGTAAAAAAATATGGTAGAAAAAAGCAAATAAAATAATGTAGTTCACTCCCGTTTGTGTTGTGGTTCACTTTTCCCGAAGCGAACTTTGTAGTTCTCATAAAAAAATGGAAAAAAACATATGCAGTTCTCTCTGTCGATGAATGCAACCGGGGTCCGACGGATGCAGTTCATTTCGTTGATTCTGAATCCACGAAAAACACGTTTGTTTCTGTTTTGCCGATAATGCAGTGCGCTTGCCTCGTCGGATGAGGTGCGGTTTCCGGCGAATGCAGTTCACTTCGTCGATTTCAGGTCCGCCAAGAACGGAGTTCCGCGATTTACTAAAATCGACACAACTTTTAAACCGTAAGGAATTAGAGGATGTGTTTTACATAAAAATGGAGCGCCTCGACGATAGCTATCCAATGGTGTATCAGTTGCATCAACCGGACGAAATAATCAAATGAATTTACGCTAAAACTCCCGCTGTCTAAAAGAGGGCAGCAACACCGTTTTTTAAATTACTTCAAAACCGTGTGGATTATGGAAAAGTGTTCAACATATGGATTAATCTACTACTCCAGAAGAATCCAACGGTGTATCATACGCATCGATCGGACAAGCGGTTAATAAGTTCTACTCTCTACAAATTCCGAAAACGAAAAACAAAGTTGCTGCGTTTTTTTGCGGCTAGATTTCTCTCAAATCCTTAGAGAATTAGACAAAGTGTTCTACATATGGATGGAGCGCCAGATCGATATATTTCCAACGGTATATTATTTGCATCATTCCGATGAACGGTTTAAGAGAAATCGGGGAAAAACTGCCGCTACAAAAATGGGCCACCGCACCGTTTTCGAGACTTCTCTTAATCCGTCAAGAATCGTGGTAAGTGTTCAATATACGGAAGATGCCCCTTTTCCATACGAATCCAACGGTGTATCATACGCTCAATTCCGACCAACGGTTAAAAATTTATCGCCAAAATGGTGTATGCGGTTCTCTTTTACCCGAACTGCAGTGCTCCGAATTCAGCAGTGCGGTTCTCTTTTTCGATACGATGCAGTTCGGAATGTACGGCAGCACTATTCTGCGCGAGCGCGCAAAAGAGCTTAGTGTACGTGCCGGTCGATAGGCTTTCTCATGCGCTTAATTAGTTGGATTCTTGTGCCCGCTGGTAAGGGGTGGTACAGATAAAAGTAACAGCATTAAATTTTATTACTATAGGAAAGAGATATTCTCCGTCCCGCAACCAGAAAGAATGCATTAGGAAATAAAGAGCTGGTAAGGGGTGGTACAGATGAAAGTAACGGTGTTAAATTTATTTTCTACATGAAAGAGATCTTATCCATCCCGCAACCAAAAAGAATGCATTAGAAAACAAAGGTAACAGATGGTAAACGTAGTAGTCGTACATGGTAATTGAACCGGCTAGCTTCTTTTCTTAATTACGATCAAGCAAACTAGTTGTGCGGGGCGGAGATTTTGAGGATCCTATAGTAACTAGTTTTAAGTCTATTACTTTTCTTTGAACTATCCCTTACTAACGTTCAGAGTGGAATACAGTCCAAGCAGTTTAGGGCATCTTTCTCCGCTTAATCACCTCACGTGTAAATCGCTAGTGTGGCTTAGGCAGCGACCGACGCGTACAATCATGAGGATTGCACGCTCACTCAGTTTAGCTATATATATATATATATATACGGTGGCGCTATTATCGGCGAGCGCGCAAAGCATCTTACCGTGCGCGTCGGTCGATTGGCTGCCCCGTGCGCATAATTAGGTGGGATCTTTCGCGTGATGGTAAGGTTCAGTATAAAGAAAAGTAACGGAATTTATTTGGTTACTATAGGTATGTGAACTTCTTCGTCCCGCACCCGGAGTACGAATTAGTTGGATTCCCGGCTGGTAAGGGAAAGTAAGGAAGAATGTAACAACATTAAATTGCTTACTATAGGAACGCCCGGAGAGCGCTTAATTAGTTCAATTCACTGCTGGTAAGGGCTAGTAAGAAAAAAAGTAACAATATTAAATTGGTTACTATAGAGAAAATAGAGCTTCTCGCTCTCGCAAACAGAAACATGCGTTAGTAAACAAATGTAATGGATAGTAAAGTTAGTAGTGGTTCGTGGTAACTGAACTATCGAATCATTGCTAGCTTGTTCGTGTTGTTTAGCTGTATAATAGCTTTTTAATTTTTCGTTTAAAATTACCATGTGGTGGTAACGGGGATACTATTAAGCATAACTTTGTTTCCCATGTGTGAAAGACCATTGACATAATTTACTACTTAAAAAAATATAAATTAATAGACTTAAAAAATTATGAGTTATGAACGAAGCAAATAATAAAGTTTAATTAGCAATAAACGAGTTTTCATTGATTGAATGGTACCATTATCACATACGATAGCTATGTTTACTGCTGAGTAAAAAAATTCAGCTTAATTACAATCAAGCGATTCGTAAAGAAAATATAGAGTGAAGCAAACTAGTTGTGCGGAGTCGGAGATGTCGCTATTATCCTATAGTAACTAGTTTTAAGTATATTACTTTCTTTTGAACTACCTGTTACTATCATTCGGAGTGGAAAGCAGTACGGAGCCTTTCCTCACTTTAGCAGGTCTATTTATAGGGTGGGTCTATTCTAACAACACCCCTTAAGACCTTATTCTAACAACTATTCTCTTATTCTGCCAACATCCTAACCCCGCATGAACCGAACCGCCCACATAACTTAAAAAATCACCCTCCCACCCCAACCTCTTCGTGTCTTCTCCCCACCCAGCCCGCACACGCACACCTAAAATTCCTCCCTCCTTCCTCTCCCTTCGACGCCCAACCTCATCCCCATGCCACCGCGTCGCCGTATCCAGGGAGCCTCCACCGCCCCGCCGTCTCTAGGGAGCCTCCATTGCGCTGCCCTACCTCACCCCCGTGCCACCGCGCCGCCCTACGTCCTACCTCACCACCGCGCTTAACTCCTACCTTCCCGCGCCCCCCAGATCCATGGATCCCGCGGCGGCAGGCATGGATGCCTGGCCGGATCCGGTGTCGTGAGGCCCTCGCCGGCCGCCTCGGCCACCATCCCGCGTCGGCCGTCTAGGCTAGCACCTCGAGCCGCCCCCGACCAGGACGCACCTCCCGGGGCCCGCCTCACGCTGCATCTCCACAAACCGGGGCACGGCGGCGCTCCAGATTGACGCGCGCAACGTTCCTCTCCCACGAGATCCACCGCACCTTCGCGTTTCTCCTGTCGCCGTTCCTCCCCATGTCCCTTCCGCCAGCGGCTGTCGCCCTCTCCTGTCGTGCAGCTCGGGTGGTGCCCCCCATGCAGCTCGGGTGCTTCAATCTTTCCATTCTGCTCACCCACGCGAAGAACGAGCGCGCTCTTGGAGCCATGTGCGTCCTCTGCTACTCCGGCTTCACACAGTTAAAAAGAGGAGGACCTCAACCTCTCCTGTTGCGGTTCACACGGTGTGCCTAAGTGGTGCGATATTCATATGTGTGCAATTGGATGTAGTTCATCTTGAGTAAGAAAAAGGGAACACAAAAGTTGCAGTTCGCTGTATGAATAAAAAGAAATAATTTTGATGTGAGTGGAATTCAAATAATTATGATGTGGTTCACTTTATCGCATGTGGATGGTTCACTTTGTAATTAGTATTCGTCATGCGGTGAATAAAAAGCCTTAACCATTCAGTGTAGTTGTAAGAAATGCAGTTCACTCGCCTCGTCTTTGCGGTGCACACTCGTTGATAAAAAAATATGTTGAAAGTTAAAAAAATAAATGAAGTTCTCTTTGTCGATAATTGCAACCGGTCTCTGAATGATGCAGTTCGCTTCCCCGATTTCGGATCCGCGAAAAAAGACGTGCAATTCTGTTTGGCGAATATGCAGTGCGCCTGCACCGTGGGATGCGGTGCGGTTGCCCGGCGAATGCAGTTCACTTGGAAAATTCCGGGTCCGCGAAGAACATGTGCGATCTGTTTGGCGATAATGCAGTGCGCTTGACCGTCGGATGCAAACCAATGCAGTTCACTCGCCGATTTTTTGTTCCGCAAAAAAAATGAGTCTGCATTTTAGTAAAATCGACGCTACTTTTAAACCGTAAGGAGTTAGAGATAAAGTTATACATGAAAATGGAGCGCCTCGATGAGAGCTATCCAACCGTGTATCAATTGCATCGATCGGACGAACAAATCGAAAAAAATTACTCAAAAATGCCCGCTGTCCACAAGAGGGAAACGCCATCGTTTTCTAAATTCCTTCAAAACCGTGCAGAATCTCGAAAAGTGTTCAACATGTAGAAGATGCTCCTACTCCATACGAATCCAACGGTATATCATACGCATCGTTTTGATAAACGGTTAAAAAGTTTGACTCTCACGAGATCCGAAAACTAAACTGCTTTTAATCCGTGAGAAATCTGGACAAGTGTTCAACATACGGAAGATGCTCCATTTCAATACGAATCCAATGGTGTATCATACGCCCAATTACGAAAAACGGTTAAAAAGTTGAAGCGAAAACGGTGCATGCGGTTCTGTTTTACCCCGAGCTGCAGTGCTTTGAATTCAGCAGTGCGGTTCTCTTTACGATACGATGCAGTTTGGAATGTTGTCAGAATAGTTATTCGGACAATGATGTCAAAATAAACCGGCTGTATATATATATATATACATATATATATATAGGTAAATTGTTTGGGGCACCTTGTTGCATGGGCATCTTGGCCCCATGTGAGTTGCATGCACGTAATTAAGAGTCATATGATTGATTTTTCTAAAATTTTGATGCATGTTGTACCGGCCATAATACTACACATCAATAGTATTTAATACCATGCAATTTATTTGCATTTATGATATGACGTCCTAGTTTTCTTATGTTCCAATTTTTAATAAATGATATACACCTGTATATACTCACCTATGAAATATTTAACTAATATATACCCTATATAGAATAAAAAATATTGCCGCGTATATACCCAACTATGAAATTTTTGAAATGTAAAATATTTCATTCACATGTATATACTTAATTATGAAATTTACAGGTATCCAATCATCGTATATACCCAATACAAAATATGACCGTGTATACTCAACTGTGAAATATTTCACTCATAGGTATATACCCAATATAAAGTATAAAGTATGACGTGTGTATATACTCAACTATGAAATTTATAGATAGCCGATCATCGTATATACCCAACTGTGATTTTTTTAAGTATCCGATCATTGTATTTTACTCAACTATTTTTTTTAAATATAGATATTTCACTCAGGATATATGCTCAACTGTAAAAATATTATATATAGGGTGGGTCTATTCTAACAACACAACACCCCTTAAGACCTTATTCTAACAACATTTGGGTTTATTCCGCAACAACCCGATCTAACCTTTGCTACAAAAGCTACCCGAACAAAAAAAACACCCACCCTCTCCTCCACCCACCTCCATCTCCCCCACGACCTCTCTCTCTTTTTCCCCCGCGCCCCCGCACGGGAGCTATCTCTGCGCCGCCGGACCTCCCCACCAACCCCCTTCCCCCCACCCCCCGCGTCGCCGTAACCTCCCCACCTACCAGATCCCACACTGGCCCGCGACGGATCCTGGAGGAGCGAGCCGGCGCCTTACCCCCTGGTTGTGCTGACCCCAGCCGCCCCGCTGCCTCCCTCCGGCGCCAGATCCGGCCGCCACGGATCCCTGGTGAGGCCTCCACCAGCGGATCCGGTCTCCGGCTACGCCGGGTTAGGTCTCCATCAGCAGCTCGGGTGCTGCCCCTCTCTCTCGGGGGAGGCAAACGTGGAGGAAGAGGCGGCGGAGGCACCGAAGACGCCGGCATGGGCAACGGCACCGGGGGCGACGGCGTGGGCGAGGGGACATCCTCACGGTCACCGTCGTCGTCGTCGCCAGCGGAGGAGGGGGGCACGATGGGGAGGGTGATGAACAACTTCTCGTCCTCGAACCTGGCGCGGACGCCGTCGGCGTCGCAGTTGTCGGCGAGGTGGAGGTCCTTGGTGAAGCGGAGCCAGCGGGGCGGGCGCCGGTGACGCGAAGCACGCCTTAGTTGTCCACCTGCACGGGCACCTGCATGAACGAGACGAAGACGAGGACCTCCACCTCCAGTTCGTGTACAGTTCGCATGGTGTGCTTGTGTGGTGCGGTGTGCATCTGTGTGAACTCGCCTGTGTGTTCTCTCACGGAAGGCTGCCTTTTTTATATATTTGCTGTTCATGACTTTGATATATGTAGTTCTTTTTTTCTATTTACAGTTCATGGCTGCTGTATATTATGATGTGGAGCATGTACAGTACATGTGGTACATGTGTGTCAATTAACTTTTTGCAGTTCTGTAATTATTGAAGATCATATGCGGTTTATTTGTATAAAAGTATTGCGGTTTGCTTTACACAATCCAGGAAAAATTGGGTGTGGTGGTAAAATTTGTGCAGCTCACTACTCCTATCTTTTGTAGTCCAGTGCGCATGACATTGGTGTACAAAAAAATATTGCGGTTCACTTCCAGTAGTATTGTATCACTATAGTTCGTAATTTTTTTGAAAAAATGCAGTTCACTCGCCTTGCCCTTGCGGTGCACGCTCGTTGGTAACAAATTATGTTGAAAGTTAAAAAAATAAGTGCAGTTCTCTTTGTCGATAAATGAAACCGGTCTCTGAATGATG
Organism: Bromus sterilis; assembly: GCA_950022295.1. Classification (NCBI taxonomy): domain Eukaryota; kingdom Viridiplantae; phylum Streptophyta; class Magnoliopsida; order Poales; family Poaceae; genus Bromus; species Bromus sterilis. The sequence goes on along the minus strand of OX465596.1, from coordinate 264,594,143 downwards.
CAGTTGGCTTCCCCGATTTCGGATCCGCGAAAAACACGTGCAATTCTGTTTGGCGATAATGCAGTGCGCCTGCACCGTGGGATGCGGTGCGGTTGCCCGGAGAATGCAGTTCACTTTGCCAATTCCGGTTCCGCGAAGAACACGTGCGCTCTGTTTGCCGATAATGCAGTGCGCTTGACGGTCGGATGCAAACCAATGCAGTTCACTCGCCGATTTTTTGTTCCGCGAATAAAAAGTGAGTCCGCGTTTTAGTAAAATCAACGCTACTTTTAAACCGTAAGGAGTTAGAGAGAAAATTATACAAGAAAATCGAGCGCCTCGACGATACCTATCCAGCCGTGTAACAATTGAATCGATCGGATGAACGAATCAAAAAAAATACGCAAATACGCCCGCTGTCCACTAGAGGGCAGCCCCACCGTTTTCGAAATTCCTTCAAAACGATGCAGAATCTCGAAAAGTATTCAACATGTCGAAGATGCTCCTACTCCATACGAATCCAACGATGTATCATACGCATCGTGTCGACAAACGGTTAAAAAGTTGACTCTCTACAAGATCCGAAAACGAAAAACAGAGTGGTTGCGTTTTTTTCAATTTGAAATTACTCTCAAACCGTGAGGAATTAGACAAATTGTTCTGCATATGGATGGAGCGCCTGATCGATATCTTTCCAACAGTATATCATTTGCATCATTATGATGAAAGTTTTAAGAGAAATCACGAAAATACACCCGCTGCAAAAGTATGTAGCCGCACCGTTTTTGAAACTGCTCTTAATCCGTGAGGAATTAGAAGAAGTGTTCAACATACGGAAGATGCTCCATTTCAATACAAATACAACGGTTTATCATACGCTCAATTCCGATGAATGGTTAAAAAGTTAAAGAGAAAACGGTGCATGCGGTTCTGTTTTATCCGAGCTGCAGTGCTCCGAATTCAGCGGTGCGGTTCTCTTTGCGATACGATGCAGTTCGGAATGTTGTCAGAATTATTCTGACAACGATGTCAGAATAGACCGGTTGTATATATATGATCCTTTCCTTTTTACCACTTGAATGCAATAAGTGCTGATATGAAAATAGTTACGACATAATTACTAATTCAATGCCATATATATGACCGTACACATCATGCATGACAACAATTTTATGATATTAAATGGAAACGAGAATGCCATGCATGGCAACGTTTCATGGTGAGAGAGAGGAATAAAAAACTAATGTTTCATGATATACATCCATTTTCTTAGGTATATGAAATTATTTTTCATAGGTGTATTACGATGTATGTAGTACCTTTATGTGGGTTGTGGGTATATACCTAAAAGTAAAATTCATCCTAAGGGTATATGCAGTTTATTGGTCATGGGTATATACCTATTTTAGATTAAAAATTTGTTTTAACAATATAATTTGTTTATTAGTCTTGGGTATATACCTACCTAATATTTAAAATCATTACAATGGTATATACCCAATGTCAAGTATGCAAGCAAAGGCTTAAATATGAAGATTTTCCTGCATTAAAAATTTCTATAAAAAAGAAATAATTAATCAGTAGGAATCATTGTATTTTGTTCATTTATTGATCATGAGTATATACCTAAGATTGAAATTCAATTCATGAGTATATTGAATTTATTAATCGTGAGTAAACCTACATAAATTAAAAAAAACATTTACTAATTATTAATGGTTGTTTTTTTAAGAATTTATGATGGGTTTATATACCAAGGAAATGTAGTACCAACCATTTCTATAGAAATGTACGGCCTACACATTTCATGGTAACGTGCATCTCTTTTAGTAGGCTAAAAAACAAATTAAAGAGCAATCTGAGTATGCTATTAATTACAAAGGCCTTGGGGAGTATCCAGCCGAAACCCCTAGCTTATTAGCGGATCTAGCCCATGCTCGAAGGATGGGTGGTGGCCGGCGGATGCGTCGATGGGAGCCAGGCTGGGGACGCCCTCGGGTCTCGCCGCATCTCGGCGCCCGCAACCTGATTCGCGGCGCGGCGGCCCTTGACTCCGACGAACTGCCCTCCTCCCATTGCTGCCCAGGCATCCCGGACTTGTAGTGCACCGGCGCGCGGTGCGGTGAAGTTGACACCTGACGTGATGGCAGTGACGAATTCTACAGATATTTATTCTCGTGTGATTCTTATTGCAGTGTGGCTTGCGTCTCCATCCAGTGCAGATTTGGCATGGTCCAATGTGTTTTTTGTTTCGTTGACACGAGATGGATTTAATGCTACACTGTTGTGGTTCAGTTGTGTAAAAATGTTTTAAAAATAAAAAAATTGTGCAGCTCACTTTGTTTGTACTTGCGGTTCACTCCCCCCCCCCCAAGCGAACTTTAAAGTTCTCATAAAAAAATTGAAAAAATCATGTGCAATTTTTGCTGTCGACAAAAGCGGTGCGTTTGGCCGTCCAATGCAGTTAACTTTGCCGATTACGGATCAGAGAAAAAAACGCGCATTGGTCCGCGAAGAACATGTGCGCTCTGTTTGCCGATAATGCAGTGCACTTGACAGTCGGATGCAAACCAATGCTGTTCACTCGCCGATTTTTTGTTCCGCGAAAAAAGTGAGTCCGCGTTTTAGTAATATCGTCGCTACTTTTAAACCGTAAGGAGTTAGAGAGAAAGTTATACATAAAAATCGAGCGCCTCGACGATACCTATCCAACCGTGTAACAATTCAATCGATCAGACGAACGAATCAAAAAAAATTACGCAAATACGCCCGTTGTCCACAAAGAGGGCAGCGCCACCGTTTTCGAAATTCCTTCAAAACCGTGAAGAATCTCGAAAAGTGTTGAACATGTCGGAGATGCTCCTACTCCATACGAATCCAACGGTTTATCATACACATCTTTTCGACAAACGGTTAAAAAGTTTGACTCTCTACGAGATCCGAAAACCAAAAACAGAGTTGCTGCGTTTTTTTATCTGAAGTTACTCTCAAACTGTGAGGAATTAGAGAAAGTGTTATACATATCGATGGAGCGCCTGATCAATACCTTTCCAACGGTGTATCATACGCATCATTCCGACGAACGGTTTAAGAGAAATCACGAAAATACGCACGACGCGAAAGTATGTCGCTGCACCATTTTTGAAACCGCTCTTAATCCGTGAGGAATTAGAGGAAGTGTTCACATATGGAAGATGTTGCATTTCAATACGAATCCAACGGTGTATCGTACGCTCAATTCCGACAAACAGTTAAAAAGTTGAAGCGAAAACGGTACATGCGGTTCCGTTTTACCCGAGCTGCAGTGCTCCGAATTAAGCAGTGCGGTTCTCTTTTGCGATACGATGCAGTTCGGAATGTTGTCAGAATAGTTATTCTGACAACAATGTCAGAGTAGACCGGCTGTATATATTACCCGTTGGTCAGAATTGAGCGTATGATACACCGTTGGATTCGTATGGAAAAGGAGCATCTTCCGTATGTTGAACACTTCTCCTGATTCTTTACGGATTAAGAACAGTTTCGAAAATGGTGCGGCGACCCACTTTCACAGCTGCAGTTTTTTCGCGATTTCTCTTAAACCGTTCATCGTAATTATGCAAATGATATACTGTTGGAAAGATATCGATCAGGTGCTCCATCTATATGTAGAACACTTTGTCTAATTCGCTACAGATTTGAGAGAAATCTAGCCGCAAAAAAAGCGCGCACACTCTGTTTTTTGTCGGCGGATCTTGTAGAGAGTAGAACTTTTTAACCGCTTTTCCAATTGATGCGTATGATACACCGTTGGATTCGTCTAGAGTAGTAGATTAATCCATATGTTGAACACTTTTCCATATTCCACACGGTTTTGAAGTAATTTGAAAAACGGTGTTGCTGCCCTCTTCGCCGGAACTCCGTTCTTCGCGGACCAGGAATCGACGACGTGAACTGCATTCGCCGGGCAACCGCACCGCATTCGACGGGCTAGCGCACTGCATTATCGCCAGACAGAACGCACCTATTTTTCGCGGAACAAAAACTCGGCGAGTGAACTGCATTCGCCGGAAACCGCACCACATCCGACAGGCAGGCGCACTGCATTAGCGGCGAACAAAAATGAACGTGTTTTCTGTGGATCCGGAATCGGCGAAGTGCACTGCATCTGTCGAGCGACCACGTTGCATTTTTCAACGAAAAGAATTGCACATGTTTTTTGTTATTTTTATCAGAATCATTGTAGTTCGTTTCGCAAAACATAAATCATTGGACAAACCGAAGTGAACAGACTTTTCTTCGTGTTTTTTGCAATACATATGGACAAAGAACTACAAACAAACAAGTGGCAAATGAACCACATGAATTTGCGTTAAATTATCTCATTCAAATTTTTACAACAACTTTTTCTTTTTAAAGTGCACTACATATGTTTTTAAAACTGTAAAACTAGCACAAACAAAAATATCCTCACACAAACTACAACTGAACTGCATTATAAACTAAGACATCATTTTTCTGCCATCCCGCTAGAAACAAAACATATTGAACAGGAGCAAGGCTCTCAAACCTATATAGCGAACTGCACTCCACCGAACCAAAACAAAAAAATGAGTTCCTCCATATTTTTGTAAGATGCCGCAAGTGAACCGCATGCTCGTGGACCGACAGCGAACCCGGTGGCCATGGCTGCTGCCCCGCTCGCCGCTGGAACGTGCAGAGCAAGAAGATGCTGGCCACGCACGGCGTACATAGCAGACTCTCACTGGACAAGGGCGACTTGGAGTAGAGCATCCCCCTCGGCGGCCAAGCACGAGCATGGGAACCAGCCCCTAAATCCCACTGCAAAAACAAGTCAAATTATGGTCATATGGCAAAACCGAATCAAGAAAAGGTGAGAGAAGCACGGATTTGTAGAAGCTGGAACTTATAGGAGACGGCGGGGAGCATGAGGAGAGAGACCTCTACGATGTGTCCCGCTCTGTTCCATGCAGGAGCCTCCGCGTGCCACGACAGGGGCCTCACCGCGGACAGCTCCGACGGCTAGCCAGCGCGAGGGCGCACACAGGGCAGGCCGGCTCGTCGACAGAAGAGGAGGGCGACGTGTGTGCAGTGGTCGGGGCGGGAGGATGCGCTGTCGTTAGGGGCATGTGGCTGCCGGATGTGCGCTGGTCGATCCCTGCTCCGGCCGTCAGTCTGGCGCCGACCGAGATCGAGGAACAGGGGCATTTCCAGGCCTCCGGCATCGCTAGCCAGGTCCGTTCTGAGGCGGAAGTTTGTAGAAGGGCGTCGCGCCCTCGGATCCGTCCGGGACCGTGGCGATGGATGGGGTGCGGCGGGGCTGGACGGATGGACGAAGCGGGGCGGCGTGCGGCGGCGGCGGGGTGGGACTGGCGGGATTATGCGGGGGTGCTCGTGCATGAGGACAGAGGAGTGAGGGTGAACGAGGATAACGTGGGGGAGGCGGGGCTGGTCGCTTGGTCTTTTTTAACAAGTGTGATGCGGCTCGGTGAGACGGATTAGCTAGGGTGTTGTTAGTATATATATAACAACTGTAGTTCGGGTAAAACAGAACCGCATTCACCGTTTTCGCGATAACCTTTTAACCGTTGGTCGGAATTGAGCGTATCATACACCGTTGGATTCGTATGGAAAAGGAGCATCTTCCATATGTTGAACACTTCCCCCGATTCTTAACCGATTAAGAGAAGTTTTGAAAATGGTGCGGCGAGCCACTTTTGCAGCGGGCGTATTTTCGCGATTTCTCTTAAATCGTTTGTCAGAATGATGCAAATGATATACTGTTGGAAAGATATCGATCAGGCGCTCCATCCATATGTAGAACACTTTGTCTAATTTGCTACGGATTTGAGAGAGATCTAGCCGCAAAAAAATGCAGCAACTCTGTTTTTCATTTTCGGATCTTGTAGAGAGTAGAACTTTTTAACCGCTTGTCCGGTCGATGCGTACGATACACCGTTGGATTATTCTGGAGTAGTAGATTAATCCATATGTTGAACACTTTTTCATATTCCACACGGTTTTGAAGTAATTTGAAAAACGGTGTTGCTGCCCTCTTTTGGACAGCGGGAGTTTTTGCTTAAATTCGTTCGTCCGATCGATGCAATTGATACACCATTGGATAGCTATTGTCGAGGCGCTCCATTTGTATGTAAAACACATCCTCTAATTCCTTACGGTTTAAAAGTTGTGTCGATTTTAGTAAATCTCGGAACTCCGTACTTCGCGGACCCGGAATCGACAAGGTGAACTGCATTGGCCGGGCCACCGCACTGCATTATCGCCAGATAGAACGCACGTTCTTTTCGCGGAACAAAAAAAATCAGCGAGTGAACTGCATCCGCGGGGCACCCGATTGCATCCGATAGACAAGCGCACTACATTATCGCAAAACAGAATTGCACGTGTTTTTTACTCGCTACAAATGAACTGCATTTTTACTTCTCTTAATTCTTCAAATATTTCTATCACCGCAAGGGGCGAGGCGAGTGAACTGCATTGTTTTTACACGAATCCAAAAATTCTGAATCGCACGCATATGACAAAAACCGCACTGCAATAGCAATAAAAGATAATTACAAACAATTTCAAATTGCTAGTGATTTCTTCTCTTTTTTTTGCCAAAAGTGAACCGCATCTTTCAAATTTATTATAGAGCGAAACCATTTACTCGCGACAAATGAAAACTACCAAGAATCACATACACAAAAATGCGAACTGCATCTGAAAATGATTCCTATCTTTGTTGGAATCAACAGCACAAATCTACAAAAAAATTATATACACAAAATGTCAACCACATCTAAAAGACCGGTTAACCACTCCCAAATGCGCACTGCAAAAATTAATTCGATGATGGAGACGTCAACTGGATGGCAACCGGCTTGCCCGGTGCACTGCAACTCTGGGGCGCCTGGACCGCAAGGGAGAAAGGGGCGCTCGTATGAGGCAGAAGGGCCCCTGAGGATCCGCCAGTCGCGCCGGATTTGCCGGCCCGGATCCTCCATTGAGGCCATGGTAGCCGATAGGCAGAGGAGGAGTCGCGTCCTGCCCCGGCGGCCCTTGCGCTGGTGCCCGGCCCCGCGTCCTGCCCCTGCGGCCTTGGTGCGTTGCGCCCCGACGGCCCTAGTGCTGGGATCTCGTTCCCGTCTTTTAGCCCACGCAAGCAGGAGCAGTAGTCGATCTAGGGCATCCGCTAGGGGTGGTGAGGAGCAAGGGGGAAAACTGTGGGACGGAGGCCGGGGGGCGCCAATCCGGTTGGTGGCGCGCCGCCCCTGACAGCGGTTGGATGGGTCGCCGCCGGCCAGATCCACGGGATCAGGCTGGACAGGTCGCCGACCTGGTCAGGCGGCACCAGAGGAGGGTGGGGCAGCCAAGGCTGCTGGTGCTCGGCAGGGAGAGGGGCGGTCGGCGCGGTCGAGGTGGAGCCCTGGCCGGGCGGCGCGCGGCGGGGACCAGGGAAGCCGGCGGCGGATCCGGGGGCGACGCGACTTGGAACTGAGGTCGGCGCGCAGGGGGGGCTTGGGGGAGGTGGGATGGCGCGCGGTGGGGGCAGGAGCTGCGCCGCCGGGGCCGTGGGCGGGGGGCGCGGGTGGAGTTGAGCCGCCGGTGGATGGGAGGAAGAAGGTAGGCTGCGGGAGGAGTGGTGGATGGATCGTGGGGGCGTGTGGGGTGAAGTGGGGACAAGTGGTGGGTGGGTGGGATTTTTTTCCATGTTGTTTTTGCGGTTCGGTTCGGTATTGAGGGGTGTTGTTAGAATAAGGTGGGTGTTGTTAGAATAAGGTCTTAAGAGGTGTTTTTAGAATAGACCCACCCTATATATATATATATAAGCACATTTGGGACACCTAAGTGCCCAGGCACCTCGCCTACATACCGTTGGATCATACCTTGATTTCATTGATAAAGTAAATATGCATTAATACCATTTTAAGTAAGGTATGTATTAATATCTAGAATTAATGTACCTTTTTAAGTAAGGTATGTATTTATATCTGGAATTAATGTAAAATTAGGAAACAAAGCTAACACACCTTATGCTAATCAAGGTGCCCAAGCACCTAGGATGGCCATTTTGGAAACTTAGGTGCCCAGGCTCCTCGCCTCTAAATTTAATATCGGAGGGTTTATTATGTTAATTAATTGTGCATATATATTAGTTGTGGGTATATATATACCTACCTACGATTAAAGTTCATTTCTAGGTATGTGCGTATAATCCTATTTGTCTAAAACTAAATACCCAACATGAAATGTACGTGTACATACCCAAAACAAAGTACGTATTGTGCAACATCATAAAAAAATCATGGGTATATATTCCTAACCAAGATTAAAAATTATTTATAGGTATATATCCGTACTCATCATATTTATTCATAACGAATACCCCATGAAATATAGGTGTACATGTTGTAAGGTGCCCAGGCACCTAGGTGTCCCAAATAATTACCTACATGTATATATATATTGAATATTGCACTAATATGGATTATACTAATATAGGTTAGGTGTGCACGGTGGAGTATGTGTGTATGCTTTTTATCTTCAATAGTGCTTTTACTATTCACTATTGGGTACACTATTCAATGCACTATTTGGAATAGTGTTTTACTATTCCCACTAATATTTAATTATTTGCTAATATTTGCGTGCTAATTATAATATAATGCAAGATCTTATTAAGGTTCGCGAGGCCAACAGCACGAACGACTGTGTACGCGTATGTGTAAAGTCCTACTCGGTACTCACCATATTTTTCATTATGTTGTTTCAGATGTAGCTAATTACATTCAATTGATGGTTTTATATGCAAATTTGTGGGGTAAGTTCCTATCGTCTTCCCAGGCAGTTCCACCCGAAGGGAACACTTCTCTACGGCCACAAGGTTCTCATTCAAACGCCACACTAGGCTAAACAGAGAACTACCGGCAGAGGTTTCTCCTATAGGATCCTTAGCATAATAATTCGTCCCATAAATTCATAAATAAAAAGACCAAGTGAGACAAGAAACTACATCATTTCCACAACATAATTTACATATGGTTTTCCATTTCGAGAGGCCCCGAAGGGATTACACAAACTAGGAAATTACCTTAATATTAGCTCCGGTGGAGATCTTACAATGCTGCTTATATGGTGGCTATCTTACAAGAGGGGAAGTGGTGCTACTACTATGAAAGGAGTGCTCTGGCTAGCTCTTCTCAGCTCTGGTGCTCGTACTCTGGGTGTTTTTCTACGTCTCTCTCTTGAGCCCAGCGTCTCCTTTTATAGCCGAGGGATGGTTGCAAGTGAGCCTTCGGGAGCCTGCCTCCACTTATTTATTTTACACACGATAGCATGCACACATGTCATACTAGGGTATATGCATGTCCTTCTAGGGTAGGGATAACTACAAGAGAGAGTGCCCGACAAACTTCAATCTTCAGGAATCTTCGCTTTTTTCACATGGGCATTGTCTCTCGGTGAATAATCGGCTTGCCTCCATTGTCTTCTAGCATATGAGCAATATGTAGAGAGTACTCACATTGCTCACACCATTGGCTTGATCTTCAACTCATGGATGTATGCACACATGAGAAAGCACTTGGTGCAACGCCTGCTGCTGATATATTATTTATTTATTTATTATTATTATTATTTTCATATTTTTTGGAGGGGCCACCCTGCCCATTTATTTGATATTCCATATCAAATATTATGACTTATGTAGAATTATATCATAATTTAAAATTATTCAGTTATCAATATTGGGGTCGGGGGTATATGTCCTCCGCGTCCGAATAATTGATAGAAATATCAATCTAAATTCGGAATATTCGCAGGTGGCTGTTGATGGTCTCTATTCAGGTGGTTGCCCATGTCCTGCAATATCCATTTGATCAACTTCAGAGATATTGAAGTCAAATTTCGAGTCACATTCTTTTTTAATTTCTTCAAATTTGTTGTCCATTTCCATTCGTATTTCATTCAATATTTCTTCCTTTAATTAATTTTTCATTATTTTTGAAAATTGTTCAAACCTTTTGTCCAATTCTTGGTCTATGTATTCACTACCCAAAGGGTCAATTCCCTTTAGAAGGCATTCATTATATGTATGATATTTTGGAGAACATTCTTCTTTGATATTATTTGAACCTGATGGTTCTACCTTTGCAGCTTTTGGTGTTGGTGGACTTGATATATTATCATTGGTCCTTCCCCTTTGAATACATTCTTTGGCCTTTGGGTCTATATAGTAATTTTCTCCTATTATTTTTCTTGCCCACATTATTGCTTCATTTATGTTATCATATTTCTTGAATGTGACATCTTCTCCTTTCTTTCTTGCATCTATTTTTTCAATCATAACATCTTCCCAAGTCATATATATTCCTGGTTTATTTCCATCAAATAGGATGTAAAGTGCTTCATCCTTTTGAACTTCAAATTTCTTTGGGACTTCAATTTTTGCTGATTTTGGTAAAACTTGATTCATCTTGTTAAAATATTCAGCAGTCTATTTAGGATTGATAGGAAATATCCCTTTTCTTCTATTTTTACGGAATATTGATACCAGAAGTTATCTAGTATGCTTCGCTGGATATCATCAACCCGGATATGACTCTTCGGCTTTAAATTGAATGTATTTGCCGGGAGTATTTTTATTTTATTCTCATCTCCAAAGATGAAGCATTCATTCCTAGTTGGGAGTAGTCCTATCTTCATTTATGTAAAATTGATGCACGAGAAAATATGTCAGGCAAAGTATTATCCTTTCCCTTAATATGCTCAAAATTTACTCTATATCCATTTCCAGCTATGGTATCTTCAAATAAGACCCATCTTCTAGTCGAGCTTTTCTTACTATTAATTTGATTATAATATCTACATATTGCTTCACAATCAGTTCGCACTGTAAATTCTTTAAATCCGAGGTATAATCTGAAAGAATTTATTGCATTGACTACTGCAATAATTTTCTATCAATATTATTTACCGTTTTTAATTTATTACTTCCTGAAGCGTATCTACAAACCTTTTCTTCTGCCTTAGGGGAATATTTATTTGGTTTCTGTTTTAATATAGCACCCCATCCTACCTTAGATGCATCGGTTTAATTAATAAAATAATTGTCTTCTAAAGGCAATTCCAAAGGCTTTAAATTCTTGACCTCTTCTTTAATGGCCTTTACTAATTTTATATCTTTAGAGTTGAAGTATCTTTGACCATTCTTTCTTAATTTAGCATATAGAGGTCCTGCTAACTTCGCTAAGTTATCTATATAATTTCTTGCATAGTTTACAATTCCTAAAAATTGTTGTAAAACCTTTTTATCACTCATATTATCAGGAAACTGTAAAATTTTCTTCGCAATATTTTTTTGTAAATATTATTTCCCTTCTCCTATTTCATGCCCAAGGAAATTTATTTTCTCTTTGCAAATTTCCATCTTCTTCTTTGATAGTATTAGCCCATTTTGCTCTACCTTTCTAAAGAAAACTTCAAGATGAGCTATATGTTCTTTGTATGATTTTGAGAATACTAACAAATCATCAACATATACCAATATAAATGCTTGATTTTCATTAAATACATTTTGCATTTTTCTTTGAAATAGTGCAGGTGCATTCTTTAGCCCTAGTGGAATTACTAGCCATTCATAGTGGCCTTGTGGATAGGTAATGGCTGTCCAAGGAATAGATTCCTCTGACATCTTAACTTGCCAAAACCGTGCTTTCAAATCAAATTTAGAGAAATATCTGTGACCTTGTATTCTATTGATCCATTCTTGCCTATTAGGTATATTATATGCATCATCTACTGTGTTGTCATTTAGTCTTTTGTAATTAATTACCATTCTAGATTTTCCTCTAACTTCTTCGGCATGATTTCTAACTATAAAGGCAGCAGATCGATGAGGACTTCTGCTTTCTCTAATTGCTTTTAATTTGGGAGAAAAGTTACTTGTTGTTGTGTTGATGAAGCCCATGTTGAGTGGCACCTTGGCCATGAAAACCGGGTACGAGGGATTCTGTTCTCGAAGAAGCATCTTCTCTAATGCCATAATACTGTGATGCACACTCTGCATATCCGAAGTTGCAAGGTCGAGCATGTCCTTAGGTAGCATCGCCCTACCCGCCACATGGATTTCAAACGAGAGATCATTGGGTCTTGGTGGCCCGTCCTGAGCCCGGATCGACATCGAAGGTTGGCTGCTCGAAGTGCTCTTCTTTCTTTTCCGTCCCTTCTTCTTTTCTGATTTCAAGCAGTCACCGGCCTTTATCTGCTCAGTGGCCGCCTTATGCAGTGTGGACGAGCTGAGAATAGATCTCCTTGTGGCATCTGCTTGACGCTCGGTGAAGGCGCAAGCTGCTGAGGACATATCATGAGAAGCAGCAAAGAGACGCATGGAGCAAACAGGTTCGATGCAGGATCAGCTATACCGCGAGCTTCCTCGTCATGCTGGTAGGGTCCTTCAACAGGAGGCATGAATAAGACATCATTACATTCATCAAAAGGAGTGTTGATGAACCCAGCGGCATTGATATCATCATCATCAAGATCGTCGTCTTCTTGTTGTGCGCCGATGGGATCATGTGGCGCTGGCACGACGAATACCGGTGTTGTCCTAGGTGTGGTGCCCCTTTCCCCCTTCATTAAACGCATTTGGGTCTTCGGCCATAGGCATATTTGGCCAAAACAATCACTGAGGACTGACGGATCGTCCTCATCGTATCTGGGGGTTGAATGGGAGGTTCAACTCTCTCGTATCCCGAAATCACGAGAGATATTTGAACCCTATGCATCTCCGGTGCCATCGACATATTGTGCATGATTCGATTTTGTGGTTGAAGGATTTTACCTTTGGCAACATCCTTCAACTCGCCGTACACGACTTGTAATAGAATGCATGGAGTGTCCTCCTGCGAAAGAGATATATGCATGTAGGGCATCAGAGAGATTCCACTAAAAAGGCAAGGAGATGAAGTCCTCGTTTGAGTTGCAGACGCTTATAGTTACCTTGAGGGCGTAGAGGTCGGCCAATGAAGAGACCCCGCCGAAGACGGCGGGCATGCAAGTGACGGAGGGCGTGCTGCCTACCGTTGCGTCGGTCGCCCTATTTTCGCTGCCGCCGGGTGCATTATTGTTAAGCCCCGGTAGCTCGATCGTGGCTGGAGGACTTACCATCACGTCCGGCGCCGCCGCCGCGGTTTTGGCGGCCGGAGTCACCAATAAGCCGGGAGTCGGTGCGGGAGCCACCAATATGTCAGGAGTCGGGACTGCAGGCGCCGCGGTGCCCGAGTTGCTGCCCACCATCCTGGGGACCGGTATGGGCCCTTGTCCACTACGCGATTGCCAATTCGCGAGTGAAGGTATCATATCTGGAAGGAGGGCGTTCATCGTCTTCGACACTTCGTCCTGGACAAGCTGTGGAAGCATGTTCACTTTCTCCTCCCGTCCACGAACATAAGCGGCGTTTTCTTCGGTCCTTCTCGCCTTGCGCCCCCTCGAACCTGACTACTCCGTCGGTTTCCCAAAATATTCAGACCAATTTAGGTCTGCACCAAAGCCGACCACACGGGCGGCTGACGATGGCTTCGCCGCCACGTTGTCAACCTTCTTGACTGTGTTCAACGCCCTGTTAAAGGCGGTGTCCCCACGGGCCGGTCGGCTTAACCGACGACTCCTGCGATGAGGCGTTTTTCATTTCCTCTTGCTGCAGAAAGAATGTGAAACATTAAGAAATTGTGAACTTCACTAGAGAATTCAATCAACAAGGTTGCGTGGTAAACTACTTACCACGGCAGTCGTAAACTCCTGAACCTTAGGATCGACAACTATTTTCGAGGTTGCTTTGTCCTTATAACTCCAGGCCTTCACAAAGAATTCGGTCTGCGGATCACCTTTGTATTGCTCGAAGGGGTTAGGTATGCCCGCAGTGGCGTACTCGGCATCCTCCTTGTCCCATTTAGGCTTGGAACTTGTGTAACCACCGGCTCCAAGACGGTGGTTACCTATGACCTGCGACCACATCGCCTTGCCCTTTGCACTCACGGCCTTGGCTGGCTCGGACTCACACCTAGCCATGAAAAGGTTGTAGGTAGCTTCGTTGTTGAACGACTCTTTCTCCTTGAGCTCCTCCCAAGTTTTGTTCTTTTCAATAATTGCCTCCTTCACCAAGGTTTTCCAATTGGACAAGGCCTTGCTCATCTTCCTAAGGTCCATGTGTTTACTTTGTTACCTTTGAGTTTGGTGTTATTGTACGGCTCCGGGAACTTGTATCGTCCGTGCAGCTTGTGGATAAGAAGCTGACAATAATGACTATTCTCACGACTCCTGAGGTTAATCGTGGTGATCGGCACGGTGTTGCGGAGGATCGCCGTGACTTGACGGTAGATTTAGTGGAGGCGGCCTTGTCGGGGGCCATGGCGGCCAGATCCTACGCCGGCGGTCACTCGGAGGAGGAGGCGCAGCCAGCCATGCAGCCCACCTGCCGATCCAGTAAAGTGGAGGCGCGGTTGCACAACAACAAGTGCTATGGAGGGGAGCGACGCGACGAGCCTGGTGGGTGGGGACGACGGTCGACCATGGACCGCATCCATGGCGCCCTTCATATCTGGCATGGGGGAAGGAGGCCGGTCTGCCGCGTGACGGGAGGAGGGCTGGACCTCGTCGCGGCTCCGGGGCGGCGGCCAGAGGAGGGCGTGGTGGCCCGGGGCGGCGACCCCGTCGTAGGTGGCCTGGGGTGCGACGGGGCGACCCCGGATCCCATTGAGGCAGTGATGTTCGCGGGAGGGGGAGGGGCGAGGTGGTGGGTGGCGCGATCGGGTTTGGTGCCTGGGGCGGAGAGGTCGTACTTGACGGAGCGGGGAGGGGCGAGGTGGTGGGCGGCGCGATGTGCGGGGTGGTTCCCGGGGCGGGGAGGGGCGGTGGGCTGCACGATCCAGTTTGATGGTTGGGCCGGCCGGTGGAGAGAGAGAATAGGGGAGGTGGGGGATAACGTGTGGGAAGTGGAGATTAGGGTGGTCCTCTTTTATCGCCGCAGGATCGATATTGGATCTGTTTTATCAGTGTAAGCCCGGTGTTAGTAGAATAAGCTCTTAAGGGGTGTTAGCATAATAGACCCACCCTATATATATAGTAGGAAGCTGTGACGCCCCCAAAATCAGACCGTGTACAGTAATCATACACGCAAGGTACACGATCGAGATCAGGGACTCACGATAAGATATCACAACACAACTCTACAAATAAAATAATACAAGCTGTTTAATACAAGCCAGGAGCCACGAGGGCTCGAATACAACAGCTCGAGAGCACAAAGTCAGCGGAAGCAATAGTATCTGAGTACAGACACAAGAATACAAGGTTGCCTTAAGAAGGCTAGCACAAAAACATCAACGATCGAAAAGGCGAGGCCTCCTGCCTGGGAACCTCCAAACTACTCCTGGTCAAAGGGGAACTCAACGTCGTAGAAGGCATCGGGGATCTTCATGTTGCGGTGGTCGTCATCGGGGATCTCCTGCTCCTGGACTCCAAGGCTCCAACGTCGACTGCAGCGGCCGATCAGGCAAAAAAATAAAAGGGAAAAATAAAGCAGGTGAGTATCTAGCATACCCGCGAGTCTTACGTCCGCTACTAAGAATTATGCATTGTATCAACGGAAAGAAGAGGCTGTATATAGTGGACTGTAAGATAGAAATTCAGAATAGGGGTAAGAAGCTAGGCCTATCGAAGACTAGCATCTTCTGACATGTCTTGCAGCATGGGGAGAGAATTAGCCAACAGTTTATATAAAGCATAAAGTAACAATACAGCAGAAGTTGCTGCAGCATTGTATAATAGTAAGTTGTAATAATTAACAATGCCTCCGAGTTCACCTCCTCGACATCCCAGCGAGGAAGAAAAACCGGAACCATACAGTTTAATAATAATAGTCTGTAGAGGTAAGATCTAGCTTCAGCATAAAGCGTCCTGTTACCGTGGACACGGCTATTCGAATAGATTAATCTTCCCTGCAGGGGTGCACTTGTGTTACGCTACACGCACGGATCTCCAGGGTGGCGGGAACCTTGTTAGGGAACGCTCCACCGAGGCTATCCGCCGGTCTAAATCCTAAGTACGCCGGGCCTTGGACCCCAACCCGAACGTACTCCTGCACGGTGCGTGGCTGGCCGGTGAAGTTAAAGAAAATCCAAATAAGACACCACCGCGCGAGCAAATAAGACAACACCACTTCCCGGCGCAGGCCGCGGTACTGCTGACGTCTGAAGAATCCTCGGACGACACTACGAAGCAGAGGAGCCCATAACTCGTAATTCCCACGGGTAGGTAGTGCGTACATGGCATATAGCCAACTCAAGACATTCACTGAACCATTTAGCATTTTAATTAACCTGCGTGACAACCGTTATCGTTGCCTCGACTTAACTGACCCGCGGACAACGACAGCAGCCAGGACCACCAGTACATCGGTGCCTGCCCTGTCGTCCCACCAAGTCACTGCGGTTACCAACAAGGTGAACCGTCTCCTTACCTTGTCTCGCGTGTGCTCCTGGAGGAGCTCGACTTTCGTAGTTTGGTAACTCTCGCGGCCAACGATCAGGGGCCAAGCACACCGGTACACTGGTCGTACCCTCCCTGTCGTCCCGTCGCAATACCTCTCGCGGGCACCGTTGGGTCGCCCGACTTCTTACCTTTAAGGACACCAGTTGGTTCGAGTTCCTACCATTAAGTGAAACCAGGAGGTATCACCCTCGTTGTCACACTTAAAATAGGTTTGACAGAGACATCAGCGGAATGAACTAAAGAGGTAAACCTCGTATCATCCCGGTGAAGCTACGCTACTGAGCCGACGAGAGTGAAATACGAGTCCATTCCACTCGTAAGTCAAACTCGAAGCGACTCGGAAGAGTCTCTCCGTTGTAGGTTCCCTATGGCGTCTGCATTGATCCGTACCTATTGCAGTTGTAATATATCATTTCTGCGATCACTCCCAGAGTGATCACAGCCCTCTATTCTAAACCTAGCTAACAATGCGCAGGGTTTACTGCTGAATAATGCATAAGTAATAATAGGCATCATAGGATTAAAGGAAGGTACATCAAGGGGCGACAAAAACAGACTATGCAATTCAGTAGGATTGTAACGTAGCAGCAGCAGTAACAATGCCTAGTGCAAGAAATGTACGGAAAGATAGGCGATATCTGGGGAAGAGAATGGCTCTGCTTGCCTGGAAGCTCGACGGTAGGGGTACAGTCGTCGATGAAGTAGTCGTACTCGGCAACAGTGTAGTCGGCTGCAGCAACGAGGTCTATCGGAGAATAAAGGGGGGAGAAACAATTAATACACAACAATAATAGCAATACAATTGTATGACACATCAGATATAAAACAACGGGGCTCTAACGCAGTGTTCGGTGATTTGCTCGGAGCAGGAATTTATCCGGGGATGACTCATCAGTACCGGTTGTTTACCTGACAGATGATCCGGAGGGGAAAGGTTCCATGCTGGAGGTGTCGTGGACATCCGACAAACATGTCAAAGGTGTATCCGTGTTAGTTGATCCATTCTGAACAACTTTCATATACAGAATATTTTCATCCGGGCAACGTATATCGGTACCGGGAATTATCGACAGACGGCCCGAAGGGGGGAATGTCGATGTTCGTTAAGTTAGAGGGGGGTGGTAGCCATACAGATAGCGTATTCGTTATATTTTTATGATCAATTTTCATGTATAAAGTTTTTGAATCTGAATTATGGTTTAAAAGATATTGAATTTTAAAGTTTTAAATCATTTAAAAGAATTTCTGGATTTTCTTTTATTAATAAAATCCAACCTTATCCAAAACCTTATCCACAACAGTGCTGACAGGGTGGACCCACATGTCATACACAGAGGCATTTAACACATTTTTATCTAATAAAAAAAATGGCAGAGGGCCCACATGTCAGTGACTGGGGTTGCCCAGTCAGCACAGTTGACTGGTCAACCCAGTCAACTGGGGCCATGGGGTCCACTGGCAGTGACCCAGGGGTTGCCCCCAGGTGTGCCACGTCGGAGGCTGCCGGCGGCGAGTCGCCGGCGAGCTCCAACAGGGCGGCGCGCACGGGAGGGGGTCGGGTTTCGCTTCTGGTGTACCCTTTGGGACGCGGTTGGTCGCAAACGAACAAGAGGAGCATGGCGCGTCGATTGGGGGTGATGGCGTCACCGGGGGTTCACCGGAGCGGCGACGGCGACAAGGTCAGGCGGCGGCCGGAGCACGGGTTTGTCGACGACGACGTTCCAGAGATTATTAGTGAGCGTGCCAAATGGGAGGGCTAGGCCACGGGGAGGAGCTCGACGGCGGCGAGGAGCTTCTACCCTAATGGCAGATAGGCCCATGGGGCACGGGAGGGGGAACGGGGCGTTGCCGGTGGTAGGGGAGCTCACCAGGAACGCGTAGAGGCTGGCAGCGAGCTCGGAGACGACGCGGCGTGGACGGAATTGGTCGGAGAGCTAGCCGGAACCGAGGTTGAAGACGAAGACGTAGTCGTCGCAGGGAGGCACCACGGCTCGATTCCTCCGGCAGCTTGGTGTAGTCGACGATGGCGAGTCCAGTGGGCAAAGTTTAGTGGGCTGGTTCGGTTAGTGGACGCGCGAGCTCACGACCGTGTCCATGGCGGGTTCCGCGGATTTTTCCCCGACGAGAGCGAGAAGAGGAGGAGGGGAGAAGGAGGAGGAGGATGTCCAGGGGGTCGGGGGCGTCGCCCTTATCGCCTCCACGAGGGAGCAGGTGAGGGGGGGCGGCGGCAGTGGCCTCCATGGCCATGGCTGTGCCACGGCGAGGGGGCAGGTGGGGAGTTGGTGGAAAGAGGAGGAGGGAGAGAGCTGGGCCCGGGTGGGCCTCGCCTGGGGCGAGGCTTAGGGGTTTTTCCATTTTTTTGTTTCCTTTTCCTTTTTGTTCTATTTCTTTTCTGTTTTAATTTATTTTAGCTAGGTTTTGATTTTTGTAAAATGTTATAATTGCACCTATATTAGTGTTGCACTTTAACATGATGCCACAAAAAGTTTAGCCCACAATAAAATTCATCTAGATTTTATTCAATGCACAAAATATTAAATGGAGCTAATTTTGCTACTGTTTTTATTTGTTTAACATTTTTAAACATGGTAATAAAATCCCATTACACTTTTAATAAAGCCTACTGATATTTAGGCATTTTATAAATTTGGTTCACCAATTTTTAGTACAATTAAAATTTGCACTTGTTTATTTTATTCCATGGCAATTTAATAGTTTCCTAAAGCTATTGTTTTATTTCATTTATTATTCCGTAATATTACTATACCATTTTAATAAAATAACTATTGCTATATCATCGTGGCCTAATGTTTGTTAGGCATTTTATAAATAGATTCCATCGTAAAGGGCCCACTATAGTTTTCATTTTCATTTTAAATTCCATGACAATTTTGATATGCCAACTCTAGGGTTTTCATAATTTATTCTGGTTGAGTGGCACCTTCCACTTGGGGTAACCAACGAGGAGCACTACTTCGATGCCATCAAGCGAATTTCTGACGCCGTTGCCTGGGGGTCCAATCTTCAAGATAGGGGAGATGCACACTATCTTTTACCTTAGCTTTTTAGTCTTGTTAGTTTACTTTCTAGTTTTTTCTTTAGAGTCTTATACCAAAAACCACAAAAAAATAGTTGTTTTGTTCTTGCTTGCTGCTGTTACTATGGGTTCCACTGAAAACACCAAGTTGTGTGACTTCACTAGTCACAACAACAATGAATTTATCAACACTCCTATTGCTCCACCTGCCACTTCAGCACCTTCATATGGAATTAAACCTGCTTTGCTGAATCTTGTTATGAAAGAACAATTCTCTGGTGCTGGAGATGATGATGCTTTGCACTTAAATAATTTTGTTGAGCTTTGTGATATGCAAAAGTATAAAGAAGTAGATGGTGATATTGTTAAACTTAAGCTTTTTCCTTTCTCCTTGAGAGGAGGAGCTAAAGTGTGGCTTCAGTCCTTGCCTAGGAATAGCATATATTCTTGGGACAAGTGCAAGGATGCTTTTATTGGGAAGTACTACCCACCTGCTCAGATTATCCAGTTGAGAAGTAACATTATGAATTTTAAACAATTGGATAATGAACATGTTCCCCAAGCTTGGGAACGCATGAAATATCTTGTTAAGAATTGTCCTACACATGGTTTGACTACTTGGATGGTTATCCAGACTTTCTATGCAGGATTGAACTTTACCTCGCGGAATCTCTTGGATTCGGCCGCGGGAGGAACCTTTATGTCAACCACACTCGGTGCTGCCACGAAGCTATTGGATGAGATGATGACAAACTACTCTCAATGGCACACCGAAAGAGCTTCAACAGGTAGGAAGGTAAACTCTGTTGAGGAGATCTGCTCTTTAAATGAAAAGGTTGACATGATCATGTCTTTACTTACTAAGCAAGCTCCTATTGATCCTCATGATGTTCCTTTAAATTATTTGGTTGCTCAAGAAAGAGAGCAAGTTGATGGTAATTTTATTTCTAGGAACAACTTTAATAATAATGCTTATAGGAGTAATTTTGGTAGCAACAATCCTAGACCGTTCCCATCCAACAACTATCTGAACAACAACACTTATCCTAGCACCAAAAACTCCACTTCCGAATTAGAGAGCATGCTTAAAGACTTTATCACTAAAGCCTTCAAAAAGAGTGCAGAATAGAAATTAGAAAAACTAGATAGTCTCTCTTTGAAGGTAGACAATATAGCTCATGCTGTAGAGATGCTTAAAATTAGAACCTCTCCTCTTGAGGAAAGGATAACAACTCCCATGAATGATATTCAATTGCAAATTAATGCGAACATTATAATGCTAGCCAAACATAAGGATAGATGGGCTAGAGAACAAGAAGAGGAAGATAGGATTAAGAGCCTTCCTACACACACTACTATTTCCACTATACAAGTTGTTGAGGATCTTAAAACTTTTAGCACCCAACACATCCCTAGTCCCATTGGACCTATTAATGGTGATGTTAATACCTCAACTTTAGGACAAGAAGGTCCCATGAACTTAGAGACTACCAAGATAATGAGCTTAGATGACATCACCACCACTTTAATTAATGGTAGTGATCTTGATTTTGATAATTGTAGTCTTTCAGAAGTTATCAATTTTTTGCAAAGAATGGCTAAAGACCCCCACACTAGTACACTTAACACTGCCTTCACCGAGCATATTACCAATGCTCTTACCAAAGCTAGGGATGAGAAGCTCAACTCAGAGACTTCTATTCCTAGAAATCTAGAAGATGATTGGGATCTGTAAGGCCCGATATGCGGTACTGTTCCAGATCTAGATGTTTCCATCCATATCCGGGGACGAAGCACATATCGGTCCCACCGCGACATATGACGAAGTCATATGCCCCGGATTTCCAACATGATATCACAACATTACAGATACAATGATACAACATCTCATACAATCGGCATACAACTGCCTCAAATACAATACAACAGCGGACGATACATGTCTGAGTACATACTACAAGAAAATGCCTACTGGCAAAGAGAAAAACATCGATCCCCATAACCACACGGGTCCAGGCCCTCCGCCGGGATCCGCCTAACTAGTCGTCGTCGAGTCACCACGTGAAACGTCGATCACCATACCTGTTGTCGATCGAGAACCCTGAAAAGAGTTTGGGGGTAGTATCATGAGTACAGAGGTACTCAGCATCCAACTGTAGTGGTCATCTGACCTAGCAAGGACTTCATCACTCGTCATTCTAGGACAACTAGTAGTTTACGGTAAGGAAGGGGTAAGTGGTGAGGTTGCTGCCGCACTAGCATTTATGAAGTGGCTAACGATCTAGAGAGTAAGATAAGAAGCCAAGCATTCGATGAGGAATCGCCTCCAACAAGTCTTGCTATCAACTACTTACGCAAACATAACACCTATCCTATCCTTGTCCTCCTCTTCGCATCCCGACGAAGAAGAAGCAATCAAGGCACACACACACATTGATCAAGTTATATTAATATTATCTCAGCTGTTGTTCTCTATGAACAAGGAGTAGGTCTCAAGTCGTCCATAACCGTGGACACGGCTTCTCGAAAAGATTTAACCCTGCAGGGGTGTACCAACTGCCCATTACGAGGCTCCGCATGCACGCCCATCTCTCTCAGTTGCTACCCATGATAGGCAACCATTTTATGATTTAGTCCCAAGAGATCCGGAATGACATGTCCCTCTAACTAACAACTCACAAATCCGGGTGGCCCCCGGTGAGTCGACACCCAACTCAAAAGCCGGCCGCGCTATCGAGTCGGCCTCTACCGTCTGGACGAGGTCGGGTTAGCTACCCAAACAGATGTGGGAAGCCCCCTAGCTTCCAGGTGTGGACCAACAAAGGAACTAAGTCTCCGCTGGCCCGAGTTGTTTGAAAACTTGCGAGGTCGACACTCGCACACACACGTTTGCAAAAGGTAAAACCAGCTTGGGCCACCACTAGAAATGTTTGAAGCTAGATAGGTAAGAAGAGGGGACCCCATAAAATCCCACACGCGGTTAGGCACGCTCAGTCTTAAAACCAATACCCGGAACTCGGATCCTAGGTGACTCGAATGGAACAAAGCGTTGGAGCGGGATAGCCTAGAGCTTCCATCCTTCGTCGAATATAGTCAACATTTCTAATAATCATATCATCCATAACAATATAATAATGTGATATCCCAAACCCAGGAGTAACAGGGTAACATCGTAGCATCCTAAGCATGCATACTAAGCAGGGGCTGATCAACGAGCAATAGTAACATAGCAGTACAAGGTTTCCTGGGAGGGGACATGGCTCTATCGGTTTAAAAGAGGCTGTAAACATGTGGTAGGATCAAACATCGAACCTAACCTACACTAGCATGCAAAACACTGGTTGAAATAGAATGGATCATAAGTAATGTATAGTCCTTGCCTGTTGATAAGTCGGGTTCCGAAGGTGTAGTTGATCGCAAGCTCGCATCGTCTCCGAGAGGTACCCGCGGAAGCACACAAGAAGGAAACACTGGAAAGAAATCAACGGTGCACCACTATTACTACGGAGCAATACAAGATCAAATAGGCAACACAAGGCACGGCAACGCGATACAGATCTATCTTTGAGAACGGTTACTAACAATTTAAGTGGGGTATCGATCACACACGACGAATACCGCACGTTTATGGTGGTTCAAGTTGCTTAGCTACAGGTGATCAACCAACGGTTATTAACATGGCAACTCAAGCAAGCATGTCATAACACACAAACATTGCAAAAGGTGAAGCACAAAGTAAACTATCTATACTAGTCAATTTAAGTGAGGCACAATCCTAAACATGGCATAACACTAAGTGTCGCACGATGATTAAAGCATTTGGTACTGTTCTGTCCTAAACCATATTTTAGGTTGGTTAACAACAGAAAACAATAGCATAAACACAAAGTAAACTAAAAACTAATCAAGTTACATATAAAGAACACCCCAAACGGAGTTACGGTTGAAAAGATACAAGCAGAACAAGTTACGGGTACAAACTGCCAACATCACGAAGCACACTTTAGAGGAATGCATAAACAGGTTAATCAATGCAAACATGCTCACAAATGATATGGAATTCAATTAGACATGACAGGTAAGGCATGGCAAAAAGAATCATGCAAAAAGGTATCATAGATCAAAAGATATTAAGCAAACCACATGGCATCGCAAAGTAACAGACTTGGTGAAAATCAGAGGTGGCTGTCAACAACAGCAGCATAGAAACTTTAGAGCAGAATATCTATATGACCAGAAAGCATATCATGCCAATGAAATACATCTAATGGAAGTAGACATGATGATTAACAATATGCAATTGGAATCACTCAATTCCGATAAACGGTCGCGACACACTCGTTGACCGAAGTTGCAACAAAATAACAGTTTTCAGCACAGCAGCACAATAACATCAGGATCACCACTTTGGAGCAAGATTTAATATAGCTAGAGCACCCAAATATGACAAGTTAAAGCATGGAAATGAAGTACACATGATGCTTAACACATAGGAGAAAGAATCAATGCAATAGGCCTCATGGATTAGTCACAATCATCATGCAAAGTTACAATAAAATAATAACAGCAGCACTTAACAGGAAAAAATAGCATTTAACGGCCTGATGCCCACTTCAACACACAATAACACAATCAAGATGAGCTCAAATGCAAATTCTCACAAAATATGAATTAAAGTACACCCAATTCTGAGCAACTTTTGTTTTGGGGGCACGTTCATCGGAGCTACGGATCAACGGGAATTCGCAGCACAAAAAGCAATCAGCAGCAGATTTTTCCAACACTTAGCAAAAATCGCAGGGTCTATCCACTGAAAAAAAAGAAAAAACAAATAAAAGGGCTCACCACGGGCTTCGGCTGCGGGAGAGGAGAGAGGAGAAGGCTGGGCTGACGTGGCGCACTCCGGTGCGTCCGATCGTGAGATCGAACGGCCCGAAAATTCTGGGATCTGGGAGGCAAACTGGGCAAAGTGGAGGGGGTGGCTGCAAATTTTGTGCTAGGGAAACCCTAGAAATGGGTGGGAGTGTGGTGGTCTTTATATAGCCCCGGTGGCTGGCAGTTTGCAAAAACATCCCCGGTTTTCTCTTGCGCGCGCGGTGCTCACGTTTCTGACCGCCGGGGGTCCGCAGTACCTTTGATTCGGGTAAAACGTCGAACTGCGCGATCAGCGCGTCGAGCCGGCGGCGTTCACCTCGCGCTGGAACCGTTCTGAAAACACTTTCCGGTGCGCTATAAAAATAAGCCATTTAATTGTTAAACGGGGTTTTTCGTTCCGTTGGCTGCGGCTGGTCTCGTGCGGTTTTCGCGACGGTGATCGGGCGAAACCCGGTGTCGCAAAGGTCGAGTGTCAGGGTGGCAAGGGTCGGTCCCCGTCCGGTAGGAGGTAAGAGGGGAAAAAATAATCGTCGATCGATAGATCGGGGATGCAAACACCGCAAACAAATCAGACAATCAAACAATTCACATCGAAAACAAAAATTTTAATTTTTGTGAAAACTGGGCTGTTACAATACAACACCACCAACAAGGGATCTCGTCCCGAGATCTAGGACGATCCGGGGGAGAGGGCGGAGAGAAAAGAGAGTCGACGATTCTTCAACACCACCAACAAGGGACTCTGCTCCATGTCGACGTCGAACTTCTGTCGAGATAATTTTCCGTAGAGAGACGACATCGTCGGAATAACGAAAACGTCAGTGACAAGGGGAAGAACGATCGCGAAAACCAGATCAAGGGATAGTGATTTTCGACGCAAGTCGTAAAAACACCGGGCAAAAGGAGGAAGGGCAAAGGACGACCCAGATGATATCAGAAACCGGAGAAGCTAAAGGTACGACAGGAATTCCCACCTGAGCTCGGAATCGAGACAATACGTTGCAAGCAAGGCATTGTAACGAGTCCAAGCTCCACACACTCGAGATCCTAGAGTTTTGAAGGGGATGAGATAAGAATTAAAACACTTACGACACTTGTCCTGACCAGAGCAAGGGTAAGGAGTAAAAAGAATCCTACTCTCCGATAGCTAACTTAATAACTACAAAATAGTTTTTGTCTAGACTCGACTTCGGCCAGAAAAGGGATCCTACGGTCGGTAAGGCTCTGATACCAAGTTGTAAGGCCCGATATGAGGTACTGTTCCAGATCTAGATGTTTCCATCCAGATCCGAGGACGAAGCACATATCGGTCCCACCGCGACATATGACGAAGTCATATGCCCCGGATTTGCAACATGATATCACAACATTACAGATACAATGATACAACATCTCATACAATCGGCATACAACTGCCTCAAATACAATACAACAGCGGAAGATACATGTCTGAGTACAGACTACAAGCAAATGCCTACTGGCAAAGAGAAAAACATCGATCCCCATAACCACACGGGTCCAGGCCCTCCGTCGGGATCCGCCTAACTAGTCGTCGTCGAGTCTCCACGTGAAACGTCGATCACCATACCTGTTGTCGATCGAGAACCCTAAAAAGAGTTTGGGGGTAGTATCATGAGTACAGAGGTACTCAGCATCCAACTGTAGTGGTCGTCTGACCCAGCAAGGACTTCATCACTCGTCATTCTAGGAAAACTAGTAGTTTACGGTAAGGAAGGGGTAAGTGGTGAGGTTGCTGCCGCACGAGCATTTATGAAGTGGCTAACGATCTAGAGAGTAAGATAAGAAGCCAAGCATTCAATGAGGATCGCCCTCCAACAAGTCTTGCTATCAACTACTTACGCAAACATAACACCTATCCTATCCTTGTCCTCCTCTTCGCATCCCGACGAAGAAGAAGCAATCAAGGCACACACACACATTGATCAAGTTATATTAAGATTATCTCAGCTGTTGTTGTCTATGAACAAGGAGTAGGTCTCAAGTCGTCCATAACCGTGGACACGGCTTCTCGAAAAGATTTAACCCTGCAGGGGTGTACCAACTGCCCATTACGAGGCTCCGCACGCACGCCCATCTCTCTCAGTTGCTACCCATGATAGGCAACCATTTTATGATTTAGTCCCATGAGATCCGGAACGACAGGTCCCTCTAACTAACAACGCACAAATCCGGGTGGCCCCCGGTGAGTCAACACCCAAGTCAAAAGCCGGTCGCGCTATCGAGTCGGCCTCTACCGTCTGGACGAGGTCGTCTTAGCTACCCAAACAGATGTGGGCAGCCCCCTAGCTTCCAGGTGTGGACCAACAAAGGAACTAGCTGGCCCGAGTTGTTTGAAAACTTGCGAGGTCGACACTCGCACACACACGTTTGCAAAAGGTAAAACCAGGTTGGGCCACCACTAGAAATGTTTGAAGCTAGATAGGTAAGAAGAGGGGACCCCATAACATCCCACACGCGGTTAGGCACGCTCAGTCTTAAAACCAATACCCGGAACTCTGATCCTAGGTGACTCGAATGGAACAAAGCGTCGGGGCGGGATAGCCTAGACCTTCCATCCTTCGTCGAATATAGTCAACATTTATAATAATCATATCATCCATAACAATATAATAATGTGATATCCCAAACCCAGGAGTAACAGGGTAACATCGTAGCATCCTAAGCATGCATACTAAGCAGGGGCTGAGCAACTAGCAATAGTAACATAGCAGTACAAGGTTTGCTGGGAGGGGACATGGCTGTATCGGTTTAAAAGAGGTTGTAAACATGTGGTAGGATCAAACATCAAACCTAACCTACACTAGCATGAAAACCGTTGGTTGAAATAGAATGGATCATAAGTAATGTATAGTCCTTGCCTGTTGATAATTCGGGTTCCAAAGGTGTAGTTGATCGCAAGCTCGCATCGTCTCCGAGAGGTACCCGCGGAAGCACACAAGAAGGAAACACTGGAAAGCAATCAACGGTGCACCACTATTACTACGGAGCAATACAAGATCAAAGAGGCAACACAAGGCACGGCAACGCGATACAGATCTATCGTCGAGAACGGTTACTAACAATTTAAGTGGGGTATCGGTCACACACGACGAATACCGCACGTTTATGGTGGTTCAAGTTGCTTAGCTATAGGTGATCATCCAACGGTTATTAACATGGAAACTCAAGCAAGCATGGCATAACACACAAACATTGCAAGAGGTGAAGCACAAAGTAAACTTTCTATACTAGTCAATTTAAGTGAGGCACAATCCTAAACATGGCATAACACTAAGTGTCGCACGATCATTAAAGCATTTGGTACTGTTCTGTCCTAAACCATATTTTAGGTTGGTTAACAACAGCAAACAATAGCATAAACACAAAGTACACGAAAAACTAATCAAGTTACATATAAAGAACACCCCAAACGGAGTTACGGTTGAAAAGATACAAGCAGAACAAGTTACGGGTACAAACTGCCAACATCACGAAGCACACTTTAGAGGAATGCATAAACAGGTTAATCAATGCAAACATTCTCACAAATGATATGGAATTAAAGTAGACATGACAGGTAAGGCATGGCAAAAAGAATCATGCAAAAAGGTATCATAGATCAAAAGATATTAAGCAAACAACATGACATCGCAAAGTAACAGACTTAGTGAAAATCAGAGGTGGCTGTCAACAACAGCAGCATAGCAACTTTAGAGCAGAATATCTATATGACCAGCATGCATATCATGGCAATTCAATACATGTAATGGAAGTAGACATGATGCTTAACAATATGCAATTGGAATCACTCAATTCCGATAAACGGTCGCGACACACTCGTCGACCGAAGTTGCAACAAAATAACAGTTTTCAGCACAGCAACACAATAACAATAGGATCACCACTTTGGAGCAAGATTTAATATAGCTAGAGCACCCAAATATGACAAGTTAAAGCATGGAACTGAAGTACACATGATTCTTAACACATAGGAGAAACAATCAATGCAATAGGCCTCATGGATTAGTCACAATCATCATGCAAAGTTGCAATAAAATAATAACAACAACACTTAACAGGAAAAATTAGCATTTAACGGCCTGATGCCCACTTCAACACACAATTACACAATCAAGATGAACTCAAATGCAAATGCTCACAAAATATGAATTAAAGTACACGCAATTCTGAGCAACTTTCGTTTTGGGGGCACGTTCATCGGAGCTACGGATCAACGGGAATTCGCAGCACAAAAAGGAATCAGCAGCAGATTTTTCCAACACTTAGCAAAAATCGCAGGGTCTATCCACTGAAAAAAAAGAAAAAAAATAAAAGGGCTCACCACGGGCTTCGGCTGCGGGAGAGGAGTGAGGAGAAGGCTGGGCTGACGTGGCGCACTCCGGTGCGTCCGATCGCGAGATCGAACGGCCCAAAAATTCTGGGATCTGGGAGGCAAACTGGGCAAAGTGGAGGGGGGTGGCTGCAAATTTTGTGCTAGGGAAACCCTAGAAATGGGTGGGAGTGTGGAGGTCTTTATATAGCCCCGGTGGCTGGCAGTTTGCAAAAACATCCCCGGTTTTTCTCTCGCGCGCGCGGTGCTCACGTTTCTGACCGCCGGGGGTCCGCAGTACCTCAGATTCGGGTAAAACTTCGAACTGCGCGATCAGCGCGTCGAGCCGGCGGCGTTCACCTCGCGCTGGAACCGTTCTGAAAACACTTTCCGGCGCGCTATAAAAATAACCCGTTTAATTATTAAACAGGGGTTTTCGTTCCGTTGGCTGCGGCTGGTCTCGTGCGGTTTTCGCGACGGTGATCGGGGGAAACCCGGGGTCGCAAAGGTCGAGTGTCAGGGTGTAAAGGGTCGGTCTCCGTCCGATACGAGATAAGAGGGGAAAAATAATCGCCGATCGATAGATCGGGGATGCAAACACCGCAAACAAATCAGACAATCAAACAATTCACACCGAAAACAAAATTTTTAATTTTTGTGAAAACTGGGCTGTTACAATACAACACCACCAACAAGGGATCTCGTCCCGAGATCCTGGATGATCCGGGGGAGAGTGGGGAGAGAAAAGAGAGACGACGATCTTCAACACCACCAACAAGGGACTCTGCTCCATGTCAACGTCGAACTTCTGTCGAGATAAATTTCCGCAGAGAGACGACATCGTCGGAATTACGAAGACGTCAGTGAAAAGAGGAGGAACGATCGCGAAAATCAGATCAAGGGATAGTGACTTTCGACGCAAGTCGTAAAAACACCGGGCAAAAGGATGGATGGCAACGGGTGACCAAGATGTAAACCAGAGTTGGAAGAACTAAAGGTACTACAGGATTTCCAACCTGAGCTCGGAATCGAGACAATACGCTGCAAGCAAAGCATTGTAACGGTTCCGAAACTCCACACCTCGAGATCCTAAAGTTTGAAGGGGATAAGGCGAGAGTAAAACACTTACGACACTTGTCCTGACCAAATCATGGGTAAGGAGTAAAAAGAATCCTACTCTCCGATAACTAACTTAGTAACGACAAAATAGTTTTTGTCTAGACTCAACTTCGGCCAGAGAGGGGATCCTACGGTCGGTAAGGCTCTGATACCAAGTTGTAAGGCCCGATATGCGGTACTAT
This sequence comes from Bromus sterilis, assembly GCA_950022295.1. NCBI lineage: Eukaryota > Viridiplantae > Streptophyta > Magnoliopsida > Poales > Poaceae > Bromus > Bromus sterilis. The sequence goes on along the minus strand of OX465596.1, from coordinate 264,564,070 downwards.
TCCAGATCTAGATGTTTCCATCCAGATCCGGGGACGACGCACATATCGGTCCCACCGCGACATATGACGAAGTCATATGCCCCGGATTTCCAACATGATATCACAACATTACAGATACAAGGATACAACATCTCATACAATCGGCATACAACTGCCTTAATACAATACAACAGCGGAAGATACATGTCTGAGTACAGACTACAAGCAAATGTCTAGTGGCGAAGAGAAAAGCATCGATCCCATAACAACACGGGTCCAGGCCCTCCGCCGGGATCCGCCTATCTAGTCGTTGTCGAGTCTCCACGTGAAACTTCGATCACCATACCTGTTGTTGATCAAGAACCCTGAAAAGAGTTTGGGGGTAGTATCATGAGTACAGAGGTACTCAGCATCCAACTGTACTGGTCATCTGACCCAGCAAGGACTTCATCACTCTTCATTCTAGGACAACTAGTAGTTTACGGTAAGGAAGGGGTAAGTGGTGAGGTTGCTGCCGCACTAGCATTAATAAAGTGGCTAACGATCTAGAGAGTAAGGTAAGAAGCCAAGCATTCGATGAGGAATCGCCTCCAACAAGTCTTGCTATCAGCTACTTACGCAATCATAACACCTATCCTATCCTTGTCCTCCTCTTCGCATCCCGACGAAGAAGAAGCAGTCAAGGCACACACACACACACGTTGATCAAGTTATATTAAGATTATCTCAGTTGTTGTTGTCTATGAACAAGGAGTAGGTCTCAAGTCGTCCATAACCGTGGACACGGCTTCTCGAAAAGATTTAACCCTGCAGGGGTGTACCAACTTCCCATTACGAGGCTCCGCACGCACGCACATCTCTCTCAGTTGCTACCCATGATAGGCAACCATTTTATGATTTAGTCCCAAGAGATCCGGAACGACAGGTCCCTCTAACTAACAACGCACAAATCCGGGTGGCCCCCGGTGAGTCGACATCCAACTCAAAAGCCGGCCTCTACCGTCTGGATGAGGTCGGGTTAGTTTCCCAAACAGATGTGGACAACCCCCTAGCTCCCTGGGGTGGACCAACAAGAGAAACCATGTCTCCTCTGGCCCAAGTTGTTTGAAATCTGCCGGCCGCGGACCAGTCACACACACGTTTCAAATGGTAAATCAGCTTGGGCCACCACTAGAAATGTTTGAAGCTGGATAGGTAAGAGAAGGGGACCCCATAAAATCCCACACGCGGTTAGGCACGCTCAGTCTTAAAACCAATACCCGGAACTCGGATCCTAGGTGACTCGAATGGAACAAAGCGCCGGGGCGGGATAGCCTAGACCTTCCATCCTTCGTCGAATATAGTCAACATTTATAATAATCATATCATCAACAACAATAATAATAAATGTGATATCCCAAACCCAGGAGTAACAGGGTAACATCGTAGCATCCCAAGCATGCATACTAAGCAGGGGCTAAGCAACGAGCAATAGTAACATAGCAGTACAAGGTTTGCTGGGAGGGGACATGGATGTATCGGTTTGAAAGAGGTTGTAAACATGTGGTAGGATCAAACATCGAACCTAACCTATCGTAGCATGCAAACCGCTGGTTGAAATAGAATGGATCATAAGTAATGTATAGTCCTTGCCTTTTGATAAGTCGGGTTCCGAAGGTGTAGTTGATCGCAAGCTCGCATCATCTCCGAGAGGTACCTGCGGAAGCACACAAGTAAACACTGGAAAGCAATCAACGGTGCACCACTATTACTACGGAGAAATACAAGATCAAAGAGACAACACAAGGCACGGCAACGCGATACGGATCTATCGTCGAGAACGGTTACTAACAGGTTAAGTGGAGTACTCGTCACACACGACGATACCGCACATTTACGGTGGTTCAAGTTGCTTAGCTACAGGTGACCAACCAACGGTTATTAACATGGAAACTCAAGCAAGCATGGCATAGCACACAAACATGGCAAGAGGTGAAGCAAAATTAAACTACCTAAGCTAGTCAATTTAAGTGGGGTGAAATCCTAGACATGCAAACTATTGCGAACCCCACGATAAAAATAGAATTTGGTACTGTTTTGCCCTAAACAATATTTTATTATTTTTATTAGCAAGCAAAATCAGCATAAACACATTCTACATGCAATTCTAATCAAGTTACATATAAATCACACTCCAAACGGAGTTACGGTTTAAAAGATACAAGCAAAACAAGTTACGGGCACAAGCTGCCAACATCACGAAGCACAGTTTAGAGCAAAGCATAAACAGGTTAATGAATGCAAACATGCTCACAAATGATTTGCAATTAAAGTAGACATGACATGGAAGGTATGGCAAAATAATCATGCAAATAGGCATCAAAGATCAAAAGATATTAAGCAAACAACATGGCATCGTAAAGTAACAGACTTAGAGAAAAACAGAGGTGGCTGTCAAAAACAGCAGCATAGCAACTTTGGAGCAGAATAACTATATGACCAGAAAGCATATCATGGAAATGCAATACATGTAATGAAAGTATACATGATGCTTAACAATATGCAATTGGAATCACTCAATTCCGATAAACGGTCGCGACACACTCGTCGACCGAAGTTGCAATAAAATAACAGTTTTCAGCACAGCAACACAATAACATCAGGATAGCTACTTTGGAGCAAGATATAAACATGATGCAGCAAGCAAATATGGCATGTGAATGCATGAAACTGAAGTAGAAACATTGCTTAACGCAACGCAAAAGGAATCAATGCAATAGGCCTCATGGATTTGTTACAATCATCATGCAAAGTTGCAACAAAATAATAACAGCAGCATCTAACAGGAAAAGTAGCAGTTTAACGGCCTGATGCCCACTTTAGCACACAATTACACCATCAAGATGAGATCAAATGAAAATTCTCACAAAAGATGAAAGCTAGAGCACGCAATTCTAAACAATTCGTCTTTTGGGCGCGAAGTCATCCAGGCTACGGATCGCTTGCTATCGTCAACGCGGAATCGAATCAGCAGCACAAGTTTCCTGACTTTGTGAAATTCGCAGGGGCTAAATCAGAGAAAAAAAAAGACATGGGCTGCTTCTCACCCATGGGATCTGGAGGGCCCATCTCGGCCTGGACTGGACTTGAGGGCGGCTTGGGCCGCCTTGGCCCGGCAGGCCGCGAGGCAGTGGGCCGGTGGAGGGGGCGTGGCCCACCTGGCCGTTGGCTGGCCGGCTGGCTGCTCGGCTCCTCCCGAGCGGGAGCACCAACGGCGGCGGCGGCGGCAGCCCCGGTGGCGGCGCCGGCCACTGGCGGCAGGCGGCGGGGCAGGCGGTCCAGGGGGCCCTCGGGTGGCGGCCTTCGGCGGCTGGAGGCGCCGGCGTGAGCAGCACCGGGCGGCGCGGCGAGCTCCTCGGCTCGGCCGACGGTTGTTCATGGCGCGGCGACCTTGGGGCTCGTGGTGGCCGGCCTGCAAGGACAGAGGAGAGGAGGGTGAGGCCGAGGGGAGGAGAGAGAGAGGAGGGAACGGGGGAGATGGAGAGGTGCCGGCGGCGGGGCTGCGGCCTGCTGGCCGGCGGGGTCCTGCGCGGCTCGGCCTCCATGGGCGGCGGCGGCTGCTGCTGCTAGAGGAGAGAGATGGAGTGGTGGGGGCTAGATCATTTCTGGGCCGTCGGATCTCCGGATCTGACGGTCCAGAACTCATTGGGCAAAAATGCGAAATTGGGGGCATTGTTAGGGGGGTTGCTGCAAAATTTGGCTCAGGGAAACCCTAAAAATGGGTGGGAGTGTGGTGGTCTTTATATAGCCCCGGTGGCTGGCAGTTTGCAAAAACATCCCCGGTTTTTCTCTCGCGCGTGCGGTGCTCACGTTTCTGACCGCCGGGGGTCCGCAGTATCTCCGATTCGGGTAAAACTTCAAACTACGCGATCAGCGAGTCGAGCCGGAGGCGTTCACCTCGCGTTGGAACCGTTCCGAAAACACTTTCCGGCGCGCTATAAAAATAACTTGTTTAATTATTAAACGGGATTTTTCGTTCCGTTGGCTGCGGCTGGTCTCGTGCGGTTTTCGCGACGGTGATCGGGTGAAACCCGGTGTCGCAACGGTCGAGTGTCAGGGTGGCAAGGGTCAGTCTCCGTCCGATACGAGATAAGAGGGGAAAAATAATCGTCGATCGATAAATCGGGGATGCAAACACCGCAAACAAATCAGACAATCAAACAATTCACACCGAAAACAAAAATTTTAATTTTTGTGAAAACTGGGCTGTTACATGAACCTCCTGGTTAGATAGAGAGTTACCAATAATAAGTGCATGAGTACTTCGGACTAGTGCGAGTATTCGATTGTTGGCACTTCCATATTTTTCTAGCATCTTCGGTATCGTGCATTGCCCTTTCTCATCTTGAGAGTTGGTGCATACTTCGTCGGTGCATCCAAACCCTTGGCATAATACGCTATGTCATCATAAACCTCCTTATATCTTCCTCAAAACAGCTACCATACCTACCTATCAAGGCATTTCCATAGCCTTTCCGAGATACATTGACATGCAACATCCACCATCTCATGACTTGATCTTCATGTCATACATGCTTTTGCTTGATCGAGGAGCCGCATGCTAAGTTGGGCTTTGCACTAATCATTGCTAAATGACGAGCTAGTATCATTGCATATCCTGCTACACTGGCAGAGGCATACATTTGCATACATCATGATAGTTTTCATTTTTCTTTATGTTGAGTACTTCTTGTAAAGTGTGAAGATCTTCTATGTTCTTGTAAAATATAGAGTGTTGACCTTAAGTGAGGAAAGGATCCCAAAGAGGACAAAATAAAATATACCAAAAGAGGACAAATTAAAAGATCCCAAAAGAGGACAAATTAAAAGATCCCAAAGAGGACAAATGAGAGATAAATAGAAAGAGCCAATGAGGCCACAGAAATAAATAAATAATAAAAAGAGAAAAAAAGAAATAAAAAGAGAGAAGGGGACAACACTACTATTCCTTTTGAAAGATCCACACTCGTACTCCATTTTCATATTTGTACTCCATAGAGATTATCATTCATGCATTACTATGTGGGGATCCTTACACTATAGAACTTGGCTTGCATATTCCAAGCATGAGCCTCCAGAAAAGAGCACTAGGTATTCATGAGCAAGCAAGTTGGATGCACCCCCACTAGTTCCATTGGAGAGCTTACCTTAGCTCATATGTGCATCCATTGCATGGCAATTGTAAGGCCCGATATGCGGTACTATTCCAGATCTAGATGTTTCCATCCAGATCTGGGGACGAAGCACATATCGGTCCCACCGCGACATATGACGAAGTCATATGCCCCGGATTTCCAACATGATATCACAACATTACAGATACAAGGATACAACATCTCATACAATCGGCATACAACTGCCTTAAATACAATACAACAGCGGAAGATACATGTCTGAGTACAGACTACAATCAAATGCCAACTGGCAAAGAGAAAAACATCGATCCCATAACCACACGGGTCCAGGCCCTCCGCCGGGATCCGCCTAACTAGTCGTCGTCGAGTCTCCACGTGAAACGTCGATCACCATACCTGTTTTCGATCAAGAACCCTGAAAAGAGTTTGGGGGTAGTATCATGAGTACAAAGGTACTCAACATCCAACTGTAGTGGTCATCTGACCCAGCAAGGACTTCATCACTCGTCATTCTAGGACAACTAGTAGTTTACGGTAAGGAAGGGGTAAGTGGTGAGGTTGTTGCCGCACTAGCATTTATGAAGTGGCTAACAATCTAGAGAGTAAGATAAGAAGCCAAGCATTCGATGAGGAATCACCTCCAACAGGTCTTGCTATCAACTACTACGCAAACATAACACCTATCCTATGCTTGTCCTCCTCTTTGCATCCCAACGAAGAAGAAGCAGTCAAGGCACACACACACGTTGATCAAGTTGTATTAAGATTATCTAAGTTGTTGTTGTCTATTAACGAGGAGTAGGTCTCAAGTCGTCCATAACCGTGGACACGGCTTCTCGAAAAGATTTAACCCTGCAGGGGTGTACCAACTGCCCATTACAAGCCTCCGCACGCACGCCCATCTCTCTCAGTGTCTACCCATGATAGGCAACCATTTTATGATTTAGTCCCAAGAGATCCGGAACGACAAGTCCCTCTAACTAACAACGCACAAATCCGGGTGGCCCCCGGTGAGTCGACATCCAACTCAAAAGCCGGCCGCGCTATCGAGTCGGCCTCTACCGTCTGGACGAGGTCGGGTTAGCTACCCAAACTGATGTGGACAGCCCCCTAGCTTCCAGGTGTGGACCAACAAAGGAACTAAGTCTCCGCTGGCCCGAGTTGTTTGAAAATCTGCGAGGTCGACACTCGCACACACACATTTTGCAAAAGGTAAAACCAGCTTGGGCCACCACTAGAAATGTTTGAAGCTAGATAGGTAAGAAGAGGGGACCCCATAAAATCCCACACGCGGTTAGGCACACTCAGTCTTAAAACCAATACCCGGAACTCGGGTCCTAGGTGACTCGGATGGAACAAAGCGTCGGGGCGGGATAGCCTAGACCTTCCATCCTTCGTCGAATATAGTCAAAATTTATAATAATCATATCATCCATAACAATATAATAATGTGATATCCCAAAACCAAGGAGTAACAGGGTAACATCGTAGCATCCTAAGCATGCATACTAAGCAGGGGCTAAGCAACGAGCAGTAGTAACATAGCAGTACAAGGTTTGCTGGGAGGGGACATGGCTGTATCGGTTTGAACGAGGTTGTAAACATGTGGTAGGATCAAACATCAAACCTAAGCTAGACTAGCATGCAAACCGCTGGTTGAAATAGAATGGATCATAAGTAATGTATAGTCCTTGCCTGTTGATAAGTCGGGTTCCGAAGGTGTAGTCGATCGCAAGCTCGCATCGTCTCCGAGAGGTACCCGCGGAAGCACACAAGACGATAAACACTGGAAAGCAATCAACAAGCAAGCACTCTATTACTACGGGGCAACACAAGATCAAGAAGACAACACACGACACGGCAATGCGATACAGATCTATCGTCGAGAACGGTTACTAATAGTTTAAGTGGGGTATCGGTCACACACGACGAATACCGCACGTTTACGGTGGTTCAAGTTGCTTAGCTACAGATGATCAACAAAGGTTGTTAACATGGCAACTCAAGAAAGCATGGCCTAGCACACAAACATGACAATAGGTGAAGCACAAAGTAAACTATCTATGCTAGTCAATTTAAGTGAGGCACAACCTAAACATGGCATAACACTAAGTGACGCATGATGATTAAGACATTTGGTACTGTTCTGGGATAAACCATATTTTAGTTTGGTTAACAACAGCAAACAATATCATAAACACAAAGTACACGAAAAACTAATCAAGTTACATATAAAGAACACCCCAAACGGAGTTACGGTAAAAAAGATATAAGCAAGACAAGCTATGCACACATGCTGTAAAAACAGGGGTAAATCTATATGCAAAAGTGCAGCAACATTACATAGCAATACATGGGATGAAAGTAGACATGATTCTTAACAATATTCAATTGGAATCACTCAAATCCGATAAACGGTCGCGACACACTCGTCGACCGAAGTTGCAACAAAATATAAACAACATCACACTAACAGCAGAGTAGCTACTTTGGAGCAAGATTTAACCTATATGCAGCAAGCAAAAATGGCATGTGAACATGGAACTGAAGTATAAACAATGCTTAACAGGATGCAAAAGGAATCAATCAATTCGATGAACGGTTGCGAAGCAATCGTCACCCGAAGTTGCAATAAAATAATAACAGCAGCACTAAGCAGGAATTTCTAGCAGTTTAACGGCCTGATGCCCAATTCAACGCAGAATTACACAATCAAGACGACCTCAAATGCAAAAACTTTCTACATACGAATGCTAGAGCACGCAAAACTGAGCAACTTTCGTTTTGGGGGCACGTTTATCGGAGCTACGGATTAACGAGAAATCGCATCGCGAAAAGCAATCAGCAGCAGATTGAGATCCTGGACAATAAAAAAAACAGGGGGGCTTGGGCTCCTCACCCTGGGCCGAGGCCCACTGCAGCAGAGGGGAGGCCGGCCTGGGCCGTGGCCCACGTGGCCGGATCGAGCGGCGAGGAGGCAGGGCTCGGCTCCTCCTCCCGAGCTTGAGCAGGGGCGGCGGCGCTAGCTCCCGCCGGCGAGGAGGCCGCGGCGTGGGGCGCTGGAGGGAGGCCGGCGGGGGCGTGCGGCGAGGCTGGAGGAGGCAGGGCGAGCGGATCCGGTCGCCGGCGGGCGGATCGGGGCTCGGAGCTCGTCTGGCCGCGGCTCCATGGCGCGACGGCGACCTCGGGTTGGCCTCCCATGGCGCGGCTCCGGCCTGGCCCTGCGATGGAGGAGAGGGAGGAGGTGAGAGGACAGAGGGAGGAGAGGGAGCGTGGGAGGAGAGAGGAGGGGCGCCGGCGTCGGGCAGCTCGCCGGCCGGAGTTGGAGGCGGCGGCGGGAGCGGCTCCATGGGCTGGAGGGAGTTGGAGGATACGGAGGTTGGTGGGGGATCCAGGCGCGATCTGGGCCACAGATCTGGTAGATCGACGGCCGAAAACGCCTGGGAGGCTAGGATTTCGGATTTTTGGGGCAAAATGGGCAGAATTGAGTTTTGTGAGGGGGTGGCTGCACATTTGGGCTAGGGAAACCCTAGAAATGGGTGGGAGTGTGGTGGTCTTTATATAGCCCCGGTGGCTGGCAGTTTGCAAAAACATCTCCGGCTTTTCCCTCGCGCGCGCGGTGCTCACGTTTCTGACCGCCGGGGGTCCGCAGTACCTCCGATTCGGGTAAAACTTCGAACTGCGCGACCAGCGCGTCGAGCCGGAGGCATTCACCTCGCGTTGGAACCGTTCCGAGAACACTTTCCGGCGCGCTATAAAAATATCTCGTTTAATTATTAAACGGGGTTTTCGTTCCGTTGGTTGCGGCTGGTCTCGTGCGGTGTTCGCGACTGTGATCGGGTGAAACCCGGTGTCGCAAAGGTCGAGTGTCAGGGTGGCAAGGGTCGGTCTCCGTCCGATACGAGATAAGAGGGGGAAAAATAATCGCCGAACGATAAATCGGGGATGCAAACACCGCAAACAAATCAGACAATCAAACAATTCACACCGAAAACAAAAATTTTAATTTTTATGCAAACTGGGTTGTTACAGCAATCCCTACTCCTCACATCGTATCTATCATTTGGCTTCCTCTCGCCTATGATTATCCTCATTGATGTGAGCCTTTCACACCTTTTTGTCTTCCTTCCCCCCATCATTTTTCTCTGTGCCATCCTAAGTGACAACATATCTTGCTCGCGCTCATCCATTGCATGAGTGCTCAAAGTCGAAAGGGAGAGGATCAGTTTGCCTTGTGCCTGACTAGTGGTCTGGGGACAAGTCAAAATAAGATTCCGAAGGAGATCAAGTGGGAAGTTTTAGGATTGAGTTCTCAATTAAACTATATAGTATTTTTATGCCCTAAACCCATCTCCCACTTCTTGCACGCAAACCCCATTTGGAGACATTCGAGTCACGGACAACGAGAGCTCTTGCACCTTTATGTTCATAATTTTCTAGTTTCAATACTAGATATAGACTCTTGCTTGTTATTGTCTTGACTTGAATTGCATACCTTACTTGCATTACTTTGAACTTCTTATATGTGTGTTAGAAGGTCACCACATAAATTATCTATGTTATCATTTACCTAGTCGAGGACGAGCAGGAATTAAGCTTGGGGATGTTGATAGGTCCCAAATGTATCTATAATTTCTGCTTGTTCCATGCTCTTTTAGATGACATTGCTATGTGTTTTTCTACACTTTCATATCTTTTTACACATATTTGGACTAACCTACTAACACAGTGCATCCAGTGCCAGTTTTTGTTTGCTGATGTGTGTGAATTGTAGGTTTTTACCCATATTTACAACGCTCAAAAAATTCCAACAAAAATATATAAAAAATCAGCGCATCAGAAGCTTCACGAAGAACCGGAGGGGCCAGAGGGGAGCCAGGGCCCACCCAGGCGGCCACCTGGCGCGGGCCCCCTCCTGGTCGCTCCACCAGGGCACCTGGGGGGAAGGTCCACCCCCTGGTGCCCCCTTCGGCCTATATTTACATCTCGTCATGAAAACCCTTAGGGAGAAGCCCGCATCGCGATTTTCACCTCTGTTCCGCCACCGCCTCGGTTCCAAGATCGGGAGCACCAGAAGACCTCTTCTCGGCACCCTGCCAGAGTGAGGATTGACCTCCGGGAGCTTCTCCACCACCATGAGCGCTTCCCGTATGTACCGTGAGTACTACCCCATCGACCATGGGTCCATGACTAGTAGATATGTGATGTCTTCTCTCCAATCTTGTGCTTCAGTTACTAGCCCTTGTGAGATTCCCTACATGATCAAGGCATTTATGTAATTCTTTCTGCTATTGCTATGTTGTGTTTGCTGGGATCCGATGGATTATGAGATTATGTCCAGATTGTGATGAGTGATTGATACGTCCAAAATGTATCTATAATTTTTGCTTCCTCCATGCCTCTTTTCTGTGAAATTGCTATGATATTGATGAACTTCCATACACTTTTGATCATATTTGGACTAGGCGGCCGCCTGGACCCCTGGTGGCCCCCCTGGCTGCCCCCCTTCGCCTATTTATTCCTCGTGACGTGAAACCCCCGTGACGGGAACCCTTTTTCGCGATCTCTACTCTGTTCCGCCGCCGCCGCGCTTCCAAGATCGGGAGCACCAGAAGACCTCTTCCTGACACCCTGCCGGAGGGAGGAACCACCTCCGGGAGCTTCTCCACCACCATGGATGCTTCCCGGATGAACCGTGAGTAGTCCACCTTGGACCATGGGTCTATGATCGGTAGCTATGTGATGTTCTCCTCCCCTCTTTGTTCTTCATGGATTAGACCTCGTGAGTTTCCCTACATGATCGAGTCACATATGTAATCTTTCTACTGTTGCTATGCTGAGTTTGCTGGGATCCGATGGATTATGAGATTATGTTCAGATTGTGTTTGAGTAATATGTTTGATTCTCCTCTTTTATATTTATGTTCTAGAGTAATTCTTGCATGTTCTCCATTGTTGTTTATTGCTTTGGCCAAGTAGTAGGTAGTGAATCCAAGAGGGAGCGTTATGCATGATTGTGGGTTCATGTGTTCGGATACGGGGCAGAAAACACAAATTTTTCACACCTACGGTACCCGAACCCAAGATCTATGCTATGGCGATGTAAGGTAACGGAGGGAATCGGTGTTCATACCTTTGAAGACCGAAAGAGGGAAACGTTCTTGCGAACGTGGTTGGCGTAGACTCAGAACTACGACCTCCCTGTCGTGTAGAAGACCACCACCGGCGAGGATGACTCCCGGTAAACCTCCAACGACGAAGTAGCACCACAGGTGTAGTGCCTCGAAGAGATTATACACGTACGGTACAATCGATGTTCCTCCCGGGCCCCGAACAAGGCGAGCAGCGGAAGAAAGATGGCTACGGATCCATACTCCAGCAGAGCGACGGCCTGCCTTATGGTGGAGAACTCCAGTCCTGGTGCAGACTCCAAACAAGGGGAGTCCACTTCCGGGAAGGAGAAGGAAGAAAGAAGGAGATTTGGTGTGTTGGGAAAAAGGGGGGTCTACCCCTCCTTATATAGGCCAAGGGGGGGTGTGATCCTCCTCCCCTCCCCCATGTGGGACTAAACCCCCAAGGGGGGGGAGGTGCGCCGGCCATAGGGGGGATGGGCCCCACCCTTGGCGCCAAGCCCAAGGAGGGAAACCCCCTCCTCCCCTAATGGGCCCCATGGGCCCATGTAGCCTTTTTCCCATTTTTTTAATTTATTTAATATGTTTTAAATATTTAATTCAGATAATTAAATAATAAAAACATTATTAAAACAATTAAACTTTATTTTGAACTATTCAAAATGTCCGGAAACCATTCCGTCCTCCTCCGGAACTATTCCGGTGATTTCTCCTATTTCACCGATTGATCCCATAACTGTCCTATGCATCGATTGCCCTTAAGTGTAACACCCTAACGGTCCGGGAAACAGCAGACATGGTCGAGACTCTTCTCATTGACCAATGACTAGTCAGTTGGACCTGGTTACAATCCTTGATAGCCCCTGCGCTTCCATCGAATGAACTTCGATCGCTTTTGGAAACCGTTAACGATACGACGTAATCCCTTTGTGCTGCGGTACTTTGTTTGTCCGAGGTTTGATCGTCGGTATCCCACATACCGTGTTCACATCTCGTTCACAACAAACAACTTCTCTCGTCCATAATCATTGCATCTCTTGTGACCTAGTCACGTCCTTGCAAGGTGTTGATGCAATATCACCGAGTGGGCCCAGAGTACCTGTCCTGTCACAAGGACTGACAAATCCCGCTCTGATCTATTAACATACTCATCAACCATCTATTTCGGAATACCCAAAGTGCTCCATTATAGCCAGCATATTTCAGTCAGGCGGTGGGATACAAATCAAAGTCTCCTCATAGATCGTGATTACGTATGATCATTACAGTCTAAGGACTAAGCCATACGTTACAAAGTCATAGCAACGCTGAACTATGTGACTCGATCACATTGGAATACTTTAGGTGGGTGTACGTCCATCACATCATTCCCCTTAATGATATGACCTCATTGTCAATGGACTTAAGTGTCGCCATGATCAGGAAAGCTTGATCAATCAATTGCCCAATGAGATAGTTTACCCGAGTTAAACTACGGACCATGTTTTATACTACACCTGTATTAGTATTTCCAAGTAATACAGTTATAGCACAGTATAAAACGTATTATGAACAAAACGGATATGTGACAAATATCTTTATTAATTTGTCTCTAGGGCACATATCCAACAGTCTCCCACTTGCACTAGAGTACAAATTACACTAGTTTACATCAGGTATGTATCTAACACCAATGGTCTCTCGGTGTTCTTCAAACTTGCCATGTGGAAGAGGTTTAGTCATCGGGTCTGCTGCGTTCAGATCCGTATGTATCTTGTGAATCCTAGTGTGTCCATCCCTGACGTAGTCTCGCGTCACATGGAACTTTCGGAGGATGTGCTTGGCTGTAGAGTGAGTTCTTGGCTCCTTCGCGTTAGCAATGGCACCCGTGTTATCGCAGAAGATCCCCACGGGGTCAGTGCAACTGGGAAAGACGCCAAGCTCGATCACGAACTTCTTCAGCCACAGCGCCTCGTTTGACGCTTCGCAAGCGGCAATATACTCCGACTCCATTGAAGATTGGGCGACGACTGACTGTTTGCCGCTCCTCCAGCTAATTGCGCCACCGTTCAACATGAAAACATATCCCGTCTGGGATTTCGAGTCATCTAGATCTGAGCCGAGGCTTGCGTCAACGTAACCTTTTACGGTGAGCTCCTCGTCAACTCCTCCATAAACGAGAAAAAGATCCTTGGTTCTTCTTAAGTACTTAAGGATGTTCTTTACTGCTGTCCAGTGAGCCATTCCCGGGTTACTCTGGTAGCGATTAGTCATACTAATGGCCAGTGCTAAATCCGGTCTGGTACATAACATAGCATACATGAGAGAACCTATGGCTGAGGCATAGGGCTTTGAGGACATCTCCTCTTTCTCTTTTGCTGTGGTTGGGCATTGAGTCACGCTTAATTTGACACCTTTTATAACTGGCAAGAGACCTCTCTTGGAGTCATCCATTTTGAACCTTTTCAATATCTTGTCAATATAAGTGTTCTGACTCAAGGCCAACCGTCGATTAGGTCTATCTCTATAGATCTTAATCCCCAATATGTACGCAGCTTCACCTAGGTCCTTCATGGAAAATTGTCCATTCAGATATTCCTTCACTTCCTCTAAGAATTTCTTATCGTTCCCTATTAGTAATATGTCATCTACATATAACACAAGGAATGCTACAGAGCTCCCACTCAGTTTCTTATAGACGCAGAACTCTTCGACGTTTTGGACAAATCCAAAAGCTTTAATGACCTCATCAAATCGAAGATTCCAGCTCCGAGATGCTTGCTTCAACCCATAGATGGACCGTTGAAGCTTGCAAACCTTACCAGCGTTCCTTGGATCGACAAACCCCTCTGGTTGCATCATATACAACTCTTCCTCAATGTTTCCATTTAGGAATGCAGTTTTCACATCCATCTGCCATATCTCGTAATCATGATATGCAGCTATTTCTAGTAGGATCCGAATAGACTTTATCATCGCTACAGGAGAGAACGTCTCCTCGTAGTCAACTCCTTGAATTTGTCGGAAACCCTTCGCGACAAGTCGAGCTTTATAGACAGATACGTTTTCGTCTGCGTCAGTCTTTTTCTTGAAAATCCATTTATTCTCGATGGCCTTGCGGTCCTCAGGAATATCCACCAAAGTCCATACTTTGTTGGTATACATGGAGTCTATTTCGGATTTCATGGCTTCAAGCCATTTCTCGGACTCGGGTCCCTCCATTGCTTCTTTGTAACTTGTAGGTTCATCCGAATCATCAGCCGAGATTGCATTCACAAGCTGTCCGTAAAACTCAGTAGGTTGACAGACTCTTGATGACCTACGGGGCATAAAAGGTTCCTCTTCATTCTCATCATGATCATCATTAATGTCATGATCGTTATGAATGTCGTTCTGGCCATTCTCTTCAGCTCCCACTGTGGAAGATGGTTCCAGAACAATTTCTGTAGCCGTTTCTTCCAATTGGAGTGATTGGTCAGTCACTTCATCGAGGTCTATTTTCCTCCCACTCAACTCTTTCGCGAGAAACTCCTTCTCAAGAAAGTGTCCCGTCTTGGCAACAAACGTTTTGCTGTCAGACTTGTTGTAGAAGGTGTATCCACAAGTTTCCTTGGGATAGCCCACAAAGATGCACTTATCCGCCTTGGATTCAAGTTTGTCAGGATGTAGTTTCCTAACATAAGTCTCACAACCCCAAATCTTTAGGTGAGACAACTCAGGTTTTGTGCCATGCCATTCTTCAAATGGTGTTGTCTTTACGGATTTGGATGGTGCCCTATTAAGAATATGAACGGCAGTTTCTAATGCATACCCCCAGAATGACACAAGCAAATCATTATGAGACATCATCGATCATACACTATCCAATAGGGTTTGATTACGTCGCTCAGCCACACCGTTTCTCTGAGGTGTGCCTGCCGGCGTAAGCTGTGGTACTATGCCACAAGACTTCAGATGATTGCCAAACTCGTGACACAAATACTCGCCACCTCGATCCGATCGAAGGTGCTTGATTTTTCTTCCAAGTTGATTTTCGACCTCATTCTGAAATTCCTTGAACTTTTCAAAGGTTTCAGACTTGTGCTTCATCAAATAAATATACCCATATCTACTCAAATCATCAGTAAAGGTCACGAAGTAACGAAGACCATTGCGAGTGGGGACGTTCATGGGTCCACATACATCCGAGTGTATGATCCCCAATAAGACATCTGCACGCTCCATTACGCCATTGAATGGAGTCCTTGTCATTTTTCCCATGAGGCATTGTTCACATGTATCAAGGGATCCAAAATCCAATGACTCAAGAAGTCCATCCTTATGGAGCTTCTCCATGCGTTTTATACCAATATGACCAAGTTGGCAATGCCACATCATCATGTGATCTTCATCATTCTTCAATCTTTTGGCCTCAATATTGTTAATGTGACACACGTCACCATCGAGATTAAGTACGAATAAACCATGCAACTCCGGTGCGTGAACATAAAAAATTTCATCCTTATAAATCGAACAACCAATTGTATCAGACTTAAAAGAATAGTGGTCTCGCTTCAAGCAAGAGCCACTAACGATGTTCACACTCAACGCGGGTACATAGTAGCAATTATTCAGAACTAAAACCAATCCCGAAGGGAGACTAAGATGCTTCGTGCCGACCGCCAAGACCTCAATCCGACAGCCATTCCCCACGCGCATCGTCACTTCATCTTTGAGCAAGCGTCTCCTATTCCTTAGTCCCTGAATGGAATTAGAAATATGAGCGACAGATCATGTATCAAATATCCAGGATGTGTTCCCAGCGCTTGTCAAGAGAAGATCAACAATATGTATATCAAATATACCTTCATCTCTCTTGGCGACCTTGCCAGCCTTCTTGTCCTTTAGGTACTTGGGACAGTTGCGTTTCCAGTGACCTTCACCCTTGCAGTAGAAGCACTCCACTCCGAGTTTAGGCTTGGGTGCCTTGGGAGGAGCGGCAACTGACTTGCCATCCCTCTTGGGGCCACCTCTCTTGGCCTTCTCCCGCCTACTTGACTTCTTGAAGTCAATGGTCTTGTTGACCATGAAGACGGCGTGCTCCTTCTTGATCTCAACCTCGGCGCTCTTTAGCATGGCGAACAACTCAGAAGGGGTTTTGGTCATCCCCTGCATGTTGTAGTTCAGCACAAAGCCTTTGTAGCTAGGGGGAAGCGACTGCAACACCCTATCAACAGCAAGTTCATCTGGAATCTGGCATTCTAGAGCATTCAAGCGCTGAACGTAGCCATACATTTTGACTACGTGCTCACTCACGCTGCCGTGCTCGTCCATCTTTGCTGAGAAGAAGGCTTCAGAAGCCTCGTACCGTTCAGCCCTGGCTTGAGGTGCGAAGACCGCCTTGAGGTCGGTGATAATCTCATATGCACCCATCCTCTCAAAGCGTTTCTGCAGCTCAGCCTCCATGGAGTAGAGCATGCCACTCTGGACAAGGTTGTAATCATCAGTCCTGGAGAGATAGACATTCTTCTCGTCTTGACTGGCATCATCTGCTGGTGCGTCACCTAACGCGTCCTCTAGTACGTATGCCATTTTGAGGGGAACGAGGAGAATCCTCAGGATGCGGAACCAGTTGGTGAAGTTTGTCCCATCTGTTTTTAGTTTATCTTTCTCTAGGAATGATCCTAAGTTGAACGAGGGGCGAGGTGCTGCCATCTACAAGGTTGATTCACAAGGATACATATTTAGACTTTTGTTCATAATGTGGAGTTTCAATTTAATCTCAAAATTCTAGAAAGCTCCCACTTAGATAAACACCTCTCAATTTAACTAAGTGATTACACAATCCCAGCCCCCATACCTCCCCCGATCGTTACGGCCATCAGTATGCGAACCAGGTAGGCCTCTAAGCCAATCACATCAGGCATGTGACTCGTGCTCAACCTTTCGGTCTTCTGTGTTCCAGGCCCGCATCTACATACGTCAAGCCTGCCAATCGGACCTTGATGTTAGCTGTTCAGCAAGGCCATATCTGCATATGCCAGGCTTGCCGAACCCAACCTCATGCGAACTCCGTTTAATATGTAGGACAACTCCGGTATGTACGGAGCATCAAGCCATATGGGAGAACCTTCCAGGCGGTGCCCACCAAGGGAGAACACAATGTTGGTATTGTGAGAGATGGTCCTGTTTCGTGCTACCGTCGATATATCTAGCATACTAGCATAAAACAGGAAGTAAAACTGTAAATCATACAACCTATGATCCCCCTTCATGCAAAGCAAAGTTAAACGCCTTTCTACTTTAGCTTGTGCAAGTTTTACGTGGCTGCTAGGGGTTTCGAGAGAGAACCGTTTATATCCTGCGAAAAACACTGTCTCCCATCTGTCTCTATTACACCCCTATCGGGGCCCTCCGTTGCAAACATCTTCGCATCGCTAATGCAAAAAGACAGACACCCCCCAGCCACTTTATATGGTACAAGCCATATGTCAAGCGTGGAACCAGTCTCGCGTAAACGCGTAAGGTCGGTCGGGGCCGCTTCATCAAACATTGCCGCAACGCTAAATGAGTACACGTGGGAGGGTAACGAATGAAGATTCGATGCCCACATCCTAGATGTGTTCTATCCGTACAAAACATCTACGCATAGCTAGCTCATGATACCACTGTTGGGATACGGGGCAGAGAACACAAATTTTTCACACCTACGGTACCCGAACCCAAGATCTATGCTATGGCGATGTAAAGTAACGGAGGGAATCGGTGTTCATACCTTTGAAGACCGAAAGAGGGAAACGTTCTTGCGAACGTGGTTGGCGTAGACTCAGAACTACGACCTCCCTGTCGTGTAGAAGACCACCACCGGCGAGGATGACTCCCGGTAAACCTCCAGCGACGAAGTAGCACCACAGGTGTAGTGCCTCGAAGAGATTATACACGTACGGTACAATCGATGTTCCTCCCGGGCCCCGAACCAGGCGAGCAGCGGAAGAAAGATGGCTACAGATCCCGACTCCAGCAGAGCGACGGCCTGCCTTATGGTGGAGAACTCCAGTCCTGGTGCAGACTCCAAACAAGGGGAGTCCACTTCCGGGAAGGAGAAGGAAGAAAGAAGGAGATTTGGTGTGTTGGGAAAAAGGGGGTCTACCCCTCCTTATATAGGCCAAGGGGGGGTGTGATCCTCCTCCCCTCCCCCATGTGGGACTAAACCCCCAACGGGGGGGAGGTGCGCCGGCCATAGGGGGGATGGGCCCCACCCTTGGCGCCAAGCCCAAGGGGGGAAACCCCCTCCTCCCCTAATGGGCCCCATGGGCCCATATAGCCTTTTTCCAATTTTTTTAATTTATTTAATATGTTTTAAATATTTAATTCAGATGATTAAATAATAAAAACATTATTAAAACAATTAAACTTTATTTTGAACTATTCAAAATGTCCGGAAACCATTCCGTCCTCGTCCGGAACTATTCCGGTGATTTCTCCTATTTCACCAATTGATCCCGTAACTGTCCTATGCATCGATTTCCCTTAAGTGTAACACCCTAACGGTCCGGGAAACAGCAGAGATGGTCGAGAATCTTCTCATTGACCAATGACTAGTCAGTTGGACCTGGTTACAATCCTTGACAGCCCCTGCGCTTCCATCGAATGAACTTCGATCGCTTTTGGAAACCGTTAACGATACGACGTAATCCCTTTGTGCTGCGGTACTTTGTTTGTCCGAGGTTTGATCGTCGGTATCCCACATACCGTGTTCACATCTCGTTCACAACAAACAACTTCTCTCGTCCATGATCATTGCATCTCTTGTGACCTAGTCACATCCTTGCAAGGTGTTGATGCAATATCACCGAGTGGGCCTAGAGTACCTGTCCTGTCACAAGGACTGACAAATCCCGCTCTGATCTATTAACATACTCATCAACCATCTATTTCCGAATACCCAAAGTGCTCCGTTATAGCCAGCATATTTCAGTCAGGCGGTGGGATACAAATCAAAGTCTCCTCATAGATCGTGATTACGTATGATCATTACGGTCTAAGGACTAAGCCATACGTTACAAAGTCATAGCAACGCTGAACTATGTGACTCGATCACATTGCAATACTTTAGGTGGGTGTACGTCCATCACATCATTCCCCTTAATGATATGACCTCATTGTCAATGGACTTAAGTGTCGCCATGATCAGGAAAGCTTGATCAATCAATTGCCCAATGAGATAGTTTACCCGAGTTAAATTACGGACCATGTTTTATACTACACCTATATTAGTATTTCCAAGTAATACAGTTATAGCACAGTATAAAACGTATTATGAACAAAACGGATATGTGAAAAATATCTTTATTAATTTGTCTCTAGGGCACATATCCAACATCATGCCCCCTGATGACTAGCTTGAGTGACAGAAACATGAGTCTAGGGGATGTGTTGTTTCCACAAGGGGGAAAACAACGGTGCTTGTACTTGCGGGTGCAAGGATTGTTTACTTTACGCAAAGTTCTTTAATGCAGTTGTCCGTTGCTTTGAGTTTACACTTTGGTGGGATTCGCAACTTAATACCAGCGAGATGTTCTGGATAGATATCTCAAGGTGGATGATTAGTAGGTAGATGAAGATGGATTTCGGTCTACTTGTCTTGGCGTACCGCCCATGCTTTTGAGCCTCTTCCTTTCTTTATATCATAATTAGCATTGGTTTGCGCACATAATCCTGTCAATTGCCAAGCTGTAATTTGTTTACCTCGCATGGCTATTTTATCATCTTTTGGGAGAGAGACATCACTAGTGAACATCATAGGACCCCGGTCCATATTTCCAATACTGTTTACACCCACTATCAATTTACTGCTTTATTTACTTTTCCGTTTCTATCACTATTATTATTGTGTCGTGCGTTTTATCCTTTGTAAACAACAAGGCCAGAGGAATTGACAACTCCTCTGTACTCGTTGGGAAGCAAAGTTATTTGTTGTGTGTGCAGGTCCAGGTAAAGTTAGCAACCTCGGTTGTAAACGGCGCCATTGTTCACTTCACCACTTTCTTGTATTTGTTGGAGTCCTACTGGTCGACACTCAACCTTAGCATCTTCGCTAAGGGAAACTTGCTGCTGTCTACATCTCAACCTTCCACTTTGGGTAACCAACGAGGGACGAGAATTCGTACCATCAAAAGCAATTTTTGGCACTGTTGCCGGGGACTCCACTCTTCAAGATAGGGGAGTTGCACACTATCTTTTATCTTTGCTGTTTAGTATTGCTAGTTTACCTTTCAGTTTTTGCTTTAGTGTCCTTTATCAAAAATCAAAAAAGTAGTTACCTTTCTAGTAATTGTCATTATGTCTGGACCTTTTGCCTTTAGTGAAGCAGAAGTGCTCACCTTTAAACAAAGAGGTGGTGGAAGTCTGAAAGATGCCTGGTATAGACTTAATGATTCTCAAAAAAAAGACACCAAGAAGCAATCCACTACTATCATGCTTAGAAACTTTTATGTTGGAATTACTTCTTGGAATAGGTTTGTTCTAGATACTGCTATCAATGGGAATTTCCTAAAAGTCCCAGTTTGGGAAGCTCTTAGTGTTATGGAAAATCTTGTTGGAAATCTCCCTGTTGCTAGCATTCAAGAGGACATTACCCTAGCTCACATTATGAAAAACTTGAAAAGATAGAGCTAGAGATGCCAAGCATTAATAAGATAAGTGAGTTGATCGTAAGGTTCAAGGGAATTTGAATAGACTCGATAGATCCATGCATAAAGTTTTCAAAACCTAGGAGACCATCAAATCCCATGACTTGGACCCTTCTAGGATTGATAAGATTGAGGAAATCATTGACACTCTAGGAACTAATTTCTCCTCAATCAAAACCAAAAAGGTGGAAACTCCGGCAAAGAAGGAACCTAGGTTCGTTTACGTTCCAAAGGCTCCCTGTTTCAAAAATAATCTATCTATTGCCAAAGGGGTTGAAATTGTGAAGACTTTGGAAGAGATACCTCTCTTTAATAGAATAAATGAGACTCCAATTGATCTTCCGCCTTTCGCTTTTATTCCTAGAAGTATCTTTATTAGGCCTTTATTTGAAAGACCTCTTAATATTGGTTGTACTATTGAAGAGCTTTTTGATGATCTTGGTGATGGTTCAATTGATACAACTTGATCTACTTGCATTAAGCCTAGCTAATGGCTTTAAAGAAGCGCTTTCGGGAGGCAGCCCGCAACGAATTTATGATTTCCTTTTTGTTTTTCTTCTGTTTTTAGTGGTCTTGATGATTGTTACTACTGTAGAAACATCATTGTATCTTTACTTTTCAAGCTTTGTGCCATTTATAGCCTCGTATGACAAGGGAAGTGAAAGTTGTGACATGCTGTCCAAAAAACAGATTCTGTCCTCGTGACTAGAAAAATCACAGTAAAATCCCAGTTCATCTTTTTGATCTGAAATTTTTACACAGTGTGCTCTATACAATTACAGAACTCTCTTATGTTCTGAGTTTTTTTATTTGAGTTGCATAAGTATCCCTAAAAAATTCTTTACTACCTTCTGGTCTGTTTTTCACAGATTTTGTCCTTTTTTTCCTTTCCTTCATTTTGCGAACCTTAAGCTTGCTTTTTCTTTGCAAAAACTTTTTGGCAATCTTGAGAAACAGTAGCTCTTCAAGAATATCTTTGTTTCCAGTAGAGAAAAAATTATTTTATCATGGGTACTAACCTCGCTAATCAGATTATGATGAGTTATGTATGAAGGGAGTTTTCAAGTGTGCGAGGGAAGATGATGAAAGAACATTACGAAGTGTCAAACGCTCAAGCTTGGGGATGCCCCATGCATCCCCAAGAAATATTCAAGGAGACTAAAGCGTCTAAGCTTGGGGATGCCCCCGTGCATCTCCTTCTCCATCAACAATTATCAGTTTGTCTCTAGTTTCACTATATTTTTATCACTTCATGCATTATGTGCTATGCTTGGAGCGTCTCGCTCTTAGGTTTTATTTTTAGTTTTCTTTAGCTTTGCTTGCTGTTCATAACAAGTTAGAACCCATCTTTCTTTGTGTGGGAGATAAACATGCTCCACTTCCAAAATCTAGAACACGACATAGGATTTTTCATGCTTATCTTTGATGTGTGTGTTCTTTATCTTTTTCATAGCTACTGCCATGTTTTGCTCTTAGTTTTCATGCTTATCTTTTTAAAGAGCTTTTGTTTAGTTAGTTTTGCTGGAACTCTCTTGAGTTTTCATGTTTATCTTGTTTAGAGAGTTTGTCTGTTGCACTGAGTTTTGTGTCTTGACTTGAAGTAGGTAATTGAGGCGGATAATGCTAACGTAGACCGAGCTACACGTAGCCCTTTAGTTTGAACAAGTCATAAAATGTATTTTATATTATTCAAAAAGCATTGAATTTATTTTTTGAATATATATACACATGTATATGACATATGTGCAAATTTTCATACCATTATACTTTCACATGTAGCGTATGAAAAAAAAGGACAAATATTTGATTTTAAATGGGCCTTTTTGTTGTTGGTTTTGGGCTGAAATTTTGTTTTTTTTTGCACACTTCATATTACAATATTTTCAAGCCAAATTTGACATGTTCATACGAAATACAAATAAGTTTCCATAGATTTTTTTCGGATTTTTTCAGAACTTTTAAATATGTTTTACGATTTTTTCAAAATAAAGGGCTATGTGTAGCTCGGCCTCCAGAAATTCGCACTCGTAATTGAGGTTTCTATTCTTTTGTACTAGTAACTTGCAATAGTTTTGAGGCATTGTTTTGAGTAATGTTTGGACTTTTTGTGTCAAGAGCTTTAGCCTATTAGTGATAGATGTCGTATTTTGGGCAATCCGTGTTTATTTTCAACGCTTACAAAATTAGTTGAGAACTTTAGCTACTAGATGGATCACTACTCTTCTGAGGGGTCGAATATTAGAGTACACTCACGTACCATGAGTCGAGGATGCGCAAGGATAACCAAACCCCCATACACTCCTCCTCGAGGTACTTGTCTCTTTGTGAAACCTCCTTATTAGATTGAGAGTTACCGATAATAAGTGCATGAGTTCTTCGGACTAATGTGAGTATTCGAAAGTTGACACTTCCACCTTCCCATATTTTTTTAGCCTCTCATGTGACGTGCATTGCTTTCTTCTCACTCCGAGAGTTGGCGTCCACCTTCGCCGGTACATCCAAACCCTTGGCACGATACGCTATGTCATCATAAACCTTCTTATATCCTTCCTCAAAACAGCCACCATACCTACCTATCAAGGCATTTCCATAGCCTTTCCGAGATACATTGCCATGCAACAGCCATCTTCTCATGACTTGATCTTCATGTCATACATGCTACTTTCTTGATCGATGAGCCGCATGCTAGTTGGGCCTTTCCCTAATCATTGGTACATGACGCGCTTGTATCATTGCATATCCTGCTACACTGGCAGAGGCATATATTTTCATACATCATGATAGTTACATCTTCTTTATGATTTGAGTACTTTTGTAAAGTGTGAAAGATCTTATATACTTTTTGTAGTATATAGAGTGTTGCCCCTAAAGTGAGGAAAAGATCCCAAAATGGACAAATGAAAAGATCCCAAAGTGGACAAATTAAAAGATCCCAAAGAGGACGAATGAGAGAAATAGAAAGAGCCATTGAGGCCACCAAAAAATAAAAATAAAATAAAAAAGAGAAAAAGAAATAAAAAGAGAGAAGGGGGCACACTACTATTCTTTTTGAGAGATCCACACTCGTACTCCCTCTTATACTTGTACTCCATAGAGATTATCATTTATGCATATAGCTATGTGGGGACATTCACACTATAGAACTTGGCTTGTATATTCCAATGATGAGCCTCCTCAAATGAGCTCTAGGTATTCTTGAACAAGCAAGTTGGGATGCACCCCCCACTAGTTCCATTGGAGAGCTTACCTTAGCTCATATGTGCATCCGTTGCATGGCAATCCCTACTCCTCACATCATATCTATCATTTGGCTTTCTCTCGCCTATGATTGTCCTCATTGATGTGAGCCTTTCACACCTTTTTGTCTTCCTCCTCCACCATATTCTCTCTTTGCCATACTAAGTGTCAACTTTCTTCCTTACGCTCATCCATTGCATGAGTGCTCAAAATATCCAAAAGGAGTGGCTCATTTTGACTTGTACCTGGCTAGTGGTCTGGGTATGAGTCAAGAAAAGATTCCAAAGAAGACCAAGTGTGAAACCTTAATATATTGAGTTCTCAACACAAAAATACTTTTTCTCGTATATCCCTATCCCCTTTCTTGCACGCAAACACCATTTGGGGACATTCAAGTCACGGACAGCGAGAGCTCTTGCACCTTTATGTTCATATGTTGCTTGTTTCAATGCTAAATATAGACTCTTGCCTGTTATGACTTGAATTGAATTACATGCCTTGATTGCTTTACTTAAAAGTTCTTATATGGTTGTTAGCATGTCACCACAGAAATTATGCTTTTATCATTTACCTACTCGAGGACGAGCAGGAATTAAGCTTGGGGATGTTGATACGTCCAAAACGTATCTATAATTTCTGCTTGCTCCATGCCTCTTTTGTGTGATATTGCTATGATATTGATGAACTTCCATACACTTTTGATCATACCTGGACTAACCTATTAACTCAGTGCACCCCAGTGCCAGTTCCTGTTTTCTGATGTTTTTCTATTTCAGGTTTCCCCCATATTAAAAGTGCTCCAAAAATTCAGGAAAAATCCAATAAAAAATCAGCGCAGAAGAAGCTTCGGGAATCATCGAGGGGGGGCAGAGGGGACCCACCAGGGCCCCAAGCGCCATCCCGGCGCGCCCTAGGGTGGGGCCGCGCCAAAGGGCTGCCTGGACCTCTGGTGGGCCCCCTGGCTGCCCCCCTTCGCCTATTTATTCCTCGTGACGTGAAACCCCCGTGACGGGAACCATTTTTCGCGATCTCTCCTCTGTTCCGCCGCCGCCGCGCTTCCAAGATCGGGAGCACCAGAAGACCTCTTCCCGGCACCCTGCCGGAGGGAGGAACCACCTCCGGGAGCTTCTCCACCACCATGGATTCTTCCCGGATTAACCGTCAGTAGTCCACCTTGGACCATGGGTCTATGATCGGTAGCTATGTGATGTTTTCCTCCCCTCTTTGTTCTTCATGGATTAGACCTCGTGAGTTTCCCTACATGGTCGAGGCACATATGTAATCTTTCTGCTGTTGCTATGCTGAGTTTGCTGGGATCCGATGGATTATGAGATCATGTTCAGATTGTGTTTGAGTAATATATTTGATTCTCCTCTTTTATATTTATGGTCTAGATTAATTCTTCCATGTTCTCCGTTGCTGTTTATTGCTTTGGCCAAGTAGTAGGTAGTGACTCCAAGAGGGAGCGTTATGCATGATTGTGGGTTCATGCCCCCTGATGACTAGCTTGAGTGACAAAAACATTAGTCTAGGGGATGTGCTTTTGCCACAAGGGGGAAAACAACGGTGCTTGTACTTGCGGGTGCAAGGATTGTTTAATTTACGCAAAGTTCTTTAATGCAATTGTCCGTTGCTTTGAGTTTACACTTTGGGTGGGATTCGCAACTTAATACCAGCGAGATGTTCTGGATAGATATCTCAAGGTGGATGATTAGTAGGTAGATGCAGATGGATTTCGGTCTACTTGTCTTGGCGTACCTCCCATGCTTTTGAGCCTCTTCCTTTCTTTATAGCATAATTAGCATTGGTTTGCGCACATAATCATGTCAATTGCCCAGCTGTAATTTGTTTACCTCGCATGGCTATTTTATCGTCTTTTGGGAGAGAGACATCACTAGTGAACATCATAGGACCCCGGTCCATATTTCCAATACTGTTTACACCCACTATCAATTTACTGCTTTATTTACTTTTCCATTGCTATCACTATTATTATTATCCCATGCTTTTATCCTTTGTAAACAACAATGCCGGAGGAATTGACAACTCCTCTGTACTCGTTGGGAAGCAAAGTTATTTGTTGTGTGTGCAGGTCCAGGTAAAGTTAGCAACCTCGGTTGTAAACGGCGCCATTGTTCACTTCAGCACCATCTTGTATCTGTTGGAGTCCTACTGGTCGACACTCAACCTTAGCATCTTCGCTAAGGGAAACTTGTTGTTGTCTACATGTCAACCTTCCACTTTGGGTAACCAACGAGGGACGAGAATTCGTACCATCAGTTATATTTTTGGTTCTCCTTTTATATTTTGTTCTTGAGTAATTCTTGCATGTTCTCCGTTGCTTTTCATTGATTTGGCCAGGTAGTAGATAGTAACTCCAAGAGGGATTGTTATGCTTGATTGTGGGTTCATGCCCCCAGATGTCTAGCTTGAGTGAGAGAAACATGAGACTAGGGGATGTGATGTTGCCACCAGGGACAAAACAACGATGCTTGTAATCGTGGTTGCAAGGATTATTTACCATACGCAAAGTTTATTAATGCGGTTGTCTGTTGCTTGGGGTTTACACTTTGGGTGGGGCTCGCAACTTAATACCAGCGAGATGTTCTGGATTGATATCTCAAGGTGGATGATTAGTGAGTAGATGCAGTTGGATTTCGGTCTACTTGTCTTGGTGTACTGCCCATACTTTTGAGCCTCTAACTTTCTTTGCAACATAATTAGCATTGCGGTGCATTTATAATTCTGTCAATTACCCAGCTGTAATTTTTTCACCCAGCTTAGCTATGTTATCTTCTTTTGGGAGAGAGACATCATTAGTGAACTGGGACCCCAGTCCATATTTCCACCACTGTTTACACCTCAACTCTTTACTGCTTTATTTCCTTTCAGTTGCAATCACCACTACTATTTCCCGCTTGTGTTTTGATCCTTTTTAAACAACGAGACCAGAGAGATTGACAACCTCTCTGTACTCGTAGGAAGCGAAGTTACTTGTTGTGTGTGCAGATCCAGGTTAAGGAAGCAATATCAATCAGACGGCGCGTTGCTCGCTTCACAACCGACTTGTCGTCCTTGGAGTCCTACTGGAGACATAAACCCTATCATCTACGTTAGGGGAAATTTGCTTCTAGGCTACATCCAACCTTCCACTTGGGGTAACCAACGAGGAGCACTACTTTGATGCCATCAAGAGAATTTCTGGCGTCATTACCGAGGACTCCAATCTTCAAGATAGTGGAGTTGCACACTATATTTTACCTTAGCTTTTTAGTCTTGTTAGTTTACTTTCTAGTTTTTGCTTTAGAGTCTTATACCAAAAACCACAAAAAAAATTGCTTTATACCAAAAATCAGTAGGCGGGAGTTTTATCTTCACTTCTTTGGTTGGTGAAGAAAGAACTTGATGCTTTGGTCGAAGTGAAAGCTAAACCAACAACACCATCAGACTCAGAACCTGAACCAGGCCCTGAGTTTGATTCAGCTTCGGACTCAGATGCATCATCTTCAGAGTTCATCTCTTTACCCACATAGGCCTTGTCACGGTGAGAGTTTCTTCTATGAGATGAACGAGACTTCGAGGAAGAACCCTCACGCTTCTTATGATACGTCTTCTTTTTGTCATCATCAGAATCATTCTTCTTGTCCCTTTTGGACCTTGATTCATGTCTCTTTGGCTCATAGTTTTTTCTTGATCTGTGAGACTTGCTCGAGGAATTGCTCTGTGAGTGCTTGGATCTGTTTTCAATTTCCCAAAGTGGACAGTCTCCAATGAAGTGGCCGGATTTCTTGCACTTGTAACATGGGTTATCCTTCGCTGATGAGTTTCTTGACGATGATCGGTGATGAGAAGAGTTGCTTGAGGGTCTGGAGGGATAATTCTTCTTCGGTGATGAAGAGTTCTATCTCTGAAAACGATTGAAGCATTGCATGATTAGAGCAAGATCCTTGCCAATACTCGAGGGATCATCAGAATCAACAACAGAGGCAGAACGGGCATCCGAGGAAGAATGTATTGAAGCTTTTTCCTTGAGGGCACGAGTTCTTCTTCGAGATCCATTGAAATCTTGTTTTTCCTCTTCTTCCATATCATGAGTCTTGAGTCTTTCTATTATGTCAGCAGGAACAAGGTATCTGAAATCATGTCTCTCCTTGATTATCAGCACAATGTGAGAAAAGGAATCATCCAGGGCGCAAAGCAAAGTTCTCAAATCCATGATTTCGGTAACATCTTTGGTACCGAGGGAAGTAAGCTCATTTGACAGGGCGGTGGGTTTGTTGTAGATGTCAAACACATTTTGACCCTCTTTATGCTTAAAGTGGTGGAATTTGCTTCGAAGAGTATCAATTCGAGCATCTTTCTGGGTAGTGACACCGTATCCTATCTTTTCAAGATAGTCCCATATATCCTTTGCCGAGAGAATATTCTTCACTTGGTTGTATTCATGTGGGGTCAAATGGTTCGTGATGAAAACCCAAACTTGAGCATCGAGAGCCTTCTTCCTTTTCTCTTCTTCAGTGGGAGCAGTGAGGTCAACAACAGTGACTCCGTCCTTGTCAACTTTCCAAGAAGCTGGATCAATAGAGATAATGATAAGGAAAAAAGAAAGACACCTGATGATACGAACCACCGGGGGAATCCTCTTGAGTTTGTCCCGATCTTTCACAGCGAGCAACCTGGATATAAATCCTTCCAATCACGCGATGAACGCAACCTGAAGAAGAGGAACGAATCCAGCAAGCAACGTGATGGAGATCACCACGCCTCAAACCAAAACACGACAATCCTTGATGAACACAAGAACCTCCGCGGCAATATTTATTGGATAAATGGCATCGCCAATCCCGGAGGAAAGCTTCACCAAGAGATACAACTCTTAACCTTAAAATTCTTGTCTAAACTTAAGCTAACCCTAAAACTCGTAGGGAGTGTTCTATTTATAAGCTAGGGGGTAAAACTAGGAATACATGGGCCGTAACCCATCAGATCTGCGCGCAGGTAGTTTCGGACGTCCGATGGGTTTCGGACGTCCGTCACGTCGGACGTCCGAAACGTGTCGGAAATCTGACTCTGGCGGTGAGGTGTCCTGGATTGGGAGTTTTTCTCGAGGACCTTCATGTCAGACATCCGTCATATGTCGGACGTCCGATGCGTCGGACGTCCGAATCATGTCAGAAATCCGTCTTCGGTTTTGGAGGTCTTCTGGATACGGAGGTCGCCATCCTTCTCGCTGATGTCGGACGTCCGAATTGGGTCGGACGTCTGATGTCCAGAATCCTGTCCATCTTCGCCTCCTCCATCCAGCGCATATCATCTCCTCCTCCGTCCTGTTGTTGTCGTGCCCATATCATCCCCCCCCCTTCAAAAAGCGTTGTCCCCAACGCGTGAGGTCTGCTCGAAAGGGTGGCATGATATCAACAACATCACACGTCTTTATCACTTGACTTGATGCAGCACTGAGCGCCTCCTTTCTTCTCCACATGAGTTTGGACTTTGCTGCCACCACCTTCTTCTTCTCAACTCTTGCTGGAACCCTTTGTTGCGGAACATGAATCTTCTTTGTATGACCCTGCAAAGTGGTAATTCCCGGGCCACACAACTGACGAACACGTCCATCCTTGCCTTTGTGCACATGCACGGCTACTCCAACAAAACGTCACAGAGGTGTGCGAACAAAACTGTGGTCATCAAACCTCGTCTCCATATGCACCGAGTCACGAACAGCACCACTGTCATCAGTCTGAACACCTTTGTCAACACAAACTGAAGGTGTATCACATGCTGTAATGTCCTTCCTTTCATCACGAAGAGGCGTAACTTCAACCGGCTTGTCACCAACAAGTACAACTGACTTGTCATCTACAGGCATGGCTGAATTAGTTTCAGTACTGATGCTCCTAGCATCATGCTCCTCAGGCTGCAACTTAGCTAAACTTGGTTGTGTTTTAGCCTTGTGCAACTTCTCCTTGCGAACCACCAGCACCACATCGGACTTGATATGATCATCTCCCATAGGCTTCAAAGTCCTCTGTTCGCCATCATGCATAAAAGAATATGTATTTGCTCGGCCCGCATGTATAGCATTGCGATCATACTGCCATGGACGCCCAAGTAACAGTCCACACACCTCCAATGGCAACACATCGCACTCAACCTCATCAACATAGTCACCAATTGTAAATGGCACATGCACCTTATGAGTAACCTTCAGCATACCGCAGCTATTCAACCACTCGAGATGCTTCGGTTCAGGAATACGCCATGTGGACAACCTCAATGCTTCCACCATCGCTTTGCTAATGCCATTGGTACAACTACCACCATCAATCATCAACTTGCATGCTTTGCCTTTAATCATACACTGCGCCTGAAATAAATTCCATCGCTGACATCTATCCACTTTCATACAAGTATCACCATGTACTCTCTTGAGTTGCACATTCAGCCCACTCAATGGTACAACATCATCCACAACATCCTTTCCAACATCATCCGCCAAGTCAGAAATCATGGCTGCTGCCTCATCAATTTTCTGTAGTGGAACAACGGTCTGACTAATCTCAACAGTATTTGGAATCAACTCCTTTTGAGAGCTAGCAGACAAATCTGAGATTGTTTTGGATATAGCTGCCGCTTGTGTTTCAGCCTTCGCTAATATCTGCAAAATCTTTGATATATCATCCAAATCTGCATAATATGGACCAACCGCAGTATTGTTTTCGCGTTTGCGGCTGTACCGCTGTAACACTCTCACTGTCAGTGAACAGTAATCACCATTACTGTTGATCATTACTGTTCAAAACTTTTGTTTGATCAACTTGGTTCAGTTCAAATTCAACTTCTCTTTTGGTATTGTTGAAAGTCATGTGATCATGGACCTTGGTCAACTTGAATCCAAACAATTGCAAGCTCAAATTAAATACCCTTTGAATTGAATTCAAATCAATCTAGTTCAAAATGCCTTTGGTGGATTATTAAATAATAAAACCAAAGTGCAAAATAAACTTTCTCCAAAAATTGTGAAACTACTTTTATAAAATCACAAATATTCAGTGGACCAAATCCAAATGGGTTTGGGTATTTATTAATTATAGAAAATTCCAAACAATTCAAACAGTAGGTTAAAACCCTTACTTTGGGCATTTAATATTTAAAAGAAATATCTAATGATTTTCTTTTGCTACAAAAACTTTTGTGGCACTGCTATATAATGATATACTAATTTTGAGGCACCTAACATATTTTACAAAAATGCCTAAGCTAGGAAAACAATTACCAAAAGAAAATACAGAAAAGAAAAGAGAGATAAAATAATAAAACCTAGTCTACCCCCCATGGGCGAAGCCCACCCCAACCTCCCCTTCCCCCTGGACCGAATCCAGCCCAACAAGCCCACCCCACCCCTTGTCTTCTTCCCCCACCTACTCTTCCACCTGCTCCCGTACGGCACAGCGGCCGTGGACACGCCGGCCGGCCCCTCCCCCACCTTCTCCCTCCCCCCTCTCACCTGCCCCCCGGTGGAGATAATGCCAAGCTCCCCAGCCCCGGTGCTCGCCCTCCCCTTTTTCCCCTCGCCCTCTTCTTCTCCGCCTTGCCCGACGCAGCCATGGTCACGGGCTCGTGAACCCCCGCGGCCACACTGCCTCCCAGCCCCAGCCACCGTGTCTGCGGGCACCGCAGTCGTCGCCTACGCCACCACGCCGCGGGAATTGAGCCGGGAGCCCCTCCACACTATGCCACGTCGCCGTTCCCCTCCGCCGCCCCACCGCGTCGCCGTCGTCAATTCGCGCGCCATCGAGCCTCCCCCGAGCCCACTCTAACGGCTAAAGGATCACGGTGAGCCCCGCTCTCGTTCCCCTCTTGCGGCGCTCGATCCCGTCCGCCTGAGCGCCGCCGCCACCTAGCCGTGCCCCGGTCGACGCCGCGAGCTCGCGTCCGGCGGGCACCGTCCCAAACCAGTCCGTGTTTGTTGCACGAATGGGCGCGACTCCTCGCACTAGTCATGTAAACGCGAACGACGCTCAAATTGGTCCCGTAGTCGACGTCCCCGTCCAAGCCCGCCTCCGGCCGCCGCGTGCGTGCTCGCCGCCGTTGCTCTGGTGCTCCTCCGGCGGGCGCAACCCTACTAGTCGACGTGCGGCTCCACGCTGGTTCGAACCAGCCCGGTCCGGCGTGCTCCCGTGGCCGGATCCGAGGGCACGGTCGCCGCCAGCACCCACGGCCCCGCCGGCACGTTCCGGTGTGGCTGACCGGGGGCCCCTGCCTGTCAGGTTCCCCATTAGTGGCTAATGGGCCACTAACAGCGGGGCCCCCCTTAATCCCTCCTTTATTTAAAACTAGGGATAAAAACCCCCCACTATCTATGACAAGTGGGCCACATGCCCCTTTTACTTAACTAAAATTTCTTAATTAACGACTGTGTCATTGACACCTGGGGCCCACCTTTCTGTTATATAAAATAAAAATGATTTATAAAATGTCTCAATGACATGTGGGTCCATTGTTGTTAATCACTTGGTTTATTTCAAATAAATCTAATTAGCAATGTGAGGCTGACCAGTGGGACCCACTGGTCAGGTTTAACTGGTCAACCCCCTCTGTGGATAATGTTTATTTAAAAAAGATCAGGAAATCATTTAAATTAAGTTAAAACTTTGAAATTGAATAACTTTTAAACCGTAACTCAGATTCAAAAACTTTATACATGAAAATTGATCAGAAAAATATAAAGAATACGAATACACTATCCGTATGTCTATCCCCCCCCCTCTAACACAACGAACATCGAACCGTCCCCCTTCGGACCGACTGTCCGATAAATTGTCCGGTACTTTTAGAGTGCCCGGATGAATTTATTCCGAACACGAATGTTTCTCAGAATAGATCAACTAGCACGGATACACCCCCTTATGTTTTTCCGGTACCCACGACACCTCCGGCTTGATCCTTCCCCCCTCCGGACACCTTGTTCGGTAATCACCCGGAGCCGGTAGTTCATCCTCAGATGAATTTCCGTTCCGGGGAACGTGCATTGCACTGCGTTAGAACACCGTTAACATTTCATCTGTCATGTCATGCATCTGTTTGAATATTCTTGCTGTGTATTTATTGTTTTCTTTCCCCCCCCCTTAATCTCCGGTAGACCCCGCTGCTGCCGTCGACTACACCACTGCTGAGTACGACTACATCGTCGACGACCGTACCCCTACCGTCGAGCTTCCAGGCAAGCAGAGCCATTCTCTTCCCCAGATATCGCCTATCTTTCCGTACATTTCTTGCACTAGGCATTGTTACTACTGTTGCTACGTTACAATCCTATTCATTTGCATAGCCTGTTTTGTCGCCCCTTGATGTACCTCCTTTACCCTATGCTGCCTATTATTATTATGCATTATTCAGAAGTGAGCCCTGCGCATTGTTAGCTAGGATTAGATAGAGGGCCGTGGTCACTCAGGGGAGTGAACGCGGATACAAATATTATAACTGCACAGGTACGGTACAATGCAGACACAGCCTCAGGCCCCCTAGCTCGGCTCTGTCGAGCCACCATCAAGTGTGAGCTATCAAGGAGTAATCCTTGTACTCCACTCGTTGCTGACTCTGTATAGCCGCTCTAGGTACCTGAGCAACGGTTGTCCTTCAGGTAAGAAGTCGGGCGACCCAACGGTGCCTGCGAGTGGTACTGCAACGGGACGACAGGGAGGGTATGACCAGTGTACCGGTGTGCTTGGCCCCTGATCGTTGGCCGCGAGAGTTACCAAACCACGAAAGTCGAGCTCCTTCAGGAGCACACGCGAGACAAGGTAAGGAGACGGTTCACCTTGTTGGTAACCGCAGTGACTTGGTGGGACGACAGGGCAGGCACCGATGTACTGGTGGTCCTGGCTGTTGTCGTTGTCCGCGGGTCAATTAAGTCGAGGCAACGATAACGGTTGTCACGCAGGTTAATAAAATGCTAAATGGTTTAGTGAATGTCTTGAGTTGGCTATATGCCATGTACGCACTACCTACCCGTGGGAATTACGAGTTTATGGGCTCCTTTGCTTCGTAGTGTCGTCCGAGGACTCTTCAGACGTCAGCAGTACCGCGGCCTGCGCCGGGAAGTTGTGTTGTCTTATTTGCCGCGGCAGTGTGATTTGTATTTTCTTTGATTTAACTTCACCAGCCAGCCTCGCACCGTGCAGGAGTACGTCGGGGTTAGGGTCCAAAGCCCCGCGTACATAGGATATAGTCCGGCGGATGACCTCTCTGTTGAGTTTGAATGATGGGCTATGAAGTGTCGGATAGCCTCGGTGGAGCGTTCCCTAACAAGGTTCCCGCCACCCTGGAGATCCATGCGTGTAGCGTAACACAAGTGCACCCCTGCAGGGAAGATTAATCTATTCGAATAGCCGTGTCCACGGTAACAGGACGCTTTATGCTGAAGCTGGATCTTACCACTACAAACTATTATTATTAAACTGTATGGTTCCGGGTTTTCTTCCTCGCGGGGATGTCGAGGAGGTGAACTCGGAGGCATTGTTAATTAATACAACTTATTATTATACAATGCCGCAGAAACTTCTGCTGCATTGTTACTTTATGCTTTATATAACTGTTGGCTGATTCTTACCTCATGCTGCAAGACATCGTCGGAAGATGCTAGTCTTCGGTAGGCCTAGCTTCTTACCCTTGCTCTGGATTTCTGTCTTTCAGTCCACTATATACAGCCTCTTATTTCCGTTGATACAATGCATAATGCTTAGTAGCGGACTTAAGACTCGCGGGTATGCTAGATACTCACCTTTGCTTTATTTCCCCTTTTCGCTTTGCCTGATCGGCCGCTGCAGCCGACGTTGGAGCCCAGGAGCAGGAGTACCCCGGAGGCGCCTACTACGACGTCGAGTTCCCCGTTGACAAGGAGTAGTTCGGTGGATCCCAGGCAGGAGGCCTCGCCTTTTCGATCTGTATCTCTGATGTGATTTGTGCTAGCCTTCTTAAGGCAAAACTTGACTAACTATGTCTGTACTCAGATATTATGGCTTGTATGACTTATGTATTCGGGTCCGCGTGACCCCCTTTATTGTAATATATTTGTTTATCCTTTTGTGTTTAGTGTTGTGCTGTGATATTCTCACCGTGGCACCCTAATCTCAGCCGTGTACCCTGCGTGGATGATTACTGTACACGGATTGATTTTGGGGGCGTCACAACCGCTGCGAACCGGAAGCGGAGGCCATACAATCTGAAAAGCACGCAAGATATCCTTTCCAAATTGTGCTTACACGCCTTATTTGGAGCACGGATGCGGATTCTGCACCTATATCAATTTAGGGACGCCTGACAGCCAAATCCAAGTACGGGATTTCTTTTCTTCAACCTCAAGCAATATCCTCGCAAATCAATCTACCGGAAACAAATCTGCGGAAATACAGCAGCAATCTGTAGCCTCTATGCACAATCTCCTCCAAACAAATCAATCTGAACGAGAAATCCTCCAAGAAAACTCCTCCCAACAAACTGATCTAGATGCGATCGATCAACACAACCTCGTCGTGATCAACCCGAAAATCTGATACCACATGATAAGGAAAAGGGAGACCTGATGATACGAACCACCGGGGAATCCTCTTGAGTTTTTCCCGATCTTTCACAGCGAGCAACTTGGATATAAATCCTTCCAATCACGCGATGAACGCAACCTGAAGAAGAGGAACGAATCCAGCAAGCAACGTGATGGAGATCACCACGCCTCAAACCAAAACACGACAATCCTTGATGAACACAAGAACCTCCGCGGCAATATTTATTGGATAAACGGCATCGCCAATCCCGGAGGAAAGCTTCACCAAGAGATACAACTCTTAACCCTAAAATTCTTGTCTAAACTTAAGCTAACCCTAAAACTCGTAGGGAGTGTTCTATTTATAAGCTAGGGGGTAAAACTAGGAATACATGGGCCGTAACCCGTCAGATCTGCGCGCAGGAAGTTTCGGACGTCCGATGGGTTTCGGACGTCCGTCACGTCGGACGTCCGAAACGTGTCGGAAATCAGACTCTGGCGGTGAGGTGTCCTGGATTGGGAGTTCTTCTCGAGGACCTTCATGTCGGACGTCCGTCATATGTCGGACGTCCGATGCGTCGAACGTCCGAATCCTGTCGGAAATCCGTCTTCGGTTTTGGAGGTCTTCTGGATACGGAGGTCGCCATCCTTCTCGCTGATGTCGGACGTCCGAATTGGGTCGGACGTCCGATGTCCAGAATCCTGTCCATCTTCGCCTCCTCCGTCCAGCGCATATCATCGCCTCCTCCGTCCTGTTGTTGTTTGTGCCCATATCAGATAATGTTTCGTATCATCTTGTCTTTCTAGTATGGATAGTTAGATCCATTGTACATAGGAATGGGTTCACCAGAGCGAATTGCTGCAAACGACATTCTTGATAACACACCAGGAGGTTAGTCCAAAACATGCAGAGTGTAGGGAGTGCCTTGCTCTAATACCAATTGAAAGCGCAAGAATGATCTGAGGGGGAGGTGGTGAATGATCACTTCAAAATTTTACTCCAAAACTTCGAAGTAAAACAGGAGAGCAACAGAAAAACTAAGAGGAACACGAAGGAAATGCTACCCAGAGAAACATATCCAGATAGAACATAACGAAGCTACACTAGTCGAGGGGAAACGTCGAAAGTAAACAAGGACAAGAGTAAATACTGAATGTAAGTGTGGGAAGGAAAACGAGCCAGACTCAGCGATGTTTGGTGAACCAGTTCACACTGCTACGTCTGGTTGGAGGGACTGGTGATTGAAAACCTGGAGCAAAACTCTCTCCGTTCTATGCTCCACTGAAACAAAATCCTCGAGCTTGTCCAGTTCTTACTCGGGATAGATAATTCAGGACATCTCTGAAACCTTCCCAAACTTCCGTCGCAACGACAATTACTCTTCGGCTGCTGAAAGGCGACCACTAACCGTTTAAGAGACTTGTCGATCTCCAAGATAAAAAGGCTGGCTAATATCAACCTAAGTATATGTGACTTGGTCAACTCAGTATGGGACTTGAGTTTTTCTCTCGATATCTTACTTGGGATTGCTCACGGTAATTGTCTGAGAATATTCAGTGGAGCAGCCAACCGCAACTAGTGGGTAGGTGCAGGGTATTTATAGGTGGCGATCCCAATGGCGAAATGACTGAAGTGACCCGATGTGACAGCTTGACCCGTGTCCACAACGGTCGGATTTCAAATCAAGGCACAACTTTACTTGAGGAACAAGAAAGATGACTCACCGAAGAGTTCTCTCTTGGATGCACAAAGTGTGATGACTTTTCCTTCGAGCTATAACTCAGCTCCCTGAGATTTCTCTCGGTAGGCTATCTCTGTGGGTTTTATGGTGAGCTGAGCAAGTTCACTTCAACCTAGATCTCAACTAGCAAACCCCTCTTGATAGTGCGGGTTTTTCTACGACTCAAATAAGAAAAGAGAAACTAGAAAAAGTAATATGTCTTCATCCAGCTTCAGCTTTATCCTCGTTGGGTTTTACCTTGAGAACTGTAACACCCTCAGAATCAGTAACAGTAATCACTACAGTGATTCCAATGTTAGTGATCATTACTGTTGATGATCAAGCCATGATCACCTTTGATCATAGCTCTGTCAAATTCTCACCCTGATAAAAATTTCAAATTATAGTGGACTATAGATTTGCTCCAAGGAATTTTGGGAGATTATCAACCCACTTGCAAATGGTTAAACCAAAACATCCTTAATCATTTGAATAATCCTAAGTCCATGATAGTTGTGAAACCAAATAGGATTGGTTTAGCCAAAATTGCCATGAAATTTAAAATGGAAATGAAAATCTTTGTTAAACCAAAATTTGTGGAACCTATTAATAAAATTGCCTAGCAATCATGGGACATGATAATGTAGTAATGGATATTTTATGAAAGTGATTTAGTAATATTATGAAATAAAATAATTGCTTGGGGATTATTAAGTTGCCATGATAATTTTAATAAACATATGGGAATTTTAAATGCACTAAAAATTGTGGAACCTATTTTATAAAATGTGAAATAATCAGTAGGTAATGTTGTGATGTATTAGAGAATTATTAGTTTTCTTAAATAAAATAAATAATTCAAAACAGTAGAAAATGGCCACATTTAATTGATTTTCAATTTATATAAAATCTAGATGATTTTATTATTGTTCAAAAAAATTTGTAGCAGTAGTTTGCATTGCAACAATATTAATGGTATAGGTTTTACATCTAACAAAATTAAATTGATTGGAAAACAAAAATGAAACAGAAAAGAAACAAAAGAAAACAAAAAATATGCAAAAACCTATCCTACGCCCTGGGCGCTGGCCCACCCCGGGTGCCCCTCCTTCCTCTCTCCTTCCCCTGCTCCCCTCCCCCACCACGACGACAGTGCCATGGCAGGGGAGCACTGTCGCCGGCGGGCCCCCCTCCACCCACCTGCCCTACCTGCTCCCTCCCACCTCTGCTCGTGGATAAGGAGGAGGCCGTAGCCATCCCCCTCCTCCTCCCCACCCAGTTTTCCCCTCACGCTCTACCACCAAACATGGAGACGCCATGGAATCGCAGCCGCCATGGGCACGGCCGCCGCGCCTCCCTCGCCTCTGCGGCGGGTCCACCGGCGTCTTCTCCTCCCACCCCGACCTCGTGCCTGAGCCGAAGGTCACCTAGATGCCGGGATCGAGCTTCCACAACTCCAGGGTCCCCGCCGCGACGGACACAAATTCTGGTCGGCTCCGTCGTCGCCGTTCTCCGGCCACCCCGGGCAGACCCCCACCACCGATGTGAGCTTGCTCGCCTCCCCTCCCCATCCCTTTCGCCGTGCCCCTTGCTCTGCCCCCCCCCCTCGCCGAGTCTCTGTTCCATCCGCCACGGTCGGCCGTGGACGAGCCCGCCGTTGCCGGTAGCTCCGTCTCCGCCTTGCCCCGAGCCCGCGCGCCCCCGTGGCCTCTCCGCCCTCCACGTCTCTGTCTGCCACCGTCGGGCGCGCCCGCACCATTCCCACTCCAAAATCCGCACGCCGCCGTGCTCGGCTAGCCTCCGGCGCGCACAGGCTATGGCCTTGTGCCACGGACGATGCCCCCTGCAAAAAAAAGGGGTTAGAAATAACCCCCCCCCCAATTACGTTATCTGCCCCCTAATTATCTGATAAGTTAATTCACCCTGAGATACTTACATGTGGGCCATGGGCCATTTTTGATTATATTATAAGTCTGTTAATTGTCCATGTCAATGACAGCTGGGGCCCGCAGCTATTTAGATTGAAAGTAAATCAATTGATTTAGTTCTATGACTATGCCACTTGGGCCCCACTTGTCAGGAATTAAATAAATGTTTTGTATAAAATATGTGTATGACAGATAGGGCCCGCTGGTCAGGTTTGACTAGTCAAAAGGCACTGTTCTGGATAATATTGGGTTTTATTAAATAAAAATAATTCCAGAAATTCTTTTAAATTATTTAAAACTTTAAAATTCAATATCTTTTAAACCGTAATTCAGATTCAAAAACTTTATACATGAAAATTGATCAGAAAAATATAACGAATACGGATACGCTATCCGTATGTCTAACACCCCCCTCTAACGTACCGAACATCGACATTCCCCCCTTCGGGCCGTTTGTCGATAATTCCCGGTACCGATATACGTTGCCCGGATGTATAACTTTTGTATACGAAAGTTGTTCAGAATGGATCAACTAACACAGATACACCTTTCACATGTTTGTCGGATGTCCACGACACCTCCGGCATGGTACCTTTCCCCTCCGGACACCCTGTCCGATAATCACCCGGAGCTGGCAGTTCATCCCCGGATGAATTCCCACTCCGAGCAACATGCATTGCACTGCGTTAGAACACCGTTAACTTTGCGTTTGCCATGTATTGTATTTGTATTGCTATTATTGTTGTGTATTTATTGTTTCTTCCCCCCTTAATCTCTGGTAGACCCCGCTGCTGCCGTCGACTACACCGCTGCTGAGTACGACTACTTCGTCGACGACCCTACCCCTACCGTCGAGCTTCCAGGCAAGCAGAGCCATTCTCTTCCCCAGATATCGCCTATCTTTCCGTACATTTCTTGCACTAGGCATTGTTACTGCTGCTA
Source organism: Bromus sterilis (assembly GCA_950022295.1). Taxonomy (NCBI): domain Eukaryota; kingdom Viridiplantae; phylum Streptophyta; class Magnoliopsida; order Poales; family Poaceae; genus Bromus; species Bromus sterilis. The sequence goes on along the minus strand of OX465596.1, from coordinate 264,523,767 downwards.
CGTTACAATCCTATTCAATTGCATAACCTGATTTTGTCGCCCTTGTTGTACCTTCCTTTGTCCTATGCTGCCTTATAAATATATATATAATATTCAGCAGTAAACCCTGCGCATTGTTAGCTAGGTTTAGAATAGCGGGCCGTGATCACTCTGGTGAGTGAAAGCGGATTACAAACATTATAACTGCAACAGGTACGGATCAATGCAGACGCCCTAGGGAACCTACAACGGCGAGACTCTGCCGAGCCGCTTCGAGTTTGGCTTACGAGTGGAATGGACTCGTATTTCACTCTCGTCGGCTCAGTAGCGTAGCATCACCGGGATGATACGAGGTTTACCTCATTAGTTCATTCCGCTGATGTCTCTGTCAAACCTCTTTAGGTGTGCCATCGAGGGTGATACCTCCTGGTTTCACTTAATGGTAGGAACTCGAACCAACTGGTGTCCTTAAGTGTAAGAAGTCGGGCGACCCAACGGTGCCCGCGAGTGGTATTGCAACGGGACGACAGGGAGGGTACGACCAGTGTACCGGTGTGCTTGGCCCCTGATCGTTGGCCGCAAGAGTTACCAAACCACGAAAGTCGAGCTCCCCCAGGAGCACACACGAGACAAGGTAAGGAGACGGTTCACCTTGTTGGTAACCGATGAGACTTGGCGGGACGACAGGGCAGGCACCAATGTACTGGTGGTCCTGGCTGCTGTCGTTGTCCGCGGGTCAGTTAAGTCGTGGCAACGATAACGGTTGTCACGCAGGTTAATTAAAATGCTAAATGGTTCAGTGAATGTCTTGAGTTGGCTATATGCCATGTACGCACTACCTACCAGTGGGAATTACGAGTTATGGGCTCCTCTGCTTCGTAGTGTCGTCCGAGGACTCTTCAGACGTCGGCAGTACCGCGGCCTGCGCCGGGAAGTGGTGTTGTCTTATTTGCTCGCGCGGTGGTGTCTTATTTGGATTTGCTTTAACTTCACCGGCCAGCCTCGCACCGTGCAGGAGTACGTCGGGGTTAGGGTCCAAAGCCCCGCGTACATAGGATATAGTCCGGCGGATGACCTCTCTGTTGAGTTTGAAAGATGGGCTATGAAGCGTCGGGTAGCCTCGGTGGAGCGTTCCCTAACAAGGTGCCCGCCACCCTGGAGATCCGTGCGTGTAGTGTAACACAAGTGCACCCTTGCAGGGAAGACTAATCTATTCGAATGGCCGTGTCCACGGTAACAGGACGCTTTATGCTGAAGCTGGATCTTACCACTACAAACTATTATTATTAAACTGTATGGTTCCGGGTTTTCTTCCTCGCTGGGATGTCGAGGAGGGGATCTCGGAGGCATTGTTAATTATTACAACTTACTATTATACAATGCTTCAGCAACTTCTGCTTCATTGTTACTTTATGCTTTATATAAACTGTTGGTTGATTCTTACCTCATGCTGCAAGACATCGTCGGAAGATGCTAGTCTTCGATAGGCCTAGCTTCTTACCCTTATTCTGATTTCTATCTTGCAGTCCACTATGTACAGCCTCTTCTTTCCGTTGATACAATGCATAATGCTTAGTAGCGGACGTAAGACTCGCGGGTATGCTAGATACTCACCTGCTTTATTTTCCCCTTTATTTGTTTTGCCTGATCGGCCGCTGCAGTCGACGTTGGAGCATTGGAATCCAGGAGCAGGAGTTCCCCGACGCCAACCACAGCAACGTGAAGATCCCCGATGCCTTCTACGACGTCGAGTTCCCCTTTGACCAGGTGTAGTTTGGAGGTTCCCAAGCAGGAGGCCTTGCCTTTTCGATCTAGTGTTGATTTTGTGCTAGCCTTCTGAAGGCAACCTTGTATCCTTGTGTCTGTACTCAGATACTATTGCTTCCGCTGACTTTGTGCTCTCGAGCTGTTGTATTCGAGCCTTCGTGGCCCCTGGCTTGTATTAAACAGCTTGTATTATTTTATTTGTAGAGTTGTGTTGTGATATCTCACCGTGAGTCCCTGATCTCGATCGTGTACCTTGCGTGTATGATTACTGTACACGACTTCATTTTGGGGGCGTCACAAGTTGGTATCAGAGCCGACTGCCTGTAGGACACCCCCTTCCAACTCCTTGGTCGAAGTCGAGTCTAGTCTTTGCAAAACTACTTTACTAACAGTGTCGTGTGGCTTATCGGCCCACGTCGCAAACTGAGTGGTATTAGGATCCTTTTCTCCGTACCTTTACTCTGGGATTCTACTCTCTTATCCTTTCGGTTAAATGTTGCTAACTCTGACATTAGGATCTCGTGGTCGCATCTACCCGGAGAGCCCTTCACCCAAGATGATCGCTTGCTTCACCCGAAGATTATGAAGATTACGCTCCGATAAATTCCCTTGAACCTACGTGTTCGTGGCCTTGCGATCCCCTGCCACCGATAAGTCTGTATGGATATTTACATCCACTTCTCGATCTGGAAATCATAATTCCCTTGTACTTAAGCATCAAATTATTCCGATGCTTCTATCACCTGATGCCTTTGCATTCTTTCTCCTTCTGGTTGAGTGCCGATAATCACCTCAGATTCTTTGCGAACCACCTGACCTTTGGTGGATTATTATCCGACTAATCTTACATGGCTTCTTCCATGTGTCAATTGGATTCATCGTGTGAAATACCATCCCTGCCCTCGATGATTTGTGTTATCATCGACAACCTCCCTTGACTCCCTGCCAATACAACTTAGTCGTGTATATTGTGTTCTGCTTTCCTTGGGAAAGCCATACACCTGATACTTGTGTATCATCACATTTTCCTTTCCATTAGTCTGTTTAACCTTTCTTGTAATGCATCTTATCTAAGCAGTGAAATGCTCCTTCTTGTGTAAACACCTTGGGGTGCAACCTCGTCAGTAACATCTTGTTGCCATTGTTGATGACATTTCGGTAACCACCGGGACGAGAACTTTGCCAATTGGTCCGCCTCGTATTAACGAGCAGGAAATGGTTCTCAATGTCCACTGCCCCTGGTACCGACATTGTTGCTGACATAGCTGACAAATTATTCTCTGACAGCCTTGCGTCGTGATCGCATAACATGTCGCCACCCTCCCTATTCTTGGTGGGCCCATAACCCACAGTTCCACTGGACCAAAACCTGACTCTTGTCATCGACCTTGTGAAATTTCGTCTGATATCAGACTCAGTGCTTGCGTCTGATGATCGGGGCCCTTTTCCCATCATCCATCATCGGCATCGAATGCGTTCCTAACCGCTTTAAACTTCTCATGTGTTCTGTTGTTCTCTCGATGTATTTCCCTGAGTTTAAACTCGGAAAACTTTGTACCCCATACCCTTGAGCAACCCCATTCGACTGATCTTGTATCGATCCGACCCCCTTAAGTTTTACCTCTTAACCTGTTCGTGAGTGCGATGAAGCCCCGAAGAAAGGATGAAAACCCATCGAGATGCACCGATGCGGAGCAGTGAAGGCCTCAACGTGAAGGGTTAATTTCTTTGAGTAGTACAACAAGAACCAGAAGATTTGTTAGAAGGAGAAACCGAAACTCTACCCCTTACACTACTTTTAATTCTCGGGACGAGAATTCTTTGTAGTGGTGGAGAATTGTAACACCCTCAGAATCAGTAACAGTAATCACTACAGTGATTCCACTGTTAGTGATCATTACTGTTGATGATCAAGCCATGATCACCTTTGATCATAGCTCTGTCAGATTCTCACCCTGATAAAATTTTCAAATTATAGTGGACTATAGATTTGCTACAAGGAATTTTGGGAGATTATCAACCCACTTGCAAATGGTTAAACCAAAACATCCTTAGTCATTTGAATAATCCTAAGTCCATGATAGTTGTGAAACCAAATAGGATTGGCTTATCCAAAATTGCCATGAAATTTACAAAGGAAATGAAAATCTTTGTTAAACCAAAATTTGTGGAACCTATTAATAAAATTGCCTAGCAATCATGGGACGTGATAATGTAGTAATGGATATTTTATTAAAGTGATTTAGTAATATTATGAAATAAAATAATTGCTTGGGGATTATTAAGTTGCCATGATAATTTTAATAAACATATGGGAATTTTAAATGCACTAAAAATTGTGGAACCTATTTTATAAAATGTGACATAATCAGTAGGTAATGTTGTGATGTATTGGAGAATTATTAGTTTGTTTAAATAAAATAAATAATTCAAAACAGTAGCAAATGGCCACATTTAATTGATTTTCAATTTATATAAAATCTAGATGATTTTATTATTGTTCAAAACTTTTTGTAGTAGTAGTTTGCATTGCAACAATATTAATGGTATAGGTTTTACATCTAACAAAATTAAATTGATTGGAAAACAAAAATGAAACAGAAAAGCAACAAAAGAAAACAAATAAAAATGCAAAAACCTATCCTACACCCTGGGCGCTGGCCCACCCCGGCACGGCCACCCCCTTCCTCTCTCCTTCCCCTGCTCCCCTCCCCCACCACGACGACAGTGCCATGGCAGGGGAGCACTGTCGCCGGCGGGGCCTCACCCACCTGCCCTACCTGCTCCCTCCCCCTCTGCTCGTGGATAAGGAGGAGGCCGTAGCCATCCCCCTCCTCCTCCCCACCCAGTTTCCCCCTCACGCTCTACCACCGAACATGGAGACGCAATGGAATCGCAGCCACCATGGGCACGGCCGCCGCGCCTCCCTCGCCTCTCCGGCGGGTCCACCGACGTCTTCTCCTCCCTCCCCGACCTCGTGCTTGAGCCGAAGGTCACCTAGACGTCGGGATCGAGCTGCCACAACTCCAGGGTCCCCGCCGCGCCGGCCACAAATTCTGGCCGGCTCTGTCGTCGTCGTTCCCCGGCCACCCCGGGCAGACCCCCACCACCGATGTGAGCTTGCTCGCCTCCCCTCCCCATCCCTTTCGCCGTGCCCCTTGCTCTGCCCCCCCTCGCCGAGTCTCTGTTCCATCCGCCACGGTCGCCTGTGGACGAGCCCGCCGTTGCCGGTAGCTCCGCCTCCGCCTTGCCCAGAGCCGGCGCGCCCCCGTGGCCTCTCCGCCCTCCACGTCTCTGCCTGCCACCGTCGGGCGCGCCCGCACCATTCCGACTCCGGCAACCGCACGCCGTCGTGATCGGCTAGCCTCCGGCGCGCACAGGCTATGGCCTTGTGCCACGGACGAAGCCCCCTGCAAAAAAAAGGGGTTAGAAATAACCCCCCCCCCAATTATGTTAACTGTCCCCTAATTATCTGATAAGTTAATCCCCCTGAGATACTTACATGTGGGCCATGGGCCATTTTGATTATATTATAAGTCTGTTAATTGTCCATGTCAATGACAGCTGGGGCCCACAGCTATTTAGATTAAAAGTAAATCAATTGATTTAGTTCTATGACTATGCCACTTGGGCCCCACTTGGCAGGAATTAAATAAATGTTTTGTATAAAATATGTGTATGACAGAGAGGGCCCACTGGTCAGGTTTGACTAGTCAAAAGGCACTGTTCTGGATAATGTTGGGTTTTATTAAATAAAAATAATTTCAGAAATTCTTTTAAATGATTTAAAACTTTAAAATTCAATATCTTTTAAACCGTAATTCGGATTCAAAAACTTTATACATGAAAATTGATCAGAAAAATATAAATAATACGGATACGCTATCTGTATGCCTACCACCCCCGTCTGACGTACCGAACATCGACATTCCCCCCTTCGGGCCGTCTGTCGATAATTCCCGGTACCAATATACGTTGCCCGGATGTAAAACTTTTGTATACGAAAGTTGTTCAGAATGGATCAACTAACACAGATACACCTTTCACATATTTGTCGGATATCCACGACACCTCCGGCATGGTACCTTTCCCCTCCGGACACCCTGTCCGATAATCACCCGGAGCTCGCAGTTCATCCCCGGATGAATTCCCGCTCCGAGCAACATGCATTGCACTGCGTTAGAACACCGTTAACTTTGCGTTTGCCATGTCTTGTATTTGTATTGCTATTATTGATGTGTATTTATTGTTTCTTCCCCCTTAATCTCCGGTAGACCCCGCTGCTGTCGTCGACTACACCGCTGCTGAGTACGACTACTTCGTCGACGACCCTACCCCTACCGTCGAGCTTCTAGGAAAGCAGAGCCATTCTCTTCCCCAAATATCGCCTATCTTTCCGTACATTTCTTGCACTAGGCATTGTTACTCCTGCTAAGTTACAATCCTATTCAATTGCATAACCTGATTTTGTCGCCCTTGTTGTACCTTCCTTTGTCCTACGCTGCCTTATAAATATATATATAATATTCAGCAGTAAAACCTGCGCATTGTTAGCTAGGTTTAGAATAGCGGGTCGTGATCACTCTGGTGAGTGAAAGCGGATTACAAACATTATAACTGCAGCAGGTACGGATCAATGCAGGCGCCCTAGGGAACCTACAACGGCGAGACTCTGCCGAGCTGCTTCGAGTTTGGCTTACGAGTGGAATGGACTCGTATTTCACTCTCGTCGGCTCAGTAGCGTAGCATCACCGGGATGATACGAGGTTTACCTCTTTAGTTCATTTCGCTGATGTCTCTGTCAAACCTCTTTAGGTGTGCCATCAAGGGTGATACCTCCTGGTTTCACTTAATGGTAGGAACTCGAACCAACTGGTGTCCTTAAAGGTAAGAAGTCGGGCGACCCAACGGTGCCATCAAGTGGTATTGCGACGGGACGACAGGGAGGGTACGACCAGTGTACCGGTGTGCTTGGCCCCTGATCGTTGGCCGCGAGAGTTGCCAAACCACGAAAGTCAAGCTCCCCCGGGAGCACACGCGAGACAAGGTAAGGAGACGGTTCACCTTGTTGGTAACCGCAGAGACTTGGCGGGATGACAGGGCAGGCACCGATGTACTGGTGATCCTGGCTGCTGTTGTTGTCCGCGGGTCAGTTAAGTCGTGGAAACGATAACGTTTGTCACGCAGGTTAATTAAAATGCTAAATGGTTCAGTGAATTTCTTGAGTTGGCTATATGCCATGTACGCACTACCTACCCGTTGGAATTACGAGTTATGGGCTCCTCTGCTTCGTAGTGTCGTCTGAGGACTCTTCAGACGTCAGCAGTACCGCGGCCTGCGCAGGGAAGTGGTGTTGTCTTATTTTCTCGCGCGGTGGTGTCTTGTTTGGATTTTCTTTAACTTCACCGGCCAGCCTCGCACCATGCAGGAGTACGTCGGGGTTAGGGTCCAAAGCCCCGCGTACATAGGATATATTCCGGCGGATGACCTCTCTGTTGAGTTTGAAAGATGGGCTATGAAGTGTCGGATAGCCTCGGTGGAGCGTTCCCTAACAAGGTGCCCGGCACCCTGGAGATCCGTGCGTGTAGTGTAACACAAGTGCACCCCTGCAGGGAAGATTAATCTATTCGAATAGCCGTGTCCACGGTCACAGGACGCTTTATGCTGAAGCTGGATCTTACCACTACAAACTATTATTATTAAACTGTATGGTTCCGGGTTTTCTTCCTCGCTGGGATGTCGAGGAGGGGATCTCGGAGGCATTGTTAATTATTACAACTTACTATTATACAATGCTTCAGCAACTTCTGCTGCATTGTTACTTTATGCTTTATATAAACTGTTGGCTGATTCTTACCTCATGCTGCAAGACATCGTCGGAAGATGCTAGTCTTCGATAGGCCTAGCTTCTTACCCTTATTCACATTTCTATCTTGCAGTCCACTATATACAGCCTCTTCTTTCCGTTGATACAATGCATAATGCTTAGTAGCGGACGTAAGACTCGCGGGTATGCTAGATACTCACCTGCTTTATTTTCCCCTTTATTTGTTTTGCCTGATCGGACGCTGCAGTCGACGTTGGAGCATTGGAATCCAAGAGCAGGAGTTCCCCGACGCCGACCACCGCAACGTGAAGATCCCCGATGCCTTCTACGACGTCGAGTTCCCCTTTGACCAGGAGTAGTTTGGAGGTTCCCAGGCAGGAGGCCTTGCCTTTTCGATCGAGTGCTGATTTTGTGCTAGCCTTCTTAAGGCAACCTTGTATCCTTATGTTTGTACTCAGATACTATTGCTTCCGCTGACTTTGTGCTCTCGAGCTGTTGTATTCGAGCCCTCGTGGCCCCTGGCTTGTATTAAACAGCTTGTATTATTTTATTTGTAGAGTTGTGTTGTGATATCTCACCGTGAGTCCCTGATCTCGATCGTGTACCTTGCGTGTATGATTACTGTACATGACTTGATTTTGGGGGCGTCACAAAGTTGGTATCAGAGCCGACTGCCTGTAGGACACCCCCTTCCAACTCCTTGGTCGAAGTCGAGTCTAGTCTTTGCAAAACTACTTTACTAACAGTGTCGTGTGGCTTATCGGCCCACGTCCCAAACTGAGTGGTATTAGGATCCTTTTCTCTGTTCCTTTACTCTGGGATTCTACTCTCTTATCCTTTCGGTTAAATTTTGCTAACTCTGACATTAGGATCTCGTGGTCGCATCTACCCGGAGACCCCTTCACCCAAGATGATCGCTTGGTTCACCCGAAGATTCTGAAGATTACGCTCCGATAAATTCCCTTAAACCTACATGTTCGTGGCCTTGCGATCCCCTACCACCGATTAGTCTGTATGGATATTTGCATCCACTTCTTGATCTGGAAATCATAATTCCCTTGTACTTAAGCATCAAATTATTCTGATGCTTCTATCACCCGATGCCTTTGCATTCTTTCTCCTTCTGGTTGAGTGCCGATACTCACCTCAGATTCTTTGCGAACCACCTGACCTTTGGTGGATTATTATCCGACTAATCTTACATGGCTTCTTCCATGTGTCAATTGGATTCGTCGTGTGAAATACCATCCCTGCCCTCGATGATTTGTGTTATCATCGACAACCTCCCTTGACTCCCTGCCACTACAACTTAGTCGTGTATATTGTGTTCTGCTTTCCTTGGGAAAGCTATACACCTGATACTTGTGTATCATCACATTTTCCTTTCCATTGGTCTGTTTAACCTTTCTTGTAATGCATCTTATCTAAGCAGTGAAATGCTCCTGCTTGTGTAAACACCTTGGGGTGCAACCTCGTCAGTAACACCTTGTTGCCATTGTTGATGACATTTCGGTAACCACTGGGACGAGAACTTTGCCAATTGGTCCGCCTCGTATTAACGAGCAGGAAATGGTTCTCAATGTCCACTGCCCCTGGTACCGACATTGTTGCTGACATAGCTGACAAATTATTCTCTGACAGCCTTGCGTCGTGATCGCATAACATGTCGCCACCCTCCCTATTCTTGGTGGGCCCATAACCCATAGTTCCACAGGACCGAAACCTGACTCTTGTCATCGACCTTGTGAAATTCCGTCCGATATCAGACTCAGTGCTTGCGTCTGATGATCGGGGCCCTTTTCCCATCATCCATCATCGGCATCGAATGCGTTCCTAACCGCTTTAAACTTCTCATGTGTTATGTTGTTCTCTCGATGTATTTCCCTGAGTTTAAACTCGAAAGAACTTTGTACCCCATACCCTTGAGAAACCCCATTCGACTGATCTTGTATCGATCTGACCCCCTTAAGCTTTACCTCTTAACCTGTTCGTGAGTGCGATGAAGCCCCGAAGAAAGGATGAAAACCCATCGAGATGCACCGATGCGGAGCAGTGAAGGCCTTAACGTGAAGGGTTAATTTCTTTGAGTAGGACAACAAGAACCAGAAGATTTGTTTGGAGGCGAAACCGAAACTCTACCCCTTACACTACTTTTAATTCTCAGGACGAGAATTCTTTGTAGTGGTGGAGAATTGTAACACCCTCAGAATCAGTAACAGTAATCACTACAGTGATTCCACTGTTAGTGATCATTACTGTTGATGATCAAGCCATGATCACCTTTGATCCACTACAGAAAATTCGGTCTATTGCAACAATAAAATTTGTCGCAATAAGTGGCGAATTGTCGCAATAGGTTTCTATTGCCACGACATGGCGTTCGTTGCCAAGCGTTGCGACAGGACGCATGGTAATAGGATATTGCCACGAAAAACAAATCGTGGTAAGAAAGTTTTCTATTGCAACAACGATGGCGCAAGTTGCCACCATTTTTCTCGTACCAACACGCACTTGTTGCCACGATTTCTTTTGTGGGGATAGCTTTATGCAACAGGCAGCAAAACCGTGGCAAAAGGTCGTTCGTGGCGATAGCCATTTGTGGCGATAGCCTATTTCTACAACTCGTGTTTTCATGGGAACAGTCATTTTGCCACGAACCCTATGTTTGTGGCAGTAACTTATTGAATCATATATAGGGTTTGTGGCAATAACCCTAGCCCTGGTGGCCCCAAAGCCATTAGATAGGCCACAGATCGGCCCATTTCAAAAAAACGTCATGGCCTCGCCAGCCCAATGGGCACATGGGACCGACCCAAAATTTGAAAATGCATATTTTCAACTATATGTAATTAGAGAACTGAATTCAATAGTGCTATTACAAGTTACAAGATTCATTGTTTACACCTGGTAAAAGGAAACGGAAAAAATTCAAGCCGTGCACACCAATCCCAGTCATGGGACAATCCCTAGCTAGCCTGCCAAATATGACGATCATTGGGTCGCTAGATTTACTTTTTTCGTTCATTCTTCATTCACGCCTCTAGATTCCCTAGTAGTAGAGCCCAGATCATGCTAGCGAGAACATAACAGATTGATGAAAAATCTGTAGTTCAAAACTGTAATTGTTAACTCTAATGAGCAAACTATGAGAAGAGTATTAACTCTAATGAGCAAATATAACAGATAAAAGAATGAATGCTTGTAATTGTTAAAAGATAATAGAACGAAGAGTATTAACTGTGATCAGCAGATATAGAAGATATAAAATTAGACCTCCCTGTTAATACGTTAGCGTGCGAGCCAACCAACTACTTGCAGGCCGAAAACTGAAGCTAGTGCTCTGACTTGTAGTTCTTTTCATAAACCTGCATATAAGTTACCGAAGTTCAGCTATCTAATTGTAAAATCTTATCCGCTTTCAACCAGAAAACTTACTGAGTTTCAGCACTGGCTATGGATAATAAGCAGTAAACAATAGTAAAAATCAGCACACCAAATTTCTACACATCTACTACCTATGCACGCATCCACACATCCATTTGTTCAATTCAACAGGAGAAAAGATACTACATTTTGTTATAGAGAATAGATGGAGAAGAAGAGGGACCTTACCGGCAAGGTGCAGGTTGGGGAGGTCGTCGGCAGAGGCAGCAGCACGCCATCAATAATACAAACTGAATTTGAACTACAATATATAGCATAGCACAACATTTCCCTGGATCTTTTGATTTTCCAGTTGATCCTGCACAAATAAATCAAAAAAGGATTAGCACTTTGGAAAACACACACCACACCACAGCACGCACATACCAGCACACCACGCACTCAAACGCACAGCACACGCAGCCGGCACAGTACGTGCAGTGGCCGGGAGGCCACGCCCGACCGGCACAGCACGCACCATGAACGGAATGCACGCAGCATGCGCAGCGGCCGGAGAGAATCGCCCCCATCCGCAGGGGTGCGGCGGCCGCGAGCGGATCTGCCCTGTTTCTGCCGCCGGTACCGATTTCTCTGCAAGGTTGGTGCTCCAATGAAAGAGATGACAAGGGAAAGATAAGGAAGGCAGAGCCAATCCACGGCGCACTCCCCGTCGTTGTCGCGTTTCAATCTTCCGCCGTCGTCGTGGCTGCGTTCGATCTGCCGCTGCCGCCGCCGCCACGAAAAATCTGAGAGATGGAAAGGGGAAAAGGGATAGGGTTCATATTTATTGGACGCGAATGAAAGGAGATCGCAGCGAAAAACGTTTCGCGGGCTTTGCCATCGCTCGCGCGCCGCGGATACGCGGAACCATCCAAACACATCCAATCCGCGCTAGAAATTTGACTCGTGTGCCCGGTACAATCTGGTGCGTCTAATTTGGATTGAGAGGCATCAATGACTTAGATCGTGTCTAGTTGGCGATCCGCGGAAGGTAGTTTGGTGCAATCTGATTTGCTGGAAAGTTGGATAGATATTATTCCCTCCGTTCTTAAATATAGGGTGTATACTTTTTTTTTAAGTCAAACTTGTTTAACTTTGACCAGATTTTTAGAGAAATGTATCAACATTAATTATATCAAATCGGTATCATGAGATTCATCTTGAAATGTATTTTTATATTGTATTTAGTTAATATTGTAGATATTGATAGTTTTTGTTATAAATTTGGTCAAAGTTAAAGAAGTTTGACTTTTCAAAAAAATTATACGTCATATATTTAGGAATGGAGGGAGTATTACTTTATCATCACGACGATGCAGTATCTATTGCAATAAAATGGTTAGTTCGCGCAACAGAACATGGTTGTCGCAATATTGTTACCTTTTCTCCACGACGATGTAGTATCTATTGCAACAAAATGGCTAGTTCGCGCAACGAAACATGGTTGTCGCAATATTGTTACCTTATCGCCACGGAAATGTAGTTCGTTGCAATACGTGTCCTGTATTGCAACAAAAAGGGCATGTAACGCGACAAAACAAAATTGTGGTAATATGTAGCCCCTATTGCCTCGAACTTGAATCTTGTGGTATTAGTGCATCTTATTGCAACAAAAGATAGTTGTAGCAATAAATATTGTTGCAATAGACCGGATTTCCTGTAGTGATCATAGCTCTGTCAGATTCTCACCCTGATAAAATTTTCAAATTATAGTGGACTATAGATTTGCTCCAAGGAATTTTGCGAGATTATCAACCCACATGCAAATGGTTAAACCAAAACATCCTTAGTCATTTGAATAATCCTAAGTCCATGATAGTTGTGAAACCAAATAGGATTGGCTTATCCAAAATTGCCATGAAATTTAAAATGGAAATGAAAATCTTTGTTAAACCAAAATTTGTGGAACCTATTAATAAAATTTCCTAGCAATCATGGGACGTGATAATGTAATAATGGATATTTTATTAAAGTGATTTAGTAATATTATGAAATAAAATAATTGCTTGGGGATTATTAAGTTGCCATGATAATTTTAATAAACATATGGGAATTTTAAATGCACTAAAAATTGTGGAACCTATTTTATAAAATGTGAAATAATCAGTAGGTAATGTTGTGATGTATTGGAGAATTATTAGTTTGTTTAAATAAAATAAATAATTCAAAACAGTAGAAAATGGCCACATTTAATTGATTTTCAATTTATATAAAATCTAGATGATTTTATTATTGTTCAAAACTTTTTGTAGCAGTAGTTTGCATAGCAACAATATTAATGGTATAGGTTTTACATCTAACAAAATTAAATTGATTGGAAAACAAAAATGAAACAGGAAAGAAACAAAAGAAAACAAAAAAATGCAAAAACCTATCCTACGCCCTGGGCGCTGGCCCACCCCGGCCCGGCTGCCCCCTTCCTCTCTCCTTCCCCTGCTCCCCTCCCTCACCACGACGACAGTGCCATGGCAGGGGAGCACTGTCGCCGGCGGGCCCCCCACCCACCTGCCCTACCTGCTCCCTCCCCCTCTGCTCGTGGATAAGGAGGAGGCTGTAGCTATCCCCCTCCTCCTCCCCACCCAGTTTCCCCCTCACGCTCTACCACCGAACATGGAGACGCCATGGAATCGCAGCCGCCATGGGCACGGCCGCCGCGCCTACCTCGCCTCTCCGGCGGGTCCACCGGCGTCTTCTCCTCCCTCCCCGACCACGTGCCTGAGCCGAAGGTCACCTAGACGCCGGTATCGAGCTGCCACAACTCCAGGGTCCCCGCCGCGCCGGCCACGAATTCTGGCCGGCTCTGTCGTCGCCGTTCCCCGGCCACCCCAGGCATACCCCCACCACCGATGTGAGCTTGCTCGCCTCCCCTCCCCATCCCTTTCGTCGTGCCCCTTGCTCTGCCCCCCCCCCCTCGCCGAGTCTCTGTTCCATCCGCCACGGTCGGCCGTGGACGAGCCCGCCGTTGCCGGTAGCTCCGCCTCCGCCTAGCCCCGAGCCCGCGCGCCCCCGTGGCCTCTCCGCCCTCCACGTCTCTGCCTGCCACCGTCGGGCGCGCCCGCACCATTCCCACTCCGGCAGCCGCACGCCGCCGTTCTCGGCTAGCCTCCGGCGCGCACAGGCTATGGCTTTGTGCCACGGACGATGCCCCCTGCAGAAAAAAAGGGTTAGAAATAACCCCCCCCCCCCCCAATTACGTTAACTGTCCCCTAATTATCTGATAAGTTAATCCCCCCTGAGATACTTACATGTGGGCCATGGGCCATTTTGATTATATTATAAGTCTGTTAATTGTCCATGTCAATGACGGCTGGGGCCCGCAGCTATTTAGATTAAAAGTAAATCAATTGATTTAGTTCTATGACTATGCCACTTGGGCCCCACTTGTCAGGAATTAAATAAATGTTTTGTATAAAATATATGTATGACAGAGAGGGCCCACTGGTCAGGTTTGACTAGTCAAAAGGCACTGTTCTGGATAATGTTGGGTTTTATTAAATAAAAATAATTCTAGAAATTCTTTTAAATGATTTAAAACTTTAAAATTCAATATCTTTTAAACCGTAATTCAGATTCAAAAACTTTATACATGAAAATTGATCAGAAAAATATAACTAATACGAATACGCTATCCGTATGTCAACCACCCCCTCTAACATACCGAACATCGACATTCCCCCCTTCGGGCCGTCTGTCGATAATTCCCGGTACCGATATACGTTGCCCGGATGTAAAACTTTTGTATACGAAAGTTGTTCAGAATGGATCAACTAACACAGATACACCTTTCACATGTTTGTCGGATGTCCACGACACCTCCGGCATGGTACCTTTCCCCTCCGGACACCCTGTCCGATAATCACCTGGAGCTGGGAGTTCATCCCCGGATGAATTCTCGCTCCGAGCAAGGTGCATTGCACTGCGTTAGAACACCTTTAACTTTGTGTTTGCGATGTCTTGTATTTGTATTGCTATTATTGATGTGTATTTATTGTTTCTTCCCCCCTTAATCTCCGGTAGACCCCGATGCTGCCGTCGACTACACCGCTGCTGAGTACGACTACTTCGTCGACGACCCTACCCCTACCGTCGAGCTTCCAGGCAAGCAGAGCCATTTTCTTCCCCAGATATCGCCTATCTTTCCGTATATTTCTTGCACTAGGCATTGTTACTGCTGCTACGTTACAATCCTATTCAATTTCATAACCTGATTTTGTCGCCCTTGTTGTACCTTCCTTTGTCCTATGCTGCCTTATAATATATATATAATATTCAGCAGTAAAACCTACGCATTGTTAGCTAGGTTTACAATAGAGGGCCGTGATCACTCTGGTGAGTGAAAGCAGATTACAAACATTATAACTGCAACAGGTACGGATCAATGCAGACGCCCTAGGGAACCTACAACGGCGAGACTCTGCCGAGCCGCTTCGAGTTTGGCTTACGAGTGGAATGGACTCGTATTTCACTCTCGTCGGCTCAGTAGCGTAGCATCACCGGGATGATACGAGGTTTACCTCTTTAGTTCATTCCGCTGATGTCTCTGTCAAACCTCTTTAGGTGTGCCATCAAGGGTGATACCTCCTGGTTTCACTTAATGGTAGGAACTCGAACCAACTGGTGTCCTTAAAGGTAAGAAGTCGGGCGACCCAACGGTGCCATCAAGTGGTATTGCGACGGGACGACAGGGAGGGTACGACCAGTGTACCGGTGCTCTTGGCCCCTGATCGTTGTCCGCGAGAGTTACCAAACCACAAAAGTCGAGCTCCCCCAGGAGCACACGCGAGACAAGGTAAGGAGATGGTTCACCTTGTTGGTAACCGCAGAGACTTGGCGGGACGACAGGGCAGGCACCGATGTACTGGTGGTCCTGGCTGCATTCGTTGTCCGCGGGTCAGTTAAGTCGTGGCAACGATAACGGTTGTCACGCAGGTTAATTAAAATGCTAAATGGTTCAGTGAATGTCTTGAGTTGGCTATATGCCATGTACGCACTACCTACCCGTGGGAATTATGAGTTATGGGCTCCTCTGCTTCGTAGTGTCGTCCGAGGACTCTTCAGACGTCAGCAGTACCGCGGCTTGCGCCGGGAAGTGGTGTTGTCTTATTTGCTCGCGCGGTGGTGACTTATTTGGATTTGCTTTAACTTCACCGGCCAGCCTCGCACCGTGCAGGAGTACGTCGGGGTTAGGGTCCAAAGCCCCGCGTACATAGGATATAGTCCGGCGGATGACCTCTCTATTGAGTTTGAAAGATGGGCTATGAAGTGTCGGATAGCCTCGGTGGAGCGTTCCCTAACAAGGTGCCCGCCACCCTGGAGATCCGTGCGTGTAGTGTAACACAAGTGCACCCCTGCAGGGAAGATTAATCTATTCGAATATCCGTGTCCACGGTAACAGGACGCTTTATGCTGAAGCTGGATCTTACCGCTACAAACTATTATTATTAAACTGTATGATTTCGGTTTTTCTTCCTCGCTGGGATGTCGAGGAGGGGATCTCGGAGGCATTGTTAATTATTACAACTTACTATTATACAATGTTGCAGCAACTTCTGCTGCATTGTTACTTTATGCTTTATATAAACTGTTGGCTGATTCTTACATCATGCTGCAAGACATCATCGGAAGATGCTAGTCTTCGATAGGCCTAGCTTCTTACCCTTATTCTGATTTCTATCTTGCAGTGCACTATATACAGCCTGTTCTTTCCGTTGATACAATGCATAATGCTTAGTAGCGGACGTAAGACTCGCGGGTATGCTAGATACTCACCTGCTTTATTTTCCCCTTTATTTGTTTTTCCTGATCGGCCGCTGCAGTCGACGTTGGAGCATTGGAATCCAGGAGCAGGGGTTCCCTGACGCCGACCACCGCAACGTGAAGATCCCCGATGCCTTCTACAACGTTGAGTTCCCCTTTGACCAGGAGTAGTTTGGAGGTTCCCAGGCAGGAGGCCTTGCCTTTTCGATCGAGTGTTGATTTTGTGCTAGCCTTCTTAGGGCAACCTTGTATCCTTGTGTCTGTACTCAGATACTATCGCTTCCGCTGACTTTGTGCTCTCGAGCTGTTGTATTCGAGCCCTCTTGGCCCCTGGCTTGTATTAAGCAGCTTGTATTATTTTATTTGTAGAGTTGTGTTGTGATATCTCACCGTGAGTCCCTGATCTCGATCGTGTAACTTGCGTGTATGATTACTGTACACGACTTGATTTTGGGGGTGTCACAAGAACACCTTCTTCTACAACGACAATTTTAGGGGTCGTCCTTCTTCAAAGGCTTCGGTATCAAGATGCAGCTATGCTGCATTGAGTTGTCCTTCGACCTTCTACCTATAAACTCCATTCTTCAGTAACCTAAGTATTTGTTTATACTCAAAAACAATATTAGTTCCTCTACTGCTTTGTCCAACAATCTCCAAAACCTAAGGGGAAAATTTTTGCTCTTACAAATTGCTTGATGGTGGGGATCGCACACTCTCGTTTGGAACCCCAAGTGGAAAGTGGTGATGTAAATAAAAATAAATTTCCCTCGGCAATGATACCAAGGTTACTGAAGCCAGAAGGACTCCTAATGCTACAAGTAGGTGGCCACCAAATACGGTGCCAGAAATTGTTTGGCATGGACATGCAAACAAAGACGCAAATGCTCTTGCACCCAACGAGGCAGAGGGGTTATCAATCCCCATGTATTGCTGTCTACGAAAGGTTACACGTTCATGATAGATAAAACAATAAAGTAAAGAAGACAAGTGAATAAAATAAATAAATAGCAGTGGGTGTAAACTTATGATGAGGATATAGACCGGGGTGTCACGATATTCACTAGCTATCTCTCCAAAAAT
This sequence comes from Bromus sterilis, assembly GCA_950022295.1. Lineage (NCBI taxonomy): Eukaryota > Viridiplantae > Streptophyta > Magnoliopsida > Poales > Poaceae > Bromus > Bromus sterilis. The sequence goes on along the minus strand of OX465596.1, from coordinate 264,505,934 downwards.
ATGGTAAAACTTATGCTCGGTGAACAAATTATAGCTGGGCAATTAACACAATTATAAATGCTCCGCGGTGCTAATTATGCCACAGAGAATGCAACGTTCATTCTTGTAGGCATCACACCAAAGCAAGTAGACCTCATTCCAAAGAATCTACTACTAAATATCCACCTTGAGAAGTCTAATCCAGAACATCTCACTTGTATTAACTTGCGATCAACAACTATAAGTGGAAAACTCAAAGCAACAGACAAATGCTTTAACATTCAATGTGTAATGTAAGCAACACTTGTAACATGCAGACACAAGCACCATTGTTTTACCCTTCAGCATGTTTCTGTCACTCAAGCGCGGCATAGGGAGGCATGAACCTACTATCTAGCATAACGCTCCCTCTAGGAGTTATAAAGCACTACTTGGCCAAAGCAATAAATTATAACAAAGAGCATGCAAGAGCAATCAAGAACATAATATAAAATAAGATCAAATATATAACTTCCACAATTAGAACATAATCTCATAATCCATTGGATCCCAGCAAACACAACATAATAACATGGTGACTATAACATATATGCCTTGATCATGGTAGATAGCTCATGTAACACCCTCAGCGTCAGGCATCAGTAAAACTTTTTGTTAATATAATCCTCTGTGATTAGCAAGCCTCTAATCACCTTTGATCATGCCTTGTGAAACTTTGAATCCAAACAAAACCCAAAATGCCTTTTGTTGAATATTAAAAATAAGTGATGAATAAAACATTGCCCAAAGATTGTGAAACCATTTTTGTAAAATCCCTAAAAACCAGTGGACCGTGATAAACCTGCAATGGGCATTTATTGCAATGTCTAAATAGTGCAAACAAATAATAACGGTGCTAGAACAACACCTTTTGACAATTGCATATTAAAAAGAATTACCAAAAGAGTTTATAAACCCCCCCCAACTGTTTGAGGCACTCTAGTTATGTGAAATTCTAATTATGGAACAAGTCCCATATTTTTTAAAAATGCTAGAGCAACAAAACGAAATACAAACATAAAAATAAAGAAGACAGAAAAGAAATAAAAGAATAAAGGTTTCCAGCCCAGTACAGTGAGTCCATGGTGTGGCCCAGCACCCACCACCAGCCCACTTGTCCCACCCCAGGCGTCATCTCCCTCCCCTGTTCATCCCCCCCTTGCGTGGCGCCATGGCAGCATGTGTTCGATGGATCGAACCGCGCGATGCTCGACAGCAAGATCCTACAGTGCCCTCGGCTAGCTTAATTGCATCCTCGTGCCCCCCATGGACGAAAACCTAGCCCTTTTCAACCTCTCCTCGCGCCGCTCTCGTCGGGGGGAAATTTGCCTATGACGTCGCCGACCGCCGTCGCGCCCACGAACGGCCACTGACCTCCCGAGCCCCAACCACCTTGTCCAGTCGCTCCGTCGTCGTGGTCTGCATCGCCCAGCGGAAGGAATCGTCCCCGGAGCCCCTACACCGTGCGCATCGAGTACTTCTTCCTCCTCGGACCCGCCGGAGCAATTGATGATTCCGGCCACGCCGCGTTGTCTCCGAGCCCGCTGCCAGACTCGACACGTTCTTGGTGAGCCGGACCGCCACCGCAAATGTTCCCTTTGCCCCCCTCTCGCTGTAGGCGTTGTCCCCTTTTTCAATGATCCAGCTGTCGCCATTGACGCCGCCCGCGTGCTCCCAAGCCACCCCAGACCGCGCCTTTGACACTAGCGTGTTCCCCGTGCTCCGTAGGCCCAATCCAACCCAACAGATCGCTCGAATTCGCCAAGGTTCGAGATTCACCATTGGAGCCCGAGCGCAGCTCCGCCATTGTCTTCCTCAAGCTCGCTCCGGTCATCCCCGTCACCCACCACCAACACAGATCGGCTGGCGGCACTCTGCCCGATCGAACGGAGCAAACGGCGCCTCGAACCGTGGTTGGAGTCGGCCAACACAGCCACCTCACCGGAGTTCGGCCTCGCCGGCGTGCCCGCGTGGTTAAGCCACGGGCTAACCTCACTGACGGGTGGGCCCCGTGGCTTAATCCGGCAGTTAATCCCCTAACCGCCCACGAACCTCACTGACGAGTGGGCCCAAGGCCATTGGTTAGTTAAAATAAAGTCTGATTAATTATATGCATGTATGACATGTGGGTCCTGCCCCACTTAACTATTTGATTAATTAAAATACCTGTTAATTAAACATATGTGTCTATGACACCTGGGCCCAGCTGTCAGTATTTAAAATTATTGATTTATAAAATGTGTGAGTCACTGACATGTGGCCCCCACTGCTATTTAAATTTAAATAAAATGAATTATTAGCACTGTGAGGCTCACCAGTGGGACCCACTGGTCAGGTTTGACCAGTTAACCCCTCTATGGATAATGTTAGGATTTATTAATAAAAGAAAATCCAGAAAATTCATTTAAATTTATTTAAACTTTGAATTCGAATATCTTTCAAACCGTAAGTCAGATTCAAAAACTTTATACAGGAAAATTGATCAGAAAAATATAACAAATACGGATACGCCATTCGTATACAAACCACACCCCTCTAACACACCGAACATCGAACCATCCCCCTCCGGACCGTATGTCCGATGATTTGTCCGGTACTGTCAAAGTATCCGGATGAATTTATTCTGAACACGAATGTTGTTCGTATTGTTTCAACTAGCACGGTTACACCTTCCACACGTTTGTCGGATGTCCACGACACCTCCGGCATGAACCCTTCCCCCTCCGGACACCCTGTCCAGTAATCACACGGAGCCGGTATTTCATCCCCGGATGAATTCCCGCTCCGTGCAACGTGCATTGCACTACGTTAGAACACCGTTAACATTTCACATGTCATGTCATGCATCTGTTTGTTATCTTTGCTTTGTATTTACTGTTTCTCCCCCCCTTTATTCTACGATAGACCCCGCTGCTACCACCGACTACACCGCTGCCGAGTACGACTACTTCGTCGACGACCCTACCCCTACCGTCGAGCTTCCAGGCAAGCAGAGCCATTCTCTTCCCCAGATATTGCCTATATTTTCCGTACATTTCTTGCACTAGGCATTGTTACTACTGCTGCTACGATTACAATCCTATTCAGTTGCATAGCCTGATTTGGTCGCCCCTTATTGTACCTTCCTTATCCTATGTTGCCTGCTATATCTATATATTATATTCAGCAGTGAGCCCTGCGCATTGTTAGCTAGGATTATATACCGGGCCGTGGCCACTCAGGGGAGTGATGCGGATACAAAATATATACAACTGCAACAGGTACGGATCAATGCAGACGCCCTAGGGAACCTACAACGGCGAGACTCTGTTGAGTCGCTTCGAGTTTGACTTACGAGTGGGCGAACTCGTATTTCACTCTCGTCGTCTCAGTAGCGTAGTATCACTGGGATGATACTAGGGTATTCCTCTTTAGTTCATTCCGCTGGTGTCTCGGCAGCCCCGGGGTGATACGAGAATATTCCTCTTTAGTTCATTCCGCTGATGTCACTGTCGAACCTCTTTAAGTGTGCCATCGAGGGTGATACCTCCTGGTTTCACTTAATGGTAGGCAGTCGAATCAACTGGTGTCATTAAAGGTAAGAGTCAGGCGACCCAACGGTGCCTGCGAGCGGTATATTGTCGGGAGCGGCAGGGAGGGTACGACCGACGTTACTGGCATGCTTGGCCCCTGCTCGTATCTCGCGAGAGTTACCAAACCACGAAAAGTCGAGCTCTACCAAGAACACACGCGAGACAAGGTAAGGAGTCGGTTCACCTTGTTGGTAACCGCGGAGACTTGGTGGGACGACAGGGCAGGCACCGATGTACTGGTGGTCCTCATTATTGTCGTTGTCCGCGGGTCTGTTAAGTCGAGGCAACGATAACGGTTGTCACGCAGGTTAATTAAAATGGTAAATGGTTCGGCGGATGACTTGAGAGACCCGTTGGTCTGTACGCACTACCTACACATGGGATTACGATGTGGGCCCTCCACATCATAGTTCGTCCGAAAGCTCTACAGATGTCAGCAGTACAACGGCCTGATCGCCGGGAAGCCGTGTTGTATTATTTGCTGCAGCAGGTGTGTTTGGATTTGATTTTGCTTCACCGGCCAGACTCGCACCATGCAGGAGCGTGCAAGGGTGAGGGACCTAGACCCCTTGGCGCATAGGATATAGTCCGGCGGATGGCCTCTCTGCTGAGCCTAGGATGGGTTGCGATGTGTCGAATAGCCTCGGTGGGGCCTTCCCTAACAAGGTTCACGCCACGCTGGAGATCCGAGCGTGCAGGCTGAACAGTAGTGCACCCCTGCAGGGAGTTTAATCTATTCGAATAGCCGTGTCCACGGTAACAGGACGCTTTATGCTGAAGCTGGACCTTACCACTACAAACTACTACTATTAATCTGTTGGTTCCAGGTTTTCTTCCTCGCAGGGAAGTCGAGGAGGGGAACTTGGAGGCATCTATTATTATTAATCATTACACCTTACTATTATACAATGCTGCATCAACTTCTGCTACATTATTACTTTATGCTTTATATAAACTGTTGGTTGTTCTCATCTTGTGCTGCAAGACTCGTCAGAAGATGCTAGTCTTCGATAGGCCTAGCTTCTTATCCTTATTTTTATTTCTACCTTGCAGTCCACTATATACAACCTCCCCTTTCCATTTGATACAAATGCATAATTGCTTAGTAGCGGACGTAAGACTCGCGGGTATACTAGATACTCACCCTTGCTTTATTTCCCCTTTATGTTTTGCCTGATCGGCCGCTGCAGTCGACGTTGGAGCCCAGGAGCAGGAGTACCTCGGAGGCTCCTACTACTACGTAGAGCCCCCCTTTGACCAGGACCATGAGTAGTTTCGGAGGCTCCCAGGCAGGAGGCCTTGCCTTTTCGATATGTATCTCTGATGTTATTTGTGCTAGCCTTCTTAAGGCAAAACTTGACTAACTATGTCTGTACTCAGATATTATGGCTTGTATAACTTATGTATTCGGGTTCGTGTGACCCCCTTATCTTGTAACATATTGGTTTATCCTTTTGTGTTTAGTGTTGTGCTGTGATATTCTCCCCGTGGCACCCTAATCTCAGCCGTGTACCCTGCGTGTATGATTACTGTACACGGATTGATTTTGGGGGTGTCACAAGTTGGTATCAGAGTCGACTGCCTATAGGAAGCCACCCCACCACTACCTGGTCGAAGTTGAGTCTAGACTTTAAAAAAACTATTTTGCTAACTTAATGTTTGGCTTACGGGCCCACATCGATGTCACTACATGTGATATCTATGGTATTAGGATCCTTTTCTCCTTACCTATGCTCTGGGAATCTACTCTCTTATCCTTGCTGGCAAGTTTTAGAAACTCTGACATTAGGATCACGTTCTCTTGATTCCATCCGGCGTTTTGGTGCATACCCCTTTGATTGAGTCGTGTCGCAGGAGTTCTGACCCAGGTCCCGGACCGCGGATCCCATTCTCATTCTGGGCAGGCCGCGTGTTCTTTGGCACAAACTCCTGTGGCCAATAGGTTTCTTGCGGCGTGATTGACATAGTGGAATCTATGTCGCGTCGTGTAATCCTTACCGCGGTCTGCGCGCCACCTAGTGTGTCTTTTTTCCTTAATTTCTACAACGTTACGCTGCCCGATTTTCTGGTTGACTCTATGTGTGGATGTGTATGTCTTGTATGACTAACCCTATATATCTGCGCCTCCTCTTTGTTGTCGCTTTACCTCATGCTTGTTTCCGGTATCTCGTTGAATTTTCATTGCTGAAATACCCCTGTTAAATTCTAGCAGGATGGTTGGTCGTGGTGGTCGTGGTCGTGGTGCCAACGATCCACCTCCGCTGCCGGACTACATGGCCGCGATGATGCAGCAGTTTCAGATGAATCAAGTGTTTATGAAAGGAGTCAACCGCCTGTGGTTACTCTGCGGGATTCCATGCGTCTCAATCCCCCTCTCTTCCACCAACCTGAACAGCCGCTGGATGTCGATGATTGGCTTCGTGACATCACTCATTAGCTGGAGTTCGCTAATGTGAGCGCTGCTGATTACGTCAACTTCGTGTCCTATTTCTTGCGTGGCCCCGCTGCTCAGTGGTGGGACACCTACAAGGGATCGCTAGCTGAAGGGACTGTCGTCACCTGGAATGACTTCAAGACTTCCTTCTGTGCTCGTTATGTCCCCCAGGCGATTATGAACCGTATGAAGGCCGAGTTACGCAGCCTCGTTCAGGGAAACAAAACTGTCGAGGCATATCAGAGGGAATTCCTCCGCCTCTCCCGCTATGCTGCAAGTGACCTCCCCAATGATGCAAGTAGGCAAGTGAAGTTCCGTGATGGACTCAACGCAGATCTCCATCTTGCACTGGCTTTGCACGTCTTCCCCGACTTCGCCACCATGGTGAACCAGACTATCACTCTTGAGACCGCTCATCTTAAGTTCGGTGGTTTGCCGAAGCGCCCCCGTGATGCTGGCTCATCTTCGGGCACAACACAGAAGAAACGCATTTGGCTTCAACACTGTGTTATGCGTCCAACTGCCCCTGCACCAAGGCCGTCGTATGTTGCACCCCGTCTACCTCCGCCCCCGCCGAGACAGCCGAAGACTGAGACTGCACCCCTCCGTCCTCAAGATGGCCTGTGTTTCAAGTGTCGTCAGCCAGGCCATATTTCCAGAGACTGCCCTTAGCGACAGAATCAACTGGTAGTTCACCCTGTTGGCCGCGAAAATGGTCGTGGCAACAATGGGACCCTCAACTATAATACTGGGTCCAATACTCATGCTCGTGGTCATGCTTACAACATTGACGTTGAAGCAGCTCAGGAACAACCCGCTACTATTATGGGTACCCTCCTCGTTAACTCAATACCTACTGTTTTATTTGATACCGGAGCATCGCATTCATTTATGTCTGGAGCATTTGCATCTAAGCATGGCATATACCACGAAAAGATGCATACCCCCTTAATAGTCCGGACTCCCGGTACCCAGTGTCGTGTTGACATGGTTGCACCTAACCTCACCGTCGAGATCGAAGGATTCAAATTCATGGTTTCTCCACACATTCTGAAAACCTCCACCATCGACCTTATCCTTGGCATGGATTGGCTGAAACCCCACGATGCCATACTTTATTGTGGCACCAAGTTTGTCCAACTCTTTCATCCTTCTGGCGCGATTGTGAGTCATACTGCCATTGTGTCGATGAATCCTGAAGCTCGTATATATGCTCTGAATGCATTGAATGTCGCACCTCTCGAAGGAATTGAGAAAGTTCCCATTGTCTGTGATTTTACTGTCGTATTCCCAAAAGAACTGTCAGGGATACCCCCGATTAGAGAAGTTGAATTCGTCATCGACTTGAAGCCTGGCACCGTCCCTATTGCCAAGAGCCCATATAAGATGCCACCTCACCACCTCCTTGAATTGAAGAAGGAGATTAACACGGCCCTCGAGAAAGGCTTCATCCGTCCAAGTTCCTCTGCTTGGGGAGAACCTTTTCTCTTTGTCAAGAAGAGTGATGGCATGAACCGTTTGGTCCAAGATTACCGACCTATCAACCAGGCCACGATACAGAACAAGTACCCCCTCCCTCGGATAAATGATCTTTATGATCAACTTGCTGGATCCACGGTGTTTTCAAAACTCGACTTAAGGTTGGGTTACTGTAAGGCCCGATATGCGGTACTGTTCCAGATCTAGATGTTTCCATCCAGATCCGGGGACGAAGCACATATCGGTCCCACCGCGACATATGACAAAGCCATATGCCCCGGATTTCCAACATGATATCACAACATTACAGATACAAGGATACAACATCTCATACAATCGGCATACAGCTGCCTTAAATACAATACAACAGCGGAAGATACATGTCTGGGTACGGACTACAAGTAAATGCCTAGTGGCAAAGAGAAAAACATCGATCCCCATAACCACACGGGTCCAGGCCCTCCACCGGGATCCGCCTAACTAGTCGTCGTCGAGTCTCCACGTGAAACGTCGATCACCATACCTGTTGTCGATCAAGAACCCTGAAAAGAGTTTGGGGGTAGTATCATGAGTACAGAGGTACTCATCATCCAACTGTAGTGGTCATCTGACCCAGCAAGAACTTCATCACTCGTCATTCTAGGACAACTAGTAGTTTACGGTAAGGAAGGGGTAAGTGGTGAGGTTGCTGCCGCACTAGCATTTATGAAGTGGCTAACGATCTGGGGAGTAAGATAAGAAGCCAAGCATTCGATGAGGAATCGCCTCCAACAAGTCTTGCTATCAACTACTTACGCAATCATAACACCTATCCTATCCTTTTCCTCCTCTTCGCATCCCGACAAAGAAGAAGCAATCAAGGCACACACACACGTTGATCAAGTTGTATTAAGATTATCTCAGTTGTTGTTGTCTATGAACAAGGAGTAGGTCTCAAGTCGTCCATAACCGCGGACACGGCTTCTCGAAAAGATTTAACCCTGCAGGGGTGTACCAACTGCCCATTACAAGGCTCCGCACGCACGCCCATCTCTCTCAGTTGCTACCCATCACAGGCAACCATTTTATGATTTAGTTCCAAGAGATCCAAAACGACAGGTCCCTCTAACTAACAACGAACAAATCCGGGTGGCCCCCGGTGAGTCGACATCCATCTCAGGAGCCGGCCGCGCTCTCGATCTGGTCTCTACCGTCTGTCGCAGGTTTGGATAGCCGGTTAATCACACATGGGACACCGGGTCCTCAGCCGGACAAAGTGGGCCAGCAAGGGAACTAAGTCCTCACTGGTCCGGGTTGGTTTGTAAACAGCTGGCAGCTGACCAGCACACACACGGTTTCAAATGGTAAATCAGCTTGGGCCACCACTAGAAATGCTTGAAGCTAGGTAGGTAAGAAAAGGGGACCCCATAAAATCCCACACGTGGTTAGGCACGCTCAGTCTTAAAACCAATACCCGGAACTCGGATCCTAGGTGACTCGAATGGAACAAAGCGTCGGGGCGGGATAGCCTAGACCTTCCATCCTTCGTCGAATATAGTCAACATTATAATAATCATATCATCAACAACAATATAATAATGTGATATCCCAAACCAAGGAGTAATAGAGTAACATCGTAGCATCCTAAGCATGCATACTAAGCAGGGGCTGAGCAATGAGCAACAGTAACATAGCAGTACGAGGTTTGTTGGGAGGGGACATGGCTGTATCGGTTTGAAAGAGGCTGTAAACATGTGGTAGGATCAAACATCGAACCTAACCTTAGACTAGCATGCAAACCGCTGGTTGAAATAGAATGGATCATAAGTAATGTATAGTCCTTGCCTGTTGATAAGTCGGGTTCCGAAGGTGTAGTCGACCGCAAACTCGCATCGTCTCCGAAAGTATCCACGGGAGCACACATGAATTAAACACTGGAAAGCAAGCAACAAATATACCACTATCACTACGGAGCAATCACGAGCAAGCAAGATCAAGTATGATGCATGTAATTTTAACATCATGGCATGAACACAAGAATGAACAAGTTTAAATGAAGCATCTGGAAGCAAGGGTGCAATGCTACCAACAACCTTCATATGCATTAGGTAGGTGCTTAACGAATCCGTAGGATTCCTTATGTTGAAGTTGTTACGATGCATGATCATGGAATATGCAAAAGGCTAGAATATGAACAAGAATTGCCCACACTTGAGAATAAACCTCGAGGCAGGATTTCCTAACATAACATATATGAAAATGACATTGCAATGATGCACCTAATGCATTCTATTGCAAGCAACGAAATAAAGCGCAAGACTACGCTACCGGCAATCTACGGTCATCGCGGAACTAGGTGCTCGGAACGCGGGAAGGAATGGAAGAGTTGCACCACGTGCATCATATGAGGGGTTATGTGCAAAATGCAACATCACCAAATAATGCTAACTCAAATGGAAAAATGAATTCCACCATCTCGTTCCTCATATTTTTCTACCCCAAAATCATGTATGACATGACTAAAATGGAGCTAGGATGCACATAATACAAGCAACGCAAAAGCGGGCAGATTTGAATGGATTTGAATCAAATCAAAATAAATAAAAAGGAGGGAAGCCCTCTGGTGGGCTGGCCTCGGCTAAAGTGGCCCAGCAGCCTCGCGGGTATGCCTAGTAGGCGCCCACGGGCGAAGAATACAGCTGGGTCGAGCCCAACTTGCTACTGCAAAAACAAAACAAAAAGGGGGGTTTTGCTCCAACCGGAGATCGAACCCAAGACCTGTTGAAAGAAAACTAGAGGCCAACCACTGCGCTAAGATGGTGCTCACGTTAAGTAATCGCTGCTATGGAACATAAACGTAGAGTGGGAGATAACTGAACTATGAAGAAAACAAACGCGCAGCAAAACGGAATTTAAAAGAGGCCGATGGGACTTGAACCCAGCACCTCTCGGATGCAAGCAAAGAGCTCAGACCACTACGCTACACTGAAGATTACAACAAAAATCTAATGCCAGCGAACAATGACAGCAACTATCTCTGAACCTGAGCGCTGCAAAAATATAAATTAAAAGGGGCGCCCTGCCTTGGAGAGGATTCTATCCCTGAACCTCCTAGATCAAATCAGAGAGAACAAACACTGCGCCACTACACCATTTACGTAAAGAAACAAAACTGAAAACATATGAACAAGTTACACGGCGCTAACTGAAACTGAAACAAATCTGACAAAAAATCGAAGGGCTGCTGCCTGACGACACCTACGCGTTCAGAGATGAACAGAGGATAACCGGGGCGAGAACTCCACACGGCGCGCTGGGCATGGCCACTGGCTGCACGGGATGTGCTCGAGAAGGCCACGGGCGTGCGCTAGCTACGCCGAACACGCGCGCTCGAGCTCTTGAACGGGAGGAAGTGCGAACTAGGCACGGCAAGCACGGCCAAGGGCAGAACATGGCAGCGGCGACGGCTACGGGATCATGGAGCACGGGCTGCTATCAGCGAGGCCATGGGTGCGATCTTGGCGTCCTACGCGCGGGCTACATGGTGAGAGGTATAGGGGAAGGGGAGGCTCACAGAGGGGCGGTCGCTGGAGTCAATGATCGGGCTCGAGGAGGAGGCACTCGGAAGAAGATGCAGAGGTGGGCGATGGCTCGGGGCACACAGGGCTCAACTCCCTGCTCCTAGACATGTTGCAGAGGAGGAGGAAGATGATCGCCTCCATGGTGGTGTTGATCGGGCGCAGGGTGTCGACGAAAACGAGGCCAGGGACCTCCTGTCCATGGCGGGCTGCACGGGGAAGAAGAGGAACAGAGAGGGGAAGGGAGGCTGGCGGCAGGGAGAGGGATAGAAGGGGAGGCCTAGGGTTTGTAGAGGGGCTTGGTGGGGCTTAAGAAGGGGACAGGGAGGAGGCTGCCATGGGGCTCCACCCATGTGCTGCTCTCGGCCATGGCCGTGAGGGGAGAGGGAAAAAGGCGTGGGGGAAAAGAGAGAAGGAGGAGGATGACAGGTGGGGTCTATAGGAGATGGGCTGCGGCTAAGGAAGATGGGCCAAGGGAGAAGGAGATTCGGCCCAAACTCACTGGAATCCTTTTTCTGCATTTTATTCTTTAATTAAAAGATAGCAGAAGAAAAGGGCAAAAAGAAATAGAAAATGAATTCTAAAAATCATATAAAAATATGATTATGAATCCTCAGCAACTATACAATTTTTTAGAAAATGATTTGGCACAAAATTATTTATGTAATAAAAATGGCTAATAAGCTAATTTAAAAGCCATTTAAATTACAACTCCATTTCTGAAAAGGCAAAATCCTGAAAGTTGGGCAAGGGATAAATCATGGCAAAACATGATTATTTGAAGAAGATTTCAATGAGGGGATCAACAGGATGGCTAGGAGAAAAATGGCAAGGAACCAAAGAAAGAAATGAAAGCAAAGAAAAGAAAAAAGGGCAAATCCTTTTACATGATCAGAAAAATGCTTGAGCATTTTTATGTCACATGGATTTTGGCAAGGAATCATTGTGCAAATTTTCATCCCCAATGGAAAAATAAAAATGCAATTTTTTCTGGAATTTTGTTAGTTTTGGGCTGTTACAGTTACCATCAGATCCGAGTCTGTGATGAGGACATCCCGAAGACCGCCTTCATTACTCGCTATGGTTCATACGAGTACACCGTCGTGTCATTTGGCTTGACCAATGCACCAACCACCTTCTCCTGATTGATGAACTATATATTCATGGAATACCTCGACAAGTTTGTCGTGGTTTATCTGGATGATATATTGATTTACTCCAAGACCGATGCAGAACATGTTGAACATCTTCGTCTTATACTGGAAAAGCTTTGAGAACACAAACTCTATGCTAAGTATTCTAAGTGTGAATTCTGGCTTCCCGAAGTTACCTACCTTGGTCGTGTGATTTCCAAGGACGGCGTTGCTGTCAACCCCAAACGTATCCAGGATATTCTTGACTGGACTCCGCCCAGGACTGTCAAGCAAGTTCGAAGTTTCCTCGGCCTTGCCATCTATTACCGTCGTTTTGTTGAGAATTTCTCCAAGATTGACAAGCCTCTGACTAATCTGCTTCACAAAGGCGTCAAGTTTGAGTGGACTGATAAATGTCAAGAAATTTTTCCAGCCCTCAAGGACAAGCTCACTTCACCTCCAGTGCTTGCTCCCCCTGATACTCAGAAGGACTTCGTGATATATTGCGACGCGTCTCGTCAAGGATTAGGCTGTGTCCTAATGCAAGAGCGCAAAGTGATTGCTTATGGCTCTTGTCAGTTGCGTGCTCACGAGGAAAACTATCCAACACATGATCTTGAATTGGCAGCGGTAATTTATGCATTAAAGTTGTGGTGACATTACCTCGTCCGTAACCGTTGCGAGATCTACACTGACCACCAAGGCCTAAAGTACCTGTTTACTCAGTCCGACCTGAATCTCCGCCAACAAAGATGGCTCAAGATAATAGCCGACTACAACATGGGAATTTCTTACACCCCTGGCAAAGCTAATGTGGTGGCTGATGCCTTGAGCCGCAAAGCTTACTGTAGTGAACTTGAAGTTCAAGTACAACAGCCACTCCTGTATGAAGAACTCCGCAAGATGAACATCGAAATTGTTCCGCAGGGATATGTGAACTCCCTGGTGGTCAAACCAGACCTCGACACCCGCATCAAGACGGTACAACATTATGACTCTGACATTTGGAGGATTAAGCGTCGTGTCGCCAGCGGAGAGCCCTCATTCTTCACTATTGATGCAAATGATGATAATGCGGTGTACTTCAAGGGTCGTTTAGTGGTTCCGGTAGCCAAGGCCAACCTGAATTACGCCTCTGATGTCATGAAGGAATCTCATGATACACCCTTGTCAATCCATCCTGGTAGTACCAAGATGTACCAAGACATTCGTCAGCGGTACTGGTGGTCCAACATGAAGCAGGACATTGCCCGTTATGTTGAAGAGTGTGATGTTTGTCGTCGCGTCAAGGGAGAACATCAAAGACCTGCTGGAACTCTGCAACCCCTCTCTATTCCTGAATGGAAATGGGACAAGATCGAAATGGACTTCGTCACCGGTTTTCCGCGATCACAGAAAGGTCATGATGCTATCTTTGTCGTCATCGACCGATTCTCCAAGGTTGCTCATTTTCTGTCTGTCAAGGAGACGATCTCTACTAGTCAGTTGGCAGACTTGTATGTTTCCAGAATCGTGTCGCTCCACGCTATTCCGTTGGATATCAGTTCCGACCGAGGCAGCATTTTCACCTCTAAGTTCTGGGATAGTTTCCAAGAAGCTATGGGCACTCACCTAAATTTCAGCACCGCTTATCACCCCAGTCGCAAGGCCAAGTCGAATGAGTCAACCAAGTGCTCGAAGATAAGATTCGAGCTTGTGTCATTTCATTCGGTAAGAAATGGGAGGAATCTCTTCCATTTGCTGAATTCTCGTCCAACAATAGCTATCAGGCTAGTCTGAAGATGGCACCCTTTGAAGTTCTCTATGGACGTAAGTGTCGAACCCCTCTGAATTGGTTAGAAACTGGGGAACGAACTCTCATTGGTCCGGACATTATACAACATGCAGAAGATCAGGTTCGCGTTATCCGTGAACATTTGAAAGCTGCTCAGTCCCGCCAGAAGAGCAACTATGACCGCAAACACAAGGAAATGGTCTATCAACCCAGTGAACAAGCTTACCTCCATGTCACTCCCATGGGGGGCACTCATCGTTTCGGGATAAAAGGCAAGTTAGCTCCTCGCTACATTGGCCCGTTCCGTATACTTTCCAGAAGTGGACCAGTGGCATACCGATTGGAGTTGCCGTCGAACCTCTCTCAAGTTCACGATGTTTTTCACGTGTCGCAACTCCTTCGCTGCTTCAAGGACCCTATTCGTGAAGTGGAACATGATCTGATTGAATTGCAGCAGGACTTGACTTATCAAGAACATCCAAGCCGCATTCTCGACCAGTCTGAACGCAAAACCCGCAACAAGACAACCAAGTTCCTCAAATTTCAGTGGTTGAATCATTCTGAAGATGAAGCCTCTCGGGAACGCGAAGATCGTCTTCGTGAAGAATACCCCAATCTTTTCCCCTCTACCGCGTAGATTCTCGGGACGAGAATTCCTGTAGTGGGGGAGATTTGTAACACCCTCAGTGTCAGGCATCGGTAAAACTTTTTGTTAATATAATCCTATGTGATTAGCAAGCCTGTAATCACCTTTGATCATGCCTTGTTAAACTTTGAATCCAAACAAAACCCAAAATGCCTTTTGTTGAATATTAAAAATAAGTGATGAATAAAACATTGCCCAAAGATTGTGAAACCATTTTTGTAAAATCCCTAAAAACCAGTGGACCATGATAAACCTGCAATGGGCATTTATTGCAATGTCTAAATAGTGCAAACAAATAATAACGGTGCTAGAACAGCACCTTTTGACAATTGCATATTAAAAAGAATTACCAAAAGAGTTTATAAAACCCCCAAACTTTTTGAGGCACTCTAGTTATGTGCAATTCTAATTATGGAACAAGTCCCATATTTTACAAAAATGCTAGAGCAACAAAAATAAATACAAACAGAAAAAGAAAGAAGACAAAAAAGAAATAAAAGAATTAAGGTTTCCAGTCCAGTACAGTGAGTCCACAGTGTGGCACGGCACCCCCCACCAGCCCACTTGGCCCACCCCCGACATCATCTCCCTCCCCTGTTCATCCCCCCCCCCTTGTGTGGCGCCATGGCAGCATGTGTTCGATGGATCGAACCACGCGATGCTCGACAGCAAGCTCCTACAGTACCCTCGGCTAGGTTAATTGAATCCTCGTGCCCCCCATGGACGAAACCCTAGCCCTTTCTCCCTCTCCTCACGCCGCTCTCGTCGGGGGGAAATTTGCTCGTGATGTCGCCGGCCGCCGTCGCGCCCACGCACGGCCACTGACCTCCCAAGCCCCAGCCACCTTGTCTGGTTGCTCCGTCGTCGTGGTCTGCGTCGCGCAGCAGAAGGAATCGGCCCCGGAGCCCCTACACCGTACGCATAGAGTACTTCTTCCTTCTCGGACCCGCCGGAGCAAGTCGCCGATTCCGGCCACGCCGCGTCGTCTCCGAGCCCGCCGCCAGACTCGACACGTTCCTGGTGAGCCAGGCCGCCACCACAAACGTTCTCTTTGCCCCCCTCTCGCTGTAGGCGCCGCCCCCTTTTTCCATGATCCGGCTGTCGCCATTGACGCCCCCCGCGTGCTCCCAAGCCACCCCAGACCGCGCCTTTGACACTAGCGTGTTCCCCGTGCTCCGTAGGCCCAATCCAACCCAACAGATCGCTCGAATTCGCCAAGGTTCGAGATTCACCATTGGAGCTCGAGCGCAGCTCCGCCATTGTCGTCCTCAAGCTTGCTCCGGTCATCCCCGTCACCCACCACCACCACAGATCGGTTGGCGGCGCTCTGCTCGATCGAACGGAGCAAACGGCGCCTCGAACCGTGGCCGGAGTCGGGCGAAACGGCCACCTCACCGGAGTTCGGCCTCGCCGGCGTGCCCGCGTGGTTAAGCCAGGGGCTAACCTCACTGACGGGTGGGCCCCATGGCTTAATCCGGCAGTTAATCCCCTAACCGCCCACTAACCTCACTGACGAGTGGGCCCAAGGCCAATTGTTAGTTCAAATAAAGTCTGATTAATTATATGCGTGTATGACATGTGGCCCCTGCCCCACTTATCTATTTGATTAATTAAAATACCTGTTAATTAAACATATGTGTCTATGACACCTGGGCCCTAGCTGTCAGTATTAAAAATTATTGATTTATAAAATGTGTGAGTCACTGACATGTGGCCCTCACTGCTATTTAAATTTAAATAAAATGAATTATTAGCACTGTGAGGCTGACCAGTGGGCCCCACTGGTCAGGTTTGACCAGTCAACCCCTCTATGGATAATGTTAGGATTTATTAATAAAAGAAAATCCAGAAAATTCATTTAAATTGATTTAAATTTTGAATTCTAATATCTTTTAAAACGTAAGTCAGATTCAAAAACTTTATACATGAAATTGATCCGAAAAATATAACAAATATGGATACGCTATCCGTATACAAACCACACCCCTCTAACACACCGAACATCGAACCGTCCCCCTCCGGACCGTCTGTCCGATGATTTGTCCGGTACTGTCAAAGTATCCGGATGAATTTATTCTGAACAAGAAAGTTGTTCGTATTGTTTCAACTAGGACGGTTACACCTTCCACACGTTTGTCGGATGTCCACGACACCTCCGGCATGAACCCTTCCCCCTCCGGACACCCTGTCCAGTAATCACCCGGAGCCGGTATTTCATCCCCGGATGAATTCCCGCTCCGAGCAACGTGCATTGCACTGCGTTAGAACATCGTTAATATTTCATTTGTCATGTCATGCATCTGTTTGTTATGTTTGCTTTGTATTTATTGTTTCTCCCCCCCCCCCTTTATTCTCCGGTAGACCCCGCTGCTACCGCCGACTACACCACTGCCGGGTACGACTACTTCGTCGACGACCCTACCCCTACCGTCGAGCTTCCAGGCAAGCAGAGCCATTCTCTTCCCCAGATATCGCCTATCTTTTCTGTACATTTCTTGCACTAGGCATTGTTACTGCTGCTGCTACGATTACAATCTTATTCAGTTACATAGCCTGATTTTGTCGCCCTTGTTGTACCTTCCTTATCCTATGTTGCCTGCTATATCTATATATTATATTCAGTAGTGAGCCCTGCGCATTGTTAGCTAGGATTAGATAGCGGGCCGTGGCCACTCAGGGGAGTGACGCGGATACAAAATATATACAACTGCAACAGGTACGGATCAATGCAGACGCCCTAGGGAACCTACAACGGCGAGACTCTGCCGAGTCGCTTCGAGTTTGACTTACGAGTGGACGAACTCGTATTTCACTCTCGTCGGCTCAGTAGCGTAGTATCACTGGGATGATACGAGGGTATTCCTCTTTAGTTCATTCCGCTGGTGTCTCGGCACCCCGGGGGTGATACGAGAATATTCCTCTTTATTTCATTCCGCTGATGTCTCTGTCGAACCTCTTTAAGTGTGCCATCGAGGGTGTTACCTCCTGGTTTCACTTAATGGTAGGCACTCGAATCGACTGGTGTCCTTAAAGGTAAGAGTCGGGCGACCCAACGGTGCCCGCGAGCGGTATATTGTCGGGAGCGACAGGGAGGGTATGACCGACGTTACTGGCGTGCTTGGCCCCTGCTCGTATCTCGCGAGAGTTACCAAACGACGAAAAGTCGAGCTCTACCAAGAGCACACGCGAGACAAGGTAAGGAGTCGGTTCACCTTGTTGGTAACCGCAGAGACTTGGTGGGACGACAGGACAGGCACCGATGTACTGGTGGTTCTGACTGCTGTCGTTGTCCGCGGGTTTGTTAAGTCGAGGCAACGATAACGGTTGTCACGCAGGTTAATTAAAATGCTAAATAGTTTGGCGGATGACTTGAGAGCCCCGTTGGTCTGTACGCACTACCTACACGTGGGATGACGGTGTGGGCCCTCCGCGTCGTAGTTCATCCGAAAGCTCTTTAGACGTCAGCAGTACTGCGGCCTGATCGCCGGGAAGCCGTGTTGTCTTATTTGCTGCAGTAGGTGTGTTTGGATTTGCTTTTGCTTCACCGGCCAGACTTGTACCGTGCAGGAGCATGCAAGGGTGAGGGACCTATTCCCCTTGGCTCATAGGATATAGTCCGGCGGATGGCCTCTCTGCTGAGCCTAGGATGGGCTGCGATGTGTCGGATAGCCTCGGTTAGGCGTCCCCTAACAAGGTTCACGCCACCCTGGAGATCCGAGCGTGCAGGCTGAACAGTAGTGCACCCCTGCGGGGAGTTTAATCTATTTGAATAGCCGTGTCCACGGTAACAGGACGCTTTATGCTGAAGCTGGACCTTACCACTACAAACTACTACTATTAATCTGTTGGTTCTGGGTTTTCTTCCTTGCAGGGAAGTCGAGGAGGGGAACTCGGAGGCATCTATTATTATTAATCATTACAACTTACTATTATACAATGCTGCAGGAACTTCTGCTACATTGTTACTTTATGCTTTATATAAACTGTTGGTTGTTCTCATCTTGTGCTGCAAGACTCGTCAGAAGATGCTAGTCTTCGATAGGCCTAGCTTCTTATCCTTATTCTGATTTCTACCTTGCAGTCCACTATATACAGCCTCCCCTTTCCATTTGATACAAATGCATAAATGCTTAGTAGCGGACGTAAGACTCGCGGGTATACTAGTTACTCACCGTTGCTTTATTTCCCCTTTATGTTTTGCCTGATCGGCCGCTGCAGTCGACGTTGGAGCCCAGGAGAAGGAGTACCTCGGAGGCGCCTACTACTACGTCGAGCCCCCCTTTGACCAGGACCTGGAGTAGTTTCGGAGGCTCCCAGGCAGGAGACCTTGCCTTTTCGATCTGTATCTCTGATGTTATTTGTGCTAGCCTTCTTAAGGCAAAACTTGACTAACTATGTCTGTACTCAGATATTATGGCTTGTATAACTTATGTATTTGGGTCCGTGTGACCCCCTTATCTTGTAACATATTGTTTTATCCTTTTGTGTTTAGTGTTGTGTTGTGATATTCTCCCCGTGGCACCCTAATCTCAGCCGTGTACTGATACGTCCAAAATGCATCACTATTTTATATAGTAATTCTTTCTTATTCATTGATATATTTCATGATATGATGCTATTATTATGTTGTTTTGGCCTATTTTACACAGTTTGCAACTTTCCGGTGCCGAAGCAGCAGACGCAGGATTCAGCGGTAAAAAGTGGACGCTGAGTTGCTGAAGAAGAATACCTCCAAATTACCTGAAAATCGACGGAGGCCATTTTCCAGAAGGATCACGAAGACACGCAAAAGAGCGACCAGAGGGGTGCCACAGGGTGCCCAGGAGGCCACCTGGCGCGGCCCCCACCCTGGCCGCGCCGGGAGGGCGCCTGGACCCCTGTGGCCACTCCCGGCTCCCCCCTCTGGCCTATATACTCTTCGTCATCCAAAAACGCTAAAAAGGGAGAGTTTACAGAGTTCCGCCGCCGCTCCGTGGCGGAAACCTACAGAGAAGAAAAACCATCTCTGGCGGGCAGATTCCGCCGGGGAGATCACCTCCCGGAAGGGGAGATCGTCACCATCGTCATCACCATCGTCACGGGCATCATCGAGATCATCATCAACATCATCCCCATCATCAGCACCATCTCCACCTCCATCCAATCTCATCTCACAATTGCAACTCGTGTTGTAATCCGTACTATCTATCCTCTCTACTCTATCGGTGTTGATTACTACTTTGTGGTGAATGCTATTAAGTTTTGTTGGAGAAATATTATTGTGTCCAGATTTTTTATCATCTATTTATCCCCATTGATCATGATCTCTTTTATGTCTTGTGAGTAGTTACTTTAGTTCTTGAGGACATGGGAGAAGTCTAGTTGTTAGTAGTCATATGATGTTGAAGTAATATGTGTTGGTTGGTATTTAAGTTGTGTTGTTATTTTCCTAGTGGTGTTGTGTGAGTCGAACACTCAACACTTCGCCTTATCAAGGACCTAGGGTAATACATTGTGTACAAAGAATGCTTACGGTGGGTTGCCGGAGTGACAGAAACCTAAACCCCAGTTTGCACGCTTTTGCACAAGGGAACAATGGATCACCGATCGTATTGCTATGGTTAGGATTTTTGCCTTAATTACTATCTTGTATTTGCGGATGCTTGCAAGGTGTTTAATCATAAGAGTGCACTTATCTTAGTCTAGAGGGTGTACTAGCATAGATCCACCCACTCAACACTTATCAACACAGCACATAGTACCGATACGGAATATGGCGAAAGCACATGACTACCTCTCCCGTGTGTCCTCGAGAACACTTTAGCCTTTATAAGTTCAGTTGCTAGGCCTCTCCTTTGCTCAGAAAGGATTGGGCCACTCGTTACTCTTTAGTGTCTTTTACTTTGCTTGTTTTACTTTCCTGTTGCTTATACCAAGAAAACCCCTAAAAAGTTATCTTTCAGTGCTTGCAGTTATCTCCTTGCCAAAGTCACTTGCTACTACCTTCTGCTCCTCGTTGGGTTCGACACTCTTACTTATCGAAAACGCTGCAATAGACCCCTTACGGTTGTGGGTCATCAAGTACCGTTTTCTGGCGCCGTTGCCGGGGAGTGTAGCGCTATTAGTAAGTGAAGCTGGTAAGGAAGTTTTTATATTTCTGTTTTTAGTTTTGTTGTTGCTGCTTTTGTCCTTATGGACACCCCTACTCTTGGATCGTTGTTCTTGGGGAGCCGCCCCACTACTAAGGTAGTCACTCCTGACCCTGCTGAAATTGTGCCTTATAAGATACCATCTGGTATCATCGATTATGTCTTAGCTAATCGCTATGCAGGAGACAGACATCCAGGTGAACACTTGCTATATTTATCACGACTATGTTCATTATTCAAGCTTGCAGGTGTGTCACTGGAGTTCGTTATGAAGAAATTATTCTCCATATCGCTTACGGACAAAGCTTCAGATTGGTATAAGCTCCTCGATAACTCACATTCTCTTAATTGGGAAGAGCTTATGTCTCTCTTTTATACAAAGTTTTACCCTCTTCATGAAGTTCATCGAGACAGGAATTACATCTATAACTTTAGGTCTCGCGACGGAGAGAGCATCGCTCAAGCTTGGGGGAGGCTTAAATCCCTAATGTTCAAATGTCCTATCCATAAACTCCCCAAAGATATTATACTTACAAATTTTTATGCCATGCTTTCTCGTCGGGATAAGGAAATGTTGGATGCCTCCTCTAGCGGAGTATTTCAGACAAAGAGCGTTGAAGAAAGATGCGATCTCATCGAAAGGATCCAGAAGAATACTGAAGACTGGGAAATCGATAAAGGTATTGAACCTGCTATAAATTAAGAGCATGATTATATTGACAGCTATGTGAAACTGATTATTTTAATACCTTTTTCTCTAAGATTGGTCTGGATTCTCATCTGATGATTGATTTTTGTAAGAACTTTGCCTCTCATGTTGATTCTTCTAAGATGAAGAAGGATCAGTACCATAAGCCTTTCAAGGAAGTGCCTATTGATATTCACGTTGCTGATCCTATTTTGCCTGCAGTTATATATGAACAGCCCCCTTTTCCTTCAAGGATAAGGGAGCACTCTTTTGTGATAGGCATAATAAATAAAAGTGAGAGGAGAACAGGCGAACCTGAGGACCATATCAGAGTCGATCCTCAAGTTGCTATGGTTAAAGATTTAGTTACTAATGATGTTTCAGATTCTATTATAAATTTTTGTGTTGTTTCAACTAATATTGTCACATCCAAGAATAAAAGCCCAATTTCAGGTACACCAGTTGTATCTGTTAAAATAGGAGATCACAATTATTACGGGCTATGCGATCTGGGATCAAGTTCTAGCGCGATTCCTTATTCGCTTTATCAAGAGATCATGGGTGAGATTTCACCCTGTGAACTCGAAGAGATTGATGCTACTATTCATCTTGCAAACAAAGCTACTATCTCTCCTATCGGGATTGTGAGAGATGTTGAAGTCCTATGCGGAAAGGTAAAGTATCCTACTGACTTTCTCGTACTTGGTTCAGTGCAAGATAGTTTTTGTCCTATTATTTTTGGTAGACCTTTTCTCAGAACTTGTGGAGCTATTATAGATTGCAAGAAAGGTAAAGTTTCTATTGAATTCAATGGTGAGCCGTATGAATTTAACTTTTCTAAGATCTCTAAGCAGCCTCGTGGTACTGAATTACCTAATGATGATAAAATTATTGAAAGTATTGCTTCTATTGCTATTCCCCCTAATGATCCTTTGCAGCAATACATGGAGGACCACGAGAATGATACTCATATGCAGGAAAGAAATGAAATTGATGAAATCTTCTTGAGACAACCTGCTATCCTGAAGCACAACCTTCCAGTTGAACCTTTAGGAATTCTATCTAAACCAAAATAAGCCCCGGTGTTTGATCTCAAACCTCTTCCCAATACGCTCAAGTATGCCTATTTAGATGAAAAGAAAGTATATCCTGTTATTATCAACTCTAACCTTTCAGGATATGAAGAAGAGCGATTATTGGAGATACTTCGTAAACACCGTGGTGCAATTGGTTATACCCTTGATGACCTTAAGGGAATTAGTCCATCTATCTGCCAACATACCATCAACCTCGAGCCCGATGCTAAACCCATTGTTGACCATCAACGACGGTTGAACCCAAAGATGATGGATGTTATGAGGACCGAAATCCTCAAGCTTCTAGCCGCAGGTATTATCTACCCTATAGCTGATAGTAAGTGGGTAAGTCCAGTTCATTGTGTTCCTAAGAAAGGAGGGACAACTGTAGTCCCTAATGATAAGAATGAACTAATACCTCAGAGAATTATTATTGGATATAGAATGTGTATTGATTACAGGAAGTTGAACAAGGCAGCCATGAAGGACCACTACCCGTTGCCCTTTATCGATCAGATGCTTGAGAGGCTGTCGAAAAACACCCAATTTTGCTATCTTGACGGGTATTCAGGCTTCTCTCAAATTCATGTTAACACTGCCGATCAAGAGAAGACCACTTTCACTTGTCCTTATGGTACTTATGCTTATAGGCGTATGCATTTTGGTTTATGCAATGCCCCTGCTACTTTTCAGAGATGTATGTCTGCAATATTTCATGGTTTCTGTGAAGAGATTGTGGAAGTCTTCATGGACGATTTCTCCGTCTATGGAACTTCCTTTGACCACTGTCTCCACAATCTTAATAAATTTTTGCAGAGATGCGAGGATACAAATTTAGTTCTAAACTGGGAAAAGTGCCACTTCATGGTTAACGAAGGGATCGTGCTTGGCCACAAGATTTCCGAGAGGGGAATTGAAGTGGACAAAGCGAAAATTGAAGCTATCGAAAGGATGCCCTATCCAAGGGAAATTAAAGGTATTCGTAGTTTTCTCGGTCATGCTGGTTTCTATAGAAGATTTATTAAAGACTTTTCTAAGACCTCGAGACCCCTCACTAATCTTCTCCAGAAGGATGTTCCTTTTGTATTTGATGAAGATTATAAGGAGGCTTTCGAAGTTCTTAAGAAAGCTTTAATGACCGCTCCTATAGTACAACCGCCTGACTGGAGTTTGCCCTTTGAAATTATGTGTGATGCTAGTGATTTTGCTGTTGGAGCTGTTTTAGGATAAAGGGTTGATAAAAAGTTGAATGTTATCTATTATGCTAGTAAAACCCTTGATAGTGCTCAAAAGAACTATGCTACTACTGAGAAGGAATTCTTAGCAGTAGTGTTTGCTTGTGATAAGTTTAGGCAGTATATTGTTGATTCTAAAGTTATTATTCATACTGACCATGCTGCCATTAAGTATCTTATGACGAAGAAGGATACCAAACCAAGACTCATCAGATGGGTACTCCTCCTTCAAGAATTTGATTTGCAGATTGTTGATATAAAAGGAGCGGACAACCCTGTAGCGGACAATCTTTCAAGGATGGAAGATATACCGCATGATCCCATTCCAGTCAACGACAGTTTCCCAGACGAACAACTTGCCGTTGTTAAAGTATAATCTCTTTCCGATCCTTGGTTTGCAGATTATGCTAATTTTATCGTTGTAAAGTATTTGCCTCCAGGTTTAACATTTCAGCAAAGGAAGAAGTTCTTCCATGATTTGAGGCATTACTTTTGGGATGACCCACATCTTTTCAAAGAAGGTCCAGACGGGATCGTGAGAAGATGCATACCGGAACACGAGCAGAAGGACATTCTCAAGCAATGTCACGATAGTCCCTATGGAGGACATCACGCCGGTGAGAGAACCGCACATAAGGTTCTCCAATCAGGTTTTTATTGGCCTACTCTCTTTAAAGATGCTAGAAGTTATGTTTTCGCCTGTGATAAATGTCAGAGAGTTGGTAATATTAGTAGAAGGAATGATATGCCTATGAATTACTCACTAGTGATTGAGCCTTTTGATTGCTGGGGTTTTGATTTTATGGGTCCTTTTCCTTCTTCGCACAAGTACACTCACATATTAGTTGTTGTTGATTATGTCACCAAGTGGGTTGAAGCAATCCCCACTGAGAGTGCTGATCACAAAACATCTTTGAAAATGCTCAAAGATGTAATTTTCGCTAGGTTTGGTGTACCTAGGTATCTCATGACTGATGGAGGATCACACTTCACGCATGGAGCTTTTAGAAAAGCTTTATCCAAGTACGATGTCAATCATAGAATTGCTTCACCGTACCATCCTCAAACTAGTGGGAAAGTTGAGCTCACCAATAGAGAGATCAAGTTGATCTTGCAAAAGACAGTTAACAGAAATAGGAAGGACTGGTCAAATAAGTTAGGAGATGCTTTGTGGGCGTATAGAACTGCATACAAAAACCCCATGGGCATGTCTCCCTATAAAATGGTCTATGGCAAGGCTTGCCATTTGCCATTAGAATTAGAGCACAAAGCTTTCTGCGATGTTAGAGAGCTTAATGCTGACCCAAAGTTAGCTGGTGAAAAGCATCTCATGAACTTGACTTCTCTAGATGAGTGGAGAAGTGAAGCTTACGAGAGCGCTAAAATGTTCAAGGAAAAGGTAAAGAAGTGGCATGACAGGAGGATTCTGAAACGTGAATTTAATGTTGGTGATAAAGTTTTATTGTTTAGATCCCGTTTCAGGTTTTCTCCAGGTAAACTACTTTCCAGGTGGGAAGGGCCATTTCATATCGAAGAAGTCTACCGGTTTGGTGCAATCAAGATTAACAATTTTGAAGGCACCAAACCTCAAGTTGTGAATGGGCAAAGACTCAAGCATTACATGGCGGGATATCCCGTCAATGTTGATGTAAATATAATACGCACAACAACTCATGAAGAACATGTTGCAGCCCTGTTTCAGACACCAACAGAAGCAGAATAAGAAAAGGTATGTATTACGGTAAGGAAACATCGCGAACTGCCATAAAAGTTCCATATTATGAGTTTTTGCAAAATTAGGAAAATTCGAGGCCTAAGTGGAGCCGGAGAGGAGTTACCATGGAAGCGCTTCGCCAAGGAGTACCTGACTGAGAAGAACAAGAATGAGGAGTGAAATATCCTTGGGTAATGGCATCCCCTCAGCTTGTTCCATGCTTGGGGGAGTGCCCGGTATCTTTATCTTTATCTTAGTCTTTTAGAGTCAAGTAGAGTCGTATCATGTTTAGTGAAGTTATTATATGAAATAGGTGTTTGCATCGAGGTCTATCACTCCGTCTGTGGAGAGATTGTATCCGTGAGTGTGGAGTCGTCTATAATGGAATATTAATGAGAAGTCTATTAGTTCCTTAGCTGCACTCGGTATTCTCTTCGCGCAATCGGCCTCATATGACGATTTTTATGGGGAGTATTGACCTTATATTAGGTATGGCTTTGAAAACTTTATTTAATTTTGGCAAACATAGCTTTGGTCATGACAACATGCATGTTTTCTCAAGTAGCGACCTAGCCAAAACCTTTATGTTATTATGCTTGAAGTGTTATGTTGACAAGGAAGACAACTTGATGTGTTATGCTTACCTTAATGTTTATGCCTTATATGTTTTGCATCTAAATTAGCATCAATTGTATGTTCTCTCAAAGCCTTTGCTAGCCAAACTCTTTGCCAAGTAGATTTCTGCTTGTGCATCCATACCTTGAAACCAATACCTTCCATGTGAGTCCACCATACCTTCCTATTCGTGGTATTCCCCTACCACTCCTATAAGTATAGAATTTATGTGTTATCCTTAAATGTTCAAAATCTTCTGTTTTGTGCCTCTTGTTTAGCTCATGAGGAAGTAGTAGGTAATTCATGATCTTCTTAGGTTGGACAAGTTTTACCCCGGGATTGCATGTCTAAACTGCAAACCCATAATACAAGGAGGAACTGGCATGGGTGCGCCCAGCTCGAAAGATAATATAACAAACAAACCCTCCTTCACGCTTGGTCTATGAGAAATCAGAAACTTTGGCGGTGATAAACAAAGGAGATTAAGGGGATGTGATCGTCCCCACTTGGGAGCCGTTCCTCGAAACTTGTCCATCTTGAGAAGTAATTGAGTTATCTATTAGCATTCGTTGACAAACTATGCACCGCCCCAAAATCTATTTTTATTCTGTTTGATTTAAGGATAGCACATGAGTTTTCCCTGCTTGCCCTTAACAAGGTCTTTCATCCACCTTCATGTTGAGTCAGTTGTCCCACTTCCTTCTTTTCCTAAGAGAACAGACATTTGATGTTGATGAGGATTCATCCTTATAAAGCTGCATTAAGTTTTTGCCATGCCATATCCTTGTTGACGTTATCTTTTGATAAGTAAGTTGTTTGCGAAAGCTTTTGCCAAGCAAGCATCTTCCTTTGTGTTAGCATTTACACTTCATGACTAATAACATGTTCTTTCAAAAGCTTCAAATTGTTTCATTACAAAGAAAGAGCAAGATTAAAGTTATTAGTTGTCCTTTGACCAAGGATATGTTTGCCATAATTTGATAAGTTTCCTCAGCCCTACTTTGGATTATAATTGTTATTACTTTCTCATAAGGGCCTTATGAGTTGAGGTTGATGTTGAGGATGCTTGAGTTTGATGAAGTAACCTTGATGCTTCTTGTCCGTATTCTATTTATCGACAATTCACTCTCTAAACTTGTGGATAGGTTTACCGAGCTCAGTAATCGCTTGGGGACAAGCGAGGTCTAAGCTTGGGGGAGTTGATACGTCCAAAATGCATCACTATTTTATATAGTAATTCTTTCTTATTCATTGATATATTTCATGATATGATGCTATTCTTATGTTGTTTTGGCCTATTTTACACAGTTTGCAACTTTCCGGTGCCGAAGCAGCAGACACAGGATTCAGCGGTAAAAAGTGGACGCTGAGTTGCTGAAGAAGAATACCTCCAAATTACCTGAAAATCGACGGAGGCCATTTTACAGAAGGATCACGAAGACACGCAAAAGAGCGACCAAAGGGGGGCCACAGGGTGCCCAGGCGGCCACCTGGCGCGGCCCCCACCCTGGCCGCGCCGGGAGGGCGCCTGGACCCCTGGGGCCACTCCCGGCTGCCCCCTCTGGCCTATATACTCTTCGTCATCCAAAAACCCTAAAAAGGGAGAGTTTACGGAGTTCCGTCGCCGCTCCGTGGCGGAAACCTACAAAGAAGAAAAGCCATCTCTGGCGGGCAGATCCCGCCGGGGAGATCACCTCCAGAAAGGGGAGATCGTCACCATCGTCATCACCATCGTCACGGGCATCATCGAGATCATCATCAACATCATCCCCATCATCAGCACCATATCCACCTCCATCCAATCTCATCTCACAATTGCAACTCGTGTTGTAATCCGTACTATCTATCCTCTCTACTCTATCGGTGTTGATTACTACTTTGTGGTGAATGCTATTAAGTTTTGTTGGAGAAATATTATTGTGTCCAGATTGTTTATCATCTATTTATCCCCACTGATCATGATCTCTTCTATGTCTTGTGAGTAGTTACTTTAGTTCTTGAGGACATGGGAGAAGTCTAGTTGTTAGTAGTCATATGATGTTGAAGTAATATGTGTTGGTTGGTATTTAAGTTGTGTTGTTATTTTCCTAGTGGTGTTGTGTGAGTCGAACACTCAACACTTCGCCTTATCAAGGACCTAGGGGAATACATTGTGTACAAAGAATGCTTACGGTGGGTTGCCGGAGTGACAGAAACCTAAACCCCGGTTTGCACGCTTTTGCACAAGGGAACAATGGATCACCGATCGTATTGCTATGGTTAGGCTTTTTGCCTTAATTACTATCTTGTATTTGCGGATGCTTGCAAGGTGTTTAATCATAAGAGTGCACTTATCTTAGTCTAGAGGGTGTACTAGCATAGATCCACCCACTCAACACTTATCAACACAGCACATAGTACCGATACGGAATATGACGAAAGCACATGACTACCTCTCCCGTGTGTCCTCGAGAACACTTTAGCCTTTATAAGTCCAGTTGCTAGGCCTCTCCTTTGCTCAGAAAGGATTGGGCCACTCGTTACTCTCCAGTGTCTTTTACTTTGCTTGTTTTACTTTCCTGTTGCTTATACCAAGAAAACCCCTAAAAAGTTATCTTTCAGTGCTTGCAGTTATCTCCTTGCCAAAGTCACTTGCTACAACCTTCTTCTCCTCTTTGGGTTCGACACTCTTACTTATCGAAAATTCTGCAATAGATCCCTTACAGTTGTGGGTCATCATGTACCCTGCGTGTATGATTACTGTACACGGATTGATTTTGGGGGCGTCACAGCTCAGAAGGACTAGACATTGAAGATCAAGATTGGAGAGAGAGAATCATCTAGAGAAGAATGCCCCCTCTGGCAGGGTGCCAGGACAATACTGGTGGAGCTCCCGATCTGGGAATCGCGATGATGTCGAAACGATGCTGGCTTCGGGAAAAATAACTCCGCTAGAGGGTTTTCATAAACAGGGAGTATATAGGATAAAGAGGGGCACTAGGGGAGGCCTCGCCTGGCCAAGAGGCCAGGGGGCACGATCCATCCCTTGCCGCGCCCCCAGGTCGCCTAACCAGGTGGTGGGTCCGCCTGGCCCTCCTTCAGGCTTATGCAGTCTTCCGATGAATTAGAATTTTGAGATTTTTCTTGGAATTTTTGGAGCATATTGATTTTTTACCTTTTTTGTGATGCGTAGACACTAACAAAAATAAACTGACATTGGGCACTGGATTAATAGGTTAGTCCCACATACGTTGTAAAATGATATGAAAGTGTATCAAAACATATAGCAAAATCAGATAATTAAGCATGGAACAAGTAAAAACTATAGATACGTTTGGGACGTATCAAAATGCAGTTGCAAAGCGATTTGGTTAAGCATATGTGGGATCACATACAAAACTACTAGATGTTTGTTACAATGATTTGCTCCTATTTATGTGCTATAATCTATGGTTTGTAATAAAATAATTTGCTAAAATGATGATTTCTATGGCTTGCAATAAAATGATTTGCTACAATGAATGATTTTTGTGGTTTGTAATAAAATGATTTGCTACAATTAATGATTTATATGGTTTGTAAATGGGTGTTTTGGTGAAACTGTATATATCTATGTCGCCGCCCCTTTTAAAACATCTAGGCGAGGCCCTCCGGCGGCGAGGTGAAAAAAATGTGTCGCTCCCCACCGTTGGGTGCAATGATCTGGGGAAGCCGGACATGGATCGGACATTGGTTCGTTTGGTAACCAAAATGAACTATTTTGGTGGCAATCGCTATAGATACGATGTCAATTATAGTACAAAACATATGGTAACTCATTGTAGCTTTTCCTTTTCAGCTGTCGCACACGTGCTGATAGTTGCCATCTTTCTTGTTCACACGAACATGACAATACCACTTTTCATTCGTGATTGACATGTCAACCTCCCTACAATTACCAATTAATTAATTCCTAAGAGCATCTCCAGCCACCCCCAACAGACCCCCAAGAGCCCCGTATTTATCGTTGGATGGAAGATTTTCGCCCGCCCCCAAAGTCTCGTTTATCGCCGGTGATGAGGGGATACCCCCACGACTTCCCTCCGTAAGGTACCCGGTCTGTGTGAAGACCGGTGGCCCACTAGAAGCCTCAGAAGGCCCAGCGGAAACCTATCAAGCCCACCTGATGCAACGACGATTGCGCCGACATGGAGTCCAAGACTTGGTGATACGTCCCAAACGTATCTATAATTTCTGCTTGCTCCATGCATGTTTTGTGTGATATTGCTATGCTTTTGATACACTTTCATATCTTTTTATAACATATTTTGGAACTAACCTATTAATGGTTGCAAGAGTGCACAAGTTCTTATTTTTGTACTTTATGTGTAAGAATTAATTGGATAAAGGAAAAATCACAAAAAGGAGCCTTGTAGGAGTTGGACTCTAACTCTCCCGAAATCTGTCCCCACCAGACAGGTTTTAAAGATCGCCTCGGAAACGCTAGAAGACGACCTCAAACGGAAAAAGTTAAAACTACAAAGTTGTAGGGAATTTTTTTCCGGTGTATTTAGATATAAAATTCGGCCCAATCAGAGTTCGTATGCTTCCAAAAAACCCGAAATACAGAAGACATAATCTGGATGACGGGAATCCGGGAGTCTGTAAAAAGAGAGGAAACCTAGGTCAAAGGGCACCACAAAATTTCCTCCCCCTTGGCAGACGTCTTGAGGGGGAGATCAATCTCCACAGCAGCACCATCTCCAAGGAAGAAGAAGGGGCCAAGGGCCGCTGCCCCCAAGGGCCGTGGCCGTGGGCGCCGCCGCCGCCGTCGTCGTCTCCTTCATCTCCTCCGGGCTGCACCTCTCCATCAACAACTCTCCCTCTCACCATGTCCATGTGTGAGTAGTTCCCCTCGGGGCTAAGGCTTATATCTAGATCTATGTGGTTTCTCTCTCTCCCATGATGTGATCTTTGTTGTGATCATAGGCTATGTTAATCTAGGGTGATCCCATGATATTTCCCCTTCCTCTATGTATTGGATTGATGTACTCAATTGATCTTATCTAGTATAATCTCCGAGACCAAGGTGACATCGGTCTATTGGACATGGGTTAGAAGAATATTATCATGAGTGATTTCCTCTTTTGTGTGTTGATTGAAGATTGAGAGTCTCTTGGTGCTTGTCTTTGACTATCCTTTAGATATGTTGTGGTGATTGTGGTACTCTCTTTGGATGGCCACGGTGACATTGGGAAATCCATAGATTGAGAACTACGAACTCTGAGGTGTGCTTTTGTAGCCCTACACAATTCTCGTCCTCTCTTGACCACAAAGGAATGACCTCCGAATACGTCTCCATTGCATGTTTTATGGGAAATATCATGTGATTAGACTATGTTAATGTTGTTGGGAGTTGCCACTAGTGAAAGTATGACGCCTAGGCCTTGTTTCCATCATTTTACACCGTTTGCACTCACTTTTGTTACATGTTTGCTTGCTGCACTTTTTATTACAGATTTATATTACCTTGTTTTGCCACACCTATCACCCATATTTTACCATCTCTTCGCCGAACTAGTGCACCTATACAACTCCTAGTTGTATTAGGTGTGTTGGGGACACAACAGACTTCTTGTATCTTAATTGCAGGGTTGCTTGAGAGAGAACATCTTCAACCTCTACTTCCCTGAGTTCGATAAACCTTAGGTCATCCACTTGAGGGAAATTGTTGTTGTCCTACAAACCTCTGCGCTTGGAGGCCCAACATAGTCTAGTAGAATAGAAGCGTGCGTAGACATCAAGCTATTTCTAGCGCCGTTGCCGGGGAGGTGAGTGCTTGAAGGTATATCTTTAGATTCTGCAATTAAATCTTTTCGTTTCTTGTTTTTATTTTCACTAGTTAGGTTTATGGAAAACTGCAATCTTAGTTCGCTGCTTCCGGGAGACCGCTTTGCCACACCTGTGGTAGAGAAGTCTCTGCCACCTACTGAATGTATCCCGTTCCAAATACCACTTGGGATAGTTGAAATAATTATTAATGATTGTTATGATGGGATAGTCAATCCTAGTATTCATTTGTTGAAACTTACAGAACTTTGTGAGTTATTTAAGATTTCAGGTTTGACAAGAGGTGAAGTCATGAAGAAATTATTTGCCTTGTCACTGAAAGGAAAAGCATTGGAATGGTATAGGCTACTAGATGATTCTCACCTATGGGATTGGGAAGAGATCCAGTCTCTCTTTTACTCCAAGTTTTATCCTCTTCATGAAGTCCATGAGAATAGGAATTATATTTATAATTTCTATCCTCATGACGGAGAGAGCATAGCTCAAGCTTGGGGGAGACTGAAAACTTTGATGCTAAAATGTCCTAACCATGGGCTCCCCAAAGATATGATTATTACTAATTTCTATGCAAGGCTATCTCGACAGGATAAAGACTTGCTCGATGCTTCCTCGATGGGTTCTTTCACAAACGAAAAGATTGATGCTAAATGGGAACTCCTTGAAAGAATCCAACACAATACTGAAGATTGGGAGATCGACAAAGGTAAAGAGTCAGGTATAATTTATGAGTATGATTGCATTAAGTCCTTTGTGGAAACTGAAAGTTTTAATAAATTTAGTGCGAAGTTTGGGCTTGATTCTCAACTCCTTGTTGATTTCCTCAAATCTTTTGCTTCACATCTTAATATGCCTAAGGAGAATTGGATCAAGCATCATGAACCTTTTAAAAAGATTTGCAAAGAAAATGAAATTGTTAATGATGATTGCAACATGCATGATCCAATTCCTGAAAATGAAGTTTTATATAAGCATGTTAATTTTTCTGGAGTGGATAGACCTTGTGAAAGGCCTATGATTGAAGAAGAGAAGTATTGTAAGCAACATAAGCATGAAAGAACAATCACTTGGGTTAGAGATTTAAATGAAATTGCTAGAGAATTGTGTGACCTTTGTCCTTTCACTTGTGAACTTTGTTGCATAAAGGGTCACTTCAATTTTCAGTGCATGTACTTTCAAAACATAACTGTTAGCCAGTTGTGTGATGACATGATCACCCCTGATCTTTATGATGAGCTTATGTTATTTTTGATGTGTGAAGAGTTATCAGAAAATACTTCTTGGCTAGATGGTCATGATTTGGGAATAAATAACACTTTGCAGAAATGCCATCTCTATTGTGTTGTTAATTTCCATGATAATGATTACATAAAAAATATTAGAAAGGAGGGAACTTTACCAAAGTATAAAAATGTCTCTTATGTTTCTACTAATAAAAAGGAGAGTTTCTCCCAAGTTTCCCCTATTGTTTCTAATGATAAACCAGGATATGTGGAGAAGCTTTCTCTCCAACCACTCCTTCCTAAGGTGAAGAAGAAGAAAAAGAAGAGGAGCAAGAAGGAAGAAGAATGGGTAACAACCTGGCCTGAGCATATTCCTCGCATCGATTTTTATCCTAACGGACAGAAATTTATGGAGGATGGTGAGCTTGATTGCATTCATTATTATCTTGAAGATAAGTCTGTAGGTACTATTGAAGATGATTTTGATTATGATATGCATGTTACTTTTTGTGATTGGGAAAATGATAATAATGCTACTTATGACCTTGAAAATCTTTTTGGTACCAACTCTGAGAGTGATGATATGGAAAGCTCCAAGCTTGGGGATGATAGGATTGCAAGTCCTTTAACCATTAGTGATGTGGTAATTGATAATTCTTTTGCTAGTAAGAATAAAGACATCATGTTTACAAATATAGTTGCTAGCAATGATAATGCTCTTCTCTACTATGATGATGTTATAACTCCTATCTATAGTGATTTTAAAGGTACCTATGACATAAGGAGAAATTATCCTTATGAAACTTGTCATAATCATGGAGGTAATTACTCCCTTGTTGAACACCATCTTCCTAATACACAATTAATCTATAGTGTTCAAGTTGTTTATGATAGTCCTACTCCCACTATTACCAATGAGAAAGATTATGCTTATGTGGAGAGTAAGAGTACCCTTTTGCATGTGGATCATGGTAACAATGCTTTATGTGATGCTTATATTGTTGAGTTTATTCATGATCCCACTGAAAATTATTATGATAGGGGAACATATGCTTATAGATATTTCAATAATATCAAGTTCCCTCTCTTTATGTTGAAGGTTTTGAAGTTGCACTTATTTTGGCTTCCTATGCTAATATCTTTATGCTTCCATGAGTTATTTCTCTACAAGATCCCTTTGCATAGGAAGCATGTTAGACTTAAATGTGTTTTATATTTGCTTCTTGATGCTCTCTTTTGTTCTTCAACTCTTATTCCTTATTCCTATGAGAGCATCATTAAAATCTTAAGCCTATCTTTATGGCTATAAAGAAAGAGCTCTAGGAAGACAACCCTTGTTATCTTTACTTTGAGTTTTTACTTTCTGTTTTTAGTGGTCTTGATGATTGTTACTACTGTAGCAACATCATTGTATCTTTACTTTTCAAGCTTTGTGCCATTTATAGCCTCATATGACAAGGGAAGTGAAAGTTGTGACATGCTGTCCAGAAAACAGATTCTGTCCTCGTGACGGGAAAAATCAGAATAAATCACCTGTTCATCTTTTTGAGCTGAATTTTTTACACAGCGTGATCTATACAATTACGGAACTTTCGTATGTTCTGAGTTTTTTTATTTGAGTTGCAGAAGTATCCCTAAAAAATTCTTTACTACCTGCTGTTCTGTTTTTCACAGATTCTGACACGTTTTGTCTCTCCTAACTTTTGCAAACCTTAAGCTTGCTTTTTCTTTGCAAAAACTTTTTGGCAATCTTGAGAAACAGTAGCTCTTCAAGAATATCTTTATATCCAGTGGGGAAAAATTATTTATTAAGGGTACTAACCTCTCTAATCAGCTTATGATGAGTTGTGTATGAAGGGAGTTTTCAAGTGTGCGATGGAAGATGATGAAAGAAGATTCGGGAGTGTCAAGCGCTCAAGCTTGGGGATGCCCCCATGCATCCCCAATAAATACTCAAGGATACTCAAACGTCTAAGCTTGGGGATACCCCCGTGCATCCCCTTCTCCATCAACAATCATCAGTTCGTCCTTCGTCTCACTATATTTTTATCACTTCATGTGTTATGTGCTATGCTTGGAGCGTCTTGCTCTTAGGTTTAATTTTTATTTTCTTTAGCTTTGCTTGTTGTTCATAACAAGTTAGATCCTGTCTTACTTTATGTGAGAGATAAACACGCTCCACTTTCAAAATCTAGAACACATCATAGGATTCTTCATGCCTATCTTTTTGCTGTTGTGTGTTCTTTATATTTTCGTAGCTACTGCCATGTTTAGTTTTAGTCTTAGTTTGTCTTTAGCAAGAGCCTTGGCTTTTGTTTAGTTTGTTGCTAGAACTCTCTTTAGTTTTCATGTTTATCTTGTTAAGAGAGTTGGTTGTTGCACTGAGTTGTGTCTTGTCTTGAGAGTAGGTAATTGAGGTTGCTATTTCATTTTAGTAGTAACTTGCAATAGTTTTGAGGTATTGATGTGAGTAATGTTTGAACTTTTGGTGTCAAGAGCTCTAGCCTATTAGTGATAGGTGTCGTATTTTGGGCAATCCGTGTCTATTTTCAAAAACCTACAAAACTAGTTGAGAACTCTAGCTACTAGATGGATCACTAATCTTTGGAGGGATCGGATATTAGAGTACACTCACGTACCATGAGTCGAGGATGCGCAAGGATAACCAAACCCCCGTACACTCCTCCTCGGGGTACTTGTCTCTTTGTGAACCTCCTTATTAGATTGAGAGTTACCGATAATAAGTGCATGAGTTCTTCGGACTAATGTAAGTATTGAAAGTTGACACTTCCACCTTCCCATAAGCCTCTCCCGTGCCGTGCATTGCCTTCTTATCACTCAGAGAGTTGGTGTCCACCTTCGCCGGTACATCCAAACCCTTGGCATGATACGCTCTGTCATCATAAGCCTCCTTATATCTTTCCTCAAAACAGCCACCATACCTACCTATCAAGGCATTTCCATAGACTTTCCGAGATATATTGCCATGCAACATCCACCTCTTCATGACTTGATCTTCATGTCATACATGTTCCTGCTACACTGGCAGCGACATACATGTAGGAGATATGCCCTAGAGGCAATAATAAATGTTATTATTTATCCCCATGTTCCTAATTATGTTTATATTCCATGCTATAACTGCTATGGTTCTCGAGTCTGCAATAACCACGAGGCTCGGAGGAAGACTCATATGCACGTGTGGAATAATAAACGGATAAAAAATATATATCCCTAGTCTCGCCTCTAAGACTAGCTCAAGTGTTGCATGATGGTTCTGTTTTCCTGATCATGGGCATGACTATGCCGGCAATTTTGAGGGCACAATGTTAGAAGAACATTTGTGTTGAATCGACCCGAATTGATGTTATGCTATGAGATACATTCGTCACAAGTTAATGGTTAATAACACAGAGAAAGTTGTGCGTTTGCATAATTCCTTAGACCATGAGAGTATCGAGTTCCTTCGTACTTGCTTCGTGAACTTTGGGGTTTTGTTAAACGTCATCTGTAAAAGGGTGGCTATTACGGCAGCTTGCGGGTTCACGGAAAAGTATGACAAGGAACTAGGTAGCTCGAGATTGGGATTTGCTCCTCCGTCGTTGGAGAGATATTCTTAGGGCCCTCTCGGTGTTACGGTATCCACCATCGTCTGGCCAGACACAGTGTGATTTGATCACAGGGATGCCGGAACGCGAGAACGAGAAAAGAGAACAATACCAGGAACGAGGTAACTGGCATAGTGGACAAGTTGTTGATTCACGGGGATGCCAATAAGTCTCACCTCGGGTATTTGTAATATATCGCGAAGCAACAGGAATAGCACACAGCAACTAAAGGTTCACTCGAATAATTCTTCGTATGGGTATAGGGATCAATATGGATGTCCTCGGTTCCGCTATTGATCATTGATCGGAAAGTGTTCCGGTCATGTCTATACTTCATCGAACCTACAGGGTCACACGCTTAAGGGTCATCTATCTGTTGAATACTAGACAGGGAGTCTGAGATAAAGTCACCGGAAAGGTTTCGGAGACGGCGGAAAAGTTCCGAGAGAGAAAACCGAAAAGTTGTTTCG
Organism: Bromus sterilis; assembly: GCA_950022295.1. Classification (NCBI taxonomy): domain Eukaryota; kingdom Viridiplantae; phylum Streptophyta; class Magnoliopsida; order Poales; family Poaceae; genus Bromus; species Bromus sterilis. Next base: position 264,468,759 of record OX465596.1, on the reverse strand, counting down.
GGGTAAACCACTAAGCCGAAAAGGTTTCGGAGAGCACCTGGTAATTTTGGAGAGTGCCAGAATTGTTCTGGTAACTTCTGGAATTTTTCTGGAGAAAATATTAAAATATTTTTTTCGGAAATATTTCGGAGCTGCCGGAAATGTTCCGGAGCTGCCGGAAATGCTTAGGTTGCTTTTCGCAGATGAAAATCACTAATCCGGAATTGTTTCGGAATGCGCCCAAAATCATTTTAGTGGGTGTTGGAATTATTCTAAGACCCACAGAAATATTTTCGGAATTTTCGGACGCGAAAAAGTGGTGTCATGAATAGTAAAAAGTACTACTTGAGATATTTTTGGAAAGCCTTCTAGAAGGACTTGGGAGCCAAGAAAGCCCCCTTGGGTTTCCTATAAATAGAGGTGTGAGGGCAGCCCCATATCCTTGATCCAAGCTCTCCCTTGAGTTCAATACACAAGCCATGCATGATCTGGCATTCTCTCTCCCTCCCCGCGAAATAGTTTCGTAGAGCCGAAAGGCTGTCTGGGTTCCGGCAGGAACTAGTTCTGGACGGCGAAGCCCTGCCGGATAGCTGACACCGTATGTGTGCAACCCCGTAGAGAGGTCGTAGTTTCGATCTTTTGCCCGAGGGGCTGTTCGAGGGTCCTCCCGAAGGGCTGTCCGTGACATCGTCCGAGGGACTGTCTGACCGCCTCCCTGAGCGCTGTCCGAGGAGCAGACGAGGGAATACATTCTCGCGGTTGGGAGGTTGTAAATCCTAGCTGCGGGGATCTGCACCGACGATCTACATCGACTCTACTTCCGCTGCGCTACGATTCGGTAACGATCATATCAAAAACCTTGTATGCAGTCTCCATAGTGGTCCTGGGCTGTTCATAGTGCGGAAATTTTTTGTTTTCTGCCGCGTTCCCTTACAGTGGCATCAGAGCCGTGCTATGCGTAGATGCATGTTGCGATCTAGAATACATAGAGATGTATAGGTATTGCATAATATAATTTTGGAGTAGATCAGATCTATTGCTGAAAATTATTTATGCGGGTGGCAGATGAAATCTGTTACCCGATGTTCTTGTTGCTTCCCTGGAATTTGTGTATTTCTGATCTCAATAACAGTATGGTGGAGTTTCAAAGTTCTGGCAATCTGCGATCCTGATTGATCAAAGAAGTGCTAACAGTTCGTTGAATTCCACCATAGTTAGAGAAAGAAGAAATTCTGCAGACTAAAGGGCAATGCAGATATGATCTGCACGGGGATCACGCGTATGACGAAGTTCAGTATGGGGCTCGAGATTTTATTATCTCGTGTTTCATACACCCCGCAAAGTTAATCTAGCGACTTGAATAATCATGCTTGATGATAAACGTTGGTAGCTGCGGTTTAAGTCAAAACCTTAGAAGCCACGTAAAATAAAATTTTGCATAAACCGATTAGAGGCGTCTAACTTGGTTTTGCAGGATGTGCATGTGATGTGGTATAGCAAAGATCATATTAATTTGATTATGTATGAGATGACTATATAATGTAAATTTATTAACATGACCTGCGTGTCATGATTCGGCATGATGGCTGGAGCCATATGATTGTCACTTTAATGACCTGCGAGTCAACCTTATGTAATGCACTTATTTTATTAGCTATAAAGATAGCAATATTATTTGGTGCATCGACAAGGTGCTGGCAAACTTCGCGAAGGTGAACTCCGACGCAAATGCCTAAGACGAAGAAATACTTGACTTCTCCGTCAGAAGGGGCTATACCATATCATGCAATTATGAATTACCTGAGATGTTTATCCCTTAAGTTGCACCCTTCTTGATTGCGCGGTAGTCGCTTTTTATTAGGGTGATCTCTCACTTAAAATATCAAGTAGTTAGTGTTCTCCCAAATGTAGCACCGTCACAACATCTATCCTTTCGGGGTGCGCCATGGATGCATGGGTACGAACGATTGGAGAAATGTAAGGCGGGTGAGGTCAGACCTCGCAGCAAGATCACTTGGTTGTCTTGACGTTCATGGCAGGATCGTCCTGAGCTCGGAACACATGCATCGAAAGATGAACAAGAGTCACATAGAGATGTGATCGGCAAGTTGGCCTACCAAATCAAAATCCTCGTCATGAGATGATGATTCTATGGCGTTGTATTGATATTTGGATCTTGAATCACTCATAATCAATTTTGAGAGATATTGATTTGAGTGGGAGCGCATTTTAGAATTAACTTGTTTAATTCTGAGTGCAATTAATTATGAACATTGTCTAAGTATAATTTGCTAATAGTTGTAGAATAATGGCTCGCGTTTCCACCTTCCCTATTAAAATTGAATAAGCTGTTAAATATCTGGTTAAAACTTTACGGTTGGTAACGTAATGCGAGGATTGTCCTCAAGAGTGCCGAGAAGGATTTTGTCCTATCGCATGCTTTCGGTGTCCTCCCGCTAATGCTATGGATGATGTGACTCTCGTCCTTCGATCCAAAAGCTAGAATTCCATTGTGGTCAAGTGCAATACGTTTGCTTCCATAAGACCCGAACTTCACAAGTTTGGGATAGTTATGTAATATTCATGGAACTGAAAATTGTTTTCAGATACAGACAAAGGCTAAAAGATATGAGATATCCAAAGAAATATTTGTTTGCAAAGTATTAGTAAAGTGTTTACTGGGCATTTGACTGATAAGAGAGGGATCCAGAAGAACGCCTGTCATATGATGAAGGTGAATAAAACAAACAACTTAAAGAGAAAGGAAATGTCCAAAGGGTGTTAGTATGACTCACACGCCTAGGAAGTCCGGGGCTAACACCACTCTTAAAGTTGGGTGCTTCTTCTGAGAGTAGGAGAAATATATTGAAAGTTAAACTGTTAAAAGTATAAGGGCAAAAAGAAAGAAGACTGGAATGTCCAGCTCATGTATAAAAGTCATGAAAGTTATTGATGTATGGAAGGCTGGTCAAAAATAAATAGTTCTTGGGAATTGTGATTAAACAGTTAGTCCATAATTCTTGGGTATTATGATTAAAAGTTGATCACAGGAATACCCGCTCGATTGAATTCTGTTGCAACTCGATGCAAGAACCACTACGGCCTAAAAGACTTGCCAGTAATGAGGTTTAGATACGCGCTGGGAACATAGTAAAAGTTACTATACCTTCCATCGGTGTATCACCATCTGTATTTATTTTCATAATTCGTTTTAGAGTTTTATACACTCTAGCCGATTGCATAAAGTATGTTGCAAGAAGGTTTTTCATAAAAGAACAATTGTTGTTCAGTATTATGAATAACATAAAGGGCCATGCTTCCATCGGGGATGGGATGTATGTTACGAATATTGATGGTAATAGGATACATCCATAACAATGACGCTAAATGTCGAAAGACTAAAAGAATACCACATATGTGTGGCACTGCATTTGGTCACATTGGAGAAACCCGCATGGAGAAATTCCACAATGATGGATTTTGAAGTCATTTGATTATGAATCATCTCACACTTGCAACTTTCGTCCGAAAAGTTAAGTGACTGAAATACCGTTCACAGGCCATGAGGAACGAACAACAAACTTATTGGTGATCATACATTTGATGTGTGTAGTCCGTTAAATGTTGTTAGTAGTGGATTTATCTATCTTCAGAAAAGACTCAAGTAGATATATGGATATTTACTTGATGAGACGTAAGTCTGGATCTTTTGAAATCATTCGAAAGGTTTTCAAAAATGAAGTGAAAGTTATTGTGACAAGAAAATTATGTTTCTACAATTCAATTTAAGACTAGCTCAAGTGTTGCATGATGGTTCTGTTTTCCTGATCATGGGCATGACTATGCCGGCAATTTTGAGGGCACAATGTTAGAAGAACATTTGTGTTGAATCGACCCGAATTGATGTTATGCTATGAGATACATTCGTCACAAGTTAATGGTTAATAACACAAAGAAAGTTGTGCGTTTGCATAATTCCTTAGACCATGAGAGTATCGAGTTCCTTCGTACTTGCTTCGTGAACTTTGGGGTTTTGTTAAACGTCATCTGTAAAAGGGTGGCTATTACGGCAGCTTGCGGGTTCACGGAAAAGTATGACAAGGAACTAGGTAGCTCGAGATTGGGATTTGCTCCTCCGTCGTTGGAGAGATATTCTTAGGGCCCTCTCGGTGTTACGGTATCCACCATCGTCTGGCCAGACACAGTGTGATTTGATCACAGGGATGCCGGAACGTGGGAACGAGAAAAGAGAACAATACCAGGAACGAGGTAACTGGCATAGTGGACAAGTTGTTGATTCACGGGGATGCCAATAAGTCTCACCTCGGGTATTTGTAATATATCGCGAAGCAACAGGAATAGCACACAACAACTAAAGGTTCACTCGAATAATTCTTCGTATGGGTATAGGGATCAATATGGATGTCCTCGGTTCCTCTATTGATCATTGATAAGAAAGTGTTCCTGTCATGTCTATACTTCATCGAACCTACAGGGTCACACGCTTAAGGGTCATCTATCTGTTGAATACTAGACAGGGAGTCTGAGATAAAGTCACCGGAAAGGTTTCGGAGACGGCGGAAAAGTTCCGAGAGAGAAAACCGAAAAGTTGTTTCGGGGTAAACCACTAAGCCGAAAAGGTTTCGGAGAGCACCTGGTAATTTTGGAGAGTGCCAGAATTGTTCTGGTAACTTCTGGAATTATTCTGGAGAAAATATTAAAATATTTTTTTCGGAAATATTTCGGAGCTGCCGGAAATGCTTAGGTTGCTTTTCGCAGATGAAAATCACTAATCTGGAATTGTTTCGGAATGCGCCCAAAATCATTTTAGTGGGTGTTGGAATTATTCTAAGACCCACAGAAATATTTTCGGAATTTTCGGACGCGAAAAAGTGGTGTCATGAATAGTAAAAAGTACTACTTGAGATATTTTTGGAAAGCCTTCTAGAAGGACTTGGGAGCCAAGAAAGCCCCCTTGGGTTTCCTATAAATAGAGGTGTGAGGGCAGCCCCATATCCTGGATCCAAGCTCTCACTTGAGTTCTCAACACATGCCATGCAATTATCTGGCTTCTTCTCTCCCTCACACGAAAGAGTTTCGTAGAGCCGAAGGGTTGTCTGGGTTCCGGCAGGAACTAGTTCTGGACGGCGAAGCCCTGCTGGTTTCTCCAATGTTACAAGAGGGTATAGAAGTTCTTATCCTTGTACCCCATAGAGATGATCATACATGCATATAGCTACGTGGGGACCCTTCACACTATAGAACTTGGCTTGTATATTCCAATGATGAGCCTCCTCAAATGGGCTCTAGGTCTTCTTGAGCAAGCAAGTTGGATTCACCCCCACTAGTTCCATTGGAGAGCTTTTCTTAGCTCTTATGTGCATCCGTTGCATGGCAATCCCTACTCCTCACATCATATCTATCATATGGCCTTCTCTCGCCTATGGTTGTCCTCATTGATGTGAGCCTTTCTCACTCTTTTTGTCTTCCTCCTCCACCATATTTCTCTCTTTGCAATCCAAAGTGTCAACTCTCGTGCTTACGCTCATCCATTGCATGAGTGCTCAAAATGTCGAAAAAGAGTGGATCATTTTGACTTGTACTTGGCTAGTGGTCTGGGGATGAGTCAAGATAAGATTCCAAAGAAGACCGAGTGTGAAACTTTAGTAGATTGAGTTCTCAACAAAAAAATATTTTTTTCTCGTATATCCCTATCCCCTTTCTTGCACGCAAACACCATTTGGAGACATTCGATTCACGGACAGCGAGAGCTCTTGCACCCTTTGTTCTTTTGTTGCTTGTGTCAATGCTAATATAGACTCTTGCTTGTTAAGACTTGAATTGAATTGCATGCTTTGATTGCTTTACTTTCAAAGTTCTTATATGGTTGCTAGCATGTCACCACAGAAATTATGCTTGTTATCATTTACCTACTCGAGGACGAGCAGGAATTAAGCTTGGGGATGTTGATACGTCCCAAACGTATCTATAATTTCTGCTTGCTCCATGCATGTTTTGTGTGATATTGCTATGCTTTTGATACACTTTCATATCTTTTTATAACATATTTTGGAACTAACCTATTAATGGTTGCAATAGTGCACAAATTCTTGTTTTTGTACTTTATGTGTAGGAATTACTTGGATAAAGGAAAAATCACGAAAAGGAGCCTTGTAGGAGTTGGACTCTAACTCTCCCGAAATCTGTCCCCACCAGACAGGTTTTAAAGATCGCCTCGGAAATGCTAGAAGAAGGACTCAAACGGAAAAATTTAAAACTACACAGTTGTAGGGAATTTTTTTCCGGTGGATTTAGACATAAAATTCAGCCCAATTGGAGTTCGTATGCTTCCAGAAACCCCGAAATACAGAAGACGTAATCTGGATGACGGGAATCCGAGAGTTTATATAAAGAGAGGAAACCTAGGTCAAAGGGCACCACGAAATTTCCTCCCCCTTGGCAGCCGTCTTGAGGGGGAGATCAATCTCCACAGCAGCACCATCTCCAAGGAAGAATAAGGGGCCAAGGGCCGCTGCCCCCAAGGGCCGTGGCCGTGGGCGCCGCCGCCGCCGTCGCCGTCTCCTTCATCTCCTCCGGGCTGCACCTCTCCATCAACAACTCTCCCTCTCACCATGTCCATGTGTGAGTAGTTCCCCTCGGGGCTAAGGCTTATATCTAGATCTATGTGGTTTCTCTCTCTCCCATGATGTGATCTTTGTTGTGACCATAGACTATGTTAATCTAGGGTGATCCCATGATATTTCCCCTTCCTCTATATATTGGATTGATGTACTCAATTGATCTTATCTAGTATAATCTCCGAGACCAAGGTGACAGCGGTATATTGTACATGGGTTAGAAGAATATTATCATGATTGATTTCCTCTTTTGTGTGTTGATTGAAGATTGAGAGTCTCTTGGTGCTTGTCTTTGACTATCCTTTAGATATGTTGTGGTGATTATGGTACTCTCTTTGGATGGCCGCGGTGACATTGGGAAATCCATAGATTGAGAACTACGAACTCTGAGGTGTGATTTTTTAGCCCTACACAATTCTCGTCCTCTCTTGACCATAAAGGAATGACCTCCGAGTATGTCTCCATTGCATGTTTTATGGAAAATATCATGTGATTAGACTATGTTAATGTTGTTGGGAGTTGCCACTAGTGAAAGTATTAAGCCTAGGCCTTGTGTAACACCCTCAGATGCCTGTAACAGTAATCATCATCACTGTTGACTATCACTGTTTGTTAATCACTGTTATTCCCTGACCTTAATCAAACTTTGCTTCTGCTCCATCCAAACCATGCTGGTTGGTAATCAAAACACAAAGCCCAATGCATTTGGCTCATCATGAAACCAACCCTAGTTGAAACTACCTCATATAAATTAAAAAAAAAATTTAAAACAAAAGTGCTCAAATAAAGTTGTTCCAAAAATCATGGAACTATTTTTGTAAATTGCCTAAAATCATTAAAATGATGTTGGACCAACTTTGGTAATTTTTGGAGTTGCAGAAAATTATGAACAATTCCAACAGTAGGTTAAAACCCCTACTTTGGGCATTTAATATTTAAAAGAAATATCCAATTAATTTATTTTGCTACAAAAACTTTTGTAGCACCTCAGTATTATGTAACCCTAATTTACAAACACTAAAAACCTTTTACAAAAATGCTAGGGTTAATAAATTAATTACCAAAACAGAAATCAGAAAAGAAAGTCTAAGGAAAATAAGAAACCCTAAAACCCGCCCTGGGCACCTGGCCCACCCCCCATCCTTCTCCCCTCCCCCACCCAACCACCTCACCTGCTCCCCTCCCGTGGCAGCCAGGCCATGGCCAGGGCGCCGAGGCCATGCCGCCCCCACCTCAACTGCCCCCTCCACCTGCCCCCTCTCGTGGTCATGGGCGTGCCCACGCCCCCCTGGATCGGAGGCCACCCCAGTTTCCCCCCCCCCCCCCCCGCTCCCCCCGTCTACGATCACACCGTGGCCGCGCTGCCGGCGTGCTCGTGGCCACCGGACACCGCGAGCCGAGCCACCACGTCTAGGAGGTCCGCGGCTGCCGTCTTCGTCATCTCCGGCAACTAATCGAGACGGGTCACGTTGCAGGCTGGGAATCGACCGCCTTCTTCCTCCTCGGGCCGCCGCGCCATTGTCGTCGTGGAGCTCTGCTCCGAGCTCTCCCGTGCCCACTACCTCCCCTACGCACTCCGCGGTAAGCACGCGCGTGTTTCGCCCCAACTCCCGCTCTATTTCGCACACCGTAGCCTCGACGCCACCACGGCCATGTTCCGGCCGCCGCCTGGCTTGACATAGCCGACACCTCGGTCCACTCCAGCCCGCGCAGATGGCTCGTACGGGTGCGGCTCGTTGACCTGCGCACGTAGGATCCAACGGCACCCGTTTTGGTGCACCGTAGCGGCCGGCCGGGCAGCGCCGCCGCGTCGGCCTCGTCGCCGGCGTGGTCGCGACGGGCTGGCTGTGGCCTGGGTGCCACTGACCCGTGGGCCCCGCCACAATAATCCCCTGTTAGTTGGCTAAACACTCACTGACCAGTGGGCCATACCCCTGCTAATTCCCCTGTTAAAAATTAACACTGGAGTTATAACTGTTAGTCACTGACATGTGGGCCCCTGGTCTTTTAAATCGAATTAACAGATAATTATGCCCATGAGTCACTGACTACTGGGCCCCAGCTGTAAGTCATTTAGAGATAAATAAAAATATAAAAACTAGTCACTGACATGTGGGTCCAGAGGCAATTTCTGATTTAATTATATGTTTTATAAACAATAGAGGCTGACATGTGGGTCCCACATGTCAGCACTGTTCTGGATAATGTTTTGGATAATGTTTTGGATAATGTTTAGGTAAATAATAAAAGAAATCCAGAAAATCATTTAAATTGATTTAAACTTTGAAATTCAATAACTTTTAAACCGTAACTCGGATTCCAAAACTTTATACATGAAAGTTGATCAGAAAAATACAACGAATACGGATACGCTATCCGTATGTCTACCCCACCCCCCCTAACACACCGAACATCGACATTCCCCCCTCCGGGCTGTTTGCCGATAATTCCCGGTACCGATAAAAATTGCCCGGATCAAAAACTTTTGTATACGAAAGTTACTCAGAACGGATCAACGATTACAGATACGATGCCCATATCCTCACCACACCCCCCTAACACTATGAACATCGAACATTCCCTCTCCGGACCGTCTGTCCGATAAATTGTCCGGTACTGTTAGAGTGCCGGCTGAATTTATTCCGAACACGAAAGTTGTCCGGAATGGATCAACTAGCACGGATACACCCCCCTTATGTTGTTCCGGTAACCACGACACCTCCGGCTTGATCCTTCCCCCTCCGGACACCCTGTCCGGTAATCACCCGGAGCCGGTAGTTCATCCTCAGATGAATTCCCGCTCCGAGCATATTGCATTACACTGCGTTAGAACACGTTAACTTTTCATCTGTCATGTCATGCATATGTTTGTATATTATTGTTGTGTGTTTATTGTTTCTTCCCCCTTTAATCTCCGGTAGACCCCGCTGCTGCCGTCGACTACACCGCTGCTGAGTACGACTACGTCGTCGGCGACCCTACTACTACCGTCGAGCTTGCAGGCAAGCAGAGCCATTCTCTTCCCCAGATATCGCCTATCTTTCCGTACATTTCTTGCACTAGGCATTGTTACTGCTGCTGCTACGATTACAATCCTATTCAATTGCATAGCCTGATTTTTGTCGCCCCTTGATGTACCTTCCTTTAATCCTATGCTGCCTATTATTGCTTATGCATTATTCAGCAGTGAACCCTGCGCATTGTTAGCTAGGATTAGGTAGAGTGCCGTGATCACTCAGGGGAGTGAAAGCGGATACAAATATTATAACTGCACAGGTACGGTACACTGCAGACACCGTCGGAGACCCCTATCTGGGTTATGCCTAGTCACCTCAAGTGTGAGCCATCAAGGAGTAATCCTTGTACTCCACTCGAGGCTGACTTTGTCTTACCGCCATAGGGTCCTGAACGACGGTTGTCCTTCAGGTAAGAAGTCGGGCGACCCAACGGTGCCCGCGAGAGGTATTACGACGGGACGACAGGGAGGGTACGACCAGTGTACCGGTGTGCTTGGCCCCTGATCGTTGGCCGCGAGAGTTACCAAACCACGAAAGTCGAGCTCCTCCAGGAGCACCCGCGAGACAAGGTAAGGAGACGGTTCACTTTGTTGGTAACCGCAGTGACTTGGTGGGACGACGGGGCAGGCACCGATGTACTGGTGGTCCTGGCTGCTGTCGTTGACCGCGGGTCGGTTAAGTCGAGGCAACGATAACGGTTGTCACGCAGATTAATTAAAATGCTAAATGGTTCAGTGAATGTCTTGAGTTGGCTATATGCCATGTACGCACTACCTACCCATGGGAACTACGAGTTATGGGCTCCTCTGCTTCTTAGTGTCGTCCGAGGACTTTTCAGACGTCAGCAGTACCGCGGGCTGATTGCCGGGGAGTGGTGTTGTCTTATTTGCCGCGGCGTGTGATTTGTATTTGCTTTGATTTAACTTCACCGGCCAGTCACGCACCGTGCAGGAGTACGTCGGGGTTAGGGTCCAAAGCCCCGCGTACATAGGATATAGTCCGGCGGATGACCTCTCTGTTGAGTTTGAAAGATGGGCTATGAAGTGTCGGATAGCCTCGGTGGAGCGTTCCCTAACAAGGTTCCCGCCACCCTGGAGATCCGTGCGTGTAGCGTAACACAAGTGCACCCCTGCAGGGAAGAATTGATCTATCGATAGCCGTGTCCACGGTAACAGGACGCTTTATGCTGAAGCTGGATCCTACCACTAGGAACTATTAATACTAAACTGTATGGTTCCGGGTCCTCTTCCTCGCGGGGATGTCGAGGAGGTGAACTCGGAGGCATTGTAAATTATTACAACTTATTATTATTCAATGTTGCAGCAACTTCTGCTTCATTGCTACTTTATTGCTTTATATAAACTGTTGGCTGATTCTTACCTCATGCTGCAAGACATCGTCGGAAGATGCTAGTCTTCGATAGGCCTAGCTTCTTACCCTTGCTCTGAACTTCTGTCTTCAGTCCACCATATACAGCCTCTTCATTCCGTTGATACAATGCATAATGCTTAGTAGCGGACGTAAGACTCGCGGGTATACTAGATACTCACCTGCTTTATTTCCTTTACTGTTTTTCCTGATCGGCCGCTGCAGCCGACGTTGGAGCCCAGGAGCAGGAGTACCCCGGAGGTGCCTACTACGACGTCGAGTTCCCCGTTGACCAGGAGTAGTACTGTGGATCCCAGGCAGGAGGCCTCGCCTTTTCGTTCTGTATCTCTGGTGTGATTTGTGCTAGCCTTCTTAAGGCAAAACTTGACTAACTATGTCTGTAGTCAGATATTATGGCTTGTATGACTTATATATTCGGGTCCGCGTGAACCCCCTCTATTGTAATATATTTGTTTATCCTTTTGTGTTTAGTGTTGTGCTGTGATATTATCACCGTGGCACCCTAATCTCAGTCGTGTACCCTGTGTGTATGATTACTGTACACGGTCTGATTTTGGGGGCGTCACAAGTTGGTATCAGAGCCGACTGCCTGTAGGAAGCCACCCCACCACTACCTGGTCGAAGTTGAGTCTAGACTTTGAAAAACTATTTTGATAACTTAATATTTGGCTTACGGGCCCACATCGATGTCACTACGTGTGATATCTATGGTATTAGGATCCTTTTCTCCTTACCTATGCTCTGGGAATCTACTCTCTTATCCTTGCTGGTAAGTTTTACAAAAGCTGACATTAGGATCACGTTCTCTTGATTCCACCCGGCGTTTTTCTGGTGCATCCCCCATTGATTGAGTCGTGTTGCAGGCGTCGTACGCCAGATCCCAGACCGCGGATCCCATTCTCATTCTGGGCAGGCCGCGCGTTCTCTGGCATCAACTCCTGTGACCAACAGTTTTCTTGCGGCGTGATTGGCATAGTGGAATCTATGTCGCGTCGTGTAATCCTTACCGCGGTCTGCGCGCCGCCTAGAGAGTCCTTTTCCTTAATTTCTACGACGTTACGCTGCCCGATTTTCGGTTGATTCTATGTGTGGATGTGTATGTCTTATATGACTACTCCTATATATCCGCGCCTCTTCCTTGTTGTCGCTTTACCTCTTACTCGTTTCCGGTATTTTCGTTAAGTTGTTCATCGCTGAAATACCCCTGTTAAATTCTAGCAGGATGGCTGGTCGTGGTGGTCGTGGTCGTGGTCGTGCTGCCAACGACCCACCTCCGCCGCCGGATTATATGGCCGCGATGATGCAGCAGTTCGAGATGAACCGTCAGTTCATGCAGAATATCATGGCTCAGTTCCCCCAGCCGAATCAGAATGGGCACCACCATCAGCATGCCACCGTGACTCTGCACGACTTCACCCGCCTCAACCCCACTATGTTCCGCAACACTGTTCAGCCGCTGGATGCTGATGACTGGCTTCGCGACATCACTCACGAGCTGGAGTCTGCTAATGTCGATCCAGGTGACTATGTGAACTTTGCGTCTTATCATCTGAAAGGCGCTGCTGCTCAGTGGTGGAGCACCCACAAGCGTTCCCTGCCAGTTGAAGAAGTCATCACTTGGGATGAATTTCAGTCTGCCTTCCGCGCCCGCTACATTCCTCAGGGGATCATGGATCGTAAGGCGGAAGAATTCCGTAACCTCACTCAGGGCGATATGACTGTTGAAGCCTATCAGCGCGAGTTCCTCAACCTCTCTCGCTATGCGGAAGGAGAGATCACCACTGATGCTCGCAGGCAGCAGAAGTTCCGTCGTGGCCTCAACCCAGAACTCAGGCTCGCTCTTGCCGTTCATGATTTTGCCAACTTCGCCACCATGGTGAACAAGGCTATCACCGTCGAGACTGCCCAGATGGAGCACAAGACCTCTCTGAAGCGTTATCGTGACGTTGGCTCATCTTCGGGCGCAACGCAGAAGCGTCGTATCTGGCTCCCTACCAGTTTGACCCACTCAGCTTCCCCTGCTCCAAGGCCGTCTTATGCTGCACCCCGTCTGCCTCCGCCACCGCAGATGCCAAGAGCTCTGCCTGCACCACCCAATGCACCACCCCTTCGTCCTCAGGATGGATTATGCTTCACGTGCCGCCAACCTGGGCATTATTCTCGAGAGTGTCCCCTGAAACAGAAGCAACTGGTAGTTCACCCCGCTGGCCGTGGAAATGGTCGTGGCAACAATCGGACCCCCAACTATAATACTGGGTCTGCTGCTCATACTCGTGGTCACGCGAACAACATCAGTGTTGATGAAGCTCAACAACAACCCGCTACCGTGATGGGTACCCTTCTCGTTAATTCCGTACCTGCTACTGTTTTATTCGATACAGGAGCATCGCATTCATTCTTGTCGGAAGCATTTGCATTGTCGCATAATTTTACGCTTGAGGATATGAACCCACCGATGGTTGTCCGCACCCCGATAGGCCATGCCCACACCTCCAAGATAGTGCCCGGAACCATTGTTGAAATTGAAGGGATTGTTTTCCGTGCTTCCCCCATCGTTCTGAAGTCTTCCACCATAGACCTCATTCTGGGAATGGATTGGTTGAAGTTCCACGATGCCGCACTTTATTGTGGCACCAAGTCTGTCCAGCTTTTTCACCCCTCCGGTGGGATTGTTAACCACACCGCCCGAGTGACCCGTAATGCTGAAACACAGATCTTTATGATGAATGCTTTGAATGTCTCACCTTTGACAGACATCGGGAACGTTCCGGTCGTTCGCGATTTTCCCGACGTCTTCCCAGAAGAACTGCCGAGAATACCCCCGATCAGAGAAGTTGAATTCGTCATCGACTTGAAGCCGGGTACTGTTCCTATTGCCAAGCGTCCTTACAAGATGCCGCCACATGAACTCCTTGAACTTCAGGAGGAAATCGACAAGGCACTTCAGAAAGGATTCATTCGCCCCAGCTCCTCAGCTTGGGGAGCACCTTCGCTCTTTGTCAAGAAGAGCGATGGGACAAACCGACTGGTCCAAGATTATCGGCCCATTAACCAAGCCACCATCCAGAACAAATACCCACTTCCCCGGATCAACGACCTGTATGATCAACTTGCCGGATCTAAGGTGTTTTCTAAACTCGACTTGAGGTTGGGTTATCACCAAATCCGAGTCCGTGATGAGGACATTCCGAAGACTGCCTTCATTACTCGCTACGGTTCATACGAGTACACCGTCATGTCCTTTGGCTTAACCAATGCTCCAGCCACCTTCTCCAGATTGATGAATTATATTTTCATGGAGTACCTCGACCAGTTCGTCGTGGTTTATCTGGATGATATTTTGATATATTCCAAGAATGCAGAAGAACATGCTGAACATCTTCGTCTTATACTGGAGAAGCTTCGAGAACACAAACTCTACGCTAAGTTTTCTAAGTGTGAGTTCTGGCTTCCCGAAGTAACCTACCTTGGACATGTGATTTCCAAGGATGGCATTGCCGTCACCCCAGAACGTATCCAGGCTATTCTTGACTGGACTCCTCCCAAGACCGTCAAGCAAGTCCGCAGTTTTCTCGGGCTCGCTAGCTATTGCCGCCGTTTCGTCGAGAATTTTTCCAAGATTGCCAGGCCTCTGACTAATCTGCTTCACAAAGGCGTCAAGTTTGAGTGGACAGATAAATGTCAAGAAAGTTTTCAAGCCCTCAAGGACAAGCTAACTTCTCCCCCGGTGCTTGCTCCCCCTGATACTCAGAAGGACTTCGTGATATATTGCGACGCGTCTCGTCAAGGATTAGGCTGTGTCCTAATGCAAGAGCGCAAAGTGATTGCTTATGGCTCTCGTCAGTTGCGTGCTCACGAAGACAAATATCCAACACATGATCTCGAATTGGCAGCAGTAATTTATGCATTGAAGCTGTGGCGACATTACCTCGTTGGTAATCGTTGCGAGATCTACACCGACCACCAAAGCCTGAAATACTTGTTTACTCAGCCCGACCTGAATCTCCGCCAACAGAGATGGCTCGAGACAATAGCCGATTTTAACATGGATATTCATTACACCCCTGGCAAAGCTAATGTGATGGCTGATGCCCTGAGCCGTAAAGCTTACTGTAGTGAACTTGAGGTGCAGCTAGAACAACCACCTCTGTATGAAGATTTTCAGAAGTTGAACCTCGAGATTGTTCCTCAAGGTTGTGCAAATAACTTGGTCATTGAACCGGATCTCGTCAAATCCGTCAAGTGTATACAGTTCTATGATGATTTCGTACACAAGATTAAGCGCGATATCGCCAATGGGAGACCCTCACCCTTCACCCTTGATAGTAATGGTGCGGCGTTCTACCAGAACCGTTTAGTGGTTACTCACAGCAAGGGCAGGCATGAGAATCTGGATATGACCCCGAAGGTCATGAAAGCGGCTCACGATACCCCGTTGTCCATTCATCCTGGGAGCACCAAGATGTACCAAGACATTCGTCAGCAATTCTGGTGGCCCAACATGAAGCAAGACATTGCCCGATATGTCTCTGAATGTGACGTTTGTCGTCGCGTCAAGGGGGAACATCAAAAACCCTCTGGAAAACTACAACCACCTGAAATCCCTGTATGGAAGTGGGACAAAGTTCAGATGGACTTCGTCACCGGTTTTCCCCGATCCCAGAAAGGTAACGATGCTATCTTTGTCGTCATCGACCGGTTCTCCAAGGTTGCTCACTTTATACCAGTCAAGGAGAAGATCACGGCGGCTCAGTTAGCGGAATTATATATCGCCCAAATCGTGTCGCTCCACGGTATTCCGTTGGAGATCAGTTCAGACCGTGGTAGCCTTTTCACCTCCAGATATTGGCGGAGTTTCCAAGAAGCTCTGGGGACTACTCTGCACCTCAGCACCGCTTATCACCCCCAGTCACAGGGCCAAGTCGAACGCGTCAATCAAATACTTGAAGATATGCTTCGAGCTTGTGTCATCTCCTTCGGCAAGAAATGGGAGGAATCTCTTCCATTTGCTGAATTCTCGTACAACAATGGCTATCACGCTAGTCTGAAGATGGCACCCTATGAAGTTCTCTATGGACGTAAGTGTCGGACCCCTCTGAGTTGGTCAGAAACTGGGGAACGTGCACTCATTGGCCCGGATATTATTCAGCAAGCTGAAGACCAAGTTCACGTCATCCGTGAACATTTGAAGGCCGCTCAGTCCCGCCAGAAGAGCAACTATGACCGCAAACACCGTGAAATGGAGTATCAACCTGGTGAATACGCTTACCTTCGTGTCACTCCCATGAGGGGCACTCATCGCTTCGGTATCAAGGGCAAGTTGGCTCCTCGCTACATTGGCCCGTTCCGTATCCTTTCCAGGAGTGGACCCGTGGCATACCGGTTGGAATTGCCGCCGAACCTCTCCCAAGTCCACGATGTCTTCCACGTGTCGCAACTCCGTCGCTGCTTCAAGGATCCCATCCGCGAAGTGGAGCATGATATGATCGAGCTGCAACAAGACTTGACTTATCGAGAACATCCGAGCCGCATTCTCGATCAGTCTGAGCGTCGAACCCGCAACAAGACCGTCAAGTTCCTCAAGGTTCAGTGGTCGAATCATTCTGAAGATGAAGCCACTTGGGAACGCGAAGATCGCCTTCGCGATGAATACCCCGATCTTTTCCTCGCTACCACTTAAATTCTCGGGACGAGAATTCTTGTAGTGGGGGAGATTTGTAACACCCTCAGATGCCTGTAACAGTAATCATCATCACTGTTGACTATCACTGTTTGTTAATCACTGTTATTCCCTGACCTTAATCAAACTTTGCTTCTGCTCCATCCAAACCATGCTGGTTGGTAATCAAAACACAAAGCCCAATGCATTTGGCTCATCATGAAACCAACCCTAGTTGAAACTACCTCATATAAATTAAAAAAAAAATTTAAAACAAAAGTGCTCAAATAAAGTTGTTCCAAAAATCATGGAACTATTTTTGTAAATTGCCTAAAATCATTAAAATGATGTTGGACCAACTTTGGTAATTTTTGGAGTTGCAGAAAATTATGAACAATTCCAACAGTAGGTTAAAACCCCTACTTTGGGCATTTAATATTTAAAAGAAATATCCAATTAATTTATTTTGCTGCAAAAACTTTTGTAGCACCTCAGTATTATGTAACCCTAATTTACAAACACTAAAAACCTTTTACAAAAATGCTAGGGTTAATAAATTAATTACCAAAACAGAAATCAGAAAAGAAAGTCTAAGGAAAATAAGAAACCCTAAAACCCGCCCTGGGCACCTGGCCCACCTGGCCCACCCCCCATCCTTCTCCCCTCCCCCACCCAACCACCTCACCTGCTCCCCTCCCGTGGCAGCCAGGCCATGGCCAGGGCGCCGAGGCCATGCCACCCCCACCTCAACTGCCCCCTCCACCTGCCCCCTCTCGTGGTCATGGGCGTGCCCACGCCCCCTGGATCGGAGGCCACCCCAGTTCCCCCCCCCCCCCCCCCGCTCCCCCCGTCTACGATCACACCGTGGCCGCGCTGCCGGCGTGCTCGTGGCCACCGGACACCGCGAGCCGAGCCACCACGTCTAGGAGGTCCGCGGCTGCCGTCTTCGTCATCTCCGGCAACTAATCGAGACGGGTCGCGTTGCAGGCTGGGAATCGACCGCCTTCTTCCTCCTCGGGCCGCCGCGCCATTGTCGTCGTGGAGCTCTGCTCCGAGCTCTCCCGTGCCCACTACCTCCCCTACGCACTCCGCGGTAAGCACGCGCGTGTTTCGCCCCAACTCCCGCTCTATTTCGCACACCGTAGCCTCGATGCCACCACGGCCATGTTCCGGCCGCCGCCTGGCTTGACATAGCCGACACCTCGGTCCACTCCAGCCCGCGCAGATGGCTCGTACGGGTGCGGCTCGTTGACCTGCGCACGTAGGATCCAACGGCACCCGTTTTGGTGCACCGTAGCGGCCGGCCGGGCAGCGCCGCCGCGTCGGCCTCGTCGCCGGCGTGGTCGCGACGGGCTGGCTGTGGCCTGGGTGCCACTGACCCGTGGGCCCCGCCACAATAATCCCCTGTTAGTTGGCTAAACACTCACTGACCAGTGGGCCATACCCCTGCTAATTCCCCTGTTAAAAATTAACACTGGAGTTATAACTGTTAGTCACTGACATGTGGGCCCCTGGTCTTTTAAATCGAATTAACAGATAATTATGCCCATGAGTCACTGACTACTCGGCCCCAGCTGTAAGTCATTTAGAGATAAATAAAAATATAAAAACTAGTCACTTACATGTGGGTCCAGAGGCAATTTCTGATTTAATTATATGTTTTATAAATAACAGAGGCTGACATGTGGGTCCCACATGTCAGCACTGTTCTGGATAATGTTTTGGATAATGTTTTGGATAATGTTTAGGTAAATAATAAAAGAAATCCAGAAAATCATTTAAATTGATTTAAACTTTGAAATTCAATAACTTTTAAACCGTAACTCGGATTCAAAAACTTTATACATGAAAGTTGATCAGAAAAATACAACGAATACGGATACGCTATCCGTATGTCTACCCCACCCCCCCTAACACACCGAACATCGACATTCCCCCCTCCGGGCTGTCTGCCGATAATTCCCGGTACCGATAAAAATTGCCCGGATCAAAAACTTTTGTATACGAAAGTTACTCAGAACGGATCAACGATTACAGATACGATGCCCATATCCTCACCACACCCCCCTAACACTATGAACATCGAACATTCCCTCTCCGGACCGTCTGTCCGATAAGTTGTCCGGTACTGTTAGAGTGCCGGCTGAATTTATTCCGAACACGAAAGTTGTCCGGAATGGATCAACTAGCACGGATACACCCCCCTTATGTTGTTCCGGTAACCACGACACCTCCGGCTTGATCCTTCCCCCTCCGGACACCCTGTCCGGTAATCACCCGGAGCCGGTAGTTCATCCTCAGATGAATTCCCGCTCCGAGCATATTGCATTACACTGCGTTAGAACACGTTAACTTTTCATCTGTCATGTCATGCATATGTTTGTATATTATTGTTGTGTGTTTATTGTTTCTTCCCCCTTTAATCTCCGGTAGACCCCGCTGCTGCCGTCGACTACACCGCTGCTGAGTACGACTACGTCGTCGGCGACCCTACTACTACCGTCGAGCTTGCAGGCAAGCAGAGCCATTCTCTTCCCCAGATATCGCCTATCTTTCCGTACATTTCTTGCACTAGGCATTGTTACTGCTGCTGCTACGATTACAATCCTATTCAATTGCATAGCCTGATTTTTGTCGCCCCTTGATGTACCTTCCTTTAATCCTATGCTGCCTATTATTGCTTATGCATTATTCAGCAGTGAACCCTGCGCATTGTTAGCTAGGATTAGGTAGAGTGCCGTGATCACTCAGGGGAGTGAAAGCGGATACAAATATTATAACTGCACAGGTACGGTACACTGCAGACACCGTCGGAGACCCCTATCTGGGTTATGCCTAGTCACCTCAAGTGTGAGCCATCAAGGAGTAATCCTTGTACTCCACTCGAGGCTGACTTTGTCTTACCGCCATAGGGTCCTGAACGACGGTTGTCCTTCAGGTAAGAAGTCGGGCGACCCAACGGTGCCCGCGAGAGGTATTACGACGGGACGACAGGGAGGGTACGACCAGTGTACCGGTGTGCTTGGCCCCTGATCGTTGGCCGCGAGAGTTACCAAACCACGAAAGTCGAGCTCCTCCAGGAGCACCCGCGAGACAAGGTAAGGAGACGGTTCACTTTGTTGGTAACCGCAGTGACTTGGTGGGACGACGGGGCAAGCACCGATGTACTGGTGGTCCTGGCTGCTGTCGTTGACCGCGGGTCGGTTAAGTCGAGGCAACGATAACGGTTGTCACGCAGATTAATTAAAATGCTAAATGGTTCAGTGAATGTCTTGAGTTGGCTATATGCCATGTACGCACTACCTACCCGTGGGAACTACGAGTTATGGGCTCCTCTGCTTCTTAGTGTCGTCCGAGGACTTTTCAGACGTCAGCAGTACCGCGGGCTGATTGCCGGGGAGTGGTGTTGTCTTATTTGCCGCGGCGTGTGATTTGTATTTGCTTTGATTTAACTTCACCGGCCAGTCACGCACCGTGCAGGAGTACGTCGGGGTTAGGGTCCAAAGCCCCGCGTACATAGGATATAGTCCGGCGGATGACCTCTCTGTTGAGTTTGAAAGATGGGCTATGAAGTGTCGGATAGCCTCGGTGGAGCGTTCCCTAACAAGGTTCCCGCCACCCTGGAGATCCGTGCGTGTAGCGTAACACAAGTGCACCCCTGCAGGGAAGAATTGATCTATCGATAGCCGTGTCCACGGTAACAGGACGCTTTATGCTGAAGCTGGATCCTACCACTAGGAACTATTAATACTAAACTGTATGGTTCCGGGTCCTCTTCCTCGCGGGGATGTCGAGGAGGTGAACTCGGAGGCATTGTAAATTATTACAACTTATTATTATTCAATGTTGCAGCAACTTCTGCTTCATTGCTACTTTATTGCTTTATATAAACTGTTGGCTGATTCTTACCTCATGCTGCAAGACATCGTCGGAAGATGCTAGTCTTCGATAGGCCTAGCTTCTTACCCTTGCTCTGAACTTCTGTCTTCAGTCCACCATATACAGCCTCTTCATTCCGTTGATACAATGCATAATGCTTAGTAGCGGACGTAAGACTCGCGGGTATACTAGATACTCACCTGCTTTATTTCCTTTACTGTTTTGCCTGATCGGCCGCTGCAGCCGACGTTGGAGCCCAGGAGCAGGAGTACCCCGGAGGTGCCTACTACGACGTCGAGTTCCCCGTTGACCAGGAGTAGTACTGTGGATCCCAGGCAGGAGGCCTCGCCTTTTCGTTCTGTATCTCTGGTGTGATTTGTGCTAGCCTTCTTAAGGCAAAACTTGACTAACTATGTCTGTAGTCAGATATTATGGCTTGTATGACTTATATATTCGGGTCCGCGTGAACCCCCTCTATTGTAATATATTTGTTTATCCTTTTGTGTTTAGTGTTGTGCTGTGATATTATCACCGTGGCACCCTAATCTCAGTCGTGTACCCTGTGTGTATGATTACTGTACACGGTCTGATTTTGGGGGCGTCACACCTTGTTTCCATCATTGTTACACCATTTCACTCACTTTTGTTACATGTTTGCTTGCTACACTTTTTATTACAGATTTATATTACCTTGTTTTGCCACACCTATCACCCATATATTACCATCTCTTCGCCGAACTAGTGCACCTGTACAACTCCTAGTTGTATTAGGTGTGTTGGGGACACAAGAGACTTCTTGTATCTTAATTGCAGGGTTGCTTGAGAGAGAACATCTTCAACCTCTACTTCCCTGAGTTCGATAAACCTTAGGTGTCGGGACCCGGGGTTAGCGTATGCAAGCCTCGCTACAACACAATCATATGGAGAGCCGAGAACCGTACCCACTTGTCTAAGCAGACAAGGCCAAGCACAGAACGTTCTCGGAAAGCATCGAACGTGAGGGGCATCCCATCCAGGCCGGATGATCAACTGAAATGGGTCCTCATCGTCCGCACACAAGTCTAAATGATATGGGTGGTGAACTCCCATACTCATAGACAAGTCGCCTCAACCATACTATCGATTGTATTATAACCCTTACATAGACTTACTCCAGCCCGATCACTTAGTCGGGGTCTAGGGCGGGCTCGATCATACATCAAAGTGTGCACGAGACAGGGTCTCGAACAATCGCATCGCGATGCCCCAAGCTGCGCACATCTAAGGGCCACTTGGTGTATAAAAGACCGCCAGCCAGATCACAACTAAGGTCTCGAAAACCCATACTAAGACATGCATGTTATAAACATACACGCAGCACACATGCCTTGTATGAACAGCAGGTATCATTGCAATTCTCTACAAAGTATACATCTTTATTAATAACTCTTACAGAGTGCACACAGAGATCACAAGCATGTGATCCAACATTACAACAGACAAGCGGAAGCAAAGTAGGTCTGAGTACAGACAAGTTTAACAAATGGCTTAGAGAAGCCTTATAAAAAAAACAAGCCCTCCACGAGGGAACCAGTTGTCTGACTGGGACTACACTAGCTTGGTCTTGGTCTGAGTCTTCAATCTTCGAGCTTCGGGTAGAAACCACCATCGGGTTCGCTGGGTTCATCTAAAACATAGATTAAGCAAACGTGAGTACAAAATCGTACTCAGCAAGACTTACATAGGAGCTATACTACTCATGCATATGTATCAAGGTAAAGGGAGGTGGGGTTTCACTTGCAGAAGTGCCATCTTTGACTTGGCTAGTCCTGAACTACGAGTACCAGACTTGAGGTAAGAAGCGTACACGAGTCCACTACATCTCTTCAACCAATTACACCACTATGGTTACTTCCTCGACTTCCCCACGAGAAGCACACCATAGCACTCACGCTTATCTTGGTGTATTTTAGAAGTATCCAGTTCAAGTTGTCTATTAATCGAGCACAGCTCTCCAAGCAGTCCTTAACCGCGGACGCGGCTATTCGAATAGTTTTGTTAACCCTGCAGGGGTGTACCGCTACACACACGTGTCATCAGTTACCGCCTTTTGCATGTCACCGTTCAAAAGATGACAGCGAGGATGCCACCACAACACTTCGCCCACAGCTCCGTTCTAGTCCAGAGAGTCGCCTATCTGAGGGGGATCCGTATGGAAGTCCGGCCGAGGTTCCAGTACAGCCTCAAACGATGTGTGCAGGGTCCCAAGCCGGTCTTGAAAAGCCGTTCATCCACTTCGCAGACCGTGCCACAGCCCTACCAGAACTCCGAACTACTGCGACTCTTGGGGTTCGAACGGGGTGAGGTACTAGGATGAGAGGGGTCAGTGAGCCCAATGTGTGGTTGTACTCTTCTTCTTGGATCACCACACAAGAACTCGGACTTAAGGCGGTGTTCAACGAGACAACCCACTGTGTACTCCTACACAGTCTCTCATCGTTCACCTTGTATTAGGGTAGATTCACCAACACGTTTCACTTTCATCAACACCATGTTTATCATCATCCCGACTCACATCATAAGCAACCTCATTGTACCACTAAGCATGCAATAAGCAGTAACAGTTGCAGAGGCCACATGATATCAACCAACTCCTACATTTTCTAGGATTGGGTTTGCTTACTACTGTGACAAGATGATAGGTCATGCAAAGGATATGGGTTCAACTATGCGATAGAAACGTTATCATGGTGATCATCCTAAACAATGCATAAGCGAGACATGAGAGGGAAGTGGGATTTTTTCGACATGATCAATGGGGGTTTGCTTGCCTTGCTGACGAGGTTTCGATAACGGTGTCTTCAACGAAGGGGGTGGCCTCCTGCTTCGGTTCCACCTCTACTCGACAAACAACAAGCAAAGTAGCAAAGTAAATACAATGCACAATCACATGATGAAAGGTTGGAAATTGATGTAAATGCTTTGATGTGTGAAGCAATTCCATTTAAATGGAGTATATTGCAAATTGAATTGCAAATTCAAACTCCAATTTGAATTCAAACTTAGTCAAGTTATATGTGACATGGTTTGATCAATTTGAATCATCTTCAAAAGTGTATGATATGCCTCTGATGTGTGGTTGAAATGTAGCATAATTCCATGGTCCAAGTTGCAAAAGCATTTGATTTGAATTTGAATTAATTTCAAATAATTCAAATGACATATGCTACTGGTCCCATTTTAAAATCAACTCAAACAAAGTTGAAAGTTGCATATTTGGATAGATAATTTTCTCCTGATCATTTTTCATATATTATTTGTCCAATTGGGAGTTAATATGAATTTTTCTATGATTTATTGAAGTGATGGCCATTTTCTGTAATTTCTTGAATTAATTAAATCGATTTAAAGCTTTACTGCGTCAGCCTGGCGCAGTGCTGACGTCAGGGGGCAGCTGACGGGTGGGGTCAGGTTGTCAGTGAGAGGGGAATTAATCCCTGTTAGATTAAACTAACAGAGAGGGATTAGGGGCAGGGGTCCCACCTGTCATTGGCTTGGGGCCAATTAACCAGGGGGGTTTAGCCCCTAATGACCGTGCCACGTCGGCACAGCCGGCGGTTAGCCGCCGGTGGTCACAGACCACGGCGGTGTCCGCGGGGACGGCGGCGCCGTCGACCAAATCGAGCGGGGAGAGCCGCGTTGGAAACCTGGGGTCTTCGCGCGTCCATTGGAGGTCGTAGCATGAGCGGGGGGTGACGGAGGCGACGGCAGGGACCTCGTCGGCGACAACCGTGGTATGGCGACGACGAAGACGGCGCTGCAGTGGCCCAACTCGAGCTTGCGCTAGTGCAAAAGAACCACGTG
The DNA here is from genome assembly GCA_950022295.1 of Bromus sterilis. Lineage (NCBI taxonomy): Eukaryota > Viridiplantae > Streptophyta > Magnoliopsida > Poales > Poaceae > Bromus > Bromus sterilis. The sequence continues at coordinate 264,444,355 of OX465596.1, read as the reverse complement.
GAACTCAGGAGCACGATGGGCAGGCTGGGATGGACGAAAAGCACGGCAGCGAGCTTAACGTCGTCCATGGCGGCGAGCTCGCTCGGCTCCCATGGCGGACGGTGCTAGAGAACGCAAACGAAGGCGTATCCAGAGGGTTTTCGAGCTACAGCTCACCCTGGGCGCGATGGAGAAGACGGTGGAGTCGATGAGGGTTCCACGGCGACGAATTTGGAGAAGTCCGTTGCGGCGGCCGGCGGTGATCTCGCGAAGCAGGCGTCGTACTCTGGGCTCCCTGGCTCGATTCTGTGCGGGAGATGACGAAGACGACGGCGGTGAACACAGAGGACACGGTGGCGCAGCTGGTGAGTGGCCGGGGTCACGCGCGCGCACAGCGGTGCTCTTCGGCTGGGGCTCGGGCTGCGCGGAACGGCGAAGCAGAGAGGTGGAGAGCGAGACAGAGGACGGGGAATGGACGTGCAGCTCGTCCCGCATCGACGTGGAGTGGTTAGGAGGCTCGGGGGGGCAGTTGGAGGCTAGGGGCGCGTCGCGGTGGCGTCGGTGGCTTTCCACCGAGCACCTTAGGGGCGCGGGGAGGTAGAAGACAAGGGAGGAGTCCAGGTGGGCTGGACTGGGCCAAGGGAGTTGGGCCTCGCCCAGGCGCCAGGTAGGTCTTCTCTCTTTTGTTTTTATTTTTCTTTTCTGTAATTTGTTGGCCAGGCTAAAATAAATAGCTAGGCATTTTTAAAAGTGTTGAAACTTTTTATATGGCCTCATCTTAAGTTAGACTAGCCACTTATAAAGTTTGGCACTTTTTAAAATTCAAAACATTTGAATTTTAAATCAAATAGGGCATTTATTTAATTTCCAAGCCATTATTTGAAAATTAGAAAATTCCATGAGCATGGGATTGCTCCCAAACCATTTTTAAAATGATCAGCACCATTTATAGGAATTTTCCAAATGTTCAAATGATTTTTGGAAAAAGATTTTTATCTGGCCATTTGATTTAATTTCTCAGGGCTTTTCTTTTCCCCATTTTTGAATTTTCTTTTGAATTTTTGCATGATGCAAAGTAGCACTTGATCCTAGCACATACCTAACTTGAGGTTGTGACATTAGGTCATCCACTTGAGGGAAATTGCTGATGTCCTACAAACCTCTGCGCTTGGAGGCCCAACATAGTCTACAAGAATAGAAGCGTGCGTAGACATCACTTGGCATACAAGACTATGTAGAAACCTCTCTGTAATCCTAAACAAACTCCTCGAGACTTAGCCTAGTATATAAACGCTGGGAAAGGGGACTTCTAGGGCATCATCGCAACACCTCAGGCTTGAGCAATCTCGCCGGAACCACCACTGTAATCGCCTTCTACATATAATACATCGAGCAGGAAGTAGGGGTTTTACCAATCGAGGGCCCTGAACATGGGTAAATCCCTGTCTCCTATTAGCCGACGAGATCACCAACCACACACCCCCTTCCCTTCGATCTAACCCAGGGTACCTAACCATGGGATTTGATGAGTTCCACCCTCGTCAGCCGGTTTGGGCCAAAAATTTATCCGGCGAACCCAAGACGAACCCACCGCGCCGTGGGGGGCTCTCGGGGAAGCCGGACAAAGAGAAAACTCGCGTGGGTCCGCACTGTCGGTGAGTCCGGACGCTTCTCCCACCGTTTTCTTGTTTTTTCCTCCCTTTCCCTTCCACCAATTCCTTCGGCCGCTCCAGCTCCCGTCATTTGCCCCTAGATCCGCCTGCCATGCCTCTAAAGAAGAAGAAATACGCCCCCCCTCGCCAGACCACCGATGCAGCTCTACCCAAGGTGAGGAAGACGAGAGCACCGATGGAAAGGCCTCCCAACATGATGAATGCCGAGTGGAAGGCCGACGTTGATCGCCGGGAGGCATAAACCATTGACCGGCGGAACAGGCTCAACGCCCAAAAGGCCAGGGACGCGGCGATGGCGCATGAGCTGGAGGAAGCTCGCGCGGCGGCGGCCATGGCGTAAGAGCCACGCTCGTTCCTTCCGTCGCAGTTTCGCCCCTTCACCCAACCTAGCATCACGTCACCGACCGCCGACTTCTCGCCCTCTCCGCTGATGTGGGGGCACTCTCCCTTGGCGAAATACATCCACATCACCGCACATGGCGGCTTCGATCCCAACCTGATCTTCCCGCATACCGCCGTGTCGCGCATCTTCACCAGCCCTGATCCGTGCACCGGCCTCAATGTGCAGTACGTCCACGCCCACTTGTCGACTGATAACCCACAAGTGTAGGATCGCAACAGTCTTCGCGGGTAGGTATAACCCAAATTATTGATTCGACACAAGGGGAGCCAAAGAATACTTATAAGCCTTAGCAGTTGAGTTGTCAATTCAACCACACCTGAAAAAGCACTAGACAAGATATTTAATAGAAATGATGTGTTGACGGGTGTAGCCTTTAAGACTTCCCCAATCACCGACACCACAAAGTAGTAGCAACAATAACGAGAGCAATAGTAACAACGAAGGCAATAAAGATGAAAGATGGACCGGGGTTCAAGGTTTCACTAGTGGTAACTCTCCAAGCAAAAAGAACAAGGTGTTGGGTGCACAAATTACAATTGGGCAATTGACAAAATTGCATTTACTCTAGCCAAAGAACAAACTAGAGCATTCTAGTCTAAGAACCAAACGTAGGCATGTGTTCCGTATGTAGTTGTATGCACTTGCAATAATAACTTTTGTCCTACCATCCCGCTACAAACGGGGCCAAAAGGAACTTATGGGGATTAAGGTGCTCCTGTCAAAGAGCACCGGAACAAAGCATTAACACTCTATGAGCACATGTAATCCTCAAATTATAGCCCATCCCCTATGGTGTCCCAAGTTGTCACCATTGAGATCGCCGGTTCTAGACTATAACACGTGCATACAACCGTAGATAAGATCTAGAACAACAATTATAATCATGCAACCATAAAGTGCTCAGATCTGAAATCATGCTACTCGTGCACTAGTAACAAGCATTAAGAACGACAAATTGCAGCAACAATAATTCATAGACCTCTTGGGACTGAACAAGGTAACAATTCATAGGATCCCAAAAAACACAACACCAATTACATCATATGTATCTCAATCATGTAGGGCAGCTCATGAGAACTTTGTATTGAAGATCTAGGGGGAGAAGATACCACATAGCTACTGCCAAGAACCCGTAGTCCAAGGATGAACTACTCAAGAAGCATCATGGGGTGAAGAAGAGTTGATGAAGATGACCCCGGGAGCCAAGGCCCTCTCCGGCACGGTGCCGAAGCAGGATCCTGGTGACCCTCGAAGCTAGGTTTCAATGGCGGCGGAGATCGGGATCGCTTCTAGAAAAGACGTATGGATATCTCGGGTTTTCGCGTCGGGGGGTATAAATAGGGCCAAAGGGGAGACCGAGGGGGGGTGCCAGGTCACCAGGCGGCCTCCCGACGCGGGTCCCCCCTGGCCGCGTCCAGAGGACGCCTGGAGGCCTGGGGCCACCCCCTGACTCCATCCTCCGGCTGGAGGGCTCTTCCGATGTAAAAGATTTTTGGTATTTTTTGGGAATTTTCCGCGCAACTTCATTTTTTGACTTTTTCTGCATTGCAAAGAAAAAACAGACAAAAAATGGCCCTGGGCGCTATATTAGTAGGTTATTCCAATAAATGATTCAAAAGCATGGCAACAAGATGTAGCAATGACACAAAATGAGCATGGAACAAAAAAATTATGGATACGTTTGAGACATATCAGCATCACCAAGCTTAATTCCTGCTCGTCCTCAAGTAGGTAAATGATAACAAGATAATTTTTGGTGTGACATGCTACTTAGGAGTAAAGGCAATCAATCTAATGTAATGAAGATACATAATCCAAATACAAATTGATATAAAGCAATAGTCTATAGTTGATATTAAGCAAGCAATGAAGAACATATAGACAATTGAGCTCTTGCTGTCCGTGAATCGAATGTCTCCAGTCGGAGTTCCCGTGCCAAGAGTGGGAAGTTTTAGAGCATAAAAATACTGAATAGTTGTTGAGAACTCAATCTACTAAATTTCACACATGGTCCCTTTGGAATCTTATTTTGACTCATCCCAGACCACTAGTCAGGTACAAGTCAAACTGATCCTCTCCCTTTTGATTTTGAGCACACATGCAATGGATGAGCGCGAGCAAGATACATTGGCACTTAGGATGGAAAAATAGAATAATGATGGGGATAGGAAGTCAAAAAGTGAGAAAGACTCACACAAATGAGGACAATCATAGGTGAGAAAACCAAATGATAGATATGGTGTGAGGAGTAGGGATTGCCATGCAACATGCGGATGCACAAAGAGTTATAAGTGTATGAAAGCCCTCTAATGGAACTAGTGCGGGTGCATCCAACTTGCTTGCTCATGAAGACCTAGAGCTGTTTTGAGGAGGCTCATCCTTGGAATATGCAAGCCAAGTTCCATAGTGTAAGGATCCCCACATAGTTATGCAAGTACGGCATGAAAACTCTCTACAAACTGAAGTACGGGTGCTACTTTGAAGCACAAGTGTGGAATAAAGGATAGTACTGCTGCCCCCTCTCTTTTATTCTTTTTTTTCTTTTTCACCTTTTTTGTATTTTTTTGATTTTGGGTGGCCTCCGTGGCTCTTTATTCTCTTTTTTTCGTCCACTTTGGGATATTTTATTCCTTTCCTCGCTATAGGGCCAACACTCTATAAGAACATCAACACACTTTTATTTACTTACAACTCTGAATAAAAAAGTAATGACTCTATATGAATGCCTCTGCCAGTGTAGCAGTATGTGTAATGATCAAGCGCAGCATGCCGCAAAAATATGAAGTGGGAAAAGCCCAAATACATGCAGGCTATGAGATCATGCAAGGCAATATGACAATGAAGGATAAGTCATATGAACATGAAGAACGATGGATGTTGCATGACAATATATCTCGGAAAGGCTATGGAAATGCATTGATAGGTAGGTATTGTGGTTGTTTTGAGAAAGATATAATGAAGTATGATGACAGAGCGTATCGTGCCAAGGGTTTGGATGCACTGGAGAAGTTTGCACCAACTCTCGGGATGAGAAAGGGCAATGCACGGTACCGAAGAGGCTACCAAAATATGGAAGGTGGAAGTGCCAACAATCGAATACTCGCATTAGTCCGAAGAACTCATGCACTTATTATCGGTAACTCTCTATCTAGTCAGGAGATTCACAAAGAGACAAGTACCCCAAGGAGGAGTGTATGGGGGCTTGGTTATCCTTGCGCATCCTCGCCCCATGGTACGTGAGGGTACTCTATATATTACAACCCCGCAAAGATTAGTGATCCTTTTAGTAGCTAGAGTTCTCAACTATTTTTTTTAGTTTTCGAAAATAAGGCACGGTTAGCGAAGATACGACACCTATCACTAATGGGCGCAAGCTCAATTGCATAAACATTCATCATTACTCAATCAATACCTCAACACTATTGCAAGATATCCAAAGCTAGACCCAGTGATCTAGATTACCTATACACCACATATAAACCATTCCATGAGACATATAAACCATTGCAACAGAAACAACTCTCTAAACAAATATAAGTGAAGCACGAGAGTTGTAAAATTTCTACAAAATAAATTAATTGCTCTAAAACAAGATCTAAGTGAAGAACAAGAGCTAGCAAACAGGCAGTAGATAAATTTAACACTCAACAGATATAAGTGAAGCTCTAGAGTGTTCTATGATAAAGTGGAGCGTGTATCTCTCCCAATCAAGCATTCAAGGGTACGAACTTGTAATTACCGGCAAACAAAACAAAACAAAACTAAACTAAAAGCAAATATACAGACGCTCCAAGAACAACACATATCATGCGAAGTAATAAAAGTATAATATTGAGAGAGACGGCCTGATAATTGTTTGATAAAGAAAGGGATGCACGGGGGCATCCCCAAGCTTAGATGCTTGAGTCTCCTCGAATACTTGTTGGGTGTACCGGGGCTTCCCCAAGCTTGAGCTTTTGCCTCTGATTTTCCTTCACACAAAACTTCTCATAAACTTATTAGAGCAGTTAGTACACTAATAGATAATTTACCAAAACAGGACAGATTGTAAAGATTGATTTTTCAGGTGTACTTCTGTATCTCAAATAAGAAAACTAAAAACATATGAAAGTTTCAAAATTGCATAGAGCATGTTGTGTACAAAATTCAGCTCAAAAAGATGAACTGGTGATTTTTTTTCTGATTTTTTCAATGAAGCAAACAGAATCTGTTTTCTGGACAACATGTCACAACTTTTGCTTCCCTTATCATAAGAGGCTAGAACTTGGCACACAACTTGAAAATAAAGATACAATGGTGTTGCTACAGTAGTAACAACATCCAAGACACAACAAAAGAAAAATAAACCTAATCCGTTTTGGGTTGCCTCCCAGAAGCGCTTCTTTAAAGCCATTAGCTAGGCATGAGTGTAACGATGCTCACAAAAGAATAAAAGTTGAAGCACAAAAGAGAGCATCAAAGGAGAAAATATAAACCATATTTAAGTCTAACATGCTTACTATGCATGGGCATCTTGAAAGAAAATAAATAAATAAAGCACAAAGTATCAAGCATAGGAAGGTAAAACAAGAGCACCTTCAAGATTTTCAACATGGAGAGAGGTGTTTTCCTAACATGAAAATTTCTACAACCAAATTTTCCTCTCCCATAATAATTTTCAGTAGCATCATGAACAAAATCAACAATATAACCATCACATAAAGCATGCTTTTCATGATCTACTAGCACATAATCATATAAAATTTCTAAGCAAAACTCCTCATCATTAAGAACATCCATAGTAGGCAAAAGTAGAGGGTTCTCATAAGACTTATCAAAATAGCAAGGGTTATCATAAATAACAGTAGCAAAATCATCCTTGAAAGTCTCATTCATCTGGGCATCATGGCCACAAGCATCAATTTCATCAAAAAGGGATATTTCAAAAGATTCAATAGGATCATAGCAATCAATATATCATTCATCCTCCTTCGGTAAGCATGGAGGGCAATTATATAAAGTAAGAGCAAAGATTTCCTCTCATTAGTAGGTAGAGATGGGTAGTTACTCCATTATTCCTCCCTTTGTTCGTCACTCTCCTCCTCTTTTTCATCTAAGGAGCATTCAGTTTCAGCAATTTCTTCTTCCATAGAGTCATGCAAAGCATTAGTCTCTTTATCTTATGGAGAGAACCTTTTGAGATAGTCAGCAATATAAGTATTATCATTAAAATTCTCAAAGGAATATTTAAATATAGCAAGACTCTCATATTTGTAAGGGGCATCTTCAATATTTTCAACAAAGGAAGCAATTTCATAGGCACCCTTAAAGACAACAAATTCTTCTATATGTGCTACATCAAAGAAATCATAATGTCCCTTAGTATAATATACCAAGTTTTCATTATCATTACACCAACATTGGAAAGGAAGGTGCTTAAACATCAAGAAGCAACAAGATACATCATAGCAAAAAGATTTATCATAATCATAGCATAAGTTTCTAGCATAAGTACAAGTTGATTCATTAGTTTCCATATAAATATCCCTTTTTCAGACAAGCGGTATTCCTTATAATATTTTTTTGATCCTCAGTGAACCCACCTTGCCAATGAGATCTAGTTTCAAAGAATTTAACCATTGTAAGCAAACAAAGTAATAAGAAAAAGTGTACTTATCAAGTGAACTTATAAGTAAAGCTATGCTCCCCGGCAACGGAGCCAAAAAATAGTCTTGATAACCCACAAGTGTAGGGGATCACAACAGTCTTCGCGGGTAGGTATAACCCAATTTATTGATTTGACACAAGGGGAGCAAAATAATACTTATAAGCCTTACCAGTTGAGTTGTCAATTCAACTACACCTGAAAAAGCACTAGACAAGATATTTAGTAGCAACGGTATGTTGACGGGTGTAGCCATTAAGACTTCCCCAATCACCAACACCACAAAGTAGTAACAAAGTAGTAGCAATAGTAATGAGAGCATTAGTAACAACGAAGGCAATAAAGATGAAAGATGGACCGGGGTTCAAGGTTTCACTAGTGGTAACTCTCCAAGCAAAAAGAACAAGGTGTTGGGTGCACAAATTACAGTTGGGAAATTGACAAAATTGCACTAACTCTAGCCAAAGAACAAACTAGAGCATCCTAGTCTAAGAACCAAACGTAGGCATGTGTTTCGTATGTAGTTGTATGTGCTTGCAATAAAAACTTGCACAACATCTTTTGTCCTGCCATCCCGCTACAAACGGTGCCAAAAGGAACTTATGGAGATTAAGGTGCTCCTGTCAAAGAGCACCGGAACAAAGCATTAACACTCTACGAACACATGTAATCCTCAAGTTATAGCCCATCTCCATTGGTGTCCCAAGCTGTCACTATTGAGATCGCCGGTTCCGGACTATAACAGGTGCATACAACCGTAGATAAGATCTAGAACAACAATTATAATCATGCAACCATAAAGTGCTTAGATCTGAAATCATGCTACTCGTGCACTAGCAACAAGCATTAAGAACAACAAATTGCAGCAACAATAATTCATAAACCTCTTAGGACTGAACAAGGTAACAATTCATCGGATCCCAACAAAAACAACACCAATTACATCATATGGATCTCAATCATGTAGGGAAGCTCATGAGAACTTTGTATTGAAGATCTAGGGGGAGAAGATACCACATACCTAGTGCCAAGAACCCGTAGTCCAAGGATGAACTACCCAAGAAGCATCATGGGGTGAAGAAGAGTTGATGAAGATGGCCCCAGGGGCCAAGGCCCTCTCCAGCGGGGTGCCAAAGCAGGATCCTGGTGACCCCCAAAGCTAGGTTTCAATGGCGGCGGAGATCAGGATTGCTTCTGTAAAAGACGTCTGGATATCTTGGGTTTTCGCGTCAGGGGGTATAAATAGAGCCAAAGGGGAGACCGATGGGGGTGCCAAGTCACCCAGGCGGCCTCCTGGCGCGCCCCCCTGGCCGCGTCCAGAGGGCGCCTGGAGGCCTGGGGCCACCCCCTGACTCCATCCTCCGGCTGGAGGACTCATTCGATGTAAAATATTTTTGGGAATTTTCCGAGCAACTTCATTTTTGGACTTTTTCTGCATTGCAAAGACAAAATAGACATAAACTGGCACCGCGATCTATATTAGTAGGTTAGTGCAATAAATGATTCAAAAGCATGGCAAAAAGATGTAGCAATGACACAAAATGAGCATGGAACAAGAAAAAATTATGGATACGTTTGAGACATATCACCGACCAACTCCACCTCCGCCGCTCTGGCCCTGCGCCGTGGAGCACTGCCCTTCGCGCCAGACCAAACCGAGTTGGAGGACATCATCATGACCGGCTCCGGCGCCGCCTCCGCTACATACCCCAAGTTCTACACCCAAGAAGAGAGGCTGGACACCGGCGAGATGGATGGCGACGAGCAAGAAGACAACTAGGAGGAGGCGGAAGAGGAAGAAGTGGTAGTGGAGCCACCGACCAAGGGTAAGAAGAAGAGAAAGTCCGGCGAGACTCGCGTCAAGTAGACGGCGAAGGAAGACGAATGCCTCACTGAAGCCTGGAAGACCGTGAGCTTGGACCCAATCACCTATGCAAATCAGAACGTTCGACACCTACCGTAAGAGGGCCAAGGCAGCATTCGACGAGCGCAAGCTGGACGAACCGGCGTTCAATGACATCTACATGGATCGCGATGAGAAAGCAATGGCCAACCATTGGGCGCTCATCCAGGCAGCCTGCAACAAGTGGCATGGCATTGTAGAGAAGGTAACTTCTCGGCCGGAGAGCGGCGTGAACGTCGAGCAAAAGGTATGTCCTCGCCGTTCCATCTCTCGACGTGGTGAGCTTCGCCGACAAGTGCTTTTCGCCTGTGCAGATGTTGCACATGTTCAACATGTTTCGCCAGGACAACAACAACGTCGAGTTCAAGTTCGTGCACATCTTCACCAGGCTCGAGATGTGCGAGAAGTGGACAAAGTGCCGACTCGCGCTCGCCAAGGACAAGTATGGTGGCGTCGGATGGGCGTCCCACTGAGGGCAATAAGAAGGCCAAGGCGGCGAAGGACGCGTCGCCCGCTATCGAACGGCTTCAGTCGGTGATCGACCAGTGCATCACTGACGCCAGGAGCCACGCCGTCATCAGGGAGGAGAAGGCTGAGGCGAGGTGGTCGGAGCTCTTGACGAAGCAGGGCGTCAAACTGGAACTGCTTAGGACCAACATCGTCGCGAAGAAGAAAAACACCGATCTTGCTTTCCTGATCACCGCCGACGTGTCGATGATGGACCCGTAGGTGAAGGCGTGGTTCTTGCCGAGCGCAATCTGATCTTGACCCAGATGTCTGGACCGGCGGTGACCACGCTCACGGCTGCGTGCAGGCCTCGCCGACCGCAACAACAACAACACCCGAGGCCACGCCGACTGCAACAACTACGCTCGAGGCCACGCCAACCGCAACAACTACGCTCGAGGCCACACCGACCACAACCACTACTCCCGAGAGCACACCGCCGATGCCCACCACGCCCACAATGGAAGATCCGCCCATGGCGCCGATCGCCAACCCTACGTCAAAGGAGCATACCGTTTGAGAGCGCAACGCCGATCGCCAACCCTTTTCTGTTTCCCGCATTCGATTGCCGACTGTGACATGCCATCACCGACCTATGACATGTTAATTGCCAAAATTTTCTAATTTTTGGAAGTGGATTTTTTTTCTAAATTTATATGCGTCTTGAGGTCGAACTATGGGGCGACCGGAAACGTGAGGCCCTCAAGACGAAATTAGAGCATGTCCAGTCGTTCGGCCCTCAAGCCATTTTTCGGTGCTATTTTAGCGCCTCTTGGGGGCGCCTCTGCGGCGAAAGAGGCTTGGGGCCGACCGGCCACCCAGCCGCGGCCCCAAGGTCGCCCCGGGCGCCTGGAATCGCGCAGATTCGGCCCAGATATGTCTCTGTATCGGTGCAAATTCTCTCCTTTCTGCTAAATTCAATGAAAACATGAAATTTCGGCGCAAATTCGGCCCAAATTCGGCGCAGCTCGGCGCACAACATGCAGTACAAATACATAGTTCGACACAAATACAAAAAACAATACAAATCAAACTAGTCATTGCCTTTGCACATCCATAGATGATCCACTAGATCTTCCTGCAGTTGACGATGCACTTGCGGGTCTCGGATCTCTTGACGCATGTTGAGGTAGGCTGTCCAATCTGGCGGTATCTCGTGATCAACAACTGCAAGAGGCCCCTGGTTTAGATATGGTTCAGTCATACACTGGATCCTCTTTCTCGCTCTCAATGATCATGTTGTGCAAGATGACACAACGATTCATCACCTCCCACATTTGATCTTTCGACCAAGTCAGAGCGGGGTACCGGACAACGGCAAATTGAGATTGGAGCGCCCCAAATGCCCGCTCGACATCCTTCCCACAAGCCTCCTGGCACTTGGCAAAGTGGGCGTACTTCGCTCCTGGCACAGGGCTTGAGATAGTCTTCACAAATACTGGCCATCTTGGATAGATGCCATTTGCTAGGTAGTATCCCTTATTGTAATGGTGCCCATTGACCTCGAAGTTCACTTGAGGAGCATGACCTTCGACAAGCTTGGCAAGACATTTGAGCACTGCATGACGTTGATGTCATTGTGTGTTCCTGGCATGCCAAAAAAGGAGTGCCAAATTCAGAGGTCATGTGTAGCAACTGCCTCAAGTACCACACTACAGTGACCTTTTGCGCCCTTGTACGTCCCCTGCCAAGAAAATGGACAGTTCTTTCATTCTCATTGCATGCAGTCGATGCTTCCAAGTATCTCAGGAAATCCTCTTGCTTCATTCTCTGCTAGGATCCGAGCAGTGTCTTCAACATTGGGTGCTCTCAAGTACTATCCTCCAAAGCAGCCCACCACAATGGGGTGGGCGCGACCAGCCGCCAGTGTGCTCGGCTGGGCGCGACCAGCCGGCCAGCCGCCGTTGTGCTAGGCCAAGGTTGGGAAAGGAGGACATCGGGGCGAGCAACGGTCCATTTGCGACATGTTTGGTTGCGAGGAAACAGATGCCTTGCGGCAGCGCGGCGCCGACAGCAGCAAAGATGGTGGGAGAGAGGTGGCCGATTTTGGATGATTTGACTTGACAGTGGATCACTCGACGCTTTTCGCTTCATCCGGCGCCCCCAAGCGGCCCCAGCGCTCCGGGTCGGCTTGAGTTTGTCGGACTCAAAGTTAAGCCTAATCCGATGCTATTTGATCTTTTAAGGGCGCAACTAAAGATATTTTTTCCGTTCGGTGCAAATAGCGCGGGCTTTGGGCCTGTTGGAGGCACGGCTGGAGATGCTCTGCTCTTAGAGCATCTCCAGCCGCGCCCCCAAGAGGCCCCCAAGACGGCGCAAATAGCGCCGGACGGACGTATTTCGCCCAGTCGCGCGCCCCAAGACCCCAATTAGCGTCGGATCGGGCCGATTTTGAGTCCGGCGATCCCAAGACGAACCCAGCGCGCTGGGGGTCGCTTGGGGGCGCCGGACGAAACGAAAGCGGCTGCCTGGCCCACTGGCAGACCAAGCCGACCCAAAAGGGACATCTCTCCCCCACATCTCCCCACCGCCCTTGTCGTCGCCGGCCGCCGCGCCGCCGCTAGATAGCCGTTTTTGCCGCCCAAAACATGCCGCTGCTTCTCCCCCGCCGCCCCTCTTCCAAGGCCACCCCCTTCCCGCCTAGTTCACCGGTGTTTGGCCGGCGTGGAACGCCAAGCCAAGAACGCCGACGCAAAGCCGCGCCCACCTCGCGCCCCACCTGTTCGACGAATTGCCGCCCCGAGATGGACTCCGACGACGAGACACTCTTCGCTGCGTTGATGGAGGAAGAGGCGATCGCTGGCGCCCAGGACAACGAGCACCTCATGATGCTCACAGCCTTGACCGACCTGTTCGGCGCCAACAAGGAGCCGCAGCGAGAAGGTTCCAAGATGGGCTGCCGGAAGGGAAAGGAGAGGGGGCGTTTGGAGGGCTACTGCTTGCTCTAATCCGACTACTTTGCCGATGTTCCCCTGCACGGCGAGAAGGTATTCTGGCGACGGTACCGCATGGGCCGAAAGCTCTTTCTTCGCATTGTCAACTCACTCCGAGAGTACGACAACTACTTCGTTTGTAAGAAAGATTGCACCGGCACAGTTGGGTTCTCCTCACTTCAGAAGTGCACAACGGCCATGAGGATGCTTGCATACGGAACTCCTGGTGATGAACAGGACGACTATGCACGCATGGCCGAGTCCACCGCCCTTGATTCTTTCTACAGATTTTGTAGAGCAGTAGTTGGCTGCTTTGGAAAACAGTACTTGCGAGCACCCAATGCAGAAGACACTGCTCGAATCCTAGTAGAGAATGAAGCAAGAGGATTTCCTGGGATGCTTGGAAGCATCGATTGCATGCATTGGGAATGGAAGAACTGCCCATTTGCTTGGCAGGGGATGTACAAGGGTGCAAAAGGTCACTACAATGTGGTACTTGAGGCGGTTGCTACACATGATCTCTGGATTTGGCACTCCTTCTTTGGCATGTCAGGAACACACAATGACATCAACGTCCTGCAGTGTTCAAATATCTTTGCCAGGCTTGTCGAAGGTCATGCTCCTCCGGTGAACTTTGAGGTTAATGGGCACCAGTACAACAAGGGATACTATCTGGCAGACGGCATCTATCCAAGATGGACGGTATTTGTGAAGACTATCTCAAACCCTGTGTCAGGGGGGAAGCACACCCATTTTGCCAAGTGCTAGGAGGCTTGCAGGAAGGATGTCGAGCGGGCATTTGGGGTACTACAGTCTCGATTTGCCGTTGTCCGGTACCCCGCTCAGACTTGATCGAAAGATCAAATGTGGGAGGTGATGAATTGTTGTGTCATCTTGCACAACATGATCATTGAGAGCGAGAAATCGGAGCCAATGTATGACTCTTTTTTTAGATCAAAGGATAGTCCCGACTTTATAAATAAAGCCAAAAGGCAAGGGGAGAGTACAGTACAGCCACCAGAGTAGTTAACACGAACGACGGCACACCTGCCACTAGGATGCCATGCAGGGCAAAATAAACCAAGTTGCGAAGACACAGGGGAAAGCAAAAAGCGCCTAAACTTGCAAGGCGACCAGAGACTTGCGATTAGCTTGCCGACGCCATCACCGGAAGTAAGGGCTTGGCAACATCCTTAATTCGAGAAATCTAGGTCTTCAGGTCCTCCTTGTCAGCTTCCTTAATCAGAGGCATCCAACTCTGTAACACAGCAGCCAAACGGAATAAGCAATCTGCAGGGTATCTAGGGAATGCATTTTTAATTGTGAATTTATTACGCGTGGTCCAAAGAATCCAACAGGAAGCAGCAAAAACCACCCAAAACAAACGAAGCGAGGATCCCTTCAAAGATCTAGCCAAGACACGAACATCCCGAAAGGAGTTAGGACACCAGGCATTACCCAGCCAGGACCGAGCACAGCTCCAGAAAAAGTAGGCCAAGTGACACCAGGGGCCTCTTGCAGTTGTTGATCACCAGATACCATCAGATTGGACACCTATCTCAACATGCGTCAGGAGATCCGAGACTCGCACGTGCATCGTCAACTGCAGGAAGATCTAATGGATCATTTATGGATGCGCAAATGCAATGTCTATTTGATCTGTTTTTTTGTATTTGTGCCGAACCATGTGTTTGTAATATCATGTTGTATGCCGAATTTGCGTCGAACTGCGCCGAATTTGCGCCTATATTTCTATGTTTGAATCCGTGTCAAAAGAATTAATTTGCGCTGTTTTTGGGTCAAATTTGAGCCGAATCTGAGCCGGCCCCGCCAGTGTTGGGGTACGTGAGAAGGGGGTATCGCCGGGTTAGCTGCCACGTGAGTCTCTAGCTTCATTTACTCGGCGGCGTCATCCTCGCAATCTCCGCCCCCCATCCCAAAAACCACTTCAACTCCTCCGCAAGCGCGCATCTCCGCCGCCGCTATGGCCGCCGCGCACTCCCTCCTCCACCACCTCGCGGCGCCCAAGTCACTCGCCCACACGTCCACCCTCTCGCCTCGCGGCACCGCTGTCCTCCGCCTGCTGCCCGCCCGCCGGCCCCAGCGCCTGGTCGCGTCCTGTAGCTCAGCCCACTCTGAACTCGCCGCCTTCCCCAACCCCAACGGCCTCCTGGTGGCCGAGCCTGCCGTGCTGCCGCCCATCGACATTGACGTGGCCACGGAGGCCGAGCTGCGGGAGAACGGGTCCCGGAGCACGCGCCGCACCAAGCTCGTCTGCACCGTGGGGCCCGCCACCTGCGGCCCCGCTGAGCTGGAGACGCTGGCCGTGGGCGGGATGAACGTCGTGCGTCTCAACATGTGCCATGGGGACCGCGAGTGGCACCAGAAGGTCATCGCCTCCGTGCGGAGGCTCAACGAGGAGAAAGGGTACGGCATTGCCGTCATGATGGATACCGAGGGGAGCGAGATCCACATGGGAGACCTCGGCGGCGCACCAGCGGCCAAGGCGGAGGTGAGGTTAGCGCTTGGTTGTGGCTCGGCGCTGCTCTTTCCTTTTCATGTATATGGAATGCGTGCCTTGTCCAGGTGAAGATGCTATAGTGCTGTCATGCATGTATTCGTATGCATTCTTGTTCTATTAGCCCATGTAATTAGTAAGATTGTCTTGAATGCAGTGAGCGGGTAGATCTAGGTTTGAGTTGAAGGCACCAGTTTTGGTATGTAATATGCCACTGTGAAAATGCCGGTAGCATTTGTAATTTAATTTCTTGAATGCAGGGGCCAGTAAAATAGCTGAAACTGGGGATTTATAGAAAAATAATCTCGTTTCAGATGTTTGTTTTTTGAATATCTTTGGCATATGCTGGGTACTGGGTAGTTACATGATTTTTTCTCTCTAGATTCTGGATAACTAAGAACTTAAAAAGTGATAAGCAATGAGCTTCTGATGACAATTGTCAAGGTCTAGGATCCAATACTTGAATAATCGTATGAAGCATCAAGTCATCCTTTTAGCAGCCATTGAAATAAAAAAGTTATTCTGATTTGAGTGACTTTAGTGGATTGGTTGTACCTGATTTAGTTGTTAGGAATTTAATATGCGTTTAATAATCTAATCCGTAGTCACTTTTTGGTCATTTGGGTTCAACTCCCAATGACTCCAACAAGACTGATCTGTGACATAGTTGGGCATGTTGTCTTTGATTAACTTATCAATAGGATTTGGGCATGAGTTTTCTTTCTTTATAAGATGTTGTTATTGCTTCTTTAAATACTTGGGAAGTTAGTAATGCACTAATGCTTGAGACTGCGTTCTGAAAACTTTTTTCTTTTTTGAGAAACCTTGAAAGGGCAGGGCGATTGATTATAGGATTACAAAGTTTCCCAGTTCATTAGGAAACCAGGCGAAAACCAGAAAAAACTTGTATACTTAAAACCCACAAGTTTCTTGAATTATTTCCCCTCTCTGTAGGTGGCCTTGGTAAAATCTTTGTGATTAGTGGACTCTGAACTTCGCGGACCACTCATACTTTACAAATTTGATCTTATTTTTCATATATAACAGTTGAAATTTTGATGGTAACTAATGGTGACATCATATGGTCTATTTCATATTACATGTTATGAATACTCTATAAAAAAATCAGATTAAAGTTTAATCAATAGCCATAAGTAATTGAGCACTATTCTGAAAAATGAGATTCTGACATCCTCTTTGTGAAAATTTAAATCATTTAACAAGAGCTAGACATGAAGATTGAAGAGTAGCTAATTACCCAACTCAACTATCCTCGTATTTAACGAGAATCCCTGATATGTTCGGCCATACTGTTTACTGTGCAATTTCTAATTTGACCCCTGGGGGCAAGTCTTTCTGTCGTTATTACTAGGAATTTTATTTGCTGTCTTTTTGAGAGAATTGCCTCAGTACCATTATAAGTTTGGTCACACTCTCTTTCAATGGATTTCACAGGATGGAGAAATCTGGACATTCAGTGTTAGATCTTTTGAGGCACCTCTCCCAGAACTAACTGTTCATGTGAACTACGAAGGCTTCGCTGAAGGTTACTATACCTCTTTATTACCCTCTATAGTTTTTGTCACTGTTTTTATTATTTATGATTCCTACGCAGATGTCAGAGTTGGTGATGATCTTCTTGTGGATGGTGGAATGGCTCGGTTTGAGGTCATTGAGAAACTAGGACCAGATGTTAAGTGCCGTTGCACAGATCCTGGTTTGTTGTTGCCACGTGCCAATCTTACATTTTGGCGGGATGGCAGTGTTGTTCGCGCGAAGAATGCTATGCTTCCGACAATTACATCTAAGGTGACTTTACTATCATGATAAGCTATTTCTACGAAGTTGTAATATTCTCTGTGAACACCTTGGATTTGTTAGAATTTCTGTTTGTTGTCTGAATCATGAAATCTTTCTAATTGGTAATGTTCTATTTACTCCAAATCACTACATTTTAACTGATGCTATCACGACCTAGGGGTTATCTTGGCCTGCTGGTTATTGCTCTAGTAGGTCGGCCCAAGGACCCCTAGGTCAGTTTACTCCCTGGGCCTTATTCCACCGACATGGAAGACTCCAGAAGCGTTGCCGATCAAGACAAGGAGGGCGTACCCGTGGAGGATTCCTTTACTGACATCTTCGACTAGGTCTCTTGTAATACTGGGTCTCTTGGTAGCCTATATAAGCCAGTGCCAGGCCAGTCATAGTTTAAATCTCAATCTCTTGAACTTGGGTAAAACTGGTCTCCTGTTACCATCGATCTACTCACCTTGTCGGGATACCCTCTTGAGGAATCTGCTGAAATCAGCTCCGACAATGGTGGCCCATGTAGGCCCCGCTTGGTGAAACCATGGATCTGATGGGATCGCTTGTTGGCACCTGCATAATCTATACGCCGGGCTAGATGTTCGTCTTCGGCGCGACGTTCTACACCGCCTGACACGACCAACTAGCTTGGCTGGGTCGAGACCTTGTCTCCAGGTTGAACTATTCAGTTTGGCAATTTGGAATATGTCGCGGATTCTCACGGCGTGCTCGTTCTCCAAGGTTTGGCGTCGTGCCGGACCGAGGAGGACCAGATCGATTTTTTCGCCCACCTCACCACCGATCTGGCGGCCTAGATCGAAGACCTTGAAGATGCCTCAGAGGAGACCGAGGAGCTTGTGGACTATGAGGAGGCATGCGACTTACATAATGTTTTCTAGAGTTTTCTAGAGTCCTCGGAGGAGACTCTTTTACTCTACGTACTGTTTTCTAGAGTCCTCTAGTTATGAGTACCTATGAGTAGAATGGTGAATCTTAAATAATGTTTTCTAGAATGTTTCAACTATAAGTAGAAATGAGTAGAAGTGAGATGTGAATGCTCCCAAAGCCCTATAAATACAGGTCCTCTCCTCTAGTTTGTAACGAGACTATGCACCTACTACCTATAATAGAACTTGTTCTTATCTATAAGATCTTGGACTATATCTTGCGCTCTAGGAGTTTTGGTTTGAACTCCTGTTGCCATATCAACCCTATCTTCGCCTCCAGAGTGATCTCTAGCACAACACGTTGAAGTTGTTCCTTCAACACTTGCGTTGTACACATTGTAGCAGCAAGGTGGAGTTGCTCCTCCACAACCTTGTGCTGCTTCAGGGCTAGCGGACGAAAATGCAGAATTTAAATTGCTGAAGTCTTCGGTGTAGGTCGGTATCCGACCCACACCTTGAGGGCTACTGGGTGGCATGGTATTGGTATAAAGTGCTTGAAAAGTTCAAACACCTCCATGGGTGGCGTTATAGTGCTCATCAACGCCATCACGACGTGGTTCATCTTATCGGCCTCCCTCCCCCGTCAGGCTGGTTCCTGATGTCGCGGGAGGCGCACAGAGCTTGGTCTTTTTGTCGGGCCGAGCTTCTGCAGCTGCGATCCTGTTGGTTTATCATTCGAGTCAACGAGGACTACCCTGGAGCGAGAGGTGCCTGCAGCAACTCGGGGATTCTTTCGTACCAGGGGGTACTACCACCTCATGTTCATCAAGACCGGGGACAATTTCATTTCGGGAACTACCCTCATTGGTCACTAGCCTAGTTCAGGTTGTCCCCGTGGCTTCGTTGGGATCGATCGAGCCAGAGCCGAGCCGTCATTTTCGGGTCCTTCGGCTGCGGGGTTAGGCTGTGCATTTCGACAAGGTTTGGACCTCCAACATGTAAAACCAAGCCTCTTGACATTTCTTTATTGGTCTCGATAATCTTGCCGTCAATGTGACAGATTCCTGCGCCGTCGCACTTGCAATGTTCTCGACAGTTCATTTGGATTTTTAGCATAAATACTTGCGCCACAGATCAAAGTGGGGCTCTACCACTAGATACGCCTCACACAGTGTCACGAAGAAAGTAATGTGTAATATGAATTGAGGCGGTGGATTTGAAGTAGTAGAAGCGAAGCACCGCACATAAATGGATGAAATGGGTATCCCAAACCACGTATCAGAAAAGGCACAAAAATCACTTGTTTGTGAGTTCGGGTGTTTGGGATTACCTCACTAACAGTAGCCCCCTTGGTGTTCAATATCCTCACCGATGACTACAGAATGGCCATGACGGAGCGTGGCAGGTTGCCGACGTCCTTTAGGTGCCTCTGCAACAGTGCGTTCACCGTTTGGGTTTCAACAAGCAACAACAATGAAGGCAAGAGGAGCATAGCGCGAGGAGGAAGAAGCGGAGGCGTCGAGAGACAGAGCAAAAATGACTTAAGGGCTCCCCTTTGCCTATTTATAGAGGCTTGAAGGCATAACAGTGGCAGTTAATCATCGCGCGTGGCAGCAAATCGCTTTGGTTTCCCACTAACCCCGCATTACTCGCGCGGGGATCTAGGAATTGCCAATAATGCACAACAAGAATCGAGGCACATGTTGTCATGCCGTCATGCCGATGGGGTGTGGCCTTAGTGGGGCCTTAATCACTGACACAGTAATGTTGATCGTTAGTCAATGAGATTCACTCGTTCAGCTTGATGTTGTCATGTCCTGGCTCGGTCCGATGGGACTACGGTCGAGCTAAAGTGGTTTATCAGAAGCTTTGCGAGCCGAGTTGCTCGCATTGTCTGGCCTGACAGGATCATTTTCTTTACCCCAGGTTGGCTATCTACATCAACCTTTTCAAGTTCGAAGGAGGCCGCGTTCAAGATGGAGGCCGAATTCATGAAGTAGGCCGACCACACCTTGATTCGCTGGTTCAGCTTGATGACGTCGTCATGTTCTGGTTTGGTCCGATGGGACTACGGTCGAGCTAAAGTGGTTTATCAGAAGCTTTGCAAGCCGAGTTGCTCGCATTGGCCGGCCTGGCAGGATCATTTTCTTTACCCCAGGTTGGCTATCTACATCAACCTTTTCAAGTTTGAAGGAGGCTGCGTTCAAGTCGGAGGCCGAATTCATGAAGTAGGCTGGCCACATCTTGCAGGTTGCCAAAGTAACTTCCAAGGAAGCACTGGTGTATCTGTTCCGACCTATGCCAACTCAATTGTGGATGACGCTTGAAGATCGACATCAAGCGAGAAGTAGCCAAGTCAGATGTTGGTCCAGAGGCTACTGATGGCGTCACGACCTAGGGGTTACCTCAGCCTGCTGTATTTTTTGAGGCAGTAACCGTAGAACAATTGTTATGCGGTAATTTTCTATTTTCTCTCATCAAAAGTAAAGTACAATGATACATTACAATGGTGAAATTAAAAAAAGGAGGGGAGGGGTGGAGATGGGTGGACTCAATCTAGCCAATTCTAGTTTTGTGCAACATGAAGAATTATCTAGATTACTGCCGATCCATTCAAGAAGGATATGTCTAAACTCGAGCTTTATTCTGTGTTGAAGAAGGCTTAGATCAGCTGTAAGATTTTTCCTCCATTGATGTACATTGGGTCTTTCTTGTCTGAAGATCTTTCCATTTCTTTGGTTCCATATATGCCAATATCCAAGGATGATGATCTCAAGTCCAATCTCTTTCGGAACTTGATTGAGTGCAAGCCAGGTGTCTTCATAAATCGAAGTTCCTCTTTGCTTGAAGGGGATCAGTGTGACCCAACATCTGTGAGCAAAGTTGCAATCCCAGAACAAATGAAGATTTGTTTCTAGAGTGTTGTTGGTGCAGCAAACACAATCATAGCAATCCAGATGGAAACCTTTCCTTTGTAGAAGGGCTCTAGTATTTATCCTGTTGTTCAAGATCAGCCAAGAGAAGATTTTGTGTTTCAGTTTGCTGGCACTTTTCCAGGAGTTCATAATGAGGTTAGAGCAATTATCAGTACATGTGAGATGCCTGTATATTTTCATTGCCGAGTAATTTTTTTTACCATCCAGCATCCATGTGTCCTTTTGCATAGAGTTGCCTGTCAGAAGGGCTGGGATTTGTTGGAGTTGGTCCCAGGCTTGCCCAGATAGAGGGGTGTGGAAAATTTCTTCCCATTCAATGGTGTTCTTGACTATTTGTACTGAGATGTTGCTGTTCTTGGCAAAGGAGAATAGCTCAGGGAATGCCAGATGCAAGCTGTTTGTTGTCCAGGTATCAAACCAAAAGGACACAATGTTTCCTTTGTGTGCTGTAATGCTTGCATGTTGTTTGTAGATTTGGATGAGGGTAATGTGTGCTTTCCACCAGAAGGAACCAGTCATATTCTCATCAGGTACACAATCTCTGTAAGCTGTTTCCCAGAGCAACTTGACCCATGACAACTCATCTTTGTTCAAAAATTTATGAATGTTTTTTATGGGCAGAGCTTTGTTGTGTGTGGCTATATTAAGAATGGCAAGACCACTTTTGTTTTTGGGTCTGCAAACCTTGTCCCATGCAATAAGTGGAGTTCCACCAGAATATGTCTCATACTTTCTCCAGAAGAAAGTTTTGAGATACTTGTTGATTTGGGATATGACCCCAACTGGTAACAGTAGTCAACACACGTAGAAAGTTGGTAAGGCAGAGAAGATTGATTTGATGAGCATTAACCTGCCATCATATGACAGCATGGTAGAGCATCCTGTTAGCCTTTTGTCAATTCTCTGCATCATATTAAAGAAGTGTTCAATCTTTGGCTTGTGGATCCCCATTGGGAGGCCCAAGCAGGGGAAGGGGAAGCTGCCTAGTTGACATTGGAGTGTGTTTGACGGGGATCAACCCCGGCAAATCCCATTGTCAGGGATCCTGGGTTAGTCATGAGAGGCACAGGTTGGACGATAGCTCGTCGGCAAACAGGAAGGCACGCTCCTGCTCGATATTATTGATGGGGGGAGATGCGATTACAGGGGATGCCAAGGCTGGAGCGCTCAAGGCTAGGGTTACAGGTGATATTGGTTGTCCTTTCGGTCGCCATTCCTAGCCCTTATATACTGGGCTAGGTCTCGGAGAGTTCATCTATGTTTACAGGTAAGCTTTCCTAACACTAGCTTGCTCCGTACGGTAGGTTTTCACACCTTCCTTGTGAGTCGTAGACTCCTACGTCGGTGTCAATTAGCGGGCCGAAGCTGTATCTTCATGGGCCTTCTGTCTTCGTGGACACCAGGTAGGCTTATCCGTAGGAGTCGTGGGGTCACCCCCTCGTCAGTAGCCCCCGAGTGCCTGGGGGACTCGAGTACATTCATTTGTCGGTTATTGGTATGCGCGGTACATCCGCGGGTCGCTGGCAGTCTGGTGGCCATGACAAAACCTGTTTCGAGGGATGCTAAGCTGAAAGGGCCCAAAGAGTCGACTGGTCGAGCCTTGGTGAATTGCACTAGGGCAAATACCGCAGTAGCCCAATCAAACCCACGTCCCTCGACGTGAGCTTAAAACACTGGTTTCGAGCAAAAGTCCTGCCGCTTCAGGCCTTAAGGTGTTCATTTGCCGCCAGTAATGTGCGTAGCCTAAGGCGCGTCCGCCCGGCTTTTTCTATCATGCGCAACGCATGGAAAAGGTTGGGAGTGAAATCGCTCTTCGGCAAGTCCCAGCCCGGCCGAACTTCGCAGCGGGGTCTTACCTACACGCTAATCTTGCGTGGCATCTGGGCACAGTGTATCGTGTTCCAGGAATGTGTGTTTTTGAGGCGCGAAGCCTTATAGCATTGCACCCGCTTGGAACAAAACATCAAGCGAGCTGTTCACTCATTCACCCGTGGAGCTTGTTTCGAGTGCTCGGGCGAGGGATTCTTTGCGATTAGTCACTCGAATGTCGTTTCGGCTTTTGAGGTGAGGGAGCACCTGAGACTCTTAGCGCCGTATGATCTTGGCGAATGCATTCTTGTCTTGTGTCGGGTTGAGGGAGCACCCGAGACTCGTGAGTGCGAGTGGTCACTCGAGCACATTGCTGACTTTTAGGTGAGGGAGCACCCGAGACTCTCGTGAGTGCGAGTGGTCACTCGAGCACATTGCTGACCTTTAGGTGAGGGAGCACCCGGGACTCTTATGATGTACTCTCCCGATGGGAGTAAGATGTTTTTCTTCATCGGGAAAAAGATCTGAAAGATGGAATCTCTGAGCCTTGATGTCTGTTGGTTTTCTTCGCCGCTTGTCAGGATGACGATGCCTTTGTTTGATGGCTTCCAGGGATGCCTCGCCAGTGAACCGTCACGTCTTCATGACCGGTCATAATGATGACCGCTGTGGCGTGCGGCAGGCGCTGGTTGAGTTTCCGATACGCGCGTTGGAAAACGCGTGTGAATTGACGCGTCTCACGCACAGTGCGTCCCGTGGGAAAGCATCTTGGTCTTGGAATTTGAGACGTCTGCGACGTTTGGTCTTTGAATTAATTGCTGCTGTCGTCTCGGCTTCTCCGTGCTGGGAGATTTTTGTTCTATAAATAAACCTTTCTCTTCCGCAGCGTTTCACCTCCATCCGGTTTGCTGCTTTGCCTCTTCTTTCTTCTCTTGTTCCTCTCATGGCTCCCAAGCGGAGTGTTGGCTGTGACCGTGTTCGTCGTGGCCGTGGTGGCCGTACACCACGCTCATGCCGTGGTGGTCTCCATGGTACGGCACCAGTGCCTTCCTCTTCTCCCTTGGAGGAGGGATTCTGACGCTATGACTTTCTTTTACGTGTTCGTGGCCAGAGTGCCAATCATGTTCTTCTTTCCTCTGTTTTTTTCGCCATTGTCTCTGAACGTGGCTTGGATGGCTTGCTTCTGCATCTTCAAGGGAGCTGTCGATCTCCTTGTTATGTTGACTTGGAGGTTGATAGCTCCCGCTTGATTTTTCTTGGCTCTGGTTGGAGTTTGTTTGCTCGGCGGTTGAATCTGCGAGATGGCGATCTGCTCAGCTGTCGTTTTGACGGCGAAAGCGCGTCACTCCAGGAGTCGAGCAGCGACAGCTCCACAAGGTCGAGGAGTCCTACGCCTGCATCTTCTACAGCTCCGTCTTCTGGCAGGAGTCGAGCAGCGACAGCTCCACAAGGTCGAGGAGTCCTACGCCAAGCGACCTTGTAGAACTGGAGGCGGCCTCATCTTCGCTGGCTACTCGGGGAAGAGGCTGTGCATCCGGAGAAGAAGGTGTGCAGCTGCAGCTGGAGAAGAAGCTGGTGGAGCAGGAGAAGAAGCTGGTGGAGCATCGTCTTCAACTGCTCTGCAAATAAGTTGAGTTTCACCTTTTGTTATGTCATTGACATCATGAGCCTGCTGCTTTGACTCCTCCTTTGTCTGTGATGATGCTTGCTGTCTTAGTGCCAATCATCCCAGCATGGGCGCATATGTAGAAGTCATAATTCTTTGGGTGATTCCCTCTTGTAACAGGAGCTGCCTTCTATCCAAATGTAGTTGAGTCCTTTTTGTACTGAAAATGATCCTTATGATGTAAACTATGCTTGAGCCTTTGCAATGGAATTTATCATTGGGCCTTCTGCAGCCGAGAACTGTGTTCGAGTCCTTGGCGATCAGGAATTGTCGTCGAGTTCTTTGCAACCGAGAGCTGTGTTCGGGTTCTTGGCGATCAGAAGCTGTCTTCGAGTTCTTTGCAACCGGGAGCTATGTTCGAGTCCTTTGCGATCGAGAGCTGTTCTCGAGTCCGTCCAAACTTTGCACCGTGGGTTGTATCGGATGCGCGATAGCGCTCCCGATGGGAGTAGCCCCCGAGGCTGCGCTTGAGTCGGAGGGTCGAGCGTAGGCTGAGATTTGTTTCCCTTGCCGTTCTTTCGTTAATTTCTGTCTTTTATCGGGTGCGCGACAGCGCTCCCGATGGGAGTAGCCCCCGAGTCTTTAGGTGATCGTTGGCGATCGGATGAAGACTAAATGAGTCTGTTTCCTGTGCTTCCTCCAAAGTTTCTTCAGAGTACTTGGTGCTCCATCTGATTGTGGCCATGTCTTTCGAGCCTTGCTCTCAGCAGGTGGGGCTGGCCAGGTATTTTTGCTTGGGCTTTTTAAGCTTCAGACTGCGCGAGCGGTCTTTGGGAGGAGGTGGTGCTCGAGCCCCTGAGTGCTTGGATGTAGAGGTTGCGTGAGCGACGATAGCGTCTTTCGGGGGGAGTTTTTGTGCTCGAGCCCCCGAGTGTTTGTGTTTAAGATCGCTTGAGTGGCGATAGCGTCTCTCGGGGGGGATTTTATTCTTAAGCCCCCGAGTGCTTTTGGTTAAGATCGCTTGAGTGGCGATAGTGTCTCTCGGGGGGATTTTATTCTTAAGCCTCCGATTGCTTTTGGTTAAGATCGCTTGAGTGGTGATAGCGTCTCTCGGGGGGATTTTATTCTTAAGCCTCCGAGTGCTGTGGTTAAGATCACGTAGGCGATAGCGTCTCTCGGGGGGATTTTATGTTTAAGCCCCCGAGTGCTGTGGTAAAGATCACGTAGGCGATAGCGTCTCTCGGGGGGATTTTATGCTTAAGCCCCCGAATGCTGTGGTAAAGATCGCGTAGGCGATAGCGTCTCTCGGGGGGATTTTATGCTTAAGCCCCCGAGTGCTTTAAAATGGCAGTATTTGGGCACCATTTATTTTATTGCGGTCGAGCGCCTACATGAGTTGCCAGTCATGTCTGACCGATGGGGACTATGGATAGAACAGTCGCAAGTTTGCTACGTTCTATGGGTTGCCCACGTCCTCGTCTGTCTTCGGGTTCTTCAGCCTGTAGGCGCCACCTCCGATGACTTCTGAGACTATGAATGGTCCTTCCCATTGGGGGGCAAGTTTATGGACCTTCTCTTGTATCAGCCGTAGGACTAGGTCACCTTTGTTGAAGGTTCTAGTGCGCAAGCGACTGCTTTGGTAGGTGCGTAGCTTGTCCTGGTACCCCTCTGATTTTGCCAGGGCTGTGTCTCTTGCTTCGTCAGCCGTATCTTTGTCGTCTTGTAGTGCTTCTTCTGCTTCTTCGTATCCGGTGACCCGAGGTGCTCCGAACTTGAGGTCGTGTGGTAGGACTGCCTCTGCCCCGTACACCATGAAGAAGGGTGTGTACTGGGTCGCGGTGTTTGGTGTGGTTCGTAGGCTCCATAATACCGCCGGGAGTTCTTCTACCCAGTTGGCGGCGGCTTGCTCGAGTGGTGCGAGGAGCCGTTTCTTGATTCCCCCGCATACAAGGCCGTTTGCTTTTTCCACCTGGCCGTTGGACTGTGGGTGCGCGACTGATGCATAGTTGATTTTGATGCCCAGTTCTTCGCAGAAGTTCTGGAACTCTGCGGCTGTGAAGTTCGTGCCGTTGTCCGTGATGATGTTGTGGGGCACTCCGAACCTGAAGATGATCGATTTGATGAAGTTGACAGCTGGTGATGGGCACTGCTTCGATCCATTTAGTGAACTTGTCGACTGTGACGAGCAGGTGTGTCCTTCCGCCCTTTGATGATTTTTTGAGTGGGCCCACCATGTCGAGTCTCCAGGTGGCGAACGGCCAGGATAGTGGTATGGTCTTGAGCTCTGATGCGGGAGCGTGTGGTCTGTTTGCGAATTTCTGGCAGGCGACACAACGTCGCACGATTTCCTCTGCGTTTTTCATGGCTGTGGGCCAATAGAACTCGGCTCGGAATGCTTTGGACACGAGTACTCGACTACTCGCATGGTGTCCGCAGGTGCCTTCGTGGATTTCGAGCAGTAGGGCTTTGCCGTCCTCTTCGTCGATGCACCTTTGGAGTATCTGGGTGATGCTGCGCTTGTATAGTTGTTTGTTGATCACCGTGAACGCCTTGGATCGTCGGCTGATGCGTCGTGCTTCGGCCACGTCTTGTGGTAGCGTACCTTCGATTAGGAATCGGAGGAACGGTTTTGTCCAGACGGGTCCTTCGAGCTCTGTCGGAGCTGTGCTGTCGGATGTGCTGGTGCTTGTGCCTTCTGATGGGTTGCTGCTGCCACCTGCGCCAGTTCTGTTGCGTCTTCGCCGTCCACGACTGCTTCAGGTGTTGCTGCCTGTACCTTGATGGATCTTCGGCTGATGCTTTCGAGAAAAACGTCGGGTGGTACAGGTCCCCGGGTCGAACCGATGTTCGCGAGCTCGTCAACTTTTGAGTTGTTGGCCCTGGTGATGTAGTTGAGCTCGCAACCGTCGAAACTTCCTTCGAGTTCGTTGTACCAGGTAGGCTTATTCGTAGGAGTCGTGGGGTCACCCCCTCGTCAGTGTTGGTGAGGGACTCCACTCTCTTCAAGGACATTGATTGGGACTAGGAAGGATTTGTGGTAATTAACTCTCAGGCCAGTATATTCAGCAAAATAGTGTAGCAGTCTTTTGAAATGTTCTAACTGAATTTCTGATGCTGACATGATGAGGAGTGTGTCATCTGCATATTGTAAGATTGGAAAATCAGGGCAAGAGTTGATGACCACATGGGCTTAATGAGATTTGCCTGCATTGCAGAGTTGCAGATGGATTGAAGAAGGTCTGTAGCCAGCACAAATAAATGAGGAGAAAGTGGGTCTCCTTGTCCGACTCCTCTTTTACAGTGAAACAATTTTCATGGAATTCCATTGAGTATCACAACTGAGGTTCCAGAAGAGAAAATCATCTTCATTCA
Source organism: Bromus sterilis (assembly GCA_950022295.1). Lineage (NCBI taxonomy): Eukaryota > Viridiplantae > Streptophyta > Magnoliopsida > Poales > Poaceae > Bromus > Bromus sterilis. Next base: position 264,416,379 of record OX465596.1, on the reverse strand, counting down.
GTTGCACCAGGTTGTACCAAATTCTTTGGCTTCCAGGATTTCAAGGATAGCGCTGTGCTCAATTAGATCAAAAGTTTTCAAGTCCAATTTTAACACTACTGTAGGTTTTCTGGATGCATGGCATAAATGAAGTAATTCATATGCCCAAGCCACACAGTCTTCTGTTCTTTATGAATCCATATTGGTTGTCATGCATTAAGGATAAAATGTGTTTCTGCAGTCTGTTGGCAAGAAGTTTAGTGATTATCTTTATGGTGCAGTTAGACAGAGAGATAGGCATGAAGTCATTTGTAGTGATTGGGGTATCAGTTTTTGGGATCAATGTGATGAAAGAGGCATTGATACTTTGCAAAGAGACATTTTCAGCATGGAAATCAGCAATCATCCTGTAAAAGTCTTGACAAATGATATCCCAACAATTTTTAATGAAGGCTGCATTAAATCCATCAGGTCCTGGTGCTTTGTCTGCTGTCATCATCTTGACCACTTCATCAATTTCAGCAGTGGTGAATGGGGCTTCAAGTTCTTCTAGGTTGTCAATTCTTTTAATAATACTAGTGAGGTCTAAGAGGTTGGTTGTTGGAGAGCTTGTACCCAATCTGGATTTGAAAGTTTGCCATAGGAGGTGGGCTTTTTCAATTTGTTCAGTATGGACATTCTCAGAACTATCAGTCAGAGCTGCAATTGAGTTGTGTCTATGATTTATTGTTGCTTTTGTCTTGTAAAAATTAGCATTCTCATCCTCGAGTTTAACCCATCTTGTGGTTGCTCTTTGCTTCCAATAAATCTGTTGGTATTTTAGTTTTTTATTCCAGATGCTCCTTAGTATGTCTGCCATTGCTCTCCTCATTACTGAGGGGCCAAAATTCTTTAAAGAAATCCCACATGTGTATAACTTCATTTGTGACTTTAATTGTTGCAGTCAAGTTTGAAATGGTTTTGGCCCAAATTTTCAGCCCTTTTCTAAGTCTCTTGAATTTAGCAGTAATAGCTTTTGCACTGTCAGTTTCCTGCATTGGCTGATTCCAATTATCAGCAACCACTTGTTTGAAGTCTTGATGCTTTAGCCAGAAGTTCTCAAATCTAAAAATTCTGGATTTAGGGATTGAGGTTCCAATGGAAATACAACATGGGGCATGGTCTGATGTGGTTTTAGCAAGAGTTCTAGTTGTGGTATTGGGAAAAGAGTTTGTCCAATGTTCAGAAGTAAAAACTCAGTCCATTTTTTTCAAAAGTGGGGCATTTTGCATATTGCTCCAGGTGAAACTTCTATCCTTAAGCGGGATCTCAACCAGTGCCAGATTATTGATTGCTTCATTAAATTGCATCATATGCTGAATATCTCCCACCCCTGTATTTCTATTGTGGGTATATAATGTAATTAAAATCTCCCACAGTAATCCAATCAGTTTCATCAGGCATCTGTATGTTTTCAAACCAATCAATAAACTCAGCTCTTTGTGATGCCTCACAGGGGCAAAATATATTAGTGAGAATCCATGAATGATTATTCTGCAGAGAAGTGAATTTAATGGAGATGGGGAACTTATTTTTAAACAGACAAACCCCTTGAAAGGCTGTCAGTCGATACCACCAAAAGACCACCTGAGGCACTCACAGATGGAACATAATCAAATTTGTTGAAATTCCTAGGACAAAAGTTCTTGATATAAGTTGAGTCAAAGGATTCCCTTTTTGTTTCTTGAATGCAAACTATGGAGCTGCTGGATTCAGCAATTTTATTCTTGACAGCCAACCATTTTTCCTGAGCATTAATGCCCTTGATATTCCAGTTTAAGATGTTCCAGGTGGAATTCATGGGCATAGAGATTGCAAGATCTCACTACTAGACCAAAAGATCCTCATCATGCTTGATGAGCAGTATAGAAGCCATAAAATATCAGGGGGAAAGCAGAGAATATTACATAGCCAATGAACAACAAAATACATTAGGATCATCAGTATTGTGACTGCAACAAACTGCATTGATCTTTTAGGCTTTCTTTGGGGCTGTTACTCCCTTGTCCTTGCCTCCTTTTCTCTGCTTCTTCTTTTCTAGCAGCTCCTCAGCAGGGTCCTTGGCATTGACCTTGCAATAAGTCAAATTAAATTTTTTAACAGTTTTGCTCTTAATGGGGGATGGAGCAACAGGGCAGCCATGCAGTTTCTATTTAGACAAGTGTCCTGTTTGAAGCCATTAGCATTGCATAAGTTCCTGGTGCTTCTTCTTACCTTAGTGTCTACCATGGGTGCCCTGTTTTTATGGAGTGCACTTGTGGAGGAAGCTTACACATCCTTTTTTCCATGTCCCCCTGCTTGCTCCTGAGGAGTATAACAAATTGCATTAGATTCATGTACATATGGCCCCGAATCAGAATTTTGTAATTGTGTGATGTCATCAGCACAAACAAAATTATCACTAGTGGAACAGGTCTTAGGAATAAAAAAGGTCAAGAGTTCATCACTGGTAGTTCCATCCACAATAATTTGCCACATTTGTGATTGAAGAAATTTGCAACAACAACAACAACAACAACAACAAAGCCTGTCAGTCCCAAACAAGTTGGGGTAGGCTAGAGCTGAAACCCAAAAGATATCGTAACCAAATCATGGTTCTGGCACGAGGATAGCTAACTTCCACGCACCCCTGTCCAGAGCTAGATCTTTGTTGATAGCCCAGTCCTTCATGTCTCTCTTCACAGACTCCTTCCAAGTCAAGTTTGGCCTCCCTCGACCTCTCTTGACATTATCAGCACGCCTTAACCGCCCGATATGCACAGGCGCTTCAGAAGGCCTACGCTGGATATGCCCAAACCATCTCAGACGATGTTGGACAAGTTTCTCTTCAATTGGTGCCACCCCAACTCTCTCCCGTATAACATCATTTCGGATCCGATCCTTCCTTGTGTGGCCACATGCCCATCTCGACATACGCATCTCTGCCACACCTAGTTGTTGGACATGTTGCCTTTTAGTTGGCCAACATTCAACACCATACAACATCGTAGGTTGAATCGCCGTTCTATAGAACTTGCCTTTTAGCTTTTGTGGCACTCTCTTATCACAGAGAACACCAAAAGCTTGGCGCCACTTTAGCCATCCAACTTTGATTCGATGGCTAACGTCTTCATCAATATCACCATCCTTCTGCAGCATTGACCCCAAATATCGAAAGGTGTCCTTCTGAGGTACCACTTGCCCCTCAAGGCTAACTTCCTCCTCTTCCCCATGGTTAGTAGTACTAAAACCGCACCTCATGTACTCAGTTTTAGTTCTACTAAGACTAAAACCTTTTGATTCCAAAGTCTGTCTCCACAGCTCCAGCTTCCTATTAACCCCTGCCCGACTATCGTCGACTAGCACCACATCGTCTGCAAAGAGCATACACCATGGGATGTCCCCTTGTATATCCCGTGTGACCTCATCCATCACCAATGTGAAAAGATAAGGGCTCAAAGCATTGGGAAGTCATCAGTGTCGCCATCGCTTGTTTGCATACTTGTCACAACATTGTCGTACATATCCTTGATGAGGGTTTTTTCCTCATTGAAGAAATTTGCAAATCCACTCAAATTTATCAGGAGATAATAATTGTCTGACAATGAAGTTAGCCCATTCATAAGGTTCCTTAACCTGTAGGGATTCTTCATTACTGGGAGCAGCAAATTTCTTCCAGATTTCAGCAGCATGAGGTTCAGATATAGCCTCTTGCTCCTGATAAAATAGAGAAGCATGAGTGTACTTTCCTTTAAAAAAAAACCAGGGGGTGCAGAAGTCATTGAGTTTTCACTAGAATCTTATATAGTAAGAACCACCTTGCCACTGATTTCAGTTTCATTATTAATTTCAATTTCTTCATCAACAGTAGTACTGTGATTAGAATCATTAGCACTATCCTGATTGAATTCCTTGGGATCAGCTGTCTGCAGAACAGGGTTTAGGGGATCATCCACTTTGTAGAAGGGGTCCACATTGGCAGGATTAATGTGCATAAGCTCCAATACAGGGTCATGAGTGGCCACCACAATTTCTCTATTGGAAGCAGGTTGATTAGTATTGGTAATTAAAGTGAAGGGGATGGGACTAGCATTAGCACGTGCTGAGCTTGAGGGAAAATCTGTCCTATTTTGAGACCCAGGGGCATTGAAAATCAGCTGCAGTCTAGGTTGATGGGCTTCAGTTTGCTGGTTCAGCTCAGAGATCTGGAAGCCCATTAAAGATTGGGCCCATTCCATTCAAATTTGGGTTTCCCCCCTCTGACCCTGCACTTCATTTTCTTCAGAGAAGTTGTGCACTGAACTTGCACCAAGGGAAAGTGTCAGGTCACTATTAGTGCTGTTCTGAAAGGCAGAGCTATTAACAGCCAGCTCCACATGGTCCCCCAAAGGCTGAATTAAATCAGCAAGAACAGGGAATTCTCTTGGATGCAATTCTTGATCAATTTCAGCATTTGCAGGTGCAGGCCATTGTCCCCAACCAGGCAAATCTTCATCTTTCTCTTCCTCCATCACTTGATTGTCATTATTAGGAATATTTTCCAGGATCATCTTAGGGGCTGGGAGATTCAGGTCCTCAATTGCTTGGTGTGGAAGTAGAGGACCAATAAAATGGTTGAGCTGGTTTAGGTGAAAATGGGGATTTGCTGGGGCTGGAAGTGGGTTTCCATCTGGGGGAATTGGATCCTGTTAGAGTATCTGCACCGGCGTCGTCCGCCCTCGTCCTCACCCCGGAGTAGATGACAGCTGCAATCCTGGAATTACGGCAGGCCGTGGCGGGCATCAGGGCCTTCCTCGCCGGGCCCTATGCGCCCCAGCCGCATCCCCAGCTGCCACCTCCTCCGCCGCCACACCAACAACAGCTACCCACGCCGCTGCCGCCCTCGGAAGCGACCATGCCGCCGGTCATCACGTACCAGTATGGGATGCCCTACAACGGGACTGCGACAACCTTGTTCCCAGCAGCGCTGCCGCCGTCCCAGGGCGTTCCCAGCCAGCAGATCAAGTTCCCGCCGTCGCCGTCACTGCTTCCGGCTTGGATAGCCACCCGCCACGTGTCGGTGGCGGTGAGGCTGCAGGCTGCTGCGTGCGGCCTCCTAGCGCGTCGGCGTGTGCGGGGGATGCGTGATCTGCAGCTGCAACTCCTCCAAGTTGCGCTTCGCTGCGCAAAGGACCTCGATCTTGGCCGCTGCGTCGGGGATCTTGGGCATGCGGTTTCCCCCACGGGCTGCAGGCACGCTGTTTTCCCCGCAGGCAGCGACCTCAAAGTCTGCGACATTGGCAGCCGTCCGGCGGGGAGAAGGCATGGTGTCACCGACAGGAGCACATCGTGTAGCACCACTGCATTCCGCCGCCGGCCGCCGCGAGGGCGCCTCTGCTGGTTGCTCTTGCGACCACTTCCACGTGGCAATACACATGCACTCCTTTTGTCCCAATGGTGTCTATGGGATCCAGGTGGCTGTACACGTGCACGTCGGCGCGGATGGTGTCCACTTTATGTTCATGGGTCAAAAATAAAGCGTCTCAGTCCATTTCAGGTTGCGAGTAATAAAACAAGCCGAGATGTAAATGGCTTGTTTTTTAGGTGTTAGATTTGTGTCGAGTCGATTCATGGTTATAAGTTGGTTAGGTTGCAGCTCGAGGACGAGCTGCATGTCCAGGTGGGATGTAGTGTTAGAGTATGTCATGGGTCTAATGGGCCTAGGCTGGCAGTATAGCCCGTTAGTCTTACGGTTAATTAGAGATAAGGGTCGCTTGCTTAGGGGTCAAGTAAGCGTTGCTTGGAAGTCAAGTAAACCTCTCTATATAAGGAGAGGAGATGTATCAATCTAATCAAGCAAGAATTAAGAAGGAAATCCCTTCCCTCTTGCCCGGCCGTGGGCAAAGGCCCCCGGCCGGCCCTCTCATGCCCTCGTAGCCCTCTCTCCCTCTCAAATCCTAGCAGCGACATAATAGATCCTCATCAGGTGGTCCTCCTCCAAGCATTTCTTGTTGCATGATGACTATTGGGACAGCCCATGATTCCACTTGAAGGTCACCCTCTCCAATAACAACACCGATGGGAATATCACTAAGATTTTCCACTCTTATCTTCAGAACTAGGTAAGCTTTGGTGCTTCTAGCTCTATCCCATAACAGAAACTTACCAAAACTTCTCACTGCATTGGCTACTTCTTGAATCTCTCTTTTGTCAAATGGAAATCTTACCATTTGAATCCATACATCTCTGTCTAGGATAAGATTTCTCCAGTTGAGACCTTGGTTGTGGCTCTGAAAAATGACATGTATATTCCCAAATTTATGCGGGCTCTCATGAACCATGGAATCTCTGTCAAGAACATTATTCAATCGAACATAAGCCTGACCAAATGGGGAGGGGCTGATCTCAGAGAAGGCCATGTGCCGGACATGCTGCAGAAATTCCCCAAGTAGGTTTCTGATATTGTTGAAATGCGCCGGCAGGTTTGGCATCGGCACAAATGTGGCTATAGCCCATTCGTCATGCACGGGGACTGACGAAAACGAATGAACCTTAATCCTAGCATGCCTTCCCGGAACTTCTAGAGCATGTGGACCCGATGGGAGAAGAGCAACCGGGTCGAAGGGGAAGTTCGCCATTGGAGCTGCTGGCCGCCTTGTTCCAGCGAGATCAGATGGGGGAGCTTGCTGCGCCGGAGTAGCAAGCGGCGGCGTTGATGGAGTTGGGAGAACTGCTGCAGTGGAAGGTGGCGTGATCAATGGAGAGTTACGCCGAGTGGTTGCTATCAGGGAAGGTGCTGTCTTATCGGGCAAAACTGCTACGGATGATTCCTTCTATTGCGACGAGCTGGTTTGGAATTGGTAGACAGTCCTTGACAATATGGACCCACCTCCTGCACTTGTGGCATCTAATGTTTTTGTGTAATTGGGCCTGGCGTGATCAAAGCCTAGGCACCTAACGCAAGAGCTCTTTCTCTGGGCCAACTTCGTTTGAAAATGCGTAGTCCCCGCTTTACCATGCGGGCCAGAGGAATTACTGGAGAGAGAATTGATTGGGGCATTAACCTGTAAATTAAATTTGCCATTACCTCCAGACGAGGAATTAGCTCTCTGATTTGAATTAGCTCCAGGATGGGAATTTGAATTGCCTCTAAGATCACCATTGCCAGCACTGTTCGAGCTAGAACGGTTGAATATTCGAGGAGATTTCAAGGCTTGGGCGTAGGATTTCTAATTTTATGGAGGAAACCGAGAACTTGAATGTGAGATTCTGCAGCCTGGTAACCTTGAAAAGACTTGCTCTTCCCCCAAAGCAGGAGAGGAGAATGACCGCAACTGATTCATCAGAGAGGCTGATCTTGGATCTGGTGAATTCAGCGACAAGAAAGAATTCCCGAAGTCCTTGTTGCCCAACATAGTTGATCGGCTTCTTGATGGAGGACCAGACTCGCTTCTCAAACTCTTGCCCTCTAACAAAAGAGAGCTCCTGGAGGGACATGGCGGTCGTTGAGCGATGGAGTACCAGTCAACGATGGGATGGTCGCCGTTAACGGAGTGTTTAGACGACGATATGGCTGTGGCCGGAGTGGCCAACTGCAGTGGGAGATGGGGGTGCTCTCGCTCTGAGATGGGGGCGGTTCAGCCTGCTGGTTATTGTTCCAGTAGGCCGGCCCAAGGACCCCTAGGTCGGGTTTACTCACTGGGTCCTTGTTACAGCCCATGGACTACCGATATGGAAGACTCCAGAAGCCTTGCCAATCAAGACAAAGGGGCGTACCCATGAGGATTCCTTTACCACCATAGTCGACTAGGTCTCTTGTAACCCTAGGTCTCTCGGAACCTATATAAGCTGGGGGCGGTCTAGTTAATATGCACGAGTTCATAGTTTAGATCTCAATGGCTCGATTGTAACTCGTGCTTTGCACCCCCCATCGCATTAATACAACATGAGCAAGAGCAGGGTATTATCTCGTCTTGAGGGCCTGAAACCGGGTAAAACCGGTCTTCTGTTACCACCCGATCTATTCACCTCGTCGGGATACTACCTCTACGGATCTGCCGGAATCAGCTTCGACAGTAACACTGAAGTTTCCTGGAATATTCTATCACCTGTTTCTTAGATTGCTACCTGGGTGCTGAAAAAGGGAATTCGTAGTTATTAATAATAATCCCTTTTTTCTTTTCTTGTGATGCCTTCTGCAGGATTGGCTTGACATAGACTTCGGAATTGCTGAAGGTGTAGATTTTATTGCAGTTTCATTTGTTAAGTCAGCTGAGGTTATTAACCATCTAAAGAGCTACATAGCAGCAAGGAGTCGTGGCAGGTAATATTTATCTTGAGTTCTTGACTAGTTGAAAGACTTGTTTAATGCCGTTTGATGTGTTCTTTCATATCCTTCTGTCCATGGAGCTGTGGAACCACCTTACCCGTCCATTAGATGATGAAATAATAGTCATGGAGATCTGAGCTCAGTTAACATATGAACATGCACATGCAAACTAATGCCTGGGCAGTGCAAGGGGCACATGTAGAGTACATGGCAGCTCCTAACTTTTAACAAAATTTTTGTCCAAAAGTGATAATAACTCTTTTATACAGTTTTTTTTGCAAATTTCGATGATAACAAGAATCAAACGCTCAGTCACGCAGACAAGTACAATGATTTCTTTTGTCCCTTACAATATCACCAACAGCCCCCCCCCCCCCCCCCTTCTCCACACACAAAATAAAGACACTTCGTCATAACAGTACTAACCCTTTTTGTGTGGGGCAAGCCAAACGTTTCTTGTAACCCTTTTTGTGTGGGGCGCGACGTGTCCGTGTAAGTGTCACCCATGCCGTCCCCGCCACACATTTTCATGTCCATGAGGACCACCCATACCCGTCACCAGCTATTGTCCGACACCCATGGGTATGCCCGTGTGCCTGACGCCTCTTAGGCAGTAGCACATGGAGCTACCAAGTTCAGACGTCGATAGTACCTCAGTCCCGAAGAAGATCCACGTACAACAATTGATTCCATTAAATTAGACAGGGTTTAGTTTTGTAAACGGGTGGACCTAGCACAGGTAGAGGTTACCTATGCTCTTGCCCGCTTGCTCGTCGGGCGTGACTTTGCACCCACGAGGATGCATGCGGGGAGAAAACTCGGAACACATGCGCGGGTTACCGGACAAGATTGCCATCCGTAACTCCCTCCATTTCATATTTTAGGGCGTATAGTTTCTTAGTACTTTATAAGGCGTAATCTGGTACCAAAGCTGCAATCGAGGCTCATCTTCCTATACCACTACTATGTTACTTTTCTCCCTCCATCCACCCTGAGAGAGACAAAGAGCTGCCAGCCATCCAAGTCTCCTAGGAAGGCTGAAATACATGCATTCGTTGCTGCATATTGGTACTGAGACCCACCAACCCATGTACATGCGTAAATTGTCTGGAACAAGCCTCTTGGGAATCAACAAACATAGGATGAGAACGCAGAGCCTTGCAGTGTGCATCACCATCGTTTGGTCTTTAAGGGATCCACCCCCCCCCCCCCCCCCCCCACACACACACGCATAAAGGAGGAAGGCTGCTGCTGCCTGGACTGGACGTGCCCACTGATGCATTAATAGCATGAAAATTGTTGACAAATCTGTTACTCAAGCATGGACCAATCCATCATTGTCACACGCGCCGTTGCACCTTAGCTGCTATTTACGACTACCCTGGGGCATGATTGAATGGATGCATGTACGTCGTGTGTCGTAGGCTAAAACTTACGCATGGAACGGAGACGAGGTGCAAGTCACATTCCCGTCGTTGTGGTGCTGGATGAGAAGCCCGTTGGCAACACCGTGTCCATGTTCTCCGTTGTCAAGCGGCTGTCTCTATCTGTGTGGCAATGGCGGTGCGTCCCAAGGCGGAGGGGGAGCAGAGAGCGGATGGATGAGCTTATACAGTAGCTCACAAACATTTGGATTTTTGCCGGCCGGGAGGACCCTGTTGGTGAACGTAGGGAGGGCTGCAAGACATCCAATTGGATGGGAGCACGGATCAAAGCACTAACTCTGGAGCAAGCAAAGCCGTGTTTCGATTGGATCATTTCTTCCCGTCACAACGCACGAGTTACCTTGTGATGTCCGACGTATGGCTACAAGACCAAATAATGTCCACCAGCATGTGTGGTTCATTGAGCACACAAGAACAACGGGCAGGTGTACTACGATTATGAGGTAGCACGGCGCTGACATGCACAACCTCATCTCCGCAAGGGGTGATATTTTTTGTAACAGGGTCTGCAAGACTTTTGTTTCTCCCGTTGCAACGCACGGGCTCTTTTGCACTCCGAGAGAGACAAAGAGCTGCCGGCCATCCAAGTCTCCTAGGAAGGCTGAAATGCATCCATTTGTTGCTGCATATTGGAAATTAATTCACTGATGCAATACCCTCGGTGCAAGGCTATGTAAGTCTTTCTACTCAACACACTCTTGCTTTTGGCTCACCTTAATCTTCACGCTGGTTGCAAATACTTAAAATATGAAACGGAGGAAGTTTCCTCCATTGCCCTATTATCTCATCATGACTAATACCCATGTGCACACATCTCTTAACCTCTTAGCTTGTAATCCTCAAGTGTAACAGTGTTTATTATATCACTGTAACTTAAATGAGTGTGTGAGATCCAATTTCCCTTCCCACATCATCATCTTTTTCTTACCGGTCAGAGGCTCCCTTCTTCCCTAGTGCTTCCACTCCAAGCTCAACAGACATGGCTCATTGTATGCTACCCCCATTGCCCTGAAGCAAAGGCCCTGAAGATGATGTTCTGCTAACTCAGCTGGAGTGAGGCGCCGAACCTGTCGTGGCGGGGGTTGGCTCTGGAGTGGTCAGAGGCAGAACAGGTGCTAGTGATGCTGGCGGGGAAGGTATTGTACCTGCGTTGACCGTAGGAAGATCGGAGGGGCACAAGGGCCCTGTATGCCCAGAAGGCTGGTGTGGTGGTGACGTTGTTGGAGGGACATGCCGCTGCTCATAGGCCTTGGCGAAGGAGATGGCAGTGTGGATCTCAGATGGCCGTTGAAGCTCGACATCAATGTGAAGACCATCAGGTAGCCCTGCTGTGTACAGAAACCGTTGTTGGGACGGTGTTAATGGCTCAACCTGCTGGTGTAGCAGGCAACCGAGGAAGTGAGTGGCAGACGTGCCACTTTGCCCAAGGGATTGACGCGGAGTGATAGCCCAAACTGAGTGTATCAAGCTTCCTTGAACTACTCCCATGTCGGCATGCCAAAATCACGCTCGAGCTGTAAGTACCAGAACTGAGTGTCATTGGTGAGGTGGTAGGCTGCAGTACAGACCATGTCAGCCTTTGCCGTTCACTGTCCATGGAAAACTGCTCGCACCTATTGAGCCAACCAAGCGGATCGACCAAACCCGTACGTTGGAAAGTCGAGCTTGTGGAAGCGAGGCACGCTTGAACCAGAACCTGATAGAAGCGAAGGTGTCCCAATGTTTCGATGAGATGGTGAAGATCGATTATGGTAGAGATGACTTTCACGATCCGACTACGAACGTGCGAAGACGTTGCGCCTTAGCGATCGCTAAACCAACTCCGAGAGGTTATTGATCCCGCGGATGCACGATCAACCTAACCACGAAGGTCTAGTTCCTGCAAGCAATCGAAAGAACAAGCAAAAACTAAGAATTGCAATCTAAATATTGCGAATATAAGATGAATGATTAACGAGAGTCGGGGTTCCAATACGGTCTTGGCCTGGTCGGATGGCACAAACGAAGAACTTGAAGTTGCTGCTATGGCTAACTTAAATCTAATTAAAACCCAAGTCTAAACGAAGTCCTAAGGGCGGTATATATGGGAACAAAGGGGATTTTCGTGACCCCTTGGAGAAGGGGTCAAAAAACAACCCTAACTCGGTTTCCCCACACATGTGGACTCTAAAAACAGCCTATTATGTGTTATTTCAAAATTACATGGGCCTGACCCAATAATGAGGTGACATAGCACCTAGAATAGCCCTTGGACGAAAATAATAAAGTGACATCTCGTGTATTTCGTCCAAGCCTTCATGCATGCCTTATGGTGGCTTCAAAGTGCGAAAATAATGAATAGAAGCTCCATTGTCCTTGCCCCCGCGCGTGCCTTCTTCTCCATGCCTGATTCCGCTTCAACGACCATCCTTCTTGTTCATGCTAGGTTCTTCATTCATAAGCAAAACAAAAGTATCTAATTTAGGCAGCATCATATGTTCATGAACATTAAAAAGATTCACAAAAAACAAAAGTACCTCATAATTTAGTTGACGTGCGCATGTTCTAGTAACTGGTTCAATAAGTGTAGTTGAAGGGGATGTGCGCGTGCTCTTCGACGAAAGCTTATCATCTTCTGCAGGTAGCTCAAGTTTATGTAGGACTAACCCCAAAATCTGAAGGTACCTCAAATTTATATGCATTATCATTAACTTTCTGCAAAACCTTAAAGGGACCATCAGCTCGTGACAGTAACTTAGACTTGCGCAAATCAGAAAACCTATCTTTACGTAGATGTAACCAAACAAGATCTCCTGGTTCAAACACAACATGATTTTTACCCTTATCACCAACAAGCTTGTATCTAGCATTTATTCTCTCAATGTTTCTTTAGTTAACTCATGCATTTTTAATACCAATTCAGCACATTGCTTAGCATCAAAATTAACCTTTTTTGAAGATGGAAGAGACAACAAATCAATAGATGTAGAGGTAGAAATCATACACAATTTTAAAAAGGGCACATTTTAGGGATAGAATGTAATGAACGGTTATATGCAAATTCAGTATGAGGTAAACATTCTTCCCACATTTTCAAGTAACTCTTTAAAACAACCCTAAGCATATTAGACAAAGTCGTATTGACTACTTTAGTTTGTCCATCAGTTTAGGGATGCCATGTAGTACTAAAAAGTAATTTACAGCTTGTTTGGCACCCATGACTTCATTTCATTTGGTGGAAATGAAATGAAATCACATTCCTGTGAGGTTTTCATTTGGTGGGATTTGAATTCCATGTCCAATTTTTATGTTTGGCTGTCATATGGATTTGTTAAATGAAATGAATTCCCTATGATGTTTGGCTGATATTTCAATTGTAATCATAAAAAATCAGCATACATTCTTCATCTGTACATTCACCAGATAAATCACATCCAAAAATAATCAAGATCAAGAATATTTGGACAACATCAAATTCACACATTTAGATATATCAAATCTCTCTAAACTGCATACAAGAATACTGGCAATCCATCAGGGGAGCATAAAATTTATGTGACACTAGCAGTACACACAAGCACAAATCTCATCACAACAGAGCCTTGAATTGAGAATATAATTTGAGAAGACAAACTACAACTTGACGTCACAACAGAGGACCATAAAAAATAAATCTTTGCATTGAAGAAGCTTGAACTTGCATCAGGATCCATCTTGTCCTGCGGAACAACGAACAACGGATTATTAATCTGGAGCTTCAGTTCCAGTTAGCTCATTCAAATTCTGCAGATTATTAATCTACAGAACTTCCGTTTCAGTGATTCAAATTCTGTAGATTATTAATATATGTGCATATAGTACATGAAAATCAAGCCACTACTATTATTACTACATCAGATTCATAATTTCTAAGAAAGGGAACATGCCACAGCCAGTCAAGCTAGGTTCCAGAAACATGAATTTGGAGTAGACCATGCAATAACAGCAAAAAGAAAGGGGACCAAATGAGCCACATTAATTCCTCCAGCCCAAAGCTATGTAAAGAAACTGAGCAATGCCTACACATACAGATACAACTGTTCTAGGACAAGCTAAGTACAAAAACCAAGGGCATAATAGATTCAAGTCAACAAAAATTAACATGTGTGCACATCTTGTGCAAACTATCATCATTTATAAAAAATAGATTTTTGACAGATCCATAACTATATTATCCGCTAGCTAGCTCATGGAGTATAACTATATTATATATAGTAGCAGAACATATCCATTGCAAGTAGATGCACATGAACAACACTTGACACTGATTTAAGACTGATGCGCAAAATCTGGTCCACACAACATGAGCAGGGGATAGTTTAATTTAAGACTGATACACAAATATGAATCCTTTCTGCTGCAATAAATCCACACAAGTAGAGGTTGCAAGTAGTAGTGCGTACCTTCATTGGTCGATTTGCTTGAGAATCCATCTCTTTTTCATTCTTTCCGGTAGCGCCATTAGAGCCTTGAACTTGCGGTCATTGGCTATGAGGATATCATAGGCTGCTAGTAAACTATCAACGTCCAGGCCCTCGATTGCATTTAGAGCTTCAAGTATCACTTCGGGGGATGAGAGTTTCTCGACAGGGGCAGTTTGAGCAATATCGGCTTTGTAGGCGCTAGTAAAATTGTCTAGCTTTTCTCCAAGCATAGCGGCTACGGAGTCATCAGATCGATACCTTTTCTTTCTAGGTTCCTCACCGGCTTGAGTAGACGATGTCGCAGCAGACTCGTGTTGGCGTTGACATTCTCCGCGGCTATTTCTGCTGCACTTTCAGTCGCTGTTCTAGCTCCGGTGCCAGTGGCGTGATCCTTGGAGAACACGAGGCTGATTGAATCCCATAATTTTATAACCTTATGCCTGTAGCAAGCGGCTTCTTTGTTTGCCTGCATTGAGAAACATGACATAACTTAAGTTGTTAGGGATCTGTCCAGAACATGGAGATGGCTGTTTATATGCATTGAGAATGTTCAGTATATAGCAACATGATGCAGTTTAAGAAACAAGTGAAAGCACAAGATAAGAAATTGAGTTCTTTCACCTCCAAGCTAACAACAATCATAGCAACAGGGACCAACAATAATAAAGTAGTGCTTACCTTAACATAGTTGATCCACACATCCTCACTATCGACCAGAAGTTTGTTGTGATCCCAATCCCACCCAAAACCACTCGTCGACAACATGTTGCTAACCACGATCTTCTATCCCGTTCTTGTGGAGGGAGGCGTGACGCTGAGGAACAGTGGGGTGGGGTGGGGTTAGGGTTCAATCAATCAAGATGAATCAGAGAGGGCGTGGGGGACGGGGGTGGAGAGAACTTACGAGCACCTTAGATCTCAGCGATGGCGTTGCGGGGGGGTCGTCTCCGGCGGGACTTACGACGGTGACGGTCGTCGGTGGGAGTACCAGCCACGAGCGGAGGGAGGAGGCGCGCGTGACCGTCCAGAACAGAGGGAGAGGGACCGCGAGAGGAGGGGGCGGGCACTGGCCGGTGGAGGGAGAGGGGAGGCGCCGACGGTGGAGGGAGAGGGAGGCGCCGGCCGCTGGATGAAGAGGGAGGCGCCGCCGCCGCCTGGTAGTAGGGTTGGAGAGGGGGCGTCGGGGTGAGGGGGCGAATTCCAGGGAAATAACGTGGTGGGAGGTAGGATTTGGTTTGTTTAGATTTTAAGTGACCTAATTTCTTGGTGGATTTCAAGAATGAATTCCATATTACAATTCCAGGGTGCCAAACATGTGACGGTGGGAATTCGGGAATGAATTCCACGAATTCTATTCCAATTCCAGGGTGCCAAACGAGGTGTTAGTTCCCAACTTAGCCCATAACCATAAGCATCTCAAAAAATTGCTAAAAAATTTAGTATCACGATCTGAGACAATAGTATTGGGCACACCATGTAAGTGAATAATCTCATGATAACATTACCAGCATCTTAGCTTTTGTGACATGGTATAAAGTGTGCCTTCTTAGAAAATCTATCCACGACAACAAATATACTATCCTTCCATTCTTTGTTCGAGGCAAATCTAAAACAAAGTCCATGGATATGTCCTCCCACAGAACACTAGGTACAGGTAAATGCATGTATAAACCATGAGTATTGAGTCGTGACTCAGCTTTTTGCCAAAATAAATGTGTAGTAAGTACGTCCTCCGTCTTCTTTACGCCAAAGTGTCCCATTAATCCACCTACATGCGCCTCCTGCAACAACAAAAGACGAACAAAGCTACCTGGAATGCATAACTTGTTAGAACGAAACACAAATCCATCATTAAGCATAAACTTGTTCCATGTTCTACCTTTACAATTCTGCAATACATTCTTAAATTTCACATTATTCATATATTGATCTTTGATTGTTTTTAAATCAAATATATTAAAGTCAAGTTGTGAAAACATAGGATAACGACGGGACAAAGCATCAGCAAATATTATCTTTATCCTTCTTGTGTTTAATGACATAAGGGAAGTCTCAATAAATTCAACCCACTTGGCATGTCTACGATTAAGTTTTGCTTGACTTCTTATGTGTTTCAAAGATTCATGATCAGAATGTATAACAAAGTTTTTGGGCTATAAATAATGTTGCCAAGTTTATAATATCCAAACAAAAGCATATAATTGCTTATCATAAATAGAGTAATTCAGACTAGGCCCACTCATTTTTCCAGAAAAGTATGCAACAAATTTAGCATCTTGTAATAACACACCTCCCAAACCAATCCCATTAGCATCGTATTAAAGCTCAAAAGTCAGGAAGTTGAAGCAAAGGAGCATGTGTTAACTTATCCTTTAATACCGTGAAGGCTTCTTTCTATGCGGGACCCCAAGTAAAAGGCACATCCTTGCATGTAAGCTCATTAAGAGGTGCAACAATGGTGCTGAAATCTTTCACAAAACGCCTATAGAATCCAGTGAGGCCAAGAAAATTTCTCACTTGTGTGACCATTTTGGACTGCGGTTAACTCTCAACCGTCTCGATCTTGGCTTTATCAACTTCAATTCCATGCGGAATAACAACATAGCCAAAAAATGGTACTCGGTCGTTGCAAAAAGTGCACTTTCCAAGGTTACCAAACAAACGTGCATTACGTAGAGCAATAAAAACAACACGTAAATGATCCAAATATTTTTTTAATAATTTGCTATAAATCAGTATACCATCAAAATAGACTACCACAAATCGTTTCAATGAAAGCACATAATACCTCGTTCATTAATCTCATGAAAGTGCTAGGTGCATTAGTTAACCTAAAAGGCATGACTAACCACTCATATAGTCCAAACTTAGTTTTAAATGTTGTTTTCATTCATCTTCTAATTTCATATGAATTTGATGGTATGCACTAAGCAAATCAACTTTGAAAAACATGGTAGAGCCACTTAATTCATCAAGCATATCATCTAACCTAGGAATAGGATGATGATAACGAATAGTAATATTATTAATGGCTTTATAATCAACACACATACGCCATGTTCATCCTTTTTTGGCACTAATATAATAGGAACAACACAAAGACTAAGGGATTCGCGTATATAACCTTTGTCGAGTAGCTCTTGTATTTGACGCTGAATCTCCTTCGTCTCCTCAGGATTGGTACCCTTAGGATTGGTACGGTATGACGCACGGTTGGAGCGATAGTCTTTTGTGAAGTGACCTCCGCCTTGGCACCTGCGACATTTAATATCACGATCTCGTGTTTGCCCTGTGGATGCCGTGGATGATGAAGAATTCGTCGCTGGACCACTCTGTGCACCTTTGGATGGTGGCGGTGGCTGTTTTGGTGGCTCCCTGTAAGAATTAGCGACTGAAGTAGACGGTGGTGCAGCAGGACGTGTGGATGTAGAAGGCCCACGCGATATTCATGATGTATTTCGTCCTGTATAAAAGTTAGTTCTCGTAGCGGCCTGTCGATCTTGCACTTCACTTTCAGCTTTACAAGCAAGATGAAACAAACGAGTGATAGTAGTATAGTCATTGTATTTTAAAATAGTTTGTATCTTCTTGTTTAAGCCACTCATAAAGCGTGCAAGCATAGTTTCATTATTCTCTACTAGGCCACATCTAATCAATCCAGTTTATACTTTCTGATAATATTTCTCTATAAATTTTTTTCTTTGTCTCAAACGCTGTAATTTTTGTAGCAATTCACGTTGATAATAAGGAGAAACACAACAAGTACGCATAGCATCTAATCTACAATGTTGATAATTTTTGTAGCAATTTTTATAGCAATTAAAGCAGCCCAAGTAGTTGAAATATTATTAGCACGTAATCTACAATGTTTAGACCACCAAATAGATGCAAACCCGTGAATTCACAAACAACAGCAGTAACACGTCTATTCTCAGGATATTGTAAACATGTAAAACGTTGTTTAGTTTTTAACTCTGAAATAAGATAAGCATCAAGAATATATTTACCCTCAAATGGCTTAAGATTCAATTTCAGTTTTAGCACATGGTCATCATTGCGTACCTGAGGGGGTGGTGGATGACGACCGTGTCGAAAGTTGGGATGTTGTCCAATTGGCTGTTCATAGGGCGCTTCCTGTTTCACCTCATCTCCGTAATCACCCTCGTAGTCGTCATATTGGCTGACGTCAGAAGCAGCAACTGCAGCAGCAGGAGCACCAATACCAGCAGCTTGTCCGGCCGGACACAAAATACGCCATGCACGTCGTTGAAGCGGTGGCTGTGCCGGAGCAGTAGCAGGCTGTGAAGGTAGGCGTGCGATCAACTCAGTAAACTTGACGTTGAGCTTGGTGTCGATCATCTTCTTCACGCCATCAATCGCCTCTGTAAATCTGTTTTCAATGTCATGCATTTGTTCAGTTATCATATGTGCAAATTTATCATGTAACTCTTGGTTTGTCATGTTCTCCCAATCAGGCGCGTCCGCCACCTCTTCATCGTGTGATCCTGGCATGGTTAACAGAAATTGAAAACACACAGAAATATGACCTACTTCTACGAATGGGATGTGTTGTGGTGGAAATCACAAATTCGTCAAGCTTTTTTTTTGTTCTTATCGATTTTTAACTAGCAGCAGGTAGTGATGTACAACCAACGGGTCAAGAATCTCAAAGATGTGGTAGAGCGATGGCCAGAAGGTGTCAAACGCACGATGTAAAATATATGTGGAGCTGTAGGAAGGCTGACAAATATGGTAGCAAAAGCTCAACAGTAATCAAGACAGAGATGCAAAGCTGAATAACCACTCAACGTCGGTACTGTGCTGATCCTAGGCTAGACCATATTAGAGACGCGAGCCTAAAACACCAACGAAAGCACGTCGCGACACGTAAACAACTGAGAAGCACAATCTGAATTTTTCCCTTTTTTTCTCTTTTTTTTTCTTTTTTTTTGCGCTATTTTCAATGAAAAATCGCTATAATGAGGAGTGTCTCAAAATACTTCTCAAGCCTAGAAAACAGGATAAGCACGAATTTTTTTTTGATTGTCCGGATAAAAAATTTGGGATTCGGGCATTAAAATTTGCTATGATGGCGAGTGTCTCAAAACGCTCTAGTAGACCTAAAAATAGGATAGTCAGAATTTTTTTTGACAACTGCGTATTTTCGGAATTTTTGGCCCAAAACTGCGTAGGGGTCTCCAAACTTTTTAGAAATCATCCCCTACTACGGACGGAAAAAGTTTGGTGAAATCCGAAACCTACTCGAACAACTCAAAGAACACAAGGTGGTATATGGATTGGAACTCGTGATGGTAAGTGGTGGTGTATATGGAATCAGACTCGTGATGGCAAGTGGTGTGTATATGGAAACGGATTGGTGGCAGCGGATGGATGGAAACTGTGCGGCGGCGGCGTGACAAACCGTGACGAGAACTCGAAACTCTCTAAGGGAACTAGACACTAAGATCAGCAACTCGACACAACGATGCAACCGCAATTCAACAAATCAAACTACTGAAAAGAAAACTAGACAAAAGGCTAGGATTGTCTTGAGACGTGATGATCTAACCCTATTTTTTTTGTTTGGCTTCTTCGTGGACTGTAGGTATGAAAATAGAAGTAATCTAGACTACGAAAAACTGGTAAATCTCACCGAACAACCTGGAAATCTGATACCACTTGATAGAGGCGAAGGTGTCCCGATGTTTCGATGAGATGTGGAGATCGATTATGATAGAGACGACTTTCACGACCCGACTACGAACGTGCGAAGACGTTGCGCCTTAGCGATCGCTAAACCAACTCCGAGAGGTTATTGATCCCGCGGATGCACGATAACCTGACCACAAAGGTCTAGTTCCTGCAAGCAATCGAGAGAACAAGCAAGAACTAAGAATTGCCATCTGGATATTGCGAATATAAGATGAATGATTGACGAGAGTTGGGGTTTCAATGCGGTCTTGGCCTGGTCGGATGACAAACTAAGAACTCGAAGTTGCTGCTATGGCTAACTTAAATCCAATCAAAACCCAAGTCTAAACGAAGTCCTAAGTGCGGTATATATGGGGAACAGAGGGAATTTTCGTGACCCCTTGGAGAAGGGGTCCGAAAATAACCCTAACTTGGTTTCCCCACACATACGGACTTTAAAAACAGCCTATTATGTGTTATTTCGAAATTACATGGACCACCGGAAAATCTATTCGAACTCCAATACGATTTCTAAACTGAGTGGACTCCCTTTTTTTTGCTTAATCAACTAGGACTCTAATTAAGAGATAAAGACTCCACGTTTGATGGGCTGGCCCACATAACAATCTCCCCATGTGTTGTAAAGAGGGTAATAGAAGCAGCTATACCTAGGCTCCAGTGTCCGAAGGCCGGTTAATAGATCAGGCACGTTGTAGTGGTGGACACAGGGCGTGATGGAACCAGAAGCAGGGCCAAGACCTAATAAGTAAGGTTGATCACATCTCTTTCTTCAGTCAGAACCTCCGTGGATGATGCTAAGCTTGCTTGCGAGTGTCTCTTGCAAAGATGAGTGTGTCTGCAAGTGATGCTACACGAAGTATTGCCACTACGCCAGCAGTTGCATGCAATATGCTGTAGATGTATCAAACCCGTTGATGGATAAGTCTTTGTACTCCAATCTTTGTGGGGCTGCAGCACATGGTCCTTGTGTCCTTGTGGCTGTTAGGCTGTTAGGATTCTCTGCACAGCACATGGTCCTTTGTGTCCTTGTGGCTGTTAGGATAGCATCTTAGACTAGCATTTAGTATATGCTTGGCTGGCTAGCAGCCCCTATAAATATGTAACCCCAACCCCTCAGGTTGGTATGGCATTGTGTGAGAAATAACCAGAAAATTGCCCCAACTCCAGTGTCATCCTCTTCCTAGCATGAGAGTAAGGTTCAAGAGACTAACAAGTGGTATCAGAGCCTCGTTATCCTGCAGCGTGAGCATCTCCTGCTCACCCATTTCCCTTGGGAAGGAGCAGCCCCAGCCCAAAGCAGCAGCAGCGCCAGCTGCCAAGAGAGCAGCAGCGGCACCGGCTGCCCCTGGTCACCTTTCTCCCTCCACGCGGCCGAGCAGCAGCTCGTATGCAGCCACCCGCCCTTCGCGCAGCAGCCCCCCAGCAGCGAGCCATGTCTGCAGGCCACTCTCAGCACACGGCTACCTCGAGTACGCGGCGTCGGCAGGAGGCCGAGCTCGCCGCGGCAGAGGAGCGTGAGCGAGCGGCTGCAGCAAACGCTGCGGCGGCAGCAAGGGCGTCAAGGCTGGCAGCGGCCAAAGCGGAGGTAGAAGCAGCAGCGGCAGCGGACGCCGCACGTGAGGCGGCGGCGGAGGTCAAGGTGCTGCGTGACAGCACCAAAAGCTCCGTCGCTGCTGAAGACTGCGCCAACGCAGTGCGATGGTGCAGCACAAGAGCGGACGACGTAGTGGGCAGCTGAGCACGGAGGCGCGCACGGTGGAGGCCCTCCCGGAGGAGGCGTGCACCGCGGCGGCGGCGGCTGGGACGACCAAGACCGCGACCTCTACGGGGTTCGGACTGTGGTCAGGGAAGTTGGTCCCGGTGCTGGGTGGCCTACCCTCACCAAAACCAACTATGTCGAGTGGGCCGCGGTCATGAGGATCCGGCTCCAGGTGCGGCACATGTGGGAGGCGGTCCAGCATGGCAACGTCGACTACCATGAGGATCGACGGCCGCTGGACGCCCTCATCGCCGCAGTCCCGCCCGAGATGCAGTTCTCGCTTTCCAACAAGCGGACTGCCAAGGAGGCTTGGGACGCCGTCGCTGCAGCCCGCATAGGCAGCGACCGCGCCCGCAAGTCCACTCTGCAGGCCCTTCGCAAGGAGTGGGAGAACCTGGCCTTCAAGCCAGGTGAGGATGTTGATGACTTTGCTCTTCGTCTCAATACTCTCCTACAGAAGATGGTGAAGTTTGGCGACGACACCTACGACGAGGAGAGAGTTGTCGAGAAGCTCCTTCGCTGCGTCCCCGAGAAGTACAAGCAGATGGCTCGCTCGATCGAGTCGCTGCTAGACCTCTCCACGATGACGATCGAGGAGGCGATGGGTCGCCTCAAGGTCATCGACACCGACGAGTCACAACCCCTATCGGGGCCCATCAGCACTGGCGGAAAGCTCCTCCTCAGTCGGGAGCAGTGGGATTCCCGCCATGGTGAGAGGAGGGGGGAGCCCTCTTCCATGAGAGGCGGCCGCAAGCGCGGCAAGCCACGCAGGGCGCACAACGATGCTCAGGCCGGTGCGCGAGGACGTGCCGGAGGTGATCCCCGCGAAGGCATCCGGGGAGGCGCCGCCGGCAGATTCCAGCCGGCGCCAGAAGATACCTGCCACAAGTGTGGCCGGACTGGCCATTGGGCCAAGGACCGTCGGCAGCCACGCCACGGTCAAGCCCATGTCGCACAGGCGGAGGAGGAGGAGCCGTCTCTGTTCATGGCACATGCGAGCATCGAGCTAGGTCCAGCGGCCCCGGCCGCAGCGGCTCTCCTCCACCTCGACGAGCCAAAAGCTCATGCTCTTCTTGGCGATGGCTCCGGCAAGGACAAGACCAGCGGGTGGTGCCTCGACACCGGCGCCACCCATCACATGACCGGTCGACGGGAGTTCTTCGCCGAGCTTGACTCCACCGTGCGAGGCTTCGTCAAGTTCGGGGATGCCTCCGCCGTGGAGATCAAGGGTGTCGGCTCCGTCATCTTCGCCGCCAAGACCGGAGAGCATCGGCTGCTCACTGGCGTCTACTACATCCCCGCGCTGAGGAACTCCATCAGCCTGGGACAGCTGGATGAGAACGGCTCGCGCGTGCTGATCGAGCATGGGATCCTACGCATCTGGGATCGCCACCGACGCCTTCTCGCCAAGGTAACCAGAGGTGCAAACCGACTCTACGTCCTTGACGTGCAGGTGGCACAACCTCTCTGTCTCGCAGCTCGTCGGGACGACGAGGCGTGGCAGTGGCATGAGCGCTTTGGGCATCTTCACTTCGAGGCCCTGAAGCGGCTCGGTGCCACGGAGATGGTGCGAGGTCTGCCGTGCCTCGACCGTGTGGAGCAATTCTGCGACATCTGCGTGATGACGAAACAAAGGCGACTCCCTTTTCCCCAGCGGACGAGTTTCCGAGCCAAGGAGAGGCTCGAGATCGTAC
The DNA here is from genome assembly GCA_950022295.1 of Bromus sterilis. NCBI lineage: Eukaryota > Viridiplantae > Streptophyta > Magnoliopsida > Poales > Poaceae > Bromus > Bromus sterilis. The sequence continues at coordinate 264,393,022 of OX465596.1, read as the reverse complement.
ACGAGGACTTGTGCGGCCCGGTGACGCCGGCCACACCGGGAGGACGACGCTACTTCCTGCTGCTCGTTGATGACCTCTCCCGCTACATGTGGGTGCCGGTCCTTGGCAGCAAGGGAGAGGCGGCGGACGCCATCAGGCGCGCACAGGTGGCTGCGGAGGCGGAGTGCGGCCACAAACTGCGCGTACTACGCATCGACAACAGCGGTGAATTCACGGCAGTTGAATTCGCGTTGTACTGCGTTGATGAAGGCATCCAACGCCACTACTCCGCGCCGTACAGCCAGCAGCAGAACGGCGTCGTCGAGCGACGGAACCAGACGGTTGTGGGGATGGCTCGGGCCCTTCTCAAGCAGAGAGGGATGCCGGCTGTTTACTGGGGAGATGCGGTGGCGACTGCAGTCTACATCCTCAACCGCTCACCTACCAAGGCTCTCGACGGCAGGACGACGTACGAGGCCTGGCACGGGCGAAGACCGGCGGTCTCCCACTTGCGGGTCTTCGGCTGCCTCGCTTTCGCCAAGGAGCTTGGCCATATTGGCAAGCTCGACGACAGTAGCACTCCGGGAGTGTTCATCGGCTACGCGGAGGGCTCGAAGGCCTACTTCATCCTCGACCCAAAGACACAACGGGTGCGCACGGCGCGCGACGTGTGTTCAACGAAGGGCGAGGATGGGCGTGGGACAAGGCGGTGGATGACGGCTCGACTCCGAGGTATGACGACTTCACCGTCGAGTATGTTCATTTTGAGGAGGCTGGGGGAGTAGGCAGCACCTCTTCATCAGGCACGCCTACCTCAGTTCCCAAGTCTCCATCGACCCCGGCGTCTACTCCACCAGCACCACGCTCTCCGACCACGACTTCAGCTGCGCCGAGTCCTTCATCGGCTCTACCACAGCCGGCGACGCCACGTACTCCAGCACCGATAGCCACTCCTCCGGGCACGTCTACTCTAGCACCAGCTCCCAGCCCGGTGGAGTTTGCTTCCCCGCTCTCTCACGACGAAGAGCGCATCGACGCGTATCATGATGGCGAGCCGCTGCGGTACCGTACGATGGAGGACCTACTTGGCGACCAGCCAACGCCGGGATTGGTGTCCCGCGATCTGGAGGCGCAGCTGCAACTGGTGTGTGAAGACGGCGAGCCTCGGTCTTTTGCGGAGGCCGAGGGAGATGCGGCTTGGCGCGCTGCGATGCAGTTGGAGATGGATGCGGTTGAGACGAACCGCACCTGGGAACTTGCCGACCTCCCTCACGGTCATCGCGCGATTACCCTTAAGTGGGTGTTCAAGCTCAAGAGGGATGAAGCCGGCGCCATTGTCAAGCACAAGGCTCGCTTGGTGGCACGAGGTTTCTTGCAGCAGGAGGGAGTCGACTTCGACGACGCCTTCGCTCCCGTGGCACGGATGGAGTCCGTGCGACTCCTCCTTGCGCTAGCTGCCTAGGAGGGCTGGCGTGTCCATCACATGGATGTCAAGTCGGCCTTTCTCAACGGCGACTTGAAGGAGGAGGTCTACGTGCACCAGCCATCGGGATTTGTGATCCCCGGCAAGGAAGGCAAGGTACTCCGCCTGCGCAAGGCCCTCTATGGCCTGCGGCAGGCACCAAGGGCGTGGAATGCCAAGTTGGACTCCACGCTTAAGGGGATGGGCTTCGAGCTAAGCCCACACGAGGCGGCCGTCTACCGACGGGGCAGTGGAGGAACTGCCCTGCTGGTGGGCGTCTATGTTGACGACTTGGTGATCACCGGCACCAAGGATGCGGAGGTGGCGGCGTTCAAGGAGGAGATGAAGGCCGCCTTCCAGATGAGTGATCTGGGGCTCCTCTCGTTCTACCTGGGCATCGAGGTGCACCAGGATGCCTCCGGGATCACGCTTCGACAGACCGCCTACGCCAAGCGTGTTGTTGAGCTCGCAGGGCTCATCGACTGCCACCCAGCTCTCTGTTAGTCTCTTGAACTTTACTCTCATCTAGGAAGAGGATGACACCGGGAGGTGGGGCAATTTTCTGGTTTTTCTCACTCAATGTCATACCAACCTGAGGGGTTGGGGATACATATTTATAGGAGGCTGCTAGCCAGCCAAGCATATGCTAGATGCTAGTCTAAGATGCTAGTCTAAGATGCTATCCTAACAGCCACAAGGACCATGTGCTGCAGCCAAAGATGCTAATTGCCTAAAAGCTGTGCTGCAGCCCCACAAAGATGCTAACTGCCTAAAAGCTGTGCTGCAGCCCCACAAAGATGCTAACTGCCTAATAGCTGTGCTGCAGCCGCACAAAGACTGGAGTACAAGGACTTATCCATCACTCTCCCCCTAAGTCTTGTGCGTCGTCTTGTGGGAGAGTTGGACCATCCCGATCCTGGAGCAGAGTTCGAGGAACTTGATCCTCCCAAGGGGCTTGGTGAGCAGATCCGCGAGCTGGTCTGCGGTGTTGATGTAGCTCGCCTTGATGCTTCCTTCTTCCAAGCAGCCTCGGATGAAGTGGTACCTCACCCGGATATGCTTGCTCCGTTTGTGAAAAACGGGGTTCTTTGCTAGAGCCAGAGCGGACTTGCTGTCCACCTTGAGCTGCACCGCTCCGGTGTCTCGACCGAGGAGATCACCAAACAGTCGAGCGAGCCAGAGCGCTTGAGTGCATGCTGTGGAGGCCGCCATGTACTCAGCCTCGCAGCTGGACATGGCCACCACCTGCTGCTTGACCGACTGCCAGCTCACAAGGCACTTGCCGAGAAAGAAGAGAATCCCACTTGTGCTCTTGCTGGTGTCGATGTCGCCGGCGTGGTCGCTGTCGCTGTACCCGATGAAGTGTGTCGCACCAGGACACCGAGGGTAGTGTAGGCCGTGGTCGAGAGTCCCCGCAACGTAGCGGTTGATCCTCTTCACAGCCTGCTGATGCTTCGTCGTCGGACGCTGCATGAACCGGCTAACGTAGCCGACGAAGAACGCCAAGTCCGGCCGTGTGTGGGCGAGGTAGCGAAGGCTCCCCACAAGACGCCGGTACTGTGTAGCATCCACCTCCTTCGTCGTGCTGTTGCGGCTTAGTTTCAGCCGCTCCTCCATCGGAGTGAGAGCTGGGTGGCAGTCGGTGAGCCCTGCGAGCTCAACAACGCGCTTGACGTTGGCGGTCTGTCGAAGCGTGATCCCGGAGGCATCCTGGTGCACCTCGATGCCCAGATAGACAGAGAGGAGCCCCAGATCACTCATCTGGAAGGCGGCCTTCATCTCCTCCTTGAACGCCGCCACCTCCGCATCCTTGGTGCCGGTGATCACCAAGTCGTCGACATAGACGCCCACCAGCAGGACAGTTCCTCCACTACCCCGTCGGTAGACGGCCGCCTTGTGTGGGCTCAGCTCAAAGCCCATCCCCTTGAGCGTGGAGTCCAACTTGGCATTCCACGCCCTTGGTGCCTGCCGCAGGCCGTAGAGGGCCTTGCGCAGGCGGAGTACCTTGCCTTCCTTGCCGGGGATCACAAATCCCGGCGGTTGATGCACGTAGACCTCCTCCTTCAAATCGCCGTTGAGAAATGCAGACTTGACATCCATGTGATGGACACGCCAGCCCTCCTGGGCAACTAGCGCAAGGAGGAGTCGCACGGACTCCATTTGTGCCACGGGAGCGAAGGCGTCGTCGAAGTCGACTCCCTCCTGCTCCAAGAAACCTCGTGCCACCAGGCGAGCCTTGTGCTTGACGATGACGCCGGCTTCATCCCTCTTGAGCTTGAACACCAACTTAAGGGTGATCGCGCGATGACCCCGAGGGAGGTCTGCAAGCTCCCAGGTGCGGTTCGTCTTGACCGCATCCATCTCCAACTACATCGCGGCGCGCCAAGCCGCGTCTCCCTCGGCCTCCGCAAAAGACCGAGGCTCGCTGTCTTCACACACCAATTGCAGCTGCGCCTCCAGATCACGGGACGCTAGTCCCGGCGTTGGCTGGTCGCCAAGGAGGTCCTCCATCGTACGGTACCGAAGCGGCTCGCCGTCATGATACGCGTCGATGCGCTCCTTGTCGTGAGAGAGCGGGGAAGCAAACTCCACCGGGCTGGGAGCTGGTGTTGGAGTAGACGTGCCCGGAGGAGTGGCTATCGGTGCTGGAGTACGTGGCGTCGCCGGCTGTGGTGGAGCCGGTGAAGGGCTCGGTGCCGCTGAAGTCGTGGTCGGAGAGCGTGGTGCTGCCGGTGGAGTAGACGCCGGGGTCGAGGGAGACTTGGGAGCTGGGGTAGGCATGCCCGATGAAGAACTGCTGCCTACTCCCCCAGCCTCCTCGAAGTGGACATACTCGACGGTGAAATCGTCATACCTCGGAGTCGAGCCGTTGTCCACCACCTTGTCCCAAGCCCATCCTCGCCCTTCATTAAACACAACGTCGCGCGCCGTGCGCACACGTTGCGTCTTTGGGTCGAGGATGCGGCAGGCCTTCGAGCCCTCCGCGTAGCCGATGAACACTCCCGGAGTGCTCCTGTCGTCGAGCTTGCCGATGTGGCCAAGCTCCTTGGCGAAAGCGAGGCAGCCGATGTAAGGCCCGATATGCGGTAATGTTCCAGATCTAGGTGTTTCCACCCAGATCCGGGGACGAAGCACATATCGGTCCCACCGCGACATATGACAAAGCCATATGCCCCGGATTTCCAACATGATATCACAACATTACAGATATAGGATACAACATCTCATACAATTGGCATACAACTGCCTCAAATACAATACAACAGCGGAAGGTACATGTCTGAGTACAGACTACAAGCAAATGCCTACTGGCAAAGAGAAAAGCATCGATCCCATAACCACACGGGTCCAGGCCCTCCGCCGGGATCCGCCTATTAAACGGGATTTTTCGTTCCGTTGGTTGCGGCTGGTCTCGTGCGGTTTTCGCGACGGTGATCGGGTGAAACCCGGTGTCGCAAAGGTCGAGTGTCAAGGTGGCCAGGGTCGGTCTCCGTCCGATACGAGATAAGAGGGGGAAAAATAATCGCCGATTGATAAATCGGGGATGCAAACACCGCAAACAATTCAGACAATCAAACAATTTACCGAAAACAAATTTTTTAATTTTTGTGAAAACTGGGCTGTTACAATACAACACCACCAACAAGGAATCTCGTCCCGAGATCCAGGACGATTTGGGGGAGAGGGGGAGAGAAAAGAGAGACGACGATCTTCAACACTACCAACAAGGGACTCTGCTCCATGTCGACGTCGAACTTCGGTCGAGATAAATTTCTGCAGAGAGATGACATCGTCGGGAAAACGAAATCGTCAGTGACAAGAGGAAGAACGATCGCGAAAACCAGATCAAGGAATAGTGATTTTCGACGCAAGTCGTAAAAACAACGGCAAAAGGATGGAGGGCAAAGGACGACCCAGATGATATCCGAAACCGGAGAAGCTGAAGGTACTACAGGAATTCCCACCTGAGCTCGGAATCGAGACAATACTTCCGAAGCAAAGCATTGTAACTATTCCGAACTCCACACACTCGAGATCCTAGAGTTTTGAAGGGGGATAAGTCGAGATTAAAACACTTACGACACTTGTCCTGACCAGAGCAAGGGTAAGGAGTAAAAGAATCCTACTCTCCGATAACTAACTTAGTTACTACAAAATAGTTTTTGTCTAGACTCGATTTCGGCCAGAAAGGGGATCCTACGGTCGGTAAGGCTCTGATACCAAGTTGTAAGGCCCGATATGCGGTACTGTTCCAGATCTAGGTGTTTCCACCCAGATCCGAGGACGAAGCACATATCGGTCCCACCGCGACATATGACAAAGCCATATGCCCCGGATTTCCAACATGATATCACAACATTACAGATACAGGATACAACATCTCATACAATTGTCATACAACTGCCTCAAATACAATAGAACAGCGGAAGGTACATTTCTGAGTACAGACTACAAGCAAATGCCTACTGGCAAAGAGAAAAGCATCGATCCCATAACCACACGGGTCCAGGCCCTCCGCCGGGATCCGCCTAACTAGTCGTCGTCGAGTCTCCACGTGAAACGCCGATCACCATACCTGTTGTCGATCAAGACCCTGAAAAGAGTTTGGGGGTAGTATCATGAGTACAGAGGTACTCAGCATCCAACTGTAGTGGTCATCTGACCCAGCAAGGACTTCATCACTCGTCATTCTAGGACAACTAGTAGTTTACGGTAAGGATGGGGTAAGTGGTGAGGTTGCTGCCGCACTAGCATGTATGAAGTGGCTAACGATCTAGAGAGTAAGATAAGAAGCCAAGCATTCGATGAGAAATCGCCTCCAACAAGTCTTGCTATCAACTACTGTCGCAATCATAACACCTATCCTATCCTTGTCCTCCTCTTCGCATCCCAACGAAGAAGAAGCAGTCAAGGCACACACACGTTGATCAAGTTATATTAAGATTATCTCAGTTGTTGTTGTCTATGAACAAGGAGTAGGTCTCAAGTCGTCCATAACCGTGGACACGGCTTCTCGAAAAGATTTAACCCTGCAGGGGTGTACCAACTTCCCATTACGAGGCTCCGCACGCACGCCCATCTCTCTCAGTTGCTACCCATCACAGGCAACCATTTTATAATTTAGTTCCAAGAGATCCGAAACGACAAGTCCCTCTAACTAACAACGAACAAATCCGGGTGGCCCCCGGTGAGACGACATCCAGCTCAGGAGCCGGCCGTGCTCTAGATCTGGTCTCTACCGTCTGACTCCAGGTTTGGATTACCGGTTAGTTCTCTTATGAGACCGGGTCCTCATCCGGTCAGATTGGACCAACAGAGAAGCTATGTCCTCGCTGGCCCGGGGTGTTTTGAAAAGACATCTGGAAGGAGCTACCCAACAGACGTATATGCATGAGTTTCAAATGGTAAATCAGCTTGGGCCACCACTAGAACTGTTTCAAGCTAGGAAGGTAAGAAAAGGGGACCCCATAAAATCCCACACGCGGTTAGGTACGCTCAGTCTTAAAACCAATACCCGGAACTCGGGTCCTAGGTGACTCGAATGGAACAAAGCGTCGGGGCGGGACAGCCTAGACCTTCCATCCTTCGTCGAATATAATCAACATTATAATAATCATATCATCAACAACAATATAATAAGGTGATATCCCAAACCCAGGGGTAACAGGTAACATCGTAGCATCCTAAGCATGCATACTAAGCAGGGGCTGAGCAACGAGCAAAAGTAACATAGCAGTACAAGGTTTGCTGGGATGGGACATGGCTGTATCGGTTTGAAAGAGGCTGTAAACATGTGGTAGGATCAAGCACCGAACCTAACCTAGACTAGCATGCAAACCGCTGGTTGAAATAGAATGGATCATAAGTAATGTATAGTCCTTGCCTGTTGATAAGTCGGGTTCCGAAGGTGTAGTCGATCGCACACTCGCATCGTCTCCGAGAGTATCCGCGGGAGCACACAAGAAGTAAACACTGGAAAGAAATCAACGGTGCACCACTATTACTACGGAGCAATACAAGATCAAAGAGACAACACAAGGCACGGCAACGCGATACGGATCTATCGTCGAGAACGGTTAGTAACGATTTAAGTGGAGTACTCGTCACACACGACGAATACCGCACGTTTAAGGTGGTTCAAGTTGCTTAGCTACAGGTGACCAACAAAGGTTGTTAACATCGCAACTCAAGCAAGCATGGCATAGCACACAAACATGGCAAGAGGTGAAGCACAAAATAAACTATCTATGCTAACCAATTTAAGTGAGGCACAACCTAAACATGGCATATCACTAAGTGCCGCACGATGATTAAAAGATTTGGTACTGTTCTGCCCTAAACCATATTTTAGCTTGGTTAACAACAGCAAACAATAGCATAAACACAAAGTACACGAAAAACTAATCAAGTTACATATAAAGAACACTCCAAACGGAGTTACGGTTAAAAAGATATAAGCAAGACAAGCTATGCACACATGCTGTATAAACAGGGGTAAATCTATATGCAAAAGTGCAGCAACATGACATAGCAATACATGGGATGCAAGTAGAGATGATGCTTAACAAAATGCAATTGGAATCACTCAATTCCGATAAACGGTCGCGACACACTCGTCGACCGAAGTTGCAACAAAATAATAACAGCAGCACATAACAGGAAAAGTGGTAGTTTAACGGCCTGATGCCCTGTTCAGCACACAATTACACAATCAAGATGAGCTCAAATGCAAATGCTCACAAAAGATGAATGCTAGAGCACACAATTCTAAACAATTCGTCTTTTGGGCGCGAAGTCATCCGGGCTACGGATCGCTTGCTATCGTCAACGCGGAATCGAATCAGCAGCAAAAATCCCGGGACTTTGCAAAATATTAGAAAAAGGAAAAACAGGGACAGAAAAAAAAAGAGGGCATGGCCTCACATTGGGCTCGGCCCAACAGTGGCTTGAGAGGCCTGGAGACTGGGCTGGCTGGACCGGGCCTCGGGGTGGCCAGCTGGGCCTCGCTGGCGCTGGGCCACGTGGGCCTGTCCAGCCCAGCTGGGGCAGCGAGCGGGCGGCTCGGGCAGCTCGCCCTCGTCCCGTCCACTGGACGCAGCGGCAGCGGCTTGCCCGGTGGCGCGCCGGCCACCGGTGCTGGCGGCGGAGGAGGCTGGAGGCGAGGAGCGGGCGGCGGCTGGTGCGGCTTCGGGCGAGCTCCGGCTCGGGCCTCCAATGGCGGGCGGCCTTGGAGCTCGTGGTGGCCGGCCTGCAAGACAAGAGACAGAGGAGATGAGAGAGGAGAAGGGGAGAGAGGGAGGAGGAAGGAGGCGTAGGAGAGAGGGGCCAGCGGCCGCGGCTCCGGTGGCCGGAGGGAGCGGCGGCTCCATGGGTGGAGGGAGAGAGAGGAGAGATGGAGGGCTACGGGGGTGACGTGGCACAACCGGGCGCGTCCGATTCGCAGATCCGACGGTCCGAATAATCTCGGATCTGGGAGGGAAAATTGGGCAAGTGGAGGGGGGTGGCTGCAAATTTTGTGGCTAGGGAAACCCTAAAAATGGGTGGGAGTGTGGTGGTCTTTATATAGCCCCGGTGGCTGGCAGTTTGCAAAAACATCCCCGGTTTTCTCTCGCGCGCGCGGTGCTCCCGTTTCTGACCGCCGGGGGTCCGCAGTACCTCCGATTCGGGTAAAACTTCGAACTGCGCGATCAGCGAGTCGAGCCGGAGGTGTTCACCTCGCGTTGGAATCGTTCCGAGAACACTTTCCGACGCGCTATAAAAATATCCCGTTTAATTATTAAACGGGGTTTTCCGTTCCGTTGGTTACGGCTGGTCTCGTGCGTTTTTCGCGACGGTGATCGGGTGAAACCCGGTGTCGCAAAGATCGAGTGTCAAGGTGGCAAGGGTCGGTCTCCGTCCGATACGAGATAAGAGGGGGAAAAGTAATCGCCGATTGATAAATCGGGGATGCAAACACCGCAAACAATTCAGACAATCAAACAATTCACATCGAAAACAAATTTTTTAATTTTTGTGAAAACTGGGCTGTTACAGCCGAAGACCCGCAAGTGGGAGACCGTCGGTTTTCGCCCGTGCCAGGCCTCGTATGGCGTCCTGCCGTCGAGAGCCTTGGTAGGCGAGCGGTTGACGATGTAGACGGCCGTCGCCACCGCCTCTCCCCAGTAAATAGCCGGCATCCCTCTCTGCTTGAGAAGGGCCCGAGCCATCCCCACAACCGTCTGGTTGCGTCGCTCGACGACGCCGTTTTGCTGCTGGCTGTACGGCGCGGAGTAGTGGCGTTGGATGCCTTCATCAACGCAGTACAACGCGAATTCAACTGCCGTGAATTCGCCGCCGTTGTCGGTGCGTAGTACGCGCAGTTTGTGGCCGCACTCCGCCTTCGCAGCCACCTGCGCGCGCCTGATGGCGTCCGCCGCCTCTCCCTTGCGGCCAAGGACCAGCACCCACATGTAGCGGGAGAGATCATCCACGAGCAGCAGGAAGTAGCGTCGTCCTCCCGGTGTGGCCGGCGTCACCGGGCCGCACAAGTCCCCGTGTACGATCTCGAGCCGCTCCTTGACTCGGAAACTCGTCCGCTGGGGAAAAGGGAGTCGCCTCTGTTTCGTCATCACGCAGATGTCGCAGAATTGCTCCACACGGTCGAGGCACGGCAGGCCTCGCACCATCTCCGTGGCACCGAGCCGCTTCAGGGCCTCGAAGTGAAGATGCCCAAAGCGCTCATGCCACTGCAACGCCTCGTCGTCCCGACGAGCTGCGAGACAGAGAGGTTGTGCCACCTGCACGTCAAGGACGTAGAGTCGGTTTGCACCTTTGGTTACCTTGGCAAGAAGGCGTCGGTGGCGATCCCAGATGCGTAGGATCCCATGCTCGATCAGCACGCGCGAGCCGTTCTCATCTATTTGTCCCAGGCTGATGATGGAGTTCCTCAGCGCGGGGATGTAGTAGACGCCAGTGAGCAGCCGATGCTCTCCGGTCTTGGCGGCGAAGATGACGGAGCCGACACCCTTGATCTCCACGGCGGAGGCATCCCCGAACTTGACGAAGCCTCGCACGGTGGAGTCAAGCTCGGCGAAGAACTCCCGTCGACCGGTCATGTGATGGGTGGTGCCGGTGTCGAGGCACCACCCGCTGGTCTTGTCCTTGCCGGAGCCATCGCCAAGAAGGGCATGAGCTTTTGGCTCGTCAAGGTGGAGGAGAGCCGCTGCGGCCGGGGCCACTAGAGCTAGCTCGATGCTCGCATGTGCCATGAATAAAGCCGGCTCCTCCTCCGCCTGTGCGACATGGGCCTGACCGTGGCATGGCTGCCGACAGTCCTTGGCCCAATGGCCAGTCCGGCCACACTTGTGGCAGGTATCTTCTGGGGCCGGCTGGAATCTGCCGGCGGCGCCTCCTCGGGTGCCTTCGCGGGGATCACCTCCGGCACGTCCTCGCGCAACGGCGTGAGCGTCGTTGCGCGCCCTGCGTGGCTTGCCGCGCTTGCGGCTGCCTCTCATGGAAGAGGGCTCCCCCCTCCTCCTGTCACCATGGCGGGAATCCCACTGCTCCCGAGTGAGGAGGAGCTTTCCGCCAGTGGTGATGGGCCCCGATAGGGGTAGTGGCTCGTCGGTGTCGATGACCTTGAGGCGACCCATCGCCTCCTCGATCGTCATCGTGGAGATGTCTAGCAGCGACTCGATCGAGCGAGCTATCTGCTTGTATTTCTCGGGGACGCAGCGAAGGAGCTTCTCGACAGCTCCCTCCTCGTCGTAGGTGTCATCGCCGAACTGCACCATCTTCTGTAGGAGAGTATTGAGACGGAGAGCAAAGTCATCAACGTCCTCACCTGGCTTGAAGGCCAGGTTCTCCCACTCCTTGCGAAGGGCCTGCAGAGTGGACTTGCGGGCGCGGTCGCTGCCTATGCGGGCTGCAGCGACGGCGTCCCAAGCCTCCTTGGCAGTCCGCTCGTTGGAAAGCGAGAACTGCATCTCGGGCGGGACTGCGGCGATGAGGGCGTCCAGCGGCCGTCGATCCTCATGGTAGTTGACGTTGCCATGCTGGACCGCCTCCCACATGTGCCGCACCTGGAGCCTGATCCTCATGACCGCGGCCCACTCGACGTAGTTGGTTTTGGCGAGGGTAGGCCACCCAGCACCGGGACCAACTTCCCTGACCACAGTCCGGACCCCGTAGAGGCCGCGGTCTTGGTCGTCCCAGCCGCGGCCTCTGCGGTGCACGCCTCCTCCGGGAGGGCCTCCACTGTGCGTGCCTCCGTGCTTAGCTGCCCACTGCGCCGTCCGCTCTTGTGCTGCACCATCGCACTCCGCGTTGGCGTAGTCTTGAATAGCGACGGAGCTGGTGGTGCTTTCACGCAACACCTTGACCTTCGCCGCCGCCTCACGTGCGGCGTCCGCTGCCGCTGCTGCTTCTGCCTCCGCTCTGGCCGCTGCCAGCTCCGCCGCTGCCAGCCTTGACGCCCTTGCTGCCGCCGCAGCGTTTGCTGCAGCCGCTCGCTCACGCTCCTTTGCCGCGGCGAGCTCGGCCTCCTGCCGACGCCGCGTACTCGAGGTAGCCGTGTGCTGAGAGTGGCCTGCAGACATGGCTCGTTGCTGGGGGGCTGCTGCGCGAAGGGCGGGAAGCTGCAGACGAGCTGCTGCTCGGCCGCGTGGAGGGAGAAAGGTGACCAGGGGCAGCCGGTGCCGCTGCTGCTATCTTGGCAGCTGGCGCTGCTGCTGCTTTGGGCTCCGGCTGCTCCTTCCCAAGGGAAATGGGTGAGCAGGAGATGCTCACACGGCAGGATAATGAGGCTCTGATACCACTTGTTAGTCTCTTGAACTTTACTCTCATCTAGGAAGAGGATGACACCGGGGAGTTGGGGCAATTTTCTGGTTTTTCTCACTCAATGTCATACCAACCTGAGGGGTTGGGGATACATATTTATAGGAGGCTGCTAGTCAGCCAAGCATATGCTAGATGCTAGTCTAAGATGCTATCCTAACAGCCACATGGACCATGTGCTGCAGCCAAAGATGCTAACTGCCTAAAAGCTGTGCTGCAGCCCCACAAAGATGCTAACTGCCTAAAAGCTGTGCTGCAGCCCCACAAAGATGCTAACTGCCTAATAGCTGTGCTGCAGCCCCACAAATACTGAAGTACAAGAACTTATCCATCACTCTCAGCCCAATGGAGGAGCGGCTGAAACTGAGCCGCCACAGCACGACGGAGGAGGTGGATGCTACACAGTACCGGCGTCTCGTGGGGAGCCTTCGCTACCTCGCCCACACACGGCCAGACTTGGCGTTCTCCGTCGGCTACGTTAGCCGGTTCATGCAGCGATGGACGACGGAGCATCAGCAGGCTGCGAAGAGGATCATCCGTTAGGTTGCAGGGACTCTCGACCACGGCCTACACTACCTGAGGTGTCCTGGGGCGACACACTTCATCGGGTACAGCGACAACGACCACAACCGCGACATCAACACCAGCAAGAGCACAAGCGGGATTCTCTTCTTTCTCGGCAAGTGTCTTGTGAGTTGGCAGTCGGTCAAGCAACAGGTGGTGGCCATGTCCAGCTGCAAGGCTGAGTACATGTCGGCCTCCACCGCATGCACTCGGGCGCTCTGTCTTGCTCGACTGCTTGGTGATCTCCTCGGCCGAGACACCGGAGCGGTGCAGCTCAGGGTGGACAGCAAGTCCGCTCTGGCTCTGGCGAAGAACCCCGTTTTCCACGAACGGAGCAAGCATATCCGGGTGAGGTACCACTTCATCCGGGGCTTCTTGGAAGAAGGAAGCATCAAGGAGAGTTACATCAACACCGCGGATCAGCTCGCAGATCAGATCTGCTCACCAAGCCTCTTGGGAGGATCAAGTTCCTCGAACTTTGCTCCAGGATCGGAATGGTTCAACTTTCCCACAAGACAGCGCACAAGACTTAGGGGGAGAATGATGGATAAGTCTTTGTACTCCAGTCTTTGTGGGGCTCCAGCACATGGTTCTTGTGTCCTTGTGGCTGTTAGGCTGTTAGGATTCTCTGCACAACACATGGTCCTTTGTGTCCTTGTGGCTGTTAGGATAGCATCTTAGACTAGCATCTTAGACTTTCAGTTAGCATCTTAAACTAGCATCTAACATATGCTTGGTTGACTAGCAGTCCTTATAAATATGTAACCCCAACCCCTCAGGTTGGTATGGCGGCATTGTGTGAGAAATAACCAGAAAATTGCCTCAACTCCAGTGTCATCCTCTTCCTAGCATGAGAGTAAGGTTCAAGAGACTTAAACACCCGTATTCTGCTGCAATATTTCGGCACCTCATTCATGTATAAATAAGTCACTATCTTTTGTTTCAAGAGATTGAGCACATAATATGGATCTTTATGTTTTCAATCCATGGTAACACAGACATTTAGTTAGTTAGTATGAGTTGAATTTTGTTTTCTCAATGGTCTGCATACTTCACAATACCATATCCATTAATATTACTCCCTCCGTTCCGAATTAGATGACTTTCATTTGTATACATGTCTACATACACATGTAAACAAATGGAAGTCATCTAATTTAGAACGGGGGGAGTATTTCTAAAGCTTTTGCAACTCTTATGCCCCCAGCTTCAGGCCCTAGTTTAAGCTCTTCTATGATTCTGTCAGTTCAGCAGAAGGGTTGGATCACCCTAACACCCTGATTCGTGGTAGTTACTAGAGACAATAGGACAAATCAGTGACCTTTGACCACCTTTTCACAAAACAGAGTAGGAATTACAAATAATGTTATGCCGCAGGATCATCTCAATGGTGCATTCAGCTATAACTTGCTGCAGCTCGCCCCCTTTCACCAAATTTGGGAACCAGCTGTGTATGGCTTTGTCCACTTTTTCATTATTGATTCTGGAGGGTATTTAAGCGGACCATGCCTACTGGAATATTTGAGCTTTCAAATTTGAAGATAGCTACAGTGTCAGAATAAAGTGAAGATTAGCTAGGTTTCTTATGTACTCCCTCCGTTCCAAAATAACTGTCGTAGCCTTAGTACGTAGCCTTAGTACAATTTTGTACTAGAGCTAGTACAAAGTTGAGACAGTTATTTTGGAACGGAGGGAGTACCATACTGTTGGTGCTGCATGAATCTTTGTTTAAATGTGAACCCCTTAAGTTATAACTTCTACTCATTCAGTATTTTGTTTGTGGCTAAATAAATGGACATTGCAAAGAATTGCATGAAGCTGAATGGCAAAGGAAAATAGTCTTTCTGAAGTTGATCTATGCCTTACTTTCTGAAAAGATCAACATAGATTACATATACATTACGAATAGAATGAGCCATAATGATGTGTTTCTGAAACATTAGTTTTGTTTGACTCAAATTGTTCCATCCTGATCATTATTATTTCGCTGTCTATGATCAGTGATATAGCGGTCATTGCAAAGATTGAGAGCATCGACTCTTTGACAAACTTGGAGGAGATCATCCGTGCATCGGATGGTGCCATGGTTGCCAGAGGGGACTTAGGAGCACAAATTCCCTTGGAGCAGGTCCCTTCGATACAACAAAAGATAGTTAAATTGTGCAGGCAGCTAAACAAGCCAGTCATTGTAGCTTCTCAGCTTCTTGAATCGATGATTGAGTATCCCATACCCACTAGGGCTGAAGTTGCCGATGTTTCTGAAGCAGTCCACCAACGCGCGGATGCTCTGATGCTTTCTGGCGAGTCAGCAATGGGTAGATATCCAGATAAGGCGCTCAGTGTCCTTAGTAGCGTTAGCTTAAGGATTGAACGATGGTGGAGGGAGGAGAAGCGCCATGAGCCGCTAGAACTTGAGGATGTTTCATCTTCTTTCTCTGGCAAAATATCAGAAGAAATCTGCATTTCTGCTGCTAAAATGGGTAAATATTATTGTCACTTTGTCTTGGAAATATTGCTCAATTAGCCCTTTCACTTAGTTGGGGTATATCTAACCATAAATAATTTGAGTTGCAGCTAACAAGTTGGAAGTGGATGCCGTTTTCGTCTACACGAAGGGTGGCCACATGGCCTCCCTGCTTTCGCGGTGCCGCCCTGACTGCCCAATCTTCGCCTTCACGAACTCGACGGCTGTGAGGAGACGACTGAACCTTCAATGGGGCCTCATCCCTTTCCGCCTTACCTTCTCCGACGACATGGAGAGCAACCTGAACCGCACCTTCTCTCTGCTCAAGGCGAGAGGCATGATCAAGTCCGGTGACCTGGTGATAGCTCTGTCCGACATGCTGCAGTCCATCCAGGTGATGAACGTACCATGAGAAGCATAAATCCCTTGCCATTCTGTTCTGGCCAAAACGAGACACTGTTGTAGCCTTTGCAATTTATTCGTGTGTTGTGTTTAGACAGACCTGAGAACTCAACTGCGACAATAATAATGGGCCGCAGTTTCTAGCTTGATGTAAAACTCATGTATTATCTAGCATTAGTCTGGGAATCGCTCGATCTATGATTTTGTATTACTCGTTTGGTTTGCTTGTATCAAGTGGTACATGTAAAGTTGTATTATCCATTTGTAACACGCGGTTCCACAGACCCATAGCAGAGATACTTTGTTGGCAGAGCTAGCATGATAGCCAAACATTCTTGCGGAAGGCCTCCTAGGATAAGAGACGTAGAGTTAGAGAGAGAGAGAGAGAGATAAAAGGATCGGATTTGCTTGCTAATCCTCATGTACATGTGTAAGTTAGTTTATTTTATTTTATTTTATTGAGATACATGAGAATCATCCAAATACAGCAAAGCGAGGTGTGCTGGCTCACAATTTTTTCTCTTATGTTTCTTTTTTCTGTTTCGATTTTTTGGTTTTTTCTTTTGTTTCATTTATTCTTTTCCAGTTTCAGATTTTTTTGTTTTTTTTGTTGAATCTTTCTTTAACTCTTCATGATATACGTTGAATTTTTAATATATGATGAACATTTATTAAATACTTAAAGACATTTTTTTAAACATGATGAACTACTCTTAAATACATTGGTTTTTTAATATAAGTTGAACGTATTTAATATAGAATGCACATTTTTAATATACACTAAACCTTTTTATATTATATGATAAATATTTTTAATACACAATGAACATTTTTCTTTTCTGGGTACACAACGAACATTTTTTAATATAGAATAAAGTTTTTAATATAAAATTACTGTATGTACATGTGAAATATCGATGTTACATATGAATATGCTGTCGTGTGATTTTTTGTCTTTAAAAACCGCGAAGAGTCGATTGAGTGTTGATTTAGCCCGTTGAAACCACGAAGAGTCGATTGAGGGTTGATTTAGCTTTTAGCCCGTTTGTCGTATGAGAGTTCAAGGCTGGTTGTTTTTGTCTTTTATCATGCGATGTTGATAGGCGGTCCTTTTTTCATTGATATGCCCTTGTTTTTTTTCCTTTTTTTGTACTTGTAAGATAATCTCTAGTTGCTTATGGGTTCAACGATTGTTTTCCTTGACTTTCAATGGCAAGTTCATCATCTATCTACAACTAATCTTTTATGGATTTTTCATCGATACTTTCAGTTATAAGTCACCCCTCGACTTGTAACTGGGCTCAACCTATGGGTTTTTTCTCTGGCGGCAAGTTGCAAATGCACCTATCTGCAACCGGTTTTGTAGGATGTTTTCATCGAAACACCAGTGACAAATAACCCCTTGACTTACAACCGGGCTCAACCATCATTTTTTTTGTAGTTGCAAGCCCAACTTCTAATTGCAGTTGGTTCAGCCGTTTTTTTTCATCAATGCCCATTTCAAGTTCATATACCTACAACCATTTTTTTGTTCTTTTCATCACCGCGCCTCGATAGCAAGTTACCCCTCGACTTGCAATTAGGCTCAAGCTCTCTGGTGTTTTTTTTGTTTGTAGTTGCAAACCAACCTCAAATTGCAATTGGACCCAACCGATTTTTTTCATTGACGCTTAGTTATAACTTCATCATCTACCCGCAACCGGTTTTTTATGTGTTTGCATCGACATCCTCAGCCACAAGTCACCCCTTGAGTTGCAATTGAGCTCAACCCCCTTGTTTATTTATTTATTTTTAGTTACAAACCCAACATATAATTTGCAACTGGATTCAATTGGTTCTTTTCGCCGACTCCCAGTCGCAAGTTCACCATCCACATGCAATCGGTTTATACGGGTAACTTTTCATTGATGCGCCTCCGTTGCATGTCATCCCTCGATTTGCAAGTAGCCTCATGCACCATTTTTTGTCGGATTTGCTAAATCCCATGTACATGAGAAATAGCGACATCAAATGTATGCGTTTTTGTGTGTAATATACGTCCTTTTGCTTAGCGTGGTTCACGTCGGAGTGACGTTTTTTTTCCAATTTGTTTCCTTTTTATTCTGAAAGCGGTTGTCAGTTACTTTTTTTAGGGTAGAATGCGAGATTAAATTACTAAAGATGCGAGTTCATCTCCGTTGTATTTGTTTTTTTAAATCAAGCGAAAGGTGATTGAATGTCGTTTTGTCGCGAGCGAGTTGAAGTCGGTCATTTCTTATTTATTTGTTTCAGACCATCTTCTGTTTTTTTTTGTTGCGGGCGGTTAATTAAGTCCCTTTTTTCCTGTCGCAGTTACAACTCCCATCATTAACTTTTTTTCTTCTTTCGTTCAGTTGCAAGTCCACCACCGATTTGTAATTGTGCTTGACTTTTTTCTGCCCTAGTTGCAAGTCCACATCTGACTCGCAACTTGGCTCGACTATTTTTTCTTCGCCCATTTGCAACTCCCGCCGCGGAATTTTTTCTCACTCAGTTGCAAGTCCACCACAACTTGCAACTAGGCTCAACTTTTCTTCCCGCCCAGTTGTAAGTTCACCACCGACTTGCAACTAGACCCGTCTTTATTTTTCCTCCCCAGTTTGAAGTCCACTAATGACTTGAAATTTGGCTTGATTTTGTTTCCTGTAGCAGTTGCAACTCGCACCATCGATTTTTTTTCATGCCACAGTTGCAAGCCCACCACCATCTTGCAACTAGGCCCAACCTTTTTTTGGTTGGACTTGCAACTAGACCAATTTTTATCGCCCCAGTTATAATTTCATCTCCGACTTGCAACTGGCCTCGGATTTTCCCCGTCCACGTTACAATTCCACCACCGACTTGCAACTAGGACTCATTTTTTTTCATCAGTTGCAAGAACATCATCGACTCACAATTGGTCTCGACTTTTTCTTCCGTGCAAATTGCAAGTGCACCAACGACTTGCAACATGAACTGATCTTTTTTTCCTATACCAGTTACAACTCCCACCATTGATTTTTCCACCACTATTGCAAGACCACCACCATCTTGTAACTGGCTCAAATTATTTTCACTTGCAGCTGGCCTCGATTGTTTTCCTGTACTAGATGTAACTCCCATCATCGACTTTTTCCCGCCCAGTTGCAAGTACACCACCGATTTGCAACTAGGCCTGACTTTTTTTTGTCGCCCTAGACTTGCAACTGGATACGACTTTTTTCCAATGTAACTTACAACTCCACCATCGACTTGCAACTGGACCTAACTTTTTTCTCCAGTTGCAAGTCCACCACCTAGTCGCAACTGAGCCCGACGTGTACTTACAATTTTTTAAATATTCGTTTTACATGTATTGTAGATTTTGTGTTCGCTTGTATATTTTCAAATAGAAATTTAATATTTATTCATACACGTTTAAAATTTTCTATATACATGATCAATGTTTTTCATACATTTTTTGTATTATTTAAATAGATGATTAAATTTTATAATACTTGATCAACAATTTTTAAATACACGATCATCATTTCTTCATATAGATTGTGTATTTTTCCTATATAATTTTTAAATACATGATCAACATTTTCTTCATATATGTTTAACAGTTTTAATACATGATTAGATTTTTTAAAGTGGCTAACGATCTATGTAGAGTAAGAAGTGAACCAAGCATTCGATGAGGAATCGCCTCCAATAAGTCTTGCTATCAGATACCTACGCAAACATAACACCTATCATATCGTTGTCCTCCCCTTCGCATCCCGACGAAGAAGAAGCAGTCAAGGCACTCACACGTTGATCAAGTTATCAAGATTATCTCTGTTGTTGTTGTTGTCTATGAACAAGGAGTAGGTCTCAAGTCGTCCATAACCGTGGACACGGCTTCTCGAAAAGATTTAACCTTGCAGGGGTGTACCAATTTCCCATTATAAGCTCCGCATGTATGCTGGTTCTGTTAGTCGGGCCCGTTAAAGACACTCATTGAAGAGTTGTTCCGAGAGTCCAGACGTCATAATCTCTCTAACTAACAACGCACAATTCCGGGTGGCCCGCGGTTAGTCGACATCCAGCTCAGGAGCCGGTCACGCTCTCGATCTGGTCTCTACCTTATGACTCCAGGTTTGGATTATCCGTATCTTCTCAACTGAGCCCGGGTCCTCAGTCGGTCAGGTTGGACCAATGGGAAACACTGCCCCCACTGGGCCGGGTTGTTTCGAAAACGCTGAGGCCGGTCAACTCGCACACACACGTTTGCAAATGGTAAATCAGCTTGGGACACCACTAGAATTGTTTGGAGCTAGGTAGGTAAGAAGAGGGGACCCCATAGAATCCCACATGCGGTTAGGCACGCTCATCAAAATAAACAATACCCGGAACTCGGGTCCTAGGTGACTCGAATGGAACAAAGTGTCGGGGCGGGATAGCCTAGACCTTCCATCCTTCGTCGAGTATAATAATGTGATAGCCCAATCGAAGGAGTAACAGGATAACAATTGATAGCATCCTAGCATGCATACTAAGCAGTGGCTGAGCAACGAGCAATAGTAACATAGCCGAACAAGGTTTGCTGGGATGTGGAGGACATGGCTGTTTGGGTTTTATTGAGAGGCATGAATATGAAGTGGTAGGATCAAGCAATCGTTCTATCGTACACCTAGGCGCGAGTGAGCTGAAAGTTATAAGCATGATATATGCTCCCCCTTACTTGATGAGAAGACGAAAACGAAGGTGTAGTCGATCGCAAGCTCGCGTCGTCTCCGAGAGTACCCCCGGAAGCACACAAGAACGAAACATTAGAAAAGCAATCTAAGGAGACGAATCTATTACTACGAATCAATCACGAGCAAGCAACAACAAAAAGGAAACACGAGACAACACAATACGATATCGCATCTATCGTTGAGAGCGGTTACTAACAGGTTAAGTGGAGTATCCGTCTCACACGACGATACCGCACATTTAGAATGGTTCATGTTGTTTAGCTACACAACATGAGCAAAGTTTGTTAACATGGCATCTCACTCAAGCATGTCATATCACACAATCATGGTAGAAGGTGAATCATAAATAAACTATCTATGCTAGTCAAGTTAAGTGGGGTAAAGCCCTAAGCAAAGCATATACTAAGTACCCCTTGAAAATAATAGGTTTTGATACTGTTTTGCCCTAAACATAATTTTATTATTTTTATTAGCAAGAAAGAGCAAAATATTCACAACCTACACGAAATTCTAGTCAAGTTACATGCAAGAATCATTTTTATCGGAGCAACGGTTAAAAAGTTACGGCCTATTATATTTACGATGGCATGCGATGTAAATAGCAGTGAAACAACATGTGACAAGTGCAAACATGGCAAAGGAGCACAATTTATTAATCTACAAAAAATTCTAAGCAATTTACATGTAGAACGCGTCACGATCCGAGCTACCATTAAAAAGATACGGGCATCGCAAAATAACACAATCTGCAAATATTATTAAACCAGGAAAAAAATACTAAGCCACTCTGGGTCGGATCTGGTCTAACAATCCTAAATGAGCGAGCGCTCGAAAACTAATCAACGCCTACGGGGGTTACATAGCAGCCAACAGGATAGGCTTAGCCCAACAAGAACAAGAAAGAAAGAAAAAAGAAAAGAAAAGGGAGCAGCTGGCTCACGTTGTGGGCCGAGCCCAAGAAGGCAGGGGGCGGAGGATAGTTGGGTGGCTCGCCCAGGCGAGGAACGGCGCGGGCCATGGGGCGAGCTGGGCCGGTGGAGGCTGGGGCGTGCTGGGCCTTGTCGCGCGGGTCGGCCCATGTGGCTGCAACGGTTGGGGCCTGGCTGGCAAGATCGGCCCCGTCACCGGATCGGGTGGCCCCGGCTATCGACGGCGAGGTCGCCGGCATGGCGCCCCGGCGAGGGCGGCGGCTGGCCTGGGACGAGTGTGGGGGAGGTCGCAGGCGGGCGGCGATGGTGCAGATCCGGTCGGAGGTGGGGCCATGGCGGTGGCGGGTTTTCTCGGCGGCGCGGCGAGCTCCGGGGAGACAGCGCGGTTCCTCCATGGAGGCTCGGCTGCCGCTGACCTTCGGGCTGCGAGGGAAGGTGAGGGAGGCGGCGGTGAGGGGAGAGATGGAGACGAGGCGCGACGGGGCTGGGAGCTGCTCACCGGCGGTGGCCTGCGCGGCGCCGGCGACGAGCTCCACGGCTGGCGGCGCAACTCTCCACGGGTGAGCTCGGGGCGGCGGCGCGGCCGGCCCAGATCGGGACCGGGGCGGGGCTGATGGCGGAGGAGGGCCCCTACGGGGCCCGATTTGGTCTGGGAGATGCGGTGGGAGGCTGAGAGCGCGTCCTGGCCGTTGGATCGGCCGATCCGACGGCTGGGAGCTCCTGGGGGCTAGGGTTTTGGGTTTTTGGGGGTATTTTGGGAGATCTGGGAAAAGTGGAAGGGGTGGCTGAAATTTTGTGTTAGGGGAAACCCTAGAAGGGCTAGGGGGAGTGGTTGTCTTTATATAGGCTGGCCTGGATTGCAAGTTTACACAAACACCCTCGGGTTTTCTCTCTCGCGTCCGGTACCCCACGTTTCTGATCGCCAGGAGTCCATACGACCTCCGATTCAGAAGAAATCTTGAACCACGCGCTCAGCGCGGCGAGCCCGTCAGTAGTACCGCACTTCGATACCGTTCCGAGAATATTTTCCGGCGCCCAATAAAATAATCCATTTATTAAATAAACGGGGTTTTCGTTCCGATGGTGATGGCTGGTCTTGTGCCGGAAGTCGCGACGGTAATCGGGTGACTTTCCCGGTGCTTCAACGAGGTCGTGTGCCGTTGGGAAAAGGGTTCGGTCCCACATCCGATACGACAAAGAGGGGGGGATATTCACCAATTAATAAATCGGCGAAACAAATACTGCAAACAATTCTAGCAAGCAACAAAATAATGCAACATTTTTTTAATTTGGGTGAAAAACCCGGGCTGTTACAATGGCGTGCGTGCGGAGCCTTGTAATGAGCAGTTGGTACACCCCTGCAGGGTTAAATCTTTTCGAGAATCCGTGTCCATAGTTATGGACGAATTGGAACCTACGTCTTGTTCATAGATAACATCAACTGAATCATACCTATAACTTGATCAACATGTGTGTACCTTGACTGCTTCTTCTTCATCGGGTGATTAAGGGGAGGACAAGGATAGGATAGGTCTTATGCTTGCGTAAGTAGCTCATAGCAGATTTGTTGGAGGCGATTCCTCATCGAATGCTTGGTTCTCATCTTACTCTAAATAGATAGTTAGCCACCTCATATATTGCTAGTGCGGCTGTAACGTCACCACTACCCCCATCTTACCGTGAGAAGTTAGTTACAAGACTTGTTGATATATCTCACCCCTTCTTTTCTCTTTTGCGCACGTTATGCAAACGATCTTGGACTTCTGAGGAGCTCGACGACCCTTCTTTTGGACGCCTTCGCGGAGACTCGACGACGATTAGTTAGGCGGATCCCGACGAGAGTCTGGACCCGTGTGGTTACGGGAATGGCGTGTTTTACTTTTGCCACTAGGCATTTGATTGTAGTCTGTACTCAGACAGATATCTTCCGCTGATGTAATGTATTAAGGCAATTGTACGCCGATTGTATGAGATGTTGTATCCTTGTAGCTGTAATGTTGTGATATCATGCTGGAAATCCGGGGCATATGGCATTTCCATATGTCGCGGTGGGACCGATATGTGCTTCGTCCCTGGATCTGGATGGAAACATCTAGATCTGGAACAGTACCGCATATCGGGCCTTACACTTTACCTGGACCTACACACAACAAATAACTTTGCACCCAACGAGTTCAGAGAGGTTGTAATTCTCTCCGGCCTTGTTGTTTACAAAGGATTAAATGCAAGGGGATAATGATAGTGATGATAATTGCAACGGAAAGTAAAAGCAGTAAATAAGGTGGAGGTGTAAACAATGGTGGAAATATGGACCGGGGTCCCATGATGTTCACTAGTGATGTCTCTCCCAAAAGACGATAAAACAACTAAGCTGGGTGAACAAATTATAGCTGGGCAATTGACAGAATTATAAACACATCGCAATGCTAACTATGCTAGTTGAAAGTAAGAGGCTCAAAAGTATGGGCAGTACGCCAAGACAAGTAGACCGAATCCATCTACATCTACTCACTAATCATCCACCTTGAGATATCTATCCAGATCATCTCGCTGGTATTAAGTTGCGAGCCCCACCCAAAGTGTATACTCAAAGTAAAGACAATTTCATTAACAATCCATGCGTAAGGTAAACAATCCTTGCAACCGCGGTTACAAGCACCGTTGTTTTCTCCCTGGTGGCAACAGTACATCCCCTAGTCTCATGTTTCCGTCACTCAAGCTAGACATCGTGTTGGATATGTGCCCTAGAGACAAATTAATAAAGATATTTGTCACATATCCGTTTTGTTCATAATACGTTTTATACTATGCTATAACTGTATTACTTGGAAATACTAATACAGGTATAGTATAAAACATAGGTCCGTAGTTTAACTCGGGTAAACTATCTCATTGGCAAATTGATTGATGAAGCTTTTCTGATCATGGCGACACTTAAGTCCATTGACAATGAGGTTATGTCATTAGGGGAATGATATGATGGACATACACCCACCTAAAGTATTGCAATCTGATCGAGTCACATAGTTCAGCGTTGCGATGACTTTGTAACGTATGGCTTAGTCCTTAGACCGTAATGATCATACGTAATTGTCATCTATGACGAGACTTTGATTTGTATCCCACCGCCTGACTGAAATATGCTGGCTATAACGGTGCACTTTGGGTATTCCGAAATAGATGGTTGATGAGTATGTTAATAGATCAGAGCGGGATTTGTCAGTCCTTGTAACAGGACAGGGACTCTAGGCCCACTCCGTGATATTGCATCAATAGATTGCAAGCAGGTGACTAGGTCACGGGAGATGCAATAGGCACGGACGAGTAAACTTGTTTGTTGTGAACGAGATGTGAACACGGTATGTGGGCTACCGACGATCGAACCTCGGACAAATAAAGTACCGCATCACAAAGGGATTACGTCGTATCGTGAACGCTTTCCAAAAGCGATTGAAGTTCATTCGATGGAAGCGAAGGGGCTGTCAAGGATTGTAACCAGGTCCAACTGACTAGTCATTGGTCAATGAGAAGAGTCTCCACCATGTCTGCTGTCTCCCGGACCGTTAGGGTGTTACACTAAAGGGCAATCGATGCATAGGACAGTTTCGGCATCAATCGGTGAAATAGGAGAAATCACCGGAATAGTTCCGGAGGAGGACAGAAGTTGTTCCGGACATTTTGAATAGTTCAAAATAAAGTTTAATTTGTTTTAATAACGTTTTGTTATTTAATTATCTGAATTAAATATTTAAATATATTTTTTTTTTTTTGGAAAAGGCTATATGGGCCTATGGGGCCCATTAGGGGAGGAGGGGGTTCCCCCTTGGGCTTGGCGCCAAGGGTGGGGCCCATCCCCCCCTAGGCCGGCGCACCCCCCCCTTGGGAGTTTAGTCCCACATGGGGGAGGGGAGGAGGTTGGCACCCCCCTTGGCCTATATAAGGAGGGGTACACCCCCCTTTTTCCAACACACAATTATTCCTCTCTCTCTCCTTCTCCTTCCTGGAAGTGGACTCCCCTTGTTTGGAGTCTGCACCTGGACTGGAGTTCTCCACCATAAGGCAGGCCATCGCTTTGTTGGAGTCGGGATCTGAATCCGTCTTTCTTCCGCTGCTCGCCTGGTTCGGGGCCCGGGAGGAACATCGATTGTACCGTACCTGTATAATCTCTTCGAGGCACTACACCCGTGGTGCTACTTCATCGCTGGAGGTCAACGGGGAGTCATCCTCGCCGGTGGTCTACTACATGACAGGGAGGTCGTAGTTCCGATTCTACGCCAGCCACGTTCGCAAGAACGTTACCCTCTTTCGGTCTTCCTATGTATGAACACCGATTCCCTCCGTTACTTTACATCGCCATAGCATAGATCTTGGGTTCAGGTACCGTAGGTATGAAAAATTTGTGTTTTCTGCCCCGTATCCCAACACTGGTATCAGAGCTAGCTATGCGTAGATGTATTGTACGGGTAGAACACATCTAGGATGTCGGCATCGAATCTTCATTCATTACCCTCCCACGTGTACTCATTTAGCGTTGCGGCAATGTTTCATGAAGCGGCCCACGACCGACCTTACGCGTTTACGCGAGACTAGTTCCACGCTTGACATATGGCTTGTACCATATAAAGTGGCTGGGGGGGGGGGGTGTCTGTCTCGCTGCATTAGCGATGCGAAGATGTTTTCAACGGAGGGCCCCGACAGGGGTGTAATAGAGACGGATGGGAGACGGTGTTGTGGCATGTTTTTCGCAGGATAGAAACGGGTCTCTCTCTCGAAACCCCTAGCAGCCACGTAAAACTTGGACAAGCTAAAGTAGAAAGGCGTTTGATTTTGCTTTGCATGAAGGGGGATCATAGTTTGTATGATTTAAAGTTTTACTTCCTGTTTATGCTAGTATGCTAGATATGACGATAGTAGCACAAATATGACCATCTCTCACAATACCAACATTGTGTTCTCCCTTGGTGGGCACCGCCTGGAAGGTTCTCCCATATGGCCGACATTCCGTACATACCGGGTGTCACACATATTAAACGGCGTTCGCATGAGGTTGGGTTCGGCAAGCCTGGCATATGTAGATATGGCCTTGCTAAACAGCTAACATCAAGGTTCAATTGGCAGGCTTGACGTATGTACATGCGGGCCTGGAACACAGTAGATCGAAAGATCGAGCATGAGTCACATACCTGATGTGATTGGCTTAGAGGCCTACCTGGGTCTCATACTGATGGACGCGACGATCGGGGGATGTATGGGGTCTGGGATTGTGTAATCACTTAGTTATATTGAGAGGTGTTTATCTAAGTGGGAGCTTTCTAGAATTTTGAAGATTAAATTGAAAACTCCACATTATGAACAAAAGTCTAAATATGTATCCTTGTGAATCAACTTTGTAGATGGCAGCACCAGGCCCCTCGTTCAACTTAGGATCGTTCCTAGAGAAAGACAAACTGAAAACTGATGGGTCAAACTTCACCAACTGGTTCCGCATCCTGAGGATTCTCCTCGTTCCCCTCAAAATGACATATGTACTAGAGGGCGCGTTAGGTGACGCACCAGCAGATGATGCCAGTCAGGATGATAAGAATGTCTATCTCTCCAAGACTGATGATTACAACCTTGTCCAGAGTGGCATGCTCTACTCCATGGAGGCTGAGCTGCAGAAACGCTTTGAGAGGATGGATGCATATGAGATTATCACCGACCTCAAGGCGGTCTTTGCACCTCAAGCCAGGGCTGAACGGTATGAGGCTTCTGAAGCCTTCTTCTCAGCAAAGATGGCCGAGCACGGCAGCGTGAGTGAGCACGTGGTCAAGATGTCTGGCTACGTTCAACGCTTGAATGCTCTGGAATGTCAGATTCCAGATGAACTTGCTGTTGATAGGGTGTTGCAGTCGCTTCCCCCTAGCTACAAAGGCTTCGTGCTGAACTACAACATGCAGGGTGTAAGATCAAGTTTTGCCCCCGAAGGTTTTGGACATTGTTGGACAAAGCAGAACTGGAACTAATAGTGTTTTCGAGTATAAACAGATACTTAGGTTCCGAAAGAATGGAGTTTGCAAGGAGAAGGCCGAAGGACAACTCACTGCAGCAAAGCTGGAGTTATCTACCGAAACCTTTGGAGGAAGACGACCCCTAAAAATGTCGTCGAGGAAGAGGTCTCTCTCGAGTAAAAGCACAACGAGGAGAAAGCTGAAGCTGGTCGAAGACTTAGTCTTTTTACTATTTTCTCTTTGTTTTCTTGAGTCGTAGGAAAAACCGTACTATCAAGAGGGGATTGCTAGTTGAGATCTTTGTCGAAGTGAATTTGCTCTGCTCAACCTAAACCCACGAAAGCCTACCGAGAGAAATCTTACTGAGTTGAGTGAATAGATCGAAGGCAAAGTCATCGCACTTCGTGCCTTCGAGAGAGAACTCGTTCGGTAAGTCAACTTACTTGTTCCTCAAGTAAAGTTGCGCAGTGATTGGAATCCGACCGTTGTGGACACGCGTCAAGCCGTCGCATCGGGTCACTTCAGTCATTTTACCCATTGGGATCGCCAACTATAAATACCCCACACCTACCCGCCATTTCGGGTTGGCTGCTCCACTGAAGATTCTAAGACAGAAGTCTGTGAGCATCCCAAGAGAGATTCATCGAGAGAAAACCAAAACCAAGTCTGAACTGAGTTGAGCAATGCACAGAGACTTAGGTCGAGGTTAGCCGATCTTTTTATCTTGGAGAACTGCAAGTCTCCTAGACGGTTAGGTGTCGCCTGTCAAGCAGTCGAAGAGAAATTGTTGCTGCTGAAGGAAGTTTGTAAAGGTCTCGGAGATGTCCTGAATCATCTACCACGAGTGAAAACTGGACAAGCTCGAGGAGTTTGTTGCAGTGGAGAATAGGACGGAGAGAGTTTTCCTCCAGGCGTTCAATCGCTAGTCCCTCCAACCAGACGTAGCACTTTGCAGAGTGTGAACTGGTTTACCAAACATCGTCGTGTCAGGCTCGTTTTCCTTCTAGCATTTACATTAAGTATTTACTCGTTGCCTATTTGCCTTCGATGTTTTCCTTCGCTCCCAATCCTTTCGAGCCATGCATTACTTTCGATACTGTATTTCCTTCGAGATGTTTTTAGTCCTTCGCAGTTTGCATGAATTCCTTCTAAGTTCCTTATAATTTTTAGAAGTGATCATTCACCCCCTCCCCCTCTGATCATTCTTGAGCTTTCAATTGGTATCAGAGCTAGGCACTCCCTACGCTCTGAGTATTTTGGTCTAACCACCTGGAGTGTTGTCAAGAATGTTTTTTGCAGCTGTTCGCTCGGGGGAACCGATTCCTATTTACAATTGGAAGGACTATCCCTATTGGAAGGACAAAATGAAGAGGAACATCATGGCCATCAACTCTGCCGCGTGGGAAGTTGTCAAGAATGGTGTAACTGTCAAAGATAAAAATGTTATCACTCCTGAATAGACAAAGAAGATAGAGCTTGATGCTGAAGTCTGGGTATTCATTACAAATCATCTGATTCCAGAGAAATATCATGAAGTCAAGAATATTTCTTCGGCCAAAGGTGTCTGGGACTATGTAAGGCCCGATATGCGGTACTGTTCCAGATCTAGGTGTTTCCACCCAGATCCGGGGACGAAGCACATATCGGTCCCACCGCGACATATGACAAAGCCATATGCCCCGGATTTCCAACATGATATCACAACATTACAGATACAAGGATACAACATCTCATACAACCGGCATACAACTGACTTAATACAATACAACAGCGGAAGATATATGTCTGAGTACAGACTACAATCAAAAGCCTACAGGCAAAGAGAAAAACATCGATCCCATAACCACATGGGTCCAGGCCCTCCGCCGGGATCCGCCTAACTAGTCGTCGTCGAGTCTCCACGTGAAATGTCGGTCGCCATACCTGTTGTCGATCAAGTACCCTGAAAAGAGTTTGGGGGTAGTATCATGAGTACAGAAGTACTCAGCATCCAACTGTAGTGGTCAACTGACCCAGCAAGGACTTCATCACTCGTCATTCTAGGACAACTAGTAGTTTACGGTAAGGAAGGGGTAAGTGGTGAGGTTGCTGCCGCACTAGCATTTATGAAGTGGCTAACGATCTAGAGAGTAAGATAAGAAGCCAAGCATTCGATGAGGAATCGCCTCCAACAAGTCTGCTATCCACCTACATACGCAAACATAACACCTATCCTATCCTTGTCCTCCTCTTTGCATCCCGACGAAGAAGAAGCAGTCAAGGCACACACACATTGATCAAATTATATTAAGATTATCTCAGTTGTTGTTGTCTATGAACAAGGAGTAGGTCTCAAGTCGTCCATAACCGTGGACACGGCTTCTCGAAAAGATTTAACCCTGTAGGGGTGTACCAACTGCCCATTACAAGGCTCCGCACGCACGCCCATCTCTCTCAGTTGCTACCCATCACAGGCAACCATTTTATGATTTAGTTCCAAGAGATCCGAAACGACAGGTCCCTCTAGCTAACAATAAACAAATCCGGGTGGCCCCCGGGGAGTCGACACCCAATTCAAAAGCTGGCCACGCTCTCGGATCAGACTCTTCTGTCTCAACATGGTTTGGGTTATCGAGACGCCTCACGTGAGGCCTCGGGCCCTCGCCGGTCAAAGGTGGACCAACAGGGAAACCATGTCCTCACTGGTCCGGGTTGGTTTAAAAACTACTGGCAGCTGACCAACACACACACGGTTTCAAATGGTAAATCAGCTTGGGCCACCACTAGAAATGCTTGAAGCTAGGTAGGTAAGAAAAGGGGACCCCATAAAATCCCACACGCGGTTAGGCACGCTCAGTATTAAAACCAATACCCGGAACTCGGATCCTAGGTGACTCGAATGGAACAAAGCGTCGGGGCAGGATAGCCTAGACCTTCCATCCTTCGTCGAATATAGTCAACATTATAATAATCATATCATCAACAACAATATAATAATGTGATAGCCCAAACCAAGGAGTAACAGGGTAACATCGTAGCATACTAAGCATGCATACTAAGCAGGGGCTGAGCAACGAGCAATAGTAACATAGCAGTACAAGGTTTGCTGGGAGGGGACATGGCTGTATCGGTTTGAAAGAGGCTATAAACATGTGGTAGGATCAAACATCGAACCTAACCTAGACTAGCATGCAAACCGCTGGTTGAAATAGAATGGATCATAAGCAATGCATAGTCCTTGCCTGTTGATAAGTAGGATTCCGAAGGTGTAATTGATCGCAAGCTCGCATCGTCTCCGAGAGGTACCCGCGGAAGCACACAAGACGATAAACACTGGAAAGCAATCAACGAGAAAGCACCCTATTACTATGGGGCAACACAAGATCAAGAAGACATCACACGACACGGCAACATGATACGGATCTATCGTCGATAACGGTTACTAACAGTTTAAGTGGGGTATCGGTCACACACGACGAATACCGCACGTTTACGGTGCTTCAAGTTGTTTAGCTACAGGTGATCAACAAAGGTTTTTAACATGGCATCTCACTCAAGCATGGAATATCACATAAACATGACAGGAGTTGAAGCACAAAGTAAACTATCTATGCTAGTCAATTTAAGTGAGGCACAACCTAAACATGGCATAACACTAAGTGCCGCACGATGATTAAAACATTTGGTAATGTTCTGTACTAAACCACATTTTATGTTGGTTAACAACAGCAAACAATAGCATAAACACAAAAGTACACGAAAAACTAATCAAGTTACATATAAAGAACACCCCAAACGGAGTTACGGTTAAAAAGATATAAGCAAAACAAGTTAAGGGCTCAATCTTCCAACATCACGAAGAAAACTTTAGAGCAATGCATAAACAGGATAATCAATGCAAACATGCTCACAAATGATATGGAACTAAAGTAGACATGACAGGGAAGGCATGGCAAAAAGAATCATGCAAAAAGGCATCATAGATCAAAAGATATTAAGCATGCAACATGGCATCAGAACGTTGCAGACTTAGAGAAAAACAGAGGTGGCTGTCAAAAACAGCAGCATAGCAACTTTGGAGCTCAATAACTATGTGACCAGCAAGCATATAATGACGATGCAATACATATAATGGAAGTAGACATGATGCTTAACAATATGAAATTGGAATCACTCAATTCCGATAAACGGTTGCGTCCAGTTTTCAGCACAGCATCACATTAACATCAGGATCACCACTTTGGAGCAAGATTTAATATAGCTAAAGCAACCAAACATGACAATTTAAAGCATGGAAATGAATTACACATGATGCTTAACACATAGGAAAAATAATCAATGCAATAGGCAAAGTTGCAACAAAATAACATCAGCAACACTTGACAGAATTTAGCAACAATTAACAGTCTGGTGCCTACTTCTACACAGATTTTCACCACACTAATGACCTCAAAATAAATAACTTCCTAAATATCAACTCTAGAGCACACAAAGCACAACCTAACAAAAAAAAGATTCATTTCATTCCGACCTACGAGTCAAGGGGAAATCGCATTACAAAACGGGATTAGCAGCATAATTTTTAAGGACTTAGTAGAAATTCACAGAGGGTATGGAAAAAAAGTGGGGCATGTGCCCTCACCATGGGCCTCGGCCCATATGGCCGCTGGGGGCTGGATCTGGCGCGGTTGGTGGCTGGGCCTGGAGGGGCTTCCGGGCCGCCTTGGCCTGGCAGGCCGCGAGGGGGCTAGCGGCCACTCTGGCCAGGGATCGGGCGGGTGCCCCCGTCCCAGATCGGATCGGGAGGCCGGCGGCGGCCGCCTCCGTACTCCGGCGAGGACGGCGAGGTCCAGGGGCGCTGTGCGAAGAGGGGAGGAAGGCGGCGGCCGGTGCAGGGTCTCCGGCGGCGCTGGTCGGCTCGGTTCCATGCGGGAGGAGGCCGGCGTGGTCCTGGCGGCGCGGCTCCAAGCTTGTGGCCGCGACCATGGCGCTCTCCGGCGACGGAGAGCTGCTGGAGGAGGAAGAGGAGGTGAGGCAGGCGCGAGGGAAGGAGGAGAGGGGTCGGAGAAACCTGCAGGGGTGGCGGGCGGCCGACGGCTCGCCGGAGATAGCGGCGCGGCCGTGGAGGCGGGGAGGCGGCGCGGTGAACCCACGGCTGGAGGAGAGAGGAGAGGTGGGTGGGAGGTGAGCAGCGATCTGGGCCGTTGGATCGGCCGATCCGACGGTCCAGATCGCAGGGAGGCTAGGTTTTGGGCAAAAATGCGCTAACCTACGAAAATTGGGCTATTGTGAGGGGGGTGGCTGCAATTTTTGGCTTAGGGAAACCCTAGAAAGGGGTGGGAGAGTGGTGGTATTTATATAGCCCAGGTGGCTGGCAGTTTCCAAAAACATCCCCGGTTTTTCTCTCGCGCGCGCGGTGTTCACGTTTCTGACCGCCGGGGGTCTGCAGGACCTCCGATTCTGGTAAAACTTCGAACTGCGCGATCAGCGCGTCGAGCCGGAGGCGTTCACCTCGCGCTGGAACCGTTCTGAGAACACTTTCCGGCGCTATATAAAAATAACCCGTTTAATTATTAAACGGGGGTTTTCGTTCCGTTGGCTGCGGCTGGTCTCGTGCGGTTTTCGCGACGGTGACCGGGTGAAACCCGGTGTCGCAAAGGTCGAGTGTCCGGGTGGCAAGGGTCGGTCTCCGTACGGTACGAGATAAGAGGGGGAAAATAATCGCCGATCGATAAATTGGGGATGCAAACACCGCAAACAAATCAGACAATCAAACAATTCACACCGAAAACAAAATTTTTAATTTTTGTGAAAACTGGGCTGTTACAGACTATCTCGAGAAGATTGGTGAAGGTGTCTCAACTCAGAAAGATGCTCGTATCGACATCCTTCGAAGCAAGTTCTATCGTTTCAAGAGGCACGATGGAGAAAAAGTTAACTCCATATACAGCAGGCTCACTGCATTGTCAAATGAACCGATTTCCCTCGGTGCCGAAGACATTACCAATCGGATTATTGTCAGAACATTGCTCCGTTCCCTTGATGATTCCTTCGATCACATTGTGCTCATGATAAAGGAAAGGACTGATTTCAAGGATCTTCTTGCCGCTGATATTCTCGAGAGGCTCAACACCTTCGAGATGGAAGAAGATGAAAAACGAGATGTTAATGGGACTCGAAGAAAATCTCACGCACTCAAGGCCAAAGCTTCACATCACTCCTCCCCTGAAGCTAGTTCTGAATCTGGTTGTGCCTCAGATGACCCCGAGAACATTGGAAAAGATCTGGCACTGATAATGAAAGGATTCAACCGCTTTCAGAGAAGGAACTCCTCTTCACCGAAGAAAAACTATTCTTCAAGACATTCGAGAAATTCATCACAGCATCGATCATCATCCAGAAACTCTTTAGCGAAAGATAACTGTTGCTACTAGTGCAAGAAGACAAGTCACTTCATTGATGATTGTCCTCTCTGGGAAATTGAACATAGATCAAAGCATTCTCACAGCAACTCTTCGAGCAAGTCGCACAGATCGAGCAAAAACTATGATTCGAAGAGATATGATTCAGAGTCCATAAAAGACTAGAAAGATGGTTTTGATGATGACAAGAAGAAGAAGTACCACAAGCATCGAGAGAGTTCTTCCTCGAAATCACATTCCTCTCGACGCAAGAATTCTCACCGTGCCAAAGCCTATTTGGGTAAAGAGATGAACTCTGAAGATGAAGCATCCGGTTCCGAAGCTGAATCAAACTCAAGATCTGGTTCTGGTTCTGAATCTGATGGTTTTGCTGGTTTAGCATTTGCTTCGAGCAAGACTTCAAGTTCATTCTTCACCAACCAAAGCAGCGAAGATGAATCTCCAGCTTACTGCTTCATGGACTAGGCTAAGGTATCCTCATCGAAGAATTCCTATGATACTTCTGATGGATCTACTTATGAAAGTAACTCTAGGATAAGCTATGCCAAACTTGCCAAAATTGCTTCTATCCAACAAGATGAACTAGATTCTCTAAGTGAAACTATTCAAAAATCTGAGACTTTGTTGATCGATGAGATTGAGAAAGGTCAAACTTTGATGAATGAGCATGCTGCTCTGAAGGAAAAGTATGATAAACTTTCCTCTCGGCATGATCTTCTCTCAGTGGACTATGAGAAGCTAACCTATGAATTCCTTCAAAGGAAAATGGCTCTCGAGAAACTAAGAGAGGCTAATGAAGAGTTGGAAAGTGTCAATCTCACGCTCATGGCTCAACAAGGCTCAGAAGCTAAAAATGAATCTACTTCACCTTGCTTGACTTGTTTGGACGAAGTAAAATTGTGTCTATTTCTGAGAGATCGAAAGGAAAGCAACCTATTGTTATTGATGATGCTAACCCCTCGAACGAGGAAACCATTACCGAGGAACTCCTCAGGTTGAGAAATTTATTTGAAACAGGCATGTTCAAAAGTGTGCAGGGACACCAGTACCTATGTGATATCCTACGAAAGGCTCTCCTTCATAGGAATCCGCGAAACGAAGGAGTTGGTTTCGTAAGGAAAATCAACCCTGATGGCACATACTGGGAACCCGAGCAGTATCCTAAAACCGTCTGGGTTCTTGCGAAGGAAAAACCCATTGATATTGCTAACCTTTCAAGTTTCAGTTGCAAAATTGATAAGGCTATTGTTGATGAATCACTTGATTCTGACTACAAGCTTGTCAAAGATCAAGAAGGAAAGGTGTCGGCTGAATTCGTTGGTACTCCTCCGAAGAATGGTTTCTATAAGCGACAAATTTGGGTTCACAAATCTCTCATAGAAAAACTGCCCCCTAACCACATTCTATGCAGGGAAAATCCTCGGTACCACCGAATCACTACTATTCTCTCGAGGATAGAAATGAACCCTTGGTGTCTGATTCAAATGTTCCCCAGAAGGAATACTATCGAGTTGATAGAAATGTTTATCGTCATCGTGACAATAATACCAAAACTGTTATTACCTACCAGTACTCTAACCCCTCGTCGAGGAATTATATTTATGGTGTGCTTGATGGTCCTGATCGACAATATAATCCTGTTCGCTATAATATTGCTGCCCCATCTAACTCTTCCATGCGTTCTAAGTCACCTGCTCGTTTGTGGGTGGTTAAGAAGAACTAATTCTTCTGCAGGGCTATGTCTCCGGTGGATCCGAATGGGCCATGGATAGTGGTTGTACAAATCATATGACCGGAGACAAAGATTTTTTCACTGAAGACAAACTTACTGAATCTTCACAGAGATATATTACCTTCGGTGACAAGAACAAAGGAAAAGTACTTGGTTTGGGTAAGGTTGCTATATCGAAGGATAAGCATATTGACAAGGTTATGCTTGTGCAATCACTTGGATATAATCTCATGTCTATCTCAAAACTTTGTGATATGGGTATGCTTGTACTGTTTTCTGCTTCTCGTTGTGTTGTCTTTTCACAGGATGATTATTCCTTCGTGTTCGAAGGATATCGCAAAGGTGATCTGTATATCGTTGATTTTTCTTCGGGACCTGCAGTGTCCACATGTTTAATGGCCAAAGCCACTTCTGGTTGGCTATGGCACCGAAGACTTGGTCATGCAGGAATGAAAAATCTTCAAACTCTTATCTCGAAGAAGAACATCGTTTGAATTGATAATGTGAAATTCGATAAAGATCGTCTATGCAGTGCCTGTGAAGAAGGAAAGTTTGCCAAGAAACATCATTCAGCAAAAACTATAATGACTACTACTCGTCCTCTTGAATTGCTTCATATGGATTTATTCGGTCCTCAAAATTATGCTATCCTTGGAGGAAACAAGTATGGTCTGGTTATTGTTGATGATTTCTCTCGATATACTTGGGTTTTCTTTCTAGATGACAAGAGCAAGGTTGTTGAAATTTTCAAAACTTTCGCAAAGAGAGCTTAGACTGAATATGAATTATGTCTCAAGCATATCAGAAGTGACAATGGTACAAAATTGAAATGGCCAGAACAATGCTTGTTGAATACAAGACTCCTATAAGGTTCTGGGCCGAAGCAATTAATACTGCATGTCATATCATCAACAAAGTTTATCTGCACAAATTTCTGAAGAAAACTTCACATGAGCTTATTACTGGAAAAAAGCCAAATGTTTCATATCTGAGGGTTTTTGGTGCTCCATGTTATATCAGAGATATGAATCACAGCTCCAAGTTTGCCCCAAAGGCTCACGAAGGTTTTCTCCTAGGTTATGGTTCGAATTCTCACACTTA
Organism: Bromus sterilis; assembly: GCA_950022295.1. Classification (NCBI taxonomy): domain Eukaryota; kingdom Viridiplantae; phylum Streptophyta; class Magnoliopsida; order Poales; family Poaceae; genus Bromus; species Bromus sterilis. The sequence goes on along the minus strand of OX465596.1, from coordinate 264,356,462 downwards.
CAGAGTTTACAACTCTCATCTTGGCAAAGTTGTAGAAACTATAAATGTTTGATTTGATGAAACTAACGGCTCTCAAAAGGAGCAATTACCTCTTAACCTGGATGAACCACCTTTGGATGAAGTTATCAGGTACATGGCTATTGGAGATATTCAGCCTGTCAAAGGAAATGCACATCAAGCCAACAAGGATGATGATGGTCCAATGTTCCCACACATAGCCCGGGGCGCTGGAGATCAACATCCTGAAGCAAATGATGTACAGGTCGAAGGAGAACGCATAAACAAAGAAAATGTCCAACCCGAAGGAGAAGCTGAACCCAAAGGAAATGATCCCGAAGGACAAGCTAATCCTGAAGGTCAAGCTGATCCCGAAGAACAACCGGATCCGCAAGATGATGAAGGAGTTTTACCTCGTGTTCGAAGAAGAGTGGACGTCGACTCAATTCTCGAAGAGATTCGTTTACCAGATCGTCCCACCACTCGTTCTCGTACTCGATTAGCTAACTTCTGTGGAAATTTTTCGTTTGTATCTATGCTAGAACCATAAAAATTCGATGAAGCCATGAAGGACTCAGACTGGATGACTACAATGCTTGAAGAACTTAATCAGTTCGAGAGAAATAAAGTCTGGTCCCTTGTCGATAGACCTGATCCCAAGAAGCATAATATCATTGGTACGAAGTGGATTTTTTGCAACAAGCAATATGAAGATGGCATTGTGGTAAGGAATAAAGCTCGACTGGTTGCACAAGGTTACACCCAAATCGAAGGTATTGATTTTGGTGAGACCTATGCTCCTATTGCTCGACTTAAATCCATTCGTGTCATGCTTGCTTTTGCCAATTACAATGGTATATTGCTATATCAAATGGATGTCAAAAGTGCATTTCTTAACGGTGAAATCGAAGAAGAAGTGTATGTTATGCAGCCACCAGGTTTTGAAGACCCGAAGAATCCTGATAAGGTGTACAGGTTGCACAAGGCCCTATATGGGTTAAAGCAAGCACCTCGTGCTTGGTATGAAACAACGAAGGATTTTCTTCTGAAGAAGGTCTTCAAACCAGGAACAACTGATCCGACTCTTTTTACTCGTGCATACAAAAAGGATCTTTTTGTGTGTCAAATTTATGTCGATGATATTATATTTGGCTGTACTAACCCTGATATTAACGAAGAATTTGCTCGTATGATGTCGAAGAAATATGAAATGTCTATGATGGGTGAATTGAAGTTCTTTCTTGGGCTTCAAATCCGTCAACAGAAGAATGGGACTTTCATCTCTCAAGAGAAGTATCTCAAGATTGCCTGAAGAAGTTTGATCTTGTCAGTTGCAAGACTATCAAGACTCCAATGCCTACGAATGTTCATCTAGATGCAGATGAGAAGGGAAAAACTTTCGATCAGAAGAAATATCGCTCGATAATCGGTTCGGTTCTTTACCTTTGTGCATCTAGACCTGACATTATGCTATCAGTTTGTATGTGTGCTCATTTTCAGGCAAACCCGAAAGAATCACATCATATTGCTGTCAAGCGAATTCTTCGATATCTAGCTCATACACCAACTTTGGAACTATGGTATCCCAAAGGTGCCCAGTTTGATCTCGTTGGATATTCTGATTCTGACTGGGCTGGTGATCGAGTCGATAGGAAATCTACCTCATGCACATGTCATTTTCTCGGTAGATCTCTTGTCTGTTGGGCTTCGAAGAAACATAATTGTGTATCTATTTCTACGGCAGAAGCCGAGTATATTGCTGCTGGTTCATGTTGCACTCAGATTCTGTGGATCAAGAAAACGCTGAAAGATTATGGTATTCTTGTGAAGAAAATTCCATTGCTATGTGATAACGAAAGTGCTATCAAAATTGCCCATAATCCTGTGCAACACTCTCGAACGAAGCATATTGATATTCGTCATCATTTTCTTCGAGATCATGTTCAGCGAGAAGATATTGTTACCAGCCATGTTCGCACCGAATATCAATTGGCTGATATCTTTACGAAGCCCCCGGATGAGAAAAGGTTTTGTGCACTAAGGTGTGAGTTAAACATATTGGACTCACGCAATGTGCAGTAAGATCATATTTGTCGATACTATGTATTATATGTTTTCTTTCTATGTTGTTTACTTACGTTAATTTTCTATCGTGTTTCTTTTTCGCATGTTTTTTTTGTTCGTTTGGTGTTGTCCTATACACTTATCACTCCGAGTTTTATCACTGTTTTTCCCTCGGATTGATGAAGAATCGGACCCAGTTTTCCCTCTATTCTATCCCTACCCATCTTTGCTTTTCTCATGTGAACGTGTATATTTGTACTCGATTAAGATTCCCTTCGAATGTCATTGATTCCGAAGGAAAATCTATCGAACTTTTATCTACTTTTATACACGATGTTCGATGAGTTTGGTCTCAGACGTGGAGCAACTTTCTTTCGGTTCGTTGGGATTTTCCCGCGATTACTGCCACAAAATCCGTTGAATGCGGAGAGACGCGGAATCTGCGCCGTTGGATCAGATCTGACAGTTATGTCAGACCCCTTCCTTATAAATACTGATCCACCCCACCGGAACATCCCTCGCAATTCCCTCAACTTCATCTCTCCGCTCCCGAAGTTCTCTCTCGCGCGCCGCCGTGCTGCTCGTCGCCGTTGACTCCCTCGCCGCTTTGCTACCGGAAGGAAGTCGCCGAAGACCTTCCCGTGGACGAGGAACTTCATCCGCGCCGCCGTAGCCGCCGAACATCACCAATTTAGGGTATGTGAGGCACTGGACGCGATTCCAATCTCTTCCGTTCATCGTGTTCCAGATTAGTTTTTGATTTTCTCTTATTTTTCTAGGTCTGTTTGATCCGTCTGGATCATTGCCTCTTGGGAAATCTGTTTCTAGCGTTTTCAGTCAATTCCCCATCCGATCTAGGTAAGAAATCCGTCGGATTTTCTCACTTAGGCAAATCCCACAGAAACGTATCGGTAGATTTATACTTGAGAGATTAATTCATACAAGTTCTTCGTTAGATTTGCACCCGATGAAAATCTAGCCTAGCACTTTCACGAAAACTTGCGTCAAGACAAATCTCTCGATATGTTTGCTGCATTCAAAATGTTTTTCCTTCGAAAACAGCTGGTACTTGTTCACAACTTTCCTATATTCCCTCGTACCTATCTTTTTCGCAGGAAAATTTCTGGGAATGAAGGAAATGTCAGAGCTCCCAAGCGTGTGGGAGGCCGAAGAAGAATCACCAACAACTCTGAAGGATTATCAGAGGATTTGATCATTGAGAAGAAGTTGAGAACGCCTGAAGGTTCTGAAGATGAACGCACGAGAGAAAACCGTCTGCAAGAGATCCGAAGGCTTCAAGCGCTTCGTTGGTATGAGTACAAGTCTATTATTCCTCGATGGGAGAGGCTGTTTGCATTGAAAAATCCTTGGTCCGATGTCAAATCTTTAAGGCCCAAGTGGACGAAAGATAATCGACCACCTCCTCCAGATGATGCTCATCCATCCTCTCTCAAAACACTTGCTGATTTTCAAGAGTTGGTTGATGCTCGGGAAGCTCGAGTGCAAAAACGCAAGGAGGCTAAAGCAAGAAAGGAGGCTGCTGTTGCTGCTGAGGGTGCCGAAGAAATTGGCCCAAGCGCCAAACCGAAGGTTGGCAAGAAATCTGCCAAGCGAAAGGAAAAGGTAGTCATTGTCTCTCCACCTGAGGAAAACTCCGAAGAAGAAGCTAATTCTGATGATCAATACCCTGGCACTGAGGCTGATGTCGAGGACATTCCTCAGAAGAAGAAGCCGAGCAGTAAAGGCATTAGGATCCAGGAGCCAGCTGCCTAGGCTCCTCGAAGAACAATTGACATGACCGATTTGGTCACTGATCCGCCCATTTCCTCTGCCCCCCCGGTGCAAACTCAAAGACAAAAACCTTCGGCCAAGTCGAAGGGAAATCAAGCTCAAGTGGCCGAGGATGATGAAACGCTTATCCAGCGACAAGTAAGGCTGGCCAAGCAAAAAGAGCAAGGAGATAAAGACTTGATAAATTCCAAGCTTCTTAACTTCTACAGTGAGCCCGAGCATAAAAAGGCCCAGGTTGAAAAACAGTTAGGCATTCTGCACCTGGTTAGTGAAAAGTATCGTCGACAGATTGCAGAAGGCACTATTCCTAGTGCCCCGAAGGAAAAGGTTGTGGCCCCTAGCGCCACCGAGAAAGTAGTGACTCCCACAGTCACGAAGGAAAAGGATGCATCTGTTAGTGCTGCGAAGAAAAATGCTGAGGCCCCTAGTGCCTCGAAGGATAAAGCTGCGGCCCCTAGTGCCTCGAAGGATAAAGCCGCGGCCTCTAGTGCCGTAACAAAACCCATTGCTGCTGCCAAGGAAACCAAGGAGGCCAAGAAGAAAGCCAAAGAGGCTAGGCAGAAGGCTCAAGCTGCTCCAGTTCCTCGAGCTGCTCCAGTTCCTCGAGCTGCTCCAGCTCCTTCTCCTGCCCCTGTTGCGCCAGCAGTTTCCTGCCCTCGTGCCGATGAAGAAAGCTCCAACGAAGGAGATTCTGCTGCCCATGCTCCTTGGGATGCTCCTCACATCTCTCATATGCTCTGGAAGATGGCTACCACACCGAGCAAAGTCACTTCCGAGGACAATGTACCACCTGAGATCCAAGAACAAGTTGCTCGATACATGATCCGCTGGGAAGGATATCTCACCCAGGATCGAAAGGATAAAGAGCAAGAGAAGTTTTACTCTAGGCAGATTCAAGAAGAAACCGAGGACCTTGAGTCCCGCCAGTTCTTCAAATCCAAAATTGCAACCCTTGAAGCATCCAGAAGGGCACAGAAGGAAAACATAACCGCTGTGAATGAAAAGGTTCGACAAGTTGTATCTGCAATTTGCAAGGAGCACAATGATGCCCTATACAAGAGACAATCTCGAAAGAGAAAGTCTGCTGCCCCAACCTCTGCGCGTGGGACGCCAGAGATCGAGAAAAATGCCAAGAAGTCAAAGTCTACCGAGGTCGTTGCTGCATCAGCACGACAGGAAACTGCACCAACCCCCACCAAGCAACCCACTCCTCCTCGTGAGAAAACTCCACCCCCTCGCCAGACAACTCCACCCCCTCGCCAAGCCACACCTCCACCCCGTCAACCATCACCACCAAAAGCTTCGTCTCCACCACCAAACCCACCATGACCACCTCACATCATTCCATCGACCACCCCTGTCATCGAGACCCAAGCTCAAGCTGAGACCGAGCAACCTGCTCAGGTCGAGCAAGAACATCAAGCCCTCATTTCCTCTGCTCAGAAGGATTATTCCTCTGCCCAGAGTATGCATGAAGAAGAAGATGCCGATGTTGACATCACAACAGTTTCTTCTCGACAAGATGCTGCCGAAGGAAATAGTTCAGGCAATGGAAGTTCGAGTGGAAGTTCATCCTCCTCTTCATCAAACTCTTCGGACGAAGAAATGCTGGATGTCTTTGCCCAGTTGAACGAAGATATTACTTAACCTTTTGTAGGAAGCTATCTGTCGTATAAACTCACAGGTCATTCGAGGAGATTGCATATTTCTTATTGGATATTATATGGAATGCCATTTCACTCGCTAAGATTATTGATGTTTTTCCCTCGACTCTGCTTGTCAAATATGCACTTCACAGGAAACTCTTATCTTCCATGCATACATCAAGGGGGAGTATTTTCATCGATCTTAGCACTGGTTTATCATCGAAAACTATAAAATTTCAAATTATTTATCGATGCCTGTTTTGTCAACAATCGTCCAAAAAGGGGGAGATTGTAAGAGCAAGTTTTGCCCCCGAAGGTTTTGGACATTGTTGGACAAAGCAGAAGTGGAACTAATATTGTTTTCAAGTATAAACAGATACTTAGGTTCCGAAAGAATGGAGTTTGCAAGGAGAAGGTCGAAGGACAACTCACTGCAGCAAAGCTGCAGTTATCTACCGAAACCTTTGGAGGAAGAAGACCCCTAAAAATGTCGTCGAGGAAGAGGTCTCTCTTGAGTAAAAGCGCAACGAGGAGAAAGCTGAAGATGGTCGAAGACTTAGTCTTTTTACTATTTTCTCTTTGTTTTCTTGAGTCGTAGGAAAAACCGTACTATCAAGAGGGGTTTGCTAGTTGGGATCTTTGTCGAAGTGTATTTGCTCTGCTCAACCTAAACCCACGAAAGCCTACCGAGAGAAATCTTACTGAGTCGAGTGAATAGCTCAAAGGCAAAGTCATCGCACATCGTGCCTTCGAGAGAGAACTCGTACGGTAAGTCAGCTTACTTGTTCCTCAAGTAAAGTTGCGCAGTGATTGGAATCCGACTTTTGTGGACACGCGTCAAGCCGTCGCATCGGGTCACTTCAGTCATTTTACCCATCGGGATCGCCAACTATAAATACCCCGCACCTACCCGCCATTTCGGGTTGGCTTCTCCACTGAAGATTCTAAGACAGAAGTCTGTGAGCATCCCAAGAGATATTCATCGAGAGAAAACCAAAACCCAAGTCTGAACTGAGTTGAGCAATTCACAGAGACTTAGGTCGAGGTTAGCCGATCTTTTTATCTTGGAGAACTGCAAGTCTCCTAGACGGTTAGGTGTCTCCTGTCAAGCAGTCGAAGAGAAATTGTCGCTGCTGAAAGAAGTTTGTAAAGGTCTCGGAGATGTCCTGAATCATCTACCACGAGTGAAAACTGGACAAGCTCGAGGAGTTTGTTGCAGTGGAGAATAGGATGGAGAGAGTTTTGCTCTAGGTGTTCAATCACCAGTCCCTCCAACCAGACGTAGCACTTTGCAGAGTGTGAACTAGTTTACCAAACATCGTTCTGTCAGGCTCGTTTTCCTTCTAGCATTTACATTAAGTATTTACTCGTTGCCTGTTTGCCTTCGATGCTTTCCTTCTCTCCCAATCCTTTCGAGCCATGCATTACTTTCAATACTGTATTTCCTTCGAGATGTTTTTAGTCCTTCGCAGTTTGCATGAATTCTTTCTAAGTTCCTTAGAATTTTTAGAAGTGATCATTCACCCCCTCCCCCTCTGATCATTCTTGAGCTTTCACAGGGGATGACCAAAACCCCTTCTGAGTTGTTCGCCATGCTGAAGAGTGCTGAGGTTGAGATCAAGAAGGAGCACGCTGTCTTCATGGTAAACAAGACCACTGAGTTTAAGAAGTCAAGCAGGCGGGAGAAGGCTAAGAGAGGTGGCCCCAAAAGGGGCAAGTCAGTTGTCGTCCCTCCCAAGGCACCTAAGCCCAAACCCGGAGTTGAGTGCTTGTACTGCAAGGGTGAAGGTCACTGGAAACGCAACTTCCCCAAGTACCTAAAGGACAAGAAGGCTGGCAAGGTCGCCAAGAGAGACGAAGGTATATTTGATATACATATTGTTGATCTTTTCTTGACAAGCGCCGGGAACACATCCTGGATACTTGACACAGGATCTGTCGCTCATATTTCTAATTCCCTTCAGGGGCTAAGGAGTAAGAGACGCTTGCTGAAAGATGAAGTGACGATGCGCGTGGGGAATGGCTGTCAAATTGATGTTTTGGCGGTCGGCACGAAGCATCTTAGTCTCCCTTCAGGATTAGTTTTGGTTCTGAATAAATGCTACTATGTACCCGCATTGAGTGTGAACATCGTTAGTGGATCTTGCTTGGAGCGAGACCACTATTCTTTTAAGTCTGATACAATTGGTTGTTCGATTTATAAGGATGAAGTGTTTTATGTTCACGCGCCGGAGCAACGTGGTTTATTCATACTTGATCTGGATGGTGACGTGTGTCACATTAACAATATAGAGGCCAAAAGATTAAAGAGTAGAGATGAAGAGCACATGATGATGTGGCATTGCCGACTTGGTCATATTGGTATAAAGCGCATGGAGAGTGTAACACCCTCAGAATCAGTAACGGTAATCACTACAGTGATTCCACTGTTAGTGGTCATTATTGTTGATGATCAAACCATGATCACCTTTGATCATGGCTCTGTCAGATTCTCACCCTGATAAATTTTTCAGATTATAATCTTGCTCCAAGGAAATTGTGGGTGTATGATAACCATTTTGCAAATACCTAAACCAAGTCAACTCCTAGCCATTTGAATAATCACAAGTCAGTGATGATTATGAAAACCAAGGATGTTGGATTGTTAAATTGCCAAGTGAATTAAAAATTGGGAATGGAAATCTTAGTTAAACCAACACTGTGGAATCTATTTAAACCAGCACTTAACTATGATGCAACAATAATTTTGGAACAAATTTTATGTTGTAGAAAAATGTAAAAGACTTTAAACTAATTACAAACAGAACAAACAGAAAACAAAAATAACAAAAGAATACAAAAGAGAAATTAAATAAAAAACCCTATACTACACCGGGGGCGAGGCCACCCCGGGCCCAACCCCTCTCCCTCCCCTGTTTCCCCCTTGTCTCTTCCCCCCTGCTCCACTGTCGCCATGGACAGAGAGCACGAGCGCGTCGGCCCCTCCCCTAACCTGCCCCCTACCTGCCCCCCTCTCCCGAGGGATAAGGACCCCCCTGGCAGTATCATCCTCTCCCTCCCCATTCCCCTTTCTCCCTTCACCCTCCCACGATCTGGAGAGGAGACGACGTCTCTGTCGCCGCCGAGCTACCATGGCCGTCGTCGCGTCGTCTTCGTGCCCATGGCCAACGGCTTCCTCGCGCTACGACGTGGTGTCCAAGGGCTCCGCCAGGGTTGAATGCTTCGTCTCCGTCATCGAATCGAGGCCAAGGAGGCCTTGTGCCGTCGCCCGTGCCTCTTTCTGCCTCCACGAACGCTGGACGCCGGCGTCAAAATTCATCGCCGACGACGGATACCCGCCCCCCTCGAGCTTCTCCTCGTCAACGCTGTGAGCAACCGCCCCATCCCCTCTCCTCTTGCTGCCTCCCGCCGCCGTAGTACCCTGCTTCGGGCGCCCCCGCGGCCGCCATTGCCGAGCCCCGTGCCTCGCCCGCGTCCAGTGCGCACGCCGTGCGTGGCCACGCCTCGCACCCCCCACTGGGGCTCCCTTGGCCGGAACGCCTCACCGCCGTGCCGGAGCCACGCCGCCGGCGTTCTCTCTGGGCAACCGTGGGCAACTTCCCCCCCTAAACCCACTGGTTGGTGGGCCCGTCAGCTTAATTAGGCTGCTAACCCCCTTGCTTAGACTAACCCATTGTTAACAGAAAATAACACCCCTAGTCTATTACATGTGGGGCCCACCCCCTAATAAACTGCTAACTAAAATTAAGTTAAACTTATCCCCTTAGAATGACAGGTGGGCCCAAGGCCAATAGTTAACTAGTGGTTAAGTTAATCTGTTAGATTAAACATGTGACAGTGACATGTGGGCCCATGCAGTTGTTTAATTAAAAATAACTGTTAATTAACACATGTGTCACTTACAGCTGGGTCCCACTAGATTATTAGATTAATTAAATTAGTTTATAAATAATCAGTGTATGACATGTGGGTCCACTGGATTAATCGATTAAATTAAATCATTTTATAAATAACAGAGGCTGACCAGTGGGACCCACTGGTCAGGTTTGACCAGTCAACCCCTTATGGATAATGTTTATTTAAATAATAAAAGAAATTATAAAATGATTTAAATTGAATTAAACTTTGAAATTGAATATCATTTAAACCGTAAATCGGATGAAAATAATTTATACATGAAAATTGATCAGAAAAATATAACTAATACGAATACGCTATTCGTATGTCTATCACACCCCTCTAACACAACAAACATTGAACCGTCCCCCTCCGGACCGACTGTCCGATAAATTGTCCGGTACTGCTAAAGTACCCGGATGAATTTATTTCGAACACGAAATTTGTTCGGAATAGATCAACTAACCCGGATACACCACCCACACATGTGTCGGATGTCCAAGACACCTCCGGCATGATATCTCCCCCTTCCAGACACCCTCTCCGGTAATCACCCGGAGCTGAGAGTTCATCCCCGGATGAATTCCGACTCTAACCAACGTGCATTGCACTGCGTTAGAACACCGTTAGCATTGCATCTGTCATGACATGCATCTGTTTGTATATGCTTGCTTTGTATTTACTGTTTCTCCCCCCCTTAATCTCCGGTAGACCCCGCTGCTGCCGCCGACTACACCGCTGCTGAGTATGACTACTTCGTCGACGACCCTACCCCTACCGTCGAGCTTCCAGGCAAGCAGAGCCATTCTCTTCCCCAGATATCGCCTATCTTTCCGTACATTTCTTGCACTAGGCATGGTTACTGCTGCTGCTACGATTACAATCCTATTCAATTGCATAGCCTGTTTTTGTCGCCCCTTGATGTACCTTCCTTTATCCTATGCTGCCTTATAAATATATATTATATTCAGCAGTGAGCCCTGCGCTTTGTTAGCTAGGATTAGATAGCAGGGCCGTCATCACTCAGGGGAGTGACGGGGCTACGTCTTATTATAACTGCAATAGGTACGGTATAGTGCAGACACCTCCAGAGGTGTAACACCCTCAGTTGCTGTAACAGAAATCATCATCACTGTTGATCATCACTGTTGGACTATCACTGTTTGATCTCCCTTGTACTTGATAAAACTTTGTGTGATGCTAATAATCAAACCTTGCTGTGGTTGATCAACACCCCATGCACCATGTACTTGAGCCCTTGGGATCAAAACCCAAAGCCAAATGCACCTTACTCATCTAACAAACCAAACCCTAGTTGAAACTACTTTAAATGGAAATTAAAACAAAAGTACTCAAATAAAGTTGTTCCAAAAATCATGGAACTATTTTTGTAAATTGCCTAAAATCATTATAACCATGTTGGACCAACTTTGGTAATTTTTGAAGTTACAGAAAATTCTAAACAATTCAAACAGTAGGTCAAAACCCTTACTTTGGGCATTTAATATTTAAAATAAGCCACTGTGGCCATGCGCCCACACCTCCACCTGCTCCCTACCTGCTCCCCCTTCCCCCTCTGGATAAGGAGGCCTCCCCCTGGACCCTAGCCTTCCCTCCCCCCTCCATTCTCCTTCCCCCGAGTCTCCCTCTCCTCTCCCCGTGTGCTCCCGAGCCCTGACCGTGGCCGCCGTCTCGCACCGCCGCGGCCAACGGCAACGCCAAGCTCTGCCGCAATGTCCGTAGGGCGCCCCGTGGTCGTCTTCACCACCTCCATGAGGGAATCGACCTGAGAAGCCTCGTAGACCTCCGCCCCCTCTTTCTTCCCCGTCGCCGGTCGTCTCTTACCTCGCCGAAATCCGCGCCACGCCGACCCCCTCCGGCCTCCACGAACCATCCCCGAGCTCTCTGGTGAGCTTGCGCCGCGTTTTCCCCTCTTTCCCCTTCGTTTTGGTCACCGTAGGGTCGTGCTCTGCCCGGGCCGCCATTGACGGAGCTCAAGCTCCTGTGCTGCCCACCGCTGCTGCTGCTGAGCAGCTTGGCCGGGCCAGGCGCCGCCGTGCTTGCGCACGTGTGAGCAGCCGCACGGAAGCCACGCCCCCCCCGCACCTACATGCCATGGCCACCTCGCCGGCATGGCTTGGCCACCGTGCTGGCCTCGCTCCGGCGAGCGCGGCGGGCGCGCATGGCTTAAGCCGTGGGTAACCCCCCCTTAAGGCACTGATGTGTGGGCCTGTTCCCCCCTAATTAAACTGTTAACATTAACTTAACCCTCCGATGTCTATGACAGCTGGGCCCGAGGCCTTAGTTAGATTAAATGAAATGATTAATATTAAACATGTGTCAATGACATCTGGGACCCACTGTCAGATTAATAATTAAAATGAATTTAGATAATTTGAGTCACTGACATGTGGGACCAGAGGCATTTTCTGATTTAATTAAATGTTTTATAAATAACAGAGGCTGACATGTGGGTCCCACATGTCAGCACTGTTCTGGATAATGTTGTGGATAATGTTTTGGATAATGTTTTGTATAATGTTGAATAAATAATAAAAGAAATTCGGAAAATCATTTAAATGATTCAAAACTTTGAAATTCAATAACTTTTAAATCGTAACTCGGATTCAAAAACTTTATACATGAAAATTGATCAGAAAAATATAACGAATACGAATACGCTATCCGTATGACTACCACACCCCTCTAACACAACGAACATCGAACATTCCCCCTCCGGACCGCCTGTCGGATAAATTGTCCGGTACAGTTAGAGTGCCCGGATGAATTTATTCCGAACACGAAAGTTGTCCGGAATGGTTCAAATAGCACGGATACACCCCCCTTATGTTTGTACGGTAACCACGACACCTCCGGCTTGATCCTTCCCCTCAGGACACCCTGTCCGGTAATCACCCGGAGCCGGTAGTTCATACCCAGATGAATTCCCGCTCCGAGCAACGTGCATTGCACTGCGTTAGAATACCGTTAACATTTCATCTATCATGTCATGCATCTGTTTGTATATGCTTGCTGTGTATTTACTGTTTCTTCCCCCCTTAATCTTTGGTAGACCCCGCTGCTGCCGTCGGCTACACCGCTGCTGAGTACGACTACGTCGTCGACGACCCTACTACTACCGTCGAGCTTGCAGGCAAGCAGAGCCATTCTCTTCCCCAGATATCGCCTATCTTTCCGTACATTTCTTGCACTAGGCATTGTTACTGCTGCTGTTTCGATTACAATCCTATTCAATTGCATAGCCTGATTTTGTCGCCCCTTGATGTGCCTTGCTTTATCCTATGCTGCCTATTATTATTATTATTATTATGCATTATTCAGCAGTGAGCCCTGCGCATTGTTAGCTAGGATTAGCTAGAGGGCCGTGGTCACTCAGGGGAGTGAACGCGGATACAAATATTATAACTGCACAGGTACGGTATAATGCAGACACCGTCTAAGGCCCCTACCTGGGTTATGCCTAGTCACCTCACGTGTGAGCTATCAAGGAGTAATCCTTGTACTCCACTCGAGGCTGACTTTGTCTTACCGCCATAGGGTCCTGTAAACGGTTGTCCTTCGGGTAAGAAGTCGGGTGACCCAACGGTGCCCGCGAGAGGTATTGCGACGGGACGACAGGGAGGGTACGACCAGTGTACCGGTGTGCTTGGCCCCTGGTCGTTGGCCGCGAGAGTTACCAAACTACGAAACTCGAGCTCCTCCCGGAGCACACGCGAGACAAGGTAAGGAGACAGTTCACTTTGTTGGTAACCGCAGTGACTTGGTGGGACGACGGGGCAGGCACCGATGTACTGGTGGTCCTGGCTGCTGTCGTTGTCCACGGGTCGGTTAAGTCGAGGCAACGATAACGGTTGTCACGCAGGTTAATTAAAATGCTAAATGGTTCAGTGAATGTCTTGAGTTGGCTATATGCCATGTACGCACTACCTACCCGTGGGAACTACGAGTTATGGGCTCCTCCGCTTCTTAGTGTCGTCCGAGGACTCTTCAGACGTCAGCAGTACCGCGGCCTGCGCCGGGAAGTGGTGTTGTCTTATTTTGCTCGCGCGGTGGTGTCTTATTTGGATTTGCTTTAACTTCACCGGCCAGCCTCGCACCGTGCAGGAGTACGTCGGGGTTAGGGTCCAAAGCCCCACGTACATAGGATATAGTCCGGCGGATGACCTCTCTGTTGAGTTTGAAAGATGGGCTATGAAGTGTCGGATAGCCTCGGTGGAGCGTTCCATAACAAGGTTCCCGCCACCCTGGAGATCCGTGCGTGTAGCGTAACACAAGTGCACCCCTGCAGGGAAGATTAATCTATTCGAATAGCCGTGTCCACGGTAACAGGACGCTTTATGCTGAAGCTGGATCTTACCACTAGAAACTATTATTAAACTGTATGGTTCCGGGTTCTCTTCCTCGCGGGGATGTCGAGGAGGTGAACTCGGAGGAATTGATAATTATTACAACTTATTATTATTCAATGTTGCAGCAACTTCTGCTTCATTGTTACTTTATTGCTTTATATAAATGTTGGCTGATTCTTACCTCATGCTGCAAGACATCATCGGAAGATGCTAGTCTTCGATAGGCCTAGCTTCTTACCCTTGCTCTAGATTTCTGTCTTCAGTCCACTATATACAACCTCTTCTTTCCGTTGATACAATGCATATTGCTTAGTAGCGGACGTAAGACTAGCGGGTATACTAGATACTCACCTGCTTTATTTCCTTTACTGTTTTGCCTGATCGGCCGCTGCAACCGACGTTGGAGCTCAGGAGCAGGAGTACCCCGGAGGTGCCTACTACGACGTCGAGTTCCGTGTCGATTAGGAGTAGTTCTGTGGATCCCAGGCAGGAGGCCTCGCCTTTTCGATCTGTATCTCTGATGTGATTTGTGCTAGCCTTCTTAAGGCAAAACTTGACTAACTATGTCTGTACTCAGATATTTGGCTTGTATGACTTATATATTCGGGTCCGCGTGACCCCCTCTATTGTAATATATTTGTTTATCTTTTTGTGTTTAGTGTTGTGCCGTGATATTATCACCGTGGCACCCTAATCTCAGTCGTGTACCCTGTGTGTATGATTACTGTACACGGATTGATTTTCGGGGCGTCACATGAGGCCCCCTAGCTCGGCTCTGCCGAGCCACATCAAGTGAAGCTATCGAGGAGTAATCCTCGTACTCCACTTGTTGCTGAATCTGTGTAGCCGCTCTAGGTACCAGAGCAATGGTTGTCCTTTAGGTAAGAAGTCGGGCGACCCAACGGTGCCCGCGAGAGGTATTGCGACGGGACAACAGGGAGGGTACGACCAGTGTACCGGTGTGCTTGGATCCTGATCGTTGGCCGCGAGAGTTACCAAACCACGAAAGTCGAGTTCCTCCAGGAGCACACACGAGACAAGGTAAGGATACGGTTCACCTTGTTGGTAACCGCAGAGACTTGGTGGGATGACAGGGCAGGCACCGATGTACTGGTGGTCCTGACTGATGTCGTTGTCCGCGGGTCGGTTAAGTCGAGGCAACGATAACGGTTGTCCCGCAAGTTAATAAAATGACGAATGGTTCAGTGAATGTCTTGAGTTGGCTATATGCCATGTACGCACTACCTACCCGTGGGAATTACAAGTTATGGGCTCCTCTGCTTCATAGTGTCGTCCGAGGACTCTTCAGACGTCAGCAGTACCGCGGCCTGCGCCGGGAAGTGGTGTTGTCTTATTTGCTCGCGCGGTGGTGTCTTATTGGGATTTGCTTTAACTTCACCGGCCAGCCACGCACCGTGCAGGAGTACGTTTGGGTTGGGGTCCAAGGCCCGACGTACTTAGGATTTAGACCGGCGGATGGCCTCACTTTTGAGTTTGAAAGATGGGCTATGAAGTGTCGGATAGCCTCGGTGGAGCATTCCCTAACAAGGTTCCCGCCACCCTGGAGATCCGTGCGTGTAGTGTAACACAAGTGCACCCCTGCAGGGAAGATTAATCTATTCGAATAGCCGTGTCCACGGTAACAGGACGCTTTATGCTCAAGCTGGATCTTACCACTAAAAACTATTATTATTAAACTGTATGGTTCCGGGTTTTCTTCCTCGCGGGGATGTCGAGGAGGTGATCTGAGAGGCATTGTTAATTATTACAACTTACTATTATACAATGCTGCAGCAACTTCTGCTGCATTGTTATTTTATGCTTTATATTGAACTGTTGGCTATTCTCTCCTCATGCTGCAAGACTCGTCGGAAGATGCTAGTCTTCGATAGGCCTAGTTTCTTACCCTTATTCTGATTTCTATCTTGCAGTCCACTATATATAGCCTCCCCTTTCCATTTGATACAATGCATAATGCTTAGTAGCGGACGTAAGACTCGCGGGTATGCTAGATACTCACCTGCTTTATTTTCCCCTTTTATTGTTTTGCCTGATCGTCCGCTGCAGTCGACGTTGGAGCCTTGGAGTCCAGGAGCAGGAGATCCCCGATGCCGACCACCACAACATGAAGACCCCCGATGCCTACTACGACGTCGAGTTCCCCTTTGTCCAGGAGTAGTTTGGAGGTTCCAAGGCAGGAGGCCTCGCCTTTTCGATCTATTGTTATTTGTGCTAGCCTTCTTAAGGAAACCTTGTATTCTTGTGTCTGTACTCAGATACTTTTGCTTCCGCTAACCTTGTGCTCTCGAGCTGTTGTATTCGAACCCTCGTGGCCCCTGGCTTGTATTAAACAACTTGTATTATTTTATTTGTAGAGTTGTGTTGTGATATCTCACCGTTAGTCCTTGATCTCGATCGTGTACCTTGCGTGTATGATTACTGTACACGGTCTGATTTTGGGGGCGTCACAGAGAGGCTCCATAAGGATGGACTTCTTGATTCATTGGATTTTGGATCCCTTGATACATGTGAACCATGCCTCATGGGCAAAATGACAAGGACTCCATTCAATGGGATAATGGAGCGTGCGGATGACTTATTGGGGATCATACATACAGATGTATGTGGACCCATGAACGTCCCCACACGCAATGGTCTTCTTTACTTCGTGACCTTTACTGATGACTTGAGTAGATATGGGTATATTTACTTGATGAAGCATAAGTCTGAAACCTTTGAAAGGTTCAACGAATTTCAGAATGAGGTCGAAAATCAACTCGGAAAGAAAATCAAGCACCTTCGATCGGATCGAGGTGGCGAGTATTTAAGTCACGAGTTTGGCAATCATCTGAAGTCTTGTGGCATAGTACCACAGCTTACGCCGGCAGGCACACCTCAGAGAAACGGTGTCGCTGAACGACGTAATCGAACTCTATTGGATAGCGTACAATCGATGATGTCTCATACTGATTTGCATGTGTCATTCTGGGGGTATGCATTAGAAACTGCCGCTTACGTTCTTAATAGGGCACCATCCAAATCCGTAAAAACAACATTATTTGAAGAATGGCATGGAATGAAACCTAAGTTGTCTCACCTGAAGATTTGGGGTTGTGAGGCTTATGTTAGGAAACTACAGCTTGACAAACTTGAATCCAAGGCGGATAAGTGCATCTTTGTGGGCTATCCCAAGGAAACTTGTGGATACACCTTCTACAATCAGTCTGAGAGCAAAACGTTTTTTGCCAAGACTGGAAACTTTCTTGAGAAAGAGTTTCTCTCGAAAGAGTTGAGTGGAGGAAAATAGACCTCGATGAAGTGACTAACCAATCACTCCAATTGGAATAAACGACCACATAAGTTGTTCTGGAACCTTCTTCCACAGTGGGAGCTGAAGAGAATGGCCAGAACGACATTCATAACGATCATGACATACATGATGATCATGATTAGAATCAAGAAGAATCTATTATGCCCCGTAAGTCATCAAGAGTCCGTCAAGCTACTGAGTTTTACGGACAGCTTGTGAATGCAATCTCGGCTGATGAGTCAGATGAACCTACGAGTTACAAAGAAGCAATGGAGGGACCCGAGTCCGAGAAATGGCTTGAAGCCATGAAATATGAAATAGACTCCATGTCCACCAAAAAAGTTTGGACTTTGGTGGATATTCCCGAGGACCACAAGGCCGTCGAGAATAAATGGATTTTCAAGAAAAAGATAGACGCAGACGGAAACTTATCTGTCTACAAAGCTCGACTTGTCGCGAAGGGGTTCCGACAAATTCAAGGAGTTGACTATGAGGAGACGTTCTCTCCTGTAGTGATGATAAAGTCTATTCGGATCCTCCTATCAATAGCTGCATATCATGATTACGAGATATGGCAGATGGATGTGAAAACTGCATTCATAAATGGAAACATTGAGGAAGAGTTGTATATGATGCAACCAGAGGGGTTCATCGATCCAAGGAATGCTGGTAAGGTGTGCAAGCTTCAACGGTCCATCTATGGGTTGAAGCAAGCATCTCGGAGATGGAATCTTCGATTTGATGAGGTCATTAAAGCTTTTGGATTTGTCCAAAACGTCGAAGAGTTCTGCGTCTATAAGAAACTGAGTGGGAGATCTATAGCATTCCTTGTGTTATATGTAGATGACATATTGCTAATAGGGAACGATAAGCAATTCTTAGGAGAAGTGAAGGAATATTTAAATGGACAATTTTCCATGAAGGACCTTGGTGAAGCTGCGTACATATTGGGGATTAAGATCTATAGAGATAGACCTAATCGACTATTGGATTTGAGTCAGAGCACTTATATTGACAAGATATTGAAAAGGTTCAGTATGGATAACTCCAAGAGAGGCCTCTTGCCAGTTATAAAAGGTGTCAAGTTAAGCGTGACTCAGTGCCCGACCACAGCAAAAGAGAAGGAGGAAATGTCCTCAAAACCCTATGCCTCAGCCATAGGTTCTCTCATGTATGCTATGTTATGTACCCGGCCGGATTTAGCGCTGGCTATTAGTATGACTAATCGCTACCAGAGTAATCAGGGAATGGCTCACTAGGCCGCAGTAAAGAATATCCTAAAGTACTTGAGAAGAACAAATGATATCTTTCTCGTTTATGGAGGAGTTGATGAGGAGCTCACCGTAAAGGGTTACGTAGACGCAAGCCTCGGATCAGAACTAGATGATTCGAAATCCCAGACGAGATATGTTTTCATGTTGAACGGTGGCGCAATTAGCTGGAGGAGCAGCAAACAGTCAGTCGTCGCCCAATCTATAATGGAATCGGAGTATAGTGCCGCTTGCGAAGTGTCAAATGAGGCGCTGTGGCTGAAGAAGTTCGTGATCGAGCTTGGCGTCTTTCCCAGCTGCTCTGACCCCGTGGGAATCCTCTGCAAAAACACGGGTGCCATTGCTAACGCGAAGGAGCCAAGAACTCACTCTACAGCCAAGCACATTCTCCGAAAGTTCCATGTGACGCGAGACTACGTCCAGGATGGACACACTAGGATTCACAAGATACATACGGATCTGAACGCAGCAGACCCGATGACTAAACCTCTTCCACAGGGCAAGTTTGAAGAACACCGAGATACTATTGGTGTTAGATACATACCGGATGTAAACTAGTGTAATTTGTACTCTAGTGCAAGTGGGAGACTGTTGGATATGTGCCCTAGAGACAAGTTAATAAAGATATTTGTCACATATCCGTTTTGTTCATAATACGTTTTATACTGTGCTATAAATGTATTACTTGGAAATACCAATACAGGTGTAGCATAAAACATAGGTCCATAGTTTAACTCGGGTAAACTATCTCATTGGGAAATTGATTGATCAAGCTTTCCTGATCATGGCGACACTTAAGTCCATTGACAATGAGGTCATGTCATTAGGGGAATGATGTGATGGACATACACCCACCTAAACCATTGCAATGTGATCGAGTCACATAGTTCAGCGTTGCGATGACTTTGTAACATATGGCTTAGTCCTTAGACCGTAATGATCATACGTAATTGTCATCTATGAGGAGACTTTGATTTGTATCCCACCGCCTGACTGAAATATGCTTGCTATAACAGTGCACTTTGGGTATTCCGAAATAGATGGTTGATGAGTATGTTAATAGATCAGAGCGGGATTTGTCAGTCCTTGTAACAGGATAGGTACTCTGGGCCCACTCGGTGATATTGCATCAATAGCTTGCAAGCAGGTGACTAGGTCACGGGAGATGCAATAGGCAGGGATGAGTAAACTTGTTTGTTGTGAACGAGATGTGAACACGGTATGTGGGATACCGATGATCGAACCTCGAACAAACAAAGTACCGCATCACAAAGGGATTACGTTGTATCGTTAACGGTTTCCAAAAGCGATTGAAGTTCATTCGATGGAAGCGCAGGGGCTTTCAAGGATTGTAACCAGGTCCAACTGACTAGTAATTGGTCAATGAGAAGAGTCTCGACCATGTCTGCTGTTTCCCGGACCGTTAGGGTGTTACACTTAAGGGCAATCGATGCATAGGACAGTTTCGGGATCAATCGGTGAAATAGGAGAAATCACCGGAATAGTTCTGGAGGAGGACGGAAGTTGTTCCAGACATTTTGAATGGTTCAAAATAAAGTTTAATTTGTTTTAATAATGTTTCACTATTTAATTATCTGAATTAAATATTTAAACCTATTAAAATAATTAAAAATAAATGGAAAAAGGTATCTGGGCCTTTGGGGCCCATTAGGGGAGGAGGGGGTTTCCCCCCTTGGGCTTGGCGCCAAGGGTGGGGCCCATCCCCCCTAGGCCGGCGCACTCCCCCATTGGGAGTTTAGTCTCGCATGGGGGAGGGGAGGAGGCTGGCACACCCCTTGGCCTATATAAGGAGGGGTACACCACCCTTTTTCCAACACACAATTATTCCTCTCTCTGTCTCCTTCTCCTTCCTGGAAGTGGACTCCCCTTGTTTGGAGTCTGCACCTGTAATGGAGTTCTCCACCATAAAGCAGGCCATCGCTCTGCTGGAGTCGGGATCCGAATCCGTCCTTCTTCCGCTGCTCGCCTGGTTCGGGGCCCGGGAGGAACATCGATTGTACCGTACGTGTATAATCTCTTCGAGGCACTACACCTGTGGTGCTACATCATCACTGGAGGTCAACCGGGAGTCATCCTCGCCGGTTGTCTACTACACGACAGGGAGGTCATAGTTCCGAGTCTACGCCAGCCACGTTCGCAAGAACGTTTCCCTCTTTCGGTCTTCAAAGGTATGAATATCGATTCCCTCCTTTACTTTACATCGCCATAGCATAGATCTTGGGTTCGGGTACCGTAGGTATGAAAAATTTGTGTTTTCTGCCCCGTATCCCAACACATTAGGGGGCATGAACCCACAATCATACATAACACTCCCTCTTTGAGTTACTATCTACTACTTGGCCAAAGCAATAAAAAGCAACAGAGAACATGCAAGAATTACTCAAGAACAAAATATAAAAGGTAAACCAAATATATAACTCATCACGATCTGAACATAATCTCATAATCCATCGGATCCCAACAAACACATCATAGCAACAACAAGAATATTACATAGGTGCCTTGATCATGTAGGGAAACTCACAAGGCCTAAATATTGAAGAACAAGATTGGAGAGAAGACATCACATAGCTACTGGTCATGGACCCGTAGTCCAAGGAGGACTACTCACGGCATATCCGAGAAGCGTCCACGGTGGTGGAGAAGTTCCCGGAGATCAATCCTCCCTCCGGCAGGGTGCCGGGAAGAGGTCTTCTGGTGCTCCCGATCTTGGAAGCGCGGAGGCGGAGGAACATAGAGGTATTTTGCGATGCGGGGTTCTCATCGAGGGCTTCCTGGACGAAGAGGTAATATAGGCCAAAGGGGGAGCTAGCGGCCACCCGGGGATCCCAGGCGCCCTGGTGGCGCAGCTAGGGGTGGGGCGCGCCACCTGGCCCTCCTTCGGGGTTCCGGAAGCTTCCGTTTCTCTTATTTTTATTCTATTTTTTCTGGAATTTTCGGAGCATTTTAAATTGAAAAAAATCACTGCAACTAAAGACATCAACAGATAGAAACTGGCACTAGGTGCACTGAGTTAGTAGGTTAGTCCAAATATGTGTAAAATGACATAAAGTGTAGCAATGTCATATAAAAGTGCATGGAACAAGAAGAAATTACATATACGTTTGGGACATATCAACATCCCCAAGCTTAATTCCTGCTCGTCCTTGTGTAGGTAAATGATAAAACAGATAATTTCTATGGTGACATGCTAACACACATATAAGAACTTCAAAGTAAAGCAAGTAATATGTGCAATTCAAGTCAAGATAATAACAAGCAAGAGTCTTAGTATTAATTCTAGCAAGGTATAAATATAAAGGTGCAAGAGCTCTCGCTATCCGTGACTCGAATGTCTCCAAATGGTGTTTGCGTGCAAGCAATGGGAGATGGGATTAGAGAATAAATATATATATATATATATATAGTTTAATTGAGAACCCAATCTACTAAACTTTCACATTTGGTATCCTTCGGGATCTTATTTTGACTCATCTCCAGACCACTAGTCAGGTACAAGTCAAACTTATCCTCTCCCTTTCGACTTTGAGTACTCATGAAATGGATGAATGCGAGCAAGATATGTTGGCACTTAGGATGACAAAGAGAGAAATGATGGGGAAGGAAGACAAAAAGGTGTGAAGGGCTCACATCAATGAGGACAATCATATGCGAGAGAAGGCCAAATGATAGATATGATGTGAGGAGTAGGGATTGCCATGCAAGGGATGCACATGTGAGCTAAGGTAAGCTCTCCAATGGAACTTGTGGGGGTGCATCCAACTTGCTTGCTCATGAAGACCTAGAGCTCAATTGAGGAGTCTCATCCTTGGAATATGCAAGCCAAGTTCTATAGTGTAAGGGTCCCCACATAGTTATGCATGAATGATAATCTCTATGGAGTACAAATATAATAATGGAGTACGAGTGTGGATCTTTCAAAAGGAATGGTAGTGTTGCCCCCTTCTCTCTTTTTTTTTCTTTTTTTCTTCATATTTTTTTGTATTTTTTTGTATTTTTGTGGCCTCTTTGGATCTTTCTATTCATCTCTCATTTGTCCTCTTTGGGATCTTTTAATTTGTCCTCTTTGGGATCTTTTAATTTTGTCCTCTTTGGGATCTTTTCCTCACTTATGGGTAACACTCTATATTTTTAAAGAATATAGAAGATCTTCACACATGATAAGAAGTACTCAACATAAAGAAAAATAAAAACTATCATTATGTATGCAAATGTACGCCTCTACCAGTGTAGCAGGATATGCAATGATACTAGCGCGTCATGTAGCAATAATAAGGGCAAAAATCAACTAGCATGCGGCTCCTCGATTAAGAAAAAGCATGTATGACATGAAGATCAAGTCATGAGATGGTGGATGTTGCATGGCAATGTATCTCGGAAAGGCTATGGAAATGCCTTGATAGGTAGGTATGGTGTCTGTTTTGAGGAAGATATAAGGAGGTTTATGATGACAGAGCGTATCATGCCAAGGGTTTGGATGCACCGGCGAAGTATGCGCAAACTCTCAAGGTGAGAAAGGGCAATGCACAGTACCGAAGAGGCTAGCAAAATATGGAAGGTGGAAGTGCCAACAATCGAATACTCGCATTAGTCCAAAGAACTCATGCACTTATTATCGGCAACTCTCTATCTGATCGGGAGGTTCACATAGAGACGAGTACCTCAAGGAGGAATGTATGGGGGTTTGGTTATCCTTGCGCATCCCCGACCCATGGTACGTGAGGGTACTCCATAGATTCCAACCCCTCCAGAGGTTAGCGATCCATCTAGTAGCTAGAGTTCTCAACTATTTTTTTTGTAGGTTTCAAAAATAAGTACGGATTGCCCAAAATACGACACCTATCACTAATAGGCTCAATATCTTGTCATGAAAAGTCCAAACATTACTCAAATCAATACCTCAAAACTATTTCAAGTTACTACTATACTTATAATACACTACTGGAATTCTCTTGTTTGCCGTCTGTCATAGCAGACGGAAAACACACCTTTAGCTGTCGGTAAAGAGCTTTGCCGTCTGTCCCCGGACAGCACAACTCTTGTCAGCCGTTTCTTCGGCAAAGGGGTGCTTTGCCGTCTGCATATAATCGACGGACGACATAGACCTTTTCCGACCGTATAATGGCAAGTAGACGGCAACGAGAGCCTGACGGCAAATAGATTACAAGCCCCTCCGTCAGGCCGTTAACGGTGAGGTGTGCCATCTACCGATAGACGACATTGAAATGGTGACATCATCAAGATGTCACCTCTCGTCAGATCTTTGCCCTCTGTCGGACAAACGGCATAGTTATGCTCGTTGCCGTCTGCCAGCTATATGCAGACGACATACTGACCAAATGGTGACCCAGTATGTTGCCAGATGGCACAGCTGGGTCACACGTGTCCTCTTTGCCGACAACAAGCAGACGGGAAAGCTCTTTGCTGACTGCCTTCAGACGGCAAATAACCTATATTGTCTCTATTTTTTCTGTTTTTCTTTAAAACTCTGCATTTGAAAATAAAATAATACATATATATATATATATATATATATAGTAGCACCTATCACAACACATCACACCATATCCAAGAACATATGAATCTCTAACAATATTAAAAGGTCTCCAACAAGCATAACAAAAATAAACACATTGTTTAATATATACATCACACATAGCTCATTACACAAAGTCTCAAAACAGTTCATAACAACATCACACCAAGTTCATAACAACAACAAAGTCTCTAGACAGCAACTCCAGCAATGCATGACCCCCGTAAAACAAATCTGCAAAATAAAAATAAGAAAATTAGAGAAAGAAGGAGGACAAGAAGAATAAGTAATAAGAGAAGGAGAATGACAAGAAGAAGAAAAAGATGAAGATTCTTTTTCTTCTTCTTCTTGTTCTTCTTCTTCTGTTTTCTTTAGAATTTGTGAGAAATTAAGCTAACCTTTAGCATTTGTGAGCACATTTTGAGAAATTAAGCTAACCTTTAGAATATGTGAGAAATTAAGCAAAAATTAGCATGTTTTGATCCAATGAAGCTAACTTTAACATTTGTGAGCAATTTAAGAAACTTTAACATAATTTGAGGAATCAATAGGATGTTTTGAGGAATTAAGCTAGCTTTAGAATTTTTTGAGGCACTTTAACTAACTTTAGAATTTTTTAAGCGAATCAAGCTAACTTTAGCATTTTGTGAGTGATTCAAGCTAACTTTAGTATATGGTGAGCAAATGAAGCTAACTTCACCATTTTGTGAGCAAATCAAGCTAAATATGCATTTTCAAACTAACTAAGCATTTATAAAGCAAAATATAGAACAGAAATTACCGAAGTGTAGCCCTCAAGGCTGAGGTGGCTGAGAAGCATCAGTCGGGTTGCCCGAGGTTGACGGGGGAGAAGGGTCATGGGGTGCAGCCTGAGAGTTATGCTGCACGAAAAGATTAACTAGTGGTTAGCACGACGCCACTCAATAAGGTATTCATGATCATTGAAAGATACTCACCGTCCCCACAGGAGAAATGATCGGCATCGGTGGAGCGTCCTGGCTAGTATTCTCGCACATAGTATACACATTTGTTTTCCACCAGTCAATCATATTAGTTCCTAATATAAACAAACATTATAACATGCATTCTTTGGGTGAATATGAACAAGTGACTTAGCACGATGAGCTCGTACAAGGCCCGGTTCGACGCATCGTGGCGTGCCGCGGCCTCCTCAAGAGCCTTCGCCGTCCTCTCCTCTGCAAACCGCTCTCTCTCTCTCTCTCTGCTGACTTCTCCTCTGCCAACCGCTCCTTCTCCTTGAGTAGCCGCTGGGTATTCTGTCGCTCTCTCTCAAGAGCTTCCTGCAACCCCACTCCTGTAGTTAGCACTGTAATATTCGATGAGAGAACACAAGAATGCAAGAGTCCTTATGGCTAACCTAGATAGCGAGATCGGCTGGCCGCGCACGAGTCCTTATAGTAGGAGAAGAGCTCGTTTGGCGCGCCTTGATCTCAGGAAGAGTCCTATTGCACCGAATAAACTTATCTCCAATGGCCATGGCGCCATGGCGCCTTCCGCCACCAGAGATCATCACCAGCTCTGGGTCAATAGGCTTCCCAACCGGGGTATAATCCTGCCCGTTCTTCTCCTTCGCCACCTCAGTATAAGCCTTCATCTTACCGTAGGCGGCAACGTTGGCGAAAGTCGACGGAGTGGCAATATCCGACTCTGAGAGTGCCTTGTCCTTCTTGTACGACGCTGTATGGGCCATGCCATAATGGTCGAACACCCCAAGCGGCTCTGTTTTATTATGCTCCACCGAAAAGATAAAGCAAAGCACAATATTAGTAAACGGATAAGTTGTGGGTGCATAAAAGACAATATTAGCAAAGCACACATACCCATTTTTGCCTGTAACCAGCTAAGTTGCGGCTGCCTTGATGGTGTGGCACACCAACCATCTGGGCGCGCCGGTCCTTGGCATTGTCGTGGGCGGCCAACCAAGCTTCTGAGCACCACTGGTCCACAATGACCTCCCAACAATCCATCTTATCCGCACACAATCTCGGTGGCGCATAAGTTCGTAAACAGGAAGATTAGCTATTATAGGCCTAGCTATCTAGGAATCAAATCAAGGAAACTAAAAGATGCAAGAAGGGGTTACCATCATGTACTGGTCCCTCGTCAGATACTTCTTTCGGCATTCCGACTTGCTACGCTTAAGGCCACTCTTGGCGTAGTAGTCACGGACCGCCTGCACTCGCATCTCGTGCCTTGTGTTCTGCAAGAGGCGCCTGCACTCTTGGATGAGCACCTTTCCCGCCTCCTCCTCCATGGACTCTTCGACCTTGTAATAGACCTGCAATTAATAGCACGAGACAACACTGATGAGTGCACCAACTACCTAGCTATTCTCAAGTTCTCATTGTATGATAGAGAAATTACCCAAAAGCCATTCAACACCATGTCCGCTCTAGTGTGGCATTCGACCCCGTTGACGGTCGTATTTGACGGGGCCTCGACAGCTATACAGTGCTCCCAAAAGATTCCAGGCTACGGAGGCGAATCATCATCGAGCAACTGAACCAACCCCGGGAAATTCTGCCTAATGAGCACACCAAGGATGCCGTTGGGATTGCGGACACCCGAGGCGTATGCCAATCCCCTGCAATACAAAAAAGTAAAAAAATCCATCAGATATTTGCATAAACCTTGGCGTACTGAAACAAAGTAATTAAGTGCACTTACGTCTCTCCATCAGGCGTAATCAATGACCTATGGGTGGGAGTCACCGGCTCAGCCGGGAGCCGTGTACCCCCACGCTGGTACACGGTGTTACCCTCAGCCCCCTCAGCCTCATCATCATTGGGAACCGCCTCCTCTTCACCAACCTTCCTCTCTTCACAAACCTCCCCCTCGGGCGTCTCCACCTCCGGCCACGGACCCCAGGACGTGCGCTGGGACGTAGCCTCCTCCTCCACCATGGGACTCTCCGAGGAGGGATCCACCCTGTGCTCTGGTGAATCAGCCAGAGGTGGTGGCGAGGAAGGCACAACTGTCCGCCTCCCTCTCGTGCGGCCACCACCAGCTCTGCCTCCTCTCCCGCCCCTCTTCGTCCGACCTGCTCTCCCCTTGGGCACCTCAGAAGTAGGAGGCGAGGACATACTCTCGAGCAAAGACCTCGGTAGAGTCCCTGGTGCGAGCGCAGTACCCCGGCCCCTACCTCGTGACGAAGAACCACCCGCGGAGGTTTCGCCCTCCATATCTGTCATGAACCTGCCAGAAAGCATAGTAAACAAAATTAGTACAAGTGATAAAAAGAAATAATACTACTACAAAAGAAAAAAAGTAATTACTACAATGAGAATATATATACATATATTTAATTAAAGTTGGGATTCATACAACTAAAAATAGTCGGGATCATCAGTCTCTTCTCCGGGATCAATTGATGGATCATCATCACTATCACGCGTGTCGTCATAAATGACGGCATCATCGGGTTCAACAACACCAACATTTGAAAGGACTTTCTGTAAACGGTCAAGCATTGAAAATTCATCAGGAGCAGTAACCTCTTCTTCTTCAGGAGGCTCTTGCACATCATTCGTATGGGCTTCTTCATCATCATCGGTATCGGGTTCACTCTCATTGTCTTGTTCCATGTTCTTGGGTTGTGTAGAGCGGTTTTAGAAACGTTTTTTGAGGCTCCGGGTTTCTTGGAAGAATTCTCCTTCATATGTCTCCGGGTTAATGTGAGGCTCATAATCATCTTCATTGGGGGGAGGTGGTCTAAGATGTGGTGGCACATGATAAACAACATCCCAACCTTTCAGGTTTTCAACCGTTTGGAAGGGGTAGGATAGATAGAAAACCTGGGTGGCCTGTTGAGCCGTAATATATACATCATGGACATTTAAATGTGTGTCTTGTCGAATTTCGACTAGACCTACATGTTCATAAGTCCGTCTAGTCTCCGACGGAAAAACCAATGACATCTGAAGACAACCATGTTCGAAGGATTTTCACCATATAATAGAAGTTCGTATATTGCTTCGACTCTTCCATAATATTCGATACCTCCTTCGCCAACAACCGACACACCCAAATTTGTAGATGTTCGATCGGGTATTATTTGTTCTTTGCCAACGATACGAAAGCGATACCCGTTGATGTCGTATTTATCAAATGTACGGACCTTAAAGTCAAAACCATTAGCGACTTGTCTCAATTCTCCGTCCATAGGCTCGTCAGGTGAATTTGCCTATAAGTTTAATAGGAAAAGATTGGTATATTAGTCGGAAATATGACCAACAAATGAAACCCTTTATGAATGGTAGTTACCGTTCGTTTGAACCAAGAGATGAAACCGGGATTTACGTCTCCATGTTTGGTGAGAAGCTCATACTCTGCGATGGAATCCCTTTCAATAACCGCTCCAATCGAGTATTGGGCGACGTATCGACTGTACCAATTGATGTGAATAAGACACTAGAATTATAAGAAGTTGCAAAACATTTTACGTACCGAGCACTTACTCGATGTACAGAAGCACTTCTTTTAGGTTGGTGAAGATATACAATGTAAGGGTCCTCTATTCTTCGAGATCCAAAATCATATTTCTCGAAGCACCAATAGATCCAAGATTCCCTTTGAATAGGCTAAGGTTGGATTGACGTCGTTCAGGGTCGTCAGTATTGTATCGAGGCTTTGGATTATGCAAATGGCGATTTTTGGCTTCATAGTGTGCTGTCACAAAGTTTTCCGCCTCCTGGGTAATGAATGTCTCGGCCATGGATGCTTCAATTATACGTTTATTTTTACATTTTGCTCGAAGCGTCTTCTGCATTCTCTCGGTTGAATAGCACCAACGGTTTTGCATAGGCCACCCAATCTTGCCTCGGTCGGGAGATGCAATATCAAATGCTGCATCGGATTAAAAAAAACCCGGTGGAAAGATCTTTTCTAACTTACAGAGCAACTCCGCCGCCGTCTCTTCCATATCTTCTAGCACGCCATCGGATAGTTCTTTAGCACAAAGAACACGGAAGAAATAGCTCAGTTCTGCCAGTACTAGCCATTCTTCCTCGGGGATATAGCCGTGCAACATCACCGGCATTACCCTCTCAAGCCATATGTGCCAATCATGACTCTTGAGCCCAAATATTTTCAATTTTCTGGACTAGTTCCCCTCCTCAGATTTGCTACATACCCATCGGGGAACATCAACGGTTTTGCATCCACAAGAGAATTTCCCTCATATGCCCCCTTTCAAGATTGAACCAGGCCCTTGGCTTCGACCAATTCTTCCTTCAGGCTGTCGCATGTTCTGGAAAGGTCTATCACATAGAGTCTCCTGGTCGACTCTAGCTTTAGGATTATCCTTTGACTTCCCATCTATGCCAAAAAATGTACCAAATAGGGCCTCACCGATATTCTTTTCAGTGTGCATCACATCAATGTTGTGTGGAAGTTCGAGGTCTTTGAAGTAGGGGAGATCCTAGAAGCATGTCTTGTGAGTCCATGCTTGTTCCGAATTATATACCTTGAAATACCCGAGACGTTCTGGATCAGGCTCGAGAGAGTTCAACTGAGCCAGGACCTGTTCACCCATCATCGTAGGTGCTGCCAGGTTTTTGACAGCTTTTCCTTTGATGAAGTTCTTCCTGTCTCTTCTAAAAGGATGCTTAGGAGGCAGAAACTGTCTATGTAAGTCGAAGCAGGAATACTTGCCACCCGCCTTCAGCCAATGAAACTGAAGAGCAGCCTTGCATGTTGGGCATGCGAACCTTCCATGAACACACATGCCAGAGAAAAGCGCATACGCCGGTAGGTCATGCATCGAGTATTGGTACCACACATGCATTATGAAGGTCTTTTTGCTAGCTGCATCGTATGTCTTGAACCCTTCATCCCAAGCTTGTTGGAATTCCTCCTTAAGCGGTTGCATGTACACATCCATATTCTTCCCCGGATATTTGGGCCCTGGTATTATCAATGTCAGGAAAATGTTCTTCCTTTGCATAATCTCTGAGGGGGGGGGGAGATTGAGTGGCATGACAAATACAGGCCAACAACTATATGAGGCTGCCATCAGACCAAAAGGATTGAACCCATCCGTGTCGACGGTGATTCGGCAATGCTTTGGCTCCTTAGCTTTTTGCCAATGTTTTTCATCGAAGTGCCTCCATGCTAAACCATCTGATGGGTGAGTCAACATCGGCTTCCCATCTGCATCAAATTCCGTTCTCTTCCCATATTTGTGCCATGTCATCTGTCTGGCTATCTCTTCCATCATGTAAAGGTGTTGAATTCTTGGTATCACTGGAAGATACCGAAGAAAATTTACGGGTGGTCTCCGTCTTCTCACCTTGACCATTGTCTACCACAACATACCTGGATGACTTGCATTTGGGACAATAGTCTTCCCGCGCAGACTCTTTCCTAAATAAAGCACATCCATTCTCACAAGCATGTATCTTCTCATAGGGCATCTTAAGTACCTTGCGGATCTTATTCGATTGGTACAGCTTTGCAGGCATAACATGATCTTTTGGTAGAAACCACCCAAATAGGGTCATGATCGCATTGTAGAATTATGTGCCCAAGTTGAATTGTGCCTTCAGAGCCATCACTTGTGCTATGGCATCGAGATGACAAAGCTCAGTGTGAGCGTGGAGAGGACGTTTTGAGGACTCCAACATCTCATAGAAGGCCTTCACAGTTTCCTCAATCTCGTCATCCTCATCCTGCGCATCGTCAAAGTCCTGCACCATGTCTTCGATCCCGGTTCCGTACTCGTCCGTGCGCTGGTGGACCACCTCCTCTCTCCCGCGTCCGGCAGACTCGCCATGGAAAGTCCACACCGTATAATCAGGCTTAAAACCCAACTTCTTCAAGTGTTTACCCATATCCACCTCTGTCGCCTGTTTATAGTTGTCGCACCTAACACAGGGGCACCAGGTTTTTCTCTGACCATTTGCAAATGCTGCTCTCATAAACTCGTTGGTTTTCATTGCCCATTCAGTGGTCATCTCTTTCTGATTAGGGCGACCGGTGTACATCCAGGCACGATCATCGCACATCTTGGCACTAGCTAGCTACTAAACAACAAATATACAAGTTTTTCAATTTTATTACGTCCACTTTTTATTGCTTTTATACATAGCTACGGCATATGCAATTAATTAACCTACACACTAATAGGTAAAGATAGGTCCTAATCCCACCCGAGTATGTGTAGATTGGGTTCATTTTCCCATGCTCTGCTCCCGACCCGACGCAAAATTTTGGCAGCACCTCCCCGCTGTTCTCCTAATACACGTATCGACAACAAGCAGAGAGGTTGTGTATCCGGAGAACAACAGGGAGGCGCTGACGAAATTCCACGTCGGATCAGGAACAGAGAATGGAAAAACAACCCAATCTACACATACTCGGACTGTCCATGGATAACATCGGACAATTTGAAAGAATTACTATTATAAATATGGAAATGAATGCATATTTATAACGGTAATCCTTTCGAACGGGGGACACATACTGGTTGCACGACTGTATAATTAAACTATCTATTGCTAGCTAGTGCCATCGGCACAAAGGCCGGAACAGAGCAAAAGAAGGGGGGAGAGGATAGAGGACATTTTTTACTCACCCTAGAAACGCAGGGCGGTCGTCGAACACGATACCCTCGATGACGGTGCTCGAGGTGAAGGGAGACAACTGCACATTAAAATGCAGAAAATCAACACAAATTACTAGTACCGGCAATTAAGCCAAGTAATACTAATATCTAATTAGTAACTATATCTACTTTCTTATTCTTGCTTTTCTTTTATTTTCTTTATTTTTCTTCTTTTTCTTCTCATTCTTCTTATTTTTATTTTTATCCTTCCTCTATTCCTTATTCTTCTTCTATTTTTTTCTTCTCTTTCTTTCTCTCTTCCTCCTCCACCTTCCTCTTCTTTCTCCTCCACCTCCCTCTTCTTCTTCATCCACCTTCATCTTCTTTCTCCTCCACCTTCCTCTTCTTCTTCATCCACCTTCCTCTTCTTTCTCCTCCACCTTCCTCTTCTTTCTCCTCCACCTTCCTCTTCTTCTTCTTCTTCTTCTTCTTCTTATTCTCCTTCTGATTATCCTTCTTTTTCTTCTTCTTTCTTCTTCTCTCTTCCTCCTCCTCCTCCTCCTTCTTCTTCTTTCCTCTTCTTCTCTCTTCCCTCCTCCTTCTTTTTTCCTTTTCTTCTAATTCTCTTTATATCCTTTTATTCTTATTTTCTTTTCTTATTTTCTTTTTCTAAAAACTAAAATCCTAAAACTAACATCCTAACTAATTAAAAACTAAAATTCAACATATAGAAAATAACAGAAATTAACACTAAAAATATTAATAATAATCTAACATATAGCAAATAACAGAAAAAATGAAAAATAACACTAATAATCTAACTAAAATCTAACATATATCAACTAACCTAATAATTAACACTATTAATCTAACTAAAATCTAACATATAGCAAATAACAGAAAAAATAAAATGAAAAAAGGGTGCTCACCTGGGGGCAAGGAGGCCGGCGGCAGGCAGCGTTGGTGGAGGAGGCCGGTGGAGTAGGGCAGCGGCGGTGGGTTGGAGGAAGCGACGGCGGCCGGAGGAGGGCGGCGCTAGGATCCGGCGCGGCGGCCGGGTGCGGGACGGGGCGCGGGTACGGGATCCCGCTGGGTTGGATCCAGCGGCGTAGGGGCGGGCCGGAGTGGGATCTCGGCGGCAGCGACGGCTAGGGCCCGGAGGCGACGACGGCTAGGGCGCGGCGGTGGCGTGGGCCAGAGGCGCGCGGTTGGAGAGTGGAGAGAGTGGGAGAGAGAGGAGGCACGTCGGCCAGGTTAACGGCCAGGGTCTTTGCCGTCTGCCCACGGACGACAAAGGATTCTATGCCGTCCGTGGGCAGACGGCAAAGCCCCTGGACGTTAACTGTAACTTGTGGGTCGGGCTAGGCGGGCCCACCAGGGGCTTTGCCGTCTGCCCTTGGACGGTAAACGACCCTTTGCCGTCTGCATAAATAAGAGCGGACGGCAAACAACCTCTTTGCCATTTGTATACCATTACCGTCTGGTTTTAGTGCAGCAGTCGGCAGAGAACCTCTTTGTCATCTGCCCCGATGGAAAACAAACGGCAAAGAGGTTGGCACATGGCAAACTAAGGAATTCCAGTAGTGATAGCAACCTCAATTACCTACTCATGCAAGACACACAACTCAGTGCAGCAAACCAACTCTCTAAACAAGATAAGCATGATAACTCAAGATAGTTTCAAAAGCAACCTAAATAAAATCTCTTAACAAGATAAGCATGAAAACTAATAGCTAAGCATGACAATGTCTATGAAAAGATAAAGAACACACACAAAAATAAAGATAAGCATGCAAGTCTATGTTGTGTTCTAGGGTGGAGTGGAGCGTGTTTCTCTCCCAAACAATGAAGGATAGGGTCCAACTTGTTATTAACAGCAAGAAAAACTAAACTAAGAAAACGAAAAAGTAAAGAGCGAGACGCTCCAAGTTTAGCACATAACACATGAAGAGATAAAAATATAGCATGGAGAAGGACGAACTGATGATTATTGATGGAGAAGGGGATGCACGGGGGCACCCCAAGCTTAGATGCTTGAGTCTCCTTGGATATTTCTTGGGGGTGCATGGGGGCATCCCCAAGCTTGAGCGCTTGACACTCCCGAATCTTCTTTCATCATCTCCCTTCGCATACTTGAAAACTCCCTTCATACGAAACTCATCATAAGCTGATTAGACTGGTTAGTACCCATGATAAAATAATTTTTTCTCCACTGGAAATAAAGATATTCTTGAAAAGATACTTTTTCTCAAGATTGCCAAAAAATTTTTGCAAAGAAAAAGCAAGATTAAGGTTTGCAAAATGAAGGAAACACAAGACGTGGGAGAATCTGTGAAATACACACCATCAGGTAGTAAATAATTTTTTGGGGGTACTTCTGCAACTCAAATAAAAAAACTCAGAACAAATGCACGAAATCCAATTGTATGGAGCATGCTGTCAAAACAATTCAGATAAAAAATATGATCTGGTGATTTATGGCCAATTTTTCCGTCAATGGGACAAAATCTGTTTCTGGACAACATGTCATAACTTTTGAACTTTCTTGCAATCGGAGGCTAAAACTTGGCACAAAACTTGGAAATAAAGATACAATGATGTTGATACAGTTGTAACAACATCAAGACCACTAAAACTGAAAATAAATACATCTTGGGTTGCCTCCCAACAAGAACTTTCTTTTATGCCTTTTAGCTAGGCATGATACAAGAAAATCAAGTTTTATCGATAACAAAAGAATAGCTTGCCCGTGTAACGGACTCATAAGGTAACTTGATCTTATTTCGAGGGAAGTGTTCCATTCCATTTTTGAGGGGGAACTAGAATCTAATTGTCCCCTTTTTCATGTCAATGATAGCACCAACGGTGTGAAGAAAAGGACGTCCCGAAATACTTGGACATGAGGGATCACACTAATTGTCCAAGACAATAAATTCAACGGGAACATAATTATCAGTGACAATAATAAGCACATCATCAATCCTTCCTAAAGGTTTATTTACGGAAGAATCAACAAGACAAACACCAAAAGAAAATGTATCAAAAGGTTTCAAATTAAGCATATCATACATTCTTTTGGGCATAACGGAGGCACTAGCTCCAACATCTCATAAAGCATAACAAGAGAAGTTATTCAATTTAATTTTGACTATGGGATCCGAACCATCTTCTAGCTTCCTAGGGATGGAAGTCTCAAGCTTGAGGTTCTCCTCCCTAGCTTTGATAAGATCATTGGTAATATGCTCAATGAAGGCAACGTTAAGTGTGCTAGTGTGCGGATCTTTAGCCTTTCTTTGCAAAAAGGTGATAACTTGTGAGAGACTACAATTATCAAAATCAAGATCACTACCATTAATTAAAGTGGTGGTGATGTCATCTAAGCTCATTCTCTTGGTAGTCTCTAGATTAATGGGAGTTTCTTGTCCTAAAGTTGAGGTATTAGCATCACCATTAATAGGTCTAGTGGGACTAGGGATGTGTTGGGTGCTAAAAGTTTTGAGATCCTCAACAACTTGTATAGTGGAGACAGTAGTATGTGTAGGAGGGCTCTTAATTCTATATTCCTCTTCTTTTTCTCTAGCCCATATATCCTTAAGTTTGGCTAGCATTATAATATTCTCATTAATTTATACTTGGATATCATTCATGGCTGTGGTTTTCCTTTCCTCTAGGTGAGAAGTTATAATTTTAAGCAATTCTACCTCATGAGCTATGGTGTCAACCTTCGAAGAGAGTCTATCTATTTTTTCTAATTTCTCATCTACACTCTTGTTGAAGGCCTTTTGAGAAGTGATAAAGTCCTTAAGCATGCTTTCTAATTTAGAAGTGGAGTTTTTGGTGCTAGGATAAGCGTTGTTATCCGATAGTTGTTGAATGGGAACGGTCTAGCATTGCTACCAAAATTACTCCTATAAGAATTATTATTAAAGTTGTTCCTAGAAATAAAATTAACATCAACTTGCTCTTGAGCAACCAAAGAATTTAAAGGAACATCACGAGGATCAATAGGAGCTTGCTTAGTAAGTAAAGACATGATCATGTCAACCTTTTCATTTAAGGAGGAGATTTCCTCAACGGAGTTTACCTTGCTACCTGTTGGAGCTCTTTCGTTGTGCCATTGAGAATAATTTGTCATAATTTCATCTAATAGCTTTGTGGCAACACCAAGTGTTTTTGACATAAAGGTTCCTCCCGTGGCCGAGTCTAACAAATTCTGTGAGGTAAAGTTCAAGCGTGCATAAAAAGTCTGGATAACCATCCAAGTAGTCAAACCATGTGTAGGGAAATTGTTAACAAGAGATTTCATGCATTCCCAAGATTAGGCAACATGTTCATTATCCAATTGCTTAAAATTCATAATATTACTTCTCAATTGGATAAGCTTAGCAGGTGGGTAGTATTTCCCAATAAAATCATCCTTGCACTTATCCCAAGAATCTATGCTATTCCTAGGCAAGAATTGAAACCAAATTTTAGCTCCTCCTCTCAAGGAGAAAGTAAAAAGCTTAAGCTTAACAATATC
Organism: Bromus sterilis; assembly: GCA_950022295.1. Taxonomy (NCBI): domain Eukaryota; kingdom Viridiplantae; phylum Streptophyta; class Magnoliopsida; order Poales; family Poaceae; genus Bromus; species Bromus sterilis. The sequence continues at coordinate 264,320,473 of OX465596.1, read as the reverse complement.
ACTGCTTCTTTATACTTTTGCATATCACAAATTTCAACAAAACAATTCAAGTGTAAAGAAACATCACCTCCAGCACCGGAGAATTTGTTCTTTCATAACAAGATTTAGCAAGGCAGGTTTAATTTCATAAGAAGATGCTGAATTCGCAGGTGTAGCAATAGGAGTGCAGATAAAGTCATTGTTGTTGTGACTAGTGAAGTCACACAACTTAGTGTTTTCAGTGGAACCCATAATGATAGGAGCAAACAAGGACAAGCTAAACAATTTTTTCGTGATTTTTGATAAAGGACACTAAGATAAAAACTATAAGGTAAACAAACAAGACAAAAACCAAAGATAAAAGATAGTGTGCAACTCCCCTATCATGAAGAGTGGAGTCCCCGGCAACGGCGCCAGAAATTGGCTTGATGGCTCTGATGTAGTGCTCCTCGTTGGCTACCCCATGTGGAAGGTTGAGATGTAGCGTAGCGGAAAATTTCCCTTGGCAAAGATATCAAGGTTGAGAGTCAATCCAGTAGGACTCCAAGATCGACAAGTAGGGGGTTCAGCAAGTGATGTGCCGTTTAATGATAATCACTTGCTTTACCTGGACCTGCACATACAACAAATAACTTTGCTCCCAACGAGTTCAGAGAGGTTGTCAATCCCTTCGGCCTTGTTGTTTACAAAGGATTAAACGCAAGGGGATAATGATAGTGATGATAATTGCAATGGAAAGTAGAAGCAGTAAATAAGGGGGAGGTGTAAACAATGGTGGAAATATGGACCGGGGTCCCATGATGTTCACTAGTGATGTCTCTCTCCCAAAAGAAGATAAAACAGCTAAGCTGGGTGAACAATTACAGTTGGGCAATTGACAGAATTATAAACGCACCACAATGCTAATTATGCTTCTTGAAAGTAAGAGGCTCAAAAGCATGGTCAGTACGCCAATACAAGTAGACCGAAATCCATCTGCATCTACTCACTAATCATCCACCTTGAGATATCTATCTAGAACATCTCGCTGGTATTAAGTTGCGAGCCCCACCCAAAGTGTAAACTCAAAGCAACAAACAATTGCATTAACAATCTATGCGTAAGGTAAACAATCCTTGCAACCGCGGTTACAAGCACCGTTGTTTTCTCCCTGGTGGCAACAACACATCCCCTAGTCTCATGTTTCTGCTACTCAAGCTAGACATCGGTGGGCATGGAACCATAATCATACATAACGCTCGCTCTTGGAGTTACTATCTACTACTTGTCCAAAGCAATAAAAAGCAACAGAGAACATGCAAGAATTACTCAAGAACAAAATATAAAAGTTAAACCAAATATATAACTCATCACGATCAGAACATAATCTCATAATCCATCGGATCCCAGCAAACACATCATATCAACAACAGGAAAATTACATAGGTGCCTTGATCATGTAGGGCAGCTCACAAGGGCTAAACATTGAAGAACAAGATTGGAGAGAAGACATCACATAGCTACTGGTCATGGACCCATGGTCCAAGGGGGACTACTCACGACACATCCGGGAAGCGTCCATGGTGGTGGAGAAGCTCCCGAAGGTCAATCCTCCCTCCGACACGGTGCCGGGAAGAGGTCTTGTGGTTCTCCCTATCTTGGAACCGTGGCGCCAGCGGAACAGAGAAGTATTTCATGATGCGGGGTTCTCCTCGAGGGTTTACTAGACGAAGAGGTAATATAGGCCAAAGGGGGAGCCAGGGGCCACCTGGGGCTCCCAGGTGCCATGGTGGCGCGGCTAGGGGTGGGGCCGCGCCACCTGGCTGCCTGGGCGCTAGGTGGGACCCCTAGCCCTCCTTCAGGGTTTCGGAAGCTTCCGTCTCGCTGATTTTTATTCTGTTTTTTTGGAATTTTTGGAGCATTTTAAATTGCGGAAAAATCACTGCAACTGACAGAAACTTGCACTGGGTGCACTGAGTTAGTAGGTTATTTCAAATATGTGGAAAAGGATATAAAAGTGTAGCAAAACATGTAGCAATGTCACATAAAAGTGCATCGGCCAAGAAGAAATTATAGATACGTTTGTGACGTATCAGCGTCTTCGAGTGCCTCCCGAGGCTCTTCTTCTTCGTATCCGCTGATGCGCGGAGCACTGATTCGTAGATCGTGTGGTAGTATAGCCTCAACGCCGTAAACCATGAATAAAGGCATGCATTGCTTTGAGATGTTGGGCGTCATACGCAGGCTCCATATCACAGCTGATATTTCTTCGACCCAGTTGCGTGCTGCTTATTGGAGTGGTGCATAGAGCCGTTTCTTGAGGCCACCACAGACGAGGCCATTAGATTTTTCCACCTTCCTGTTGGATTGTGGGTGTGCAACATATACATAGTTGATTTTGATGCCAATTTCCTTCCATAAGTTATGGAATTCTTCGGCCATGAAGTTGGTGCCATTGTCGGTGATGATGTCATGTGGTACTCCGAAGAGGAAAATGATGGATTTGATAAAGTTTATGGTTGTCGTGGCGGTCGACCTGGTGATGGGGACTGCCTCGATCCATTTGGTAAATTTGTCGATTGCGACTAAGAGGCGGGTGAGACCACCCTTGGAGGACTTCTTCAGAGGACCTCCCATATCGAGTCCCCAGTGGCGTAGGGCCACGCGGGTGGTATTTTCTTGAGCACGGATGCTGGCGCGTTGTAACAACCCGTGATTTTCACCCAAATTAAAAAAATTGTTTGTTGCTTTATTTTGTTGATTGCTAGAATTGTTTGTAGTATTTGCTTCACCGATTTATTAATTGGTGAATATTATCCACCTCTTTCTCGTATCGGATGCGGGACCTAACCTTTTCCCCAACGGAACGACCTTTGAGCCCTCGCCGTGGAGAAGCCGCCGCCGCCCTAGACGACCACCGTGCGGATCTGGCGCCGCGGCTTCGCCTCCGCCACCTCCGGCCTCCACTTCGCCGCCCTCCATCCTCCTCCGCCGCACGCTGCCTTGCCGACGACGGGCGCCACCGCCGCCGCTCGGGATCGGGCGAGATCCCGAGTTGGGGCCTCCTCGCCCACGTCCCAGGACCCCGCCACGGGCCGACCCAGATCTGTGGCCCAGCACGCCAAGCCGGCCCAACCGCTTCCCTCGCCCATGAGCGAATCTACGCTATCCAGAGCCGCCGGCCAGATGGGCCTCGGCCCAGCAGGTCCACCCTCCTTTTTTTCTCTCTGCCTGGAATTTTGCTAAGTCCCAGGAATCTGTTATTTTATTCTGTTTTGCGGTGTAGTTTGCGAGTTATCCGTAGCCCGTATGACCTTGCGCCCAAAATAAAATTTGTTCCCGTTGATGTGCTCTATCTTTTTTGCTTTTGTGAGTTAATTGATTTGAGGCCATCTAGTTGATGTAAATCTGTGTTGAAGTGTGCACCAGAATGTTTACTGCTGCTGCTGTTATTTTCTTGCAAGTTTGGTTGATGATTGTGTCACATCCATGAGGCCTATGCTATTGATTCTTTCTTGTATGTGTTAAGAATCATGTGTACTCCATTTAGATGCATTCCTTTGTCATGTTTGCCTGTTGTAGATATTTTATATCTTGCTCCAAAGTGCTGACCCTGATAACATGTACTGTTGTTTGTATAAAGTTGCTACTTTGATGCCTTATAGTTAATGATCCATGCTTCATATGCAGTAGCTCCAATGTAATTATTTGCTCCTTGTGATGTGTACTTTGATGCCATGCTTTGAGTTTCCATGATATCTTTGTTGTACATGTAGTTATCAAGCCTCTAAAGTGCAAGCCGGCTGTTTGCTGTCACATGCCCTGTTTTTCACTACCTCCCTAGACCAGTAGTTTATTCTTGCATTTTGCATGGGTTACAATTACTTGTTCCTGATTCTCATATACATGAAACATTGTTGACATGCCTTCCTTTCCCTGTCTACTGTTGTTCCATGTCATTTTGGTGCATGTTTGCGTTCAGTAGCTAATTGTTTCATTGCTCTAAAGTATGCTCCCTGTGTTAACAGAATGTGGGCATAACTTGTATTGCCTATATCTTATTAACCGTAACTCCGTTTGGAGTGTTCTTTACATGTAACTTGACTAGAATTTCATGTAATTTGTGTTTATGCTATTCTTTGCTGTTGTTTACCAACCTAAAAAATGGTTTAGGGCAGAACAGGGTCAAATTCTGAAATTGTCATGGGGTACTTAGTGATGTGCCATGTCTAGGATTTTGCCTCACTTAAATTGACTAGCATAGATAGTTTACTTTGTGCTCCACATATTTCCATGATTGTGTTATGCCATGCTTGAGTGAGATGCCATGTTAACAACCTTTACTCATGTTGTGTAGCAAAACAACTTGAACAGATTCTAAATGTGAGGTATCGTCGTGTGTGACGAATACTCCACTTAACATGTTAGTAACCGCTCTCGACGATAGATACGATACCGTGCGTTGTCTCGTGTTGCCTTCTTGTTGATGCTTGCTCGTGATTGCTTCGTAGTCATAGATGCTTGCTCGTCGATTGGCTTTTCCAGTGTTTCCTTCTTGTGTGCTTCTGCGGGTACCTCTCGGTGACGATGCGAGCTTGTGATCGACTACACCTTCGGTTTCGTCTTCTCACCAGCTAAGGGGGAGAATATATCATTCTTATAACTTTAAGATCACTCACGCTTAGGTGTAGGACATAACGATTTATTGATCCTACCAATTCATATTCATGCCTCTCAAATAAACCCAAATAGCCATGTCCTCCACATCCCAGCAATTCTTGTTCGACTATGATACTATTGCTCGCGGCTCAGCCACTGCTTAGTATGCATGCTAGGATGCTATCAACTGTTATCCTGTTACTCCTTGGATTGGGCTATCACATTGTTATATTGTTGTGGATGATATGATTATTATAATGTTGACTATATTCGACGAAGGATGGAAGGTCTAGGCTATCCCTCCCCAATGCTTTGTTCCATTCGAGTCACCTAGGACCCGAGTTCCGAGTATTGTGTCTCTTGACGAGCGTGCCTAACCGCGTGTGGGATTCTATGCGGTCCGCTTTTCTTACCTACCTAGCTTCAAAAATTTCTAGTGGTGGCCCAAGTTGATTTACCATTTGAAACCGTGTGTGTGACTGGTGAGCTCCCAGCAGATTTTAAACAACTCGGGCCAGCGGAGACATGGTTTCTCTTGTTGGTACACACTGGTGAGCTAGGGGGATGCCCACATGTGAGGGTATCAGTTACCTCAACCTTAGCCTTACAGAAGAGTCCGATCCGAGAGCGTGGCCGACTTTTGGATTGGGTGTCGACTCCCCGGGGGCCACCCGGATTTGTTCGTTGTTAGTTAGAGGGATTATGACGTCCGGATATCTTGGAACAACTCTTCAATGAGTGTCTTTAACGGGCCCGACTGAAAGAGTCTGCGTACATGCGGAGCCTTGTAATGAGCAGTTGGTACACCCCTGCAGGGTTAAATCTTTTAGAGAAGCCGTGTCCACAGTTATGGAAGACTTGAGACCTACTCCTTGTTCATAGACAAGAAAAACTGAGATAATCTTAATAAATTTGGTCAAAGTGTGTGTGCCTTGACTGCTTCTTCTTCGTCGGGATTCGAAGGGGAGGACAAGGATAGGATAAGTGTTATGTTTGCGTAAGTAGCTGATAGCAAGAGTTGTTGGAGGCGATTCGTCATCGAATGCTTGGTTCTCATCTTACTCTAAATAGATCGTTAGCCACTCATATATTTCTAGTGCGGCTTCAACCTCACCACTACCCCCATCTTACCGTGAGACGTTAGTTACAAGACTTGTTGATATAGTTCACCCCTTCTTTTCTCTTTTACGCACGTTATGCAAATGATCTTGGACTTCAGAGGAGCTCGACGACCCTTCTTCTGGATGACTTCGCGAAGACTCGACGACGACTATTTAGGCGGATCCCAGCGGAGAGCCTGGAGCCGTGTGGTTACGGGAATGGTGTGTTTGACCTTTTCCATTAGGCATTTGATTGTAGTCTGTACTCAGACATGTATCTTCCGCTGATGTAATGTATTATGACAATTGTATGCCGATTGTATGAGATGTTGTATCCTTGTAGCTGTAATATCGTCATATCATGTTGGAAATCCGGGGCATATGGCAGTGTCATATGTCGTGGTGGGACCGATATGTGCTTCGTCCCCAGATCTGGATGGAAACGCCCAGATCTGGAACAGTACCGCATATCAGGCCTTACAACTTGGTATCAGAGCCTTACGGACTATAGGATCCCTTTTCTGGCCAAAGTCGAGTCTAGATAAAAACTATTTTGTAGTTACTAAATTATTTATCGGATAGTAGGATCAGTTTTCGTCCTTACCCTTGCTCTGGTCAGGACAAGTGTCGTAAGTGTTTTAGTCTCGTCTTATCCCCTTTCAAACTTTCGGATCTCGAGTGTGTGGAGGTTCGGAACCATTACAATGCCTTGCTCGCAGCATCTTGTCTCGATTCCGATCTCAGGGTTTGGAAATTCTGTAGTACCTTTAGTCTATCCGACTCTGGTTTACATCTTGGTCATTCATTGCGATTCATTACTTCTTCCCAGCATCCTCACGATTTGAGTGAGAATGCTTCCCTTGATCGTCGCTTTGAACTGTCATCCTTCCTCTTGACACCTGATGGTCTCGTTTTTCGACGTCGCCATCTCTCTGCAGAAAGTTTTCTCATCGGAAGTTCGTCGTCGACATGGACCAGAGTCCCTTGTTGGTGGCGTCGAGAACGTTGTCTCTCTTTTCTCTCCCCCCTCTCCCCCGGATCGTCCAGCATCTCGGGACGAGATCCCTTGTTGGTGGTGTTGTATTCTAACAGCCCGGGATTTTCACCCAAATTAATTTTTTTGTTTGTTGCTTTATTTTGTTGATTGCTAGAATTTTTTGTAGTATTTGCTATGCGGTCCCCTTTTCTTACCTACCTAGCTTCAAACATTTCTAGTGGTGGCCCAAGATGATTTACCATTTGAAACCGTGTGTGTGACTGGTGACCTCCCAGCAGATTTTAAACAACTCGCGCCAGCTGAGACATGGTTTCTCTTGTTGGTCCACACTGGTGAGGTAGGGGGCTGCCCGCATGTGAGGGGATCAGTTACCTCGACCTTAGACTTACGGAAGAGTCTCATCCGAGAGCGTGGACGGCCTTTGGATTGGGTGTCGACTCCCCGGGGGCCACCCGAATTTGTTCGTTGTTAGTTAGAGGGATTATGACGTCCGGATATCTCGGAACAACTCTTCAATGAGTGTCTTTAACGGGCCTGACTGAAAGAGTCGGCGTACATGCGGAGCCTTGTAATGGGTAGTTGGTACACCCCTGCAGGGTTAAATCTTTTCGAGAAGCCGTGTCCACGGTTATGGACGACTTGAGACCTACTCCTTGTTCATAGACAACAACAACTGAGATAATCTTAATAAATTTGGTCAAGGTGTGTGTGCCTTGACTGCTTCTTCTTCGTCGGCATGCGAAGTGGACGACAAGGATAGGATAGGTGTTATGTTTGCATAAGTAGCTAATAGCAAGACTTGTTGGAGGCTACTCCTCATCGAATGCTTGGTTCTCATCTTACTCTAAATAGATTGTTAGCCACTCATATAGTGCTAGTGCGGCTTCAACCTCACCACTACCCCCATCTTACCGTGAGTCGACATTAGTTGCAAGACTTGTTGATATAGCTCACCCCTTCTTTTCTCTTTTACGCATGTTATGCAAACGATCTTGGACTTCAGAGGAGCTCGACGACCCTTCTTCTCGACGACTACGTGAAGACTCGACGACGACTAGTTAGGCGGATACCGGCAGAGAGCCTGGACCCGTGTGGTTACGGGAATGGTGATTTTACCTTTGCCATTAGGCATTTGATTGTAGTCCGTACTCAGACATGTATCTTCCGCTGATGTAATGTATTAAGACAATTGTATGCCGATTGTATGAGATGTTGTGTCCTTGTAGCTGTAATTTTGTGATATCATGTTGGAAATCCGGGGCATATGGCAGTGTCATATGTCGCGGTGAGACCGATATGTGCTTCGTCCCTTGATCTGGATGGAAATGCCCAGATCTGGAACAGTACCGCATATCGGGCCTTACACGCGTGTGGTTTGCTGGAAAATTTCTGGCATGCGATGCAATATCGTACGATGTCTTCACCGTCTTACTTCGCGGTAGGTCAGTAGAATCCTGCGCGAAAGGCTTTGGCAACTAAGGTTCGGCTACTGGCGTGATGCCTGTAGATACCCTTGTGGATTTCTAGTAGCGGGGCTTTTTTGTCTTCTTATTCTATACACATTTGGAGCACCTAGGAGATGCAGCACTTGTAGAGCTCGCCGTCGATGATAGTGAAATCTTTAGATCCACAAGTGATACGCCGGGCTTCTTTGACGTCTTGCAGTAGCCGATTGTGTATCATGTAGTTGAGAAAAGGTTTTGTCCATACTGGCCCGTTTGGTCGTTCTAGTTCTGGTTATGCTTCACCTTTTTGACTGAATTCTTGTCCGCTGGGGCGGTGATTGCTACCTGACCGAGGGTGGCAGGTGCATTTGTTCCTTCGCTCGGGGTGAGGGTTTATCCTGCTATTGTTGGCTCGAGTGTCTTGATTGGCTTGATGGATCGGCGACTGATATTCTCGAGGAAAACGCCAGGGGGTTCCGTTCCTCGGGTGGAGCCGATGTTTGCAAGTTCATCAGCTTCTGTGTTGTTGGCTCGTGCTATGTGTCAAGTTCTCATCCGTCAAAGTAGCCCTCCAGTATGTTGTAGAGTTTCTGATACGCCATCATGTTGTCTGCGTTTGCTTCATAGTCTCTCGTTGTTTGTTGAACGACTAGGTTTGAGTCACCATAGATGATCAGGCGAGTGGCTCCGCAGGATTTTGCTATACACATGCGGTGGAGTGCTTCGTATTCTGATTCGTTGTTGGACGCCTTTTTGAAGTTTATCTGGAGTACGTATTTCCTCTAATATCCTTTGGGGAAAATAAGTTCAATGACTGCTCCAGCTCCTTGCTGTCTCCTTGATCCATCGAAGAACATCTTCCACGAGTAGGAGAGGTTGGGAGGGCCTGGAGTTTGGACCTCCATCCACTCGAAGACGAAATCAGGGTGGACCTGGGCTTTGATTGTATTTGGGTGCTTGAAGTGGAGATCGCGAGGACTGAGTTCGATATTCCACTTGGCGACTCATCCGATGGCGTGGAGATTGTTGAGGGTATCCTCGAGTGGTGCGCTGCTGACCATTGTTATCGGGTGTTTGTCGAGGTAGTGCGACACGTCGCGGGAGGTCATGAAGATAGCGTAGACAAGCTTCTGGTAGTGCGGGTATCACTGTGGGGCACTTGTTAAGACTTTGCTGAGGTTGTAGACTGGTCTCTGTACGTCGTGTGCTTTGCCTTCTTCCGAGCGCTCAATGATGAGCACAGTGCGGACAATGCTGCTGCGAGTGGCGATGTATAGGTATAATGGCTCGCGTTCTTTAGGGACCGCGAGTATTGGGGGTATTGACAGTGTTTTCTAAGGTCCGTGAATGCATTTCGCGCTTCGTCTGTCCACTCAAACTTTCCTCCCTTCTTAAGTAGCTGGTAGAATGGTAGGGTCCTTTCTCCTAGCCTGTTGATAAAGCGACTTAGGGCTGTTAAACGTCCTGCGAGTTGCTGGACTCCCTTGATGTTGACGGGTTCCTTCATTGTTGTGAGTTCTTGGAATTTCTCAGGGTTGGCTTCGATTCCTCGGGCAGACACTATGTATCCTAATAGCTTGCCTGCAAGTACGCCGAAAACGCATTTCTTCGGGTTGAGCTTGATGCGATAGTGATTGAGTGCTGCAAAGGTCTCGCGTAAGTCCTCGAGGAGAGTGTTTGCTTGTTATGTTTTCACAACTATGTAGTCCACGTAAACTTGAACATTATGCAGGATTTGATCCTTGAGGCAGGCTTGCATCATCCGCTGTTATGTTGCACCTGAGTTCTTCAGCTCAAAACACATCATCATGTAGCAGAAGACGCCAAAAGGGGTGATGAACGAGGTGTGTAACTCCTTTTCTTCTTTCATTCATATTTGGTTGTAGAGTGAGTATGCGTCGAGGAATGAGAGGAGGTCGCATCCTGCAGTGGAGTCGATGATCTGGTAGATTCGGGGCATGGGAAAGTGTTCTTTTGGGCGGTGTTTATTAACTGTCCCATAGTTGATGCACATGCGGAGTACGGGAATGTGATTTTTGGGTACTAATACTAGATTTGCGACCCACATGGCCTTCTTTCACTACTGCAAAGAGGGGCTAACACGACACCCCTTTCCTAGTCCCTTCGCAGAAACTGTTTGCGATGTTATCAATGCAAATGGTATAAAAAAAACCGTGTGCCCGAAACTGAACCGTCTACAAAACGTACCCGAACGAACACAATTCTAAACGTTATTGCATGGGTGATGTAGGGCTGACGGATCTTTGAAAATCGGTCTGGGATGTTTAGGGTGAAAACCCACGGTTGAAAATAAAGGACCGCCAGCTTGTCTACGCAATCGTTCATAGTTACCGAAATATTTGGAATGCCTAATCTATCAGGTACGCTTCTGAAAATCCTTTCGTGTGTGAAGCAAGGGCTGACGATTCGTTCAAACAACCGTCCGCATGACCTTGCGCCAAAAAATAAAATTTGTTCACGTTGATTTGCTCTAGCTTTTTGGCTTTTGTGAGTTAATTGATTTGAGGCCATCTAGTTGATGTAAATCTGTGTTCATGTGTGCACCAGAATGTTTATTGCTGCTGCTATCATTTTCTTGCAAGTTTGGTTGATGATTATGTCATATCCATGAGGCCTATGCTATTGATTCTTTATTGTATGTGTTAAGCATCATGTGTACTCCATTTAGATGCATTCCTTTGTCATGTTTGCCTGCTGTAGATATTTTATATCTTGCTCCAAAGTGCTGACCCTGATAACATGCACTGTTGTTTGTATAAAGTTGCTACTTTGATGCCTTATAGTTAATGATCCATGCTTCACATGCAGTAGCTCCAATGTAATTATTTGCTCCTTGTGATGCGTACTTTGATGCCATGCTATGAGTTGCCATGATATATTTGTTGTACATATAGTTATCAAGCCTCTAAAGTGCAAGCCTGCTGTTTGCTGTCACATTCCCTAGACCAAGAGTATAATGTTGCATTTTGCATGGGTTACAATTACTTGTTCCTGATGCTCATATACATGAGACATTGTTGACATGCCTTCCTTGTCATGTCTACTGTTGTTACATGTCATTTTGTTGCATGTTTGCGTTTAGTAGCTAATTGTTTCATTGCTCTAAAGTATGCTCCCTGATGTTAACAGAATGTGGGCATAACTTGTATTGCCTATATCTTTTTAACCGTAACTCCGTTTGGAGTGTTCTTTACATGTAACTTGACTAGAATTTCATGTAATTTGTGTTTATGCTATTGTTTGCTGTTGTTAACCAACCTAAAAAATGGTGTAGGGAAGAACAATACCAAATTCTTAATTGTCGTGGGGTACTTAGTGATGTGCCATGTCTAGGATTTTGCCTTACTTAAATTGACTAGCATAGATAGTTTACTTTGTGCTCCACATCTTTCCATGATTGTATGTTATGACATGCTTGAGTGAGATGCCATGTTAACAACATTTACTCATGTTGTGTAGCTAAACAACTTGAACCAATTCTAAATGTGCGGTATGGTCGTGTGTGACGAATACTCCACTTAACCTGTTAGTAACCGCTCTCGACGATAGATACGATACCGTGCGTTGTCTCGTGTTGCCTTCTTGTTGACGCTTGCTCGTGATTTCTTCGTAGTAATAGATGCTTGCTCGTCGATTGCCTTTTCCAGTGTTTCCTTCTTGTGTGCTTCCGCGGGTACCTCTCGGTGACGATGCGAGCTTGCGATCGACTACACCTTCGGTTTCGTCTTCTCATCAGGTAAGGGGGAGCATATATCATTCTTATAACTTTCAGCTCACTCGCTCCTAGGTGTAGGATATAACGATTTCTTGATCCTACCAATTCATATTCATGCCTCTCAAATAAACCCAAACAACCATGTCCTCCACATCCCAGCAAACCTTGTTCGGCTATGATACTATTGCTCGCTGCTCAGCCACTGCTTAGTATGCATGATAGGATGCTATCAACTGTTATCCCGTTACTCCTTGGATTGGGCTATCATATTATTATATTGTTGTGGATGATATGATTATTATAATGCTGACTATATTGGACGAAGGATGGAATGTCTAGGCTATCCCGCCTCGATGATTTGTTCCATTCGAGTCACCTAGGACCCGAGTTCCGGGTATTGTGTCTCTTGACAAGTGTGCCTAACCGCGTGTGGGATGCTATGTGGTCCCCTTTTCTTACCTACCTAGCTTCAAACATTTCTAGTGGTGGCCCAAGATGATTTACCATTTGAAACCGTGTGTGTGACTGGTGAGCTCCCAGCATATTTTAAACAACTCGGGCCAGCGGAGACATGGTTTCTCTTGTTGGTCCACACTGGTGAGCTAGGGGGCTGCCCACATGCTATCCGAGAGCGTGGACGGATTTTGGATTGGGTGTCGACTCCCCGGGGGCCACCCGGATTTGTTCGTTGTTAGTTAGAGGGATTATGAAATCCGGATCTCTCGGAACAACTCTTCAATGAGTGTCTTTAACGGGCCCGACTGAAAGAGTCGGTGTACATGCAGAGCCTTGTAATGGGCAGTTGGTGCACCCCTGTAGGGTCAAATCTTTTCGAGAAGCTGTGTCCACAGTTATGGAAGACTTGAGACCTACTCCTTGTTCATAGACAACAACAACTGAGATAATCTTAATAAATTTGTTCAACGTGTGTGTGCCTTGACTGCTTCTTCTTCGTCGGGATGCGAAGGGGAGGACAAGGATAGGATAGGTGTTATGTTTGCGTAAGTAGCTGACAACAAGAGTAGTTGAAGGCGATTCCTCATCGAATGCTTGGTTCTCATCTTACTCTAAAATCTAAATAGATCGTTAGCCACTCATATATTGCTAGTGCGGCTTCAACCTCACCACTACCCCCATCTTACCGTGAGACGTTAGTTACAAGAATTGGTTATATAGCTCACCCCTTCTTTTCTCTTTTACGCACGTTATGCAAACGATCTTGGACTTCAGAGGAGCTCGACGACCCTTCTTCTGGATGACTTCGCGAAGACTCGACGACGACTAGTTAGGCGGATCCCGGCGGAGAGCCTGGACCCGTGTGGTTACGAGAATGGTGTGTTTTACCTTTTCCATTAGGCATTTGATTGTATCCTGTACTCAGACATGTATCTTCCGCTGATGTAATGTATTATGACAATTGTATGTCGATTGTATGAGATGTTGTATCCTTCTAGCTGTAATGTTGTGATATCATGTTGGAAATCCGGGGCATATGGTAGTGTCATATGTCGCGGTGGGACCGATATGTGCTTCGTCCCCAGATCTGGATGGAAACGCCCAGATCTGGAACAGTACCGCATATCAGGCCTTACAACTTGGTATCAGAGCCTTACGGACTATAGGATCCCTTTTCTGGCCGAAGTCGAGTCTAGAGAAAAACTATTTTGTAGTTACTAAATTAGTTATCGGATAGTAGGATTATTTTTCCTCCTTACCCTTGCTCTGGTCAGGACAAGTGTCGTAAGTGTTTTACTCTCGTCTTATCCCCTTTCAAACTTTAGGATCTCGAGTGTGTGGAGGTTCGGAACCGTTACAATGCCTTGCTTGCAGCGTATTGTCTCGATTCCGATCTTAGGGTTGGGAAGTTCTGTAGTACCTTTAGTCTATCCGACTCTGGTTTACATCTTGGCCATTCATTGCCATTCATTACTTCTGCCCAGCATCCTCACGATTTGAGTGAGAATGCTTCCCTTGATCGTCGCTTTGAACTGTCATCCTTCCTCTTGACACCAGATGGTTTCGTTTTTCGACGTCGCCATCTCTCTCCAGAAAGTTTTCTCATCGGAAGTTCATCGTCGACATGGAGCAGAGTCCCTTGTTGGAGGTGTCGAGAACGTTGTCTCTCTTTTCTCTCCCCGCTCTCCCATGGATCGTCCAGCATCTCGGGACGAGATCCCTTGTTGGTGGTGTTGTATCGTAATAGCCCGGGATTTTCACCCAAATTAATTTTGTTTGTTTGTTGCTTTATTTTGTTGATTGCTAGAATTATTTGTAGTATTTGATTCACCTATTTATTAATTGGTGAATATTCTCCCCTATTTCTCATATCGGATGCGGGACCGAACCTTTTTCCCAACGACACGAGCTTTGCGACACCGGGTTCCACCCGAGCACCGTCGCAACTTCCGGCACGAGACCAGTCATCGCCATCCGAACGAAAAATCCCATTTAATAATTAAATGGTTTATTTATTGGGCCCCAGAAAATTGTTCTCGGAGCGGTATCGAAGTGAGGTAGAACTGATGGGCTCGACGAGTTGAGCGCATGGTTCGAGATTTCGTCTGAATCGGAGGTCGTATGGACTCTCGGCGATCAGAAACGTGGAGTATCGGACACACAAGAGAGAGATTGGGGGCGTTTGCGTAAACCTGCCTCCTAGGCCGTCCTATAAATAGACCACCTCACTCCCTAGCCCTTCTATGGTTTCCCTCTTATAAATATTGCAGCCACCCCCCTGAAATTTCCCAGATTTTTCCCCTAAAGCCCTCCAAATCCGAAACCGTAGCCCCCAACCGCCACCTGCAGCCTCCACCAGTGAACCAAGCTCTGGAGACGCGTCGCCGCCCCGCCGGGGACCATCCGGTGACCACCGTGTGCCCTCGCCATGGAGAAGCCGCCGTCGCCCTGGACGACCACCGCGAGGATCTGGCGCCGCGGCTTCGCCTCCGCCACCTCCGGCCTTCCCTTCGCCGCCCTCCATCCTACTCCCCCGCGTGCCGCCTCGCAGGCGACGGGCGCCCCGCCGCCGCTCGGGATCGGACGAGATCCCGAGTTGGGGCCTCCTCGCCCACGGCCCAGCACCCCGCCACGGGCCGGCCCAGATATGCGGCACAGCACGCCAAGCCGGCCCAACCGCTTCCCTCACCCATGAGCGTGTCTACGCTATCCAGCGTCGCTGGCCAGATGGGCCTCGGCCCCGCAGGTCCACCCTCCATTTTTTCTCTCTGCCTGCAATTTCCCACGAATCTGTTATTTTATTCTGTTTTGCGGTGTAGTTTGCGAGTTATCCGTAGCCCGTATGACCTTGCGCCCAAAATAAAATTTGTTCACCTTGATGTTCTCTAATTTTTTTATTTAGTGAGTTAATTGATTTGAGGCCATCTAGTTGATGTAAATCTGTGTTGAAGTGTGCACCAGAATGTTTACTGCTGCTGCTGTTATTTACTTGCAAGTTTGGTTGATGATTGTGTCACATCCAAGAGGACTATGCTATTGCTTCTTTCTTGTATGTGTTAAGAATCGTGTGTAATCCATTTAGATGCATTACTTTGTCATGTTATCCTGTTGTAGATATTTTATATCTTGCTCCAAAGGGCTGACCCTGATAACATGTGTTGTTGTTTGTATAAAGTTGCTACTTTGATGCCTTATTGTTAATGATCCATGCTTCATATGCAGTAGCTCCAATGTAATTATTTACTCCTTATTATGTGTAATTTGATGCCATACTTTGAGTTGCCATGATATCTTTGTTGTACATATAGTTATCAATCCTCTAAAGTGCAAGCCTGCTGTTTGCTGTCGCATGCCCTGTTTTTCACTCACTCCCTAGACCAGTAGTATATTCTTGCATTTTGCATGGGTTGCAATTTCTTGTTCCTGATGCTCATATACATGAAACTTTGTTGCCATGCCTTCCTTGTAAAGTCTACTGTTTTTCCATGTCATTTTTGTGCACGTTTGCATTCAATAGCTAATTTTTTAATTGCTCTAAAGTATGCTCCCTGATGTTAACAGCATGTGGGCATAACTTGTATTGCCTATATCTTTTTAACTGTAACTCCGTCTGGAATGTTCTTTACATGTAACTTGACTAGAATTTCATGTACTTTGTGTTTATGCTATTGTTTGCTGTTATTAACCAACCTAAAAATGGTTTAGGGAAGAACAATACCAAATTCTTAAATTGTCGTGGGGTACTTAGTGATGTGCCATGTTTATGATTTTGCCTCACTTAAATTGACTAGCATAGGTAGTTTAATTTGTGATCCACCTCTTTCCATGATTGTGTGTTATGCCATGCTTGAGTGAGATGCCATGTTAACAACCTTTGCTCATGTTGTGTAGCTAAACAACTTGAACCGATTCTAAATGTGCGGTATCGTCGTGTGTGACGAATACTCCACTTAACCTGTTAGTAACCGCTCTCGACGATAGATACGATACCGTGCGTTGTCTCGTGTTGCCTTATGTTGATGATCGCTCGTGATTGCTTCGTAGTAACATATGCTTGCTCGTCGATTGCCTTTTCCATTGTTTCCTTCTTGTGTGCTTCCGCGGGTACCTCTCGGAGGCGATGTGAGCTTGCGATCGACTACACCTTCGGTTTCTTTTTCTCATCAGGTAAGGGGGAGAATATATCATGCTTATAACTTTTAGCTCACTCGCGCCTAGGTGTAGGATAGAACGATTGCTTGATCCTAGCAATTCATATTCATGCCTCTCAAATAAACCCAAACAGCCATGTCCTCCACATCCCAACAAACCTTGTTCTGCTATGATACTATTGCTCGCTGCTCAGCTACTTCTTAGTATGCATGCTAGGATGCTATCAACTAATATCCTGTTACTCCTTGGATTGGGCTATCACATTGTTATATTGTTGTGGATGATAAGATTATTATAATGTTGAC
Source organism: Bromus sterilis (assembly GCA_950022295.1). NCBI lineage: Eukaryota > Viridiplantae > Streptophyta > Magnoliopsida > Poales > Poaceae > Bromus > Bromus sterilis. The sequence goes on along the minus strand of OX465596.1, from coordinate 264,303,665 downwards.
TATATTCGACAAAAGATGGAAGGTCTAGGCTATCCCGCCCCGATGCTTTGTTCCATTCGAGTCACCTAGGACTCGAGTTCCGGGTATTGTGTCTCTTGACGAGCGTGCCTAACTGATGGCGGTGAAGTTAATAGGTTTAGTTGGGTTGCCTCCCCTGTTAACCACGCCAATAAACGATTCTTGATAACCCACAAGTCTAGGGGATCAATTGTTGCTTTTCGATAAATAAGGATGTCGATTCCACGAGGAGCAGAAGGTGCTGATAAGTGACCCTGGATTAGAAAAGGCTGCACACACTCAAAGGTAAATATTTAGGGGTTTTTGGTTTAAGCAACAGAAAAGTAAAAGACAAGCAAAGTAAACAGGGTAACTGAGGAGTAGCAAGTGGCCCAATCCTTTCACAAGGATAAGCCTAGGAACTAAACTTATAAAAGCTAAAGCGTTCTCGAGAACACGCGGGAGAGATAGCCAAGTTACTTTCACCATACTCCGCCAAGTAATATGTATTGTGTCGATAAGTGTTTGTGGGTGGATCAATGCTAGTAGACCTTCTAGACTAAGATAAGTGTACTCTTATGATTACACACCTTGCACGCATCCGCAAATACAAGGTAGTAATTAAGGCATAAGCCTAACCACATCATTACGATCAAGGATCCATAACTCCCTTGTGCAAAAGTGTGCGAACTGGGGTTCAGGTTTCTGTCACTCCGGCAACCCACCATAAGCATCCTTTTTGCACAATGTATTCCTCTAGGCCCATGAAAGGTGAAGTGTTAAGTGTTCGACTCACATAACACTACTAGAGAAATAACAACACAACTTAAGTATCAAACAACACATAACACTTCAACATCATATGACTACTAACAACTAGACTTCTCCCATGTTCTCAAGAACTAAAGTAACTACTCACAAGACATAAAAGAGATCATGATCAGAGGTGATAGATATGTGGCAAACAATCTGGACACAATGATATTTCTCCAACAAAACTCAATAGCATTCACCACAAAGTAGTAATCAACACCAACAGAGTAGAGAGGATAGATAGTACGGATTACAACACAAGTTTCAATTGTGAGATGAGATGGGATGGAGATGGAGATGGTGCTGATGATGGGCATGATGTTGATGACGATCTCGATGATGCCCGTGACGATGATGATGATGATGATGATGATGATGGGGACGATCTCCCCTTTCAGGAGGTGATCTCCTCGGCGGAATCTGCCCACCGAAGATGGTTTTTCTTCTCTGTAGGTTTCCGCCCCGTGGCGGCGACGAAACACGGAAACTCTTTTTTAGGGTTTTTCCCCAGGGGGGTCTTATAGGCGAGAGGGGGCACCGAGGGGGGCCACCAGGCATCCAGGAGGGTGCCTGGCACGGCCAGGAGGGGGGCCGCGCCAGGCACCCTTCTGGCTTCCTGGTGGGTCCCCTCACCTCCATCCTCGGTGATCCCCAGTCAATTCCCATAAAAATGATCCCCGTAAATTTTCATCGCATTTGGACTTGATCTGATTAATCAACTTGGTGTCCACTTTTCACCGCTGAATCCTGGTTCTGCTTCTTCGGCACCGGAAATTTTTAAACTGTGTAAAACAAGCCAAAACAACATAAGAACAATACTTTAGAGGGGAATATATCAATGTGTAGGATGAAATTACGATATAAAATAGTGATGCTTTTTGGACGTATCAACTCCCCCAAGCTTAGACCTCGCTTGTCCCCAAGCGATTGCTGAGCTCGGTAAACCTGTCCACAAGTTTAAAGAGTGACGCGTCGATAAAAGAATACAGACAAGAAGCATCAAGATTTCTCAACAAACTGAAGCATCCTCAACAGCAACCTCAACTCATAAGGTCCTTATGAGAAAGTAGTAACAATTATAACAAAGTAGGACCTGGAAAACTCATCAAATCATGGCAAACATAGCCTTGGTCAAGGAACAACTAATAACTTTTACTTTTTCTCTTTCACTTATAATGGAACCAGTTGAATCTTGGGAAAGAACATGTTATCAGTCAAGAACTGCACATGTTAACACAAAGGAAGATGTTTACTAAGCAAGATTTTGCAAACAACTCACTTATCAAAAGATAATGTCAACAAAGATGTAACATGCTAACTTTCAATGCAGCTTTGTATGCAAGAATCTTTATTAACATCAAGTGTCTGTTCTCTCTCAAGAAGGAAGGAAGTAGGAAGGACTGACTCAACACAAAATAAAAGATAAACCCCATGCAAAAGGGTAAGCAGGGAAAACTCATGTGCCATCTCTAGATCAAACATAATAAAAACATACTTTTGGGAGGTGCATGATCCGTCAACGACTTCTGATAGATAACTCACTCACTTCATGATTTGGACAAGTTTCGAGGAACGGTTCCCATGCGGGGACGAACACATCCCCTTAAATTCCTTTGTTTATCACTCATAAATGGGCGAAGGAACTTGTGTGTTAGTATTTATCTTTTAAGAGATGGGCACTCAGGCCAGTCGCTTCTCGTATTAGGGGTTTGCAGATTAGACATGCAATCCCAAGATAAAACTTGTCCAAATTAAGAAGATCATGGGTTACCCACCACTTCCTCATGAGCTGAATCAGTGGCACAAAACATAAGATTTTGAATATCTAGAGATAGCACACAAATTATATACTTTAGGAGTGGTAGTGGAATACCACAAATAGGAAGGTATGGTGGACTCAAGTGGAAGATGTTGGTTTCAGGGTATGGAAGTACAAGCAGAATTCCGCTTAGTACAGAGTTTTGGCTAGCAAGGCTTTGAGAGACCAGACAATTGATGACAACTTAGATGCAAGCAATACAAAGCATAAACATTACAACTAGCATGAAACATCAAGTTGTCTTCCTTGTCAACATAACACTTCAAGCATAATAACACAAAGGTTTTGGCTATGTCGCTACTTTGAGAAATACATCCTTGTTGTTATGACCAAAGCTATACTTGCCAAGATTTAAATACAATTTTCGAATCCATACCTGATATAAGGTCAATACTCCCCATAAGAATCAACTCATAATGTCGATTGCGTGAAGAGAATACCAAGTGTAGCGAAGAAACCAATAGACTTCTCATTAATATTCCTTCATAGACGACCCCACACTCATGGATACAGAAGCTCTCCACAAAAGGAGTGATAGACCTCAAAGCAACACCTATTTCATAAAGTAACTTCCCTAAACATGATACGACTCTACTTGACTCCTAAAGACAAAGATAAAGATACCCGGCACTCCCCCAAGCTTGGAACAAGCTAAGGGGATGCCATTACCCGAGGATATTTACTCCTCATTCTTGTTCTTCTCAGTCACGTACTCCTTGGCGAAGCGCTTCCATGGCAGTTGTTCTCCAGTCTCGAAGGACATTCCCGTCTCCAAGATCCTGCACTCAGCACCTAAACCCATGCGCAGAAACTTTAGTTCATACTCACAGTTCTGGTTCTGCAGATCATAGATCTGTGCTTGGAGCCTATACACTTTTTCTTCTAGTGCGGCCAGACTTGACCACATATCCTTCATCTCCTTCTTGTGGGAAGCCTCGATCTCGTTCATGATGTTGAAGTTAGCTTCAACACCGCGCTCCACCATCTTCTTGAACTTGAAGACCTCATGTTCCATCTCCTTTAGCCGCTCCTCGGTGCTCCCTTCCTTGACTGGTCCCTTCAGATCTTCCTTGTGGAGAACACCGTCCTCCACACGAAGGACCTCGGGGTGCTTCCTCACCTCAGGAAGGTAAGGGTTGATGACGTTGACGACGAACTTGTCCTTGGGGGAACTTGGGGAAGCCATGGAACCTAGATCTGCTGAAAGTTTTCCTGGCAGAAACAGACCAAGAAAGAAAACACGCGAAATTGAGAGATACGGTGCGGGGACTATCCGGGAAAAAATATAGCAAAAATTTCCGCAACAAAAGGAAGGTTTCAAGCCTAGGTGGAGTCGGGGACGGAGTCCAGGGCACCCAGGAGGGTGACTGGAGCGACCAGGAGGGGGGCGCGCCAGGAGGCCTCCTGGGCCCCCTAGAGTTCCTCTCCGGCTCCACTCGGGCTTGGAATTTTCCTAAATTTGCAAAAACTTCGAAAAGTAAACTTTTATTGACGTTCGCGATGTTTCCTTACCGTAATAGATACCTTTTCTTATTCTTCTCATGCCGGAGTCTGAAACTGGGCTGCAACATGCTCTTCATGAGTTCTTATATATATCATGTTTACATCCACATTGATTGGATCACCTGCCATATAATGTTTGAGTCTTTGTACATTCACAACTTGAGGTTTGGTGCCTTCGAAATTATTGATCTTGATTGCACCAGACCGATATACTTCTTCGATAAGAAAATGCCCTTCCCATCTGGAAAGTAGTTTACCTGGAGAAAACCTGAAACGAGATCTGAACAACAAAACTTTATCACCAACATTAAATTCATGTTTCAGAATTCTTTTATCGTGCCACTTCTTTACCTTTTCCTTGAACATTTTAGCGCTCTCGTAAGCTTCACTCCTCCACTCATCTAGAGAAGTCAAGTTCATGAGATACTTTTCACCAGCTAACTTTGGGTCAGCATTTAGCTCTCTGATAGCCCAGAAAGCCTTGTGCTCTAACTCTAATGGTAAATGGAAAGCCTTTCCATAGACCATTTTATACGGAGACATGCCCATGGAGTTTTTGTAAGCAGTTCTATACGCCCAAAAAGCATCTCCTGACTTATTTGACCAGTCCTTTCTAGAACTGTTTACTGTCTTTTGTAAGATCAACTTGATCTCCCTATTGGTGAGCTCAAGTTTCCCACTAGTTTGAGGGTGGTAAGGTGATGCAATCCTATGATTGACATCGTACTTGGCTAGAGCTTTCCTAAAAGCTCCATGCGTGAAGTGTGACCCTCCATCTGTCATGAGGTACCTTGGTACTCCAAACCTAAGAAAAATTACATCCTTGAGCATTTTCAAAGATGTCTTGTGATCAACACTCTCAGTGGGGATTGCTTCAACCCACTTGGTTACATAATCAACAGCAACTAAGATGTGTGTGTACTTGTGTGAAGGAGGAAAAGGACCCATAAAATCAAAACCCCATCAATCGAAAGGTTTGATCACTAGTGAGTAATTCATAGGCATCTCATTTCTCCTGCTAATATTACCAACTCTCTGACACTTATCACAAGATAAAACGTACCTTCGGGAGTCTTTAAAAAGAGTAGACCAATAAAAACCTGATTGTAAAACTTTATGTGCGGTCCTTTCACCGGCATGATGTCCTCCATAGGGACTATCGTGACATTGTCGAAGAATGTCCTGTTGCTCGTGCTCCGGTATACATATTCTCACGATCCCATCTGGACCCTCTTTGAAAAGATGTGGATCGTCCCAAAAGTAGTGCCTCAAATCCGTGAAGAATTTCTTCCTCTGCTGAAATGTAAAACCGGGAGGCAAAAACTTTGCAACAATAAAATTAGCATAATCCGCAAACCAAGGGTCGGAATGAGATTGTACTTTTACAACAGCAAGCTGTTCATCTGGGAAACTGTCGTTGACTGGAATAGGATCATGCGGGATATCTTCCATCCTTGAAAGATTATCCACCACTGGATTGTCTTCTCCTTTTCTATCGACAATCTGCAAATCAAATTCTTGAAGAAGGAGTACCCATCTAATGAGTCTTGGTTTGGCATCCTTTTTCTGCATAAGATACTTAATGGCAGCATGGTCAGTATGAATAATAACTTTAGAATCAACAATATACAGTCGAAACTTATCACAAGCAAACACCACTTCCAAGAATTCCTTCTCGGTAGTAGCATAATTCTTTTGAGCACTATCAAGTGTCTTTCTGGCATAGTGGATGACATTCAACTTTTTGTCAACCCTTTGTCCTAAAACAGCTCCAACAGCAAAATCACTAGCATCACACATAATTTCAAAGGGCAAATTCCAGTCAGATGGTTGTACTATAGGAGCGGTTCTCAAGGCTATCTTAAGAACTTCAAAAGCTTCCTTACAATCTTCATCAAATACAAAAGGAGAATCCTTCTGGAGAAGATTGGTAAGGGGTCTCGAGGTCTTAGAAAAGTCCTTGATAAATCTTCTATAGAAACCAGCATGACCTAGAAAACTACGAATACCTTTGATGTCCCGTGGATAGGGCATCCTTTCAATAGCTTCAATTTTTGCATTGTCCACTTAAATTCCCCTTTCGGAAATCTTGTGTCCAAGAACTATCCCTTCATTAACCATGACATGGCACTTCTCCCAATTGAGCACCAAATTCGTTTCTTCACATCTCTGCAAAACTTTATTAAGATTGTGGAGACAGTGGTCAAAGGAATTTCCATAGACGGAAAGTCGTCCATGAAAACTTCTACAATCTCCTCACAGAAACCATGAAATATTGCAGACATACACCTCTGAAAAGTAGCAGGTGCATTACACAAACGAAAAGACATACGCGTATAATCATAAGTACCGTAAGGACACGTAAAGGTGGTCTTCTCTTGATCCGCGGTGTTAACGTGAATCTGGGAGAAGCCAGAATACCCGTCAAGATAGCAGAAGTGGGTGTTTTTAGACAACCCCTCGAGCATCTGATCAATAAAGGGCAGAGGATAGTGGTCCTTCCTGGTGGCCTTGTTCAACTTCCTGAAATCAATACACATTCTATATCCATAATAGTCCTTTGAGGTATTATTTCATTTTTATCATTAGGAACAACAGTTATACCTCCTTTCTTAGGAACACAATGAACGGGACTTACCCACTTACTATCAGCTATAGGATAGATGATACCTGCGGCTAGAAGTTTGAGAACCTCCATCCTAACCACGTCCTTCATCTTTGGGGTCAACCGTCGTTGATGATCAACAACTGGTTTAGCATCGGGCTCGAGATTGATTGTATGTTGGCAATTGGATGGACTAATACCCTTGAGATCATCAAGAGTATAGCCAATAGCACCTCGGTGTCTGCGGAGTGTCTCCAATAATCTCTCTTCTTCATACCCTGAAAGGTTAGAATTGATAATAACAGGATATACTTTCTTTTCATCTAAATAAGCATACTCGAGCGTATCGGGTAGTGATTTTAGATCAAACACAGGGTCTTCTTTTGGTTGCGAGAGGATTCCTAATGGTTCAACCTGGAGGTTGTGCTTCAGGATAGGATTTTGTCTTAAAAATATTTCTTCTAGTTCATCCCTCTCCTGCATATGTATGTCATTCTCGTGGTCTTCCATAAATTGCTGCAAAGTATCATCAGGAGAAATAGCAATAGAAGCAATTTCTTCAATAATTTTGTCATTACTTGAAAAGTCAGTACCACGAGGCTGCTTAGAAAACTTAGAAAAATTAAATTCATACGGCTCACCGTTGAATTCAACAGAAACTTTACCTTTCTTGCAATCTATTATAGCTCCACAAGTGCTAAGGAAGGGCCTGCCAAAGATAATAGGGCAAAAACTATCTTGCACTGAACCAAGTACAAGAAAGTCAGTAGGATATTTCACCTTCCCGCAGAGTACTTCAACATCTCTCACAATCACAACTGGAGAGATTGTTTGTTTATTTGCAAGATGAATCCTGACATCAATGTCCTCTATCTCACACGGCTGAATCTCGTGCATGATCTCTTGATAAAGTGTGAAGGGAATAGCGTTGGCGCTAGACCCCAAATCACATAGCCCATAGTAATTATGATCTCCTATTTTGACAGATACAACTTGCGTACCTGAAATTGGGCCCTTGTTCTTGGCTGTGACAATGTAGTGGAAACAACACAAAAACTAATAGTGGATTCTTCAATATTACTGGTTACCAGATCCTTGACCATTGCAACTTGAGGCTTGACCTTGATCATATCCTCAGGTTCGTCAGTCGTCCTTCCGTTTTTGTTTAGAATACCTGTAATAAAAGAGTGCTCCTTTATCCTTGAGGGATAAGGAGGCTGTTCATACACAACTGCAGGTAAAATAGGATCAGTAACATTAATCCCAATAGGTGACTCCTTGAAAGGTTTATGATGTTGACTCTCCTTCTTCTTAGAAGAATCAATATGAGAAGCAAAGTCCTTGCAAAAGTCAACCATTAGCTGGGAATCAAGACCAATTTTAGAGCAAAAGGTATTAAAGTAATCAGTCTTTACATAACTCTCAATGTAATCATGCTCATAGTTTATAGTGGGTTCAATACCTTTATCAATTTCCCAGTCTTCAGTGTTCTTCTGGATCCTTTCTATAAGATCCCAATTTTAATTCCATACTTCTGGTCTGGAATAACCCGCTAGAGGAGGCATCCAACATCTCCTTGTCCTGACGAGAAAGCCTGGCATAAAAATTTGTAAGTATAATTTCCTTGGGGAGCTCATGGTTTGGGCATTTGAGCATCAGGGACTTCAGTCTCCCCCAAACTTGAGCGATGCTCTCTCCGTCGCGAGACCAAAATTTGTAGATGTAGTTCCTGTCTTGGTGAATTTCACGAAGAGGATAAAACTTTGCATAAAAGAGAGACATAAGCTCTGGCCATTCAAGCAGATCAGAGTTATCGAGTAGCTTATACCAATCTGAAGGTTTATCTTTGAGTGATATGGAGAATAGTTTCTTCATGACGAACTCCATTGTTACACCTGCAAGCTTAAATAAAGAACATAATTGTGATAAATAAAGCAGGTGTTCTCCCGGATGTCCTTCTCCTGTATAACGATTAGACAAGACATGATCAATAATACCCGGTGGTATTTTATAGGGCACAATTTCAGTAGGGGTAGGAGTGACCACCACAGTCGTGGGGCGGCTCCTTACCAGCAATGAACCAACAGTAGCAGAGTCCATAAGGACTGAAAGTAACAACAGAAAATAAGGGTTTCCTTACCGGCTTCACTTACCAATAGTGCTACACTCCCCAGCAACGGCACCAGAAAAGCTCGTTGATGGCGGTGAAGTTAATAGGTTTAGTTGGGTTGCCTCCCCTGTTAACCGCGCCAATAAACGATTCTTGATAACCCACAAGTCTAGGGGATCAATTGTAACTTTTCGATAAATAAGGATGTCGATCCCACGAGGAGCAGAAGGTGCTGATAAGTGACACTGGATAAGAAAAGGTTGCACACACTCAAAGGTAAATATTTAGGGGTTTTTGGTTTAAGCAACAGAAAAGTAAAAGACAAGCAAAGTAAACAGGGTAACTGAGGAGTAGAAAGTGTCCCAATCCTTTCACAAGGATAAGACTAGGAACTAAACTTATAAAAGCTAAAGCGTTCTAGAGAACACACGGGAGAGATAGCCAAGTTACTTTCACCATACTCCGCCAAGTAATATGTATTGTGTCGATAAGTGTTGGTGGGTGGATTAATGCTAGTACACCTTCTAGACTAAGATAAGTGTACTGTTATGATTACACACCTTGCAAGAATCCGCAAATACAAGGTAGTAATTAAGACATAAGCCTAACCACAACATTACGATCAAGGATCCATAACTCCCTTGTGCAAAAGTGTGCGAACTGGGGTTAAGGTTTCTGTCACTTCGGCAACCCACCATAAGAAACCTTTGTGCACAATGTATTCCTCTAGGCCCATGAAAGGTGAACTGTTAAGTGTTCGACTCACATAACACCACTAGAGAAATAACAACACAACTTAAGTATCAAACAACACATAACACTTCAACATCATATGACTACTAACAACTAGACTTCTCCCATGTTCTCAAGAACTAAAGTAACTACTCACAAGACATAAAAGAGATCATGATCAGAGGTGATAGATATGTGTCAAACAATCTGGACACAATGATATTTCTCCAACAAAACTCAATAGCATTCACCACAAAGTAGTAATCAACACCAACAGAGTAGAGAGGATAGATAGTACGGATTACAACACAAGTTGCAATTCTGAGATGAGATGGGATGGAGATGGTGCTGATGTTGGGGATGATGTTGATGATGATCTCGATGATGCCCGTGACGATGATGATGATGATGGCGACGATCTCCCCTTACGGGAGGTGATCTCCTCGGTGGAATCTGCCCATCGGAGATGGCTTTTCTTCTCTGTAGGTTTCCGCCCCGTGGCGGCGGTGAAACACGGAAACTCTTTTTTTTAGGGTTTTCACCCCAGGGGGGTCTTATAGGCGAGAGGGGGCACCAAGGGAGGCCACCAGGCATTCAGGAGGGTGCTTGGCGCGGCCAGGAGGGGGGCTGCGCCAGGCACCCTTCTGGCTGCCTGGTGGGTCCCCTCACCTCCATCCTCTGTGATCCCCAGTCAATTCCCATAAAAACAGTCCCCGTAAATTTTCATCGCATTTGGACTTGATCTGATTCATCAACTTGGTGTCCACTTTTCACCGCTGAATCCTGGTTCTGCTGCTTCGGCACCGGAAATTTGTAAATTGTGTAAAACAAGCCAAAACAACATAAGAACAATACTTTAAAGTGGAATATATCAATGAATAGGATGAAATTACGATATAAAATAGTGATGCTTTTTGGACGTATCACTAACCGCGTGTGGGATGCTATGGGGTCCCCTTTTATTACCTACCTAGCTTCAAACATTTCTAGTGGTGGCCCAAGCTGATTTACCATTTGAAACCGTGTGTGTGACTCGTGAGCTCCCAGCAGATTTTAAACAACTCGGGCCAGTGGAGACATGGTTTCTCTTGTTGGTCCAGACTGGTGAGCTAGGGGGCTGCCCACATGTGAGGGGATCAGTTACCTTGACCTTAGCCTTAAAGAAGATTCCGATCCGAGAGCGTGGACGGCTTTTGGATTGGGTGTCGACTCCCCGGGGGTCACCCGGATTTGTTTGTTGTTAGTTAGAGGGATTATGACATCCGGATCTCTCGGAACAACTCTTCAATGAGTGTCTTTAATGGCCCCGACTGATAGAGTCGGCGTACATGCGGAGCCTTGTAATGGGCAGTTGGTACACCCCTGCAGGGTTAAATCTTTTCGAGAAGCCGTGTCTATGGTTATGGACGACTTGAGACCTACTCCTTGTTCATAGACAACAACAACTGAGATAATCTTAATAAATTTGGTCAAGGTGTGTGTGCCTTGACTGCTTCTTCTTCGTTGGCATGCGAACGGGAGGACAAGGATAGGATATGTGTTATGTTTGCGTAAGTAGCTGATAACAAGACTTGTTGGAGGCGACTCCTCATCGAATTCTTGGTTCTCATCTTACTCTAAATAGATCGTTAGCCACTCATATATTGCTAGTGCGGCGTCAACCTCTCCACTACCCCCATCTTACCGTGAGTCAACATTAGTTACAAGACTTGTTGATATAGCTCACCCCTTCTTTTCTCTTTTACCCTTCTTCTCGACTACTTCGTGAAGACTCGGCGACGACTAGTTAGGCAGATCCCGGTGGAGAGCCTGGACCCGTGTGGTTACGAGAATGGTGTTTTTTACCTATGCCATTAGGCATTTGATTGTAGTCTGTACTCCGACATGTATCTTCTGCTGATGTAATGTATTAAGACAATTGTATGCCGATTGTATGAGATGTTGTATCCTTGTAGCTGTAATGTTGTGATATCATGTTGGAAATCCGGGGCATATGGCAGTGTCATATGTCGCGGTGGGACCGATATGTGCTTCGTCCCTGGATCTGGATGGAAACGCCCAGATCTAGAACAGTACCGCATATCGGGCCTTACACGCGTGTGCTTTGCTGGCAAATTTCTGGCACGCGATGCAATGTCGTACGTTGTCTTCACCATCTTACATCGCGGTAGGCCAGTAGAATCATGCGCGGAAGGCTTTGGCAATTAAGGTTCGGCTACAGGCGTGATGCCCGCAGATACCCTCGTGGATTTCTAGTAGCGGGGTTTTTTTGTCTTCTTATTCTATACACATTTGGAGCACCTAGGAGATGCAGCGCTTGTAGAGCTCGCCGTTGATGATAGTGAAGGCTTTAGATCCGCAAGTGATATGCCGGGCTTCTTTGACGTCTTGCGGTAGCCGATTTTGTATCATGTAGTTGAGAAAAGGTTTTGTCCATACTCGCCCGTTGGACCGTTCTAGTTCTGGTTCTGCTTCATCTTTTTTACTGGATTCTCGTCCGCTGGGGCGGTGATTGCTACCTGCCCGAGGGTGGAAGGTTCATTTGTTCCTATGCTCGGGGTGAGGGTTTCTCCTGTTGTTGTTGGCTCGAGTGTCTTGATTGGCTTGATGGATCGGCGACTGATATTCTCGAGGAAAACGCCAGGGGGTTTCGGTCCTTGGGTGGAGCCGATGTTTGCAAGTTCATCAGCTTCTGTGTTGTTGGCTCGTGCTATGTGTCAAGTTCGCATCCGTCGAAGTTGCCCTCCATTATGTTGTAGAGTTTCTGATACGCTAGCATGTTGTCTACGATTGCTTCATAGTCTCTCGTTGTTTGCTGAACGAATAGGTTTCAGTCACCATAGATGATCAGGCGAGTGGCTCCGCATGTTTTTTCTATACGCATGCCGTGGAGTGATTCGTATTCCGATTTGTTGTTGGATGCCTTTTTGAAGTTTATCTGGAGTACATATTTCCTCTTATATACTTTGGGGAAAATTAGTTCAATGACTGCTCTAGCTCCTTGATGTCTCCTTGATCCACCAAAGAACATCTTCCACGAGTTGGAGAGGTTGGGAGGGCCTGGAGTTTGGACCTCCATCCACTCGAAGACGAAATCAGGGTGGACCTGGGCTTTGATTGTTGTTGGGTGCTTGAAGTGGAGATCGTGAGGACTGGGCTCGATATTCCACTTAGCGACTCATCTGATGGCGTCGAGATTGTTGAGGGTATCCTCGAGTGGTGCGCTGCTGACCATTGTTATCGGGTGTTTGTCGAGGTAGTGTGACACCTCGCGGGAGGTCATGAATATAGCGTAGACAAGCGTCTGGTAGTGCGGGTATCTCTGTTGGGCACTTGTTAAGACTTTGCTGTGGTTGTAGAATGGTCTCTGCAAGTCGTGAGCTTTGCCTTCTTCCGAGCGCTCAATGATGAGCACAGTGCTGACAATGCTACTGCGAGTGGCGATTTATAGGTATAATGGCTCGCGTTCTTAAGGGACCGCGAGTATTGGGGGCGTTGACAGTGTTTTCTAAGGTCCGTGAATGCATTTCGCGCTTCGTCTGTCCACTCAAACTTGCCTCCCTTCTTAAGTAGCTGGTAGAATGGTAGGGTCCTTTCTCCTAGCCTGTTGATGAAGCGACTTAGGGCTGTTAAACGTCCTGCGAGTTGTTGGACTCCCTTGATGTTGACGGGTTCCTTCATTGTTGTGAGTTCTTGGAATTTCTCTGGGTTGGCTTCGATTCCTCGGGCAGACACTATGTATCCTAATAGCTTGCCTGCAAGTACGCCGAAAACGCATTTCTTCTGGTTGAGCTTGATGCGATAGTGATTGAGTGCTGCAAAGGTCTCGCGTAAGTCCTCGAGGAGAGTGTTTGCTTGTTATGTTTTCACAACTATGTCGTCCACGTAAACTTGAACATTATGCCGGATTTTATCCTTCGGGAAGGCTTGCATCATCCGCTGTTATGTTGCGCCTGTGTTCTTCAGCTGAAAACACATCATCATGTAGCAGAAGACGCCAAAAGGGGTGATGAACGAGGTGTGTAACTCCTTTTCTTATTTCATTCATATTTGGTTGTAGAGTGAGTATGCGTCGAGGAATGAGAGGAGGTCGCATCCTGAAGTGGAGTCGATGATCTGGTAGATTCGGGGCATGGGAAAGTGATCTTTCGGGCGGTGTTTATTAACTGTCCCATAGTTGATGCACATGCGGAGTACGGGAATGTGATTTTTGGGTACTTGTACTAGATTTGCGACCCACATGGCCTTCTTTCACTACTGCAAAGAGGGGCTAACACGACACCCCTTTCCTAGTCCCTTCGCCGAAACTGTTAGCGATGCTATCAACGCAAATGGTATAAATAAAAAACCGTGTGTCCGAAACTGTACCGTCTACAAAACGTATCCGAACGGCCACAATTCTAAACATTATTGCATGGGTAATATAGGGCTGACGGGTCTTTGAATATCGGTTTGGGATGTTTAGGGTGAAAACCCACGGTTGCAAATAAAGGACCACCAGCTTGTCTACGCAATCCTTCATAGTTACCGAAATGTTTGGAATGCCTAATCTATCAGGTATGCTTCTGAAAATCCTTTCGTGTGTGAAGCAAGGGATGACGATTCGTTCAAACAACCGTCCGCATGAGCAGCCAGAAAACCCGCGGTTGCAAAGGATAAACCTCTAGCCCTTCTTCTCATCGTTTGTATTTACTGAAACTTGTGGGACATGTAATCTATCAGGCACATTTCTGCAAAACTTAGTGTTGGTTATGCACGACACATAGTTCCTACAATCAAGTGTTTGTAATTGCTCCTAAGAACACCTACGGTTCTAAAAAATGAATTGCTACCTTAGTAAAGAAAACGTTCTGAATTAAAACATAGTGTGCGACGCAAAACATATCACAAACATTTCTGAAAATCTAAGGGTGGCGATGCCAACCGTTAAATAAAATAAATGACTGGGGGTGATGCCGATGCCTATCGCTGACGAATTTCTTTGAATAACTGTGGGTTATAATAGTCACCTAGCTCTCTAGGCCACCTACCAATGGTCATGCGGTTATTTTTGTGGTCAACTTCCTTATCTTCTATGCGAGCCGCGCATTACTATACTACACAGTACACGTGCAGTTGGCCGCCGTCTTGGGGACGTGACCGTGCATTACTGAGCAGTTCCTCGTCTTCCTCCCCTCTTCTAGACATACCGCCCATTACATAAACAGCGGGGAAAATTGGATTCCACTTCCACTACTCCATCTCTCTCTCTCTCTCTCAGCGCCTCCCGGCCATCCAAACCTTGATCCACAGTTCTTCACCCCAAGGCCATGGCTTCTTCAACGCCCCCGCTAAGAGTGTTAGGTGTATAGTGGTTTCCATCTCCGTTCAATTCCCTTACTCTTTCTCCTTTCTTTGCGAGGAACTCTTTCTCCTTTCTACTCCGATATTTCTTTTGACGTCATTTTTTGTTCACATCGACATGCAGGAACGGTGGATCTGATTGCCAGGAATAACACCTGGCCATCATCGATGAGTTATGCCAAACGTTGGACATGAGTACAGAGAATGTCATGGTTGCCATCAAGGTGGCTGAATAGAACATGGATGTCACCATTGCCGCCAGGGAGCAGCTGCTGAAGGAAGCAGAGGATTCACTTGCAACACTTCGGACCTTGCATGAGGATTTTAAGAAGATGATGGCCGTTAACATCGACCTCACGCATAAAAATGCGAGCCTGGAGATGGAGCTCAACCGAGCGCGCATGGATACGTTGGTCCTTCGCGCGGAAGTCCTGTTGGAGATGAATGCAACGATGGAGAGGATCATCCAGATGGCCAAGTAAAATGAAGCCATGGAATAACTTTGTGTCTGTTTTAGTGATTAAAATATAAGACTACGTTTATGTAGATCAGGACGTGTGTGTCTTCTTATGTTGCTCTTAATTAAGAACTTCTCTGGTCGATCTCTAGCCCACTAATGAGTAATTCCAGCCCTGTTTATATATACTGCTGCATTTTTTAAATTCCTTCTTATCTATCAGAAAGATCAATCTCATCATATTTGTCTTTGCGTCTCACCCACAAACTTAGAGTATCCTTATAGAGGGTTCTTCTAAAGGAGATGTTACTCATCCTCAAGCTGAATGCCTTAGCAATATACATGTTTTTTGTTGAAGCAAAGATCAAATAATCTAGGGTAGGAAACTATAAGAGGTTAATTATCACGCCACAGGCCCTCTCAAAACATGTGGTATTGTAGCCATCTCATACATGTTTGCTACAATTATCATATAAGAGGTGTTAACCTACCAACAAACTTCTCCAAAAGTTTGAATCACCAAATTTGATGCAGATTTCCATTGTTGGAATATTAATTTCAATATTGATCATATACCCTGATCAGTGATCAACATATGCATGATCACTAAAAAGATTGAATAGATATTTGAAAATCAAATATCTATACAACAACTACTTGATGATAACGGTAGATTAACGATCATAGTGTATCAGGGTAACGATCGCAACGCATAAGTTTTAATACATATATGGGGCATCATTCTTCATCACCAACAACAACCAAAAGACATAACATATATATAGTCGGGGGAGGCAGAGACAGCGCGCAGGTGCAGCCAAGTAGAGCGCATCCCGGTCGGTACTTCTTCGACATCTTATGGAAGACGAGCAGACTGCTGGATGATGAAGGGCACATGGCCCTTCGCGTAGTTGTCGAGGAAGACGCCGAAAGCTGCATGACATGCCTTTTTTACCGGTTTCACTTCATCCCACTAGGATCTACCAGCGCTCTTGGAATGCATGATCAGGCTGTCAAAGTCTCTCACAACCTTCCTCCTAGAACAGAATGGGCATCGGATCTTCCCATACGCCCCTTCATCGCGGTAGCTGATCTCCCCACTCGGCAGCCTGCGGAGGATGTAGCGGCTCTTGTTGTCCCTGCTTTCCTTGTCAGAATCGACATTGTCGGAACCTACCTGTGAAATATTAAACACATAAGAACACTCATGTTCAGAAGATAACTATCAACAACCTGCAAAATAAAGGGCTGGAAACAAACCATGGTAGATATCATAATTAAGGGCATCCACCCATATTTAGATATTATCGACAGTTGGTAGAAACCATGGTAGATATTATCAACAGTCATGAAGGATGGAGTACATATATTCACCGACACCCAAATTTTGAGTATATAAATTTTTTCCATCTATATATTCTAGCATGAGTTACACAATTGTCTGCACCTTACACACATGATATCGGCAACACGTAATTAGCATTCTGCTTGCACGTTATCTTCAGAGGAAATGTATACTCATGGACTCATGGTTAAAACATGTTGAAGCTTGGAGGCAGGCTCCAAGAATATAGTCGATGCTATCAAATTTGAGGCAACAAAACATATCACTGTGGGTGCTCTAATGAAGGGGGACTAGGGTTCCATCTACAAGAACAATTTAGATGTAGCAATGCAAAAAAATGAAATAAAATCCTGGATCCGCCACTGATCGTAATGAGAGTATGAAACCGGACACAGAGTAAACCGTACCCTATGCCGATTAAAACAAGAAGCATCCAGAACTAAACCCTACAACTTGGTAGCATGATATTACAAGACCACTATTCAAATGGCATGCAAGGAAAATAATTTTGAATTTTGAACCAACTGGACATATGGTACACGCAGAAAACCCCAATGTAAAGAAATAAGCGTGTACAATGAAGATATACCTCAGGGTCCTCGTCGCTGACATCCTCCGCGAACTCAACGATTTACCGATCGTTGTCTCTGAACATATCGATGGCGGCATCCGTGTACATTGTGTCTATCTCGGTGAGGACGTCTCTGTGGATGCCATCCTGCTTCTCCTCCACTTGCTCGCAGACGATGGCGGCCGGAGAGGGTATAAAAACCGGTGTAGCATCGGGCGGCGTCCCCAGAGGTGCGATGGCGGTCGAAGAAGGCGCGAAGACCGGCGCAACGTCGACGGTTCCCGTCATGGAGGAGTGAGCCACAAGTGGGCCGTCCGGCGCAACCGTCATGGAGGATTCATCTTGGGACTTTGGGAGGGGAGTGGGAGCTAGGGAGGGGGTGGGAGGGGAGGGTAGGTGTAACAGCCCGGGATTTTCACCCAAATTAAATTTTTTGGTTTGCTATAATTATTTTGTTGATTTCTAGAATTGTTTATAGTATTTGCTTTGCCAATTTATTAATCGGTGATTATATTTCCCCCTCTTTATCGTATCAGATGCGTGACCGATCCCTTCCACCATGGCACACGACCTTGCGACACCTGGTTTCACCCGAGCACCGTCGCAACTTCCGGAACAAGACCAACCATAGCCATCAAAACGAAAAACCCATTCTATGGGGCGCCGGAAAATGTTCACAGAACGGTATCGAAGTGAGAAAGATTTCACCGGCTCGCCGCGTTGAGCGCGTGGCTCGAGATTTAGTCTAAATCGGAGGTCGTATGGACTCCCGGCGGTCAGAAACGTAATCGCCGAACGCGCGGGAGAGAGAAACTGGGGCGTTTGCGTAAACTTGCCAGCCAGGCTAGCCTATAAATAGACCACCACTCTCTCCCACCTAAATTAGGGTTTCCCTAACACAAATCTTGCAGCCACCCCCCTCACAATAGAAGATATTCTTTAAAACAACTTTGGCCAGCGGAGACATGGTTTCTCTGTTGGTCCACCCGATCACCTAGGACCCGACCCCATTTCAGGTGACCCGGTAATCCGACCTGCGTCAGCCGGAAGAGTCTGATACGAGAGTGCAGACGACTCTTGGATTGGGTGTCGACTCCCCGGGACAACCCGAATTTGTGCGTTGTTAGTTAGAGGGACCTGTCGTTTTGGATCTCTCGGAACTAAATCATAAAATTGTTGCCTGTGATGGGTAGAAACTGAGAGAGATGGGCGTGCGTGTGGAGCCTTGTAATGGGATGTTGGTAGACCCCTACAGGGTTAAATCTTTTAGAGAAGCCGTGTCCACGGTTATGGATGACTTGAGACCTACTCCTTGTTCATAGACAACAACAACTGAGATAATCTTAATAACTTGATCAATGTGTGTGTGCCTTGATTGCTTCTTCTTCGTCGGGATGCGAAGGGGAGGTCAAGGATAGGATAGGTGTTATGTTTGCGTAAGTAGCAGATAGCCAGACTTGTTGGAGGCGATTCCTCATCGATTGCTTGCTTCTCATCTTACTTTAAATAGATCGTTAGCCACCTCATATATTGCTAGTGCGGCTGCAACCTCACCACTACCCCCATCTTACCGTGAGAAGTTATTTACAAGACTTGTTGATATAGCTCACCACTTTCTTCTCTCTTTTATGCACGTTATGAAAGTGATCTTGAACTACAGAGGAGCTCGACGACCCTTTTTATGAGCGCCTTCGCGGAGACTCGACGACGACTAGTTAGGTGGATACCGACGTAGATCCTGGACCCGTGTGGTTACGGGAATGGTGTGTTTTACCTTTGCCACTAGGCTTTGATTGTAGTCTACACTCAGACATGTATCTTCCGTCGTTGTATTGTATTAAGGCAGTTGTATACCGATTGTATGAGATGTTGTATCCTTGTAGCTGTAATGCTGTGATATCATGTTGGAAATCCGGGGCATATGGCAGTGTCATATGTCACGGTGGGACCGATATGTACTTCGTCCCCGGATCTGGATGGAAAGGTTTAGATCTGGAACAATACTCCATATTGGGCCTTACAACTTGGTATGAGAGCCTTACCGACTGTAGGATCCCTTTTCTGGTCGAACTCGAGTCTAGACAAAAAACTATTTTGTAGTTACTAAGTTAGTTATCAGAGAGTAGGAATATTTTTTCTCCTTACCCATGCTCTGGTCAGAACAAGTGTCGTAAGTGTTTTAACTCTCGCCTAATCCCGTTTAAATCTTAGGATCTCGAGTGTGTGGAGTTTCGGAACCGTTAAAATGCCTTGCTTGCAGCGTATTGTCTTGATTCATATCTTAGGTTTGGGAAATCATGCAGTACCTTTATTTCTTCCGACTCTGGGTAAACATCTTGGTCGTCTGTTGAATTCATTCCTCTTGCCTAGTATACTCATGATTTGACTGTGAACGCTTCACTTGATCGTCATTTCTTGCTGTCGTTCTTCCTCTTGATCTCCCGATGGTTTCGTTCTCCGACGTCTCCATCTCTCTGCGGTAAGTTTTCTCAACGGAAATTCGTCGTCGACATGGAGCAGAGTCCCTTGTTGGTGGTGTTGAAGAGCATTGTCCTTCTTTTTCTCTCCCCTCCTCTCCCCCGGATCATCCAGGATCTCAGGACGAGATCCCTTGTTGGTGGTGTTGTAATGTAACAACCCGGGATTTTCACCCAAATAAAAAAAATATTTGCTATAATTATTTTGTTGATTGCTAGAATTGTTTGTAGTATTTGCTTTGCCGATTTATTAATTGGTGATTATATTTCCCCCCTCTTTCTCGTATCGGATGCGTGATCGAGCCCTTCCACCATGGCACTCGACCTTGCGACACCGGGTTCACCCGAGCACCATCGCAACTTCCGGCACAAGACCAGCCATCGCCATCGGAACGAAAAACCCCGTTTATTTAATAAACGAATTATTTTATGTGGCATAGGAAAATGTTCTCGGAATGGTATCGAAGTGAGGTATAATTGAACGGCTCGCCACGTTGAGCGCGTGGCTCGAGATTTCGTCCGAATCGGAGGTCATATGTACTCCCGGCGGTCAGAAACGTAATCGTCGGACACGCGCGAGAGAGAAACCGGGGGCATTTACGTAAACTTGCCAGCCAGACCAGCCTATAAATATACCACCACTCTCTCCCATCTAAATTAGGGTTTCCCTAACACAAATCTTGCAGCCACCCCCCTCACAATATTCAGATCTTCCCCAAACAACCCCATATCCAAGAAACCCTAGCCTCCAGCACTCCAGAGCCGTTGGATCCGGAGATCAGCGGCTCCGAAGGCCACCACATCGCCCCACCGCAGCTCCCAGCTGGATTGGGCCTCGCAGGGCCCTGGATCCGCGCCTCCAGGCCCGCCCGAGCACATCTGGCTCCTGTCGACGCCCCGCGCCGCCTCCGCCGGAGCTCCCCGGTGGATGCCTCCGCCGCCCCAACTCCAGCGAGGCTAAGGCGAGCCGCCAGCAAACCTCTCCTCCTCCAGCGCTTCACCTTTCTTCTTCTCCCTCTTCACCTCCTCCTTCCCTTCCCTGTAGGATCACATCCGCCGCCACCATGGGAGGCGCCACCCGAGCTCCTCGGGTCGACAGCCGCCGCTGCGCCACGGGAGGGCCCCGCCTCCTCGCGCCTCCACCTTGCCAGCGGCCCCATCCTCCCGCCGCCGCACCAGGCCCGCCATCCGCCGCGCCCCCTCGCCGGCTTCGTTGTCGGCCGGTCATCGGACACGACGGGGCACGGGCGCCGACCCGACCGAGCCGCAACCCGCCATGGGCCGGCCTGTAGCCACCGCGACCCGTCCAGCCAGCACGACATGAAGCCTCCCTCCGCCCTGGGCATGGCCTGGCTATCCACCACCACCCGCGAGATGGGCCGAGGCCCATTGGTGAGCCAGCCGACGCCCTACGCATTTTTCTTTCTTTATCTTTTCCTTTTTTCCCAAGTCCTGTAAATTGTGCTGCTGATGCCTGTTTTGCGCTATAGTTTGCGATAGATCCGTAGCCCGAATGACTTTTCGCAAAAAAGGAAAATTGTGCATCTTGCCGTGCTCTAAGTTTTTTATGCTTTAGTGAGTTAATCCATTTGAGGTCATCTAGTTGGTGCAAATGCTTACTAAACACTGCTATTTGCTGTTAACTACTGTTCACTGTTATTTTTAGCAAAGTTTGGTTGATGTTTGTGTCACATCTGTGATGCCTATGCCACTGATTCTTTCTTTTACTTGTTAAGCATCATGTGTACTTCAATTATATGTAATCTTTGGCCATGTTGACCTTCTGTATCCATTTCATATCTTGCTCCAAAGTGGTGTACCTGATAATCTATGCTGCTGTTTGTATAAAGTTGCCTACTTGACTGCCTTATAGCTATTGATCCATGCTTCATATGCTTTAGCTCCAATGTAATGAATTTCTCCTGGACATGTATACTTTCATGCCATGTATTGCTAAGCCATGATATACTTGCTGTTCATATAGTTCTTGAGCTCCCAAAGTGCATACTTGCTATTTGCTGTCAACTATCCAGAATTTGAACTAAGTCCATAACTAAATATTATTTCTTGATGCTCATATACATGAAACCTTGATGCCATGTCATGCTTGCCATGTCTACTGTTGATCCACATCATTTTGGTGCATGTTTGCATTCAGTAGCTTGTTGTTGCATTGCTCCCAAATGTGCTACCTGATGTTGGCAGATTGTGCCCATAACTAATGATGCTTGTATCTTTTTAACCGTAACTCCGTTTGGGGTGTTATTTACATGTAACTTGACTAGAATTTCATGTAGATTATGATTGTGCTATTGTTTTCTGTTCATAACCAATATAAAATATGGTTTAGGTAATAACAATACCAAATGCTTAAATTGTCGTGGGGTACCTAGTGATATGCCCTGTTTAGGAGTTTACCTCACTTGAATTGACTAGCATAGATAGTTTACTTTATGGTTCACCACTTTCCATGATTTTGTGATATGCCATTCTTGAGTGAGATGCCATGTTAACAACCTTTGCTCATGTTGTGTAGCTAAACAACTTGAACCATCAAAAATGTGAAGCATCGTCATGTGTGACGAGTACTCCACTTAACCTGTTAGTGAGCGCTCTCGATGATAGATGCGACACCGTAGCGCGTTGTCTCGTGTTGCCTTATTGTTGATTCTTGCTCGTGATTGCTTCCTAGTAATAGATGCTTGCTCGTTGATTGCATTTTAGTGTTTCCTTCTTGTGTGCTTCCGCGGTTACCCTCGGAGACGATGCGAGCTTGCGATCAACTACACCTTCGGTGTCGACATCTCAACAGGTAAGGGGGGCATATATCATGCTTATAACTTTCAACTCACTTGTCTAGGTATAGGATAGAACGATTGCTTGATCCTACCACCTTACATTTAAGACTCCATATTAAAACCCAAACATCCATGTTCCCCCACATCCTAGAAAACCATTGTTTGGCCATGTACCTTGCTTGCTTAACCACTGCTTAGTATGCATGCTTAGGATGCTACAACTGTTATCCTGTTATTCCTTGGATTGGTCTATCACATTATTATATTGTTGTGGATGATATGGTTATTATAATGTTGACTATACTCGATGAAGGATGGAAGGTCTTGGCTATCCCGCCCCGATGCTTTGTTCCATTCGAGTCACCTAGGACCCGAGTTCTGGGTATCGTGTCTCTTGACGAGCATGCCTAACCGCGTGTGGGATACTATGGGGTCCCTTTTTCTTACCTATGTAGCTTCAAACATTACTAGAGGTGGCCCAAGATGATTTACCATTTGAAACCATGCATATATGTCTCCAAATGGTGTTTGCGCGCAAGAAGAGGGATTTGGGAATACGAGAAAAAGGTATTTTTTGTGAGAAATCAATCTACTAAAGTTTCACACTTGGTCTTCTTTGGAATCTTATCTTGACTCGTCCCCAGACCACTAGCCAGGTACAAGTCAATTTGATCCACTCCTTTTCGATATTTTGAACACTCATGCAATGGATGAGCGTAAGCACGAGAGTTGACACTTAGGATGGCAAAGAGAGATATATGGTGGAGGAGGTAGACAAAAAGGGTGAGAAAGGCTCACATAAATGAGGACAATCATAGGCGAGAAAGCCAAATGATAGATATGATGTGAGGAGTAGGGATTGCCATGCAACAGATGCACATACGAGCTAAGAAAATCTCTCCAATGGAACTATTGGGGGTGCATCCAACTTGCTCGCTCATGAATACCTAGAGCTCGTTTGAGGAGGCTCATGCCTGGAATATGCAAGCCAAGTTCTATAGTGTGAAGGTCCCCACATAGCTATATGCATAAATGATCATCTCTATGGAGTACAAGGATAAGAGGGAGTACTAGTGTGGATCTTTCAAAATTATAGTAGTGTTGCCCCTTTCTCTCTTTTTATTTTATTTTTCTCTTTTTTCTATTTTTTATATTTTTTTGGTGGCCTCAATGGCTCTTCCTATTTAACTTTCATTTTTCTTCTTTGGGATCTTTCATTTTTTCCACTTTGGGATATTTTCCTCACTTAAGGGCAACACTCTATTTTGCAAGAGGGTATAGAAGATCTTTCCCACTTTACAAGGTACTCAAAACATAAAGAAGATGTAGCTATCATGATGTATGCAATGTATGCCTCTACCAGTGTAGCAGGAACATGTATGACATGAAGATCAAGTCATGAAGAGGTGGATGTTGCATGGCAATATATCACAGAAAGGCTATGGAAATGCCTTGATAGGTAGGTATGGTGGCTGTTTTGAGGACAGATATAAGGAGATTTATGATGACAGAGCATATCATGCCAAGGGTTTGGATGTACCGGCGAAGGTGGACGCCAAATCTCGGAGTGAGAAGAGGGCAATGCACGACACAGAAGATGCTAGCAAATATGAGGAGGTGGAAGTGTCAACTTTACATATTTACATTAGTCCTAAGACCTCATGCTCTTATTATCGGTAACTCTCATTCTAATAAGGAGGTTCACAAAGAGACAAGTACCCCGAGGAGGAGTGTATGGGGGTTTGGTTATACTTGCGCATCCTCAACTCATGGTATGTGAGTGTACTCTAATATCCGATCCCTCAAAAGATTAGTGATCCATCTAGTAGCTAGAGTTCTCAACTAGTTTTGTAGGTTTTTGAAAATAAACACAGATTGCCCAAAATACGACACCTATCACTAATAAGCTAGATCTCTTGACACCAAAAGTTCAAACATTACTCACAACATTACCTCAAAACTATTGCAAGTTACAACTACAATTAAATAGCAACCTCAATTACCTACTTTTAAGACAAGACACAACTCAGTGCAACAACCAACTCACTTAACAAGATAATCATGAAAACTAAAGAGAGGTCCAACAACAAACTAAACAAAAGCCAAGGCTCTTGCTAAAGACAAACTAAAACTAAAACTAAACATGGCAGTAGCTACGAAAAGATAAATAACACACAACAGTAAAAAGATATGCATGAAAAATCCTATGATGTGTTCTAGATTGGAGTGGAGCATGTTTCTCTCCCACACAAAGTAAGCTGGGGTCTAACTTTTTATGAACAGCAAGCAAAGCTAAAGAAAACTAAAAAGTAAACCTAAGAGCAAGACGCTCCAAGCATAGCACATAACGCATGAGGTGATAAAAATATAGTGAGACGAAGGAAGAACTGGTGATTGTTGATGGAGAAGGGGATGCACAAGGGCATCCCCAAGCTTAGACGCTTGAGTCTCCTTGAATATTTTTTGGGGATGCATGGGGGCATCCCCAAGCTTGAGCGCTTGACACTTCCGGATCTTCTTTCATCATCTTCCCTCGCACACTTGAAAACTACCTTCATACATAACTCATCATAAGCTGATTAGAGAGGTTAGTACCCTTAATAAAATAAAATTTTCCCCACTGGATATAAAGATATTCTTGAATAACTACTGTTTCGCAAGATTTCCAAAAAGTTTTTGCAAAGAAAAAGCAAGCTTAAGGTTTGCAAAAGTAAGGAAAGGCAAAACGTGGCAAAATATCTTCAGTTGCCTCCCAACAAGCGCTTTGTTTTACGCCTTTATGCTAGGCATGAATATTTTAAAAGGTGCTCTCATAAGAATAAGGATTTGAAGCAAAAGAGAGCATCAAGAAGCAAATATGAAACACATATAAGCCTAACCCACTTCCTATGCCTAGGAATCTTGTAAGAAAATAAATCAAAGAAGCACAAAGATACAAGCATAGGAAGGTTGAACAAGAACAACTTCAAAACATTAAACACAAAGAGAGGAGTTTTAGTAATATGGAAGTTTCTACAACCAAACTTCCCTCTCTTGAAATAATTGTCAGTAGTATCATGAACAACATCAGGAATAATTATCACATAAATCATGTTGTTCATGACGTACAAGCACACATGTATAGTTTTCAACACGGTCTTTAGGATCATAAGATAAATGCAACCCGTCACATTGAGCCTTAATAAGGACAAAATTCTCCGAAATATGATTTGGATATTTCAAAAGGATAATAGGAAAATCAGGTGTGGGTGCAATAGTAACAAGTTCATCTCCATAGGCATCATTCATAATGGCATCAATTTCATCAAAAAGGGATATTTCAAAAGAATCCATAGGATCATAACACTCATATAAGGTAAGAGTCAAAGAGTTACTCTCATTAGAAGGTAAACATGGATGGCTCCATTCTTCCTCCTTTTTTTTGTCACTCTCCTCCTCTTTTTCATCCAAGGAGCTTTCAGGTTCAGCAATTTCTTCTTCCATAGAGTCCTGCAAAACATTAGTCTCTTCCTTTTGGGGAAAGATTCTCTCAAGATGATCAGTAATATAATAATTTGCATCATAATTTTCCAAACAATATTTAAGTATAGCAAGACTTTCAGATTTGTAAGGGACATCATCAATATTTTTAATAAGAGAAGTAATTTCATAAGCACCCTTATAAGCAACAAATTCTTCTATTTTCTCTGCATCATAAAAATCATAATTTCTCTTAGCATAAGAAGCTAAGGTTTCATCATCATTGTACTCACATTGGTAAGCAAGGTGTTTATGCCTCATAAAGCAACAAGATTCATCCCTGCAGAAAGATATATTATATATTGAGCTCTAGTTTCTAGCATACTCATACAACTGATGTATTTGTTTCCATAAGTGTATCCTCTTTTGAGACAAGCGGTGTTCCTTGTACCATTCTTGTTGATCCTCAGTGAATCCTCCATGCCAATAAGATCTAGTTTCAAAGAAGTTAGACATTGATTGGAAAGTAAGGAACTAGACATACTATATATATATATATTTTTTGGATTTTTGAAAAAGGACCAAAAGATAAAAACTGAAAGGTAAACTAACAAGACTAAAAAGAAAAGGTAAAAGGTAGTGGGAAACTCCCCTATCTAAGCACTCGGAGTCCCAGGCATGGAGCCAGAAATTTTCTTGATGACGATAGAGTTGACGAGTGCAACACCTCTCCTCGTTGGTTACCCCAAGTGGAAGGTGAGACGTAGGATAACGAAAAATTTCCCTTAGGTAGAGGATAGGGTTTGTCTCCCGTAGGACTCCGAAGATGATAAGTAGGTGGCAAGGAAACAATGGCACCGTTTTAGACAAAAGTTGCTTCCTTGACCTGGACCTGCACACAACACAAATAACTTTGCTTCCCAACGAGTACAGAGAGGTTGTCAATCTCTCCGTCCTTGCTGTTCACAAAGGATCAACACAACAGATAATAATGATAGCAACTGGAAATTAAAAACAGGAAAGTAAATAAGCGTGTAAACAATAATGAGAATATGGATCGGGGTCCTGTGATGTTCACTAGTGATGTCTCTCGCCAAAATTACAATAAAATTGCTATGCGAGGTAAACAAATTACAACTGGGCAATTGACAGGATTAAAAACGCACCGCAATGCTAACTATGCTACAAAGAAAGGAAGAGGCTCAAAAGCATGGGCGGTACGCCAAATGCTTTAGACCAAAATCCAACTGCATCTACTACTAATCATCCACCTTGAGATATCTATCCAGAATATCTCGCTGGTATTAAGTTGCGAGCCCCACCCAATGTGTAAACCCGAAGCAACAGACAACTGCATTCAAAAGCACTTTGCGTAAAGTAAACAATCCTTGCAATCGCGGTTAAAAGCACCGTTTTTTCCCCATTGTGGCAACAACACATCCCGTAGACTCATGTTTCTGTCACTCAAGCGTGTCATCGGGGGGCATGAACCCACAATCGAGAAGAACGTTCCCTCTTGGAGTCACTACCTACTACTTGGCCAAAGCAATAAACAGCAACGGAGAACATGGAAGAATTACTTAGGAACAAAAATATAAAAGATAAGAACCAAATATATTACTCTATCACAATCTGAACATAATCTCATAATCCATCAGATCCCAACAAACTCAGCATAGCAACAGCTGAAAATTATATATGTGCCTCGATCTTGTAGGGAAGTTCACGAGGACTAAAACCATGAAGAACTAAGAGGGGAGGACAACATCACATAACTACTGATCACGAACCCATGGTCCAAGAGAAACTACTCACGACACATCCGGGAAGTGTTCATGGTGGAGGGGAAGCTCCCGGAGGTCAATCTCCCTCCGACAGGGTGCCGGGAAGAAGTATGTTGGCGCTCCCGATCTTGGAAGCGCGGCGGCGGCGAAACAGAGGCGACATCATGAAAAAGGGTTCTGTCTTCGGAGGTTTCTTGTCACGGGGAATAAATAGGCGAAGGGGGCAGCCAGGGGGGCCACCAGGGGTCCAGGCGCCCCCCCTGGCGCGGCCAAGCCCTAGGCTGCACCAGGTGGTCGCCTGGGTCCCTGGTGGTGGCCCACTGGCCCCACGTTGGTGATTCCGGAAACTTCCGTTGCGCTGATTTTTTTAATCCGATTTTTCCCGAATTCTTGGAGCATTTTTAATATGGGGGAAACCTGGAATAGAAAAAAAGAAGAAAACAGGAACTGGCACTGTGGTGCACTGAGTTAATAGGTTAGTCCAAATATGATCAAAATTCTATGAAAGTGTGTCTAGATCATAGCAATATCACACAAAACATGCATGGAGCAAGCAGAAATTATAGATACGTTTGGGACGTATCAACGTCCCCAAGCTTAATTCCTGCTCGTCCTCGAGTAGGTAAATGATAACAAGCATAATTTCTGAGGTGAAATGCTAACAACCATGTAAGAACTTTGAAAAGTAAAGCAATCAAGGTATGTGATTCAATTCAAGTCATAACATGCAAGAGTCTATATTAGCATTGAAACAAGCAACGAAAGAACATTAGGAGCAAGACCTCTCGCTGTCTGTGACTCTAATGTCTCCAAATGGTGTTTGGGCGCAAGAAGGGGGATTTGAGAATACGAGAAAAAAGTATTTTTTGAGAAGTCAATCTACTAAAGTTTCAGAGAGGTTGTCAAGCATAATTTCCCAACGAGTACAGATAGGTTGTCAATCTCTCCGGCCTTGCTGTCACAAAGGATCACCGCAACAGATAATAATGATAGTAGGTGGAAAGTAAAAACAGGAAAGTAAATAAGCGTGTAAACAATAATGAGAATATGGACCGGGGTCCTGTGATGTTCACTAGTGATGTCTTTCGCCCAAAAGACGATAAAACTGCTATGCGAGGTAAACAAATTACAGCTGGGCAATTCACAGGATTAAAAATGCACCGCAATGCTAACTATGCTACAAAGAAAGGAAGAGGCTCAAAAGCATGCACTACAGGAAACATGAGTTTTGCCGTCAGCCAAAGCTGACGGCAAACATATGAAAAGATGACGGCAAAGGCTTTGCCGTTAGCTCCACGACGACAAACCTGTTGTCAGCTCATCAGTCGGCAGTGAGCTGCTTTGCCGTCAGCTTAAAATCGACCGACGGCAAAGGTTGTGCCGTCAGTCATTTTACACCGGCTGACGTCAAAGCCTCTCGTACGGCCTGCCTCTGACTTAACTCCGTGGGCTGAGTTAACGGCGTGCATTGCCGTCAGCTTGCCGTCCGGCTGACGGCACAACACTTGCCTAGGCCCACATGGCAACAGTTTGCCAAGGGTTGTGCACAGGCTGACGGCAAAGCTTTGCCGTCAGCTTCGGGACGGCTGACGGCAACTAGCCTTCCCTTTGCCGTCAGCTTGCCTTCAGGCTGACGGCAAAGCATTGACCAAATGGTCACTGTCACAGCCCAGATTGCACAGGCTGCCGCCACGTGTCCTCTTTGCCGTCAACTTGCTGATGGCAACGCCTCTCTCTGTATCTATCTTTTTAATTTGTTTTCTTTAATTCCCTGCATTTAAACAATAAAATATATATATACAGATATATTATAGCCAACATGATATATTATAGTCATCTCCATCCCACAAGTAATACAAAAAGTGCCAACATGATATGAATGTACAAGTCATACAAAAAGTGCCAACATGATATAAATGCACAAGTCATCTCCATCCCACAAATGTACAAGTCCACTAGCTAGTGCATACATATAGTTTAAAACAGCAACAAGTCGACTACATAATCACACGTGTCTACAAAGGCCAGCACTATGCAAAGAGTGCATCCATCCTAACATCCTATATGTACAACAAGAAGCATCCATCCATGCATAAAGGCAAATCTGCAAAATGAAAACATAATCATATGTTAGTTATGGAAAAGAAGAAATCCAAAATGATGAAAAGATGAAAATAAAAAGGAAAAAGAAGAACAAGGAGAAGAAGAGTAAGGAGAAGAAGAAGAGAAGAGGAAGAATAAGAATAAGATGAAAGGAAGAAGAGAAGATGGAGAAAAAGAAAGAAGAGAAAAGGGAAGAATAAGAAGAACTTTTCTTCTTTTACTTTCTTTTTCACCTCTTTCTTCTTCACTTCTTTCTTTTCCTCCTCTCCTTCTTCTTATTCTGCAATACTTGTTCTTCTTAGACCTCAAGAGCTAAATATATCTCATTTTAGATCTAACTAAGTCATTAATTCATTTTTGAGCTTTATATGCGAAGTATAAGTCATTTTTAGGTTTATAAGCCACTTAAGCTAGTAAATTCATTATTGAGCTTTTATAAGATAAGTATAAGTCATTGTTGAACTTAATAAGCTTATAAAATCTAATTTGAGCTTTAAAAGCTTATAAAGCCAAGTTTGATCTTTATAAGCTTATAAAGTCACTATTGAGCTTTTAGAAGCCAAGTATAACTCAATTTTCATCGAACTAAGCTATTAACATCATTTTTCAGCTTTATGAGCTTATGAAGTCATTGAGGAGCTATTATAAGCCAAGTATAAGTCATTTTTGAGGTTTACAAGCTTATAAAGCCAAGTATAAGCTTTATAAGCTTATATAGTCATTTTTTAGCTTTTATAAGCCAAGAATAAGTAAATATTTATGTAACTAAGCTATTACTACCATTATTGAGCTTTATGAGCATATAATGTCATTGATGAGCTTTATGTAACTTACCGAAGGCCACCTCAAGGCTGAGAAGCGCCGCCACGTGGGTTGCTCGGGGATTCACTAGGAGATTCTTGTGGGTTGTGAGATGCAGCTCCGGAATTATGCTGCAACAAAGGATGAGTTGCAATGTGGTAAGCATGATGACACTTGATGGTATAAGACCGGGCTATATGATCATTGAAAGAAACTTACCGTTTCGGGAGGAGAAACGATAGGCGTCGGCATCGGTGGAGGGGTAAGACCTTGCTTCTCCCACATACTCTGCGAGTTAGTTTTTGAGGACTCGAGCATATTATCAAGTGAACCAAACATATGCATATGCATTCTTGGCGGATATATCCAAAAGTAGTAACTTACCGAGAAGGGGTCGTAGATGGCCTTCGTCTGGGCATTATTGCGTGCCCTCTCCTCCTCGAGTATCCTCTGGGTCCTCTCCTCCGCCAGCCGGTCCCTCTCCGCAAGCTGCTCCGACAACATCTCTTGTGTCGCCTGTCTCTCCGTCTGAATGGCGTCCTGCGAACACTCAA
The DNA here is from genome assembly GCA_950022295.1 of Bromus sterilis. Taxonomy (NCBI): domain Eukaryota; kingdom Viridiplantae; phylum Streptophyta; class Magnoliopsida; order Poales; family Poaceae; genus Bromus; species Bromus sterilis. Next base: position 264,272,394 of record OX465596.1, on the reverse strand, counting down.
CAATATAGCAATTATTGTCATCATCGCTAGATAGTCTAAAGAACGGAAAGAAAAATTGAGACAAAGTTATACCTGGATAGCAATGTCCACTAGCCGCGGGCGAGGTCGTACAGCAGGGGCGGAGCTCGTTTGCGTCGCCTTGATCTGAGGTAGAGTCTCTGGGCAAGGTACGAAGCCATTGCACATGGAGGTGCTGCCATGATACTTACCGCCACATGCAATCATTAAGGCCTCCGGATCCATCTCCTCCTCGCTCGGGTCAAGCTGAGGACCGCGTAGCTCTTTCGCCACCTCAGAATAGGCAATCATCTTGTGGTAGGCTGCAGCGCTGGTGTACGCCTCAACACCGTCGCCCTCGGAATATGCCTTCACCGTTTTGTACTTTCCCTTATGGGCCATGGCAAATGAGCGAAATCCCTTAGGCACAGGCTGGTTATGGTGTTTCGCCTACAATGAAAAGAAAATAAAAGGCATGAAACAAATCAATTGATTAATGATGAAAGAACATGAAACTGAATACAAAAAGGCACATACCCATTTTTTTGCGTACTCGTTGACGTTGAGATTGCCTTGGTGGTGTGCCACACCTACCATTTGGGCACGCCTAGCCTTGGCGCTTTTGTGGGTGGACAGCCAGGCATCACTGAGCCATTTGTCCACTATCGCCTCAAAGCAATCCATCTTATTTGCACACCATCTCGGGGGCGCCTATGAATTAATAATCTTATAAAGTCATTGAATAGCTTTTTTAAGCCAAGTACAAGTCAAGTTTTATGTAACTAAGCTATTATTATCATTTTTGAGTTTTACAAGCTTATAGAGCCAAGTTTGACCTTTATAAACTTATAAAGACAAGTTTGACACTTATAAGCTTATAAAGCCAAGTTTGAGCTTCATAAGCTTATAAAGAAAAGTTTGACACTTATAAGCTTATAAAGCCAAGTTTGAGCTTCATAAGCTTATAAAGAAAAGTTTGACACTTATAAGCTTATAAAGCCAAGTTTGAGCTTCATAAGTTATAAAGAAAAGTTGGAGCTAACTAGGCCTTACTTATAAGTGTAGTGATACGTCCAAAACGTATCTATAATTTTTGCTTGCTCCATGCATGTTTTGTGTGATATTGCTATGATCTAGATACACTTTCATACACTTTTGATCATATTTGGACTAACCTATTAACTCAGTGCACCACAGTGCCAGTTCCTGTTTTCTGCTGTTTTTCTATTTCAGTTTTCCCCCATATAAAAAGTGCCAGAAAAATTCCGGGAAAATATAGGAAAAATCAGCGTACAGGAAGCTTCGCGAAGAGCCTGAGTGGGACCAGAGGGGAGCCAGGGGTGGCCCAGGCGGCCACCCCCTGGGCCGCGCCAGGGGGGTGCCTGGGGCCCCTGGTCCACCTCTGGCTGCCCCCCTTCGCCTATATATTCCCCGTGACGTGAAACCCTCAAGGACAGAACCCTTTTTCGCGATCTCGCCTCATTTCCGCCGCCGCGCTTCCGAGATCGGGAGCACCAGAAGACCTCTTCCCGGCACCCTGCCGGAGGGAGGGTTGACCTCCGGGAGTCTCCTCTCCACCATGGATGCTTCCCGGATGTCTTGTGAGTAGTTTTCCTTGGACCATGGGTCCGTGATCAGTAGCTATGTGATGTTCTCCTCCCTTCTTTGTTCTTCATGGTTTAGACCTCGTGAGCTGCCCTACATGATCGAGGCACTTTTGTAATCTTTCTGCTGTTGCTATTCTGAGTTTGATGTGATCTGATGGATTATGAGATTATGTTTAGATTGTGATTGAGTAATATATTTGGTTCTTATCTCTTATATTTTTGTTCCTAAGTAATTCTTGCATGTTCTCCGTTGCTGTTTATTGCTTTGGCCAAGTAGTAGGTAGTAACCCCAAGAGGGAACGTTTTGCTCGATTGTGGGTTCATGCCCCCCGATGACACGCTTGAGTGATAGAAACATGAGTCTAGGGGATGTGCTGTTGCCACAAGGGGGAAAACAACGGTGCTTGTAACCGTGGTTGCAAGGATTGTTTACTTTACGCAAAGTGCTTTTTAATGCAGTTGTCTTTTGCTTTGGGTTTACACTTTGGGTGGGGCTCGCAACTTAATACCAGCGAGATGTTCTGGATAGATATCTCAAGGTAGATGATTAGTAGTAGATGCAGTTGGATTTCAGTCTACTTATTTTGGCGTACTGCCCATGCTTTTGAGCCTCTTCCTTTCTTTTGTAGCATAGTTAGCATTGCGGTGCATTCATAATCTTGTCAATTGCCCTTCTGTAATTTGTTCACCTCGCATAGCAGTTTTATCGTCTTTTGGGAGAGAGACATCACTAGTGAACATCACGTATCCCGGTCCATATCCTCATCACTGTTTACACGCTCATTTACTTTTCTTCTTTTACTTTAGTTTCTATCATTATCCCTTGCGTTTGATCCTTTGTGAACAACAAGACCGGAGAGATTGACAACCTCTCTGAACTTCGTTGGGAACAAAGTTATTTGTGTCTGTGCGCAGGTCCGCGTCAGTTGCGCCGCTGACACCTACTTATCATCTCTGGAGTCCTACTGGAGACAAACCTTGGTATCTTTACTGAGGGAAATTTTCTGCTGTGCTACATCACGCCTTCCACTTGGGGTTTACCAACGAAGGGCGAGAAATCACTATCATTACCTCGCACATCAAGCCAAATTTCTGGCGCCGTTGCCGGGGACTCCGAGTGCTAAGATAGGGGAGGTGCACACTACCCTTTACCTTTGTTTTTTAGTCTTGTTAGTTTAACTTTCAGTTTTTATCTCAGTGTCCTTTATGAAAAACCACAAAATTAGTTGCTACCTTTTGCCTTTGTCTTGCTTTGCTTATTTATGCTATCCTCACCATGGGTGATGAACCACCCAAATATGGTAGGATGGACATGTTTCACTTGGCTCGTCTTCGATTAATTTGTGCTCGCGCGAAAAACCCGACCGACTTGGTTGAGGGAAAATCATTGGATGAGCATGCTCATTACACGCGACACCGCCTATCTCAGAAAGGGAAACACTTATGGGATCAAATACAAGTTTCTTATTGCTATGCCGAGTGTTTATGCCACATTTATGATTTTACTTGCTGCTCTAATATAGAGCGTAAACACCTTCCTTTTCAATGCGAGTTTAATGAAAATGAGATCCTATCTTCTTATGCCAAAGGTGTTTATGATTACTTTGATGTTGAAAAGATTGAAGAGTTTGTTGCTTTTAAAGGTGCTTATGAGATTGCTTCTTTGATTGAAAAGTATTACGATGCTATTCACAAGTCTGAAAACTTTTCTGTTCTTGCTTATTGCTTTGAGAATTATACTTCCAATTCTTATATTGAGGATTTTAAAAATAGAATGCTTGCTGCCCAAGAAGAGGGTAATGATTGCTATGAAGAGGAATCTTATGATTCCGAGGACTCACTTGATACTTCCCTTTCCGATGATTTTGATACTTGCTTTGTTGATGGCCATGATGCCACTATGGATGATGCCTACGAAGATGAACTTGCCATAGTTCCTTATGTTAAGCATGAAATTATTGTTGTTGCACCCAAACTTGATTTCCCTATTATCCTTTTGAAATCTCCAACTATTTCGGAGAATTTTGCTCTTATCAAGGCTCAATGTGATGGGTTGCATCTATCTTATCATCCTAAAAACCGTGTTGAAAACAATACACGTGTGCTTGTAGGTCATGAACAACATGATTTATGTGATAGTTATATTCTTGATGTTGTTCATGATGCTACTGAAAATTACTTTGAGAGAGGAAAGTTTGGTTGTAGAAACTTCCATGTTACAAAAACACCTCTCTTCATGTTGAAAGTTTTGAAGTTGTTCTTGTTCTACCTTCCTATGCATGTCACTTTGTGCTTCTTTGATTTATTTTCTTAAAAGATGACTATTCATAGGAAGTGGGTTAGGCTTAAATGTGTTTCACATTTGCTTCTCGATGCTCTCTTTTTCTGCAACTCTTATTCTCTTGTGAGCATCTTTTATAATCTTTAAGCCTAGCTAATGGCTCTAAAGACTAAAGAAGCGCTTTCGGGAGGCAGCCCGCAACGAATTTAGGTTTTTCTTTTTGCTTTTTTTGTGTCTTGATGTTTTTTACTACTGTAGCAACATCATTTTATCTTTATTTTTCAGCTTTGTGCCAAGTTATAGCTTCTTGTGATAAGGGAAGCAAAAGTTGTGACATGCTGTCCAGAAAACAGATTCTGTCCCTTGACAGAAAAATTCGAATCAAATCACCAGATCATCTTTTTTATCTGAATTTTTTTTACAGAGTGCTATATACAATTTTGAAACTTTCGTATGTTCTGAGTTTTTTTATTTGATTTGCAGAAGTGCCCCTAAACAATTCTTTACTACCTGTTGTTCTGTTTTTCACAGATTCTGCCACGTTTTGTCTCTCCTAACTTTTGCAAACCTTAAGCTTGCTTTTTCTTTGCAAAAACCTTTTGGCACTCTTGAGAAACAGTAGCTCTTCAATAATATCTTTATATCCAGTGGGTAAAAATTATTTTATTAAGGGTACTAACCTCTCTAATCAGCTTATGATGAGTTATGTATGAAGGGAGTTTTCAAGTGTGCGATGGAAGATGATGAAAGAAGATCCAGGAGTGTCAAGCGCTCAAGCTTGGGGATGCCCCCATGCATCCCCAATAAATATTCAAGGAGACTCAAGCGTCTAAGCTTGGGGATGCCCCCGTGCATCCCCTTCTCCATCAACAATCATCAGTTCGTCCTTCGTCTCACTATATTTTTATCACTTCATGCGTTATGTGCTATGCTTGGAGCGTCTCGCTCTTAGGTTTTATTTTTAGTTTTCTTTAGTTTTGCTTGCTGTTCATAACAAGTTAGACCCCGTCTTACTTTGTGTGGGAGAGAAACACGCTCCACTTTCAAAATCTAGAACACATCATAGGATTTTTCCTGCTTATCTTTTTGCTGTTGTGTGTTCTTTATCTTTTCATAGCTGCTGCCATGTTTAGTTTTAGTCTTAGTTTGTCTTTAGCAAGAGCCTTGGCTTTTGTTTAGTCTGTTGCTGGAACTCTTTTTAGTTTTCATGTTTATCTTGTTAAAGAGAGTTGGTTGTTGCAGTGAGTTGTGTTTTGTCTTGGAAGTAGGTAATTGAGGTTGCTATTTAATTCTAGTAGTAACTTGCAAAAGTTTTGAAGTTTTGATGTGAGTAATGTTTGAACTTTTGGTGTCAAGAGCTCTAGACTATTAGTGATAGGTGTCGTATTTTGGGCAATCCGTGTGTATTTTCAAAACCTACAAAACTAGTTGAGAACTCTAGCTACTAGATGGACCACTAATCTTTGGAGGGATCGGATATTAGAGAACACTCACATACCATGAGTCGAGGATGCGCAAGGATAACCAAACCCCCATACACTCCTCCTCGGGGTACTTGTCTCTTTGTGAACCTCCTTATTAGATTGAGAGTTACCGATAATAAGTGCATGAGTTCTTCAGACTAATGTAAGTATTGAAAGTTGACACTTCCACCTTCCCATATTTTGCTAGCCTCTCCCGTGCCGTGCATTGCCTTCTTCTCACTCCGAGAGTTGGGGTCCACCTTCGCCGGTACATCCAAACCCTTGGCATGATACGCTCTGTCATCATAAACCTCATTATATCTTTCCTCAAAACAGCCACCATACCTACCTATCAAGGCATTTCCATAGCCTTTCCGAGATATATTGTCATGCAACATCCACCTCTTCATGACTTGATCTTCATGTCATACATGTTCCTGCTACACTGGGAGCGACATACATTGGATACATCATGATAGTTACATCTTCTTTATGATTTTGAGTACCTTGTAAAGTGTGAAAGATCTCCTTTACCTTCTTGTAAAATAGAGTGTTGCCCTTAAGTGAGAAAAAGATCCAAAAGTGGACACAATAAAAGATCCCAAAGAGGACAAATGAGAGTTAAATAGAAAGAGCCATTGAGGCCACAAAAAAATACAAAAAAATAGAAAAAAGAGAAAAAGAAATAAAAAGAGAGAAAGGGGCAGCACTACTATCCTTTTGAGAGATCCACACTAGTACTCCCTTTATATCCTTGTACTCCATAGAGATGATCATTATGCATATAGCTATGTGGGGACCTTCACACTATAGAACTTGGCTTGCATATTCCATGGATGAGCCTCCTCAAACGAGCTCTAGGTCTTCATGAGCGAGCAAGTTAGATGCACCCCCACTAGTTCCATTGGAGAGCTTCCTAGCTCGTATGTGCATCTGTTGCATGGCAATCCCTACTCCTCACATCATATCTATCATTTGGCATCTCTTGGCTATGATTGTCCTCATTGATGTGAGCCTTTCTCACCCTTTTTGTCTTCCTCCTGCACACTATTTCTCTCTTTGCCATCCAAAGTGTCAACTCTCGTGCTTACGCTCATCCATTGCATGAGTGCTCAAAATATTGAAAAAGGAGTGGATCAAATTTACTTGTACCTGGCTAGTGGTCTGGGGACGAGTCAAGATAAGATTCCAGAAAAATACCAAGTGTGAAACTTTAGTAGATTGAGTTCTCAACAAATAAATGTTTTTTTCTCGTATTCCCTATCCCCCTTCTTGCACGCAAACACCATTTGGAGACATTCGAGTCACGGACAGCGAGAGGTCTTGCACCTAATGTTCTTTCGTTGCTTGTTTCAATGCTAATATAGACTCTTGCATGTTATGACTTGAATTGAATCTCTAACCTTGATTTCTTTACTTTTCAAAGTTCTTATATGGTTGCTAGCATGTCACCATAGAAATTATGCCGTTATCATTTACCTACTCGAGGACGAGTAGGAATTAATCTTGGGGATGTTGGTACGTCCAAAACGTATCTATAATTTCTTCTTGCTCCATGCATGTTTTGTGTGATATTGCTATGATCTAGATACACTTTCATACACTTTTGATCATATTTGGACTAACCTATTAACTCAGTGCACCACAGTGCCAGTTCCTGTTTTCTGCTGTTTTTCTATTTCAGTTTTCCCCCATATAAAAAGTGCCAGAAAAATTACGGGAAAAATATAGGAAAAATCAGTGTACAGGAAGCTTCGCAAAGAGCCCGAGTGGGGCCAGAGGGGAGCCAGGGGTGGCCCAGGCGGCCACCCGCCGCGGCCACCCCCTAGGCCGCGCCAGGGGGCGCCTGGGGCCCCTGGTCCACCTCTGGCTGCCCCCCTTCGCCTATATATTCCCCGTGACATGAAACCCTCGAGGACATAACCCTTTTTCGCGATCTCGCCTCTGTTCCGCCGCCGCCGCGCTTCCGAGATCGGGAGCACCAGAAGACCTCTTCCCGGCACCCTGCCGGAGGGAGGGTTGACCTCCGGGAGTCTCCTCTCCACCATGGATGCTTCCTGGATGCCTTGTGAGTAGTTGTCCTTGGACCATGGGTCCGTGATCAGTAGCTATGTGATGTTCTCCTCCCTTCTTTGTTCTTCATGGTTTAGACCTCGTGAGCTGCCCTACATGATCGAGGCACTTTTGTAATCTTTCTGCTGTTGCTATGCTGAGTTGGATGGGATCTGATGGATTATGTGATTATGTTCAGATTGTGATTGAGTAATATAGTTGGTTCTTATCTCTTATATTTTTGTTCCTAAGTAATTCTTGCATGCTCTCGGTTGCTGTTTATTGCTTTGGCCAAGTAGTAGGTAGTAACCCCAAGAGGGAACGTTTTGCTCGATTGTGGGTTCATGCTCCCCGATGACACGCTTGAGTGACAGAAACATGAGTCTAGGGGATGTGTTGTTGCCACAAGGGGGAAAACAACGGTGCTTGTAACCGCGGTTGCAAGGATTGTTTACTTTACGCAAAGTGCTTTTTAATGCAGTTGTCTGTTGCTTTGGGTTTACACTTTGGGTGGGGCTCGCAAATTAATACCAGCGAGATGTTATGGATAGATATCTCAAGGTGGATGATTAGTAGTAGATGCAGTTGGATTTCGGTCTACTTATTTTGGCGTACTGCCCATGCTTTTGAGCCTCTTCCTTTCTTTTGTAGCATAGTTAGCATTGCGGCGCGTTCATAATTCTGTCAATTGCCCTTCTGTAATTTGTTCACCTCGCATAGCAGTTTTATCGTCTTTTAGGAGAGAGACATCACTAGTGAACATCACGTATCCCGGTCCATATCCTCATCACTGTTTACACGCTCATTTACTTTTCTGCTTTTACTTTAGTTGCTATCTTTATCCCTTGCGTTTGATCCTTTGTGATCAACAAGACCGGAGAGATTGACAACCTCTCTGAACTTCGTTGGGAACAAAGTTATTTGTGTCTGTGTGCAGGTCCGCGTCAGTTGCGCCGCTGACACCTACATATCATCTCTGGAGTCCTACTGGAGACAAACCTTGGTATCTTTACTGAGGGAAATTTGCTGCTCTGCTACATCACGCCTTCCACTTGGGGTTTATCAACGAAGGGCGAGAAATCACTATCATTACCTCGCACATCATGTAGGAATTTGAATTAGTTAGTAATTTATCTCCAAGTATTCTTCCTTCTTAAGGAAAACTTTTCTACACTTCTTCTTGGCCTTCTTCACGCCCTTCTTGGCGTACCAATCTCGAACACACTAAACACGCATCTCGTGCCTAGTGTTCGTGAGTAGCCTCACTATCTCCTTATCGAGATTCTTCTGGGCCGCCGGCTCCATCCCCTCCTCAACCCTATAGTAGCACTGAAAAATGCATCGAACATATGCTTAGATGAGTGAAATGATTCCAACGCTAATAAATGATTGCAATGCTTAGAATACTTACCCAAAAAGTAGCCACCACCATGTCGGCTTTGCTACGGCATTCAACGTTGTTGATGCGTTCATCTGGAGGGGCCGGGGCGGCTTTGTAGTGTGGCCAAGTGAGGCCGGGCTCAGGAACCCTACCCTCACCAGGCAACTGGACTAGCCCGGGGAACTGCTCCTTAAGCACGGCACCAAGGAGGCAGTTCGGATTCCGAGCACCTTCCGGGTAAGTCCACGCCCTGCAAAATAAGACTACAAAGACATTAGTTCTTGTTGGACCATATGTACATGTATGATATATATATACAAGGAACACAAAAAATTCATCAACTTACTTCTCCCCATCTGGCGCAATCAATGTCCTCTGCGCAGGGTCCGGACGTGGAGGGAGCCGTGTCATACCATGCTGGTACACCGGCTTCTTGGAAGAGGAACTCCCCTCACCCCCATCATCCCCCTCACCCCCCTCAACCCCATCGTCATCGCTATCATCATCCTCATCAGCATCATCATCATCCGTGCGAGCACGCTCCTCCCAAGGATCATCCCAACGAGGCTCCGTCGACTGCCTCGGTGCCTCCGGTGTCTCCGACTGCACCGGCGGTGTCCGCTGCTCTGGTGCCTCCGACTGCACCGGCGGTGGCCGCTGCTCGGGTGTCTCCGACTGCACCGGCGACGCCGACTACCTCGGTGCCTCCGCCGCCGCCGATTGCACCGGTGGCTCCTGCACCGGTGAGACTGTCCTGTGAGTGGGTGACTTGGCTAGGGCGCCACCTCCTCGACCACCTCCTCGACCACCGGGTTTAGCTCTCTTTTGGACTTTTCCCCGACCTCTCCCACGAGGCTGCTCAGCACGCGCCGGCGCCGAGCTGGCTGCGACAATATCCGCCAGCAACTCTCTCCGTAGAGGTAGAGGTGGTCGAGACTCCACCGGTGGGTCCCTACGGCTCGCCGTGTGTCAACACCTATTACGGAGTAAAGATGAATTAGTAAAGTAAGGAAATAAATAATACAAATTCATATATACAAAAAACAAACATATGCATATAAAGATGAATTAGTACATTAAGGAAATAAATAATACAAATTCATATATACAAAAAACAAAAGAAAGTTGGGATGCATACAACTAATAGTCGGGATCATTTGTATCTTCTCCAGGATCAATAAAAAAATCATCGTCACTATCACGCGTGTCGTCATGAATGATCTCTTCTCCGGGATCGGGTTCAGCGTCAACCACATTTCGAAAGCCTTTTTGTAACCGGTCAAGCAATGATAGGTCATCCGCATCGGTAACCTCTTCGTGTTCCACTTCTTCATCTTCCTCCTCATCATCATCAGTAACCTCTTCGTGTTCCACTTCTTCCTCTTCCTCCGCATTGTCATTCTCTACTTCCATGTTTTGACCAAACGTAGAGGTTTTTCCGAAATGTTTTTTGGCCACACGTGTTTCTTGGAAGAATTCTCAGTCATATGTGCCTGGGTCTATGTGAGGTTGATAATCCTCTTCTTCATTGGGGGCAGGTAGTTTACCATGTGGCGGCACGTCATAGACGACATACCAATCTTCGATATTCTTTACACTTTGGAAGGCCCATGGAAGATAGAAAACTTGTGTGGCCTGTTGAGCCACAATATAAACTTCGGCAACATTTAAACGGTTCTTCTGTTTAATTTCAACTAGCCCAACATGCTCATGAGTTCGTCTAGTGTCCTTCGGATCGAACCAATGACATTTGAAGACAACGACGTTCGGAGGATTTTCACCATAATATAGCAGTTCGCATATTTCTTCAACTATTCCATAATACTCGACTCCTCCATCTATAGCGGACACACCGGAATTCGTTGTTTTCCGATCGGGCATAGTTTGCTCTTTCATACCAGTACGAAAGCGATACCCATTGATGTCGTATTTTATTTTTCATATGTATGGACCTTAAAGTCAAAACCATTTGCGATTTGTCTCAATTCAGCGTCCATCGACTCTGAATTAGCCTACAAGTTGAAACGGAAAGGCTTGTTGTATTAGTCGGTACTGAGACGACGAAGAAATAAAAATGGCATGTATATCATATAAGAAGTACCGTTTGTGTAAACCAAGAGATGAAACCGGGATTTCCGCCTCCCCGCTTCTCAAGAAGATTAATCTCTTCGATGGAGTCTTTTTCGATCGCCACTCCATTCGAGAATTGCGCGACGAATCGACTATATCAAATAATTAAGAGATGTTAGACACACAACTCGTCAAGAAGTTGCAGAACAATTAATATGTACCGCGAACTTACTCGATGTATGGCCGCACTTCTGTCATGTTGGTCAGATATACAATGTAATGATGCCCCACTCCTCGAAGGTCAACGTCTTTGTCTTCATAACCCCACAAGGTGCGAGGCTCCATTTAAAGAGTTTGAACTTGGATTCATGTCGCTCGGGGTCGCCAGTATTGTACCGAGGCTTTGGATTATGCAAACTATAATTAGTGGCAGCATAGTGTGCTGTCATGAAGTTTGCCGCTTCCTCGACAACGAATGCCTCAGCCATTGATGCTTCAATTCTCCGTTTATTTTTACATTTTGCTCGAAGCGTCTTCTGCATTCTCTCGGTTGCATAGCACCAACGGTTTTGCACAGGTCCACCCAATCTTGCCTCCATCGGTAGATGCAAAATCATATGCTGCATCGGATTAAAGAAACCAGGTGGAAAGATCTTCTCTAACTTGCATATCAACTCCGGCGCCAGTTTTTCCATCTCTTCTATCACAATAGGCGATAATTCTTTAGCACAAAGAACACGGAAGAAATAGCTTAGCTCTTCCATTACTAGCCATTCATCCTCGGGGATGTAGCCGCGCAACATCACCGGCATTATCCGCTCAAGCCATATGTGTCAATCGTGACTCTTCAGCCCAAAGATTTTTCAACTTTTCAAGACTTGCTCCCCTTGCTAGATTCGCTGCATACCCATCGGGGAACATCAACTTTTTTTTCACCCAGATGAGGATTTCCCTCATGTGTTCCCTTTTCAGATTGAACCATGCCTTTGGCTTCTCCCAATTCTTCTTCCCTTTCAGTTGTCGCATGTTCAGTGACTTCCTATTACACAGACTCTCCTGATCGACTCTAGCCTTAACATTATCTTTCCCCTTATCAGTGCCAAACAATGTACCAAAAAGGGCCTCACCCATATTTTTTCCAGTGTGCATCATGTCAATGTTGTGTGGAAGAGCAAGGTCTTTTGAAATAGGGGAGATCCCAAAAGCATGGCTTGTGGGTCCAGGCGTGTTCCGTATTATATCCCAAGAAATACCCTGGCCGGTTCGGATCAGGCTCTAGTGAGTTCAACTGATCAAGAATTTGTGCGCCCGTCATCATAGGTGGTGCCTCGTGCTGGACAACTTTACCTTTGGTGAAATTCTTCTTGTCTTTTCTGAATCCATGGTCTAGAGGCAGGAATTGTCTATGCAAGTCGAAGCAAGAATACTTGTGACCCTCCGGCAGCCAATGAAAATTAAGAGCAGACTTGCATTACGGGCATGGGAACCTTCCGTGCACGCACCATGCAACAAAAAGTGCAAACGCCGGCAGGTCATGCATGGAGTACATCAACCAAGCATGCATTTGGAAGTTTGTTTTGCTAGCTGCGTCATATGTCCAGATCCCATTATCCCAAGCTTCTTTCAACTCATCCATCAGTGGTTGCAAGTACACATTCATATTTTTTCTGGGATAGTTGGGCCCCAGAACTATCAACATCAAGAAGATGTGCTTTCTTTTCATAAGTACTCCAGGGGGCAGATTGAGGGGCATGATGAATATGGGCCAACAACTATACTGGGTTTCCGTCATACCGAAAGGATTGAACCCATCGAGGATAATGGCGAGTGCCACGTTTCTTGGGTCTTTGGCTTTACCTTCTTTGTGTATTTCATTGAACATCTTCCACGCTTCACCATCAGAGGGGTGGGTCAACATCAAATTCTCGTATTCATCTGTAGCAGGTCTAATTCCATCTCTGTTCCATGTCATTTTTTTTGCTGTTTCTTCAAGCATGTAAAGCCGTTGAAGTCTTGGTAAGATCGGTAGGTACCGAAGAATGTTTACGGGTATTTTGCTCTGGGTCTTCTCACCAAGACCGTTTTCTACGACAATATACCTGGAGGACTTGCAGTGTGGACAATAATTATCATCAGCATACTCATGCCTAAATAAGACGCATCCTTTCTCACAAGCATGTATCCGCTCGATGGGCATCTTCAGTGCACCGAGTATTTTGTCTGAGTGGTATAGGTTTGCAGGCATAATATGACCGTCCGGTAGAAAGCGCCCGAATAAGGTCATCATTGCATCATAGCACTCTCTGGGCAAGTTGAATTGTGCCTTAAGAGCCATTGTTTGTGCGATGGCATCTAGTTGACAAAGCTTGGTGTGCGCATGCAGTGGGAGTTTTGAAGACTCTAGCATGGCATAAAAGGCCTTGGCAGTTTCCTCCTGTTCTTCGTCCTCATGACAAGCATCGTTGTAGTCATTGACCATGTCTTCGATCCCTGTACCACAATCCTCAATGCGCTGACGCACTACCTCATGTCTGTCACATTGGGCCGACTCGCCATGAAATGACCACAACGTATAATCAGGCATGAAACAACGCATTTGCAGGTGTTTACCCATTACATCCTTTGTCTGTTGTGAATAGTTCTTACATCTAGTGCAGGGGCACCATGTTATTGGTTGGCCAGCACTAAATGCAACCTCTAGGAACTCCTCGGTCTTGGTCAACCATTCCTCAGTCATATTTTTCTGACTAGGGTGACCGGTGTAGATCCACGCACGATCATTCATTCTGGCTAGCTAGCTAGTACAAATTAACACCAGAAGGCATATAACTAATTACGGTGATACGGCATATGCACACTAGCTAATAGGTAAAGATAGGTCCTAATCCCACCCGAGTATGTGCAGATTGGATTCATTTCCCCATGCTCTCCTCCCGATCCGACGCAAAATTTCGACAGCACCTCCCCGCTGTTCTCCTGATACACTTCTCAGCATAAACCGAGAGGATGTGTACCCGGAGAACAACAAGGTGGCGCTGACGAAATCCTGCGTCCGATCCGAAGGAGAGCATATCTGGGGAAATGAACCCAATCTACACATACTCGGGCTGACCATGGATAATGTTGGACAATTCGAAAGAATTCAATTATAAATATGCAAATGAATGCATATTTATAAATGGAATGTTTCGAACGGGCGACGCATATGGGTTACGCGATGGAACCTTACATCTAAATTTTAACTCGATATGGGAAAGCGGTGGGCTGAACCAAAGTCGGGCCATAAACCACGGAGCAAAGGGCATAACCAAACAGAAACTTAGCTAGGATGCTATAAAATCTTAACCACTAAATAAAATACTAATTCTTTTTTTCTATCTTTCTTTATCTCTTTTCCATTCCTTTAATTTTACTTTTCCTTCCTTTTCAAATACGTTATTTCAATTCTACTTCTTTTCTTCTTTCCTCTACTTCTCTTTTCTTTTCTCTTCCTAATGTATCTCATTCTCTTCATATTTTCTCTACTTCTCTCTTCTTTCTATTCCTAATTTATTTTTTCTCTTCTCCTTTCTCTACTTCTGTCTTCTTTCTTCACAAATATTTTCTTTCATATTTTTCTCTACTTTCATTAGCTAGCTAATATAACAACTAACAAATAATAGTTTTCCTAATCTAACTAAAATCTAACAACTAACTAACTAAAATATATAGAAACTAACTACTTGTAGAAAAGACTAGCTCTCCTAAGCCAACTAAAATCTAAGTAATATACCAACTAACAACTATTAGGTAGGTATTTTTTCCTAAGCTAACTAATATAACAACTAACTACTTTCCTAAGCTATTTTATATTTTTATTAGCTAGGTAATATAACTACTGACAACTTTATTTTAATTAGTTGTATAGTTTTTATTAGTTGCATTGTTCTAACAATAAATAAAATTGATAAAGAACAAAAAAACAGAGAAAACAGAGATAGGGGGAGCTCACCTGCAGATCTGGTGGAGGTGGTCGAGCCAAACAGCGAGTAGTTGCAGCAGGAGCTTCCAGGGGCAGGGTGGAGGAGGTGGTGGTGGTAGACGGCGAGGAGGCCACTGCCACCGGAGCCGAGGAGGAGGGACAGGCGGCCGGCGAGTGAGGGGAACGCGGTGATGACGTCGTGCAGAGGCCTCCTGGTCTTGCACGGGGGCAGGGCAGTGGCGGCGACGTCTTCCCGAGGCGCGGTGGGGCGACGTCTTGCACGGGGGCGGGGCGGAGAGGTGCTGCACGGGGGCGGGGCGGCGAGATCCTGCACGGCGGCGGGGCGGCAGCGGCGAGGTCTTCCAAGGGGGTGGGGGCGGGGCCAACCGGGGTGGTGGTGGGTGGCGGCGGCGGCGGTGCGCGTCGAGGAGGAAGGTGTGGTGGAGTGTGGTGGAGTGGGGGTTAGGGTAAGCCCATGAGGGGGGGTTATGGACCAGCTTTGCCGTCAGCCAGCTGACGGCAAAGTCTGCCGTTAGTCTAAGCCGTCAGCTGGCTGACGGCAAACCTGGGCGCCGTTACATCGGGGCTGGAAGGGACACGTGGCCTGCGGGTGGCCGTCAGCCGTCCTTTGCCGTCAGCTTTATTGGTTTTTGCCGTCAGCCAGCGGACGGCTTAGCCAAGGCTGACGGCATACCTGTCCTACGCCGTAAGCTGAACGTTTGCCGTCAGCTTGGCCCAGGGCTGACGGCATAAGAGCCTTTGCCGTCAGCCCCGATAGAAAGGTGAGGACAAATTGTTAAGCTGACGGCAAAACCCCTGTTTCCTGTAGTGATGGGCGGTACGCCAAATGCTTTAGACCGAAATCCAACTGCATCTACTACTAATCATCCACCTTGAGATATCTATCTAGAACATCTCGCTGGTATTAAGTTGCGAGCCCCACCCAAAGTGTAAACCCAAAGCAACAGACAACAACATTCAAAAGCACTTTGCATAAAGTAAAAAATCCTTGCAATCGCGGTTACAGGCACCGTTGTTTTCCCCATTGTGGCAACAACACATCCCCTAGACTCATGTTTCTGTCACTCAAGCGTGTCATCGGGGGGCATGAACCCACAACCGAGCATAACGTTCCCTCTTGGAGTCAATACCTACTACTTGGACAAAGCAATAAACAACAACAGAGAACATGCAAGAATTACTTATGAACAAAAATATAAAAGATAAGAACCAAATATATTAATCTATCACAATCTGAACATAATCTCATAATCCATCAGATCACAGCAAACTCAGCATAGCAAAATCAAAAAATTACATATGTGCCTCAATCTTGTAGGGCAGCTCACGAGGACGAAAACCATGAAGAACAAATAGGGGAGGAGAATATCACATGGCTACTGATCACGGACCCATGGTCCAAGTTAAACCACTCATGGCACATCCGGGAAGCGTCCATGGTGAAGGGGAAGCTCCCGGAGGTCAATCCTCCCTCCGGGAGGGTGCCGGGAAGAAGTCTGCTGGCGCTCCCGATCTTGGAAGCGCGGCAGCGGCGGAATAGAGGCGAGATCGCGAAAAATGGTTTTTTCTTTGGAGGTTTCGCGTCACGAGGAATAAATAGGCGAAGGGGGCAGCCAGGGGGCCCACCAGGGGTCCGGGCGCCCCCTGGCCGGGCCGCGCCAGGTGGCCGCCTGTGTCCCTGGTGGTGACCCTCTGGCCCCACTTTGGTGATTCCGGAAGCTTCCGTTGCACTGAATTTTTATCCGATTTTTCCCGAATTTTTGGAGCATTTTTAATATGGGGGAAACCTAGAATAGAAAAACAGTAGAAAATAGGAACTGACACTGTGGTGCACTGAGTTAATAGGTTAGTCCAAATATGATCAATATTGTATGAAAGTTTATCTAGATCATAGAAATATCACACAAAACATGCATGGAGCAAGCCAAAATTATAGATACATTTGGGACGTATCAACTGCTTGGTTCTCATCTTACTCTAAATAGATCGTTAGACACCTCATATATTGCTAGTGCGGCTGCAACTTCACCACTACCCCGATCTTACCGTGAGAAAGTTAGTTACAATACTTGTTGATATAGCTCACCCCTTTCTTCTCTCTTTTATGCACATTATGCCAATGATCTTGGACTATAGAGGAGCTCGATGACCCTTCTTCTGGACGCCTTCATGGAGACTCGACGACAACTAGTTAGGTGGATTCCGGCGTAGAGCCTGGACCCATGTGGTTACAGGAATGTTGTGTTTTACCTTTTCCACTAGGTATTTGTCACATCTAAACTTTTATTAACATGTAATTAGAGAACAAAACTTAGGGCCAACAAAAACCTTGCTAAGTTGTGTTGTGATATTAGTAGGATTGTCATTTCATGCTTGCTTGTTGCTTGTAATGCTTGGCATGCCATGTTAGTAAATGTCTTGAATTGTTCTAATGCCATGCTTTGTTGTTTCCCTTGCCATGCTAAAAGGAAATTACCAATAAAAATATTTAGCACATACCACACATATTGTAATACCAACATATAACCACCATATAGCCATCACATTATTTTCGTATGCAAAACTTTGTTTCTTTCGTTAGGTGGTATGTGAGTACTTTGTATGTACTCATGGCTTTGTCCCTAGTTATTTAACGTCCAGGCTTGGAGGATCACGTATATGACGATGATGCTACCAGATATTACTAGGACGTGCTATGCTCTGATCTACCCTGTGGATTGTGCCGCTGCTACCTTTCATGCTTTTACTTATTCCGCTGCTATTTGAGCCTGATGAGGCCATGTAAGACTATATTATTGTAAGACTTATATTCGGTATTGTATGAACATTGAGACTATGATATCCATGTCGAGTTGTGTGTCATGTGAACTGATCATGGGAGCATGACCGTATACACAGCTAGTCGCTTCGGACATTTAGTCTGGGGTGCCCACAGACTTGGTATCAGAGCGTCTGTTCAGACCGTAGCAGCCTAGTTAGCATGGACGTTAGTTAGAAATATTTTTCATAAAAAAACTCTCTTATACTCTTACCCCTTTCAAAATGTTTTAAGTCAAGGGAGACCGAAGATTAATAGGGCATGGTGTTCCGAAAGAGATGCGAACTAGTGGAGTCTTGCTTTAGTCCACTATCCGAATGCGTGATTTTATGCTTGGTTTCAATTCTGTTGTTTTGTCTTAAGTTAGAGTGACCCTACCCACCACTTAGGAAAAACTAACCCGTACACTCTTAACTTGCATGACACCACTTCAGGATGTCGAGAAAGAACACCCGTAGAAACCCGTCTGGGACCAGTATCGCACCATCACCACCGCCTACCTAATCATGGCTCAGGTTACGTGCCTGTTCATGAAGCAAAAATAGAAGCCTAAAATACCAAGCCAATACCACCTTAGTCCCAAGAGGTTCTCGTGACAATGACGTTTTCACTACTTTGACTATGAGAAGGAAAGACCAAGATCCCAACTACAACCACATGTGTACGTATAGATAAACTAAGTTGTTATAGCTGGAGTAAACCCATTTTCCGTGAGTTTTAGTCATACCCTGATACTAGAAGAACCCCTTGTTTCATTATGAACCGATTGGAGGTATGTGTCGTTTGCGTGTCTTTTCAACATCACCTTGCGACCACATCCTCATGTTTGTGTGTTACACCCCTCCCAACCCTTAGTGAATTGTTGCCTAAGACCAATACCCCACGTAGCAGAACCTTGTAAACTTTTTAGGTAACATTCGGGAAGTAGCATGTGATGGAACCTAAAAAAAAGAACCCCCTTAGGATAAGGCTACATAGGAAATTCATCAGGCAATGCAAGATGAAAATAAATTGGGCAATACCCCAAATTAGAAATTCATGTTTGCCATGGATTGTTGAATAGGAGGATTCTCTGAAACAAGTTCGGATGCAACAGTGTTTGCAATGCTCGAAAGGAAGACCCGTTGTTAGAGCACCAGATTCACTAGAACATGTACAAGGTAATGATTCGAGTGCGACATGGATTGGCCCCCATGATGAATACTCTTATTATTCGCCTTGCTATATGCAATAGTAATTCTATGCTAAGAGAACCGATAAAATCTAGTTAAGACCCTAGTAACATGTTGGCATACTCCTACGACTGCAATGATTCCATCGGAGCTTGTGAAGTTGTAACTTCCCTACCCCTGTGGGCGAAGTACGAGGGAATCATAAACCTTAAGGTGTTAGCGACCAAAGATGATGTGAAGGTTTTTTCACCATCATGACAGACTCAACAAACTAATCACAGTTTATCCACTAATAGTCGCGAGAGACCCAGATGTAGCCGAAGCCCTACCAAAGGATCGGTACCACCAACCAGAAGCCACAATAGAAAGTGAAACCCCAACCGACTTAACCATTTACTCATGAACTTTTCGACGAGTGTGAACCCATCCCTGCCCATAGCTTAACCTACTCATATTAGTGGTTATCTCCTCAAAGAGAATCCAAGAAGCCCGAGGACGAGTGCCGACCAAGATGTCGTCGGAGTATAGACTTACGAATAGAAGTAGTTTCCAGGGACCTTCATCACCTCACCCCAAGACCAACCTGGACTACCTAGTGAATAAAAATTATGCCATTATTTAGTATTTTTAACGACGACTCTAATAAGAGGATCCGTGAGAAGAGGTAGTGCATGAACCCCTTAAATTATGGTCCTTTATAAGGATCAAGATCACGAAGGAGAAGTTTCCTATCGGCCAGAGATACCCTCGGAGTTCTCTGAAGAACACATTCGGCCTTAACCCTGGAAGTGTCCGAAAATTCCTGACAAGCCCCATATTCTCGAGACGTATACCATGTATAGAAATAAGGATCTATCATAACATAAGAAACCCCCTTTTACCCCGTGGGTAAAACAAACCTTACTACTCGACGGCATAACCTCAAATACCTCAAGAACGATTAGAGAAACCGAGCAAGATGAATATCCTCGGAACTACTTTCCTTGCCTCCTTATGCCTTAGCTTCGGAATCTCGGGGACGAGATTCTTATTAAGGGGGGAAGGTCTGTCACATCCCAACTTTTATTAACATGTAATTAGAGTACAAAACTTAGGGCCAACAAAAACCTTGCGAAGTTGTGTTGTGATGTTAGTAGGATTGTCATTTCATGCTTGCTTGTTGCTTGTAATGCTTGTCATTCCATGTTAGTAAATGTCTTGCATTGTCCTAATGCCATGCTTTATTATTTCCCTTGCCATGCTAAAAGGAAATAACCAGTTAAAATATTTAGCACATACCACACATATTGTAATACCAACATAGAAAATTAGCATCATTAAAATATATATTGCCCAAACAACGAGGTTGCTTGTAGATGCACTTGTAGTGGTGATCATGGAAATTGTTGCATGTTCTAAGATAAGCTAGTAGTTATGGTAAAGACCATTTCTTCCCCACATAGAAAAATCTTCTTAAGATGATCACATCAAATGAACATCATCAAACATAGTAATAACTCAAACACTAGTATCATTTAGTATGCTTGCACCACTTCACTTTATCATTGAGTTTGCCCTTCTTGGTAACTTTTGCACTAGTTTGCTAAAGAATATTATGAGGAGTGTGAAACCTTATATATTTTAGGAAAAATAATTATGATAATAATCTTTTAGGACTCACTAAACCCTAGCACCTACATAGTTAACCCTCAGATCACTTAGCAATTTTGCTCCCACTCACATTGTTTATGTGTTAATTTATGTGCCTTGCTTTTGTTGTTGTTTTGTTTAACATTATGAAGTGTTCTTGTGGATCGCAAGAATTTCATAAAAGGAAGTAATTTTAAAATACTTTAACCCACACAAAGTTAGTAAATAAAATATTCATATCATAGAAAACCAAAGAGAAGTTTGTTTTGATTATTGTTTTAAACTACATGAAGATCACTAATGATTATGTCATCATCCAACCAACTTCAAAACACAAGAATTTCTGGAAATTTTAAAAAAAAATAATAATTCAAATGCCTTTGAGGCATTTGCACAAACACCTAAAGGGAAGTTAGCTATCTTGGTTGAAATTGTATAAATACTCATTTAAACAGTAGAAAATATATATACCTAAACTACCTAACACCTAGCCCACTCCCCTCTCATCCGACTAGGGGTTGCGGAGAGATAAGAGAGAGGGGCCGAAACCTCTCATCCCTCTTTCTCTTTCGTTTCCCTCTCTCATCTCTCCTGAGTATCTCTCCCCTGATCCCATCTCCCCTAGCCAGACCTCCCCCAGTTGCACCTCCCTCTGTAGTTGCACGCCAGCCTCCCTTCTCTCCCTTGGCCAGCCCTTGATCGTCTTGGTCAAGAAGGAAACCCGGCACCCCTCACTAGTGGCCTTGCCAGGCACACCCAGCTGCCCCTGCCCCTTTTGCGCGCTCCTGAGGATCACTTGCAGCACGCCTCGCATGATCCAGAGGAGAGAATCCCCCTCCACGCCAGCCCCCTTCACACCACGGACTCCATGGACGCGGTGCACCATTGCCGCTGTGCACCCGCCATCCCCATATAAAACCCGACCCCGAGCCCCCTCCCAATTCGTACCACTAGCATCACTCCTCTCCCCCAGTAGATAGCAAGGGTGAAGCCCTGTGCCTCTCTCTGCTCGTCCAGGAAAAGCTCGAGCCCGAGCACAATGAGCAAGAGAAAAGCTCAAGCCTGAGCACTGCTTGGCCGAGCAGGAGGTTGCTCTCCTCTCCGCCTCGCCCTCTCGGCTCTCCCTTAGCCTACCTTCACACCCAGCCTATCCACCCACTACTCCATAAGTTCACCCCGCCACTGTCCAGCTGAGGAAGAAGGAAAGGAGAGGGAGAAAGAAGAAAGAAGAGGAGGAGGGAGGCAGGCCGGCGCGCCTTCCCTCGGCCCCTTGCCAGCGACCAGAAGTCCCTCTGCCTCTACGCCGCCGCCGCCGCTCCGGAGGACTTCCGTCCACTGCCCCGAGCCAAAGCCAGCCCGAGTTCCTCCACGACCGAGAGGCAAGCGAGCGAGGAGAGTTCGAGCTCGAGCTTGGCCCCCAGCCAGGGCACGAAGGTGATCGCCTCTCCCCTGCCCCTGCTTGTTCTCGTATCCACTAGCCTTGACCTCCTTAAACCTCCGCTGCACTTGCATGCAGGCGCAGCCGCAAAGTATGCCGCCCACGACGCCACTGTCTACGGACGTATCAACCACTCCGGCGTCCACCGCGAGACCCTGCTGATCGAGGAGATCCGCCGCACTCCGTCCGCCCACGTAGTTCAGCAGAAGCCGTCGGAGCCCACCGTCGAGCACCAAGCCGTACACCCCGCCTCTGCACTCACGCGTGTCGTCGTCCAGACGCTGTCCCTAGGCGCAAAAATGGAACGAGGAGGCCTCCACGAGCACCCGAAGGCCACCCATATCCTCTCTTCCATCTTGGAGACCCCACGGTGAGCCCTCCCCACGCCCCTGACCGCCATGGCAGTGCCCAGGCTGACCTGGTCTGCCCGTGGGAAGAAGACGGCCCCTGGCCGTCAGATCAGACTTAATCCAAAGGCCAGGGAGGCCCAATACCCTTTCGCGTTTTAAAATAAAAAAAAGAAAAAAAGAGAAGACACAACAACACTACTGCACATGGGCTCGACCCATTGGAGAAACTTGCCCATGAGCGCAGTTTAGCCACGAATCGGCTTGTTAACTCCATTTGTATTTTTATTTGATCTACAACACTATAATAATTATAGAAAAATATTTATGGCTCAGAAAAATATAAAATAAATTTTGTGTTGTTTAGATAATTATGCTCTATTTTTCTGCACGTGTAGAATTTTGATTTTCTAAAACAAAATTTGATCATTTATTATTAATTTGATTGCTTATTTTATTTCTATAAAATTTATGTTAGAGATGTTAAATTGTTAGCTTATTATTAAAATTTCCTCTCATCAGTAGAAAATTTTTATGCATTTATTTAATGAAAATAAAATAATTTAAAAACGAGTTAGTGAATAAGAATTGGTGAAAAATATTGCTTTTAGTTAAGGTTTGTTTAACTGTAATCTTGCCCTTAATAATTTCATCTTATTTATTCCAATGCCATGCTATGATCTTCAACTTTGATGTGGTGCTATAGGAATTTAAATCTTAATAAGTGTAAAACCCTGAAAAATTGTTTGTCCTTTGTTTCTTGCTATTGTTTGTGAAAATTGAGTGATGAATTATTGTGCTTGCTATTGACCTGTTGTGATAATGTGAATTTCTTTTGTTTCGCAACGTGTAGATGAGACGATTGACACTGTAGGTGAAGGCTCCTTCCAAGCTGTCGAAGAAGCCGGTCCAGGGTACATCGCCGAGAAAGGAAAGCCACCGTCAAAACTCAAACTTCGCTTTACCTATTTTACTTTCCTTTTGTATCATGTATATTGTATCATGCTATTATGTTCATATGGGTTGGGATTGTATTAGTTATATTAGAAAAACTCCACACCACCCCATAGCCTACCTATTTGGGGAAAACTAAGTAGAACCCTGATGATCCCGACATTCTGTCGAGACCATCACCCAGCTCTAGTATTTAGCATTACATAACAACTTGGATAGTCATACTTCACCCTATATGGTACGGCATAGACCTAAGAAGGTGGTAAGGCCGGGTTTGTGGAACATCGTCGGACATGAACAAAGTCTGGAGAGACTCTCTATAAGTTCCGCCAAAACCTAACCTTACAGTACAACCACTATACTCTGGTATGGGATAGGGCTAGTTGGAATCTTGTTTGTCTTAGTACGGGGGTCTTATAACTACACATGGATGGGTGATTCCTCGAATCCGATAGCCCTCGAAGTCAATGGGTGAAATTCGCTAGGCTTAGTGTCGGAAGGAACCTTGGTGCTCTTCGACTACGGTGCAGGCTTTGGTCCAACAGGAGCATGACCTGACACACGGACGGTCCATGTAGTACGCAAGGGGTAGATTCACCTGTACTAGTACAGCCAAGGGGAAGACTATGGTCGATTTTCCGAGACCCGCATACTGAAGTATGAAGATCCGTGGGCCGTGGGGACACACGATGGATCTATCGAATGTGGTGGGTAAAGTGTACAACCACTGTAGAGTGAAAACTATTCGAGTAGCCGGAGTCCACGGTCATGGACAGCTAGTGAGGCCACACTTTTCGGAGAATAGATGAGAAATCCCGGTACTAAGTTTATGGTTCGCGACGATGATGTTGATATTGTTGGAAAAAGGTTGGACTTGACTTATCCAAATTCATTTGTGGGAAATAAAATTTTCCAAGTTTAAAACTTTCCCAACCTAATAATAATCTTGAGTAGATAGGAAACCCCTATGAAAAACTCCACCATATAGCCATCCCATTATTTTCGTATGCAAAACTTTGTTTCTTTCTTTTGGTGGTTTGCGAGTACTTTGTATGTACTCACGACTTTGTCCCTGGTTATTCAATCGGCCAGGCTTGGAGGAGCAGGTATATGAAGATGATGCTACCGGCGATTACTAGGACGTGTTATGCTCTTATCTACCCTGTGGATTATGTCGTTGCTACCTTTCATGCTTTTACTTATTCCGCTGCTATTTGAGCCCGATGAGGCCATGTAAGACTATGTTATTGTAAGACTTGTATTCGGTATTGTATGAACGTTGAGACTATGATATCCATGTCGAGTTGTGTGTCATGAGAACTGATCATGGGAGCGTGACCGTATACACAGCTGGTCGCTTCGGGCATATATTCCGGGGTGCCCACATCATTTGATTGTAGTCTGTACTCAGACATATGTCTTCCGATGATGTATTGGATTAAGGCAGTTGTATGCCGATTGTATGAGATGTTGTATCCTTTTAGCTCTAATGTTGTGATATCATGTTGGAAATCCGAGGCATATGGCAGTGTCATATGTCGCAGTGGGACCGATATGTGCTTCGTCCCCAGATCTGGATGGAAACGTTCAGATCTGGAATAGTACCGCATATCGGGCCTTATAGTAGGAGAGGGGAGCTAGCTAGGGAGGGAGGGTGGGTGTGGGATGAAAAGTTTGAACTGCGCTGGCTATTCCTCTATATTACCCGGAACCAGATCCTTTGAATTGAGATCACTTACATGTTCGCCTGTTAGATTGCGGACCCACATGGCAGCCACCCAAGTTAGAGTGCAGTACCGCGTAGAAGACTCATCCCTATCCCCACGGGTAGAAGTTATGAAGAGTGTGGTAAATTGGAATGGAAAGTAAATGTGGAAGAGAAGTGGCGAGAAATTCAACGGGGTGGCAGGCCGATGGGACGGCTTCCCACTGTAGAATTGAAGCAAGGCGTGCTTGACTGTCCAGCTGCCTCACCGTCGCAGTGAACGAGAAGCCAACCCACGCCCTCTCTGTAATGCCATGCGTGTCGGGTGGAGAAGTTATTCACTGATGGAGTTGTCACACCACTGTGAAATCATGAAGTAGAACAACCCTTCAATACACACGACACCACACACACACACACACCCGATTTGGGTGGGGTGGACGACGCCGGATATGAGCGATGCATACAATGCGGCATGTGGGTCCAACAGGTGGCCGACCCACACGTCACACACCCAGTGTTGGCTGCATGTCGTGTGTGCAGTGTCGTTTGCATAGCAATTTCGTAGAGAATATGTTATTTTATACTGATGGACGCGTTACAACATCACATCATTGTGTTGGGATACGCGGCACGCTACGCTAGTGCCAAATAAAATTTTCTACTGCGCACAACCAAGATCATTGCTACTGGTGATGAACTGCGTGATTAGGGTTTACCACTAGACGCGCAGTCACGGTAGCAGAAGGAGAGTTGGCGATGCGCGTCGGCGGATGCTCCTCAAATCCCTCGAACCGGTCCCTAGTACCGAATCCCGCGAACAGTTCGTCCAAGCGCCACAGGTGCGGCCCCTCCAAGGGATTCGCACGTACAAGGAGGAGCGTCGGGCGGCGGACTGCTAGGTCCGACGGTTCAGCCTAGAGGTGGAGTGGCGGCTAGGGTTGTAGTCTCACCTGTACCCCTTCAGAGTTCGCCCTAGCCCTTATATGGGCGCCCGTGATTGGCCTCAACCCTTGAGGAAATCCGGACCCTCCATCCACATTCCATTCGGATCACATCCGAATGGGCTCCTTTCCCCTTAAGCGCGCGACCCTATAGGTTCACGCACACATGGACACGTCCCGGATCACATCCAGTTCGATAGTCGGTAGCGGTTCCTAGCAGAACATGCCGGCTCCCATATATGCGTAAAGTCATAAGACGAACCATTGCAAAGTGTAATATGAGGCATTCCTTTTGCCTCACGATATATGTTGTCAAGCTCAAGGCGAGTACTTTTCACCCTTGTGATAGCTTGACATGTCTTCTCAAAACTGTGATACAGATTCCTGAACCGGGTTAACACTTAACCCATATCGCATGGCCATGCTTTCAGAATCTTATCACTCAAGAGGGCCCATAGACTATCTCTCCAAGGTGGAGGGGAAAATCCCATCTTGATCAACCATGTCTCGCGGCATGTATCATGACTCACCCGTAAGCTACCTTTATAACTACCCAGTTACGGTGTAGCGTTTGATAGTTCCTAAGTGAGTCATTCCTCATACCGAGAACATACAAGGACCTCAGGTCTAAGACATGGCATAAACAGTGTATTGAGACTAACAGATGACAATATCTCGCTGCGTCTCAAAGTGGGTCTCTGTCCAACTCAGTGATCCCATCACTAAGTTCATACTATAGGTAGCATATCCATGCTCATGACTTGTGAAACATAGTCATCTACCGAATCGTATACTAGTCAAGGCTATGTGTTTTCATAACCTTATCAACTAGGGACCATTAGAACAATTATCATAGAATATGTAGTCTCACAAACAATTCACATACTTATTGATAAATATCAGTGATGATGTTCACGGAAAATACAAATAACTCATGAATACATAAGGAGATAACATCATAACATGATTTCCTCTAGGGCATATATCCAACTGTCTCCCACTTGCACTAGAGTCAATCAGTTAGGCATCGGGAGAGGCTTCGTCGAAGGATCCTCAACGTTTGCATCCGTGTGTACTTTGCATACATTTATATTACCATCATCTACGAATTATCTTATAAGATGACAATGCCTTTCTATGTGCTTGGATTTCTGGTGATGCCTTGGCTCCCTGGCCTGTGCGATGGCACCACTATTATCGCAATAGAGGTCCAACGGGTTTGCCGAGTCTGGAACCACATCAAGTAAGGAAATGAAATCCCGTATGCAAACAACTTCCTTTGAAGCTTCAGAAGCTGCAAGGTACTCGGCTTCTCTTGTAGAATCAGCTAGCGTCTCTTGCTTGGAACTCTTCTAGCTCACTGCACCTCCGTTCAGAATGAACACATGACCAGATTGCAAACGAAATTCATCGTTGTCGGTTTGGAAACTAGCATCGGTGTAACCCCTTACAACGAGCTCATCCTCACCTCCATAAACCATAAACATATCCTTCGTCCTTTTCAGGTACTTTAGGATATTCTTAACTGCTGCCTAGTGGCTCTTACATGGGTTAGCCTGGTATCTTCTTGTAGCACTTAGAGCATAGGAAACATCTGGACGAGTACATACCATAGCATACATGATAGAACACATGGTCGAAGCATACAAAATATTATCCATGTGTCTTTGCTCATCACGAGTCGATGGACCCTCAGACTTTCTTAGACGAATGCCATGTGACATAGGCAATAGCCCTTTCTTAGCCTCATCCATGTTGAACCTCTTCAACACCTTGTCAATATATGTACTCTGGCTTAATCCAATAAGCCTCTTTGATCTATCTCTATAGATCTTGATTCCCAAAATGCAAGCTGCTTCTCCCAAGTCCTTCATTGAAAAACTATTTTTCAGTGAGTCCATGACAACTTCAAGCATTGGAATGTCATTCCCAATCAGTAATATGTCATCAACATATAAGATTAGAAATACGATTGAGATCCCGCTAAACTTATTTAACACACAAGGTTCCTTTTCGTTCTCGATGAAGCTAAACGAATTGACAACATCTTTAAAACAAATATTCCAACTCCGAGATGCTTGCTTCAATCCATAAATGGATTTCTGAAGTTTGCATATTTTACTAGCATTCTCTGGATCGACAAAACCCTCAGGATGTATCATATGCACGTCCTCTTCTAGATTTCCATTAAGGAACGCCGTTTTGACATCCATCTGCCAAATCTCATAATCGAAATAGGCAGCTATAGCTAGAATGTTCCGAACTGATTTAAGCATCGCTATAGGCGAGAAGGTATCGTTGTAGTCAATTCCTTGAACTTGTCGAAACCCCTTCGTGACAAGTCGAGCTTTATGGATTTGAACATTTCCATCCATATCAGTTTTCTTCTTAAAGATCCATTTGCACTCAATGGTTCTTGCACCATTTGGCAGATCAACCAAGTTCCAAACTTGATTTTCATCCATGGACTTTAACTCAGATCTCATGGCCTCAAGCCATAAATCGGAATCTGGATCCACCATCGCTTCCGCATATGTCAAAGGCTCATCGTTGTCCAAAAACAATACATTGCTTGCATTACGCAGCCTTTCTGACCTTCGTGGTGTGGGTGCTACTTAAACCACGGGTTCTCTAACTGGCTCTGCTGTCATGGCATCCTTTGTCGAGTCTTGCCTGAGTGGTTTATCTCGAACCTCTTCGAGTTGTACAGTCCTCCCACTAGCCTTCCTAGTGAGAAACTCTTTCTCAAGGAAGGTACCGTGCCGAGAGACAAACACTTTTCCCTCTTGTCGGTTTTTTAAGTAATACCCTAAGGTTTCCCTTGGATATCCCACGAATATGCACTTGTCTGATTTGGGTGCGAGCTTATCCGACTAAAGTCGCTTGAAAAATGCTTCATAACCCCAAATCTTTAGAAAAAACAAATTGTGACGCTTCCCAATCCATATCTCATATGGTGTCTTATCTACGGATTTAGATGGTACCCTATTTACTGTGAAAGCTGTAGTTTCTAGAGCATAACCCCAAAATGCCAATGGTAGATCCGACTGACTCATCATCGATCGAACCATGTCCAACAAGGTACTATTTCTCCATTCTGACACACCATTCTCTGCGGCGTTCCAGGAGGAGTGAGTTATGGAACAATTCCACGACTCTTCGAATGATCATCAAACTCTTGACTCGGATATTCACCTCCACGATCTGATAACGGAAGTTTGATCGTCTTGCCGAGTTGATTCTCTACTTCATTCTGGAACTCCTTGAACTTTTCAAAGGTTTCCGACTTGTGCCTCATCAAGTAGATATATCCATAGCTACTCAAGTCGTTGGTGAAAGTCACGAAGTACTGGTAACCACCTCTAGCAGTCATGCTCATTGGTCCACACACATCAGTATGTATGAGTTCCAACTAGTTGGACGCCATCTCACAACTCTTTGCAAAAGGTGTCTTGGTCATCTTGCCGAGTAGGCATGATTCACATGTCTCGAATGATTCAAAATCAAACGAATTTAAAATTCCATCATCATGGAGCTTCTTCATGCGTTTCTCACTTATGTGACCAAGCTGACAGTGCCAAAAGTAAGTCGTATTCAAATCATTAGGTTTAAGCCTCTTGACATTTATATTATAGACAGATTCACCTTCAAGATTCAAAATGAATAACCCATTCACAACGGGAGACAAGCCATAAAACATCTTATTCAAATATATAGAACAACCATTGTCCTTAATAATGAATTCATAACCTTGTCTCATCAAACATGAGGCAGAAATAATGTTTCGACTTAACGATGGAACATAATAAAAATTATCAAGCTCCATTAAAAATCCATAAGGTAAATTAAGTTCCATGGTGCCGACGGCTAATGCAACAACTCTTGCTTTATTCCCGGCGCGTATGTCAACTTCTCCTCTTCTGACATCTCTACTTCCTTTTAGTCCCTGTATTGAGTTGCAAATGTGAACAACCGATCTGGTATCATATAACTAAGAACTATTAGAAATATCCGCAAGATAAATGTATATAACATATACAAAAAGTGTACCTATAGAAGATCTAGTCCCACTGCTCTTGCCCTTGCTGGCGAGCCACTTGTTGTAGTTCCTCTTCAAGTGACCATTCTCCTTGAAATAGAAGAAAATGGTCTCTGCGTCAGGTACAGGCTTAGGCGACGGGGCTGGAGTCGGGATCACATCCTTGTCCTTGCCCTTTGCGTTACCCTTCTTCTTGTTCCATGACTTCTTGATATTGGTCGTGTTCTCCACCATCAACAATTGATGTGTGCCCTTCTTAATGTCCTGCTCTGCTATCTTAAGCATGCCATGCAATTCAGTGGGCTTCTTTTCCATGCCATTCATGTGCGAGAGATGATAATGGCTTCTCGCCCTTTGTTGTTTACAGAAGGTGAGATGTAGGATAGAAGCAAATTTCCCCTATGTAGAGGATAGGGTTTGTCTCCCGTAGGACTCCAAAGCAGCAAAGTAGGTGACACCGGCGCTAGAAATTTAGTAGTTGACGTGGACCTGCACACACACAACAAATAACTTTGCTCCCAACGAAGTTCAGAGAGGTTGTCAGCCTCTCCGATCTTGTTATTCACAAAGGATCAAACACAACGGATAATGATAATGGTAGCAAATGGAAAGTAAAAGCAGAAAATAAAAGAGCGTGTAAACAGTGATGAGAATATGGACCGGGGTCCCATGATGTTCACTAGTGATCTCTCTCTCCTAAAAGACGATAAAACTGCTATGCGAGGTAAACAAAACATAGCCAGGCAATTGACAGGATTAAAAACGCACCGCAATGCTAACTATGCTGCAAAGAAAGGACGAGGCTCAAAAGCATGGGCGGTACGCCAAAATAACTAGACCGAAATCTAACAACATATACTACTAATCATCCACCTTGAGATATCTATCCAGAACAACTCGCTGGTATTAAGTTGCGAGTCCCACCCAAAGTGTAAACCCAAAGCAACAGACAACTGCATTAAAAAGCACTTTGCGTAAAGTAAAAAATCCGTGCAATCGCGGTTACAAGCACTGTTGTTTTCCCCCTTGTGGCAACAACACATCCCCTAGACTCATGTTTCTGTCACTCAAGCGTGTCATCATGGGGCATGAACCCACAATCGATCATAACGTTCCCTCTTGGAGTCACTACCTACTACTTGGCCAAAGCAATAAACATCAACGGAGAACATGCGAGAATTACTCAAGAACATAAATATAAAAGATAAGAACCAAATATATTACTCAATCACAAACTAAACATAGTCTCATAATCCATCAGATCCCAGCAAACAAAGCATAGAAACAACATAAAATTACATATGTGCCTCGATCATGTAGGGCAGATCACGAGGTCTAATCCATGAAGAACAAAGAGGGGAGGAGAACATCACATAGCTAGTAATCACGGACCCATGGTCCAAGTTAGACTACTCACGGATCATCCGGGAAGCATCCATGGTGGAGGAGAGGCTCCCGGAGGTCAATCCTCCCTCTGGCAGGGTGCCGGGAAGAGGTCTGCTGGCGCTCCCGATCTTGGAAGCGCGGCGGCGGCGGAACAGAGGCGAGATCGCTAAAAAGGGTTTTCTCTTTGGTAGTTTCGTGTCACGGGGAATAAATAGGCAAAGGGGGGCCACCAATCCCTAGGCCGCGTCACCAGGGCGATTGGGCACCAGGTTAGACCCCTCTGGCCCTCCTTCGGGACTCCGGAAGCTTCCATTGCGTTGATTTTTTATCTGATTTTCCCGAATTTTTGGAGCACTTTTAATATGGGGGCAACCTGAAATAGAAAAACAGTAGAAAACATGAACTTGCACTGTGGTGCACTGAGTTAATAAGTTAGTACAAATATGATCAAAATTGTATGAAAGTGTATCTAGATCATAGCAATATCACATAAAACATGCATGGAGCAAGAAGAAATTATAGATACGTTTGGGACGTATCAACATCCCCAAGCTTAATTCCTGCTCGTCCTCAAGTAGGTAAATGATAACAAGCATAATTTCTGTAGTGACATGTTAAAAACCATATAAGAACTTTTAAAGTAAACCAATCAAGGTATGTAATTCAATTAAAGTCATAAAATGCAAGAGTCTATATTAGCATTGAAACAAGCAACGAAAGAATATAAAGGTGCAAGAGCTCTTGTTGTTCGTGACTCGAATGTCTCGAAATGGTGTTTGCGTGCAAGAAGGGGTATATGGGAATACGAGAAAAAATTTATATTTGTTGAGAACTCAATCTACTAAATTTTCACACTTAGTATTCTTTGGAATCTTCTCTTGACTCGTCCCCATACCACTAGCCAGGTACAAGTCAATTTGATCCACTCCTTTTCAATATTTTGAGCACTCATGCAATGGATGAGCGTAAGCACGAGATTTGACACTTAGGATGGCAAAGAGAGAGATTTGGTGGAGGAGGAAGACAAAAAGGGTGAGAAAGGCTCACATCAATGAGGACAATCATAGGCAAGAGAAGCCAAATGATAGATATGATGTGAGGAGTAGGGATTGCCATGCAACAGATGCACATATGAGCTAAGAAAAGCTCTCCAATGGAACTAGTGGGGGTGCATCCAACTTGCTCGCTCTTGAAGACCTAGAGCTCGTTTGAGGAGGCTCATCCTTGGAATATGCAAGCCAAGTTCTATAGTGTGAAGGTCCCCACATAGCTATATGCATAAATGATCATCACTATGGAGCACGCAGATAAGAGGGAGTACGAGTGTGGATCTTTAAAAATGAATAGTAGTGTTGCCCCTTTCTCTCTTTTTATTTATTTTTCTCTTTTTTCTAATTTTTTCTATTTTTTGGTGGCCTCAATGTCTCTTTCTATTTAACTCTCATTTTTCCTCTTTGAGATCTTTTAATTTGTCCACTTTGGGATCTTTTCCTCACTTAAGGGCAACACTCTATTTTACAAGAAGGTAAAGAAGATCTTTCACACTTTACAAGGTACTCAACATAAAGAAGATGTAGCTATCATGATGTATGAAAATGTATGCCTCTACCTGTGTAGCAGGAATATGTATGACATGAAAATCAAGTCATGAAGAGGTGGATGTTGCATGGCAATATATCCCGGAAAGGCTATGGAAATGCCTTGATAGGTAGGTATGGTGGCTGTTTTGAGGAAAGATATAAGGAGGTTTATGATGACAGAGTGTATCATGCCAAGGGTTTGGATGCACCGGCGAGGTGTACGCCAACTCTCGGAGTGAGAAGAGGGCCATGCGCGGTACCGAAGAGGCTAGCAAATATGAGGAGGTGGAAGTGTCAACTTTCAATACTTATATTAGTCCGACGAACTCATGCACTTATTATCGGTAACTCTCAATCTAATATGGAGGTTCATAAAGAGACAAGTACCCCGAGGAGGAGTGTATGGGGGTTTGGTTATCCTTCCGCATCCTCAACTCATGGTACGTGAGTGTACTCTAATATCCGATCCCTCAAAAGATTAGTTATCCATCTAGTAGCTAGAGTTCTCAACTAGTTTTTGTAGGTTTAGAAAATAAACACGGATTTCCAAAAATACGACACCTATCACTAATAGGCTAGAGCTCTTGACACAAAAAGTTCAAACATTACTCACAACAATACCTCAAAACTATTGCAAGTTACTACTACAATTGAATAGCAACCTCAATTACCTACTTAAAGACAAGACACAACTCAGTGCAACAACCAACTCTCTTAACAAGATAAACATGAAAACTAAAGAGAGTTCCAACAACAAACTAAACAAAAGCTAAAGCTCTTGCTAAATACAAAAACAAAAACAAAAACCAAAACTAAACATGGCAGTAGCTACGAAAAGATAGAGAACACACAACAGAGAAAGATAAGCATGAAAATATTATGATGTGTTCTAGATTGAAGTGGAGCGTGTTTCTCTCCACACAAAGTAAGTTAGGGTCTAACGTTCTATGAACAGCAAGCAAATCTAAAGAAAAATAAAAAGGAAACCTAAGAGCGAGACTCTCCAAGCATAGCACATAAGGCATGAAGTGGTCAAAATATAGTGAGACGAAGGACAAACGGATGATTGTTGATGGAGAAGGGGATGCACGGGGGCATCCCCAAGCTTAGACGCTTGAGTATCCTTGAATATTAAATTGGGGATGCATGGGGGCATCCCCAAGGTTGAGCGTTTGACACTCCCATATATTCTTTCATCATCTTCCCTCGCACACTTGAAAACTCCCTTCATACATAACTCATCATAAGCTGATTAGAGAGGTTAGTACCCTTAATAAAATAATTTTTCTCCACTTGAAATAAAGATATTATTGAAGAGCTGTTGTTTCTCAAGATTGCCAAAAAGTTTATTCAAAGAAAAAGAAAGCTTAAGGTTTTCCAAACTGAGGAAAGGCAAACGTGGTAGAATCTGTGAAGAACAGCAGGTATTAAAGAATTTTTTCGGGGTACTTCTGCAACTCAAATAAAAAAACTCAGAACATATGCAAGTTTCACAATTGTATAGAGCATGTTGTGTAAAAAATTCAGCTCAAAAATATGAACTGGTGATTTGTTTTTTTTCCGTCAAGCAAACATAATCTGTTTTTTGGACAGCATGTCACAACCTTTGCTTCCCTTATCATAAGAGGCTAGAACTTGGCACAAAGCTGGAAAATAAATATACAATGATGTTGCTACAGTAGTAACAATCATCTAGACCACTAAAAACAGAAGTAAAAATATCTTGGGTTGCCTTCCAACAAGCGCTTTCTTTTACGCCTTTAAGCTAGGCATAAAGCAAAAGATCAAGTTGTATCAATCGAACCATCATCAAGATCATCAAAAAGCTCTTCAATTGTACAACTAGTCTTTAGAGGTCTTTCAAATAAAGGCCTAATGAAGATACTTCTAGGGATAAAACCAAAAGGAGAAAAATCAATGGGGGTTTCATTTGTCTAAGAGGGGTATTTCTTCCAAAGTTTTCACGGTCTCAACTCCTTTGGCAATGGGTGGATTATTTTTAGGTCGAGGAACCTTAGGGAAATAATTGAACTTAGGTTCCTTTTTTGCTGGAGTTTCTACCTTTTTTGGTTTGATTGAGGAGAAAGTATTTCCAAAGGTGTCAATGATTTCCTCAATCTTATCTATCCTAGAAGGATCCAAGTCATGGAATTTTATGGTCTCCAAAGTTTTGATAATTTTATGCATGGAGTTATCAAGTCTATTTAAATTCCCTTAAATCTTGCGATCCAACTCATTTATCCTACTTATGCTTGGTATTTCTAGTTCTATCTTTTCACGTTTTTTCATAATGTGAACTAGAGTGATATCCTCTTGAATGCTAGCAACCGGGAGGTTTCCAACAAGATTATCAATAACATTAAGAGACTCCCATATTGGGGCTTCTAGGAAATTCCCATTGATAGCAGTATCTAAAATAAAACTATTCCAAGGAGTAATCTCGACATAAAAAATTCTAAGAAGGATAGTGGTGGATTGCTTCTTGGTGGCTCTTTTCTGAGAATCATTAATTCTATAGCAAGCATCTTTTAAACTTTCACCACCTTTTTGTTTAAAGGTGAGAACCTCTGTCTCAACAAAGGCAAAAGGACCAGACATAATGTCAACTACTAGCAAGGTAAATAATTTTTTTTGTGATTTTTGATATAGGACATTAAGATAAAAACTGAAAAGGTAAACTAACAAGACTAAAAAGCAAAGGTAAAAGGTAGTGTGCAACTCCCCTATCTTGTAGATTGGAGTCCCCGGCAACAGCGCCAGAAATTTGGCGGTTGACGGGTCCAGTATTTTGTAGCACCTCGGAATCCCCGGAAACGGCGCCAGAAATTTTCTTCATGTGCGAGAGATGATAATGGCTTCTAGCCCTTTGTTGGTTACCCCAAGTGGAAGGTGATATGTAGGATAGCAACAAATTTCCCCTATGTAGAGGATAGGGTTTGTCTACCGTAGGACTCCGAAAGCAGCAAAGTAGGTGATAACGGCGCTAGAAATTTAGCGGTTGACGTGGACCTAGACACACACACACAACAAATAACTTTCCTCCAAATGAAGTTCAGAGAGGTTTTCAATCTCTCCAGCCTTGATGTTCACAAAGGATCAAACACAAGGGACAGTGATAATGGTATCAATTGGAAAGTAAAAGCAAAAATAAAAGAGCGTGTAAATAGTGATGAGAATATGGACCGGGGTCCCATGATGTTCACTAGTGATGTCTCTCTCCCAAAAGACGATAAAACTACTATGCGAGGTAAACAAATCACAGCTGGGCAATTGACAGGATTAAAAACGCACTGCAATGCTAACTATGCTGCAAAGAAAGGACGAGGCTCAAAAGCATGGGCGGTACGCCAAAATAAGTGGACCGAAATCCAACTGCATCTACTACTAATCATCCACCTTGAGATATCTATCTAGAACATCTGCTGTTATTAAGTTGCGAGTCCCACCCAAAGTATAAACCCAAAGCAACAGACAACTGCATTAAAAAGCACTTTGCGTAAAGTAAACAATCCTTGCAAACGCGGTTACAAGCACCGTTGTTTTCCCCCTTGTGGAAACAACACATCCCCTAGACTCATGTTTCTGTCAGTCAAGCGTGTCATCAGGGGGCATGAACCCACAATCGAGCATAATGTTCCCTCTTGGAGTCACTACCTACTACTTGGCCAAAGCAATAAACAATAACGAAGAACATGAAAGAATTACTCAAGAACATAAATATAAAAGATAAGAACCAAATATATTACTCAATCACAAACTGAACATAGTCTCATAATCCATCATATCCCAGCAAACTCAGCATAGCAAGAGTAGAAAAGTACATATGTGCCTCGATCATGTAGGGCAGCTCACGAGGTCTAATCCATGAAGAACAAAGAGGGGAGGAGAACATCACATAGCTACTGATCACGGACCCATGGTCCAAGTTAGACTACTCACGGATCATCCGGGAAGCGTCCATGGTGGAGGAGAGGCTCCCGGAGGTCAATCCTCCCTCCGGCAGGGTGCCGGGAATAGGTATGCTGGCGCTCCTGATCTTGGAAGCGCGGCGGCGGCAGAACAGAGGAGAGATCGCGAAAAAGGGTTCTGTCTTCGGAAGTTTCACGTCACAGGGAATAAATAGGTGAAGGGAGGCAGCCAGGGGGGACACCAGGTGTCCAAGCCCCCCCCCCGGCACGGTCAAGCCCTAGGACGCACCACCAGGGCGCCTGGGCTCCAGGTTGGGCCCCTCTGGCCCTCCTTCGGGACTCCGGAAACTTCCGTTGGGCTGATTTTTTATCTGATTTTTCCCGAATTTTTGGAGCACTTTTAATATGGGGGAAACCTGAAATAGACAAACAGGAGAAAACAGGAACTGGCACTGTGGTGCACTGAGTTAATAAGTTAGTCCAAATATGATCAAATGTGTATGAAAGTGTATCTAGATCATAGCAATATCACACAAAATATGCATGGAGCAAGCAGAAATTATAGATACATTTGGGACGTATCAACCATGCATATGAACGTTCGTAATGAACAAGTTATATCTTGGCGGAAGAGAAACCAGAATTGTATCTGTAGTTGACTCAGGAGTCAGCGGATGCCCAAGACGATTCAAATCTTGCATCTACCCCATCATTTTGATGACATGCAGGCTTAGTGGATCACCCTCTTTCAGCTTGCAATCCTTCAGGGATCGCCAGATATTGAACCTTTCGGTCCTAGCATGAACTTGAAACATGCCCTTAAGACTCTCGATCATATCGAAAGCCCTAATGTCTTCGAACTGCTGTTGCATCTCGGGCTCCATAGAAGCCATCATGAGGTAGCTAATATCAATAGACTCATCCTTGAGTTTCTGATAGGCATTCTTAGTAGCAGCGGTGGCATTATGAGCCGGCTCCTCTAGAACATTTTCCTTTTTATCATGCTTGAGAACAATTCTCAGATTTCTATACCAGGTGGTAAAGTTTGTTCCATTCAGTTTATCTTTCTCAAGGATGGATTTCAACGCAAAATTGGTAACTAGATCAAGTGGTGCCATTGATCTACAACATAAAATGCAAAATAGAAAGACATGTATTCATGAAGAGCAATTCATATTAAACACTTTAATAATATTACTCCCACTAAGTTCAACATCCCTCTAGTTGACACTAAGTGATCCAGGATCCGATGGAGCGAATTGACTAGTGATCTTTTGCATCACTGCTAGCCGACTCGATCTACCGGTAAGCAACTCCTTGTTAATCACATCAACCATACGACTCCTGTTTGTTGATGCGCATCACATACACACCAACTCCTATGCCCCGTAGACCAAAACTGTTTTGATAGCCTCGACAAGTTAACCAAATGCTATGCGTGTAAGTGTTCGACACAAACCCATCACACCAAGGAGATCTAGCCGCACCCTAATTTTATAGGCCTACTACTAAATATACATGACATGTGATGTGTAGAAATTTGGGAGGCAAATTTTACTTGACATTCTTTGAGAGATCATCCTACTTAAAACATCTACCATGTCAAAGAAGGATGCATAAAGGGATACAGTTTCACAAGAAGTTTATATATGGTATAGCCCCTTTATCATAGCGCATGGTGATCTCCATCTCCATGTGTGCGAACCTTCCATGGCGATCTTCATCTCCATGTATGGTTGTCCTCGTGGCGATCTCTATCTCCACGCCATAGTATCAACCGCCAAGTGTTACATAAGTTACTATGCTATTACAAACTAATAGCTATGCAAGTAAATTACATTACATGGCTCCACAAGTTGACACGCAGGTCATTAATACAATAATGAGACAACCATATGGCTCCAGCCGGTTGTCAAACCCATGACACGCAGGTCATGAATAATAACATACGCAATGGGCTATACCAGATCACAATCATTCCCTGCAAAACCGAGCTAGACGTTCTATCGCCTTCTAAACATCTTTTAGCACTAGTCAAATTAGGTCTGTGAAAAATCGCCTAATTAGCACTAGTCGTTGTTTTTCACATCTTTTCATTCTGCATCGTTTGGTAGGTCATGTAGCTTAATCGGAGTTCATATGACCAAGATATGGCCTCTGAACCGAACCTGCTCACAGATTTCTAGACAGCGCGGATCATATCCACGCCCTGTCCTGATCCATGTCCCGGATCAATCACATAGTGATATCCGCGTGCTACAACAGGGTTTACGACACACTGTCTATCCCAATGACGGATAACCGACCTCTTGGGATAAGTTGTGGCACGACCTAAGGGACATATCATGAAATCAAGAACCTCAAACATGCAAAACCAATCTGATCTACACATCTCTATATGTAAATCCACCACAAATTCACCACCACATAGATGAGGCTATGATACCACTGTTGGGATACGCGGTACGCTACGCTAGCGCCAAATAAAATTTTCTACCTGGCACAACCAAGATCACTGCTACTGGGGATGAACTACATGATTAGGGTTTACCACTAGACGCGCAGTCATGGCAGCGGAAAGAGATTTGGCGGTGCGCGTCGGTGGCTGCTCCTCGAATCCCTCGAACCGATCCCTTATACCAATCCCACGAATGGAGTCCCTTGATCTGATCCCGCGAACAGTTCGTCCAAGCGCCATAGGTTTCCGAAAAATTCAAGGAGTTGACTACGAAGAGACTTTCTCTCCCGTAGCGATGCTAAAGTCTATCCGGATATTGCTAGCAATTGCTGCCTATTACGATTATGAAATATGGCAGATGGATGTGAAAACCGCGTTCCTAAATGGCAACATTGAGGAAGAGTTGTATATGGTACAACCGGAAGGTTTTATTGATCCTAAGGACGCTGGTAAGGTATGCAAACTTCAACGGTCCATTTATGGGTTGAAGCAAGCATCTCGGAGCTGGAATCTTCGTTTTGATGAGGTGATCAAAGCTTTTGGATTTGTCCAAAATTAAGAAGAATTCTGTGTTTATAAGAAACCGAGTGGGAGCTCTGTGGAATTCCTAGTACTATATGTGGATGAAATATTATTGAAAGGGAATGATGTGAAATTTCTAGAGGGGGTAAAGGAATATTTGAATGGACAATTTTCCATGAAGGACCTAGGTGAAGTTGCATACATATTAGGCATTAAAATCTATAGAGATAGATCAAGACGCCTATTAGTACTGAGTCAGAGAACTTACCTGGAGAAGATATTGAAGAGGTTCAATATGGATAACACCAAGAGAGGCCTCTTGCCCGTTATGAAAGGAAATAAATTGAGTGTGACTCAATGCCCAGCAACAGCAAAAGAAAGGGAGGAAATGTCCTCAAATCCCTATGCCTCAGCCATAGGTTCTATCATGTATGCTATGCTGTGTACTCGACCAGATGTGGCCCTGGCGGTTAGTCTGACTAATCATTTCCAAAGTAATCCTGGAATGGATCATTGGATTGCAGTGAAGAACGTCCTTAAGTACTTACGAAGAACTAAGGATCTAGTTCTTGTCTATGGAGGATGTGAAGAAGAGCTCGCCGTAACAGGTTACGTCCATGCCAGTCTTGGTACTGATCCCGATGACTCAAAATCCCGGACGGGATACGTGTTTATGTTGAATGGTGGTGCGATTAGCTGGAGGAGCGGCAAGCAGTCAGTCTTCGCCCAATCTACGATGGAGTCGGAGTATATTGCCGCTTGCGAAGCGTCAAATGAAGCGCATTGGCTGAAGAAGTTCGTCATCGAGCTTGGCGTATTCCCTAGTTGCACTGACCCTGTTAGCATTTATTGCGACAATACGGGTGCTATTGCTAACGCAAGGGAGCCGAGGACTCACTCTACAGCCAAGCATATTCTCCGGCGTTTCCATGTGACGCGGGACTACGTCAAGGATGGTCATACTAGGATTTGCAAAATACATACGGATCTGAATCCGTCAGACCCAATGACTAAACCTCTTCCACAAGCCAAGTTTGAACAACACCGAGAGACTATTGGTGTTAGATACATACCTGATGTAAACTAGTGTAATTTGTACTCTAGTGCAAGTGGGAGAGTGTTGGATATGTGGAATAGAGGCAAATTAATAAAGATATTTGTCACATATCTGTTTGTTCATAATACGTTATGTATTGTGCTAGAACTATATTAAGCGGAAACATTAATACACGTGTGATATATAACAACCTGGTCCCTAGTTAAACTCAGGCATACTAGCTCATTGGGCAATTTATGATCAAGGTTTCCTGATCATGAGAACATAATAGTCTATTGACAATGAGGTCAAATCATTAGGAGAATGATGTGATGGACACACACCCACCTTAAGCATTGCAGTGTGATCAAGTCACATAAGTTCAGCATTGCGATGACTTAATAACATAGTGACTGAATGGGATGATATTTCAAAGATATAAGCGGCGATGTCCATCCCCCAACGCGACATTCATTCATTTAAAAATTCCAGAACTTTTATATTAGGTCTGAAAAATTAGAAACTTGGTAGGGTGTCATCATATCACTTCAGCGTGCCGGCAATTTTTCTGAGACAATTATACAACTTGCATGATGTAAACTCCTTAGAAACTGAACTATACCTGGAGAAGAATTGTGGTCTCAAGGTGAAATGAATCGTATTTGAATGTATATTCTAACCTACTTCATCTTTTGACCTATAGTTTTTTTACAATGAATATAGACCCATTCCATCCCAAGCGTGCTATAATATGAATTTTTTGGGTGATCATTAACTATTTTTAACACAATCAATATAAACCATTCATATTTCCCACAGTTCATATGAAGCGATCGTTTGGGCTGTGGAAAATATCTCTTCCACAGCAAGAGCTCTTGCACCTA
This sequence comes from Bromus sterilis, assembly GCA_950022295.1. Classification (NCBI taxonomy): domain Eukaryota; kingdom Viridiplantae; phylum Streptophyta; class Magnoliopsida; order Poales; family Poaceae; genus Bromus; species Bromus sterilis. The sequence continues at coordinate 264,230,741 of OX465596.1, read as the reverse complement.
ATGTTCTTTTGTTACTTGATTCAATGCTAATATAGACTCTTGCATGTTATGACTTGAATTGAATCTCTAACCTTGATTGCTTTACTTTTCAAAGTTCTTTTATGGTTGCTAGCATGTCACCACAAAAATTATGCTGTTATCATTTACCTACTCGAGGACGAGCAGGAATTAAGCTTGGGGATGTTGATACGTCCAAAACGTATCTATAATTTCTACTTGCTCCATGCATGTTTTGTGTGATATTGCTATGATCTAGATACACTTTCATACACTTTTGATCATATTTGGACTAACCTATTAACTCAGTGCACCCTAGTGCCAGTTCCTGTTTTCTGCTGTTTTTCTATTTCAGTTTTTCCCCATATAAAAAGTGCCAGAAAAATTCCGGGAAAAATACAGGAAAAATCAGCGTATAGGAAGCTTCGCGAAGAGCCCGAGTGGGGCCAGAGGGGAGCCAGGGGGGCCCAGGCGGCCACCCAGCGCGGCCCCACCCCTGGCCGCACCAGGGGGGCGCCTGGGGCCCCTGGTCCACCTCTGGCTGCCCCCTTCGCCTATTTATTCTCCGTCACGGGGAAACTCCGAAGACAGAACCCTTTTTCGCAATCTCCTCTGTTCCGCCGCCGCCGCGCTTCCGAGATCGGGAGCACCAGAAGACCTCTTTCCGTCACCCTTCCGGAGGGAGGGCCGACCTCCGGGAGTCTCCTCTCCACCATGGATGCTCCCCGGATGTCTCGTGAGTAGTTTTCCTTGGACCATGGGTCCGTGATCAGTAGCTATGTGATGTTCTCCTCCCCTCTTTTTTCTTCATGGTTTAGACCTCGTGAGCTACCCTACATGATCGAGGCACTTTTGTAATCTTTCTGCTATTGCTATGTTGAGTTTGATGGGATCTGATGGATTATGAGATTATGTTCAGATTGTGATAGAGTAATATATTTGGTTTTTATCTCTTATATTTTTGTTCCTAAGTAATTGTTGCATGTTCTCCGTTGTTGTTTATTGCTTTGGCCAAGTAGTAGGTAGTGACTCCAAGAGGGAACGTTATGCTCGATTGTGGGTTCATGCCCCCCGATGACACGCTTGAGTGACAGAAACATGAGTCTAGGGGATGTGCTGTTGCCACAAGGGGGAAAACAATGGTGCTTGTAACCGCGGTTGCAAGGATTGTTTACTTTACGCAAAGTGCTTTTTAATGCAGTTGTCTGTTGCTTTGGGTTTGCACTTTGGGTGGGGCTCGCAACTTAATACCAGCGAGATGTTCTGGATAGATATCTCAAGGTGGATGATTAGTAGTAGATGCAGTTGGATTTCGGTCTACTTATTTTGGCGTACTGCCCGTGCTTTTGAGCCTCTTCCTTTTTTTGTAGCATAGTTAGCATTGCGGTGCGTTCATAATCCTATCAATTGCCCTTCTGTAATTTGTTTACCTCGCATAGCAGTTTTATCGTCTTTTGGGAGAGAGACATCACTAGCGAACATCACGTATCCCGGTCCATATCCTTATTACTGTTTCCACGCTATCTTTACTTTTCTGCTTTTACTTTCGATTGCTATCATCATCCCTTGTGTTTTACCCTTTGTGAACAACAAGACCGGAGAGCTTGACAACCTCTCTAAACTTCGTTGGGAACAAAGTTATCTGTGTCTGTGTGCAGGTCCACGTCAGTTGCGCCGCTGACACCTACTTATCATATCCGGAGTCCTACGGGAGACAAACCTTGGTATCTTCACCGAGGGAAACTTGCTGCTGCGCTACATCTCAAACCTTCCACTTTGGGTAACCAACGAGGGCTGAGAAGCCATCAAGCGAATTTCTGGCGCCGTTGCCGGGGACTCCGAGTGCTAAGATAGGGGATTTGCACACTACCCTTTACCTTTGTTTTTTTTAGTCTTGTTAGTTTACCTTTCAGTTTGTATCAAATGGCTTAAGAATCCTTATTTAAACGCAAGCCCTCCACGAGGGAACCAGTCGTCTGACTGGGACTAGACTAGCTTGATCTTCAGTCGTCCAGCTCGATGAAGAAGCCACCTTCGGGGTCAGTGGGTTCATCTAAAACATAGATTAAGCAAACGTGAGTACAAAGTCGTACTCAGCAAGACTTACATAGGAGCTATACTACTCATGCACATGTATCAAGGTAAAGGGAGGTGGAGTTTCACTTGCAGAAGTGCCAGCTTTGACTTGGCTAGTCCTGAACTACGAGTACCAGACTTGAGGTAAGAAGCGTACACGAGTCCACTACTTTCTCCAACCAATTACACCACTATGGTGCCTTCCTCGACTTCCCCACGAGAAAGCACGCCATAGCACTCACACTTATCTTGGTGTGTTTTAGAAGTATCCAGTTCAAGTTATCTAATAATCAAGTTAAGCTTTCCAAGCAGTCCATAACCGCGGACGCGGCTATTCGAATAGTTTTGTTAACCCTGCAGGGGTGTACCGCTACACACACATGATCATCATTTACCGCCTTTGATCTCGACACCATTCAAGGGGTGCCAGCGAGGATGCTCACCACAACTGTTACCTCATAGCCGATCTAGTCCGAGAAAGCCGCCTACTTGGGTTGGCTACCACTATCGTGAACCCGTCCGGTTTACCGAAGTGGACCCAAGTGATGTGTGCGTGGTGCATAAGCCGGTCTCGGATGAGCCGTTCTCTCACTTAGCATCCAGTCCACAGACCTACCAGAACTCCGAACTATTGTGACATCTGGACATCGAAAGGGATGAGTTAGTAAGCTGAGAGGGGTCAGTGAGCCCAATGTGTGGTTGTACTCTTCATCTTGGATCACCACACAAGAACTCGGACTTAGGGCGGTGTTCAACGAGACAACCCACCGTGTACTCCTACACAGCCTCTCATCGTTCACCTTGTATTAGGGTAGATTCACCAACACTTTTCTACCATCATCATCATGATCACTACCATCCTGACTCACATAACAGTATCATCAAGGTATCACTCTAAGCATGCAATAAGCAGTAACATTTGCAGGGGCCACATGATATCAATCAACTCCTACATTTGCTAGGATTGTGGTTTGCTTACTACTGTGACAAAATGATAGGTCATGCAAAGGAATGGGTTCATCTATGCGGTAGAAACGCATCATGGTAATCATCCTAAACAATGCATAAGCGAGACATGAGAGGGAAGTGGGATTTTATCGACATGATCAATGGGGGTTTGCTTGCCTTGCTGACGAGGTTCGGGTTCGGGGTCTTCAACGAAGGGGGCAGCCTCCTGCTCCGGTTCCACCTCTACTCGACAAACAACAAACAAGGTAGCAAAGTAAATACAATGCACAATCACATGATGGATGGTTGAAACTTGATGTATATGCTTTGAAGTGTGAGGCAATTCCATTTAAATGGAGTATATTGCAAATTGAATTGCAAATTCAAATTCCAATTTGAATTCAAACTTAGCCAAGTTACATGTGACATTGATTGATCAATTTGAAACATTTTGAAATGTGTATGATATGCCTCTGATGTGTAAGTGAAATGTAGCATGTTGCCATGGTTCAAGTTGCAAAAACTTTTGAATTGAATTTGATTTAATTCCATTTAAATCAAATAGCAAATGCTACTGATCACATTTTAAATTCAACTTAAACAAAGTTGAAAGTTGGATATTTGGATAGCTTATTTTCTCCTGGGCATTTTTCATATATCATTTATCCAATTTGGAGTTAATATGAATTTTCTATGAATTTCCAAAGTTTGGGCTATTTTCTGGATTTTCTGGAATTTCTTTAATTCTTTTTATTCTGGAAAAAGGTTTACTGCGTCATGCTTGCGCAAGGCTGACGTGGGGGGGGTCTGACGTGTGGGGTCCAGTGGTCAGCCACAGTGGGGTTAATCCCTCTCTGTTTAAAAATAACAGAGGGGTTAAGGGTTGGGGGGGCCACCTGTAAGTGACACATGGGTGGATTAGTGCGGGGGTTAAGGTTAACCCACCGGCGGCTTGACGCCGGTGGCCTGGCTACGGCAGCGCCCTTGCCGGAATCGGCTAGAGGCCACGGGAGAGGAAGAGGAGACCACCAACGGGTGCAGCGTCGTCGTCCGCGTCGAGAGGAAGCATCAGGGGGTCACGGGAAGGTCGGGATGGACGGCGGCGACTACTCCGGAGGAAACAGAGAACCGGCGAGGTCATAGTCGAGGTTAGGGGGCACGGATTTAGCTGGGACTTGGCGCATTCGAACGCTAGTGCACGCAGGAGGCAAACGCGTGCACTAGGGCATCAACAGAGGCACGAGAGCGAGCTATAGCTCGACCATGGCGGCGAGCTTGCTCGGCTCCCATGGTGGATCCGGCTACAGCCGCGGGGAAGGTTCGGGTCAAGAGGGGTTTTGCGCGGTAGCTCACCCTGAGTCGAAGGGAAGTGACGGCTTGCTCGGGGAGGCTCCAACGGCGGCGAATCGACGACGGCGAGCTCGCGGGTCCGGCGAGAGGTTGAAGACGATGGCGTCAGCTCGGGGAGGAATTAGGGATCCAGCTTCTGCCTGAAGACGAAGTCGATGACGAGGAGCACGGTGGACTTGCCGGCTTGAGCTCTAGGGCACGGTGGCCACGTCGTCCACGGCGGTGCGCTCCGGTGAAGCTTCGGGTGACGAAGAATTCGAGCGTAGGAGGAGGGGGAAGAAGCTCTGGAGGGGGGAAACAGACGTGGCGTGCTCCAGGGAGTCTCCAGGCGCGAGAAGAGGGCACGGGGAGGCCTGGAAGGTCCTTGGCGGCGACATGGCGTCCACGGCTGGCTCGGTGGCATTCCACCGAGCAGCTTGGAGGCGCGGGGCGGGGAAGAAGACCCTGCTGCCCCTCTGGGCCGGGTGGGCCGGATGGGCTGCTCTCGCCTGGGCGCCAGGTAAGCTTTTCTTCTTCTTTTTCTGTTTTTCTTTTCTGACATTTGTCTTGCTGTGCTAAAATAAATAGCTAGGCATTTTATTAAATGCTGAAATTTTTTATATGGCCTCATAATAATATAGACTAGCCACTTATAAAGTTTCAACATTTTTACAATTCAAATAATTTGAATCTTAATTTAAATAGGGGTTTTTGATTAAATCCAAGGCACTGTTTGAATATTTTAAAAATCTATGAGCATGGGGTGGGTCCCACATCACTTGATATGTGATCACACTCATTTATAAGACTTTTCAAAAATCTAACATGAATTTTTGGAGAATATTTTTATCTGGCCTTTTGAATTAATTCAACTGGGGGGGTTTCCTTCTCCCATTTTTGCTTTTGATTTTGATTTCAAAGATTTCTTTTGAAATTTTAACATGATGCAAGTGACTTACTAACCCTAGCACATTACCTAACAGAGGGTTCTGACAACTCGCCCCCACTCAACAGAATCTCGTCCCGAGATTCAGAAGTCTGCGGGAGGAAGGTGGGGTACTCGGCACTGAGACAATCTTCTCTTTCCCACGTAGCTTCTCTCTCCGAGTGGTGTGACCATTGCACTTTCAGAAACCTAATCTTCTGACGACGAGTGACACGCTCTGCGGAATCAAGAATACGAACGGGGTATTCTCGATAAGAAAGGTCATCTTGGAGATCAAGCCTTTCATGGTCGACTTCGCGGATGGGGTCCTTGAAGCAACGCCTGAGTTGGGACACATGGAATACATCATGTACTCGGGAAAGGTGCGGGGGTAGTTCAAGTTGGTAGGAAACTTCTCCACGTTTAGCAAGAATGCGGAAAGGTCCGATGTAACGTGGGGCCAATTTGCCTTTGATACCGAAACGTTGGGTTCCCTTCAGAGGAGTAACCCGAAGGTAAGCCTTCTCATCCAGATTGTAGCTCTCTTGCCTATGATGACGATCATAGTAGCTTTTCTGACGAGACTGGGCTGCTTTCAATTGAACACGAACAATGCGAACTTGCTCTTCTGCTTCCTTGATCATGTCCGGTCCAAAGAATTGTCTTTCACCGGTTTTTGACCAGTTTAAAGGTGTTCGACATCGTCGTCAGTATAGGAGTTCAAAAGGATCCATGTTCAGACTAGATTGAAAACTATTGTTATAAGCAAATTCGGCAAATGGAAGAGATTTCTCCCAATTCTTTCTGAATGAGATAACACAAGCTCTGAGCATGTCTTCAAGAATTTGGTTAACCCTTTCGACTTGACCGCTAGACTGAGGATGGAAAGCTGTACTAAAGGAGAGATGAGTTCCCATAGCATTCTGAAAGCTTCCCCAAAATCTAGAGGTGAAAAGGCTACCGCGATCAGAATTGATTTCCAAAGGAACACCGTGAAGGGATACAATTCTAGAGACGTACAAGTCCGCTAACTGGCTAGCAGTTATAGACTCGCGAACCGGAAGGAAGTGAGCAACTTTGGAAAGCCTATCTATGACAACGAAGATGGCATTGTTTCCTTTCTGGGTTTTTGGAAAGCCGGTGATGAAGTCCATACCGATTTTGTCCCATTTCCACTCAGGAATAGACAAAGGTTGAATTGTACCAGCAGGTCTTTGATGTTCTGCCTTAATGCGACTACATACATCACATTCGGCAACAAGTTGAGCAATGTCTCTCTTCATCCTAGTCCACCAAAATCTCTGGCGTAGATCTCGGTACATTTTTGTGCTACCTGGATGAATTGAGAGGGGTGTGTCATGGGCTTCTTTGAGGATGAGTTGCCTTAGTTCCCTATTCTTAGGTACTACCAAACGATTTTCAAAGAATACCGTTCCCTTGCTATCTGTGGAGAAACATTTAGCAACTCCTCTAGGAATGTTCTCCTTGATCCGACGAACACCTCGTGCACGCCTTTGGGCAACTATGATTTGATCCTCAAGAGTTGGTTTCGCCACCAAGGTAGAAAGATAGCCATGAGGAACAATCTCAAGATTGAGCTTGCGAAAGTCCTCATGAAGAAGTGGTTGATACTGTTGTAACATGAGGTTGTTACAATACGACTTACGACTTAGTGCATCAGACATGACATTGGCTTTGCCTGGGGTGTAAGAAATTCCTACGTCGTAATCTTTTATCAACTCAATCCAGCGTCTTTGCCTGAGATTAAGATCTGGCTGGGTGAAAATGTATTTGAGGCTTTGGTGGTCGGAATAGATCTCACAACGATTACCAAGGAGGTAATGTCGCCAAGTTGTTAGGGCATGAACTACGGCAGCGAGTTCAAGGTCATGGGTAGGATAGTTCTCTTCATGTGGCCGCAACTGGCGTGAAGCATAAGCTACCACATGTCGATCTTGCAGAAGTATGCATCCTAACCGTTGCCGTGATGCGTCACAATAGATCTCGAAATCCTTTTTGGTGTCTGGAGGTGCAAGTACGGGTGCAAAAGTCAATCTTCTTTTTAGCTCTTGAAAGCTTTCCTCGCACTTGGGAGTCCATAGGAATTTCTTATCTTTCTTGAGGAGTTCAGTTAGAGGCTTTGCAACTTTAGAAAAGTTCTCGACGAAGCGACGGCAATAGCTGGCTAGGCCAAGAAAACTCCTAACTTGCTTAACCGATTCAGGTGGATTCCAGTCAAGGACGTCCTGAACTCTCTCGGGATTCACAGCAATTCATTTTGCAGAAATCACGTGGCCTAAGTAGGTCACTTCTGGTAGCCAAAATTCACACTTGGAGAATTTAGCATACAGGCGATGCTCTCTAAGTTTCATCAATACCAGCCTTAGGTGTTCGGCATGTTCTTCTTCGTTCTTCGAGTAGATGAGAATGTCATCGAGATAAACCACAACAAATTTATCTAAGTACTCCATGAAGATCGAATTCATCATGCGTGAGAAAGTGGCGGGGGCATTGGTTAAACCAAAGGACATGACGGTGTACTCGTAAAGACCATAACGAGTAGTAAAAGCCGTTTTGGGAATGTCCTCGTTTCGGATTTTGATTTGATGATAACCTAATCTCAAATCCATCTTGGAGAAGACAGAGGATCCTGCAAGTTGATCATAAAGATCATTGATCCTGGGCAATGGGTACTTGTTCTTTATCGTCGCTAAATTTAGCGGGCGATAGTCTACGCACATCCTTTCTGTTCCATCTTTCTTCGTTACGAACAGAACGGGGAAACCCCATGGCGATGAGCTAGGGCGGATGAAGCCTTTTTCCAAAAAAGCTTCCAGTTGGGTTTTAAGCTCAGCTAACTCACGTGGGGCCATTTTGTATGGGCGTCTAGAAATTGGTGCGGTTCCTGGGGCAAGATCCACTATAAACTCTACACATCTGTCGGGTGGCATGCCCGGCAGCTCTTCAGGAAAGACATCCGGGAAGTCACGAACCACCGGAATATCTTCAAGTTCGGGAAGGGGAAGTACATTCAAAGAATGCACTTGGGTTCTTGTTCTGGGTGAGGTATAGTTGACGTTTTTTCCTGAAGGGTGGGTGAGTTTCACGGATTTGCCTTTGCAATCCAGGTAGGCATTCTGTATTGATAGCCAATCCATGCCAAGGATGACATCAATATCCGAAGACTTGAGGGCTATGAGTGAAGCAAGGAATACTAAACCCTCAATTGCAATTTGATTACCATGGCTTACTCTACTAGTTTGCCATCTTGACCCTGGAGTTTGAATAATCATTGGGGTGGACAATTCAACAAAAGATAACTCATGACGAAGTGCATAACTTTCCGACATGAATGAATGAGATGCTCCTGGGTCAAAAAGAACGGAAGTAGGAACATAATTGACTGGGAGCGTACCAAGAATGACGTCAGTGGTGTCGTCAGTCTCTTCGGCGGCAATCTGGTTCACACGTCCACGAGTGGCAGAAGGAGCGGGTTTGGCGGTGTAGACCTTATGGGGTGGCTTGCCACGACCATTGTTGTTGCCTTCGGCACGAGGTGGAGCATTCTGATTCTGGAGTTGGTTCTGGGGACAATCACGAGAGTAGTGGCCTGCCTGACCACACTTGTAACAGGCTCCAAAGACAGTGCGTGGAGCTGGGTTGTTTGGTGGAGCTGGGTGGAACTGAGTTGGTGGACGAGGCGCCACATAGGATGGCCTCGGTGGGTTGTTCTGGCGGAACATACTATTTGGGATCCAGATCTTGCGCTTCTGGGAGCCTGAACTGGATGATCCATCGTCTCTAGGGTGTTTGCGAAAGTCGTTGGGGGTGTTCATGTCCTCTGCCTTGATGGCCTTGTTGACAAGGACCTGGAAGGTGGCAAAGTCATGTAGGTTGAGCTCACGACGGAGTCCAGAGTTGAGTCCACGACGGAACCTTTCTTGCTTCTTTGCGTCGGTGGAGACTTCTTCGGTAGCATAACGAGAAAGTCGGTTGAACTCACGACTAAACTCATCAACAGTCCTTTTGCCTTGGGTGAGGTTGCAGAACTCCTCACGCTTGCGGTCCATAAGACCCTTGGGAATGTGGTGCTCACGGAAGGAAGTGCAGAATTCATCCCAAGATGCGGGCGGTCCAACGGGACGCATGTTCAGGAAGTTCTCCCACCAAGAGCTAGCTGCACCTTCAAGGTGATAGGTGGCATAGCTGACCTTGTCGCCATTTGCAACATGGCCTGCTTGGAGTTTCCTCTCGATGCTGCGAAGCCAGTCATCGGCGTCAAGGGGCTCGGTGGAGTAACTGAAAACCGGGGGATGAAGCCGGATGAAGTCGTTCATGGACACCAACTCGTTGCGCTGCTGGGTGGTGTTGCGAGCAATGACTTCCAGCAGATGGTGAGAGTCTCGGCGGTTCCTCTCAACCTCCATCAGAACCTGAGCCATCGTGGGTGGGGGTGGAAGGTTGCCTTCCTCCTGGTCATTCCCACGACCCCTGGTTACGACCAAGCTGGCCACGGGTTCCTTGAGACATCCGGAAGGTTGAAAACCAAAGTCAAACAGAGTTGATTGGAAGAGTCTAATCAAGGTATTGAAGTACTGGAAGGATTACAGAGCAAAGGAAGTAATCATCTTGACAACATGGTGATAAAGCATACAAGCCATATATTCACAAGCTGTCATACAAACCATACATCATTTTAGTACAAGCACCAAGCTAATACAAATGTGATGAAGATGATACATCCTTCAGAGGCACTCTGACTTCCTATACATTATTTATCTAAGCCTCTGGAACTTAGACACCTTGCGTACAATATACTGAGATACTACTACATCCTCACTAAGTAAGACCACAGGCGGTCTCACTCATCTCCATCTCCATAGTAGTCCTCGTAAAAGTTACCCGCGTATCCCGGTAGCTGAAGGTGACCATCGGAAAATACGGAGGCCTGTGGACCCTGATATCCATTTGGGCAAGGATGGGGCCTAGGTCCAGCGTAGGGTGGAAGCAAAGGACCACGGGGTGGAAAAATGCCTCCAATCTCGGGCCAAGCAACTCGAGAAGGCATCTGAGTCCTCACTGGGTAGATAGCATCATACTCAACTGATCCAACGCTCACGAAGGGTGCCAAAAGGGTCAGTGCTCGATACAGACGAACACGAGTGGCGTGAAGCTCAAAACGAAGAGCGCGTGCATCACGATCTCGATCACTAGCAAACCTAGCAGTCATCTGAAGTGATGGATCTTCTGCAGAGTGATCTGAGTAGAGTCCGGTGTAATATCCCTCTTCTCCTGGAAGTGCAGCAGGGATATAGCGGAATGAGTTCTCTCTCAGCATAGTGTGCTCCTCTCTCAGCAGGGTAATACATGAGTATGCAGCATCCTGCACAGCCATGTTCTCTGTCATGCCAATGCCATGTCCAAAGTGGATAGGCTGAGTGACTCCAACGTGGTGCGGGTAGATCCTGACAATACAGTGGAACTGGGTCTGGTTGAAGTCAAGGAACTGATCCTCAACGGTGTACTCAGGATACCAATGATATCCCACATAGGACATCATCTCGATCAACGTGGCGGGATGGCCACGCACACCGAGGCACCTGGTCAATCGAACAATCTGCCGAGGGGGAAGATCTGCCATCTGAAACAGAAAGAAGGAGTTTGCAAATGCATCAGATTATGAGAAAAACCTGGAATGACTCGGACAGCATAACGGCTGTAATTGAAAGAAAAACACAATTTCTTACAACATGGAAACATCACTTACATACGATGTAAGAAATCAGGAAGCATAACCACTCTAACAAACCGATCACAACTTTCCTACGGCTACAAGGAAGCAAACAACGAGATGTTCTAATCAAACAGAGGAGAGCCTAGTCCTATCTTCCCGTAGAATAAGATGAGGGTGACTCAGAACTCAGAACGAAGGGGGTAAGGAGAAAAAAAGAAGCCTTACGTTGTTCCCTTATATACCCAGAGTAACTATATAACTATAGAAGGATAGACTCGACTTCGGCCAAGGCTGCTAGTCCTACAGTCAGTCCTGCTCTGATATCAAGTCTGTCGGGACCCGGGGTTAGCGTATGCAAGTCCAGCTAAGACATAGTCATATGGAGAGCCGAGAACCGTACCCACTTGTCTAAGCAGACAAGGCCAAGCACAGAACATTCTCGGAAAGCATCGTACGTGAGGGGCATCCCATCCAGGCCGGATGATCAACTGAGATGGGTCCTCATCGTCCGCACACAAGTCTAATGATATGGGTGGTGAACTCCCATATTCAAAGACAAGTCGCCTCAACCATACTATCGACTATCTCATAACTCTTACATAGACTTACTCCAGCTCGATCACTTAGTCGGGGTCTAGGGCGGGCTCGATCATACCACAAAGTGTGCACGAGACGGAGTCTCGAGCAATCGCATCGCGATGCCCCAAGCTGCGCACATCTAAGGGCCACTTGGTGTATGAAAGACCGCCAGCCAGATCACAACTAAGGTCTCGAAAACCCATACAAAGACATGCATGTTATAAACATACACGCAGCACACATGCCTTGTATGAACAGTAGGTATCATTGCAATTCTCTACAAAGTATACATTTTTATTGATAACTCTTATAGAGTGCACACAGAGATCACAAACATGTGATCCAACATTACAACACAAGCGGAAGCAAATTATGTCTGAGTACAGACAAGTTTAACAAATGGCTTAAGTAGCCTTATTTAAACACAAGCCCTCCACGAGGGAACCAGTCGTCTGACTGGGACTAGACTAGCTTGATCTTCAGTCGTCCAGCTCGATGAAGAAGCCACCTTCGGGGTCAGTGGGTTCATCTAAAACATAGATTAAGCAAACGTGAGTACAAAGTCGTACTCAGCAAGACTTACATAGGAGCTATACTACTCATGCACATGTATCAAGGTAAAGGGAGGTGGAGTTTCACTTGCAGAAGTGCCAGCTTTGACTTGGCTAGTCCTGAACTACGAGTACCAGACTTGAGGTAAGAAGCGTACACGAGTCCACTACTTTCTCCAACCAATTACACCACTATGGTGCCTTCCTCGACTTCCCCACGAGAAAGCACGCCATAGCACTCACACTTATCTTGGTGTGTTTTAGAAGTATCCAGTTCAAGTTATCTAATAATCAAGCTAAGCTTTCCAAGCAGTCCATAACCGCGGACGTGGCTATTAGAATAGTTTTGTTAACCCTGCAGGGGTGTACCTCTACACACACATGATCATCATTTACCGCCTTTGATCTCGACACCATTCAAGGGGTGCCAGCGAGGATGCTCACCACAACTGTTACCTCATAGCCGATCTAGTCCGAGAAAGCCGCCTACTTGGGTTGGCTACCACTATCGTGAACCCGTCCGGTTTACCGAAGTGGACCCAAGTGATGTGTGCGTGGTGCATAAGCCGGTCTCGGATGATCCGTTCTCTCACTTAGCATCCAGTCCACAGACCTACCAGAACTCCGAACTATTGCGACATCTGGACATCGAAAGGGATGAGTTAGTAAGCTGAGAGGGGTCAGTGAGCCCAATGTGTGGTTGTACTCTTCATCTTGGATCACCACACAAGAACTCGGACTTAGGGCGGTGTTCAACGAGACAACCCACCGTGTACTCCTACACAGCCTCTCATCGTTCACCTTGTATTAGGGTAGATTCACCAACACTTTTCTACCATCATCATCATGATCACTACCATCCTGACTCACATAACAGTATCATCAAGGTATCACTCTAAGCATGCAATAAGAAGTAACATTTGCAGGGTCCACATGATATCAATCAACTCCTACATTTGCTAGGATTGTGGTTTGCTTACTACTGTGACAAAATGATAGGTCATGCAAAGGAATGGGTTCATCTATGCGGTAGAAACGCATTATGGTAATCATCCTAAACAATGCATAAGCGAGACATGAGAGGGAAGTGGGATTTTATCGACATGATCAATGGGGGTTTGCTTGCCTTGCTGACGAGGTTCGGGTTCGGGGTCTTCAACGAAGGGGGCAGCCTCCTGCTCCGGTTCCACCTCTACTCGACAAACAACAAACAAGGTAGCAAAGTAAATACAATGCACAATCACATGATGGAAGGTTGAAACTTGATGTATATGCTTTGATGTGTGAGGCAATTCCATTTAAATGGAGTATATTGCAAATTGAATTGCAAATTCAAACTCCAATTTGAATTCAAACTTAGCCAAGTTACATGTGACATTGATTGATCAATTTGAAACATTTTGAAATGTGTATGATATGCCTCTGATGTGTAAGTGAAATGTAGCATGTTGCCATGGTTCAAGTTGCAAAAACTTTTGAATTGAATTTGATTTAATTCCATTTAAATCAAATAGCAAATGCTACTGATCACATTTTAAATTCAACTAAAACAAAGTTGAAAGTTGGATATTTGGATAGCTTATTTTCTCCTGATCATTTTTCATTTGTCCAATTTGGAGTTAATATGAATTTTCTATGAATTTCCAAAGTTTGGGCTATTTTCTGGATTTTCTGGAATTTCTTTAATTCTTTTTATTCTGGAAAAAGGTTTACTGCGTCATGCTTGCGCAAGGCTGACGTGGGGGGGGTCTGACGTGTGGGGTCCAGTGGTCAGCCACAGTGGGGTTAATCCCTCTCTGTTTAAAAATAACAGAGGGGTTAAGGGTTGGGGCCCCACCTGTAAGTGACACAGGGGTGGATTAGTGCGGGGGTTAAGGTTAACCCACCGGCGGCTTGACGCCGGTGGCCTGGCTACGGCGGCGCCCTTGCCGGAATCCTCTAGAGGCCACGGGAGAGGAAGAGGAGACCACCAACGGGTGCAGCGTCGTCGTCCGCGTCGAGAGGAAGCATCAGGGGGTCACGGGAAGGTCGGGATGGACGGCGGCGACTACTCCGGCGGAAACAGAGAACCGGCAAGGTCGTAGTCGAGGTTAGGGGGCACGGATTTAGCTGGGACTTGGCGCATTCGAACTCTAGTGCACGCAGGAGCCAAACGCACGCACTAGGGCATCAACAGAGGCACGAGAGCGAGCTCTAGCTTGACCATGGCGGCGAGCTTGCTCGGCTCCCATGGTGGATCCGGCTATAGCCGCGGGGAAGGTTCGGGTCAAGAGGGGTTTTGCGCGGTAGCTCACCCTGAGTCGAAGGGAAGTGACGGCTTTCTCGGGGAGGCTCAAACGGCGGCAAATCGACGACGGCGAGCTCGCGGGTCCGGCGAGAGGTTGAAGACGATGGCGTCGGCTCGGGGAGGAATTAGGGATCCAGCTTCTGCGTGAAGACGAAGTCGATGACGAGGAGCACGGTGGACTTGCCGGCTTGAGCTCTAGGGCACGGTGGCCACGTCGTCCACGGCGGTGCGCTCCGGTGAAGCTTCGGGTGACGACGAATTCGAGCGTAGGAGGAGGGGGAAGAAGCTCTGGAGGGGGGAAACAGACGTGGCGTGCTCCAGGGAGTCTCCACGCGCGAGAAGAGGGAACGGGGAGGCCTGGAAGGTCCTCGGCGGCGACATGGCGTCCACGGCTGGCTCGGTGGCATTCCACCGAGCAGCTTGGAGGCGCGGGGCGGGGAAGAAGACCCTGCTGCCCCTCTGGGCCGGGTGGGACGGATGGGCTGCTCTCGCCTAGGCGCCAGGTAAGCTTTTCTTCTTCTTTTTCTGTTTTTCTTTTCTGACATTTGTCTTGCTGTGCTAAAATAAATAGCTAGGCATTTTATTAAATGCCGAAATTTTTTATATGGCCTCATAATAATATAGACTAGCCACTTATAAAGTTTCAACATTTTTAAAATTCAAATAATTTGAATCTTAATTTAAATAGGGGTTTTTGATTAAATCCAAGGAACTGTTTGAATATTTTAAAAATCTATGAGCATGGGGTGGGTCCCACATCACTTGATATGTGATCACACTCATTTATAAGACTTTTCAAAAATCTAACATGAATTTTTGGAGAAGATTTTTATCTGGCCTTTTGAATTAATTCAACTGGGGGGGTTTCCTTCTCCCATTTTTGCTTTTGATTTTGATTTCAAAGATTTCTTTTGAAATTTTAACATGATGCAAGTGACTTACTAACCCTAGCACATTACCTAACAGAGGGTTCTGACATATATATATATATAGTATGTCTAGTTCCTTACTTGCCAATCAATGTCTAACTTCTTTGAAACTAGATCTTATTGGCATGGAGGATTCACCGAGGATCAACAAGAATATTACAAGGAATACCGCTTGTCTCAAAAAGGGATACACTTATGGAGACTCATACATCAATCGTATGAGTATGCTAAAAACTTGTGCTCAATATATAATATATCTTTCTGCAGGGATGAATCTTGTTGCTTTATGAGGCACAAACACCTTGCTTTCCAATGTGAGTACAATGAGGATGAAACCTTAGCTTCTTATGCCAAGGGAAATTATGATTTTTATGATGCAGAACAAATAGAAGAATTTTTTGCTTTTAATGGTGCCTATGAAATTACTTCTTTTCTTGAAAATATTGATGACGCCCCTTACAAATCTGAGAGTCTTGCTATACTTAACTATTGTTTGGAAAATTATGATGCAAATTAGTATATTACTGATCATCTTGAGAGAATCTATCCCCCAAAGGAAGAGACTAATGTTTTGTAGGACTCTATAGAAGAAGAAATTACTGAACCTGAAAGCTCTTTGGATGAATAAGAGGAGGAGATTGATGAACAAAAGGAGGAAGAATGGATCCATCCATGTCTACCTTCTAATGAGAGTAACTCTTTGACTCTTACCTTATATGAGTATATTGATCCTATGGATTCTTTTGAAATATCCCTTTTTGATGAAGTTGATGCCTTCTATGCTTATGGCCGAGAGCAGCATCACGGCGTTGGTGCCGAGGTGGTGCGGTTGCAAGCGGAAGAACTCGAGGAATTCGCAAAAAAATTGCTCACCGGGAGCCCGAACCCGCGGTCGAAGTGTGTGAGGAAGACCATGCGCTTGCCGGCGGCGGGAGTAGGCACCAGTTCGTCCCAGGGGACGCGTAATTCAATGTTCGTCGGGATCTTGCATGCGCGGTGGCGGAGGAGAATCTACATCTCGTTCACATTCGAACCTTTCCAGGCACCACGCTGGCCGGCGGCGGGGGCGTCGTCCCCCATGGAGGCGTCGGAGTCTGTGGTGGGCGAGGAGGAAGAGGAAGATGGAGATGGCGGCGGCGGCGGGCACCGTGAGCCGCGTCCACCAATAGCGGCGGTGAGTGTTGGAAGCGGCGGCAATGAGCAGCGGGGATCTGGTTGTCGTGGCAGATCTGAGCCTCGGCAGCAGTGGAGCAAGAGTCGGAGTGGCTGCAGATGTAGAGGAGGAGAGCTCGAGGAAGGATATGAAGTGGGCGGTGCGAGCCACATCTCCACTCCCCGGGCTATTTAATGGGCCAAGGGGGTGGTGGTGGGATCCGGTGCGCCAGGTCAGTATCTGGTGTGGCCGCGTGTACTACCAGAGCAGCATCAGGTCGAAGCATAGAGTATCCGGCGGATAGGACGGGACGTGCGCGCGTGGCTCCAGGTGTAGGTTATGACACGTCCAGCGTGGCACATTACTCCACATTCCACAGCGAATTTGAAGCGGCAAGTTTCGGTCAACATTCTGGTCAAAGCAGCCGTTGGCCGGATCGGCTGAGGGGAAGAAGTAATCGGCGAGCATCACAAGAGCAATCGGCCAATCACAAGTTGCAATCGGTCGGTTGAGAAGCATCTGAGGTGAACAAGAGAAATCGACAGACTGCAAGCAATCGGCCAATTGAGAGCAATCAGTCAGAAAAGCAAAGAAGATACAAGATTCAAGTGTGGGAGGAACCTGTGCAGGCCCCGCTGTCATTTAGTTCGTCGGGACCTCCGCAGCTTCATGGGCTACTATCGTGGGAATGACCCCCGGGTAGGGTAACCCAGGAGAAACATTACTTCAAAGCAAAGATCACCGATCTAATGATCGTCGATCTAAGTGAGGATGAGCTGATTTGAGCCGGCCTGAAGATCATCATTCGCAGAAAGGCTAATCTTATCAAGGCCGACCTGAAGATCATACGCCCCTCAGACTACATCGGCTACTATGCCTGGCACATCCGAACGTTCACCTACCCGACGAAGTAGAAATCGCGCGAAATTCAAAACGCCGCCTCAAAGCACCAAACTGACATCATCAACATCGTTTAACGCCAAAAGAGAACGCCGAGCACCTCCCGATAAAATAACCCATTTAAATGTAAATGGGGGTTTCGCACCGATGGTGATGGCTGGTCTTGTTCCGAAAGTCGCGACGGTGATCGAGTGAAACCCGATGTTACAAAAAGGTCGTGTGCCATTTAGGAAAAAAGGGTCGGTCTCACATCCGATACGAGAAAGAGGGGGGAAATATGCACCGATTAATAATTCGGTGAAGCAAACACTGCAAACTGTAAGTACAAGTATGTGATTAGAGGGGGAGGGGTGAATGATCACTTCAAATTTTCGCATGAAACTATGAAGTGAAGCATAACTTAGCAGCAGAAGAGTTGCAACAGAAAGGTAAACATTGAAGCAGAACAGGATTGAAGCATAACATAGCGAATCAAAAGAATCGAATCACTTGTATTGAAGCAAATCACTGAAGCAATTGATAAACTGAATGTAAGTGCGGAAAGTAAAACGAACTCTTGACTCGGCGATGTTTGTTCGACCAGTTCACACTCTGCAAAGTGCTACGTCTGGTTGGAGGGACTTGTGATTGAACACAGGAGCTAACCTCTCTCCGTCCGTATCTCCACTGCACCAATCTCCTTGAGCTTGGTCAGTTCTTCACTCGTGGTTGATTATTGAGGAAATCACCGAAACCTTTGACAAACTGGACTTCGAGGCGATAATAACTCTTCGCTCTCTGAAGAACAACTCTCTAACCGTCTAGGAGAATTGCAGTTCTCCAAGATAAAAAGGCTAGCAAATTTCTTCCTAAGTCATAATGAATCAACTCAGATCAATAGGACTTATGCTTCGGTGGATGGGTTTTTCGGTTTGCTTCGGTGGGGTTTCTCTCTCTCTTCACTATAAGAGGAAATGTTCTTGGAGCAGCCACTGGCCAATGAGGGCGGGGGTGGCGTATTTATAGGTGGCAATCCCTAGGTGCGAAAGGACTGAAGTGACCCGATGTGACATCTTGACACCTGTCCGCAACGGTCATATTTCCAATCAAAGCGCAACTTTACTTGCGGTCCAAGTAAAGCTGACTCACGGACTTTGTTCTGCTTCAGTAGCCGAAAGAACTAAGTCTTCGCTGGTGAAGCATTACCTAGCTCACATGATATTTCTCAACTCTGGCTACTCACTGGTTTGGATTCGATCTGAGTCTTTTCACCAAAACCTTCGGAGTACATTTACTAAACCCCTCTTGATAGTACGGTTTTTCCTACGACTCAAAGAAGTGAAAAAGAACTACGCAAAAACTACTAAGTCTTGCGCCATCTTGGTCATCTCCTTCGATGAGACTAGCTTCAGGATTCCTTATCTTTTTAGGGGTCGTCATCCGTGATGAGCTTCACTCCAGAGGATAATCTCCCCCTTTTTGGACTATTGTTGACAAAACAGGCATCGATAATAATATGGAATTTTGAGTTGAGTTGAGAGCAAACTCTAAGATATGAAGCTTTTGACTCCCCCTGAATGCAAGCATCGAAGATTTATATAATCGAAGTGAATGCTTGATGAAGAATATCATTGATGGGAAGCCTAACACATATCTTAGTGAATCAATTGCATATAGAGAATATCTGTCTTGAAGAATATGAATCATCCAATGACCTGTGAACTTAAAGGATAACAACCACCTGCAAGATAAAAAGATACGAGAGCAACTTGCAAGCACGGGGTTATTAACACATAACAGTAGCAGTTCACAACCGAAGTAAAACTTAAGTTACAACCCAATCGAAGCGAATGGAAAGTTTGTTGTAACTTAACACACAACGCAAAAGATCGAATCAAATCCCTAAACCCCGCAGCGAATCTAAACTCAATCGATGCTACTTTCTCCCCCTTTTTGTCAATAATTGGACAAAAGGATTAGAGGTATATCAAGAGTATCTATGCGTTAGCTGCAACCCGGGGACCCTGCTGATTGTCTTAGCCTGAAGAAGATGCATCTCCTGAAGTGTCTCCTTCGGCCGAAGCAGGTGACTCCAGCTCGTCGATGTCCATCGGCGCTTGAAGCAAATCAAGATCGCTGTCGTTGAGAGGATCATCTTCTAGCTTCGAGGTATGGGAGTCTTCATCAGAGAAGGTATCGGGGAGAATCTGTTCAGCTGGATTAACAAAGAGAACTTCATCAATCTTGTCCAGCGGTGGGATCTTTGGGTTGGGGCGGTCGATCGAATCATTTCGGGAGAAATGACGTTGAAGATGTGGATACTCCTTGAAAATGTGGTCAGCTTCAAGCTTCTTCACAGAATTGAACTTCCTTAATCCTTTCCAAGATTGGCGCTTCAAAACCTTCAAGTACTGGTTGTTGTTTAAAGCAATGTTGCCAACTCTATTGATCTCATCTGAAAGATGTTGCATTTGGCGTTGATTTCCTTCAATGAAGTTTTCAAGCATTTGTTGAGTTCGAATGCCAACTTCAAAGTGATAAACTTCCTTCTGGAATTTCTTCGACATATTGCGTTCATTGACATGATGTCTGACTCCGACATATGTGGCAAATGGATCATTTGGCCTTCTGAAGACATTCATAGTATCGCGCACAGGAGGACATAACAGCTTCGGGTGATGCTTAGCTACGAAGTCTTCACGACGTCCATGATTGCAAATGGCTTGCAGCCAGGGAGCATATGGCTTCAGTTGATGTACGAGTTCAGCAGCTTGTACCATATAGCAAAGAAAACAATCCTCGAAGTCAAATACATGGCCATGGGTAAGTTTCAGCAACGCATGACGTGTATGATAATGAATGTTGGATTCTTCATGAGCAGTGCTGAGAGGCATCAGTGAGTTGGACAGGATATAAAACCAAGTCTTCGAAATGAATACCAGATGCTTCGGGCGAATATTCTCAGGCATGTGATCTCCAGTGACTTCGGGATCCAGAAGTGATGCAAATTCAGCTTCAGTGGGATCAGGCAACAAATGAACCTTAGCAAGTTCTCCAGTGTGCCTTGGGATGTTTACTATATCCATGACTTCATCAGAATGCATCCTAAACACCTTTCCTTGAATCATCCACTCAAGAATCCATGTACTTGTATCATCAGGATTTCCAGAGACATAGAGAGTGGCATAGAATTGCTTCACTAGCTCGGAATTGAATGGGGTCTCCATGGCAAACATGCCGGTCAGATTCTGTGCTTCAATGGTTTCCATGATATTCTGGAAGCACATTGCAGAAGATAGACTGTGCATATCCAAATACTTGTGTCTGAAAAGAACACCCTTCTGGCAGTAGAGCTTCGTGTATAGAATCTGTTGCTCAGCTGTCCAGAAACGAAGGTCATCTGCAGTCCGAGGTGAATCATATGGACTTGCGCCAAAGAATCGAAGCTTCTGGCGATGAACTTCGAGATTGAATTCAGGGCCATGTCTTGAAGAAGATTCATCTCCCAAGAATATAGGAAAAGTCTCTCGTGGGTAGATGGAGTCCAGTTGAGTATCTTGAGCAGGGGTGCAGTGAGGAGTGTGCCTTCGAGCAACTATGGCTCTCTCTTGCGGTTGATTGATGATTGCCAATTCATTGGCTTCGGCATCGGCATTTGCATCGGCTTCAGCATTGACTTCAACATTTGTTTTAGCAGCACGTTCTTTGGCTTCGCCTGCTTGTTCTTCAGACTCCTCAGCAGAGTGAGCTGAGGAATAATCCTTTGCAGGAATTTCTTGAGCAGGAAGAGAGGGCTCTGGCTCAAAGTTGTCGTGGGCGGGCGGTTGAGGAGCGGGTTGAGGAGGAGGTGGAGTTTGAACACGGGGTTGAACGACTTCGGGAGCAGTTGGCTTCGCGGAGGGTTTGGGAAGAGTGATGATCTTGCATCGAGGGGGCGATGCTTGCCTTGGGGCCTTCTTGGCCGGATGATAGCTCACCTCATCAGCTTCGTCTGTATCTGAGATAAGACGTCTCTTTCTCTGTTGCAGCTGGGGAAGGGGTGAAGCTAATTGCTTGAGCATGGATTCGCGCTTCTTGGAGTCAAGAGCCATGACTGAAGCATTATGAGTTTTGCAACATTCTTCAACTGCAGACTTGATCTTGCCTTGATACACTTGAATGTTGTGCTTCGTCTTCTCATTTACATCAGCAATTTTCTTCGAAGCAGCTTCGGCTTCGTTCTTAAAATCCTCATCTGATTCAGCATCTGCTTTCTTCTTAAATTTCAGAATTTTAGCAGTTTCAGATATGTCCCTAGCATGCAAATACCTCAGCTGATTGTATAAAGTTTCAATCATAGCAGAAAGAGTTGGTGAAATATAGACATTCCCAACATCCACAGCTTTGGGATCAACAGCTTCAGCAAGCTGGCAGAATGCCTGATTCAGGCTCAAACAGTCCCAAAGTTCTCGTTCTCTTGCATCAGGGAAGTTGTGTTCACTGTGCTCAGCTTCTTCTTGAGCTTCGGGGGCAGGGGCTGCGACTGGCTTCGGAGGGATATCTTTTGGTGCCATGTCAACAGCAGCTTCCTTCTGAGCGGCTCTTGCAGCTTTCTCTGCTTTCTTAGTGTGAAGAATGTCAAGTTGAGCTTGGCGCTTGGCTTCAGCTTCACTAAGCTGTTTGGCTTCGGCAGCAGCCTTAGCCTCTTCAGATTTAGCTTCAGCGAGCTTGCGCTTCACTTCAGCTTTCTGATTCGATTCAGCCAGCTCTTTCCTCTGCTTCTCCAACAGAGTAGCATTCTTATCAGCAATCTCTTTTTCTTTAGCTTCTTTATCAGCCTTAGCTTGGGCTTGTGCTTCAGCATGAAGGCGTTCAGCTTCAGCACGGTCACGCTTGCGCAGTTCAGCTTCAGACAGCTTCTTAGTGCCGACTTGGGAAAAATTCTGGCCAGGCTTGGCAACAGATGCTTTCAGCTTCGAAGCTTTGGCTTGTTCAGGAGCTTTGGCTTCGGGCTTAGCGGCAGGCTTTGCCTTCGGGTCATGCCTTTCCTTGGTTCTTTGGTCAGCAGGAACAAGGCTGCGAGGTGGCTTAGTAGCCAGGGGAGCCTCAACCACCAAGTTCGTCAAATCAATATTTTTCTTGGGAACAGGAGGGTCAGTTGGATCTTGAATCCTAATGTCCTTTGGAGCAGACGGTTTCTCTCGAGCCTTCTTCTTTAGTGGCTTCCGAATCTGTTTTCTTTTAAGACTTGGGGGAATGGGAGTGTGTTCAGATTCATCATCTGCTTCGTCAGCAGGATCTTCATCAATTGAATCTTCAAGCTGTGCAGCAGCATCAGCTTCATCATCAGCTTCATTATCACCCTCTTCTTCAGAAGCAGGAGGGGGTGAATCACTCAGTTTTCGAAGCTTTCGCCTCTTCTTAGGCTTCGATGCTTCGGCTTCATCTAGCCCTGCAGCAGCAAGAGCTTTGGCCTTCTTCTCTTCTCTTATTCTTTTCTTCTCAGCTAAAATTGCAAGTCTCTCTTGCTCTTCTGGATAGTCATCTGGAGTCTTGAGAGTATTCGGGTGAGGAACAGCAGGAGGCTTCGGTGGCTCTGGATAGTTTTCGAGCCCTTCAACGATGGGAGACTCATTCCCCATGGCAGCCTCTTCGTCAGACATCCTGTGATCAGAAATATAGACGAGAGGGAACAAGAAAAAGGAATGAATAAGCACAGGCAAAAGTTTCGACTAAAACCCAATTTTGACAAGAACCCAGAGAAATATAAGATTAGATGCACGTCTGTTAATGGATTGAGCTAGAACTAGTTCAAGAACAAGACCTAACTCAGTCCAAACACAGAAAAGATCCAATCTCAAAACTGACCTGAGAAGATGGGATCACTTTGATGCTAAGAACAGATTTCCCAAGGATCAATGATCAGCACAGATCAAGACAGTCCTATAAAGAGAAAACAAAAACCTAACAGAACTTAGATCCAAGCCCTAGATGAAGAACACGCAGATAAGATTGGATCCAAGGAGCTTAGCGTACCCTAACTTGGTGACGCGAAGCAGCTACGGCGACGGAGTGCGGAGACTTGCTCTTCGTCGACGGGGAACGTCCACGGCAGCGGCGGTCCGGCAGTGAAGCGGCGCAGTCGTCGTCGGGACGGGAGCTCTGCGGTGTGCTCGAGGAGGAGGACGGGGAATCCGAGAGAGAATGAATCGTGGGGGAGACGATTCGCTGGATGCCTCGCCTTAAATAGGCCCGATCTGAAACGGTTGCCAGATCGTATCGGACGGTTCCCAGCGAGTGTCCCTTCCGATTCAACGGCCCAGATGGAGTGGCAGATCGCGAGCGAATCTCAACGACCCGAAAAAGACGGGGAATCAACGGCCGAAAAATGAGTCTTGACCAAGATCAAAAACTTCGATAAAGTTGGAAGCATTTGATTCGGAACTCAATGACGTTCGAAGAAATATGCTTTCCGTTTCATTTGTGCTTAACATTCAAGACAGAGTAGATTGGGAGCGAATCAGAATAGAGGGGAAGGGTCCGAAACTTATCACTTCGAAGAACAACAACGAAGCTAAAAGTGATAAGTACAGGGGACAAAAAAAACATAACAATAAACACAAAACTGAAGGCAAGTGACGAACGAAACTTAAACACAGAAATTTGGACGAAGGAAAACTCAAGCGAAACTAAATAAGCAAACACACAACGAAGGTGAATATATACAATGAAAAGTTTCGATCTTACTGTACATTGTGTGAGTCTAGGATGTTCAGCTCACATCTCAAAGTACAAAACCTTTTCTCGTCCAATGGCTTCGTGAAAATATCTGCCAATTGATCTTCAGTTCTTACATGGCTAATCTCAATGTCTTCGCGCTGAACATGATCTCGAAGGAAATGGTGACGAATATCAATATGCTTCGTTCGAGAGTGTTGCACAGGATTGTGTGCAATCTTGATGGCACTCTCATTATCACAAAGCAGAGGGATTTTCTTCACAAATATACCATAATCTTTCAGCGTCTGCTTAGGCCAAAGTATTTGAGTGCAGCATGAGCCAGCAGCAATGTATTCAGCTTCAGCAGTAGATATTGAGACACAGTTCTGTTTCTTTGAAGCCCAACACACAAGAGATCTACCAAGAAAATGACAAGTGCCTGAGGTAGATTTCATGTCAACCCTATCACCAGCCCAGTCTGAAGCAGAATAACCAATCAAATCAAACTGAGTTCCTTTGGGATACCAAAGTCCCAATGAAGGAGTATGTGCTAGATATCGAAGAATTCGCTTCACAGCAATATGATGCGATTCCTTCGGATTTGCCTGAAAACGAGCACAAATACAAACTGATAGCATAATGTCAGGCCTAGATGCGCATAAGTACAAGAGTGAACCTATCATAGACCGATACTTCTTCTGATCGAAGGGTTTCCCTTTCTCATCAGCATCAAGAAATCCATTTGTAGGCATGGGAGTTCTGATGGTCTTGCATTCAGCAAGATCAAATTTCTTCAGGCAATCCTTCAAGTATTTTTCCTGTGAAATAAAAGTAACATTCTTCTGTTGGCGAATCTGAAGTCCAAGGAAAAACTTCAATTCACCCATCATAGACATCTCATATTTCTTCGACATCATCCTTGCAAATTCTTCGCTGATTTCAGTGTTAGTACAGCCAAAAATTATATCATCTACATATATCTGACACACAAATAGATCATTGTTATATGATCGAGTGAAAAGTGTGGGGTCAGTGGTTCCTGGTTTGAAGCCTTTCTTCAGGAGGAAATCCTTCAATGTTTCATACCAAGCACGAGGTTCTTGCTTCAGTCCATACAAAGCTTTGTGAAGCCTGTACACCATATCAGGATTCTTCGAGTCTTCAAAACCTGGAGGTTGCATGACATACACTTCTTCTTCTATCTCACCATTGAGAAAAGAACTCTTGACATCCATTTGATATAGCAATATGTTCTTGTGGTTAGCAAAATCAAGCATGACACGAATGGATTCGAGATGGGCTACTGGAGCATAGGTTTCACCAAAATCAATGCCTTCGATTTGGGTGTAACCTTGTGCTACCAATCTAGCCTTGTTCCTTACCACAATACCATCTTCATCTTGCTTGTTGTGAAATATCCACTTTGTGCCAATAACATTGTGCTTCGTGGGATCTGGCCTGTCAACAAGTGACCAGACTTTGTTCCTTTCAAATTGGTGAAGTTCTTCCATCATAGCTAATAACCAATCCGGGCCCTTCATGGCTTCATCATACTTTGAAGGCTCTAGCATGGAGACAAAAGAAAAACTTCCACAGAAATTAGCCAAGCGAGTACGAGAACAAGTAGTGGGACGACCTGGTTGATTGATATCTTCGAGGATCGAATCCACATCAACTCTTCTTCGAACTCGTGATAATGTAGCATCATTTGCTTCAGGCTCAGCTTCTGCTTCAAGATCTGCTTCAGCTTCAGCTTCGGCATTTCCTTCAGGATTTGCATTTCCTTCGTTCCCTTGTCCTTCTTCGTCCTATTCACCATTTGCTTCAGGATGTTGATCTCCAGCGCCCCGGGCTATGTGTGGGAACATTGGACCATCATCATCCCTAACAGCTTGACGTGGATTGGCTTCAACAGGGCGAATCTCTCCAATAGCCATTGACCTGATTACTTCATCAAGTGGAGGTTCATCTAGATCATGAGGCAAATGCTCTTTTTGAGAGCCATTAGTTTCATCAAACCTTACATTCACAGTTTCCATAACTTTCCCAAAGTGAGAGTTATAGACTCTGTAAGTGTGCGAGTTTGAGCCATAACCTAAAAGAAAACCTTCATGTGCCTTAGGGGCAAATTTGGAGCTATGATTCATATCTCTAATAAAGCATGGAGCACCAAATACCCTAAGATATGAGACATTTGGTTTGTTACCAGTGATAAGTTCATATGAAGTTTTCTTCAGAAACTTGTGAAGGTAAACCTTTTTGATGATGTGACAAGCAGTGTTAATTGCTTCGGCCCAGAACCTAATAGGAGTCTTGTATTCAGCAAGCATAGTTCTGGCCATCTCAATGAGAGTTCTATTCTTCCTTTCAACTACACCATTCTGTTGAGGTGTATATGCAGCAGAGAATTCATGAGTAAAACCATGATCATCAAGAAAATATTCAATATGAGTATTTTTGAATTCGGTTCCATTATCACTTCGGATATGCTTCAGAGATAATTCATATTCTGTTTGAGCTCTCTTAGCGAATGACTTGAAGATTTCAACAACTTTGCTCTTGTCATCCAAGAAGAAAACCCAAGTATAACGAGAGAAATCATCAACAATAACAAGACCATATTTGTTTCCTCCCAGGCTTGCATAGTTTTGAGGACCAAATAGATCCATATGAAGCAATTCAAGAGGACGAGTGGTAGTCATGATAGTCTTCGCTGAATGATGTTTCTTCGTGATTTTACCAGCTTCACAAGCACTGCAGAGACGATCTTTATCGACTTCGCTAAGACCAATAACATGATTCTTCTTCACTAAATTATGAAGATTTCTCATCCCTGCATGACCAAGTCTTCGATGCCATAACCAACCAGATGAAGCTTTTTCCATTAAGCATGTGGATACAGCAGGGCCCGAAGAAAAATCAACAATGTATAAATCTCACTTTCGGTAACCCTCGAAGACAAACGTATAGTCATCCTGTGAAAAGACAACACAATGCGAAGCAGAAAATAGAACAAGCATACCCATATCGCATAACTTTGAAATAGACATAAGATTATATCCAAGAGATTGGACTAGCATAACCTTGTCAATGTGCTTATCCTTCGATATGGCAACCTTACCCAAACCTAACACTTTACCCTTATTGTTATCACCGAAGGTAATGAACTTCTGAGAAGATTGAGATAGTTTTTCTTCGGTGAATAACTCCTTGTCTCCGGTCATATGATTTGTACAACCACTATCCATGACCAATTCGGATCCACCGGAGACATAGCCCTGCAGAAGAATTAGTTCTTCTTAACCACCCACAAACGAGCAGGTGACTGAGAAGATGTTGAAGCACTGGTTGAAGCAATATTAAATCGAACAGGAGTGTATTGCTTCGGTGTACCATCAAGCACACCATAAATGTAAGTCCTCTGCGAATGGTTAGCATAAGAGTGAGCATATGCAATCTTAGTATGATTATTATGAGGACCAGTACGATAGTATTGCTTCTACGGAACATTTGATTCGGGCACTAATGGATCATTTCTCGTCTCAAGAGAATAGAAATGATTCGGTGGTACTGAAGACTTTCCCTGCATAGTATGGTTAGCAGGCAGTTTTTCCACAAGTGCTTTCTGCACCCATATCTGCCTCTTATAGAAGCCATTCTTTTGAGGAGTACCTACATACTCAGCTGTAACTTTTCCCTGTTCATCTTTCATGAGTTTGTAGTCTGAATCAAGAGATTCATCCACAATGGCTTTGTTCATTTTGCAGTCGAAACCTGAAAGGTTAGCAATATCAATGGGTTTCTCCTTCGCTAGAACCCAAACAGTCTTAGGATACTGCTCAGGCTCCCAATAGGTGCCATCAGGGTTTATCTTTCTCTCGAAACCAACACCCTCATTCCTGGGATTCCTGTGAAGGAGAGACTTCCTCAGGATATCACAGAGATACTGGTGTCCTTGCACACTTTTGAACATGCATGTTTCAATAAAGTTTTTCAACCTAAGGAGTTCCTCGGTAACAGCAGGATTTTCCTCATCAGAGGCATTAGTATCATCAATAACAATGGGAGCTTTCCCTTTGGAAACAGTTTTTCTTCGTTCCAAGCAATCCAAACAAGGTGATTCAGTTTTATGATTTGCTTCAGAACCTTGTTGAGCCATGAGAGAGAGATTGACATTTTCCAATTCTTCATGAGCCTCTTTTAGTTTTTCGAGAGCCATTTTCCTCTGAAGAAATTCATAGGTGAGCTTCTCATAATCAACTGAAAGAATATCATGCCGAGAGGATAATTCTTCAAACTTCTCCTTCAGAGCAGCATGCTCATTAGTTAAAGTTTGACCTCTCTCAATCTCATCGATCAACAAAGTTTCTGATTTCTTAATTGTTTTGCTTAGTGAATCAAGTTCATCTTGTTGAATTGAAGCAATCTTAGCAAGTTTAGCATAGCTTATCTTTGAATCACTTTCATATGAGGAACAATCAAAAGTATCATAGTTTGATTTGGATGAAGATACCTTTGCCTTGGCCATGAAGCAATATGCAGGAGTTTCATCTTCACTACTGTTGTTGGTGAAGAATGAGCTCGAAACATTTGTTGAAGCATCTGCCGAAGCGAAAGCCAAACCAGCAACACCATCTGATTCGGACCCAGACCCAGACCTTGAGTCTTGTTCAGCTTCGGAACCAGAGGCTTCGTCTTCAGAGTTCATCTCCTTTCCCAGATAGGCCTTGGCACGGTGAGAGCTGCTTCGACGAGACGAGTAAGTCTTCGATGAAGAACCCTCACGCTTATTATGATACTTCTTCCTCTTATCATCATCAGAATCTTTCTTCTTTTCTCTTCTTGAACTAGAATCATGTCTCTTTGACTCATGACTTCTGGAGGATCTGTGAGACTTCGATGAAGAGTCTCTGAGCGAATGCTTTGATTTGTTCTCAGCTTCCCACAGAGGGCAATCAGCAATGTAGTGACCTGGTTTCTTGCAGTTATAGCAGCAATTGTCCTTTGATGGAGAGCTTCTTGAGGATGAACGGTGAGAAAAATGACTTGAGCTTCTTGAAGGATAGCTCTTCTTCGGTGAAGAAAAACCTTTTATCTGAAAGCGATTGAAGCGTCTCATGATCAGTGCTAGATCTTTTCCAATGCTTGCAGGATCATCTGATTCGACACCTGAAGCAGAACTGACTTCGGGTGAAGAATGACGCGAAGCTTTTGCTTTCAAGGTATGAGATCTCCTTCGAGAACCATTTATGTCACGTTTCTCATCTTCTTCCATCTCAAAGGTATTGAGTCTCTCAAGAATATCAGCGGCGACAAGACGTCTGAAGTCAGTCCTTTCCTTGATCATCAGCACAATGTGATCAAATGAATCATCCAATGAGCGAAGCAGAGTTCTAACAACTGAGTGGGGAGTAATGTCATCAGCACCAAGTGAGATCAACTCATTTGCAAGAGCAGTGAGTCTGCTGTAAATGGAGCTGACTTTTTCACCCTCATTTCTCTTGAATCGATAGAATTTGCTTTGAAGTGTGTCAATTCTGGAATCCTTCTGGGTAGAAACACCTTCACCAATCTTCTCAAGATAGTCCCAGACACCTTTGGCCGAAGGAGTATTCTTCACTTCATGATACTTCTCTGGTGTCAAATGATTGGTGATGAAAACCCAAACTTCAGAATCAAGATCAATCAGCTTCGCTTCTTCAGGAGTGATGGCGTTCTTGTCTGCAACAGTGACTCCATACAAGACAACTTGCCAGGCAGTTAAGTTGATAGCCATAATATTTCTCTTCATCTTGTCCTTCCAGTATGAATATTCCTTTCCATTGAACAGGGGTATGGGTTCGCCGGAGCGAATGGCTGCGAAAGACATACTTGCAAAATACTCTAGGAGGTTAATCCAAATAAAGAGTGACTAGCTCTGATACCAATTGTAAGTCCAAGTATGTGATCAGAGGAGGAGGGGGTGAATGATCACTTCAAATTTTCGCATGAAACTATGAAGTGAAGCATAACTTAGCAGCAGAAGAGTTGCAACAGAAAGGTAAACATTGAAGCAGAACAGGATTGAAGCATAACATAGCGAATTAAAAGCATCGAATCAATTGCATTGCAGCAAATCACTAAAGCAATTGATAAACTGAATGTAAGTGCGGAAAGTAAAACGAACTCTTGACTCGGCGATGTTTGTTCGACCAGTTCACACTCTGCAAAGTGCTACGTCTGGTTGGAGGGACTTGTGATTGAACACAGGAGCTAACCTCTCTCCGTCCGTATCTCCACTGCACCAATCTCCTTGAGCTTGGTCAGTTCTTCACTCGTGGTTGATTATTGAGGAAATCACCAAAACCTTTGACAAACTGGACTTCGAGGCGACAATAACTCTTCGCTCTCTGAAGAACAACTCTCTAACCGTCTAGGAGAATTGCAGTTCTCCAAGATAAAAAGGCTAGAAAATTTCTTCCTAAGTCATAATGAATCAACTCAGATCAATAGGACTTATGCTTCGGTGGATGGGTTTTTCGGTTTGCTTCGGTGGGGTTGCTCTCTCTCTTCACTATAAGAGGAAATATTCTTGGAGCAGCCACCGGCCAATGAGGGCGGGATAGGTGGCAATCCCTAGGTGCGAAATGACTGAAGTGACATGATGTGACAGCTTGACACCTGTCTGCAACGGTCATATTTCCAATCAAAGCGCAACTTTACTTGCGGTCCAAGTAAAGCTGACTCACGGACTTGGTTCTGCTTCAGTAGCCGAAAGAACTAAGTCTTCGCTGGTGAAGCATTACCTAGCTCACATGAGATTTCTCAACTCTGGCTACTCACTGGTTTGGATTCGATCTGAGTCTTTTCACCAAAACCTTCGGAGTACATTTACTAAACCCCTCTTGATAGTACGGTTTTTTCCTACGACTCAAAGAAGTGAAAAAGAACTACGCAAAAACTACTAAGTCTTGCGCCATCTTGGTCATCTCCTTCGATGATACTAGCTTCAGGATTCCTTATCTTTTTAGGGGTCGTCATCCGTGATGAGCTTCACTCCAGAGGATATGCTTCAGTAAATATGTAAATCTTCGTTGAAGCTGTATCACCAACCTATAACTTCAGGAACCTAACCATCTGTTTTACACTAGAAAGCTTGTTAGTTCCTCTACTGTTTTGTCCAACAATATCCAAAACTCATGGGGTAATAACTTTGCTCTTACACAAACAATACAGGCAACCAATAAAATAAAGCAACAAACAAATTTTTTAACTTGGGTGAAAAGCCGGGTTGTTACAATACAACACCTCCAACAAGGGATCTCGTCCCGAGATCCTGGATGATCTGGGGGAGAGGGGGGAGAGAAAAGAGAGTCGACAATCTTCAACACCACCAACAAGGGACTCTGCTCCAAGCCAACGTCGAACTTCCATCGAGATAATTTTCCGCAGAGATATGTCAACTTCGAAGAACGAAACCATCGGGAGATCAAGAGGAAGAACGATAATTAAAAGCGACGATCAAGGAAATCATTCTCACTCAAATCGTGAGGATGCTAGGCAAGAGAAATGAAGGTAACAGGCGACCAAGATGTTATCCAGAGTCGGAGAAGCTAAAGGTACTACAGGAATTCCCAACCTGAGATAGGAATCGAGACAATACGCTGCAAGCAAGGCATTGTAACGGTTCCGAAACTCCACACACTCGAGATCCTAGAGTTTGAATGGGATAAGGCAAGAATAAAACACTTACGGCACTTGTCCTGACCAGAGCAAGGGTAAGGAGTAAAAAGATTCCTACTCTCCGATAACTAACTTAGTAACTACAAAATAGTTTTTGTCTAGACTCGACTTCGGCCAGAAAAGGATCCTACGGTCGGTAAGGCTGTGATACCAAGTTGTAAGGCCCGATATGCGGTACTGTTCCAGATATAGATGTTTCCATCCACATCCTGGGACGAAGCACAAATCGGTCCCACCGCGACATATGACAATGCCATATGCCCCGGATTTCCAACATGCTATCACAACATTACAACTACATGGATACAACATCTCATACAATCGGCATACAACTGCCTTAAATACATTACATCAGCGGAAGATACATGTCTGAGTACAGACTACAATCAAATGCCTAATGGCAAAGAGAAAAAGACATCGCTCCCATAACCACACGGGTCCAGTTTTTCGGGTGGGCTATAATCCGAAGATAAGAGGGGAATCCGGGGGGGTCCACCTAATAGCGCGCGCGGCATTTTTTGAATACGCCCCTCGTACTACATCGGCTACTATGCCTGGCACATCCGAACGTTCACCTTCCCGACGAAGTCAAATTCGCGCGAAATTCAAAATGCCGCCTTAAAGCACAGAACTGGCGTCATCAACATCGTTTAACGCCAAAATAGAACGTCGAGCACCTCTTGATAAAATAACCCATTTAAATATAAATGGGGGTTTCGCACCGATGGTGATGGCTGGTCTTGTGCCGAAAGTCGCGACGGTGATCGGGTGAAACCCAGTGTCGCAAAAAGGTCGTTTGCCATTTAGGAAAAAAGGGTCGGTCTCGCATCCGATACGAGAAAGAGGGGGGAATATTCACCGATTAATAATTAGGCAAAGCAAACACTGCAAACAATACAGGCAAAAAATAAAATAAAGCAACAAACAATTTTTTTAAGTTGGGTGAAAATCCGGGCTGTTACACCCAGCAACCAACAGCATCCACCGTCATCGCTCCATAGATCGCGTACAACTCCCCTGTGAAAAACATGAGAGCTGCCGAGCAGATCGCCAACGAGATGGAGCATCTGGAAGGAGAAGAGCTGCGAGAGAGGACGCGCCGAATGCGCGATCTTATAACAGCAGCAAGCCAGCAGGAAAGGGCGGCCACCGAGAAGCAAGGGCCAGTGGCTTCAAAATCAACTCGGGCAACTGCGGTGCTAACCAGCCGAATGCGCCACCTTGGCAGTAGAGGCAGGCATCTTCGCCGCATGGTAGTTTGCACCGCAATCGGAGGAATCAAGGGGCTGCTGGAGGCAGTCGGAGAGATGAACCAACAATTAACAACAGGCATCAAGAGCAATCGGCGGCATCAGTTTGGCCGGCGATGAGTCAGCGTCTAGGTCCCCGAGCAATCGCGGAGCATGATGCAAGGCACCACATTGAGCAGCTGCAGCAAGACAAATATCTAGAAGACGATGCAGCAATGGGTCCAGCATGTTTCGGGCCACGCATTCGGCAAGAGCAGTTCCCCAAAGGCTTCACATTGCCCAGGAATATCCCCAAATACAATGGATCAGTCAATCCAGAGGATTGGCTGGTCGATTATATGACTGCAGTCCGCGTCTGGCAGTTCGCTATGTACCACTCATGCTCCAAGGTTCAGCTCGGTCCTGGTTGAACAGTTTGCCGAGCAATAGCATAAATTTTTGGAAGAATTTCAATGATGCGTTTGTTCGCAACTTCACCGGCACGTATGAGCGCCCAGGTCTGCCACGACACCTGGTGTTGTGTGTACAAGGAAAGGACAAGCCACTTTATGATTACCTTCAGCGGTGGATCAAGCTCAGAAACACTTGCAAGTGAGTCCATGAGATCCAAGCCATCCAGTACTTCACTGATGACTGCTTGGATGGGTCACTTTTGAAGCATAAGCTCCTGTGCAAGGAGATCACATCTTTGGCCGATCTGATGAGAATAGCCAATTCATTCACCGCATCTGATGCGGCAATGCGCCCGATCCACTTGAGTGCCAGCGGTTTCATCCAAGGGCAGTCTTATGGGCAGCAACAGCAGTCAGCGCGCGAATGGTCCCAATCGGCGCGAGAGGCGTGAGACCCAGCGCAACAACAACTTAGCGACAAAAAGAACACCCCCAACAACAACTTCAACAACAACAACAACAACAACAACAACAACACAAGCTTCGACAAGAGGAATGATGATCAGTCGGATGCTCAGTACGGCAATCAGCAAGTGGTAGTAGTTCAACAGCATGATGAACAAGGGGCTGCGGGAGCCAGTCGGAGGCAGAAAACTGCACA
Source organism: Bromus sterilis (assembly GCA_950022295.1). Classification (NCBI taxonomy): domain Eukaryota; kingdom Viridiplantae; phylum Streptophyta; class Magnoliopsida; order Poales; family Poaceae; genus Bromus; species Bromus sterilis. The sequence goes on along the minus strand of OX465596.1, from coordinate 264,196,630 downwards.
AAGACCACAGGGCCCGATTCGGCCCCCATACACCTTCGAGGACATGATGAGCAAGCCATGCAAAATGCACAGTGGGGTCGACAAGCCCAGATCCCACACCACTCGGCAATGCATCTGGGTAAAGCGTCTGTCGGAAGGAGGAGCAGGAAACCTCCCACCACCCCAACCCCACCTCCAGGTCCACCACCACCGAATGCGCGTCATCATTGCCCGCGTGAAGATGCAGCGTACATAATTTTCACCAGCGAGTCAGACGACAAGGGTATTCGGAGAGCCCGAGAGCAGGCAGTCAATGCCACCATGCCAGCAGTCCCCCAGTTCATGAGCTGGTCGGATAGTTTCATCACATAGAGCCAAGAGGACCACCCAGGCTTGATGCTGAACCCAGGCAACTATGCGCTTGTGGTAGATGAAATTGTGGCAACGCCCAAATATTCATGCAAGTTCAACAGAACTCTCACTGATGGAGGCAGCGCCATCAACATTCTGTACCGCGATACAATGATCAAGCTCGGCATTAGTGAGAGCGAGTTGGATCCCAGCAGGACATCTTTCATGATATTGTGCCCGGCCTTTCATGTACTCCTTTGGGCCACATTTGGCTGGAGGTAGTGTTTGGTTCAGAGGAAAATTTCCATCGCAAGCTGATCTGGTTCGAGGTGGCCGATCTAAGAAGTCCATACCATCTCTTGCTCGGAGCGCCCGCAATCTCCAAGTTCATGCTCAACGTGTTCTAGCCCTACCTGAAGATGAAGCTTCCAGGGACGAATGGTCCCATCACTGTGTGCAAAGACTACAAGAAGTCCCTAGAGTGTTCATCCGCCGGCTCCAAGTTGGTCAATTCCCTGGTCATTGATGCAGAACAGCGCCAGCTCGATATGGTTGTAGCAATGTCCCAAGCTTAGATGAAGGGACCCATGCCGAGAACGAAGACCAAGAGATCGGATGATTAGACTGCATTCCAGGCAGCCAAGGACAGCAAAAGGATTGCTTTGGACCCCTCCGACCCAAGAAAGTGTGTAATCATCGGAGCTGGACTCAGTAGGAAATAGGAAAGCGAGCTCGTCAAGTTCCTCCGTGAGAACCGGGACATCTTTGCATGCTCTCCACAGGACATGCCGGGAGTACCGAGGGAACTTTCCGAGTACAAGCTTCACATCCGAATCCAAGCCGATCAAGCAGCCACTTCGGCGCTTTTCAGAGGACAAGAGAGGAGCAATCGGTGATGAGATCGCCAAGTTGCTCGCAGCAGGATTTATCATGGAAGTGTTCTATCTGGACTGGTTAGAAAATCTAGTTCTGGTTCCGAAGAAGAATGGAAATTGGCGCATGTGTATAGATTATGTTTGCCTGAATAAGGCCTGCCCCAAGGATCCTTTTGCTTTGCCCCGTATCGATCAAGTGATTGATTCTACGGCTGGCTGTCAGCTCTTATGTTTTCTGGATGCCACAGCTGGCTATTACCAGATTAAACTTGCTGTAGAAGATCAAATAAAAACTTCATTCATCACCCCTTTCGTGGCTTATTGCAATATCACCATGCCCTTTGGCCTGAAAAATGGCGGTGAGGCTTATCAGCGTACTATGCAGTGATGCGTGTGATCTCAGCTAGGTCGAAACACTCATGTATATGTAGATGACCTTGTGGTCAAGTCGGTGCAAGGTTCAACCTTACTGGAAGATCTCAGAGAAACATTCGAAAATTTGCGCGCTTACAAGATCAAGCTCAATCCAGAGAAGTGTGTGTTCAGCGTGCCAGCTGGCAAGTTGCTCGGATTCTTGGTATCTGAGAGAGGGATCGAGTGCAACCCCGATAAGATCGCAGCAATCGAGCGGATGAACAAGCCCAGAAATCTCAAAGATGTCCAGAAGTTCACCGAATGCTTGGCATCGCTCAGTCGATTCCTCAGTCGGCTGGGAGACAAGGCAATTCCCCTATACCAATTGATGAAGAAGACGGATAAATTCACATGGACTCCAAAAGCAGACGAAGCATTCAAACATCTCAAGCGCATGATATCCACTTCCCCAGTGCTAGCAGCTCTGATTGAGAAGGAGCCAATGATGTTGTACATCGCAGCCACCCCTCGGGTGATTAGCATTGCATGGTGGTCGAACGTCCTAAAAAGGTTAGAGCATGGCTGGTTCAGAGGCCAGTGTACTATGTCAGTGAAGTGCTCTCGACCTCCAAGCCAAACTACCCCCACTACCAGAAGATGTCCTATGGTGTATACATGGCGGCAAAGACATTGAAGCCCTATTTCCATGCACACCCAATCACAATTGTCAGCTCGGCACCGCTGGCAGAAATCATATGCAATCGGGATGCATCTGGCAGGGTGAAAAAATGGGCCATTGAGATTGCAAATCATGGTATCAAGTATGAGCCGCGCACTTCAATCAAGTCCCAAGCCTTGGCAGATTTCCTCTTGGATTGGGCAGAAACCCAATATGAGCCCCCCTGTCCGGATTCCCAGTTGTGGCAAATGCACTTTGATGGCTCGAAGATGATGACCGGACTAGGGGCTGGCATTGTTCTCACTTCCCCGAACGGTGATCAGCTCAGATATGTGTTGCAGATCCATTTCGCTGCATCGAACAACGTGGCCGAGTACGAAGCACTGGTCCATGGTATCCGATTGGCAAAAGAGCTCGGCATTTGGCAGATTTTGTGTTTTGGAGATTCCGATCTGGTGGTGCAGCAATGCACTGATACTTGGGATGCAAAAGATGCAAACATTGCAAGCTACAGATTCCTTGTGCAACTGCTTTCTGGTTTCTTCGAGGGGTGTGAGTACCATCACGTCCCCCGAGATGAGAATGAAGCAGCAGATGCACTGTCAAAACTTGGGTCCACCAGAAAGGAAATTCCAGCAGGCACTTCATTGGAAAACATTCAGAAGCCATTTATCAAGCCTTGCTCAGAATCAGAGTCCATCTATATTTCGGGCAACCTGAAGATGGCAGAGCTCGAAGCACAAAGATCATCCAAGAAGCAGAAGTTGGCGGAGCATTCGGCCGCACCAGGGGCTGCCGGTTGCGAATAAGGGGTTGCTTTCATCAGCTCGGGGACAGAGGTGATCATGCAAGATGGAATTGGCTCCTCCTCCTCCGAGCTGCCAGTAGTAGAAGACGAGCAAGCAACACCAGAAGTCGTTTCCGTAATGATGATTATCACTGCACCTTCATGGGCAGAGCCTTTCCGTGATTTCTTTGTTGATGGTATCTTACCAGCGGATGAAGTGGAAGCTCGGCAAATCCAGCGCCGATCTGGAGCTTACAACATCATCAACAATGAGCTAGTGCATCGCAGTGCAACTGGAGTTCTCCAGCACTGCGTTGAAGAGGACAAGGGGCGGGAACTGTTGCGGGACATCCATCAAGGAGAGTGTGGTCATAACACATCAGCTATAGCAATAGTCGCCAAGGCTTTCCGCCATGGTTTCTACTGGCCAACTATGAAACAAGCGGCAGAAGAGCTAGTGATGCATTGCAATGGTTGCCAGAGATTCAAAGCCCAAAGCCACCTACCAGCTTCAGCACTCAAGACCATTCCGATCACATGGCCATTTGAAGGGTGGGAATTGGATATTGTCGGACCGTTCAAAATAGCTAGATATGGCTGACGAGGGGGTGAACCCATGACTCCTGCGTGTGAGGATACCTGGTGCATATGAAGACAAGAGGCCCGCTGGAAGCTTCGACAGGCCCACGACTGGCCCGCTCTAGGCACCGACGTAGGAGTCCGCGACCAATATGGAAGTCAAGACTTGGCGTTCAAGGCAAGGCTAGAATTAGGCAATTGTCCCTATAACTTGAGACGGACTCCCGAGACCCAACCTAGTATATAAAGGCGAGGAGGGGGACGTCTCAAAACATCCAATCTACAATCAACACCGCCGGTCTTGCGCGAACTCGCCTAGACTCCCACTGTAATTGCCCCCTCGCATAATAAAATTGAGCGGGAAGTGCTTCTCCTGTTAGCCGACGAGTATCGCCAACCTGTTCCTTCTCTACAATCTAACCCAGGGTGCCTGGCGAGGGGATTTGCTGAGGCTGATCCTCGTCAATTGGCGCCGTCTGTGGGAACTACACAGGTTGGAATCACGATCTCGACGGCCCCTTCATCAGCATCAATCAAGTCAACGACTCCTCCAGCACTCGACGACTCCATGGCTCGAGCAGATTCCATTCTATTCTGGTCCCTCGGCTTCGTGGCTCACCTTCCGATCCTGCGACCAGCCTTCGCCGACCTGCGCACTGGCGTCGACCTAACCTTCGGCGGGTACCAGATCTACATCAACCATTGGGGCACTCTTCCCCTCACGGATCACGCTCGAGCACCCGCAGCAATAATCATTACCACAGTAGCAGTCGAAGACGAAGCACCCGCACACGCGGCAACTCCGCGAGTCAGCCGCGACTCCCATCCCAACACCAAACACCGCATCACTCGCGACTACTCGAGTGGATTGCAAACATGGAAGAAACATTGCAAAGACGTGACCGGACTAGCAACCAGGGCACCGTTCCAGGTGTTCATGGCAGACACCCGCGAGCCAACCTTAGAAGAAAAAGGCCAAGACGATGAACCGAGCAGTCATAGAGACACACGCTCAAACAGCAAAAGCAGTGATCCTGGCAATGCCGGACAGATCACCGTCACCCTTGGAGATAAAGGAACCATACCAATAAAATAATTCAAGAGACAGGAGCACAGCAACCAAAAGATCGACGAGCCAGAAAGAAGCAGGGGCCAGATCTCAGAAGAAGCAAAAGAGGACCAACCCATAGAGAAGATCTACCTATCCAAAGAAGCAATCGCTAGAGTAAAAGACGCGGTGAAGCGTGGAAAACTACTCACAGAGAACGCAACTCGCGACGAGCTTAGAGCATACAACAAGCTAGCGACTGATATCACCAAGAAAACAAGACATCAACGACTAGAATTGGAGAAGCAAGGAAAAATCGCCATCGGCTCAAGGACCAACCGCAAAGCACTCCCCGAAAGCGACTCCTCCGACTACGGCTCCCCAGCCCGAGGAAAATCTAGATTCGGCAACCTGAGACGCACCGACAAGAAGAAAGTTGCCCGGAAACTAGACGATGACTTCAGGTTCGAAGAGGACGACGAGGAAGAAGAACAACTCACACCAGCAGAAGCTCTCATAACTGCCCAGGCATATCTCTCTCGTGCTCAGAAGGACAGAAAAGGTGCAGTAGATCGCAATACGACGATGGCACTTAAAGTAATGAAGGACGCCATCGCCGCCTCAGCACCCAAAAAATCAGGCACAAGGCGAGTTCCCCGCGAACAGACACCGGACATGGACCCTAGTTCACCAGACGACGACGGAGACAACAACAACGACGACTGGCGCAAATTCTCAAACAAAAACAAAGACCATGACAGGGACGACAACGACAACCGATGCAACAACAATCGACGAGACGCACACGACGACATAAAACAAAACAAAATCAACCGAGGAAGATGCGGACGCGAAGCCTGAGAAGAGTACTCAGACGAGCACGCATCCGACGAAGACATAGAACCATGCGGCACACTATGCTTCACACAATCCATACGCGAGACGCGGATGCTGAAAGGCTTCAAACTAAATTCCGCAGCGCACAAATACGATGGACTGGAGGAGCCAGAGGCATGGTTAGATGACTACCTAACGGAAGTCAAATTCCAGCGAGGAACCAATATCACAGCAATGCAGTACGTACAGCTCATGCTCGAGGGCTCGGCGCCACACTGGATGAAGAACCTACCACGAGAATCGATCAGTTCCTGGAAGAAATTTCGCAGTGCCTTCATCGAGAACTTCAAATCCACCTACAAACGACCAGCATCACTCGAGGAGCTGAGAGCCTGTAGGCAAGGAACCAGAGAGTCCCTGCGAGCGTACATCCAGCGGTGGACCATACTCAAAAACTCAGCTGACGACATATCAGAAGAAAGCGCTATCGATGCATTCAGAAGAGGCTTACAACGCATTGACTTCAAGGAGCAACTCGGGCAAATGAAGGTCTGAACACTCGCGCGGTTACTAGAACAGCCAACAACTGGGCTGGTGGATAAGACTCTATACGAAACGAGTCAGACATCTATTCAGCACGCCCAGAACGCGACTACGACTACTACGCCGGAGACAGAGGGTACGACAGAAGAAGAAAGGGCCCCAGGCATAACTTCCACGACGACAGAGGACCCGATATGGTCGCGGCTGGTTTCCTAGACGACAGAGAAGGCAGACATCGAGACGACAGTAGAATGCTGCGGAGGGACAACCAAGAAGAAGCACCCCAAGTCTAGAAACGAGACTGGAGATCAAGGCAACCACGAGAAACACCCGAGCGTACTGCTCAGCCAAGGAACAACTCGATGAGCCCTGCACACTACATGGGTTAAAAAACGAGCGCAGAGAGCTCAGATCAGGACACACCCTAAGAAACTACAGACGTTTCACCGAGCTCTCAGAAGAAAAAGGTCGGTCTACAACACGAACAACACAACCTCTCGCAAGCATAGCAGTCGGAACAATCGCCCACAATGCACCACCCGCACCCGCCGCACTAGCAAGACAGGTGGCAACCATCCAGGAGCGGTGCTCGACACCAGGTGAAGAAGAAAAATACCCAGAAGCACTTGGTCAAATCTATATGATCCAAGAAGGAAGACCATCAAATAGGCAGCAAAAGCAGGTCACCAGACAATTCTTCCTCGCAGTCTCCTCGCACCCTGCCATCCCAGAATACCTGCGCGGATCAGAGACTGACATTACCTTCTCCTGAGAAGATCACCCGCCAGCCATCCCGCGCCCAGGAGATGTCGCACTGGTACTCGAGGAAAGAATTGAAAATTACGAAATGCCGCGAGTCTTCATGGATGGCGGCAGAGGAATCAACATCATATTCACCAAAACCCTGGAGGAAATTGTAGCATCCCAGATTTCACAAAAATTAAAAATTTTGTTTTCGGTGTGAATTGTTTGATTGTCTGATTTGTTTGCGGTGTTTGCATCCCCGATTTATCGATCGGCAGTTATTTCCCCCCCCCCTCTTATCTCGTATCGGACGGAGACCGACCCTTGCCACCCGGACACTCGACCTTTGCGACACCGGGATTCACCCGAGCACCGCCACGAAACCCGCATGAGACCAGCCGTAGCCAACGAAACGAAAACCCCGTTTAATAATTAAACGGGATATTTTTATAGCGCGCCGGAAAGTGTTCTCGGAACGGTTCCAGCGCGAGGTGAACGCCGCCGGCCCGACCCTCTGATCGCGCAGTTCAAAGTTTTACCCGAATTGGAGGTACTGCGGACCCTCGGCGGTCAGAAACGTAAAGGCCGCGCGCTAGAGAAAAACCGAGGATGTTTTTCAAAACTGCCAGCCATCTGGGCTATACAAATACCAACACACTCCCACCTCTTTCTAGGGTTTCCCTAGCCTAAAAATCACAGCCACCCCCCTGAGAAATTTCAGATCTGCCACAATTTGCCTCCTCTCCTCGAAACCCTAGATCCAGAGGGATTTCAGCCCTCAGATCTCCAGATCGAAGGCCAAGAGAGCGCCACGTCACTCTGAAGCTAGCACCAGCCTCCTCCTCCCACTCCGGGCCCCGCAGGGCCCTAGAGATCCGCCGTAGCCCACCCGGGCCCGTCTAGCCGCGTCGTCGCATCGAGGAGCTCGGCCCGCCGCCCCGAGACCTCCCCGGAGACCCCAACCGCCCCGGATTCGGACCCTCCATGCCTGCCGCGCCCGATTCCTCCTCCTCCCGGCCGTCCTCGCCCTGCCAGCTCGCCGAAAGGCCCGGTCGCCGCCGCTGCCGCCCGCTGGTGCGGGATCGAGCGGAGCCGCCGCCGATGTTGACCGCACCGGCCAGGTGGGCCGGCCAGCCAGCGCCCCCGCGAGGCCCACCTGCAGCCGGCCTGGCTCCCCCAGCCCAGCACCGAGCCGGCCCAGCTCCCCTCTAGCGCACCCACGGCCAGTTGGGCTCGGCCGGTCAGGGGTGAGAGCCCATTTTTCTTTTTTTGTCTTTTTTTCTGCCTGTGAATTTTTCTAAGTCCCTGGTAATATTGCTGCTGATTCAATTTTGCGAGTAGATTTGCGGTAAATCTGTAGCTCGGATCGCGTTGCGCCCAAAAGGGAATTTGTGTACTTCATTTCATCTTTTGTGAGCATTTTGATTTGAGGCCATCTTGATGTTGATAATCTGTGTTGAAGTGGGCAGCAGGCCGTTAACTGCTACTAATTGTTGTTATGTGTTGTTGTTGTTATTTTATTGCAAGTTTGATTGATGATTGTGACACATCCATGTGTCCTATTGCATTGATTCTTTTTGCATACTGTTAAGCATCATGTCTACTTCCATTATATGTATTGCATTGTCATGATATGCTTGTTGGTCATCTAGTTATTGAGCTCCAAAGTTGCTATGCCACTGTTTTTGACAGCCACCTCTGTTTTTCTCTAAGTCTGTAACGTTCCGATGCCATGTTGCATGCTTAATATCTTTTGATCTGTGATGGCTATGACCTTGATTCTTTTTTTTACCTGATCATCATCATGTCTAGTTCATGCCCATATATTGCTATGTCATGTTGCTCAAATTTTGCATATAGTTTTGCTCCTGTTTGTACAACATAAAAACAACAGTTTCTGACCTGTTTTCATTATTTTCACTAAGTCCTAGACCAGTAATGTTTTATTGCATTTTGCATGGGCTATAACTAGTTGTTCACGATGCCTTTTCGCATGATTCTTTTTGCCATGTCTTCCCTGCCATGTGTACTTTAATTGCATATCATTTGTGAGCATGTTTGCATTCATTATCCTGTTTATGCATTGCTCTAAAGTGTGCTTCCCGATGTTGGCAGATTGTGTTCCAAACTTTTTTTTCTTATATCTTTTTAACCGTAACTCCGTTTGGAGTGTTCTTTATATGTAACTTGATTAGTTTTTCGTGTACTTTGTGTTTATGCTTTTGTTTGCTGCTGTTAACCAACCTAAAATATGGTTTAGGGCAGAAGAGTACCAAATGTTTTAATAGTCATGGGGTACTTAGTGTAATGTCATGTTTAGGTTGTGCCCCACTTAAATTGACTAGCATAGATAGTTTCTCTTATACTTCACCTATTGCCATGTTTGTGTGTTCTGCCATGCTTGAGTGAGATGCCATGTTAACAACCTTGCTCACCTTGAGTAGCTAAACAACTTGAACCGTTGTAAATGTGCGGTATCGTTGTGTGTGACGAGTACTACACTTAACCTGTTAGTAACCGCTCTCGACGGTAGGTACAATGTCTCGTGTTGCCTTCTTGTTGATGCTTGCTCGTGTTTGCTTCGTAGTAATAGATGCTTGCTCGTTGATTGCCTTCCAGTGTTTACCGTCTTTTGTGCTTCCGCGGGTACCTCTCGGAGACGATGCGAGCTTGCGATCAACTACACCTTTGGAACCCGACTTATCAACAGGCAAGCACTATACATTACTTATGATCCATTCTATTTCAACCAGCGGTTTGCATGCTAGTCTAGGTTAGGTTCGATGTTTGATCCTACCACATGTTTACAGCCTCTTTCAAACCGATACAGCCATGTCCCCTCCCAGCAAACCATGTATTGCTATGTTACTATTGCTCGTTGCCCAAACCCTGCTTAGTATGCATGCTTAGGATGCTACGATGTTACCGTGTTACTCCTTAGTTTGGGCTATCACATTATTATATTGTTTTTGATGATATGATTATTATAATGTTGACTATATTCGACGAAGGATGGAAGGTCTAGGCTATCCCGCCCCGACGCTTTGTTCCATTCGAGTCACCTAGGACCCGAGTTCCGGGTATTGATTTTAAGACTGAGCGTGCCTAACCGCGTGTGGGATTTTATGGGGTCCCCTCTTCTTACCTACCTAGCTCCAAACATTTCTAGAGGTGGCCCAAGCTGATTTACCATTTGAAACCGTGTGTGTGCTTGGTTGGGCCGCCAGCAGTTTTGAAACAACCCGGACCAATGGAGACATAGTTCCTCTGGTTGGTCCACACTGGTGAGCTAGGGAAGTCCCATGTTATATAGGTGAGACTAACCCCAACCTTAGCCATACGGAAGAGTTCGATCCGAAGGCGCGGCCGGCTCTTGGATTTGTGTGTTGTTAGTTAGAGGGGCCTGTCGTTTCGTATCTCTCGGAACTAAATCATAAAATGGTTGCCTATGATGGGTAGCAACTGAGAGAGATGGGTGTGCGTGCGGAGCCTTGTAATGGGCAGTTGGTACACCCCTGCAGGGTTAAATCTTTTCGAGAAGCCGTGTCCACGGTTATGGACGACTTGAGACCTTCTCCTTGTTCATAGACAACAACAACTGAGATAATCTTAATATAATTTGATCAACGTGTGTGTGCCTTGACTGCTTCTTCTTTGTCGGGATGCGAAGAGGAGGACAATGATAGGATAGGTGTTATGATTGCGTAAGTAGTTGATAGCAAGACTTGTTGGAGGCGATTCCTCATCGAATGCTTGGCTTCTTATCTTACTCTCTAGATCGTTAGCCACTTCATAAATGCTAGTGCGGAAGAAACCTCACCACTTACCCCTTCCTTACCGTAAACTACTAGTTGTCCTAGAATGACGAGTGATGAAGTCCTTGCTGGGTCAGATGACCACTACAGTTGGATGTTGAGTACTTATGTACTCATGATACTACCCCCAAACTCTTTTCAGGGTTCTTGATCGACAACAGGTATGGTGATCGACGTTTCACGTGGAGACTCGACGACGACTAGTTAGGCGGATCCCGGCGGAGGGCCTGGACCCGTGTGGTTATGGGAATCGGTGTTTTTCTCTTTGCCAGTAGGCATTTGATTGTAGTCTGTACTCAGACATATACCTTCCGCTGATTTAATGTATTTAAGGCAGTTGTATGCCGATTGTATGAGATGGTGTATCCTTGTATCTGTAATGTTGTGATATCATGTTGGAAATCCGGGGCATATGGCTATGTCATATGTCGCGGTGGGAACGATATGTGCTTCGTCCCCGGATCTGGATGGAAACATATAGATCTGGAACAGTACCGCATATCGGGCCTTACAGAAATGCTCATCCAAAATTCAGCACTAAAAACTTCAGGCACAACCTTCCACGGAATCGTGCCAGGCAAAGCAGTTTACCCCCTCGGGAAAATAAGTCTGGAAGTGGTCTTTGGCAGTGCAAGCAAGTTCCGCAAGGAATTACTGGACTTCGAAGTGGTCGACTGGAAATCGCAGTACCATGCCATCCTCAGTCGACTAGCCTTCGCGCACTTCATGGCAGTACCACACTACGCCTACCTCAAGCTCAAAATGCCAGGCCCACGAGGAGTCATCACAGTCAGTGGCAGCTTCATCAGATCCGATCGCTGCGAGAGAGAGTTCCACAAGATATCAAAAACAATTGGAGCACTCCTAACCCGTAGAGTTGCCACCCAACAAGAAGAAGCATTCCCTTAGAAGTCAAAGCACAACCAGTGGACTCGCCGGCATCACACACCAAAGACTCAAGTTATCTTAGCAGCAACTTTACATTCTTAGGGCCGTCACGCCATCGATCCAAATAAAAGGTTGTCTTCAACAGCCCCACCGTGTAAGAACAACAAGAAAGATACTGCAAATATTTTCCCAAAAAAGTGCTTACGCGACTTGAAAATTGGCACTCGGGGGCTCGCTCGCAGCAGCCACCCCCCGAGGCGTTATTCGCTTACGCGACTTGAAAATTGGCACTCGGGGGCTCGCTTGCAGCAGCCACCCCCCGAGGCGCTATTCGCTTACGCGACTTGAAAATTGGCACTCGGGGGCTCGCTCGCAGCAGCCACCCCCCGAGGCGTTATTCGCTTATGCGACTTGAAAATTGGCACTCGGGGGGCTCGCTCGCAGCAGCCACCCCCCGAGGCGTTATTCGCTTACGCGACTTGAAAATTGGTAATCGGGGGCTCGCTCGCAGCAGCCACCCCCCAAGGCGTTATTCGCTTACGCGACTTGAAAATTGGCACTCGGGGGCTCGCTCGCAGCAGCCACCCCTCGAGGCGTTATTCGCTTACGCGACCTAAAAATTGGCACTCGGGGGCTCGCTCGCAGCAGCTACCCCCCGAGGCGTTATTCGCACACGCGACCTAAAAATTGGCACTCACGGGCTCGCTCACAGCAGGCACCCCACGAGGTGTTATTCGCTCACGCGACTCAAAAACTGACACTCGGAGGCTCGCCCGCACCGCACAAACTCAGCTTCCCAACATTCAGAGGCTTCATTCATAGCAACAGCTCTGCAAAGTAACACAACAAAATACTAAAGGGACCATCACCACAACGGCAGCACACGCCATCCAGAAGAAGGAAACATACTACAACTACATAAAAGAGAATCTGCGAAAACCAAACAAAGTCTAATCTCCAGGCTCCGTTTTCACCTTACACAGAGCACCCAGACGACAGTCATTCTCTTCAACCACCCACTTCACAACCTGGCTCGCAGGTTTGTCCGCTACGGCGTAATGATCACCCATCGGTTGATCCCGACCACCAGTAGGACATTGAGCTGCCAATATAATATCCACTCCAGGCCAATGACTATGGACAAAGGCAAAAGGACAGTGTGCCCTTGCATGAATCTGGTGATTTACTACATGGCGAAGCTCCGCAGGCTGAGAGAACACCCGGCAAAACCTCTCAAGCGACGATGGAACATGAGTCAATGGATAAAATTCAGAGAAGATCGAACCAAGCACCCCGCAAAAGTACTCAAGAGCTCGCGGCACCCGTTCAACCCGCAGTCGAAGAACGGCAAACACTCGATTACGCGCCCTGTCCATCCAAAAGGGATTGTTCGCCTGCACGACTGGGTCATCCAACCGCAACAACTCCGACTGCACGGCCTCCTCCTCCTCGCGAGATCGCCCAGCCAGCACTTCGTAAAAAAGAACAATAATCAGCAGCAAGCACAAGGACAAGACCTCGCACAGTCGAGAAGTCGAAGGAAGACATACTCACCCTTCAGAAGTTCAGACAACTTCGACGCCCAAGCAGCTAGGCTATCCACAACAGCTTCAACGCGTTCACATTTGGAGCGGTGGACTGCGATAACACCCTTCAGACGTACAATCTCATGCTCGGCCTCCTTGAGCCTCAAACAAACAGACCCATAGGCACCCTCGCGAGCATCTTCCTTCAGCAAATTCCAAGCCCGAGAAACGCCCGGGGTGGCCTACTGCAAAGGAGAACAAGTCAAAATAAAAAGGGACAACAAGCAGCATAAAAAGGACAAAGCAATTTTCACCAATTAAAAGATTCACCATCCCGTAGGAGGCACATTACAACTCAAGTTCCAAGACAGGGCACAAAAAGCCAGTTTTCTCCTACTCCTCGCCTTGAGAATTACGGTTATCAGCCTTGACAACCAGCTGCAGCTGGCGGGCAAGCCGAGTGGATCGAGCACTCTGCTCGTCTGTATAATCAGGCAGGCTGTCCACCATGGAATCCTCAATAGGAACACCATGCCCCAGAAGAACAACAAAATACATGAGAAGCACACTCACCACGTTCTCACGAACCAAGCCCTCCAGCTGATCACCATCCAGTCCGAAGGCAGCAACCTGTGAGTCAAGACCCTTTGGCGTCTTCTCCTCATCTGGGAACATATGCTCATGAAGAAGCTTCAGGAGAGTCGAAGCCCGAGCACATACATCCCCCACGGCCCCAGCAGCACCTGACACAGCGTCCACAGCGCCACAAAGAGTGCTCGATCCCGCTGCAGCTGCTTCCACCGCGTCAAAACCCACGGAGCCTGCACCAAGCGGGAAGATTCCGCACTTAGAAATTCAAGAAAAGAACAAATCCTTAAGAAAATAAAAAGGAACAGTCGCCGTACCAGCCAAAGAACTCGCCAAGTCATGCAGGCGCTCGCACTCAACCTTTTCCACCCGTAGGAATTGCTCCTCCACCCGCTACAATCGCTCGAGCTCGCCACGCTGCACCTGCAGGTCCTTTTCCTTGGACTCCAAAGCGGCCCGAAGCTCAGAGAGTTCCTTTTCCGCAGCCTCGTCCCGCTTCTCAGCACTCTTCTTGCGACCTGTGGAGAGCATATCAGTCAGGTAACCAACCAGCAGCTGAACAAAGACCAAAGAAGGAAAAATAATCTCACGTCTCATGGTGGTCAAGCTCCCATGGGCCGACTCATGAGCACGTCGCCACCGATCAACATCGGTCAGCACACGCTCACATATCCGGAACAAAGGCTGATTTCAAATAAAATGCACAAGTTAAAGTCAAGTAAATGGGAAAATCAAGTCCAAAGGCTGCAACCAATCACAAACGATTGCTCGCAGCCTTGGGGGCTACTCCCATCGGGGGCACTGCCGTGCCCCCAATGTCACACAAAGATCAACAAACGAGAAAGAAAAATCTATGACTACAACCAATCACAAGTGATTCCTCGCAACCTCGGGCGCTACTCCCATCGGGAGCGCAGTCGCGCTCTGATACAGTTTATAAGGACAAGGAATTCCATACCTACTCCGCCATGCAATCAAAAAAATCTGGCCTTATCCTCAGCAGAGAGATCCCGCCGTTCCAAGTAGTGCTCCTCGGGAACCTCAGGTTTCATATCTGGGGGAGAGACCCCCTCAGTAGCAGCAGCAGATCCCCCAGACGGAACAGTCACAGGAATCATCCCTGCACCTGAAGCTACAGGAGTCGCCGAAGGAACTGGCCGATCAATCGCTCACCTGAGTCACTCGGCAGATTTTCCGCCGCGCCAGAATCGGTTGAACGAAGATCAACAGCAGCAGTACTCGTAGAGGAAGCAGCCGGAATAGGAACAGTAATGAAATTGACATATCATTAGAAGTGCAAGCCAAATACAAACAACAAAGCCACCCAAGGAAAGTTATACGAACCCTGCAGGTGCAGCGCCCGGACGTAGCAACATCACGTACTTGCGCCTCTTTGGAGCAGCCGAAGGAGGGCATGCCACAGCAGATGGCGCGGCTGGCGGAAAATCATCGCCACCACCCGCTGCATCACGGTCACTCGCACTCGAGGATCGATTGCGTTTGATACGCAAAGGAATCGAATCCTCGCCGTCATCAGCAGCTGACGGTTTTCCACCCGCGGACTCGCCAGCATCAGCACCCGAAGCACCCCCATCACCCGTGGGCACAGGACCAACATCAGCCACATCAGGCTCATCAAGTATTTCAACATCCTCAGGTTGCGGCGGATTGTTCAACAAAGGAGTATGATCCTGCAGGACAGAACATCATCAATAATCAACAGACACTAGTCAAAATCACAAAAAAAACCTCAAGACAAGTACCTGGGGGAGAGGTAAATCATCATCGTAAGGACGGACGAGGTTTTCCTCCCCAATACTCGTACACTTCATAACTTGCTGGACCCGAGACAAAAAGTCACCATCAGAGAACTCCTCGGGCGAACACCTGGTTGAGTCATCGGGCCCAGTATATTTCCACATGGGACGCTCCCGATGCTGAAGCAGCTGGACGCGTCTCCTCACAAACACATAAATAAGTTGGCCGCCAGTCAACTCATCCTGCAAAGCAGAAATCTTTTGCACCAACGGCTCAACAAGAGACACCTCGCGAGCAGATAGAGGATGCGCCCACAAGGATCGCTTAACCGCTCGCGCAACAGGATCGAAAGGAGCAAGACCAAATTGCTTCCCATCAATGTGACGATCCTTCAGATAAAACCACCTCTTCTGCCATGTATAGACAGAATCCAATTTTTCAAAATCAAAGTAGGCATCCTTATCTTTAATGGAAATACCCACGCCCCCAATGGCATATTCAGAGTTCGTCCTCTTCACATTGAAGAGGCGTTTCCAGAGCCCCCAATGGCGATAGATTCCCAAAAAGCCCTCACAGAGCGTGATAAAGCAAGCAATGTGCAGTATCCCATTAGGGGTCAGTTCATGGAGTTGCAATTGATAGGCAAAAAGCAACCCTCAAAGGAAAGGATGAACTGGAAGCGCAAACCCATGAGGGAAGAAGCTTTGAAAGCATACCCTCTCATCAGGTCGAGGTGCGGGAACCTCCTCATTCCCAGGAATCCGATCTGCACCATCTATCACCATGTCGTCCGCTACCAAGGCATCCATATCTGTAGCTCCGAAAGCAGACCGCTCCCATCTGCCGGTCATCCTCGTCGACTCCTGCACTACACTTCGAGGGCGCTTGGACATGGATCTCACCGCACACACACCACAAAGAAGAGAGGCAAGAGGCAAAGAACAGAGAAAGCAAGAGGAAGAAGAACAGGCGGGGGAAGACGATGGTTGGGTAAAACCTAAATCACCCCAGCCTCCCGGTATTTAACCAACAGCCGAGCAGCACTCAATCACCGTTAATCTTGGAACCCCGCAGACGTGCCACAATCCCACGATAGCCGAGAAGCATGGAAAACTCAACCGGCGCAGTAACCATACCGCCCACTACGCGCGAAAAGCGAGGGCCATAATCACAAAGTGCGAAATTTTCAGGCAGCATGGCGTCACGTCACTTCCATTGACCAACCACAACCACCCAATTTGTAAGGTGGCCCAGCAATGTCACATCTCAGCAACGCGTATTGAGTACGCGTCCTCGGTCAGCATCCCGCTTCTCACAATTTTTTCACCATATTCTAAAATCTTATACTCCCACCGGGAATACCTTTATTAAAACAGAGTAAGATCTAAAAATCTCGAGAGTTCGGGTGCTCCCTCACCCAGAAGGAAAAGACATGCTCTAGTGGCCACTCGCACCAATTGTAATCACGACATCTACTGAGTTTCGGGTGCTCCCTCACCCAGAAGGCAAACATGTACTCGAGTGACCACTCGCCCTAGCAGAGACAATGCACCTTCAGAGTTCGGGTGCTCACTCACCCTGAAGACAGCAACATATACGAGTAACTACTCGCAAGATCCGAGCAAGCATTCGGCAATATAATCTACTCGCGGACTCGATGACTTTCCGAGTGGGTGCTTTTCTTATTTTCCTCGCCATAGCTCGCAAAAGCTCCGCGAGTGACTACTAATAGCTCGCTTGATCGTTTATTCCAAGTGGGTGCATCTCTAACTGGGCTCTGTGCCACTATACAAAAAATGATGCCTGGGCTGCGACTTGTTGTACCTAGATGCCACGCAAGCTTAGCGTGTAGGTAGGACCCCGCTGCGCAGACGGCCGGGTCGGGACTTGCCACTGCGCGACTTCATTCCCGACATTTTCCATGCGCGCGCATGATAGAGAGATGAGCCGATAACGGACGCGTTAAGGCTATTTACTAGGGCCGGCATCATTGATCCTATAAGACCTGCAGCGGCATGAACTTTGCTAGACACCGGTCATTCCCAAGTTCGTGTCGAGGAACACATGCTTGATTGGGCTACTGAGGTATTTTCCACTAGCGCAATTCACCAAGGCTCGACCAGTCGACTACCTTGGGCCCTTTCAGCTTAGCATCCCTCGAAATAAACATTTGTCATGGCTAAAGCTGCCAGCGACTCATAGCCGTGCTGCGCATATGAAAGCAAACGAGGATGAATTCGAGTCCCTGCGCAACTCTTCGAGTCCCCTAGGCACTCGGGGGCTACTGACGAGGAGGTGAACCCACGAATCCAGCGTGTGAGGATACCTGGTGCATACGAAGACAAGAGGCCCACTGGAAGCTTCGATAGGCCCACGATTGGCCCGCTCTAGGCACCAACGTAGGAGTCCGCGACCAATATGGAAGTCAAGACTTGGCGTTCAAGGAAAGGCTAGAATTAGGAAATCTTCCCTGTAACCTAAGACGGACTCCCCGAGACCCAGCCTAGTATATAAAGGCTGGGAGGGGGGACGTCTCAGAACATCCAATCTACAATCAACACTGTCGGTCTTGCGCGAACTCGCCTAGTCTCCCACTGTAATCGCCCCATTGCATAATACAATTGAGCAGGAAGTGCTTCTCATGTTAGCCGACGAGTAGCGCCAACATGTTCCTTCTCTACGATCTAACCCAGGGTCCCTGACTAGGGGATTTGCCAAGGCTGATCCTCGTCAGTGGCATGACACATTTGCTGGTGGCAGTGGACAAGTTTACCAAGTGGATCTAGGCAAGGCCGATAAAGAAGCTATATGGACCGACTGCGGTCAAATTCATTGTGGATATCACAGTCGGATATGGACTTCCCCACAACATCATCATGGACAATGGGACAAACTTTGCAAAAGGGGCACTAGCTCGGTATGCCTCCCAACAGGGCATGCGGCTCGATGTAGCATCCGTAGCTCACCCCAATCAAATGGTCAAGCAGAGCGAGCAGATGGCCTAATTTTATCTGGGATCAAGCCAAGATTGGTCGAGCCACTGGAGAGAGCACCCAGAGCATGGATTGACGAGCTGATAGCCATGCTCTAGAGTTTGCGCACCACACCAAACCACTCAACTGGAATCACTCCTTCTTCCTCGTATATGGCGCGGAGGCAATCATCCCCTATGATATTGAGTTCGACTCACGTAGTCACGCCATGTGCACGGAGGCAGAATCCAATGAAGCTCGAGAGGACGGCGTCGATCTGCGAGAAGAAGCGTGTCTCCTGGCCCTGTCCAGGTTGGCAATTTACCAGCAGAAGATGCGCCAGTACCACAACAAGAAGATCCGACCCCTAGCGTTTCATGACGGTGATTTGGTGCTCCGCTGTCGGGACCCGGGGTATGCGTATGTAATTCCAGTCACGATACAATCACATGCAGATCCGAGAGCCGTACCCACTTGTCTAAGCAGACAAGGCCAAGCACAAACACTCTCGGAAAGCATCGAACGTGAGGGGCATCCCATTCAGGCCGGATGATCAACTGAGATGGGTCATCATCGTCCGCTCACGAGTCTAAATGCTTATGGGTGGTGAATCCCATATTCATAGACAAGTCGCCTCAACCATGTTATCGATTGAATCCTAACTCTTACATAGACTTACTCCAGCCCGATCACTTTGTCGGGGTCTAGGGCGGGCTCGATCATACAACAAAGTGTGCACGTGACAGAGTCACGAGCAATCGCATCGCGATGCCCCAAGCTGCGCACATCTAAGGGCCACTTGGTGTATAAAAGACCGCCAGCCAGATCACAACTAAGGTCTCGAAAACCCATACTAAGACATGCATGTTATAAACATACATGCAGCACACATGCCTAGTATGAACAGCAGGTATCATCACATAACTATACAAAGTGTATCTTTATTGACTTACACATAGAGCATACAAAGATCACATGTCTGTGATCAACATTACATCATACAACGGAAGAAAATTAGGTCTGAGTACAGACAAGTTTAACAAATGGCTTAGAGAAGCCTTGTACAACAAACATGCCCTTCCACGAGGGACCAGACTGCTGTCTGGGACTATGCTAACTTAGTCAACGTCGAGCTTCAGGAAGGTGACTCCATCGGGGTCTGGGTTTCCATCTAAAACATAGAATAAGCAAACGTGAGTACAAAATCGTACTCAGCAAGACTTACATCAGAACTACACTACTCATGCTCAAGTATCAAGGTAAAGGGAGGTGGGGTTTCATCATGCAGAAGTGCCAGCTTTGACTTGGCTAGTCCTGTACTACGAGTACCAAACTTGAGGTAAGAAGCGTACACGAGTCCACTACCAAGTATCCAACCAATACACCACTATGGTTACTTCCTCGACTTCCCCACGAGGAAGCACACCATAGCACTCACGCTTATCTTGCGAGTTTTAGAAGTATCCATTCAAGTTGTCTAATAATCAAGCACAGCTTTCCAAGTAGTCCATGACCGCGGACGCGGCTATTCGAATAGTTTTGTTAACGTTGCAAGGGTGTAAACTAAACACACATGACCATCGGTTACCGCCAAGTCTCGCCACCATTCAAGAGGTGACAGCGAGGATGTTCACCACAACACTTCGCCCACAGTTCCGTTCTAGTCCAAGGAGTCAACTGTCTGAGTTCCAAACCCAACTAGAGTTCCGGCCGAGCTTCCAGCCAGGACTCAAACCATGTAGGCACAACCGACAAGCCCACCTTGACGGATGGTTCTCCGCTTGACAAGCCATGTTCCACAAGCCCTACCATGAATGCCACATTTCACTTCCTTTATCTTTCTATGCATATGCCGAATGGAAATCCCGAACTAGTTGTGACTCCTGGACTTGGATCGGGGTGAGTTACTAGGTCGAGAGGGGTCAGTGAGCCCAATGTGTGGTTGTACTCTTTGTCTCGGATTACCATACAAGAACTCGGGCTTAAGGCGGTGTTCAACGAGACAACCCACTGTGTACTCCTACACAGCCTCTCATCGTTCACCTTGTATTTGGGTGGATTCACCAACACAGTTTCACTTTCATCAACACCATGTTCACCATCATCCCGACTCACATCAAAAGCATCCTCATGGTAAACTCTAAGCATGCAATAAGCAGTAACAGTTGCAGGGGCCACATGATATCAATCAACTCCTATGTCAGCTAGGATTGTGGTTTTCTTACTACTGTGACAAGATGATAGGTCATGCATCGGATATGGGTTCAACTATGCGGTAGAATCGATACAAGGTGATCTCCTAAACATGCATAAGCGAGACTGAGAGGGAATTGGGATTTTATAGACATGATCAATGGGGTTTGCTTGCCTTGTTGACGATACATGGGTCTTAACGGTGGTCTTCTTCTTCGGGGGTGATCACCGTCTCGGAAGCACTGTTACCGAAGCAATCATCAACAAAGGAGGGGCAACTTCGAAAGTAAATGCACAAGCACATGATATTCTTGTGACATGAAGTATAGGGTACTGATTTGTGGCTAATTCAATTTAATTGAAGTATATTGCATTTGGAATGCAAATTCAAACTTCAAATTCAAATTCGAATTATGCCATATGCATGTTTGCTACTGTTCACCTGTTTTAAAATGGTCAAACATAGAAACAAGTTGCATATTCATAATCCTTTCATTTTTCTGATAATTTTTCATATATTATATGTTTAATTTGGAATTAATATGAATTTTCTATGATTTATTCAAGTTTAACCATTTTTTTGGAATTTTCTCTTATTTCTCTAATTATTTTAATTTGTTTTTCTGTTTATTGCGTCATGGTGACGTGGGGGTGATGTCACAGGGGGGGCTGGCATGTGGGGTCATCCTGTCAGTGGGAGAGGGGTTTAATCCTCTCTGTTTAATTAACAGAGAGGGGTTAGGGGGGCCTGGGGCCCACCTGTCAGTGGGGTGGGGTTAGTTTAGGGGGTGGTTAAGGGGGGATTAGGCCTAAGTGGCCGGCGGCTAGCTGCCGGTGCCACTGTGCACGGCGGAGCCCACTCGGGGGTGGCGTTCCCGGGCACCGCTCGCAGCACTGAGACCACGAGCGTGTAGCCCGTGCCCGCGTGCAGCTACTGGAGAGATCGGGCGACCACGGGGAGGCCCAACGTGACGGCGGCGAGCTTCCCGGCGGCGGCCGAGGCACTGGAACACGGCGACGTCGAATCCTTGCATGGAAGATAGCGGGGAAAGGGGGAAAAAGGTGAGGATCTCACCCTGGAGCGGATGGAGAGGACGACGGGGTCAAAGGAGCACCAGAGGAGATGAATTTGACGACGGCGTGCCGGCGGCCGTGCCGGGGTCAGGGAAGGCGGGCGTCGCGTAGGAGGCTCCCCTGCTCAAAATCTTCTACGTACAAGGCCTGCTCGAGGAGGCGGAGCTCCTGCACATGGTGGCTCGGAGAGGGGAGGCCGGTGGCCGCGGTGGTGCACGTCGGCGTGCTCCGACGAGCTCTCGGGCCACGACAAAATCGGCGAGGGGGAAGCGGGAGAGAGAGCGACGAGTGAGGGGAAGGAGGTAGGGGCTCCTGGGCGTTCTCGTGGCGCAAGCAGAGGGAAGGGGGAGGCCTAGAAGCCTCTCGGCGGCCACGGCAGCGTCGCCGTACTCTCCCAGCTCGCCACTGAGCTGGTTGAGGAAGAGGGCAAACGGTGAGGTGGGCTGGGCCGTGGTGCTGGGCCAGACAGGCTTGAGTTGGGCCGTATGCCCAGTAAACCCCTTTTTTTCTTTCATTTTTCTTTTCTGTTAATTTTTTTTCCCTAGTAATTAAATACCTAGGCAATTTATAAAATGCCCAAAACTTTTATGTGGACTTGGAATATAAGTAGCTAGCCACTCATAACTTTTGGGCAATTTGAATTTCAAATCAAATAGGGGTTTATTTAATTTTCCAAGGCATTGTTTGAGATTTAGAAAATTCCATGAGCATGGGATTGATCCCAAACCACTTTTAAAATGATCAGCTTCATTTATAGGAATTTTCCAAATGTTCAAATGATTTTTGGAAAAAAGATTTTTATCTGGCTATTTAATAAAATTCTTTAGGGCTTTTCTTTTCCCCAATTCTGAATTTCTTTTGAAATTTTTGCATGATGCAAAGGACTCAAGCAACCCTAGCACTTACCCTAGTTGGGGTTCTTGTTGGGAAACGTAGTAGAAAATAAAAAAATTCGGCCTACGAATCAAGAACCCAAGATCATCCAAGAATATTGCATACAATGTTTTAGGTCATGGCTCACCAACCGATGTAGCGGAAGTAGAGTTGGTGAAGACCGTTGGTGCAGATCCCCGCAGCTAGGAATTTCAATGACCTCCCAACCGCGAGGATATCGATCCCGCGTACCGTTCCACGATCCGTTGCGCGATCTATCCCGTGAACCGTCCCGCGATCCGTCCCGATCAAGTCCCACGAACAAGTCCCTCGAACATGATCTCCGAGGAAGAAGAAGGACCTCGAAGAAGGATCAAAGGTATGATCCCTCTACCGGTATCCACACATCCCGATGTAGCAATCCAGCAGCGCTCCGCCGTCCAGAGAAGAACGCCACCGAGAGAAACTAGAGGGAGAAGAGCCTAGCGGCGTCCGGACTAGAACGATCTAGCCCGAAGAGAATTAGAGGCGCGTGGGATTTAGCTGGGGAAGCCTTGGGGCTTTTCTGGTGTAGTTTTGGGGTTTCCCCTGCTCCTGTATATATAGGTGGAAGCATGGGGTCGCAACTTGGGCGAGGGTCCTCCCCAAAGTCGGTTTTGTCCACCAGGAGGAGTCCAACATGGATTCCCCGCCGAAACGCCGCGGACCCCGGCGTCCTGGTCCAAAACGCCAGGGACCCTGGCGTCTGGGCCTTGGACTCAGGGAAAGTCCTTTTCCTTCCAAGTTACGACCTTGTGGACCTTCCTACTTGGTCTAACTTCGGTTTCCGCGGTTTGGAGAGTTCCTTAACCCTCCGGATACTTCCATAAGCTCCCGGGAACCTTCCGAAACCTCCCGGAACATTTCCGGAAGTTCCGGAACAATTTTCCCGATGTTCCGTAACCTTTCCACAACTATTACCGAATGTTGCAAAACCTTCCGAGACTATCACGGATGTCTTGTTACCACTTCAAGACTCTTCTTGAATGTTCCGGAATCATTCGAAACCGTTCTCGAATATTCTAAAACCATTCGGCACCACCTAGAACACTTCTAGTGCTACCCAGAACACTTCCGGTTCCACCCGAAACAATTTCGGTAACCTTTCTCTTTTCATCTCCTAGTTATCTAACAGATTAATAATCGTTAAGTGTGTGACCCAATAGGTTCGGTATAATGCGGACATGACTCAGAACATCTTCCGGACATAGGTCAACAGCCTTTTGTCAATAGCCAATAATCAACAGCGGAGCCATGGACACCCATGTTGACTCCCGCACATACACGAAGAAACTTCGAGTGAACCTTTATGTTTAGTCATGTACCATTCCATTTTCTTCGTGATATATGACAAAGTTAGAGGAGAGATGTTTGGCACCCATGTGTAACAACTTCTTGAACACAAGCCACTCGTTATCCTCTTTGCTCGTTTGTCTCTATTTCTCGTTATTGTATTCCGGTATCCCCGTGATTAAATCACAATGCGTCTGGCTAGACTAGAATGGATACCGTCATACCGAGTGGGCCCAAAGTCAATATCTCTTCATCGTGAAGGAGCAAATCCCATTCTTGAACTATCACAGTCACTAGCCACACCATCTGACATACCCAGAACTTATTTTACTACTTCCCATTTACGGGAGGATTCATCTAAGAACCAAAGCATGTCTTCCTGTGTGAAGCAACTCGATACTCTCATGGTCTAAGGAATTACGTATATGATAACATTTCATGATATGACTTATAACGTAGTTACGATGTGATCTCTAAGTATATCATTCAATACTGGGGTCGGTTCAACATCATTGTTCTGCTAACAATATGTTCCCATTGCTACTGACATCCTTGTTACAAGAACAATGTCCATGATTAAGAAAACGTAATCATCAGTTAGCACATGAGCTAGTCTTAGAGGCTAAACCAGGAACTCTTGGTGTTTACATTTCCACACATGCAAGTGAGTTTTCTTCTGAATCTCATAGTCAGGGTCATTGCAATTATAGCACAGAAATATAAACATTAATTACGAACGTGGAAATATATATAATAACATTTTATTATTGCCTCTAGGGCATATTTCCAACAGTTCTGACATCCGCCGAATCCAGAAATCGGAGGGCCAGCACAAGTTATCCTCTCCTTGGGAAGGTTCATTCATCGTCAGTCAGGCGCTCAAGAACAATGCATACTACCTCATCGATTGCAGAAAGTCGACCCGATATGTGGACACTTCGGGACAAAAAATGGAGTGTCCCTGGAACGCTGAGCAATTGTGCCCGTTTTACAGTTGAGCGTTAGCATTGTATTTCCCCTTTTGAAATGTTATGAATGAGAATAGTCGTGCGTCAATGAGACTGCATTCGGCAGGAGTTATAAAAATTTGTGCATGCATTTCCTAGTCCCAAGGTCGGCAAAAGCGGACCCGGGGCCTGGTCGGTTTCCCCGAAATGGTTATACTTGAGAAAAGAGCAAGAAGAGCGATGGGTTTGTGAATGTCAGTTCGAAACGAATGCAGATCGCAGGTCGGCTGTAATGTCGGGTGAACGTGGCCGAGCAGAACTATCAATCGGAAAGTTCGTATTCTAGAGTATATTTAGTTCAGACCTAACCGACAGGAGATGCAATCGATTGTGACCAGACCGATTGGCCAACAGTTGGCAGGTTGCAATCGGCCCGTCCGCAAAACCTTACCTTTACGCAAGGACTGAGAACCTAGAAGTACTCGTCAAATTTCCTTCGAGGTCTATCTCTGATCCAACCACAGACCGCAGTTCGGCTGTCGGGTTGGCAGGAATATCGACTAAGGAAGAAAAAAAGGCAAAGAAAAAGGCAATCGGTTTGAAAACGCAAAGGCAAGAGAGCATATATAGCCAAGCAAGGACCAAGTTCACAAGCAAGCATGGCAGATTGCCTGAATGTTGATTATTACATGAAAGTGGCCCTCAGCGGGCGCACTTGAGTTTGACCAAACTGTTTTTCAAAGTAGAACAGATAAATAAAGGCGTGCCAGGCTCAAGCAGTCCGCGCATCTGAGCAGTCAGAGTGTCGGTAGAAGTTGTAGTAGCCTCTGGAATAGGGGTAGCTGAAGCGGTCGGAGTTGTGTTGGCGCCGCCTCCTAGAGTTGAAATGGCAGTGGCCTCGGGCTGGGTGATCGGAGGCGCATGAGTCGAGCTCTCCGATTGCTCATCAGTCGAGTCTTCGGCCTCCTCAGAAGTTTGGCATACTACGAAGAATTGGAAGCTGCAGTTCGACGGCGAGAAGGACGAGATTAAGTGCCATCTTTGGTGGTGGTGTAGAGAAGATCGCTGAGTGATGCTTGTGGGACTGGAGAACCATTGTCATCGAGATAGGGAGTGTGCTCCAAAGGGTCAATAGCCGCCACAAGCTCCTCAGCAACCTTGAAAATCCACAGCCAAACCTCACCAACACTCGCCTCCGACCCGGCTCACAGGGCGTGCATCAAATCCAGGTCCACATCAGGGTACCAGCTCATGACGATGGACGGAGCAGCCTGCACTCCAGATCGGACGGAAGAATCGAGCAGAACTTGTAGTTGCCGAGGCGCGGCGTTGAGGTTCCGAGCTACATCAGCGGTCATATCACCAGCAATCAGCTTCGTCCGCGACTTCCAGAGCATATCATTGAGCTTCTGGACCCCAGTCTTGAAGGTGCAGAGAGCACCCTTGACGAGGGGCAATCAGGCGTCCAAAGATACAACCAAGTACTCAGGGGCCCAACCTGCATCAGCAACAACTTCCACACCTCTAGTTCGGCGGGCTTCAGCTACAGCTGCAGTAGCAGCAGTGGTGGAGTTGGGCCAGGCATCTGGTAAACAAGCAATCGGAGAGAAAGTGAGATCGGAGTACAAGAAAATCAGATCGGAGAATCAGGAATAAGCAGAAAGAAAAGATACCAGCAACGACGATGTCCACTCTATGCAGGCAAGCAAGCGCAAGGTTGACGTGGGCTTGGGCAGCTCGGCTCTCATCACTACTGGAATCTACGAATTTGCCATGCGCTGGGCTCTTTGCCGTCTGCATACTATCGGGGCGGACGACAAAGAAGCTCGTTGCCATACGCTGATACTTTGCCGTCTACATTTTTTTTCACGCATGGCAAAGAGGGCTTTGTCGTCTGTTATTTTTTCACGCAAGGCAAAGAGGGCTTTGTCGTCTACATTTTTTTACCTCATGGCAAAGACCGGCTTTGTCGTCTGTTTTTTTTTCGCGCATGGAAAAGCTTTGCTTTGCCGTCTTCTCTTTTTTTCACACACGGCAAAGAATGTTGCTTCTTTCCTATTGGTCTAACTCTCCTCCCACGAATCAATGACATGGCAAAGGACCCACACCCACCACCACCCATGTTCTGGCCCTTATCCTCACGAGCGGTCCTCCCCACGTCCTTATCCTCTCCTCCCTTGGACCTCTCCCCACCGTCCCGACCCCTCCGCCCGACGGCCTCCCTCGACCTCTCCTCCCTCGCCGGTCGACCCGCCCCGACGAGCCCCCCTCCTTGCCAGCCGACCCGCCTCACCTGCCCCGAATCGCCGCCT
The DNA here is from genome assembly GCA_950022295.1 of Bromus sterilis. Classification (NCBI taxonomy): domain Eukaryota; kingdom Viridiplantae; phylum Streptophyta; class Magnoliopsida; order Poales; family Poaceae; genus Bromus; species Bromus sterilis. The sequence continues at coordinate 264,169,576 of OX465596.1, read as the reverse complement.
GCCCCTCCACGCCTCCCTCCCCAGTCAAGATCGAGGCCGCGGCCTCACGCCATTGACGGCCGCCCCTCCGCCCGCCCCAACGCCTGGCGGCTCCCGCCCCAGCGCCCGACCGCTCCCGCCCCAGCCCGCGACGGCCGCCTCACCGGCCTCGCTCCTCCTCCCGACGACCCCCACCTCCGGAGTCCCGCCGGCCCTGCTCCTCCTTCGCCTACTCCTGTGCCCGATGACCACCCCGCCGACCCCGCCCCTCCGGCCAACGGCCGCCCACTGGCCCTGCACCTCCGCCGGCCCCCGTCTCCCCTCACCCACCTCCCTCCGGCCTCAGCGCCCCTGCCCTGCCTCGCCGGCCCGGTGTGCCTCGTTGTGGGCTGTTGCCGCTGCCAGTGCCCCTCGCAGCCTCGCGGATGTTGAACGAGAACAAAACAGGGCCAAAACAGAACGTGCAGGCTAGAACCAAAACATGAACGTGGCAAAAAAAATTGAAAAAAAATCCTTTGCCATCTGTTTGAAGTATTATCGAATTATCAGATTTATTTGTGAACAAAAATGTGTAACCAACACTTTGTCGTCTTCCAGGGTAAACACGGATGGCAAACCACTTTGCCGTCCGTCGATTATATGCAGACGGCAAAGCGCCTCTTTGCCGGATAAATGGCTTCCAATTGCTTTGTCGTCCACCGGTAGTGCATTCTGGTGTTGGCCAACCATGTCCTCGGCGCGTTTGATGGCTAGATCCTTTACCTTCACCATCTTGCCTTCCACTTCAATTCGAGCATCCACCAGCCTCTGCATATTAGCAGCATGAGCAGCCTTCACAGCAGCTAGGTCATTTGTTGAGTCTTGGTTTGCAGCTCGGCTTCGACAGTGGCCAGACGGTTGCGCTCCTTCTCAGCATTTCCAAGCTGAGCGGTCTTCTCACCGAGCTAATTCTCCAGCTCGACTATCTTCTTCTGGGCGGCTTCTAGCTCGGAGGTGTGGGCAGCAGCGGCTAAGGACAGAAATACAACTAAGTCATTTGGCAGTGGCAATCGGAAGCGAGCAAGTAACAGGCAAAAGTTTACATGTCATCTCTTGAACCTTCACAGTTTGAGCATCAAACTTCTTCTTCAGAGTGGCAAGAGATTTCTGGCCCGCTGAATAAGCGGCCAGCATCTCGTCAAAAACAGCTTAACGTCTATCACAGATGGCCTGGAAAATGGCATGGTCAGATACAAGAGAGAAGCAAATAAAAAGATTAGATCCGAGCTTATTGCAAGCAATCGACCCAAATCTCGGGGACTACACCCAGTGGGTGCGCTAACGCGCCCCCTCAGGAAGACAAATTTACCGAGGCAGAGTGTTCGGAGGCAAGGACTTGGGTAAGAGCTCCATTGGAAAAGTTTTTAATGTGGGTGGCAAGGCCACCCAATCGGCGATGAAGATGGGCTGGGATCTGGTCCTGGGACCCACCAAGAGGAGTAGTGGAGGAATAGGCAGAAGGTCGCACCGGCGCAACATCAAGCTCGCCAATGTATGCCAGCCGGAACCGATCAGCCCGCGAGAGCTGACGGACTATGGACGGCGGCTGGGGCACTACGGCGCGTGAAGATTGGGGCACAGCAGTACTAACCTCAGCGGGGACGTGGTAGGCAATCGGGAAGGACACTTGGGGGCCTTCAGGAGGAGGGGCAATCGGATCGGCGGGGGCAGCAGCGGCGCTCTCCCATCTGGCTGCAGGAGCCACATCTTTAGGAATAGTGGCTCGGAATGGAGAAGTCTCGGGCGGATTGGCACCTGCACCAGTCAAGTCCATGATCGGCACGTCGGAGTGCATGATACCAGATTGATCGATCAGAATTGGAGCAGAAGTGGCGGCCGCAACAGGAGCAGCCGATTGTGGACCAACGATCGGACCTGTAGCGGCTGCGGAGATCGGAGGAGGAGCAGTCGGTTGTGCTTGCTTCCCAACAACGTCAGATTTTTGTTTCTTAGTGCGCTCGGCCTTGGAGGTCTCTGCGACAGCCCTCTTGCGCGATGCCACAGGCATGGAGGAGGTAGAGGAGGTGACGGGGCGCACAGTCAAAGGAACCCCGGGCACCACAGGAGAAACAACTCGGACAACCCTGCATGGCAAATAACACAAGTTAAAAAGAGATATCGGACAAAGTCAGATGAAGCAAGAAGGAACAAAGAGAAATGCCCAGCGGCTCGGGGCAGCTGAGCGGAAAAGTTGGCCATGGTGAAGCGTGGGGGAGCAATGTTCAAGGGCGCGGGAGCCAGCACAGGGCCGGATGGCTTGGGAGCAGTCGGAGGTGGAGCCTGGTGCCTTAGACCTTTGTTGCCTTTCTTCTTGGGGATCTTGGAAGTGCCAGGGACGTCATCTGCTTGCGGGCGTTTTCCCTCAGCTACCGTTTGCGTAGTCAGGCGGGACTCTGCGCCATAGTCACCAGGAGCATCAACATCACTACCACTCCATTCGGCCATGAAACATTTGATGGAGGAATTGGACTCACCCGGCCGGTTGAAGCCCAGTCCCAAGCTGGCGGTGTGGGCCTCGGTTTCAGTCTCCGACTCTGGCAAGAGCTCCAAGTCTTCAGCATCTTCATCCGTGCGGTCGGGATGGTAGGTAGAGAGGGCTTGCCCATCTTGCATAGCCCTGGACCCGATAAATTCCTGAGAGAGAAATTAGTCAAAATCAACCAAGGAAGCAGAGAAAAAATGAGTGCGAGATCGGAAGCAGAAGCATACCACGGGAGGAGGACGGAGCCGACTGTACGCCCTCAACCCGAACTCGAAGGGATCAGACAGCTCGGCGTCAGTCAGCAAGTCCAGTCGCTGAACAAGTACTTCTTCACCCACTCGAAAAGTGGAGATCCGAGTGGGATCCATCCTCTTGCTCATGTCACATATCATGTGGCACCGGCGCTGCAAGGGGAGCACTCGGCGGCAGATCTAGGTGGCGACAAGATCGGCAGGGCGCAATCCTTCGGCCATCTGCTCAGAAATCCGGGCCACTTGGTGGTCCAGATCGGTGTCTCCTTCCCCGGGCTTCTCAGACCAGTTGTGTTTGATCGGGGGCTGCAGGGAGAAGGCCGGCAGGTTCAACATATCTTCTTTGCCTTCGGGCGTGGACACATAAAAGAACCCCATCTGCCAGTCCATGATGGACTTCGGTGGCTGGAGATGAGGATATAACCCAGATCAGCAAACATAGATGACGGCGGCTCCGCACTCGGCCGTCACCTTCACCTCCTTCTTTTTCCCAGTTTCTGGCTCCACAGTGAACACCCCGAATCCCACTCGTAAGGTGCGGAGAAAGAGAGTCGAGACCACAATCCAATAGTGGTCCGCACTCCAAGGTAGCCCTCGCACAGCGTGACGAAGGCCGAGAGAAGCATCACGGCGTTGGCGCCGAGGTGGTGCGGTTGCAAGCGGAAGAATTCGAGGAAATCACGAAAAAAAATTGCTCACCGGGAGACCGAACCCGCGGTCGAAGTGTGTGAGGAATACCATGCGCTCGCCGGCGGCGGGAGTAGGCACCAGTTCGTCCCCGGGGACGCGGAAGTTGATGTCCGCCAGATCTTGCATGCGTGGCAGAGGAGGAGAATCTACATCTCGTTCACATTCGAGCCTTTCCAGGCACCATGCTGGCCGGCGGCGGGGGCGTCGTCCCCCATGGAGGCATCGGAGTTCGTGGTGGGCGAGGAAGAAGAGGAAGATGGAGATGGCGGCGGCGGAGGGCACCGAGAGCCGCGTCCACCAATGGCAGCGGTGAGTGTTGGCGGTGGTGGCGGCGAGCATCGGGGATCTGGTTTTCGGGGCAGATCTGAGCCTCGACAGCAGCGGAGCAAGCGTCATAGCAGCGGCAGAAGCAGAGGAGGAGAGCTCGAGGAAGGAGATATAGTGGGCGGTGCGAGCCACATCTCCACCCCCGGGGCTATTTAAAGGGCCAAGAGGGTGGTGGTGGGATCCGGTGCGCCAGGTCTTTGGCCGGTGTGGCCGCATGTACTACCAGAGCTACATCAGGTCGGAGCATAGAGATCCGGCGGATGGGACGGGACGTGCGCGCGTGGCTCAAGGTGGAGGTTGTGATACGTCCATCATGGCACGTCGCTCCACATTCCACAGCGAATTTGAAGCGGCAAGTTTCAGTGAACATTCTGGTCAAAGCAACCGTTGGCCACGACTGAGGGGAAGAAGCTATCGGCGAGCATCACAAGAGCAATCGGCCGATTACAAGTTGCAATCGGTCGGTTGGGAAGCATCTGAGCTGAACAAGAGCAATCGGCAAACTGCAAGAAATCGGCCAATTGAGAGCAATCAGTGAGAAAAGCAAAGCAGATACAAGATTCAAGCATGGGAGGAACCTGTGCAGGCCCCGCTGTCATTTAGTTCGGCGGGACCTCCGCAGCTTGAGGGGCTACTGTCGTGGGAATGACCCTCGGGTAGGGTCACCCAGGAGAAACATTACTTCATAGCAAAGATCACCGATCTAATCATCGACGATCTAAGTGAGGCCGAGCTGATTTGGGCCGGCTTGAAGATCATCATTCGGAGAAAGGCTGATCTGATCAAGGCTGACCTGAAGATGACCAATCCAGAACAAGACCAAGCGTGCAAAGACAGATATTTAGTGGTCCGATCTGAATAGGTCGGAAGACGATTGCTCCAAGAGAGCGCAATCGGCCTCACCTATGTTCATTCGACCGAAGAAGACACAACAACAGCCGAGCTAGATCCCAGGTCGGACACCTGGTACAAGCTCATCAATGCGCAATCCCAGAGGATCCAGGCTGTCAGGGGAGTGGTTACCCCTCCAGCACCGATCATGCGGACAGGTCGACAAGACCGAGCCCTCGGCTGCACTATTCAGTGTTGCGGATCACTGTTCAATACGCTGGGGCACTATTCACTATGCAAGACCTACAAGCTAGCAGCATGGAGAGCCTCAAGTATACTCCGCGTCAACCGGAGAGCTCACATCCTGATGGTCCCAGCTCGTTTGAGGCTAACAGATGGGTCCTCCCCCTTTGTACATTTACCTTTGTAGCCCGGTCTCGTCCTATAAGAGCCCTGGGTACCCCTCTTGCGTGAGGGATGACGAGCACTTATTGCATTTCACCCACAAGAGAGAGAGCAAGGAGAGAGTTGTGCCTAGGGCCCTCTTTTCCTTCCTCTCATACAGATAAAGGAGCATTCATTGTAGCCAGGGGTATTGCTTATAGCTAGCTCGGCAGGACTAGGGGTGTTATCTCTACGGAGAGCCCCAAACCTGGGTACATCGTGGTGTCTCACTGAGTTTGTCCCCACTCTTGATTTCGGCACCATCGACACCATCCTCGGTTTGTCCCCCTCTTTAGCCATCCCCATGGCATCTGCTGTTACCAAACAATGACAATGGTGATCTTTCCGTGAATTCCATTATTCTAGAGAGATAGTAGGACCAAATTTGATAGCTGAGCTCAACAAAGTCCCGGATGATACGTGTGAAGATTGATTCTGGAGATCAATTCACTGTCACTTTAAGATACAGTACTCCCACATATGTGACATTTTGCAAAAAATAATAGTTGCAAGTTTATTCTACTTATCTTAACGCTATGAACAGAACCTTGGAAAAAGAGGTAGTAATTTTTCTTGGCTTTTGTATGGCTTTGACACCACATGCCATTGGCGATCCCGTCAATGGCGCCATCAATATTCGCCTTCCACTTCAACATATTTGTAGACGAGGCTCATATTTTATGTTAGTTTTGAAAGGTTTCAGACGTTGGATGCCAGATTTATTGTTCAATTATGTACTATGATGTCAGTTATAAAATCTTGATGTGTACTGTGGTGCAAGTTATGAAATATTGGGATGGCTTTGAAATATACTACGTGTGATGGTTCATACGAACATGATTTTATTACATTCGTTAAATGATCTGATTATTGCATTATATTCTCATTTTTCTTATTTCATATTACATTCCAGACGTTTACATAATTAAGCCGTTAGTTATTAATTATATTATTGCGCACATTTTTTTCATATAAATTCGTCACTGATGATTGTGTACAACACACACAGTTCGATCATAATGAGGGTTTGGGATTTAATTCTAATTCTACACCATATTTTATTCACAACCGTTTGTAATGTGCAACGAAGAGCACACAGTTCGATCGGGAAGAGGCGTTTGGGATTCAATTCTCAAGCCACACGAGCATTTGTGCACAACTGTTTGTTTAGATCTGAAGAACACAAATGTAGTCTCTGGATTAAACGTATGCTATAGGTTCATAATATCAGACGGAAATTCGTGAATAAGTGTTTGCGATGAAAAGGTCAACACAAACGTTTGATTTATCATGTGCGACTGCGCGGACTAGTCCATAGGCCACAGTTTCTGGCTATCCTGTGGAATAGACCCCCCTATCGCAATCGAAGGCAAGGCGGCAATTCCGATTCTCGTAGGCGACTAGGGTAATGACCGTTTGGATAGCTATCACAGGCACTAGTGTTTGTTTCTCGGATGAATTTTGCGTCGAGTAACCTGTTGACTTCTTCTCTATGGCTCTGCGTTTCGGTTCAGAAAATCGACGCAGAGTTTGCTTAACCGATTTGTTTTTGGGGTAGATTTGGAGCGAGTGCTTGGAAAACTCCCTTGGGATTCCTGGCATGTTGGCTAAGCACCATGCAAAAATTTCCCATTGCTCGCGGAGGAATTCCGTGAGTACGCTTGCTTGCTCTTCAGGTAAATGGGTGTAGATCCGCACTGTCTTAGTCGTCCAGTTGGGTGCACCTGATGGGTTGTTGTCTCGCTAACGATGCTAAAGTCGCGAGTGATCTCCTTGAGTTTGCTACGACTGGCGACTAGGAAGAGGCTTTTGTCAGTGAGCATGGCTATTTCTATGAGTTCTTGTTGCGCACCAAAGGCGTCAGAGATCCTATAGAAATCCTTGTCGCATCTGTCTGACTTGAGAAAGCTTCCGTTGATGGTGATGAATCCCACGGGTCATGACATCATGAGCTTTAGATATGCATAGTGTGGGAAATCCATGAATCGGGCGAACACTGGTCGACCGATTATGGAGTGGTATTGAGACTTCCAATCTACCATTTCGAAATGGAGGTTCTCCCTCCTGAAATTTGTTTGGTCCCCGAAAATAACGTCGAGGTTTATTCTTCCGAGTGGTAAGACTGCTTTGTCAGGCACGACACCGAGGAAGGTGGTGTCGGAAGTTTTTAAGGTGGAGGTTGGGATGAACATCTCGCACAACGTCTTAGAGAAGATGATGTTCATGCTGCTGCCTCCATCCATGAACACACGCGACATGTCGTAGTTTCCTATCTGAGCTTCGAGGACTAGAGGCACATGTCCTGGTCGTGGGACGGCTAGGGGGCAATCTTTGTGAAAACGTTATGTCGGTGTCAGAGCCCCATAAGTAGTATAGTGCTGTTGGGTTTGTGGCGGTTTCCATGTAGACCTGGAGGGTGGTTTCTTCTTCCTGCTTCCTTGATGGGCCCCTTCTTGGATCATGTATACCCGTCCATGGGCCGGTGGGTAGTTTTTTTCATCGTTGAGTGCCGGATGGCCTTGTTGCATAGTGCCCTTGAAGCGGGGAGGTGCCGAGGGTATACCACGGGTGCGTTGAGCTACCTGTTGCATGTCTTTCCTGGGTGCTCCAAAGAGTTGATCAAAGAGTCTGCGGTTCCCGAGGTGTGGCTTGATCTAAGTTTTCCTTCCTTATCTTCGTAGGAGTGGAACAGGAAAATCCCGTCGAACTGTTCTTGGAGTGGACGTGTTGAACCAGCGTCGCCGTTTCGCCGTCATTGTCTTTTAAGAGGTTGGCCCTAGAGGACATGTTGTCTGGGCGGGTGGTTGTCCGTACGACGCCTGCTATGGAAACAACCACTCGGCTCATCTCGACTCCTTCACTGATGCAGAAGTCTCGAATCGAATTGGTGAGTTCATGTCTTCTACAGTTGCTGTTGCAGCCGCCGTGGTTGCGGTTGATGATGGTTGACTTGCGGTGGGTGACGCGGTCGTTATCCAAAGTCGCCGCGTGGGCGGGTGCCTTGGTGAGAGAAAATTCAATGTCGATTTGTAATGAAGCCGGTGTCGTGGTCGATGTTGATCTTGATCTTGCGAGTGTTGATTGGACTAGATCCGTAGACCGGAGAGTGTCTCATCGGTGTATGTAGGTTCGGAATCCTTCGAAAGTTATAGTCGGGTCTACGCGTTGACCCTGTGAGATCATCCGCGAGATCGAAAGGCGCGTGGTGAAGTTGAGGGTTCCAAATAGATCGGTCCCCGCTCGAGTCGCCGATACGTCGAGTGCTGCTGATGAAGTCACCGAGTTATCGATTGCTGGTGATGGAACCGCCGAGATTGTGAATCCAACCACTAGTAGGAAATAGGCTATAGCCGCAACACTACTACTGACGCACCAAAAATATAAGTACGCCAGCGCTATTACCGCTAGCAGACAAATAAAATGGTTCGCCAGCGGCAAAATTGTACCATTGGCGTACATTTTAAAACGTGCACTAGCGACAAATGCAGACCCGGACGGCCATATACCGCTGGCGTAAACATTCGCGGTTCGCCATCGGTACTTGTTATACAGCTCTCGTACAAGCAAACGGATATGCCAGCACTAAGGGCATCTCCAATGGTTGTAAGATAGGTGTTGGTTAGTTTGCCACCTAGTATCTAAAGATGATGTGGCATGTAATAAATAAGGTGAGAGAGCAAAGTAGTATGTAGATTAACCAACACCTCTTGCACAAGCTCCAAGGTAGACTAGAGAGCAATTACATTATTTTTTTACTTTTTATTGGATGCCTTACATACAACCCATTGAAGTGCTTGTATGATAGCTTGTTGGTTGATGACATGGACAATTTACCAACAACACCTACATACAAACTTGTTGAGATTTATTTATTAGAATAAATGGGGTAAATCCCCCCTTGCCCAAACCGTTGTGCGGTTCTTCCTCTTCTAACCGACACCTCCTTCCCGAACGGATGCGCCTCTCCCAACGGGCATGGCATCTTTTGCAAAGTCGGTTGCAACTTGTATATATTGTGCACTCCAGTGCAAATCAAGACAAGGAATTCATTCGATCCCTCAACACGTTATCACGCACGTAGTTTCTACCAAAGAAAAGAGCACTAGAAGGAGAAGGGAGAAGAAAACTCGCCGCCGGTTAGACGACTCCCCTCGTCTCCTTCTTCTTTCGCCTCATCCACGAGGACGGCCGTTGGAGCCGCCTCCATGCCCGTCGCCGACGCACTGCCGCTGGACGCGGTCTTGGAGCCGTTGGACGCGGCACGGCCACCGCTGGACGCGGCCATGGAGCCGCTGGACGCGCACTGGGCGTCGCAGGACGCGGCCCGAGCGCCGTCGGACGCGGCCCGAGCGCCGTTGGAGACGCTGGACACGGCCAGAGCGCCGTCGCGCACGCCCCCGTGGACCCAGATGCAGTCGATGCGCCCGCCGGCCTCGACCCGTGGCTACTCGCCGGCCTGGCGGCGCCGATGCTCCGTGCGCCCGCAACCGGGCCCCCGCCCCCGCCTCCGCCGCCTCCTCCACCGGCGCGCTGGGTGCCGCCGCACACGCCGACGCCCGCCCCCGATGACGCCGGCCCGAGCCGTTTCCCTCCCGGCTTCGAGCCCGTGGGAGGCAACGCCGCCAACGCCCCGAGCCCGGTGGCGAACCAGGGCTCCAGCAGCCCTGCGACGAGGCGCTTCGGCCGCCTCTTCGGCCGCGCCGTGGCCGCCATCGACCGGCGCCCGAGCCGCCGCGCCGGGACTTGGTCTCCGGTGAGCCTTGGCCTCTCCAACGCCGACGAGGGAGCCCGCCACCACCCTGTGGACGTGGCCTCGTCCACCTCCTCCGAGGAGGAGGGCTCCTCCGCGCCGCGCCGTGGCCGCCGGTGAAGCGCCGGCGTCGAGGGAAGCTTCCAGCCATGGTGGCGGCGTCGTACGGGAGAGACGGAGAGGTCGGGGCGGATTCCTTATCCGTAACCGCCCCAACCCCCCTCCTTATGCGGTGCCCCCCCCACTGGGCCGGACAAAGGCCGCTGTGGCCGCGGCCCATCGCGCCAGCCTCCCTCCCTCCGCCGGCCAATGGGCCAAAGAGGCCATCCAGGCGGCCTGTTGTTATATTTTTTTATCTGCTTATTTCTAGTTTTAATTACTAGTCTAACTTAGTAATAGCTATTGTATTAATTCAGTAATGTATTTCTGTTCTAGTACTGTATATAACTAGATGTATTTATATTATGTAATATGTAATATAAATAAAATTACCGGTTTTACACCGGAGATGATATGTTCTATGTGTATACCACATCTTAATTAACATATCATCGCGATCGAGATTAATTTCTCTCGCACGACAGACTTGCAAATTTTTGACAAACAATTGAGGTTGACCCTTTTCAAGTTATACACTTGAGTCAAATTTTGCATTCTTATTACGAACCAGGATGGTTTTTTAATTTACTACTTGTAAATTAATTATCGCTGGTTCTCCATGTAGGTCGAAATGACTGCCAAAGAGTTTGAGGAGCTAGCCCTCAATGGCCAGAATTACCCTACATGGGCCATGGACATCAAGATCAGTCTTGCATCTCGCGGGATAGCGCGTGCGATCCAGGCCCCGGAGACTCCTCTCCCGGAAGGAGCCGTGTCGCTGACAGAACAGCAAAACTATGCTGCCTTATTCATCATAAGGCACCATATTCATCCAGATCTCAAGTCTGAGTATTTACAGGAGGAATCTCCTAGTACTCTGTTTCTGTCCCTCAAAACGAGGTATGAACAGCAAAAGGCAGTGGTCCTGCCCAAAGCACTCCATGATTGGACTCACCTACGCCTTCAAGATTTCAAATCTATTGGTGAATACAATCACGAGGTTCATAAGATATGTTCCAAACTGCGTTTTTGTGAGAAGGAACCTAGTGAAGCGGAGAAGATAGAAAAGACATTGTCTACTATGCTCCCTTCCGATCGGATCCTTCAACAGAAATACCGTGCTCGCAACTATGATGTTTATTCCGAGGTTATTCATATGTTACTTCAGGCTGAAAAACATGATGAGCTACTCGCTAAGAATGGCTCTCAGCGCCCAGTTGGGGCACAACCCTTACCTGAAGTTCAATTGAATGTCGCAAATAGGAAGAAGTTTAATGATACCCCTAGGGGAGATCAACCAAACTTCCAACATAGGCGAAAGGGCAACAGGAACAAAAAGTTCAGAAACCCAGGCAAGGGAAAAGGCACTGCAAAGCACAAGTTTGATAAAACTAAGCTTTTCCACAAGTGTGGATGCTACTCGCACCCTACTGAAAAGTGCACCATGCCTAAGCATCTGGTTATGTTGTACCAGCAGTCCCAGGGACGCAAAGCACCTCAGAAGAAAAGGTTTGAAGCCAACTTCAACCTTCATCCACGTAGCGATGATGGAGCTGGTTCTTCGCATGATGTTCCTCCTGGAGTCATGATTCCATACCCTTTTGAGGATCCTGCTGAAACGGAGGACATGTTAATTGAGTATACCTCAAAGGACACATTTGGCGACTTCGACTAGTCCCACGTTCTCCATAGTGATCTACCTATTAATGTCCATTTGTAATAATTGTAATAAGAACATAAGTGTGTTGTTGTTGTCTTTATATTGTATCAAACATATTTGATATAAATAAGATTGTATTCTATATATTAACATGAGTTTTTCTTATTGAAAATTCTTTGTTTTATATAGTTCTCGACGGGAACAATCCGATGGAAGAGGAATTATGCCTTGTGGACAGTGGCACCACGAACTCAATACTGAGGGAGATAAAATATTTCCAAACTCTGAAAAAGACAAATGGAGATATCTTAACTATCACTGGACGCGATACGGTGATTGTTGGCACAGGACGTGCCATATTTACCCTCCCAAGCGGTACACAAGTGACAATTGAGGATGCTTTATTGTATCCCGATTCGTCCCGTACCCTAATCAGTTACCGAGATATCCGTAAAAATGGTTTTCACATTGAAACCCATGAAGACAACAAAGAGGAGTATCTACTCTTCACCAAAAATCACGGATATGGCAAAGAGGTACATGAGAAAATTCCCTCTCTATCGTCTGGTTTGTACTATACGTACATCAAACCCGTAGAACATGTTGCATACAAAGTAATTTTTCAGAATGTTAACGCATTCCAAACATGGCATGATCGCCTTGGCCATCCTGGTATCAGGATGATGAGAAAAATTACTAGCAATTCCATTGGTCACAATTTGCTTGAGTCAAAATTTCCTCAATCTTCTGATTTTGTGTGCACATCCTGTGCCACGGGAAAGCTAATTTTGAGGCCTTCACACCTCAAAATACAAGCTGAACCACTTCAGTTCCTTGAACGAATTTAAGGAGACATTTGTGGTCCCATTCAACCATTAACTGGACCTTTCAGGTATTTCATGGTTCTCATTGATGCATCTACACGATGGTCACATGTGTGTCTTCTGTCCACACGAAACCATGCATTTGCCAAGATAATGAGGCAAGTCATTAAGTTGCAAGCCCATTATCCTGAAAGTCGAATTAAATCAATTCGAATGGACAATGCTGCAGAATTCTCCTCACGAGCTTTCAATGATTACTGCATAGCTTTGGGGATTGATGTTCAGCACTCTGTTCCATATGTCCATACACAAAATGGTTTGGCTGAATCACTGATTAAGAGGATCAAACTCATTGCAAGACCTTTGTTAATGAATTGCAACTTGCCAACCTCATGTTGGGGTCACACCATTTTACACGCTGCTGACTTGATACAACTGAGGCCAACTGCATATCACAATACTTCCCCTCTGCAAATGGTACGTGGAAATCCTCCAAGCATTTCCCATCTGCGTAAGTTCGGATGTGCTACATACATCCCGATCTCACCACCACAGCGGACATCTATGGGCCCACACAGGAAATTGGGGATCTATGTGGGGTACAAATCGCCGTCGATTATCAAGTACCTGGAACCTCTTACTGGGGATCTATTCACAGTCCGTCACGCTGATTGCATATTTAACGAGGAGCATTTTCCGGCATTAGGGGGAGATTTCAAGTACCAAAAAGAATGCCCGGAAATTGATTGGAATGCTCAAGCCATTTCACACTCTGATCCACGTACTCATGAGACCGAACTCCAAGTTCGGAAAATCATAAATTTGCAACATCTTGCAAATAATCTGCCAGATTCATTTACTGATCTAAAAGGTGTTACAAAATCCTTGAATCCAGCCAGAAATGCGCCCGAAAGAGTGGAGGTACCAATAAAAACCACTCAACTCCCTGTTCCTAAAAAGAGGGGGAGTAGTATGGCCTCTAACTTGGATCCTGCTTCTAGCAAGCAGCACAGGAAATCGAGGAGAAAAACCTCCGAGACAGTAAATGCAAGTCAACTCAACATTGACAAACACCAAGTGGATGGGCACCCTCCACAACCCAGCCCCAGCGTGCACATATTGGCTGGGACATCGGAACACCCAAACTCACACATATTGGGAAATCATGAAGAGTCATCAAGGGTGCAGGAGATATCCACCAGCTATATCGATTCTGGAGAATCATTTGATCGTAAGTCTACGATTGTCGACACTTACTTTTCTGCTACAATTGCAAATACCCTTCTCAATGATCATGATCCTAGGACCATAGTCGAGTGTGAAAAACGCTCCGACTGGTCTCAATGGAAGGATGCAATACAAGCAGAATTAGCCTCGCTTAACAAAAGAAAGGTATTCACAGAAGCAATACCTACACCTCCAAATGTTTTCCCTGTGGGATTCAAATGGGTGTTCATCCGGAAACGGAATAAGAACAATGAGGCGGTGAGATACAAAGCAAGGCTCGTAGCACAAGGTTTCACGCAGAGACCTGGCATTGATTTCAATGAAACATATTCTCCAGTTATGAGTGGTATCACATTCCGATATCTTATTTCTTTGGCAGTACAAAATCATCTATCTATGCAGTTGATGGATGTCGTGACCGCATATCTTTACGGGTCACTAGATTCGGACATTTACATGAAGGTTCCCGAATGCAAGTGCTAAACGCAACATGTATTGTGTTAAACTGAACAAGTCTCTTTACGGCTTGAAACAGTCGGGGCGGATGTGGTACAACCGACTAAGTGAGTTCCTTCTTCAGAAAGGTTACTCCAACAGTGATGATTGCCCATGTGTCTTCATCAAGAAGTCCTCTACAGTATTTTGCATCATTTCTGTGTATGTTGATGATCTCAACATCATTGGCAACGCACATGACATTGATGAAGCACGCAATCACCTCAAGATGGAATTTGAGATGAAAGATTTGGGAAAACAAAAATTTTCTTAGGTATTCAACTTGAGCATCTTTCATCAGGAATCATGGTACACCAAGCTACCTATATCCAGAAAATATTGGAGAAATTCAATATGGACAAATCCTATCCATCGAAAACTCCTATGGTAGTTCGCTCTCTAGACGTAGAGAAAGATCCGTTCAGACCGAGGGATGATGGAGAAGAGATTTTGAAACCTGAAGTTCCATATCTCAGTGCTATTGGAGCGCTTATGTATCTTGCAAATTGCACAAGACCAGATCTTGCTTTTGCAGTGAATCTACTTGCTAGACACAGCGCAACACCTACCAAGCGCCATTGGTCAGGTGTGAAGAATGTCTTTCGATATCTCCAAGGCACTAAGGATCTTGGGTTGTTCTTCCAGTTCCAGAGAAACATGGACTTCAATATGATTGGATACACTGATGCTGGCTATCTATCAGACCCCCATAATGCCAGATCACAAACCGGCTTTGTGTTTCTACATGGTGGGACTGCTATATCATGGAAGTCTTCGAAACAGACTTTGGTAGCAATGTCCACAAATCATTATGAGATAATTGCATTATATGAAGCATCACGTGAGTGTGTTTGGCTTCGCAGAATGATAAACCACATACAACAGTCATGTGGAATTGGTTCTATCGAATCACCGACTATTATCTATGAAGATAATACAGGTTGTGTTGCTCAAATGCAAACAGGATACATCAAGAGCAACATCACTAAGCATATCGCTCCTAAGATGTTTCCCCCCCATGAACTTCAGAAAAGCGGGGAAATAAACATCTTGCAAGTTAAATCATGCGAGAATCTTGCTGATTTATTTACCAAGTCTCTACCAAATTCTACATTCCAGAAATATGTTCATGGAATCGGTATGCGACGACTTCGGGACTTGCAAGTACCAGGGGGAGTCTCATCTTGAGACACCTCTGCTCATAACATCACATTATGTTTTCTTTTGTGATTTGATGCTCCAGGTTCTCTTGAAGGTTTTATGAAGAACTATTAAAAGGAGAATACTCTAATATGACGGCACTACCCGGATGATCGTGGGATGACTCTACACGGTCAAGCGTAGATTAGGGGGAGTGTTGAGATTTATTTATTAGAATAAATGGGGTAAATCCCCCCTTGCCCAAACCGCTGTGCGGTTCTTCCTCTTCTAACCGACACCTCCTTCCCGAACGGATGCGCCTCTTCCAACGGGCATGGCATATGTTTCAAAGTCGGTTGCAACTTGTATATATTGTACACTCCAGTGCAAATCAAGACAAGGAATTCATTCAATCCCTCAACAAAACTATTGGAGATGCTCTAAATACAGCCAGGCACATCACCGCATGTCCCTCTCTCTATCTCTTCTCTCTCTGCCTTATCAACCCCACAACCCCACCTTTCCTCGTATAGGAGAGAAAGCACCGTGGTGGCGGCGAAGGCGCCGGCGCTGGTGGCACCCACCCCAACTACCTCCGCCGCCGCGAAGCCCTCCTCCGAGCTCCCCTCGCCCTGATCTACCAACTCCACCCCATCGATTCAGCGGCCGTCTCCTCCTCTCGCGACCCTGGCCAACCCTAGCCGCCGCTGCAGCCGGCGCACGGCATCGCCATGGACGCCGGCGTTGTCTCTAGCGCCTCTGGTTGGACTCCCTCGACGCCGCCAACGCTCACCCATCGTGGCTCCCTCTCCTGCGACGTACCCTGGTGCCCCACGCGCCTCCGGTGTGGCCCTCGGCCACGGCTGCGTGACAGCCGCCGACCCCTATTCTCCTCGACCTGGACTGCCTCCTTGCGCCCCACTGGCACCCCATCACGGCGGCGGCGGCGTGGGATCTGGAAGTGGTGGAGCGGTGACCCGCAGGGCGGAGAATCCGGCGGTGGTGGCGGCGCTGGTTGGGTGGGTCTTCTGGGAGGAGGGGTTGAGGTTCACTGCTGCATCGCCTCCCGCGGCGGCAACATCCACAGCGTCGATGTCTTCGTCCCCGACGACACCCCCATCTTCTACGCCCGCAGGTACTTCATCCTTTCTCTGCTCTTTGGATTCACATGAGATTCTGCCTCAAGTGGTGTTGTCCGGTCACTGAAATATATATTGTGGAGAATACTGATTGCTAACTGCTCACAATGTTATTGGGGGATTCCTACTGCTTGCTTGTGCTGGAAACCCAGTTCTCTGCATATATACTGCATATACATCTCTGTCATGCTATCTGTATTTAGATCTCTTCTATGTTGAACTCTGAACAGGGAGAAATTATTACAAGTCTCCTTAGTCATTACCCAATGCTCCAGTTATGCTGATTACAGTTAGTTAATGTTATGCTCCGTGAAGATAGCCTTTTGTATATGCATGACAATACAAGGAAAATTGACTCAGTATCATTCTCTTTTTAATCTATCGTCGCGGAGCTTGTAACTTTGATCTAAACATTCTCAAGTTAATTTGATGTAACTACAAACAAAGATATATATGTACCTGACATTGTTCCTTGAGGTGAGTATATATTTGGGATCTTCTCATGTCAATGGCAGCATTTTCTTGAATTGATTCACCATCTATATATTTGTGATCTCCACGAGTCTATCTATTAGAACCAACATCAATCTGCACTAGTGCTGATTTAAAATCTGTATGCAAAGTTTGATCTATGTGGTGCATGGTAGAATTTGTGGTGCTCTTCTTTAAATTGCAGCAAGCAAAATGAAAAAATATTGTATGACAATAATATATTTTTAACTAATATTTGGTTCTACCTTATTTTGGAATTATATAGTTTTTAATTTTAGTGTGTTAATTAAAGAACCAGTGACTGTACTTTGTTGCTTCCTGATACTCTCAATTTAGTATGCATGTTATTAATTATCCAGTGAATTCTAGTGGCTTGTTTACATATTAAACATGGTTTTCTTGTTTGCTCTCAAGTTATTGATGATCATCTGCTTATAAGGTCGCATAAGCACCTCTGTTTGTACATGTGGTGTTCTAAAATGCTTGCTCAAGTTTAATCTAGATTACTTCCTTGTAAACATGTTGAGTTTGTTGTTCATTGGGATTCGTCTTGAGCAGCAATATGGATTTGGTAAGCTGCAACAACGTCTTTCCCACGGTCGGTGCTAATTGACGAGGGTGTAACTCATCAAATCCCATGGTTAGGTACCCTGGGTTAGATCGAAGGGAAGGAGAATGCATGGTTGGTGATCTCGTCGGCCAACAGGAGACTTGGATTTACCCAGGTTCAGGGCCCTCGATCGGTAAAACCCCTACTTCCTGTTTGATGTATTATATGATGGAGACGATTAAAGTGGTGGTTTCGGCGAGATTTCTCAAGTCAGAGGTGTTCGGAGATGTATTGGATGCCCTAGGCGTCCCCTCTCCCAGCCTTCATATACTAGGGCAGGTCTCGAGGAGTCTGTCTAGGTTTACAAAAAGGTTTCCTATTCTACATAGTCTTGTACGCCAAATAAAAATTGTGCAACAAATTTTATTAAATGCCTAATAATAAGGTCATACCAAAATAGCAATGGGATTTTATTACAATGTTTAACTATTACAAACAAATCAAAATAGTGCCTAAAACAGTCACATATTCCATTTAAATTAAATCATAAATTCCAATGGATTTAATTAGGCCACCAAACTTTTTGTTTCGTTGCTATATAGTGTAACACTAATAGTGGAGCAAGTCTACCATTTTATAGAAAACCATTTGTTGGCTAAAAAGAAATAAAACGGAAAAGGAAAGTAGAACAGAAATGGCAAAAAAGAAACATGGAAAAATGAGCACATCCCCCTGGTGCCACACGTGCATAGTGTGGCCCAAACTAGTCCACCTCCCCCTTCTCCACCAGGATGTTTACCCTGAGCCGCGCTGTCGTCATCGCCGTGGTGCTCGACGTCGACAGCCGCGCGATGGATGCCACGATGACACTACAGTGATCACCTCGCGCCTATATACGCCACCGTCGACCTCCCTGCACAACCCTAGATCGATACCACCCCTCCTAACATTGCCATCACCGCCGCAAAATCACCCGAGCACCGCTGTCGCCAAGGCCATGGACTAGCGCGGCCACTAACCTCCTCGCGCCTCGCCAAGTTGTCCAGCCGCCGTGCCATCGTCGAATTTACCATCGTGCAGAAGTTATCGAGCTGAGGACATCACCAGCGAGCCCACGTAACTATTCCCCTTTTGCATCGCCGCCGCTTGCCGTCGTTGATTCTGCCGCCTTGAGCCTCCCCCGCGCCCGCTTTGCTCAACTACAGGCTCACGGTGAGCTAAGCCACCGCTGCCAACTCCTCGCCCCCTCTCCCTTTTGCTCTAGCCCGAGCCGTTATGAGAGCAGTAACCTCGCCGCCGCAATGTCGCTCGTCGCCGTGGCCTGGCTCGTGCATTTGGCACGCCAGCGTGTCCTCCCGCTTTGCTTGCCCTAGTGACCCGACACACTCGAACCTGCTCGGATCCGCGCACCAAAACGTCGTCACCGTCGTCGCCATTTCCTAGCTGCCGCCCTGTCCATCGCCGTCGTCTCTCCGGTGCGTCTCCGGCGAATCCCCCAGAACCAAACGATCGCTCGCATGCTCAGGTACCCGTAGGATCAAACATCGTCATGAAAGTCGTCTTAATTAAATTGTTAACCCTCACTGACAGTGGGCCCAGTGCCCTGTAATTAATCTATAATTAAATTAATAGAGATAACCCCTGTTAAGAAAAATAAGACAATGAGAGTGGGCCCCGACCCTTTAGTTAGTTCACTTGGTTAATCAAATTGCTAAATAAAATATGTGTCTATGACATGTGGGCCATCTGTTCTGTTTAATGAAATAAAATGGATTAAATTGCCACTGCCTATGACAATGTTAGTGCACTATTTTGGACAAGTTTGTGGATAATGTTTGATTTAAATATTAATTTTTTTCCAAAAAATGATGAAAATGAATAACACTTTGAAATTGAATATCTTTTAAACCGTAAGTCAAATTTAAATAATATACATATATCAAAGTTGCTCAAAAAAATACAACGATATGGATACACTATCCATATGCCCATAAAGCCCCTCTATCATATAGCGAACATGAGACTTTCCCTTCGGATCGTCTTTCCAATAATCACCCGGAGCCGGAAATTCCTACCCGGATGATTTCCCGCTCCGAGCAAAGCATGTAGCATTGCGGTAGAACACCACCAACAATACATATCTGTGTTGCATATTGTTTGGATTATATTTACCGTTTCTCCCCTTCCTTTTGGTTGACCCCGCTACTGCCGCCGTCGACACCGCATGATACGACTGTTATGTCGACGACCAACACCCTACTACTGAGCTCCTAGGCAAGTAGAGCCATTCCCCTCTCCCAGATATCACCTGCCTTTTCTGTACCATTCTTGCAGCAGGCGAGTTGTATTTTTGTCGCCCTTTATTATTGTACCCTACCTTATCCTATGCTGCTTAGCTTAGTTATGGAATAAACATCAGTTGGCCCTAGGCCCTTGTCCGTCTTCTATGCTTAGTTATTAGCCCGCGATCACTCTGGGGAGAGAACACGAGACTTTTTATTAGTGTAAGTTCATCGGAACATGAGACAAGGTAAGGAGTCGGGTGACCCAATGGTGCCCGCGAGAGGTATTACCGATGTGCGGTGGGCCTGGACTCTGTTCGTTGTCCGCTATATACCCTTTGAACCACGAAAGTCAGCGACTCCCAGGTTGCTCGCGAAATAAGGTAAGGAGACGGGCCACCCCTAAGGGTACCCACGAGAAGTGACGAGACAACAATGCAGACGGATACTGCCTAGTAAGAGGTGGGCTTGGCTCCTGTTCGTTGTCCGTGAGTTACCAAGTCGGAGGACGCTCATGGTAGTCTCCGCGACATGATAATAAAATTCTTAATGGATCGGGTGTCAGTGATCTGAGTGGCTATATGCCTTATACGCACAACCTCCGCGCAGGATAATGGGTAAGCCCCCCTCCGCATTGTACTTTCTCTATCGAAAGCTCTTCAGACGTAACAACATATGCGGCCTAATCGCCGGGATTGGATGGTACCGCCTCGCTCTGGTAATGGGGAGGTGGGTCTATTACGCTGGCCAGACTCACAACATCTAGGAGTACAAAAGGAGATGGCCCAAGACCCCTTCGTACTTAGGATGTAGACCGACGTGCTGACCTTTCTATTGAGCCTAGGTAGGTCTACGGCGTGCCGGATAGCCTTGGTCGGACATTCCTCGGAAAGGTGTATGAGACCCGGTGATCCGACCGTATAGGATAACAGTTGTGTACCCCTGCAGGGAGTTTGATCTATTCGTATAGCCGTGCCCATGGTAACAGGACGCTTAGTGTTGTATCAGTATATGCAACTACAACTATGAACTATTATATGACATATACTATTATTCTCCCCGGGATTGCTTTCTCGCAGGGTTATCGAGAAAGGATCTCGGGGCTTGATATTATTGCTACTATACCCTATTATCACAACAATGCTATAAACTGTCATGGTTGTTCTCTTCTGATGCTGCAAGATCGTTTGAAGATAATCTTTGATAGGCCTAGCTTCTCCCCCTTTATTCTGGCATTCTACAGTTCACTCCACTATATAGCCTCCTTTTCCATTTGATAAAAATGCATAAATGCTTAAAATTCCTGGACGTAAGTCTCGCGAGTATGCTCGTAGGAATGATAGGCTACTCATAACAATAAGGTGCACCTTCTTTTCCGAAAGCTCATCTCCAAAGAACTTCATAGTTAAGCGTGCTTGCCTTGGAGCAATTTAAGGATGGGTGACCGGCTGGGAACTAGTTCCCAGGTGTGCATGAGTGAGGACAAAGTATGCAAAAGAGACTAGTGTTAGTCTGTGGAGACAATCTACATCCCGCCAGGCGTATGCCAAGAACCGGTGGCAGGGGCAGGGGCATTACAATTGGTATCGGAGGCGACCCTCACGGTTACACATGCGTGTGTGGGTCATATGTGCGAGTATGTGGGACATGTGTCGACACTAGACGCACAGACGTATGTGCCAAGAGGGAACATTCATGTGGGTCGATGAGGACATCGGTTCCTTTGTGAGGGGTGTATGTGACATCCTAGCTTAATAGGAATGATATGCTACTCATATCAATAAGGTGCGTCTTCTATTTCGGAAGGTCATCTCCAAAGAACTTCACAGTTAAGCGTGCTTGGATTGGAGTAATTTGAGGATGGGTGACCGACTGGGAAGTAGTTCCCAGGTGCTCATGAGTGAAGACAAAGTATGCAGGAAAAAACTAGTGTTGGTGTGTGGGAACAGTCTAGATCTCGTCAGGCGTACAACGAGAACCAGTGGCTATGGTCGAGGTGTTACAAATGGTATCAAAGCCGAACCTCGCGATTACATGGGTGTGTGTGGGCCAGAGGTGCGAGCATCTGGGACATGTGTCGGCACTGGACGCATAGACATACGTGCCAAGAGGGAACGTTCATGTGGGCCGATGAGGACATCGGTTCCTTTGAGTGGGTGCGCATGTGACATATAGGAATGATAGACTACTCATATCAACAAGGTGCACCTTCTTTTTCGGAAGCTCATCTCCAAAGAACTCCAAAGTTAAGCGTTCTTGGCTTGGAGCAATTTGAGGATGGGTGACCGACGGGGAAGTAGTTCCTGATGCGCATGAGTGAGGACAAAGTGTGCAGAAAAGACTAGTGTTGGTCTGGCGTACGTTGGGAACCGGTGGTTGTGGCCGGGGCATTAGAGCTAGATACTCACCCCTCTTGCTTTTCTATCTTTGTTTTCTATGCACGGTTGCTGCAATCAAACTTTGGAGCCCAAGAGCAGGAGTACCCCGGAGGTGCCTACTATGAGTAGTTCGGAGGTTCCCAGGTAGGAGGCCTCGCATTTTTTGATATGTATCGTGTTTGTGCTAACCTTCTTAAGGCAAAACTTGAGTAACTATGTCTATACCCATATATTATGGTTTGTATGACTTATGTATTCGAGTCCTCATGACCCCTCGCTTGTAATATACAGTTTTATCATATTTGTGTCTAGATTTGTGTTGTGATATTTTTATTGTGAGTCTCTGGTTTCGATCATGTACATTGTGTGTATGATTAGTACATGATCGCAAATCAGGGGCGTTACAAGTTGGTATCAAAGCCGACTGCATGTAGGACACCCCTTCCAACTCCTTGGTCGAAGTTGAGTCTAGTCTTTGCAAAACTATTTTTCTAACACTGATGTTGTGGCTTACGGGCCCGCATCGTAACTGGGTGGTATTAGGATCGTTTTCTTCGCACATTTACTCTCTTTAATCTCTCATCTATTCGGGTAATTTTTTTAACAACATTAGTCTTGTGACCACATCCACCTGGAGAGCTGGATTTTCTTCAACATATCCTTCAATTCTGGAACATGTTTATCACACTGTCAATTGACATCTTGCGCCTTCTGTTTTCAGATGGATCGTTTTTTCCCGCCGTGTCCCGCGATGTAGCTTGTATGCCGCACCTGGGCTCGTGATGCAACTGGTTTTCCAGCTATTCTGACCGCCCTCCTGACCAAACTAGTCTATCATTGGTACCCGAGTACATGGTTTAGGAGGATTTCCGCGAGTTTAACCAGGAGCAGTACCATGCCGATGTGCGTATCTTTGCTCAGCAGGATGACTCAGTCGCCGGTGCTACACACTTTTCACGATATCAGTGTGACGATTGATATGGTAGTCCATGATGCTGCCTACTCTGTTGTAGTTCGTCTTCGGGCTAGCATGGTCATTTGGAAGGCATAGAGTTCAGATACACCTCGTACGCTCCTGCGGGAGATGGTACCGGTTACTACGCAACTGTTTGTGCTCCATACGAGAGGCGTAGATACGACGTGCATTTCTTGATTCCGTGCACTTAGGACCTGGATCGTACTGCCCGAGCTCTTGCGGTTGAGTTGTACGCCACTCGAGCACGTCTTTACAATGCGATGACATAGTTGCTAATCGGAGCCCAGGAAGATATACACCCAACGTATATCCTATACCCACGCAGGACTCAGATGCCTGCCGATATAGATTGGCCTGTTGTAGGAGGTCGTTCACATGTACGGGGACCTCTTCTTCCAGTTCGAGACCGAGTACTGCACCAGATGGTCACGCAACGTAGGATCCTACTGCCGTGAGCACTGTTGGCCGACTCCTGAAGTTACCGGGTTTCAGTGTCGTCTACTGACGTTGACATAGCCTTTGTTGTACCACGTTGTGTAGTCCTTTACAGCTGTCAGCGCACCACCTATTATTTCTGTTGCTCCATTTCTATGATATTATGTTCTCCGTTTGTAACCGACTCACTGTACGGATTTGTATGTCTTAGTTGACTACTTTTATGTATCTATTGCACTAATTGTTCATTGTCGTGTTAGTTCATGCTTGTCTCAAGTTACTCTCAAATTGTTTTACTCAACTTCTTCCCGTTAAATTTTAGCAGAATGGTTGTGGTCATGGTTGTGGCCGTGGTGCCAAAAATCCACCACCTCCACCAGACTATATGGCTGGCATGATGCAACAATTCGAGTTGAACCGTCAGTTCATGGCAGGAATCATGGCTCAGTTCCTGAACCAGAACCAGCATGGAAACAATCATTAGCCTGCCGCAATAGCTCTGCACGAGTTTACGCGTGTTGAGACCCGGAATATTCATATGTAATTCTAGCCACTATTCAATCATATGGCGAGCCGAGAGTCATACCCACTTGTCTAAGAAGACAAGCAACCCCACCGTCCAGGTACGGTACCCCCGTCTCCCTAGTCCGATCTGTGCATCGTTGGTCTGCTTCGACCCGATTTGGTACTGGTAGGCGTGGAGATGTAGGCTTCGATTGTGCGACGATCTGGTCTGGTTCGTCCGCAGGACATCTGTTGTATATATGTGCATCATGTAGATGTGTGCTGCTTAGATGGAACCTTCACTAGGGTCGTTGTTCCCAGTGGTGCATCCACTGGTGGGTGTTCCCTTTTCACTCTTACAAGTTTTGCTTTGTTTCCTCACTAGTTGATGTCAGCTTGCCACCACCGTACTTGTCGCAGAGGTGCACTCACCGTGACCTAGAGAGAAGACAAGGTGTTTGGTGCAGTGTAAAACTTACTGCTTTTCTGTTTTGCACGTTCCTTTTATTCATGCGGAAGCAACAACTAGGCCCGACGTTTGCGCCACGACTCTGCTTATCGAACGTGCCATCCCAAGTCCACGGAGAGGTACGCTCTCGGCGCTAGCTGGACTCGATCAACCCCTGGACGCGCGCATATCACGCACATTGCGGCCACGCCCGTTATTCTATGTGAACCGTAAAGCAAAGAAAACCATACCGATGAAACCGATCGGCTTGGTTCAGAGTTTATCTAAAAAATCACTCCCTAAACCCTGAACCTCTACTCTAAACCTGAATGACACCAATCTCTGCTCAAAGTTCCTGAAACTTGACGCGCCCGAGTGCCTTGGTAAGAATGTCGGTGAGCTATCCATTGCTGCCGATGAACTCGACCTCAATGGTTTCCGTCTTCAACACAGTCGCACAAGAAGTGAAACCTGATGTCAATGTGCTTGCTACTATCATGGAAGACTGGATTCCTGCTGATGGCGATTGTAGATTTATCGATCTTCATAGTTACTGGCTTGATCTCCTCATTCTGCAGCTCGCTGGCGAGGATTGACCTCGGCAAATCCCATGGTTAGGAACCCTGAGTTAGATCATAGAGGAGATGTGCAGGTTGACGATACTCGTCGGCTAACAGGAGATAGGGATTTACTCAGGTTCAGGGCCCTCGATCGGTGAAATCCCTACTTCCTACTATTATTTATTATGATGGAGGCGATTATAGTGGCAGTCAAGGAGAGTTTGCTCGGGATCGGAGGTATTGCTATGAGATTGGATTCCCTAGACGTCCCCTCTCCTGGCCTTTATATACTAGGATGGGTCGCAAGGAGTCCATCTAGGGTTACAAAGACAGTTGCCTAATCTAGTTTAGTCTTGGACGCCATGTCGTAGCTTCCATAGTCGTCGAGGACTCCTACGTCGGTGCCTCGAGTGGGCCAGTTGTAAGGCCCGATATGCGGTATTATTCCAGATCTAGATGTCTCCATCCAGATCCGGGGACGAAGCACATATCAGTCTCACCGTGACATATGACAATGACATATGCCTCGGATTTCCAACATGATATCACAACATTACAACTACATGGATACAACATCTCATACAATCGGCATACAACTGCCTTAATACATTACATCAGCGGAAGATACATGTCTGAGTACAGACTACAATCAAATGCCCATTGGCAAAGGTAAAACACACCATTCCCGTAACCACACGGGCCCAGGCTCTCCGCCGGGATCCGCCTAAGTAGTCGTCTTCGAGTCTCCACGAAGGCGTCCAGAAGAAGAGTCGAGGTAGTAATCAACTGCAGCGGTCGATCAGGCAAAACATAAAAGGGAAAAGAAAAGCAAGGGTGAGAATATATCAAAATTCTTCTAACTAACTTCTCACGGGTAAGATGGGGATAGTGGTGATGTTGCAGGCGCACTAGCAATATATGAGTGGCTAACGGTCTATTTTAGAGTAAGATGAGAACCAAGCATTCGATGAGGAATCGTCTTCAACAAGTCTTGCTATCAACTACTTACGCAAACATAACACCTATCCTCTGCTTGTCCTCCTCTTCGCATCCCGGCAAAGAAGAAGCAGTCAAGGCACACACACGTTGATCAAGTTATATTAAGATTATCTCAGTTGTTGTTGTCTATGAACAAGGAGTAGGTCTCAAGTCGTCCATAACCGTGGACACGGCTTCTCGAAAAGATTTAACCCTGCAGGGGTGTACCAACTGCCCTTTACAAGGCTCCGCACGCACGCCCATCTCTCTCAGTTTATACCCATCACAGGCAACCATTTTATGATTTAGGTTCAAGGGATCCGGTACTACAGGTCCCTCTAACTAACAACGAACAAATCCGGGTGGCCCACGAGGAGTCGACACCCAAACCAAAAGTCGTCCGCACTCTCGGATCGGACTCTTCCGGCTGACGCGGGTCGGATTACCAGGTCACCTCACATGGGGCCGGGTCCTAGCTGATCAGGTGGACCAACAGAGAAACCATGTCTCCACTGGCCCAAGTTGTTTTAAAATATATCTGCTAGGAGCGACCCGACAGACAAATATGCATGGTTTGCAAATGGTAAATAGGCTTGGGCCACCTCTAGAAATGTTTGAAGCTAGGTAGGTAAGAAAAGGGGACCCCATAAAATCCCACATGCGGTTAGGCACGCTCGGTCTTAAAACCAATACCCAGAACTCGGGTCCTAGGTGACTCGAATGGAACAAAACGTCAGGGTGGGATAGCCTAGACCTTCCATCCTTCGTCGAATATAGTCAACATTA
Source organism: Bromus sterilis (assembly GCA_950022295.1). Taxonomy (NCBI): domain Eukaryota; kingdom Viridiplantae; phylum Streptophyta; class Magnoliopsida; order Poales; family Poaceae; genus Bromus; species Bromus sterilis. The sequence continues at coordinate 264,142,810 of OX465596.1, read as the reverse complement.
TAATAATCATATCATCCACAATATATAATAATGTGATAGCCCAATTCCAAGGAGTAATAGGAGGTAACAGTTGATAAAATCCTAGCATGCATACTAAGCACTGGCTGAGCAGCGAGCAATAGTAACATAGCCGAACAAGGTTTGCTGGGATGTGGAGGACATGGTTGTTTGGGTTTATTTGAGAGGCATGAATATAAAGTGCTAGGATCAAGCAATCGTTCTATCCTACACCTAGGCGCAAGTGAGCTGAAAGTTATAAGCAAGATATATACTCCACCTTACCTGATGAGAAGACGAAAACGAAGGTGAAGTCGATCGCGAGCTCGCAACGTCTCCGAGAGGTACCTGCGGAAGCACACAGGAAGAAAACACTGTAAAAGACAATCAACGAGAAAGAATCTATTACTACGAAGAAATCACGGGCAAGCATCAACAAGAAGGCAGCACAAGACAACGCACTACGGCATCGCATTTATCGTCGAGAGCGGTTACTAACAGGTTAAGTGGAGTACTCGTCACACACGACGATACCGCACATTTAAAAATGGTTCAAGTTGTTTAGCTACATAAGATGAGCAAAGGTTGTTAACATGGAAACTCACTCAAGCATGTCATAGCACACAAACATGACAAGAAGTGAAGCATAAGATAAACTATCTATGCTAGTCAATTTAAGTGAGGCACAACTTAAACAGGACATACAGTAAGTGCTCCACGATAATTTAAGTGTTTGGTACTGTTCTGCCCTAAACCATATTTTAGGTTGGTTAACAACAACAAACAACAGCATAAACACAAAGTACACGAAAAACTAATCAAGTTACATATAAAGAACACCCCAAACGGAGTTACGGTTAAAAGATACAAGCAAGACAAGTTATGCACACAATCTGTCAACATGAGGAAGCACACTTTAGAGCAATGCATAAACAGGATAATGAATGAAAACATGCTCATAAAGGATATGAAACTAAAGTAGACATGGCAGGAAAGGCATGGAAAAAGGAATCATGCAAATATGCATCATGGTTCACTAGTTATAAGCAATACAAAAAGCTATAAAACATTACTGGTCAAGGACTTTGTGAAAAAATCAATAAAACATGATAGAAACTGTTATTTTCATGCTGTACAAACAGGGGTAAAACTATATGCAAATGTGTAGCAACTTTACATAGCAATATATGGGCATGAACTAGACTTGATGGTGATCAGGTACAAACAAGAATCAAGGTTATAGGCATAACAGATCAAAAGATATTAAGCATGCAACATGGCATCGGAAAGTTACAAACTTAGAGAAAAACAGAGGTGGCTGTCAAAAACAGCAGCATAGAACCTTTGGAGCTAAACATAACTCTGACCAGGAATGTAAACATGACAATACAATACATATAATGGAAGTAAACATGGCATAGATCAAAAAGATATATTACAATGCTCAATAGGATGCACGGTTAAAAAGATACGGGGAAGCAAAGTAGCAACTTTATATAAACAACATCACATGTTATCAGGGTCACCATTTTGGAGGAAGAATTAATATAGCTACATCATGCAAACATGACAAGTGATTGCATAGGATTGAAGTAGACATGATTCATAACAGTATGCAACAAGAAGCAATGCAATAGGCCTCATGGATGTGTCACAATCATCAATCAAACTTGCAATAAAATAACAGGAACAACACACTAACAGGAAATATCAGTAGTTAACAGCCTGATTCCCACTTCAACACAGATTATCAACATCAAGATGGCCTCAAATCAAAATGCCCACAAAAGATGGACTCAAGTACACACAAAACTAAACAATTTTCCTTTTGGGCGCAACGTCATACGGGCTACGGATTAGTCGCAAACTACAACGCAAAATTGAATCAGCAGCAATATCTCAGGACTTCGAAAAATTCGCAGGGGTCTAGAAAAAAAAGGACCTCATGTTTTTGGGCCGGCCCAACAGTGACGGCTGGAGAGGCCACTGGGCTGGCGGCCTGGGACAGGTGGGCCGTGGCTGTAGTGGGCCGGTGGAGGCGCGGGATGGACCGGCCCAGCTTGGCCATGGCGGCTCGCTCGTCTGCTCCCGAGTGGCGGCGGCGGGGCTCGAAGCCGACGAGCGTCTAGGCAGGCTCCAGCGAGGCGGAGAGGAGCCAGGAGGGCCGCGACAGTGCGGGAAGCCGGGACCCCGCCGGATCTGGCGACGGCGGCCGTCCGGAGGCGGCGCGGTTCAAGGCGGAGGAGCCGGCGAGCTCGGGCCCGAGTTCATGGTGCGGCGGCGCTCGGAGCTCTGGTCGCGGCTGTCGGCGGCGCGGGCGACCTGCAGAGAGAGGGAGGCGGCGCGGTTCAAGGCCGAGGAGCCAGCGAGCTCGGGCCCGAGTTCATGGCGCGGCGGCGCTCGGAGCTCCGGTCGCGGCTGTCGGTGGCGCGGGCGGCCTGCAGAGAGAGGGAGGTGGCGGGGTGAGAGAGAGCAGGGAAGAGGGCGCGGCGGACGGGCGGCTCACCGGGGCTGTTCGGCGGTGGCCAGAGTTGATGCGTGGCGGCGGCGCGTTGTCCACGGGCGGCGGCGCCCGGATGGGCTTGAGGCGGGCCGCGGCGGTGGTTCCCTGGCCCTGCGGGGGCCATTCCCACTGGGTGGCTACTGGGGGCGACATGGCTGGAACTGAGCCGTTGGATCTCAGATCTAACGGCTCAGATCTGAGGGAGGCTAGGGTTTCGCGGATATGGGGGTTTATTGGGCAGATCTGGGCAATTTGGAGGGGGTGGCTGCAATTTTTGCTAGGGGGTGATACGTCCCAAACGTATCTATAATTTCTGCTTGCTCCATGCACGTTTTGTGTGACTTTGCCATGTTTTTCTTGAACTTTAATACACTTTTGAACCTATTTGGACTAACCTATTAACTCAGTGCACCCAGTTGCCAGTTTCTGTTTTCTGCTGTTTTTGTATTTCAGGTTTTCCGGTCAGTAAAAGTGCTCCAAAAATTCCGGGAAAAATATATAAAAAATCAGCGCAACAGAAACTTCCGGAATCACCAAGAGAGGGAAAGGGGACCACCACCAGGCAGCCAGGAGGGCAGGTGGCGCGGACCCACCCTGAGCCGCGCCAGGGACCCTCCTCACTGCCTCGTGGGTCCCCTCGATGCGCCCCTTCGCCTATATTTACCCCTCGGGGTGGAAACCCCTAATATCGATCTCTTTTTCGCGAACTCCCCTCTGTACCGCCGCTGCCGCCGTTTCAAGATTGGGGCTGCCTGGAGAAGCTGCTCCGGCACCCTACCGGGAGAAGCTACCCCCTCAGGGAGACCATCCATAGCCATGGACGCCTCCCGTATGTACCGTGAGTATTTTCCCTTGGACCATGGGTCCGTGACCAGTAGCTATGTGATCTATCTCTCCCCCTTTTGTGCTTCCACTTTCGAGTCCTCGTGAGCTGCCTCACATGATCGAGGCATCTATGTAATTTCTGCTGTTGCTATGCTGAGTTTGTTGGGATCTGATGGATTATGAGACTATGTTCAGATTGTGATGAGTAATATATTTGGTTCTTCTCTTTTATATTTTGTTCTTGAGTAAATTCTTCCATGTTCTTCGTTGCCGTCTTTTACTTTGGCCAAGTGATTTATTGCAACTCCAAGAGGGAGCGTTATGCTTAATTGTGGGTTCAGCCCCTTGATGTCTAGCTTAAGTGACAGAAACATGACACTAGGGGATGTGCTGTTGCCACCAGGGATAAAACAACGGTGCTTGTACCTGCGGGTGCAAGGATTGTTTACTTTACGCAAAGTTCTTTTAATGCAGTTGTCTGTTGCTTTGGATTTACACTTTGGGTGGGATTCGCAACTTAATACCAGCGAGATGTTCTGGATAGATATCTCAAGGTGGATGATTCGTAGTAGATGTAGATGGATTTTGATCCACTTACCTTGGCGTACTGCCCATTGCTTTTGAGCCCTTTCTTTCTTTGCAGCATAGTTAGCATTGCGGTGCCTTCATAATCATGTCAACTGCCCAACTGTGATTTGTTTACCTCGCTAGCACTTTTATCGTCTTTTGGGAGAGAGACATCAATAGTGAAAATCACGGGACCCCGGTCCATCTTCACATTATTGTTCACACCCTCAATTTACTTTCAGCTTTTACTTTCCTTTGCACCTTTTATCTCTTGCGTTGATCCTTTGTAAACGACAAGGCCGAAGGAATTGAAAACTCCTCTGTACTCGTTGGGAGCAAAGTTATTTGTTGCTGTGTGAAGGTCCACGACAACACCCTAGTCAGGAAGCAATTTCTGGCGATGTTGCCACCTACTTGTATCTTCTGAGTCCTACTGGTTCGATAACCTTGGTATCTTCACCGAGGGAAACTTGCTGCTGCACTGCATCTCAAACCTTCCACTTGGGGTAACCAACGAGGGGCGAGAAGCCATCAAGCAAATTTCTGGCGCCGTTGCCGGGGACTCTAGTCTACAAGATAGGTGAGTTGCACACTATCTTTTACCTTTGCTTTTTAGTCTTTTTAGTTTATCTTTCAGTTTTTACTTTTGTGTCTTATATAAAAAATCCAAAAAAATAGTATGTCTAGTTCTTTACTTGTCAATCAATGTCTGACTTCTTTGAAACTAGATCTTATTGGCATGGAGGATTCACCGAGGATCAACAAAAGTGGTACAAGGAACACCGCCTATCTTAGAAAGGGAAACACTTATGGGATCAAATACAAATTTCTTATTGCTATGTTGAATCTTTATGCCACATTTATGATTTTACTTGTTGCTCTAATATAGAGCGTAAACACCTTCTTTCCAATGTGAGTTTAATGAAAATGAGATCCTATCTTATTATGCCAAAGGTGTTTATGATTACTTTGATGTTGAAAAGATTGAAGAGTTTGTTGCTTTTAAAGGTGCTTATGAGATTGCTTCTTTGATTGAAAAGTATTACTATACTATTCACAAGTCTGAAAACTTTGCTGTTCTTGCTTATTGCTTTGAGAATTATACTTCCAATGCTTATATTGATGATTTTAAAAATAGAATGTTTGATTCCCGAGAAGAGGCTAATGATTGCTATGATGAGGAGTCCTGTGATTCCGAGGACTCACTTGATACATCCCTTTCTGATGATTTTGATACTTGCTTTGTTGATGGCCATGATGCCACTATGGATGATGCTTACAAAGATGAACTTGCTATAGTTCCTTATGTTAAGCATGAAATTATTGCTATTTCACCCACACTTGATTGCCCTAGTATCCTTTTGAAATCTCCAACTCCGGAGAATTTTGCTATTATCAAGGCTCAATGTGATGAGTTGCATCTATCTTATGTTCCTAAAGACCGTGTTGAAAAATACACACGTGTGCTTGTAGGTCATGAATAAGATGATTTATGTGAATATATTCTTGATTTTGTTCATGATGCTATTGAAAATTACTTTGAGAGAGGAAAGTTTGGTTGTAGAAACTTCCATGTTACAAAAACACCTCTCATCATGTTGAAAGTTTTGAAGTTGTTCTTTTTCCACCTTCCTATGCATGTCATTTTGTGATTCTTTGTTTTATTTTCTTACAAGAAGCCTATGCATAGGAAGTGGGTTAGGCTTAAATGTGTTTCATATTTTCTTCTTGATGCGCTCTTTTGCTTCAAAATTCTTATTCTTGTGAGAGCATCTTCTATAATCTTTATGCCTAGCTAATGGCTTTAAAGAAGCGCTTCCGGGAGGCAGCCCGCAACGAATTTAGGTTTTTCTTTTTGCTTTTATTCTGTTCTTAGTGGTCTTAATGATTGTTACTATTGTAGCAACATCATTGTATCTTTACTTTTCAAGCTTTGTGCCAAGTTTAGCCTCATACGGCAAGGAAGTAAAAGTTGTGACATGCTGCCCAGAAAACAGATTCTGTCCTCGTGACTAGAAAAATCACAGAAAAATCCCAGTTCATATTTTGGGTATTCCAAAATAGATGGTGGATGAGTATGTTAATAGATCAGAGCGGGATTTGTCAGTCCTTGTAACAGGACAGGTACTCTGGGCCCACTCGGTGATATTGCATCAATAGCTTGCAAGCAGGTGACTAGGTCACGGGAGATGCAATAGGCACGGATGAGTAAACTTCTTTGTTGTGAACGAGATGTGAACATGGTATGTGGGATACCGACGATCGAACCTCGGAAAAACAAAGTACCGTGGCACAAAGGGATTACGTCATATCGTTAACGGTTTCCAAAAGCGATTGAAGTTCATTCGATGGAAGCGCAGGGGCTGTCAAGGATTGTAACCAGGTCCAACTGACTATTCATTGGTCAATGATAAGAGTCTCGACCATGTATGTTGTTTTCGGGACCGTTAGGGTGTTACACTTCAGGGAAATCGATGCATAGGACAGTTTCGGGATCAATCGGTGAAATAGGAGAAATCACCAGAATAGTTTCGGAGGAGGACGGAAGTTGTTCCGGACATTTTGAATGGTTCAAAATAAAGTTTAATTTGTTTTAATAATTTTTTATTATTTAATTATCTGAATTAAATATTTAAATATATTAAAAATTAAAAAAAATGGAAAAGGCTATATGGGCCTATGGGGCCCATTAGGGGAGGAGGAGGTTTCCCCCCTTGGGCTTGGCGCCAAGCGTGGGGCCCATCCCCCCTAGGCCGGCGCACTTCCCCCACCCCTTGGGAGTTTAGTCCCACATGGGGGAGGGAAGGAGGATGGCACCCACTCCTTGGCCTATATAAGGAGGGGTACACCCCCTTTTTTCCAACACACAATTATTCCTCTCTCTCTCTCTCCTTCTCCTTCCTGGAAGTGGACTCCCCTTGTTTGGAGTCTGCACCTGGACTAGAGTTCTCCACCATAAGGCAGGTCGTCGCTCAGCTGGAGTCGGGATCCGAATCCGTCTTTCTTTCGCTGCTCGCCTGGTTCGGGGCCCGGGAGGAACATCGATTGTATTGTACGTGTATAATCTCTTCGAGGCACTATGTAAGGTCCGATATGCGGTACTGTTCTAGATCTAGATGTTTCCATCTAGATCCGGGGACGAAGCACATATCGGTCCCACCGCGACATATGACAATGTCATATGCCCCGGATTTCCAACATGATATCACAACATTACAGATACAAGGATACAACATCTCATACAATCGGCATACAACTGCCTTAAATACAATACAACAGCGGAAGATACATGTCTGAGTACAGACTACAATCAAATGCCTACTGGCAAAGAGAAAAACATCGATCCCATAACCACACGGGTCCAGGCCCTCCGCCGGGATCCGCCTAACTAGTCGTCGTCGAGTCTCCACGTGAAACGTCGATCACCGTACCTGTTGTCGATCGAGAACCCTGAAAATAGTTTGGGGGTAGTATCATTAGTACAGAGGTACTCAGCATCCAACTGTAGTGGTCATCTGACCCAGCAAGGACTTCATCACTCGTCATTCTAGGACAACTAGTAGTTTACGGTAAGGATGGGGTAAGTGGTGAGGTTGCTGCCGCACTAGCATTTATGAAGTGGCTAACGATCTAGAGAGTAAGATAAGAAGCCAAGCATTCGATGAGGAATCGCCTCCAACAAGTCTTGCTATCAACTACTTACGCAAACATAACACCTATCCTATCCATGTCCTTCTCTTCGCATCCCGACGAAGAAGAAGCAGTCAAGGCACACACACATTGATCAAGTTATATTAAGATTATCTCAGTTGTTGTTGTCTATGAACAAGGAGTAGGTCTCAAGCCGTCCATAACCGTGGACACTACTTCTCGAAAAGATTTAACCCTGCAGGGGTGTACCAACTGCCCATTACAAGGCTCCGCACGCACACCCATCTCTCCCAGTTACTACCCATCACAGGCAACCATTTTATGATTTAGTTCCAAGAGATTTGAAACGATAGGTCCCTCTAGCTAACAACGAACAAATCAGGGTGCCCCCCGGGGAGTCGACACCCAATCCAAAAGCCGGCCACGCTCTCGGATCGGACTCTTCCGTATGACGCAGGTCGGATTTCCGGTAATCACACATGGGAAACGGGCTCCTAGATGATCGGGTGGACCAACAGAGAAACCATGTCTCCACAGGCCCAAGTAGTTTTAAAACAGCTGGGGGCCCAACCAAGCACACACACGATTTTCAAATGGTAAATCAGCTTGGGCCACCACTAGAAATGTTTGAAGCTAGGTAGGTAAGAAAAGGGGACCCCATAAAATCCCACACGCAGTTAGGAACGCTCAGTCTTAAAACCAATACCCGGAACTCGGATCCTAGGTGACTCGAATGGAACAAAGCGTCGGGGCGGGATAGCCTAGACCTACCATCCTTCATCGAATATAGTCAACATTTATAATAATCATCTCATCAATAACAATATAATAATGTGATAGCCCAAACCAAGGAGTAACAGGGTAACATCGTAGCATCCTAAGCATGCATACTAAGCAGGGGCTGAGCAACGAGCAATAGTAACATAGCAGTACAAGGTTTGCTGGGAAGGGACATGGTTGTATCTGTTTGAAAGAGGTTGTAAACATGTGGTAGGATCAAACATCGAACCTAACCTAGACTAGCATGCAAACCGCTGGTTGAAATAGAATGGATCATAAGTAATGCATAGTCCTTGCCTGTTGATAAGTCAGGTTCCGAAGGTGTAGTTGATCGCAAGCTCGCATCGTCTCCGAGAGGTACCCGCGGAAGCACACAAGATGGTAAACACTGGAAAGCAATCAACGAGCAAGCACTCTATTACTACGAGGCAAACACGAGCAAGCATCAACAAGAAGGCAACACGAGACATCGCACCTACCGCCGAGAGCGGTTACTAACAGGATAAGTGGAGTACTCGTCACACACGACGATACCGCACATTTAGAAAGGTTCAAGTTGTTTAGCTACAGGTGATCAACAAAGGTTGTTAACATGGCATCTCACTCAAGCATGGCATAGCACACAAACATGGCAAGAGGTGAAGCACAAAGTAAACTATCTATGCTAGTCAATTTAAGTGAGGCACAACCTAAACATGGCATAACACTAAGTGCTCCTCGACAATTAAAAGATTTGGTACTGTTCTGTCCTACACCATATTTTAGGTTGGTTAACAACAGCAAACAATAGCATAAACACAAAGTACACGAAAAACTAATCAAGTTACATATAAAGAACACCCCAAACGGAGTTACGGTTAAAAAGATACAAGCGAAACTAGTTACGGGCACAATCTGCCAACATCACGAAGCACACTTTAGAGCAATGCATAAACAGGATAATGATTGCAAACATGCTCAAAATGATATTAAATTAAAATAGACATGACAAGGAAGGCATGGAAAAAGGAATCATGCAAATAGGCATCATAGATCAAAAGATATTAAGCATGCAACATGGCATCGGAACGTTACAGACTTAGAGAAAAACAGAGGTGGCTCTAAAAAACAGCAGTATAGACACTTTGGAGCTCAAAAACTATATGACAAATAAGCATATCATGACAATTCAATACATATAATGGAAGTAGACATGATGCCTAACAGTATGCAAAAAGAATCAATGCAATAGGCCTCATGGATTTGTCACAATCATCATGCGTACTTGCAATAAAATAACAACAACAGCACATAACAGGAATTAGTAGCAGTTAACAGTCTGATGCCCAGTTCAACACAGATTAACAACATCAAGATGGCCTCAAATCAAAATGCTCACAAAAGATGAACTGAAGTACACACAATTCTAAGCAATTTTCCTTTTGGGCGCAACGCGATCCGACCTACAGATTTACCGCAAATTACGTCGCAAAACAGATCACAGCTGCAATATTCACAGAACTTAGCAAAATTGGAAAAGGAAATAAACTCAGAGAAAAAAAAGTGCAGCTCGGGCTGCTCACCATGGGCCGAGGCCCATCGGCTGGCTGGGCTTGGGCGCCTGGCAGACCGGCTGGGCTGCTGCAGGGGCTTGAGGCGGCGGAGCGTGCGGGGAGGGAGAGGAGGTGAGGTGAGGGAGAGAAGGAGGAGAGGAGGCCGGGAGAAGGCGGCTCACCGGGGTGGCTCGAGCTGCCGGCGGCGAACGCAGAGGCGGCGGTCGGAAGCGCTCGGGCGGAGGCGGCGCGGAGGCGGGCCCTCGGCGGCTGGATCTCAGCCTGCGGGGCCCGAACGCGGTTGGTGGCTGGCTGGGGGCTACGTGGCCAGATCTGGACCATCAGATCCCAAATCTGACGATCTGGATCTGATGGGTGGCTAGGGTTTCGGATTTGGGGGCTTTGGATAAAAATTTGGAGCATATCTGGGGGTGTGGCTGCAATTTTGGACTAGGGAAACCCTAGAAGAGGGGTGGGAGTGTGGTGGTCTTTATATAGCCCAGGTGGCTGGCAGTTGGCAAAAACATCCCCGGTTTCTCTCTCATGCGCGCGGTGTTTACGTTTCTGACCGCCGGGGGTCCGCAGGACCTCCGATTCGGGTAAAACTTCGAACTGCGCGATCAGCGCGTCGAGACGGAGGCGTTCACCTCGCACTGGAACCGTTCTGAGAACACTTTCCGACGCTCTATAAAAATAAACCGTTTAATTATTAAACGGGGTTTCATTCCGTTGGCTGCGGCTGGTCTTGTACGGTTTTCGCGATGGTGATCGGGCGAAACCCGGTGTCGCAAGGTCGAGTGTCAATGTGGCAAGGGTCGGTCTTCGTCCGGTACGAGATAAGAGGGGAAAAAATAATCGCCGATCGATAAATCAGGGATGCAAACACCGCAAACAATTCAGACAATCAACCAATTCACACCGAAAACAATTTTTTTTATTTTTTGTGAAATCTGGGCTGTTACACACTACACCTGTGGTGCTACTTCATCGCTGGAGGTCAATCGGGAGTCATCCTTTCCGGTGGTCTACTACACGACAGGGAGGTCGTAGTTCCGAGTCTACGCCAGCCACGTTCGCAAGAACGTTTCCCTCTTTCGGTCTTCAAAGGTATGAACACCGATTCCCTCCGTTACTTTACATCGCCATAGCATAGATCTTGGGTTCGGGTACCGTAGGTATGAAAATTTTGTGTTTTTTTCCCGTATCCCAACAGTATCATTCCAAGGGTTTGGATGTACCGGCGAAGGTGGACGCCAACTCTCGGAGTGAGAAGAAGGAAATGCACGACACATGAAAGGCTAGCAAATATGAGGAGGTGGAAGTGTCAACTTTCAATACTTACATTAGTCCGAAGAACTCATACACTTATTATCGGTAACTCTCAATCTAATAAGGAGGTTCACAAAGAGACAAGTACCCCGAGGAGGAGTTTATGGGGGTTTGGTTATCCTTGCGCATCGTCGACTCATGGTACATGAGTGTACTCTCATATCCGATCCCTCCAAAGATTAGCGATCCATCTAGTAGCTCGAGTTCTCAACTAGTTTTGTAGGTTTTGAAAATAAACACGGATTGCCGAAAATACGACAACTATCACTAATAGGCTAGAGCTCTTGACACCAAAAGTTCAAACATTACTCACATCAATACCTCAAAACTATTGCAAGTTACTACTAAAATTAAATAGCAACCTCAATTGTCTACTCCCAAGACAAGACACAACTCAGTGCAACAACCAAATCTCTTAACAAGATAAACATGAAAACTAAAGAGAGTTCCAGCAACAAACTAAACAAAATCCAAGGCTCTTGCTAAAGACAAACTAAAACTAAAACTAAACATGGCAGTAGCTACGAAAAGATAAAGAACACACAACAACAAAAAGATAGGCATGAAAAATCCTATGATGTGCTCTAGATTGGAGTGGAGCGTGTTTCTGTCCCACACAAAGTAAGACGGGGTCTAACTTTTTATTAACAGCAAGCAAAGCTAAAGAAAACTAAAAATAAAACCTAAGAGCGAGACGCTCCAAGCATAGCACATAACACATGAAGTGATAAAAATATAGTGAGACAAAGGACAAAGGACAAACTCTCATTCCCCTCTTTCATGTCAATGATAGCACCAATGGTGCGGAGAAAAGGACGTCCCAAAATAATTGGACATAAATGTTCCTCCCGCGGCTGAATCTAACAGGTTCCGCGAGGTAAAGTTTAAGCCTGCATAAAAAGTCTGGATAACCATCCAGGTAGTCAAACTATGTGTATGACATTTATTAACAAGATATTTCATACGTTCCCAAGCTTGGGCAACGTGTTCATTATCCAATTGCCTCAAATTCATAATGTTACTAATCAATTGGATAATTTTAGCAGGTGGGTAGTACTTCCCAATAAAAGCATCTTTGCACTTATCCCAAGAATCTATGCTATTCCTAGGCAAATATTGAAAACAGATTTTAGCTCCGTCCCTCAAAGAGAAAGGAAAAAGCTTGAGCTTAACAACATCACCTTCTAATTCTTTATACTTTTGCATATCACATAATTCAACAAAATTATTCAAGTGTAAAGCGGCAGCATCTCCAGCACCAGAGAATTGATCTCTCATAACAAGGTTTAGCAAAGCAGGTTTAATTTCATAAGAGGTAGCTGAAGTGGGAGGTGTGGCAATAGGAGTGCAGATAAAGTCTTTGTTGTTGTGACTGGTGAAGTCACACAACTTGGTGTTTTCAGTGGAACACATAGTAGCAGCAAGTGTGGCAGATTTTTTTTGTAATTTTTGATATAAGACACAAAGATAAAAATAGAAAGGTAAAAGGTAGTGGGAAACTCCCCTATCTTATCACTCGAAGTCCCCGACAACGGCGCCAGAAAATTGCTTGATGTGCGAGATGATGACAATGGTTTCTCGCCCTTCGTTGGTTACCCCAAGTGGAAGGTGAGATGTAGGATAGCAGCAAATTTCCCCTATGTAGTGGATAGGGTTTGTCTCCCGTAGGACTCCGGCAATGATAAGTAGGTGACAGCGACGCAACTGACGTGTACCTGAATACAACACAATTAACTTTGCTCCCAACGAAGTTCAGAGAGGTTGGCAATCTCTCTGGTCTTGTTGTTTACAAAGGATCAAACACACAAGGGATAATGATAATGATAGCAACTGAAAGTAAAAGCTAGAAAAGTAAATGAGCGTATAAACAATGATGAGAATGTGGACCGGGGTCCCGTGATGTTCACTAGTGATGTCTCTCTCCAAAAAGATGATAAAACTGCTATGCGAGGTAAACAAATTACAGATGGGCAATTGACAGGATTATAAACGCACCGCAATGCTAACTAAGCTACAAAAGAAAGGAAGAGGCTCAAAAGCATGGGCAGTACGCCAAAATAAGTAGACTGAAATCCATCTGCATCTACTACTAATCATCCACCTTGAGATATCTATCCAGAACATCTCCCTGGTATTAAGTTGCGAGCCCCACCCAAAGTGTAAACCCAAAGCAACAGACAACCGCATTAAAAAGAACTTTGCGTAAAGTAAACAATCCTTGCAACCGCGGTTGCAAACACCGTTGTTTTCCCCCTTGCGGCCACAGCACATCCCCTAGACTCATGTTTCTGTCACTCAAGCGTGTCATCAGGGGGCATGTACCCACAATCAAGCATAATGTTCCCTCTTGGAGTTACTACCTACCACTTGGCCAAAGCAATAAACAGCAACGGAGAACATGCAAGAATTACTTCGGAACAAAAATACAAAAGAGAAGAACCAATTATATTACTATATCACAATCTGAAAATAATCTCATAATCCATCAGATCCCATGAAACTCAGCATAGCAAAAGCAGAAAGATTACATATGTGCCTCGATCATGTAGGGCAGCTCACGAGGTCTAAACCATGAAGAACAAAGATGGTAGGAGAACATCACATAGCTACTGATCACGGACCCATGGTCCAAAGGAAACTATTCACGGCACATCCGGGAAGCGTCCATGGTGGAGGATAAGCTCCCGGAGGTCGATCCTCCCTCCGGAAGGGTGTCGGGAGGGGTCCTGACGGTGCTCCCGATCTTGGAAGCACGGTGGCGGCGAAACAAAGGCGAGATCGCGAAAAAGGTTTCTGTCCTCGGAAGTTTCCCGTGATGGAGATTAAATAGGCGAAGGGGGGCAGACAGGGGGGCCACCAGGAGTCTAGGCGCCCCCCTGGCGCGGCCAGGCGCTTGGGAAACTGGTGGTGGCCCCCCGACCCTCCTTCGGGGCTCTGGAAGCTTCCGGTACACTGATTTTTATCTGATTTTCCCGGATTTTTGGAGCACTTTTTATATGGGGGAAAAATGAAATAGATAAACAACAGAAAACAGAAACTGGCACTGGGGTGCACTGAGTTAATAGGTTAGTCCAAATATGATCAAAAGTGCATCTAGATCATAGCAGTATCACACAAACCATGCATGGAGCGAGCATAAATTATCGATACGTTTGGGACGTATCAGTCACTAGCGGAGTGCTTGCGAGCTCAGGCGAGGAGTTGATAAGGGATGCACCTACTCGGGTAGTCATGGAGTGAGCTATTCATTCATGCACCTGTGGTGCGCTCGAGTGTCCGGGCGAATGGTCCTCCTGGATGCTGATCGGGTCTTGCTAGTTGGTGCGAGTAGCTACTCAGGCACTTCATCATCTTCTGGGTGAGGGAGCACCCGAACTCTATAGACTCATTTTATCCTGCTTGTGCGAGTAATCACTCGAGCACGTCATCATCTGCTGGGTGAGGGAGCACCCAAACTATGTAGATGAATTTTTTCTTGTTAGAGGGGAGTAACCACTCGCGTCCTCGAGGCTTGGTCCATGCTCTGTTTTTAGCAAAGACAGGGAGCTCTCGATGGGAGTAAGATTTTGGTACATTTTTTGAAATAAGGAACCGGAAAAGCACATAATCTTTCCAGTGTTTGGTTTTGGCAGTGACTTGTCTTGAATCAATCTTTCAGAGTTGCCATGGTAGCAGGGATCATAATGATACTCTTGGTGACGTGCGTGATGACGGTGTCTAGTTTGTGAACCGTCGCGTCTTCTGTTCGGCCATAATGACATCTCGGATACTGTGTTGCAATCCTGCGCTGCTACTTCCCGTTGGATTTCTGAGGCGTGTAAGGAAAACATGCGAGATTTGATGTTTCCTTTATTGAGTATTTCTTGATGTGAAGGGGCATCTTGTCTTGGACTCTCTATCGTCATGCGCATTGGTCTTGATTTAATGGTGACGCCGTTTGGTTTTCTTGAAAATTTATTCGCTTGCCCCTGGCCGGGGCTATAAATATCCGCTGCTGCTTGTTTTGTGCTCAGCATCTCCTCTTCTTCCATCTTCTTCTCCCTTGATCTGCTTGATATGGAACCCAAACGTGGTGGTCACGTAGGTGCCGCTAGTTCTTCTCGCGGCATGGCTGGCCAAGGTCGGGGTCACCGTGGTTTAGGTGCCCGTACTCCTTGTTCTTCCCGACAGGGACGCGGTGGTGCTGCAATGACGCCTCTCCCTGCTGTTGGGGAGGGCGTTTGGCGCTATGACTTTCTTTTGCGAATACTTAGCTGGACGGCCAGCCAGATCCCTCTTCCTTTTTTGTTTACTCCCATTGTTTCTGAGCTCAGTTTGAAATGTCTTTGGTTTCATCTTCAAGGATGCTCTCGCTCTCCTTTATGGATGGAGCTTGAGGTTGATAGCTCGTTCTTGATTTTCTTGGGCTCTGGTTGGAGGTCATTTTCTCGCTAGCTGGTGGTAATCGTCTGGACCCGTACTGGGAGGACTCGAGCAGCGATAGTTCTGGTGAATCCAGGGGCACCTCGACTTCTTCTCATGTGGCTTCATCTTTTTCCGACTCCTCGGCTGATGGTGCTTGCTCTTCTAATTCTAGAGAGGGCTCAGACGTCAAGCCATAGGCCAAGCGAGTGGGCCGATTGGCAAGGTCACCAGGCTCAGGAAGGAGGCGGGCTTGCTTCTTGTAGACTTAGGGTTACTTTGTCTATGATGATGCCCGTCAAGATGTGGACCAAAGTACCAATTATCTCAACATGTGCACACATGTAGAAGTCATAATTCCTTATAATAATTGGTCTTGTAGTCCTTTTGAGAATTTTTCTTTGTGTACTGAACCTTGTATCTCTCTGATATGTAATGAGAAAATTTCTTCGAGTACTGAACCTTGTCTCCCTCTGATATGTAATGAGAAAATGTCTTTGAGTACTGAATCTTGTATCTCTTTGATATGTAATGCGAAAATGTCTTCGAGTAATGAACCTTGTATCCCTCTGATATGTAATGAGAAAATGTCTTCGAGTACTTGGTCCAGCAGTCCTTTTAACAATATTGGGTGCGCGACAGCGCTCCCGATGAGAGTAGCCCCCGAGGCTATGTTTGACTTGCAGAGTCGATCATAGGCTAAAATATATTCTGCTATGTTGGTCTCGTCTTGCATTCGACCCGCTATTCTGAGCTTGTCGGGTGCACGGCAGCGCTCCCGATGGGAGTAGCCCTCGAGTCAATAGGTGATCACTTGATGATCGGGTGAAGAATTAGAAGCTATCCTGACCTGTGTTTATTTATCCTTCATTCTGGGCGTAGATTTTTCTGATGCAGAGTTGTCGAGGTACGGGAGGAAAACACCGTAGGTAGAAAGTAGGTTTTTAATTCTTGAGTCCCCGGGTGTTGAAGGGGGAAAATTGATTGCCTGGATGGGAGATTCTTCATAAGGCTAAGCGGGCCCGTGCTTATGCTCCTGAGTCTTGAAAGTGTTTTTGTCATCTGGACAAACGGGAACCTTGGAAAAAAATCTACGTTTCTACCGCTGAGTGCTGAGGAAGTAACGTCGCGTCAGAGAAAAACGCCTCGAGAGGAGAGTCTGCGCTCGAGCCCTCGAGTGCCAAAGTAGTGTTGTCGCGTGAGAGAAAAGCCGCCTCGAGGGGGTAGTCTGCGCTCGAGCCCCGAGTGCCAAAGTAGTGTCGCCGCGTGAGCAAAAAATGCCTGGAGGGGGGAGTCTGCGCTCGATCCCCCGAGTGCCAAAGTAGTGTCGTCGCGTGAGCGAAAAACGCCTCGAGGAGGGAGTCTGCGCTCGATCCCTCGAGTGCCAAAGTAGTGTCGTCACGTGAGAGAAAAACGCCTCGAGTGGGGAGTCTGCGCTCGAGCCCCCGAGTGCCAAAGTAGTGTCGTCGCGTGAGTGAAAAACGCCTCGAGGGGGGAGAATGTGCTCGAGCCCCCGAGTGCCAAATTATTGTCGTCGCGTGAGCGAAAAACGCCTCGAGGGGGGAGACTGTGCTAGATCCCCCGAGTGCCAAAGTGGTGTTATTTGGGCAACACATATTTTATTGCTTCAGGTTTTTACATGAGTTTCCTATCAGTGTTGTTGCCGATATTGTGTTGCTTGGCAAAAGTGCTAATGAGTAGTCTATGGGTAGAAGAGGCGCAAGTTTGCCACATTCCATGGATTTCCCATGTCTTTGTTGGTCTTCGGGTTTTTTAGTCTCTATTCTCCTCCTCCTATGACCTCAGAGACTATGAATGGTCCTTCCCACTGCGGGGCAAGTTTGTGGACCTTTTCTTGTATTAGTCGCAGGACGAGATCTCCTTCGCGGAAGGTTCTTGTCCGCAGGCGGCTGGTTTGGTATGTGCGTAGCTTGTCTTGGTATCCTTCTGGCCTTACTAGGGATGTCTCCCTTGCCTCTTCCACGACGTCTTTGTCGTATTCGAGTGCGTCTTCTGCCTCTTCCTCTTCGTATCCCGTGATTCGGGGAGCTCCAAACTTGAGGTCGTGTGGCAGTACAGCCTCCGCCCCGTACACCATGAAGAATGACGTGTATTGGCTTGAAGCATTGGAGTGGTGCGCAAACTCCATAGGACTGCGGGAAGTTTTACTATCCAGATGCCTGTTGCTTGCTCGAGTGGTGCGAGGAGCCTCTTTTATATCCCGCCGCATACTAAACCGTTTGCTTTCTCCACTTGCCCGTTGGACTGCCGGTGCATGACTGAAGCGTAATTGATCTTGATGCCCAGCTCCTGGTAGAAGTTTTGGAATTCAGCTGTTGTGACGTTTGTTCCGTTGTCAGTGATGATGTTGTGCGGCACACCGAATCGAAAGATGATTGACTTGAGGAAGTTGACTGCTGTGAGGGCTGTCGAGCTGGTGATTGGCATTGGTTCAATCCACCTGGTGAACTTGTCGACTTCTACTAGAAGATGTGTTCTGCCGCCTTTTGCGGATTTCTTGAATGGGCCAACCATGTCGAGTCCCAAGGTGGCGAAAGGCCAGGATAGTGGGATAGTTTTGAGTTCTGATACTGGCGCGTGAGGCCTGCTGGCAAATTTTTGACAGGCGATACAGCGTCGCACGATGTCTTCCGTATTTCTCATTGCGGTTGGACAGTAGAAGCCTGCTCGAAAAGCTTTGGCCACCAGGTCGCGACTACTCTCGTGGTGTCCGCAAGTGCCTTCGTGGATCTCGAGTAGTAGGGCCTTGCCATCTTCCTCCTCAATGCACTTTTGGAGTATTTGAGAAATGTTGCGCTTGTCGAGCTGTCCATTGATTATGGTGAATGTCTTGGATCGTCGGTTGATGCATCGAGCTTCCGCAACGTCCTGCGGCAGGGTGCGTTGTATCAGGAAACTGAGGAATGGTCTTGTGCAGGTTGGGCCTTCGGGTGATGCTGGTTTTGCCTACTCGACTGGGTTGTTGCCTTCTTCATCAGCGGCTGGGTTCGGTGCTTCTTCTTGTGCCGGTTCGCTTGTGTTGCCGGCTTCTGCGGCTGCTCCTGGCGCGAGTCTCTTGGTTTTGATTGATCTTTGGCTGATCTTCTCGAGGAAAACTCCTTGGGGAATTGGTCCTCGAGTTGATCCGATGTTTGTGAGCTTGTCTGCTTCTGTGTTATTCGCACTGGCGACGTAGTTTAGCTCGCATCCATCAAACTCTCCTTCTAGGGTGTTCTAGAGCTTCTGGTATGCTAACATGTTGCCTGCGACTGCTTCACAGTCCCCCATTGCTTGTTGGACGACAAGGTTGGAGTCATCATAGATTACGAGGCGGGTGGTGTCGCAAGATTTTTCCATGCGCATGTCATGGAGTAGTGCCTCATATTCTGCTTCGTTGTTTGATGCCTTGCTGAATTTTATTTGGAGCACGTATCTGAGCTTATCTCCTTTGGGTGAGATTAGCATGACGCCTGCTCCAACCCCTTGGTACCTTTTTGACCCGTAGAAGAACATCTTCCATGAGTTGTAGAGGTCTAGAGGGTCGGGTGTTTGTACCTCTATCCATTCGACCAGAAAATCTAGGAGTAGTTCGGCTTTGATTGCCGTTGGGTGCCTGAATTGTAGGTCGCGGGGGCTGAGCTCGATGTTCCACTCGGCGACTCGACCCATTTCTCATGGGTTGTTGAGGATGTCGGCGAGTGGTGCACTGCTCACAGCCGTGATTTAATGCTCCTCGAAGTAGTGCGTTACTTTCCGTGATGTTATGAAGAGGGCATACACGAGCTTCTGGTAATGCGAGTACTGCTGCTGAGATTTTGTGAGGACCTCGCTGAGGTAATAGATTGGCCTTTGTATTCTTTGAACTTTGCCTTCTTCCGCGCGCTCGACGACGAGCGCGGTGCTGACCATGCTGCTGCGTGCCGCTATGTAGAGGTAGAGAGGTTCTCGCTCCTTTGGTACTGCCAGGATTAGTGGGGTCGAGAGAGTCTTTTTTAGGTCTGCGAATGCACCCTGGGCCTCTTCAGTCCACTCGAATTTGCCTCCTTTTCTGAGTAGTTGGTAGAAATGTAGAGTCCTTTCTCCTATCCTGCTGATGAAGCAGCTGAAGGCTGCGAGTCTTCCGGTAAGTTGTTGTACGCCTTTGATGTCGATCGGTTCTTGCATTCTTGCGAGTGCTTGGACTTTTTTCTGGGTTGGCTTCGACTCCTCAGGCAGAGACGATGTACCGGAGCAGCTTTCCGGCTCGGATGCCGAACACACACTTTTTTGGATTGAGCTTGATTATGTATCTGTTAAGTGCCGAGAAAGTCTCTCGGAGGTCGCCGAGTAGTGTACCCGAGTTGTATGTTTTGACAATGTGTCGTCGACGTATACTTGGACGTTTCTGACGATTTGGTCCCTTAGACATGCTTGCATCATCCGCTGGTACGTGGATCCAGTGTTTTTCAATCCGAAAGGCATTGTTTTGTAGCAGAACACACCGTAGGGGGTGATGAATGAGGTATGCTCTTCGTCTTCCTCCTTCATCCTGATTTGGTTGTACCCTGAGTAGGCGTCGAGGAAGGACAGAAGGTCGCATCCTACGGTGGAGTCGATTATCTGGTCTATCCTTGGGAGAGGGAAGTGGTCCTTTTGGCAGTGCTTTTTGATGAGCCCATAGTCTACGCACGTTCGTAGTACGTCGGTGTCCTTTTAGGTACTAGAACTGGGTTTGCGACCCAGGTGGCCTTCTTCTTCTCCCGGATGAATTGTGCGTCGAGTAATCGGTTGAATTCTTCTCCAATGGCTATGTGCTTGTGTTTGGAGAATATACGCAGCGCCTGCTTCACTGGTTTGGTGTTTGGGTAGATTTGCAGTGCGTGCTCTGCAAACTCTCGTTGTATTCCGGGCATGCCGGGCACCAGGCGAAAATTTTCCACTCCTCGTGGAGGAAAACCATAAGGGCGGTTGCTTGTTCTTCTGGTAGATGAGCGTAGATTCGAACCACCTTGTCCGGGTTCATTGGATGCACCTGATGGGTGACTGTGTCGCTGTCGACGCTGAAGCCGCGTGTGAATTCCTTTGTTTCGCTTCTGCTTGCTAGCGGAAAGACGCTCTTGTCTACCACCATAGCTATCTCTTCGAGCTGTTGTTGTGCTCCAAACGTGTCGGAGAATTGATGAAAGTCTCGGTCGCATTGATCCAATTTGATCAAACTTCCATTGACCGTGATGACTCTGGCTTCTTGAGCTGGAGGTATGCATAGTGTGGGACGGCATGAATTGCGCGAATGAAAGCCGACCGAGTATGGTGTGATATTGGGACTGCCAGTCGAGTACCTCAAATCGAGGATTTTCCTTACGAAGTTACCCTTGCTGCCGAAAACGACGTCGAGCTTGATTGTTCCCAGGGAGGAGGCTGCTTCGCCTGGTACTACGCCGTAGAGTGTGACGCCTGAGTTCTTCCAGACTGATCGTGGAATCAGCATCTTGTGCAAGGTGCTGGTGAAGATGATGTTTAAGCTGATGCCCCCGTCCATGAATACTCTGTCCATGTCATAACCGCCGATCTGAGCTTCGAGGACCAACGGTGCGTGCCCTGGTCTTGGAATTGCGGGTGGATGATCGTCTTGCGAGAAAGTGATGTCGGTCTCTGAGCCATATAAGTGGTAGGTTTCTTCTGTCCATTAGTCCTTGGTTGCTCGAGCTTGCAGGGTGTGGGCGTCCTGTTTTGACTTTGAGGGTCGTTCTTCTTGGATCATGCAGACTCGTCCGTGAGACGGAGCGTATTGCTCTTCTGTGTAAGGTGCTTACGGCTGTGCTGCTCCTCGAGCCCGTTTGGCTTTGTGTCGCTTCTCTTCCTTGAGCCTTTTGGAGAGTTCGGTGAACAAACAACAGCTTCTCAGGATGTGGCCTTCTCTAAGGCGTCCCCAATCGTCTTCGAAATAGTGGATTGTGCAGGGTCCATCCAGCTGGGCTGTGAGTTTGCTAGAGCCGGCGTGCCTTCTTCTTCTTGCGATGTGGAATGACTGCGAGTGATCTTATGTATGGGAGTGGAACCTTTGGTCAGCTCTATTCCGTCGTTGATCGAGTAGTTCTGAATCATCTTGGCAAACTCGTTCGGTCTTCGGTCAGGGTCGTAGTATTCTCCAAATTGAGTTTCAGAGTCTCCTCGTGTGCTGCGGCGGGTGCCCGGGTGGCGGCGGGTGTTCGAGTGGTCATCGAAGCTGCTGCGACATGCGGTGGCTCCTCGAGCGAGACTTCCATGTGGACTTCTTGCACTTGCTCTAGCGCCATGGCTGGCTTCATGGATGCGGCTTGTGTTTGCCTTCTGATTCGTCGAGTTCTTTTTCGCCGGGTGCGACTTTGGTAGTCGCCGAAAGATTTATCTTGGCTCAGTTGCTGGCCAAGCGATCTTGATGGCGCAACGGAGACGCTTGCGATGAATTTTAGTTCTTCGAGTGGGTTGGATCTTTCTCGAGTCCTCGAGGTGCGTCTTGCTGATCAAGGGACCGCCGAGAACGTGATTCCAACCTATGTCTTCCCCACGGTCGGCGCCAATTGACGAGGATTGACCTCGGCAAATCCCATGGTTAGGAACCCTGGGTTACATCGTAGAGGAGATGTGCAGGTTGGCGATACTCGTCGGCTAACAGGAGATAGGGATTTACCCATGTTCAGGGCCCTCGATTGGTGAAACCCCTACTTCCTGCTCTTTTGTCTTATGGTGGAGGCGATTACAGTGGTGGTTGAGGCGAGTTCTCTCGGGACCGGAGGTGTTACTATGGGATTGGCTGCCCTAGATGTCCCCTCTCCCAGCCTTTATATACTAGGTTGGGTCGCAAGGAGTCCATCTCGGGTTACAGAGACAGTTGCCTAATCTAGTTTAGTCTTGGATGCCAAATCATAGCTTCCATAGTCGTCGAGGACTCCTACGTCGGTGCCTCGAGTGGGCCAGTCGTGGGCCTGTCGAGGCTTCCATCAGGCCTTCTGTCTTGACGCATACCAGGTACACTCATCCGTAGGATTTTTGGGGACACCCCCTCGTCACTCGCTGAGAAGATGTGCAAGCTAGACGCCCTGGCACGCCATCATGGCGGCGGCGATGTATTCTGCCTCGCAAGACGAGATCGCCACCACCTTCTGTTTCTGCGATTGCCAACTGATGAGGCTCTTCCCAAGTAAGAGCAGGACGCCGGTGTTTCTCTTGCGGGTGGCCACATCCCCCTCCATGATGCTGTCACTTTAGCCGACCAAGGACACCCTTGATTCCTTCCTCCTGTAGCGGCACCCATAGTCCTGGGTTCCGGCAATGTACCGGATGATGTGCTTGGTGGCGGCATGATGCTCGGTGGTGGGGTTCTCCATGAAGCGACTCACATACCGCACTGAGTAGGATATGTCCGACCACGTGTGCACCAGATACCGGAGCCCGCCGACGATGCTCCGGTACGCCGTCGCGTCAATCGTGGGCAGCTCGCCCTGCTCAGCTTGAAGCGTGGTTCCATCAGGATGTGACAGGGATTGCAGCCCGTCATGCCGCTCCGCTCGATGATCTTGGAAGCATAGGCCGCCTGGTTGAGGGAGATGCCATCCGCGCTCCTCTTCACCTCGATGCTGAGGTAGAAACTGAGCAAGCCCAGGTCGCTCATGCGAAAGAGCTTCTGCATCTCCTCCTTGAAGCGACCAATCTCGCTGGTGTTGTTTCCTGTAATGATCAGGTCGTCGACGTACACACCGATAAGTAGGCGCGTCGCTCCTTCGCCGCGTCCGTAAACAGCGTGCTCCGATGCGCTCCGGCTAAAACCTAGCCCGATGAGCCACTTGTCCAGCTTCTCGTTCCAGGCACGCGAAGCCTGTCGCAGCCCGTACAGATCTTTGTCGTGGCGCAACACCTGGTGTTCCTTCCCTGCCACAATGTATCCAGGAGGTCGCGATACATACACTTCCTCTTGCAACTCACCATTGAGGAAGGCGCTCTTGACATCCATGTGATGAACTTCCCATCTCTCATGCACGGCGAGTGCGATTAGCAGGTGAACAGATTCAAGGTGCGCCACAGGGGATAATATCTCGTCGAAATCTACTCCCTGCCGCTGGATGTATCCCTTTGCCAAGAGCCACGCCTTGTGCTTCTGGATGTTGCCTTGCGTGTCCCTTCTAAGCTTGTAAACCCATTTGAGTCCAATGGGCTTGTGTCCTACAGGAAGATCAGTGAGGCGCCATGTGTTGTTGGCTTGTTGCCAACAATGGAGCTCATCTCCTCGTTCATGGCCTCGCGCCACACGTGCTTGCCCTTCGCCTTGGAGAAGGTTCTGGGCTCGTCAATTCTCCCAGATGCAGCTCGTCCTCCCACCCCATCATGACGTAGTCGTCGTACTGGCGGTTTGGCACCATGATCCCGCGCCATGCGCGGGTGTTCATGGGGTGTGCTTGACTTGGCGCCTCCTCGCCGTCAGCGTGCTCACCGCTGGGTGCCGTCGTGTCCAGCGTCTCCTCCCCCGTGGCTGGTGGCGTCACAGGGGTCGGTGATGAAGAGCTGGGTGGGTTGGTGTTAGAAGACGCTCTTCCGCCCACGACTGCTGGCTTGGTCGTTCGAGTAAACGTGTAGGATAAGTGCTCGACGATGAACTTGCCCGCCTCCGATGCTCGTATGGTGCCCGCCTAGTCCTAGCACGCGCCCTCGTCAAACACCACATCACGGGAGACGTGGACGCGATTGCACACGGGGTCGTAGACGCGATACGCCAGGCTCCCGGGCTCGTACCCGAGTAGCACCATGGGCGTGCTTTGATCATCCAGCTTGGCCGCATGCGGCTTCACCATCTTGACGTGCGCTACACACCGAAAAACTCACAGGTGACTCACATTGGCCTTGTGACCATGCCATACCTCATAGGGAGTTTTCCCGTCGACACTCTTGATGGGTGAACGGTTGAGCAAGTAGACGGTGGTGGTCACCGCTTCTCCCCAAAGTCGCGCGGGCATGCCCTTTGCCTTCATGAGGCTCCTCGCGGCGGCGACGATCGTCTGGTTCCGGCGCTCCCGCACGTCGTTCTGCTGTGGAGAGTAGGGCGCAGTGAGCTGCCGCCCAACCCCTTCATCGGCGCAATAAGTGGAGAACGTCGCCGAGGTGAATTCCCTTTCGTGATTCATGCGGAGAAGTCAGAGCTTGCGCCCCGTTTCTACTTCAACGCCGGACATGAAATGCCTGATCGCCGTTGCGGCCTCTTCCTTCGCGGTCAGCAGGACCAGCCACATGTAGCTGCTGTGATCGTCGATGAGGAGGAGGAAGTACCGCCGCACGACTTTCATCGCCGGCGTGATCGGCCCGCATAGATCGCCATGCACCAGGTCCAGCAGTCCCGTTGCGTGTCCTTTCCCCACCTGGGGAAAAGGGGCGCACCTCTGCTTCCCAGCGATGTAACTCTCGCAGAGCTGCTCCATGTGGTCGATGACCAGCATATCGTGCACCATGCCATGCCGCGACAGTTTCTGGAGCGCGTCGAAGTTGAGGTGCCCGTAGCGTTCGTGTCAGCTCCACACTGCCTCTCCTGTGTGCGCGCCGAGGTACATAGGTTGTGCAATGTCGAGGGTGACTATGTAGAGCATGTTCCGCGCATGCTCCATGCTCGCCAGGAGGCGCCGCTGTTGGTATCAGAGACGAAGCACCCTGAGCTCGATTTGCACCTGGCAGCCGGTCTCGTCTAGCTGCCCGAGGCTGATGTTGTTGGCGTAGAGGCGCGGGATGTTGTAAACGTCGGTGAGCATGCGATGCTCACTATTTCTGCAGGTGAATATAATTATTCGCCGCCCCTTTATGTCGACGGCCGAGCCATCTCCGAACTTCACCGTTTCTGTCACTGCTGTTTCGAGGTCGGCGAACGCCCCCCTGTGGCTGGTCATGTGGTTGCTGGCCCCACTGTCCAGGAACCTCTTGTCGTCACTGAGATCATCCTTCGTGAGGTGGCCGTGCTCCTCGATCAGAGCGATCAGCTCCGGCCTTGTGGCCATGAGTTCCTGCAGCGCATGCCGTTCGCTGCGCCCTTGGTGCACACCCTCATTGGATGGCACAAGGGTGGACATCAACAATGAGGGGTCGCGCTCGTGAAGGGTACAGGCGCGAGAAAGCAGCAGCCCAGATTCGTCGTCCTCGAGCGCCGCCAGATTTGCTCGATGTTGCGGCTGGGGCTACGCCAGCGCTGGGGTCGGCCGCCATTGCCCCTTGCGCTCGCGTCAGGGCTCCTTGCAGTCCCTGTACATTACAGTAATAGCACTTCACCTTGGACATGTTGCGTTCGCGGTGCTCGCCGCCATGACCGCGGCCCGACGGTTTGCTGGCGTGAAACCGGCTCCCGCCGCCGGAGACTTTCCCGCGTTTGTGCTGCTTGCACCATGCGTCCCTGTAAGTGCATCAAGTGCCTTCCCCTTGAGGTGTTGGAGTTTGATGACAAAACGGTTAAGGGACTGATGTGTTTGTGAGTATACACAGGAGAACAGTCCCTGATGAGGTGTTTAACCACCAATGTTGACCCCCCAAAATGTTGAGGAACATTGAAGAGAACGGTGCATCTCCTGAAGAATGAAGTTGCGCGAAATCCTGAGGAAGTAGGATCCTGAAGCGTTCGGTTGAAGCTGCAGCTGAAGACGATCCTGAGGAAGTTCGTGCTGAAGACGAAGTTGAAGCGTAGTCTGCGCTAAGACTTTTTATACTTCTTGAGTCATAGGAAAACACCGCACTGTTGGAGGGGTTGAAGAAAACGAGTTCCGAAGGTCTGAGGAAGTGCTCAGTTAGGAATCCTGAAGAAAAACCCTGAGGAAATCTCCTGCAGTAGAAGTTCAGTTCCTCGGGTGTCTGAGACGTTGTTCTTCAGGACACTGAGGAATCTGTCTTCGGTTGAGGAGTCTGGAGACTGCGAGTGCGGTTCTCCTGAAGAGAGAAATCTCCTGCAGTAGAAGTTCAGTTCCTCGGGTGTCTGAGACGTTGTTCTTCAGGACACTGAGGAATCTGTCTTCGGTTGAGGAGTCTGGAGACTGCGAGTGCAGTTCTCCTGAAGAGAGTGAGATCTCCTGCAGTAGAAGTTCAGTCCTCATGTGTCTGAGACGTTGTTCTTCAGGACACTGAGGTAACTAACTTCGGTTGAGGAGTCTGGAGAGAGAATACTTTGACCGTGCCACGTGTTGCGTGGTGAGAGGCTGGAACTTGTCTAGCAACGGTCATTTCCGAGGGCATGAAAGTAATTGCATGCATGGGCATTTATGTCCTTTCACCTCGGGTTGCTCCGCGGCTATAAATAGCCACCCCCAGCCCCATTTGTGGGTTGGCTGCTCCCAGAGAAAAACTGACACTTGTCATTTGAGAGCAACCCACCTCTGAGGAAACTGAAGAACCTATGTGAGGAAAACCACCAGCCTGAGTAGTTGAGCATTTCTGAGGAAGTCGGTTCGAGTGATCCGAAGCTTTTTACTCTTGAAGACTGTGATCTTCCAGCCGGTGTAGAAGTCTTCAGTCTGAGGAAGTCAAGATGCAATTGTGACTTCCCGAAGTGACTGAGTCTGTAAAGGTTTCGGGATTCTACCTTGAAGAATCACCTGAGTTATTGGACGGAGTCTGAGTACTTTAGTTCAAGGAGAACAAGGTGAAGACTATGTCTTCTGAGTTGAATCTCAGCCTCTCCAACCAGACGTAGAGTTGTCACAGCAACTTGAACTGGTCTACCAAACCAATGTCTTCAATCTCTGGTGCTATCTCTTCAACCTCTTAAGCTTCAGTATTTGATATGATATGCTTCAGCTCTCCCTCTGCTCTTTGTCTTCATACTATGCATCTGAATTGATTTATTTCTGTTGCATTATGATGAGCTGCCCTAATGATTACATTCTGTGAAGTTTTATTTCTTCATGATTTTGGTTACTTCTTCAGCTTCATGATTTTCTTTAGCTTCATGATTGCTTCAGTCCTGAAGAAAACCAAAATCTGATAGTAAAATTGAAAATCTCCCATTCACCCCCCCCCCTCTGGTCGATATATTGCACTTTCAGTCCCACTCCTGCTCTGTGAGGAGACGGTGTCCACTGAGGAGGCGGTGTCCACCGGCCATCTTGGCGTCGCCGGTGTAGCGTAGCTCCGACGAGCTCCTGCACTGTCACGCGATCTGGGCGTAATGATCCGGCACTGCCCGTAGAAATTTTTGGGCGACACGAACCTCTTCAACCGTGTTGCCCAGTAATCGCAGGTTGTTGACGAGGACGGTGATCCGCATCGCAAAAGCGTCGATGGTCTCACCATCCTTGAACGCGATCTGCTCGAAGTCGGTTAGGAGGCGTTGTGATGTCGCCTCTCGGACCCGCGTTGCACCGAGACACGTCGTGCGCACGAACTCCCAGGCCTCGTGAGCGGAGTTCTTGGCGACGAGGATGCAGTGAATCTCCTCCGGGATCGCCCGGATCAGTGCGGCGAGGCCCACCATGTCGTCGTGATCGGAGACTTCTCCTTCGCCCAACATGGCCTCCCAGAGGCCCTGGGCGCGCAGATTGATCTGCATAATCAAGGCCCACTGCATGTAGTTTGTGGTTGTCAGCTTGGGGTAGACGATCGTGCCGCTCCCGCCGGTGGATTCCTGGATCACGCGCTCGTGGACGACGACCTCGCCGCCGCCTCGCCTGACCCGACTCCTGCCGCGGCTGCGTTCCTGCACAACCAGCGTCTGCTGGCTGCCCGCCATGCCACCTTACCGACAGAGGCTCTGATGCCAATTGTTAGCTTGGCTCCGCCGTTTTTGTCGTAGACGTGCTCTTGCCGTGCTCTTACCGTGAACTCGTCGTGAGCTAGAGAGAAGACAAGGTGTTTGGTGCCGTGTAAAACTTACTGCTTTTCTGTTTTGCCCGTTCCTTTTATTCATGCGGAAGCAACAACTAGGCCCAGCGTTTGCTCCACGACCCTGCTTATCGAACGTGTCATCGCTCATCCACGGAGAGGTGCGCTCTCGGCATGAGCTGTACTTGATCAACCCCTAGACGCGCGCAGCTAGCGCAGATTGCGGCCACGCCCGTTATTCTATGTGAACGGGAAATAAAAGAAAACCAGACCGGGGAAACCGATCGGCTTTATTCATGGTTTATCTAACAGTTGAGGCGTAATTCGTTCATTTTGGTAAAGCTGGCCTTGATAGGGTGCATCAGAAATTCAGAATAGAACAAGTTATGATGATTGTATAATTGATCTACATGCAGTTGTGAAAGGATCCGATTTAGGTAGACTTAGTTTCAAGAGCCTGTCTAGGATAAATTAATTGGCGAACATAGCTTAAATAAACTTAAAGGAAGTTAATCAGGATCTTATTTCTGTGATTTTATTTTGACAAGCAACTTGCAGCTTTCTATTGCAAGTAGCAAGAGGAGTACATAGTCAATCCTTTTAATAATGATTTTGTTAGCTTGAGGAGAAGGACTAGCACGCAGGAAACCATCAGTTTAGGCTAGTGTATGGAACTAGTTGTTGTGTCCAAGTTTCTTCACTGCAGTGGTTATATGCTGAAGCTCTAAACTAAGTGTTGTATAAGAAAGCTAGTTGAGACAATTTAGAGAAGTTAAAGAAAACCAATTTAGTGAGCCATGTATGCTGGCAGTAGAGCTTGTACAGGAACTGTTGGGTATTTTTGGTCACGGGGATTCAGTTAATACCACGACTATGTTCAGTTTCAGTACTCATGTTCTCTGAACCAAATCCTTTCATCCTAACCTGTTTTTATTGTAGCCTAAGCTTTCTACTACTGTTCCGAATGCCACTAGTTGATACTGAAATTGAGTTGGCGAAAATTCAGAATAATATTGATAGTGTGACAGTAAATAAACCGTGACAATATTCAGTATAGGGTTGTTTCATATGGCTGTGTTTCCCTCATAGTTTTAAATAGCGGGCTATGCCAAATAGTGGCGGCCCTTCAAAACAGCTATAGCGGGGCTATAGCGAGGCTATAGCCGGCTATTTTAAATCTTTTTTACTCAATTGTACATGAATAGCGGCGAGGGTCATTTAGCGGCACCCTGCTGAAACAGCTATAGCGGGGCTATAGCTGGGCTATAGCTGGCTATTTAAAACTTTGGTTTCCCTTTAACCTTTCTGATAACTTGAATTTCTCTTGTCAGATGCTCACAACATATCTAGTCTGACTGACCAACTACTGCATTTGGAAAACCAAAGTGCGAAACAATAAGAAGTCAGACATAGCTTGACCAACTTCAGGTTATACATCAGTAGATGATCATCTTGTCTTGTTTTGGTTGTTCATGCATATAGTTCATCTAGATTTGTGCTTGTTTAAACCTGATGATAATAATATCTTGTTCTTGTTTTTCAAGGATAACTAGGAGGAGGACTAGATGATGGGCATGGTAGCTGCACGCGAGCCTAATGCATCCACGACCCCCACCGTCTCAGTCGTCACTGCCCTCCTCACCTCCTCTATCTCTAGCGCGTTGTCTGTGAGTGTGTGGGATTGGTGCCCTGATGTAGTGATGATGGTGAGATGTATGTTGTAAGACACTTGTCCACCGCGTCGTTCTTTTTCTTACATTGTCACATTGTCAACTGATCGCGAACTGTTTATACATATTTTAAACATGTGATGTAATCTATACTATTGTATGAACTATATGCTTGCATTTGAATAAATAGATTAATTAATATGATTTTTTAATTCCTGATTACTTACTAGTGGAGTGCAATCAAAAGGGCACACCCCTAGCACTACTTTTTTAATTCCCAAAACTTTACTGTTGGCGTACAGAACATGATGTCCCCCACTAGTATTCCTATTACTACTGGTGTACATATACAGAGCAGATGCCCAAGGGAACCTACAACGGCGAGACTCTCTGAGTCGCTTCAAGTTTGACTTACGAGTCGATGTGCTCGTATATCACTCTCGTCGTCGGCTCGGTAGCGTAGCACCACCGGGATGATACAAGGATATTCCTCTTTAGTTCATTTCGCTGATGTCTCGGTCGAACCTCTTCAAGTGTAGCATCGAGGGTGATTCCTCCTGATTTCACTTGATGGTAGGTACTCGAATCAACTGGTGTCCTTAAAGGTAGGTAGTCGGGAGACCCAACGGTGCCCGCGAGAGGTATTGTATCGGGACGGCAGGACAGGCGGATACCATAGTGGGCCTGGTCCTTTCTCGTTGGCCGTGAGATACCAAACCACGGAAGTCGAGCTCCTCCAGGAGCACACGCGAGACAAGGTAAGGAGACGGTCCACCTTGTTGGTAACCACGCGCTTTGACGGTACGACAGGGCAGGCACCGATGTACTCGTGGTCCTGGCTGTTGTTCGTTGTCCATTGTGTTTTTAGTCAGACAGCGATAACAGTTGTCTGTGAGATAATAATAAAATGCTAAATGGTTCGGTGGATGACTTGAGAGGCCCGTTGGTCTGTACGCACTACCTTCACGTGGGATAAGGAGTTATGGGCTCCACTGCGTCGTAGTTTGTCCGAAAGCTCTTCAGACATTAGCGGTATCGCGGTCTGATTGCCGGGAAGCTGTGTGTCTTCTTCGCTCGAGCGGTGTATTTGGATTTTATTTTGCTTCACCGATCAGCCTCGCACCGTGCAGGAGTGTGAAGGGTGAGGGTACTAGACCCCTGAGCGCATAGGATTTAGTCTGGCGGATGGCCTCTCTGTTGAGCCTAGGATGGGCTGCGGCGTGTCGGATAGTTTTGGTGGAGCGTTCCCTAACAAGGTGCCCGCTACCCTGGAGATCCGAGCGTTTAGGCTGAACATTAGTGCACCCTTGTAGGGAGTTTAATCTATTCGAATAGTCGTGTCCACGGTAACAGGACGCTTTATGTTGAAGCTAAATCTTACCACTACAAACTACTATTATTAAACTTTATGGTTCCGGGTCTTCTTCCTCGCAGGGGAGTCGAGGAAGGGAACTCGGAGGCATTGTTATTTGTTATCTAATACAACTTACTATTATACAATGCTGCATCAACTTATGCTGCATTTTTATTAATTTCATGTTGCTAAACTGCTTAAACTGTTGGCTATTCTCTCCTCATGGTGCAAGACTCGTCGGAAGATGCTAGTCTTCGATAGGCCTAGCTTCTTATCCTTATTTTGATTTCTACCTTGCAGTCCACTATAGACAGCCTCCCCTTTCCATTTGATACAAATGCATAAATGCTTAGTAGAGGACGTAAGACTCGCGGGTATGCTAGATACTCACCCTTGCTTTATTTCCCCCTTTTTGTTTTGCCTGATCAGCCGCTGCAGTCAACGTTGGAGTCCAGGAGTAGGAGATCCCCGATGCCGACCACAGCAACATGAAGATCCCCGATGCCTTCTACGACGTCGAGTTCCCCATTGACTAGGAGTAGTTTGGAGGTTCCCAGGCAGGAGGCCTCGTCTTTTCGATCGTTGTTGTTTTTGTGCGAGCCTTCTTAAGGCAGATCATTGATACGTCCAAAACGTATCTATAATTTTTGCTTTCTCCATGCCTCTTTTGTGTGATATTGCTATGATATTGATGAACTTCCATACACTTTTGATCATATTTGGACTAACCTATTAACTCAGTGCAACCCAGTGCCAGTTCCTGTTTTCTGCTGTTTTTCTATTTCAGGTTTCCCCCTTATTAAAAGTACCAGAAAAATTCCGGGAAAAATATAGGAAAAATCAGCGTACCATAAGCTTCGCGAAGAGCTCGAGAGGGGCCAGAGGGGAGCCAGGGGGCCCCAGGAGGCCAGAGGGCGCGGCCCCACCCCTGGCCGCGCCAGGGGGGCGCCTGGAGCCCCTGGCCCACCTCTGGCTGCCCCCTTTCGCCTATTTATTCCCCGTGACGAGAAACCGTCGGGGACGGAACCCTTTTTTGCGATCTCCCCTATGTTCCGCCACCGTCGTGCTTCCAAGATCGGGAGCACCAGAAGACCTCTTCCCGGCACCCTGCCGGAGGGAGGAATCACCTCCGGGAGCTTCTCCACCACCATGGATGCTTCCCGGTTGAACCGTGAGTAGTCCACCTTGGACCATGGGTCCATGATCAGTAGCTATGTGATGTTCTCCTCCCCTCTTTGGTCTTCATGGATTAGACCTCGTGAGCTACCCTACACGATCGAGGCACATATGTAATCTTTCTGCTGTTGCTATGCTGAGTTTGCTGGGATCCGATGGATTATGAGATTATGTTCAGATTGTGATTGAGTTATATATTTGATTCTCCTCTTTTATATTTATGTTCGTGAGTAACTCTTGCATGTTCTCCGTTGCCGTTTATTTCTTTGGCCAAGTAGTAGGTAGTGACTCCAAGAGGGAGCGTTATGCATGATTGTGGGTTCATGCCCCCCGATGACTAGCTTGAGTGACAAAAACATGAGTCTAGGGGATGTGCTGTTGCCACAAGGGGGAAAACGACGGTGCTTGTACTTGCGGGTGCAAGGATTGTTTACTTTATGCAAAGTTCTTTAATGCAGTTGTCCGTTGCTTTGAGTTTACAATTTGGGTGGGATTCGCAACTTAATACCAGCGAGATGTTCTGGATGGATATCTCAAGGTGGATGATTAGTGGGTAGATGCAGATGGATTTTGGTCTACTTGTCTTGGCGTACCTCCTGTGCTTTTGAGCCTCTTCCTTTCTGTTTCGCATAATTAGCATTGGTTTGCGCACATAATCCTGTCAATTGCCCAGCTGTAATTTGTTTACCTCGCATGGTTATTTTATCGTCTTTTGGGAAAGAGACATCACTAGTGAACATCATAGGACCCAGGTCCATATTACCACAATTGTTTACACCCGCTATCATTTACTTTCAGTATTTACTTTTCCGGAGCTATCACTATCATTATTATCCCGTGTGTTTTATCCTTTGTAAACAACAAGGCCGGAGGAATTGACAACTCCTCTGTACTCGTTGGGAGCAAAGCTATCTGTTGTGTGTGCAGGTCCAGGCAAAGCAAGTAATTATCATAAAACGGCGCCTCACTTGCCGAACCACCTACTTGTTGCCGTTGGAGTCCTCCTGGGCGACACTCAACCTTAGCATTTTTTCTAAGGGAAATTTGCCGCCATCTACATCTCACATTCCACTTGGGGTAACCAACGGGGGCGAGAAGTTATCTCGTGTATCAAGAAAATTTCTGGCGCCGTTGTCGGGGACTCCATTCTTCAAGATAGGGGAGTTGCACACTATCTTTTATCTTTGATTTTTAGTCTTGTTAGTTTACCTTTCAGTTTTTGCTTTAGTGTCTTTTATCAAAAATCACAAATAGTTATCTTGCTTGCTGCTACTATGGGTTCCTCTGAGAACACCAAGTTGTGTGACTTCACTAGTCACAACAGTGACTTTATCTGCACTCCTATTGCTACACCTGCTACTTTAGCACCTTCTTATGAGATTAAACCTGCTCTGCTGAACCTTGTTATGAAAGATCAATTCTCTGGTGCTAGAGGTGATGCTGCTTTGCATTTAAATAATTTTATTGAGCTTTGTGATATGCAAAAGTACAAAGAAGTAGATGGTGATATTGTTAAGCTTAAGCTCTTTCTTTCTCTTTGAGGGATGAAGCTAAAATCTGGTTTCAATCCTTGCCTAAGAATAGCATAGATTCTTGGGATAAGTGCAAGGATGCTTTTATCGGGAAGTACTATCCCCCTGCTAATATTATCCAGTTGAGGAGCTTTATTATGAATTTTAAACAATTGGATAATGAACATGTTGCCCAAGCTTGGGAACGCATGAAATCTCTTGTTAAGAATTGCCCTACGCATGGTTTGACTACCTGGATGGTTATCCAGACTTTTTATGCAGGCTTGAACTTTACCTGGCGGAACTTGTTAGATTCGGCCGCGGGAGGAACCTTTATGTCAACTACACTTGGTGCTGCCACAAAACTTCTCGATGAGATGATGACCAACTATTCCCAATGGCACACCGAAAGAGCTCGTAAACTCTGTCGAGGAGATCTCCTCCCTAAATGAAAAAAATGACTTGATTATGTCTCTACTTACCAAGCAATATCCTATTGATCCTCAAAATGTTCCTTTAAATTCTTTGATTGCTCAGGATCAAGTAGATGTGAACTTTATCTCTAGAAACAACTTCAACAACAATTCTTATAGGAGTAACTTTGGTAGCAATCCTAGACCGTTCCCCTCCAACAACTATGGGAACAACAACACTTATCCTAGCACCAGAAACTCTACCCCAAGAGATAGTGACCTGCCTAGTTATGAGAAACTTTTGGAAATAGAGAAGGCCACTAAGAACTACATGCACACCTAGTATGAACAAAATAGGACCTTCTCTAGAAAATTAGATGAGCACACTTCCATCTTGCAAGACATTGGTAGACAACTAGAGAGTCTGAACATTGAGATTTCTAACCTTCAGACTAGGCTCACCACCACGGAAACCCAAGTTTCCAATATGTCTCACACACAGGCTACCTTGATAAATCAAATGGCAGCCAAACCAGAAGTTATCCCTATGGAAGAAGATAGGATTAAGAGCCTTCCGACACACCATACTGTTTTTACTATCCAAATGGTTGAGGGTATCCAAACTCTTAGCACCCAATGCACCCCTAGTCCCATAGGACCTATTGATGGTGATGCTATGACCTCAACCGTAGAAGAAGAAATTCCTATGACTATAAAAGCTACCAAACAAGTGAGCCTAAAGGAAACCACTACCACTCTACTTGATAGTAGTGACCTTGATTTTGATAATTGCACCCTTTCTGAAGTTATTCGTTTCCTTCACAAGATGTCTAGAGACCCCCACACTAGCACACTTAATCTTGCCTTCACGGAGCATATCACTAATGCTCTCATCAAAGCTAGGGAGGAGAAGCTTAGGGTAGAAGCCTCCATACCTAGAAAGCTAGAAGATGGTTGGGATCCTATGATTAAAATTAAGTTGAATAACTTTTCTTGCTATGCTTAATGTGATGTTGGAGCTAGTGCCTCTGTTATGCCCAAAAGAATGTATGATATATTTGAATGGAAACCTTTTGATCCTTGTTCTTTTGGTGTTCGTCTCGTCGATTCTCCCGTAAAGAAACCTTTGGGGAATATAGATGATGTTCTTATCATTGTCAATGACAATTATGTTCCCATTGATTTCACTATTATGGACATTGAATGTGAACCTTCTTGTCCAATTATTTTGGGACGTCCTTTTCTTCGCACCGTGGGTTCTGTTATTGATATGAAAGAAGGGATTATAAAATTCCAATTCCCTCTCAAGAAAGGGATGGAACACTTCCCTAGGAAAAAGATTAAGTTGCCTTTTGAGTCCGTCACACGGGCTAGTTATTTTCTTGAAAAGACTTGATCTATTTGCATTAAGCGTAGCTAATGGCTTTAAGGAAGCGCTTTCGGGAGGCAGCCCGCAACGAATTTAGGATTTACTTTTTGTTTTTCTTCTGTTTTTAGTGGTCTTGATGATTGTTAATATTGTAGCAACATCATTGTATATTTACTTTTCAAGCTTTGTGCCTTTTCTAGACTCATACGAGAAGGGAAGTGAAAGTTGTGACATGTTGCCCAGAAAACAGATTCTGTCCTCGTGACTAGAAAAATCATCGAAAAATCCCAGTTCATCTTTTTGAGCTGAATTCTTTACACAGCATGATCTATACAATTACAAAACTTTCGTATGTTCTGAGTTTTTTGATTTGAGATTCATAAGTATCCTAAAAAATTCTTTACTACCTGCTGGTCTGTTTTTCACAGATTCTGTCCTGTTTTGACTTTTCTTTGTTTTGCAAACCTTAAGCTTGCGTTTTCTTTGCAAAAAACTTTTGGCACTCTTGAGAAACAGTAGCTCTTCAATATTATCTTTATTTCCAGTAGAGAAAAATTATTTTATTATGGGTACTAACCTCGCTAATGAGACTATGATGAGTTATGTATGAAGGGAGTTTTCAAGTGTGCGAGGGAAGATGATGAAAGAAGATTAAGAAGTGTCAAGCGTTCAAGCTTGGGGATGCCCCATGCATCCCCAAGAAATATTCAAGGAGACTCAAGCGTCTAAGCTTGGGGATGCCCCCGTGCATCCCCTTCTCCATCGACAATTATCCGTTCGTCTCTCATTTCACTATATTTTTATCACTTCATGCGTTATGTGCTATTCTTGGAGCGTCTCGCTCTTAGGTTTTGTTTTTAGTTTTCTTTAGCTTTGCTTGCTGTTCATAACAAGTTAGAGCCCAGCTTTCTTTGTGTGGGAGAGAAACACGCTCCACTTCCAAAATTTAGAACACAACATAGGACTTTTTCCTGATTATCTTTGCTATGTGTGTTCTTTATCTTTTCATAGCTACTGTCATGTT
Organism: Bromus sterilis; assembly: GCA_950022295.1. Taxonomy (NCBI): domain Eukaryota; kingdom Viridiplantae; phylum Streptophyta; class Magnoliopsida; order Poales; family Poaceae; genus Bromus; species Bromus sterilis. The sequence continues at coordinate 264,105,913 of OX465596.1, read as the reverse complement.
TTGCTCTTAGCTTTCATGCTTATCTTTTTAAAGAGCTTTTGTTTATTTTGTTGCTGGAACTCTCTTGAGTTTTCTTGTTTATCTTGTTTAGAGAGTTTGCCTGTTGCACTGAGTTTTGTGTCTTGACTTGAAGTAGGTAATTGAGGTTGCTATTCTTTTGTAGTAGTAACTTGCAAAAGTTTTGAGGTATTGTTTTGAGTAATGTTTGGACCTTTGGTGTCAAGAGCTTTAGCCTATTAGTGATAGATGTCGTATTTTGGGCAATCCGTGTTTATTTTCAAAAACCTACAAATTAGTTGAGAACTCTAGCTACTAGGTGGATCACTACTCTTCTGAGGGGTCGAATATTAGAGTACACTCACGTACCATGAGTCGAGGATGCGCAAGGATAACCAAACCCCCATACACTCCTCCTCTAGGTACTTGTATCTTTGTGAAACCTCCTTATTAGATTGAGAGTTATCGATAATAAGTGCATGAGTTCTTCGGAGTAATGTGATTATTCAAAAGTTGACACTTCCACCTTCCCATATTTTGCTAGCCTTTCCTGTGCCGTGCATTGCTTTCTCCTCACTCCGAGAGTTAGCGTCCACCTTCGCCGGTACATCCAAACCCTTGGCACGATACGCTCTGTCATCATAAGCCTCCTTATATCCTACCTCAAAACAGCCACCATACCTACCTATCAAGGTATTTCCATAGCCTTTCCGAGATATATTGTCATGCAACATCCATCTTCTCATGACTTGATCTTCATGTCATACATGCTACTTGCTTGATCGATGAGCCGCATGCTAGTTGGGCCTTGCCCTAATCATTGCTACATGACGCGCTAGTATCATTGCATATCCTGCTACACTGGCAGAGGCATACATTTGCATACATCATAATAGTTACATTTTCTTTATGATTTGAGTACTTTGTAAAGTGTGAAAGATCTTCTATACTTTTTGTAATATATAGAGTGTTGCCCCTAAAGTGAGGAAATGATCCCAAAGTGGACAAAATTAAAAGATCCCAAAGTGGACAAAATTAAAAGGTCCCAAAGAGGACAAATGAGAGTTAAATAGAAAGAGCGATTGAGGCCACCAAAAAATAAAAAAAAAAGAGAGAAGGGGGGCACACTACTATTCCTTTTGAGAGATCCACACTCGTACTCCTTCTTATATCTTGTACTCCATAGAGATTATCATTCATGCATATAGCTATGTGGAGACCTTCACACTATAGAACTTGGCTTGTATATTCCAATGATGAGCCTCCTCAAATGAGCTCTGGGTCTTCTTGAGCAAGCAAGTTGGATGCACCCCCACTAGTTCCATTGGAGAGCTTACGTTAGCTCATATGTGCATCCGTTGCATGACAATCCCTACTCCTCACATCATATCTATCATTTGGCTTTCTCTCGCCTATGATTGTCCTCATTGATGTGAGTCTTTCACACCTTTTTGTCTTCCTCCTCCACCATATTCTCTCTTTGCCATCCTAAGTGTCAACTTTCTTGCTTACGCTCATCCATTGCATGAGTGCTCAAAATGTCGAAAAGGAGTGGATCATTTTGACTTGTACCTGGCTAGTGGTCTGGGGATGAGTCAAGATAAGATTCCAAAGAAGATCTAGTGTCACACTTTAGTATATTGAGTTCTCAACATAAAAATACTTTTTCTCGTATATCCCTATCCCCTTACTTGCACGCAAACACCATTTGGAGACATTCGAGTCACGGACAGCGAGAGCTCTTGCACCTCTATGTTCTTATGTTGATTGTTTCAATACTAGATATAGACTCTTGCCTGTTATGACTTGAATTGAATTGCATGCTTTGATTGCTTTACTCACAAAGTTCTTATATGGTTGTTAGCATGTCACCACAGAAATTATGCTTGTTATCATTTACCTACTCGAGGACGAGCAGGAATTAAGCTTGGGGATGTTGATACATCCAAAATGTATCTATAATTTCTGCTTGATCCAAGCCTCTTTTGTGTGATATTGCTATGATATTGATGAACTTCCATACACTTTCGATCATATTTGGACTAACCTATTAACTCAGTGCACCCCAGTGCCAGTTCCTGTTTTCTGCTGTTTTTCTATTTCAGGTTTCCCCATTATTAAAAGTACTAGAAAAATTCCGGGAAAAATATAGGAAAAATCAGCGTGCCGGAAGCTTCGCGAAGAGCCTGAGAGGGGACAAAGGGGAGCCAGGGGGGCCCCGGGCGGCCAGAGGGCGCGACCCCACCCCTGGTCGCGCCAGGGGGGCGCCTGGAGCCCCTGGCCCACCTCTGGCTCCCCCCTTTCGCCTATTTATTCCCCGTGACGAGAAAACCTCGGGGACGGAACCCTTTTTCGCGATCTCTCCTCTGTTCCGCCGCCGTCGCGCTTCCAAGATCGGGAGCACCAGAAGACCTCTTCCCGGCACCCTACCGGAGGGAGGAATCACCTCCGGGAGCTTCTCCACCACCATGGATGCTTCCCGGATGAACCGTGAGTAGTCCACCTTGGACCATGGGTCCATGATCAGTAGCTATGTGATGTTCTCCTCCCCTCTTTGTTCTTCATGGATTAGACCTCGTGAGCTTCCCTACATGATCGAGGCACATTTGTAATCTTTCTGCTGTTGCTATGCTGAGTTTGTTGGGATCCGATGGATTATGAGATTATGTTCAGATTGTGATTGAGTTATATATTTGATTATCCTGTTTTATATTTATGTTCTTGAGTAACTCTTGCATGTTCTCCGTTGTTGTTTATTGCTTTGACCAAGTAGTAGGTAGTGACTCCAAGAGGGAGCATTATGCATGATTGTGGGTTCATGCCCCCCGATGACTAGCTTGAGTGACAGAAACAAGAGGCTAGGGGATGTGCTGTTGCCACAAGGGGGAAAAATGGTGCTTGTACTTGCGGGTGCAAGGATTGTTTACTTTTCGCAAAGTTCTTTAATGCAGTTGTCCGTTGCTTTTAGTTTACACTTTGGGTGGGATTCGCAACTTAATACCAGCGAGATGTTCTGGATAGATATCTCACCGTGGATGATTAGTGGGTAGATGCAGATGGATTTTTGTCTACTTGTCTTGGCGTACCGCCCGTGCTTTTGAGCCTCTTCCTTTCTGTTTTGCATAATTAGCATTGGTTTGCACACATAATCCTGTCAATTTCCCAGCTGGAATTTGTTTACCTCGCATGGTTGTTTTATCGTCTTTTGGGAGAGAGACATCACTAGTGAACATCATGGGACCCCGGTACATATTACCAATACTGTTTATACCTTCAATTTACTTTCAGTATTTACTTTTCCGTAGCTATCACTACCATTATTATCCCATGTGTTTTATCCTTTGTAAACAACAAGGCCGGAGGAATTGACAACTCCTCTATACTTGTTGGGAGCAAAGTTATCTCTTGTGTGTGCAGGTCCAGGCAAAGCAAGTGATTATCATAAAACGGCGCCTCACTTGCCGAACCACCTACTTGTTGCCGTCGGAGTCCTCCTGGACGATACTCAACCTTAGAATTTTTGCTAAGGGAAATTTGCCGCTATCTACATCTCACCTTCCACTTGAGGTAACCAACGGGGGCGAGAAGTTATCTCGTGTATCAATCATGTGTACCCTGTGTCTGTACTCAGATACTATTGCTTCCGCTAACTTTGTGCTCTCGAGATGTTGTATTCGAGCCCTCGTGGCCCCTGGCTTTTATTAAACAGCTTGTATTATTTTATTTGTAGAGTTGTGTTGTGATATCTCACCGTGAGCCCCTGATGTCGATCGTGTACCTTGCGTGTATGATTACTGTACACGACTTGATTTTGGGGGAGCCACATATGGAAGATATTTAACCTTTACCATTTACAGTTGACTGGAAAGTTACACTCCCAAAAAGAATTTTATCTCTGTTTTCAAAACCACGAGCTCTGGTACTTGTTTAGTCTTTGCTTCCAGCCACGGGTTTTCAACCTTGCCATCAAAAGCCACGGTTCGAGAGTCTCCCCTTCTCCTTCAAAGCACGAACTATTGAGAGCATAATTGTCATTCTGAGTGTAATGTACATTGTCCCAAAGTACCATATTTTCTTCTGCATGATGGTGATATTGCTCATTCTAAAATATCTATTTCTAGTCTCCTTTGAAACTCCGAAGGTGCTTCTGCATTTATGTTTTTCTTCACTCATGGGGGCAAGCGAGATACCACTTTACTATGTTCAAGTCGTGTGCATTGTGATCTTGCCATGATTTTCAGTTGCATATTATTTATTCTTAGCTGTTTGAGAGCTTTTCATAAGAATGAAGGATTTCTTTTGTGCATTGTTTTTGTAGCATTGTTCCAATACTTGCTAGACTTGTTCGTAGTACATGCTTATATACATTTTATGAAGCAAAGAGTTTGTCAAATTTTTCTATGTCGCGTCTGATACGGTTAGGATAGTTCTCTCACTCCTCGTACCCCAAGTGGAGGGTGAGATGTAGCGTAGCAGCAAATTTCCCTCGGTGAAGATACCAAGGTTGTCGAACCAGTAGGACTCCAAGAGGTACAAGAAGGTGTCAACGGCGCAGAAATTGTTGCCGGATGGTTACGAGGTTGACGTGGACCTACACACACAACAAGTAACTTTTCTCCCAACGAGTACAGAGGAGTTGTCAATTCCTCCTGCCTTGCTGTTTACAAAGGATCAACGCAGCAACTGAAAGTAAATTGAAGGTGTAAACAATGGCGTGAATATGGACCGGGGTCCCGTGATGTTCACTAGTGATGTCTCTCTCCCAAAAGACGATAAAAGTGCTAGCGAGGTAAACAAATCACAGCTGGGCTATTGACAGGATTATAAATGCACCGCAATGCTAACTATGCTACAAAAGAAAGGAAGAGGATCAAAAGCAATGGGCAGTACGCCAAGGTAAGTAGAACGAAATCCATCTACATCTACTACGAATCATCCACCTTGAGATATCTATCCAGAACATCTCGCTGGTATTAAGTTGTGAATCCCACCCAAAGTGTAAACTCAAAGCAACAGACAATTGCATTAAAAGAACTATGCGCAAAGTAAACAATCCTTGCACCCGCAAGTACAAGCACCGTTGTTTTATCCCTGGTGGCAACAGCACATCCCCTAGTCCCATGTTTCTGTCACTCAAGCTAGACATCAAGGGGCTGAACCCACAATCAAGCATAACGCTCCCTCTTGGACTTGCAACAAATCACTTGGCCAAAGTAAAATACGACAACGGAGAACATGCAAGAATTTACTAAAGAACACAAATATAAAAGAGAACCAAATATATTACTCATCACAATCTGAACATAATCTCGTAATCCATCAGATCCCAGCAAACTCAGCATAGCAACACAGAAAACTACAATAGTGCCTCGATCATGTGAGGCAGCTCACGAGGTGTTGAAAGTGAAAGCACAAAGAGGGGACGAGTACATCACATAGCTACTGGTCACGGACCCATGGTCCAAGGGGGACTACTCACGGCACATCCGGGAGGCGTCCATGGTGATGGATGGTCTCCCGGAGGGGATTCCTCGTTCCGGCAGGGTGCCGGGGCAGCTTCTCCTGTCAGCCCCGATCTTGAAACGGCGGCGGCGGCGGAACAGAGAGGAGAACGGGAATAGCAGATCGATATTAGGGGGTTCCATCACGGGGGGTAAATATAGGTCAAAGGGGGCACCGAGAGGGGCCACAGGGCAGCCAGGAGGCCTCCTAGCGCGACCTAGGGTGGGGTCGTGCCAGGGACCCTCCTGGGGCCGTGGTGGGTCCACCTCCTTCCTTCCTTGGTGATTCGAGAAGCTTCCGGGTTGCTGATTTTTTATATAATTTTTCCGGGATTTATATGGCACCTTTAATGGTCGGAAAACCTGAAATACAAAAACAGCAGAAAACAGGAACTGGCAACTGGGTGCACTGAGTTAATAGGTTAGTCCAAATATGATAAAAAGTGTATGAAAGTTCAAGCAAAACATGGCAAAGTCACACAAATCATGCATGGAGCAACCAGAAATTATAGATACGTTTGGGACGTATCAGCGTCCAGTTCATTGAACTGAATTGCTTGAGGACAAGCAATATGCTAAGCTTGGGGGAGTTGATACGTCTCAAACGTATCGACTTTTCCAAACACTTCTGCTATTGTTTTGACCTCATTCTTGTATGATTTGAACGAAACTAACCTGTACTGACGTTGTTTTTAGCAGAGCTACCTGTATGTTTTTCTCATGTGTAGGAAAAGGGAATTTTAGGTACCTCAGAAAAATCCAGGAAGAACACAGAAAATCCATGTTACCAGAGAGCCTAGGAGCCAGAAGATTGGCCAGAGGGGGGCCACCCCTGGCCCAGGTGGCGCGGTCTGGCCCATGGCCGCGCCATGAGGCCGCCCCGAGGGGTGGAACCTCCCCCGGTTCCCTACTTCGACTCCTATTTTTACCCCCAACGAGAAAACCCCGAAACAGAAGTCGATACTCCAATTCTTGTTGCGGAGCCGCCGCCACCTCTGTTCTTATCCGGGAGAGCTAATCTGGATGGTCTTTTGGCCTTCTATGAGGGGAAATCGTCGCCATCGTCATCACCATCGCCACTCCATCACCCTTCCATGTCTCCCCTTTCATGTGTGAGTAATTCCCTGCTATAGGCGAAGGGGATGGTAGGGATTGGATGAGTTAGATCATGTAATAGTTCGTCAGATTGTTGGGGGCATGTTGCCTATCATCTACTATTGTGTTTATCATCTATGCTACTACTTGTTGCTCTTCATGCTTGACACTTTGGGCCCGAGTGCCATGATTTCAGATCTGAACCCTTTATGTTTTCACGAATATATTTGTGTTCTTGATCCTATCTATGAGTTGTATGCACCTATTATAGTCCGGAACAGGCGATCCCAATGGTGACAGCTTGGGACACCAAAGGGGATGTACTATAATTTGATAATTCCATGTATCCATTGATTGTTAATGCTTTGTTCCGGTGCTCTTCAAAAGAGCACCTTAATCTCCATAAGTTTCTTTTGGCCCTGTTGGTAGCGAGATGGTAGGACAAAAGATGTTGTGCAAAGTTCTTATTTCAAGCACGCACAACTACCTTGGGATACATGCCGAATGTTTGATATTTCCTAGATGATCATTACTTTTCTGTGTGCCTTTCCCCATGTTAATTACATGTTATCTCTCATCCATGCAACACCCAACCATCCATTCCCCTATGCTACAGTGTTTTAATCCTACTGGCTATAAGTTGCTTTACTTTGCTGTTTTTTTACATTCGTTGCTTTTCCACCACTATTTCCGTTGCTACCAACACTTCCATCACACCTTACTACTAATAAATTGTTGCCAAGCAAGTATCTATCAGGTGCGGTTGAATTGACAACTCAACTATTAAAGCTTATAAATATTCTTTGGCTCCCCTTGTGTCGAATCAATAAATTGGGTTATCTTACCCGCGAAGACTATCATGATCCCCTACACTTGTGGGTCATCTATGACCCTACTAACTGACCTAGGTTGCGATACACTGCACCCCAGATGTCGCGCAAGCTTGCGTGTATGTAAGACGCCACTGATCCGTCGCCCTGGACGGGACTTGCCATGGTGCGACTTCACTCCTGACCGTTCCATGCTCGGTGCATGACAGAGATTAACCACTAATAGACGCGTTAGGGTCGTATTCAGTACTTTAACTGACGGCATTGATCCTATAAGCCCTTAGCAGCATGGACCTTGCTTGACACCAGTCGTTCCCAAGTTCGTGTCGAGGGACTCGAGCTTGACCGAGCTACTCTAGTATTTGCCGCTAGCGCAATTCACTGAGGATCGACCCATCGAGTGCCTCGGGCCCTTTTATCTTAACATCCCTCTCAAAACTATCTCTTGTGAATAAACTTACAACTCAAAAAATTGACACGCACTACACGGCTACTGCAGATTCGAGTCCCTGCTCGACTCTTTGAGTCCCTTAGGCACTCGGGGGCTACTGACGAGGGTATACCCCCAGGACTCCTAAGCATGAGGGTACCTGGTGCGTGTCAAGATGGAGAGCCCACTAGAAGCTTCGGCTGGCCCAAGATCAGCCCACCTGAAGCACCGACGGCTGCACCGACATGGAGTCCAAGATGGTTCGGAGTCCCAGGCGTGACCTCCAAGACGAGATAGAATAGGAAATTATCTGTGTAAACCTAGAAGGAATCCTCGAGACCTAGCCTAGTATATAAAAGCTGGGAGAGTGATAGAGGTTAAGGTGTCCCGATGTTTCGATGAGATGGTGGAGATCGATTCTGGTGGAGACGACTTTCACGACCCGACTACGAACGTGCGAAGACGTTGCACCTTAGCGATCACTAAACCAACTCCAAGAGGTTATTGATCCCGTGGATGCACGATCAACATGACCACGAAGGTCTAATTCCTGCAAGCAATCGACAAGAACAAGCAAGAACTAAGAATTGCAATCTGGATATTGCGAATATAAGATGAACGATTGATGAAAGTTGGGGTTCCAATTCGGTCTTGGCCTGGTCGGATGACACAAACGAAGAGCTCAAAGTTGTTGCTATGGCTAACTTAAATCTAATTAAAACCCAAGTTTAAACGACACCCTAAGGGCTGTATATATGGGGGAACGCAGGGATTTTCCTGACCTCTTGGAGGTGGGGTCCGAAAACAACCCTAACTCGGTTTCCCCACTCATACGGACTCTAAAAACAGCCTATAAGGTGGTATTTCGAAATTACATGGGCCCAGACCAATATTAAGGTGACGCAACACCTATAATTGCCCTTGGAAAATAATAATGAAGTGGCATCTCGTGTAGTTCGTCCAAGCCTTCATGCACGCCTTATGGTGGCTTCAAAGTGCGAAAATCACCACTGGAAGCTCCATTGTCCTTTCCCGCACGCGCACCTTCTTCTCCATTCTTGATCCCGCTCCAATGACCATCCTTCTTGTCCATGCTAGGTCCTTCATTCATAAGCAAAACAAAAGTATCTAATTTAGGAAGCATCATATGTTCATGAACATTAGAAGGATTCTCAAGAAACGAAAGTACCTGATAATTTAGTTGACGTGCGCGTGCTCTAGTAACTGGTCCAATATGTGTAGTTGGTGAGGATGTGGGTGTAACATTAGTAGGGATTTCCTCATCATCCTCCCCTTCTTGAATTGAAGTCGTCCTCGACGGAAGCTCATCATGTTCACCCAAATAAGGCTTCAAATATGCAATATTAAATGTGGGACTAACCCCAAAATCTCAGGTAGCTCAAGTTTATACGCATTATCATTAATTTTCTGCAAAACCTTAAAGAGACCATCAGCTCGTGGCATTAACTTAGACTTGCGCAAATCAGGAAACCTATCTTTACGTAGATGTAACTAAAAAGATCTTCTGGTTCAAACACAACATGCTTTCTACCCTTATCACCAGCCAGCTTGTATCTAGCATTCATTCTCTCAATGTTTTCTTTAGTTAACTTATGCATTTTTAATATCAATTCAGCACGTTGCTTAGCATCAAAATTAACCTTCTCCGAAGATGGAAGAGGCAGCAAATCAATTGGTGCACGAGGTAGAAAACCATACACAATCTCAAAAGGGCACATTTTAGTGGTAGAATGCAATGAACGATTATAAGCAAATTCAATATGAGGTAAACATTCTTCCAACATTTTCAAGTTACTCTTTAAAACATCCCTAAGCATAGTAGACAAAGTCCTATTGACTATTTCAGTTTGTCCATCAGTTTTGGGATGACATGTAGTACTAAAAAGTAGTTTAGTCCCCAACTTAGCCCATAAGTATCTCCAAAAATGGCTAAGAAACTTAGTATCACGATCCGAGACAATAGTATTGGGTACACCATGTAAGTGAATAATCTCACGAAAGAATAAATCAAGAACATTAGCAGCAGCATCGCTTTTATGACATGGTATAAAGTGTGCCATCTTAGAAAATCTATCCACGACAACAAAGATGCTATCCCTCCCCTTCTTTGTTCGAGGCAAGCCTAAAACAAAGTCCATGGATATGTCCTCCCACGGAACACTAGGTACAGGTAAAGGCATGTATAAACCATGAGGATTGAGTCGTGACTTAGCTTTTTGACATGTAGTGCAGCGAGAAACAAAATGCTCAACATCCCGTCTCATCTTTGGCCAAAAGAAATGTGTAGCAAGTACATCCTCCGTCTTCTTCACGCCAAAGTGTCCCATTAATCCTCCTCTATCCGCCTCCTGCAACAACAAAAGACGAATAGAGCTAGCTGGAATGCATAGCTTGTTAGAACGGAGCACGAATCCATCATTAAGCACAAACTTGTTCCATGTTCTACCTTCTCTACAATTCTGCAGTACATCTTTAAATTCCGCATCATGTACATATTGATCTTTGACTGTCTCTAAACCGAATATCTTAAAGTCAAGTTGTGAAAGCATAGTATAACGATGAGACAATGCATCATCAATAATATTATCTTTCCCCTTCTTGTGTTTAATGACATAAGGGAAAGTCTTAATAAATTCAACCCACTTAGCATGTCTACGATTACGTTTTTCTTGACTTCTTATGTGTTTCAAAGATTCATGATCAGAATGTATAACAAATTCTTTGGGCCATAAATAATGTTGCCAAGTTTCTAATGTCCGAACAAGAGCATATAATTCCTTATCATAAGTAGAATAGTTCAGAGCCCCCAACTCCCCCACGTATCCTTCCTATCCTCCCCAACTTGAGAGTCCACTGTCGCAGAGTTTGCCGCCCAGCCCACTCCCGGATCCTCTCCGCCGGCGCTGCCGGTAGGGGAGGCAAAGGGGATGGTGCTTGGTGCGTGCCGTCTGGCTTTATGCCGCTAGTTTGTTTTAGGAGGGGGAGTTCGTCACCGATGCACGGATGCCGTATCCGGTGGCGGCCGGATTTCTTCTCTGCGTCTGCGGCGGCAAGGTGCCTGCGGCTGCGTGCGAGATTCAACCCGGCTACCCCAATAATAAGCACCTGTCTTCGAATCTGCTGCTTCTTCCTCTTCTTGCTGGCCATCTCGGTGGTGGAGGTGAGGAGATGGAGTGCAGATGGATCTTCTTCTTCCCTGTCTCTGTTCTGCAGCACTGAAGGAGCCGCGGTGGATTGGATCCGTGCTCATCGCTGTGGTCTTCGCGGTGGCGCTGCTGGCGCCGGCAAGTCTCAAGCGACGTGCGACATCACCATGCCACTGCTTTATTCTGGCTGAATGGCAGCCCACTCATTTTCCTCCCGGCCAAGATGCCTTTTGGGAGGCAGTTCTTCTTCTTGCTTGTAGCCATGGATTTGACCTATGGCGCCCTCGTCGCCCCAAGTGGCCTGCTCCCCGGCGACGGCGAGGTGGTTCCGGCGAGAAGATGGTGGACCCGATCGCTTTTATATTTCTGTTGCGGGGTCCTTCTTGCAAAAGTCTAGGGACTTGGTTGTGTATCTCTGTTTTATTAGGACTTTGTTGTAAGACGTACTACTCTCTAAGTTTTAATGAATAAGATCCTTCGGGATCCTTTTAATGTTCAAACAAAATAAGTAGAATAGTTCAGACTAGGCCCACTCAATTTTTCATAAAAGTATGCAACAGGTTTAGCATCTTGTAATAACACACCTCCCAAACCAATCCCACTAGCATCACATTCAAGCTCAAAAGCCTTATTAAAATCTGGAAGTTGGAGCAAAGGAGCATGTGTTAACTTATCTTTCAATACCGTGAAGGCTTCTTCCTGTGCGGTACCCCAAGTAAAAGGCACATCCTTGCGTGTAAGCTCATTGAGAGGTGCAGCAATGGTGCTGAAATCTCTCACAAAACGCCTATAGAATCTAGCGAGGCCAAGAAAACTCCTCACTTGTGTGACCGTTTTGGGCTGCGACCAACTCTCAATCGCCTCGATCTTGGCTTTATCAACTTCAGTTCCCTGCGGAGTAACAACATAGCCAAGGAACGATACCCGGTCGGTGCAAAAGGTGCACTTCCCAAGGTTACCAAACAAATGTGCATTACGTAGAGCAATAAAAACAACACGTAAATGATCCAAATGTTCCTCCAAAGATTTGCTATAAATCAGTATATCATCAAAATAGACTACCACAAATCGTCCAATGAAAGCACGTAAAACCTCGTTCATTAATCTCATTAAAGTGCTAGGTGCATTAGTTAACCCAAAAGGCATGACTAACCACTCATATAGTCCAAACTTAGTTTTCAATGTCGTTTTCCATTCATCTCCTAATTTCATGTGAATTTGATGGTATCCAGTAGGCAAATCAACTTTGGAAAACATGGTAGAGCCACTTAATTCATCAAGCATATCATCTAACCTAGGAATAGGATGACGATAACAAATAGTAATATTATTAATGGCTCTACAATCAACACACATTCACCATGTTCCATCCTTTTTTGACACTAATATAACAGGAACAACACAAGGACTAAGGGATTCGCGTATATAACCTTTGTCGAGTAGCTCTTGTACTTGATGCTGAATCTCCTTCGTCTCCTCAGGATTGGTACGGTATGACGCACGGTTGGGCAGCGAAGCACCGGGAATTAAGTCAATATGATGCTCAATCCCTCGAATAGGTGGTAATCCCGGTGGTACGTCTTGGGGAAAGACGTCTATAAACTCCTACAAAAGTTCAGTGACGAGGGGGTGACCCCACGACTCCTGTGCATGAGGATACCCGGTGCATATGAAGACAGAAGGCCCGCTGGGAAGCCACGACAGGCCCACGACTGGCTCGACCAAGCACCGACATACGAGTCCACGACTAGTATGGAAGGCACGACTTGGCGTACAAGGCAAGACTAGAACTAGGAAACTATCTTTGTAACCTAGCACGGACTCCCCGAGAACTAGCCTAATATATAAAGGATGGGAGGGGAGACGACGAGATCAATCCAATACAAAATCTACTCTCCTGGTATTGAGGGAACTCGCCTTGGCCTCCTTTGTAATCGCCCCCTCACGCAATAATAGCGAGCAGGAAGTACTTCTCATATTAGCCGACGAGTATCGTCCAACCTGTTCCTTCTCTATGACTAACCTAGGGTCCCTGACCATGGGATTTGTCGGGGCTGATCCCCGTCAATTGGTATCATCAGCACATAACTCTGCAAAGTATATCTTTATTGAATTATACAAAGTATATCTTTATTGAATTATGCATAGAGCACATGTCTAGTATGAACAGCAGGTATCATCACATAACTCTACAAAGTATATCTTTATTGAATTATACATAGAGCATACAAAGATCACGTGTATGTGATCAATATTACATCATGCAACGGAAGCAAATTAGGTCTGAGTACAGACAAGTTTAACAAATGGCTTAGAGAAGCCTTGTAAACATACATGCCCATCCACGAGGGACCAGACTGCTGTCTGGAACTATACTAGCTTAGTCAACGTCGAGCTTCACGAAGGTGACTCCATCGGGGTCCGGGTTCTCATCTAAAACATAGAATAAGCAAACGTGAGTACAAAGTCGTACTCAGCAAGTCTTACACCAGAACTACACTACTCATGCTCAAGTTTCAAGGTAAAGGAGGTGGGGTTCAACATGTAGAAGTGCCAGCTTTGACTTGGCTAGTCCTGTACTATGAGTACCAGACTTTGAGGTAAGAAGCGTACACGAGTCCACTACCAAGCCTCCAACCAATACACCACTATGGATACTTCCTCGACTTCCCCACGAGGAAGCACGCCATAGCACTCACCCTTATCTTGCGAGTTTTATAAGTATCCATTCAAGTTGTCTATGATCAAGTAAAGGTCTCCAAGTAGTCCATAACCGCGGACACGACTATTCAAATAGTTCATTAACCCTGCAGGGGAGTACATCTTCACACGCGTGTCATCACTTATCGCCTCGTTCTCATCACCCTTCAAGCGGGTGTCGGACGTGGATGAAACCAAGGCACTACCCTCACATCACCTTCTCTAATCCAGGAGTCGACTACCTGAGTTTGGCACCGCTCGAGAGTCCGGCTGGTTCCATGAAACGGACTCAGATAATGCAAGGGACCGAGACGCCACCTCTGCCAGATGGTTTCACTGCCTCACAGGTCCACCCACATATCTATATGATGCAACCTTTTCTTCATTCTTTTTCTATGCACATGCCAAATGGAAAGCCCGAATCTAATGTGACTCCTGGACTGGATCGGGTACGTAAAGAGGCCAAACGGGGTCCCCATAAAACCCTACATGTGGTCATACTCTTTGTCTTGGATCACAAAACAGGAACTCGGGGCCTAGGGCAGTGTTCAACGAGACAACCCACTGTGTACTCCTACACAGCCTTTCATCGATCACCTTTGTTTAGGGTGGATTCACCAACACGTTAACATCAGCACCATTATGAATATCCATCCCGACTCACAAACAATGTAACCTCATTGTATCACTAAGAAACAATAAGCAGTAACAGTTGCAGGGGCCACATGCTCAACATTCAACTCCTATATCTGCTAGGATTGTGGTTTGCTTAATACGGTGACAAAATGATAGGTCATGCATCGGAATGGGTTCAACTATGCGAAAGAACGTGTCTCGGTGATCTCCTAAACATGCATAAGCGAGACTGAGAGGGAAGTAGGATTTTATAGACATGATCAATGGGGTTTGCTTGCCTTGCTGACGATACACGGGTCTTATCGATGGTCTTCTTCTTCGGGGGTGATCACCGTCTCGGAGGCACTGTTACCGGCACAATCATCAACAAGAGGGGGGGGGCAACATTGTAATAGAATGCACAAGCACATGTTTATGTTTTCACATGATGTGAATGGTATTGATGTGACCTAGGTTCAATTTGTCACATTTTAATTGAAGTTGATTTGAAAATTAATTCAAATTCAAACTCCAAATGTTATTCAAATTAGGTCAACTTGCATTTGCTAATGTTTGTCCATTGCAAACCAGGTGATCATGTGTTTGATATGCCTCTGATGTTCAAGTGAGATGTGGTGTATTGCAAAGGTTCAAATTACAAAAGCATTTTAATTTAATTTGAATTAATCCAATTAAGCCAAATAGCAAAAGCTACTGGTCCCATTTTAAATTCAACTCAAACATAGCTGAAAGTTGTATATTTGGATAGATTATTTTCTCCTGATCATTTTTCATATATTACTTGTCCAATTTGGAGTTAATATGAATTTTCTAAAGTTTCATCTATTTTCTGGATTTTTCTCTGTTTTCTTTTATTCTTTTAATTCTTTTCTAATTACTGCATCAGCCCCACGTCATCATGACGTCAGGGGGGGCTGACCTGTGGGCCACCCATGTCAGTGAGAGAGAGTTAGTTTAACTCTGTTAATTTAAACAGAGGTTTGATTAGTGGTTGGGGCCCCACCTGGCATCCACTACTAGGGTGATTAGAGGGGGGGGGTTAGGGCTCGGGTTAGTGGCTCTAATGGCGCCGGCGAGCCACAGTTGGCCGGAGAACTCGCCGGAGTTGCGTTGGGGGCACGGGAGGGGAAGCGGAGAGCACTGGCGTGATGCTCAAGCTCGCCCGCGTCTGTTAGTTCCATCTGGGTCTCACGGGGAGGTCCTGTGCGACGGCAACGTCGACAAAGGCGGCGGCCGACCACTGTCATCGGCGAGAAGCGGTGACGAGGGTCGGGAAAAAAGCTCAGCTAGGGGGTAAGGACGCGCGAAGCTCACCAGAGCTCTCAGGTGAAGACGAGGAGGCCGGAGGAGCCCGGGTTGTGGCATATTCCGGCGATGGAGATCTCGGCGGCCGGCG
The DNA here is from genome assembly GCA_950022295.1 of Bromus sterilis. Classification (NCBI taxonomy): domain Eukaryota; kingdom Viridiplantae; phylum Streptophyta; class Magnoliopsida; order Poales; family Poaceae; genus Bromus; species Bromus sterilis. The sequence goes on along the minus strand of OX465596.1, from coordinate 264,090,161 downwards.
GAAGTCGTCGTTGCTGGCGTCGCCCTGGTGCGCGTATGGCTCGATTAGAAGGGGGAAACGACGTAGAGGACCAAGGCGCGTCGCCTGGACATGGTGGCAGCGGCTGAGGAGGAGGGTGGCCACAATGGCGCGGCGAGGTGCTCCGGCGTGCTCCTCGGGTGTGCGCGGAACGACAGCGCAGAGACGTGGAGAGGAGCCGCGCATGGAGGGGAAAGGGAGATGAGGACCTAGGCGTTCTTCTGGCGAGGAGATGAGGCACGGGGGGGGGGGGGCTTGGAGCCTTCTCGACGTCGCGGTGGCTCCGTGGCGTGCTCCCAGGCCGCCACCGAGCTGCTTCGGCGTCGGGGAGGTAGACGACAACGGGAGCTGGTGGGCTGGGCCGGAGTCCCGTTAGTTGGGTCGGGGTGGCCAGGGGGTGGGCTAGATTTCCTTTTCCCTTTTCTTTTGTTATTTCTTTTCTGTTTTCTTTTTCTTCTTTTGTTTTGCCCTGGTAAAAATATCAAAGCATTTTATAAAAATGCCCAACTAATTTAAAATACTAGGTGACCAGTACCCAGTCACTTTTAGGATCTGGGCATTTTTGAAATTCAATTAATTTGAATTTCAACTCAAATAGGGGTCAAATTTAATTTCCAGGGCACATTTTGAATTTTTGAAGATTCCATGGGCATGGGAATGAACCCAAACCACTTTTAAAATGATCACCATCATTTATAGGAATTTTCCAAATATTTAAATGGTTTTTGGAAAAATATTTTTATCTGGATATTTGAATTAATTTCTCAGGGCTTTCTTTTCCCCATTTTTGAATTTTCTTTTGAATTTTTGCATGATGCAAGGGGACAAGCAAGCCCTAGCACTTACCCTAGTTGGGGTTGTGACACATTTAGACAAGTGCAAACATGGAGAAGGAGCGCATTTTGTTAAACTACACAAAAAACTAAGCAAGTTTCATGTTTAAAGCGTCGTGATCCAAGCTACCGGTGAAAAGATACGCGCATTCGAAAATTTACAACACAATCTGCCATTTTATTAATGAACCAGAGAAAAAAGAGATTGTTGGGCCGAAAGCTAGTGGTATTGGGCTAAACAGGGACGAGCACTACTTAACTAAAAAGCGCAAGGGCGAGAAAATAGCAGTGGGCCAAGCCCATCTCGCATCAGAGGAAAAAAGAAAAGAAAAAAGAGCAAGGGCGCCTCACCGAGTGGGCTGCGACCCATCTGCAGGGTGGGCGCATCGTTGCTATCCTTCGCCCAGGGCGGAAGGAAGGCCGCGAGCTGGCCAGCGGGGGATGGGCCGCGGGCGCGCGGTGGCCCACCACGGGCGCTACGGTCGTCTCCCCGTCGTTCCTGCACTGGCTTCGTCCAGGAGGCCGGCGGCGGCGCTCCGGCCGGCCAGATCTTGCCGGATCCGGCGCGGGGTCAGCGGGAACGGGCGCGGTGGACGGGATCCAGTTGGATTCGAGCGCGGAGGAGGGAAGGAGGGCGACGGTGGTCTTTGGGCGACCGCGAGCTCCAAGGGGTCGGCCATGGCGGCTCACCTCGCATCACAGGGAGAGAGAGGAAAGGGTTAGGGAGAGAGGGAAACAACGAAAGAGGAGAGGGGGTCGCGAGGGCGTGACCTGCGGAGGCACGGTGGTCACGGGTGACGCGTGGTGGTGGTGGCTCGTCGGCCGGCGCGGCTGGTTGGAGGCGGCGACGCCCTCCACGGGAGGAGCTCGGGAGGCTGGCCACCGCGGCCCAGATCCAGGCCCGGGCGAGCCGACGGCGGAGGGGACGGCATTCGGGGCCCGGTTCAGTCTAGAGGCTGACTGGGGATGAACTGGAGAGATCTGGACCGTTGATGGCCAAATCTAACGGCTGGGGATTGGCCTGAGCTAGGGTTTCGGGGATCTAGGGCTAAAAGGCGGATCTGAGCAAAGTGGAGGGGGTGGCTGAAAATTAGACTAGGGGGAAACCCTAGAAGGGCTAGTGGAGTGTGGGGGTCTTTATATAGGCTGGCCTAGATGGAAAATTTACACGAACATCCTCGGGTTTTCTTCATCATGCCCGGTACTCCACGCTTCTGACCGCCGGGAGGGCATACGACCTCCGATTCGGACGAAATTTCAAACCACGCGCTCAGCGCGACGAGCCCGTCGATTCTACCTCACTTCGATAATGTTCCGACAACATTTATCGGCGTCCAATAAAATAACCCATTTAATTATTAAATGGGGTTTTCGTTCCGATGACGATGGCTGGTCTTGTGCCGGTTTTTGTGACGGTGATCGGGCTTAACCCGGTGTCGCAACAGTCGTGTGCCGTGGTGGAAATGGGTTGGTCTCGCATCCGATACGAGAAATAGGGGGGAATATTCAACGATTAATAATTCGGCGAAGCAAACACTACAAACAATACAGGCAATCATCACAGCAAAGCAACAAACAAAATTTTTAATTAGGATGGAATTTTCGGGCTGTTACATCAATATTCAAAACAAAATAATCTAGCAACTAGTGGGACAGTGACCAACAACAATCTAGCTAGCCTCAGTTCAACTGTGCCCGCTGTAGCTAGCAAGAGGCGATGAGCTCGTTCTGCTGTAGTTGGGGAGGAGGTGAAGGGGCGGAGGCTTCGGCAAGCCCTCAGGCGAGAGCGTCGGGAGGCGAGCCCTTCAAACAAAAAACTGCATCTTGTTTTAAAATTGCATCTGTTTGTTTTTTGAACGTATCCCACAGCAGTACTGTAACTTTGATAATAAAGTAAATAATTCCTCTATTCTAGTCCAACTGAAGAAAAAGTCTAGAATTGTGACCGAAAAACATGATCTTGACTAGCTCCTGTACCATGATAAAAAACCATGATCTTGAATAGCTGAAAAAGAATTTGCAGCATATCTCCTGACAAAGAAGCAACAAGCAAACCAATGTAGGAAAAGGGTATGGTCAGCAAACACTTCTTTGATTTTGGTTAACAGAAGCGATGGCCGACTCAAAATGTAACTGTGTATATTAGTCTTTAGAAGAAGATTTATTTAGAAAAATAATCATAATGCATACAATATGATGTAGCTAGTTCAGAGCGTGATGGATGGATGAAAGAAGTCCTGATGAACTTAAATGTGTGCAGAAACTGAATTGATTTGAATACGAAATTAGAATTGATCATTTAACACTAGACCATACCAAAATCAATTTTTCTCGAGTATCAAGCTTATATAAAAATCATTTATTACCAGATCAGACCAAAATCAAATTTTCTCAGGCGGAAAGCTTATATAAAAATCTTGCGTACTCATAGTCAAACTCTGAATTTTTGTTGCTCCACAAACAGCCTCGTTCACATTATTTTAGATCACATGTGCGGCCCGAAAAAGAAGACAAAACTGATTATTAATACTAGTACTCAAGCAAAATGCATAAAAATGAAGCTTTATTATTTTTACTTAAATAGAAAGGGGAAGGATTCCAATACCTATAGTTCTGTGCCATATCACACAAGTCTATAAAATTTTTTTAACAAGTATTCCCTCCGTCACGGTTTATTAGGCCCATAAGCAGTATAAGCATGCCTTTTTTTATAAGGCCTCGTCTTGGAAAGTTGTGTGCATGCATTCTTTTAATTGATTGCATTAGGAGTTATTGTTGTTAGTTCCATTGTTAAAAAATAAATACATCGCATGCCAGTTTTTCATTGGCTGCATGTGAAAAGTAGCATATGAAAGAGTGCATTGGAAATGGCATAAAGTGATTAATGTGAGCAAATTATTATATACCTTGGTACAAGAGAAATGATCTTTGGGCCCAATAAACCGGGAGGAAGGGAGTACATCTCAAGGCCAAACTTACGAACTCTAAAAAAGCGAAGATCTGACCACTTCACGATTAACTTGCAAACTTCCTTGTGGCACACAATACTACATCTATTTACATGATTTGCACCAATTATTGTAGATGACTTTATTTTCTGCTCCCATAAAACTACACATTTAAATCATAAAAGATGCTAGCCAAGGAGGCTCCAGGATGCTCCTCCGGGGGCAACCTTCGTGAGCCATCCGATCTGCCTCCTGGTTGCTCTGCACCGTTGGATGCTACAGCCCATGGTCATATATATATCCTCATGCCCAGACGTGGTGAAACCTAGCCCGGGTCAATCCCCTCCTCTCCCGCTCGTCTGCCTACCGCCGCCTCTCCTCGTCCCAGCCGCCGCACACTCTGCCTCCTCTCCTCGCCCCAGCCGCTCCACCTCTGCCTCCACTCCTCGCCCCAACCGCCGCACCCCTGCCTTCTCCCCTCCCGAGGCGGCGTCGACGCCTCCTAGGATAGCGAGAAGATGAGAGGGACGGAGAGAAGGAAGGAGAGGAGGGAGGCTCTGACCGCCGTCTCGAGCTCCTCCTTCGATCCACCGTCGAGCTCGCTACGAGGCAAAGGGCGACATAGACGTCGGCGAGATCTTGCAGAAAAAGGTGAGAGCAGCGACACTCCTCTCCCAGGGCGGCTGGAGGTAAGATGGCGGCGACACACACTCTTCTCCTCCTCTTCCTCGTTCATCTCCCCCCTCCACTTCTCTTTCTCTCTCTTTCTCTCTGGATCCAACCACGCTATTGTGCTGGACAGTAGGGATAAACTGGTGCCAATACATAGGAACAGGAATAGCAGACGGGATCGTCGTTTTTAAATCGGTCGTTGATGTTTGTATTCACCTCACTCCACTAATCTTAGGTCCTGAATGTTTTAATGCCGTCCTGTTCATTGGTTCTTGTTGATTTAGACATAATTTAGCAACAACAAAAAAATGTACAGATAGAGAGCTCAGTCTTGCAAATTAAATTGGTGCACAATAATTAAAAGCTTGATCTGTACGCTGATGTGGTGCAGGCATCGTTCGTGAGGAGCAAGGCTACCTACAACTTTTCTTCCATGATGCTTCCTCCTCACTGTGAGTTGTGTTCTTGTTAGTACCTTCTTTCATTCAACTTTTTGCAATAGCTGCCAGCTTGCGGTTCTTTGGATTGCAAAAATTGGACGACTGAGAGCACAATTGTGGTGAGAAACTAGAATATTTCCTGTTAGGAACGACACATCAGTTTCTCGTGTTCTCAGCTTGTTTTGTGATGTAACTGCATTAAGCACTCATAGTTTAATGGTTATGGTTGTTCAGATAGAGAGCTCAGTCTTGCAAACTAAATTGGTGAGTGCAATGATTTTTTAAAATTTGGTTGGTGATGTTCTTGGATTTAAGGATTCGATTCAGCTTGGTATTACAAGGGACTTCTGGTACCAAATTTTTTATCTTCATTTTAGCAAATCGTCGTCACTCCTAAAAAATATATTGGTTGAGTGGGAGATATTGAAGTGACATTATAATTCTCACTGCTAAGCTTCCTTACAACAGTCAACATGTAAGATTCATATTCTTTCTAAATGGTGTACGTTCAATGAAATATTAGTCTGGAAGTCACAGCCCCAAGCTTCTCTGCAGAAGTTGGGCCTTCTTTGGTTTCTTTCTCTTCGGTGCTTCTCTTAAAATGCTCTTCTTTTAAAATACATGGCCGGCTTCTGCTGATGGTTAATACATCAATAGCTTGGGTGGTTGTGTATTTGTTCCTTTTAGATTTTTAACTCTTCAAGAATTATAATGGAGTATTTTCTAGGCTCTTTTAACTTGTATTTTTGCATACAACATACACATATACATAGCTTATAGTATAAATATGTGTAGCGAGGGAGCACTACTGAATCTTCATATGATTTTCTTAAGAAATAATGATCACACCCTTCTGGATGCTTAATGTGGAAAGTATTACAATTTGAGTTGCAATTACTACATTTGAATTGCAGTAGTTCTACGACTCTTGGTGATGCACATAGGCATGGTATATTTATTGTTTTGTCGGTTTTTCTTTGGTGAGTTCTTTCCTATTTCCATCTTTGATGATTTTGCTATGTCTGATCTTCTCTTCTTTCAGAGTTTTTCATGGCTTTCATGATAGTGTGATTGGCTTACAATTTATAATTGTTGTCTTCTCTATGGAATGTGTGTGTGTGTTGTGATATTTTTTAAAGCTAGGCATATTTCTTATCTTCATAGTGCAGTGATGAAACTTTAGTGTGTATTTGAACAGACCGTATCTCTCTGCATTCCACTTCATTTTGCATTGCCTTCCTTTTGTATGTATTTTTTTCGCTGAAAAAAAGTATTTGCTCAAAACTTGGAGGAAGATGTGGTATTCGAATCCTCAGCCTTCTTGTCACATGCAGTGTTCATTGGATAGTGTTGATTGAGGGTCGTATGTTTCAGAGTTTTTAGTATCAGGCATGTCTGTAATTGAATAATTAAACATGTGTTTAGAGATTTCGGTGCAAAGCAATGATGGTTTGGACAATTTTAATGATGTACAACTTATGAGGAAAGCCTCAAGGACCCAGACAGGATGATGCAATCTCAACCACTAAGGTACGTACAGGATAAGATTACAACACAATTGTAATTACTTTTCTTTTTCTTCTTCTACTGTTATTAATATCTATTTTGTTTTCACATATATCATTTCTTTTGATTTTTTCTATTGTATTACTATTCTATGTTGTAGTTAGTAACTCGTGTATCCGGAGTTCTCATCACATTAATTACTTTTGCCAAAAAAAGGACACATCGGTTGCTAGCTATGTTACAACGGTATTGGCTCCTTCAGTCTAGAAATGATATTCAGGGATATTTGGCTGAGGATCCTTCCACAATACCAACTATATCTTATACTAACCTTTTCACCTACTTCATTTGTACCATGGTATTTTGAAATAATTGCATCGTAAAAGTAGTTCATTGTACACATATGCACATTGCTCTCATGGCACCATATCTTCTTGATGTCATATTGGTTAATAATAGTCATGTAGTAAAGATTTTTTTATATTTTGCTGATTTTTATTCTTCCTGGCCTTTGGGAGGGTATAGGCAAATCTAAACTAAGGGTATTTATCTTGGTATATAGTTGAAGATGTTTCTGAGGAATGAGACAAAGAAGAGTATGTCTCTCCTTTGTCCAGTTTGAGAAGATAAATAAAAAGTATGTGATGACACATATCTTCGTGTTATTTAATTACTTCCATTTCACTTTCAACTGCAATATATATTACTAATACTTTCATGTAGATGAATATTTTGATGACTGGAAAATCTATTATCATCTGCCACTGATATTGCCTTAGTTCTTTCTTTCGGTATAATTCAGCTCAATAATTCTTATATACAGGGTGTGAGGGAAGAGGTCGTCGTTGACCTTGTTGGGCAGTGTCGATCTTATCATGCTCGCGCGATAGATCTTGTTAGTGATACTGGGTATGTATTTTTCACTTTGCCTTTTCTTTCTGTGCATTTTACACTGTCATGTGACAGGACTTCCAGTATTCCTTCTGAAGTGATGAGAACCTTCTATTCCAGGCTCTAGGACTAAATGATGAGTTGGAGCATGTTCTTCAGGGTCATGATGACATAGCAAAGGGAGTATATGCAAATATACCAGTGCATGTTGCTGCTAACAAAAACCAAGGGGCAACCCCTCATCCTGCTGGTGTTTAATTTCCCCCTCTTCTTAATGTACACCATGAGGAAGATGAACCAGAAGATGATTTCTCCGTGCTCACAGGTAAGCTATATATGTTTTTCTATTATATTTTTACTATTATCTTTCATGCATATTGGTGTGTCGTGCTTTGGATAGTTTCTGCACCATCAACTCATATTTTTATTTGCTTAAATTGCGCTCCTCATGACTAAAAATGTAGGTCTGCGAGGGATGGCCAGCAGCACAGGGCAGCATGTCTTCTGTTCCAATAAATAAAAGTCCATACCCAAGCCCACTTCTTCACCATCATCGACAAAAGGCATTTTTACACAGAGGCAAGTAGGGTCAAAATATGTGAATGGAAAAGACTACATATAGATGTTGATACAATCTCACAAATAAAAAAAAGTGTTTTTAGTGGCAATCTCCTAAAATGTACTTGTACAGCTAGAAATCCAAGTTTCTGGTTTATTTTGATTTCAGCTCTCTTCTGTTATATACACGCCATGGATCAAGTAGCAGCTTGCTGCTTTGTTTTTCATAAAAACAATTCCCATGTTGTTGTATTGCTGGCTTTTGTTGAAGTTTGTTCTAGCTTGTTATTTATTGGATCCATGTGTTCAGTCCATACAAATTTGGTTTATTATTTTTGCGAGGCCTTTCTTGGAAATGCTTTGAGAGAATGTTTGAATTATTGCCTTAGGTTGATAGAATTTTATTGCAATTTGTTTGCTTTTGATCCATATATATTATGTAGGTTATAAGTCTATGGATTGCATTTGATATATTGCTCGGTTATATAGCATTGGGAATTGTTGGATTTGCTACATTGCTTTTTTACTTGTAGTTCATGATTTAGCTTGATCATTTGTTGGTTTGGTTGACAATTTCATATTTGAATAGATATAAGTACAAAAATGATTGGGTTTTAAAAATGTAAGTTATTTCTACGATTACATGGTTTTAACTGGGACTTTGCGCCATTTGGCGCAACTGATCATCTAATTTAACTTATAAAGATCCCTAGCCAAAGAGGCCTCCCAGAGCTCCTCCGGGGGCAACCTACACTGGCCACCCGATCTGATTCCTGCTCGCTATGCGCCGTTAATGCTTTTCACATGGCCCCGAGCGCTGCTCTTCTCTCTCCAGAGCCACGCACAACCATAGCCCTCTTGTCGAGGGATGGAGAGAAGGCAGGAGCCCGTGGAGCTCCTCCCGGCGCCAGCCACCCCGTGCTGCTCCGGCGAGCCGCCGCCACCCAGCCCCGCAGGTCCAGCCGCCTCCTCTCCTTCCTCCTCCCTCCTCCCTCCTCCCTCACCTCTCCCTCTTCTCCCCGTGCAGGCCGAAGTCGCACCGAGCTTGCCACGACAGCCGCCTGCGCCCCGCCGACGGTGACCTCCCCCACCGGATCCGTCCACCACGGCCACGACGCCGCCGACCTCGGGCCTTCCATGCCTCTCCCCGGCCTCCCCGCGCCCGCAGCCGCCGGCCACGGCCACCTCCACGCCCGCCATGCCTCGGTCCAGTGAGCAGCCTCCCCCTTTTATTTTCTCTAAGTCCCCTCCTACCCCGTCTCTCTTACTCATGTTATTGGCACCTAATTTGTGATTTTCCTGAACATGCCATGTGCAAATCTGAGAAAGAAATTTTCCTGAACATGCCATGTGCAAATCTGAGAAAGAAAATTTCCTGAACTTGCATGTGCAAATCTGAGAAAGAAAATTTCCTGAACATATATGTGATTTTAAATGCTGGCCCTGGATATTACTCTTAAAAATCAATGATAGGAGCATTATTTTGATGGGGGGTGGGGTCCCTAGGGGCATCAGACTTAAGACTGCATGGTTGCAATATAAGAAGAATGCTGCTTGCATATGTAAAATCACAAATATGAAGTATTTATGAAGTTGTACGTTTCCTAGACCATGGTTGTAATTTATACACTATATTTTTTTGATGTAACTTGAGCGGTTTTAGTTCCTGTTCCGTCTAAACAACAACTTTTTAATTCAATATACTTGTGTAGATACTAGAAGAAAATTTGTTCTCTTGCGAAGGTTGATGTTGTGCTTTGCGCTGACATTCTTATTTCTTTCTTTCTAAAGATATCAGAGAAAGAAGATACGAGGACAAGGCTAAATCGGAACTATGGTAAACGGATATCATGTGTGTCGTACCTTTCTAGCTTCTTAATTTTGTTCTCATGATTGTCTAGGTTTTAATGCAGATCTTTTCTATCTATAGCTACTTATGCTGGATGACGAAGCCCAAGCTGAACTACCTCCCCTTCCTTCTTGACCCCCTTGTGCCCTACTGCTCGATGTCTGAATCCGGATGCTCTGCTTCCTAGCTTGATGGCTCCTTGAATCTAGCAGCTCACCACGGTCCACCACCTCAAGGTATTATCTTTTATCCGGTTTTTGTTTATACTGATTGATGCATAGCCTGGTAGACTAAATTCTCATGCTGCCATGTAGCACTTACAATTACATTATGCAAAATTAGTGGGACCTTGGCTCATATAATAGTACATAGTTTCTTATTATAACACTAGAACAATATAAAACATAATAATTTACATCTTAAAGGACGTTGGGCAACTCGCCCCCAGGATGCTCCTCCGGGGGCAACCTTCGCTGCCCGTTCAATCTGATGTCCTACTTGTTTTATACCGTTGGATGCTGCTGGTTGTTGTTTGCGCCGTGTACTCATCTGGCAGAGACCAATGACTTGTGGGCTCGTGTGAGCTGCTGGTTGTTGTTTGCACCGCGTTCTCGTATTTGATTGTCTGGTCACGATGAAATCGTAACAGAAGAAGAATGCGTTGGTTTTAGTGTTTTGTACTGTTTCTTCACTTTGATTTGTTCCATTGCTCATCCTAATCAAGATTACACATAGACATCCAGTATAATCAAACACAAATCAAGTTGTACGGTGGTGTCACCCCAAAAATTCAGACGACTGTCAGTTCAAAGAAAATTAGAAATCTGGGATATTTTCATTTTTAGTATATTTAACTTTTGGTCTGCACATTCTTAGTATATTTTCATGAATATTTAACTTTCTGGTTCTTCTATCTGGATTCCTTTCGTCCATTTTTATGGTAAATAAAATCCAAGGACAGATTATAATGTATGCACATAGCATTCAAATATTTGATTATGTTAATATAGTTTATGTGCACAATAGTTTAGAGTACCAAACCAGAGAAGCCAGCAGTTCTGTATGTTTAAACATGTGTCTATTTTGAGGTACATGTCTTAGGAAGAATACAAATTTTATTTTAGATTTTGTCTTCCTACCCAGCAGTTCTCTAAGTTCAGAATTGTGTGTATTTTGAGGTATATGCCTTAAAAGGACTGCAAATATTATTTGAGATTATTTGCTATATACCTTTGCATGCAGATCCTTATATATTTTTCAATATCTATAACCAATTTGTCAGTTATTTTTGTATGATATACATAGCTATTATTTCATGGTTTAATTGGAAAGAGTGGCAACCAGTTTGTGGATTATTTTCGTTTGATGTACATTGTTATTGATTCATGGCTTAATTCAAAAGAATGGCTGGTGATGTTGGCTCCAAAAAGGCTGCAGGGGAGGTAGCATCTTATGCAATTATTGTCATTTCTGTAGTTATACTGATTCACATTATTTATTGGCATTTCTGAACTTGTATTATTTGTAAAAGCACTTGTGGTACATCGTACTGTGAAGATTTGGCTGGAACTTTACCATTTTACTGCATTTTCGTGTTGTTGTACTGCATCTTCGGCCTTAGTAGTGCATGATAGACTGTAGGGTATTTTGGTTGATGCCATATCATGCCCTGCTAATTTTATCCAGCCATTAGCTGATCAAAAGATCTGTCATACTATTAGACTACTTGACCCTCTGTTGACCAAAATTCTTGCAAGAATTTTCATGGGCGGGTTAGTTTTCCTGGGCAGCCCATATTTTGCCCAGTATACAGGCAAGATTGCAAGACCCAGGATATCATAGGCTGCCAAATTTGGGTTGATCAAATTTGGGCACCAAAATAAACATACCCTTAGTTCTGATTCATGTAGCCACTTCTGCAGTGCACCAGAAAATGAGATAGCCTGTTAATGTTTAGCTATGTTCAACTTTTGCATAGCAGCGTTGATTGTCATGTTTGTACACCATTATTAGAAACTATTTTTTGTATAAATTTTATTTTCTATTAGTTGGTTTCTTTGTTGTGTTCATTCTTGTCAGAATAAGGTTCCTGGGGATGAAGGAGAAGAGGAGGACGAGGACAGGAAGCAGTGGGTCGTCGTGGTGCAGTGGTGCTGCAGGGGAGGAGGTTGGTCGCATCCCTGGGTTGCTGATGGACTTGCTCCTCAACTAGATCCGGCCATCGAGAGAGCCGTGGTGGCATCACACCACCGCCCCTCTACCGCAAGCTATTAGTACACCATCAAACTGAGGTGAGCCACCGCTAGCCTCGCCTTTTATCTCCCGTGTTCTTTTTTGTGATTTTCTTCTTCAAATTTTTTGTTCTAGGCAACCATAAGAAGGTGATTACGATATATTAATAAGGCAACTGGGTGCAATTGGAATTTATTAGACTGTATTTTTATTTCAGACGAAATCCATATTATTATTTATAAGGACCACCAAAAATGATGGCATGACAGATAGACAATTGTTGGATACAACATGGAATCATGAACAGACGACCAATTGTGTTTAGGTGGCTATGGTAGAATGTTTGGAGAAAAGAAAATGGACTATGCACTTATCTACAATCCCTCATTTAAATTTTCAATTATTCATGTCCATAATTATTGTATTGATGGACACGACAATCTTGAGGCAGTGGACTTCTAGGAACAATGAAGTGATACTTTCATGGTAAATTTTTGTATTCCGGCTGTCGGGTTTTTTCCTTCTGTCAATGATGGACCAAGGAATTAGGAGTTGTTGAACTACCGATCGTGTGGTTCCTCCTCTGATTTAGACTGTAAGTTGCCTCTGATCCCCGGTTCATGTTGTGCCCGATTTGGCGATAAGGTTTCTCCTTATATTTTTGGTAGGCTTGTGATTATTTCAATCAATTTGGAATAAGTTTATCTCACGAGATGATGGTTTGGATTTCAACCTGTGGTTGGGGAAGAGACGTGAGATCGTTCCGAACATTAGTGACAAGGTCAGGGATCAATCTCTTTCTGTTATGGTCAGAAGATAAGTTCATCTGTATCTTGTGAGAAATTTCTTCAATCGGATGATTTTAACTATTTTGTACCTGGACGGCTAGATGATTTTGTGACTGCTTGCTCCAGATGACCTCTCCCTACAGTTTTTTAGGTTTCAAGAGCACTGAGATGACAAGCACTTATGATACTGTGTGTTTTGCAGCTTTCTGTAAGTTTTTGTAGTTGGATTGCTACTCTTTTTGTGTACATGATTTACTCTTTGGTGTCAATTTTTGTTCTCCTCCCCGTATAGTCTCCACTTTAAAACCTTGCCTATGTACATTTTTTTTATAAAATATCAATGTCAAATGGTTACGTGATAAGATAGATTTCTGTGATTGAGGCTTGGTATTTCTGGTCAAAGACAAGAGAGTAACCAATGATTCCATGTGTACATTGTTTTTGATAAAATATCAAGGTCAAATGGTTACGTGATAAGATAGATTTATGTGACGAGACTTGGTTTTTATATTATGAACATTGCCTCTATTATTTTTTCAAGTTACATTACATATGCAGATTATATCCTGTCTATCCACAAGACGTTGTTGTTTCCTTTAGGTTTTGCAAAACTTGATGGAGTTAAAGGCATTTTGTACTGTTGAATGCACAAGAATTTAATCCTGATTGGCGGAGGCAAGTTCTTAGTCCTACATGTTTTGCGGTTATATGATTATGTATCAATCTTGTCCACTGTACTTTTGGCACCGTACACTTCATACTCAGATATGGATGTGGTTAAATTGGAACATCCCAAAGAATAAAGAAAACAAGTGTTCCTTTCTTTCAAGTATGATACATTTTTATTGTTTTAGAATTTTAGGATCGAGAATGAAGAGATCTACTGTCTAAATATTTTGGCTTCCAGGATAATTAATAGCATCAGACTGACAGTGAAATGTCAAATCTCTTGATAAACATACGAGCATTTAATTTGTGAGCTCCCTTCAGCCAAATCTATGAGGCCTTCTATCGAGCACTAACCAATAAAGTGCAAGCTCACTATAAATATGAGGTACTGTAAAGGCATGTATCAAGTAATAGATTGTAAGTTTTGTTTTTAAGGTGATGCAAATAACTTATCCTTACTCCATTAACCTGCATATTCCATATAAAATCTTGCTCTCTCTAGCTTAGTTCAGTAAACTTTCCAATGCATCTTATTTCTCTGATTAATCGCCAACATAGAAGATGTGAATTTATGATTTATTTGCATAGGATCAACTGAAAATGTGAGCTGAGTTTCCTCAACTTTCCGAACCATATATTTTTCCTTTTAAATTCTGCAAAATTGCAACATGTACTTTGTGATAGAATATGTAGAATAAGGAATAATATGAGCATTGTAACAATTGCTTGGTATTCATTTATTCCATATTATTTATTTTTCAACTTAGTTTTTTGATTGCTAGAGAAGTAGTTCAAGCATTCCAGTATCTATAAATTCAATATCTCCCATCAATATTCCTGCATGTAGGTTGTGATCTATTTCAAGAATATTTTTTTGGGTCTGATCAAAGGTTTAGATCTATTACATTACAATGCTGCTATTTTATTGGAAATCAGGAAGCAAATTTATATCTGCACTTAGTACTGTTGGTATCAAAATTGTGAACCCTTTCTTTTGCTGTTAAATAAGGCTTATGAGTGTTATACTGCTCTCCCTATGCTGTTTTTTTACTTGAACCCTGCCTATACCATGGTGTGCTGATAGGCTCTAACCAAACATATTACATATCAGTATATCTTGGTCAATTGTTTTGGATTGTACTAGCTATGTAAATTATACTACTCACATTGAACGATATGGCAGATACTATAATGTTGGAAGAGTGTATGATGGAAGACACATTACTTAATTTAATAGTAACTTGTGTCTTCTAGGAAAAAAACCCGAATCATACTTGAAAAGGAAGATAAAGTGTCTTCCCGTACTTACTGGATAGTTCACTCTTTCATAGATTTTTATTATTTTTGTAAGCAATGTAGGAACTGAACATTTAACCGCTTGTTCTGGGATACGGTTCTAGCTTGCGCACATTTGTAACTGGGTCTGCCGAACCAGAGGTTAATTTTAAGCCATCCATTTATCTTCCCTGGTTCCTTCGGTTGGTTGACTGAAGAAGAAGACGATGATCTGAATAACTCTTGTACCTTAATGCTCACTTTTCTATCTATGAAATCTGCTCTCAATATTTATAGATATATTTTTGAGTTGGGAATAAGATTCTATTTTTACTGAATCAATGGATCAAGATAGCGGGAAAGAAGCGCATGAGGAAGGCTTGGGTGGCTGGAAAGAAGCGTTGTGTTCATCTCACACTGTATATTTGGCAGTGTGCTGGGTGTTGTCGTTTCTCTTGCTACTAAGCTCAGTCATAAGTTGGAGAGAAATGCATCTTAATGATAATTTTTTTTTCGAAACGGAGGCAAAAGATTTGCCTCGTCAATTAATTAAAGAGAATTGACATTGTAGTAGATTGTAGTTTTTAGCTCATAAACTATTTTGATGTGCGTGTATGACTTGGCAAAGCATTGTGTTTGCTTTTGAACCGAACATATTATGTGTTGTGTTGTATGTTCCATGGATTGCATTTGATAAAGTGCTTGACTATATACCATTGCGAAATGTTCTTTTGGCAAGTCTAATACATTGGAAAACAATAACAAGGTGTCAGCTCAATGGATTTGCTACACTTCCTTTCCAGTTGCAGTTGATGATTTAGCATGATCATTGGTTTCTGAAAATGTAAGTTTTTTGATTTAGCTTGATCATTGGTTTGTGAAAGCGCAAGTCTGAAAACATGGTTTCAAATGGGACTCTGCGCCATTTGGCGCAACGGGTCATCTAGTACACATGCAAAGTTCACTGTTGTTCTGTCCTCGGGGCTATCCTGGACGCCCAGGAGTCTGATGTTGCCAGCTTCAGCATCTGGCCTCCTGGCGGACGGCCTCATAGTCACATGGATGGATCCGCCAGCTTCTCAATTGTCCCGGTAGTCCAGTTCTCCCATACTGCATGTGCCAAGAAAGTTGATTTTGTGTTGGCCTGGAAAAAAAATGATTCTCAGGTACGTCCAGTAGGTAGTACTCACGAGGCTTAATAGGTCGATAGCTTGCTCCTAGTTAATTGATGTTCTTCCTTCCAGTCACTATATACAGGACCGGGTCGCCGAAGCTGAAGGCGTCCTTCCTGATGGAATACTGAACATACATCGCGTGCTCCAGCGCCATGTATCCGTACTGCAAAAACTGTTACATCTGAGACCTGAAAAACAAAACCGAACTGAAGCAATTATTCAGGTAGAACTTGACGGGAAGGAGCTCGGGGGGAGGCTGGAGGGCGGGAGGTGGAGGAGGCGGGATGTCACACCCACGCCGCAGGAAGGATCGGCGGCTAGGGTTCCGGTGAGATCGGCTTAATTCAAACCAGAGAGGAAGGGAGAGAGAGAGAACAGAGCACGCGAGAGACGTGAGGTAGGGGATGAGCTCAGAGGAAAGCTTATCGAGGAAAATGTTTGTTACAACTTGACCCACACTCCTCAGCCCACTCGTGCTTATAACGGTGCACCTCTCTTGCTTACTCAGCCCACACATTCAAATACACATGGCCCACCGGCCCACTCCTTTCCGCCTAGCATACACTCCACCGCTACTTGTTCAGCGTCAGGGTCTCGACTCTGACAGGCCCCTCCCCTTGAGTTTTAGCCTGTCCCCAGGCTGGTGCTCGCGGATATCGCAGCTTTAGACTGTTGTAGTCCTCCCAAGTAGCTGATGCCTCCGGAATCGTGGACCATTTAATCAAGACCTGGAGATGTGCGGCGTTACCTTTTTTGACGAGGCGTCTGTCCAATATTTCTTCAGGGAAAACCCCAGGTGAAGTCAGATCAATTGGAACCGACAGGGTTTGGAACACGGGTGAATGATCTGGGATGTGAGACTTCAATTGAGAGACATGAAACACCGGATGCACCAAACTCCCGTGCGGCAATTCCAAGCGGTACGCAGCCGTTCCCACCCGCTCCGTGATTTTAAAAGGCCCGAAAAATTTGAATGCCAGCTTTGGACAGGGACGATTGACCACTGAGGACTGAACATATGGCTGAAGGCGTAAGTACACTTGCTCACCTGCAGAGAACTCCCTGTGCGAGCGCTTGCGATCCGCATACTGCTTGTACTTGAGCTGGGCGCGCGCCAGATGTTCTTTCAGCAAAGCCGTATGATCTGTTTGAGTGGAAATCCATTGTTGCACATCAGAATGCAGAGAAGTGCCGAGGGACGGCAAATTGCCCGGCCTTGGATCGTGCCCATACAAAGCCTTGTACGGTGAACACCCCAGTGAGGAATGGAAAGAAGAATTGTACCAGAATTCCGCCTGCGGAATCCAAGAAAACCATTTTGCTGGAGTGTCGTGAACAGCGCAACGCAAATACATCTCCAAGCACTGATTGACCCGTTCCGTCTGACCATCTGTTTGAGGATGATATGCGGTACTCATCTGTAACTCAGTGCCCCACACCTGAAAGAGCTCTTTCCAGAATGCGCTCGTGAAGATCTTGTCCCTATCAGACACAATGGACAATGGCAAACCATGCAGACGCACAATGTGGTTCAGGAATACCTTGGCCACTGATGCCGCCGTAAAAGGATGTTTTAGTGGCAGAAAATGGGCCACTTTAGTGAAACGATCCACGACCACCAAAATGGCATTGTATCCTTCCGATTTGGGCAAACCTTCCACGAAATCCATGCTGATGGACTGCCAAGGGCCATCCGGTATAGGTAAAGGTTGCAGCAGCCCCGGCTTCTTACACTGTTCATGTTTGGCCTGCTGGCAGATATTGCATTGCTTTACAAAATTCTCCACATCCAGTTTCAGATGAGGCCAACTGAACAACTGTTTGAGTCTGTGATAAGTGGCCAACACGCCAGAATGCCCCCCGACAGGAGTAGAATGAAAGGCTTGAATCATTTTGGTCTGTAAGCCCGCATTAGCCCCGATCCAAATCTGATCATTATGCCGAATTAATCCATTGTGCAGGGAATAGCCAGGAATGGCATCTTCTTGAATGGCCAGTTTCTGTAACATCTCCTGAGCCTGAACATCCACAGTATAGGAGTTTAACACTTCCTGAATCCAGACCGGATGTGGAGAAGAAACTGTGTGAACTGATAACAAATGCGCTACTCGAGACAATGCATCAGCCACTGTATTTTCAACTCCTTTTTTATACTGAATAGAAAACTGTAATCCCACCAGTTTAGTCATTGCCTTCCTTTGTAATTCAGAGGTCAAATTCTGATCACTCAGATGACATAAGCTCTGATGATCAGTTTTAATGATGAAATGCCCTCTGCTTAAGTATTGTCTCCACTTGTCAATGGCCATCATAATTGCCAAAAACTCCTTTTCATAAATAGACAACTGTTTATTCTTGACCCCTAATGCTTTACTGTAAAAAGCAATTGGCTGACCCACCTGAGTCAACACAGCTCCAACCCCTGTGTCACAAGCATCTGTTTCGATGCAGAAGGGCTGAGAAAAATCAGGCAAAGCAAGAACTGGAGTGGAGGCCATTGCTTGCTTCAGGCTATCAAAGGCAACAGCAGCCTCATCTGTCCACTGAAAGGCTTGTTTCCTTAGCAGCATGGTCAACGGCTTAGCTATAATGCCATAATTTCTCACAAATTTCCTGTAATATCCTGTGAGACCTAGGAAACCCCTCAATTCCGTGATGTTGTTGGGCACAGGCCATGCCACCATAGCACTAGTCTTGGATGGATCAGTACTCACGCCCTTATCTGAAATGATATGGCCCAAATATTCCATTGATTGCTGAGCAAAGGCACACTAACTCCTCTTCACAAACAGTTGAGCCTTCTGAAGGGCAGTGAAGACCAACTTTAAATGCTGAATATGTTCCTCCCATGTTTTACTGTATATGAGAATATCATCCATGAAGACCAACACAAATTTCCTCAAGTAATCAGACAGAGTGAAGTTCATGACACACTGAAAAGAGGCTGGAGCAGTGGCTAACCCAAATGGCATAACTCGGAACTGAAACAATCCATGATGAGTTTTAAAAGCTGTTTTGTGCTCATCTTCAGGAACCATTCGAATTTGGTGATACCCAGCTGTGAGATCTAATTTGGAAAACCATTGAGTGCCAGCCAATTCATCTAATAATTCATCCACCACTGGCATGGGAAACTTGCTTTTTATGGTCAGAGAATTAAGTTTTCTGTAATCTACACAAAATCTCCAGGAACCATCTTTTTTCTTAACTAACAGCACCGGTGAAGCAAATGGACTAATGCTAGGTGTAACTAGACCAGCAGAAATCATTTCAGAAACCTGTCGCTCAATCTCATCCTTTTGTAGTGGAGAGTATCTGTATGGACGAGAATTGACTGGTATAGCCCCAGGAATTAAATTAATAGCATGATCGAATGCTCTCTGAGGAGGTAATTCCTTAGGAGTACTGAACACATCTATAAATTCTCTTAACACCTCGTCAATCTGAGCCGACACCTGAGGTGTGTTCTGCACAACCACATAATGCAACAATGCCACTGCCCAAATATCGTTGCCCTTATCCCATTTCAGCAGTTGATCAACAGTAGTTTCAGAAACTGGAGCCACTCTATTCGGCAACACTCCTTGCAGTTTGACTGTCTGTCCATTGTACTGAAACTGAATCCACTTGTCCAACCAGTGACACTGCATCACTCCCCATTTTTCCAACCATTCCATGCCCAGTATGATGTCATAGCTGCCCAAGGGTAACACTCGCATAGGGGCTGAAAAATTGTGACCTTGCACCCACCAAGTCAGATTAGGGACATAGTCCGTGCACTGAATGTGCTCTCCATTGGCCACTTTCACGGACAGAGGTGCGGCCATTTGCACAGGTGTGACCGGAATTCTGTCCAACAAGGCTGAGTTCACAAAGGTGTGGGTGCTGCCTGAATCCAGCAAAATGAGCACCGCCTGATTGCCAATCAGCGCCCTGAGTTGAATTGTTTTAGGATGTGGGGCCCCTGACACGGCTTGCACTGAAATTGTAGCACACTCATCCTGGGAATCCGATAACAAGGCATCTAAAACTGCATCCGATATGATCCCATGAGGATCCATCATTTCAGTGGCCTTCAGTTGTGCTGTAGGTGCCCTTAGTGCTGCACACACATGTCCTGGCAAAAACTTCTCACCACATCCATAGCACAGCCCATTTGCCCTCCTGTACTCCTTGAGATGTCTAGCTTTCCACAGCTCCCTCGGAGCAAACTCAGTACTTCTCTCAGGCTTAGTGTAAGTGCTTCTAGGGAATGTTGATTTCAGTCCTCGTGCAGATTATTGCAAGCCTTCCTGGACCAAAGCATACGACACCGCGCAAGCTACTGTCTCTGGGAGCTGCATCTCCACAGCCGCACGCAGCTCTTCCTTGAGACCCATCACAAAACGAGTTACCAAAAAGGTGTCACTAATTTGGGGCTCATACAATCTGATGTTATATACCAACTGATAGAACTGAACCTTGTACTCCTCCACCGTTCCTCTCTGTCGTAACAGAAGCAAGGATTTCATAAGCCCCCGGTGAATGTTCACATCAAACTCCTCTGTGATCGCCGCAGAAAACTGCTCCCATGTTGGCCAAGTGCCACTATGCTTGAAAGCCTGAAACGAATGTGCAGCGTTCCCCACTAAATTCAGAGAAGAAGAAGTGACCTTGAAATTCTCAGAGATGTTGTAGAGCTGAAAGAAGGAATCACACTGATCTAACCAGATGCGCACCCCCGATCCATCAAACTTGGGGAAATCCATTTTGGGTGCCCAATTTCTCCTCCCTGTCATCTCCTCTTGCTGAAACCCAACGACCGCTTGTCCCCCTCCTTGCAGAAGGTGTCCAGATGCTCCTCTCGGTAGGTGGCGATTGGGAGGTGGTGGAGCTGCGCCCAACAAACCTGCCGACCTACTGGAGGACGCCGAATTCGTCCCAAATTCGTGTGCCCCCGGTCTCTCGGATCTCATGGTCTGAACCTGTTCTTGTTGTACCCGACCCAGCGTCTCGCAGGACAGGTTCACTTTCACCTGCACCTGGTCCAGTCGGCACGCCTGCTCCGCCAGTTGGGTGTCCAGCGACTCCAATCGCTCCTCGATGCGCTCCACACCGGCGAACTTTCTCTGCTCGGCACGGAGCTCCGCGAACTCCTTGAGCATCAGGGCCTGAAACGCCTCCATGGAATCCGTCAGGTGCCGCGTCTGGGCGCTGGGTTTGTACGGCGCCGTGGTGTCCGCTGGCTCGCACAACCCACCTCAGGTCCGGAATTACGCAAATCAAACCCGAAGGTGATCTGCGACCTTCGCCTCGTATTTGCCGGGTACGTGCGAGCGCCAAACCACACCCAAGGACCGATGAATCTGATACCAGACTGTCACACCCACGCCGCAGGAAGGATCGGCGACTAGGGTTCCGGTGAGATCGGCTTAATTCAAACCAGAGAGGAAGGGAGAGAGAGAGAACAGAGCACGCGAGAGACGTGAGGTAGGGGATGAGCTCAGAGGAAAGCTTATCGAGGAAAATGTTTGTTACAACTTGACCCACACTCCTCAGCCCACTCGTGCTTATAACGGTGCACCTCTCTTGCTTACTCAGCCCACACATTCAAATACACATGGCCCACCGGCCCACTCCTTCCCGCCTAGCATACACTCCACCGCTACTTGTTCAGCGTCAGGGTCTCGACTCTGACACGGGAGCGCCGTAGATTCAGCACCGACGACCGGCAGTGACAAAAGGCGAGACGGCGACCTCCGAGGTGGGGGCGGTAACCGCGACCGGATGCGAGGCGGAGACCACGACGGGAGGCGGTGCGGCGACCGCGACGGAGTCAGTGACGCCGGGGATCGGGGCGTCGCGGTCAGGTCCGCCGGGGACGGGGGCGCCGGATCTGGCAGCGCAGGGGATCGGGGCCGCCGGGGTCAGGGTGCCGGGTCAGTTTTGAAAATGGTTCGTCGGCCCACTTTCACAGCCGGAGTTTTTTTTACGAATTCTCTTAAACCGTTCATCGGAATGATGCGTATGATACACTGTTGGAAAGATATCGATTATTCGCTTCGTCCATATGTAGAACACTTTCTCTAATTCGTCATGGTTTGAGAGGAATTTCAAATTGAAAAAAACGCACGAACTTTGTTTTGTCCTGGCAATTCTTGTAAAGAGACAAACTTGTTAACCGTTTGTCGAAACGATGTGTATGATACACCGTTGGATTCTTATGGAGTAGGAAAATCTCAAATATGTTGAACACTTTTTGAGATTCTTCACGGTTTTGAAGAAATTTCGAAAACGGTGTGCTGCCCTCTTGTGGACAACGGACGTTTTTGCGTAATTTTTTTGATTCGTTCGTCCGATCGATGCAATTGATACACCATTGAATATCTATCGTCGAGGCGCTCCATTTGTATGTAGAACACATCCTCTAATTCCTTATGGTTTAAGAGCAACGTCGGTTTTACTAAATCACGGAACTCTGTTTTTTCGCGTACTCCGGAATCGACGAAGTAAACTGCATTCGCCGGGCAACCGCACCATATCCGACGGGCAACCGCACTGCATTATCGGTAAACAGAAATGCACGTGTTTTTCTTGGATATGAACTCGACGAAGAGAATTGCATGTGATTGCATCCGATGTGCAACCGCACTGCATTATCGGATAACAGAAATGTACGTGTTTTTGCGGATAAAAAAATCGATGAAGTGAACTACATCCATCGGGGCGCCGGTTGCATTTAACGACAGAGAGCACTGCACACGTTTTTTGATTCATTTATTAGAACTTCGCAGTTCGCTTCGGGGGAAGTGGACCGAGGGCACAGTCCGGAGTGGAATGCAATATTTTTTATTTTTTAATATATGTATTTAGCGAGCCACGTCGAGTGAACCACACTACACCAATGTGTAAACACACTGCTTCAAACAGAGAACCGCACTTCATCGAATGGGCAAGCGAACTACATGTTTTCTAAAAAAACTTTTATTATGATCGAAAATGAACCACATTTTTTATGTTTTCCTAAAAAGATTTGCACTTTTTATGTCAAGCGAAAATGAACATCATCACTGTCCAAAGTGAAATATATCTACAAAAATCAGCACCATGAAACCCAACCAAACCGCATAGCTGATCAAGCTGAACTGAGGCATATCATCAAAAAAAATTCAAACATAATTTTCTGGGTACAACACATCGATCTAAACGAACTACAGTACAGTAGCTTTTTTCCTTTGGTTTCACTCAAGCGAACTACAATAGTAGTTTTTAACTTGCATGGGAGTGCAGTGCACATAAAAATGCGGATTTGATGACCACCGCATTGCATTGGCGCTCATCGTGGACTTGCACCTAATGGGATGCATAGCAAAACACCAGCGGGCTGCACCATTGCAGCTACAGTACTGCACACGTCCACCAACGCAGAGCACTGTTGGGAATGTTCCCTAGAGGAAAATAAAATATGTTTTATCGAGCATATTCCATTAGTTCATAATGCGTTTGATACCGTGCTAGAACTGTATTAAGCGGAAACATTAATACAGGTGTGGTATACAAACAACCAGGTCCCTAGTTATCCCTAGTATACTAGTCCATTGGGCGATTGATGATCAAGGTTTCCTGATCATGAGACAATGGCGTCTGTTGACAATGGAGTCGTATCATTGGATAATTATATGATGGACATACACCCACCAGAAGTGTTGCGATGTGATCAAGTCTAAGGATGGCAATTTTACCCATGGGTACGGGTACCCGCGGGAACCCTACCCGCATGGGTAGGGTATGGGTACATTTTTATACCCATGGGTAGTACCCATACCCTACCCATCAAGTCGTGGGTAGGGCACGGGTATAGCTTTGTACCCATGGGTATACCCATACCCTACCCATGTATAACGATGTACTATTTGACCAATTCAATGTTTATATATACTATATACTATTTTGTCTACTAAGTGGGTACCTATAGCCTATATAGTTCATTTTCATGTATTCATCTACCTGCTATTGAGTTGTCAATATTTTTTTGCTAATGCGCTACCAATGAATGTAAAAAGATGAAAATAATGTACTATTTGATCTACCCAATGGGTACCCGATGGGTACGGGTATCCACCGGGTATGGGTGTGGGTATAGTTTTATACCCACGGGTAAGGGTATGGGTAGAATTTTGTACCCATGAACTATATGGGTATGGGTTTGGTATTGCTCTACCCAGCCCATACCCTACCCATTGCCATCCTTAATCAACTCACATAGTTCGACATTGCGATAACTATAACGTAGTGACCAGATCCTTTGACCGTAATGATCATACGTAATTGTCATCTATGAGGAGACTTTGATTTGTATCCCACCGCCTGACTGAAATATGCTGGCTATAACGGTGCACTTTGGGTATTCCGAAATAGATGGTTGATGAGTATGCAAATAGATCAAAGCGGGATTTGTCCATCCGTGTGACGGATAGGTACTCTGGGCCCACTCGGTGATATTGCATCATAAAGTTTGCAAACGTGTGAGTAGGTCACGGGGTTGTAATATCACGGGAACGAGTAAACTTGTTTGTTGAGAACGAGGACGAACTAGGTATATTGGATACCGATGATCAAACCTCGGACAAGCAAAGTACCATAGGACAAAGGGAACAGGCACACGGTTAACGGATCCAACAGCGATTGAAGTTCATTCGATGGAAGCGCAGGGGCTATCAAGGATTGTAACCAGGTCCAATTGATTAGTCATTGATCAATGAGAATTGTCTCGATCATGTCTGCTGTTTCCTGGACCGTAGGGTGTTACACTTAAGGGTACTCGACGCAGTAAGGATTGATTCGGGATCACCGGAGAAATTGGAGAGAACACCGGAATTGTTCCGATGAAGGCCGGAAGTTGTTCCGGGTATTTTGAAAGGTTCAAAATATATTTAATAATGTTTAATATATGTTTTATTATTTAATTATCTGAATTAAATATTAAAATGTATTTAAATATAATTAAAAATGGAAGAAAAGGCATATGGGCCTCATAGGGCCCATTAGGGGGAGAGGGAGTCCTCCCCCATGGCCATGGCGCCATGAGGGGGCCCCACCCCCCTAGGGCTGCGCCAAAACCCCCCTCCCTTGGGATTAGTCCCACCCCGGAAGTGGACGGGGGGTGGCACCCCTCCTTGGCCTATATAAGGAGGGGTAGGGTGCCCTTTTTTCTTCATACAAATTGATTTGAGACAAGTTTCTCTCATCTCTCTCTCCCTCCTTTCTCCTTCCTCGAGTGGACTCCCCTTGTTTGGAGTCTACACTTGGTTGGGGATTTCTCCACTATACGCACGCCGTCGTGCTGCAGGAATCGGGATCCGAATCCATCTTCTTTCCGCTGCTCTACTGGTTCGGAGCCCGGAGGGACGTCGGGTATACTGTATGTGTATAATCCCGCGAGGCACTACACTTGTGGTGCTACTTCATCATCGTGGTCGTATCGCGAGGTCTTCATCAGCAACGTTCCGACGGGTACGTAATCCCATCATCGGTCTACAAGGATCGGGTGGCTACAGGAGTCGTCGTGGATCTGTGCGGTATCGGGGATTGCCGGTACGACTACATCAACCACGTTCATGCAGGAAAGTTTCCCTCTTAACGGACTACATACTGGTATGTGATCTATTTCTGTCCGTTACTTGCATCAGCATAGCATAGGTCTTGGGTATGGGTCTCGTAGGTTATGAAAAATTTGTGTTTTCTGCCCCGAACCCCAACAGTGGTATCAGAGCAAGGCTATGCGTAGATGTATTGTACGGATAGAACACATCTAGTATGTGGGCATCAATTCTCCAATTGCTACCCTCTCATGTGTACTCATTTAGCATTGCGGCAATGTTTGATGAAGCGGCCCCCGACCGACCTTACGCGTTTACGCGAGACTGGTTCCACGCTTGACATATGGCTTGTACCATATAAAGTGGCTGGGGGGAGTCTGTCTCTCTGCATTAGCGATGCGAAGATGTTTGCAACGGAGGGCCCCGACAGGGGTGTAATAGAGACAATTGCGGGATTGGTGTTGTGGCTTGTTTTCGCAGGATAGAAAGCGGTTCTTTTCTCGAAACCCCTAGCAGCCACGTAAAACTTGCAAAAGATAAAGTAGAAAGGCGTTTTCAACTTTAATTTGCATGTCGGGGGGGGGGGAATCATAGCATGTATGATTTATGTTGCATCCTGTTTTGCTAATATGTTAGATATACGACGGTAGCATAATAGGATGATCCCTCACTAAAACCAACATAGTGTCCTTACCCTAGTGAGCACCACCTGGAAAGTTCTACATTATGGAGGCACCACGTGTCACACGTGTGTCAAACATTTTTTCGTTCACATGAGGTGGGTGTAGCAAGCCTGGCATATGTATATGATATGGCCTTGCATGACACAACAACAAATCACATAGGGTGTGGTGGCGAGCCTGGCATATGTATATGATATGGCCTCGGGACACAAGAGACCGAAAGGTCGAGCATGAGTCACATGGATGATGTGATTGGCATGATGGCCTACCTTGAACAACATACTGATGGCCGTGACGATCGGGGGAGGTATGGTGCTCAAGGATCGTGTAATCACTTAGAATAAACTATGAGGGATGTTTGTCTGAGTGGGAGTTCCAGAATTGTTTTTTGAAACATGAACTCCATATTATGAACTTAATCTTCATGTCTTAGCAAATATCATTGTAGATAACGTCATACCAATGTTTAGAACTATGGCTCTTTTAGTATGATAGAACTTAAGGTAAATGGGTCTTACTTCATTGATGTGTACCAACACCATTAGAGACATACTCGTTAGTAATGACTTCCTAAACATAATACGAAGAACTGCTAGGAGATACACCTGTTAAATCCGTATTCAAGGAAGATGATGATGAGTATCGTACTCACCGTCACTTATGAATGACTGTCCAATACACCATACTTCATTCTATGAGTCTGAATTGTGAATGCATGTTAACCAACACGTATGACGTGCTAGGTGAACTTGAAAGCACTTGGTCACAAATCAGAGTAATGGAATATGAGTATATGGACGGGGTTTCTTTCAACCATGGTGGAAGGAACAACCTGCTGAGAATGTCACTTGGAAAATGTATAAGATACATGGAACACCTTGTGTATAACTTGGACTACTGAATGACTAGTTACTTGGCGATAACTGGGAAGTTGCATCCGCTTCCTCCCAGTTACAAAGACCATGTCTGGACTATGTCATGAAGGAGAATCGTTCACCTGTCATGAGGTCATGGTTAAAGTTAAGAACTTTAAGAGTAGAACCAATGCAGGAATGGTCATTGACGGAGAAGGTACATTTGATATACGAGTTATAAATGTCTTTCCCACGAAACACTAATTGCGGTTGATTAAGTATTCGATGCTTGAACTTACTGCTTGAGAGTGGCTTGGAAGGGATGAGGTGACAATGTGTGATGACGGCAATCAAGATAGTTGATGGTCGACAACACTCTCCCTCTACATCTATCAATTGATGAATATATGAATAAATTTTATGATCGTTTGAATGAGGACTTTATTAGTGTGTCTTGCATCTCGCGAAGACAATTATTCATATTAGTGAGAAACAAGTCAATTGTTCTCCTTTTATGAATGATATCTCTTATGGTCACATTACGATTATGAATGAGTTATTCTTATATTGATGATAGTTGTTTGATCATTTATAAGAAATATTGTAATGCCAAGAAATATCCAGGCTTAATAATGACACTACAGTTTAAGTCATGAATGGTATGATGATGTCTTAAGATACTTGATCTCTTGACACATACAAACCATGCCTTTTAGGTGAGATGACTAAAACCTCGCATTCTGGTAAACGGGATGTGTACTGATTGTTGAGTATCATACATTGTGATGTATCGTATGTCAGCATGTGGTGAATTTCATTATTTCGTGAACGTCGTATGTGGACTTAGATGAATATTTGTATTCACTAATGAAACATGAGTCTGAAATAATTTGATATGATCAAAAGGGATTTCAGAGTAAAGATGGATATTAAATTAACAAGAAAGACAAGTCTCTATGATTTGAT
This sequence comes from Bromus sterilis, assembly GCA_950022295.1. Lineage (NCBI taxonomy): Eukaryota > Viridiplantae > Streptophyta > Magnoliopsida > Poales > Poaceae > Bromus > Bromus sterilis. The sequence goes on along the minus strand of OX465596.1, from coordinate 264,062,226 downwards.
CAAAGTGACAAATGTTTTGAGTTAGTCTTGGGCATAAAGACTTGTGTGAAAGTTGTTCCACAAATTGCAATGTTTTGAGACATTTCAATATTGATTGATGTGCCTGAACATCGTAATCATACTCTATTGAATAGTGTATGGTCTAAGTTATCTCTTACCAAGTTACGTTATTATTGTTTAGAGTTATTAAATTAATATGCAAACACTCACTTCAGCATAGGGAACCATCTGAGTTCGTGGAAACCAACACTATATATGTCATGGTGTGTTGTGGTTTCTAGGAAGCTTGATTTATGTAAGATAAATTATCTTTGTAGTATATCCTTAGAAAACCATGGATGCATCTTCCACAACTAGAACCAAAAGGAGCAAAACTTGTATTGCTATGTTTGGTGTTTGTCAAGAATTGTTCTTGATAAATGTGGTAATGGAAGAAAAGTGAAAGTTCAACCAAGGTAATTGACCTTGCCTCCAAATGTCAGAGTAGTGCAACGGAATATGTTCTGGAAGCAAAGCTCTACAATAAGAGGAGAAACTAATGATAATGATCATGATCTTCTGATGGGAGATTTTACTGAGAAAGGTAGGATTCAAGAATATATATTTGCCCCTGGTGCAAAATGATATTCATGATTCACTTTTCATGTTAATGGAACAATACATTCCTACGAACTACAAAGAAGCGATGGTGGACCTAAGTACGAGATATGACTACGAGTCATGAAATCCTATGTTGAGTTACATTTAAGATTGCTTGAATCTTATCAAGTAAGGAGGTTACTTGATATTCACAATAACTTCAGGGTTATGAGGAATAAATGTGAACATCAAAGGGACGTCAAGATTGGTTTGTCACAAAGATTGTTTCTGACAAATTCAATGGGTTGACTACAATGTGTAGCAATTCTTGAGTCAAAGGGATATTCACCACGATTGATCCAGGATTGTTATCAATACCGTGACTTCCTCAAATCCTGTATTTGAAGAAGTGTTGTAATTGGTACAACAAGAAGGTTTTGGAAAAACATATGGATACTAGTGTCTCGTAAACTGAATTCTCATTTTGATGGATGATCAAAGGATTTTGGACTTAACCAAAATATCGAGGAAACATGCATTTTCATGAAACTGAGTGGGAGCTGAATAGTTTCCTGAAACTTAATATGTAGACGACATATTTTGAGTGGGAGCTATGGGAGTATTATCCTAGACTTATATGTAAATGACATATTTGAGTAGGAGCCATGTGGTTAATATCCTAAACTTAATATGTGTCAGACATATCTAAGTAGGAGCCATGTGGATGTTATCCTTGTCTTATATGTGGCCGACATATTTTGAGTGGGAGCAATATGAGTGTTATCCTATAACTTAATATGTGCATGACATATTTGAGTGGGAGCATGATAACATTCTCATATATGGATAACATATTATGAATGGTGCAGTTGGTGTTAATGATTATTTGAATCTTTCATAAATGAAGATGAATAAGTATTAAGCATTGAAGATCTATTAAGATAGATATGTGTTTAATAACATTGAGTCATAATACTTTCCTGGATAAGATTCTGAAGGAGTTCAGAATGGGACAAGTCAAGAAGTGGTCCTTACTTGTATATCCAAGAGAAGTGTTGAGTTAATCTCAGTACAAGAACAATGGTTAATGGTTAATGAAAGAAATGGATGTGTTGGATCCTCTATGCCTTTGTCATAGGTTCTTTCATATAAAACCAGAGTTATGTACTCGACGTAATGTGACCCAAGTTCTTAGTAGTAAGAACATGTTGTGATATGATTTATGAGTAAATCATTGAACAAAGAGTTAAGTTTATCCTTCAGTGTCTGAAGAGAACTGAGGATACATCTCAAATTTGTAAAGGATAGTGGACTTGACCATAAATGTTATGCTGGTTCAAGTTTTGACACTAACCTAGAAAATTGAGATATCATACTAATGAATGCCTAAGTTGAAACAAACATGGTTAGACATCAAAGTTGCATACAATGCACTAAGGATTGAATCTACATTGATGTGGATGCTTTAGAAGTAGCAGGAGTTATATTATGGCTTAAGAAGTTGGACTTCTGATTGAGTGAGTTTCAAGTGTGCATGACTATGGGAAAGTCCGCGTGACCCACCGGATGTCATTGCTATGACACAGCAAACGAAGTCTCACTTCACCACCAAATATATATACCTCATCATTATAGTGGATAATGAAGGAATGTCAAATTAGGTGACATTATGATTTGAAAAAGGACATACGGTTCTGAATGGTACCCAGACCGTTGATACAACCTCTTCCACGGGCAAGCATGATCAATAAGGAGTTATGATCCAGAGAAAATGCAACTAGATTATTTGTACTCTAGTGCAAGTGGGAGACTGTTGGGAATGTGCCCTAGAGGCAAATAAAATATGTTTTATCGAGCATATTCCATTAGTTCATAATACGTTTGATACCGTGCTAGAACTGTATTAAGCGGAAACATTAATACATGTGTGGTATACAAACAACCAGGTCCCTAGTTATCCCTAGTATACTAGTCCATTGGGCGATTGATGATCAAGGTTTCCTGATCATGAGACAATGGCGTCTGTTGACAATGGAGTCGTATCATTGGATAATGATATGATGGACATACACCCACCAGAAGTGTTGCGATGTGATCAAGTCACATAGTTCGACATTGCGATAACTATACGTAGTGACCAGATCCTTTGACCGTAATGATCATACGTAATTGTCATCTATGAGGAGACTTTGATTTGTATCCCACCGCCTGACTGAAATATGTTGGCTATAACGGTGCACTTTGGCTATTCCAAAATAGATGGTTGATGAGTATGCAAATAGATCAAAGCGGGATTTGTCCATCCGTGTGACGGATAGGTACTCTGGGCCCACTCGGTGATATTGCATCATAAAGTTTGCAAACGTGTGAGTAGGTCACGGGGTTGTAATATCACGGGAACGAGTAAACTTGTTTGTTGAGAACGAGGACGAACTAGGTATATTGGATACCGATGATCAAACCTCGGACAAGCAAAGTACCATAGGACAAAGGGAACAGGCACACGGTTAACGGATCCAACAGCGATTGAAGTTCATTCGATGGAAGCGCAGGGGCTATCAAGGATTGTAACCAGGTCCAATTGATTAGTCATTGATCAATGAGAATTGTCTCGATCATGTCTGCTGTTTCCCGGACCGTAGGGTGTTACACTTAAGGGTACTCGACGCAGTAAGGATTGATTCGGGATCACCGGAGAAATTGGAGAGAACACCGGAATTGTTCCGATGAAGGCCGGAAGTTGTTCCAGGTATTTTGAAAGGTTCAAAATATATTTAATAATGTTTAATATATGTTTTATTATTTAATTATCTGAATTAAATATTAAAATGTATTTAAATATAATTAAAAATGGAAGAAAAGGCATATGGGCCTCATAGGGCCCATTAGGGGGAGAGGGAGTCCTCCCCCATGGCCATGGCGCCATGAGGGGGGCCCACCCCCCTAGGGCTGCGCCAAAACCCCCCTCCCTTGGGATTAGTCCCACCCCGGAAGTGGAGGGGGGGTGGCACCCCTCCTTGGCCTATATAAGGAGGGGTAGGGTGTCCTTTTTTCTTCATACAAATTGATTTGAGACAAGTTTCTCTCATCTCTCTCTCCCTCCTTTCTCCTTCCTCGAGTGGACTCCCCTTGTTTTGAGTCTACACTTGGTTGGGGATTTCTCCACTATACGCACGCCGTCGTGCTGCTGGAATCGGGATCCGAATCCATCTTCTTTCCGCTGCTCTACTGGTTCGGAGCCCGGAGGGACGTCGGGTATACTGTATGTGTATAATCCCGCGAGGCACTACACTTGTGGTGCTATGTGACGCCCCCAAAATCAATCTGTGTACAGTAATCATACACGCAGGGTACACGACTGAGATTAGGGTGCCACGGTGAGAATATCACAGCACAACACTAAACACAAAAGGATAAACCAATATGTTACAATAAAGGGGGTCACGCGGACCCGAATATATAAGTTATACAAGCCATAATATCTGAGTACAGACATAGTTAGTCAAGTTTTGCCTTAAGAAGGCTAGCACAAATAACATCAGAGATACAGATCGAAAAGGCAAGGCCTCCTGCCTGGGAGCCTCCGAAACTACTCCTGGTCCTGGTCAGCGGGGGTCTCGACGTAGTAGTATCCGCCTCCGGGGTACTCCTGCTCCTGGGCTCCAACGTCGACTGCAGCGGCCGATCAGGCAAAGCGAAAAAGGGGAAATAAAGCAAAGGTGAGTATCTAGTATACCCGCGAGTCTTACGTCCGCTACTAAGCATTATGCATTGTATCAACGGAAAGAAGAGGCTGTATATAGTGGGCTGAAAGACAGAAATTCAGAGCAAGGGTAAGAAGCTAGGCCTATCGACGACTAGCATCTTCCGACGATGTCTTGCAGCATGAGGTAAGAATCAGCCAACAGTTCATATAAAGCGTAAAGTAACAACGAAGAAGAAGTTGCTGCAACATTGTATAATATAAGTTGTAATGATTAACAATAATAATAATGCCTCCGAGTTCACCTCCTCGACATCCCTGCGAGGAAGAAAACCCGGAACCATACAGTTTAATAATAATAGTTTCTAGTGGTAAGATCCAGCTTCAGCATAAAGCGTCCTGTTACCGTGGACACGGCTATTCGAATAGATTAAACTCCCTGCAGGGGTGCACTACTGTTCAGCCTGCACGCTCGGATCTCCAGGGTGGCGTGAACCTTGTTAGGGAACGCCCCACCGAGGCTATCCGACACGACGCAGCCCATCCTAGGCTCAACAGAGAGGCCATCCGCCGGACTATATCCTAGGCGCCAAGGGGTCTAGGTCCCTCACCCTTGCACGCTCCTGCACGGTGCGAGTCTGGCCGGTGAAGCAAAAGCAAATCCAAACACACCTGCTGCAGCAAATAAGACAAGACCACTTCCCAGCGATCAGGCCGCAGTACTGCTGACGTCTGAAGAGCTTTCGGACGAACTACGACGCGGAGGGCCCACACCGTAATCCCACGTGTAGGTAGTGCGAACAGACCAACCGGTCTCTCAAGTCATCCGCCGAACCATTTAGCATTTCAATTAACCTGCGTGACAACCGTTATCGTTGCCTCGACTTAACCGACCCGCGGTCAACGACAGCAGTCAGGACCACCAGTACATCGGTGCCTGCCCTGTCGTCCGACCAAGTCACTGCGGTAACCAACAAGGTGAACCGTCTCCTTACCTTGTCTCGCGTGTGCTCTTGGTAGAGTTCGACTTTCGTGGTTTGGTAACTCTCGCGAGATATGAGCAGGGGCCAAGCATGCCAGTAACGTCGGTCGTACCCTCCCTGTCGTTCCCGACGATATACCTCTCGCGGGCACCGTTGGGTCGCCCGACTTCTTACCTTTAAGGACAACCGCTGTTCAGGACCCTATGGCAGCAAGACAAAGTCAGCCTCGAGTGGAGTACAAGGATTACTCCCGGATAGCTCACACTTGAGGTGACTAGGCATAACCCAGATAGGGGCCTTTGGCGGTGTCTGCTTTGTACCGTACCTGTGCAGTTATAATATTTGTATCCGCGTTCACTCCCCGGAGTGAGCACGGCCCTCTATCTAATCCTAGCTAACAATGCGCAGGGCTCACTGCTGGATAATGCATAATATAATAGGCAGCATAGGAGTACATCAAGGGGCGACAAAATCAGGCTATGCAATTGAATAGGATTGTAATCGTAACAGCAGCAGTAACAATGCCTAGTGCAAGAAAGTAAGGAAAGGTAGGCGATATCTGGGGAAGAGAATGGCTCTGCTTTCCTGGAAGCTCGACGGTAGGGGCAGAGTCGTCGACGAAGTAGTCGTACCCGGCAGCAGTGTAGTCGGCGGTAGCAGAAGGGTCTACCGGAGATTAAGGGGGGGAGGAAACAGTAAATACACAGCAATAATATACAAACATATGCATGACATGACAGATGAAATGTTAATGGTGTTCTAACGCAGTGCAATGCACGTTGCTCGGAGCGGGAATTCATCCGGGGATGAACTACCGGCTCCGGGTGATTACCGGACAGGGTGTCCGGAGGGGGAAGGGTTCATGCCGGAGGTGTCGTGGACATCCGACACACGTGTGGGTTGTATATCCGAGTTAGTTGATCTATTCCGAACAACTTTCGTGTTCGGAATAAATTCATCCGGGCACTCTAATAGTACCGGACAGTTTAACGGTTATCGGGCAATCTATCGGACAGTGCCACCGGAGGGGGGGACAGTTCGATGAACGGTATGTTAGAGGGGTGTGGTGAGGATATGGGTATCGTATCTGTATTCATTGATCCGTTCTGAGCAACTTTCGTGTACGAAAGTTTTTCATCCGGGCAATATTTATCGGTACCGGGAATTATCGACAGACAGCCCGGAGGGGGGGAATGTCGATGATCGGTGTGTTAGGGGGGTGGGGTAGACATACGGATAGCGTATCCGTATTCGTTATATTTTTCTGATCAATTTTGATGTATAAAGTTTTTCGATCCGATATACGGATTAAAAGATATTGATTTTATAAGTTTTACATCATTTAAAAGATTTTCTGGAATTATTTTTATTAATAAAACAGTAACATTATCCACAACAGTTTGACTGGTCAAACCTGACCAGTGGGACCCACTGGTCAGCCTCACAGTATTATAAATCATTTTACTTAATTCAAATAATCACTGGCCCCACATGTCATTCTCTGGGCATTTAGAATTCATTTTATTTAATCAAATAGCAATGGGGCCCAGCTGTCATTGAGACAGAGACATAATTATTCAATTTAATTAATCCAGGGGTTAACTTAAGTACATGGGCCCACATGTCATAGACTCTAAGGGTTATCTAACTTAGTTTAATTAACAAATAATTAGGGGGGGTTATGGCCCCATGTGTCAGCGTCAGTGGGGGAGGGGGGGTTAGTGGCTAAATTTAGCCACGGGGCCCACCCGCCAGTGGATTAACCCAGCCAGTGGGTTATCCCCGCGTGCACGCCGGCGAGGACACAGGGGGCACGGCGGCGTGCAAGACGGCGACCATTGTGCCTGTACCGTCGATGTGAGCACCCGTGGGAGGGCGCGTTCGAGAGAGGCGTCCGCCCCGCGTCGATCTGCACTGGTAGCGCGAGCTGGGACCGCCGGAGGTGAGAGCATGGACGCGAGGGGCGGCGGCCGGAGCACGGCCGTGGTGGAGACGACGAAACCACACGCGACAATAGGAGTGGGAAGAGGGGAACCAAGGGGAGGCTCACAGTGAGCGCAGGGTCGAGGTCTGGGAGGCCAGGGGAGCGTCACCGGCGACGAATCGCTCGCCGGAATCCCACGGCGGTCGGAGCTCCCGTGAGGCAGGCGTCTTCACCATGGCACCCGGGCTTGAGAGCTTCAACACAAAGACAAGGACGGCCATGGCGAACGTAGTGGACAACACTGCTTGGCCCGCGGCGGCCGGTGGCTGCGAAGACGACGGTGGCGCGGCCACAGATGCGCAGGAGTCCGAGCGGGGAGGGCGAAGCAGAGAGGAGAGTGGCAGCTCGAGGGGGAATGGAAAACGGCTAGGGTTGCGCTGGGGAGGGCCGGGGCCTCGGGGGCCTTATCCCCACCGGAGACCGGCGGATGGACGCCACGGGGGTGGCCGCGCCATGGATGGCCGCCACGCCCTGGCCGTCCTTCCTCCCTGTAGCGAGGTAGGGGGAAAGGGGTGGGGTGGGCTGGGTAATTGGCTGGGCCTTGCCCTCTGCGATAGATAGGAGTTTCAATTTTCTTTTTATTTTCTTTTGTTTTTTTGTGTGTGTATTCTTTCTAAACTTTTGCATTTTTGTTAAACATGTAATATGCCCCAATATTATTGTTATATCATATAGAAAGGCTACAAAGAGTTTTTGGGATTTATAAAAATCCTTTACATTTTAGTTTTATTTAAAAATGGGTTAAATGCCACCTTTTTCCCACTGTTTTTATTTTCTTACAATATTTAAATAGCTTAATAAATCCCCATAACTATTTTAACATAGCCTACTGATTATTTGACATTTAATAAAATTGGGTTCACAATTTTTAGTTCATTTAAAATTCCCACTTGTTTATTTTATTTACCATAGCCCTTTAATAATCTCCTAAAGACATGGTTTTATTTCATTTATTATTCCTTAATATTACTATACCATTTTAATAAAACAACCATTGTTATATTATCATGGCTTAAGATTGCTAGGCAGTTTATAAATAGATTCCATTATTTTGATTCAACTAAGATTTCCATTTTTATATTAACTTTCAAAATAATTTTTGATGACACCACAAGATAGGTTTCATAATTATCATTGACTGGTGATTATTCAAATGGCTAGGAGTTAACTTGGTTTAAGTTTTTGCATGATGGTTATCAATCACCCATAAATTCTTGGAGCAATTCAATAGCCTACACAAATTTGAAAATTTTACCAGGGTTGAAATCTGACAGAGCTATGATCAAGGGTGATCATGGCTTGACCATCAACAGTAATGATCACTAACAGTGGAATCACTGTAGTGATTACTGTTACTGATTCTGAGGGTGTTACATGCTACTTCATCGTTGTGGTCGTATCGCGAGGTCTTCATCAGCAACGTTCCGACGGGTACGTAATCCCGTCATCGGTCTACAAGGATCGGGTGGCTACAGGAGTCGTCGTGGATCTGTGCGGCATCGGGGATTGCCGGTACGACTACATCAACCACGTTCATGCGGGAACGTTTCCCGCTTAACGGACTACATACTGGTATGTGATATATTTCTGTCCGTTACTTGCATCAGCATAGCATAGGTCTTGGGTATGGGTCTCGTAGGTTATGAAAAATTTGTGTTTTCTGCCCCGAACTCCAACAAGCACCGCGGCGAAGAGGATCCAACACGGGGGGTGGCGCTGATCCGGCGATGCGGGGATGGCGCACGTAGAGGAGGCCCCGGGCGGGCGAGCGGCGCAGCACGAGCATCCACGACCTGGCTGGAGCGGCAAGGAGCGTGGCCTGGGAGGTCTTGAGCGAGCGCGGACGAGCAACTAGCCAGCCCGGGAGACGCGCATGGACGAGCCCCGCCACGCGGCTGAGGATCTCCGGCGAGGGATGGGAGGCGCGTCCCCGTAGCACCTCGCCTGACGGTTGGATCCGCGCCTAGGGATACCACCGCGGCTGGAAGATGGTCGGTGGGGAGGGAGGCCGCCATAGTGCTCCTCCTCTATAGTGCGCTGGTGGGGAGGGAGACCACCGTGCCTGGGGAGACCACCGTCGTTGCTGCTGGAAGGTGGACGGCGGCTCAATCCGCGCCGGGGTGGGGTGGGCGGCTGCTCGAGATGGCCATATCCAAGGGCGAGTTGCAGGGGAGGTAGTGCTTCGGGAGGGCTGGGGTGGCCCGATCCGGCGAGTTGCAGGGGAGGTAGCGCCTCGGGAGGGGGAAGAAGGAGGCTAGGGCGCTCCGGCACGGGGAGGAGAAGGCCAGGGGCGGTTTGTGCGGGAGGTAGGAGAAAGGTGAAGCCGAGTGCGGGGGGTGGGGAACGGTTTTGTAGTGGGGATGGAGTTTTTTTTCCCGCGGGTTCGGTGGATAGGGTGTTAGCACAATAACATTTTTTGTTAGAAGAATAACACTCTTAAGGATGTTAGCAGAATAGACTCACCCTATATATATATATATATATATATATATATAGGGTGGGTCTATTCTAACAACACCCCTTAAGACCTTATTCTAACAACACTTGGCTTATTCTGCCAACACCTGCTCGACTAACCCAAACCATTGACTCGCACCGCACCTATAAAAATAGATGCATTCCCTGATCGAACGAAAAAAAATAGCTGCCCTAACTACCCACCTGCCCCCGCGTCTCCCCATTACCCCCGCATCTCCCCCACCTTCTTCCACCGTGCATCGCCGCCGCCGGCCCAACAACCCCCGTGACGCGCCGCCTCCTCCCCCTGCGCCGCCGTGGCGCCTCCCGCCTCCTCCCCCCCACCCACCCCCCGCGCGCGCGCGCGCCGGCGCAGCGACGCCCGGGGTCGTGCCACCGCACCCTCCAATGGCTCCGTCGGGGCCCGCCAGGATGAAGGTCGCGCCGCCGCACCATAGGGCGCCCGCGACGGGGTCGTTCACGCCCTCCCATGGCCGCCACAAGTGCAGTTTATGCCCCCTCCCGTGAGGGCCCCGGATGGATCCGGCCGCCGCGAGGCCACCGCGCAGGTGGACCAGGCCGCCGCAAGGTCACCGCGCAGCCAGGCTATGGCCCCGGATCTGGTCGCCCCTACCATTTCAGACGACTGTGCATCCCCCTGCCCACGAGCTCGGATCCCTCATCGTCGGTACCTCTGATTCCCTCCTCCTTCGACCCTGGGCAAGATCCAGCAAAGATCCAGGGGTCCCGGCGTCCCTGGACCTTCCGTCGATGACCACCTCCACCTACTGCTGCTATGGGTCACCGCAACCACCACGGAGCGCCACCGACACCTATCTCTCGAGTCCACCCATCCCCTCTCCTTCACTTGCCAGAGTTGACTGGTTTCGACCATCGTGGATAAGATTCGTTGTGATGAAAATGCAGTTGTCGGGACCCGGGGTTAGCGTATGCAAGTCCAGCTAAGACAGTCATATGGAGAGCCGAGAACCGTACCCACTTGTCTAAGCAGACAAGGCCAAGCACAGAACGTTCTCGGAAAGCATCGTACGTGAGGGGTATCCCATCCAGGCCGGATGATCAACTGAGATGGGTCCTCATCGTCCGCACACAAGTCTAATGATATGGGTGATGAACTCCCATATTCAAAGACAAGTCGCCTCAACCATACTATCGACTATCTCATAACTCTTACATAGACTTACTCCAGCCCGATCACTTAGTCGGGGTCTAGGGCGGGCTCGATCATACCACAAAGTGTGCACGAGACGGAGTCTCGAACAATCGCATCGCGATGCCCCAAGCTGCGCACATCTAAGGGCCACTTGGTGTATGAAAGACCGCCAGCCAGATCACAACTAAGGTCTCGAAAACCCATACAAAGACATGCATGTTATAAACATACCCGCAGCACACATGCCTTGTATGAACAGTAGGTATCATTGCAATTCTCTACAAAGTATACATTTTTATTGATAACTCTTATAGAGTGCACACAGAGATCACAAACATGTGATCCAACATTACAACACAAGCGGAAGCAAATTATGTCTGAGTATAGACAAGTTTAACAAATGGCTTAAGAAGCCTTATTTAAACACAAGCCCTCCACGAGGAAACCAGTCGTCTGACTGGGAGTAGACTAGCTTGATCTTCAGTCGTCCAGCTCGATGAAGAAGCCACCTTCGGGGTCAGTGGTTTCATCTAAAACATAGATTAAGCAAACGTGAGTACAAAGTCGTACTCAGCAAGACTTACATAGGAGCTATACTACTCATGCACATGTATCAAGGTAAAGGTAGGTGGGGTTTCACTTGCAGAAATGCCAGCTTTGACTTGGCTAGTCCTGAACTACGAGTACCAGACTTTGAGGTAAGAAGCGTAGTCCACTACTTTCTCCAACCAATTACACCACTATGGTGCCTTCCTCGACTTACCCACGAGAAAGCATGCCATAGCACTCACACTTATCTTGGTGTGTTTTAGAAGTATCCGGTTCAAGTTGTCTAATAATCAAGCTAAGCTTTCCAAGCAGTCCATAACCGCGGACGCGGCTATTCGAATAGTTTTGTTAACCCTGCAGGGGTGTACCGCTACACACACATGACCATCATTTACCGCCTTTGATCTCGACACCATTCAAGGGGTGCCAGCGAGGATGCTCACCACAACTGTTACCTCATAGCCGATCTAGTCCGAGAAAGCCGCCTACTTGGGTTGGTTACCACTATCGTGAACCCGGCCGGTTTACCGAAGTGGACCCAAGTGATGTGTGCGTGGTGCATAAGCCGGTCTCGGATGAGCCGTTCTCTCACTTAGCATCCAGGCCACAGACCTACCAGAACTCCGAACTATTGCGACATCTGGACATCGAAAGGGATGAGTTAGTAAGCTGAGAAGGGTCAGTGAGCCTAATGTGTGGTTATACTCTTCATCTTGGATCACCACACAAGAACTCAGACTTAAGGCGGTGTTCAACGAAACAACCCACCGTGTACTCCTACGCAACCTCTCATCGTTCACCTTGTATTAGGGTAGATTCACCAACACTTTTCTACCATCATCATCATGATCACTACCATCCCGACTCACATAACAGTATCATCATGGTATCATTCTAAGCATGCAATAAGCAGTAACAATTGCAGGGGCCACATGATATCAATCAACTCCTACATTTGCTAGGATTGTGGTTTTGCCTACTACTGTGACAAATGATAGGTCATGCAAAGGAATGGGTTCATCTATCGGTAGAAACGTAGCATGGTAATCATCCTAAACAATGCATAAGCGAGACATGAGAGGGAAGTGGGATTTTATCGACATGATCAATGGGGGTTTGCTTGCCTTGCTGACGAGGTTCGGGTTCGGGGTCTTCAACGAAGGGGGCAGCCTCCTGCTCCGGTTCCACCTCTACTCGACAAACAACAAGCAAAGTAGCAAAGTAAATACAATGCACAATCACATGATGGAAGGTTGGAACTTGATGTAAATGCTTTGATGTGTGAAGCAATTCCATTTAAATGGAGTATATTGCAAACTGAATTGCAAATTCAAACTCCAATTTGAATTCAAACTTAGTCAAGTTATATGTGACATTGTTTGATCAATCTGAATCATCTTCAAATGCGTATGATATGCCTCTGATGTGTGGTTGAAATATAGCATATTTCCATGGTCCAAGGTGCAAAAGCATTTGAATTGAATTTGAATAAATTCCAAATAAATCAAATGACATATGCTACTGGTCCCATTTTAAAATAAACTCAAACATAGTTGAAAGTTGGATTTTTGGATAGCTTATTTTCTCCTGATCATTTTTCATATATTATTTGTCCAATTTGGAGTTAATATGAATTTTCTATGAATTTCGAAAGTTTGAGCTATTTTCTGGAATTTATGAAATTTCTTTAATTCAATTTAATTTCTGGAAATTCATTATTGCGTCACTGTTGTGTCAGGCTGACGTGGGGGGGGGGGCTGACATGTGGGCCAGGGTTGTCAGCCTCTGGGTTAACTTAACCAGTGGCTTAATTAAGCCACTGGGCCCACTTGTCATCGGCTCTGGGGGGTCATTAGGGGGTGGATTAGCGAGGGGGTTAGGCTAACCCACCGGCGGCTAAACGCCGGCGTCCTGGCCACGGCAGCGCTGCACGGAAGGACGAATCCGACGTCCATTTTAAGCGCTGCGACCTCCAACTTGAAGCCCTTGCCGTTGCGCGTCGAAAGAGACCAACTCCAAGTGCTGGGGTGCCCTGTACGCTCGCCGGCGTCGAGTTTTGCGGAGACGGAGCTACGGCTGCGAGCTGGAATTCGCTACAAGGCGCGAATGTAAGCGGGGCTAGGCTGGTTTGAAGCAGTGGAGCACGGGGAACGCGATGGTCAACAAGGCGAGCTCGATTGCGTAACAGGTGGTCGTCGCCATGGATCCCGGCGGCGAGGAGTTTCGGCTCTCATGGAGGCCATGGCTAGAGGAAGCAATCGAGGGGGATAAGATAGGGGTTTTGATCCCGCGCTCACCAGGAACTCAGCAGAGCAGGCGGTGAGGTAAACGACGACGTGATGATGACGAATTCGACGATGAGTTCTTGCGGGTCCGGTGGCGGCTCGAGCTCGATTCCGGTGACTAGGAGGGCTTCAGGCTCGCCTTCTTCTGCAGATCGATGAAGAGCTTGAAGGGAAACATGGGGGACAGCTCGGTGAAGGTCCTCGTCGTCGTTGGCGGCGTGTGCTCGGCGTCGCGCTCCGGCGATCCTCTCGGTCTTCTCCAAATCCGGCGAAAACGGAGGGGGCAAGTGCACTGGAGGGAGGGGAATGGAGCTGGGCGTCTCCAGGACGTCTCCATACGGGATAATGACGCCTGGGGGGCCTCCAGGCAGGCAGGTGGTGTGGCGGCCGCAGCATGCCGGCCACCGAGCTGCTTGCCGCCGCGCTGGAAGAAGACAAGGGTCCAGGTGGGCTTGGGCTGCGGGAACGGTAAGTTGGGCCGAGGTGGCCCAGGTAAGTGGGCTACTTTTTGTTTTCTATTTTCCTCTCTGTTTTGCTTTCTGCTATTTGTTTAGGCTAGCTAAAAAAATAGCAAGCCATTTTATTAAATGCTCAAAAAATTTATATGGCCTCATAATAAAATAGACTAGCCACTTATAAACTTTGAACATTTTTAAAATTCAAATGATTTGTATTTTAAATCAAATAGGGGTTTTTAATTAATTCCAAGGCACTGTTTGAATATTTTAAAAATCTATGAGCATGGGGTGGGTCCCACATCACTTGATATGTGATCACACTCATTTATAAGACTTTTCAAAAATCTAACATGAATTTTTGGAGAAGATTTTTATCTGGCCTTTTGAATTAATTCATCTGGGGGGGGGTTACTTCTCCCATTTTGCTTTTGATTTTGATTTCAAAGATTTCTTTTGAAATTTTAACATGATGCAAGAGTACTAACTAACCCTAGCACCTTACCTAACAGAGGGTTCTGACAACTCGCCCCCACTCAACAGAATCTCATCCCGAGATTCAGAAGTCTGCGGGAGGAAGGAGGGATACTCGGCACTAAGACGGTCTTCTCTTTCCCACGTAGCTTCTCTCTCAGAGTGGTGTGACCATTGCACTTTCAGAAACCTAATCTTCTGACGATGAGTGACACGCTCTGCGGAATCAAGAATACGAACGGGGTATTCTCGATAAGAAAGGTCATCTTGGAGATCAAGCATTTCATGGTCGACTTCGCGGATAGGGTCCTTGAAGCAACGCCTGAGTTGGGACACATGGAATACATCATGTACTCGGGAAAGGTGCGGGGGTAGTTCAAGTTGGTAGGCAACTTCTCCACGTTTAGCAATAATGCGGAAAGGTCCGATGTAACGTGGGGCCAACTTGCCTTTGATACCGAAACGTTGGGTTCCCTTCAGAGGAGTAACCCGAAGGTAAGCCTTCTCATCCAGATTGTAGCTCTCTTTCCTATGATGACGATCATAGTAGCTTTTCTGACGAGACTGGGCTGCTTTCAATTGATCACGAACAATGCGAACTTGCTCTTCTGCTTCCTTGATCATATCCGGTCCAAAGAATTGTCTTTCACCGGTTTCTGACCAGTTTAGTGGTGTTCAACATCGTCGTCCATATAGGAGTTCAAAAGGAGCCATGTTCAGACTAGATTGAAAACTATTGTTATAAGCAAATTCGGCGAATGGAAGAGACTTCTCCCAATTCTTTCCGAATGAGATAACACAAGCTCTGAGCATGTCTTCAAGAATTTGGTTAACCTTTTCGACTTGACCACTAGACTGAGGATGGAAAGCTGTACTAAAGGAGAGATGAGTTCCCATAGCATTCTGAAAGCTTCCCCAAAATCTAGAGGTAAAAAGGCTACCGCGATCAGAATTGATTTCCAAAGGGACACCGTGAAGGGACACAATTCTAGAGACGTACAAGTCCACTAACTGGCTAGCAGTTATAGACTCGCGAACCGGAAGGAAGTGAGCAACTTTGGAAAGCCTATCTATGACAACGAAGATGGCATTGTTTCCTTTCTGGGTTTTTGGGAAGCCGGTGATGAAGTCCATACCGACTTTGTCCCATTTCCACTCGGGAATAGACAAAGGTTGAAGTGTACCAGCAGGTCTTTGATGTTCTGCCTTAATGCGACGACAAACATCACATTCGGCAACAAATTGAGCAATGTCTCTCTTCATCCTAGTCCACCAAAATCTCTGGCGTAGATCTCGGTACATTTTTGTGCTACCGGGATGAATTGAGAGGGGTGTGTCATGGGCTTCCTTGAGGATGAGTTGCCTTAGTTCCCTATTCTTAGGTACTACCAAACGATTTCCAAAGAATACCGTTCCCTTGCTATCTGTGGAGAAACATTTAGCAACTCCGCTAACAATGTTCTCCTTGATCCGGCGAACACCTCGTGCACGCCTTTGGGCAACTATGATTTGATCCTCAAGAGTTGGTTTAGCCACCAAGGTAGAAAGATAGCCATGAGGAACAATCTCAAGATTGAGCTTGCGAAAGTCCTGATGAAGAAGTTGTTGATACTGTTGTAACATGAGGTTGTTACAATACGACTTACGACTTAGGGCATCATCCATGACATTGGCTTTGCCTGGGGTGTAAGAAATTACTACGTCGTAATCTTTCATCAACTCAATCCAGCGTCTTTGCCTGAGATTAAGATCTGGCTGGGTGAAAATGTATTTGAGGCTTTGGTGGTCCGAATAAATTTCACAACGATTACCAAGGAGGTAATGTCGCCAAGTTGTTAGGGCATGAACTACGGCAGCGAGTTCAAGGTCATGGGTAGGATAGTTTTCTTCATGTGGCCGCAACTGGCGTGAAGCATAAGCTACCACATGTCGATCTTGCAGAAGTATGCATCCTAACCCTTGCCGTGATGCGTCACAATAGATTTCGAAATCCTTTTTGGTGTCTGGAGGTGCAAGTACGGGTGCAGAAGTCAATCTTCTTTTTAGCTCTTGAAAGCTTTCCTCGCACTTGGGAGTCCATAGGAATTTCTTATCTTTCTTGAGGAGTTCAGTTAGAGGCTTTGCAACTTTAGAAAAGTTCTCGACGAAGCGGCGGCAATAGCTGGCTAGGCCAAGAAAACTCCTAACTTGCTTAACCGATTCAGGTGGAGTCCAGTCAAGGACGGCCTGATCTCTCTCGGGATTCACAGCAATGCCTTTTGCAGAAATCACATGGCCTAAGTAGGTCACTTCTGGTAGCCAAAATTCACACTTGGAGAATTTAGCATACAGGCGATGCTCTCTAAGTTTCATCAATACCAGCCTTAGGTGTTCGGCATGTTCTTCTTCGTTCTTCGAGTAGATGAGAATGTCATCGAGGTAAACCACGACGAACTGGTCCAAATACTCCATGAAGATCGAGTTCATCATGCGTGAGAAAGTGGCGGGGGCATTGGTTAAACCAAAGGACATGACGGTGTACTCGTAAAGACCATAACGAGTAGTAAAAGCCGTTTTGGGAATGTCCTCGTTTCGGATTTTGATTTGATGATAACCTAATCTCAAATCCATCTTTGAGAAGACAGAGGATCCTGCAAGTTGATCATAAAGATCATTGATCCTGGGCAATGGGTACTTGTTCTTTATCGTCGCTAAATTTAGCGGGCGATAGTCTACACACATCCTTTCTGTTCCATCTTTCTTCGTTACGAACAGAAAGGGGCAACCCCATGGCGAGGAGCTAGGGCGGATGAAGCCTTTTTCCAACAAAGCTTCCAGTTGGGTTTTAAGCTCAGCTAACTCACGTGGGGCCATTTTGTATGGGCGTCTAGAAATTGGTGCGGTTCCTGGGGAAAGATCCACTATAAACTCTACACATCTGTCGGGTGGCATGCCCGGCAGCTCTTCAGGAAAGACATCCGGGAAGTCACGAACCACCGGAATATCTTCAAGTTCGGGAAGGGGAAGTACATTCAAGGAATGCACTTGGGTTCTTGTTCTGGGTGAGGTATAGTTGACGGTCTTGCCTGAAGGGTGGGTGAGTTTCATGGATTTGCCTTTGCAATCCAGGTAGGCATTCGTTCTTGATAGCCAATCCATGCCAAGGATGCCATCAATATCTGAAGACTTGAGGGCTATGAGTGAAGCAAGGAATACTAAACCCTCAATTGCAATCTGATTACCGTGGCTTACTCTATTAGTTTGCCATCTTGACCCTGGAGTTTGAATAATCATTGGGGTGGAAAATTCAACAAAGGATAACTCATGACGAAGTGCATAACTTTCCGACATGAATGAATGAGATGCTCCTGGGTCAAAAAGAACGGAAGTAGGAACATAATTGACTGGGAGCGTACCAAGAATGACGTCAGTGGTGTCGTCAGTCTCTTCGGCGGCAATCTGGTTCACACGTCCACGAGTGGCGGGAGGAGCGGGTTTGGCGGTGTAGACCTTCTGGGGGGGCTTGCCACGACCATTGTTGTTGCCTCCGGCACGGGGTGGAGCATTCTGATTCTGAAGCTGGTTCTGGGGACAATCACGAGAGTAGTGGCCTTCCTGACCACACTTGTAGCAGGCTCCAAAGACAGTGCGTGGAGCTGGGTGGAACTGAGTTGGTGGACGAGGCGCCACATAGGATGGCCTCGGTGGGTTGTTCTGGCGGAACATACTATTTGGGATCCAGATCTTGCGCTTCTGGGAGCCTGAACTGGATGATCCATCGTCTCTAGGGTGTTTGCGAAAGTCGTTGGGGGTGTTCATGTCCTCTGCCTTGATGGCCTTATTGACAAGGACCTGGAATG
The DNA here is from genome assembly GCA_950022295.1 of Bromus sterilis. Taxonomy (NCBI): domain Eukaryota; kingdom Viridiplantae; phylum Streptophyta; class Magnoliopsida; order Poales; family Poaceae; genus Bromus; species Bromus sterilis. The sequence goes on along the minus strand of OX465596.1, from coordinate 264,043,744 downwards.
TGGCAAAGTCATGCAAGTTGAGATCACGACGGAGTCCAGAGTTGAGGCCACGACGGAACCTCTCTTGCTTCTTTGCGTCGGTGGAGACTTCTTCAGTAGCATAACGAGCCAGTCGGTTGAACTCACGACTAAACTCGTCAACAGTCCTTCTGCCTTGGGTGAGGTTGCAGAACTCCTCACGCTTGCGGTCCATAAGACCCTTGGGAATGTGGTGCTCACGGAAGGAAGTGCAGAATTCATCCCAAGATGCGAGCGGTCCAACGGGACACATGTTCAGAAAGTTCTCCCACCAAGAGCTAGATGCGCCTTCAAGGTGATAGGTGGCATAGCTGACCTTGTCGCCATTTGCAACATGGCCTGCTTGGAGCTTCCTCTCGATGCTGCGAAGCCAGTCATCGGCGTCAAGGGGCTCGGTGGAGTAACTGAAAACTGGGGGATGAAGTCGGATGAAGTCGTTCAGGGACACCAACTCGTTACGCTGCTGAGTGGTGTTGCGAGCAATGACTTCCAGCAGATGGTGAGAGTCTCGGCGGTTCCTCTCAACCTCCATTAGAACCTGAGCCATCGTGGGTGGGGGTGTCAGGTTGCCTTCCTCTTGGTCATTCCCACGACCCTGGTTACGACCAAGCTGGCCACGGGTTCCTTGAGACATCCTGAAGGTGAAAAACCAAAGTCAAACAGAGTTGATTGGGAGAGTCTAAACAAGGTATTGAAGTACTGGAAGGATTATAGAGCACAGGAAGTAATCATCTTGACAACATGGTGATAAAGCTACAAGCCATATATTCACAAGCTGTCATACAAACCATACATCGTTTTAGTACAAGCACCAAGCTAATACAAACGTGATGAAGATGATACATCCTTCAGAGGCACTCTGACTTCCTATACATTATTTATCTAAGCCTCTGGAACTTAGACACCTTGCGTTCAATACACTAAGATACTACTACATCATCACTAAGTAAGACCACAGGCGGTCTCACTCATCTCCATCTCCATAGTAGTCCTCGTAAAAGTTACCCGCGTATCCCGATAGCTGAAGGTCACCATCGGAAAACACGGAGGCCTGTGTACCCTGATATCCATTTGGGAAAGGATGGGGCCTAGGTCCAGCGTAGGGTGGAAGAAGAGGACCACGGGGTGGAAAAATGCCTCCAATCTCGGGCCAAGCAACTCGAGAAGGCATCTGAGTCCTCACTGGGTAGATAGCATCATGCTCAACTGATCCAACGCTCACAAAGGGTGCCAAAAATGTCAGTGCTCGATACAGACGAACACGGGTGGCGTGGAGTTCGAAACGGAGAGCGCGTGCATCACGATCTCGATCACTAGCAAACCTAGCAGTCACCTGAAGTGCGGGATCCTCTGCAGAGTGATCTGAGTAGAGTCCGGTGTAATATCCCTCTTCTCCTAGAAGTGCAGCAGGAATATAGCGGAATGAGGTCTCTCTCAGCATAGTGTGCTCCTCTCCCAGCAGGGTAATACATGAGTATGCAGCATCCTGCACAGCCATGTTCTCGGTCATGCCAATGCCATGTCCAAAGTGGATAGGCTGAGTGACTCCAACGTGGTGCGGGTAGATCCTGACAATGCAGTGGAACTAGGTCTGGTTGAAGTCAAGGAACTGCTCCTCAACGGTGTACTCAGGATACCATCGATATCCCACATAGGACATCATCTCGATCAACGTGGCGGGATGGCCACGCACACCAAGGCACCTGGTCAAACGAACAATCTGCCGAGGGGGAAGATCTGCCATCTGAAACAGAAAGGAGTTTGCAAATGCATCAGATTATGAGATAAACATGGAATGACTCGGACAACATAACGGCTGTAATTGTAAGAAATGGCAATTTCTTCCAACATGGAAAACAACACTTACATACGATGTAAGAAATCAGGGAGCATAACCACTCTATAAAACCGGTCACAACTTTCCTACGGCTACAAGGAAGCAAACAACGAGATGTTCTAATCAGACAGAGGAGAGCCTAGTCCTATCTTCCCGTAGAATAAGATGAGGGTGACTCAGAACTCAGAACGAAGGGGGTAAGAAGAAAAAAGAAGCTTTACGTTGTTCCCTTATATACCCAGAGTAACTATATAACTATAGCAAGCTAGACTCGACTTCGGCCAAGGCTACTAGACCTACAGTCAGTCCTGCTCTGATACCAAGTCTGTCGGGACCCGGGGTTAGCGTATGCAAGTCCAGCTAAGACATAGTCATATGGAGAGCCGAGAACCGTACCCACTTGTCTAAGCAGACAAGGCCAAGCACAGAACGTTCTCGGAAAGCATCGTACGTGAGGGGTATCCCATCCAGGCCGGATGATCAACTGAGATGGGTCCTCATCGTCCGCACACAAGTCTAATGATATGGGTGATGAACTCCCATATTCAAAGACAAGTCGCCTCAACCATATTATCGACTATCTCATAACTCTTACATAGACTTACTCCAGCCCGATCACTTAGTCGGGGTCTAGGGCGGGCTCGATCATACCACAAAGTGTGCATGAGACGGAGTCTCGAACAATGGCATCGCGATGCCCCAAGCTGCGCACATCTAAGGGCCACTTGGTGTATGAAAGACCGCCAGCCAAATCACAACTAAGGTCTCGAAAACCCATACAAAGACATGCATGTTATAAACATACACGCAACACACATGCCTTGTATGAACAGTAGGTATCATTGCAATTCTCTACAAAGTATACATTTTTATTGATAACTCTTATAGAGTGCACACAGAGATCACAAACATGTGATCCAACATTACAACACAAGCGGAAGCAAATTATGTCTGAGTACAGACAAGTTTAACAAATGGCTTAAGAAGCCTTATTTAAACACAAGCCCTCCACGAGGGAACCAGTCGTCTGACTGGGACTAGACTAGCTTGATCTTCAGTCGTCCAGCTCGATGAAGAAGCCACCTTCGGGGTCAGTGGTTTCATCTAAAACATAGATTAAGAAAACGTGAGTACAAAGTCGTACTCAGCAAGACTTACATAGGAGCTATACTACTCATGCACATGTATCAAGGTAAAGGTAGGTGGGGTTTCACTTGCAGAAATGCCAGCTTTGACTTGGCTAGTCCTGAACTACGAGTACCAGACTTTGAGGTAAGAAGCGTACACGAGTCCACTACTTTCTCCAACCAATTACACCACTATGGTGCCTTCCTCAACTTCCCCATGAGAAAGCACGCCATAGCACTCACACTTATTTTGGTGTGTTTTAGAAGTATCCGGTTCAAGTTGTCTAATAATCAAGCTAAGCTTTCCAAGCAGTCCATAACCGCGGACGCGGCTATTCGAATAGTTTTGTTAACCCTGCAGGGGTGTACCGCTACACACACATGACCATCATTTACCGCCTTTGATCTCGACACCATTCAAGGGGTGCCAGCGAGGATGATCACCACAACTGTTACCTCATAGCCGATCTAGTCCGAGAAAGCCGCCTACTTGGGTTGGTTACCACTATCGTGAACCCGGCCGGTTTACCGAAGTGGACCCAAGTGATGTGTGCGTGGTGCATAAGCCGGTCTTGGATGAGCCGTTCTCTCACTTAGCATCCAGGCCACAGACCTACCAGAACTCCGAACTATTGCGACATCTGGACATCGAAAGGGATGAGTTAGTAAGCTGAGAGGGGTCAGTGAGCCCAATGTGTGGTTGTACTCTTCATCTTGGATCACCACACAAGAACTCGGACTTAAGGCGGTGTTCAACGAAACAACCCACCGTGTACTCCTACACGGCCTCTCATCGTTCACCTTGTATTAGGTAGATTCACCAACACTTTTCTACCATCATCATCATGATCACTACCATCCCGACTCACATAACAGTATCATCATGGTATCATTCTAAGCATGCAATAAGCAGTAACAATTGCAGGGGCTACATGATATCAATCAACTCCTACATTTGCTAGGATTGTGGTTTTGCCTACTACTGTGACAAATGATAGGTCATGCAAAGGAATGGGTTCATCTATGCGGTAGAAACGTAGCATGGTAATCATACTAAACAATGCATAAGCGAGACATGAGAGGGAAGTGGGATTTTATCGACATGATCAATGGGGGTTTGCTTGCCTTGCTGACGAGGTTCGGGTTCAGGGTCTTCAACGAAGGGGGCAGCCTCCTGCTCCGGTTCCACCTCTACTCGACAAACAACAAGCAAAGTAGCAAAGTAAATACAATGCACAATCACATGATGCAAGTTTGGAACTTGATGTAAATGCTTTGATGTGTGAAGCAATTCCATTTAAATGGAGTATATTGCAAACTGAATTGCAAATTCAAACTCCAATTTGAATTCAAACTTAGTCAAGTTATATGTGACATTGTTTGATCAATCTGAATCATCTTCAAATGTGTATGATATGCCTCTGATGTGTGGTTGAAATATAGCATATTTCCATGGCCCAAGGTGCAAAAGCATTTGAATTGAATTTGAATAAATTCCAAATAAATCAAATGACATAGGCTACTGGTCCCATTTTAAAATGAACTCAAACATAGTTGAAAGTTGAATTTTTGGATAGATTATTTTCTCCTGATCATTTTTCATATATTATTTGTCCAATTTGGAGTTAATATGAATTTTCTATGAATTTCCAAAGTTTGAGCTATTTTCTGGAATTTCTGAAATTTCTTTAATTCAATTTAATTTCTGGAAATTCATTATTGCGTCACTGTTGTGTCAGGCTGACGTGGGGGGGGCTGACATGTGGGCCAGGGTTGTCAGCCTCTGGGTTAATTAACCCGGCTGGGTTAACTTAACCAGTGGCTTAATTAAGCCACTGGGCCCACTTGTCGTCAGCTCTGGGGGGTCATTAGGGGGTGGATTAGCGAGGGGGTTAGGCTAACCCACCGGCGGCTAAACACCGGCGTCATGGCCATGGCGGCGCTGCATGGAAGGACGAATCCGACGTCCATTTGAAGCGCTGCGACCTCCAACTTGAAGCCCTTGCCGTTGCGCGTCGAAAGAGACCAACTCCAAGTGCTGGGGTGCCCTGTACGCTCGCCGGCGTCGAGTTTGCGGAGACGGAGCTACGGCTGCGAGCTGGAATTCGCTACAAGGCGCGAATGGAAGCGGGGCTAGGATGGTTTGAAGCAGTGGAGCACGGGGAACGCGATGGAAAACAAGGCGAGCTCGATTGCGTAACAGGTGGTCGTCGCCATGGATCCCGGCGGCGAGGAGTTTCGGCTCTCATGGCGGCCATGGCTAGAGGAAGCAATCGATGGGGATAAGATAGGGGTTTTGATCCCGCGCTCACCAAGAACTCAGCAGAGCAGGCGGTGAGGTAAACGGTGGCGTGATGATGACGAATTCGACGATGAGTTCTTGCGGGTCCGGCAGCGGCTCGAGCTCGATTCCGGGGACTAGGAGGGCTTCGGGCTCGCCTTCTTCTGCAGATCAATGAAGAGCTTGAAGGGAAACACGGGGGACAGCTCGGTGGAGGTCCTCGTCGTCGTTGGCTGCGTGTGCTCGGCGTCGCGCTCCGGCGATCCTCTCGGTCTTTTCCAAATCCGGCGAAAACGGAGGGGGCAAGTGCACTGGAGGGAGGGGAATGGAGCTGGGCGTCTCCAGGACGTCTCCAGATGGGATAACGACGCCTGGGGGGGCTCCAGGCAGGCAGGTGGCGTGGCGGCCGCAGCATGCCGGCCACCGAGCTGCTTACCGCCGCGCTGGAAGAAGACAAGGGTCCAGGTGGGCTTGGGCTGCGGGAACGGTAAGTTGGGCCGAGGTGGCCCATGTAAGTGGGCTACTTTCTGTTTTCTATTTTCCTCTCTGTTTTGCTTTCTGCTATTTGTTTAGGCTAGCTAAAAAAAATAGCAAGCCATTTTATTAAATGCTCAAAATTTTTATATGGCCTCATAATAAAATAGACTAGCCACTTATAAACTTTGAACATTTTTAAAATTCAAATGATTTGAACTTTAAATCAAATAGGGGTTTTTAATTAATTCCAAGGCACTGTTTGAATATTTGAAAAATCTATGAGCATGGGGTGGGTCCCACATCACTTGATATGTGATCACACTCATTTATAAGACTTTTCAAAAATCTAACATGAATTTTTGGAGAAGATTTTTATCTTGCCTTTTGAATTAATTCATCTGGGGGGGGTTTCTTCTCCCATTTTGCTTTTGATTTTGATTTCAAAGATTTCTTTTGAATTTTTAACATGATGCAAGAGTACTAACTAATCCTAGCACATTACCTAACAGAGGGTTCTGACAGCAGTCAATATTTAAATGTTTGTATGGTGTATGTCTATAGTTCATTTTGGGTTGGCATGGTCGGCTGAGATAAAAAAATGGAATTGTGTGCAAAATAATGCAGTTCATTTTGTAAAATATGTTATAAAAATAATGCATTTCCTTCGTTTGTGCCCACGATTCACTTTCCACAAAATTCAGTGCAAAAAGAGAAATTGTGTGAAATTCTCTTTTATTGCTATTGCAGTGCAGTTTTCGTCATGATGTATTTACAAAAATAAATGCAGTTCGCTCGCCCCGTCCTTGCGGTGTACGCTAGTTGACAAAAAATAATGTTAAAAGTTAACAAAACAAATGCAGTTATCTCTGTCAAGAAATGCAACCTGTATCGGTCGAATGCATTTCACTACGTCGATTCTGGGTCCGTGAAAAAATACGCGTATTTCTCTTTGCCATGTGAAAAAAATCATGTGTAGTTCTTTCTGTTGACAAATGCAATCGGATGCCCCACGGATGCAGTTCACTCGCCGATTTTTTGTTCCGCGAAAAACACGCGCAATTCTGTTTGGCGATAATGCAGTGCGCTTGAATTTCGGATGCGGTGCGGTTTCCGGCGAATGCAGTTCACTTCATCGATTTCGGGTCCGCAAAGAACAGAGTTACGTGATTTACTAAAATCGACACAACTTTTAAACTATAAGGAATTAGAGGATGTGTTTTACATACAAATGGAGCGCCTCGACGATAGATATCCAATGGTGTATCAATTGCATCAATCGGACGAACTAATCAAACGAATTTAAGCAAAAACTCCCGTTGTCTAAAAGAGGAAAGCAACATCGTTTTTCAAATTACTTCAAAACCATGTGGAATATGGAAAAGTGTTCAACATATAGATTAATCTACTACTCCAGAAGAATCCAACGGTGTATGATACCCATCGATCAGACAAGCGGTTAAAAAGTTTTACTCTCTACAAGATCCGCCGGCGAAAAACAGAGTGTGCGCGTTTTTTTGCGGCTAGATTTCTCTCAAATCCGTAGCGAATTAGACAAAGTGTTCTACATATGGATGGAGCGCCTGATCGATATCTTTCCAACGGTATATCATTTGCAGCATTCGGATGAACGGTTTAAGAGAAATCGCGAAAAAACTGCAGCTGTGAAAGTGAGTCGCTGCACCATTTTCGAAACTTCTCTTAATCCGTGAAGAATCGAGGGAAGTGTTAAACATACGGAAGATGCTCCTTTTCCATACGAATCCGGAAGATGCTCAATTCCGACCAACGGTTAAAAAGGTATCGCGAAAATACTGCATGCGGTTCGTTTTTACCCAAGCTGCAGTGATTCGAATACAGCAGTGCGGTTCTCTTTGCGATACAATGGAGTTCGGAATGTTGTCAGAATAGTTATTCTGACAACAATGTCAGAATAGACTATATATATATATATATATAGGTAAATTATATGGGGTACCTAGGTGTCTGGGCACCTTACTTGTTAGCCGTTGGATTAATTCACGATTCAACCAGGTATTAAATTGTAAACAACATTCAATAGCAATTGTGATTTATTGCATGCGGTCTTAATTCTGCAACGGCACTAACGTTCCAAAAATTGTTACCTGTGCATAATTATACCAAAACAAAGGCCCCATTTACTTGCCATAATTGGACCGAGCAATTAAACATGGACAGTTTTCAAGCAGTACATCACATCCCTCCCTCTCGTTTATGATTGAGCGGCTATACATGCATACTAGTTGAGTCATTCCTTGTCCGCATATTCATCATGGACATGGTACTAATATACGCATATTTGAGGTATCATGTCTAATAAAAATATATACATTCTTGAGGTATTATACCTAATGAAAATATACACTTACCCGATATGTACGTGTGGGTATTATACATAACAAGAATATTTACGTATTAAAGGTTTACCTAATCAATATATACACATACTTAGGTATTATACCTAGTGAAAATGTACATGTATCTGAGATACCCACATACATGTAAGTGATTAAATAAAAACATAAATCTCTATAGACCATATTAACTACATATAATTTATTATTTATTCTTAATGGTATCATGAAACTTCCTTTTATGAAACATGGAAATAAATAGTACACAACAATTACTTGAGAGGCATTAAATTCTTATTTCTCTCTCCTATTTTAAAACTTGCCATTACAACGTGCATTTAGATGCAATAAAGAATAGAAGATAAGGAGCATGGACACCTAGGTGCCCCAAACGGCCGTATATATGTGTATATATATATAGTGCATGGCTCAGGCCTGCGTTGAGCTTCTCTGGGTTTAAAAATGTATAGTAATACACTTTACATAAAAAAGTAACTAGATTTATTTATGTTACCATACCCAATACTTCATCTCCGTTTCGCGTAAAAAAAGTGATGTAATTTTGTGATGTGTGACAAGCATTCGATCTTTATAATCTATACAAATCATAGTAACCAGCCTTGGAAAATATAGTAACCAATTTAATATTATTACCAAATGTATGCAATGATTCAGCGCCTCACAAACATCTTCTCCTGGAACTACACATAGTAATCAACATCGGAGAATATAGTAACAAATTTAATTTGCTTACCAAATGCATACAATGGTTTACTCTTCTTCTCCTAGAACTACATATAGTAATCAATATCGGAGAATATAGTAACCAATTTAATTTTCTTACCAGATAAATGCGATGATTTACTAGGCTCGCCACCGTTTTTCTTTATAATACAAGTACTTCTAACTACACATCGTAATCAAACATGTAAAACTTAGTAACAAAATTATTGGCCATAAATAATATTTCACCTATGCTACGGGACAGCGAGTTGTGCTTTATAGGTAGTAATCAATTTAATTTGCTTACTTTTTCCTATACTTTATTTTACTATTGAATACTAATATGTAGAACACTTTGTCTAATTCGCTACGGATTTGAGAGAAATCGAGTCGCAAAAAAACGCACACACTCTGTTTTTCACCGGCGGATATTGTAGAGAGTAGAACTTTTTAACCGCTTGTCCATTGATGCGTATAATACACCTTTGGATTCGTATGGAGTAGGAGATTAATCCATATGTTGAACACTTTTCTAGATTCCCCACGATTTTGAAGTAATTTGAAAAACGGTGTGGCTGTCCACATTTTGGGCAGCGGGAGTTTTTGCGTAAATCTTTTTGATTCGCTTATTCGATTGATGCAATTGATACATGGTTGGATAAATATCGTTGAGGCGCTCCACTTTCATGTAGAACACACTTTCTAATTCCTTATGGTTTAAAAGTTGTGTCGATTCTACTAAAAACGCGGAACTCCGTTCTTCGCGGACCCGAAATCGACCAAGTGAACTGCATTCGTCGAGCAACCGCACCGCATCCGACAGGCAGACGTACTGCATTATCGCCAAACAGAACGCACGTGTTTTTCGTGGACTGAAAAAGGCGCAGTGAACTGCATCCGTCGGACAACCGCAATGCATTGTCGAACAAAGAGAACTGCACGCGTTTTTTATTCATTTATCAAAATGTCGCATCTCGTTTCGCAAAAAATGAACCGCATGACTAACCGAAGCGAACTGCATTAATTTTTTATATAAAGTGAACCGCAATCGGTGCACTTCACTCGACAGGCTAGGGCACTGCATGAGATAAAAACCGCACCGCATCAAGCCAGCAAACTACACGATTTTTTTGTATTTTTTCTTCAACTTTTTGTCAATGAAAGTGGGCCACAGAAACGAGGGCAAGTGACCACAACATAAAAATAAAATATACTGCATCATTTCTTTTCACATCATTTTTGCGTGATTTTTTTACAATGGACCATAATTTTTTCAACAATTTTTACTTCACTCTCAACAAACATGCATACATGGGATAATTTTCATACACATACTGGATATCCCTAAACTGAAACATGCAACACAAATTGCTAAACTTCGACAGTGTGCACCGCATTGCATCATCTATTGCCTTGAGGTGGCCATCGGCTGGGAAGGAGGCAGATCCCTCGGCGGTCGGCAATACATGAATAGGAGCTCCTCTGGAGAAAAAAATAGATAAAGTGAGAGTCAGAAGGGAAAGGATCTACAGAGAGGTGAGGAAGAACCGTATGCAGCAGAGGGTATGCGTGTTCGATATGCTCGCCGGTGACAGGGGCGTCAGGTGCACAGGGGATGCGGGGGGTAGGGCGTCGGTCATGGGGTAGGAGCGGGCAGGAAGCGGCAGATCCGCCGCCGTGGGAGGGTGCTAGGGGCGGTTGCCGGCTGGATCTGCGGCCTGGCGACGCTTTGGGGATGGTGAGAGGTGGTTGAAGGCACAAGCAGCCGCCGCCAGATCTCGCCATGGAAGCGACGCGCCGGGGGGTTGTATGCCGATGGGGGTCCGGGGCATCGCATAGGCGCGCGAAGGAGGTGTGGCCTGGCCGCTGCCGGTACGGGTGCATGTCCGGGCCGCTGGTGCCGGTACGGACGGAGGGAGCGGCGCGAGGCAGAGGCAGGGAGGGAGCGGCGCGAGGCAGATGGAGGGAGGGAGTGGCGCGAGGCGGTCCGGGGCGGGAGTGTCTGGAAGGGTGAGGCGGGGAGGCGGCGGGGAGAAGAAGGTGTGGGGGCGCTGGGGAAGTTGGCGAGTGCGTGCGTGGTTAGGGCACCGGTCTGTTTTTTTTTGCGTGGCGCGGTGCGCTGCAGACATGTGTTTGGTTTGTTGTGTTAGCAGAATAAGTGTTTTAGTGTTGTTAGAATAATATTTAAGGGGTGTTATCATAATAGACCCACCTTATATATATATATATATAGACGAAAGATTTTGTATGTGGGTGACTCTGTGGCAATAGCAATTCATACTGTCCATGTGCTAGAGGATTTGTGCAAGGAGCTTTCCAAGTTTTGCCATTCTCTATTTTCTTGAGATTAACCGATTTACCTCTTATAGACGTGGTGGGGCGTAGCATAGGCTTGCTAGGTCTGACCACCTACTAGCCAACACATGAAATATTGTGCAAATGGTGCCAACTTGTAGTCGGGGCTACTTTCCATTTAGTCAGGGCATCCCACTACCAAAAGGGGTAAGTATTGGTTATGGTTAGTTTTGTAAGGGCCGGAATGTTTTAGTGGTGTAGAGCCATGAGGGCGTGAGATGTCGTAGGAACGTGCACGCGCTGGTGGCTATCAAATCTATTCTTGTATAGACGAGGATCAGTTAATACCGGTGCTATTATAGAATGTAGTTTAGTTTATGCTATTGTTGCATGTAGTTTAGTTTGCAAAAGGCCTACGTGCATGGTGTTATAATGCAGAGGGTTGTTTACAACTCCTATGCAGACTGGATTTATACGTGTGACCAGTTGGCGTCTCTAATTAGATTACTTACCCAAGAGAGTCATGTAAGCATTATGCAAACATTTCCATTGATACAAACCTCGGCTCATGCTGGTCGGGAGGATCACCGGGTGTGGGGGAAAAACAACCCCCGAAAAGGGCAAAGTCAGATGTCTTGGGATTCAACATTGGTTGACATGTGATTGCCCATTTAGGTGCACTTTCAGAAGCGCTCGTCACGGGCACACCTCCATGGCACCCCACCACCGCAGTCCACCCACGCCTCCATCTCCCATAAATGACAGCGTTGTCATGGGAGGAGTAGACAACACCCACTAGCCATCGTCTTGTTTTGTTGGTGTGCAGTTTTTTCGTAGGACAAGCAACGCCATCAGCTAGCAGGTTTGTCATCCTCTAATCCTTGTATTCGATCTGTTGTTGTTCTGAGGTTCTTCACCACATCTAACTCCATGCAACGGATTTTCCCACACAGATATGAAGTTATTTTATCGCCAAGCTAACCACTGGGAGCATTTGACAGATGATTTAATCACAGTCATTCTGGTGCTCGTTTCTATGCATCCGGTCATCACCGGTACACTGGCTTCCGTATGCAGATCATGGAGGCGTCTTGTCAAGTCGAGGGGGTTCCTGGACATGATGTTGAAAATACATGCCCACACTCCACTTATTGGCCTCTTCAGCAACATTATCGTAGTCGTTGGCGAGGAGCGCTTCTCTCCGGTCCGCAAAGCTCCAGTCATTGTGTCTAGTCGTCGGTTCATGTTGCTGATGACCGGTCCAAACAGCACCATCTATACTAATAGATGGGAGGTGCTGGCATGTTGCGGCGGCAAGGTGCTTCTTCTCAGCGGAGCCACGGGGACACTTATGGTTTGGAACCCGATTACTGGTGAGCACACCCTATCTCGTCCTTTGGGATATAACACGTACTTCCACGGGACCGTGGTATGTGACGACGATCACATACACGAGCATTGCCATTCATCCCCGTGGAGCATAGTTTGGATAGAGAGCGACAAACACTCCACTAGTGTTAGCCTATGGTCAAACACCAATCGCCGTTGGGACTATAGCGGACCAAGCATACCCACTGTCGGCATGGTTGATTTTCATGCCGGCACTCTAATCGGCAGTTATCTGATATGGCATCTCACGAATAACCATATTATAGCCTATGACACCACCAGTCGCAACCTCCACCCTATCAAGTGTCCGGAAGAAACAACAATCATTTTTCGCCGCAATGTCCATGTCGTTAAGCTCCCAGGTGGTGGTATCGGTTTAGCATCCATCGACTCAGATGTGCTAAAAATTTGGTCCCTTCGCAGTCAGATAGGAGAAGAAGCCATGTGGTCACTGTGCATCACCATACACATGGTCGACCTGATACCTCATGACATTCAGCACACGGAATCAGCGTATAGGCACCAATGCAGGATCTCAGTCGTTTTCGAGGACAGAACATCATGCTTGATTCGCACACCAATGGTTGTCTTCGAAGTCGATTACATTAGCAAAGAATACAACAAGATATTAGACAAATCAGCAGAGGGGAGCATGTTCCCATACACGTGTTTCTACGTGCCAGGTTTGTGGATGCACATTTTTCACATGAAATTACCCCAACCCCCCCTTATCCCCTATCTCACATGTTTTATTGCGTTTTTCAGGTCCCACCCCCAAGCTGCTCTAGGATGAGGGAAGACATCACGTAATGGCACGGAGCATAAAACGGGGTAATGCATGGTGGTAGTTCAGTTGTACGCATAGTAGCATGCGTTGTATCAGTTTCATCTTCATGTCATTCCTATCATTCCCGTAACAAGTAGGTAGTGTTTTTATCATGCATCAGTGATGGTGAGGAATTGTGCCTCCATATTCGCCCATCACTGGGATCGTTTTGTAAGGGTTGGATTTGTGGCTTAATGTGGTCGACCTTTTCTACTCGCGCCATTCCGGTTTATACGTCTTTTCGTAGCGTCTCAAGTTTGAACAGCTCTGTGTCATATTATGAAAATTAAAGACGGAATACAAAGGGCTACGACACAAACAATTTCTTACCACATATAAACTGAAAAACAGCATGCATGCAAGACAACACTTCGTTACACCATACAAACTTCATCTCTCTCTCTCTCTCACACACACACACACACGATCACGCACAAGACAATCACTAGATGTTGTAGAGACACATCGCATTACACATTTTGCTAATCAAAGTAGTTACGGTCCGAGACACCGTGTACTATCCCGGTGAGGTTGTCTTGTATGTCCCACCTACTCACTTGACGGGCCAGCACCTAGAATCGACGCTTCGCTAGCTAGAGTCGCGAGGATGTACGGACGACCAGCCAACCCCTCACTGTATCCGACGGGGAAACCGAGCTCCGACGGCCAACCATAGCTTGGGCATCCTACACAGCCATAGCCGTCCACCTCCCCGCGTGCCCAAGGCATATAGTTCGGAACATGCCCAGGACCGCTAACATCTAATACTTCCTCTCACTAGTAGAAAACAGGGCTTTGGTTCAGGCCACCCAACCCATTAGTCCCGGTTGTGCCATGAACCGGAACCCATGGGGCCATACGTCCCAGTTCGTGCGCCCAGGGGGACGGCCGGGCCTCGTGGGGCATTGGTCCCGCTTCGTCTAGGGGCATATGTCCCAGTTCCAGACAAGAACCGGGACCAATGGGCCTCTCTCCTGGCCCACAACCATTAGTCCCGGTTTGTGGCTCGACCCGGGACGAAAGGCTGGCCATTAGTACCGGTTCCAGCCACAAACCGGGACTAATGATTTGGCTATATATACCCCTCGCCGGCGAGCAGAGCACTCCACTAGTGCTCTATTTTTTAGAGGAGGGAAAGGGGAGGGCTTTCTGGTGCTCTAGCTCGCCTCCAATGTACATGATGTGTTCGATGAAATGCTCGAGCCACACTACTTAAGCTTTCTCCTCTCCAAACTTGACCTCCAAGCTCTGTTTTCCTCAAGATTTGTCTAGGTTTAGCGATTTATCACGTCTCGTACCCGTCTTCACCACCGTCCGGCACAACAATCGGTACCATCGAGGATCTGATAAATCGATATAATTTACATTTAATTTACCATACGTCTCAGACACAAGCACCGTGTGCGGAAACAATTTGACCTTTGAGGCTTAGAGATAGAGAGAATGGTATCGATCGGGGGGGGGGGGGAGGGTGTGGTAGCACTTATATTGATAATGCGAGATGGAGTCTAGAATAGTGATATAGACGGCACCCTCTTATTTGGTTTGTCTTACCGCAGGCTCCAAGCATAGGCACCATCCGCGGCAATTCACGGTACCGTCGAGGGTTCGAGAACTCGATATAGACGGCAACCTGATGTTTTAGCTATTTATCGTAGTCTTCAATCACAGGTACCACCTGCAACAACAGTCGGTACCGGATGACCTTCAACGATTGTTGTCGTGGATTTTATTGATGTTATTAAAACATCAGATGACCGCCTAAGAGACACACATCAAATATAATATTGCTGGGTAATGCAGTCCTTGGGTTCAGGATATAATGCATGCATTAAGGCACCCTGCGCCTGGCTACTGAACCAATATAAAGTTGTTGCCGGCACAATGCTTTTTCATGTGCATTAAAGATTCTCCACATTGATTCCTTGATGACCACCGGAGGCAAGCATTATTAGACCAGTGGCTCGTATACAAAAGAAGGCACAGGTTAGACCGGTTCACTCATCGACCTCGCGAGCAATACCTTCCAGTGCAAATCCAGAGTAGCTACACATAGGAGTGGGGAAGGAACCAGCCATGTCCTCCAGCAGCTCGGCCTCATCTCGGTTCAGGATCTGGCGGTCTTCTCTGTTGGCGCCGCCTCCTCGCAGCGCCCTCTTCTTCTACCTTGCAACTCTCTCTCTGATGGGTTTTCACAAACACACTTGGCCTGGACACACACGCACACACCCATATACCAAGGAAGAAGAACACAAGGTCTTTGCCTAGAACACCTCCTTGGTGACCACCGTGGCTACATTGTGCTTGTGGTCTGACAACACTTTTTCATATACTCAAAGGAAACCATTTATACAAAGGCTTGGCACTCCACGGTGCATGTAGCCACAACCACCATGCACCACTCACGCCACTAACTAGTC
Source organism: Bromus sterilis (assembly GCA_950022295.1). Classification (NCBI taxonomy): domain Eukaryota; kingdom Viridiplantae; phylum Streptophyta; class Magnoliopsida; order Poales; family Poaceae; genus Bromus; species Bromus sterilis. The sequence goes on along the minus strand of OX465596.1, from coordinate 264,027,979 downwards.
TTTTTTTGAGAACCACCATCTATATTTATTCATTTAAGAGGAACAAATCTGATTGAACATGCTCAATCAGATAGTCAGGGACAACATCAACCGTACAAGTGTTTGCCCTAGATACAGCATGTTTAGCGCAATGGTGCGCTACACCATTGGCTTCTCTTCGCACCCATACCAACGAAAATCCCTGGAAACTCGAGAGAATCGACCTCATCTCTCTGAAGATCTGTCCTCCCACACATCTATCATCCCCTTGCTTCCACAGATTGATTACATCTAAACAATCTGTTTCTATGATCACATGTGACCAACCTTTTTGTCTTGCCACCATCACTCCGTCTCTGCATGCAATGATCTCTGCCGTCAGTGGATCAGTCACAGAAGAGTAGGTATTGCAATTTGCCAACAGGAATGAAGAACTCTCATCCCTTGCCACCACTCCTGATCCAGCTCTTCCAGCCTGCAAATCAACACTTGCATCACAGTTAATCTTGATCCATCCTCTCCCTGGGGGAGACCACCGTTGCTTTGCTGGAAGTTTCCTATCCTCATCTTGTTTTGGAATACTGATGGCCGAAACAAGATCGTGGATAATCTCCATCGATTTCTGCGGTTGATACTGAACCTCTCCATGTGTATATTTGTTTCTGTTAGTCCATATAGCCCACATCACCGAGATGATCACAGCTGCGTGATCCTTTCTGACAAACTCAGGATCCAGAAGATCTAGCTTCCATGTCGCCGGATGAAGTCTTGGGAGCCTAACCCCAAAGAAACTCTCCATCTCCCTCCAGAACAGAGCAGCATGATCACACTGGATGAAAGCATGAAATAACGATTCATCATTGTTACCACACATAGGGCATATTGCATCATCCTGTATGTGCCTCCTGTTCAGCTCGGTTGAACATGGCATAAAGTTTTTCATCACTCTCCACCAAAATACTCGGATTTTTGGTTGAACCTTCAGTTTCCACAAAGCTTTCCAGCTCTGTTCACCATGTCGAGAATTATCTGGAAGAGTTCCTTGCGCCAGCTTGTAGTTCATCAACATTTTGTACGCTGACCGCACAGTAAAAACTCCAGATTTCTCCTTATCCCAAGCCCAAAAGTCTGGACCTGAATTACGCGGTCTTGGCATGCTTAATATTGCCTCCGCATCAACAGCAATAAAAATCTTCCTCACGAGCTCTTCATTCCATTCATCGGAATTGTCTTGAAATAGGTCAGCCATAATTTGAACCGGAGCCTCGGTTAACCTTGTAATAAGTTTTAAAGAGACCGTACCCGATATCCAATTGTCATGCCAGATTTCAGTTGTTCTACCATCCCCAACTCGCCTAATAAGGCCCTTTTTCAGAACCTCCCGCCCAACACAGATTGCACGCCAAGTGGGGGAAGCACTCGCCGGGCACCCAGCTTGTAAGACATCTCCTTCCGGATAGTATCTACCTTTAAGAACTCTTGCACATAAACTGTCCGGTTTTGTTAGCAGTCTCCACGCCTGCTTTGCCAACATGGCATCATTGAAATCCTGCATATCTCTGAAGCCCATCCCGCCTCTGAGTTTGGACACTGATAATTTCTCCCACTTCTGCCAATGCATACTCCTTTTATCTAGAGAGCTCTTCCACCAATATTTCGCCATAACTGACGTTAGTCGTTCGCACAACCCTTTGGAGAGTTTAAAACAACTCATAGAGTATGCTGGCAATGCTTGGATGACTGATTTTAATAGGACCTCCTTTGCTGCACTAGATAGCAGCCTTTCACACCATCCCTGGACTCTAACTCTCGATCGTTTGACAATATGCTCAAATTGTTGATCTGTCAACCGTCCTGAGGCCGTTGGTAGCCCCAGATATTTTTCAGTTAGAGCTTCCCGATGGATGCTGAACTCATTCCTAACTCCTCTTCGGATTGCTGTTCCACATTTTGGGCTAAAAAAGATTGAGCTCTTTGCTTTGTTTGCTTGTTGTCCCGAGCCCAAATTGTAGTCCTGCAGAATTTCATTCAGCCTACTCGCACTTCTTCTGTCAGCTTTCATAAACACCAAACAATCATCTGCAAACAATAGATGTGAGATCCAAGGCGATCTTAGCCCCGCTTTAATGCCCCTGTCAATCCATCCTCCATCATAATTCTTCAACATGCAGGATAGGCCTTCACCTGCAAGTAGGAACAGATATGGAGAGATGGGATCCCCTTGCCGAATGCCTCTTGACGGATAGAACATAGGGAGCAACTCTCCATTTAATTTCACCTGGAAACTAACCGAGTTCACACAGCACATAATTAAAGAAACCCAGCGCGCATGAAAACCCATTTGAAGCATCATCCCTTGTAGATACGACCAATCAACTCGATCATATGCCTTCATCATGTCAATTTTCACCGCACACCAACCTTGTTTCCCTTTCTTTCTCCGCATAGCATGAACACATTCATACGCCGTGAACACGTTATCGGTAATGAGTCTCCCTGGCACAAACACACTTTGCTCTTCTGAAATAATTTCATCTAGAATCTCACGAAGCCGGTTAGCCAGAACTTTCGAACAAAGCTTATAAATAACATTGCATAGGGATATAGGCATGTACTGTGTAATATTCCGTGGATTTTTAACTTTAGGGATCAACACAATTACCGTAGAGTTAAGTTTCTCTGGTAAGTGTCCTCCATTCAGAAAATCCAGTACCGCCTGTGTAACATCCTGCCCGATGAGCTCCCAATGCCGCCGATAAAACCCAGCATTAAACCCGTCAGCTCCTGGCGCTTTTGATGGCGCCATCGAGAACAACACGTGCTTCACTTCATCCCCTGTGAACTGCCTAAGCAACCGTTCGTTCATGGGTTTTGATATTTTTGGTTGCACGTGGTGTAGCACCGCCTCAATATCCACTTCTTGCTGGGTTGTATACAGATCAGCATAAAAGGATTGAACCTCTTCACTAATTTCCTCCTTCGTCGCACAAATCACACCTTGTGCATTTTCCAGCACGCTGATGCGGTTCCTGGACCTTCTCGCCGACATCTGGGCGTGGAAAAACCCCGTGTTACGGTCTCCCGCCTTAAGCCAATCAGCCCTTGATCTTTGCTTGTTCATTATCTCTTCTCTAAGTAGCACCTCATTAAGCTCCTTTGCCAATTGCTTCTCTCTGTCCGAGGACCCCCGGAACAACGAAGTCGCTTTATCCTTTTCAAATTCTTTCCTTAGTTTCCTGATTTTCTTCTTTACATCCCCAAACTTTCTAACTTTCCAGTCTGCCAGCTGAGCTTGCATGTGATGAAGGGCCCCTTCTATCCCAGCCAAGCCAGTACTTCCACACCCCTTCGTCCATCCTTCAATTACTGCTGCTTCATATGTCTCCTCTCTCACCCATGCATTTTCATACATAAAACTTTTTGGGGCTTGCATTTCCTGGTCACCTGTATCTCTTAGCCGAGCTGCGAGCATACAATGATCAGACTTGGGAGAGGGAACGTGACTAATCCAGGTGTCGCCATACAGCTGTACAAATTCATGGTCACCAAGAAACTTGTCCAACCTAACCTTGACATTGGCATTACCATCTTGTCTATTATCCCAAGTGTAGGGAATTCCTCGGAACCCTAAGTCCCGAAAACCACAATGGTCGATCACTTCTCTAAATCCTTGCATTTGCCATTCGGCTTTCAAGTTGTTGCCAAAGTATTCGGAATTGTCCACAATTTCGTTGAAGTCACCCCCACACAACCACGGGAGATCACTCTGAGTCCGTAACCATCTAAGAAGGTCCCAGCTTTCCTTCCTCTCACTTCTTCGCGCTTTGGCATAAAAGCCAGTAAATCGCCACTTCTTCTGGTCACCGCCTATATTTTGGATAATTGCATCAATATGCTGATCAGAATGAGTGTTAATGGTCACCTCGACCTCATTATTCCAAAACAAGGCTAAACCGCCACTTAAGCCGTCACTGCTTACGGGCAAACATCCATGGAACCCCAACTGAGTTCTCAGGTCTGAAGCTTTCTGACCTTCAATCTTTGTCTCACACACAAAGACCAAAGTGGGCCCTTCCTGCCTCACCAAAGCGTGAAGCTCCCGAACTGTCTCCGGGTTCCCAAGCCCGCGACAGTTCCAAGATAGGCAATTCATTGTTCTCGGCGGGGCTGCTCCTCCGCAGCCTCCGCCGATGGTGGATTTTGAACAGCTCTCTTCTTCTTCGATTCCCTACTATCTTCCGAGTTGTTTGACGGTTCTCCCTCACTATTACGCTTCTTATTCAGATATTCTTGGTCTACCAGCATCAGCTAAGAGTTCCCGTCGGTCGACGCGGCATTCATGTCCACTTTCCTGTAGACATAGTTGTATCCTCTCCCCCTGCCACGGCTTCCGCCAGCTCTGCCAGCCAGCCCCCCTCGAGCATTAAACTTGTGTATTGTATCCCTCACAGAGACCGCCGGTGGTTTTACAGGTGACGTAGCTTCATCTCCTTCTTCCACCCCTTCATGGTAGTCTTGTTCATCAATTCCTTTAAAACCTTGCCCTGAAGCACCCCCCTTACTCCACTGATTATTACTGCCCCAATTGCGTCTCGGTCCTGACCACCTTAGACTCACCAAAAGGTAAATTCCCCTGGTCATCTCTACCTGCTGGTGCTGGACAGTACTGATCCGCATGCCCTAATACCCCACATGAGAAGCAAAAGTACGGCAGATTCTCATATTGAATATCATAAAAGGTTGCATGTTTTGAATTATCCGACCTCAACCGAACCCATCTCATTATTGGCTCATTTACATTGATCCAGATTCTCGCCCTAAGCGATTCTCCAAAAGCAAACCCTTGAGCATCCACATCAACCCGAACGACCTCCCCCAACATAGCTGAAATCTTTGTTGGCCATGGAGGATAGCGAAGGTTGAATGGAAGTTTAGTGATCCGTGCCCAGATCTGCATCCTTTCAAATTTGCAGTCTGATGGTAGCGATCTACAATCAAAAATTTCAGTCACCACTGCATGCTTGCCCATCAGCCACGGGCCTCCCTCATGAACCCTATCTCTCTCCCTCTGGCAATCAAAGATCGCCACAAAGGTATTGTCACCCACAGAGCTAAACTTCAAGCCTTTTGGATTTCCCCATACCGGCCTTAACGCATCAGCGATTGTGTTAACATGTAGTACCCTCCGATGGAGGATTTTTCCCACCAGCGCCCACTCCGGCACAGCTTCCGCCTCCACCGCCGGGTCGTCAATCACCAAAGTTGCACTCTCCTTCTTCGACAGATTCATTCTTTCCAATTGTTCCTCCACGCCCTCCGTTTGTTTCGTCCTCGATGCAGCACTTCCTCGGCTTTTCGAGCTTGAGCTATCCATGGCCGCAACTCTCCCTACCGGTGAGACCGAGACTCTACCTTCTCCAAGGGTGGGCAGGGAGGCCAGGTCCCCCCTTAATCACCCCGAGAGAGATGAGGCTCATGATCACCCGGATCAGAAGATCGCAGAAGAAAACAAGTTTGCGCCGCAGTAGATCGAAAATCGCCTACGCGCCGCCTCTGCCACTCGAAACCCTAGAAAACGCTTCGGGGCTCTCCGTCATCCCGCCACTAACTAGTCCTATTCTCATGCCCACTAACTCAACTAACCATGCACTAACCAATGCCTACAAGCATGCACGTCCTGCACATGCCGGCCTTCACACAACGGTCAGCCCTGACAATGGGCACTAACAAACTGATCCACAAGACTAGCTAACAAGCTCCATGCAGCTAAGAACATGACCAGACTTGCCGGATCACCCGTCTCAACTTGATCCTACACTAGTATTGTAGCTCGTCACGCTCCAGCTTCCATTGCGCCTTGCCGCATCTCACGGCGTGTCGTATCGCACGACACCATCGGCGTCTCATCATGCTCGCCGCATCGCACGACAGCCCGGCATCTTACCTCCTTCGCGCACTGACCCGAAGCTCCACCGAACAAACAACATCCTAAACTAAACTACATGCAAAACTCAAACATGCAAATACACGAAATCAAGATTATGTCTAACATTCACCCCCTTAATCTTGATTCTCCAATCTTCACACGGATCACCCGCAGCCACATGACAACGCCATCACAACGTCGCAACCACTTGGCATGTACGACGCCATCGCAGTGTCGCGGCCACTCGCCATGGATGATGCCATCGCAACACCGCTGACCACCACGAAGCATCTTGTCGTAGACGACGCCATAGAAACACCAATCACCACGACATCTTGCCGTCCGCAGCGGCCACCTCATGACGTGCACGGCGCCTTCTCGATGCCGATCAACACGCCGTATCCTCCTCCTGGCAGCCTCGCGCTGCAACTAGCCAACAGCGACATCGCGCCGCCGACAACCTTCACCTCGCGTCGTCGTCCTCCACCTCACATGGAGTCCACCGCGTGGATGCCATCACGCCGACCATGGTCGACAGCTATGGCTAGTTGCAGCGCGAGGCTGCCAGGAGGAGGATATGGCGTGATGATCGGCATCGAGAAGGCGTTGTGCACGTCATGAGGTGGTCGCTGCGGACGGCAAGATGTCGTGGTGATTGGTGTTGCGATGGCGTCGTCTACGACAAGATGCTTCATGGTGGTCAGCGGTGTTGCGATGGCATCATCCATGGTTAAGATGTACTACTCATGTTTATTTCAGTTTGACACAAGATATAATAGAGAAAAAGCTGGGTTGTGTGACGCAGCTGACCACCAAAATTCTTTGTTCTTCGTGTTCTTGAGAGAGTTGTGAGAGACAACGTGAGGAAGAAGAAGAGCTGAGTGATTCGGCTCCAACATTCTCCCCTTCCACACACTAGCCACCCGTTGGATTACGAGCCTGCCGTTTTGTGCACCTGCGGCGTCAAGGCAGCTCATCTGACCGCATGGACCGACGCTAATCCAGGGAGAAGGTTTTTCACATGCTCACGGGATACGGTAAGTAAAGTTTAATATTTTGTCGTCACGAGTTTGTTCCAGATAGAGTGGTTACACTCAGATTTTTGGATCCACGCAGGTTTGTGCATGTCCAATTTGGCGCTGGTTCGACCCCAAGCCAAGCCCGTACGTGACCAAGCTCCTCGTCGATCTGCGCGACAGGATCATGATGTTGGAGGAGGAGAACACACGGCTTCGCAACCAAGCACTACAAGCCATCGCGCCGCTGGATATGTATGAACGAAGAAACACTGTGCCGTCGCACAAGTTGACGTTATGCATTGTCTTGCTTTTGGTGATCGCCGTCCTAGTTTCACGGATGCCAAGCGCTTGATTAATAATCAAATAATGTTTCAGTTTCGTAATTGTTGAGATCAATAATGCCGAAACGGATGTGCTAAGTAGCGTCAAAGCACATATGTATCCCATTTGAATCATTAAATAAAGGTGTATTTCCAAGCACCAAGGACAAACGCGTAAAGCCATGCACACAAAAGGTCAAAAGTCGCAACAAATTTGACACGACATGGCAGATTAAAAAAGGCGTGAAACACCGTTTAGTACCTGGGGTACTCGCTGACAACCGGCTGCACATGGAAAGTATTGCCATTTTTTGAGCAGGACCACCCCGAAAGCACATTTTAAATCTAGCCGTTTTAGATGGCACCATTGGCACCGAATGAAAATCTTACCCGAAACGGCTGGGTCTATATGGAAAGGTCGATGAGTCTCTGCTAAAATGAGAATCGAATTCTACAAAAGAATTTAACCAGAACCTTTTAGAATCCATGGTCCCAATCTCCAAGCAAACGAACGGTGCCGATAGACATTTGACCAGAGTTACAAAACACGGAATTTATATATATATATATATATGTGTGTGTATATATATATATATATATATATATATAGGGTGGGTCTATTCTAACAACACCCCTTAAGACCTTATTCTAACAACAAAAGCCTTATTCTAACAACACCACACCCCACCCCCTCCCATCCTCCTGGCGCGGCAGCGTCCCGAGCCGGCGGCGACCCCCACCCCTCCCCGCCTCCTGGCGCGGCAGCGCCTGCGGCCGGCGGCGACCCCCACCCCTCCCCGCCTCCTGGCGCGGAAGCGCCCGCGGCCGGCGACGACCCCCACCCCTCCCGCTTCCTGGCGCGCAGCGCCCAAGGCTTGCGGCGAACAACGCAGAGAGCCACTATGCGGCGCGGATTCGGCGGATCCTTCCACGATTCAGCGTCGCCGCCGCCTGCAGCTCCACCACTGCTTCAGTTCCGATCTCCTAGCCTGCGAGATTCTCCGCCGTTCAGCAAATCGGGGCATCCAGCCGCGGTGATGCATGGTCGAGGGAAGCGAACTGCAAGGAGGCCTTCTCCGGCAAACTCGCAGTCGTCGTGGGAGCGAACTGCAATGGTCATATCGCCCGTACAGCCTTCTCCAGCGACGATGGCGCAGGTTGAGAAGGCCCATGTGTTCCTGCAACGCGGGTGGGCTACACGTCAACAACAGGCCGAACTGCAACTACAGAACGACAGACCTGCTTTCAAGAGGAAGGTCGTGCATCCAACTAATGTAAGCAGTCCTACTACGTGAATTCATAATGCAGTGCTCTGTTTGTTTGCAATGCGTGCGTTCTTGCGTCAAAAAAATCGTTCATGTCTCTCCCCATGGCTTACATTATGTAGTAGTTTGTGGAAATAATGCAGTGCACATTATTTGTATATGATGAGCACTGTATCTTTGAACTGAACTACATGGGAGTACATTGCATCCAAAAAAAATATAGTTTCACAGTAACTGAACTGCAAAAGTAACAATGCAGTGCAGTGCAGTTTTTGCTTGGTGCGTACAGAAATGACATATAGTATCGAAAAAATACAGTGTTGTTCACTATTCTACAGATAAAAAAGTACCACTTTGGATTAGATACTAAAGTGCAGTTCGCTGCCTATTCTCCTATGCAGGATAAAGCTGTGCAGAGAAGCCAGAAGATGCAGCGAGTGATTCACGACAAACAGCCCTTGAACTGCGTTGAGAGAGAAGAGTGGGAGATGGCCGCATGGATAACACCAGAGATACCTAGAGGTTTTTTCAACACGACAAACAGGACTGCATACTCAGCGGAGGAAGATGTAGAGGACGAAGATGAATACGGAATAGAACATAGCGGCCAAGATGAGGAGGACGATGATCTGATATACATGGGGCAGCATGCGCAGCGAGATGACGATGATGACGACGATGAAGAGCAACTCATAACAGTTATGCAGCCAAGGTACACGGACGTTATTGCAACATTTGGTCAGCTGATAAGAGTGGATGATATTGAGCCTCCACAAAACAATGTTGCGCCACCGGAAACCAATGTTGAACACGAGCCAGTTCGGGAGCAACCGGTTCGTCGACACAGAAACAGTGGGATTCCGCCAAGGCCGCCTGCCAAACATCAAATGGATCAGCACCCGGATCAGAAAAAGACACAGGCAACAAAGAAAGTTCAGTTCTCATCACTTCTGCCTCCCCGAGATCCTCGATTACACAGGTCTGTTGTAACTCCTCCATGCCCAATAAACATTGGTGAGATGCAAACACCAATGGAGAATAAGCAGTACACACATGTAATCTTCCTTGACTTATTGTTGCAGTTCGCTTATGAAATCTTTTTCAGCCCGCGCATTCTTCGTTAACAAAAAGAAAATCATTTTCATGTTGCGGTGCAGAACAAGAACTTGTGCCTGCGAAAGGTATGCAGTTCACCTCTTTCGCGGCAGCACACGAGTTCTACAACACATATACGAGGCATGCAGGATTAGGCACACGAAAAAGGGGGACGCACATGACGAACAACTACATAGTTTGCTCAAGAGAGGGCAACCACCAAGAGACTGTGTCAGATTATGACAGAAAGCGAGATAAAACAATGAAAAGAACTGGCTGCAAGGCGAAAATAAGAGTGAAAAAGATCAAGGATGTCTTTCTGATAGCACATGTTGAGCTCAATCACAACCACAAAATGATTGAAAGCCCAGCTATGCTTCAGCATTTGCACTCGCATAATAGGGATTATCCATTGCTTGATAAACTAGTAAAGGACATGCAGATCGACAACCTGACACACACACAGATGATGTCAACCCTGTCGAGAATGTCTGGAGGGCTACAATATATGGGGCGCACTAGCCGTGACTTGGTGAACAAGTACATACATTAAACTAGCTGATATCTCCTCTACTTGATGCAGTTCGCTTGTGCATTTTTGTGTGTTGTTTAATGCTGAGGTATGCTCTGCTTTCAAACTGCAGGAAGTACCAGTTCGCAAAGGAGGAAACTGAGGACGATGTGAAGAAACTGCTAGCTTTCTTTGAGAAGATGCAGGAAATAAATCCGGAGTTCTTCTATGATTACAACAAAGATGTCGATAACCGTGTGCAAAACATCTTTTGGGCGAATGCAAGCTGCCGGGGTTCCTATGAAGATTTTGGAGATTGTGTCACGTTCGACACGACATACAAGACCAACAAGTTTCACATGCCTCTGGGCGTGTTCGTTGGAGTAAACCACCACCTACAAAGTACAATATTTGCGGTGGCTCTCGTCAGAGACGAAACAATACCATCTTTCGAGTGGGTGTTCTGGACGCTCTTGCGTTGCATGAACAACAAGCGGCCAATCTGCATACTGATAGGAAAACTAAAAAATGCAGTTCAATGCTAGCTTTTTTGTAGTCCATTTCTTACATCCAAAAAACAAAAAAGAAAACGGAGAAAAAGCAAAAAAAAAAGAGAAATGCAGTTCTCTCAAAATAACTGACTGCTTGTTTTAAAAAAAGATGCAGATCAATGCCCCTCCATGGATGCAGCGATAAAGAGTACGCTAATAGGCACGTTGCACAAGTTGTGCCGTTGGCATATACTGAAGAAATACAAGGATCATCTGTCCTTGCTGTACAAAGCATACGAGACATTCAAAGATGAGCTGACATCAGTTCTCAACCATCCATTGATGCCATCGGAGTTTGAACGCGCTTGGCGTGACCTCATGGAGAAGTATAACCTGCAGAATGATGAAATTATGAATGCGCTCTGGAGAGACCGAGAAGAATGGATATCATCTTACTACAAGGAGGTGTTCTGTGCACGGATGACGTCGACACAGAGAAGTGAAAGCATGAACCGGATCTTGAAGAGAAACTTTGTCAAGGAAAGACACGACCTACACATATTTGCATCGCGGGTGGACAGATGCATCCAGATGAGGAAGGGAAACGAGCATGCAGAGACCATGGCTAACAAGGTATGGTACAGAAAAATCTTATTAAGCTCGTATACGCGGTTCAGACTCACTACTCATTTTTCTTTGAACTTAAAAATTCAGTTCTCTTTCCGTATGAACAAAAATGAGATGAAAAGTGTGATGTTAAAATGCAGTTCTCTTATGTATATAAAACCAATTATGATTTTTGTTAACCAAAAACAGCTAACTGACTGGCTTCTTTGTTTCGCAGGCGGAAATTAAAACTACTACTCAGTTTGGTTTCAAGGTTCAACTATCCAGGATTTACACAAGGGCAGTCTTTGCTGACTTCAAGCAAACGCACTACCACAGCAGTGCATTCAGATCAGAGCAGTCCCATGACAACCCAACAAAGTATTTGGTGCGCCACTACAACCAGTCTGATGATTTCGACTGGGCGAGACATGAGTTCCAGGTTGTCGCTGATATGACGAACGGTATCTATGAATGCGAATGAAACTATTGACACACAGGTCAGTGAGACGAGAAAATAGGCGCAAAAAAAAGCATAATGAAGTTCACATAGTTCTGGTAGCAAAGATATGAAAAAAAAACTTAGTGAAGTTCACTAGAATAAAAAACAAAAAATACATATTTTTTATGCAGTTCACAAACCCTGAATTCTCTGTTACATATTTATTTGAAGTTTGCTCACACTGACAACCAAAAAATAAATGAATATTTGCTGCAAGCCTGTTCTGCGTACAAATCGTTTGCATGTTAGATCAGTTGCGGGTGGACAAGATACCCGAGGAGTACATATTAAAGAGGTACACACGGAACGTGCGACAAAATGCAACTTTTGACCACAGAGACTACAAGCAAACTGCTCCAGATGGAAGTTCAATGTTCTGTCGTAGGAGGCTACTTGTAGAAACAACCATGGACTTGTCAAACAGGGGTGTGAAGTCGGATAGCGGGTTCAACAGAGCGTTATATGGGATGAGACCACTCATAGAAGAAGTTGACATGCTGAACGAAGAAGAGGCGGAGAACAACAAGAATGCACAGAGTGAAGAAAAGGGAGATGAGCACAAACCTGACACTGATGGTGCAAATCCTACTATGGATGAAACAATTCTTCCCCCAACTGTATCAAACACAAAAGGGATAAAGAAGGAGAGCAAGTCAGCAAATAAAAAAGCTGCAGCAAAGGATGTAGGTTCTGAAAAGAAGAACAAGCCTGAGCCAGAGCTGGACAGCGAAGGGAGGCCACTGGGAGTGAGGATGTGCAAATCATGAGAAAAGATTGCGGGGCACAACTCGAGGACATGCAAGCAGAGGCTAGAAAAAATCAAGGCCAAAAATGCCACCACATATGACCAAGCTGACCAACAAGAAGATTTGACAAAGAGAAGACTACGCAGCATATGCAAAAAGAGAGAGAATCATAATGCAAGAACTTTCCCAAAGAGAGAAGAAGCAAAAGATGAAGAAGATGAGGAAGAAGATAATGATGAGGAAGAAGATGATGAAGAAGATGAGGAAGAAGATGATGATGAGGAAGAGGGAAAGGACGAAGAAGAAGAAGAAGAAGAAGATGAAGATGAAGAAAGCGAAGGACCAACATCAACATCGAAGGGGAAAGGCATTAAGAAAACAGAGCATAGGCAAGCATCGCAGCCGCACGAGCGCGTTACAAGGAATAACACGTTCAACAAGAAGAAAACAAATGGAGCGACAAACATTGAACCAATTGCAGTGCACGCTTTGAGAAGAAGCAGCAGGAACAGGACATAGCTCAGCACACATACATTGTAGCCTTTTTACGTATATCAACTTCATCCATTTATGTAGCATATAATAGAGATAACTTGAATTTAGTGGACAACAAAAAAATTGACTTCGAGATATAATGTTGAAGTCCAATTTAATATATATAGCACAAAAACAGGTATACTTTGTATTCAATGCTCTGCTGGTGCGATTGAGGAAAATGCAGTTCTCTCTAGAAAATGAAATGCAGATGAGATAGGAATGTCATTTTAAACATGCAGTTATATTCTGTTTCAGAACAATAATAGATGTTATAAAAATGCAGTTCTCTTATGTATGCAGAAGCTAGGATGGCAGTGTGATGTTAAAAAAATGCAGTTCTCTACTGTTTGCAAAAGCTCAGATGGATAAAAAACAGTAAATAATGTGGTTATGAAAATAAACGATACTCTACATGTAGTAGAGACTGGGCTTCTTCATGTGTACATTGAAGTGCGCTTACCGCAAACAATGCAGTGTGCAGCATGTAACCTGTGCAGTTCGCTTATTACAATTTTTTGAAATAGGAGCTCTTGATTAGCGCACACATGCAGTTCTGTGTTCCAAAGAAAATACTATTTTCCAAAACTTTTTGATTATCAACACTATAACCCATTGAAGGTCCTCTTTTGCGCAATGCAGTGCACTTTGCAAAAAATGTTATATATTATATCGATATCCATACATAAAAAGTGTGTGTGAGATGGATATGGTCTCCACATTTGTATATTCCAATTCTGTTAACCAAGTATGGGGGAGGGGGATCCCCCCAACCCCCCAACCCACCAGCAAAACACACCCTCCCATAAAAATATGTAGTGCGGATACGTATGTTTACACTCATGTAAGGATAGTTTCCGCTGACAAGATAAAAATTAGATGAAACTACATTATATACATAGTCAAACAGAGTTGCTTTCTCCGTTATATTACATAGATGTACAAAAAAAGGAAAACATCCTAGTGAATATGTTTAACAGATCCCGTACATAAAAAAGGATCGACAAAACTATTTATAATGAAGTTTCTAAAACACATCAAACGGGTCTGTTGTTGTTCTATGCCTCATCCTGCTCCTACGAGTCAGGTTTGGCAGTGAGACCAAGAGACTTGCACATATTTTTAGCTCCTCAGGAAACTCGCTCGGTAGGACCATGTTATCAGGGTGGAACAGAATCTGGAATAGGAACTCAGCCTTCCAATCCGCGATATCAGCTTCCTGCGATCAAAGAGCAACAATATAAAACGAAACAACAACTTGGTTATGACAAAAAAAGGCGATACTGCGACAACAGGAAGAGGAAAATATGAAGGATTACATTAGATGCGAGAATAAAAAGATGCTTACATTGTGCTTTCCAAACTTCACAACAAAGCTTCTGCCGTCATAAAACTGAGCCATCTTCAGAACAAAAAAGCCGCACTCATTGGGGCCCTGTGCAGGGGTGCCCAAAAAGCTAGCTTTCTTTGAAACTTCGACCCAGTCTACCGACTCCTTCTTCTTGTATTCCTTTTCTCCGTAAACCTTCTTCATCAAAGCGGTCATCCTGATCATCTGTTGAAATACGACATAGACAAATGCATGCAACAAGTACACGTCACGGAAACTGTCGTTCAGCTCGTATACATGTGAAACAAATATACAAAGATGAATAAAGCGAACATTTTACCATTTCAGTGCGGTCGCTGTGGTAGTCAGACTTATGCCACCTTGTCATTTGATCAAACGGTCCGTCGTATCTCCTAGTGTCATGGATATCGAGGGTCTCACGGTGCCTGTTCATCGTGTATAAAGAGTAGTGCTGGTCTTTCATCCATGGTAACAGGATCTGAATTGGTTTTCAACAAAGGTGTTTCTCAGTTTGAGTGGAGGACAGGATTACTAGAAAAAAATGACGCAAAAACATAAGAACAGCGAGCTGAAAACCAGAAAATATGAGAAGTTACTAATTTACAATTAAGAAGGTTCTCATCATCGCGAACATATGCTTTGAACTGCCTTGCTGCATCTTCAACATTGAACTTGGTGTGCACAAAGGGCAACACGATGTTTCCGTGTTCATCTCTCTTCGCGTGATCATTCATTTGAAGCACATACTTAATTCATAAAAAATGCATTAATGCAGATCGTCTAGGAAAATAAAAAAGGATCTTCTAATGTAAGCAAAACAAATGCAGTTCACGAGGCAAAAGGCTAAAAAATAAAACAATTAAGAACACAAAATATTAATGCAGTTCAGTCTGGGATAAGTGAAAAAAGAGTTACGTATGCAGTTCATTAATAAGTTCTGAGAAACGACATTTCCTGAGCTTTGAATAAAATTATTCAAACAAGCTATCTTTAATTATAAAGTGGCAATGCAGTTCACACCTAAAAGCAGCATCTTTGTATTATACACTGGCAATGCAGTTCGCCTACAGTAGAAAAATAAAAAAAGGAGGAAGGAGAAATACCATGATAAATAGAGGGGAAAGAAGAACGCGTTCACCCGATCGGTAAACCGCATTCATTCGCTGGTCAATCTTCTAGTGACTAATGATATGGTCCATCAACTCCAAGTCCATGAAACTGCCTTTGTAGAAAGTTAAGAACATGTAGTCAACAAACACAATGTATACTTCGATAGGATTCCTGTACATGAACAGCGCGGACCTGCTAAACAAAAACAACACGGCGAGTGGGGATAGGGTTAGGAACGCAAATAAAGGCACACAACAAAAAAATGAACGAGATAGCTACAGCTATAAGCAAAAAAGAAAACTATAGAAAAAGGAACTAACTGGCTGTGTTTCTTCCTGAACGCAGGGCTTGACACAAGTTCCAATAGTTTCCTCGCTTCCACGAGATAGCTGAACCTCGCAGGCTACAACTTCTGTACCGTCGTTCTATATTTTGATGGCTTCTGCATAGCCCTCTTGTTGGATAGAATAACTGCCTCACTTTCATTTGGACGTTCCACAGCTGCACTCCTCGTCCTCTTGCGAACTGGTGGCGGAGTCATAAAGTCCTCATCAGTACTTTCTGCATTCAGAGAGTTGACTGCCCTCCTGGAACTCTTACTGGGTGCATTCTTCACAAGCTTCGCATGAGATTGTGCGCTCCTCGTCCTCTTACACACAGGTTCCTTTGCGTGCTTGACAGGGGTTCTTCAATAACATAATTCTTAATGGTTGGAGTGTGGACCTGAGTTTCAAACAATGAAATTCCACCTTGGTACGCGCCTTCATCAAAGCCTGCGAGAAAAAAATGAAAAATAAAAAAATGCAAAAGAATCGTGAATTTCAATAACAAGAAGGGGCATAATGCAACATACTAACAGGCATTGTGTAATGCATTGCACTTTTCCTATGAAAAAAAACATGAAACTTAATGCAGTGCACTTTCATGTACAAAATGATACAGGCTATTACGTGCATGCAGTCCATATATAAATGATTATGATAATGATCATGCAGTCCTTATTATACTAAAATAATTAACAAAACAAGTGGGCCTTCCCCCCGTTTTTGTGCTAAATGAAGTTCTCTTAATATAAAAAAGTTGTCCGGACGAAAAAAAAGTAATAACCTTATTTAAAAATTAAAAGGGATGTCAAGTCCAGACAACAATACGAAGATGCCAGCCAACTGTAGAGCATTGCCTTCCAGATGTAGCCAATGTGCTCTCTGCCAAACTTAGCAACAGCTTCACCATCCCAGCTCTGCATGAATTGGAACATGAAAAATCCACAGTCATGCATGTAGAAAAAAAAGAAACACATTAATAAATGCAGCTCACTCAAGAACGAATTGCTTCTGATACTAGTAAAAGCAATTTAGTTCGCTATCCCGAACGCTGATGCAGTTCTGAAGAAAGTAGGGGGAAATGTGGTACTAATTTAGTAAAGCAGTTCAGATCGATATACAAAAGAAAAAAATGAACATAGAAACAACTTATAACACACTGGTTGTAATGCAGTTCTCTCAAAAGGAAAAAGTGATACTAATATAGTAAAGCAATGAATCTCACTATGCAAAAAAGAAACCCATAAAAGCAAGGAGGAACAACTAATGACACATTGTTAATGCAGTTCGCTCAAATGGAAGAAATGCTTCTGGGTTCAGTAAAGCAATGCAGAACGCTATACACACAAAAATATACAAATAAGAAAAAATATAGAAGAACAAGTGCGAACCCGTTTCCCTGCTGTGGAACGTTGAAATGACTCAACACAAAGCCGTCGAGCGTCAGAGGTTTCAACGGCTCATCACAGCTTGCGCTGCCGTCTTTCCAGACTTTTTTGATGTTCTTAACCATTTTCCTAAATACAGTGCTTCCAGGTTCACTTTCAGGGCCATTTATTGAGTCAAGAAACTCAAATTGCTTTGCAGACAGGTTCAAAGTAACCAAGCAGTAGTGGCCAATCGCATCCTTCATTGATGCAGGAGGAGGATCAAATGTTGCGAACATAATCTGATTAAAAAAGTGAATAGAACAAACCGGACGAGAACAAGGAAAAAAAGAAACTACATCTAAAAATGACTGGAAATAGCAAAATGATGCACTACCAAAATTTTCTTGTCGACACATTCCTCTGCGCTTGAAGAAAACATCTTTTTCAAAGCCCTATTTGTGGAACCGCCTTTCCAAATTGAATTCTGTCAAAAATACAAAACCAAGAAAGTTAATGTGGCCGCTGAAAATAAGCACAATAAACATAGACGAGGGGAGGCGTGTGATATAATTAATGAAAACGCTTACACGTAGGTTATACGGGACAATCATAGTTTGTGATCCTTTGAACCTCTCAGCTAACATAGATACACCAATATTTGCAAGACGAGTGCTCAACGTTCCATATGACCAAAACGACTCGCCAACATGACCAACAGTAATATCACCAAACTCGTCCTTGAATGCAACTAAATCCCTTCAGGAATATAAGAAAAAATCGCAGCAAAAAGGTAATAAGATGCATGTACCTTACAAAAAACAAAAACAAAAATAAAGCAACCAGATATAAGGACGAAGAGAACGAACATACTTCTTCTTCTTATCCCTCCTAGCCCTCGTAACAGCGTCAAATAACTCGTTGTATCTCCTCAGAAGAGCTGGATCAATACTGGACGAAGTGACAACAGGTAATTCCTCATCTAAAAAACATAGAAAAACCCCAATGTAAGACAATAGAGCATAAAAACCATCGGTTTAGCCAAACTAGAACAAAAATAATGCAGTTCACTTACCTTCGGTTTCGGAGTCCACATCCTGCACCTCCGCGGAGACATCTTCGCTGAGAGTCAAATTATCCAGGACAGTGTTGTCATCGTCCGGAATGCTCATGTTCTGCACACTACTTAGTTGTTCCTCTTCAGAGCCGATCAAAACCGTCTTAGTTGCGGCTTTGCTTGTCTCAACTGGAACATCCAGATTGG
Organism: Bromus sterilis; assembly: GCA_950022295.1. Classification (NCBI taxonomy): domain Eukaryota; kingdom Viridiplantae; phylum Streptophyta; class Magnoliopsida; order Poales; family Poaceae; genus Bromus; species Bromus sterilis. The sequence continues at coordinate 264,009,570 of OX465596.1, read as the reverse complement.
TCCCAGCCAGATTGCCTTGAGGCTGCTCGGTGGCGCGAGGGGCAACATGAAAAATCTCGGGAATATTATCGCCAGACAACAAAACAGATGGCGAAGCAACACGATCAATGCTGGCAGTTGTGCCCGAAGCATCATCTATAGCTCTAGATCCTTCGCTCTCTTCTGCAGTTTCTGCTGTAGCGCAGGGATATCCTTCTCTCTCTCCAGCCTTGTCAGCATCCGCTACATCCTCCCTTCCTTCAGCCGTTTCTGTATTATCAGCAACAACAGAATCCTCCCTTCCTTCTCTTTCTTCTGCCTTTTCAGCCTCGGCGGAGCCCTCGCCTGCTTCTCCGAAATCTGCCTTGTCAACCTCCACATTGGCATCCCCTCCTTTTCTCGCTTCTACATTATCAGCCTCTGTAGCGCGCCCCTTGGATTTCATCATTTAACACACGGTCCTGATGAATTAAAACAAAACATTAAACAAATGATGCTGATGCAGTTCACTAAGCGAAAAAAAACAAAATGCAGCACGCATCAAATATAAAAAAAAATATGAATGCGGTTCTCTGTGCCAACCAGACCAGCGTCTCCTTCCATCTCTCTGGACACGTAAGCCTCATCAACCTTGTCAGCGCCACCATCTTCTTCCTTCTCATGAGTTTCAACAATTGTTTCGTGGTCCTAAAAAAACAAAATGCAGTTCTGTTAACATATTATTTGTAGTTCACTGCTGAAAAAAATGCTACTCCTTCTCTGTCACATAATTTTTTCAGGAAAATGCAGTTCGCTGACGCTGCTGGTGCATGTATAATTCTTTGTTTTTTAAACTGCAAAACAATAACCTGCAGTTCACTACCACTGCTTGTGCAGTTGTACTTCTTTGTTTTTAGACACTACGTAAAAGAATAAACTACAGTTCACTGCCACTGCTAGTCCGCATATGAATCTTTGATTTGGACACTACAGTAACATTAAAACAAAATGAAAATGTAAAGTAGAAAAGGTACAAAAAATTCAAACATTGTCTATGACGCCTTCGTCGACACGATTGTCTCTAGCAGCATCAACAACGGGGGGCTGCTGCCTATCAGACGCGATATCTGAATCAAAAGCATGTTGGTCGTCCAGGTCATTATCGGGCCACGCGTTTGCGTTAGAAGACTCTCCTCCGCACTGCAATAATAAAAAAGCATGCAAAAAACAAATGTCAATGGCGCATATGACATAAAAGAATATTAAAAACAAAAAGAAAATATTGATACAAAAGCAGTTCACATATGACATAAAGAAGCATACATCAGCAGCAGCGCGATCAGACAAGGAAGCCCTAACAATATTTTCCCGCCTGTCCATTCCGTTCACAAGTGCCTCAGCTTCCTGCTCGTACCTAGCGCACTTGACATCGTGGGAATGCTTGAACTGAACAAATGCCGACCTGACATTCGAAACTGACAAATTAAGGAATTGAAGCTGCCCACAATCAAAGTTGTGAGCGGCATCGATTTCTGCTTCAGAAGGTCCTTTGCCAGGAGTAAACAGTCGAGCAATATTCCTCATCCTAGCGCCAGATGTTGGGAGATCAGAAGTTAAATTGATAACCCTGTCAAGAAGCTCGTCAACCTGGACGAAAATATTGCGGTCATCATGAGCCTCGCCGTGAGAACCTCCAGCAGACCCCCTAGCAGCGCCATGAACCCGCCTAAATGGAGAACCCCTAGCAACACCATCAACCCGCCGGATGGGAGAACCCCTAGAAAGAGGCTCACGAAAGCTGGGATGCAGTTCAGCGGCTGTTGTCCGCTTCTACACAATGTCCCCTATCGCCTTCCACTGAACAAAAAAGAAAGCAGTGCGCATGTAAGAAAAGTAAGAGGTTCACATTTAGCATGTCAAAAAAACAAAAAAGGAGATAATGACAAAACATATAGAAACTGAAAATTGTGAACATACAGGCAACTTGCCAAACTTGTAGGTATCCAGATGAATCTTTCCCCTTACAATCATGTCAGCGTTGTGAATCTTCTTCAACTCCCGATGGGACAGAATTGCAGCACGTGGCGTGCGTGTATTGATGGCGCGAGGGTTGACGGGTGTAGTCTTCTCGCCCTTCGTTGGTGAGCCCCAAGTGGAAGGCGTGATGCAGCACAGCAGCAAATTTCCCTCGGTAAAGATACCAAGGTTTGTCTCCAGTAGGACTCTAGAGATGATAAGTAGGTGTCAGCGGCGCAACTGACGCGGACCTGCACACAGATATAGATAACTTTGTTCCCAACGAAGTTCAGAGAGGTTGTCAATCTCTCCGGTCTTGTTGTTTACAAAGGATAAAACGCAAGGGATAATAATAGCAACTTGAAAGTAAATGCAGAAAAGTAAATATAGCGTGGAAACAATGATAAGGATATGGACCGGGATACGTGATGTTCGCTAGTGATGTCTCTCTCCCAAAAGACGATAAAATTACTATGTGAGGTAAACAAATTACAGAAAGGGAATTGACAGGATTATGAACGCACCGCAATGCTAACTATGCTACAAAAGAAAGGAAGAGGTTCAAAAGCACAGGCAGTACGCCAAGGTAAGTAGACCGAAATCCATCTGCATATACTACTAATCATCCACCTTGAGATATCTATCCAGAACATCTCGCTGGTATTAAGTTGCGAGCCCCACCCAAAGTGTAAACCCAAAGCAACAGACAACTGCATTAAAAACAACTCTGCGTAAAGTAAACAATCCTTGTAACTGCGGTTACAAGCACCGTTGTTTTCCCCCTTGTGGCAACAGCACATCCCCTAGACTCATGTTTCTGTCACTCAAGCGTGTCATCGGGGGGCATGAACCCACAATCTAGCACAACGCTCCCTCTTGGAGTCACTACCTACTACTTGGCCAAAGCAATAAACAACAACGGGGAACATGCAAGAATTACTTAGGAACAAAAATATAAGAGATAAAAACCAAATATATTACTCTATCACAATCTGAACATAATCTCATAATCCATCAGATCCTATCAAACTCAACATAGCAATAGCAGAAATATTACAAAGGTGCCTCGATCATGTTGGGCAGCTCACGAGGTCTAAATAATGAAGATCAAAGAGGGGAGGAGAACATCACATGGCTACTGATCACGGACCCATGGTCCAAGGAAAACTACTCACGAGACATCCGGGGAGCATCCATGGTGGAGAGGAGACTCCCGGAGGTCAATCCTCCCTCCGGCAGGGTGCCGGGAAGAGGTCTTCTGGTGCTCCTGATCTTCGGAAGCGCGGCGGCGGCGGAACAGAGGCGAGTTCGCGGAATAGGGTTCTCTTCCTGGGGTTTTCCCGTGACGGGGGATAAATATGCGAAAGGGGGCAGCCAGAGGTGGGCCAGGGGCCCCAGGCGCCCCCCTGGCGCGGCCAGGGGTGGGGCCGCGCCGGGTGGCAGCCTGGGCCCCCCTGGCTCCCCTCTGGCCCCTCCCGGGCTCTTCTCGAAGCTTCCGTCACGCTGATTTTTTATCTGAATTTTCCCGAATTTTTCTGGCACTTTTTATATGGGGGAAAACTGAAATAGAAAAACAACAGAAAACAGAACTGGCACTAGGGTGCACTGAGTTAATAGGTTAGTCCAAATATGATCAAAAGTGTATGAACGTGTATCTAGATCATAGCAATATCACACAAAACATGCATGGAGCAAGCAGAAATTATAGATACGTTTTGGATGTATCAACATCCCCAAGCTTAATTCATGCTCGTCCTCGAGTAGGTAAATGATAACAACATAATTTCTGTGGTGACATGCTAGTAACCATATAAGAACTTTGAAAAGTAAAGCAATCAAGGTTAGACATTCAACTCAAGTCATAACAGGCAAGAGTCTATATTAGCATTGAAATAAGTAACAAAAGAACATTAGGTGCAAGAGCTCTCGCTGTCCGTGACTCGAATGTCTCCAAATAGTGTTTGCGTGCAAGAAGGGGGATAGGGAATACGATAAAAAAAGTATTTTTTGTGTTGAGAACTCAATCTACTAAAGTTTCACACTTGGTCTTCTTTGGAATCTTATCTTGACTTGTCCCCAGACCACTAGCCAGGTACAAGTCAATTTGATCCACTCCTTTTCGATATTTCGAGCACTCATGCAATGGATGAGCGTAAGCACGAGAGTTGACACTTAGGATGGCAAAGAGAGAAATATGGTGGAGGAGGAAGAAAAAAAAGGATGAGAAAGGCTCACATCAATGAGGACAATCATAGGCAAGAGATGCCAAATGATAGATATGATGTGAGGAGTAGGGATTGCCATGCAACGGATGCACATACGAGCTAGGAAGCTCTCCAATGGAACTAGTGGGGGTGCATCTAATTTGCTCGCTCATGAAGACCTAGAGCTCTTTTGAGGAGGCTCATCCTTGGAATATGCAAGCCAAGTTCTATAGTGTGAAGGTCCCCACATAGCTATATGCATAATGATCATCTCTATGGAGTACAAGGATATAAAGGGAGTACTAGTGTGGATCTCTCAAAAGGATAGTAGTGTTGCCCCTTTCTCTATTTTTATTTCTTTTTTCTCTTTTTTTCTATTTTTTTGTATTTTTTTGGTGGCCTCAATGGCTCTTTCTATTTAACTCTCATTTGTCCTCTTTGGGATCTTTTAATGTGTCCACTTTGGGATCTTTTCCTCACTTAAGGGCACCACTCTATTTTACAAGAAGGTATAGGAAATCTTCACACTTTACAAGGTACTCAAAATCATAAAGAAGATGTAACTATCATGATGTATGCAATGCATGCCGCTGCCAGTGTAGCAGGAACATGTATGACATGAAGATCAAGTCATGAAGAGGTGGAAGTTGCATGGCAATGTAACTCGGAAAGGCTATGGAAATGCCTTGATAGGTAGGTATGCTGGCTGTTTTGAGGGAAGATATAAGGAGGCTTATGATGACAGAGCGTATCATGCCAAGGGTTTGGAAGTACCAGTGAAGGTGGACACCAACTCTCGGAGTGAGAAGAAGGCAATGCACGGCACGGGAAAGGCTAGCAAAATATGGGAAGGTGGAAGTGTCAACTCTCAATACTTACATTAGTCCGAAGAACTCATGCACTTATTATCGGTAACTCTCAATCTAGTAAGGAGGTTCACAAAGAGACAAGTACCCCGAGGAGGAGTGTATGGGGGTTTGGTTATCCTTGCGCATCCTCGACTCATGGTACGTGAGTGTACTCTAATATTCGACTCCTCAGAAGAGTAGTGATCCATCTAGTAGCTAGAGTTCTCAACTAGTTTTGTAGGTTTTGAAAATAAACACGGATTGCCCAAAATACGACACCTATCCCTAATAGGCAAGAGCTATTGACACCAAAAGTTCAAACATTACTCACATCAATACCTCAAAACTATTGCAGGCTACTACTAAAATTAAATAGCAAACTCAATTACCTACTTTCAAGACAAGACACAACTCAGTGCAACAACGAACTCTCTTAACAAGATAAACATGAAAACTAAAGAGAGTTCCATCAACAAACTAAAACAAAAGCCAAGGCTCTTGCTAAAGACAAACTAAAACTAAGACTAAACATGGCAGTAGCTATGAAAAGATAAAGAACACACAACAGCAAAAAGATAGGCAGGAAAAATCCTATGATGTGTTCTAAATTTTGAAAGTGGAGCGTGTTTCTCTCCCACACAAAGTAAGAAAGGATCTAACTTGTTATGAACAGAAAGCAAAGCTAAAGAAAACCAAAAATAAAACCTAAGAGTGAGACGCTCCAAGCATAGCACATAACGCATGAAGTGATAAAAATATAGTGAGACGAAGGACGAACTGATGATTGTTGATGGAGAAGGGGATGCACGGGGGCATCCCCAAGCTTAGACGCTTGAGTCTCCTTGAATATTTATTGGGGATGCATGGGGGCATCCCAAAGCTTGAGCGCTTGACACTCCTGGATCTTCTTTCATCATCTTCCACCGCACACTTGAAAACTCCCTTCATACATAACTCATCACAAGCTGATTACAGAGGTTAGTACCCTTAATAAATAATTTTTCTCCACTGGATATAAAGATATTCTTGAAGAGCTACTGTTTCTCAAGAGTTCCAAAAAGTTTTTGCAAATAAAAGCAAGCTTAAGGTTTGCAAAAGTTAGGAGAGACAAAACGTGGCAGAATCTGTGAAAAACAGAACAACAGATAGTAAATAATCTGTTAGGGGTACTTCTGCAACTCAAATAAAAAAACTTAGAACATACGGAAGTTTCGTAATTGTATAGAGAATACTGTGTAAAAATTTCAGCTCAAAAATATGAACTGGGATTTTTATGGAATTTTTCTGGTCACGAGGACAGAATCTGTTTTCTGGACAGCATGTCACAACTTTTACTTCCCTTGCCGTAAGAGGTTATAAATTGGCACAAAGCTGAAAAATAAAGCTACAATGATGTTTCTACAGAAGTAACAATCATCAAGACACAACAAAAGCAAAAATAAAACTCCTAAATTCGTTGCGGGCTGCCTCCCGGAAGCGCTTCTTTAAAGCCATTAGCTAGGCATAATGCAAAAGAAGAATCAAGTTTTATCAAGAGAAAGAGAATAACTAGCCCTTGTAACGGACTCAAAAGGTAACTTGATTTTCTTTCTAGGGAAGTGTTCCATCCCCTTTTTGAATGGGAATTGAAATTTAATATTCCCCTCTTTCATGTCAATAACCGCACCAACAGTGTGAAGAAAAGGACGCCCCAAAATAATTGGACATAAAGGTTCACACTCTATATCCATAACAATAAAATCAACGGGAACATAGTTGTCATTGACAATGATAAGAACATCGTCGATCTTCCCTAAAGGTTTCTTTACGGAAGAATCAACAAGACGAACACCAAAAGAACAAGACTCAAAAGGTTTCAATTCAAACATATCAAATATTCTTTTGGGCATAACGGAGGTACTAGCTCCAACATCACATAAAGCATAGCAAGAGAAGTTATTTAATTTAATTTTGATCATAGGGTCCCAACCATCCTCTAGCTTCCTAGGTACGGAGGCTTCTACTCTAAGCTTCTCCTCCCTAGCTTTGATGAGAGCATTTGTGATATGCTCCGTGAAGTCAAGATTAAGTGTGCTAGTGTGGGGGTCTCTAGACATTTTGTGTAGTAAACTGATAACTTCTGAGAGGGTACAACTATCAAAATCAATATCACTACTATCAAAGGTGGTAGTAGTGTCATCTAGTCTCACTTGTTTGAAACCCTCTATGTTCATAGGAGTTTCTTTATCTATGGTTGAGGTATTAGCATCACCATTAATAGGTCCAACGGGACTAGGAGTGCATTGGGTGCTAATAGTTTGAGTGTCCTCAACAATTTGGATAGTGGAAACTGTGTGGTGTGTAGGAGGGCTCTTAGTTCTATCCTATTTTTCTCTAGCCCATCTTTCTTTAAGTTTAGCCATCATCCTAATGTTTTCATTGATTTGTAACTGGATAACATTAATAGGAGTGGCCTTATTCTCCTCAAGGGGGGAGGTTCTAATTTTGAGCATCTCAATATCAAGGGCTAAGCTTTCTACCTTCAAAGAGAGATTATCTATTTTAGATAATTTATCTTCTACATTTTTGTTGAAGGCTTTTTGGGTAGTGATAAAGTCTCTAAGCATGCTTTCTAATTCATAAGAGGGGTTCTTGTTGCTAGGATAGGTGTTGTTGTTCCCATAGTTGGATGGAAACGGTCTAGGATTGCTAGCAAAATTTCCCCTATAACCATTGTTGTTGAAGTTGTTTCTAGCAATAAATTTCACATCTAGTTGTTCTTGAGCAACCAAAGAATTTAAAGGAACATCATGAGGATCAATAGAAGGTTGCTTGGTAAGTAGAGACATAATTAAGTCGACTTTTTCATTGAGGGAGGTAATTTCCTCGACAGAATTTACCTTCCTACCTGTTGGAGCGCGTTCGATGTGCCATTGGGAATAATTGGTCATCATTTCATCGAGAAGCTTCGTGGCAGCACCAAGTGTAGTTGACATAAAGGTTCCTCCCGCGGCTGAATCTAACAGGTTCCGCGAGGTAAAGTTCAAGCATGCATAAAAAGTCTGGATAACCATCCAGGTAGTCAAACCATGTGTAGGGCATTTATTAACAAGAGATTTCATCCGTTCCCAAGCTTGGGAAACGTGTTCATTATCCAATTTCTTAAAATTCATAATATTACTCCTCAATTGGATAATCTTAGCAGGAGGGTAGTACTTCCCTATAAAATCATCTTTGCACTTATCCCAAGAATCTATGCTATTTCTAGGCAAAGATTGAAAACAGATTTTAGCATCTCCCCTTAAAGAGAAGGGAAAGAGCTTGATCTTAACAACATCACCTTCTACTTCCTTATACTTTTGCATATCACATAATTCAACAAAATTATTCAAGTGTAAAGAAGCATCATCTCCAGCACCAGAGAATTGATCTCTCATAACAAGGTTTAGCAAAGCAGGTTTAATTTCATAAGAGGTAGCTAGAGTGGCAGGTGTGGCAATGGGAGTGCAGATAAAGTCTTGGTTGTTGTGACTAGTGAAGTCACATAACTTAGTGTTTTCAGTGGAACCCATAGTAGCAGCAAGTGTGGCAGATTTTTTTGTAGTTTTTGATAAAAGACACAAAGATAAAAACTGAAAGATAAACTAACAAGACTAAAAAACAAAGGTAAAGGGTAGTGTGCAACTCCCCTATCTTAGCACTTGGAGTCCCCGACAACGGCACCAGAAATTTTCTTGATGGCGCGAGGGTTGACGGGTGTAGTCTTCTCGCCCTTCGTTTGTGAGCCCCAAGTGGAAGGCGTGATGCAGCACAACAGCAAATTTCCCTCGGTAAAGATACCAAGGTTTGTCTCCAGTAGGACTCCAGAGATGATAAGTAGGTGTCAGCGGCGCAACTAACGCGGACCTGCACACAGACACAAATAACTTTTTTCCCAACGAAGTTCGGAGAGGTTGTCAATCTCTCCGGTCTTGTTGTTTACAAAGGATAAAACGCAAGGGATAATAATAGCAACTTGAAAGTAAATGCAGAAAAGTAAATATAGCATGGAAACAATGATAAGGATATGGACCGGGATACGTGATGTTCGCTAGTGATGTCTCTCTCCCAAAAGATGATAAAATTACTATGTGAGGTAAACAAATTACAGAAAGGGAATTGACAGGATTATGAACGCACCGCAATGCTAACTATGCTACAAAAGAACGGAAGAGGTTCAAAAGCACAGGCAGTACGCCAAGGTAAGTAGACCGAAATCCATCTGCATCTACTACTAATCATCCACCTTGAGATATCTATCCAGAACATCTCGCTGGTATGAAGTTGCGAGCCCCACCCAAAGTGTAAACCCAAAGCAACAGACAACTGCATTAAAAACAACTCTGCGTAAAGTAAACGATCATTGTAACCGCGGTTACAAGCACCATTGTTTTCCCCCTTGTGGCAACAGCACATCCCCTAGACTCATGTTTCTGTCACTCAAGTGTGTCATCGGGGGGCATGAACCCACAATCTAGCACAACGCTCCCTCTTGGAGTCACTACCTAGTACTTGGCCAAAGCAATAAACAGCAACGGGGAACATGCAAGAATTACTTAGGAACAAAAATATAAGAGATAAAAACCAAATATATTACTCTATCACAATATGAACATAATCTCATAATCCATCAGATCCTATCAAACTCAACATAGCAATAGCAGAAATATTACAAAGGTGCCTCGATCCTGTTGGGCAGCTCACGAGGTCTAAACAATGAAGATCAAAGAGGGGAGGAGAACATCACATAGCTACTGATCACGGACCCATGGTCCAAGTAAAACTACTCACGAGACATCCGGGGAGCATCCATGGTGGAGAGGAGAATCCCGGAGGTCAATCCTCCCTCCGGCAGGGTGCCGGGAAGAGGTCTTCTGGTGCTCCCGATCTTCGGAAGCGCGGCGGCGGCGGAACAGAGGCGAGTTCGCGGAATAGGGTTCTGTTCCTGGGGTTTTCCCGTGACAGGGGATAAATAGGCGAAAGGGGGCAGCCAAAGGTGGGCCAGGGGCCCTAGGCGCCCCCTGGCGCGGCCAGGGGTGGGGCCGCGCCGGGTGGCCGCCTGGGCCCCCCTGGCTCCCCTCTGGCCCCTCCCGGGCTCTTCTCGAAGCTTCCGTCACGCTGATTTTTTATCTGAGTTTTCCCGAATTTTTCTGGAACTTTTTATATGGGGTAAAACTGAAATAGAAATACAGCAGAAAACAGGAACTGGCACTGGGGTGCACTGAGTTAATAGGTTAGTCCAAATATGATTAAAAGTGTATGAAAGTGTATCTAGATCATAGCAATATCACACAAAACATGCATGGAGCAAGCAGAATTTATAGATACGTTTTGGACGTATCATGTATGCATAACAGATACATTGCGAAGATTCAAGCTATCGAGGCACATGAACAGGGGCACGATGGTGCAGCCCTCAGCACAGTTCTGCTTGCTCCCTTCAGAATTCCACTTGTACACTGCAGCCTGCGGCTCATCAACAACTAGCTGGCAAAAGTCCATCTCAGCCATGGAATCAAAGTTCAGGTTTTCAACCATGGCAGCTACCCTGGACAACCGAGTTGCAGGGCTGGGGCAAAGCAAACTCTGAAAAACAATGAGAAAGAAAACCTTCACATCCATATCAACCATGGTAGGATCGTCAACCAAGTTTCGGAGTAGTGTAAGCAGGTCTTTCACATCTATGCTACGAGAGCGGTTAAAACCAAGCCCGTCCTTCAGAGTAGCCAGAGAATCATCATGGCCGCTTTCGGCAGGCCTGGGAGCGGTGCGATACCCATAGGGAACTCGAAAATGTGATGAACAGCCTCGCGATTTATTTCCAGAACCTTGTTTGTCCCACAGTCCAGTTTCATCATCTCGGGGTTGATCTTTCCCATCAACTTGCACATAAGCACACGAGACACGTTCTTCTTCACTTTCAGATTGAAGACAATGCCGAAACCTGCTAGCTGAACTAAAATTATGTGCGTCTCCTTCAACAAATCAACGACTTTACATACATTTAGAATAGACAGCCGAATAGTCTTGTTGAAACGCCATTCCCCCGTAGCATCGTCTTCAAACATCTTCCTTTTGGTACTCTTGGCAATCTACAAAAAAAAGAAATAAAGATGTAGTTCACATTAGCATCTGAATGCTATCTTGAGAATGCAGTTCTCTTATGTAACAAAAAGAAAATGAGTTAGCAGTGAGTTGTTAAAAAATGCAGTTCTCTTCTATAAAAACAAGATGATATGAGAATGTGGTATTAAAATGCAGTTCTCTTCTATTTTTTGAACCAAATATGGGGGGGGGTCCCCCCAACCTCCCCTTAAACAAACTCGTATACAAAAATGTGGTGCGTTGCATATATACTACATTAAAACCTAGTGTAAAACTGCTAGGTTTCATTTATTCAATGCAGTGCTCTCCGCGCATATAGTACGACTCATAAGACTCGCGCTGAAAAAACTCAAAAGCTGATGCAGTTCACATCCAGTGGTTCATGTGAAAAGGAGACAACTTATAAGCAGCAATAAAAACATCAGCAAAAGGAGTGACAAACAGCAAGATACCTTCGTAGCATCAATATGCTCCCCGTCGGAATCCTCCTCACCAGAGTCGTTGTCAAGCATTTATGCAGCTGCCTTTCCGCGTGCACGCTTGGATGGGCCATCAAAATCAACACCGGAGTAATCGTCAGCGCTTGGCCGCTTTCTTTGAACCTCGGCGTAATTGGCCCTCTTTGAGTAATCAACCCGGGGATTGCGCCGTGGAGAGATTAAGCCTTCCTCTGCAACAGTGTTGAGTTTTCTCTTCACAGTATTCTTTGAAGGGGCAAACTTAGCAGACTTATTTGAGTTTGCAATCCTCCTTCCAATCTCCTTGCCCTCATCAAACATTACTCGCTTCACCTTCTGATCCTGCTTCGCCTTGTGCTCCTTCTCGAAACGATTAGCACGCGCAATCACTTTCTGCCTTTTCCTCTCGTTGTCGGCTGCAATCTGATCGGGCACCATCCAATCATGAGTCACTGGTTCTGTGCCATCAACAGATTGCGACTGAGTTTCGCTAATTTCAGGTAGACCGGATGTCCCGTCCCCGACAACATCGGCTGTGAAATAACGGGTAATCAAATAGTTAACACCCCCACCACCAGACCCACCAGGACATAAAACTGTAGGTAGAAGAAAGTATGTGTGTGAGAGGAAAAACTAAACTAAATACAGTTCATATAAATTGGGCCACACATATATGGCAAAAAAGGCAATGTACATAAATGTAGTGCACTTTTACCAAAAAAATATATAAGAGATTTATGGAGACACAATAACTTGATGCAGTTCATTAGCATATAAAAAAGAAAAAACTTAATGCAGTTCATTCCAAGACAAGAAAATTAAAACAATTAACTAGCTGCAGTTCATATCAATTTCACAAACTTGTCTAAAACATGTAGGTTTGTAAGTAAAATATATAATGCAGTTCTCCCATAACAAAAGGAAGGTGCTATAAGATTTTATCACTTCTTCCTGGTGAGCAAAAAGCTGACACAAGTTGCGATTTTCCTAACAACCTTATGGCGACAGGGGCAAAGGAGACATTGTAAATTACCAGATGGGGCGGCCGCGCTGATTGGTGAGACATCAATGGGTGATGAAGAACCTGTATTATCGACCCAAAAAAACAAAAAGATAAAAGAATCAGCCTGAAGCATAGTGACAAAATAAAAAAAGAACAAATGATATGGGAAAGCAGTTCACATACATTTTCCTCCAAACCTTGGACTTTTTCTAGTAGGAGAAGCCATGCTAAATCTGCAAACAACAACAGATAATAATCAAACCCTATAAAAGCAAACCTGAGCACATATAGATAAAAAAAACCTAGGTGGACATTGCTAGGATTTCAAGGCCGCTAACACCACAACCTTCTCTTAAAAACAAACACATGTTGCGATTCGAGCCTGGAAAACGATAGTTAAAAAAGCAAAAGAAGTTGGTCGCTCCAAAAACTAACCCTAGAAACAAATCGGGGACGCCGATGACGATTTCCGGCGACGAAATCGATGGAGAGGAGAGAATAGCTATGGAGCCACTAGACGGTAGGGACTAACCGTGGGACGCTGTGACGAGCGGCGGAACAGCAGGGCAACGGCACAGCAGACGGCGGTGAACGACGGCGGCTGCGGGCGTTGTCCCTCTCCGCCGCGAGAACGAGCGGGTTTTTTTTCCTGCGGGGGGCGAGGCGGAGAATGAGGAGGGGACGGAGAGAACCAGAGGAGGCAGGGGGTTAATGACTCCCTCCGGGCCCACGATTCAGCGATGCGCGTTATACATAAATAAAAAATTCTACCTTATCGGCCCACAAGTCATATACAGAAACCAACAATGGCTCGATCTATTTTGATGATGCAGTTCGGTTACGAAACGTGGTGCGGTTCGCCTGCAATCTCTTCAGTTGCTTCGTTTAAGAGCCGCCCCCGAAAAATACGGGGCCACGATCTCCAGACGCAATCGAAGCGCCGCGCGCCCTGCTCCTCTATCCGCATGGTTCAAGCAAAGCACTAAGCCCACGATCACCACGATCCCAACGGGCGCAACCACGATCGCCCCCACTCCCCGTGTCGGTTGGGGAAGAAGAACGTGGGCTGGGCAGATGTTGCTACCGCTCCCCTTTAAATTCCGGGCTCCCACGCTTGAATGTTCACAAACTACTACGCTTCCCCCCACTGTTCGTCCTCTTTCCAGCCATGCCGTTCACCAAGATCTTCAAAGATGTCGAGGCGCACGGCAAGACAGTGCTCATGGTGGTCTACACCAACGACGTGAGCACCGTGGAGATGTACATCAACAACTACAAGGAAGCTCTGCAGGGCCGCCGTGAGAAGATCGTCGGCATCGACGTCGAGTACGCACCTGACAGGAGGGACGCCGCCCTGATTCATCTCTCAATAGGCAAGGATCACGCGGTGCTGCTTTTCCAGGTATGCGCTACTATGGGCGAGAGATGCATCGCCTTCGACAAGTTCCTCGCCAACTCAAAGTAAGCACTTCTTTTATACTGGTGTAATACATAGTTGCAGGCCTGTGGATATCTCCTTGACATATGTATGCAGTTCTGTTTGCCGTCTGTATGCAGTTCGCTAATGAATAACTTGTGATCCACGTAGGTACGAGTTCACTGGTTTCTGCATAGACCAGGACAAAGCAAATCTTTCGCGGAGCAACCTGTACGTATCCAACTTCACCGACATTCAGGAGAACTAGAGGGTGCCTAAAGGAACGAAGGAGCTCGACTCACTTGGCGATGTGTCAGCCGCCATCATCGACGACTACTACGCGGACATGAAGACCAAGATGACAAACGAAGAGCACAACCAGTGGAATGACATTCTCACCAAGAAGCACATTGTGTATGCTGCGAAGGACGCCTACGCTGCGTTCGAGATATGGAACCGCATCACAACAGTGCAGAATGGCCTCACCTGCGCTATAAAGGAGCGGACCAGGAAGCGCCTGAGGGGATCCTGGGGCAAGGGGAGCTGGGGCAAGGGGAGCGCAGGATCACCTTCCACCTCTGGCTGGGCCGAGTGGAACTGATGATGCAGTCCATATGCTGGTAAAACCAAAGGGGTTCATGTCACGAGTGCTTGAGTTATTTCCTTCTGCATAGGTCAAGAAAAGTTTTCTTTCGTTGTAGTTTGCTTTGGAACAATATTTGCTTGAGTTGTTTAGGTTTGCTTGATGATGTACTTTGCTTGTTATGAGCACAGAAACCCCTTGGTTTGTATATATGAACAATTTGCAGTTCTGAATGTGTTATCGAAGTGGTTCACATACAAAGGTTGATGCAGTCCTCTTTTATTAGAACTGTAGTTTCGTGTGTGGTCTGCTTGAAAAAATGAAGCTATGTGGGTGCTTCCATTCTGTATATCTCTTCAACTGTTGTTCACTTCTACTCTTGTTCACTCCTACTCTAGTCTACTATCTTATACATAAAAAAACTCTCTCTAAAAGCAGTTCGCTTATAAATCTTGTCGAAAAAGAAGGTAACATATCAAGCAGAAAACGCATGCCATTCTCAGCAGAAAGTGGACAAATATTAATATAATGTTTCACTGCCTTTTCCAAAGATTGTTTCGCCGTTCAAACTTACATGATAACTAGATGCCACACAGTATGGCACATTATTACAACAAAATGTTTTCATGCAGCTGCTAAAATACAACAGAACTGATCTAAAGCAAATTTAACTTGATTTCCAAACAATTTGCATGCCTATAATACATAGCCATGACAACATCCCCAGTCTGAAGACCAGATTCCTCCACCAATTCCTTCCAACCATCTTTGAGAACCAAACAATCATCAGAGCCGACAGAGTACATGACGTCAACATTATGATACCAATTCTTGCTAACAAAGACCAGGTTAACACAACTTTCTGAAACCCTGACTAGACCAGAAGGAAATTTCTGCAAGACAACAACAAAAAATTATAAATAAAGTATAACACAGGAAATATTCAACACATGTTGTTGTTTACAATCTTCATAATAAAACTCTATATAAAAAGCAGTTCACTTAAATTACGCAAACAAATTAAAAAATGCTTCTTCACAAACTAATTCTGCTGAAAGATATATATGAAAGAAGTTCACTAGTGCTGCTCAGAAAAATGTTTCTTCAAGAATATAAAACCCTGTATATGAAAGCAGTTCACTTAAACTAACAAAAAAAATAAAAAATGCTTCTTTCAGAAATTAAATTCTGCTGAAATCTTCCTAATATAAAGATCTATATGAAAGCAGTTCACTACTGCTGCTGCGAAAAAATATGTTTCTTCAGAAACTAACACTACTACATTAATCAGATGGGGCTGCACACACACAAACAACGAGCGCTGAATCATACATGAATCATTGACATCAACGTGGGTCATTTGGTGGACGAATGGACCTCTGAATCAAATGAATGGAGAGTACAGAAGGGAACAGAGAGCGCTGTGCCGCTGCTTGTGATTCAGAACCAAACCTTCAGAGAACACGCGGGTCTCCATCATGGGCTCCATCCTTGCCAAGCAGCCGCACGAGAAATCCATTTTGCTAGGGGGAAAAGATATGGTTGGGGGAAAGAACACGGATCTGACGGTAATACGAGGGTGGGGTGGGGGAGGGGAGGGGACTATCTGCTGGCCGCCGCGGATAAGATATGACGGGTGGCAATGGACCCAACCGTATATATATGCACAACTGACGCCAAGAAAAAAAGATGCAAAATCAAAAACTAATGCAGTTCGGAGATATAGTCAGATGGTTGAGCGTGCCCAGTCAAAAACAAATTTGATAACTAACAACTCGATATGCTTAGTTCCTCTCCGCAATTCGCGCAACAAAAACGCCAACATTAGAAACGCACTGCATCACAACAAGCAATTGCGCATCGAAGTCGAACGCATCGCGCGACCGAGAGGCAGAGTTCTTCACACACGTGCAAAAATTCGCCGAATTAACCAACAATTGAACGAATTAGCAACTCAATTCGTCGCGGATTAACACAAACATATTCGCGATCTTACAAACAGAATGAATTTGCGACATAATTCAGCGTGATCCCCGCGAAAACGATGGCAGGGCACTGCTCGGGACGAAGAACCGACACGATTCCGCTACCTACATCGATTCCGGCGATTCTTTCGCGAAATTTCGTGTTTTAGCACACAATACATCATCACGGATCATCATGGGTGCAAGATCAACTAACGAAACAATCAAAACTAGTCGAAAACGCTACACCGTTAATGCAGTTCTCCATTACCTCGAATGCGGTTCGTAACCGTATACAGAAGAAGTGCGCATAACTTTCTATTGCAGTTCGGGATGTTGTATATATATATACAGCCGGTCTATTTTGACATCGTTGTCAGAATAACTATTCTGACAACATTCCGAACTGCATCGTATCGCAAAGAGAACCGCACTGTTGAATTCGGAGCACAGCAGCTCGGGTAAAACAGAACTGCATGCATCGTTTTCGCTTCAACTTTTTAACCGTTCATCAGAATTGAGCGTATGATACACCGTTGGATTCGTATTGAAATCTAGCATCTTCCGTATGTTGAACACTTCATCTAATTCCTCACGGATTAAGAGCAGTTTAGAAAACGGTGCGGCGGACCACTTTTACAGCGGGAGTATTTTCACGATTTGTCTTCAACCGTTTGTCGTAATGAAGCGTATGATACACCATTGGAAAGGTATCGATCAGGCGCTCCATCCATATGTATAACACTTTCTCTAATTCCTCACTGTTTGAGAGGAATTTCAAATCGAAAAAAACGCAGCAACTCTGTTTTTGGTTTTCGGATCTCGTAGAGAGTCAAACTTTTTAACCGTTTGTCGAAACGATACGTATGATACACCGTTGGATTCGTATGGAGTAGGAGCATCTTCAACATGTTGAACACTTTTCGATATTATTCACTGTTTTGAAGGAATTTGGAAAACGGTGTGCTGCCCTCGTTTGGGCAGCGGACGTTTTCGCGTAATTTTTTTTGATTCGTTCGTCCGATCGATGAAATTGATACACCATTGGATATGTATTGTCGAGGCGCCCCATTTTCATGTAGAACACATACTCTAATTCCTTACGGTTTAAAAACTACGTCAAATTTACTAAACCGCGGAACTCCGTTCTTCGCGGACCCGAAATCGACCAAGTGAACTGCATTCGCCGGGCAACTGCACCGCATCCCGACAGGCAAGCGCGTTGCATTCTCGGCAAATAGGAACCCACGTGTTTTTTCGCGGTTCCGAAATCAGCGAAGCGAACTGCATCCTTCGGGCGTCGGTTGCATTTATCGAGAGACAGAACTACACTTGTGTCTTTAACTTGTCACATATTTTTTTATCAACGAGCGTGCACCCCAAAGACGAGCCGAGTGAATTGCATTTATTTTTATCATATCGCAGCACAACGGACGAAATTAGAAAAAACTTTTGTTTTTAATTTTTGTACGAAAGTGGACCGCAAAGACAAACGCAAAGGAACCACATTATGAGTGAACTGCATTTTTTGTATGTGGAGCAAAGCATCATGAATACAATTCGAATCAAACTTTCTTTGTGAGCTGCACTATCGTCCACTTCAGAAGAGTTCTACAACTGGAGCACCCCCTTAGCAATGAAATACACTTCACACACAACAGGAACTAAAATTGTAAAATTAGAACATCAATACAACTCTTAACCGCACTTCAAATCTGAGTGTAAAATACAAACTAAACTCCGAAGTCCGAACTTCATTGCGTTGGGGGAATAGAAAAAAATTATGTGAACTGCAACCGAAAATTCTCGCTGACACCAAGCTGCAACCGAGATCCCGCTCGGTGACCCTGCACCTAGCTTCTCCTCGTCCTGTTGGGCGTGCAAGGACGAACATGGCCGAGATGGGCCCATGGAGGAGCAGAGCACCTTGACCGCAAGGGGAGGAGGGGAGGCTCGTCGATCTGCCGTCGGGTGCCCGCCTCGCTCCCCAATCCATGGCGTCCAGATCGGGCAGTGGATGCCTCGTCGGGGGCTAGTGGAGGCCGGATCCGGCCACGACATTAGGTGCGCACCGGCCGGTTGAAGGTCGTCGGGGCCGCGCCGGTGGCTGGACCTACAATCAGGTGGTGTCGCCGGAGGTGGGGAGGACAGGAGGGGGGCACAACGCTCGAGGTGAGGAGGGCGGGTGGCGTCTTGGGGGGTTGGGGCCAGCGATCTGGACAGATCCGGCAGGGCGGGACGGGGCGGCGGTGGGTGGCGCGCTCGGTGGCGGGGGGCGGCGGTGGAACGCTGGGTCGGCCGGGGGCGGTGGAGGGGGAGTTGGGGGGCGGGCGCCGCCGACTCGCTGAGGTAGGAGGCAGGCCGACGGGATGGGTTGCGCGGGGAGATGGGGAGGTGGCCTACGTGGTGGAGAAGGACGTAGGGGTTGGAGTGGGGCAGGTGGGGATCGGTTGGGTGGGTAGTTAGTTTTCTTTTTTTTATCTCCGGGACGGATGGCTCGGTTCGGTTCGGGGTATTTTCTGACACAAGGTGTTGTCAGAATAAGTTGTTAGAATAACACTTAAGGGGTGTTGTTAGAATAGACCCATCATATATATATATATATATATATATATATATATATATATATATATATATATATATATATATATATATATATATATATATATATCTTTCCCTAATAATAAAGGAAGGTGGATTTCTCCTTCCGTTTTGGTTGTTTTACAGAAACCCCCCTCCCTTTTAATTAAATCAACCCATAGTCCATAAAATACGAGAAAAAAATTCACGTAAGGAAGCCAGATGTACATTACTTGGGCCTGAATTTCTGGGTGGGCCAACCATGGTCTGTCGAACACCTCCCTCTCTCTCGCATGGGCGAGATTTTGGCTGAACAAGTTCCATTTTCCTTTTTTGTATTATTCAATATCCAAACTTTATTTCTTAAATACATATTATACAAAGTATATTTTTTTGCGATTCATATTACACATAGTATATATATGTACTTTTGAAAATGCAGATCAATTTAAATTCAAATATCTATGTTTCCTTTTTATTTTGCGAACTTAATTTTTTAAATACATATTATACATAGTATATTTTTTTGCGATAAATATTACACATAGTATATATGTACCTTTGAAAATACAGATAAATTTAAATTCAAATATCTATGTTTCCTTTTTATTTTACGAAATCAACATACATACTTATCAACGTGCTACAAAATTTCCCTTTAGAATACACACATATTTTTATGGGATGCACATTTACATATAAAATTCATGAACATCGGAAGTGCATGAAGATATATTTTGAAATATACGAACAATTATTGTGATAATCATGAACACTAAATTTATACTTAAATCGTACATAGGATTTTAATTTGTGTTTCATCCATTACACATGACGGTGACACAAGTAGATTTAATTAAATAGACTTAATTTATGGAAGTAACCTCCTTAGTGTCGGGCGGCACTACCCATAATCTCCCTCAGTGCTGTCGTGGTGATGTATGCCACCGATAAGATTAGTCAAAATCGAAATTATGTCGAAAAGAAAATAACAACTTCCGTTGTAAGACATGCACGTATTTACTATAATACTAAATTAGAAGAGTTACAAAATTGTCGATAACCAATGGGCAAATTAGCTTTTTTTAAATGAAACCACGCCGTGACCATGGTCGATAAAGGAGGGAAGGAGGATAAGCAACAACAATTTTTATACGCTGCGTTAAAATACATAATATGGACAAATGAAAAGATTTCAAGTCAAACTTTTTGTGTTGAAAACATGCGATTTATTCTCCCGTTGCAACGCACGGGCATATACTAGCAAATATGCCCGTGCATTGCAACGGGAGAAAAATATAAATGCATCGAGGGTCAATAGTATTATACGTGTTGAGAAATGCCGCATAATATGCATGATGATCAACCTTTCATAATATAGTCATTCAAACTAAAATGAATTACGGCCTCGTGGGCGAAGACATGAGAGAAATGGTGTACGATAGAGAGTTTAGCAGATGAAGATGAAACTTGACGTAAAGTGCTCCTAGACTGCATTGTGCATGCATAATCAGTGTCGTTTCTACGTGACCATTATGTATTTCAACTACCTTCGAAACTGGTGGTCGATGTCACGCTTGGAACCGCTCTCATTCACCCCTTCTCGTCAATGTCTACTATGTTGGCGTGTTAGTACGGTTTCGACCCTTCTTGCTACAGTTTAGTTGTTGGGTCGTGCCATATCGTGGGTCGCGCCATATTTTTTACACACATGATAAATTATTAGAATATGTTTTTAATTTATATTATAAATGAAAGGATATTTCTATTATTACAGGGGGCATGTTTTTAATACATACGAATATATATTTTCAAATGCATGATTTTAAAATCCATGAAAAAATAAATGACATACACTAAGAAAATTAAAGTGTAAAAAAGCTAGTTGCATCGTTGATATATATATATAATGGTAATTTATATTTTTATAAAAAACTTATTAAAATATGTTTTTAATTTATATTTTAAAATGCAAGGACATTTTCCTGAATATGCATACACTTTTTTTTAGTAAAAGTAATATTTTCGATTATCATAGGGTCATGTTTTTAAAACACACTAAAGAAATAAATAAATATATATTGTAGTGCATGATTTTTAAATATGTGAAAAAATGAAGGATAATAAATTGAAGTGTAAAAAAACGTGTTTTGGGCAGGTGCCTATGTCTTGGACTTAAAAAAACAGAGAAATCCACGATTTATAACGTGTTTGGGCCGGCCCATAGAATAACCTTGTGTTAGGTCCGACCATCTCAATATAAATAAATATAATGTAAATATCTCATGTGAGACATGCTTGGTGGGCTGGTTGTTGGAGATAGAGGTGCTCGGTTCGAATCCCACATTTGGCATAATTTTTTTGAGCGTTTTTGGAAGCTGACGTCAGTAATGTATTTACGAAATTTACGATGACCGTCAGCGACTTACAAAAAGGGAGAAACGTAACTTCTATATGGTCGGTCTATCTATATCTCTTATAAGACAAACCCCACTAAGATGAATTTAAGGTGTCTATTTCAACATGCAAGCTATCCACATCATCCACTACTATAGCCAATCATTTGTCCATGTCATACTAAGATGAATTTATGTTATCTATATGAACATGCAATCTATCCACATCATCCACTATTTTAGCCAATCATTTGTCCATGTCATCCAATTTTACTTACATGCATCTTATAGATTTTCAATTTACATTGCAAAGTTCTTATAGAGATATATACTATTGTGATCAACTGAATCTTGCATGTGTCTATAACAAAAACTTCATATTTCATACATCTTTAACTCATTTTGTTTAACAATAAAATCCTTAAAAATATTTATGCCGCAACACGCGGGGTGTATGAACATCACTTTATCTATCAACCAAGCAATTGTTCATATCATCTCTACCAACATTTATTAATATAATAGTCGATGTCTACAACTCTACATACAAGATATACACATAATCTATTTTTAGCTATTCAAAAATTATCCATATCATCCATTGTAGAGTTCTTATGGAAATATCCGCTGCAACGGGGTAATCTTCTAGTTCTATTTACAATAAACTCCTCTTATATATAAAATCTGATTTACTTCAAACAGATTAAAATTTTTGACCTTATCCTGTCCCTCACCGCGCCGGCCGCCTCCTTCCTCGTGCGGTCATGCGGCCGCCGGCCCCTCTCCCCGGCTCCTAGTGCGTCGGCCACCTCCATCTCCGTGTCGGGCGCCTCTGCCCCGCCACCTTCCCCGAGGAAACTGCAGCGCCACATGGAGGAAACTACAACAAGCGCTGCCGGCTCAAGCGGTTCACCGCCGCTGCCTGTGCCCGGCTCCATGACGCCCGCGTGCTCCTCAAGGACCACCACCACCAGGGTAACAGCATCAGCCACCGTCGCCTCAACATCTCATCGGTCGATGCCTCCCTCCGACCTCACAGCCCCCTGTGGAGCAGCCGAACCTCTCCCTTATTCACCGAGCTGTCCATCTCCGTCCCCGCGAGAGCCGGCTCCGTCTTCCCCACAGCTGCCATGGCCAAGCTCGAATCCACGACGGATTTGAGGCTCTTCCTCGGGCAAGGGAACAAGATGCCCACGATTTGGATGGCTTGGGCGTTGCCGGCCCGGAGGTGAGAGAGCACGTTGATGGCGCTATCTTTTGCTCGGCGGCGTGTTGACGATCTGGCCGCGGCGAACGAGCACGCGGATGGCGTTTCTTTGGCTCCACGGAGATCTGCCATTGTGCGGAGTGCTGCCTGCTGTCGTGCTGCCCCTGCTCCCTACTGCTGCTGCCCTGAACGTCATCATGCGTTGCCAAGCGGTACTAATTCAGGTGCTGGTTAAATAGGTGTATTCAGTCTGGTTAATATCTTTCTCTATCAAAATTCTTGAGACTGAATTTGTATAGGAACGAGTTTGTACTAGTCAGTTTGATCTATATGAACGAATGTATATGCTATCATAAATTTTTTGGGAAATTTGATCATGGTAGAGTTTCACATAGAGTTCATAGCTTTTATTTCTGTTAGAATAAACTCAGAGATAGAACTCTAGTGTATAAGATACAATTATGTTTGGATTTTAAATGAGCAATAGAAGTATGGGTGTTATCGTCTCAAAATGAGTAACATGAAACAGCATGTAGCTATATTTTAATATACTAAATTCAGGGTGTTTCCACGGTTCTTGCTATGTGGAGCATGAAATTTTATTTGATTTAGTAATTAACTTCTTGATCATCTAATCGTTTGATTAATTTATGCTGCTAGATGTAGTAGTACGAGCATTTCATTTTTGAAGTATGGTACTTCTGTTGTTTTCAAATTAGTCTCATTAAGCCATTCTGCCTCGGGCGCGTGCGTTCGTTCATGCACTGAATTGGTGGAGCTCCTGGGTTTCTGCAGTGGAGATTTGCGTTCGTGCAAATTTGCACTGGAGATTGATTCTGCTCAAGGTTTCTGTACTCTTGCTCGGCTCAGTGTGGGTAAAAATCCATGTAATGTATGGCCGCACTTGCCTTCAGATTGTATCCTGCACGGTTGCTGAAGTTATTATCTAAATAAAGGTGTGTGTGAATGTCGCGATGCAAGACCGGGGCTCTCGCGAACCCCGCCTCCGCCAGCCCATCTCCTAGTCAGGTTCGTCCCTCAGGTCTTTGACCCCGTTTCTCTTCCCCGCTCAGCAGATCTGGAGCAAGTCCTGCTGTCTCCGCCAGCAAGTCCTGCTGTCTCCGCCGCGGTCAGGCTTGGGCGGCGAATCCATTGCGGCCGGCGTGTCGGAGATGGTCCCGGAGACACCCCTGCGTTGATGCGACCTGAACGCCAGCCGGTGCCACCTGGGCATTCCGCTGGGTTCCGGACTCGAAGGGGCGGGATCGCCTTTACTGCGCTGCCGTCTTCATTGCAGCCTGGGGCTGAACTCGAGGAGACTGGGCTCGGGAGTTGGGAGGTCGTCCAGTACCGGCACCCTTGGCGTTCCGCCTTCACACCGCCGCGGCCAACATTCAATGTTGCCCGTCCTCCGCCTGCCTATACAAGGGGCGACCTGGGCATCGGGCTTCTGTGTGCAGGGACCCCGTCAAGTGTCGCCGCTGCTTCAGGTCTAGCCACCGCGCATGCGGCTGCACCCATCCGGCCGAGCCACCGCCAAGCCCCGACTTCGCGACGTCGGGCCCCCGTGCGTGGCGCCCGGCTGCTAGGCTTCCTCCACCTCCGCCCCCGCCCGTCGCTGACCGCCGTCAAGGCCCGGCTGCCCATTCTCGTCCACCTGCTGCAGTTGTTCCGTGTAAGGCCCCCGATGCGATGCTAAATCAAGTTAGTCGTTTTCGCGTTTCGCTCAAGTTAGTAACGTATAAAAGGCCACCGACTCACGACACTCGCACTCATGTCGTTGTCGGATTCTCGACAACAGGTATAAGAATAATGAACTTAAACTAAGACATAAATATATAGAGTCCAGGACATGCATCGCCGTTGAAATTTATTACATCATCTCAGAGGTCCATAGACTCAACAGTACATCATGCAACAAGCGGAAAACAATCACGATCGAGTACGGTCAAACCCAAATGGCCCTAGAGAGGGCTGCACATAAATAAGTCCACCCACGGAACGTCGGAACCCAACTATAGGATCTACTGAGCGAAGTCGTCCTCATCGTCATCCTCCGGGGGCACCTCCACGAAGTATCGTCCGGTGCTCGGGTCGAGGTAGTAGTCAGCTGCAGCGGCCGATCAGGCAACACAGTAAAAGCACAAAAGAGAAACAGGGGTGAGATTATATCATTACAGGATAACTAACTCCCTACGGTAAGACAAGGTAAAATTAAAGGTTGCAGCCGCACTAGCATATCTGGTGGCTATCGTTCTAATTGAGTAGAGGTAAGACCCAAGAATGCACGTGACATCGTGTCATAAGTCTGCTATCCACCTGCTTACGTCAAACATAACACAACCTGGATTTTCTCTCGGTCCCCCCGGACGAAGGAAAGCAACCAAGACACTCACACGGTAGGCAAGTTTTAAATATGATTCGAATTGATGTTATTCTATGAACAGGTCTCAAGTCGCCCATAACTGTGGACGCGGCTTTTCGAATTTTTTTAACCCTGCAGGGGTGTACCAACTGCCCATCATAGGCTTCGCATGTACGCCCGGTTTCAATTGGCTAGGTAAACATCTGAAACTCCGGACGTCAGAGTCCCTCTAACTAACAACGCAAAACTCCGGGTGGCCCCCGGTGAGTCGACACCCAACTCAAAAACTGGTCACGCTCTCGAATCGGCCTCTACCGTATGACTCGGGTTTGGATAGCCGGTTAAATTCTCATATGAGACCGGGTCCTCAGCCGAAAGTTGGGCCAGCCAAGGAACATGTCCTCCTGGCCCTGGGTGGTTAGTAAACAACTGGGGTACCACAAGCACACACACGTTGCAAATGTAAATCAGCTCGGGCCACCACTAGAATTGTACGAAGCTAGGTAGGTAAGACAAAGGGGCCCCATAAAACCCCACACACGATTAGGCACGCTCGTCAAGAAACACAATACCCGGAACTCGGGACCTAGGTGACTCAAATGGAACAAAACACCCGGCGGAAACAGCCCGGTCTCCCATCCTTCGTCAAATATAAATTAACATCATAATAATAAATATCAACCAACTTCTTTATAACATGATATCCCAACCATAGCATAGGGTAAGCAACAAGTTTTACTACTCATACTAAGCAATGGCTGAGCAGCGGTAACTTAGCAACACAATGTTTTGCTGGGATGTGGGGATCATGGCTGTTTAGTTTTGATTGTGGCATAAGCAAGGTGGATAGGTTCAAACAATCGTTCTAGACTACAGCTAGGCAGGTAGGCAGAAAGGTATCAAGTAATGGTATAAATCTTCCCCTTGCCTGGGTAATCGGTCGACGGAGTAGACGTAGCAGGGTCCTCGGGTTCGGTGTCGGAAACCTCCACGTAAGTCTCCTCGGCAGTCTCAGGTGATAACGTAAGGTACCTGCAAGGAAAGGCACACAAGTAAGCAATGGGTGCAATGCACAGGCAAAGATGGTATGATCAAGTTTAATAGACATGATGTGACCCTATCTAGTCAATTTAAATGAAGGTGGTGACGACACGTCAACAACTTCATATGCAATTATTTACATTTTTATGGCTTTGGCCTTAGCCTTAATTTTGGTTTTGAAGTAACATGGCAACATGGCATGATCAACAAAAACAAGTAAACAAAAGTAAAGAATGCATCGCGAAATTAATCTAACGATTCCGGAGACGGAAGGTGTCGACGAAAGTTGACACCGGAAGGTTTCAAAAGAAGGAAAAGATCCAAGCCACTTCCATATAACAATATGTTAGGGGAGGGTTTTACAGGAATCAAGGATCACAAATGACATGGTGCATGTTCAAGAAAAGAGCAATGAATTTGGGTACATGACATGCACAACTTAGGATTTGCAAGGGTGAGCCCCATCAAGCAAAGGGTTTTGTTCATATGAAAATATGAACACCATCAATTGGTACCCCTCACCTTGCTGTTCTAGGAAGAAGTGATAGGCTCACATGAACAACAAATGCAAAATAAAGGGGAAAAAACAAAATGGAGCACAAGTGTTACATACACCTCATCCATATTTGTGTTGCTCCAAACACCAAATGGAGGGTTCCATTGCAATCCTTGAATTTTTCTACCCCAAAACAATATACAACAAGTTTGCATTTGATTTGGGATTTATAAGAATACAAGGCATGAAGTTGCCAAAAGGAAAAAAAGAGCTATGAAAAAGGAAAAAAAGGAGGTGCTCGGCCTCTCCACTTCTGGGCTGGGATTCGATCCCTGGCTGCTTGGGTTGCATCACACCCGCCGCACCACTAGGCCAGCACCAACAACACGTTGGAAAGGTGCTTCGGCTAAGGATAACCTTGGCAATTGGCGTGATCTGAACAACTCTGAAGAATTCTTCAGAGAACAGCTGCAGCGGCAGCATTCAGAGCAAAAATAAAAGGGCGGCCTTGCTCGCACTGGCTGGGAATTGAACCCGAGAGCTCTTGGTCAGGAGCAGAGTACCAACTAGTTGAGTACGAGCGACCTACGACAGGGAATCAAACTTACTGAACATAACACGAGCCGAGCAAGTTAACTGATGCAAGTGCAAAAGTCTGCACTGACGGACTGAACCCATCAGCCAACATCGTTGCGGACCGGGCAGTACTCCGGCGACCAACACAACGGCTGCTCCGCTCCGGGGACTCACCAGAGAGGTGCTGCGCGTAGAGGGAACTCTCCATGTTCCATTTTTTCTCAGACTCACGCCGGCGCCTCAACGACGGCGGCTCTACCTCGCCGGAAAGATGCGGCGGCGACACTAATGCAGCAAAACAGAGGCGTGAACGGTGACTGTTTCGGCGATGGTGGTGTCTCGTACCGGTCACCGGGGACTCGCTCGCGTTGCGACAACCCGAGAGGGCAGCTCCACGACCACGTGGGTGCCCTGGTCCTGTCCACAGCTGCGCGAAGACGACGCCTTTCCTTGCCGGAATCGGCACGGCAGTACACTAACTTGCAGGTTCAGAAAGAGGAAGAAGCCGTGGCTGATACTACTCGACTGGACTCTACGCGGGAGAAGTCGAGGGGGAAGAGGACGAGGCTTCGCGGATCACCTAGAGGAGGTTGAGGACGAGATCGCGCTCGGACGTGGACGGAGTCGAAGTCGTCGACGCCGGGGAAGAAGACGCTGCGGCGGGAGATCGATGGATCGGGGAAGAGAACACGGCTCCTTGGCGAAGCTGCGGCTGGGGAGGACGCGGTCGCCGACGAGGAGGCCTCCTGCAACTCCCTGCTCGACCACATGACTCGACGGCGACGAACTCAACGGGACCAGCTGGCAACCAACACGGAACATGGGAGGTGCATCTCGGCCATGGAGGCGGCGGCGGAGGGAAACTGGAGGGGGAATGGAACTAGGGTTCCTAGAGGAGCCCCTGGACGCGCTTAAGAAGGGGAGGTGCGCAGTGGCTGGCCTCGGGGGTCCACGCTCCGCCGTGGCACTCGCTGTGAGAGAGAGGAGGGGAAAAGGAGCGGCCTCGCTGGAAAGGAAGAAGACGACGTGCACCTACGTACTGCTTCGCTCGTGCTCGGGCCGGAATTCGGGCAAGCCCA
This sequence comes from Bromus sterilis, assembly GCA_950022295.1. Classification (NCBI taxonomy): domain Eukaryota; kingdom Viridiplantae; phylum Streptophyta; class Magnoliopsida; order Poales; family Poaceae; genus Bromus; species Bromus sterilis. The sequence continues at coordinate 263,981,256 of OX465596.1, read as the reverse complement.
AGATGGGCTGGGCTGCTCTCCCTCTGATTCAAAGAACACAAAAAAAACTAGGGGGGTTTTCCATTTAGCAAAAACAGAAAATCCTTGGATTTTTTCCGAGCAAAAGAAAAGGATAAAAACACAACAAAATATGTTTTGAGCTCCTGAGATTATTCCTGATTTTATAAAATTGGTTTGAACCAATTTGGTGCAAATAAAATCTTTGGAGTTGATTTAAATTCAAAATGCATTTGAACTACAACTCAAATTTCCAGGGAGCTAAAAATCCATGCAAGGCTTTGAAAACGCTTGGGAGGGAGAGGGGTTTGGCTATGCAAAAGTTGGAGCTTAGGGAAAAAGATATGAAGCATTGAAAAATGCAACAGTGCCCTTCTTGAAGCATAAAGATGGGTTTGAATTCAAATTCAAATGAGCTCCAACATGGACTACACTCAAGATCACCACATCATTTTACACCATCTTGCAACCCAAGAAGTTTGATAGCCATTTGACAAAGCAAAATTACATCACAAATGGTAAAATCACTTTTGGGCTGTTACAGCTCTCCCCTAGCAACGCAGGATCTCGTCCCGAGATCTAAGCCTAAAACAACTCTGAATACTCGGAACGGAGATGATCTTCACGCTCCCACGTTGCTTCCTTCTCCGAATGATGTGCTCACTGAACCTTCATGAACTTGACGGTCTTGTTGCGAGTATTGCGCTCGGACGTCTCAAGAACACGGATTGGACGCTCTGAGTAGGAAAGGTCCGCACTCAGCTGGATCTCGCCCAAGTCAACGGCCTGCTCTGGCTTCTTGAAGCACTGCTTTAGCTGGGACACATGGAAGACGTCATACACCATGGACAGACTCTCTGGAAGCTCTAGCCGAAAGGCAAGAGGTCCTCTGGTCTCAAGGATGCGGAAAGGTCCGACAAATCTTGGAGCGAGCTTTCCTTTGATGCCAAAGCGGTGAGTTCCTCTCAATGGAGACACTTTGAGGTATGCCCATTCACCAACTTGGAAAGCTACACCACGGTGTCTTTTGTCATAATAGGCCTTCTGCATAGACTGTGCTGCCTTTAGGTGCTCTCGGACAATCTTCACTTTGTCCTCTGCCTCCTGGATCACATCAGGACCGAACAATTGCCTCTCACCTGTCTCGGACCAGTTCAAAGGTGTCCTGCACTTGCGGCCATACAAGACTTCAAACGGTGCTGCCTGCAGACTTGCCTGATAGCTGTTGTTGTAAGAGAACTCAACATACGGCAAGCACTCTTCCCACTTCATGCCAAAGGATATGACACATGCTCGAAGCATGTCCTCGAGGATTTGGTTCACGCGCTCGACTTGCCCACTTGTCTGAGGGTGATAAGCGGTACTGAACAACACTGTCGTACCAATCGCCTTTTGAAAGGCCTGCCAGAACTTAGAGGTGAAAAGGCTGCCTCTATCGGAACTGATCTTCTTGGGAATGCCATGCAAAGATACAACTCTTGCGGTGTACAAATCCGCCAACTGAGCTGCTGAAATGGAGTCCTTCACTGGAAAGAAGTGGGCAACTTTGGAAAGATTGTCAATGACAACAAAGATGACATTGTTCTTCTTCTGCGACAAGGGGAAGCCTGTGATGAAGTCCATCTCTATGTGATCCCATTTCCACTCCGGAATCTCAAGTGGCTGAAGCAACCCTGCAGGCTTATGGTGCTGTGCCTTCACTCTCCTGCACACATCACACTGAGACACGTAACGGGCAACATCCCGCTTCATACGAGTCCACCAAAAGCTTTGCTTGAGATCTTGATACATCTTTGTACTGCCAGGGTGAATAGACAGCTTGGAATCATGGGCTTCCTTCGTGATGACCTCTTTGAGATCTCCCTCCTTGGGAACAACAAATCGCTCTTTGAACAACACGGTGCCGTCATTATGCACTGAAAAGCAACCGTACTTTGGAACTGAGGCGGCAATACCCTGGTTGATCTTTTGTATCATTGAGTTGCCAGACTGAGCTGCACGAATCTTCTCATGGATAGTGGGCTCTACCACAAGGTTGGCAAGGTAGCCTGCTGGAACTAGCTCAAGATTGAGCCTTCAAAAGGACTCACACAGATCAGGGTGGATCTTCTGCGCCTGGATATTATTGCAATCACCCTTGCGGCTCAGTGCATCAGCTATAACATTCGCCTTCCCAGGCGTATACTGAATATCAACTGTGTACTCAGTAATAGTTTCAAGCCATCTTCTTTGCCTCAAGTTCAGATTTGGCTGAGTGAACAAGTACTTCAGACTCTTGTGGTCAGTGAACACATCCACCTTCCTCCCTAGGAGGAGGTGTCGCCAAGTGATCAAAGCGTGCACAACTGCTGCAAGCTCCAAGTCGTGCGTGGGATAATTCCTCTCACTCGTCTTCAACTGTCGTGAGGTATAAGCCACAATATTCCTGCCTTGCATCAAAACTCCACCTAGACCTTGCAATGAGGCATCACAAAACACCTGAAAAGGCTGTGACTCATCTGGCGGCGTGAAAATTGGAGCTGTGGTCAACTTTTCTTTCAACTCCTCAAAGGCTGACTGGCAAGCTGGTGACCAAGTGTATCGTTTTCCTTTGCACAACAATTCAGTCATTGGCTTTGCTATTTTGGAGAAATTCTACACAAACCTCCTGCAATAACTGGCGAGGCCGAGAAAACTCCTTAGCTGCTTCACATTCTTCGGCGCAGCCCACTCTTGAATAGTGCGGAATCGCTCTGGATCAACCGCAATTCCTTCAGCGGAAATGACATGGCCCAGAAAATTGACCTTGTCCAGCCAAAACTCACACTTGGAAAACTTGGCATAGTAACGGTGCTCTCTCAACTTCCGCAGCACTAGGCGTCGATGTTCCTCATGTTCAGCCTCTGACTTGGAATAGACAAGAATGTCGTCGAGGTAGAGGATCACGAACACATCAAGCCATTCTTGAAACAAATAGTTCATAGCTGTCATGAATGTAGGAGGGGCGTTTGAGAACCCGAAAGTCATGACTGTGAACTCATACAGCCCATAACGTGTGTTGAACGCGGTCTTTGGAATGTCCTCTTCACGAACACGGATTTGATGATACCCCATCCTCAAGTCAAGCTTGGAAAACACCTTTACCCCATTCAACTGTTCGAACAGATCATTGATGCGGGGTAAAGGGTACTTGTTCTTGATGGTCTTCTTGTTTATACCGCGATAGTCCTGGACCAAGCGGCTAGTCCCATCTTTCTTCTTGACAAACAAAGCTGGTGCGCCCTAAGGGGAAGTGCTGGCACGAATAAAACCGTCTGCCTCCAACTATGTCAACTGCTTCTTTAGCTCAATCAACTCCTCCGAACACATCTTGTACGGATGCCGAGAAATCGGCTGAGTACCAGGCTCTAGCTCAATAACGAACCCAATAGCTCGAACTGGGGGAATTCCTAGCAACTTCTCTGGAAAGACGTCTGGGAACTCACAGACAACTTTGACTTCTTCGAGCAAAGGTGCAACTCCTGCATTCAAGGCGTCCAACTGTGGTGCTCCTGCCATTGAGCCACAAGTGTACAAGACTTCTGCGCCTGAATCATGTGTCAACTTCACGGATCTGGTCGGACAATCAATCTTGGCCTTGTGCTTGACAAGCCAATCCATACCCAGAATGACATCAATGTCGGAACGAGGCAAGACAACCAGGGACGAAGAAAAGATAAAACCCTGGATACAAATCTCCACATCTGGGATACTGCCTGAGGACTGCATCCTCGATCCTGGGGAAGCAATTGCTAGAGGTGTAGGAAACCTCTCTCTTGGAAGGTCAAGGGACTTAGCAAAGGCATCGGACATGAAGGAATGGGAAGCTCCGGAATCGAACAAAACTGTCGCGGGAACTGAACACACAAGTAACCTACCAATCACGATCTCTGAAGACTGCTGAGCATCTATGAGCATCACGTTGTTCACCCGAACTGCACGTGGCTGTGCCTTCACCATTGCAGTGCTCGGAGTAGAGCGAGGTGGAGGCGGTGGGAGCCGAACAAAGCGCGGATCGGTGCAGTTGGGAGAAGTGTGCCCCGGCTCTCTGCACTTGTAGCAGATCACGCCTGACCTGGGCTGGGACTGCGGCCTGGGTGGCCTCGCGTGTGGTGGTGTAGAGCGAGGCCCCTGCTGAACTGGGATGGGCAGGAGGGAAAAAGTGCGGACAACTGCCCCCTCTGCTGGAACTGCTACCTCTGCGGTGGTGCCTCTGTAACCCAAGTCTTTGCCTTCTTGTGGACCATCACTGCAGAGTTGTGCTCTCTCTGGCGCTTCCTGTCTGCGTCCCACTCCGCTCTGGCTGACTCCTGGAGGCTAGCCTGATCCACGAACTGCGAGAACAACGTGGGGTTGCATTGGGTGATTGCGTACTTGATCTCTGTGCCGAGACCCCTACGAAATCTGGCAATCCGCTTGGCCTCTGTGCTGACCTCCTCCGGAGCGTACCTGGCGATCCTGACGAAGGCCAGGTTGTACTTCTAAACTGACCTGTCACCCTGTCTCAGAGCCAAGAACTCCTCTCTCTTCCTGTCCATCAAGCCACTCGGAATATGTGTTGCTCTGAAGTCTGCGACGAATTCTGCCCACGTGATGATAGCGTCGCCCTTGTTGGCCTTGTAGGTATCGTACCAGCTGGCTGCTGCACCCTGAAGCTAGAAGGAGGCGAAGGTGACGTAGTCGACTGGTCTGACGGTGTTTGCATTGAAGTGCTTCTTGATTTCCGCGATCCAATCATCCGCTTCCAGTGGGTCTCGAGCCTCGGAGAACCTGGGGGGGGGGGGGTTGATAGCAAGGAACTGCTGCAGAGTCGTGTACTATGGCCGATCACTCCTCTGGACAGTCTGGTTCTGCAGCATCTGTAAGATCGCAGCTGTGCCCAGGGCCACTCCGGTCACAGCCTCCCCAAGGAGAGGGTTCTCTGGCGGCGGCATGTTCGCTCTTGGCATCCTGTATACAGGAACACTTATGAGAACATGGTAGAAACATTGATGAAACCAGAAGATAAAGCAATATTGACAACAAAACTTCCTCACGAGTTATGAGGAAGCCGAAGGCTGAATATCCATCAAGGTTAACCCGAAAAGTGGAAAGCTAGGTGCTACTTGAATCCCCAAACCGAGATCATCTGAATCCAAGATAATAATCTGCTAGCGAGCACACAACAATATATACGAGTGGTTGAAGACCTAAATGTTGAGACCTCTGCCCTGAGAGGCCCGCCGAAGCGGTCTCCTATAGGGGGAGGAACCACATCCGGAGGATGCCAACCATCCCTGTATAGGAGTTTCACCTGAGGTACGCCGTAAACGAGGTGGAGCTGTCAACCCCAAGTGGCAGCTCAGTGTTCTCAACGTACGCCAACCTTTCTCGTCGCTAGCAAAGAATTATAGATGAATCGGAGCCTCATGTAAACGAGAACCTAGATTTGTTTTGAAAGGGGATAAGTTGCAGAGAGAAAACAACGTTTCACTTCCTCACGGAAAAATGGGTGGGAGGGTGGGGTAAGAAGAAAAATGGGTGGGAGTTTCAAAAATGGGTGGGAGGTAAACGCTTGAAACTCCGGACGTCAGAGTACCTCTAACTAACAACGCACAACTCCGGGTGGCCCCCGGTGAGTCGTCACCCAACTCAAAATCTGGCCACGCTCTCGAATCGGCCTCTACCGTATGACTCGGGTTTGGATAGCCGGTTAAATTCTCATATGAGACCGGGTCCTCAGCCGGTCAAGTTGGGCCAGCCAAGTAACATGCCTCCTGGCTCAGGGTGGTTTGTAAACAACTGGGGTACCACCAACACACACACGTTGCAAATGTAAATCAGCTCGGGCCACCACTAGAATTGTACGAAGCTAGGTAGGTAAGACAAGGGGCCCCCATAGAACCCCACACACGATCAGGCACGCTCGTCAAGAAACACAATACCCGGAGCTCGGGACCTAGGTGACTCAAATGGAACAAAACACCCGGCGGGAACAACCCGGTCTCCCATCCTTCGTCAAATATAAATTAACATCATAATAATAAATATCAACCAACTTCTTTAATAACATGTTATCCCAACCATAGCATAGGGTAAGCAGCAAGTTTTACTACTCATACTAAGCAATGGCTGAGTAGCGGTAACTTAGCAACACAATGTTTTGCTGGGATGTGGGGATCATGGCTGTTTAGTTTTGATAGTGACATAAGCAAGGTGGATAGGTTCAAACAATCGTTCTAGACTAGAGCTAGGCAGGTAGGCATAAAGGTATCAAGTAATGTTATAAATCTTCCCCTTGCCTGGGTAATCGGTCGACGGAGTAGACGTAGCAGGGTCCTCGGGCTCGGTGTCGGAAACCTCCACGTAAGTCTCCTCGGCAGTCTCAGGTGATAACGTAAGGTGCCGGCAAGGAAAGGCACACAAGTAAGCAATGGGTGCAATGCACAGGCAAAGATGGTATGATCAAGTTTAATAGACATGATGTGACCCTATCTAATCAATTTAAATGAAGGTGGTGACGACACGTCAACAACTTCATATGCAATTATTTACATTTTTATGTCTTTGGCCTTAGCCTTAATTTTTGTGTAAGTAACATGACAACATGGCATGATCAACAAAAACAAGTAAACAAAAGTAAAGAATGCATCGCAAAATTAATCTAACGATTCCGGAGACGGAAGGTGTCGACGAAAGTTGACACCGGAAGGTTTCAAAAGAAGGAAAAGATCCAAGCCACTTCCATATAACAATATGTTAGGGGAGGGTTTTACAGGAATCAAGGATCACAAATGACGTGGTGCATGTTCAAGAAAAGAGCAATGAATTTGGATACATGACATGCACAACTTAGGATTTGCAAGGGTGAGCCCCATCAAGCAAAGGGTTTTGTTCATATGAAAATATGAACACCATCAATTGGTACCCCTCACCTTGCTGTTCTAGGAAGAAGTTATAGGCTCACATGAACAACAAATGCAAAAGAAAGAAAAGAAAACAAAATGGAGCACAAGTGTTACATACTTGGCTACTTCGACCGTCTCGCTGCCCTTGGGGGAGGCCTTGGGCTCGCTCCGCTTCTCCGACCAGTTGCCGGTGCAGCCCTGGGGTGGTTCTTTCGGCTCCGACTTTGCCAACCCCAATTCCGCCATCTTCGCCAACATCGGTGTTCCCGTCCCCGCCTCGCTCCAAGGACGACCAGGCCCCTTTCTACATCCTCACGGGTGGCAGCTGGGCCTCATCATCGCGGGTGGATGTTTCCTAGCGTACGGTGCACAGTGCGGAAACAAGGCGCCTCTTGGAGTTCCTGGCGCCGGACTCGGTCACTCCTCCACGTCCTTCGGGCTTTGATTTACTGCCGGCCAGCCAGCTCGATGACACCGCCATCTCTGCAACAAGCCTTGGTGCCACCACTGGAGTGCTTGCCGCTCTGTTCACGGCGTGCCCGGAGAGTCTGCTGTCCCCGCCGCTATCCAAGTCGCTGCCGCCGCCGTGGCCGGCGAACGGGAGGAAGACGTTGGCTGGAGTTGCTATCGACAACTCCGCTGGTTTTTCGCTTCGCCGCTCCAGCGCGCGCATGAAGGCAAAACACAAGGCCATGTCGGTGGCCAAAGCGGCTGAGGTGGCCGTTTGCCGTGGTCTTGGCATCATTCAAGACGGCGTGGTGGTGACGGAAGCTGCCATGGCGGAGTTTGCCCGATGCTTTGACAGGGAGGTGTCTGGAAGGGCGATGGCTGCGCTGCGTGCTCTGTTTAAGGTGGCTATGCCAGAAGATGAAGCTCTTGAGGAGGCGTTTCTCAGTCATGGTGGTGCTGATGGTCTTGACTTGCAGGACCTTGATTGTGATGATGCTACCGTCAATGCTTAGCTACTTGATGATCAAGTTGTTCTCGGGTTCTTTTAGTTTCTCAATGTTAGTGTTTCAGCCCTGTTTTGGCTGCTGGGTTTGGGTCATGGGCTGCGTTTCTAGCTCTGTTACGCTGGATTGCTGCTGCAGTTTCGTTGCTACTTTGTTGACTGCTTGTTGGTGTTCGTACCTGAAGCAGTTTTGGTTCTTCCTTGTGCGGATATCAAGATGGAATGTTGTTCTGGTTGAGTTGTTTTACTCAACGTATTTTCTGCTTGTGATGTGGATGGGTTTCCTTCATGTTCAATGTTAGAACATCTCCCTAACATCTTGGATTGGAATGTGCGAGGACTTAACGACAAAGATAGACAAGATGTTATCCACGAGACTGTTGCTTCGGCCACTTGCCACATTGTTTTCCTTCAAGAGACGAAGCTCCGGTCGTTGTCTCCTTTCGACGCTTGCTATATTGGTGAAAACCGGCTCAAAAACTTTGTTGAGAAACCTGCTACGGGTACGAGAGGCGGGATCCTTATCTTGTGGGACGACTCCATGGTGCAGTTAACTAACGTTGTCATTACTGAATTCACACTCTCGGCCATGGTTCATTTGGTCAACACTGAGGAGGAGTGTGATTTTTTTATCAACACCGTATATGGTCCTATGGCGTCTAACCGCGAAGATGATTTCTTGCCGAGCTCACCAACCTCAAGCCCCCTGACGACGTCCGTTGGTTGGTCCTTGGGGACTTCAACCAAATTAGACGTGCTCAAGATAATAACAACCGCAACATCAACCGGGGTCGCATCATCCGGTTCCGTAACGCCCTTCAAACCTGTGAGCTTAAGGAGGTTCACCTCCAAAATAGGCGCTTCACTTGGAGTAATGAGAGGGCAAATCCAACACTTTCAAAGCTTGATGCCTTCTACTACAACCCCGACTGGGATGTCCGCTTTGACACCCATGTACTTCATGCCTTATCCTCCTCTCTTTCGGACCACTGTCCACTGTTGTTTGCGGATGATCGAGGACCCCGCATACCTCGCTCCTTCAAGTTTGAGAACTTCTGGCTAGGTCTTTTCGGTTTCTTTGAGGTGGTGCAGAAGGCCTGGGATGAACCCACTTCTCACACGGAACTGTGCCATATCCTGCTGTCGTGGGAAATTCAAGGCAGATGTCCGTAGAGTCGGACTTATCATGGGACCTTTGCTGCGAGGAGAATTCGAGGAGAGAGTCGACATAGACACATGACTCGGCGATTTACCCAGGTTCGGCCCCGTCGATGCGGTAAAGACCTACTCCTGCTTTTTGACTATAGGGGGATCGACTCCTCAATAGGAAGAGTCGATCGTATCAATTACAGTGATGATGTTTCGCAACCTTATTCTCATGGAGATCTAGGTTATAGCGCGAGGTGTCTAATCCTGGCTTGAGGTAAGTTCTGGCTCTGGCTCCCGTGGACCTCGGCTTATAAAGGCGCCGGGTCCCGGGATTCCTAGAGTCTGACTCCTACACGATGTGGAGTTCTATTCTACTTTACAAGTTTGCTACGTGCTATACAAGGTAAGTCGAATTCCTTCTAGGGCTTCAATCTTCACGCTTGGCACGTCAGACTCCTGGTCGGGTCTTCTTTGTGGGCCTTCATATAAGTCGGCCCAGAGGTTCCTAATGCCGGGTCTATCGGCCTGATCCATCCCCCCGACATTAGCCCCCAGGATTGTTGTGATGCTTTAGTCTTCACAGCAATCTTCTTTATTTTCTTCATTGCCGCCGGCTCTTCATGGATCAAGGGTCGACTTTATGCTTGATGTTGATTGGGAGTCAGAGTCGTCTTTCCTCAATCTTTCTTCAATTCCTTTATCTCCATGAAGTTGGCTCTTCTGGTTGAGTCAGCTATCATCTGATGTTTTACTAGGAGTCGACGCCAACTCTTTTTAGCTTCTCAATTCCTTTTACTTGAAGATTTTTTTTTGACCTTTGGTCAAAGATCCGGTTTTTTTTTATGATCACTCTGCCCGAAACGCCGATTAGAGGCATTGATGTTTGTAGTGGGAATCGAGGAGTCTTTCCATAAATGCTATCTACCATGGGTAGTTATCCCGTATTATTTATGGCATTAATGGATCCTCTCCATGAATCTACTATAAATATCCCTTGGATAGTTTGATCTTTCAAGCGCATCCATCTTCTTCTTCCTCTTCCTGTTTTCCCCATGGCTCCTAAGCTAGAAGCCTCTTCTCCTTTGGCATCCAACGAGCCCGATCCCCGTGCAAGTACTCGAGGTCGCGGTCGTGGTCGTGGTCATGGCCGTGGCAGAGGTCGTGGTCGTGGCAGAGGTAGAGGAAGAAGTACTCGTGCTACTTCTCCTTCTGAATCTCCCCCTTCTTCTCCTGAGAGGAGTGAGTTCTTGGTTCATATCCGGACGATTCGACGCCGGATTAAACTTCCTGAGTCTTTTTATCAACTTGTGATTGACTCGACGCCTTCGGGCCTTTGGCTCCGATCTGAGGATGTCCTCATGGGCTTGTCTGGGTGATAGTTAGTTTTTCTAACCATGGCACCATGTTTTTTGAGAAAGGTTGGAAAACTTTTCTTCGTTCCAGGAATATTTCAAGAGGAGACACCATTGTCGGCTAGGATTTTTGACTCTGATGGAGACCGAGCCTGCTGTTGTGTGGAGAGCTCCATCGATGAAGAACTCCTTAGTGAAGAAGAAGCTTCAACAGTGGCTGAAGCCGACTCTGAAGAAGATATCTAAAGCTGTAGATGCTTTCCTTCTAATAGAAGTTTTCCGAGTTTGGCTTTTGCTTGTAAGGTTGCCTCCTTTGATGTAAGACCCAGTTGGTTTGATGAATGAAAATTATGAACTTTCATTGAGTCCATGAGTTCATGAATCCATGAGTCGGTTTTATTCCTGACTTGAAATGTTTCTCATAGTGGATGAGAGCCGATTGTTTATGATAGTGTATGTATCTATAGCCCCCTGAGTCGATTCAGAATAGTTTAGTATCTGTAATCGACTCATAGGACAGATCGACTTGTAACCCCCATGAGATTGAGTGGTCACATTTACATGTTGTACCGGTTCATCAAAGAAGATTTTGTTTTTATGAAACTTGCTTCGAAGTAATGTAGCCCCCAAGTGTCGGGTTGTCTTGCCTGCAGCAACCTGGGACTTACAATTTCTTGCATATTTTCTGAAGAATTTTTGAAGTGTTACTCCCCAAGAGTCGGTGTACTCAGCTGGGTGATGTACCGAGTCTTTATTTGAGAAGAAACCTTGAAGTGTAGTCCCCATGAGTCGGTATGAGCATCTTTTTGTGTCACACTGAGTCATAGAGAAGTTTTTGAGCTATAGTCCCCATGAGTCAGTATGAGCATCTTTTGTGTCATACCGAGTCACACAGGTTAATGCTCAAGATGCATCTTTTTGGATGACATATGAAATGAAAAAGAGTATGTGATGATGCTAATGTATGCAGAAAAAAATATAAAGGCTCATATAGAAGTCGAATCTGGATTCAACATGCCTCATCTTCTCGTACTTGAGATAGATTATTGGGTTATCCAGGAGTCAGGACTTCTCTGTAAGCCGGCTGCATATGACTAGTGCTCCTTGTACTTAAGACTAGACTCGGCAGGAATTGTTGCAAGCCCCCAAGGTATGTAGACTAAGTCGGGTACACCTAGATCCTATGAGTTTGAGCTATACAGGCCAAAGCGTGTTTTGCCAATTTATGTATATGCCGGGATTTCTTCGGATAAGAGTCGATGAGTGACATCGAGCCCCCTACTGCCCCTGAATAAGCTTATACACTCTGATTTTTACATATATATGCCGAGTTGTCGGATAAAGAGTCAATGATTGTCATCAAACTCCCCGATTCCCCTGAATAAGAAATATACATGCTCAATACCAATAGAGGGGTAGATCAAGCCCCCAGGTCTCTGAGATATAATAATGCAATGTATGATGCAAAAAATGACATGAAAAAGGTAAAGCGGAATCGATACTAGGAGGTATGGCGAGAGTCGTTGCGACGAAAGTCGACTTAGTTATATGCGGCGAGGGCCAGTGCGACAGAAGTCGACTTATGTATATTTTGATGGAGAAAGCCGGCGCGACGAATGTCGGCTTATATATATATATATATATATTATGGCGAAAGCTAGTGCGACGTGTGTCGACTTAGTGAAGCGTACAGAAATGTTCCTATTTCTACTCAAGTGTAATATGGACGGATTTGTGCGATGTTCCACGGCCTGAGAGTCTCCTCCATGCTTGTGTGCGTGTCTGCCTTCTCGCGTATATCCACTAGGTAGTAGGATCCATTGTACATGTTTTTGCTGACCACAAACGGTCCTTCCCAAGGAGAGGATAACTTGTGCATTCCGTCTCTTTTCTGTATGAGTCGGAGCACTAAATCACCTTCCTGGAAAGTCCGACTTCTGATGCGGCGGCTATGATAGCGTCGCAGATCTTGTTGGTAGATAGCCGACTGAGCTGCAGCCAAATCTCGTTTTTCATCGAGAATATCCAAGGCATCTTGTCTTGCTTTCTCGTTTTCGGCTTCTACATAAGCAGTGACTCGAGGTGAGTCGTGACGTATGTCACTTGGGAGGACGACTTCCGCTCCATAGACTAGGAAGAAGGGCGTATAGCCTGTCGACCTGTTGGGAGTCGTCCGGATGCTCCATAATACTGAGGGTAACTCCTCCTGCCAACAACCCGACGTCCTTTTCAAAGGGACAACAAGTCGGGGTTTAATGCCTCGGAACAACTATTGGTTGGATCTCTCGGCTTGTCTGTTGGACTGTGGATGTGCCACTGATGCAAGGTCGAGTCGGATGTGCTCGTTCTGGCAGAATCGCTGCATAACCCCTTCTGATAAGTTAGAACCATTATCAATGATGATGCCGTGGGGGTAGCCGAATCTGTAGATGATCTTTTTCAAGAATTTTAGTGTTGTCGCAGCATCACATTTGCTGATCGGCTCGGCTTCGACCCATTTGGTGAATTTATCCACTGCCACTAATATATGGGTATTCTTGTTGGCTGACCTTTTGAAAGGTCCCACCATATCAAGTCCCCATACTGCAAAGGGCCAGGTGATAGGTATCATCCTGAGTTCTTGAGCCGGCACATGTGCTTGTTTTGCATAGCGCTGACATCCATCACATTTCTTGACTATGTCCTCTGCATCCGCGTGAGCTGTGAGCCAGTAGAAGCCATGTCGAAAGGCTTTAGCTACAAGCGAACGAGGGCCGGCATGGTGTCCTCAGTCTCTAGAGTGTATTTCGTTGAGGATGGCTCTACCTTTTTCTGGTGAGACACATCTCTGAGAAACATCTGCGGCACTTCGCCGATGTAACTCACCATTGATGAGTACAAAGGATTGGCTTCTCCTGACGATTTGTCTGGACAACATCTCATCTTGAGGAAGTATTCCTCGAGTCTTGTAATCCAAGTGAGGTACGACCCATGAGGGTGTAGCATGAATTGCAGCAACAAAAGCCGGCTCTGGATCCGGCTGTGCTATGTCTTGCTCTGTTGGTGGTTGTACAGACGGCTTTGTTAGGACATCCAGAAATACGTTTGGAGGAACCGACTTTTGCTGAGAGCCGAGTCGGGAGAGGGCATCCGCTGCTTCGTTTTCCCTACGGTCCACGTGATCCACCTGGTATCCAACAAAAAATCCGGCTTGTCTTTGCACCTCTCGTCGATAAGCTGCCATTATGGGATTTTTGGAATCCCATTTCCTTGACACTTGTTGGGAAACGAGATCAGAGTCGCCATAGCATTGGATCCAACTTATGTTCATCTCACGAGCCGGCCTTAGTCCATGAAGCAAGGCTTCGTACTTGCTGCATTGTTAGTACAGGTGAACTGTAGCTGTCTAACATAGCAGAATTTCTCCCCTTTAGGTGAGGTAAGAACTATGCCGGCTCCTGAACCTTGGAGCTACCGGCTTCCATCGAAGTGCATCGTCCAATATTTAGTGACTGTCTTATCCGGAGATGTGTGGATTTCTGTCCAGTCATTGATGAAGTCGGCTAACGCCTGGGACTTGATGGCCGTTCGTGGTTTGTATTTGATGTGATAAGCCCCCAACTCTATGGCCCACTTTGCAATCCTTCCCGTTGCTTCCCGGTTTTGGATGATATCTGCAAGTGGTGCTGAGCTGGCTAGAGTTATGGGGTTTCATGTAAGTATTGGAATCCCTGTGAGTACTGGGCTTGCTGTGTGATTGCGGTTTTGAGAAAATCGATCGCCCCTCGAGTGTCCTGGTCCACCGGAGTGTCTCCATGCACAAGCATGCTGGCGAGGTACCGTGTCGCTGCCACCACGTTTTCCATGGGGTTATTGAAGTGATCTGGAGTGTATGGAACCGTTCCTGCTCTGGCGAAGGGACAGTATGCCTTGGTGGTGTGTATCCTGGGGGAGTTGACTGATGCGTATCCTGAAATAGTCTCCGGGCCGGCAGATCAGCTGGGATCCGACTCGTGAGTCCCGCGGAGCGCGCGTTGGCGAGACTTAGTTTCTGGGCTTCTATCAACTCCGACTCGTGTCGTAGGCGTCTGGTTTCTTGGGCGAGTTGAGTTTCCCTTTCCACCATCTCGGCGTTCTGGGAGTTAATTTCCCTTCGTATGCTCATCACCTGGGCCTTGAGTCCATTGATCCTGGTCTTCCAGGCTTGCTGGTTTTCCGCGGTCATCGGCGCAGCTAAGGCTTCATCCAAGGCGTTTAGGGCATCTGTGAGGGCTTCTGCTCCCGTGAGAACTTCTGGATGTTCCCTATCTAGATTAGGAGTCGTGTTGTGAGTCGTCTCCACACTCCGGTTCTATGCTGCGCCTTGAGCCGGTTGGCTTTCCTGCTCTTCTGGTGCCTGCGATGAACACTGTCACGCAATATGGAGGTTCGTACTACGGAAAGTCGGGGTTGTATTCAGCTGTTCCCGCGCCGAGTCTGTTGCTCCCGGCGGATCGGATGAAGCCAGTATCTGAGAATCTTGTTTCACTGGGGTGTGAGTCAGCGTCAGATGTTTCTCCCGTGGTGTTGGGCGTTAGAGACTCGACGGAGCACACCGACTCCGGAGACCCAGCGATGAACCCGACGAAAGTGTGCCTTGAGCCGGCATGTCGCCGACTCGAGGTTTCTAGGGGGACTTGAGGATCCGGCTCTGGCTCAGATCCGTCTGTCTTCCCAATGAAGATATGAATAGATCCGGTCGGGACCCGATAACCGGATTCAACGGAATCGGCGTCGGGACCCCAAGTCGAGTCGTCGATGCAGAGCTTTCCGCGCCAGCTCCTGGTGATTCGTCCGGTCACGAATCCTTCCATGCCTTGCAGATCTCGTCCTAGAATCTCAACACTTGCGAGCCCAGGCCCCACGGTGGGCGCCAACTGTCGTGGGAAAGTCACGGCAGATGTCCGTAGAGTCGGACTTATTATGGGACCTTTGCTGCGAGGCGAATTCAAGGAGAGAGTCGACATAGACACATGACTCGGCGATTTACCCAGGTTCGGCCCCGTCGATGCGGTAAAGACCTACTCCTGCTTTTTGACTATAGGGGGATCGACTCCTCAATAGGAAGAGTCGATCGTATCGATTACAGTGATGATGTTTCGCAACCTTAGTCTCGTGGAGATCTAGGTTATAACGCGAGTTGTCTAATCCTGGCTTGAGGTAAGTTCTGGCTCTGGCTCCCGTATACCTCGGCTTATAAAGGCGCCGGGTCCCGGGATTCCTAGAGTCCGACTCCTACACGATGTGGAGTTCTCTTCTACTTTACAAGTTTGCTATGTGCTATACAAGGTAAGTCGAATTCCTTCTAGGGCTTCAATCTTCACGCTTGGAACGTCAGACTCCTGGTCGGGTCTTCTTTGTGGGTCTTCATATAAGTCAGCCCAGAGGTTCCTAATGCCGGGTCTATGGGCCTGATCCATCCAACACTTTCAAACCTTGATGCCTTCTACTGCAAGCCCGACTGGGATGTCCGCTTTGACACCCATGTACTTCACGCCTTATCCTCCTCTCTTTCGGACCACTGTTCGCTGCTGTTTGCCGATGATCGAGGACCCCGCATACCTTGCTCTTTCAAGTTTGAGAACTTCTGGCTACGTCTTCTCGATTTCTTTGAGGTGGTGCAGAAGGCCTGGGCTGAACCCACTTCTCACACGGAACCGTGCCATATCCTGCACCACAAGCTGCGCACCACTGGAATGAGATTGTCTAGGTGGAGCCGTGGCCTTTTCTCCAACTCCAAGGTTTTGGTGCATGCGGCTCTCCTTGTCATTCTGCGCTTCGACTTGGCCCAAGAAAATAGAGTGCTCTCAGCTACTGAGAGAGATCTTCGGGCTAGACTCAAGAGGAAGGTGGTTGCTTTGGCCGTCGTGGAAAGATCTAGGAAAAAGCAAAGTGCGAGGATCACAAATATCAAAGAAGGCGATGCCAACACAAAGTTATTCCACATGCGGGTTAATTCTCGGAGGAGGAAAAATCACATCCATCGTCTCAAGTTCAATAATGGATGGTTTATTGATCATGTTGCTAAGAAAGGTTTGGTTCACAATCATTTCAAATCCATCATGGTCCATGGTTAAGATAGGACTCAAGACTTCAACTGGGAGGGGCTTAACTTTGAGCAGCAAGACCTTCAGAGCCTTGGAGATCCTTTCACCGAAGAGGAGGTTAAGAATGCTATTAACTAAATGCCAAGTGACAAGGCCCCCGGTCCTGATGGTTTTACGGGAGCCTTCTTCAAGAAATGTTGGGACGTTATCAAGGTGGATGTTATGCGGGTGGTCGACCTCTTTGGCAACCCGCACTCAGAAAATTTTCATTGGATTAATTCTGCCAATATTGTTTTGCTGCCAAAGAAGGATGGTGCGGAGGAGGTCTCGGACTATAGGCCTATCAGCCTTATTCACGCAATTGCAAAGATCATTTCGAAGATGCTTGCCCTTCGTCTTGGGCCTCTTATGAACAATCTTGTCTCCAACGCTCAAAGTGCTTTCATTAAGAAAAGAAGCATACATGACAACTTCCTCTACGTCAAGAACCTTACCTAGCGTTTCCACAAAGGGAAGACTCCGGCGCTTCTCTTCAAACTTGACATTCGCAAGGCTTTTGACTCGGTCCGTTGGGAATACATTTTGGATCTCCTCCAGCGCCGCGGGTTGCCCCCTCGGTTTCGGAACTGGATTGCCGCTCTGCTCTCCACTGCATCCTCTCGGGTCTTTCTCAATGGTATTGCCGGTCCCCCTGTTTTGCATGGTCGTGGTCTTAGACAAGGAGACCCGTTGTCTCCCCTTCCTGTTGTCTTGGAAATCGACCCTGTCATCGATATGTAACGGCAGATGCCATGGGGATGGCTAAAGAGGGGGACAAACCGAGGTTAGTGTCGCTGGTACCGGAATCGAGAATGGGAACACACGGTGAGACACCACGATGTACCCAGGTTCGGGGCTCTCCGTAGAGATAACACCCCTAGTCCTGCCGAGCTAGCTATATGCAATAACTCTGGCTACAATGAATGCTCCTTGAGATGTTTGAGATGAAGGAGAAGAAAGTTGTAAGCTCTGTTCTCTCCTTGCTCTCTCTCTATGGTGGGTGAAATTTCAATAAGTGCTCCATCGTCCCTCGCGCAGGAGGGGTACCCGGGGCTCTTATAGGCCGAGCCCGGGGTACAAAGGTAAATGTACAAAGGGAAGGGCCCAGCTGTCAGCCTCAGAAAAGCTAGGGTCCTCACATCGTGTTCTCCCGGATGACCCGGTGTAGACTTGCGGCTCGCCATGCCTGACGGGGATCAACCCCGGCAAATCCCATGGTCATGGACCTTGGGTTAGTCATAGAGATAGCACAGGTTGGACGATACTCGTCGGCTAACAGGAGAAGCACTTCCTTCTCGATATTATTACGTGAGGGGGTGATTACAGTGGAGGCCAAGGCGAGTTCTCGCAAGGCTAGGATGAGTAGATGCGTATTGAGATGATCTGGACGTCTCCCCTCCCAGCCTTTCTATATTAGGCCAGGTCTCTGGAAGTCCGAGCTAGGTTACATAGGTAGTTTCCTAATTCTAGTCCTGCCTTGTACGCCAAGTTGCACCTTCCATGTTAGTCGCGGACTCCTACGTCGGTGCTTGGTTGGGCCAATCGTGGGCTTGTCGTAGCTTCCCAGTGGGCCTTCTGTCTTCATACGCACCAGGTAGCCTCACACGTAGGAGTCGTGGGGTCACCCCCTCGTCAGTAGCCCCCGAGTGCCTGGGGGACTCGAAGAGTTGTGCAGGGACTAGAATTCATCTGCGCTTTACTGTTTGCAAGCGTGGTATTGCCACGGGTCGCTGGCAGTTTTGAGCCATGACAATATCTGTTTCAAGGGATTGCTAAGCTGAAAGGGCCCAAGGAGTCGACTGGTCGAGCCTTGGTGAATTGTGCTAGTGACAAATACCACAGTAGCCCAATCAAGCACACGTCCCTCGACATGAACTTGGAACACTGGTGTCAAGCAAAGCCATGCCGCTGCAGGTCTTATAGGATCAATTGCCGCCAGTCTAAGCACATAGCCTGAGCGCGTCTGCTCGGCTCTTTCTATCATGCGAGCGCATGGAAAAGGTCGGGAGTGAAATCGCTCTGCGGCAAGTCCCGACCCGACCGTTCTGCACAGCGGGGTCTTACCTACACGCTAAGCTTGCGTGGTATCTGGGTACAGTGTGTCCTAGCCCAGGTATAATATTTTTTGTTTTGAGGCACGGAGCCTGATTTAGCAATGCACCCACTTGGAATAAACAATCAAGTGAGCTGTTTTAGTCGTCACTCGCGGAGCTTGTAGCGATCTCAGTCGAGGAAAATAAGATGGCACCCACTCGGAATACCGTCGAGTGCGCGAGTAAGTCATGCTTGCTGAATTGCTGAGTCTTTTTCTGCGAGTGGTCACTCGAATGCTTTTCTGCTCTTTGGGTGAGGGAGCACCCGAACTCTAAGAGTATTTTGTGTCTGTTGGTGCGAGTGATCACTCGAGCACATCTTTGCCTTCTGGGTGAGGGAGCACCCGAACTCTGAAAGTGTGTTGTTTTTTGCTAGTGCGAGTGATCACTTGAGCACCTTTTGTCTTCTAGGTGAGGAAGCACCCAAACTCAAAAGGGTACTCCCGATGGGAGTAAGAATTTTTTAGCGTCAGAAAATTTGGACATATAGCTGGTTCTTGGAATCGTTTGGTTTTTTCCAACTGCTTTTACCTTGATCCATTCCCTTTGGGATGCCGTGCTGATATGCATTGCCATGTTGTTTGATGACGTATGATGATGCTTGATTTTTTTTGTTTGATTCGTCACTTCTTCTGTACTGTCATAATGATGATTTGGGCATCGCGCTACCTATTGCCTGTTGGATTTCCAAGGCGTTGTATGGGAAACAGGAGAGATTTGACGCGTCCTGTAAGTAATGCTGACCGTGTGAAGGCATCTTCGTCTTGGATTTCGTAACGCTCGGCCCGTTTGGTATTTGATGCAATGATGGCGCCGCCTGGGCTTCTGTGTGTTTTTCCTCATTTGCCCTTGGATTAAGCTATAAATTCTTCCTTTGGTTGCCCGTTCTTGGCATCTCATCTTCGCATCTTTCCCATCTGCTTCTTCTTCTTCTTCTTCATATGGCGCCCAAGCGTGGTAGCGGTGTAGCTGGACGAGGCCGTGGTGTTGCAGGGCGAGGTCGTGGCCGCCGTGGTCGTGGTGTCCGTACCCCTCGTTCCTCACGTGGTGGGCGTCATGGTACTGCGTTGACGCTTTCTTCTTCTTCCTCCATGGAAGAGGGATTTTGGCGCCATGATTTTCTTTTGCATGTTCTTGGGCGGAATGTTGCCCGGATTCCTCTTCCTGCCTCATTTTCCTCCATTGCTTCTGAGTGTGGCTTAGAGGGCTTCTGTCTCCGTCTTCATGGATGCTCTCGTTCTTCTTCTTGGGTGGAGCTGGAATTTAGTTCGTCCTTGATCTTCCTTGGGTCTGGCTGGAGGACGTTTTCTCGCCAGTTGAATTTGCGCGGTGGGGACAACCTTTGCTGTCGTTTTGACGGCGAAGATACTGTTATTATCCGCGCGTTTGATGCTGGGGGAAACCGTCTGGATCCATACTGTGAGGAGACGAGCAACGATTCTGATGGCTCGATTGGTGGTTCGCCTGCTTCTCCCGTTTCTTCGTCTTCGGCTGATCCCTCGGGCGATGGTGTTTTCTCTTCTAGTTCTAAGGAAGAACTGGACGTCAAGCCAGTCGTCAAGCGGCAGCGGCAGTAGACGAGGAACCTTTTAGAACTGGAGGACAGCGAGCTTCTCCCTCGCCGGCTAGGCTGCTACTTTGTCTGTGGTGATGCCCGCCTGGTTGTGGTATGAAAGTGTCAATTATCTCAACATGAGCACACATGTAGAAGTTGAAATGTAGCGCAGCTTGTAGTTCCGTAGGTCCTTCTGTAACGGCAAACTGTCGTTTCAACTTCTTTGTAATGAGAATGTCTTCGACTCCTTTGTAATGAGAATGTTTTCGACTCCTTTGTAATGAGAATGTCTTCGACTCCTTTGTAATGAAAATGTCTTCGACTCCTTTGTAATGAAATGTCTTAGACTCCTTTGTAAATGGGTAATGTCTTCTCGGGTGCGCGCAAACGCTCCCGATGGGAGTAGCCCCTGAGGCTGCGTTTGATTTGCAGAATCAAGCGTAGGATTTATGAATTTTTGCCTCACTAGTTTGTTCCTTGTCTTTGAATCTTTCCAAGTTTAGATCGGGTGCGCATCAGCGCTCCCGATGGGAGTAGCCCCCGAGTCTTTAGGCGATCGCTTGCGATCGGGTGAAGACTAAAGATGCGACTTTCCCTTGCCTGCTTTGTTGTTTGGTGATAGTCGCGTTTTTAGCGAAGGTAACGTCCTTCGGGGGAAGTTTTATGCTCGAGCCCCTGAGTCTTTTTAAGCAAAAGTCGCGTTTGCGAAGATAGTGTCTCTCGGGGGGAGTTCTAGGTTCGAGCCCCCGAGTGCTTTGTAAGTAAAGGTCACGTTTGCAAAGATAGCGTCTCTCGGGGGGAGTTCTAGGCTCGAGCCCCCGAGTGCTTTGTAAGTAAAGGTCGCGTTTGCGAAGATAGCGTCTCTCGGGGGGAGTTCTAGGCTCGAGCCCCCGAGTGCTTTGTAAGTAAAGGTCGCGTTTGCGAAGATAGCTTCTCTCGGGGGGAGTTCTTGGCTCGAGCCCCCGAGCGCTTTGTAATTAAGGGTCGCGTTTGCGAAGATAGCGTCTCTCGGGGGGAGTTCTTTGGCTCGAGCCCCCGAGCGCTTTGTAATTAAAGGTCGCGTTTGCGAAGATAACGTCTCTCGGGGGGAGTTATTTGGCTTGATCCCCCAAGCGCTTTGTAATTAAAGGTCGCGTTTGCGAAGACAGCGTCTCTCGGGGGGAGTTCTCTGGCTCGAGCCCCCTAGCGCTTTGTAATTAAAGGTCGCGTTTGCAAAGATAGCGTCTCTCGGGGGGGAGTTCTTTGGCTCGAGCCCCCGAGCGCTTTGTAAGTAAGAGTGCTTTGGGCAACATTGTTTTATTCCTTCAAATTTTACATGTGTTGCCGATCGGTGCTGCTGTCGATATCTTGATAATGTCTAGAGGACTATGGGTAGAACAGGCGTAGGTTCGCTACGTTCCATGGATTTCCCACGTCCTCATTTGTTTTTGGATTCTGCAGTCTGTATGCTCCTCCTCCAATGACTTCTGAGATGATGAATGGTCCTTCCCATTGTGGGGCAAGTTTTTGCACTTTTTCCTGTATTAGCTGCAGCACAAGGTCTCCTTTATAGAATGATCTGGTCCGTAGGCGACTGCTTTGATAGGTGCGCAGCTTGTCCTGGTATCCTTCAGATTTTGTGAGGGATGTGTCTCGTGCTTCGTCTGCTATGTCTTTGTCGTTCTGCAGCGCTTCTTCTTCCTCTTCCTCTTCGTACACTGAGACTCTGGGTGCTCCGAATTTTAGCTCGTGCGGTAGCACTGCTTCTGCATCGTATACCAAGAAGAAAGGCGTATATTGGGTTGAGCTGTTTGGGGTGGTGCGTAGGCTCCATAGGTTTGCGGGGAGGTCCTCTATCCAGTTGCCTGTGGCCTGTTCGAGTGGTGCTAGGAGTCGCTTCTTTAATCCTCCGCATACTAAGCCGTTTGCTTTTTCCACTTGGCCATTAGACTGTGGGTGTGCGACTGATGCGTAGTTGATTTTGATGCCCAACTCTTGACAGAATTTTTGGAACTCTGCTGCCATGAAGTTGGTACCATTGTTTGTGATGATGTTGTGTGGTACTCCGAATCTGAAGATGATTGATTTGATGAAGTTGACTGCCGTGAGGGCTGTTGAGCTGGTGATTGGTACTACCTCGATCCATTTGGTGAATTTGTCGACTGCGGCCAGTAGGTGTGTTCTTCCTCCTTTTGATGATTTCTTGAGTGGGCCTACCATGTCGAGTCCCCATGTGGCGAATGGCCATGATAACGGTATGGTTTTGAGTTCTGATGCTGGGGCGTGCGGTCTGCTGGCGAACTTTTGGAAGACGATGCAACGTCGTACGATATCCTCTGCATTTCTCATGGCGGTTGGCCAATAGAATCCTTCTTGAAAGGCTTTTGCCACGAGTGCTCGACTGCTGGCATGGTGCCCGTAGGTGCCTTCGTGGATCTCCAGTAGTAGGGATTTGCCGTCTTCCTCGTCTATGCACTTTTGTAGGACCTGGGAAATGCTGCGCTTGTAGAGCTGTCTGTTGATTACTGTGAATGCTTTTGGATCGTCGACTGATGCGTCGGGCTTCTGCAACGTCTTGTGGTAGGGTGCCTTCGATTAGGAATCGAAGAAAAGGTTTTGCCCAGGCCGGGTCTTCGAGTGCTGCTGGTGCTTCAACTTCGATTGCTTGGCTGTTTGTAGCGTCAGCTGCGCTCGTTGCCGCCACCTGTGCTGGCTCATTTGTGTCGTCTTATTCTGCGACTACTTTGGGCTACGCTGTCTTTGCTTTTATTGATCTCTGATTGATGCTTTCGAGAAAAACGCCTGGTGGTATTGGTCCTCGAGTCGATCCGATGTTCGCAAGTTCGTCGCCTTCTGTATTGTCTGCTCTGGGGATGTAGTTGAGTTCACAGCTGTCGAATCCTCCTTCTAGCATGCTGCAGAGCTTCTGGTAAGCTGCCATGTTGTCTGCGACTGTGTTACAGTCTCTCATCGCCTGCTGGACGACGAGGTTTGAGTCGCCATAGATCGATAGGCGAGTGGCACCGCAGGTTTTTTCCATGCGCATGCCGTGAATTAGCGCCTCGTACTCTGCTTCATTGTTGGAGGCGTTGCTGAAGTTGATATGGAGGATGTATTTAAGGTTCGTTCCTTTGGGGGAGACTAGGACGACGCCTGCTCCGGCTCCTTTCTGTCTTTTGGATCCGTTGAAGTACATTGTCCATGAGTTGGACAAGTCTGGGGGCCCTGGTGTTTGGACTTCTGCCCACTCGACCAGGAAGTCTGGGAGTACTTGGGCTTTGATTGCTGTTGGGTTTTTGAACTGTAGGTCTCGCGGGCTAAGCTCCATGTTCCACTCAGGGACTCGACCGGTCGCGCCGGGATTGTTTAGGATGTCCGCGAGTGGTGCACTGCTCACGATTGTGATGGAGTGTTCGTCGAAGTAGTGCGATACTTTCCTGGAGGTCATGATGATGGCGAGCAGGAGCTTCTGGTAATGTGGGTACCGCTGCTGTGGCTTCGTGAGTAGCGTGCTCAGGTAATAAATTGGTCTTTGGATGCTCTAGATTTTGCCTTCTTTTGCACGCTCGACGACAAGCACTGTGCCCACGACGCTGCTGTGTGCTGCTATGTAGAGATACAACTTTTCCCTTTCTTTAGGCACCGCCAAGATTGGTGGGGTAGAGAGGGTCTTCTTCAAGTCTGTGAATGCATTGCTGGCTTCCTCGGTCCACTCGAATTTTTCTCCTTTCCTTAGCAGTTTGTAGAAAGGTAGGGTCCTTTCCCCTAGCCTGCTGATGAAGCGGCTCAATGCTGCGAGCTTTCCTATGAGCTGTTGTATTCCTCTGATGTTGGTTGGCCTTTGCATTTTGGCGATTGCTTGAACCTTTTCAGGGTTTGCTTCGATTCCTCGGGAAGATACCATGTACCCGAGTAACTTTCCGGCTGGGACGCCAAACACGCATTTTTTGGGGTTCAGCTTGATCATGTACTTGTTGAGGGCCGCGAACATCTCCCGGAGGTCGTCGAGTAGTGTGTTTGCGCTGTAGGTTTTGATGACAATGTCGTCTACATAGACCTAGACGTTCCTTCCGATCTGGTCTCTTAGACATGCTTGCATCAGCCACTGGTACGTGGCTCCGGCATTTTTTAGTCCGAAGGACATAGGTTGGTAACAGAATACTCCGTAGGGGGTGATGAACGAGGTTTGCTCTTCGTATTCTTCCTTCATCCTGATCTGATTGTATCCTGAGTATGCGTCGAGAAAATATAGGAGGTCGCATCCTGCTGTGGAGTCGATTATTTGATCGATTCTTGGCAGGGGGAAGTGGTCTTTTGGGCAATGCTTGTTGATAGGCCCATAGTCAACGCACATCCTCAGTACCTCGGTGTCCTTTTTGGGGACTAGAACTGGGTTTGCTATCCATGTTGCTTTCTTTGTCTCTCTGATGAACTGTGTGTCGAGTAGTCGATTGACTTCTTCTCCGATTGCTCTGTGTTTGGGCTCTGAGAACCGTCGCAGCGCCTGTTTTACTGGCTTCGTGTTTGGCTTGATGTGGAGCGCGTGTTCCGCGAATTCTCGTGGTATCCCTGGCATGTCGGCTGGGCACCAGGCGAAAATTTTCCATTCTTCACGAAGGAAAGTTATGAGGGCGGTTGCTTGCTCTTCTGGAAGGTGGGCATATACACGGTCTGTCTTCTCTGGGTCTGTCGGGTTTACTTGGTGTGTGATCGTTTCACTGTCGACGCTGAAGTCGCGACCAAATTCCTTTGTCTCGCTTCTGTTCGCTAGTGGAAATATGCTTTTTTCCGTCACCATGGCTATTTCTTGGAGCTGTTGTTGGGATCCGAATGTGTCGAAGACTTTGTGGAAGTCGCGGTCGCACTGGTCCGATTTGATGAAGCTTCCCTTGACTGTGATGATTCCTGCAGGTCCTTGCATCTTGAGCTTGAGATATGCATAGTGTGGAACCGCCATGAACTGTGCGAACGCCGGTCGCCCGAGTATGGCGTGATACTGTGACTGTCAGTCGAGCACTTCGAACTCGAGTGCCTGCTTTGCGAAGTTGCGCTTGCTGCCGAAGATCACATCAAGCTGTATTGCTCTGATGGAGGTGGCTGCTTCGCCCGGGACTACGCCGTATATTGTGGTTCCTGACTTCTTCCACACTGATCGTGGGATGAACATCTTGCGTAGAGTGCTGGCAAAGATTATGTTTAGACTGTTGCCTCCGTCCATGAAGATTCTGTCCATGTTGTATCCTCCGATCTGGGCTTCGAGGACCAGGGGTGCATGCCCAGGTCTCGGGACTGCAGGTGGATGGTCGCTCTATGAGAAGGTGATGCTGGTCTCAGCGCCGCTCAGTTGGTAGGTTTCAGTTATCTTTAGGCCTTCGGCTGCTTCGGCTTACAGGGTGTAGGCATCTTTCTTTGCTTTCGAGGGTCTTCCTTATTGGATCATGCAGATTCTTCCCTGGGACGCGGGGTATTGCTCCTCTCCACTTGGTGTGGGTGACTGCGTGCTTCTTCGAGTGTGTTTGGCTTCACGCTGCTTCTCCTCCTTGAGGCTGTTGGAGAGTTCGTCGAATAGGCGGCAATCTCCCAGTGTGTGGCTTGCTCTGAGATGTCCTCGGTTGTCTTCAAAATAGTGGATCGCGCAGGGTCCTTCCAGTTGCTCTTTAGCTATGAGTTTGCTGAAGCCGGCGTGCCTTCTTCTCCTTGAGACTTGGAAGGTATGCGAGTGGTCTTCTTCTCGGATGTGAACTCTTGGGTCAAGTTCTATCCCGTCACTGAGTGATTGGCTTCGGATGAAGTTGGCGAATTCGTCTGGCCTTCAATCTGGGTCGTAGTAGTCTCCGGACTGGGTCTCGGAGTCGCTGTCTTGGCGTGTGGTGGGAGTCCGGGCGGCGGCGGGTCGTTGATTGATGGGCGAGTCTTCGACCACACACCGCGACTCCTCGAGTGGGATTCTCGATTAGCCTCCTTGTGCTTGTCTTCTGGGTCGTCGAGTTCTTTTCTGTCGGTGATGGATCTGACAGTCGTCGAGGTGCTGGACTTGGTTCTGCTGCATGCTGGGTGATCCTGATGGGGCGATGGAGATGCTTGCGGTGAACTTGAATCTCTCAAGCGGGCTGGATCTGGCTCTAGTTCTCGAGTCTTGTTCTGTTGAGGTCGGGACCGCCGAGATCGTGATTCCAACCTATGCAGTTCCCACAGACGGCGCCAATTTACGAGGATCCACCCCGGCAAATCCCATGGTCAGGGACCCTGGGTTAGTCATAGAGATAGCCCAGGTTGGACGATACTTGTGGCTAACAGGAGAAGCACTTCCTGCTCGATATTATTACGTGAGGGGGTGATTACAGTGGAGGCCAAGGCGAGTTCTCGCAAGGCTAGGATGAGTATATGTGTATTGAGATGATCTGGACGTCTCCCCTCCCAGCCTTTATATATTAGGCCAGGTCTCGGGGAGTCCGTGCTAGGTTACATAGGTAGTTTCCTAATTCTAGTCCTGCCTTGTACGCCAAGTTGCACCTTCCATGTTAGTCGCGGACTCCTACGTCGGTGCTTGGTTGGGCCAATCGTGGGCTTGTCGTAGCTTCCCAGTGGGCCTTCTGTCTTCATACGCACCAGGTAGCCTCACACGTAGGAGTCGTGGGGTCACCCCCTCGTCAATGCCGGTATCCTGTAGACCTTGGTAATGGACAGTGAAGCTAGAGACTTAGGCATGTCGGCCTGTCTGCGTGATCGGCGCTGGAGGAGACCACACGCCTCTAACAGTCCCGATCTTCACGGATTGCACATTGAATGCACTTGTACCAGGTGTCCGAGCTGAGATCCTGCTCGGAAATTGCTCTGTTTACTCCGGCCGAATGCTTCCTGGTGAGGCCGATTGCACTCTCTTTGGGGCAATCGGCCTCCGACCTGAACAACTCGGCCCACTTCTTGCTTAATCTTGATCAGTTCGGCCAAGATTAGATCGGTGACCATCAGATCGGTGATCTTTGTCTTGATGAATTGTTTCCCATGGGTGACCCTACCCGGGGGTCATTCCCCCGACAGTAGCCCCTGAAGCTGCGAAGGTCCCGCCGAAATCAGAGACGGCGAGGCCTGCACAGGTTCCTTCTATACTTCCGGAATGTTGAATCTTCATTTCTGACCGATTGCTCTCAATGGGCCGATTGCTTGCTATCTGCCGATTGCTCTTTGATCTTCTGACCGATTTCTCTCAATAAGACGATTGCTTGCTATCTGCCGATTGCTCTTGAACTTCTCGACCGATCTGCCCAACGGTTAGTTTGACTGGAATGTTGACCAAACTTGCCGCTTCGAATTTGCCGGGGAATACGGGACGACGTGCCATGATTTGACATGCCATAACCGCTGCCTCGACCCACGCGCGCACGTCCCATCCCATCCGCCGGATCTTCTGTGCTCCGAGCTGGTGATGCTCTGCGGATACACGCGGCCACACCGCCTGCCAGATCGGCACAGCGGATCCCACTACCATCTTGTCGGGTCTTTAAATAGTCCGTGGGGTGAGAGATGCGCCACGCACCCCCCACTCCATCTTCCTCCTCGCGCTCTCCTCCTCTGTTTCTGCCGCGCCGCATCGCGCGCCTCTCTGTGCCGCTGCTGCCACCGCCGGAGCTCAGGGCTGCTCCGCCGAGAACCTTCAAACCCCACTCCGCCCCCGCCGCTACCGCTTATCCTCCTCCGTCATAGGTGGACGCGGACCTAGGCTTCCGCCGCCGCCACCGTATTCTTCTTCGTCTTGCTCCTCCTCGCCCACCACGGAATCGGACGCCTCCATGGGGGATGACGTCGGCGCCGCCGCTTCTCAGAAGGGCTCGTGGAAGGGGTCCATTGTTAATGAGATGCACATCGCTCTCCTCCGCCGGTCGTGCAAGATCCCGGCGTACCTCGACTGTCGCGTTCCCGGCCCCGAGCTTGCGCCCGTTCCCCAGGCCGGCGAGTGTGTCGTCTTCCTCGCGCACTTTCAGCGCGGCTTCGGTCACCCGGTGAGCCAGTTCTTCCGTGAGTTCCTCGACTTCTACCGCTTGAAACCGCACCACCTCAGGGCGAATGCTATCATGCTGCTCTCCACTTTTGTGACACTGTGCGAAGGCTACCTCAGAGTTCGGCCCATCGTTGGCCTCTGGAGCCGAATCTTCCACTTCCGCAATTTCCGAGTAGGCACTTGGGTGTTTGCTATTGACCCCAAGACCCAGAAGAAAGAGGAGGTGAAGGTGATAGCCGAGTGCGGTGCTGCCACCATCTATGTTCGGAAAGCTGGACTTTACCCTCATCCCCAGCCACCGCAGTCCATCAAGAACTGGAAGATGGGGTTCTTTTATGTTTCCTCTCCGAAGAACAAAGACCTGCTCAACTTTCCCGAGTTCTCTCTGCCGTCTCCGACTGCCAAGCATAACCAGTCCAAGAAGCCCGGAGATGGGGACACCGACCTGAACCGCCAGATGGACCACATCCAGGTGCTCATGGCCGACGGGCTACAACCTTCCGGTCTGCTTGCCACTTGGCTATGCCGTCGAGTGCTCCCTCTGCAGCGCCGATGCCATCGCATCTGCGATATGAGCCAACTCCTAGACCCCACTCGGATCTCTACGTTCAACATGGGTGAAGCCAAACTTATCGGCCGAATGAACTTGCTTGCCGACCTCAAAATCGTTCCCCCCTTCAAGTTTGGAAAGAGGGCGCACAATCGTATCCAGCCCTGCCTCGTGGTATACTTCTAGTATTACTTCCATATTAGCTCTTTTTTCCTTCTTGCTGATTCTGATCGTGTGCTCTTCTCCAGGAATTCCTTGGCTCCAAGGCCATTCAAGATGGACAAGGCTTCCTCGAGCTACCACCCCGACCGCACCGAAGAGGACACCGAGGACTTCGAGCTCGAAGAGTAAACGGACTCCGGAACCGAAGCTCGGACTGCCTCCTTTGAGCTCGGCCTCAACCAGCCGGGTGAGTCTGATTCCTCCATCAAACGCTTCATGGCCGAATGGAGCAGTGACACTGATTCCCCTGGTGACTTCAGCGCAGACTCCGAGCCGGCCGAGCAGACAGTGGCCGAGGGAAAAGTCACCCGAACCACCGACGCCCCCGGTACTTCCAAGGTTTCCAAGAAGAAAGGCAAGTATGGCGCACGGCGCCCTGCTCCAGGTCCGACTGCCCCCAAACCGAGTGGCCCTGTGCTCTCTCCCACCCCTCTGAACATTGCTCGTCCGAGCTTCTCCATGTCGAAGTTCGCTGCCCAGCTACCCCGAACTCCTAGGTATGTTCCTTTGAATTTTTTGCTCCTTTCAATCATGTTTGACTGCTTTTCTCAATTTGCTCTTTGCTTTGCAGGGTTGCCCGATCTGTCACTCCTGTGGCGCCTGGAGTAGCTCCGATTGCCCCCTGCCACATCTTAAGTTCCTCCGAGCGCGACCCCCGCGGCCTCCGCTACTTCCAACATTCCCCTTGCACCTTTTCGCAAGAGAGATGCCGCCGACACCACCAAGGCCGAGCGGGCCAAGAAACAGAAAGCTGCCGCAGCCGCCAAGCAGGCGCAGCCGACTGCTCCTCCGCCGACCTTTGCCACCAATCCGACTGCCGGCGCGCAGTCGACCACTCTTGCAACAACTGCTGCTGCTCCCACTCCGATCCTGATGGACCCATCTGGTGTTGCACACCTTGATGTGCCAATGCTGGATCGGCCTAATACTGATGCTGCTCAGCCTGAGGCTTCTTCAGCCCAAGCCACTATTCCTGTGAATCCATCTCCTGCAGCCGGATCGGAGAGCGCTACTGCCGCCCCCCTCAACCCGATTGCTTATCCACCCGTTGATCCTCAGGTCAGTTTTACGCTTGCTACTCACATTCCTTCTGGATCTAGCGCTGCCACATTGCCGTCCTCCAGTGCCATTGTGCGCCAACCGCCGACCACAGGCCGCCAGCTTTCGCGAGCCGACCAGTTCCGCCAAGCATATGTTGGCGCCCTTGATGTCTCACCGGTCCGACCTCTTGCTGATTCTTCCACTCCATCGCCTCCTGGGTCCGAGGACCAAACCTTCTCCCATCTTTTGACCCGACTAGGTGGACTTGCCACCCACATTAGACGTTTTGCTGATGGAGCTCTGGGACAAATCCTCGCCTCTGGGCATTCTGCTTCTGTAAGTTTTCCTTTCAGTGGGGGCACGCCTAGCGCACCCACTGGGTGTAGTCCCAGAGATTCGGGCCGATTGCTTGCAATCTACTCGGATCTTACTTTCTTTTAACTGATGTGCCCTGTTCAGATCTGACCGACCAATTTTTCAGGCTATTTGCGACAGACGCCAAGCTGTGTTTGATGAGCTTTTGGCCGCTTACTCGGCGGGCCAAAAGTCCATTACTGCTCTGAAGAGGAATGCCGAAGCTCAAGCTACAAAGATCCAAGAATTGACAGGTAGCCTCCTGCTTGCTCTTTTCTTGTTTCCGATTGGTGTTGTTTCCTTACGTGATTTTTTGACTTGCAGCTGCTGCCACCCATTCCTCCGAGCTAGAGGCCGCCCAGAAGAAGATGGCCGAACTGGAGAATCAGCTCGGTGAAAAGAGTGCCCAGCTCGAAAATGCTGAGAAGGAACATGCTCGACTGGCTGGCGTTGAGGCCGAACGGCAAGCTGAAGTTCAAAAGGTGACCACCAACCTCTCCGCCGTCAAGGTTGCTCATGATACCGATATGCAGAGGCTGTTAGATGCTCGGGCCAAGGTTGAGGGTCATCTCATGAAAGAAAGGGACATGGCTGTCAAATGCGCCGAAGACATGGATGTCTGACACCAGAAAGAAATCCAAGGAGCCCAGGCCAATGTTGACCTTGCCCTCGCCTGCCTCCACCGAGTAGATCTTGCTCTTGATGGTACTTCTCTACACTTGCTTGTTCTTGTATTCCGAACTGATCCTACTGCTCTCCGAACTAAATATTTTTTCTCCGATTGTTCTTGCCAGATGCCTGGCCTAATTCCACCACTTCTGCCGATGAGGCCATTGCTGAAGCTCGCCGAGTGCGAGGTGTGGTAGTTCTTGTTGATGCCGGCTGGAATGCCGAGGACTTTGTTGTTGCTCTGGATGCCCGAGTGCCCCATGTGAAAGGTTCCCTGTGCACCTACAAGACTGGTATCCAGAAGTTGAACTGCAAGCTTTTCAAGGGCAGGCTGACGCCAATTGCCTTTGAGACCAATGAGGATGTTGCTCGGAATCTCAAGGCCGTGCCTCGCCAGGTGGAAAACATGCTTGATTCTGCCTTCCGATCTGGGGTGCAAGCTGCTCTCTCTATCGTGAAGAGCTGGTATCCTGACGTTGATCTAGAGCTGATGACTGCTCTGCGGACCGGATCAGAAGAGTACGTTGGTGAACTCTAGACACGGATCTTCCATATTGCCCAAGAACTCGCAGATGACATGGATCTCCTGGAACTTACTCCTTATATTGATGAGGATGGTCAGCCAACTGGAGTTGCATCCCTCAGCGACCTTCTGTATACTACTAGTGAAGACGCACCCCAGTCCCGACCTGCTCGGCGGACCAGAAGCGACGCCTCCCACTCCTTGGACTATGCTGATGATGATGCTGATCAAGAAGGTGAAAGCTCCTCCGATGGGCACTCGGCGAGTGCTGCCCAGGACCCGTCGCACACTCAGACCAAGACTACTGCTTCTTCCTCTCCGGGAGGTGCCACCAGCACGACCCCAACTACTTCGGCTCCGACTGCTCCAGCTGCTCGGGACGCGCCGACTGCTTAAGCTCGGTCTGCCTTTATTTACCTACTTTTGCTTGACAAACACTAGTTAAATTCCAAGTGCGCCCGCCGAGGGCCACTTTCATGTAATGAACATCATTCGGCCAATCGGCCCTACTTGCTTATGGACTTGCTTTTCCTTTGTTATATATGGCACTCTGCCTTTGCGTTTTTCAATCGATTGCCTTTTTCTTTGCCTCTTTTCTTTCTTGGTCGATATTCCTGCCAACCATACAGCCGACCTGCGGTCTGTGGTCGGATCAGAGAATGGACCTCGAAGGAAATTTTGACAAGTACTTCTAGGCTCTCAGTTTTGCTCGTAAAGGTAGGGCTGCGCAGATGGGCCGATTGCAACTTGCCGACTGTTGGCCAGCCGGTCTGGTCACAATCGGTGGGTCTGCTACCGGCTATCTTAGAATTAGATATACTTTTGGAGTATGAATTTTCCGATTGACAGTTCTGCTCGGCCACATCCACCCGACATTACAGCCGACCTGCGGCCTGCATTCAGTTCGGACTAGCTTTCACAAAGCCTTCGCTCGCTTTGCTCTTCCTCCTGTGTATACCCATTTCGGGGAAACCGACTAGTCCCCGGGTCAGCTTTCGCCGACCTTAATACTGGGAAACAGAAGAAACACAAGTTTTTGTAACTCCTGCCGAATGCCATCCCATGGATGCATGACTATTCTCATTGATAATATTTTCACAAAGGTAGGGGATACAACAATACCGCTCAACTGTAAAATGGACATAACAGCTCGGCGTTCCAAGGACGCTCCCTTTCTTGCGCCGAAGTGTCCACATATCGGGTCGGCTTTCTGAGATCAATAAGGTAGTATGCAATGTT
Organism: Bromus sterilis; assembly: GCA_950022295.1. NCBI lineage: Eukaryota > Viridiplantae > Streptophyta > Magnoliopsida > Poales > Poaceae > Bromus > Bromus sterilis. The sequence continues at coordinate 263,948,573 of OX465596.1, read as the reverse complement.
CTTGAGCGCCCGGCTGACGATGAATGGACCTTCCCAAGGAGAGGATAACTTGTGCTGGCCATCCGATTTCTGGATTCGGCGCAACACCAAGTCACCCTCACGAAAAGCTAGGGGACGGATCTTCTTGTTGTGGTTGTGACGCAGCTTCTGCTGGTATATTGCCGACCTGGACAAAGCCAGGAGACATGCTTCTTCTCTCAGATCAACACCGTCCTCGTGAGCTTCCTTGGCTTCTTCCTCCGTGTACATGGCGTGACGAGGTGAGTCGAACTCAATATCACAGGGAAGAATTGACTCCGCACCATATAGTAGGAAGAAGGGAGTAAATCCAGTTGAACGGTTCGGCGTGGTACGCAGACTCCAAAGCACTGCTGGCAGCTCATCGAGCCATGCGCCAGGTGCTCTCTCTAGTGGCTCCACCAATCTTGGCTTGATTCCGGACAATATGAGACCATTTTCCCGCTCTTCTTACCATTTGACTGGGGGTGAACTACAGATGCTACATCTAGCCGAATGCCCTGCTGGGAAGCATACCGAGCTAGCGGCCCTTTTGCAAAGTTTGTTCCATTGTCAGTGATGATGTTGTTTGGCACTCCATATCTGACTGTGATGTCCACAATAAATCAGACCGCAGTCGGTCCATCTAGATTCTTGATCGGCCTTGCCTCGATCCACTTGGTGAACTTGTCTACTGCCACCAACAAGTGTGTCATGCCTCTTGCTGTTTTGAATGGTCCCACCATGTCCAGACCCCAAACTGCAAATGGCCATGTGATCGGAATAGTTTTGAGTGTTGAAGCTGGTAAGTGACTCTTTGCTTTGAATCCTTGAGACCCATTGCAATGCTTGACTAACTCTTCTGCCGCTGCCTTCGCAGTCGGCCAATAAAAACCATGCCGAAAATCCTTGGAAACTATTGCTATAGCTGATGCATACTGGCCACATTCTCCTTGGTGGATGTCTCGGAGCAATTCCAGCCCCTTGTCCTCTTCCACACAACGTTAAAGGACTCCTGTTGTGCTGCGGTTGACCAGCTCGTTGTTGATGATAGTGTATGCTCCAGATCGGCGCTGGATTTGCCGAGCTTCTACTTCATCGTGTGGGAGTGTGCCGTCGACCAAAAAGTTTCTGATCGGCTCTGCCCATGATGGTGCAACAACGATTACCATTACAGCAACTGCTTCTGGTTCTGGCTATTCGACTTCTGCTACTGGTAGTTCGGAGGAGGAGGAGTCGATTGCATCTTGCATGACCACCTCAATCCCCGAGCTGACGACAGCAGCCCCTGGTTCGCAGTCGGCAACCCCTGGTGCGACCGACTGCTCCTCCAGCTTTTGCTTCTTGACCAACTTCTTTGCCTCGAGCTCTGCCATCTTCAGGTCGGACGGAATAAAGATTGACTCTGATTCTGGGGAAGGCTTGATGGATGGCTTGTGGGTTTTCTAGAGAGACTCCTGGTGTAATTTCCTTTCTGGTGGATCCCAACTTGGACAGTGCATCTACTGCTTCATTTTCACCTCAGGGGACATGATGGAATTCACATCCTTCAAAGAAAACAGATAACTTCTCCACGAGGAATCTGTACCTTGCCATAGTTTCATCTTTTGCATCCCAAGTGCCAGTGCATTGCTGCACCACCAGATTGGAATCACCATAACACAAAATCCACCGAATGCCGATCTCCTTGGCCAATCGGACACCGTGTACCAATGCTTCGTATTCAGCTACATTGTTCGATGCTGCGAAGTGAATCTGCTGCACATACTCGAGCTTGTCACCTTTTGGAGAAGTAAGAACAACGCCAACCCCTAGTCCGGTCATCATCTTGGAGCCATCAAAGTGCATTTGCCAGAACTGAGAGTCCGGACATGGGGGGCGTATACTGAGTTTCTGCCCAATCAACCAAAAAACCCGCCAAAGCTTGAGACTTGACTGCAGTTCTAGGCTCATACTTGATCCCATGTGTTGCAATTTCAATGGCCCATTTTTCCACCCGACCAGATACGTCCTGATTGCCGATGATTTCTGCCAGTGGTGCCGAACTGATGATTGTGATCGGATGCGCCTGGAAGTAACGCTTCAGCTTCTTTGCCGCCATGTACACACCGCAGCACATCTTCTGGTAATGGGGGTAGTTTTGCTTGAAGGTTGAGAGCACTTCACTAACATAATACACTGGCCTCTGTACCGATTGTGCCTTGTCCTTTTTAGGACGCTCGACCACCATGAGAATACTAATCACCCGAGTGGTTTCTGCGATATATAACATCATTGGCTCTTTCTCAATCGGAGCTGCCAGCACTGGAGCAGTGGACATCATGCGCTTGAGCTGCTTGAATGCTTCGTCCGCTTGCGGGGTACAAGTGAACTTGTATGTTTTCTTCATCAGTTGATACAACGGAATTGCTTTCTCTCCTAGCCGACTGAGGAATCGGCTGAGCGATGCTAGGCATCCGGTGAACTTCTGCACATCTTTGAGATTTCTGGGCTTGCCCATCCTCTTGATTGCTGCAATCTTCTCATGACTGCGCCGCCATTTTTCAGGCCAAAGGGCATGGTGATGTAGCAATAAGCCCCGAGCAGGGTGATAAATGATGTCTTTATTTGATCATTTAAATCAAGCTTAATCTGGTGATAACCTGCTGTGGCATCCAGAAAGCACAAGAGCTGCCAGCCAGTCATAGAATCAATCACTTGATCGATACGGGGCAACGCAAAAGGATCCTTGGGGCAGGCCTTATTCAGGCAGGTGTAATCTATACACATGCGCCAAGTTCCATTCTTCTTCGGAGCCAGAACTGGATTTGCTAACCAGTTTGGGTAGAACACTTCTTTGATAAATCTTGCTGCGAGCAACTTGGCTATCTCGTCCCCGATTGCTCTCCTCTTCTCTTCTTAAAAACGCCGAAGTGGCTGCTTCATCGGCTTAGATCCAGGTCGGATGTGAAGCTTGTGCTCGGAAAGTTCCCTCGGTACACCAGACATGTCATGTGGGGACCATGCGAAGATGTCTCGGTTCTCACGGAGGAACTCGACGAGCTCGCCTTCCTATTTGTTGTTGAGCCCGGCCCCAACAATGACGCACTTGCTCGGGTCAGAGGGATCCAGGGCAATCCTCTTGATGTCCTTGGCTGCTTGAAACACAGTCTCATCATCCGATCTCTTGGCCTTTGTGCTCGGCATAGGTTCCTTCATCTGACCTTGGGCCATTGCTACGAACCTTTCGAGATGGCGCCGTTCTGCATCGATGACCAGAGAATTGGCCAGCCTAGAGCCAGCAGACAAACATTCCAGTGACTTCTTGTAGTCACCGCACACAGTGATTGGACCATTCGGTCCTGGGAGCTTCATCTTCAAGTAGGGCTGCATTATGTTGAACATGAACTTGGCTATCGCAGGCGATCCGAGCAGAAGATGGTATGGGCTTCTCAGATCAACCACCTCAAACCAGATCGGCTCTCGGCGGAAATTTTCCTCCGAACCAAACACTACCTCCAGCCGAATGCGGCCTAATGGAGTACATGAAAGGTCGGGCACTATCCTATGAAAGATGGTCCTGCCGGGTTCCAACTCACTCTCACTGATTCCGAGCTTGATCATTGTATCTCGGTACAGAATGTTGATGGCGTTGCCTCCATCAATGAGAGTCCTGGTGAATTTGCATGAGTACAAAGGTGCTGCCACAATTGCTTCCACCACGAGCGCATAATTGCCCGGGTTGGTCATTACGCTCGGGTGGTCTTCTGGGCCCCATGCTATGACATTGTCCGACCAGTTCATCCTCTGAGAGACTGTCGGCATAGTGGCATTGACTGCCTGCTGACGGGCTCTCCGGCTGCCCTTGTCATCCGATTCGCTAGTGAAGATCATGTATGCCGCGTCCTGACGCGGGAACTGCTGCCGAGCATTTGCTGGTGGTGGGCCTGGTGGTGGTGGTGGGGGGGGGGAGGTTTCCTGCTCCTCCCTTTGCCAGACGATCAACCCAGATGCACTGTCGAGTGGTGTGAGATGCGGGTTTGTCGACTCCACTATGCATTTTGCAGGGCTGGTTCATCATGTCCTCAAAGGTGTATGGGGGCTTGATCTGACCTTGCGGCCTTTCTGTAGGTTTCTGCCTCCGACTGCCTCCCACAACCCCTTGTTCCTCTTGCTGCTGCACTACTGCTACCTGCCGATTGCCATATTGGGCATCCGGCTGCTCGTCCTTCTCTTGTTGAAGCCTGTGTTGTTGTTGTTGTTGTTGTTGTTGCTGTTGGGGGTGTTGCTGAAATTGGGGTTGTTGTTGTTGTTGCCAAAGTTGTTGTTCCGCTGGATCTCGCGCCTCTCGCGCCGGTTGGGACCATTCGGCCCATTTTCTTCTGCCGACTGCTGCTGCTGGCCGGATGGTTGCCCTTGGATGAAACCACTGGGACTCAACGTGATCGTGCGCATTGCAGCATCAGATGCGGCGAATGAATTAGCTATTCTCATCAGATCGGCCAAAGATGTTATCTCCTTGCGCAGGAGCTTGTGCTTCAACAAAGACCCGTCCAAGAAGACGTCAGTAAAGTACTGGATGGCTTGGATTTCATGAACTCCCTCGCAAGTGTTTCTGAGCTTGATCCACCGCTGAAGGTAATCGTGAAGGGGATCGTCCTTTCCTTGTACACAGAGTGCCAGATGCTGAGGCAGACCTGGGCGCTCATACGTACCCGTGAAATTGCGAACAAACGCATCCTCAAAATCCTTCCAGCAATTGATGCTATTGTTGGGAAAACTATTCAACCAGGACCGAGCTGAACCTTGAAGCATGAGCTGTGCATAGCGTACAGCTACGTGCCGACCACCTCCTGCGATGCCGACTGCAGTCATATAATCGACCAGCCAATCTTCTGGCTTGACTGATCCATTGTACTTGGGGTGTCCCTGAGTAGTGTGAAGCCTTTGGGAACTGCTATTGCCGAATGTGCGGGCCAAAGCATGCTGGACCCGCTGGCACATCGTCTTTTGGTTGCTTATCCTGCTGCAACTGCTTCATTCAGTGTCTTGCATCATTGTCCACGATTGCTCGGGGACCTAGACGCTGACTCATTGCCGGCCGTACTGACGCCGCCGGTTCTTCATTGCGCCTGTTGTTGACTGCTGGATCATCCTTCCGACTGCCTCCCGCAGCCCCTTGATTCCTCCGACTGCGGTGCAAACTGCCATGCGGCGAAGATGCCTGCCTCTGCTGCCGAGGTGGAGCATTCGGCTGGTTTGCACCCGCCATTGCCCGAACTGATTTTGACGCCACTGGCCCTTGCTTCTCGGTGGCCGCCTTCTGCTGCTGGTTTGTTGTGGTTATGAGATCACGCATTCGGCGCGTCCTCTCCCGCAGCTCTTCTCCTTCCAAGTTCTCCAGCTCGGTGGCGATCAGCTCGGCAGCTCTCATGTTCTTCATAGGAGAACTGTATGAGATCTACGGAGCGGCTATGGTGGATGCTACTGGTTGTTGGGCCCCTCCCAGCTCTCTACCGACCTCTCGACCTGCAGCTCGGAGCTCATCAATCACTGGGGGTGGGATAACGCGCTGCCTGATACCGTGCGCTGCATTGTACTCCCGAACTGTTGCTTCCATACGGCGCTTTTCAGCGTTGATCCGATCTGATTGCTACTTCAGAGCCTGACGCACCTTTTCCAGCTCGGCATGAGCCACAACTGGATCGGCGTGAAGACCCACAGGAGTGTTGAGCACATCCGGGGGGTTGCTTGGGCCTGCTGGTGCCGTGGTTGCTGCCCTCGCGGCTCGGGTCGCTGAAGTAGAGTTGTTGCGACTAGATGCTCCCGCCATCATAACCTCCGCACGGATGTGCGCAGTCGTGCCCTCTGCTCCCACGGCACCCGGCCCACCTGGCAATGGATCCATGAGCTCAGAAAACACATGTAACTTCCTTAGAAAAACCTCAGGAAGTGCCGCGACAAAGATGCGATGACCGCCGAAAGGGATGATGACGCTACGCGGCAGAGGCATTCCTGCCCCAAACCACGAGGTGTTGTCGATGACGTAGTCCCATGCTCTGCTCCTCATGACCAGGCCAGAGGCGAAGCGCACGCGCGATGCAGATGATGGTCCCGTCCGGATCAGAACTCCAGTCGACGCCTCGGCCTGCCCTACGGTGGGCGCCAACTATCGTCGATATGTAACGGCAGATGCCATGGGGATGTCTAAAGAGGGGGACAAATCGAGGTTTGTGTCGCTGGTACCGGAATCGAGAATGGGAACACACGGTGAGACACCACGATGTACCCAGGTTCGGGGCTCAATAACACCCCTGGTCCTGCCGAGCTAGCTATATGCAATAACTCTGGCTACAATGAATGCTCCTTGAGCTGTTTGAGATGAAGGAGATGAAGGCTCTAAGCTCTGTTCTCTCCTTGCTCTCTCTCTATGGTGGGTGAAATTGCAATAAGTGCTCTGTCGTCCCTCACGCGGGAGGGGTACCCGGGGCTCTTATAGGCCGAGCCCGGGGTACAAAGGTAAATGTACAAAGGGAAGGGCCCAGTTGTCAGCCTCAGACAAGCTAGGGTCCTCACATCGTGTTCTCCCGGATGACCCGGTGTGGACTTGCGGCTCGCCATGCCGCTATCTTGTAGACCTTGGTAATGAACAGTGAAGCTAGAGACTTGCCTGTCGGCATGTGCGCGTGATCGGCGCTGGAGGAGACTGCACGCCTCTGACAGTCCTCAGGGATTGCACATTGAATGCACTTGTACCAGGTGTCCGACCTGGGATCCTTCTCAGAAGTTGCTCTGTTTACTCCGGCCGAATGCTTCCTGGTGAGGCCAATTGCACTCTTTTTGGGGCAATCGGCCTCCGACCTGAACAGCTCGGCCCACTTCTTTCTTAATCTTGATCAGTTCGGCCTTGATTATATCGGTGACCATCAGGTCGGTGATCTTCGTCTTGATGAATTGTTTCCTCTGGGTGACCCTACCCGGGGGTTATTCCCCCGACAGTCCCCTCACTGAAATTTTGGAGAATGCAACAAGGGAGGGCCTTCTTCACAAGCTTCATGGGAGAAGCACCTTTTTGAGAACATATCTTTACGCGGACGATGCGGTGGTTTTTGTGGCGCCTGTCAAGGAGGACATTGAGAATTTTGCCTCCATTCTTCACGCTTTTGGCGAGGTGACCGGTTTTTGCACCAACTTTGACAAGAGCTCAGTGGTTCCAATATGTTGGTGCGATCAATCTTGATGACATCCTTGGGGGCATTCCGGCTAAAAGATCCACTTTCCCTTTGCGCTACCTTGGTCTCCCACTTTCTGTGTGGCGCCTTCGGAGAGTTGATTTTCAGCACCTCGAGGATAAATGTGCGGGGAAGGTGCCCACTTGGAACGACAAGTATATTACGACGGCTGGCCGAGCGGACCTTGTCAAGTCAGTCATTGCTTCCCAAGCATCCTACTATTTGACGCCCCTCATTATTCTGCCAGGCACCATGGAGTTCCTCAACAAGATCCATCAGGCTTTTCTATGGTCGGCTAAAGACAAAACCACCGGTGCTAAATGCAAAGTTAATTGGGAGGTGGTTTGCCACCCAAAGAAGCTCGGAGGGCTTGGTATTCTTCATTTGGGGAAGTTTGCGACCGCTTTGCGTTTTCTCTGGCCTTGGTTAGAGTGGATGGACCCAGGAAAAAATTGGGTGGGTTTTGACAACCCTTGCACTAATGAGGACATGGAAATTTTCTATGTCGCAACAACGATTTCTGTGGGGAATGGATTCAAGACGCCCTTTTGGCACGCGCCTTGGTTGGAGGGAAGGAAGACAAAAGATATCGCGCCTCTCATTTTTTGTGCTCTAGTATGAAAAACTGCTCCGTTCAGAAGGCCATGTTGGGGGCTGATTGGGTGAACAAGGCGTGCCTAGATGAGAACTTCTCCACAACCCACTTCTCGCAGTTTGTGGATCTTTGGAGCCTTGCCACTAACGTCCAGTTGAACAATGATATTGGCGATGAGATCCGTTGGAAGCTCATGGCGGACGGTGAGTATTTGGCGAAGTCGGCTTACAAGCTGCAATTCATGGGTCTTTTTTCTTCCTCCATGGACATGTCGGTGTGGAGGCCCTGGGCTCCCCCTAAGACAAAATTATTTGCGTGGCTTGCTAATCAAAATAAGGTTTGGACTGCGGACCGCCTTGCCAAGAGAGGGTGGCCAAATTGCGGGCTTTTCCCTTTTTGCAAGCAAACGACGGAGTCTCTTGTCCACCTTCTGGTTCATTGTCGCTTCACGAGAAGAATCTGGGATCTCACTCAAGGATGGCTAGGTCTGCACAATGTCAACACCGAAGATCTATTAAGCCTAAGTTTTAACGAGTGGTGGCTTTCAATGACCAACGTTGCCCCAAACTGCAAGGCCGTGGCCTCTCTCACCTTGCTCGTCACTTGGGAGGTGCGGAACGAGCACAACGCTAGGGTGTTTCACAACAAGAGTGCACCGCCCTTCGTCCTCTTAGACAAAATTTAAAAAGAGGCCCGTTTGTGGGTCCTTGCGGGTGCCAAATGTTTGGGCAACTTGATGCCGCAGGAGTAGTTGCGTTGTATTTTGGTCGGTCACAAAACTTGCTTTCTTGCAATCCTCCTCTTAATTAATATATGGGGCAAAGCTTTTGCCCCCCGTTTATAAAAAATAAATAAAGGTGTGTGTTTGATGTTCATAAAAAGGAAGCAGTACACAAAAATTTATTCATTCTGGGCAATACAATTTTTAAATTTTGAGCAATACATTTTTTTATTAATAGGCAGTATGAAAATCATATTATTGAAAGTACAAGATGCATATCGAGTAAAGTTGAGTTATATACAAAAATTTACGGGAAGTAAAATGTATGCATTTTGAGCCATCCCTGCCGCTCCAGAGCCGTCCTCGGCTACGGGCAGGCTGCTGGCGAATGCTATGAGGGAAACTCCAACGCGCCGACGCATTTTGTCCACGCGCGTCCGGATTTGCGTCAAACCGGTCAAATTCGCCCCCAACACTCAACCGCAAACGCATTTATTGGCGCGGTCACGTCCGCTCGGTGTCCGCGCAGACGCAAACCCCACGCAAAAGTGCGCCGAGTTTGCGTTGGCGCGGACACCGAGCGGATGCGTTGAACGTCCGCGCGCGTCTGCGCTCGACGTTTCGCGTCCGCGCTGGGGCCACTTGCCAGCCTCTGTGGCGTCTTTTTATAAGACGATGACGCGGCGGCCGTCGCTATCCCACACCCGCGCCCACAAACTGCCTCCCAAGCCGCGACCAGAGCGCCGCCATGTCCAGGTGGTTTCGCCCCGGCAAACATGACAAAGAGGCTTCCGGCTCTGGCTCCGGGTGCCGGCTCTGGCTCCGGGTGCCGGCGCGGCCGCGGACCAACTCCTCCCCTCCCTCTCCTCCGCCGGTGCGCAAAGATCTATCTTCCAGCGCACCAGTGCCGGAACTACTGGCAGCACAGGTGCCCGCTGCCATGGACGAACGTCGGGTTGCCGGGCGACTGGCGCCTCGTGACCGCGTCCCCGTGCCGCCCAACCTGCCCGCAACGCTGCGCGACCGGTACGTGGCGCGGCCACAGCCGGCTGGGTTGCAGCTTGGGGGCGGGCGCGTCGTGCCCCCGCCGGCCGTCGTCGCGCCCGAAGAGGAGGCCGAGGAGGCGGCATTTCAGGCCGCCGTCGCGGAGGAGGAGGCGGCGCTCCAGCAAGCCCTCGCGCTCTCGGAGGCCGAGGAGAAGGCAATGTGGCCGGGCCTGGATTTTGTTATCCAGGAAATCTTGAACCCGGCTCCGCCTCCTCGACGCGCCGCCGGAGGGATCCGCATTGGCGACGGGCCCCCACCACCAGCGCAGGCGCCGCCGCCACCACCAGCGCCAGCATCCTCTATGATGCCGCCGCCGCCACCGCCACCTGTGAGGATGGCGCCGCCATCGCCATCCTCTCTCATGCCACCGCCACCACCTCCGCCGCCACCTTCGGCAGACCAGAAGCCGCCCCCACCTGCGACATGGGATTGGTGGGCGCCGGAATTTCGGCCGCCCTACCCACCGCCGCCGCCGCCGCCACCCTGCGGTCCCGGGGTGAACTCGCCGCCGCGCCAGCACCTGCCGGAGGAGGAGCCGTGGCGCGAGGGAGACCAGTGGGAGGGCGTCAACACGTTCTACGTGTACGCCACAATGCCGGCCGGCGCGGTGCCCATGGACGCCACCGACGAGGAGGAGGCGCGCATCCTGGAGGATGGCTACACGCGCCATCTCGCGGCCGAGCGCGCCGAAGCCGACCGCATCATGAACGCGGAGTACGCCGCCTCGCGCAGTGCCGCTGTCGTCGACCCGCCAGCGCCGCCACGGCTCCGCGACAGAGAGGCCCGGCGGGAGGAGAAGGCGCGGCGGCAGGCTGAGCACGCGGCCATGGAGGAGCGCTGGCGGCGCGAATAACCCTGGGCGCCGGTGCCGCCGACAGTCGCCGAGCTGTCGAGTGACGAGGAAGACGGCGATGACGGCGCGTAGGGCGGCGACGACGGCGCGCAGGGCGGCGAGGGCGGCGACAATGGCACGTTTTTTTAAGTTTTTTAAATTAATGTTTTATTAGTTGTAATGAACGGTTAAGTTAGTTAATTTCAGTGTTTAATTAGTTAAATTTTAGTTTAAATTTTGCGCTTGCGTCCGCGCGTTGGGCGACCGTGCAAAACGGCAAACAAAAACGGACGCGCTGAGCGTCCGCATCCGCGCAAACCGAACAAAACCGAACAAATCCGGCGTCTGTCGGCGTGTTAGAGTTGCCCTGAGTACGGCTGGAACCCGCAAAGCGGACTGCCGGCTGTCGGTGGCACCGACGACCGGTGCTCAACCGTTTGGAACCCAGCGCATGTGCGACCTGACCCCGGTGTTGCGCGGGTGCAGCGGCTCTCATTCCTCACCTCGCTCCTAACGGAGGGAGTATTTGAGAACTTCTGGTCGAATCAGAGCAAATTGTTAGAAAAAAAAGATCATCATTGAGGTCGATGGACGTGGCGTGGACAACTACGTTCAGGTGGCCGGTGCTGGATTTCAATGTATAGTCGGTCTCTGGAACTGAATGAGATTTCCTCTTCTCTAGACGTAGGTGATACCCGACGATTGTAAAAGATACTAGTAGGTGTCGAGCACATGGAATTGGCATATTGTACATGTACAAGTATGTATGCACGTGGGTGGGAAATGTGACCAATACTAAAAATGTAACCCACGCTGCTCCACGTCAAAGCCGCCGGCGGGCTCAATCCTAGCCCCGGCGCTGCTCCACATCGAGTCGCTGGCTTGATGCATACAAAATTCATGTTCTTATAATAATTAGCAAACAAATGATGCATACACTGATCAGTGCTATTTTCTGAAAAAAAATTAGAGCAAGTAGATAGAAATACAAATGTAATATCACAAGCGGTACGATAACATCATTGAAAGAAATAACACTGGTTCATCTAGGCAGTATAGTTTATTCACTCCGGATAGTACCGCTGGTTCATCTAGGCAGTAGATAAAATATTTTCGGAAATATTTTTATATATTTCCGAGCAGTACAACTAATTCACTCCGGGCAGTACAGCTGGTTCATCTAGGAAGTATGGAAGATGGCTATACGCCGGTTGGCTAGGTGGCTGCAGCGCAGGATTTGGTTATTACCGGGCCGCCCATGCATGATGATGGCGCTATTAAGCTAGACATGCATGTTGCTGCTACAGTGGCCATGCATACCCAGGCAACGGCCGGGTTAGCTTTGCATGCTGATGGATCGGCTGGCCGGCCAGCCATCCCTGCTTGCAAACGGCGCTGCTACCCAGACGGCTCTACCTGCAGCCGGTGCTACTGCCTAACCGGCCATGCATGCAATCGGCGCTACTGCCCAGCCAGCCCTGTCACCGGCCGGCTCTGTGGATCTGGATAATATCTCCTGTCAGCTTTTGGAGGTGGACACGGTGACTTCTCCACGAACGATGATGCGGTGCTCTTCGCCGGTTGAGCTTTCTTTCGCGCAGCTAGCACATCCCTCGTCACCTCTGAAGACTGTTGCATCGTTATTCGATTAACGGTTTAGAATCTGCAAGCGAGTTACTACACATTTATAAAAAAGTGGTACCGACTTTATAAAAAAGCAGTACGGCTGTGTAATGCAGAAGAAGTACGAGATCTTTATTCCGGGCAGTACGAGATGATAAAATAATATATATACATGCCGTCTATTCTACAATCGATGATAGAATAATATTCTGCAATAATCTCGTACTGCCCGAGATGACGATCTGTTACTGCTTCTGCACAACACTACCATACTTCTTTTTCGTAAAGTCGGTACTGTTCTTCTGTCTGTGTGTATCAATTCAATCGTAGATTCTAAACCGTTAATCGGAATTGCACAAATAATATACCGTTGGAAAGCTATAAAAAATCCTCAACTTTTTGTACTGTGACTTTTTTCAAAGTTCTATATCTTTTATTATGAATTTTCAAAAAACAGAAATCATCACAAGTTGATTGAAAAGTGTTTTGAATGAAAAAATTTACCCACTTGTCGGAATAGCGCAAAGGATATACCGTTAGAAAGCTACTGAAATTTCCAAACGTTTTCATGTTTTAATGTTTTACAAATTTTACATAGTTTTTGAACAGTTTTGAAAATACTAAAAACCAGTTTTATTAAAAGATGATTATGGATAAGTTTTAGACCTCAAAATGATGCATAGATATGGCGTTGGAAAGCTATTGAACTTTCCCATCTTTTTGTGTATTAAGGTTTTTCAAATTTTACGTAATTTTTGAGCAGTTTTGAAAATACCGAGATTCATTCAAAATAGACGAACAATAATTTGATATTAATTTTTTAACCACTTCTCAAAATAGCACAAATGATATACCGTTGGAAAGCTACTAAAATTTACCAACGTTTTCATGTTTTATGTTTTTTTTTATTTTGCGTAGTTTTTGAATTTTTTTGAAAATATTAAAATCAGTTTCATTAAAAGATGATCATTGGTGTTTATTGAACCTCGTAATGATGAAAATGATATGGCGTTGGAAAGGTACTGAAATTTGGCAAGTTTTTCGTGTTTTAACATTTTTCCAATTCTTCACGGTTTTTGAACAAAATTCAAAATACCGAGGTTTTTCCTGTTCGAAGGAACATAGTATTGTACTTCTGTGAATAGGACTTTCATACTGCCCGGAGATAAAGAAGTTTTTGTACTATTCAAAATGATTAAATTGTACTGCTTGGATTTTTTTTAAATATACAATGTTCCCTTGTACTTCTGTGGAATATGAGTATCGTACTGCCCGGGATGACAATCTGGTACTGCTTGCGTATAGCATTACTGTACTACTTTTTCGTAAACACGGTACTGCTTTTTGGTACCACTGTAGTAATTCACTTGTAGATTCTAAACCATTAATCGAAATTACGGAAATGATATACCATTAGAAAACTACAGAAAGTACTCAACTTTTTCGTATTCTAACTTTCTTCAATTTTTTTGGTATTTTTATTATGAATTTTGAAAAAACAGAAATCATCATAAGATGATTGAAAACTGTTTTGAACGAATTTATTTAACGACTTATCGAAATGGAGCAAATGATATGGAGTTGAAAAGGTATTGAAATTCCTCAACTTTCTCGAGCTTTAACTTTTTTCTAATTCTTCGCGGTTTTTGAACAATATTAGAAATAGCGTAATTTCCTCGTCACAAAAAATAAAGTATTGTACTTCTGTGAATATAAGTTACGTACTGCCCGACAATAAAAAGTTTTTTTTACTGCTCTAAATAAATAAGTTGTACCGCCCGTAAATTTTCTCCGCAAAACTCAGCTTCCTTCGACATTTATCATGTACTTCTGTTGAATATCAGTTTCGTACTGCCCGATAATAAAATATATTTTTTATACTTCCCAATATGAATAAACTATAGTACCCAGATGTACAACTTGAAATGCCCGAAATGATTCAATGGTATTGCCCGACAAAGAAAAGTATGTTCTACTTGTTTTTCTAAATTTGTAGTTTGTACTGCTTTTATATGTATGTTGTGTACTTCTAATAATATTACTTTAGTATTTCTTTCTGTAAGACTATTGTACTGCTTATGAATTGCTACATATATAACTTTCTTATTGTGTACAATTCATAACTATTGTACTGCTTATGAATTGCTACATATATAACTGCCCCAGAGCGCAATTGCCCAGTCATGTCCAGGTCTTCCCAGCAGCGAACTGCACCAGCGAACTGCCGAGCGCCTTCACTGTGAAAGGTGAACCGCACGACCGAGAAAATGAACCACAACACAAGACTGAATGAACTACTTTTAAAACAAAATCATACACTTTTTGTTACATGTACCAAACTGCAGAGTGCACACTGATTTCACCAAAACCATCAGTAAAATTCTACAAAAATCACAAAAAATGAGAACTGCATCCGCTGTCAGGATCTTCATTTCACGCTCGATCTAGGCGTCTGCGATGGGGAACGGAGCCACCACGATCCAGCTCACGGCCGGGGGAACTGGACGGCGCCGGTCGGGTCTTGGACCGAATCACGAGGACGGGGCTATCCCTACCCGCGTCCCTCACCTTGCAGCGAATCGGCCAGTGGCCTAGGCGCGGTGAGCATCCTCTGCGCCGCTGCCCCCATGGCCAGAAGAGCAGTTGGAGGTTCGTGGGCGGTTGGAGGTGCTTGGGCGGCGCCACCGTGCTCCAAAGCCCGCCGGAAGGGGCATCTGTGGTGGCCGCCGGTGGGGCAGCCGTGGTGGCCGCCGGTGGGGCGACGCGGGAGGCCGCCGGGAGGGGCAGCCGTGGTGGCCGCCGGTGGGGCGACGCGGGAGGCCGCCGGGAGGGGCAGCCGTGGTGGCCGTCGGTGGGGCGACGCGGGAGGCTGACGGGAGGGGAACTCGTGGTGGCTGGGGGAGACGCGGAGGCCGCCGGGGTGAGGGGGCGCTGCGCGATGCGCGGGGGAAGGAAGAGGCGCGTGATCCACGCTGGCGCGAGGGGCGGGGAGGCGGGGAGTGCGCCGTCAGTGTGGGGGTGGCGGCGGAGGGGTGCGCCGCCGGTGTGGGGGTGGGGGCAGCGGGGTGGTGAGCCGCCAGGGCCAGGGGCGGGGGTGGATCATGGGGTGGGGGGAGGTTGTGAAGTGGTGGGGTGGGAATGTTTTTCTTTTGCTTCGGGTCGGTTTTGTTTTCAGCGGTTCGGGGTCGGTCTTAATCACTAGTCGTGCGGTTACTGTTAGAAGAATAAGCCCAAGTGTTGTTAGAATAATGTCTTAAGGGGCCTATTCTACAACTGATTGTAGAATTTTATTCTACAATAGGTGACTCCTATATAAACAAATCCTTCCAACTAAAAAAACACGCTCACCCCACGTCTGCCTCCTCCTCCAGATTGCACCGCGCCTCCTTCCTCCTTCCACCGGCGCTGGCTCCGCCCTGGGAAGCCGCCGCCCCGCCCTGGCCACCTGCCGCCCGAGCACCCGCCCCACCGTCCTCCACGCCCTGGCCACCCGCCCGACCATCCGCTCCGCCGCATTCCACGCCCTAGCTATCGTGGTAATACCTAAGGTATACCCTCACGTGCCTTATATCAGGGGGTATCCCTAATATTACCACCTCTTCGAAAATAACTATAAAATAAAACATAAACAAAAAACCTCCTTCCCCTCTTTTTTTCTTCTTTTCATCTGAGTAGTTAGATTACTCGGACGACATCATCACTACAGGGGCAACCTTATTCGGACAAGGCCATTTCCGAGTAATGCGTTATTTGGAGCAAAGCACTACCATCCGAGTAAGCTAGTTACTCGGAAGCAAGAAAAGCCGAGCTGCATAATACTCGGACAAGAAGAGGAAGATCTAGAGTTACAAGACATTAAAACCATGTGCGTTACCCCTACTTAAATGACTGTAATGGGGGGACGTTTCTCATTGTAATAACAACCATCATTAACTCTGTAATTAAAACCCACTACTAGGCAGTGAAGGGACATGGCGCACTCTATATAAGCCTATCCTTTTCACCCTAAGAAGGGGGACAATATTGACACTTTGAGCAAGAATACCCCAGTCAGTCTGGGACAGGATTAAGGTTGTTATCTCCAAGGAGAGGCCTAACCTGTATATTTTTTCTCTGTGTCACCATCTTTGCGTACAGATCTTCATAGCTCCATCACTACCCCTATATCTATTGTTAGGTCTATAACTACAACATTGGCCACCAGCCGCCGAACCCTCCCCCGCCACCCGCCGCCGGCCTCACCCCGGCCACCCGCCCCGCCGCCCTCCCCGCCTGGCCATCTGCCCCGCTCAGCTTCGGCCATCGCGGCCCGCACCCGCAGCATGTGGTTGATGACCAGGACCAGGGTTAGTCAAGTAACCTTTTACATGCATGCGTTCTGCTTCTTCAGTTTTTATCCTTTCAACAGAACCAATGATGATGAACTACTGTGTGCAGTTGTCCGACTAGAGCTCTGCGCGTGGCACTCCTCTTGCTTCTGGCTGAAGTTGGTTGAAGTTGCACCATGGCGGCCTAAAGCTGCATGGCTCAAGATGGAGTTGAGGCCTTCCGTCGACTGCCGCCCTGGCATGCTACCGCCCTTGCTCTCAGGGTCTGCAGGGAGTTGTTCCTGATGATGATGATGATGATGATGACGACGAAGAGTTTCCATTCCTGGCTTTGTGTTGTCTTAGGTTCTTCATTTAAACTTGGTTTTAGTAGAGTCCTAGTATCTTTGTCTGTACATGGTAGTAGTTGGGTGACCCTCAACTTTTATATTAACTAACTATGTCGTTATGTTACGTTACAACTTGAAATGTTGCTGCTAAGATCCATTAGCTTTTATTATAAGTACTTGCGCAATGAATCTTGTTTATTTTTGCATACTGTGATGATGTAGTTCTCTGCCCTTTGGTTTGCACGATGAGATAGCTTTCGGTTGCGATGCTTCCCTTGCTGGTCTTCCGTTTCAGTTACTGGTGCTTTCTTTTATACGTGTGTGCAAAGTCATGCGCTACTACGAATTGATTTAGTAAATCTAGCCAAGTTTTGAGCTCCAAAAATTTCGAACACCAAGAGTTGCCAAGTCTGCTTGGGAAAAGTAATACCAGTTCAAACTTGAGTATTTGTAAAAAGATTGTAAATTTTCATGCATGCTTCGCAGTACTCCCTCTGTAAACTAATATAAGATGTTTTAGATTACTATCTGTTTTTTCTAATCCCCCATGGTAATACGTCTACTATCTGTTTTTTGGAAGAAATGCAAAGAGGGATATATTATCGGGCAGTACCACTAAATTACTCCGGGCATTACCGATGACTAAACTTGGACATTATCAAAGATTATTTTGGAGCAGTACATACTTTATTTTTTTGAGAAGTATCATTATTACATTTTAAGCAGAACCATTGAATCATCCTGAGAAGTACCATACATTTCTTATAGGCAGTACCATTGATTCGTTCCAGGTAGTACGATATTTATATTTTAAGCAGTGTAAAACATTTTATTGTTGGGCAGTACCAAATTCAACTCCACATAAGTACAAGATACATATCAAGGGAAGTACAATTTATGTATTTTGAGTTATACAAAACTTTTTATTGTTGGGCAGTACAAAATTCGTAATCCACAGAAGTACAAAACACATGTAGAGGAAAGTTGAGTTGTATTGAAACTATTTACGAGAAGTACAATTTATTCATTTTAAGCAATACAAAACATATTTTTATTGTCGGACAGTACGAAACTTGTATTCCACAGAAGTACAAGGAAAAGTTGAGTTTTTTACAACAAAATTGGAGCAGTACAATTTATTCATTGAGCAGTACAACTATTATTATTATTATTATCGGGCAGTACGAAAATCATATTCCGCAGAAGTACAAGACACATCTGGAGGGATTTTGAGTTCTCCAGAAGAAATTATGGGCAGTAAAATTTATCATTTTGAGAAGTACAGAAACTTCTTTATTGCCGGGAAGTACGAAACTCATATTTCACAAAAGTACAATACTATGTTTTCTTGGAACAGGAAAAATCTCGGTATTTTGAATATTGTTCAAAAATCGTGAAAAATTGGAAAAATGTTATAACACGAAAAAGTTGCTAAACTTTGGTATCTTTCCAACGCCATATCATTTGTATCATTCTGAGGTCCAAAGAATATCAATGATCATCTTTTAAAATATCTGCATTTTAGTATTTTCAAAACTGTTCAAAAACTATACATAATTTGAAAAAACTTAAAACATGAAAACGTTTTTAAATTTCAATAGCTTTCCAACGGTATATCATTTGCGCTATACTGAGAAGTGGTTAAAAAAATAATATAAAATTATCGTTTGCCTATTTTGAATGAATCTCGGTATTTTCAAACCTGCTCGAAAATTATGTAAAATTTCAAAAGCCTTAATACATGAAAAAGATGGGAGATTCCAATAGCTTCCAAACGCCATATCATTGCATCATTTTGAGGTTTAAAAATTATCAATAATCATCTTTTAATAAAACTGATTTTCAGTATTTTCAAAACTGTTCAAAAAATATGCAAAATTTGAAAAACATAAAATGTTTGGATATTTCAGTAGCTTTCCAACGGTATATCATTTGCGCAATTCCGAGAAGTGGGTCAAAAATTGCGTTCAAAACAATTTTCAATCAACTTGTGATGATTTGTGTTTTTTTTTAAATTCATAACGAAAAATATAAAAATTAGGAAAAAGTCACAATATGAAAAGGCTGAGGATTTTCTGTAGCTTTCCAACGGTATATCATTTGCACAATTCCGATTAACGGTTTAGAATCTACTATTGAATTACTACACACAGACAAAAGAGCAGTACTGACTTCACGAAAAAACAGTACGGCAATGTATTACAGAAGAAGTACGAGATCGTCATCTCGGGCAGTACGAGATTATTGCAGAATATTATTCTATCATCAATTGTAGAATAGACGACATGTATATATATATACTATTCGGCTAATATTAGGAGAATAATATTTTACTAACACTTCTGCACTGCATCAGAACGCTAAGAGAACCACACTGCTCACTTCAAAGCGTTGCAGCTCGGGTAAAAACGACCCGCATCACCGTTTTTGCTATAACTTTTTAACAGTTTATTAGAATTGAGCGTATGATACACCGTTAGATTCGTATGGAAATGGAGCAACTTCCGTATAAAAACCGCCTTCTTTACCTCCTCCTCCTCAGTATATGGAGCGGTAAGGTGATTGTTTTCCTCCTCAGAGACATGGGGAATATCCTCCGTTCAGGACTCATCCATCGAGAAGTTTCCTTCATCCGGTGCTCCGAACATATTTTTGTAATAACTGGTAATGTAGGATTTTAGTTGCTCCTGACCATCAATCCTTCCATCATCCTAAACCAGGGAATGAATAAGTTTCTTCCGGTGTCTGCCATTGGCTATACCCTGGAAGTATCTCGTGTTCGAATCCCCTTTCAGGAGAAAAGTAGACTTCGAGTGCCGGTACCATTTTATTTCCTCCTCTCTAAGAATCTTAGCTAGCTGCGCATTCGATTGACTCTTAGTCTCGATTTCTTGCGCTGTTAGCGGTCGATTTTCTGCGAAAGCTTCTAATTCGTCAATAATAGACGACAGTCGTAGTTTTTCTTGTTTGAGGATACCAACGGTGTGCCTAGCCCAACCACCAAGGAATTTACGTGTAGCACGTATTTTATTATTCCATTTATGGATCAGGGTGCGTCCAGCAACGGGTTTCTCCCATACCTCCTTCACCATATCGTGGAAGCCGTCACGGTGTAATCAGCCTAGTTCAAATTTGAACTTGCGCTTACATGGTGGGCGAGTTGTACCGGTGGTGAGGAGGATGGGTGCATGGTCTGATAGAACCTCTATACGTGCTAGAGCTCTCACGAACACCATGGGGAATTTGTTTTCCCATTCGGTATCCATTAAGACACGATCTAGCTTTTCGTACGTCGGTTCCAGAAGACTGTTCTCCCAAGTGAACTGTCTTCCGGCCATGGAGACCTCTCGCAAATCAAGGCTGTCAATTACAGCGTTGAAAAGGAAAGGCCAATGGTTATCAAACCGTCCTCGACACTTTTCGTGTTGGAATCTTAGAAGATTGAAATCCCCACCAATTAAGATAGGGTGAGGATTATCTTTCACCAGATTCACCAGCTCATGTAGAAAATCAGATTTAAATTCATCCTGGGCAGCTCCATATACGGCCACGAGAGACCATATGAAGTTGTCAGCCTTGTTACGGATATGGAGTTTTATATGGTACTCGCCATCCTCACTGGCCAATACTTCCATATTCTCTGCTCTCACACCGATAAGAATGCCCCCAGAACGACCTCTTGGAGAACGAGAAAACCACGTGAAGTCTATCCTGCCAGATATGCGGTCAAGCAGACTGACTGAGAAATCTCGTTTCTCCGTTTCAGAGATTGCCAAAAAATCTAACCGATGGTCCCTACTACATTCCGCAATGAATAGATGTTTAGCCAAGTCACCAAAGCCTCTGCTATTATAAAACATGTCGTTCATTGGGAAACAATAGGGGTTGTAGAAGTTTTGGTCCTCTTAGAGGACTTTTGACCTTTCTTCGAAAGTTTGGCTTTTGATTTACGTCCAGAAGCTGTTAGTTCGCAAAATGAACTCAGTTCGGATTCATCGAAACCCACATCCGATACTTTCCCAATTAAATGAGAGAGAAGTTGACCATCTACTGTGGCATGCAACTCCTCATCTAGGAGTGGAGACAAAGGTTTGCTAGAGGCATGTGGACTGACCTTTAGTCTGTCAAACTCCATATGTCTCAGAGCATTAGAAGAAACAGAAATATCTTTTTCACTATTCCCAAGTTTAACACCAATGCTATTTAATTTAGAATTCATGACAGTAGTAGAAAAAGACAAAAAGGACTTGGACGAAGATAACCTTCCCCATCGAGGTTGTTCGTAGCCTTGCAACGCATCGCCTTAGCCAGGGAATCATCATCCGTGTCCATACACCCATCAAGGTGCACCGCATGCCTGCTGCTGCGACATAACGGTGTGTCCATCGTCGCGGGGTCTTGCACTTGCTCTGAAGGTGAAGTCGGTGTAGACTCCCCCTCTCCAAAAGTGCCAGTACCAAATACTGGCGTATCAGACTCCGAAGGCGACGCGGTTCCTGCCCATGCATGCGGCGAAGACGGTGCAGGCAGTGAGGAGCTCCGCCTCAGCCCTCGCGAGGAGGTCGCCGGGTCCATTGCTTGCCCAGCTGCCGGCAACATAGGGTTGGTTCCATCCATTCGTTGTTTGGCTTTAGCAGGCTCCAGGCCGCTCAGCGGTGGCAAGAAGGACATCACATCTTGCGGCTGCATGTAGTGCATGGCCATATTAGTAGCACATGTAGATTGTATGGCCGGTTTAGTAGCAGCCAACGCATCACCAGTGCCATGTGAGGCCGGTTTGGCTGTAGGCAAGACAGGTTCGGATGCTAATACGTCCAAAATACATCACAATTTTATATCATGATTCGTCCTTATTCATTGATATATTTCACATTACGATGATGTTCTTATGTTGTTTTGGCTTATTTTACACAGTTTGAAACTTTTCGGTGTCGAAGCAGCAGACGTCGGATTCAGCGGTAAAAACTAGACGCTGAGTTGCTGAAGAACACCTCCAAATTACCTGAAAATCTACGGAGGGTGTTTTTGGGAGGATTGCCGAAGACACGCAAAAGAGGGGCAGAGGGGGCCACAGGGTGTCTAGGCGGCCACCTGGCGCGGCCCCCACCCTGGCCGCGCCGGGAGGGCGCCTGGAGCCCTGGGACCACCCCGGGCTCCCCCATCTAGTCTATATACTCTTCGTCGTCCGAAAACCCTAAAAAGAGGAGTTTTTACGGAGTTCCGCCGCTGCTCCGTGGCGGAAACCTACAGAGAAAAAAGGGCTCTTAGGCGGGCAGATTCCGCCGAGGAGATCACCTCCCGGAAGGGGAGATCATCGCCATCGTCATCACTATCGTCACGAGCATCATCGTGATCATCATCAACATCATCCCCAACATCAGCACCATCTTTATCTTCATCCAATCTCATCTCACAATTGCAACTTGCGTTGTAACTCGTACTATCTATCCTCTCTACTCTATCGGTGTTGATTACTACTTTGTGGTGAATGTTATTGAGTTTTGTTGGAGGAATATCGTTATGATCAGATTGTTTACCACCTATTTATCACCTCTGATCATGATCTCTTTTATGTCTTATGAGGAGTTACTTTAGTCTTTAGGACATGGGAGAAGTCTTGTTGTTAGTAGTCATAAGATGTTGAAGTAATATTTGTTGTTTGATATTTAAGTTGTGTTGTTATTTTCCTAGTGGTGTTGTGTGAGTCGAACACTCAACACTTCGCCTTATTAATGACCTAAGGGAATACATTGTGTATAAAGAATGCTTACGGTGGGTTGCCGGAGTGACAGAAAACTGAACCTCAGTTTGCACACTTTTGCACAAGGGAACAATGAATCCTTGATCTTATTGCTGTGGTTAGGCTTTGCCTTAATTTCTATCTTGTATTTTCGGATGCTTGCAAGTTATTTAATCATAAGAGTACACTTATCTTAGTCTAGAAGGTGTGCTAGCATAGATCCACCCACTCAACACTTATCAACACTACACATAGTGCCGATATGGAGTATGGAGAAAGCACGTGACTACCTCTCCATGTGTCCTTAAGAACGTTTTAGTCTTTATAAGTTCAGTTGCCAGACTTATCCTTTGCTCAAAAGGATTGGGCCACTTGCTGCTCCTAAGCACCATTTACTTTGCTTGCTTTTATCTTATTGTTGCTTATACCGAAAACCTCCAAAAAGTTATCTTTCAGTGCTTGCAGTTTTTCCTTGTCCAAAATCATTTATCAATACCTTTCGCTCCTCGTTGGGTTCGACACTCTTACTTATCGAAAACGCTGCAATAGATCCCTTTCGGTTGTGGGTCATCAAGTACCGTTTTCTGGCGCCGTTGCCGGGGAGCATAGCGCTATTGGTAAGTGAAGCAAGTAAGGAAATTTTTATATTGTTATTTTTATTTTGCTGTTGCTGCTCTTTGTCCGTATGGACAACCTAGCTATTGGATCGTTGCTTGCGGGGAAACGCCCCACATCTGTGGTGGTTGTTCCTCCCCCTACTGAAATTGTGCCTTATAAAATACCAGCTGGTATTATCGATTGTGTTTTGGCTAATCGTTATGCAGGAGACAGACATCCCAGTGAACATTTGCTATATTTGTCACAACTATGTTCACTATTTAAGCTTGCAGGTGTATCAATGGAGTTTGTCATGAGGAAATTATTCTCTGTATCGCTTATAGATAAAGCTTCAGATTGGTATAAGCTTCTCGATAACTCACATTTGCTTGATTGGCAAGAGTTTATGTCTCTTTTATACCAAGTTTTATCCTCTTCATGAAATTCATCGAGACAGAAATTATATCTATAAATTTAGGTCTCGTGACGGAGAAAGCATCGCTAAAGCTTGGGGGAGATTGAAATCTCTAATTCACAAATGTCCTATTCATGAGCTCCCCAAGGAAATTATACTGATGCTGGATGCCTCCTCTAGTGGGGTATTTCAGACGAGAAGCGTTGAAGAAAGATGGGATCTCATTGAAAGGATTCAGAAGAATACCGAAGATTGGGAAATAGATAAAGGTATTGAACCCACTATAAATTATGAGCATGATTATATAGAGAGCTATGTGAAACTGATTAATTTAATACCTTTTGCTCTAAGATTGGTCTTGATTCCCATCTAATGATTGATTTTTGTAAGGACTTTGCCTCTCATATTGACTCTTCTAAGAAGAAGTATCAGCATCATAAACCCTTCAAAGAATTACTTATTGATATTCATGTTGTTGACCCTATTTTGCCTGCAGTTATATATGAAAAGTCCCCTTTCCCCGCAAGGATAAGGGAGCACTCTTTTGTGACAGGCATATTAAATAAAAGTGAGAGAAGAATTGATGAGCCTGAGGACCAGATAAAGGTCGGTCCTCAAGTTGCATTGGTTAAGTATCTTGTTACTAATGATGCTTTAGATTCTAATATAAATTTTTGTGTTGTTTCCACTAACATTGTCACACCCAAGAATAAAGGTCAATTTCAGGTACTCCAGTAGTATCTGTTAAAATAGGAGATCACAATTATTATCGGCTATGAGATTTGGGATCGAGTGGAAGTGCTATCCCGTAATCACTTTATCAAAAGATCATGGGTGAGATTTCACCTTGTGAACTTGAAGAAGTAGTTATTACTATTCATCTTGCAAACAGAGCAACTATCTCTCCTATCGAAATTGTGAGAGACGTTGAAGTCTTATGCGGAAAGGTAAAATATCCTACCGACTTTCTAGTGCTTGGTTCAATAAGGGATAATTTTTTTCCTATTATTTTCGATAGACCTTTTCTCAGAACTTGTGGAGCTATAATAGATTCCAAGAAAGGTAAAGTTTATGTTGAATTCAATGGTGAGCCATATGAATTTAATTTTTCTAAGTTCTCTAAGCAGCCTCGTGGTACTAACTTGCCTAGTAACGATAAGATTATTGAAGATATTGCTTCCATTGCTATCCCTCCTAATGATCCTTTGCAGCAATATATGGAGGACCACGAGAATGATTTGCATATGCAGGAGAGAAATGAGCTGGACGAAATCTTCTCAAGACAACCTGCTATCCTAAAGCACAACCTTCCAGTTGAGCCTTTGGGAATTTTATCAAAACCAAAAGAAGATCCAGTGTCAGGAAAGGGTTTAAGATCAAACACTGGATCTTCATGCTGGTTTCTATAGAAGATTTATTAAAGACTTTTCTAAGACTTCAAGACCCCTCACTAATCTTCTCCAGAAGGATGTTCCTTTTGTTTTTGATGAAGATTGTAAGGAAGCCTTTGAAGTTCTTAAGAAAGTTTTAATAACCGCTCCTATATTACAACCACCTGATTGGAATTTACCTTTTGAAATTATGTGTGATGCTAGTGATTTTGCTGTTGGAGCTGTTTTAGGGCAAATGGTTGATAAAAATTGAATGTTATATATTATGCTAGCAAAACCCTTAATAGTGCTCAAAAGAATTAAGCTACTACCGAGAAAGATTCTTAGCAGTAGTATTTGCTTGTGATAAGTTTAGGCAGTATATTGTTGATTTTAAGATTATTATTCATACTGACCATGCTGCCATTAAGTATCTTATGGAGAAGAAGGATGTCAAACCCAGACTTATCCGATGGGTACTCCTTCAGGAATTTGATTTGCAGATTGTCAATAGGAAAGGAGTAGACAATCCGGTGAAGGATAATCTTTCAAGGATGGAAGATATACCGCATGATCCCATTTCAGTTAACGACGGTTTTCCAGACGAACAGCTAGCTGTTGTAAAAGTACAATCTTTCTCCGATCATTGGTTTGCAAATTATGCTAACTTTATCGTTGTAAAGTTTTTGCCTCCAGGTTTAACATTTCAGCAAAGGAAGAAGTTCTTCCACGATTTGAGACATTACTTTTGGGATGACCCACATATTTTCAAAGAAGGTCCAGATGGGATCGTGAGGAAATGCATACCGGAACTCGAGCAGAAGGACATTCTCAAACAATGTCACGATAGTCCATATGGAGGACATCATGCCGGTGAGAGGACCACACATAAGGTTCTTCAATCATGTTTTTATTGGCCTACTATTTTTAAGGATGCTAGAAATTATGTCTTATTCTGTGATAAGTGTTAGAGAGTTGGCAATATTAGTAGAAGAAATGAGATGCCTATGAATTACTCTCTAGTGATTGAGCCTTTTGATTGCTGGGGTTTTGATTTTATGGGTCCTTTTCCTCCCTCGCACAAGTACACTCACATTTTAGTTGTTGTGGATTATGTAACCAAGTGGGTAGAGGCAATCTCCACTTAAAGTGTTGATCACAAGACACTTTGAAAATGCTCAAGGATGTAATTTTTCCTAGGTTTGGAGTACCCAGCTACCTCATGACTGACGGGGGTTCACACTTTACGCATGAAGCTTTTAGAAAAGCTTTAGCCAAGTACGATGTCAATCATAGAATTGCTTTACCGTACCATCCTCAAACTAGTGGGCAAGTTGAGCTCACCAATAGAGAGATCAAGCTGATCTTACAGAAAACAGTGAATAGAAATAAAATTGGTCAAATAAGTTAGGAGATGCTTTGTGGGCGTATAGAACTGTTTACAAAAAACCCATGTGCATGTCTCCCTATAAGATGGTCTATGACAACACTTGCCATTTGCCATTAGAATTAGAACACAAAGCTTTCTGGGCTATTAAAGAGCTTAATGCTGACCCGAAATTAGCTGGTGAAAAGCGTCTCATGAACTTGACTTTTCTAGATGAGTGGAGAAGTGAATCCTACGAAAGCACTAAAATGTTCAAGAAAAAGGTAAAGAAGTGACACGATAGGAGAATTCTGAAACATGAATTTAATGTTGGTGATAAAGTTTTGTTGTTTATATCTCGTTTCAGGTTTTCTCCAGGTAAACTACTTTCCAGCTGGGAAGGGTCATTTCATATTGAAGAAGTCTACCGCTCGGTTGCAATCAAGATTAACAATTTCGAATGCACCAAACCTCAAGTTGTGAATGGACAAATACTTAAGCATTACATAGCAGGAGACCCTGTCAATGTTGATGTGGATTTGGTATACACAAAAACTCATGAAGAACATGTTGCAGCACTGTTTGAGACACCAGCAGAAGCAAAATAAGGAAAGGTATGTATTACGGTAAGGAAACATCGCGAACCGCCATAAAAACCCCGTATTATGAGTTTTTGTAAAAATTAGGAAAATTTGAGGCCTAAGTGGAGCCGGAGACAAGCTCCAGGGGGCCCAGGCGCCCTCCTGGCGCGGCCTACCCCTGGCCGCGCCGGGAGGCCGCCTGGGCACCCAGGAGTCCGTCTCCGACCCCACTTTTGCTCGTTACCTTCCTTTCTGTGCAGAAATTTTTTCTATATATTTGCCCGAGTGTTCCGATAACGTATCTCGCGATTTCGTGTGTTTTCTTTTCGATCTGTTTCTACCAGAAAATCTTTCAGCTAGACCTAGGTGCCATGGCTTCCCCAAGTTCCCCCAAGGACAAGTTCATTGTCAACGTCATCAACCTTACCTCGCTGAGGTGAAGAAGCACCCCCAGATCCTTCGTGTGGAGGATGGTGGCCTGCACAAGGAGGATCTGAATGAACCAGTCAAGGAAGGGAGCACCGGGGAGTGGCTGAAGGAGATGTAACATGAGGTCTTCAAGTTCAAGAAGATGGTGGAGCGTGGTGTTGAAGCTAACTTCGACATCATGAACGAAATAGAATCTTCCCACAAGAAGGAGATGAAGGAGATGTGGTCAAGTTTGGCCACACAAAGGGCTCATTTGGTTTCCTAGAATCCCTCCGGGATCCCTGTCTAATTCCTGGGAAGAGAACCCATGGGTTGGATCTGCCCCCGGGCAGGCCACCGGCGCATTTGGTTGTTCACCCAGGCAAGTCTTTTCATCCCTTTCCCCTCGTTTCCCTGGGCGTCAAATCCACGCCTCCTGACTCCGATGAGGAAACCCACTTCTCCGGCCACTCGGAAGCATCCAGCGTTGGCTACCGGTCTGCGGCGGCGGGGATCAACGAGGCCGTCCCGACCGCGTACCCGGCCATTGTGTACTCTTCGGCGGCGAGCTAACGGGACCGGTCTGATGGATGGTTCCGGTGTGTCACCAGCCCGATCTTGGCAGCGCAGCGTTGGCCGTTGGCTACCGGTCTGATCGAAGGTTGCCACCAGCCGGCGGACACTACATACACGATGTGCCGGAGTACGCAGATGGCGACCAGCTCCGGTGGGTGCCGGCCCGTGTTTCACCGGTCGTGCGTCGATAAATGGATGCCGGCAACGGACGTGTTGACATCGACGGGAACAAGAAATGGATGATATGGAAACGTACGGGTTCATTGCAGCTTGATCCCCCTTCGACCTGTGAAAATGAGTGCAAGCACCTCAGGGAAGAAGAAGTTGCAGAAATAGACCCTCGGCCTTCCCAGCTTCCAAATGGTCATACGAATTTTCCACGGGATTCTAGTTTTACCAAGAATATTTCGCCCAGGGCCTTTCTTCGCCGAGAGCATCTCCCCCGACAGCCAAACAAAGCCTAAAAGAAAAAGTTTATGAGCTTCAAGCACAGATCTATGATCTGCAAAACCAGAACTGTGATTATGAACTAAAATTTATGTGCATGGGTTTGGATGCTGAGTGCAGTATTTTGTAGACAGGAATATCCTTTGAGACTGGAGAACAGCTGTCATGGAAGCGCTTCGCCAAGGAGTACGTGATCAACAAGAACAAGAACAAGGATTAAATCTCCTTGGGTAATGGCATCCCCTTAACTTGTCCCAAGCTTGGGGGAGTGTCTGGTATCTTTATCTTTATCTTTGTCTTTTAGAGTCGAGTAGAGTCGTATAATGTCTAGGGAAGTTATCTTATAAAATAGGTGTTTGCATTGAGGTCTATCACTCCTTTTGGAGAGTTATGTATCCGTGAGTGTGAAGTCGTCTATGATGAAATATTAATGCGAAGTTTATTGATCCCTTCGCTGCACTCGGTATTCTCTTCACGCAATCGACCTTATGATGATTCTTATGGGGCGTATTGATCTTATATCAGGTATGTCTTTGAAAACTTTATTTAATATTGGCAAACATAGCTTTGGTCATAACAACAAGCATGGTTTCTCAAAGTAGCGACATAGCCAAACCCTTTATATTATTATGCTTGAAGTGTTATGTTGAAAAGGAAGACAAATTGATATGCTATGCTTATTTTAATGTTTACGATTTATATTGCTTTGCATCTAAGTCATCATCAATTGTCTGTTCTCTTAAAGCCTTTGCTAACCAAATCTCTTTACTAAGCGGAATTCTGCTTGTGCATCCATACCCTGAAACCAATATCACACATAAGAGTCTACCATACCTTCCTATTCGTGGTATTCCACTACCCCTCCTAAAGTATAGAATTTATGTGTTATCCTTAAATGTTCAAAATCTTCTATTTTATGCCCCTGTTTTAGCTCATGAGAAAGTAGTAGTTAATTTCATGATCTTCTTAAGTTGGACAAGTTTTATCCCGGGATTGCATGTCTATCTGCAAACCCCTAATACGAGAAGGAATTGGCATGATTGCGCCCAACTCACAAAAGATAATACAACAAACAAACCCTCCTTCACGCTTTGTTCATGAGAAATCAGAAAACTTTGGCAGTGATAAACAAAGGAGATTGCGGGGATGTGATCGTCCCCGTGTGGGAGTCGTTCCTCGAAACTTGTTCAATCTGAGAAGTAATTGAGTTATCTATTAGCATTCGTTGACAAATCATGCACCTCTCAAAACTTGTTTTCATTCTGTTTGATTTAAGGATAGCACTTGAGTTTTCCCTACTTCCCTAGAGCAGGGCCTATCTTTTAGTTTTAGGTTGAGTCAGTTTTTCCTACTTCTTTCTTTTCCCAAAGAGAACAGACACTTGATGCTGATGAGGATTCATCCATATAATGTTGCATTAAGTTTTTCCATGTCATATCAACGTTGACATTATCTTTTGATAAATAAGTTGTTTGCGAAAGATTTTGACGAGCAAACATCTTCCTTTTTGTTAGCATTTACACTTCTTTCAAATCTTCAATTTGTTTCATTTTTCTTAGAAAGAGCAAAAGTGAAAACTATTAGTTGTTATTTGACCAAAGGACATGTTTGCCATGATTTGATGAGTTTACTTAGCCCTACTTTTGATTATAATTGTTATTACTCTTTCATGATTTGATGAGTTGAAGATTGCTGTTGAGAATGTTTGAGTTTGGTGAAGAAATCATGATGTTTCTTATCCGTATTCTATTTATCGATACTTCACTCTTTAAACTTGTTGACAGGTTTACAGAGCTCAGTTTTCGCTTCGGGACAAGCGAGGTCTAAGCTTGGGTGATTTGATACGTCCAAAATACATCATTATTTTATATCATAATTCGTCCTTATTCATTGATATATTTCACATTACGATGATGTTCTTATGTTGTTTTGGCTTGTTTTACACAGTTTGCAACTTTCCGGTGCCAAAGCAGCAGACGCAGGATTCAACGGTAAAAAGTGGACGCTGAGTTGCTGAAGAAGAACACCTCCAAATTACCCGAAAATCTAAGGAGAGTGTTTTTAGGAGGATTGACGAAGACACGCAAAAGAGGGCCAAAGGGGGGTCATAGGGTGTTCAGGCGGCCACCTGGCGCGGCCCCACCCTAGCCGCGCCAGAAGGGCGCCTGGAGCCCTGGGACCACCCCGGGCTCCCCCCCCTTTGGCCTATATACTCTTCGTCGTCCGAAAACCCTAAAAAGAGGAGTTTTTACGGAGTTCCGCCGCCACTCCGTGGCGGAAACCTACAGAGAAGAAAAGGGCTCTCCGGCGGGCAGATTCCGCCGAGGAGATCACCTCTCGGAAGGGGAGATCATCGTCATCAACATCGTCACGGGCATCATCGAGATCATCATCAACATCACCTCCAACATCAGCACCATTTTCATCTTCATCCAATCTCATCTCACAATTGCAACTTGTGTTGTAACTCGTACTATCTATCCTCTCTACTCTATCGGTGTTGATTATTACTTTGTGGTGAATGCTATTGAGTTTTTTTGGAGGAATATCGTTATGACCAGATTGTTTACCACCTATTTATCACCTTTGATCATGATCTCTTTTATGTCTTGTGAGTATTTACTTTAGTTTCTTGAGGACATGGGAGAAGTCTTGTTGTTAGTACTCATAAGATGTTGAAGTAATATTTGTTGTTTGATATTTAAGTTGTGTTGTTATTTTCCTAGTGGTGTTGTGTGATTCGAACACTCAACACTTCGTCTTATTAAGGACTTAGGGGAATACATTGTGTATAAAGAATGCTTACGGTGGGTTGCCGGAGTGACAGAAATCTGAACCCCAGTTTGCACACTTTTGCACAAAGGAACAATGGATCATTGATCTTATTGTTGTGGTTAGGCTTTGCCTTAATTTCTATCTTGTATTTGCAGATGCTTGCAAGTTATTTAATCATAAGAGTACACTTATCTTAGTCTAGAAGTTGTGCTAGCATAGATCCATCCACTCAACACTTATCAACACTACACACAATGCCGATACGGAGTATGGCGAAAACACGTGACTACCTTTCCATGTGTCTTCAAGAACGCTTTAGTCTTTATAAGTTCAGTTGCCAGACTTATCCTTTGCTCAAAAGGATTGGGCCACTTGCTGCTCCTCAGCACCATTTACTTTACTTGCTTTTATTTTATTGTTGCTTATAACGAAACCCCTAAAAAGTGATCTTTTAGTGCTTCCGGTTTTTTCTTGTTCAAAATCACTTATCAATATCTTTCGCTCCTCGTTGGGTTCGACACTCTTACTTATCGAAAACGCTGCAATAAATCACTTACGGTTGTGGGTCATCAGCTGCACCTGAGGCTGGCACTCCTGCCACTGAGCTTGCCAGTACCGGGCAACCCTCCGTCTCCAGCCGAGCTGATTCCATGCATATGGTTCCGCATGACGCAGTCTTTTCCAGCGAAGCCTCGCCATCCAACGCGCTATCCCGGCGCCCAAGTAGCGGCGAGCCCGAATGCGCCCTGGCCACAATCTCCTTACCGCGTGGGGTTTTCGGATTAGCATTGAAAGGATTTACATCAATTAGCCGAGTTTGCTTACTCGATGCCGCAGGAGAAGATATGCCCGCAAGCCTCTGGCCATGAAAATTCGGTGTCTAGATGCTAGAAGGAGTCGAAGTGCTCGTCGTCTGGTTAGGGAGAGTCCCCACATTCTCTGACGTATCCATCGCATCCTCCTTCTCTTTGCCGCCATCATCATCGTCGGCATCATCACCTTTACGTCCCCATATGAAGGGAATAAAATCCGAGTCCGGATGAAAGTCTGGCGGTTCACGCCGGAAATTGAAAGCATAACCCTTGAATTTAACAATCACATCAGTGGACACAAACGGGCCAGTTTCATCCGTCCGATTAGCCAACACATCAATGTTAGTCATCGCCACCAGAATGCGAACCATGCTGCGGCGCCTCAAAGTAGCCAGGTCCACATCCACGGTCTTTCCCATGAGAGTTCCCACTGCCCATAACCCCAGGAAGTGTCGAACAGTGTGCGGGACGCCCTCTACATGGAACCATATCTGCTGAAGCTCTAGCTTGAGCGGTATCCACTCGGACCTTCAAGCAGAACTCTTGAGCGATGCAGTCACTAAAGGTATAGCCACCTAAATACCGTCCACCCTGTCTAAATCCTCGAAGGTGGGGAAGCTGATGAGGAAACCATCCTTACCATGTGGAATGGCCTCCCACTTCCACTGAGAGTGCACCTGACATCTTCGAGCAATCTGATTCTCCACGATAACAGCAAGCACCATGGTACCGATAACCTGAACAAAAGTGGTCGGAGAAAGAGTGGGAGTCAAGTGTTCCTTCACAACATTATTCGGCAACTGAGTAAAATAGGTCTCATCGCATCCAAGCCCGGAGACAAAAGCACTGGGTTTAGGGATCTTCAGCACCGGGCAACGCAGCGTTGGGTGTGCATCATTATTACATATGTAGCAGTAATGCACCACCTTGCAATCTTTCAATGCGTGGGTATCCACAGCACACTTCCAACAACGGGCTCCTTTCTTGGCTTTTCCTTTGGATGTGGTGGCATCACCCTGAACCGGAAGTCGTTGGTCAGCACTGGTAGGAGCAATCATGGTTGTCCCCAAACACAGATCCGGAGGACCCAACGGTAACTTCCCCGGCTGAGAGCTCTTCGGAAGCGTCCCACTCTGCTGAAACTGGGCCAGAGGCTGCTGTGGGATCGAGTGCTGCGGTATGACGTATTGATTAGCGAACTGCGTCTGTGGCATCATTTTCTGTTGAGGAAAATTTTGCTGCATCTGCTTCTTCTTCTTCTTACGCTTGGGAGCATACCCCTGGTTCCAAGAAGTATACGGAGGCTGTTGCTGGCTCGGAACACCCCCAGGCAGAAAAGACGGACCAAGGGCATGCCCGACCATCGGCGTCCGTATGAGGTAGCTGGCACTCCGCCCTGCGCGACGTCGAGCTGCGGAATATGCGGTGCCGCCGGCCCGTAGCCCGTATAACCTGCACTGACGTGACCCGTAGGCGGTAGTTGCTGGTTTAAGACTGATCCTCCACCGATTGTTGCACCGCGTAGCGCAGGGAGGAGCGGTGGCGGCTGCGGGGAAGGGACGTAGCTCTGGCCACCAGACATCCCCGAAGCGGAGCCGCCAGGTGGAGGGCCGCCGGAGTTCGGCCGCTGATGCGGCGCGCCAGCCATGGGGGGTTCCTGGCAACCACAGCTTCGGCGAAAGACTTGTTAGAGAAGAACGTTCTTGTCGGGCAAGGAGGAACGACCGAGGGGAGCGCGACGGGAGGACGGTGCGTGGTCAAGGTGGATGCGGAGAACGGCGGCTCGATGAAAGGACTTGTACTAGCAGCACGACGAGCCCTAGCACCTGGTATATCTGTTTGCCAGAGCGCTCGCATCCGATGGCGTAGAAACGTCCAGGAAAATCTCACATTGCTGCCATGCTGAGAAGATCCATGCAAAATCAGGCCTGTGGGCCCTCCTGCCTTGCCAGCTTGCGCCGTCTGCGGAGAAACGGATCCCTGGATTATTTGCACGCACGGATCATCCGCCTTTGATTCCGGTGAGGAGTTCCCCGAAGCAATCGACGGCAAGCCGCCGATGCCCACCGGCGCCACAATTTTTGCTTTCTCCAAGAATTGCCCGAGAACCGGCGGCGGAGTGAAGCGCCTTGGGGGCAACGGGCCACGCCAGCGTCCATCCGAGGGTGCTTGGTGATCCTCAACCCTGCCGGCGGCGGAGAGGATCGCCGAGTAGACTGCTCGGACGATGAAGGAGCCGAGTCCGCAGCGGTATCAGCTTTGGTAAGGTCCATGGCGTCCCTGCAAAACAAAAACGACTCACCAGCGAGGTTAGCCGAAGACGGTTGCGTAGACGGCGACCGTTTCTCCCAGAACCTGGACGCCGGCGTCGGGAATCCCGCATCGACCCAGACCTGTTGGACCAGTTCTACCTCCGTTTTCCTCTTCTTCCCACACACCAGCGTCCACCCATCCTCATCACCCTCCTCGGCCGGCCAGAGCCCCAACAACTCCGGCGGCCGGCGATCCATCCTCGTCGGAGGTCCCATACTCCGGTCCAAGGACGAAGAAGCGAGATCCGCCGAGGCTTGATGTCTCCGGCGAAAGACCGGTGGGCCGGATCGCCAGAGTCAGACGCCGGCGTGCTGGCGCCCCTGCAGAAGCGCCCGTCCCCATCCGTCTCAGCGGGCATAGTGCAACTCATTAGAGAATGGCGCCATCGATAGGGGGGTTGATGGTAGCAAGAACTGCACCTCA
This sequence comes from Bromus sterilis, assembly GCA_950022295.1. NCBI lineage: Eukaryota > Viridiplantae > Streptophyta > Magnoliopsida > Poales > Poaceae > Bromus > Bromus sterilis. The sequence goes on along the minus strand of OX465596.1, from coordinate 263,914,067 downwards.
CGCAAGAACTAAATGCAACAACACATGAACTAAAAAGAAAGGCATTGATCTGCACTGAACTACAACTCATTAAAGTTTTAAAAAGGAAACTGAACCACATGGCTGCAAAACAAACTACAAACCCATGCGGACTGAAGTGAGTCGAAAACAAATTAAAGGGCAAGAACATCAAATTAATGGTCGCCTATTTGATGCCACTCATCTAGATACGGTGTTTGTGTATTAGGAGAAGACGTGAACTGTACTACTACTACAGACCACTAGTATATGTTTAACTCATGTGGCGTTGTTTCCTATCACAAATGACTACAAGTTCACAAGGAGGAACTAAACCGCTGAACGATTAAATCATAAAACTCTACAGACCACACATGATTAGGCGTGAGACGCCTGGGAGGTGAATTGATTCACCGAGAAAGTGTGATGTCATCCATTAAGATATTAAGTAGTTAGCACAGGATAAACAAAGCATGGCGAAAGGGAAATCACATGGCAGACTAGTCATATGATCCTGACGCGCATTTTCCACTGGATATTTGATGAACATGAGCGAGTACGGTGAGCGCGGTCCGCACAACACACACGCACACACAACTGGGCGGCGGACGGCGTCGTTGAACCACACACACAATGAAGCCAAAAACTATCCGCACTGCACCGAAGACCTAGGCGGGACTGGAAATATGCGCCCAGTTTACACCGCAAGCTGATCTTTCCTACAATCAACTACTCACAAACCTTAAGACTAGCTTAACTGAAATATGCAACGTGTAGCCCATCCCAATTATGTGCATGATCATTTGAAAAAAATGTCCACTGAAACTAACTTCGAAACAACATCTACATTCTGACCATGTAAAACAAAACTGAATTCTCAACACAAGGCTGCATCATTTCCACCAACCAACCAAAATCTTATCTTTGCTTCCCTAGAGATCTCAAACTGCTTCCATCCCCAAACATTTTCTGCACGGCTGGATAGCAATTGAGGAAAACGAGCACTAACCTGCGACATGGTGGGATCGAGCAAGCGCTGAATGGACCCGAGGTCGCCTCTGGAGTCAACGGCCAGGTGCGCCAGCTCGAAGACCGGCACCGGCCGCATCACATCCTTCCAGCAGGAACTTTCAGGAGCCCCTCCACGGATACGCCGTGGATGCGGCGGCTGGGTTCACTGGGAAAGAAACCGGAGGCAGGAGTGCAGGCGCGAGGCCTCCTCGCTGGCCCGCGCACCTCCAGCAGGAAATTTTGGGAGCTCGTCCATAGATACACTGTGGATGCGGCGGCTAGGTTCAACGGAGAGGAACTGGGAGGCAGGAGTGCAGGCGCGAGGCCTGCTGTGTCGGCATCCGCGCCGCAGCGCGCGGGCCGACGAGGAGGCCGGCGGCTACGATCCGGGAAAAGACCGCGGAGAGGGGGGCGGGGAAAGGGGATTGGAGAGGGGAGGAGGAGGAGCAAGATACAGCGGCGAAGGAGACGCCAAGGGAGACGGAGAAGGCCAATTTTAGCGAGAGGGAAGGTGACCTGAACCGGATGCGTTCCATCGACCCCCTGCTCCCCGGATCGGGTCAGAGCTGCACTGGATCAGACGTCGATAGGTACGTTGGGCAGGTAGGAGAGGGGCGGCGGCGCTCCACAGCCGCTGCCGCGGAAGAAGGCACATAGGAGAGGGGCGGCGGCGCGGCCGCTGCCGCAGAAGAAGGCGGGTAGGAGAGGGGCGGCGGAGCGGAAGATTGTGGGGAGGGGAGCGGAGGGTGGCATCGCTCGCAGGCCGCTTTGGTGAGAAAGGGTGTTCGGGATTTTGTTAATATAATAGTAAGGTTTAACAGAATAGTATATATATATATAGTGAAGCTATTCATCATCCAGGGTACAGAATAATTTATTCTTCATCCGAGTTAATTTTACAAACCTTTCATAATTTTTTTACATTTGTAATACAAATAGTTACATTCATATGGATTCACTTCATAAATTTTGACATGAAAAACAAAAATACTGATTATAAGATCAAAAAAATTACTCCCTCCGATCCACAATAAGTGTCGCTCATCTAGTATAAAGTTTGTACTATCTTAGTACAAAACTTGCGACACTTATTATGGATCGGAGGGAGTACATTTTATGTATATTTTACACCATCATTTTTACCTTTGTAATTTTATGTAATATAAAATATATTTTACTGTGATTATATTTTTTTACGTTCTCTTTTTACGTATGAAATAAGACAAAATTTAAGAAATTTAAAATTACGGTGCATTGATGTCAAAACAGAGGTATTCCTCACCCAGTGTGACGAATAGTCTCACTATATATATATGCCGTCTATTCTACAATCGATGATAGAATAATATTCTGCAATAATTTTGTATTGCCCGAGATGACGATCTCGTACTTCTTCTGTAATACACTGTCGTACTTCTTTTTCGTAAAGTCGGTACTGCTCTTCTGTACGCGTTTAGTAATTCAATCATAGATTTTTAAACCGCTCATCGGAATTGCGTAAATGATACACCTTGGAAAGCTACAAAAAATTCTCAACTTATTTGAATTGACTTTTTCCAAATTTTTATATTTTTTATTATGAATTAAAAAAACAGTAATCATCAAAAGCTGATTGAAAAGTGTTTTGAACGCAATTTTTTACCCATTTCTCGGAATCGCGCAAATGATATACCGTTGAAAAGCTACTGAAATTTCCAAACGTTGTTATGTTTTAATGTTTATCAAATTTTGCATAGATTTTGAAAAAAATTGAAAATACTAAAAATCAGTTTTATTAAAAGATGATTATTGATAATTTTTAGACCTCAAAATGATGCAAATGATAGGGCACTGGAAAGCTATTGAAATTTCCCATATTTTCGTGTATTAAGGTTTTTGAAATTTTACATAATTTTTTACCAGTTTTGAAAATATCAAGATTGATTTAAAATAGACTAACAGTAATTTGATATTAATTTTGTAACCACTTCTCGGAATAGTGCAGATGATATACCGTTGGAAAGCTACTGAAATTTACAAACGTTTTCGTGTTTTAAGTTTTTTCAAACTATGCATAGTTTTTGAACAGTTTTCAAAATACTAAAATTATGTTTTATTAAAAGATGGTCATTGATATTCATCGGACCTCAGAATGATGCAAAGCATACGGCGTTGGAAAGATACTGAAATTTAGCAACTTTTTCGTCTTTTAACCTTTTACTGATTCTTCACGGTTTTTGAACAATATTTAAAATATCAAGAATTTTCTGTTCTGAAAAAACAATGTATTATACTTCTCTAAATATGAGTTTCATACTGCTAAATAATAAAAACATTCTTGTACTGCTCGAAATTAGTAAATTGTACTACTCGTATTTTTTCATAGAACTTAGTCTCTCTCGACATGCATCGTGTATTTTCTGTGGAATATGAGTTTTGTACTGCTCGGCATGACGACCTGGTACTGCTTCTGTATGTTTCTACCGTACTGCTTTATCATAAACCTGGTACTTCTTTTTCATACATCTAAATTGTACTACTAAAAATGCATAGGTTTTGTACTGCCAAGAATGAATAAATTGTACTCCCTCCGATCCATAATAAGTGTCGCTCATTTATCCATAATAAGTGTCGCTCATCTAGTACTAAGCTTATTATGGATCGGAGGGAGTACTACTTATTACGAATCAATGGTACTGCCTTGAGTGATGCAATGGTATTTCCCGGTAATAAAAATATTTGTACTGTGTAAAATAAATTAATCGTACTTCCCAGAACGTATAAATGGTATTGCCCAAATTTATTTAACGATACTGCTCGGTAATAAAAAAATGTATTACCCACAATGACTAAATGGTACTGGCCAAATTGATTTAATGTATTTTTTGTGATTTAATGTAGCCATGTTTTTTCTATTGTTAAATTGATATGTGCTTGTCTTGTGATACACCGTGGCGTGATAATTAAATCACATTTTTGGTTGCTGCATAAGGTCACCGATTGATCTTTACATGTGAGATCATGCTCAATTAAAATCAGCATTTTAATTAGCATGCACGAGATAAAACCAAGTGGGTTCTCCAGAGATTCAAATAGATGCACAAAACCAATGTCAATGGCTAATATTCTTCTAGTCTGGGTAGGTATAGCTGAGCATGTTGTTTTCAGAGAACATTCAAACTGAACTACTATTATTTTGTTTTGAGCATAATCTGACGCGCATATGAGCAGATAACATTGAATTAATAATTTAGAGAGAACATCGTTCTTACATCCAGCGCACTACGTGTCTTTAATTTTTTTCTCTGCCTAGCAACTAATTGCGCGAGGGTTGACGGGTGTAGTCTTCTCGCCCTTCGTTGGTGAGCCCCAAGTGGAAGGCCTGATGCAGCACAGCAGCAAATTTCCCTCGGTAAAGATACCAAGGTTTGTCTCCAGTAGAACTCCAGAGATGATAAGTAGGTGTCAGCGGCGCAACTGACGCGGACCTGCACACAGACACAGATAACTTTGTTCCCAACGAACTTCAGAGAGGTTGTCAATCTCTCCGGTCTTGTTGTTTACAAAGGATAAAACGCAAGGGATAATAATAGCAACTTGAAAGTAAATGCAGAAAAATAAATATAGCGTGGAAACAATGATAAGGATATGGACCGGGATACGTGATGTTCGTTAGTGATGTCTCTCTCCCAAAAGACGATAAAATTGCTATGCGAGGTAAACAAATTACAGAAAGGCAATTGACAGGATTATGAACGCACCGCAATGTTAACTATGTTATAAAAGAAAGGAAGAGGTTCAAAAGCACAGGCAGTACGCCAAGGTAAGTAGACCGAAATCCATCTGCATCTACTACTAATCATCCACCTTGAGATATCTATCCAGAACATCTCGCTGGTATTAAGTTGCGAGCCCCACCCAAAGTGTAAATCCAAAGCAACAGACAACTGCATTAAAAAGAACTCTGCGTAAAGTAAACAATCCTTGTAACCGCGGTTACAAGCACCGTTGTTTTCCCCCTTGTGGCAACAACACATCCCCTAGACTCATGTTTCTGTCACTCAAGCATGTCATCGGGGGGGGGCATGAACCCACAATCTAGCACAACGCTCCCTCTTGGAGTCACTACCTACTACTTGGCCAAAGCAATAAACATCAACGGAGAACACACAAGAATTACTTAGGAACAAAAATATAAGAGATAAAAACCAAATATATTACTCTATCACAATCTGAACATAATCTCATAATCCATCAGATCCTATCAAACTCAACATAACAATGGCAGAAATATTACAAAGGTGCCTCGATCATGTTGGGCAGCTGACGAGGTCTAAACAATGAAGATCAAAAAGGGGAGGAGAACATCACATAGCTACTAATCACGGACCCATGGTCCAAGGAAAACTACTCACGAGACATCCGGGGAGCATCCATGGTGGAGAGGAGACTCCCAGAGGTCAATCCTCCCTCCGGCAGGGTGCCGGGAAGAGGTCTTCTGGTGCTCCCGATCTTCGGAAGCGCGGCGGCGGCGGAACAGAGGAGAGTTCGCGGAATAGGGTTCTCTCTCTGGGGTTTTCCCGTGATGGGGGATAAATAGGCGAAAGGGGGCAGCTAGAGGTGGGCCAGAGGCCCCAGGCGCCCCCCCTGGCGCGGCCAGGGGTGGGGCCGCGCCGGGTGGCCGCCTGGGCACCCCCTGGCTCCCCTCTGGCCCCTTCCGGGCTCTTCTCGAAGCTCCCGTCACGCTGATTTTTTATCTGAATTTTCCCGAAATTTTCTGGAACTTTTTATATGGGGGAAAACTGAAATAGAAAAACAGCAGAAAATAGGAACTGGCACTGGGGTGCACTGAGTTAATAGGTTAGTCCAAATATGACCAGAAGTGTATGAAAGTGTATCTAGATCATAGCAATATCACACAAAACATGCATGGAGCAAGCAGAAATTATAGATACATTTTGGACGTATGAACATCCCCAAGCTTAATTCTTGCTCGTCCTCGAGTAGGTAAATGATAACAACATAATTTCTGTGGTGACATGCTAGCAACCATAAAAGAACTTTGAAAAGTAAAGCAATCAAGGTTAGAGATTCAATTCAAGTCATAACATGAAAGAGTCTATATTAACATTGAAACAAGTAACAAAAGAACAAAAGGTGCAAGAGCTCTCGCTGTCCGTGACTCGAATGTCTCCAAATTGTGTTTGCGTGCAAGAAAGGGGATAGGGAATACGAGAAAAAAGTATTTTTGTGTTGAGAACTCAATCTACTAAAGTTTCACACTTGGTCTTCTTTGGAATCTTATCTTGACTCGTCCCCAGACCACTAGCCAGGTACAAGTCAATTTGATCCCTCCTTTTCGATATTTCGAGCACTCATGCAATGGATGAGCGTAAGCACGAGAGTTGACACTTAGGATGGCAAAGAGAGACATATGGTGGAGGAGGAAGACAAAAAGGATGAGAAAGGCTCACATCAATGAGGACAATCATAGGCAAGAGATGCCAAATGATAGATATGATGTGAGGAGTAGGGATTGCCATGCAACGGATGCACATACGAGCTAAGAAGCTCTCCAATGGAACTAGTGGGGGTGCATCTAACTTGCTCGCTCATGAAGACCTAGAGCTCGTTTGAGGAGGCTCATCCTTGGAATATGCAAGCCAAGTTCTGTAGTGTGAAGGTCCCCACATAGCTATATGCATAATGATCATCTCTATGGAGTACAAGGATATAAAGGGAGTACTAGTGTGGATCTCTCAAAAGGATAGTAGTGTTGCCCCTTTCTCTCTTTTTATTTCTTTTTCTCTTTTTTCTATTTTTTTTGTATTTTCTATGGCCTCAATGGCTCTTTCTATTTAACTCTCATTTGTCCTCTTTGGGATCTTTATTGTGTCCACTTTGGGATCTTTTCCTCACTTAAGGGCAACACTCTATTTTACAAGAAGGTAAAGAAGATCTTTCACACTTTACAAGGTACTCAAAATCATAAAGAAGATGTAACTATCATGATGTATGCAATGTATGCCGCTGCCAGTGTAGCAGGAACATGTATGATATGAAGATCAAGTCATGAAGAGGTGGATGTTGCATGGCAATGTAACTCGGAAAGGCTATGGAAATGCCTTGATAGGTAGGTATGGTGGATGTTTTGAGGGAAGATATAAGGAGGCTTATGATGACAGAGCGTATCATGCCAAGGGTTTGGAAGTACCGGCGAAGGTGGACACCAACTCTCGGAGTGAGAAGAAGGCAATGCACGGCACGGGAAAGGCTATCAAAATATGGGAAGGTGAAAGTGTCAACTCTCAATACTTACATTAGTCCGAAGAACTCATGCACTTATTATCGGTAACTCTCAATCTAATGAGGAGGTTCACAAAGAGACAAGTACCCCGAGGAGGAGTGTATGGGGGTTTGGTTATCCTTGCGCATCCTCGACTCATGGTACGTGAGTGTTCTCTAATATTCGACTCCTCAGAAGAGTAGTGATCCATCTGGTAGCTAGAGTTCTCAACTAGTTTTTTAGGTTTTGAAAATAAACACGGATTGCCCAAAATACGACACCTATCACTAATAGGCAAGAGCTCTTGACACCAAAAGTTCAAACATTACTCACATCAATGCCTCAAAACTATTGCAAGCTACCACTAAAATTAAATAGCAACCTCAATTACCTACTTTCAAGACAAGACACAACTCAGTGCAACAACCAACTCTCTTAACAAGATAAACATGAAAACTAAAGAGAGTTCCAGCAACAAACTAAAACAAAAGCCAAGGCTCTTGATAAAGACAAACTAAAACTAAGACTAAACATGGCAGTAGCTATGAAAAGATAAAGAACACACAACAGCAAGAAGATAGGCAGGAAAAATCCTATGATGTGTTCTAAATTTTGAAAGTGGAGCATGTTTCTCTCCCACACAAAGTAAGAAAGGATCTAACTTGTTATGAAAAGCAAGCAAAGCTAAAGAAAACTAAAAACAAAACCTAAGAGCGAGACGCTCCAAGCATAGCACATAACGCATGAAGTGATAAAAATATAGTGAGACGAAAGACGAACTGATGATTGTTGATGGAGAAGGGGATGCACGGGGGCATCCCAAAGCTTAGACGCTTGAGTCTCCTTGAATATTTATTGGGGATGCATGGGGGCATCCTCAAGCTTGAGCGCTTGATACTCCTGGATCTTCTTTCATCATCTTCCATTGCACACTTGAAAACTCCCTTCATACATAACTTATCATAAGCTGATTAGAGAGGTTAGTACCCTTAATAAAATAATTTTTACCCACTGGATATAAATATATTTTTGAAGAGCTACTGTTTCTCAAGATTGCCAAAAAGTTTTTGCAAAGAAAAAGCAAGCTTAAGGTTTGCAAAAGTTAGGACAGACAAAACGTGGCAGAATCTGTGAAAAACAAAACAGCAGGCAGTAAATAATTTTTTAGGGTCACTTCTGCAACTAAAATCAAAAAACTCAGAACATACGGAAGTTTCGTAATTGTATAGAGCATACTTTGTCAAAAATTCAGATCAAAAAGATGAACCGGGATTTTTCTGGAATTTTTCTGGTCAGGAGGACAGAATCTGTTTTCTGACAGCATGTCACAACTTTTACTTCCCTTGCCGTAAGAGGCTATAACTTGGCACAAAGCTGAAAAATAAAGATACAATGATGTTGCTACAGAAGTAACAAACATCAAGACACAACAAAAGCAAAAAGAAAAACCTAAATTCGTTGTTGGCTTCCTCCCGAAAGCGCTTCTTTAAAGCCATTAGCTAGGCATAATGCAAAAAGAAGAATCAAGGGTATCCAAGATCGGAATCATAAAAACCCTCAAATTGATTTTCAATAAGCTCCTTCTTCTTCTTACTAGGAAAGATATACTTACCTTTCGCCACACCGCGTAAGCGTATTTTCCTATTACCAATATCAATGAAGCCTTTCATAGTACGGAGGAAGTCTCTTCCGAGCACAACGTTACTTTGGTTTGGCTCCATGATGAAGAAATCCATTGGTGCAGTCCTATGAAGGAATGCAACTTGGACTTATTTTACCTTTCCTTTAATTTCTGAAATATCTCCATTAGAATGTTCATGGTAAGATGATAATATATCCATATCCAGTTTCAAAGAATCATAAATTATTTTTGGCATAGTAGAAACTGTGCATCCAATATCACAAAAAGCAAGGAAGCTTTGGTTAGAGATGCTAATCCTAACAAAGGGCTCCCAGTCATCATCTATCTCCAACATTTCTTTCTTGTTGGACTTAAGTTCATCTACTTTCCCCAAATCTAGAGCATCTAGTCTTTTTTCAATAGTGGCAAGTCTATCTATGACAGTATCAATACTACAATCATAAACAAAATAACTAGATAGACTATGCAAAATCTCAAGAGCCCTATCTTCCTCACACTCTAGAAAATCTCCTTCAGCTATAATGTCAAGAGAGTGTTTACACCACTTAAAAAGACCATGGTAAAAATTCCTAAGCACAATCTTTATAGATATCCAAGGCATGATTCTTTTATGTGCTTCAGAAATTCTGTCCCATGCCTTCCTCATATTTTCTCCATCCCTTTGACGGAAATCGAGAACTTCCGATTCCCGCAAAGAACCTAGCCCTAACATGGGATAATAATAGCAACTTGAAAGTAAATGCAGAAAAGTAAATATAGCATGGAAACAATGATAAGGATATGGACCGGGATACGTGATGTTCGCTAGTGATGTCTCTCTCCCAAAAGACGATAAAATTGCTATGCGAGGTAAAAAATTACAGAAAGGCAATTGACAGGATTATGAACGCACCGCAATGCTAACTATGCTACAAAAGAAAGGAAGAGGTTCAAAAGCACATGCAGTACGCCAAGGTAAGTAGACCGAAATCCATCTGCATCTACTACTAATCATCCACCTTGAGATATCTACCCAGAACATCTCGCTGGTATTAAGTTGCGAGCCCCACCCAAAGTGTAAACCCAAAGCAACATACAACTGCATTAAAAAGAACTTTGCGTAAAGTAAACAATCCTTGTAACCGCGGTTACAAGCACCGTTGTTTTCCCCCTTGTGGCAACAACACATCCCCTAGACTCATGTTTCTGTCACTCAAGCATGTCATCGGGGGCATGAACCCACAATCTAGCACAACGCTCCCTCTTGGAGTCACTACCTACTACTTGGCCAAAACAATAAACAGCAACGGAGAACATGCAAGAATTACTTAGGAACAAAAATATAAGAGATAAAAACCAAATATATTACTCTATCGCAATCTGAACATAATCTCATAATCCATCAGATCCTATCAAACTCAACATAACAATGGCATAAATAGTACAAAGGTGCCTCGATCATGTTGGGCAGCTCACGAGGTCTAAACAATGAAGATCAAAGAGGGGAGGAGAACATCACATAGCTACTGATCACGGACCCATGGTCCAAGGAAAACTACTCACGAGGCATCCGGGGAGCATCCATGGTGGAGAGGAGACTCCCGGAGGTCAATCCTCCCTCCGGCAGGGTGCCGGGAAGAGGTCTTCTGGTGCTCCCGATCTTCGAAAGCGCGGCGGCGGCGGAACAAAGGCGAGTTCGCGGAATAGGGTTCTCTCTCTGGGGTTTTCCCGTGACGGGGGATAAATAGGCGAAAGGGGCAGCCAGAGGTGGGCCAGGGGTGGGCAGAGGAGAGCTCCTTCATCTCCCGCACGAACCGTGCGCGCCGCCGTGCCATTGTCACCGGCGTGGCCACCGGCCACCCCCGGCCGAGCCAACGCGTCCAGGAGCTCCGTCAGAGTCCTCCAGTTCTCCCCCACCCTCGAAGTCGAGCCTAAACGCCCACATCGCCGGAATTTGGCCGCGCCCCTCGCCACGGCCGTCGGCCCTGCCTCCTCGATTCGCACAACCACGGCCATCGTCTTCCTCCCCGAGCTCTCCTCTGCCCCCCAGTGAGCTCCCCCCTCCCCCTTCCTCCCTCGCTTTCGTTCTATCGATGTTGGCCACCGCGCCCCTACCTCCTAGTTCCGGACCGCCGCCACGCTTGCCATGGCTTGGCCGCCCGTGCCACGCTGGCCTAGCGCCCCCAGCGCTCTAGCCGTGCCCTGGTTGCGCGCCTTGTCGCCCCTATGCGCGTGCCCTCCCACACTTGGTCGCGCCTGGCCTCGCTTGGGCCACGCCACTTGTGCGCCGCTTGCTCTCGCCGCCACTGCCGCTGTGGTGCTGCTTCCCCTCCTGCGAGCGCGCCAGCCCACGCGCTGTCGTGCCCTTCCGCTCGCCGCCTCGCCGGCCACCGTGCCCCTGCCACCCTGGCCGGGCTGGCCGCGCCGCCGTGCGTCTTCTCGTCGCCGGCGTGCACGTGCTATGGCCCTGTGCCACTGCCGGTGGACCATCCCATTGCGATTAGTCCCTAATCTTCTTTTAATTAAATCCTTATTAATAACAAGTATATATAACCCCTTGTCTCACCTACATGTGGGTCCAACAGCTTAATAAGCTTTTAAAACAAATTATTAACTCTGTGTCAATGACAACTGGGCCCCAGCCCATTAAGCTAATTCTCTGAATAATGTAATGGTTAATTAGACATGAGACACTTACAGTTGGGCCCCATTGGTTATTAGATTAATTAAACAGGTTTATTATAAAATAGAGGTCAGTAGGTCCCACTTGTCAGTGTTGACTAGTCAAAAGCACTGTTTTGGATAATGTCTTTTTATTAATAAAGAAAATTCAGAAAATGATTTAAAATCATTTAAACTTTAAAATTGAATATCTTTTAAACCGTAAGTCAGATTCAAAAAATTTATACATGAAAATTGATCAGAAAAATATAACGAATACGGATATGCTATCCGTTGGTCTACCACCCCCCTCTAACATACCAAACATCGAACCGTCCCCCTCCGTACCGTCTATCCGATGATTTGTCCGGTACTGTTAAAGTATCCGGATGAATTTATTCTGAACACGTAAGTTGTTCGGAATGTTTCAACTAGCACGGTTACACCATCCACACGTTTGTCGGATGTACACAACACCTCCGGCATGATCCCTTCCCCCTCCGAACACCCTGTCTGGTAATCACCCAGAGCCGGTATTTCATCCCCGGATGAATTCCCGCTTCGAGCCTAACACCTTGCCCTGCGTTAGAACACCGTTAACAATGCGTTCGCCATGTATTGTATTTGTATTGCTATTATTGATGTGCATTTATTGTTTCTCCCTCCTTTATTCTCCGGTAGACCCCGCTGCTACCGCCGACTACACTGTTGCCGAGTACGACTACTTCGTCGACGACCGTACCGCTACCGTCGAGCTACCAGGCAAGCAGAGCCATTCTCTTCCCCAGATATTGCCTATCTTTTCCGTACTTTATTGCACTAGGCATTGTTACTGCTGCTGCTACGTTACAATCCTATTCAATTGCATAGCCTGATTTTGTCACCCCTTGATGTACCTCCTTTATCCTATGATGCCTATTATATTTATTCAGTAGTGAGCCCTGCGCTTTGTTAGTCTACTAGGATTAGATAGCGGGACGTGAACACTCTGGGGAGTGAACGCGGATACGATAATTATAAATTGCACAGGTACGGTATAATGCAGACACCGCCTAAGGCCCCCTATCTCGGCTCTGCCGAGCCACCATCAAGTGGAGCTATCGAGGAGTAATCCTCGTACTCCACTCGTTGCTGACTCTGTATAGCCTCTCTAGGTACCGGAGCAACGGTTGTCCTTAAAGGTAAGAAAGTCAGGTGACCCAACGGTGCCCGCGAGAGTTATTGCGTCGGGAAGACAGGGAGGGTACGACCGACGTTACTGGCGTGCTTGGCCCCTGCTCGTATCTCGCGGGAGTTACCAAACTACCAAGAGCACACGCGAGACAAGGTAAGGAGACGGTTCACCTTGTTGGTAACCATAGAGACTTGGTGGGACGACAGGGCAGGCACCGATGTACTGGTGGTCTTGACTGCTGTCGTTGTCCGCGGGTCAGTTAAGTCGAGGCAGCGATAACGGTTGTCACGCAGGTTAATTAAAATGCTAAATGGTTCGGCAGATGTCTTGATTAGCCTTTTGGCTTGTACGCACTACCTACACGTGGGATAAGGAGTGTGGGCTCCCCTGCATTGTAGTCTCGTTCGAGGGTCTTTAGACGTCAGCAGTATCACGGGCTGATTGCCGGGAAGTGGTGTTGTCTTCTCTTGCTCGAGCGGTGTATTTTTATTTGCTTTGATTTTGCTTCACCGGCCAGTCACGCACCGTTCAGGAGTACGTTCGGGTTAGGGTCCAAAGCCCGGCGTACATAGGATATAGTCCGGCGGATGACCTCTCTGTTGATTGCCGAAGGATGGGCTACTTTGTGTCGGATAGCTTCAGTGGGGTGTTCCCTAACAAGGTGTATGCCACCCTGGAGATCTGAGCGACGTAGAGTCACGCCAGTGCACCCCTGCAGGGAAGATTAATCTATTCGAATAGTCGTGTCCACGGTAACAGGACGCTTTATGCTGAAGCTGGATCTTACCACTACAAACTATTATTATTAAAATGTATGGTTCCGGGTTTTCTTCCTCGCTGGGATGTCGAGGAAGGGATCTCGGAGGCACTGCTAATTATTACAACTTACTATTATACAACGCTGCAGCAACTTCTGCTGCATTGTTACTTTATGCTTTATATGAACTGTTGGCTATTCTCTCCTCATGCTGCAAGACTCGTTGGAAGATGGTAGTCTTCGATAGGCCTAGCTTCTTACCCTTATTCTGATTTCTACCTTGCAGTCCACTATATATAGCCTCCCCTTTCCATTTGATACAATGCATAATGCTTAGTAGCGGACATAAGACTCGCGGGTATGCCAGATACTCACCCTTGCTTTATTTCCCCCTTTATGTTTTGCCTGATCGGCCGCTGCAGTCGACGTTCGAGTGTTGGAGTCCAGGAGCAGGAGATCCCCGATGCCGACCACCGCAACATGAAGATTCCCGATGCCTTCTACGACGTCGAGTTCCCCTTTGACCAGGAGTAGTTTGGAGGTTCCCAGGAAGGAGGCCTCGCCTTTTTGATCTGTTGTTATTTGTGCTAGCTTTCTTAATGCATCCTTGTATTCTTGTGTCTGTACTCAAATACTATTGCTTCCGCTAACTTTGTGCTCTCGAGCTGTTGTATTCGAGCCTCGTGGCCCTTGGCTTGTATTAAACAGCTTGCATTATTTTATTTGTAGAGTTGTGTTGTGATACCTCACCGTGAGTCCCTAATCTCGATCGTGTACCTTGCGTGTATGATTACTGTACACGGTCTGATTTTGGGGGCGTCACAAGTTGGTATCAGAGCCGAATGCTTGTAGGACACCCCCTTCCAACTCCTTGGTTGATGTCGAGTCTATTCTTTGCAAAACTAGTTTACTAACAGTGTCGTGTGGCTTATCAGCCCACGTCGCAAACTGGGTGGTATTAGGATCTTTTTCTCCTCACCTTTACTCTGGGACTCTGCTCTCTCTTCCTTTCGGGTTAAAGATTTTGCTAACTCTGACTTTAGGTTCTCGTGACTACTTCTTCCCGAAGAGCCCCTCATTACAGATGATCGCTTGCTTCACGAGAAGGTGCCGAAGATTACTCTCTGATAAAACTCCTGAAACCATAGGTGCCGATAACCTTTACAATTCCCTTCCACCGTTAAGTCTGTATGTATAACCACATACACCTTTCGTTCATCCATTCAATCCCAGATGCTCTTTTCACTACTGGAAACAAGAGTTTTGCCGTCAGCTTTGAGATTTGCCGTCAGATGTTCATCGGGGCTGACGGCAAAGCAGTCGTCAGCTTGGTAAAACGCAGACGGCAAAGAATCAACTGTAGGCAAAAGATTTGTTAGCCGTCATTCGGGGCAACGCCGTCAATCAGCTGACGGCAAAGTGCAGAATGACTGACGGCAAAGCCGCCCTGACGGCAACGTATGTCTAGGCCCCACCACATGGCTTAGGGATAACGGCCCGCCGCTTAGCCGTCAGCCAGCTGACGGCTTAGCCTAACGGCTGACGGCTAAGCGGGGCCTTAACCCCCCACCCGCGGCCAGACCTAACCCCACCACTCACTCTCCCCACCCCTCTCTCCCCACCCCACGCGCCGCCGCCACCACCACCCCGGCCGTCCCTCCCCCTGCTGCGCCGCCGGTGAGCCGCCGCTCCTATCTCCTCTACCTCTCCCTTCCTTCTCTCCTCTCTCCTCTCTCCTCTCCCTCTCCCTTCCTTCTCTCCTCTCTCCTCTCCCTCTACTTCTCTCATCTCTTGCTCGCCGCGCTCTCGCAGGACCGGGTCGCCGTCGCCGGCCGACCACGCCGCAGGACCCGGCCCGGACTGGCCCCTCCCTCGCCGGCCGCCTCCTCCCTCCTCCGCCCCGCCCTGCACCGGCCAGCGCTGGCAGCTCCTCGTCGTCGACCTGCAGGTGAGCCCCCTTTCCCTATTTTTTTTCATTTCTATTTATTGTTAGTAGTAGAAATTTGTTAGTTTACTTATTTAGTTAGTATATCTGTTATAATTAGTTAGTTAGTAGTAGATCTGTTATAGAATATTTTTTGATTTCATTTTTGTTTTTAGGATTCTATTATAGCTAGTTAGTAGATCTGTTATAGTTAGTTTACTTTAGTTAGTACAATCTGTTAGTTAGTTAATTACTATTTAGTAAATGTGTTATTAGATGTTAGTTAGAAATAGAATATTTTTTGATATAAAAATAGATGTTAGTTAGAAGTAGAATTTGTAGAATTTGTTAGAATTTGTTAGGTGGAGCAAATTTAGTTGTTAAGAAAGAAAGAAAGAAATATAAAAGAAAGGAAGGAAAAGAAAGAAAGAAAGATGAAAGAAATAAAGAATGATAAAATAGAAGAAAATGACTTAGTTGTTAGGATATTGTTAGGGAATAAAAGGAGAAAAGAAGAAAGGTTGTTAGTTTTGACTTTGTAATAATTATATTTTAGGTATAATAATATGTTAGTTTTGTAGATGTTACTTTGATTTTTGTTTGTAGACATTTATTACTAGTTATTTGTTATTTGTTATTTATATATGGTATATATATGATTATTATTTATAAGCCCCGGGGATAATCGGGGTTGTTACTCCACCCTCTCCCCTAGTTTCACCCTACCCAAAAGATAGGTGTATAGCTAGTTCTTTCCTTCTCAACTCATGCAAGTCACGTAACCCATATGCGTCTCCCGTTCGAAACATTCCATTTATAAATATGCATTCATTTGCATATTTATAATTGAATTATTTCGAATTGTCCAACGTTATCCATGGACAGCCCGAGTATGTGTAGATTGGGTTCATTTCCCCGGATATGCTCTCCTCCGTATCGGACGCAGTATTTCGTCAGCGCCACCTTGTTGTTCTCCGGGTACACATCCTCTCGGTTTATGCTGAGACGTGTATCAGGAGAACAGCGGGGAGGTGTTGTCAAAATTTTGCGTCGGATCAGGAGGAGAGCATGGGGAAATGAATCCAATCTGCACATACTCGGGTGGGATTAGGACCTATCTTTACCTATTAGCTAGTGTGCATATGCCGTATCACCGTAATTAATTATATGCCTTCTGGTGTTAATTTGTACTAGCTAGCTAGCCAGAATGAATGATCGTGCGTGGATGTACACCGGTCACCCTAGTCAGAAAAATATGACTGAGGAATGGTTGACCAAGACCGAGGAGTTCCTAGAGGTTGCATTTAGTGCTGGCCAACCAAGAACATGGTGCCCCTGCACTAGATGTAAGAACTATTCACAACAAACAAAGGATGTAATGGGTAAACGCCTGCAAATGCGTGGTTTCATGCCTGATTATACGTTGTGGTCATTTCATGGCGAGTCGGCCCAACGTGACAGACATGAGGTAGTGCGTCAGCGCATTGAGGATTGTGGTACAGGGATCGAAGACATGGTCAATGACTACAACGATGCTCGTCATGAGGACGAAGAACCGGAGGAAACTGCCAAGGCCTTTTATGCCATGCTAGAGTCTTCAAAACTCCCACTGCATGCGCACACCAAGCTTTGTCAACTAGATGCCATCGCACAAACAATGGCTCTTAAGGCACAATTCAACTTGCCCAGAGAGTGCTATGATGCGATGATGACCTTATTCGGGCTCTTTCTACCGGACGGTCATATTATGCCTGCAAACCTATACCACTCAGACAAAATACTCGGTGCACTGAAGATGCCCATCGAGCGGATACATGCTTGTGAGAAAGGATGCGTCTTATTTAGGCATGAGTATGCGGATGATAATTATTGTCCACGCTGCAAGTCCTCCAGGTATATTGTCGTAGACAACGGTCTTGGTGAGAAGACGCAGAGCAAAATACCCGTAAACATTCTTCGGTACCTACCGATCTTACCAAGACTTCAACGGCTTTACATGCTTGAAGAAACAGCAAAACAAATGACATGGCACAGAGATGGAATTAGACGTGCTACAGATGAATACGGGAATTTGATGTTGACCCACCCCTCTGATGGTGAAGCGTGGAAGATGTTCAATGAAATACAAAAAGAAGGTAAAGCCAAAGACCCAAGAAACGTGGCACTCGCCATTAGCCTGGATGGGTTCAATCCTTTCGGTATGATGGCAACCCAGTATAGTTGTTGGGCCGTATTCATCATGCCCCTCAATCTGCCCCCTGGAGTACTTATGCAAAGAAAGCACATCTTCTTGACGTTGATAGTTCCGGGGCCCAACTATCCCGGAAAAAAATATGAATGTGTACTTGCAACCACTAATGGATGAGTTGAAAGAAGCTTGGGATAATGGGATCTGGACATATGACGCAGCTAGCAAAACAAACTTCCAAATGCATGCTTGGTTGATGTACTCCAAGCATGACCTGCCGGCGTTTGCACTTTTGTTTGCATGGTGCGTGCACGGAAGGTTCCCATGCCCGCAATGCAAGTCTGCTCTTAAGTTTCATTGGCTGCCGGAGGGTCGCAAGTATTCTTGCTTCGACTTGCATAGACAATTCCTGCCTCTGGACCATGGATTCAGAAAAGACAAGAAGAACTTCACCAAAGGTAAAGTTGTCGAGCACGAGGCACCACCTATGATGACGGGCGCACAAATTCTTGATCAGTTGAACTCACTAGAGCCTGATACGAACCGGCCAGGGTATTTCTTGGGATATAATACGGAACACGCCTGGACCCACAAGCCATGCTTTTGGGATCTCCCCTATTTCAAAGACCTTGCTCTTCCACACAACATTGACATGATGCACACTGAAAAAAATATGGGTGAGGCCCTTTTTGGTACATTGTTCGGCACTGATAAGGGGAAAGATAATGTTAAGGCTAGAGTCGATCAGGAGAGTCTGTGTAATAAGAAGTCACTGAACATGCGACAACCGAAAGGGAAGAAGAATTGGGAGAAGCCAAAGGCATGGTTCAATCTTAAAAGGGAACACATGAGGGAAATCCTCATCTGGGTGAAAAAAAGTTGATGTTCCCCGATGGGTATGCAGCGAATCTAGCAAGGGGAGCAAGTCTTGAAAAGTTGAAAATCTTTGGGCTGAAGAGTCACGATTGGCACATATGGCTTGAGCGGATAATGCCGGTGATGTTGCGCGGCTACATCCCCGAGGATGAATGGCTAGTAATGGCAGAGCTAAGCTATTTCTTCCGTGTTCTTTGTGCTAAAGAATTATCGCCTATTGTGATAGAAGAGATGGAAAAACTGGCGCCGGAGTTGATATGCAAGTTAGAGAAGATCTTTCCACCGGGTTTCTTTAATCCGATGCAGCATATGATTTTGCATCTACAGATGGAGGCAAGATTGGGTGGCCCTGTGCAAAACCGTTGGTGCTATGCAACCAAGAGAATGCAGAAGACGCTTCGAGCAAAATGTAAAAATAAACGGAGAATTGAAGCATCAATGGCTGAGGCATTCGTTGTCGAGGAAGCAGCAAACTTCGTGACAGCACACTATGCTGCCACTAATTACAGTTTGGATAATCCAAATCCTCGGTACAATACTGGCGACCCCTAGCGACATGAATCCAAGTTCAAACTCTTTAAAGGGAGCCTCGCAACTTGTGGGGTTATGAAGACAAAGACGTTGACCTTCGAGGAATGGGGCATCATTACATTGTATATCTTGACCAACATGACAGAAGTGCGGCCATACATCGAGTAAGTGCGCGGTACATATTAATTGTTCTGCAACTTCTTGACGAGTTGTGTGTCTAACTTCTCTTAATTATTTGATACAGTCGATTCGTCACGCAATTCTCGAATGGAGTGGCGATCGAAAAAGACTCCATCGAAGAGATTAATCTTCTTGAGAAGCGGGGAGGCGGCAATCCCGGTTTCATCTCTTGGTTTACACAAACGGTACTTCTTATATGATATACATGCCATTTTTATTTCTTTGTCGTCTCAGTACCGACTAATACAACAAGCCTTTCCGTTTCAACTTGTAGGCTAATTCAGAGTCGATGGACGCTGAATTGAGACAAATCGCAAATGGTTTTGACTTTAAGGTCCATACATATGAAAAATACAACATCAATGGGTATCGCTTTCGTACTGGTATGAAAGAGCAAACTATGCCCGATCGGAAAACAACGAATTTCGGTGTGTCCGCTATAGATGGAGGAGTCGAGTATTATGGAATAGTTGAAGAAATATACAAACTACTATATTATGGTGAAAATCCTCCGAACGCCGTTGTCTTCAAATGTCATTGGTTCGATCCGAAGGACACTAGACGAACTCATGAGCATGTTGGGCTAGTTGAAATTAAATAGAAGAACCGTTTAAATGTTGCCGAAGTTTATATTGTGGCTCAACAGGCCACACAAGTTTTCTATCTTCCATGGGCCTGCCAAAGTGTAAAGAATCTCGAAGATTGGTATGTCGTCTATGACGTGCCGCCACATGGTAAACTACCTGCCCCCAATGAAGAAGAGGATTATCAACCTCACATAGACCCAGACACATATGACGGAGAATTCTTCCAAGAAACACGTGTGGCCAAAAAACATTTCGGAAAAACCTCTACGTTTGGTCAAAACATGGAAGTAGAGAATGACAATGCGGAGGAAGAGGAAGAAGTGGAACACGAAGAGGTTACCGATGATGATGAGGAGGAAGATGAATAAGTGGAACACGAAGAGGTTACCGATGCGGATGACCTATCATTGCTTGACCGGTTACAAAAAGGCTTTCGAAATGTGGTTGACGCTGAACCCGATCCCGGAGAAGAGATCATTCATGACGACACGCGTGATAGTGACGATGATGTTTTTATTGATCCTGGAGAAGATACAGATGATCCCGACTATTAGTTGTATGCATCCCAACTTTCTTTTGTTTTTTGTATATATGAATTTGTATTATTTATTTCCTCAATGTACTAATTCATCTTTATATGCATATGTTTGTTTTTTGTATATATGAATTTGTATTATTTATTTCCTTACTTTACTAATTCATCTTTACTCCGTAACAGGTGTTGACACATGGCGAGCCGTAGGGACCCACCGGTGGAGTCTCGACCACCTCTACCTCTACGGAGAGAGTTGCTGGCGGGTATTGTCGCAGCCAGCTCGCCGCCGGCGCGTGCTGAGCAGCCTCGTGGGAGAGGTCGGGGAAAAGGACAAAAGAGAGCTAAACCCGGTGGTCGAGCAGGTGGCGCCCTAGCCGAGTCACCCACTCACAGGACAGTCTCACCGGTGCAGGACCCACCGGTGCAATCGGCAGCTCCGGAGGCACCGAGGCAGTCGGCGGCGCCGGTGCAGTCGGAGACACCGGAGCAGTGGCCACCGCCGGTGCAGTCGGAGGCGCCGGAGCAGCGGACACCGCCGGTGCAGTCGGAGACACCGGAGGCACCGAGGCAGTCGACGGAGCCTCGTTGGGATGATCCTTGGGAGGAGCGTGCTCGCACGGATGATGATGATGCCGATGAGGATGATGATAGCGATGACGACGGGGCTGAGGGGGTGAGGGGGATGATGGGGGTGAGGGGAGCTCCTCTTCCAAGAAGACGGTGTACCAGCGTGGTATGACACGGCTCCCACCACGTCCGGACCCTGCGCAGAGGACATTGATTGCGCCAGATGGGGAGAAGTAAGTTGATGAATTTTTTTTTGTTCCTTGTATATATATATATCATACATGTACATATGGTCCAACAAGAACTAATGTCTTTGTGTTCTTATTTTGCAGGGCGTGGACTTACCCGAAAGGTGCTCGGAATCCGAACTGCCTCCTTGGTGCCGTGCTTAAGGAGCAGTTCCCCGGGCTAGTCCAGTTGCCTATTGAGGGTAGGGTTCCTGAGCCCGGCCTCACTTGGCCACACTACAAAGCCGCCCCGGCCCCGCCAGATGAACGCATCAACAACGTTGAATGCCGTACGAAAGCCGACATGGTGGTGGCTACTTTTTTGGTAAGTATTCTAAGCATTGCAATCATTTATTAGCGTTGGAATCATTTCACTCATCTAAGCATATGTTCGATGCATTTTTCAGTGCTACTATAGGGTTGAGGAGGGGATGGAACCGGCGGCCCAGAAGAATCTCGAGAAGGAGATAGTGAGGCTACTCACGAACACTAGGCACGAGATGCGTGTTCAGTGTGTTCGAGATTGGTACGCCAAGAAGGGCGTGAAGAAGGCCAAGAAGAAGTGTAGAAAAGTTTTCCTTAAGAAGGAAGAATACTTGGAGGTAAATTACTAACTAATTCAAATTCCTACACTTATAAGTAAGGCCTAGTTAGCTCCAACTTTTCTTTATAAGCTTATGAAGCTCAAACTTGGCTTTATAAGCTTATAAGTGTCAAACTTTTCTTTATAAGCTTATGAAGCTCAAACTTGGCTTTATAAGCTTATAAGTGTCAAACTTTTCTTTATAAGCTTATGAAGCTCAAACTTGGCTTTATAAGCTTATAAGTGTCAAACTTGGCTTTATAAGTTTATAAAGGTCAAACTTGGCTCTATAAGCTTGTAAAACTCAAAAATGATAATAATAGCTTAGTTACATAAAACTTGACTTGTACTTGGCTTTAAAAAGCTATTCAATTACTTTATAAGATTATTAATTCATAGGCGCCCCCGAGATGGTGTGCAAATAAGATGGATTGCTTTGAGGCGATAGTGGACAAATGGCTCAGTGATGCCTGGCTGTCCACCCACAAAAGCGCCAAGGCTAGGCGTGCACAAATGGTAGGTGTGGCACACCACCAAGGCAATCTCAACGTCAACGAGTACGCAAAAAAATGGGTATGTGCCTTTTTGTTTTCAGTTTCATGTCCTTTCATAATTAATCAATTGATTTGTTTCATGCCTTTTCTTTGCTTTTCATTGTAGGCGAAACACCATAATCAGCCTGTGCCTAAGGGATTTCGCTCATTTTCCATGGACCATAAGGGAAAGTACAAAACGGTGAAGCCATATTCCGAGGGCAACGGTCTTGAGGCGTACACCAGCGTTGCAGCCTACCACAAGATGATGGCCTATTCTGAGGTGGAGAAAGAGCTACGCGGTCCTCAGTTTGACTCGAGCGAGGAGGAGATGGATCCGGAGGCCTTAATGATTGCTGGTGGCGGTAAGTATCATGGCAGCACCTCCATGTGCAATGGCTTCGTACCTTGCCCGGAGACTCTACCTCAGATCAAGGTGAGGCAAACGATCTCCGCTCCTGCTGTACGACCTCGCCCGCGGCCAGTGGACATTGCTATCCAGGTATAACTTTGTCTCAATTTTTCTTTCCGTTCTTTAGACTACGTAGCGATGATGACAATAATTGCTATATTGTTGAGCATTCGCAGGACGCCATTCAGAGGGAGAGACAGGCGACACAAGATATGTTGTCGGAGCATCTTGCGGAGAGGGACCGGCTGGCGGAGGAGAGGACCCAGAGGATACTCGAGGAGGAGAGGGCACGCAATAATGCCCAGACGAAGGCCATCTACGACCTCTTCCCGGTAAGTTACTACTTTTGCATATATCCGCCAAGAATGCATATGCATATGTTTGGTTCACTTGCTAATATGCTCGAGTCCTCAAAAACTAACTCGCAGAGTATGTGGGAGAAGCAAGGTCTTACCCCTCCACCGATGTCGACGCCTATCGTTTCTTCTCCCGGAACGGTAAGTTTCTTTCAATGATCAATATAGCCCGGTCTTATACCATCAAGTGTCATCATGCTTACCACATTGCAACTCATCCTTTGTTGCAGCATAATTCCGGAGCTGCATCTCACAACCCACAAGAATCTCCTAGTGAATCCCCGAGCAACCCACGTGGCGGCGCTTCTCAGCCTTGAGGTGGCCTCCGGTAAGTTACATAAAGCTCATCAATGACTTTATATGCTCATAAAGCTCAATAATGGTAGTAATAGGTTAGTTACATAAATATTTACTTATTCTTGGCTTATAAAAGCTAAAAATGACTATATAAGCTTATAAAGCTTATACTTGGCTTTATAAGCTTGTAAACCTTAAAAATGACTTATACTTGGCTTATAATAGCTCCTCAATGACTTCATAAGCTCATAAAGCTAAAAAATGATGTTAATAGATTAGTTCGATGAAAATTGAGTTATACTTGGCTTCTAAAAGCTCAATAGTGACTTTATAAGCTTATAAAGCTCAAACTTGGCTTTATAAGCTTTTAAAGCTCAAATTAGATTTTATAAGTTTATTAAGTTCAACAATGACTTATACTTGTCTTATAAAAGCTCAATAATGAATTTACTAGCTTAAGTGGCTTATAAACCTAAAAATGACTTATACTTCGCATATAAAGCTCAAAATGAATTAATGACTTAGTTAGATCTAAAATGAGATATATTTAGATCTTGAGGTCTAAGAAGAACAAGTATTGTAGAATAAGAAGAAGGAGAGGAGGAAAAGAAAGAAGTGAAGAAGAAAGAGGTGAAAAAGAAAGTAAAAGAAGAAAAGTTCTTCTTATTCTTACTTTTTCTCT
This sequence comes from Bromus sterilis, assembly GCA_950022295.1. Taxonomy (NCBI): domain Eukaryota; kingdom Viridiplantae; phylum Streptophyta; class Magnoliopsida; order Poales; family Poaceae; genus Bromus; species Bromus sterilis. Next base: position 263,890,103 of record OX465596.1, on the reverse strand, counting down.
TCTTTCTTTTTCTCCATCTTCTCTTCTTCCTTTCATCTTATTCTTATTCTTCCTCTTCTCTTCTTCTTCTCCTTACTCTTCTTCTCCTTGTTCTTCTTTTTCCTTTTTATTTTCATCTTTTCATCATTGTGGATTTTTTCTTTTCCATAACTAACATATGATTATGTTTTCATTTTGCAGATTTTCCTTTATGCATGGATGGATGCTTCTTGTTGTACATATAGGATGTTAGGATGGATGCACTCTTTGCATAGTGCTGGCCTTTGTAGACGCGTGTGATTATGTAGTCGACTTGTTGCTGTTTTAAACTATACTAGATGACCCGTTGCGCCAAATGGCACAGAGTCCCAGTTAAAACCATGTAATCGTAGAAACAACTTGCATTTTCAGAACCCAATCATTTTGTGTAGTTATACACATTGCAATATGGAATTGCTAACCAAACAAACATATGATCAAACTAAACCATGAACTACAACCAAGTGAAAATACAATGTATCAAATCTAGCAATTGCCCCTCCCTAATAGCCGGAATCCTCCGTACCACTTTTGCGCCAAATAGCGTATTCCCGTATGAAACCATGTGTCCCTACAAACATATTCCCCTCTTTACTATCCTATGGAAAGCAACCAAAACAGAGTAATACATCAAACCCAGCAACAAGACTTATCACCTAGAGATGTGAAACAAACATAATACTCATATACAATGTCATCGATCTCACAATCAAGGCCCAGGTATGAAGTTCAATATTTTTAACAAAAATAGAAAGTTCAATATTTTCAACAAAAATAGGAGAAGACGGTTTAACAAATATTTATATGCTTTCATTTTCCTACTTCTATATTTTGACTACACAAAAAAGATAGCTGCAAGAGATGGAAAAAACTAATTGAAAAAATACGAAGTACAGTAGTACTCGGCCAGATACTCCTTAATGATCATACTGCATTTAAAGAAAAAATAGCACGACATTGGTTACTATAACAAAGTTATGTCTTTGCATTTGAACTAAAGGAAACATAATGAAGACACTTCTATACTTCACTCGAATTTTGTCCATGAAAATACATTGGACATCGTCATAACATGGTATGTTTTTGTCCATGAAATGGATTAACAAAAGGAGAGCAGTCCGGCATACATATTTTCCCGGACTTACTGATCTATTTCATATAATTTTAATAGTGATAAAAAATAAAAAGCTACATATTTTAAAATGCAATATATTATATGCAGGCCAGTCTGCATCACTCACAGATAAAAAGTAATCACCATCATTTTTTGGACTTCAAACTAAAAAAATCCTTGAGTGAAGAACACTCTTAAGGTAATATTTCAAGGTCAACTTGACTTTGGAGTTGCAGAAAAATATACAGAGATCTTTAAAAGGTTGAACTATCTACACTGCATAAATGCTAATTCCCCCAAAAATAAAAAGTTGCAGTAGTATCTGACATATTAGGTATAAAAATCTTCTATGAGTCCAAATAGTACTTTTGAATCAAGCTTGCAGATTAGACAATTTAGCAGCAATGTAGAATATATTTACTAAAAACAATTCTCTCTGCGGAACTATCTGAATTTCAGAAGATTAAAGACCAAGTTCTCACGTAGCATAATCAGATCTCTTATCCATGTGGCGATCAAGAACATTTTACCTTTGCCAGACTAAATTCTAGTACAAATACCCTTTGCCGAAGACAATTTAACCATACAAACTTGAAGACTTTTACTAAAACTCAGCCTTTAATGTGAACAGAAGACAGAAATGATATTTCTTTCCCAAAAATAGTAGTATTATTATATATGAAGAGAAGCAGAACTGATAATATACAATGATGTGCTAACGCTATGATTAGTTGTTTGCAGCGCTGCGGCATCTCCTAAAGTTTGCTATTTTTTCAATTCAGTACGTATTGAACGCAAACACACCATGGAAAAGACTACCATTACTTAATAGATGAAATCAACTGTCTCACTTGCAATCAAAGTAATAGGATCCACACCAATACAATTATGTTTTAATCATTTTTCATTGATCACAAACATATTTCTGCATATCTCCATGAAGACCAGGAAGCTCATGCATGTACTCTGATTGGAACCATTAAAAAGGCATGTATACATACGAGGAAACATCAAAGTGCAACAATTTTGATTAATTCTTATTTCTAGTAGGATAATGTATGAATCAACACCAAGAAATATTAAGTATGGTAGTCATGACACTCGAATTTGAGACTGGACACATGCATTATGTAGCAGTCCAGTTGGACTGCTACATAATGCATGTGTATATTTGTATGCTCGACATTTTTCAGGCGAGTTTCCAGCTATCCACATTTATCAGATTTGTACAACAAGCTATAGCAAACTCGTCTTCTCAACATTTTTCAGACGAGTTTCCAGCTATCCACATCATCGAAATTCTTCCACACGAACTATCTGAAAGAGCTGGCAGCCAAACAGAAATGTTCCCAACAGTCCTCTCCACATGATGGTAATACCAACAATAATTGAACTGTAGATGTTCAGTTACTATACGGCAGCCATGACCGTTACCTTTCTCACACTTGACATTTCCGCATTACAACTTATGTGCCCAATAAGTAAATTCAAGCTAGATCCAAGAAAACCTGAACAATAAAATTGCAATAGTAAGCTCCAGGGAGAAATATAGATGAAAACCTGAACAATAAGAGATTACTCCTAATAACTCAAATTGAAAAATTAGAAACCAGATATTACAACTAAAAATGAAGCATGCTTGGAGATTTTAAATTCAAATTCAATCTGAATTTGTTAACAAGTGAAGGCATAAATAACTAAACTTGCACTTATCTGAACATTTGGCTCTCTCAACTTTTAGTTTTGCTGAACAGTTAGCAGTTAGTGCAATTATGTGTAAACTCAACATATATTTAGTGTCTCTCATATATTCAGTTTGGCTGGCTGGACCCTCCCCCCTTCAAAGTATACATATGCCTGGACAGACTGGATACCCTGTTTACTGAACCACGGATACATTGATCTATGGAGTAGAACAAGACAACCCAATTTGCTTTCTTTTTTGACTGAATTTCATAGCAGACTGGTGCCAAAATTTCACTTTTGGGGCTCTAAAAATGGAGGCAGAGCAGCGTGTGGGCCAATTGGAGATTAATTATGTGACTCATCCTCCTCCTTGATCAATTGGGTACTGCAAGGGAAGTCACTACCTAGCTAGGGTGATCACTGGTCACTCACTCAGTTGAGAGGCAACAGAAATGACTGGGAACATGCATATTGACCAAAAATTATGGAAATTACGCGCCACGGTCGCGCTCATAATGCTAAAGAACTTATGATCTTAACATGCCATTTTTGTGTGGTTTTGACCCAAGTGTACAACTGATGAGCTGCAAGGATCATACTATACTAAATTGAACTTGCTTTTGTGGATCATACCATGGCATACCTTTTCTTCGCAAGGAAAAGAAAGGGAGTCCCCTTTCTTGTCTGATCATCACACACCTGCAACTCTATTGCCCCCTCTAAGAAAATAACCCAGAGGATGAAAGTAATCGGCAAAATCTATGTTCAAGCTATGTTAAATCAAACATCTTCATATTACTGTGAACTATGCTCATTGCTTTTGAAATTATGGAAGCAAAATTTCAGTGAAAGTACTCCTAAATTAATTCTAGATATTTTGAACACCCACTTAAGCAGGGGAAGTACACATGGATTGTGGAACATGCATATAGTATCCAAATCAGTCCTGAAGTCATGAATCTTTTGAACACCACAGAGTAGCAGGTGATCCATTTATCCTATATAAGCCAAACTTACCACGGAGTAGCAGGTCGCCAGCTCCTGGCTGCCATCCTCCTCCATCGAGGCGAAGAGGGGATACCTGACATGAGCCGCCTTTGCATCTTCCTCCTTCGTGTGAGAGCATGCCAGCAATGGAGGGAGGATGAACTCAGGAGACAATGAAGAAGCTCAAGACGAAACAAAGTTGGCTCCCTACACGAACAGGGACGGGGGATGGAGTTATAGCGGCGGCTGACGAGGTGTGTGGGCTGTAGGAGGAGGCAGCCATGGTGGTCAGCTATATGCAAAATCAAATACAAAAATATCATTACACAATGATACAAAAGCATTTGTTTTGTCAGCAGAGATATAATTTAAAAGAGTTATGCACTCACAAGCAACACATGTAGATTAATTCCAGATATTTGAATGAAGCAAAGCAATATATGCACAAACTTCTTTACAAAACTAAACGAATATGTAGAGAACCTCACCATTAAGTAATTGTAAATGTATGCATCGCCATACCATGCTATCATCTAGCCACTACGTGGCATCACAGGAAGACCTGAACAAGAAGGACCCTATATTCATCATACCATGCTATCATACACAAAGACAGACCAATGTACCACATAATATCTAATTGTGTGCAGCCAGTGTAAGTAAACATGTATAAGTAAACATGTCTAGAGCTCCTGAATTTCTGACCAACCGAGAACCTAAGCACAAAATAATCTATTGTGAACGAAAAGCATATCACTGGCTCCTGCTGCTCCGGTCAACGCCCTCATCCCACAAGACAAAGGGGAAATAATACAGAAGGAAAAGAAAGAAATAAAGAGCAGGAGAAGGAGGTAGAGGCAAACCTAAACCACATCGACCTCCTTGCTACTGCTGCTCCAGAGTTTCGGCCTCACTAGCGTTACACTCCTCTTCCTCTACTCCTCCCTCACCTCCATGTCGTCCCTCCTTTGAAGTAACCAGAGCCGCTGGTGCCATGAGAGGCTGCCATGGAAAGTCCTCCTCCTTCCACCTACCGTGAATGCGCTGCCGCCTGATGCCGCGCGCCGAGAGGCCTGCACCCGATACAGAGAGGACTGGGGCTACGGTGGCGGCGGCATCGGGGAATCACCGGATCCACCCAGATCCAAGCGCAGAGGGGGTCATCGGAGGAGCAGCGAGGCAAGCTCGTGACGGGCATCCCATGGCGGCCTCCTGGCAGCGGGGTTCGTCTGCCGGAGAGATAGAGGTGAGGGATAAGAAGAGGAGAGGAGAGAACACTGTGGCGCGGGGGCTCACTGGAGCAGCAATCACCGTGGACCCGTGGCCGTTGTGGTTGCCATTGCCATCGAGGAAGCTTGCCTCAACACCCGTGCGCCTCGAATCCTGGGGTGGATGAGATTCGGGAGGGGGTGGGCGTGCACGACTGAGCGGGAGGATGGGGGAGGAGGCCGGCAGCATACGACGAGGAGAGGCGGCTGCGAGTGAGGTGGGGAGAGGGAGGGTGCGTGCGCGGTTAGGGTTCGTTTGTGGCGGCTAGGTTGGGAGAGACGAGGGGATTGGTTGGAGTCACTGGACGCGGCGGATGCGGAGCCAATCGGGTAACTTTTTTTACCCACCAAAGATTTACGCAATCATTGTAAGTTCCAAGGACCCCATTGGTCATTGACCTGTAACAGGCAACAACCGGTAATAAATTACAGTGTATAGTCAAACGATCCAACGGACAGTAGACGAGTCAACCTCGATCCAACGGCTGACGTAGGTTGCCCCCGGAGGAGCTTCCTGGAGGCTCCTGGGCTAGCAATCTTTATAAGTTAAATGTATGCACTAGCTAGTGGACTTGTACATTTGTGGGATGGAGATGACTTGTGCATTTATATCATGTTGTCACTTTTTGTATGACTTGTACATTTATATCATGTTGGCACTTTTTGTATTACTTGTGGGATGGAGATGACTATAATATATCATGTTGGCTATAATATATCTGTATATATATATATTATTGTTTAAATGCAGGGAATTAAAGAAAACAAATTAAAAAGATAGATACAAAGAGCTTTGTCGTCAGCTTGCTGACGGCAAAGGCATTGCCGTCAGCAAGCTGACGGCAAAGAGGACACGTGGTGGCAGCCTGTGCAATCTGGGCTGTGACAGTGACCATTTGGTCAATGCTTTGCCGTCAGCCTGAAGGCAAGCTGACGGCAAAGCTTTGCCGTCAGCCTGTGCACAACCCCTGGCAAACTGCTGCCATGTGGGCGCAGGCAAGTGCTTTGCCGTCAGCCGGACGGCAAGCTGACGGCAATGCACGCCGTTAACTCAGCCCACGGTGTTAACTCAGAGGCTGGCCGTACGAGAGGCTTTGCCGTCAGCCGGTGTAAAATGACTGACGGCACAGTCTTTGTCGTCGGTCGATTTTAAGCTGACGGCAAAGCAGCTCACTGCCGACTGATGGGCTGACAACAGGTTTGCCGTCGTGGAGCTGACGGCAAAGCCTTTGCCGTCAGCTTTTCATATGTTTGCCGTCAGCTTTGGCTGACGGCAAAACTCCTATTTCCTGTAGTGTGTGCTTACAAGATGCCTTTATATACTCTCCGTTGATTGGTAAATCCTTTGTGCATACTGCCTTGCGGCTTCTTTTCACACTGTGGTTAATTCCTCAAATTTATCGAGGATCCGTTCATCCTAAGTTGTTCCTGTGATTCCCAAAATACTTTGAGATACTATTCGATCTCGCGACAATCCTCGGCAGCCTACTGCTTTGGAGATTCTTCTTACTGCTCGCGCTATGATTAATCTCGTTTGTCTTGTGGTCTTCGATGCCCTCCCTTGGCATTGCTATTCCGATCTGTTGAATCATTGTGTGTGCTAGTGCACACAATCATCCGTTGATCCCTATGAATTCATTCTTCTGGCTCAGATGTCATTCCAGACATGAGCTGGATATCGGTAACTCAAACATCGGTTGATTGTCCGTATAAGTCCGTTCAGCTTATATACCCATGGTCAGAACATCTGCTTCTGATATCCCCTATTGGTAGTCATAATTCCTTTGTACTTAAGCATCGGAATATTCAACCGCTTCTGTCATCTGATGCCTTTGTATTTTTCTTCTTATGGTTGAGTACCGATACTCGCACCAGACTCTCTGTACGCCGCCTGACCTTTTTGGTGGATTACTACATGTCGCCCCCTTGTGTCCAAAATCATTGACGGATTTTCCCCTGATATAAAATGCCCTTGGAAAATGGTATCGTCTTCTCCATGTCGTCAGCCTTCTGCTTTCAAACTTGAATCTCTTGTTCCTGTTGTTTGTCATATAGATTCGTAAAATGTCCCTATGGGTTGTATCTATGCTTCATCCATCTGTGTGAACCCATGAAATCCTACGGGTCTTACTCTACTGGTGTTATGCCAGATAAACTTTTGATCGCTACAAATTCATCGACAGCGAGAAGTGAATGAGAGGCTATGCATTGAAGAAGTGGGAGTCGACCCTGAACCTTGTGTTCATGCCCATGTATACGATGTAGAACTTATCATGAAAGCTTCTTGTAAAGTTAAATTGTCCCCTTGGTGGAAATTCTTCTTGCGTCTGTGATCTTTCGTTCTACCTTCGAGTATTACCCCTTGGTACCTCGAGGATATCATGCCTTTGCACTACATCTTATGAATTGTGATGAGACAATGCCTATCCCTGACGTAACCATTCTATGGGTTATGGGTTGTCATCGACCGAGAACACCGCTTACCTTTTACTCCACCACCCCTTTTGTTTGGTGATTTTTCTATTCGATTGCATTCTCTTGAAACCCCTCGACACAATGTGTCGTGGTCATCATCGACATCTTGTCTTCTACCGAGTGCTAATTGGATTCATCGTGTGAAATACCATTCTTGCCCCTCGATGATTTGTGTCATCATTGACAACCCCCTTTGACTCCCTGCCAATACAAACTTGGTCATGTATATCTTGCTCTGCTTTCTCTTGGGAAAGATATACACCTGATACTTGTGTATCATGACATTTCCTTTCCTTTGGTCTGTTTAACCTTTCTTTGATTGTATATCTTATCTAAGCAGTGATAATTCCCTGCTTATGTAAACACTTCGGTGTACTACTTTGTCCGTACAACCTGTTACTATTGTTGATGACTTTTCGGTAACCACCGATGGACGAGAACTTTGCCTATTGGTCCGCCTCGTCTTAACGAGTAGGAAAACGGTTCTCTGTGTCCCTCTCCTTTGGTACCGACGTTGCTGCCGACATAGCTAACAAGCTATTCCCTGTCTTACCTTGCAACTTGATCGCATTGTTTGTCACCACCCCTCTTATCCAGTGTTGGTCCATAACCCACAGTTCCACATGATCGAAACCTGACTCTCTTGTACCTTTCTGTTCTCGAGGTTATTCCTCTTGTTTGACCTCGTATGCAATTCATGAGTCACCTACCTTTTGATATTCAGTTCGATATCAGACTCAGTGCTTCTGCCTGATGCTCTGGACCCCTCTTCTTCCTCCGTTGTCATCATCGAATGCTTGCATATCCGCTTGAAAACTTCTCATGCCTTCTTTTGTTTCTCTCGATGTATCTCCCTGAGTTTAACTCGTGAGATACTTTGTACCCATTCCCTTGCACAACCTCGGTTGATTAACCTTGTACCGGTCCAACACCCTTAAAAAATTTCTCCTAGCCTATTCGTAAGTACGATGAAGACCCTGAAAGAAGGAAGACAACTCATGGAGATGCACCAACGCAGAGAAATGAAGACATTAACGAGAAGGATTAACTTCTTTGAGAAGGTCAACAAGACCCAGAAGATTCGTTAGAATACGAAACCAAAGCTCTACCTCTTTCACTACCTTTAATTCTCGGGACAAGAATTCTTTGTAGTGGGGGAGATTTGTAACACCCCGGGTGTCACGCTACAGTAATCACCTTGTGCTAATGCCAAGTCACCTTGATTAACTTGTGATGGTCACCTTGATCAAAGCTTGATCAAATTCAAACCAAATAAAAATTCCAGATACAAGTGGAAATAAAACTTAATCCAAAAATATTGCAACCACTTTTACTAAATGTCTAAAAATCAGTAGGTCCCAATAAAATAGCAATGGTATTTTATTACTTTGTTTAAATGTGGCAAACAAAACAAACGGTGTCAAAACCAGCCATTTTTAATCCTTTTTAAATAAAACAAAAACCCAAATGATTTTATTATGCCACCAAACTTTTTGTGGCACTGTAGTATCATGTAACCCTAATAGTTGGACTCATTTTACCTATTACAAAAAATCAAGTGGAGGATTAACAAATAGAAACAGAAAACAAAAGAAACTATAAAGAAATTCAAAAAAGGGGAAAACCCTTATACCTCGCCCTGGGCGAAGCCCACCCCTCCAGCCAGCCCATCTACCCCCTCCCACTCGTTTCCTCCTTCCCACTGCTCATGGTGACCCCGTGGTCACCATCTGAGCTAGCCACCGCGATGGTCGCCGCCGTGGCACGCATCCGGCGAGCCTCCGGCGTGTATATGAGGGCCGAAGCCCCCCTGGTGCAACCCTAACCCAGCCAGCCCCTCTCCTTTTCCCTCGCACTCGCCCTCCTCCATCTCCCGCACGGAACCATGAGCGCCACCGCGCCATTGTCACCGCGTGGCCACCGGCCACCCCCGTCCCAGCCAACGCGTCCAGGAGCTCCGTCGGAGTCCTCCAGTTCTCCCCCACCCTCGAAGTTGAGCCTAAACACCCCACATCGCCGAAATTTGGCCGCGCCCCTCGCCATGGCCGTCGGCCCCGCCTCCTCGATTCGCACCACCGCGGCCACCGTCGTCCTCCCCGAGCTCTCCTCTGCCCCCTAGTGAGCTCGCCCCTCCCCCTTCCTCCCCCGCTTCCGTTCTATCGATGTTGGCCACCGCGCCCCTACCTCCTAGTTCCGGACCGCCGCCGTGCTTGCCATGGCTTGGCAGCCCGTGCCGCGCTGGCCTAGCGCCCCCAGCGCTCTGGCCGCGCCCTTGTCGCCCCTATGCGCGTGCCCTCCCACACTTGGCCGCGCCTGGCCTCGCCCGGGCCACGCCGCATGTGCGCCGCCTGCTCTCGCCGACAGTGCCGCTGCGGTGCTGCTTCCCCTCCTGCGAGCGCGCCAGCCCACGCGCTGTCGTGCCCTTCCGCTCGCCGCCTCGCTGGCCACCGTGCCCCTGCCACCCTGGCCGGGCTGGCCGCGCCGCCGTGCGTCTTCTCGTCGCCGGCGTGCACGTGCTATGGCCCTGTGCCACTGCCGGTGGACCATCCCATTGGGATTAGTCCCTAATCTTCTTTTAATTAAACCCCTATTAATAACAAGTTTATATAACCCCCTGTCTCACCTACACGTGGGTTCAACAGCTTAATAAGCTTTTAAAACAAATTATTAACTCTGTGTCAATGACAACTGGGCCCCAACCCATTAAGCTAATTATCTGGATAATGTAATGGTTAATTAGACATGAGACACTTACAGTTGGGCCCCATTGGTGATTAGATTAATTAAACAGGTTTATTATAAAATAGAGTATGACATGTGGGACCTGCTGGTCTGTAGGTCCCACTTGTCAGTGTTGACTAGTCAAAAGCACTGTTTTGGATAATGTCTTTTTATTAATAAAGAAAATTCAGAAAATGATTTAAAATGATTTAAACTTTAAAATTGAATATCTTTTAAACCGTAAGTCAGATTCAAAAACTTTATACATGAAAATTGATCAGAAAAATATAACGAATACGGATACGCCATCCGTTGGTCTACCACCCCCCTCTAACATACCTAACATCGAACCGTCCCCCTCCGGACCGTCTATCCGATGATTTGTCCGGTACTATTAAAGTATCCGGATGAATTTATTCTGAACACGTAAGTTGTTCGGAATGTTTCAACTAGCACGGTTACACCATCCACACGTTTGTCGGATGTCCACAACACCTCCGGCATGATCCCTTCCCCTCCGGACACCCTGTCCGGTAATCACCCGGAGCCGGTATTTCATCCCCGGATGAATTCCCGCTTCGAACCTAACACCTTTCCCTGCGTTAGAACACCGTTAACAATGCGTTCGCCATGTATTGTATTTTTATTGCTATTATTGCTGTGTATTTATTGTTCCCCCCCCCTTTATTCTCCGGTAGACCCCGCTGCTACCGCCGACTACACTGTTGCCGAGTACGACTACTTCGTCGACGACCGTACCGCTACCGTCGAGCTACCAGGCAAGCAGAGCCATTCTCTTCCCCAGATATCGCCTATCTTTTCCGTACTTTCTTGCACTAGGCATTGTTACTGCTGCTGCTACGTTATAATCCTATTCAATTGCATAGCCTGATTTTTTTCGCCCCTTGATGTACCTTCTTTATCCTATGATGCCTATTATATTTATGCATTATTCAGCAGTGAGCCCTGCGCTTTGTTAGTCTACTAGGATTAGATAGCGGGCCGTGAACACTCTGGGGAGTGAACGCGGATACGATAATTATAAACTGCACAGGTACGGTACAATGCAGACACCTCCTAAGGCCCCCTAGCTCGGCTCTGCCGAGCCACCATCAAGTGGAGCTATCGAGGAGTAATCCTCGTACTCCACTCGTTGCTGACTCTGTATAGCCGCTCTAGGTACCGGAGCAATGGTTGTCCTTAAAGGTAAGAAAGTCGGGTGACCCAACGGTGCCCGCGAGTGGTATTGCGTCGGGAACGACAGGGAGGGTACGACCGACGTTACTGGCGTGCTTGGCCCCTGCTCGTATCTCGCGGGAGTTACCAAACCACGAAGGTCGAGCTCTACCAAGAGCACACACGAGACAAGGTAAGGAGACGGTTCACCTTGTTGGTAACCGCAGAGACTTGGTGGGACGACAGGGCAGGCACCGATGTACTGGTGGTCCTGACTGCTGTCGTTGTCCGTGGGTCAGTTAAGTCGAGGCAACGATAACGGTTGTCACGCAGGTTAATTAAAATGGTAAATGGTTCGGCGGATGTCTTGAGTAGCCTTTTGGCTTGTACGCACTACCTACACGTGGGATAAGGAGTGTGGGATCCCCTGCATCGTAGTCTCGTTCGAGGGTCTTCAAACGTCAGCAGTATCGCGGGCTGATTGCCGGGAAGTGGTGTTGTCTTCTCTTGCTCGAGCGGTATATTTGTTTTTGCTTTGATTTTGCTTCACTGGCCAGTCACGCACCGTGCAGGAGTACGTTCGGGTTAGGGTCCAAAGCCCGACGTACATAGGATATAGTCTGGCGGATGACCTCTCTGTTGATTGCCGAAGGATGGGCTACTTTGTGTCGGATAGCTTCGGTGGGGTGTTCCCTAACAAGGTGTACGCCACCCTGGAGATCCGAGCGTCGTAGAGTCACGCCAGTGCACCCCTGCAGGGAAGATTAATCTATTCAAATAGTCGTGTCCACGGTAACAAGACGCTTTATGCTGAAGCCGGATCTTACCACTACAAACTATTATTATTAAACTGTATGGTTCCGGGTTTTCTTCCTCACTAGGATGTCGAGGAAGGGATCTCGGAGGCATTGCTAATTATTACAACTTACTATTATACAATGCTGCAACAACTTCTGCTGCATTGTTACTTTATGCTTTATATGAACTGTTGGCTATTCTCTCCTCATGCTGCAAGACTCGTTGGAAGATGCTAGTCTTTGATAGGCCTAGCTTCTTACCCTTATTCTGATTTTTACCTTGCAGTCCACTATATATAGCCTCCCCTTTCCATTTGATACAATGCATAATGCTTAGTAGCTGACGTAAGACTCGCGGGTATGCTAGATACTCACCCTTGCTTTATTTCCCCCTTTATTTTTTGCCTGATCGGCTGCTGCAGTCGACGTTCGAGTGTTGGAGCCCAGGAGCAGGAGATCCCCGATGCCGACCACCGCAACATGAAGATTCCCGATGCCTTCTACGACGTCGAGTTCCCCTTTGACCAGGAGTAGTTTGGAGGTTCCCAGGCAGGAGGCCTCGCCTTTTCGATCTGTTGTTATTTGTGCTAGCTTTCTTAATGCATCCTTGTATTCTTGTGTCTGTACTCAAATACTATTGCTTCCGTTAACTTTGTGCTCTCGAGCTGTTGTATTCGAGCCTCGTGGCCCTTGGCTTGTATTAAACAGCTTGCATTATTTTGTTTGTAGAGTTGTGTTGTGATACCTCACCGTGAGTCCCTAATCTCGATCGTGTACCTTGCGTGTATGATTACTGTATACGGTCTGATTTTGGGGGCATCACAGCTAGGCGCGTCCTAAGCCATCCAATACTTGCACTGCGCCGCAGGGCCGGTGATCAGCAACCGCAACATGAGCTCATCCAACATCCTCATGGACGCAATCTTGAAACCGCGCCCGTACAGCTTCGGCTCAGACGCGGCAGGCGAGGAGCAGAGGAGGGAGGCGGGAAGGCCGGCGACGGAAAGCGCGTGCGAGGGAGGCCGGCGGCCGAAGACGGCAAGCGCGGCGAGGAAGGCCGGCGGCCAGCGACATCAAGCGCGGAGGAGAGCGCGATCGGTGGGAGGTCGGGCGGTCGGCGGCATCGAGCACGGCGAGGAGCGCGCGAGGGAGTGAGGTCGGGCCGCCGGTTGGCATGCAGCGCGGGGGAGTGAGGCCGGGCGGACGGCGGCGCGGGGGTGGGAGGCTGGTGGTGCGGTTGGAAGGCTGGGAGGTTGCGGGAGAAGAAACCTATGCCGTGTTTTTTTTTCTTTTTTGATTTAGAAATCTATAATACCTAAATAGTTCATCCCACTAACCTATTTATCTCGACATGCAAGCTATTCACATCATCAAGTAGGTTCACCATGTAAAACTGTTCCACTAACTCTTCATGCACATGCTCCCATTAATTTTGCATGTGCATGCATCCTATCTCAAATAAATAAATAATTATGCATTCAACCTCAAAATTTATAAGCAACTTTTTTATAGAAAATAAAATTATGAGTTACATCGCATTTTATTTTTCTATGTGATTTTTTTTTATAAATACCAATCCATAGCTGCTATCATTGTTTTAGGTTTCGCAATCGTGAACACGTCTTCAATGTCTCTACTCTCAACGTTGTTTTCGTCTTATCTCATCTCCCCGATATATTGTCAAGTAACTAAATTAACAAAACAAAAATCAAACTCATTTTTAGATTTTTCATCAATTTTCTCTCACATGTTTTAAAATATAAAATTCTTTCATGACAGTCCCCGCAACAACGCACAGGGTATTATCTAGTTGTTCTATATAGGAGGAGCCTATTGTAGAATAACAGGCTCCCTCTCTTATATAGAGCAATTTCTAAAAACTAAAAAAACACCCCACCTCCCACCTACCTCTCTCTCTCTCTCCTTCCCGATCCCATCCATCCCACAACCTCCGCCCGCCTCCTACTGCGCGGGCCTCCCCCGCGACGACGACCACCCCGCCCTCCCTACCCCGCGCCGGCGACCACCCCTCCCTCCCTCCCTCCCCCGAGCGCCGAGCCCGGCCTCACTTCTCCATCCCCATCTCCGGCGTCGGCCGCGCCCCAGCCTTCCCCATCTCCCGCGGCGATCGTGCCCCGGTCATCCTCGCCTCTCATGTCGGCCGCGCCCCGGCCATCCCAAGCTCCAGCGGCGGCGCCGCCCCGTCCATCCCCGCTGCCATCCCGGCCTCGCCCCGATCATCAACCACCGCATGCCCTCGCCAACCGCGCCGATGCAGAGCCGTCCTCGGCTGCGGACAGGCTGCTAGCGGACGCCATGAGGCTGCTGGCGCTGATGAATGAGAGCCCAACTTGTACGGGGCTGGATCCTTTTCTGTACTGAACACGCTGAGAAGCACCCCAAAACTTAAGTACTGAAGCGACGAGGCTGAACGGTGCTGCATCCTTTTCTGTACTGAACATGCAATACAGAAGCTACATAACCTACTAATTGTACGCCATGAGGATGTTGCTTCCTAGTGAAACTAGCTAACCTTATCATCAGAAGAAAGTGTGACTTCTGTGTATGGTTGTTGCCTTTTTTTTAGATTTTCAATATAGTATCAAGTGTTAGTTTATGAACATTTTCACCTTTGCATCTCTCTTAATTTTTTTGAGATGAAGAAGGTTGTATTCGGTTGGTTGTAATCCAAATATAAAACAACTAGTAGTGAGTTTGCTTTTGTGATGTGTCCCTCTTCGCGCGCTTGGAGAATGATTTTAGCTTTTTGGATGTGTTGAACTTACAACAATTTGACATGAATGAATGCGCATTTTTATTTTAGCCGTCTTGCAATATAATAGGTCTATAGTACAATTAAATCACCATGGGTAGTAACATTGATTTGTTTAGGGCAGTACCATTTATGTATTACTAGGAGTAAAAAAATCATGCTACACAAAAGTACAAAACATATGTCGAGGTAAATTGAGTTCTATAAAAATAATATTACGTGTAGTATTTTCTTTCATTTTGAGAACTATTTTTTTTATTGCTGAGCAGTACGAAACTCATATTGGACAGAAGTACAAGGTACATATCGAGCGAAGTAGAGTTTAGCAGAAACAATTTACGAGCAGTACAGTTTATTCTATTTCAGTGGTACAATTTTCTTATTGCCGCCAGTACGAAACTCAAATTCCACAAAAGTACAAGATATTTGTCGAGGCAATTTGAGTTCTATGGAAAAAATAGGGGCAATGCAGTTAATTTATTTTGAGCATTATGAAAAGTTTTTAATTAGCGGGTAGTAGAAAACTTGTATTCCACAAAAGCACAAGGCAAATTTGTGTTCTTTAAAAAAAATCTGAGCAGTACCATTTTTTCATTTCGAGCAGTACAATTATTATTATAATTATTATTATTATCGGGCAGTACGAAAATCCTATACAAAGAAGTACAAGGTACATATCGAGGGAATTTGAGTTCTCTGAAATAAATTATGGACAGTACAATTTAATCATTTTGAGAAGTACGAAACTCATATTCCACAGAAGTACAATATTATGTTTCCTTTGAACATGAAAAATCTCGGAATATTGTTCAAAAACCGTGCAGAATTGAAAAAATGTTAAAACATGAAAAAGTTGCTAAATTGCAGTACCTTCCCAATGCCATATTATTTGCATCATTCCGAGGTCAAATGAACATCAATGATCATCTTTTAAAATAACAAATTTTTAGTATTTTTAGAACTATTCAAAAACTATGCATAATTTGAAAAAACTTACAACATCAAAATGTTTGTAAGTTTCAGTAGCTTTCCAACAATATATCATTTGCGCTATTCCAAGAAGTGGTTAAAAAACTAATATCAAATTACTGTTCGTCTATTTTGAATTAATCTCGGTATTTTGAAAACTGCTCAAAAATTATGTAAAATTTGAAAAAACTTAATACACAAAAAAGATGGGAAATTTCAATAGCTTTCCAACGCCATATCATTTGCATCATTTTTAGGAATAAAAATTGTCCATAATCATATTTTAATAAAACAGGTTTTTAGTATTTTCAAAACTATTCAAAAACTACGCAAAATTTGAAAGACATTAAAACATGAAAACGTTTATAAATTTCAGTAGCTTCCCAACGGTATATCATTTGCGCTATTCCGAAAAGTGGGTACAAAATTTCATTCAAAACACTTTTCGATCAGCTTGTGATGATTTCTGCTTTTTGAAAATTCATAATTAAAAATATCAAAATTTGAAAAAAGTCACAATACAAAAAGTAGAGGATTTTTTGTAGCTTTCTAACGGTATATCATTTGCACAATTTCGATTAACGGTTTAGAATCTACGAGCGAATTACTACACACAGACGGAAAAGCAGTACCGGCTTTACGAAAAAGAAGTCTATTGTACAACCGATGATAGAATAACATTCTCCAATAATCTCGTACTGTCCGAGATAAAGTTTTCGTACTGCTTCTTTAAAACACTGTGTTACTGCTTTTTCATGAAGTCGGTACTGCTTTTCTGTATGTGTGTAGTAATTCGCTCATAGATTCTAAACCGTTAATCGGAATTGCGCAAATGATATACCATTGGAAAGCTAGAGAAAATTATCATCTTGTTTGTATTGTGAGTTTTTTCAAATTTTAATATTTTATTATGAATTTTCGAAAAACAGAAATCATCACAAGCTAACTGAAAAGTGTTTTGGACGCAATTTTTTACCCACTTCTCGGAATAGCGTAAATGATATACCGTTGGAAAGCTACTGAAATTTCCAAACGTTTTTATGTGGTAATATTTTTCAAATTTTGCATATTTTTTTGAACAATTTGGAAAATACTAAATAACAATTTTATTAAAAGATGATCATGGATCATTTTTTAATACCAAATTGGTGCAAATGATATGGCGTTGGAAAGGTATTGAAATTTCCCATCTTTTTCGTGTATTAAGGTTTTTCAAAATTTACGTAAGTTTTGAGCAGTTTTGAAAAGACCGAGATTCATTCAAAATAGACGAAGAGTAATTTGATATTAAATTTTTAACCACTTCTCGGAATAGCGCAAATGATATACCATTGGAAAGTTACCAAATTTACAAATGTTTTCATGTTTTAAGTTTTTTCAAATTTTGCATATTGTTTGAATAGTTTTGAAAATACTAAAAATCAGATATTTTAAAATATGACCATTGATGTTCATTTGACATCGGAATGATGCAAATGATATGGCGTTGAAAAGACGTTGAAATTTAGCAACTTTTTCATGTTTGAACCTTTTTCTAGTTCTTCACGGTTTTTGAACAATATTCAAAATACCGAGATTTTTGTTATTCCAAGGAAATCGAGTATTGTACTTCTCTGAAATATAAGTTTCGTACTACCGAATAATTAAAAAAAATCTTGTACTGCTCAAAATGTGTAAATTGTATCGCCCGTATTTTTTGATAGAACTCAAACTTCCTCGATATGCACCGTGTATTTTCTACGGAATATGAGTTTCATACTGCCCAGGATGAAGATCTCGTACTGCTGCTGTATGACTGTGCAATACTTCTTTTTCATCAACATGGTACTTCTTTTTCGTACCTCTATATTAATCCGCTTGTAGATTTTAAATCATTAATTAGAATTGCGCAAATGATATACCGTTGGAAAGCTACAGAAAATCCTCATCTTTTTCTTATTATAAGTTTCTTCATTTTTTTGGTTTTTTTTATTTTTTATTTTGAAAAAAAAACAGAAATCATCATAAACTGATAGAAAGTGTTTTGAATGAAATTCTTTAACCACTTGTCGGAATGGAGCAAATGATATATTGTTGGCAAGCTATTGATATTTACAAACTTTTTAATGTTTTAACCTTTTTCCAATTCTTTAAGGTTTTTGAACAATATTCAAAATACTAAGAGTTTTGCTGTCTCGATAAAGTAGAGTATTGTACTTCTGTGGAACTTGAGTTTCGTACTGCCCGATAATACAACAATTGTATTGCTCGAAATGAATAAATTGTACTGCCTGTAAATTGTTTCCACATAACTCAACTCATCTTGACATGTATCTTGTACTTCTGTGAAATATAAGTGCCGTACTGTTGTACTGCTCAAGATTAATAATTTTGTACTGCTCAGAGTGAATTAATGGTACTGCCCAAGGGTGAGTTAGGGGTAATGTCCGGCAATAAAAAGGTTTGTACTTCCTAAAATGAATAAATTGTATTGCCTAGAATGAATTAGTGGTACTGCACATAATGGTTCAATGGTACTGCTTATAGCAATAAAAATGAATGTACAATTGTTTTTTAATTTATAGTTTGTACTACTTTTATACATGTGTACACTGGTGATGGGATTATTTTTCATTCTTTTACAAATAAGCGCTCTATTATTTTGATAAGCCGCCGTTTTTTGTTTTTTTTTTATTTCTTCAGAAGCCAAGTGTACCATTGTATTTCAATAGTTCGAGTCAAATAACAGAGATAAAGTCACAAATATAGACAGTGAACCAACTTGCAGCAAGTGCCAACACATTATCAAAACACTTGATTCTTCATGTTGAGCCAAATCGCTAGCTTATCAACTTTAGAGTAAGTACACGGTTCAATTAAACTATTTCAACCATCCATTATCGTTAGTATACAGAAAGATGATGTAAACCTGTAATTATCATCAAACAAAAAGATGAAACTCAGGGAGGGTTCCAATACAAACAAACATTCAGAGACTTTAGGATTCACTTCCACCACAAACAAATGTTCAATGGCTTCAGGTTATAACAAAGTGCGCAGTGAGCCGGGCACAACAGCACCATGAGCCAGGGCAGCAGCGGGTACCCACCTCCATCGCCAGTCAGGTACTGAGAGGGTTCGAGAAGATTCTCCTGCACCAACTCCTCGTACAGAAACGAGAACCTGGCACCTCGGGTGCAAAATATTCCCTAATCGCTATCACCGGCGTGGTAGCCGCGGCCATAGCGGGGATTCTTGCCTTGGCGTCATCGCACGACGACCGGCCAGAAGACGCCATAGGCTGGTTGTAAGCATGCTGACGGGCTGTGGGCATGGGTTCCCCGGCGAGTGCATCGGCAGGTGGTTGCTGCTGCGCCCCGAGTGCCCGCTTTGCTCAGAGTATGTGTATGTGTACATGGTGAGCACTACATCGATGGAGCACTATCCTCATGGTCCGGAGCGAATGACGAGATGGCCAGGGGCGGGCGCCGGGGATGGCTTTCACGGCGAGGAGGTTGTGGAGGCGGCCGCTAGCCGGTGGCGCACAGAGGCGGCCTTAGCGAGGAGGAGGGCCAGCAGGCAACCTGCCCAGGGATCCCGGAGGCGGCCAACGGCGCGGAGAGCCCGGAGGCGGGCGGCTGTGGGAGGAGGGCACGACCGACGGCCCGCGAGGAGGAAGCCCGACGGCAGCGAGCGCTCGAGACGAAGGCGGCTGGGGAGGGAGACGACGGGGCCAGGCGAGTGCCGACGGGGAGGGAAGCCGGGGCGTAGCGCGCGCGGTTGAGGGAGGCTAGGGCGGGCCGACGCCGGGGGAGGGAGGTCGGGGCGGGCCGCCGCCGGGAGAGGGAGGGGTGGCCGAGGGGGAAGCTGGGGACGGAGGGGTAGTCGGGCGTGCCGTCGCCAGGAGAGAGAGGGGTGGGGTGGGATTTAGGATCTAAGTTTTTTTTGTTACTGGAAGTTGCTCTATGTAGGGTTGAATAATATTAAATCATTGTTACTGGAAGTTGCTCTAAGTTTCCGACTTGAAGACCCCAGTTACAGAAGGATTTTGACCCTTAGCTCGGACCGTCCGACCTGGAAGCCGGACCGTCCGACCTGGAAGCCGGACCGTCCAACCCTGCGGTCCGGACCGTCTGGGATAAAGTCCGGACGTCCGACCCCCCCGATCCGGATCCGATTTTGATCGCGATTTTGGCAGTTTTGACGCGGATTTGAGTCCTTTTCTTGTAGGGAAAGTCCAACCCCCTCATAAATAGATGAGGTGACGGCCGATTAGAACACACAATCGACATATACCCAAAAACACATCTACTTTTCAAGTTCTTCTACTTTTTGTCTAGTTCTAGGTCATCTTTGGTGTTTTGCTCGTAAAGCATCCGTTTCTTCTCCGAAATTGAAGATCTCTTTGTTGATTTGCTTGTAAATCATCCGTTCTTCGTAACGTAAAACGAAGTGGCGACTCCCTTACTCTAAACAATTGCGCGGTGCAAGTCTTGTGTTGCGTTGAACAAATTCTTCGTCAACACAAATTGGCGACTCCGCTGGGGAATGAGGCCGAGTTAGATCTAACTCGGACGAAGAACAAGGACAAGATCATCACCAACTCGGGCGCCATGAGCTTCGATCTCAAGAACGGCAGCGACATCGACTCCGACAACATCATCCCTGTTGAACTTGAAGATCTCACGGAAGAGTTGCGATTGGAGATGGAGCTCGCACTTGAAGAACAGAGGAAGGCATGGCTCGCGGGACTCAAGAAGACGCGGAACGGCGTGGTCAAGAAGGCGGTCACACCAAGTGTCACGCCGAGTGCATCTAAGCCACCCGGCGATGAGGTAACGAAGTCCACCGAGGAACTTGCTCATCTGATTGATACCTCTGTAGCTAGCAAATATGGTAATTCTATGCATGCACTTGCTAAAAACATGAATGATAAGTTTGAAGAATTTAAAGTGCAACTTAGTAAAGAGTATGGAATTGGTTTGCCTCACCATGCACCAAGTTACAATCCACTCGGAGCACAACCAATCCCTAATAATTTTCATGTGCCTGATGCATCAAATAGTGCTATTCAACCATATGTTGCTACAAGTAATAGTCATAATGGCCAGAACCTTGTTGGTAGTTCGGCTAATACTTTCGTTCCTAGTGTTGCTCATCCTACTGTTACTACTTCGGTTCCACCAAATCATAACCGAAGTGGTGTCTTAAACACTAATTTGCAGCAACCCTATTATCAGACAGTAGCTTACAATGATCAACCGAGTTACACACAATTCGGTACAAACCCACAACCGAGTTACAACCAATTTGGTAATGCTAGTAGTTTTCCGTTGCAAGCTTCACATACTCAAGTCTCTTTGCCGGAAAACTTATCACGTGTTGATATCCCGTCTCCCCCACAAATAAATTCTACGCCCCTAGTATGAAGGATCAACTTGGTGATATACTTAGAGAGTATGGTTTAGCACCTAAGGGTACAACACGAGCATATCAAAAACCATACCCCGAATCCTTTGATTCTATACCATATCCGCGTGGAGTTAGAATTCCAGATTTTGTTAAGTTTACAGGGGAAGATCGTAGATCAACTTTGGAACATGTGGGGCAGTTTTTAATGAAAACTAGTGAATTTGGCACAACGGATGTTTACAGAATTAAGCTATTTCCCATATCCTTGCCCGGTGTTGCGTTTACTTGGTTTTTATCACTTCCTCCTAATTCTATTACAATATGGTCACAATTGGAGCAGAAATTTCATGAGTATTTTTATAGTGGTGAAACTGAGCTTCGGCTTTCCGACTTGACTATGGTTAGGCAGAAGTACAATGAATCGGTTCATGATTACATTAGAAGGTTTAGAGATACAAAAAACCGATGCTTTAGTTTAACTATAGCCGAAAAGGATTTGGCTGATCTTGCTTTTTCTGGTTTACTCACTCACATCAAAGACAAGCTAGAGGGGCAAGAGTTTCTAAATGTTAATCAAGTATTACAAAAAGCTTTGGCACAAGAAAACCGAGTTAGAGATGTTAAGAAAGCTACTCGGTTTAGAGATAATAGAGGAAAAGAAAAATTTACTCCTACGGTTAACACTGTAGAGTATGATAGTGATTCGGCTAGTGATGATGACATGGAAATTTGTGTAGCCGAGTGGATCCAAACACCAAAATCAAAACCTTTTGTGTGTCCTGCCTTGAAGCCTACACCTAGCAGGAAAGACGAGATCAAGTATACTTTTGATGTTAGTAAATGTGATAGGATTTTTGACATGTTGTTGCAGGGAAAACAGATTAGGTTGCCAGCAGGACATATAATTCCATCTTCCGAAGAATTGGGTAGAAAAGCATATTGCAAATGACATAATTCTTTTTCTCATTCTACTAATGATTGTAATGTGTTTCGACGGCAGGTACAATCGGCCATTAGTGAAGGACGATTGACATTTACAGAAGCCTCCAAGATGAAGCTCAATAGTGATCCTTTTCCTGTCAATATGATTGAGTTTCATAACAAGAAGATGCTAATTCGGTCAGATCAGGCCGAGTCAGCCAAGGAGAAGAACGTAGTTGAGGACAATGCTCCGCCAAGAATGATCAAACCCAAGAATCCAGAGATTGGAGTATGGAAGGTCAATGGCAAGAAGAAACAAGCTCCAAGACCAAAGCCGACAGTCAGCATGTTGTTGGAAAAATACACTTCACGCAGAACCAACAATGTGTTCAATCGGCTTGGAGGAGTCAAACGTCCAAGATCTCCTCCTAGGCCTAACAACGAGCAATGGGAGAGAAATCCATATGGGCAACAGCCAGGTTTTCCTATGCAACCGGCTTATTGGGGATGCCCACCTCCTATACCTCCACATTTTCCGCCATGGGGTTTTAACCATTGGGCGCCATTCCCTATGGGACCACCGATTTACTTTCAACCAAGATGGGATCAGCCGAGTCCTATGCACCAAGAACAGCATGGGAAAAGGATTCGGTTCAATGAAGATATGACTCGGAGGGATTGGTCACCGGTGCGCAAGGTGGATGGCCGAGACAATGCTGGCCGTAGGCTCACTTGGGTGCGAAAATCTGTGGAAGCACTCGGCAAAGGAAAGGAAGATGGAGGCGCGAGGAAAGACTTGGATGAACAGGGTGCAGGCGAACCGATAGACAATTCAGTTCGGGGAAAGGAGGCTCATCGCTCGGAAGAAAATACAAACCAAGTTGCAATAGATTCTGAAACTAGTGGTGTTATGCCCATTGGTGCAACTCGGAAGACAGGTTCAGTTGGTGTGCGCATCGGTCCACTCATCAAATAAAATAACTCGCGCGCAACCCCTCATCAATTTCCACTTATTTTCGGCTCGCTCAATCAAGATGGGGAACCGAATACCAGTGGGAGCAAGAAACTTGCAGCAGGAGGTGTATCTCGTCAGCAGGCCAATGATCGTGTTACTCGGTATAGGCCAAACTACTCGGGGGGCAGCAAGTCGGTTGTTTCGGGAACTCAGCCAGAATGTAACAGCCCAGTTTTCACAAAAAATAAAAAATTTGTGTTCGGTGTGAATTGTTTGATTGTCTGATTTGTTTGCGGTGTTGGCATCCCCGATTTATCGATCGGCGATTATTTTCCCCCCTCTTATCTCGTATCGGACGGAGACCGACCCTTGCCACCTTGACACTCGACCTTTGCGACACCGGGTTTCACCCGATCACCGTCGCGAAAACCGCACGAGACCAGCCGCAGCCAACGGAACGAAAAACCCCGTTTAATAATTGAACGGGATATTTTTATAGCGCACCGGAAAGTGTTTTCGGAACGGTTCCAGCGCGAGGTGAACGCCTCCGGCTCGACGCACTGATCGCGCAGTTCGAAGTTTTACCCGAATCGGAGGTACTGTGGACCCCCGGCGGTCAGAAACGTGAGCACCGCGCGCGCGAGAGAAAAACCGGAGATGTTTTTGCAAACTGCCAGCCACCGGGGCTATATAAAGACCACCACACTCCCACCCCTTTCTAGGGTTTCACTGAGCCAAATTTGCAGCCACCCCCCTCCAATTTGCCCTAAAAATAGCACCATTTTCGCACCAAAACCTAGCCTCCCAGATCTGGATCCAGCCCAATGGATCTGGACCGTCAGATCGGCCGATCTGACGGCCAGAAACGTGCCACGTCACCAGTTGACAGCCCCCACGCCCGAGTGCTCTTGAGCCGCCTCCACCCTGGATCCCGTCGCGCCGCCGCCTCCCGGCTCCGCCCGTCGCCGGCGAGCTGCCGGCCAACAGCCGAACCGCCCCGGCCTCCTCCTCTCCTCCCGCTCCCTTTCCTCCTCTCCCCCACTGCTCTCTCCTCACCTCTCTCTCTCAGCAGGACGAGCCGCCATGGCCTGAAGCTCGCACCGCCGCCGCCGAGCTCGAAGCTCCCTCGCCGCCAGCCGCCGCCCGGGCCAGATCCCCTCCTCCGGCGTCCGTTCCAGCCGGATCCGGCCGCCCCTGCGCGCCCTGCCTCGCCGCCTCTCGCCGGAGGGCTTGCTCCGTCGCGCCGTCGGCCTCCACCCCGTGTGGGAACTGGAGCAGCACGAGCGCCCGCTCGCTGTCTCCAGCGCGTCCGCTCGCCTGGGCCAGCCAAGCCGCAGCCCAGCTCCTCCAGCCCGAGCCGGCCAGCCCCAGGCGGCCCATCTGCCCGAGCCAGCCCAGCTGCCTCCATGGGCCACGACCCAGTAGGTGAGCGCCCCGTTTTTATTTTATTTTATTTTATTTTATTTTGCTGCTGCACTGTTGGGCCCAGTAGTTTCGGCCCAGTTAGTTTTTTTCTGCTAGTTTGTTTTTATTAATTTAGGCAGATTGCGTTGTAATTTTGCGAGTGCTATAACTTTTCACCGGTAGCTCCGATGGAGACGCTTTCTACGTGAAAGTTGCTCCGTTTTGCGCGTAGATTAATAATTTGTGCTCCTTTGCCATGTTTGACTTTGTTTACATGCTGTTTGACTGCTAATTACAACTGCTTGCCACTGTAAACTGTTATTGCAATATCTTTTTAACCGTTGCTCTGTTTAAAATGTTTCTTATCTGTAACTTGACTAGAATTGCATGTAGATTGTGTTTTTGCTGTTCTTGCTTTCTAATAAAAATAATAAAATATTGTTTAGGGAAAAACAGTACCAAATGCAATATTTATCGTGGGGTCCGCAATAGCTGCCATGTCTAGGTTTTACCCCCACTTAAAATGACTAGATTAGATAGTTTACTTGTGCTTCACCTTTTGCTATGCTTGTTTGATATGCCATGCTTGAGTGAGTTGCCATGTTAACAAACTTTTGCTCACCTGTAGCTAAGCAACTTGAACCACCGTAAACGTGTGGTATTCGTCGTGTGTGACGAGTACTCCACTTAACCTGTTAGTAACCGCTCTCGACGGTAGGCGTGGTGTCTCGTGTTGCTTCTTGTTGATGCTTGCTCGTGTTTGCTTCGTAGTAATAGATGCTTGCTCGTTGATTGCTTTCCAGTGTTTACCGCCTTGTGTGCTTCCGCGGGTACCTCTCGGAGACGATGCGAGCTTGCGATCAACTACACCTTCGGAACCCGACTTATCAACAGGCAAGGACTATACATTACTTATGATCCATTCTATTTCAACCAGCGGTTTGCATGCTAGTCTAGGTTAGGTTCGATGTTTGATCCTACCACATGTTTACAGCCTCTTTCAAACCGATACAGCCATGTCCCTTCCCATCAAACCTTGTACTGCTATGTTACTATTGCTCGTTGCTCAGCCCCTGCTTAGTATGCATGCTTAGGATGCTACGATGTTACCCTGTTACTCCTTGGTTTGGGATATCACATTATTATTATTGTTATTGATGATATGATTATTATAATGTTGACTATATTCGACGAAGGATGGAAGGTCTAGGCTATCCCGCCCCGACGCTTTGTTCCATTCGAGTCACCTAGGATCCGAGTTCCGGGTATTGGTTTTAAGACTGAGCGTGCCTAACCGCGTGTGGGATTTTATGGGGTCCCCTTTTCTTACCTATCTAGCTTCAAACATTTCTAGTGGTGGCCCGAGCTGATTTACCATTTGAAACCCCGTGTGTGTGCTTGGTGGATCCCCTCGCAGTTTTTAAACAACCCGGACCAGCGGAGACATGGTTTCCCTGTTGGTCCACCTTTGACCGGCGAGTGCCCGAGGCCTCACGTGAGGCGTCTCGGTAACCCAAACCCTGTTGAGACGGAAGAGTACGATCCAAGAGCGTGGCCAGCTTTTGGATTGGGTGTCGACTCCCCGGGGGCACCCGGATTTGTTTGTTGTTAGTTAGAGGGACCTGTCGTTTCGGATCTCTTGGAACCAAATCATAAAATGGTTGCCTGTGATGGGTAGCAACTGAGAGAGATGGACGAGCGTGCGGAGCCTTGTAATGGGCAGTTGGTACACCCCTGCAGGGTTAAATCTTTTCGAGAAGCCGTGTCCACGGTTATGGACGACTTGAGACCTACTCCTTGTTCATAGACAACAACAACTGAGATAATCTTAATATAACTTGATCAATGTGTGTGTGCCTTGACTACTTCTTCTTCGTCGGGATGCGAAGAGGAGGACAAGGATAGGATAGGTGTTATGTTTGCGTAGTAGGTGGATAACAGACTTGTTGGAGACGATTCCTCATCGAATGCTTGGCTTCTTATCTTAATCTCTAGATCGTTAGCCACTTCATAAATGCTAGTGCGGAAGCAACCTCACCACTTACCCCTTCCTTACCGTAAACTACTAGTTGTCCTAGAATGACGAGTGATGAAGTCCTTGCTGGGTCAGATGACCACTACAGTTGGATGCTGAGTACCTCTGTACTCATGATACTACCCCCAAACTCTTTTCAGGGTTCTGAATCGACAACAGGTATGGTGATCGACGTTTCACGTGGAGACTCGACGACGACTAGTTAGGCGGATCCCGGCGGAGGGCCTGGACCCGTGTGGTTATGGGATCGATGTTTTTCTCTTTGCCAGTAGGCATTTGATTGTAGTCTGTACTCAGACATGTATCTTCCGCTGTTGTATTGTATTTGAGGCAATTGTATGCCGATTGTATGAGATGTTGTATCCTTGTATCTGTAATGTTGTGATATCATGTTGGAAATCCGGGGCATATGGTTATGTCATATGTCGCGGTGGGACCGATATGTGCTTCGTCCCCGGATCTCGATGGAAACATCTAGATATGGAACAGTACCGCATATCGGGCCTTACAACTTGGTATCAGAGCCTTACCAACCGTAGGATCCCCTCTTTGGCCGAAGTCGAGTCTAGACAGAAACTATTTTGTAGTTACTAAGTTAGTTATCGGAGAGTAGGAATCTTTTTACTCCTTACCCTTGCTCTGGTCAGGACAAGTGTCGTAAGTGTTTTAATTATTATCTTATCCCCTTCAAAACTCTAGGATCTCGAGTGTGTGGAGTATCGGAATAGTTACATGCCTTGCTTGCAGCGTATTGTCTCGATTCCGGTCTCAGGTTTGGAAATTCCTGTAGTACCTTTAGCTTCTCCGGTTTCGGATATCATCAAAGTCGTCCTTTGCACTCCCTCCTTTTGCCTGGTGTTTTCACGAATTGCTTCGAAAGCACTATCCCTTGACCAAGTTTTAGCTGTCGTTCTTCCTCTTGACACTGACGGTTTCGTTTTTTTCGACGATGTCGTCTCCCTGCGGAAATTTATCTCGACGGAAGCTC
This sequence comes from Bromus sterilis, assembly GCA_950022295.1. Classification (NCBI taxonomy): domain Eukaryota; kingdom Viridiplantae; phylum Streptophyta; class Magnoliopsida; order Poales; family Poaceae; genus Bromus; species Bromus sterilis. The sequence goes on along the minus strand of OX465596.1, from coordinate 263,862,425 downwards.
GATGTCGACATGGAGCAGAGTCCCTTGTTGGTGGTGTTGAAGATCGTCGTCTCTCTTTTCTCTCCCCACTCTCCCCCGGATTGTCCTGGATCTCGGGATGAGACCCCTTGTTGGTGGTGTTGTAATGTAACAACCCAGTTTTCACAAAAATTAAAAAATTTGTGTTCGGTGTGAATTGTTTGATTGTCTGATTTGTTTGCGGTGTTGGCATCCCCGATTTATCGATCGGCGATTATTTTCCCCCCTCTTATCTCGTATCGGACGGAGACCGACCCTTGCCACCTTGACTCTCGACCTTTGCGACACCGGGTTTCACCCGATCACCGTCACGAAAACCGCACGAGACCAGCCGCAGCCAACGGAACGAAAAACCCCGTTTAATAATTGAACGGAATATTTTTATAGCGCGTAGGAAAGTGTTTTCGGAACGGTTCCAGCGCGAGGTGAACGCCTCCGGCTCGACGCACTGATCGCGCAGTTCGAAGTTTTACCCGAATCGGAGGTACTGCGGACCCCCGGCGGTCAGAAACGTGAGCACCGCACGCGCGAGAGAAAAACCGGAGATGTTTTTGCAAACTGCCAGCCACCGGGGCTATATAAAGACCACCACACTCCCACCCCTTTCTAGGGTTTCACTGAGCCAAATTTGCAGCCACCCCCCTCCACTTTGCCCCAAAAATAGCACCATTTTCGCACCAAAACCTAGCCTCCCAGATCTGGATCCAGCCCAATGGATCTGGACCATCAGATCGGCCGATCTGACAGCCAGAAACGTGCCACGTCACCAGTTGACAGCCCCCACGCCCGAGTGCTCTTGAGCCGCCTCCACCCTGGACCCCGTCGCGCCGCCGCCTCCCGGCTCCGCCCGTCGCCGGCGAGCTGCCGGCCAGCAGCCGAATCGCCCCGGCCTCCTCCTCTCCTCCCGCTCCCTTTCCTCCTCTCCCCCACTGCTCTCTCCTCACCTCTCTCTCTCAGCAGGACGAGCCGCCATGGCCTGAAGCTCGCACCGCCGCCGCCGAGCTCGAAGCTCCCTCGCCGCCAGCCGCCGCCCGGGCCAGATCCCCTCCTCCGGCGTCCGTTCCAGCCGGATCCGGCCGCCCCTGCGCGCCCTGCCTCGCCGCCTCTCGCCGGAGGGCTTGCTCCGTCGCGCCGTCGGCCTCCACCCTGTGTGGGAACGGGGGCAGCACGAGCGCCCGCTCGCTGTCTCCAGCGCGTCCGCTCGCGTGGGCCAGCCAAGCCGCAGCCCAGCTCCTCCAGCCCGAGCCGGCCAGCCCCAGGCGGCCCATCTGCCCGAGCCAGCCCAGCTGCCTCCATGGGCCACGACCCAGTAGGTGAGCGCCCCGTTTTTATTTTATTTTATTTTATTTTATTTTGCTGCTGCACTGTTGGGCCCAGTAGTTTCGGCCCAGTTAGTTTTTTTTTTGCTAGTTTGTTTTTATTAATTTAGGCAGATTGCGTTGTAATTTTGCGAGTGCTATAACTTTTCACCGGTAGCTCCAATGGAGACGCTTTCTACGTGAAAGTTGCTCCGTTTTGCGCGTAGATTAATAATTTATGCTCCTTTGCCATGTTTGACTTTGTTTACATGCTGTTTGACTGCTAATTACAACTGCTTGCCACTGTAAACTGTTATTGCAATATCTTTTTAACCGTTGCTCTGTTTAAAATGTTTCTTATCTGTAACTTGACTGGAATTGCATGTAGATTGTGTTTTTGCTGTTCTTTCTTGCTAATAAAAATAATAAAATATTGTTTAGGGAAAAACAGTACCAAATGCAATATTTATCGTGGGGTCCGCAATAGCTGCCATGTCTAGGTTTTACCCCCACTTAAAATGACTAGATTAGATAGTTTACTTGTGCTTCACCTTTTGCTATGCTTGTTTGATATGCCATGCTTGAGTGAGTTGCCATGTTAACAAACTTTTGCTCACCTGTAGCTAAGCAACTTGAACCACCGTAAAAGTGTGGTATTCGTCGTGTGTGACGAGTACTCCACTTAACCTGTTAGTAACCGCTCTCGACGGTAGGCGCGGTGTCTCGTGTTGCTTCTTGTTGATGCTTGCTCGTGTTTGCTTCGTAGTAATAGATGCTTGCTCGTTGATTGCTTTCCAGTGTTTACCGCCTTGTGTGCTTCCGCGGGTACCTCTCGGAGACGATGCGAGCTTGCGATCAACTACACCTTCGGAACCCGACTTATCAACAGGCAAGGACTATCCATTACTTATGATCCATTCTATTTCAACCAGCGGTTTGCAAGCTAGTCTAGGTTAGGTTCGATGTTTGATCCCACCACATGTTTACAGCCTCTTTCAAACCGATACAGCCATGTCCCTTCCCATCAAACCTTGTACTGCTATGTTACTATTGCTCGTTGCTCAGCCCCTGCTTAGTATGCATGCTTAGGATGCTACGATGTTACCCTGTTACTCCTTGGTTTGGGATATCACATTATTATTATTGTTATTGATGATATGATTATTATAATGTTGACTATATTCAACGAAGGATGGAAGGTCTAGGCTATCCCGCCCCGACGCTTTGTTCCATTCGAGTCACCTAGGATCCGAGTTCCGGGTATTGGTTTTAAGACTGAGCGTGCCTAACTGCGTGTGGGATTTTATGGGGTCCCCTTTTCTTACCTATCTAGCTTCAAACATTTCTAGTGGTGGCCCGAGCTGATTTACCATTTGAATCCCCGTGTGTGTGCTTGGTGGATCCCCTCGCAGTTTTTAAACAACCCGGACCAACGGAGACATGGTTTCCCTGTTGGTCCACCTTTGACCGGCGAGGGCCCGAGGCCTCACGTGAGGCGTCTCGGTAACCCAAACCCTGTTGAGACGGAAGAGTATGATCCGAGAGCGTGGCCAGCTTTTGGATTGGGTGTCGACTCCCCAGGGGCCACCCGGATTTTTTTGTTGTTAGTTAGAGGGACCTGTTGTTTCAGATATCTTGGAACCAAATCATAAAATGGTTGCCTGTGATGGGTAGCAACTGAGAGAGATGGACGAGCGTGCGGAGCCTTGTAATGGGCAGTTGGTACACCCCTGCAGGGTTAAATCTTTTCGAGAAGCCGTGTCCACGGTTATGGACGACTTCAGACCTACTCCTTGTTCATAGACAACAACAACTGAGATAATCTTAATATAACTTGATCAATGTGTGTGTGCCTTGACTGCTTCTTTTTCGTCGGGATGCGAAGAGGAGGACAAGGATAGGATAGGTGTTATGTTTGCGTAGTAGGTGGATAGCAGACTTGTTGGAGGCGATTCCTCATCGAATGCTTGGCTTCTTATCTTACTCTCTAGATCGTTAGCCACTTCATAAATGCTAGTGCGGAAGCAACCTCACCACTTACCCCTTCCTTACCGTAAACTACTAGTTGTCCTAGAATGACGAGTGATGAAGTCCTTGCTGGGTCAGATGACCACTACAGTTGGATGCTGAGTACCTCTGTACTCATGATACTACCCCCAAACTCTTTTCAGGGTTCTGAATCGACAATAGGTATGGTGATCGACGTTTCACGTGGAGACTCGACGACGACTAGTTAGGCGGATCCCGGCGGAGGGCCTGGACCCGTGTGGTTATTGGATCAATGTTTTTCTCTTTGCCAGTAGGCATTTGATGGTAGTCTGTACTCAGACATGTATCTTCTGCTGTTGTATTGTATTTGAGGCAGTTGTATGCCGATTGTATGAGATGTTGTATCCTTGTATCTGTAATGTTGTGATATCATGTTGGAAATCCGGGGCATATGGCTATGTCATATGTCGCGGTGGGACCGATATGTGCTTCGTCCCCGGATCTCGATGGAAACATCTAGATCTGGAACAATACCGCATATCGGGCCTTACACAGAACCTCGTTGGTGTCCTAAAGGATTAACTCACACTCAAAAACGCCGAGTGCAACGACTGCGAGCGTTGGAGATTAGAGATGAAATTGCTGAGAAGGAGCGTGACGAGGTTTTTAATATGGAGAGGCCATTGATACCTCGGTTAACTTGGCGTAAAAAGCTCATGGTAGAGAGGAACGCCGACACCAATAACTCGGAAGAAGCTGGCCATTACTCAGGTGCTGCTAACAACTCAGAAGGAGCTGCCCGAAACTTAGATGCCGCCAACAACTCAGAAGGAGCTGCCCAAAACTCAGATGCCGCCAACAACTTAGAAGGAGCTGATCACAACTCGGATGTTGATCATTGCTTGGAAGATGCCGCTCAGGACTCGGGTGATTATGGGGAGTACTTGGGTGGTGATGAAGACTACTCAGAGGGTGCTGACAAATACTCGGACAATGACATGGCCGAGGATAAGGATGACAACATTAATTCGGAGAGTGGTATTAACTCAGAAAGCAATCCCCATATGGATATCAACATGGTCTTTGCATTGCTCGCTGAATTCTGTGCACCCGAGCCAGAGGTTGCTGAACTTGTGCTTGGTCCGGGTAGAGCCATGTTTGAAAAGCCAGAGAAGCCGGATCAACATTTGAATCCACTGTTTATCAAGGGGCACATTGATGGAAAGCCTATTGGACGCATGCTTGTGGATGGTGGTGCAGGTGTCAATATCATGCCCTATTCGGTGTTTACCAAACTCAACCGAAAGGAAAGTGAGCTAATGAAGACCAACATGGGACTTAGTGGATTCTCAGGAGAGCTATCTGAAGCCAAGGGCATTATTTCTATGGAGCTCACGGTTGGGAGTAAGACCTTACCGACTGCTTTCTTTGTGGTGGATGTCAAAGGCCGATACAATGTTTTGTTGGGACGTGACTGGATACATGCGAATTGTTGTGTTCCTTCTACCCTACATCAGTGTTTAATTCAATGGGTGGATGACAATGTGAAGGTGGTTGAAGCAGACAACTCGGCTTGTATAGCTGTGACCGAAGTAGCGGTTGATTGGCAACTCGGTAACATGCAGTGCTTGACCGGTAGAGATCTATCGGACTATGATTATATTAGTATAGGTAAAAATGGTTTTGTACCTATCAATGTACAGCCGGCTGATGTAGCTCGGCTTAACAATCTGTCTATTTAGATGATGAATAAAAATAGTAGTATTAAATGGCTCCAACAACGTACTGAGGAGTATCGTTCCGGAAAGAACGATATGCATGAAACCATTGAAGGATTTGAAGACATGGAAAAGCTTGGGCATGGATTCTCATCGGCTGATCCACTTGAGGAGATAGATATTGGTGATGGAAGTATTCCAAGGCCTACTTTTATCAATGCTAATTTGAAGGCCGATGAGAAGAGCAAGGTAACCGAGTTACTTAAAGAATTTGTTGATTGCTTTGCTTGGAATTATACTGAGATGCCTGGTTTGAGTAGAGATTTAGTTGAGCATAGATTACCTATTAAATCTGGTTTTAGGCCGCATAAACAACCTCGCAGAAATTTCAATCCTATTATGTATGATCGTATCAAAGAGGAAATTGATCGGTTGCTAAAAGCTGGGTTTATTCGGCCATGTAGATATGCTGAGTGGGTTTCTAATATTGTTCCTGTTGAAAAGAAAAACACCGGTGCAATTAGAGTATGTATTGATTTTAGAGACTTGAATAAGGCTACTCCGAAAGATGAATATCCGATGCCTATAGCCGACACACTTATCAATGATGCTTCAGGACATAGAGTAATCAGTTTTTTAGATGGTAATGCTGGTTATAACCAAATATTCATGGCCGAAAATGATATGTCTAAGACTGCTTTTCGGTTTCCTGGTTTTGTCGGTTTGTTTGAATGGGTAGTCATGAATTTTGGCTTGAAGAATGCCGGTGCTACATATCAACGTGCTATGAATCTTATATTTCATGATTTGCTCGGCATCATAGTAGAGGTATACATTGATGATATAGTGGTTAAATCGGATGGTTTTGAGTCTTATTTGGCCGATTTGCGATTAGGTTTTGAAAGGATGCGTATGTATGGGCTAAAGATGAATCCCCTTAAGTGTGCTTTTGGTGTGTCGGCTGGAAAGTTCTTAGGCTTTATAATTCATGAGCATGGTATAGAGATTTATCCTAAGAAGGTAGAAGCAATTAGAAATCTAGAGCAGCCGACGTGCAAAAGGGATGTGCAAAAACTATTGGGGAAGATTAATTACTTGAGACGATTCATATCTAACCTTTCAGGAAAAATTGAATCGTTTGCTCCGATACTCCGGCTCAAGAATGAAGCCGAGTTCATTTGGGGGGCAGAGCAACAAATGGCCTTTGATAACATAAAGAGATACTTGTTGAATCCTCCAGTGTTGCGTGCACCCAAATCTCGTACACCGTTCATGTTGTATATTGCTGCACAAGATAAAGTGATCGGTGCGGTGTTGACGCAAGAAGATGGTGGGAAGGAGCACGTTATTGCATATCTAAGTCGTCGCTTGATAGACGCCGAAACTCGGTATGTGTTCATTGAGAAATTATGTTTGTCTTTGTATTATGCATGTACCAAGTTTCGACCTTACTTGTTGTCTAGTACTTGTGTAGTAACTTGCCAAGCCGATGTAGTTAAATACATGTTACAAAAACCGATCCTTAGTGGTAGGATTGGAAAATGGGCTTATGCGTTAATTGAATATGATTTGACAAATGAATCGTTGCGTTCTATGAAGGGCCAAGTTATTGCCGATTTCATTGTTGATCATAGTGTTAAAGATGAAGAAGACATTGATTATGTTAGCATATGTCCATGGAAACTTTATTTTGATGGATCGGTTTGTAGGGAAGGTCAAGGAGTTGGTACCGTTTTAATTTCTCCTAATAATGTGATATATGAAACATCGGTTCGTTTAGAGTATAATTGTACTAATAATCAAGCCGAATATGAAGCTTTGCTATTCGGTTTACAATATTTGGCTGATATGGGTGTCAAAGATATAGATGCTTTTGGTGATTCACTTCTGGTGGTGCAAAAAGTGAAAGGCGAATTCCAATGTTTTGATGGATTTCTAAATAGTTACTTAGACCGATGTTTAGATATGATCAAATCTCTGGATACTTTCACTATTAGTCATATACCTAGGGAGGAAAATTCTAGAGCAAACTATCTAGCACAACAAGCATCCGGTTACAACGTCAATAGGGGGAAGTTTCTCATATTAGAAAAACCGATGCCTGTAGCTGCAAGGGATGAGACCGAATTGCAACTAATTCGGGACACACACCGAGTAACGGATGGTAATTTTCAAAATGCTCCAAGTTGCACCGAGTTATACCGAGTTGCTGCTAATTCGGAAACAAAGGTGGACCAAGTTACACACAGCTTGGAAGATTTAGTGCAAGGGATACACATGCCCGAGTTATCACAAGCTGTCGAGTTACCTAGTAATTCGGAAACTGTAGTTGTAGATTGGCGGGTTCCTCTTATCAATCATTTAAAGGATCCGAGTAAAACTAGAGACATGAAGGTTCAGCGGCAAGCTTTAAAATATACTATGCATAATGATGAGTTACATCGCCGAACTATAGATGGGTTACTTTTAAAATGCTTGGATTATGATCAATCTAGGTTAGCCATAGGTGAAGTGCATGAAGGCATATGTGGGACGCATCAGTCGGCTCATAAGATGTGTTGGTTAATAAAAAGAGCTGGTTTCTATTGGCCGACTTTGTTAGAGGATTGCTTTAGATACTACAAAGGTTGTGAGGCTTGTCAAAAGTTTGGCAATATACAATTGGCATCTGCAGCTATGTTGAATCCCATAATCAAACCATGGCCATTTAGAGGGTGGGGCTTAGATTTTATTGGTGAGATACATCCTTCGTCTTCTAAAGGGCATCGCTTCGTCCTAGTAGACACAGATTATTTTACTAAATGGACAGAAGCAGTTCCCTTAAGAAATGTGACTCATAAGGAGCTGATAAGTTTTGTTTTGGAGCATATTATTCATAGATTCGGCATTCCTCAAACTTTGACAACGGATCAAGGTTCTTCTTTTATGTCTCATCAATTTCGTGAGTTTGCCGAATCCTTTGGAATTAAATTGTTGAACTCGTCACCTTATTATGCTCAAGCTAATGGACAAGCCGAATCTAGTAATAAAACTTTGATTCGGCTCATAAAGAAGAAAATTGAAGAGAAACCGAGAAGGTGGCATGAAGTCCTTTCGGAAGCTTTATGGTCTCATAGAATATCTAAGCACGGAGCTACTCAAGTTACACCTTTTGAGATAGTATATGGTCAAGAGGCAGTGTTACCTGTAGAAATCAAGTTGCAAGCTCTTAGGGTAGCCAGGAAAAATAACTTGTCGGCTATAGATTACAATGATTTAATGATGGACCAAATAGACAAGGTTCCAGAAAAAAGGCTAAAAGCGTTGCAAGAGATTGAGAAAGAAAAATTAAGAGTAGCTAAGGCTTATAATAAAAAGGTCAAGGAGAAATCGTTTCAAATAGGAGATTTAGTATGGAAAACGATTTTGCCCGTTGGAACTAGGGACAGAAAATTCGGAATGTGGTCGCCGAGTTGGGAAGGTCCATATGAAGTTGTGGGGATTGTTCCTGGAAATTCATATTTTGTACAAACTTTACAGGGAAGTAAGTTATCCAAAGCTCTCAATGGGAGATACTTGAAGAAATATTATCCTCGCGTGTGGCAGGAAGCTTGAATACATATGGCCGATATGCGATTATCTCCCTTAGAACACACATGGCCGATGAAGTATTGACATCGTCCTTAGCACAAACATGGACAAGTTATTTTTCGGCACACAAGTTTTTGCCCAAAAACAGGGGGGCATGTGTTGATGGCAGTTTTTGGCATGACAATAACCTTATATAAGATGAATTCAAATGGAGAGGTGCTCTACATGAAAAAATTGGGTGTTGTTGATATTAACATTTTTGTAGTTCGAGCCATCGCCATCCGATTCCATCTTAAAGGCCGAAACTATGTTCGAAGCAGTAAAATCAAAACAACTGAAGCACTATTCTGCCAATAAGGCCTTCAAGACATCCTCAAATGGAAAAATGTTCTACATGAGGCGGCTTCTTCTCGTCGAACCGGTCGATTTTGGTATTTGAAACGTCCAAATCCGAGTTCGTATGAAGAAGTTACGGCCAAAACGGTGCATCGCTGAAAAGTCAGGTCGGACCATCCGAGATGGAAACCGGACCGTCCGGGCTAAGGTCGGACCGTCCGACCTCGAAGTCGGACCGTCCGACTTAACGACCCCATTTACAGAAAGATTTTGGCCCACGTCGGACCGTCCGGACCCCAAGTCAGACCGTCCGGGCTAAGGTCGGACCGTCCGACTCCGAAGCCGACCGTCCGACTTGAAGACCCCAGTTACAGAAGGATTTTGACCCTTAGCTCGGACCGTCCGACCTGGAAGCCGGACCGTCCGACCCTGCGGTCCGGACCGTCCGGGATAAAGTCCGGACGTCCGACCTCCCCGATCCGGATCCGATTTTGATCGCGATTTTGGCAGTTTTGACGCGGATTTGAGTCCTTTTCTTGTAGGGAAAGTCCACCCCCCTCATAAATAGATGAGGTGACGGCCGATTAGAACACACAATCGACATATACCCAAAAACACATCTACTTTTCAACTTCTTCTACTTTTTGTCTAGTTCTAGGTCATCTTTGGTGTTTTGCTCGTAAAGCACCTGTTTCTTCTCCGAAATTGAAGATCTCTTTGTTGATTTGCTTGTAAATCATCCGTTCTTCGTAACGTAAAACGAAGTGGCGACTCCCTTACTCTAAACAATTGCGTGGTGCAAGTCTTGTGTTGCGTTGAACAAATTCTTCGTCAACAACTATTTGTCATCCTGGGTGAGAATAGTTATTTCTCACCCCCTCTGTTTTGACATCAATGCATCATAATTTTAAATTTTGTAAATTTTGTCTTATTTCATACGTAAAAAGAGAACGTAAAAAATATAATCGCCGTAAAATAGATTTTATATTACATAAAATTACAAAGGTAAAAATGATGGTGTAAAATATACATAAAATGTATTTTTTTTGATCTTATGATCAATATTTTTGTTTTTTATGTCAAAATTTATGAAGTGAATCCATATTAATGTAACTATTTGTATTACAAATGTAAAAAAATTATGAAAGGTTCATAAAATTACCTCGGGTGAAGAATAAATTATTCTGTACCCAGGGTGATGAATAACTTCACTATATATATATATATAAATGCAGTCTATTCTAAAATCGATGATAGAATAATATTCTGCAATAATCTCGTACTGCCCGGGATGACGATCTCGTACTTCTTCTGTAATACACTGTCGTACTGATTTTTCGTTAAGTCGGTACTGCTCTTCTGTCTGTGTGTAGTAATTCAATCATAGGTTCTAAACCATTAATCGGAATTGCACAAATGACATACCGTTGGAAAGCTACAGAAAATCCTTGGTCTTTTCTTATTGTGACTTTTACCTAATTTTTATATTTTTTATTATGAATTTTCAAAAAAACAGAAATCATCACAAGCTGATTGAAAAGTGTTTTGAACACATTTTTTACCCACTTCTCGGTATTGCGCAAATGATATACCGTTGGAAAGCTACTGAAATTTCCAAACGTTGTTATGTTTTAATGTTTATCAAAATTTTCATATTTTTTGAACAGTTTTGAAAATACTAAAAATCAGTTTTATTAAAAGATGATTATTGATAATTTTTAGATCTCAAAATGATGCAAATCATATGGCGTTGGAAAGCTATTGAAATTTCCCATCTTTTTCATGTATTAAGGTTTTTGAAATTTTACATAATTTTTGAGCAGTTTTGAAAATACCAAGATTCATTCAAAATAGACAAACAGTAATTTGATATTAATTTTTTAACCACTTCTCGGAATAGCGCAAATGATATACCGTTGGAAAGTTACTGAAATTTACAAATGTTTACATGTTTAAGTTTTTTCAAATTTTGCATATTTTTTGAATAGTTTTCAAAATACTAAAATTCAGTTTTATTAAAATATGATCATTGATATTCATCGGACCTCAGAATGATGCAAATGATATGGCGTTGGAAAGGTACTGTAATTTAGCATGTTTTTCGTGTTTTAACAATTTTCCAATTCTTCACAGTTTTTTAACAATATTCAAAATACCAAGATTTTTTTTCTGTTCTGAGGCAATAGAATATTGTACTTCTGTTAATATGAGTTTCGTATTGCCCGGCAATAAAGAAGTTTCTGTATTGGTCAAAATGTTTAAATTGTACTTCCCATAATTTTTTCCAGAGCACTTAAATTCCTTCCACATGTATCTTGTACTTCTCTGTAATATGAGTTTCGTACTGCCTGATAATAATAATAATTGTACCGCTCGAAATGAATAAATTGTACTGCTCGATTTTTGTTGGAAACTCAACTTTGTCTTGTACGTATGTGGAATACGAGTTTCGTACTTCCCGGCAATAAATAATATTTTTGCATTGCTTAAAATAAAGTAATTTCTATTGTTTGTAAATTGTTTACATAGAACTCAAATATCCTTTACATGTATCTTGTACTTCTGTGGGATACACGTTTCGTACTGCCCGACAATAAAAAATAATATTGCTCAAAATGAATAACTGGTACTGCTCAAAATATATCTACGGTACTGCTCAAGATGATTTAGTGGTACTGCTGCACAATAAAAAATATGTATTTCCCACAATTACTTAACAATACTGCTTAAATTTTGTAGCTACAATGGACACAAAGTAATTGCAAAAAGCTAACAGCTAGGACAGAGCCACTGCGAGCAGTGCAAGATTCCTGTGCCGAAGGGGAACCGCCTGTTCCAGCGCTGAAACAACGAGCGGTGAGGGCCAGAGCCATCGTTCCCGGGGTGCCTTCGCCAATTTCATGCGTCCTCAAACGCCAGTTCCAACACAACAGCAACAGGAAATGACCTCGATCCGGTTCAACCATGGGGAAAATTTGTACTAACAGAGAAGGGTGGTGCGTCGCCGGCACCGGTAGCACCATGCTACAATTGGCGGCTGACGAGGGGGTGACCCCACGACTCCTACGGATGAGCCCACCTGGTGTCCATGAAGGCAGAAGGCCCATGAAGATACGGCCCCGGCCCACTAGATGGCACCGACGTAGAAGTCCTCGACTCACAGGGAAGGTGCGAAGACCTGCCGTAAGGAGCAAGCTAGGGTTAGGAAAGTTTACCTGTACACGTAGATGAATTCCCCGAGACCTAGCCTGGTATATAAGGGCTAGGAGGGGCGACGCCAAAGATATCCAATCTCACCTGTAACCCTAGCCCTGAGCGCTCCAGCCTCGGCTTCCTCTGTAATCGCATCTCCCTAATCAATAATATCGAGCAGGAGCGAGCCTCCCTGTTTGCCGACGAGCTATCGTCCAACCTGCGCCTCTCATGACCAACCCAGGGTCCCTGACCATGGGATTTGCCCGTCAATTGGCGTCGTCTGTGGGAACCACACAGGTTGGAAACGCGATCTCGGCGGCCTCATCATCACTAGCACTCATTGACTCGGCGATTCCGGCAAGATCCAACCTGTTCAAGTCCCTCGGATTCACGGCCCACCTCCCGGCCCTCAAACCAGTCTTCACCGACCTACACTCCGGTGTCAATCTGATCTTCGGAGAGTACCGGATCTACATCAACCATTGGGGTACCCTTCGCCTCACCGACGGCACCCGTGCGCTCACGGCAACATCTGCAGCAACGACCGTAGAAGACGCCGCCCGCACGGACGATCTATCTGGCGGATGTAGCCACGCACCTAACTCGCGACTCCACGCTACTCGCGACCGCTCGAGTCAAGCCCCAACATGGAGAAGCACGATCGCACGCATCAACAAGGAAACGGCAAGGGCACCATCACAGGTGTTCATGGAAGAAGTCGGCACATCAACATCAGGTAACAACGGACGAGCCGACGACCCGGGCACTCGACAAGACACCCCAACCACCAACAGGGCGGCTGGGCAGATGGTCGTACAGCTAGGAGAACCGGGGACCATACCAAAGAAAGTCCCGGTGGAGCAAGGACCAAGCAACCAAAAAAGTAGTCAGCAGCCAAGCAACAAACAACAAGCACCTGGCCAGGGCAACCAACCATCACGGAGCAGGCAGCAAACCCCGGTTGCAGCGGCGGGCGAACCGCCCAAATAAAAAATATACTTGTCCAAGGAATCGATGGCAATGGTAAAGGAAGCAGTCGCTCGCGGCGGGTTACTACCATCAGATGCCTCAAGAGACGAGCTAAGGGCATACAACAAGCTAGCGGGAGATCTAACCAAGCAGACGAGACAGTGGCGCCTAGCCATGGAGAAGCAAGCAAAAGCGGAACCCGAAAGGAGAAGCAGTCGCAGACAATCCCCCAGAAGTGACTCACCAGACCACGACTACCCCATCCGCAATATATCGAAGCTCAACAACCTGCGGAAGGCAGAAAAGGCGGGGGTAGTGCGGAAACTGGAAGACGACTTCAGGTCAGAGGAGGATGACGACGAAGAGGAGCCTCTCACTCCGGCAGAAGCACTCGTAAGCGCCCAAGACTACCTATCCCGCGCCCAGAAAAGCAGAAAGGGCAAAACAGATCGCTACACTTCCATAGCTCTGCAGATAATGAAGGACGCTATCGACGCTTCAGTACCTAAAAAATCCAGCGCAAAGCGACACACTCGCGAGCGGACACCGGACAGGGACCCCAGTTCACCAGACGACGACGACGACAACGACAGTAACGACGACAGACGCAGGCGCTCCGGCAAGCACAAGAAACGCGACAGCGACGACAACGGCAGACGCCGCAGCACTCGGCGAGACGCGCGAGATGACATAACGCAGAACAGAGTCAACCGCAGCAGGCGAAGACGCGCAGCAGGCGAGGAATACTCGAAGGAAGAGACTTCCGATGAGGAAATCGAGCCATGTGGAGCACTCTGCTTCACACGTGCCATACGTGAGACGCGCATGCCCAACGGGTTCAAACTGAACTCCACGACTCTAAAGTACAACGGACTCGAGGAGCCGGAGGCATGGCTCGACGACTACCTAACAGCAGTCAAGTTCCAAAGAGGGACCAATGTCACGGCGATGCAGTACGTACAGCTCATGCTCGAGAGCTCCGCTCGACACTGGCTGAAAAATCTTCGGCGCGGATCCATCAGCTCCTGGAGCCAGTTCCGAGGGGCCATCATAGAAAACTTCAAATCAACATACAGACGACCAACGTCGCTCGAGGATCTGCGGGCATGCAAACAAGGAACGAGGGAGGTCCTGCGAGCATACATCCAGCGATGGACGATACTCAAGAATTCAGCGAAAGACATCTCAGACGAGAGTGCGATCGAAGCATTCAGGCGAGGTCTCCAGCGCGTCGAATTCAAAGAGCAGCTCGGACAGATGAAAGTCCGAACACTCACACGGCTGCTAGAACTAGCCAACAGCTGGGCGGACGGAGAAGACTCCGTTCGTAATGAAACAGAAACTCACACCGCACGATCAGAGTACGACTGCGACTACAACGGAGATAGAGGAGACGACAGAAGAAGGAAGCGACCCAGACGGAACTTCTACAACGACAGAGGACCTGACATGGTCGCCGCCAGTTTCTCAGACAACCGGAACGGCAGTCACCGTGATGACAACAGACCACAGCGCCGAGACAACCCAGAAGACGAGCCCCAGGCTCAAAGACGAGAATGGAGGACAAGACAGCCACGCGACGGCACTCGCGCATTCCGCTCCGCCAAAGAACAACTCGATGGACCGTGCTCTCTACACGGATTCAGAAACGAGCGAGGAGAGCTCAAATCATCCCACACCCTCAGGAATTGTCGAAACTTCAACGAGTTGGCCGAGGAGAAAAACCGCTCCGCGGTCGCAGCAGCACGACCGCTCGCAAGCATAGCAGTTGGGCCAGTCGCCCACGATGCGCCACCAGCCCCCCTCTACCAACAAGGCAGGTGGCCGCCATCCAGGAACGGCAAAAGACGACAGAAGAAGAAAACCAATACCCAGAAGCCCACGGGAGGATCTACATGATACAAGAAGGCAGAACTTCCAACAGGCAGCAGAAACAAGTCACCAGACAAGTCTTCCTGGCAACCTCCGCACACCCGGCCGTCCCAGAGTACCTGCGCTGGTCGGAGACAGAAATCTCCTTCTCCCGGGACGACCACCCGCCAGTCGTCCCCCAACCAGGGCACGCCGCGCTAGTGCTCGAGGCCAGAATCGGAAACTACGACATCTCGCGAGTGTTCATGGATGGCGGCAGCGGAATCAACATCATCTTCACCCGAACACTCGACGACATGCTCATCCAAAACAACGCAATCAAGTCCTCAGGCACAACTTTCCACGGAATCGTACCAGGAAAAGCAGTCTACCCCCTCGGAAGGATAAGCTTGGAGGTAGTCTTCGGGAACGCGATGAACTTCCGTAAAGAAACACTTGACTTTGAAGTAGTTGATTGGACACCACTCAATTCTCGGTCGGCCAGCTTTCGCTCGCTTCATGGCTGTACCCCACTACGGCTACCTCAAGCTGAAGATGCCAGGCCCAAACGAGGTCATCACAATCAGCGGCAGTTTCTTCAGATCCGACCGCTGCGACAAAGAATTCCACAAGATAGCAGAAGCATTCGTAGCCCACCAAGCCAGCAGGACCACAGGACTCACAGAAGAAGCGCTCCCGTAGAAGAAAAGAAACATCGCCCGAAGAAATCCAACACTACGAGACAAAGCTGCCAGGACCTTAAAGCCACTACATCATCGCCCTAAAAAGAACCCACCCTCAACAGAGCCCGCCTACTCTTTGTAAGAAACAACAGGAAGATATTACATAAAATATTTTTCCACAAAATTAACTCGGCACTCGGGGGCTCGCCGAAACAGCCACCCCCCGACGCGCCCTCCGCAATGGCGGAAAAATTAACTCGGCACTCGGGGGCTCGCCGAAGCAGCCACCCCCGACGCGCCCTCCGCAATCGCGGCAAAATTAACTCGGCACTCGGGGGCTCGCCGAAGCAGCCACCCCCCGACGCGCCCTCCGCAATCGCGGCAAAATTAACTCGTCACTCGGGGGCTCGCCGAAGCAGCCACCCCCGACGCTCCATCCGCAATCGCGGCAAAATTAACTCGGCACTCGGGGGCTCGCCGAAGCAGCCACCCCCCGACGCGCCCTCCGAAATCGCGGCAAAATTAACTCGGCACTCGGGGGCTCGCCGAAGCGGCCACCGCCCGACGCGTCCTCCGCAACCGCGGAAAAATTAACTCGGCACTCGGGGGCTCGCCGAAGCAGCCACCCCCCGACGCGCCCTCCCCAATCGTGGCAAAATTAACTCGGCACTCGGGGGCTCGCCGAAGCAGCCACCCCCCGATGCGTACTCCGCAATCGCGGCAAAATTAACTCGGCACTCGGGGGCTCGCCGAAGCAGCCACCCCCCGACGCGCCTTCCGCAATCGCGGCAAAATTAACTCGACACTCGGGGGCTCGCAGAAGCAGCCACCACCCGAGGCGTCCTCCGCAATCGCGGAAAATTAAAACTTAGCACTCGGGGGCTCGCCGAAGCAGCCACCCCCCGAGACGCCCCACACAACTACAAATGGAGACGATATATACAACCAAGAAGAAGCATATACAACGAAGGGAAAAACCTAATCTTTAGGCTCCAACTTTTCCTTAATAAGTGCACCCAGATGGAAGTCGTTCTCTTCACAAACTCGCCTCACAACTTGGTGCGCGTGCCTATCTACAGCCACGTAGTGCTCATTCATCGGATGATTCCTACCACCCGGAGGACCCGACACCACCTGAGCAAAGTCCACCCCTGGCCAATGACTATGGACCAAGCCCAAAGCAGCTCGGGCTCCGGCACGAATCTGGTGATCCATCACTCGACGCAACTCGGCAGGCTGAGAAAATACGCGACAAAGCCTCTCAAGGGACGAAGGAACCACCTCCAACGGATAGAACTCAACATGAATACCACCCAACACCCGTTGGCAGTAGCCGAGAGCTTCCGGTACCCGCTCAACTCGGCGACGAAGCAACGCAAACGCTCGAGCACGAGCCCCATCTTGCCCAAAAGGGATTGCTCGCCTGCACACTAGGATCATCAAGCCGCGACATCTCCGACTGAAAGGCCCTCTCCTCATCCCGAGTTCGCCCTGCCAGCACTTCGAAAGTCAAGAACTACGATCAAAGACAGAGATGGCGAAAACCCACCAAAACGGAATTAAAGCAACCAAGCAGAGGCAAGACTCACCCCGCAGGAGGTCAGACAACTTCACCACCCACGAAGCAAGGCCCTCAACCACGGACTCGGCACGCTCACGCCTAGTACGATGAACGGCCACGGACCCCTTCAGACGGACAATGTCCCGCTCAGCGTCCTTCAGCCGCAAGCAAACGGACTCGTACACACCCTCGCGAGCGCCATCCTTCAGCGAACTCCACGGACGAAGGAATCCAGGAGCGGACTACCGCAGGATGAACAAAACAAATCAAAAATAGCAAGAGGAACAGCCAAGCAGACATTCAGATAGAAGTTGCAAAAGATCAACCGTCACAACAGAGTCAGGAATTACAGACAAAGTTTCCAAAACGGTGAAATCACTACTATGCCTCCCCCTCACCTACGACAGGGGGACCCTGAGCATCTACAACTTGTTGAAAGCGATGACCCAGCCTATCGGCTCGGTCGTCCTGCTCACCAGAATAGCACGGGATGGTCTCAACTAAGGAATCGTTAAAGGAAACCCCATGCCCTATAAGGACGACCAGGGCCGTGGAAGAACCACTCACCACGCTCTCCGCCACCAGATCCACCATATCTTTTCCATCATGGCCGAACGCAGCGACCCGAGCACCCAGGCCATCAGGCACCTTCGTACCTTCCGGCATAAGGTGCTCGTGCGCAAGACCCACAACATTGGAAGCCCGGGCGCAGACGTCCTCGACCACTGCAACAACACCCGCTACAGCATCAACAACACCCTGGAGAACTCCAGACCCCGACGCAGCAGCCTCCATCGGCTTCGCACCCACAGCAGCTGCACCAAGCAAAGAAACGTCATCAAGGGCAAACAGAGGAAACAACAATAGTGGAACACCAAACTTACACACTAGAGAGCCCGCCAAGGCGCGAAGACGTTTGCCCTTGACTGCCTCCACCTGCGCATGCGCATCCTCAGCCTGGCGAAGGCGAACCAACTCCTCATGCTGACCATGCAACTCCGCCTCCTTGGAAGCCAAGGCAGCCTCGAGAACGGAAACAGTCCTCTCCGCCTTTTCGGCTTGTTTCTCGGCAGCCTGGCGACGACCTGCGAGGCAAAGACAGTACTCAGAACAAAAGACGAAGTACCCACAAGCTCAGCAGCAAAAAGAATAAAGCTCACCATCCATAACAGATAAGGCATCTTGGGCAGACTCATGAGCCTGTTGCCAACGCTCAGCTTCAAGAACCAAACGCTCACAGTGTTGGAAAACAGGCTGCAAGAACCAGGCAATCAGGTGTTAATTAAAGACAAGACTACAAGCAACTGCAAACAGTTACTTCTAGCCTCGGGGGCTACTCCCATCGGGAGCACTGCCGTGCCCCCGATGATGAAGCAACACAGACATGAATCATCTTACCAGTTTGGAGACATGATCGAAAGCACGAGCTTTGTCTTCAATCGCCAGACCAACACGGCCAAAGTACGGAGGACAAAGCCCAGTCGACCTAGGCTCAGGAGCAGTAGCGCCAGGCACACCAGAAGGAGACACGCCGGTAACGACACCCGCCGTCGAAACAGCAGGAGTCGCCATCGGCCCAGATTGACCAGCGGCAGTCGAGTGGTCTTCAGGACGCTTGGCCGCCGCCCCAGAGCTCGTCGATTTCAGATCAGTAGCAGCCGCGCTGGTGCATGAAGTAGCCGGAGCAGGCACAGCACTACAAAACAAAGCATTACCAGTCGCAAGAGCAAGGAAAAAGAAACAGGCACTAATTCAGCAGAATCTTACCCGACACGCGCCCCACGAGGGCGCCCCAACCTCCCAAGCCTGGCCCTCTTGGGAGGAAGGGCCGGAGAAAAAGCCGAAGGGGAAGGCCCAGCAAAAGGAGCAGCAGAAGGGACAACATCACCTAACGCGGCATGATCTTCAACATCCAAGGGGCGCGACCGCTTCACACGGAAAGGACTCGAGTCCTCACTATCTCCGGTCTCCACTAGCACAATCTCAGCATTAACAGCCGGCACAGCACCACCAACTGCGGAAGCTTTAGACTCTTCATGAATATCGGCGTCTTCCGGCTGCGGAGGATTACACGGCACTGGAGCATGGCCCTGCAAATCAAGCAATGTCAACAACAAAACAAAACGAAGTACTCGCCCAAACAAATAAAGGAACATGGGCACCAACCGGTGGCGGAGGATGATCAGAAGCATATGGAAGGACAAGGCGCATCTCGGAAATACTAGAGCACTTGGTCACATGCTGGATACGAGCCAGCAAGGCATAAGGTTCTAGCTCTTCAGGCGAGCATCTCGTCGAGTCATCGAGCCCCTCGTACTGCCACATAGGGCGATCCCGATGCTGCAATGGTTGAACCCGCCTCCCCACAAACACAGAGATAAGCTGACCACCAGTCAAGTTATCCTTCAAGACAGAAATCGTCTCCAGAAATGGAGTCAGTACAGACGACTCCGCCTCGGTCAGAGAATGAGACCACGAAGGTTGTCTGACCGCTCGTGCGCCTGGATTGAAAGAAGCAAGACCAAATCGCTGACCAACAACGCAACGATCCCTCAGATAAAACCAGCCTTTCCGCCAGCCACTAACGGAATCGATCTTCTCCAAGTCAAAGTATGAATGTTTATCCCCAATGGAGATACCCACTCGACCCACGGCGTATTCACAGTTCGTCCTTTTTACATTAAAAAGGCGTCTCCAAAGTCCCCAATGGGGATAAATCCCCAAGAAAGCCTCACAAAGGGTGATAAAACACGCAATGTGCAAAATCCCATTGGGAGTAAGGTCATGCAATTGGAGCCGATAGGAATACAGCAAGCCCCGAACGAAAGGATGCAGCGGAAGAGCAAACCCACGGTGGAAGAAAGCTTGGAAGCATACCCTCTCATCCGCCGCCGGCGCTGGAGTCGACTCATCACCAGGAAGACGAGCATCGCCCGCCACCACCACGCCATCAGCAACCAGCGCATCCAGATCTTCAGCCCCGAACGTGGACCGCTCCCACTTGCCAGACATCTTGGCCGACTCAATGGCAGCACGGGAGCGCTTGGACATAGATCTCACAGCAGCACGTAGAGAAGAAAAGACGACAGCTCAGGCACACGAAGGAAAACAGAGAAAGAGGAGGAAGGCAATGGCTGGGTAAAATCTACAATGCTCCCGGTCGCATGGTATTTAAACTCAAGATCCCGGCAAACAGGGCCACCGGCCAACCTTTTCGCCCAGTAAAAACGTGCCACGATCCCGTACAGAGGCGAAAAACATGGAAAATCCAACCGGCGCAGTAAACAACACCGCCCACTACGCGCGCAAAAAGAGGACCATGATCGCGCGACGCGAAAATCTCGGCAGGACAGCGTCAAGTCATTTCACACGATAGACCGCAGCGGTCAAAAAATGGCAGAAGACCACGCCAATGTCATATCGCAGCAAGGCGTATGCAGTACGCCATCAAGGCCAACAGATTCCATCTTTCAGATCTTTTCCCCCAAGGAAGAAAAACATCTTACTCCCATCGGGAGCGTACATCATAAGAGTCTCGGGTGCTCCCTCACCTAAAGGTTAGTGTCAGAACCCTCTGTTAGGTAATGTGCTAGGATGAAAGTAACCTTGCATCATGTCAAAATCTCAAAGGAAATTCAACTTCAAAATCCAAATGGGAGAAGGAACACCCCCCAGATGAATTAATTCAAAAGGCCAGATAAAAATCTTCTCCAAAAATTCATGTTAGATTTTTGAAAAGTCTTATAAATGAGTGTGATCACATATCAAGTGATGTGGGACCCATCCCATGCTCATAGATTTTTCAAATATTCAAACAGTGCCTTGGAATTAAAGAAATAACCCTATTTGAATTAAGATTCAAATTATTTGAATTTTAAAAATGTTGAAAGTTTATAAGTGGCTAGTCTATATTATTATGAAGCCACATAAATTTTTTCAGCATTTAATAAAATGCCTAGCTAATTATTTTAGCACAGCAAAACAAATAGCAGAAAAGAAAAACAGAAAAGAAAGAAAAATCCTTACCTGGCGCCCAGGCGAAGCCGGCCCACCCCAGCCCAGCCGGCCCACAGGGGCAGCAACGTCTTCTTCCCCCTCCCGCGCCTCCAAGCTGCTCGGTGGAATGCCACCGAGCTAGCCGGGGACGCCACGTCGCCGCCGGGAGCTTCCAGGCCTCCCCGTGGCCTCTTCTCGCGTCTGGAGACTCCTCGCAGCCGCCTCCCTCCATTCCCCCCCTCCAGAGCTTCCTCCTCCTCCTCCCGTGCTCGAATCCGTCGCCGCCCGAAGCCTCACCGGAGCGCACCTCTGTGGACGACGTGGCCACCGTGCCCTAGAGCTCAAGCCAGCAAGTCCACCGTGCTCCTCGTCCTCGACTTCGTCTTCAAGCAGAAGCTGGAGCCCTAGTTCCTCCCCGAGCCGACGCCATCGTCTTCAACCTCTCGCTGGACCCGCGAGCTCGCCGCCGTCGATTCGCCGCCGTTGAAGCCTCCCCAAGCTTGCCGTTGCTTCTGTTCGAACCGCGGTGAGCTACTGAGTGTTTCCCCTAAGCTTCCAGCACCCCGCGACCCCTCTATCCGTTTTCACCATTGATGCCGAAGCACGTCGCCGCCATGGACGACGATGAGGTCGCCCCTGTGCCCCATCATCGCGTCCAGCGCGCGCGTTTGACTCCCAGTGATTCTAGCTTTCAAACGCACGCGAGCTCAGCCCAAACCGTGCACTACAACGTCAACTACGACCTCGCCGCCATTCTGTTGCCGCCGGAGTCATCGCCTTCGTCGCTCCCGACCACCCCGTGACCCCCTGTTGCCTCCAGAAGACGCGGACGAAGCTGCTGCATCCATTGGTGCCCTCCCCGTGGCCTCCTGTGGCCCCTAGCCCTTTCCCGTGCAGCACCGCCGTGGCTCCAGTCGCCGGCGTTTAGCCGCCGGCGAGTTAGCCAGACCCCCCCCCCCCCCCCCCCCCCGCGTTAATCACCTGGCAAATGACCCCCTGGGTCACTGACCAGTGGGCCCAGTGGCTTAATTAAGCCACTGGATTAATTTAACCCACGGGTTAATTTAACCCAGTCACTGACAAGGTGACCCCACATGTCAGCCCCCCCTGACGTCAGCACTTGCGCAATAAATCAATTAAATGAATTTCCAGATATTATTTGAATTAAAGAAATTCCAGAAAATACCCCAAACTTTGGAAATTCGTAGAAAATTCATATTAACTCCAAATTGGACAAATAATATATGAAAAATGATCAGGAGAAAATTATCTTTCCAAATATGCAACTTTCAACTCTGTTTGAGTTGAATTTAAAATGTGATCAGTAGCATTTGCTATTTGATTTAAATGGAATTAAATCAAATTCAAATCAAATATTTTTGCAACTTGAACCATGGCAACATGCTACATTTCAATCACACATCAGAGGCATATCTTATACAATTTAAGATAATTCAAAATGATCAAACCATGTCATATACAACTTGGTTAATTTGAATTCAAATGTGGAGTTTGAATTTGCATTTCAAATGCAATATACTCCACTTAAATGGAATTGCCTCACACATCAAAACTTATACTTCAAGTTTCAACATTCATTCATGTGCTTGAGCATTGCATTCATATTGATTGCTACTTCGTGCTTTGTTTGTCGAGTAGAGGTGGAACCGGAGCAAGAGGTTGCAACCTTCGTTGAAGACCCCGAACCCGAATCTCGTCAGCAAGGCAAGCAAACCCCCATTGATCATGTCGATAAAATCCCACTTCCCTCTCATGTCTCGCTTATGCATTGTTTAGGATGATCACCATGCTACGTTTCTACCGCATAGATGAACCCATTCCTTTGCATGACCTATCATTTTGTCACAGTAGTAAGCAAACCACAATCCTAGCAAATGTAGGAGTTGTTTGATATCATGTGGCCCCTGCAATGTTACTGCTTATTGCATGCTTAGTATGATACCATGTTGTTACTGTGATGTGAGTCCGGATGGGAATGATCATGTTGATGATGGTAGAAAAGTGTTGGTGAATCGACCCTAATACAAGGTGAACGATGAGAGGCTGTGTAGGAGTACACAGTGGGTTGTCTCGTTGAACACCGCCCTAGTACGAGTTCTTGTGTGGTGATCCAAGATGAAGAGTACAACCACACATTGGGCTCACTGACCCCTCTCGACTTACTAACTCATCCCTTTCGATGTCCAGATGTCGCAATAGTTCGGAGTTCTGGTAGGTCTGTGGCCTGGTTGCTAAGTGAGAGAACGGCTCATCCGAGACCAGCTTATGCACCACGCACACATCACTTGGGTCCACTTCGGTAAACCGGTCGGGTTCACGATTGTGGTAACCAACCCAAGTAGGCGGCTTTCTCGGACTAGATCGGCTATGAGGTAACAGTTGTGGTGAGCATCCTCGCTGGCACCCCTTGAATGGTGTCGAGATCAAAGGCGGTAAATGATGGTCATGTGTGTGTAGCGGTACACCCTTGCAAGGTTAACAAAACTATTCGAATAGCCGCGTCCACGGTTATGGACTGCTTGGAAAGCTTAGCTTGATTATTAGATAACTTGAACCGGATACTTCTAAAACACACCAAGATAAGTGTGAGTGCTATGGCGTGCTTCCTCGTGGGGAAGTCGAGGAAGGTACCATAGTGGTGTATTGGTTGGAGAAAGTAGTGGACTCGTGTACGCTTCTTACCTCAAAGTCTGGTACTCGTAGTTCAGGATTAGCCAAGTCAAAGCTGGCACTTCTGCAAGTGAACCCCACCTCCCTTTACCTTGATACATGTGCATGAGTAGTATAGCTCCTATGTAAGTCTTTCTGAGTACGACTTTGTACTCACGTTTGCTTAATCTATGTTTTAGATGATGCCACTGACCCCGAAGGTGGCTTCTTCATCGAGCTGGACGACTGAAGACCAACTAGTCTAGTCCCAGTCAGACGACTGGTTCCCTCGTGGAGGGCTTTGTGTTTAAATAAGGCTTCTTAAGCCATTTGTTAAACTTGTCTATACTCAGACATAATTTGCTTCCGCTTGTAATGTAATGTTGGATCACATGTATGTGATCTCTGTGTGCACTCTATAAGAGTTATCAATAAATATGTACACTTTGTAGAGAAATGCAATGGTACCTGCTGTTCATACAAGGCATGTGTGCTGCGTGTATGTTTATAACATGCATGTCTTTGTATGGGTTTTCGAGACCTTAGTTGTGTTCTGGCTGGCGGTCTTTCATACACCAAGTGGCCCTTAGATGTGCGCAGCTTGGGGCATCGCGATGCGATTGTTCGAGACTCCGTCTCGTGCACACTTTGTGGTATGATCGAGCCCGCCCTAGACCCCGACTAAGTGATCGGGCTGGAGTAAGTCTATGTAAGAGTTTTGAGATAGTCGATAGTATGGTTGAGGCGACTTGTCTTTGAATATGGGAGTTCACCACCCATATCATTAGACTTGTGTGCGGACGATGAGGACCCATCTCAGTTGATCATCCGGCCTGGATGGGATGCCCCTCACGTACGATGCTTTCCGAGAATGTTCAGTGCTTGGGCTTGTCTGCTTAGACAAGTGGGTGCGGTTCTCGGCTCTCCATATGACTATGTCTTAACTGGACTTGCATACGCTAACCCCGGGTCCCGACAGTTAGCCACGTGCTCGAGTGAACACTCGCACTTATAAGAGTCTCGGGTGCTCCCTCAACTCGACGAAAGACAAACAAACGTTCGCCAAGACCATACGGCGCTAAGAGTCCCGGGTGCTCCCTCACCCGAAGAGCCGAAAAACAGCATTCGAGTGACTACTCGCGAACCCCCCCCCCTCCCCCGACTGAGCACTCGAAAAGAAAGCTCCTCGGGTGAATGTGTGAACAGCTCGCTTGATGTTTTGTTCCAAGCGGGTGCAATGCTATAAGGCTCCGCGCCTCAAAAACACACTTTCCTGGAACACGATACACTGTGCCCAGATGCCACGCAAGATTAGCGTGTAGGTAAGACCCCGCTGTGAAGTACGGCCGGGCTGGGACTTGCCGAAGAGCGATTTCACTCCCAACCTTTCCCATGCGCAGAGCATGATAGATAAGCCGGGCGGACGCGCCTTAGGCTACACACATTACTGGCGGCAAATGAACACCGTAAGACCTGAAGCGGCCGGACTTTTGCTCGACACCAGTGTTCCAAGCTCACGTCGAGGGACGTGGGTTTGATTGGGCTACTGTGGTATTTGCCCTAGTGCAATTCACCAAGGCTCGATCCGTCGACTCCTTGGGCCCTTTCAGCTTAGCATCCCTCGAAACAGGTTTTGTCATGGCCACCAAACTGCCAGCGACCCACGGATGAACCGTGCATATCAATGAACGACATATAAATGTACTCAAGTCCCTGCGCGACTCTTCGAGTCCCCCAGGCACTCGGGGGCTACTAACGAGGGGGTGACCCCACGACTCCTACAGATGAGCCCACCTGGTGTCCATGAAGGCAGAAGGCCCATGAAGATACGGCCCCGGCCCACTAGATGGCACCGACGTAGAAGTCCTCGACTCACAGGGAAGGTGCGAAGACCTGCCGTAAGGAGCAAGATAGGGTTAGGAAAGTTTACCTGTACACGTAGATGAATTCCCCGAGACCTAGCCCGGTATATAAGGGCTAGGAGGGGCGATGCCAAAGATATCCAATCTCACCTGTAACCCTAGCCCTGAGCGCTCCAGCCTCGGCTTCCTCTGTAATCGCATCTCCCTAATCAATAATATCGAGCAGGAGCGAGCCTCCCTATTTGCCGACGAGCTATCGTCCAACCTGCGCCTCTCATGACTAACCCAGGGTCCCTGACCATGGGATTTGCCGGGGTTGATCCCCGTCAGCGGCCCACAAGAAGCACCAGGGAGCGAAGGCTCCCACGCCTCTCCATTATCCCGTGAGGCCAACTCGGCCCACAAGCAGCACCAGCGACCGGCCGCCGGGCGGTGGGCGGAGATGGCCGGGGCTGGCTGCGGCGGGGTGGTGCCGGGGCGTGGCTGGCGGAGATGTGCTTGGGCGGGGCGGCGAGGCGAGGTCAGGATAGATCAGGAGGAGGGGGAAGTGCCGGGGAGGGTCGGGCGACAAGGGGCTTGGGCGGGGCGGAACGACGATAGCCGGTAGCCGGGGCGGGCGGGTGGCACAGGCCGGGCGGGGCGGACGGCGGTGGCCGAGGTGGGCTTGCCTCGCTGGCGGAAGAAGGAAGAAGGCGAAGACGCGATCTGATAAGGAAGGCGTGGAAGTTGAGAGGAGAGAGAGAGAGAGGTGGAGGTGGACGTGGGTGGAGGGAGTTTTTTCGTTTTTTGGGAATTTCCCTATATAAGAGCAACCTATTGTTGAATAATATTCTACAATCAGTTGTAGAATAGACCCAACCTATTGGGGACGGGGGAGGCGGGGCACGGTGGTGCCGGGGGTCGGGCGGCGGGCGGTGGTGCCGGGGATTGGGCGGCGCACGGTGGAGGCCGAGGAGGGAGGTGGTGGCAGTTGTCGGGCTGCCGCGAGGTGGTGGTGGGTCGGGCGAAGCGAGAGGTGGTGGGGTGGTGCTGTGGTCTGTACGTGGGTGGGGTGGGATCGTGCGGGGTAGATGGATAAGGGCTGGTGGTTTTTTGTAATCGCATCGTGCGGGTTTGAGCGGATTTTTTGTACCCACGTCAGGTGTTGGCAGAATAAGAAAAAGTGGTGCTAGAATAAGGTCTTAAGGGGTGTTGTTAGAATAGACCCACCCTATATATATATATATAAGTTGTACAGTTTCACTTCTCAGTAGTATTGTTTCACCTACCCCTTCTCTGCGGTTCACAATCGTTCGCAAAAATTTTTAAGAGAAAGAACAACGAAGATGCAGTTCCCTTTCCCGTTCGGTGTTGTGTAGTCGCATGTCTAATGAAGTTCGCGGTGTGCAGTTTAATCGTGATTCGTTTTTATAAAAATATGTAAAAAACAAAAAATGCAGATGTTCTTTCTGTCAACAAATGCGGTGCGGTCGCTCGACCGATGCAGTTCTTTTCACCGATTCTAGATTCACGAAAAAACACGTACATTTCTGTTTTCCGATAATGCAGTGCGGTTTCCCGTCGGATGCGGTGCGGTTGCCCAGAGAATGCAGTTCACTTGGTCGATTTCGGCTCCGCGAAGAACGAAGTTCCACGTTTTTAGTAGAATCGACACAACTTTTAAACCATAAGGAATTAGAAAGTGTGTCCTACTTGAAAATGGAGCGCCTCAACAATATCAATCCAACTGTGTATCAATTGCATCGACCGGATAAGCGAATCAAAAGAATTTATGAAAAACACCCACTGCCCCAAATGTAGACAGCCACACCGTTTTTCAAATTACTTCAAAACCGTGGGGAATCTAGAAAAGTGTTCAACATATGGATTAATCCCTTACTCCATACGAATCCAACGGTGTATCCTACGCATCAATCACACCAGCGGTTAAAAATTTCTACTCTCTACAAGATCCGGCTGCGAAAAACAGAGTGTGCGCGATTTTTTGCGGCTAGATTTCTCTCAAATCCCTAGCGAATTAGACAAAGTATTCTACATAAGGATGGAGCTCCTGATTGATATAGTTCCAACGGTATATCATTTGCATCATTCTGATAAACGGTTTAAGAGAAATCGCAGAAAAACTGCCGCTGCGAAAGTGGGACGCCACCCCATTTTCGAAACTTTTCTTAATCCGCGAAGAATCGAGGAAAGTGTTCAACATGCGAAAGATGCTCAATTTCCATACTAATCAAACAGTGTGTCATACGCTCAATTCCGATAAACGGTTCAAAAGTTAGAGAGAAAACGCTGCTTACGGTTCAGCTCGGGTGGGTCTATTCTAACAACACCCCTTAAGACTCTTATTCTAACAACACCCACCCCTCCCTCTCACCTAACATACATCCTAGCGCGGCAGCGCCAAGAACCGGCGGCAACCCCCACCCCTCCCCACCTCCTAGCGCGGTAGCGCCCGCGGCCGGCGGCGACCCCCACCCCTCCCCGCCTCCTAGCGTGGCAGCGCCCGCGGCCGGCAGCGAACCCCGCCCCTCCCCGCCTCCTAGCGCGGAGCGCCCTCGGCCGACGGCGAACCCCGCCCTTCCCCGACTCCTAGCGCGGCAGCGCCCCGCGGCCGGCGACGAGATCCACCCCTCCCCTGCGAACTGCTACGAACGGCTAGGAGCGCCACGATGTAGCGTGGACCGCCGCCGTCGCCTACAGCTCTACCCCTGCCGCAGATCCAATCTTCTGGCCTGGGAGATCCGCCTTCGTTCAACATATCAAAGCATCCGGTCGCGGTGATGCATGGAAGGGGGAAGCGAACTGCAAGGATACCATCTCCGGCAAACTCGCAATCATCGTGGGAGCGAACTAGAATGGTCACATCGCCCGTCCAGCCTTCGCCGGCGACAATGGAGAAAGTTATAAAAGTTCATGTGTTCCTGCATCGCAGGTGGGCTGCATGGCGAGAGCATTCCGAACTGCATCTGCAGAACAACAGAACTACACTCAAGAGGAGGGTGGCGCATCAAGACAATGTAAGCAGTTCGCCTACCAAAAACACCCCACCCCCAGTTTAAAATATAGTGCAGTTTGCTTCTAGTGTTGATAGGAAAATTCAAAATGTAGTTTTATGTTTATTGCAATGTAGTGCCTTCTTGCGTCAAATGCATTCGCGTCTCTCCCCATGGCTTACATGTGTATGGTACATTAGGTAGTAGTTTGTAAAAACAATGCAGTGCACATTGCTTATATTATGTTGGAGCACTGTCTCTTGAACTGAACTGCATGGGAGTACAGTGCAAGGAATTACATTAGGTAGTAGTTTGTAAACAACCCTGATCTCAAAGAGGAGGGTAGCATATCCGAAATAATATAGTTACCCAATTACTGAACTGCAGAGTAACAATGCAGTGCAGTGTAGTTTCTGCGGTTTTGCGTATAGAATGACATATAGTATGGAAATGCAGTTCACTATTTTTGCAGAATACTAAAGTGCAGTTTGTTGCCTATTCTCCTATGCAGGATGTAGCTGTGCAGAGAAGACAAAAGATGCAGCGAGTGATTCGGAACAAATAACCCCTGAAATGCGTTGAGAGAGAAGAATGGGAGATGGCCACAAGGATAACACCAGAAATACCTAGGGGTATTTTCAACACAACAAACAAGACTGCATACTCAACGGATGAAGATGTAGAGGAAAAAGATGAAAACAGAAAAGAAGATAGCAAGCAAGATGAGGAGGACGATGAGCTGCTCTACATGGGGGAGCATGCGCAGCAAAACGACGATGAAGATGACGATGAAGAGCAACTCATAACAGTTATGAAGCCAAGGTACACGCACGTTTTTGAAACATTCGGTCAGCAGATAAGAACGGGTGATATTGCGCCTCCACAAAACAATGTTGTACCCCACAAAACGATGTTGAACAAGAGCAAGTTCAGGAGCGACCGGTTCATCAACACAGAAACAGTAGGATTCCACCAAGGCCGCCTACCACACAGCAAAAGGATCAGAACCCAGATCAGAAAAGGACACAAGCAACAAAAAAAGTACAGTTCTCAACACTTCAGCCTACTCAAGATCCTCGATTACACATGTCTGTTGTAACTCCTCCATGCCCAATAAACATCGGTGAGCTGCAAACACGAGTGGAGAATAAGCAATACACACATGTAAGCTTCATTGCCTTGCTATTGCAGTTCACTTGTGAATTCTTTTTCAGCCTGTGCATCCTTCGTTAACAAAAGAAAAACATTTTCACGTTGCGGTGCAGAACAAGAACTTGCTACAAGAACTTGTGCCTGCGAAAGGTATGCAGTTCACCTCTTTCGCAGCGGCACAAGAGTTCTACAACACATATGCGAGGCATGCAGGCTTCGGCACACGGAAAAGGGGCGCGTACAAGACGAAAACTACTTAGTTTTCTCAAGGGAGGGCAAGAACCAGGAGTCTGTTGCATATTATGACAGAAAGCAAGATAAAATAATGAAAAGAACTGGCTGCAAGGCGAAAATAAGAGCGAAAAAAAAAATCAAGGATGTGTTTGTGATAGAACATGTTGAGCTCAATCACAACCACAAGATGATTGAGAGCCCAGCTATGCTTCTGCACATGCACTCGCATAAGAGGGAAGATCCATTGCTTGATAAACTGGTAAAGGACATGCAGAGCGACAACCTGACACACACGCAAATGATGTCAACCCTGTCAAGAATGTCGGGAGTGCTACACTTTATGGGACGCACTAGCCGTGACTGGGTGAACAAGTACGTACATTAAACTAGCTCATATCTCGTCTACTTGATGTAGTTCGCTTATGCGTTCCTGTTTGTTGTTTAATGCTGATATATGCTCTGCTTTTGAACTGCAGGAAGTACCAGTTCGCAAAGGAGGAAACCGAGGACGATGTAAAGAAACTCCTAGATTTCTTTGAGAAGATGCAACAAATAAACCCGGAGTTCTTCTATGATTACAACAAAGATGCCAAGAACCGTGTGCAAAACATCTTCTGGGCGAACGCGAGCTGCCGGGGTTCCTACGAAGATTTTGGAGATTGTATCACATTCGACACAACGTACAAGACCAACAAGTTTCACATGCCTCTGGCGTGTTCGTTGGAGTAAACCACCACCTGAAAAGTACAATATTTGCAGTGGATCTTGTCATGAAACGATACCATCTTTCGAGTGGGTGTTCCGGATGTTCTTGCGTTGCATGAACAACAAACGGCCAATCTGCATACTAACAGGTAAACTAAAAAAGAAAATAGATTTAAATAGCCACTGCAGTTCACTGCTAGGTTTTTGTAGTCCATTTCTTACATTCAAACAAAAAAGAAACAACGAAAAAACAAAAAAATAAATGCAGTTCTCTCAAAAATAACTGACTTCTTGTTTTCAAAAAAACATGCAGATCAATGCCCCTCCATGGATTCAGCGATAAATACTACACTGATAGGCACGCTGCACAAGTTATGCCATTGGCATATACTGAAAAAATACAAGGATCACCTGTCCATGTTGTACAAGGCATATGAGACATTCAAAGATGAGCTGACATCAGTTCTCAACCACCCATTGATGCCATCGGAGTTTGAACACGCTTGGCGTGATCTCATGGAGAAGTATAACCTACAGAGTGATGAAATTATGAAGGCCCTCTGGACAGAACGAAAATAATGGATATCGGCTTACTATAAGGAGGTGTTCTATGCACGGATGACGTCAACACAGAGACGTGAAAGCATGAAACGGATATTGAAGAGGAACTTTGTCAGGGAAAGACACGACCTACACATATTTGCATCGCAGGTGGACAGATGCATCCATACGAGGAGAGGCATCGAGCATGCAGAGACCATGGCTAACGAGGTATGTGACAAAAATGAAACATTTTAAGCTCGATGAGCGATTCAGAATCATTGCTGATTCTTCTTTTATTTTAAAAAATACAATTCTCTTCAGTATGAAAAAAATAAGATGAAAGTGTGATGTTAAAATGCAGTTCTCTTCTGTATAGAAAAAAAATTATTTTTTTGTTAAACAAAAATATGGGGAGGGGGGGGGGTGGACCCCCCAACAGGGCATGCGCTCCATAATGTACATAAATGACATATATTGCTACCTCATATAACATATATTTGCACTGAAACAATATTACTACTAATCCAGGCCAAATCTTCATTTTTTCCTGTGAAAAACAGCTAATTGACTGGCTTCTTTGTTTACAGACGGAAATAAAAACTACTACTCAGTTTGGTTTCGGGGTTCAGCTGTCCAAGATTCACACAAGGGTAGTCTTTGTTGACTTGAAGCAAACACA
Organism: Bromus sterilis; assembly: GCA_950022295.1. Taxonomy (NCBI): domain Eukaryota; kingdom Viridiplantae; phylum Streptophyta; class Magnoliopsida; order Poales; family Poaceae; genus Bromus; species Bromus sterilis. Next base: position 263,830,403 of record OX465596.1, on the reverse strand, counting down.
CTACCGCAGCACTGCATACAGATCAGAGCAGTCCCCTGACAACCCAACGAAATATTTGGTGCGCCACTACAACCAGTCTGATGATTTTTACTAGGCGAGACATGAGTTCCAGGTTGTCGCTGATGTGACGAACGGAATCTACGAATGCGAATGCAAGCTCTGGACACACACAGGTCAATGTGACAAGAAAAACAAACATAAAGCGCACTGAAAAAACATAATGAAGTTCACTTAACTCTGGTAGCTAGATATGAAAAATAAGAAAACCTTAGTGAAGTTCCCTAGAATAGAAACCCAGGACATATTTATAATGCAGTTCAAAAACAAAAATTTCTTTGCTGCAGGCCTGTTCTGCGTGCACATCGTCCGCATGTTGGATCAGCTGCGGGTGGACAAGATACCTGAAGAGTACATATTGAAGAGGTACACACAGAACGCGCGAAAAATGCAACTTTTGACCGCAGAGACTATGAACAAACTGCTCCGGATGGAAGTTTGATGTTCTTCCGTAGGAGACTACTTGCAGAAACAGCCATGGACCTGGCAAACAGGGGGGTGAAATCGCATAGAGGATTCAACAGAGCTTTAGATGGGATGAGAACACTAATACAGGAAGTCAACGTAATAAATGAAGAAGAAGAAGCAGAAAACATCAAGAATGCACGGAGTGAAGAACAAGGAGAGAAGCGCGAACATGCCGCTGATAGTGCAGCTCACACTACAGATGAAACAATTCTACCCCCACCTGTTTCAAACACAAAAGGGAGAAAGAAAGAGAGCAAGTCGGCAAATAAAAAAGCTGCAGCAAGGGATAAAGGTCCAGAAAAGAAGAACAAGCCTGAGCTAGAACTGGACAGTGAAGGAAGACTGCTGGGAGTGAGTATGTGCAAATCATGCAATAAGATTGCGGGACACAACTCAAGAACGTGTGAGGAGAGGCTAAAAAAATCCAGGCTAAAAATGCAGCCATAGATCACCAAGCTAACCAACAAGATGATATGACAAAGAGAAGACTGTGCAGCATCTGCAACAAGAGAGAAGCATAATGCTAGAACTTGCCCCTTGAGAGAAGAAGATGCTCATGAGGAAGATGCTGACGAAGAAGAGAATGAAGAAGATTCTGATGAAGAAGACTCTGATGGAGAATACAATGCTGATGAACCTAAAAAGGAAGATGACGAGGCAGAATAAGATGATGAAGACAGCGAAGAAGCAGCATCAACATCAAATGGGAGAGGCATGCGGAAAAAGCACATAGGAAAGCATCGCAGACACACAGCCGCACTACGAGGAATAGCACATACAACAACAAGAAGACAGACGCAGCAACAACCGTGGAAACGAATGCAGTGCACACTTTAAGAAGAAGCAGCAGGAACAGGGCATAGCTAAAACACAGATACAATGTAACCTTTTACATATATTAACTTCATCTTTTTATGTGGCGTAAAAAGTAGATATAGCTTGCGTTCAGCGGACTGCATAAAAATTACACTTCAAAGATGTGATGTTGAAAACAAATTTAATTGATATAGAATAAAATCAGATGTACTTTGTGTTCAAATGCACTACTAGTAGACTTGAGAAAATGCAGTCCTCTTCTAAATGAAAGGAAATGAAATAAGAGTGTCATGACAAAAATGCAGTTCTCTTCTGTATACATAGAGTAAGAATAATGCTTCATGTACACTGTGCAGTGCACTTCATGTACACTGTGCAGTGCGCTTGGTGCAAAAAATGTGGTGCAGATCTGAATGTTTTAAGAAACTTGGCTGCAACTCATATGCTCAAAATGCACTGCGCTTACAAAAACATGTTGTAATTACGTCAGGTTGCGATACATAATAATAATGTGTTAGTGGCATGTGCTAAGTTGCAGTTCTCCTCTCTATGAACAAAATTAGAGGATAGAGTGATGTTAAAAATGCAGTTCTCTTCTGTATACAGAAGCTCAACTGGAAAATGAAACAATGCTTCATGCATACATGCGGTGCGCTTGGATCATACATTACAGTGCGCATCATGTATGCAGTGCAGTGCGCTTAGTGCATATAAAATATAAAATTGAGCTCTCGCTTAGCAGACACATGTGAAGTTCTCTATTCCAATACTCTAATAAAAAATTATGGATATCGGCGACAAAAACACGTTGAAGTCCTCTTTGCACTTCACGTATTAAATTTAGATGCGGTCCAGATACATATGTTTTTAGAAATTGCCTGCAACTCATATGAGCATTGCAGTGCGCTGCAAGACATGTTGTAATTACACCAGACAATGTGCTCCATTATGTACATAAAAGACAAAATATTTCTCACCAATGTAATTAGGTTTATGTACAAAGATGGCAGTATTGCTCTCTGCCACAAAAGGGAAAACACAAACTAAGTAAACCGGATATATACAAAATAACACGTCGTAGTGGGAAAGTTTTACAAATCCCGACACCTCAACACACAACACACATAAGGCTCTGCTATCATTGTATGCCTCAGCCTTCTCCTGCGAATCCGGTTCTGGAGGAACACCAAGAGGAATGCACATATTTTTTAGCTCCTCTGAGAACTCGCTCACATAGACCATGTTGTCAGGGTGGAACAGAATCTGGAACAAGAACTCAGCCTTCCAGTCCTCAACATCGGCTTTCAGCTATGAAACAAAGAAAAAAAACCAAAACAAACAATTTTTTAGAAAGACATATCATCTACAAGTAGTGCTACGAAAAAGAAGAGAAGATGAAAAATTATATTAGATAACAAACTAATATACTTACATTATGCTTCCTGAATTTCACAACAAAGTTTTTGCCGTCGTAAAACTGAGCCATCTTGAGAACAAAGAAGTCACACTCATTAGGGCCCTATACAGGGGCACCCAAAAAGCTAGCTTTCTTTGAAACTTCGACCCAGTCTACAAACTCCTTTCTCTTGTACTCCTTTTCTCCGTAAACCTTCTTTATCAAAGAGGTCATCCCGATCATCTGGTAAATGCAAAAAAGACAAAGCACGCAACAAATACACATCACAAAACTGTCGCTCAGTTCGTATACATATGAAAAAAAATAAAAAGAAGATGAAGAGAGGGAACATTTTACCATTTCAGTGCGTTCACTATGGTAGTCAGACTTATGCCACCTCGTCGTTTGATCAACCGGTCCGGAGTATCTCCTAGTGTCATGGATATTGAGGGTCTCACGGTGCCTGTTCATCGTGTATAGGGAGTAATGCTGGTCTTTCATCCGTGGTAACAGTATCTGAATTGGTTTTCATCAAAGGTGTTTTTAAGTTTTAGTAGGGAAAAAGGATTACTGAAAAAATGGCACAAAACATAGAAAACAATAAGCTGAACCAGAAATCTGGAAACTTACTAATTTACAATTAAGAAGGTTCTCGTCATCACGAACATAAAGTTTGAACTTCCTTGCTGCATCATCAACATTAAACTTGGCGTGCACAAAGGGAAACACGACTTTTCCATCATCATCTCTCTTCTCGTGATCATTTATTTGAAGCACATACTGCAAAAGTGTGTGATTCGCAAAAAGTCATCAATGCAGTTCCTCTAGGAAAAAATAAGAAAGATCTTCTAATGTTAGCAAAACAATGCATCTCACCAGACAAAAGGCTAAAAAGAAAAACAATTAACAACAAAACAAATATTAATGCAGTTTGGTGTGGGGCTAAGTGAAAACAAATCACACTTATCTGGAAGTTGTGTATGCAGTTCCCCCCTACAACATTGCATTCATAGGGTCCCGGAAAGAACGAAAAGTTGCATGCAGTTCACTACGTCTCTGCGCTTGAATAACTTATTCGAAGAAGCTATCTTTTATTATACACTAGTAATGCAGTTCACTCCTATAGCGCAGCATCTTTATATTATACACTAGCAATGCAGTTCCCTACAACAGAAAAAATAAAAAAAGGAGAAAAAGAGAAATACCGTGATAAAAAGAGGGGAAAGAAGAACGCGTTCGCCGGGTCTGTAAAACATATTCATTCGCTCGTCGATCTTCCAGTGCGTGATGATATGGTCCATCCATTCCAAGTCCATGTAACTAGCTCTGGTGAAAGTTAAGAACATGTAGTCCACAGTCACATAGTAGACTTCGACAGGATTCCTATACATGAACAGCGAGGACCTGCACAAAAAAAACAACGAGTGGGGAGGGGATTAGGAACACAAATAAATCCACACGACAATAAACGAAAATAGCTACATCAATAAGCGAGGTAAAAAACTAAAGAAACGAGAACTAACTGGCTGTGTTTCTTCCTGAATGCAGGGCTCGTGACAAGTTCCAGTATTTTCCTCGCTTCCACGAGATAGGTGAATCTCGTAGGTTGCAACTTCTGTACCGGGGTTCTAAACTTCAATGGCTTCTACACAACCCTCTTGTTGGACAGAATAACTGCGTCACTGTCATTTGGGCGTTCCACAGCTGCGCTCCTGGTCCTCTTGCAAACTGGTGGCGGAGTCATGAAATCCTCATCCGTATCTTCAGCATTCGGAGGGTTGACTGCCTTCCTGGACATCTTACTCGGTGCATTCTTCCCAGGCTTCACGGGAGATTTCTCAAGGGCTTTCTTCGAAGGTTCACCAGCGCTCCTCGTCCTCTTACACACAGGTTCCTTTGCGTGCTTGACAGGGGGTTCTTCAAGGACATAATTGTTAATGGTTGGAGTTTGAACCTGAGTTTCAAACAGTGAAATTCTACCTTGGTGCGCGTCTTCATCAAAGCCTGCGAACATAAAGGGTAGGGCTGGACGAAAAGCTCGTTACTCGCGAGCATAATGAGCGCTCGGAAACTCGGCTCGTTAAGGCTCGTGCTCGTTAGTTAATGAGCCAAGCTGAACAACATTTTTAGCTCGTTAATATTAATGAGCTTAACAAGCTCTCTCGTGAGTTTCGTGAGCAGCTCGTTTAGCTTGTTTTTTTAATCACTAAGTTTTTAGTTTGTTTTATTTAAGGCAAAATCCTAGTTTCTTTAGGGTGCTCACTGCTCAGTCACTCAGGCCTCAGCCCGGCCCAATTGATCCCACCTCCTCCTTTCCAGCACACCTTCTCTCTCCAACACGAACAAAGAATAGAAGGCCAGAATGCCCAGAAGGGGATCGACGGATCGTGACTCACGCGAGAAGGAGAGATGGGGTTACTATTTGAATTTTGAATATTTAAATTATTCTAAGGTACCGCTTTGCTAAATTATGTTGTTGTGAATTTGCTGATGAATGCTTCTATAGTCAATTATCATTTATTATCTTAATGAGCACTCGTGAACACTCGCGAGCTTAACGAGCTCTTAACGAACCAAGCCAAGCACGAGTTTTTGCTCGTTAATATTAGTGAGCTTAACGAGCACAAGCTTAACGAGCACGAGCTTAATGAGAACGAGCTTAACGAGCCGAGCAGCTCGTTAATCCAGCCCTAATAAACGGAATAAATAAGCAAAATGAAAAACAATCGTGAATTTCAATAACAAAAAAGGGCATAATGCAACGTACTAAAAGGAATGTATAATGTAGTGCACTTTTCCTATGAAAAGGAAACATAAAACTTAATGCAGTTCATATAATATCATTTGGGCATAACAAGCATGCAAAAGTGCAGTTCAGATGCAAAAAGTGCAGTTCATATAAATGTCATTTTGCCGAAACACACAGATGCAAAAAAAGTGAAAAGATAAAAAAGAAAAAGGCAATTGGTACATATACAAATGCAGTGTGCTTTGATGTACAACGCAACAAAAATAGCATGCATGCAGTTCATATAAAATGATTGTGAGAATGCGCGTACATTAGATATCCTTATTATACTAAAAACTTAACAAAACAAGTGGACCTCCCCTTTCTGTGCTAATGAAGTTCACTTAATATAAAAAAGGAGTGCGGATTAAAAAAAAGTAATAACGTTCTTTAAAAATCAAAAGGGATGTCAATTACAGACAACAATACGAAGATGTCAGCCAACTATAGAGCATTGCCTTCCGGATGTAGCCAATATGCTCATTGCCGAACTCGGCAACCGCTTCACCATCCCAGCTCTGCATGAATTGGAACAAGAAAAATCCACAATCATGCCTGCGAAAAAACAAAAAAACAAAACACATTAGTAAATGCAGTTCACTCAAAGAACAAAAATGCTTCTAATGCTAGTAAATCAATGCAGCTCGCTACACAAAAAGCCAAGAAACCGATAACAACTAATAACGCAATGGTGCTAATGCAGTTCTAAACGAAGGAAAAAATGTGGTACTAATTTAGTAAAACAATGCGGCTCACTATGCAAATAACCAAGGAATAACAGAAAACAACTGATAAAACACATTGGTGGTAATGCAGTTCTTTTAAAAGGGGGAAGTGATACTAATTTAGTAAAGCAATGCAAGTCACTATACAAAAGAAACAAAAAAGGGGAGAACAACTAATAACACATTATTAATGCAGTTCACTCGAGGAGGCGAATGCTTCTGGATTCAGTAAAGCAATGCAGATCGCTACACACACAAAAATAAAAAGAATAAAAAAAGATAGGAGAACAAGTACAGACCCATTTTTTTGCTGTGGAACGTTGACACGACTCAACACAAAGCCATCGAGCGTGGGAGGGTTCAATGGCTCATCACAGCTTGCACTCCCGTCTTTCCAAACTTTTTTGATATTCTTAACCATTTTCCTGAAGAAATTACTTGCAGCAGGACTGTCAGGCCCATTGTATGAGTCAAGAAACTCAAAACGCTTTGCTGACAGGTTCTAAGTAACCAAGAAGTAGTGACCAATCGCATCCTTCATTGATGCAGGGGGAGGATCGAACGTTGCAAACATAATATGTATTAAAAAGGTATAAAACAAAAAAAAGATGATAAAAACTAAAAACTAAAAAACTTATTTCAAGACATGAAGAAAAATGGTCAAGTGGGAATACCAAGTTTTTCTTGTCCACACGTTCCTCTGCACTTGAAGAAAATATCTTTTTAAGAGCCTTATTTGTCGCACCGCCGTTCCAGATGGAATTCTGCCAAAAAGACAAAGCCACAAAGTTAATTTCACCACTGAAAAAAAAAACTTATAGCACAATAAATGTAGTTGAGGGAGAAGGGTAAATTAATGAAAATGCTTACACATAGGTTGTACGGGACAATCAACGTTTGAGATCCTTTGAACCTCTCAGCTAACATAGAAACACCAATATTTACAAGGCGCGTGCTCAGCATTCTGTATGCCCAAAACGACTCGCCAACATGACCAATAGTAATATCCCCAAATTCGTCCTTGAATACAACTAAATCTCTTCAGGAAAATAAGACAAAAACACAGCGAAAAAGTAAATAAGCTGCACGTGCCTACAAAAATAAAAAAATAAAATAAACAACCAGGTATAAGACAAGGAAAAACATACTTCTTCTTCTTATCCCTCCTAGCCCTCGTAACAGCGTCAAATAACTCATTGTATCTTCTCAGAAGAGCTGGATCAATACTGGAAGAAGTGACAACAGGTAATTCCTCGTCTACACAACAGAGAAAAAACCCGATATCAGATGATAGAATAACACAGTTGGTTCAGCCAGACTGGAACAAAATAATGCAGTTCTCTTACCTTCGGTTTCGGAGTCCACATCCTACCGCTCCACAGATAGAAATTCGCTGAGAGTCAAGTGATCTAGCCCAGTGATGTCATCGTACAGCGACGCTTGATTGCTCGTCTCGTGCACAAGACTTGGTTGTTCCTCTTCAGAGCCGATAAAAACTGTCTCGGCTGGGGCTTTGCTTGTCTCAGGTGGGACATCGAGATTGGTCTCAGCCAGGTTGCCTTGAGGTTGCTCGATGGCGCGAGGGGCAACATAAAAATTCTTGGGCACATCATCGCCAGACAACAAAACAGATGGCCCAGCAACAGGATCAATGCCAGTAGCTGTGCCCGCAGCATCATCTATGGCTCTAGCTCCTTCACTCTCATCTGTAGTTCTGACTGTAACACGAGGAGATCGTTCTCTCTCTTCTGGCTTATCAGCATCCACTGAATCCTCCTTTACTTCGGTCTCTTCTGGCTTATCAGCCTCAACAACATCCTCCCTTCCTTCTCCCTCTTCTGCCTTTTCAGGCTCGAAAAAACCCTCGCCTCCTTGTCTGCAATCTGCCTCATCAACCTCCACATTGGCATCCCCTACATTGTCAGCCTCCCCTACACGAGGAGATCCTTCTCTCGCTTCTACATTGTCAGCCTCCGCAGTGCGCTGCACTTGGATTTCTCCATTTAAACCTCGGTCCTGATGAATTAAAAAGAATCAAATTAAACAAAATGATGGTGATGCAGTTCACTAAAAGAAAAAAAAAGAAAAAAAAAGAAAAATGCAACATGCGTCAATATAAAATGAATACAGTTCTCGATGCTCACAGGACCATCGTCTCCTTCCCTCTCTTTAGACTCGTCAGCCTCAACAACCTTGTCAGCGTCACCCTCTGCTTCCTTCCCATGGACTTTAACAATTGTTTCGCGGTCCTAAAAAACATAAATAAAAATTTATAAACAAATACAGTTCTATAAAACAGATCACTGTAGTTCACTGCTGGAAAAAGCAAGTTCACTAGCGCTGCTGATGCATGTATGATTCTTTGTTTTTGAACTACAAAACAATAAACTGCAGTTCACTGCCTCTACTTGTGCAGCTGTACTTCTTTGTTTTAGACACTACATAAAAAGATTAAACTGCAGTTCACTGCCACTGCTAGTCCGCATGTGGTTCTTTGTTTTGGACAGTATAGAAACATAAAACAAATGAAAGTACAGTAGAAAGGTACAAAATAAAACAAACCTTGTCTATGACACCTTCGTCAACAGGATTGTCGCTGGCAGCATCAACAACAGGGGACTGCGGCCTATCAAAACCATGGTGGTCATGAGGGTCATTATCGCGGCGCGTGTTTGCGTTAGAAGACTCTCCTCCGCACTGCAAGAATAAAAAAGCGCAAAAACAAATGGTCAATGGTACACAAAAAAGAATATAAATATAAAAAGAAAGAAAAAGTCAATAAAAATGCAGTTCACTTATGAGATAAAAGTACATACATAAACAGCAGCACGGTCGGGCAAGGAAGGCCTAACAACATCTTCCCGCCTGTTCAATTCATTCACAAGTGCCTCAGCTTGCTGCTCGTACCTAGCACACTTGTCATCCCGAGAATGCTTAAACTGAACAAATGACGACCTGACATTCGTAACTGACATCTTAAGGAATTGAAGCTGCCCACAATCAAAGTTGTGAGCGGCATCGACTTCTTCTTCAAAAGGTTCTTTGCCAGGGGTAAACAGTCCAGCAATATTCCTCATCCTAGATCCAGATGTTGGGATGTCAGAAGTTAAATTAATAACCCTGTCAAGAAGCTCGTCAACCTGGACGAAAATATTGCGCTCATCATGAGCCTCGCCAGAAAAACCTCTAGCAGCACCATGAACCCGCCTGAGTGGAGAACCCTGAGCATCACCATTAACCCGTCGGATAGGAGAACCCCTAGCAAGAAGCTCACAAAAGTTTACATGCAGTTCAACGGCCGCAGTCCGCTTGTACACAATGTCCCCTACCTCCTTCCACTGAGCAAAATAACAAAAAGGAAGTAGTGCATATGTAAGTACGTAAGAGGTCCACATTTAGCGTGGCGAAGAAAAAAAGGGGGAATAATAACAAACATAAAAACTGAATTGTGAACATACCGGCAGCTTGCCAAACTTGTAAGTATCCAGGTGGATCTTTCCCCTTATAATAAGGTCAGCGTTGTGAATCTTCTTCAACTCTTGATGGGACAGAATTGCAGCGCATGGCGTGCGCTTATGCATAGCAGATACATTGCAAAGATTCAAGAAATCTAGGTACATGAACAGGGGCACAATAGTGCAGCCCTCGGCACAGTTCTGCTTGCTCCCTTCAGAATTCCACTTGTACACAGCACCCTGCAGCTCATCAACAACTAGCTGACAAAATTCCATCTCAACCATGGAATCAATATTCAGGTTTTCAACCATGGCAGCTACCCTGGACAACCGAGTTGCAGGGCTGAGGCAAAGCAAGCTTTGAAAAACAATAACAAAGAAAACTTTCACAGACAAATCAACCTTCGTGGGGTCCTCAACGAGGTTGCCGAGTAGAACAAGCAGGTCCTTCACGTCTATGCTACAAGAATGGTTAAAACCAAGCTCATCCTCCAGAGTAGCCAGAGAATCATCATGGCTGCTTTTGGCAGGCCTGGGAGCGGTACGAGTACTCATAGGGAACTCAAAAATGTGATGAACAGCCTCACGATTGATTTCTAGAACCTTGTTTGGCCCACAGTCAATTTTCATCGTATCCGGGTTGATCCTTTCCATCATCTTGCACATAAGCACACGAGACACATTCTTCTTCACTTTCGGATTGAAAACAATACCGAAACCTGCCTTCCGAACCAAAATTCTGTGCGGATCCTTCAACTTATCAACGACTTTACATACATTTGGGATAGACAACCGAACAATCTTGTTGAACCGCCATTCCGGCGCAGCATCGTCTTCGGACTTCTTCCTTTTTGTACTCTTACCAATCTACAAAAAAAGAATTAAAAATGGAGTTCAAATTAGCGTCTGAAAGTCATTTTGAAAATGCAGTTCTCTTCTGTAAGAAGAAAATGAGTTTACCAGTGTGATGTTAAAAATGCAGTTCTCTTCTGTATAAACAAGATGAGATGAGAATGTGGTATTAAAAATGCAGTTCTCTTCTGCTTACATAGGCAATGCAGTTAGAGTAAATTTAGCCTCCATTTGTACAATGCGATGTGCAACATGTAAAAAAGAGTGGAGTGCGCTTAGATCAAAAATAAAATAAAAATGAGCTCCTTAAACAAACTCATATAGAAAAGATGCATTTGCATTTGTATATAGTACATCTATACAAATGCAGTGTAAACTACTAGGCTTTCATTTATACAATGCAGTGCGCTCCGCGCATATAGTACAACTCATGAGACTCACGCTAAAACAACTCAAGCAAATGCGCTTGACATCAGTGGCTCATGCGAAGAAAACAACATAAGCAGCGATAAAAAAAAGTGACAACAGCAAAATACCTTCGTAGCATCAATATCCTCCCCGTCAGAATCCTCCCCACCAGAGTCGTTGTCAAGCTTTTCTGCAGCTCCCTTTCGACATGCACGCTTGGATGGAGGATCAAAGTCAACACCAGAGTAATCGTCAGCACTTGGCCGCTTTCTTTGAACCCGATCCACATCAACCTCAGCGTAATTGGGCCTCTTTGAGTAATCCACAAGGGGGATACGCCGTGGAGAGCTTAAGCCTTCCTCTGCAACAGTGTTGAGTTTTCTCTTCACAATATTCTTTGAAGGGGCAAACTTAGCAGACTTATTTGAGTCTGCAATCCTCCTTCCTATCTCCTTTCCCTCATCGAACGTTACTCGCATTGCATTATGATCCTGCTTCGCCTTATGATCCTTCTCGAAACGATTACCGAACGCAATCACTTTCTGCCTTTTCCTCTCGGTGTCAGCTGCAATTGCTTTCTGCCTTTTCCTCTCGGTGTCAGCTGCAATCTGATCGGGCACCATCCAATCCTGAGTAACTAGTTCTGTGTTGTCAACAGATTGCGACTGGGTTTCACTTATTTCAGGTAGCATGCTACCCTGACCAGATGTCCTGTCCCCGACAACATCGGCTGTGAAATAACGCGTAATCAAATAGTTAACACCCCACCACCAGACCCGTCAGGGCATAAAACTGTAGGTAGAAGAAAATATATCTGTGTGAGAGGGAAAACTTAAATAAATGCAGCTCATATAAATTGAGCCACATAAATATATGGGAAAGGAAAAAAACTAAAGCAATGTGCAAAATGCAGTGCACTTTTACCAAAAAAAAGATAGGAGATTTATGGAAACAGAATAACTTAATGCAGTTCATTAACATATAAAAAATGAAAAAATGCACTTCACTATTACAAGTTAAAGATAATAAAACAATTTAAAAACTTAATGCAGTTCATTTCAAGACAAGAAAAATTGAAAACAATTAACTAGCTGTAGTTCATATCAATTTGCCAAAACATGTCTAAACATGGACATTAGTAAGTAAATATAGATGCAGTGCACTATTTCATTCCGACAAGAGCAATTAATAAAAACAAGATAAAATGCAGATCACTTTGATGTACAAACAGAAAATAAATACATGGAGTTGTACCATAACAAAAAGAGTGCTATCAGAGTTTCCCCCTTCTTCCTGGTGAGCAAGAAGTTGACATGTGGTGTGATTGTCCTAACAACATTATGGAAAAGGGGGGCAAGGAGAAATTGGAAAATATCAGATGGGGCGGACATGCTGATTGGTGAGGCATCAATCGGAGATGAAGAATCTGCATTATCTGAAGGAGATTTACCAAAAAAGCAAAAGAAAAAGAATCAACATCAAGCAGAATTACAAAAACTAGAACATGGATAGGAGAAGGCAGTTCACTTACATTTTCCTCCAAACCTTGGAATTCTTCTAGTAGGAGACGATATGCTAAATCTGCGAACAATTAATCAAACACTAGACAGCAAACTTGAAAACTTACAGAGAAAAAAAACCTAGGTGGACATTGCTAGGATTTCAAGGCCACAAGAGACCGCATCCTTTCTTAACCAAACACATGTTGCGATTCAAGCTTGGAAAACGATAGTTAAAACCCTAGGAACCCTAAAAAACCTAAAAATGATAGGATGCTGCTCGCTACAAAAGTAACCCTAGGAACAAAACGCCGAAATCGTCGGAGCGGAGAGAATAGCGATGGAGCCAAGAGACGAGAGGGGCTCACCGTGGGATGCTGTGACAAAAGGCAGAAGAACATGGCGACGGCTGCATGCGTCGTCCCTATCCGCCGCGAGAGCAAGGAGGGTTTTCCTGCGGGCGAGAGGGAGAATGAGGAGGGGACGGAGAGAAACAGAGGAGGCATGGGAGATTAATGACTAGAACAATTGAGCCCACGAGTTAGCGGAACGAATTGTATAAAATAAACTGCTCTAACTTCTCGGCCCACAAGTCATAGACAAAAACCAACACCGGCTCGTTCTGTACGACAAAAAGCAATGCAGTTCGGTTACTAAAGAGGTGCGGTTCGCCTGCGATCTCTTCAGTTGCTTCGTTTATGGACCGCCCCTCGAAAATTACGGGGCCACGATCTCCCAACGAAAGCGAAGCGCCGAGCGCCCTGCTCCACTATCCGGACGGTTCAAAAACGCACGAAGCCACGATCCCCACGGGCGCAACCAAGATCGCCATTGCCGGTTGGAGAAGGGGATCATGCGCTGCAAAGATGTTGCTCCCGCTCCCCTTTAAATTCCGCACTCCAACGCCTCATCATTCGCAAAACACAAAAATTGCGAATCCTCCCTCCTTGTTCCTCCTCTTTCCAGCCATGCCGTTCACCAAGGTCTACAACAATGTCCAGGTGCACGGGACGACCGTGATCACAGTGGTCTACATCAACGACGTGGACATCGTGGCGACGTACATCGATGACTACAAGGAAGTTCTCCGGGGGTGCCGCGACAAGATCGTCAGCATCGACATCGAGTACACCTCTAACAGGAGGGACGCCGCCCTGATGCAGCTCTCCGTCGACAAAGATCACGCAGTCCTGCTTTTCCAAGTTTGCGCTACAATGGGAGAGAGATGCATCGCCTTCGACAAGTTCCTCAGCAACCCAAAGTAAGCCATTCTTTCTATGTGCATGCCGATGGATCTCTCCTTGTCATCTGTTATGCAGTTCTATTTCCCCCGATTGCAGTTCTATTTTCCAGCCGTATGCAGTTCGCACATGAATAACTTGTGGTTCACATAGGTACGAGTTCGCTGGTTTCTCCATAGACCAGGACAAGGAGAAGCTTTTGCGCTTCAACCTCGACATCCACAACTTCACCGACATTCAGGCGAGCTGGAGGGTGCCTGAAGAAACGAAGAAACTGGACTCACTTGCCGATGTGTCTGCCATCATCATCGATGACTACTACACATACATGAAGAGCAAGATAACAGAGCAAGAGCACAACGAGTGGACTTCCATTCTCAGCATGAGGTACATTGAGTATGCTGCAAAGGACGCATACACTGTGTTCGAGATATGGAACCGCATCACCACAGTGCAGAATGTCCTCACACGCGCTGTAAAGGAGCAGAGCAGGAAGCGCCCGAGGTCGTCCTAGGGCAAGGGGAGATGGGGGGCATCACCTTCCACCTCCGCCTGGAACGAGTGGAGCTGATGATGCAGGCCAAATGCTGATGACCAAGGGTTCCTGTCGCGAGTGCTCAAGTTGTTTCCCTTCTGCTTATGTCGATTAGTTTGCTTTTGTTGTTATTTTCTTTGGAACAATGTTTGCTTATGTTGCTTTAGTTTGCTTGATGATGTACTTTTCTTATTATGAGCACAAAACCTTGGTTTTTATCTATCAACAATTTGCAGTTCTCATTGGTGTGTTACCAGTCTATATATTCCTGCAACTGCTGCTGCTACTATGATACACATAAGAAACTCTCTGTGAATAGCAGTTCACAGCTATTTTTCTTCACAAAAAATGTTTTTACTATAACGATTGATGCAATCCTCTTTTATTAAGCACTGTAGCTCAGTGGGGGTTTTCGGTCTGTGTATTCCTTCAACTACTGCTACTACTAGGATGCACATAAAAAACTCTTTACAAAAGTAGTCCACTTAAATTCAGTAGTGATATTTTCTTCACAAACTGCTACTGCTGCAAAATTAAGATAGATACACACATGCGATTGCCCAAAATACTCCATTTTCATCAGTAATAAAAAAATACAAAGAAAAATTGTTCGCCATGCAAGTCAGATTTCTCTAGAAAATAAAGTAGATGCCACACAAGATGTCGAATTATTACAACAAATAGTTTCATCCTGCTGCTATTCAAGCAGAACTGATCTAAAGCAAATTTAAATTGATTTCCAAACATGTAGCATGCCTAGAAAACATCATCAGAGCCAGATTCCTCCACCAATTCCTTCCAGCCATCTTTGAGGACCAAACAATCATCAAAGCCAACAAAATACATTACATCAACATTATGATATCCGTTCTTGCTAACCAAGACCAAATTAACACAACTTTCTGTTACCGTGACAAGACCAGAAGGGAATTTCTGCAAAACAAGAACAAAATATGGATAAGGAATAACACAAGAAAACTTCATCTGCTGCTGCTGTTACAATCTTCATAATGTAAAAAGATCTATGGGAAAGCAGTTCACTTGTACTAAATGAAAATGTTTTTCCAGAAGCTGATATTGCTACAATCTTTCATAATAAAAATCTATGAAGGAAGCAGTTCACTTGTAGTAAATGAAAAATGTTTCTTCAGAAGCTAATGCTGCTACAATCTTCATAATAAAAATATATGTGAAAGCAGTTCGCTTGTACTAGTGAAAATGTTTCTTCAGAAACTAAAAACTGCTACAATATTCAGATAGGACTAACTAACACACAATAAAATACATACCAATGAATCTATGAGAAAGCATTTCACTTGTACTAGAGCATACCCATGAATCGTTGACATCGTGGTCAGTCATTTGATGGACGAAAGGAGCCTTGAATCCAATAAAAGGGAGAATACATCAGGGAACAAAGAGCGTTGTGCCGCTGCCTGTGATTCAGA
Source organism: Bromus sterilis (assembly GCA_950022295.1). NCBI lineage: Eukaryota > Viridiplantae > Streptophyta > Magnoliopsida > Poales > Poaceae > Bromus > Bromus sterilis. Next base: position 263,814,715 of record OX465596.1, on the reverse strand, counting down.
ACCAGACCTTCGGAGAAAACACAGGTATCCAGCATGGGCTCCATCCTTGCCAGGCAGCCGCACGAGAAATCCATTGCTGGGGCAAGGATATGGTTGGGGGAGAGAAGACGGATCTGATCGAAAGACGATGGCGGGGTGGGGGGAGGGTGAGGGACTATCTGCTGGGGGCCGCGGATAAGATATAATGGGAGGCAATGGACCAGATGTATATATATACACAACGACCGCCAAAAAAGAAAAAAGCTAAAGAATCAAAAACTAATGCAGTGCGGTAGTATGACCAGATGCAGTGCTGAGCAATGACAAGATGCAGCTCACATGGCAAATGATTACAGCTTGTTGTGCGCGCCCAATCAAAAACATATTACTAACTAATAAGAAACAATCTGCCTAGTTCCCCTAAGCAATACGCGCAACAAGAACAACAATAACGTATCGCTCGAACATCATATCCCGTGGCGCAACTCGAACACGTCCCGCGCCGGGGGGGGCAGAGTTCTACGCCCGCGGAGACAAATTCGACAAAATAACAAAACAATCGAACTGATTAGCAACTGGATTCGTTTCGGAGTAACACAAAGGATCGCAAACTTACAAACACACTAAAATTACAGCGTAATTGACCGTGATCCCCGCAAAAGTAAGAAAAGTATCGCTCGGGCCGAAGAACAGAGTCCAATCCGCTATCTACATCGATTCCGGTGATTTTTTTGCAAAATTTCTTGTTTTAGCACATAATACGTTATCGCGGATCATCGTGAACGCAAATAAACAAACGAAAACTATCAAACCTAGTTGGAAACGCTACACCGCTGATGCAGTTCTAGACTACCTCGTATGTGGTTCGGAACAGTAAATAGAAGCAGTGCGCATAGCTCTCTGTTGCAGTTCCGAAGTGTTATCAGAATAGTTATTCTGCTAATATTAGCAGAATAGACTGGCTGTATATAACCCGTCTATTCTGCTAATATTAGCAGAATAACTATTTTGATAACACTTCTGCACTGCATCGTATCGCTAAAGAAACCGCACTGCTGACTTAAAAGCACTGCAGCTCAGGTAAAAACAAACCGCATCACCGTTTTCGCTGTAACTTTTTAACCGTTTATCGGAATTGAGCGTCTGATACACCGTTGGATTCATATGCAAATGAAGCATCTTTAGTATGTTGAACACTTCCCCCGATTCTTCACGGATTAAGAGAAGTTTAGAAAACGGTGTGGGGACCCACTTTCACAGCGCTATTTTTTTTGCGATTTCTCCTAAACCGCTCGTCGGAACGATGCATATGATACACCGTTGGAGAGATATCAATAAGGCGCTTAGTCCATATGTAGAACACATTCTATAATTCCTCATGGTTTGAGAGTAATTTCAAATTGAAAAAAACACACAAACTCTGTTTTTTCCGGCGGATCTTGTAGAGAGTCAAATTTTTAACCATTTGTCAGAACGATGTGTATGATACACCGTTGGATTCGTGTGGAGTAGGAGCATCTCGAATATGTTGAACACTTTTCGAGATTCTTCATGGTTTTGAAGGAATTTCGAAAACGGTGGGCTGCCCTCTTGTGGACAGCGGGTGTTTTTTGTGCAATTTTTTTGATTCGTTCATCGGATCGATGCAATCGATACACGGTTGGATAGTTATCGTCGAGGCGCTCTATTTTTATGCAGAACACATCCTCTAATTCATTACGGTTTAAGAGCAACGTCGATTTTAGTAAATCGTGGAACTCTGTTTATTTGCGTACCCCGGAATCGACGAAGTGAACTGTATTCGCCGGGCAACCGCACCGCATCCGACGGCCAACCGCACTGCATTATCGGTAAACAGAAACGCACATGTTTTTCTTTGATCCGAACTCGACGAATCGAACTGCATGTGATTGCATCCGATGTGCAACCGCACTGCATTATCAGCAAACAGAAACACATGTGTTTTTTTGCGGATCCGAACTCGACGAAGTGAACTGCATCGACTGGGCACCCACACCGCATTTGTCACAGAGAGCACTGCACATGTTTTTTGACTAATTCACCTGAAACATTGGTACTTGGTGCACTTCATTCATCGGGCAATCACACTGCAAGCGATGTTTTCGTAAACTACATAAAATGAACCGCACTGCACTGCAAGCGTGTGCTAAACAGCTAAAGAACACAAATAAAAAAGTGAACCGCGTGTGAACCGCAACACAATCTCAGATGAACTACTTTGTAAAGAAAAACATTTTTGATTACACAATATTTGCATGATGAAGTACAATACAGATTTACAGCCCCACATGCAAAAATTACAAAGAGCAACGAATTGCAAAAAAATAATACAAACTAAACCGCACAAAATCTGAAAAAAATACACTACTACAATAAAAATCCACCACGGGGGAACTTCATGCAACGGCTGGAGGCGCTGGTTGCGGTTGCCCACAGGATCGGATGAAGGAGGCGCCCGGGGGTGGAGGAGCTGGTGCTGCGCGCAAAGGAGAGGCGCGACCCCCGGGCCGGTCGGCGGCTCGAGGTGGAGCAGGGGATGGGCGGCGCTCGGTTGCTGGGGTGGGCGGTAGAGGGGGCGCGCGGCGACGGCTGGTGGCGCAGACACACGCGTCGCCGGATGCGGCAGGCAGACCGGGGCGGCATGGGGCCGGGGGTGGCTGGTGCGGGATGGGTCGGCCGGGGCCAGACACACGTCGCCGGAGCCCGGTGGATCGCGGTGGCAGCGGCGCCCGTGGCCTGTTCTTCTCGATCCGGCGGGGTGCGGCCCGATCTAGAGTCAAGGCGCCGCGGGGAGGCCCGATCCGGCGATGTTGTAGGGAGGTGACGCGCTGGAAGGGGAGGAAGGAGGCGCTCTGGTGCGGGGAAGAGGAGAGCTCCGAGCGCTACGGGGGAAAGGTGAAGGGGATCGGGGGGAAGGGGATGAGACCGAGTCATTGGAGGAGTGGGTGTGGTGGGGTGGGGTTGGTGTTTTTTTATCTGGTTGTTAGCGGGTTCGGTTCGGGGACGGGGTGGGTCGGTTCAGTTAGTAGGGAACGTAGTCCAAAGTGTTAGCAGAATAAGAAATCTAGCGTTAGTAGAATAAGTCTTAAGGGTGTTTTTAAAATAGACCCACCTTCTATATATATATATATATGTATATATTTATATATAGGAAACATGTCCGTGCGTTGCAACGGGAGAAAAAATGTGTATGCCTCTGGCTAATAACTATCGTTCAATCGTTGTACCCCACATGTGTTTCCGTTTATCCTCCTTTTCGTCCTTTTCGACAATGACGACGATATCAACCTCAAGACGATGATCTAAAAATAAAATCGATGAAAATCAAAAGTGCACGCATGTATGAATAATTTAGAACCTTTGAAAATGTTTTTAAATGTATTTTTTTTTGCTTAAGTTAATATTTTTTAAAGATCCAGAAATAAGACCCATTATAAAATTTCAAGATTTGGGATGTCATCATTTTAAAGAATAATTATTTAACCATAAATGCAATTAAATTTAAAATCAAATATCTATTAATACGAGAGAGTTTCACATTATGAAATTTCCTAAATTTTAAAATACTCTTAAAATAAATTTGAAAAAACAAATACTCTATCCGTTCTATCACAACTAAATAAAAAAATGCACTTAACCTCACGATTTAAAAGCGATTTTTTTTATCGAAAACCAAATTATGAATTACCTCGCATTTTAATTTTCTATACGACAATTATTTTTATGAATTCACATATGTAGTTGCTATCATTATTTTAGGTTTAGTTAATAATGACATCTCCACTCACTACATTAAATGTTGTTTTCGTTTCACATCGTCTCGCCAGTATATTTTGAAGGTAATAAATTAATAAAAAACTCTTATTTTTATATTTTCATTAATTTTTCATAGATTTACTCTAGAAATATTTATTTCAAAAAAGATTTAACAATTAAATAATTAAATGTATGTTCCTCATATATTAAAACGTTCCAAAAACATTATCTATAGGCTTCATAAAAAACATCATTTTGATTCATTCTGCTAAACACAATAGTCATAATTGGTCTAATAAACTTAATATATAGGACCACAATAATTTACGAGCATTTTTTAAATACAAAAAGTCCTTCTCATCTATAGCTAAAAAATAGAATGCTCATCAATTAGTGCGGTCCTTTTTTCAAATAGGTGTTTTTCCATGATTTCTTGAATATGTGTTAAACATTTTTCAAACACACGTTGAACGATTTCTTTGATGATACAATATATTTTCTTTAACTCCGTGAATATTTTTGTTTACGTCCTATAAACATTTTAAAAAAATGTTTAGGAATATATTATTTGAAACACGATATTTATTTAAATTTCATTTATATCAAAATTATTTGAACATCTTTGTATATTGTATATAATCTCGTTTAGAAATATATGACGTTTGTACATGCATTTTTGCGAATAGTCTAAAGTATAAAAAAAATACGTGATCATCTTTTTACATTTTTTCAAATATTATGGAAATTTTCTCTAAACGTGGGAATGTTTTTTATGTACATGTTATTCTATCCAATTAACATTTTCTAATGTTTTTTGAACATTTTTTTAACACCCCATATTATTATTTTTCACAATATCATGAAAATATCTTTAAAATTCATGAAAAGTGAATTACATAGACTATGTATGCCATTAAGATTTTTTTTAAAAGTTGCTCAAAATTATATAACCATCTTTCTAATACTTTGACATTTGTATGCTTAATGGGCCAGCTTTGTTGGGCCAGCATTATTGTCAGGAGCTCATCTTAGCTTATTGGGCCAAAGACGAGCCAGCGAGTGGAGTGAACAAACGCCTGGGTGCGAAATATAAGGAACACATAATTTTTTTCCTTTTTTTCGCTGGATATATAGGACTGCAGGTTAATTCATAGAAAAGAGAAGGGTTTTTTTTGCAAAATTTCAAAAACGGACTAAGAAAGCCACCTCCCTTTATTATTATTTATATATATATCTGGTGGGAACATTTTTTTTATAAATGTTCTTCTTAGAGCAATTAAAAAATTACTGAAATGTTTCACATTAATATATTGCTAAATAATCCTTTTTGTAGTTACAACATTGCACATGGTTCTACATATAATTTTTCCGCAGATAGGTGCGTACATCACACACGTTCGATAAGAAATCATCGTTGGGGATTTATTTATAATTCCACACCATATTTTGTGCACAACCGTTTGTATTGTTCAGCGTACAACACACACAGTTTGGACGAAAAGAACGTTTCTGATTTAATTATGAAACCACACGAGCATTTGTGCACAAACATTTGTGTAGGTGTCAGCAACATAAACGTGTACTATATACAAACTGTATGAAATAGCTTTGGGTATCCCACGCAGTTCCTGACACACCAGTGTTTGGGATTGTATAACTCAACACAAACATAGTTTCTGTATTAAACGTATGCTATAGGATTGTAATCTCAGACGGACATTCGTGGATAAGTGTTTGCGATAAATGGTTCATCTCAAACGTTCGAGTTATCTTGTGCATATGCGCGGACTATCCATAGGAAACGGTTTCTGGCTATCGTGTGGAATAGGGCTCCCGTATCGCAATCGAGAGCAAGGCGACGGTTCCGATTCCCATAGGCGATAGGGGTCAAAAACCGTTTGGATAGCTACGCTGCGCACTAGTGCTTATGAACTTTCAAAAACATAAAACTTTGGTTTTTTTTGAACGTAAAAGTAAATTTATTGAATATTTAAAAGCAGTGTACAATAGATATTACAAAACCCTGGGGGTTGAAATCTGCTATCTTAGAAAGAAATTGGTAGTCAGCATGGGAATGGTGAACACCATAACAAGAAAATTTAGGCCTAAGGCCTTGTTGAGCAAGATTGTGTGCAACTCTGTTGATATCTCTTTTGATATGGAAGATCGAAGACGGGGAATGAGAGGAAACCGTCAAAAAGCCGGCAAGAGCCGGCCTGATTTTCCATTGAGTAGCATCATCCAAAATATCTTTTTTAGCTGCCATCATAGTAAGGGAAAGACAATCAGAGAGGAAGGTAGGGTGTTGGATCTCCAATTGCTTGGTAATCAGGGCATCCAGGAGAAGAGCCTGGGCCTCAGCCTCTAGAGGAGTAGAAGTAGCCCGACAGTGTGCCTGCACATAAATGTAGACTTGGCGTTGATCCTGCAAAAGAGAGATGTACACACCTATACCAGTGGCCTCATGGTTATGGGGGAGGCTATGAACTTTAGTGCATCGAAAGGCAGCATCAGAGAAAATTTTAGGACCAGTGATGAGCAAGTCTGAAGCAATGGTGCGTCCTTGGGGAGGTATAGGAGCTGCCACATTGTTAATAGACAAAGAAACCGGAGCCTGAGAAGGAGCACAAATGAGATTTTCTTCCAGCAAATTGAGATATGAAAAGCTTTTTAGAGCATCTACTGCAGGTTTAATGTGATGAGGTTTGCTCTTTTTCCTGTTAAAAAGGTTATCATTTCTGTCTTTCCATATGCACCAAAGCCAATTAAAAATATTAGCAAGAGAGGCCTGAGGGTGACCGAAACTAAGCAAAGAAGTAATGACAGAATGCAAAGAGGCATTGGGATGAATAAGCGAATCAATTCTTATGTTCCAGGGGTGAGCAAACCAGACCGCTCTAGAGAAGTTGCAAAGAAAAAAGAGATGGAATTCATCCTCTAGTTGACCACACCTGATGCATAATTTAGAGATATGAATAGAGAACCAACCTGATCTAAGCCCAGTAGGGATTGCTTTGCGCAAAAGCCTCCAGGCAAAAGTTTTGATCTTGGGGATGATAGCTTTTTCCTTCCAAATGGCCTTGAGCAACATCTTTACTTGGGTCGAAATAATGTAGGGTGAGTTCCTGGGGGTCGCCTGAATGTCCTGCAAACACAGCTTATATGTGGATTTGGAGTTGCATTTACCAGAGGGAGTGAGATCCCAACAAAGAATATCAGGACAGTCATCAGGGATAATCTCAGTACTAGCCATGGCAGAAGCTAAAGGTTTCTCAAAAAGAGAATTAATGAGATTAATGTTCCAAATTTTAGTTCCTTCATTGCAAAGGTCAGCAATTTTTGTAGGGTAAATGTAACCAATGGGTTGGATGATAAGGCGATCATGTACATGCTGCCAACCAGTACACCAAGGAGTGCTCCAAATGGAGCTGTTTCCCTGGGTAATCTGTAATTTAGAATGAGAAATAAGTTTGGGCATTAGTTTAAGAATGGAAGACCAGAATCTAGATTTTGGAACATTCGTTTGCGCTTTCCAAATGGAGGAATCATAGAAATATTTGGACTTGAGCACCTGATAAAGATGAGACGATGGGGAGCTAGCAATTCTCCAGGCAGCCGACAAAATAAGACCCTCGTTGATCGCTTGCAAGTTCCTGAGACCAAGACCGCCTTCGTCCTTAGGCTGACAGATGTCCTTCCATGCCCTGAGGCATAAGCTTCTACCTGCAATGTTATCTCTGACACCAGACCACCAGAAAGTTCTGATGATGGCAGTAAGCTGAGAGATTTGTTTTTTGGAGAAAAGAATGTTTGACATAAAGTAAACCGGAATGGCGGCAAACACATATTTGATTAATTCAGTTCTGGCAGCATGGGACAACACGTTGGCCTTAAAAGTCGGGAGTTTATTTCTGAATTTATCAACCACAAAATTGTAAGAAGCAGCTCTATTCTTAGGGGGCAAAATTAGGGGGTGGCCCAATTGAGTGAAAGAGCTATCCATGTCAGGGACCTGGAATAAACTTCTAACCTGAGCTTTAGTGTCATTAGTTACCTTCGAGATGAAAAGGATAGAAGATTTGGACCAGTTTGGAATTTGACCAGAGGCAACACAAAAATGGTGAATAATATTGTACATAGCATTCGTCTCCTGGAAATTAGCGCGACGACAAACAAGTAAGTCATAAGTGAAAAGGAGGGAGTGAATTGATGGGCAATTAGGCCCAAGAGAAATTCCCTGCAAAAGGTTAGCCCGCATAGCATCATTAAGTCCTAAGGAGATTTCATTAATAGCAAGGAAAAACAAGTACGGAGATAAAGGACAACCTTGTTTGATCCCTCTTTGACTTTTGAATTTTTGTGTAGGTTGGCCATTAATGATAACAGAGAACGTGGGACTGGAAATGCAAGCATGGATAAGGTTGATGAAGTGACCATGAAGCCCTTTACGTAGCAGCGCGGCGACGATAAAATTCCACTCAAGACGATCGAAAGCTTTGGCTAGATCAATTTTAATCATGAAGGCATTGTAATTCCAAGAGCTTAAAGAGAAAGAATGAGTGATTTCCTGAGCAATGATAATGTTATCACTAATACGTCGAACTTTAATAAAAGCTTGCTGAGCAGGATCAATGTAATCAGGAAGGTGAGGTTTAAGCCTATTAGCAAGAGCCTTGGCAATAAGTTTGTAGATAACATTACAAAGACTAATTGGCCTGTAATCAGAGGGAACAATAGGAACCGACTTTTTAGGGATGAGAGCAATGTTGGTATCTGCAATGTGAGAAGGGAGAATACTAGTTTTGAAGAATTCCTGAATGAGAGTAGTTACTTCTTGTCCAATCCAGTCCCAGGCAGCTATGTAGAATTCCACATTGAACCCATTAGGGCCAGGGGAGGCATTGCGTTTCATGTCCTTAAAAATCTGAAAAATTTCATCTTTGGAAGGCAGCAAGTAAGTGGCATCATTAGAAGAATCAGGGAGGTTAGAATTGAGGAAAGGAGCAGTTGAGGTGGAGTTGGGTGAGTCAAAGATGAATCTGAAATAATTGACAAAAGTGTGAGCTATCAAATCTGGTTTTTGGTGAGTAATATCATTTTCATCTTTAACAGAAAGAATGGTATTTCTCTTCCTCCTTTTGAGAACAGCCCGGTGAAAAATTGCGTACAACGATCTCCATCCTTAGCCCAACTTTTCTTTCCTCTTTGCCTGAAAAATTTGTCCATCTTAGTGAGTTCAAGATCATATTTCTGGGTTAAAGTTGATTCCATCGCTAGGTCCTGATGGTTGGGCGGATTTAACTAAATCTGGTTGATCTTATGTTCAAGATCATTAAGCTCTTGTTGAATAGTCTTTTTCTTCCTGCACCATCTTTTGAGAGAACCAGCCAACATGTTAGTTTTAGTCATAAATGAGTTATGTGAGCCGCAATTATCCCAAGCATTTTTAGCTACATCAAGAAAATCATTCTCTAACAACCACCGGTTTTCAAACTTGAAAGTCTGCCTAGGTTTGATAAATTTACCATCCGTTGAGAATAAAATAGGAGCATGGTCACTGAGAATAATAGGCAGATTTAAGACTTTGGAATTAGGGTGGAGAGCCAGCCATTCAGTGTTAACAAGACATCTATCTAGGTGTTGGTAAATGGGATTAGTAGTATGATGATTGTTGCGCCAAGTATAAGCAAGGCCACTATAAGTAATATCAAACAAGCCACAATTTTTAACCAAAGCACGAAAAGAAGACATACGAGGCAATTTAATACTACCATTAAACTTGTCTACATCATAAAGCATGTCATTAAGATCACCCATACAAACTACAGGTTTTCCCGGGTTATCATGCAGAAAATTGGAAACCTTAGACCAAATATCCCTATTGTTGTGGTGATAGGGATCCCTATAGATACAGACCAAACAAAACTGGACACCTACGGCTACATCAACGGCGGTGGCTAAAATATAGTTGAAACTAGTGTCATAGATAGTGATAGTAAGATCATCCGTCCACATGAGCCAAAGGCCACCCGAAGCACCTCTAGAAGGAACCACAAACGCATTAGTAACATCAAAATGATTGACAAGATCAGTTTCATGTAATCTAGAAGACTTGATTTCCGAAATAAAAGTTACCTGAGCCCGTGTGGAATGAATAAGCCTCGCCAGAAACATCATTCGCCTATTGCCGGGGCTCCGGCCCATATCCCGGCAGTTCCAGGCAATGGCTCTCATGGGGCTGGAGGCGCGTTAGGGCCATGCGCCGCTGCCCGTCGAGCCAGGGAATCTTCTCCGGATTGATGAAGAACTTGGTCCAATTGCATAGACTCTCCATGTTTCTGAGAATAATCTGAATTGTCTGCAACCTTCTCCTTGCCGTTGGGATCTGTCAAGAACTGCTTGTGATGGCAAGCCAAATGGGGATTCCTGACAGGGTTGAGGTCTTGGTCAGACATATTCATTCTTTCCTTGGACACAAACAGATTGTTTCTGATTTCACAATCCTTGTCTCTGAATTGCTTATTGACATCAAATTTAATGATGATCCAGATGTAATCTTGCCTGCCCTGAATCATGTTGGGACTGAAAGGATGGAGTTCTAAAATCTGTCCCAGCCCCTTAGAAATACCAATAAGCAGCGCCTCCGATCTACACATTCTTATGATGCTATAGATACGAACCGTAACATAGATATAGCTGAAACTGTAATCTTTGATCTGCTTGCCCCTATCTTCCGGGTGCATCCATTTAAGGAGGAAATTATTTGCCCTCATACTCAATGGCTGACGGGTGAACACCAACGTAGCAGCTCTCATGCATAGAAAGTGAGCAATGAAACAATACCTTGAGTGCTGAGAGATATTGTGGTAGTTTTCCCTCCAAGCTCGGGACCTGGATTGCTGAAAAGACTGAAGGGATATCACCTTGTCTTGTCCTTCCATCGAAGTGAGCTTCATGATAATGGTGTATTCAACTTGATTGGACTCAATATTTTGCTGTTGGGGCACCTGAAAGTGAAAAACTTCAGACTCCCTGATGGACAGCGCCTCCAAGTTGAGATGCATGATGGATTCCTCTAGATCAAGAGGATCCATGTCCGGATCGGGGGGGGGGGGGGGAGGGCAGTGCGAGTTGAATATTGGTGGATCTTGGGCTGATGGTTGTTTTAGAGACTTCCTCTGCTTTTCCCTGCTCTCCCTCACCTGGGAGAAACCGGTAGGAACCTGAGGGGGATCCCAGTATGGATCGGGAGGGCGGTGTGGGATGGATCTTGGTGGATCTTGGGCTGGTCGTTGTTTTTGAGCCTTTCTCCGCTCTTCCCTGCTGTCCATCGCCTCGGAGAAAATAGTAGGGAACTGAGAAAGGAAGAGAGGAAGGGGAAACACTAGAAGAGGAGAGGAGGAAGCTAGGTGAGAAAATCTGCCGGAGAGGGCGGCGGAGGGATCAGGCGGCGAGCGGTGGTGAGAAGGGGTGAGAGAGGTAGAACGGCAAGGAGCCAGACGAGTCATCGATTCATCCGAGGTGGAGGTGGAGGTGGTGGACGGGCTCCGGGAGCAGGAGATCTTTCACATTAACATTGAAAGTAACCTTTCCTTTATTGCAATCAATAATAGCATATGGGGTGTTTAGAAAAGGTCTACCAAGAATAATAGAAATGCTCCCATCCTCGGTCTTGTCTAGCACAACAAAATCAGTAAGGATTAAGCTATTGGCATCTTCAGCCGGAACATCCTCACAAATACCAATAGGAACGTTTGTTGACTTGTCAGCCATTTGGAGAGAAATATCTGTAGGGATTAGCTTATCTAAACAGAGTTTTTTATAAAGGGAAAAAGGAATAACATTCACTCCTGCACCAAGGTCACATAAAGCAGTTTTGACATAGTTCTTCTTTATGGAGCAAGGAATGGTGGGTATACCTGGATCACCAAGCTTCTCAGGAATCTTGCCACTGAAAGAGTAATTAGAAAGCATAGTAGATATTGCCTCATTAGGAACTTTTATTTTATTAGTAACAATATATTTCATATACCTCGAGTACAGAGGCAACTTAATAGCATCAGTCATAGAAATTTGAAGAAAAACAGGTTTCATCCATTCACAAAATTTATTATAGTTCTCTTCTTCTTTAATTTTGAGAGACTTTCCTAGTAAGGGCATTGGTTTTTGTACCCATGTTTTCTTGCAATAAAGTCTTCTCCAGTATATCTCTTGCGCTTATTAGGTGCTTCTTCTTCTTGTACTTCAGGTGGATCATTCTTCTCATTATCTTTATCAGGTTCAGCACCATCTTTAGTCTCAGCATCAAAAGTAGATATACTATTAGGATCAACAATAGGTTCTTCATCAATTATGGGATCATTTGAATTGTCAGCTTCCTTGTGTTTCTTCTTCTTCTTCTTCTTCTTCTTCTTCTTCAAGGATCTGACAATGTCTTCTTCCTGCATTTGAGAGTCTTGCTCGACTCTCATTGGATGCCCCTCTGGATAGAGAGGGTCTTGGGTGAGCGTCCCACCTCAGGTCTTAATACCATAAGCCTGTATATCATCTTGTTTGGCATTGTTAGCAAGCAAATCATTTTGCACATTGGAAATTTGTTCAAACTGTGTTTGAACCATATGAAAATGCTTAACAAGATCTTTAACATCATTAACAGTTCTACTTAAAACATCAAAATTTTTTTTGACAACAAGGGAATTATCATGCAACTGACTTTGAATCCTCTTATTAAAAGGACTTTGCTTAAAAATAAAATTATCAATCTCATCTAAACATTGATCAGGAGGCTTCCATGAGGGATATCACTTGCGTTGAAATCTAAAGGAGAGTGTACCTCTACCATAGGAGGGTGAGTGGTAGGCTCACAATTTTTTTCAATAGGAGGTAGATTCTTCACATCTTCAACTTTAATACCTCTCCCTTTAATAGAATTCTTAGCTTCTTTCATATCTACGGGGTTCAATACGAGCATTCTGTAAGGCCCGATATGCGGTACTGTTCCAGATCTAGATGTTTCCATCCAGATCCGGGGACGAAGCACATATCGGTCCCACCGCGACATATGACATAGCCATATGCCCCGGATTTCCAAAATGATATCACAACGTTACAGATACAAGGATACAACATCTCATACAATCGGCATACAACTGCCTTAAATACAATACAACATCGGAAGATACATGTCTGGGTACAGACTACAAGCAAATTTCTAGTGGCAAAGAGAAAACATCGATCCCATAACCACACGGGTCCAGGCCCTCCGCCGGGATCCGCCTAACTAGTCGTCGTCGAGTCTCCATGTGAAACGTCGATCACCATACCTGTTATCGATCAAGAACCCTGAAAAGAGTTTGGGGGGGTAGTATCATGAGTACAGAGGTACTCAGCATCCAACTGTAGTGGTCATCTGACCCAGCAAGGACTTCATCACTCGTCATTCTAGGACAACTAGTAGTTTACGGTAAGGAAGGGGTAAGTGGTGAGGTTGCTGCCGCACTAGCATTTATGAAGTGGCTAACGATCTAGAGAGTAAGATAAGAAGCCAAGCATTCGATGAGGAATCGCCTCCAACAAGTCTTGCTATCAACTACTTTCACAAACATAACACCTATCCTATCCTTGTCCTCCTCTTCGCATCCCGACGAAGAAGAGGCAGTCAAGGCACACACACACGTTGATCAAGTTATATTAAGATTATCTCAGTTGTTGTTGTCTATGAACAAGGAGGAGGCCTCAAGTCGTCCATAACCGTGGACACGGCTTCTCGAAAAGATTTAACCCTGCAGGGGTGTACCAACTGCCCATTACAAGGCTCCGCACGCACGTCCATCACTCTCAGTTTCTACCCATCACAGGCAACCATTTTATGATTTAGTTCCAAGAGATCCGAAACGACAGGTCCCTCTAACTAACAACGAACAAATCCGGGTGGCCCCCGGTGAGTCGACACCCAACTCAAAAGCCGGCCGCGCTCTCGAATCGGTCTCTACCGTCTGTCTCGGCTTTGGATAGCCGGTTAATCACACATGGGAAACCGGGTCCTCAGCCGAACAAGGTGGGCCAGCAAGGGAACTATGTCCTCACTGGTCCGGGTTGGTTGGTAAACTACTGGCGTATGACCAGCACACACACGGTTTCAAATGGTATATCAGCTTGGGCCACCACTAGAAATGCTTGAAGCTAGGTAGGTAAGAAAAGGGGACCCCATAAAATCCCACACGCGGTTAGGCACGCTCAGTCTTAAAACCAATACCCGGAACTCGGGTCCTAGGTGACTCGAATGGAACAAAGCGTCGGGGCGGGATAGCCTAGACCTTCCATCCTTCGTCGAATATAGTCAACATTATAATAATCATATCATCAACAACAATATATTAATGTGATAGCCCAAACCAAGGAGTAACAGGGTAACATTGTAGCATCCTAAGCATGCATACTAAGCAGGGGCTGAGCAACGAGCAATAGTAACATAGCAGTACAAGGTTTGCTGGGAGGGGACATGGCTGTATCGGTTTGAAAAAGGATGTAAACATGTGGTAGGATCAAACATCGAACCTAACCTAGACTAGCATGCAAACCGCTGGTTGAAATAGAATGGATCATAAGTAATGTATAGTCCTTGCCTATTGATAAGTCGGGTTCCGAAGGTGTAGTGGATCGCAAGCTCGCATCGTCTCCGAAGGTACCCGTGGAAGCACACAAGACGATAAACACTGGAAAGCAATGAACGAGAAAGCACTCTATTACTACGGGGAAACACAAGATCAAGAAGACATCACACGACAAGGCAACGCGATACAGATCTATCGTCGAGAACGGTTACTAACAGTTTAAGTGGGGTATCGGTCACACACGACGAATACCGCACGTTTACGGTGGTTCAAGTTGCTTAGCTACAGGAGATCAACAAAGGTTGTTAACATGGCAACTCAAGCAAGCATGGAATAGCACACAAACATTATAAGAGGTGAAGCACAAAGTAAACTATCTATGCTAGTCACTTTAAGTGGGGGTAAAACCTATACATGGCAACTATTACGGACCCCACGATAATTATAATATTTGGTACTGTTTTGCCCTAAACAATATTTTATTATTTTTATTAGCAAGAAAGAGCAACAAAAACACAATCTACATGCAATTCTAGTCAATTTACATATAAGAAACATTTTAAACAGAGCAACGGTTAAAAAGTTATTAAATAAACAAGTTACAGTGGCAAGCAGTGTAATTAGCAGGTAAACAACATGTAAACAAATTCAAACATGGCAACAAGCAACATTTTAATAATCTACGCGCAAAACGGAGCAACTTTCATGTAGAAAGCGTCTCCATCGGAGCTACCGGTGAAAAGATATAAGCATCGCAAAATCTATTACAATCTACCAATTAATAAAAAAAAACTTAGCAGAAAAAAACTAAACGGACCGAGATCTACTGGGCCGGCCCAACTACCGCTGCAGAAAAAGAAAAAAAAATAAAAGAAAAAAAACAACTCACCGTGTGGGCCTAGGCCCAGGCCGGCTGGGGAGTTGGCGGCTGGGCCACTTGGGATGGGCTGGACTTGGCCCACCTGGCCGTCCAGGCGGTTGGGGACGAGGGCGCCAGATCCCACATGGGATGGCTGCGGCGGCGCTGGCCGGCTCGTCACCGACGAGGCGAGGCTCGGGGCGGCTCGTCGGGCCAGGAACGGGGGCGTGCTGCTGCAGGGAGGCGCGAGCGATGCGGTGGCTGTCGGGGTCGCCGGATCCAGCCGCGGTCCGTGCTCCAAGCGGTGGCCGGCACGAGGCCGAGCTCCCATGGCTCTCCGGCCATGGTGAGGACTCCGGTGGCGCGGGCTGCACGGGGAGAAGGAGGGAGATCAGAGCAGAAGGGAGAGAGGAGAGGAGGTGGCGCGCGGGCAACCTGGCAGCGGGCGGCGCTCTCCGGAGGCTGGCCGGAGGGATTCGGCGACCGGCGTGGAGGCGACGGGTGGTGCGGCCAGATGGGCCTGGCGGCAGCCCTGCGGGGCCCGGGCGCCCGGGGCTGGCTGGCTGGATCCCTCTGGGGTGACGTGGCCGCCTGAGAGCCATTGATCTGTGATCCAATGGTTTGTGATGGCTGGGAGCTAGGGTTTCGGGGAGAGGGGGAATTTCTCGCAGATTTGGGCAAAGTGGAGGGGGGTGGCTGCATATTTTGGACTAGGGAAACCCTAGAAAGGGGTGGGAGTGTGGTGGTCTTTATATAGCCCAGGTGGCTGGCAGTTTGCAAAAACATCCCCCGTTTTTCTCTCTCGCGCGCGGTGTTCACGTTTCTGACCGCCGGGGGTCCGCAGGACCTCCGATTCGGGTAAAACTTTGAACTGCGCGATCAGCGCGTCGAGCCAGCAGCGTTCACCTCGCGCTGGAACCGTTCCGAGAGCACTTTCCGGCACGCTATAAAAATATCCCGTTTAATTATTAAACGGGTTTTTTCGTTCCGTTGGCTGCAGCTGGTCTCGTGCGGTTTTTGCGACGGTGATCGGGTGAAACCCGGTGTCGCAAAGGTCGAGTGTCAGGGTGGCAAAGGCCGGTCTCCGTCCGGTACGAGATAAGAGGGGGAAAAATAATCGCTGATCGATAAATCGGGGATGCAAACACCGCAAACAAATCAGACAATCAAACAATTCACACCGAAAACAAAATTTTTAATTTTTGTGAAAACTGGGCTGTTACAATACAACACCACCAACAAGGGATCTCGTCCCGAGATCCAGGATGATCCGGGCGAGAGGGGAGAGAGAAAAGGAGAGTCGACAATCTTCAACATCACCAACAAGGGACTCTACTCCATGTCCACGTCGAACTTCCGTCGAGATAAATTTTCGCAGAGAGATGGCAACGTCGAAGAACGGAACCATCAGTGACAAGAGGAAGAACGATCGCGAAAGCCAGATCAAGGGACAGTGCATTTCGACGCAAGTCGTGAAAACACTGGGCAAAAGGATGGATGGCAATGGATGACCCAGATGATAACCGAAATCGGAGAAGCTAAAGGTACTACAGAAATTCCCACCTGAGCTCGGAATCGAGACAATACGCTGCAAGCAAGGCATTGTAACTATTCCGAAACTCCACACTCATCGAGATCCTAAAGTTTTGAAGGGGGTAAGGCGAGAGAAAAACACTTACGACACTTGTCCTTACCAGAGCAAAGGTAAGGAGTAAAAAGAATCCTACTCTCCGATAACTAACTTAGTAACTACAAATTAGTTTTTTGTCTAGACTCGACGTCGGCCAAGGAAGGGATCCTACGGTCGGTAAGGCTCTGATACCAAGTTGTAAGGCCCGATATGCGGTACTGTTCCAGATCTAGATGTTCCCATCCAGATCCGGGGACGAAGCACATATCGGTCCCACCGCGACATATGACATAGTCATATGCCCAGGATTTCCAACATGATATCACAACGTTACAGATACAAGGATACAACATCTCATACAATCAGCATACAACTGCCTTAAATACAATACAACAGTGGAAGATACATGTCTGGGTACAGACTACAAGCAAATGCCTAGTGGAAAAGAGAAAACATCGATCCCATAACCACACGGGTCCAGGCCCTTCGCCGGGATCCACCTAACTAGTCGTCGTCGAGTCTCCACGTGAAACGTCGATCACCATACCTGTTGTCGATGAAGAACCCTGAAAAGAGTTTGGGGGGTAGTATCATGAGTACAGAGGTACTCAGCATCCAACTGTAGTGGTCATCTGACCCAGCAAGGACTTCATCACTCGTCATTCTAGGACAACTAGTAGTTTACGGTAAGGAAGGGGTAAGTGGTGAGGTTGCTTCCGCACTAGCATTTATGAAGTGGCTAACGATCTAGAGAGTAAGGTAAGAAGCCAAGCATTCGATGAGGAATCGCCTCCAACAAGTCTTGCGATCAACTACTTTCACAAACATAACACCTATCCTATCCTTGTCCTCCTCTTCGCATCCCGACGAAGAAGAGGCAGTCAAGGCACACACACATGTTGATCAAGTTATATTAAGATTATCTCAGTTGTTGTTGTCTATGAACAAGGAGTAGGTCTCAAGTCGTCCATAACCGTGGACACGACTTCTCGAAAATATTTAACCCTGTAGGGGTGTACCAACTGCCCATTACAAGGCTCCGCACGCACGTCCATCACTCTCAGTTGCTACCCATCACAGGCAACCATTTTATGATTTAGTTCCAAGAGATCGAAACGACAGGTCCCTCTAACTAACAACGAAAAAATCCGGGTGGCCCCCGGTGAGTCGACACCCAACTCAAAAGCCGGCCGCGCTCTCGAATCGGTCTCTATCGTCTATCTCGGTTTTGGATAGCCGGTTAATCACACATGGGAAACCGGGTCCTCAGCCGAACAAGGTGGGCCAGCAAAGGAACTATGTCCTCACTGGTCCGGGTTGGTTGGAAAACTACTGGCGTACGACCAGCACACACACGGTTTCAAATGGTAAATCAGCTTGGGCCACCACTAGAAATGCTTGAAGCTAGGTAGGTAAGAAAAGGGGACCCCATAAAATCCCACACGTGGTTAGGCACGCTCAGTCTTAAAACCAATAACCGGAACTCGGGTCCTAGGTGACTCGAATGGAACAAAGCGTCGGGGCGGGATAGCCTAGACCTTCCATCCTTCGTCGAATATAGTCAACATTATAATAATCATATCATCAACAACAATATATTAATGTGATAGCCCAAACGAAGGAGTAACAGGGTAACATCGTAGCATCCTAAGCATGCATACTAAGCAGGGGCTGAGCAACGAGCAATAGTAACATAGCAGTACAAGGTTTGCTGGGAGGGGACATGGCTATATCGGTTTGAAAAAGGCTGTAAACATGTGTTAGGATCAAACATCGAACCTAACCTAGACTAGCATGCAAACCGCTGGTTGAAATAGAATGGATCATAAGTAATGTATAGTCCTTGCCTGTTGATAAGTCGGGTTCCGAAGGTGTAGTGGATCGCAAGCTCGCATCATCTCCGAAGGTACCCGCGGAAGCACACAAGACGATAAACACATGAAAGCAATCAACGAGCAAGCACTCTATTACTACGGGGCAACACAAGATCAAGAATACATCACACGACACGGCAACGCGATACAGATCTATCGTCGAGAACGGTTACTAACAATTTAAGTGGGGTATCGGTCACACACGACGAATACCGCACGTTTACGTTGGTTCAAGTTGCTTAGCTACAGGAGATCAACAAAGGTTGTTAACATGGCAACTCAAGCAAGCATGGCATAGCACACAAACATTATAAGAGGTGAAGCACAAAGTAAACTATCTATGCTAGTCACTTTAAGTGGGGGTAAAACCTATACATGGCAACTATTACGGACCCCACGATAATTATAATATTTGGTACTGTTTTTCCCTAAACAATATTTTATTATTTTTATTAGCAAGCAAGAGCAACAAAAACACAATCTACATGCAATTCTAGTCAAGTTACATATAAGAAACATTTTAAACAGAGCAACGGTTAAAAAGTTATTAAATAAACAAGTTACAGTGGCAAGCAGTGCAATTAGCAGGTAAACAACATGTAAAAAAAGTCAAACATGGCAACAAGCAACATTTTAATAATCTACGCGCAAAACGGAGCAACTTTCATGTAGAAAGCGTCTCCATCGGAGCTACCGGTGAAAAGATATAAGCATCGCAAAATCTATTACAATCTGCCAATTAATAAAAAAAAACCTAGCAGAAAAAAACTAAACGGGCCGAAATCTACTGGGCCGTCCCAACTACCACTGCAGAAAAAGAAAAAAAAATAAAAGAAAAAAAAACAACTCACCGTGTGGGCCTAGGCCCAGGCCGACTGGGGAGTTGGCGGCTGGGCCGCTGGGGATGGGCTGGACTTGGCCCACCTGGCCGTCCAGGCGGTTGGGGACGAGGGCGCCGGATCCCGCACGGGATGGCTGTGGCGGCGCTGGCCGTCTCGTCACCGGCGAGGCGAGGTTCGGGGCGGCTCGTCGGGACAGGAACGGGGGCGGGCTGCTGCAGGGAGGCGCGGGCGATGCGGTGGCCGTCGGGGTCGCCGGATCCAGCCGCGGTCCGTGCTCCAAGCGGTGGCCGGCACGAGGCCGAGCTCCCATGGCTCGCCGGCCATGGTGAGGACTCCGGTGGCGCGGCCTGCACGGGGAGAAGGAGGGAGATCAGAGGAGAAGGGAGAGAGGAGAGGAGGTGGCGCGCGGGCGACCTGGCAGCGGGCGGCGCTCGCCGGAGGCTGGCCGGAGGGAGTCGGCGACCGGTGTGGAGGCGACGGGTGGTGCGGACAAATGGGCCTGGCGGCGGCCGTGCGGGGCCCCGGCGCCCGGGGCTGGCTGGCTGGATCCCTCCGGGGTGACGTGGCCGCCTGAGAGCCATTGATCTGGTGATCCAACGGTCTATGATGGCTGGGAGCTAGGGTTTCGGGGAGAGGGGGAATTTCTCGCAGATTTGACAAAGTGGAGGTGGGTGGCTGCATATTTTGGACTAGGGAAACCCTAGAAAGGGGTGGGAGTGTGGTGGTCTTTATATAGCCCAGGTGGCTGGCAGTTTGCAAAAACATCCCCGGTTTTTCTCTCGCGCGCGGTGTTCACGTTTCTGACCGCCGGGGGTCCGCAGGACCTCCGATTCGGGTAAAACTTCGAACTGCGCGATCAACGCGTCGATCCAGCAGCGTTGACCTCGCGCTGGAACCGTTACGAGAACACTTTCTGGCGTGCTATAAAAATATCCCGTTTAATTATTAAACAGGTTTTTTCGTTCCGTTGGCTGCGGCTGGTCTCGTGCGGTTTTCGCGACGGTGATCGGGTGAAACCCGGTGTCGCAAAGGTCGAGTGTCAGGGTGGCAAAGGCCGGTCTCCATCCGGTACGAGATAAGAGGGCGAAAAATAATCGCCGATCGATAAATCGGGGATGCAAACACCGCAAACAAATCAGACAATCAAACAATTCACACCGAAAACAAAATTTTTAATTTTTTGTGAAAACTGGGATGTTACACATTCCCCTCTTCTTTGGTGGTGGAGGTGGTTCAGGGACGAACCAATCATCATGATTCTTGGCTATCTTGCCCATTAATTCTTCAGCGTTGTCCGATGTTCGTTTCCTAAAAATACAACAAACACAACTATACAAATAGGATCTAGATTCATCGGTTGAACCATTATAAAATATATCAAGCAATTCATTCATAGGGACTCCATGTCCCGGTCTAGCCTTGAGTAGAGTGCAACACCTCCCCCAATCTTTAGGGAGGTTCTCATCCTGCAACTGTTCAAAGTTATAAATTCTTTGTAAAGAAGCATGTGGCATATGAGCAAGAAAATATTTAGCAAAAAAAGATTGAGCTAAATCTTGAGGACCTGTAATTGAACCACATGGTAATGCATCATACCATGCTTTAGCACCCTCCTTCAAAGAAAAGGGAAGTACCTTAGTAACATAATAATTTCTCTTCTTGTCCTCATTAGTGAATAAGCCACCTAACTCAGTGAGTTTCATAAGGTGTGCAATAGCATCATCATTTTCTCTGTCATAAAAGGGGTCAGCTTCAACTATAGATATAAGTGAAAGATCAACAGAGAAATCAAAATCAGCATCTTTAATGCAAATAGGAGATGTAACAAATTCAGGATCCAGAGCAAACTTGTTCTTCATAGCATTATTTTTAAGAATCCTCTTCACAGCATCACGGTCAGAGTCATCACACTCTCAAGTTCTCTACACAAATCATCATCAAGCTCAATATAATCATCCTCAAGTTTTTTTCCTTGAGGCCACTCAATTCAAGGAAATAAGAAGGTTTAGGAAGTTTTACAACTTTCGCAATTTAAGATTCCATAAAGTGACCAAGTGAACCAGTTTCATCAAAAGCAGTAGCAACATCATCAAAAGTATAAGACATATTACCAGATTCAGCAGCATGTGGTGGTGAAGCAAACTTACTTATAACGGAAGGTGAATCAAGTGTAGCACTAGTGCTAAGAACAATACCATTTCTTATAGTGGATGGTCAGATAGGAACTTTGGGGTCTCCTTTCTTACCCATATCGGATAAATTGCAGCAAGCAAAATAACTCCAAGTTGGCTTGTAAATAAAGCTATGCTCGCCGGCAACGGCGCCAAAAAATAGTCTTGATGACCCACAAGTGTAGGGATCGCAACAGTCTTCGTGGGGTAAGATAAACCAAATTATTGATTCGGCACAAGGGGTGCCAAAGAATATTTATAAGATTAACAATTGAGTTTTCAATTCAATCGCACCTGAAAAATACTTGCTTGGCAACAATTTATTAGTAGTAACGGTGTGATGGAATTGATGGTAGCAACAGAAATAGTGGTGTCAAAGCAACGTAAGTAAAAAAAAAACAAAGTAAGCAACTTGTAACTAGAAGTATTAAAAACCTTTAGGCTAGGGTAATGGATTGTTGGGCGCTGCATGGATAAGAGATAACATGTAATTAACATGAGGCAAGACACACAAAAAAGTAATGATCATCTATGAAATATCAAACATTAGGCATGTATCCCAAGGTAGTTGTGCATGCTTGTAATAAGAAGTTTGCACAACATCTTTTGTCCTACCATACCGCTAGCAATGGGGCCAAAAGGAACTTATGGAGATTAAGGTGCTCTTGTCAAAGAGCACCGGAACAAAGCATTAACAATCAATGGATACATGGAAACCATAAATTATAGTCCATCCCCTTTAGTGTCCCAAGCTGTATCGGACTATAATAGGTGCATACAACTAATAGATAGGATCAAGAACACAAATATATTCATGAAAACATAAAGGGTTCAGATCTGAAATCATGGCACTCAGGCCCAAAGTCTCAAGCATGAAGAGTAACAAGTAGTAGCAATGATGATAGAGTTAAACTGTTGTTCCCGGATGTCTTCCCCGTAGGGAAGTCGACGAAGAATCTCGGGAGCATTGATTAAGCAGGGCCACTATAAACAATATCAAACAAGCCACAATTTTTAACAAAAGAACGAAAAGCAGACATACGAGGCATATTAATACTACCATTAAACTTGTCTACATCATAAAGCATGTCATTAAGATCACCTATACAAACTACAGGTTTGCCCGGGTTATCATGCAGAAAATTGGCAACCTTAGACAAAATATCCCTATCGTTGCGGTGATAGGGATCCCCATAGATACAAACCAAACAAAATTGGACACCTACGGCTACATCAACGGCGGTGGCTAAAATATAGTTGAAACTAGTGTCATAGATAGTGATAGTAAGATCATCCGTCCACATGAGCCAAAGGCCACCCGAAGCACCTCTAGAAGGAACCACAAACGCATTAGTAACATCAAAATGATTGACAAGATCAGTTTCATGTAATCTAGAAAACTTGATTTCCGAAATAAAAGTTACCTGAGCCCGTGTGGAATGAATAAGCCTCGCCAGAAACATCATTCGCCTATTGCCGGGGCTCCGGCCCATACCCCGACAGTTCCAGGGGATGGCTCTCATGGGGCTGGAGGCGCGTTAGGGCCATGGGCCGCTGCCCGTCGAGCCAGAGAATCTTCTCTAGATTGATGAAGAACTTGGTCCAATTGCATAGACTCTCCATGTTTCTGAGAATAATCTGAATTGTCTGCAACCTTCTCCTTGCCGTTGGGATCTGTCAAGAACTTCTTTTGATGGCAAGCCAAATGGGGATTCCTGACAGGGTTGAGGTCTTGCTCAGACAGATTCATTCTTTCCTTGGACACAAACAGATTGTTTCTGATTTCACAATCCTTGTCTCTGAATTGCTTATTGACATCAAATTTAATGATGATCCAGATGTAATCTTGCCTGCCCTGAATCATGTTGGGACTGAAAGGATGGAGTTCTAATATCTGTCCCAGCCCCTTAGAAATACCAATAAGTAGCGCCTCCGATCTACACCTTCTTAAGATGCTATAGATACGAACCGTGACATAGATATAGCTGAAACTGTAATCTTTGATCTGCTTGCCCCTATCTTCCGGGTGCATCCATTTAAGGAGGAAATTATTTGCCCTCATACTCCATGGCTTACGGGTGAACACCAACGTAGCAGCTCTCATGCATAGAAAGTGAGCAATGAAACAGTACCTTGAGTGCTGAGAGATATTGTGGTAGTTTTCCCTCCAAGCTCGGGACCTGGATTGCTGAAAAGACTGAAGGGATATCACCTTGTCTTGTCCTTCCATCGAAGTGAGCTTCATGAGAATGGTGTATTCAGCTTCAATGGACTCAATAGTCTGCTGTTGGGGCACCTGAAAGTGAAAAACATAACACTCCCTGATGGACAACGCCTGCAAGTTGAGCTGCATGATGGATTCCTCTAGATCAAGAGGATCCATGTCCAGATCGGGGGGGGGCAGTGTGAGTTGAATATTGGTGGATCTTGGGCCGATGGTTTTTTTAGAGACTTCCTCTGCTTTTCCCTGCTCTCCCTCATCTGGGAGAAACCGGTAGGAACCTGAGGGGGATCCCTGTACGGATCGGGAGGGCGGTGTGGGATGGATCTTGGTGGATCTTGGGCTGGTCGTTGTTTTTGAGCCTTTCTCTGCTCTTCCCTGCTGTCCATCGCCTCGAAGAAAATAGTAGGGGCCTGAGAAAGGAAGAGGGGAAGGGGAAACACTAGAAGAGGAGAGGAGGAAGCTAGGTGAGAAAATCTGCCGGAGAGGGCAGCGGAGGGATCAGGCGGCGAGCGGTGGTGAGAAGGGGTGAGAGAGGTAGAATGGCAAGGAGCCAGACGGGTCATCGATTCATCCGAGGTGGAGGTGGAGGTGGTGGACGGGCTCCGGGAGCAGGAGATCTAAAACTTTGGTACAACAAGGAGAATGACAGCAAAAGGAAATGAACACATAACAAGCTTCCGTTTTTACTTATATAAAACGAGTTTGTTAGTAAGGTTGATCAAGTCTTACTACCAAGCAAGTTGTATATAGAGAAAAAAATTTCACTTCTTATAAGGCATTTATGGTTCCTTTATTTTAACGGACATTGTCCCCAACATAATAGTTTTGTATTTGTGGTTCACATGTAGAGGACAATCCCAATCTCCAATCTTGACGGTCTCAATATTGTACATAGAATTAAGGCCATGCCTTTTATTGATCTCATTCGGAGAATACACCGTGTGCTCCTTCTCATTAACATTGAAAGTAACCTTTCCTTTATTGAAATCAATAATAGCATATGGGGTGTTTAGAAAAGGTCTACCAAGAATAATAGAAATGCTCCCATCCTCGGGAATGTCTAGCACAACAAAATCAATAAGGATTAAGCTATTGGCATCTTCAACCGGAACATCCTCACAAATACCAATAGGAACGTTTGTTGACTTGTCAGCCATTTGGAGAGAAATATCTGTAGGGATTAGCTTATCTAAACAGAGTTTTTTATAAAGGGAAAAATGCATAACACTCACTCCTGCACCAAGGTCACATAAAAGAAGTTCTGACATAGTTCTTCTTTATGGAGCAAGGAATGGTGGGTATACCTGGATCACCAAGCTTCTCAGGAATCTTGCCACTAAAAGAGTAATTAGCAAGCATAGTAGATATTGCCTCATTAGGAACTTTTCTTTTATTAGTAACAATATATTTCATATACCTCGAGTACAGAGGCAACTTAATAGCATCAGTCATAGAAATTTGAAGAAAAACAGGTTTCATCCATTCACAAAATTTATTATAGTTCTCTTCTTCTTTAGTTTTGAGAGACTTACCTAGTAAGGGCATTGGTTTTTGTACCCATGTTTTCTTGCAATAGAGTCTTCTCCAGTATATCTCTTGCGCTTATTAGTTGCTTCTTCTTCTTGTACTTCAGGTGGATCATTCTTCTCATTATCTTTATCAGGTTCAGCACCATCTTTAGTCTCAACATCAAAAGTAGATATACTATTAGGATCAACAATAGGTTCTTCATCAATTATGGGATCATTTGAATTGTCAGCTTCCTTGTGTTTTATCTTCTTCTTCTTCTTCTTCTTCTTCAAGGATCTGACAATGTCTTCTTCCTGCATTTGAGAGTCTTGCTCGACTCTCATTGGATGCCCCTCTGGATAGAGAGGGTCTTGGGTGAGCGTCCCACCTCAGGTCTTAATACCATAAGCCTGTATATCATCTTGTTTGGCATTGTTAGCAAGCAAATCATTTTGCACATTGGAAATTTGTTCAAACTGTGTTTGAACCATATGAAAATGCTTAACAAGATCTTTAACATCATTAACAGTTCTACTTAAAACATCAAACAAAATTTTGATAGCAAGGGAATTGCCATGCAACTGACTTTGAATCCTCTTATTAAAAGGACTTTGCTTAACAATAAAATTATCAATCTCATCTAAACATTGATAATGTGATTCCCAAAATACTTTGTAAAACCATATGATCTTCCAAGAATCCTCCACAGCTTACTGCTTTTGGATATTCTTATTACCTGCTTGTATTATGGTTAATCCCATATGTATCCTACTCTTCATTAACATCCCTTGTCATTGCTATTCTGATCTTTTTGAATCATCATGTGTGCTAGTGCACGCAATCATCAATTGATCAGTGTGAGTTCATTCTTTGACAAACCTTGCGTCGTGTTCGCATAATATGTCACCACCCTTCCTATTCTTGATCCACCCTAACTACAGTTCCACATGACCGAAACTTGACTCTTTTGTACATCCCCGTTCCCAAGGTTATTCCTCATGCTTGACGTCATATGCAATTCATGAGTCACCTACCCTGTGATATTCAGTCCGATAGTAGATGTCGTGCTTATGCCTAATGCTTTGGACCCCTTTTCATCATCCTTCATAGGCATCGAATGATTGCCTAACCGTTTGAAACTTCTTTCACCTTGTTATGTTGCTCTCGGTATATCTCTTAAGTCCAACCCGAGAGATACCATGTACCTCATTCTCTTAGACAACCCCGATTGATTAACCTTGTACTGATCCGACCCCCTGAAGTGTTTCCTCCTAGCCTATTCATAAGTACGATGAAGCCCCCGAAGGAAGGATGACAACTCGTCGAGATGCACAGATGCAGAGAAATGAAGACATCAACGAGAAGGATTAACTTCTTCGAGAAGGGCAACAAGAACCAGAAGATTCGTTAGATGACGAAACCAAAACCTTACCCCTACTCTACCCCTTTAAATCTCGGGACGAGATTTCTTGTAGTGGGGGAGATTTGTAATACCCTCATTGTCAAGCTACAGTAATCAACTTTTACTAATGTCAAATCACAATGGTTAACCATGTCTTGATCATCATTGAAGCAAATCTCATTCAAATCCCCATATTGGAATTAAAATCAAAAGTGGAAATAAAACCTTGGCCAAAAATTGTGCAAACATTTTTATTAAATGCCTAAAAATCAATAGGTTATGATAAAATAGCAATGGTATTTTATTGCAATATTTTAATATATTAAACAAATCAAAATAGTGCCTAAAACAACCCTTTTAATAATTTACTATTTAAACAAAATTCAAAAGGTTTTATTATGAAACCAAACTTGTTTTGAAATTGTTATATTGGGAAACAGTAATAATGGAGCAAAGTCCCACATTTTATAAAAACCATTTGATGCCCAAACAAAATATAAACATAAAAGAAAAACAGAAAACAAATAGAAATATAAAAGACTATCCTACGCACTGGGCAAAGCCCAGAAGTAGCCCAGCCCACTCCCTCCTTCCCCTCCCCTTCTCAGCCCCATGCGTGGCACGTATCCGCGCCGGTCATGGCCGCGGCCATCGCCATGGCGTCCATCCGACGGTTGCTGATGAGGTGAAGTACCTCCGCGCCCTCCACGCCTTCCTCAAACCCTAGAATCCTCCAGGTTTCCCCCTCCCTCTCTCTCTCGTGCAGATTCGGTGGCGCCCATATGCATCCGTCGTTGCTGCCGTGACCACGCGACCAACAACGATGACGTGCCGCACCTGTGTGTCCCGGAATACCGTGAGCATCGATTACGTCTTCCCCGCGCAATCAATTGAAGCCAGGAGCCACATGGACAACGCCCTCTTGTTCCCCTCTATTGCCGGCCGTCGACCTCGCCGTCGATCTCCACCACCCCGACCACACCATGCCTCCCCGAACCCCCTGCCCTGCCCTGCACTGCTGCTCGCTGTGAGCTCCCCCTCTTCTTCCCCTCGCCTCGTGGTCGTCCGCTCGCCGTTACTGCCGTCTGTGCTTGCCGTGGAAGCGTTGGTTGAGCTCGGCTCACCGCGCACACGCTTCCTCGCCCTTGCCTCTGGCGCCTATGGCTGCGCCCGGCACCCCATGTCCACGCCCCACACACGCACTCACCCGCACGACCATGACCCGCGCCTCGCTGCGTCCCCCTCGCCAGAGCAGCCTCGCCGCTGTGCCCCTGGCCGCTGGCGTGGGCATACCCGTGGGCTAAGCCCCCACCTCACTGACCCGTGGCCCCCCTCCTTTTAGATTAGAACTAAACACTAGTCTAAAATAATAATCCCATGTTAAATTTCTAAGTGCATGACAGGTGGGGCCCTTCTACTAGTTATTATAATTAAACCAGAGGAACCCCCCTTTTTGAATGACATGTGGGGCCAACCCCTATATAAATTAAGTAATTTGTTTTAACCACTGTGTATATGACATGTGGACCCCCAGATAATTAAGTAATTAGAAATAAATAAACCTTTTAAATCAGTGTGTTTATGACAACTTGGGCCAACTGGTCAGATTTGAGCAGCCAAAATTATTGTTGTGGATAATGTTGCCTTTTAATATTAAAGTAAATCCAAGAATTCTTTTAAATTGAATAAAACTTTGAAAATCAATATCTTTTAAGCCGTAAGTCAGATGGAAAAACTTATGAAAGTTGATCAGAAAAATACAAAGGTTAAGAATACCCTATCAGTACACCAACCACCCCCTCTAACCTGCCGAACATAGAACCTTCCCCCTCCAGTTCATCTGTCGATAATCAGCCAGAGCTGGTCGTTCATCTCCGGATGAATTCCTGCTCCGAACAATGCACACTGTACCGCGTTAGAACATCGTCAACATTACAATTTCCATGCCTTTCATCGTTAGCCCATACTCGTTATCCCGCTGATGTCTTTGTCGAACCACTTCAAGCGTACCATCGAGAGTGACTTCTCCTGGTTTCATTTGATGGTAGGAACCTGAATCAACTAGTTTCCTTAAAGGTAAGTAGTCGGGTGACCCAACTGTGCCCGCGCAGGTATTGTATCAGGACAACAAGACATGCAGATACCATCGTGGGCCTGGTCCTTGCTCGTTGGCCATGAGATACCAAACCATGAAAGTCGAGCTCCTCCAAGAGCACACATGAGATAAGGTAAGGAGATGGTTCACCTTGTTGGTTACCGCGAGCTTTGATGGGATGATAGGGCAGGCACCTACTCTTGTAATGGGAGGTGGTCCTGGCTGTTGTTCGTTGTCCGTTGAGTTAACTAGTCGGGAAGGCGAGAACGGTCGTCCCGCGAGATAATAATAAAACGTCGAATGGGTCGGGTGAATGTCTTGAGTTGGTCGAATGGCCATGTACGCACTAACTCCACGTGCGATAACGAGTATGGGCTCCTTCGCGTCTTACACTTTTCATTCTAAGCTCTTCAGACGCCATCTTTACTTCGGGCTGATTGCCGGGATTGGACCGCCTACTCTTGTAATGGGAGGTGGGTCTGCTTCACCGGACAATCACGTACAATGCAGGAGTACAAACGGCGGGGGTCCAAAGTCCCTTCATACTTAGGATTTAGACTGGTGGATGGCCTCTCTGTTGAGCCTAGGATGGTTTACGGCGTGTTGGATAGCCTCGGTGGGGCATTCCCTAACAAGGTGTACGCCACCCTGGAGATGCGAGCGTATAGGGTAACCGTTGTGCAGCCCCTGCAGGGAAGTTAATCTATTCGAATAGCCATGTCCACGGTGAAAGGACGCTCTATGCTAGATCCGAACCCTTAATTTCCTCCTCCCCTTTTTGTTTTATATACATGGTTGCTGCAATTAGACGCGAGGCGTCCAGGAGCAGGAGATTCCCGATGCTGAGCACCAGAACGTGAAGATCCCTGATGCCTTCTACGACATGGAGATCCCCGACGACCAGGAGTAGTTTGGAGGTTCCCCGGCAGGAGGCCTGCACCTTTTCGATCGTTGTTGATTTTTTGCTAGCCTTATTAAGGCAACATTGTATTATCGTGTCTGTACTCAGATACTATTGCTTCTGCTGACTTCTGTATCTCGAGCTGTTGTATTCTATCCCTCGTGGCCCCTGGCTTGTAATAAACAGCTTGTATTATTTTTATTTGTAGTGTTGTGCTGTATTATTCTTACTGTGGCACCCTGATCTCAATCATATACAATGCGTGTATGTTTAGTACATGATTGTAAATCGGGGGCGTCACAGCAATCCAAACAACGTTAGTACTGGCACTGGGGAGAATAATGCATGAAATCAGGGTACCGAGACTACTACTGTTCAATATAGGAGGAAGAGAAGGGACAAAGCACGAATGGTGGATACCGAGGTAAGGAGGAGCTGTAGAATTCAGAACATTCATAATGGATTTAATAATACTAATTGTGTGAACAAACACTGCTTCACATGTAACACCATCCCTCCCGAGGTACCATCCAAAATTGTGAAGATATTATGTGTGTCATTCTGCAAGGTGGCTGACAAGGACTGAAAGTTGTCAAGAAGAAAAAGACTACTGCAGGTGGAACCGAGGGGTCTACTGCAGCTGGAACTAGGGGAACTAAGAAGCAATAGGGGTTATCAGGTATGAGAAGATTGCATTTTGCTGTCATGATGAAACAAAACTACCTTATATATTGTTCTCAGTTGGCTAGAAGTTGCTCATTGTACTTGTCACTCATCAGTGAGCAAAGGTATGTTACTAGTAGAAATGATGTATTTTCCTACCTTCCTATATCTAAGTGGTTTGCTCCAGTTATTGCTCTAAAAACATTAAAGTCACAGTGTTATATCTTCTTATTTTCCAATGAATCTAAATTTGAATATATTGAACTGGAATATCAGAGGAATCGATGACTCTAACAAGTGGATTACACTCAGCTCCAAAATTAGAGAAACTGGCTGTGGATTTATATGCATTCAGGAAACCAAAATTGAGCAGTTTGACAACATATACATTAAACAATTTTGTCCCAGAAATATGAATAAATTTGATTATATCCCATCTATTGGTTCATCCGGGGATATTTTAACTGTATGGAATGGTTCATTATTCTCGGTTGAAACATTATTTAAAAATTATTTGCTCTCTCTCTATCAGATGCACATCCAAAATGACTGGGGACACATGGATACTTTCCAATATATATGGACCCTGCCAAGATGACAGGAGAACTGAATTTTTGTCCTGGTTCCAAGATATTGATATGCCTGATGAAACTAGATGGATTATTATGGGGGACTTTAACTATATCAGATATCCAGTTAACAGAAATAGACCAGGTGGTAATTTTCAGGACATGTTGAAGTTTAATAATGCCATTAACACACTGGGATTGCTGGAAATCCCAATCAAAGGCAGAGAATATACATGGAGCAACATGCAGAATGCACCATTGCTGCAGAAACTGGACTGGGTATTTACATCGAATATTGGACCAACTCCTACCCTAACACATTGGTAATTCCACTTCCTAGACCAATTTCAGACCACTCTCCATGTATGGTCCAAATCAACACCAGAATCCCAGAGAAGCTATCTTTTGATTTGAAAACTATTGGCTGCAGATTGATGGATTCAAGGAATTCTCTAGGAACAATTGGAACCTTCCCATGCATATCACAAATAGTGCTAAGAAAATCAATGCAAAGTTTAAAAGACTAAGGCAAGGCCTTAAAATTTGGACCAGGGGTATATCTAAACTCAACAATTCCATTCAGGCATCCAATGAAGTCATTCTTTTGTGGGATAAGATGGAGGAGTTCAGGCCACTCACCAGCATTGAATATAATGGCAGAGATATTGTTAAAAACGTGTTATGCAGCTATTGAAAATGCAGATGTTATAATGGAAGCAGAGATCCACTATCAGATGGGTGAAGTTTGGACAAGCTAATTCCAAATATTTCCAAGCCAAAGCCACTACAAAACACGGGGTTAACTTCATTGACTCATTACAGGACCAATATGGATACAATTAGAGAGAGCACCAATGCAAAGCTGACATTCTTTTGAATGCATTTAAAGAGAGGCTTAGCACTACAGTTCCCACTATTAATTTGTTGTAATTGGATGGAATTTTTCCAAGACATGAAAGGCTTCATACATTAGAGGCTCCCTTTACTAAAGAAGAAATTGATAATGTGATAAAAAATCTCCCCATGGACAAATCACCTAGGCCTGATGGTTTTACCAACAATTTTATCAATGCATGTTGGGAATTTTTAGCTCCTGATTTTTATGATATGATTGATGACTTCTATCATGGAAGCATTACACTTCAGAGCATCAAAAACTCTTTCATTTCTCTCATTCCCAAGAAGGATGCACCAGTCAACCCTAATGATTTCAGGCCTATCTCACTTATGAACTTCTCATTTAAAATCATTGCAAAATTGCTGGCTAATAGACTACAAAAGATTATACTAGAACTGGTTGATGCCAACCAATATGGCTTTCTCAACAATAGAACTATTCAGGAATGTCTTGCATGTGCTTATGAATTTATTCACCAATCTCATGCCTCTAAGAAGGAATTGATCCTTCTTGAACTAGATTTTGAGAAATCATTTGATGTCATAACATAAATCAATTATTGATATTCTTAAGGCCAGAGGTTTTGGACAGAGATGGATAATGTGGATTCAGTTGATTTTGGATACTCGATATTCATCTGTATTGTTCAATGGAGTACCTGTGAAACAGTTCCTATGCAAAAGAGGAGTTAGGCAAGGATATCCACTCTCACCACTCTTATTTGTCCTTGCAGCAGACCTTTTTCAATCCATTATCAATGAAGCCACGACTGTTGACTTCATCCAACATCCTTTGCCTAATCATCCTTGCCAAGACTTCTTTGTGATTCAATATGCCATTGACACTACACTGATTATGCCTTCATCTGTAACACATGTCGATCATCTCAAAATTTTCTCATGCACTTCAACATGTTTACTGGACTCATGATTAATTATAAGAAAACTTTGATGATATCCATTAATGTGAAAAAATCACAGATGCAGCAACTGGCACAACATTTTGGATGTATTATTGGTAATTTTCCTATCACATATATGGATTGCCACTACATATCTCCAAACCCATTCTGGAGGATTTTGCACCTATCATCCAAAGAATTGATCAAAGATTGGCTGGGTGCTCTACCATGCTTACTCAAGGGGAGAAATTGGTATTGATTAAGTCAGTTTTCACTAGTCTTCCAGCATTTTACATGAGCACACTTTCACTCCCCAAGAGCATCATTGAACAGAGCAACAACGCAATCAAACTTTGCTTCTGGAGGAAATATGGCATGGGTGACAGAGGAACTGCATGGATTAAACGGGACAAGGTTTGCAAACCCAAGAAATATGGTGGGCTGTGAGTTCATAATCTTCAGCTACATAATCAACGTTTTCTTATGACATTCCTCCACAAATTCCTTAATCATATTTTTCTTCCATGGGTCAATATGATTTGGCAATCATACTATGCTGATGGGAATCTCCACAATAGACCCGTGGGCTCATTTTGGTGGAAAAGCATTTGCAAGAACATTCCACCGTTCAAACATATTTCTACTATTAAATTGGTAGGGGAGACAACATTTCATTTTGGCATGATAAATGGGGACAAGATAACATTTTTGAGAGTCACCCGGAGCTTTATTCCTTTGCTAAACATTCCCAGGTGAGTATTAGCCAATTCACAAACTCTCAAGACCTGGATGAACAACTACACCTACCACTCACTGTACAAGCATACAATCAACTCCTGGAGATTCAATCACGATTGGATAGCATTCAATTATCAGATGCACATGACCAATGGACATATGCATGGAGTACAAAGGGATTCTCTGTATCTAAGCTGTATCAGACCATTCACCCACCAGAAAATTCACCCAGGATATCCAGGAAGCTATGGAAAAGTGCTACTATACTGAAGTATAAGATATTCTTCTGGCTCATGATTTATGATAGAATAACAACCAGAAATATTTTGCATCAAAAATCATTTCACATGGCATAATATTGTTGTCTTCTATACAACATTCAAAGTGCAGAAACAATTATGCATCTTCTATGGGATTGACCATTTGCTCTGAACTGTTGGGATACTTTGGCACCAAGTAAGAAAAGAAGAATACCATGGATGGATGAGATTTACTTATTTAAGTTGTGCCTGCCTAAAGGATTCGCACTAGATATCATCATTATGGGATGTTGGCATATTTGGATGCAAAGGAATTATAGAATATTCAGGAACATTCAGCCATCTATCCAATCCTGGAAAAGACTTCTGAAGCAAGACTTACATCTTCTCAATCACAGAATTAAAGACAAATACAAGATGACACTAATTTAGTGGATTGATCTACATCTCCATTATATTTTTGAATCCAAGACCACTTTTTTCCTTTTTATGATTAAACAGAAAACTGGGATAGGCTGAGTTTTCTTACCAAACTTTGTATTTGTAATTTACTATATTTATATATAATGTCGTAGAATGATTGTTCTACGGTCCTGGTTTCAAAAAATATATATTCTTTTTGGTCTGTTTTTTTGAAATTATGCTATATAATTGAATTTTTGCGACTTGTTTTGAGTTTTTTGATTTGAGTTGCAGAAGTGCACCTAAAAAATTATTTACTACCTGTTGGTATGTTTTCCCCAGATTCTGCCTTGTTTTATGTTTTCACCATTTTGCAAATCTTAAGCTTGCTTTTTCTTTGAAAAAACTTTTTGGAAATCTTGAGAACAGTAGGTCTTCCTGAAAATATTTATTTCCAGTAGAGTAAAATTATTTTATTATGGGCACTAACCCCTCTAATCAGCTTATGATGAGTTTCATATGAAGGAAGTTTTCAAGTGTGCGAAGGAAGATGATGAAAGAAGATCCAGCATTGTCAAAAGCTCAAGCATGGGGATGCCCCATACACCCCCAAGAATATTCAAGGAGACTCAAGCGTCTAAGCTTGGGGATGCCCCCGTGCATCCCCTTCTCCATCAACAATCATCAGTTTGTCCTTCTCCACACTATATTTTTATCAATTCATATGTTATGTGCTATGCTTGGAGCGTCTTGCATTTACCTTTCAGTTTTTTTTGCTTAGGCATAGTATTTTTTGCCGTTCATAACAAATTGGACCCTATCCTACATTGTTTGGGAGAGAAACACGCTCCACTTCCACCTGGAACGCACATAGTTTTCATGCTTATCTTTGTTGAGTGTTGTGTTTTATATCTAGCTGTTGTCATGCTTACCTCTTGTTTTCATGCTTATCTTTTCAAGAGATTTTATTTAGGTTGCTGCTTTTAGAACTCTCTTGAGTTTTCATGCTTATCTTGTTTAGAGAGTTGGCCTATTGCACTGAGTTTGTTTCTTGACTTGAGTAGGTAATTGAGGTTGCTTTTATAAGTCTAGTAGTAACTTGCAATAGTTTTGAGGTATAGATTTTAGTAATGTTTGGACTTTTGTGAGTCAAGAGCTCAAGCCTATTAGTGACAGGTTTCGTATTTTGGACAATCCATGCTTATTTTCAAAAACAAAAAAAAAGTTGAGAATTCTACACTACTAGGAAACCGAGTATCTTTGGCGCACTAGTTTTGCATTTCTGTGGCGCATATAGGTGGCGCCACAGAATCGTCGCCACTAAAATATGATTTCTGTGGCATGTACCTGTGGCGCACCAGTGGTACATGAGCCACATAATTCTCAAAAAATTCAAATAAACAAAAATAAAAAACCTAAAAATTCAAATATTTAATATTTTTTTTAGGGAAAACAAAAAATGAAATAATTTGAAAAAAAACTAAATATTAGATTTTTTCCAATTTTTTAACCTATGTCAAATAATGAGTTCCCGCTAGGTCACCCATCCTCAAATTGCTCCAACCCAAGCGCGCTTAACTTCTAAGTTCTAAGAAAGTCGAAGAGCATCTTCTCCTTTGTCCTTTTTTGAGTGCAACATAGGAAAGCACCCTCTTTTTGTAATCCCTGCAGCTTCCCAGAGCCTTTTTTATTGAACGCATGGCGTAGCTAGGACCCCTCTAATCATATTTGAGCCTAAGTTCACCCGGGGCCAAAAAAGGAGAATTCCAGAATGCCTGCCGACGTTCAGATAAGGTGCATATCCCTTATCACTAAAGGAAAGGCTCGACGGAAGGGGGAATATTAGCTGGGTAAGGAAAACACTTTCGGATATTGAGATGTCGATTTGTTTTTCATCGAAAAGGTCACCCATCCTCAAATTGCTCCAACCCGGCCCTCTTAACTTATAAGTTCTATTCAGTTCATCTACACTTATGCTACTTAAGTTCTTATTGATATAAGTATCATATCAACCCTCTTAAGCCTTGTATGCATATATATGTGTGTAGTTTATGTGTGGTACGTATATATAGGGGTGAAACCGGATCGGTTCGGTCGGATAATCTCTATACCGTATCCTATTCCATATTTATTTTCCAATTCGGAAGCGGAACGAATGAGGATTCGAATAACGGATTATACGGATTCGAATAGCAGATTAGGCGGATTCGGAAGCGGTACGGTAATGGAAAAGCAATGGATCGGAAACGAACATTTACCATATTTATATATGAGGAATATATAAATGATTTAAACTAGAAGCATACATAAAGAATGAGAAAACATAAATATTTTTACACTTTAAGAACACATAAAGAACTAGGTAGTATTGAAGTAATACAAATAAATCACTAACAAACATATGTCATGTCCCACAAGCAAAGATAATATTTACATACTTCTTCTTAATACTTAAAACTTGGTCCATCAATCGGATTCCGGAATTAAAAGTTCGGATTATCCGGCTAGAAAAACGGATTATCCTGTTATGTCGGATATTTGTAATACCATATCCTATACCGTATCCTACCAATCGGATTCGGGTTCGGTTTGGATTTTTATCGGATGTACAAAATCTGTTACCGTATCCTATAAAAACGGATTCGGAAACGGTTTCGGTCGGAAATTATCCTAACCATTTTCACCCATATGTATATATACGTGTGATTTTAAATTCGAAAAAATAAAAAACTTCAAAAGTTTCAAAAAAACCCAAAAAACCCGAAAAGTTCATTTTTTTCAAAAAAACCCGAAAATTTCAAAAACAAAATCCAAAAAGAATGATCAAATCCAAAAAAAATTGAATATTTAAGGAAAAGTAATTATTTAAAAATAAGATTTTTTCCACAAAATAAAAAAGATATTTAGAAGTTTAAAATTTTCAAAAATTTTTAAAAAATGAGAATTTTCTTTCGCGTTGTTGATTTTTTCATTTTTATAGAAATTTTTAATTTTTTCAGTTATTTTGAATTCTTGATTTCTTTTGGAATTTTTGGGATTTTTTGAAATTTTTGTGGCGCATATACAACATGCGTCATAGAAAGCCACATTTCTCTGGCGCACATAGTACATGCGCCACAGAAAGCCACATTTATGTGGCGCCTTTGGTTTTCGTGCGCCATAAAATTCCAAATTTCTGTGGCGCATGAAAAACAATGTGCCACAGAATTTATGTCTGTGGAGCATCCCCTTTTCAGTGTTCCACAAAATGCATTCCTATCTATAAGCAGTTTGCTAGTAGTGCTAGCTACTAGATGAATCACTAAAATCTGGAGGGGTTATAATATATAGAGAATCTTCACGTACCATGGGTCGTGGATGCGCAAGGATAACCAAACCCCCATACACTCCTCCTATGGGTACTTGTCCCTTTCTGAATCTCCAAACTAGATAGAGAGTTATAGATAATAAGTGGATGAGTTCCTTTGACTACAGTGACTATTCGATTGTTGGCACTTTCACCATCCATATTTTGCTAGGCTCTTCGGTGCTGTGCATTGCCCTTTCTCATCTTGAGAGTTGGTGCAAACTTCGCCGGTAAATCCAAATCCCAGGCATGATACGCTCTGTCATCATAAGCCTCATTATATCCTTCCTCAAAACAACCATCATACCTACCTATCAAGGCATTTCCATAGTCTTTCCGAGATACATTGCCATGCAACATCCATCTTCTCATGACTTGATCTTTCATTGTCATACGTGATTTTTCTTGACCTTAAAGCCACATGCTAGTTGGGCCTTGACCTTATAATTTCTACATGACGCACAAGTATCATTGCATATCCTGCTACACTGGCAGAGGCGCACATTTTCATACATCATGATAGTTTTCAGTTTTCTTTATGTTGAGTACTTCTTATAAAGTGTGTGATCTTCTACATCCTTGTAAAATATAGAGCGTTGCCCTTAAAGTGAGGAAAAGATCCCAAAGAGGACACAAATAAAAGATCCAAAAAGAGGACAAATTGAAAGATTCCAAAGAGGACAAAGGAGAGATAAATATAAAGAGCTAAAGGGGCCACAAAAATAAAAAATATAAAAAAGAAAGAAAATAAATAAAAAGATCCACACTCGTACTCCAAATTAATTTTTGTACTACATAGAGAGTTTCCTACCATTCATGCATAGCTATGTTTGGATCCTTACACTATAGAACTTGGCTTGTATATTCCAATGATGAGCCTCCTCAAATGAGCTTTAGGTCTTCTTGAGCAATCAAGTTGGATGCACCCCCACTAGTTCCATTGGAGAGCTTCCCATAGCTCATATGTGCATCCGTTGCATGGCATTCCCTACTCCTCACATCATATCTATCATTTGGATTTCTCTCATCTATGATTGTTCTCATTGATGTGAGCCTTTCACACCTTTTTTTTCTTCCTTCCCCATCATTATTATATTTTCCATCCTAAGTGCCAACATTTCTTTCTCGCTCTCATTCATTGCATGACTGCTCAAACTCGAAAGGAGAGGACCAGTTTGACTTGTACCTGACTAGTGGTCTAGGGACGAGTCATAATAAGATTCAAAGGAGACTAAGTGTGAAGTTTTAGTAGATTGAGTTTTCAATTACTCCCTCCGTTCCTTGATGTAAGGTGTATTGTTTTTGGCACGAAGATTAAAGAACACACATTGAGGAAAATTTACATCAGGTTTGGACGGGATTACACATAGCTAATTGACATGAGAATATAGAGGGGTTTGCAAGAGATAAAGAAACATGATAAAATATTTAAAAAATTTGCCCACACGAGTGGTATAACGGAATACACCCTATATTTTGAACATTTTTTAAGAAAACTATACACCTTATATCTAGGAACGGAGGGAGTACTATTTAGTATTTTTATGCTCTAAACCCATCTCCCACTTCTTGCACGCAAACACCGATTGGAGATATTCGAGTCATGGACAACGAGAGCTCTTGCACCTTTCTGTTCTTACCTTGCTAGTTTCAATACTAGATATAGACTCTTGCTTGTTATTGACTTGACTTGAATTGCATATCTTGCTCGCTGTACTCTAAAGTTCAAATATTTTTTGGTAGCCTGTCACCACAGAAATTATCTTTGTTATCATTTACCTGCTCGAGGATGAGCAGGAATTAAGCTTGGGGATGTTCATACGTCCCAAACTTATCTATAATTTCTGCTTGTTCCATGCTTATATTGGTAACTTTGCTATATGTTTTGCTACACTTTCATACATTTTTTCTACAAATTTGGACTAACCTACTAACTCAGTGCCCGAGTGCCTATTTCTGTCTGCTCTTGTCCATGCATTCCAGGAAAAATACCAATTATTAAAGTGCTTGGAAAATTCAAGAAAAATCTGATAAATAATCAGCACGATAGAAGACTCCAGAAGCCCGAAGGAGAAGCGGAGGGGCCACCGCCTGGACAGGCTGCCACATGACGCGGCCAGGGGGAGGCCGCGCCACCTGGTCGCCTGGCCAGGTGGGACCTCCCCGGAGCCCCCCTTCCGCCTATATTTAGCCCTCGACACAAAAACCCTCGGGAGGCCCTCCGTTACGCGATTTTCACCATTGTTCCGCCGCCGCCACAATCCCGAGATCGGGATCACTAGACGAACCTGTCCCGGCACCCTACCGGAGAGAGGATTGATCTCCGAGAGCTTCTCCACCACCATGAGTGCTTCCCAGATGTGTCATGAGTAGTCCCCCTTGGACCATGGGACCATGATCAGTAGCTAGATGATGTCTTCTCTCCACTTTTAGGCCTCAATTCTTAGCCCTTGTGAGCTGCCCTACATGATCAAGGCATCTATGTATTAGTTTCTGTGTTGCTATGGTGTGTTTGTTGGGATCTGATGGATTATGAGATTATCTTCAAATTGTGATGAGGAATATATTTGGTTTACCTTTTTATTATTAGTTCTTGTATATTCTTGCATGTTCTCCGTTGATTTATATTGCTTTGGCCAAGTCGTAGAATGTGACTCCAAGAGGGAGCGTTATGCATGATTGTGGGTTCATGCCCCCCGATGTCTAGATTGAGTGGCAAAATCATGAGACTAGGGGATCTGTTGTTGCCACTAGGGAGAAAACAACGGTGCTTGTAACTGCGGTTGCAAGGATTGCTTACATTACACATAGACTGTTAATGCAGTTGTGTGTTGCTTTGATCCTACTGTGTGGCTGGGGTTCGAAACTTAATACCAGCGAGATACTCTTGCTAGATATCTCAAGATGGATGATTAGTGAGTAGATGCTGATGAATAAACGGTCTACTCGTTGTGGTGTAATGCCCATATGATTGAGCCTCTAGCTTTCTTGTAGCATAGTTAGCATTCATAGTTGTTTATCGTATTTTGGGAGAGAGACATCACTAGTGAAACTCATGGGACACCGGTACATATTTCCACCATAGTTTACACCATTCATCTTTGCTGCTTTTATTTTCTTTCCGTTGCAATCACTATTATTCCCCCCATTTTATATTGATCCTTTGTAAACAACAAGACCAGAGAGATTGACAACCTCTCTGACTCGTTGGGAGCAAAGTTATTTGCGTTTGTGTTCAGGTCCAGGTTGAGTGAGTAATATCTCAAACGGCGCATTATTCACTTCACCAAATTCTTGTTGAGCTTGGAGTCCTACTGGTTCGATAAACCTTACAGTCCTCGTGTAAGGGAAATTTGCTGCTTCTATATCGTAACCTTCCACTTGGGGTAACCAACACAGAGGTGTTATCTAGACCCATGATAGAGCTATGTGTATGACCTTTGTATGTGCAGGAAAACGTAAATTTAAGTATCTCAGAAAATTCCAAGAAAATTCCCAGAAAATTCACGCACCCGAAGAGTCCCGGAGCCAGAAGATGGGCCAGAGGGGGACACCCCCGAGGTCCCCCTTCGGCGGGTATTTTCACTCCCGACGAGGAAACCCTGAAGCAGAATTTGATACTCAAATTCTACTAGCGGAGCCATCGCCACCTCTGTTCTTCTCTGGCAGAGCTAATCCAGAGGCTGTTTTGGCCTGCGGTGAGGGGAAATCGACGCCATTGTCATCACCATCGCCACTCCAGCATCCTTCGATGTCTCCCCATCCATGTGTGAGTAATTCCCTGATGTAGGCAAAGGGGATGGTTGGGATTGGATGAGTTAGATCATGTAATAGTTCGTCAGATTATAGGGGGCATGTTTCCTATCATCTACTATGGTGTTTATCATCTTTGATACTACTTGTTGCTCTTCATGCTTGTCACTTTGGGGCCGAGTGCCATAATTTCAGATCTGAACCCTTTATGTTTTCATGAATATATTTATGTTCTTGATCCTATCTACAAGTTGTATGCACCTATTATAGTTAAGAATCGGCGATCTCAGTGGTGACAGCTTGGGACACCAAAGGGGATGGAATATAATTTCAGGATTCCATGTATCCATTGATTGCTAATGCTTTGTTCCGGTGCTCTTTGACAGGAGCACCTTAATCTCCGTAAGTTCCTTTTGGCCACGTTGGTAGCGGGATGGTAGGAGAAAAGATGTTGTGCAAGGTCTTATTGCATGCACGCACAACTACCCTTGGGATACATGCCTAATGTCTGATATTTGTCTAGATGATCATTAGTTTTCTGTGTGCCTTGCCCCATGTTAATTACATGTTATCTCTCAGCAATGCAGCGCCCAACCATCCGTTCCCCTAGCCTACAGTGTTTTAATCCTGCTTGTTACTGGTATCTTTACTTTGCTGTTTTTTACTTTTTTTCTTTGCCAGCACTATTTCCGTCGCTACCATCACTTCCATCACACCATTACTACTAATAAATTTTTGCCAAGCAAGTATCTTTCAGGTGCGGTTGAATTGACAACTCAACTGTCAAAGCTTGTAAATATTATTAGGTTCCCCTTATTTCGAATCAATAAACTCGGTTATTCTTACCCGCGAATACTGCTGCGATCCCCTACACTTGTGGGTCATCAGCATCACGCTACCGTCGCGAGGTAGCCGAAGGCGGGAGTAGTCTTGTCATGTGGAGCCGAGGTAGCCGCTTGGCAAAGAGGGGACAGCGGCGATCGTCAATGTTGAGAAGAATATGGTGGCGCATCGTGGTTGTAGGTTGGCGAAGACCGGTCCCTCACCTGCCCAGGGCTAGGCTCCTTGGAAGTGCTAGGCACCATTTTCTCCAACCACGGGGGGAGGCCTCACGAGCGAGGATCAGGACGACTACCTTTGTTTTGTGCAGCATAGGCCTCAACGACGAAGCGTTCAGTGTTGCTCCTTTAGGACTTTCGTCAACTCTTTGCGCTGAGGGGTTCCCGATGGTCCCGAACCTCGAGGAACACTGTGCTTATGGGCACTGCAGCCGCTTCCCAAGGAATACATCGTAAAGCTTGTAGGTTAGGAAATATGGATAACCTCTGATGCATCATCCTGATGGGCCTGCTAGCCTTTTATGAACATTGAGCGGAATTGGCTTTGTAATATGAAGCATTGCTTGATGCATGAATAAAATGGAAGAGTTGGCTGGATTCTCCCTCAGGCATATCTGTGCTCCTCAGCCAATGTGTTTTGTCCTTCAGGAGCATGACCCCTTCACGAAGCGTTGCTTGAGGAAACCTCGGTTGTTTGCCTTTGCGAAGCAAGGCTTGAAGAGGCTTTGCTTTGGACCGCCTTCGTGAAACAGATTGGTTTGCGAAGCAAAGTCGCTTAGGAAGATGGTCGACCTGGCTCCACGGCTGGCGAGCAGCTCTGGGATTTGTCCTTTAGTCGGACGCGACTTGGCACATGAGAGCCTTGGTTGACGAGTGAAGGGCATGCATGGCTCCTTTATCGTTAAAGCAATGAAAGACACTTTTCCTTCTTTG
Source organism: Bromus sterilis (assembly GCA_950022295.1). Taxonomy (NCBI): domain Eukaryota; kingdom Viridiplantae; phylum Streptophyta; class Magnoliopsida; order Poales; family Poaceae; genus Bromus; species Bromus sterilis. The sequence goes on along the minus strand of OX465596.1, from coordinate 263,771,537 downwards.
CAGGCATGAGATCTAGCAGCCTGATTTTGGTGCGCTAGTACTCTGTTTTAGGGGGATGCCAGTTTTTTGTTGATATTTCCTTCAGGGGGGATCCACAAGGCATCACAACTTTGAGAAGGAAAGCTTAGAAGGATAAGGGATTCTTAGCTTACTTGGGAGGACAAGGTCCTCTTCGATGTAGCATTTGCACTTGCTGGAGCCCCAGAAGGAGCACTACGATGAAGATTCTTCATGAAGACAATGGGTGAGTGCCTTGTTCACGAAGCAGGGTGGCGCCTGGACCTTCGGGCTAGGACGTCTGCACGTGGTTTCTTCTGCGCAAATGGCGCGGGTGCGGGGGTCCGTTAGGCTCCGGAAGTTGTATTTCACGAGGATTTCCTTCGTGAGGGGAGGCTCACGATCTTTGCATCTTCGCGTGCTCCAAGAGCGCGGTTTCTGTGACCGAGGTTCCCACCAGTGCGCCCCACAAGGATCCCTTACATATGGCGTTTGGGGGAGATGTCGTGCACGAGGGTGTGCCCACGGGGCAAGGCTCAATCCCCTTGGATTTGTTGTGCAAAGAAAAGGCCCTCGTGATCCTTCATGCGCGAGAGCAGGCTCGCGAGGTTATGCTCAGCTCCTCTTTTTGGAGGGCCTCTGCGAAGCATTGATCGCGAGAGTGGGCTCGCGAGGCAGACCTTTGCGAGGTTCCGTGCATGAGAGTGTGCTCGCGAGACAAACTCGGCGCCTCCGGGCTTTCATTTTGGGTGGCGAAGGGCATTCACGAGCCATCGTGCACGAGAGTATGCTCGAGAGGCAGAACTCAGCACCTTCGGGCATTGTTTTTGAAATATTTGAAATAGTTAACTGCGAGTGCAGACATCCCACTGTGCCATTGTAGCCCCCACTCATGCGGTGCACGGGTGGAATCGATTGTCATGAAGTGTTCATTTGTCGCGAAGTCTGATCGCAAAAAAGAGGTGCATGAAAACACATGAAAAATGGGGTTGACTAGCTAGTCATGCAAGAAAAAAAATGCTTTCTCAAGAAGATCGAATGCTGAAAACTGCAAATAAATTTTTTTTGCATTCTTTTTCTCGCAAGCCAAGTTTTACAATCGCCGTGGCCGAAAGGGAGAAAAACTCAAATGGCGCTGTCGGTGCTTTGCCCGGATCTGAGGATGATGCACTCGGTAAGCGCCCGAAAAATGAGATTACACGGCTGTCGGTACCATGTTCGGAGCTGAGTATGATGCGCCTATGGGGCACCCTCAATTGTTTGATACAACTGTCGGTGCTGCGTTCGGGGCTGAGGATGTCCCACTGTTAGGTGCCTCAAAAAGGGGGGGGGGGTAATACTCTACCGCCAGTGTTGTGTCCGGAGAGGGGGATGTCGCATCCGATGGATGGTCACATAATTTGTTTAACCTAGGCTGCCGACGGTACTGTGTCCGGGGAGCGAGGTGTCACATCCTGCGCATGGCTTCATGAGTGGGTTAACATAATGGATGCCGCCGGTGCTGTTTCCGGGGAGCTGAGGAGTCGCATCCGTAAGATGGCCTCATATATCAAGGGGCCACCGCGGGTGCTGTGTCCGGGGGGCGAGGTGTCACATCCGGTGGATGGACTCATGAAGGTATCATGACACTTCAAATGATTCCTCACCTGATCAGGTGGGAGCCCGGGAGGATTGCTTCACGATGGCGAGGTGGTTCATGAAGACGTGCTTCTGGCTGTCGGCAATGGCACTCATGATCCCTGATTCCTCGCGAGCCCTCCTTGGTGGCCCATCCATGGGCTCCGGCGATATTGCATCATGCCAAGGGAGTAATTGATGCGCGACCGGCCATCCGCTCGTCCTTGGAGGGACCGGGAATGGTCCGCGGCTCCGAAACTTCGTGGAAGACCGGTCGTGGAAGTGGAGCTTCACTCGTGGACACCCTCCCAGGGGCAGCCACCGGTGGTCGAGCGGGCCTGGGGCACCTGCAACAAGCGAAGCGGTCTCCCGCGCGGTTGTCGTGGGAGGTACTTGTGGGGCCTCTACGTCCCCGAGTCTTTCTTACACCGCTTAGCCTTACGAGTGGGCCCATGATAAGGTATATCAACTTCTGACTAGTAACCGCCGAGTTTGGCAAGTCATGGGTCGGCGGTGGCGACGACAGTATGGGGGCCGATGGACCTTAAGGGGGCGCCGAAAGCTGGCTTCAGGGTGGCGCCGGTCCCTTGTGAGGGAGAGGCGGTGGGCCATTGGGAAGCTCTTGGCGCGAGTGCGCTTTCATGCTGTCGCTGAGCTTGCGCTCAGGGCGCAATCCCCATAGGGTAGCTCGACCGCTTCCGCAAGGGTGCCACGCTCATTGGCCCATTGTCGTAAGTGTCGTGTCGCTCATGCTTAGTGGGTCTTGATCCAAGGGGGGAGGTGCTATGGGGGAGCCCCCGAGCACTTCTCCTTGAGCTCCGGATGCGCGAAGGCCAGCGACGCTAATGGGGCAACTGCTGCGGCCCCTGCATCAAGGTAGATGTGAACCACCTGGGCGTGCGCAACTTGACGATGAAGAAGCGGTATCCCCCTTGAGCTCAAGCCCCTGAGCGTCGTTGCCAATCACTACCGATGACGACGTTGCAGAGGCGTTCTCATTCCCCGTTGTGCTTGATGGAGAGGGACGAGACTCCGAGGGGCGCCGCATTTCTTCGAGATCTTGGTTGAGGCGTTCGTCCCTTCGGCGCTTGTCTGGGCTGGGACCAGTGTGGAAGTAGGGGTGCAACTCACGAACGAGGGTGGGTACCTTGTCAAACGGTGAGAGCACCCACCGAGGAGTGGCCTTGGGTGTCGATGAGGATGCTGGGCGCGAGCCGAAGGTCGGCGCCGCGAGGCTCGTTGGTCTGGGAAAAACGCTCGCATCGCTTCATCTCTGGGTTCGTCGAAGGAGGCAGGGCGGTGACGAGGAGTCGAGGCAGAAGAGCTCATGTGGATGATGACCCACAAGTGTAGGGAATCTATCATAGACTTTTCGATAATTAAGAGTGTCGAACCGAACGACGAGCAGAAGGTAAAGACAAGTGAATTTGAGGAAGGAATAATTGCAAGCACTGAAAGGTAACTTTTTATGGTTTTTTGTAATAGTTGACAGGTAAATAAAAGGCAAACGAATTAAAAGGTAAATAGGTGTAGCAAGTGGCCCACTCTTTTTGAACACAAAGGATAAACCAAAAGGATTCACTTATAAAAGCTAAAGCGCTCCTGAGGACAGACGGGAGAGCTAGTCAAGTTGCTTTCACCATATTCCGCCTAGTAGTATATATTGTTTTGACGAGTGTTGTGTGGGTGGACCTATGCTAGCACACTGCCTAGACTAAGACAAGTGCACTCTAACAGTTAAACCTCTTGCAAACATCCACAAATACAAGAGAGAAATTCAGGTAAAACTAATTGTAGAAATAAACTCTAGGATCCAACACTCCCTTCTGCAAAAGCGTGCAAACTGGGTTCAGGTTTGTGTCAATCCGTCAACCCACCATAAGCATTATTTATACACAATGCCTTCCCCTAGGCCCTTAAAAGGTGAAGGTCTATGTAGTCGGCTTACACATAGCACCATTAGAAGAATGACACCAGAACTTAAACATCAAGCCAACACATATTACTTCAACATCATATGACTACTAACAGCGAGACTTCTCTCATGTCCTCAAGAACTAAAGTAACTACTCACAAGCCATAAAAGAGATCACGATCAGAGGTGATAAATATATGATGAACAATCTGATCATAACAATAATTCTCAATGAAAACTTAATAGCATTAACCACAAAGTAGTCATCAACACCGGTAAAATAGAGGAGATGAATTGTGCAAAGTTCAGCACAAATTGCAATGACAAGTGAGATGAGATGGAGATGGAGTTGGTGCTGATGTTGGGGAATATGGTGATGACGACGAGGAAAATCTCCCCCTCCAGGAGGATTTCTCCCCGGCCGAATCTGCCCGCCAGAAAGGTATTTTCGTCTCTGGTGGTTTTCCGCCTCACAACGACGACGTAACTACTGATCTCGACTGCCCCCCTAGGTTTTTAGGTTTAGGTGAGTATATACGCGAAAGGAGAAGCCAGGAGGTGGGGCCCACCCCCAGGCGACCAGATGAGTACATATCTGGTGATATCGTGCATGGTATAATACCCTCATCCCAAAGCATGTGAGCCGTCAGATCTGAACTGAAGGAACTGGATTGATCACCTCAGTTTGCACTAGAAATTATGCAAAAGACGCCGTAGGTCATTCTGATAGTCAGCAATGAAGTGCATATCGTACTGTCTTTTTTCCTCTTCTCAACACGACTTTGTTTCTTCACAACCCGAATGGAATATTCCTTGGATCCCGTAATTGTATCTGACATCTCATTTGTTTCTAGCGTCCGCAAGGTGAGGATCAGGAGCACCCTATGTCTTCGGCGGTTTAAGGACTCATATGCAAACATACTAATGAATTGATCTCATCCCTTTGATACGTCCCAAATGTATCTATAATTTCTGCTTGTTCCATGCTTATTTTGGTGACTTTCCTATATGTTTTGCTACACTTTCATACCTTTTTCAACATATTTGAACTAAGCTACTAACTCAGTGCCCAAGTGTAAGTTTCTGTCTGCTGTTGTCCATGCATTGCAGGAAAAAGCCAAATATTAAAGAGTTAGTAAAAATCCGGTAAAATCTTAATAAAAACCAGCAGATCAGAAGACCCCAGAAGGCCGGAGGGGGGCCAGAGGGGAGTTCCCCCCTGGCCAGGCGGCCTCCTGACGTGGCCTAGGGTGGGGCCGCTCCACTTGGACGGCTGGTCAGGTGGGACCCCCTGGTGCCTGCCTTCCGCCTATATTTAGCCCTCGATACAGAAACCCTCGGGAGACCCCCTCTTACGTGGTTTTCACCACTGTACCACCACCGCCGCGATTCCGAGATCTGGATCGCCAGACGAACCTGTCCCGGCACCTTGTCGGAGGGAGGATTGTTCTCCGAGAGCTTCTCCACCACCATGAGCGCTTCCAGGATGTGTCGTGAGTAGTCCCCCTTGGACCATGGGTCCATGATAGGTAGCTAGATGATGTCTTCTCTCCAATCTTGTGCCTCAATTCTTAGCCCTTGTGAGCTGCTGATGAGGACGACCTTAGAAAATCCCATGGTTAGGAATCCTGGGTTTAGATCATAGAGAGAGGAGTGCAGGTTGGCGATGCTCATTGTCTGACAAGAGACAGGGATTACCCAGGTTCAGGGCCCTTGATCGGTGACGAGGGGGTGACCCCACGACTCTTGCATGTGAGACTACCTGGTGCGTATGAAGACAGAAGGCCCGCTGGGAAGATACAACAAGCCCACGATTGGCCCAACCAGGCACCGACGTAGGAGCCCACGACTAACATGGAATGTGCGACTTGACGTACAAGGGAAGACTAGAACTAGGAAACCATCCTTGTAACATAGTACAGACTCCCTGAGACCTAGCCTAGTATATAAAGGCTAGGAGGGGAGACGTCCGGGAGAACTCAATACACATCTAGCCTTGCGAGAACTCGCCTTGGCCTCTACTGTAATTGCCCCCTCAAGCAATAATATCGAGCAGGAAGTTCTTCTCCTGTTAACCGACGAGTATCATGCAACCTGTGCCTATGTCTATGACTAACCCAGGGTCCCTGACCATGTGATTTGCTGGAGTTGATCCCCGTCATTGGCGCCGTCTATGAGAACTACACATGTTGGAATCACGATCTCGGCGGTCCCGCCCTCAGCAGATCAAGACTCGAGGACTAGAACCAGATCTAGCCCGCCCGAGGAATTCAAGATCACCACAAGAATCTCCATCATCTCGTCAAGATCATCTAGCCTGCAGCCGAGCCAAGTCCACCACCTCGACGACTGTCAGATCCACCGCCGATGGAAAAGAACTCGACGATCCAGAAGACAAGCACGAGGAATCTACTCAAGAACCCTATTCTACGAGTCGGAATGGGTGGCCGAAGACTCTCCCACCAGTTGAAGACCCGCCACCGCCCGGACTCCCACCACACGCCAAGACAGCGACTCCGAAACCCAGACCAGAGAGTACTACGACCCAGACCGAAGGCCAGACGAATTATCCAACTTCATTCGAAGCCAATCACTCAGCGACGGGATAGAACTTGACCCAAGATTCCACAGCCGAGCAGAAGACCCCTCGCAGATCTTCCAAATCTCAAGGAGAAGAAGGCACGCCGGTTCCAGCAAACTCACAGCCAAAGAGAAACTGGAAGGACCTTGCGCGATCCACTGCTTTGAAGACAGTCGGGGACATCTCAGAGCAAGCCACACCCTAGGAGATTGCCGCCTATTTAACGAACTCTCCAACAGCCTCAAGGAGGAGCGTGAAGCCAAACGCACTCGAATAAGCGCGCAGTCACCAGCACCAAGCACAGAAAGAAAATACCCTACGTCCCGGGGATGAGTCTGCATGATCCAAGAAGGAAGACCCTCGAAAGCAAAGCAAGATGCCTACACCTTGCAGGCCGAAGCAGCCGAGGACCTAAAGATAACAGAAACCTACCATCTGAGCGGCGCCGAGACCAGCATCACTTTCTCACAGAGCGACCATCCGCTCGCAGTCCCAAGGCCTGGGCACGCACCCTTGGTCCTCGAAGCTCAGATCGGAGGATACGACATGGAAAAAATCTTCATGGACGGAGGCAGCAGTCTAAACATAATCTTCGCCGGCACCCTACGCAAGATGTTAATCCCACGATCAGTTTGGAAGAAGTCAGGCACCATAATACACGGCGTAGTTCCGGGCGAAGCAGCCACCTCCATCGGAAAAATACAACTTGATGTGATCTTTGGCAGCAAGCGCAACTTCGCAAAGCAAGCACTCGAGTTCGAAGTTCTCGACTGGCAGTCATTGTATCACACCATACTCGGGCGACCAACGTTCTCACAGTTCATGGCGGTCCCTCACTACGCATATCTCAAACTCAAGATGCCAGGACCCGCAGGAATCATCACAGACAAGGGAAGCTTCACCAAATCGGACCAGTGCGACCGCGACTTCCACAAAGTCTCCCACACATTCGGAGCCCGACAACAGCTGAAAGAAATTGCCATGGTGACGGACAAAAGCATATTCCCGCTGGCAAACCGAAGCGAGACAAAAGAATTCGGCCGCGACTTCAGCATAGACAGCGACACAATCACACACCAAGTCCACCCAACAGATCCAGAGAAGACAGTTCGCGTATATGCCCACCTACAGCGCAAACACGCTACTTGAAGACCTCCGCGAGACATTCGCGGCCCTCAACAAGTACAGGATTAAGCTCAACCCCAAAAAATGCGTGTTTGGCGTCCCAGCTGGAAAACTACTCGGATACATGGTATCTGTCCGAGGAATCGAAGCAAACCCTGAAAAGTTCAGAGAAATCGCCAAGATGCAAAGGCCAACCAACATCAGAGGAGTACAACAGCTCACAGGAAAGCTTGCAGCACTGAACCGCTTCATCAACAGGTTTGGAGAAAGGACATTGCCGTTCTACAAGCTGCTGAGAAAGGGAGAAAAATTCGAATGGACCGAGGAAGCAAGCAACGCATTTTCAGACTTAAAGAAGACCCTCTCGACCCCACCAATCTTGGCGGTGCCTAAAGAAAGGGAAAAGTTGTATCTCTACATAGCAGCACGCAGCAGTGTCGTGAGCACAGTACTCGTCGTCGAGAGGGCAGAAGAAGGGAAAAATCAAGAGCATCCAAAGACCAATCTACTACCTCGGCACGCTACTCTCGAAGCCACATCGGAGGTACGCACACTACCAGAAGCTCCTTCTCGCCATCATCATGACCTCCAGGAAAGTATCGCACTACTTCGACGAATACTCCATCAAAATCGTGAGCAGCGCAAGACTCGCGGACATCCTCAACAATCCCGGAGCGACCGGTCGAGTCGCTGAGTGGAACATGGAGCTCAGCCCACGAGACTTGCAGTTCAAACACGCAAAAGCAATCAAAGCCCAAGTACTCCCAGATTTCCTGGTCGAGTGGGAAGAAGTCCAAACACCAGGTCCCCCAGACCTATCCAACTCATGGACGATGTATTTCGACGGATCCAAAAGACATCAAGGAGCCGGAGCAGGCGTCGTCCTAGTCTCCCCAAAGGAACGAAGCTTAAATACATCCTCCAGATCAACTTCAGCAATGCCTCCAACAACGAAGCAGAATACGAGGCACTAATTCACGGCATGCGCATGGCAAAAACTTGCGGTGCCAATCGCCTCTCGATCTATGCCGAATCCAGCCTCGTTGTCCAGCAGGCGATGAGAGACTGTAACGCATTGGCAGACAACATGGCAGCCTACCAGAATCTCTATAAAGCACTAGAGGGAGGATTCGACGGGTGTGAACGCAACTACACCCCCAGAGAAAATAATACAGAAGCCGACGAACTCACGAACATCGGATCGACTCGAGGACCAATACCACCAGGCGTTTTCCTCGAGAGCATCAATCAGAGATCAATAAAAGCAAAGCCAGCGGAGCCCAAAGTAGTCGCAGAAGAAGACGACACTAATGAGAAAGCACAGGTGGCAGCAACGAGCGCACCTGATGACACAAACAATAAAGCAATTGAAGTCGAAGTACCAGCAGCACCCGAAGACCCGGCCCGGGAAAGACCTTTCTTCGATTCCTAGTCGAAGGCACTCTACCACAAGACAATGCAGAAGCCCGTCGAATCAGTCGACGATCTAAAGCATTCACGGTAATCAACAGAAAGCTCTACAAGCGCAACATCTCTCAGGTCCTCCAAAAGTGCATAGACGAAGATGACGGCAAAGCCCTACTACTAGAGATTCACGAAGGCACCTGCGGGCATCATGCCAGCAGTCGAGCACTCGTGGCGAAAGCCTTTAGGGCAGGTTTATACTGGCCGACCGCTATGAGAAACGCAGAGGACATCGTACGGCGTTGCATCGCCTGCCAAAAATTTGCCAGCAGGCCGCACGCCCCAGCATCAGAACTCAAAACCATACCATTATCATGGCAATTTGCCACATGGGGACTCGACATAGTAGGCCCACTCAAGAAATCATCAAAAGGAGGACGAACACACCTACTAGTCACAGTAGACAAGTTCACCAAATGGATCGAAGCAGTACCAATCACCAGCTCAACAGCCCTCACGACAGTCATCTTCATCAAATCAATAATCTTCAAATTCGGAGTACCACACAACATCATCACAGACAATGGTACAAACTTCACAGCAGCAGAGTTCCAAAACTTCTGCCAGGAACTGGGCATCAAAATAAACTACACATCAGTCGCACACCCGCAATCCAATGGCCAAGTGGAGAAAGAAAACGACATAGTATGCGGAGGAATAAAGAAGCGACTCCTGGAACCACTCGAACAAGCAGCAGAAAACTGGATAGAAGAGCTCCCCGCAGTCCTATGGAGCCTGCACACCACCCCAAAAAGCTCGACCCAGTATACACCTTTCTTCTTGGTATACGGGGCAGAAGTAGTGCTGCCGCACGACTTAAAATTCGGAGCACCCAGAATCTTAGGGTACGAAGAAGAAGAGGCAGAAGAATCACCGCAGAACGACAAAGACATAGCAGACGAAGCACGAGACACAACCATCACAAGATCTGAAGGATACCGGGACAAGCTGCGCACATAGCAAAGCAGTAGCTTGAGGACCAGATCGTTCAACAAAGGAGACCTTGTGCTAAGGCTAATACAGGAATAAGTACACAAACTTGCCCCACAATGGGAAGGTCCGTTCATCATCTCGGAAGTCATAGGAGGAGGAGCATACAGATTGAAGAACCTTAAGACCAATGAGGACGTGGGAAATCCATGGAACGTAGCGAACCTACGCCTATTCTACCCATAGTCCCCCCAGGCATTATCAGAGACATCGGCAGCAGCACCGATCGACAACTCATGTAAAATTTGAAGGAATAAAATAATGATGCCCAAAGCATCCTACTCAAAATCACTCGGGGGCTCGAGCCTAGAACTCCCCCCGAGAGACGCTATCTTCGCAAACGCGACTTTTACCTACAAGCACTCGGGGGCTCGAGCCTAGAACTCCTCCCGAGAGACGCTATCTTCACAAACACGACTTTTACCTACAAGCACTCGGGGGCTCGAGCCTAGAACTCACCCCGAGAGACGCTATCCTCGCAAACACGACTATTACTTACAAGCACTCGGGGCCTCGAGCCTAGAACTGCCCCCGAGAGACGCTATCTTCGCAAACGCGACTTTTACCTACAAGCACTCGGGGGCTCGATCCTAGAACTCCCCCCGAGAGACGCTATCTTCGCAAACGCGACTTTTACCTACAAGCACTCGGGGGCTCGAGCCTAGAACTCCCCCCGAGAGACGCTATCTTCGCAAACCCGACTTTTACCTACAAGCACTCGGGGGCTCGAGCCTAGAACTCCCCTCGAGAGACGCTATCCTCGAAAACGCGACTATTACTTACAAGCACTCGGGGCTCGAGCCTAGAACTCCCCCCAAGAGACGCTATATTTGTAAACACGACTTTTACCTACAAGCACTCGGGGGCTCGAGCCTAGAACTCCCCCCGAGAGACGCTATCTTCGCAAACGCGACTTTTACCTATAAGCACTCGGGGCTCGAGCCTAGAACTCCCCCCCGAGAGACGCTATCCTCGCAAACGCCACTATTACTTACAAGCACTCGGGGGCTCGACTCTAAACTCCCCCCGAGAGACGCTATCTTTGCAAATGCGACTTTTACCTACAAGCACTCAGGGGCTCGAGCCTAAAACTCCCCCCGAGAGACGCTATCTTCGCAAACGCGACTTTTACCTACAAGCACTCGGGGGCTCGAGCCTAGAACTCCCCCCGAGATACGCTATCTTCGCAAAAGCGACTTTTAATTAAAAGCACTTGGGGGCTCGAGCCTAAATCTCCCCCGAGAGACGCTATCCTCGTTAAAAAAGCGACCTTACCTACAACCATCGGGAGGCCAAAAACGCAAGACCCTTGCCAACAACAAAGCTCAGGCAAAAGAAATCTGCATCAAAAGCGCACGATTCTTTAGTCTTCACAAGCGATCGCCTAAAGACACGGGGGATACTCCCATCGGGTGCGCTGACGCACACCCGATCCAAACTTGAAAAAAATCCAAAGACAACCATAGACAAAAATTTACAAAGTCAACGCTTGATTCTGCAAATCAAACGTAGCCTCGGGGGCTACTCCCATCGGGAGCGCTGGCGCGCACCCGAGAAGACATTCTGATTACAAAGGAGTCAAAGACATTCTGATTACAAAGGATTCGAAGACATTCTCATTACAAAGGAGTCGAAAACATTCTCATTACAACGGAATCGAAGACATTCTCATTACAAAGAAGTCGAAACGACAGTTTTTCACTACAGAAGGACCTGTGGAACTACAAGACGGGCTACATTCAGCTTCGACATGTGTGCTCATGCTGAAATAATTGGCACTTTCATGCCACAACCTGATGGGCATCACCACAGACAAAGTAGCAACCCAGCTCTGCGAAGAAGAAGCTCGCTGTCCTCCAGTTCTACAAGGTGCCTCGCCTACTGACGCAGCCGCTTGACGATTGGCTTGACGTCGTGTTCGTCCTTAGAACTAGAAGAGCAAACACCATCGCATGAGGGATCAGCCGAAGAAGAAGACAAGGGAGAAGCAGGAGGTATATCACTCGAGCCATCGGAATCGCTGCCACTTGTTTCCCCACAGTATGGATCCAGACGGTTTCCACCAGCATCAAATGCGCGTATAATAACAGTATCTTCGCCGTCAAAATGACAGCAAAGGCTATCTCCACCGCGCAGATTCAACTGACGAGAAAACGCCCTCCAGCCAAGCCCAAGTAAAATCAAGGATGAACTATCAGTCTCCAGCTCCACCCAAGAAGAAGATCGAGCACATCCGTGAAGACGGAACCAGAGGCCCCTCAAGTTACGCTCAGAAGCAATGGAGGCAAACGAGAAGGGAAGAGGAATCCGGGCAGCATCCCGGTAAGAACAAGCAAAATAAAGTCATAGCGCCAAAACCCTCCTCCATGGAGGAAGAGGAAGAAGGCACCAATGTGGTACCATGGCGTCCACCTCGTGAAGAACGAGGTGTGCGGCCACCACAACCACGGCGGCCACGACCTCGCCCAGCCACACCTCTACCACACATGGGCGCCATATGAAGAAGAAGAAGAAGAGAAAGATGCGAAGAATGGATGCCAAGGATGGGCAACCACAGGAAGTATTTATAGCGCAATCCAAGGGCAAACCAGGAAAATCACGCGGAAGCTTAGGCGGCATCATCATTGCATCAAAGACCGCTGGGCCGGGCGTTACGAATTCCAAGGCAAAGATGCATTCACACGGTCAGCATTACTTACAGGACGTGTCAAATCTCGCATGTTTCCCATACAAGTCTCGGAAACCCAACAGGAAACAGGCTGCACGACGTCCAAACCATCATCATGACGGTCCAGAAGACGTGATGGATCAAAAAAATCAATCATCATCATAGGTCATCAAGCACCAGTACAATGCATGTCAGCACGACATCTAAAGAGGGACGGATCAAGATACAAACAATTGGCCAAAAACCAAAAGATTCCAAAAGCCAGCTATACGTCCAAATTTTCTGACTCTACAAAATTCTTACTCCCATCGGGAGTACCTTTATTCGAGTTCGGGTGCTCCCTGACCCAGAAGGAAATATGTGCTCGAGTGATCACTCGCACCAGCAGAAAAAAACATACTCTCAGAGTTCGGGTGCTCCCTCACCCCGAAAGCAGTAAAGCATTCGAGTGATTACTCGCAAAAGAGACTCAACAATTCAACAAACATGAGTTACTCGCGCACTCGATGACACTCTGAGTGGGTGCTTTCTTATTTTCCTCGCCTGAGTTCATTACAAAGCTCCGCGAGTGACTGCTAAAACAACTCACTTGATTGTTTATTCCAAGTGGGTGCATCGCTTATCAGGCTCCGTGCCTCTACAAAAACAGTTATACCTGGGCTACGACACACCGTACACAGATGCCACGCAAGCTTAGTGTGTAGGTAAGACCCCACTGCGCAGAATGGTCGGGCCGGAACTTGCCGCAGAGCGATTTCACTCCCGACCTTTTACATGCGCTCGCATGATAGAAAGAGCCGAGCGGATGCGCTCAGTCTATGTGCTTAGACTGGAAGCAATTGATCCTATAAGACCTGCAGCGGCATGACTTTGCTTGACACCAGTGTTCCAAGTTCATGTCGAGGGACGTGGGATTGATTGGGCTACTGTGGTATTTGTCACTAGAACAATTCACCAAGGCTCGACCAGTCGACTCCTTGGGCCCTTTCAGCTTAGCAATCCCTCGAAACAGATATTGTCATGGCTCAAAACTGCCAGCGACCCGTGGCGATGCCACGCTTATAAAACAATAAAACACAAATGAATTCGAGTCCCTGCGCGACTCTTCGAGTTCCCCAGGCACTCGTGGGCTACTGATGAGGGGGTGACCCCATGACTCCTGCATGTGAGACTACCTGGTGCGTATGAAGACAGAAGGCCCGCTAGGAAGCTATGACAAGCCCACGATTGGCCCAACCAGGCACCGACGTAGGAGTCCGCGACTAACATGGAAGGTGCGACTTGGCGTACAAGGCAAGACTAGAACTAGGAAACCATCCTTGTAACCTAGTAGAGACTCCCTGAGACCTAGCCTAGTATATAAAGGCTAGGAGGGGAGACGTCCGGGACAACTCAATATACATCTAGCCTTGCGAGAAATCGCCTTGGCCTCCACTGTAATCGCCCCCTCAAGCAATAATATAGAGCAGGAAGTGCTTTGTAAGGCCCGATATGAGGTACTGTTCCAGATCTAGATGTTTCCATCCATATCCGGGGAAGAAGCACATATCGGTCCCACCGCAACATATGACGAAGTCATATGCCCCGGATTTCCAACATGATATCACAACATTACAGATACAAGGATACAACATCTCATACAATCGGCATACAACTTACTCAAATACAATACAACAGCGGAAGATACATGTCTGAGTATAGACTACAAGCAAATGCCTAGTGGCAAAGAGAAAAACATCAATCCCATAACCACACGGGTGCAGGCCCTCCGCCAGGATCCGCCTAACTAGTCGTCGTCGAGTCTCCACGTGAAACGTCGATCACCAACCTGTTGTCGATCACGAACCCTGAAAAGGAGTTTGAGGGTAGTATCATGAGTACAAAGGTACTCAACATCCAACTGTAGTGGTCATCTGACCCAGCAAGGACTTCATCACTCGTCATTCTAGGACAACTAGTAGTTTACGGTAAGGATGGGGTAAGTGGTGAGGTTGCTGCCGCACTAGCATTATGAAGTGGCTAACGATCTAGAGAGTAAGGTAAGAAGCCAAGCATTCGATGAGGAGTCGCCTCCAACAAGTCTTGCTATCCACCTACTACGCAAACATAACACCTATCCTATCCTTGTCCTCCTCTTTGCATCCCGACGAAGAAGAGGCAGTCAAGGAACACACACACATTGATCAAGTTATATTAAGATTATCTCAGTAAATTGTTGTCTATGAACAAGGAGTAGGTCTCAAGTCGTCCATAACCGTGGACACGGCTTCTCCAAAAGATTTAACCCTGCAGGGGTGTACCAACTGCCCATTACGAGGCGTCGCATGCTCGCCCATCTCTCTTAGTTGCTACCCATTATAGGAAACCATTTTATGATTTAGTTCCAAGAGATCCGAAACGACAGGTCCCTCTAACTAACAACGAACAAATCCGGGTGGCCCCCGGGGAGTCGACACCCAATCCAAAAGCTGGCCACGCTCTCGGATCGGACTCTTCCGTATGGCCAAGGTCGGGTTTAGTCTCAACTATATAACAGGGGACTTCCATAGCTCACCAGTGTGGACCAACAAAGGAACTAAGTCTCTGCTGGCCCGAGTTGTTTTAAATCCACTGGCTGTAGACCAGTTATGCATGCGGTTTCAAATGGTAAATCAGCTTGGGCCACCTCTAGAAATGTTTGAAGCTAGGTAGGTAAGAAGAGGGGACCCCATAAAATCCCACACGCGATTAGGCACGCTCAGTCTTAAAACCAATACCCGGAACTCGGATCCTAGGTGACTCGAATGGAACAAAGCGTCGGGGCGGGATAGCCTAGACCTTCCATCCTTCGTCGAATATAGTCAACTTTTATAATAATCATATCATCAACAACAATATAATAATGTGATATCCCAAACCAAGGAGTAACAGGGTAACATCGTAGCATCCTAAGCATGCATACTAAGAAGGGGCTGAGCAACGAGCAATAGTAACATAGCAGTACAAGGTTTGCTGGGAGGGGACATGGCTGTATCGTTTTGAAAGAGGCTATAAACATGTGGTAGGATCAAACATCGAACCTATCCTAGACTAGCATGCAAACCGCTGGTTGAAATAGAATGGATCATAAGTAATGTATAGTCCTTGCCTGTTGATAAGTCGGGTTCCGAAGGTGTAGTTGATCGCAAGCTCGCATTGTCTCCGAGAGGAACCCGCGGGAGCACACAAGAAGTAAACACTGGAAAGCAATCAACGGTGCACCACTATTACTACGGAGCAATACAAGATCAAAGAAACAACACAAGGCACGGCAACGCGATACAGATCTATCGTCAAGAACGGTTACTAACAGTTTAAGTGGGGTATTCGGTCACACACGACGAATACCGCACGTTTACGGTGGTTCAAGTTGCTTAGCTACAGGTGATCAACCAACGGTTATTAACATGGCAAGGCACCCAAGAATGGCATAGCACACAAACATGGCAAAAGGTGAAGCACAAAGTAAACTATCTATGCTAGTCAATTTTAGTGAGGCACAACCTAAACATGGCATAGCACTAAGTGCTGCACGATGATTAAAGGATTTGGTACTGTTCTGCCCTAAACCATATTTTAGGTTGGTTAACAGCAGCAAACAATAGCATAGACACAAAGTACACGAAAAACTAATCAAGATACATATAAGGCACACTCCAAACAGAGTTACGGTTAAAAAGATACAAGCAAAACAAGTTACGGGCACAAACTGCCAACATCAGGAAGCACACTTTAGAGCAATGCATAAACAGGATAATGAGTGCAAACATGCTCACAAATGACATGGAACTAAAGTAGACATGAGATGGAAGGCATGTCAAAAAGAATCATGCAAAAAGGCATCACGGTTCAAAAGATATTAAGCAAACAACATGGCAGAAACTATTATTTTTATGATGTATAAACAGGGGTATAACTATATGCAAAAGTGCAGCAACATGACATAGAAATACATGGGCATGAATTAGACATGATGCTTAACAATATGCAATTGGAATCACTCAATTCTGATAAACGGTCGCGACACACTCGTTGACCGAAGTTGCAACAAAATATAAACAGCAGCACACTAACAACATGATAGCTACTTTGGAGCAAGAAACAATCAACATGCAGAAAGAAAATATGACATGTGAAGACATGGAACTGAAGTATAAACAATGCTTAACAGGATGCAAAAGGAATCAATCAATTCCGACGAACGGTTGCGAAGCAATCGTCGCCCGAAGTTGCAATAAAATAACAGTTACAGCAACTTAGCAGCGGTTAACGACAGGTAGCCCTGTTTGAACAGCAATAACTACACCTAAACAACCTCAAAACAATTAAATCACAAAAGATGAAAGCTAGAGCACGCAATTCTAAACAATTCGTCTTTTAGGCGCGAAGTCATCCGGGCTACAGATCTACCGCAAAACGCATCGCGAAACTGAATACAGCAGCAAAATAAAAGGACTTCCAAGAATTAACAGATAAATAAAAAAAACACAACAGAAAAAAGGGACTCACCCCTTAGTGGGCTCAGCCCACTGGAGGCGGTGGCTGGCGGCCTGGAGGGAGCTGGGCAGAGGGGGGCGGATGGGCCGCGAGGCCGGCTGGCCCAGCTGGCCGGCTGCGTTCGTCCGTCGGGACGAACCCGACTAGGGGGTCGACAGCGGCGGCTGGATCCCCAGCCGCATGGATCACGGCGGCGCATCGGTCTCCTGGGGGCTCAAGGGGAGGCGCAAGGGACGGGGAGCAGGCGCAGGGGGTGTTCGGCGGCCGGATCTGGTCTCCGGCGAGGTCCCGGGGGAGGCGCGGCGCGGAGCTCGGCTCGGGTCGTTCATGGAGGCACCGGCGGCGGCTCGAGTTCCTGTGGAGAGAGGCGAGGTGAGAAGATGGTGGGAGACGAGAGGAGAGGGAGATGGCGAACTGTAGAGGTGCGGGAGAGGAGATGGGGCGGCTGCCGGCGCGGTGGCTCGCCGTGGCCGGAGAGGAGGAGCCGCGGCGGCTTTGCGGGAGGAGGAGCGGGAGGCGGCCCCCGGATGGGCCCGTGGCGGGCTGCGGCGGCTGATCCAGGGCCCTGCGGGGCCCAGTTCGGGGCTGGCTGGAGGTGGGACAAGGTGGAGGCAACGTGGCTCAGATCTGAGCCGTTGGATCTCAGATTTGACGGCTCAGATCTTAGGGGAGGCTAGGGTTTCGAAATTGGAGGGCTAGGGGGCAGATTTCGGGGATTTTCTGGGGGTGTGGCTGCATATTTGCCATGGGGGAAACCCTAGAAGGCCTAGGGGAGTGTGGTGGTCTTTATATAGGCAGGTTGGCTGGCCAGTTGACGCAAATGCCCTCGGTACCCCTCTCGCGTGTCCGGTGATCGCGTTCGTGACCGCCGAGACTCCGTACGGACTCCGATTCCGATGAAATCTCGATCTACGCGCTCAACGCGTCGAGCCCGTCGATTGTACCTCACTGCGGTGATATTCTGACAACATTTTTAGGCACCCAGTAAAATAATCCGTTTATTAAATAAACGGGGTTTTCGTTTCGGTGGCGATGGCTGGACTTGTGCCGGTGGCGACGGTGCTCGGGTGAAATCCCGGTGTCGCAAAGTAATGTCCCGTGGTGGAAAGGGGTCGGTCATGCATCCGATACGAGAATAAGTGGGGGGGAGGGAATATTCACCGATTATTATTTCGGTGAAGCAAACACTGCAAACAACTCAGACAATCAAACAATTCACACCGAAAACAAAAATTTTAAATTTTGTGAAAACAGGGCTGTTACAATACAACACCACCAACAAGGGATCTCGTCCCGAGATCCAGGACGATCCGGGGGAGAGGGGGGAGAGAAAAGAGATTCGACAATCTTCAACACCACCAACAAGGGACTCTGCTCCACGTCGACGTCGAAGCTTCATCGAGAAACTTTCCGCAGGGATACGACATCGTCGAAAATACGAAGTCGTCGGTGTCAAGAGGAGGAACGACAACAATAACCGGATCAAAGGATAGTGTTTTCGACGCAAGTCGTGATAACACCGGCAAAAGGATGGATGGCAATGGATGACCCAGGTGATACCCGAAACCGGAGAAGCTAAAGGTACTACAGGAATTCCCACCTGAGCTCGGAATCGAGACAATACGCTGCTAACAAGGCATTGTAGCGGTTCCGAAACTCCACACCTCGAGATCCTAAAGTTTGAAGGGGATAAGGCGAGAATAAAACACTTACGACACTTGTCCTGACCAGAGTAAGGGTAAGGAGTAAAAAGATTCCTACTCTCCGATAACTAACTTAGTAACTACAAAATAGTTTGTTGTCTAGACTCGACTTCGGCCAGAGAGGGGATCCTACAGTCGGTAAGGCTCTGATACCAAGTTGTAAGGCCCGATATACGGTACTGTTCCAGATCTAGATGTTTCCATCCAGATCCGGGGACGAAGCACATATCGGTCCCACCGCGACATATGACGAAGTCATATGCCCCGGATTTCCAACATGATATCACAACGTTACAGATACAAGGATACAACATCTCATACAATCGGCATACAACTGCCTCAAATACAATACAATAGCGGAAGATACATGTCTGAGTACAGACTACAAGCAAATGCCTAGTGGCAAAGAGAAAAACATCGATCCCATAACCACACGGGTCCAAGCCGTCCGCCGGGATCCGCCTAACTAGTCGTCGTCGAGTCTCCACGTGAAACGTCGATCACCAACCTGTTGTCGATCACGAACCCTGAAAAGAGTTTGAGGGTAGTATCATGAGTACAGAGGTACTCAGCATCCAACTGTAGTGGTCATCTGACCCAGCAAGGACTTCATCACTCGTCATTCTAGGACAACTAGTAGTTTACGGTAAGGATGGGGTAAGTGGTGAGGTTGTTGCCGCACTAGCATTATGAAGTGGCTAACGATCTAGAGAGTAAGGTAAGAAGCCAAGAATTCGATGAGGAGTCGCCTCCAACAAGTCTTGCTATCCACCTACTACGCAAACAAAACACCTATCCTATCCTTGTCCTCCTCTTCGCATTCCGACGAAGAAGAGGCAGTCAAGGCACACACACATTGATCAAGTTATATTAAGATTATTTTAGTATATTGTTGTCTATGAAAAAGGAGTAGGTCTCAAGTCGTCCATAACCGTGGACACGGCTTCTCGAAAAGATTTAACCCTGCAGGGGTGTACCAACTGCCCATTACGAGGCGTCGCATGCTCGCCCATATCTCTTAGTTGCTACCCATTATAGGCAACCATTTTATGATTTAGTTCCAAGAGATCCGAAACGACAGGTCCCTCTAACTAACAACGAACAAATCCGGGTGGCCCCCGGGGAGTCGACACCCAATCCAAAAGCTGGCCACGCTCTCGGATCGGACTCTTCTGTATGGCCAAGGTCGGGTTTAGTCTCACCTATATAACAGGGGACTTCCCTAGCTCACCAGTGTGGACCAACAAAGGAACTAAGTCTCTGCTGGCCCGAGTTGTTTTAAAATCACTGGCTGCAGACCATTTATGCATGCGGTTTCAAATGGTAAATCAGCTTGGGCCACCTCTAGAAATGTTTGAAGCTAGGTAGGTAAGAAGAGGGGACCCCATAAAATCCCACACGCGATTAGGCACGCTCAGTCTTAAAACCAATACCCGGAACTCGGATCCTAGGTGACTCGAATGGAACAAAGCGTCGGGGCGGGATAGCCTAGACCTTCCATCCTTCGTCGAATATAGTCAACATTTATAATAATCATATCATCAACAACAATATAATAATGTGATATCCCAAACCAAGGAGTAACAGGGTAACATCGTAGCATCATAAGCATGCATACTAAGCAGGGGCTGAGCAACGAGCAATAGTAACATAGCAGTACAAGGTTTTGTGGGAGGGGACATGGCTGTATCGGTTTGAAAGAGGCTATAAACATGTGGTAGGATCAAACATCGAACCTATCCTAGACTAGCATGCAAACCGCTGGTTGAAATAGAATGGATCATAAGTAATGTATAGTCCTTGCCTGTTGATAAGTCGGGTTCCGAAGGTGTAGTTGATCGCAAGCTCGCATCGTCTCCGAGAGGTACCCGCGGGAGCACACAAGAAGTAAACACTAGAAAGCAATCAACGGTGCACCACTATTTCTACGGAGCAATACAAGATCAAAGAGACAACACAAGGCACGGCAACGCGATACGGATCTATCGCTGAGAACGGTTACTAACAGTTTAACTGGGGTATTCGGTCACACACGACGAATACCGCACGTTTACGGTGGTTCAAGTTGCTTAGCTACAGGTGATCAACCAACGATTATTAACATGGCAAGGCACCCAAGCATGGCATAGCACACAAACATGGCAAAAGGTGAAGCACAAAGTAAACTATCTATGCTAGTCAATTTAAGTGAGGCACAACCTAAACATGGCATAGCACTAAGTGCCGCACGATGATTAAAGGATTTGGTACTGTTCTTCCCTAAACCATATTTTAGGTTGGTTAACAGCAGAAAACAATAGCATAGACACAAAGTACACGAAAAACTAATCAAGATACATATAAGGCACATTCCAAACGGAGTTACGGTTAAAAAGATACAAGCAAAACAAGTTACGGGCACAAACTGCCAACATCAGGAAGCACACTTTAGAGCAATGCATAAACATGATAATGAGTGCAAACATGCTCACAAATGACATGGAACTAAAGTAGACATGACATGGAAGGCATGGCAAAAAGAATCATGCAAAAAGGCATCACGGATCAAAAGATATTAAGAAAACAACATGGCAGAAACTATTATTTTTATGATGTATAAACAGGGGTATAACTATATGAAAAAGTGCAGCAACATGACATAGAAATACATGGGCATGAAGTAGACATGATGCTTAACAATATGCAATTGGAATCACTCAATTCTGATAAACGGTCGCGACACACTCGTCGACCGAAGTTGCAACAAAATATAAACAGCAGCACACTAACAACATGATAGCTACTTTGGACCAAGAAACAATCAACATGCAGCAAGAAAATATGACATGTGAAGACATGGAACTGAAGTATAAACAAAGCTTAACAGGATGCAAAAGGAATCAATCAATTCCGACGAACGGTTGCGAAGCAATCGTCGCCCGAAGTTGCAATAAAATAACATTTACATCAACTTAGCAGCGGTTAACGACAGGTAGCCCTGTTTGAACAGCAATAACTACACCTAAACAACCTCAAAACAATTAACTCACAAAAGATGAAAGATAGAGCACGCAATTCTAAAAAAATTGTCTTTTGGTCGCGAAGTCATCCGGGCTACAGATCTACCGCAAAACGCATCGCGAAACTGAATACAGCAGCAAAATAAATGGACTTTGCAGAATTAACAGAAAAATAAAAAAAAACACAACTGAAAAAAAAGGGCCTCACCCCTTAGTGGGCTCAGCCCACTGGAGGCGGTGGCTGGCGGCCTGGAGGGAGCTGGGCCGAGGGGGGCGGCTGGGCCGCGAGGCCGGCTGGCCCAGCTGGCCGGCTGCGTTCGTCCGTCCGGACGAACCCGACTAGGGGGTCGACAGCGGCAGCTGGATCCGCAGCCGCATGGGTCACGCCGACGCATCGGTCTCCTGGGGGCTCAAGGGGAGGCGCAAGGGACGGGGAGCAGGCGCAGGGGGTGTTCGGCGGCCGGATCTGGTCTCCGGCGAGGTCCCGGGGGAGGCGCGGCGCGGAGCTCGGCTCGGGTCGTTCATGGAGGCACCGGCGGCGGCTCGAGTTCCTGTGGAGAGAGGCGAGGTGAGAAGATGGTGGGAGATGAGATGAGAGGGAGATGGCGACCTGTAGAGGTGCGGGAGAGGAGATGGGGCGGCTGCCGGCGCGGTGGCTCGCCATGGCCGGAGAGGAGGAGCCGCGGCGGCTTCACGGGAGTAGGAGCGGGAGGCGGCGCCCGGATTGGCCTATGGCGGGCTGCAGCGGCTGATCCACGGCCCTGCGGGGCCCGGTTCGGTGCTGGCTAGAGGTGGGAGAAGGTGGAGGCAACGTGGCTCAGATCTGAGCCGTTGGATCTCAGATCTGACGGCTCAGATCTTAGGGGAGGCTAGGGTTTTGAAATTGGAGGGCTAGGGGGCAGATTTCGGGGATTTTCTGGGGGTGTGGCTGCATATTTGCCATGAGGGAAACCCTAGAAGGCCTAGGGGAGTGTGGTGGTCTTTAAATAGGCAGGTTGGCTGGCCAGTTGACGCAAATGCCCTCGGTACCCCTCTCGCGTGTCCGGTAATCGCGTTCGTGACCGCCGAGACTCCGTACGGACTCTGATTCCGATGAAATCTCGATCTACGCGCTCAGCGTGTCGAGCCCGTCGATCGTACCTCACTGCGGTGATATTATGACAACATTTTTAGGCGTCCCATAAAATAATCCATTTATTAAATAAACGGGGTTTTCGTTCCGGTGGCGATGGCTGGACTTGTGCCGGTGGAGACGTTGCTCGGGTGAAATCCCGGTGTCGCAAAGTCGTGTCCCGTGGTGGAAAGGGGTCGGTCACGCATCCGATACGAGAATAAGGGGGGGGGGATATTCACCGATTATTATTTCGGTGAAGCAAACACTGCAAACAACTCAGACAATCAAACAATTCACACCGAATTTTTTTTAAAATTTTGTGAAAACTGGGCTGTTACATGCTTCTCCTGTTAGCCGACGAGTATCGTGCAACCTGTGCCTATCTCTATGACTAACCCTGGGTCCCTGACCATGTGATTTTCCTGGGTTGATCCCCGTCAATCGGTAAAACCCCTACTTCTTGCTCGATGTTTATATGGTGGAGGCGATTACAGTGGAGGTCTCAGCGAGATTGCTCTTGTCGATGGTGGAGCTATGCAAGATTGTATGCCTTAGACGTCCCCTCTCCCAGCCCTTATATACTAGGCTAGGTCTCAAGGAGTCCGTCTAGGTTTACAAAGGTGATTGCCTAATCTAGCTAGTCTTGGCGGACATGCCATCGACTACGAACCGCCTTGGACTCCATGTAGGTGCAACCGTCGGTGGTTCGGTTGGGCTGATCTTAGGCCAGGCAAAGCTTCTACTGGGCCTTCTGTCTTGACACGCACCAGGTACCCTCATGCTGAAGAGTCATGGGGGTATCCCGTCGTGAGTAGCCTCCGAGTGCCTGAGGGACTTGAAGAGTCGCGCAGGGACTCGAACCTGTAGTAGTCGTAATAGTGCGTTTCATCTTGCGAGCTGTAAGTCATATGTTTTATTGATAAGGAATAGTTTTGAGAGCGATGCTCAGCTTAAAGGGCCCAAGTTGCTCGATGGGTCGAGCCTAAGTGAATTGCAGTAGAGAAAAATACCATAGTATCCTAATAAATCTCGAGTCCCTCGATACGAACTTGAAACTACTGGTGTTTAGCAAGTTCCATCCTGCTGAGGGCTTATATGATCAATGCCGCTCGTTTCCCGTACTGAATACGACCCTAACGCATCTGTTAGTGGTTAAATTTCATCATACACCGATCATGGAACCGTCGGAAGTGAAGTCGCGTTGTGGCAACTCCTGGCCCGACCGACGGATCAACGGGGTCTTACCTACACGCTAGCTCATGTGGCATCTGGGGTGCAGTGTATCACAGCCAAGGCACTTAGTAGGGGCGTGTTACCCGATTAGAATGCACTTAATCGGAAAATGATCGAGTGGACTTATAGTATGAGCACCCGCGGAGCCTCCGAGTGCTTAGGCGGGGAATTAGTATAGAGTGCATCCACTCGGAAAACAATCGAGTGGACTTAAAGTATGAGAGCCCGTAGAGCGTTCGAGTGCTTGGGGGGGTCCGTTGCTAGTTGCTTTTTCTTTATGTCTGGTATCTTCCCGCGAGTAGTCACTCGAGCGCTTTGTACTATAGGCTTGTAAGCACTCAAGCCTTGTAGACGTGTTGATCTAAATACATGGAGCGGAGTAGCCACTCGAACCCTCGTAGCGTGTATCGTGCTACCTTTTGCTCCGTTTAGTGGTGATATAGTGCTCCCGACGGGAGTTAATTTGATGTACTGAAATCAAAAATAAAGAAAAAGTATATCTATTTTGTCAGAGCGCTTGTGAGGACGTCGAGACGTCCCGTCGAGACTGCAGAGATATGAAAAGGCTTGATGATGCTCTTTGATGATGTATGTAAGACGACAGTGGTCTGTTGTGACCCGTCGCATCCATTGTCATCTATGATGGTGCTTTGGTTTCCAGGGCGATTTGATTGATATTTTTTATTCCTCCTGTTGGGTTTCCAATGCTATGTCATTTATTGCGAGGTTTGAATGGTAGTGGATGTGAGTAGCCTCCTTTGTCTTGGAATCCGTAAGGTTTCCTTCTTCGTCTTTTAATTTCTTGTGCCCTGTCGTTTCATATTTCACTGGATGGAATGGATTCTTTTTCCCTTGAGGGGATGTATAAATATGGGACGTTGCCTCGCACTTGGCAGGCCATCTTCCTTCCGTTCTCCTATTCTATGTTTGTTTCCCATGGCGCCAAAGCCCCGTCCCGTGGTGCTTCTGCTGTCGGTGTTGTGCATGGCACCACCGTCCTCAGCCGTCGAGGCCAAGGTGTACGTGTTGCATGTAGCCGCCATTCGTGGCTGTCGAGGCCGTGGTGTGCGTGCTCCCCGTACAGCTCACTGCCACCAAGGGCATGACAGTTCATCCGCCACAGTTCTGGATGAGGGCATTTTCATCCAAGATTTCGTTCTTCACATGCGCAGCTGGATCACTGACCGGATTCCTCTTTTTTTTTCTTAACCTGCTGCTTTTTATGAACTTGGTCTTGATGGTCTCTGGCTATGCCTCCAAGGCTATCCCTACTGCCCATTCTGGGTGATGGTTCAGGTGGAATACTCATCCTTGGTATTCCTGGAGTCTGGTCAAAGGGTGGTCGCCCGCCAGTTTAATCTGCGCAAAGGTGTCAGCCTCTGTTGCCGGTTTGATGGGGGAGGAGACCCTCTCGATTAGGGCCTTTGACTCTGATGGAAATCGACTGGAGCCTTGCATGGAGAGCTCTAGAGACAATGACTCTGGGAGCGCGGGTGGTGCTTCCGTTTCTTCTGCTGGCTTGTTGCCACTGGGTTCTCGTTCCTCCGAGTCGTCGACTGGTGGTAGTAGTGATAGCTACTCCAATTTTGAGCAGAACATTGATGTGAAGCCTTCGATCAAGCAGACTCACCGACAGGACAAGGCCAACAAGCTTGCCATAAGTTGAGCTTCACCATGTAGACTTAGGGTAGAAATTTTTCCTTTGTCTGTGATGATGCCTGGCGTGGCGTAGAGTGCCAATTATGTCGGCATGGGCACACATGTAGAAGTTGTAATTCCTTGGAGTGTTGGCCATGTGGTCCTTTTGACGTATGAAAACTCCCACTATATGCCCTGCTTGGCTGCTTGTAAGCCGTTGTGCAAATTGATATATGCTGAAAAACTTTCTGTATTGAGCTGTTTAGTCCTGGAATTAGTCATCGTCTCGAATAGTCATTAATTTATCGGGTGCGTGACAGTGCTCCTGATGGGAGTAGCCCCTGAGGCTTCGTTCAATAGCTGGCGACTGAGCGAAGGCTTGGAATTTATCGAGTCGTGTCATTTTCCCCTTATATTTGGACTCGAACTCGCAGATGTATTGTGAAGGTGTCGTAACTGCTTCCGAGTCCTTGTAATGTTTACCTTTAGAGAACCTTTAACCGTGGCACATGTGATGTAGCGTTTGGCTTGTTGTGTGCTACTTTTCCCGTTTCCTCATTGATACATCCCAAACGTATCTATAATTTCTGCTTGCTGTTATTCTATTTCAGGTTTCCCCCATATTAAAAGTGCTCCAAAAATTTGGGAAAAATAAGATAAAAAATCAGCGTACGGGAACCTTCCGGAATCACCTGGGTGGGGCCAAAGGGCCACCACCAGGGACCCAGGCGGCCACCTGGCACGGCCTAGGGTCTAGCTGCTCCGGTGGGGGGGGGGGGGGCGCCTGGACCCCTGGTAGCCCCCTGGCTGCCCCCTTCGCCTATATATTCTCTGTGACGCGAAACCGCCAAGGACAAAACCCTTTATTGCGATATCGCCTATGTTCCGCCTCCGCCGCGCTTCCAAGATCGGGAGCGCCAGGAGACCTCTTCCCGGCACCCTACCGGAGGGAGGATTGACCTCCGGGAGCTTCCCCTCCACCATGGACGCTTCCCGGATGTGCCGTGAGTAGATTCCCTTGGACCATGGGTCCGTGATCACTAGCTATGTGATGTTCTCCTCCCATCTTTGTTCTTCATGGTTTAGTCCTCGCGAGCTTCCCTACATGATCGAGGCACATATGTAATTTTCTGCTGTTGCTATGCTGAATTTGCTGGGATCTGATGGATTATGAGATTATGTTCAGATTGTGATTGAGTAATATATTTGGTTCTTATCTTTTATATTTTTGTTCCTAAGTAATTCTTGCATGTTCTCCGTTGCTATTTATTTCTTTGGCCAAGTAGTAGGTAGTGACTCCAAGAGGGAACATTATGCTCGATTGTGGGTTCATGCCCCCACGATGACACGCTTGAGTGACAGAAACATGAGTCTAGGGGATGTGCTGTTTCCACAAGGGGGAAAACAACGGTGCTTGTAATAGCAGTTGCAAGGATTGTTTACTTTACGCAAAGTGCTTTTTAATGCAGTTGTTTGTTGCTTTGCTTTTACACTTTGGGTGAGGCTCGCAACTTAATACCAACGAGATATTCTGGATAGATATCTCAAGGTGGATGATTAGTAGTAGATGGGGTTGGATTTCGGTCTACTTATTTTGGCGTACCGCCAATGCTTTTGAGCCTCGCCCTTTCTTTGTAACATAGTTAGCATTACGGTGCGTTTTTAATCCTGTCAATTGTCCAGCTGTAATTTGTTTACCTCGCATAGCAGTTTTATCGTCTTTTGGGAGAGATACATCACTAGTGAACATCATGCGACCCCGGTCCATATTCTCATAACTATTTACACGCTCTTTTATTTTAATGCTTTTACTTTCCAGTTGCTATCACCATTATCATTATCCTTTGCGTTTGATCCTTTGTGAACAACAAGGCCGGAGAGATTGAAAACCACTCTGTACTCGTTGGTAAGCAAAGTTACTTGTGTTGCTTGCAGGTCCACGTCAGTTGCGCCACTGACACCTACTTATCATCTCCAGAGTCCTACTGGAGACAAACCTTGGTATCTTCACCGAGGAAAATTTGCCGCTACACTACATCTCACCTTCCACTTGGGGTAACCAACGAGGAGAGATATCAAGCAAATTTATGGCGCCGTTGCCGGGGACTCCGAGTGCTAAGATAGGGGAGTTGCCCACTACCTTTTACCTTTTCTTTTTAGTCTTGTTAGTTTACCTTTCAGTTTTTACCTTTGTGTATTATATCAAAAATCACAAAAAAATTATTTATCTGTCTTTTAGTAGTCCTCCTTGTTTAGATGAACATGTTAGGACTTGGTGCTTTGCGGGAATCGGAAGTTCTCGATTTCCGTCAAAGGGATGGAGAAAATATGAAGAAGGCTACAAGTTATGCGTTAGTGACTACAACTTTTACACTGAAAAGAGCACCATCAAATCTGTTGAAATGACATCATATTAGATATGATATGGGAATGTTAAAACCATATTGTCTTTTTCTTAAAATTTAGGTATATGAGACATGTGTTTGACATGCTCAAAACACCAAATCAGATAAGTGCTACTTTGTTAAGGTTATTCCAAAAGGTTTGGTATTCCTCTATCACTAAACCAAAGCAAAAATGTTTGTTGTTAAGAACAATGTGTTTTGAAGAAAATAGTTTCTTGCAAAAGAGTGAGCTGGAGGACAGTGCAACTTGTCAAGATTGTTGAATCTTCAAATAAGTGCGCAGCTGAACCACACAGGTTAGACAAAAATCGTACAAACATTGATGATATGTAAACGAGATATTATTGTTCGACAATGATAAACCTGTAATATACAAAGAAGCGTCGATGGGCCCTGTGTCGGGACCCGGGGTTAGCGTATGTAATTCCGGTCACAATACAATCACATGGAGAGCCGAGAGCCGTACCCACTTGTCTAAGCAGACAAGGCCAAGCACAGATCACTCTCGGTAAGCATCGAACGTGAGGGGCATCCCATCCAGGCCGGATGATCAACTGAGATGGGTCCTCATCGTCCGCACACAAGTCTAATGATATGGGTGGTGAATCCCATATCACAGACAAGTCTCCTCAACCATGTTATCGATTGAACCATAACCCTTACATAGACTTACTCCAGCCCGATCACTTAGTCGGGATCTCGGGCGGGCTCGATCATAGAACAAAGTGTGCCACGTGACAGAGTCACGAGCAATCGCATCGCGATGCCCCAAGCTGCACATCTAAGGGCCACTTGGTGTAGAAAAGACCGCCGACAAGAACACAACTAAGCTATCGAACCCCACACTAAGACATTCATGTTATAATCATACACGCAGCATTCATGTCCAGTGTAAACAGCAAGTAATCACAACATGAACTCTACAAATCATAGTCTTTATAACTTCTGCTAAACAGAGCAGACATAGTAGTTGTATTACAAGCAGAGATCACATGAATGTGATCCAACATTACATCAAACATCAACGGAAGCAAATTATGTCTTAGTAAAGACAAGTTTAACAAATGGCTTAACACTACTAGGGAATAGCCTTATAGTGGCGCACTGTTTTTGAGTTTAGTGGCGCATTAGGGATGCGCCACTAACTACAAGCCACTAATAAGGGCTTAGAGGTGGCGCATTCTGGATGCGCCACCCCTAAGGCCCTTAGGCGTGGCGCATCTCATAATGCGCCACCTCTAAGCTCTTAGGGGTGGCGCATTCTGGTATGCGCCACGCCTAAGGGCCTTAGGGGTGGCGCATTCGCAGTGCGCCACTAAGTCCTGACAATATGCGCCACTTAATAATTACAGAAAACAAAAAAAAAAGAATTACATAAAAGAATAAAAGCATTACAGATATTTTTATTATATTACAGAAATGCAAAATACAATATAACAATGAGGCCAACAATTATTGATACAAAAGAATTGCAATATAATTTTTATTACAAAGGTTTAGAGGCCAACAAGATTCACAAGATTACATTCCATCACAAAATTACAATGAGTCCAACAATTATTGAAAACCGAAAGCTACTTTCGTCATCACTA
The DNA here is from genome assembly GCA_950022295.1 of Bromus sterilis. NCBI lineage: Eukaryota > Viridiplantae > Streptophyta > Magnoliopsida > Poales > Poaceae > Bromus > Bromus sterilis. Next base: position 263,741,981 of record OX465596.1, on the reverse strand, counting down.
CTTGTTTGCTCTTCAACCTGCACAAAACAAAGCTTTAGAGGTCACATCCATCATACCAAAGGAGAACAAAGCAATCTAGCATCTATTCTTATCAACAACTTAAAGCAAGTCGATGAATGGTGAAAAGCATGCACATATTACACTCGGTGAAGCATCACCTTTATCAAGCACCACGTGGGCGGGACTCGGGCACTAACTTGAAGCTTAGTGGTTATTCAATTCTAATTTTTTTTAAATAAGCCAGAGAAGCACAAAACCTGACAAGGTGGCATGATATGACATCTAGAGGTGTGATTAATTTTGAGAGTGTTTTTCAAAAGTTTTCACATAGTTTTCTTACAAACTAGGCCATCATTCAGCAACAAACTAGGTTTCGAGAAGTGACCGCTGATTCATTCGTTGACTTTAAAACTTTATCAACATTAAACGCCCACCATTACATGTTTCATGTTCAAAAAAAATTCAGTTCTCTTTTCCTATATTTAGGCCATGCATTTCTTGTGATTTATGAATTTAATTTTAATTTTAATTGCAGAAACATCAAATGATGGACCAAAATGGATTGAAAAATCATATATATGGTATTTAGTTTATGTTTAGGCCTTGTGCAAGGATGTATTGATTGGGCAAAAAAATCAGTGCTTGGATGTAGAACAGGGGAGGGGGGATCACCTGAGTGCTGCGGGAGGCTAGGGTTCTGGGCGGGGGCTCCGGTGGCGTTGAGGGGGCGGCTCTGGTGGAGGCTCCGGCGTCGAGTGTGTGGCTCCGATGGCGGCTCCGGCGTCGAGGCGGCGACTCCGGTGTCGCCTAGGTCACGGGGTCGGGTCTGGTGGAGGGGGCGACCGTGGATGGGGGCACGGGGGCGGCTCCGGTGGCAGCTCCGGTGGCGGCGAGGGCGGTGGACGGAGAGGGGGGCTCGAACGACGGGGGGCGGCTCCGGTGGCGGTCGACGGCGAGGAGAGTGCACTGGGAGAGATGGTGGGGAATGGGTGTGGGCACGGGCAAGGGGAGGGGGTGATGGAGCGGTTAAGTCTTATGCGCGGCGCATCTAGAGGATATGCGCCACCCATAAGGTTTCTTATGCGTGGCGCATTTCGGCGAAATGCGCCACGCATAAGGAACCTTATGGGTGGCGCATATCAGCTAGATGCGCCGCGCATAAGAGAACTTAGTGGCGCATTTGGGAAATATGCGCCACCCCTAAGCGTTTTTTAATTTTTTTGTTCAATTATTTTTTAATTATACATGCCTTGTCACATTATGAATGAATATTCTTCTTTTTGGAGTATATGTAGGTGGTTATAATATGCCTTGTCACATGCCTTGTCACATGCCTTGTCACATTATGACATGTTTAATTAAACATGTCTTGTCGCATGCCTTGTCACATTATGAATGAACTTAGTGCCGTAACAATTACGATGAAAACACAGACCCCTGATGGTTATAATATGTAGGTGGAGTCATGAAGTGGATGCAAACAAGGAAAATATTTAACAAAATACTAGGTGTAATGTGAGAGGGGAGCAAGCACAAGCAGCAAAACCAACAAACAACAGCAAAGTGCATATTAAATCCATGCATACACAAAGTGATCATGAATTACAAAATATTTTTCTTAAATTTGGAGCTAGCTATCTAGCTATCGTTTCCTCACGATCTTCTTCTTGCCCTTCTTTGTCGTGGTTGAATAATTTAGGCCCGGGACGCCTTCACTTTTCCTCTTGAACAGGAGGAGACCTTTCTTCGGTAGGGTTGTGGTGTATGTATCCTGAGCGGCGTAGTCATCCTCCATCTTCGAGTCGCCGTACTTGTCAAAGTCTTGCTCGTTGGCGACTCCATCCATTCCGATGATGTTTCTTTTGCCTCTCCTCACTACAACGCGGCTCGGCTTTGATGGGTCGGTAATGAAGAAGCATTGGTCCACTTGGCTAGCCAGTACCCATGGCTCATTTTTCGCAGTGACGTTTGCGCCCGTAGACTTGGATTTGGCTTCGGGTATAACCATGGTGGTGAAGTACCGGTCTTCTTTTACGACGCTCTTGGCCCATCTCACACGGAACATCGGCACTTTCTCTCCACAGTAGTCGAGCTCCCATATGTCCTCGATCCTTCCATAGAATCTTTCCTTGACGTCATCGGTGTAGAATATCCCCGTTACCCCTGAGTTCTGATAATCGCAGTTATTGTCCTTTTCCTCCGTGTAAAATGTGTAGCCGTTGATATCATACGCTTGATAGGTCATCAGGTTGCGTGCGGCACCCTGTGACAAGGTGAATATCATCTTTTCGTCCTCGGAAGCGTTCCTTCGCGGGGGATTAGCACGAAGCTCGTCCCTGAACCAAGTCATGAAACCGGAGTTGTGCTCTTTGATTAGCCGTGGATCTCGGTCCATTATTTGCAGGCCCTGGTCACTGTACTTCTTCCTGATTAAATCCTTGTGCTTTACTATCCAAGGATCGACCAGCTGGATGTGTTGTAGCGCGACTAGGCTTGCTCTTTCAAAGTCGATGTCTCGACCGTCAAAGTTGACATGCATTGCGCGGCTTCCCTCGTGGTGACCACACCCATCGGTCCTGCCAAAGTGCTTGTTGACGGCCAGACCAACAGGGTTCTCGGTGTTGAGATAATTCGTGCAAAAAGAGATGCACTCTTCGGTTAGAAAGCCCTTCGCTATGCTTGCATCAGGACGGGACCTGTTACGAACGTATTTTTTGATGTGCCCATTCATCCTTTCGAACGGCATCATGCTGCGCAGAAACGCAGGCCCGAGTTGGACGATATCCTCCACGACGTGGATCAGCAGATGCACCATAATGTCGAAGAACGCGGGCGGGAAATAGATCTCAAGCTCGCATAGTATGAGCACGATCTCCTCCTGTAGCCTTTTGAGTTGCGTAGCGCAAATCGACTTCCGGGAGATGACGTCAAAAAAGTTGCAAAGGCCAAACAACGTTTTACGGACGTGCTCGTCCATTATCCCTCGCATCGCAACCGGGAGAATCTGCGTCATCAGCACGAAACAGTCGTGAGATTTCATCCCGCTGAAACGTTGCTTCACCTCGTCTAGGTATCTGCTTATCTTCCCCGCGTAGCCGTTCGGAAATTTTACTCCTATGAGGCAGTGGATAAACCGCTTGATCTCCTCCTCGCACAGAGTGAAGCATGCCGGGGGGCAGTGATCAATACCGGTCTTCTTCTTGGTCGTCCTTTTTCGTTTGCGAGAGTTTTGCGTTTCCGTATCCTCTTCCTCCTCCGGCTCATCATCGTCGTCACTAGGGGGGTGAAGTTCCCTCCTGATGCCCATAAATTTCAAGTCATTCCTTGCTTTTGGCCCGTCCTTGGTCTTCTCCGGCATGTTGAGCAGCGTGCCAAACAAGCTCTCGCACACGTTCTTTGTGATATGCATTAGATCAAGGCTATGAGGACTGCGGAGTAGACTCCAGTATTGCAAATCCCAGAAAACAGACCTCGCTTTCCATACCCTCATCAACGGCTGAGTCTTATTTTTTTTCTTTCCCGGCGCGGGGCAGTCTTTCCAAGTTTTCAGCAAGTTGTCGATTTCTTTGCCGCTCCTTCGAGCTGGGGGTGCTCGGAGCTCCTCGCTTCCATCGAACAGATGTCCCTGTTTTCTCCATGCGTGTTTCTTGGGAAGCCACCTCCGAGACCCCTGGAACACGGTTTTTGAAGATCCAGGATCTTTTGGTAGCTGGCGGTACGTTGTATTATCCATGCACCTAACACGTGCACAGAATCCTCGGACCACCTGCCCTAAGAAATATCCGTATCCGAGATAGTCGTGCACCGTCATGATCACCGCGGCTTTCATTGGGAAATATTCTTTTGCCGCGGCGTCCCACGTATTGACTCCGTCTTTCCATAACGTTTCTAGCTCCTCTTTCAACAGCTGTAGATATAGATTGAGGTCCGTACCTGGTTGTTTCGGCCCTTGAACTAGCATACACATTGTTATGTACTTTTTCTTCATGCACTTCCAGGGGGGAAGGTTGTATATGCATACAAACACGGGCCAGGTACTGTGTGTGCTGCTCTGGCCGCCAAACGGATTGACTCCATCGGCGCTCACACAAATCCTGAGGTTCCTTGGTTCTTTCCCAAAATCTGGGTATTCGAGGTCCAACGCAGTCCATTGGCTACCATCTGAAGGGTGCCTCAGCATGTCCTCCTTTTCCGGATCCGGGTTCGGGTCATCCTCTTTTAGCTTCTTTCTATCCGCGTGCCAGGTCATGAGCTTTGCTTCCTCGGGATCTACAAAATACCTCTGCAGACGAGGAGTGATCGGAAAGTACCATACCACTTTTCTAGGAACTTTCTTCCCTCTCTTGTATCGACTAACACCGCACACCGAACATGTGGTTTTATCTTCGTCCTCACCCCGATAGATCATGCAATCATTTATGCAGACGTGGTATTTAACGTGCGGAAGATCGAGAGGGCAAAGGACTTTCTTGGCCTCAACGATACTAGTTGGGCACGTGTTGCCCTTCGGAAGACGATCGTGCCAGAATGCCATGTTATCATCGAAGCTTTCGTCGGTCCATTTGTGTTTTGCCTTCATCTCCATAGCCCCAAGTGTTACATTCAAGCGGGTATCCTCGTCATTGCATCCTTCGTACAACTTCGTAATCGCGTCTTTCTCGAGTTGCGCCATCTTGGCTTTCTCTCTAGCTGCACCTCTTGCGTTCAACGCCTCTTTGACAAGCAGCTCTTGAACATGAGGGTCCCGCACCCAGCTTGAATTATCATGTCCGACATCTTGATCTTCATGTCCGGCATCTTGATCTACATGATCCACTTCGGCATCTTCTTCATGATCATGTACGGGATGCTCTTCGTCATCTCGCCCGCCGCTGTTTTCTGGTTGCCCTTCCTCATTTACTGGCGCCCCACCATTGACGTCCTCCTCCTCACCAGCTTCATCACTTATCCATCGTGTGTAGCCATCCATCAAACCATTACGCTTCAGGTGTCTTTGCAATATTCCGGAATCAGGCTCGGTCACGCACTGCAGTTTGCATCTCCGACACGGACATCTTATATCCGACCTATTATTCCTTAGCATGTCGTTTGTCGCACATTGCATCCACGTAGCCACGGTGATATCGCTCGGCATCTCGCGGACCATGGTCGATCACCTGCGTGCACAGAGAGAGCAACACAATTATATATCACAGTCGTCGCCGGAAAAATTCGGCATGACCTTCCCTAATAATGCATGGGAGCATGCGGAGAGTGCGCTAGAAATTTGCCAAAACGGAAATGAATCGACATTTCGGCAAAACATTTGCCACTCAAGATACACATATACATCAAACCACCATAAGCTTCACACATATATCAAACCACCACAAGCTTCACATATACATCAAACCCAAGCTTCACATATACAACAAACCCCAAGCTAATAAAGGCAAGTATATGGGCCATAAATGGAACAAAAGAGTTTGGGAGGAGGTCCACTTACTTCAATATGAAACAAAATAGATGTAATGCCAAGTATCGATGGATAAATGGAAGAAATGAGGTGGGGAGGAGGAGAAAACCGAATAGATCTAGGGTGAGAAGAGTGGATCTAGTTTGAGAATTGTGTGGAGTGAATGAGAGGTGGTAGGTGGGGTGGAGTAGATAAGGGAAGCTCTAGGCATTTAGTGGCGCATATAGGAAGTCAGTGGTGGCGCATCTGTGCAATGCGCCACCCCTAAGCTCTTATGGGTGGCGCATTACCACAATGCGCCACCCCTAAGGACCTTATGGGTGGCGCATATACAGAATGCGCCACCCCTAAGCTATTAGGGGTGGCGCATTCTGTATGTGCGTCACCTATAAGGTCCTTAGGGGTGGCGCATACTGCTAGATGCGCCACGTATAAGATCATCCAGGCTGGCCCACTCTTAGGGGTGGCGCACTGGAATATAATGCGCCACCCATAAGGTCTTATGGGTGGCGCATTATTTTCCAGTGCGCCACCCATAACAGGTGGTGGCGCATTGCTTTCCATATGCGCCACTAATAGGCTTTCCATGTATAGCTATTTCCCTAGTAGTGTAAGAAGCCTGAAAGAAAAGTACAACGACCCTCCAAAGGGCACAGGCTGCTGCCTGGAACTATACGACATTGGTCCACGTCGAGCTCGAGGTAGAGGCCACCATCAGGGTCAGTGGTCTCGTCTCTAAAACATAGAATAGGAAAACGTGAGTACAAAGTCGTACTCAGCAAGACTTACATAGGAACTATACTACTCATGCACATGTATCAAGGCAAAGGGAGGTGGGGTTTCACTTGCAGAAGTGCCAGCTTTGACTTGGCTAATCCTGAACTACGAGTACCAGAGAGAGGTAAGAACGTACACGAGTCCAAGTAACAGTCTCCAACCAATACTCCACTATGGTGCCTTCCTCGACTTCCCCACGAGGAAGAACGCCATAGCACTCACACTTATCTTGGTGTGTTTTAGAAGTATCCAGTTCAAGTTATCTATGATCAAGTAAAGGTCTCCAAGTAGTCCATAACCGCGGACACGGCTATTCGAATAGTTCATTAACCCTGCAGGGGTGTACTGCTACACAAACGCCTCATCATTTACCGCCTGGGGATGGACCCTTCAAATGAGTACCGGCGAGGATGCTTCCACGACACTTCACTCACGGCACCATCTCTAGTCCTAGGGAGTCGCCTATTTGAGTTAGGACCACAATCGGAATCCGGCCGATTGTTCCGATGCGGACTCAAACGTTGTGTGACCGCCATCAAGCTCAACTCGATCATGATCACTTGATTCAACGGGCCCACAACCTACGCCAACCACTTACCTTGGTTCCACCTGCTTGAGATCGTTAAAGGTCGAACTACTTGCGACTCCTGGACAGGTCCGGGGTGAGGTACTAGGCCGAGAGGGGTCAGTGAGCCCAATGTGTGGTCGTACTCTTAGTCTTGGATAACAACACAAGAACTCGGGCCTAAGGCAGTGTTCAACGAGACAACCCACTGTGTACTCCTACACAGCCTCTCATCGTTCACCTTTGTTTAGGGTAGATTCACCAACACGTTACCACCATCATTCACATGATCACTACCATCCCGACTCACATCAAAGTAGCCTCAGGTAACAACTCTAAGCATGCAATAAGCTGTAACAGTTGCAGGGGCCACATGATATCAACCAACTCCTACATCTGCTAGGATTGTGGTTTGCTTACTACTGTGACAAAATGATAGGTCATGCAAACGAATGGGTTCAACTAGCGGTATAACGTATCATGGTGACATCCTAAACATGCATTTGCGAGAATGAGAGGGAACTGGGATTTTATAGACATGATCAAAGAGGGGGCTGCTTGCCTTGCTGACGATCACGATGTAACACTCTTCTGACGTGAGGTTGAACTCGTCTCCGAGATCAACTCTACCGAGAAGAAGCAATCACCGAAGCACTAGAAGTAAAGCACAATCAATACAATACAATGCACATTCAATATGCAAAACATAGCATGGTAATGTGTTGATGTGACCTATGTTTGAATTGCCACATTTTAATTGAAGTTGATTTGAAAAGTGAATTCAAATTCAAACTCCAAATGTTATTTAAATTTGGTCAACTTGCATTTGCTAATGTTTGTTCATTGTAAACCAAGGTATCATATGGGTGAAATTCTTCTGAAGTACAAGTGATGTGTGGTGCATTTCAAAGTTTGAAGTTGGAATAGAAATGGAATTCATTTTGAATTAAATCCAATTAAATCAAATAGCAAAAGCTACTGATCCCTTTTTAAGATCAACTCCAACATAGCTGAAAGTTGGAAATTTGGATAGAGGATTTTCTCCTGATCATTTTTCATATATTACACTTTGAATTTGGAGTTAAAATGAATTTTCTATGATTTTTCAAAGTTTCAGCCATTTTCTAGAATTTTACTGAATAAATTAAATGATTTAATCTTTACTGCGTCATCACTAGGTCATGCTGACGCCAGGGTTTGACCAGTCAACTGATAGGGCGGCCCCACCTGTCAGCCTCAGTGGTTTAAGCCAGGGGTTAATTTGCTCTGTTAGATTAAAACGTTGATTAGCTTAAGGCCTAGGGCCCACAGTTAGAGAGAGGGGGGGATTAGAGGGGGGTTTAGTCCCTAACTAAACTAACCGGCCGGCAGCTAACCGGCGGCAGCCACAGGACGCGGTGGCGCTCGTCGGACTTGGGCTGCAGTCCACGGGGAGGGAAACGGAGGGCACCAGCGCGTAGCTCTCGTCGTCGTGCGTCTGCTGGTGCTAGGCGGGCTTCAAGGGGGCGCTCGGGTCCACGGCTACGTCGACGGGAGGCGGCGGCCGGAGCTCCTGGTCATGGCGGACGACGATAGAGGGAACGGGAGCGAAGCACAGATTGGGGGAAATGGAGCTGGGAGCTCACCAGAGAGGATGGAGAGGACGAAGGGGACGGGGGAAGCAGCACGGCGTCGAATTTGACTTGGAGGTCGTCGGCGGCCGGCAGCAAAATCTCGAGGCTGGCGTCGTCTCCAGCGCGGCTTGAGATCGATTGGCACTGCAGCTAGACGGAGGCGAGGGTGCTGAAGCTCCTGGACATCTCGGTTCGACGGAAGGGAGCCGGTGGCTACGCGGGCGCACGGTGGCCGCTCCGGCTGGGGCTCGGGTCGCACGGAACAAACGAGAGAGAGAGGGAGACGAACTGGGAGAGGGGAAGAAGGAGATGGGCGGCTTCCAGGCGCGTCCAGCGGCGAGGATAAGCACGGGGGGGGGGGGGGGGGAGAAGCAGGACGTGGCACCGAGGCGTGCACGCCTCTGCCGTCGGTGGCGTCCTCCTGGCAGGAGGTAGAAGACGCCCCTGCCCTCCCTTGTGGGCTGGGCAAGGTGGGCCGACGCCCTGAGCGAGGGGTAAGTCTTTTCCTTCTGTTTTCTTATTTTTCTTTCTGTTATTTGTTTTGCCCATTTAAAATAAATAGTTAGGGCATTTATAAAAATCCCCAAACAATTTTATAAAACCTAGGTGACTATATAGAAGTCAACCCCAAGTTTTGGGAATTTTTGAAATTCAATTTATTTGAATTTCAATTCAAATAGGCAATTGATTTAATTTCCAAGCCACTATTTGAATTATTGAAAAATCTATGAGCATGGGTTTAATCCCAAATCACTTTTAAAATGATCAGACTCATTTTTAGGATTTTTCAATACATCCAAAAGAATTTTGGAAAAAGATTTATTTATGGCCTTTTATTTAAATTCATTTAGGGCTTTTCTTTTCCCCATTTCCTTTTCTTTTGCAATTTTTTTCAAGATGCTAAAAATGCAAGCTAGGTTAAACACAAACCTAATTTGGGGTTCTGACACCCTGACTCTGGGATTTGGCTAAATGCCAAATAATCTGAGATAGTATCCATGGAAGTGAGTCAAGTTTTGAACTTGGTAGACCCTCCGATAGACTAAGAGTCTGAAGAATATATAAATGGATCTATAACTGATTTAGATGAAATTGTTTTATCTATAAAGCTCAACTCGTTGGAAAGATGTTTTCTAGCAAGTTCAAAGGTTGACCACGGCGAAATAGTGTTGACCGTAGAGATGCTTTAGTCAGTTCGGGTTATATTAGCAATTACTACATATCTCATTTATAGGATATGGTAGAATGAACGTCAAAACAAAGTTCCTACACGGAAATATAAAAAAGGATGTATATGTGATATGACCGGAATGTTTTGTCGACTCAAAGGATGCTAAAATAGATGCAAGCCTTGGATATCCAGTGATGGACTGAAGCTAGCACAATGGAGTTGGAATTTTCGTTATGATGAAATTGCCAAAAGAGTTTGTTTTTAGCGGGAATAAACGAAGATGCTTGAATGTTGAAGAAAGTAAGTGGGAGCTGAATGATATTTCTAAAACCTTATGTAGATGACATATTGTTGATTGGAAATGATATAAATTTCTTGACACGAATAAGGACTTCATTGGAAATAGTTTTCAGTTGAAGAACTTGGGCTGATATAGCATTAGTATTGAGCACAGTGATCTATGAAGATAGTAAGTGACTGGTCATGCTAAAGCCAACACTACATATTGACATGATACTAAAGTAGTTTAGTATGAAATGCCAAGAAACATGTTCTTGTCGAAGTCGTGGTGAAAATTTGTTTGCAGAAATCGGTGTTGATGAACACAGATAAGCAAAAACACGTGAATTGAATTCCACTCACCCGTGTGTTTGGATTAATCATGTACACCAGAATATGTAAAACAACCAGATATGTCCAGTGCTTCAAAAGGTTGTGAGCAAGATACCAAAGTGATCAAGTTGTTGACCATTGGACAAACAGTGAAAATTTAAGCTTATGAAAGATAAGATATGTTTCTCGAAAAATGGAGATAATGAAGAGCTCGTTGTAATGAGTTACACCAGCTGAATTTTTGATGTAAATCAGTTACACAAATTCAGTCTTCATACCTACTTCGACCGATTTTTGATTTTAATTGGGATTATGTGTTTCACACGTAAGGGTGGCACAGTATGAAGGAACTGTGTTAAGTTAGATACTGTGGCGAATTCTATAACAGAGGCTAAGTATATTGTTGCTTAAATAAGTAAAAAGGGAGGGTATTTTGAATCATCAGTTCATTTATGAACATGGTATGGTTTCCTAGATGCTTGAAGCTCATGGAACATTGATGAAATGATTTCATGACTTATTCTAAGGAACCAAGGTCCTGCCAAATGATTCAAACTTATACAAAGCTAAATTGATAAAATTAGTGCATTTTATGATAGCATGAAAATGCGAAGATATGCAAGATACAAACGGGTCTGAAACGTCAGATCCGTAGATGAAGTCTATACCATAAATGAAGCATGCATTACACTGGTATGCCATAGGTGTAAAGTGCTCAAGCACTGACAATATTATTGACTCTAGTGCAAGTGGGAGACTGTTGGAAATATGCCCTACAGGCAATAATAAAATGTTATTATATATATTTCCATGTTCGTAATTAATGTTTATATTTCTGTGCTATAATTGCAATGATCCTGACTGTGAGATTCAGAAGAAAACTCGTTTGCATGTGTGGAAATGTAAACACCAAGAGTTCCTGGTTTAGCCTCTAAGACCAGCTCATGTGCTAACTGATGATTACGTTTTCTTAATCATGGACATTGTACTTGTAACAAGGATGTCAGTAGCGATGAGAACATATTGTTAGCAGAACAATGATGTTGAACCGACCCTAGTATTGAATGATATACTTAGAGATCACATCGTAACAACGTTATAAGTCATATCATGAAATGTTATCATATACGTAATTCCTTAGACCATGAGAGTATCAAGTTGATTCACATAGGAAGATGTGCTTTGGTTCTTAGATGAATCTTCCCGTTACTGGGAAGTAGTGAAATAAGTTCTGGGTACATTGGATAGTGTGTCTAGTAACTGTGATAGTTCAAGATTGGGATTTTCTCCTTCACGATGAAGAAGATATTCACTTCGGGCCCACTTGGTATGACGGTCTGGCCAGACGCATTGTGATTCAGTCACGAGGATACCGGAATACGATAACGAGAAAAGGGATAAACGAGCAAAGAGGATAACGAGTGGCTTGTGTTCAAGAAGTTGTTACACATGGGTGCCAAACTTCTCTCCTCTAACTTTGTCATATATCGCGAAGCAAAGGGAATGGTACATGACTAAACATAATGGTTCACTCGAAGTTTCTTCGTGTATGTGCGGGAGTCAACATGGGTGTCCATGGCTCCGCTATTGATTATTGGCTATTGACAAAAGGCTGTTGACCTATGTCCGGAAGATGTTCTGAGTCATGTCGCATTATACCGAACCTATTGGGTCACACACTTAACGAGCAGTAGTCTGTTAGAGTACTGGAATGGTTGAAGGTTTAGTGGAAGCAAAACGGAATAGTTCATATGGGCATCGGAAGTAGTTCCGGGTATTTATGGAATTGTTCATAAGGGCACCAGAAGAAGTTCTGGGTATTTAAGGATATGTACAAGTCACTCTGGAGTAGTCCCAGGTGGTTCTGGAACATATGAGAATGGTACTGGGGAAGTCCTGGATCAACCGGAATAGTTTCCGGTTAATCGGTGGACGTCCCGAAAACGACCGACGAACCGACGCAGGGCATCGGGCAGGCTAGACCGTAACCCGAATCGTCCCGGAACCTATCCAGATAGTTCCGGAATGTCCGAAAACGGTCCCAGAAGGTCTTGGAAGTGATCCAGAAGGTTCCGGAATGTCCCGAAACCATCCCAAAAGGTCCTGGAAGGTTCCACAAGGTTGCGGACAGTGCCATATGCGCCCCATCACCCTTAGACTTGGGGGGAAAGGCACCCCAAGGGGGCTGGCCGAAATTTTGGTGGTGGGGGCGCAACATGTGGGAGGAGTCCTCCTTGGACTCAGACTCCCCGGTGGGAAGGTCTCCCTTTGGGAGGAGGAGTCCAAGGGGGACTCCACCACCCCTTATTGCGCCCCAAGGGGCCTCCTGGCCACCTATATAATTAGGGGAAGGGGTGGGGGCGCAGCACACATCAAACCCCAAGGCCTATGCGCCACCCCTCTCCCTCTAAACCCCGTTGCTCCACAATTAGACCCCGGTTTAGACATTTTTCTAGATCAGAATCCGTTAGGGTTTTCTCCCTCTAGTTTTCTCGGTGGCATTCTTCTCTGGACGGCGGAGCGCTGCTGGATTGCTGCTACGGGATGTGTGGATACTGGTAGAGGGATCATAACTTTGATCCTTCTTCGAGGAACTTCTTCTTCTTCTTCTTCCTCGGAGATCTGTTCGAGGGAATTGCTCGAGGGATTCGTTCATGGGATAGATCGTGGGACGGATCTTGAGACGCATCACGAGATCTACTTCCACCCGCTTCATCAACTCTTCTTCCGCCGCAACCGTTGGTGAGCAATGGCCTAAACCTTGTATGCCATCTTACTTGGATGATCTTGGGATCTTGATTCGTAGGCACGGATTTTTTTTCTACTACGTTTCCCAACAGAGGTATCATGAGCGATCCTTGATTAGATGCATGTTTAGGTCTAGATCATATGTGTGATATGAGACATTGATTTTCTTGTTGCTTCCCTGTCATGTGATTTTTTCTATGCTTGATGGCAAGTTGAGGTTTTGCTACAAGGATTGAGTTTTCCATCGATCCCTCTATGCTGCTTTCAGTATGCTGGTTGCCTTGATCATGGTCTACATCAAACTCCTTGGATCTCATCTTAATCTCGCAATAGAAGATTTAACATGGAGGGGCTTGTGGATTTTATGAACTCAAATCCACACGGGGGTCACGCGCTGAACGAAGTTTGGCTTGTGGCATTAGTTGCTGCACGCACCCCGAACGTTAAACTAGCAACAATGAAGTATCGTGTTTGGTTTGTATAGGGAACAACGTTTGCATGTAACCTTCTAATCAACCACGATAAAAGTTGCAACAACCCGTGTAGATGGCGATCTAACTCGTTTTTGCAGAATGTGCATGTGATGTGGTATAGCCTTCAAGATTTGCAATGTTTTTGTATGAGATGCTATATGTTATGTAATATTTATTCGCGACCTGCGTGTCATGGCACGACATGATGAATGGAGTCATATGATTGTCACTTAATTATGGCCTGCATGCCAGAACTGTTTATTAGCTCGAGGCAAAGCAATAGATAGATGCAAGGTGATGATCTACTATGCAGAGGTGGACCCCGACGCACATGCTGGAAGCCGTGGTGATGTTCCCGGCGCCAAGGACAAAGTTGGTGGACACGGTGACTTCAACCACGACGACGTGAAGACAATGAAGACTTCACGAAGCAAAGGTCTATACTACATCACATAATTTTATGAACTGCCTGTGATGTTTATCCCTTTGATGCACCCTTGTTTCATGCGCGGTAGTCCTATTTTATTAGGGTGATCTCTCGCAAAACAATATCAAGTTGATAGTGTTCTTCCAACTGTAGCACCGTCTATACTATGTTACACATCGGAGCAGGTCATGTCACATGGGTGCACACGGTGTGACACATAAAAGGCGGGTGTGCTAAGAACACACTGCAATTACACTTGGTTGTCTTGACGGTTTGGATAAAAGTTTGCTACCGGAACACGCCCATCGAAAGATGAACAAGAATCACCTTTGGCATGATTGGAAAGTTGTCCTACCAGTCCATTCTAAGTCATCAGTGATGTCACATCAATGGCGGACGATTGGGTCGGATCTTGAATCACTCCAGCATCAATTACGAGAGATATTGATCTGAGTGGGAGCGCACTAAGTAATTAAATTGATTAATCACAAGTGCAACTTAATTATGAACAAAGTCTAAGTATTTGCATTATCGTTGTAGAATAATGGCTCGCGTTACCACCTTCCCCATTGATTTTGATTAACTGTATTATCTGGTAAAAACTTTACGATTGGTACTGTATTGTGAGGACTGTCCTCAATAGTGTCGAGAAGGAGCTTGTCCTATCGCAAATTTTTGATGCTCTCCCGCTGATGCTATGGATGATGTGACTTACGTACATAATCAAAAATGCTAGAATTCCACCACAACTAAGTGCATTGTCTTCACCTCCATGAAACCCGAACTTTGAAACGTTTGGGATAGTTATGTGACATTCATGGAACTGAAAAACTGTTTTCAGTAGTAAGACAATTGATATAGGATATAAGATATCTAGTACAATGTATGATTGTAAGCATTAGTGAAAATGTTCATTGTGCTCAAACAAAACTGATAAGTGTGGGATCCATTAGAACACCGATCATATGATGATGAGAATTAAGGGAAAGGAAGTTCCAAAGAGTGTTAGTAAGACTTACACGCCGGAAAAGTCCATGGCATGCGCCACTCTTGATCATGTGTGATCTTATGTGAGTAGGAGTGACATTGGAAATAGAACTATGATACGTATAAAGGAAAAGCGAAAGAAGACTGGAATATCCAGCTCAGAAATGAAAGTCATACGAAGTTATAGATGAACTCATTGCTGGTCAAAAGATGTAATTCTTGGGAATCATGATTAAATGGTTAATCTTAATTCTTGGGTATTGTGATTAAACTGTTGATCACTAGAATATCACTTTGACTGCATATCGTTGCAGATCGATGCAAGAAATACTATGGCCTTTATGACTAGCTAATGATGAGTTTTGACACACACGAGAACACGGTAAAAGGTCTACTATACTGTGTGTTGACTCTATAATTTTCTTCATAATTCATTTTAGAGTTGAGTAAATTGTTACTACACTTTATCCTTGTTGCAAAACATCATTTTTTAATCATGTTTATTGCAAGAGAGTTGTTCAAAGCTATGAATAACATAAAGGCCATACTTCTATTGTGAATAGGTTGGATGTTATGAATCTTGATAATAATGCTAAACATCCATAAAACTGACGCTAAACGTCGCAAGACTAACAAAAATACCACAAGTGTGTGGCACTACAGTTTGTCACAAGTTGTTGACCATTGGACAAACAGTGAAAATTTAAGCTTATGAAAGATAAGATATGTTTCTCGAAAAATGGAGATAATGAAGAGCTCGTTGTAATGAGTTACACCAGCTGAATTTTTGATGTAAATCAGTTACACAAATTCAGTCTTCATACCTACTTCGACTGATTTTTGATTTTAATTGGGATTATGTGTCACACGTAAGGGTGGCACAGTATGAAGGAACTGTGTTAAGTTAGATACTGTGGCGAATTCTATAACAGAGGCTAAGTATATTGTTGCTTAAATAAGTAACAAGGGAGGGTATTTTGAATCATCAGTTCATTTATGAACATGGTATGGTTTCCTAGATGCTTGAAGCTCATGGAACATTGATGAAATGATTTCATGACTTATTCTAAGGAACCAAGGTCCTGCCAAATGATTCAAACTTATACAAAGCTAAATTGATAAAATTAGTGAATTTTATGATAGAGTGAAAATGCGAAGATATGCAAGATACAAATGGGCCTAAAACGTCAGATCCGTAGATGAAGTCTATACCATAAATGAAGCATGCATTACACCGGTATTCCATAGGTGTAAAGTTCTCAAGCACTGACAATATTATTGACTCTAGTGCAAGTGGTAGACTGTTGGAAATATGCCCTAGAGGCAATAATAAAATGTTATTATATATATTTCCATGTTCGTAATTAATGTTTATATTTGAGTTACAAGTTTAGCGAACGTTTGATGAGTTGTAAAAATGTGTCATAACTTGTGCCTCGCGGAACTCAACTAAGAGTAAAGTGTTCGAGACACATAATCAAGCCATGTATGACACGGTAAGATTAAACATGAAGTTTATCAATTTGCCATTATACTTATTAAGTTATGCGTTAGTGACTACAAATTTTACACTGAAAAGAGCACCATCAAATCTGTTGAAATGACATCATATTAGATATGATATGGGAATGTTAAAACCATATTGTCTTTTTCTTAAAATTTAGGTATATGAGACATGTGTTTGACATGCTCAAAACAACAAATCAGATAAGTGCTACTTTGTTAAGGTTATTCCAAAAGGTTTGGTATTCGTCTATCATTAAACCAAAGCAAAAATGTTTGCTGTTACGAACAATGTGTTTTGAAGAAAATAGTTTCTTGCAAAAGAGTGAGCGGGAGGACAGTGCAACTTGTCAAGATTGTTGAATCTTCAAATAAGTGCGCAGCTGAACCACACAGGTTAGACAAAAATCGTACAAACATTGATGATATGTAAACGAGATATTATTGTTCGAAAATGATAAACCAGTAATATACAAAGAAGCGTTGATGGGCCCTGACTCCGGGATTTGGCTAAATGCCAAATAATCCGAGATAGTATCCATGGAGGTGAGTCAAGTTTTGAACTTGGTAGACCCTCTGATAGACTAAGAGTCTGAAGAATATATAAATGGATCTATAACTGATTTAGATGAAATTGTTTTATCTATAAAGCTCAACTCGTTGGAAAGATGTTTTCTAGAAAGTTCAAAGGTTGACCATGGCGAAATAGTGTCGACCGTAGAGATGCTTTAGTCAGTTCGGGTTATATTAGCAATTACTACATATCTCATTTATAGGATATGGTAGAATGAACGTCAAAACAAAGTTCCTACACGGAAATATAACAAAGGACGTATATGTGATACGACCCAAAATTTTTGTCGATTCAAAGGATGCTAAAATAGATGCAAGCCTTGGATATCCAGTGATGGACTGAAGCTAGCACAATGGAGTTGGAATTTTCGTTATGATGAAATTGCCAAAAGAGTTTGTTTTTAGCGGGAATAAACGAAGATGCTTGAATGTTCAAGAAAGTAAGTGGGAGCTGAATGATATTTCTAAAACCTTATGTAGATGACATATTGTTGATTGGAAATGATATAAATTTCTTGACACGAATAAGGACTTCATTGGAAATAGTTTTCAGTTGAAGAACTTGGGATGATATAGCATTAGTATTGAGCACAGTGATCTATGAAGATAGTAAGTGACTGGTCATGCTAAAGCCAACACTACATATTGACATGATACTAAAGTAGTTTAGTATGAAATGCCAAGAAACATGTTCTTGTCGAAGTCGTGGTGAAAAGTTGTTTGCAGAAATCGGTGTTGATGAACACAGATAAGCAAAAACACGTGAATTGAATTCCACTCACCCGTGTGTTTGGATTAATCATGTACACCAGAATATGTAAAACAACCAGATATGTCCAGTGCTTCAAAAGGTTGTGAGCAAGATACCAAAGTGATCAAGTTGTTGACCATTGGACAAACAGTGAAAATTTAAGCTTATGAAAGATAAGATATGTTTCTCGAAAAATGGAGATAATGAAGAGCTCGTTGTAATGAGTTACACCAGCTGAATTTTTGATGTAAATCAGTTACACAAATTCAGTCTTCATACCTACTTCGACTGATTTTTGATTTTAATTGGGATTATGTGTTTCACACGTAAGGGTGGCACAGTATGAAGGAACTGTGTTAAGTTAGATACTGTGGCGAATTCTATAACAGAGGCTAAGTATATTGTTGCTTAAATAAGTAACAAGGGAGGGTATTTTGAATCATCAGTTCATTTATGAACATGGTATGGTTTCCTAGATGCTTGAAGCTCATGGAACATTGATGAAATGATTTCATGACTTATTCTAAGGAACCAAGGTCCTGCCAAATGATTCAAACTTATACAAAGCTAAATTGATAAAATTAGTGAATTTTATGATAGAGTGAAAATGCGAAGATATGCAAGATACAAATGGGCCTAAAACGTCAGATCCGTAGATGAAGTCTATACCATAAATGAAGCATGCATTACACCGGTATTCCATAGGTGTAAAGTTCTCAAGCACTGACAATATTATTGACTCTAGTGCAAGTGGTAGACTGTTGGAAATATGCCCTAGAGGCAATAATAAAATGTTATTATATATATTTCCATGTTCGTAATTAATGTTTATATTTGAGTTACAAGTTTAGCGAACGTTTGATGAGTTGTAAAAATGTGTCATAACTTGTGCCTCGCGGAACTCAACTAAGAGTAAAGTGTTCGAGACACATAATCAAGCCATGTATGACACGGTAAGATTAAACATGAAGTTTATCAATTTGCCATTATACTTATTAAGTTATGCGTTAGTGACTACAAATTTTACACTGAAAAGAGCACCATCAAATCTGTTGAAATGACATCATATTAGATATGATATGGGAATGTTAAAACCATATTGTCTTTTTCTTAAAATTTAGGTATATGAGACATGTGTTTGACATGCTCAAAACAACAAATCAGATAAGTGCTACTTTGTTAAGGTTATTCCAAAAGGTTTGGTATTCGTCTATCATTAAACCAAAGCAAAAATGTTTGCTGTTACGAACAATGTGTTTTGAAGAAAATAGTTTCTTGCAAAAGAGTGAGCGGGAGGACAGTGCAACTTGTCAAGATTGTTGAATCTTCAAATAAGTGCGCAGCTGAACCACACAGGTTAGACAAAAATCGTACAAACATTGATGATATGTAAACGAGATATTATTGTTCGAAAATGATAAACCAGTAATATACAAAGAAGCGTTGATGGGCCCTGACTCCGGGATTTGGCTAAATGCCAAATAATCCGAGATAGTATCCATGGAGGTGAGTCAAGTTTTGAACTTGGTAGACCCTCTGATAGACTAAGAGTCTGAAGAATATATAAATGGATCTATAACTGATTTAGATGAAATTGTTTTATCTATAAAGCTCAACTCGTTGGAAAGATGTTTTCTAGAAAGTTCAAAGGTTGACCATGGCGAAATAGTGTCGACCGTAGAGATGCTTTAGTCAGTTCGGGTTATATTAGCAATTACTACATATCTCATTTATAGGATATGGTAGAATGAACGTCAAAACAAAGTTCCTACACGGAAATATAACAAAGGACGTATATGTGATACGACCCAAAATTTTTGTCGATTCAAAGGATGCTAAAATAGATGCAAGCCTTGGATATCCAGTGATGGACTGAAGCTAGCACAATGGAGTTGGAATTTTCGTTATGATGAAATTGCCAAAAGAGTTTGTTTTTAGCGGGAATAAACGAAGATGCTTGAATGTTCAAGAAAGTAAGTGGGAGCTGAATGATATTTCTAAAACCTTATGTAGATGACATATTGTTGATTGGAAATGATATAAATTTCTTGACACGAATAAGGACTTCATTGGAAATAGTTTTCAGTTGAAGAACTTGGGATGATATAGCATTAGTATTGAGCACAGTGATCTATGAAGATAGTAAGTGACTGGTCATGCTAAAGCCAACACTACATATTGACATGATACTAAAGTAGTTTAGTATGAAATGCCAAGAAACATGTTCTTGTCGAAGTCGTGGTGAAAAGTTGTTTGCAGAAATCGGTGTTGATGAACACAGATAAGCAAAAACACGTGAATTGAATTCCACTCACCCGTGTGTTTGGATTAATCATGTACACCAGAATATGTAAAACAACCAGATATGTCCAGTGCTTCAAAAGGTTGTGAGCAAGATACCAAAGTGATCAAGTTGTTGACCATTGGACAAACAGTGAAAATTTAAGCTTATGAAAGATAAGATATGTTTCTCGAAAAATGGAGATAATGAAGAGCTCGTTGTAATGAGTTACACCAGCTGAATTTTTGATGTAAATCAGTTACACAAATTCAGTCTTCATACCTACTTCGACTGATTTTTGATTTTAATTGGGATTATGTGTTTCACACGTAAGGGTGGCACAGTATGAAGGAACTGTGTTAAGTTAGATACTGTGGCGAATTCTATAACAGAGGCTAAGTATATTGTTGCTTAAATAAGTAACAAGGGAGGGTATTTTGAATCATCAGTTCATTTATGAACATGGTATGGTTTCCTAGATGCTTGAAGCTCATGGAACATTGATGAAATGATTTCATGACTTATTCTAAGGAACCAAGGTCCTGCCAAATGATTCAAACTTATACAAAGCTAAATTGATAAAATTAGTGAATTTTATGATAGAGTGAAAATGCGAAGATATGCAAGCTACAAATGGGCCTAAAACGTCAGATCCGTAGATGAAGTCTATACCATAAATGAAGCATGCATTACACCGGTATGCCATAGGTGTAAAGTTCTCAAGCACTGACAATATTATTGACTCTAGTGCAAGTGGTAGACTGTTGGAAATATGCCCTAGAGGCAATAATAAAATGTTATTATATATATTTCCATGTTCGTAATTAATGTTTATATTTCTGTTCTATAATTGCAATGATCCTGACTGTGAGATTCAGAAGAAAACTCATTTGCATGTGTGGAAATGTAAACACCAAGAGTTCCTGGTTTAGCCTCTAAGACCAGCTCATGTGCTAACTGATGATTACGTTTTCTTAATCATGGACATTGATCTTGTAACAAGGATGTCAGTAGCGATGAGAACATATTGTTAGCAGAACAATGATGCTGAATCAACCCCAGTATTGAATGATATACTTAGAGATCACATAGTAACAACGTTATAAGTCATATCATGAAATGTTATCATATACGTAATTCCTTAGACCTTGAGAGTATCAAGTTGCTTCACACAGGAAGATGTTCTTTGGTTCTTAGATGAATCTTCCCGTTACTGGGAAGTAGTAAAATAAGTTCTGGGTACATTGATTAGTGTGTCTAGTAACTGTGATAGTTCAAGATTGGGATTTGCTCCTTCACGATAAAGAAGATATTCACTTCGGGCCCACTCGGTATGACGGTATCCATTATAGTCTGGCCAGACGCATTGTGATTCAGTCACGAGGATACCGGAATACGATAACGAGAAAAGGGATAAATGAGAAAAGAGGATAACGAGTGGCTTGTGTTCAAGAAGTTGTTACACATGGGTTCCAAACTTCTCTCCTCTAACTTTGTCATATATCGCGAAGAAAAGGGAATGGTACATGACTAAACATAATGGTTCACTCGAAGTTTCTTCGTGTATGTGCGGGAGTCAACATGGGTGTCCATGGCTCCGCTGTTGATTATTGGCTATTGACAAAAGGCTGTTGACCTATGTCCGGAAGATGTTCTGAGTCATGTCGCATTATACCGAACCTATTGGGTCACACACTTAACGAGCAGTAGTCTGTTAGAATAATGGAATGGTAGAAGGTTTAGTGGAAGCAAAACGGAATAGTTCATACGGGCATCGGAAGTAGCTCCGGGTATTTATGGAATTGTTCATAAGGGCACCAGAAGAAGTTCTGGGTATTTAAGGATATGACCGAATCACTCTGGAGTAGTCCCAAGTGGTTCTGGAATATATGAGAATGGTACTGGGGAAGGCCTGGATCAACCGGAATAGTTTCCGGTTAATTGGTGGACGTCCCGAAAATGACCGACGAACCAAATCAGGGCATCGGGCAGGCTAGACCGTAACCCGGATCGTCCCGGAACCTATCCAGATAGTTCTGGAACGTCCGAAAACGGTCCCGGAAGGTCTTGGAAGTGTTCCAGAAGGTTCCGGAATGTCCCGAAACCATCCCGGAAGGTCTCGGAATGGCCGAGAATGGTCCCGTTGGGTCCTAGAAGGTCCTGGAAGGTTCTGGAAGCTTCCGGAAGGGTCCACAAGTTCCGGACAGTACCCTATGCGCCCCATCACCCTTAGCCTTGGGGGGCAAGGCACCCCAAGGGGGCTGGTCGAAATTTGGGTGGTGGGGGCGCCACATGTGGGAGGAGTCCTCCTTGGACTCAGACTCCCCGGTGGGAAGGTCTCCCTTTAGGAGGAGGAGTCCCACGGGGACTCCACCACCCCTTATTGAGCCCCAAGGGGCCTCCTGGCCACCTATATAATGTGGGGAAGGGGTGGGGGCGCAGCACACATCAAACCCCAAGGCATACGCGCCACCCCTCTCCCTCTAAACCCCGTTGCTCCACAATTAGACCCTGGTTTAGACGTTGTTCTAGATCGGAATCCGTTAGGGTTTTCTCCCTCTAGTTTTCTCGGTGGCGTTCTTCTCTGGACGACGGAGCACTGCTGGATTGCTGCTACGGGATGTGTGGATACCGATAGAGGGATCATAACTTTGATCCTTCTTCGAGGAACTTCTTCTTCTTCTTCTTCCTCGGAGATCTGTTCGAGGGAATTGCTCGAGGGATTCGTTCATGGGATAGATCGTGGGACGGATCGTGAGACGCATCACGAGATTTACTTCCACCCGCTTCGTCAACTCTTCTTCCGCTGCAACCGTTTGTGAGCAATGGCCTAAACCTTGTATGCCATCTTTCTTGGATGATCTTGGGATCTTGATTCGTAGGCACATTTTTTTTTCTACTACGTTTCCCAACAGGGAGGCAACCCAAGATGTTTTTACTTCTGTTTTTAGTGGTCTTTATTATTATTACTACTGTAGCAACATCATTGTATCTTTATTTTCAAGCTTTGAGCCAATTTATAGCCTCTTATGATAAGGGAAGCAAAAGTTGTGACATGCTGTCCAGAAAACAAATTCAGCCTGCTTGACGGAAAAATAGAAACAAATCACCAGTTCATCTTTTTTAGCTGAATTTTTTACAAAGCATGCTCTATACAATTGTGAAACTTTCGTATGTTCTGAGTTTTTTGATTTGAGTTGCAGAAGTGCCCCGAAAAAATTCTCTGCTACCTGCTGTTCTGTTTTTCACAGATTCTGCCACGTTTTGCCTTTCCTTACTTTTGCAAACCTTAAGCTTGCTTTTTCTTTGCAAAAACCTTTTGTAAATCTTTAGAAACAGTAGATCTTCAAGAATATCTTTATATCCAGTTCGGAAAAATTATTTTATTAAAGTTACTAACCTCTCTAATCATCTTATGATGAGTTATGTATGAAGGGAGTTTTCAAGTGTGCGAGGGAAGGTGATGAAAGAAGATCCGGGAGTGTCAAGCACTCAAGCTTGGGGATGCCCCCATGCATCCCCAATAAATATTCAAGGAGACTCAAGCGTATAAGCTTGGGGATTCCCCCGTGCATCCCCTTCTCCATCGACAATCGTCAGTTCGTCCTTTGTCTCACTATATTTTTATCACTTCATGCGTTATGTGCTATGCTTGGAGCGTCTCGCTCTTAAGTTTAATTTTTGGTTTTCTTTAGCTTTGCTTGATGTTCGTAACAATTTAGACCCCAGCTTACTTTGTGTGGGAGAGAAACACGCTCCACTCCAATCTAGAACACATCATAGGATTTTTCATGCTTATCTTTTTACTGTTGTGTGTTATTTATCTTTTCGTAGCTACTGCCATGTTTAGTTTGTATTTAGCAAGAGCCTTGGCTTTTGTTTAGGTTGTTGCTGGAACTCTCTTTAGTTTTCATGTTTATCTTGTTATGAGAGTTGGTTGTTGCACTGAGTTGTGTCTTGTCTTGAAAGTAGGTAATTAAGGTTGCTATTTAATTTTAGTAGTAACTTGCAATAGTTTTGAGGTATTGTTGTGAGTAATGTTTGAACTTTTGGTGTCAAGAGCTCTTGCCTATTAGTGATAGGTGTCGTATTTTAGGCAATCCGTGTTTATTTTCAAAACCTACAAAACTAGTTGAGGACTCTAGCTACTAGAAGGATCACTAATCTTTTGACGGATCGGATATTAGATTACACTCACGTACCATGAGTCGAGGATGCGCAAGGATAACCAAACCCCCATACACTCCTCCTCGGGGTACTTGTCTCTTTGTGAACCTCCTCATTAGATTGAGAGTTACCGAAAATAAGTGCATGAGTTCTTCGGACTAATGTAAGTATTGAAAGTTGACACTTCCATCTCCTCATATTTTCTAGCCTCTTCCGTACCGTGCATTTCCCTCTTCTCACTCCGAGAGTTGGCGTCCAGCTTCGCCGGTACATCCAAACCCTTGGCATGATACACTCTGTCATCATAAACCTCCTTATATATTTCCTCAAAACAGCCACCATACCTACCTATCAAGGCATTTCCATAGCCTTTCCGAGATATATTGCCATGCAACATCCACCTCTTCATGACTTGATCTTCATGTCATACATGTTCCTTATACACTGGCAGAGGCATACATTGCATACATCATGATAGCTACATCTTCTTTATGTTTGAGTACCATGTAAAGTGTGAAGATCTTCTATACCCTGTTTTAAAATAGAGTGTTTCCCTTAAGTGAGGAAAATATCCCAAAGTGGACAAAATAAAAGATCCCAAAGAGGACAAATGAGAGTTAAATAGAAAGAGCCATTGAGGCCACCAAAAAAAAGAAAAAAAAGAGAAAAAAGAAATAAAAAGAGAGAAAGGGGCAACACTAATATCCTTTTGAAAGATCCACACTAGTACTCCCTCTTATCCTTGTACTCCATAGAGATGATCATTCATGCATATAGCTATGTGGGGACCTTCACACTATAGAACTTGGCTTGCATATTCCAAGGATGAGCCTCCTTGTCGGGACCCGGGGTTAGCGTATGCAAGCCTCGCTACAACACAATCATATGGAGAACCGAGAACCGTACCCACTCGTCTAAGCAGACAAGGCCAAGCACAGAACGTTCTCGGAAAGCATCGAACGTGAGGGGCATCCCATCCAGGCCGGATGATCAACTGAAATGGGTCCTCATCGTCCGCACACAAGTCTAAATGATATGGGTGGTGAACTCCCATACTCATAGACAAGTCGCCTCAACCATACTATCGATTGTATTATAACCCTTACATAGACTTACTCCAGCCCGATCACTTAGTCGGGGTCTAGGGCGGGCTCGATCATACATCAAAGTGTGCACGAGACGGAGTCTCGAACAATCGCATCGCGATGCCCCAAGCTGCGCACATCTAAGGGCCACTTGGTGTATAAAAGACCGCCAGCCAGATCACAACTAAGGTCTCGAAAACCCATACTAAGACATGCATGTTATAAACATACACGCAGCACACATGCCTTGTATGAACAGCAGGTATCATTGCAATTTTCTACAAAGTATATATCTTTATTAAACTCTTACAGTGTGCACACAGAGATCACAAGCACGTGATCCAACATTACAACAAACAAGCGGAACCAAGTAGGTCTGAGTACAGACAAGTTTAATAAATGGCTAAGAGAAGGCTTATCTAAAAACAAGCCCTCCACGAGGGAACCAGTCGTCTGACTGGGACTACACTAGCATGGTCTTGGTCTGAGTCTTCATTCTTCGAGATTCAGGTAGAAGTCACCATCGGGGTCGGTGGGTTCATCTAAAACATAGATTAAGCAAACGTGAGTACAAAATCGTACTCAGCAAGACTTACATAGGAGCTATACTACTCATGCATATGTATCAAGGTAAAGGGAGGTGGGGTTTCACTTGCAGAAGTGCCAGCTTTGGCTTGGCTAGTCCTGAACTACGAGTACCAGACTTGAGGTAAGAAGCGTACACGAGTCCACTACATCTCTTCAACCAATTACACCACTATGGTTACTTCCTCGACTTCCCCACGAGAAGTACCCCATAGCACTCACACTTATCTTGGTGTGTTTTAGAAGTATCCAGTTCAAGTTGTCTAATAATCAACCTAAGCTTTCCAAGCAGTCCTTAACCGCGGACGCGGCTATTCGAATAGTTTTGTTAACCCTGCAGGGGTGTACCGCTACACACACGTGTCATCAGTTACCGCCTTTTGTATGTCACCGTTCAAGAGGTGACAACGAGGGTGCCACCACAACACTTCGCCCACAGATCCGTTCTAGTCCAGAGAGTCGCCTATCTGAGGGGGATCCGTATGGAAGTCCGGCCGAGGTTCCAGTACAGCCTCAAACGATGTGTGCAGGGTCCCAAGCCGTTCTTGAAAAGCCGTTCATCCACTTCGCAGACCGTGCCACAGCCCTACCAGAACTCCGAACTACTGCGACTCTTGGGGTTCGAACGGGGTGAGGTACTAGGATGAGAGGGGTCAGTGAGCCCAATGTGTGGTTGTACTCTTCTTCTTGGATCACCACACAAGAACTCGGGCTTAAGGCGGTGTTCAACGAGACAACCCACTGTGTACTCCTACACAGCCTCTCATCGTTCACCTTGTATTAGGGTAGATTCACCAACACGTTTCACTTTCATCAACACCATGTTTATCATCATCCCGACTCACATCAAAAGCAACCTCGTTGTATCACTAAGCATGCAATAAGCAGTAACAGTTGCAGGGGCCACATGATATCAACCAACTCCTACATCTGCTAGGATTGTGGTTTGCTTACTACTTTGACAAGATGATAGGTCATTCAAAGGATATGGGTTCAACTATGCGATAGAAACTTTATCATGGTGATCATCCTAAACAATGCATAAGCGAGACATGAGAGGGAAGTGGGATTTTATCGACATGATCAATGGGGGTTTGCTTGCCTTGCTGATGAGGTTCGGGTTCGGGGTCTTCAACGAAGGGGGCAGCCTCCTGTTCCGGTTCCACCTCTACTCGACAAACAATAAACAAGGAAGCAATATAAATACAATGCACAAACACATGGTCGAAGGTTGAAACTTGATGTATATGTTTCTGATGTGTTTGGGCAATTCCATTTAAATGGAGTATATTGCAAATTGAATTGAAAATTCAAACTCCAATTTGAATTCAAACTTAGTCAAGTTATAAGTGATATTGTTTGATCATTTTGAATCATCTTCAATTGTGTATGATATGCCCCTGATGTGTGGTTGAAATGTAGCATAAATCCATGGTCCACGTTGCAAAATCATTTGAATTGAATTTGAATAAATTCCAAATAAATCAAATGACATATGCTACTGGTCCCATTTTAAAATCAACTCAAACATAGTTGAAAGTTGGATTTTTGGATAGCTTATTTTCTCCTGATCATTTTTCATATATTATTTGTCCAATTTGGAGTTAATATGAATTTTCTATGAGTTTTCAAAGTTTGAGCTATTTTCTGGAATTTCTGCAATTATTTAAAACTCTGGAAAAAGGTCTACTGCGTCAGCATGATGTCATTGTGACATCAGGGGGGGCTGACTGCTGGGACCCACCATTAAGTCTCAGTGGGGTTAATCCCTGTTAGATTAAACTAACAGAGAGGGATTAGGGGCTGGGGCCCCACCTGTCAGTGACTAGGGTTAGGGTTAAGAGGGTCATTAGGGGGGGCCTAATGGTGGGCTCGCCGGGGAGCCGCCGGAGCTTCGCCGGAGTAGTGAGAAAGGGCACGGGGGAGGATTCGGAGGGCACGAGCGTGTAGCTTGGGACGTCGCGCGTCCACTTGTGCCATCGGGGCAACGCGGGGAGGCCTGTGGCCACGGCTACTTCAACCGCGGTGGCAGGCCGAGCTCGGACCTCGCCGGAAGCTAGTTCCAGGGCGCGAGAGGGGGTGGGGTTAGGGGAAAACGGTAGAGCTGCTCACCGTGGAGCTAATGGAGTGGACGGAGGGTATGCGGAAAGCTTGACGGCGGCGCAATCGAAGAAAACCTTCTCTGCGGCCGGCGGCGGATCCTTGGGGCTGGCGTCGTCCTCGGTGGCGATGGCCTTCAATTGACGAGGGGGAAGTAGGAAGTCGACGACGCTGGAGATGTTGGACAAGACGGCAAAGCTTCTAGCTGCCGGTGGCCACGTCGGGGCGTCGCCGCGCTCCGGCTGTGCTTCGGGGTTGCGCGGGATTTGTCGCCGGAGAGGAAAACGAAGGTCAGAGAGAGAGCTGGAGGTGCATGGGGCTTCTGCGGCGATGCGTGGCGCAAGAGAGAGGGAGGGGGAGGCCTAGAAGCCTCGGTCATCGTCGTGGCGCCGTGTCCTTGCTCTGCCTCTCCAGCGAGGTGCTTGCAGGGGTGGGGAGGAAGAAGACAACGCTTTGGGGTGGGCTGGGCCGGCTTGGGTGAGTTGGGCCAGGTAGGTGGGCCTCTTTCCTTTTCTAAAAATCTTTTCTCTTTAATTCTTCTGACTTTTGTTTTGCTGTGGTAAAATAATTACCTAGGCATTTTATAAAATCCTCAAATATTTATCTTGGACATATGTGACATAGTACTAGCCACTCCCAAGATTTGAAGATTTTTGGAATTCAAATTATTTGAATCCAATTCAAATAGCATTTAAATTTAATTTCCAAGCCTCTGTTTGAATTTTTGAAAAATCCATGAGCATGGGTTTGCTCCCAAACCATTTTTAAAATGATCACACTCATTTTTAGGAATTTTCCAAATACTCAAATGATTTTTGGAAAAAGATTTTTATCTGGCCATTTGATTTAATTTCTCAGGGCTTTTCTTTTCCCCATTTTTGAATTTCTTTTTGAAATTTTCACATGATGCAAGGGACTTGCTATTCCTAGCACATACATAACTTGGGGTTGTGACAACTCGCCCCCACTCAAAAGAATCTCGTCCCGAGATTCAGAAGTCTGCGGGAGGAAGGAGGGGTACTCGGCACTGAGACGGTCTTCTCTTTCCCACGTGGCTTCTTTCTCTGAGTGATGAGACCACTGAACTTTCAGAAACTTGATCTTCTTTCGGCGAGTGACACGCTCTGCGGAATCAAGAATACGAACGGGGTATTCTCGATAAGAAAGGTCATCTTGGAGATCAAGCGTTTCATGGTCGACTTCGCGGAT
Source organism: Bromus sterilis (assembly GCA_950022295.1). Taxonomy (NCBI): domain Eukaryota; kingdom Viridiplantae; phylum Streptophyta; class Magnoliopsida; order Poales; family Poaceae; genus Bromus; species Bromus sterilis. The sequence continues at coordinate 263,712,899 of OX465596.1, read as the reverse complement.
GGGGTCCTTGAAGCAACGCCTGAGTTGTGACACATGGAATACATCATGTACTCGGGAAAGGTGCGGAGGTAGTTCAAGTTGGTAGGCAACTTCTCCACGTTTAGCAATAATGCGGAAAGGTCCGATGTAACGTGGGGCCAATTTGCCTTTGATACCGAATCTTTGGGTTCCCTTCAGAGGAGTAACCCGAAGGTAAGCATTCTCATCCAGATTGTAGCTTTCTTGCCTATGATGACGATCATAGTAGCTTTTTTGACGAGACTGGGCTGCTTTCAATTGATCACGAACAATGCGAACTTGCTCTTCTGCTTCCTTGATCATATCCGGTCCAAAGAGTTGTCTCTCACCGGTTTCTGACCAGTTTAGTGGTGTTCGACATCGTCGTCCATAAAGGAGTTCAAAAGGAGCCATGTTCAGACTAGATTGAAAACTATTGTTATAAGAAAATTCGGCGAATGGAAGAGACTTCTCCCAATTCTTTCCAAATGATATAACACAAGCTCTGAGCATGTCTTCCAAGATTTGATTAACCCTTTCGACTTGACCGCTAGATTGAGGATGGAAAGCTGTACTAAAGAAGAGATGAGTTCCCATAGCACGCTGAAAGCTTCCCCAAAATCTAGAGGTGAAAAGGCTACCATGATCAGAATTGATTTCCAAAGGAACACCGTGTAGAGACACAATTCTAGAGACATACAAGTCCGCTAACTGACTAGCAGTTATAGACTCGCGAACGGGAAGTAAGTGAGCAACTTTGGAAAGTCTATCTATGACAACGAAGATTGCATCGTTTCCTTTCTGGGTTTTTGGAAAGCCGGTGATGAAGTCCATACCGACTTTGTCCCATTTCCACTCTGGAATAGGAAAAGGTTGAAGTGTACCAGAAGGTCTTTGATGTTCTGCCTTGATGCAATGACAAACATTACATTCGGCAACAAATTGAGCAATGTCTCTCTTCATCCTAGTCCACCAAAATCTCTGGCGTAGATCTCGGTACATTTTTGTGCTACCGGGATGAATCGAGAGGGGTGTGTCATGGGCTTCTTTGAGGATGAGTTGCCTTAGTTCCCTATTCTTAGGTACTACCAAACGATTTCCGAAGAATACCGTTCCTTTACTTTCTGTGGAGAAACATTTAGCAACTCCGCTAGCAATGTTCTCCTTGATCCGGCGTACACCTCGTGCACGCCTTTGGGCAACTACGATTTGATCCTCAAGGGTTGGTTTCGCCACCAAGTTGAAAAGAGATCCACGAGGAACAATCTCGAGATTAAGCTTTCGAAATTCCTCATGAAGAAGTGGTTGATACTGTTGTAACATGAGGTTGTTACAATACGACTTACGACTTAGTGCATCGGCCATGACATTGGCTTTGCCTGGGGTGTAAGAATTACTACGTCGTAATATTTTATCAACTCAATCCAGCGTCTTTGCTTGAGATTAAGATCTGGCTGGGTGAAAATGTATTTGAGGCTTTGGTGGTCAGAATAGATCTCACAACGATTACCAAGGAGGTAATGTCGCCAAGTTGTTAGGGCATGAACTACGGCAGCGAGTTCAAGATCATGGGTAGGATAGTTCTCTTCATGTGGCCGCAACTGGCGTGAAGCATAAGCTACCACATGTCAATCTTGCAGAAGTATGCATCCTAACCCTTGTCGTGAGGCGTCACAAAAGATCTCGAAATCCTTTTTGGTGTCTGGAGGTGCAAGTACAGGTGCAGAAGTCAATCTTCTTTTTAGCTCTTGAAATCTTTCCTCGCACTTGGGAGTCCATAGGAATTTCTTATCTTTCTTGTGGAGTTCAGTAAGAGGCTTTGCAACTTTAGAAAAGTTCTCCACGAAGCGACGAAAATAGCTGGCTAGGCCAAGAAAACTCCTAACTTGCTTAACCGATTCAGGAGGAGTCCAGTCAAGGACGGCCTGAACTCTCTCGGGATTCACAGCAATGCCTTTTGCAGAAATCACGTGGCCTAAGTAGGTCACTTCTGGTAGCCAAAATTCACACTTGGAGAATTTAGCATACAGGCGATGCTCTCTAAGTTTCATCAATACCAGCCTTAGGTGTTCGGCATGTTCTTCTTCGTTCTTCGAGTATATAAGGATGTCATCGAGGTAAACCACGACGAACTGGTTCAAATACTCCTTGAAGATCGAGTTCATCATGCGTGAAAAAGTGGCGGGGGCATTGGTTAGACCGAAGGACATGACGGTGAACTCGTAAATACCATAACGAGTAGTGAAAGACGTCTTGGGAATGTCCTCGCTTCGGATCTTGATTTGATGATAACCTAATCTCAATTCCATCTTGGAGAAGACAGAGGATCCAGCAAGTTGATCATAGAGATCATTGATCCTGGGCAGTGGGTACTTGTTCTTTATCATCACTAAATTTAGCGGGCGATAGTCTACGCACATCCTTTCTGTTCCATCTTTCTTCGTTACGAACAGAACAGGGCAACCCCATGGCGATGAGCTAGGGCGGATGAAGCCTTTTTCCAACAAAGCTTCCAGTTGGGTTTTAAGCTCATCTAACTCACGTGGGGCCATTTTGTATGGGCGTCTAGAAATGGGTGCGGTTCCTGGGGCAAGATCCACTATGAATTCTACACATCTGTCGGGTGGCATGCCCGGCAGCTCTTCAGGAAAGACATCCGGGAAGTCACGAACCACCGGAACATCTTCAAGGTCGGGAAGGGGAAGCACATTCAAAGAATGCACCTGGGTTCTTGTTCTTGGTGAGGAGTAAACTATTGTCTGGCCTGAAGGATATGTAAGTCTAACTGACTTGGATTTACAATAAAGAAAGGCATGCTGTCTTGATAACCAATCCATACCAAGGATGGCATCAATGTCTGAAGACTTGAGGGCTATGAGTGAAGCAAGGAATACTAAACCCTCAATTGCAATTTGATTGCCATGGTTTACTCTATTAGTTTGCCATTTGGAACCAGGAGTTTGAATGATCATAGGGGTGAACATTTCATCAAAGGATATCTCATGAGGAAGTTCATAACTCTCCGACATGAATGAGTGAGATGCTCCTGGATCGAAAAGGACAGAAGTGGGAACAGAATTGACTGGGAGCGTACCAAGAATGACGTCAGAAGTACTATCAGTCTCCTCAGCTGAGATTTGGTTCACACGTCCAAGATTTTCTGAGGTGGATGGCTTAGCGGTGGAAACCTTCGGGGTTGGCTTGGCACGAACAGTGGGGGTTTCCTTTGGCATGGGGTGGAGCATTTTGGTTGACGGGGCACTCATGAGAATAGTGACCAGGCTGGCCACATCTAAAGCAGGCTCCAAAGATAGTTCGGGGAGCTGGGTTGTTTGGTGGAGCTGGTGGACGAGGAGGCACAAGGGATGGCCTCGGTGGGTTGTTTTGGTGGATCAAACTGTTAGGAATCCAGATCATGCGCTTCTGAGGGCGTGAACTGGAAGAAGGGGCAAGCTCAAGAGCATGCTTGCGAGACTTCTCGAAAACTTCATTGCCATGCTCAGCTCTGAAGGATCTGTTGACTAAATCCTCAAAGGTGGAAAATTCGATGAGGTTGAGATCATGACGGAGGATGGGGCTAAGTCCCTTACGGAACCTTGCCTGCTTTCTGGCATCGGTGGTGATCTCGTCATGGGCATAACGAGCAAGACGGTTGAATTCCCTCACAAACTCATGAATGGACATCTCTCCTTGATTCAGATTGCAGAACTCTTCCTTCTTGCGCTCCATCAACTCATCCAGAATGTGGTACCCTCGAAAGGCAACACATAACTCCTGCCAAGTCACTACGTGACCATCTGGCTGCATTGCAACATAGTTCTCCCACCACTGAAGAGCAGCACCTTCCAAGAAGTATACCGCGAAAATAACTCGGTCATCGGGAGCAACATGTGCAGTATCAAGCTTACGCTCGATGGAACGGAGCCAATCATCAGCTTCAAGGGGCTCAGAAGAACATCGGAATACCGGTGGCTTGAGGAGGATGAGGTCCTGAATGCTGACCACCACATTACGATGGTGGGCGGTATTCTGCTCGATGAGCTCCAGAAGGCGTGTCTGATCATGTCTATTCCACTCAGCTTCCATCATGATTTCCGCCGCAGAAGGCGGGGTTGGAGGTTCATCATCATTTCGATTCCGATCACGGTCTCGATCCCGAAGAACAACACTACGAGTTCCACCTGACATCCTGTGTGATAAAAATCAACAATCAGAACAGGTTGTACGATGGATTCAAGGATAAAAGGATATGATTTCAGAAGGAGAAGACTATAATGCAAAGGCAATGATTCAAAGAAACACGGGATAATTCCGGCAGCATAACGGCTACACTGGGATGGAAAATGAAACAACCTCGAGGAGATTGGACAGAACTTCCTCAAGGAACTCAAAATACGGAGACTCTGGACAACCACAACAATCCTACGGCTATAAGGAGGAAATCAACGAGATGTTCTAGTAAGACATAGATGAGCCTAGTCCTATCTTCCCGTACAATAAGATGAGGGTGACTCAGAACTCAGATCGATGAGGGTAAGGAGAAAAAGAAGCCTTACGTTGTTCCCTTATATACCCAGAGTAACTATATAACTATAGAATGCTAGACTCGAATTAGGCCAAGGCTGATAATCCTACAGTCAGTCCTTCTCTGATACCAAGTCTGTCGGGACCCGGGGTTAGCGTATGCAAGCCTCGCTACAACAAAATCATATGGAGAGCCGAGAACCGTACCCACTTGTCTAAGAAGACAAGGCCAAGCAAAGAACGTTCTCGGAAAGCATCGAACGTGAGGGGCATCCCATCCAGGCCGGATGATCAACTGAAATGGGTCCTCATCGTCCGCACAAAAGTCTAAATGATATGGGTGGTGAACTCCCATACTCATAGACAAGTCGCCTCAACCATACTATCGATTGTATTATAACCCTTACATAGACTTACATCAAAGTGTGCACGAGACGGAGTCTCGAACAATCGCATCGCGATGCCCCAAGCTGCGCACATCTAAGGGCCACTTGGTGTATAAAAGACCGCCAGCCAGATCACAACTAAGGTCTCGAAAACCCATACTAAGACATGCATGTTATAAACATACACGCATCACACATGCCTTGTATGAACAGCAGGTATCATTGCAATTCTCTACAAAGTATATATCTTTATTAAACTCTTACAGAGTGCACACAGAGATCACAAGCACGTGATCCAACATTACAACAAACAAGCGGAAGCAAGTAGGTATGAGTAAAGACAAGTTTAACAAATGGCTTAGAGAAGACTTATCTAAAAACAAGCCCTCCACGAGGGAACCAGTCGTCTGACTGGGACTACACTAGCTTGGTCTTGGTCTGAGTCTTCATTCTTCGAGCTTCAGGTAGAAGTCACCATCGGGGTCGGTGGGTTCATCTAAAACATAGATTAAGCAAACGTGAGTACAAAATCATACTCAGCAAGACTTACATAGGAGCTATACTACTCATGCATATGTATCAAGGTAAAGGGAGGTGGGGTTTCACTTGCAGAAGTGCCAGCTTTGACTTGGCTAGTCCTGAACTACGATTACCAGACTTGAGGTAAGAAGCGTACACGAGTCCACTACATCTCTTCAACCAATTACACCACTATGGTTACTTCCTCGACTTCCCCACGAGAAGTACCCCATAGCACTCACACTTATCTTGGTGTGTTTTAGAAGTATCCAGTTCAAGTTGTCTAATAATCAACCTAAGCTTTCCAAGCAGTCCTTAACCGCGGACGCGGCTATTCGAATAGTTTTGTTAACCCTGCAGGGGTGTACCGCTACACACACGTGTCATCAGTTACCGCCTTTTGCATGTCACCGTTCAAGAGATGACAGCGAGGATGCCACCACAACACTTCGCCCACAGATCCGTTCTAGTCCAGAGAGTCGCCTATCTGAGGGGGATCCGTATGGAAGTCCGGCCGAGGTTCCAGTACAGCCTCAAACGATGTGTGCAGGGTCCCAAGCCGGTCTTGAAAAGCCGTTCATCCACTTCGCAGGCCGTGCCACAGCCCTACCAGAACTCCGAACTACTGCGACTCTTGGGGTTCGAACGGGGTGAGGTACTAGGATGAGAGGGGTCAGTGAGCCCAATGTGTGGTTGTACTCTTCTTCTTGGATCACCACACAAGAACTCGGGCTTAAGGCGGTGTTCAACGAGACAACCCACTGTGTACTCCTACACAGCCTCTCATCGTTCACCTTGTATTAGGGTAGATTCACCAACACGTTTCACTTTCATCAACACCATGTTTATCATTATCCCGACTCACATCAAAAGCAACCTTGTTGTATCACTAAGCATGCAATAAGAATTAACAGTTGCAGGGGCCACATGATATCAACCAACTCCTACATCTGCTAGGATTGTGGTTTTCTTACTACTGTGACAAGATGATAGGTCATGGAAAGGATATGGGTTCAACTATGCGATAGAAACGTTATCATGGTGATCATCCTAAACAATGCATAAGCGAGAAATGAGAGGGAAGTGGGATTTTATCGACATGATCAATGGGGGTTTGCTTGCCTTGCTGATGAGGTTCGGGCTCGGGGTCTTCAACGAAGGGGGCAGCCTCCTATTCCGGTTCCACCTCTACTCGACAAACAATAAACAAGGAAGCAATATAAATAAAATGCACAAACACATGGTCGAAGGTTGAAACTTGATGTATATGTTTCTGATGTGTTTGGGCAATTCCATTTAAATGGAGTATATTGCAAATTGAATTGCAAATTCAAACTCCAATTTGAATTCAAACTTAGTCAAGTTATAAGTGACATTGTTTGATCATTTTGAATAATCTTCAATTGTGTATGATATGCCCCTGATGTGTGGTTGAAATGTAGCATAAATCCATGGTCCAAGTTGCAAACTCAATTGAATTGAATTTGAATAAATTCCAAATAAATCAAATGACATATGCTACTGGTCCCATTTTAAAATCAACTCAAACATAGTTGAAAGTTTGATTTTAGGATAGCTTATTTTCTCCTGATCATTTTTCATATATTATTTGTCCAATTTGGAGTTAATATGAATTTTCTATGAATTTTCAAAGTTTGAGCTATTTTCTTGAATTTCTGGAATTACTTAAAACTCTGGAAAAAGGTTTACTACGTCAGCATGATGTCATTGTGACATCAGGGGGGGGGGGGCTGACTGCTGGGAGCCACCTGTAAGTCTCAGTGGGGTTAATCCCTGTTAGATTGAACTAACAGAGAGGGATTAGGGGCTGGGGCCCCACCTGTCAGTGACTAGGGTTAGGGTTATGAGGGTCATTAGGGGGGGCCTAATGGTGGGCTCGCCGGGGAGCCGCCGAGCTTCGCCGGAGTAGTGAGAAAGGGCACGGGGGAGGATTCGGAGGGCACGGGTGTGTAGCTCGGGACGTCGCGCGTCCACTTGTGCCATCGGGGCAACGCGAGGAGGCCTGTGGCCACGACTACTTCAACCGCGGCGGCAGGCCGAGCTCGGACCTCGCCGGAAGCTAGCTCCAGGGCGTGAGAGGGGGCGGGGTTAGGGGCAAACGGTGGAGCTGCTCACCGTGGAGCTAATGGAGTGGACGGAGGGGCCGCGGAAAGCTTGACGGCGGCGCAATCGAAGAAAACCTTCTCGGCGGCCGGCGGCGGATTCTTGGGGCTGGCGTCGTCCTCGGTGGCGATGGCCTTCAATTGACGAGGGGGACGGAGGAAGTCGACGACGCTGGAGATGTTGGACAAGACGGCAAAGCTTCTAGCTGCCGGTGGCCACGTCGGGGCGTCGCCGCGCTCCGGCTATGCTTCGGGGTTGCGCGGGATTTGTCGCCGGAGAGGAAAACGAAGGTCAGAGAGAGAGAGCTAGAGGTGCGGGGGGCTTCTGCGGCGATGCGTGGCGCAAGAGAGAGGGAGGGGGAGGCCTAGAAGCCTCGGTCGTCGTCGTGGCGCCGTGTCCTTGCTCTGCCTCTCCAGCGAGGTGCTTGGAGGGGCGGGGTGGAAGAAGACAACGCTTTGGGGTGGGCTGGGCCGGCTTGGGTGAGTTGGGCCAGGTAGGTGGGCCTCTTTCCTTTTCTAAAAATCTTTTCTGTTTAATTCTTCTGACTTTTGTTTTGCTGTGATAAAATAATTACCTTTGCATTTTATAAAATCCTCAAATATTTATCTTGGACATATGTGACATAGTACTAGCCACTCCCAAGATTTGAAGATTTTTGGAATTCAAATTATTTGAATCCAATTCAAATAGCATTTAAATTTAATTTCCAAGCCTCTGTTTGAATTTTTGAAAAATCCATGAGCATGGGTTTGCTCCCAAACCATTTTTAAAATGATCACACTCATTTTTAGGAATTTTCCAAATACTCAAATGATTTTTGGAAAAAGATTTTTATCTGGCCATTTGATTTAATTTCTCAGGGCTTTTCTTTTCCCCATTTTTGAATTTCTTTTTGAAATTTTCACATGATGCAAGGGACTTGCTATTCCTAGCACATACCTAACTTGGGGTTGTGACTCTCCTCAAACGATATCTAGGTCTTCATGAGCGAGCAAGTTGGATACACCCCCACTAGTTCCATTGGAAAGGTTTTCTTAGATCATATGTGCATCCATTGCGTGGCAATCCCTACTCCTCACATCATATCTATCATTTGTCCTTCTCGCCTATGATTGTGCTCATTGATGTGAGCCTTTCTCACCCTTTTCGTCTTCCTCCTCCACCATAATTCTCTCTTTTCCATCCTAAGTGTCAACTCTCGTGCTTACGCTCATCCATTGCATGAGTGCTCAAAATATCGAAAAGGAGTGGATCAAATTGACTTGTACCTGGATAGCGGTCTGGGGACGAGTCAAGATAAAATTCCAAAGAAGACCAAGTGTGAAACTATAGCGGATTGAGTTCTCAACAAGTATACTTTTTCTCTCGTATTCCCTATCCCCCTTCTTGCATGCAAACACCATTTCGAGACATTCCAGTCACGGACAGTGAGAGCTCTTGCACCTAATGTTCTTTTGTTGCTTGTTTCAATGCTAATATAGACTCTTGCATGTTATGACTTGAATTGAATCACATACCTTGATTTCTTTCCTTTTCAAAGTTCTTATATGGTTGCTAGCATGTCACCACAGAAATTATGCCTGTTATCATTTACGTACTCAAGGACAAGAAATAATTAAGCTTGGGGATGTTGATACGTCCCAAACTTATCTATAATTTCTGCTTGCTCCATGCATGTTTTGTGTGATATTGCTATGATCTAGATACACTTTCATACACTTGTGATCATATTTGGGCTAACTTATTAACTCAGTGCACCACAGTGCCAGTTCCTATTTTCTGCTGTTTTTCTATTTTTTCAGGTTTCCCCCATATTAAAAGTGCTCCAAAAATTCGGGAAAAATCAGATACAAAATCAGCGTATGAGAATCTTTCGGAATCACCTAGGTTGGGCTAGAGGGCCACCACCAGGGACCCAGTCGGACACCTGGCGCGACCTAGGGTCTGGCCGCGCCGGGGGGGGCTGCCTGGACCACGGGTGCCCCCCTAGCTGCCCCCCTTCGCCTATATATTCTCCGTGACGCGAAACCTCCAAGGACAGAAACCTTTTTCGCAATCTCGCCTTTGTTCCGCCGGCGCCGCGCTTCCAAGATCGGGAGTGCCAGCAGACCTCTTCCCGGCACCCTGCCGGAGAGAGGTTTGACCTCCGGGAGCTTCCCCTCCACCATGGACGCTTTTCGGATGTGCCGTGAGTAGTTTCCCTTGGACCATGGGTCCGTGATCAGTAGCTATGTGATGTTCTCCTCCCCTCTTTGTTCTTCATGGTTTAGTCCTCGTGAGCTGCCCTACATGATCGGGGAACATATGTAATTTTCTGCTGTTGCTATGCCGAGTTTGCTGTGATCTGATGGATTATGAGATTATGTTCAGATTGTGATTGAGTAATATATTTGGTTCTTATCTTTTATATTTTTGTTCCTAAGTAATCCTTGCATGTTCTCTGTTGTTGTTTATTGCTTTGGCCAAGTAGTAGGTAGTGAGTCCAAGAGGGAACGTTATGCTCGATTGTGGGTTCATGCCCCCTGATGACACGCTTGAGTGACAGAAATATGTGTCTAGGGGATGTGTTGTTTGCCACAAGGGGGAAAACAACAGTGCTTGTAACCGTGGTTGCAAGGATTGTTTACTTTACAAAAAGTTCTTTTTAATGCAGTTGTCTGTTGCTTTGGGTTTACACTTTAGGTGGGGCTCGCAACTTAATACCTGTGAGATGTTCTGGATAGATATCTCAAGGTGGCTGATTAGTAGTAGATGCAGTTGTATTTCGGTCTACTTACTTTGGCGTACCGCCCATGCTTTTGAGCCTTGTCCTTTCTTTGTAGCATAGTTAGCATTGCGGTGCGTTTTTAATCCTGTCAATTGCCCAGCTGTAATTTCTTTATCTCGCATAGCAGTTTTATTGTCTTTTGCGAGAGAGACATCACTAGTGATCATCACGGGACCCCGTTCCATATTCTCATATCTGTTTACACGCTCTTTTATTTTCCTTCTTTTACTTTCCAGTTTCTATCACCATTAATATTATCCCTTGCGTTTGATCCTTTGTGAACAACAAGGCCGGAGAGGTTGATAACCTCTCTTTATTCTTTGGGAACCAAAGTTACTTGTGTTGTGTGCAGACCCACGTCAGTTGCGCCGCTGACACCTACTTATCATCTCCGGAGTCCTATTTGAGACAAACCTTGGTATCTTCATCGAGGGAAATTTGCCGCTACACTACATCTCACCTTCCACTTGGGGTAACCAACGCGGAGAGATATCACTCATCTATCGGGTGCGCGACAGCGCTCCCGATGGGAGTTTCCCTCGAGCCTTCGTGCAATCACTTGTGATTGGGCGGAGGCTCTATTACTTCTTGTCTTAGTGCTCTAGTGAGGCTATCCTTTGTTTGTTTCTGGCCTCTTGCGAGTTCTGCAATATTGGATGAATGTTTCTGGCAGGAACGGAGCTTGGAGCATGCTCGCGTTCCGAGTGTTGTTTTTGTAGAAAGTGTCGCAGATGTGAATAGCATTTTGAGGAGAGGGTGAGATCGCGCTAGACCCCCCGAGTGTTGACATGTTCAATGTAGCGAGTGCTTAAGCTCCCGAGTGTGAGTATGTAAGGAGTCGCGTAAGCGAAAAGTGCCTCGGGGGAGAGGGTGAAGCCCCGTTCTAGCCCCCGAGTGTAAGTATGTAAGGAGTCGCGTAAGCAAAAAAAACGCCTCGGGGAGAGGGTGAAGCCGCGCTCTAGCCCCGGGGGAGAGGGTGAAGCCGCACTCTAGCCCCCGAGTGTAATGATTTTCGTGATATGTTGATGCATATATTTTTTGCCGCGTTCTTACATGAGTGGTGTATGCAGCCTCGAGCAATGCTCTGATTGTTTGAAAGAGAGGTAGGGGATAGCTGTTGCGGGTGATCTATGGATGGAAGAGGCGTTATTTTGCCACATTCCAAGGATTTCCCACTTCCTAATCGGTCTTCGGGTTCTTCAGCCTGTAGGGACCTTCCCATTATGTGGCGAGTTTATGCACTTTTTCCTGCTTCAGTCGTAGCACAAGGTCCCCGACCCTGAAGACCCTGGTGCGGGGTTGACTGATTTGGTATGTGCGCAGCTTCTTTTGGTATCCTTCTGGTCGTGACAGGGCGATGTCTCATGCCTCATCTGCTACGTATTTGTTGACCTCGAGTGGTTCTTCTGCTTCTTCCTCTTCGTATCCTGTGATACGCGGGGCACCGAATCTTAGGCCGTGTGGGAGTACTGCCTCTTCACCATACACCATGAAGACAGGAGTGTATTGGGTTGAGGTATTGGGTGTTATTCATAGGCTCCATAAGACAGCCGGTAGTTCCTCGACCCAGTTTCCTGCGACTTGTTCGAGTGGTGCGAGGATCCGTTTCTTGATGCCACCGCAGACTGGACCGTTGGCTTTCTCTACCTGGCCGTTGGACTGCGGGTGTGTGACTCATGCATAGCTGATTTTGATCCCTAGCTCTATGCACAAGTTCTAGAATTCGTCAGCTGTGAATTTGTGCCATTGTCGGTGATGATATTGTGTGGTACTCCGAAGAGGAATATGATGGATTTGATGAGGTTTACGGCTGGGAGAGCTGTCGAGCTGGTGATAGGTACTGCTTCAGTCCACTTTGTCAACTTGTCGACTGCCACGAGTAGGTGGGTGCGACAACCCTTCGAGGATTTATTCAGGGGTCCTACCATGTCAAGTCCCCAGGTTGCGAAATGCTAGGCCAACGGTATTGTCTTGAGTTCTGATGCTGGTGCGTGAGGCCTGCTGGTGAATTTTTGGCACGCGACGCAACATCGTACAATGTCTTATGCGTTTCTCATGGCGGTTGGCCAATAGAAACCTTCCCAAAAAGCTTTGGCTACCAAGGCGCGACTGCTCGCATGGTGGCCATAGATTCCTTCATGAATCTCGAGTAGTAGTGCCTTGCCATCTTCTTCTTTTATGCATCTTTGGAGCACCTGGGAGATGATGTGCTTGTAGAGTCCCACGTTGATTATGGTAAAGGTTTTGGAGCGTCGAGTGATGCGTCGTGCTTCTGTGATGTCCTGTGGTAGGATGTTGTGTATCAAGTAGTTTAAGAAGGGTCTTTTCCACGCTGGCCCTTCGGGTGGTGAAGAGGGGGGTGACCCCACGACTCCTATGGAGGGGCCTACCCGGTGTACCCGAAGACAGAAGGCCCACAAGGATGCCGCCTGGACCCAGCCTTGGCCCACTAGTGGCACCGGCGTAGGAGTCTGCAACTCATAAGGAAGGTGCAAACCTGCCATACGGTACAAGCTTAGGGTTAGGAAACATTATCTGTAATCTGGGACGGACTCCCCGAGACCTGGCCGACTATATAAAGGCTAGGAGGGGAGACGTCAAGAGGATCCAAGACACAATCTGTAACCCTAGACTTGTGCGCACTAGCCTTGGCCTTCCCTGTAATCGCATCTCCAAGCAATAATATCGAGCAGGAACGGATCCTCCTGTTAGCCGACGAGATATCGTCCAACCTATGCCCCTCATGAGTAACCCAGGGTCCCTGACCATGGGATTTTCCGGGGTCCATCCCCGTCAATTGGCGCCGTCTGTGGGAACTACACAGGTTGGAATTATGATCTCGGCGGTTTCGTCTTCAGTAAGCCACAACTCAAGAGCAAGAAGCAGATCCAATCCACCCGGAGAACTCAAGATCACGGCAAACATCTTTGCCGGCCCCTCGGTCTGCAGCTCTGCCAAGACCAGTACTATGGCGGCAACCGAGTCCACCGCCAGCGGAGGAGAAATCGATGACCCAAAAGAAAGACGCAAGGGTTCTACGTAGAAATCCCAATCGACGAACTAAAGCACGAAGCAGAGGACCTGTCGACCACTCGACGACCCACTGTCACCCAGGCACCCGCCGCACAACAAGACGCTGTAGGGGAACGCGGCAGAAAACAAAAAAATTCCGCACTACGAACAGCCCAGGACCACTATGGAGACAGCATACAAGGTTTTTGATCTGATCGTTACCGACTCGTAGCGCAGCGGAAGTAGAGTCGATGTAGATCGTCGGTGCAGATCCCCGCAGCTAGGATTTACAACCTCCCAACCGCGAGAATGTATTCCCTCGTCTGCTCCTCGGACAGCGCTCAGGGAGGCGGTCGGACAGTCCCTCAGACGATGTCACGGACAGCCCTTCGGGAGGCCCCTCGAAACTTGATCGGTAACTCGGACAGCCCTTCGGGAGGACCCTTGAAACTCGAACAATAATTTGGACAGCCCTTCGGGAGGACCCTCGAACAGCCCCTCGGGCAAAAGATCGAAACTACGACCTCTCTACGGGGTTGCACACATACGGTGTCATCTATCCGGCAGGGCTTCGCCGTCCAGAACTAGTTCCTGCCGGAACCCAGACAGCCTTTCGGCTCTACGAAACTATTTCGTGTGAGGGAGAGAAGAAGCCAGATAATTGCATGGCATGTGTTAAGAACTCAAGTGAGAGCTTGGATCAAGGATATGGGGCTGCCCTCACAACTCTATTTATAGGAAACCCAAGGGGGCTTTCTTGGCTCCCAAGTCCTTCTAGAAGGCTTTCCAAAAATATCTCAAGTAGTACTTTTTACTATTCATGACACCAATTTTTCGCGTCCGAAAATTCCGAAAATATTTCTGTGGGTCTTAGAATAATTCCAACACCCACTAAAATGATTTTGGGCGTATTCCGAAACAATTCCGGATTAGTGATTTTCATCTGCGAAAAGCAACCTAAGCATTTCCGGCAGCTCCGGAACATTTCCGGCAGCTCCGAAATATTTCCAAAAAAATTATTTTAATCTTTTCTCCAGAAAAATTCCAGAAGTTACTAGAACAATTCTGGCACTCTCCAAAATTACCAGGTGCTCTCCGAAACCTTTTCGGCTTAGTGGTTTACCCCGAAACAACTTTTCGGTTTTCTCTCTCGAAACTTTTCCGCCGTCTCCGAAACCTTTCCGGTGACTTTATCTCAGACTCCCTGTCTAGTATTCAACAGATAGATGACCCTTAAGCGTGTGACCCTGTAGGTTCGATGAAGTATAGACATGACCGGAACACTTTCCGATCAATGATCAATAGCGGAACCGAGGACATCCATATTGATCCCTATACCCATACAAAGAATTATTCGAGTGAACCTTTAGTTGTTGTGTGCTATTCCTGTTGCTTCGCGATATATTACAAATACCCGAGGTGAGACTTATTGGCATCCCCGTGAATCAACAACTTGTCCACTATGCCAGTTACCTCGTTCCTGGTATTGTTCTCTTTTCTCGTTCCCGCGTTCCGGCATCCTTGTGATCAAATCACACTGTGTCTGGCCAGACGATGGTGGATACCGTAACACCGAGAGGGCCCTAAGAATATCTCTCCATCGACGGAGGAGCAAATCCCAATCTTGAGCTACCTAGTTCCTGGTCATACTTTTCCGTGAACCCGTAAGCCGCCGTAATAGCCACCCTTTTACAGATGACGTTTAACAAACCCCAAAGTTCACGAAGCAAGTACGAAGGAACTCGATACTCTCATGGTCTAAGGAATTATGCAAACGCTCAACTTTCTCTGTGTTATAATCCATTAACTGGTGACGAATGTATCTCATAGCATAACATCAATCTGGGTCGATTCAACACAAATGTTCTTCTAACATTGTGCCCTCAAAGTTGCCGGCATAGTAATGCCCATGATCAGGAAAACAGAACCATCATGCAACACTTGAGCTAGTCTTAGAGGCGAGACTAGGAATATATATTTTATCCGTTTATTATTCCACACGTGCATATGAGTCTTCCTCCGAGCCTCGTGGTTATTGCAGACTCGAGAACCATTGCAGTTATAGCATGGAATATAAACATAATTACAAACATGGAGATAAATAATAACATTTATTATTGCCTCTAGGGCATATCTCCTACAGACTCCCACTTGCACTAGAGTCAATAATCTAGTCAATGTTAATGCACTTTACACCTATGGCATACTGGTGTAAAATATGCTCCGCTTGTGGTATAGCCTGATTTCCAACGGATCTGACAACTTCAGCTCCGTGTGTATCTTTGCATATCCTCGCGTTTTCACGCTTTCACAAAAATCATATTTTGTGTGGACTCGGCTTTGTATATATGTGAATCACTGGTCGAACCTTGATTCCTCAGACTGAGCTATGGAGCAACTATCTTCAATAGTGTTCCATTGACCAAAGCCATCTTGGAACCATACTAAGTTCATGAATGAACTATATGATTCAACATCTTCTTTGTCGCTTCTAAAGCGTCATCATACTCAGCCTTTGTTATAGAATTTGCCACAGTAACCTGTTTGGAACAATTCCAACTTACTGTGCCACCATATCGTGTATCACACAAAAACCCTTAACTTAGATCGAAAATCGCATGGAGCATTGATGAAGACTATATTGATTTAATTACTTACAACAAGCACTTCATAATCTCTTCTTGCGAGAAAACATGTCATCAGTGCTACTTTAGTACTCAATGACATTTTTCACTTTTGTCCCATGATCAGTACTTTGATCACTTTGGTATCTATACTCGCAACAACTTGGGAGTACTGGACATATCTGGTTGTTTTATATACCATGGAATACATGATTAATCCAAACACAAAGGTGTATGGAATATCCATCATGTATTTTTCTCATCAGTGTTTTAGGACACCGAGTCTTGCAAAAACTCTTTCCATGTGACTTCGGCAAGAATCACTCCTTGGCGTTTTTAACGCTAAACTGTTTTAGCATCTTGTCAATATGTATTTTGGCTTAGCCCTATTAGGCAATTATATCTCGTAGATAATTATGCCTAATATCAAGACTACTTAGCCCAAGCACTTCGTCGAAAAACTATTTTCAATGAAGTCTTAATTTGTGTCAAGAAACTTATGTTATTTCCAATTAACAATGTGTTAGGCACACAAGGTTTTTAGAAATATTATTATGCTCCCACTTACTTTCTTGTAGCCACAAGCATCTTCGTTATCCATCGATGAAATCAAACTCTTTTGATTATTTCATCAAAAACGAAGATTCCAACTCCATTATGCTCTCTTTTGTCCATCGCAGGAACTCTGAAGTTTGCATACTTACTAGCATCCTCTGGACTGACAAAATACCTTGGACTGTATCTCCAAGGCAGTATTTCCATCTCATGGAAATCCTTTTGTCATCCATGTTTCATATGTCATGAATGAAATACGTATTAATTGCTAGTTTAACCCGAACCGACTTTAAGCATTGCTACGGAGAGACAATCTCGCCGTAGTTAATTCCTTGAAATTGTTATAAGCAACAAGTCGAGCTTTATGGATAAAACATTTTTATCCGTATCAGTTTATAGTTCCATTAATATTCGTTAGACTCTAAGTCTTCCGAATGGTTCATCAAGATACAATCTTGAATTACGTATATGGAAACTATCTCGGATTTGTATTGGCATTTAGCCAATTCCGGAGTCAGGGCCCATCATCGCTTCCTTGATTATCGTAGGTATGTTGTTGTCTAACAACAATATCTCGTTTGCGCACCTGAGAGGTTTGCACGAGTTTTGCCTACGTGGCTCAGTTGCAAGTTTGACCGAAGTCCATACATCTCATGTAGAGGCTTCCGTATCAGTCGTAGTAGGAAACTCTGGAATCACTTCCAAGGTTCCTTTCCTTTGATCTGATGACGAAGATACTGTTATCTCGTCGAGTTGCACTGTCCTCCGACTCACCTTTTTGCAAGAACCATTCTCTTTATAAGCATACCGTTCTTTGTGGCAAAACCTTTTGCCTCGGTATAGTGGTGGAGGAATTCCCAATAATTTGGGATAACCTACAAAGTAGCACTTGTCTGATTTCGAATAGGTTTGTAACCTTTTACACAAGCCCCATATTCCAAATGTTAAGAAAAGATAAAACATGGTTGGGCGTACCATACCATGGCGTCATTTCAACAGACCTGATGGCGCTCCTTTCAGTGTAAAAGCCGCAGTCTCTAAAGCATTACATTAAAAGGGATAATGGCAAATTGATTTATGTCATCTTTGATCTTACCATGTCATAAATGGTTTGATTACATCTTCAAGGACATTCCACTTGCAGTGGTGTTCCGGGAGGTGCAAGTTATGAAAACTCTTTTCACAACTCATCAGACATTGGCTAAACTTGTAACTCAAAAATTCCTTTCTGCAATCGAATTGTAGAAACATAATTTTCTGGTCACAATAACTTTCACTTCATTTTTGAAAACCTTTCGAATGATTTCAAAAGATCCAGACTTACGTCTCATCAAGTAAATATCCATATATCTACTTGAGTCTTTTCTGAAGATAGATAAATCCACTACTAACAACATTTATCGGACTACACACATCAAATGTATGATCACCAATAAGTTTGTTGTTCGTTCCTCATGGCCTGTGAACGGTATTTCAGTCACTTAACTTTTCGGACGAAATTTGCAAGTGTGAGATGATTCATAATCAAATGACTTCAAAATCCATCATTATGGAATTTCTCCATGCGGGTTTCTCCAATGTGACCAAATGCAGTGCCACACATATGTGGTATTCTTTTAGTCTTTCGACATTTAGCGTCATTGTTATGGATGTATCATATTACCATCAATATTCGTAACATACATCCCATCCCCGATGGAAGCATGGCCCTTTATGTTATTCATAATATTGAACAACAATTGTTCTTTTATGAACAACCTTCTTGCAACATACTTTATGCAATGGGCTAGAGTGTATAAAACTCTAAAACGAATTATGAAAATAAATACAGATGGTGATACACCGATGGAAGGTATAGTAACTTTTACTATGTTCCCAGCGCGTATCTAAACCTCATTACTGGCAAGTCTTTTAGGCCGTAGTGGTTCTTGCATCGAGTTGCAACAGAATGCAATCGAGCGGGTATTCCTGTGATCAACTTTTAATCATAATACCCAAGAATTATGGACTAACTGTTTAATCACAATTCCCAAGAACTATTTATTTTTGACCAGCCTTCCATACATCAATAACTTTCATGACTTTTATACATGAGCTGGACATTCCAGTCTTCTTTCTTTTTGCCCTTATACTTTTAACAGTTTAACTTTCAATATATTTCTCCTACTCTCAGAAGAAGCACCCAACTTTAAGAGTGGCGTTAGCCCCGGACTTCCTAGGCGTGTGAGTCATACTAACACCCTTTGGACATTTCCTTTCTCTTTAAGTTCTTTGTTTTATTCACCTTCATCATATGACAGGCGTTCTTCTGGATCCCTCTCTTATCAGTCAAATGCCCAGTAAACACTTTACTAATACTTTGCAAACAAATATTGCTTTGGATATCTCATATCTTTTAGCCTTTGTCTGTATCTGAAAACAATTTTCAGTTCCATGAATATTACATAACTATCCCAAACTTGTGAAGTTCGGGTCTTATGGAAGCAAACGTATTGCACTTGACCACAATGGAATTCTAGCTTTTGGATCGAAGGACGAGAGTCACATCATCCATAGCATTAGCGGGAGGACACCGAAAGCATGCGATAGGACAAAATCCTTCTCGGCACTCTTGAGGACAATCCTCGCATTACGTTACCAACCGTAAAGTTTTAACCAGATATTTAACAGCTTATTCAATTTTAATAGGGAAGGTGGAAACGCGAGCCATTATTCTACAACTATTAGCAAATTATACTTAGACAGTGTTCATAATTAATTGCACTCAGAATTAAACAAGTTAATTCTAAAATGCGCTCCCACTCAAATCAATATCTCTCAAAATTGATTATGAGTGATTCAAGATCCAAATATCAATACAACGCCATAGAATCATCATCTCATGACGAGGATTTTGATTTGGTAGGCCAACTTGCCGATCACATCTCTATGTGACTCTTGTTCATCTTTCGATGCATGTGTTCCGAGCTCAGGACGATCCTGCCATGAACGTCAAGAAAACCAAGTGATCTTGCTGCGAGGTTTGACCTCACCCGCCTTACATTTCTCCAATCGTTCGTACCCATGCATCCATGGCGCACCCCGAAAGGATAGATGCTGTGACGGTGCTACATTTGGGAGAACACTAACTACTTGATATTTTAAGTGAGAGATCACCCTAATAAAAAGCGACTACCGCGCAATCAAGAAGGGTGCAACTTAAGGGATAAACATCTCAGGTAATTCATAATTGCATGATATGGTATAGCCCCTTCTGACGGAGAAGTCAAGTATTTCTTCGTCTTTGGCATTTGCGTCGGAGTTCACCTTCGCGAAGTTTGCCACCACCTTGTCGATGCACCAAATAATATTGCTATCTTTATAGCTAATAAAATAAGTGCATTACATAAGGTTGACTCGCAGGTCATTAAAGTGACAATCATATGGCTCCAGCCATCATGCCGAATCATGACACGCAGGTCATGTTAATAAATTTACATTATATAGTCATCTCATACATAATCAAATTAATATGAGCTTTGCTATACCACATCACATGCACATCCTGCAAAACCAAGTTAGACGCCTCTAATCGGTTTATGCAAAATTTTATTTTACGTGGCTTCTAAGGTTTTGACTTAAACCGCAGCTACCAGCGTTTATCATCAAGCATGATTATTCAAGTCGCTAGATTAACTTTGCGGGGTGTATGAAACACGAGATAATAAAATCTCGAGCCCCATACTGAACTTCGTCATACGCGTGATCCCCGTGCAGATCATATCTGCATTGCCCTTTAGTCTGCAGAATTTCTTCTTTCTCTAACTATGGTGGAATTCAACGAACTGTTAGCACTTCTTTGATCAATCAGGATCGCAGATTGCCAGAACTTTGAAACTCCACCATACTGTTATTGAGATCAGAAATACACAAATTCCAGGGAAGCAACAAGAACATCGGGTAACAGATTTCATCTGCCACCCGCATAAATAATTTTCAGCAATAGATCTGATCTACTCCAAAATTATATTATGCAATACCCATACATCTCTATGTATTCTAGATCGCAACATGCATATACGCATAGCACGGCTCTGATGCCACTGTAGGGGAACGCGGCAGAAAACAAAAAAATTCCGCACTACGAACAGCCCAGGACCACTATGGAGACTGCATACAAGGTTTTTGATCTGATCGTTACCGACTCGTAGCGCAGCGGAAGTAGAGTCGATGTAGATCGTCGGTGCAGATCCCCGCAGCTAGGATTTACAACCTCCCAACCGCGAGAATGTATTCCCTCGTCTGCTCCTCGGACAGCGCTCAGGGAGGCGGTCGGACAGTCCCTCGGACGATGTCACGGACAGCCCTTCGGGAGGCCCCTCGAAACTTGATCGGTAACTCGGACAGCCCTTCGGGAGGACCCTTGAAACTCGAACGATAATTTGGACAGCCCTTCGGGAGGACCCTCGAAACAGCCCCTCGGGCAAAAGATCGAAACTACGACCTCTCTACGGGGTTGCACACATACGGTGTCATCTATCCGGCAGGGCTTCGCCGTCCAGAACTAGTTCCTGCCGGAACCCAGACAGCCTTTCGGCTCTACGAAACTATTTCGTGTGAGGGAGAGAAGAAGCCAGATAATTGCATGGCATGTGTTAAGAACTCAAGTGAGAGCTTGGATCAAGGATATGGGGCTGCCCTCACACCTCTATTTATAGGAAACCCAAGGGGGCTTTCTTGGCTCCCAAGTCCTTCTAGAAGGCTTTCCAAAAATATCTCAAGTAGTACTTTTTACTATTCATGACACCACTTTTTCGCGTCCGAAAATTCCGAAAATATTTCTGTGGGTCTTAGAATAATTCCAACACCCACTAAAATGATTTTGGGCGTATTCCGAAACAATTCCGGATTAGTGATTTTCATCTGCGAAAAGCAACCTAAGCATTTCCGGCAGCTCCGGAACATTTCCGGCAGCTCCGAAATATTTCCGAAAAAAATATTTTAATCTTTTCTCCAGAAAAATTCCAGAAGTTACTAGAACAATTCTGGCACTCTCCAAAATTACCAGGTGCTCTCCGAAACCTTTTCGGCTTAGTGGTTTACCCCGAAACAACTTTTCGGTTTTCTCTCTCGGAACTTTTCCGCCGTCTCCGAAACCTTTCCGGTGACTTTATCTCAGACTCCCTGTCTAGTATTCAACAGATAGATGACCCTTAAGCGTGTGACCCTGTAGGTTCGATGAAGTTTAGACATGACCGGAACACTTTCCGATCAATGATCAATAGCGGAACCGAGGACATCCATATTGATCCCTATACCCATACAAAGAATTATTCGAGTGAACCTTTAGTTGCTGTGTGCTATTCCTGTTGCTTCGCGATATATTACAAATACCCGAGGTGAGACTTATTGGCATCCCCGTGAATCAACAACTTGTCCACTATGCCAGTTACCTCGTTCCTGGTATTGTTCTCTTTTCTCGTTCCCGCGTTCCGGCATCCCTGTGATCAAATCACACTGTGTCTGGCCAAACGATGGTGGATACCGTAACACCGAGAGGGCCCTAAGAATATCTCTCCATCGACGGAGGAGCAAATCCCAATCTTGAGCTACCTAGTTCCTGGTCATACTTTTCCGTGAACCCGTAAGCCGCCGTAATAGCCACCCTTTTACAGATGACGTTTAACAAACCCCAAAGTTCACGAAGCAAGTACGAAGGAACTCGATACTCTCATGGTCTAAGGAATTATGCAAACGCTCAACTTTCTCTGTGTTATAATCCATTAACTGGTGACGAATGTATCTCATAGCATAACATCAATCTGGGTCGATTCAACACAAATGTTCTTCTAACATTGTGCCCTCAAAGTTGCCGGCATAGTAATGCCCATGATCAGGAAAACAGAACCATCATGCAACACTTGAGCTAGTCTTAGAGGCGAGACTAGGAATATATATTTTATCCGTTTATTATTCCACACGTGCATATGAGTCTTCCTCCGAGCCTCGTGGTTATTGCAGACTCGAGAACCATTGCAGTTATAGCATGGAATATAAACATAATTACAAACATGGAGATAAATAATAACATTTATTATTGCCTCTAGGGCATATCTCCTACAGACGCCGACTCCGAGCTCGAGATCAGCAATCGTCAAGGTCATCGCCAACGAAGAAGAAATCGATGACCTAGAAGATAGGCGCGAGGATTCTACGAAGAGACCGCACTCGACGAGTCGCACTATACACCTACGCGCTCGCCGACCACTCGACAACCCGCCGCCGCGCAGACAGCCGTCGCCCACCACGACAGCGACTCTGAGACTCAGACCGGCGAGTACTACGACCCAGATTGAAGACTAGACGAATTCGCCAACCTCATAAAGAACTAGAATCTGAGCCTGGGGATCGAAATCGACCCGCGAGTCCACGAGCACCCAGCGGATCACGCGCTGTTCTTCCGAATCTCAAGGAGGAAACGACACGCCGGATCCAGCAACCTCACGGTCAGGTAGCAGCTAGAAGGACCCTTCATGATCCACTGCTTCGAAGACGACCGGGGATACATCAGATCGGGCCACACTCTGGGAAACTGCTGCCTATTCAACGAACTCGCCGACAACCTCAAGGAGGAAAAACAGCGAGAAGCCAAGTGCACCCGACGAGCCGAGCAGTCGCCGACTCCAAGTCCTGAAAGACGCTCCAACCCGACTCAAGGACAGGTGTACACGATCCAAGAAGGCAGGGAATCGCAAGCCCAAAGGGACGCCTACACCCTGCAAGCTAGAGCAGCCGAAAACCTAAACACAGACGAAGTCTACCAGCTACACGACGCAGAAACCAGCATCACGTTCGACTAGAGTGATCGCCCTCTTGCAGTCTCAAGGCCGGGGCACGCGCCCCTGGAACTCGACGCTCAAATTGGAGGGTACGACATGGAGAAAATCTTCATGGACGGAGGCAGCAGCATGAACATAATATTCGTCAGCACCCTACACAAGATGCTGATCCCACGATCAGTATGGAAAAAATCAAGTACCGTGCTATACGGAGTAGTCCTAGGAGAAGCGGCTACTTCCCTTGAAATAATCGAGCTCGAAGTTGTCTTTGGCAGCAGACGCAATTTCGCAAGACACACCCTCGAGTTCGAAGTACTCGATTGGCAGTCGTAGTACCACGCCATACTGGGACGTCCAGCGTTCGCGCAATTCATGGCGAGTCCGCACTACGCCTACCTAAAACTCAAAATGCCAGGATCCGCGGGCGTCATTACAGCCAACGGGAGCTTCACCAAATCAGACCAATGTGATCGCGATTTTCACAAAGTTTCCGACACCTTTGGAGCCGAGCAATAACTCACAGAAATAGCCATGGCGACAGACAAAACTATCTTTCCGCTAGCAAGTCAAAGCGAGTCAAAAGAGTATGGGCGAGACTTCAGGATCGATAGCGACACGGTCACCCACCAAGTGCACCCAACGGACATAGAAAAAACAGTCCGCGTGTACGCCCATCTCTCGGAAGAGAAAGCGACTGCCCTCATCGCTTTCCTCCGTGAAGAATGGGAAATCTTTGCCTGGTGCCCAGCCGACATGCCAGGAGTACCGCGCGAGTTCGCGGAACACGTGCTGCGTATCAAGCCAAACACCAAGCCAGTGAAGCAGGCACTACGAAGATTCTCAGAACCCAAGCGCAGAGCAATCGGGGAGGAAGCCAACCGACTACTCGACGCCCAATTCATCCGAGAGACGAAGAAAGCCACTTGGATCGCCAACCCTGTGCTGGTACCCAAGAAAGACGCAGACGTGCTACGAATGTCTGTCGACTACGGGCCAGTCAACAAACACTGCCCAAAGGATCACTTTCCCCTGCCAAGAATCGATCAGATAATCGACTCGACAGCAGGATGCGATCTTCTTTCGTTCCTGGACGCCTACTCAGGATACAATCAGATCAGGATGAAGAAAGAAGATGAAGAGCACGCCTTGTTCACCTCACCCTGCGGCACATCCCGCCGCCCAAAAATGCCCTTCGGTCTAAACAATGCAGGAACAATATACCAGCAAATGACGCAAGCACGCGTCAGAAACCAGATCGACGGAAACGTCCAGGCTTACGTGCACGAGATCATCCTTACAATCAAGGAACTCAGACCAGAAGCAGATACAGAATACGGCAACACAAACAAACAAGTGCAAGCAGCAGCAACGGACATAATCGCTAATGAAGAAGGCAACAACGCAGTCGAGGATCCAGAGCAAGCCGCACCCGAAGACCTGGCTTGGAGAGAACCTCTCCTCAGATTCCTAATACAAGACACCCTGCCACAAGACGTTGCAGAAGCTCGGCGCATCAGTCGACGATCCAAAGCATACACGGTAATCAACAGACAACTCTACAAGCCTGGCATTTCCCAGGTCCTACAAAAATGCATAGACGAGGAAGACGGCAAAGCCCTAGTACTGGAGATCCAAGAAGGCACCCGCGGACACCATGCCGACAGTCGAGCACTCGTGGCAAAAGCCTTTCGAGAAGGATTCTACTGGCCAACAACCATAAGAAACACATAGGATATCGTGCAACATTGCGCCACCTGCCAAAAGTTCGCGAGCAGGCCGCACACCCCAGCATCAGAACTCAAAACCATACCACTATCATGGCCACTTGCCACATGGGGACTCAACATGATGGGCCCACTCAAGAAATCATCAAAGGGAGGAAGAACTCACCTGCTAGTAGCAGTCGACAAGTTCACCAAGTGGATCGAAGCAGTGCCCATCACCAGCTCCACAACCCTCACGACAGTAAATTTTATCAAATCAATCATCTTCAGGTTCGGGGTACCTCACAACATCATCACGGACAATGGTACGAACTTCACAGCGGCAAAATTACAGAACTTCTGCGAAGAACTGGATATCAAAATGAACTACGCATCAGTCGCGCACCAACAGTCCAACGGCCAGGTGGAAAAAGAAAATGGCCAAGTATGCGGAGGAATAAAAAAAACGGCTCCTTACACCACTTGAGCAGGCCGCGGGCAGTACTATGGAGCCTGCGCACTACCCCAAATACCGCAACCTAGTACACACCTTTCTTCATGGTGTACGGGTCAAAGGCAGTGCTACCACACGACCTCAAATTCGGGGCACCCCGGATCTCGGGGTACGAGGAAGAGGAAGCAGAAGAAGCACTGCAAGATGACAAGGACACATCAGACGAAGCAAGAGACACAACCCTAGAAAGTTCAGAGGGGTAAAAGGACAAGCTGCGCACTTACCAAAGCAGCCGCCTGCGCACCAAAACCTTCAACAAAGGCGACCTTGTCCTACGGCTCATACAAGAGAAAGTCCACAATCTTGCCCCCCAATTGGAAGGGACGTTCATAATTTCAGAAGTCATAGGAGGAGGCGCCTATAGACTAAAGAACCCGAAGACTGACGAGGACGTGGGAAATCCATGGAACGTAGCGAACCTACGCTTGTTCTACCCATAGTCTCCACCAATCATCCTCAACTGGCAGCTCATGTAACCCTTCGAAGCAATAAAATGATGTTGCCCAAATACTACCACCTCAAAGCACTCGGGGGCTCGAGTACAAAACTCCCCCCGAGAGACGCTATCGTCGCTCATGCGATCTTTACCCAAAGCACTTGGGGGCTCGAGTACAAACTCCTCCCCGAGAGGCGCTATCGTCGCTCATGCGATCTTTACCCAAAGCACTCAGGGGCTCGAGTACAAACTCCCCCCGAGAGACGCTATCCTCGCTCATGCGATCTTTACCCAAAGCACTCGGGGGCTCGAGTACAAATTCCTCCCGAGAGACGCTATCATCGCTCATGCGATCTTTACCCAAAGCACTCGGGGGCTCGAGTACAAAACTCCCCCCGAGAGACGCTATCGTCGCTCACGCGATCTTTACCCAAAGCACTCGGGGGCTCGAGTACAAACTCCCCCCGAGAGACGCTATCGTCGCTCACGCGATCTTTACCCAAAGCACTCGGAGGCTGGAGTACAAACTCCCCCCAAGAGACGCTATCGTTGCTCATGCGATCTTTACCCAAAGAACTCGGGGGCTCGAGTACAATCTCCCCCCGAGAGACGCTATCGTCGCTCATGCAATCTTTACCCAAAGCACTCGGGGGCTCGAGTACAAACTCCCCCCTAGAGACGCTATCGTCGCTCATGCGATCTTTACCCAAAGCACTCGGGGGATCAAGTACAAACTCCCCCCCGAGAGACGCTATCGTCGCTCACGCGATCTTTACTTAAAACCACTCGGGGGCTCGAGCACCATCTCCCACCGAGAGACGCTATCGTCGCTCAGGCAGCCCGAAAATTAAAGGGTACAAACAAATACCCCACTGAAAGGTGTCCACCTACGGAACTGACAATTGCAGAAATCAAAGGAAAGCCACGACCAGCCCAGTAACCTGGCAGAGCACCAAGCACTTTGGAAATAGATATAAACGGAGGCATCAAACGAAGAAAGTCCTTTTAGCCTTCACCTGATCGCCAACGATCACCTAAATACTCGGGGGCTACTCCCATCGGGAGCGCTGTCGTGCACCCGATATTACCAGCAGCAATCACAGAAGGACGACAAAGGAAACAAATTTTAGCTTACGTTCGACTCTACAACTCGAACATAGCCTCGGGGGCTACTCCCATCGGGAGCGCTGTCGCGCACCCGATAGAACCTACAGTACAAGGATTTGACGGACTCGAAGACAACTCTCGTTGAAAGACTTAAAGATAGATCACATCGCAAAGGACTCGAAGACAGATTCCATTACATAGACTCAAACACAGTTCGCGTTACAAGGACCCAAAGATCATTCTCAGTATAAAAAGACTCGAAGTACATTGGATAGAAGGTAGCTCTGATTACTCGAAGGCAATCCTCATTACATGGAGAACTAACCTAGTTACAAAAGCCACAACACTACTGGAAATGAGGAATTTGCCATGTGGGAAGGGCTTTTCCGTCTGCTTTCTGTCGGGGCGGACGGCAAAGACATGGTATGCCGTCCGCTACCCTAATTACAGACAGCAAAAAACAAGCATACGGCAAAGAGCATTTGCCGTCTGTTCATTGCTAGTATTACTAGGATTGCTAGTTAGTTAGTCTAGGATTTTAGTTAGAATAAGAAAAGAAGAAGAGAAAAAAGATATAGTAAACAAAAGAAGAAGAAGAAGAAGAAGAAGAAGAAGAAGAAGGATAAGGAGGAGAAGAAGAATAAGAAGTTGGAGGTGAAGAAGGAGGAGGAGGAGAAAAAAATAGATAATGAAATAAATGTAAATAATAGGAAAAACCAAAAGAAAAAAATAGATGTAATTACCGGTATCGAGTTTCCGTGTTGATTGGGTGCATTTTACAGTGCATGACTTTCCCTGCTGTGTGGGTCCGGTGTTCGACGACCTCCGCCCCCTAAATTCGACGACCTACCTGAGTTCGAGGGTGAGCAAAACAATTCTTATCCTCTCTCCCCATTTCTTTTGCTCAATTGTGGTCTTACACTAGCTAACTAGGTAGATTTATTATATTTATATGTAAAGTCGCGTAAGCAGTATGCATCTCCCGTTCGAAAGGGTTACAGTTATAAATATGCATATTTATAATAGTGATTCTTTTGAATTGTCCAACGTTATCCATGGACAGCCCGAGTATGTATGTAGATTGGGTCGGTTTCCCATGCTTTGGTACCGATCCGACGCGGTATTTCGTCAGCGCCTCCCTGTTGTTCTCCGGATACACAACCTCTCGGCTTGTTGTCGAGACGTGTATTAGGAGAACAGCGGGGAGGTGCTGCCGAAATACCGCGTCGGATCGGGACCAAAGCATGGGAACCGAACCAATCTACATACATACTCGGGTGGGATTAGGACCTATCTTTACCTATTAGTGTGTAGGTTAATTGCATATGCCGTAGCTATGTATGATAAAAGCAATAAAAAGTGGACGTAATAAAATTGTATATTTGTTGTTTAGTAGCTAGCTGTAGCAACAAGATGAGCGATGATCGTGCGTGGATGTACACTGGTCGCCCTAATCAGAAAGAGATCAGCAATGAATGGGCAATGACAACCAAGGAGTTTCTGAGAGCGGCGTTTGCAAATGGGCAGAGAAAAACCAGGTGCCCCTGCGTTAGGTGCGACAATTATAAACAGGCGACAGAGGTGGATATGGGTAAACACTTGCAGAAGTTGGGTTATAAGCCTGGTTATACGGTGTGGAGCTTCCATGGCGAGTCTGGCGGACGACGGAGAGAGGAGGTGGTCCGCCAGCGCACGGATGAGTACGGAACCGGGATTGAAGACATGGTGCAGGACTTTGACGATGCGCGTGATGAGGACGATGAGATGGAGGAATCTGCGAAGGCCTTCTATGAGATGTTGGAGTCTTCGAAACGTCCGTTGCACGCTCACACTGAGCTTTGTCAGCTCGATGCCATCGCACAGTTGATGGCTTTGAAGGCACAATTCAACTTGGGCACAGATTGCTACAACGCGATCACGACCCTAATTGGGCAGTTTCTACCAAAAGATCATGTTATGCCTGCAAACCTGTACCAATCGGATAAAATCCTCAAGGTACTTAAGATGCCCTATGAGCAGATACATGCTTGTGAAAATGGATGTGCTTTATTTAGGAAAGAGTATGCGGACGAAGACTATTGTCCCAAATGCAAGTCATCCAGGTATGTTGTGGTAGACAATGGTCAAGGTGAGAAGACGCAGACCAAAATACTTGTAAATGTTCTTAGGTATCTTCCAGTGATACCAAGAATTGAACGCCTTTACATGATGGAAGAGACATCCAGACAGATGACATGGCACAAACATGGGAAGAGAACATAATTTGATGCAGATGGGAAGCCGATGTTGACTCACCTATCGGATGGTTCAGCATGGAAGCACTTTGATGAAAAACATTCGGAAAAATCTAAGGATCCAAGGCATTGCCGAATCGCCGTCGGCACAAATGGGTTCAATCCTTTCGGTCTGATGGAAGCCTCATATAGTTGTTGGCCTGTATTTGTCATGCCACTCAATCTCCCCCCCTCAGAGATTATGAAAAGGAAGAACATTTTCCTGACGTTGATAGTACCAGGGCCCAAATATCCGGCGAAGAACATGGATGTGTACATGCAACCGCTTAAGGAGGAATTGCAACAAGCTTGGGACGAAGGGTTCAAGACATACGATGCAGCTAGCAAAAAGACCTTCAAAATGCATGTTTGGTACCAGTACTCGATGCATGACTTGCCGGCGTATGTGCTTTTCGCTGGCTTCTGTGTTCATGGAAAGTTCGGGTGCCCAACATGCAAGGCTGCTCTTCAGTTTCATTGGCTGAAGGCGGGTGGCAAGTATTCCTACTTCGACTTGCATAGATAGTTTCTTCCTCCTAAGCATCCTTTTAGAAAAGACAAGAAGAACTTCATCAAAGGCAAAGTTGTCAAAAACCTGGCAGCACCTACGATGACGGGCGAACATGTCTTGGCACAGTTGAACTCTCTTGAGCCTGATCCAGAACGTCCCGGGTATTTTAAGGGATATAATTCGGAACACGCCTGGACTCACAAGACATGCTTCTGGGATCTCCCCTACTTCCAAGACCTCGAACTTCCACACAATATTGACGTGATGCACACTGAAAAAAATATCGGCGAGGCCCTGTTTGGTACATTTTTTGGCATAGATGGGAAGTCAAAGGATAATCCTAAAGCTAGAGTCGACCAGGAGACTCTATGTGATAGACCCTCACAGAACATGCGACAGCCGAAAGGAAAGAAGAATTGGTCCAAGCCAAGGGCCTGGTTCAATCTTGAAAGGGGGCATATCAGGGAAATTCTCTTGTGGGTGCAAAACAGTTTGATGTTCCCCGATGGGTATGCAGCGAATCTGAGGAGGAGAGCGAGTCCAGAAAAACATAAAATATTTGGGCTGAAGAGTCATGATTGGCACATATGGCTTGAGCGGGTAATGCCGGTGATGTTGCGCGGCTATATCCCCGAGGAAGAGTGGCTAGTACTGGCAGAACTGAGCTATTTCTTTCGTGTTCTTTGTGCTAAAGAACTATCCGATGGCGTGCTAGAAGACATGGAAGATATGGCGCCGGAGTTGCTCTATAAGTTAGAGAAGATCTTTCCACCGGGTTTTTTTAATCCGATGCAGCATTTGATATTGCATCTCCCGACCGAGGCAAGATTAGGTGGCCCTGTGCAAAATCGTTGGTGCTATTCAACGGAGAGAATGCAGAAGACGCTTCGAGCAAAATGTAAAAATAAACGTAGAATTGAAGCATCGATGGCCGAGGCTTTCATTACCGAGGAGGCGGCAAACTTCGTGACAACACATTATGAAGCCAAAAATCTCCATTTGCATAATCCAAAGCCTCGATACAATACTGGCGACCCCCAACGGCGTCAATCCAACCTCAGCCTATTCAAAGGGAAGCTCGGACCTGTTGGTGCTTCGAGAAATAAGATTTTAGATATCAAAGAATGGCGGACTCTTACACTGTATATCTTCAGCAACCTAACAGAAGTGCGACCGTACATCGAGTAAGTGCTCGGTACGTACATTGTTTCGCAACTTCTAATAATTCTTGTTTCTTATTAATTCCCCTGAATTCATATAGTCGATACGTCGCCAAATTCTCGAATGGAGTGGCTATTGAAAGTGATTCCATCGCAGAGTATGAGCTTCTTTCCAATCAAGGAGACGACAATCCTGGTTTCATCTCTTGGTTCAAACGAACGGTAACTATCATTCATATATAGGGTTTCATTTGTTGGTTCGACCTATGTTTCACTAATATACCAATCCTTTCCTATAAAACTTATAGGCAAATGAGGAGCCTATGGACGCCGAATTGAGACAATTCGCTAATGGTTTTGACAATAAGGTTCGTGTATTTGAGAAATACGACATCAAAGGGTATCGCTTTTGTACTGTTGATAAAGAGCGAAAAATGGCCGATCGAAAAAGTACAAATTCGGGTGTCTCTGCTGTCGGCGACGGAGGTATTGAGTATTATGGAAGAGTTGAAGCAATATACGAACTTCTATTCTATGGTGAAAATCCTCCCAACGTCGTTGTCTTCAAATGTCATTGGTTTCTCCCGTCGAGGACTAGACGAACTCATGAACATGTAGGTCTAGTCGAAATTCGACAAGACACCCATTTTAATGTCCCTGATGTCTATATTACGGCTCAACAGGCCACCCAGGTTTTCTATCTATCCTACCCCTGCCAAATGGTTGAAAACCTGAAAGGTTGGGATGTCGTTTATGATGTGCCACCTCATATTAGACCACCTCCCCCCAATGAAGAGGATTATGTACCCCACATTGACCCAGAGACATATGAAGGAGAATTCTTCCAAGAAACACGCGTGATAAAAAAACGTTTCCGAAACCGCTCTACGCAACCCCAGAACATGGAAGAAGACAATGAGAATGAACCCGCTAACGACGATGTTGAAGAGCCTGAAGAAGAAGAGGTTACTGCTCGAGATGACCTGTCCATGCTTGACCGTTTACATAAAGGCCTTCCAAATGTTGGTGTTGTTGAACTTGATGAGGCCGTCATTATCGACGACACGCGTGATAGTGATGAAGATCCTTCAATTGATCGCGGAGAAGATACCGATAATCCCGACTATTGTTAGTTGTATGCATCTCAACTTTAATTATATATATATATATATATTCTCATTATTGCAGTAATTACTTTTGTATTATTAATTCTTTTTCTCATTGTACTAATTATTTTATTTTAATTCTTGGCAGGTTCGTGACAGATATGGAGGGCGAGACCTCAGGCTCGCGAGGGAGGGGTCATGCGCTCCCACCTCTGGCTCTACGGAGGTCTTTGCTCGAGAGTATTTCCTCGCCTCCTCCTTCTTCTGATGAGGTGCCCAGGGGGAGAGGAGGTCGGAAGAAGACCGGGAGAGGCAAAGCAGGTGGTGGTCACGGGAAAGGGAAACAGACACATGCTGCTGCTTCCTCGCCGCCACCTCCGGCTGATTCACCAGAGCACTGCAGGGTGGATCCCTCCTCGGACACTCCGATCCACCAGCCTGAGGTGGAGGAGGAGGCTACGTCCACCCGCATGACCTGGAGTCCCTGGCCGGACCAGCCGGAGCAGCACACGCCTGAGGGGGAGGCTGGTGCCGAGCTGGACACTACGGATGAGGAGGAGGTGGCTGAGGGTACCACCGTGTACAAGCGTGGGGGTACACGGCTCCCGTCCGTGCCGGTTACTCCCGCCCATAAGTGGTTGATTACGCCTGATGGAGAGACTTAGGTGCACTTATACTCTCTTCCGGTACCTTCTATACTTATGTCTATCTGATGGCTTTGTCTTTTTATACTGCAGGGGTTGGATATACGGCAATGGTGTCCGTAATCCCAACTCCATCCTTGGTGTGCTCGTCAGGGAGAACTTCCCGGGGCTGGTTCAATTGCCCGGACCTGATGAGGTTCCGCAGCCTGGACTCAAATGGGAGCACTATTGTGCTGCCCCGGCCCCGTCGGATACGACCATCAACGGGGTCGAATGCCACACCAGAGCCAACATGGTGATCAACGGCTTTTGGGTAATTTCTGTTTCACACAATAAAATCTTGACAATAGCTAGTTGGTGCACTCATCAGTGTTGTCTCGTGCTATTGCAGGCCTACTACAAGGTCGATGAGTCCAAGGAGCAGGAGGCGGAGGACGTGATAGTTGCAGAGGCCACACGCCTCTTGCAGAACACAAGGCACGAGATGCGAGTGCAGGCGGTCCGTGACTACTACGCCAAGCAAGGGCGCAAGCGTAGCAAGAAGGACTGCCGCAAGAAGTTTCTGACCAGGGCCTAGTACATGACGGTAACCCTTCTTAAGTCTTGAATAGTTTGCTTGATTTGATTCCTATCTAGGCTACTTATTAGTTTCCTTGTTTACTAACTTAGGCGCCGCCGAGATGGTGTGCGGACAAGATGGATTGTTGGGAGGTCATTGTGGACCACTGGTGCTCAGATGCCTGGTTGGCCGTCCACAACAATGCCAAGGACTGGCGCGCCCAAATGGTTGGTGTGCCACACCATCAAGGCAGCCGTAACTTAGCTGGTTACGGGCATAAATGGGTATGTGCAAATTCTTCTTTGCTTTGTCTTTTAGGCACCCACTTACTAATATCATGCTTTGCTTTGTCTTTTAGGCGGAGCATAATAAAACGGAGGTGCCTCAAGTGTTCGACATGTATGGCATGTCCCATACAGCGTCGTACAAGAAGGCCAAGGCGCTCTCAGAGTCGGATCTCGCCACTCCTTCGACTTTCACCAACATTGCCGCCTATAGTAAGCTCAAGGCTTATACTGAGGTGGCAAAGGAGAAGCACGGGGAGGCTTACACCCCGATTGGGAAGCCTATTGACCCGGAGCTGGTGATGATCTTTGGTGGCGGAAGGCGCCATGGCGCCATGGCCATTGGAGATAAGTTGATTAGGTGTGATAAGACTGTTCCTGAGATCAAGGCGCGCCAAACGAGTTCTTCTCCTGCTATAAGGACTCTTCCGCGGCCATTCGACCTTTCTATCCAGGTTATCCATAAGGACTCTTGCATTCTTGCTTTCTCTCATCGAATATTACAATGCTAACTAGAGGAGTGGGGTTGCAGGAAGCTCTTGAGAAAGAGAGACGGAACACCCAGCGGCTACTGGAGGAGAAGGAGCGGTTGGCAGAGGAGAAGGCAGCGGAGAGACAGCGGCTGGCGGAGGAGAGGACGATGAAGGCTCTCGAGGAGGCCGCGGCACGACACGATGCATCGAACCGGGCCTTGTATGAGCTCTTCGTGGTAAGTCACTTGTTCATATTCACCCAAAGAATGCATGTTATAA
This sequence comes from Bromus sterilis, assembly GCA_950022295.1. Lineage (NCBI taxonomy): Eukaryota > Viridiplantae > Streptophyta > Magnoliopsida > Poales > Poaceae > Bromus > Bromus sterilis. The sequence continues at coordinate 263,678,524 of OX465596.1, read as the reverse complement.
TTTTTGTTTATATTACTAACTAATATGATTGACTCATGAAAAACAAATGTGCAGACTATGTGCGAGAAGACTGGTCAGGCCGCTCCACCGATGCCGATCATTTCTCCTGTGGGGACGGTGAGTATCTTTCGATGATCATCAATACCATATTGAGTGGCGTCGTGCTAACCTCTAGTTGATCTTTTCATGTAGCATAACTCTCGGGTTGCGTCCCATGACCCTTCTCCACCGTCAACATCGGCCAACCCGACGGATGCTTCTCAGCCACCTCAGCCTTGAGGGCTACACTCCGGTAAGTTGTCTTCTATTTTGCTTTATTAATGCTTAGTTAGCTTGATATGCTCACAAAATGGTTAGTTAGCTCTTCTTCTTCTCTTCTTCTTATTCTTCTTCTCTTCTTCTTCTCTTTCTTCTTCTTCTTCTTTTTCTTCTCTTCTCCTTCTTCTTCTTCTTCTTCTTCTCCTTATTCTTCTTATAACTTTCTTAGCTTCATTTTGCAGATTTGCTTCAAGGGGAGTCATGCTATGATGGAGTGCTGCATTTGGACTTGTAGTTTAGTTTCATAAACTGTTTTGGTCACTATGTGCTTTGTATTTGCCATGTATATATGTGAAACTATGAAATGCTTGTTGGAACCTTGTTCACATGTGAATCTTGTATGCAAACCTTGTTGGACACTATATATTGTTTGTTGGTCACTATAATGTTTGTTGGATACTATATATTGAGATTATATATATATATATATTTGTCAAATGCAGGGATTTAAAAGGAAACAGAAAAAACAGAGGCTATACAGCCTCTTTGCCGTCTGCAAGCTGCCGGCAAAGGCCTTTGTCGTCTGCTTGCAATTGGCAAAGTGGACACGTGGCGCCCAGCTGTGCAATCTGGCAACAGCTGGGTGACCATTTGGTCATTATGCCGTCTGCCTCCGGCAAGGCAGACGGAAACGGGTGTCTGTATGCCGTCTGTCAGTAGACGGCGTTAACGACCTGACGGAGCCGGCTGGTAAAGTTTCGCCGTCACGCCCGCTCTGCCGTCTGCTTGCACAAATGCGCACGGCAAAGGTGGTTTGCCGTCCGTCGATTTCCCGCAGACGGCAAAGCACCTCTTTGCCGAAGAAATAGCTGACGGGTGCTTTGCTGTGCGGGGGCAGACGGCAAAGGACTTTGCCGTCCGCCATATAGGTGTTTGCCGTCCGCCGAGGCAGACGACAAATAGGTGTTTGCCGTCCGCCGAGGCAGACTCTCGAAGCAATAAAATGATGTTTCCCAAATACTACCACCTCAAAGCACTCGGGGGCTCGAGTACAAAACTCCCCCCGAGAGACACTATCGTCGCTCACGCGATCTTTACCCAAAGCACTCGGGGACTCGAGTACAAACTCCCCCCGAGAGACGCTATCGTCGCTCACGCAATCTTTACCCAAAGCACTCGGGGGCTCGAGTACAAACTCCCCCCGAGAGACGCTATCGTCGCTCACGCGATCTTTACCCAAAGCACTCGGGGGCTCGAGTACAAACTCCCCCCGAGAGACGCTATCGTCGCTCATGCGGTCTTTACCCAAAGAACTCGGGGGCTCGAGTACAAACTCCCCCCGAGAGACGCTATCGTCGCTCATGCGATCTTTACCCAAAGCACTCGGGAGCTCGAGTACAAACTCCCCCCTAGAGACGCTATCGTCGCTCACGCGATCTTTACCCAAAGCACTCGGGGGATCGAGTACAAACTCCCCCCGAGAGACGCTATCATCGCTCACGCGATCTTTACTTAAAACCACTCAGGGGCTCGAGCACCATCTCCCACCGAGAGACGCTATCGTCGCTCAGGCAGCCCGAAAATTAAAGGGTACAAACAAATACCCCACCGAAAGGCGTCCACCTACGGAACTGACAATTGCAGAAATCAAAGGAAAGCCACGACCAGCCCAGTAACCTGGAAGAGCACCAAGCACTTTGGAAATAGATATAAACGGAGGCATCAAACGAAGAAAGTCCTTTTAGCCTTCACCTGATCGCCAACGATCACCTAAATACTCGGGGGCTACTCCCATCGGGAGCGCTGTCGTGCACCCGATATTACCAGCAGCAATCACAGAAGGACGACAAAGGAAACAAATTTTAGCCTACGTTCGACTCTACAACTCGAACGTAGCCTCGGGGGCTACTCCCATCGGGAGCGCTGTCGCGCACCCGATAGAACCCACGGTACAAGGATTTGACGGACTCGAAGACAACTCTCATTGAAAGACTTAAAGATAGATCACATCGCAAAGGACTCGAAGACAGATTCCATTACATAGACTCAAACACAGTTCGCGTTACAAGGACCCAAAGATCATTCTCAGTATAAAAAGACTCAAATTACATTGGATAGAAGGCAGCTCTGATTACTCGAAGGCAATCCTCATTACATGGAGAACTAACCTAGTTACAAAAGCCACAAGCAGCCGATAAGCCTACATCATCAATCACACAAGGAATTACGACTTCTACATGTGTGCCCATGCTGGCATGATTGGCACTAAGACAACGAGCATCATCACAGACAAAGGAGGAGTCGAAGTAGCCAGCTCATGATGTCAATGACATAACAAAAGGTGAAGCTCGAGTTATTTGCGGAGCACCGAGGGCGATGCTCGACTAGCTTCTTCTCCTGCTCCACCAGCTTCTTCTCCAGCTCCACCCGAGCTGCTGGCGAAGATGACGCCGCTGCCTCCAGTTCTACAAGGTCGCATGGCGTGCCCGCTTGATGGCTGGCTTGACGTCGAGGTCCTCTTCAGAGCCGGAGGGCACAACATCACCAACCGAGGAGTCGCCGGAGGATGAAGCCGTTGAAGACGCAGGCGTAGGACTCCTCGACCTGTCGGAATTGTCACTTCTTGTCTCCTTCCAGTACGGATCCATGCGATTGCCGCTCGGGTCAAAAGCACGGATGGTGAGAGTATTTTCGCCATCAAAGCGGCAACAGAGGGTATCACCATCACGCAAGTTCAAACGCCGAGAAAACGACTTCCAGCCAAATCCAAGAAAAATCAAGCGAAAACTATCGATCTCCAACTCAACATAAGAAGGAGACCGAGTGCACCCCTGAAGACGAAGCAGCAAGCCATCAAGACTACGATCAGAAATAAGAGCAGAAAATGCAGGAGGAAGAAGAATGTGAGCGGCGTTCCGACCACGGACGCGTAGCAGGAAATCGTAGCGCCAAAAACCCTCCTCCGAAGAAGAGGAGGAAGGCGACCACATCGCACCACGATGGCCGCCGCGAGAGGAGCGCGGAGTACGACTACCGCGGCCATGGCAAACACGGCCACGGCCAGTCATACCTGCACCTCGCTTGGGCCCCATGAGATGAGGAAGATGAAGAAGAGGAGCAAGATGGGTAGATGACGAACACTGCTGCTAGATGAAGAAGAGGGGTCTATTTATAGCACAAACCCAAGGTCACGTAGAAGCCCAGACGATGGTAGCAATTAATTCAAAGACCAAGCATGCCGGACGATTCGAATTCCGAGACAAAGATGCCTTCACACGGGCGGCACTGTGCGCTGGACGCGTCAAATCTCGCGCGTTTTCAATGCGCGCATCGGTAACTCAAACAGGCGGCTGTAGCACGCCACAAAGGAGATCGTTATCCTTAGCAAGAAAAGGTAAATCAAAAGTGGCAGAGCAAAAGACAATGCAGCCTGCAAGCACCGTTTTTACTAACTCAAATACATTTTTTTAAATATATTTAACTCCCATCGGGAGCGTATCCACTCATGAGAGTTTCGGGTGCTCCCTCACCTAGAAGAAAAGACGTGCTTGAGTGATTACTCGCATCCATGAGAGCTTCGGGTGCTCCCTCACCTAGAAGAAAAGACGTGCTCGATTGATTACTCGCACCCATGAGAGTTTCGGGTGCTCCCTCACCACGACACGAGATAAGAAGACTGGCACTCGCCAGACCGTACGGTCCCAGAGTATCGGGTGCTCCCTCACCCCGATAACGAAGGCGATACTCGAGTGATTACTCGCAGAAATTTGAGTGGCCGAGCACTCAGAGACCTCCCGAGAAAGTACTCCTCTACATTACTCCACGCCTGAGCGCTCGACAAAGCTCCGCGAGTGACCGCTAAAGACAGCTCACTTGATTGTTTATTCCAAGTGGGTGCATCGCTAACTAGGCTCCGTGCCTCGATAAAAAGTACATATTCCTGTAAACACGATACACTGTGCCCGGATGCCACACAAGCTTAACGTGTAGGTAAGACCCCGCTGCGCAGATCGGCCGGGCTAGGACTTGCCGCAGAGTGATTTCACTCCCAATCTTTCCATGCGCTTGCATGATAGAAAAAGCCGGGCGGACGCGCCTAGGCTACGAACCTTACTGGCGGCAACTGATCATTGTAAGACCTGCAGTGGCATGGCTTTTGCTCGACACCAGTGTTCCAAGCTCATGTCGAGGGATGTGAGCTTGATTGGACTACTGCGGTTTTTTCCAGTAGTGCAATTCACCAAGGCTTGACCAGTCGACTCCTTGGGCCCTTTCAGCTTAGCAATCCCTCGAAACAGGTTTTGTCATGGCCCTAGACTGCCAGCGACCCGTGGTTGAACCGTGCATACATCAAAACAACGCAAGAATGGACTCGAGTCCCTGCGTGACTCTTCGAGCCCCCCAGGCACTCGGGGTCTACTAACGAGGGGGTGTCCCCACGACTCCTATGGATGGGCCTACCCGGTGTACCCGAAGACAGAAGGCCCACAAGGATGCCGCCTGGACCCAGCCTTGGCCCACTAGTGGCACCGACGTAGGAGTCTGCGACTCATAAGGAAGGTGCAAACCTGTCGTACGGTACAAGCTTAGGGTTAGGAAACATTATCTGTAATCTGGGACGGACTCCCCGAGACCTGGCCGACTATATAAAGGCTAGGAGGGGAGACGTCAAGAGGATCCAAGACACAATCTGTAACCCGAGCCTTGTGCGCACTAGCCTTGGCCTTCCCTGTAATCGTATCTCCAAGCAATAATATCGAGCAGGAACATATCCCTCTGTTAGCCGACGAGCTATCGTCCAAACTGTGCCCTCATGACTAACCCAGGGTCCCTGACCATGGGATTTTCCGGGGTCCATCCCCGTCAATTGGCGCCGTCTGTGGAAACTACACAGGTTGGAATTACGATCTCGGCGGTTCCGTCTTCAGTAAGCCACAACTCAAGAGCAAGAAGCAGATCCAATCCACCCGGAGAACTCAAGATCACGGCAAACATCTTTGCCGGCCCCTTGGCCTGCAGCTGTGCCAAGACCAGTACTATGGAGGCAACCGAGTCCACCGCCAGTGAGGAGAAATCGACGACCCAAAAGAAAGACGCAAGGGTTCTACGCAGAAATCCAGATCTACGAACTACAACACGAAGCAGAGGACCTGCCGACCACTCGATGACCCACCGTCACCTAGACACCCGCCGCACAACAAGACGCCGACTCCGAGCTCGAGATCAGCAATCGTCAAGGTCATCGCTTGGAGATGATCTGATTGTTTGAAAGAGAGGTAGGGGATAGCTGTTGCGGGTGATCTATGGATGGAAGAGGCGTTATTTTTCCACATTCCAAGGATTTCCCACGTCCTAATCGGTCTTCGGGTTCTTCAGCCTGTAGGTCCCTTCCCATTATGTGGCGAGTTTATGCACTTTTTCCTGCTTCAGTCGTAGCACAAGGTCCCCGACCCTGAAGACCCTGGTGCGGGGTCGACTGATTTGGTATGTGCACAGCTTCTTTTGGTATCCTTCTGGTCGTGACATGGCGATGTCTCATGCCTCATCTTCTACGTATTTGTTTCTTCTGCTTCTTCCTCTTCGTATCCTGTGATGCGCGGGGCACCGAATCTTAGGCCGTGTGGGAGTACTGCTTCTTCACCATACACCATGAAGAAAGGAGTGTATTGGGTTGAGGTATTGGGTGTTATTCATAGGCTCCATAAGACAGCCGGTAGTTCCTCGACCCAGTTTCCTGCGACTTGTTCGAGTGGTGCGAGGATACGTTTGTTGATGCCACCGCAAACTGGACCGTTGGCTTTCTGTACCTGGCCGTTGGACTGCGGGTGTGTGACTCATGCATAGCTGATTTTGATTTCTAGCTCTATGCACAAGTTCTAGAATTCGTCAGCTGTGAATTTGTGCCATTGTCGGTGATGATATTGTGTGGTACTCCGAAGAGGAATATGATGGATTTGATGAAGTTTACGGCTGGGAGAGTTGTCGATCTGGTGATAGGTACTGCTTCAGTCCACTTTGTCAACTTGTCGACTGCGACGAGTAGGTGGGTGCGACCACCCTTCGAGCATTTATTCAGGTGTCCTACCATGTCGAGTCCCCAGGTTGCGAAAGGCTAGGCCAACGGTATTGTCTTGAGTTCTGATGCTGGTGCGTGAGGCCTGCTGGCGAATTTTTGGCACGCGACGCAGCGTCGTACAATGTCTTATGCGTTTCTCATGGCGGTTGGCCAATAGAAACCTTCCCAAAAAGCTTTGGCTACCAAGGTGCGACTGCTCGCGTGGTGGCCATAGATTCCTTCATGAATCTCGAGTAGTAGTGCCTTGCCATCTTCTTCTTTTATGCATCTTTGGAGCACCTAGGAGATGATGTGCTTGTAGAGTCCCCAGTTGATTATGGTAAAGGATTTGGAGCGTCGAGTGATGCGTCGTGCTTCTGTGACGTCCTGTGGTAGGATGTTGTGTATCAAGTAGTTTAAGAAGGGTCTTTTCCACGCTGGCCCTTCGGGTGCTGACGAGGGGGTGACCCCACGACTCCTATGGATGGCCTACCCGATGTACCCGAAGACAGAAGGCCCACAAAGATGCCGCCTGGACCCAGCCTTGGCCCACTAGTGGCACCGACGTAGGAGTCTGCAACTCATAAGGAAGGTGCAAACCTGCAGTACGGTACAAGCTTAGGGTTAGGAAACATTATCTGTAATCTGGGACGAACTCCCCAAGACCTGGCCGACTATATAAAGGCTAGGAGGGGAGACGTCAAGAGGATCCAAGACACAATCTGTAACCCTAGCCTTGTGCGCACTAGGCTTGGCCTTCCCTGTAATTGCATCTCCAAGCAATAATATCGAGCAGGAACGTATCCTCCTGTTATCCGAGGAGCTATCGTCCAACCTGTGCCCCTCATGACTAACTCAGGGTCCCTGACCATGGGATTTGCTTGGGTCCATCCCCGTCAGGTGGTGGAGGCCCTTGTTATTTGACTGCATCACTGGCTTCTCCTTCGGTTGCTGGATCTACTGCTGCTACGTGCTCGGGCCCGGTTTCCTGGTTTGCTGGTGTGCTTGTAGGGGTTGCTTCCTTGGTCGCAGTTGGCTCAAGTGCCCTTGCGCTTGGATGGAGCGATGCTGGATGCTCTCGAGGAAGACTTGGTCTGCGGGTGGATCCAATGTTTACGAGCTCATCTGCTTCCGTTTTATTTGCTCTTGTGACGTACTTGAGCTCGCATCCATCGAAATCACCTTCTAGGGTGTTGTAGAGATTTTGGTACGTGCACATGTTGTCTGCGAGTGCTTTGCAATCTCTCATTGTTTGTTGGATGACTAATGGCTTCTCGCCCCTCTTTGGTTACCCCAAGTGGAAGGTTGAGATGTTGCTAGCAGTAAATTTCCCTTACACGAGGACGGTAAGGTTTATCAAATCCATGAGTACTCCAAGGATCTACAAGTAGGTGTCTTCTGCTCTGGCGCTTACAGAAGACGTGGACCTGCACACAAAAGAAATTACTTTCCTCCCAACAAGTACAGAGAGGTTGTTAATCTCTCCGGCCTTGTCGTTTACAAAGGGTCAAACGCACGGTGGAAGTAGTGATGGTGATAGAAACTAAAAGGAAATAAAGCAGTAAATAGTTGAGGTGTAAACATTGGTAGAAATAAGGACCGGGGTCCCATGATGTTCACTAGTGATGTATCTCTCCCAAAAGACGATAAAATAGCTAAGCTGGGTGAACAAATTACAGCTGGTCAATTGACAGAATTATAAACGCATCGCAATGCTAATTATGCTGCAAAGAAAGTTAGAGGCTCAAAAGTATGGGCAATACACCAATAGAAGTAGACTGAAATCCAACTGCATCTACTCACTAATCATTCACCTTGAGATATCTCTCCAGAACATTTCTCTAGTATTAAGTTGCAAGCCCCACCAAAAGTGTAAACCCAAAGCAATAGACAACTGCATAAACAAACTTTGCGTAAGATAAAAAATCCTTGCAACCGCGGTTACAAGCACCGTTGTTTTCTCCCTGGTGTCAACAACACATCCCCTAGTCTCATGTTTCTGTCACTCAAGCTAGACATCGCGGGGAATGAAACCACAATCAAGCATAACGCTCCCTCTTGGAGTTACTATCTACTACTTGGCCAAAGCAATAAAAAGAAACAGAGAACATGCAAGAATTACTCAAGAACAAAATATAAAAGGAGAACCAAATATATAACTCATCACAATCTGAACATAATCTCATAATCCACCGGATCCCAGCAAATACATCATAGCAATAGAAGAAAGACTTACATAGATGCCTTGATCATGTAGGGAAGCTCACAAGGGCTAATAATTGAAGCACAAGATTGGAGAGAAGACATCACATAGCTACTGGTCATGGACCCATGGTCCAAGGGGGACTACTCACGAAACATACGTGAAGCGCTCATGGTGGTGGAGGAGCTCCCGGAGGTCAATCCTCCCTCCGGCAGAGTGCCGGGAAGAGGTCTTCTGGTGCTCCTGATCTTGGAAGCGAGGCGGCGGCGGAACAAAGGTGAAAATTTCGATGCGGGGCTCCTCCCGAGGGTTTTCGTGACGTCGTGTAAATCTAGGCCGAAGGGGGGCACCAGGGGGTGTCCCCTCCCCCCAGGCGCCCTGGTGGCGCGACCAGGAGTGGGGACACACCACCTGGCCGCCTGGGAGGGGGGTGGCCCCCCTCCGGTTCTCCTTCGGGCTTCGTGAAGCTTCTTTTGCACTGATTTATTATATATTTTGTTGGAATTTTTGGGGCTATGTAAAGATGGGAAAAAAACTACAATTCACAGACATCAGCAGACAGAAACTGGCACTGAGTGCACTTAGTTAGTAGGTTAGTCCAAATATGTGTAAAAAGGTATGAATGTGTAGAAAAACACATAGCAGTGTCATCTAAAAGAGCATGGAACAAGCAGAAATTATAGATACGTTTGGGACGTATCAACATCCTCAAGCTTAATTCCTGCTTGTCCTTAAGTAGGTAAATGATAACACAGATAATTTATGTGGTTACATGCTAACACACATATAAGAACTTCAAATTAAAGCAAGTAAGATATGCAATTCAAGTCAAGATAATAACAAGCAAGATTCTATATCTAGTATTGAAACTAGCAAAGCATGAACATAAAGGTGCAAGAGCTATTGCTGTCCTTGACTCGAATGTCTCCAAATGGTGTTTGTATCCAAGAAGTGGGAGATGGGTTTAGAGCATAAAATACTATATAGTTTAATTGAGAACTCAATCTACTAAAACTTCACACTTGGTCTCCTTCGGAATCTTACTTTGACTCGTCCCCAGACCACTAGTCAGGCACAAGTCAAACTGATCCTCTCCCTTTCGAGTTTGAGCACTCATGCAATGGATGAGCGCGAGCAAGATAAGTTGGCACTTAGGATGGCAAAGATAAAAATGACGGGGAAGGAAGACAAAAAGGTGTGAAAGGATCACATCAATGAGGACAATCATAGGCGAGAGAAATCCGAATGATATATATGATGTGAGGAGCAGGGATTGCAATGCAATAGATGCACATATGAGCTAAGGTAAGCTCTCCAATGGTACTAGTAGGGGTGCATCCAACTTGCTTTCTCATGAAGACCTAGACCTCATTTGAGGAGGCTCATCCTTGGAATATGCAAGCCAAGTTCTATAGTGTAAGGATCCCCACAGAGTTATGCATGAATGATATGAAAATCTCTATGGGGTACAAATATGACAATGGAGTACGAGTGTGGATCTTTCAAAAGGAATAGTAGTGTTGCCCCTTTTTTTCTTTTTTTTGTGGACTCATTGGCTCTTTCTATTTATTTCTCATTTGTCCTCTTTGGGATCTTTCAATTTGTCCTCTTTTGGGATCTTTTATTTTGTCCGCTTTGGGATCTTTTCCTCAATTAAAGGCAACACTCTATATTTTACAAGAATATAAAGAAGATCTTCACACTTTACAAGAAGTACTCCACATAAAGAAAACTGAAAACTATCATGATGTATGCAAATATATGTGTAACACCCCAAAAATCGGGTTATCAATTTTTGTGCTGTTATTCCTTCCTAGCTTTCCTTCCTAAGTTTTTTTCCTATGGAGTCTGGTTAATAACCAGATGAACCCAGACAATCCTTGACCTTGCAACACATTTCTCTGCCCTTTTTCAAGTCAAGATCCCTCTCTTATATCATTTTACCCTGGATATGCAAGAATATTGCCAAGCCATGTGCAATGTTCTTCATCTAAACTTAATTCCATTTTCTACCAGTTAATGGAATTAAATCCAGGAAAATACTTAAATATCTCTAAATGTTGTAAAAACTTGTGGAGCTGATCTGTATGATCCAATTGACCTCTCCCAAAGATATTGGCTATAAATAAATATAGGAAATTATAGTTTCCTTTATAAAGCCAATAATCCTATTTTAGCCCATTCCTAAAGGAGATACCATTATGGTTGCTCCATTAGTGCTCAAATGAATTGTGGAGCTCCTCCTATTCAACGCTTGGCCATTTCCATCAATACATGGGTTTCAATAGTTCAAAGTTTGAGCATAGCTTACATTTGCAAATTTAGGGCAGAATAGCACTTTGTGAAGGAAGTGTTATTTATATCTTCCCATTGCTTACCAAACTTTTTCTGCCATATCTCTTAGCCAAATCATAGTGTTGTGCCAAGTTTCAGCCACAATTGCCAAGCCAATATTCCTCACATAATTCAAAAAGTTTCTGACCAGCAGACAACTTTGTGAAGGAAGTGCAAGCTAGCCTTACCCATTTGTGCTGAAACTTTGTACAATTGATCACCCTAGTGAATGATTAACATTAGCCAAAAATAATTCCTAGCAGACCAGTGTGCCAGCCACGCCACAACACAAACACCTTCTGCCTAAATGGAATATTTGCAAAGGAAGTGCCATTTTCATTGGTCCATTTGAGCTCAAATCTTGCAGAGGGAGTCACCCTAGTGTATCATTTCTTTGACCCAAGTTCCGGCACCTTTCACCAGGTGAGCCTCCCCCAGACAAGCACAAACACTTGCTGCATGGCACATGGACACCTCACTTCAACTCACTCCATGCCATGAATGCTAGACAAAATATGTGCTGCCATCTCCTGATGCATCACCTCACACAGTGGGCATACTCTCTTGTCAAACAAAGGCGTGGGACACGTGGTAGCCGTGGTGACCAAGACCATGGCGTGCACCCACAGTGCTCTGCACACTATTTGTACTGTTAGCGCACTCATGTCTGACGCGGTCCCCACTCCAAGCATGTTCACCTCAACCACGCCACCCTCGTCCCCTAGCGCCTGGTAGAGTGTGCCGACATGCGGTGATCCACGGGATGCCCACCACATCGTCATGGCTCTGGAAGCCTCGAGCTCCAGCGCCAGCACCCCCCGTGGCCTACAAATAGGAGGCCCGAGCACCTCCCCAGCAGCCACAACACCCCAATCCCCTTGAGCTCATGGAGCTCCCTGTAAGGCCCGATATGCGGTACTGTTCCAGATCTAGATGTTTCCATCCAGACCCGGGGACGAAGCACATATCGGTCCCACCGCGACATATGGCATAGCCATATGCCCCGGATTTCCAACATGATATCACAACATTACAGATACAAGGATACAACATCTCATACAATCGGCATACAACTTCCTCAAATACAATACAATAGAGGAAGGTAAATGTCTGGGTACAGACTACAATCAAATGCCTAGTGGCAAAGAGAAAAACATCGGTCCCATAACCACACGGGTCCAGGCCCTCCGCCGGGACCCGCCTAACTAGTCGTCGTCGAGTCTCCACGTGAAACGTCGATCACCATACCTATTGTCGATCAAGAACCCTGAAAAGAGTTTGGGGGTAGTATCATGAGTACAGAGGTACTCAGCATCCTACTGTAGTGGTCATCTGACCCAGCAAGGACTTCATCACTCGTCATTCTAGGACAACTAGTAGTTTACGGTAAGGAAGGGGTAAGTGGTGAGGTTGCTGCCGCACTAGCATTATGAAGTGGCTAACGATCTAGAGAGTAAGATAAGAAGCCAAGCATTCAATGAGGAATCGCCTCCAACAAGTCTTGCTATCCACCTACATACGCAAACATAACACATGTCCTATCCTTGTCCTCCTCTTTGCATCCCGACGAAGAAGAAGCAGTCAAGGCACACACACACGTTGATCAAGTTATATTAAGATTATCTCAGTTTTTGTTGTCTATGAACAAGGAGTAGGTCTCAAGTCGTCCATAACCGTGGACACGGCTTCTCGAAAAGATTTAACCCTGCAGGGGTGTACCAACTGCCCATTACGAGGCTCTGCACGCACGTCCATCTCTCTCAGTTGCTACCCAGTATAGGAAACCATTTTATGATTTAGTTCCAAGAGATCCGAAACGACAGGTCCCTCTAACTAACAACGAACAAAACCGGGAGGCCCCCGGTGAGTCGACATCCATCTCAGGAGCCGGCCGCGCTCTCGATCTGGTCTCAACCGTCTGTCGCAGGTTTGGATAACCGGTTAATCACACATGGGACACCGGGTCCTCAGCCGGACAAAGTGGGCCAGCAAGGGAACTATGTCCTCACTGGTCCAGGTTGGTTTGTAAACAACTGGAGGCCGACCAGCGCACACATGGTTTCACATGGTAAATCATCTTGGGCCGCCACTAGAAATGTTTGAAGCTAGGTAGGTAAGAAAAGGGGACCCCATAAAATCCCACACGCGGTTAGGCACGCTCAGTCTTAAAACCAATACCCGGAACTCGGGTCCTAGGTGACTCGAATGGAACAAAGCGTCGGGGCGGGATAGCCTAGACCTTCCATCCTTCGTCGAATATAGCCAACATTATAATAATCATATCATCAACAACAATAAAAATAATAATGTGATATCCCAAACCAAGGAGTAACAGGGTAACATCGTATCACCCTAAGCATGCATACTAAGCAGGGGCTGAGCAACGAGCAATAGTAACGTAGCAGTACATGGTTTTCTGGGAGGAGACATGGCTGTATCGGTTTGAAAGAGGCTGTAAACATGTGGTAGGATCAAACATCGAGCCTAACCTAGACTAGCATGCAAACCGCTGGTTGAAATAGAATGGATCATAAGTAATGTATAGTCCTTGCCTGTTGATAAGTCTGGTTCCGAAGGTGTAGTTGATCGCAAGCTCGCATCGTCTCCGAGAGGGTACCCGCGGAAGCACACAAGACGATAAACACTGGAAAGCAATCAACGAGCAAGCATCTATTACTACGAGGCAAACACGAGCAAGCATCAACAAGAAGGGAACACGAGACATTGCACATACCGTCGAGAGTGGTTACTACGAGGTTAAGTGGAGTACTCGTCACACACGACGATACCGCACATTTAGAAAGGTTCAAGTTGTTTAGCTAAAGGTGATCAACAAAGGTTGTTAACATGGCATCTCACTCAAGCATGGCATAGCACACAAACATGGCAAGAGGTGAAGCATAAATAAACTACCTAAGCTAGTCAATTTAAGTGGGGTGAAATCATAGACATGACAAACTATTACGGACCCCACGATAATTATTGCATTTGGTACTGTTTTGTCCTAACCAATATTTTATTATTTTATTTAGCAAGCAAGAACAGCATAAACACAATCTACATGCAATTCTAGTCAAGTTACATATAAGAAACATTTTAATCGGAGCAACAGTTGAAAAGTTATGGCAATTGCAGTTTACAGTGGCAGACAGTGTAATTAGCAGGTAAACAACATGTAAACAAAGTCAAACATGGCAACAAGCAACATTTTAATAATCTACGCGCAAAACGGAGCAACTTTCATGTAGAAAGCGTCTCCATCGGAGCTACCGGTGAAAAGTTATAAGCATCGCAAAATTAAATCAGCACACAGTTTTTTTTTCCAGACTTAGAAAAGAATAAAGAAGAAAAAAAACAGAAGGGAAAAAATTAAAAAAAAGGGGCGGCCTGGCTTCACCTAGTGGGCTCGGCCCAAGAGGAGGGGCGGCTGGGCCGTGAGGGAGCAGGCGAGGTGGTGGGCCTCGGGGTGAGGCCGGCCCACCCGGGGCGCACTGGAGGGTGGCGGCTCCTATGCCTCGTCCCGACTTGGACAGGACCGGCGGCGGCGGCTTAGATCCAGCACCACGATGGCGCTGGTCCGACCGGCGTGGAACGAGCCCGGCGTGGAGAGGACCAAAGGAGGCGGGGCAGCACGGGCTCGAACGGAGAGGAACGCCGGCATGGTCTCAGGGCGGAGCGGCGCGGCGTGCTCCTTCGCTGGCCATGGCGGCTTCATCTTGACGGCCATGGCGGTACTGGGCGAGTTCCTGGGAGGGAGAGAACGGTGAGGGAAAGGGAGAAGAAAGAGGAGGAGAGGGAGGACGACGCGGCGTGGAGGGGCTCACGGGAAGGGAGGCTCGCCGGATCCGGCTGATGGCGTTCCAAGGCGGGGCGGCGACGAGCTTCAAGCTCAGGGAATCCATGGCGGTTCCTGGACAGAACGAGAGAGGAGGTGAGGGTAGATAGAGAGGGGAGAGGGAAGAGGAGAGGAGCGGCAGGGGGGCGCGACCTGCGGGGGCGGCAGCCGCGGCGGCTCGCCGGCGTGGGAGGGCTCGCGGGCGTGAGCTCGGGCCATGGATTTCTCGGGCAGGGAGAAGGCTCCATGGGAGGAGCTCCACGGGATCCATTCCGGGCGACGTGGCAGCCTCCGGGGCCGTCGGATCTCCGGATCTGACGGTCCAGGACGAATTGGGCAATTTTCCAGATCTGGTGGAGCTAGGGTTACGAAAATTGGGGATTTTTGGGGAAAGTGGAGGGGGTGGCTGCAATTTTGTGGCTAGGGAAACCCTAGAAAGGGGTGGGAGTGTGGTGGTCTTTATATAGCCCCGGTGGCTGGCAGTTTGCAAAAACATCCCCGGTTTTTCTCTCTCGCGCGCGGTGTTTACGTTTCTGACCGCCGGGGGTCCGCAGTACCTCCGATTCGGGTAAAACTTCGAACTGCGCGATCAGCGCGTCGAGCTGGAGGCGTTCACCTCGCGTTGGAACCGTTCACCTCGCGTTGGAACCGTTCCGAGAACACTTTCCGGTGCGCTATAAAAATATCCCGTTTAATTATTAAACGAGATTTTTGTTCCGTTGGCTGCGGCTGGTCTCGTGCGGTTTTCGCGACGGTGATCAGGCGAAACCCGGTGTCGCAAAGATCGAGTGTCAGGGTGGCAAGGGTCGGTCTCCGTCCGATACGAGATAAGAGGGGGGAAAATAATCGCCGATCGATAAATCGGGGATGCAAACACCGCAAACAAATCAGACAATCAAACAATTCACACCGAAAACAATTTTTTTTAATTTTTGTGAAAACTGGGCTGTTACAATACAACACCACCAACAAGGGATCTCGTCCCGAGATCCTGGACGATCCGTGGGAGAGAAAAGAATCGACGATCTTCAACACCACCAACAAGGGACGCTGCTCCATGTCGACGTCGAAGCTCCGTCGAGATACTTTCCGCAGGGAGATGGTTACGTCAGAAAACGAAACCACCAGGTGTTCAAGAGGAAGAACGACAACGAAAGCTAGATCAAAGGACAATGCTTTTCGATGCAAGTCGTGAAAACACCGGGCGAAAGGAGGGAGGGCAAAGGACGACTCAGATGATATCCGAAACCGGAGAAGCTAAAGGTACTACAGGAATTCCCACCTAAGATCGGAATCGAGACAATACGTTGCAAGCAAGGCATTGTAACGGTTCCGATACTCCACACACTAGAGATCCTAAAGTTTGAAAGGGATAAGACGAGAGTTAAAACACTTACGACAATTGTCCTGACCAGAGCAAAGGTAAGGAGTAAAAAGATTCCTACTCTCCGATAACTAACTTAATAACTACAAAATAGTTTTTGTCTAGACTCGACTTCGACCAGAAAAGGGATCCTACGGTCGGTAAGGCTCTGATACCAAGTTGTAAGGCCCGATATGCAGTACTGTTCCAGATCTAGATGTTTCCATCCAGACCCGGGGACGAAGCACAAATCTGTAACAGCCCACATGTAATAAGCCACCAAACACCATGTAATGTACTTCCTCTGTTGGACTTGTAACTTGGCATGGTGGATGTGTATGTCATTTCATGTGGTGATTTTAATTGGCATTGGGATTGGAGTCATGTTGGGTTGTTTTCCTTTGCATCCAAAGCGGTTCAAGAAGGGCATTGCTGGAATTTTTCCTTGTTGGATGCTCACTCTTCTTGACCCCAATTTTGGCCTAGCCATTTCTTTTGCCTTTGCAAGGGTTTTAAAATCCTCAAGGTATTTTTGACTTCATCAAAAACAGAAGCTCTACTTCAAAGTGATTTGAAATTCAAAATGAGCTCACACTTTGTTGTTGCCAAAAATAACCAAACCATTTTTAGAAATTGAGGAATAATAAAAGGATAATTTTACATATTTTTATGTGAATTTTACACTTGTATTTAATCCAGATAATCCTGCATCTCTTTTATGTTTTTGTAAATAGAAAGGGGATCCAGCGGGCTGTTTTCCTTTTTTTTTTTCTTCTCCAAGTCGTGCTGGAGGCCCAGCCCAGCAGCCCTCCGCTCCGCAGCCCGCTTGGAGGTCCGCCAGCGAAGCGGTACGCGGGGTCGTCGTTGGCCGTTGGATCCAGATCGGGCGACCCTGGGTCGTCGTCTTTCCAGCGTGTCCAGGGTCCCCTCCCCCTCTCTCTCACAGCCGGCGGGAGGCGTCGACGTCGATGCAGCCGACGTGGCCAGGGAGCCTCCCCTTTATAAGGAGAGCACCAGCATCCCCCTCGCGAACCCTAGGTCCCGTTCCTCCCTCCAGTCTTCCACCGCCGCCAACGGGTTCGTCTCCAGGACCTCCCTTGTTCCGTCGGAGCCGAACGCAATTCGCCACCGTTCTGTATCATCCTTGAGAAAGCGCTCGTCTGCACGGTCCTTGAGCATGACCTGCTTCGTTTCTGTGGCCAGGTCGAAGCAAGGAGCAGCGAGACGCCTCCGCAGCAGTAGCAAGCCGCCGTGGACCCCCTTCGTCCCCGACGACGTCCGCAGATGCGACCCGCAAGGTGAGCTAACGCCCACGCCTTCGCCCGTAGCGTTGCGTAGCAGTCCGTCCACGGTAGCAGTAGGCCGTCTGCCACGTAGCTCGTCGCCGGCGAGGAATTCGTGATCACCGTGCCCGTGGTGCGTCTCGAACGACCTCCCGCGTGCTCTAGGGGTGTCCAGTGCGTGTCTTTGGCACCAAAGGAGCCCATTTCCGCGTAGCTGCTTTGGTTTTCGCCATGTCTGAACTCTGCGCGTCCCTGTCAGTCAGATCCGCCATGGATTCAGGCGAGCGTAGCATCCCCTCCGGTGAGATCCAGGACGGGGCCAGGGCATCCACGTGATCGTGGTACTCTCCTCTCACGATTGCAAGCAATTCCATGGCCAGAGGCGTCGTGTGCTCGTCGCACGGTTCGCCTGAATATTGGATAGCGGGGTGGTCTGAAGCTGCAGTTCAGAGCCGCCGCAGCAGTGCTGTTCCGGTGAAGCTAGCGAGCAGCAGAGATGGAGCTAGGAGCCATGGCGCGCGTCGTCGTGTAGAGCTAGGTGCCCTCTCGGATTCGTTCCATGGCGGGGTGGCCGGAGCTTGCCTGTACACGACGCGCGGTTCGCCGCAGTAGAGCGTCGCCGTCGCGGTTCAGGGTCTTCAGGTGTTCGAAGTTCAGAGTACTAAAGCCTGAACCTTACCTAGCATGCGTAGCGTTTAGGTTCAGAAAATGCTTCGTGGCGCAGTGGTAGCAAGCCGTGGAGACAAGCAGCGAGTCGCGGGTTAGATTCCAGCCGACCCCCCCCCCCCATTTTTGATTTTATTCCTGAGGCTAACGGCTGGGACCCGCTTGTCAGCGACCCAGGCCACGTGGGCTGATTCCAGTATGGGCCAGGGAGGCGGCGTGGGCCGGATTCGCCCGAGAGCAGCCCATGGAGGCTGATTTCTTTTTCTTTTTTTTGTTTCTTTTCTTTTCTTTGAATTCTTTTCTGTTTAAATTCAAGTTTGAATTTGCCTCCAAATTCAAATCTGTTTCTGAACATCCTTTGCATTCATGGGCATGCCTTATATGATTTTGGGGTAGCTTGAGCTACTGACCAACATGGTGAGGTCCATTTTTGCATCTGACCCCTTCTAATAATTGAAGTGTGGCCATTTTTCAAATAAGCCCCTTTTTCTTTTATTTGTTTTTGTCAAGTGGTTCAAAATTTAAATTGCCCATGCCATATATGGCTTTTGGGTAGTTTTGTGCAAGGACTTGCATGGTGACGATGATTTCATCATTTGAACCTTTTTTCAAATTCATGTGATGCAATCTTGCACTCAGCCCCCTGAACTTCAGATGAGTTTGCAACTGCCCTTGCAAATTCAAATGGAGACATGTCATATATGGTTTCGGGGTGCTTTTCTGTAAGGATTTCTGCAGTGATGTTTTCATGATGTTTTGTGCAACTCATGAAATCACGGTGTGATCACCTGATCCAGAGGCATTCAGATCTTCTGATTGAAACATTTCAACTTCAGTGCATTTGAAATGTTGATCATCTGATCTCTTCAACCTTGTTCCATGTCATCTTCTTTCAATTCAGCCCCTAACATATTGTCATATGTAATGAGGCTGGGTTCCAACTTTTGCTGCACCTTCCTGTGTGTCAAGTTCACCGACACTACTCCGTCTCCGGAATCATCGTTGTACTTTCATGTTATTTAAATTCTTGTAAGGCTTTGTTGTTCATGTCATGCTTTCATGCTACTTACACCTAAATTAAGGCTTAGACCAAAGCCCTTACATTGTGAATAAAATGCATGTGAAAGTGATGACTTGTCGTCATCACCTTCATTTAAATTTGACTAGACAGGGTCATACCATGTAAATAAAACTTGCACATGCCATCCTTGTTTGAGATTGCATCAGTTGCTTACTTGTGTGTTTTCCTTGCCGGTGTCTTTACGTTAGCACCCGAGACTGACGAGGAGACTTACGTGGAGTTGTCCGACACCGAGCCCGAGGGTACCGTGGGTGCTGCTTCGACTACCTTACCAGGCAAGGGGGAGAAACTGTGTCATTACTTTATAACTTTCTGCTCATGCCTAGCTGTAGATCTAGAACGTTGCTGCTTGATCCTATATACCTTATATGCCATGTTTTAAACCCATACAACCATGATCCCCACATCCCAGCAAACCATTGTACTGCTAAGTTACCGCTGTTCAGCCATTGCTTAGTATGGATAGAAATCTTGCTGCTTACCCTATAGGTTTATGGTTGGGATATCATGCTATAAAAGAAGTTGGTTGATATTTATTATCCTTAAATGATGTTAATTTATATTCGACGAAAGGTGGAAGGCTGGACTATCCCGTCTGGTGCTTTGTTCCATTTGAGTCACATAGGACCCGAGTTCCGGGTATTGTGTTTCTTGACGAGCGTGCCTAATCGTGTGTGGGGTTTTATGGGGCCCCCTTGTCTTACCTACCTAGCCCCGTACATTCTAGTGGTGGCCTGAGCTGATTTACATTTGCAACGTGTGTATGGTGGTTGGATCCCCAGTTGTTTCCAAACCAAACCAGGGCCAGGAGGACATAGTTTCTTGGCTGGCCCAAATAGACCGGCTGAGGACCCGGTCTCATAAGAGAATTAACCGGTAATCCAAACCTGGAGTCATACGGTAGAGTCTGATTCGAGAGCGTGGCCAGCTTTTGAGTTGGGTGTCGACTCACCGGGGGCCACCCGGATATGTGCGTTGTTAGTTAGAGGGACTCTGACGCTCCGGAGTTTCAGGCGCTTACCTAGCCAAGTGGAAACCGGGCGTACATGCGACGTCTATAATGGACAGTTGGTACACCCCTGCAGGGTAAATCTTTTCGAAAAGCCGTGTCCGCGGTTATGGACTACTTGAGACCTACTCCTTGTTCATAGAATAACATCAATTATAATCATGCTATAAACTTGACAAACCGTGTGCGTGCCTTGATTGTCTTTCTTCGTCCAGGGGGACCGAGAGAGAAACGAGGTTGTGTTATGTTTGCGTAAGTAGGTGGATAGCCGACTTATGACACGTTGTCAACGTAATTCTTGGATCTCATCTATATTCTGATAGAACGAGTAGCCACCATATATGCTAGTACGGCTGCAACCTGCCTCTGTCTTTACCTTACCTTTAGCGTTAGTTATTCCGTAATGACATGTTCTCACCCCCGTTTACATTTCTGTCTTTACCGCTTTGCCTGATCGGCCGCTGCAGTGGACTACTACCTCGACCCCAGCACCGGACGTTACTTCGTGGAGGTGCCCCCGGAGGACGACGACGAGTACGAGTAACTCGACCAGTAGGATCCTATAGATGGGTTCAGACGTTCCCATGGGTGGATATTTATGTGTAGCCCTCTCTAGGGCAATTTGGAACTTGACCGTATTCGGTCCCTACTATGCTTCCGCTTGATGTATTGATGTATTGATGAGTTGTACTCATGATGATGTTATATTAGTAGACAGTGGCGTTGTATGCCCTGTTCTATTTGTCTATCCATATGTATTTCTATTCTTGTAGAGTCGTGTTTATATACCTGTTGTCGAGAATCCGGTAGCGACACGAGTGCGAGTGTCGTGCGCCGGTGGCGTTTGATGCGTTTCTAACTCCGACCGGACGCGAAAGCGACTAGTTAGAGTTAGTACCGCATCAGGGGCCTTACAACTTGGTATCAGAGCAGGACTGACTGTAGGACGCTTTACTGGCCGAAGTTGAGTCTAGAAACTATTTTGGTAGTTATATAGGAAAAATTTCGGAGAGTAGGACCTCTTTCTGTTTTCTCCTTATCCCACCCTCCCACCCTTTTTCCGTGAGGAAGTGAAACGATGTTTTGTCTCTGCAACTTATCCCCTTTCAAAACAATCTAGGTTCTCGTTTACATGAGGCTCCGATTCCTCTATAATTTTTTGCTAGCGACGAGATGTGTTGGCGTCTTTGAGACCACTGAGCCGCCACTTGGGGTTGACTGCTCTACCTCGCTTACGGCGTACCCCAGGTGAAACGTCCATACAGGATTGGCGGGCATCCTATGGTAATATGGATGTGGTGTCTTTCCCCTATGGACGACCGTGATGGCGGGCCGCTCAGGGCAGATGTCTCATTGTTCAGGTTTCCAACCGCTCGTATATATTGTTGTGTGCTCGCTAGCAGATTATTATCTTGGATTCAGATGATCTTGCTTTGGGAATTCCAGTAGCACCTAGATATCGACTTTCCGGGTTAACCTTGGTGGAATTTCAGCCTTCGGCTTTCTCATACCTCGTGAGGAAGTTTTGTTGTCAATATTGCTTTAACTTCTGGTTACTTCAATGATTCGATCATGTTCTCATAAGTGTTCCTGTATACAGGATGCCAAGAGCGAACATGCCGCCGCCACAGAACCCTATCCTTGGGGAGGCTGTAGCCGCAGTGGCTCAGGGCACAGCTGCGATCCTTCAGATGCTGCAGAACCAGGGTGCTCAGAGGAATGATCGTCCACAGTACACCACACTGCAGCAGTTCCTTGCGATCAGCCCCCCCAGGTTCTCCGAGGCTCGAGACCCGCTGGAGGCGGATGACTGGATCGCAGAGATCAAGAAGCACTTCAGTGCCAACACCGTCAGACCCGTCGACTACGTCACCTTCGCCTCCTTCCAGCTTCAGGGTGCCGCAGGCAGTTGGTTCTCGACGTACAAGGCCAACAAGGGTGATGCAGAGATCACATGGGAGGACTTCGTCAGGGATTTCAGAGCTGCTCATATTCCCAGTGGACTGATCGAGAGGAAGCGCGAGGAGTTCTTAGCTCTGAGGCAGGGGGACAGGTCTGTGCAGGAGTATAACCTGGCCTTCGTCAGGCTTGCCAGGTACGCTCCAGAGGAGGTCTCGTCAGAGGCCAAGCGCATTGCCAGGTTCCACGGTGGTCTTGCCACGGACATCAAGTATGCGCTCACCTTGTCCACGCCAAGCCTGTTCTCAGAGTTCGTCGACCAGGCTATCAGACAGGAGTCAGCTGAGGCAGAGCGTTCCGCAGAGAAGAGGAAGCAAAGAGAGCACAGTTCAGCAGTGATGGTCCACAAGAAGGCCAAGTCCTGGGTTATAGAGCCACAGTCTCAGCCGCAGCGTTAGTAGTTTCAGCAGAGGGGGGCAGCTGTCCGCACTTTTGCCCGCCCTCCCGTCCCAGTGCAGCACGGACCTCGCTCTACTCCACCCTCCGCGAGGCCGCCTGCTCCACAGGGCCAGCCCAGGCCAGAGATCACGTGCTTCAAGTGTGGCAAGCCGGGCCACAAGTCTCCCTCGTGCATCGACCCTCGTTACGCCCGACTGCCTCCGCCTCCACCTCGCTCTACACCGAGAAACGCGATGGTGCGGGCCCAGCCACGAGCAGTCAGGGTGAACAACGTGACCGTCGCAGAGGCCCAGCAGTCGTCCGAAATTGTGCTTGGTAGGTTGCTTGTGTGTTCAGTTCCAGCGTCAGTTTTGTTCGATTCCGGAGCATCCCATTCCTTCATATCTCAGTCCTTTGCATCAACCAGTGACCTTCAGTCCGAGTTGCTCTATCCGCCGCTTGTAGTCCACACTCCTGGTTCCAGATGCAGCTCGTCGGTATTTGTTCCAGATGTGGAGATCAGTATCCAGGGTGCCATCTTTTCCTCGCCCCTGATTGTCTTGCCCCGTTCCGACATTGATGTCATTTTGGGCATGGATTGGCTTGTCAAGTACAAGGCCAAGATTGATTGTCCATCCAAGACCGTGTTGTTGACGCACAATTCAGGCGCAGAGATTTGGTACACTTGTGGCTCGACAGCAGGATCAGCACAGTTGTACGCTCTGAACGCTGGAGTTGCTCCATTGATCGAGGAGGTCAGAGTTGTTCGAGATTTTCCGGATGTCTTCCCAGAGGAGTTGCCAGGTATTCCACCCGTGCGTGCTATTGAGTTCGTGATCGAGCTAGAACCTGGTACACAGCCGATATCTCGGCAGCCGTACAAGATGTGCCCGGAAGAACTGATTGAGTTGAAAGAGCAGCTGGTGAAGCTTGAGAAGGATGGGCTCATTCGTCCGAGCACTTCTCCTTGGGGTGCCCCGTGTCTTTTTGTGAAGAATAAAGATGGTACTAGCCGGTTGGTTCAAGACTACCGTGGTATCAACAAGAAGACAATCAAAAACAAGTACCCTTTGCCCAACATCAATGACCTATTTGAGCAGTTGCATGGAGCAAAGGTGTTTTCAAAGCTTGATTTAAAGATAGGGTACCACCAGATTCGTGTCCGTGAGGAGGACATTCCCAAGACATCCTTCCGCACTCGTTATGGACTGTACGAGTTTACGGTCATGACGTTTGGCTTTTCTAACGCACCTCCGACGTTCATGAGGGCCATGAACTATCTGTTCCAAGAATGGCTAGATGTGTTCGTACTCCTCTACCTCGACGACATCCTTGTCTTTTCCAAGTCAGAGGCTGAGCATGAGGAGCATCTCAGATTGGTGTTGCAGAAGTTGAGAGATCACCATTTTTATGCCAAGTTCTCCAAGTGTGAGTTCTGGATGAATAAGGTCAACTTCCTTGGCCATGTCATTTCCTCAGAGGGCATTGCTGTTGACCCAGACAGAGTCTGGACGATTCAAGATTGGACTCCGCCGAAGAATGTCAAGCAGTTGAGGAGTTTTCTCGGACTTGCCAGCTATTGCAGGAAGTTTGTCGAGAATTTCTCCAAGATAGCAAAACCGATGACCGAGTTGTTGTGCAAGGGCAAGAAGTACAATTGGTCACAGGCTTGCCAAGCAGCTTTTGATGAGTTGAAGCTAAGACTGACCACAGCTCCGATCCTTACACCGCCAGACGAGTCACAGCCATTTCAAGTGTTCTGTGACGCCTCGTTGAATGGCCTTGGCGGAGTATTGATGCAGGGAAAGAGTATTGTGGCTTACACCTCGAGACAGTTGAAGCAGGCTGAGAGGAATTATCCGACCCATGATCTTGAGCTGGCTGCAGTGATACATGCATTGGTTACTTGGCGACACCTCCTCCTAGGGAGGAAGGTGGATGTGTTCACCGATCACAAAAGCTTAAAGTACTTGTTCACGCAGCCTAACCTGAACTTGAGGCAAAGGAGATGGCTCGAGACTATTACTGAGTACTACGTGGATATTCAGTATACGCCTGGCAAGGCGAATGTCATAGCCGATGCGTTGAGCCGCAAGGGCGATTGCAACAGTGTCCAGGTGCAGAAGATACACCCTAATTTGTGTGAGTCCTTTCGAAGGCTCAATCTCGAGCTAGTTCCAGCAGGATATCTGGCCAACCTTGTGGTAGAGCCCACTATCCGTGAGAAGATTCGTGAAGCTCAGTCTGGTAGCTTGATGATTCAGAAAGTCAAGCAGGGTATTGCCGCCTCAGTTCCGAAGTACGGTTTATTTTCAGTGCATAATGACGGCACCGTGATGTTCGAGGAGAGAGTTGTTGTTCCCAAAGAAGGAGGTCTCAGAGAGGTCATTTTGAAAGAAGCCCATGACTCAAAGCTGTCTATCCACCCGGGTAGCACCAAGATGTATCAGGACCTCAAGCAGAGCTTTTGGTGGACTCGTATGAAGCGGGATGTTGCCCGTTTTGTCTCCCAGTGTGATGTGTGAAGGAGAGTGAAAGCACAGCATCCGAAGCCTGCAGGGCTACTTCAGCCAATTGAAATTCCGGAGTGGAAATGGGATCACATTGAGATGGATTTCATCACGGGTTTTCCTCTGTCGCAGAGGAAGAACAATGCCATCTTTGTCGTCATTGACAATCTCTCCAAAGTTTCCCACTTCTTCCCAGTGAAGGACTCCATTTCAGCAGCTCAGTTGGCGGATTTGTACACCGCAAGAGTTGTATCTTTGCATGGCATTCCAAAGAAGATCAGTTCAGATAGAGGCAGCCTTTTCACCTCTAAGTTCTAGCAGGCCTTTCAAAAGGCGAATGGTACGACAGTATTGTTCAGTACCGCTTATCACCCTCAGACCAGTGGGCAGGTTGAGCGTGTGAACCAAATCCTCGAGGACATGCTTCGGGCATGTGTCATCTCGTTTGGCATGAAGTGGGAAGAGTGCTTGCCGTATGCTGAGTTCTCTTACAACAACAGCTATCAGGCAAGTTTGCAGGCAACGCCGTTTGAAGTCTTGTATGGTCGCAAGTTCAGAACACCTTTGAACTGGTCCGAGACGGGTGAGAGGCAGCTGTTCGGTCCAGATGTGATACAAGAGGCGGAGGACAGAGTGAAGATTGTCCGGGAGAACCTAAAGGCAGCACAGTCTAGGCAGAAGGCCTATTATGACAAGAAGCACCGTGGTGTTGACTTCAAAGTTGGTGACTTCGCATACCTCAAAGTGTCTCCACTTCGGGGCACTCACCGCTTTGGGATCAAAGGCAAGTTGGCTCCCAGGTTCGTTGGCCCATTCCGCATCCTCGAGACTCGGGGACCTCTCGCGTTCCGCCTCGAGCTTCCAGACAGCTTGGCTATGGTGCATGATGTGTTCCACCTGTCTCCGTTGAAGAACTGTTTAAAACAGCCAGAGCAGGCAGTGGACTTGGGCGAGATCCAGCTCAGTGCGGATCTTTCTTACTCAGAGCGTCCAGTCCGTGTTCTTGACTCGTCCGAGCGCAGGACTCGCAACAGGACCGTCAAGTTCCTCAAGGTGCAGTGGGCACATCACTCGGAGAGGGAGGCAACGTGGGAGCGTGAAGATCATCTCCGTTCTGAGTATCCCGAGCTTTTTCTTGCTTAGATCTCGGGACGAGATCCTATGTTGGTAGGGGAGAGCTGTAACAGCCCACATGTAATAAGCCACCAAACACCATGTAATGTACTTCCTCTGTTGGACTTGTAACTTGGCATGGTGGATGTGTATGTCATTTCATGTGGTGATTTTAATTGGCATTGGGATTGGAGTCATGTTGGGTTGTTTCCCTTTGCATCCAAAGTGGTTCAAGAAGGGCATTGGTGGATTTTTTCCTTGTTGCATGCTCACTCTTCTTGACCCCAATTTTGGCCTAGCCATTTCTTTTGCCTTTGCAAGGGTTTTAAAATCCTCAAGGTATTTTTGACTTCATAAAAAACAGAAGATCTAGTTCAAAGTGATTTGAAATTCAAAATGAGCTCACACTTTTGTTGTTGCCAAAAATAACCAAACCATTTTTAGAAATTGAGGAATAATACAAGGATAATTTTACATATTTTTATGTGAATTTTACACTTGTATTTAATCCAGATAATCCTGCATCTCTTTTCTGTTTTTGTAAATAGAAAGGGGATCCAGCGGGCTGTTTTCCTTTTTTTTTCTTCTCCAAGTCGTGCTGGAGGCCCAGCCGAGCAGCCCTCCTCTCCGCAGCCTGCTTGGAGGTCCGCCAGCGAAGCGGTACGCGGGGTCGTCGTTGGCCGTTGGATCCAGATCGGGCGACCCTGGGTCGTCGTCTTTCCAGCGTGTCCAGGGTCCCCTCCCCCTCTCTCTCACAGCCGGCGGGAGGCGTCGACGTCGATGCAGCCGACGTGGCCAGGGAGCCTCCCCCTTTATAAGGAGAGCACCAGCAGCCCCCTCGCGAACCCTAGGTCCCGTTCCTCCCTCCAGTTTTCCGCCGCCGCCAACGGGTTCGTTTCCAGGACCTCCCCTGTTCCGCCGGAGACGAACGCAATTCGCCGCCATTCTGCATCATCCTTGAGCAAGCGCTCGTCTTCACGGTCCTTGAGCATGACCTGCTTCGTTTTTGTGGCCAGGTCGAAGCAAGGAGCAGCGAGACGCCTCCGCAGCAGTAGAAAGCCGCCGCGGACCCCCTTCGTCCCCGACGACGTCCGCAGACCTCTACCCCCTCTACGGCTAGGCCGGGACGCACGATGCGACCCGCAAGGTGATCTAACGCCCACGCCTTCGCCCGTAGTGTTGCGTAGCAGTCCGTCCACGGTAGCAGTAGGCTGTCTGCCGCGTAGCTCGTCGCCGGCGAGGAATTCGTGATCACCGTGCCCGTGGTGCGTCTCGAACGACCTACCGCGTGCTCTAGGGGTGTCCAGTGCGTGTCTTTGGCACCAAAGGAGCCCCTTTCCGCGTAGCTGCTTTGGTTTTCGCCGTGTCTGAACTCTGCGCGTCCCTGTAAGTCCGATCCGCCATGGATTCAGGCGAGCGTAGCATCCCCTCCGGTGAGATCCAGGACTGGGCCAGGGCATCCACGTGATCATGGTACTCCCCTCTCGCGATTGCAAGCAATTCCATGGCCAGAGGCGTCCTGTGCTCGTCGCACGGTTCGCCTGAATATTGGATAGCGGGGTGGTCTGAAGCTGCAGTTCAGAGCCGCCGCAGCAATGCTGTTCCGGTGAAGCTAGCGAGCAGCAGAGATGGAGCTAGGAGCCATGGCACGCGTCGTCGTGTAGAGCTAGGTGCCCTCTCGGATTCGTTCCATGGCGGGGTGGCCGGAGCTTGCCTGTACACGACGCGCGGTTCGCCGCTGTAGAGCGTCGCCGTCGCGGTTCAGGGTCTTCAGGTGTTCGAAGTTCAGAGTACTGAAGCCTGAACCTTACCTAGCATGCGTAGCGTTTAGGTTCAGAAAACGCTTCGTGGCGCAGTGGTAGCGAGCCGTGGAAACAAGCAGCGAGTCGCGGGTTCGATTCCAGCCGACGCCCCCCCCCCCATTTTTGATTTTATTCCTGAGGCTGACGGCTGGGACCCGCTTGTCAGCGACCCAGGCCGCGTGGGCTAAGTCCAGTATGGGCCAGGGAGGCGGCGTGGGCCGGATTCGCCCGAGAGCAGCCCATGGAGGCTGATTCCTTTTTCTTTTTTTGTTTCTTTTCTTTTCTTTGAATTCTTTTCTGTTTAAATTCAAGTTTGAATTTGCCTCCAAATTCAAATCTGTTTCTGAACATCCTTTGCATTGATGGGCATGCCTTATACGATTTTGGGGTAGCTTGAGCTACTGACCACATGGTGAGGTCCATTTTTGCATCTGACCCCTTCTAATAATTGAAGTGTGGCCATTTTGCAAATAAGCCCCTTTTTCTTTTATTTGTTTTTGTCAAGTGGTTCAAAATTTAAATTGCCCATGCCATATATGGCTTTTGGGTAGTTTTGTGCAAGGACTTGCATGGTGACGATGATTTCATCATTTGAACCTTTTTTCAAATTCATGTGGTGCAATCTTGCACTCAGCCCACTGAACTTCAGATGAGTTTGCAACTGCCCTTGCAAATTCAAATGGAGACATGTCATATATGGTTTCGGGGTGCTTTTCTGCAAGGATTTCTGCAGTGATGTTTCCATGATGTTTTGTGCAACTCATGAAATCAAGGTGTGATCACCTGATCCAGAGGCATTCAGATCTTCTGCTTGCAACATTACAACTTCAGTGCATTTGAAATGTTGATCATCTGATCTCTTCAACCTTGTTCCATGTCATCTTCTTTCAATTCAGCCCCTAACATATTGTCATATGTTATGAGGCTGGGTTCCAACTTTTGCTGCACCTTCCTGTGTGTCAAGTTCACCGACACTACTCCGTCTCCAGAATCATCGTTGTACTTTCATGTTATTTAAATTCTTGTAAGGCTTTGTTGTTCATGTCATGATTTCATGCTACTTACACCTAAATTAAGGCTTAGACCAAAGCCCTTACATTGTGAATAAAATGCATGTGAAAGTGATGACTTGTCGTCATCACCTTCATTTAAATTTGACTAGACAGGGTCATACCATGTAAATAAAACTTGCACATGCCATCCTTGTTTGAGATTGCATCAGTTGCTTACTTGTGTGTTTTCCTTGCCGGTGTCTTTACGTTAGTGAAAGGATCGAGATAGACCTAGAGGGGGGGGGGTGAATAGGTTATATTATAAATTTTAACACTACTTATCAATTTTAGGCAATAATGCGGAAGATAAAGATGTGCCTAACAATTGCAAGGGTGACCTATATAAGATAAGGTAAACAACAAGCACAATATAATAAAGCAAGTGAGGGATAAACTACAAGGTACCAACAAGGTAGTGCAAGTAAAAAGGGAAAAGAGTAGGGATAACCGAATGACGCGAAGACAACGATGTATCCCGATGTTCACTTCCTTGGAGGGAAGCTACTCACCGTTTGGAGAGAGTGGGTGAAACCACGAAGGCACACCAACGCCACGAAGGCTCACTCTATTCCCCTTGAGATATCACCACGAAGGTGATTCCCAACCACTACCGGTTGACCTTAAAGGTGGTCACCAAACCCTCACAAACTCTACGGGGGTAATCACAATGGTCGATTCGTCTCCGAAGAACTCCTACCCGCCTAGGAGTCTCCAACCTCCAAGAGTAACAAGATCAATGGGGAAAGCTCAAGACTTGCTCAAAACGCGATTTGCTTTGGTTGAAAGATGGGGAAGGGCCGGATCTATCACGGGTTGGAAGATCCGACAAGAACTCTCAAGAATCTCTCCGGGATCTGAGATTTGGTGGAGGAGAGAGTGAGAGGGAGCACTTGTGTTCTTGGGTGAGTGTCAAGTGAAGTGGTCAACTCTCTCTAGAGGGGGAGAGGGAGTACTTATATTCCAAAGGACGAAATGGCCGTTGGAGCATTTGGCAGTGAAAATGTCGGACGTCCGTTAGACTTCGGACGTCCGAAAATTCAAATGTCGGATGTCCGAAATGTTCTTGATGAATGCCAGGTAGTAGCCAGTGACACAGGTACCGGACGTCCGACATGTCGGATGTCCGAAGGCCGTCGGAAATCCGTCCAACTTTGGGAGGCCTACTGACCATGTGGGGCATAGTGTGTAATGCGAAGTTTCGGACGTCCGACAGCTTTCGGACGTCCGATATGTCGGACGTCCGAATCACGTCGGAAGTCCGGGCATGTTTTTTGCAGGTCTACTGACCTCGGCACAAGTACTCGTGAGTGGGATGTCGGACGTCCGAAACAAGACGGACGTCCGAAATCGTGAAATGTCGGACGTCCGAAATCCGTCGGACGTCCGAAAGTTAGGACACAGTTAACTTTCAGATTTAGTATGTGGTGTGATGTTTTAAAGTAATTTGAGCAAATCTTAACCACAGCCCCACTGATCCCCTCTTAATAGTGCGGGGATCCCTATACTCAAGATAAACCGGAAACGCTTACGCTTCAACTTCGTTGGTTCTATATCCCGAGATATTGATAATATCAATGGTCCATGATCCACCGCAACAATGATCCGAGGGCTAATACCTGAGATATACTTGACAAATATTATTAGTCCCCTATATGTACATGTCATCAACATCAAAATATGATTAAGGGCAAGAATGCACTTTCAATCTCCCCCTTTTTGGTAGTTGATGACAACATACATATAGCTCCCAAAGATATACACTTTTAGCTTTAGTGGGAGCAAGTTTTATTACGAACTCCCCCTCAATGTGTGCATAAAAGATTCTTGTCTTTAAGCAAGATGCACAAATTGAGAGAAGTCCAATCACCATGATTATGTGGCAAGATTACAACCATAAATCATATCATTTGACGCTCGCAATATATGAAGATGACAATGTGAATTGCAAGCACAAGATATCCCATATATGACCACAACATCATAAGCCAATAAGATTTATGCCAAGACACATAAGACGATATCATTGTCGGGACCCGGGGTTAGCGTATGCAAGTACAGTTAAGACATAGTCATATGGAGAGCCGAGAACCGCACCCACTTGTCTAAGCAGACAAGGCCAAGCACTGAACATTCTCGGAGAGCATCGTACGTGAGGGGCATCCCATCCAGGCCGGATGATCAACTGTAATGGGTCCTCATCGTACGCACACAAGTCTACTGATATGGGTGGTGAACTCCCATATTCAAAGACAAGTCGCCTCAACCATACTATCGACTATCTCTAGACTCTTACATAGACTTACTCCAGCCCGATCACTTAGTCGGGGTCTAGGGTGGGCTCGATCATACCACAAAGTGTGCCCGAGACCGAGTCTCGAACAATCGCATCGCGATGCCCCAAGCTGCGCACATCTAAGGGCCACTTGGTGTATGAAAGACCGCCAGCCAGAACACAACTAAGGTCTCGAAAACCCATACAAAGACATGCATGTTATAAACATACACGCAGCACACATGCCTTGTATGAACAGCAGGTACCATTGCAATTCTCTACAAAGTGTACATTTTATTTATAACTCTTATAGAGTACACACAGAGATCACATACATGTGATCCAACATTACAACGCAGAACGGAAGCAAATTATGTCTGAGTACAGACAAGTTTAACAAATGGCTTAAGAAGCCTTATTCAAACACAAAGCCCTCCACGAGGGAACCAGTCTGCTGACTGGGACTAGACTAGCTTAACTTCAGTAGTCCAGCTCGATGAAGAAGCCACCTTCGGGGTCAGTGGCGTCATCTAAAACATAGATTAAGCAAACGTGAGTACAAAGGCGTACTCAGCAAGACTTACATAGGAGCTATACTACTCATGCACATGTATCAAGGAAAAGAGAGGTGGGGTTCACTTGCAGAAATGCCAGCTTTGACTTGGCTAGTCCTGAACTACGATTACCAGACTTTGAGGTAAGAAGCGTACACGAGTCCACTACTTTCACCAACCAATACACCACTATGGTGCCTTCCTCGACTTCCCCACGAGGAAGCACGCCATAGCACTCACACTTATCTTGGTGTGTTTTAGAAGTATCCGGTTCAAGTTATCTAATAATCAAGCTAAGCTTTCCAAGCAGTCCATAACCGCGGACGCGGCTATTCGAATAGTTTTGTTAACCTTGCAAGGGGGTACCGCTACACACACATGATCATCATTTACCGCCTTTGATCTCGACACCATTCAAGGGGTGCCAGCGAGGATGCTCACCACAACTGTTATCTCATAGCCTATCTAGTCCAAGAAAGCCGCCTACTTGGGTTGGCTACCACAATCGTGAACCCGGCCGGTTTACCGAAGTGGACCCAAGCGATGTGTGCGTGGTGCATAAGCCGGTCTCGGGTGAGCCGTTCTCTCACTTAGCATCCAGGCCACAAGCCTACCAGAACTCCGAACTACTGCGACATCTGGACATCAAAAGGGATTAGTTAATAGGTTGAGAGGGGTCAGTGAGCCCAATGTGTGGTTGTGCTCTTCATCTTGGATCACCACACAAGAACTCGGACTTAGGGCAGTGTTCAACGAGACAACCCACCGTGTACTCCTACACAGCCTCTCATCGTTCACCTTGTATTAGGGTCGATTCACCAACACTTTTCTACCATCAGCAACATGATCATTCCCATCCCGACTCACATCACAGTAACAACATGGTATCATACTAAGCATGCAATAAGCGGTAACATTTGCAGGGGCCACATGATATCATTCAACTCCTACATTTGCTAGGATTATGGTTTGCTTACTACTGTGACAAAAGATAGGTCATGCAAAGGAATGGGTTCATCTATGCGGTAGAATCGTAACATGGTGATCATCCTATACAATGCATAAGCGAGACATGAGAGGGAAGTGGGATTTTATCGACATGATCAATGGGGTTTTGCTTGCCTTGCTGACGAGATTCGGGCTCTGGATCTTCAGCGAAGGGGGTGACCTCTTGCTCCGGTTCCACCTCTACTCGACAAACAAAGCACGAAGTAGCAATCAATATGAATGCAATGCTCAAGCACATGATAGAATGTTTAAGCTTGAAGTACAAGTTTGATGTGTGAGGCAATTCCATTTAAGTGGAATATATTGCATTTTTAAAATGCAAATTCAAATTCCACATTTGAATTCAACATTAATCAAGTTACATGTGATATAGTTTGATCAATTTGAATTAAATTCAAATGTGTATGATATGCCTCTGAAGTTTGGTTGATTTGCAACATAAATCCATGGTCCAAGTGGCAAAATCATTTGGTTTGAATTTGAAATAAATTCAAATAAAGCAAATGATATATGCTACTGGTCCCATTTTAAATTCAACTCAAACAGAGTTGAAAGTTGCATATTTGGAAAGATAATTTTCTCCTGATCATTTTTCATATATTATTTGTCCAATTTGGAGTTAATATGAATTTTCTATGAATTTCCAAAGTTTGGGGTATTTTCTAGATTTTCTGGAATTCTTTTTAATCTCTGGAAATCCTTTATTGCGTCACTGCGGCGGAAGTCGGCACGGGACTCGTCGGGTTCTTCGTTTTGTGCATGGATTTGGAAACCGAGAGCATGGAAACGAAGCTGGGGTGTGTGCGGAGCTAGTGGAGCCATCCAGGGGCCAAACGGGGGCTCTGGCGAATGACTTCGACGACGAGCGGCGGCGCTTGGTCTCGGACCTCGTCGGAATCACGATTCAGGCACGGATTCAAACGGCAAGATGAGGGGAAAAGCGCGCCTGCTCACCCTGGTTGCAGAGACGGACTCGAGGAAGCCGGAGGAGCTGCGGCTGCGGCGGAATCGACGACGAGCTCTTGCGGGTTCAGCGGCGGCTCGGTGAAGAGGACGACGTGCTCGGGGCTCCTGGCTTCGATTGCTTGCACACGGCGATGAAGACGACGACGGCGCGCGTCCTGGAGAAGGTGGCAGCGTCCACGGGTCTCCACGGCGGTGCGCTCCGGTGAGCTCTCGGACGTCGATGAAATCGCGAAGAGGAGAGGGGGAGGAGGTCCAGGGAGAGGTGGAATGGATGCGGTGGCCTTCTGGGCGTCTCCAGGCGTGAAGAGGTGGCGAGGGGGAAGCAGGAGGTGGCCAGGGCTCGTCGGCGGCGTCGGTGGAGTGCTGCATGCATTCCACCGAGCAGCTTCGGGGCGTGGGGAGGAAGACGCCAAGGGGGCTCCGCGGGCTGGGCCGGCTGGAGAGGTGGGCCTCGCCCCTGGGCGACAGGTAACGTTATCTAAATTCTTCTGTTTAATCTTTCCTTTCTTTTCTGTAATTTGTATTGGCTCTGATAAAAAAAATACCAAACCATTTTATTAAATGCTGAAAACTTTTATGTGGCCTCATAAAAATATGGACTAGCCACTCATAAACTTTCAACATTTTTAAAATTCAAATGATTTGAATTTTAAATCAAATAGGGGGATTTCTTTATTTCCAAGGTACTGTTTGAATATTTGAAAAATCTATGAGCATGGGGTGGGTCCCACATCACTTGATATGTGATCACACTCAGTTATAAGACTTTTCAAAACTCTAACATGAATTTTTGGAAAATATTTTTATCTTGCCTTTTGAATTAATTCATCTGGGGGGTGTTCCTTCTCCCATTTGGATTTTGAATTTGATTTTCAAGGTTTCTTTTTGAAACTTTTGCATGATGCAAAGGTACTAGCTAACCCTAGCACATACCTAACAGAGGGATCTGACAATCATGCATAACACCAAACACAAGGTTCACATAAACGACATAACATGGTAGAATGATCAACAGACATAGAATCCATAAAGTTTTAACACACCAAACAATCTCTCGGACTCGACTCATAATCAACGCCTAAACATCATAAATAAAACTGAGTAGCATATGTCTCTCCCCCTTTGGAAACAAGTACCACAAAAGGGGCAAGACGAGCGAAGACCGACTAGTGAGTCCCACTGCCGCTAGCCCCGGGAGCATCAGGGAAGAAGTCAGCCCACTGCGGACCCGCGGTGTAGTCGTAGCCAAGATCAGCCGGAGGAGCATCGGGAAGAGGCTCATCATCACTGAAATTGGCCTCACCAGTGGCGCGCAGACGGGCCTTCAGGGAGTTCTTGGACTGGACAAGGCGAGTGACCACGGTGTGGTTGGACTTGCAGTTGAACGAGATGGCCCTCATCATAGCAGCTTGGGCCTTGCCCAAAAACTGTGAAATGCGGCGCATAGGAGCCTGCTCGGACGACTGACGGCGCATAGCACCACCAACAGTGGAGTGGACCGGGATAGGTCGAGACATCTGAACATCCGGTGCGGTGAAGTACATATGCTCCGGAATGGTCCACATGGTGTGCTCGTGAGTGATCTCCAGGCGGGATGGCACAACAGACTCAATGAATGCCATGATGAAAGGATCATGTGGGAAGTGACGACGAACCTGCAAACTGGCCAAGCGAATCTCGTGCCAGAGGTAGTGTCGAACATCCAGACGCGGGCGAGGAGACGCCGCCATGAGACACATCAGGGAGATGGCAGTGCTGCTGCAGTGAGTCTTGTCTCCAGACTTGGGATACAAGGTCCGGAGCACACACTGATACAGAAAGTGATAGGGCTGCCGCCAAATGGAGACATCATTCGGCTTCCTCTTGCAGTCATCACCCTTGAGACCTGACTTGACAAAACAGAGGCAGTCATCGATCCCCTTCGGCTTCTCCTTGTCAACATGAATGCGGTGGCCAGAGGAGCGAAGACCAAGAGCCTTTGCGAACTGAATGAATGAGGCAGTGTATCGATGCTCACCCGTCATCCAGGTGACCTCCTAGTTCTGAAAGAGGCACGTGGCATAAAATTGAAGGATAGCAGTTTGGTTCCAATTACGTCTAAGGCCAAATATATGTGTGAGACCCATGGAATCAATAATGTCCACAACACCCGGAAAGTGGGACGAGTGAGTCCGGATGAAGGCGAGCGGAATGCACGCATGGGAGTTGGCCAGACCTTGTTTGAGAGCAACTAATGTGAAAATGTCGGCCCGAACATTGGTCTGAAACCGGTTGTCCTCACAGTCTGGAAGAGCAGCAAACTGACTCACACGCCGAAGCCTCCGGTAGTCCTGAAGCGGCATCTTGGAGTAGTCAATCATGATGCGACCAAATGAGACGACAGGGTCACAAGAGATGTGAACCCTGGCCTCAGGAGGGGCAACATCTGGGGCCGCAACATCATGAGCCCTAGATGCCGAGGAGGAGCCCCTAGGCTTGCGACGAACACCAAGCTTGACCTTGGAGGAGGGAGCAGCCCGGCGAACCACAACCTCAGGAGGATCATCGGCAACAAACTCTTCTTCAAACTCCTCATCAATCTCTTCATCACTATTAGCAGCAACTTCATCCTCAAAGTTGAGGGCATCCTCACTTGGGGTGCGGTCACTCTCAGACGAAGGCTCGGCATAGTGGGGCTGCTTCCCATGACGAGCCTGGCGACGAGGGCGGGCACGCTCATCGGAGTCCTCGGATCCACCACGAGAGAAAGAGGCACCATCATCCTTGTGAGCGGTCCGTTTCATCCGCACCATCACGAAACCCTAGATGGTGAGATGCAAAATGAGGCACAAATCCGGGCACCAACCGCAAAACGAATTGGACAGAAAGATAGATCAGGCGGAGAAGTACCCGGGGTGCGCGGATCCGGAGGAAAGAAGGCCAGAGAAGGCCGGGGCGGCCGGCGGCGACGCGGAGTGAAGGCGGCGGCGGACAGGGCTGGGACGAGGGTAGCCGAGTGGGAGATAACTGCCCCCCTCGGCCTGACGGCCAGGTTATATAGGATTGGGAATTTCGGACGTCCGTCGAGTTTCGGACGTCCGTTGTGGCGGACGTCCGAAACGCGTCGGATGTCCGATGTTGGCTGTGACCAGGTGGGCTGTGACTGGGAGCGGGCAGACCTACAGGAATTGTCGGAAATCCGACGTACTTCGGAAGCCTGACGTGTCGGACGTCCGAAAGCGGACGGAAGTCCGACATCGGAAGTGAGGTCCACTGACTAGGATACCAGAGGAGATTCGGAAGTCCGAAAAAAATTCGGACGTCCGAAGTTTGAAATAAAATTTTATTTTGGCAGGATATGACTATGATAGGGACTAAAAAAGTGTATATCACATATGCATAAATATATATCCAAGAAAGGCATAGACACACAACGATGATCAAGCAAGCCTTCCATGAGAAGGGCGGTGACCGAAGTCACAATGTTTGAGTATATTGTGCTTTGACACCGCGAAGATGTACCTTGGGTCCAAAGACACTACTCCATCGTTAACCGCTACACATGGTCTCACTGTAGTGAGCATGCGGATTGTTGATGTGTGAATTCATTTATGCATCACGTAGAGAGTTGAGAACACATTGATTGAGTTTCTCCCCCTACATACATGCCTACATCTAGACAAGTTACTAGCTATGTGTATGAATGAGAGCAAGATACCCCTAAGCCGTAAAGCTATAACGTTCCAAGATACCAAGTTCACCTCTTAGTTGGCAAAACCTTGCTTCATCCAATGGCTTGGTGAATATATCGGCAAGTTGCTTGTCGGTGCCCACATGTGCAAGAACAATATCACACTTTTGAATATGATCCCGTATGAAGTGATGACGAATGTCAATATGCTTGGTGCGAGGATGTTGACAAGGGTTGTTGGCAATCTTGATAGCACTTTCATTGTCACATAAGATGGGTACCTTCTTATAGATGAGTCCATAATCCTTCAAAGTTTGCCTCATCCATAGGATTTGAGTGGCACAACTTGCGGCGGCAACCTACTCGGCTTCGGCGGTGGAGAGGGAGACGCAATTTTGCTTCTTCGAGTGCCAACTTACCAATGAGCGCCCAAGAAATTGGCATGAACCGGAGGTTGACTTCCGATCCACTTTGTCTCCGGCCCAATCCGCATCCGTGTACCCCAAGAGATCAAACTTAGCTTCCTTGGGGTACC
This sequence comes from Bromus sterilis, assembly GCA_950022295.1. Lineage (NCBI taxonomy): Eukaryota > Viridiplantae > Streptophyta > Magnoliopsida > Poales > Poaceae > Bromus > Bromus sterilis. The sequence continues at coordinate 263,640,618 of OX465596.1, read as the reverse complement.
AAAGGCCCAACAACGGAGTATGAACAAGGTATCTAAGAATGCGCTTAACCGCCAAATGATGACTCTCCATAGGAGAGGCTTGATATCTTGCACACATTCCTACGCTAAGCATAATATCCGGTCTAGATGCACAAAGGTAAAGCAACGACCCTATCATAGAACGGTAAAGAGTAGCATCAAATGGAATACCGGAAAGGTCTTGATCTAGATAACCCTTGGTTGGCATGGGTGTCTTGCATGGCTTGGCATCTTTCATACCGAACTTCACAAGCATGTCTTGAATGTACTTTGTTTGGGAGATGAAGGTTCCTTCGGCAAATTTCTCGATTTGAAAGACAAGGAAATACTTCAAGCTCCCCATCATTGACATCTCAAAATTCTTGGTCATAGTTTCCGAGAACCACTTGCACAAAGATGGATTAGGAGAACCAAATATTATGACATCTACATAGATTTGGCATATGAGCAACTCACCATTTGTTCTCTTGGTAAAAAGAGTGGCATCAATGATCCCCCTCACAAATCCTTCCTCGAGTAGAAACTTCCTAAGATGGTCATACCAAGCCCGAGGGGCTTGCTTAAGACCATATAATGCCTTATGAAGTTTATACACGTGTTCCTTGTGATGAGGATCAAGAAAGCAGGGTGGTTGTGCTACATATACATCCTCTTGTAGCGGACCGTTAAGAAAAGCACTCTTCACATCCATTTGAAATAATGGAAATCCATTGAATGCGGCATAAGCAAGAAACATGCGTATAGATTCAAGACGGGCAACGGGTGCAAAGGTCTCATCAAAATCCAAGCCTTCAACTTGGGAGTACCCTTGAGCCACTAACCTTGCCTTGTTGCGGATGATAGTACCATGTTCATCTTGTTTGTTCTTGAAGATCCACTTAGTTACAATGATGTTATGATCTTGACCGGAGGGCCTCTCCACGAGAGACCACACTTCATTCCGGGTGAAACTAGTGAGCTCATCTTGCATTGAAATGAGCCAATCCGCATCCGCAAGGGCATGTTCAACCCTAAGTGTTTCAATGCTAGACACAAACGAGAAGTGAGCTCAAAAGTTCATTAATTGACTACGAGTAACTATACCTTGCCCCAAACCCGTGAGAATCTTGTCCACTTCAACACGTCTTGCCACCACGGGCATGATGGATGTTGGAGTTTCAAGAGGTTCCACCCATTCCGGTTCATGATATACATTAGGTTCATCATCACTATCATCATTTTCTCCAAAGTGAATGCGGTCACGATGATCGTCTTGTGGTTCAACCGCATCATCAACATGTGGTTGTGTGGCCACATCCGGTTGTGGAGGGTCTTGTTCTTGTTCTTGGATAATGGGCTCATCATGAGCAATTGAATCTTGAGTGGTAGGAGGAGGTGCTTGTGTTGGGGGAACACTTGGCCCATCACCAACCTCATCATCTCTAGGCACTTGAGCAATGGGCACAAGATCTCCAATGCCCATAGCCAAAATATCTTGAGAGGAATCTTCATTATTACCTACATCACTTAGATCAACTTGCTCCCCATGGGAGCCGTTAAATTCATCAAACTCCACGTCACAAGTTTCCACAACACACCCGGTGGATTTGTTGTAGACTCTATAAGCGTGAGAGTTTGAAGCATACCCAACAAATATACCCTCAATTGTTTTGGATTGAAACTTAGCTAACCGATCTTTCTTATTGAGAAAGAAACACTTACAACCGAATACACGGAAGTATTTGACGTTTGGCTTGTGTCCGGTTAGAAGTTCATATGGAGTCTTCATCAATATCTTGCGAAGGAAGAGCCGGTTTGACGCATGACATGCGGTGTTGATGGCTTCGGCCCAAAAGCTATAAGGAGACTTGTACTCATCCAACATGGACCGGGCCATCTCCACAAGAGTGCGGTTCTTCCTCTCGGCTACACCATTTTGTTGAGGGGTATATGGTGCGGAATATTGGTGCTCAATCCCCTCATCACTCAAGAATTCTTCCAAGGTGTAATTCTTGAACTCGGAGCCATTGTCACTTCTTATTGCCAAGATAGCCATGTTGTATTTTCTTTGGGCTTGCTTGGCAAAGTCGATGAAGGTGGCCTTCGTCTCGTCCTTGGACTTGAGGAAGAACACCCACGTGTATCTTGAGTAATCGTCGACAATGACAAGACCATATTTCTTTCCACCAAGACTATCCCATGATGAAGGCCCGAAGAGATCCACATGAAGGAGCTCCAAGGGCCTTGAAGTTGACACAACATTCTTGGGGGTGTGCTTTGCTTGATGTTGCTTCCCGGCTATGCATGCACTACACACACGATCTTTCTCAAAATATACGTTCGTTAGTCCGAGGACGTGTTCACCCTTTAGGAGATCTTTTAAGTTTCTCATGCCGACATGTGCTAGCCGGCGATGCCATAGCCACCCCTTGTCGGCCTTGGCCATTAGACAAGTTGCATGGTAAGTGCTCTCTTTCGAGAAATCAACCGTATAAAGGTTGCCATCCAACTCTCCAACAAAGGCCACTTCGAGAGTATCTCTCCTAAAGACTTTCACACTTGTTAGACCAAATAGTGTATCATAACCAACGGAAGCTAATTGACGAACGGAAAGCAAATTATATTGAAGGGATAGGACAAGCATGACATTGGCAAGTGACATGTCATTAGTGATAGCCACCTTACCCAACCCAAGTACCTTTCCCTTGGAACCACCACCAAAGACAATGCTCATATAAGGTTGTATTGCATCCATGAAATCCTTGAGCAAACGACTTTCTCCGGTCATATGATTTGTACATCCACTATCCATCACCCATTTGACTCCACCGGAGAAAGCACCCTACACACATGTTTAGGCTTTGGTTAGAGGTGCCCATTTCGCAATGGGACCTCTAAGGTTAGTAACAAGGGTCTTTGGAACCCAAATAGCATAGAAACGAAAAGCATTACGGGGTCCAATAAATTTGGCATACACATCTCCATCCTTTGCCTTACGGAGCACATATGATGGAGGCATCTTCTCCTTTTTCTTGTTGGGAGTGGGCTTGCCCCTAGTGGCCTTCCCACTCACAACACCAACCTCATCAACCTTCTTCTTTCCCTTGTCCTTGTGCCCTTCACGAATAAAGATCACCTTTTGAGGAGTTGTTCCCTTGCTAAGGGTGACATCCTTTGTCACACTAGTACTTGGATCAAAGCCAAGTCCTTCCTTAGCAAAGGATTCCTTGTGATGACTTAGTACATCATTTAGGTTTTTCTCACCTTGGGCACAAGTCAAGAGACCCTTCTTTAGTTGAGCATGAAGAGCTAAGTTCTCCTCAATGAGAGATGCTTGATCAAGAGTAGAGTTAGTAGCACAAGCATCAACATGTACAATGGTAGGAGGAGACATCTTAAGGGTGGTGAGTTCATCATCTTTGGTCTTGAGAGACAAGGTGAGTACCTCAACATCCTTAGAAAGAGATGTGTTTAGCTCGACAAGCTTGCTCATATCATTAGCAAGTTCCTTACAAATTTCATTATCCTTTTTCAAGGAGGCAACATGTTTGTCATTTAAGTCATTTGATGTTTGAACAACTTTGCACAAGTTATCATTACGAGCCTCCTCAAAGTCAATCTTCCGCTCAAGGAGAGTATAGTTCTCCCTTTCCTCGGTAAGGAGGGTTTCAAGCTCATCGATGGTTGTGGTGTGCTTACCCACCACATCCATAAGCAATTGAAACATCATGAGCTTCTTGCCATTGAGGGTGCCCATCATTTTGTTCACTTTATCAAACAACACATCATTACATGCATTATTTGCATCATCGCCTTCCGCATCATGAAATTCATCATTGGGTGTTTCGGAAGAGAGCATGAAAGACTCATCATAAGGCGTTACCTTGATCTTTCCCGAAGAGGAGGGAGCATCATCAACCAACTTGGCCATGAGGCACTTGTGGGCATTGCCGGTGTAGTCGCTCATATAGTTGTAGTGAACAACATCACCATCCTTGTTGAGGACCTTCAATGTTTTTTGAGTATCTTGAGCAACTCCGGCAACACCACCGACATCATCGGGGTCGGACTCCTCTTGAGCCACCATAGCTCGCCCCAACTTCTTCTTGAACTTGTTGTTGACGGGGTTAGGTAGCTTCTTGGCAACTTCCTTCCTAGTGAAACGAGGCTTGTCTTCTCTCTTCTCATGGGGGCAAGCCTCCGCAAAGTGTCCCACCTCATCACAGTTATAGCATGACCTTTTCTTCTTCTTTTGAAACCTTCCTTTGAACTCCCCTTTAGTGAATCTCTTAACAAAGAGAGCCATATCATCATATGAGGGGCATCCATCGGAGTCCTCATCATCTTCATACACATACTCATCTTCTTCATCATCAACATCTTCTTGGGTAAGCTTGGCCTTGAGAGCAAGGTTTGAGGATGGACCACCATATGTGGCAAGTAGTCTCTTGGACTCCTTCAGGTGTTCTTCATATTGCAAGAAAGTGGCAATCACATCATCCGGCGTCATTGTGAAGAAGTCGGGCATACGCCTCAATTCCCACACCATTTGATGTGAGTATACCATGAGAGCATTCAACATCTTGTCCACAAGGTAGCGGTTGGTGATTTGATATCCATCCTTGGACTTCTCACAAGTGAAGGAATGGACATGAGCGGCAAGAACCTTGAGACGCATATGGAGTTGTTGGGGCGTCTCATCTTTCTTCATGTGAAGGTTGTGCAATGCATTCTTGGCGGTCTCATATCTTGTCATTTGAAGAGATCCGGTGCCGGACTTGGCGATGAGAAGAGTATCCCAAAGTTCCTTGGCATTGGTGATATGAAGAAATGGTGCTCGAGTCAACTCATCCATTCCTCTTTTCAAGAACCCAATGGCCGCAAGGTTGAGGTGTCGGTCAAACACTTCACTGGGTGTAAGGTTGTTTGGATCAACAGGATAGTAACCTTTCCCGGAGTAGATGAGGTTCCACATTGGTTCACACACGAACCTAAGATAATCTTCCATTAGACTTTTCCAATCCAAAAAGTTAGTAGTCTCGGTTAGTATCGGCGGATTGCCATTGAAATTATACTTAGGTTCCACAAGCTTGGGGGTAGGATAGTCCCATTGGTAGGGACCACCTCTTTGCAAAGGAAGTTCGGAACCGGGGTACACAAAGGCCGCTTGTGGGGGCCTTGGAGCCGCACCACTTGACGTTTGTGTCTCCGATGCCGAAGCCTTCATCTTTGAAAATTCGACCTCCCTTGTTCCGCCGGAGCCGAACGCAATTCGCCGCCGTTCTGCATCATCCTTGAGCAAGCGCTCGTCTGCACGGTCCTTGAGCATGACCTGCTTCGTTTCTGTGGCCAGGTCGAAGCAAGGAGCAGCGAGACGCCTCCGTAGCAGTAGCAAGCCGCCGCGGACCCCCTTCGTCCCCGACGACGTCCGCAGACCTCTACCTCCTCTACGGCTAGGCCGGGACGCACGATGCGACCCGAAAGGTGAGATAACGCCCACGCCTTCGCCCGTAGCGTTGCGTAGCAGTCCGTCCACGGTAGCAGTAGGCCGTCTGCCGCGTCGCTCGTCGCCGGCGAGGAATTCGTGATCACCGTGCCCGTGGTGCGTCTCGAACGGCCTCCCGCGTGCTCTAGGGGTGTCCAGTGCGTGTCTTTGGCACCAAAGGAGCCCCTTTCCGCGTAGCTGCTTTGGTTTTCGCCGTGTCTGAACTCTGCGCGTCCCTGTCAGTCAGATCCGCCATGGATTCAGGCGAGCGTAGCATCCCCTCCGGTGAGATCCAGGACTGGGCCAGGGCATCCACGTGATCGTGGTACTCCCCTCTCGCGATTGCAAGTAATTCCATGGCCAGAGGCGTCGTGTGCTCGTCGCACGGTTCGCCTGAATATTGGATAGCGGGGTGGTCTGAAGCCGCAGTTCAGAGCCGCCGCAGCAGTGCTGTTCCGGTGAAGCTAGCGAGCAGCAGAGATGGAGCTATGAGCCATGGCGTGCGTCGTCGTGTAGAGCTAGGTGCCCTCTCGGATTCGTTCCATGGCAGGGTGGCCGGAGCTTGCCTGTACACGACGCGGGGTTCGCCGCAGTAGAGCGTCGCCGTCGCGGTTCAGGGTCTTCAGGTGTTCGAAGTTCAGAGTACTGAAGCCTGAACCTTACCTAGCATGCATAGCGTTTAGGTTCAGAAAACGCTTCGTGGCGCAGTGGTAGCGAGCCGTGGAGACAAGCAGCGAGTCGCGGGTTTGATTCCAGCCGACGCCCCCCCCCCATTTTTGATTTTATTCCTGAGGCTGACGGCTGGGACCCGCTTGTCAGCGACCCAGGCCGCGTGGGCTGAGTCCAGTATGGGCCAGGGAGGCGGCGTGGGCCGGATTCGCCCGAGAGCAGCCCATGGAGGCTGATTCCTTTTTCTTTTTTTGTTTCTTTTCTTTTCTTTGAATTCTTTTCTGTTTAAATTCAAGTTTGAATTTGCCTCCAAATTCAAATCTGTTTCTGAACATCCTTTGCATTCATGGGCATGCCTTATATGATTTTTGGGTAGCTTGAGCTACTGACCAACATGGTGAGGTCCATTTTTGCATCTGACCCCTTCTAATAATTGAAGTGTGGCCATTTTGCAAATAAGCCCCTTTTTCTTTTATTTGTTTTTGTCAAGTGGTTCAAAATTTAAATTGCCCATGCCATATATGGCTTTTGGGTAGTTTTGTGCAAGGACTTGCATGGTGACGATGATTTCATCATTTGAACCTTTTTTCAAATTCATGTGGTGCAATCTTGCACTCAGCCCCTTGAACTTCAGATGAGTTTGCAACTGCCCTTGCAAATTCAAATGGAGACATGTCATATATGGTTTCGGGGTGCTTTTCTGCAAGGATTTCTGCAGTGATGATTTCATGATGTTTTGTGCAACTCATGAAATCAAGGTGTGATCACCTGATCCAGAGGCATTCAGATCTTCTGCTTGCAACATTTCAACTTCAGTGCATTTGAAATGTTGATCATTTGATCTCTTCAACCTTGTTCCATGTCATCTTCTTTCAATTCAGCCCCTAACATATTGTCATATGTAATGAGGCTGGGTTCCAACTTTTGCTCCACCTTCCTGTGTGTCAAGTTCACCGACACTACTCCGACTCCGGAATCATCGTTGTACTTTCATGTTATTTAAATTCTTGTAAGGCTTTGTTGTTCATGTCATGAGTTCATGCTACTTACACCTAAATTAAGGCTTAGACCAAAGCCCTTACATTGTGAATAAAATGCATGTGAAAGTGATGACTTGTCGTCATCACCTTCATTTAAATTTGACTAGACAGGGTCATACCATGTAAATAAAACTTGCACATGCCATCCTTGTTTGAGATTGCATCAGTTGCTTACTTGTGTGTTTTCCTTGCCGGTGTCTTTACGTTAGTGAAAGGATCGAGATAGACCTAGAGGGGGGGGTGAATAGGTTATATTATAAATTTTAACACTACTTATCAATTTTAGGCAATAATGCGGAAGATAAAGATGTGCCTAACAATTGCAAGGGTGACCTATATAAGATAAGGTAAACAACAAGCACAATATAATAAAGCAAGTGAGGGATAAACTACAAGGTACCAACAAGGTAGTGCAAGTAAAAAGGGAAAAGAGTAGGGATAACCGAATGACGCGAAGACAACGATGTATCCCGATGTTCACTTCCTTGGAGGGAAGCTACTCACCGTTTGGAGAGAGTGGGTGAAACCACGAAGGCACACCAACGCCACGAAGGCTCACTCTATTCCCCTTGAGATATCACCACGAAGGTGATTCCCAACCACTACCGGTTGACCTTAAAGGTGGTCACCAAACCCTCACAAACTCTACGGGGGTAATCACAATGGTTGATTCCTCTCCGAAGAACTCCTACCCGCCTAGGAGTCTCCAACCTCCAAGAGTAACAAGATCAATGGGGAAAGCTCAAGACTTGCTCAAAACGCGATTTGCTTTGGTTGAAAGATGGGGAAGGGCCGGATCTATCACGGGTTGGAAGATCCGACAAGAACTCTCAAGAATCTCTCCGGGATCTGAGATTTGGTGGAGGAGAGAGTGAGAGGGAGCACTTGTGTTCTTGGGTGAGTGTAAAGTGAAGTGGTCAACTCTCTCTAGAAGGGGAGAGGGAGTACTTATAGTCCAAAGGCCGAAATGGCCGTTGGAGCATTTGGCAGTGAAAATGTCGGACGTCCGTTAGACTTCGGACGTCCGAAAATTCAAATGTCGGACGTCCGAAATGTTCTTGATGAATGCCAGGTAGTAGCCAGTGACACAGGTACCGGACGTCCGGCGGGGTTCGGACGTCCGACATGTCGGACGTCCGAAGGCCGTCGGAAATCCGTCCAACTTTGGGAGGCCTACTGACCATGTGGGCATAGTGTGTAATGCGAAGTTTCGTACGTCCGACAGGTTTCGGACGTCCGATATGTCGGACGTCCGAATCACGTCGGAAGTCCGGGCATGTTTTTTGCAGGTCTACTGACCTCAGCACAAGTACTCGCGAGTGGGATGTCGGACGTCCGAAACAAGACGGACGTCCGAAATCGTGAAATGTCGGACGTCCGAAATCCGTCGGACGTCCGAAAGTTAGGACACAGTTAACTTTCAGATTTAGTATGTGGTGTGATGTTTTAAAGTGATTTGAGCAAATCTTAACCACAGCCCCACTGATCCCCTCTTAATAGTGCGGGGATCCCTATACTCAAGATAAACCGGAAACGCTTACGCTTCAACTTCGTTGGTTCTATATCCCGAGATATTGATAATATCAATGGTCCATGATCCACCGCAACAATGATCCGAGGGCTAATACCTGAGATATACTTGACAAATATTATTAGTCCCCTATATGTACATTGTCATGAACATCACAATATGATTAAGGGCAAGATTGCACTTTCAGTTAGCATCCGAGACTGACGAGGAGACATACGTGGAGCTGTCCGACACCGAGCCCGAGGGTACCGTCGGTGCTGCTTCGACTACCTTACCAGGCAAGGGGGAGAAACTGTGTCATTACTTTATAACTTTCTGCTCATGCCTAGCTGTAGATCTAGAACGTTGCTGCTTGATCCTATATGCCTTATATGCCATGTTTTAAACCCATACAGCCATGATCCCCACATCCCAGCAAACCATTGTACTGCTAAGTTACCGCTGTTCAGCCATTGCTTAGTATGGATAGAAAACTTGCTGCTTACCCTATAGGTTTATGGTTGGGATATCATGCTATAAAAGAAGTTGGTTGATATTTATTATCGTTAAATGATGTTAATTTATATTCGACGAAAGGTGGAAGGCTGGACTATCCCGTCTGGTGCTTTGTTCCATTTGAGTCACATAGGACCCGAGTTCCGGGTATTGTGTTTCTTGACGAGCGTGCCTAATCGTGTGTGGGGTTTTATGGGGGCCCCTTGTCTTACCTACCTAGCCCCGTACATTCTAGTGGTGGCCCGAGATGATTTACATTTGCAACGTGTGTGTGCTGGTTGGATCCCCAGTTGTTTCCAAACCAAACCAAGGCCAGGAGGACATAGTTTCTTGGCTGGCCCAAATAGACCGGCTGAGGACCCGGTCTCATAAGAGAATTAACCGGTAATCCAAACCTGGAGTCATACGGTAGAGTCCGATTCGAGAGCGTGGCCAGCTTTTGAGTTGGGTGTCGACTCACCGGGGGCCACCCGGATATGTGCGTTGTTAGTTAGAGGGACTCTGACGCTCCGGAGTTTCTGGCGCTTACCTAGCCAAGTGGAAACCGGGCGTACATGCGACGTCTATAATGGACAGTTGGTACACCCCTGCAGGGTAAATCTTTTCGAAAAGTCGTGTCCGCGGTTATGGACTACTTGAGACCTACTCCTTGTTCATAGAATAACATCAATTATAATCATGCTATAAACTTGACAAACCGTGTGCGTGCCTTGATTGTCTTTCTTCGTCCAGGGGGACCGAGAGAGAAACGAGGTTGTGTTATGTTTGCGTAAGTAGGTGGATAGCCGACTTATGACACGTTGTCAATGTAATTCTTGGATCTCATCTATATTCTGATAGAACGAGTAGCAACCATATATGCTAGTACGGCTGCAACCTGCCTCTGTCTTTACCTTACCTGTAGCGTTAGTTATTCCGTAATGACATGTTCTCACCCCCGTTTACATTTCTGTCTTTACCGCTTTGCCTGACCGGCCGCTGCAGTGGACTACTACCTCGACCCCAGCACCGGACGTTACTTCGTGGAGGTGCCCCCAGAGGACGACGACGAGTACGAGTACCTCGACCAGTAGGATCCTATAGATGGGTTCAGACGTTCCCGTGAGTGGATATTTATGTGTAGCCCTCTCTAGGGAAATTTGGAACTTCACCGTATTCGGTCCCTACTATGCTTCCGCTTGATGTATTGATGTATTGATGAGTTGTACTCATGATGATGTTATATTAGTAGACAGTGGCGTTGTATGCCCTGTTCTATTTGTCTATCCATATGTATTTCTATTCTTGTAGAGTCGTGTTTATCTACCTGTTGTCGAAAAATCCGGTAGCGACACGAGTGCGAGTGTCGTGCGCCGGTGGCGTTTGATGCGTTTCTAACTCCGACCGGACGCGAAAGCGACTAGTTAGAGTTAGTACCGCATCAGGGGCCTTATAATATCGGTCCCACCGCGACATATGACATAGCCATATGCCCCGGATTTCCAACATGATATCAAAACATTACAGATACAAGGATACAACATCTCATACAATCGACATACAACTGCCTCAAATACAATACAACAGCGGAAGGTAAATGTCTGGGTACAGACTACAATCAAATGCCTAGTGGCAAAGAGAAAAACATCGGTCCCATAACCACACGGGTCCAGGCCCTCCGTCGGGATCTGCCTAACTAGTCGTCGTCGAGTCTCCACGTGAAACGTCGATCACCATACCTGTTGTCGATGAAGAACCCTGAAAAGAGTTTGGGGGTAGTATCATGAGTACAGAGGTACTCAGCATCCAACTGTAGTGGTCATCTGACCCAGCAAGGACTTCATCACTCGTCATTCTAGGACAACTAGTAGTTTACGATAAGGAAGGGGTAAGTGGTGAGGTTGCTGCCGCACTAGCATTATGAAGTGGCTAACGGTCTAGAGAGTAAGATAAGAAGATAAGCATTCGATGAGGAATCGCCTCCAACAAGTCTTGCTATCCACCTACATACGCAAACATAACACATATCCTATCCTTGTCCTCCTCTTCGCATCCCGACGAAGAAGAAGCAGTCAAGGCACACACACACGTTGATCAAGTTATATTAAGATTATCTCAGTTGTTGTTGTCTATGAACAAGGAGTAGGTCTCAAGTCGTCCATAACCATGGACACGGCTTCTCGAAAAGATTTAACCCTACAGGGTTGTACCAACTGCCCATTACGAGGCTCCGCACGCACGTCCATCTCTCTCAGTTGCTACCCATTATGGGCAACCATTTTATGATTTAGTTCCAAGAGATCCGAAACGACAGGTCCCTCTAACTAACAACGAACAAAACCGGGTGGCCCCCGGTGAGTCGACATCCATCTCAGGGGCCGGACGCGCTCTCGATCTGGTCTCAACCGTCTTTCGCAGGTTTGGATAACCGGTTAATCACACATGGGACACCGGGTCCTCAGCAGGACAAAGTGGGCCAGCAAGGGAACTATGTCCTCACTGGTCCAGGTTGGTTTGTAAACAACTGGCGGCCGACCAGCGCACACACGGTTTCACATGGTAAATCATCTTGGGCCGCCACTAGAAATGTTTGAAGCTAGGTAGGTAAGAAAAGGGGACCCCATAAAATCCCACACGCGGTTAGGCACGCTCAGTCTTAAAACCAATACCCGGAACTCGGGTCCTAGGTGACTCGAATGGAACAAAACATCGGGGCGGGATAGCCTAGACCTTCCATCCTTCGTCGAATATAGTCAACATTATAATAATCATATCATCAACAACAATAAAAATAATAATGTGATATCCCAAACCAAGGAGTAACAGGGTAACATCGTAGCACCCTAAACATGCATACTAAGCAGGGGCTGAGCAACGAGCAATAGTAACGTAGCAGTACAAGGTTTGCTGGGAGGGGACATGGCTGTATCGGTTTGAAAGAGGCTGTAAACATGTGGTAGGATCAAACATCGAGCCTAACCTAGACTAGCATGCAAACCGCTGGTTGAAATAGAATGGATCATAAGTAATGTATAGTCCTTGCCTGTTGATAAGTCTGGTTCCGAAGGTGTAGTTGATCGCAAGCTCGCATCGTCTCCGAGAGGGTACCCGCGGAAGCACACAAGACGATAAACACTGGAAAGCAATCAACGAGCAAGCATCTATTACTACGAGGCAAACACGAGCAAGCATCAAAAAGAAGGGAACACGAGACATCGCACATACCGTCGAGAGCGGTTACTACCAGGTTAAGTGGAGTACTCGTCACACACGACGAGACCGCACATTTAGAAAGGTTCAAGTTGTTTAGCTAAAGGTGATCAACAAAGGTTGTTAACATGGCATCTCACTCAAGCATGGCATAGCACACAAACATGGCAAGAGGTGAAGCATAAATAAACTACCTAAGCTAGTCAATTTAAGTGGGGTGAAATCATAGACATGACAAACTATTACGGACCCCACGATAATTATTGCATTTGGTACTGTTTTGTCCTAAACAATATTTTATTATTTTATCTAGCAAGCAAGAACATATGGCAATTGCAGTTTACAGTGGCAGACAGTGTAATTAGCAGGTAAACAACATGTAAACAAAGTCAAACATCGCAACAAGCAACATTTGTATATTCTATGCGCAAAACGGAGCAACTTTCATGTAGAAACCGTCTCCATCGGAGCTACCGGTGAAAAGTTATAAGCATCGCAAAATTAAATCAGCACGCAGTTTTTATTCCCAGACTTGGAAAAGAAAAAAGAAGAAGAAAAAACAGAAGGGAAAAAAATAAAAAAAAGGGGCGGCCTGGCTTCACCTAGTGGGCTCGGCCCAAGAGGAGGGGCGGCCTGGGACGTGAGGGAGCAGGCGAGGTGGTGGGCCGCGGGGTGAGGCCGGCCCACCCGGGGCGCACTGAAAGGTGGCGGCACCCGTGCCTCGTCCCGACTTGGACAGGACCGGCGGCGGCGGCTTCGATCCAGCACGACGGTGGCGCTGGTCCGACCGGCGTGGAACGAGCCCGGCGTGGAGAGGACCAAAGGAGGCGGGGCAGCGCGGGCTCGAACGGAGAGGAACGCCGGCATGGTCTCAGGGCAGAGCGGCGCGGCGTGCTCCTTCGCTGGCCATGGCGGCTTCGTCTTGATGGCCATGGCGGTGCGGGGCGAGTTCCTGGGAGGGAGTGCACGGTCAGGGAAAGGGAGAAGAAAGAGGAGGAGAGGGAGGACGACGCGGCGTGGAGGGGCTCACGGGCAGGGAGGCTCGCCGGATCCGGATGCAGGCGTTCCAAGGTGGGGCGGCGACGAGCTTCAAGCTCAGGGCATCCATGGCGGTTCCTGGACAGAACGAGAGAGGAGGTGAGGGGAGATAGAGAGGGGAGAGGGAAGAGGAGAGGAGCGGCAGGGGGCGCGACCTGCGGGGGCGGCGGCCGCGGCGGCTAGCCGGCGTGGGAGGGCTCGCGGGCGTGAGCTCGGGCCATGGATTTCTCGGCCAGGGAGAAGGCTCCATGGGAGGAGCTCCACGGGATCCATTCCGGGCGACGTGGCAGCCTCCGGGGCCGTCGGATCTCCGGATCTGACGGTCCAGGACGAATTGGGCAATTTTCCAGATCTGGTGGAGCTAGGTTTACGAAAATTGGGGATTTTTGGGGCAAAGTGGAGGGGGTGGCTGCAATTTTGTGGCTAGGGAAACCCTAGAAAGGGGTGGGAGTGTGGTGGTCTTTATATAGCCCCGATGGCTGGCAGTTTGCAAAAACATCCCCGGTTTTTCTCTCGCGCGTGCGGTGTTTACGTTTCAGACCGCCGGGGGTCCGCAGTACCTCCGATTCGGGTAAAACTTCAAACTGCGCGATCAGCGCGTCTTGCTTGCGGCGTTCACCTCGCGTTGGAACCGTTCCGAGAACACTTTCCGGTGCGCTACAAAAATATCCCGTTTAATTATTAAACGGGGTTTTTGTTCCGTTGGCTGCGGCTGGTCTCGTGCGGTTTTCGCGACGGTGATCAGGCGAAACCCGGTGTCGCAAAGGTCGAGTGTCAGGGTGGCAAGGGTCGGTCTTCGTGCGATACGAGATAAGAGGGGGGAAAATAATCGTCGATCGATAAATAAGGGATGCAAACACCACAAACAAATCAGACAATCAAACAATTCACATCGAAAACATTTTTTTTAATTTTTGTGAAAAACTGGGCTGTTACACTCCCTTTCCCTTCCCATGGATGAGGCCCTATCGCTCGCTCCCCTCGACCACGCTGCCGTTCCCTTCTCCCCTTCCATGGCTACAACGTCCCCCAGTGAACTCGCATCCGCCCTCACACCCCGAGCTCACCCACGGCCTCCCCGGCCTCCCATAGCCCCCGTCCCTCTCTTAATTTCTCGCCGGAGCCCCGCCTTGCTCCCCACGGACGCCATGGCTACTGCCCATGGCGTGCTCAGATTGGATCGGGCTCGGCCTCCTCGTGACCTGGGCGGTGCCCGTAGGCCGCGACACCTCCTCCCGCCCGCGTCCACGCGCCGCTCGCCGCCGATGAGGGCCGCCGGTACCAGGTGCTGGCTATGGCCGAGCCGCCACGACCCTCCACTGGTTCGTCACAGGAAGGATAAGAAGGAGATAGGAGGGAGGAGAGAGCAGGCAGAGGACCCCATCTATAAGTGGCTCTGCCCCGGACCCGCACCCTGTAAGTGGAGACATACTTCAGAAAGTATGATTTCTGTTCCGAGAGGCGCCTTCAGCTGCGACCTCGAGACGGAGTACGCTTCCTTGCAGGATAAAGCGTCAAGCTAGAAATACTCTTTCGGCCCGAGCCAACGCCGAAACTCTTATAGTGTGGACGTTCGTCCGTTAAGGGAAGAAATGGACAGATCTATTTTTTTTCTTCTTATCGAACGAATGGCCGTAACTTCGTGACCCTAACTCCGATCGAGGTGATTCAAAAGGAAACGTTCCTATTTTTCCGAGCCCGTTCCATTGGCATCACTTTCATGATGTTTTAACATTGTGAAAATGACCCTTTTTACCTCGGTTATCGTCAGGCCTTTTCGGAGGCTAACTTTTCCGCCAAATCTTTTGGGAGGCGATCACACGTCTGCCTGATATTTCATCGACCCCCCAGGCAAGCAAGCCATCTGATATATGCTCTGAAGCATTTCTTGTGTTATTCTTGTGTGCTGTTATTTAAGATTATGTCATGCTGCATTAATGATTGATTGAACCTTTCTATGTTAAACTTGATGTTCATCCTGTATGTTACCGCACTAATGACTCATATATGTTGTAGTATGGAGATATGTTGTTACGTTTATGCTTTATACCTACTTTCTTCATGGATTATCATTACCGTTGCATTATTGATAAATGGAATTTAATGACAACCACCTCCTCCATCGGCTGGATCAAGTCATAGTGCCACCGAACCGAACTAATCCGTGCAGCCACACTCGCCTGTATGGGAAGGCCTTGGTTCAGTCTATCGGTGCACACTTTTATTCCGTATCACAAACGAGGTAAGGTTATGCACGCTCTCTACCCTGATCAGGTAGGCGGCGATAATATTGAGAGCTGGTTTGGTTATATGAGCTCAGTCCCCATTTGGGATAATGTTTTTTTCCATGCAATGGTATATGTCTGGAGGACACAGGGCTACCCACAAC
The DNA here is from genome assembly GCA_950022295.1 of Bromus sterilis. Lineage (NCBI taxonomy): Eukaryota > Viridiplantae > Streptophyta > Magnoliopsida > Poales > Poaceae > Bromus > Bromus sterilis. Next base: position 263,624,785 of record OX465596.1, on the reverse strand, counting down.
ATGACTTGCGAAGTATGTTGGGTGATACGGTAACGGAGGCACACGGTATAACGGTCTTGTTTGAGAACTCCTAGTCCACTCCTATGGTACGAGTTTCGAGATTCCTGTGGGACAAGTTCCAAGGTACTGGATGGAGGAAGAACTACATGGTGTGGGTAAAGTACGCAACCTCTGCAGAGTGTATGAATCTATTCGAATAGCCGATTCCACGGTATTGGACACAGTTCATACTAAGTCACACTATGTACCGACATAAACTTGATATAAGTGGAGTGGTCATGCGATGACCCATGCAAGTTGAGTGGTCCTGCGATGACCCGTATAAGTTGGGTAGTCATGCGATGACTGTACCCGTTGAGTGGTCGTGCGATGACCGTATAAGTTGGGTGGTCATGCGATGAACGTACCCGTGGGATGGTCATGTGATGACCTATATGAGTTAGTTGGTCATGTGATGACCGTAACCCGTTGTGTGGTCATGCGATGACCCGTAACCCGAAAGCTGAGTCTGTAAGAACTACGAGGTAAATTGTATCATCATGGTATGATCATGAGTGGTCCATGTGACCTTAAACGATGATTGATATTGCACTAGTCTTAACCATGGTGCTATGTTCAATTCATCATGTTAGCATTGCTTGAATTCCATGGATTTCTTTGCTTGGTGTATATGTTACTTGGTTTGCTTGTTTGCGAGTACATTCAAACGTACTCACCTGGCTTTGTCCTTGGATATTCACGTAGCCAGATCTACATGTTTACCTAAGGATCCATATTTCCCTAGAATAAGTCGGAGCGTTCGCGAGGTAGAAGAGTAACCCAGTCAGATCCCTATGGATTGGAGCCGCTCCAAGTCCGTGCTGCCTTAGATAGTGTATATTCCACTGCCCCCATCTCTGTGAGGCCATTTATGGTTATGTTTATTGATTCATGCCACTCTGGCTTATGAATCCTTTCATATATGTGCCTATGTTCTTGATACATGTTGTATGCGTGCACACCAGAGTGACTTCTGGGCTGGTGTGTGGGCGACGTTCGTCTGTGTACAGTGGTATTCATGTGGAGCGCCACAAGACATGGTATCAGAGCAGCCAGGCTGACTGTAGGTTACCCCTAGCTGGATTGGTTGTCTTTTGCTCAGTATAAATCCCAGATGGATTTCAGCCATCTTTGCCAAATCGGCACGGCTACTATTGATCAAAAGACAATATCATAGGATTTCCCTCGCATCTATACCCCGACTCTCATGGCCTTTGCATTTGATGCTAAATTCTCGCACTAGGCAATGACCCGTGACCCTTTAAACCCCCTAGGTAAACTAGATATACTCACCGTTCTTGCTAACCGTGGCATATCTCTCCTCATATCCAGTTTCCTTTGGGAAACGTCAGTTCTATCTTTCCCCAAACAACCCTAGACTAGTTGGCTAAGCCACCTTGGCTATGGTCATGCGTCGAGTTTGATGTTCTCCCTGAGGAAGTAGTAGAAGGTATACGCCAATTGCTACCAGGAGCATTGTGTGATTTTTCTTCTGAACCCTTAGAGAGGCATTGAGTGCACTAAGTTAGTATTACTAGTGGACATGCATTCACGTGTTAATAGCCTGTAGAATTCGAGTTTTGTTTGCTTCTGGGTGTCTTTTGTTTGTTGTTCGTTCTATTTTTTTCGGTTTCATTATGTTTGCTCCGACCCGGTCCGTCTGTAGGGAGACCAATAGTAAGCCAAATAGTGTTAACCTATACCGAGGCACCCGGCATGACCGCCGTATAGTAACAATTGGAATATTCGGATTTGAAGCATTCCTAACCAGTGGACCGACCACCTAGCTACCCTTGGATTAGACCCCAACCAAACCTAGTTGGCTGTTGTACCAGGCGTATCCTTTTGTCTGTATGAGAAGGATTTCCGCCCTGCATCTGTGCGCCAGCCTTGCTGCCTATAAAATCCCTCCCACTTGTTGCCTGCAGCATTCCCCGCTCAGTAAGTGATACATCTCAAACGTATCGATAATTTCTGCTCGTTCCATGCATGTTTTGTGTGATATTGCTATGATCTAGATACACTTTCATACACTTTTGATCATATTTGGACTAACCTACTAACTCAGTGCACCCCAGTGCCAGTCCCTGTTTTCTGCTATTTTTCTGTTTCATTTTTCCCCCATATAAAAAGTGCTCTAAAAATCGAGGAAAATCAGATAAAAAACCAGCGTACCGGAAGCTTCCCGAACCCCGAAGGAGGGCCAGGGGGCCACCACCAGGTGCCCAGGCCCTCGGCCGCGCCAGGGGGGCGCCTGGACCCCTGGTGGCCCCCCTGGCTGCCCCCCCTTCGCCTATTTATTCTCCTTCACGGGGAAACTCCGAAGACATAACCCTTTTTCGCAAACTCGCCTCTGTTCCGCCTTCGACGCGCTTCCAAGACCAGGAGAGCACCGTCAGGACCCTTCCCGGCACCCTGTCGAAGGGAGGATCGACCCCCGGAAGATTCTCCTCCACCATGGACGCTTCCGGATGTGCCGTGAGTAGTTTCCTTTAGACCACGGGTCCGTGATCAGTAGCTATGTGGTGTTCTCCTTCCCTTTTTGTTCTTGATGGTTTAGACCTTGTGAGCTGCCCTACATGATCGAGGCACATATGTCATTCTTCTGTTGTTGCTATGCTGAGTTTGATGGGATATGATGGATTATGAGATTATGTTCAGATCGTGATAGAGTAATATATTTGGTTTTTATCTCTTATATTTTTCTTCCTAAGTAGTTCTTGCATGTTGTCCGTTGCTTTTTACTGCTTTGGCCAAGTAGTAGGTAGTGACTACAACAGGGAACGTTATGCTCGATTGTGGGTACATGCCCTCTGATGACACGCTTGAGTGACAGAAACATGAGTCTAGGGGATGTGCTGTGGCGACAAGAGGGAAAACAACGGTGCTTGTAACCGCGGTTGCAAGGATTGTTTACTTTACGCAAAGTTCTTTTTAATGCAGTTGTCTGTTGCTTTGGGTTTACACTTTGGGTGGGACTCGCACCTTAATACCAGCGAGATGTTCAGGATTTATATCTCAAGGTGGATGAGTAGTAGTTGATGAAGATGGATTTCGGTCTCTTATTTTGGCGTACTGCCCATGCTTATGAGCCTCTTCCTTTCTTTTGTAGCATAGTTAGCATTGCAGTGCATTTATAATCCTATCAATTTCCCATCTGTATTTTGTTTACCTCGCATAGAAGTTTTATCGTCTTTTGGGAGAGAGACATCACTAGTGAACATCACGGGACCCCGGTCCATATTCTCATCACTATTTACAAGATTATTTCCTTTCAGTATTTACTTTCAGTTGCTATCATTACCATTATCTCTTGTGGATCCTTTGTAAACAACAATACCGGAGAGATTGACAAACTCTCTGAACTTCGTGTGGAGCAAAGTTAATTGTGTTGTGTGCAGGTCCGCGTCAGGTGTGCCGCTGACACCTACTTATCATCGCCGGAGTCCTACGGGAGAAAAACCCTATCCTCTACATAGGGGAAATTTGCTGCTATCCTACATCTCACCTTCCACTTAGGGTAACCAACGAAGGGCGAGAAGCCATTATCACTTCCACGCCATCAAACAAATTTCTGGCGTCATTGCCGGGGATCCGAGTGATAAAATAGGGGAGTTTCCCACTACCTTTTACCTTTACTTTTTAGTCTTGTTAGTTTACCTTTCTGTTTTTATCTTTGTGACTTATATCGAAAATTACAAAAAAATCTGCCACACTTGCTGCTACTATGGGTTCCACTGAAAACACCAAGTTGTGTGACTTCACCAGTCACAACAACAAAGACTTTATCTGCACTCCTATTGCCACACCTGCCACTTCAGCTACCTCTTATGAAATAATACCTGCTTTGCGAAACCTTGTTATGAGAGATCAATTCTCTGGTGCTGCAGATGATGCTGCTTTACACTTGAATAATTTTGTTGAATTATGTGATATGCAAAAGTATAAAGAAATATAAGGTGATGTTGTTAAGCTCAAGCTTTTTCCTTTCTCTCTGAGAGGAGAAGCTAAAATCTGGTTTCAATCTTTGCCTAGTAATACCATAGATTCTTGGGATAAGTGCAAAGATGCTTTTATTGGGAAGTACTACCCACCTGCTAAAATTATCCAATTGAGGAGTAACATTATGAATTTGAGGCAATTGGATAATGAACACGTTGCCCAAGATTGGGAACGTATGAAATCTCTTGTTAAGAAATGCCCTACACATGGTTTGACTACCTGGATCGTTATCCAGACTTTTTATGCAGGCTTGAACTTTACCTTGCAGAACCTGTTAGATTCGGCTGCGGGAGGAACCTTTATGTCAACTACACTCGGTGCTTCCACAAAACTCCTCGATGAGATGATGACTAACTATTCCCAATGGCACACAGAACGCGCTCCAACAGGTAGGAAGGTAAATTCTGTCGAGGAAATTATTTTCCTAAATGATAAAGTTGATTTAATTATGTCTCTACTTACCAAGAAACCCTCTATTGATCCTCATGATGTTCCTTTAAATTCTTTGGTTGCTCAGGAACAAGTAGATGTGAACTTCATTGCTAGAAACAACTTTAATAATAATGCTTATAGGGGAAACTTTGCTAGTAGTCCTAGACCGTTTCCATCCACTTATGGGAACAAAAACACTTCCCCTAGCAACAAGAACCCCACTTCTGAATTAGAAAACATGCTTAGAGACTTTATCACTACCCAAAAAGACTTCAACAAGAATGTGGAAGTAAAGCTAGCTAAATTAGATAATCTTTATTTGAAGGTAGACAGCTTAGCCCTTGATGTTGAGATGTTAAAAATTAGAACCTCTCCCCTTGAGGAGAGCAAGGCCACTCCTATTAATGCTATCCAATTACAAATTAATTAAAATATTAGGATGGTGGCTAAACTTAAAAAAAGTTGGGGTAGAGAAAAAGAGGAAGAGGATAGAATTAAGAGCCTTCCTACACACCACACAGTTGCCACTATCCAAATTGTTGAGGACACTGAAACTATTAGCACCCAATGCACTCCTGGTCCCATTGGACCCATTAATGTGATGCTAATACCTCAACTGTAGAAGAAGAAACCCCTATGAACATAGAGGGTTTCAAACAAGTGAGCCTAGATGACACTACTACCACCTTTGATAGTAGTGACATTTATTTTGATAGTTGCACCCTCTCAGAAGTTATTAGTTTACTACACAAAATGTCTAGAGACCCCCACACTAGCACACTTAATCTTTCCTTCACGGAGCATATCACAAATGCTCTCTTCAAATCTAGGGAGGACAAGCTTAGGATAGAAGCCTCCATACCTAGGAAGCTAGATGATGGTTGGTACCCTATGATCAAAATTAAATTAAATAACTTCTCTTGCTATGCTTTATGTGACGTTGGAGCTAGTACCTCCGTCATGCCCAAAAGAATGTATGATATGTTTGAATTGAAACCTTTTGATTCTTGTTCTTTTGGTGTTCTTCTTGTCGACTCTTCCGTAAAGAAACATTTGGGTAAGATCGACGATGTTCTTATCATTGTCAGTGACAACTATATCCCCGCTGATTTCATTATTATGGATATAGAGTGTGAACCTTTATGTCCAATTACTTTGGGACGTCTTTTTCGCCGCACCGTTGGTGCTATCAATGACATGAAAGATGGGAATATAAAATTTCAAGTCCCTATAAAAAAGGGGATGGAACACTTCCCTAGAAATAAAATCAAGTTATCTTTTGAGTCCGTTGCACGGGCTAGCTATTCTCTTTCTCTTGATAAAACTTGATTCTTCTTTTGCCTTATGCCTAGCTTAAAGGCGTAAAAGAAAGCGCTTGATGGGAGGCAACCCAAGATGTTTTTACTTCTAATTTTGGTGGTCTTGATGATTGTTACTACTTTATAAACATCATTGTATCTTTATTTTCAAGCTTTGTGCCAAGTTATAGCCTCATATGACAAGGGAAGCGAAAGTTGTGACATGTGTCCAGAAAACAGATTCTGTCTTCGTGACGGGAAAAATCGGTTCAAATCACCTGTTCATATTTTTGAGATGAATTTTTTTACACAACATGCTCTATATAATCACGGAACTTTCGTATGTTCTGAGTTTTTGATTTGAGTTGCAGAAGTACCCCTAAAAAATTCTTTACTACCTGATGTTCTGTTTTTTACAGATTCTGCCACGTTTTGTGTCTCCTAACTTTTGCAAACCATAAGCTATATTTTTCTTTGCAAAACCTTTTGGAAATCTTGAGAAATAGTAGCTATTCAAGAATATATTTATATACAGTGGGGAAAAATTATTTATTTAGGGTACTAACCTCTCTAATCAGCTTATGATGAGTTATGTATGAAGGGAGTTTTCAAGTGTGCGATGGAAGATGATGAAAGAAGATTCGGGAGTGTCAAGCGCTCAAGCTTGGGGATGCCCCCATGCATCCCCAATAAATATTCAAGGAGACTCAAGCGTCTAAGCTTGGGGATGCCCCCGTGCATCCCCTTCTCCATCAATAATCATCAGTTCGTCCTTCGTCTCACTATATTTTTATCACTTCATGCGTTATGTGCTATGCTTGGAGCGTCTCGCTCTTAGGTTTTATTTTTAGTTTTCTTTAGCTTTTATTTCTGTTCATAACAAGTTAGACCCCATCTTTCTTTGTGTGGGAGATAAACACGCTCCACTTTCAAAATCTTGAACACATCATAGGATTCTTCATGCCTATCTTTTTACTGTTGTGTGTTCTTTATCTTTTCGTAGCTACTGCCATGTTTAGTTTTAGTCTTCGTTTTTCTTTAGCAAGAGCCTTGGCTTTTGTTTAGTTTGTTTCTGGAACTCTCTTTAGTTTTCATGTTTATCTTTTTAAGAGAGTTAGTTGTTGCACTGAGTTGTGTCTTGTTTCGAGAGTAGTTAATTGAGGTTGCTATTTAATTTTAGTAGTAACTTGCAATAGTTTTGAGGTACTATTGTTTGTAATGTTTGAACTTTTGGTGTCAAGAGATCTAGCCTATTTGTGATAGGTTGTCGTATTTTGGGAAATCTGTGTTTATTTTCAAAACTTACAAAACTAGTTGATAACTCTAGCTACTAGATGGATTTCTAATCCTTGGAGGGATCGAATATTACAGTGCACTCATGTACCATGAGTCGAGGATGCACAACGATAACCAAACCCCCATACACTCCTCCTCGGGATACTTGTGTAACATCCCAATTTTTGTAAATTTGGATGTTAATAGAATCATTTTTGCATATCATTGTTTTCATGCATGTTGGATTTTGTTTGATTTTCTTTCCAATCTATTTTAACCCAAAAAAATCAAGAGAGAAGATAAAATGACTTCTTCAACGTAAAAAGGGTTAAGAAAATATTGGAGCTTTTTTTATTTGGAGTTCATAAAACATTTTGGGAATTTAATGAATCCTAAAATTTCTTTTGGAATTTATTAATTTGTCCAAAATGACTTTATAAATATTTTGCACATTTTTTTTAAATTGCTTTTGAGCTAGAAATATTTACCCTAGGCTCTATAAATTTTTTGAGGTTTATTGGAGTTATTGAATTTATTTTGTAAAGATTTATTTTTATTATTTTATTTGGCCAGGAAAAGTTAACATTATTTTTCCTTATATTACTCTAATATTTTAGAAAATTACTAAGTAATTTTTTACTGTATTTTATTTTTATGCAAATCTGTAGAAGTTTGTGTTTTTTTTAAACTCGGTCGGTAGGCCAGCCCAGCAGGCCGGCCCAGCTGCACCCTCGTCTCCCTCCTCCCGTACGTGCGTGCAGATTCTACACGCACAACATTGCACACGGATGCCGCGGCGACTGCCGCGCCACGGCCGCCTCTTTCCTCCCCTTTCCTTCCCCGAGCAACCGCGCGCATCCCGCACCTTCCCTCTCCTCCGCCCCGTCAACTTAATGGCGCCTTTAAGCCGCCATTATGACCTCGCCGAAGATCTCACACTCGCCGGATTTTTCCTCCGGGAGCACGCACCTAGACACCCATCTCCCCTATTTAAACCAACCCTACGTGCCTCTTGTTCACCTCGTCCAAAGCCCTCGAAAAGCTACCCAAATCCCGCACCGTAGCCCGCGTATTTGCTCGCCGAAGTTCGCCGGTCGAGCTCCGCCTCGGCGTCGATCACGTCGCCGGTAAGCCATAACGAGACCCCAAACTCTAGAAATCTTTTGCCCTTGTCGTTGCGCATCTCTTAGACAACATTTTTCTCTTTTTCGTGCTCTGTAGAACTCTCCCCGGATTCGTGCGCCCGCCGGAGTTCGCCGGAGCACCGCCTCGCCCCAGCCATCCCCGACGTCGCCGGAGATGACCGCCACCACCCCGCAACCCCCCACGCCCAGCCGCTCCTCCTGGACCACTGCCTCGTCGCCAATCCTCGCCGGAGCTGCCGCCCCACGAAGAGCCGCCGCTGGCCAACTCCTTTGTACGTGCGTGATGTTCTTCTCTGTGTAGAAGATGAGTTAGGAAAAAAAGTTTTGTAAAAAAAAATGAAACGTTATTTTTTTATTTTTTATTTAGAGAACGTTCACTAGATTAGAATTTTGGGCCTCCTGTTCACACGATAGCCAGGGACTTAGATCTAATTATCTATTTTCTGTTTTTGCCGATTACCCCCTATTCTTAGTATGCCTATATCTTTTTTACTCGTTTATTAGGTTTAAACGAAACCAAATCCCACATTTAAGTTTTTCCTCCCTAGATCCCGTGGAAACCTATTTTCAAAATTTTGAAATTTTAAAATATTAGGTTGGACATATTTGAATTCAAACTTCGTTTGGCCGTAACTTTATGATCGTAGCTCGTTTTTGACCGATTCTTTTTGAAAATAGAAACCCTCAATTATCCCTATCACTTAGAATATTCATCAACAACTTTATGATCGTAACTTCGTTTGGCCGTAACTTTATGATCGTAGGGAAAAATTAGCTTTATGCAAATTGAAACGTAGAAGCTCCACCAGCCAAATGCATGTATTGTAGGACTTCATTTTCTTCTCCTTGGTATGACTTGCCGTACATTCAAAGTACTGACCTATTTTGGGCTGTACGATTGTTGCAGATTACTCTGACGGTGATTAAGGTGCAAATAGGTTATTGTCCTATACTCAACGTTTTGTCGTGGAGTCGGATGGACCACTACTACTACTATCGCTTCCGCAGATTTTGATGGCCTTAAGCCATGCTATTGTAATAAATTTTCTATTTTGAACTGTCCGATCTAATAAAAGACATGTGATTTATTCTTTTATTCATCGAGTACTGTGTGTGCCTTCAAGTTGATCCAGGGACTGGCACAGATCACAGAGACTTTGGTCCTATTCGGGATCGGGTCGTGAGGAAAAGATCATGATAGCTACACCTTCTTTATGATTTGAGTACCTCGTAAAGTGTGAAAGATCTTATATACCCTCTTGTAAATTAGAGTGTTGCCTTAAGTGAGGAAAAGATCCCAAAGTGGACAAAATAAAAGATCCCAAATAGGACAAATGAGAGTTAAATAGAAAGAGCCATTGAGGCCACCAAAAATTACAAAAAATAGAAAAAAGAGAAAAAAATAAAATAAAAAGAGAGAAAGGGGAAACACTACTATCCTTTTGAAAGATCCACACTAGTACTCCCTCTTATCCTTGTACTCCATAGATATGATTATTCATGCATATAGCTATGTGGGGACCTTCACACTATAGAACTTGGCTTGCATATTCCGAGGATGAGCCTCCTCAAAAGAGCTCTAGGTTTTCATGAGCGAGCAAGTTAGATGCACCCCCACTAGTTCCATTGGAGAGATTTTCAGCTCATATGTGCATCTATTGCATGGCAATCCCTAATCCTCACATCATATCTATCATTTGGCCTTCTCGCCTATGATTTTCCTCATTGATGTGAACCTTTCTCACCTTTTTTGTCTTCCTCCTCCACCATATTCTTTCTTTGCCATCCTAATTGTCAACTCTCGTGCTTATGCTCATCCCTTGCATGAGTGCTCAAAATATCGAAAAGGAGTGGATCAAATTGACTTGTACCTGGATATGTTCTGGGGACGAGTCAAGATAAGATTTCAAAGAAGACCAAGTGTGAAACTTTAGTAGATTGAGTTCTCAGCAAAAATACTTTTTTCTCGTATTCCCTATCCCCCTTCTTGCACGCAAACACCATTTGGAGACAGTCGAGTCACGTACAGCGAGAGCTCTTGCACCTAATGTTCTTCCGTTCTTGTTTCAATGCTAATATACTCTTGCATGTTATGACTTGAATTGAATCACATACCTTGATTGCTTTAGTTTTCAAAGTTCTTATATGGTTGCTAGCATGTCACCGCAAAAATTATGTTTGTTATCAGTTACCTACTCGAGGACGAGCAGGAATTAAGCTTGGGGATGTTGATACGTCTCAAACGTATCGATAATTTCTGCTCGTTCCATGCATGTTTTGTGTGATATTGCTATGATCTAGATACACTTTCATACACTTTTGATCATATTTGGACTAACCTACTAACTCAGTGCACCCCAGTGTCAGTCCTTGTTTTTTGCTGTTTTTCTTTTTCAGTTTTCCCCCATATAAAAGTGCTCCAAAAATCCGGGAAAAATCAGATAAAAAATCAGCGTGCCGGAAGCTTCCCGAACCTCGAAGGAGGGTCAGGGGGCCACGACCAGGTGCCCAGGCGGCCACCTGGCGCGGACAGGGGCCTTGCCGCGCAAGAGGGGCGCCTGGAACCCTGGTGCCCCCTGGCTGCCCCCTTCATCTATTTATTCTCCGTCACGGGGAAACTCCGAAGACAGAACCCTTATTTCGCAAACTCGCCTCTGTTCCGCGGCCGCCGCGCTTCCAAGATCAGGAGCACTGTCAGGACCCTTCCCGGCACCCAGCCGGAGGGACGATCGACCTCCGGGACCTTCTCCTCCACCATGGACGCTTCTCGGATGTGCCGTGAGTAGTTTCCTTTGGACCGTGGGCCCGTGATCAATAGCTATCTGATGTTCTCCTACCCTCTTTGTTCTTGATGGTTTAGACCTCGTGAGCTGCCCTCCATGATCGAGGCACATATGTAATTCTTCTGTTGTTGCTATGCTGAGTTTGATGGGATCTGATGGATTATGAGATTATGTTCACATCATGATAGAGTAATATATTTGGTTTTTATCTCTTATATTTTTGTTCCTAAGTAATTCTTGCATGTTCTCCGTTGCTGTTTATTGCTTTGGCCAAGTAGTAGGTAGTGGCTCCAAGAGGGAACGTTATGCTCGATTGTGGGTACATGCCCCCTGATGACACGCTTGAGTGATATAAACATGAGTCTAGGGATGTGCTGTGGCCACAAGGGGGAAAACAACGGTGCTTGTAACCGCGGTTGCAAGGATTGTTTACTTTATGCAAAGTTCTTTTTAATCCAGTTGTCTGTTGCTTTGGGTTTACACTTTGGGTGGGGCTCGCAACTTAATAACATCGAGATGTTTTGGATAGATATCTCAAGGTGGATGATTAGTAGTAGATGCAGATGGATTTCGGTCTACTTATTTTGGCGTACTGCCCATGCTTATGAGCCTCTTACTTTCTTTTGTAGCATAGTTAGCATTGCGGTGCATTTATAATCCTGTCAATTGCCCATCTGTAATTTGTTTACCTTGCATAGCAGTTATATCGTCTTTTGGGAGAGAGACATCACTAGTGAACATCACGGGACCCCGGTCCATATTCTCATCACTGTTTACAAGCTTATTTCCTTTTCAATATTTAATTTCAGTTGCTATCATTATCATTATCTCTTGTGTTTGATCCTTTGTAAACAACAAGACTGGAGATATTGACAACCTCTCTGAACTTCGTTGGGAGCAAAGTTAATTGTGTTGTGTGCATGTCCGTGTCAGGTGCGCCGCTGACACCTACTTATCATCGCCGGAGTCCTACGGGAGACAAACCCTATCCTCTACATAGGGGAAATTTGCTGCTATCCTACATCTCACCTTCCACTTGGGGTAACCAACGAAGGGCGAGAAGCCGTTATCACTTCCACGCCCTCAGTAAGCGAGACCACCTTAGAACCCCGTCCAGTTTTCCGCAGAAGCCATGTCCAACTTTTTCAAAATCCCCTCCTTTCATAGCCAAACTTGGGCGGACAACCATGCTGGGTTTCCACTTCTCCTTTGGGATATGCTTTCCCGGGCCCTTGGCTATGTGGTTAGCCCCGATTACCGGGTGTATCAATCCGAGCCTATCCCTCACCTTTGCCGATATTGTGCAGAGGTGCTCATTCACCTTGGTCCCGAGAAGGATGGGAAGCCCGTTGTCTTTTAGGGCAAGACCACGCCCAACCCAGCGTTGGCGATTCATACGACTGCTGCAGAAGATGTCAGTCGCCTCCGGTCCAGGTTTCCGCAAATCGGAGAGATGCGGGCGTTCCTGTACTTCCCGCCCGTGTCAAGATTTGGTTGCGAGCTTGCCAACACCACCGAGGAAGCCGATCCGGCAATAGCTCGGCTGGTTTAGTTCATCACCGCCCAGGGACTACTGCTTGGTGACATTCTTGGGGAGTTCAAAGCCATCGATAGTGACAAAGTGCAAGTGGTTGCGGCCGCATACCGTGGAGTTCGCCAAGACACCTCCCAGGCCATCGATCCCCTGCTGCCAAACCCAGTGCTATCCTCTCAAGTTGTGCTACCCTCCCAGCCCGTAAACCAGTGCGACAAGGGCACCATCAATACCAAGTCCAACAACAGAGCCATTCGTAGTCTGTATCGAGAAAGCTTGCTCCAACACGTTCCATCTGCGAGCCGGACAGCTTGGTCTAGGCCCGTGGAGACACACGACTACGGGAAGTATCTCAGCCTGCATCCACCAAGAGAGCCTGAGAAAGACTAGCTCTTTAGATGTTGCCTAGTTTGTCTTCTGTCCTCGCCAGAGGATAGAAACCATAGTCCCGAGTGAGTGGTTGTCATGAGGTGCGTAGTCAGGTCGCGCTTGCTTCTGTTGCTTGTACTGCTTGTGTTTCTTGGATTGCCTGTGTGTTTTAATGCTATATGTATGCCATGTTTGATTGTGGATTTGTTTCATCTGTCCCCATGTTAAGAAGATATGTTTAACAGAGCTGACAGTGGTTTTCCAAGATGTTTGAGTGCATATACCCACTAACATTAAAACATCTTAGTGTGATTTTGTCTGGTGTGCTTTTCTCACATGCATGCTGGATCGAGTCTGCTGCTAGCGTATCGCACGCGCGCACACGAGATTTTTCCTCACGGGTACGATCACCACAGTACCTGGGTGGAATGCAAGGACACATCTGGCGCCTATCTGCGCATGTACCATTTTGCCAGATCTTTGACCCGGAATTCCGAGGCAATTTTTCCAGCCCCTGAACCCAGTCCCAAAGCCAATTGCTATCTCGGATAAACTCTGAGAATTTTATTGTGATAAGACCTTGCAACCCCTCTAGTACAATTTTAGACCCAGATCCTACCCCGATGCCCGCTCAGCCTAGTTGTCACTCGATGAGGAGCAACCAGAGGCGAGACCCTCGCGTTGGAAGAGCCCCATCACGCATTTCGCGCAAGCCTCCGAGACACTGGCGCCGCCGTCACTGTCTTGCGTGACACAAGGGAGGCCAATGCCTCGCCTTGCTGCAGACCCGCTTACTCCATCGTCCTGAAGCGACGGTGGAACAAGCGTGGAGGACCACCAGTGACCACACCATCTTCGTCTAACTCTCAAGCTGCCGCATCCCTGCTCTCCTTCTCGCGAGCTCGCTCCAGGAAGATGATCTCCCACAGCAAGATCAACGAGCCGACAAGCGCTGCTATCAGCCCAGCGAGCAGAAGCACCAGGAACACGGCATCGCTTGGAGAGCGTGGCTCCAACTCCTCCAGGCCGAAGAGGTAGTAGAGCGGCATGGCGTGAGCTAGGAGGAGCCACATTGTTGTCTTTTATATCCCGAGCCCTGGTGTATCATTGCTCTGACCCAAGTTCTAGCACCTTTCACTAGGAGAGCCTCCCCCAGACCAGCACAAACACTTGCTGCATGCCACATGGACACCTCACTTTAAGTCACTCCATGCCATTAATGCCAGACAAAGTATGTGCTGCCATCTCCTGATGCATCACATAACACAGTGGGCATACTCTCTATTCAAACAAAGGCGTGGGACACGTGGTAGCCGTGGTGACCACGTCCATGGCGTGCACCCACAATGCTCTGCACACTGTTTGTACTGTAAGGTCGCTGTCCTGGCCAACCTATGGTCGCGCACTCATGTCTACCGTGCTCCCCACTCCAAGAATGTTCACCTCCACCCCGCCACCCTCGCCCCCTAGCGCCTACCCGAGCGTGATGACATGCGGTGCTCCATGGGATGGACACCACGTCGCCATGGCTCTAGAAGCCTCAAGCTCCAGTGCGAGCACCCCCCGTGGCCTATAAATAGGAGGCCCGAGAACCTCCCCAGGATCCGCAGCACCCCAATCATCTCGAGCTCACAGAGCTCCCTTTCCCCTCACATGTCCGAGGCCCTGTCGCCCGCTCCCCTCTGCCTCGCGGCCGTCCCCTACTCGTCGTCCATGTCTATGGCCTCCCCCAGTGAACTTGCATCCTCCCTCGCGCCCCGAGCTCACCCACGACCTCCCTGACCTCCCATAGCCCCCGTCCCTCTCTTAATTTCTTGCCGGAGCCCCTCCTTGCTCCCCACGGCCGCCATGGCTGCCACCCTCGGCGTGCTCAAATTGGAGGAGGATCGGCCTTGCCGCGGCGTGGGCGGTGCCCGTAGGCCGCGACACCTACTTTCGCGGGCGTCCACGTGCCGCTCGCTGCCGATGAGGGGTGCTGGCCACGGCCGAGCCGCCACGGCCCTCGACTCGATGTAAGTGGCTCTGCCCCGGGCCCGCGTGCTGTAAGTGGAGACATACTCTACAGGAAGTATGCTTTCTGTTTCGAGAAGCTCCTTCAGCTGCAACCTCGGGAAGGAGTACTCTTATATGTAAATCTCAAAATACGCTTTCGGCTAAGCTAGCGCCAAAACTCTTATAGTGTGGACGTTCATCCATTAAGGGCAGCAATGGATAGATCTATTTGTTTTTCTGCTTATCGAACGAACGGCCGTAACTTCGCGTCCGTAACTCCGATCGAGGTGATTCAAAAGCCCATGTTCATATTTTTCCAAGCCCGTTCCGTTGGCATCACTTTCATGATGTTTTAACATCGTGACAAATATAATTTTCCCTCGGTTATCGTTAGGCCTTTGCTGAGGGTAACTTTTCCGCTGAATCTTTTGGCAGCCAGTCGCACGTTTTCCCAATGTTTCGTCGACCCCCCAGGAAAGCAAGCCATCTGATATATATGCTCTGAAGCATTGCCTGTGTTATTCTTGTGTGTTGTTAATTAAGATTACGTCATGTTGCATTAATGATTGATTGAACCTTGCTATGTTAAACTTGATGTTCATCATGTATGTTACCGCACTAATGACTCATATATGTTGTAGTATGGAGATAGGTTGTTACTGTTATGCTTTATAATTGCTTTCGTCATGGATTATCATTACCGTTGCATTATTGATAAATGGAAGTTAATAACAACCACCTCCTCCATCGGGTGGATCGAGTCATAGTGCCACCGAACCGAACTAATCCGTGCAGCCACACTCGCCTGTATGGGAAGGCCTTGGCTTGGTCTATCGGTGCGCTCTTTTATTCGTATCCCCAAGGAGGGAAGGTTATGCATGTGTGCTACCCTGATCAGGTAGGCGGCGATAATCTTGAGAGCCGGTTTGGTTATATGAGCTCAGTCCCCATTTGGGACATTGTTGTTTGCCATGCGATGGCAGGTGTCTGCAGGAACACGGCTAGCCACGGCATGACTTGCGAAGTATGTCTGGTGATACGGTAAGGGAGACACGCGGTAGAACGGTCTCTTTGGAGAAGTCCTAGTCAACTCCTATGGCACGAGGTTCCTGTGGGATAAGTTCCAAGGTACTGGATGGAGGAAGAACTCCATGGTGTGGGTAAAGTGCACAACCTCTGCAGAGTGAATGAATCTATTCGAATAGCCGAGTCCACACTATTGGACATAGTTCGTACTAAGTCACACTATGTACCGACATAAACTTGATATAAGTGGAGTGGTCATGCGATGACCCGTGCAAGTTGAGTGGTCATGCGATGACTCGTATAAGTTTCACTACTAGAAAAAAGGGCTCTAATGGCGCACCTAATTTGGCTACTAATGGCGCACTTATGGTGCGCCATTACTAGCACACCATTAGTAAGTGATGGTAATGGCGCACATTCGGTGAGCCATTACTATCCAGGATACTAATGGCGCACCATGAGTGCGCTATTGCTGATGCTAGTGGTGCGCTACTGTTGTTACTGCTACCACCACATGTGTCTATTGTGATCTGAGTCACTAATGGCGCACTTTTAGGAAGTGCGCCATTGCTGTGTTTCTGTACATGCGCCACTGATGTACTCTATGCGCGCCATTACTATGAATATTAGGATTTTTTTTATTTTCTGTATTTGCACACGTTACAAACATATATATACAACATATTTATAAACATATTTATAAACAACAAAGATTTATCGAATACAATAGAATATTAGTCTCCGAATTTAACGGAAGATTAGTCTCCGATTACAAATTATCATATTAGTCTCCGAATTCAAAATACCGAACAAAGTTAGAACATTAGAAGTCTCGAGTAGCGAGTTTGTCTTCACATTACATGTCGATATCTAAACTACCATGACATTGAAGAAGAGGGTGGCGGTCATGATGAGCATCATCGTGACAAAAGTGATCTTCATCCGTTTCCTCCTCCACTCCCTCCTCTCCCCCGCTAGATAGCACGCGTATCTAGCTTCCGCCTCCGCCCTTGTGGGGTACCCTTTGTAACTATTACGGCTAAAATGGTGAACCTGTCTCCGACAATCCTCCCAGTCGTCGTAGACTCCGGGAATCCTACCAATGTACACGACATACGACGGCATCTGCTTTATGCACGGGACAAACAATACGTTAAGAGCAACTTAAAGATAATATTTAAGAAGGACATACTTATACAACAAAATTAAGGACCAAAGAAAGAGAAAAGCAACACACATTAATAGAACATGGTTCATGGTCGTAGTAATAAATAGCATCGACTACATATAAGTTGAATGACGACTGTTTAAACTAAGGAGACATACGTACATACAAGTTCATAAAAGTTTATACAACACACGAGCTCTCGTCGATAGTCCAAAACTACATAGCTAGGTGCACGGGCATCAAGAATTTTGCCTCCGCTCACGGGACGGAGCGTTGGTGAAGCGGCCATCTTTCGTGATGGTCATGAATGAGCGATCGCCGTCAGCCTGCAATCTTAGCATTGTATCTATTTCAAGGTTGGACAGTTGATTGTTGAGGTAGAACTCCCCCGTGTTACGAAGGACATCTTCAGAGATGATTCCTGCCAAGTCCGACTGGATGCGAAAGAATTCTTATCTGAGGTCGCGTCTTGGATTTCCGACAAGCGTTCATGTAAGTGCATCTAGTGCCCCCTTTGAGGTTTTGGAGTATTTGATGACAAAACGGTTAAGGGACTGATGTGTTTGTGAGTATACACAGGAAGCAATCCCTGGGGATGAGGTTAACCACCGTTGTCGACCCCCGAAAATGATGAGGAACATGGGAGTCGCTGTGTTTCCTGAATACTGAAGTTGTGCGAAACCCTGAGGAATCAGGATCCTGAAGCATTCGGCTGAAGCTGAAGCAGTATCTGATCCTGCGGACGTTCGCGCTGAAGAGGAAGTCGAAGCGTAGTCTTCGCTAAGACTTTTTATACTTCTTGAGTCGTAGGAAAACACCGCACTATTGGAGGGGTTGAGGAAAATGAGTTATGTATTTCTGAGGAAGCGCTCAATTAGAAATCCTAAAGAAAACCCAGAGAAATCTCCTGTAGTAGAAGTTCAATTCCTTGGGTGTCTGAGACGATGTTCTTTAGGACACTTAGGATTTTGTCTTCGGTTGAGGAGTCAGGAAACTGCCAGTGCAGTTCGCCTGTAGAAAGAGGGAGAGATTCCGACCGTGCCACGTGTCACGTGGTGAGCACTGGTACCGATCCAGCCAAAGGTCCTAAGGGTGGGCATGGTAGTAATTTCATGCATGGGCATTTATGTCCTTTCACCTGGGGTTGCTTCGCGGCTACAAATAGCCACCCCCATCCCCATTTGTGGGTTGGCTGCTCCGAGAGAAAATTGACACTTGTCATTTGAGAGCAACCCACCTCTAAGGATACTGAAGAACCTATGTGAGGAAAACCACCAGCCTGAGTAGTTGAGCATTTCTGAGGAAGTCGGTTCGAGTGATCCGAAGCTTTTTACTCTTGAAGACTGTGATCTTCCAGCCGGTGTAGAAGTCTTCAGTCTGAGGAAGTCAACATGCAATTGTGACTTCCCTGAGTGACTGAGTCTGTGAAAGTTTCGGGAGTCTACCTTGAAGTATCACCTGAGTTATTGGACGGAGTCTGAGGACTTTAGTTCCAGGAGAATAAGGTGAAGACTATGTCTTCTGAGTTCAATCTCAGCCTCTCCAACCAGACATAGAGTTGTCACAACAACTCGAACTGGTTCATCAAGTCTATGTCTTCAGTGCCCTGGTGCTATTTCTTCAACCTCAGCTATTATGTTTATGCACTGATGACTTATCCTGATTCCTTACTTTCTGAGTTCACTCTGCACTGATTCCTCAGTTCGTGCTTCGATCTTACCTTAGCTATGAAATAGGTTGATTTCCATTCACGCCATTGCCTTTGTATTGTATTTGCTCTTCCTCGTGTTTCAACTTCCTCAATTTCGTATTGCCTCAGTCCTGAGGAAATTTAAATTCCTCAAGATATTTGAAAATCTCCCATTCACCCCCCTCTGGTCGATATATTGCACTTTCAATTGGTATCAGAGCAAGGTACTCCCTTGTTCTGTGTGATTCGGTTTAACCACCTGGAGTTTTAGTTATGTCGACCTCAGGTACAATGAGCGTTGCCTCGAACTGCCCCATCTTCAATGGGACAGACTACCCGTACTGGAAGAACAAGATGGGGATGCATCTTGAAGCCATTGTCGAGGATCTGTAGGATATTGTTGATCAAGGCATTCATGAAGCTACTTTGATGACTGCTCCTGAAGTTGTCAAGAAGAACTGGCAGCTTAATGCAAAAGCTCGAAGCATTATTGGTGGTCACCTCAACAAGGCTCAGTTCAGCCGTATCAGTGGTCTGGATACTGCAAAGAAGATATGGACAAAACTGTCAAAAGTTAATGAAGGAGTATCTGCTCAACGAGACTCTCGAGTTGATACACTTTGTAGTCTCTTCAACAGGTTCAAGAGGCTGGACAACGAGCATGTGCAGCAAACCTTTGACGGACTCACTGACATATCCAATGAACTTCAAGCACTGGGTGCCGCTGATATCACAGATCATGAGGCGGTGAAGAAACTACTGAGGTCACTGGATGACTCGTTTGAGTTCCTATCACTGATGATTCAAGAAAGGCCTGACTTCAAGTCTCTCGATCCTGCTGACATTCTTGAGCGCCTCAATGCTCATGAACTGAAGCTCTCTGAAAAATGAGACTTGTACAGCTCCACGCCTAAAGTCCGTGCGCTAAAAGCTAGAGCACGAAGAGTGTCCTCTGAAGAAGAGTCTGAAGTTGATTCTAATGATCCTGAAACCCTCAGCCGGGAACTTGCTCTCCTCACCAGAAAGTTCCAAAGATTCACGAAGAAGAATCACTTTGTAAATTCCTCAAGATCCTCCTCAAGAAAAAGAGAAGATGATGACTCTGTTGAAACAAGGAAGAGAGTTTGCCACCAATGCAAGAAACCTGGGCATTACATCGCTGAGTGTCCTCTTTGGGAAAAGGAAGCTAAACTGAAGAAGAAGAAGAAGAAGAAGAATAGGAAAGATGACAGTTCTGATGAAAAGGAAAAGAAGAAATCCTCAAGATCCTCAAAGCCTGCTGGATACAGGAACAGCAACTCCGATAAAGCTCGCGCATATCTCGGCAAAGAATTGGACTCTGAAGAATCTGCTTCCGATCCTAATGTTGAGGAAGATGAATCTGAAGAATCTGAGGGTGTGGCTGGTCTGGCTCTTGCCACGTCGCTTGTCTCCAAGTCAATCTTCAGCACAGAGGAATCTGATCCGTCGCATGTTGATGGTGAAGCTGAAGACACCACCCCTGCCTTCTGCTTCATGGCCAAGTCCTCCAAGGTATCTACTTACTCATCATCGGATGATCCCTCTGATGAAGAACCTGATAAAAACTATGCTAAACTTGCTAAACTTGCATCTAAGAAACACCGTGCACTTGAAAAGATTCAGACCTCACTAAACAAGAGTGATGATATGTTGGTTGAGGAAATGACGAAGACTCAAAAATTGACTGATGAATCAAAAATTTCTTCTGTCAAAGTTTGATGACTTGTTCAGTCGCCATGAGGCACTCATCACCGATCATGAGAAGCTGGCTCATGAGTTCCTCATGACGAAGCAAGAACTTGAACGCGTGAGGATGTGTCATGAAGATCTGAGGAAATAAAATGATTCACTCCTCTCCCAACAGATCATCATGCCACAAGAAGGATTTAATCCTCCCTGTTTGAAATGCATTCAACATGATCGTATTACTTCTGTGCCTAGTTCTTCAATGTCTTCAGACTCCGTTATTTCTATTTCTTCTGTGGTATCTAACCCCTCATCTGAGGATACCATAGACATTCTTGAAGAAAATGCTAGATTGAAGAGTCTACTGGAAACCGGTATGTTCAAGATTCTGAAAGGACATCAGATTCTTTGTGACATCCTCAAGAAACAGGTTCTCAACAGGAATCCGAGGAAAGAAGGTTTCACATTCACTCGGAAACTCAACCCTGTTGGGTCTTACTGGAAACCTGAACAATACCCAGAGACCACTTGGGTTCGGGCAAAGATGCCTCCTCTTGATCCCTACACTTTATCTGGTTATGATGTTGTTTCCTTAGATGTGGTGATTGAGTCTTTTGGCTCAAACTATAAACTGTTTAAGGATGTTAATGGTGAGGTATTCGCGAGATACATCGGAACTAACTGCAGGAACGGTCCTCCAGTCAAGCAGATCTGGGTTCAGAAGGACCTCATCACTAACCTTCATGTGAATGTAGATGCAAATGAGCTGAGGGTATCATCTGAGGACGATACCTCAAATGGAAATGATTATCATCATGTATCATTGTAACAGCCCAGTTTTCACAAAAATTAAAAATTTTGTTTTCGGTGTGAATTGTTTGATTGTCTGATTTGTTTGCGGTGTTGGCATCCCCGATTTATCGATCGGCGATTATTTCCCCCACCCCCTCTTATCTCGTATCGGACGGAGACCGACCCTTGCCACCCTGACACTCGACCTTTGCGACACCGGGTTTCACCCGATCACCGTCGCGAAAATCGCACGAGACCAGCCGCAGCCAACGTAACGAAAAACCATGTTTAATAATTAAACGGGATATTTTTATAGCGCGCCGGAAAGTGTTCTCAGAACGGTCCCAGCGCGAGGTGAACGCCGCCGGCTCGACGCGCTGATCGCGCGGTTCGAAGTTTTACCCGAATCGGAGGTCCTGCGGACACCCGGTGGTCAGAAACGTGAGCGCCGCGCGCGCGAGAGAAAAACCGGGTATGTTTTTGCAAACTGCCAGGCACCTGGGCTATATAAAGACCACCACACTCCCACCCCTTTCTAGCGTTTCCCTAGTCACAAATTTCCAGCCACCCCCCTCAGATTTGCCCCAATTTTGGAAGCTATTCCCCCCCCCAAATCAGCAAACCCTAGATCCCAAGCGTTCCCGGTCGTCCGATCGGGCGATCGGAGGGCTACGGGCGCGCCACGTCAGCGCCTGGCGTTCTCTCTCCTCCTAGCCGCGCGCAGCCGGACCCGTGGGCACCGCCGCCTCCACCTCGGCCGGCCGCCGCATGCGCCGCCAGCACCGGGACAAGCCGCCGCTTCGCCACCCCAGGTCGACCTCTCCTCTGCCCCGCGTGCCTCCTCTCCTCTCTTCTCACCCTCTCCTCCTCGCAGGGACCGCGGCGGACCCGCCACCTCGCCATGGAAGCCACGACCATGGAGCTCGGAGGCCGCTGCGGGCAGGAGCTCGCCGCCGGAGGCCCAAGCTCCGCCGCCAGGACCCGTGTAGGCGCCCCAACTTCCCGATCCGCGCCGGCTCGACCTTCCACGCCCGCCTGCGCCTCGCCCCGGCCATCGGAGCATGGCAGCGCCGCCCCTTCTTCTCGTCCTGGACAAGGACGAGGCCCTGCCTCCCCGCTCGCCCGTTCGCTGTGCCCGTGGTGGGCCAGATCCCCACCGCGGCCCAGCCGGCTTCCCAGCCCAAGGCCCAGCCGCCAGGCCCCCCCTCCAGCAGCCAGATGGGCCACGGCCCATGGTGAGCCGGCCTGACCTTTTTTTCTGTTCCTTGTATATTTTGCTAAGTCTTTATTATTTACTGTTGCTGACCCTGTTTTGCAACGCAATTTCCCATTGACTCGTAGGTCGGAACGAAGTGATTCTTTTTTTGTACTGTTGTTCTCTGTGTGCTCTAGCATCCACCTTTTGTGAGTATTTGCATTTGAGATAATCTTGAATATTAAATTATGAGTTGAATTGGGCATCAGACCGTAAACTACTGTTAAATTCTATCAAGTGTTGCTGATGTTATTTTGTTGCAACTTTGATTGATGATTGCGACACATCCATGAGGCCTATTGCATTGATTATTTTTCCTATGTGTTAAGCATCATGTGTACTTCATTCCCATGCTTTAACTTGTCATGTTTGGGTGTTTTAGCTATATTAAATCTTGCTCCAAAGTGGTGATCCTGATGTTAATGTGTTGCTGTGCTGAAAACTGTTAATTTGTTGCAACTTCGGGTGACGGTTGCGTCGCAACCATTTATCGGAATTGAGTGATTCCAATTGCATATTGTTAAGCATCATGTCTAATTCCATTATATGTATTGCATTGTCATGATATGCTTGCTGGTCATATAGTTATTGAGCTCCAAATTTGCTATGCTTCTGTATTTGACAGGCACCTCTATTTTTCTCTAAGTCTGTAACGTTCCGATGCCATGTTGCATGCTTAATATCTTTTGATCTTTGATGCCTATTTGTGAGCATGTTTGCAT
Organism: Bromus sterilis; assembly: GCA_950022295.1. Classification (NCBI taxonomy): domain Eukaryota; kingdom Viridiplantae; phylum Streptophyta; class Magnoliopsida; order Poales; family Poaceae; genus Bromus; species Bromus sterilis. The sequence goes on along the minus strand of OX465596.1, from coordinate 263,601,556 downwards.
TGATTATCCGGTTTATGCATTGCTCTAAAGTGTGCTTCGTGATGTTGGCAGATTGTGCCCGTAACTTGTTTTTCTTATATCTTTTTAACCGTAACTCCGTTTGGAGTGTGCCTTATATGTAACTTGATTAGTTTTTCTTGTACTTTGTGTTTATGCTATTGTTTTCTGTTGTTAACCAACCTAAAATATTGATTAGTACAGAACAGTACCAAATGTTTTAATCATCGTGCGGCACTTAGTGTTATGCCATGTTTAGGTTGTGCCTCACTTAAATTGACTAGCATAAATAGTTTACTTTGTGCTTCACCTCTTGACATGTTTGTGTGCTATGCCATGCTTGCTTGAGTTGCCATGTTAACAATCGTTGGTTGATCACTTGTATCTAAACAACTTGAACCCTTGTAAATGTGCGGTATCGTCGTGTGTGACGAGTACTCCACTTAACCTGTTAGTAACCGCTCTCGATGGTAGGTGCGATGTCTCGTGTTGCCTTCTTGCTGATGCTTGCTCGTGTTTGCCCCGTAGTAATAGATGCTTTCTCGTTGATTGCTTTCCAGTGTTTACCGTCTTGTGTGTTTCCGTGGGTTCCTCTCGGAGAATATGCGAGCTTGCGATCAACTACACCTTCGGAACCCGACTTATCAACAGGCAAGGACTATACATTACTTATGATCCATTCTATTTCAACCAGAGGTTTGCATGATAGTCTAGGTTAGGTTCGATGTTTGATCCTACCACATGTTTACAGCCTCTTTCAAACCGATACAGCCATGTCCCTTCCCAGCAAACCTTGTACTGCTATGTTACTATTGCTCGTTGCTCAGCCCCTGCTTAGTATGCATGCTTAGGATGCTACAATGTTACCCTGTTACTCCTTGGTTTTGGGATATCACATTATTATAATGTTGTTGATGTTATGATTATTATAAATGTTGACTATATTCGATGAAGGATGGAAGCTCTAGGCTATCCCGCCCCGACGCTTTGTTCCATTCGAGTCACCTAGGACCCGAGTTCCGGGTAATTGTTTTAAGACTGAGCGTGCCTAACCGCGTGTGGGATTTTATGGGGTCCCCTTTTCTTACCTACCTAGCGTCAAGCATTTCTAGTGGTGGCCCAAGCTGATTTACCATTTGAAACCGGGCGTGTGCTGGTCAGCTGCCAGTAGTTTTTAAACCAACCCGGACCAGTGAGGACATGGTTTCCTTGTTGGTCCACCTTTGACCGGAGAGGGCCGGAGGCCTCACGTGAGGCGTCTCGGTAACCCAAACCCTGTTGAGACGGAAGAGTCTGATCCAAGAGCGTGACCAGCTTTTGGATTGGGTGTCGACTCCCCGGGGGCCACCGGATTTGTTTGTTGTTAGCTAGAGGGACCTGTCGTTTCGGATCTCTTGGAACTAGATCATAAAATGGTTTCCTGTGATGGGTAGCAACTGAGAGAGATGGGCGTGCGTGCGGAGCCTTGTAATGGGCAGTTGGTACACCCCTGCAGGGTTAAATCTTTTTGAGAAGTCGTGTCCACGGTTATGGACGACTTGAGACCTACTCCTTGTTCATAGACAACAACAATTGAGCTAATCTTATTATAACTTGATCAATGTGTGTGTGCCTTGAATGCTTCTTCTTCGTCGGGATGCGAAGAGGAGGACAAGGATAGGATAGGTGTTATGATTGCGTAAGTAGTTGATAGCAAGACTTGTTGGAGGAAATTCCTCATCGAATGCTTGGCTTCTTATCTTACTCTCTAGATCGTTAGCCACTTCATAAATGCTAGTGCGGCAGCAAACTCACCACTTACCCATTCCTTACCGTAAACTACTAGTTGTCCTAGAATGACGAGTGATGAAGTCCTTGCTGGGTCAGTTGACCACTACAGTTGGATGCTGAGTACTTCTGTACTCATGATACTACCCCCCAAACTCTTTTCAGGGTTCTTGATCGACAACAGGTATGGTGATCGACGTTTCACGTGGAGACTCGACGACGACTAGTTAGGCGGAGCCCGGCGGAGGGCTTGGACCCGTGTGGTTATGGGGATCGATGTTTTTCTCTTTGCCACTAGGCATTTGATTGTAGTCTGTACTCAGACATGTACCTTCCGCTGTTGTATTGTATTTGAGGCAGTTGTATGCCGATTGTATGAGATGTTGTATCCTTCTATCTGTAATGTTGTGATATCATGTTGGAAATCCGGGGCATATGACTTCGTCATATGTCGCGGTGGGACCGATATGTGCTTCGTCCCCGGATCTGGATGGAAACATCTAGATCTGGAACAGTACCGCATATCGGGCCTTACAATCATCTAACCATTTTGTTCACAGGGAAGCCTCTCATAAGAATGCTTATTCATTTGTTTATCCTGATACAACCATCTCACGTCCCATTAGGTCTCATCGCTCTCATCAGTCCTCATGTACCTCAAAACCACCCATTAAGATGTGGGTGGTAAAGAAGAACTGATTATCTTTGCAGGGACATGTCCTGAGGATATCATAAATTCTGCAGATCATATGCCCAGGAAAATATTTGAGTCAGTTGAAGAATATTTATATTGTTTGTTTTCATAGAATCAATCCAGAGGAACGTCCCAAGGAATTAATTCTGAGGAACCATAAATTCTTCAAACTGAGACTGGCTCATAACTTGTTGTATGAGATACTAATTCCTTTGCAGGGAAAGACTGAATCGGTGATGGATAGTGGATGCACAAATCACATGACTGGTGACAGAAGCCTTCTTATGGAATCATCTCTGAGTCCTTCTTCAAAGAAAACCATCACGTTCGCGATAAAGGTAAAAGTAAGGTATTGGGTCTCGGCAGAGTTGCTATCTCTCGAGACCAACATATTGACAAAGTCATGCTTGTTGAATCCCTTGGATACAACTTGATGTCTGTCTCTATGCTATGTGATCTTGATCTCGTTGTTCCCTTCGGAAGATATGGTTGTGTAGTCTATATGGTTAGCGATAACTCCATTGTCTTCAGTGGAGTTAGGAAAGGTGATCTGTATATTGTAGATTTTTCTGAAGGTCCTCAGGTTTCTACATGCCTCATGGCTCGAGCCTCAGAGTGCTGGCTATGGCATCGAAGACTCGGCCACGCCGGAATGAGGAATCTCCAGAAGCTGGTACAGAAGAAACATGTCCTCGGGATTGAGGAAATCAGATTCTCAGAGGACCGGCTGTGTGGTGCGTGTGAAGCTGGAAAGATAACCAAGGCCAAGCATCCAGCGAAGAACATCATGACAACTACAAGACCTCTGGAATTGCTTCACATGGATATATTCGGCCCTCCAAAGTATTCAAGTTTTGGAGGTAGTATGTATGGTCTTGTTATTGTTGACGACTTCTCACGATACATTTGGGTGCATTTTCTTCTCTATAAGTCAGAAACCCCAACAATCTTCAAGCACTTCGCCCAACGAGTCATGAACAACTACAACCTGAAGATCAAGCACATTCGAAGCGACAACGGCACTGAGTTCAAGAACATCGGTGTGGAAGAATTCCTCGGCGACTTGGGAATCACTCATGAATTCTGTGCGCCTTACACTCCTCAACAAAATGGAGTTGTTGAGAGCAAGAACCGAAGCCTCATCGAGATGGATCGCACGATGCTGGTTGAGTACAACACTCCACTCATATGGTTGGATGAAGCAATCAACACTGCATGCCAAATCGTCAATCGAGTGTATCTTCATAAGTTCTTCAATAAAAATCATATGAGCTAATGGTCGGTAAGAAACCCAATGTGAGTTACTTCAAAGTATTCGGTGCACCTTGCTGGATTCGAGATCCTGATCACCAGTCCAAATTTGCACCCAAAGCATGTGAGGGTTTCATGCTTGGTTATGGTATCAACTCGCACACCTACAGAGTCTACAATATCAGTCATCATAAAATTGTTGAGACTGTAGATGTGCGGTTTGATGAATCTGACGGCTCGCAAAGAGAGCACCTGCCCCCTGATCTAGATGAAACCCCACCTGAAGAACAGATCAAGAAGATGGGTGCTGGTGATATCATTCCTGTGGATCATCCTGAAGAAACGCACATACCTCCTGCTCCTAAAGAACATCCAACTCCTGATGCAAATAATCCTGATGATGATCCTGATCCCGAGGCTCCTGATACCCCTGAAGCTCCTGAAGCACCTGAAGCAGATGCAAATGAATCTGATAGTAGTGACGAAGATGCGCCTCAAGATCATCTTCCTCGTCTTCCTCGCGTGGCGAATGAAGTTCAAGTGGACAGAATCCTCGCCGACGTCAATCTACCAGGTCCTCTCACTCGTGCAAGAGCTAATCGTATAGCTAAATTTTGTGGGCATTTCTCGTTTGTATCAATTTCGGAGCCCACCAAAGTCACTGAGGCATTCCAAGAAGCGGAATGGATTCACGCGATGCAAGACGAACTTCTTCAGTTCAAATTCAATGATGTTTGGGAATTGGTCAAACGACGTGATCCTCGAGTTCACAATGTCATCGGCACGAAGTGGATCTACCGCAACAAACTCGATGAAGATGGACAAGTCATCAGAAACAAAGCTCGTCTCGTAGCACAAGGATACACACAAGTCGAGGGGATCGAATTCGGTGAAACCTTCGCTCCTGTTGCTAGACTTGAGTCCATTCGTATTATGCTTGCATTCGTTAACCATCATAATATCAAGTTATATCAAATGGATGTGAAAAGTGCATTCCTCAATGGTAATATCGAGGAAGAATTATATGTGGCTCAACCCCCAGGTTTTGAAGATGCGAAGAAACTTGATATGGTGTACAGATTGAAGAAATCCCTATATGGACTGAAGCAAACCCCTCGGGCTTGGTATGACACACTAAGAGACTTCCTCATGATCAGCAAGGGCTTCGAATCTGGTTCCCTCGATCCAACTCTTTTCATAAAATGATATGATGATGCATTATTCATATGTCAAATCTATGTTGATGACATTATATTTGGATGCACTAATAAGAAATACAGTGAAGAGTTTGCATTCTTGATGAGTGAACAGTATCAGATGTCCATGATGGGCGAACTGAAGTTCTTTTTAGGGCTTCAAATTCGTCAACAACGCAACGACATCTTCATCTCTCAGGAGAAGTACCTCAAAGAGTGCCTGAAGAAATTCGGGATGCAAGACTGTAAGGGTATCAAGACACCGATGCCTACAAATGGGAAACTTGGCCCTGATGAAAATGGCAAGGACTACGATCAAAAGATATACCGCTCCATGATAGGTTGTCTGCTATATTTATGTGCATCTAGGCCTGATATAATGTTGAGCGTTTGCATGTGTGCCCGATTCCAAGCGGCACCTAAGGAATCGCATCACCAAGCGGTGAAACGAATTCTTCTATATTTGGCTCACACCCCGTCGCTAGGCTTATGGTATCCAAAAGGCACACAGCTGGATCTCATTGGGTACTCAGACTCAGATTATGCTGGAGATCGAGTGGATCGGAAGCCTACCTCAGGAACATGTCATTTCCTTGGACGTTCTCTGGTGTGCTGGTCATCGAAGAAGAAGAACTGCGTCTCACTCTCCACTGCTGAAGCTGAATACATCGCCGCTGGTGCAAGCTCCTCACAACTTCTTTGGATGAAGCAAACTCTGAAGGACTATGGCATCAACCTGAAGAAAGTACCGCTACTATGTGACAATGAGAGTGCCATCAATATATCTCAAAATCCAGTACGGCACTCGAGGACGAAGCACATTGAGATTCAATATCATTTTCTTCGGGATCACGTATTGAAGGAAGACATCGTCATCAACCACGTGAGGACTAAAGATCAACTTGTTGATATATTCACCAAGCCTTTGGATGAGAAGCGATTTAGCACTCTGAGGTGTGAGCTAAATATCTTAGATTCCTGAAACCTCCAGTGAATGGACACACATCCTAACACTTAAACAATATTGAAGAATCCTGATGTACAACACACGATGCGTCGTACTCCTCAATTCATGAGGAACTACCTTGCTAAGTGTGAAGAAATTAACGTGGAATTGACTCAAGATCCATACGACAATTGTATGGTATCAAGTGTCTCATTCCCTATAAGGTGGGTAGCGCCACCTCCCAAAAACCTCAGGATCTGTTGATCCTCAGTTTCCTCAGTTGAAGTCTTCATCCTGATGATTACCGTGTTTGTCCTCAACAGCGTTCACCTATAGTTATTGTTCCTCGGTATTTTCTTCTTCATCTATGTGAACATGATCGGACCCGTCCCTCTGTGCTCACTTATCCACTCTTTCTATCTCATATGTATTTTTTTGGAAATCATGTATTCCTCAGCCTTTGTCCCCAGGTTCCCCAAATTGAGGATTATCAGTTACGATTGTCTTTATTTTTGTTGCGATCTGCACGTCGTGCTTATCCACCATTATGATAACCACTGAGGATCTTAACCGTTAGGGGAAATCTTGTCCACAAAAATCGCAACCCCTCAGCTTTCACCCCTCTATAAATAGCCATCCACCCCCACGGTCATTTTCCCCACCTCTCCTCTCCCTCTCGTGCCGCCGCCCTTGAGCTCCTCAAGCTCTCGTGCTAACGTCGCCAGAGTTCGCTGTCGCTGGGGAAGACTGACTTGTGGTTCCTCAGCATTTTCCTCAGTCCTGGTACGCTTATGCCCCAGTTTCTTATTCCTCAGTACTGTTGTGTCTTCAAGAACCTTCCCGTTTCATCATTCCTCAAACAGTACTGCTAGCTTGCTAAGACCTATACCTATGCCTCATTATTTTGATTTCCTCAGTCTATTCCTCATGAACGCATATAACCGTACCCCACTTCCCTCGCAACTTAATTTTGTCACAGGTACATGTCTGCTGAGGAATCGTATGGTTCTCATAGTCTCACTTCATTTGCAGCTCAGCTCGAATGTAAAATTCCTCAGTCTCCACCACTGAAGAAAATGGCTCCTCGCCGTAAGCTCACTGATACCTCCAAAGATTTGCCTCCAGAACTCAATGCCAAACTGAAGACTCCGGAGCGTGAAAACGCTGGAGAACGAAAGCTTCGGGGCCAGAAGATCACGCGGGAATGGGCCAAGCGATTGGCTGCATATCAATGGGTTAATCCTCAGCATGAGGAAATGTTTGATGTCAATCCGCCACTGAAGACCTTGGGTATCAAGGCTCGGCCTCCTCCTGAACCTGGGGTCACTCCTGATCCCACAACTCTGCGGACTCCTGAGGACTTTCCTGATGCCTATCAGCAATACCTCAAGCGCAGTGCTAGCCGAGTAAAGAGTCTGCTCCGTGACTTGGCTGCCTCAGTGAAGATTCCACCTCAGGCTCCACCTCAACCAAGGCCACAACCTCCGGCTCAGCATCGCAGAAATGCACCTAGCATCAAGCCCTCAAAGAAGTCTTCAGCACAGCCTCATTGTCCAGGTTCCTCATGCCAACGCACGGATGGTGCAGCCCCTGCCTCAAGAATTCGCACTAATGAGTCTGGCAGTTCTCCTGAGGCCACAACCACAATGCCTCAGCCTCAGCTGAAGACCAAAACGGTCCTTCAATGCGGCCCACGACCCTCACCGAACAAAACTGCTATGAGAGGCACCATTCATCATAATACTCAGAGTTCTGATGATGAAGATGAATTTGAAGATTTGGCCGGATTCGTAGTACCTGAAGAGCAAAAGATTGAGTATGTGCGTGCTGCAGCTAGGCGCAAAGCTGAAGCAACGGGTTCTAAAATCCCGCTTCTCCTTGATCCCAAGAAGATCTTGGAATACATTGAAATTTGGTCTGTCAAGCCTGATACTCCTCTTCGTGATTTGGACATACCTAAAGACATAAAGTTCTACGTTCAACATTTCCTCATCAATGCGATTCATCAACGTGATCTTCAGAAACAGTTGAAGGCTCAACTGAAGAAAGTCCACAGTGACTTCAAAAAGAAACCTATCACGGATGTTACACCTCAGGAGTTCATCGAGCATCAATGTGAGGTTCATCGCCTCAACACTGAGTATGCCGCCAACTGCGCCTACATCGGCAAATCCAAGGAACGGATGTCTCAGCAGATGAACAAATTAATGAAGCTTCGACAGCCAGCTGCCTCAGCCCCTACTGATACTGTGCCTGCGGATCCCACCAAAGGCCTCAAGCGCCTGCCCGATGCCAAACCCTCAACTCCACCAGCTACGAAGAAGCCCACACTGGAGCCCACAGTTGAGGAGCCAATTGATGCTACACCACTCTCCTCGGCTCCTCCGACATCTAGGGCTGCTAATACCACATCTCACTCCCCTGCTGCTTCCACTCCACCTACAAATACTCAGCGCAGCAGCATCGTCTTCACCCCACCAGCTGCTGCTACACCCATTGTTCCAACACCTCAGTGTCCACCTCCATCGATCATCACTGAGATTGAAGAGATGGACGTTGATATTGTGGATCATGGTACTCCTCGTGTCCATGATGAGGATTATGAGCTGGCAAACTCCCCCACTCATACTATCTTTTCCCCCGAGCCTCACTCCCCCACTGTCACCGAGGTGCTTCCTGATACATCTCAGCAGTCTGAAGACTCTGCTGGTGCATCCTCCTCAGCTTCTGATGCTGATGAACCTGAAGCCACAAGTGCACCCCCAATTCTCTTGCTGACACTGATACTGCGGCTACAACAACTGCTGAACCTGAGACTGCTCCCCCCGCAGCCGACGCTGAAGCCGAGCACAACAAAAATGCTGACACTGAGGCTGCACCAGATCACACTGAGGATAGACCAGTTACATCTCCCTCAGCGCCAGCTACTTCACCGAAACCTGTGGCTGCTTCGCATGCTGAAGACCATGCTTCTCCGCAGACTCCACCCTCAGCCTCAGCCTCACCAGCTCCTCAAGAGACTGCCTCAGCCATTTCTCTGTGCCCGAAGCAGAAGTAGCCATTCTATCGCAATCTTGAAGTTGATGCACGTCTCAACTTCAACACCGATGCATTCTTCAACGCTATGAGCTTCTTTCAGGCTGGGATCCAGAACCGTATCATTCTCCTCCGCCCAGCAAGCTCCTGAGGTTCTGGATAGCTACTCAGAAAAACTATTATGCCTCAGTCCTCTACATGGCACAAAAGGTTTTCCTGATAAACATATTCCTCACTTGGATATGGAGGACATCCCATGCTTCAACAATGTGCTGCAGGACTTGTATCATGCCAAGCTGCTTCAGTTCTGCTCCGAGTGCATCCATTGGAATGAAGAACTTGTGCTTCAATTTTATGCAACACTATATGTCTCAGGGGACCCCAAAGGCATCAACACTTGGGTGCTTGAATGGATGACTCAGAATCAGCACTACTCTGACTCCGTGCCTGAGATTCTGGCGATCCTTCAGATCCCTCCTTCTGATGCCTCATTCCCCAGCACATACGGTGCTCCACTTCTTCGGGATGACCTGATGAATATGCTGATGAAGCCGCAAGCCCCTAAAGCTCCGCCATGAACCAGGTTCCTAGTCTCTGAGCTTCAGTATCTTCCCAGCACCTTGTACATAATTTTGGCCAAGTCTTTCTGCCCCATCAAGGGATATGAATCAACCGTTGAGGAAGTTGTGGGAGTCATGAAGACCATTCTGTATAGCCTCTGCATGTCGGCTACCATTGCTGTCTCAGACTTCTTCTTCAGGATGTTGGTGGATGCTGCTCAGAATCCTCATATTCTGAAGCCATATGCTCCATGGATTATGAAGCTCATCTACACCAAGACTGGCATCAACTTCAAGCGTGATCAGGATAATCATCGCCCGTATGTTCCTCTAGTTGAAGTGCTTCAACACACTCTTGACGCTAATGCCAAGGGAAAAGCGCCTTTTTATGAAGCAGTACTTCCTCAGGACTCGCTCGGTGGAAATATTCGTCAGCTTCAGTCTCGCACCACTCATGAGGAGCGCACCCATGCCTCGACTGAAGAAACAACTCAAGCTCGCCTGATCACTGATCGTGAGCTCCTCATCAGTCTGCATCAGAAGGTGGATCGGAATCATGACTGGATGAAGCGTCAGATCAGAGACATTCTCAGCTATATGGCGCAGATGCATACAACTCAGAAGAAAGTTCATCAGTATGCTCATCATGCCTATCAGCGACTTGATGCTCTTCTGACTGAAGTCATCACTCCTGAAGATCTCGCCAAGCTTGGCCTCAGACAACCCCCGCTTCCTAAGATTCGGCCTCCACGTCAATTTACCTAGAGCAAGACACCACCTCTGGCGATGGACTCCTTTTCTTCAGCTCAAGAATTCTCGCCTGAAGAAGTTGAAGACATTGCGGCTTGTCCTCACACTACAACGGTGTGCCTTCGCCCTGATGCTCAGCCCTGAGGCACTCTTTTGGGTCGTTAGCAGTATTCTCTCCTTTTTGTTCATTTAATGACAAAGGGGGAGAAATTTAGTTATCTTCAAGCAGGTTCTTATGGGTTCCTCAGTTACAACTCTCGTTCTTCCGATCATTTTTGTAATGAGTTGTACACTGATATTTTGTGTGGTTTATGATACTCTTAAGTTACCTCATGACATTACTCACGTTTATCTATTACTCATGACATTCCTCAGCAAGCACATTACTCAGTGCTATGTTTGATTCCTCAAAGTATTCCATATGATGCACTGTTTCAAACAATCCGGGATATAGGGGGAGCTCCTCATGTTTTTAAAAAATTGTATCAAGTCTTCCAAACATGCATATCCTCAGGGGGAGCATCTCTATATCCAAAAACAATGAATTGTTTTCTTCAAGTCTTTCCTCAAAATTATTTATTTTATCCCGTTAAAGCTTTAACCTGATTGTCATAAAATCAAAACAAAGGGGGAGATTGTAAGTGCATCTAGTGTCCCCTTTGAGGTTTTGGAGTATTTGATGACAAAACGGTTAAGGGGCGTATGTGTTTGTGAGTATAAATAGGAAACAGTCCCTGAGGATGAGGTTAACCACCGTTGTCGACCCCCCAAAATGTTGAGGAACATGGGAGAAATCGGTGTGTTTCCTGAAGACTGAAGTTGAGCGAAATCCTGAGGAATCAAGATCCTGAAGCATTCGGCTGAAGCTGAAGCAGTACCTGATCCTGAGGACGTTCGCGCTGAAGACGAAGTCGAAGCGTAGTCTTCGATAAGACTTTTTATACTTCTTGAGTCGTAGGAAAGCACCGCACTGTTGGAGGGGTTGAGGAAAATGAGTTCTGTATTTCTGAGGAAGTGCTTAATTAGAAATCCTGAAGAAAACCCAGAGAAATCTCCTGTAGTAGAAGTTCAATTCCTCGAGTGTCTGAGACGATGTTCTTCAGGACACTGAGCAGTTTGTCTTCGGTTGAGGAGTCAGGAAAATGCGAGTGCAGTTCGCCTGAAGAAAGAGGGAGAGATTCCGACCGTGCCACGTGTCACGTGGTGAGCGCTAGTACCGATCCAGCCAACGGTCCGAATGGTGGGCATGGTAGTAATTTCATGCATGGGCATTTATGTCCTTTCACCTGGGGGTTCTCCGCAGCTATAAATAGCCACCCCCCGCCCCATTTTTGGGTTGGCTGCTCCGAGAGAAAAACTGACACTTGTCATTTGAGAGCAACCCACCTCTAAGGATACTAAAGAACCTAAGTGAGGAAAACCACCAGCCTGGGTAGTTGAGCATTTCTGAGGAAGTAGGTTCGAGTGATCCGAATCTTTTTACTCTTGAAGACTGTGATCTTCCAGCCGGTGTAGAAGTCTCCAGTCTGAGGAAGTCCAGATGCAATTGTGACTTCTCTGAGTGACTGAGTCTGTGAAGGTTTCGGGAGTCTACCTTGAAGACTCACCTGAGTTATTGGACGGAGTCTGAGGACTTTAGTTCAAGGAGAATAAGGTGAAGACTATGTCTTCTGAGTTCAATCTCAGCCTCTCCAACCAGACATAGAGTTGTCACAGCAACTCGAACTGGTTCATCAAGTCTATGTCTTCAGTGCCCTGGTGCTATTTCTTCAACCTCAGCTATTATGTTATGCACTGATGACTTATCCTGATGCCTTACTTTCTGAGTTCACTCTGCACTGATTCCTCAGTTTGTGCTTCGATCTTACCTTAGCTATGCAATAGGTTGATTTCCATTCACGCCATTGCCTTTGTATTGTATTTGCTCTTCCTCGTGTTTCAACTTCCTCAATTTCGTATTTCCTTAGTCCTGAGGAAGTTGAAATTCATCAAGATATTTGAAAATCTCCCATTCACCCCCCCTCTGGTCGATGTATTGCACTTTCGGTTCGGCCCTGTGCTTGAGATGTGATGGCAGCGTAAGCTGCTGCTGGTCCCGTACGAACGCCCGCAGGTGATGCAAGGCGTAGTAGGCATCCTTCTGACCGCCAGGCGGCTGCTTGACGCAGGAGAACTTTGTTACGTGAGTGAACATGTGCGCCCCGTACCTAACAACTTCCTTCTTGAAGGTGACTCTAGATTTGGAGTAGCGCGAGAGAGCCTCATCGAGAACTTTCTTGATATTTGTGTAGTCTTTGTTCGACTCACGGTCCGGGTCGAAATACGTGGCCATGGACCATTTCGGGCTTAGAGCAATGAGTGTGCACTTTGTTTCATCACTGCACACAACACGGATGTTAGGAGGAAAAGAACGACCGAAATCTAAGCAACCTCATGTACGTTACAAGGACGTGAGGGGATGACTTACTTGGGAAAGTAAGGCACGAGGAAGTTGTACTTATCCTTGATCGCTAGAATGACGTCTAGGAGGTAATCATTAGCGAGTCGCCGATCTCCGGGGCTGGTCAAGAGCTTGGCACGCTGATAATCCTCAACTGTAGGGGATCGAGATAGTCTTCGCGGGTAAGATAACCCAATTTATTGATTCGACACTAGGGGACACAAAGAATACGTACAGGCTTTGACAATTGAGTTTTCAATTCAACCGCACCTTAAATAAACACTTTCTTGCACAAAGGTATTAGTAGCAACTGTGATACGGTGGTAGTAATGGTGGTGATAAAACAGCAAAAGTAGAACAACAAAAGTAAACAACTAGTAACCAGCAGGAAAGAAAACACTGTAGGCTAGGGAGATGGATGGTTGGGCGCTGCTTGGATGAGAACAAACATGTAATAGATTCTAACACGGGCAGGGCTCACAGAAAAGAAAGGATCATCTAGGCAAATATCAAACATCAGGCATGTATCCCAGGGTAGTTGTACGTGCTTGCAATAAGAACTTTGCACAACATCTTTTGTCCTACCCTCCCGCTACAAACGGGGCAAAAAGGAACTTAGGGAGATTAAGGTACTCCTGTCAAAGAGCACCGGAACAAAGCATTAACACTTCATTGATAGACAGAATCCTCAAATTATAGTCCCTCCCCTTTGGTGTCCCAAGCTGTCACCATTGGGATCGCCGGTTCCGGACTATAATAGGTGCATACAACTCATAGATAGGATCAAGAACACCACAAACTCAAGAAACAAAAGGGTGATCAGATCTGAAATCATGGCACTTGGGCCCAAAGTGGCAAGCATTAAGAGAAACAAGTTGTAACAGAGATGCTAAACACCAAGTAGAGGATAGGCAACATGCCCCCAACAATATGATTGAACTATTACATGATCTAACTCATCCAATCCCTACCATCCCCTTTGCCTACAGCGGGGAATTACTCACACATGAGAGAGGAAGTAAGTCATGGAGGGGTGATGGAGAGGCAATGATGATGACGATGGCGATGATTTCCCTCACCGGAGTCCAAAACAGCCTCCAGATTAGCTCTCCCGGAGAAGAACAGAGGGTTGCGGCGGCTCTGCGACGTAGATTGGAAAAAGCGACTTATGTTTCAGGGTTTCTGCGTCGGGAGAATAAATAGGGGCCAAGGTAGGTCACCAGGGGGTGTGGGACCCAGCCAGGAGGGTAGGTGGCGCGGCCAGGGGCTGGGCCGCGCCAGGCACCTTCCTGGCTGCCCCCTGGCTTCCCTGTGGCCCCCCTTTGGATGTGCGGAAGCTTCCGGAACGCTGATTTTTTATTTATTTTCTTGGGATTTTTCCAGCGTACCTAAATATCCAGAAAACTGCATAAAAGAAAACAGCACTGGTAGCTCTGCTGAAAACAGTGTCAGTCCGGGTTAGCTTCGTTCAAATCATGCAAGAATGAGGCCAAAACAATAGCAAAAGTGTTTGGAAAAGTATATACGTTTGAGACGTACCAACTCCCGCAAGCTTAGCTATTGCTTGTCCTCAAGCAATTCAGTTCAACGAACTGGAAGCGACAAAGAAAACTTTGACAAACTCTTTTGCTTCATTAGATGTATATAAGCATGTACTACGAAAGAGTTTAGCTAGTTTTGACACCATGCTACAAGGACAATGCACGAAGCAATCCTTCTTTCATGTAATCAGTCACAAACAAATAAAAAGTAAATAATAAGCTGCTGAAAATCAATCTAAGATCACAATGCACATAGCATGAACATATCAGAGTGGTATCTCGCTAGCCTCCATGAGTGAAGCAAACCATAAATGCAGAAACTCCTCCGGAGTTTTAAAGGAGACTAGAACTCAGAACTCAAAGTAAGAAACATCACAAGCATGCAGAAGACAATGTGATACTTTGGGACAATGCATGTTGCACTAAGAATGACAATTATGCTCTCATAGTTGGTGCTTTGGAGAAAGAAAGGTGGAGACTCTCGAACCGTGGCTTTTGAAGGCAAGGTTAAAAACCCGTGGAAGGAAGCAAAGACTAAACATGTGCCAGAGCTCTTGGTTTTGAAAACAGAGATAAAACTCTTTTGAGAGGTGCAACTTTCCAGTCAACGGTGAACGGTAAAGGTCTCTCAATATCTCCCATGTCAACCATATTAATGCCTTTTTCTTACACATGTTCCCTTATCCATAAATCCTTTGATGGTCGACGGAACCTTTTATTTTGCCTCAAGTATGGAAGGAGGGTATTGTTCCATCTATCATAAGCAGCATTTGGTCCATTTCACTCCATCATCAAGTATGGGGGAGGTGTAACTCATATATAAATTTTTTTATTGACTAGTTAAAACTTCCGTCAAAACATTTTTGGCATGAAAGATACTGATTTTCCCTCACCGCACCATGAGCTTGTACGGTTACAAAAATGGAAGCTTTTGAATAAATTTCGAGATGGCACAAGAAAGTCTAAGTTAGGAGTGGCCGGTAAATACCACATATAGGTAGGTATGGTGGACTCAAATGGAACAACTGGTTTGAAAAGGAGTTTGGAAGCACAAGAAAAATTCCGCTTGGTGCTGGAGGAAGGCTAGCAAAAGACGGGGAAGCGACCAACTAGAGAGCATAACAGTCATAATCATGCAGAGTGACAAAGCAACATTGAATCGAGCATGAAAGTGATATAACTCACCCTGAAGTAAAAAGATCATCAAGGCGTAACAGACTTTTTAGTCTTAACATGCGTGAACATGTGCCAAGTCAATCCAAGAATCCCCCGGAGGGAAATACCACTTCAATATGCCATACCATGAACAGTGCAATGCATGTCAATCATTTCAAGCAACACATTATAAACTCTAGCTATTTGAGACTAACCACAAAGAAAGCATGAACCACTAGGAAAGCATTGTAAACATAGCACTATGTCGCTACAAGCTGGTCTCTAATCATAAGTACAGGCATATGTACAAAAGTAGAAACAAAAAGAGTTCATACCATCTTTCCTTGTTGCATCCCTTCCGTCGATCTTCATCATTACGGCCTTGTCACTTGCACAATCGAACGTAGGAAATTATAATCAAATGCCATCACGGACTCGAGCTGAACTCTGAAACAAAGCAAACTAAAGAGCAAAGGAAACATATTTTTGGGTTTTTTAAGGTTTAACGAAAGCAAAAGAAAGGAGAAATCTTTTTGGGTTTTTTGCAAACGAAAAGAACAAAGAAGAACAGGCAAAAACTTGCAAAAAGATAAAAGCGAACCAATGGTAGATACAAATGGAAAGGGGAGGAGAGCACGTACTCCCCCAATCTTAGGCTTTTGGCCTAAGTTGGGCTCTTCTACAGTGGTCCCGAGGAGCCTCCTGCTCCGGGGTAATGGTAATCCCAAGGGTTGTATGAGCCCTCCGGTGCGTACACTGAAGTCCTCGGATCCTCCCTCGTGGAAGAGAAAGGTCCAGCCCCCCATCAAGAGGAAGAGCCTTCACTCTAGAGGGTGACGATCTCCTTCTGAACTGGTGCATATACCGCGTTCTCTTCCTCGTCTGGCTCGACCCCCTCCGTGGGGTTGTGAAACTGGTATCTCCCCGTGATCTCATCAAACTCGGCCACCGAAAAACGAAATCCGTTCCTGCGAGAAAAACTAAACACAAGCGGTGCAGGTAGATGGACAGTGCGTTCCACACCGTCTTTAAACCGCAAAATATAATCAAGTGTGTAGCGGTCAGAGGCCTTAGTAACAAAGAAATGCCTCTTCATGGCAGCCAAGTCAAGGCTAACAAAAGGAAAGACTGTATCATCTGCGCGCGGTTCTCCTTGAAGAAACTACAAAATAAGTGTGGCATAGACTCCACCAAAGAGGTCCCCCTTGTTACTATTAGTAGCAAGGCGTTTCGCAATAAGCGAACCCACATGATACTCGTGCTTACCTGAGAGGGCATTCTCCATGATAGTAGTATCAGGCGTAGAAGTGTTGCTCGTGTTGTCTCGAGCCAACACTCCTCTAGCAATATAATAGGCGAAATACTCGAGGTGAGGGAACATAATGTTAGAAATCTTCTGACGGTTGGATGCCCTCACTTCAGTGTTACAGAACGAGTCGAGGAGGGTGTTGAGTACAACAGTTTGGAAATTTTTCCTCTTCTTCTTCTCAACCAAGCCTGGCAAACCTAAAGCTTCACAAAATGTACTCATAGGCATGTTCAGCAATCTTTCATAAAGTCGAAACACCACAGTATCATTGTCAGAATAAAACCTGAAACTGTTAACAAAAATAGCAGTGAGTGTCTCGTACTGTGGTACACGGCTCGTAACGAGCCGTGTCAAAACTGCATTGACACACAGAGCATAGAACTCTTCTCGTATGCCGGCATCCTCCATGAAATCTTCGCATGGAAATGCCATAGCTCTCACGGGTGACGCGTCCAACATCTCCATGGGTACGATATCTTCATTGTAGCTCACCCTCGTGGTCGAAGGTGCAGCTGCGGAACGCGTAAAATGGCTAGAGCGCTCGGGTTTCTTCTTCCCAAGCCACTTTCCTAGCCTCTCCATTTCTGAAATTTTTAACAATTCACAAAAACGAAGATTAAGCAAAACTAGTTTGGGAAAAACATTATACTTACTTTACCAAGGCTCAAACTAGCAACAAAACTTGAAAAATAAATTTCTACACAAACATTTAAGCTCAACTAAACAACACCAAGAACCATTAAATACTCACTAATGAAGCCACCAACTAGAAAACCAATTGGAGGGGTGAGGGAGTCACATACCAGAGAGTATTTTTTCCAAATTTCAGCTCAAATGAGTGGTTGTAGAGGGAGATCGAAGTTCCGTGCTCAAGAAGAGCAAGAACACGAAACCAGAGCAAGAACACAAGCTTTTGGGAGAAAAGAGAGAGAGAGAGGAAGAAGAGATGCCAGCAGGGGGTGCTTGTGGGCCCCAGGATGGTGGGTGGCGCGACCAGGAGCTGGGCCACGCCACCTGGCCTCCTGGGCCAGGGGTGGACCTCCCTGGTCAGGCACTGGTACTCCCCGATGGCTTTTTACCTGGAAATTTTTATTTAGATTTTTCAGGAATTTTCTGGGCAACTTCACCGTAGAGAATTTTTCAAAGTTCAAAAAGCTGCAAAAACTTTCATGAACTTGAGACAAAAATTAGAACAAGTGAAGCTTTAAAAACAAAAACTTTGGGTACAGCAAGGATAATAAAAGCTAAAGGAAATGAAAACATAACAAGCTCAACTTTTTACTTATATGAAACATGCTAGTTACCAAGGTTGATCAAGTCTTACCAACAAACATGTGGTATATAGCGCAGAAAGTCTCGCCCCTTATAAAGTGTCATTGCACTCTCACTTTAATGGACATTGTCCCCACCATAATTGTTTTGTACTTGTGGTATACATGTAGTGGACAATCCCATTCTCCAACCTTCACGGTCTCGATATTCTCAATGGTGTTAAGGCCATGCCTTTTGTCGATCTTCATCGGAAAATACACCGTGTGTTCTTTGTCATTCACGTTGAAGGTAACCTTCCCTTTATTGCAATCAATAACAGCACCTGCGGTGTTAAGAAAAGTTCTACCAAGGATAATGGAAATGATCCCATCCTCGGGCATGTCAAACACAACAAAATCAGTAAGTATTAAGCAATTGGCAACTTCAACAGGAACATCCTCACAAATACCGATCGGGACGGCCGTGGACTTGTCAGCCATCTGTAGAGAGATATCTGTAGAAATTAGTTTCTCTAAACAAAGTCTTTTGTAGAGAGAAAAGGGCATAACACTCAATCCTGCACCAAGATCACATAAAGAAGTTCTAACATAATTATTTTTTATGGAGCAAGGAATGGTGGGTATACCTGGATCACCGAGCTTCTCAGGAATCTTGCCACTGAAAGAGTAGTTAGCAAGCATAGTAGATATTGCCTCATTAGAGACTTTTCTTTTATTAGTGTAACGACCCAATTCACACAAAATTGAAGTCTCTGTGTTCAAGTGCCAGTCCCTGGATCGAACTCGCTGGCACACACAGTATCATAGATGTATATCAGAGTACAAGTGCATCATTATTACAACGTATGATCCAGAGTAAATAAATAACAAGTTGCATAGCTCAAGGCTAGCTTATTCAATATAAATATAGCAGAAGCAAAAGCAAATAACGTGGAGTCCCATCAACAACCACATGCGAACATGCTGAGTGTAGACTCGCAACCCCTAACGCACCTTACTGATCGTCTGAAAAACCTGCAACACCGAAGGTTACAGCCCGACAACGGGTCAGTACATCTGATTTGTACGGCAAGTGACACGAAAAAGTTTATATAAAGGACCTACAACTACATGCAAGGTAAGTCAAAGGAAAGGCTTATGGTTTAGTTTTGCAGAAAGCCAATTTTCTCCTGAACTAAACTAGTCAAAATTTTAAGTTGAACTTACTACTAAAGATTGAACTGGGCACACCAGTCTCAATCCACCACACCCTTTATTAATCTTGCCCACTCAAATTATTAAGGTGATTCATCTGTCAAGATCCTCCATTAACAATAATGTCTAGTAGCTCAAAGATGTCCATAACCGGGGACACGGCTAATCATGATTAGTTTGTACTCTGCAGAGGTTAGTACACTTTCCCCGCTGGACTCAACCCGAAGATTGAGACGAAGTCTTTCAGAAGAGGTCACCTACACCCAACGGCAAGCCGGTACCACCTATCATATCTACATCTGCTAGCATTGCACGGGAGAGGCTTCCTACATCGTACTCAACTAAGCCAGAGCCCATATGGCCAGCGGCTGTACATGTAAGCTTCTAGTCACCAAGTAAGTCTGATCTTTTTGAGCCTGGACGGCGCCCACCACGTCAGCGGGCTCACCATGACGTTTTCTCGGCCACCAAACAAACCATTAGGGGTACAACCTGGTCTCGACCTTAGAAAAGGAACGAGCCCCCAGGAAGCACTCCCTGCCCGTCCAGAAGTGATTTCTATTTATTAAACAGTTGCTACACAAGTTATTAAACAGCTCACATGCACTCCATGAATTGCACAACCCAAACCACGTCTACAAAGCATAGCAATAAAGTAACAACACGGCTAGGTTGATCTACGGTAGACAAGTCAAAACGTGTGGCTATCCTAACTGGTTTTGCAGCAACAGTATAATAAACTACCTATCATGCAATAGAGTGATATTTCCTGACATAATGCATATAGAAAATATAGGTATGAGTATGGTCAAAGTATCACTTGCCTTATACATTCGATGAAGATCTTCGCTCTCACGTTCCAGTCAACTCTATTCGTCACACTCCGAGCAATCTATCGTCAACGAAAGAAGTCAATTAGCAATCACACCACAAAGAAAAAACATAAGATCAACAAAACAACCATAAAGGTTTTAGCAACAAGACAAAAGTTTTTGAAGTGCAAAGGTGTGGATGTGCCGAAGGTGATCGGTGGAACGTGAACTCGAGAGAGTCAACGGATAAAGAGTTGTCGATACAAAAATTATGATCAAGGCATTATGAAATCAAGGTAAAGATCATAGCAATATAAATGGTATGTGGATATTGCCGATAAGATGTCCCATATGATCCAATATGCAAAAAGAATCACGTGAAACGGAATACTACAACGCAGGTCATAGCAATAGCAACATAGAATTGAATTTGAATTTGAACAGATCAATAAACTTGTGAATTTTTGTGTACACATGGTATAAACAGAAAGTACATGACACGAGTGATCCAACGCAAAAATAAACGGCGCAAACGGGTGCACCGGTAAAAAGTTACGGCTGCCGGAAGTCCAAATTTGGATCAGCTTGGGATCCAAATTTAAATACTTCAAACTTCTGTAACACTAGGTCTACTGGCTAGAGTATTTCTACACGGTCACAACGCAACTGGAATCGCCCAAATCCTAGCTACGGTTAAAAAGTAGTCGCGAAAACGGTTTCGGGTGAAAAACGGGGGTACCGGGGGGTTCTACTGCAAAAAGGACCGATACATATATAAAATTTTTACAAAAAACGCGATCGGGTCCCTGGCGGTTTGGATCCAGATCTGAGAGATTTTTTTTTTTGCGAACCGTTTTCTAACTTTTTTTTTCTCCAGCTCGTCTTCTTCCTTGCGGCCACGGACGCACAGGGGAGAGGAGGCCATGGCTGGCCTCGGCCATGAGCTCGGCCAGGCCGGCGAGGCCAGCAGCCGGCGGGGCGGCTGGGGCGGCGGCCAGCGGGCGGCGGGTGCGCGGGGCGCGGCCAGGGCGCCGCGGCTGAGGCGCGCGGGCGGCACAGGGGCGGCGGCGCGGTGGCTAGGGCGGCGGGGTGGCGCGGCGGTGCTCCGGCGAGCACTGGGACGGCTACGCACGGCGGTGGCTTCGCGAAAAAAAATTACCTCGAAACGCAAAAAAACGCACTCCGGCGATGCTCCGGCGAAAAATCCGGCGAAGCTCCGGCGACGACGTCGGCAGCGGCGGGTCCCGCGGATTAGATTAGAGCTAACCCTAAAACGCCAGCGAAAATAAAATTAGCCCTAATCGGGACTATTTATAGCCGGCCCCTAATCTCTTTTTTTTTGTAAATCCGAAATAAAAACAAATTCGGTCTGCTGGAAAAAAAAACAGACCAAGCCCATTAGGCCCAAAACATTATTATAAAATCACGGAAATTTATTTTAAAATTCCGTCTTCGCCAATATTTTTAAAATTATAAAATTGAATTTTTGGCTTGACCAAAATAATAAAATAAAATAAAAACTTTGCAACTTATTTTTATATATTTTTAAATACTTTTCTGGCATTTTAAAAATACCGAAAACTCCGAAAATTGATTTAAAAACTTTTCCAGAGTCATAAATAAATTCCAAAAATAATTTTAAAAAATATTTATAACCCCAAAGTAAAATGAAAAAGTCTCCCAAAAATATTTTAAAATACTTTTCAACAAATTAAAATGGGGATAAGTCCTTTTATATCCTCTCCAGCGAACAGCCATGTGTAAAAAAAATGTTTAAAAATATTTTAAAAGAATTCCAATAAAGATTTAAAACATTTTCCAAACTTTTAAAATGTTGAAGTAGTCATATTACCTTCTCTCATTTTATTTTGTTGGTTTTGTTTTAAAATAATAAATTCCAAAACACCAACGGTGAGTATTAGGGAAAGTCATTTTATTCCCTCTCGTTTTAATATTCAATAAATCTCAAAAGTTTTAAATCTCAGAGAAAATCAAACACATCAAGAAAACAATCATTATATATTTAATTTTTATTAACATTCCAAAATTCGAAGAATTTTGGGATGTTACAATTAGTAACAATATCTTTCATATATTTAGAGTAAGGAGGTAACTTAATAGCATCAGTCAAAGGGATTTGAAGAAAAAGAGGTTTCATCCACTCACAAAACTTGTTGTAGTGCTCTTCTTCTTTGGTTTTGACGGACTTTCTTGGGAAAGGCATGGGTTTCTGTACCCATGGTTCTCGTTCCTTCCCATGTCTCCTAGCAAGAATGTCTTCTCTAGTATACTTCTTGCGCTTATCAGGTGCTTCTTCTTCACGAACCTCGGGTGGATCATTCTTTTCAGCATCTTTTTCAGGTTCAGCACCGTCTTCAGTCTCAGCATCGGAGGTAGATATGCTGTTTGGATCAACAGCTGGTTCTTCTTCTTCTATTGGATCATTGGAATTGTCAGCTTCCTTGTGTTTCTTATTCTTCCTCTTCTTCTTTGGAGAGCTAACAATTTCTTCTTCCTGCACTTGAGAATCTTGCTCGATCCTCTTTGGATGCCCTTTTGGATAGAGAGGGTCCTGGGTCTGTGTTCCACCCCGGGTCTTTATACCATAAGCTTGTAAATTGTCTTGTTTGGCATTATTAGCAAGCAAATCTTTTTGCACATTATAAAAAAACTCAAGTTGAGTTTGAACCATATGAAAATGCTTCACAAGACATTTAACATCATTAACTGTTCTTCCTAGAACATCAAGCAAACTTTTGATAACAAGAGTATTATCATGCAACTGACCTTGTACCTTCTCATTGAAGTGATTCTGCTTCATAATAAAATTATCAAGCTCATCTAAACATTGGTCAGGAGGTTTACCTTTAGGGATGTCACTTGCATTAAAATCTAAAAGAGAGTGTACCTCTACCATAGGTGGGTGAGTGGTAGGCTCACACAGCTTCTCAATTGGGGGTAGATTCTTCACGTCTTTAGCTTTAATTCCTTTCTCTTTTATAGACTTCTTTGCTTCTTGCATATCTTCGGGGCTTAGGACAAACATGCCCCGCTTATTTGGTGGTGGAGGTGGTTCAGGCACGGACCAATCTTCATGGTTTTTGGCAATCTTGCCCATCAATTCTTCCGCATCGTCCGGTGTTCTTTGCCTGAAAACACAACCAGCACAACTATCTAGATAGAATTTAGACCCATCGGTTAGACCAGCATAAAATATATCAAGTAATTCATTCTTAGGGATCTCATGTCCCGGTCTAGCTTTCAGCAAACTGCAAAATCTCCCCCAAGCTTTAGGGAGATGATCATCCTGCAACTGTTTAAAGTTATAAATTCTTTGTAAAGCAGCATGTTGCATATGAGCGGGAAAATACTTATCAACGAAAGATATAGCCATATCTTGAGGACTCTGAATGGAACCACATGGTAATGCATCATACCATGCTCTAGCACCTCCTTTCAAGGAAAAAGGAAAAAGCTTGGTCCATAAAAGTTCTGGATCCTTTCATCAGTAGTAAACAAGCCACCCAACTCAGTGAGTTTGGTCAGGTGCTCGATAGCATCATCATTTTCTCTGCCATAGAAGGGATCAGCTTCAACTGTGAATATAAGTGAAAGGTCAACAAAGAAATCATAATCAGGATCAGTGATGCATATAGGATACGTAGAAAAAGTAGGATCAGGAGTAAACTTGTTCTTCAGGGAATGCTTTGCTAGCAACTTCTTTATAGTAGCAGGGTCGGAGTCAGCACAATCATTAAGCTCCCTGCATAAATCATCATCAAGTATAACATAATCGTCTTCAAGGAGTTTCTCCTTAAGGCCAGCAAGATCATGAATTTTTCCAATAGGTGTTTGGGTAACAGGAATTTCAACACCCGAGAATCGGGCAGCAGCAGCAATCTGTTCTTCAATAAAAGAACCAAGTGAACCTGTAGTCTCAAAGATAGTAGAAGCATCATCAAAAGTATCTGACATATTGCAAGACTCAGCAGAAGTAGCATGTAACTGAGGTGAATCAAACCGACTCACAACTGAAGGTGAATCAAGTTTGGCACTAGTGCTAAAGTAGTACCTCGTCTCGTGCGGGATGGTAAGATCGGAACCTTGTGGTCTCCTTTCTTTCCCATAGTGGATAACGAGCAGCAGGTAGGATACTTCTAGTAGACCTGTAAATAAAGCTATGGTCCCCGGCAACGGCGCCAGAAAACAGTACTTGGTAACCCTCAACTGTAGGGGATCGAGATAGTCTTCGCGGGTAAGATAACCCAATTTATTGATTCGACACTTGGGGACACAAAGAATACGTAAAGGCTTTGAAAATTTAGTTGTCAATTCAACCGCACCTGAAATAAACACTTGCTTGCACAAAGGTATTAGTAGCAACTGTGATACGGTGGTAGTAATGGTGGTGATAAAACAGCAAAAGTATAACAACAAAAGTAAACAACTAGTAACCAGTAGGAAAGATAACACTGTAGGCTAGGGAGATGGATGGTTGGGCGCTTCTTGGATGAGAACAAACATGTAATAGATTCTAACACGGGCAAGGCTCACAGAAAAGAAAGGATCATCTAGGAAAATATCAAACATCAGACATGTATCCCAGGGTAGTTGTACGTGCTTGCAATAAGAACTTTGCACAACATCTTTTGTCCTACCCTCCCGCCACAAACGGGGCCAAAAGGAACTTAGGGAGATTAAGGTACTCCTGTCAAAGAGCACCGGAACAAAGCATTAACACTTCATGGATACACGGAATCCTCAAATTATAGTCCCTCCCCTTTGGTGTCCCAAGCTGTCACCATTGGGATCGCCGGTTCCGGACTATAATAGGTGCATACAACTCATAGATAGGATCAAGAACACCACAAACTCAAGAAACAAAAGGGTGATCAGATCTGAAATCATGGCACTCGGGCCCAAAGTGGCAAGCATTAAGAGCAACAAGTTGTAACAGAGATGATAAACACCAAGTAGATGATAGGCAACATGCCCCCAACAATATGATTGAACTATTACATGATCTAACTCATCAAATCCCTACCATCCCCTTTGCCTACAGCAGGGAATTACTCACACATGAGATAGGAAGTCATGGAGGGGTGATGGAGAGGCGATGATGATGATGATAGCGATGATTTCCCCTCATCGGAGGCCAAAGCAGCCTCCAGATTAGCTCTCCCGGAGAAGAACAGAGGTTTGCGGCGGCTCCACGACGTAGATTGGAAAAGAGACTTCTGTTTCGGGGTTTCTGCGTCGGGAGAATAAATAGGGGCCAAGTTAGGTCACCAGGGGGTGTGGGACCCAACCAGGAGGGCAGGTGGCGCGGCCAGGGGCTGGGTCACGCCAGGCACCCTCCTGGCTGCCCCCTGGCTGCCCTGTGGCCCCCTTTTGAATGTGCGGAAGCTTCCGGAACGCTGATTTTTTATATATTTTCTTGGGATTTTTCCAGTGTACCTAAATATCCGGAAACCTGCACAAAAGAAAACAACATTGGTAGCTCTGCTGAAAACAGCGTCAGTCCGGGTTAGTTTCGTTCAAATCATGCATGAATGAGGCCAAAACTATAGCAAAAGTGTTTGGAAAAGTAGATACGTTTGAGACGTATCACACACATGTAGAAGGGGTCGACTATAACGATGTCCGGGTCTTGTCTCTAATGATCCGCATCTCCATACTGAGCGCAAATAGCCGAACGAATGTGTAGTGCACCAGAAAAAGGTGAAACATAGCGAAGATGTCATCAAACCGCAGGAAGATCACATGCCCGATGTCACAAGCAACAAAGCCATTTCCCTCTGGCACCTTGGCGGTGAAAACCGGGTATGCCACATCATTCTCTCTGAGACATCGCGTCTCTGTATTCAGAACAATGTCATGCAGAATCTTCATAGCACCGGTTGCAGCATCGAGCATTGTAGCAGATAGCATCAGCCTACCCGCCACATGCACCCTCGACATGATTCCGTCGGGTACTGGTGGCCCGTCTTGAGCACGGATCGTCGGTGCTGGTTGGCTCGTAGTAGTGTGACCCTTCTTCCTTCTTGCCCGTCCCTTCTTTGGCTTCTCATGTAATGGGACCTTTACCTGATCAGAGACCGCCTTCCTGAGTGTCTTGGGGCTAATAATATTTCGCGTCTCGGCCGTCTCAGCCTCGGTGAAGGCGGCAGCTGGAGGCGTCTCCTGAGAACTGAACAGTCGACGCTTATTGTTGCAATTTATCTCCGTGCTACGAGATGGGCGGTGAGAGTCGTTTGCACCAAGGTCGGGTTCTTGAGAAGCAGGAGGGAAAAGCTCGTCCATTTCGCACCTACCATGTTCCTCGAAGAACTCATCGACACGGGCAAGTAGTGTGTTCGTGTTGGTGTTGCTCCGATCTTGTGCCACATCCATGTCTATGGGGTGGTGGACCGGATCAGCTGACGGCGTTGCAGCGGTCTTGCCATGGCTTGGCGCCGTCACGACTGGCGATTGGGTGGAGTAGTTCCCCACCCCCAAATGAATCTGGCACTTCGGACAAAGCAAGTTCCAGCTCAAGCAGCCGCGGAGGTCCATCATTTATTCGTCGTTGGCTCCATGGGATCGATAGGGAGGTAACAATTCATCGTAGCCATCCAACACCCGAACCAGTTGAACCCTATACAAGGTGGTTGGCATCGGATTACCATGGAACACGCGGTTTCCCTGTTGAAAGATTCTTCCCACGGCAACATCAACCAACTCCTCGTCCACAAAGTGCAGGAGAGTGCATGGAACTGTGGCGGCGCCCTGCGAAAACATGTAGGGCGTCAAGGATGCCCAGTCAAAGGCAAAATAAGATGAAGTCATCGGCCATGGCTTAGTTACCGTGGCGTTGAGCTCGGCTAATGTCGATGGACCGCCAACGGGCGGCGGGCATGTGAAGGAGGGGACGCTTGCTCGTGAGGTGCCGGGCGTTGGTGTTTTACGCTCCAATACTGGCGGCGCCGCCGGGGTCACAAGCGCATCCACCGTCAGGGACACCAACGCGGCCGCAGCCGGGCACACCGTCGTGGCCGCCGCCGGGGTCACAAATGCATCCGCCGCTGGGCACACCACTGCGGCCGCCGTCGGAGACACCGCTGCGGCCGTTTCCGTCGCGTTGTGAGAGTTGCTGCCCGTGAAGCTGGGAATCGGGGGCATCCCCTGTTGACCACTCGCAAGCCAGTCTCGCATGAACACAAACAAGTAAGGCATCATGTTGTTGAGCGCCTGTCCAACTTGTTCTTCGACAATGCGTGGAATCTGCTCCATTTTTTCCTGGAGTTGTGCCTCCATCTGGTTCGCCGAGCTGCTAGTGCTTTTCTCCTTTCGCCTTGTGTCATAGTAGTCCGACCATTTTGTGGAACAACATTTTCCGGACACACGACCAGCTGACGACAGCTTACTAAGCTTATCATTTTTCTTGAGTGTGTTGACCGCCCTATTTAAAGAGTTGTCCCAAGGGGCGATAGGCGGGGACCCCGCGCTGCTTCTTTCAGTTTCCTGCACAAGGAACGCGGGGACCATTCAGAAATTTGGCTTCACTAATTTTAAAATGCGACCATATGAAGCTAATTAAACAGGGGGGAGGTATTCTTTACCAGAAGACGTCAAGCTCCTCCACCTTCGGATCCGTCGTAAGCTCCCGTGTTATCGGGTTCCTCTTGAACCGGGCCCTGACATAGTTATTGGTAGGCTTATGTCCGTATTTTTTGAAGAGGGGCGATAGGCCTTGCGCGGCACGCTCCGCGTCCTCCTTGTCCCATTTCGGTTTCGCCACTCTGTAACCGCCAGGACCGAGTATGTGGACCCCTAAGTTCAATTCCCGCACACCTTTCCCCCACTGACTCGATTCACTAGTTGAGGTGTCCTCGCACTTGAGCTTGAACTCCTCGTAGTCAGTTACGCTGATCGAAGGATTTTCCTCCTTGATCTTCTCTTAACTAACACCCTTACTAATCATTTGCTTCACCTTGTTTCGCCAAGTAGCTAGGGATGTGCTCATCTTGGTGAGCGCGACAATATTCACTTTATTCCCTAAGAGGTTTGTGTTTGTGAATTGAGCGGGGAACTTGTATCGTTTGTGCAGCTTCGTGAAGAGGAGGTTGCGCAAATTTGCTCGGTCGGGATGCCTTAGGTTCTCGGTGTTGATCGAAACGGTGCTCCGGAGAATGCACCCGAGTTGTCCGGAGTACCCACGGAGTAAATGTTCGGGGGCCGTTGGAAGCCCGTTTCTAGCCACTTCAGTATATTCCACCTTGACGGTGCCTAGCTTGCTCGGGCACCTCTCCTTTTTTTGCTTCTTCAGTTGGCTGCCATCTGTCGGTTGGCTGCCATCATCAGTGCCAGGATCGGCCTCGGCAACACAACAATCATCCTCGCTAGCGGTTGTGTACTCATGATCGGTAGAGTCATCCCCGATGCCGTCGTAGCGGGGTTGAGGTTGTGGATCATCGTCCATGCTCATCTCCCAATATTGCTTCTGGTGGTGCGAACCGGAGGCCTCATCGTTGTCGGCCATCTACACCCACTAAATAGAATAAGAAAAAAATGCTAGTAGAGTGATTGAATGATATCTGGGTAGCTAGTATATCTATTCTTCTCACATTTAGAGGAAAACTAGAAAAGGAACAATAAAAGGCAGGTTTTAGAAAATGTGGTCAAGTGAATGATGTGCAACCAGAAAATAACTAGTCAATATAAATAACTAGAAAAAGTGCATGCAAAGCACCTTCTAGTTCAAGAAAATTAAGAAAGTTCGTTCACGAATTCACGAAAAAATGCGGCATGACCTTTGCTAATTTTATTGAGCTAGAACCCCATTCTCAATCGAAACGGAAATTAATCTACATTTTGGGAGAATGGGGTCATTATTTGTACCTGCACAAAAAGGCCTACATATAGGCACAACAATCATATATATAGACACAACCAGGTGCACAATGGACAGGTGCTTATGAAACTACAAGAATATAATAGTAACTTAATCCATGCCTAAAATAAAAATAGAATATTACAGGAGCTATACTCCAGAATTTGGGAAACCCTTATCAGTTCCAGCTTGATGTTGGGTGGCACAACCTGGAAGTATGGCACAATCTGGAAGTATGACACAACCTGGAAAAATATAACGCAAACAACAACATTCTGGTGCAATTCAAAAAATAAAATTGATAAGAAAATAAGTGCAGGTCCTAGATAGTTTTCACATGGCATTTTTATTAGCACAATCATGACAATAATTGGTTAGAACAAGAACTGGTTACTGCTACCCAATCATTGCAAGTTAAATCTCAGCTGAATGTCCATAAGACCGCACGCAGGCTGAGATGTGCTTGATGTCTGAAATTTTTAGTTTGGTTTTAAAACTGTCATAGAGTTCTGAGCGTGCACTGAACTGAAACTAGCATAGAATGGACAACCTAATTGGCCCTTTTCTTAATATAGAGGAAATGGATGGATTTAGTCATGTTTAGTGCAGAGTTGGCTCACACTATGAATGCAACGGTATACTAATGATGTTGAAGCAGTGACTTGTAAAGCATGCAATGCAATGATATACTAATGATATTGAAGCAGTGACGAGGAAGGAGGAATGATGTGGGCTAGCGGGCCAGGCCGGGAGGTTTTGGGCCACCTCCTCTCTCACCACCAAGAGGATGAAAGAAAGATGGGGACCAACCTGGCCCGGTTTCTATTTAGCGCCCGTTGCGCCGGTTACAGTGTTAAAGTTTTTTCTTTTCAGCAAAAGATAGGCTTTCTTCTTTGATTTCATTAAAGGAAACCATATGAACGTATGGTCCTGACACAAGCAAATCAAAAGAAATTTAAAGATATTTTCTTCATCTATTAATGTAAGATCCTTTGGTATTTTAATGTAGACTACATATAGATTGAAATGAATGGACAAACACACAAAAATATGTCTACATACATCCAATTAAAAAAAGATAGAATGTCTTACAGTTGTGTACAGGAAGAGTACAACTAAAGCAGTAACTAGAGATCACGACACCAAATTTTCAGCAAAGGGCTACGCTGATATATGAACAAAAGAGAGAGGGCCTGGGATGCAGTCATACAGAGATCAGAGATCCACATACAGCCTCAAAAATAACCAAGAGAATTAGACTAGTACTGTGCATATAGGGCAATCTCAGGTTCATGTCGTACTTTCTTTCTTCGAAACTAGTTAACGTTCAAATGAATGTATCTAGCATTGAAATACGTCTTGACACGTTCGTTTCAACGACATCTAATTCCAAACAGAGGGACTACAATTGAGATGAACCATATGCCATTTAGCAACAATAAGCAGCAACAAATTCAAGGGAACTGTGCCAAGATGGAATTGTCATCATGTTAGTCATGTTAACAACCGATGAGTAAAGGAGTCTAATTTAGGATACATCAAAACTGCTCTACATTATGCATTCCAGATTTGCAGAAATCCCAGCAAGAAACCCTAGCCCTAATCGAGGTGAGAGGGGAAAGAGATGATGAACCTGTTGGTGGTGGACGGCGCAAACTCGTGGTGCTCCTAGGGATGAGCTCGGCGGTCCTCCTCCTCTTCTTGGTGGTCGATCGGGCGGGCCTCCTTCTCCTGGTGGTCGTCGGCAGGCCTCCTCCTCCTCTTGGTGGTCGAGCGGGCAGGCCTCCTTCTCCACGGGCTCGAGCTTGGCGTCGTCCTCCTCTCCACGGGCTCGAGCTCCTCCTCTCCACGGGCTCGAGCAGCAACTGGGGGAAGATGGAGGGGGATCTGTGAGAGGGAGAGAGGGAGAGGCGAAGGGGAAGGAGATAGGGTGAGGCAGCGGTGGAGGGAAGGGGCTCACCGTGCGGGGGAGGGGATCGCCGGAGGGGGGCGGGGGCGCGGGGTCGCGGGGTCGCCGGAGGGGTGCGGCGGCGAGATGGGTTCGAGAGATGGATTTGGTGGTATGTGCGGGGATCGAGCGAGATGCATGAGATGTTTGGTGTAACCGGTATGGGTTAGCAATGGCGCACATCAGGCTTGTGCGCCATAATGTTAGTAGGTAGCAATGGCGCACCTTTGCATAGATGCGCCATTACAATTAGTCCACAGCTAGGTTAAAAGAGGTGTGTGTGTAGCTATGAACAGAACCACTTACATAGCCTAGTGGTTGGTCCCTTGATACATGAATCTAGCCACCCAGGTTCGAATTCTGGCAGCCCATTTTTCTTGCACTTTAAAAAAAATCATATCAATCTTCATACAAAAATGATACTCCCGTAGCCGTAATAAAATAATATAAAATAATAAACATCCACAATATTAACCAAAATAATATAAAATAATATAATGCTCATAATATGAAATAATATAATGTTTAAAAGATATCCAATTTTTTTAGTTATACAACTTAAACCATGCATCATAGTGTCTCAATCACAATAGAATCATTTACAATGCTATGACATGCAAGTGACATGAAATGACAGTCATCAAGATTGACATGGTTGAAATCAAGTGACATGAGATAACAGTCATCAAAGATTGAGCTTGGCACTGACACACACACAATCTTATTAGATATCATCTTTTCACAATCTTTTTGCCCTTCTTTTTCGCATTTGCATAATTTAGCCCCGGAACCCCTTGATTTCTTCTCTTGAACGGGCGAACGCCTTTAGGTAGGGTGGTCCTTCTTCTTCTTGATTTGTATGGTACTCCATCATCGTCGTCGTCATCTTCAATCTTCGGGTCGCCGTACTTGTCGAAGTCTTGCTCATTGGCGGCTCCATCCATTCCGATGATGTTCCTTTTGCCTCTCCGCACGACAACACGACTAGGCTTTGACGGGTCGGTAATGAAGAAGCATTGGTCCACTTGGCTAGCCAGTACCCATGGATCATTTTTCGCGGTGACGTTTGCGCCTGCGGTCTTGGATTTGGCTTTGGGTATAACCATGGTGGTGAAATATCGGCTTTCTTTTACGATGCTCTTGGCCCATAAGACGCGGAACATCGGCACCTTCTCTCCAACATAGCTGAGCTCCCAGATCTCCTCGATCCTTCCGTAGTATCGTTTTTTGACTTTACCGGTGTAGGTTTCCATCGTTACCCCGGAGTTTTGATAATCGCTCTTCATGTCCTTTTCCTGGGTGTAGAATGTGTAGCCATTGATATCGTACGCCTGATATGTCATCAGGTTGTGCTCGGCGCCTGTGACAAGGAGAATAAGAGTTTTCCTTCCTCGGAAGACTCCTCATGTGAAGGGTACGATAGGAGCTTGTCCTTGAACCAACGCATGAAGCATGAGTTGTGCTCTTTGAGTACATCTCCGTCCGTCCACTGTTGGCCTCGGTCATTGTATGTTTTCTCAATTGAGGTTTTGTGCTGTACCACCCAAGGATCGACCAAGTCAATGTGTTGCAGCGTGACTAGGTTTGCTTTTTCAAAGTCGGCGAGTTGATCCTGAAAGTCGACATGCATTTCGCGGCGACCCTCGCGGAGACCACATCCAGCGAGCCTGCCGAGGTGCCTGTTGACGGGAAGACCAACGGGGTTATCGATGCCTAGATAATTTGTGCAGAAGGAGATGCACTCCTCGGTCAGAAAGCCCTGGGCTATGCTTCCATCTGGACGAGCCCTGTTGCGAACGTATCCTTTGATCACACCGTTCATCCTTTCGAACGAGATCAAGATTTGCAGGAACGTCGGCCCGAGTTGGATGATATCATCCACGATATGGACGAGGAGATGCACCATGACGTCAAAGAATGCGGGCGGGAAGTACATCTCGAGCTTGCATAGTATTACCACGACCTCTTCTTGTAGCCTTCTGAGTTGCCTCACGCCAACCGATTTCCGAGAGATGACATCAAAAAAGTTGCATAGGCCAAATAGCGTTTCATGGACGTGCTCGTCCATGATCCCTCGGATTGCAACCGGAAGTAGATGCGTCATCAGCACGTGACAGTCGTGAGACTTCATCCCGCTGATCCTCCGCTTCGCTGAGTCTAGGTATCTGTTGATCTTCCCCGCGAAACCGAAGGAAGTTTTATCCCTAGGAGGCAGTTGATTAGTTGTTGGATCTCCTTCTGACTTAAAGTGAAGCACGCGGGGGGGGGGGGGGAGGGGCAGTAATGTTCGCTCTGCTTCTTGTATGCCCATTGATAGCAAGTCTGCCCTTGCTTTCGGCCCATATTTGGTCTTTTCGGGCATGTTGAGCAGGGTAGCAA
The DNA here is from genome assembly GCA_950022295.1 of Bromus sterilis. Lineage (NCBI taxonomy): Eukaryota > Viridiplantae > Streptophyta > Magnoliopsida > Poales > Poaceae > Bromus > Bromus sterilis. The sequence continues at coordinate 263,568,438 of OX465596.1, read as the reverse complement.
ACAGACTCTCGCACACATTCTTCGTGATATGCATGACATCATGGCTCTTCGGCACACCAAGAATGTTCCAATACGGCAAGTCCCAGAAAACAGACCTCGTTTTCCATACCTTCAGCAGCGGCTCTGGCGCCTTTCTCTTATAATTGATCTTTCCTGGGGGTGGGCACTCTTTCCAAGTTTTCAACATCATATCTATTTCATTGCCGCTCCTCCTACGTGGGGCCTTTCGGGGTTCGACTGTTCGATCGAACAGATCCTTGCGTTTTCTCCATGGGTCATTGTGAGGAAGCCATCTTCGATGTCCCATGAACAAAGTTTCTGAAGACCCGTAATCCTTAGGTAGCTGGTGATACGTTGTGTCGTCCATGCACCTAGCGCATCCAAAGTGTCCGTGGACCACCTGCCCCGCGACATATCCTAAACCGAGATAGTCGTGCACCATCGTGAGCAGTGCGACTTTCATAGGGAAATATGTTTCCTCTACAGCGTCCCACGTATTGACTGGCGTTCTCCATAACGTATCTAGCTCCTCTTTCAAGAGCCCTGGTTGATGTCGTTTCCTGGTTGTTTCGGCCCTTCAATTAGCACACTCATGTGCATGTACTTCCTCTTCATGCACTCCTAGGAGGGGATGTTGTACATGCCCACAAACACTGGCCAGGTGCTATGTGTGCTGCTCTGGTTGCAGAAAGGATTGACTCCATCGGTGCTCGTGACCAACACTACGTTCCTTGGATCCTTCCCAAAGTCCTCCTCGAAGTTCAACGCCTCCCACTGGGTCCCATTAGAAGGGTGACTCAACATCTTGTCTTTTTTAGATCATTTTTTTCAGCTTCTTCCTTTTGCTGCTTCCTTTCCGCATGCCAGCGCATGAGCTTAGCTTGCTTAGGGTCCGCGAAATAACGCTGCAGATGAGGAATGATCGGAAAGTACCACACCATTTTTTGAGGAGATTTATTCTTCTTCTTGTATCAACTGGCGCCGCACTTCAGACATAGGGTGGACTCCGCGTGCACATGCCGATAAATGATGCAATCGTTAACACAGACATGGTATCTAACATGTGGTAAATCCAGAGGACACACGATTTTCTTCGCCTCATTGAAACTGGTCGGGCACGTGTTCCCCTTGGGAATACGTTTTTTCCAGAATGACATGTTTTCATCGAAGCATGTGTCGGTCATTTTGTGTTTTACTTTCATCTCCAGAGCCATTAGAGCTACTTTCAGGCGGGTATCCTCGGGATTGCATCCTTCATACAATGGAGTAACCGCGTCCATCTCAAGTTGATTTAGCTTGGCTTTCTCTCGGGCGACAGCTCTTGCGTTATTACTCACCTCATTCAGAAGCAACTCTTGAAGATGAGGGTCCTGCACCCAGTCCATCGACGATGGTCCATCGCCGTCTTCTCCGTCATATTCCTCTTCATGATGATCATGCCCTTTGTCTTGATCTTCCTCATGATCAAGTCTCGCATCTTCTACATAGTGATTTTGTCCTGCATCGTGATCATGTCCGGGAGATTCTTCGTCTTCTCGCCCGCCCTCGGCGCTATTTCTGCTTACTGTTGCCCGGCCACCATGGACAAATTCATAATCTTCTTCATCACCTTGCCACCGATAGTCATCCATGAAACCACGCGTGAGAAGGTGCCCCTTTATGGTTTTCGAATCCGGTTCCAAAAGGCACTTCAGCTTGCATCTTAGAAACGGACATCTTATCTCCGTCTCGTTCTTTTGAATCATCTCGACTTTCGCGGAGCTCAAAAACCTATCCACGATGCCTTCGGTCATCTTGCGAACCATGATCGCCTGCGGGGCATAGAGCAAAACGATGTTTAAGAACCAAACAAAAAATTTCCATGACCTTGCCTAATTATTAGGACAAAAAATAATGCAAAGTGTGCCAAATTTTAGCCGAAACGGAAATGAATCAACATTCCGGCAAAATATTGGCAACTATCGCATATGTGAGGTACCTGCGAACAATCATCACACACCCATACATATATACCCCATGATCATCACATCACACCACACATATACACCGACAAAAAGTGTGTTCGAGAGAGAAGAAACTAGATCTACACAACAATAAAGAGATATACCATACTTACCAATGAAAAAAGGAGATACAACTACTTATTTTGGGTAGATATATGGTGTAAATAAGGTGAGGAGAAGAAAGGAACCGAGAGAAGCTAGTTGGAGGTGGAGGTGGAGAAAGTTAGTGTGGTAGGGTGGCTCCAAAACTTCTAGCTGCTCCCAGACTTAGTAATGGCGCACCTTCACCAATATGCGCCATTACTAAGTATGGGAGCTAATGGCGCACCAACAAGAGGTGCGCCATTACTAACTCTGGGAGAGGGGACCAGGGGCCAGAGAGGGGGGACCAGAACAGTGATGGCGCACCATGCAGAAATGCGCCATTGCTGTTCCATACTTAGTAATGGCGCACCTCCAAGACATGCGCTATTGATGTGTCATTAGGCCTGGGCCCACCCCTCCCCTGACTTAGCAATGGCGTACATCGCAGAAGTGCGCCATTAGCATCCCTGGTGTCTTATGGCGCACTTTCGAGAAGTGCGCCATTGCTAAGTCAAGGGAGGGGGGATGGTCCATCAGCGAATGGGCGGTGGCGCACTTCTGTTCAAGTGCGCCATTAGTAGCAAGGGCACTAATGGCGCACTAGGACATGGTGCGCCATTGCTATTTAGTAATGGCGCACTGGAAATGTGGTGCGCCATTAGTGTCCATATTATCTATAGCTATTTTTCCAGTAGTGTTGGGTAGTCATGTGATGACTATACCCGTTGAGTTCTCACGCGATGACCCGTATAAGTTGGGTGGTCATGCAATGACCGTACCCATGGGATGGTCATGCGATGACCTGTATGAGATGGTTGGTCATGCGATGACCGTAACCTCTTGCGTGGTCATGAAATGACCTGTAACCCGAATGCCGAGTCTGTAAGGACTCCGAGGTAAGCTGCATGATCATGGTATGATCAGGAGTGGTCCATGTGACCTTAAACGATGATTGATATTGCACTAGTCTGAACCATAGTGTTATGTTCAATTGATCATGTTAGCATTTCTTGAACTATTAATGTCATACATAAAATTGCTCTAATAACTAATGGAAACTTCAATGCCATGGATTAATTGCTTTTCTTGGTGTATATTTTACTTAGTTTGCTTATTTGCGAGTACATTCAAATGTACTCACCTGGCATTGTCCTTGGCTATTCACGTAGCCAGATCTACAGGTTTACCTAAGGATCCATTTTCCCCTAGAATAAGTCAGAGCGTTCGCCAGCAAGAAGGGTAACCTAGTCAGATCCTTGTGGATTGGAGCCGGTCGAAGTCCGTGCGGCCTTAGATAGTGTATATTCCGCTGCCCCCATCTCTGTAAGGAACCATTTATGGTTATGTATATTGATTCAGGCCACTATGGATTATGAATCCTTTTATAGATGTGCCTATGTTCTTGATACATGTTGTAAGCGTGCAAACCAGAGTGATTCCTGGGCTGGTGTGTGGGTGACATTCGTCTGTGTACTTTGGTATTCAGGAGGAGCGCCACAATGTGCCTCTGCCAGTGTAGCAGGATATGCAATAATACAAGCACGTCATGTAGCAATGATTAGGGAAAATCCCAACTTGCATGCGGTTCCTCGTTCAAGAAAAAGCATTTATGACATGAAGATCAAGTCATGAGATGATGGATGTTGAATGTCAATGTATCTCAGAAAGGCTATGGAAATGCCTTGATAGGTAGGTATGGTGGCTGTTTTGAGGAACATATAAGAGGGTTTATGATGACAGAGCATATCATGCCAAGGGTTTGGATGCACTGGCGAAGTATGCACCAACTCTCAAGATGATAAAGGGCAATGAACGGTACCGAAGAGGCTAGCAAAATATGGAAGGTGGAAGTGCCAACAATCAAATACTCACATTAGTCCGAAGAACTCATGCACTTATTATCGGTAACTCTGTATCTAATAAGGATGTTCACAAAGATACAAGTACCCCGAGGAGGAGTGTATGGGGGTTTGGTTATCCTTGCGCATCCTCGACCCATGGTACGTGGGGGTACTCTATATATTCCAACTCCTCCAAAGGTTAGTGATCCATCTAGTAGCTAGAGTTCTCAACTAATTTTTAGTAGTTTTCGAAAATAAACACGGAGTGCCCAAAATACGACACCTATCACTAATAGGCTCAAGCTCTTGGCACCAAAAGTCCAAACATTACTCAAATCAATACCTCAAAACTATTGCAAGTTACTACTACACTTATAATAGCAACCTTAATTACTTACTCATGCAAGACACACAACTCAGTGCAACAAGCCAACTCTCTAAACAAGATAAGCATGATAACTCAAGAGAGTTCCAAAGGCAACCTGAATACAAGCTCTTAAAAATATAAGCATGAAAACGAAGAGCTAAGCATGATAGCAGCTATGAAAAGATAAAGAACATACAAAAAAAATAAGCATCCAAGCCTATGTTGTGTTCTAGGGGGAAGTGGAGCGTGTTTCTCTCCCAAAAAATGAAGGCTAGGGTCCAACTTGTTATGAACAGCAAGCAAAAGAAAACAAACTAAAATTAAAGAGCTAAACGCTCCAAGTGTAGCACATAACACATGAAGAGATAAAAATATAGCATGGAGAACGACGAACTGATGACTCTTGATGGAGAAGGGGATGCATGGGGCATCCCCAGGCTTAGGTGCTTGAATATCCTTGGATATTTCTTGGGGGTGCATGGGGGCATCCCCAATATTGAGCGCTTGACACTCTCGGATCTTCTTTCATCATCTTCAATCACATACTTGAAAACTCCCTTCATACAAAACTGATCGTAATCTGATTAGAGTGGTTAGTATCCATAATAAAATAATTATTTCTCCACTGGAAACAAATATTTTCGTCAAGAGCTACTGTTTATCATGATTTCCAAAAAGTTTTTTCAAATAAAAATCAAGCTTAATATTTGCAAAGCGATGAAAATGCAAAACATGGCAGAATATGTGGAAAACAGACCAGCAGGTAGTAAAATAATTTTTTGGGGTAATTTTGCAACTCAAATCAAAAAAGTGAGAACATAAGCAAGAAAGATAATTTTATAGAGCATATTGTCAAAAAAATCAGATCAAAAAGATGATTTGGTGATTTATCGTGAATTTATCTGTCAAGCAGATAAAATCTGTTTCTGGACAGCATGTCACAACTTTTGAACTTTCTTGCAATCGGAGGCTAAGACTTGGCACAAAGCTTGGAAATAAAGATATGATGATGTTTCTACAATACTAACAAGCATCAAGACCACTAAAACTTAAAGTAAAGACATTTTGGGTTGCCTCCCAATAAGCACTTTCTTTTGTACCTTTCACCTAGGAATGAAGCAAAAAAGATCAAGTTTTATCAACTCCAGAAGAATAACTTGCCCGTGTAACAGACTCATAAGGTAAGTTAATCTTATTTCGAGGGAAATGTTCCGTTCCCTTTTTAAGTGGGAATTTGAATCTAATGGTCCCTTCTTTCATGACAATCATAGAACCAACGGTGCAGAGAAAAGGTCGTCCCAAAATAATTGGACATGAGGGATCACACTCTATATCCGTAATAATAAAATCAATGGGAACATAGTTGTCATTGACAATGATAAGAACATCGTCGATCTTCCCCAAAGGTTACTTTACATGTGTTCTTATCATTGTCATTTACAACTATGTTCCCATTGATTTTATTATTACGGATATAAAGTCTGAACCTTTATGTCCAATTATTTTGGGACGTGCTTTTCTTCGCACCGTTGGTGCTGTTATTGAAATGAAAGAGGGGAATATAAAATTTCAGTTCCCTCTAAAAAAGGGGATGGCACACTTCCCTAGAAAGAAAATCAAGTTACCTTTTGAGTCCGTTACACGGACTAGCTCTTCTCTTTCTCTTGATAAAACTTGATTCTTCTTTTGCTTTATGCCTAGCTTAAAGGCGTAAAAAATGCTTGTTGGGAGGAAACCCAAGTTGTTTTTACTTCTTTTATTAGTGGTCTTGATGATTTTTAATAATGTAGCAACATCATTGTATCTTTATTTTCAAGCTTTGTGCCAAGTTATAGCCTCTTATGATAAGGGAAGCAAAAGTTGTGATATGTTGTCCAGAAAACAGATTCTATCTGCTCGATGGAAAAAATCGAAAAAAATCATCAGTTCATCTTTTTGAACTGATTTTTTTACACATCATGCTCTATACAATTGTGAAACTTTAGTGGTTTCTGAGTTTTTTGATTTGAGTTGCAGAAGTGCCCCGAAAAAATTCTCTACTACATGTTTTTCTGTTTTTCACAGATTCTCCCACGTTTTTCTTTCCTTACTTTTGCAAACCTTAAGCTTGCTTTTTATTTGCAAAAACATTTTGGAAATCTTGAGAAACAGTAGATCTTCAACAATATATTTATATCCAGTGGGGAAAAATTATTTTATTAAGGGTACTAACCTCTCTAATCATACAATCTTCAAGGATCGCTAATCTTTTGAGGGATCGGATATTAGAGTACACTCACGTACCATGAGTCGAGGATGCGCAAGGATAACCAAACCCCCATACACTCCTCCTCGGTGTACTTGTATCTTTGTGAACCTCCTCATTAGATTGAGAGTTGCCGATAATAAGTGCATGAGTTTTTCAGACTAATGTAAGTATTGAAAGTTGACACTTCCACCTCCTCATATTTGCTAGCCTCTTTCGTACCGTGGATTACCCTCTTCTCACTCTGAGAGTTGGCATCCACCTTCGCCGGTGCATCCAAACCCTTGCCATGACATGCTCTGTCATCATTAACCTCCTTATATCTTTCCATAAACCTACCTCTTTATGTTTGAGTACCTTGTAAAGTGTGAAGATCTTCTATACCTTCTTGTAAAATAGAGTGTTGCCCTTAAGTGAGGAAAAGATCCCAAATTGGAAAAAATTAAAGATCCCAAAGAGGACAAATGATAGTTACATAGAAAGAGCCATTGAGGCCACCAAAAAAATACAAAAATTAGAAAAAAGAGAAAAATAAAATAAAAAGAGAGAAAGGGGCAACAGTACTATCCTTTTGAAAGATCCACACTAGTACTTCCTCTTATCCTTGTACTCCATAGAGATGATCATTCATGCATATAGCTATGTGGGTACCTTCACACTATAGAACTTTGCTTGCATATTCCAAGTATGAGCCTCCTCAAACGAGCTCTAGGTCTTCATGAGGGAGCAAGTTGGAAGCACCCCCACTAGTCCCATTGGAGAGCTTTTCTTAGCTCATATGCGCATCCGTTGCATTGCAATCCCTAATCCTCACATCATATCTATCATTTGGCTTCTCACCTATGATTTTCCTCGTTAATGTGAGCCTTTCTCACCTTTTTGTCTTCCTCCTCCACCATATTTCTCTCTTTGCCATCCTAAGTGTCAACTCTCGTGCTTACGCTCATCCATTGCATGAGTGCTCAAAATATCGAAAGGGAGTGGATAAAACTGACTTGTACCTGGCTAGTGGTCTGGGGATGAGTCAAGATAAGATTCCAAAGAAGACCAAGTGTGAAACTTTAGTAGATTGATTTCTCAACAAAAATACTTTTTTCTCGTATTCCCATATCCCCCTTCTTGCACGCAAACACCATTTGGAGACATTCGAGTCACGGACAGTGAGAGATCTTGCACCTAATGTTCTTTCGTTGCTTGTTTCAATGCTAATATAGACTCTTGCATGTTATAACTTGAATTGAATCACATACCTTGATTTCTTTACTTTTCAAAGTTCTTATATGGTTGCTAGCATGTCACCACTGAAATTATGCTTGTTATCATTTACCTACTCGAGGACGAGCAGGAATTAAGCTGGGGGATGTTGATATGTACCAAACGTATCTATTATTTCTGCTTGCTCCATGCATGTTTAGTGTGATATTGCTATGATCTAGATACACTTTCATACACTTTTGATCATATTTGAACTAACTAATTAACTCAGTGCACCACAATGCCAGTTCCTGTTTTCTGCTGTTTTTCTATTTCAGGTTTCCCCCATATTTAAAATGCTCCAAAAATTCGGGAAAAATCACATAAAAATTAAGCGTGAAGGAAACTTCCGGAATCACCTGAGTGGGGCCAGAGGGCCACCACCAGGGACCCAGGCGGCCACCTGGCTCGGCCTAGGGCCTGGCCACACCGAGGGGGGGGCTGGACCCATGGTGGGCCCCCAGGCTTCCCCCCTTCGCCTATATATTCTCCGTGACGGGATTCTTATGAAGACATAACTCCTTTTCGCGATCTCGCCTCTGTTCCACCGCCGCCGCGCTTCCAAGATTGGGAGCGCCAACAGACTTCTTCTCGGCACCCTGCCGGCAGGAGGATTGACCTCCTGGAGCTTCCTCTACACCATGGACGCTTCCGAGATGTGCCGTGAGTAGTTTCCCTTGGACCATGGGTCCGTGATCAGTTGCTATGTGATGTTTTCCTCCCCTCTTTGTTCTTCATGGTTTAGTCCTCGTGAGCTGCCCTACATGATCGTGTAACATATGTAATTTTCTGTTGTTTCTATATTGAGTTTGTTGGGATATGATGGATTATGAGATTATGTTCAGATTGTGATTGAGTAATATATTTGGTTCTTATCTCTTATATTTTTGTCCTTAAGTAATTCTTGCATGTTCTCCGTTGCTGTTTATTGCTTTGGTCAAGTAGTAGGTAGTAACTCCAAGAGGGAACGTTATGCTCGATTGTGGGTTCATGCCCCCCGATGACACGCTTGAGTGAAATAAAAATTAAGTCTAGGGGATGTGTTGTTGCCACAAGGGGGAAAACAGCGGTGCTTGTAACCGCGGTTGCAAGGATTGTTTACTTTACGCAAACTACTTTTTAATGCAGTTGTCTGTTGCTTTGGGTTTACACTTTGGGTGGGGCTCGCAACTTAATACCAGCGAGATGTTCTGTATAGATATATCAAGGTGGATGATTAGTAGTAGATGCAGTGGATTTCGGTCTACTAATTTTGGCGTTCCACCCATGCTTTTGAGCCTCGTCCTTTATTTGTAGCATAGTTAGCATTGTGGTGCGTTTTTAATCCTATCAATTGCCCAGCTGTAATTTATTTACCTCGCATAGGAGTTTTATCGTCTTTTTGGAGAAAGACATCACTAGTGAACATCACGGGACCCCGGACCATATTCTCATTACTGTTTACACGCTTATTTATTTTCCTTCTTTTACTTTCTAGCTGCTAACATTATCATTATTACATGTTGCGTTGATCCTTTGTGAACAGCATGGCCAGAGAGATTGACAACCTCTTTGTACTCGTTGGGAAGCAAAGTTATTTGTGTTGTGTGCATGTCCACGTCAAATGCGCTGTTGACACCTACTTATCATCTCCAGAGTCCTACTGGAGACAAACATTGTTATCTTCACCGAGGGAAATTTTCCGCTATCCTACATCTCACCTTCCACTTTGGGTAACCAATGAGGAGAGATATCATAAACCCAAAGCAACAGACAACTTCATTAACAAACTTTGTGTAAGGTAATCAATTCTTGCAACCGCGGTTACAAACACCATTGTTTTTTCCCTGGGGGCAGCAACACATCCCCTACTCTCATGTTTCTTTCACTCAAGCTAGACATAGGGGGGCATGAAGCCACAATCAAGCATAACACTCCCTTTTGGAGTTACTATCTACTACTTGTACAAAGCAATAAAAAGCAACGGAGAACATGCAAGAATTACTCAAGAAAAAATATATAAAAGGAGAACCAAATATAGAACTCACCATAATCTGAACATAATCTCATAATCCATCGGATCCCAGCAAACACAGCATAGCAACAGCAGAAAGATTTACATAGATGCCTTGATCATGTAGGGAAGCTCATAAGGGCTAAGAATTGAAGCACAAGATTGGAGAGAAGACATCACATAGATACTAGTCATGGACCCATAGTCCAAGGGGGACTACTCACGATACATCCGGGAAGCGCTCATGGTGGTGGAGAAGCTCCCGAAGGTCAATCCTCCCTCCAACAGGGTGCCGGGAAGAGGTCTTCTGGTGCTCCCAATCTAGGAAGCAAGGCGGCGAAGGAACAGACGTCAAAATCACGATGCAGGGCTCCTCCCGAGGGATGTCGTGATGGGTTGTAAATATAGGCCGAAGGGGGGCACCAGTGGGTGGCCCCTCCCCCCAGGCGCCCCAGTGGCGCGACCAGGAGTGGGGCCGCACCACCTTGCCGCCTAGGATGGGGTGGCCCCCCTTTGTTTCTCCTTCGGGCTTCATGAAGCTTCCGCCACGCTGATTTTTTATATATTTTTGTTGGAATTTTTGGGGCTCTGTAAATATGGGTAAAAAACTGCAATTCACAGACATGAACAGACAGAAACTGGCACTGGGTGCGCTGAGTTAGTAGGTTAGTCCAAATATGTGTAAAACGTATGAAAGTGTAGCAAAACACATATCAATGTCACCTAAAAGAGAATGGAACAAGCACAAATTATAGATACATTTGGGATGTATCAACGACAAGGTTGGAGTCGCCGTAGATTAGTAGGCGAGTGGCACCGCAGGCTTTTGCCATGCACATTTCTTTGAGGAGGGCTTTGTATTCTTCTTCATTGTTAGATGCCTTCTCGAAGTTTATCTGTACTATATATTTTATCATTTCTCCCTTGGGGGAGATTAGTTCAACGCCGGCTCCTGCTGCTTGCTATCTTTTTGATCCATGAAAGAACATCTTCCAGGAATTGGAGAGGGTCCGGGGGGCCGGGTGTCTATACTTCCATCCACTCGACCATAAATCTGGGAGACCATGGGCTTTGATAGATGTTGGGTGCTTAAATCTTAGGTCACGAGGGCTGAGCTCGATGTTCCATTGAGCGACGCGTCCTATAGCGCCTGGGTTGTTGAGGATGTCCGAGAGTGGTGCGCTGCTGACCAATGTTATTGGGTGCTCGTCCAAGTAATGCGATACCTTGCGAGAGGTCATGAAGAGGGCGTAGACGAGCTTTTGATAGTGAAGATATCTTTGCTGGGGTCGCGTGAGTACTTCGTTGAGGTAGTAGATTGGTCTCTGGATGACTTGTACTTTGCCTTATTTGGTGCGCTCGACAACGAATACGGTGCTTACGACGCTGCTTCTAGCGATGATGTAGAGTTATAGCGGTTCCTGTTCTATGGGTACTGCAAGGATGGGGGTGTGGATAGGATTTTCTTGAGGTCGGAGAATGCATTTCGTGCATCTTCTATCCACTCGAATTTCCCACCTTTCGTCAGTAGCAGATAAAATGGCAGGGTCCTTTCTCCTAGCCTAATGATGAAGCGACTGAGGACGGCGAGTCATCCTGTGAGCTGTTGTACGCCCTTGATGTTGACTGGTTCTTGCATCCCGGCGTGTTCTTGAACTTTTTCCGGGTTGGCTTCAACTCCTCAGGCGGACACCATGTATCCAAATTGCTTGCGGTTGGTACATCGAAAACCCACTTTTTTGGGTTAAGCTTGATCCTTTCGTGGTTGAGTGCTCCAAAAGCTTCTCGGAGGTCTTCGAGTAGCATGTCAGCTTTGTATGTTTTGACCACGATGTCGTCTACGTAAAATTGGGCATTCCTTCCTATTTGGTCCATTAGGCGTGCTTGCATCATCCGCTGTTATGATGTTCCAGCGTTCTTCAGCCCGAAAGGCATTGTCATGTAGCAGAATACGCCATTAGGGGTGATGACCGAGGTGTTTTCTTCATCTTCTTCCTTCATCCTTATCTGGTTGTATACTGAGTATGTGTCGACGAAGGAGAGGAGATCGCATTCTGCGGTGGAGTCGATTAACTAGTCGATCCTTGGTAGGGGAAAGTGATCCTTCGCGAAGTGTTTGTTTACGGATCCGTAGTCGAGAGGGTTTGCGACCCATGTGGCCTTCTTCGTTTCTCGGATGAATTTTGCATCGAGGAGCCTGTAGACTTCGTCCCTGATGGCCTTGTGTTTTTTTCGGAGAATCGGCGCAGCGCCTGCTTCACTGGCTTTCTGTTTGGGTAAATTTTAGTGCGTGCTCTGCAAATTCCCGTGGCACTCCGGGCATATCGGGTAGGAATCAGGCGATGATGTTCCACTCTTCACGAAGAAATGTGATGAGGGAAATCGCTTGTTCTTCGGGTAGGTGTGCGTAGATCCGCACTGTCTTGTCAAGGTCTATTGGGTGCACTTGATGTGTTATCGTGTCGCTGTCGACGCTGAAGTCTCGAGTGATCTCCTTGATTTTGATTTGGCTGGTGAGTGGAAAAACGCTTCTGTCTACCACCATGGCTATTTATTTGAGTTCTTGTTGTGCTCCAAAAGTGTCAGAAACTTGGTGGAAGTCACGGTTGCATTTTTCTGATCTGATGAAGCATATGTTGATTGTAATGACTCCTGCGGCTCCTGGCATCTTAAGCTTGAGGTAGGCGTAATGTGGTATGGCCATAAATTGGGCGAAGGCTGGATGACCAAGTATAGCATTGTATTGGGATTGATAATCTACTACTTAAAATTCAAGAATTTATCTTCTGAAGTTTCTTATATTCCCAAAGATTATGTCGAGGTTTATCTTTCCCAGTGAATATGCTTCTTTGTCCGGCTTGACGCCGTAGAAGGTGTTGCCTGAATATTTTAGTACTGATGGAGGAATTAGCATCTTGCACAATGTGCTGGAGAAGATGATGTTCATGATGCTGCCTCCATCCATGACTACTAGCGACATGTTGTAACCTCCTATATGTGCTTCAACTACTAGTGGAGCGTGTACCGGTCTTGGGATTGCTGGCGGGTTGTCCCTTTGCGAGAAGGTGATGCTGACCTCTGAGTCGCATATGTAGTAGGGTTCTTTTACTGCTCTGACCATGTAAGTTTGGAGGGTTCTTGCTTCCTTTCACTACTAGGATTTTACCCATACAATAATGGACGTTAGCAGCGCGGGGTAAAAGGCATGCGCTGCAACAGAACTTTAGCAGTGCACCGTACTTGTACCGCGCTTCAGATATTTAGAGATTAGCAACACGCACAAAGAATATCGCGCTCCTAAATAGTTGTCCCAACTGCGGCCTCCATGCCGAGACACTTTAGAAGCATGGGTCTACTGATCGTGTTGTATATGTTTCTGTCATGTACAACGCGGGTGACCAGACACGCGCTGCTAACTTCGCTAGCCCTGGCCCAGTTTTGTGGTCCCACCTACCAGCGGCGCATGTCAGCTACCCCGCACTGTAGATTGCTAGGTTAGTTGAGGCGTGCATTCGGGCCCCGCGCTGCTGATTGTGCGCTGAGAGCATTAAATGCTCTCTTTCCCTCTCTTTTTCTCCCTTTCCTCCTCACACTCTTCTTCCTCCCCTTCCTCCTCACACCACTCTTCTTTGCTCTCCACCATCTCCATTAAACATGCCTCCCCTCACTCTTTCCTGTGCTCATCTTTCTCACTCCTACATATGTGATGTAGCTAGCTCTCTTTTACTCTCTTGCATTGCATCCGCTCCCACTAACTAGATCACACACTCTCATTTACTCTCTTGATCATCTTTCCTTCCAACTAGCTAGCAAGGAGATCATCTTTCATATTTAGGTGAGTAAAAAGTTGTGCTTTTTGAAAATATGACTTTTTGTGTGTATGACACCACTTGAGAGAGAGGTTAATTAATTGGATTATGTATGACATGATGATGATCAAGTTGGTTATGTATTTGTCGAATCATCGAATGATGTGCGCGCATCACATGATGAAAATTGCCTATGTTTTGCCGAAATGTCGATTTATTTCCGTTTTGGTGAATTTCGGGCAAACTCTATATGTCCTTTTTAGGGAAGGTCATGCTGAATCTTTGTAAGAGAGTTTATGCATAGATATGCATGATTATAAATGTTTTGATTTTGTATTAATTTACACCGTGCAGGCAACATGAAGAAGAATTTAATGAACGTGACAAGATTTTTGGAAGCCGCGGTGGCCAACATGCATGAAAATAATCGCAAGGAGATAAAATGTCCGTGTCGAAAATGCAAAGAACAAGTCTGGATAGACCCTTTTAAAGGTGGCCACTTGAAGGCGCATCTGGTCATGTGTGGTTTCATGAATTGCTACACTCGATGGATAAGTGAAGATGATTTTGAGGATGCCGGACATGGAGAAGATGTCGTACATGAAGAAGATGCCGGACATGGAGAAGATGTCGTAAATGAAGATCAAGATGGTGGACATGGAGAAGACGGTGGAACGCAACAATATGATTCGTTTGTACTAAGTTCAGTCATGCAAGACCCTCATGTTCGAGAACTCCGTCGCAAGAATACGACTAGCAAAAGAGCTGCTTCTGGAGAGGAGGCCAAGCTGGCACAACTGGATTTAGACTCGAAGACTCCACTGTATGAAGGTTTCCGACCAGCGGACACCCTCTTGAGTTTCACGCTCGATCTTCTAAAGACGAAGGCAGAAAACAAATTGAGTGACACAAGCCTCGATGAGCATTTGAATTTTCTTCAAGAAACTTATCCCATGGGGAACGCGTGTCCTACTAGTATCGAGGAAGCCAAGAAAATCGTGTGCCCTCTTGATTTGCCACACGTTAGATACCATGAATGCATCAACGATTGCATCATTTATCAGAACGAGAACGCAGAAAAAAACCATTTGTCTGAAAGGCAATGCTTCTCGATACAACAAGGATGCAAAGACGAAAACTCCTCAGAAAGTTGTGTGGTACTTTCCGTTGACTCCCCGTCTGCAACGATATTTCGCTGATCGTAAGGAAGCAGAGCTAATGCGCTGGCACAAGGATAGGGAGAAGTCGGATGATGGAGATGAGCCAAAGTGAGACACCCCGCAGATGCTAGCCAGTGGAGAGCACTAAAAGGTGAAGATGTAGATCTCACTGCTGATCAACGGAATATCGTGCTTGGTGTGAGTACCGTTGGCATGAATCCGTATGGCAACCAGAACACCAATCACGGCTCATGGCCTGTGTTTCTATGGATGTACAACATTCCTCCCTGGAAGTGCATGCAGTCAATGTACATACACATGAGTATGCTAATTCAAGGGCCGAAACAACCGAGAAACAACATAAATCTATATCTTGAGCTACTGAAAGAGGAGTTGAAGGTGTTATGGAACCCTGGGGTTAGGACATGGGACACTTTCAAAGGATAATATTTCATGGTGAAAGCCGCATTGCTCACGACGGTGCATGACTATCTCGGTTACAGATATGTCTCAGGCCAGGTGTGCCACGGACATTGCGGATGCACAAGGTGCATGGATGATACATCGTCTCTTTAGCTACCGATACTCGGGTCCTCGAAAACCATGTACATGGGGCATCGAAGATGGCTAGAACCAGATGACCCGTGGAGAAAGAGTGGATATCTATTCAATGGAGAGCTTGAGAAGAGAGGACCTCCACGTAACAGGAGCGGCACCAAAATCAAAATGTTGTTGGATGATTGGGAAGAGTGCCCCTCACCAGGAAAGAAGAAAAAGGCACCGGAGCCGCTCCTGAGGGCATGGAAAACGAATTCTGTTTTTTGGGATTTTCCATACTGGAAGATCCTTGACACTCCTTATAGCCTTGATCAAATGCATATCACGAAGAATGTTCGCGAGAGCTTGCTTGGAACACTTCTGAACATGTCGGAGAAGACTAAGGACGGGCCAAAGGGAAGAACTGAATTGAAAATCTTGGGTATAAGGGAAGATCTTCACAAAACACCCCCGGAGGAGACGGAGACGGAGATTGAGACGGAGACGGAGATGGACATGGGAAAAAAGCCAAGAAGAAGAAATAACATTATTGCCCCCCTCTTGCTTCACCTTAAGTCAGAAGGAGACCGATTGATTTTTCAAGTGCCTTGTTGAAATCAAAGTTAGTTCCGGTTTCTGTGGAAAGATTTAGACATTAAGAAGAAAAGGTTTAGCGGAATGAAGTCTCATGACTGTCACATGATGATGACCCAAATACTCCCGGTTTCACTTAGAGGGATAATGGATAAGCACGTCCGTGATACACTTATTGTTCTATGCAATTTTTTCGACACAATCTCTCGAAAGTCGATCAGTGTGAAGTAGCTCCAAAGGTTAAAAGAAGAGATCGTTGTCATATTATGTGAGCTTGAGATGTATTTCCCACCTGCATTCTTTGACGTCACGGTGCATCTGTGCGTCCATATTGTTGACGACATCATCGACCTCGGCCCGACATTCCTGCATAGTATGATGCCATTCGAATGGATGAATGGGTTCCTAAAAGGCTTCATTCATAACATGTCCCATCCGAATGCAAGCATCATACATGGCTATCTCATCCATGAGTGCATTTCTTTCTGCGACAGTTATCTAGGTGTCGAAAACCCTGTTGTTGGTTTGCCCGTCAAGAAGCAACTTGGCAGACTCGAAGGAGTAGGTCACATCACTGGCTTAAGGGAATTGCATGTGGACTATTCGGGCCGACGCACAGATTTTGAAAGAGCAAACTTAGTAGTGCTACAACATCTAAAACTGATAGATCCTTTCTTGGCAAAAGTACCACCTTGACGTGGGGATAAGTAAGACTGACGGCAAAGTTACTAGAGAACACAACTCTTCTTTCTTTTGTTGGTTCAAAGAGCGCGTTCTGGCTAATCCTCCGCACCAGGGTTGTACGGAAGATGAAAAGTCTGATATACGCCTTAGCACATGGCCCCACGGTCAACCTCGCCACTTATCAGGCATACGACATCAACGGTTACACATTCTGCACTGAGGAGAAAGATAAAAAATGGGATTATCAGAACTCAGGGGTGACGATGGAATCCATGAACGGTGATGGCGTACTTGAAAGATTCTACGGAAGTCTAGAAGAGATCCGGGAGCTTGAGTACTCTGGAAAGTACAACGTGATGATGTTCCGTGTCCGATGGGCTAGGAGCGTCAAAAGAGAGAATCGTGATTTCACCACCATGTGTATACCTGACGCCAAGAGCGGTACTGTGAATGTCACCGAAAAAATGACCCATGGGTACATGCTAAGCACATGACCCAATGCTTCTTCATAACCGACCCAAACAACCCCAGCCGTGTTGTCGTGAGGAGAGAGGCAAAAGGAACATCGACGGAATTGATGGAGTTGCCAATGAGGAGGACTATAACCAGTACGGTGACCCGATAAGGGAAGATGACGAAGAAGATGAACCATACGTCAAAAGAAGAAGCAACACTACATTACCTAAGAAAGATCGTAATCCTTGGAGAAGGAAAAGTCACGATGAGGGGCTAAATTATTCGGCACCGAACAAGAAAGGAAAAAGATCACTGCGAAGAAACGTCGTCGACGCTGATCATCTCGGGAGAAACTATCAATACCGGAAATGTTTTTTGTATAAGCACTTATTATATGATGTAATCATGTTGTATAATAAGCACTTAATTAATATTCTATATATTGTGTCATTGCTTAATATGGTGACCCCATTCAACCTAATCCTAATAACACTAACCTCCTAATCCAACCCCTAAACCTAATAACATAAAAACTTAACCATAACCTCCTACTCTGGGCCGCGCTTTAGATGGTGAACATCTACAGCGCGGTGGTTTTAGACCCGCGCTTCAGATGGGTACATCTACAACGCAGTGTTTCTAACCCGCCCTGTAAATAATGTTGTACCGTTACAAACAGGTTCACCCTGCCCGTGGCCGCACTCACTCACTCACACCACCGTCGTCGTCGCCGTCGCCGCTCCTCCTCGCCGTCGCCCCCTCGACGCCGCTCCTCCTTGCCATCGCCATCGCCCCCTCGACGCCGCTTGTCCTCACCCTTGACACCCTGCTTGGGATCCACTTCGCCGCCGGACCTACTCGCCCTGCCGCCCGAGGTAAGATCCGCTGGTCCCTCTCCTCCCCACTTTCAAACTGGAGCAAATTTTGTTTGTATAAAACCAAATTGTTAGTTGTTATTAGAAAAATTGCAAATTAGAAAACAAATTTTTAGTGTTAGTTATATAAAATGGGTGATTAGAACAATTTAGTGCAACATCTGTTCTTATTAGAAAAAAAATTCACTGCTATATTGAATTAGCAATTAAAATTTGTTCACTGGTACGTTGAATTAGCATCGAGTGAATATGCTAGGTTTTTAATTAGAATGTTTGAATTTGAATTAAAATTTGTATATGTTCTTATTTGTTAATAACAAATGAGGAGCACCAAAATATTTGTTCTTATTTGTCTGTGGCCATTGTGTTTAGAAGCAAAAGACCATTTATATGCTACATTGTTATGAGTTCATATTATTTGCAGGGATCCGAGTGGCCTATGTTTTGCCGGAATGTTGATTCATTTCAGTTTCGGGAAATTCCAGGATCTCTCTATGTCCATTTTTTAGCAAAGGTCATCCATAAATTTTTCGTGGATTTCGTCATGACTTGTGCTAGAAAAGTAGGACATATCGAGTGCCCGGGATGTTCCGCAATGGGAATTAAACGACCTATCGGCAAAACATAGGCCATTTTGCAATTTTTATTATTACTTTATCATTTTTTCTACAATTAAATTGAATCGTATAGGAAACATGGCTAATGCCGACGAAGCCGGCCCTATTAAGCATCCCGAACAACCTCAAGCATTTTTCGACTATATAAGTAGTCAGGACTCCGGGCCGTAGGACAAACAACCCCTTCGCATCACAGAGTGTGCTGCTGACAGCAACAACATAGAGGGGGGCAACACCGAGACCACCGAAACTGATGGTGCCAACCAGACCACGGATGGTGCCAACCAGACCATGGATGGTGTTAGCCATGAGTCTAAGACCAAGAGGAAGCAGAAACCCCAGGCCCCAAACAAGCTCTGCGTCGGAAGACTTGATGTCCACGAGGTGCACCTTGGCACCTTCGACATCGTAAGTCCGCCGAAGGTGTTGGCATGCTACGGCAATGACGTGGCGTGCATCCTTCATGAGACCATCAATATCAACCAAAAAACACTAGAGAAGTACCCGGAGGAGCTTTGGAGACCCACCTCCTTGAGAAGATTCATGCGAGATTCAAGTTCCTCGGCCTGAATGAAGAAGTCCTTCCGTGGAAAGATGATAATATGCAGGGGATAAATGCAAAATCCCGCAAGAAGTGTAGCAAATCCTTGAGCAACTGGAAATATATGGTGAAAGTACAGATTGCTAAAGACGGTTTATCGTACGAGACGATCAAGGGTCACTTTCCGTCTATAAAGGAAGAAGACTACGAAAAATTCAAGGCTCATTGTGATGACGCTGAAACCCATGCGAGGTCAGAATATTTCAAGGTTCTTTATAAGAAGAACGTTTGCATCCCACATCTCGGAAGCCGTGGTTACACCGGGAAGAGGCGAGTGTGGGATAAGGAGGACGCGACACATTCGGAAGGTCCGCGGGAGCCTGACCCCTGGGAGGAGTTCGAGGATCCGCTCGCACGGGACTACTTTATGGCCCGGTACACAAGAGACCCGGTAACCGATGAATGGAACACAGATACCCCGAAGATGAATATCATAAAAGAAATGGTAATTTTTTTATTTACCACCTTAATTAGCTTCTAATGATCAAGTCTCTAACGGTTTACATCGATCTTTTTGTAGAGGGAGCGTATACGGCTTGCATCAGAAAGAGAGTCATCGTCTCTGACATCGAAGTACGCGTGGGACACCCCTTTCAACCAGGCGTTGAACAAAGTGAAGGGAAAGCCCTTGCACGATCCGCCGGAGTATGGACGTGTAGCCGGCGCCGGAATCGGGGCCTCATGGAACTACTACTACATGGATGAGAAGGAGACAAGTAAGCAGAGAAGAAGGCTCAATACAGTGACCCTTGATGTTGTGCACAAGGCGATCAAGGAAGCCACGCGGAAGGCTAGAGAAGAGGCCAAGGCTGAGGCATAACAGAACAAGGCTAACCTAGTCGCGGCAGCCGTAGCTGCACCCAAAGAAGAGGTCAGGGAAGAGCTTAAATCTCATTTTTCTGCCTTGGTGCCAGCTATGAAGAAGTGGACGAAAGAAAATTCCAACGCGGATCATTTTCCCCTTCCTAGCTTCATCAGTAGTAACTCGGCGAATACCGGCTTCGCACCCGCACATGCAACTGGGCACGAACTCGTCGCACCATCCACTGTCGCTCATAGCAGCCCCTCCTTCGGCTCTGGCATGCCCCATGGGACTTACCCATTAGCTGAGCTCGAAGCTATCAAGGTAACTATGCGTCTCGCACTCATCAACATATTCAATCTTCCATTTGTTTGACATTCGATCTCTCACACCGCACATGTCTTCACAGTGCAACGATACTCCATGCACCCTCCTATTGAACATCGACGAACAGGTAGTGGATGTTGCAAAGGCTTCACTCATGAATCCATTGGACCCGGTCTTTCACCACACTCCCATGCCCAACGACGTCTTCAAAGTTATGGTGTCTCGTTTGCTATCAATCAAGTAATCTAAGTTGCCTCTTCCCGTTCCTGGTACGGGAGAAGTACGACCGGACGATCTTGGAGGATCCAAGGGTTGGGTGATATTGTGGCCGAAGGTGCTTATCCGCGCGGAGCTTCCGGTGCGGCGCCGACCAAAGGTAATGCCACCTTTACTCCACCTATGCAGTTCCCATCCTTTGGCTTGGGCGATCATGGCATCGGACGTGAAGGAGGTTCAACAGTACCGATGGCTCATCATGCCGCCCCCGTGGATTCATCACCTGATATCATGGAGGATGCAAACCCTGACCAATACCTCAACCTCAACCATGCCTATGATGACGCTCAACCTGATGATGATTTTGAGCTCAACCTTGAGGATATGATCTTGATGAAATGCCCGAAATGCCCGACCAAACCCAAAAAGAACATGTTAGCCTTCAGTGCAAGAAGTCTTTGTTCGAAAAATGCTCCGTAGAGGACACACCTCCTGATGCCCAGGACAAAACAGTCGCGCAGCCAACAAACATACTAAGCCCAAACACAATGGTAACGGGCATCCGTGCTGGTTTTGCTGAAACACAACCTGGGCCTGGGACAAAGAAGAAGACTAAGCATAGGAAGAGAGGGAAAAGGCGGTAATGCTGCTTCCATGAGCCAGCCGCCACCGGTGACCCGGGTTAATGACAGTTTACAGGTTCGTGATGCACCGGTGCTCCATATAGCGGGTAGGCCGATGCTACCGGCGAATGCACTCAAGGGCTTAACGCCGGATATTAGGAGACTGCATGACCATGTCTTTTCTACGGAGCTAAATCTTCTTCGAGCCCCTACTGTCACGGCAGGATACCCTCTTTACGCGGCTAAGGTGCCCTTAGGCTTAGACTTCAACCATATTAGCCCCGCTGACTTGATCTTTCTTCGGTTTGATTACATCTTCGAGATGTTACACATGTGACGGGTCGATTTTACCGTCGTCCGCCTTTATGTGCTACATCTGAACTACCTGGTGAAGAAGGAGGAACTCTCACAAATAGAGGTAGAAGACCCATAATACATGTCTGAGAGCTTCTTGAATTCGAGGGACGAGGAACGCAAGGGAGCTGAGCAGTACATCACAAAATTCATGCTGGAAAATAAGGACAAGGAGATTATTTTCTTCCGTATCATCCCATGTAAGTGATTCGTAAGACACTTTATTAACACATCTAACTATTACTTCGCACGTACTCATATGGATGTTAATTTGCTGTTAACTTATTTTTACGCAGTGGGCATTGCATCCTTATCGTATAATTCCCGCAAGTATCCCACACATTCTATTTGGACTCAACCAAGAACAAGGAGAAGGAAGACTATACCCACATCAAAAAAATTCCCGATAGAGCTCTCTTCACCTTCGGAAACACGTGTGGCTACATCAGAACCCACAAAAAGACCAGCCGTAATACTAACTTCTACTGCCTCCAGCAACCGATAACAAGTGAGAAGGATGAATTCTACGTCATCCATCATATGAATGAGTTCAAAAGGGATCAACAAATTCTTAGAATGAAAACTTGATCCGATAGACATGTCATTGACTGGGACAATAACCTAGCAAGCACGAAGGATGATGATCTGTAACAGCCCAGATTTTCACAAAAATAAAAATTTTGTTTTCTGCGTGAATTGGTCGATTGTCTGATTTGTTTGCGGTGTTTGCGTCTCCGATTAATCGATCGGTGATTATTTCCCCCCTCTTATCCCGTACCAGACGGAGAACGACCCTTGCCACCCTGACACTCAACCTTTGCGACACCGGGTTTCACCCGATCGCCGTCGCGAAAACCAGCACAAGACCAGCTGTAGCCAACGGAACGAAAAACCCCGTTTAATAATTAAACGGGTTATTTTTATAGCGCGCCGGAAAGTGTTCACGGAGCTGTTCCAGCGCGAGGTGAACGCCGTCAGCTCGACGCGCTGATTGCGCAGTTCGAAGTTTTACTCGAATCGGAGGTCTTGCGGACCCCCGGCGGTCAGTAACATAAACCCCGTGCGCCCGAGAGAAAAACCGGGGATGTTTTTGCAAACTGCCAGCCTCTTGGGCTATATAAAGACCACCACTCTCCCACCTATTTCTAGGGTTTCCCCTAGCAAAAATTGCAGCCACCCCCCTCACAAAACTCAAATCTGCCCATTTTATCCCAAATTCCCGAAACCCTAGCCACCCTGTCCATCAAGGATCGTCGGATCGCGAGATCCACGTCCCAGGTGCCTCCACGTCGCCCCCGAGCCTTCCCGTGTTGTAGCCCGAAGCCCCGACCCCAAGCCTCTCCTCCCATCCTCACCGCCTCATCTCTCTGGCCGGCGAGCCCCGCAGCTCCGAGTCCCACGCCGCCGCGCCCACAGGTCGCGCCTCTCCTCCTCCTCTCTTCTTCCCTCTCTCTCCTTCCCCCTCGTCTCTAACTCTCTCTTCTCTCCACGAGGCCGAGCCACCATGGCCATGGAGCTCCGAAGCTCCCCATTCGCCGGATCGATCTCCGCACCACGCCGCCACTATGCCATCCCGTCGGCCGCCCCACACGCCCCTCGACCTCCTCCGCCGCCGCCCGGCCTCTCTCGGCCGCCGGAGAGCCACCAGCCGCTCGCCGGACCAGTGCCAGCTTGGCCGTCGTCGGCTTCTGCTCCGTCGGGATGAGACGGAGCTGCTCGCCCGCTGCGCCCGCACGTGGGCCGGCGCGCCCCCAGGCAGCCTATTCCCCCTCGGCCCAAGGCGGTCCAGCGCCCACGCCTCCATGAGGTCGGCCTAATGGTGAGGTAGCTCCTCAGTTTTTTCCTTTTTTCTGCTAGCTGGGCCGACCCGTTAGTCTATCTCGTGCTCGGTGCGCTGCTTAGTTAAGTAGTGCCCTCCCTGGTTAGGCCCAACAGTAGCAGATTTGGCCCGATAATGATTTTTTGCTTATGGGATTATTTAATTGGCAGATTGCATTAGATTTTTGCGGTGCGCGTATCTTTTTAATGGTAGCTCGAATCACGACGCTTTAAACTTGAAACTTGCTTAGTTTTTCATGTAGATTAATAAAATGTGCTCATTTGCCATGTTTTCTCTTGTTAACTTTTTTTTACCTGCTAATTACAACCCTTGCCATTGTAAACTGTAATTGCCATAACTTGTCAACCGTTGCTCCGATAAAAATGTTTCTTATATGTAATTTGACTAGAATTTCATGTAGATTGTGTTTGTTATATTGTTTTCAGTTGTTAAACAACCTAAAATATTTTTTAGGGAAAAACAGTTCCAAACGTTATAATTTTTGTGGGGTAAATAGTGATAAGCATGTTTAGGAGTTTGCCCCACTTAAACTGACTAGCTTAGATTGTTTACTCTTGCTTCACCTCTTGCCATGATTGTGTGATGTGCAATGCCTTTGTAGATGCCATGTTAACAACCTTTGCTCATCTTGTGTATCTAAATAACTTGAACTGTTCTAAATGTACGGTATCGTCGTGTGTGACGAATACTCCACTTAACCTGTTAGTAACCGCTCTCGACGATAGATGCGATACCGTGTGTTGTCTCGTGTTCCCTTCTTGATGTTGTTTGATGGTGATTGCTTCATAGTAATAGATGTTTGCTTTTTGATTGCATTTTCCAGTGTTTACTTCTTGTGTGCTTCCGTGGGTACTTCGGAGACGAAGCGAGCTTGCGATCGATGAGACCTTCGCAATCCGACTTATCAATAGGCAAGGACTCTACATTACTTATGATCCATTCTATTATAACCAGTGGTTTGCATGCTAGTCTAGGTTAGGTTCGATGTTTGATCCTACCACATGTTTAAAGCCTCTCTTAAACCGATACAGCCATGTCCCCTCCCAGCAAACCATGTACTACTATGTTACTATTGCTCGTTGCTCAGCCCCTACTTAGTATGCATGCTGAGGATGCTACGATGTTACACTGTTACTCCTTGGTTTGGGCTATCACATTATTATATTATTATGGATTATATGATTATCATAATGTTGACTATATTCGACGAAGGATGGAAGGTCTAGGCTATCCCGCCCCGACGCTTTGTTCCATTCGAGTCACCTAGGACCCGAGTTCCGGGTATTGGTTTTAAGACTGAGCGTGCCTAACCTTGTGTGAGATTTTATGGGGTCCCCTCTTGTTACCTACCTAGATTCAAACATTTCTAGTGGTGGCCCAAGCTGATTTACCATTTGAAAACCATGCATATATGTCTGCCGGGTCGCTCCTAGCAGATATCATTCAAAATAACTTGGGCCAGCTGAGACATGGTTTCTCTTGTTGGTCCACCCAAGGGAGCTAGGGGGCTGCCCACATGGTTTTGGTAGCTAACCCGACCTCGTACAGATGGTAGAGGCCAATTCGAGAGCGCAGCCGTCGTTCGAGTTGGATGTCGACTCACCGGGGGCCACCCGGATTTGTGCGTTGTTAGTTAGAGGGACCTGTCGTACCGGATCTCTCGGAACTAAATCATAAAATGGTTGCCTATGATGGGTAGCAACTGAGAGAGATGGGCGTGCGTGCGGAGCCTTGTAATGGTCAGTTGGTACACCCCTGCAGGGTTAAATATTTTCGAGAAGCCGTGTCCATGGTTATGGACGACTTGAGACCTACTCCTTGTTCATAGACAACAACAACTGAGATAATCTTAATAACTTGATCAACGTGTGTGTGCCTTTACTGCTTCTTCTTCGTCGGGATGCGAAGAGGAGGACAAGGATAGGATAGGTGTTATGTTTGCGTAAGTAGCTGATAGCAGACTTTTTGGAGGCGATTCCTCATTGAATGCTTGTCTTCTTATCTTACTCTGTAGATCATTAGCCACTTCATAAATTCTAGTGCGGCAGCAACCTCACCACTTAACCCATCCTTACCGTCAACTACTAGTTATCCTAGAATGACGAGTGATCAAGTCCTTGATGGGTCAGAGGACCACTACAGTTGGATGCTAAGTACTTCTGTACTCATGATACTACCCCCAAACTCTTATTAGGGTTCTTGATCGACAACTGGTATGGTGATCGACGTTTCACGTGGAGACTCGACGACGACTAGTTAGGCGGATCCCGACGGAGGGCCTGGACCCGTGTGGTTATGGGAGCGGTGTCTTTTTCTCTTTGCCGCTAGGCATTTGATTGTTGTCTATACTCAGACATGTATCTTTCGCTGATGCAATGTATTTAAGGCATTTGTATGCCGATTGTATGAGATGTTGTATCCTTATAGCTGTAATGTTGTTATATCATGTTGGAAATCCCAGGCATATGGCATTGTCATATGTCGCGGTGGGTCCGATATGTGCTTCATCCTCGGATGTGGATGGAAATGTCTAGATCTGGAACAATACCGCATATCGGGCCTTACAACCGACCGTAGGATCCCTTCTCTGGCCGAAGTCGAGTCTAGGAAAAAACTATTTTGTAGTTACCAAGTTGGTTATCGGAGAGTAGGAATATTTTTACTCCTTACCCTTGCTCTGGTCAGGACAAGTGTCGTAAGTGTTTTTACTCTCGCCTTATCCCCTTCAAACTCTAGGATCTCGAGTAAGTGGAGTTTCGGAACCGTTACAATGCCTTGCTTGCACAGTATTGTCTCGATTCTGATCTCAGGTTTGGGAATTCATGTAGTACCTTTAGTTCCTCCGACTCCGGATAACATCTTGGTCGTCCTTTGATTTCATTCCTCTTGCCTAGTATCCTCACAACCTTAGTGAGAATGCTTCCCTTGATTGTCTCTTTGAACTATCGTTCTTCCTCTTGATCTCCGATGGTTTCGTTCTCCGACGTTGCCATCTCTCTGCGGAAAATTATTCGACGGAAGATCAACGTCGACATGGAGCAGAGTCCCTTGTTGGTGGTGTTGAAGATCGTTGACTCTCTTTTCTCTCCCCTCCTCTCCCCCGGATCGTCCGGAATCTCGGGACGAGATCCCTTGTTGGTGGTGTTGTATTGTAACAACCCAGATTTTCACAAAAAATAAAAAATTTGTTTTCTGCGTGAATTGGTCGATTGTCTGATTTGTTTGCGGTGTTTGCGTCCCTGATTTATCGATCGGTGATTATTTCCCCCCTCTTATCTCGTACCGGACGGATACCGACCCTTGCCACCCTGACACTCGACCTTTGCGACACCGGGTTTCACCCGATCGCCGTCGCGAAAACCCGCACAAGACCAACCGTAGTCAACGGAACGAAAAACCCCGTTTAATAATTAAACGGGTTATTTTTATAGCGCGTCAGAAAGTGTTCTCGGAGCAGTTCCAGCGCGAGGTGAACGCCGCCAACTCGACGCTCTGATCGCGCAGTTCGAAGTTTTACCCGAATCGAAGGTCCTGCGGACCCCCGGCGGTCAGTAACGTAAACCCTGCGCGCGCGAGAGAAAAACCGGGGATGTTTCTGTGAACTGCCATCCACCTGGGCTATATGAAGACCAGCACTCTCCCACCTCTTTCTAGGGTTTCCCCTAGAAAAAATTGCAGCCACCACCCTCACAAAACTCAAATATTCCCATTTTATCCCAAATTCCCGAAACCCTAGCCACCCTGTCCATCCAGGACCGTCGGATCGCGAGATCGACGTCCCAGGGGCCTCCATGTCGCCCCCGAGCCTGACCGTGCTGCAGCCCGAAGCCCCGACCCCGATCCTCTCCTCTCGTCCTCGCCTCCTCATCTCTCTGGCCGGCGAGCCCCACAGCTCCGGCAGCCGTGCCGCCGCGCCCGCAGGTCGCGCCTCTCCTCCTCCTGTCTTCTTCCCTCTCTCTCCTTCCCCTCGTCTCTAACTCTCTCTCTCTTCTCTCCACGAGGCCGAGCAACCATGGCCATGGAGCTCCGAAGCTACCCAACCGCCGGCTCGATCTACGCACCACGCCGCCCCTACGCCATCCAGTCGGCCGCCCCCGCGCCCCT
This sequence comes from Bromus sterilis, assembly GCA_950022295.1. Lineage (NCBI taxonomy): Eukaryota > Viridiplantae > Streptophyta > Magnoliopsida > Poales > Poaceae > Bromus > Bromus sterilis. The sequence goes on along the minus strand of OX465596.1, from coordinate 263,541,052 downwards.
CGACCTCCTCCGCCGCCGTCCGGCCTCTCCCGGCCGCCGAAGAGCCACGAGCCGCTCGCCGGACTAGCGCCGACTTGTCCATCGTCGACTTCTGCTCCGTCGGGACGAGATGGAGCTGCTCGCCCGCTGCAACCCTCACGTGGGCCGCCACGCCCCCAGGCGGCCCATTTCCCCTTGGCCCAAGGCGGTCCAGCGCCCACGCCTCCATGGGCTCGGCCCACTGGTGAGGCAGCCCCTCTGTTTTTTTCTTTTTTTTCTGCTAGGTGGGCCAACCCGTTAGTCTATCTCGCGCTCGGTGCGCTGCTTAGTTAAGTAGTGCCCACCCCGGTTAGGCCCAACAGTAGCAGATTTGGCCCGATAATGTTTTTTTTCTTATGGGCTTATTTAATTGGCAGATTGCGTTAGATTTTTGCGGTGCGTGTATCTTTTTAACGGTAGCTCGGATCGCGACGCTTTAAACATGAAACTTGCTTAGTTTTTCATGTAGATTAATAAAATGTGTTCCTTTTCCAGGTTTTCTCTTGTTAACTTGTTGTTTACCTGCTAATTACAACCCTTTCCATTGTAAATTGTAATTTCCATAACTTTTCAACCGTTGCTCCGATAAAAATGTTTCTTATATGTAATTTGACTAGAATTTCATGTAGATTGTGTTTGTGCTATTGTTTTCTATTGTTAACCAACCTGAAATATTTTTTAGGGAAAAACAGTACCAAATGTTATAATTTTCGTGGGGTAAATAATGATAAGCATGTTTAGGAGTTTGCCCTACTTAAACTGACTAGCTTAGATAGTTTACTCTTGCTTCACCTCTTTCCATGATTGTGTGATGAGCCATGCCTGAGTAAGATGCCATGTTAACAACCTTTGATCATCTTGTGTAGCTAAACAACTTGAACTATTCTAAATGTGCGGTATCGTCGTGTGTGACGAATACTCCACTTAACATGTTAGTAACCGCTCTCGACGATAGATGCGATACCGTGCGTTGTCTCGTGTTCCCTTCTTGATGTTGTTTGCTGGTGATTGCTTCGTAGTAATAGATGTTTGTTCGTTGATTTCCTTTTCCAGTGTTTACTTCTTGTGTGCTTCTTTGGGTACTTCGGAGATGATGCGAGCTTGCGATCAACTACACCTTTGGAATAAGACTTATCAACAGGAAAGGACTCTACATTACTTATGATCCATTCTATTATAACCAGTGGTTTGCATGCTAGTCTAGGTCAGCTTCGATATTTGATCTTACCACATGTTTACAGCCTCTCTTAAACCGATACAGCCATGTCCCCTCCTAGAAAACCATGTACTGCTATGTTACTATTGCTCGTTGCCCAGCCCCTACTTAGTAGCATGCTTAGGATGCTACAATGTTACCATGTTGCTCCTTGGTTTGGGCTATCACATTATTATATTATTGTGGATTATATGATTATTATAATGTTGACTATATTCAACGAAGGATGGAAGGTCTAGGCTATCCCGCCCCGACGCTTTGTTCCATTCGAGTCACCTAGGACCCGAGTTCCGGGTATTGGTTTTAAGACTGAGCGTGCCTAACCGCGTGTGGGATTTTATGGGGTCCCCTCTACTTACCTACCTAGCTTCAAACATTTCTAGTGGTGGCCCAAGCTGATTTACCATTTGAAAACCATGCATATATGTCTGGCGGGTCGCTCCTAGCAGATATCCTTTAAAATAACTTGGGACAGCTGAGACATGGTTTCTCTTGTTGGTCCACCCCAGGGAGCTAGGGGTTGTCCACATGTTTTGGGTAGCTAACCCGACCTCGTCCAGACGGAGAGGCCAATTCGAGAGCGCGCCCGGCTTTTGAGTTGGATGTCGACTCACCGGGGGCCACCCGGATTTGTGTGTTGTTATTTAGAGGGACCTGACGTAACCAGATCTCTCGGAACTAAATCATAAAATGGTTACCTATGATGGGTAGCAATTGAGAGAGATGGGCGTGCGTGCGGAGCCTTGTAATGGGAAGTTGGTACACCCCTGCAGGGTTAAATCTTTTCGAGAAGTCGTGTCCACGGTTATGGACGACTTGAGACCTACTCCTTGTTCATAGACAACAACAACTGAGATAATCTTAATAACTTGATCAACGTGTGTGTGCCTTGACTGCTTCTTCTTCGTCGGGATGCGAAGAGTAGGACAAGGAAAGGATATGTGTTATGTTTGCATAAGTAGATGATAGCAGACTTGTTGGAGGCGATTCCTCATCGAGTGCTTGGCTTCTTATCTTACTCTATAGATCATTAGACACTTCATAAATGCTAGTGCGGCAGCAACCTCACCACTTACCCCATCCTTACCGTGAACTACGAGTTATCCTAGAATGACGAGTGATAAAGTCCTTGCTGGCTCAGATGACCACTACAGTTGGATGCTGAGTACTTCTGTACTCATGGTACCAGCCCCAAACTCTTTTCAGGGTTCTTGATCGACAACAGGTATGGTGATCAAAATTTCACGTGGAGAATCGAGGACAACTAGTTAGGCGGATCCCGGCGGAGGGCCTGGACCCGTGTGGTTATGGGAGCGATGTCTTTTTCTCTTTGCCGCTAGGCATTTGATTGTAGTCTATACTCAGACATGTATCTTCCGCTGATGCAATGTATTTAAGTCAGTTGTATGCCGATTGTATGAGATGTTGTATCCTTGTAGCTGGAATGTTGTGATATCATGTTGGAAATCCGGGGCATATGGCATTGTCATATGTCGCGGTGGGACCGATATGTGATACGTCCCCGGATCTAGATGGAAACGTCTAGATCTGGAACAGTACCGAATATTGGGCCTTACATGCTCTCGGATTTGAATTCTACCACATTCAAAATTCGCTTGCGACGATCATCATGAAAGATGTCGTCGAGAAGGATGGCATGTTCTACGCGGGGCCACAGTCCCGATAATCCGTCGACACTCGCCGATATTGGTAGGGTCAAGACCCAAGGCCTTTCACAAAGCTAGGTTGCGTCCTTCCGGATATTTGAAAGTGATGATTGACGACGACGAGATTGTCTCTTTTGTGTAGAGCGAAATTTAATTTTCTCGATGATGAACTTTGTGATGTAATCGGTTATTTTAAATTTGTGTAGCGCTCTAGTTTGGGTAGGGTGAACTTTGTTATGTTTTACTATGTGGTCGCTTGTATTTGATAAAATTTTAACTCTTTTATTGATGTTGCTTTGTTATATTATATCATTAATATATTTTGAGTTTTTTCTGGCATATAGATCGATGAAGAAGAAGTGGTATGCCGTGTACATTGGGAGGCGTCCGGGAGTATATGATGAGTGGTCAGAGTGTCATACCCAAGTCAACCGCTTCCGAGGCAGCAGCTACAAAGGGTTCCAAAGCAAAAGTGAGGCCGAAGCTAGCTACTTTAGGTTCACGGTACTAGGTGTAGAGAGGAATAAAAACGGGCTAAAAATCTACCTCCTATTTGCTTTCTTTTTTATCGCGATGGATTTTCTCTTGTATAGCAAAATATTGTAGTTTCGATCCATCGTGAAACATGCATGTATGAATTGTATTGGAGATTTGTATATTTCATGATGATGTGTTGGTCACTATGTTGATAATTATAATATGTTGAATCACAACCAATGTGTGTGCTGCTACTTGTGTGATGTTACTTCATATGCGGAAATGTATAAATACATAGAAAACAATCAGGATAAAACAATAAAAAAATATGAAAATATCAGCAGCGCGGGTCCTGAGACCAGTAGCAGCGCGCGTAGCCTGAACTGAAAATTAGCACTTACAGCGCGGGATTGAAAGGCGTGCTTCAATGGACATACACACCCACAACGCGGGCACTGGGGTGTGCGCTGCTAACTACAGATTATCTACAACGCGGGTACCCCGCGCTTTAGATGGAGGTTAGCAGCAGCGCGTTATCAGCAGTGAGGGGACCCCACGCTGCTAGAGGCCATTATCCTAGTAGTGTCTTTATTTTTGGGTGGGCGCCCTTCTTAGATCATGTATAGTCGTCCACGTGCTGGCGGGTAGGTCTCCTATTTGTTGACTGCTGGTGGTGGGGCCACTCCTCGGGTCTATTTTTCTTTGCTCTGCATGTCTTTCATGTGTTCTTTGGAGAGTTCGCTGAAGAGTCGGCAGTTTACGAGGGTATGGCTTGCTATAAGCCGTCCATCCTCATCTTCAAGGCAGTGCATTGTGCAGAGCCCGTCCAGTTGCTCTTGGGGCATAAGGGTGTTTGATCTGTCGTGTTGCTGCCATTTTTGATTCATAGGTCGGTTGCCGACCACTCGATATGTGCGCGAGTGGTTGCCCAAGCGGTCGTGGTATCGAGGGTCCATCTCGATTCCATCATGGATGCAGAAGTCTCGGATCTGCTCGGCGAGGTCATATGGCTCATCGGGATGGTCATAGTGATCTGTGATTCCGACCAGTGGTATGGTTGATGACGAGAGTCGCCGCATCATCGGGTGCTTAGTCGAGAGAAAATTTGATGTTGAATTATGACGTCCTTGTTGGTGCTGGCCTTTATTTTTTTGGTCGAGCTTGATGTAATTACGGGAATCGCCGAAGGCTTGAGCTTGACCCGCATGTCGATTGAGTGCACCCGGACGCGGGGTTGGAAGGCTTGTGATGAAGTTGAAGTTTCTAAGTAGATCGGTTCTTGCTTAGATTGTTGCTGAAGTCGCCGAGTTGTCGACTGCTGCTGACGAAACCGCCGAGATAGTGATTCCAACCTGCGTTTTCCCCACGGCCGGTGCCAATTGACGAGGATCGGCCTCGGAAAATCCCATGGTTAGGAACCCTGGGTTTATATCGTAGAAAGATGAGTGCAGGTTGGCAATGCTCGTCGGTTACAAGAGACATGGATTACCCAGATTCAGTACCCTCGATCGATAAAACCCCTACTTCATGCTCTATGTATTATATGGTGGAGGCGATTACAGTGGAGGTCTTGATGAGATTGCTCTTGCCGAGGGTGGAGCTATGCGAGATTGGATGCCTTAGATGTCCCCTCTCCCAGCCTTTATATACTAGGCTATGTCTCAAGGAGTCCGTCTAGGTTTGCAAAGGTGACGGCCTAATCTAGCTAATCTTGGCGGACACGCCATTGACTTGGAACCTGTCCCAACCCTCTGTTAGGTATGTGCTAGGGTTAGCAACTAACTTTGCATTATGTAAAATTTTCAAACAAGAAATATAATTGAGGAGAAGAAAAGCCTCCTAGATAAATTTATTCAAATGGCCAGACAAAAAGTGCTTCCAAAAATTCCTCTGTATTTTTTGAAAAGTCTTATAATTTAGTATGATCACATATAAAGTGTAGATTCAATCCCATGCTCTCTGATTTTTCAAAAAGTCCACAAAGCCTTTGGAAATTAAAAAATACCCCTATTTGAATTTGAATTCAAATATTGTGAATTTCAAAAATACTCAAATCTTGGAAGTGGATTAATATATGCCATGTAAGTCCATATAAAAGATTTGTGGATTTATAAAAATGCCTTGGTATTTAAACCAGAGAAAAAACAATTAATAGAAATAAATAAAAGGAAACAAAAGACAAAGAGAGACCTCACCTGGCATCTGGCCCAACTAGCAGCATCTCGGCCCAAGCCCGGAAGCCAAGTTCCTTGTGGTCTTCCTCCCCGCGCCCACAAGCTGCTCGGTGGATTGCATGCAGCGCGTGCCGACGCGGCCTTGCCACCTCCTTCTCGCTATGGACGACCCAGCGCCTTCTAACCGTGCCACGGATACACCCAGGAACCCCCCCCCCCCGAATCCATTCCCCCTCTCCCTGGTCACCCTCTCTTACTTCCTCGCCGTTTTCCTTCTCCGCCCGTCAGCTCGCCGAGGCACGCCCGTGCAGCCAACGAGGCCACTGCTATGACAAGCTTGTCCAGGGAGCACATCGACGTCCTCTTCGTCTTAGATCAACATACCAAGAGCCTCCTCGACCCCGAGCTGCCGGAATCCTCCCCGAGCCATCGCCGGACCTGCAAGATCCACCGTCGAATTCTTCGTCGTCAGCCCTCCTCTACGTCCCTCCATCATGCCTTCATGCTTATCGTGAGTTGCCTCGCCGAAGCCCCCTTTTCCCTGCTCGATTCCATGCCCCGTTGACCGTTCGTGAGCCGGAGCTTCGGTCACCGCCGACGAGATCGCCTCCTCGCCTCCGGTACCTCAATGTGGTCGTTGTGTGCTCTGGGTGAAGCCCGCGGGCAAGGGCTGCATCCCAGTGCCTTCGCCGCACCAAAAGGTGGCCCGACGCACCGCCCGTGCGGACTTCTCCATGTCCAGTGGACACCGGTGTTGATCCGCCGGCATGCTCGTGATACGTCCCAAACATATCTATAATTTCTGCTTGTTCCATGTACTTTTATGTGACAGTGCTACATGTTTTGCTACACTTTTATATCATTTTACCCATATTTGGACTAATCTACTAACTCAGTGCACCTAGTGCCAGTTTCTTTCTACTGATGTCTGTAAGTTGCAGGTATTTTACCCCAATTTTCAGAGCTCCAAAAATTCCAGAAAAATAAGATAAAAACTCAGCGAGACGAAAGCTTTCGGAAACACCAAAGGACAGCCGAAGGGGGGCCACCCCCCTCCCAGGCGGCCAGGTGGCGCGGCCCACCTCCTGGCCGCGCCACCAAGGCACCTCGGAGGTGGGGACATCCCCTGGTGCCCCCCTTCGTCCTATATTACCTCTTCATCCAAAAAACCCTCGAGGAGAACCACACATCGCAAATTTTCTGTTTTTTCCTCTGCCGCCACCCTTCCAAGATCGGGATCACTAGAAGACCTCTTCCCGGCACCCTGCTGGAGGGAGGATTGACCTACGGGAGCTTCTCCATCACCTTGGACGCTTCCCGGATGTGCCGTGAGTAGCCCCCCTTGGACAATGGATCCATGACCAGTAGCTATGTGATGTCTTCTCTCCAATCTTGTTCTTCAATTCTTAGTCCTTGTGAGCTTCCCTACATGTTCTAGGCACCTATATAATTTGTTCACCCAGCTAGCTATTTTATCGTCTTTTGGGAGAGAGACATCACTAGTGAACATCATGGGACCCTGGTCCATATTTCCACCACTGTGTACACCTCCACTTTATTTACCTCTTTATTTTGTTTCATTGCAATTATCACTATTATCCTCTTGCATTTGTAAATGACAAGGCCAGAGGGATTGACAACCCCTTTTTACTCGTTGGGATCAAAGTTATTTGTTTCTGTGTGCAGGTCCATGTCAACTTATTTATCTGGCGCCGTTGGCACCTACTTGATGATCCTTGGAGTCCTCTTGGATTCGATAAACCTTACCGGCCACGTGTAAGGGAAATTTGCTGAGACTAAATCTCAACCTTCCACTTGGGGTAACCAACGAGGGGCGAGAAGCCATCAAAACAATTTCTGTCCGTTGTCGGCGACTCCAATCTTCAAGATATGGGAGTTGCGCACTATCTTTTATCTTTTCTTTTTAGTCTTTTTAGTTTACCTTTTAGTTTTTATTTTAGTGTCCTTTATAAAAACTCACAAAAAAATTGTTTGCCTTGTTCTTGCTTGCTGCTACCACTATGGGTTCCACTGAAAACACTAAGTTGTGTAACTTCACTAGTCACAACAACAATGACTTTATCAGCACTACTATTGCTCCACCTGCCACTTCAGCACCTTCTTACGAAATTAAACCTACTTTGCTGAATGTTGTTATGAAAGATCAATTCTCCGGTGCTAGAGATGATGCTGATTTACACATGAATATTTTTGTTGAGCTTTGTGATATGATAAAGTACACAGAAGTAGATGGAGATATTGTTAAATTAAATATTTTTCCTTTCTCCTTGAGAGGAGGAGATAAAATATGGCTTCAATCCTTGCCTAGTAATAGCATAGATTCTTGGGATAAGTGCAAGGATGCTTTTATTGGGAAGTACTACCCCCTTCTAAGATTATCCAGTTGAGAATTAATATTATGAATTTTAAGCAATTAGATAATTAAAACATTGCCGAATCTTGGGAACGCATGAAATCTCTTGTTAAGAATTTCCCTACACATGGTTTGACTATTTGGATGGTTATTCATACTTTTTATGCAGACTTGAACTTTACCTCGCGGAATTTGTTAGACTCGGCCGTGGGAGGAACCTTTATGTCAACTACACTTGGTGCTGCCACAAAGCTTTTGGACGAGATGATGACAAACTACTCTCAATGGCACACCGAAAGAGCTCCAACAGGTAGGAAGGTAAACTCTGTTGAGGAGATCTCCTTTTAAAATGAAAATTTTGATAGGATTATGTCTCTATTTAGTAAGCAAGCTCCTATTGATCCTCATGATGTTCCTTTGAATTCTTTGGTTGCTCAAGAGCAAGTTGATGTTAATTTTATCTCTAGGAACAACTTTAATAATAACGCTTATAGGAGTAATTTTGGTAGCAATCCTAGACCGTTCCCATCCAAAAACTATGGGAACAACAACACTTATCCTAGCACCAAAAACTCCACTGCTGAATTAGAGAGCATGCTTAAGGACTTTAGCACTTCTCATAAAGCTTAAACAAGAGTGTAGAAGAGAAATTAGGAAAACTAGATAGCCTCTCTTCGAAGGTTGACAATATAGCTCATCAGGTAGAACTACTTACAATTAGAACTTCTCCCCTAGAGGAAAGAAAAACCACAACCATGAATGCTATCCATGTCAAAATTAATGAGACCATTAGAATGCTAGCCAATCTTAACGTTAGATGGGCTAGAGAAAAGAAAGAGGAAGATATAATTAAGAGCCTTCCTACACACACTACTGTCTCCACTATACAAGTTGTTGAGCATCTCAAAACTTTTAGCACCCAACACATCCCTAGTCCCACTAGACCTATTAATGGTGATGCTAATGCCTCAATCGTAGGACAATAAAGTCCCATCAATCTACAGACTACCAAAAGAATGAGCTTAGATGAAATCACCACCACTTTAATTAATGGTAGAGATCTTGATTTTGATAATTGTAGTCTTTCTGGAGTTATCACCTTTTTGCAAAGAATGGCTAAAGAACCCCACACTAGCACACTTAACATTGCATTTACCGAGCATATTACCAATGCTCTTATCAAAACTAGGGAGGAGAAGCTCAAGATAGAGACATCCATTCCTAGGAAGATAGAAGATGGTTGGGATACCATAGTCAAAATTAAATTGAATAATTTCTCTTGCTTTGATTTATGTGATGTTGGATCTAGTGCCTCCGTTATGCCCAAAAGAATGTATGATATGATCAATTTGAAACCTTTTGATACATGTTCTTTTGGTGTTCGTCTTGTTGATTCTTCCGTAAAGAAACCTTTAGGAAGGATCGATGATGTTCTTATTATTGTCAATGATTGACGAGGGGGTGACCCCATGACACCTACGGATGAGGGTACCTGGTGGGTATCAAGACAGAAGGCCCGCTGGAAGCCTCAACCGGCCCACAACTGGCCCACTCGAGGCACCGACGTAGGAGTCCTTGACGATTATGGAAGCTACGACTTGGCATCCAAGATTGAAACTAGATTAGGCAACTACCTTTGTAACCCTAGATGGACTCGTTGCGACCCAGCCTAGTATATAAAGGCTGGGAGACGGGACGTCTAGGGCATCCAATCTTCAAACAACACCTCCGGTCCCGAGCGAACTCGCCTCGAATGCCATTATAATCGCCTCCATCATAATACAAAGAGCCGGAAGTAGGGGTTTCACCGATCGAGGGCCCTGAACCTGGGTAAATCCCTGTCTCTTGTTAGCTGATGAGTATCCCCAACCTGCACATCTCCTGTACGATCTAACCCAGGGTTCCTAACCATGGGATTTTCCGATGTCAATTCTCGTCAATTAGCGTCAACCGTGGGGATGACGCAGGTTGGAATCACGATCTCGGCGGTCCCGTCATCAGCAAGTCACGACTCGAGGACTCGAGCAAGATCCAACCCACTTGAAGAACTCAACTTCATCGCAAGCCTCTCCGTCGCGCCACCAAGTTCGCTTGGCCAGCAACTGTGCCAAGATCAACCTTTCGGCGACTACCAAAGTCGCACCCGAAGAAAAATAACTCGACGACCCAGAAGGAGAACACAAGTCGCAGTCGCGAAGCCAACTACGACGCTAGAGCAAGTGCAAGAAGTCCACATTGAAGTCTCGCTCGAGGAGACACCGCATGCCACAGCAGCTCCGACCGTCACTCGAACACCCGCCGCCACCCTACAACTCCGCAGCACACGACGGAGACTCCACAACTCAATTCGGCGAATAGTACGACCCTGACCGAAGCCCGTAGGAGTTCACCAAGATTATACAGAACTTTTCGATCGATGACGGAATCGAGCTTGATCCAAGATTCCACTCCCGCACAGAAGATCAATCGCAGTCGTTCAACATCGAAAGAAGAAGAAGGCACACCGGCTCCAGCAAACTCACAACCAAAGAGCAGCTAGATGGACCCTGCACAATCCATTGTTTCAAAGACGATTGGGGACGCTTTAGAGAAGGCCACTGCCCGAGGAGCTGCAGTTTGTTCATTGAACTCTCCAACAGGCTCAAGGAAGAGAAGCAACGCAAAGCCAAGAAGACTCGAGGAGCAGTGCAGCCATCAGCACATAACACAGAATAGAAATACCCTCCGTCTCACGGGCGAGTCTGTATGATCCAAGAGGGACAACCCTCAAAACCAAAACAGGATGCCTACACCTTGCAAGGTCAGAGACCAACATCACCTTCTCGCAAGATGATCATCCACCCGCAATTCCAAGACTAGGGAACGCACCGTTGGTCCTCGAAGCTCAGATCGGCGGTCACGACATGGACAGAGTACTCATGGACGGGGGCGGCAGCCTAAACATCATCTTCACCAACACATTGTGCAAGATGCTGATTCCACGATCAGTTTAGAAGAACTTAGGCGTCATTCTCTACAGTGAAGTGCCAGGCGAAGCAGCCTCCTCCCTGGGAACAATCGAGCTCAACATCATTTTTGGCAGCAAAGAAAACATTGCAAGGAAAACCCTCGAGTTCGAGGTACTCGACTGGCAGTCCCAATATCATGCAATACTCGGTCGGCCTGCATTCGCGCAATTCATGGCGGTCCCCCACTACGCATACCTCAAGCTAAAGAGGCCAGGGCCCTCAGGGGTCATTACGGTCAATGGAAGTTTTATCAAATCGGATCAATGCGACCGAGACTTTTATCAAGTCTCCGACACGTTTGGAGCACAACATCAGCTTGAAGAGATAGCCATGGTGGTAGACAAGAGCGTCTTTCCGTTAGCAAGCAGAAGAGAAACAAAGTAAATCACTCGCGACTTCAACGTCGACAGCGACACAGTCAACCATCAGGTGCATCCAACGGACCCGGAAAAGACGGTCTGAATCTACGCTCCCTTACCAGAAGATCAAGCAACATCACGGTAATAGCCCAAAACTGACGAATTCCAGAAAATTTTGCATTTTTATTTTTCCCATCGGGGAAGAAAATTGGCACATTTTTTTGTAATAATTCATGTAACAGAAAAATGCCAAGTCATTTTTCATGTCATTTAAAGGGATTATTTTCAATCCACTCTTTAACCCCCTTTTCTTGCTCTCATTTTATTAAATGAAAAAATGTAGGAAAATCACAGAGTGCCATTGGGCTTCATTCTCTCCTTCTCCCAGCCAGCCCAACCGCCTAGACCCATCCCAGCCGGGACCCCTCCTCCTTTCCACCTCACGTGGAGGTCCCCCTCTCCCTTCCTCTCACAATCATGGAAAAGAAGAGGAGGTGTCCATCGTCGTGACCACCACCTAGCCCTCCTCTCCCCCTTTTAAGCTGCCCCTCTAGCCCCTGCGAAACCCTAGCTCCCTTCCTCCCTCATGCTGCTGCCTAATTCCTCTCCCTCCTCTTCCCCTTCCACTCTCTGTTTTGTTCATGCCCGCCATGGACAGGATGTCCATGGCCTCGACTTTTTCATCCCCGCAGCTCCATCGTCCCCGGCGTTGATGAGGTCATATTCCTCCTGAATCTCAAACCCGTCCCTGAGCATGTGGTTGAGGCCGGCGTTCCTCAAGCCTTCCTCGGATTCGTCTTCCTCATCTGCTCCCGATCCCCTGCGTCGAGCTGCCTTCCCCAAGCCCGATCAACTCCAGCAGCATCCCCCGCTGTGAGCCCCCCCTCCTCCTCCTGTTTTCCTCTCTTTGCGTGTAGCGACTAGGCCAGTTCCCTGGTTCCGATCGTCGCTGTAGCCGCCGTGTTGTTTCTGTTTGCCGCATCGCTGAAGCCGTGGTCATCGAGACCTTAGCGGTTTCTTCCCACGCGTCGTGCACGAGCTGGGCGAGTGCGTGTGCACCTAACAGCTAGCCAGATCGTTCCCGAGGCCGCCCATGCCTGCCTGCGCTGTTCGTCGTCGTGCGCATCATCATGGACGCGTTGTGTCCTGGGCGTCCTTGCCCCACTTTCCGTGTGTGTGCCTTGATCAATGTGTGTGTGCCTTGACTGCTTCTTCTTCGTCGGGTTGCGAATGGGAGGAAAAGGCTATGATAGGTGTTATGTTTGCGTAAGTAGCTGATAGCAAGACTTGTTGGAGGTGATTCCTCATCGAATTCTTGGCTTCTCATCTTATTCTGAATAGAATGTTAGCCACTCATATATTGCTAGTGCGGATAAAACCTCAACTACTACCCCCATCTTACCGTGAGAAGTTAGTTACAAGACTTGATATAGCTCACCCGTTTCTTCTCCCTTTTACGCACGTTATGTAAATGATTTTGGACTTCAGAGGAGCTCGACGACCCTTCTTTTGGACGCCTTCGCGGAGACTCCACGACGACTAGTTAGGTGGATCCCGGCGGAGAGCCTGGACCTGTGTGGTAGTGGGGATCGGTGTGTTTTACCTTTGCCAATAGGCATTTGATTGTAGTCTATACTCAGACATGTATCTTTCGCTGATGTATTGTATTATAGCAGTTGTATGACGATTGTATGAGATGTTGTATCCTTGTAGTTGTAATGTTGTGATATCTTGTTGGACATCCGGGGCATATGGCAGTGTCATATGTCGCGATGGGACCAATATGTGCTTCGTCCCCGGATCTGGATGGAAATGTCCAGATCTGGAACAGTACCGCATATCGGGCCTTATAACTTGGTATCTTCTCGTATAGGAGATTTTACTCGGACCAATACTTTAACAGGAGCGGGTTGGTGGGCGTAGTTTGAACTGGCTGAGCATGGCACGTGGGCTTGTCGCTCTACATCGACAAAAGCGCGGCCCACGTGAAACAGTGAACCGGGTTGCCTGGTTATTATCCGAATATTGGATTCTGAACCTTCCGCTTCGACTGTCCCCCTTTGTACGCTTGATTCGGCACTGTGTTTGGACCCTCCTCTTTCCCGTCTCGATGTCCAGGTTATCGCACCTTCCTGAGTGATGTGATTGTAGAATTGTTGATATGGTATTGTTTCGATTCGGATTCTCATTTTCATGGCATCCAGTAATACCTAGGTAATCTTTTACGTAAACCTTGTGTTTCTTCCCGAGTGGAATCAGTTTTGTTGTGATATCCCCTCGTCGAGTCTGAGCTTTCTCTCTATTAGTTTCCCACACCTTCGAAAGTTTTCTTCTTCAATATCGGCAACTGCAGTCAGGTTGGATCCTAACGGAGGACAACATCATTGTCACGATGAGCGAAGCCTATGTTGGCGGTGTCGGGAAGTTTCACCTCTCGTTCGATCTTCCTTCTTGCAACATCTCGGTCCCTTCCCCACAGGTTATGCCGGATCTTGGACGAGATCCTCTGTTGGTGGTGGCGAGTTGTAACATCCCAAAACAGACGAATTACATAAAAAATGTTTTTTTATTTTTCCCATTGGGGAAGAAAATTTGCACATTTTTTGCAATAATTCATGTGAAAGAAAAATGCCAAGTCATTTTTCATGTCATTTAAAGGGATTATTTTCAATCCACTCTTGTACCCCTTTTTCTTTCTCTCGTTTTATTAAATGAAAAAATGCAGGAAAATCACATAGTGTCATTGGTCCTCATTCTCTCCTTCTCCCAGCCAGCCCAACCGCCTAGACCCAGCCAAGCCGAGACCCCTCCTCCTTTCCACCTCACGTGGAGGTCCCCCTCTCCCTTCCTCTCACAACCATGGAAAAGCAAAGGAGGTGGCGGTCGTCGTGGCCAGCCACCTAGCCCTCCTCTCCCCCTTTTAAGCTGCCTCCTCTCGCCCCTACAAACCCTAGCTCCCTTCCTCCTTCACGCCGCCACCAATTTCATATCCCTCCTCGTCCCCTTCCCATCTCTGTTTTTTTCATGCTCGCCATGGACAGGAGGTTCATGGCCTCGACTTCTTCATCCCCGCAGCTCGATCTTCCCCACTGCCGAAGAGGTCGTCTTCCTCATGAACCTCAAGCCCGTACCCAAGCTTGTTATTGAGGCCAGCGTGCCTCAAGCCCTCCTCGGCTTCGTCTTCCTCCTCTTCTCCCGAGCCCCTCAGTTGAGTTTCCTTCCCCAAGCCCGATCAACTCCAGCAGCGTCCCCCGTTGTGAGCCCCCCTCCCCCTCCTTTTGTTTTCCTCTCTTTGCGTGTAGCGAGTAGGCTGGTTCTCTAGTTCCGATCATCGTCGTAGCCACCGTGTTGTTTCTTTTTGCCGCATCACTGAAGCCGTGGTCACCGAGACCTCACCGGTTTCTTCCCGCGTGTCATGCACGAGCTGGGCGAGTGCGTCCGCGCCCAACAGCTAGCCAGATCGTGCCCGAGGCCGCCCATGCTTGCCTGCGTTGTTCGTCGCCGTGCGCATCGCCATGGACGCCTTGTGTCCTGTAACACCCCGACCACTCCCAACCGATTAACCACCGATTCCATGGTCGGTGCGCCTGGGATCCAGATTGTCCTTACAAACCAACACTGGTCTTTTCTGCACACTTTGACCTCACTCGTGCGCACCCAGGAACAACTTCCTGGTCGGTCACCCATCCCAAGACTACTCCAAGCCAAGCACGCCTAACTTTGGAGTTCCTTGGAGCTGGGTTTCCGGAAAAGGGCACACCATGTTTATATGAGTAGTTTATCATTCCTATTGAGATTCTGGGTTGTTACATACACCACCCCTCAAAGGAACCGACGTCCCCGTCGGCCTATCAAGAACGTTCCCCTTTGGCACACATTTGTGCGCGCCAGTTGCAGGCATCCAACATGTACCCCATGTAAGCCTCACCGACTGACACACAAACTGTGTAACCGCCAGGGTCGTCTCTGATACCAGCTGTAACGCCCCGACCACTCCCAACCCGTTAACCACCGACTCCATGGTCGGTGCGCCTGGGATCTAGACTGTCCTCACAAACCAACACTGGTCTTTTCTGCACACTTTCTCCTAACTCGTGCGCACCCGGGAACAACTTCCTGGTCAGTCACCCATCCCAAGACTACTCCAAGCAAGCGCGCTTTACTTTGGAGTTCCTTGCAGCTGGGCTTCCGGAAAATAAGGTGCACCTTGTTTATATGAGTATTCTATCATTCCTATTGAGATCCTGGACTGTTACATGTCCCGAGCACGATGAGCGTGAGCCCGCGCGTCCTTGCCCCGCTTCTCGTGTGTGTGTGATGCACCATCCCACGCCAAAGGCCGTGCCTTGGTATCCCTAGGCGCGCCTTGAGCCTCTCCCCGCCGGTGTCCTCTATACATGTCGCGACGCACTGAAGTTGGATCTTCAGTTTTTACAGAGAGCGGAACACTGTAGTTTCCTTTAGTCTCGTGTTCAGTTAACGCCTCGTATGTTTTATATTTTGTCAGTTGTGATAGGTAGCAAGTCCAGCAGCAGTAGCCCAGTGGTTCGGTCCCGTGATTGGAACCTGGAGATCTCGGGTTCGATCCCTGCCTTGAGCAAAGGTGCCCGCGTTTTTTCTTTCTTTTTTGCTGCTGCGTGTTATGGGCTCGGCACAGTGGTATTTATCGCCCATGGGCGCTCAATAGAGCGAACCCGCGAGGGTTTTGGGCCACTTCGGCTGAGAGCCAGCCCAGTGGAGGTTTTCCTCCTTTTCTTTTTCAAGTTGCTGCAAATTCATCCATATCTGCCATCTTTTCGCGTTGCTTGTGAATGTGCATCCTTCCCCCAACTAAATCATGTCATACATGATTTTGGGGTAGAAACATATGAGGAATAAGATGGTGTTGTTCATTTCTCAGTTTGAGCTAGCATTATTTGGTGATGTTGCGCTTTGCTCAAATACCCCTCGTATGTTGCACATGGCGCAATCCTCTCTCTTTTCCTCGTTGTTTTGTTCCGATGCACTATACTTCCATGATGACCATAGCTTGCCGATATTGTTGTATCATTCTTTATTTCCTTGCTTGCAATATATTTCACCATTTTCATCATACTATGCCATGCCATTTTCATACATGTTATGTAAAGGAATCCTGTCTTGAGGTTTATTCTCAAGTTTGGGCAATTCTTGTTCATATCATGTTCTGGTCTTTTGCATATGCCATGATCATGCATCGTAACAACTACAACATAAGGAATCCTCTGGATTAGTTAATCACCTACCTAATGCATATGAGGGTTGGCGGTAGCAATGTACCCTTGCTTCCCGATGCTTCATTTAAACCGTCCTATTCTTAAGTTCATGCCATTTATTAAAATGACATTCATCATAGAGACCATGCTTGTTTCTTCATTGCTTGTTTTGGTTGCTCCGTAGTAATAGATTGTATCTCCGTTGAATGCCTTTCCAGTGTTTCCTTCTTGTGTACTCCCGTGGGCTCTTTCGGAGACGTTGCGATTTTGCGATCGACTACACCTTCGGAACCCGACTTATCAACAGGCAAGGACTATACATTACTTGTGATCCATTCTATTATAACCAGCGGTTTGCATGCTAGTCTAGGTTAGGTTCAATGTTTGATCCTACCTCTCTTAAACCGATACAGCCATGTCCCCTCCCAGCTAACCATGTACTGCTATGTTACTATTGCTCGTTGCTCAGCCCCTACTTAGTATGCATGCTTAGGATGCTACGAATGTTACCTTGTTACTCCTTGGATAGGGCTATCACATTATTATATTGTGTTGGATGATATGATTATTATTATAATGTTGACTATATTCGACGAAGGATGGAAGGTCTAGGCTATCCCGCCTCGATACTTTGTTCCATTCGAGTCACCTAGGATCCGAGTTCCGGGTATTGGTTCTAAGACTGAGCGTGCCTAACCGGGTGTGGGATTTTATGGGGTCCCCTTTTCTTACCTACCTAGCTTCAAACATATCTAGAGGTGGCACAAGCTGATTTACCGTTTGCAAACTATGTGTGTGTCTGACGGGTCGCTCCTAGCAGAATTTTTATTAAAATAAACCGGGCCAATGGGAACATGGTTTTCCTGTTGGTCCACTTGATCAGCTAGGTCCCGGGCCTCAGTGAGTGCACCGGCAATCCGACCCGCATCAGCCGGAAGAGTCTGATCTGAGAGTGCGGACAGCTTTTGGATTGGGTGTCGACTCCCCGGGGGCCACCCGGATTTTTTCGTTGCTAGGTAGAGGGATTATTACTTCCGGTTCTCTCGGAGCAACTCTTCAATGAGTGTACTTAACGGGCCCGACTGAGAGATCTTGGCGTGCGTAACGGAGCCTTGTAATGGGCAGTTGGTACACCCTTGCAGGGTTAAATCTTTTCGAGAAGCCGTGTCCACGGTTATGGATGACTTGGAATCTACGTCTTGTTTAACGTGTGTGTTCCTTGACTGCTTCTTCTTCGTCGGGATGTGAAGGGGAGGACAAGGATAGGATAGGTGTTATGTTTGCGTAAGTAGATGATAGCAAGACTTGTTGGAGGCGATTCCTCATCGAATGCTTGGCTTCTCATCTTATTCTAAATAGAACGTTAGCCACTCATATATTGCTAGTGCGGCTGCAACCTCAACTACTACCACCATCTTACCGTGAGAAGTTACTTACAAGACTTGTTGATATAGCTCACCCCTTTCTTCTCTCTTTTACGCATGTTATGCAAACAATCTTGGACTTCAGAGGCGCTCGACGACCCTTCTTCTGGATGCCTTCGCGTAGACTCGACGAGGAGTAGTTAGGTGGATCCCGGCGGAGAGCCTGGACCCGTGTGGTTGTGGGGATCGGTGACCTTTGCCAATAGGCATTTGATTGTAGTTTGTACTCAGACATGTATCTTCCGCTGATGTATTGTATTAAGGCAGTTGCATGCCGATTGTATGAGATGTTGTATCCTTGTAGTTGTAATGTTGTAATATTTTGTTGGAAATCCGGGGCATATGGCAGTGTCATATGTCGCGGTGGGACCGATATGTCTTTGTCCCCGGATCTGGATGGAAACGTCCAGGTCTGGAACAGTACCGCATATCGGGCCTTACAAGTCCTCATGTTTGTCCTCCGCAAGGAGTGGAAATTTTTTGCCTGGTGCCCGGCTGACATGCCCGGAATACCACGAGAGTTAGCAGAGCACGCACTGCAAATCTAACCAAACACCAAACCAGTGAAGCAGGTGTTGTGAAGATTCTCCGAACCCAAGTGCAGAGCCATTGGAGAAGAACTCAACTGATTACTCGACGCACAATTCATCCGGGAGACGAAGAAGGCCACCTGGGTCGCAAACCCAGTCCTGGTACCTAAAAAGGACACCGACGTACTATGCATGTGCGTCGACTATGGGCCCGTCAACAAACACTGCCCAAAGGACCACTTCCCTCTCCCAAGGATAGACCAGATAATTGACTCTACCGCAGGATGCGACCTCCTGTCCTTCCTCGATGCCTACTCACGGTACAACCAAATCAGGATGAAGGAAGAAGACGAAGAGCACACCTCATTCATCACGCCCTATGGTGTATTCTGCTATAAGACAATGCCTTTCGGATTGAAAAACGCTGGAGCCACGTACCTGCGAATGATGCAAGCATGTCTAAGGGACCAAATCGGCAGAAACTTCCAAGTCTACGTTGACGATATCGTCGTCAAAACATACAACGACGGCACACTACTCGACCACCTTCTGGAGACTTTCGCAACACTCAACAGATACAGGATCAAGCTCAACCCCAAAAAGTGTGTGTTCGGCGTCCCAACCAGAAAGCTACTCGGGTACATGGTCTCTGCCCGAGGAGTCGAAGCCAACCCAGAAAAATTCCAAGCACTCGCAAGGATGCAGGAACCGGTCGACATCAAGGGCGTTCAGCAACTCACCGGAAGACTCCCAGCCCTGATCTGCTTCATCAGCAGGTTGGGAGAAAGGACTCTGCCATTTTACCAACTACTCAAATAAGGAGGAAAAATTGAGTGGACCGAAGAAGCCAGAAATGGATCCGCGGACCTAATGAAGACCCTCTCGACCCCGCCAATTCTGGCAGTGCCAAAGGAGCGAGAACCCCTATACCTCTATATAGCGGCACGCAGCAGCGTCGTCGAGCACACGGAAGAAGGCAAAGTGCAAAACATACAAAGGTCAATCTATTACCTCAACGAGGTCCTCACAAAATCTCACCAGCGGTAGCCGCACTACAAGAAGCTCGTGTATGCCACTGTCATATCATCACGGAAAGTAACGCATTACTTCAAGGAGCACCTCGTTACGGTCGTGAGCAACGCACCACTCGCCGACATCCTAAACAACCTAGGAGCAACATGTCGAGTCACCCAGTGGAACATCGAACTCAGCCCTCGCGACCTACAATTCAAGCACCCAACGGTGAACAAAGCCCAAGTACTCCAAGATTTTCTGTTCGAGTGGATGGAAGTACAAACTACTAGAGAAATAGCTATACATGGAAACCTTATTAGTGGCGCATTTGTTATGTAATGCGCCACTATGTTGTAAGGGGTGGCGCACTGGTTAAAAATTCCAACCTATAAGCTCTTATAGGTGGCGCATTTTTAAAAATGCGCCACCCCTAAGAGTGGGCCAGCCCTAGATCCTCTTATACGTGGCACATTTTGAGAAATGCGCCACCCCTAAGAACCTTATAGGTGGCGCATTTTGGAAATGCGCCAGCCCTAAGAGCTTCTGGGTGGTGCATTCTGGAAATGCGCCACCCCTAAGGAATTATTAGTGGCGCATTCAAAATGCACCACCCATAAGGGCTTAGGGGTGGCGCATCTTGCATATGCGCCACTACTAACCTAAAAATGTGGCGGGAAATTTCCAATACACAAATACACCCCCCCCTTGGACTGCCTTTTTTGTTTGAAAAAAAAATAAAAGAAAATGATAGAAATGTCAAAAATAATAATAAAAGAAAACAAGATTCTCATGTATTATGTGGTCTAGTTATTAGGAAAATTTAGAAACATGAATTTTGACTTTTTTTGCAAAATCTCTCAAGAATCCGTAAAATGGCTTTAACTTTTGCGTACGAACTCCGATGAAAAAGTTTTTTATATGAAAAATCATCTACTCGAAAAGTTATACCCAAAATTAATCGGGGGAACCCCGTTGATGTCGGGACCCAGAATATGCATATGTAATTCCAGTCACAACTCAATCACATGGAGAGCCGAGAGCCGTACCCACTTGTCTAAGCAGACAAGGCCAAGCACATAACACTCTCGGAAAGCATCGTACGTGAGGGGTATCCCATCCAGGACGGAAGATCAACTGCGATGGGTCCTCATCGCCCGCTCACAACTCTAAATGATTATGGGTGGTGAAATCCCATACTCATAGACAAGTCGCCTCAACCATGTTATAGATTGAATCATAACCCTTACATAAACAGACTCCAGCCCGATCACTTAGTCGGGGTCTAGGGCGGGCCCGATCAAACAACAAAGTGTGCATGTGACAGAGTCATGATCAATCGCATCGCGATGCCCCAAGGTGCGCACATCTAAGGGCCACTTGGTGTATAAAAGACCGCCAGCCAGATCACAACTAAGGTCTCGAAAACCCATACTAAGACATGCATGTTATAATCATACACGCAGCACACATGTCTAGTATGAACAACAGGTATCATCACATAACTCTACAAAGTACTTCTTTATTGACTTACACATAGAGTATACAAAGATTACATGTATGTGATCAACATTACATCATACAACGGAAGCAAATTAGGTCTGAGTACAGACAAGTTTAAAAATGGCTTAGAGAAGCCTTGTAAACATATATGCCCTTCCACGAGGGACCAGACTGCTGTCTGGAATTATACTAGCTTATTCAACATCGAGCTTCAGGAAGGTGACTCCATCGGGGTCTGGGTTTCCATCTAAAACATAGAATAAGCAAACGTGAGTACAAAGTCGTACTCAGCAAGACTTACATCAGAACTATACTACTCATGCTCAAGTATCAAGGAAAAGGGAGGTGGGGTTTCAACATGCAGAAGTGCCAGCTTTGACTGGGCTAGTCCTATGCGACGAGTACCAGACTTGAGGTAAGAAGCGTACACTAGTCCACTACCAAGTCTCCATCCAATACACCACTATGGTTACTTCCTCGACTTCCCCACGAGGAGCACACCATAGCACTCACGCTTATCTTGCGAGTTTTAGAGTATCCATTCAAGTTGTCTAATAATCAAGCACAGCTTTCCAAGTAGTCCATGACCGCGGACGCGGCTATTCGAATAGTTTTGTTAACCTTGCAAGGGTGTAAACTACACACACATGACCATCGGTTACCGCCTTTTGCTCGCCGCCGTTCAAGAGGTGACAGCGAGGATGTTCACCACGACACTTCGCTCACAACCGGTCTATTCCAGGAGTCGACTATCTGAGTTGCCTCCGCTCGAGAGCCCGGCCGGATAAACGAAACGTACTCAAACAATGCAAGTGACCAGGACGCCACCTTTGGCAGATGGTTTTCCTGCCTCACAGGTGCACCCACATATCTATATGATGCAACCATTCCTTCATTCTTTTTCTATGCACATGCCAAATGGAAAGCCCGAACTAATGTGACTCCTGGACGTCAACACGGATCAAGGTACTAGGCCGAGAGGGGTCAGTGAGCCCAATGTGTGGTTGTACTCTTTGTCTTGGATTACCATACAAGAACTCGGTGCTTAAGGCGGTGTTCAACGAGACCACCCACTGTGTACTCCTACACAGCCTCTCATCGTTCACCTTGTATTAGGGTGGATTCACCAACACGTTATTATCAGCATCACTGTGATCATCCATCCCGACTCACATTCAAAGTAACCTCATTGTACCACTAAGCAGCAATAAGCAGTAACAGTTGTAGGGGCCACATGCTCATCATTCAACTCCTAAATCTGCTAGGATTGTGGTTTTCTTAATACGGTGACAAAATGATAGGTCATGCATCGGAATGGGTTCAACTAAGAGAAAGAACGTGTCTCGGTGATCTCCTAAACATGCATAAGCGAGACTGAGAGGGAAGTAGGATTTTATAGACATGATCAATGGGGTTTGCTTGCCTTGCTGACGATACACGAGGTTTAACGGTGGTCTTCTCCTTCTTCGGGGGTGATCACCGTCTCGGAAAAGCTGGTACCGGAAACAATCATCAACAAAGGGGGCCAACATTGAACTGAAATGCACAAGCATATGACCATGTTGTCCATGATGTGATTGCTACTATTTTGTGGCACATTCGATTTAAATGAAGTGTATTGCATTTGAAATGCAAATTCAAACTCCATATGTTATTCAAATTAGCCAAATTGCATTTTCTAATGTTTGATCATTGTAAACCATGTGATCATGTGTGTAATATGTCTCTGATGTTCAAGTGAAATGGTTTGCATTGCAATGGTTCAAATTGGAATAGCATTTGAATTAATTCCAATTAAACCAAATAGAAAAAGCTACTGGTCCCAATTTAAGATCAACTCAAACAAATTTGAAAGTTGGAAATTTGGATAGAGAATTTTCTGCTGATCATTTTTCATATATTATGTGTTTAATTTGGAGTTGTATTTATTTTTCTATGATTTTCTGAAGTTTTAAGCATTTTCTGCAATTTCTGGAATTAAATTAAACAGAGAAATCCCACTTATTGCATCAGCATGATGCAATGCTGATGTCACCAGGGTGCTGACATGTGGGACCATACTGTCATAGGCACAGTACTAAATCCCTGTTTAGTTTAATTTTAATTAAGCTTTAGGGGGGCTGGCCCCACCTGTCAGTGCCCCATGGGGTCTAATGACAGGGGTTAGCCCCCCTAATTAAGTGCCACGCCGGCACGTGCCACCGGTGACCCAGGCCGACGGCGGAGGGCTCGCCGGAGCTTGTAAATGAGCACGGGGGAGCTCGGGAATAGCATCAGAAGAATCCCCGCTCACGCGCGCTTCGAAGGAACCTCGCGCGCTCACTGGAGAAGGCCGGAGGCCACGGCGGGAAGAAGCTTCCGCGGCAGCCGGATCACGGGCGCAGGCTACGCGACGCTGCGGTGCACGGGGAGGAGGGTGGAGAGGTACAGAAGGTGTGCATGCTCACCAGGAGCTTGAAGAAGGCATCGGCTACGCCGCGGAGGTCCAGCAGGCGGCAAATCGATCGCCTGAATCCATGGCAGCCGGCGGCAATCCGGCGATGCAGGCGTCGTATCTGGTGCGGGCTTGGCTCGATTGAAGGGGGAATCGAAGAAGTAGGCGGCGGCAATCACAGTGGACAGCTTGGCTTGCGTCCTCGTCGACGTTGGCCACGCCAGAGCGTGCCGATGAGCTACGGCGGCTTTCGGTTTACTTGCGTGCTTGCACTGGAGAGAGGGAGAGAGACAGCGATGGAAGGAGAAGGTGCGGGGCGCTTCTGGCTACGTCGTGGCGCACTGGGGGAGTAGGAGAGGGCCAGGACGCCTCTCGTCATCGCGGTGGCACCCGCGGAGTGCTCCCCTGCCTCTAGCAAGAAGCTTCGGGGGAGGGGGAAGAAGACGACGAGTGGTGGGATGGGCCGAGGCCAGGTGGGCCGGGGGGGTTCAGTTGGGCTGGAAGCCAGGGGTTTCCTCTTTTCTTCTTTTTATTTTTTTTGTCTTTTGTTTGCTCCAATAAATAAAAATACCAGAGCATTTTTTAAAAATCCCCAAAACTTTTATGTGGGCTTAGGGTTCATGCCATTAGCAACTCACAAATTTTGGTGACTTTTAAAATTCAAACAATTTGAATTTAAATTCAAATTGGAGTTTAATTTAATTTCCAAGCCCCATTTAGAATTTTTGACAAATCTTGGTGCATGCAGTGGGACCCACTTCACTTTATATGTGATCATGCATATTTATAAGACTTTTCAAAAATAACAGAGCAAATTTTGGAAGCAATTTTTGTCTGGCCATTTAATTAAATTCTTTAGGGCTTTTCTTTTCCCCAATTTTGAATTCTTTTGAAATTTTTACATGATGCAAAGGAGCACTTGAACCCTAGCACTTACCCAAGTTGGGGTTCTGACAACTCGCCCCCACTCAAAAGAATCTCGTCCCGAGATTCAGAAGTCGTCGGGAGGAAGGAGGGGTACTCGGCACGGAGGCGGTCTTCTCTTTCCCAGGTTTCTTCTTTCTCGGAGTGATGTGACCACTACACTTTGAGGAACTTGATCTTCTGACGACGAGTGACACGCTCTGCGGAATCAAGAATACGAACAGGGTACTCTCGATAAGAAAAGTCATCTTGGAGATCAAGCGTTTCATGGTCGACTTCGCGGATGGGGTCCTTGAAGCAACGCCTGAGTTGTGACACATGGAATACATCATTTACTCGGGAAAGGTGCGGGGGTAGTTCAAGCTGGTAGGCAACTTCTCCATGTTTAGCAAGAATGCGGAAAGGTCCGATGTAACATGGGGCCAACTTGCCTTTGTTACCGAAGCGTTGGGTTCCCTTCAGAGGAGTAACCCGAAGGTAAGCCTTCTCATCCATATTGTAGCTTTCTTGCCTATGATGACGATCATAGTAGCTTTTCTGACGAGACTGGGCGGATTTCAATCGATCACGAACAATGCGAACTTGCTCTTCTGCTTCCTTGATCATATCCGGTTCAAAGAGTTGTCTTTCACCGGTTTCTGACCAGTTTAGGGGTGTTCGACATCGTCGGCTATAGAGGAATTCAAAGGGATCCATGTCCAGACTAGATTGATAGCTATTGTTATAAGCAAATTCGGCGAATGTAAGAGATTTCTCCCAATTATTTCCGAATGAGATAACACAAGCTCTGAGCATGTCTTCTAAGATTTGATAAACCCTTTCAACTTGACCGCTAGACTGAGGATGGAAAGCGGTGCTAAAGGAGAGATGAGTTCCCATAGCATTCTGAAAGCTTCCCCAGAATCTAGAGGTGAAAAGGCTGCCACGATCAGAATTGATTTCCAAAGGAACACCGTGAAGAGACACAATTCTAGAGACGTACAAGTCCGCTAACTGACTAGCAGTTATAGACTCGCGAACGGGAAGGAAGTGAGCAACTTTGGAAATTCGGTCAATGACAACGAAGATGGCATCATTTCCTTTCTGGGTTTTTGGAAAGCCGGTGATGAAGTCCATATCGACTTTGTCCCATTTCCACTCGGGAATAGGCAAAGGTTGAAGAGTACCAGCAGGTCTTTGGTGTTCTGCCTTAATGTGACGACAAACATCACATTCGGCAACATATCGAGCAATGTCTCTCTTCATCCTAGTCCACCAAAATCTCTGGCGTAGATCTCGGTACATTTTTGTGCTACCGGGATGAATCGAGAGGGGAGTGTCATGGGCTTCTTTGAGGATTAGTTGCCTTAGATCCCTATTCTTAGGTACTACCAAACGATTTTCAAAGAATACTGTTCCTTTAATATCTGTGGAGAAACATTTAGCAACTCCGCTAGCAATGTTCTCCTTGATCCGGCGAACACCTCGTGCACGCCTTTGGGAAACTATGATTTGATCCTCAAGGGTTGATTTCACCACCAAGGTAGAAAGAAAACCATGAGGAACTATCTCAAGATTGAGCTTGCGAAATTCCTCATGAAGAAGTGGTTGATACTGTTGTAACATGAGGTTGTTAAAATACGACTTACGACTTAGTGCATCAGCCATGACATTGGCTTTGCCTGGGGTGAAAGAAATTCCTAAGTCATAATCTTTTATCAACTCTATCCAGCGTCTTTGCCTGAGATTAAGATCTGGCTGGGTGAATATGTATTTGAGGCTTTGGTGGTCGGAATAGATCTCACAACGATTACCAAGGAGGTAATGTCGCCAAGTCTTCAGGGCATGAACTACGGCAGCGAGTTCAAGATCATGGGTAGGATAGTTCTCTTCATGTGGCCGCAACTGGCGTGAAGCATAAGCTACCACATGTCTATCTTGCATAAGTATACATCCTAACTCTTGTCGTGAAGCATCACAACATATCTCGAAATCACTTTTGGTGTCTGGAGGCGCAAGTACGGGTGCAGAAGTCAATCTTCTTTTTAGCTCTTGAAAGCTTTCCTCGCACTTGGGAGTCCATTGGAATTTCTTATCTTTCTTGAGGAGTTCAGTTAGAGGCTTTGCAACTTTGGAGAAGTTCTCAACGAAGTGGCGGCAATAGCTTGCTAAGCCAAGAAAACTCCTAACTTGCTTAACCGATTCAGGTGGAGTCCAGTCAAGGACGGCCTGAACTCTCTCGGGATTGACAGCAATGCCTTTCGCAGAAATCACGTGGCCTAAGTAGGTCACTTCTGGTAGCCAAAATTCGCACTTAGAGAACTTGGCATATAGGCGATGCTCTCGAAGCTTCATCAATACCAACCTAAGATGTTCTGCGTGCTCTTCTTCGTGCTTCGAGTAGATGAGAATTTTATCAAGATAAACTACAACAAATTTATCTAGGTACTCCATGAAGATCGAATTCATCAAGCGCGAGAATGTGGCGGGGGCATTGGTTAAACCGAAGGACATGACGGTGTACTCGTAAAGACCGTAACGAGTAGTGAAAGCCGTTTTTGGAATGTCCTCGTTTCGGATTTTGATTTGATGATAGCCTAATCCCAAATCCATCTTGGAGAAGACAAAGGATCCAGCAAGTTGATCATAAAGATCATTGATCCTGGGCAGTGGGTACTTGTTCTTTATCGTCGCTAGATTTAGGGGACGATAGTCTACGCAAATCCTTTCTGTTCCATATTTCTTTGTTACGAACAGAACGGGGAAACCCCATGGCGATGAGCTAGGGCGGATGAAGCCTTTTGCCAACGAAGCATCAAGTTGGGTTTTAGCTCAGCTATCTCATGTGGGGCCATTCTATATGGGCGTATGGAAATTGGGGTTGTGCCTGGTATAAGATCCACTATGAATTCTACGCACCTGTCGGGTGGCATGCCCGGCAGTTCTTCAGGAAAGACATCCGGGAAGTCACGAACCACTGGAATATCTTCAAGGTCAGGAAGGGGAAGCACATTCAGAGTATGCATCTGGATTCTAGAGCTGGGTGATGGGTAGTCAATGGTCTGGTCTGAAGGATGGGTGAGTTTAACTGAATTGGCTTTACAGTCAAGGAAAGCATTCTGCCTTGATAACCAATCCATTCCTAGGATGACATCAATGTCCTAAAGACTTGAGGGCTATAAGAGAAGCAAGGAATACTAAACCCTCAATTGCAATTTGATTGCCATGGCTCACTCTATTAGTTTGCCATTTGGAACCAGGAGTTTGAATGATCATTGGAGAAAACATTTCTTCAAATGGGAACTCATGACGAAGTGCATAACTTTCCGACATGAATGAATGAGAAGCTCCTGGATCGAAAAGAACGGAGGCGGGGACATGATTGACTGGGAGTGTGCCAAGAATGACGTCAGAAGTAGCAGTGGTGTCCTCAACTGAGATTTGGTTCACATATCCACTACCTGTTACTAAAAGCTTTGCTGGAGAGGCTTTGGTGGTTGATTTCTTTGGAGGCTTAGGTCGAGAATGACGTGGTGTAACAGCCAAGATTTCAAAAAAGTTAACAAAATTGTTTTCGGTGTGAATTGTTTGATTGTCTGATTTGTTTGCGGTGTTTGCATCCCCGATTTATCGATCGGCGATTATTTCCCCCCCTCTTATCTCGTACCGGACGGAGACCGACCCTTGCCACCCTGACACTCGACCTTTGCGACACCGGGTTTCACCCGCTCACTGTCGCGAAAACCGCACGAGACCAGCCGCAACCAACGGAACGAAAAACCCAGTTTAATAAGTAAACGGGATATTTTTATAGCGTGCCGGAAAGTGTTTTCGGAACGGTTCCAGCGCGAGGTGAACGCCGCCGGCTCGACGCGCTGATCGTGCAGTTCAAAGTTTTACCCGAATCAGAGGTCTTGCGGACCCCCGGCGGTCAGAAACGTAAACACTGCGCGCGCGAGAGAAAAACCGGTCATGTTTTTGAAAACTGCCAGCCACCGGGGCTATATAAAGACCACCACACTCCCACCCCTTTCTAGGGTTTCCCTAGCCAAAAATTGCAGCCACCCCCCTCACAAAACTCATATCTGTCCAATTGCCTCCAAATTTCCGAAACCCTAGCTCTCCCACTGATCTCGACCGTCAGATCTGAGATCCAACGGTCCAGATCACGTCCCCAGCTCCCCAGCCCGAACTCCTCCCATGGACACCGCCCGAGCCGCCTCGACGTCCAACCGAGACCGCCGCCTCCTCCTACGGCCGGCGAGCCGCCCCCGCGCCCGCAAGTCCTCCTCCTCCTCTCCCTTTTCCTCTCTTCTCCCTCTCCCTCTAACTTCCCTCTCTTCTCTTTGCCCGTGAGGCGCCTCCATTGACGCCCACCGGAAGCTCGAGCCGCCGCCTCCCACGTCACCTGCGTTGCCGCCGGCGTCCTCAGGCCACTGCGCGCCCCTCCGCGGGCCTCCTCCGCCGCCTTGCCTCCCACCGCGCCATGACCCCCGCCGCTCGCCGCCGGCAGGCGAGCTACCGTCGCCGCCGGCACCCGACGGGATCGGGCGGCGCCCCGATCCAACCGCCTTCGCTTGTGGCAGGACGGTCGGCCCAGCACCAGGCCGCCAGCCCAGCTCCAAGGCCCAGGCCTCCCAGCCCAGCGCGCCAGCCTTTGCCTCCATGGGCCGAGCCCATTTGGTGTTTATCGTCTTGTGTGCTTCCGCGGGTACCTTCGGAGACGTTGCGAGCGTGCGATCGATTACACCTTCGGAACCCGACTTATCAACAGGCAAGGACTATACATTACTTATGATCCATTCTATTTCAACCAGCGGTTTGCATGCTAGTCTAGGTTAGGTTCGATGTTTGATCCCACCACCGGCCTGCGCCAAAGAGGACCTAGCAGAATTTCAGGAGAAGGTAGACCCGACAGACACCACCATCCTGAAGAACCCGACTTTTTAAAACAACCCCAAGTTCCAGCCAGCTCAAGACACGAAGAAAGTCGACTTTGTCCCCGGTGACGCTTCCAAGCAGTTCATCATCGGGACAGAGCTGTCTGACAAATAGGAAAGCGCGCTCATCGAGTTCCTTCGTGAGAAACGGGACATCTTTGCATGGAAATCTTCTGACATGACAGGTGTCCCGAGGGAACTCGCTGAGCACCACCTAAACATCGATCCTAAAGTAAAGCCGGTCAAGAAATTCCTTCGTCGCTTCAATGATGAAAGGAGGAACGCCATTGGCGAGGAGATAGCCCAGCTCCTTGCCGCCGGGTTCATCATGGAAGTCTTCTATCCGGAGTGGCTTGCAAACCCGGTCGTCGTTTTGAAAAACAACGGGACCTGGTGCATGTGCATCGACAATGCCGACCTAAACAAGGCCTTCCCAAAGGATCCTTTCGCTCTACCTCGCATCGATCAAATTATCGACTCTACTGCAGGGTGTGAGCTGCTATGTTTTCTTGACGCCTACCCTGGTTACCACCAAATCAATATGGCTCTAGAGGACCAGGAGAAGACAGCTTTCATCACTCCCTTCGGGATATACTGCTACACCTCTATGCCTTTTGGCTTGAAAAATGCAGGGGCCACATATCAGCGGACGGTCCAGAGCTGCCTCAAGGAGAAAATTGGGCGCAATGTACACGCCTACATGGATGATATAGCCATCAAATCCCATGTTGCCGACACACTCATCAGTGACCTCCAAAAGACCTTCAAGAATCTTCGCAAGTACCAGATGAAACTAAACCCAGCCATGTGCACCTTTGGGTTTCCTGCAGGAAAGCTCCTCAGGTACATAGTGTCAGAAAGAGGCATCGAGGCAAACCCAGAGAAGATCAATGCCATCATGGCTCTCCAGAAGCTGGCCTCCGTGAAAGGAGTCCAACGACTCACAGGATGTGTAGCCTCCCTAAGTCGGTTTATCAGCCGACTTGGGGAAAAGGCGATTCCCTTATACCGACTCTTGCGAAAGTCAGAAAAAAATCGTCTGGGATGATGAACCCGATCAAGCCCTGGAAGCGCTAAATAAGCAATTGTCCCAGGCCCCGATCCTGGCGGATCCCAAGCCAAAAGAGTTGATGCTACTCTTTATTTCGTCCAACAATCGAGCAGTCAGTGCCATAGTTGTGGTTGAACGTATAGAATCCGGCAAATAACACCCTTTGCAGAGACCATTGTATTATGTTAGTGAGGTCTTGACTTCATCGAAGCAACACTACCCTCATTGGCAGAAGCTAGTTCTTGGTGTGTTCAGAGCAAGCCGGAAGCTCAAGCATTACTTCCAATAGCACCCCATAATTGTGGTAAGCTCGGCACCGCTTGCAGATATCATCCAAAAACGTGAAGCCACGGGAAGGATTGCAAAGTGGGCTATAGAGTTGGGGTCTTATCACATCAAATACGAACCACGCACGGCCATCAAGTCCCAAGCGCTAGTCGACTTCATTAATGATTGGACTGAAATCCAAGCACCTCTAGAGAAGACGATAACCAAATACTGGACGATGCATTTCGATGGGAGTCGGCAGCTCCAAGGACCAGGAGCCGGCATGGTCCTCACTTCCCCCAAAGGAGAACAATTCTTCTACGTCTTGCAGCTACAGTTCACTTACACCAACAATGCAGCAGAATATGAGGCCCTACTCCATGGACTGCGGTTGGCCCGCGAGATGAACATAAGCCGGATTCGATGCTATGGCGATTCCGACCTTGTCTCTCAGCAAGTGTTAGGAAAGTGAAACTCCAAAGATGCCACCATGGCCGCTTATCGGCGTGAGGTGGAAAAACAAGCCGGATTCTTTGTTGGGTACCAAGTGGACTACGTGGAACGCAAGTTAACCGAGGCTGCGGATGCACTGTCCCGGCTCGGCTCTCAACAAAAGCAGGTTCCACAAAATGTCTTCCTCGACGTCCTAACAAAGTCGTCCATGCAAATACCAACAGAGCAAGACATAGCAGATCCGATCCCAGAACCGGCTCTGGTGGCTGCAATACATGCTACCCCTTCATGGGTTGTTCCATACTTGGACTTCAAGACCCAGGGAATCCTACCAGTTGATGACATAGAAGACAGACAAATCATCAGGAGAAGCAAATCTTTTGTGATCCTCAATGGTGAGTTAGATCGGCGAAGCCCTACAGACGTTTTTTAGAGATGTGTGTCGCCAAAAGAAGGCAGAGAAATCCACAATGAGATACACTCTTGAGACTGCGGGCATCATGTCGGCTCTCGTTCGCTGGTAGAAAAAGCCTACAGACACGGATTCTACTGGCCCATGGCTCATGCAGATGCAGAGGACATAGTCAGGAAGTGTGATGGAGGCCAACGCTATGCAAAGCAAGCACACGTACCGTCTCAAGAACTCAGGATGATCCCAATCACTTGTCCCTTCGCGGTGTGGGGGCTTGATATGGTGGGACCTTTCAAAAGGTCACCCAAAAAGAATACACATTTGCTGGTGGCAGTCGACAAGTTCACCAAGTGGGTTGAGGCAGAGCCGGTTAGCAGGTGTGATGCAGAGACGGCACTTAAATTCCTGAAAAAGATAATATACAGATTCGGCTACCCCCACAGCATCATCACTGATAACGGTTCTATCCTATCAGAGGGGGTTATGCAGCGATTCTTCCAATAAGAGCACATCCGACTCGACCTTGCATCAGTATCTCAACCGCAAACCAATGGATAAGCCGAGAGAGCCAACCAAGAGTTACTTCGAGGCATCAAACCCCAACTTTTCATTCCTTTGGAAAGGACGTCGGGTTGCTGGGAGGAAGAATTACCCTCAGTATTATGGAGCATCAGGACGACTCCTAACAGGTCCACAAGTTATACGCCCTTTTTCCTGGTCTATGGAGCCGAAGTCGTTCTCCCAAGTGACATCCGTCACGACTCGCCACGAGTCACCTCTTATGTGGAAGCCGATAATGAGAAAGCCAGACATGACGCCCTAGACATCCTCGATGAAAAGATCGAACTAGCTGCAGCTCAATCGGCTATCTACCAACAAGATTTACGGCGATATCATAGTCGTCGCATCAGAAGTCGGACTTTCCAGGAAGGTGACTTGGTGCTCCGCCTCATCCAAAAGAAGGATGGAATGCACAAGTTATATTCTCCATGGGAAGGACCATTTGTGGTCAGCAAGAACCTGTACAATGGATCCTACCACCTGGTTGATATGCGCGAGAAGGCAAAATCACGTACCTCGATAGAGGAGACTCCCAGGTCGTGGAACATCACACAACTCCGTCCATATTACACCTGAGTAGAGTAGGAAACTATTGTATCAAGTCGACACTCGCCGCACCGGCTTTCACCATATATGTATATAAGTCGACATTTGTCGCAATCGGTTACCGCCGCATAATAAAGTCGATTTTCATCGCAACCGACTCTCGGTAAATTTAATACAATCGATCTTAAAATCGCATTTAGGCTATGCCATAATTAAAAGTCGACTTTTGTCGCAAACAGGCTATCGCCATAAAGTCGACCTCGTCGCACCGGCTATCACCACACTTATGCATAAAATAAATTTTCATATTGCATAAGTCTTTCACACATATTTTATCATATTACATTGCATATTGCATCATAAACTGCATAATTCTCAGAGACCTGTGGGCTTGATCAACCCTCTACCGGCTCTGGGCATGTATATTTCTTTGATAAGGTGAAAGAGGGGGGCCATGATGACACTCATCGACTCTTACCGGAAAAAGCCGGCATATACATGTAAAAATTTCACATGCGTTTGTTTTGAAAAGGGATAAAAGGGGGGTTTGATGGCTCCCATCGACTCTTAAAAACCGAAGGTATCCTGGCATACACATGACTTGGCCATGCCACCCGTCCTGTACAGCTTAGAGCTTCCTTGACTAACGCGCAACCGGTTGGTTTACATAAAACCATCTATCAAATTTAGTCCTAAGAGTCGGGCACGCTAGTTACTAGAAAGTCGGCTCTACAGAGATGTTCGACTTTCCTAAGCAATAATCTCTCTCAACGCGAGAAGATAAGGTTTAAGTCGACTTCTACTAGCCTTTACATTAAATTTTTGCATTCACAGCATCATGCATAATGACAAAAAAATTCTCTCACAAAAAAAGTTAGACCTGTGTGACTCGGCACACGCACTCAGGTTCATATACCGACTCATGGGGACTACACTTAAAAAAATCTCTTCTCAAAGACCCGACATGACGTAATGATGTTCATGCCGACTCTTGGGGACTACATTCCGAAAAATTTCTTCTCAAGCAAAGAATCGGTATAACACCCAGATGCATACACCGACTCTTGGGGAGTAACACTTCGAAAACTTCTTCTTCAAAGATTCGGCTCGACGCCATGATAATTATACCAACTCTTGTGAAGTAACACTTCGAAAATTATATATGACCCGGTACGGCACGCAAACGTGACCACACCATCTCATGGGGGCTACAAATCGATCTATCCTATGAGTTGATTACCGATACACAGCTATTCTGAATCGACTCAGTGGGCTACAGATACAGACACTACCATAAAATATAAGCTCTCATACATCATGCAAAAAGCATTTCAAAGTCAGGAATAAAACCGAGTTAAAGACTCGATGGAAATTTATAATTTTCATTCATCAAGCAACCGAGTCTTACATCAAAAGAGGAAGCCTTTGTAGCGTCCCAAAATTTTATAAATTTTGGAATGTTCATAAATTAAATACTAATGATTGTTTTGCTTGATATGTTTAATTTTCAGTAGGATTCGAAAACTTTTGGAGTTGAATTGAATATTAAAAATGAGAGGGAATAAAAGGACTTTTCGTAATATTCATTGTTGGTGTTTTGGAAATTAACATTTAAAACAAATCCAACAAAATGAGAGAAGGTAATATGACTCCTTCAATAAAAAAATGTTGGAAATGTTTTAAATATGATTTTACTTTAATTGGAGTTATTTAAAAAAAATCCATTCAAAAACAATTATAACATGAGAGAAGATAAAATGACTTCTTTAGAAAAATGGAGTGGAAATTATTTAAATAATTATTTGAGATTTTTTTTATTTTTAAAATATTTTATAACTAAATAAACTCATTGAAAAAATGCCATTATTTTTATTTATCATTTTGGTCAATATTTTAAATGCATAATTTTCTTGAGATTATTTCGTGAGTTTTGAAATTTATTTCATATTTTTCTGATGTGTATTTATTTTTGTAAAATTGCTTCAAGTTCTGTAAAAAATAAAATAAAAAGGGAAACTGTAGCCATCCGGCCCAATAGCTCGTCTCGCCCACGAGCGCTTTTTAACGTAGCCGCCAGCCCACTCCGAGTCTACACTGGGGTCGGTATATATTTATTTTCTTTTTCCTACCAGCCTATATATAGTTTTTTCCAAAAGAAAAATCCTTTTCTTTTTCTTTTTCTTTTTCTGGGAACCCTAGTTGCGGGACCCGCCGCCGGCGGCGGCCAACTTCGCCGCCGGCCATTGCGCCGCCTCCTACGGTGGCCGCCACCGCCGCGCCTCCCGTGGGACGCCGCCGCCTTCACTCGCGGCCGCGCCGTCCTCGGCAACCGCCCCGTCGCTGGACCCGCCGGCCTCGTCGGAGGTGCTGCGCCGCCCGATCGCCGGAGCGCGACGCCACCCCCGTCGCGCGGATACCGCCGCCTCCCGGCCGTGCGCATCGCCGCCGCTCTTCCCGCCGACAACACGCCCGCGCCGGAGCCGTCCCGAGCGTTGCGCGCCGCCCCGTGCGGCGTCACCCCCAAGCCGCCGTGCCAGTTCGCCGGAGCGCGGCCGCCGCCGTATTTTTTTCCCCGATGAGCATTTTCGTCCGTCGGATCCCGATCGAGTGGCCCAGATTAGATCCAGTTATTTCAGATCTAGGGTTTCCAGTTAATCGGAGTTGACCCGGTTTATTCCGGTTAACCATTGTTGCCTGGTTTTCTTATACAACGAATGTTCACCGGAATGCCGCCGGAGTGAACACCGTTCGTCCCGTAGCGTCCAGGGGCCTCTTCGTGATGGAAACATTATTTTAATTGCGGATGAGCCCTTTTTCACAGATTGCACCCTAGAATCTCCGTAGCCGTATCTTCTAAACCGTAAGTCGGTTTTAGGTGATTCTTTTTCCTACACGTTCGTAGTGATCTATAGGTCGTATCTTTTATACCGTTGATCCAATTTGACTGATTCTTTTTGCATAGGATCACTCATGCCATATAATTTCTTCCCATATCATTTATCCACCATATTCAAATACTTTTTGATATGTTTGAATTTAAATTTAATTCAAACTTCAACCTGCTATAACCCATGTTGTAGTATTCTGTTTCACGTGATTCTTTTTGCATATTGGATCACATGTAACATCCTATCAGAAATACCCACACACTTTTCATTGCCATGATCTTCACCATGAATTCATAATGTCTTTGATCATAATCTTTTATACCGACAATTCTTTATCCATTGACTCTCTCGAGTTTATATTCCACCTATCAGCTTCGAGCACATCGACACCTATACCTTTCAAGCCCATTTGTTATTGTTGCTAAACCTTGTTTTATTTGATATATTGTTCTTGTGATTCTTATTGATGGCATGATTGCTTATTTGAGTTCTTTCTTTGATGATAGATTGCTCGGAGTGTGACGAGTAGAGTTACCCGGATCGTGAGAGCGAAGAACTTCATCGAGTGTATAAGGCAAGTTACACTTTGACCATACCTCATCCTATATTTTTCATTATGCATTTAGCAATCTATCACCCTATGCATGTGTAGGACTAGTATATATACTTATGCTGCAAACCTGGAAGGATAGCCATATGATCTGATCATGTATTCTTTGTCGCCCTAGTTCGTGTTGTTAAATATTGCTATGCTTGTAGACGGGGATTGGCTTGAGAATACATTGAGTTGTGTGAGGATTTAATTACTTGACTAGCAACCTTAAATAGAACTAGCGGAGTTTCCCGCGCGAGAGAAAATTTAATAGAAAGTATTTTATTATTATTTCTTAAAATAATGTCATAAAACATACTATTGTTCGAAATATAATAGAAATGTGTGTCTCGTGGAACATGGCTGCATTTCTATAGTGATATTTACATCAAGTGCTTACGGGTGTTATAAGAATGGTCAACATAAGATCGAAGTTATCAAGGTTTGGACCCATGTACTTTCATATCTCTAATACTCTCACTACCACACTTGCCCATCTATTGGTTTAAATTCTACTACATGGAGAATTTTCTTGCCCAAGAACTAATCTCCTACTCGAACCTAGCAATTTCTCTATCCAAATATTTATGTGTTAAATGTATTGCAATAGTATTTTAACGATTGTCACCGTTTTATGCAATTATATGCTTAATTAAGAGTTTAACTTAAACTAACAATGTATGTCTTTTAACATTGCAAGGCAATAGTTGACAATTATACACTATCAAGTCGCCAATACAATATCTCTCACTAAAATTCATCACAGATTATTCTTTTTAAGTTGTCTATGTGCATTGACTTAGCTTTGACTAACAATTGATTAAATCATTTTGTTTCGCGCTTGATGTATTTCATTTTTATTACAACATATTTTTCATATTTGATGTATTTCTTGTTCTCTTAGAATTTGATTTGGAATTGATCACATGACTATTTAAATTATCCGGTAATGTACCCGATAGCATGGTAAGTCTGGAGGCGTTCTCCTTCTACACGTGAGTTAGTTTATTTATTTATTTTCGAATTCAATCTGGAATTGATTACAGGTTCCTTTTTTTCTTGCATAACGTACGTGATGAATGGGTAAGTTTGACACGATTTTTTTTTCAGGTACAACATACGTGATGGCATGGTAATTAAGTTTGGACGTGTCCTTATTTTTTGCTTGTCCTTTTAGAATTTGATCTAGAATTAATTATATATTTTTTGCAAGTACAAAATACATGATAACATGGTCAATTTGGAAGTGTCCTTCTTCTACACGTGATTTCATTGCACCTTTCGTTCCATCATAGATAGGTACATGTATTCCTTGCCAAAAAAAAGATAGGTACATGTACATGATAGATTTCATAGGTGCAAAACAATGCATACAGTTGATATTTGTATGTAACATTGATATCTTTAAATCTTAACCGTTTATCTCTAAAATTGATGGTCAAAATAATTTAATCTATGTGGATGAATGTGATGGCTTGTTTGTCTGTTGTTTTAATTATATAATAGATAGATAGATTCACCTCTGGACGAGCAGGGAGTGCTTCCTGGGGGCTTGTACCTTATCTAAGGCGAGACCAGGTTGTACCCCTAATGGATGGTATTGGTGGTATAAAGAACGCCATGGTATCTACCCTCTGAACGTAAGTGAGCGTCGTTCAGGCTCAAAAAGATCAGACATACTTGGTGACCAGTAGCTTCCATGTACAGCCGCTGGCCATATGGTCTCTGTCTTAGTCGAGTACGTTGTAGGAAGCCTCTCCCGTGCAAAGCTAGCAAATGTAGATTATGATAGGTGTACCGGCTTGCCGTTGGGTGTTGGTGACCTCTTCTGAAATACTTTGTCTCAATCTTCGGGTTCAGTCCAGCGGGAAAAGTGTACTAACCTCTGCAGAGTAAAAACTAATCATGATTAGTTGTGTCCACGGTTATGGAGAACTTTGAGCAACTTGGGCATTACTATTATTGGAGGATCTTGACCGATGATTCATCTTAATAAAACTTGAGTGGGCAAGATTTAATAAAGGGTTTGGGTTGGAACTGGTGTAGCCCAGTTCAACCTTAAGTAGTAAGATAAACTAAAATTTTGACTTAGGTAGATTGGGAAAAATCAGCTTCTGCAAAATAAAACCATAAGCCTTCCTTTGATTTATCCTTGCATGTAGATGTAGGTCTGTTATATCCTTTTTGTGTGACTTGCCGTACAAATCAGATGTACTGACCCGTTGTCGGGCTGTAACCTTCGGTGTTGCAGGATTGTATATGACGAGTAAGTGATGCATTGTAGGGTTACGATGTCTATACTAAACTGTGCCGGTGGAGTTGATGGACACCACGAAGCTTTTTATTATTTTCCGTTGCATGCTATTTGTAAGCTAGCCTTGAGCTATGCAGCTTTGCTTTGTTATAATACTTGATCTTCGATGTAATATTTATGACATGTGGTTTATTCTTGATATTACATCATGTACTGTGTGTGCTAGCTATTGATCCAGGGACTAGCACAGAATGCAGAGAGACTTCGATTCTTAGTGAATCGGGTCGTTACAGCCTTACATTACAAGAATGTAAAGGCTAGACTTGGCAAAATACTACTAAGAAAAATCTATAGCTTCAGTCATCATCTTTAGAGTCGGCTTCATCTTCAGTTGTATAGATCCGGACATCTTCTTCATTATTGAAGAATTCTTCATCACTGCTGCTAGAACTCTCCATGCAGCAGCAGGCTCGATCGCCATCTGAGTCAAAGATTCTAGCCCATAAGGTGTCATCACCATAAAATCTAAAAACAATGGTGTCGCCTCTTGAGATGTTCCTGGAGCGAAGAAAGTTTTCCAACCTTTCTCAAAGAACATGGTGCCATGGCTAGAAAATCTAGCGGTCACCCAGACAGGCCAGTGAGGACATCCATCAGATCGGATCCAAAGACCCACAGGCCTTGAATCAATCACAAGTTGAGTGAAAGACTCAGGGAGTTTGATCCCGTGACGAATCTTCTGGATATGAACCAAGAACTCACCCCTCTCGGGAGAAGAAGGGGGATTCAGATGGAGAGGACGCAGGAGCACTTCTTCCCCTACCTCTTCCACGTCCACGACATCGCCCACGTCCACGACCACGGTCGCGTCCTCGACCACGAACACCTGCAATGGGGCCAGACTCATTGACTGTCAAAGGAGCACGAGCTTCTAGCTTGGGCGCCATGGGGGAAAACTAGCAGAGGGAGAAGAGGAAGAAGAAGATGCGGTCACTTGAAAGACAATCCACCCAAAGGATATTTATAGCAAAACAGAGGAGAAGATCAATCAATTCCATAAATACATGGGTAAAACTACCCATGGTAGGTGATATTTATGGAAAGACTCCTCGATTCCCATTAAAAAATAAATGCGTCCAACAGACGCTTTGGGCAGTGCAATCATTAAAGCAATATAGGATCTTTCACTAAAAAAGTCACAAGAGATCCTTTGACCAAAAAATGAAGCAAAAAACAATAGGATTAAAACCGACTCCTTATAAAACTTTCAAAAGAGTATAAGAGTCGGTATGTCCCATTGAGGATCATCCGCCAAGATGAAGGAAAAAAGATTGACGTGAAGACTCAAGCATCACACCAATCCTAGGGGATAATGTCAGGGGGATAGACCAAGCCCATGAACCGACATTAGGTCTATGGGCCGACTCATCTAAGGAAGGCCCACAAGAGAAGACCCGGTCCAAGGTCGGTTGCGCAAGGAAAGAAGATAGATCCTGTAGAAAGAATTCGACTTACCTTGTATAGCACATAGCGTATTTGTAAATAGAATAGGACTCCAACTCGTGTTGGAGTCGGACTCACGGAATCCCGGGACCCGACGCCTTTATAAGCTGAGGTCCGTGGGATCCAGGGCCAGAGAACAATCTTAGCCTAAGATAGGACTACAAACTTGTCAGCGTAACCAAGATCTCATCGAGACTAAGTTTACGACCGACTCTCTTGTAATCGATCAAACTGACTCTTCTTTCGGGAGTCGGAACTCATAATAAGAGGAAGCAGGAGTAGGCTTTTACCTCGAGACAAAGAGGGGCCGAAACCTGGGTAAATCGCCGAGTCTCTTGTCAATGTCGACTCTCTCCACGAAATCGTCTCGCAGCAAAGGTCCCATGTTAAGTTCGACACTTCGGACATCTTCCGTGACTTTACCACGACAATGCCCCTGTGCATCCCCTTCTCCATCAACAATCATCAGTTTGTCCTTCTCCATACTATATTTTTATCGCTTCATATGTTATGTTCTAGACTTGGAGCATCTCGCTCTTTAATTAATAGTTTGTTTTAGTTTTTCTTGTTGTTCATAAAAATTTGGATCATAGCATTCATTGCTTGAGAGAGAAACACGCTCCACTCCACCGTAGAACACAACATAGGCTTGCATGATTATCTTTGTTTTTGTGTGTGTTCTTTATCTGTTTCATAGCTGCTGTCATGCTTAGCTCCTAGTTTTCATGCTTACCTTTTTTAGGGATTTTGTTTAGGATGTTAAAGGAACTCTCTTGAGTTATCTTTCTTATCTTGTTTTAGAGAATTGGATTGTTGGACTGAGTTGTGTGTCTTGCATGAGTAGGTAATTAAGGTTGCTATTACAAGTGTAGTAGTAACATGCAATAGTTTTGAGGTGTTGATTTGAGTAATTTTTGGACATTAAGGTTCCAAGAGCCTGAGCCTATTAGTGATAGGTGTCATATTTTGGGCAATCTGTGCTTATTTTCAAAAACTACGTGAAATTAGTTGAGAACTCTAGCTACTAGATGGATCGCTAACCTCTAGAGGGGTTGGAATATATAGAGTACCCTCACGTACCATGGATCGAGGATGTGCAAGGATAACCAAGCCCCCATACACTCCTCCTCGGGGTATTCGTCTCTTTGTGAACCTCCCGATTAGATAGAGAGTTACCAACAATAAGTGCATGTGTTCTTTGGACTAATGCAAGTATTCGATTGTTTGCACTTCCACCTTCCCTTATTTTGCTAGCCACTTCGGTATAGTGCATTTCCCTTTCTCATCCTGAGAGTGGGCGCATAATTCACCGGTGAATCCAAACCCTTGGCATGATACGCTCTGTCATCATAAACCTCCCTATATCTTCTTCAAAATAGCCATCGTACCTACCTAGCAAGGCTTTTCCATAGCCTTTTCGAGATACATTGTCATGCAACATCCACCATCTCATTACTTGATCTTCATGTCATACATGCTTTGTATTGATCGAAGAGCCGCTTGCTAGTTGGGATTTGCCCTTATTATTGCTACATGAAGCGCTAGTATCATTGCATATCTTCCTACACTGGCAGAGGCATACATTTTCATACATCATGATAGTTTTCATTCTTCTTTATGTGGAGTACTTCTTGTAAAGTGTGAAGATCTTCTATATTCTTGTAAAATATAGAGTGTTGTCTTTAAGTGAGGAAAAGATCCCAAAGAGGACAAATGAGAGATAAATAGAAAGAGCCAAAGAGGCCACAAAATACAAAAAAAAGAGAAAAAGGAGAAAAATAAATAAAAAGAGAGAAGTGGGCAACAATATTGTTCCTTTTGAAATATCCACACTCGTACTCCATTGCTATATATGTATGCCATAGAGATTATCATTCGTGCATAGCTATGTGGGTACCGTTACACTATAGAACTTGGCTTGCATATTCCAAGGATGAGCCTCCTCAAATGAGCTCTAGGTCTGCATGAGCAAGCAAGATGGATGCACCCCCACTAATTCCATTGGAGAGCTTTCCTGAGCTCATATGTGCATCCGTTGCATGGCAATCCCTACTCCTCACATCATATCTATCATTTGGCTTTCTCTCGCCTATTATTGTCCTCATTGACGTGAGCCTTTCACACCTTTTTTGTCTTAATTCCCCATTATTTCTCTCTTTTCCATCCTAAGTGCCAATGTATCTTGCTCGCGCTAATCCATTGCATGAGCGCTCAAAGTCTAAAGGGAGAGGATCAGTTTGAATTGTACATGACTAGTGGTC
This sequence comes from Bromus sterilis, assembly GCA_950022295.1. Taxonomy (NCBI): domain Eukaryota; kingdom Viridiplantae; phylum Streptophyta; class Magnoliopsida; order Poales; family Poaceae; genus Bromus; species Bromus sterilis. Next base: position 263,498,992 of record OX465596.1, on the reverse strand, counting down.
TGGGGATGAGTCAAAATAAGATCCCAAAGGAGACTAAGTGTGAAACTTTAGTAGATTGAGTTCTCAATTAAACTATTTTTTTATTCTCTAATCCCATCTCCCATTGCTTGCACGCAAACACCATTTGGGGACATTCGAGTCACGGACAGCGAGAGCTCTTGCACCTTTATGTTCATGCTTTGCTAGAATCAATACTAAGACTCTTGCTTGTTATTATATTTACTTGAATTGCACATCTTACTTGCTTTACTTTGAAGTTCTTATATGTGTGTTAGCATGTCACCACATAAATTATCTGTGTTATCATTTACCTACTCAAGGACGAGCAGGAATTAAGCTTGGGGATGTTGATATGTCCCAAACGTATCTATAATTTCTTATTGTTTCATGCACTTTTATGTGACATTGCTACATGTGTTGCTACACTATTATATCATTTTACACATATTTGCACTAAACTACTAACTCAGTGCACCCAGTGTCAGTTTCTGTCTACTGATGTCTTTTAGTTGCAGTGATTTTACCCTAATTAAAAATGCTCCAAAAATTCCAGAAAAATCAGAATAAAAATCAGCATGACAGAATCTTCCGGAACTCCGAAGGAGGGCCAGGGGGGCCACCTGGTGCCCAGGAGGCCAGGTGGCGCGGCCCCACCCCTGGCCGCGCCACGATGGCACCTCGGAACCCCAGGTGGCCCCTGGCTCCCTCCTTTGGCCTATATTACCTCTTCATTCCAGAAACCCTTGAGGAGAACCCTGCATCGCGAAATACCTCTTTGTTCTCCGCTGCCGCACTTCCAAGACCGGGAGCACCAGAAGACCTCTTCCCGGCACCATATCGGAGGGAGGATTGACCTCCAGGAGTTTCTCCACCACCATGGATGCTTCCCGGATGTGCCATGAGTAGTCGCCCTTGAACCATAGGTCCATGACCAGTATCTATGTGATGTCTTCTCCCCAATCTTTTTCTTCAATGTTTAATCCTTGTGAGCTTCCCTACATGATCAAGGCACCTATGTAATTTTCCTGCTATTGATATGCCGTGTTTGCTGGGATCCGATGGATTATGAGATTATGTTCAGATCATGATGAGTTATATTTTGTTCTTGAGTATTTCTTGCATGTTTTCCGTTGCTTTTTATTGCTTTGGAAAGTAGTAGATAGTAACTCCAAGAGGGAGCGTTATGCATGATTGCGGGTTCATGCCCCCCGATGTCTGCTTGAGTGATAGAAACATGAGACTAGGGGATGTGTTGTTGCCACCAGGGAGAAATCAACGGTGCTTGTAACCACAGTTGCAAGGATTGTTTACCTTACGCATAGAATGTTAATGCAATTGTCCGTTTCTTTGAGTTTATACTTTGGGTGGGGCTCGCAACTTAATACCAGCGAGATGTTTTAGATAGATATCTCAAGGTGGATGATTAGTGAGTAGATGCAGATGGATTTTGGTCTACTTGTCTTGGTGTACTACCCATACTTTTGAGCCTCTTACTTTCAAGTAGAATAATTAGCATTGCGGTGCGTTTATAATGTTGTCAATTGCAGAGCTGTAATATTTTCACCCAGCTTAGCTGTCTTATCGTCTTTTGGGAGAGATACATCACTAGTGAACATCATGGGACCCCGGTCCATATTTCCACCATTTTTTACACCTCCAATTTATTTACTGTTTTTACTTTCAGTTGCTATCATTATCACTATCATTATTATCATCTTGCGTTTGATCCTTTGTACTCCCTCCGATCCATAATAAGTGTCGCTCGACACTTATTATGGATCGGATGGAGTAAAAGACAAGGCCAGAGGGATTGACAACACCTCTGTACTCGTTGGGAGCAAAGTTATATGTTGTTTTGCGTAGGTCCAGGTAAAGTAGGCAACCTAGGGTTGTGAACGGCGCCATTGTTCACTTTACCACCTACTTGTCGTCCTTGGAGTCCTAGGAGAGACATAAAACCTATCCTCTAGGTTAGGGGAAATTTGCTGCTACGCTACATCTCAACCTTCCACTTGGGGTATCCAACGAGGAGCACTACTTAGGTGCCATCATGAAAAAATTTGGCGCCGTTGCCGGGGACTCCAATCTTCAAGATAGGGGAGTTGCACACTTATCTTTGCTTGTTAGTCTCATTAGTTTATCTTTTAGTTTTAATCCTATTGTCTTTTATCAAAAACCAATTTTCTTTACTTTGTTCTAGTTTTCTTTCTTGTTTTGGTTTGTTTGCTTTGTTTCTCTTTGCCTAGTGATGCTATGTTACCATGGGTGTGGAACCACCAAAATATGGTAGGATGGACAATTTTTACTTGGATCGTCTTTGATCTATTTGTGCTCGCACTAAAAACCCAACCGACTTGGTTGAGGGAAAATCATTGGATGAACATGCTCATTATATGCGGCACCACCTATCTTAGAATGGGAAATACTTAGGGCATCAAACAAGTTTCTCATTGTTATGCTGAATATTTATGATATATTTATAATTTTACTTGCTGCTCTGAAATAGATCGTAAACACCTTACTCTCCAATGTGATTTTAATGAAAATAAGATCATCTCTTCTTATGCTAAAGGTGTTTATGATTACTTTGATGTTGAAAAGATTGAAGAATTTCTTGCTTTCAAGGGTGCTTATGATATTGCTTCTTTGATTGAAAAATATTGCGATACTATTCACAAGTCCGAAAACCTTGCAGTTCTTGCTTATTGCTTTGAGAATTATATTTGCAATGATTACATTGAGGATTTAAAAAAAAATGTTTACTTCCCAAGAAGAGGCCAATGAATGTTTTGATGAGGAATCCTATGATTTCGAGGACTCACTTGAAATATCCATGTCTGAAGAACTTGATACTAGTTGTGTTTTTGGCCAAGATGCCACTATGGATGATGCTTACGAAGATGAAATTGCTATAGTTCCTTATGTTAAGCATGAAATTGTTGCTATTGCACCCAAACTTGATTGTCCTATTATCCTTATGAAATCTCCAACTCGTATTCCAGAGAATTATGCTCTTATTAAGTCTCAATGTGATGGGTTGCATTTATCTTATGTTCCTAAAGACCACATTGAAAAATTTACACGTGTTCTTGTAGGTCATGAACACCATGCTTTTTGTGATAGTTATATTCTTGATGTTGTTCATGATACTAATGAAAATTATTTTCAGAGAGGTAAGTTTCGTTGTAGAAACTTCCATGTTACTAAAACTCCTCTCTTTATGTTGAAAGTTTTGAAGTTGTTCTATTTCCACCTTCCTATGCATGTCACTTTGTGCTTCTTTGATTTATTTGTTTACAAGTTTCCTAGGCATAGGAAGTGGTTTAGGCTTAAATGTGTTTCATATTTGCTTCTTGATGCTCTCTTTTGCTTCAAATATTTATTCTTACGAGAGCATCTTTATCATTATCACTATCATTATTATCCTCTTGCGTTTGATCCTTTGTAAACGACAAGGCCGGATGGATTGAGAACCCATCTGTACTCGTTGGGAGCAAAGTTATTTGTTGCTGTGTGCATTTCCAGGTAAAGTAAGCAACCTAGGGTTGTGAATGGCGCCATTGTTCACTTTACAACCTACTTGTCGTCCTTGGAGTCCTACGGGAGACATAAACCCTATCCTCTACGTTAGGGGAAATTTGCTGCTACGATACATCTCAACCTTCCACTTGGTATCCAACGAGGAGCACTACTTCAGTGCCATCAATTCAATAACACCGTTTAATTACCGTTTTGAAAAATCTCAGGCACTCAATATGTCCTACTTTTCTAGCACAAGTAATGCAGAAATACACGAAAAAATTCGGCATGACATTTGCTAAAAATTGGAAATATCGAGCGCCTGAAATATGCCGGAACGGAAATGAATCCACATTCCGGCAAAACATAGACACTCGTAGTGGTTCCGTGAAAGAATGACATGCTGCGAACATCTATTCATTTTCTTTAATTTCCTAACAAATTAACCTAAAAATCTTATAACCTAGAAATAGATAGGAATTATATAACAATAAAAATTAACCTAACAATATTATAACCTAAGAATACAATATAACCTAACAATCTTATAACCTAACAATAGATAAGAATTATATAAAAATACAAATTAAACTAACAATCTTATGTACAAATTACTCACCAAGGAGGGGGCGGCCTTCGGTGATGGCGACGGCGAGGATGGCTCGGGCGGCGGCAGACGGAAGGGACGGTGAGGAGGGCATGGGAATCGGGCGGAGGAGACGGCGATGGTGAGGAGGGTGCAGACGGCGATGGTGAGGAGGGCGCAGACGGCGACGGTGATAGCGAGGATGGCGCGCGCGTGGGCGGAGGGAGAGGGAGGGGACGGCGTCCGCGAGGATGGAGGGGACGATGATGGTGAGGAGGGCACGGGTGCCAGTGCAGGTGAGGAGAGGGAGGGAGCTGGCGGCACGGGGCTGGGAGAGTGAGGGAGAGAGTGTTGTGTGTGAGGGTTACGCCGCCCCGTGCGATTTATTGGTGTTGCGGATAACAGCAGCGGGGGCCCAACACATGCGCTACTGCTAAACAACTAGTAGTAGCGCCTGCTTCTGACATGCGCTCTTGTTATACCTAGCTAGTGTGGTCCGTCGCAGTAGCAGCAGGTTGCAAAGAGAGGCGCTACTGCTATGGTTGTAGTAGTAGAGGGCTTGCCTTGCGGGCGCTACTACTACAACTTGTCAGCAGGAAACTGGTAAGGTAAACTGTACCAGTAGCCAGTTTACAAGGAAGGAGCTACTACTAAAGCCATAGCAGTAGCGCCCCTCCAGGGTAGGCGTTACTAATAATTAACAGTAGCCCCCCCCCCCCCCCCCGCTGGACAGGCGCTACTGTTAAACCTCTACCTATAAGCTTGTTCCTAGTAGTTGATACGTCCCAAACATATCTATAATTTCTGCTTGCTCCATGCATGTTTTGTGTGATATTTCTATGATCTAGATACACTTTCACACACTTTTGATCATATTTGGACTAACTTATTAACTCAGTGCACCCCAGTGCCAGTTCCTGTTTTCTGCTGTTTTTCTATTTCAGGTTTCCCCCATATTAAAAGTGCTCCAAAAATTCTGGAAAATCAGATAAAAAATCAGCGCAGAAGAACCTTCCGGAATCACCTGGTTGGGACGAGAGGGCCACCACCAGGGGCCCAGGCGCCCTAGTGGCGCGTGCTAGGGGCTGGCCGCGCCAAGGAGGCGCCTAGACCCCTGATGCCCCCCTGGCTGCCCCCCTTCGTCTATATATTCTCCGTGATGGGATTCTTCCGAAGACAGAACCCTTTTTCGCGATCTTGCCTCTATTCCGCCGCCGCCGCGCTTCCAGGACTGTGAGCGCCAGCAGACCTCTTCCCGGCACCCTGACGGAGGGAGGATTGACCTCCGGGAGCTTCACCTCCACCATGGACGCTTCCCGGATTATCCGTGAGTAGTCTACCTTGGGCCATGGGTCCATGATCAGTAGCTATGTGATGTTCTCCTCCCCTCTTTGTTCTTCATGGATTAACCTTGTGAGCTGCCCTACATGATCAAGGCACATATATAATTCTTTCTGTTGTTGCTATGTTGAGTTTGCTGGGATCTGATGGTTTATGAGACTATGTTCAGTTTGTGATAGAGTAATATATTTGGTTCTTATATTTTATATGTTTGTTCCTAAGTAATTCTTGCATGTTCTCCGTTGTTGTTTATTACTTTGGCCAAGTAGTAGGTAGTGACCCCAAGAGAGAACGTTATGCTCGATTGTGGGTTCATGCCCCCTGATGACACACTTGAGTGACAGAAACATGAGTCTAGGGGATGTGTTGTTGCCACAAGGGGGAAAACAAAGGTGCTTGTAACCGCGGTTGCAAGGAATGTTTACTTTACGCAAAGTTGTTTTAATGCAGTTGTATGTTGCTTTGGGTTTACACTCTGGGTGGGGCTCGCAACTTAATACCAGTGAGATATTCTGGATAGATATCTCAAGGTGGATGATTATTACTAGATGTAGTTGGATTTCGGTCTACTTATTTTGGCGTACCGCCCATGCTTTTGAGCCTGTTCCTTTCTTTGTATCATAGTTAGCATTGTTGTGCGTTTTTAATCCTGTCAATTGCCCAGCTGTGATTTGTTTACCTCGCATAGCACTTTTATCGTCTTTTGGGAGAGAGACATCACTAGTGAACATCATGGGACCCCGATCCATATTCTCATCACTGTTTACACGCTCATTTATTTTCTGCTCTTACTTTTCAGTAGTTATCATTATCATTATCCCTTGTGTTTGATCCTTTGTAAACAACAAGAACAGAGAGATTGACAACCTCTGTGTACTTCGTTGGGAGCAAAGTTATTTCTTGTGTGTGTGCAGGTCCAGGAGAAGCAAGTGATTCTTTTCAGACGGCGCATCACTTGCCGAACCACCTACTTGTCGTTTTTGGAGTCCTACGGGAGACACTCTCAACCTTTGCATCTTAGCCAAGGGAAATTTGTTTCTATCCTACATCTCACCTTCCACTTGGGGTAACCAACGAAGGGCGAGAAGCAATTATCATCTCTCGCGCATCAGTAGTGTGTAATGCCCATACGATTGAGCCTCTAGCTTTCTTGTAGCATAGTTAGCATTGTGGTGCGTTTATAATTCAGTCAATTGCACAGCTATAGTTTGTTCACCCAGCATAGTTGATTATCGTCTTTTGGGAGAGACACATCACTAGTGAAAGTCATGGGACCCCGATCCACATTTCCACCATAGTTTACACCGTTCACCTTTACTCATTTCATTTACTTTCTATTGCAATCATTACTACTATTATTATCCCCCCCCATTGTGTTTGATCCTTTGTAAACAACAAGGCCGGAGAGATTGACAACCTCTCTGAACTTGTTGGGAGCAAAGTTATTTGCGTCTGTGTGCAGGTCCAGGTTAAGCGAGTGATTTCTATTTAGACGGCACGTTACTCACTCCACCACCTTCTTGTTGCGCTTGTAGTTCTACTGGTCCGACAACCTTGGTATCTTCACCGAAGTAAAATTACCACTATCTGCACCATAACCTTCCACTTGGAGTAACCAATGAGCAGGTGTTATCTGCACCAATAAAGCTAAATTTCTGGCTCCGTTTCCGGGGACTCCAATATACAAGATAGGGGAGTTTCACACCACTTTTTACCTTTGATTTTTAGTATTGTTAGTTTACTATCCCGTTTTTGCTTTAAAGTATTATATCAAAAACACCAAATAAATTAGTTATCTTTCTCTTGCTTGCTTCTCTTTCTATGGGTTTCAATAGCAACAAACCGTGTGACTATACTAGTTATGAAAGGGAATTATGCCCATGGCATGGTCTCCCGGGTAAGAAACCAGATTTATGGATTGAAGCAACCCCAAAACGTCCTCACACTTGGGAAGATGTCCAAACTGTTATAGAGGAAAGTAAGTCAAATTTGGAAGATGACATGACCGCTTTGATCAATAGTAGAGAACTTCATTTTGATAATTGTAGTATGTCTGAAGTTACCAAATTTTGCAAAGAATGGCCAAAGAACCCCACACTAGTTCACGTAACATTTCCTACACCGAGCATATCACTAATGCTCTTATCAAAGCTAGGGAGGAGAAACTTAAGTTAGAGGTTTCTATTCCTAGAAAACAAGAAGATGGTTCGGATCCTATGGTTAAGATCAAATTGAACAACTTTTCTTGCTTTGTTTTATGTGATGTTGGAGCTACTGCCTCCGTTTTACCCAAAAGGATGTATGATTTGCTTGAATTGAAATCTTTTGATCCTTTTTATTTTGGTGTTCTTCTTGTGGATTCTTTTGTAAAGAAACCTTTGGGATGGATTGATGATGTGCTTATTGTTGTCAATGATAATTATGTTCCCTATTGATTCTCTTGTCATGGACATTGAGTGTGATCCGTCATATCCAATTATTTTGGGATGTCCTTTCCTTCGCATCGTTGGTGTTGTCATTGATATGAAAGAAGGGAATATACAATTACAATTCCCCCTCAAAAAGGCATGGAACATTTCCCTAGAAAGAAGATTAAGTTACCTTTTGAATCCGTTATACGGGCAAGCTATTCCTTTGATATTGATAAAACTTGATCTTGTTGCATCATGCCTAGCTCAAAGGCATAAAAGGAATTGCTTATTGGGAGGCAACCCAAAATGTTTTTACTTTCAGTTATTAATTCTATTGATGCTTTTTACTACTGTAGCAACATCATTGTATCTTTATTTTCAAGCTTTGTGCCAAGTTTTAGCCTCCGGTTACAAGAAAAATCAAAAGTTGTGACATGTTGTCCAGAAAACAGAATTTATTTGCTCCATTGCAAAAATTCATACAAATCACCAGATCATATCTTTAATCTGGTTTTTTTTAAGTATGCTCTATGCAATTGACTTTCTATGGCCTGTTCTAAGTTTTTTTTTATTTGAGTTGCATAAGTGCCCTTAAAAAGTTATTTACTACCTGCTGGTCTCTTTTTCCTAGATTCTGCCCTGTTTTATGTCTTACCATTTTGCAAATCATAAACTTGCTTTTTTGTCGGGACCCGGAATATGCATATGTAATTATAGTCACAACTCAATCATATGGAGAGCCGAGAGCCATACCCACTTGTCTAAGAAGACAAGGCCAAGTACAAGACACTCTAGGAAAGCTCGAACGTGAGGGGCATCCCATCCAGGCCCGGATGATTAACTAAGATGGGTGGTGAAATCCCATACTCATAGACAACTCGCCTCAACCATATTATCGATTGAATCATAACATTTACATAAACAGACACCAGCCCGATCTCTTAGTCGGGGTCTCGGGCAAGCTCGATCGTACAACGAAGTGTGCCACGTGACGGAGTCACGTGCAATCGCATCGCGATGCTCCAAGCTGCGCACATCTCAGAGCCACTTGATTGTAAGAAAGACCGTCGACGAGAGCACAACTAAGCTATCGAACCCCACACTAAGACATGTACATTATAATCATACACGCAGCATACATGTCTAGTGTAAACAACAGGTACTCATCACATGAACTCTACAAAGTATACCTTTATTGACTTACATAGAGTACACAAAGAGATCACATGTCTGTGATCTAACATTACATCAAACAACGGAAGCAACTTAGGTTTGAGTATAGACAAGATTAACAAATGGCTTAGAGAAGCCTTAATCAATTTATACAAGCCCTTCCATGAGGGACAAGACTGATGTCTGGAACTATACTAGCTTAGTCCGCATCGAGCTTCAGGAAGGTGACTCCATCGGGGTCTAGGATCTCATCTAAAAACATAAATAAGAAAACGTGAGTATAAAGACGTACTCAGCAAGACCTACATCAGAACTATAATACTCATGCTCAAGTTCCAAGGTAAAGGGAGGTGGGGTTTCAATGCAGAAGTGCCATCTTTGACTTGGCTAGTCCTGTACTACGAATACCAGAATGAGGTAAGAAGCGTACTCGAGTCCAACTATCCAAATCTCCCAAACAATACACCACTATGGATCCTTACTCGACTTCCCACGAGAAAGCAAACCATAGCACTCACACTTATCTTGGCAAGTTTTAGAATAACCGTTGAAGTTGTCTAATAATCAAGCATAGTTCTCCAAGTCGTACATTACCACGGACGCGGCTATTCGAATAGTTTTGTTAACCCTACAGGGGTGTAAACTACACACACACATGACCATCAGTTACCGCCAAGTACTCGGCACCATTCAAGGGGTGCCGGCGAGGATGTTCACCACGACACTTCGCTCACAACCGGTCTATTCCAGAAGTCGGCTATCTGATTTAGACCCCTCTCGAGAGTCCCGCCGGATCAACGTTACGGACTTAGACAATGTTGGCAACCGAGACTCCATCCGAGAAGATGGTTTCACTGTCTCACAGATCCACCCACATATCTATACGATGCAACCTTTTCCTCCATTCTTTTTCTATGCATATGCCAAATGGAAATCCGAACTAATGTGAATCTTGGACGTCAACGCGGATTGAGGTAATAGGCCGAGATGGGTCAGTGAGCCCAATGTGTGGTTGTACTCTTTGTCTTGGATTGCCATGCAAGAACTCGGGCTTAAGGCGGTGTTCAATGAGACAAACAACTGTGTACTCCTACACAGCCTCTCATCGTTCACCTTGTTTAGGTCAAGTTCACCAACACATTTCCACCATCATCACATGATCACTACCATCTCGACTCACATCAAAGTAACCTCATAGTAACACTACGAAGCAATAAGCAATAACAGTTGTAGGGGCCACATGACATCAACCAACTCCTACATCTACTAGGATTGTGGTTTGCTTACTACTGTGCCAAAATGATAGGTCATGCAAAGGAATGGGTTCAACTATGCGGTAGAAACGCATCATGGTAACATCCTAAACATGAATAAGAGAGAATGAGAGGGAACTGGTATTTTATCGACATTATCAATGGGGTTTGCTTGCCTTGCTGACTAAAATCGTACTGACAGTCTTCTACTTCTAGAATGACCTCCAGTTCCGGTTCTACCTCTAATGATAGCAAACAATGCGAAAAAGGAACAATCAACACAAATACAACTCTCAAGCACATGAAATGATGTTGTAACATGATGTATATGGTACTGATGTGTTGACAAGTCCATTTAATTGAAGTGTATTGCAAAAGGTTTGCAAATTCAAACTCCAAATTTGAATTCAAAATATGCTAAAATGGTTGGACATGAAATAAAATTTCATATTCATATTCCTTGCATTTTTATAAATTTTCATATATTATTTATTTAATTTGGACTTGTGGTTTAAAAGTTATTGAATTCCAAAGTTTAAAACTTTTTCTAGATTTTCCTGATTAATTTTAAATAGAAAAGGAATTATTGCATCAGCATGACCTCATGCTGACGTGGGGGGGGGGGGGTCTGACTAGTGGGGCTAGGTGTAACACCCTCAGTGTCTTGTAACAGTAATCACTTTTGGCTAATGATAATTACTGTTGCTAATCTCACTTTGATCATCATTGCATTTGATCAATCCAAAAACCCTTTTGGTTGTTATTAAAAATATTTTGATAAATAAAACTTTGTCCAAAAATTGTGCAACCAATTTTGTTAAATGTCTAAAAATCAGTGGACCATGTTAAAATAACATTGGGTATTTATTGCAATATTTAAATATTGCAAACAATTCAAAGCAGTGTTAAAACAACCCCATTCACTAGTTGCATAATAAAAAGAAATATTAAATGAATTTCCTTTGCACCCAAACCTTTTGTGGCACTGTGTTATCATGTAACACTAATATAGAAACCATTAACACATTTTATAAAAATGCTTAAGTAATTAAAACAAAACATAAAGGAAAAGAACATAAAAGAAATAAAAATAAGAATCCTATCTAACGCCTGGGGCGAGGCCCCCTCCCGCCCACGGTGGCCTAGCCCACCTGGCCCGCCCCGGCCATCGTCCCCTTCCCTTGTTCACAGGGAGGCCATCGTCCCCTTAAATCCCCTGCCCCGCCCCCAAACCCTAGTGCCAGACCACCCCCTCCCTGCCTCGTTCCTCGCCTCGCCTGCACGTAGCCCACTGCCTCCGTCGCGAGCAACCGCGGCCCCGCCGCCGTGGTTCTCGTGGCCATCCGCCACCTTGCCGACCGGGAGGATGTCCAGAAGGTGCACCGCGCCCCGCTAGACCATCTCCCCCTCGAGTTCGGGCCGAAGACCACCGTCGAGACCGAATTGCGCCGCCTCCTCCACCACGGTCGCCGGTCATCTCCGGCAAAATTCGTCGCCGGTGAAGCTCCCCGGCCACCAAGACCTCTCCCCTACCCCCACCGTGAGCGCCCCCATCAATTCGCCCCTCCCCCGCATGAGGTAGTCGCTGGAGCTCGTTCTCCCGTCGTGCTCCAACTCCGAGGCCACCATGGCTGGACCCGTGCTCGCCGTGCCCCTCCTTGCACTGGACACGCCACGTGCGCGCCCTTCCCTGACCTCACGCGTGCGTAGACACGCTGTAGTCCCACTCCCTCCCCATCTCCCTGCACCGGTTGTTCCCTCCGGTCACCCGCCCCGCCGAAGCCATGACCAAGTCGCCGCTCCCGTGCACGCGGGCATCACCTCGCCGCGCAGTTCGCCGCTGCCACGCCCCGCCCACTCGCCCTGTGCCCCCCTTAACCGGAGCGGCCTCGTCGTGCCTCTTCCTTCGCCGGCGTGGGTACGACGTGGCTTAGCCACGGACTAAACTGCCGGGGGCGATTAGCCCCCTAATTATTGTTTAAAATAATAATAATAATAATAATAATAATAACACCCCCCTGTGTATGACATGCGGGCTACAGCTACTAATCCCCCTATTAACTAAATCCCCCTCCTCACTGTCTGTGACCAGTGGGGCCCAGCCCCGTAATAAGGTAAATAAAAATGCTATTAAAAATTGGGTCTATGACATGTGGGCCATGGGCCTTTTGATTAAATAAAAGTCTGTTAATTGCCTTTGTCAATGACATGTGGGACCCCACTGTCATTTAATTAATAAAATTGATTTATTAAAAATATGAGGCTCACCAGTGGGTCAGGTTTGATCAGTCAATGACTTGTGGATAATTTTAGGATTTATTAATAAAAATAATCCAGAAAATGCTTTTAAATGATTTAAACTTTAGAAATTAATACCTTTTAAACCGTAACTCGGTACGAAAAACTTTATACAGGAATATTGATCAGAAAAATACGAGGATTACGAATACGTTATCCATTCGTCTACCACCCCCCTCTAACATACCGAACATCAAACTGTCCCCCTCCGGACCGTTTGTCCGATGATTTGTCCGGCACTGTTAAAGTATCCGGATGAATTTATTCTGAACACGAAAGTTGTTCAGAATACCTCAACTAACACAGATACACCCTCCATACGTTTGTCGGGTGTCCACGACACCCCGGGCATGGTACCTTCCCCCTCCGGGCACCCTGTCCGTTAATTACCCGAAGCTGGCAGTTCATCCCGGATGAATTCCCGTTAGAACATCGTTAGCATTGCATCTGTCATGTCATGCACTTGTTTGTATATGCTTTCTTTGTATTCACTGTTTCTCCCCCCCCCCCCCCTTTATTCTCCGGTAGACCCCGCTGCTACCGCCGACTACACCGCTGTCGGGTACGACTACTTCGTCGACGACCCTACCCCTACCGTCGAGCTACCAGGAAAGCAGAGCCATTCTCTTCCCCAGATATCGCCTATCTTTCCGTACTTTTCTTGCACTAGGCATTGCTGCTGCTGCTACGTTACAATCCTATTCAATTCTATAGCCTGTCTTTGTCACTCCTTGATGAACATTCCTTTATTCTATGCTGCCTTATAATTATATTATATTCAGCAGTAAACCCTACGCATTATTAGTTAGGATTAGATAGCGGGCCGTGTTCACTCTGGGAGTGAATGCGGATACGATACATTACAACTTCTACAGGTACGGTTCAGAGCAGACACCACTTCAGGACCCTACCGCGGCTCTACCGAGGCACATCAAGTGTGAGATATCGAGGAGTAATCCTAGTACTCCACTCGTTGCTGACTCTGTATAGCCGTCCTAGGGTACTGAACCACGGTTGTCCTTACAGGTAAGGAGTCGGGTGACCCCACGGTGCCCGCGCAGGGTATTTGTCGGGACACGGGGTTAGCGTATGCAATCCTCGCTACAACACAATCATATGGAGAGCTGAGAACCGTACCCACTTGTCTGAGCAGACAAGGCCAAGCACAGAACGTTCTCGGAAAGCATCGAACGTGAGGGGCATCCCATCCAGGCCGGATGATCAACTGAAATGGGTCCTCATCGTCCGCACACAAGTCTAAATGATATGGGTGGTGAACTCCCATACTCATAGACAAGTCGCCTCAACCATACTATCGATTGTATTATAACCCTTACATAGACTTACTCCAGCCTGATCACTTAGTCGGGGTCTAGGGCGGGCTCGATCATACATCAAAGTGTGCACGTGACGGAGTCACGAACAATCGCATCGCGATGCCCCAAGCTGCGCACATCTAAGGGCCACTTGGTGTATAAAAGGCCGCCAGCCAGATCACAACTAAGGTCTCGAAAACCCATACAGAGACATGCATGTTATAAACATACACGCAGCACACATGCCTTGTATGAACAGCAGGTATCATTGCAATTCTCTAAAAAGTATACACCTTTATTAATAACTCTTACAGAGTGCACACAGAGATCACAAGTCTGTGATCCAACATTACATCAAAACATGCGGAAGAAAAGTAGGTCTGAGTACAGACAAGTTTAACAAATGGCTTAGAGAAGCCTTATCTAAAAACAAGCCCTCCACGAGGGAACCAGTCGTCTGACTGGGACTACACTAGCTTGGTCTTGGTCTGAGTCTTCATTCTTCGAGCTTCGGTAGAAGACACCATCGGGGTCGGTGGGTTCATCAAAAACATAGAATAAGCAAACGTGAGTACAAAGTCGTACTCAGCAAGACTTACGTAGGAGCTATACTACTCATGCACATGTATCAAGGTAAAGGGAGGTGGGGTTCAATTGCAGAAGTGCCAGCTTTGACTTGGCTAGTCCTTAACTACGAGTACCAGACTTGAGGTAAGAAGCGTACACGAGTCCACTACATCTCTTCAACCAATTACACCACTATGGTGCCTTCCTCGACTTCCCCACGAGAAAGCACGCCATAGCACTCACACTTATCTTGGTGTGTTTTAGAAGTATCCAGTTCAAGTTGTCTAATAATCAAGCTAAGCTTTCCAAGCAGTCCATAACCGCAGACGCGGCTATTCGAATAGTTTTGTTAACCCTGCAGGGGTGTACCGCTACACACACGTGTCATCAGTTACCGCCTTTTGCGTGTCACCGTTCAAGAGATGACAGCGAGGATGCCACCACAACTGTTACCTCATAGTCGATCTAGTCCATGAAAGCCGCCTATCTGGGTTGTCTTCCACTATCGTGAACCCGGCCGGTTTACCGAAGTGGACCCAGACGATGTGTGCATGGTGCGAAAGCCGGTCTCGGATGAGCCGTTCTCTCACTTGGCTACCAGGCCACAATACCTACAGAAATCCGAACTACTGCGACATCTGGACATCGAAGGGGATGAGTTAGTAAGCTGAGAGGGGTCAGTGAGCCCAATGTGTGGTTGTACTCTTCATCTTGGATCACCACACAAGAACTCGGACTTAGGGCGGTGTTCAACGAGACAACCCACCGTGTACTCCTACACAGCCTCTCATCGTTCACCTTGTATTAGGGTAGATTCACCAACACTCTTCTACCATCATAATCATGATCACTACCATCCCGACTCACATAACAGTATCATCATGGTATCACTCTAAGCATGCAATAAGAAGTAACAATTGCAGGGGCCACATGATATCAATCAACTCCTACATTTGCTAGGATTGTGGTTTGCTTACTACTGTGACAAAATGATAGGTCATGCAAAGGAATGGGTTCATCTATGCGGTAGAAACGCATCATGGTAATCATCCTATACAATGCATAAGCGAGACATGAGAGGGAAGTGGGATTTTATTGACATGATCAATGGGGGTTTGCTTGCCTTGCTGACGAGGTTCGAGTTCGGGGTCTTCAACGAAGGGGGCAGCCTCCTGCTCCGGTTCCACCTCTACTCGACAAACAACAAACAAGGTAGCAAAGTAAATACAATGCACAATCACATGATGGAAGGTTGAAACGGTGATGTTCATGGTACTGATGTGTTGAGTATTCCATTTAAAAGGAGTATATTGCATTTGAAATGCAAATTCAAACTCCATTTGATTTATCGATGAATTTCAAATGCATTTGAATGCATGAAAGTTCATTTGAAAAGGTTGATAATGAATTGATGTGGTATAGTTGAAGTAATGTTTCTGATGTGTGGATGAATCCATTGGAATTAAGGGTGTTGCAAATCATTTGCAAAATCACTCCAAATTTGAATTTGAAAAGGATCCATATGCATGTTTGCTACTGTTCACCCATTTTAAAATGGTCAAACATGAAAACAAATTGCATATTCATAATCCTTGTATTTTTCTGATAATTGTAGACATATTATTTGTCCAATTTGGAGTTAATATGAATTTTCTATGAATTTCCAAAGTTTGGGCTATTTTCTGGATTTTCTGGAATTTCTTTAATTCATTTCATTTTCTGGAAATTCATTTACTGCGTCAGCATGACTTCATGCTGGCGTCAGGGGGCCACTAACTGCTGGGACCCACTGGTCAGCCTCTCATTGTTTAATTAAACGATTTGAATTAGGTTAACTTAACAGGGGGGATTATTGAGGCTGGGCCCCCATGTCATAGGCTGTGGGGGGGTCATTAGGGGTGATTAGCCGGGGTCAGCCTGACAGGCCGGCGGCTAGCCGCCGGTGGCCACCAGACGCGGCGGTGTTGCTCGGATCTGTAGCTCCCGTGCATCATTCGATGCGCTGAGACCACGGGAACGTAGCCAGTGCTCTCGCGCGTCGTCTGGTGCACGCGGGCAGCCTCGGGGGTGACCAGGACGACGGCGTCTTCAAAGGTGGCGGCGGCCGGAGCCACGGGCTCGACGGAGAGGTGGCTGTGAGGGGAGAGCTTGGGCTTGAGCTAGTGCTACGTGACCCTGGGAGCACTAGGAATGCAACGGACGTCGCGGACGAGACGGAGGAGCACTGGAGCCTCCTCGACGTCGTTCATGGCGGCGGTGCTCCTCGGCTTTCATGGCGAACAGCGACAGAGAGCGGGAGGGAGACCACGGAGTAGCTCGAGAGAACTGGGAGCTCACCGTGAACTCAAAGGAGACGGTGGCGCGGTCGGAGGAGCTTCACAGTGGCCGGAATTGAAGAAGATGCGCGGCGGCTCCGGCGGGACGATGGCGACGTCTGCGACTGCTTCGGTTCCAATTAGGGCGCCAGCTTCTCCAGATCGACGAAGACGACGACGCTTCACAGGAGGGACATGGTGGCTGGCCTTCTTGTCGACGTTGGCCGCGGTTTCTCACGGCGATGAACCCCTGCGGCGCTCGGATGAATTGGGGAAAACCCGTAGAGCGCGAGAGAGTCAGCGGCGAGAGGGGGAGAGTGACCAGGGAGGTGCAGGGTGTCTCCGTGGCGCGTCTAGAGGGCTCGGGGCCATCCATGGCGAGCAGGACGTGGCAAGGGGGCGGCGGCGGCGTCTGCATGCAATACAGCGAGCAGCTTGTGGGCGCGGGGAAGAAGACGCCAAAACTGGAGGTGGGCTTGGGCCGGCTGGGAGATGAGTTGGGCCAAAAGTGAGGTAAGCCTTTTTCCCTTTTCTATTTTCTGTATCCTTTTCTTTTCTGTAATTGTTTTGTCTTAGCTAAAAAAATAGCTAGACATTTTCTAAAATGCTACAAATTTTTATGTGGCCTCAATATAAATAGAGCTAGCCACTTATAAAATTTGAGCACTTTTAAAATTCAAATAATTTGAACTTTAATTCAAATAGGGTTTTAAATTAATTCCAAGCTCCTGTTTTGAATATTTGAAAAATCCATGAGCATGGGATTGCTACCACATCACTTTATATGTGATCCCACTCATTTATGGGACTTTTCAAAAATGCAAAAGGAATTTTTGGAGCAACTTTTTATCTGGCCATTTGAATTAAATTCATCTGGGGGTGTTCTCTCTCCCATTTTGATTTCTTTTTAAATTTTTATCATGATGCAAAGGCCTATGCTTAACCTAGCACATACCTAACTTGGGGTTGTGACAACTCGCCCCCACTCAAAAGAATCTCGTCCCGAGATTCAGAAGTCTGCGGGAGGAAGGAGGGATACTCGGCACTGAGACGGTCTTCTCTTTCCCACGTAGCTTCTCTCTCTGAGTGGTGTGACCACTGAATTTTCAGAAACTTGATCTTCTTTCGGCGAGTGACACGCTCTGCGGAATCAAGAATACGAACGGGGTATTCTTGATAAGAAAGGTCATCTTGGAGATCAAGCGTTTCATGGTCGACTTCGCGGATGGGGTCCTTGAAGCAACACCTGAGTTGTGACACATGGAATACATCATGTACTCGGAAAAGGTGCGGGGGTAGTTCAAGTTGGTAGGAAACTTCTCCACGTTTAGCAAGAATGCGGAAAGGTCCGATGTAACGTGGGGCCAACTTACCTTTGATACCGAAACGTTGGGTTCCCTTCAGAGGAGTAACCCGGAGGTAAGCCTTCTCATCCATATTGTAGCTCTCTTGCCTATGATGACGATCATAGTAGCTTTTCTGACGAGACTGGGCTGCTTTCAATTGATCACGAACAATGCAAACTTGCTCTTCTGCGTCCTTGATCATGTCCGGTCCAAAGAATTGTCTTTCACCGGTTTCTGACCAGTTTAAAGGTGTTCGACATCGTCGTCCATAAAGGAGTTCAAAAGGAGCCATGTTCAGACTAGATTGAAAACTGTTGTTATAAGCAAATTCGGCGAATGGCAGAGACTTCTCCCAATTCTTTCCGAATGAGATAACACAAGCTCTGAGCATGTCTTCAAGAATTTGGTTAATCCTTTCGACTTGACCGCTAGACTGAGGATGGAAAGTCGTACTAAAGGAGAGATGAGTTCCCATAGCATTCTGAAAGCTTCCCCAAAATCTAGAGGTGAAAAGGCTACCACGATCAGAATTGATTTCCAAAGGAACACCGTGAAGAGACACAATTCTAGAGACGTACAAGTCCGCTAACTGGCTAGCAGTTGTAGACTCGCGAACTGGAAGGAAGTGAGCAACTTTGGAAAGCCTATCTATGACAACGAAGATGGCATCATTTCCTTTCTGGGTTTTTGGAAAGCCGGTGATGAAGTCCATACCGACTTTGTCCCATTTCCACTCGGGAATAGGCAAAGGTTGAAGAGTACCAGCAGGTCTTTGATGTTCTGCCTTAATGCGACGACAAACATCACATTCGGCAACAAATTGAGCAACGTCTCTCTTCATCCTAGTCCACCAAAATCTCTGGCGTAGATCTCGGTACATTTTTGTGCTACCGGGATGAATCGAGAGGGGTGTGTCATGGGCTTCTTTGAGGATGAGTTGCCTTAGTTCCCTATTCTTAGGTACTACCAAACGATTTTCAAAGAATACCGTTCCCTTGCTATCTGTGGAGAAACATTTAGCAACTCCGCTAGCAATGTTCTCCTTGATCCGGCGAACACCTCGTGCATGCCTTTGGGCAACTATTATATGATCCTCAAGAGTTGGTTTCGCCACCAAGTTGAAAAGAGATCCACGAGGAACAATCTCGAGATTAAGCTTTCGAATTTCCTCATGAAGAAGTGGTTGATACTATTGTAACATGAGGTTGTTCCAATACGACTTACGACTTAGTGCATCAGCCATGACATTGGCTTTTCCTGGGGTGTAAGAAATTCCTAAGTCATAATCTTTTATCAACTCAATCCAACGTCTTTGCCTGAGATTAAGATCTGGCTGGGTGAAAATGTATTTGAGGCTTTGGTGGTCGGAATAGATCTCACAACGATTACCAAGGAGGTAAGGTCGCCAAGTTGTTAGGGCATGAACTACGGCAGCGAGTTCGAGGTCATGGGTAGGATAGTTCTAATCATGTGGCCGCAACTGGCGTGAAGCATAAGCTACCACATGTCGATCTTGCAGAAGTATGCATCCTAACCCTTGCCGTGATGCGTCACAATAGATCTCGAAATCCATTTTAGTGTCTGGAGGTGCAAGTACGGGTGCAGAACTCAACCTCCTTTTTAGCTCTTGAAAGCTTTCCTCGCACTTGGGAGTCCATAGGAATTTCTTATCTTTCTTGAGGAGTTCAGTAAGAGGCTTTGCAACTTTACAAAAGTCCTCGACGAAGCGGCGGCAATAGCTGGCTAGGCCAAGAAAACTCCTAACTTGCTTAACCGATTCAGGTGGAGTCCAATCAAGGACGGCCTGAACTCTCTCGGGATTCACAGCAATGCCTTTTGCAGAAATCACGTGGCATAAGTAGGTCACTTCTGGTAGCCAAAATTCACACTTGGAGAATTTAGCATACAGGCGATGCTCTCTAAGTTTCATCAATACCAGCCTTAGGTGTTCGGCATGTTCTTCTTCGTTCTTCGAGTAGATGAGAATGTCATCAAGATAAACTACAACAAATTTATCTAAGTACTCCATGAAGATCGAATTCATCATGCGTGAGAAAGTGGCGGGGGCATTAGTTAAACCAAAGGACATGACGGTGTACTCGTAAAGACCATAACGAGTAGTAAAAGCCGTTTTGGGAATGTCCTCGTTTCGGATTTTGATTTGATGATAGCCTAATCTCAAATCCATCTTGGAGAAGACAGAGGATCCTGCAAGTTGATCATAAAGATCATTGATCCTGGGCAATGGGTACTTGTACTTTATCGTTGCTAAATTTAGCGGGCGATAGTCTACGCACATCCTTTCTGTTCCATCTTTCTTCGTTACGAACAGAACGGGGAAACCCCATGGCGATGAGCTAGGGTGGATGAAGACTTTTTCCAACAAAGCTTCCAGTTGGGTTTTAAGCTCATCTAACTCACGTGGGGCCATTTTGTATGGGCGTCTAGAATTTGGTGCGGTTCCTGGTACAAGATCCACTATAAACTCTACACATCTGTCGGGTGGCTAGGTTTAAGGGGTTGAATCTCTGGATAGCTTCCTAGAGGATGACCAAGGTTTACTAGGGGCTACAACAGATATGTCAGAGTAGCAAAGTACCCCAACACGATGGTTAGTGTGGTTCTTCTGGCTAGAAGACATCTAAAGTGGGAGAAATATCTGCAAATGAAACACTATAGGTTTCTAGAAGAAAACCTACATCAAACTCTATGGAACTGTCGGGCATGCCACCTAGAAGTTCTTCTAAAAAGGACAACCGAAAAGGAGGGAAGAATTTTGCAAATGCATCAGATTTTGAAGAAACCTGGAATGATTCGGACAGCATAACGGTTGTAATTGCAAGAAAACAATTTTCTTTCAATGTAGATACAGCACTTACATAATACGATGTAAGAAATCAGCATTACAACAATGCTGGGAAACCGGACACAACTTTCCTACGGCTACAAGGAAGCAAACAACGAGATGTTCTAATTAGACAGAGGTGAGCCTAGTCCTATCTTCCCGTAGAATAAGATGAGGGTGACTCAGAACTCAGAACGATGAGGGTAAGGAGAAAAATAAGCCTTACGTTGTTCCCTTATATACTCAGAATAACTATATAACTATAGAAGGCTAGACTCGACTTCGGCCAAGGCTGATAATCCTACAGTCAGTCCTGCTCTGATACCATGTATGTCAGGACCCGCGGTTAGCGTATGCAAGCCTCGCTACAACACAATCATATGGAGAGCCGAGAACCGTACCCACTTGTCTGAGCAGACAAGGCCAAGCACAGAATGTTCTCGGAAAGCATCGAACGTGAGGGGCATCCCATCCAGACCAGATGATCAACTGAAATGGGTCCTCATCGTCCGCACACAAGTCTAAATGATATGGGTGGTGAACTCCCATACTCATAGATAAGTCGCCTCAACCATACTATCGATTGTATTATAACCCTTACATAGACTTACTCCAGCCCGATCACTTAGTCGGGGTCTAGGGCAGGCTCGATCATACATCAAATTGTGCACGTGACGGAGTCACGAACAATCGCATCGCGATGCCCCAAGCTGCGCACATCTAAGGGCCACTTGGTTTATAAAAGACCGCCAGCCAGATCACAACTAAGGTCTCGAAAACCCATACAGAGACATGCATGTTATAAACATACACGCAACACACATGCCTTGTATGAACAGCAAGTATCATTGCAATTCTCTACAAAGTATACACCTTTATTAATAATTCTTACAGAGTGCACACAGAGATCACAAGTCTGTGATCCAACATTACATCAAAACATGCGGAAGCAAAGTAGGTCTGAGTACAGACAAATTTAACAAATGGCTTAGAGAAGCCTTATCTAAAAACAAGCCCTCCACGAGGGAACCAGTCGTCTGACGAGGACTACACTAGCTTGGTCTTGGTCTGAGTCTTCATTCTTCGAGCTTCGGTAGAAGCCACCATCGGGGTCGGTGGGTTCATCTAAAACATAGAATAAGAAAACGTGAGTACAAAGTCGTACTCAGCAAGACTTACGTAGGAGCTATACTACTCATGCACATGTATCAAGGTAAAGGGAGGTGGGGTTCAATTGCAGAAGTGCCAGCTTTGACTTGGCTAGTCCTTAACTACGAGTACCAGACTTGAGGTAAGAAGCGTACACGAGTCCACTACATCTCTTCAACCAATTACACCACTATGGTGCCTTCCTCGACTTCCCCACGAGAAAGCACGCCATAGCACTCACACTTATCTTGGTGTGTTTTAGAAGTATCCAGTTCAAGTTGTCTAATAATCAAGCTAAGCTTTCCAAGCAGTCCATAACCGCGGACGCGGCTATTCGAATAGTTTTCTTAACCCTGCAGGGGTGTACCGCTACACACACGTGTCATCAGTTACCGCCTTTTGCGTGTCACCGTTCAAGAGATGACAGCGAGGATGCCACCACAACTGTTACCTCATAGCCGATCTAGTCCATGAAAGCCGCCTATCTGGGTTGTCTTCCACTATCGTGAACCCGGCCGGTTTACCGAAGTGGACCCAGACGATGTGTGCGTGGTGCGAAAGCCGGTCTCGGATGAGCCGTTCTCTCACTTGGCTACCAGGCCACAATACCTACAGAAATCCGAACTACTGCGACATCTGGACATCGAAGGGGATGAGTTAGTAAGGTGAGAGGGGTCAGTGAGCCCAATGTGTTGTTGTACTCTTCATCTTGGATCACCACACAAGAACTCGGACTTAGGGCGGTGTTCAACGAGACAGCCCACCGTGTACTCCTACACAGCCTCTCATCGTTCACCTTGTATTAGGGTAGATTCACAAACACTCTTCTACCATCATCATCACGATCACTACCATCACGACTCACATAACAGTATCATCATGGTATCACTCTAAGCATGCAATAAGCAGTAACAATTGCAGGGGCCACATGATATCAATCAACTCCTACATTTTCTAGGATTGTGGTTTGCTTACTACTGTGACTAAATGATAGGCCATGCAAAGGAATGGGTTCATCTATGCGGTAGAAACGCATCATGGTAATCATCCTATACAATGCATAAGCGAGACATGAGAGGGAAGTGGGATTTTATCGACATGATCAATGGGGGTTTGCTTGCCTTGCTGACGAGGTTCGGGTTCGGGGTCTTCAACGAAGGGGGCAGCCTCCTGCTCCGGTTCCACCTCTACTCGACAAACAACAAACAAGGTAGCAAAGTAAATACATTGCACAATCACATGATGGAAGGTTGAAACGGTGATGTTCATGGTACTGATGTGTTGAGTATTCCATTTAAAAGGAGTATATTGCATTTGAAATGCAAATTCAAACTCCATTTGATTTATCGATGAATTTCAAATGCATTTGAATGCATGAAAGTCCATTTGAAAAGGTTGATCATGAAGGGATGTGGTATAGTTGGAGTAATGTTTCTGATGTGTGGATGAATCCATTGGAATTAAGGGTGTTGCAAAATCATTTGCAAAATCACTCCAAATTTGAATTTGAAAAGGATCCATATGCATGTTTGCTACTGTTCACCCATTTTAAAATGGTCAAACATGAAAACAAATTGCATATTCATAATCCTTGTATTTTTCTGATAATTTTAGACATATTATTTGTCCAATTTGGAGTTAATATGAATTTTCTATGAATTTCCAAAGTTTGGGCTATTTTCTGGATTTTCTGGAATTTCTTTAATTCATTTCATTTTCTGGAAATTCATTTACTGCGTCAGCATGACTTCATGCTGGCGTCAGGGGGCCACTGACTGCTGGGACCCACTGGTCAGCCTCTCACTGTTTAATTAAACGATTTGAATTAAGTTAACTTAACAGGGGGGATTAGTGAGGCTGGGCCCACATGTCATAGGCTGTGGGGGGGTCATTAGGGGGTGATTAGCCGGGGTCAGCCTGACAGGCCGGCGGCTAGCCGCCGGTGGCCACCAGACGCGGCGGCGTTGCTCGGATCCGTAGCTCCCGTGCATCATTCGATGCGCTGAGACCACGGGAACGTAGCCCGTGCTCTCGCGCGTCGTCTGGTGCACGCGGGCGGCCTCGGGGGTGACCAGGACGACGGCGTCTTCAAAGGTGGCGGCGGCCGGAGCCACGGGCTCGACGGAGAGGTGGATGTGAGGGGAGAGCTTGGGCTTGAGCTAGTGCTACGTGACCCTGGGAGCACTAGGAATGCAACGGACGTCGCGGACGAGACGGAGGAGCACCGGAGCCTCCTCGACGTCGTTCATGGCGGCGGTGCTCCTTGGCTTTCATGGCGAACAGCGACAGAGAGCGGGAGGGAGACCACGGAGGAGCTCGAGCGAACTGGGAGCTCACCGTGAACTCAAAGGAGACGGTGGCGCGGTCGGAGGAGCTTCACAGTGGCCGAAATTGAAGAAGACGCGCGGCGGCTCCGGCGGGACAATGGCGACGTCTGCGACTGCTTCGGTTCCAATTAGGGCGCCAGCTTCTCCAGATCGACGAAGACGATGACGCTTCGCACGTGGGACATGGTGGCTGGCCTTCTTGTCGACGTTGGCCGTGGTTTCTCACGGCGATGAACCCCGGCGGCGCTCGGATGAATTGGGGAAAACGCGTAGAGCGCGAGAGAGGCAGCGGCGAGAGGGGGAGAGTGACCAGGGAGGTGCAGGGTGTCTCCATGGCACGTCTAGAGGGCTCGGGGCCGTCCACGGCGAGCAGGACGTGGCAAGGGGGCGGCGGCGGCGTTTGCATGCAATACAGCGAGCAGCTTGTGGGTGCAGGGAAGAAGACGCCAAAACTGGAGGTGGGCTTGGCCCGGCTGGGGGATGAGTTGGGCCAGAAGTGAGGTAAGCCTTTTTCCCTTTTCTATTTTCTGTTTCCTTTTCTTTTCTGTAATTGTTTTGTCTGAGCTAAAAAAATAGCTAGACATTTTCTAAAATGCTACAAATTTTTATGTGGCCTCAATATAAATAGAGCTAGCCACTTATAAAATTTGAGCACTTTTAAAATTCAAATAATTTGAACTTTAATTCAAATAGGGTTTTAAATTAATTCCAAGCTCCTGTTTTGAATATTTGAAAAATCCATGAGCATGGGATTGCTACCACATCACTTTATATGTGATCCCACTCATTTATGGGACTTTTCAAAAATGCAAAAGGAATTTTTGGAGCAACTTTTTATCTGGCCATTTGAATTAAATTCATCTGGGGGTGTTCTCTCTCCCATTTTGATTTCTTTTTAAATTTTTATCATGATGCAAAGGCCTATGCTTAACCTAGCACATACCTAACTTGGGGTTGTGACAGTATTGTATCGGAACGACAGGACGGGTGTATTCCACCGGTGTGCGGTGGGCCTGGTACTTGTTCGTGGCCGAGAGATACCCTGTTGTACGAAAGTCGAGCTCTACCAAGAGCACACGCGAGACAAGGTAAGGAGACGGTTCACCTTGTTGGTAACCGCACGAGTTGGTGGGACGAAAGGGCAGGCACCGACATTACTGGTGGTCCTGGCTGCTGACGTTGACCGCGACTCATTCAGTAAGGGACAACGATAACGGTTGTCTCAACAGAAAATTAAACAAATGCTTAACGGTTCAGGTGGATGACTTGAGTGGGTCGACGTGCCCTATACGCACTACCTCCACGTGGGATTACGGTGTGGGCCCTCCGCATTGTGGTCTCGTTCGAAAGCTCTGAAAGACGTCCAGTTCAGCATTGTGGCAGGGAAGGATCGCGCTGCGGCTTTGGAATTCACCATCCTCACAACGACCCGGAGAGCGAGGGGTGATAGGCCCATGACCCCCTTGCCCTTAGGGCTGTAGACCGACGGGGACCTCTCTGATGAGCCGTAGGATGGGCCTCGGCGTGTCGGATAGCCTCGGTGGGGTGTTCCCTAACAAGGTGTACGCCACCCTGGAGATCCGAGCGTGCAGGGTAACATTAGTGCAGCCCCTGCAGGGAAGATAATCTATTCGAATAGCCGTGTCCACAGTAACAGGATGCTTTGTGCTGAAGCCAGAGCCTACTACTACAAACTACTACTATTAAACTGTTGGTTCCGGTTTCTTTTCCTCGCAGGGAGTCGAGGAAGGGAACTCGGAGGCATTATATTTATTAATCTTTACAACTTACTATTATACAATGCTGCAGCAACTTCTGCTGCATTGTTAATTCATGATATTGAACTGTTGGCTATCCTCTTCTTGTGCTGCAAGACTCGTCGGAAGATGCTAGTCTTCGGTAGGCCTAGCTTCTTACCCTTATTCTGATTTTTATCTTGCAGTCCACTATATACAACCTCCCCTTTCCATTTGATACAAATGCATAAATGCTTACTAGTGGACATAAGACTCGCGGGTATACTAGATACTCACCCTTGCTTTATTTGCCCTTTTCGCTTTGCCTGATCGGCCGCTGCAGACGACGTTGGAGCCCAGGAGCAGGAGATTCCAGGAGGAGCCTACTACGTCGTCGAGTTCCCGTTGACCAGGAGTAGTTCGGTGGATCCTAGGCAGGAGTACTCGCCTTTTAGATCTGTATCTCTGATGTTATTTTTGCTAGCCTTCTTAAGGCACAACTTGACTAACTATGTATGTACTCAGATATTATGTTTTATTTGACTTATGTATACGGGTCAGTACGACCCCCTCTTTGTTGTAATATATTAGTTTATCCTTTTGCGTTTAGTGTTGTGCTGTGATATTTTCACCGTGGCACCTTGATCTCGATCATGTACCCTGCGTGTATGATTACTGTATGAACGTAAATCGAGGGCGTCACAAGTTGGTATCAGAGCCGACTGCCTGTAGGAAGCCACCCAACCACTACTTGGTCGAAGTTGAGTCTAGTCTTTGAAAAACTATTTTTGCTAACTTAATGTTTGGCTTACGGGCCCACATCGATGTCACTACGTGAGATATCTATGGTATTAGGATCCTTTTCTCCTTACCTATGCTCTGGGACTCTGCTCTCTTACCCTTGCTGGTAAGTTTTACTAACTCTGACATTAGGATCACGTTCTCTTGATTCCACCCGTCGTTCTGGTGCTTCCCCATTGATTGAGTCGTGTCGCAGGAGTTCTGACCCAGGTCCCGGACCGCAGATCCCATTCTCATTCTGGGCAGGCCGCGCGTTCTCTGGCACAAACTCCTGTAGCCAACAGTTTTCTTGCGGCGTGATTGACATAGTGGAATCTATGTCGCATCGTGTATTCCTTACCGCGGTCTACGCGCCGCCTACTGAGTCCTTTTCCCTTTATTTCTACGACGTTACGCTGTCCGATTTTGACCGACTATGTGCAATGATCAGTATGTCTTAATGACTACTATTGTGTATCTACTGCACTTCTCGTTCCTCGCTCGTACTGCATCATGTATGACTCCTTATCCTTGCAAATGCTTTGTCTGAACTAACCCGTGCTGTTCAGGCAAGATGGCCGACGATCCTTCACCCCCGCCGTATTTTGCCGCCATGATGCAACAATTTGAGCTGAACCGTGAGCAGTTTGATCTGAACCGTCAGTTCATGGCCGGAGTAATGGCCCAGCTTCCAAACCAGAATGCCACAATCACACTGCAAGAGTTCGTGCGCCTCAACCCGTCCACCTTCCGCGACTCCGCAAATCCTATGGATGCTGATGATTGGCTTCGTGATATCGCCTTTCGGATGGAGTCAGCTGTTGTTGCCCCTGACAGTTATGTCACCTATGCGACGTATCATCTGAGGGGTCCAGCTGCTCAATGGTGGGAAAGCCACAGGCTTGCGCTGCCAGATGGAACTATAACTACTTGGCAAGAATTCCAGTCAGCCTTTCGTGCATGGCACATTCCTCTAGGTCTAATGGACCGGAAGAAGGAGGAGTTCCACAAACTCCGTCAGGGCCAGACAACTGTTGATGAATATCATAGGAAATTCCTTGAGTTGTCCCGCTATGCTGGGAGAGACGTCGCCACCGACGCTCGCAAACAGGAGAAATTCCGAGAAGGACTGCGTCCTGATATAGAGCTTGCACTTGTCCTTCATGATTGTGCGGACTTGGCGACCCTTGTCAGCAAGGCTTTTCAAGTTGAAACTTCTCTGACTAAGCACCATGAGTCTCTCAAGCGTGATCGAGATGCTGGCCCATCTTCGGGTCGACCTGTTCAGAAACTTAGAGTCTAGCTCCCGCACAATGTTTTTAACCGGCCTGCTCCAACGCCAAGGCCATCTTATGTTGCACCTCGTCTGCCTACGCCTCCGAGACAGCTAACGATTCCGATTGAACAACCAAATAGTATGGATCCTCCCCAGAACGATGGCTTATGCCGCCAGTGTGGACAGCCAGGTCACCGCGCACCTTGTCCTCCTGTTGGCAGAAAAATAAGTTGTAGAAGTCGCCATTCCAGTAAACGCAACACCAAACAGTGTACTATGAGTTGTGCTCAGGTCACTCATGTCAAGATGGAAGAAGCTCGCGAGTCCCCAAAAATAGTGATGGGCACCTTACTCGTCAATTCAATGTCAGCTTCTGTTCTTTTTGATTCCGGGGCATCGCATTCCTTTATGTCCCAATCATTCGCTCAGTTGCATGGAATAGCTACGAAACCCTTGGCCACTCCTTTAGCGGTAAATGTTGTTGGATCTCAGAGCCGTGCCACCATGATGAGCCCCGATACCACCATTGCAATTGTGGGTCTGTTGTTCCATGCTCCTCTTATTGTCATGAAGTCGTCCAACATTGATGTCATACTCGGTATGGATTGGTTGGCGGCACATGATGCCCATATCCACTGTGCCACTAAGACAGTTCAGCTCACGGAGCCTTTTGGCAAAAAGATTCTGTACACGGGCCGAACAGCTCAGCATGCCGAAGGCCAGATATATGCTCTGAATGCTTTGAATACCTCCCCTCTTGAAGGGATCGAGAACGTTCCAGTTGTTTGCGATTTTCTCGACGTCTTCCCCGAAGAACTACCGGGAATACCCCCGATCAGAGATGTCGAATTCTTCATCGACTTGAAGCCCGACACCGTCCCTATTGCTAAGCGCCCTTATAAGATGCCGCCTCACCACCTCCTTGAACTGAAGAAGGAGATCGACACAGCACTTCAAAAATGCTTCATCCGTCCAAGTTCCTCTTCTTGGGGAGCACCTTCACTCTTTGTCAAGAAGAGCGATGGAACGAACCGTTTGGTCCAAGATTACCGACCTATCAACCAGGCAACAATACAGAACAAGTATCCGCTTCCTCGGATCAATGATCTATATGATCAACTTGCTGGATCAACGGTGTTCTCGAAACTCGACTTGAGGTTGGGTTACCATCAGATCCGGGTCCGCGAAGAGGACATCCCGAAGACCACCTTCATTACTCGTTATGGTTCATATGAGTACACCGTCATGTCCTTTGGCCTGACCAATGCCCCAGCCAATTTCTCTCGGTTGATGAACTATATATTAATGGGATACCTCGACAAGTTCGTCGTGGTTTATCTGGATGATATCTTAGTATACTCCAAGAATGAAGAAGAACATGCTGAACACCTTCGTCTTATACTGGAAAAGCTTCGAGAACACAAACTATATGCTAAGTATTCTAAGTGTGAATTCTGGCTTCCCGAAGTAACCTACCTTGGTCATGTGATTTCCAAGGATGGCGTTGCCGTCACCCCAGAACGTATACAGGCTATTCTTGACTGGACTCCTCCCAAGACCGTCAAGCAAGTCAGAAGTTTCCTCGGTCTCGCTAGTTATTGCCGTCGTTTCATCGAGAACTTCTCCAAGATTGCCAAGTGATGGCGCGAGGGTTGACGGGTGTAGTCTTCTCGCCCTTCGTTGGCGAGCCCCGAGTGGAAGGCGTGATGCAGCACAGCAGCAAATTTCCCTCCGTAAAGATACCAAGGTTTGTCTCCAGTAGGACTCCAGAGATGATAAGTAGGTGTCAGCGGCGCAACTGACGCGGACCTGCACACAGACACAGATAACTTTGTTCCCAACGAAGTTCAGAGAGGTTGTCAATCTCTCCGGTCTTGTTGTTTACAAAGGATAAAATGCAAGGGATAATAATAGCAACTTGAAAGTAAATGCAGAAAAGTAAATATAGCGTGGAAATAATGATAAGGATATAGACCGGGATACGTGATGTTCGCTAGTGATGTCTCTCTCCCAAAAGACGATAAAATTGCTATGCGAGGTAAACAAATTACAGAAAGGCAATTGACAGGATTATGAACGCGCCGCAATGCGAACTATGCTACAAAAGAAAGGAAGAGGTTCAAAAGCACAGGCAGTACGCCAAGGTAAGTAGACCGAAATCAGTCTGCATCTACTACTAATCATCCACCTTGAGATATCTATCCAGAACATCTCGCTGGTATTAAGTTGCGAGCCCCACCCAAAGTGTAAACCCAAAGCAACAGACAACTGCATTAAAAAGAACTCTGCGTAAAGTAAACAATCCTTGTAACCGCGGTTACAAGCACCGTTGTTTTCCCCCTTGTGGCAACAGCACATCCCCTAGACTCATGTTTATGTCACTCAAGCGTGTCATCGGGGGGCATGAACCCACAATCTAGCACAACGCTCCCTCTTGGAGTCACTACCTACTACTTGGCCAAAGCAATAAACAGCAACGGGGAACATGCAACAATTACTTAGGAACAAAAATATAAGAGATAAAAACCAAATATATTACTCTATCACAATCTGAACATAATCTCATAATCCATCAGATCCTATCAAACTCAACATAGCAATAGCAGAAATATTACAAAGGTGCCTCGATCATGTTGGGCAGCTCACGAGGTCTAAACAATGAAGATCAAAGAGGGGAGGAGAACATCACATAGCTACTGATCATGGACCCATGGTCCAAGGAAAACTACTCACGAGACATCCGGGGAGCATCCATGGTGGAGAGGAGACTCCCGGAGGTCAATCCTCCCTCGGGCAGGGTGCCGGGAAGAGGTCTTCTGGTGCTCCCGATCTTCGGAAGCGCGGCGGCGGCGAAACAGAGGCAAGTTCGCGGAATAGGGTTCTCTTTCTGGGGTTTTCCCATGAAGGGGGATAAATAGGCGAAAGGGGGCCCCCTGGCTCCCCTCTGGCCCCTCCCGAGCTCTTCTCGAAGCTTCCGTCACACTGATTTTTTATATGAATTTTCCCGAATTTTTCTGGAACTTTTTATATTGGGGAAAACTGAAATAGAAAAACAACAGAAAACAGGAACTGGCACTGGGGTGCACTGAGTTAAAAGGTTAGTCCAAATATGATCAAAAGTGTCTGAAAGTGTATCTAGATCATAGCAATATCACACAAAACATGCATGGAGCAAGCAGAAATTATAGATACGTTTTGGACGTTTCAACATCCCAAGCTTAATTCCTGCTCGTCCTCGAGTAGGTAAATGATAACAACATAATTTTTGTGGTGACATGCTAGCAAACATATAAGAACTTTGAAAAGTAAAGCAATCAAGGTTAGAGATTCAATTCAAGTCATAACAGGCAAGAGTCTA
Source organism: Bromus sterilis (assembly GCA_950022295.1). NCBI lineage: Eukaryota > Viridiplantae > Streptophyta > Magnoliopsida > Poales > Poaceae > Bromus > Bromus sterilis. The sequence continues at coordinate 263,467,396 of OX465596.1, read as the reverse complement.
TATTAGCATTGAAATAAGTAACAAAAGAACAAAAGGTGCAACAGCTCTCGCTGTCCGTGACTCGAATGTCTCCAAATGGTGTTTGCGTGCAAGAAGGGGGATAGGGAATACGAGAAAAAAGTATTTTTGTGTTGAGAACTCAATCTACTAAAGTTTCACACTTGGTCTTCTTTGGAATCTTATCTTGACTCGTCCCCAGACCACTAGCCAGGTACAAGTCAATTTGATCCACTCCTTTTCGATATTTCGAGCACTCATGCAATGGATGAGCGTAAGCACGAGAGTTGACACTTAGGATGGCAAAGAGAGAAATATGGTGGAGGAGGAAGACAAAAATGATGAGAAAGGCTCCCCCCTGGCTCCCCTCTGGCCCCTCCCGGGCTCTTCTCGAAGCTTCCGTCATGCTGATTTTTTTTCTGAATTTTACCGAATTTTTCTGGAACTTTTTATATGGGGGAAAAATGAAATAGAAAAATAGCAGAAAACAGGAACTGGCACTGGGGTGCACTGAGTTAATAGGTTAGTCCAAATATGATCAAAAGTGTATGAAAGTGTATCTAGATCATAGCAATATCACAGAAAACATGCATGGAGCAAGCAGAAATTATAGATACGTTTTGGACGTATCACCAAGCCTCTGACTAATCTGCTTCACAAAGGCGTTAAGGTTGAGTGGACAGATAAATGTCAGGAAAGTTTTCAAGCTCTCAAGGACAAGCTCACTTCTCCACCAGTGCTTGCTCCCTTGATACCAAGAAGGACTTCGTGATATACTGCGACGTGTCTCATCAAGGATTAGGTTGTGTCCTAATGCAAGAGCGCAAAGTGATTGCTTATGGCTCTCGTCAGTTGCGTTCTCACGAAGAAAAGTATCCAACACATGATCTCGAATTGGCAGCAGTAATTTATGCATTGAAGTTGTGGTGACACTACCTCGTCGGTAATCGTTGCGAGATCTACATCGACCACAAAAGTCTGAAGTACTTGTTTACTCATCCAGACCTGAATCTCCGCCAACAAAGATGGCTCGAGACAATAGCCAATTTCAACATGGATATTCATTACACCCCTAGCAAAGCTAATGTGATGGCTGATGCCTTGAGCCGTAAAGCCTACTGTAGTTAACTTGAGGTTCAACTACAACAACCACCTCTGTATGAAGAGTTTCAAAAGCTGAACCTCGAGATTGGTCCTCAAGGTTATGTAAATAACCTGGTTGTCGAACCGGATCTCGTCAAATCCGTCAAGATTATACAGCTTTATGATGATTTTGTACACAGGATTAAGCGCGATATCGCAAATGGAAGACCCTCACCCTTCACTATTGATAGAAAAGGTGCGGTATTCTTCAAGAATCGCTTAGTGGTTACTCATAGCAAGGGCAGGCATGAGAACCTGAATATGACCTCGAAGGTAATGGAAGCGTCTCACGATACCCCGTTGTCCATTCATCCTGGAAGCACCAAGATGTACCAAGACATTCTTCCGTAGTTCTGGTGGCCTAACATGAAGCAAGACATTGCCCGATATGTTTCTGAATGTGACGTTTGTTGTCGCGTCAAGGGTGAACATTAAAAACCCGCTGGAGCTCTACAGCCACTTGAAATTCCTGAATGGAAGTGGGACAAAGTCCAGATGGACTTCGTCACCGGTTTTCCTAGATCACAGAAGGGAAACGATGCGATCTTTGTCGTCATCGACCGGTTCTCCAAGGATGGTCACTTTATACCAGTCAAGGAGAATATCACTGCTACTCAGTTGGCAGAATTGTACATCTCCCAAATTGTGTCACTCCATGGTATTCCGTTGGAGATCAGTTCAGATCGTGGCAGCCTTTTCACCTCAAGATATTGGAGGAGTTTCCAAGAAGCTTTGGGGACTATTCTGCATCTCAACACCGCTTATCATCCCCAGTCACAAGGCCAAGTTGAACAAGTCAATCAAGTGATGGAAGACATGCTTCGAGCTTGTGTTATTTCCTTTGGTAAGAAATGGGAGGAATCTCTCCCGTTGGTCGAGTTCTCATATAACAATAGCTACCACGCTAGTCTGAAGATGACACCCTACGAAGTTCTCTACGGGCGTAAGTGTCGAACCCCTATGAATTGGTCAGAAACTGGGGAACGTACACTCATTGGTCCGGATATTGCTCAGTGAGCTGAAGATTAAGTTCACGTCATTCGTGAACATTTGAAGGCCGCTCAGTCTCGCCAGAAGAGCAAGTATGACCGCAAACACAGAGAAATGGAATATCAACCTGGTGAACAATCCTACCTCCGTGTCACTCCCATGAGGGGCACTCATTGCTTCGGGATCAAAGGAAAGTTGGCTCCTCGCTACATTGGCCTGTTCCGTATCCTTTCCAGGAGTGGACCCGTGGCATACCTATTGGAATTGCCGCCGAACATCTCCCAAGTCCACGATGTCTTCCACGTGTCGCAACTCCGTCGTTGCTTAAAGGACCCTATTCGAGAAGTGGAACATGATATGATTGAGCTGCAACAGGACTTGACTTATCAAGAACATCCGAGCCGCATTCTTGATCAGTCTGAACGTCGAACCCGCAAGAAGACGGTCAAGTTCCTCAAGGTTCAGTGGTCGAATCATTCTGAATATGAAGCCACCTGGGAACGCAAAGATCGTCTTCACGATGAATACTCCGATCTTTTCCTCGCTACCACTTAAATTCTCGGGACGAGAATTCTTGTAGTGGGGGAGATTTGTAACACCCTCAGTGTCTTGTAACAATAATCACTTTTGGCTAATGATAATTACTGTTGCTAATCTCACTTTGATCATCTTTGCATTTGATCAATCCAAAAACCCTTTTGGTTGTTATTAAAAATATTGTGATAAATAAAACGTTGTCCAAAAATTGTGCAACCAATTTTGTTAAATGTCTAAAAATCAGTGGACCATGTTAAAACAACATTGGGTATTTATTGCAATATTTAAATATTGCAAACCATTCAAACCAGTGCTAAAACAGCCCCATTCACTAGTTGCATAATAAAAAGAAATATTAAATGAATTTCTTTTGCACCCAAATCTTTTGTGGCACTATGTTTTAATGTAACACTAATATAGAAACCATTAACACATTTTATAAAAATGCTTAAGTAATTAAAATAAAATATAAAGGAAATGAACAAAAAAAGAAATAAAAAATAATCATATCTAACGCCTGGGGCGAGGCCCCCTCCCCCCCACGGTGGCTGAGCCCACCTGGCCCGCCTCGGCCATCGTCCCCTTCCCCTGTTCACAGGGAGGCCGTGGCAGCCATCCCGCCATGCCACGGCACGCCGGCCGTGCGTGGTGTTCATCCGGCGAGTCGCCGGAGGGGTTAAATCCCCTGCCCCGCCCACAAACCCTAGTGCCAGACCACCCCCTCCCTGCCTCGCTCCTCACCTCGCATGCACGTAGCCCACTGCCGCCGTCGCGAGCAACCGCGATCGCGCCGCCGTGGTTCTCGTGGCCATCCGCCACCTTGCCGACCGGGAGGATGTCCAGAAGGTGCGCCGCGCCCCGCTAGACCATCTCCCCCTCGAGTTCGGGCCGAAGACCACCGTAGAGACCGAATTACGCCGCCTCCTCCACTACGGTCGCCGGTCATCTCCAGCACAATTCGTCGCCGGTGAAGCTCCCCGGCCACCAAGACCTCTCCCCTGCCCTCACCGTGAGCGCCCCCATCGATTCCCCCCTCCCCCGCATGAGGTAGTCGCTGGAGCTCGTTCTCCCGTCGTGCTCCGACGCCGGGGCCGCCATGGCCGGACCCGTGCTCGCCGCGCCCCTCCTTGCACTGGACACGCCCCGTGCGCGCCCTGTCATGCCCTTGCGCGTGCGTAGACACGCTGTAGTCCCACTCCCTCCCCATCTCCATGCGCCGGTTATTCCCTCCGGTCACCCGCCCCGCCGAAGCCATGACCAAGTCGCCTCTCCCGTGCGCGCGGGCACCACCTTGCCGTGCAGCTCGCCGCTGCCACGCCCCGCCCACTCGCCCTGTGCCCCCCTGTGTATGACATGTGGGCTACAGCCACTAATCCCCCTATTAACTAAATCCCCCTCCTCACTGTCTATAACCAGTGGGGCCCTTCCCCTTAATAAGGTAAATAAAAATGCTATTAAAAATTGGGTCTATGACATGTGGGCCATGGGCCTTTTGATTAAATAAAAGTCTGTTAATTGCCTCTGTCAATGACATGTGGGACCCCACTGTCATTTAATTAATAAAATTGGTTTATTAAAAATGTGAGGCTGACGAGTGGGACCCACTGGTCAGGTTTGACCAATCAACTACTTGTGGATAATGTTAGGATTTATTAATAAAAATAATCCAGAAAATGATTTTAAATGATTTAAACTTTAGAAATTAATATCTTTTAAATCGTAACTCGGTACGAAAAACTTTATACATCAATATTGATCAGAAAAATACGAGGATTACGAATACGCTATCCGTTCGTCTACCCCCCCCTCTAACATACCGAACATCAAACCGTCCCCCTCCGGACCGTTTGTCCGATGATTTGTCCGGTACTGTTAAAGTATCCGGATAAATTTATTCTGAACACGAAAGTTGTTCAGAATAGCTCAACTAACACGGATACACCCTCCATATGTTTGTCGGGTGTCCACGACACCCCCGGCATGGTACCTTCCCCCTCCGGACACCCTGTCCATTAATTACCCGAAGCTGGAGTTCATCCCCGGATGAATTCCCGCTCCGAGCAACGTGCATTGCACTGCATTAGAAAACCGTTAGCATTGCATCTGTCATGTCATGCATTTGTTTGTATATGCTAGACCCCGCTGCTACCGCCGACTACAGGCTGCCGGGTATGACTACTTCGTCGATGACCCTACCCCTACCGTCGAGCTACCAGGCAAGCAGAGCCATTCTCTTCCCCAGATATCGCCTATCTTTCCGTACTTTTCTTGCACTAGGCATTGCTGCTGCTCCTACGTTGCAATCCTATTCGATTGCATAGCCTGTCTTTGTCACCCCTTGATGAACATTCCTTTATCCTATGATGCCTTATAATTATATTATATTCAGCAGTAAACCCTGCGCATTGTTTGCTAGGATTAGATAGCGGGTCGTGTTCACTCTGGGAGTGAATGTGGATACGATACATTACAACTGCTACAGGTACGGTTCAGAGCAGACACCACTTCAGGACCCTACCCCGGCTCTGCCGAGCCACATCAAGTGTGAGCTATCGAGGAGTAATCCTAGTACTGCACTCGTTGCTGACTTTGTATAGCCGTCCTAGTGTACTGAACCACGGTTGTCCTTACAGGTAAGGAGTCGGGTGACCCTACGGTGCCCGCGCAGGGTATTGTATTGGAACGACAGGACGGGTGTATTCCACCGGTGTGCGGTGGGCCTGGTACTTGTTCGTGGCTGAGAGATACCCTGTGGTACGAAAGTAGAGCTCTACCAAGAGCACACGCGAGACAAGGTAAGGAGACGTTTCACCTTGTTGGTAACCGCATGAGTTGGTGGGACGACAGGGCAGGCACCGACGTTACTGGTGGTCCTGGCTGCTGACGTTGACCGCGACTCATTCAGTAAGGGACAATGATAACGGTTGTCTCGACAGAAAATTAATAAAATGCTTAACGGTTCAGGTGGATGACTTGAGTCGGTCGACGTGCCCTATACACACTACCTCCACGTGGGATTACGGTGTGGTCCCTCCGCATTGTGGTCTCGTTAGAAAGCTCTGAAAGACGTCCAGTTCAGCATTGTGGCAGGGACGGATTGCGCTGCGGTGTTGGAAGTCACCATCCTCACAACGACCCGGAGAGCGAGGGGTGATAGGCCCATGACCCCCTTTCCCTTAGGGTTGTAGACCGATGGGGACCTCTCTGATGAGCCGTAGGATGGGCCTCGGTGTGTCGGATAGCCTCGGTGGGGTGTTCCCTAACAAGGTGTACGCCACCCTGGAGATCCGAGCGTGCAGGGTAACAGTAGTGCAGCCCCTGCAGGGAAGATAATCTATTCGAATAGCGTTGTCCACGGTAACAGGACGCTTTATGCTGAAGCCAGAGCCTACTACTACAAACTACTACTATTAACTATTGGTTCCGGTTTCTTTTCCTCGCAGGGAGTCGAGGAAGGGAACTTGGAGGCATTATATTTATTAATCTTTACAACTTACTCTTATACAATGCTGCAGCAACTTCTGTTGCATTGTTAATTCATGATATTGAACTGTTGTCTGTCCTCTTCTTGTGCTGCAAGACTCGTCGGAAGATGCTAGTCTTCGATAGTCCTAGCTTCTTACCCTTATTCTGATTCCTATCTTGCAGTCCAATAAATACAGCCTCCCCTTTCCATATGATACAAATGCATAAATGCTTAGTAGCGGACGTAAGACTCGCGGGTATACTAGATACTCACCCTTGCTTTATTTCCCCTTTTCGCTTTGCCTGATCGGCCGCTGCAGTCGACGTTGGAGCCCAGGAGCAGGAGATTCCAGGAGGAGCCTACTACGTCATCGAGTTCCCGTTGACCAGGAGTAGTTCGGTGGATCCCAGGCAGGAGGCCTCGCCTTTTAGATCTGTATCTCTGATATTATTTGTGCTAGCCTTCTTAAGGCACAACTTGACTAACTATGTCTGTACTCAGATATTATGTTTGATTTGACTTATGTATTCGGGTCAGTACGACCCCCCCCCTTTGTTGTAATATATTTATTTATCCTTTTGTGTTTAGTGTTGTGCTGTGATATTCTCACCGTGGCACCTTGATCTCGAGCATGTACCCTGCGTGTATGATTATTGTACATGATCGTAAATTGAGGGTGTCACACTAGGTTGTCAGTGTCTCTGGGGTTAAATCCCGGTTTAATTAAACAGAGGGTGTTAATTAGTGCCCTTGGGCCCACTGTCATAGGCATAGGGGGCTTAGTGGTTAAACTAACCACGACCACGTCGGCGTCGTCGGCGGCATGATGACGGCGGCCATAGTAGACGGTGGTGGCTCACCGGAGTTGAGCTCCCGTCCACCATTTGGCACGGGGAGGGCAGGCGATTGCTCCCCAGGCTCGTCCGCGTCATGTGGTGCGCACGGGGAATCTTGGGGGGCATCGGAGCTTCCCCGACGTCAAGCTCCGCGGCGGCGGGAGCACCGGAATTGCAGCGACGGCGATACGAGCACGGGGAGGAGCGGGGTTTAGGGGGGAAACGGGCGCGAGCTCACCCTGGACGCGATGCCGGGGTCGAGGAGGCCGGAGTAAGTGGGAAGACGGCGAAATCCGGCGAGGAAGCTCAAGGCGTCCGGCGGTACGTCGATGACTATGGCGTCGTATACAGGGCGTCGCGGCTCGATTCCCGGCACGGGGAGATGAAGTCGAGTACGGCACAACGGTTGGACACATCGTCTTGTCTTCTCGACGATGATGGCAACGCCGGCATGGTGGCGCGCTCTGCAGTGGCTCTCGGACGGTGGCGATATCTAGCGAGAGAGATTGAGCGAGAGAACAGAGAGAGGGGGAAATGGGTGGGGATGTTCAGGGGGTTCTCTTGGACACGAAGATGGCGACGAGGAGGCAGGAAGCTGGCCACGGCGACGGTGGTGACCAGGGCATGCCCGCCACGCACCTGCGTGCTTGCCGTCCTGGGGAAGACGACAAGAAGGTGGGGTGGGGTGGGCTGGTCTGTTGGGCCAGGGGCATGAGTTGGGCCTGTTTCTCTGTCTCATCTTTCTTTCTGTTTTTCCTTCTGACATTTGTTCTGTTTTGATAAAATAAATACCAAAACATTTTATAAAAATCCCAACACTTTATTATGGCATTATGTGACATACTAGTAGCCACCCCAAGTTTTGGAGATTTTTTTAATTCAAATTATTTGAATTTCAATTCAAATAGGGTTTTTATTTAATTTCCAAGCCCTTTCTGGATTTTTTTTGGAAACTCTTGGAGAATGCAGTGGGACCCACTTCACTTTATATGTGATCATGCATATTTATAAGACTTTTCAAAAAATTCAGAGGATTTTTTGAAGAATTTTTTAGGATGGCCATTTAAATAAAATTCATTTGGGGCTTTTCTTTTCCCCATTTCAATTTCTTGTTGAAATTTTTACATGATGCAAGGTGAGACTAAACCCTAGCACATACCTAACTTGGGGTTGTGACATTTTTCTTTTCAAAAACTTTTTGGGAATTTTGAGAAATAGTAGCTCTTCATGAAAATCTTTATTTCCAGTAGAGGAAAATTATTTTATTATGGGCACTAACCCCCTCTAATCGGCTTATGATGCGTTTCGTATGAAGGGAGCTTTCAATTGTGCGAAGGAAGATGATGAAAGAAGATCTGGGAGTGTCAAAAGCACATGCTTGGGGATGCCCCATGCACCCCCAAGAAATATTAAAGTAGACTTAAGCGTCTAAGGTTGGGGATGCCCCCTCATCCCCTTCTCCATTAACAATCATTAGTTCGTCCTTCTCCACACTATATTTTTATCACTTCATGTGTTATGTGCTATACTTGGAGCGTCTTGCATTTATTTTTCAGTTTTCTTTGCTTAGTTTACTTTTTTCTTGCTATTCATAAAAAGTTGGACCCCAGCCTACATTGTTTGGGAGAGAAACACGCTCCACTTCCACCTAGAACATACATAGTTTTCATGCTTATCTTTGTTGAGTATTATTTACTTTTGCTAGTTGCTATCATGCTTAGCTCTTGTTTTCATGCTTATATTTTGAAGATCTTTTATTTAGGTTGTTTCTTTTAGAACTCTCTTGAGCTTAATGCTTATCTTGTTTAGAGAGTTGGCATGTTGCACTGATTGTGTGTCTTGACTTGAGTAGGTAATTGAGGTTGATATTTAAGTATAGTAGTAACATGCAATAGTTTTGAGGTATTGATTTGAGTAATTTTTGGACTTCTATGTGTCAAGAGGTCAAGTGTATTAGTGATAGGTGTCGTATTTTGGGAAATCCGTGCTTATTTTCAAAAAATACAAATAATTTATTGAGAACTCTAGCTACTAGATGGATTGCTAACCTTTGGAGGGGTTGTAATATATAGAGTACCCTCACGTACCATGGGTCGAGGATGTGCAAGGATAACCAAACCCCCATACACTCCTCCTAGGGGTACTTGTCTCTTTGTCAATATCCTAATTAGATAGAGAGTTACTTATAATAAGTGGATGTGTTCCTTTGACTAATGTGAGTATTCGATAGTTGGCACTTCCACCATCCATATTTTTCTAGCCTCTTCGATACCGTGCATTTCCCTTTCTCACATCGAGTGTTGGTGCAAACTTCGCCGATGCATCCAAACCCTTTGCATGATACACTCTGTCATCATAAGCCTCATTATATCCTTCCTCAAAACAACCGTCATACGTACCTATATATCAAGGCATTTCCATAGCCTTTCCGAAATACATTGCCATTCAACATACATTTTCTCATGACTTGATCTTTCATTGTCATACATGCTTTTGCTTGATCATAGAGCTGCATGCTAGTTGGACCTTGCACTTATAATTACTACATGACATGTTAGTATCATTGCATATCCTGCTACACTAGCAGAGGCATACATTTGCATACATCATGATAGTTTTCAGTTTTCTTTATGTTGAGTACTTCTTATAAAGTGTGTGATCTTCATCATCCTTCTAATATATAGAGTGTTTCCCTTAAAGTGAGGAAAAGATCCTAGAGAGGACACAAATAAAAGATCCCAAAAGAGGACAAATAAAAGATCCCAAAGAGGAAAAATGAGAGATAAATATAAAGAGTCAATGAGGTCACAAAAATACAAAAAAAATATAAAAAATAAATAAAAAGAGAGAAGGGGGGAACACTACTATTCCTTTTAAAAGATCCACACTCGTGCTCAAAATATTATTGGTACTTCAAAGAGATTTTCATATCATTCATGTATAACTGTTTGGGGATCCTTACACTATAAAACTTGGCTTCTATATTCCAATGATGAGCCTCCTCAAATGAGCTCTAGGTCTTCTTGAGCAAAGAAGTTGGATGCACCCCCACTAGTTTCATGGGACAGCTTCCCATTGATCATATGTGCATCCGTTGCATGGCAATCCCTGCTCCTCATATCATATCTACCATTTGGCTTTCTCTGGCCTATGATTGTCCTCATTTATGTGAGACATTTCACACCTTTTTGACTTCCTTCACCATCGTTGTTCTCTTTTCCATCCTAAGTGCCAACTATCTTTCTTGCATTCATTCATTGCATGAGTGCCCAAAGTCGAAAGGGAGAGGATCAGTTTGACTTGTACCTGACTAGTAATCTGGGGACGAGTCATAATAAGATCCCGAAGGAGATCAAGTGTGAAGTTTTAGTAGATTGAGTTCTCAATAACTATTGAGTATTTTATTCTCTAAACCCATGTCCCACTTCTTCCATACAAAAACCGATTGGAAACATTCGAGTCACGGATAGCGAGAGCTCTTGCACCTTTATGTTCTTACTTTACTAGTTTAAATACAAGATATAGACTCTTGCTTGCTATTGTCTTGACTTGAATTGCATATCTTTCTTGCTGTACTTTAAAGTTCAAATATTTGCTTGTAGCCTGTCACCACATATATTATCTTTTTTATCATTTACCTGCTCGAGGAAGAGCAGGAATTAAGCTTGGGGATGTTGATACGTCCCAAATGTATCTATAATTTATGCTTGTTAGATGCTTAGTTTGGTGACTTTGCTATATGTTTTGCTACACTTTCATACCTTCTTCAACATATTTGTAATAACCTACTAACTCAGTGCTTAGTGCCAGTTTCTGTCTACTATTGTCTGTGCATTGCAGGAAAATGCCAAATATTAAAGTGCTTGGAAAAATTCGGAAAAATCATAATAAAAATCAGCAGATCAGAAGACTCCAGAAGGCCAGAGGGGGCCAGAGGGGAGTCCCCCCTGGCCAGGCGGCCTCCTGGCGCGGCCTAGGGTGGGGTTGCGCCACCTGGCCACCTAGTCAGGTGGGCCACCCCTGGTGCCCCTCTTTCGCCTATATTTAGCCCTCAATAGAGAAACCCTCGGGAGCCCCCCTGTTACGCGATTTTCACCGTTGTTTTGCTGCTGCCGCGAATCCAAGATCGGGATCGTCAGAAAAACATGTCCTGGCACCCTGTCGGAGGGAGGATTGATCTCTAGGAGCTTCTCCACCAACATGAGTGCTTCCCGGATGTGCCGTGAGTAGTCCCCCTTGGACCATGGGTCCATAATCAGTAGCTAGATGATGTCTTCTCTCCAATCTTGTGCTTCGATTCTTATCCCTTGTGAGCTGACCTACATTATCAAGGCATCTATGTATTAGTTTATTTGTTGCTATGCTTTGTTTGCTGGGATCCGATGGATTATGAGATTATGTTCAGATTGTGATGAGTAATATATTTGGTTTACCTTTTATGTTTTAGTTCTTGAGTATTCTTGCATGTTCTCCGTTGCTTTTTATTGCTTTGGCCAAGAGTAGATAGTAACTCTAAGAGGGAGCGTTATGCATGATTGTGGGTTCATGCCCCCCGATGTCTAGCTTGAGTGACAGAAACATGAGACTAGGCGATGTGTTGTTGCCACCAGGAAGAAAACAATAGTGCTTGTAACTGCGGTTGAAAGGATTTCTTACATTACACATATAGTGTTAATGCAGTTGTATGTTGCTTTGGACTAACAATTTGGTTGGGGTTCGCAACTTAATACTAGCGAGATATTCTAGATAGATATCTCAAGGTGGATGATTAATGTGTAGAAGGTGATGAATAAACAGTATACTTGTCTTGGTGTAATGCCCATACGATTGAGCCTCTAGCTTTCTTGTAGCATAGTTAGCATTGCCTTCCGTTTATAATTTTGTCAATTTGCCAACTGTAATTTGTTCACCCAACATAGTTGTTTATCGTCTTTTGGGAGAGATACATCACTAGTGAAAGTCATGGGACCCCGGTCCATATTTCCACCATAGTTTACACCGTTCACCTTTACTGCTTTCATTTACTTTCTGTTGCAATCACTCCTATTATTATTATTCTCCCTCTGTGTTTGATCCTTTGTAAACAACAAATCCGGAGAGATTGACAACCTCTCTGAACTCGCTGGGAGCAAAGTTATTTGTGTCTGTGTGCAGGTCTAGGTTAAGCGAGTGATTCTATTCAGACGGCGCGTTACTTACTTCACCACCTTCTTGTTGCGCTTGGAGTCCTACTGGTCCGACAATCTTGGTATCTTCATCGAGGGAAATTTACCCCTATCTGCATCATAACCTTCCAGTTGGGGTAACCAACGAGGAGGTGTTATCTGCACCCATCACCCTTCTACACATATCCAACACATGGGAAGGTCCGGGACCATAGTATCATTTGATGGTTCGTTTCACTAGATATTTCCCCGTGGCCAGGAGGGGGACGCGCCACCTGGTGGCCCCTCTCCGGGACTCGTTCTGTGTGCCTTCGTTGTTTGTTCATAAAACTCTTCCATGAAATTTCCAGGTCATTTGGAGTTGTGTAGATATGCCCACTATGTGCTCTTTTTCCAATCATTTCATGATTCTACTTTCTTTGCATCGGAAAGTTGTAAACTGTGTAGAACAAGCCAAAACACGATAAGAGATGCATCATAATATTAAATATATCAATGAATAGTGGAAAATTATTATATAAAATAGTGATGCATTTTAGACGTATCAGTGGCCGCGCTGTTGCACCGTGTCCTTAGCAAATGTCGGGGGATGCGAGACGCGGAGTTGTTCCTGGGCCTTCGTTTGTGCTGGCGATGACGAGGAGGTCGCTGGAGATGACGTGACGTGGCGCGAGAATGGATTGAGGTGGAGTTTTATCCACATCTCCGACGCGGGGAAGACGGGTCGCATCGTCCTCCACAAATGACGATGGGGCATCCCTTAATTCTTGAGCTCCTGCCGATGATGTTGGAGTGGTGGCAGCGTCGAAGAACTGTCAGAGATGAGTGTGTCAGGCCTCTTAGCTGGTCGATGAAGGTGGCTGGGGGAGCGTGGGTGTCGACGCACCCAGCACGGTGCCAGCTTGCGTCTCCCATTTGGCAAAGCCTCCTGCTCTCTCGCGTCGCCGTTGTCGAAGGGCTCGTCACGGGCGCGGGTGTCGGCGGCGGAAACACGTCCCGCATGGCCTCTTCCTCGTCCGTCGCGGTTGGCCGTGGCCTGGTTGTCGTGCGTCTTGACCATGTCAATGTTGAGGTCGAAGACGAAGACGAAGCCCTTTACCTGGTGCGCTAAATGTCGGAGAGATTTGTTTGGAAGGTAATTGTAACAACCCAGATTTCACAAAAATTATAAAAATTGTTTTCGCTGTGAATTGTTTGATTGTCTGATTTGTTTGCGGTGTTTGCATCCCCGATCTATCGATCGGCGATTATTTTTCCTCTTTTATCTCGTACCGGACGGAGACCGACCCTTGAGACCCTGACACTCGACCTTCGCGACACCGGGTTTCACCCGACCACCGTCGCGAAAACCGCATGAGACCAGCCGTAGCCAACGAAACGAAAAACCCCGTCTAATAAGTAAACGGGTTATTTTTATAGCGCGCCATAAAGTGTTCTCAGAACAGCTCCAGCGCGAGGTGAACGCCGCCGGCTCGACGCGCTGATCGCGCAGTTCGAAGTTTTACCCGAATCGGAGGTCCTACGGACCCCCGGCGGTCAGTAACGTAAACACCGCCCGTGCAAGAGAAAAACCGGGGATGTTTTTGCAAACTGCCAGCCACCTTGGCTATATAAAGACCACCACTCCCCCACCCCTTTCTAGGGTTTCCCTAAGCCAAAATTGCAGCCACCCCCTCCATTTTTTTCTCAGATCTTCCCAAAAAAAACCTCTCTCCCTCGAAACCCTAGATCCAGAGAGGTCCCAGCCGTCAGATCTGGCCCTGGAGGGCTCAGATCGGGCCACGTCGCCATCTAGAGGCAGCCACCAGTCTCCACCGCGCCCCGGGCCACGCGGGTCCGCAACCGCCGCCGTCGGGCCCGATTCGGGCCGCTCCGCCTGTCTCCATCGTGCAGCCATGGAGGCCGCTGCCTCCGGCCGACGCCGGCAAGCCTCCTCCGCCGCGGACCCTCTCCTCTCTCCCTCTTCTCCCTGCGCGCCGCCTTCTCCTCTCCTCCCCCTCACCGTTGTTTCCCTACTCCTTAGCAGGTCGTCGTCGGCCACCCTGGAGCGCCGTCGCGCCGATTCTGCCATTGCCGGCCCGGAGCACGGGCCCGAGCTCCTCCCATGGTGGTCTCCTCCTGCCCGAGCTCGTCCGCGGCCTCCTCTTCCTGTCGCGCCGCCGACGTGGACTCGTCAGAGTCCGGCGCCGCCGCCCCTCGCCGGCATGGTCGCCGCCGTCCCCGCCGTGCTCGCCCTCCGGTCCCGATCGGATCGGGAGCACGACCCAGCCGCCGCTCACGCGCTACGTGGGCCAGCCTGCCCCGAGCGGCCCACCAGCAGCCACCGACCGCGGCCCAGCCGAGCAGCCAGTCTGATGGGCCGAAGACCATGGTAGCCTCTCCTTTTTTCCCCTCTGCCTTTCTATTTTTTCTAAGTCTGAAAATTTCTTCTGCTGATTCAATTTCGCGTGTAGTGTTGCGAAGAAACCGTAGCTCGGATCGTGTTGCGCCCAAAAGGAAAATTGTTGTGCTTGATGTGCTCTAATTTTCATCTTTTGTGAGCATTTTGATTTGAGGCCATCTTGATGTTGTTAATCACTGTTGAAGTGGGCATCAGACTGTTTAACTGCTACTAATTTTTGTCATGTGTTGCTGTTGTTATTTTATTGCAAGTTTGATTGATGATTGTGACACATCCATGAGGCCTATTGCACTGATTCTTGTTGCATACTGTTAAGCATCATGTCTACTTTCATTATATGTATTGCATTGTCATGTTTACATTTCTGGTCATAGACATGCTTATCTCCAAAGTTGCTATCCTGCTGTTTTTTACAGCCACCTCTGCTTTTCACTAAGTCTGTAACTTTTCGATGCCATGTAGCGTGTTTAATATCTTTTGATATGTTATGCTTATGACCTTGATTCTTGTTTGTACCTGATCACCATCATGTCTAGTTCATGCCCATATATTGATATGTCATGTTGCTGCACTTTTGCATATAGTTTTACCCCTGTTTGTACAACATAAAAGTAACAGTTTCTGCAATGATTTCCTGATTTTCACTAAGTCCTAGACCAGTGATGTTTTATTGCATTTTGCATGGGCTATAACTAGTTGTTCATGATGCATTTTTTCATGATTCCTTTTGCCATGTCTTCCCTGCAATGTCTACTTTAGTTTCATATCAGTTTTGAGCATGTTTGCGTTCATTATCCTGTTTATGCATTGCTCTAAATTGTGTTTCCTGATGTTGGCAGATTGTGTTCCAAACTTGTTTTGCTTGTATCTTTTTAACCGTAACTCCGTTTTGAGTGTTCTTTATATGCAACGTGATTAGTTTTTCGTTTACTTTGTGTTTATGCTATTGTTTTCTTCTTTGAACCAACCTAAAATATGGTTTAGGGCAGAACAGTACCAAATCTTTTAATTGTCGTGGAGCACTTAGTGGAATGTCATGTTTAGGTTGTGCCTCACTTAAATTGACTAGCATAGATAGATTATCTTATGCTTCACCCATTGCCATGTTTGTGTGCTATGCCATGCTTGAGTGAGATTCCATATTAACAACCTTTTCTCACCTTGTGTAGCTAAACAACTTGAACCTTTCTAAATGTGCGGTATCGTTGTGTGTGACGAGTACTCCACTTAACCTGTTAGTAACCACTCTCGACGGTAGGTGCGATGTCTCGTGTTGCCTTCTTGTTGATGCTTTCTAGCGTTTGCTTCGTAGTAATAGATGCTTGCTCGTTGATTTCTTTCCAGTGTTTAACGTCTTGTGTGCTTCCGCGAGTACCTTCGGAGACGATGTGAGCTTGAGATCAACTAAACCTTCGGAACCCGACTTATCAACAGGCAAGGACTATACATTACTTATGATCCATTCTATTTCAACCAGCGGTTTGCATGCTAGTCTAGGATAGGTTCGATGTTTGATCCTACCACATGTTTACAGCCTCTTTTAAACCGATACAGCCATGTCCCCTCCCAGCAAACCATGTACTGCCATGTTACTATTGCTCGTTGCTTAGCCCTTGCTTAGTGTGCATGCTTAGGATGCTATGATGTTACCCTGTTACTCCTTGGTTTTGGGCTATCACATTTAATTATATTGTTGTCGATGATATGATTATGACAATGTTGACTATACTCGACGAAGGATGGAAGGTTTAGGCTATCCCGCCCCGACGCTTTGTTCCATTCGAGTCACCTAGGACCCGAGTTCCGGGTATTGTGTCTCTTGACAAGCGTGCCTAACCGCGTGTGGGATGCTATGGGGTCCCTCTTCTTACCTACCTAGCTTCAAACATTTCTAGTGGTGGCCCAAGCCGATTTACCATTTTAAAACCATGCATATATGTCTGACGGGTAGCTCCTGGCGGACATCCTTTAAAACAACCCGGACCAGTAAGGACATGGTTCCTTGATGGACCATCATGATCGGCTGAGGACCCAGTCTCATGTGAGATTAACCGGCAATCAAACCTGGAGTCATATGGTAGAGACCAGATCGAGAGAGCGGTCGGCTCCTGATATGGATGTCGACTCACCGGGGGCCACCCGGATTTGTTCGTTGTTAGCTAGAGGGACCTGTCGTTTCGGATCTCTTGGAACTAAATCATAAAATGGTTGCCTGTGATGGGTAGCAACTGAGAGAGATGGGCGTGCGTGCGGAGCCTTGTAATGGGAAGTTGGTACACCCCTACAGGGTTAAATATTTTCAAGAAGTCGTGTCCACGGTTATGGACGACTTGAGACCTACTCCTTGTTCATAGACAACAACAACTGAGATAATCTTAATATAACCTGATCAATGTGTGTGTGCCTTGACTGCTTCTTCTTCGTCGGGATGCGAAGAGGAGGACAAGGATAGGATAGGTGTTATGCTTGCGTAAGTAGGTGGATAGCAGACTTGTTGGAGGCGATTCCACATCGAATGCTTGGCTTCTTACCTTACTATCTAGATCGGTAGCCACTTCATAAATTCTAGTGCGGCATCAACCTCACCACTTAACCCATCCTTACCGTAAACTACTAGTTGTCCTAGAATGACGAGTGATGAAGTCCTTGCTGGGTTAGTTGACCACTACAGTTGGATGCTAAGTACTTCTATACTCATGATACTACCCCCAAACTCTTTTCAAGGTTCTTATCGACAACAGGTATGGTGATCGACGTTTCACATGGAGACTCGACGACGACTAGTTAGGCGGATCCCGGCGGAGGGCCTGGACCCGTGTGGTTATGGGGATCGATGTTTTTCTCTTTGCCAGTAGGCATTTGATTGTAGTCTGTACTCAGACATGTATCTTCCGCTCTTGTATTGTATTAAGGCAGTTGTATGTCGATTGTATGAGATGTGTATCCATGTAGTTGTAATGTTGTGATATCATGTTCGAAATCCGGGGCATATGGAATTACTATATGTTGCGGTGGGACCGATATGTGCTTCGTTCAGGATCTGGATGGAAACATCTAGATCTGCAACAGTACCGCATATCGGGCCTTACAACTTGGTATCAGAGCCTTACCGACCGTAGGATCCCTTTTCTGGCCGAAGTCGAGTCTGGACAAAAACTATTTTGTAGTTACTAAGATATTTATCGGAGAGTAGGAATCTTTTTACTCCTTACCCTTGCTCTGGTCAGGACAAGTGTCGTAAGTTTTTTAATTCTCTCCTTATCCCCTTCAAACTTTAGGATATCGAGTGTGTGGAGTTTCGGAACCGTTACAATGCCTTGCTTGTAGCATATTGTCTCGATTCCGATCTCAGGTTTGGGAAATCCTGTAGTACCTTTAGTTCTTCGAATTCGGGATAAAATCTTGGTCGTCTGTTGACTTCAGTCCTCTTGACCATGTATCCTCACGATTATAGTGAGAGTACTTCCCTTGATCTGGTTTTCGCGATCGTTCTTTCTCTTGTCACTGACGTTTTTGTTTTTCCGACGATGTCGCCTCTCTGCGGAAAGTATCTCGACGTTGTTCGTCGTTCGACATGGAGCAGAGTCCCTTGTTGGTGGTGTTGAAGATCGTCGGCTCTCTTCTTTCCCCCTTCCCCTCTCCCCCGGATCGTCCAGGATCTCGGGACGAGATCCCTTGTTGGTGGTGTTCTATTGTAACAGCCCAGATTTCACAAAAAATACAAATTTTGTTTTCGATGTGAATTGTTTGATTGTCTGATTTGTATGCGGTGTTTGCATCCCCGATCTATCGATCGGTGATTATTTTTACTCTCTTATCTCGTACCGGATGGAGACCGATCCTTGCCACCCTGACACTCGACCTTCGCGACACCGGGTTTCACCCGACCACCGTCGCGAACACCGCACGAGACCAGCCGTAGCCAACGGAACGAAAACCCCGTCTAATAAGTAAACGGGATATTTTTATAGCGCGCCGGAAAGTGTTCTCAGAACGATTCCAGCGCGAGGTGAACGCCGCCGGCTCGACGCTCTGATCACGCAGTTCAAAGTTTTACCCGAATCAGAGGTCCTGCGGACCCCCGGCGGTCAGTAACGTAAACACCGCGCGCGAGAGAGAAAAACCGGGGATGTTTTTGCAAACTGCCAGCCACCTGGGCTATATAAAGACCACCACTCCCCCACCCCTTTCTAGGGTTTCCCTGAGCCAAAATTGCAGCCACCCCCTCCATTTCTTTCTTAGATCTGCCCAAAAAACCCTCTCTCCTCCGAAACCCTAGATCCAGAGAAGTCCCAGCCGTCAGATCTGGCCCTGGAGGGCTCAGATCGCGCCACATCGCCGTCAAGAGGCAGCCACCAGTCTCCACCGCGCCCCGGGCCCGCAACCGCCGCCTCTTTGCCCGATTTGGGCCGCTCTGCCCGTCTCCACCGTGCAGCCATGGAGACCGCCACCTCCGGCCGACGCCGGCAAGCCTCCTCCGTCGCGGCCCCTCTCCTCTCTCCCTCTTCTCCACGCGCGCCGCCTTCTCCTCTCCTCTCCTCCCCCTCACCGTCGTTTCCCTCCTCCTTAGCAGGTCGTCGGCGGCCACCTTGGAGCGCCGCCGCGCCGATTCTTCCATGGCCGGCCGGGAGCACGGGCCCGAGCTCCTCCCATGGTGGTCTCCTCCTGCCCGAGCTCGTCCACGGCCTCCTCCGCCTGCCGCGCCGCCCACGCGCACTCGCCGGAGTCCGGCGCCGCCGTCCCCGCCGTGCTCGCCCTCCGTTCTCGATCGGATCGGGAGCACGACCCAGCCGCCGCTCGCGCGCTACGTGGGCTGGCCTGCCCCGAGCGGCCCACCAGCAGCCACCAACCGCGGCCCAGCCGAGCAGCCAGTCTGATGGGCCGAAGCACATGGTAGCCTCTCCCTTTTTTCCCCTCTGCCTTTGTATTTTTTCTAAGTCTGGAAATTTCTGCAACTGATTCAATTTCGCGTGTAGTGTTGCGAAGAAACCGTAGCTCGGATCGTGTTGCGCCCAAAAGGAAAATTGTTGTGCTTGATGTGCTATAACTTTTATATTTTTTGAGAATTTTGATTTGAGGCCATCTTGATGTTGTAAATCACTGTTGAAGTGGGCATCAGACTGTTTAACTGCTACTAATTTCTGTCATGTTTTGCTGCTGTTATTTTATTGCAAGTTTGATTGATGATTGTGACACATCCATGAGGCCTATTGCATTGATTCTTGTTGCATACTGTTAAACATCATGTCTAATTCCATTATATGTATTGCATTGTAATGTTTACATTTCTGGTCATAGATATGTTTATCTCCAAAGTTGCTATCCTGCTGTTTTTGACAGCCACCTCTGTTTTTCACTAAGTCTGTAACTTTCCGATGCCATGTTGCGTGTTTAATATCTTTTGATTTGTTATGCCAATGACCTTGATTCTTGTTATTACCTGATCACCATCATGTCTAGTTCATGCCCATATATTGATATGTCATGTTGCTGCACTTTTGCATACAGTTTTACCCCTGTTTGTACAACATAAAAATAATAGTTCCTGCCATGATTTCCTGATTTTCACTAAGTCCTAGACTAGTAATGTTTTATTGCATTTTGCATGGGCTATAACTAGTTGTTCATGATGCCTTTTTGCATGATTCCTTTTGCCATGCCTTCCCTGCCATGTCTACTTTAGTTTCATATCATTTGTTAGCATGTTTGTATTCATTATCCTGTTTATGCATTGCTCTAAAGTGTGCTTCCTGATGTTGGAAGATTGTGTTCCAAACTTGTTTTGCTTGTATCTTTTTAACCGTAACTCCGTTTGGAGTGTTCTTTATATGTAACTTGATTAGTTTTTCGTGTAATTTCTGTTTATGCTATTGTTTTATGCTGCTAACCAACCTAAAATATGGTTTAGGGCAGAACAGTACCAAATATTTTAATTGTCGTGGAGCCCTTAGTGGAGTGCCATGTTTAGGTTGTGCCTCACTTAAATTAGTAGCATAGATAGATTATATTATGCTTCACCCCTTGCCATGTTTGTGTGATATGACATGCCTGAGTGAGATGCCATGTTAACAACCTTTGCTCACCTTGTGTAGCGAAACAACTTGAACCTTTCTAAATGTGCGGTATCGTCGTGTGTGACTAGTACTCCACTTAACCTGTTAGTAACCACTCTCGACGGTAGGTGCGATGTCTCGTGTTGCCTTCTTGTTGATGCTTGCTCGTGTTTGCTTCGTAGTAATAGATGCTTGATCGTTGATTGCTTTCCACTGTTTAACGTCTTGTGTGCTTCCGCGGGTACCTTCGGAGACGATGCGAGCTTGCGATCAACTACACCTTCGGAACCCGACTTATCAACAGGCAAGGACTATACATTACTTATGATCCATTCTATTTCAACCAGCGGTTTGCATGCTAGTCTAGTATAGGTTCGATGTTTGATCCTACCACATGTTTACAGCCTCTTTTAAATCGATACAGCCATGTCCCCTCCCAGCAAACCATGTACTGCCATGTTACTATTGCTCGTTGCTCAGCCCCTTCTTAGTATGCATGCTTAGTATGCTACGATGTTACCCTGTTACTCATTGGTTTTGGGCTATCACATTTAATTATATTGTTGTTGATGATATGATTATTACAATGTTGACTATACTCGACGAAGGATGGAAGGTCTAGGCTATCCCGCCCCGACGCTTTGTTCCATTCGAGTCACCTAGGACCCGAGTTCCGGGTATTGTGTCTCTTGACGAGCGTGCCTAACCGCGTGTGGGATGCTATGGGGTCCTCTCTTCTTACCTACCTAGCTTCAAACATTTCTAGTGGTGGCCCAAGCTGATTTACCACTTGAAAACCATGCATATATGTCTGATGGGTAGCTCCTGGCAGACATCCTTTAAAACAACCCGGACCAGTAAGGACATGGTTCCTTGCTGGCCCATCATGACCGGCCGAGGACCCGGTCTCATGTGAGATTAACCGGCAATCCAAACCTGGAGTCATACGGTAGAGACCAGATCGAGAGAGCGGCCGGCTCCTGATATGGATGTCGACTCACCGGGGGCCACCCGGATTTGTTCGTTGTTAGCTAGAGGGACCTGTCGTTTCGGATCTCTTGGAACTAAATCATAAATTGGTTGCCTGTGATGGGTAGCAACTGAGAGATGGGCGTGCGTGCGGAGCCTTGTAATGGGCAGTTGGTACACCCCTGCGGGGTTAAGTCTTTTCGAGAAGCCGTGTCCACGGTTATGGATGACTTGATACCTACTCCTTGTTCATAGACAACAACAACTGAAATAATCTTAATATAACTTGATCAATGTGTGTGTGCCTTGACTGCTTCTTCTTCGTCGGGATGCGAAGAGGGGGACAAGGATTGGATAGGTGTTATGCTTGCGTAAGTAGGTGGATAGCAGACTTGTTGGAGGCGATTCCTCATCGAATGCTTGGCTTCTTATCTTACTCTCTACATAGGTAGCCACTTCATAAATGCTAGTGCGGCAGCAACCTCACCACTTAACCCATCCTTACCGTAAACTATTAGTTTTCCTAGAATGATGAATGATGAAGTCCTTGCTGGGTCAGTTGACCACTATAGTTGGATGCTGAGTACTTTTGTACTCATGATACTACCCCCAAACTCTTTTCAGGGTTCTTGATCAACAACAGGTATGGTGGTCGACGTTTCACGTGGAGACTCGACGACGACTAGTTAGGCGGATCCCGGCGGAGGGCCTGGACCCGTGTGGTTATGGGGATCAATGTTTTTCTCTTTTCTAGTAGGCATTTGATTGTAGTCTGTACTCAGACATGTATCTTCCGCTCTTGTATTGTATTAAGGCAGTTGTATGACGATTGTATGAGATGTTGTATCCATGTAGCTGTAATGTTATGATATCATGTTGGAAATCCGGGGCATGTGGCATTGTCATATGTCGCGGTGGGACCGATATGTGCTTCGTCCCCGGATCTGGATGGAAACATCTAGATCTGGAACAGTACCGCATATCGGGCCTTACAATAATCCCCCAAAACCTTAGTTCGGACACAAGAGGGCGACCAAGCAAGCACACACAAATGAAACAAGGAGCTCCCCAGATTCGGGCCACTGTTATGGTGTAACACCCTACTCCTGCATGTTTGGGATTGCTCCAGTGGAGGCGATCACAGAGAGCTTACAAGATTGGGGGTACGGGAATGGCCGACCCCTTCGATGGTGCCTTGGCAAGCACTTAACTACCCTGGCCTGGGTCCTCTTCCTCCTTATTTGGGGGAAGGGATCCCACATGGGACATTCTTACACAAGGGAAAAATTGTCCCCTTATCCCGACTAAAGCTACCTTCCTCTGACAAAGAGATGATTAGATGGGTATTATACCTGGCGATGGCTTCATTTTGAAGTAGAGCGCCTCGTGAGCCATGGGGCTCGTCTCGGGAGATCGCAAGGCATCGTGAAGCAGGGCTTTTTAGGGGTCACCCATCGTGTGCCATAAAGTTTTAGGGGTCACCCATCATGATAAAGCTCCTGTCCAAGGCAAAAGTTTCGACTCCTTGGAATTCACCTCGAAGATATACTAGTCTTCTTATTCTCCAGGAACCTAAGCAATTGTTTATACTCACAAACATTGTTAGTTCCTCTATCGTTTTGACCAACAATATCCAAAACAATTTGGGGAAAAAGCTTGCTCTTACACTGCCCTTCTATTTTTTTTGCATAACGCATCCACATGTGGAGAAGACCATAACAGAGGTTTTCCAGCCATTTTCTACAATAATTTGTATACCTATAGTTGAAATTTGAAGTAGTTGCATAAAACGAATAGAAAATGTGATAAATCACTTAAATATAGCAAAAGAACCCCCAAAGATGCCAAAGTTGCATAGTAATGATTTCATGGTTTATGTTGAGCACAGAAAAAAAACATCTATAAAACTACTAAGATACGTCAACTATCTCTCAAAATTTAAGCGCTTCCCTCTTGAAACCATGAAACTTCATGAGAGTTGGTTCGATTAGTGAAGACTCTACATGGCAACAGTCTCCAAACCATGTCAATTTTTTACCACTCCACTAGTAAAATGCCTATTCTATAGTAGGGAACCACATAAAAATAGAGCCTCATTTGGTTATTCAAAAAAGGCAACCAAGATATTTTAAAGTTGCACAATAAACGATTTGTTATTTGTTTCCTTATTGTGTGTATTAATGGAAATTTCTACTAATGCTTTTATATATAGTGTTGTTAGACTTTGTAAAATAAAACACTAAATGTATGTTTGTTTGTTACATAGTATCATCATTTTTGTTTATCATTTGTTTTTAATGTGAAAGTGTAGAACTGTAGATCTCTTCACATTTAGATGTATCCCAATATAATTGGTCTACCCCGTTACAAATAGATTTCAGCGGATTCAAACTTAATATAAGCTAAGTTGCATCCTACCAAAATGATGTCGTGATGCTGTTAAAAGAACTTGATGATGGGTTGCACTAGATAATAATTTTTTTAACATATCAAGGATTCAGTATGCAACATGATATTTCACATCATCTGCCGCCCTATGTTGCAAGATTATTGTATGATAAAATATGCAACAAAAACAAAAAAAAGATGTTAATGAAAGACATCAGATGATAAGCAAAGATTAATACTCCACCAAACATGATGAATAAAGAATCAAATATTTGATGAATACAAATATTATTTGCTTTAGGGAGGCATTTACAGCATGATGAGCAGCCGAATGCCATGAGTCTCTGAAGGTTTTTTTAGCGTGAGCTCTGTGAAGCACTCGCGAAGACAACAGCGGCACGATCCGATCCGCGAGATACCATGGATCGGGAGCTCGCGCTCGATGCCCTACTCACCGCCTCTACTCTCCAATGCCATGGAGCATTTGCATTTGTGGCCCTGCTCCTCAATGTAGTTGATCTCATATCCACACATCACCGCGTCGTAAATCACTCCTCACCAGGGCCACATTAGTCGTGTCGCTTAGGATGAAATCACTAGCCCTAGATCTTTCTTGAGACAAGCCACTACTCCTTTTATTTTTGAGAGACACATAAATTTATTAAGCGATAGTGAGGTTTATAGGGATAATGAGATCGTCGTGAGGCAAGCCGAGCGAGGTATGCCTATCCCAAGATGCATACCATACCTAGAAATTCTATGAGCTTCATCATTTGATCATCTACTCTCGTGATTAAGATTGCATGGCATAAAAAATACGGAGATTACAAAATTCTTTGGAAATGTCTTCGTACAAACCGCCTGCTTCTTGCGCCAGATGTTCCACCGCTGTCCTACAATCGGATGCAAGATTGACATGCCTGACATTCATGTCATTCGCCAGATGCAATTCTTCTCTACATGCAATACCCTCCAGTGTCGACGGATTGTGAAGGCCATGGATTACAAGATCTAAAGACACCAAATACCGTCCTAGCAACTTCCTATTGACATTACGTGCATATAACGTCGAACGGGCTGGGAGGAATTTTGGGCTCACTCGAAGCTCACATGAGCTCAGGCCATTAAACTTATAAAGCCCGAAGGGGCAGCTAGGTGGTGAAGTTGTGTTCATACAGCTGAAATTATTCGCTGAAAGCGACCCCTTGGGCTACTGTTGATCTCCAGCTTGGCCCGGTTCAGTATTCGCGGCTACTGTAGCAAAGACGCATGGGATCAAAGCTGGCCAAACGGGCCTGATAAATGGGCTGGCACGTAAGCCCGTGTGCCTGGCCCGTCACGGGCCGGCCCGACACGCCAATAAACGGGCCGTGCCAGGCACGTGGCCCGCCTCGGGCCGTGCTTAGGCCGCAAGGCTAGGCACGCGGGCCGGCCCGGCACGGCATGTTTAACTTTTTATATATTTTTCATATATATATTTTATATATATTACAATACATAAACTTAATAATACATAATAATATAATATTTATAATATTTTTTAGAGATATAAGGGCTAAACGGGTCGTCTGTAAGGCACGTTTATTAAATGTGTCGTGCTTGGACCTGAAGGTCAGGCACGCGTGCCGGCCCGACACGACACGTTTATTAAACATGCTTAGCGGGCCGTGCCGTGCTTGGCACGATTTAAGTTATATCATGCCCGTGCCGTGCCGGGCCGGCCCGTTGGCCAGCTCTGCATGGGATTTACCCCGAGGGCCGCGACATCCACTCTCCCTCTTTCCCTTTTTTCCCCTCGTCCAGTCGCCGACTCGCCGCAGCCATCGCCTCCTCTCCCCTCCTACTCGCCGCCGTCGCAGCATGCCCCTCTCTCTTGGCCTCCTCTCCTCCTCTTCCTTGCGCTGCCCCCTCGCCGCGAGATGTCAGGATTGCGAAGCCAAAGAGAGGCTGGTGTGGGGGCGCGCTTCCTCTTTTCCTCCAGATCCGTCCACCGCTCCTCCAGATTCGACTGCCGCTCGCTGCCACTGTTCAGGGGGAAGGAGGAGGGAAAGTAGCAGTGGTAGGAGTAGGTGAGCAATGCCAGCGGGGAGAAGGAGCAGGGCGAGACCGAGCTCACCTTCCTCCTCCTCGTGGCGGTCGGAACGTCGACTTCACCACATCCTCGCCTCCTGTGCGCCATGAGAGGCGCTGCTCTGTCTCTGCCCACGCACTCACTTCCCTGTCAACATCTGGCATGAGGAGAACGCGGCGGTACGGTATTGACTCTCTCTCTCGCTCGCTCGCTCTCTCTCTCCCATGTCCCCATCCTGCTCCCGTCACCTCTTTCCATCCCTTCTTCACATGTACTCCTTTGATGGTGAACAGAGAGGAAAGAATTCGACCATTAGAATAACATATCAGGACTGAGCTAAGGTTGAGAGAACTCCGGGAGAAGGCGGCGAGATGGTGCAGCGTCTGACATACCGGAAGTGGCACGGCTACGCCACCAAGTCCAACCAGACAAGCATCGTTAATACACTAGGTGAGTGAGAATGATCTATCTCCTTTTTAGAGAACTGCATTTGTGATTTGCTTACTGCTCAGTGTCTACCATATGTGCATTATACTGTGTGGAGATAATGTTTACTCTTTGTCCACCATATATGCTGGTTGCTTAGTTATCCCGTTCTTCTTTACTTCAACCCAAAGGATATATGTTATAGAAAGAAATTGCTATAATTCATGTTTTTAGAAGTATACTTGTTGGTGACTGTTATTTGAGCATATACTAATTCGTACAGTTTTGTTTCCCTATCCAGCAATGTAAAGGTTCATAACGTCACAATTAAGGCCTTGTTGGATGCTCCATTCACTGATGGCATAGTGCTAGCCACTGTTGCTTCCAGGGGAGGTAATATGGCGTGTGAGGCCACCGGCGGGATTAGCAGGAGTGGAATTGCAGGGAAGGAGGAGGCCGGCGATAAGACGAGAAGGGAGTTTGTTGTTGTTTTGTATGGGGCAGCGCTCCTGCAAGATCACCGGGAGGATGGTAACCTATTCTTGGCATTGCTCTTTTCCATCATGTCCCAGTGGTTCAGATTCAGAGTTAACTCATTGTGCAAGTTTTGGTTGTCTCCAGCTTCTACTAGAGTTCATATTAGCTTCCGTGCTGTACTCCTATGCATCCATGTTCTATCTATTTGTCCCTCTACAAATCATGGTGTTTCTTAGTTTTCCGTATATATATTCCTTTATTTTGCTGCGGCTTGATGAGCACCTTTCCCTAGAGTTCATATTAGCTTCCTTTCCCTAGAAATCATGGTTCAACATCTTTAAGTTTAGATGCTTTAAATTTACTAGGTTTAGTTCACTATTGTATTTTCAACCAATAGAGGTTAGTCAATAAAAAATGTTCACCGTTTTATTCTCTTACTCTCTTGCCATTTGCTACATTCACTTGAGTAATGTGTAATTTGGTATTATTTTATTTCCTCTGCACATACGCTATTCCAGTGCAACTTTCATGTGCACCTTGATTTCTATAGGTGATCTTTTATGTAATTCCAAGCTATGGGGATCAGGACTTGAAATTTTATCTTGCGGTTCATTAACTGTTATAGGTCATGCATAGTCATCTACATGATGAAATAAATAAGAGACGGGGTAGCTTGTGCTCTTATAAACTACCTCCGATTTTCTCCGCCTCTCTGATTTGGCTTGATAATACATGTACTTTCTAAAATGGTGTGTGCAGATTCGAGAAAGAGGGGGAGGAGAAGAATAATCTAGCGGAGGAAGGTGCTGAACTGGAATGTTATCTACCCAACATCCATTGCAGGTTGATGTTTCATCTTTCCTTCTACAGCTACTATGCATCTATTAATATAGGATTTGATTGCTCAAACTGAAAAGCTCAACTAAAGGAAGACACCTATTTCTATGCACATATCTTTTGTTGCTAGAAGAATCTGTAGAGAAGAAAAGAATATGTCTCCCCGTCCATTGTCGTTTCAGATTCATGTGAAGTCTATATTTCTTAGTTTCAATTAAATAATTGTTTAATTCATGGTTGCTTCAGTTGCTGCCCATGTGATTGGTAGCCTACAATTTGTTCATGGGTTTTCATTGCTCAATTTTTTCCTTGGACAGGAGAGGGCCAACAACACCTTTCATAGGAGCAGCCACCATTCAGTACAGAACAGGTATATTTGCAGTTCCGGTTCCCTTCCATTTATTTACCGGCAAGAAACACTGGCCTCTGTTTTGTTTTTTATACTCCATTTAATTCAGCAGACAAAGTATAAAAAGGCAATTCATGCTCGACAAAGTGTAAAAACACTAGGGGTATCATTTATATAGTTATTTGGAATGCAAGGTTAGGAATTAGGTGCTTCTCTCTTTACCTCTGATTATGTCATCCTCTCTGATTTTGTCTTGATAATATATGGACTTTCTATAATGGATATGTGCAGATCCAAGGAAGAGAGGGAGGAGAAGAATAGTCTAGCGGCGGAAGGTGAATATTTTTATAGATGATTTCCCGCATACTGTCCACATTTTTTTGTTGCTGCTCCATACATAACATGATTTTCTCATATGTTATTATGATGTATCTATTATTCATGTACATGCACTATTTGGTAAGGTCCTAATTAACATTGTTCCGTCGCCATTGAATAAATATAGTTAGTTTTTGTCGTCCAAAAAGAGAACTGCATATATTCATAGTTGGTTATAGGTCTTGATAGTATTTGTATCTTATATTTGTAATGTATGGTTTACCATTTCCAAATGAATAAACATGGCACTGGTTTTTACTCTCCCCCGCCGCCGTTGTCCTATGTTCTTGTTGCAGCCACGGGAGTGAAGGACGAGACCTCCCCAGTCCCCCCCTTAATACTCTGCTCCTTTGCACGAGCGCCTTCACCGGCCCGGATTAGCTCGAGATTGCTGGGAGGCGTAGGGGTGGGTATGGAGGAGCTGTGGTGTAGAGGCGTGGATCAGACGAGGGTGAGGGAGGTGGGGTGGTGGTCAGAGAAGGAAATCGGGATAGGGTGAGGCTGAGGAGGAGATGCAGCTGCAACCAGAGGAGTAGATCGATAGATCGATACCCTCCCTGGCGGTAGTGGAGGTGCATGTATCATCTGTGGTGAGCTTCTTCAACGAAATCTTGATCAAGCTTCACCACCTCTGGCCCTTCGCTTCCTATCTCGACCCAGCATTGCAGGTCTCTCTCTCTCTCCCTTGATGTCAAGTTCAATCCCATCTTTATTGTCATGTTATTCATCCAGTTCCATTTTATTTAGTTGTTGTTTTATAGGTAGTGTTGCTTCTATTTTCTGCCATCCTTTCTGCTGCATCTTTGAAACTTCAGTCTTGATAGAACTGCTGGTTTGGATCATCATTTCACTTGAGTGGGACAAACCTGCTACATGGATTTAAGTATCTTTATTTTCTGCTACATGGCAGCAGCACCTGATATGCGAAGACTTTTTGGTAACTATGGCCCAAGCCTTCTCTTCTGCTTCTCACGAGTTAGTTCTACTGCAACTCATTTGGTATACCACTTCGGAACTGAAAAGTGGATGAATTAATCTGTTGAATTTGATTATTCTCATGTTGTTTAACACAGTTTGGGCTTTGCTTTCACTTTCCTGATTTGATTTTGTTGGAAGATCGCGATTCTTTGCTTTTTCAATACTGCCTAATAAAAATAACTAGGTGAGCTTTCACTTTGTTTATTCTTATCATTTACCAACCAAAAGCAAAACAACCCAATATTGATTTATAGCTAGAAAATGTTTTCTTGAATTTCCAGTTACATTTGGTCACAAGATTTTTCTCTATTTTTGCCAGGTGAGCTTAGTTGTTCTGCCAGGAGAACTTTATGCTTGTGTCGAGGAAAAGGTCCACCAATCGATGTGCATGAAACATGATGCATTCTTCTTTTTGTATACCCTGTTTAGTATGGTTATCAGGAGGCCACCTGTGTTTATTTCTTTTTTTTATGGTTATGGACCTATCATGAGCTTGTGATATATTTCTTTTATTCCTTGGCTTGTTAGACACCAAAAAATATGCGGTCATATGCTTGATTTAGTTGTCATGTTAAATTTATGGCACATAAAGTTTGTGTTGTTTGCTATGAAAAGAATGAAGTGTTTTGAGTAATTGTGGATTCTTTGTGGATGCATCAGGGTTTTTCTTTTCTGATTATGCCATGGTTCTTAACGTTTCTTGATAACATCACATTATTCAGCATACACTTTAGGCCAACTTATTTCTCATGCACTATTTAGCGCAACGGGATGAGTAACGCCAAATTAGTTGGCAAAATGATCATCCCATGTTATATGAGTAACACAAAATTTGTTGGTAATATAGACAGAGAAAACAATGTATCAATAGACCCTACTTCATTACATATGTAAATACAAAAAATAGTGGTTCAATGAAACTGTACTTCAGTATCAACGAAAAATTAGTTCCCCTGTCTATAGTGACATCAAAATGCGCAACTTGTCATCTAGTAGGGGTAAAAGGCTCAGCCAAGCTGACTCCTAAAGCG
The DNA here is from genome assembly GCA_950022295.1 of Bromus sterilis. Classification (NCBI taxonomy): domain Eukaryota; kingdom Viridiplantae; phylum Streptophyta; class Magnoliopsida; order Poales; family Poaceae; genus Bromus; species Bromus sterilis. The sequence goes on along the minus strand of OX465596.1, from coordinate 263,436,904 downwards.
TCGCAAATCCTATTTAACGCCCATCGGCATTAAAAGGAGAAACTTTAGCTAAAACGCCCCAGTGAATGGCACGAGGCAGGCCAGCCCACGTTTTATTTATTTTTTGTTTCCAATTTCTTCAAAAAACAAATTCTATTTCACCTCCTTTTTTTTCATGTTCCACTTTTTTTTTCTGTTTTGGCGCCACCATTTGTCGTTTATTTAATTCAATGGATCCCATGTGTAAGAAGAGGGTGCATAGATGGATGAACTCACCACCAACTTAAATTTTGATTATTTTTCATATTTTTTATAATATACAGTGAACTTTTTTTTAGTATATGATGAACATTTTTAAAATAGTTATTGGTTTTTGAAAATATTTTGAACTGTTTTAAAGTATATATTGAACTTTTTAAAATGGGAGGAGCAAATACATAAGAGTAGCCCAATCTCGTTGATTAACAGAAGCAGCCCAATTTAAGATACAAAGCTTGACCTAGCAACTAGTATGAATAATTTTCATTTCAAAATACCAGCGTACGACTTGGACGTTTGCCTCACAAAAAGAAATATGCTCGCACGCATTGTCGCCGGCGAGAGTATGCTGTTTTTTTTTTGAAAATGATACACACCACAACGTGTGGGTGGAGCGCTTCGGTCCACATGTTTTTAGATGACAATTTTAGTGTATAGATGTCAATTATGAGCCAAAATTGTCATGTTGAAACAAAAGTTGTCATGTATATTTCAACATGGCAATTTTGGCTCATAATTGTCATCTATACATAACTAAAATTGTCATTTAAAAACATGTTGACGAAAGCGCTCCGCTCACACATGTGGCAACTATCAGGTCTTTTTTATTAGGCCAGTGATAGGCGCCAGTCGATCGGCGCTACTTTTGCGCCGGTCAGACGCGGACCGTCTGATCTTGACGATTTAACGGTCCAGATTCGCGTGTACCCCTTCGTTTTTTACTACAACATTTGCGGCACTTTCGCAATTTTTTTGATACACGGATGCAACATTTTTATTTTTGGTGTTTTTTGCAGCTAAAAAATTGTGGCTAATCACTTTATAACTTTTTCGTTGTAGCAAAAACTCTTAACGGTAGTAGCCAAAACACACAACAGTGGAAGCAAAAATTTAAAACGGTTGCAACATTGTGCGTAACAAAAACATACAACGGTAGTAGCAAAACATACAACGGTTGTAGCAGACAAAAGTAACGGTTGCAACAAAATTCATCGTCACTGTCGTCGAAGTCGTAGCTCCGCAGTGGTGATGTAGCAAAAATCTTGGCCGGTAGTAGCAAAAACATAAAACAGTAAAAACAAAACGGTTCACTGGTTGCAACATTACATACTCAGATATTACCCCTGTACATTGTGCATTGTAGCAAAAATACCAGTTTATTGCTTTGTAGCAAAAATATGATATGGTTGTAGCAAAAATATGATGCGGTTGTAGCAAAAAAAATTGATGGCTGTGCACGGATCTGCTCATGGCCATGGCGGCCATGGCCGGCGGCGTGGGGGCACGAGGAGGTGCGGGCTCGACGGAGGGGGACCGGGGCGGGCTCGGCTCGTCGGGGAGGGGCCGGATCTGGGCAGAGGGAGAACGCGGGCGAGGTCCCGGAGCACGGCGGCGAGCTCCTCGAGCTCCACGCGGGCAGCAGCCATGGCACGGCGGCGACTCTCGGCGGCAGCGCACGACGGCGGAACGCGGATAGCGGCCATGGCGAGGAGCGGCGGCTCGCAGCGGCCATGGCAGGTGTCGACGCGCGACAGAGGTAAGGGGTGGATTGCTACTGAAAGAGGCGACCGGCGCACCCACTCGGCCGGGCGGGATCGTTTACCTTTTTATTATTATTGATAAAACCCCGCCACGCTGTTCTCGCCCTCTGGGGACAACGCCGTCCTCGCCTCGCCAAGCGCCACTGCTGCACATCCCAGTCTCGCCACGCCGAGATATGAACGTTGTGCACGCCGTTGTGTGCAATCTCCAAGCCATGCATGCTGCTCGTGCTACCGACTGGAGCCACCCCGTGGTGCTTTTCCTTCTCCATGAGTCCATGACTTCGACTACGCCGCCCCAACGTCCCGACGCTCTGCCTCAATGTTTCCGATGCTGACGCCACCGCAATCTAGGTCGACCTGGCATTGAACAGCGCCACCAAGGCCGGTGAGCCAACCTACCGGCCAGGGCCAGGGATGGTCGGTCTGATCCTAGCTCGTATCGGGGGATCGCTGGAGTACCGAGCGGAGCCCCGGCATGGGTCGTCGCCAGCTAGTTTTGGCTTGCTCGAGCCGATTCATGTACAACCTGACCTGTGGACTTGTTGTGGGGGAGCAAACATTGTTGCTCTCAGGTTTATATAAAATTTAAACGCTAGAGTATGGCAATTGGGCAGCAGGCAAGAGGATGACGATTGGGAAACAACAGCGGTCCACTCTGCTATCGAGTGCGAGTCCCACCATCCGCGGTTTATTTTATTTCAATGGGTCCCATGTGTAAGAAAAGGGTGTATAGTTGAGTGATCAACTTAAATCTTTAGAAGTACTAGCATAATGCACGTGCGTTGCTACGAAGCTATAGAAAAGACAATAAGTACTTAGCGGATTGTACAAAGATGATGGTATCTTGCAATTGTTCCATGATTTGCGGTTAAAAAAAAAGCAAAAATATAACGAAAGATTATAATCAGTTGAAAAATCTTAAGCGACCATAGTAGGTCCTTTGCAAGATTTATAGTGGGATAACATTTTGAATTTTAAGACATACCAGAATGGTAAGTTGATGCACAAGATCGTGAAATTGCAATTTATTTGCTCTCTTGTGATATGATAGAGCTGGAAGACTGGTTGGGAAGAGAAATTAAAATCAGGACCATGATCATGAGTTAGGGTCACGTACTATTCAAATAAATTGTGTATTCATGAGTTTTTTTCGAGAAAACGCAAAGGACCTTTGCGTTTCTTTTCATTGAATAGAAATGAGTGGGTTTACATGCACCCTAGGGTTTTTGAATTACAACGAATCAGTGCACACCCCACAACGGGGGAAACACAACTCTAATCCAAGCTTCCTGAGCCCTTTCCCAGGAGCATGCTTCCTCCTTGATCCTATTGACAAGCTCGCCAACAGAGGGTCTCACGTTCTCGAAGACACAAGGAGCGCGGCGGATTTTAGGGATTTGTGTTGTGCCGGCGGCGAGTTTCACTTCGCGTGCAACCACCAGTCTAAGAGGGTAGGTTCGTGGCTGGGCGTCGGTGCAGGGATGCGCAGCCAGGCCAACGTGTCGTGCCATGCCTTCCTTGCCAAAGGGCAGCCAAGTATCAAATGCCAGAGCATTTTCGGGGCCTGTTCGCAGAGGAGGCATCGCGGGTGATGGTGAAGGCCATGGCAAGCTAGACGATAGGCGGTCCAGCAACGGTCCAAGTTGGCGAGCCAATGGAAGAACTTCACCCGAGGTGGTGCCCAACCCTTCCAGATCAATTTCCGGGAGGAGCAAGACATGGATCCATGGAAGGTTTCCGCATAGTAGGATTTTGCAGAATATGTGCCGCTCTCCGACCACTTCCAAATCAGCTGGTCTGCGGTGTCTGTCAGTGCGGTATGTTGCGCAATCTGCCATAGTTGTAGGTATGGGCCATCTCATGGAGGCCAATGACGCTGTGAATGTCGCGTGCCCAAGAGTTGCCATGAAGGCCTTCTGCCACAATCCGCGGCTTGCGCCGGCGCATGGGGATGCAGCTGTAGAGTGCGGGCATTAGCTCGACAATGGATTTCCCATTAATCCAGCGATCCTCCCAGAATAGCGCAGTCGGTCCAGTTCCAATAATCATGGACGCGGAGGCCGCGAAGAACGCGCGATCGTTGGTAGAGAGCTGTAGGTCGAGACCTTGCCAAACACGCTTCGGGTCAGTGCATGAGAACCATAGACAGTGCATCCGTAGTGCGAGGCCGGCGCGCTCAAGGTCGCGTACTCCCAAGCCTCCGTTAGCGTCAAGGCGGCCGACCCAGAGGAAACCGCGCTGAATTATCTCGAGTTGTTTGATGGTTTTCTTGGGAGGGTCAAGCACAAGCAACAGGTGCACAGGTACAACGCCGAGGACGGACTTGACCATGGCGAGCCGTCCGACCTTGTTCATCAGAGAGGCCTTCCAGGATGGGAGGGGCCAGCAACCTTATCAACCTAGGGTTCCAACTGTGCGGCAGAGGGGAGCCGCGTCGTGTGGGGAATGCCAAGGTAAGTGATCGGAAGCTCTACAACAGGGCAACCCAAGATGGTGACCATCTTGGTGGCTTCCATGTCGCCGTGCAGGACAGTGGCCAAGCTCTTGTCATAGTTGACATGGAGGCCCGACGCTTTGCCGAATAGGGTAATGCTCTCTCTGATCGAGGCCACGTCGCTCTCGGTGGCATGGCATAAAAGCACGACATCATCGGCATATAGAGATATCGCCGGTATGGTCCTCTACGGATGAAGCGGTTGCAAGATGCCAAAGCCGTGGGATTGTCTCATGAGCCGGCGAAGCGTGTTGACGGCGAGCACGAACAACTTTGGAGCCAGGGGGTCTCCCTGGTGGTGTCCTCTCCCGTGGCAAATTTATTTATTTGGTATTGGTCTCTCACAAAGTAAACATTTTTTTATTGAAGGTTGCTAGACCCACATGTGGGTAGAAGTGCATTTATCTATTTGTATGGTCCCACATGTGAACTTACCATAACTCCAACCTTTATAAGTAGGAAGTACATATTATGAAGTAAAATCATGGCACCATACCAAATTTAAACTATTTCTTACTTGTTTTTCATTTTCATTATTTTTGGCAAAAAAAGTCAATTTTTAGGTGGTACCACAAGATTTTTTTTGCATGTTCCCCTTCTGATTTTTCTTTCATAAGGCATACACAAGTGAAGAAGACAACAACGAAGATTTTTCAAGTCATTTTCTACAATAATGTGTGTCCTATAGTTCAAATATGAATTAATTGCATAAAACGCAAAAAAATGCGATAAATCACTTCAATATAGCAAATAGACCCCAAAAGATGTCAAACTTGCACAGTAATAATTTCATGGTCTATGTTGAGCATAGAAAAAATATTCTGCAAACAAGGAAGATGCATCCACTATCTCTCAGAATTTAAGCGGTTCCCTCCCGAAACCACGAAACTTCATCGAAGATGGTTCGATTTATGCAGACTCTACATGGAAAAAGTCTCAAAACCGTCTTAAATTTTTACCACTGCATTTTTAAGTAAAATCATGGCACCATGCCAAAATTGAACTATTTCTGACTTATTTTTCATTTTCATTATTTACGGAAACAAAAAATTCCATATTTTAGGTGGTTCCACACAATGTCTTTGCATGTTGCCCTTCTGATTATTCTTGCATAAGGCATACACATGTGGAGAAGACAATACCAGAGTTTTTTCGAGCCATTTTTCTACAATAGTTTGTGTACCTATAGTACAAATCTGAATTACTTGCATAAAATGCAAAGAAAATACGATAAATCACTTAAATATAGAAAATGAACCCCGAAAGATGTCAAACTTTTACAGTAAAAATTTCATGGTCTATGTTGACCATAGAAAAAAATGATTTGCAAACCAATGAAAATACGTCAACTATCTCTCAAAATTTAACTGGTTCGCTCTCGAAACCACGAAGCATTATCGGAGATGGTTCAATTTTTGACGACTCTACATGGCAACAGTCTCGAATTTTTACTACTGTATTATGAAGTAAAAAATCATGGCACCATGCCAAATTTGAACTATTTCTGACTTAGTTTTCAATTTGATTATTTTCTGAACCGGAAAATTCCATTTTGAGGTGTTTCCACACAATATTTTTGCATGTTTCCCTTCTGATTTTTTCTTCCATAAGGCATCCACAGGTGGAGAAGACCGTAACAGAGAGTTTTTATCCATTTGTCTACAATAATTTTCATACCTATACTACAAATCTAAATTATTTACATAAAACACAAATAAAATGTGATAAATCACTTAAATATAGAAAATGAATCCCGAAAGATGTGAAAGTTGCACAGTAATGATTTCATTGTCTATGTTGAGCATAGAAAAACTCATCTGCAAACAACGAAGATACGCCAACTATCTCTCAAAATTTAAGTGGTTCCCTCTCGAAACCACCAAACTTCATCGGAGATGGCTCTATTTGTGAAGACTGTACATGGGAACAGTCTCGAAAGCATGTAAAATTATTACCACTGTATTATGAAGTAAAATAAATCATGGCACATGCCAAATTTGAACTATTTCTGACTTATTTTTCATTTTCATTTTTTAAAGAAACAAAAGCTCCATTTTTTAGGTGATTTCACACAATGTTTTTGCATGTTGCCCTTCTAATTTTTCTTTCTTAAGGCATACACATTTTGAGAAGACCATAACAGAGATTTTTCTAGCCATTTTTCTACAAAAAATTGTATACCTATAGTTCAAATCTGAATTACATGCATAAAACACAAGGAAAATGCGACAAATCACTTAATTATAGCAAATAAACCCCGAAAGATGCAAACGTTTCACAATAATGATTTCATAGTCTATGTTGACCATAGAAAAAAAACATCTACAAACAACGACGCTAAGTCAACTATCTCTCAAAATTTAAGCGGTACCCTCTCGAAACCATGAAACTTCATCGGGGATAGTTCGATTTGTGAACACTCTATATGGAAATAGTCTACAAACAGTAAAAAAACTCCACCGCATTATGAAGTAAAAGCATGGCACCATGCCAAATTTTATTTGTTTCTGAATTCATTTAAATTTTAATTATTTTAAGAAATGAAAAAAGTCAATTTTCTAGGTGGTTCCACATAATGTTTTCGCATGTTGCCCTTCTGATTTTTCTTGCATAAAGCATCCATATGAGGAGAAGACCATAATAGAGATTTTTTCTACAATAATTTGTGTATCTAAAGTTCAAATCTGAATTACTTGCAAAAAACTAAAATAAAATGCGATAAATATTTTAAATATAGAAAATGAACCCCTAAAGATGCCAAACTTGCACATTAATGATGGCATGGTACATGTTGAGCATAGAAAAAAAATCATCTTCTAACAACGAAGATACTTTAGCTATCTCTAGAAAATTAAACGTTTTCCTCTCGAAACCTCGAAACTTCATCGGAGAGGGTTCGATTTGTGAAGACTCTACATGGCACGAGTCTCCAAACCATCTCAAATTTTTATCACTGTATTATGAAGTAAAATCGTTGCACCATGCCAAATTTGAACTATTTCTGACTTATTTTCATTTTCATTATTTCGAGAAACGAAAAATACCATTTTTAGGTGGTTCCACACAATGTTTTTGCATGTTGCCTTTCTGATTTTTCTTGCATAAGGCATCCACATGTGTAGAAGACCATGCAGAGATTCTAGCCATTTTCTACAATAATTTGTGTACCTATAGTTCAAATCTGAATTCCTTGCATAAAACACAAAGAAAATATGATAAATCACGTAAATCTATAGCAAATGAACCCCGCAAAATGCCAAACTTGCATAGTAATGATTTCTTTGTCTATGTTGAGCTTAGAAAGAAAATCATCTCAAACAACAAAGATAAGTCAACTATCTCTCAAAATTTAAGCGATTACCTTTCGAAACCACGAAACTTCATTGGAGATGGTCTGATTTGTGAAGAATCTACATGGAACGGTCTCCAAACCGTCTCAAATTTTTACCACTGTATTATGATGTAAAATCATGGCACCAGCCGAATTTGAACTATTTATAACTTATTTTTCATTTTCATTATTTTGGGAAACAAAAAAGTCCATTTTGAGGTGGTTCCACACAAAGTTTTTGCATATTGCCTTCGGATTTTTCTTGCATAAGGTATACACATGTGGAGAATACCATAACAGAGATTTTTCAGAAATGCATATGTACATATGTAAGTGGGTACATGTGATATCATGTCCACACAATGCTAAAGATTTGCTTTGAGATCCGTAGTAAAGTTTGCTAGGAACATTACCTTTTTTATACAAGAACAATGCAATGTACCTAATCCTTAAGGAAAATTCTATGTTTCTCAAGTGAATTGAATCATACGTTTTCAAGTCATGTAGAAACCTATAATTAATAGGATCTCAGTCCTACCTTTTTCCTGCTCCTATGTTTATATAATCCTACGAACATTGAAGCGATTTTTAGTTCCAGTTCATATTTGTTGTTAGAAAGTTATGGTCTGTATTCGAATAACTACTTATGATGGTAAGATATAATAAAAACAAGCGCATAGTGCAAAAGATGTAGGAATTTCTGACAGAAATCTCAAACAGCAATGTACGGATAGGATATCACATGTACCCTCTTGTACATGTAAAAAATCCGCACTCGAGATTTTTCTAGCCATTTTTCTACAATAGTTTGTATACCTATAGTTGAAATCTGAATTATTTGCATAAAACATAAAGAAACTGTGAATAATCACTTAGATATAGCAAATGAAACCTGATAGATGGCATACTTGCAAAGTAATTATTTCATGGTCTATGTTGGTCGTTGAAAAAAAAATCATCTGCAATGAAAGAAGATACGTCAACTATCTCTCAAAATTTAAGAGGTTTCCTCTCGAAACCACGAAACTTCATCGGAGATGGTTCGATTTGTGAAGACTCTACATGGAAACAATATCCAAACCATGTCCAATTTTTACCACTGCATTATGAAGTCAAGGCATGGCACCACGCCAAGTTTCAGATTTTTTTTCTCTTATTTTACATTTTCAAAAATTTCAACAACACAAAATTCCATCAAAAATCCCTAGCTAGAGGTTAAGCCTCATTAATACCCCCTCAACCTTACCATATAATGTTGTACCCCTCCTTCCCCCTCGCTAGCCCCAAATCCCAATTCTTCCTTCTTACCATCGTAGCCATTGCGTCCCAATCCACCCCACCGAGTCCTCCGACCTCACCACCAGTGCCTTCTTAATCGCCAGAAACCATCTTGAGGGAAGCGGAGAACACAAATACGACCGTGGTCATCCTGGAGGTCATCAAGGAGATCTCGGGCTTAGGCACGCAGATGGTCTCGGCATAGGCTAATGTCTGGGCTGATGCCACCAAGACCGTAGCGACAGAAGCGGCTCGCTTGCATGATGCAACCAGCAAAGTGGTGGGCATAGCCCGTGAAACCTTTGAGAGCTGGGTTGGGGCGTATACGGCTGCCCGCGTTGTGAAGAAGCGCAAAGTCAAGGCCACTAAATCTTACGATTCCACGGTAAATCTCTCTAAATCTCTCAGGCTCCTGGAGGTCATAGATCAAGAGAAGGTGGGTGTGGCCCGAAGTGTAGCCGACCACGCCGATCTGGCCACTCTCACTTCCATTTCCCAAATCAAATCCTCCATGGACATAGACGATGGCTTTCTCTCGTTCAAGGAAATGGTGAGGAAAGAGAAGGATTTGGAGCCTTCTTTGCGATATCAGATGATGAACAAGGCGAGACAGTATTTATATGGTGCAGCCAATTGTCAGTAGCTCGCTTTAGTTATCTTATTATTCTAGTGAATTCTCTGTTGTGCAAGATGGCTCACATGAGCATCACAACTGGAAAATAAATGAAAATAAAAGATGTATGTGCAACTATTAAGGACTTTGTGCATAATTGCACCAACTTCAAATAATGCATGTCCAATTGACCAAATGGACAACACCGCAAAATCTTGTATGACATGATCGAATTCGAGCAAGTCTACAAAAAAGGCAAGCATTGAAAAATAGTACATAATTAAATTGAATTAGAATTAAAGTCAATTAAATAAAAGGAGCAACGACTTGCTCGAATTCGATCATGTCATACAAGATTTTGCGGTGTTGTCCATTTGGTCAATTGGACATGCATTATTTGAAGTTGGTGCAATTATGCACAAAGTCCTTAATAGTTGCACATAGATCTTTTATTTTCATTTATTTTCCAGTTGTGATGCCCATGTGAGCCATCTTGCACAACAGAGAATTAACTAGAATAATAAGATAACTAAAGCGAGCTACTGACAATTGGCTGCACCATATGAATACTGTCTCGCCTTGTTCATCATCTGATATCGCAAAGAAGGCTCCAAATCCTTCTCTTTCCCCACCATTTCCTTGAACATAAGAAAGCCATCGTTTCTGTCCATGGAGGATTTGATTTGGGAAATGGAAGTGGCACTGGCCAGATCGGCGTGGTCGGCTACACTTCGGGCCACACCCACCTTCTCTTGATCTATGACCTCCAGGAGCCTGAGAGATTTAGAGAGATTTACCGTGGAATCATAAGATTTAGTGGCCTTGACTTTGCGCTTCTTCACAACGCGGGCAGCCGTATACGCCCCAGCCGAGCTCTCAACGGTTTCACGGGCTATGTCCACCACTTTGCTGGCTGCATCATGCAAGAGAACCGCTTCTGTCGCTACGGTCTTGGCGGCATCAGCCCAGACATTAGCCTACGCCGAGACCATCTGCGTGCCTAAGCCCGAGATCTCCTTGATGACCTCTCGAATGACCACGGTCGTATTGGTGTTCACCGCCTCCCTCAAGATGGTTGCTGGCGATTAAGAAGGCACTGGTGGTGAGGTCGGAGGAATCGGTGGGGGTGGATTGGGACGCAATGGCTACGATGGTAAGAAGGAAGAATTGGGATTTGGGGCTAGCGAGGGGGAAGGAGGGGTACAACATTATATGGTAAGGTTGAGGGGGTATTAATGAGGCTTAACCTCTAGCTAGGGATTTTTGATGGACTTCTGTGTTGTTGAAATTTTTGAAATTGTAAAATAAGAGAAAAAATCTAAAACTTGGCGTGGTGCCATGACTTGACTTCATAATGCAGTGGTAAAAATTGGACATGGTTTGTATATTATTTCCATGTAGAGTCTTCAAGAATCGAACCATCTCCGATGAAGTTTCGTGGTTTCGAGAGGAAACCTCTTAAATTTTGAGAGATAGTTGACGTATCTTCTTTCATTGCAGATGTTTTTTATTCAACGACCAACATAGACCATGAAATAATTACTTTGCAAGTATGCCATCTATCAGGTTTCATTTGCTATATCTAAGTGATTATTCACAGTTTCTTTGTGTTTTAGGCAAATAATTCAGATTTCAACTATAGGTATACAAACTATTGTAGAAAAATGGCTAGAAAAATCTCGAGTGCGGATTTTTTACATGTACAAGAGGGTACACGTGATATCCTATCCGTACATTGTTGTTTGAGATTTCTGCCAGAAATTCCTACATCTTTTGCACTATGCGCTTGTTTTTATTATATCTTACCATCATAAGTAGTTATTCGAATACAGACCATAACTTTCTAACAACAAATATGAACTGGAACTAAAAATCGCTTCAATGTTCGTAGGATTATATAAACATAGGAGCAGGAAAAAGGTAGGACTGAGATCCTATTACTTATAGGTTTCTACATGACTTGAAAACGTATGATTCAATTCACTTGAGAAACATAGAATTTTCCTTAAGGATTAGGTACATTGCATTGTTCTTGTATAAAAAAGGTAATGTTCCTAGCATACTACGGATCTCAAACAAATCTTTAGCATTGTGTGGACATGATATCACATGTACCCGCTTACATATGTACGTATGCATTTCTGAAAAATCTCTGTTATGGTATTCTCCACATGTGTATACCTTATGCAAGAAAAATCCGAAGGAAATATGCAAAAACTTTGTGTGGAACCACCTCAAAAATGGTCTTTTTCATTTCCCAAAATAATGAAAATGAAAAATAAGTTATAAATAGTTCAAATTCGGCTGGTGCCATGATTTTACATCATAATACACTGGTAAAAATTTGAGACGGTTTGGAGAGCGTTCCATGTAGATTCTTCACAAATCAGACCATCTCAAATGAAGTTTTGTGGTTTCGAAAGGTAATCGCTTAGATTTTGAGAGATATTTGAATTATCTTGTTGTTTGAGATGATTTTCTTTCTATGCTCAACATAGACAAAGAAATCATTACTATGCAAGTTTGGCATTTTGCGGGGTTCATTTGCTATAGATTTACGTGATTTATCATATTTTTCTTTGTGTTTTATGCAAGTAATTCAGATTTGAACTATAGGTACACAAATTATTGTAGAAAAATGTCTAGAATCTCTGCATGGTCTTCTACACATGTGGATGCCTTATGCAAGAAAAAACAGAAAGACAACATGCGAAAACATTGTGTGGAACCACCTCAAAAATGGTATTTTTCGTTTCTCGAAATAATGAAAATGAAAATAAGTCAGAAATAGTTCAAATTTGGCATGGTGCCACGATTTTACTTCATAATACAGTGGTAAGAATTTGAGATGGTTTGGAGACTCGTGCCATGTAGAGTCTTGACAAATCGAACCATCTCCGATGAAGTTTCGTGGTTTCGAGAGGAAAACGTTTAATTTTCGAGAGATAGCTAAAGTATCTTCGTTGTTAGAAGATGATTTTTTTTCTATGCTCAACATGTACCATGCCATCATTAATGTGCAAGTTTGGCATCTTTCGGGGTTCATCCAACGAGGGACTCGAACTTGAGACCTCTCGGTTACAACCTGACGGTGCACACCACTGGACCACTTCTCCAAATTCGACAGAAGGAGGGGAACAAAAGAAGCTATATTATCCCCGCGCTAACTGAAATAACTAACGTAACTAATGGCGAAGACTGATGAAACTGAATTTCATCTGTGCCGGCGACAGTCGAGATCATAGTGTGCTCAAAGGTTGTGCCTTACTCACGCTCTCCATGTACCAAGAGGCCCCCCGGCATGACCCGGACACGCCATAGACTTGAAATGGCGGTGACGAACTACGCAAAACAAGATGCCAATGAGAAACTGCCCAAAGCCTAGACACTACTGTAGATCTACGGGGAGAAGGGGAAGCTCACCTAGGGTTGCTCGGAGTCAAAGGACAATCTGGGTGGCGCGGGCTCGATGAGGGGGATGAAGACACGGTCATCGGCTGCGCTAGAAGAGGAGGAAGATGGCAGAGACGTCATGTAGATGCCTTGGCTCCTTTGCTTGCGCGGGACAATGAAGACAGCGATGGGGGATTCTCTTGGGAGCTAATGGTTGTGGTCGTTGACGATCAGTGGTGAAATGTAGGCTACGGATCAGCGACCTTGGTGGAACAGGGGAGGAAGAAAACGACGATGGAGGTGGCGGCGGGGAAAACTGGAGAGAGGTCTCTCTAGGATTTCAAGGAGCCCGGTGTAACATCCCAAAATTTTCTAAATTTTGGATTGTTAATAAATAAATTATAATAATGATTGTTTGCTTGATATGTTTGATTTTCACTAGGATCTAAAACTTTTGGAGTTTATTGAATATTAAAATGAGAGGGAATAAAATGACTTTCCCTAATATTCACCGTTGGTGTTTTGAAATTTATTATTGAAAACAAATCCAACAAATTAAAATGAGAGAAGGTAATATGACTCCATCATTATAAAAGAAAGTTGGAAATGTTTTAATGTGATTTTATTTTAATTTAATTGGAGTTATTTAAATAATTTTCTATTCAAAATAATAATAACATGAGAGAAGATAAAATGACTTCTTCAAAAAAATTGAGTGGAAACCATTTAAATAATTATTTGACATTTTTGTGAATTTCTAAAATATTTTATAATAAATAAGGTCATTGAAAAATGTATTTATTTTTATTTATTTTTTTGGAAAATATGTTCATTGCATAATTTTCTTTAGATTATTTGACGAATTTAGGAATTTATTTCATATTTTTCTGATGTGTATTTATTTTTGTAATATTGTTTGAAGTTTGGGATTTAAAGAAAAAAAACTGTACCCAGTCGGCCCAGTGGCCCTTTCTCGCCACGGGCGCAATTTGACCCGGGACGTATTTAAAATAAAAATTCGGGCTATATAAGATTTCGAAATTATTCTTTTTCGTTTTTTTTCAAAAACCCTAAATCGCCCGCGCCTCGATATCCGTGCCGCCACCGACGAACCTCGGGATCCGCGTCGGCGATAAACCTCGATTTCCGTGTCGGCGATCTCGATTTTCCATACGGTGAACCTTGATTTCTGTGCCACCGATAACCCTCAAAATCCGTGCCGTCGGTGAACCTCGAAGTCCGTGCCGCCCCCGCCTCGGTTTCCATACAATCGCCACGTTATCATCGGTGAGCTGCAGTTTCGTCCTGTAGCGAAAAGGACCTGTTCGCGATGAATTTTATTTTCTTATTCACAATTCAGTACTGTTTTTCACAGATTAGTCCCCAGTTTTGTATTAGCCATATCTTTTACACCATTAGTCCGATTTAGGTGATTCAAAAGCCTAAATTTATATTTTGAGCTTCTTTATCTAGTAAACCTATCGAATCAACTTTTCAAACTATTTGAATTTGAATTTATTTAGATTCAAATTCAACCTTCCGGAGGCCATATCTTTTATACCGGTGATCCAATGCAATTGATTCTTTTTGCACAGGATCACTCATGTCATGTACTTTATGTCCGCATTATTTATACACCACCTTCAAATAATTTTTGTTCCGTTTGAATTTAAATTTAATTCAAACTTCAACCTGCTATAACTCATGTTGTAGTATCCCGTTTCACGTGATTCTTTTTGCATATCGGATCATTTGAAACATCATATCTGCAATACCCACACACCTTTTCATATAGGCATGATATTCACCTTGAATTCATAATGCCCTTGGTCATAATCTTTTATATCCACAATTCTTTTTCTGTTGACTCTCTCGAGTTCACCTTCCACCTGTCACCTTCGACCACATCGACACTTGTGTCGTGTCAAGCCTTTTTGTTTTTTTTTGTTTTGTTGGTAAAACCTTTGTGTTTGATTTGTTAATCTTTTGGTTCCTTTATGCGTGATTGCTTAGGTGGTATCTTTTCTTACGATAGATTGCTCGGAGTGTGACGAGTTGTAACAGCCCAGTTTTCACAAAAAATTAATTTTTTTTAGGTGTGAATTGTTTGATTGTCTGATTTGTTTGCGGTGTTTGCATCCCCGATTTATCGATCGGCGATTATTTTCCCCCCTCTTATATCGTATCGTACGGAGACTGACCCTTGCCACCCTGACACTCGACCTTTGCGACACCGGGTTTCACCCGATCACCGTCGCGAAAACCGAACGAGACCAGCCGCAACCAACGGAACGAAAAACCCCGTTTATTTAATACACGGATTATTTTCAGGGGCGCCAGAAAATGTTGTCATAATGTCACCGCAGTGAGGTACGATCGACGGGCTCGACGCGCTGAGTGCGTGGTTCGAGATTTCGTCGGAATCGGAGTCCGTACGGAGTCTCGGCGATCACGAACGCGACCACCGGACGCGCGAGAGGGGTGCCGAGGGCGTTTACGTAAACTGGCCAGCCAACCTGCCTATATAATGACCCCCACCTCCCAAACCAGCCAATTAGGGTTCCCCCTATGGCATAATTGCAGCCACCCCCCTCCACTTTGCCCCAATCTGCCCCAATTTAGTCCAAACCTAGCCCAGATCCGTTTGCAGCCGTTCGATCGCGAGAACGGAGGGCCGAGAGCGCGCCACGTCACCCTCTCCACCTCTCTCTCCTCTCCACCAACTACCCCCATGGAGCGCCGCCGGGCCGAGGCCGCCGCTGACTGCCGGCCAGCCGCCCCGCATGGCTCCTCTTCCTCTCCTCGCGCCTCCTCGTCTCCCTCACCCCCTGTCTCCTCCCCTCGCAGGTCGTGGCAGGAGCCGGCTGGAGCTCGCCTCGCCATGGCTGCCGGCGTCAAGAGGAGCCGTAGCTCGCTACAGCCGCCGGCACCTCGTGCCCCTCGCCGCCGGGACCGGATCCAGCCGGATCCGCATCACCCCGCGCTCCCCTGGTCCTCCAGCCCGCGCCGCCTCCCCATCTCGCCGGACCGGAGCGTCGCCGGCCTCCGCGGCCGTAACCGATGCCATGGCCATCGGGAGGATGAGCTCCCGATCCGGACGCCGCCGTCGTGGGCCCTGCTGCCCCTGTGGCCCACCAGCGCTCGGCCCCAGCGGCCTGCCAGGCCACCGAGCCCATGCCGCCCCTCCTCTTGGGCCGGCCTGATGGGTGAGGGCCCAAACCCCCTCTCCGTTTTTCTTTCTTTCTTAGAACCTATGATTTTTTACTAAGTCTTTTATAAATTGTTGCTGTTACGTTGTTGCAACGTTAATTCCCGTTGATCCGTAGCTCCGATGAACGTGCCCCCAAAACGAAAGTTGCTCAGTTTTGCGTGCTTTAGCATTTGTATGTAGAAAGTTTTTCCGTTTGAGCTCATCTTGATTGTGTAATTGTGTGCTAAAGTGGGCATCAGGCCGTTAAACTGCTACTAAATTGCTGTTAAGTGCTGCTATTAATATTTTATTGCAACTTTGCATGATTATTGTGACTCATCCATGAGCCCTATTGCATTGATTCTTTTTCCTATGTGTTAAGCATCATGTGTACTTCATTTCCATGCTTTAACTTGTCATACTTGGGTGCTTTAGCTATATTAAATCTTGCTCCAAAGTAGCTACCCTGCTGTTATTGTGCTGCTGTTGCTGAATCTGTTATTTTGTTGCAACTTCGGTCGACGAGTGTGTTTCGACCGTTTATCGGAATTGAGTGATTCCAATTGCATATTGTTAAGCATCATGTCTACTTTCATTACATGTATTGCATTGTCATGATATTCTTGCTGGTAATTTAGTTATTGAGCTCCAAAGTTGCTATGCTGCTGTTTTTGACAGCCACCTCTGTTTTTCACTAAGTCTGTTACTTTGCGATGCCATGTTGTTTGCTTAATATCTTTTGATCTATGATGCCTATTTGCATGATTCTTTTTGCCATGCCTTCCCTGTCATGTCTACTTTAGTTCAATATCATTTGTGAGAATGTTTGCATTGATTAACCTGTTTATGCATTGCTCTAAAGTGTGCTTCGTGATGTTGGCAGATTTTGCCCGTAACTTGTTTTGCTTATATCTTTTTAACCGTAACTCCGTTTGGAGCGTGCCTTATATGTAACTTGATTAGTTTTTCGTGTACTTTGTGTTTATGCTATTGTTTGCTGCTGTTAACTAAACTAACATATTGTTTAGGACAGAACAGTACCAAATCTTTTAATCATCGTGCGGCACTTGGTGTTATGCCATGTTTAGGTTGTGCCCCACTTAAATTGACTAGCATAGATAGTTTACTTTGTGCTTCACCTCTTGCCATGTTTGAGTGCTATGCCATGCTTGCTTGAGTGATGTGCTATGTTAACAACCTTTGTTGATCACCTGTAGCTAAGCAACTTGAACCACCGTAAACGTGCGGTATTCGTCGTGTGTGACCGATACCCCACTTAAACTGTTAGTAACCGCTCTCGACGGTAGGCGCGATGTCTCGTGTTTCCTTTTGTTGATGATTGATCGTGTTTGCCTCGTAGTAATAGATGCTTGCTCGTTGATTGCTTTCCAGTGTTTATCGTCTTGTGTGCTTCCGCGGGTACCTCTCGGAGACGATGCGAGCTTGCGATCCACTACACCTTCGGAACCCGACTTATCAACAGGCAAGGACTATGCATTACTTATGATCCATTCTATTTCAACCAGCGGTTTGCATGCTAGTCTAGGTTAGGTTCGATGTTTGATCCTACCACATGTTTACAACCTCTTTCAAACCGATACAGCCATGTCCCCTCCCAGCAAACCATGTACTGCTATGTTACTATTGCTCGTTGCTCAGCCCCTGCTTAGTATGCATGCTTAGGACGTTACGATGTTACCCTGCTACTCCTTGGTTTGGGATATCACATTATTATATTGTTATGGATGATATTGATTATTATAATGTTGACTATATTCGACGAAGGATGGAAGGTCTAGGCTATCCCGCCCCGAAGCTTTGTTCCATTCGAGTCACCTAGGATCCGAGTTCCGGGTATTGGTTTTAAGACTGAGCGTGCCTAACCGCGTGTGGGATTTTATGGGGTCCCCTTTTCTTACCTACCTAGCTTCAAGCATTTCTAGTGGTGGCCCAAGCTGATTTACCATTTGAAACCGTGTGTGTGCTGGTCAGCTGCCAGTAGTTATTAAACCAACCCGGACCAGCGGAGACATGGTTTCCCTGTTGGTCCACTTTTGACCGGCGAGGGCCCGAGGCCTCACGTGAGGTGTCTCGGTAACCCAAACCCTGTTGAGACGGAAGAGTCGGATCCGAGAGCGTGGCCAGCTTTTGGATTGGGTGTCGACTCCCGGGGGCCACCCGGATTTGTTTGTTGTTAGCTAGAGGGACCTGTCGTTACGGATCTCTTGGAACTAAATCATAAAATGGTTGCCTGTGATGGGTAGCAACTGAGAGAGATGGGCGTGCGTGCGGAGCCTTGTAATGGGCAGTTGGTACACCCCTGCAGGGTTAAATCTTTTCGAGAAGCCGTGTCCACGGTTATGGACGACTTGAGACCTACTCCTTGTTCATAGACAACAACAACTGAGATAATCTTAATATAACTTGATCAACGTGTGTGTGTGCCTTGACTGCTTCTTCTTCGTCGGGATGCGAAGAGGAGGACAAGGATAGGATAGGTGTTATGTTTGCGTAAGTAGTCGATAGCAAGACTTGTTGGAGGCGATTCCTCATCGAATGCTTGGCTTCTTACCTTACTCTCTAGATCGTTAGCCACTTCATAATGCTAGTGCGGCAACAACCTCACCACTTACCCCTTCCTTACCGTAAAATACTAGTTGTCCTAGAATGACGAGTGATGAAGTCCTTGCTGGGTCAGATGACCACTACAGTTGGATGTTGAGTACCTCTGTACTCATGATACTACCCCAAACTCTTTTCAGGGTCCTTGATCGACAACAAGTATGGTGATCGATGTTTCACGTGGAGATTCGACGACGACTAGTTAGGCGGATCCCGACGGAGGGCCTGGACCCGTGTGGTTATGGGATCGATGTTTTTCTCTTTGCTAGTAGGCATTTGCTTGTAGTCTGTACTCAGACATGTATCTTCCACTGTTGTATTGTATTAAGGCAGTTGTATGCCGATTGTATGAGATGTTGTATCATTGTATCTGTAATGTTGTGATATCATGTTGGAAATCCGGGGCATATGACTTTGTCATATGTCGCGGTGGGACCGATATGTGCTTCGTCCCCGGATCTGGATGGAAACATCTAGATCTGGAACAGTACCGCATATCGGGCCTTACACGAGTAGAGTTATCCGGATTTTGAGAGCGAAGAACTTCATCGAATGTATAAGGCAAGTCATACTTTGACCATTTCACAACCTATATTTTTTACTTATGCATGTAGCAAATATCACCCTATGCATGTGTAGGAAGTTTTATATTATTATTGCTGCAAACTTGGTAGGGTAGCCATACGATTTTATCCTGTTTGCTTAGACAACCTAGCACGTGCTTGCTATATATTTGCTATTCTTGTAGACGAGGATTGGTTTGAGATTACATTGAGTTGTGTGAGGATTTAATGACTTGACTAGTAACCTTAAATAGAATTCACCTCTGGACGGGAAGGAAGAGCATCCTGGGGCTCGTGCCTTATCTAAGGCGGGACCAGGGTTAAATGCTTCCCGAATGGTATGGTTTTGGTGGTCGACAGAACGTCATGATATCAACCCTCTGAACGTAAGTGGGCGCCGTCCATGCTCAAAAAGATCAGACATACTTGGTGACTAGGAGCTTCCATGTACAGCCGCTGGCCACATGGGCTCTAGCTTAGTTGAGTACGATGTAGGAAGCCTCTCCCGTGCAAAGCTAGCAGATGTAGATGTGATAGGTGGTACCGGCTTGCCGTTGGGTGTAGGTGACCTCTTCTGAAAGACTTCGTCTCAATCTTCGGGTTGAGTCCAACGGGAAAAGTGTACTAACCTCTGTAGAGTAAAAACTAATCATGATTAGTCGTGTCCCCGGTTATGGACATCCTTGAGCTACTAGACATTACTGTTACTGGAGGATCTTGACAGATGAATCACCATAATAAACTTGAGTGGGAAAGATTTAATAAAGGGTGTGGATTGGAACTGGTGTGCCCAGTTCAGTCTTAAGTAGTATGTTAAACTAAAATTTTGACTAGGTAGATTGGGAAAAATTATCTTACTACAAAACAAAACCATAAGCCTTTCCTTTGACTTATCCTTGCATGTAGCGATAGGTCTATTATATCCTTTTTCGTGTGACTTGCCGTACAAATCAGATGTACTGACCCGTTGTCGGGCTATATCCTTCGGTGTTGCAGTATTTATATACGACGAGTAAGTGATGCGTTGTAGGGTTACGATGTCTGTACTCAACTATGCTGGTGGAGTTGATGGACGCCGCGAAGATTTTATTGTTTTTCCGCTGTATTCTATTTGTAAGCTAGCCCTGAGCTTTGTAGGTATGCTTTATTGTAATACTGGATCTTCGATGTAATATATATGACATGTGGTTTATTCTTGATATTACATCATGTACTGTGTGTGCTAGCTATTGATCCAGGGACTAGCGCAGAATGCACATAGACTTGGATTCTTATTGAATCGGGTCGTTACAGATGGTATCAGAGCCCATGTTGACTGTAGGTCTTGACCCTAGAAAATGGATAGGAAAAGCCATAGGAAGAAAAATATTTTATCACTCTGTGATTACTTACTCTCTCCACTAGTACCTCTCATCTATTATTCAGTTTCTAAACCCCTTGTCTTGTTTTAATGTAAATACCCCTTCGAGTTGCGTATGCCCTGAAGATATGTATTAGAGAAGTACATCATCAACCTCGTGGATCAATTGCGGTTACCACTAGAAGAACTGGAGTATCCTATGGGGTTCAATAAGTTTTGACGCTAAGGATTTTTGAGATCAGCTTAGCTGAGAAGGATGAAGCTTAGATTCAGACCACCACTTTTATATGGAGTTAGATAAATGAATTGCATGTAGTATGATGAGATCGTATGTCTTGCACATATGACCTTACTCTAAGAGTTGTTTGTGTGGTTTGATTTTTGTGACTTGAGTGATTGTTGTTATGTGTTGTGGTTTGCAAGTAGGTTTTTGCCTTATTCTTGTTTGTGTGCATATGCTTGGTGCTATCTTTAGATTTTTTTTCTTGTCCGTATCCTAGTTTCCCCTAACCCTTGTCCTATGGGATCATTAGATGGAGTATGAAGTAGGACTCTCCTTTTCTGGGGCGATGACTAGACTGAAGGTGGATCAATGGATTCATAATATGGAGGAGCATATGGAGCGTAACAAGGTTGGAAGTGATGACATGGTCCACTATCATGTCAAGTATTTTGTAGGAGAGGCTGCTACTTGGTGGAGAATGCATCAGGCGATTAACGAATCAAAGAAGAAGATTTCTTGGAAGGAGTTTACAAAGATTTTGTTGGGATCCCGCCTCGTCACCCTGATGCAAAGGATGGTAACCCTTAAGAGGATCCATGCCTGCACAATTTGCGGTGAGGAAGGACACTCCTATGAAGGTCACCAAGATGGATGTCTCTATTGTGAGGAAATCTACTCGGGTGAAGAATGTCCCACTTCTCAAGTCACATGTCTTGTGTGTGAAGGAACTGATCATTACCCCGGTCAGTGTCACCTTTACACCATGACACAACAAGTGATTCAACAACAAAAGGAATGGATGAAGAAGATTATCCAGGAGTCCAAGGAAGCACCTGTGAAGAAGAAAAAGAAGAATCTTAGCGAAATTCAGTGTTATCGGTGCAGGAACATGGGACACTACAACAACATGTGTCTAGGACTGAAGAGAAAGAAGATATTGCCATAATGAGGCTTATGTTTGGCAATTGGAGGATAGACATTCTTAATCGTGTACCAAGTGTATGATGGTACATTTTAATGTTAGTTGGAGAGGTGGATCGACGTGTGTTTTTCTAAGGTTGGACTAGATGTTTTATGTTTGTTTTGTTAGCTTTTTCTTGTGTCCTTGACCCTGATATGTCCTTGATTGATGTTGTGTGTTGTGCCTTGGGTTTCTTCTACGTGAGTAGAATAAGTTTACGTTTCATTAGACCCCCATCTATTTAGTATGGTTCAAGGCTGAAGAAGACACAACCACAAGAAGAATAAGTTGGCAAGTAACTCAACGATATGAAGATTGCTTCGACATTTCAAAACTAAAGCTGCCGTCATTGAAGACTTGAAGACCTGGAAGATTCAAGTTTCTACCGTTACATCGTTTTCGTGAGCTGTCATTTCTTGTTTTTACCGATAGCTACACATCAAAACTTATATTTTCAAAACTAGTTGTGACGCCCCCAAAATCAAGCCGTGTACAGTAATCATACACGCAAGGTACACGATCGAGATTAGGGACTCACGGTGAGATATCACAACACAACTCTACAAATAAAATAATACAAGCTGTTTAATACAAGCCAGGGGCCACGAGGGCTCGAATACAACAGCTCGAGAGCACAAAGTCAGCGGAAGCAATAGTATCTGAGTACATACACAAGAATACAAGGTTGCCTTAAGAGGGCTAGCACAAATAACAACAGATCGAAAAGGCGAGGCCTCCTGCCTGGGAACCTCCAAGCTACTCCTGGTCTTGGTCATCGCGGATCTTAACGTTGCGGTGGTCGGCATCGGGGATCTCCTGCTCCTGGGCTCCAACGTCGACTGCAGCGGCCGATCAGGAAAAACAGTAAAGAAAATAAAGCAGGTGAGTATCTAGTATACCCGCGAGTCTTACGTCCGCTACTAAGCATTATGCATTGTATCAACGGAAAGAAGAGGTTGTATATAGTGGACTGAAGACAGAAATCTAGAGCAAGGGTAAGAAGCTAGGCCTATCGAAGACTAGCATCTTCCGACGATGTCTTGCAGCATGAGGTAAGAATCAGCCAACAGTTTATATAAAGCATAAAGTAACAATGCAGCAGAAGTTGCTGCAGCATTGTATAATAATAAGTTGTAATAATTAACAATGCCTCCGAGTTCACCTCCTCGACATCCCCGCGAGGAAGAAAACCCGGAACCATACAATTTAATAATAATAGTTTCTAGTGGTAAGATCCAACTTCAGCATAAAGCGTCCTGTTACTGTGGACACGGCTATCCGAATAGATTAATCTTCCCTGCAGGGGTGCACTTGTGTTACGCTACACGCACGGATCTCCAGGGTGGCGGGAACCTTGTTAGGGAACGCTCCACCGAGGCTATCCGAAACTTCATAGCCCATCTTTCAAACTCAACAGAGAGGCCATCCGCCGGTCTAAATCCTAAGTACGCAGGGTCTTGGACCCCAACCCTGACGTACTCCTGCACGGTGCGTGGGTGGCCGGGAAGCCGTAACAAAACAACACAGCTCGAGCAAAAAAGACAGCGCACTTCCCGGCAATCAGCCCGCGGTACTGCTGACGTCTGAAGAGTCCTCGGACGACACTAAGAAGCGGAGGAGCCCATAACTCGTAGTTCCCACGGGTAGGTAGTGCGTACATGGCATATAGCCAACTCAAGACATTCACTGAACCATTTAGCATTTTTATTAACCTGCGTGACAACCGTTATCGTTGCCTCGACTTAACCGACCCGCGGACAACGACAGTAGCCAGGACCACCAGTACATCGGTGCCTGCCCCGTCGTCCCACCAAGTCACCGCGGTTACCAACAAGGTGAACCGTCTCCTTACCTTGTCTCGCGTGTGCTCCTGGAGGAGCTCGACTTTCGTGGTTTGGTAACTCTCACGGACAACGATCAGGGGACAAGCACACCGGTACACTGGTCGTACCCTCCCTGTCGTCCCGTCGCAATACCTCTCGCGGGCACCGTTGGGTCGCCCGACTTCTTACCTGAAGGACACTCGTCGTTCAGGACCCTATGGCGGTAAGACAAAGTCAGCCTCGAGTGGAGTACCAGGATTACTCCTGGATAGATCACACTGGAGGTGACTAGGCATAACCCAGGTAAGGGCCGTAGATGGTGTCTGCGTTGTACCGTACCTGTGCAGTTATAATATTTGTATCCGCATTCACTCCCTTGAGTGATCACGACCCTCTATCTAATCCTAGCTAACAATGCGCAGGGCTCACTGCTGAATAATGCATAATAATAATAGGCAGCCTAGGATAAAGGAAGGCACATCAAGGGGCGACAAAAACAGGCTATGCAATTGAATAGGATTGTAACGTAGCAGTAGCAGTAACAATGCCTAGTGCAAGAAATGTACGGAAAGATAGGCGATATCTGGGGAAGAGAATGGCTCTGCTTGCCTGGAAGCTCGAAGGTAGTAGTAGGGTCGTCGACGAAGTAGTCGTACTCAGCAGCGGTGTAGTCAACGGCAGCAGCGGGGTCTACCGGAGATTAAGGGGGGAAGAAACAGTAAATACACAGCAAGCATATACAAACAGATGCATGACAAGACGGATGAAATATTAACGGTGTTCTAACGCAGTGCAATGCACATTGCTCGGAACGGAAATTCATCTGGGGATGAACTACCGGCTCCGGGTGATTATCGACAGAGTGTCCGGAGGGGGAAGGGTTCATGCAGGAGGTGTCGTGAACATCCGACAAACGCGTGGATGGTGGAACCGTGCTAGTTGAAACAATCAGAACAACTTTCATGTTCAGAATAAATTCATCCGGATACTTTAGCAATACCGGACAAATCATCGAACAAACGGTCCGGAGGGGGGAAGGGTTCGACGTTTGGCATGTTAGAGGGGTGTGGTGGGAGTATGAGTAACGTATTCGTAATCGTGGATCCGTTCTGAGTAACTTTCGTATACAAAAGTTTTTCATCCGGACAACTTTTATCGGTACCGGGAATTATCGACAGACGGACCGAGGGGGGAATGTCGATGTTCGGTAAGTTAGAGGGGGGTGGTAGACATATGGATAGCGTATCCGTATTCGTTATATTTTTCTGATCAATTTTCATGTATAAACTTTTTGAATCTGAGTTACGGTTTAAAAGATATTAATTTCTGAAGTTTAAATCATTTTAAAAGATTTTCTGAATTTTCATTTATTAATAAAAGTCCAACATTATCCACAACCTTATCCAGAATAGTGCTGACAGGTGGGACCTACATGTCATAGGCTGGAGCCTTTGACTTGGTCAACTAACCAGTGGACCCCAGGTGTCATAGACTCCCAGTGGATTTCTCTAAAATAACTAAGTCTGAGGATCTGTTATTGTTTAGCTCTCTTGTGAATTTAATAACTAAATAATTATGCCTCAAACTAATATATGGCAATTATATTATTTGATCTAGGGTATGTGTACAACATGCCCATGCCATTTGTATTATTTATAAGAATCAATAACACAAGGTTTTAGGCCGAGGAAGTGGTTAAGATAATATTTATGACGTAGCAGAAATTTGCTAAGTCTGGGAATCTGTTTTAAACATCAACTAGCATATTTCGATAGGCTACGGTTTCGATCCTTTTCATCCAATGAGTTAGTTTCTTATACCAATTCTTCTCAGTTTTCTGTGCTCTATAATCTGGTAAATAAATCATCCATATTAAAATTCATTTGATTGATCAGAGTTTTGTTGGAAAAGTGGTATTGGATGTCAATACCAGAATTTTGTCAAATTTAATCAACTTTGCTCGATTATTGTCAGCGATCTATATCTCCGATGAAGATGCATCAAACATACGTTTTGCTCTATATTACTTGCACTTTCGTGCCAACCCCTTAGCTGCCATGCCAAAGGCTTGTTGCATGTATATTTGTCGCTCTAAACTTGTAATGGTGACTTCTCTGTTTTTCTGGTTAACATAAATCTGACTTTTGTTATTTTCACAGGATTTAATCCATGCCTCAATTGAGGTTGGCCCAGTGGGAGAAAATGAGGATGGTTGGGTGTACTTCCAGTTCATGTAATTTGTATTCACGTTTGAGTTTGTTTTTCCATTGTTTTGCCATTGTTTGGGTTGTTGTCAAGGTGGTGCGACAACAACAATTAGTAGCACTAGCAGCCAACTGCAACAAAAACTTGCATCGGCAGCAGCAGTTAAGCCGCAGCCATTGCAGGGGCGACCAAGGAGTAGCGTGCTACGACGTTGGCAGCAACACGAGGCAGAGATGGAGGGGGAGCTCACAAGGGGCAGCAGGGCAGGCCATGGCGAGGGGAGGTGTCAGAGCAGCGGTGCAGATGGCCGCGGCGCCAAGGGCGGTCGAGGTCGGGGGGGGGGGGGGGGGGGGGTAGCAGGCGCGACGAGGTGGCGTGGATGGGGCTGGTGACGAGGGGAACCCGTGGGGGTGTTGGCCGGCGGCCAAGGCGGCCAGGGAGCGCCGGAATCAGTTGGTGCCGGCGGCGTCCAGGAGGAGAGGGGGCAGGACCGAGATCGGGAAAGAAAGGGAGGGGATCGGATCGAGAGAGGAACGAGAGAGATGGAGGGGGGGGGGGCTCGGCCATGTTATCCAGTGCGTCAAGGGGCATAGGTGGGCTGGGCCGGTTGGGGGGGGGGGTTCCCCTGGGCGGGTTTTACCCCCTTTTTAATATTTGCAGTTATTTTCTGTTTTATTATTCCTTTCCTTTACGTTTATAATTTGTTTAGATAATATTTGAATTTATTCAATAGTGAAACTTGCACCAGTATTTGCATTGCATTATATTACACTGCTAGAAAAAGTTTGGTATAAAAATAAAATCATTTGAATATGCTTATTTATTTTAAAAGGCTTATATGGGGTTGTCTAGCATTGTTATTATTTATTTAAATTACCTACACATTTTAATAAATTCCTTTTCCTATTTTAGCATGACCCATTGATTATTAGATATTTTATAATAATTTTTCCATATATTTTTAGTTCATTTAAAATTCCCACTTGTTTATTTTATTCCATGGCAATTTAATAATTCCCAACTATTGTTTTTATTTTAAATATTATTCCTTGATATTACTATACCATTTTAATAAAACAACCATTGCTATATTATCATGGCCTAAGATTGCTAGGCATTTTATTTAATATGTTTCATTAACTTTGGTTTAACTATGATTTCCATTTATATATTAATTTTCAAAACAATTGTGATAACCCCACAACATTGGTTCCATCATTAACATTTACTTGTGATTATTCACATGGCTAGTTGGATTTGGTTTAACTATGGCCAAGTTGATTGACATGCATCCACAATCCTTGGAGCAAGATTTACAATCCACATTTATTTGAAAATTTTATCAGGGTTGGAATTTCAATGAGCTGTGATCAAAGGTGTTCAAGGCTTGATCATCAACAGTAATGATCACTAACAGTGGAATCACTGTAGTGATTACTGTACTGGATCTGAGGGTGTTACACTAGTGTGATGTTTGTATGGGTATATGTCTCTCTCTACATTCTATTCCCCCTCATCCTCATCCCTACCCAGAAGGAGTTACTACAATGGCTGCTAATGTCAAGATTGGAATAAAGATGGATGCAACCAATGCCGAGTTCAAAGTTAACCGCATGTGCAAGGGTCTTACAAAAAGAAAGCACAATCTAGCTGAAGGAAGAAGCCCGGAGGAAGTTGGAGTTCACAAGTGTACGTTTACAGTAGTCTTCGTAAACCAGAGAGTTGTGAAGAAACGATAGATATTTGGTTTGTCTTGCAGAACCATGGATTTATCTGAACCCAGTTCAAGATCAAGAGGACTTATGCAGTGCGTGTGAGATGACCGAGTGTTAGATTGCGAGGTTCGCTAAACCATATACAAGGTAATGATTTGGGTGCGGAATGGATTGCCCCCCATGACGACTACTCTTATTATTCGCTCTTGCTATGCGGGATAGTAAATCTTGAGTGACTTACCTATAGTAGAGAGGCGACGATGTTAAACCTAAACCATAGTATGGTATGATGTTGACCCCTGTATAAGATTACCGTTAATAATAGCAAATTATACAGTGAGTATAGACCAAGACCGTTTCCTGCAGGTATCCTATAAAGGTATTCTGGATGACCACCATGAGGGAATCGATAGTTGTTTAGTATTGGCGTCTGCCTTGTCAGCCATGAAGGTTCGGTACATGGAAGACTCCTCTTTTGCTAAGGATTCAAGACCTCAAAGGAGTTGGTGAAATCTCTATGAAGGATGTCATAGATGGAGCAAGACTCATCAAGACCGTGTCGCATTCCTTTTAAGGGTGGTAGCACCCTAGCTCATCGAAGTATCGATGGACTGGCATGAAGACCCAAACCCTAACCTTTCTTTCTAGCCTTTTCGAATCTCTGGACGAGATTCATTTTAAGGGTGGTAGTCTGTAACATCCCAAATTTTTCTAAATTTTGGAATGTTAATAAATAAATTACAATAATGATTGTTTGCTTGATATGTTTGATTTTCACTAGGATCTAATACTTTCAGAGTTTATTGAATATTAAAATAAGAGGGAATAAAATGACTTTCCCTAATATTCACCGTTGGTGTTTTGAAATTAATTATTTAAAATAAATCCAACAAATTAAAATGAGAGAAGATAATATGACTCCTTCATTATAAAAGAAAGTTGGAAATGTTTTAATGTGTTTTATATTAATTTAATTAGAGTTATTTAAATAATTTTCGATTTAAAATAATAATAACATGAGAGAAGATAAAATGACCTCTTCAAAAAAATTGAGTGGAAACTATTTAAATAATTATTTGACATTTTTGTGAATTTCTAAAATATTTTATAATTAAATAAGGTCATTGAAAAATGTATTTTTTTTTTATTTTTTTTGGAAAATATGTTCATTGCATAATTTTCTTTAGATTATTTGACAAATTTAGGAATTTATTTCATATTTTTCTCATGTGTATTTATTTTTCTAATATTGTTTGAAGTTTGGGATTTAAAGAAAAAAACTGTACCCAGTCGGCCCAGAAGCCCTTTCTCGCCGCGAGCGCAATTTGAGCCGGGACGGATTTAAAAAAAAATTCAGGCTATATAAGATTTCGATAATTTTCTTTTTCGTTTTTTTTTCAGGAACCCTAAATCGCCCGCGCCTCGATTTCTGTGCCACAGCAGGCGAACCTCGGGATCCACGCCGCCGATGAACCTCGTTTTCCGTGCCGGCAATCTCGATTTCCGCGCCGGTGAACCTCGATTTCCATGCCGCCGGTAACCCTCGAAATCCGTGCCGTCGGCGAACCTCGAAGTCCGTGCCGCCCCCGCCTAGGTTGCCGTGTCGTCGCCACGTCATCATCGGTGAGCTGCAGTTTCGTTCTGTAGCGAAAAGGACCTGTTCGCGATGAATTTTATTTTCTTATTCACAATTCAGTACAGTTTTTCAGAGATTAGTCCCCAGTTTTGTATTAGCCATATCTTTTACACCGTTAGTCCGATTTAGGTGATTCAAAAGCCTAGATTTATATTTTTGAGCTTCTTTATCCAGTAAACCTATCAAATCAACTTTTCAAAATATTTGAATTTGAATTTATTTAGATTCAAATTCAACCTTCCGGATTCCATATCTTTTATACCGGTGATCCAATTCAATTGATTCTTTTTGCATAGGATCACTCATGTCATGTACTTTATGTCCGCATTATTTATACACCACCTTCAAATACTTTTTGTTCTGTTTGAATTTAACTTTAATTCAAACTTCAACCTGCTATAACTCGTGTTGTAGTATCCCGTTTCACGTGATTCTTTTTGCATATCGGATCATTTGAAACATCATATCTGCAATACCCACACACCTTTTCATATAGGCATGATATTCACCTTGAATTTATAATGCCCTTGGTCATAATATTTTATATCCATAATTCTTTTTCTGTTGACTCTCTCGAGTTCACCTTCCACCTGTCACCTTCGAGCACATAGACACTTGTGCCGTGTCAAGCCTTTTTGTTTTTTTTCGTTTTTTTGCTAAATCCTTTGTGTTTGATTTGTTAATCTTTTGGTTCCTTTATGCGTGATTGCTTAGGTGGTATCTTTTCTTACGATAGATTGCTCGGAGTGTGACGAGTAGAGTTATTCGGATTTTGAGAGCGAAGAACTTCATCGAATGTATAAGGCAAGTCATACTTTGACCATTTCACAACCTATATTTTTTACTTATGCATGTAGCATATATCACCCTATGCATGTGTAGGAAGTTTTATATTATTATTGCTGCAAACCTGGTAGGGTAGCCATATGATTTTATCCTGTTTGCTTAGACAACCTAGCACGTGCTTGCTATATATTTGTTATGCTTGTAGACGATGATTGGTTTGAGATTACATTGAGTTGTGTGAGCATTTAATGACTTGACTAGTAACCTTAAATAGAATTCACCTCTAGAAGGGCAGGGAGAGCATCCTGGGGCTCGTGCCTTATCTAAGGCGGGACCAGGGTTAAATGCTTCCCGAATGGTATGGTTTTGATGGTCGACAGAACGTCATGGTATCTACCCTCTAAACGTAAGTGGGCGCCGTCCAGGCTCAAAAAGATCAGACATACTTGGTGACTAGGATCTTCCATGTACAGCCGCTGGCCATATGGGCTCTGGCTTAGTTGAGTACGATGTAGGAAGCCTCTCCCGTGCAAAGCTAGCAGATGTAGATGTGATAGGTCGTACCGGCTTGCCGTTGGGTGTAGGTGACCTCTTCTGAAAGACTTCTTCTCAATCTTCGGGTTGAGTCCAGCGGGAAAAGTGTACTAACCTCTGCAGAGTAAAAACTAATCATGATTAGCCGTGTCCCCGGTTATGGAGATCCTTGAGCTACTAGACATTACTGTTACTGGAGGATCTTGACAGATGAATCACCATAATAAACTTGAGTGGGCAAGATTTAATAAAGGGTGTGGATTGGAACTGGTGTGCCCAGTTCAGTCTTAAGTTGTATGTTAAACTAAAATTTTGACTAGGTAGATTGGGAAAAATCAGCTTTCTGCAAAACAAAACCATAAGCCTTTCCTTTGACTTATCCTTGCATGTAGCGATAGGTCTGTTATATCCTTTTTCGTGTGACTTGCCGTACAAATCAGATGTACTGATCCGTTGTCGGGCTGTAACCTTCGGTGTTGCAGGATTTATATACGACGAGTAAGTGATGCGTTGTAGGGTTACGATGTCTATACGCAACTATGCCGGTGGAGTTGATGGACGCCACGAAGCTTTTATTGTTTTTCCACTGTATTCTATTTGTAAGCTAGCCCTGAGCTATGCAGGTATGCTTTATTGTAATACTGGATCTTCGATGTAATATATATGACATGTAGTTTATTCTTGATATTACATCATGTACTATGTGTGCTAGCTATTGATCCAGGGACTAGTACAGAATGCACAGAGACTTGGATTCTTAGTGAATCGGGTCGTTACACCCGGGGATGCGATGGGATTATAAAGGGGTCCGAAGGGACGTGTGCAAGTTTCGGGGAGCCTCACCTCCTCCTGTGTGAGAGAAAGGAGCTCACCTTCTCTCCGTTGGGTTTAGATCCAATGCGTTGGGACTCTGTTGTACTCAATAGGGAGGCTAGGCCACAGGGGGAAAGTGGGCCAAAGGAACATGTGGCCCATCCTCATTTAAATAAATAGGAAAAAAGAAAAAGGGAAATATGAACTAGCAAATTATGACACCCTGGTTTTTGCCAATTTTTCTTTTCTGAAGTTTATTTGATATTTGCCAGTTGGTTTGATTTGAAGCAACTCTTTGGACTTGAAACTTGGGCATATTTTCTTTCCTTGCTCAAGTGGACCAAGAATCTCAAGACCCTTCCAAAAATCTTCCCTTGATCCCTCCCCTCCAAGCCACATTTTCCATCACCCATATATTCCTTTTTCTTTAAAACGGATATTCATTGCATTTGAGGTTTGTGAAGAACCCCATATTTATATTGCTCCATAAATCCCCAAACAATTCCCACATGACATTGACATCATATCTTGCTAAAACATCCAAAAACATTGCATGGCCTAAGTGGATTTTTCATCCAGAGAAATTCATTTGTCTCCTGGGGGCAGAATAGCACTTTGTGAAGGGAGGGTTATTTATCTTTACCCTTTGTTGCTCAAATCCAGTAGCGCCGCCCTCAGGCAACCTCCTCGCCCCCGACTATAAAGTCGTGCCCTGGCCTCGCCTAGCTGCACCACTCGCCTTCCCTCCCTCCGAATTGACCCCCAACACAGAGCATCGAAGCCGAGGAGGCCTTCTTTTGCCCTTATCCCCTCCATCTACTCTCACATGCTTAACTCACTAATGTACTGTAACCTACCTTGCTATGTTATTGTTTTTCTTTGATGCTTGGTTGTTGTGAGCTTGCAAGTACATTCAATGTACCGACCTTGCGTGTAATGCCAGATTGCAGGTGATGCTTGTTTGCGTAGGACGAAGTTCCCGACGTGTGCGATCTAGGAGGTGTCCCAGCAGTGTCCCTTTGGAGCGGAGTCCATCACCGTCGCCGTTGTTCCACTGCCATGAGTTATTTCGCAGCTTCAGTAGGTTCCCAATGCTTGTATTTGTTCAGCCGCTAGCATTAGAAGTAAGCTTGTTCTCCGCCTTGCTTCTCTAGCCTTGTAATCAAACCCTAGTACCCATTTACCCTTATAATAAAAGTTTTTAGTTCTATATCAAGCACTGTCGTATTCCAGAAGACTTCCTTTGGCTGGAATACGAGGCGTTCCGGTGTTCTGAGTCGGGGTGCCACAGAGCTTGGTATCAGAGCTAGGACTGACTATAGGAGACCCTTGTTACCATGGACGTTAGAATGATGGTAGATCTAGAGTATATATCTTGCTTATGTGGTGCATTTGATTGATGCATTCGTCTGCTGCACAACATGCATATAGCTAGCATCCTTTTCGCTAACGATCTTCTCTGGTGAGTGTAGATGGCAGCCGTATCAATTGGCCACCACCCAGATCCTTCACCACTCAGCTTTACCTATCTCCTCGCCGATGCCTGGCGTTGTCTTTATCCCAGTGGACAGAGGCCATGGTACCAAGTGTTCTAGGTCCCGCTTGGAGGGGCGGTGCTCGAGTATCGTGCCAACGTCTTCATGTTCATCGACCTTCCCATTGGCAGACGTACCTACAACTTTCATGGTGGATATGCTTCTACCCCAGACCTTGTCGTTCAACTTGCTGCTCTAGCAGGCCTCGCAGGTCTCCGCCACCAGGAAAGCGCGATGCAGGAGAATCGTGCCTTCCATTTCTTTCCCACCCTGACCACTACTCCTCGAAGAGTAGGGTTTTCTCGTCCTCTTGCGGAAGACGACACAACGGTGATTGGCATGTCCCGCTACATGATCATTGAGTACACTCTCATCGTCGAGCTAGTCCGAGATGCATGTCATGCCAGAAGATCTCTTGCTGTATCTTTGGCTCCATCAACTCCTCCGCCAGCTCTGTTAGCCTCCAGCGACCCGTCATTAGACCGTAGTGCCTAAACTTTGCGTAGTTCATGTTGCATGAGTAGTGGTAATATTGCATGTTGTTCGATGTTGTGCTTAGCTTTAAGATCCGATCTTTCTTGTGTGTGATCTCGGTGCCTTTTGAGATTTGTTGGTCTTTGCCGCTTGGACTTCTTAATCAATTCTTCGTATGATTCGTCGGTGTTATCTTACCTACCCTGGTGGAAGTTGCTCCTCAACCCAAGATATGGCAGAATCAGTAAAAGAATGAAAGGATTTGGAAGTTCAACAAGCCAAGAAGGAATCACACTAGATTGTATTGGGAATATTCTGCTCAAGTATAACTTCTACCTCGTTGAATCATTGGAATCAAGTATGCATCATTCATTCAACGGTTACAGGCATGAAGATTAAATCAAAGAAAAAGATAACTTGTGTTCATAACCCCTGGATATCTGCATTCAAAGGTATGACACCTACAAGTTCCTATATTGTTATACATGAGATATCAGATTATGGTATACTCGGAAGAAATCAAAATGTTTCATCAAACCAGTACCCCACAGAGAAATGAGTGGGACAATGTTATTATCTAACCACTTAGCAGCCAGTAAGTCAGTAAATTCTCATACCCAGTACTCAGTCTGTCTCCACAAGCTACCTTGGGAAAACTTCAGACATAAGGAACCTCAGGTCTTCCTTGGTAAGGTGGTAACCCCAGCCGACAAAAACTTCAGACAAGAAACCTCAGGTCTCACATGCTTAGCTCACTAATGTACTGTAACCTGCCTTGCTATGTTATTGTTTTGCTTTGATGCTTGGTTGTTGTGAGCTTACAAGTACATTCAATGTACTGAGCTATCGTGTCATGCCAAATTGCAGGTGATGCTTTATTTGCGTAGGACGAACTTTCCGACGTGTGCGAGCTAGGAGGTGTCCCAGCAGTATCCCTTTGGAGTGGAGTCCATCACCGTCGTTGTTGTTCCGCTGCCACGAGTTATTCCGCTGCTTTAGTAGGTTCCCGCTGCTTTTAGTTGTTCAGCCGCTATCATTATAAGTAAGCTTGTTCTCTTCCTTGCTTTGCTAGCCTTGTAATCTAAACCTTGTACCCATTTACCCTTATAATAGAAGTTGTTCAGTTCTATATAAAGCAGTGTCGTATTCCAGAAGACTTCCTTGGGCTGGAATACGAGGCATTCCGGTGTTCTGAGCCGGGGTGCCACACAAATTCCCAGGAACTCCGACGCTTTCTACATCCAAAGAGCAAGACCGAAAAGATTCCCAGGAACTCCGATGAAGGATGGAACATCACGCTATCCTTCCTCGGCGTTTTGTTCCATTCGAGTCACCTAGGATTGGAGTTCATGGTACTGGTTCTTTGATTGAGCATGCCGAACCACATAGCGGATATTATGGGACCCCCTTAACTTACCAACCTAGTTCCAAACATTTCTAGTGATGGACCGAGCTATTTGATTATATGCAAAGACGTGTGCATGCTTGGTTGGATCCTAACCCGAGAAAGTGGGGCACAGGCGTCATGTTGGTCCAAGTTTTCCGGAGTGAAGAATGGATACCAACAATGCAGATGTCATTCTAATCTGACGCGAGATGAAAGAGGCCATCCGAATTTGTGTGTCGTTAGTTAGAGGGTCCATTTCCTTCTGATATTCTTCTGATGCTAACTCATCAAATGGGGGCCTTTAAGGGGTCGATTTCAGGTAAGACGGGTGTGCATGTTAAGCTTATGATGGGCAGTTGGTACACCACTACAATATTAAATATTTCAAAAAAGTTGTGTTCACGATTATGGATGATTAAGTACCTAATTATTTTTCACAGATAATATCAACATGAATCAACTTAGAACTTATCAATGTGTGTGTGCCTTAACTGTCTCGTATTCGATGGGATACGAGGAAGAGAACAAGGTTACATTAGTTGTTATGATTGCATAGTAGGTGAATAGCTTACTCGTCTGTGTTATCTAACGTATGCTTGGATCTTATCTTATTCTATAGATCATAACCACTCTATATATGCTAATGTAGCTCAACAACCTCACCACCTACGCATTCCTTATCGTAAGCTAGTTAATTATGGTAGGATGATATGTGGTATGCCTTGAGGGTAAACCCGAGACTAGCTGAGTATCTCCGTGTACGCATGATACTACCCCAAACATTTTTAGGGTTCTTTATCAACAAACAGGTATGATGATCAACGATGTTCCACGTGAAAATTTGACGATGACTAGTGTCTTAGATCCCATCAAGGATCCTGAAACCAAAGTTTTATGAGATCGATGTTTTTATTCTTCAATCTCTTAGGAATTTGATTGTGAATGAATCTAGGCACGTGTATGCTTTTTTGTAATATATGGTGTATACTTGTATCCTTGTAAATGACAACGTGACGATATCTATGTTGAATTTCAGTGCATATGACACGTTGTCATATGTCACGGTTAATTCAATATGCACTTCTATTTCAGATGTGAACATAAACGTTTATAACTAAAATAGCATCGTATATGGGACCCTGCATCTTACTTGTCAGTGTTGTCGCGTCGTGCGGTCATACTTAATAGCATCATATATGGGATCCTACATCTTACTTGTCAGTGTTCTCACATCATGGAAGATGATCTCACTTGAATTGTTTTCTTTTCTTAATCTGGTGGTCATACTTGAATTTTCATCGCATTTAAAAGTTCTTATGAAGAGTTTGAGCCACTGATACGTCCCAAATACATCACTATTTCGTATCATAATTTACCACTATTCATTGATATATTTCATATTATGATGTTTTTCTCATAGTGTTTTGGCTTGTTTGACACAGTTTACAATTTTCTAGTTCCGTAACAGCAGACTCAGGAATCAGCGGGGAAAAGTGCACGCAGAGTGGACATATCAGCACATCTCCAAATGACCTAAAAATTTCAGGGAAGAGTTTTTCTAGGAATTAACGAAGACTTGCAAAAGAGCTCCCGGAGGGGGGCCACCAGGCGGCCTAGTGGCACGGCCACCCCTAGGCCGCGCTAGCTGGATGGCTGGTGAGGGGGCCCCACTCCCGAGGCTCTCCTTTGGCACATATATCCCTCGTGACCTAATTCTTTCGGAGTGCAAGTTAGATTGAGAGTTCCGCCGCCGCTCCGAGGCGAAAACCACCAGAGAAGAAAATAAATTTTTGGTGGGTAGAATCCGCCAGGGATAACTCCTCCCAGAGGGGGATCATCGCCATCCTCATCACCATCGTCATGAGCATCGTCGAGATCATCATCACCATTGCCCTCATCACCAGCACCATCTCCATCTTCATCACATCTCACTTTACCATCTCAATGTGTGTTGTAACTTGCACTATAGATCCCCTCTACTTTACCGGTGTTGATTACTACTTTGTGGTAAATGCTCTTAAGTTTTGTTGGAGAATTATTGTTATGACCAGATTGTTCATCATATATTCATCACCTCTGATCATGATCTCTTTTATGTCTTGTGAGTAGTTACTTTGCTAGTAATCATATGATGTTGAAGTAATATGTGTTGATTGATATTTAAGTTGTGGTGTTATTCTTCTAGTGGTGTTATGTGAACTTCTACTACATAAAACTTCGCCTTTTTAAGGACCTAGGGGAATGCATTGTGTATAAAGGATGCTTATGGTGGGTTGCCTGAGTGACAGAAACCTGAACCCCAGTTTGCTCACTTTTGCACGAGGGAGTATTGGATCCTAGATTTTATCACTATGGTTAGGTTTTACCTTAATTTCTCTCTTGTATTTGCGGATGCTTGCAAGATGTTTAATCGTAAGAGTGCACTTGTCTTAGTCTAGGCGGTGCGCTCGCATAGGTCCACCCACACAACACTTATCCAAAAAAAACATAGTACTAGACGGAAATGGCGAAAGTAACTTGACTACCTCTCCCGTGTGTCCTCGGGAACGCTTTAGTCTTTATAAGTTTAATGCTTCGGATTATCCTTTGTGTTCAAAAGGATTGGGCCACTTTCTGCACCTTTCCATCATTTAATTTACTTGATTTTACTTATTTGTTGCTTATTCCAGAAAACCCATAAAAAGTTACCTTTCAATACTTGCAGTTATTCCTAGCTCAAGATCACTTGTCACTACCTTCTGCTTCTCATTGGGTTCGACACTCTTACTTTTTGAAAAGGATACGATAGATAGCCTACACATGTGGGTCATCAAGACCATTTCCTAGCGCCGTTGCCGAGGAGTGTAGCGCTATTGGTAAGTGAAATTGGTAATGAAACCTTCACGCTATACGTGCTGTTTTTATTTTGCTATTACCACTTTTCATCCTTATGGATAATTTTACTATTGGTTCTTTGATTTTGGGGAACCGTACCACCTCTTTTGTGGTGGAGAAGGCTCCTGCACCTACTGAAATTGTGCCTTTTAAAATACCAGGCTAATCGTTATGAAGGAGACAAACATCCAGGTGATCACTTGCTCTATCTTTCAGAATTATGTGCCTTATTTAAGCTTGCAGGTGTATCCAGGGATTTTGTCATGAGGAAATTATTTTATTTTTCATTGAAAGATAAGGCTTGGGATTGGTATAAGCTTCTCGATAACTCTCATTTACTAAATTGGCAAGAGCTTATGCCTCTCTTTTATGCAAATTTTTATCCTCTTCATGAAATACATCGAGACATGAACTGTATTTATAACTTTTTGTCTCATGACAGATAAAGTATCGCCAAATCTTGCGGGATAATTAAATCCCTAAGGCTCAAATTTCCCAATCATGAGCTCCCCAAGGAAATTATACTTACACTTTTTTATGCAAGACTTTCTTGTCAAGATAAAGAGATGCTTGATGCCTCCTCTAGTGGGGTATTCTGAAACAGAAGCGTTGAAGACATATGTGATCTAATTGAAAGGATCCAGAAGAACACTAAAGATTGGGACATTGATAAAGGTATTGAACCCTCTATAAATTATGAAGATGATTACATTGAGAGCTATGTGAAAACTGATTACTTCAATACCATTTGTGCTAAGATTGGTCTTGATTCCCGACTTCTAATTGATTTTTGCAAAGACTTTGCTACTCATATTGATTCTTCTAAGAAGCAGGAAGATCAGCATCATAATCTCTTTCAAGAATTACATTGTGATATTAATGTTGTTGATCCTATCTTACATGCAGTTTTATGTGAGAAGCTCCCTTTTCCCACAAGGATAAGGGAGCATTCTTTTGTCACAGGGATAGTAAATAAAAGTGAAATAACAACTGGTGAGCATGAGCACCTGATTAAGGTCGATCCTCAAGTTGCATTGGTCAAGGATCTTGTTACTAGTAATGTTGAGGATTCTAATATAAATTTTTGTGTTGTTTTCACTAACCATGTAACATCCAAGAATAAAGGCCCGATTTCAGGTACCCCAGTTGTATATGTTAAAATAGGAGATCATAATTATTATGGGCTATGTGATTTTGGATCTAGTGCTAGTGTTATTCCCTTTTGAATTTATCAAGAGATCATGAATGAGATTTTACCATGAAATTGAAGACGTTGATTTTACTATTCACCTTGCAACTAAAGAAACTATCTCACCTATTGGAATTGTGCGAGATGTTGAAGTGTTATGTGTAAAGGTAAAATATCCTACCAACTTTCTAGTACTTGGCTCAGTGCAAGATAGTTTTTATCCTATTATTTTTGGTAGACCTTTTCTCAAAACTTGTGGAGCTATTATAGATTGCAGGAAAGTAAAAGTATCTATTGAATTCAATGGTGAGCCATATGGATTTAATTTTCTAATTTTTCAAAGAATACTCGTGGTACTAATTTTCCTAGTAATGATAAAATTATTGAAGAGATTTATTCCATTGCTATTCCTCCTAATGACCCTGTGCAGAAATTTATGGAGGACCATAAGAATGACATTCATATGCAGGAAAGGAATGAGCTAGATGACATATTCTTGAGACAACCTGCTACCCTGAAGCACAACCTACTGGTTGAACCTTTATGAATCCTATCACAACCAAAAGAAGGCCTGATGTTTGATCTAAAACCTCTTCCTGATACGCTCAAGTGTGCTTATTTAGATGACAAGAAAGTATATCCTGTTATTATCAATGCTAACCTTTTAGGATATGAAGAAGAGCGATTATTGGAAACCTTTCATAATAACCGAGGCGCTATTGGATATACCCTTGAGGATCTTAAGGGGATCAGTCCATCGATCTGTCAGCATACTATTAATCTCGAGCTTGATGCTAAGCTGATTCTTGATCATCAAGGACGGTTGAACCCGAAGATGAAAGATGTGGTGAGGACCGAGGTCCTCAAGCTTCTAGCCGCAGGTATCATCTACCCTATAGCTAATAGTAAATGGGTGAGTCTTGTACATTGTAATCCTAAGAAGGGAGGTATGACTGTGGTTCCAAATGAAAATAATGAACTAATACCTCAAAGAATTTTTATTGGATATAGAATGTGTATTGATTACAGGAAACTGAACAAGGCGACAAGGAAGGACCACTACTCGCTACCTTTCATTGATCAAATGCTTGAAAGGTTATCCAAAACACTCTCTTTTGTTATCTTGATGGTTATTTTGGCTTCTCACAAATTCGTGTTAATACCGCTGATTAAGAGAAGACTACTTTCACTTGTCCTTATGGTACTTATGCTTATAGACGTATGCCTTTTGGTTTATGCAATACCCCTACTACTTTTCAAAGGAGTATGTCTGCTATTGTTCATGGTTTTTGTGAGGAGATTGTGGAGGTTTTCATAGACGATTTCTCCGTTTATGGAACCTCCTTTGACCATTGTCTGCACAATCTTAATAAAATTTTGCAAAGATGTGAGGAGAAGAACTTGATGCTTAATTGGGAGAAGTTACACTACAAGGTCAACAAAGGGATCGTTCTTAGTCACAAGATTTCGGATAGGGGAATCGAAGTGGACAAGGCGAAGATTGAATGTTATGTGTTGATTGATATTTAAGTTGTGGTGTTATTCTTCTAGTGGTGTTATGTGAATGTCTAGTACATAACACTTCGCCTTTTTAAGGACTTAGGGGAATGCATTGTGTATAAAGAATGCTTATGGTGGGTTGTCGGAGTGACAGAAACCTGAACCCCAGTTTGCACACTTTTGCACGAGGGAGTATTGGATCCTAGAGTTTATTACTATGGTTAGGTTTTACCTTAATTTCTCTCTTGTATTTGCGGATGCTTGCAAGAGGTTTAATCGTAAGAGTGCGCTTGTCTTAGTCTAGGCGGTGTGCTAGCATAGGTCCACCCACACAAAAATTATCTAGAGAAAACATAGTACTAGACGGGATATGGCGAAAGTAACTTGACTACCTCTCCCGTGTGTCCTCAAGAACACTTTAGTCTTTATAAGTTTAATCCTCCGGCTTATCATTTGTGTTCAAAAGGATTGGGCCACTTGCTGAACCTTGCCATCATCTACTTTACTTGCCTTTATTTACTTGTTGCTTATTCCAGAAAACCCATTAAAAGTTACCATTCAATACTTGTAGTTATTCCTTGCTCAAAATCACTAGTCACTATCTTCTGCTCTCGTTGGGTTCGACACTCTTACTTAATGAAAAGGATACGATAGATCCCCTACACTTGTGGGTCATCAAGACCATTTTCTGGTGCCATTGCTGGGAGTGTAAGGCAAAGATTGAAGATATTGAAAGGATGCCATATCCAAGGGACATCAAAGGTATTCGTAGTTTCCTCGGTCATGCTGGTTTCTATAGAAGATTTATTAAAGACTTTTCTAAGACTTCGAGGCCCCTAACTAATCTCCTCCAGAAGGATATTCGTTCTGTATTTGATGAAGATTGTTGGGAAGCCTTTGAAGTTCTTAAGAAAGCTTTGATAACCTCTCCTAAAGTCCAACCACCTAACTTGAGTTTACCTTTTGAAATCATGTGTGATGCTAGTGATTTTGCTCTTGGATCTATTTTAGGACAAAGGGTTGATAAGAAATTTAATTTCATACATTATGCTAGCAAAACCCTTATTAGTTCTCAAAAGAAGTATGCTACTACTGAAAAGGAGTTTTTAGCAGTAGTATTTGCTTGTGATAAGTTTAGGCACTATATTGTTGATTCTAAAGTTATTATTCATACTGACCATGGTGCCATTAAGTATCTTATGGAGAAGAAGGACACCAAACCAAGGCTTATCAGATGGGTACTTCTCCTTCAAGAATTTGATCTGCAGATTGTTGATAGGAAAGGAGCAGGCAATCGTGTTGCGGACAACCTTTCAAGGATGGAAGATATACCGCATGACCCTATTCCGGTCAAGGGTAGCTTTACTGATGAAAAACTAGCTATTTAAGGGTACAATCTCTTTTTGATCCTTGGTTTGCAAATTATGCTAATTTTATTGTTGCAAAGTTTTTGCCCCCAGGTTGAACATTTCAGCAAAGGAAGAAATTATTCCATGACTTTAGGCATTATTTTTGGGACGACCCACAACTTTATAGAGAAGGTGCGGATGGAATCGTGAGAAGATGGATACTAGAGCATGAGTAGAAGGATATATGGAGAGAATGTCATGACAGTCCTTATGGAGGACATCATGCCGGTGAAAGAACCGCGCACAAGGTTCTTCAATCAGGTTTTTATTGGCCAACTCTCTTTAAAGATGCTAGAAATTATTTCTTGTCTTGTGATAAGTGTCAGAGAGTTGGTAACATTAGTAGGAGAAATGAGATTCCTATGAATTACTCTCTAGTCATCGAGCCTTTTGATTGCTAGGGTTTTGATTTTAAGGGTCCTTTTTCTCCTTCACACAAGTACACTCACATTTTAGTAGATTTTGATTATGTAGCTGAGTGGGTTGAAACAATCCCCACTGAAAGTGCTGATCACAAGACATCTTTGAAAATTCTTAAAGTTGTAATCTTTCCTAGGTTTAGTTTACCAAGGTACCTCATGATTGACGGAGGATCACACTTTACATATGGTGCTTTTAGAAAAGCTTTAGCCAAATATGATGCCAATCATATAACTGCTTCACCCTACCACCCTCAAACAAGTAGGCAAGTTGAGCTCACCAATAGAGAGATCAAGTTGATCTTGCAAAATACAGTGAATAGTTCTAGAAAGGATTTGTCCAAAGAGTTAGGAGATGTATTGTGGGCGTATAGAACTACTTACAAAAACACCATGGGCATGTCTCCTTATAAGATGGTATATCGCATGGCTTGCCATCTACCTCTAGAGCTAGAGCTTAAAGCTTTCTCGGTTGTTAGAGAGCTTAATGCTGACCCCAAACTTCCTGGTGAAAAGCGTCTCATAAATTTGACTTCTCTAAATGAGCGGAGAAGTGAGGCTTACGAGGGCGCGGAAATGTTCAAAGAAAAGGTTAAGATGTTTCATGATAAGAGGATTTTGAAAAAGGAATTTAATGTTGGTGATAAAGTTTTGTTGTATAGATGTGTCATGCCAAATTTGAACTGTTTTTATTTATTTAAATTTTAATTATTTTTAGAAATGAAAAAGTCAATTTTTAGGTGGTTCAGCATAATGTTTTCACATGCTGCCCTTCTGAATTTACTTGCATAAGGCATACACAAGTGGAGAAGACCATAACACATATTTTTCTAGCCATTTTTCTACAATAATTTGTGTGCTTATAGTTCAAATATGAATTACTTGCATAAAACGAAAATAAAATGAGATAAATCTCTTAAATATAGCAAATGAACCCGGAAAATGCCAAACTTGCGTAGTAAGATTTCATGGTCTATGTTGACCGTGGACAAAATCATGTTGGAACAACGAATATACGTCAACTATCTCTCGAAATTTAAGCGGTTCCCTCTCAACACCACGTTACTTCATCGGAGATAGGTAAATTCATGTAGACTCTACATGGTGACAGTCTCAAAACCATCTAAATTTTTACCTCTGCATTATGATGTAAAATCATGGAACCAATGCCAAATTATAACTATTTATGACTCATTTTTCATTTTCATTATTTACGGAAACAAAAAAGTCCATTTTTAGGTGCTTCCACGTAATGTTTTTCCATGTTGTCCTTCTGATTTTTCTTGCTTAAGGCATCCACATGTGGAGAAGACCGTAACAGAGATTTTTTAGCCATTTGTCTACAATAATTTGTGTACCTATAGTACAAATCTGAATTATTTACATAAAATGCAAATAAAATTTTACAAAACACTTAAATATAGCAAATGAATCCCGAAAGATGCTAAAGTTGCACAGTAATGATTTCATGGTCTATGTTGAGCATAGAAAAAATCATTTCAAAATAAGGAAGATACGTCAACTATTTCTCATATTTTAAGCGGTTCCCTCTCGAAACCACGAAACTTCATCGGAGATTGTTCTATTGTTGAAGACTCTACATGGCAACAGTGTAAGGCCCGATATGCGGTACTGTTCCAGATCTAGATGTTTCCATCCAGATCCGGGGACGAAGCACATATCGGTCCCACCGAAACATATGACATAGCCATATGCCCCGGATTTCCAACATGATATCACAACATTACAGATACAAGGATACAAAATCTCATACAATCGGCATACAACTGCCTTAATACAATACAACAACGGAAGATACATGTTTGAGTACAGACTACAGTCAAGTGCCTACTGGCAAAGAGAAAAACATCGATCCCGATAACCACACGGGTCCAGGCCCTCCACCGGGATCCGCCTAACTAGTCGTCGTCGAGTCTCCACGTGAAACGTCGATGACCATACCTGTTGTCGATCAAGAACCCTAAAAAGAGTTTGGGGGTAGTATCATGAGTATAGAAGTACTCAACATCCAACTGTAGTGGTCAACTGACCCAGAAAGGACTTCATCACTCATCATTCTAGGACAACTAGTAGTTTACGGTAAGGATGGGGTAAGTGGTGATGTTGCTGCCGCACTAGCATTTATGAAGTGGCTAACGATCTAGAGAGTAAGATAAGAAGCCAAGCATTCGATGAGGAATCACCTGCAACAAGTCTGCTATCCACCTACTTACGCAAGCATAACACCTATCCTATCCTTGTCCTCCTCTTCACATCCCGACGAAGAAGAAGCAGTAACGGCACACACACGTTGATCAAGTTATATTAAGATTTTCTCAGTTGTTGTTGTTGTTGTCTATGAACAAGGAGTAGGTCTCAAGTCGTCCATAACCATGGACACGGCTTCTCGAAAAGATTTACCCCTGCAGGGGTGTACCAACTGCCCATTACAAGGCTCCGCACGCACGCCCATCTCTCTCAGTTGCTACCCATCACAGGAAAC
Source organism: Bromus sterilis (assembly GCA_950022295.1). Lineage (NCBI taxonomy): Eukaryota > Viridiplantae > Streptophyta > Magnoliopsida > Poales > Poaceae > Bromus > Bromus sterilis. The sequence continues at coordinate 263,392,293 of OX465596.1, read as the reverse complement.
CATTTGATGATTTAGTTCCAAGAGATCCGAAACGACAGGCCCCTCTAGCTAACAACAGACAAATCCGGGTGGCCCCCGAGGAGTCGACACCCAATCCAAAAGCTGGCCACGCTCTCGAATCGGACTCTTCCGTCAGGCTAAGGTCGAGGTAACTGATCCCCTCTGTGACACCCCCAATATCAGACCGTGTACGGTAATCATACACGCAAGGTACATGATCGAGATCAGGGACTCACGGTAAGATATCATAACACAACTCTAAAAATAAAATAATACAAGCTGTTTAATACAAGCCAGGGGCCACGAGGGGTCGAATAGAACAGGTCAAAAGCACAAGTTAGCGGAAGCAATAGTATCTGAGTACAGACACAAGGGTACAAGGTTGCCTTAAGAAGGCTAGCACAAAATCAACACTCAATCGAAAAGGCAAGGCCTCCTGCCTTGGAACCTCCAAACTACTCCTGGTCAACGGGGAACTCGACGTCGTAGAAGGCATCGGGGATATTCATGTTGCGGTGGTCGGCATCGGGGATCTCCTGCTCCTGGGCTCCAACGTCGACTACAGCGGCCGATCAGGCAAAACAAAAAGGGGGAAATAAAGAAAAGGTGAGTATCTAGCATACACGCGAGTCCTACGTCCGCTACTAAGAATTTATGCATTTGTATTAAATGGAAAGGGGAGGTTGTATATAGTTGTAAGGCCCGATATGTGGTACTGTTCCAGATCTAGATGTTTCCATCCAGATCCGGGTACGAAGCATATATCGGTCCCACCGCGACATATGACGAAGTCATATGCACCGGATTTCCAACATGATATCACAACATTACAGATACAAGGATACAACATCTCATACAACCGGCATACAACTGCCTTAGATACATTACAACAGCGGAAGATACATGTCTGAGTACAGACTAGATTCAAATGCCTAGTGGCAAAGAGAAAAATCATCAATCCCCATAACCACACGGGTCCAGGCCCTCCGCCGGGATCCGCCTAACTAGTCGTCGTCGAGTCTCCACGTGAAACGTCGATCACCATACCTGTTGTCGATCAAGAACCCTGAAAAGAGTTTGGGGGTAGTATCATGAGTACAGAAGTACTCAACATCCAACTGTAGTGGTCAACTGACCCAGCAAGGACTTCATCACTCGTCATTCTAGGACAACTAGTAGTTTACGGTAAGGATAGGGTAAGTGGTGAGGTTGCTGCCGCACTAGCATTTATGAAGTGGCTAACGATCTAGAGAGTAAGATAAGAAACCAAGTATTCGATGAGGAATCGCCTCCAACAAGTCTTGCTATCAACTACTACGCAAACATAACACCTATCCTATCCTTGTCCTCCTCTTCGCATCCCGACGAAGAAGAAGCAGTCAAGGCACACACACGTTGATCAAGTTATATTAAGATTATCTCGGTTGTCGTTTTCTATGAACAGGACGTAGGTCTCAAGTCGTCCATAACCATGGACACGGCTTCTCGAAAAGATTTAACCCTGCAGGGGTGTACCAACTGCCCATTACAAGGCTCCTCACGCACGCCCATCTCTCTGAGTTGCTACCATCACAGACAACCATTTTATGATGTAGTTCCGAGAGATCCGAAATGACAGGTCCCTCTAACTAACAACGAACAAATCCGGGTGGCCCCCGGGGAGTCGACACCCAATCCAAAAGCCGGCCACGCTCTCGGATCAGACTCTTCCGTATGGCTAAGGTCGGGGTTATCCTCACCTATATAACAGGGGACTTCCCTAGCTCACCAGTGTGGACCAACAAAGGAACTCTGTCTCTGCTGGCCCGAGTTGTTTTAAATCCACTGGCTGCAGACCAGTTATGCATGCGGGTTTCAAATGGTAAATCAGCTTGGGCCACCACTAGAAATGTTTGAAGCTAGGTAGGTAAGAAGAGGGGACCCCATAGTATCCCACACGCGGTTAGGCACGCTCAGTCTTAAAACCAATACCCGGAACTCGGATCCTAGGTGACTCGAATGGAACAAAGCGTCGGGGCGGGATAGCTTAGACCTTCCATCCTTCGTTGAATATAGTCAACATTATAATAATCATATCAACCACAACAATATAATAATGTGATTGCCCAAAACCAAGGAGTAACAGGATAACATCGTAGCATCCTAAGCATGCATACTAAGCAGGGGCTGAGCAATGAGCAATAGTAACATAGCAGTACATGGTTTGCTGGGAGGGGACATGGCTGTATCGGTTTGAAAGAGGCTGTAAACATGTGGTAGGATCAAACATCGAACCTAACCTAGACTACCATGCAAACCGCTGGTTGAAATAGAATGGATCATAATTAATGTATAGTCCTTGCCTGTTGATAAGTCGGGTTCCGAAGGCGTAGGAGATCGCGAGCTCGCATCGTCTCTGAGAGGTACCCGCAGAAGCACACAAGAGGTAAACACTGGAAAGCAATCAATGAGCAAACATCTATTACTACGAAGCAAACACGAGCAAGCATCAACAAAAAGCAACACGAGACATCGCACCTACCGTCGAGAGCGGTTACTAACAATTTAAGTGGAGTACTCGTCACACACGACGATACCGCACATTTACGATGGTTCAAGTTGTTTAGCTACACAAGGTGAGCAGAGGTTATTAACATGGCATCTCACTCAAGCATGGCATAGCACACAAACATTTCAAGAGGTGAAGCATAAGATAAACTATCTATGCTAGTCAATTTAAGGGAGGCACAACCTAAACATGGCATTCCACTAAGTGCCCCACGACAATTTAAGTAATTGGTACTGTTCTGCCCTAAACCATATTTTAGGTTGGTTAACAACAGAAAACAATAGCATAAACACAAAGTACACGAAAAACTAATCAAGTTACATATAAAGAACACCCCAAACGGAGTTACGGTTAAAAAGATACAAGCAAAACTAGTTACGGGCACAATCTGCCAACATCACGAAGCACACTTTAGAGCAATGCATAAACAGGGTAATGAGTGCAAACATGCTCAAAAATGATATGCCATTAGAATAGACATGGCAGGGAAGGAATGGAAAAAAGAATCATGCAATTAGGCATCATGAACAACTAGTTATAGCCCATGCAAAATGCAATAAAACATTACTGGTCTAGGACTTAGTGAAAATCACGAAAACATGGCAGAAACTATTATTTTTATGCTGTATAAACAGGGGTATAACTATATGCAAAAGTGCAGCAACATGACATAGCAATACATGGACATGAATTAGACATGATGAGGATCAGGTACAAACAAGAATCAAGGTCATAGGCATCACAGATCAAAAGATATTAAGCAAACAACATGGCATCGGAACGTTACAGACTTAGAGAAAAACTGAGGTGGCTGACAAAAACAGCAGGATAGAAACTTTGGAGCTAATTATCTATATGACCAGGAATGCTAACATGAGAAAGCAATACATATAATGGAAGTAGACATGATGCTTAACAAGACGCAAAAGGAATCACTCCATTCCGACGAGCGGTAGCAATCGTCACCCGAAGTTGCAACAAATTAACAGTTTTCAGCACAACAGCACATTAACAGCAAGGTCACCACTTTGGAGCAAGATTTAATATAGTTAAAGCACCCAAACATGACAAGTTAAAGCATGGGAATGAAGTACACATGATGCTTAACACATAGGAAAAAGAATAAATGCAATAGGCCTCATGGATTTGACACAAGCATCACCCAAAGTTTGAAGAAAATAACAGCAGCAGTAGTTAACAAAAGATTAGCAACTTAACGATCTGGTGCCCTATTCAACACACAATTTCGTATTAAAGATGACCTCAAAATAAATAACTTCCTACAGATGAACTCTAGAGCACACAAAGCACAACCAAACAAAAAAAGAATCACTTCATTTGGACCTACGAGTCAACGGGAATCAACGTTGCAAAACAGGACAGCAGACAAAATATTACAGACTTAGCAAAAATTAGAGGGGTCTAGGGAGAGAAGAAAAAAAAGGACCTCATGGGCCTCGGCCCAACTGGCGAGGTAGAAGACGGTTAGTCTGGCCTCGCCCTAGGCGGAGACCTGGAGCGGGTCACGCTCTGGCTTGCGCCGCGGGGCACTGAAGGCTGGGCCGGCTGGTTGGCTGGGCTGCGCCGGCTCAAGGCCACGGCGAGGCGAGGGCCGGCCACGAGGGCATGCTGGAGGCGACGGGGAGGCGGACCCGTGCGCGGCATGGCTGGATCCAGGCGCGGCGGGGTCAGGAAGGCCAGCGCCGGCGGGATCAGGAGGCGGCATGACGATGTTCCGAGCTCGGCGGCGGCGCGAGCTCTGCCGCGGACGGCCGACGGCAATGAACCTGCTGGAGAGGAGAGAAGGGGTGTCAGGAGGGAGGAGAGATGCGGCGCGGGGTTGCGCGGCCTCACCGAGGCAGTGGAGCGCGGCGACCGGCTGCTGCCGGAGCGCGGCGGCGCTCGGTGGCAGGGATGAGGACGGGCGGCGGAGGAGCGAGCCTCCAGCCCAGATCGGGGCCCTGCGGGGCCCGGAAGCCCGGAACCCCTGGGAGAGAGGCTGGGGCGACGTGGCTGCACGGGAGCCCTGGGATCTGAGATCCGACGGCTCCGGGGGTGGCTAGGCTAGGGTTTCGTGATTTTGGGGGTGTTTTGGGCGAATTTGGAGGCAGATCTGAGGGGGTGGCTGCAATTTTGTGGCTAGGGAAACCCTAGAAAGGGGTGGGAGTATGATGGTCTCTATATAGCCCAGGTGGCTGGCAGTTTGCAAAAACATCCCAGGTTTTTCTCTCTCGCGCGCGGTGTTTACGTTTCTGACCGCAGGGGGTCCACAGGACCTCCGATTCGGGTAAAACTTCGAACTGCGCGATCAGCGCGTCGAGCCGGTGGCGTTCACTGCGCGCTGGAACCGTTCCAAGAACACTTTCCGGCGCGCTATAAAAATATCCCATTTACTTATTAAACGGGGTTTTTCGTTCCGTTGGCTGCGGCTGGTCTCGTGCGGTTTCGCGACGGTGATCGGGTGAAACCCGGTGTCGCAAAGGTCGAGTGTCAGGGAGGCAAGGGTCGGTCTCCGTTCAGTACGAGATAAGAGGGGGGGGGAATAATCGCCGATCGATAAATCGGGGATGCAAACACCGCAAACAAATCAGACAATCAAACAATTCACACCGAAGACAAATTTTTTAATTTTTGTGAAAACTGGGCTGTTACAATACAACACCACCAACAAGGGATCTCGTCCCGAGATCCAGGACGATCCGGGGGAGAGGGGAAGGGGAGAGAAAAGAGAGTCGTCGATTCTTCAACACCACCAACAAGGGACTCTGCTCCATGTCGGCGTCGAGCTTCCGTCGAGAAACTTTCCGCAGAGAGACGACATCGTCGGAAAAACGAAACCGTCAGTGACAAGAGGAAGAACGATCGCGAAAACCAGATCAAGGGATAGTGACATTCGACACAATTCGTAAAAACACCGGTAAAAGGAGGGATGGCAATGGATGACCAAGATGATATCCGAAACCGTAGAAGCTAAAGGTACTACAGGAATTCCCACCTGAGCTCGGAATCGAGACAATACTTCCCAAGCAAAGCAATGAAACAATTCCGATACTCCACTCACTCGAGATCCTAAAGTTTGAAAGGGGATAAGTCGAGAATAAAACACTTATGACACTTTTCCTGACAAGAGCAAGGGTAAGGAGTAAAAAGATTCCTACTCTCCGATAACTAACTTAGTAACTACAAAATAGTTTTTGTCTAGACTCGACTTCGGCCAGAGAAGGGATCCTACGGTCGGTAAGGCTCTAATACCAATTTGTAAGGCCCGATATGCGGTACTATTTCAGATCTAGATGTTTCCATCCAGATCCGGGGACGAAGCACATATCGGTCCCACCGCGACATATGACGAAGTCATATGCACCGGATTTCCAACATGATATCTCAACATTACACATACAAGGATACAACATCTCACACAATCGTCATACAACTGCCTTAGATACATTACAATAGCGGAAGATACATGTCTGAGTACAGACTAGATTCAAATGCCTAGTGACAAAGAGAAAAATCATCGATCCCCATAACCACACGGGTCCAGGCCCTCCGCCGGGATCCGCCTAACTAGTCGTCGTCGAGTCTCCATGTGAAACGTCGATCACCATACCTGTTGTCGATCAAGAACCCTGAAAAGAGTTTGGGGGTAGTATCATGAGTACAGAAGTACTCAGCATCCAACTGTAGTGGTCAACTGACCCAGCAAGGGCTTCATCACTCGTCATTCTAGGACAACTAGTAGTTTACGGTAAGGATGGGGTAAGTGGTGAGGTTGCTGCCGCACTAGAATTTATGAAGTGGCTAACGATCTAGAGAGTAAGATAAGAAGCCAAGCATTCGATAAGGAATCGCCTCCAACAAGTCTTGCTATCAACTACTACGCAAACATAACACCTATCCTATCCTTCTCCTCCTCTTCGCATCCCGACGAAGAAGAAGCAGTCAAGCCACACACACGTTGATCAAGTTATATTAAGATTATCTCGGTTTCCGTTGTCTATGAACAGGACGTAAGTCTCAAGTCGTCCATAACCGTGGACACGGCTTCTCGAAAAGATTTAACCCTGCAGGAGTGTACCAACTGCCCATTACAAGGCTCCGCACGCATGCCCATCTCTCTCAGTTGCTACCCATCACAGGCAACCATTTTATGATTTAGTTCCGAGAGATCCGAAACGACAGGTCCCTCTAACTAACAACGAACAAATCCGGGTGGCCCCCGGGGAGTCGACACCCAATCCAAAAGCACAGCAGCACATTAACAGCAAGGTCACCACTTTGGAGCAAGATTTAATATAGCTAAAGCACCCAAACATGACAAGTTAAAGCATGGGAATGAAGTACACATGATGCTTAACATATAGGAAAAAGAATCAATGCAATAGGCCTCATGGATTTGACACAAGCATCACCCAAAGTTTGAACAAAATAACAGCAGCAGTAGTTAACAACAGATTAGCAAGTTAACGATCTGGTGCCCTGTTCAACACACAATTTCGTATTCAAGATGACCTCAAAATAAATAACTTCCTAAAGATGAACTCTAGAGCACACAAAGCACAACCAAACAAAAAAAGAACCACTTCATTTGGACCTACGAGTCAACGGGAATTAACGTTGAAAAACAGGACATCAGACAAAATATTACAGACTTAGCAAAAATTAGAGGGGTCTAGGGAGAGAAGAAAAAAAAGGACCTCGTGGGCCTCGACCCAACTGGCGAGGTGGGCGACGGTTAGTCTGGCCTCGCCGTAGGAGGAGAGCTGGAGCGGGCCGCACTTTGGCTTGGGCCGCGGGGTGCTGGAGGCTGGGCCGACTGGTTGGCTGGGCTGCGCCGGCTCATGGCCACGGCGGTTGGCGGCACCGGCTGCCGGAGGCGCACAACGGCGAGGCGAGGAGCAGCCACGACGGCACGCTAGAGGCGACGGTGAGGCGGACCCGTGCACGGCATGGCCGGATCCAGGCACGACGGGTTCAGGAGGGCCAGCGCCGGCGGGATCAGGAGGCGGCGCGACGACGTTCCGAGCTCGGCGGCGGCGCGATCTCTTCCGCGGACGGCCGGCAGCGATGAAACTGCTGGAGAGGAGAGAAGAGGGGTCAGGAGGGAGGAGAGATGCGGCGCGGCCTCACCGGGGCAGTGGAGCGCGGCGGTCTGCTGCTGCCGGAGCGCGACGGCGCTCGGCGGCGGGGGTGAGGACAGGCGGCAAAGGAGCGGGCCTCCAACCAAGATCGGGGCCCTGCGGGGCCCGGAACCCCTGGGAGAGAGGCTGGGGCGACGTGGCTGCACGGGAGCCCTCGGATCGCAGATCCGACGACTCCGGGGGTGGCTAGGCTAGGGTTTCAGAATTTTGGGGGTGTTTTCGGCGAATTTGGAGGTAGATCTGAGGGGGTGGCTGCAATTTTGTGGCTAGGGAAACCCTAGAAAGGAGTGGGAGTGTGATGGTCTTTATATAGCCCAGGTGGCTGGCAGTTTGCAAAAACATCCCCGGTTTTCTCTCTCGCGCGCGGTGTTTATGTTTTGACCGTCGGGTAAAACTTCGAACTGCGCGATCAGCGTGTCGAGCCGGTGGAGTTCACCTCGCGCTGGAACCGTTCCGAGAACACTTTCTGGCGCGCTATAAAAATATCCCATTTACTTATTAAACGGGGTTTTTTGTTCCGTTGGCTGCGGCTTGTCTCGTGCGGTTTCGCGATGGTGATCGGGTGAAACCCGGTGTCGCAAAGGTCGAGTGTCAGGGTGGAAAGGGTCGGTCTCCGTCTGGTACGAGATAAGAGGGGGGACAATAATTGACGATCGATAAATCGGGGATGCAAACACTGCAAACAAATCAGACAATCAAACAATTCACACCGAAGACAAATTTTTTCATTTTTGTGAAAACTGGGCTGTTACAATAGTGGACTGCAAGGTAGAATTCAGAATAAGGATAAGAAGCTAGGCCTATCGAAGACTAGCATCTTCCGACGAGTCTTGCAGCATGAGGTAAGAATCAGCCAAAAGTTAATATAACAGTAATGAAAGTAACAATGTAGCAGAAGTTGTTGCAACATTGTATAATAATAAGTTGTAATCATAATTAACAATGCCTCCGAGTTCCCTCCCTCGACATCCCCGCGAGGAAGAAAACCCGGAACCAACAGTTTAATAGTAGTAGTTTGTAGTGGTAGGATCTGGCTTCAGCATAAAGCGTCTTGTTACCGTGGACACGGCTATTCGAATAGATTAAACTCCCTGCAGGGGTGCACTGGTGTCATACTACACGCTCGGATCTCTAGGGTGGCGTACACTTTGTTAAGGAACACCCCACCAAGCCTATCCGACACGCCGAGGCCCATCCTACGGCTCATCAGAGAGGTCCCCGCCGATCTACAGCCCTAAGTGCAAGGGGGTCATGGGCCTATCACCCCTCGCTCTCCGGGTCGTTGTGAGGACAGTGGATACCACACAACTCTATCATGGATGCGGATCCGACCGTGCCACAATGCTGAACTGGACGTCTTTCACAGCTTTCGAACGAGGCCACAACGCGGAGGGCCCACACCGTAATCCCACGTATAGGCTACTCAAGTCATCCGCAGAACCCGTTAAGCATTTTATTAATTTTCTGTCGAGACAGCCATTATCGTTGCCCCTTATTGAATGAGTCGCGGACAACGACATCGGTCAGGTCCACCAGTAACATCGGTGCCTGCCCTGACGTCCCACCAACTCGTGCGGTTACCAATAAGGTGAACCGTCTCCCTACCTTGTCTCGCGTTTGCTCCGAAGAGCTCGACTTTCGTACAACAGGATATCTGTCGGCCACGAATAGTACCAGGCCCGCCGCACACCGGTGGAATACACCTGACATGTCGTTCCGCTAAAATACCCTATGCGGGCACCGTTGGGTCACCCGACTCCTTATCTGTAAGGACACCAGTTGATTCGAGTGCCTACCATCAAGTGAAACCAGGAGGAATCACCCTCGATGGTGCACTTGAAGAGGTTCGACCGAGACATCAGCGGAATGAACTAAAGAGGAATATTCTCGTATCACCCAGGTGGTGCCGAGACACCAGCGGAATGAACTAAAGAGGAATACCCTCGTATCATCCTAGTGATGCTACGCTACTGAGCCGACGAGAGTGAAATACGAGTTCGTCCACTAGTAAGTCAAACGCGAAGCGACTCGACAGAGTCTCGCTGTTGTAGGTTCCCTAGGGCGTCTGCATTGATCTGTACCTGTTGCCGTTATAATATTTTGTAATCCTCGTTCTCTCACCAGAGTGATCACGACCCGCTATTCTAAACCTAGCTAACAATGCGTAGGGTTCACTGCTGAATATTATATATATTTATAAGGCAACATAGGACAAAGGAAGGTACATCAAGGGGCGACAATGACAGGCTATGCAATTGAATAGGTAAGCAACGTAGCAGCAACAGTAACAATCCCTAGTGCAAGAAAGTACGGAAAGGTAGGCGATATCTGGGGAAGAGAAGGGTCTGCTTGCCTGGAAGCTCGCGGGAGGGGTACGGTAGTCGACGACGTAGTTGATCACAGGGGCATCGGCATCGCTCATCGGGACTACCGAACAATAAGAGAGGGGGGAGAAACAATAAATACACAACAACAATAGCAATACAAATACAATACATGGAAAACGCAAAGTTAACGGTCTTCTAACGCAGTGTAATGCACGTTGCTCGGAGCGGGAATTCATCCGGGGATGAAAAACCGACTCCGGGTGATTATCGGACAGGGTGTCCGGGGGGGAAGGGTTCATGCCAGAGGTGTCGTGGACATCCAACAAATGTGTGGATGGTGTAACCGTGCTAGTTGAAACAATCCGAACAACTTTCGTGTTCAGAATAAATTCATCCGGATACTTTGACAGTACCAGACAAATATCGGACAGACGGTCCGGAGGGGGGACAGTTTGATGTTCGTTGAGTTAGAGGGGAGTGGTAGACATACGGATAGCGTATTAGTATTCGTTATATTTTTCTGATCAATTTTGACGTATAAAGTTTTTGAATATGAATTACGGTTTCAAAGATATTCAAATTCAAACTTTAAATCATTTAATTTTTTTCTTTTGAATTTCTTTTTATTATTATTATAACAACATTACCCAAAACAGTGCCTGACATGTGGGACCCACATGTCAGCCTCTGTTTATTTATAAATCATTTTAATAAAACAAAATAGCCACTAGGCCCACATGTCAGCCACTGGAATTTCTTATTAAATCTTTTAAATAACAAACTGACAGGTGGGGCCCAGGTGTAAGTGACACAGGGGCATATTAACAGTCTAATTAATCCAGAGGCTAACCTAATTACATGGGCCCACTAGTAAGTGACCCAAGGGGTGTTTAATTTTTCTGTTAAGCTAACCGTGGGATTAGCCGGGGGTGGCCCACATGTCAGCCACACTTAATTTTTATTATCTATCTAATTAACTACTAAGCCATGGGGGTTCCACTGGTCATTACACACATTTCTTAATAGGGAGGTTATTTGTTAATCATCAATTAGGGGCTAATCTTATGTGAGGGGCCCACATGGCAGTGGGGTTAGCCCACAGGCTACACCGCACGCCGGCAGCGAGCAAGGCACGGTGGCGCGGCCGTGCAAGCGAGGGAGGGTTGCGGCGGGGTTAGGCGAGCAGCAGGCGCGGCGAGGCGGGTGCAACGCGGCAGGGCACATGGCCAGGGGAGGCCGTGCGCGGGTGGAGGCGTCGCGGCCATGGCTGTGGCCGGGGCCGAGCACAGCGCCGAACGGGGGAGCTACGTCAACGAATCGGGGGAGGGGCGAGAAGAAGGTGACGAGGAGGCTCACAAAGGTGCGGGGAAAAGCTCGGGGAGGACGAGGAAGAGGCCAAGGTTGCGGGACGGAGGCGAGGTCCGCGACGGCTGAGGCGGGTAGCGCGACCCGATTCACTCGAGCCCATGGCCTCTGGCTTGAATAGCCGGTTGAGGAGGAAGTGGGGACACAAGCGGCGCCGGGAGGGCGAGAGAGAGGGAGGGAAGAGCGAGGGGAGGGTGGGGAAAAAGGGCGGCCTAGGGGAGCTCCAGTGGGGCTTCGGCCTTATCCAGAGGGGGAAGGGGGAGCAGGTGGGAGTGGGGGCGGCGAGAAGTGCTCCTCTGCCATACCACTGTCGCCGTGGTGGGGGAGGGAAACAGGGGAGGGGAAGAGAGGAGAGAGGTGGGGTGGGGGGCTGGGCCCGGGGTGGGCCTCTCCCCCGGCGTAGTATAGGGTTTCTTTTGTTTTCCTTTTGTATTCTTTTGTTATTTTTGTTTTCTGTTTGTTCTGTTTGTAATTAGTTTAAAGTCTTTTACATTTTTCTACAACATAAAATTTGTTCCAAAATTATTTTTGCATCATAGTTAAGTGCCACAAAAAGTTTGGGAATTAATAAAAATCTTTTAGTATTTTGTTTTATTTAAAAGGCATTAAATGTCACTGTTTGACCACTGGTATTATTTGTTTATCATTTTTAAACATGGTAATAAAATCCCATTTCACTTTTAATATAGCCTACTGTTATTTAGGCATTTTATAAAATTGGTTTCACAATTTTTTGTTCATTTAAAATTTGCACTTGTTTATTTTATTCCATGGCAATTTAATAGTTTCCTAAAGCTATTGTTTTATTTCATTTATTATTCCTTAATATTACTATACCATTTTAATAAAATAACCATTGCTATGTAATCATGGCCTAATGATTGTTAGGCATTTTATAATTTGATTCCATCATTTTGGTTTATTATGATTTCATTTCCATTTTAAATTCCATGACAATTTTGATATGCCAACTCTAGGGTTTTGATAATTATCCTTGGCTTGTTATTACCCTAATGACTAAGGTTAAAATGTTTTAGGTATTTGCAAGATGGTTATCATCCACCCAAAATTCCTTGGAGCAATTCTATAGTCCACACAAATTTGAAAATTTTATCAGGGTGGGAATCTGACAGAGCTATGATCAAGGTGATCATGGCTGGATTAGCAACAGTGATGACCATGAACAGGAGAATCACTGTAGTGATTACTGTACTGGATCTGGGGGTGTTACAAATCTCCCTCACTACAAGAATTCTCGTCCCGAGAATTAAAAGTAGTGTAAGGGGTAAGGTTTCGGTTTCGTATTCTAACTAATCTTCTGGTTCTTGGTGACCCTCTCGAAGGATTTGATCCTTCTCGTTGATGTCTTCACTTCTCTCCATCAGTGCATCTCGACGACTTGTCATTCTTCCATCGGGGCTCCATCGTACTTATGAATGAGTTGGGGGGGGGGGTAAACTCAAGGGGGTCGGATCGATACCAGGTTAATCAACCGAGGTTGTCCGAGGGAACGGTGTACAAAGTATCTTCCAAGTTTATACTCAGAGGAATACATCGAGAGAGAAAAAAAAAGGTATGAGAAGTTTCAAGCGGATAGACATGCATTCGATGTCTATGACGGAGGATGAAAAGGGGTTCAGAGCATCATGCATAAGCATGACGTCTGATATCGGACCGAATATCGCAAGGTAGATGACAAGAGTCAGGTTTCGATCCTGTGGAACTGTGGGTTATGGGCCCACATTGAATAAGAAGGGTGGCGACATTCTATGCGTTCACGATGCAAGGTTTATCAGAGAACAGATCATCATCTATCTCAGCGACGACGTCGGTACCAAGGACAGGGAGTCAAAGGAGGTTGTCGATGATAACACAAATCATCGAGGGCAAGGATGGTATTTCACATGATGAATCCAATTGACACATGGAAGAAGCCATGTAAGATTTGTCGGATATTAATCCACCAAAGGTCGGGTGGTTCGCAAATCATCTGATGTGAGTATCGGCACTCAACCAGAAGGAGAAAGAATGCAAAGGCATCGGGTGATAGGAGTATCGGAATAATTCGATGCTTAAGTACAAGGGAATTATGATTTCTTGATTGGGAGGTGGATGTAATCATCCATACGGACGCATCGGTGGCAGGGGATTGCAAAGGCGATGAATACGTAGGTTCTCGGGAATTTATCGAAGAGTAATCTTCGGAATCTTCAGGTGAAGCAAGCGATCATCTTGGGTGAAGGGCTCTCCCGGTAGATGCGGCCACGAGATCCTAATGTCAGAGTTAGCAAAATTACCCGAAAGGTTAAGAGAGTAGAATCCCAGAGTAAAGGTACGGAGAAAAAGATCCTAATATCACCCAGTTTGCGACGTGGGCCGATAAGCCACACGACACTGTTAGTGAACTAGTTTTTCAAAGACTAGACTCGACTTCGACCAAGGAGTTGGAAGGGGTGTCCTATAGGCAGTCGGCTCTGATATCAACTTGTGACGCCCCCAAAATCAGACCGTGTACAGTAATCATACACGCAAGGTACACGATCGAGATCAGGACTCACGGTAAGATATCCCAACACAACTCTAAAAATAAAATAATACAAGCTGTTTAATACAAGCCAGGGGCCACGAGGGCTCGAATACAACAGCTCGAAAGCACAAAGTTAGCGGAAGCAATAGTATTTGAGTACATGCACAAGGGTACAAGGTTGTCTTAAGAAGGCTAGCACAAAATCAACACTCAATCAAAAAGGCAAGGCCTCCTGCCTGGGAACCTCCAAACTACTCCTGGTCAAAGGGGAACTCGACATCGTAGAAGGCATCGGGGATCTTCATGTTGTGGTGGTCGGCATCGGGGATCTCCTGCTCCTGGGCTCCAACGTCGACTGCAACGGCCGATCAGGCAAAACAAAAAGGGGGAAATAAAGAAAAGGTGAGTATCTAGCATACCCGTGAGTCTTACGTCCGGTACTAAGCATTTATGCATTTGTATCAAATGGAAAGGGGAGGCTGTATATAGTGGACTGCAAGGTAGAAATCAGAATAAGGATAAGAAGCTAGACCTATCGAAGACTAGCATCTTCCGACGAGTCTTGCAGCATGAGGTAAGAATCAGCCAACAATTAATATAACAGTAATGAAAGTAACAATGTAGCAGAAGTTGCTGCAACATTGTATAATAATAATTTGTAATCATAATTAACAATGCCTCCGAGTTCCCTCCCTCGACATCCCCGCGAGGAAGAAAACCCGGAACCAACAGTTTAATAGTAGTAGTTTGTAGTGGTAGGATCTGGCTTCAGCATAAAGCGTCTTGTTACCGTGGACACGGCTATTCGAATAGATTAAACTCCCTGCAGGGGTGCACTGGTGTCATACTACACGCTCGGATATCTAGGGTGGCGTACACTTTGTTAAGGAACACCCCACCAAGCCTATCCGACACGCCGAGGCCCATCCTACGGCTCATCAGAGAGGTCCCCGCCGATCTACAGCCCTAAGTGCAAGGGGGTCATGGGCCTATCACCCCTCGCTCTCCGGGTCGTTGTGAGGACAGTGGATACCACACAACTCTATCATGGATGCAGATCCGACCGCGCCACAATTCTGAACTGGACGTCTTTCAGAGCTTTCGAACGAGACCACAACGCGGAGGGCCCACACCGTAATCCCACGTATAGGTAGTGCGTACAAGCCAAAAGGCTACTCAAGTCATCCGCCGAACCCGTTAAGCATTTTATTAATTTTCTTCCGAGACAACCGTTATCGTTGCCCCTTATTGAATGAGTCGCGGACAACGACAGCAGTCAGGACCACTAGTAACATTGGTGCCTGCCCTGACGTCCCACCAACTCGTGCGGTTAGCAACAAGGTGAACCATCTCCCTAACTTGTCTCGCGTTTACTCCGAAGAGCTCGACTTTCGTACAACAGGATATCTGTCGGCCACGAACAGTACCAGACCCGCCGCACACCGGTGGAATACACCTGACCTGTCGTTCCGCTAAGATACCCTGCGCGGGCACCGTTGGGTCACCTGACTCCTTATCTGTAAGGACACCAGTTGATTCGAGTGCCTACCATCAAGTGAAACCAGGAGGAATCACCCTCGATAGTACACTTGAAGAGGTTCGACCGAGACATCAGCGGAATGGACACAAGAGGAATATTCTCGTATCACCCCGGTGGTGCCGAGACACCAGCGGAATGAACTAAAGAGGAATACCCTCGTATCATCCCAGTGATGCTACGCTACTAAGCCGACGCGAGTGAAATACGAGTCTGTCCACTAGTAAGTCAAACTCGAAGCGACTCGGCACAGTCTCGCCGTTGTAGGTTCCCTAGGGCGTCTGCATTGATCCGTACCTTTTGCAGTTATAATATTTTGTAATCCGCGTTCGCTCACCAGAGTGATCACGACCCGCTATTCTAAACCTAGCTAACAATGCGCAGGGTTCACTGCTGAATATTACATATATTTATAAGGCAACATAGGACAAAGGAAGGTACATCAAGGGGCGACAATGACAGGCTATGGAATTGAATAGGTAAGCAACGTAGCAGCAGCAGTAACAATGCCTAGTGCAAGAAAGTACGGAAAGGTAGGTGATATCTGGGGAAGAGAATGGATCTGCTTGCATGGAAGCTCGCGGGAGGGGTACGGTAGTCGACGACGTAGTTGATCACAGGGGCATCGGCATCGGTCGTCGGGACTACCGGAAAATAAGAGAGGGGGGAGAAACAATAAATACACAACAATAATAGCAATACAAATACAATACATGGAAAACACAAAGTTAACGGTGTTCTAACGCAGTGTAATGCACGTTGCTCGGAGCGGGAATTCATCCGGGGATGAAAAGCCGACTCTGGGTGATTACCGGACAGGGTGTCCGGAGGGGGAAGGGTTCATGCCGGAGGTGTCGTGGACATCCAACAAATGTGTGGATGGTGTAACCGTGCTAGTTGAAACAATCCGACCAACTTTCGTGTTCAGAATAAATTCATCCGGATACTTTGACAGTACCGGACAAATCATCGGACAAACGGTCCGAAGGGGGGACGGTTCGATGTTCTTTGAATTAGAGGGGAGTGGTAGACATACGGAAAGCGTATTCGTATTCATTATATTTTTCTGATCAATTTTGATGTATAAAGTTTTTGAATCTGAATTACGGTTTAAAAGATATTCAAATTCAAAGTTTAAATCATTTTAAAAAAAATCTGAATTTGTTTTTATTATTATAACAACATTATCCAAAACAGTGCCTGATATGTGGTACCCACATACCAGCCTCTGTTTATTTATAAATCATTTTAATAAAACAAAATAGACACTAGGCCCACATGTCAGCCACTGGAATTTCTTATTAAATCTTTTAAATAACAAATTGACAGGTGGGGCCCAGGTGTAAGTGACACAGGGGCATAATTAATAGTCTAATTAATCCAGAGGCTAACCTAATTACATGGGCCCACTAGTAAGTGACCCAAGGGGGTTTAATTTTTCTGTTAATTAACAGTGGGATTAGCCGAGGGTGGCCCACATGTCAGCCACACTTAATTTTTATTATCTATCTAATTAACTACTAAGCCATGGGGGTCCACTGGTCATTCACACACACTAGATGACCCGTTGCGCCGATGGCGCAAATTCCTTAATAGTGCGAGGTTTAGTATGAATGTTAGTTTGAAATTGTTCAAAGTTGCATGAATACTTATTGCAAGTGATCAGGATTTGAAAGTTGGAATATGTAAGTATAGATTTTTAAATGAGAATTATCAGAATGGTAGTAGGTAGGATATGTTCAAAATTCCATAATTCAAAAGGCATTGAATTTTTATCTATTAGATTACACATTTGGTTTTAACAACTAAAGAGTAGTGTGTATAGTAAAGCACAGGAAAAAGTGGTAACAATTGTTTTTTTTAAGAATGATAGTGAGGAAGAGTACCAAGTTTTCTATGAGTAATTAATTTATAAGCAAACATGGGTTAGGTTTTAAAAATGTCTTTTATCCTATTTTGTTCTGAAGCACGCATATAGTCAGGTTTGCATATGAAAACACAAAGGAGACATGCCTATACAAGGTTTGAAAGTGTATACGAAACGCAGGAAGTTCATAAAGGTTGTTTTGTAGCTACAACTGGCAGTAGCGAATCAGGTAGCAATAGCTTGAAATACATGAAAGGAAAGCAAACATAGATATAGTATTAAGGAATGTTAGGCAGGGCAACGAAAACTGTTTGTACTAATATTGAAGGCAACAAAAGATGATGGAGATACACAGTGAATGGTTTCATCTAAACAGGGGGCCAACACATTTTTTTAACTAAGAAGAGGAGCCATTTTGCTCGTTGCCGGCATCCAAATCTACATCTTGGTACTTGCCTTGTGCTTTCAAAGTAAGGCATGCTTTGCTAGAACGTTGTTGAATTTCAGATGTTTCTTCATGGATCCTAGTAAGACTGCTTTTCAGATCATATCCCGGTATTACAGCAGCAGTATTTAGAGCATCCCCTGCAATCTGATGGATTTGTGTACATGCAGTAAAAAGTTCTTTCAGAGCATATGACCACGCTTTGTTTATGCTTAACACGAGTGATTCATTGTTGTGCTTGATTACTTGCAATTCTGCGTAGTTGTGATCAATAAGAACCTTGTTCTGACGACGGGCCATATAACTGATTGTTAGCGAAGCTGCCCTATTTAGTGAGTCTTGTTCATTGCTGCATACTGGGCTTCTTAGTGATGCACAACCCGATGCAGGATGCATGTCATCTCTGTTAGGATAGAATTCAACTATGGAGATGTATCCTCCTTGATCAAGTTTGCGTGTGAAGTAATGCGGTTTTGGAAGAGCCAACTTCTCAAACATTGCTTCTAACAAAAACTTTCCGGAAAGGTCAACTGTCTCCATAGCAAGGTCCAATGGGTCCATAGGAAGTACCTTTCTGACATTTGGCATGAGCATGTGTAAGTAGTAGGTGTTAGTTCTATGTTCCAACAGAAAGGGGAAAAAGAATATTCCTTTTTTGCGTTGCCAAAATGGTAATGATATGTGGGATTGACATATGTACGTACATAGGGAGAATAGTAAACGTGCAGGACATGTTAATAACTTATTGTAGTAGTTGATTCTCAGACTGGCCACAATTATGCAAGAAAGTGCCACACATATTTTCATAAAGCTGGCGTAAGCAAGGGATGTTGTAGCACATGGTGATTCCTTGTTTAATAACAGGCATGGATTCCATGGCCAGCAAGAGCTACTCATGTAGATACAAATTATAAAGAATGAATACATTACTTCAGATCTGGTTCTTAGCAAGAAATAGAGAAAGGAAGGAAGCAGATCTGAAACAGCTATATATCCATCAAAGAGGCTGGCTAATCTCAAAGTAAATCTAATGCACATCTAAGCAAAGGGATTCAGTGTAAATTAGAGCAAAGAATAGTAAAGTAGGCAGATAGAGAGTGAGGCTGAGAGAGCATACCTTGCAGTTAAATCGAGGAGCACAGAAGGGTGCAGTTGTTACTGTTCCGTCGGAAGGAAGGAAGATCTCCAGGTAAATGTAGAATGTAAGAAGCGAATGAGCTAGCCCTCTAGAACAAGAAAGAGATAAGCTTTTATCTAGGGTATGAAGAAAATAATCATCTGGGTAGATGAGCTGACCTAAAGTGTAGGGCATGTCCGGTCTTTGTGAGGGGAGGTGAAAGAGCTAGCCAGTATATATAAGGTTGGCTGCTCGTGGGCATCTGACCAGGCCTTATTGAAATGGGCTTTCTCTGTACCAACCCTTTGGGCTGGGAGTATTTATGTATGGTTGTTTGGTTTTAAGTATTTGTTATCTGATATAAATAAATAGGTTACCTGTTATTGCTGGAGGCTAAGATGGAATGTTACATTTAGCACTGAAGTTGGCACAAAAAAATGATGTCCATACGATTACTTTTACTTTGCTAACCGGCATTTTTATTAAAGCACACGAGCATAGAAATTAACCGAAGATATATAATTTTCTGCAGTTGCTTACTGTACATACATATTGTTGATAGAAGCCTAAGATAGAATATTACATTTTTATTAAAGCACACGAGTATTTATGTATGGTGGGGCAGCAAGAACTTTTATATGGTGTAGGGGATGTTGGTGCATATAGCTGGGCTGGCTCCCAATGGGCTTTATAATTTTTCGCGATGGGCTGTAAGAAAGGAAGGATTGTAACCGTGTGGGTAGAGAGACAAGGACGAAGGATCAAGTACTTTTAATAATAGGAGTGACATATTATTGTCCACTTTGTTCATGTATTGTTGTGTATTTGTCCTAAGCAAACGAGGTGTTTGACCAATAAAGACTCCAAATCACTTATCTATCCATTCGCGGGTACTCAGAATTAGGCAGAGGAGTGGGATTAAGTTGGTACATGAGCTGCAGACTATGTATTCAACACAAGATTTGATGATATTGTAGTAGCAGAGGTTCGATGGTCTCCTTGGTATAGTACATATTACACAGCTTGCCCTAACTTCTCTTCAGGCTTAGATGTTCATGAGATCTTGTCCTTAGCGAAACAGAGCCCTGCGTGCGTGAGTGACATGCTTCCCGTCGAAGCAACTTGCATGAATAACAACACAGATTAGCTTGTATGTTCGTGTTGAAGGAAAAACAAGTATTTTTGTGCTTACGGAGTTGAGTTGATCAGGTGAGAATCTGTCCCGATTAAATCTTCCGCTCCTTCGTTGGTCTGCATGGCATTGACACAAGTATAATAAGCAACAAAACAGCAGAGCAAAGTATGTGAAGAACATATGTACTGTCTGGAAAATGTTGTTCATGGGGTACGAGTGGCTGAATTAATAAGCAAAGAACATGGAGCATGTTATTAGCATGTACTTGTTAATTTCTTGACCAGGCCATGATGTTGCAAATGTGAGATTATTGGTTTGTATACTACTTTATTTAAGACTGGAACAGGGGGCAAAAACATGAATATGCGTAAAGGAGCAGCAGTTTAAGAATTTACCACATGTGCATGATGATTGATCCCACTGCTGCAGTCAACTATCTGGTGCAGAACAGATTCTTCTTTAAGACATAAAACCTCTTTCTTTAAGGCTGCTAGTTCTTCTTTCTGCCTAAGTGTTTCATGTTGAAAGATGGCTGATGAAGAGTTAGATTGAACCAATTTTTCCCTGCATTCTACAAGGGCTTTCTCTAAGTCTGCTACTTTTGACTGTTGCTTAGTGATAGCATGCTGGAATATATCTGACCAAGACCTAGCCTGAACCAGCTCCTTCTGGCACTTGACAAGATTAGTATAGTTCAGATCGTCTATAATGACAGCATTAATCGTTTGCATATAAACCAGAGCTCTATGACTTGCTGATTCCATAGCTGCTTCCTTTGTAGAGCAATATTCTCCAGAGAAAGCTGTTATAAGCAGCTGTGGGATGCTTACTTCAGAGGGGGCATGGATCTGTAAGATAGAAAGGTAACCTGCCTTATCTTCTTCATAGCTAACTGATTGACTGATTTTCAGCTTAAGGGCATCAGCAGCCAGTTGTAACATGAAGATCCTTCTTACAGGCACACTTCTTGGACCAAGCTGTAGTATGAGAAAAGCTTATTAAATAGGGTAATTTTGAGATGCTAATGAAGGGAACATCATAACTGTGGAGATTCGAATGCAACAAAGGAAGCAAAGGACCCTAGCACAGCTCAAGTCTTAGAGGCAGAGAGAACGTACATCGTGAAAGAAGGGAAGGACAAACTCCTCATCCATTTAAGAACAACCTTGAATCGCCTTAAGCATGGGATAGAAGAGCGAGCGAAGGAGTTTGGGTAGGAGCCGATATGGATGGGAGGCCGATGGGTTGGGATCTAGGTCATATCCCAGGCAGTGTGCTTTTATATATAGACAACTGATGGGTTGGGAGCAAGGATAGCAATTATATGTGCTATATGGGCCTTTAGAGCCCATGGCGATGGGCTCTTCACTAAATAACTGATCTTTAAATGAGTCGATACGTGTTGTATGGTCATCTAATGGATACGCCAGTTGCTAGGTGTAAATGCAGAGTGTCTAATAAGGAAATTAGAACATTTGGGTAACCTAGTTTCATTCTTAGGGCTGCTTCAAAAGCAATAACTTGTTTATCTAGTGCTTTAAGACACTGCAACCAAGTAGTGTACAAGTGTTTCGTTAATATGTAACCAGGAACTTGGGTAATAAGCAAGACAATAAGCAAAAGATGATACAAATGACTATCAAGCAGAGTTAACATATAATAGTGCAACTACTGCATCACATGCAGCATCATGTATGGAAGCATC
Source organism: Bromus sterilis (assembly GCA_950022295.1). Lineage (NCBI taxonomy): Eukaryota > Viridiplantae > Streptophyta > Magnoliopsida > Poales > Poaceae > Bromus > Bromus sterilis. Next base: position 263,370,579 of record OX465596.1, on the reverse strand, counting down.
ACGCAAATGAATTACCAGCAATAATTAGTCACAGGGAGTCCCACATCTTGTATAGATGCACTGGCATTGTACTATATGAAGCTAAGTTTCATCCAGTAAACCCAGCAAACCACAGTTAATACCTAGGCAGGCGCCATCATAACGAAGCAAGTTCCTAGAACGAGAACATACATATTTATACAATTTTAAACTCTGGGTATAGGTAACATATTAGGCGAGAGGTGTTTCCTACGGAGACCGCACATAGTCGCAGTAGTCGGCATCAATATCTTGATGATAGTCTTCGTCGGAATCATGCCCTGACTGGCCGCTAAACACTGGATCTGGAACATCATCCTGAAATCCTATTTCCTTTTCAAGCAGCGATGCGCGTGTGTTCTCAGTAGTGTTTTGCAACATGACAATTTCTTTGTGAATCTTGGAAAGAGCTTGCTTCAGATTAGAGGCAGACATGGAGGCAGAACTATCCAAGGCAACAGCAGTAAGACCATGGATTTTGGTTGCTGCAGTCCGCTCTGTATGGTTTTCGATCCGGTTTTCCTTATAAACTGGATCAATTGTTCTTTTGAAACGAGATCAAATTCAGGTGGGGAGTTCTCCCCCCCGGTGACAGTTTCAAAAAAAAAATTGCAAGCTTCACGAGCTAGTGTACATGATCTTTTGGTCAGGTCTTTTATTTCTTCTGATTTCTCTAGCAGACTGGCTGTTATTTTCCTAGAGGAATCCTTTTGCTGCTCTAATTGATAATAGTTGTAGTCCACAAGCACTTTCTTTTCAATAGCCTGCATATACTTAATTGCTATATCAGCTGCACAGTTGATTGATCTTTCCCTATCTAGACAAAAAGGGCCTTGTAGTGTTATCTGGCATGATAAGGAATGGGAAAGATCTTTTGAGCGGTGAATCTTCACTTGTGTTTGATAGCCACCATGAAAAAGCTGCACAACATTGTACGCTGGTTTTGGAAGACCAAGGCTGGTAAACATTGCTTCTGCCAGAGACACAGTTGACAGTTCCACAAACTCCATTAGTGTAGTTTGTAAAGCCAGTTTTAGAGAACTTCTGCATTGTAGGAGCACAACGGTTAGTATTAGGATAAATGTATATGATGGACCAGCTATGTACAGAGGCAAGCACTACTTTAGTACAAGAAGGCATGAATAAGTAGGAAGCGGCAATGCTCTTGAGTGTCTAGGTTAAGTGTCTGTAGGAACAAATTACTGGGCTAGTAGTTATGCGAGTGAACATGAAGTAGATTTCTAACCGAGTAGGTACCAAGCGCAGTAGTTATATCCTAAATAAAGGTAGATCTATAGGGGTAAAAGGATCTTAATTTCGTGTGAGCACATAGAAATTGCAAGATGCAGTCCGCTAGTACAAGCAAACTTCTAATCGCACGAGGATGACCAAACGTAAACTAACGATACATTGCATTAGGAGCAGGTGTGGATAGCAATGAATAAGCATATCTCAGTAATAATGATGCAGTTGAAGTATGGACTAAGAAAAATCAACAAAGGGGAATAATAAAAACGGGACCTGGTAAATTAGATAGGCAAAGTCATACCGACCAAGACCAGAACAAGACTTCGAGCAGGGAAAACAGCAGGGATAGCAAGGGGATCCACCCTCGAGTTCACCAATAATCGCGTGCGTGCAGGGAGCTTTGACAGTTGGTTATGGCAGCCGAAGAGTAGATCCAGGCATAGAGAAAGGAGGCAGTGCGCGAGCTGAAGGAAGAAGAGGGGATAAGGTTTAGTGAGTGGGGTGGAGAGAGCAACGCATGCGGAGGCTAAGCATGGGCTGCCTCGTGGGGCAGGGGGACCCTGTGCGCTGGCAGGGCTTTGTTTGCGCTTGTAAGCCTGGATGGGCCAAAATATATAGCAAAACCTAACCTTTCCAGCCCAGGCATTAGTTGCATCACATGCCCCTGCACCAATTAAGTATTTACTGATATATCTTGGATAGCTATTTCCTCCATTTAACATTTATAATTTTAGTTTGTATTATGACTGGCAAGGCAGGGGAGGCGGCCTTGTTTGGGAGGGAATTATTGCGCGGAAGGGATAAAAGTGGGGTAGGATGGTGTCGCCACTATTTACATGAGTTATTTAGTCAAAAATTTAATTACGCCATTTAGAAGCTCTGTTTAGGAACAGTTCAATCTGATGATCGGAACAGGCATGAAAGCAAGCAAATAAATTACTTTGAATGCATGAGCACCACTGCATGGGAATGAGTTGTTTAAAAAGACTTTTGTACAACTAACGCTGCAAAGGGTGTAATAAATATATAATTGTGAGCAAGCTAGTGCGCTTAAGGAAAGATGGCTCGTCTACACAATGTAATAGAACCGATAGTAAAGAACGCGAAAGAAAAAGGAAAATGTAGAGCAAGAACGGTACTATGAAACAACAAATTGAACGAAGGATCCGCTGATAGGAAGACACAAAAGTTCTGCTAGAAGCAATTGAGATTGTTAATTAGAAGGTGCACCATTACTAACAAGAAAGAAACACAAAAAGCGGGGTAAAGGCGGTGTTGTGATTAAGTGAACAGATTCTTTAGTCGGAAAACGTCACTTTGATTAACAAGCATATTTAGCTCCAGATGAAGGAAATAGGAAGTTGCTATGATCCTAGAGCATAACATTTACCCATGGCTCATGACTAAAGAGCAAGTATTTTCAAAGAAATAGTTCACAGGAGTTAACCGAAGGCGTTATTATGCATACATGCGATAAGAACACCGATAATAGATCCTTCAAGCAGCATGGCCCAATGGTATTTACAATGAGTAGAAATTTTTGCAAGGAGGAAGGTAAAGGAGAACGGGCCAACAAGGGTGGGTAGTACGCAGGGCTAGATAGAGAAATTACGATCACAAAGTACTGACATAGGGTTTCAGTTGCCAATGCCCTTTCCTTACAAAGCAGCACAAAATACATCAGGTGCATGCTCAAAAGTATGACGAGGCGAGTCTTGTCCAACCCAATGAGGAGAACGTCGGTGCATCGCAACACCACTTAGAAGCTCTTCTTAGGAACATACCAATCCGATGATTGGGATATTCACGGAAGCAAGCTGAATACGCCAGAGACCCTAAGACCAGAGACCCTAAGGAACAGGAGCTACCATTATTATTGGCGAGGGATAGCTAATCATGCATGATTTCTTGAACAATGAATGGAGCTTAGGCACTGGTGACTATACCTTATGTACATAACAAGTTCAGTCCATGTAAGGACTACTGCTTTGCTTTCTTTGGAGCGTTCGCCCCCTTGGCAGTACTGGTTACCCTGAGGTATGTTCATAATTAATAATTCCATTAGACCATACGAACTGCGGAAAGCACAGTGGAAATATGAAAAGAGAACAAAACAAGTACATAAGAAATTAAGCAATTGGCTTTATGATTAGTTGGTATGTGTAAAAGTTGTTGCTTAGCAGTGTATCCAATACTATGCTCATTTATTTGAAGATAATCAAAGACTGTAGAACATGGTTGAAGTTATGAGCAATGTTGGGTTTCTAATAATCACAAATAGCTAATGCATATACCAACGTATCTTGTAGGTAGTATATATAGACCTTACACTAATGTGGAAGGCATAGTAATGTAGAAGGAAAATAACAAGAGGAGAAAAAAGCCCATGTATGGTACAGAGGGTATCTTTTAAGTAAAGCATGTTTCCATGGAACATGGAGTTAACGCCAATATATAGAAGTTGTTTAACCATGCGAAGAAAGAAGGGTTTGCACGTACAAAGAGAAGTTACCATTGCACTGGTTAGAAAAGTGCAGTGGAACAAGAACAAAAGATATGGGAGTACATGCTGTCAAAAATGACCAGATGTGAGAACTGACTTTCTGATTTTTGGAGGATCTGTAACGGGCTTGCCATCTTCATTGACAACAGTGGTAGTGGATGAAAGAGCTTGGTTAAGTTCCTGCTATGAAATAACACTGTGTATAAGTGTAAATTGTGTAAAAAGGCATAGGACTAAATGTGAAAGAGAGGCACGAACAACAGTTGTGGGAACAGTTGTGTCTACAGCTGGAGGCACATCATCAGTAAGAGAATTTTCCATGATTTCCACAGCAGGATCAGCAGAGGGGGATAGCAGGGCAATCTCCGTAGTTTTAGAGGGCGAAACGATAAGCTTGCGCCGAGCCCTCGTTGGGCACGGTGATTTGCTGAGATCCAAAATAGGGGAACATTTATTAAATAAGTAAAACAATTTTCAGAATATAAAACTGGCCCAAGGACGTGTTCCTACCTAGGTGTCTTAGGCGGAGTAGCGTGACCTTTTCCCTTGAAAGCAGACAGAGGGGTATGCATCTATGAAACAAACAAGCAATTGTTAGGCAACCAGAAATGAGCTTAAAAGAAAAGACCAACACTGCACAGACCTCATTCATAGGCAGAACAGCAACCGTAGAGGGTCCCGTAGGGAAGGAGCACGGAATGGGTGATGCCTCACTTGAATCCACAGCAGAAGAGGATGATGCAGATGTGTGGGGTGCACCAGGCAATGCGAAGGTTGCGAGTTTGGGCTTGAAGCACTGGTCAATTCTGGTAACTTGGAATGACAATTCGGTGCTTGTTGGCTGGAAACTCTTGTTGGAGATGGAAACTACAAGGCTATATGTCTGGGTCACAGCGCGGGAAATTTCAACTGGCATGACAACATCACCTCCTCCCATTTGAGCAAGTTCATGCGTGTCTGTAAAACCTGGGTACCTATTCTGGATCAAAGTCATGAGTGCCTTGCCATTAAGGCTCTTTGCAGCTCTATCAAAGAACATGAATTCTGCCTCAGCGGTATCGTCACTGCCGTAAGTGCAAACACAGTATCTAAAGTGCAGGGATTAAAGGAACTGATTAGTAACCCAACATATAATTGAGAGTAGTGGATCTTGTAGAAAGAACTTACAAAGGATCTGCATTGATAGAAGAGCAAGTGCGGTCTGAGAAACGGTACACCCTTCCAGAAGTATAGGCTGTTTTATGGCAGCTCCGACATGAGAGGAACCACCAACGGTTGTCAGAGCCAAGCCTAGTAACAGTAACCTTGACGATAAACTGTTTTTTCTGCATTGAGGGTAGGTCATTAGATGTAATCTAAAAGGAGGCATGAACCGATCATATGAAAGGCAAAGGGATAAGGCTTGGAAGTACCAGATTGTCAAATGGGTCAAGGGCCAACAATTCTTTCACACTCATTTCAATAGGAGCTTCACGAACAGGTGCCGCAACCAACGGTGGTTCCCCTACGACCTGAGAACCAATGGGAGGAATGCCATCTGGAAAGCTGTAGATGGGAAAAAGCAACACAGCATTAGGAAAAGGTTGATAGGGATGATGTTAGGCATAAAATGCGCAGATAGAGTGATACCTAGGCATGCAGAGCTGCCACTCAGGCCTTTAGTACCTATCGATGTACACGATCAAATGAGAATGTATAAGAAGCTGGTACACTGAGGCAAGAGACAGGCTAGCGCCAGGCAAGGAAATTACCTTGGTACATTTTTGGCAAGGTTCCTACAAAGATAGCAATGACAGGGCCCTCCTCGCTTAAGGCACGAACCTCTGCTGCCTCGAATTCACGGGCTCGAGCACCCCAGAGAACTAATTTGAGCTGGCTTCCTCTGTAACCAAGCATAAATAAGCAAAGTGCAGGAAAAAAGTCAAGAGTAATGTACCTAAGATAACTAAGGAGCTTACGATTTATCTTGTAGGACTATAGTCCTAGTGTCCGAAGGTTCAGGCTGGTACTGAGAATGGACAATGATGATGTCTGTAACAGTAGTGATTCGCCCAATGACATCTGTGTAAGACGATAAAGGGTCTCAAGCACACAAGAACAACTCTAAAGAAGAGAGGGTAAATATATGAATAGGGAAGTAGTACTAACCAAGGAAACGCGGTGGCTGCGTAGGTGGAGCTGGGATCTCTGAGAACGGTATGAGGTTGTAGGTGCAGTGCGGATATTCGGCTTCAACGCCAGGTTTAGGGACAATAGTACTAAAGCGGGTGAACTGCATCATAAATGGGCCCTCTACAGCCTTGTAGTTTTCCCTTGATGGCTTGCACATGAACCGTCTGATGGTATAAACCTTTCCTTCCTCCAGGATGTCTTTGAAGCGTTCTGCTGGCTCAGGAGGAAGCTGCCCAAACATGTGAGTGCCCTGCAAGCGGTGACTGTAAGTAAGAGACGCAATTAAGAAGTAAAAGCATAGATACAGTGGACATGCTACTTCACGGACCTCTTTGTCGAGCACCACAAGGTCTGTATGCTGCAGAGGGCCATCATCAGTAGTGCCTCGGTAGTTCCAAATGCGAGAAACCAGGACCTCCACATTAAAGTTCATTGCTCTGTCGTGGAGCTGTGACAAAAGACTGATCTGCGCACCTGCCATCTACAATGAAATAACATTTATGTTTTCAAACAGGAAGAAGGCGGGACAAAGTAGGGTGCAAGGATGAGATGATGATGCATACAATACAACTCAATGTACGAAAACTACAAAGAAAGGGAAAGCATATGTAAAGAGCGAACCATACCGTTGTATGATAGAAGAGTACAAACTCACACAAGCCCAAAATTAAAATAAAGATCAAGCCCATAGGAACTACAGGGGTATTCCACAAGTAATGTAAGCAAGGGAGAATATATGCACACAAAATAGAAGCCTATATATAATATAAAGTACCACGGACAGAGCCTAGACAATGGACTGGAATATCTCAGGGAACACGATGTTCCTTGTCTGAGAACCAGTTTCACCATCTTCGCCTTTGATCAAGATCTTTAGTGATTTTTTCGAAGTAACACGAGATACTGCCACATATAGTTGACCGTGTGTGAAGACAGGGGTATCCAAGTACAATCCAACACAAGAAAGAGTTTGCCCTTGGCTTTTGTTAATAGTCATTGCATATGATACTCTAATAGGGAATTGGCGGCGATGCAGAGTAAATGGCCATCTAGTTTGTTTAGAAGTCAAGCATATTCTTGGAATGAAGACAACATCGCCTATGTTTGAACCAGTCATGACAACTGCTTCAATAACCTTGTCAGCAAGTTTAGTGATTATGAGCCATGTGCCATTACACAGACCAGTCGATTGGTTAAGATTTCTCAAAAGCATTATTGGAACTCCCACCTTTAGCAGTAATTTATGGTAAGGGAAGTTGTTGATCTTTATCCCATTTAAGTACTCAACAGGATAAAAGGCATCCTGGTTGCGAACCCCATCACTCACATTACCAATCGAATCACAACTTAGATATTCTCTCTCATCGGTTAGTACCAAAGATAGGACATGTTCGTTTATTTTTTCAGCTATCTCATTTGTTGGTGTTAAAATTGCCCTTTCTCTCAGATAATCAGCATCAGAGTATCTAGTAGCAATGTCTTTGTACACAGCCTGAACTATGGCATCGATCTTGTCATCGACTGTGTGTATTAAGAACTCATCAGGGATTGTTATCCAAGATGGTGCTGCCTCCCCCTCACGTGCGACAGCAGTTGCTGTGCCATCGCCTATGCTGAGAACCCATTTAGCAAACGAAGCTACATCAGCCTGTAGAGTTTGATTGTTTGTGTGGGCAGTCAACCGCATATTAATAGTTAAGTGTAATACCTCTACAATATTCCAAAGGGGTGAGTTAGTTATCGCAGCAGCAACAACTTGCGCTCGAGACCCACCTTCAATAACTGACAAAATCTGCCTAAGATCTCCACCCAAGATAATAACCTTATCGCCAAAAGCAACCTTTGCTAAATCAGGACTATTAGCAGACATGATGTCACGTAAAGACCGGTCCAATGCTTCTAAGAATTTTCGGTGCGCCATCAGCGCCTCATCCCATATAATCAGGTCAGCTGATTCAATTAGGGTGGCCAACATTGTACCTCTTTTAATATCGCACGTACCATGGTCAGATAACTCAACAGGTATTTTAAACCTGGAATGTGCTGTTCTACCAGCAGGCAAGAGCAAGGCAGCCACCCCCGAGGATGCGACCGATAGCACTACCCTTTTATTACCCCTAAGATAAGCGTCAAGCGCATTCCAAAGGAATGTCTTTCCAGTACCACCAAAGCCAGAGACAAAGAAAAAACCAGATTTCCCAGACCCAACACGATCAATTATAGTAGTATAAGCTTGCATTTGGTCTCTGTTTAATTTATGGAACATGGTTTCAGCCTTTTTTAGGAGAGCTTCAAAATCAACATCAAGTGCCTCAGAAAGCATATCAGTTTGAACCGAATCATTATACGATGCAGCTTTTAAGGGCAACCTATGATCTATAATGGATGCACTATTCTTAGCAAAGATAGCAGTCAGTTCATCAAGCAACATGTCTCGTAAGACAACGGGAGGAACAACAAACGAGGAATCATTTCTTAACTGCTGGATTCTGCGCTGAATATCATCAGACATGTAAAGCTCATACTTTTCAAAAAAGCATATTCGTCATTAATACCACAGTGAAGCATCATTGCAACAAACAATTGACGGAGTTGGTTTCCCATACCCCATTTAACAGCTTCATCAAAAGCATTGGCCCACTCCATATCATCGCCAAGCAAACCCCTCGCTGCACAAGCTTCTCTAAATGTAGAGTACACAATACCATTATACGCCCGAACATCTTCATAACATGTAGCACCTTTGACAATCATCAACAACATTCTAAAGTAGAATAGTTCTCCACTTGTAGGGTGCACATAGTATATTCTACCAATTCTATCACTTCTTGTTCTAGGAACTCATAGTTTCTTATCAGCCAACCAAGACCATCTGGTAGGAAAATCACAGTAAGTCAGGGACCTTGCTGCAAGGTGCAGACGATTTGCCACAAACCATTCTGTAAGCATTGTTTTTTGCATCCAAGCATTATTAACTACAGAATTAAGCGTAGCTCTTGTCCGAAAACGTATAATATGCATGTTCAGGAGGTGCACGGGTAATCTTTCAACCGAGGGTGTTTTACCATGGATGTCCAACCCGTAAACTCTCCAAAAAGCATCATAGTCAACGATATATCGACACTCCCTATACTCTTTGATTTCATCCACTGGCTGGTCACCATCACACCTAATATTTTCGAACAAGGTTTTAGATTTGTCTGAGCCTTTGGTCACATACTTGTAGAGGTACTTGATAACATATGTTTTGTTACACCATTCTACATTGATATGGGCTTGGAATTTTTTTAACACAACCATGTTGTATGGAACCACATGCCTATTATCAAGCCTCACATTATTTTTCATGATGAAATGCCCATTATTAGGACGCCTGTACATAGGAAAGTCGCTCTCATCAATGGTAGTTTCATCTTGAAAATCCTTTGGAATTTTTTTTGAACAAACCCCCTTTTTCATGCACGGACAATTCACATTGTCCGCACCGCAAGGTCCATGCATCATGAACTCTGCGACAAGAGCATACCCTAAAGGATCCTTTACAGGATCAGGTATCTCAGCCGATATATAAGAATCTATAAGAGATGGTGTGACAACTCTATCATCCTCTTTCTTCTGCCAGACAAGGATATGCGCATGCGGTAGGCCCCTCTTTTGAAACTCAATAGTATGCAGTACTGGAAATAGGCAGATAACAAAGTAAGAACATGCAGAAGGACGCAATAAACAAAAAGTGCAAGAAGAAGAGTTACCAGCAACAATAGGCCCAAACACACTCCCTTTCTTGATCCGGTGCAGATATTGCATGAGCTTCATATGGTAGATCCTAACAGTTATGTCAGCCCTATCGGTAGCTGTTTGGCCAGGCTCAACAACATCAAGAATTTCCAGCCACTTTGGGTTACACGTGAAAGTTGTGAAAATGTCAGGTGACCCATGGACCCGGGACACAGCAACAGCATCTTGGAAGTTTTCAACCATGTAACGTCGACCACCGGTATACGCGGATGGCATGATGTAGTTCTTGCCAACCTCGGATCCATCAACCTTTCCCTCACCCACAGCATCAACAACCCCCTGAAGATTCTCAGCTCGCATTTCGTCGTTACACTTAATAATAAAACTAAGCCTACATTCATCAATGCACGCCCGGGAATCAACAACCGCTTGGGATGATAAGAGACCACAGGAAAGATAAGGGTTATGCTGGTCTGGTTTGTAGTGGGAAACAAAGCAGTAGTAGTCCTGCATTGTCATTTTGACCCTCTTCCCTATGTCGTTAGGATCAGACCCAATGTAGGGGACACCGAGTTGGAACCCACGTTCACCGTATGGGAATAAAAGGGGGTACTGCAAAGACATATAAGAAGTGTCTAAAGAGGAGATACGTTGAAGGCAATTCGACCTACTCCGTATGATGAGGTCTCTACACGGTGCCTCCAATGTAAATTCACCATAAACCAACGCCGCGAGTTCATCTGTTGTGGGCAAGCTAAGCTGTGGGCTATCATTCTCACCAGGAGCAATAAGGCGTATCGAAATGACCTCATGTTTATTAGCCTTTAATACTTTGCTAGCCGTACGGAATTTCTTGACCAACGAGTTGTTTGCATCAAGCATCTGCATTAACCCGGTCACAATCTCCTTATCTAACCCAGTGTCTGATTCCTGTTGGTGGTTTAAAGCCTGTATTCTGTTATTAACTTCATTTTCCCGGTCATGTATGTATAGCTCCGCATATTTAGGGTTCTCGCCATCATTTGGAAGCAACAAACCTATACGATGACACACTTGACCATTGATTTTGAAAATCTTTGGACCTCCACCATCATTAATAGTGCGGTCAATTTTCGCCCCATAGATGTGAAAGCAAACAAACAGTTGTATTGGCGGATTTGCTTGATGAACCTCGTACTACGTGCTGGGCCTTTATAATTTAGCAGGGTAGCTAAAAAACCTGGAGGTTTTTTTAAGGGCTGGATAAAGACCTTCCCTGACTTACAGCAGTTGTTATAAACAACACGTCTTTTTGTGATAGCAGATTGTGACTTCACCCTCTCACGCCACCAAAAGCTAGCATGGCAGCGGCTGCAACGGTAGTCCGGGCGTCCATAGTACGATTTTTTGGGGTAGAAAGCTATAGAAGATATCCGTATGGTCAGGATAGGAAACAGAAGAAAAGAAGTAGGCATTATGAGTGGAACCAAAACTAAGGGGGTACCTTTTAGTATGTCAGTCTCATCAACAGTAAAACCAACCCACCCAGGTTTCATAGGCGACGAAAGTACGTGACCTGAACTCGTTAGGACAAGGAGGTACCAAGATTACATAGAGGAAACATGGGAACGTGCGGACCGAACGCAAAGAGTAGTACGAACTAACCACCCCTGTTGTGAGTGCGCAGCCGTTCCAACATGAACTTGCATCTCTTACGGTTCCGCGAGGTTTCGACGGGACTAAGGAACGGGAAGAAATCATCGCCTACGGGGGATACAGCGAGCTAAGTACATGCTAAACAGTAAAGACCTAGGGATAAACATAGATTTAGAACCAAGTACATAAGAGAGGAAAAGTAGAAGACGTACGTTTCCTCTTGCGGTAAACAAGTGGGGCAGCAGGTGGTACAGGAGGTAAAACAGGCGCGACAAAGCCAGGATGGCGCGGAGGCATAGCACGGCGCCTAGGCATGGCGCAAGACCGCAAACTATAGAATCAAACAGATGAATGCCATGGTACTGCAACAAACAAATAACCAACGAGAAGAGAACTTATGTCATGATTACATCCAAGGATGTGTACGACAATCAAGCAGAAGAAGCATAGCATGAAGAAGGATGCAACAAGATAGGTAGACACCGCACAGGGGAAAGTAAGAAGAGGCAACTATACGACATGAAAAGAAAATTCAATATTAATCAACAACAATAATACCAGCGAGTACTACGTAAGACCTAGATGGAGCCTAAAGACGCCAAAAGACGTGAATACAAAAAATTCAGATTAGGAGGTGGTTGAAACTGTAAGCCATGAACATTAGACGGTGTGGTTGCAGAGGATCCATGTGTGTAAGCAAGCTTTCTCTCTAAGTAAGCGGCATAACGAACAGCCGATGCAGCAACAACAACTGCAGCATTCCCTGAATTTCTATAGGAGAGGACACACTCATAATTATAGTCCCTGACTATGAAACCATATAGGCCTTGCAAGAATCTTATTGCCTGAAGAGCAGCGTGCTCATATGGAGCTGAGCAATTCTGAGACCAGAAGAAAAATTTACGTCCCATGGTTACAAGCCCATCTCCAGGAACATCAATTTCCACACCAGCAAGAACATGACCATCCCCGTCGACCTCACATAATTAACAAGGTGGAGGCAGTGAACACTGGGATACAACGGTTTCCAAAATTGGAAGAACAAAGGATACCAGGGCACACATTCCAGGCAAGCTAATAGAGTAGGAAACAATATATGTAAGTACAGAGGATAGAAAGGAAACAACATCAATAAGAACACAAAGAAGGGAAAATGCCCCAACAGACGGCACACACACAGATTAAAAAATTAGTTGGATGAATATGAAACAAGTATAATAATAATCGCATTGGCGACAAGAATAAACAGCAGGAATAAAGGATCAGTATGAAACCTTGGCTAGATGATCAGAGGAATGCCAATACTGTATGAGCAACCACTGTAGCAAAGGAACCCTGCAGCAGATGTCATGAAGACAAACATGAGATCTGACCTGAATGAAGAAAGATTAACAACATTTGCATGATATACAAGAGGAGTAGGGGACCTTAGCAAGCAGATCAAGGGAACGCAAACGAGGAGATGATCCGGATGCTGACACGAAACCTAGGAAGAAACCCTGCAGCATATGCATATAGAAGAAATGAAGGGCCATATTAAAGACAGAAAAAAGAGCATTTAAGACAAAGAGAAATCAAGATACGACAACGCTGGACATGCCCATGCAAGGCTACGTACTACGGCCGACGACAGTAAACCCTAGCAACATGGAACGGTAAATCAACAAGAACGCAACCAGTATCCAGAAAAGCAGGGACAAATTCATAGGGAAAGTCCAATCTAAGCACAAAACCAGATGAACCTACCTAAGCATTTCAGCTAAAAGAGGGGGAAAAGCTAGACAAGGCAACCAGTCAAGTACAGGCCAGAAGAGCACAGTCGAGGTCGGCTCGGAACATCTAACTACAAAGACCAACACAGAACAGATCTACTATGACAGTCACAACACTGTAACGGAAGGAACCGAGGTAGGCATTTTATCGAACAGTTGTTGAGCAGAGATAAAAGAAGCAGAGCGTGAAGAAGCATACCTCGACAGAAAGCACCGAACGCACGCACGAACGCAGCAGCAAACAACCGCAGGAACCCTAGAAAGGCGAGCAGGATGGGGACAGCAAACAAGAACACACAGATCAAATTTAGCTCTAAGCAGGAAGCTAAGCAAAGAAATGCAGACGGACGAAAAAGCAAACCTTAACCAAACGACGATGCAGCAGCGCGAGCAGCCATGGTCGACCCAGCGGAGCAGAGCGACCCAGCGCCGGCGTGCTGCTTGCAGACCAGAGGAAGCGTGGGGGGCAGCGGACTGAGGAGGCGGACGAAGAGAGGACGCGGAGCAGGTAAATAGACAGCTCTGTGGTCACGAACAGTGCGTCTCTGCACAGGAGCGCTGTAACTCTTAGACAGACTCAAAGGAACAGCTGCCACACCACGGACAGGTGGACCCAGGGGCTAGCAGGGCCACTACTCAGCGTGATGAGCAACGGTCAAACGCGTAGCAAACGGGGCGCCGGTATCCAATGACCCAGGCAGCCGATTTCCACGGCAAGAGCACAACCCAACCCACAAGTCCCTGACATAATGGACCGCCGCACGAAAAAACGAAGAGGCAAGGCTGGGTCAAAGAGGAGCCGGTAAAAGGAAGAAATCACCATTTTCCACCACTTGATCGCAGTCGCCGCGATTACCGGGGCGCGTACGCAAAAGAGAGCGACATTGCAGAGGTAGCACGCAGTCGCTGAGAGCAGGGGCCCACGCGCACCTATGGCCCAGCAGCCACGACCAACCAAACAGCACGCGACGTGCATCGCAGATTAACAAGCATGGACGGTGCGATTAGTTACCAGCACTACGGTTCATACGAGAGAGAAAGCAACGTCCGGCCCAGATGAATTTGAGATCGCAGGAGCGTTCGTTATCCGGGTGTCCTAGCGAGATTTATAGTAGAAATTTCTTAATAGGGGGGTTATTTTTTAATCATCAATTAGGGGCTAATCTAATGTGAGGGCCCCACATGGCAGTGGGGTTAGCCCACATGCTACACCGCACGCCGGTGGCGAGCAAGGCACGGTGGCGCGGCCGTGCAAGCGAGGGAGGGTTGCGGCGGGGTTAGGCGAGCAGCAGGCGCGGCGAGGCGGGTGCAACGCGGCGGGGCACATGGCCAGGGGAGGCCGTGCACGGGAGGAGGCGCCACGGCCATGTCGGTGGCCGGGGCCGAGCACAGCGCCAAGCGGGGGAGCTACAGCCACGGATCGGGGGAGGGCAAGGGGAAGGTGACGAGGAGGCTCACAGAGGTGCGGGGAAAAGATCGGGGAGGACGAGGAAGCGGACGGGGTTGCGGGACGGCGGCGAGGTCCGCGACGGCCGAGGCGGGTAGCGCGACCCGATTCACTCGAGCCCATGGCCTCTGGCTTGAATGGCCGGTTGAGGAGGAAGTGGGGACATAGGCGGAGCCGGGAGGGCGAGAGAGAGGGAGGGAAGAGCGAGGGGAGGTTGGGGGAAAAAGGGCGGCCTAGGGGAGCTCCAGTGGGGCTTCGGCCTTATCCAGAGGGGGATGGGGGAGCAGGTGGGAATGGGGGCAGCGAGCAGTGCTCCTCTGCAATGCCACTGTCGCCGTGGTGGGGGAGGGAAACAGGGGAGGGGAAGAGAGGAGAGAGGTGGGGGGGTGGGCCCGGGGTGGGCCTCGCCCCCGGCGTAGTATAGGGTTTCTTTTGTTTTCCTTTTGTATTCTTTTGTTATTTTTGTTTTCTGTTTGTTCTGTTTTTAATTAGTTTAAAGTCTATTACATTTTTCTACAACATCAAATTTGTTCCAAAATTATTGTTGCATCATAGTTAAGTGCCACAATTAGTTTGGGCATTAATAAAAATCTTTTAGTATTTTGTTTTATTTAAAAGGCATTAAATGTCACTGTTCGACCACTGGTATTATTTGTTTATCATTTTTAAACATGGTAATAAAATCTCATTTCACTTTTAATATAGCCGACTCTTATTTAGGCATTTTATAAAATTGGTTTCAGAATTTTTTGTTCATTTAAAATTTGCACTTGTTTATTTTATTCCATGGCAATTTAATAGTTTCCTAAAGCTATTGTTTTATTTTATTTATTATTCCTTAATATTACTATACCATTTTAATAAAATAACCATTACTATATAATCATGGCCTAATGATTGTTAGGCATTTTATAATTTGATTCCATCATTTTGGTTTACTATGATTTCATTTCCATTTTAAATTCCATGACAATTTTGATATGCCAACTCTAGGGTTTTCATAATTATCCTTGGCTTGTTATTACCCTAATGACTAAGGTTAAAATGGTTTAGGTATTTGCAAGATGGTTATCATCCACCCAAAATTCCTTGGAGCAATTCTATGTCCACAGAAATTTGAAAATTTTATCAGGGTGGGAATCTGACAGAGCTATGATCAAGGTGATCATGGATGGATTAGCAACAGTGATGACCATGAACATGAGAATCACTGTAGTGATTACTGTACTGGATCTGGGGGTGTTACACCCTCACATGTGGGCAGGCCTCTAGCTCACCAGTGTGGACCAACAGAGGAACTATGTCTTCGCTGGCCCGGGTTATTTTAAAGGATATTTGCTAGGAGCAACCTGACAGACATATATGCATGGTTTCAAATGGTAAATCAGCTTGGGCCACCTCTAGAAATGTTTGAAGCTAGATAGGTAAGAAAAGGGGACCCCATAAAATCCCACACGCGGTTAGGCACGCTCAGTCTTAAAACCAATACCCGGAACTCGGATCCTAGGTGACTCGAATGGAACAAAGCGTCGGGGCGGGATAGCCTAGACCTTCCATCCTTCGTAGAATATAGTCAACATTGTAATAATCATATCATCCATAACAATATAATAATGTGATATCCCAAAATAAAGAGTAACAGGGTAACATCGTAGCATCCTAAGCATGCATACTAAGAAGGGGCTGAGCAACGAGCAATAGTAACATAGCAGTACATGGTTTGCTGGGAGGGGACATGGCTGTATCGGTTTGAAAAAGGCTGTAAACATGTGGTAGGATCAACCATCGAACCTATCCTAGACTAGCATGAAAACCGATGGTTGAAATAGAATGGATCATAAGTAATGCATAGTCCTTGCCTGTTGATAAGTCGGGTTCCGAAGGTGTAGTTGATCGCAAGCTCGCATCGTCTCCGAAGGGTACCCGCAGAAGCACACAAGAAGGAAACACTGGAAAAGGGCATCAACGAGTAAGCATATATTACTACGAAGCAAGAACGAGCAAGAATCAACAAGAAGGCAACACGAGACATCGCACCTACCGTCGAGAGTGGTTACTAACAGGTTAAGTGGAGTACTCGTCACACACGACGATATCGCACATTTACAAGGGTTCAAGTTATTTAGCTACACAAGGTGAGCAAAGATTCTTAACATGGCATCTCACTCAAGCATGGCATAGCACACAAACATGGCAAGAGGTGAAGCATAGAAACTATCTATGCTAGTCAATTTAAGTGAGGCACAACCTAAACATGGCATAACACTAAGTAATTGGTACTGGTCTGCCCTAAACCATATTTTAGATTGGTTAAGCACACCAAACAATAGCATAAAAACAAAGTACATGAAAAACTAATCAAGTTACATATAAAGCACACTCCAAACGGAGTTACTGTTAAAAAGATACAAGCAAAACAAGTTTGGAACACAATCTGCCAACATGAGGAAGCACACTTTAGAGCAATGCATAAACAGGATAAAGAATGCAAACATGCTCAAAAATGATATGCAACTAAAGTAGACATGGCAGGGAAGGCATGGCAAAAGGAATCATGCAAATATGCATCATGGTTCACTACTTATAAGGAACACAAAAAGCTATAGAACATTACTGGTCAAGCACTTAGTGAAAATAAGGAAAACGGGACAGAAACTGTTATTTTCATGTTGTATAAACAGGGGTAAAGCTATATGAAAATGTGCAGCAACATGACATAGCAATAAATGGGCATGATGTACACATGATGGTGATCAGGTACAAACAAGAATCAAGGTCATAGGCATAACAGATCAAAAGATATTAAGCATGCAACATGGCATTGGAAAGTTACAGACTTAGAGAAAAACAGAGGTGGCTGTCAAAAACAGCGGGATAGCAACTTTGGAGCAGAATATAACTATGACCAGAAATGTAAACATGACAATAAAATACATATAATGAAATTAGACATGATGCTTAACAGTATGCAACAAAAATCAATCCAATAGGCCACATGGATGTGTCACAATCATTATGCAAACTTGCAATAAAATAACAGCAGCAACACACTAGCAGAAAATAATAGCAGTTAACAGTCTGATGCCCACTTCAACAGTGATTAACAACATCAAGATAGCCTCAAATCAAAATGCTCACAAAAGATGGATTGAAGTAAACACAATTCTAAACAAATTTCCTTTTGGGCGCAACGTCATCCGAGCTACAGTTTAATCGAAAATCTACTCGCAAAACTGATACAGTAGCAATAATATCTCAGACTTAGCCAAAATTCGCAGGTTCTCAGGAAAAAAAATAGGCTCGGGCCGATTCTAACCATGGGCCAAGCCCAAGAGGAAGCTGAGGCGACCTGGACAGTGGAGGCCTGCTGGGCTGTGGGCCGTGGTGGGCGCGCCGGCTGGGCCGCAGGTCGGCTGGAGGAGCGCTGGATCGGGCTCCTCCCGATCCCAGCGAGAGGCAGTAGGCGGCGGCGGCCGTCCGGCGCTCCGGCGTGGCTGCGCAAGAGGAGGGCGGCCTCGGGGCTTGGCGCGGTGGAAGGCAGGGCGGTGGAGAAGGCCGACGAAGGCGCGGGGTCGCCAGAGTAGGGGAGGTCGTCGGGCTTCAAGGCGTCGGCGCTCGAGCTCGAGGCCCTGGCCATGGTGCGGCGGAGAGCTGGGAGAGGACAGGGAGGAGGTGAGGTAGAGGGAGAGGGAAAAGAGGAGAGGGAGTAGAGAGGACCTGGCGGCCCAGAGGCTTGCCGACCGGCGGTAGAGGCTGCGGGGTGCTGCGGCGGTGGCGTGCTGCCCGCGGGCTGGCGGCGGGGTGGATGGAGATAGAGGAGAGAGGTGGGAGGCTAGGTGAGATCTGGGCCGTTGGATCGACCGATCCAACGGTCCAAATCGCAGGGATTCGTTGTTCAGATCTGGCTAGGGTTTGGAAGAAATTGGGGCTAATGTTTGAGGGGGTGGCTGAAATTTTGGCTTAGGGGAAACCCTAGAAAGGGATGGGAGAGTGGTGGTCTTTATATAGCCCAGGTGGCTGGCCGTTTGCAAAAACATCCCCAGTTTTTCCCTCACGCGCGCGGTGCTTACGTTTCTGACCGTCGGGGGTCCGCAGGACCTCCGGTTCGGGTAAAACTTTGAACTGCGCGATCAGCGCGTCGAGCCGGCGGTGTTCACCTCACGCTGGAACCGTTTTGACAACACTTTCTGATGCGCTATAAAAATATCCCGTTTACTTATTAAACGGGGTTTTTCGTTCCGTTGGCTGCGGCTGGTCTCGTGCGGTTTTCGCGACGGTGATCGGGCGAATCCCGGTGTCGCAAAGGTCGAATGTCAGGGTGTCAAGGGTCGGTCTCTGTCCGGTATGAGATAAGAGGGGGGGGAAATAATCGTCGATCGATAAATCCGGGATGCAAACACCGCAAAAAAATCAGACAATCAAACAATTCACACCGAGAACAAAAATTTTAATTTTTGTGAAATCTGGGTTGTTACAATACAACACCACCAACAAGGGATCTCGTCCCGAGATCCAAGACGATTCAGAGGAGAGGAGGGGAGATAAAAGAGTGTCAACAATCTTCAACACCACCAACAAGGGACTCAGCTCCATGTCGACGTCGAACTTCTGTCGAGATAAATTTCCGCAGAGAGACGGCAACGTCGGAAAACGAAACCATCGGGAGATCAAAAGGAAGAAAGTTAGTTGAAAGCGACGATTAAGGGAAGCATTCTCACTGAAATTGTGAAGATACTGGGCAAGAGGACTAAAGTCAACGGATGACCAAGATGTAAACCAGAGTCGGATAGACTAAAGGTACTACAGGATTTCCCAACCTGAGATCGGAATCGAGACAATACGCTATAAGCAAGGCATTGTAATTATTCCGAAACTCCACACACTCGAGATCCTAAAGTTTGAAGGGGTTAAGACGAGAATTAAAACACTTACGACACTTTTCCTGACCAGAGCATGGGTAAGGAGGAAAAGTAATCCTACTCCACAATAGCTAACTTAGTAACTAGAAAATAGGTTTTTGTCTAGACTCGACTTCGGCCAGAGAAGGGATCCTACGGTCGGTAAGGCTCTGATACTAAGTTGTAAGGCCCGATATGCGGTACTGTTCCAGATCTAGATGTTTCCATCCAGATCCGGGGACGAAGCACATATCGGTCCCACCGCGATATATGACATAGCCATATGCCCCAGATTTCCAACATGATATCACAACATTACAGATACAAGGATACAACATCTCATACAATCGGCATACAACTGCCTTAATACAATAAAACAGTGGAAGATACATGTCTGAGTACAGAATACAATGAAGTGCCTACTGGCAAGGAGAAAAACATCGATCCCCATAACCACACGGGTCCAGGCCCTCCGTCGGGATCCGCCTAACTAGTCATCGTCGAATCTCCACGTGAAACGTCGATCACCATACCTGTTGACGATCAAGAACCCTGAAAAGAGTTTGAGGGTAGTATCATGAGTACAGAAGTACTCAGCATCCAACTGTAGTGGTCAACTGACCGAGCAAGGACTTCATCACTCGTCATTCTAGGACAACTAGTAGTTTACGGTAAGGATGGGGTAAGTGGTGAGGTTACTGCCGCACTAGCATTTATGAAGTGGCTAACGGTCTAGAGAGTAAGATAAGAAGCCAAGCGTTCGATGAGGAATCGCCTCCAACAAGTCTGCTATCCACCTACTTACGCAAGCATAACACCTACCCTATCTTTGTCCTCCTCTTCGCATCTCGACGAAGAAGAAGCAGTCAAGGCACAAACACGGTGATCAAGTTATATTAATATTATCTCAGTTGTTGTTGTCTATGAACAAGGAGTAGGTCTCAAGTCGTCCATAACCGTGGACACGGTTCTCGAAAAGATTTAACCCTGCAGGGGTGTACCAACTGCCCATTACAAGGCTCCGCACGCACGCCCACCTCTCTCAGTTGCTACCCATCACAGGCAACCATTTGATGATTTAGTTCCAAGAGATCCGAAACGACAGGTCCCTCTAGCTAACAACGAAAAAATCCGCGTGGCCCCGAGGAGTCGACACCCAATCCAAAAGTTGGCCACGCTCTCGGATCAGACTCTTCCGTCAGGCTAAGTTCGAGGTAACTGATCCCCTCACATGTGGGCAGGCCTCTAGCTCACCAGTGTGGACCAACATAGGAACTATGTCTTCGCTGGCCCGGGTTATTTTAAAGGATATCTGCTAGGAGCGACCCGACTAACATATATGCATGGTTTCAAATGGTAAATCAGCTTGAGCCACCTCTAGAAATGTTTGAAGCTAGATAGGTAAGAAAAGGGGACCCCATAAAATCCCACACGCGATTAGGCACGCTCAGTCTTAAAACCAATACCCGGAACTCGGATCCTAGGTGACTCGAATGGAACAAAGCGTCGGGGCGGGATAGCCTAGACCTTCCATCCTTCGTCGAATATAGTCAACATTATAATAATCATATCATCCATAACAATATAATAATGTGATATCCCAAACCAAGGAGTAACAGGGTAACATCGTAGCATCCTAAGCATGCATACTAAGCAGGGGCTGAGCAACGAGCAATAGTAACATAGCAGTACATGGTTTGCTGGGAGGGGACATGGCTGTATCGGTTTGAAAGAGGCTGTAAACATGTGGTAGGATCAAACATCGAACCTATCCTAGACTAGCATGAAAACCGCTGGTTGAATAGAATGGATCATAAGTGATGTATAGTCCTTGCCCGTTGATAAGTCGGGTTCCGAAGGTGTAGTTGATCGCAAGCTCGCATCGTCTCCGAAGGGTACCCGCGGAAGCACACAAGAAGGAAACACTGGAAAAGGAAATCAACGAGCAAGCATATATTACTACGAAGAAAACACGAGCAAGCATCAACAAGAAGGCAACACGAGACATCGCACCTACCGTTGAGAGCGGTTACTAATAGGTTAAGTGGAGTACTCGTCACACACGACGATACCGCACATTTACAAGGGTTCAAGTTATTTAGCTACACAAGGTGAGCAAATATTGTTAACATGGCATCTCACTCAAGCATGGCATAGAACACAAACATGGCAAGAGGTGAAGCATAAAGGAAACTATCTATGCTAGTAAATTTAAGTGAGGCACAACCTAAACATGGCATAACACTAAGTGCCCCACGACAATTTAAGTAATTGGTACTGTTCTGCACTAAACCATATTTTAGGTTGGTTAACAACAGCAAACAATAGCATAAACACAAAGTACACGAAAAACTAATCAAGTTACATATAAAGCACACTCCAAACAGAGTTACGGTTAAAAAGATACAAGCAAAACAAGTTTGGAACACAATCTGCCAACATTAGGAAGCACACTTTAGAGCAATGCATAAACAGGATAAAGAATGCAAACATGCTCACAAATGATATGCAACTAAAGTAGACATGGCAGGGAAGGCATGGAAAAATGAATCATGAAAATATGCATCATGGTTCACTAGTTATAAGCAACACAAAAAGCTATAAAGCATTACTAGTCAAGGACTTATTTAAAATCAGGAAAACAGGACATAAACTGTTATTTTTATGCTTTATAAACAGGGGTAAAGCTATATGAAAATGTGCAGCAACATGACATAGCAATAAATGGGCATGATGTAGACATGATGGTGATAAGGTAGAAACAAGAATCAAGGTCATAGGCATAACAGATCAAAAGATATTAAGCATGCAACATGGCATCGGAAAGTTATAGACTTAGAGAAAAACAGAGGTGGCTATCAAAAACAGCGGGATAGCAACTTTGGAGAAGAATATAACTATGACCAGAAATGTAAACATGACAATACAATACATATAATGAAAGTAGACATGATGCTTAACAGTATGCAACAAGAATCAATGCAATAGGCCACGTGAATGTGTCACAATCATCATGCAAACTTGCAATAAAATAACAGCAGCAACACACTAGCAGAAAATAATAGCAGTTAACAGCCTGATGCCCACTTCAACAGTGATTAACAACATCAAGATAGCCTCAAATGAAAATGCTCACAAAATATGGATTGAAGTACACACAATTCTAAACAAATTTCCTGTTGGGCGCAACGTCATCTGAGCTACGGTTTAATCGTAAATTTACTCGCAAAACTGATACATCAGCAATAATATCTCAGACTTAGCCAAAATTCGCAGGTTCTTAGAAAAAAAATAGGCTCGGGCCGATCCTCACCATGGGCCAAGCCCAAGAGGAAGCTGAGGCGACCTGGACCGTGGAGGCCGGCAGGGCTTGTGGGCCGTGGTGGGCGCGCCGGCTGGGCCTTGGGAAGGAGGCGCAGGCTGGCTGGAGAAGCGCTGGATCGGGCTCCTCCCGATCCCAGCGAGAGGCAGCAGGCGACGGCGGCCGCCCGGCACTCTGGCGCGGCGGCGCAAGAGGAGGGCGGCCTCGGGGCTTGGCGCGGTGGAAGGCAGGGCGGCGGAGGAGGCCGACGAAGGGCACGGGGTCGCCGGAGTAGGGGAGGTCGCCGGGCTTCAAGGCGGCGGCGCTCGAGCTCGAAGCTCTGGCCATGGCGCGGCGGCGAGCTGTGAGAGGACAGGGAGGAGGTGAGGCAGAGGGAGAGGGAAAAGAGGAGAGGGAGGAGAGAGAACCTGGCGGCCCAGCAGCTTGCCGGCCAACGGCAGAGGCGGCGGCGTGCTACCCGCGGGCTAGCGGCGGGGTGGACGGAGAGAGAGGAGAGAGGTGGGAGGCTAGGTGAGATCTGGGCCGTTGGATCGGCCGATCCAACGGTCCAGATCGCAGGGATTGGTTTTTCAAATCTGGCTAGGGTTTGGACGAAATTGGTGCTAATGCTTGAGGGGGTGGCTGAAATTTTGGCTTAGGTGAAACCCTAGAAAGGGGTGGGAGAGTGGTGGTCTTTATATAGCCCAGGTGGCTGGCAGTTTGCAAAAACATCTCCGGTTTTTCTCTCGCGCCGCGGTGCTTACGTTTCTGGCCGCCGGGTGTCCGCAAGACCTCTGATTCGGGTAAAACTTCGAACTATGCGATCAGCGCGTCGAGTCGGCGGCGTTCACCTCGCGCTGGAACCGTTTCGAGAACACTTTTCGACGCGCTATAAAAATACCCCGTTTACTTATTAAACGTAGTTTTTCGTTCCATTGGTTGCGGCTGGTCTCGTGCGGTTTTCGCGACGGTGATCGGGCGAAACCCGGTGTCGCAAAGGTCGAATGTCAGGGTGGCAAGGGTCGGTCTCCGTCCGGTACGAGATAAGACGGGGGGATAATCACCGATCGATAAATCGGGGATGCAAACACCGCAAACAAATGAGACAATCAAACAATTCACACCAAAAATAAAATTTTCAATTTTTGTGAATTCTGGGCTATTACAAACAGTCTCCAAACCATCTCAAACTTCTATCACTGTATTATGAAGTAAAATCATGGCCCTATTCCCAATTTGAACTATTTCTGACATATTTTTCATTTTTCATTATTTTCGAAAACGAAAAATTTCATTTTTGAGGTGGTTCCACAAATTGTTTTTGCATGTTGCCATTCTAATTTTTCTTGCGTATGGCATACACGTGTGGAGAAGACCATAACAGAGTTTTCTACCAATTTTTCTACAATAATTTGTGTACCTATAGTTGAAATCTGAATTACTTGCATAAAACACAATGAAAATGCGGTAAGTCACTCAAATATAGCAAATAAAACTCAAAAGATGCCAAACTTGTACAATAATGATTTCATGGTCTATGTTGAGATAGAAAAAAAACTGCAAACAAGGAAGATACGTGAAATATCTCTCAAAATTTAAGCAGTTCCCTTTTGAAACTACGAAACTTCATCGGAGATGGTTCGATCTGTGCAGACTCTACATGGAAATTGTCTCCAAACCATCTCAAATTTTTACAACTGCGTTACGAAGTACAATCATGGCACCATGCCAAATTTGAACTATTTCTGAGTTATTTTTATTTTCATTATTTTAAGAGATGGAAAAAAATCGATGTTTGAGGTGGTTCCACACAATGGTTTCGCATGTTGCCCTTCTAATTTTTCTTGCATAAGGCATCCACACGTGGATTAGACCATAAAAAACATTTTTCTAGCCATTTGTCTAGAATAATTTGGGTACCTATAGTTCAAATCTGAATTTCTTGCATAAAACGCAAAAAAAATGTGAGAAATCATTTACATATTGCAAATGAACCTCGAAAGATGTCAAAGTTGCACAGTAATGATTTCATGGTTTATATTGTACATAGGAAAAAAATCATCTACAAACAACGAAGATACCTCAACTATTTCTCAAAATTTAAGCGGTTCACTCTCGAAACCACGAAACTTCAATGGAAGTCATTCGTTTTGTGAAGACTCTACTTGGCAACAGTCTCGAAACCATCTCAAATTTTTAACACTGTATTATGAAGTTAAATCATGGCATCATGCCAAATTTGAACTATTTCTGAGTTATTTTTTATTTTCTTTATTTTTGAAAACAAAAAGTCCATTTTTAAGGTGGTTCCACACAATGTTTTTGCATGTTGCCTTTCCGATTTTTCTTGCATAAGGCATACATATGTGGAGAAGACAAGTGGCGGAGATAGGGGGACGACCCCCCCTTCCCCCGGGACGTCCCAGCCTCTTAATTAGTACTCCCTCCGATCCATAATAAGTGTCGCTTATCTAATACAAAGTTTGTATTAGCTTAGTACACTTATTTTGGATCGGAGGGAGTACATACTATGCCTGTTTTCGTTAAGTTTTAGCACCGCTGGGACTATGGGCTGACCAGGCCGGCCGAGTGGTAGCTCCTTTTTTCTTTTCTTTTTTTGCTTACTGGAGGAGGGAGAGTAGTACCTGATCAATTCGGCTAACCCTAGAAATCGTCGATGGTTTCTGACGGCGCATCGCTTAGGGCGGTTTAGGAAGCGGAAAAGCCGAGACGGATCAATTCCGGTGGTGTAACGCTATGTCCGGCGGCCGACGAATGTGACTGTGCAATGACACAAGGAGAGTTATGAACGGCACAAGGAGAATTATGCAGTTAGTATGTCTTCGTGGATTTTTATATTACTGTCAATATCGATTTGCATACTACTAAATGTCTTCTCCAGGATACATTATTGATTTGATTTAGATGGAATAGCTCATGTGCCTGGAGTAATTGGTATTGGAATGATATGCTTTGGTGCTATCATTTGAATTTAATTAATCATAAATTGGCTTCATCGATGCCTTGCAATTTATTCAGTCAATGATACAATTGATTAAGCTCCCAAAAAAATATGATTATAAGTTTCTAGCAATCAACGAGTACCTAATATACAAAAATAGCACAAATTTTAGGCCAAAAAATAAGCACTCTTGATCTGGACGATTGTGAGAAAATATGTAAGTGCTTTATGGCAAAGCTAAGCTTAGGACTAGAATATCTTAGTTATGTTTATATTTTTGTTTGTTTGTTGTCTCTTCACCCCCCCCTCCCCCATGCCTAAATCCTGTCTCCGCCCCTGGAGAAGACCATAACAGATATTTTTCTAACCATTTTTCTACAATAATTTATGTAACTATTGTTCAAATCTGAATTACTTGCATAGTACGCAAAGAAAATGCGATAAATCACTTCATTATTAAGTAAAATCATGGCACCATGCCAAATTTTAACTATTTCTGACTTATTTTTCATTTTCATTATTTCCAGAAACGAAAAACTCCATTTTTAGGTGGTTCCACACAATGTTTTTGCATGTTGCCCTTCTGATTTTTCTTGCATAAGGCATACACATGTGGAGAAGACCATAACAGAGATTTTTTTTAAAATAATTTGTGTACCTATAGTTCAAATCTGAATTACATGCATAAAACACAAGGAAAATGCGATAAATCACTTAATTATAGCAAATAAACCCCGAAAGATGCCAAAGTTCAATAATACCGATTTCATGGTCTATGTTGACTATAGAAAAAAAACATCTACAAACAATGACGCTAAGTCAACTCTCTCTCAAAATTTAAGCGGTTCCCTCTCCAAACCATTAAACTTCATCGGAGATAGTTCGATTTATGAACACTCTACATGGCAACAGTCTCCACCGCATATGAAGTAAAAGCATGGAACCATGCCAAATTTGAACTGTTTCTGACTTATTTTAAATTTTAATTATTTTCAAAAATGAAAAATCAATTTTGAGGTGGTTCCAGATAATTTTTTTGCATGTTGCCCTTCTGATTTTTCTTGCATAAGGCATGCATGTGTGGAGAAGACCATTATAGAGATCTTTTTTACAATAATTTGTGTATCTATAGTTCAAATCTAAATTACTTGAAAAAACTAAAATAAAATGCGATAAATCATTTAAATATAGCAAAAGAACCCCGAAAGTATCCAAACTTGCACAGTAATGATGTCATGGTATATGTTGAGCATAGAAAAAATCATCTTCTAACAACGAAGATACATTAAGTATCTCTCGAAAATTAAATGTTTCCCTCTCGAAACCACGAAACTTCATCGAAGATGGCTCGATTTTTGAAGACTCTACATGGCACCAGTCTCCAAACCATTTTTGACTTATTTTTCATTTTCATTATTTCGAGAAACGAAAAAGTCCATTTTTGAGGTGGTTCCACACAATGTTTTCGCATGTTACCTTTCTGATTTTTCTTGCATAAGGCATCCACATGTGTAGAAGGCCATGCAAAGATTTTTTTAGCCATCTTTCTACAATAATTTGTGTACCTATAGTTCAAATATGAATTACTTGCATAAAACGCAAAGAAAAATAAGAAAAATCACGTAAATCTAGCAAATGAACCCCACAAAATGACAAACTTGCACAGTAATGATTGCTTGGACTATGTTGAGCACAGAAAAAATCATCTCAAACAACGAAGATACGTCAAATATCCCTCAAAATTTAAGCGATTTCCTTTCGAAACCATGACACTTCATCGGAGATTGTCCGATTTATGAAGAATCTACATGGAACAGTCTCCAAACCGTCTCAAATTTTTACCACTGTATTATGATGTAAAATCATGGCACCGGCCAAATTTGAACTATTTCTGACTTATTTTTTATTTTCATTATTTGGGGAAACGAAAAAGTCCATTTTTGAGGTGGTTCCACCCAAAGTTTTTGCATGTTGCCTTAAGATTTTTCTTGCAAAAGGTATACACATGTGGAGAAGACCATAAAAGAGATTTTTCCTAAATGCATATGTACATGTATAAGCGGGTACATGTGATATCATGTCCGCACAATGCTAAATATTTTCTTTTGAGATGCGTAAAAAAGTGTGCTAGGAACATTGCCTTTTGTATACAAGAACAATGCAATGTACCTAATCCTTAAGGAAAGTTCTTCCTTTTTTAAGTGAATTGAATCATACATTTTCAAGTCATGTAGAAACATATAAGTAATAGGATCTCAGTCCTACCTTTTTCCTGCTCCTATGTTCACTACTGGAAAATAGGCTATAGATCATATGTACACTAATGACGCACTATACATGTGGTGCGCCATTACTATATAGTAATGGCGCACCATGTGTAAGTGCGCTATTAGTAACCTAAACAGTAATGGCGCATCAGGTGAAAAGTGTGCCATTACTATGTTTGAACAAGGGTTGACCCATTTCTGGACATAGTAATGGCGCACTTTGTATAGGTGCGCCATTAGTAAGTTGACATAGTAATGGCGCACCTTTACAACAGTGCGTTATTACTATGTTAGACCAAGGTTTGACCAAGTCATAGACATAGTAATGGCGCACTTTGTATGTGTGTGCCATTGCTATGTCAAACTTAGTAATAGCGCACCTATACAAAGTGCGCCATTACTATGTTTGACTAAGGTTTGACCCATTCATAGACATTGTAATGGCCCACTCTGTAAAGGCGCTCCATTACTAACTTTCTGAGGTGGCCAAACTTTTTACCAAATGCACCCCCCATTGTGGACCACCTTTTGAGATTGAAAAAGAAAGACACTGATAAAAAATTCAAAAAATTAAATCCTTCGAGATGCCCATGTCTTATGTGGTCTAGTTGTTAGGAAAATTAACAAACATGAATTTTGTCTTTTTTTGCAAAATCTCTCTAGAATTTGTAAGATGGGCATAACTTTTGCATACGAACTCCAATGAAAAAGTTTTTTATATGAAAAATCATCTACTCAAAAATTTATATCTGAATTCAATCGGGGGAACCACGTTGACGATTTTAGAATCCTCAAAAACCTAACAGAAAAAAGTTATGGGCCTTTCAAGATCTGGAGGCAAAAAAATCAAAAAAAATCAAACATAGTAATGGCGCACCTTTTGCTAGGTGCGCCACTAGTAATAGGAAAAAAACTCAAAAATTTTGGATTTTCCAAAAATATATTTTTAAAAGGTTCAAAATATGATAGGTGACTGATCGAGAAGTTTTAAAAAATTGTTCGAAATTTCATCACACCCATGGACATGAACAAGGTCCTAGACATCAACAAGGTTTAATAGGATTGATATGATACATATATCAACAAGTGCATGTTAATTGAGCTGGGGTTGGAGTTGAATGGAACTGAGAAATTAAGCTTGTTGGGGTTGGAGTAGTGTTAGGATAGGTTACCGTTCCAGAAGTTTGACCACGGAGTGCAATTTGACCTGAGATTAATCATAGTAACCTGAGATTATGCCATAATGACCCCAGATTAAGAAATTTGAAGAAAAAAAGTTTAAAAAACATTTGAAAAAAAATGTTAGTAGTGGCCTACCTTAGGTTAGAATGTGCGCCACTACTATGTTCCAGCCTTCCAAATTCAGAAGAAACAGAAAAAAGTATCCAGTGGCGCACCAGAAGAGGTAGTAATGGCACACTCTCGGTGCACCATTACTGTCCGGAATAGTAATGGCGCACCAAATGTGCGCCATTACTATCGCCTACTAATGGCGTGGTAGTAAAGGCGCACCTGATGTGCGCCATTATACCCAACACCGGTGCGCCATTAATGTCCATTTTTCTAGTAGTGGTTTATAGAATCCTACGAACATTGAAGCAATTTTTAGTTCCATTTCATATATGTTGTTAGAAAGTTATGGTATGTATTCGAATAACTACATCTTATGGAAAGCTATAATAAAAACAAGCACATAGTGCAAAAGATGTAGGAATTTCTGGCACAAATCTCAAACAACAACGTACGGATAGGATATCACATGTAGTCGCTTGTACATGTACAAAATCTGCTCTCGAGAATTTTCTAGCCATTTTTCTACAATAATTTGTGTACCTATAGTTGAAATCTGAATTATTTGCATAAAACACAAAGAAACTGCAAAGAATCACTTAGATATAGAAAATGAAACCCGACAGATGGCAACTTGCAATGTAATTATTTCATGGTCTATGTTAGTCTTTGAATTTTTTTTATCTTCAATCAAAGAAGATCACTACAAAATCAACGATATCAGTTGACGGGCTAATTGTGTCATGAAAAATCATTTTCCGTTAATAATAACACTCTAACGACGGTTCACCTCCGTCAATCCAACTGTCGTTGACGCGCCGTCATAAAAATGAAAATTATGACAGTACCACTTTTTTCGACACGCAAAATTGTATCTTAGGTGACAACACTTTTTTTGTCAATAATGAGGTTCTTTAATGACGGGTCTACTTGTCACGTATACCACGTCAATGTGTCACCCAAGAATGTATTTTCTGACGATAAAACCGTCAATGGGTTTAGTTTTCTTTATTACCCGGTTAGAATTTCTGCCAAATGGGGTCCACCGCTTGCTGAAGTGGCTCCCTCCATGTGGGCCCGGTGTAATGAGGGGTCCACCTATTTTGACCGTTCAACGGGCCTACCACGCGGTCCCACATGGTGCTGACATGGCAGTCTGTTTGTGGGAACAGCTATCATATTTTCTGTGACGGGTGCTGACATGTAGGCCTGTTTTTTTGTGACGGTACCGACACATGGGCCCGGGGGATGGTGACATGGCTTCTTACGTGTGGGTCCACATGCTTGTGACACCTTGCATAACCATCACAGTTTGCACAGGCGTTCAATTAGTTTTATATACGACGAGCGACGGTCGTATTTGAATAAAATTTCATAAAATTTTGAATTAGAATGCAAATTCAGCTCACGCTGTTGTTATTAATACTTAATAAATGTCACAGACTTTCTGAGTCATTACAATACTAACCATGTGGAAAGGCCACAAAATAAAAATAGGGACATAAATGCCATCCGAAGGAAGAACTAAGAATTCAATCAAGTTGATTCATGCCTTCTCCAGAAACCAAAGTATTCTTATGTTTACCATTCTCTTCATTGTCTTCCTGTTATTGAATGAAGGCACAGATGACAGATTCAAGACGATTATGCAACTGTAGCATGGCAATTTTCAGACCTTCGATTTATGCCTACTGCTCTGGCAGGGTCTTCTTGACAAGTTTCAATTATTTTCGTTGGTCTACAAGCATAATCTTCATAGTTTGAAGTTCATGCTTCGGAAGCAAAACATGCTTCACATCATAAATTACCTTATGTTGCTCTAACCGGGCCTTCTTGGCACCTTCAAGTTCGAGGTTTTGTTCTGCCAGAGTCTTCTTCATAGCTTCAAGTTCATCATGTAGCTTTGCTAGGGAAATCTCTACACCACTTGGTCCTCGCTTCTGCTCTGGCAGAACATTGTTGAGTATTGGAGATTGTTGTTTGTTGGCATCATTTGAGAATATTATAGTGTTCTCCAGCAAAAAATATCAACCTTACAACAGGTGGAAGATTCTGAAAAGAAAGATAGTGGTTGTGTAAAAGGAAGACAATCATACATTTGAAATAAGTGTTTAAGGAAAATAGTACATGCACTCACCCCTTTAAACCTCTTTCTCTTTGATGTGCTTGAGCTTTGTAGTACACCTTCATAAAAATAGATGAGACGCTCAAACTATACTAGTAAGATCTTCATCTTCTTGGACGCATCTCCAAGTTCATGATGATAACAGTCATTTGATAATGTGGATGAAGACATTAGGTTGCAAGCTACAAAGTATATTTCCTATGCATGTGAGAGAAAGTAGAGATCTTCTAACCACATCTTAAGAATTTGCATTAATATTCTCTTGTGAATCACTTGATTCACTTTCAGCATTCTCACATTCTTTCAGTTGTTCTTGATGGAGTGTACAGTGTTGTGAAGGAATAGGAGCTCGTAGATCTAACAGGCTCAGATGATCTTTAATACCGCTTGTAAGGAGCAATCTACAATTCATAAATTCTGCCTGTCGTTCCAGGCTCTTCTTCTCCATGTGATCCTTAAACATGTGTCACTGTGAGAAGAAATCATCCTTACACAACCACTATCTTTCTTTTCAAAATCTTCCACCTGTTGTAAGGTTGATTTCTTCTCACAGTGACACTATCTTTCATCAACTACCTTATGTTGCTCTGACAGGGCCTTCTTGGCACCTTCAAGTTCGAGGTTCTATTCTGCCAGAGTCTTCTTCATAGCTTCAAGTTCATCCTATAGCTTTGCTAGGGAAATCTCGACACCACTTGGTCCTTGCTTCTGCTCTGGCAGGACATTGTTGAGTACTGGAGATTGTTGTTTGTTGGCATCATTTGAGAATATTATAGTGTTCTCCAGCAAAAAATATCAACCTTACAACAGGTGGAAGATTTTGAAAAGAAAGATAGTGGTTGTGTAAAAGGAAGACAATCATACATTTGAAATAAGTGTATAAGGAAAATAGTACATGCATGCACCCCTTTAAATCGCTTTCTCTTTGATGTGCTTGAGCTTGGTAGTACACCTTCAGAAAAATAGATGAGATGCTCAAACTCTACTAGTAAGATCTTCATCTTCTTAGGCACATCTCCAAGTTGATGATGATAACAGTCATGTGATAATGTGGATGAAGACATTAGGTTGCAAGCTACAAATTATATTTCCTATGCATGTGAGAGAAAGTAGAGATATTATAACCACATCTGAAGAATTTGCATTAATATTCTCTTGTGAATCACATGATTCACTTTCAGCATTCTCACATTCTTTCAGTTGTTCTTGATGGAGTGTACAGTGTTGTGAAGGAACAGGAGCTCGTAGATCTGACAGGCTCAGATGATCTTTAATACCGCTTGTAAGGAGCAATCTAAAATTCATAAATTCTGCCTGTCGTTCCAGGCTCTTCTTCTCCATGTGATCCTTAAACATGTGTCACTATGAGAAGTAATCATCCACTGCGTAAAAGTGACCATTATTTAACAATAGATAAAAGAACACAGTGATGAGTAATAACAAAACGTGTGTGGCACATATGGGAGAATTTGCAGGGCCTAAACAATGTCAATGTTGTGTTTACTGATTCTGAACAGTGATGACTAGTTAACAAAACATGTGGAAAAATTTCCATCAGTTCGTCAAACGTTATGTAATGAAAAACCAGTTATGTAATATAGCTAGAACCAGCACAACAATCAAGTATGAGCAGTACATGAATGAAATGAAGCAGGTCCATAAGAATTCATACGGTTGGCTCAAGGAAATAGAACCAACGACTTGGGTTAGGGCTTTCCAAAATGACCTAAGTGTGACATCATGCTAAATAATCTATGTGAAGTGTTGAACAAGTAAGAATATTGTCATTCCAATTGCAATCTGTATATGGGAACATGGATCAATTAAGACCTAAAGCATCATCAAATGGCATACAGACTAAACAAGATATAGTGAAAGATCGCATAAACGAGATACTGATCGATGAAGTAATTATAACTACCGACCCATAGTTGGAACCCTAATTGCAATGATATGAAGTGTTAACCCGAATAAGAACCCTAATTTTAAAATCTGGTGGACATACATAGTTATTGTCATATTTTGATAGAAGATGAAATAGAAGCGAAGGTCTAAAAACAAAAGCTCAGTTAGATACAAGGGTGCCAGGGGGTATTAAAACCTCGTCGATTTGGATGAGATCTAGATCAATTCATACCATCAGTTCCGATAGGAACCTGTCGGACATCGTCGATATCACCCTGCGGCAACATGGTGATACAAAGATTTCTGACGTCCTACCAAGAACAACCGGCCGAGAAGGGGCGAGATCTAGAGGTGAAGAAGAGAGAGAGAGAGAGAGAGAGAGAGAGAGAGAGGGAGAGTGAGGGAGAGGTGAGGCGGCTCATTTCTAGGAAGGTGATGGGGGTAGCTCTTGAAATAAGAGTAGGTATTAAAGTAGTGTTGGGGGTAGTTAGTTGAGCTGGGAGTTGATAAACGAGTGGAGGGAGCGAAAATTTCGAAGGAATTCTAAGTAGTAGGCAAGTAAACATTTAGAGGTAACGCTAAGTGAGAGAAACTTTAGCATTTTCACAAAAAAGTCGTGAGAACTTTGATATGAAAAATAATACTGTTCAAATAGTTTGTCTGCATTTCACCATTTGTTTGGTTTCAATATACTTTGTTGTGTGTAATGTGTTCATTTGTTCTAGGATATGATGTTCCTCACATAATTTAGGTGACCCCCCAAGAACATTGCGATGCACGATCATTTTGTTTGTGCATATAACCATCTACAAGGTATATCCATGTTTAATTACAAACCTAAGCTCGATCGTGTGTCGTCGCTTTTGCATGCTGATAAGCATCGCACCATAGCGAGGCCAGATCCACACTCCATTCTAGTGTACTTTGAAAACATGCATTAGGGATTTTTAAGGTTCCATATGAATTCATATGCATTTTCTACTTTCACTCATAAGGTAAGACATGATATGTATAATGCACGGTGTACTATGCTGGTCATAGGTGATTGTTCAAATAGTTTGTCCATTTGACACATTTGTTTGGTTTCAATCGACTTCATTTGTGTGCAATGCATGCGTTCATGTGTAGGTTATATATGATGTTCCTCGCATAATTTAGGTGACCCCCAAAGAGGTTTAAGGTGCACGATCATTTTGTGGTGTTCAACTAACCTATTCAAGGTATCCATGCATGTAAAGCGATAAATTGAAGTTCAATTGTGTGTTGTCGCTTGTCACGCGGCATACTTTCACACACGTACCCACCCCCACCCCCACCCCCGTATGTACTTTTGCATGCGGGCATACGGTGCCACCATACATATCAAGGCTGGATTCACACCTCCATTCATGTATACTTTTGTAATCATGATATGCATGATATAAAAAAATACTAGTTTGAGAGTATTTCAAACAAATACAAAACTTTGTGTGCATCACATGCATATGCATTAGTTGGTGTTGTTTCTATGGTGTTCATGTGTGATAGGATCTTCCTCACATAATTTAGGTGATCCCCAAACAGGATTGTGGCGCACGATCATTTTTTTGTGTTCAAGTTCCCATCTACAAGGTCTCCATGCATGTAAAGGGATAAATTGAAGTTCAACCGTGTGTCATCGCTTGTCATGACATACTTTGACACAAGTAACCCCCTATGTACTTTTTTTCACGTAGACATATGTTTGCCACCATATATATCAAGGATGGATTCACTACACCTCCATTCATGCACTTTGCAATCATGATACATGCATATAGCAAAATAGTAGTTTGAGAGTATTTCAAACAAAGACAAAACATTGTGTGCATCACATGCATATGCATTAGTTGGTAATTTTAATATACTTTGTTGTTTCTATGGTGTTCATGTGTACGTGGTAGGATGTGCCTCACATAATCTAGGTGACCCCCAGGAGGATTGCGGTGCATGATCATGTTGTTTCTTCATATATAATCATGTACAAAGTCTCCAAGTAAAGGATATCAAATACAAACTTTGATCGTGTGTCGTAGCTTGTCATGTCGTCATACTTTCACACATGTAACCCATTAATTAGCTATAGGGCATAGGTGAATGTTCAAATAGTTTGTCTCCATTTGACACATTTTGTTGATTTCAATACAATGTGTTGATGTGGTAGGATGTTCGTCACACAATTTAGGTGACACATAGAGGATTGTGATGCATGATCATTTTATTTGTGCACGTTGGAGATTTTGAATGTTTACACAAATGTTGCACCACTGCACTATTAACCATCACAAGAATTATGTTCTTTTGAGAAAATTTGTAGAAAATAATAATGGAAGATACAATGTACAGTCAAATCCTCCTCTTCCTCCTCGAAACAGGGGTGCATAAACATCCTGGTTGCGGACGGTTCGTGTTTCCAAGACATTGAATGAAAAAAAGTAAAAAAGACGCTTCCTTAAGCTCTCGTCTCCCTCCAAGATTTAAGCAGTCGCCAAATCTCATCTTCAACACTACGAACGCATCCCACTCCCTCCTTCCATTTTCTCTCTCCCAATATCTAGCGCTTACCTTAGCTGCCACCATGCCCGACTTTAATTTTCCCCACAAATGCATGGACACAAGATTGCGGCGCCCCGATAGAGCAGGATCTTCGCCAACACCGTGGATGTCCCAGTCCATGGCGACGTGAAGATCATCACTGTCTACACCAATGACTTTAGAGAAGGCCGACGATGGATAGAACATTCCATGTACTATCTCGAAGACCATGAAGAGCATGTCATCGGAATGGATGTCAAGTACACTCCACCACCTCAGAACCTTGGGTATGTTCCTTTCGAGAAGCAGAAGGCGACCCTGATCCAACTCTGTTGTGGCACGAGATGTCTCCTTTACCAGGTGTCCTTGGCAACAGAGCTGGGCCAGGAACTGAAGAGATTCCTCCGCGAATCCAAGTACTGTTTCGTTGGATTTCGCATTCGGCGAGACAAAGACATGCTGAGGTGATGGGACATCGAAGTAACCAATTACTTCGACATCCAGGAGGATTGGGTTGTTCCTCGTTCAGCGAAGGCTCTTGATTCACTAGCGGACGTGGCGGGACGCCTCATTGACTCCTCCTTAAAACTGAAGGATGAGTTCAACAAGGATTATCATGTTCGCTTGGCGGAGCCACTTTGCGAGGAGCAAATCGTGTATGCATGAAAGGACGCATATGCATGCTACGCCATATGGCATCGTGTCTACTTCATCTTGCATGGCCTACATGCGCAGAGAATAGGGGAATGTGGAAGTACTTCAACAATAAGTGGGAGCCGGAGCATGGGACTGGATATTGTTGGTAGATTTGTTTATGTTCTGGTCCTACGAGACATGATGGTGGCCTCCTAGCCCTCTGCCTATTATTTTGTAAGAGTTACCTAAGTTCTAGTATTCCTAGGTTAATTTCGATCAACTAATTTTCCAAGTCTGTAGCTAAACTTGTTTGATTTCTTTATATGAAATCTGAACTGCTCAACATAAAAGATCTATTTATGTTCTGAAATTTTATGTTGTCGTACTGATCTTATCTTATTGTAACACTATTCCTTTAGAAGTCTACTCTATTTCATTTAAATTATATATGTGTTACTTAATCAATCATCACCCGTCAGATGAATCATGTGAAATGATGTGATTACCTTTAGAAATGTTTGCAAACACTCATAGAAATGAATTGAATTTATTTTAAAAATATATAGTTGACAGCACTTTCTGAAATATTACAAGACAGTAAATTCAAAAATGCGTAAGATATTCAACACAAGTACCAAGTAATAAGACATCACTATCGTAATCTTGTGGTTGCAGGATTTCCTCGTCAACTTGTTCATCGTCACAGAGCTCAAAGACGGAAATTTCTTTACGCTTTAATTCATCAACAACATAAATTGGAACTTCTTCCCCTTCTTCACCATCTGAACTGATGTCTTTTTCGTGAACATCAACATTCTTCTCTAGATCATCCACTTGTAAGGAAGCATCGTCTACCTCGTTTCCCTGCACAACAGCGGCAATGATACGACGTATAGTATTACCTGATTCTGGTAGGCTACTTTATTTGGTCGAGGTTCATCATCTACATTCTTTTCTATAACATCATATGTACCTCTCAGCTCGATAGGCACAACCACCTTCCATGGATGTCCATCCTTTGTGTCCTCCAAATAAATACATGTGCTAGCTTGGGATGCTAGCATGTATGGATCATCCTTGTACCAAAAGACATAAGTATTTACACTTTGATAATAACCATATGACTTCATCTTCTTCCCTTTATTCCTACTACCAGAAAGGTCATACCAATCACATTGAAACACAAGTACTGATTTCTCATCATACCGTAACTGAAAAACTTCCTTAAAACCCCATATATTTCAGCTTCTTCAGATTTGTCCATACATACCTTCAATATGACGCCAGAATTTTGAGTCTTTTTGTTTTTATCTGCCTTGACAGTATGAAACAAAGCACCATTCACACTGCAGGCTGCCATTCTATATACAACACATCCTGGCCATTTTGATATATCCTTCAAAGGTTTTCATCCATTTTTTCATATCCTCACATGCTCTGCGAACCAATCAGCAAGCTCCTCACTGTGCCTCTTCTCCCAGTTAAGAACACCTTTTTTCTTCAATTCTTCCTTGTGAAGCCTGTAGAAAAAATGTAAACTTGCTGTATATGAACTTAATTAAAATATTTTGCAATAGTGTACTAGAGAGGTGATAGATACTTACACAATATATGGTTCAAATTTTGGACAATTGTCTAGTATATATCTATGAATTTTGGTGATCTGCTCTATTGGCAATATCCATAAATTTTTTGACCCGACGCCATGAACAACAGATGAAAATATACTTAATTCTCCTTCCCTCGGTTTAACCTGGTTATTGTTTTTACGACCCACCGTACCCATGTTCCAGTCTGCAATGTTAAATGTGGTTTGTATGTCACTGTAGAAATATCTGGACAAAAATGTGGAGCTCTCATCGACGATATAGGTCTCAGCTATTGAACCTTCGGGACTTTCTTTGTTACGAACAGTTCCCTTCAGGTACCCAAGCTTTCTCTCAATTGGAAACATCCAACCATAATGGACAGGGCCCCTTAGAAGTGCCTCCTCTAGAATATGAATAGGAAGGTGCATCATCATATCAAAGAAAGCAGGTGGGAAGACCTTTCCAAGGTTGCAAAGAACTAAAGGTATTTCTTTCTCC
This sequence comes from Bromus sterilis, assembly GCA_950022295.1. Taxonomy (NCBI): domain Eukaryota; kingdom Viridiplantae; phylum Streptophyta; class Magnoliopsida; order Poales; family Poaceae; genus Bromus; species Bromus sterilis. The sequence goes on along the minus strand of OX465596.1, from coordinate 263,332,022 downwards.
AATTCTTCAACGACTTTGACGTCTAGTGTCTTGGCACACAACTCCTTAAAAAATATTCCTACTTGGGCGATAGCTTCATACATATCCGTGGAGGCAATGCCTCTAGGACCAACTGGTAAGATAGTCTGGAGGAGTGCATGTTAATCATGCGTCTTCAGACCATGTAATTTACCAGTCACCACATCCACATATGTTTCCAGGTTTGCAGAGTGACCGAATAGCAATCTAACGCCTGCCAGAAACTAGCACAACTTTATCTTACCTTCCTTTGTAAGCGTCCAGGGATCAGGAGGCTTCTTTAAAGTACCCTTCTTGTTCACACTTTCTTTCAACCAATAGTCCTTCCACATATTCAATTGATGTAAATCTAATCTTGCGTTGATTGTATCCTTGTTCTTTCCCTCAAGTTCAAGAAGTGTACCAAGGATACTTTCACATATGCTCTTCTAAATATGCATGAAATCTAGGTTGGGAGGTGATGAGGACATCCCTACTAATGTTACACCCATATCCTCACCAACTACACATACTGGACCAGTTACTAGAGCACGTGCACGTCAACTAAATTATCAGGTACTTTCGTTTCTTGCGAATCCTTCTATTGTTCATGAACATATGATGCTGCCTAAATTAGATACTTTTGTTTTGCTTATGAATGAAGGACCTAGCATGGACAAGAAGGATGGTCATTGGAGCGGGATCAAGCATGGAGAAGAAGGTGCGCGCGCGCGAAAGTACAGTGGAGCTTCTAGTGGTGATTATCACACTTTGAAGCCACCATAAGGCGCGCATGAAGTCTTGGACGAAATACGCGAGATGTCACTTCATTATTTTCGTCCAAGGGCAATTATAGGTGCTGCGTCACCTTAATATTGGGCTGGGCCCATGTAATTTCGAAATACCACATTATAGGCTGTTTTTAGAGTCCGTATGTGTGGGGAAACCGAGTTAGGGTTGTTTTCGGACCCCACCTCCAAGGGGCCACGAAATTCCCCTCTGTTCCCCCATATATACAGCCCTTAGGGCGTCGTTTAGACTTGGGTTTTAATTAGATTTAAGTTAGCCATAGCCGCAACTTCGAGCTCTTCGTTTGTGTCATCCGACCAGGCCAAGACCGCATTGGAACCCCAACTTCTGTTAATCTTTCATCTTATATTCGCAATATCCAGATTGCAATTCTTAGTTCTTGCTTGTTCTTCGATTGCTTGCAGGAATTGACCTTCGTGGTCAGGTTGATCGTGCATCCGCAGGATCAATAACCTCTCGGAGTTGGTTTAGCGATTGCTAAGGCGCAACGTCTTCGCACGTTCGTAGTCGGGTCGTGAAAGTCTACTCCACGAAAATCGATCTCCATCCTCTCATCGAAACATCGGGACACCTTCGCCTCTATCAAGTGGTATCAGATTTCCAGGTTGATCGGTGAGATTTTCCAGTTTTTCGTAGTCTAGATTGGTTCTGTTCTTCATACCTACAGTCCACGAAAAAGCCAAACAAAAATTAGGGTTAGATCATCACGTCCCAAAACAGTCTGAGCCTTTGTCCAGTTTTCTTTTCAGTACTTGCTTTCTTGAATTTGCGGTTGCATCGTTGTGTCAAGTTGCTGATCTTAGCGTCTAGTTCCCTTAGAGTTTCGAGTTCTGATCACAGTTTGTCACGCCGCCGCCGTACAGTAGTATACACAACCACGTTCCGCCAATCCGAGTCCATATACTTCACCACGTTCCGCCAATCCGAGTCCATATACTTCACCACGTTCCGCCAATCCGAGTCCATATACTTCATCACGTTCCACCAATCCGAGTCCATATACACCACCACGTTCTGCCACTCCGAGTCCATATACATCACCACGGTCTGAGTTGTTAGAGTCGAATTTCACCAATCTTTTTTCGTACGTAGAAAGGGGTGATTTCCAAAAAAAAAAAATTAGGCCAAAAATTTCAGGGTTAAAAAAATTTCGTGCCCATACGTTCCTTAGGTCCAGAAACTCATTTTGAGACGTTCGCCACCATAGTGATTTTTTCGCACTTTTTCAGCCACCGCAGTCCCGCATCGCAAAAAAAAAACAAAAAAAAGAGAGAAAAAAAATTCAGAGTGTGCTTCTCAGTTGTTTACGTGCCGCGCCGTGCTTTCGTTGGTGTTTTAGGCTCGCGTCTCTAGTACGGTCTAGCCTAGGATCAGCACAGTACTGACGTTGAGTGTTTATTCAGCTTTTCATCTCTGTTTTGATTACTGTTGAGCTTTTGCTACCATACTTGTCAGCCTTCCTACAGCTCCACATATATTCTACATCGTGCGTTTTGACACCTCCTGGCCATCGCTCTACCACATCTCTGAGAGTTTTGACCCGTTGGTTGTACGTCACCACCTGCTGCTAGGTAAGAATTGGTAAGAACGAAAGAAAAGCTTGACGGATTTGTGCTTTCCACCACCCCACATCCCATTAGCAGAAGTAGGATCATATTTCTGTGTGTTCTCTCTTTCTGCTAACCATGCCAGGATCACATGATGAAGTGGCGCGGGATGCACCCGATTGGGAGAACATGACAAACAAGGAGCTACATGATAAATTTTCACAAATGATGTCTGAACAGGTGAATGACATCGAGAACAGATTTACAGAGGCGATTGATGGCGTGGAAAAGATGATCGACACCAAGCTCGACGCCAAGTTTACTGAGTTGATCGCACGCCTACCTACACAGCCTGCTGCCGCTCCAGCACAGCCACAACCACCGCCACTACCACGTGCACGACGTATTCTGTTTCCGAGAGGACAAGCTGCTGGTATTGGTGCTCCTCCTGCTGCTGCAGTTGCTGCTACTGCTGCTGCTTCTGACGTCGGCCAGGATGACAACTACGAGGGTAATTACGAGGAGGAGGTGGAACAGGAAGCGGCCTATGAGCAGCCAGCTGGACGTCCTCGTCCCAACATTCGCCACGGTCGACACCAACCACCCCCTCAGGTACGCGATGATGAACATGTGCCTAAACTTAAATTGAATCTTAAGCCGTTTGAGGGTAGATATATTCCAGATGCTTATCTTACTTGGGAATTAGAAACTGAACAACGCTTTACATGTTTACAATATCCTGAGAATAGACGTGTTTTACTGCTGCTGTTTGTGAATTCACGGGGTTTGCATCTATTTGGTGGTCTGAACATTGTAGATTGCATGCTAATAATATTCCAACTACTTGGGCTGCTTTAAAAGATGCTATGCGTACTCGTTGGGTTCCTCCTTATTATCAACGTGAATTGCTCCAAAAATTACAGCGTTTGAGACAAGGAAAAAATTCTGTAGAAGAATATTATCAAGAATTACAAACTGGATTGATTAGATGTGGCCTAGTAGAGGATAATGAAGCTATGCTTGCACGTTTTATGGGTGGCTTAAACAGGGAGATACAAACTATTCTAGAATACAAGGACTTTGCTACTATTACTCGTTTGTTTCATCTTGCTTGTAAAGCTGAATGTGAAGTGCAGGATCGACAGGTCGCTACGAGACCTAACTTTTCTGCAGGACGAAATACATCATGGACATCGCGTGGACCTTCTACATCCACACGTCCTGCTGCACCACCATCTACTTCAGCCGCTCATTCTTACAGGGAGCCACCAAAACAGCCAGCGCCACCATTCAAGGGTGCACAGAGTGGTCCAGCGGCGAGTTCTTCTTCATCCATGGCTTCCACAGGGCAAACACGAGATCGTGATATTAAATGTCGCCGGTGCCAAGGTGGAGGTCACTTCGCCAAAGACTGTCCCTCCAAGTGTGTGATGACTGTTACGGCGGATGGTGGGTATGAGTCAGCGAGTGACTATGATGAGGAGACTTTAGTTCTCATTTCCCATGAGGAACAGGGTGCCCATGATGATGCTTATGATATAGAATATATGGCTCCTGATGATGCGGATAAATATGCTAGTTTGGTTGCTCAACGTGTGTTAAGTGTGCAGGTAACGAAGGCCGACCAAAACCAGAGGCATAATTTGTTCCACACAAAGGGAGTGGTGAAAGAACGTTCGGTTCGCATCATCATTGAAGGAGGGAGTTGCAACAACTTGGCTAGCATGGAGTTGGTGGAGAAGCTATCTCTCACCACAAGACCACACCCCCATCCGTACTATATTCAGTGGTTTAACAATAGTGGTAAGATTAATGTAACGCGTTCTGTTCGTGTGCACTTTAGCATTGCTGCATATGCTGATTATGTTGATTGTGATGTGGTACCCATGCAAGCATGCTCTCTTTTACTTGGTAGACCATGGCAATTTGATAGGAATATTGTACACCATGGTAGGACAAACCAGTTTACTCTGCTTCATCAGGATAAAAATATTGCTTTACTTCCTATGTCTCCTGAACAAATTGTGAAAGATGATCTTGCTAGAGCTAGTAAAGCTAAACAGGAGAAAAATAAGAGTGAAAATGAGATAGCAGCCAAAGAATTTGAGCAACAACATAAGACTAATAGAAAATCTTCTTCTGCTGTTTCTAATGAAATTAAATTGACTAGTCCAACTTTGCTTGCTACTAAGGTTGATATTTCAGATTTGGATGTTAGTCAATATGTGTGCTATCCTTTTGTGTGCAAAGAAGCTTTGTTTTCATTTGAGGAATTGCCTCCTTCTTTGCCTCCTGTTGTCACTGACATTTTGCAGGAGTTTATTGACGTCTTTCCACAAGACGTACCACCGGGATTACCACCTATTCGAGGGATTGAGCATCAGATTGACTTAATTCCCGGTGCTTCGTTGCCCAACCGTGCGCCATACCGTACCAATCCGGAGGAGACGAAGGAGATTCAGCGTCAAGTACAAGAGCTACTCGACAAAGGTTACATACGTGAATCCCTTAGTCCTTGTGTTGTTCCTGTTATATTAGTGCCTAAAAAGGATGGAACATGGCGTATGTGTGTTGATTGTCGAACCATTAATAATATTACTATTCGTTATCGTCATCCTATTCCTAGGTTAGATGCTATGCTTGATGAATTAAGTGGCTCTACCATGTTTTCCAAAGTTGATTTGCGTAGTGGATACCATCAAATTCACATGAAATTAGGAGATGAATGGAAAACGGCATTTAAAACTAAGTTTGGATTATATGAGTGGTTAGTCATGCCTTTTGGGTTAACTAATGCACCTAGCACTTTCATGCGATTAATGAACGAGGTTTTACGTGCTTTCATTGGACGATTTGTGGTAGTCTATTTTGATGATATACTGATTTATAGCAAATCTTTGGAGGAACATTTGGATCATTTACGTGTTGTTTTTATTGCTCTACGTAATGCACGTTTGTTTGGTAACCTTGGGAAGTGCACCTTTTGCACCGACCGAGTATCGTTTCTTGGCTATGTTGTTACTCCACAGGGTATTGAAGTTGATAAAGCCAAGATCGAGGCGATTGAGAGTTGGCCGCAGCCCAAAACGGTCACACAAGTGAGGAGTTTTCTTGGCCTCGCTGGATTCTATAGGCGTTTTGTGAGAGATTTCAGCACCATTGCTGCACCTCTCAATGAGCTTACACGCAAGGATGTGCCTTTTACTTGGGGTACCGCACAGGAAGAAGCTTTCACGGTATTGAAAGATAAGTTAACACATGCTCCTTTGCTCCAACTTCCTGATTTTAATAAGACTTTTGGGCTTGAATGCGATGCTAGTGGGATTGGTTTGGGAGGTGTGTTATTACAAGATGCTAAACCTGTTGCCTACTTTTCTGAAAAATTGAGTGGGCCTAGTCTGAACTATTCTACTTATGATAAGGAATTATATGCTCTTGTTCGGACATTAGAAACTTGGCAACATTATTTATGGCCCAAAGAATTTGTTATACATTCTGATCATGAATCTTTGAAACACATAAGAAGTCAAGCAAAACTTAATCGTAGACATGCTAAGTGGGTTGAATTTATTGAGACTTTCCCTTATGTTATTAAACACAAGAAGGGGAAAGATAATATTATTGCTGATGCATTGTCTCGTCGTTATACTATGCTTTCACAACTTGACTTCAAGATATTCGGTTTAGAGACAATCAAAGATCAATATGTACATGATGCGGAATTTAAAGATGTATTGCAGAATTGTAGAGAGGGTAGAACATGGAACAAGTTTGTGCTTAATGATGGATTTGTGTTCCGTTCTAACAAGCTATGCATTCCAGCTAGCTCTATTCGTCTTTTGTTGTTGCAGGAGGCGCATGGAGGAGGTTTAATGGGACACTTTGGCGTGAAGAAGACGGAGGACGTACTTGCTACACATTTCTTTTGGCCAAAGATGAGACGGGATGTTGAGCGTTTTGTTGCTCGCTGCACTACATGTCAAAAAGCTAAGTCACGACTCAATCCTCATGGTTTATACATGCCTTTGTACCTAGTGTTCCGTGGGAGGACATATCCATGGACTTTGTTTTAGGCTTGCCTCGAACAAAGAAGGGGAGGGATAGCATATTTGTTGTCGTGGATAGATTTTCTAAGATGGCACACTTTATACCATGTCATAAAAGTGATGATGCTGCTAATGTTGCTGATTTATTCTTTCGTGAGATTATTCGCTTACATGGTGTGCCCAATACTATTGTCTCGGATCGTGATACTAAGTTTCTTAGCCATTTTTGGAGATGTTTATGGGCTAAGTTGGGGACTAAACTACTTTTTAGTACTACATGTCATCCCCAAACTGATGGACAAAATGAAGTGGTCAATAGGACATTGTCTACTATGCTTAGGGCTGTTTTAAAGAGTAACTTGAAACTATGGGAAGAATGTTTACCTCATATTGAATTTGCTTATAATCGTTCATTGCATTCTACCACTAAAATGTGCCTTTTGAGATTGTTTATGGTTTTCTACCTCGTGCACCTATTGATTTGCTGCCTCTTCCATCTTCGGAGAAGGTTAATTTTGATGCTAAGCAACGTGCTGAATTGATATTAAAAATGCATGAGTTAACTAAAGAAAACATTGAGCGCATGAATGCTAGATACAAGCTTGCTGGTGATAGGGGTCGAAAGCATGTTGTGTTTGAACCAGGAGATCTTGTTTGGTTACATCTACGTAAAGATAGGTTTCCTGATTTGCGCAAGTCTAAGTTAATGCCACGAGCTGATGGTCCCTTTAAGGTTTTACAGAAAATTAATGATAATGCATATAAACTTGAGCTACCTGCAGATTTTGGGGTTAGTCCCACATTTAACATTGCAGATTTGAAACCTTATTTGGGAGAAGATGATGAGCTTCCATCGAGGACGACTTCAATTCAAGAAGGGGAGGATGATGAGGACATCCCTACTAATGTTACACCCATATCCTCACCAACTACACATACTGGACCAGTTACTAGAGCACGTGCACGTCAACTAAATTATCAGGTACTTTTGTTTCTTGCGAATCCTTCTATTGTTCATGAACATATGATGTTGCCTAAATTAGATACTTTTGTTTTGCTTATGAATGAAGGACCTAGCATGGACAAGAAGGATGGTCATTGGAGCGGGATCAAGCATGGAGAAGAAGGTGCGCGCGCGGGAAAGTACAGTGGAGCTTCCAGTGGTGATTATCACACTTTGAAGCCACCATAAGGCGCGCATGAAGTCTTGGACGAAATACGCGAGATGTCACTTCATTATTTTCGTCCAAGGGCAATTATAGGTGCTGCGTCACCTTAATATTGGGCTGGGCCCATGTAATTTCGAAATACCACATTATAGGCTGTTTTTAGAGTCCGTATGTGTGGGGAAACCGAGTTAGGGTTGTTTTCGGACCCCACCTCCAAGGGGCCACGAAATTCCCCTCTGTTCCCCCATATATACAGCCCTTAGGGCGTCGTTTAGACTTGGGTTTTAATTAGATTTAAGTTAGCCATAGCCGCAACTTCGAGCTCTTCGTTTGTGTCATCCGACCAGGCCAAGACCGCATTGGAACCCCAACTTCTGTTAATCTTTCATCTTATATTCGCAATATACAGATTACAATTCTTAGTTCTTGCTTGTTCTTTGATTGCTTGCAGGAATTGACCTTCGTGGTCAGGTTGATCGTGCATCCGCGGGATCAATAACCTCTCAGAGTTGGTTTAGCGATTGCTAAGGCGCAACGTCTTCGCACGTTCGTAGTCGGGTCGTGAAAGTCTACTCCACGAAAATCGATCTCCATCCTCTCATCGAAACATCGGGACACCTTCGCCTCTATCAGGAGGTAACAGAACAGTGTGCCAGTAATCCAAATCATGAAAGCTAGCCTTGAAGTGCCATGTAGGATGATTCACGCTCGCATACTTTCTCTTTCTAGTTTTATTTTGGGTACTTGCCTGGTTTGAAATTATTCTTAGCAGCCTCTATGTGCACAACGACTTCTTCTCTCGTGAACTTCAGTGGTCGTTTCCCAAACTCTGTGTTGTTATTAAAAGCTTTCGTTTGTTTTTTGAAGGTATGTCCATCATGAAGGAATCGATGATGGCCAATATATCCAAATTTATTTTTCAGTTTGACATTGATAGGATTTTTATCGCAAGACGCACATGCATAATAACCCTTTGTGCTCCGGCCTGAGGTAGTGCCATATGCAGGATAATCATGAATGGTCCACTGAATCGCCGCATGCAAGTTGAACTCTTTATTCTTCAGAACATCTTTTGTTGGTACACCATCCCAGAGCTTCTTCAAATCATGAATCAGTGGTTGCATGAACACATGAGAATCCTTTCCTCGTGAATATTTTCCCGGAACTAGCAATTCCATTATGAAATTAAATTGGTCCGTGCACATCTAAGGTGGGAAGTTGTAAGGAATGAGAAAAACAGGCCACGTATTGTATGTACTGCTCATTTGTCCAAAGGGATTGAATCCATCTGTTGCAAAGCCTATCCACAAGTTGCGGGGATCTGCAACACGGGGTATATGGACCTCATCAAAGTGATGCCATGTCTTGCCATCAGCGGGGTGCCTCATGACATTCTTCTCTACAACTCTCTTGTCCTTGTGCCATCGGGTGTGCTCTGACATTTATCTGGAAGAAAAAAAATCTTTGGAACCGTGGGATTATCAGAAAGTACCGAAGGATCTTGTGAGGAACCTTTCTCTTTGAATCCTGGTATCTCCACCTTGAATGACCACACTCGGGACAATGAGTACTGCTGGCATGGTCTTCCCAAAACAAACTGTAGTCATACTTACATACATCACTTGTATCATAACCCATAACAACTTCATAAAGAACTCTCTTAGCCTCAACATATGATTGCGGAAGGTGGATTTCTGCAGGCATAAAAAAATTAGTTCACCAAAGACAAAATCAAATGCCCTGTTAGTCATATCGTTTTTTGTTTTCCCATGAAGCATCCTCAAAATGAACGACAACCGTGTTGTACTACTGCATCCAGGATAGAGTTCTGCATGCGCTTCTTGCAATAATTTTCTAAAAACACCTCTATCACTTGATTCACATTTTTTCCAAAAAAGGGAATATATTAATATCGGGAAGATAGCAATTACACCCATCCTATGCACCTACAAGATGTGTTCAGGGCATCCAGGATGCACATAGCCAAAGGAAAAACAGAAAAGAAAGGAAAATTACATGATTCATATACCAAGTCTTCCATCAGACCTCCCACATTATCATGACGTGATGCGTTCACAAGATCAAGATCATCAGACTTGACAGTCTCATCAGGAGATTCGTTGTTACTACCAATACTTTCCCCATGAAAGATCCACGTCGTATAGGTATTGCACATACCATTCATGTGTATGTGACGTCGACAATTTCTACGGCATGGATGTACAAATTACGACACCTGATGCATGGGCACACCATTTCTGAAGCCCCGTTGTTATGAAGAAGATTGAAATTCATAAAACATTTCAGGCCTTGAGTGTATTCCGGGGTCATACTGGCTTTACTATTAATCCAGGAGCGATCCATTTCCTGAAAAAACATAAGGATCTGTTGCATAAGAATTTGCATCGCAAAATCCAGGAAACCAAAACAATTTGTCTTTCAGTAAATAGATCGCACCTGAAATCACCCTTGTTTCACTCTGTCGCCGTTACGCGTCACTTCTCCGTTCAGCAGGGGCGCCTCGCTTCTCCGTTCAGCAAGGCTCCTCGCCTCGCCGTAGCACCCCAGCCGCGTTCACCTCGCCGTGTCGCCCTCTAGCCTCGCCGGAGACGTAGTAGTATAGGAGGGACCTAAGTCGACCTTCCCATTTCCTTTTATAGAAGATCCCAATTCCAAGTTCCCGCGATGAAAAATAAGAGATCCTTCCATGGAAAATAAGAGATCCCGCCATGAGAAAGAAGAAATCCCGCCAAGAGAAAAAATAGACCCCGCGCATCGACCGAGCCGAAAAAACAGTTACCACTTTTTTTACGCAGTCAATAAATGACGCTCGAAACATTTCATGTGACACTAAACACCGTCTTAGAAAATACACGCCCGTAGTGACGGTCAAATGTCTCATTTAAAATTTGGTTAGGACGTCACTGAAGTTCCCTCGAAGATCCGGATCAGCGGATTTTACCTGTGATGGTACTCGTCAAAGAAAGTCAAACTTCAATGATGTTTGTCCCTCTGTCACGCGGGGTTTTTTTCAAAAAATATCACCGATTTTGTAGTGGATACGTCAACTATCTCTCAAAATTTAAGGGGGTTCCTGGCGAAACCATGAAACTTCATTGGAGATGGTTCGATTTGTGAAGACTCTATATAGCAACAATCTCCAAACCATCTCAAATTTTTACCTCTCATTATGAATTCAAGTCATGGCACCACGCCAAGTTTCAAAAAAATTCTCTTATTTTACATTTCCAAAAATTTCAAAAACACAAAAGTCAATTAAAAATCCCTAGCTAATCGTTAAGCCTCATTAATACCCCCTCAACCTTACCATGTACTGTTGTACCCCTCCTTTCCCCTCGCCACCCCCAAATCCCAGTTCTTCCATCTTACACTACAAAATCGGCGATATTTTTTGACAAAAACCCATGTGACGGAGGAGAAAACTTCATTGAAGGTTGTTCTTTTTGATGGAGACCGTCACCAGATAATGCGGTCCGGATCGGGAGCATTGGGATAATATCGATGACGGTCAGTTTGGTCTTGAAGGACGCATTTTTGTCGTCATTGGGTAATTTAATTTCAAGGACGGTATATATTGTCATGTAAAAATGTTTGTCCGTCATTATAGATGCGCGCATACGTGATGGGATTATATAGAAAAACGCAGGGTTCAGGTACACCTGTAAAGAGCATCTCCAAGATCTGATACAAAATCTTAAGACCCAAAAATACATTTAGGGTGGGAGAAACAATTGCATATATTGTCCATACCTCAAGGAAGTACTCATCTTGCCCCAAAAAACCTCATCTTCGATCACCATGGAAACTGGCCGCCCTGATCATCGTCATCCGACTCGATTTTGATCGGCATGGAAGGGCCTTCCCCCCCCCCCCCCCTCCATCTTTATCGTCGTGTCCTTCTTGCTCTCGGTGTTCTTCCTCGCGAAAATTCACGCTCTGCCTCCACGAGATGCCGATTGGCTTTGGCGAACCTCGCCATAGCCATCTGATGTGCGAGGTAATGATAGTGATTTCTCGCCCTTCGTTGGTAAACCCCAAGTGGAAGGCGTGATGTAGCACAACAGCAAATTTCCCTCAGTAAAGATATCAAGGTTTTTCTATAGTAGGACTCCAGAGATGATAAGTAGGTGTCAGCGGCGCAACTGACGCGGACCTGCACACAGGCACAAATAACTTTGTTCCCAACGAAGTTCAGAGAGGTTGTCAATCTCTCCGGTCTTGTTGTTCACAAAGGATCAAACGCAAGGGATAATGATAGCAACTGAAAGTAAAAGCAGAAAAGTAAATGAGCGTGTAAACAGTGATGAGGATATGGACCGGGATACGTGATGTTCACTAGTGATGTCTCTCTCCCAAAAGATGATAAAACTGCTATGCGAGGTGAACAAATTACAGAAGGGCAATTGACAGGATTATGAACGCACCACAATGCTAACTATGCTACAAAAGAAAGGAAGAGGCTCAAAAGCATGGGCAGTATGCCAAAATAAGTAGACCGAAATCCAACTGCATCTACTACTAATCATCCACCTTGAGATATCTATCCAGAACATCTCGCTGGTATTAAGTTGCGAGCCCCACCCAAAGTGTAAACCCAAAGCAACAGACAACTGCATTAAAAAGCACTTTGCGTAAAGTAAACAATCCTTGCAACCGCGGTTACAAGCACCGTTGTTTTCCCCCTTGTGGCAACAGCACATCCCCTAGACTCATGTTTCTGTCACTCAAGCGTGTCATCGGGGGGCATGAACCCACAATCGAGCAAAACGTTCCCTCTTGGGATTACTACCTACTACTTGGCCAAAGCAATAAACAACAACGGAGAACATGCAAGAATTACTTAGGAACAAAATTATAAGAGATAAGAACCAAATATATTACTCAATCACAATCTGAACATAATCTCATAATCCATCAGATCCCATCAAACTCAGCATAGCAACAGCAGAAAGATTACAAAAGTGCCTCGATCATGTAGGGCAGCTCACGAGGTCTAAACATGAAGAACAAAGAGGGGAGGAGTACATCACATAGCTACCGATCACGGACCCATGGTCCAAGGAAAACTACTCACAAGACATCCGGGAAGCATCCATGGTGGAGAGGAGACTCCCGGAGGTCAACCCTCCCTCCGGCAGGGTGCCGGGAAGAGGTCTTCTGGTGCTCCCGATCTCGGAAGCGCGGCGGCGGCGGAACAGAGGCGAGATCGCGAAAAAGGGTTCTGTCCTCGAGGGTTTCACGTCACGGGGAATATATAGGCGAAGGGGGGCAACCAGAGGTGGACCAGGGGCCCTAGGCGCTGGGCCACCCCTGGCTCCCCTCTGGCCCCACTCGGGCTCTTCGCGAAGCTTCCTGTACGCTGATTTTTCCTATATTTTTCCTGGAATTTTTCTGGCACTTTTTATATGGCGGAAAACTGAAATAGAAAAACAGCAGAAAACGGGAACTGGCACTGTGGTGCACTGAGTTAATAGGTTAGTACAAATATGATCAAAAGTGTATGAAAGTGTATCTAGATCATAGCAATATCACACAAAACATGCATGGAGCAAGCAGAAATTATAGATACGTTTTGGACGTATCACCATCTCGTCACTCACATGTATGGCGCGCTGCTCCACGACCATTGGGTCTTCCTTCTCCTCTTTGCGGGAGAAAACCTGCCCTCTGGGAGCGAGGAACTCTGCCTCCTCGATGTTCGGGCAGAGTGGGAAGGTCAAATCGTACCTCGCCCGGCCTAACCTCAATTCACAACGTCGTACGCGCGCTCGACATTCTCAGGCGTGTCGTAGGTGCCGAGCCACCTCCGCCTCCCATCGCACGTGATCTCAGCGGTGTAGCGCCCTTACTCCCGAATCCGAACGCCGTGCAAGCCCGATCAGCTCACGCGGTGGCGGCTTTGCGACATGCCCGGAACGAGGGGGGTGATGTGCCGATATGTCGGCGGGAAAATCTATCGAATTGGATTTAGAGGAGGACGGTGTTATGCGGTGTCGGTGCTGGTGATGCAAGCGGTACAGTTGTAAGGTGGAAGCGCACGGGTACTTTGGCTGCAAGGCGGGAAGCACGCAGTTGGAGGGTGTGCTCCACGCGCGTTTGGATTTCGGCTTTGAAAATCACCAGCGTGGCAGATTTATTTAGGGGGGAAAGGGCAGCGACATACATATGTATTTTTTTAAATGTTGGAAAGCAGCACTATGTATAATTTCTTTAGAATTTTATGAAATCAATGTATAATTATTGAATATGAAATAACAACGTGGAAATAATATTCACCTTTAACATTTCTTATTTCATTCAACACATGATAAACCACATTGTAAACCATAAGATCTACAGTCCCAAACGCATCGAAAACCACGAAGGTAGGCCTTAGCTGATACTCCGTACCAGCTAGACACAAGACACACACTCACATGCAACTTCCAACGAATGGGGCGATCAGGGTACGAGGAGGCCTCCGCCCATGCAGGACACGCAAGAGCCTTCTCCTATGCCCTTCCGCGCATCATACCCAACACCATCCTACGATTAGGTCCCAGTTATCAGCCCAAACACAAGAGATGCTTCGATTTTTTTGTCGACGACTTCTCCTTTCTTCTCCTCCTGTTCCTGCTTCTTCTGTGCTTCGTCGGTGACGTCGTGGCCTCAATCCCAACTGTGTGTGACTAAGGAAGTGCGAGTGGAGTTCTCACTGGCGGGTGTCGACCCATCGCCTCCTTAATGGATACGATGAGACAACACGATAAATTGTGTAGTAGCAACAAAGATTTGTGGTGACAAAACATGGTTTTATAGCACATATCGAGATGGAAAGTGTCAACATGGTTGTGTTCGCGCTATATGATGAGTGTGTGAACGCGGCTTGCTACCATGAATTGAACATAGTGAACATGGCAGGCACTGTCTATTGCTAGAGCGTGCAAGGTCGGTCAAAACTTGTGTGGTCGCTGTCGCGTGTGTTGCCGATCGTGAAGGGACCTTTGCGTGGGTCTATATGATGCCAAAGTGTGCACACGGCTTGTTGCTTTTGCAGGGTGTGCACGCAGTGTGCGCGTTGCCTGTTGCTATATATACAACACACACGATTTGGTCAAAAACCAGCTCGGACGGTCCCACGTGTTACCAGTCCTGCATAGACCTCTCGGCATGCGCTGGGTGTGCATGCGACTTTTTGTCCGGATGTGCACGTGTGGCGCGCGTTGTGTGTTGCTAGATCGCGCATGGTCGCCCTATATACCTGCATGGTCGGTCTCGTGTTGCCGGTCGTTGAGAGAACCTCCGCGCTTACGCCATTGCATGTTATACAAGGGAGCGCGTTCCTCAAAAGAACCTTCGTAGTCGTCGTTGTGTGCCGCCAGTGCGACATTCCTTGGTGTCACTATGAGAATAGAGGCGATCAAGGCGTCAGACTACACATAGGTCATCCATCTTGCATTAGACGACACTTATGCTAACATATCTGATTTTGATAACCCTGTGCACAAAAATATTGTTTTGCATACAGTATATTAGAGAAGTAGTGTACACATGACATTGGAAATATGCTATTATAAATTAAGATGGTGCTTGCTGAAGGTATGAGTTTTTTCGAAGGTGAACACGATTTTGAAATTCAAATTTTAGGTTCATTAACTAGCGATCACCAGACTTAATATAGAAAGAGACATGAAAAGTATGAAAAGCAACATGATCAAGTGTGTATGGGTTAAACACCCGTGAAAGCATGAACTTCACACACATAATTGGTATTGAATGCGTATAGTATATATATTCAACAAGTCTCATTAGTTATACCAGAGGAGATGCATACAATCGACAATTTTGAAATCCAATGTGTCATATATGTTGTATGCATTACGAGTTCAAAAGGATGGACTATTCATGGTTGATTGTGTAATGTTGATGGTGGGCCGATCACAAGGTTTGTTAGTTCCATGCTTTCGGGAAGGAGTAATAAGAATCTAGAGTCACAAGATCAATCGTATGACGACATTGAACTCCCATGATGACAACATGACATTTCACATGATACATCTCCTCATTATAGTGTTGATATAACATGTACAATTACTAGAAGACTTTATGTATGTATCATAATTCATGAATCGTCAATAATTCATCATGGACATGGGAGGATCATGCATGTATATAACATATGTTTATAGCATTTTCATATTTCCCAAGATATATATGACCCCAGTCATAACTTCAACGTTTTGCAAAGATTAGTAAGTGTGTTTTGAATATATTTAAATAATAAATTCATAGAAAGAACTCAAAATACCAAACGATGAGTAAATCATCTGATATTTCAAATATCTTCCTCGAAAATCTGTGTTCCCACCTAGGTACTAGTATTTTCCTTGAAAATTGTCGTTCCCTCCTTGGTACTAGATTTTCCCTTCGAAAGTTTCGTTCCCTCCTTGGTAGTACTATATTTTCCGTTGGAAATTTTTGTTCCCTCCTTGGTAGTACTACATTTTCCATTGGAAATTTTTGTTCCCTCCACTACGTTTCAGCGGCCCTCTTTATCAACCCCACCCATCCTTAAATACCGCCTATCCTTTTAACTGCACCCACATCTCCTTCCAACAAACGAAGAGCCTCCGCGTATCTCTCATCTCTCCTTCATCATCCCCCCTCGCCGCCAGTGGATCTAGATTCCGCCGATACAGATCGTTATGCATCCCCCTCCCCTCTTCGCGGCGCACGGCATGAATGACGGTGTTCTGATCGGCTCCATCAGCTCTCAAGGTAAAAGCTCATTTTTTGTGTATATGCGTATAGATCCGTGCATGCAGTTTTTTTTGTGTGCATGCGTATAGATCTGTACATGTAGTTCCTTATTGTATTGAAGATGTAATTTAAGATAGTGCTACTTCAAGAAGAACTAAGTTGTACGGGTTTCTATTAGGTGTTAAGAATGTTGTTCTTTCTATCTAGGGTTCTACTGTGGGTACGATGTTATAAATAAATCGAGGTGCTAGGGTATAATCTACCAACTAATTACTCCATTTCTTTCAATGTCGAGCTTCTTGCTTTATGCTAACTTTGATACTATTTTCTGGTTTAGGCCCTGTTTAGAATCTCGGTTTTTCTGTAAATACAGATCAACCTCGGTCGGTTGTAAAATACACTTGTAAATTAGACACCTCTGGATTAAATACATCCTATCCAAGCGCAGCCGTGTTTATGTCCTTTCATGTTGCTTTTGGTTCCCAGTTAATTTATCCTATATAATAGGAAGTACCTACATATTTTCTCTCTTTTAATTTTCATCTCGTTTCATGCCTACTTTTTACTGTTATCATCATTTAACAACAGCTTCTAAGAAGCTTGAGGACAAAGCTCAATATTTCAAGGATTTGCAATGCCTAGCATGTTCTGTAGTAGTTGATGGCGTACCGGAGGAGACTAAGAACATGAACAATAGTCAAGTCATTGACTGTGATGATGTCTCTGAACCAACTGCTGAGGAGCTGGAGCAGTATACAACAATCATGGAGGATGAACGTATACATGAGGTGACAATATGTTTATGCACTATTACATGCAAAGTTAGTTCAAACTGTAGAATAAAATCTAACATGTTTAAATACATCATAATATATCACTACATTCTATGAAAAGTCAAAACCAAAGAGGGGTATGGAAATAAGCCCAGGCACATTGAAGAGAAAGCGGTTTATAATGGTTAGTTGACATACTTTTTATCGTAGCCATGTATAAATTCCAGCAAATGCGTCTTTACTTTGGATTCTTCCACACTTTATTACTAATGAAACGTTAAACTAGATATATGATTCGATTGTAGGGAGATATGGAATTCACAAATGTTGAGCATGAAGAGGATCAAAATGGCAAGGAGGACGTGGAAAATCTACTTGAAGAGACTAAAGCTGGCAAGGAGAACATGGCAATTCAGCTTGAAGAGACTGAAGCTGGCAAGAAGAACATGGCAAACCAGCTCGAAAAGACTGAAAATGGCAAGGAGAACATGGAAAATCGGCTTTAAGAGACTGAAGCTGGCAAGAAGGCCCTATCAGTGCAGCATTTATACCTTGAAGCTGCCCAGAAGGCCGTGGAGAAGCAGCTGGTAGAATTTGAAGCTTTTCAGAAGGCCTTGGAGAAGAAGCATGTAGACCTTGAAGCTGTCCAGAAGGCCATGAAGAAGCAGCATGAATAAATTGAAGCTATCAAGGCGGCCCTCAAAGAGCAGCAGCAAGTACTTGAATCTCTCAACTATGCCCAGACAACACAGAAGGATGGACAGGTTGACATCAATGAAGAAGTTTTAACGCCCTATTAGATCAATAAGAAGTTGTGTGTTACTATGTACCATGTTTTTTTAATGTTTCTAAGACTCGGTGTGGCAGGTTTATGGTTTATGTTCTAATCAATTATATGAGAGCTAATTTTTCATTAAAATTAGTTTTTCATAAATATGAATTTCATTCAAATCTGGCAACAAATAAAAACATAAAACAACCTTCAAACTATGACGTTCATACGTAACTTCACATACGTTGCATGTGGGCCCATATGTCAGCACAGTTGACTAGTCAAAACTAACAGTAAATCACATCCGATCCCACATGCAAGAAGCCACGTCAGCAAAAAGGAGGCCCCACTCGTCAGAAAGATGACTAGTCAAACTAGCAAAAATAATTTCTAGCGATGGATTTATCGTCAACGAAGACGACTGAAGGTGACAAATTGGGCTTATTAGGCGTCAGTTTAACACCGTCATCGAAGATGAACATTATTGACGAGTTGGATACTGACGCCAAAGAAAGGATCATTAAAGACGAAAAAAGTGGTACCGTCATCATTTTCGTTTTTAATGACGGCGCGTCAATGACAGATGGATTGACGGAGGTGAACTATCTTTAGGGTGTTATTATTGACGAAAAATGATTTTCCAAGACACAATTAGCCCGTCAACTGATATCGCTCATTTTGTAGTGTTACCATCATAGCCATGGCCTCACAATCCACCCCACCGAGTCCCCTGACCTTACCACCAATGCCTTCTTAATCGCCAACAACCATCTTGCGGGAGGCGGAGAACACAAATTCGACCGTGGTCATCCAAGAGGTCATCGAGGAGATCTCGGGCTTGGGCGCACAGATGGCCTCGGCGCATGCTAATGTGGGATGATGCCCCCAACACCGCGGCGGCAGAAGCGGCTCGCTTGCATGATGCAGCCAGCAAAGCGACAGACATAGCCCATGAAACCGTTGAGAGATGGGCGGGGGGTATACGGCTGCCCGCGTTGTGAAGAAGCACAAAGTCAAGGCCACAAAAGCTTATGATTCCACGGTAAATCTCTCAGGCTCCTGGAGGTCATAGATAAAGAGAAGGTGTGTGTGGCCCGAAGCGTAGCCGACCATGCCGGTCTGGCCACTGCCACTGCCATTTCCCAAATCAAATCCTCCATGGACAGAGACGATGGCCTTCTCATGTTCAAAGAAATAGTGGGCAAATAGAAAGATCTGGAGCCCTGTTGTGCAAGATGGCCCACATGGGCATCACAACTGGAAAAGAAATTAAAATAAAAGATCTATGTGCAACTAGTAAGGACTTTGTGCATAATTGCACCAACTTCAAATAATTCATGTCTAATTGACAAAATGGACAGCTCTTACTTTTCTATCCTAAAATCATGGATGACATGATCGAATTTGAGCAAATCTACAAAAATGGCAAGCATTGAAAACCTGGGATGAACTAAATCTATTAAATTGAATTTGATTTAACATTAATTAAATAAAAGGAGGGGTGCTCCTGGATGGCTGTTGGTCAAATCTGGCACATCCAGAAGGTTAGCTACCAGCAGCCCACTAGTGGCTTTGTGCCACTGGTAGGTATGATTTGCCTGTCGGACCCTCAAGCAAAAGGGGGGCTTTCACCACAATGGCCAGCGAGGGACTCGAACTTGAGACCTCTAGGTTACAACCTGACGATGCACACCTCTAGACCACTTCTCCGAATTAGGAAATAAAGCTATATTGTCGCACGCTAACTGAAATAACAACGTAACTAATGGCGATGACTGATGAAACTGGATTTCATCCGTGCCGGCGACACTCGAGATGATAGTTTCTCAAAGCTTGTGCCTTTGGGCCATACGCACGCTCTGCATGTACCATGAAGCCGCCCGGACACGCCATAGACTTGTGACCATGCATGAAATGGCGGTGACGACAAACGAGAAACTGCGCAAAGCCTAGACGCTACTGTAGAACTACGGGGAGAAGGGGATGTTGGGGCTGAAACTCACAACCCCGAGAAGGTCCTCTCGCAACTCACAAGGGACACACAGAAACACACAGGAACACAAGTGTTTTTCCTCGCGCTGCACACACAGCCGAGCTTTTCTCAATGTATTTCTGCCAACTGAAACGAAGATACAGGAGTACAACTTAAATAGCCAAGCTAGCTGCATGCACTACACACGTAGTCCACGATCCATCCGATCCGGAAGCCATTACTCCCTCTTCGCACGTACGAAAACTGAAGCTCACGCAGCCCTGAAGAAACGCTCCTTTCTGGCCATGCATGATCCGGTTCTTGTGCTGCCGTTGCTCCATCCGCGACCTCACGCGGCAGTGAACTTATCTCATCGAGCCTTGACCAGCACACCGGCCACTGGACGCACGCACATCCATTGCAGCTAGCTACGTGACTATGTACATGACCCATACATGTAGACTCGCACAAATAAACTCTAAAACTTGTGCAAGTCATGATTAGTGCTAACAGGGGAAGCTCACCTAGGGTTGCTCGGAGTCAACGAACAAGCCGAGTAGCGCGGGCTCAACGAGGGGTATGAAGACACGGTCGCCGGCTGCGCTAGAAGAGGAGCAAGATGGCAGAGACATCCTGAAGCTCCTTTCGCTCCTTTGCTTGCGCGGGACAATGAAGACGACGATGGGGGACTCTCCTGCGAACTCATGGTTGTGGTCGTCGATGATCGGTGGTGAAATGCAGGCTACGGATCACCGACCATGGCGGAACAGGGGAGGAAGAAAACGACGATGGAGGTGGCGGCGGGGTAAAATGGAGAGAGGGGTCTCTCTAGGATTTCAAGGAGCCCGGGGATGCGATGGGATTATGGGTGTGTTTGGATGGTGGGTTATCCCACCCCGGGACAGGGATAGCCGCTTTTTTAGGGATAGCCGTCGTTTGGTTTGGGAACGAGAAGGGATATTGATAACCAGATGCCTGGAATATTCCTTCGAAATGAGGATACCCACGTCCGGCAAAAAACTGGCGGATCTGCGTATCCAGCCGCGGCGTTGCTTTTCCCTTCGCACAAAACCGAGCATTGTCGAGGAGCGGCCAGGGCGCGGCCGACGGGGAGGGAGCTGAAGGAGGCCGGCGAGGCAAGACGCTTACGGGACGGAGGCGGAGGCGGAGCAGGCGCGGCCGACCAGGGCGCGGCTGACGGGGAGGGAGCTGGAGGAGGCCAGGCGCGGCGGGAGGGAGGGGGAGGCGCGGCGGGAGGGAGGGGAGGAGGCCAGGCGCGGCGAGGAGTAGCGGCGGAGGCGCGACGAACGGGGCCGACCAGGCGCGGCGGCGCTATGGCGGAGGAGGGAGGCGGACGGGGCCGACCAGGCGCGGCGACGGAGGAGGGAGGCGGAGGAGGCGCGGTGGCGAAGGAGAAGGCCAAGTCGCGGGCCAGAGAAAATGCAGCGAAAGGCTGATGGGATACCCATATCCTAGACAACCAAAACCAAACAAAAAAATGGCTATCCCTAACCAGGTGGTTGGGAATACCCATATCCACTAAAATCTATCCCCTCAACCAAACACATCCTATAATGGGTCTGAAGGGACGCGTGCCAGTGTTGTGGAGCCTCACCTCCTCCTGTGTGAGGGAAGGGAGCTCACCTTCTCCCCTCTGTCCAATCCTAACCGTTGGGTTTAGATCCAACAAGAAGGGTTAAGCGTGCTTTGCTGCACCGGAAGATTATGTTATGATTTTTTTGTAGTATGTTTTTGTGTTAATAATCACCAATAGTATATGACCGATCTGTCTAAGGTTTGTTCTTATTAATTGGTCAATGTATGCAACTTGGTAACAGAATTGTCAATTGACAAGAAAGATATGAATCATATAATAGCATATGTATGTGGCTCAAGTAGGTCTGAACAAAGTGTCCAAACAAGCAATGCAAATATATTATAGGCGAACGTAATACAGTAGATTGAGCAAGCGTATAGCACATATAACATTGCGGAGGAAAACAAAATAAAAATGCAACGAACAAAGTCAGATAATATAGGCTGAGCCCACAAGTGTAAAATGATTCATGTGTGTAGCTCATCCGGTGATGTGTAAATCCAAGAAACAACAATTAAACTGAAACATCTGATTTTTCCCAAAGAATAAGAATGACAAAAAGTAGCCAATGGGCACACCCATGCTGCATAGATAGCTTCTATCTAACTGCCTGCCATTCCTTCTTTGTGTTCCTCTACTCATCAACGGTCTACCTAGTATATCAATGAGCATTTATCAACAAATTTTGTAAACAGAAGCTAGATGACGTGAAGAAAAATAGGTTAAAATCCATTGCCTTTAAAATATCAACATTGAACATGTACATATTTAGCGGGACAAAGGAGGTAATGATATTATCATGTTTGAAAGGAACTATTGTCCTGTACATGATCACTTGATAAGCCGGACAAAACTTGTGACTAAAAATAACAAATGATGCATGTGAGCATAACCTCAATCTGCCCATGAGCACATAACCAAAAATAAATACTTCACAAACAGAATGTAGGGTTTTGGCTATGATCATTAAACATAGAGAGAAACATTAAAATAAATATTTCACAAACAGATTGTAGCATGTAGACCACATTTATTAAACATGAAGGGAAAATCTACGGCATAAAACATAATTTTCATAGCTACTTCTTTCAATAAGTCTCACAACATTTTGGTGATGCTCGAAACTAACCATTTAAAAATAAGATTGCGTTAGTTTGTGTGTGTGCGTGCGCGCACGTGTGCATGTGTGATTGTGTGCGCAGGTGCGTCTGGAAGAGTTGTTATCACTATAATTGACCTTGCTTCTATGCACCTACACATCAAGGAAAACATGAGATATTCTAAGGATGATATATTTAACATTTATGCATAACCCAAAAAAAAAATGAATTAAATTACAGAAGCTCCATAATTAAACCCTTGCTTCTCTCAATTTAGTAATAAATAAAGTAAATACAGGGGCATGCTACATGTTTACAGGAAAAGAAATCACCATCGTCCATGTGTAATTTAGTTTAACATCTACCAAATTATTTTAATTCTACATGCAAGCAAGGTTTCCATGTGTTACTTGGTCCTAACCAGTCATCTAGAATTTAAAAGAGAACATGACACAATTTTATCCATAAATAAAAATGTATGTCATAACGGAAATTAAGGTAAAATAAATAGATAATACAAATCATCATATTGCAACATACACACATATGGGATATATTTGTATCATTTGTGAAGGACGGAACATAAGATCTTCCAATCTAACCCTAGAAGGCAACTGATATCAACTATCATGGTCAAGAATTAAAAATAAAACTGAAGAAGATTATATCATTTACCATTATTCAGTCAAGAAAAATATGAATACTAAAAAAACTAAGACTTGAAATCATACTAACAAAAATATCATTCTCCCTCACTAAAACAAGGAACTCATATGTGCATGCTAAAGGGGAAAACCAGAAGGGACATGCCAGCTAGAATAAATATGAATGGAAGAACTTTTACCATTACCTCCTCCATCTCAGGATGCAGAAAAGAGGCGGGAATGATCAACGTCGAGAGGTGCACAACAGCAACGAAGAATGCCGCCCAGCTGTCCAGCTGTTATAGAGCCAGAATGAAATGTCATCCGCCAAGCATGAGGAAAATCAATGAGGTGGTGAGGTCCGAGATATAGATGACCGTCGATATTCACAAGTGTCTGGCCACACAAATAATCATGTAGAAGTGCGTAATTTCATCTAGGCATGAAAGGAAGTAGCTTATCCAGAAACTTGTAGGCTTCTACATAAACATCAACATGTTCCAATATCACCCGTCTAAGGCTTGTTTGGGTGAGGCAATTGCGGAACATATTCCTTCAAACAAAATGTAGCACACAATGGCCATTTTAGCAATTAAGAATTTACATTCACACCTCAAACAAGAGACCAATAAAGTTAGATAGGTAAATATCGGTCCACCATTAACCAAAGAGATGTTTGAGCATAGTGTAAAATGCCGTTTTTAAATCGGAGCCAAATAAAATACCCGTATAACAAATGAAGAATGTGCTTCCAAACTGAAGAACGGGCACTTGGATGTAGACATAGGGTCACCATGGTTGATCAGATGGCAATACAAACCAACCAGAGATTAGATTAAAGAATAGGAGGAAGAAAGAACTCATTCATATTTTAGATTTTATAGAGCAAACCAAGCACAATAGAAGAAATATAGACATCCCTTACTGACAAAAGGGGACACCTCAAGATCATAATTTAAAACCATTGCTAGTGATCGAACGATCAGGCTATGAGTTATGGTTTTCACAGGTCGGACAACCGGTTCGATGTTAGGTTTTTTAAGCCATGAAATAATTTGCAATAAACAACATACTGGCTCTAGATCACCTCGATGGTCGAAGCCTTGATCTTTGCTTGGGATGTCGTGACTCTAGACATGGAGAAGCAGCGGCGACCACAGACCTTGGAGTCCAGCTGCGTCAGCATGTCCCATAGACTGTACTACATGCCTCGGGATGAAGCTCTCTCCCTAGGTTGTGCCTCTAGTTCTCTCTACCTCATGACCTCACCCAATCCCACGGGTATCACCTATACTGTAGCGGACAAGGGCGGGGAAGCCAGTGGGGATTAGCCATGAAGCAGTGGCCAAAGGCGGGTCGTGTAGATGCGAGAGACGGAACAAGGACGGGAGGCCGCAAATCACCCGAGTGCACGCGCGGACGCGCCTCCTGCTCTAATCCCCGTCCACCGCCATGCTCTGCCCGGGCCATGGCCGGCGAGCCGCCAGCCGTCAGCCGCAGTGCTCCCGCCTCCTTCCTCTCTCCCTGCACCCCTACCTCTCTCTCCCTCTCCTCTCGCGCTCTCTCTCTCTCTATCTCTATCTATCTATCTATCTATCTATCTATCTCTCTCTCTCTCTCTCTCTCAACCTTCCCTCTCTCCCCGTAGGTACCCGACGCCGCCCCTCCATGGTCGGACCCGATCTCCCCAGCCTAACCTCCCTGTCGGTGTCCCTGGCCTGAATCCGGCGGATATGGATCCACCGCGCTAATTCCCTCCTATCCCTCTGCCGCTCTGCCTCGTGCATGGTTGTGTCGTTCCGCCCTCTCCTCCTGACCCATCGACGGTATCGGTCATGGGGGATCCAGGAGTCATCCCACAAAGATGTCCTCCAGACTTACAAGTGGGCCACGACCGAAGGACACGACCTGGTCAAAATCGAGCGACGCATTGCAAATCGCTGGCTTCAATCAACTCTCAACATTTTCACCCCTAGGGTCTTTAGAGCCTGTTTGGGACTTCTTCACTCCCTAAAATTTAGCTCCGCTCCAAGAAACGCAAGCCAAACAGGGTAACTCCATGATATGCCGCTCCGCAAATAAACTAGAATCTGGGGTACAACTCCCTGTTTTTTGTGAAGCTCCTGAGGGGTGCTCCAGATAAAATCTAGAAGCTGGAGTTGGAGGGAAATTACCCACCACTGCCACCAGTAAGTGGATACCCCTTCATCAACCAATCAGATAAATCTTTTTCACCATTTTTTTAATTCTTGAAGCTGGAGCTAATTGCAAGCCAAACATGATAAAAAAATTCTTTGATAAATCTACAACTCCTACATAAAGCTGCTCTAAAATAAATTTAGTGAAGTGGAGTTAATTTTTATGGAGCGGGGTAGTCCCAAACATGCCCTTAGTATATTAGTAGATAGTAGATAGTAGATGTGTTGGGACTCAGTTGTACTCAATAGGGAGGCTGGGCTGCAGGGGAAAAGTGGGCCAAAGGAACAGGTGGCCCATGCTCACTTAAATAAATAGGCAACAAGAAAAATGGAAATATGAACTAGGAAATGATATTGGAAAATCATATGAAAAAAATATTTGGGCTCTTTGATTTACCATTGAATATGAAAATTGGCTTGGACCAATTTTACTTAAAAATTTTCAAATGCATTTTAATCATTTCAAACTTGATTTTAACTACACTTGTAATATTCAAGGAGACAAAAATAAAAGAAAGGATGAGGAAAGATGGCAAAGACAAAATAATCATTTGGGACAAAGAGCAAGTTTATAAGATGATCCCACCTCCTTGGAAATTCCATGAACACTCTTCTTGAATTCCAAGGGTAAATTTCAATTCACACTAAACCAATCCACAGAAAATGGTTTGGGAATTTATCAGCACACGAAATTCTCCCTTACAATAGAAGGTCAAGTTTGAGATTAAGGGGAAGAAGAAAAATTACATTATCAACTTGGATCATCAGGATTTGTTGCACTTGGGCTGTTACACCTTTCCACCTGAAGATCATCTCCGACGCTTTCTCCATCCGAAGAGCAAGCCCAAAAAGATTCTCAGGAACTCGAATGAAGGATGGAACATCACGTTATCCCGCCTCGGCGTTTTATTCCATTCGAGTCACCTAGGATCCGATCATGGTACTGGTTCTTTGATTGAGCATGCCTAACCACATATGGGATATTATGGGATCCCCTTAACTTACCTACCTAGTTCCAAAGGTTTATAGTGATGGACCGAGCTATTTGATTATATGCGAAGACGTGTGCATGCTTGGTTGGATCCTAACCCGGGCCAGTGGGGCACATGTGTCATGTTGGTCCAAGTTTTCTGGAGTGAAGAATGGCTACCAACAATGCAGATGTCATTCTAATCTGACGCGAGATGAAAGTACACTTTTGGGGTATGATCGACTTTTCGATTTTGTGTCGACTCTCTGGAGGCCATCCGAATTTGTGTGTAATTAGGCAAAGGTTCCATTTCCTACTGATATTGTTCTGATGCTAACTCATCAAATGGGGGCCTTTAAGGGGCCGATTCCAGTTAAGACAGGCGTGCATGTTAAGCTTATGATGGGCAGTTGGTACACCACTACAATATTAAATATTTTGAAAAAAAACGTGTTCACGATTATGGATGATTAAGTACCTAAGTATTTTTCACAGGTAATATCAACATGAATCAACTTAAAACTTGTCAATGTGTGCGTGCCTTAATTGTCTCGTATTCGACGGGATATGACGAACAGAACAAGGTTACATTAGTTGTTATGATTGCATAGTAGGTGAATAGCTTACTAGTTCGTGTTATCTAACGTATGCTTGGATATTATCTTATTCTATAGATCATAACAACTTAATATATGATAATGTAGCGCAACAACCTCACCACTAACGCATTCCTTATCGTAAGCTAGTTAATTATGGTAGAAATAATATGTTGTATGCCTTGCGCGTAAACCCGAGACTAGATAAGTATCTCTGTGTACACATGATACTACCCCAAACATTTTTAGGGGTCTTCATCAACAAACAGGTATGATGATTAACGATGTTCCACGTGAAAATTCGACGATGACTAGTGTTTGATGAGATCGATGTTTTTATTCTTCAATCGCTTAGGAATTTGATGAGATCGATGTTTTTATTCTTCAATCTCTTAGAATTTGATTGTGACTGTATCGAGACACTTGTATGCTTTGTTTTAATATATGTTGTGTACTTGTATCCTTGTAAATGACAACGTGATGATATCTATGTTGAAGTTCAATGCTTATGACACGTTGTCATATTTCA
This sequence comes from Bromus sterilis, assembly GCA_950022295.1. NCBI lineage: Eukaryota > Viridiplantae > Streptophyta > Magnoliopsida > Poales > Poaceae > Bromus > Bromus sterilis. The sequence continues at coordinate 263,304,542 of OX465596.1, read as the reverse complement.
CGGTTAATTCAATATACACTTCTGTTTCAGATGTGAACAGAAACATTTATAACTAAAATAGCATCGTATATGGGACCCTGCATCTTACTTGTCAGTGTTGTCACGTCGTGTGGTCATACTTAATAGCATCATATATGGGACCCTAAATCTTACTTGTTAGTGTTGTCACATCGTGGAAGATGATCTCACTTGAATTGTTTTCTTTTCGTAACATGGCGGTCATTCTAGAATTTTCAACGCATTTACAAGTTCTTACGAAGAGTTTGAGCCACTGATACGTCCCAAATGCATCACTATTTCGTATCATAGTTTACCACTATTCATTGATATATTTCATATTATTATGTTGTTCTCATAGTGTTTTGGCTTGTTTTACACAGTTTAAAACTTTCCGGTGCCGAAACAGCAGACTCGGGAATCAGCGGGGAAAAGTGCACGCAGGGTGGACATATTAGCACATCTCCAAATGACCTTACAATTTCAGGGAAGAGTTTTTCGGGAAATTAACGAAGACACGCAAAAGAGCTGGTGGCCGTCTGGTGAGGGGCCCCACCCCCGAGGCTCTCCTTTGGCACATATATCCCTCGTGACATAATTCTTTCAGGGGGAAAGTTAGATTGAGAGTTCCAGCGCCGCTCTGAGGACGAAACCACCAAAGAAGAAAAGAACTTTCCGGCGGGCAGATTCCACCGGGGAGAACTCCTCCCGGAGGGGGGGGGGGTCGTCGCCATTATCATCACCATCATCACGAGAATTATTGAGATCATCATCACCATCGCCCTCATCACCAGCACCATCTCCATCTTCATCCCATCTGACTTTACCATCGCAATATGTGTTGTACCTTTCACTATTCATCCCCTCTACTTTACCAGTGTTATTACTACTTTGTGTTGATTGATATTTAAGTTGTGGTGTTACTCTACTAGTGGTGTTATGTGAACGTCTACTAAATAACATTTCGCCTTTTTAAGGACCTATGGAAATGCATTGTGTATAAAGGATGCTTATGGTGGGTTGCCGGAGTGACAGAAACGTGAACCCGAGTTTGCACACTTTTGCACGAGGGGGTATTGGATCCTAGAATTTATTGCTATGGTTTGGTTTTACCTTAATTTCTCTCTTGTATTTGCAGATGCTTGCAAGAGGTTTAATCGTTAGAGTGCACTTGTCTTAGTCTAGGCGGTGTACTAGCATAGGTCCACCCACACAACACTTATCCAAACAAACCATAGTACTAGACGGAATATGGAGAAAGTAACTTGACTACCTCTCCCGTGTGCCCTAAGGAACGCTTTAGTCTTTATAAGTTTAATCCTTTGGATTATCCATTGTGTTCAAAAGGATTGGGACACTTGATGCACATTGCCATCATTTACTTTAATTTATTTTATTTACTTTTTCTTATTCCATAAAACCCATAAAAAGTTACCTTTAAGTACTTGCATTTATTCCTTGCTCAAGATCACTTTTCACTACCTTCTGCTCCTCGTTGGGTTCGACGCTCTTACTTATCGAAAAGGCTACGATATATTCCCTACACTTGTGGGCATCAGCCACACACGCTTAATTGTTTTCTTGTGGTCATATTTCTATTATGGAAACACTTTCTAAGATTTAGGAAGAGGAGGCTCATCTTCCTGGCACATGTTTACTTGATGTTTCTTTTGTGCTTGATATTCAAGCTTGTAAGAGAAAGTTTGACCCCCGAAGGTTTTGGACATTGTTGGACAAAGCAGAAGTGGAACTAATATTGTTTTCGAGTATAAACAGATACTTAGGTTCCGAAAGAATGGAGTTTGCAAGGATAAGGTCGAAGGACAACTCACTTCAGCAAAGCTGCAGTCAACTACCGAAACCTTTGAAGGAAGACGACCCCTAAACATGTCGTCGAAGAAGAGGTCTCTCTCGAGTAAAAGCGCAACGAGGAGAAAGCTGAAGCTGTTCGTAGACTTAGTCTTTTTACTAGTTTCTCTTTATTTTCTTGAGTCGTAGGAAAAACCGTACTATCAAGAGGGGTTTGCTAGTTGAGATATTAGTCGAAGTGAATTTGCGCTGCTCAACCTAAACCCACGAAAGCCTACCGAGAGAAATCTTACTGAGTCGAGTGAATAGCTCGAAGGCAAAGTGATCGCACTTCGTGCCTTCGAGAGATAACTCACTCGGTAAGTCAGCTTACTTGTTCCTCAAGTAAAGTTGCGCAGTGATTGAAATCCGACCGTTGTGGACATACGTCAAGCGTTCGCATCGGGTCACTTCGGTCATTTTACCCATCGGGATCACCAACTATAAATACCCCGCACCTACCCGCCATTTCGGGCCGGCTGCTCCACTGAAGATTCTAAGACAGAAGTATTGTGAGCATCCCAAGAGAGATCCATCGAGAGAAAACCAAAACCCAAGTCTGAACTGAGTTGAGCAATTCATAGAGACTTAGGTCGAGATTAGCTGATCTTTTTATCTTGGAGATCTGCAAGTCTCCTAGACGGTTAGGAGTCGCCTATCAAGCATTCGAAGAGAAATTGTCGCTGCTGAAGGAAGTTTGTAAAGGTCTCGGAGATGTCCTGAATCATCTACCACGAGTGAAAACTGAACAAGCTCGAGGAGTTTGTTGAAGTGGAGAATAGGACGGAGAGAGTTTTGCTCCAGGTGTTCAATCACCAGTCCCTCCAACCAGACGTAGCACTTTGCAGAGTGTGAACTAGTTTACCAAACATTGTCGTGTCAGGCTCTTTTTCCTTATCGCATTTACATTAACTATTTACTCGTTGCCTGTTTGCCTTCGATGTTTACCTTCGCTCCCAATCCTTTCGAGCTATGTATATCTTTTGATACTGTAATTCCTTCGAGATGTCTTTAGTTCTTCACAGATTGCATGAATTCCTTCTAAGTTACATTGAATTTTTAGAAGTGATCATTCACCCCCTCCCCCTCTGATCATTCTTGAGCTTTCAATTGGTATCAGAGCTAGGCACTCCCTACGCTCTGTGTATTTTGGTCTAACCACCTGGAGTGCTGTCAAGAATGTCGTTTGCAGTTGTTCTCTCGGGGGAACCGATTCCTATTTACAATGGTAAGGACTATCCCTATTGGAAGGACAAAATGAAGAGGAACATCATGTCCATCAACTCTGCCGCTTGGGAAGTTGTCAAGAATGGTGTAAATGTCAAAGACAAAAGTGCTATCACTCCTGAAGAGGCTAAGAAGATGGCCCTCGATGCTGAAGTCTGGGTATTCATTACAAATCATCTGATTACAGAGAAATATCATGAAGTCAAGAATATTTATTCGGCCAAAGGTGTCTAGGACTATCTCGAGAAGATTGGTGAAGGTGTCTCTACTTAGAAAGATGCCTGTATCAACACCCTTCGAAGCAAATTCTATCATTTCAAGAGGCACGAGGGAGAAAAAGTTAACTCCATATACAGCAGACTCACTGCGTTGTCGAATGAACTGATTTCCCTCGGTGCCGAAGACATTACCAATCGGATTATTGTCAGAACTTTGCTCCGTTCCCTTGATGATTCCTTCGATAACATTGTGTTGATGATTAAGGAAAGGACTGATTTCAAGGATCTTGTTGCCGCTGATATTCTCGAGAGACTCAACACTTTTGAGATGGAAGAAGATGAAAAACGAGATGTTAATGGGACTCGAAGAAAATCTCATGCACTCAAGGCCAAAGCTTCACATCACTCCTCCCCTGAAGCTAGTTCTGAATCTGGTTGTGCCTCAGATGACCCCGAGAATATTGTAAAAGATCTGGCACTGATAATGAAAAGATTCAACCGCTTTCAGAGAAGGAACTCCTCTTCACCGAAGAACAACTACTATTCAAGACATTCGAGCAATTCATCACAACATAGATCATCATCCAGAAACTCTTCAGCGAAAGATAACTGTTGCTACAAGTGCAAGAAGCCAGGTCACTTCATTGCTGATTGTCCTCTCTGGGAAATTGAACATAGATCAAAGAATTCTCACAGCAACTCTTCAAGCAAGTCACACAGATCGAGAAAAAACTATGAGTCGAAGAGATATGATTCAAAGTCCAGAAAAGACAAGAAAGATGGTTCTGATGATGACAAGAATAAGTACCACAAGCATCGAGAGAGTTCTTCCTCAAAATCACATTCCTCTCGACGCAAGAATTCTCACCGTGCCAAAGCCTATTTGGGTAAACAGATGAACTCTGAAGATGAATCATCCGGTTCTGAAGCGGAATCAAACTCAAGATCTGGTTCTGGTTCTGGTTCTGAATCTGATGGTGTTGCTGGTCTAGCATTTGCTTCAAACAAGACTCAAGTTCATTATTCACCAACCAAAGCAGTGAAGATGAATCTCCAGCTTACTGCTTCATGGCCAAGGCTAAGGTATCCTCTTCTAAGAATTCCTACGATACTTCTGATGGATCTGCTTATGAAAGTAACTCTAGGATAAGCTATGCTAAACTTACCAAAATTGCTTCTATCCAACAAGATGAACTAGATTCACTAAGTGAAACTATTCAAAAATCTGAGACTTTGCTGATTGATGAGATTGAGAAAGGTCAAACTTTGACAAATGAGCATGCAGCTCTGAAAGAAAAGTATGATGAACTTTCCTCTCGGCATGATCTTCTCTCAGTGGACTACGAGAAGCTAACCTATGAATTCCTTCAAAGGAAAATGGCTCTCGAGAAACTGAGAGAGGCTCATGAAGAGTTGGAGAGTGTCAATCTCACGCTCATTGCTCAGCAGAGCTCAGGAGCTAAAAATGAATCTACTTCACCTTGCTTGACCTGTTTGGAACGAAGTAAAATTGAGTCTATTTCTGAGAAATCGAAAGGAAAGCAACCTATTGTTATTGATGATGCTAACCCCTCGAACGAGGAAACCATTACCGAGGAACTCCTCAGGTTGAGAAATTTATTTGAAACAGGGATGTTCAAAAGTGTACAGGGACACCAGTACCTATGTGATATCCTAAGGAAGGCTCTACTTCATAGGAATCCTCGAAACGAAGGAGTTGGTTTCGTAAGGAAAATCAACCCTGATGGCACCTACTGGGAACCCGAGCAGTATCCTAAAACTGTCTGGGTTCTTGCGAAAGAAAAGCCCATTGATATTGCTAACCTTTCAGGTTTCAGTTGCAAAATTGACAAGGCTATTGTTGATGAATCACTTGATTCTGACTACAAGCTTGTCAAAGATCAGGAAGGAAAGGTGTCGGCTGAATTCGTTGGTACTCCTCCGAAGAATGGTTTTTATAAGTGACATATTTGGGTTCGCAAATGTCTTGTAGAAAAACTGCCCCCTAACCATTCTATGCAGGGAAAATCCTCGGTACCACCGAATCACTACTATTCTCTCGAGGATAGAAATGAACCCTTGGTGCCTGCTTCAAATGTTCCCCAAAAGGAATACTATCGTGTTGATAGAAATGTTTATCGTCATCGTGACAATAATACCAAAACTGCTATTACCTACCAGTACGCTAAACCCTCGTCGAGGAATTATATTTATGGTGTGCTTGATGGTCCAGATCGACAATATAATCCTGTTCGCTATAATATCGTTGCCTAATCTAGCACTTCCATGCCTTCTAAGTCACCTACTCATTTGTGGGTGGTTAAGAAGAACTAATTCTTCTACAGGTCTTTGTCTCCGGTGGATCCGAAGGGTCATGGATAGTGGTTGTACAAATCATATGACCGGAGACAAAGATTTGTTCACCGAAGACAAACTTACTGAATCTTCACAGAGATATATTACCTTTGGGACAACAACAAAGGAAAAGTACTTGGTTTGGGTATGGTCGCTATATCGAAGGATAAGCATATTGACAAGGTTATGCTTGTTCAATCACTAGGATATAATCTTATGTCTATCTCAAAACTTTGTGATATGGGTATGCTTGTACTGTTTTCTGCTTCTCGTTGTGTTGTCTTTTCACAGGACGATTATTCCTTCGTGTTCGAAGGATATCGCAAAGGTGATCTTTATGTTGTTGATTTCTCTTCGGGACCTGCAGTGTCCACATGCTTAATGGCTAAAGCCACTTCTGGTTGGTTATGGCATCGAAGACTTGGTCATGCAGGAATGAAAAATCTTCAAACTCTTATCTCGAAGAAGAATATCGTTGGAATTGATAATGTGAAATTCGATAAAGATTGTCTATGCAGTGCCTATGAAGCAAAAAAATTTGCCAAGAAACATCATTCAGCAAAAACTATAATGACTACTACTCGTCCTCTTGAATTGCTTCATATGGATTTATTCGGTCCTCAAAATTATACTAGCCTTGGAGGAAACAAGTATGGTCTGGTTATTGTTGATGATTTCTCTCGATATACTTGGGTTTTCTTTCTAGATGACAAGAGCAAGGTTGTTGAAATTTTCAAGACTTCCGCAAAGAGAGCTCACACTGAATATGAATAATCTCTCAAGCATATCAGAAGTGATAATGGTACAGAATTCAAAAACACTCATATCGAAGAATTTCTTGATGAATATGGCTTTACTCATGAATTATCGGCTGCTTATAAACCGCAATAGAATGGTGTGGTCGAGAGAAAGAATCGAACACTTATTGAAATGGCTAGAATAATGCTTGCTGAATACAAGACTCCTATCAGGTTCTGGGCCGAAGCAATTAATACTGCATGTCATATCATCAACAAGGTTTATCTGCACAAATTTCAGAAGAAAACTTCACATGAACTTATTACTGGAAAAAAGCCGAATGTTTCATATCTCAGGGTTTTTGGTGCTCCATGTTACATCAGAGATATGAATCACAGCTCCAAATTTTCCCCAAAGGCTCACGAATGTTTTCTCCAAGGTTATGGTTGGAATTCTTACACTTACAGAGTTTACAACTCTCATCTTGGCAAAGTTGTAGAAACTGTAAATGTTCGATTTGATGAAACTAACGGCTCTCAAAAGGAGCAATTACCTCTTAACCTGGATGAACCACCTTTGGATGAAGTTATCAGGTACATGGCTATTGGAGATATTCGGCCTGTCGAAGGAAATGCACATCAAGCCAACAAGGATGATGATGGTCCAATATTCCCACACATAGCCCGGGGCGCTGGAGATCAACATCCTGAAGCAAATGATGTACAGGTCGAAGGAGAACGCATAAACGAAGAAAATGCTCAACCCGAAGGAGAAGCTGAACCGGAAGGAAATGATCCCGAAGGACAAGCTGATCCCGAAGGTCAAGCTGATCCCGAAGAACAACCGGATCCGCAAGCTGTTGAAGAAGCTTTACCTCGTGTTCGAAGAAGAGTGGACGTCGACTCAATACTCGAAGAGATTCATTTACCAGGTCGTCCCACCACTCGTTCTCGTACTCGTTTAGCTAACTTATGTGGAATTTTTTCGTTTGTATCCATGCTAGAACCATCGAAATTCGATGAAGCCATGAAGGACTCAGACTGGATGACTGCAATGCTCGAAGAACTTAATCAGTTCGAGAGAAATAAAGTCTGGTCCCTTGTCGATAGACCTGATCCCAAGAATCATAATATCATTGGTACGAAGTGGATATTTCGCAACAAGCAAGATGAAGATGGCATTGTTATAAGGAATAAAGCTCGACTAGTTGCACAAGGCTACACCCAAATCAAAGGTATTGATTTCGGTGTGACTTATGCACCAGTTGCTCGACTTGAATCCATTCGTGTCATGCTTGCTTTTGCCAATTACAATGGTATATTTCTCTATCAAATGGATGTCAAAAGTGCATTTCTTAACGGTGAAATCGAAGAAGAAGTATATGTTATGCAGCCACCAGGTTTTGAAGACCCGAAGAATCCTGATAAGGTGTACAGGTTGCACAAGGCCCTATATGGGTTAAAGCAAGCACCTCGTGCTTGGTATGCAACACTGAAGGATTTTCTTCTGAAGAAGGGCTTGAAACCAGGAACAACTGATCCGACTCTTTTTACTCGTGCATACAAAAATGATCTTTTTGTGTGTCAAATTTATGTCGATGATATTATATTTGGCTGTACTAACCCTGATATCAGCGAAGAATTTGCTCGTATGATGTCAAAGAAATATGAAATGTCTATGATGGGTGAATTGAAGTTCTTTCTCGGGCTTCAAATCCGTCAACAGAAGAATGGGACTTTCATCTCTCAAGAGAAGTATCTTAGAGATTGCCTGAACAAGTTTGATCTTGTCAGTTGTAAAACAATCAAGACTCCAATGCCTACTAATGTTCATCTAGATGCAGATGAGAAGGGCAAACCTTTCGATCAGAAGAAATATCGCTCGATGATCGGTTCGCTCCTTTACCTTTGTGCATCTAGACCTGACATTATGTTATCAATTTGTATGTGTGCTCGTTTTCAGGCAAATCCGAAAGAATCTCATCATATTGTTGTCAAGCGAATTCTTTGATATCTGGCTCATACACCAACGTTGGGGCTATGGTATCCCAAGGGTGCCCAGTTTGATCTCGTTGGATATTCCGATTCTGACCGAGCTGGTGATCGAGTCGACAGGAAATCTACCTCAGGCACATGTCATTTTCTCGGTAGATCTCTTGTATGTTGGGCTTCGAAGAAACATAATTGTGTATCTATTTCTACGGCTGAAGCCGTATATTGTTGCCGGTTCATGCTGCACTCAAATTCTGTGGCTCAAGCAAACGCTGAAAGATTATGGTATTCTTGTGAAGAAAATTCCATTGCTATGCGATAACGAGAGTGCTATCAAAATTTCTCATAATACTGTGCAACACTCTCGAACGAAGCATATTGATATTCGTCATCATTTTCTTTGAGATCACGTTCAGCGAGAAGATATTGTTATCAGCCATGTTCGCACCGAAGATCAATTGGTTGATATCTTTACGAAACCCCTGGATGAGAAAAGGTTTTGTGCACTAAGGTGTGAGTTAAACATATTGGACTCACGCAATGTGCACTAAGATCATAACTGTCGATACTATGTATTATATGTTTTCTTTCTATGTTGTTTACTTACTTTAGTTTTCTATCGTGTTTCTTTTTCGTTTGTTTTGTTCGTTTGGTGTTGTCCTATACACTTATCACTCCGAGTTTTCTTATCACTGTTTTTCCCTCGGATTGATTAAGCATCGGACCCTGCTCTCCCTCTATTCTATCCCTACCCCATCTTTGCGATTAAGATTCCCTTCGAATGTCATTGATTCCGAAGGAAAATCTATCGAACGTTTATCTACTTTTATACTCGATGTTCGATGAGTTTGGTCTCGGACGTGGAGCAACTTTATTTTGGTTCGTTGGGATTTTCCCGCGATTACCGCCACAAAATCCGTCTGTTGATTGCGGAGAGACGCGGAATCTGCGCCGTTGGATCAGATCTAACAGTTATGTCAGACCCCCTCCCTTATAAATACTGATCCACCCCACCGGGACAGGCCACGCAATTCCCTCGACTTCATCTCTCCGCTCCCGAAGCTCTCCCTTGGACAACGCCGTGCTGCTCGTCGCCGTCGACTCTCTCGCCGCTTTACTGCCGGAAGAAAGTCTCCGGAGACCTTCCCGTCGACGAGGAACTTCATCCGCGTCGCCGTAGCCGCCGCACATCGCCAAGTTAGGGTATGTGAGGCTCTGGACGCAATTCCAATCTCATCTGCTCATCATGTCCAGATTTTTTCTTGATTTTCTGTTATTTGTTTTAGGTCTGTTTGATCCTTTCGGATCATTGAACTTTGGGAAATCTGTTTGTAGGATTCTCTGTCGATTTCCAAGTCTGTTCTAGGTAAGAAATCCCTCGGATTCTCTCACTTAGGCATATCCCACATATGCATATCGATAGATTTACGCTTGTGCAATTCCTTCATACAAGTTCTTCGTTAGATTAACACTCGATGAAAATCTAGCCTAGCACTTCCATGAAAAACTTGCTTCAAGACAAATTCATTGATATGTTTACTGCGTTCAAAATGCTTTTCCTCGAAAACAGTTGGTACTTGTTCACAACTTTCCTATATTCCCTTGTACCTATCTATTTCGCAGGAAAATGTCTGGGAACGAAGGAAATGTCAGAGCACCCAAGCGTGTGGGAGGTCGTACAAGAATCACCAACAACTCTGAAGGATTATCCGAGGAATTGATCATCGAAAAGAAATTGAGAACGCCTGAAGGCTCAGAAGATGAACGTACGAGAGAAAACAGACTGCAAGAAATTCGAAGGCTTCAAGCGCTTCGTTGGTATGAGTACAAGTCAATTATTCCTCGCTGGGAGAGGCTGTTTTATTTGAAAAATCCTTGGTCTGATGTCAAGTCATTGAGGCCCAAGTGGACGAAAGATAATCGACCACTCCTCCAAAAGATGCTCACCCATCCTCTCTCAAAACACCTGCTGATTTTAAAGAGTTGGTTGAGGCTAGAGCTGCCCGAGCAGAAAAATGTATGGAAGAAAAATCAAGAAAGGAGGCTGCTGTTGCTGCTGAGGGTGCCGAGGAAGTTGTCCCAAGTGATAAACCGAAGGCTGGCAAGAAATCTGCCAAGCGAAAGAAAAAGGAAGTCATTGTTTCCCCACCAGAGGCATCCTCTGAAGAAGAAGCCAATCCTGATGATCAAGACCCTGGCACAGAGGCTGACATCAAGGATATTGCTATGAAGAAAAGATCGAGAAATAAAGGCGTTAGGATCCAGGAGCCAGCTGCTAAGGCTCCCCGAGCAACAATTGACATGACCAACTTGGTCACAGATCCGCCTATTTCCACTGCTCCCCCAGTTCAAACTCACAGACAAAAACCTTCGGTCAGATCGAAGGAAAGAAAGCCCAAGTGGCTGAAGATGACGATACTTTGATCCAGCGAAAGGAAAGGCTGGCCAAGCAGCAAGCACTTGAAGCACAAGACTTGGAAAAGGCAAAGTTGTTCAACTTTCACAGTCAGCCCGAGCATAAAAAGGCCCAGGTTGCTAAACAGTTGGGCATTTTGCATCCGGTTAGCGACAAGTATAAACGCCAGATTGAAGAAGGCCCTATTCCTAGTGCTCCGAAAGAAAAGGTCGTGGCCCCAAGTGCCACCGAGAAAGTGTTGACTCCCACAGTCACGAAAGAAAAGGATGAAGTCGCTAGTGCTGCGAAGAAAAATGCTGAGGCCCCTAGTGCCTCGAAGGATAAAGCTGCGGCCCCTAGTGCCGTAACAAAACCCATTGCTGCTGCCAAGGCCACGAAGGAGGCCGAGAAGAAAGCCAAAGAGGCTAGACAGAAGGAACAGGCTGCTCCAGTTCCTCGAGCTGCCCCAGCTCCTGCACCTGCCCCTGTTGCACCAGTTGTTTCCGACCCTCGTGCCGATGAAGAAAGCTCCAACGAAGGAGATTCTGCTGCAAATGCTCTTTGGGATGCTGCTCAAATTTCTCGTATCCTCTGGAAGATGGCTACTACACCGAGCAAAGTCACCACCGAGGATGATGTCCCACCTGAGATCCAAGAACAAGTTGCTCGATACATGATCCGCTGGGAAGGATATCTCACCCAGGATCGCAAGGAAAAAGAGCAAGAGAAGTTCTACTCCAAGCAGCTCCGAGAAGAAACTGAGGACATTGAGTCCCGTCAGTTTTTCAAGTCCAAAATTGCAACCCTTGAAGCATCCAGAAGGGCACAGAAGGAAAACATAACTGCTGTTAATGAAAAGGTTCGACAAGTTGTATCTGCTATGTGCAAAGAGCACAATGACGCCCTGTCCAAGAGACAATCTCGAAAGAGAAAGTATGCTGCCCCTACCTCTACGCGTGGGACGCTAGAGATCGAGAAAAATGCCAAGAAGCAAAAGTCTACCGAGGTTGTTGCTACATCAGCACGACAGGAAACTGCACCACTCCCCGCCAAGAAACCCACTCCTCCCCGTAAGAAAACTCCACCACCTCGCCAAACCACTCCACCCCCTCGCCAAGCCACTCCTCCACCTCGACAACAAACTCCACCACCTCGTCAACCATCACCACCAAAAGCTTCGTCGCCACCACCCAACACACCATCACCACCTCATGTCATTCCATCGACTACCCCAGCCATCGTGACCCAAGGTCAAGCTGAGACCGAGCAACCTGTTCAGGTCGAGCAAGAAAGTCAAGCCCCCATTTCCTCTGCTCAGAAGGATTATTCCTCTGCCCAGACTCTGCATGAAGGATTAGAAGCCGATGTTGATATCACAGCAGTTTCTTCTCGTCAAGATGCTGCCGAAGGAAATAGTTCTGGCGATGCCAGTTCGAGTGGAAGTTCTTCCTCCTCTTCATCAAACTCTTCGGACGAAGAAATGATGGATGTATTTGCCCAGCTGAACGAAGATATGGAGGCCATGGAGACAGAGGAGGCCGCCCAAAATGCCCCTGCCGACGAAGGAGTTGCCGTCGAAGCACAGGCCGAGGAAAATGCTCCTGCAACCATCCTAGCTCATGATATTGTCAATGTTCCATCTTCAATTCCTCGCCCTGCTGAGCCAATATATCAAATGCCAGATAATGCTACTGAAGTCTTTCCGGTCGATGAGCTGCTCCATTCTGCTCATCCGAGAGAAATGCTGCCACTGTTCCGCCCTGATGCTCCTCGAGGAGGCCCTATCTTCAAAAGGCGTGAACACAAGCCATTTTTCTTCGGGACCAATCCCTACGAGAAGCCCAGAAATGCATATTCTCTACGATTTTGGACCCAGGAGCAAGCCATCTACTACACCCGTGTGCTGTACAACAAGGCGAGAGTGTTCCAGCATCAATATCTTGCTATGCCTTCGGTGTACGCAACTTCATGTTTCGAGAATGTTGCCGAAACAATTGATGGGCTGCATGCTCACAAAATGTTTGCTCTCGACTGTGGCTACAATCCCGAGCTCATTAAGCAATTTTATGCCACGCTGTATGTCACTGGTGATCCCGAGAACTCGAAGACATGGAAATTTGATTACATGATTCAAGGCCAAGTGTTCCATATGACTGTCGATCAATTTCTGGCCATCATCAATTTACCTCGGTTCGAAGGATTACCACACAAGATTCATGACTTACCTGCTCCAACTCCTGCTGAAGTTTCCTCATTGATGAATCCAGATGTCGTAAGAGATCACTACCCAGCTGAGCCGAAGCCGAGGCATTTGGTTTTTGAAGCAAAGGCATGGTTCTATATTCTTTCGAAGACCTTGATGCCGATGCTCGATGTGCACGATGATTTTCCTATTCCTCATGATGTGCAACTTGCGCTATTGAAGTTAGTCCATGGTCATCCCTTCGATTTTGAAAACTACTTCATTCGCACGTTGGTGTCTTGTGCTGATGATCACAATTCCCACCAGCCATATGCACCTTGGATGATGGCGATCTGCAATTACTCTCGGGACGTGCCATTCCCCGTATACTTATTCCCGAATATTTTCACTCCACCTGTTAGGGAAGTATTGCAGATTGTTTCTCGACCCAACGATCAGTTTGCAGAGCACACTGGCATCCGCGCCCAAATGACTGAGCGTAATATTCGCTCGAAGTTTATCAAGCCAGTGCACCACATGGAGGTTTCTCTTCGGTCCCAGCAAATGCTTCAACATCATATTGACCAAGATTTCATTCAGAAGCAGTCCATGATGGATGAGATAAACCATTTGCGCAACATTGCCATGAACAACAATCAGATGCTGCGTGAATGTCTTCGCCGCGATTGGAAAGGGCTGCGGAAATTCAATTCCCTCGGTCAAATTCAACGATGTGGCTTCGAAGAATATCCTCCCCATCTTAACAGGACTGGACCAATGATGATCGAGTAGATCGCCCGGATTTCAATATTCCTCTGCTGCCGAAGAATAGGGACGTGCTTAGTGTTGATGATTTCTATAACATCACCGTGAACACCATGTATTCCGACTCCAAGAAAGATGAAGCTCCTCAACGCCAAGCGAGAGTTTACTCTCCACTTCCTCGAAGTCCCAGGACCCCGCCAGAATCGCAGCTGGAATCTTCTGGAGGTCAACACTCCTTCCGCACGAAGATTACTCCTCCAGGCTCTCGCCCAATTCGTCGTGCTCCCACGCTCGCCGAATCCTCTCGACGTCGCCAGCGTCGCCCAAGCGAGTAGGGATTTCTTTCGACCCTATTCTCTCGACTTTTTGTACGTAGTGAAAAAAGGGGGAGATGTAGTGGCATCGAAGAAATTAGTTTGCCTACGGAGTTAAGGGCTTTGCTTTTCGTTCGTTGAACTTTTGAACTTTGAGGTTTCTGAGTAGTTTCAACAAACTCTCGATTCATATTCGATCTGGTTGTAAAAAAATCTAAGTAGGTCTGTGAACTGCTACCTTTCATCGTAAGATATCTATCTTCTGCTTGCGACACTTAACATTTTTCAGGAAGCTATCCTTCGTATAAGTTCACAGGTCATTCGAGGAGATTCCATATTTCTTATCGGATATTATCTGGAATGCAATTTCACTCGCTAAGATTATTGATGTTTTTCCCTCGACTCCACTTGTCAAATATGCACATCACAGGAAACTCTTATCTTCCGTGCATACATCAAGGGGGAGTATTTCATCGATCTTAGCACCGGTTTATCATCGAAAACTCAAAAATTTCAAATTATTTTTCGATGCCTGTTTTGTCAACAATCGTCCAAAAAGGGGGAGATTGTAAGAGCAAGTTTTTCCCCCGAAGGTTTGGACATTGTTGGACAAAGCAGAAGTGGAACTAATATTGTTTTCGAGTATAAACAGATACTTAGGTTTCAAAATAATGGAGTTTGCAAGGAGAAGGTCGAAGGAAAACTCACTACAGCGAAGCTGCAGTCAACTACCGAAACCTTTGAAGGAAGACGACCCCTAAAAATGTCGTCGAAGAAGAGGTCTCTCTCGAGTAAAAGCGCAACGAGGAGAAAGCTGAAGTTGGTCGAAGACTTAGTCTTTTTACTAGCTTCTCTTTATTTTCTTGAGTCGTAGGAAAAAACCGTACTATCAAGAGGGGTTTGCTAGTTGAGATCTTACTCGAAGTGAATTTGCTCTGCGCAACCTAAACCCACGAAAGCCTACCGAGAGAAATCTTATTGAGTCGAGTGAATAGCTCGAAGGCAAAGTCATCGCACTTCGTGCCTTCGAGAGAGAACTCACTCGGTAAGTCATGTTACTTGTTCCTCAAGTAAAGTTGCACAGTGATTGAAATCTGACCGTTGTGGACACGCGTCAAGCGGTCGCATCGGGTCACTTCAGTCATTTTACCCATCGGGGTCACCAACTATAAATACCCCGTACCTACCCACCATTTCGGGTCGGCTGCTCCACTGAAGATTATAAGACAGAAGTACTGTGAGCATCCCAAGAGAGATCCATCGAGAGAAAACCAAAACCCAAGTCTGAACTGAGTTGAGCAATTCACAGAGACTTAGGTCGAGATTAGACGATCTTTTTATCTTGGAGATATGCAAGTCTACTAGACGGTTAGGAGTCGCCTATCAAGCAGTCGAAGAGAAATTGTCGGTGCTGAAGGAAGTTTGTAAAGGTCTCGGAGATGTCCTGAATCATCTACCACGAGTGAAAACTGAACAAGCTCGAAGAGTTTGTTGCAGTGGATAATAGGACGGAGAGAGTTTTGCTCCAGGTGTTCAATCACTAGTCCCTCCAACCCGACGTAGCACTTTGCAGAGTGTGAACTGGTTTACCAACCATCATCGTGTCAGGCTCGTTTTACTTCTCGCATTTACATTAATTATTTACTCGTTGCATGTTTGCCTTTGATGTTTACCTTCGCTCCCAATCTTTTCGAGCTATGTATATCTTTCGATACTGTAATTCCTTCGAGATGTCTTTAGTTCTTCACAGATTGCATGAATTCCTTCTAAGTTCCAATGAATTTTTAGAATTGATCATTCACCCCCTCCCCCTCTGATCATTCTTGAGCTTTCAAAGCTCCTACTACGACGTCTTCTATGTAGATTATAATTGTTATATTAGGAAAGACGAGATATAGTATGATTCTATTCTACTTTTCCTTGTACTCCAAGTAGATCATTGTACTCCTATATATATATATGCTCATGATGCTCAAGCAATGATCAACTATTCCACCAAACCCTCTCTATCCTTCTACATGGTATTAGCCTAACCAATCCAACCCTAGTCGTCGCCCCCGCCGTTTCTATCCCGTGCCGCCCCCGGGGCCGATCTCCCTGATCGTCGCCGCCGGGGGCAGCGCCGCCCATACCTAGGGTTCGTCTGCTGGTTCCGTGGACCGGCTGCCCTAGAAATTCTTTTCCTGATCTCTTGACCCGGGGTTTTCTCTCTTCCGCCGGTCGTCTTGATCGGCGTCTTTTTGGGTTTTCTGATCTAATATCGGTTTGCGTCGCCCATCATCACCGTCGATCTCGAGTGCCTCTACTCCGACACCTGATGACCCTCAACTATAGGGGTTATATTGTATTATTTTCGATAAGTAAGCGTGTCGAACCCAACGAGAATCATAAGGTATTGATAAGTGACTTTGGTAAAGGAATAACTGCAAACACTGAAAGATAGCTTTTTAGGAGGTTTCCCGTATAAGCAACGAGAAGGTAAAAACAAGCAAAGTAAAAGGTACTGGGGAGTAACAAGTGGCCCAATCCTTTTGAGCAAAGGAAAAGCCTAGCAATTGAACTTATAAAGGCTAAATCGTTCTTGAGGACACACGGGAGAGGTAGTCATGTGCTTTCGCCATATTCCGTATCGATACTATGTTTTGTGTTTATAAGTGTTGATTGGGTGGATCTGTGCTAGTACACCTCCTACACTAAGATAAGTGTACTCTTATGATTAAACACCTTGCAAGAATCCGGAAATACAAAGTAGAAATTCAGGAAAAAGCCTAACCATAGCAATACGATCAAGGATACGTTATTCCCTTGTGGAAAAATGTGCAAACTGGGGTTCGGGTTTCTGGCACTCCGGCAACCTATCGTAAGAATTATTTATACACAATGCATTCCCCTAGGTCCTTAGCAAGGAGAAGTGTTGTGTGTTCGACTCACACAACACCACTAGGAAAATAACAACACAACTTAAATATCAAACAACACATATTACTTCAACATCATATGACTACTAACAACTAGACTTCTCCCATGTCCTCAAGAACTAAAGTAACTACTCACAATACATAAAAGAGATCATGATTAGTGGAGATAAATAATCGATGAACAATCTGGACATAACAATATTTCTCCAATAAAACTCAATAGCATTCACCACAAAAGAGTAATCAACACCGGTAGAGTAGAGATGATAAATAGTACGGATTACAACACAAGTTGCAATCGTGAGATGAGGTATGATGAAGATGGAGATGGTGCTGATGTTGGGGATGATGTTGATGATGATCTCGATGATGCCTGTGACGATGGTGATGATGATGGCGATGATCTCCCCTTCTGGGAAGTGTTCTCCCCGACGGAATCTGCCCGCCAGAGATGTCTTTTCTTCTCTATAGGTTTCCGCCACGGAGCGGCGGCGGAACTCGCGAAACTCCTCTATTTTTAGGGTTTTCAGATGATGAGGAATATATAGGCCAAAGTGGGGAGCCGGGAGTGGCCCCAGGGGTCCAGCGGCCTCCCGGCATGCCCCTGGTGGGGGGCGCGCCAGGGGGGCGCCTGGGCACCTGGTGGGTCCCCCTCTGGCCCCTTTTCGGCGAAGCTTCGTTAATCTTCTGGAAAATATCCTCTGTCGATTTTCGGCGCATTTGGAGATGTTTTGTTACAGCAACTCAATGTCCACTTTCCTCCGCTGAATCTTGCGTCTGCTGTTTTGGCACCGGAAAGTTGCAAACTGTGTAAAACAAGCCAAAACAACATAAGAAAAACATCATAACATGAAATATATCAATGAATAGGGGTGAATTACAATATAAAACAGTGATGCATTTTGGACGTATCAACTCCCCCAAGCTTAGACCTCACTTGTCCCCAAGCGAATACTGAGCTCAGTAAACTTATCCACAAGTGTAGAGAGTGAAGTGTCGATAAATAGAATACGGACAAGAAGCATCATGATTTATTCACCAAACTCAAGCATCCTCAACAGCAACCTCAACAACAACCTCAACTCATAAGGCCCTTATGAAAAATTAGTGACAATTATAATCAAAAGTAGGGCTAAGGAAACTCATCAAATCATGGCAAACATATCCTTGGTTAAAGGACAACTAGTAGCTTTAATTATTTCTCTCTCTCTCTCTTTATAATGGAACAATTTTAAGATTTTGAAAGAATAAGTTATTAGTCATGAAGTGCAAATTCTAACACAAAGGAGGATGTTTTCTTGCCATAAGCTTTCACAAACAACTTACTTATGAAAAGATAATGTCAACAAGGATGTGGCATGACAAAACTTAATGCAACATTACATGAATGAATCCTTGTGAACATCAAGTGTCTGTTCTCTTTGAGAAAAGAAGGAAGTAGGAAGAACTGACTCAACATAAAACTAAAAGACAGGCCTTGTTAAAGGGAAGTAGGGAAAACTCATGTGTTATCCTTAAATCAAACAAAATGAAAAAAAGTTTTGGGAGGTGCATAGTTTTTCAACGAATGCTAATAGATAGCTAAATTACTTCTCAAGCTCGACAAGTTTCGAGGAACTTCTCCCAAGTGGGGACGATCACATCCACTTAATCTCCTTTGTTTATCACTACCAAAGTTTCTTATTTCTCATAGACCAAGCGTGAAGGAGGGTTTTTTTGTTGTATTATCTTACGAGCTTGGCGCACTCATGCCAGTTCCTCCTCGTATTAAGGGTTTGCAGATTAGACATGCAATCCCGGGGTAAAACTTGTCCAACTTAAGAAGATCATGAATGTCCTACTACTTCCTCATGAGCTAAACCAGAGGCACAAAAAAGAAAATTTTGAACATTTAAGGATAACACATGAATTCTATACTTTTAGGAGTGGTAGTGAAGTACCACGAATAGGAATGTATTGTGGACTCATATGGAAGATATTGGTTTCAGGGTATGGATGCACAAGAAGAAATATTCTCGGCAAAGAGTTTGGCTAGCAAAGGCTTTGAGAGAACAGACAACATCTCCTTCTGATGCGGTGATGCTTGACCACATCTCCTTCATCTCCTTCTTGAAGTAAGTCTTCAGATCGTTGATGATGTTAAAGTTAGCTTCAACACCACGCTCGACCATCTTCTTGTACTTGAAGACTTCTTGCTCCACCTCTTCCAGCCTAGCCTCGATGCTCGCCTCCTTGATGGGTCCCTTCAGATCTTCTTGGTGGAGGACGCCATCCTCCACCCGAACGGTTTGAGGGTGCTTCTTCACTTCAGCGAGGTAAGGGTTGATGACGTTGACGATGAACTTGTCCTTGGGGGAACTTGGGGAAGCCATGGCACCTAGGTCTAGATGAAAGATTTCCTGGCAGAAGCAGCTCAAAAATAAAAACACACGAAATCGCCAGATACGGTGCCAGGACGATTCAGGCAAATATATAGCAAAAATTTCTGCAACAGAAGGAAAGTAACAAGCCAAAGTGGGGTCGAAGACGGACTCCGGGGTGCTCAGGCGGCCTCCCTGCGCGGCCAGGAGGTAGGCCGCGCCAGGGGGGAGCCTGGGCCCCCCCGGAGCTCCTCTCCGGCTCCGCTTAGGCTTCAAATTTTCCTAATTTTGCAAAAACCCGTAATATGGAAAAAATTGGATATTCGCGATGTTGCCTTACCGTAATACATACCTTTTCTTATTATGTTCCTGCTGGTGTCTAAAACAGGGATTCAACATATTCTTCATGAGTTATTGTGTGTATCAAATTTGCATCAACATTGACAGGGTATCCTTCCATATAATGCTTGAGTCTTTGCCCATTCACAACTTGACGTTTGGTGCCATCAAAATTGTTAATCTTGATTGCACTGGAGCGGTAGACTTCTTCGATATGAAAAGGCCCTTCCATCTGGAAAGAAATTTACCTGGAGAAAACCTGAAACGAGATCTAAAAAAAAACTTTATCACCAACATTAAATTCACGTTTCAAAATCCTTCTATCATGCCACTTCTTTACCTTTTCCTTGAACATTTTAGCACTCTCGTAACCTTCACTTCTCCACTCATCTAGAGAAGTCAAGTTCATGAGGCGCTTTTCACCAGCTAATTTTGGGTCAGCATTAAGCTCTCTAACAGCCCATAAAGCTTTGTGTTCTAACTCTAATGGCAAATGTCAAGCCTTGCCATAGACAATCTTATAGGGAGACATGCCCATGGGGTTTTTGTAAGCAGTTCTATACGCCCACAAAGCATCTCCTAACTTTTTTGAGCAGTCCTTTCTAGAACTGATAACTGTTTTTTGCAAGATCAACTTGATCTCTCTATTGGTGAGCTCAACTTTCCCACTAGTTTGAGGATGGTACGGTGAAGCAATTCTATGATTGACATCGTACTTGGATAGAACTTTTCTAAAAGCTCCATGTGTGAAGTGTGAACCTCCATCAGTCATGAGGTACCTTGGTACACCAAACCTAGGAAAAATTACATCCTTGAGCATTTTCAAACATGTCTTGTGATCAGCACTCTCAGTGGGGATTGCTTCAACCCACTTGGTTACGTAATCAACAGCTACTAAAATGAGAGTGTACTTGTGCGAAGGAGGAAAAGGACCCATAAAATCAAAACTCCAGCAATCAAAAGGCTCAATCACTAGAGAGTAATTCATAGGCATATCATTCCTCCTACTAATGTTACCAACTCTCTGACACTTATCATCAGATAAAACATAATTTCTAGCATCCTTAAAGAGAGTAGGACAATAAAAACCTTATTGGTGAACCTTATGTGCGGTCCTCTCACCAGCGTGATGTCATCCATGGGGACTATCGTGACATTGTCTGAGAATGTCCTTCTGCTCTTGTTCCGGAATACATATTCTCATGATCCCGTCCAGACCTTCTTTGAAAAGATGAGGGTCATCCCAAAAGTAATGCCTCCAATCATGGAAGAACTTCTTCCTTTGCTGAAATGTTAAACAGTGAGGCAAATACATTGCAACGATAAAATTAGCATAATACGCAAACCAAGGATCGGGAAGAGGCTATACTTTAACAATATCTAGTAGTTCATCGAGAAAGCTTTCGTTGACTGGAATGGGATCATGCGGTATATCTTCCATCCTTGAAAGATTATCCGCCACCGGATTGTTTGCTCCTTTCCTAGCAACAATCTGCAAATCAAATTCTTGAAGGAGTACCCACCGGATGAGCCTTGGTTTGGCATCCTTCTTCTCCATAAGATACTTAAGGGCAGCATGGTCATTATGAATAATAACTTTAGAATCAACAATATACTGCCTAAACTTATCACAAGCAAACACTACTGCTAAGAATTCCTTCTCAGTAGTAGTATAATTCTTTTGAGCACTATCAAGGGTTTTCCTAGCATAATGTATAATATTCAATTTCTTATGAACCCTTTGTCCTAAAACAGCTCCAACAGCAAAATCACTAGAATCACACATAATTTCAAAGGGCAATTTCCAATCAGGTGGTTGTACTATAGGAGCGGTTATTAAAGCTTTCTTAAGAACTTCGAAGGCTTCCTTACAATATTCATCAAATACAAAAGGAACATCCTTCTGGAAAAGATTAGTGAGGGGTCTTGAAGTCTTAGAAAAGACTTTAATAAATCTTCTATAGAAACCAGCATGACCGAGAAAACTACGAATACCATTGTTGTCCCTTGGATAGGGCATCCTTTCAATGGCTTCAATCTTCGCCTTGTCCACTTCAGTTCCCCTCTCGGAAATCTTATGACCAAGGATGATCCCTTCGTTAACCATGAAGTGGCACTTTTCCCAGTTTAGAACTAAATCTTTATCCTCGCACCTCTGCAAAACTTTGTTAAGATTGTGGAGACAGTGGTCAAAGGCAGTTCCATAGACGGAGAAATCGTCCATGAAGACTTCCACAATCTCCTCACAAAAACCATGAAAAATAGCAGACATGCATCTCTGAAATGTAGCAGGTGTATTTCATAAACCAAAAGGAATACACCTATAAGCATACGTACCGTAAGGAAACGTGAAAGTGGTCTTCTCTTGATCGGCAGTATTGGCATGAATTTGAAAGAAGCCAGAGTACCCGTCGAGATATCAAAAGTGGGTGTTTTTGGACAACCTCTCCAGCATTTGATCGATGAAGGGCTGCGGGTAATGGTCCGTCCAGTTTGCCTTGTTTAACTTCCTATAATCAATACAAATTATGTATACAATAACAACTCTTTGAGGTATTAGTTCATTTTTATCATTAGGGACAACAGTCATACATCTTTTCTTAGGAACACAATGAACTGGACTAACCTACTTACTATCAGCTATAGGATAGATGATACCTGCGGCTAGAAGCTTGAGAATTTCAGTCCAAACCACATCCTTCATCCTTGGGTTCAACCGTCGTTGATGATCAACAACTGGTTTAGCATCAGGATCGAGATTGATAATATGTTGGCAAATCAATGGACTAATCCCCTTAGGCTCATCAAGGGTATAGCCAATGGCACCACGGTGTCTGCGAAGTGTCTCCAATAATCGCTCTTCTTCAAATCTTGAAAGGTTAGCATTGATAATAACAGGATATGTTTTCTTTTCATCTAAATAAGCGTACTTGAGCATATCGGGAAGCGGTTTGAGGTCAAACACCGTGTCTTATTTTGGTTGTGCAAGGATTCCTAAAGGTTCAACCAGAAGGTTGTGCTTCAGGATAGCAGATTGCCTTAAGATTATTTCATCTAACTCATTTCTTTTCTGCATATGCATGTCATTCTCGTGGTCTTCCATATACTGCTGCAGAGAATCATCAAGAGGAATAACAACGGAAGCAATATCTTCAATAATTTTATCATTACTAGGCAAATTAGTACCACGAGGCTGCTTAGAGAACTTCGAAAAGTTAAATTCATATGGCTCATTATTGAATTAAATAGAAACTTTACCTTTCCTGCAATCTATTATAGCTCCACAAGTGCTGAGGAAAGGCCTAGCAAAGATAATAGGGCAAAAACTATCTTGTACTGAACGAAGTATGACGAGGGGGTGACCCCACGACTCCTACAGATAAGCCTACCTGGTGTCCCTGAAGACAGAAAGCCCATGAAGATACAGCCTCGGCCCGCTAATTGGCACCGACGTAGGAGTCCGCGACTCACAAGGAAGGTGCGAACACCTGCCGTACGGAGCAAGCTAGGGTTAGGAAAGCTTACCTGTACACGTAGATGAACTCCCCGAGACCTAGCCCAGTATATAAGGGCTAGGAGGGGCGACGCCAAAGGGCAACCATTACCATCTGTAACCCTAGCCTTGAGCACTCCAGCCTTGGCATCCACGGTAATCGCATCTCCCCCATCAATAATATCGAGCAGGAGCGTGCCTTCCTGTTTGCCGACGAGCTATCGTCCAACCTGTGCCTCTCATGACTAACCCAGGGTCCCTGACCATGGGATTTTCCGGGGTTGATCCCCGTCAATTGGCACCGTCTGTGGGAACTACATAGGTTGGGATCACGATCTCGGCGGTCCCGTCTTCAGCAAGCTACAACTCAAGGGAAAGAACCAGATCTAGCCCACTCGAAGGATTCAAGATCACGGCGAACATCTATGCCACCCCATCAAGACCGCTCGGGCTACAGCTGTGCCAGGACCGATACTACGGTAACGGCCAAGTGCAGCGTCAGCACCGAAGGAATCGACGACCCAGAAGAACGGCGAGGGGCCTCTACGAAGGAATTCCACTCGACGAACCGCGACGCGCAGCGGAGGACTCGCAAATCTTTCGACAACCACCGCCGCACGGGCACCCGCCGCACATGAAGACGATGACTACGAGATCGAAACCAGCGATCAGCAGAACCATCGCCAAGGAAGAAGGACTCGACGACCCAAAAGGCGCGCATGGGAGATCTACGGCGAGGCTCCAATGAACGAGCCACGTCACGCAGCCGCGCAACCGACAACCACTCGACGACACGCCATCGCACGAACACCTGCCGCCAGCCAGGACAGCGACTCCGAGACACCAGTGGGCGAGTACTATGACCCAGATCGAAGGCCAGATGAATTCGCCAACCTCATCAAGAACCAAGACATGAGTCGAGGAATCGAAACCGACCCTCGCTTCCACGAACACCCGGAGGATCACGAGCAAATCTTTATAATCTCAAGAAGGAAGAGGCACGCCGGATCTAGCAAACTCACGGCTAGAGAGCAGCTAGCAGGACCCTGCACGATCCACAGCTTCGAGGATGACTGGGGACGTGTCAGGTCAGGCCACACTTTGAGAGACTGCCGCCTGTTCAACGAGCTAGCCGACGACCTCAAGAAGGAGAAGCAGAAAGAAGACAGGCGCAACCGGCAACCCGAACAATCGCCGCCCTCAAGCCCGGAAGACCGTCACAACCCGCCGCAAGGACAGGTGCTCATGATCCAAGAGGGAAGGGTGCCGCAAGCACAACGTGACGCCTACACCCTGCAAGCTAGAGCAGCCGAGAGCACAAACATAGTCGAAGTCTACCAGCTACATGATACGGAGACCAGCATCACGTTCTCACTGGACGACCATCCACCCGCAGTCCCAAGACCGGGGCACGCGCCCCTGGTGCTCGATGCACAAATCGGAGGGTACGACATGGATAGGGTCTTCATGGACGGAGGCAGCAGCATGAATATCATCTTCGCCAGCACCCTGCAAAAGATGCTGATCCCACGATCAGTATGGAGAAACTCGAGCACCGAGTTACACGGGGTAGTCCCAGGAGAAGCAGCCACATCCCTCGGAGTCATCAAACTCGAAGTTGTCTTCGGCAACCGACGCAACTTCGCAAAGCACGTCCTCGAGTTCGAGGTACTCGAATGGCAATCGCAGTACCACGCTATATTGGGACGGCCAGCATTCGCGCAGTTCATGGTGGTCCCACACTACGCCTACCTCAAGCTCAAGATGCCAGGATCAGCAGGAGTCCTCACGATCAACGGAAGCTTCATCAAATCAGATCAATGTAACCGTGACTTTCACAAAATCTCCGACACATTCAGAGTCGAGCAAGAACTCAGAGAAATAGCCATGGTGACGGACAAGAGTACCTTCCCATTGGTGAGCCGAAGAGAATCTAAGGAGTACGGACACGACTTCAGCATCGACAGCGACACAGTCACTCACCAAGTTCACCCGACGGACCCGGACAAAACAGTCTGCGTGTACGCCCACCTACCAGAGGAGCAGGCGACGGCCCTCGTCGCTTTCCTTTGAGATGAGTGGGAAATATTCTCATGGTGCCCAGCGGACATGCCTGGAGTACCACGCGAATTCGCGGAGCACGCCCTACGCATCAAACAAAACACGAATCCGGTGAAGCAAGCTCTGAGACGATTCTCGGAGCCCAAGCGCAGAGAAATCGGAGAGGAAGTCAACCGGTTACTCGACGCCCAGTTCATCCGAGAAACGAAGGAATCCACCTGGATAGCCAACCCAGTGCTGGTGCCCAAGAAAGACTCGACCGTGCTGCGCATGTGTGTCGACTACGGACCAGTCAACAAGCATTGCCCGAAGGACCACTTCCCCCTGCCTAGAATCGATCAGATAATCGACTCGACGGCAGGGTGCGATCTACTTTCCTTTCTTGACGCTTACTCAGGATACAACCAGATCAGGATGAAGGAAGAAGACGAAGAGCACACATCGTTCATCACCCCCTATGGCGTATTCTGCTACAGGACCATGCCCTTCGGGCTCAAAAACGCAGGCGCCACATACCAGCGAATGATGCAGGCCTGCCTGAAGGAGAAAATCAGAAGAAACGTGCAAGTCTATGTGGACGACATCGTCATCAAGACCTACAAAGCAGCCACACTACTCGACGACCTGCGCGAAACCTTCGCAGCGCTCAACAAATACAGAATCAAACTCAACCCAAAGAAGTGCGCATTCGGCGTACCGGCTGGGAAGCTGCTCGGCTATATGGTCTCTGCCCGAGGAATCGAGGCAAACCCTGAGAAAGTCCAAGCCATCTCCCGAATGCAAGAACCAACCGACGTTAAAGGAGTACAGCAACTCACTGGAAAACTCGCAGCCCTAAGCCGCTTCATCAGCAGGCTGGGAGAACGCACGCTGCCTTTCTATCAGCTGCTCAGGAAAGGAGAGAAATTCAAATGGACGGAGGAAGCCCGCCAAGCATTCGCGGACCTGAAAAAGACACTCTCGACCCCACCAATCCTAGCAGTACCCAAGGAGCGAGAGAAGCTATACCTCTACATGGCAGCACGTAACAGTGTAGTAAGCACAGCGCTCGTTGTCGAACGCGCAGAAGAAGGCAAGGTCCAGAGCATCCAGAGACCAATCTACTACCTCAGCATGCTCCTGACCAAATCCCAGCAACGGTACCCGCATTATCAGAAGCTACTATTAGCCATCATCATGACCTCAAGAAAGGTGTCCCACTACTTCGACGAGCACCCTATCACAATCGTGAGCAGCGCACCACTCGCTGACATACTCAATAACCCTGGAGCGACTGGACGAGTCGCCGAGTGGAACATTGAGCTCAGCCCACGGGACCTGCAGTTCAAGCACCCAACAGCCATCAAAGCCCAAGTACTCCCAGATTTCCTGTTCGAGTGTACGGAGGTTCAGACACCAGGCCCCCCAGACCTATCAAGTTCATGGTCAATGTTCTTCGATGGGTCCAAGAGACAACAAGGAGCCGGGGCAGGAGTCGTGCTCATCTCCCCCAAAGGAGCAAAGCTAAAATATGTCCTCCAGATCAACTTCAGCCACGCCTCCAACAACGAAGCAGAATACGAGGCACTCCTCCATGGCATGCGCATGGCCAAAACATGCGGAGCCACTCGCCTCATAATCTACGGGGGCTCCAATCTCGTCGTCCAGCAGACGATGAGAAACTGCAACGCAATAGCCGACAACATGGCGGCCTACCAGAAGCTCTACAACGCACTCGAAGGAAGTTTCGACGGGTGCGAGCTCCACTACATCACCAGGGCCAACAACACAGAAGCTGACAAACTCGCGAACATCGGTTTGACCCGAGGACGAATAACACCCGGCGTTTTTCTCGAAAGCATCAGCCGGAGATCCATCAAGGCACAAGCAGCAGCACCTGAAGCAGTCGTGGACGGCGAGGACGCAACAGACCTGGCGCAGGTGGCAGCAGCAACCCCATCAGAAGGCACAAGCACCAGCACACCCGACAGCACAGCTCCGACAGAGCTCGAAGGACCTGTCTGGGCAAAACCGTTCCTCCGATTCCTAATCGAAGGTACGCTACCGCAAGACGTGGCCGAAGCACGACGCATCAGCCGACGATCCAAGGCGTTCACGGTGATCAACAAACAACTATACAAGCGCAACATCACCCAGATACTCCAAAGGTGCATCGACGAAGAGGACGGCAAAACCCTACTGCTCTAAATCCACGAAGGCACCTGCACGCACCATACGAGCAGTCGAGTACTCGTGTCCAGAGCATTCCGAGCCGGGTTCTATTGGCCCACAGCCATGAAAAACGCAGAGGAAATCGTGCGACGTTGTGTCTCCTGCCAGAAATTCGCCAACAGGCCACACGCTCCCGCCTCAGAGCTCAAGACCATACCACTATCCTGGCCATTCGCCACCTGGGGACTCGACATGGTGGGCCCACTCAAGAAATCATCAAAGGGCGGAAGGACACACCTGCTCGTCGCAGTCGACAAGTTCACTAAATAGATCGAAGCAGTACCCATCACCAGCTCCACTGCCCTCATGGCTATCAATTTCATCAAATTGATCATCTTCAGGTTCGGCGTGCCACACAACATCATCACAGACAAAGGCACGAACTTCACAGCCGCGGAATTCCAGAACTTTTGCGAAGAACTAGGCATCAAAATAAATTATGCATCAGTCTCGCACCCGCAGTCCAACGGCCAAGTGGAAAAAGAAAACGGCCTCGTATGCGGGGGAATCAAGAAGCGGCTCCTCGCACCACTCGAGCAAGCCGCCGGCAACTGGGTAGAAGAACTCCCCGCGGTACTATGGAGCCTACGAACTACACCAAACACCGCGACCCAGTACACACCCTTCTTCATGGTGTACGGGGCAGAGGCAGTCCTACCACATGACCTCAAGTTCGGAGCACCTCGGGTCACCGGATACGAAGAAGAAGAAGCAGAAGAAGCACTACAAGATGACAAAGATACGGCTGACGAAGCAAGAGATACAGCCCTGGCAAAATCAAAGGGGTGCCAGGACAAGCTACGCACCTACCAAAGCAGTCGCTTGCGCACTAGAACCTTCAACAAAGGTGACCTAGTCCTACGGCTGATACAAGAGAAGGTCCATAAACTTGCCCCCCAATGGGAAGGACCATTCATAGTCTCAGAAGTCATCGGAGGTGGCGCCTACAGGCTGAAGAACCCAAAGACAGACGAGGACGTGGGCAACCCATGGAACATAGCAAACTTGTGACTGTTCTATCCATAGTCCCCATCGGTCAGACATGACTGGCAACTCATGTAGCCGCTCGACCGCAATAAAATAAATGTTGCCCAAATACTGCCATCTCAAAGCACTCGGGGGCTTAAGCATAAAATCCCCCTGAGAGACGCTATCGCCTACGTGATCTTAACCAAAGCACTCGGGGGCTTAAGAATAAAATCCCCCCGAGAGACGATATCGCCCACGCGATCTTAATCAAAGCACTCGGGGGCTCGAGCACAAAAACTCCCCCCCGAGAAACGCTATCGCCCACGCGATCTTAATCAAAGCACTCGGGGGCTTAAGAATAAACTCCCCTCGAGAGACGCTATCGCCTACGCGATCTTAACCAAAGCACTCAGGGGCTCGAGCACAAAAACTCCCCCCGGGAGACGCTATCTCCTACGCAATCTTAACCAAAGCACTCGGGGGCTTAAGAATAAAATCCCCCCGAGAGACGCTATCGCCTACGCGATCTTAACCAAAGCACTCGGGGGCTTAAGAATAAAATCCCCCCGAGAGACGCTATCGCCTACGCGATCTTAACCAAAACACTTAGGGGCTTAAGAATAAAATCCCCCCGAGAGATGCTATCGCCTACGCGATCTTAACCAAAGCACTCGGGGGCTTAAGAATAAAATCCCCCCAAGAGACGCTATCGCCTACGCGATCTTAACCAAAGCACTCGGGGGCTTAAGCATAAAATCCCCCCGAGAGACGCTATCGCCACTCAAGCGATCTTAACCAAAAACACTCGGGGGCTTAAGCGTAAAATCCCCCCGAGAGACGCTATCGTAAGCACTCGGGGGCTCGAGCACCACCTCCCCCCGAGAACCGCTCGCGCAGTCCAAAGCTTAAAAGGACCAAACAAAAATACCGGGCCAGCCCCACCTGCTGAGAGCAAGGCTCGAAAGGCATGGCCACAATCAGATGAAACATGGTGTACTCTGAAGAAATTTCGGAGGGAGCACAGGACACGGACTACTTTAGTCTTCATCCGATCGCCAGTGATCACCTAAAGACTCGGGGGCTACTCCCATCGGGAGCGCTGTCGCGCACCCGATAAAAGACAGAAATTAACGGAAGAACGACAAGGGAAACAAACCTCAGCCTATGCTCGATCCTCCGACTCAAGCGTAGCCTCGAGGGCTACTCCCATCGGGAGCGCTGTCGCGCACCCGATAGAACCCACAGTGCAAAGTTTGGAGGGACTCGAACACAGGTCTCGGTCGCAAAGAACTCGAAGACAGCTCCTGATCGCCAAGGACTCGAACACAGTTCTCGTTTGCATAAGGCCCAAAGATAAATTCCATTGCAAAGGCTCAAGCATAGTTTACATCATAAAGATCATTTTCAGTACAAAAAGGACTCAACTACATTTGGATAGAAGGCAGCTCCTGTTACAAGAGGGAATTACCCAAGGAATTAAGACTTCTGCATGTGTGCCCATGAGGGGTAATCGACTCTGATACAAAGGCATCACCACAGACAAATGAAAAAAGGAAGCTAGCAGAGGATGTCAATGACATAACAAAAGGTGAAGCTCGACTTATTTGCGGAGCAATTGAAGACGATGCTCCACCATCTTCTTCTCCTTCTCCACTAGCTTCTTCTCCAGCTCCGCTTGAGTTTCCAGCGAAGATGAGGCCGCCTCCAGTTCTACAAGGTCGCTTGGCGCGCCCGCTTGATCGATGGCTTGACGTCGATGTCCTCTTCTGAGCTGATGGAGGCGGCACCATCGCCTAAGGAGTCGCCAGAAGACGGAGCTGTAGAAGATGCAGGCGTAGGACTCCTCGACCTTGTGGAGCTGTCGCTGTTCGACTCCTGCCAGTGCGGATCCATGTTGTTGCCGCTCGGATCGAACGCGTGGACAGTGACAGTGCTTTCGCCGTCAAAACGACAGCTGAGCATATCGCCATCTCGCAGATTCAACCACCAAGCAAACAAACTCCAACCAGAGCCAAGAAAAATCAAGCGGGAACTATCAACGTCCAAGTCAACATAAGAAGGAGATCGACAGCTCCCTTGAAGATGCAGAAGCAAGCCATCTAAGCCACGTTCAGAGACAATGGCGGAAAAATCAGAGGGAAGAAGAACGCGATTGGCGCTCTGGCCACGAACGCATAAAAGAAAATCATAGCGCCAGAAACCCTCCTCCAAGGGAGAGGAGGAAGGCACTGGCGCCGTACCATGGCGACCACCACGGCATGAGCGTGGTGCACGGCCACCACGGCCACGACGAACACGGCCACGGCCAGCACCTCGCCTGGGAACCATGAGAGGAATAAGAGAAGAAGGAAGAGGCAAAGCAGCAAGCTGGATAGAGACGAAACGTTGTGGAACCAAAAGGCCTATTTATAGAACATCAACCTCCCAGCACAGAGAAGCCACGACGACAGCAGCAATTAATTCAAAAGACCAAACGCCGCAGACATCTCAGATTCCAAGACCAAGATGCTTTCCCACGGGACGCATTGTGCGTGAGACGCGTCAATTCACGCGCGTTTCCAACGCGCGTATCGGAAACTCAACCAGCGCCTGCCGCACGCCACAACGGTCATCATTATGACCGGTCATGAAGAAGTGACGGTTCACTGGCGGAGCATCCCTGACGGCCATCAAACAGAGGCATCGTTATCCTGACAAGCGGTGAAGAATACAAACAGACATCAAGGCTCAGAGATTCCATCTTTCAGATCTTTTTCCCAATGAAGAAAAAACATCTTACTCCCATCGGGAGAGAACGTCATGAGAGTCCCAGGTTCTCCCTCACCCAAAGGTCAGCAATGTGCTCGAGTGATCACTCGCACTCACGAGAGTCTCGGGTGCTCCCTCAACCCAACGCAAGACAAAACATTCACTCGCCAAGATCATACGGCGCTAGAGTCTCAGGTGCTCCCTCACCTCAAGAGCCGAAACGACATTCGAGTGACTACTCGCGAAGAACTCCCTGTCTGAGCACTCGAAACAAGCTCCACAGGTGAATGAGTGAATAGCTTGCTTGATGTTTTGTTCCAAGTGGGTGCAATACTATTAGGCTCCGCGCCTCAAAAACACACATTCCTGGAACACGATACATTGTGCCCAGATGCCACGCAAGATTAGCGTGCAGGTAAGACCCCGCTGCGAAGTTCGGCCGGGCTGGGACTTGCCGAAGAGCGATTTCACTCCCAACCTTTTCCATGCGCTGCGCATGATAGAAAAAGGCGGGCGGACGCGCCTTAGGCTATGCACATTACTGGCGGCAAATGAACACCGTAAGACCTGAAGCGGCAGGACTTTTGCTCGACACAAGTGTTCCAAGCTCACGTCGAGGGACGTGGGTTTGATTGGGCTACTGCGGTATTTTCCCTAGTGCAACTCACCAAGGCTCGACCAGTCGACTCCTTGGGCCCTATCAGCTTCGCATCCCTCGAAACAGGTTTTGTCATGGCCACCAGACTGCCAGCGAACCGCGGTTGTACCGTGCATACAAATAACTGACAAATGGATGTACTCGAGTCCCTGCGCGACTCTTCGAGTCCCCCAGGCACTCGGGGGCTACTGACGAGGGGGTGACCCCACGACTCCTACGGATAAGCCTACCTGGTGTCCCTGAAGACAGAAGGCCCATGAAGATACAACCTCGGCCCGCTAATTGGCACCGACGTAGGAGTCTGCGACTCACAAGGAAGGTGCGAAAACCTGCCATACGGAGCAAGCTAGGGTTAGGAAAGCTTACCTGTACACGTAGATGAACTCCCCGAGACCTAGCCCAGTATATAAGGGCTAGGAGGGGCGACGCCAAAGGGCAACCAATATCATCTGTAACCCTAGCCTTGAGCGCTCCAGCCTTGGCATCCACTGTAATCGCATCTCCCCCATCAATAATATCGAGCAGGAGCGTGCCTTCCTGTTTGCCGACGAGCTATCGTCCAACCTATGCCTCTCATGACTAACCCAGGGTCCCTGACCATGGGATTTTCCGGGGTTGATCCCCGTCAAAGTACTAGAAAGTCGGTAGGATACTTTACCTTTCCACATAGGACTTCAACATCTTTCACAACTCCAATGGGAGAGATAGTTTCTTCTTTTGCTAGATAAATAGTAACATCAACCTCTTCAAGTTCACAGGGTGAAATCTCACCCATGATTTCCTGATAGAGTGAATAAAGAATGGCTCTAACACTCGATCCCAAATCACATAGACCGTAATAATTATGATCTCCTATTTTGACAGATACAAGTGGCGTACCTGAAATTGGGCCTTTATTCTTGGCTATAACAATATTAGTGGAAACAACACAAAAAATTATTTTGGAATCTAAAACATCACTGGTAACTAGATCTTTAACCACGACAACTTGAGGATCGACCTTGATCTGTTCCTCAGGCTCGCTAGTTCTTCTCTCACTTTTATTTATTATGCCTGTCACAAAAGAGTGTTCCCTCATCCTTGCGGGAAAAGGGGGGCTTGCATATATAACTGCAGGCAAATTAGGGTCAGCAACATTAATAGAAGCAGGTAATTCTTTAAAGGGTTTATGGTACTGATCCTTCTCCTCCTTAGAAGAGTCAATATGAGAGGAAAAGTTATTACAAAAATAAATCATTAGCTGGGAATCAAGAGCAATCTTAGAGAAAAAGTATTAAAGTAATCATTTTTCACATAGCTCTCAATATAATCATGCTCATAATTTATAATGGGTTCAATACCTTTATCAATTTCCCAGTCTTCAGTGTTCTTCTGAATTCTCTCAATGAGATCACATCTCTCTTCAACGCTTCTCGTTTGAAATACCCCACTAGAGGAGGCATCCAACATCTCTTTATCCTGACGAGAAAGCCTGGCATAAAAATTTGTAAGTATAATATATTTTGGGAGATCATGAATAGGACATTTGAGCATTAGGGACTTCAATATCCCCCAAGCTTGAGCGATGCTTTCTCCTTTGCGAGACCAAAAGTTATAGATATAGTTCATGTCTCGATGAATTTCATGAAGAGGATAAACCTTTGTATAAAAGAGAGACACAAGCTCTTGCCAATTAAGCAGATGTGAGTTATCGAGAAGCTTATGCCAATCTGAAGCTTTATCTATAAGTGATACGGAGAATAATTTCATCATCAAAAATTCCATTGACGCACCTGCAAGCTTAAATTAAGAAACTTGTTGTGACAAATATAGCAAGTGTTCACCTGGGTGTCTCTCTCCTGCATAACGATTAGCCAAGACATAACTATAATACCAGTTGGTATTTTATAAGGCATAATTTCAGCAGGGGTGGGAGCAACCACCCTAAAAAGAGATCATGATCAGTGGTGATAAATAGATGATGAACAATCTGGACATAATAATATTTCTCCAACAAAACTCAATAGCGTTCACCACAAAAGTGTAATCAACACCGGTAGAGAAGAGAGGATAAATAGTATGGATTGCAACACAAGTTGCAATTGTGAGATGAGTTATGATGAAGACGGAGATGGTGTTGATGTTGGGGATGATGTTGATGATGATCTCGATGATGCCCATGACGATGGTGATGATGATGGTGATGATCTCCCCTTCCGGGAAGTGTTCTCCCCGACGGAATCTGCCCTCCGGAGATATCTTTTCTTCTCTGTAGGTTTCCTCCGCGGAGCAGCGGAGGAACTCGCGAAACTCCTCTCTTTTTAGGGTTTTCAGATAACGAGGAATATATATAGGCCAGAGGGGGGAGATGGGAGTGGCCCCAGGGGTCCAGGAGGCTTCCCGGCGCGCCCCTGGTGAGGTTATTGCCAGGGGGGCGCCTAGGCACCTGGTGGCCCCCCTCTGGCCCCTTTTCGTCGAAGCTTCGTTAATCTTCTAGAATATATCCTCCGTCGATTTTCGGCGCATTTGGAGATGTTCTGTTTCAGCAACTCAATGTCCACTTTTCTCCGCTGAATCATGCGTCTGCTATTTCGGCACCGGAAAGTTGCAAACTATGTAAAACAAGCCAAAACAACATAAGAACAATTTCATAACATGAAATATATCAATGAATAGGGTGAATTACAATATAAAATAGTGATGCATTTTGGACGTATCAACACCGATGCGACTATCGGCATCTTCCCCGACATGGAAGCTTCGCGCGCCGCCTCGATGACTTAGATCGATGTGGCGGCTCGTCCGGGCCGCCTAGCGCACGTCGGTCGCCCGTCGCTCGACGCCGATCGTCGCCGCCTCCTCTACAGATCCAGACTCCTCTTCCAAAATCATCGCCCCCGTATCGACCGACCCCACGCCGGTTGCCCCGTGTCGGTTGGCCCAACGGTAGATGGACCCGTGTAGCTGACTCCGCGTCACCTGGCCCTGCACCGGCTGTACTTGCGCCTAGTGGCCCCGCGTAGAATTGCTTGCGCCGGCTGGATCTCCTTGGTCCCCCGTCGCCATCACCACACCGAGCAGCGCCCTCCACCTTGTGGGCGATCGGATTGATCACGTTCCCGTCCGCGATCGCCCCATCTGCGCCGCGTAGATGACCGGCGCAGTTGTCTGCGTGCACCCCACAGGATTCCATGAAGAATGCGCCTCGAGTACGAGCGCCTATACACCGATCGAGCAATGGGTGGCTATTGCGGCGCCCTTAAGGCCGCAGCGTCGCCTTACTGTGTTTCTCACGGTGGCTGCCCTGACCTGCGCGTTGCCGCTGTGTCACCCCTTGGGGCCGTGGCGCCGCGGAACACGGTCCAAGCCGCTGCCCAGAGGCCGTCCCCATGGCTGCTGGACACGCACGTCGAAGCTGGGTCGCCCCTTCATACCGTAGTGCTGCCGCACGCGGTCAACGCCGTCGCCCCGAGGTCTTCCCCGTCGTCGCCCCCGACACACGCTCTGCCGCCGTGTAGCCCCTTTGGGCTGCAGCGCTGCGCACACGGTCCACTTTGTTGTCCCCGCGCATTGACGCTCTCGTGGTACGTTTCACGTCGCCTCTCAGATAGAGAACGCCATTATCCATGCATGTTCTTCGTCATGCTGTCGGATCCTCTTCGCCTACTTTGAGCATCATCACTACCGCGCCACCCGCGCCGCTGCCGCTCACACGAGCCGTGCCGACACCCTATTCGCCAGTGTCACTCACCCGAGCCGCGCCGCCTCCACCAGCGACCGACATGGCCCTCCTTTGGCTTCCTCTGGTTCCGCCGACTACATCGTCGTCCACTTCTACGTCTTCGTCCAGCACCGGCTCATCACTACTGTCGCCGTCGTCTTTCACGAGCACTTCATCTATCCGACAACCGCTTGCGACATCGACACTACGATGCAACCATCGGCGAGTCCTTCTCTGCTATCCCCCTCGACGTGGCGTACAGCTCATACTAGTCCCCGTCTATGCATGCCCGTTGCTGGCAACACCAATGTGTGCCTTCATTTATGACGTGTCCCCGGGCCTGGCAAGCCTGGTGTGGTGCTTCGTCAACATCGTCTTCGTCTGTCTATGCATGCCCGGTGCTGGCAACACCGACACGTACCTTCGTCCATGATGTGTCCCCTGACTTGGCAAATTCGGTGGGACACTTCTTCAACACCATCTTCTTCCTGACATCCCGCACTACGAATGACGACCGCCTGCCAGTGTCGCTCTTCCCGAGCCGCGTTGCGTTCTTGAGGCTCCAAATAGATCATTGTACTCCTATATATATATATATGGGTGGGTTTATTCCAACAACACACCTTAGGACCTTATTCTAACAACACCGGGCTTATTCTGCCAACACTCGATCGCGTGCGATTTTGTAGCAACCCCCGACCAACTGAACGAACCGCAGCCCAAATTCCCCACCACGTCCACCTTATCCCCAAACTTATTTTCTCCACAACCCACGATCCAGACTCCTCCCACGCATCCATGGCAGCCGGCGACCTACCCACCACCACCTCCCTCTGCGGCACACCGGCGGCCCACCTACCTTCGCCTCCCTCTGCGGCACGCCGGCGGCCTCCCTCAGCCGCGCGCTCCCTCTCCACCGCGCGCCGCCCCTTCCCTCCACCGCGCCCGACCACGGCGACCCACCCTCGCGCCCGTCCACGGCAGCCGGCCTCCGGCCACGGCGCCCTACCTCCCTGCGCCAGGCCGCGGCGACCCAGCTCCGGCCACAACGCCCTACCTCCTGCGCCCGGCCATGGCGCCCTCCTCCTGCACCATGCCCGACCTCGAGCCATGGCGGCCGACCCGCGGGCGCCGACGGCGACTAGACCACACGGGCGACGGGATCGGGCCATCACGGGCGATGGCGCGGCCGCAAGTCTCTCATAGCCACAGCGGCCACCCCACACTGCGTTTCTCGCACAAATCAGGCCATCCATGAATCCCCGCTTCGGATCCGGTGAGAAACCAAGCGGCTGCATCGTTCGCATCCAATCCTGGCAAAATTGAATCGAGCAGAACTGTGGTATTCTTCCAGTCGAGGATAAATTGAAATTTGTTAATTCATTCTGTGTAGTTCGGTTGACGCTAACATGAGGTTCATCGGCTGCTGCTTTGAAGTTCCGCTATGGTAGTTGTGATGCGAGCGGGCATGCAGTTACTTTGTAGTTTTTGCCTTTTTGTGATAAATGTATCTGATATGTATGTAAAGTATGATGTATTATCTGTAAAAAAATATTGATCCAGCTCGCTTCGAGGAATTTTGTGGCTCAGTTTAATTGATAAAAAGGAAAAGCGCACTGCATACTCATCTGATAAAAATAATTTGGAAGAATAAAATTTATGAAGAGAAAATCGATTCGTGTTGCGGTTCACTTCGTTGCAGTGCGGTTTTTTATGCAATGCAATAAAAAAGTTGTGCCTCAAGAAAATGCAGCTCACAAGCCTCACCCTTGCGGTGCACGCTCGTTGATAAAAAATTATGTTGAAAAGTTAAAAAAATAAGTGCAGTTCTCTTTGTCGATAAATGCAACCGGTCTCTGAATGATGCAGTTCGCTTCCCCGATTTCGGATCCGCGAAAAACACGTGCAATTCTGTTTGGCGATAATGCAGTGCGCCCTGCACCGTGGGATGCGGTGCGGTTGCCCGGAAAATGCAGTTCACTTGGACGATTCCGGGTTCGCGAAGAACATGTGCGCTCTGTTTGGCGATAATGCAGTGCGCTTGACTGTCGGATGCAAAACAATGCAGTTCACTCGCCGATTTTTTGTTCCCCGAAAAAAGTGAGTCCGCGTTTTAGTAAAATCAACGCTACTTTTAAACCGTAAGGAGTTAGAGAGAAAGTTATGTATGAAAATCGAGCGCCTCGACGATACCTATCCATTCGTGTAACAATTGAATCGATCAGACGTACGAATCAAAAAAAATTACGCAAAAACGCCCGCTGTCCACAAGAGGGCAGCCCCACCGTTTTCGAAATTCCTTCAAAACGGTGCAGAATCTTGAAAAGTGTTCAACATGT
Organism: Bromus sterilis; assembly: GCA_950022295.1. Lineage (NCBI taxonomy): Eukaryota > Viridiplantae > Streptophyta > Magnoliopsida > Poales > Poaceae > Bromus > Bromus sterilis. The sequence goes on along the minus strand of OX465596.1, from coordinate 263,266,716 downwards.
CGAAGATGATCCTACTCCATACGAATCCAACGGTGTATCATACGCATCGTTTCGACAAACGGTTAAAAAGTTTGACTCTCTACGAGATCCGAAAACCAAAAATAGAGTGGCTGCATTTTTTTCAATTTGAAATTACTCTCAAACCGTGAGGAATTAGACAAAGTGTTATACATATGGATGGAGCGCCTGATCTATATCTTTCCAACGGTATATCATTTGCATCATTCGGATGAACGGTTTAAGAGAAATCGCGAAAATACACCCGCTGCAAAAGTATGTAGCCGCACCGTTTTCGAAATTGCTCTTAATGCGTTAGGAATTAGAAGAAGTGTTCAACATACGGAAGATGCTCCATTTCAATACGAATCCCACGATGTATCATACGCTCAATTCCGATGAACGGTTCTGTTTATCAAGCGCACTGCATTAAGTATCAAGCGCACTGCATTATCGCCAAACAGAGTATGATACACCGTTGGATTCGTATGGAAATGGAGCATCTTCCGTATGTTGAACACTTCCCCCGATTCTTCATGGATTAAGAGAAGTTTCAAAAATGGTGCGGCGACCCACTTTCGTAGCTGCAGTTTTTTTGCGATTTCTCTTAAACCATTCATCGGAATGATGCAAATGATATACCGTTGGAAAGATATCGATGAGGCGCTCCAGCCATATGTAGAACACTTTGTCTAATTCGCTACGGATTTGAGAGAAATCTAGCCGCAATAAAACACGCACACTTTGTTTTTCGCTGGCGGATTTTGTAGAGAGTAGAACTTTTTAACCACTTGTCCAATTGATGCGTATGATACACCGTTGGATTCGTCTAGAGTAGTATATTAATACATATGTTGAACACTTTTCCATATTCCACACAGTTTTGAAGTAATTTGAAAAACGGTGTTGCTGCTCTCTTTTGGATAGCTGGAGTTTTTGCTTAAATTCGGTTGATTCGTTCGTCCGATTGATGCAATTGATACACCATTTGATAGATATCGTCGAGGAGCTCCATTTGTATGTAAAACACATCCTCTAATTCCTTACGGATTAAAAGTTGTGTCGATTTTAATAAATCGCGGAACTCCGTTTTTCGCGGACCCAGAATCGACGACGTGAACTGCATTCGCCGGAAACCGCACCGCATCGGACATTCAAGCGCACTGCATTATCACCAAACAGAATTGCACGTATTTTTCGCGGAACAAAAAATCGGCGAGTGAACTGCATCCGTGGGGCACCCGATTGCATTTGTCAACAGAAAGAACTGCACATGATTTTTCACATGGCAAACTGAAATGAACGTATTTTTCACGGATCCGAACTCGATGAAGCGAACTGCATCCATCGGGCGATCATATTCCAATGTCGAACAGAGAGAACTGCACAAGTTTTTTGGTTATTTATCAGAATTTCGTAGTTTTTCGCGCGGAGAAAGTGAACCACAGGAACAACTCAAGTGAACCGCACGATTTTCTTTGTGTTTTTTGTAACTAGCGAACCGCACACAATAAATTGCAACCAACTAACAACCGCACTGCATTGTCAACAAAGAACAACAGCACACAACCAAGTGAACCACACAAAAAAATCAACTTTTTGTTATGAACGAGAGTGGATGAGACGAGTGCAAGTGAACCACACCATCAAAAAGAGAACACCATCATGATCAACACCACGATCGAAGTGAACAACAACATTGTTTCTTTTATTATTATTACAAAAGTAAACCACCCAACACCACCAAGTGAACCACATCTTACGATTTTTGAACTCCACTCGACATCAAAAATTTATGTTTTTTCCATATAGCGAAGTGCCCATATATGCATTACATCTTTTTTAATGGAGCGAATCATTATATTCTTACACAGTGAACTGCATCATGTATTTTTTTCTATAATTTTTCTAGTCTCATCCGGTTGTGCAGTGCATTTTTTTACCTTGTTTTTATGTTCTTCTCCAGAGAAAAAGCATACTGAACTACAAGACATACAAGAAAACACTGTAGTTTTTCTTCAAAAACGCACAAAAATATGAACTGCACTGCACGCCACGAATCTCGCCGGCACGGGGGTGCGGCACTGAGATGGATGTGCCACTGGATAATATATGCCTTCATTCTTTCCTCGGCCATGTTCACGTCCAGCTTCAGGACCTGCAGATTCCCAACAAAAACGAAATCAATGTCATTTGTGGTGGAACAAAAACGAAACCGTACAGGAGGACTGAGTAACTTTGAGAAAAATCAGACTGTGCAGTGCGGGAAAGGGGGTGTGTTGCGTGCACACAATTTATGGACTGCATGGGCGGCTCGACGGAGTAGTTCAGAGGTTGAAAATGAAGCGGCCTGCATTTTCGCTGGACCAAACATACCACGAAGCAAATCCACCCGATGCCTGGCTCCTTGTAGCTCCCTAAAACATTGCGAGCCCCCGGCCAGCTTATACACCTTCACGTTGAGGCCCAACAAAAGGTCGATCTGAACCCACCTGCACGCATAAAATTAATGGTTAGCATCATATCATTCAACATGAAGAAGAGCCGCACATCGGTCAGACAAGAATGCAAACTTCCACACCCTATACATTTAGTTTCTTTTTTCTTATAAAATCTCCAACTGCTGGTACACCCAACAGAAGAATTTACTACTCCCTCCGATCCAAATTAATTGACATGACCTTTATGTAACCTCTATACAATGTTGTATAGTGGTTGCGTCAATTAATTCAGATCGGAGGGTGTACTAGAACTCTTTGTTTCAGGTCTATAGGATGAAAATCTCACAATAATGTTACTGAAAATGCTAGGCAGTGAAGAGATAGTGCAAGCTGCAGTGAGAAGGTAAAGCAAGATAACAATTCAGTTTTTTTTATATATATATAAAAGCTCCAACTAGTGGTACACTGTAAACCCAACTTGAAGTCTTTTGTTTAAGGTCTATCTTATCAAGAACCAACACAAATATACGGGACTGCACGCGAGTTTTTGTTTTTTTCTCAACTTTTTTGTAAACGACAAAAATTGAAGTGAGCTGCATGGAACAAGATTAATGAACTACATATGTTTTCCCACAATTTTTAATGCTTTTTTGGTGTTAAATTTGTTTTTGTTTTTTATTCTTCGAAAAGGATGAAGTGAACTACAATACTGAACTACAACATCGGCTCTCTTCCCATGTTGGCCTCACCAAACAAACCAAGAAAGAATTGAAAAACATAAACAAACAGAAAAACCTATACCCAAAAAGCCTAGGAGAAACTGTTCCTGAGAAGCTAACAATTAAAGTAACCAGTATCAATGATGACCAACAGATGACCACTTACTGGAGATAGGGTAATGACACGTTCCTCGGTGATGCTGGCCTCTTCTTGACGGGTTCTTCTTGATGAACTCCTCCCATTCCCTGGGGTCTATCTGGCCATCACCATCCATTCTTGCTTGGCTAAAGATCTGACAGTACGAAAGGAGTAGAGCAACACATACATGTTAGAAGAAAACAGGAAAAATAGCTCCCATTCTTGGAGAGAAGTAGTACAATCTTGTTGATTACATACATTATCGAAAATATTCTCGACATCGCCATCCGAGAGGCAAAGGTCGGAGTCGTCGACGAGTGCAACCACAATCTCCTGAAGCCGTGCACGCAATGTGTCCCAGCACATAGGTGCCCTATATATATGTATATATATAGTGAAGATATTCATCACCCAGGGTACAAAATAATTTATTTTTCATCCGAGGTAATTTTACGAACCTTTCATAATTTTTTTACTTTTGTAATACAAATAGTTACATTAATATGGATTCACTTCATAAATTTTGATATAGAAAAACAAAAATATTGATCATACGATCAAAAAAATTACATTTGATGTATATTTTACACCATCATTTTTACCTTTGTAATTTTACATAATATAAAATATATTTTACGGCGATTATATTTTTTTACGTTCTCTTTTTATGTATGAAATAAGATAAAATTTACGAAATGTAAAATTATGGTGTATATATATACATATATATATGTATATATATACATATATATATATATGTATATATATATACATATATATATATATGTATATATATATATACAGCCGGTCTATTCTCACATCGATGTTAGAATAACTATTCTGACAACATCCCGAACTGCAAGAGAAAGCTACGCGCACTGCTTCTGTCTACTGTTTCCAACCTCATACAAGGGTGCAGAGAACTGCATCAGCGTTCTAGCGTATCAAACTAGGTTTGATCGACTCCGCTTGTTTACTCGTGTTCACGATAATCTGCGATGATGTATTGTGTGCTAAAACACTAATTTCCGCGAAAAAATCACCGGAATCGATGTAGATGGCGGAATTGTGTCTGTTCTTCATCGAGAGCAGCGCGCTGTCATCATTTTTGTCGGGTTCACGATCAATTACGCCGTAATTTATTTTGCTTTGTAAGATCGCGAATCTATTTTGTGTTAATCCGCGACGAATTGAGTTGCTAATTCGTCCATTTGGTTGGTTATTTCGTCGAATTTCTGTTTGTAGGCGAAGATGTCTGCCCCACGGGCGCGTGACGCGTTTTGACTTGTGTCACGATTTGTCAAATGCACGCTCGATATGTTGCGCATTTTCTAATTGTTGTTGTTTACGTGTTTGCGCGAATTGCAGAGGGAACTAGGCAGATCGAATTTGTTAGTTAGCAATTTGTTTTTTAATGTGCACGCACAACGAGCTGCAATGGTTTTTAATGTGAGCTGCATTTGATCACCGTATAGCAGTGCATCTGATCATATCTCCGAACTGCATTGGTTATGATTTTGCATCTTTTTTTCTTGGTGTCCGCTGTGTATATATACAGCTGGGTCCATTGCGACCCATCTTATCTTATCCGCGGAGGCCATCTGATAGTCCCCTCCCCTCCCCCAACCCCACCCTCGTCTTACCATCAGATCCGTGATCTCTCTCCCCCCCCCTCGCCCCAACCATATCCTCTTCCCATCAGTAAAATGGATTGCTCGTGCGGCTGCTTGGCAAGGATGGAGCCCATGCTGGAGACCTGTGTGTTCTCTAAAGGTCTTGTTCTGAATCACAAGCAGCGGCACAACGCTCTCTGTTCCCTTTTGTACTCTCCATTCATTGGATTCAGAGCTCCATTCGTCCACCAAATGACCCAAGTTAATGTCGATGATTCATGGGTATGTATGATTCATATTTTTTTGCAGCAGCAGTAGTGAACTGTTTTCATATAGATCTTTATATTATGAAGATTTCAGCATAATTTAGTTTATAAAAGAAGTATTTTTTAATTTTTTTTGTGTTAGTTTAAGTGAACTTCTTTCATATACAGCACTAGTGAACTGAGTTTTTATATTCTTTGAAGACACATTTTTCTGAGCAGCACTAGTGAACTGCTTTCATATATATCTTTCAGCAGAATTAGATTGTGAAGAAGCATTTTTTAATTTTTTTTGTGTATTTTAAGTGAACTGCTTTTATATATAGTTTTTTTATTATGAAGATTGTAAACAACAACATCTGTTGAATATTTCCTGTGCTACACTTTATTTTATAATTTGTTGTTGTTGTTGTGCAGAAATATCCTTCTTGTCTAGTCAGGGTTTCAGAAAGTTGTGTTAACCTGGTCTTTGTTAGCAAGAATGGGTATCATAATGTTGACGTCATGTACTCTGTCGGCTCTGATGATTGTTTGGTTCTCAAAGATGGCTGGAAGGAATTGGTGGAGGAATCTAGTCTCCAGACTGGGGATGTTGTCATGGCTATGTTTTATAGGCATGCAAATTGTTTGGAAATCAAGTTAAATTTTCTTTAGCTCAGTTCTGTTGTTTTTTAGCAGCTTCGTGAAAACATTTCGTTGTAATAATGTGCCATACTGTGTGGCATCTAGTTATCATGTAAGTTTGAATGGAAAAAACCTTTTTGGAAAAGGCAGTGAAACATTATATTAATATTTTTGTCCACTTTTCTGCTGAGAATGGCACGTGTTTCCTGCTTGATATGTTACCTTTCTTTTTCGACAAGATTTTATAAGTGAACTGCTTTTTAGGAGTGAACAAGAGTAGAAGTGAACAGCAGTTGAAGAGATATACAGAATTGAAGCACCCAGATAGCTTCATTTTTTCCAAGCAGACCACACACGGAACTAAAGTTGTAATAAAAGAGGACTGCATCAACCTTTGTATGTGAACCACTTCGATAACACATTCAGAACTGGAAATTGTTCATATATACAAACAAGGGGTTTCTGTGCTCATAACAAGCAAAGTACATCATCAAGAAAACCTAAACCACTCAAGAAAATATTGTTCCAAAGCAAACTACAACGAAAGCAAACTTTTCTTGACCTATGCAGAAGGAAATAACTCGAGCACTCGTGACTTGAACCCCTTTGGTTTTACAAGCATATGGACTGCATCATCAGTTCCACTCGGCCCAGCCGGAGGTGGAAGGTGATCCTGCGCTCCCCTTTCCCCAGCTCCCCTTGCCAGCGCTTCCTGGTCTGCTCCTTTATAGCGCGTGTGAGGCTGTCCTGCACTGTTGTGATGCGGTTCCATATCTCGAACGCAGCATAGGCGTCCTTCGCAGCATACTCAATGTGCTTCTTGATGAGAACGTCATTCCAGTGGTTGTGCTCTTCGTTCGTCATCTTGCTCTTCATGTCCGCGTAGTAGTCGTCGATGACGGCGGCTGACACATCGCCAAGTGAGTCGAGCTCCTTTGTTCCTTCAGGCACCCTCCAGTTCTCCTGAACGTCGGTGAAGTTGGATACATACAAGTTGCTCCGCGAAAGATTTTCTTTGTCCTGGTCTATGCTGAAACCAGCGAACTCGTACCTACGTGGACCATAAGTTATTCATTAGAGAACTGCATACAGATGGCAAACAGAACCGCATACAGACGTCAAACAGAACTGCATACAGAGTCAAGGAGATATCCACGGGCCTGCAACTATGTATTACACCAATATAAAAGAAGTGCTTACTTCGAGTAGGCGAGGAACTTGTCGAAGGCGATGCATCTCTCGCCCATTGTAGTGCATACCTGGAAAAGGAGAACCGCGTGATCCTTGCCTATCGAGAGCTGAATCAGGGCGGCGTCCCTCCTGTCAGGTGTGTACTCGACGTCGATGCCGACGATCTTCTGGCGGCGGCCCTGCAGAGCTTCCTTGTAGTCGTTGATGTACATCTCCACGGTGCTCACCTCGTTGGTGTAGACCACCGTGAGCACTGTCTTCTTGTGCGCCTCAACATCTTTGAAGATCTTGGTGAACGGCATGGATGTAATGAGGAGGAACAGTGGGGGAAGCGTAGTAGTTTGTGAACAATCAAGTGTGGGACGCCGGAATTTAAAGGGGAATGGCAGCAACATCTTCCCAGCCCACGTTCTTCTTCTCCAACCTACACGGGGAGTGGGGGCGATCGTGGTTGCGCCCGTTGGGATCGTGGTGATCGTGGCCTTAGTGGAGCAGGGCGCGCGGCGATTCGATTCAGTCTAGAGATCATGGCCCCGTATTTTTCGTGGGCGGCTCTTAAACGAAGCAACTGAAGAGATTGGAGGCGAACCGCATCAATTTCATTAACCGAACTGCATCATCAAAATAGATCGAGCCGTTGTTGGTTCCTGTATATGACTTGTGGGCCGGTAAGGTAGATTTTTTTATTTATGTATAACGCGCGTCGCTGACTCGTGGGCCCGGATGGAGTCATTAACCCCCCTGCCTCCTCTGCTTCTCTCCGTCCCCTCCTCATTCTCCCCTCCGCCCCCCGCAAGGAAAAAACCCCCGCTCGGTCTCACGGCTGAGAGGGACGACGCCCGCAGCCGTCGCCGTTCGCTGGCGTCTGCTGCGCTGGTTCCCTGTTGTTCCGCCGCTCATCACAGCGTCCCACGGTTAGTCCCTACCGTCTAGTGGCTCCATAGATATTCTCTCCTCTCCGTCGATTTTCGTCGCCGGAAATCGTCATCGTCATCCCCGATTTGTTTCTAGGGTTAGTTTTTGGAGCGACCGACTTCTTTTTGCTTTTTTAACTATCGTTTTCCAGGCTCGAATCGCAACATGCGTTTGTTTTTAAGAGAAGGTTGTGGGATTAGTGGCCTTGAAATCCTAGCAATGTCCACCTAGGGTTTTTTTATCTGTACGCGCTCAGGTTTGCTTTTCTAGGGTTTGATTATTTATCTGTTGTTGTTTGCAGATTTAGCATGGCTTCTCCTACTAGAAGAAGTCCAAGGTTTTGAGGAAATTGAATGTGAACTGCTTTCCCATATCATTTGTTCTTTTTTCTTTTCTTTTTTTCACTACGCTTCAGGTTGATTCTTTTATCTTTTTGTTTTACAGGTTCTTCATCACCCATTGATGTCTCACCAATCAGCGCGGCCGCTCCATCTGGTAATTTACAATGTCTCCTTTGCCCCTGTTGCCATAAGGTTGTTAGGAAAATCTCAACTCGTGTCAACTTTTTGCTCACCAGGAAGAAGTGATAAAATCTTATAGCATCTTCCTTTTTTGTTATGGGAGAACTGCATTATATATTTTACTTACAAACCTACATGTGTTTTTAGACAAGTTTGTGAAATTGATATGAACTGTAGCTAGTTAATTGTTTTAATTTTAGTGTCTTGGAATGAAGTGCAATGAGTTTTTTCTTTTTTCATATGCTAATGAACTGCATCAAGTTATTGTGTCTCCATAAATCTTTTATATTACTTTTTTGGTAAAAGTGCGCTGCATTTATGTACATTGCCTTGTTTTGCCATATATGTGTGGCCCAATTTATATTAGATGTATTTAGTTTACTTTTTCCTCTCACACACATACTTTCTTCCACCTACAGTTTTATGCCCTGGCGGGTCTGGTGGTGGGTGATATGTCCAAAACGTATCTATAATTTCTGCTTGCTCCATGCATGTTTTGTGTGATATTGGTATGATCTAGATACACTTTCATACACTTTTGATCATATTTGGACTAACCTATTAACTCAGTGCACCCCAGTGCCAGCTCCTGTTTTCTGCTGTTTTTCTATTTCAGTTTTCCCCCATATAAAAAGTGCCAGAAAAATTCAGGAAAATTCAGATAAAAAATCAGCGTGAAGGAAGCTTCGAGAAGAGCCCGGGAGGGCTCAGATGGGAGCCAGGGGGCCCAAGCGGCCACCCGACGCGGCCCCAACCCTGGCCGCGCCAGGGGGGCGCCTGGGGCCCCTAGCCCACCTCTGGCTGCCCCCTTTCGCCTATTTATCCCCCGTCACGGGAAAACCCCAAAAGGAGAACCCTATTCCGCGAACTCGCCTCTGTTCCGCCGCCGCCGCCGCGCTTCCGAAGATCGGGAGCACCAGAAGACCTCTTCCCGGCACCCTGCCGGAGGGAGGATTGACCTCCGGGAGTCTCCTCTCCACCATGGATGCTCCCCGGATGTCTCGTGAGTAGTTTTCCTTGGACCATGGGTCTGTGATCAGTAGCTATGTGATGTTCTCCTCCCCTCTTTGATCTTCATTGTTTAGACCTCATGAGCTGCCCAACATGATCGAGGCACCTTTGTAATATTTCTTCTATTGCTTTGTTGAGTTTGATAGGATCTGATGGATTATGAGATTATGTTCAGATTGTGATAGAGTAATATATTTGGTTTTTATCTATTATATTTTTGTTCCTAAGTAATTCTTACATGTTCCCCGTTGCTGTTTATTGCTTTGGCCAAGTAGTAGGTAGTGACTCCAAGAGGGAGCGTTGTGCTAGATTGTGGGTTCATGCCCCCCGATGACACGCTTGAGTGACAGAAACATGAGTCTAGGGGATGTGATGTTGCCACAAGGGGGAAAACAACGGTGCATGTAACCGCGGTTACAAGGATTGTTTACTTTACGCAGAGTTCTTTTTAATGCAGTTGTCTGTTGCTTTGGGTTTACACTTTAGGTGGGGCTCGCAACTTAATACCAGCGAGATGTTCTGGATATATATCTCAAGGTGGATGATTAGTAGTAGATGCAGATGGATTTCGGTCTACTTACCTTGGCGTACTGTCTGTGCTTTTGAACCTCTTCCTTTCTTTTGTAGCATAGTTAGAATTGTGGTGCGTTCATAATCCTGTCAATTGCCTTTCTGTAATTTGTTTACCTCGCATAGCAATTTTATCGTCTTTTGGGAGAGAGAAATCACTAGCGAACATCATGTATCCCGGTCCATATCCTTATCATTGTTTCCACGCTTTATTTACTTTTCTGCATTTAATTTCAAGTTGCTATTATTACCCCTTGCTTTTTATCCTTTGTAAACAACAAGAACGGAGATATTGACAACCTCTCTGAACTTCGTTGGGAACAAAGTTATCTGTGTCTGTGTGCAGGTCCGCGTCAGTTGCGCCGCTGACACCTACTTATCATCTCTGGAGTCCTACTGGAGACAAACCTTGGTATCTTTACCGAGGGAAATTTGCTGTTGTGCTGCATCACGCCTTCCACTTGGGGCTCACCAACGAAGGGCGAGAAGACTACACCCGTCAACCCTCGCGCCATCAGTGGGGGTGTTAACTATTTGATTACCCGTTATTTTCCAGCCGATGTTGTCGGGGACGGGACATCCGGTGTACCTGAAATTACTGATACTTAGTCGCAATCTGTTGATGGCACAGAACCAGTGACTCAAGATTGGATGGTGCCCGATCAGATTGCAGCCGACAACGAGAGGAAAAGGCAGAAAGCGATTGCGCTTGCTAATCGTTTCGAGAAGGAGCACAAGGCGAAGCAGGATCACAAGGCGAAGTGAGTAATGTTTGAGGAGGGCAAGGAGATAGGAAGGAGGATTGCAGACTCAAATAAGTCTGCTAAGTTTGTCCCTTCAAAGAATACTGTGAAGAGAAAACTCAACACTGTTGCAGAGGAAGGCTTAATCTCTCCACGGCGCAGTCCCCGGGTTGATTGCTCAAAGAGGCCCAATTATGCCGAGGTTCAAAGAAAGCGGCCAAGTGCTGACGATTACTCTAGTGTTGATTTTGATGGCCCATCCAAGCGTGCACGCTCAAAGGCAGCTGCAGAAATGCTTGACAACGACTCTGGTGAGGAGGATTCTGACGGGGAGGATAATGATGCTGCGAAGGTATCTTGTTGTTTGTCACTCTTTTTTTGTTGATGTTTTTTATTGCTGCTTTTAATTTATCTACTTGTCACTCGAGCTACTGATGTGAACTGCATCAGCTTTTTACATTGTATAAATGAAACCTAGCAGTTTTTACACTAGGTTTTAATGTAGTATATATGCAACGCACCACATTTTTGTATATGAGTTTGTTTAAGGGGAGGTTGAGGGGGATCCCCCCATATATGGTTTAACAAAAAATAGAAGATAACTGCATTTTAATACCATATTCTCATATCATCTTGTTTTTATATAGAAGAGAACTGCATTTTTTGTATATGATTTTGTTTAAGGGGAGGTTGGGGCCCCCCATATTTTTGTATATGAGTTTGTTTAAGGGGAGGTTGGGGGGTTGGGGGGGACCCCCCCCCCCATATATGGTTTAACAAAAAATAGAAGATAACTGCATTTTAATACCACATTCTCATATCATCTTGTTTTTATATAGAAGAGAACTGCATTTATTTTGTATATGATTTTGTTTAAGGATTGGTTGGGGGGCCCATATTTTGGTTTAACAAAATATAGAAGAGAACTGTATTTTAATAGCACATTGTCATATCATCTTGTTTATATAGAAGAGAACTACATTTTTTAACAACTCACTGCCAACTCATTTTCTTTTTGTTCCATAAGAGAACTGCATTCTCAAGATAACATTCAGATGCTAACGTGAACTGCATCTTTATTTCTTTTTTTGTATATTGCCAAGAGTTCCAAAAGGAAGAAGTCTGAAGATGATGCTACGGGGGAATGGCGATTCAACAAGACTGTCCGGCTGTCTATTCCAAATGTATGTAAAGCCGTTGATTTGTTGAAGGAGTCGCACATAATTTTGGTTCAGCTAGCAGGTTTCGACATTGTCTTCAATCTGAAAGTGAAGAAGAATGTGTCTCATGTGCTTATGTGCAAGTTGATGGGAAAGATCAACCCCGAGACGATGAAACTAGACTGTGGGCCAAACAAGGTTCTGGAAATAAATCGTGAGGCCGTTCATCACATTTTCGAGTTACCTATGGGTACTCGCACCGCTCCCAGGCCTGTCGAAAGCGGCCATGGTGATTCTCTGGCTACTCTGAAGGACGAGCTTGGTTTTAACCGCTCTCGTAGCATAGATGTGAAAGATCTGCTTGAACTACTCTATAACTTGGTTAATGATCCTGCGAAGGTTGATATGACTGTGAAGGTTTTCTTTCTCATTGTTTTCCAGAGTTTGCTTTGCCCCAGCCCTTCCACTCGGTTGTCCAGGGTAGCTGCCATGGTTGAAAACCTGAACTTTGATTCCATGGCTGAGATGGACTTTTGCCAGCTAGTTCTTGATGAGCTGCAGGCTGCAGTGTACAAGTGGAATTCTGAAGGGAGCAAGCAGAACTGTGTTGAGGGCTGCACCATTGTGCCTCTGTTCATGTACCTCGATAGCTTGAATCTTCGCAATGTATCTATTATGCATACACGCACGCCACGTGCTGCAATTCTGTCCCATCAGGAGTTGAAGAAGATTCACAACGCCGACATGATAGTAAGGGGAAAGATTCATCTGGATACCTAGAATTTTGGCAATTTGCATGTATGTTCACAATTTTCAGTTTCTTTATGTTTTGTCATTATCTTCTTTTTTTGTTTTTTCGACATGCTAAATGTGAACCTCTTACTTTATTACATGTGCACTACTTTCTTTTTTGTTCAGTGGAAGGCGATAGGGGACATTGTGTACAAGCGGACTGCGGCCGCTGAACTGCATCCCAGCTTCCGTGAGCCTCTTGCTAGGGGTTCACCCATTCGGCGGGTTGATGGTGTTTCTAGGGGTTCACCCATTCAGCGGGTTGATGGTGTTCCTAGTGGGTCTCCACTTAGGCGGGTCGATGGTGTTGCTAGGGGGTCTGCTGGAGGTTCTCATGGCGAGGCTCATGATGACCGCAATATTTTCGTCCAGGTTGACGAGCTTCTTGACAGGGTTATCAATTTAACTTCCGATCTCCCAACATCTGGCGCTAGGATGAGGAATATTGCTGGACTGTTTACTCTTGGGAAAGGACCTTCTGAAGCAGAAATCGATGTCGCTCACAACTTTGGTTGTGGGCAGCTTCAATTCCTTAATTTGTCAGTTTCGAATGTCAGGGCGGCATTTGTTCAGTTCAAGCATTCCCAGGATGTCAAGTGCGCTAGGTATGAGCAGGAAGCTGAGGCACTTGTGAAGGAAATGGACAGGCGGGAAAATGTTGTTAGGGCTTCCTTGTCTGATCGCGCTGCTGCTGATGTATGCTTCTTTTCATGTCATACGTGAACTGCTTTTGTATCAATTTTTTTCTTTTTTTTTAATATTCTTTTATTTTCATATGCCATTGACATTTTTTTGCATGCTTTTTTATTATTGCAATGCGGAGGAGAGTCTTCTAATGCAAATGCGCGGCCCGATAATGACCCAGACGACCAACATGCTCTTGACTCAGATATCGTGCCTGATAGGCAGCAGCCCCCTGTTGTTGATGTTGCTAAAGACAATCTTGTCGACGAAGGCGTCATAGACGATGTTTGAATTTTTTTGTACCTTTTCTACTATACATTTTCATTATGTTTTAATGTTACTGTAGTGTTCAAATCAAAGATTCATATGCGGACTAGCGGCGGCAGTGAACTGCAGTTTATTCTTTTACGTAGTGTCTAAAAACAAAGAAGTACAACTGCACAAGCAGTGGTAGTGAACTGTAGTTTATTGTTTTGCAGTTTAAAAACCAAAGAATTATACATGCACCAGCAGCGTCAGCGAACTGAATTTTCCTGAAAAAATATGTAACAGAGAAGGAGTAGAATTTTTTTCAGCAGTGAACTACAAATAATATGTTTTATAGAACTGCATTTTGTTTTGTTAGGATCGCGAAACAATTGTTGAAACTCATGGGAAGGAAGCAGACGGTGGCGCTGACAAGGTTGATGAGGCTTACGTGTCCAGAGAGACGGAAGGAGAGGTTGGTCTGGTGAGCACAAAGAACTTCATTCATGTTATTATTATTTTTTATTTGACGCGTGGTGCATTTTGGTTCTTTCGCTTTTTTCGCTTAGTGAACTGCATCAGCATCATTTTTTAATGTTTTGTTTTAATTCATTAGGACCGTGTGTTAAATGATGAAATCCAAGGGGAGCGCACTACAGAGGCTGACAATGTAGAAGCGAGAGAAGGTGATGCCAATGTGGAGGTTGACAAGGCAGATTTCAGAGAAGCAGGCGAGGGCTCTGCCGAGGTTGAAAAGGCAGATGAAAGAGAAGGAAGGGAGGATTCTGTTGTTGCCGATAATGCAGAAAAGGCTGAAGGAAGGGAGGATGTAGCGGATGCTGACAAGGCTGGAGAGAGAGAAGGATATCCTTGCGCTACAGCCGAAACTTCAGAACAGAGAGAATGAGCTAGAGATGTAGCTGATGCTTCGGGCACAGCTGCCGGAATTGATCGTGTTGCTTCGCCATCTGTTTTGTTGTCTGGCGATAATATTCCCGAGATTTTTCATGTTGCCCCTCGCGCCACCGAGCAACCTCAAGGCAATCTGGCTGGGACCAATCTGGATGTTCCAGATGAGACAAGCAAAGCTGCAGGTGAGACGGTTTTTATCGGATCTGAAGAGGAACAGCCAAGTAGTGTGCAGAACATGAGCATTCTGGACGATGACGTCACTGGCTTGGATAAGTTGACTCTCACCGAAGATGTCTCTGCGGATGTGCAGGATGTGGACTCTGAAACCGAAGGTAAGTGAACTGCATTATTTTTTGTTCTAGTCTGGCTAAAATTATGGTGTTTTATGCTCTATTGTCTGACATTGGGGTTTTTCTATGTTTTTTAGATGAGGAATTACCTGTTGTCACTTCGTCCAGTATCAATCCAGCTCTTCTGAGGAGATACAACGAGTTATTTGATGCTGTTACGAGGGCTTGGAGGGATAAGAAGAAGAAGTATGTTCTTTCTCTTCGTCCTTATATCTGCTTTATTTTTGTTTTTATTTTTGTAAGGTACATGCAACTTATTACCTTTTTGCTGCGATTTTTTCTTATATTCCTGAAGGGATTTAGTTGCATTCAAGGAAGAGTTTTGTGATATTACTATTGGTCATGTTGGCGAGTCGTTTTGGGCATACGGAACGCTGAGCACTCGTCTTGCAAATATCGGTGTATCTATGCTAGCTGAGAGCTTCAAAGGATCACAAACTATGATTGTCCCGTATAACCTATGTGCAAGTGTTTTCTTTAATTATATCACACGCCTCTCCTTGCCTATGTTTTATTGTGCTTATTTTTCAGCGGCCACATTAACTTTCTTGGTTTTGTATTTTTTGACAGAATTCAATTTGGAACGGCGGTTCCACAAATAGGGCTTTGAAAAAGATGTTTTCTTCAAGCGCAGAGGAACGTGTGGACAAGAAAATTTTGGTATTGCATCATTTTGCTCTTCCGAGTCATTTTTAGATTTAGTTTCTTTTTTTCCTTTGTTCTCATATGGTTTGTTCTATTCAATTTTTTAATCAGATTATGTTCGCAACATTTGATCCTCCTCCTGCATCAATGAAGGATGCGATTGGCCACTACTGCTTGGTCACTTTGAACCTGTCTGCAAAGCGATTTGAGTTTCTTGACTCAATAAACGGCCCTGAAAGTGAACATGGAAGCATTGTATTTAGGAAAATGGTTAAGAACATCAAAAAAGTCTGGAAAGACGGCAGCGCAAGCTGCGATGAGCCGTTGAACCCCCCCCCCCCCCCACGCTTGACGGCTTTGTGTTGATTCATGTCAATGTTCCACAGCAGGGAAACGGGTTCGCACTTGTTCTTCTATCTTTTTTCTTATTTGTATATTTTTGTGTGAATAGCGTTATGCTTTTGCTTTACTGAACCCAGAAGCATTTCTCCCATTTGAGCGAATTGCATTAACAACGTGTCATAAGTTGTGTTATCCTTTTTGAGAGAACTGCATTACAACCATTGTGTTATAAGTTGTTTCTATGTTCATTTGTTTCTTTTTGTATATCGAGCTGAACTTCTTTACTAAATTAGTACCACATTTTCCCCTAATTTTATTTTAGAACTGCATCAGCGTTCGGTACAGTGAACTGCATTGGTTTTACTAGTATCAGAAGCAATTCGTTCTTGAGTGAACTGCATTTATTAATGTGTTTTTTTTCTACATGCATGATTGTGTATTTTTCATGTTCCAATTCATGCAGAGCTGGGATGGTGAAGTTATTGCTAAGTTTGGCAAAGAGCACATTGGCTACATCTAGAAGGCAATGCTCTACAGTTGGCTGACTCTTCGTATTGCTGTCTGGACTTGACATCCCTTTTAATTTTTAAAGAAGGTTATTACTTTTTTTCGTCCGCACAACGTTTTTTATATTAAGAGAACTTCATTTGGCACAGAAACGGGGGAAGGCCTACTTTGTTTTGTTAATTATTTTTAGTATAATACAGGACTGTATGATCATCATCATAATCATTTATATATGGACTGCATGCACGTAGCAGCTTTGTATCGTTTTTTTGTACATGAAGGTGCACTGCATTTAGTTTCATGTGTTTTTTCTTTCATAGGAAAAGTGCACTGCATTACACAATGCCTGTTAGTATGTTGCATTATCCCCTTTTTTGTTATTGAAATTCACGTTTTTTTTCGCATGCTTTGATGAAGGCGCGTACCAAGGTGGAATTTCATTGTTTGAAACTCAGGTCCACACTCCAACCATTAAGAATTATGTTATTGAAGACCCCCCCTGTCAAGCAGGCAAAGGAACCTGTGTGTAAGAGGACGAGGAGTGCAGAATCTCCTACGAAGCCTGTGAAGAATGCACCCCGTAAGAGGTCCAGGAGGGTAGTCAGCCCTCCGAATGCCGAAAGCATTGATGAGGACTTTATGACTCCGCCACCAGTTCGCAAGAGGACGAGGAGTGCAGCTGTGGAACGTCAAAATGAAAGTGAGGCAGTTATTCTATCCAACAAGAGGGTTGTGCAGAAGCCATCAAAATATAGAACGCCGGTACAGAAGTTGCATCCTGCGAGGTTCAGCTCTCTAGTGGAAGCGAGGAAACTATTGGAACTTGTGTCGAGCCCTGCGTTCAGGAAGAAACACAGCCAGTCAGTTCCTTTTTCTATAGTTTTCTTCTTTGCTTATAGTTGTAGCTATGTCGTTTTTGTGTGTGTTAAGAACGCCTTTATTTGCGTTCCTAACCCTATCCCCACTCGTTGTGTTGTTTTTGTTGAACAGGTCCGCGCTGTTCATGTACAGGAATCCTATCGAAGTATACACTGTGTCTGTTGACTACATGTTCTTAACTTTCTACAAAGCGGGTTTCATGGACTCGGATTTGATGGATCATATCATTAATTACTGGAAGATTGCCAGCGAATGAATGTGGTTTACCGATCTGGTGAACGCGTTCTTCTTTCCCCTCTATTTATCACGGTACTTCTCATTCCTCCCCTTTTTTATTTTTTTCTTGCTATAGGTGAACTGCATTGCCAGCGTTTAATACAAAGATGTGCTTTTAGGTGCGAACTGCATTGCTACTCTATAATAAAAAAGATAACTTGTTTGAATAATTTTATTCAAAGCTCAGGAAATGTCGTTTTCTCGGAACTTACTAATGAACTTTTTTCACTCATCCCAGACCAAACTGCATTAATATGCTGTGTTCTTAATTGTTTTCTTTTTTATCTTTTTCACCTGGTGAACTGCATTTTGTTTTGCTTACATTAGAAGATCCTTTTTATTTTCCTAGACGAACTGCATTAATGCATTTTTTTATGAATTAAGTATGTGCTTCAAATGAATGATCACGCGAAGAGAGATGAACACGGAAACGTCGTGTTGCCCTTTGTGCACACCAAGTTCAATGTTGAAGATGCAGCAAGGCAGTTCAAAGCATATGTCTGCGATGACGAGAACCTTCTTAATTGTAAATTAGTAAGTTCTCAGATTTTCTGGTTTTCATCTCGCTGTTCTTATTTTTTTTGTCATTTTTCTTCTAGTAATCCTGTCCCCCACTCAAACTGAGAAACACCTTTGTTGAAAACCAATTCAGATCCTGTTACCACGGATGAAAGATCAGCACTACTCTTTATACACGATGAACAGGCACCGTGAGACCCTCGATATCCATGACACTAGGAGATACCGCGGATCGTTTGATGAAACGACGAGGTGGCATAAGTCTGACTACCACAGCGACCGCACTGAAATGGTAAAATGTTCGCTTTATTCATCTTTGTATATTTTCGGTTTCACATGTATACGAGCTGAACGCACTACTAGGGAATGCCCTTTTAGTGGCATCCTTTTTTCTGTTTAGTGGCGCATTATGGATGCACCACTAACTACAAGCCACTAATAAGGGCTTATAGGTGGCGCATTCTGAGATGCGCCACCCCTAACACGCTTAACTTCTCGGTTCTATTCAACTCTCACTCCAGCTCACCTAACAGGCACTTGTTGATATATCTAACATATAAATCCTATTAAACCATGTTGATGTCTAGGACCTTGTTAATGTTCATGGGTGTGCTAAAATTTTCAACATTTTTTTGAAACTTTCTCGATGGGACCATTAGCATATTTAGAACGTTTTTAAAAAATTGAATTTTTAAAAAAATTTAAATTTTTTTAATGTTAGTATCTAAATTTTTCAACTTTTTTTAAACTTCCCGATTGGTCCTCTAGCCTATTTTGATTTTTTTTTAAAAATAAAAAAATATTTTTAAAAAAAATTCAATTTTTTTTTCTGTTACTAGTGGAGCATTTCTTACAAAATGCCCCACTACTAGTTCAAAAAAAATCTATTCTTTTCCGTTTTTTTGGCCTTTAGATCTTCAAACGTCCGTAACTTTTTTCTGTTAGGTTTTTAAGGATTCTAAAAATGTTCAACCGGTTACACCCTTTTGAATTTGGATATAACTTTTCGAGTAGATGATTTTTCATATAAAAAACTTTTTTCATCGGAGGTCGTATGCAAAAGTTAAGCCCATTTTACAAAATTCTCGAGAGATTTTGCATAAAAAGTCGAAATTCATATTTGTAAATTTTCCTAATAACTAGACCACATATCATATGGGAAACTTATTTTCTTTTAATTTTTTGACATTTATATCATTTTCTTTTATTTTTTTCAAATTGAAAAGGCGGTCCACCGGGGGGTGTATATTTGGGAATTTTCCCTCACAGTTTTTTCTTAGTAGTGGCGCATATGCAAGATGCGCCACCCCTAAGAGCTTATTGGTGGCGCATTCTGGATGCGCCACTAATAATTCCTTAGGGGTGGCGCATTCCCAGAATGCGCCACCATAAGCTCTTAGGGGTGGCGCATTTCCAAAATTCGCCACCTATAAGGTTCTTAGGGGTGGCGCATTTCTCCAAATGCGCCACGTATAAGGGGATCCAGGGCTGGCCCACTCTTAGGGGTGGCGCATTTTGGAAAATGCGCCACCTATAAGAGCTTATGGGTGGCGCATTTTTTACCAGTGCGCCACCCCTTACAACATAGTTGCGCATTACATATAATATGCGCCACTAATAAGGTTTCCATGTATAGCTATTTCTCTAGTAGCGACGACAGTTTTCGTGACGTGTACTTGTTGCGTGCATTTGTCTATGTCGTGTCTCAACAGATGATCAGGATGACTGCTTTGATGAAGAAGGTTTACGGAGAAAAGGAATACAATAAGAAGGAGTCGGTAGACTGGGTCGAAGTTTCAAAGAAAGCTAGCTTTTTGGGCACCCCTGCATAGGGCCCCAATGAGTGCGGCTTTTTTGTTCTGAAGATGGCTCAGTTTTATGACGGCAGAAGCTTCGTTGTGAAGTTTGAAAAGCGCAATGTAATCCTTCATATATTTCCTCTTCCTGTCTGCAGCAGTATCACCTTTTTTGTCAGTTGCTGTTTTGTTTTATCTTGTTGTTGTTTTTTGATCGCAAGAAGCTGATGACGTGGATTGGAAGGCTGAGTTCCTATTCCAGATTCTGTTCCACCCTGACAACATGGTCCTACCGAGCGATTTTCCTGAGGAGCTAAAAAATTTGTGCAAGTCTCTTGGTCTCACTGCCAAACCTGACTCGCAGGAGCAGGATGAGGCATAGAACAACAGCGGACCTATTTGATGTGTTTTAGAAACTTCATTGTAAATAGTTTTGTCGCTCCTTTTTTATGTATGGGATCTGTTAAACATATTCACTAGGATGTTCTCCTTTTTCTGTACATCTATGTAATATAACGGAGAAAGCAACTCGGCTTGACTAAGTATATAATGTAGTTTCATCTAATTTTTATCTTTGTCAGCGGAAAATATCCTTACATATTTTTATTGGAGGATGTGTCTTGCTGGTGGGTGGGGGGGGGGGGTGGGGGGATCCCCCCCCACACACTTGGTTAACAGAATATCTATATAATATATAACATTTTTTGCAAAGTGCACTGCATTGCGCAAAAGAGGGCCTTCAACGCTTTACAGCGTTGATAATCAACAACTTTTGGAAAATAGTTTTTTCTTTGGAACACAGAACTGCATTTGTGCGCTAATCAAGAGCTCCATTTTTAAATATTTGTATTAAGCGAACTGCACAGGTTACATGCTGGCACACTACATTGTTCGCGGTAAGCGCACTGCAATGTACACATGAAGAATCCCAGTCTCTACTACATGTAGAGTATCATTAATTTTCATAACCACATTATCTACTTTTTTCTCCATATGAGCTTCTGCAAACAGTAGAGAACTGCATTTTTTTAACATCACACTGCCATTCCAGCTTCTGCACACATAAGAGAACTGCATTTTTATATCATCTATTATTATTCTGAAAATAAAATAGAACTGCATGTTTAAAATGATACTCCTATCTCATCTGCATTTCATTTCTAGAGAGAAATGCATTTTCCTCAATCGCACCAGCAGAGCATTGAACACAAAGTATACCTATTTTTTGTGCTATATATATTAAATTGGACTTCAACATTATATCTTGAAGTCTATTTTTTTGTTGTCCACTAAATTCAAGTTATTTCTATTACATGGTACATAAATGGATGAAGATGATGTATGTAAAAAGGCTACAATGTATGTGGGTTGAGCTATGTCATGTTCCTGCTGCTTCTTCTCAAAGCGTGCACTGCAATTGCTTCATTGTTTGTCGCTCCATTTGTTTTCTTCTTGTTGAACTTGTTATTCCTTGTAACGCGCCCATGCGGCTGCGATGCTTGCATATGATCTGTTTTCTTAATGGCCTTTCCCTTCGATGTTGATGCTGGTCCTTCGCTGTCTTCATCTTCATCTTCTTCTTCGTCCTTTCCCTCTTCCTCATCATCATCTTCTTCCTCATCTTCTTCATCATCTTCTTCCTCATCATCATCTTCTTCCTCATCTTCATCATCTTTTGCTTCTTCTCTCTGTGGGCAAGTTCTTGCATTATGCTTCTCTCTCTTTTTGCAGATGCTGCACAGTCTTCTCTTTGTTAAATCTACTTGTTGGTCAGTTTGGTCATATGTGGTGGCATTTTTGGCCTTGATTTTTTCTAGCCTCTGCTTGCATGTCCTCGAGTTGTGCCCCGCAATCTTTTCGCATGATTTGCACATCCTCACTCACAGTGGCCTCCCTTCGCTGTCCAGCTCTGGCTCAGGCTTGTTCTTCTTTTCAGAACCTACATCCTTTGCTGCAGCTTTTTTATTTGCTAACTTGCTCTCCTTCTTTCTCCCTTTTGTGTTTGATACAGGTGGGGGAAGAATTGTTTCTTCCATAGTAGCAGCTGCACCATCAGCGCCATGTTTGTGCTCATCTTCCTTTTCCTCACTCCGTTTATTCTTGTTGTTCTCCGCCTCTTCTTCATTCAGCACGTCGACTTCTTCTATGAGTGCTCTCATCCCATATAACGCTCTGTTGAACCCGCTATCTGACTTCACACCCCTGTTTGACAGGTCCATGGCTGTTTCTACAAGTAGACTCCTACGGCAGAACATTGAACTTCCATCTGGAGCAGTTTGTTTGTAGTCTCTGCGGTCAAAAGTTGCATTTGGCCGCGCGTTCCGTGTGTACCTCTTTAATATGTCCTCCTCAGGTATCTTGTGCACACGCAGCTGATCCAACATGCAAATAATGTGTACGCAGAACAGGCCTGCAGCAAATATTCATTTTTTTTGGTTGTCAGTGCGAGAAAACTTCAAAAAAAATATGTAACAAATAATTTTAGGGTTTTTGAACTACATAAAAAATAATTAATTTTTTGTTTTTTTATTCTAGTGAACTTCATTATGCTTTTTTTGTGCCTTATTTTCTCGTCTCACTGACCTGTGTGTGTCCACAGTTTGCATTCGCATTCGTAGATACCGTTCGTCACGTCAGCGACAACCTGGAACTCATGTCTTGCCCAGTCAAAATCATCGGACTGGTTGTAGTGGCGCATCAAATACTTTGTTGGGTTGTCGTGGGACTGCTCCGATCTGAATGCAGTGCTGCGGTAGTGCGTTTGCTTGAAGTCAGCAAAGACCGCCCTTGTGTAAATCCTGGATAGTTGAACCTCGAAACCAAACTGAGTAGTAGTTTTAATTTCCGCCTGCATTTTTTATATACAGAAGAGAACTGCATTTAACATCACACTTTTCATCTCATTTTTGTTCATACGGAAAGAGAACTGCATTTTTTAAGTTCAAAGGAAAATCAGCAGCGAGTCTGAACTGCGTATATGTGCTTAATAAGATTTTTTGTACCATACCTCGTTAGCCATGGTCTCTGCATGCTCGTTGCCTCCTTGTAGTAAGTTGATATCCATTCTTCTCGGTCTGTCCAGAGCGCATTCATAATTTCATCATTTTGCAGGTTATACTTCTCCATTAGGTCATGCCAAGCGCGTTCAAACTCCGATGGCATTAATGGATGGTTGAGAACTGATGTCAGCTCATCTTTGAATGTCTCGTATGCTTTGTACAGCAAGGACAGATGATCCTTGTATTTCTCCAGTATATGCCAACGGCACAACTTGTGCAGCGTGCCTATTAGCGTACTCTTTATCGCTGCATCCATTGAGGGGCATTGATCTACATGTTTTTTTTTGAAAACAAGCTGTCAGTTAGTTTGAGAGAACTGCATTTCTTTTCTTTTTTTGCTTTTTCTCCGTTTTGTTTTTTGTTTTTTGGATGTAAGAAATGGACTACAAAAAAGCTACCATTGAACTGCATTTTTTAGTTTACCTGTCAGTATGCAGATTGGCCGCTTGTTGTTCATGCAACGCAAGAACGTCCGGAGCACCCACTCGAAAGATGGTATTGTTTCGTCTCTGACGAGAGCCACCGCAAATATTGTACTTTGTAGGTGGTGGTTTACTCCAACAAACACGCCCAGAGGCATGTGAAACTTGTTGGTCTTGTATGTCGTGTCGAATGTGACACAATCTCCAAAATCTTCATAGGAACCCCGGCAGCTTGCGTTCGCCCAGAAGATGTTTTGCACACGGTTATCGGCATCTTTGTTGTAATCATAGAAGAACTCTGGATTTATTTCCTGTATCTTCTCAAAGAAATCTAGCAGTTTCTTCACATTGTCTTCAGTTTCCTCCTTTGCGAACTGGTACTTCCTGCAGTTTGAAAGAAGAACATACATCAGCATTAAACAACACACAGAAATGCACAAGCGAACTACATCAAGCAGAGGAGATATCAGCTAGTTTAATGTATGTACTTGTTCACCCAGTCACGACTAGTGCGCCCCATATATTGTAGCCCTCCTAACATTCTCGACAGGTTCGACATCATTTGCGTGTGGGTCAGGTTATCGATTTGCATGTCCTTTACAAGTTTATCAAGCAATGGATCATCCCTCTTATGCGAGTGCAAGTGCTGAAGCATAGCTGGGCTTTCAATCATCTTGTGGTTGTGATTGAGCTCAACATGTGCTATCACAAACACATCCTTGATCTTTTTCATCTTATTTTCGCCTTGCAGCCAGTTCTTTTCATTGTTTTATCTCGCTTCCTGTCATAATCTGACACAGTGTAACAGCCCAATTTTGATTGTCTGTATTGTTTGCGGTGTTTGCTTCGCCGAAATAATAATCGGTGAATATTTCTCCCCCTTATTCTCGTATCGGATGCGTGACCGACCCCTTTTCCACCACGGCACACGACCTTGCGACACCGGGATTTCACCCGAGCACCGTCGCTACCGGCACAGGAGCAGCCGTCGCCACCGGAACGAAAACCCCGTTTATTTAATAAACGAATTATTTTATGGGGCGCCAAAAAATGTTCTCGGAATGTCACTGCAGTGAGGTACGATCGACGGGCTCGACGCGCTGAGCGCGTGGTTTGAGATTTCGTCGGAATCAGAGTCCGTACGGAGTCTCGGCGGTCACGAACGAGATCACCGGACGCGAGAGAGGGGTACCGAGGGCGTTTGCGTAAACTGGCCACCTAGCCTGCCCTATATATAGACCACCACGCTCCCCTAGGCCTTCTAGGGTTTCCCCCATGTAAAATTTGCAGCCACCCCCCTAAAGTTGCTCCGAATTCTGCCCCATAGGCCTCCAAATCCGAAACCCTAGCCCCTGGGCATTTCTGGCCGTCAGATATGAAGATCTGAGGCTCCAGATGCGCCACGTAGCCCCCTCCCACCTCCAGCCGGATCCGGGTCACGCCGGGCTGCCGCGCGGGCCAGATCTGGGCTTGGAAGCCCTCGGCCGCCCGTCTCCTCCAGCCACCGCGCCGCCGTTGCTCCGGCGAGCTCGCCGCGCCGCCGGCTCCCTTCCTCTCCTCCCCGCGCCTTCTCCTCCATGTTCCCTCTCTCACCCCCGCCTCTCTCTCTCTGCCCGCAGGTCCGCCGGCGAGGACCGCGCCCGCCGTCGCGCCATGGGAGGCGCGGCCCGAGCTCGCGCTCTCTCCCGAGGAGCTCGTCGCTGCCCCGCCTTGGAACGCCAGCAGCCGGATCCGCCACCTCCTCGCCTCCCCCGGCCAGCCAGCGCCCCACGCCCTCCCTCCAAGCTGCCGGAGCTCGCCCTCGTCGCCGGCCGGTGGCAGCCGCCCGCTGCTGCCTCGATCCGGGACGGGATCGAACTGGTGCCTCCCCTCCAGCGTGGCCACGGGGGCCAGCCAGGCCAGGCGGCCCAGCCAGCCTGAGCAAGCCGGCCTGCCAGGCCAAGCTCCAGCCCAGCCGCCAGATGGGCTCGGCCCGTGGTGAGCCTGAGCCCAAGCCGCCCTTTTTTTATTATTTATTTGTCTCTGTTTTTTTTTCTCAGCACCCCGTAATTTTGCAAAGTCTTTTATAAACTGTGTGCAGATCTGTTTTTGCGATGCTTTTTCCCGTTAATCCGTAGCTCCGATGAACGTGCCCCCAAAACAAAAGTTGCTCAGTTTTGCGTGCTCTAGCATTCGTATGTAGAAAGTTTTAGCATTTGAGCTCATCTTGATTGTGTAATTGTGTGTTGAAATGGGCATCAGGCCGTTAACTGCTACAAATTCCTGTTATGTGCTGCTGTTATTATTTTGTAGCAACTTTGCATGATGATTGTGACTCATCCATGAGGCATATTGCATTGATTATTTCTCCTATGTGTTAAGCATCATGTGTAATTAATTTCCATGCTTTAACTTGCCATGTTTGGGTGCTTTAGCTGTATTTAATCTTGCTCCAAAGTGGTGATCCTGATGTTAATGTGCTGCTGTGCTGAAAACTGTTATTTTGTTGCAACTTCGGTCGACGAGTGTGTCGCGACCGTTTATCGGATTTGAGTGATTCCAATTGCATATTGTTAAGAATCATGTCTACTTTCATTATATGTATTTCATTGTCATGATATGCTTTCTGGTCATATAGTTGTTTAGCTCCAAAGTTCCTATGCTGCTGTTGTTGACAACCACCTCTGTTTTTCTCTCAGTCTGTTACTTTGCGATGCCATGTTGCATGCTTAATATCTTTTGATCTATATATGATGCCTATTTGCATGATTCTTTTGCCATGCCTTCCCTGTCATGTCTACTTTAGTTCCATATCATTTGTGAGCATGTTTGCATTGATTATCCTTTTTATGCATTGCTCTAAAGTGGGCTTCGTGATGTTGGTAGTTTGTGCCCGTAACTTGTTTTGCTTGTATCTTTGTAACCGTAACTCCGTTTGGAGTGTTCTTTATATGTAATTTGATTAGTTTTTCGTGTACTTTGTGTTTATGCTATTTTTTGTTGTTGTTAACCAACCTAAAATATGGTTTAGGGCAGAACAGTATCAAATGTTTTAATCATCGTGCGACACTTAGTGTTATGCCATGTTTAGGTTGTGCCTCACTTAAATTGACTAGCATAGATAGTTTACTTTGTGCTTCACCTCTTGACATGTTTGTGTGCTATGCCATGCTTGCTTGAGTTGCCATGTTAATAACCGTTGGTTGATCACCTGTAGCTAAGCAACTTGAACCACCGTAAACGTGCGGTATTCGTCGTGTGTGAATGATACCCCACTTAAACTGTCAGTAACCGTTCCCGACGATAGATCCGTATCGCGTTGCCATGCCTTGTGTTGCCTCTTTGATCTTGTATTGCTCCATAGTAATAGTGGTGCACCGTTGATTGCTTTCCAGTGTTTCCTTCTTGTGTGCTTCCGCGGGTACCTTCGGAGACGATGCGAGCTTGCGATCAACTACACCTTAGGAACTCGACTTATCAACAAGCAAGGACTATACATTACTTATGATCCATTCTATTTCAACCAGCGGTTTGCATGCTAGTCTAGGTTAGGTTCGATGTTTGATCCTACCACATGTTTACAACCTCTTTCAAACCGATATAGCCATGTCCCTTCCCAGCAAACCTTGTACTGTTATGTTACTATTGCTCGTTGCTCAGCCCCTGCTTAGTATGCATGCTTAGGATGCTACGATGGTACCCTGTTACTCCTTGGGTTGAGATATCACATTTATCATTATTATATTGTTGTTGATGATATGATTATTATAATGTTGACTATATTCGACGAAGCATGGAAGGTCTAGGCTATCCCGCCCCGACGCTTTGTTCCATTCGAGTCACCTAGGATCCGAGTTCCGGGTATTGGTTTTAAGACTGAGCGTGCCTAACCGCGTGTGGGATTTTATGGGGTCCCCTTTTCTTACCTACCTAGCTTCAAACATTTCTAGTGGTGGCCCAAGCTGATTTACCATTTGAAACCGTGTGTGTGCTCGTCAGCTGCCAATAGTTTTCAAACCAACCCGGACCAGTGAGGACATAGTTCCCTTGCTAGCCCACCTTGTCCGGCTGAGGACCCGGTTTCCCATGTGTGATTAACCGGCTATCCAAACCCGAGACAGACGGTAGAGACCAGATCGAGAGAGCGGCCGGCTCCTGAGCTGGATGTCGACTCACCGGGGGCCACCCGGATTTGTTCGTTGTTAGTTAGAGGGACCTGTCGTTTCGGATCTCTTGGAACTAAATCATAAAATGGTTGCCTGTGATGAGTAGCAACTGAGAGTGATGGACGTGCTTGCGGAGCCTCGTAATGGGCAGTTGGTACACCCCTGCAGGGTTAAATCTTTTCGAGAAGCCGTGTCCACGGTTATGGACGACTTGAGACCTACTCCTTGTTCATAGACAACAACAACTGAGATCATCTTAATATAACTTGATAACCGTGTGTGTGTGCCTTGACTGCTTCTTCTTCGTCGGGGTGCGAAGAGGAGGACAAGGATAGGATAGGTGTTATGTTTGCGTAAGTAGTTGATAGCAAGACTTGTTGGAGGCGATTCCTCATCGAATGCTTGGCTTCTTATCTTACTCTCTAGATCGTTAGCCACTTCATAAATGCTAGTGCGGCAGCAACCTCACCACTTACCACATCCTTACCGTAAACTACTAGTTGTCCTAGAATAACGAGTGATGAAGTCCTTGCTGGGTCAGATGACCACTACAGTTGGATGCTGAGTACTTCTATACTCATGATACTACCCCCAAACTCTTTTCAGGGTTCGTGATCGACAACAGGTATGGTGATCGACGTTTCACGTGGAGACTCGACGACGACTAGTTAGGCGGATCCCGGCGGAGGGCCTGGACCCGTGTGGTTATGGGATCGATGTTTTTCTCTTTGCCACTAGGCATTTGATTGTAGTCTGTACTCAGACATGTATCTTCCGTTGTTGTATTGTATTTAAGGCAGTTGTATGCCGATTGTATGAGATGTTGTACCTGTGTATCTGTAATGTTGTGATATCATGTTAGAAATCCGGGGCATATGGCTATGTGATATGTCACGGTGGGACCGATATGTGCTTCGTCCCCGGATCTGGATGAAACATCTAGATCTGGAACAGTACCGCATATCGGGCCTTACAACTTGGTATCAGAGCCTTACCGACCGTAGGATCCCCTCTCTGGCCGAAGTCGAGTCTAGACAAAACTATTTTGTAGTTACTAAGTTAGTTATCAGAGAGTAGGAATCTTTTTACTCCTTACCCTTGCTCTGGTCAGGACAAGTGTCGTAAGTGTTTTAAATCTTGCCTTACCCCCATCAAACTCTAGAATCTCGAGTGTGTGGAGTATCGAAATCGTTACAATGCTTTGCTTGGGAAGTATTGTCTCGATTCCGAGCTCAGGTGGGAATTCCTGTTGCACCTTTAGCTTCTTCGATTTCGGTCATCATCTGGGCCGTACTTTGCCCTACCTCCTTTTGCTCGGTGTTTTTACGACTTGCGTCGAAAATCACTATCCCTTGATCTGGTTTTCGCGATCGTTCTTCCTCTTGTCACTAACGTTTTCGTTATTCCGATGATGTCGTCTCTCTGCGGAAAATTTATCTCGACAGAAGTTCGACGTCGACATGGAGCAGAGTCCCTTGTTGGTGGTGTTGAAGATCGTCGACTCTTTTCTCTCCCCCGGATCATCCTGGATCTCGGGATGAGATCCCTTGTTGGTGGTGTTGTATTGTAACAGCCCAGTTTTCACAAAAATTAAAAATTTTGTTTTCGGCGTGAATTGTTTGATTGTCTGTATTGTTTGCGGTGTTTGCTTCGCCGAAATAATAATCGGTGAATATTTCTTCCCCTTATTCTCGTATCGGATGCGTGACCGACCCCTTTTCCACCACGACACATGACCTTGCGACACCGGGATTTCACCCGAGCACCGTCGCTACCGGCACAGGACCAGCCGTCGCCACCGGAACGAAAACCCTGTTTATTTAATAAACGGATTATTTTATGGGGCACCGAAAAATGTTGTCGGAATGTCACCGCAGTGAGGTACGATCGACGGGCTCGACACGCTGAGCGCGTGGTTCGAGATTTCGTCGGAATCGGAGTCCGTACTAAGTCTCGGCGGTCACGAACGCGGTCACCGGACGCGAGAGAGGGGTACCGAGGGCGTTTGCGTAAACTGGCCACCTAGCCTGCCCTATATATAGACCACCACGCTCCCCTAGGCCTTCTAAGGTTTCCCCCATGTATAATTTACAGCCACCCCCCTAAAGTTTCTCCGAATTCTGCCCCATAGGCCTCCAAATCCGAAACCCTAGCCCCTGGGCATTTCTGGCCGTCAGATATGAAGATCTGAGGCTCCAGATGCGCCACGTAGCCCCCTCCCACCTCCAGCCGGATCCGGGTCCCGCCGGGCCGCCACTCGGGCCGGATCTGGGCTTGGAAGCCCGCGGTCGCCCGTCTCCTCCAGCCACCGCGCCACCGTTGCTCCGGCGAGCTCGTCGCGCCGCCGTCTCCCTTCCTCTCCGCCCCGCGCCATCTCCTCCCTGTTCCCTCTCTCACCCCCGCCTCCCTCTTTGCCTGCAGGTCCGCCGGCGAGGACCGCGCCCGCCGTCGCGCCATGGGAGCCGCGGCCCGAGCTCGCGCTCGCTCCCGAGGAGCTCGTCGCCGCCCCGCCTTGGAACGCCAGCAGCCGGATCCGCCGCCTCCTCGCCTCCCCCGGCCAGCCAGCGCCCCGCGCCCTCCCTCCAAGCTGCCAGAGCTCGCCCTCGTCGCTGGTCGGTGGCAGCCGCCCGCTGCTGCCTCGATCCGGGACGGGATCGAACTGGTGCCTCCCGTCCAGCGTGGCCACGGGGGCCAGCCAGGCCAGGCGGCCCAGCCAGCCCGAGCAAGCCGACCTGCCAGGCCAAGCTCTAGCCCAGCCGCCAGATGGGCTCGGCCCGTGGTGAGCCTGAGCCCAAGCCGCCCTTTTTTATTATTTATTTGTCTCTGTTTTTTTCTCAGCACCCTGTAATTCTGCTAAGTCTTTTATAAACTGTGTGCTGATCTGTTTTTGCGATGCTTTTTCCCGTTAATCCGTAGCTCCGAGGAACGTGCCCCCAAAACGAAAGTTGCTCAGTTTTGCGTGCTCTAGCATTCGTATGTAGGAAGTTTTTGCATTTGAGCTTATCTTGATTGTGTAATTGTGTGTTGAAGTGGGCATCAGGCCGTTAACTGCTACAAATTCCTGTTATGTGCTGCTGTTATTATTTTGTTGCAACTTTGCATGATGATTGTGACTCATCCATGAGGCCTATTGCATTGATTCTTTCTCCTATGTGTTAAGAATCATGTGTACTTCATTTCCATGCTTTAACTTGCTATGTTTGGGTGCTTTAGCTGTATTAAATCTTGCTTCAAAGTGGTGATCCTGATGTTAATGTGTTGCTGTGCTGAAAACTATTATTTTGTTGCAACTTCGGTCGACGAGTGTGTCGCGAGCGTTTATCGGATTTGAGTGATTCCAATTGCATATTGTTAAGCATCATGTCTACTTTCATTATATGTATTGCATTGTCATGATATGCTTGCTGGTCATATAGTTGTTTAGCTCCAAAGTTGCTATGCTGTTGTTGTTGACAGCCACCTCTGTTTTTCTCTAAGTCTGTTACTTTGCGATGCCATGTTGCATGCTTAATATCTTTTGATCTATATATGATGCCTATTTGCATGATTCTTTTGCCATGCTTTCCCTGTCATGTCTACTTTAGTTCCATATCATTTGTGAGCATGTTTGCATTGATTATCCTTTTTATGCATTGCTCTAAAGTGGGCTTCGTGATGTTGGCAGTTTGTGCCCGTAACTTGTTTTGCTTGTATCTTTGTAACCGTAACTCCGTTTGGAGTGTTCTTTATATGTAATTTGATTAGTTTTTCGTGTACTTTGTGTTTATGCTATTGTTTGTTGTTGTTAAACAACCTAAAATATGGTTTAGGGCAGAACAGTATCAAATGTTTTAATCATCGTGCGGCACTTAGTGTTATGCCAGGTTTAGGTTGTGCCTCACTTAAATTGACTAGCATAGATAGTTTACTTTGTGCTTCACCTCTTGACATGTTTGTGTGCTATGCCATGCTTGCTTGAGTTGCCATGTTAATAACCGTTGGTTGATCACCTGTAGCTAAGCAACTTGAACCACCGTAAACGTGCGGTATTCGCCGTGTGTGACCGATACCCCACTTAAACTGTCAGTAACCGTTCCCGGCGATAGATCCGTATCGCGTTGCCGTGCCCTGTGTTTCCTCTTTGATCTTGTATTGCTCCGTAGTAATAGTGGTGCACCGTTGATTGCTTTCCAATGTTTCCTTCTTGTGTGCTTCCGCGGGTACCTTCGGAGACGATGCGAGCTTGCGATCAACTACACCTTAGGAACCCGACTTATCAACAGGCAAGGACTATACATTACTTATGATCCATTCTATTTCAACCAGCGGTTTCCATGCTAGTCTAGGTTAGGTTCGATGTTTGATCCTACCACATGTTTACAGCCTCTTTCAAACCAATACAGCCATGTCCCTTCCCAGCAAACCTTGTACTGCTATGTTACTATTGCTCGTTGCTCGGCCCCTGCTTAGTATGCATGCTTAGGATGCTACGATGGTACCCTGTTACTCCTTGGGTTGGGATATCACATTTATCATTATTATATTGTTGTTGATGATATGATTATTATAATGTTGACTATATTCGACGAAGGATGGAAGGTCTAGGCTATCCCGCCTTGACGCTTTGTTCCATTCGAGTCACCTAGGATCCGAGTTCCGGGTATTGGTTTTAAGACTGAGCGTGCCTAACCGCGTGTGGGATTTTATGGGGTCCCCTTTTCTTACCTACCTAGCTTCAAACATTTCTAGTGGTGGCCCAAGCTGATTTACCATTTGAAACCGTGTGTGTGCTGGTCAGCTGCCAGTAGTTTTCAAACCAACCCGGACCAGTGAGGACATAGTTCCCTTGCTGGCCCACCTTGTTCGGCTGAGGACCCGGTTTCCCATGTGTGATTAACCGGCTATCCAAAC
Organism: Bromus sterilis; assembly: GCA_950022295.1. Taxonomy (NCBI): domain Eukaryota; kingdom Viridiplantae; phylum Streptophyta; class Magnoliopsida; order Poales; family Poaceae; genus Bromus; species Bromus sterilis. Next base: position 263,234,345 of record OX465596.1, on the reverse strand, counting down.
CCGAGACAGACGGTAGAGACCAGATCGAGAGAGCGGCCGGCTCCTGAGCTGGATGTCGACTCACCGGGGGCCACCCGGATTTGTTCGTTGTTAGTTAGAGGGACCTGTCGTTTCGGATCTCTTGGAACTAAATCATAAAATGGTTGCCTGTGATGGGTAGCAACTGAGAGTGATGGACGTGCGTGCGGAGCCTCGTAATGGGCAGTTGGTACACCCCTGCAGGTTAAATCTTTTCGAGAAGCCGTGTCCACGGTTATGGACGACTTGAGACCTACTCCTTGTTCATAGACAACAACAACTGAGATAATCTTAATATAACTTGATCAACGTGTGTGTGTGCCTTGACTGCTTCTTCTTCGTCGGGATGCGAAGAGGAGGACAAGGATAGGATAGGTGTTATGTTTGCGTAAGTAGTTGATAGCAAGACTTGTTGGAGGCGATTCCTCATCGAATGCTTGGCTTCTTATCTTACTCTCTAGATCGTTAGCCACTTCATAAATGCTAGTGCGGCAGCAACCTCACCACTTACCACATCCTTACCGTAAACTACTAGTTGTCCTAGAATGACGAGTGATGAAGTCCTTGCTGGGTCAGATGACCACTACAGTTGGATGCTGAGTACCTCTGTACTCATGATACTACCCCCAAACTCTTTTCAGGGTTCGTGATCGACAACAGGTATGGTGATCGACGTTTCACGTGGAGACTCGACGACGACTAGTTAGGCGGATCCCGGCGGAGGGCCTGGACCCGTGTGGTTATGGGATCGATGTTTTTCTCTTTGCCACTAGGCATTTGATTGTAGTCTGTACTCAGACATGTATCTTCCGCTGTTGTATTGTATTTGAGGCAGTTGTATGCCGATTGTATGAGACGTTGTACCCTTGTATCTGTAATGTTGTGATATGATGTTGGAAATCTAGGGCATATGGCTATGTCATATGTCGCGGTGGGACCGATATGTGCTTCGTCCCCGGATCGGGATGGAAGCATCTAGATCTGGAACAGTACCACATATCGGGCCTTACACACAGTCTCTTGGTGGTTGCCCTCTCTTGAGTAAACTATCTAGTTGTTCGTCATGTGTGTCGGATGGCGCGAGGGTTGACGGATGTAGTCTTCTCGCCCTTCGTTGGTGAGCCCCAAGTGGAAGGCGTGATGCAGCACAGCAGCAAATTTCCCTTGGTAAAGATACCAAGGTTTGTCTCCAGTAGGACTCCAGAGATGATAAGTAGGTGTCAGCGGCGCAACTGACGCGGACCTGCACACAGACACAGATAACTTTGTTCCCAACGAAGTTCAGAGAGGTTGTCAATCTCTCCGGTCTTGTTGTTTACAAAGGATAAAACGCAAGGGATAATAATAGAACCTTGAAAGTAAATACAGCGTGGAAACAATGATAAGGATATGGACCGGGATATGTGATGTTCGCTAGTGATGTCTCTCTCCCAAAAGACGATAAAATTGCTATGCGAGGTGAAAAAATTACAGAAAGGCAATTGACAGGATTATGAATGCACCGCAATGCTAACTATGCTACAAAAGAAAGGAAGAGGTTCAAAAGTGCAGGCAGTACGCCAAGGTAAGTAGACCGAAATCCATCTGCATCTACTACTAATCATCCACCTTGAGATATCTATCCAGAACATCTCGCTGGTATTAAGTTGCGAGCCCCACCCAAAGTGTAAACCCAAAGCAACAGATAACTGCATTAAAAAGAACTCTGCGTAAAGTAAACAATCCTTGTAACCGCGGTTACAAGCACCGTTGTTTTCCCCCTTGTGGCAACAGCACATCCCCTAGACTCATGTTTCTGTCACTCAAGCATGTCATCGGGGGGGCATGAACCCACAGTCTAGCACAACGCTCCCTCTTGGAGTCACTACCTACTACTTGGCCAAAGCAAGAAACAACAATGGAGAACATGCAAGAATTACTTAGGAACAAAAATATAAGAGATAAAAACCAAATATATTACTCTATCACAATCTGAACATAATCTCATAATCCATCAGATCCTATCAAGCTCAACATAGCAATGGCAGAAATATTACAAAGGTGCCTCGATCATGTTGGGCAGCTCACGAGGTCTAAACAATGAAGATCAAAGAGGGGAGGAGAACATCACATAGCTACTGATCACGGACCCATGGTCCAAGGAAAACTACTCACGAGACATCCGGGGGCATCCATGGTGGAGAGGAGACTCCCGGAGGTCAATCCTCCCTCCGACAGGGTGCCAGGAAGAGGTCTTCTGGTGCTCCCGATCTTCGGAAGCGCGGCGGCGGCGGAACAGAGGCGAGTTCGCGGAATAGGGTTCTCTTTCTGGAGTTTTCCCGTGACGGGGAATAAATAGGCGAAAGGGGGCAGCCAGAGGTGGGCCAGGGGCCCCAGGCGCCCCCCTGGCGCGGCCAGGGGTGGGGCCGCGCCGGGTGGCCGCCTGGGCCCCCTGGCTCCCCTCTGGCCCCTCCCGGGCTCTTCTCGAAGCTTCCGTCACGCTGATTTTTTATCTGAATTTTCCCGAATTTTTCTGGCACTTTTTATATGGGGGAAAACTGAAATAGAAAAACAGCAGAAAACAGGAGCTGGCACTGGGGTGCACTGAGTTAATAGGTTAGTCCAAATATGACCAAAAGTGTATGAAAGTGTATCTAGATCATAGCAATATCACACAAAACATGCATGGAGCAAGAAGAAATTATAGATACGTTTTGGACGTATCAACATCCCCAAGCTTAATTCCTGCTCGTCCTCGAGTAGGTAAATGATAACAACATAATTTCTGTGGTGACATGCTAGCAACCATAAAAGAACTTTGAAAAGTAAAGCAATCAAGGTTAGAGATTCAATTCAAGTCATAACATGCAAGAGTCTATATTAACTTTGAAACAAGTAACAAAAGAACAAAAGGTGCAAGAGCTCTCACTGTCCGTGACTCAAATGTCTCCAAATGGTGTTTGCGTGCAAGAAAGGGGATAGGGAATACGAGAAAAAAGTATTTTTGTGTTGAGAACTCAATCTACTAAAGTTTCACACTTGGTCTTCTTTGGAATCTTATCTTGACTCGTCCCCAGACCACTAGCCAGGTACAAGTCAATTTTATCCACTCCTTTTCGATATTTCGAGCACTCATGCAATGGATGAGCGTAAGCACGAGAGTTTACACTTAGGATGGCAAAGAGAGACATATGGTGAAGGAGGAAGACAAATTGGATGAGAAAGGCTCACATCAATGAGGACAATCATAGGCAAGAGATGCGAAATGATAGATATGATGTGAGGAGTAGGGATTGCCATGCAACGGATGCACATACGAGCTAAGAAGCTCTCCAAAGGAACTAGTGGGGGTGCATCTAACTTGCTCGCTCATGAAGACCTAGAGCTCATTTGAGGAGGCTCATCCTTGGAATATGCAAGCCAAGTTCTGTAGTGTGAAGGTCCCCACATAGCTATATGCATGAAGATCATCTCTATGGAGTACAAGGATATAAAGGGAGTACTAGTGTGGATCTCTCAAAAGGATAGTAGTGTTGCCCCTTTCTCTCTTTTTATTTCTTTTTCTCTTTTTTCTATTTTTTTGTGGCCTCAATGGCTCTTTCTATTTAACTCTCATTTGTCCTCTTTGGGATCTTTTATTGTGTCCACTTTGGGATCTTTTCCTCACTTAAGGGCAACACTCTATTTTACAAGAAGGTAAAGGAGATCTTTCACACTTTACAAGGTACTCAAAATCATAAAGAAGATGTAACTATCATGATGTATGTAATGTATGCCGCTGCCAGTGTAGCAGGAATATGTATGACATGAAGATCAAGTCATGAAAAGGTGGATGTTGCATGGCAATGTAACTCGGAAAGGCTATGGAAATGCCTTGATAGGTAGGTATGGTGGCTGTTTTGAGGGAAGATATAAGGAGGCTTATGATGACAGAGCATATCATGCCAAGGTTTTGGAAGTACCGGCGAAGGTGGACACCAACTCTCGGAGTGAGAAGAAGGCAATGCACGGCACGGGAAAGGCTAGCAAAATATGGGAAGGTGGAAGTGTCAACTCTCAATACTTACATTAGTCCGAAGAACTCATGCTAACTCTCAATCTAATTAGGAGGTTCACAAAGAGACAAGTACCACGAGGAGGAGTGTATGGGGGTTTGGTTATTCTTGCGCATCCTCGACTCATGGTACGTGAGTGTTCTCTAATATTCGACTCCTCAGAAGAGTAGTGATCCATCTAGTAGCTAGAGTTCTCAACTAGTTTTATAGGTTTTGAAAATAAACACGGATTGCCCAAAATACGACACCTATCACTAATAGGCAAGAGCTCTTGACACCAAAAGTTCAAACCTTTACTCACATCAATACCTCAAAACTATTGCAAGCTACTACTAAAATTAAATAGCAACCTCAATTACCTACTTTCAAGACAAGACACAACTCAGTGCAACAACCAACTCTCTTAACAAGATAAAAATGAAAACTAATGAGAGTTCCAGCAACAAACTAAAACAAAAGCCAAGGATCTTGCTAAAGACAAACTAAAACTAAGACTAAACATGGTAGTAGCTATGAAAAGATAAAGAACACACAACAGCAAGAAGATAGGCAGGAAAAATCCTATGATGTGTTCTAAATTTTGAAAGTGGAGCATGTTTCTCTCCCACACAAAGTAAGAAAGGATCTAACTTGTTATGAACAGCAAGCAAAGCTAAAGAAAACTAAAAACAAAACCTAAGAGCGAGACGCTCCAAGCATAGCACATAACGCATGAAGTGATAAAAATATAGTGAGACGAAGGACGAACTGATGATTGTTGATGGAGAAGGGGATGCACGGGGGCATCCCCAAGCTTAGACGCTTAAGTCTCCTTGAATATTTATTGGGGATGCATGGGGGCATCCCCAATCTTGAGCGCTTGACACTCCTGGATCTTCTTTCATCATCTTCCATCGCACACTTGAAAACTCCCTTCATACATAACTCATCATAAGATGATTAGAGAGGTTAGTACCCTTAATAAAATAATTTTTACCCACTGGATATAAATATATCTTGAAGAGATACTGTTTCTCAAGAGTGCCAAAAAGTTTTTGCAGAGAAAAAGCAAGCTTAAGGTTTGCAAAAGTTAGGAGAGACAAAACGTGGCAGAATCTGTGAAAAACAGAATAGCAGGTAGTAAAGAATTTTTTAGGGGAACTTCTGCAACTCAAATCAAAAAACTCAGAACATACGGAAGTTTCGTAATTGTATAGAGCATATTGTGTAAAAATTTCAGCTCAAAAAGATAAACTGGGATCTTTCTGGAATTTTTCTGGTTACGAGGACAGAATCTGTTTTCTGGACAGCATGTCACAACTTGTACTTCCCTTGCCGTAAGAGGCTATGACTTGGCACAAAGCTGAAAAATAAAGATACAATGATGTTGCTACAGAAGTAACAATCATCAAGACACAACAAAAGCAAAAGGAAAAGTCCTAAATTCGTTGCGGGCTGCCTCCCGAAAGCGCTTCTTTAGAGCCATTAGCTAGGCTTAAAGATTATAGAAGATGCTCTCACAAGAATAAGAATTTTGAAGCAAAAGAGAGCATCAAGAAGAAAATGTGAAACACATTTAAGCCTAACCCACTTCTTATGCATAGGCATCTTGTAAGAAAATAAATCAAAGAAGCACAAAGTGACATGCATAGGAAGGTAGAACAAGAACAACTTCAAAAATTTCAACATGAAGAGAGGTGTTTTTGTAACATGGAAGTTTCTACAACCAAACTTTCCTCTCTCAAAGTAATTTTCAGTAGCATCATGAACAACATCAAGAATATAACTATCACATAAATCATGTTGTTCATGACCTACAAGCACACGTGTATTGTTTTCAACACGGTTTTTAGGATGATAAGATAGATGCAACCCATCACATTGAGCCTTGATAAGAGCAAAATTCTCCGGAATAGTTTTCAAAAGGATAATAGGGCAATCAAGTGTGGGTGCAACAACAATAATTTCATGCTTAACATAAGGAACTATAGCAAGTTCATCTTCGTACGCATCATCCATAGTGGCATCATGCCCATCAACAAAGAAAGTATCAAAATCATGAGAAAGGGAAGTATCAAGTGAGTCCTCGGAATCATAAGATTCCTCTTCATAGCAATCATTAGCCTCTTCTTGGGCAGCAAGCATTCTATTTTTAAAATCCTCAATATAAGCATTGGAAGTATAATTCTCAAAGCAATAAGCAAGAACAGCAAAGTTTTCAGACTTGTGAATAGTATCGTAATACTTTTCAATCAAAGAAGCAATCTCATAAGCACCTTTAAAAGCAACAAACTCTTCAATCTTTTCAACATCAAAGTAATCATAAACACCTTTGGCATAAGAAGATAGGATCTCATTTTCATTAAACTCACATTGGAAAGGAAGGTGTTTACGCTCTATATTAGAGCAGCAAGTAAAATCATAAATGTGGCATAAACACTCAGTATAGCAATAAGAAACTTGTATTTTATCCCATAAGTGTTTCCCTTTCTGAGATAGGCGGTGCCGCGTATAATGAGCATGGTCGTCCAATGATTTTCCCTCAACCAAGTCGGTTGGGTTTTTAGCGCGAGCACAAATTGATCGAAGACGATCCAAGTGAAACATGTCCATCCTACCATATTTGGGTGGTTCATCACCCATGGTGAGGATAGCATAAATAGGCAAAGCAAGACAAAGGCAAAAGGTAGCAACTATTTTTGTGGTTTTTCATAAAGGACACTGAGATAAAAACAGAAAGGTAAACTAACAAGACTAAAAAACAAAGGTAAAGGGTAGTGTGCAACTCCCCTATCTTAGCACTTGGAGTCCCCGGCAACGGCGCCAGAAATTTGCTTGATGGCACGAGGGTTGACGGGTGTAGTCTTATCGCCCTTCGTTGGTGAGCCCCAAGTGGAAGGCGTGATGAAGCACAACAGCAAATTTCCCTCGGTAAAGATACCAAGGTTTGTCTCCAGTAGGACTCCAGAGATGATAAGTAGGTGTCAGCGGCGCAACTAACGCGGACCTGCACACAGACACAGATAACTTTGTTCCCTACGAAGTTCAGAGAGCTTGTCAATCTCTCCGGTCTTGTTGTTTACAAAGGATAAAACGCAAGGGATAATAATAGCAACTTGAATGTAAATGCAGAAAAGTAAATATAGCGTGGAAACAATGATAAGGATATGGACCGGGATACGTGATGTTCTCTAGTGATGTCTCTCTCCCAAAAGACGATAAAATTGCTATGCGAGGTGAACAAATTACAGAAAGGCAATTGACAGGATTATGAACGCACTGCAATGCTAACTATGCTACAAAAGAAAGGAAGAGGTTCAAAAGCACAGGCAGTACGCCAAGGTAAGTAGACCGAAATCCATCTGCATCTACTACTAATCATCCACCTTGAGATATCTATCCAGAACATCTCGCTGGTATTAAGTTGCGAGCCCCACCCAAAGGGTAAACCCAAAGCAACAGACAACTGCATTAAAAATAACTCCGCGTAAAGTAAACAATCATTGTAGCCGCGGTTACAAGCACCGTTGTTTTCCCCCTTGTGGCAACAGCACATCCCCTAGACTCATGTTTCTGTCACTCAAGCATGTCATCGGGGGGGCATGAACCCACAATCTAGCACAACGCTCCCTCTTGGAGTCACTACCTACTACCTGGCCAAAGCAATAAACAACAACGGAGAACATGCAAGAATTACTTAGGCACAAAAATATAAGAGATAAAAACCAAATATATTACTCTATCACAATCTGAACATAATCTCATAATCCATCAGATCCTATCAAACTCAACATAGCAATGGCAGAAATATTACAAAGGTGCCTCGATCATGTTGGGAAGCTCACGAGGTCTAAACAATGAAGATCAAAGAGGGGAGGAGAACATCACATAGCTACTGATCACGGACCCATGGTCCAAGCAAAACTACTCATGAGACATCCGGAGAGCATCCATGGTGGAGAGGAGACTCCCGGAGATCAATCCTCCCTCCGGCAGGGTGCCGGGAAGAGGTCTTCTCGTGCTCCCGATCTTCGGAAGCACGGCGGCGGCGGAACAGAGGCGATTTCGCGGAATAGGGTTCTCTTTCTGGGGTTTTCCCGTGACGGGGGATAAATAGGCGAAAGGGGGCAGCCAGAGGTGGGCCAGGGGCCCAAGGCGCCCCCTTGGCGCGACCAGGGGTGGGGTCGCGCCGGGTGGCCGCCTGGGCCCCCCTGGCTCCCCTCTGGCCCCTCCCGGGCTCTTCTCGAAGCTTACGTCACGCTGATTTTTTATCTGAATTTTCCCGAATTTTTCTGGCACTTTTTATATGGGGGAAAACTGAAATAGAAAAACAGCAGAAAACAGGAACTGGCACTGGGGTGCACTGAGTTAATAGGTTAGTCCAAATATGATCAAAAGGGTATGAAAGTGTATCTAGATCATAGCAATATCACACAAAACATGCATGGAGCAAGCAGAAATTATAGATACGTTTTGGACGTATCAGTGTCCCCCTTTTTCGTGTGCTGAATCCTGCATGCCTCGCATATGTGTTGTAGAACTCGTGTGCTGCTGCGAAAGAGGTGAACTGCATACCTTTCGCGGGCACAAGTTCTTGCAGCAAGCTCGTGTTCTGCACCGGAACATGAAAATGATTTTCTTTTTGTTAATGAAAGAACGGGCGGGCTGAAAAAAAATTCATAAGCGAACTGCAGCAGTGAATCAAGGATTAGTTGTTAGAATAAGGTCTTAAGGGGTGTTGTTAGAATAGACCCACCCTATATATATATATATATATATTATTAATTTTTATTTCACTAATATGGATTAGACTAATATGGGTTAGGTGTGCACGATGGAGTATGTGTGTGTATGCTTTTTTATCTTCAATAGTGTTTTTACTATTCACTATTGGGTACACTATTCAATGCACTATTTGAAAAAGTATTTTACTATTCCCACTAATATTTAATTTTTTGCTAATATTTGCGCGATAATTATGATATAATGCAGGATCTTATTAAGGCTGGCGAGGCCAACAGCACGAACGACTGTGTATGTGTATGTGTAAAGTCCTACTCGATACTCACCATATTTTTCATTATGTTGTTTCAGATGTAGCTAATTACATTCACTTGATGGTTTTATATGCAAATTTATGGGGTAAATTCCTATCGTCTTCCCAGGCAGTTCCACCCGAATGGAACACTTCTCTACGGCCACAAGGTTCTCATTCAAACGCCACACTAGGCTAAACAGAGAACTACCGGTAGAGGTTTCTCCTATAGGATCCTTAGCATAAGAATTCGTCCCATAAATTCATAAATAAAAAGACCAAGTGAGACAAGAAACTACATCATTTCCACAACATAATTTACATATGGTTTTCCCTTTCGGGAGGCCCCGAAGGGATTACACAAACTAGGAAATTACCTTAATATTAGCTTCGGTGGAGATCTTACAATGTTGATATTATGGTGGCTATCTTACAAGAGAGGAAGTGGTGCTACTACTACGAAAAGAGTGCTCTGGCTAGATCTTCTCAGCTCTGGTGCTCGTACTCTGAGTGTTTTTCCGTGTCTTGCTTCTGAGGCCAGGGTCTCCTTTTATAGCCGCGGGAGATGTGTCTGAGAGCCTTCTCCTCTTTATTAAAATGGTGCACTTCCTCCTTACGTGTCCACTAGATAAGGATGCCTTCACAAACGTGTCCGACAGGATGATGGCTTCTCTTCTTTTCAAGAAATCTTTCACGTGGTTGCTTTGTGGAAAGCTTTCACGTGGGCTTTGTTTGTTGGTGAATAATTCGCTAGCCTCCAGTGTCTTCAATCACATGAGTAACACCATGCACATATGGCACTTACTCACATTGTTTTCTTCACCGTCGGCTTGATTGTATTCTTGCCTTCTTCTTGGCTCAAATATCTGACTTTTATTTGATGCATAATTGCACTCCAATGCCTGCTCTTCAACTCATGGTTGCATGCACACATGAGAATGTGCTTGGCTGCAATGCCTGCTGCTGATATAATTTTTTTTGGAGGGGTCCACCCTGCCCATTTATTTGATATTCCATATCAAATATTAAGACTTATGTAGACTTATATCATAATTTAAAAATATTCAGTTATCAATATTCGGGTTGGGGGTATATGTCCTCCGCGCCCGAATAATTGATAACAATATCAATCTAAATTCGGAATATTTGCAAGTGGCTGTGTATAGTTCCTATTCAGGTAGTTGCCCATGTCCTGCAATATCCATTTGATCAGCTTCTGAGATATTGAAGTCAAATTTCGAGTCACATTCTTTTTTAATTTATTCAAATTTGTTGTCCATTTCCATCCGTATTTCATTTAATATTTCTTCTTTTAATTCATTTTTCATTATTTTTGAAAATTCTTCAAACCTTTTGTCCAATTCTTGGTCTATGTATTTGCTATCCAAAGGGTCAATTCCCTTTAGAAGGCATTATTTATATGTATGATATTTTGGGGAACATTCTTCTTTGATATTCTTTGAACCTGATGGTTCTGCTTTTGCGGCTTTCGGTGTTGGTGGGTTTGATATATTATCATTGGTCCTTCTCCTTTGAATATATTCTTTGGCCTTTGGGTCTATATAGTAATTTTCTCCTATTATTTTTCTTGCCCACATTAATTCTTCATTTATATTATCATATTTCTTGAATGTGACATCTTCTCCTTTCTTTCTTGCATCTATTTTTCCAATCATAACATCTTCCCAGGTCATATATATTCCTGGTTTATTTCCGTCAAATAGGATGTATAGTGCTTCATGCTTTTGCCTTCAAATTTCTTTGGGACTTCAATTTTTGCTGATTTTGGTAAAATTTGATTCATCTTGTTAAAATATTCAGCAAGGCTATTCAGGATTGATAGCATGTGTGACGCCCCCAAAATCAATCCGTGTACAGTAATCATACACGCAGGGTACACGACTGATATTAGGGTGCCACGGTGAGAATATCACAGCACAACACTAAACACAAAAGGATAAACAAATATTTTACAATACCAGGGATCACGAGGATCCGAATACATAAGTCATACAAGCCATAATATCTGAGTACAGACATAGTTAGTCAAGTTTTGCCTTAAGAAGGCTAGCACAAATCACATCAGAGATACAGATCGAAAAGGCGAGGCCTCCTGCCTGGGATCCACAGAACTACTCCTGGTCAACGGGGAACTCGACGTCGTAGTAGGCGCCTCCGGGGTACTCCTGCTCCTGGGCTCCAACGTCGGCTGCAGCGGCCGATCAGGCAAAACAGTAAAGGAAATAAAGCAGGCGAGTATCTAGTATACCCGCAAGTCTTACGTCCGCTACTAAGCATTATGCATTGTATCAATGGAAAGAAGAGGCTGTATATAGTGGACTAAAAGACAGAAATACAGAGCAAGGGTAAGAAGCTAGGCCTAACGAAGACTAGCATCTTCCGACGATGTCTTGCAGCATGAGGTAAGAATCAGCCAACAGTTTATATAAAGCATAAAGTAACAATGCAGCAGAAGTTGCTGCAGCACTGTATAATAATAAGTTGTAATAATTAACAATGCCTCCGAGTTCACCTCCTCGACATCCCCGCGAGGAAGAGAACCCGGAACCATACAGTTTAATAATAGTTTCTAGTGGTAAGATCCAGCTTCAGCATAAAGCGTCCTGTTACCGTGGACACGGCTATTCGAATAGATTAATCTTCCCTGCAGGGGTGCACTTGTGTTACGCTACACGCACGGATCTCCAGGGTGTCGGGAACCTTGTTAGGGAACGCTCCACCGAGGCTATCCGACACTTCATAGCCCATCTTTCAAACTCAACAGCGAGGCCATCCGCCGGTCTACATCCTAAGTACTCAGGGCCTTGGATCCCAACCCTGACGTACTCCTACACGGTGCGTGGGTGGCCGGGAAGCCGTAACAAAAACAACACAGCTCGAGCCAAGAAGACAACGCACTTCCCGGCAATCAGCCCGCGGTACTGCTGACGTCCGAAGAGTCCTCGGACGACACTACGAAGCAGAGGAGCCCATAAACTCGTAATTCCCACGGGTAGGTAGTGCGTACATGGCATATAGCAAACTCAAGACATTCACTGAACCATTTAGCATTTTATTTAACCTGCGAGACAAGCGTTATCGTTGCCTCGACTTAACTGACCCGCGGACAACGATAGCAGCCAGGACCACCAGTACCTCGGTGCCTGCCCCGTCGTCCCACCAAGTCACAGCGGTTACCAACAAGGTGAACCGTCTCCTTACCTTGTCTCACGTGTGCTCCTGTAGGAGCTCGACTTTCGTGGTTCGGTAACTCTCGCGGCCAACGATCAGGGGCCAAGCACACCGGTACACTGGTCGTACCCTCCCTGTCGTCCCGTCGCAATACCTCTCGCGGGCACCGTTGGGTCGCCCGACTTCTCACCTGAAGGACAATCGCTGTTCAGGACCCTATGGCGGTAAGACAAAGTCAGCATCGAGTGGAGTACAAGGATTACTCCTTGATAGCTCACACTTGAGGTGACTAGGCATAACCCAGATAGGGGCCTTAGGCGGTGTCTGCTTTGTACCGTACCTGTGCAGTTGTATATATAGTATCCGTGTTCACCCCCCTGAGTGATCACGACCCGCTATCTAGTCCTAGCTAACAATGCGCAGGGTTCACTGCTGAATATATGCATAATTATAATAGGCAGCATAGGATAAGAAAGGTACATCAAGGGGCGACAAAATCAGGCTATGCAATGGAATAGGATTGTAATCGTAGCAGCAGCAGTAACAATGCCTAGTGATAGGGGTCTACTGGAGATTAAGGGGGGAAGAAATAGTAAATACACAGCAAGCATATACAAACAGATGCATGATATGATAGATGAAATGTTAACGGTATTCTAACGCAGTGCAATGCACATTGCTCGGAACGGAAATTCATCTGAGGATGAACTACCGGCTCCGGATGATTACCGGACAGGGTGTCCGGAGGGGGAAGGATCAAGCCGGAGGTGTCGGGGGTACCGGACAAACATAAGGGGGGTGTATCCGTGCTAGTTGATCTATTCCGAGAAACATCCGTGTTCGGAATAAATTCATCCGGGTACTTTAGCGGTACCGAACAATTTATCGGACTGCCGGTCCGGAGGGGGACGGTTCAATGTTCGTTGTGTTAGAGGGGCGTGATAGACATACGGATAGCGTACTCGTATTCGTTTTATTTTTCTGATCAATTTTCATGTATAAAGTTTTTGAATCCGAGTTACGGTTTAAAAGTTATTGAATTTCAAAGTTTAAATCATTTAAATGATTTTCTGAATTTCTTTTATTATTTATTCAACATTATCCAGAACATTATCCAAAACATTATCCAAAACAGTGTCTGACATGTGGGACCCACCTGTCAGCCTCTGTTTATTTATAAAACATTTTAATTAAAACCAATTACAGTGGGGGCCCACATGTCATACTAACAGAAATAATTTAACACTTATTTAATTAACTTAATGGCCTAGGGCCCACCTGTCATAGACAGTAGTTAATCCAAATGGATTTAATTTAACCAACCGTTTTGATTAGCAGGAGGACCCACATGTAAGTGACCCATAGGGGTTAATTAACCCCTAATCGTTTTTCTGACGAAGGGGCCCTCATGGCAGTGGCACGGGCAGCTCGCCGGCGGCGAGGGCAGCCACAGCCGACGAGCTTGCGCTGGATTCCGGTGGCCGTCCGTGACGAGGTTTGTTGCTGCGTGTCCCTAGGTACGAGCCGCATCCATTCCAGCAAGCAACTCGAGACGAGATGGCCGGAGGTGAGCTCTACGTCGCCAATGGCGGCGGCGGTCTCTGGAGGTGCACGAAATCGCGGCTACGGCACCATCCAGGGGACGCGAACTAGTTAGCGCGAAGCTACGGTTCATCAGACACGCGAGGGTGCCAAAAGCGCGCGCTGGAACCCACGGTGGGCACGGCTATGACCTCTACGGCGGCGGTCAGTGCAAGACGAAGAGGGGAACGCAACTGGAGGTTATCAGGCGGCGGAGAGCACTTGGGGATTGTTTCGGTGCTCACCGCGGTCGGGTCGGGGATGGCAGTGAGCTCGATTGTGGCGTGAGGCGGTGGCAATTCCTCTGCGATCTCCGGCGGCTCGAGGTTGAAGACGACCCGATGCGCGCGAGGTGGAGGCTCCGGGATCGATTCCTTTGGTGAGGTGGCGTGGACGTCGACGGCGGGGCTCGGGGACAGTCTGGTTGGGGCTGGGGGGCAGTGTGGCCGCGGGTGTTCACGAGCCCGTGGCCATGGCTGCGTCGGGCGGGAGGTGGAAGTCGATGGAGAGAAGGGGAGGAAGGGAAAAATGGTGAGGCGGTGTCCAGGGGGCGCAGGGGGGGCCTTATCGTCGACTGGTGCTACAGGGGGGAGCAGGTGAGGGAGGGGGGGCTCCAGCGGCGCCCATGGCCACGGCTGTGCCACGGCGTCGAGAAGGTCGTCGACGTGATGGGGGCAGGTGGTGGGGTGGTACACGGGCTGTGGGGTTGGGCCGAGGTGGGCCTCGCCTGGGGCGAGGGATAGCCCCTTTTTTCTGTTTGTTATTTTTCTTTTCTGTAATTGATTTATTAACCCTAGAATTTTTGTAAAATGTTATTGGTGTTTGTAAATTGGGGTTACATATTACTGAGGTGCCACAAAAGTTTTTGCAGCAAAAGGAAATCATTAGATATTTCTTTTAAATATTAAATGCCCAAAGTAAGGGTTTTAACCTACTGTTTGAATTGTTTGGAATTTTCTATAACTTAATAAATACCCAAAGTTGGTCCAACATGTTTATAATGATTTTAGGCAATTTAAAAAAATGGTTTCAGGATTTATGGAACAACTTTATTTGAACACTTTGGTTTTAATTTTTATTCAAAGCAGTTCCAACTATGGTGTAGTTGCATGATGAGGAAGATGCATTGGGATCTTGGTTTTGATTACCAACCAGCATGGTTTGAAAAGAGCAGATGTAAAATTTGATTAAGGACAGGGGATAGCAGTGATTAACAAACAGTGATGGTCAACAGTGATGATGATTACTGTTACAGAAACTGAGGGTGTTACATCATGTACCCTTTGTCTTCTCTTTTGTTACAATATTGATTCCAAAAATTATCAAGTATGCACCGCTGGATATCATCAATTCGAATATAATTCTTCGGCTTGAAATTGAATGAATTTGGCGGAAATATCTTCAATTTATTCTCATCTCCAAAGATGAAGCATTCATTCCCAGTTGGAAGTAGTCCTCTCTTCATTTCTGTAAAATTGATGCACGAGAAAATATGTCAGGCAAAGTATTATCCTTTCCCTTAATATGCTCAAAATTTACTCTATATCCATTTCCAGTTATGGTATCTTCAAATAAGACCCATCTTCTAGTCGAGCTTTTCTTACTATTAATTTGATTATAATATCTACATATTGCTTCACAATCAGTTCGTACTGTAAATTCTTTAAATCTGAGGTATAATCTGAAAGCATTTATTGCATTGAGTACTGCAAGAATTTCTCTATCAATATTATTTACCGTCTTTAAGTTATAACTTCCTGAAGCGTATCTACTGATCTTTTCTTCTGCCTTAGGGGAATATTTATTTGGTTTCTGTTTTAATATAGCACCCCATCCTACCTTAGATGCATCGGTTTCAATAATAAAATAATTGTCTTCTAAAGGCAATTCCAAAGGCTTTAAATTCTTGACCTTTTCTTTAATGGCCTTTACTAATTTTATATCCTCGGAGTTAAAGTATCTTTGACCATTCTTTCTTAATTTAGCATATAGAGGTCCTGCTAACTTCGCTAAATTATCTATATAATTTCTTGCATAGTTTACAATTCCTAAAAATTGTTGTAAAACCTTTTTATCACTCATATTATCAGGAAACTGTAAAATTTTCTTTGCAATATGTTCTTGTAAATATATTTTCCCTTCTCCTATTTCATGCCCAAGGAAATTGATTTTCTCTTTGCAAATTTCCATCTTCTTCTTTGATAGTATTAGCCCATTTTGCTCTACCTTTCTAAAGAAAACTTCAAGATGAGCTATATGTTCTTTGTATGATTTTGAGAATACTAACAAATCATCAACATATACCAATATAAATGCTTGATTTTCATTAAATATATTTTGCATTTTTCTTTGAAATAGTGCAGGTGCATTCTTTAGCCCTAGTGGCATTAGTAGCCATTCATAGTGGCCTTGCAGACAGGTAAAGGCTGTCCAAGGAATAGATTCCTCTGACATCTTAACTTGCCAAAACCCTGCTTTCAAATCAAATTTAGAGAAATATCTGCTCCCTTGTATTCTATTGATCCATTCTTGCTTATTAGGTATATTATATGCATCATCTACTGTGTTGTCATTTAGTATTTTGTAATTAATTACCATTCTAGATTTTCCTCTAACTTCTTCAGCATGATTTCTAACTATAAAGGCAGCAGATCGATGAGGACTTCTGCTTTCTCTAATTGATTTTAATTTTAGTAGCTCTTCAATATGCATTTTAAACTCTTCAATATATTTAGGAGTAGCTTCTATTGGTCCCGACTTAATCATATAGTCTGGATTTATAATGTTTATTTTGCAAACTATGGAGTTCTTATCCCAATGTTTCATTGGTATTTCTCCAATAATTTGTATATTCTCTAGTCTTTGTACAATTTTGTCTATATCTTTTTTGGATTTAATATCTCTATACCAATTTGGCGAGAATGATTGTAATCCTATACATTCTGTATGTGTATTTTCTATATGATATTCTTCTATGGTCTCACTAAGTTCTTCTTCTTTGCAGAATTCCGGGGAATTTGTGCAATATTCCTCTTCTAAATTAGATATTTCTACATTATGTGTAGATTTTCTTTGCTTTCGTACCTCTGATATGTATGGGAGATTATCTTGAAATGGGATAAATGTAACCCCCTCTTCATGTATAATTGTGGTTTGCACAGATTGTTGTAAAAATCTTAATCCTATTATCATGTCATCATTTATTACTGACAAATCTCTTATTGTAATTTCATCTATGATATATTTTGTGCCATTTATATAGGCTTCAATATTATATGCTAGTTGGTTATGGATTTTCTTTATTCCTGACATATCTGTGGATACTTCGGCTATCTTGTCATCTATAGTTTTGACTATTTCAGGACATCTCACAAAGTATTTGTCATGAATGATATTCTTTGTGCAACCAGTATCTAGTAGTGCTAATATTTTATAAGAAATATTTGGATTTAGTACTATTCTGACTGGGATTATTATCCCTAGAACTTCTTTGAATGGTAATCGCACAATATATTTGTTTCCAAAACTAGTTATAGCATCTTTTAATTGTATTAGCTTATCTCCTTTTTTATCTCTTACTGTGACCATTTGTTCCTTCATTTCTGTGCTTCCAGCAGCCATATTTTCATGTTCTTCATTATCTTTTTCTTTCAGATTTTCTTCTAGCTTATCTTTTAATATTTCTAACTCCTCTTCTAGTTTATTTATTCTATATTCTAGATTTCTAACTCTTCTATTTAATATATATTCATCTGGTTCTAATTCTATTTCCTGTCTCCAACCTTGATTTCTTGCCTTTAAGCAAGAGGCACAAGCTTGCTTTAAACATAGGTTACATGTGGACTTATTCTCTTGGCTTGGGTAATATATGCAAAAGGCACATTTAATATTATAATCACCTTTTCCTCTAATCCAGTCATGCTCACAATCTACTTGGTTCATCATTTCAATTTTGAGACCTGCTAATTCATCTATTAGATCTATCTCATCACTGCTTGATTCTTCTTCTAAAACTTCATTTTCTATTTCATCTGTATCTATGATTGAATATATTGACTCATCATCTTTTATTTCATCATCACATACTAGAATATTTTCGTTGACGCTGTCTATAATTAATACTCTCTCTTGCTCTTCATATTTACTAGAGTACCTTTTTTGATCCTTATTTGGACAAGTTTTACTCAGATGGTCAGGTGAGTTGCATATAAAACACCTACAAGTTTTATCATAAGATTTTCTAGGATTATATCTTCTTACATTTCTCTTATGTAAGAAAGGGGCTCTATTATCAGACCTTCTTAGGAAATATCTTTTCTTTGTTCTGAAATTTCTATTATCTCGCATTTGGGGTTTATAATGTTTCTTGCTTCTATGCCTTTCTTCCCCATATGTGAGTGGTATTTGGACAATGTTATTACAGAAATTGTAATCTGATTTCTTCATAGACCTTTGAACTTGTATATCTGTACATACCTTTCTTAAATGTTTAAAAACATATGTTATGGCCTGTGATATGTTTAAAACCGTTCCTGTTGTTTCCTTCTTGTATTCTTCAAATATTATAGATCCTAATGGATCAGGTAATTTATTAAAATATCTTTCAACTACACCTTTATTAAAACCTTGCTTAGCGGTTGTAGCGTTATATAAGTAGTGTTGAGAAAATTCTTTTATGCCTTTCCAACTAGTTAACATTAATTTTTCTATTTCTCTCAACCTTTCATTTTGTAATGATGTATGGCCTAATTCTGGATCTTCTGCTATAATCATATTTGATATAACATTTGCAAAGTTATTTGGATTACTTTGAGCTCTTTTTAATTCTTCATATTGATTAGGATAAGTTTCTACCCATTGTTCCCATAGAACTTTTACTGACTCTCCTAAAAATGTCTCAAGATATGTTAACATATCTTCAACCTTAGTGCCTATACTATACTGGTTTTGTATATATTTTTGCACGATCAGTCCATTCCAAATGCTAATTATATTTGGCCAATCTATAGGGTCATGGGCGGCTAAATTCAATATCGCACCATCATTCCTAGTATTTTGAAATTGTACTGGCTTTTCAAAATCTCTTCTTCGAGAACCCATATATTTATATTGTCCGGGAATATATGTAGGTTGATAGTCATCTTTCTCTGGGGGCCATTTTCCAACTGATCTGGTTGGTCTCTCCCTTTCACCTTCTCTTTTTACTGAACTATCACCATATCCCTTTCTTATTTTATTACTATTGTCTACTTCCATTGCTTCCATAGCATTTTCTAAATTGTGTAGCCCAACCTCATCCAGGGAATTATAAAAGTCACTATTTTGTTCTGAATCATCATAATATTCATCTTCTATCCACATTTCTCTCATTAATTCCTCTTCTTCCTCATAGCTTTCTAATAATAACTTATTATTTATATCCCATTGCTCTTCTTCACTAATAACTTCATTTTTATGAATTTCAACAATATTCTTACCTTTGTTACTATTGTTGTTGTTAATGTTATTGTTATCAATCACAACAATATTATTACTACTATCTCCTTTCTTTTCTGGTACTGAGGTGGTGTTTGGCTTGGTTGAACTAGTACTGGCAATTTTTCTCATTTTTTAATTTCTTTATTCTTGCAATTTCTCTAATGATAAACAATTCTCTTTCTCTTATCTTCGGCCAATCCTTTGTCATAGAATTACTATATTCCCATTCTATATGCTTTAGTTTATTTTCCCAATGAATTATTTCATCATCTAAATTAACCTTTTCCATAAATTCGGTCGCTCCTTTATTCTTGTCATCACTAGCTTCTGATTCTGATATAAGAGATTCTGTATCTTCTATGGATGCAGATTTATAATTCATAAACCTTATACTGCTACTACCTTCACAATTTTGGTAGCTTATGTAATTTTCAGGTTGTGTTAACTCCTTCTTTTCTATTAGTTCACCTATCTTCCATTCCTCTCCTGCTCTTTCTTCGGAACCAATTTTAAGAGGATTCATAAATTGTATACCTTTAGACTGCATGCTATGAATTACATCATTTACATTAACTCTATATCTAGAATTGCTTCTATTAGTGAGTCTTCCTATAAATTCTATGCTTACCAACAAATTTGTACCTTTAAAATCTTCATATCCTTTGGTTTGAAAACCAAAACTCATTTTTTCAATAAATTCTTTTACAGGCATCATTAGGTCTGGGGCTATGTATGTTATTAATCTATTTTCATTCATATCACCTTCCATAAAGCCTAATGCTGCTTTATCTACTGAATCCCATCTTCTATCCAGTAGTGTTATTAATACTTTAGCTCCTAATTTCTTTCTTGGCATGCCCTTTATACCTATGATATACATACCTTGATGAATGTATTTATAACCACAATATTTAAGATCATTTTCAATACTCTTGCTTACAATTCTTAAATCTATTGGGTGTGTCAACACACTCAGTTCTACTTCTCTGGATATTCTGTATAAACCACTCTTACTTTCAAACATACCCATATGATAAACCTGTTGTGGCTTTATTTTTCTTAAAGTATCCTTTTGATATCTTTCTAGGTCTCTTTGTATATCGACAACTTCTTCTAAACTTTCAATATCATCAGCCTTGCATGATAGTCTATGCTTTATGGCCAGCGGTCTCGAGTCTTGCCTTACTAATTGGAGGTTTCTGTCTCTTCTAAAGAGGCTGTTAGATACGTCCATTTTTCTGAGTTAATATTCCTTGATGCGGCTACTATTCCTAATGATGCTA
The DNA here is from genome assembly GCA_950022295.1 of Bromus sterilis. NCBI lineage: Eukaryota > Viridiplantae > Streptophyta > Magnoliopsida > Poales > Poaceae > Bromus > Bromus sterilis. Next base: position 263,213,745 of record OX465596.1, on the reverse strand, counting down.
GCATAATACCTTTGTTGCTTCGTGTACTGTTCAGTTTATCCAAAACCTGGATTAATAATTGGAGAATAGTATTATTTTGTCTTATTATTACTTTGGAGTCTTCTTTTGGCGATTCGTGATCAGAGAAACCGATAGAAGGAGATAAATATTTGGTTACTTCTTTTAGAGCTTGATTATATTCGGACATACAATTATGAAAGGATTAAACCTTTTATTTCTAACGCCAAGTTTTTGATATCTGAAATATCATGTTTTATTTCGATCGTTGGCGACAATTCTTTACTTTTACTTGGATGGTGGACTATATTTTTTTCAATGGATAAAACTTCTTCTTTAATATAGTCGTTATTCTTACAGACAATATTTTGTTTCGCTTTTGCTTCCTCTAGCTTATGCAAATCTAGATCAATTTTATTATTCAATGCCGAATACCTTTCTATGAGTTTTTGGTATTCTTTGAATAAACTATCAAATTTTTTGAGCTAGTTGATCTTGCCTCTTTCCCCACGATATAAAAAAGTTATATATGAGATCGACGATTATATTTAGCTGACTTTGAGAAGTATGCTAGATATGTTCTTCAGAGGGATTTATTCTGCACCTTATATTAATATTTTCCTTAGTATTTATAATTCTACCTGTGCTAACTTCTAAGTTTAAATATTTTAATCTTTCAATGGTTAAACACTGGACCTGATACCAACAATATAGATTAATTATTAAATTTTTATTTCATTAATATGGATTAGACTAATATAAGTTAGGTGATCTTCAATAGTGTTTTTACTATTCACTATTGGGTACACTATTCAATGCACTATTGGAAAAAGTATTTTACTATTCCCACTAATATTTAATTTTTTGCTAATATTTGCGCGATAATTATGATACAATGCAGGATCTTATTAAGGCTGGTGAGGCCAACAACACGAACGACTGTGTACGCGTATCTGTAAAGTCCTACTCGGTACTCACCATATTTTTCATTATGTTGTTTCAGATGTAGCTAATTACGTTCACTTGATGGTTTTATATGCAAATTTATGGGGTAAATTCCTATCGTCTTCCCAGGCAGTTCCATCCGAAGGGAACACTTCTCTATGGCCACAAGGTTCTCGTTCAAACGCCACACTAGGCTAAACAGAGAACTACCGACAGAGGTTTCTCCTATAGGATCCTTAGCATAAGAATTCGTCCCATAAATTCATAAATAAAAAGACCAAGTGAGACAAGAAACTACATCATTTCCACAACATAATTTACATATGGTTTTCCCTTTCGGGAGGTCCCGAAAGGATTACACAAACTAGGAAATTACCTTAATATTAGCTTCGGTGGAGATCTTACAATGTTGATATTATGGTGGCTATCTTACAAGAGAGGAAGTGGTGCTACTACTACGAAAAGAGTGCTCTGGCTAGCTCTTCTCAGCTCTGGTGCTCGTACTCTGAGTGTTTTTCCGTGTCTTGCTTCTGAGGCCAGGGTCTCCTTTTATAGCCGCGGGAGATGTGTCTGAGAGCCTTCTCCTCTTTATTAAAATGGTGCACTTCCTCTTTACGTGTCCACTAGATAAGGATGCCTTCACAAACGTGTCCGACATGATGATGGCTTCTCTTCTTTTCAAGAAATCTTTCACGTGGTTGCTTTGTGGAAAGCTTTCACGTGGGCTTTGTTTGTTGGTGAATGGCCCTGTTTGGATACTCTAACTCGGTTAGAGGTTAGAGTTAGATTCTAACTCTAGACTAACCTTGAACTAACTCTAACCAAGGAGGTGTTTGGATGGTGGGTTAGATTGGCAATAAATGTACCTTTTCCAATCATTTGACTACTTTATTCAGGATTTGATTGGTGGAGGTAGAGGGAAACTTAACTTTTTTGGGCCCTACCTAACTCTAACCCAAATAAGCACCTCTTGGATGGGTTAGATTTTTGGGTGGGTTAGATGCATCTAACCAACTCTAACCCTCCTGTTTGGATGTTTTGGGGTTAGTTTGGTACAATCTAACCAACTCTAACTCTAACCCATGGAACCAAACAGGGCCAATAATTCGCTAGCCTCCAGTGTCTTCAATCACATGAGTAACAACATGCACATATGGCACTTACTCACATTGTTGTCTTCACCGTTGGCTTGGTTGTATTCTTGCCTTCTTCTTGGCTCAAATATCTGACTTTTATTTGATGCATAATTGCACTCCGATGCCTGTTCTTCAACTCATAGCTGCATGCACACATGAGAATGTGCTTGGCTGCAATGCCTGCTGCTGATATATATATATATATATATATATATATATATAGGGGTCCACCCTGCCCATTTATTTGATATTCCATATAATGATATGGTGACTTATGTAGATTTATATCATAATTTAAAAATATTCAGTTATCAATATTCGGGTTGGGGGTATATATCCTCCGCGCCCGAATATATATATATATATAGGGTGAGTCTGCTAACGCCTGAGCAAACCCGCTAAACCAACGGGAAAATATCCAGTGCTACCAGCCATGACATGATACGATGCTCCAGGATGCATGGTGCGTCAGATTTGAATTAGAGGGGCAGGATCCAGTTACGGGTGTATTTATATATTGCCCCTTAGAACATTTGCATCTTGCCCCTAGAAAGTACCATGACTTGCAAAAATCGCCTCAGATGATCTAGATTGCCTTGAACGGTTCCGCGGCTGATTCTCCTGTACCTAAACACATGACATTGATTTCAATCTGAGCGCATTTTTAAATCCAGAAAAAAAGTGTTAAGTCACCTAAGCTGAAGCTATCATAGATAACCATAACCAGATCCTTTACATGATAAGCACTAGCATTAGTGCCGACAACATACTGAAGGCTAATTACAGATTCAGATACTACAGGTTACAGCTTCTCTTATTTGTGCCATTGACAGTAAAGCTATATCGACAAGCAACAAAGAAAGACAGCTGATTCTTGCAGCATTCAGCTCACCATCAACATTTGCTCTTAACAAATTCAACGAGGAAACCATTTTCCATTTCTGTAGCCATAGCTGCAATATCGATGATCCAAATATTTAATAAAAATCTTTCAAAAATCCATATCCAAAAATAATGGTACAAGCTAGCAAGTGGTGTGAGGTGGCAAATTGCCAAACAACATTCATCAAAAGATCAGCAGAACATAAGCATTTCAACAAATAAAGGTGCACGATATGCTACCATCTGTCTAGGAATTAACACGACCTTAATATATATTTACCAGCATACTATTTAGTTCACTAATTTACATAATTAAACCAAACATCTTTACTACAGATCACTTGGTGAGTCCATATTCTCCTTTTACACCCTTCTGGTTGGGCACAAATGCACACCTGCATGATAAAATTAAGAATTACAATAACCTACAAAAACCTTCACAAGTTTGTACAACATAAATATGAGAAATCAGTAAACGCTTTTTGGATGCCAAGCAACCTGCATGTGTGTTCCACCATCTAATTCCCCTGATCAGTTTTGTTGTTTCTTGACCCATAAGACCATGTAAAAATTAATTTGTTAAACTAAGAGACCATGACATGCTCATAAGTCACAACCAATTGAGTTATATTCACCTCCTTTTCTTCTTTCCAACCAACTGAATTCAGGCTGTCGAGTACAAAAAGTGGTTAACCTCCCTTCATGTTTTTGTTCTCTTGTTAGGAATCTAAAATGTGATGACATCTTAATTTACCCAATATATTGTACAAAGTCAAAGAAGACACTATGTTTTCATCAGCAAGTGAGGTTATTACCTAAATGGACAGCAAATCAGCTTATTACATTATGATAAAGTAATTTTGATTCATCAAACTTTTCTAATTCTAGCTGCTACAAATTGAGAACAAGTACATGGATTTCTAGTACTCGGTGGTCTCAGCCTAACCTAGAGGTCTAATGGGATTTCCATTACTCCAACATTATTGAGCCTAATGAATTTTAGTCAATCACTCAATGCTCACTTTCACTAGGTTGTACATGAGGTTTTCCACTACTGTATGTAATTAGGAAACACTCTATGAGATTATTAAGAAAGATTATAAAGTTCAGATAGAAATGTGAGGACAAGAAGTGGAATTCAATAGTACAAAATGGTGATGCATATCTCTGCTCCAAATTAATTTAACATCTGTTGCAACTGAGTTGCGAGACACACAATTTTCATAACTAGAACCAATAATACATATAGCTGTAGAAAATTTCACTTTTTAATTTGGTGACATAGAATTTTAAGTTTGTAACAATAGCTATGAGTTTATAATATTAGAGTTGTGAAACTCCAGCCATGTCTAGAAGTAACCCATAATTCACCGAAGGAATAGGCAAAGAGGAACCTTTTTCTTTATATATGTTCTCAAACTTATATTCTAGTGAAAATGCTTTAGCATATCAAGACTTTTGCACTGTCTTCCATGCCATGCTTTCTATGATTAAGGGCTACATTTGTGGAGAAGAATTAATCTTATATTCTGAAGACTATATGTCTGAATGAACAAAGTTGTTGCTGCCAAAAAAATGTAGATAGCTTTGGGCTGCTACTGCCTGTTGTTACATCTTCCTCGCCAGAGGTAGTTGTTGCTACTTCATTTTGTTTAACTATCCTATTAGGATAAAATTCTGGTTTCAGTTCTATATGTAGAGCCACATATAATCAGATTTTAGGATGAACTAACCATTTGTGTGCATAGCTCCTCTCATATGTGTTGCACTCACTGACGAATGAGCCACGGACAACCATGGAATACAACTCTGAGCCTAGTACATAACTACCAATGCACACACAACAACATTTGGAGGAGGTAGCTTGAGCTCCGGTCACTGCTACATGTGCCACATCGGGCGCACCTGACGGCGGTGATTGGACCTGTGCAGCGCAGACATCCAGTTCTAAATCAAGAGAATCAAATTCAAGAATGTGAACACCAGGAAACCACCATTTACAGATGAGGAGGCACTGCCTCTTACCTGATCGTCGCTGGGTAGGGTCTCCGGCTCCCGCGACTTGGTCAGCTCCAGCGGCGGCGGGGAGAGGTTCGTCCTCGCTCCCATGGAGATGTCAACACGTTGGAATGACTCTGAGCGAAAGATCGGGCATATGCGCGACCTCCCTGTAGGTTGCTCTGGATTGGGGTTACTAACGGCGGATGGGGCATGCTCCATGGTGGGCGGCGGCGGCAGGACCTAGGCGCCGGCGGTGGGGGAAAAAGGTCGTGTTGAACAAGAGGCAAACAAAGAATAAAGTGCACTTGGGCTAAATTACTGAAAAATCCCGGGGGTCTTTTACATGATTTTCAGTGTGAACTGAGCCGCTCAATCCTGTTCCTTCGGTCCAGATCCAATAGTCCACATGCTTTCGGATCAGGGGATCATACCACGCCTCGTATCACCAGATATGCACTCCTAAACCAACATAGAAGCGATAGACGCGCAAGTCAGAACTCGGAACACCCCATCCACGAAACCACACCACATCGGCTTCTTGCCTCCCCCGCTCCCCTCCACCTCCTCCCCATCGCGCTTTCCCCCACCTCACAGCTTCTTCTCTGGTGAGAAGCCCGGCACCACCACCCCGACGCAGCAACCACACTCACCCCACCCAGCCCCGCCACCACACCTCTCCGTCGGCCACTGCTCGTCCCCGTCGCCTCCAAGTTCTGGTGTGCCGCTCCGCTGCAGTTCCCCCACCGCCCCAGCCAGATACTCCAGATCCCACGCCCATGTCTCCCCCCTTGGATCAAGCCAAGGGAGGCCCCGCACGAACGCGCGCCACCAAGGGATCGGCATCGACCCGACCTCCCTCCTCCTTGCGCCAGCGCACTTCCTCTTCGTCCATCATGCACCACCCCATCCCCTCGCCGGCTCCGGCCTCCCATCATCTCTCCGGCAACGAATCTGGGCGCCCGGTCAACCTCATCGTCACCCATCGCCTGTTCTGCTGGGATTTGGTGCCTTCTCCCCGCCCCTTCCTCTCCAGCCCGCCGGCGCTCAGATCTGAGAGCTCCTGTCGGCTTCCCACCACCCAGCCAAGTCGCCATCGGGTCCATGGCGGCCGATCTGCCCCGCTTCTTCTCCCTCCTGAGGTCTCCCTCTCATCTCTCTAGTGCCACGGCCAGGCCATGACCGATGGGAAGCCTACTTGATGGATCCGCCTGTGGCACGGCTCCTTCAACCCCCCTGCTGGGCACCAGATTGAAGATCCCCTGCATGAGCGCGCTGCTACGAAATCTCGAGATCGATCTCTTCCACCTATGTTGCTCGCTGCTCTCCTCCGCATGACTCTAGGGAAGGCCTAGCACATCACCGGCAACACAGCGGCAACAGGAGTTCAAGTATTGTGCAGTTTTTAATCTGAGTGTATTTTACTTTGGGCTAATGTTCAGTATTGTGCGCTTTTTAATTTGAGTGTGGTTCAATTTGTATGCAGTTTGCCATGGCGCGCAGATCGCCGAGCGGAGTATGATGGTTGTTGCTGTTGCACTGCACGTCCCCGTCCATGGAGTACAATTCATCTTGCAGTGCACCCCCACGACAGTTCGAGAGCCAAGATCCCCCTTGCAGTGCACATCCTGCTTTCTAACATTTTATATTTCACTTGGTAAAATCGGGTGGTTCTCTTGTACTGTGTGCATTGGTTCGGTTTCATCTATTTTATTTGATGTAAAAGGATCTAGGCCTAGTTTGGCAGCACAGTTTTTCTAAAACTGAAGTATTCTAAAACCAAAGTATTCCACCATCTGGCTAACAAATACCATAGTTTTTCTTCTTTCTCAGTTTTTGAAAAAAGAGGGTCTAACCTCTTTCTCAAATACTTCAAAAAAACCACAGTTTTAGAGAATACTTCAGTTTTAAAACCACAGTAATTATTGAACCCAAACACCTTAAAGTATTTAATACTTCATTATTTTGAGAAACTGAAGTATTCTCTAAATACTTCAAAAATACTTTGCTGCCAAACTAGGCCTATAATCTGTTTTATTTGATGTAAAAGAAGAGAACAGGAAAACAACTAGCAGTTTGTTGTTTATTTTTAATGTTGTATACTTTGAGCAAAAAATGATGTGATCTATTTGTGCTGGTCCTGATGCATTTGTAATTTTTTATTTAGGAAAATGCAGTTCACAAAACCTTGACCATTATAATGCACATGCGCTTACAAATAAATGTTAAAAAAATAAAAAAATCTCATGCTTTTCGCTTGGACACATATCATTGTTCACTTTTACTTCGATGTGAGATGCACTCACATAGTAACAACAAATGTTCAAAATTGAAAGAGGTTCACTGGATGTAGTTCTTTAGCGGTTCTATATTAGGTAAAAAACTAAAAAAAGTTATGCAGGGAATAGCAAACGTTTTGATAACAAAACAAAAAGGCGTGCAGTTATTTATGTTCGACATTGCATTGTGATCGCCCGACGGATGTAGTTCACTTCACTAATTTCGGATCCATGAGAAAAGCATGCATCTCTATTTACCGATAATGCAGTGCGGTTGCACGTTGGATGCAATCACATGTAGTTCGCTTCGTCCACTTCGGATCCAAGAAAAACATGTGCATTTTTGTTTACCGCGGTGCAGTTGCCCGGCGAATGCATTTCACTTCGTCGACTCCGGGGTATGCGAAAAAACAGAGTTTCGCAATTTACAAAAATTGATGTTGCTCTTAAACCGTAAAGAATTAAAGGATGTGTTATACATACAAATGGAGGCTCTTAAACCGTAAAGAATTAAAGGATGTGTTATACATACAAATGGAGCGTCTCGACGATAGCTATCCAATGGTGTATCAATTGCATCGGTTAGACGAACGAATCAAAAGAATTTACGCAAAAACGGCCCGCTGCCCACATGAGGGCAGAACACGGTTTTTGAAATTACTTCAAAACCGTGCAGAATCTCGAAAAGTGTTAATTACATGAATTGTTCTCCTACTCCATACGAATCCAACTGTGTATCATAAGAAACGTTTCGACAAACGGTTTAAGATAAATCGCAAAAAAAACTCCCGATGTGAAAGTGGGCCACTGCACCGTTTTCAAAACTGTTCTTAATCCGTGATGAATTGGAAGAAGTGTTCAATATGAGAAAGTTGCTCCATTTCCATACGAACCCAGCAGTGTATCACATGCTCAATTCCGATGAACGGTTAAAAAGTTATAGCGAAAACGGTGATGCGGTTCGTTTTTTACCCGAGCAACAACATTTTTAAGTAAGCAGTGCGGTCCTCTTAGCGTTCCGATGCAGTTCGGAAGTGTTAGCAGAATAGTTATTCTGCTAATATTAACAATAGACCGGCTATATATATATAGTGAAGCTATTCATCATCCAGGGTACAGAATAATTTATTCTTCACCCGAGGTAATTTTATGAGCCTTTCATTTTGAAAATTACATTTGTAATACAAATAGTTATATAATGTGGATTCACTACGTAGATTTTGACATAGGAAACAAAATCATTGGTCATAAGATCAAAAAAATTATATTTTATGTATATTTTACACCATCATTTTTACGTTTGTAATTTTACGTAACATAAAATATATTTTGTGATGATTATATTTTTTTACGTTCTCTTTTTACGTATGAAATAAGACAAAATTTATGAAACATAAAATTACGGTGCATTGATGACAAAAGAGAGAGGGGTGAAGAATAACTATTCCTCATCCAGGGTGACGAATAGTCAATCCCTATATATATATATATATATATATATATATATATATATATATATATATATATATATATATATATTCCCATGAGGCTCAAGCAATAATCAACTATTCCACCAAACCCTCTCTATCTTTCTACATGGTAGAGTGAATTGCACGTACAGTCCCTGTACTAGCTTGTTACGTCAAAAACGGTCCCGAAGCTCATGATTTGTCTCGTTACGATTCATCCAAACCCGAGGACGAAGCACATATTGGACCCACCGCGACATATGACGAAGCCATATGTCTCGGATTTCAACATGATATCACAACATTATAGCTACAAGGGTACAACTTCTCATACATTCGGCATACAACTTCCCTAAATACATTACATCAGCGGAAGATATATGTCTGAGTACAAACTAAAATCAAATGCCTAATGGCAAAGTTAAAACACACCATACCCGTAACCACATGGGTCCAGGCTCTCCGCCGGGATCCACCTAACTAGTTGTCGTCGAGTCTCCATGAAGGCGTCCGGAAGAAGGGCATCAGGCTCCTCTGTAGTCCAAGATCGTTTGCATAGGTACCTAGAAGAGAAAAGAAGGGGGTGAGCTATATCAACAAGTCAAATAACTAACTTCTCACGGTAAGATGGGGTAGTGGTTGAGGTTGCAGCCGCACTAGCAATATATGAAGTGGCCAACTATCTATTTAGAGTAAGATGAGAAGCCAAGCATTCGATGAGGATTCGCCTCCAACAAGTCTGCTATCAGCTACTTACGCAGTCATAACACGTGTCCTATTCTTATTTTCATCTTCGCACCCCGACGAAGAAGAAGCAGTCAAGGCACACACACGTTGATCAAGTTTTAGTTATGATTCATTAGATGTTATCTATGAACAAGGAGTGGGTCTCAAGTCGTCCATAACCGTGGACACGGCTTCTCGAAAGGATTTAACCTTGCAGGGTGCAGGGGTGTACCAACTTCCCATTACAAGGCTCCGCACGGACGCCCCGTCTCTCTCAGTTGCTACCCATCATAGGCAACCATTTTATGATTTAGTTCCGAGAAATCGGAAACGTCAGGCCCCTCTAGCTAACAACGCGCAAATCCGGGTGGCCCCCTGTGAGTCGACATCCAACTCAAAAGCCGGTCGCTCTCTTGAATTGTTCTCTATCGTCTGACTCCAGGTTTGGATTACCGTAGCATCACTGTGCTCGAGTCCTTAGCCGGGAAGCTTGGACCAATAAGGAACACTGCCCCTAGTGGTCCGGTTTGTTTAAAATCTACGAGGGGACCCAACCTTGCACACACATGGGGTTTCAAATGGTAAATCATCTTGGGCCACCACTAGAAATGTTTGGAGCTAGGTAGGTAAGAAAAGGGGACCCCATAGTATCCCACACGCGGTTAGGCACGCTCTTCAAGAGACACAATACCCGGAACTTGGGTCCTAGGTGACTCGAATGCAACGAAGCACCAAGGCGGGATAGCCTGACCTTCCATCCTTCACCGAATATAGTCAACATCATAATAATCATATCATCCACAACAATATAATAGCGTGATAGCCCAATCCAAGGAGTAACAGGATAACATAAGTAGCATCTTAAGCATGCATACTAAGCAGTGGTTAAGCAAGCAAGGTACATGGCCAAACGGTTTGCTGGGATGTGGATGACATGGATATTTGGGTTTATTTCAGAGGCATGAATATGAGGTGGGAGGATCAAGCAATCGTTCTATCATATACCTAGGCAAGTGAGCTGAAAGTTATAAGCATGATATATGCTCCCCCTTACCTGTTGAGTTGACGGTTCCGAAGGTGTAGTCATTGCAAGCTCAAATCATCTCTGAAAGTATCCTCGGGAGCATACAAGAAGGAAATACTGGAAAGCAATCAATGGAATTGCATCTATTACTACGGAGAAATCACAAGCAAGCAATGAACAAATAAGCATGATCATGTATGATGCATGTCATTTTAATAACATGGCATGAACATAAGATTGGAGGGTGCAATCCTCCCGAAAAGGATTAGGTAGGTGCTTAATGAATCCGGAGGAATCCCTATGTTGTAATTTTTATGATGCATGATCATGGCATAAACAAGGATGACCAAGATATAAAGAAGAATTGCCCACACATGAGGGTATACCTCAAGATGGGATTAGATAACTTAAATATATGCAAATGACATGGCATAATATGATTCAACTAATGCATCTAATGCAATCAAAGAAAGAAAGAACGGGGCTACGCTACTGAAAAATACAGTCATCGCAAGAACTACGGGGCCTAAAGCACAACAGCTAGGCAAGAATCGAAAGGAACGCACCATGTGCAACGATGAGGGGAGACATGTGCAAAAGTTACACCATTACCACAATAATACTTTCCCAACCAGAAAATGGACAGCACAATCATGTTCCTCACAAAATTCTGCCCCAAAATCATATATAGCATCATATGTTCGGAGCAAGTATGCACATTTGACACGTAAGGAAAAAATAAGGCAGATTGGATGGATTCAAACAGATTTGAATTTATCCAGGAAAAAGAAAAAGGAGGGAAAACCTCTACTGGGTTGTGTTCAGCCGAATTGTCCCAACAACCTCGTGGGTTAGCCTATCAGGCGCCCACGGGCGGGACAAATAGTTGGGCCGAGACCCTCTACATCTGCTGCAAAAAAAAGGAAAACAGGGGGGTTTAATTCGCCTCCAAGGGGGTCAGTCACTAATTAGAGGGCACGCTCTCGCGTGCCCCCACAGAGGTCACTTTTGGCACTCTCTAGATCTGACACGTGTCGCATTTTTACTGTGTCCCACACGAACAACAACTGTGGCTGCGTGCGTACCTGTGGCTTGGACTGTGGCAGGGCTGTGGCTGAAAAACAGTGGTTGTGGCTGAAAAAACTGTGGCTTTGGCTGAAAATAATGTGGCTTTCACTGAAAAACTGGGCTGTGGCAGGAGCTGTGTCTGAAATAATTGTGGCTTTGGCTAAAAAAACGGCGGCTTTCGCTGAAAAATTGTGGTTGTGGCTGAAAAACCGTGACTTTGGCTGAAAAAAATGTGGCTTTCGCTGAAAAAACTGTGGATGTGGCATTGTGGCAGGGTTGTGGCTGCGCGGAAAACTGTGGCTATATCTGGCCTGCGTTGTGGCTGCGCGCCATGCATCCAAAATTTGCCACGTGGAAACTCCGGAGCGCATGAAAAGTGACCTCTGCGGGGGCGTGTGGGAGGGTACCCGCTAATTAGTTGCTCCCTCCAAGGGGAGTTGATATAGGGACCTCCCAGATGCGAGCAATGTCGGGACCCGGAATATGCATATGTAATTCTAACCACAATTCAATAATACGGAGAGCCAAGAGCCATACCCACTTGTCTAAGCAGACAAGGCCAAGTAGAAGACACTCTCGGAAATCTCGAACGTGAGGGGCATCCCATCCAGGCCCGGATGATCAACTGAGATGGGTCCTCATCGTCCGCTCACAAGTCTAAATGCTTATGGGTGGTGAAATCCCATACTCATGGACAAGTCGCCTCAACCATATTGTAAATTGAACCATGGGTATTTACATAGACAACTCCGGCCCAATCCCTTAGTCGGAGTCTCGGGCAGGCTCGATCGTACAACGAAGTGTGTCACGTGCAACCGCATCGCGATGCCCCAAGATGCACACATCTCAGGGCCACTTGGTGTAAGAAAGACCGCCAGCGAGAGAAAAACCAAGCTATCGAACCCCTCACATGACATGCACGATATAAACATACATGCAACATGCATGCCAGGTGAATAACAACAGGTAACACAACATGAAATCTACAAACTCATAGTTTTATTGCATCTTCTAAACAGAGCAGACATAGAAGTATTACAGGCAGATATCACATGACTGTGACCCAACATTACATCAAACATCAACGGAAGCAAAAATATGTCATAGTAAAGACAAGGTTAACAAATGGCTTAAGAAGCCTTTAAGAAAACACCACGACCCTCCAGAGGGACCAGGCTGTTGTCTCGAACTAAATGACTTCGTCGGCGTCGAGCTTGAGGGGGAGGCCACCATCAGGGTTAGTGGTCTCATCTCTAAAACATAAATTAAGCAAACGTGAGTACAAAGTTGTACTCCGCAAGACTTACATCAGAACTATACTACTTATGCTCAGGTAACAAGGTAAAGGAAAGTGGGGTTGTAATGCAGAAAGCTTTGACTTGGCTATCCTGTACGATGACTACATAGAGTTGAGATGAGAAGCACACACGAGTCCATCTAATCTTGATCACCACATCAATACACTACCATGGATTCTTCCTCGACTTCCCCACGAGGAAGCAACCCAAAGCACTCACACTTATCTTGGCAGTTTTTAGAGTATCCATTCAAGTTGTCTAATAATCAAGTAAAGATCTCCAAGTAGTCCATAACCGCGGACACGGCTATTCGAATAGTTAATTAACCCTGCAGGGGTGTACTTCTTCACATACGCATCTACCACTTACCGCCTAGAACTCGTCACCTTCAAGCGGCGCCGGCGAGGATAGTACCACGACACTTACCTCACGGCTCCAACTCTAGTCCAGGGATTCGCCTATCGCAATATGTACCCCAATCGGGAATCCGACCAGGGTTTCCGTTCTGGACTCAAACGATGTATGGACGGTCCGACAAGCCCACCTCGTAGGATGGTACTACTCTTGCCTAAAACCGTGCTACGTTATGAAATCAGATCAAAGAAACAATTAACCCATGCGAATCCTGGACCATAGTCGGAGTGAGTTAGTAGGTTGAGAGGGGTCAATGATCCCAACATGTGGTAGTAATCTGTGTCTTGGATCACAACACAAGAACTCGGGGCCTAGGGCAGTGTAAATGAGACAACCCACTATGCACTCCTACACAACCTCTCATTGTTCAACCTTGTTAGGGTGACTTCACCAACACATTACCATTATGTTGCATTGTTATCTACCATCCCGATAGATCACCCATATGGATCATCTTCATTTCAAACACTCTAAGCATAGCATAAGCATAACATGGATGAAGGGACACATGATGAACACAAGAAATCCTAGATCTTCTAGGTTGAGGTTTGCTTAATACTGTGGCAGAAATGATAGGTCGTGCAAAGGATTGGTTCAACTAGCGGTAGAATGGTAACATGTGAATCACCTAATCATGCATAAGATAGAACAAGAGGGAAATGGGTTTATATAGACATGATCAATGGGGTTTGCTTGCCTTGCTGACGATCACGGGGTGCCACTCTTTAGAGCAGTCGAAAACTACGTCCGACGATAAATCTATCAAGAAGAAGCAGACACCGAGACAACAAAGTATGAATCATACATTGCAATGCACGAACAAGATGTGAAACATAGCATGGCATGGTACTGATGTGACATATGTTCATATTGCAACATATTAATTGAAGTATATTTGGAAAAGAATTCCAAATTCAAGCTCCAAATGAATATTCAAAATTGTCCATATTCCATTTGCTACTGCTTGTTCTTTGTAAACTATTTTTTCATGCTTGTTAGTAGCATATTTGGATTCCATGCATTTTTCTGATAATTCATATATTATTTATTAAATTTGGAGTTATAGATTAAAAGTTATTGAGTTTAAAATTTTATGCAATTTATGGAATTATTTTTATATTAGAAAAGGTTTACTGCGTTAGCCTTGCCTCAGCATGACGTCATGGGGGCACTGACCAGTCAACTGACGCCTGGGACCCACATGTCATCCTCTCTGGGTGAAAACCCGGTTAGTTTAAACTAACCGGGGGATTAGGGGGGCTGGGGCCCCACCTGTCACTGAGAGAGTGGGATTAGTGGGGGGGGGGGGTTAGCGCTAATTAAACCAGGGCCACGCCAGCATCGCCGGTGTTTAGCCGCCGGTGGCCAACCGAGACGGCGGCGTCCTCCTGGACGGCGGCGCCGGGCACGGATAGTTGCGTCGCGACTACTGGGAGGTAGAGCACGCACGCACGCGTCTCCCTGGTGAGCCGGGAGTCAACGGGGAGGTCAAAAGCGACGGCGGCGAGCAGCGGGGCAGCTGCTGGAGCAGTGCTGGGTGGGGAATGGCGAATCCGGCCACGAGAACGAGCGCGAGATGAGGCAAACGGAGCGCATGCTCACCAGGAGCTCGAAGGAGTCGCCGACGAGGTCGGGGATGTCCGGTAGGAGACGTATTTGACGACGGCGTGCCGGCGTCCGTAGCGAAGACATAGGTCGCGAGTGTCGCCATTGGGGCTCCTCGGCTCCAATTTAATAGTCACGGTGACGAAGGCGGCGTCAGCGATCCTCCTGGACACTCTGTCTCGGTCTGGTTCGGCCTCTGGCCGCGTCGGAGCACGGCGGCGCTCTGCGGTGGCGCACGAGCGATGGCAGAAATGAGCAGGGGAGTGTGGGAGAGAGCGGGAGAGGAGGGGGAAAGTGAGTAGCGCGTGCGTGCCATCTCCACGGCGAGGAGATAGGGCTCGGGGGCAGGGAGGAGGTGGCCAGCGGCATCGGCATGGTCGCCACGCAGCGGCCTGCCTGCCTAGCGCGGGGAAGAAGACGCCCTTGCCCCTAGGCTGGGCCACCTCGGCTAGTTGGGCCCAGGTAAGTGGGATTTGCCCCTTTCTTTTTCTCTTTTCTTTTTTATTTATTTCTATTTTGTTTGTTTTGATTTGAATAAAATTTCAAATCATTTTATAAAAATTCCAAAGCATTTTATCTGGACTTAAGTGACATATAACTAGTCACTCCCACTGTTTTGGAATTTTTGAAATTGAAAACATTTGAATTTCAATTCAAATGTGAATATTATTTAATTTCCAAGCTTCTGTTTTAATTTTATGAAAATTCCATGGGCATGAGATGGGACCCACATCACATGAAATGTGATCATGCCTATTTATAGAGATTTTAAAAAAGTTCAGAAGATTTTTGGAAAAAGATTTTTGCCTGGCCATTTATTTAAATATATTTTGAGGCTTTTGCAATATCCACAATTATTAACAAAGGAATTTAAAAATGATGCCTTATTTCTAGAAATAAAAGCACATACCAAAACTAGGGTTGTGACAACTCGCCCCCACTCAGAAGAATTTCGTCCCGAGGTTCAGAAGTCGTCGCGAAGAGGGTGGGGTACTCGACTCGAAGATGATTGTAACAGCCCAGTTTTTGCAAAAATTAAAAAAATTGTTTTCTGCGTGAATTGTTTGATTGTCTGATTTGTTTGCGGTGTTTGCATCCCCGATTTATCGATCGGCGATTATTCCCCCCCCCTCTTATCTCGTACCGGACGGAGACCGGCCCTTGCCACCCTGACACTCGACCTTTGCGACATCGGGTTTCACCCGATCACCGTCGCGAAAACCGCACGAGACCATCCGCAGCCTACGGAACGAAAACCCCGTTTAATAATTAAACGGGTTATTTTTATAGCGCGCCAGAAAGTGTTCTCGGAACGGTTCCAGCGCGAGGTGAACGCCGTCGGCTCGACGCACTGATCGCGCAGTTCGAAGTTTTACCCGAATCGGAGGTACTGCGGACCCCCGGTGATCAGAAACGTGAGAACCGCGCGCGCGAGAGAAAAACCGGTGATGTTTTTGCAAACTGCCAGCCACCGGGGCTATATTTAGACCACCACCCCACTTAGGGTTTTCCCTAAGCACCTAGGCAGCCACTAGCCCCCCAGATCTGGAAAAATCTCCCATTTTTGCAGCAAACCCTAAATTCCAGATCTGAGATTCGCCCAAATGATCCTGGACCGTTAGATCCTCAGATCCAACGGCCTGGGATCATCCACGTCGCCCCTGGACCAACCTCTCTCCTCCTTCCTCTCTCCGTCCAGGCCGCCGCCCATGGAGGTCGAGCCGCGCCGCCGCCCTCCTCCGGCCGGAGCAGCCGGCAGCAGCAGGCCGTCGCGCCTCCCCTTCCCTCCTCTCTCTACTCCTCCTCCCCTTTCTTTCTTCCCCCTCACGCCCTCGTCTCTCCCTCGCAGGTACCAGCCGCCGCCATGGCCATGGCTGGCCATGCCCTCAAGCTCGTCCGCCGCCGCCCTGGAGGTGCCGCCGCCGCCTTCCACCGGCTGGAACCGCCGGATCCGCGCCTCCCCAGCCGCCTCGCCCCTGCACTGCTCCGTCAGCCGCCGTTGGCCGGCCGGCGAGCTCCAACCGCGCCGCCGCCTGGACGAGCCCCATCGGGATCGGGCGCCAGGTTGCCGCTGCTGTGGGCCGGCCAGCCCAGCAGCCCCCAGGCCCAGCCTCCAGCGCGCCAGGCCCAGTCCGGCCTCCCTGTCCAGCGCCTCATGGGCCGAGCCCAACTGGGTGAGGCCCAGCTCCCTTTTTTTCCTGTTGTTTTTCCATTTTCCAGATTTTTGCCAAGTCTGATAAAAACTGTGTGCTGATGTTGTTTTGCGTTGATGTTTGCGAGTAATCCGTAGCTCCGATGAACGTGCCCCCAAAACGAAAGTTGCTCAGTTTTGCGTGCTCTAGCATTCGTATGTAGAAAGTTTTTGCGTTTGAGATCGTCTTGATTGTGTAATTGTGTGCTAAAGTGGGCATCAGGCCGTTAAACTGCTACAAATTCCTGTTAAGTGCTGCTGTTTATATTTTGTTGCAACTTTGCATGATGATTGTAACAAATCCATGAGGCCTATTGCATTGATTCTTTCTCCTATGTGTTAAGCATCATGTGTAATTAATTTCCATGCTTTAACTTGCCATGTTTGGGTGCTTTAGCTGTATTAAATCTGGCTCCAAAGTGGTGATCCTGATGTTAATGTGCTGCTGTGCTGAAAACTGTTATTTTGTTGCAACTTCGGTCGACGAGTGTGTCGCGACCGTTTATCGGAATTGAGTGATTCCAATTGCATATTGTTAAGCATCATGTCTACTTTCATTATATGTATTGCTATGTCATGTTGCTGCACTGTTGCATATAGATTTACCCCTGTTTATACAGCTTGTGCCCGTAACTTGTTTTGCTTATATCTTTTTAACCGTAACTCCGTTTGGAGTGTTCTTTATATGTAACTTGATTAGTTTTTCGTGTAATTTTTGTTTATGCTATTTTTTGCTGTTGTTAACCAACCTAAAATATGGTTTAGGACAGAACAGTACCAAATCTTTTAATCATCGTGCGACACTTAGTGTTATGCCATGTTTAGGATTGTGCCGCACTTAAATTGACTAGCATAAATAGTTTACTTTGTGCTTCACCTCTTGACGTGTTTGTGTGCTATGCCATGCTTGATTGAGTTGCCATGTTAATAACCGTTGGTTGATCACCTGTAGCTAAACAACTTGAACCACCGTAAACGAGCGGTATTCGTCGTGTGTGACCGATACCCCACTTAAACTGTTAGTAACCATTTTCGACGATAGATCCGTATCGCGTTGCCGTGTCGTGTGCTGTCTTCTTGATCTTGTATTGCTCCGTAGTAATAGTGGAGCACCGTTGATTGCTTTCCAGTGTTTCCTTCTTGTGTGCTTCCGCGGGTACCTCTCGGAGACGATGCGAGCTTGCGATCAACTACACCTTCGGAACCCGACTTATCAACAGGCAAGGACTATACATTACTTTTGATCCATTCTATTTCAACTAGCGGTTTGCATGCTAGTCTAGGATAGGCTCGATGTTTGATCCTACCACATGTTTACAGCCTCTTTTAAACCGATACAGCCATGTCCCCTCCCAGCAAACCTTGTACTGCTATGTTACTATTGCTCGTTGCTCAACCCCTGCTTAGTATGCATGCTTAGGATGCTACGATGTTACCCTGTTACTCCTTGGTTTGGGATATCACATTATTATTATTGTTGTTGATGATATGATTATTATAAATGTTGACTATATTCGATGAAGGATGGAAGGTCTAGGCTATCCCGCCCCGACGCTTTGTTCCATTCGAGTCCCCTAGGATCCGAGTTCTGGGTATTCGTTTTAAGACTGAGCGTGCCTAATCGCGTGTGGGATTTTATGGGGTCCCCTCTTCTTACCTACCTAGCTTCAAACATTTCTAGGGGTGGCCCAAGATGATTTACCATTTGAAACCGTGTGTGTGCTGGTCAGCTGCCAGTAGTTTTCAAACAACTCGGGCGAGCGGAGACTTAGTTCCTCTGTTGGTCCACACTTGGTGAGCTAGGGAAGTCCCCTATTATATAGGCGAGACTAAACCCGACCTTGGCCATACGGAAGAGTCCGATCCGAGAGCGTGGCCAGCTTTTGGATTGGGTGTCGACTCCCCGGGGGCCACCCGGATTTGTTCGCTGTTAGTTAGAGGGACCTGTCGTTTTGGATCTCTTGGAACTAAATCATAAAATGGTTGCCTATGATGGTAGCAACTGAGAGAGATGGGCGAGCATGCGACGCCTCGTAATGGGCAATTGGTACACCCCTGTAGGGTTAAATCTTTTCGAGAAGCCGTGTCCACGGTTATGGACGACTTGAGACCTACTCCTTGTTCATAGACAACAACAACTGAGATAATCTTAATATAACTTGATCAACGTGTGTGTGCCTTGACTGCTTCTTCTTCGTCGGGATGCGAAGAGGAGGACAAGGATAGGATAGGTGTTATGTTTTGCGTAAGTAGTTGATAGCAAGACTTGTTGGAGGCGATTCCTCATCGAATGCTTGGCTTCTTATCTTACTCTCTAGATTGTTAGCCACTTCATAAATGCTAGTGCGGTAGCAACCTCACCACTTACCCCATCCTTACCGTAAACTACTAGTTGTCCTAGAATGACGAGTGATGAAGTCCTTGCTGGGTCAGATGACCACTACAGTTGGATGCTGAGTACCTCTGTACTCATGATACTACCCCCAAACTCTTTTCAGGGTTCTTGATCGACAACAGGTATGGTGATCGACGTTTCACATGGAGACTCGACGACGACTAGTTAGGCGGATCCCGGCGGAGGGCCTGGACCCGTGTGGTTATGGGATCGATGCTTTTCTCTTTTCCACTAGGCATTTTCTTGTAGTCTGTACTCAGACATGTACCTTCCGCTGTTGTATTGTATTTGAGGCAGTTGTATGCCGATTGTATGAGATGTTGTTTCCTTGTATCTGTAATGTTGTGATATCATGTTGGAAATCCGGGGCATATGGCTTTGTCATATGTCGCGGTGGGACCGATATGTGCTTCGTCCCCAGATCTGGGTGGAAACACCTAGATCTGGAACAGTACCGCATATCGGGCCTTACAATGATCTTCTCGTTCCCAGGTGCCTTCCTTCTCGGAATGGTTGGACCACTGCACTTTGAGGAACTTGATCTTCTGACATCGGGTGGTGCGCTCAGCTTCATCGAGGATACGAACAAGATACTGTCGATATGATAGGTTTTCTTAGAGATCAAGCGTTTCGTGGTGTACTTCGCGGATAGTATCCTTGAAGCAACGCCTAAGTTGAGATACATGGAAGACATAATGAACCTGAGAAAGATGCGGGGGTAGTTCAAGTTGGTAGGAAACTTCTCCATGTTTAGCTAGAATGCGAAAGGGACCATGTAACGTGGGGCCAATTTTCCTTTGACACCGAAGCGATGGGTTCCCTTTAGAGGAGTAACCCCGAGGTAAGCCTTCTCGTTCAGCTCGTAGCTTTCTGGCCTATGATGACGATCATAGTAGCTTTTCTGATGAGACTCGACTGTTTTCAATTGCTCACGAACAATGCGAACCTTCTCTTCTGCTTCCTAGATCATATCCGGTCCAAAGAATTGTCTTTCACCGGCTTCTAACCAGTTCAATGGTGTTCGACATTTTCTTCCATAGAGAAATTCAAAAGGTGACATGCCCAAACTAGATTGGAAGTTTTTGTTATAAGCAAACTCGGTGAATGGAAGAGATTTATCCCAACTCTTTCCGAATGATATAACACAGGCTCTGAGCATGTCTTCAAGAACTTGATTGACTCTTTCTACTTGACCACTTGACTGGGGATGAAAGGCGGTGCTAAAGGAGAGATGGGTTCCCATAGCATTTTGAAAATTTTCCCAAAATCGAGAGGATAAAAGACTTCCACGGTCTGAATTGATTTCCACAGGAACACCATGGAGAGATACTATTCGAAAGACATAAAGATCCGCTAACTGAATAGCAGTTATACTCTTGCGAACAGGAAGGAAATGAGCAACTTTGGAAAGACGGTCAATGACCACGAAGATGGCATTGTTCCCTTTTGAGACTTTGGAAAGCCAGTGATGAAATCCATACAGACTTTATCCCACTTCCACTCGGGAATGGCTAAAGGTTGAAGAGTACCAGCAGGTGTTTGATGCTCTGCTTTGACACGACGTCAAACATCGCCCTCAGCAACATAGAGAGCGATTTCCCACTTCATCCTAGTCCACCAAAATCTCTGGCGTAGATCTTGATACATCTTAGTACTACCAGGATGAATTGAGAGAGGGGTGTCATGGGCTTCCTTAAGGATCTGCTACCTTAGATTCCTATTCTTCGGAACTACTATCATGTTCTCGAAGTACACAGTACACTTATTGTCTAGGGTAAAACATTTAGCCTTACTGCTAGCAATGTTTTGTTTGATATATCGGATAACTCGAGCACGTAGTTGAACAGCTTTGATTTGATCCTCAAGAATTGGTTTCACTACCAAGGTGGAAAGGAATCCTTGAGGAACTATCTCAAGATTAAGCTTTCGAAATTCCTCGTGGAGAAGTGGTTGATATCGCGACAACACAAGGTTATTGCAATAATATTTATGACTTAGTGCATCAGCCATGACATTGGCTTTGCCTGGAGTGTAAGAGATACTTAAGTCATAATACTTAATCAACTCAATCCAGCGTCTTTGCCTGAGGTTAAGATCTGGCTGGGTGAATATGTATTTGATGCTTTGGTGATCGGTATAGATTTCACAACAATTACCAAGGAGGTAATGTCGCCAAGTCTTCAGGGCATGAACTACGGCAGCGAGCTCAAGATCATGGGTAGGATAGTTCTCTTCATGTGGACGCAACTGGCGTGAAGCGTATGCTACCACATGTCGATCTTTCATAAGTATGCACCCTAACCCTTGCCGTGAAGCATCACAATAGATCTCAAAATCCTTTTTGGTGTCTGGAGGCGCAAGTACGGGTGCAGAAGTTAATCCTCTTTTCAGCTCTTGCAAGATTTCCTCGCAGTTGGGGGTCCATTTGAATTACTTATCTTTCTTGAGGAGTTCAGTTAGAGGCTTTGCAAATTTGGATAAGTTCTCAACGAAGCGGCGACAATAGCTTGCTAAGCCAAGAAAACTCCTAACTTGCTTAACCGATTCAGGTGGAGTCCAATCAAGGATGGCATGATCTCTCTCGGGATTGACAGCAATGCCTTTTGCAGAAATCACGTGGCCTATGTAGGTCACTTCTGGTAACCATAATTCACACTTGGAGAATTTGGCATATAGGCGATGCTCTCGAAGTTTCATCAATACCAGCCTTAGATGCTCAGCATGTTCTTCTTCGTTCTTCGAGTATATAAGGATGTCATCGAGGTAAACCACAATGAACTTGTCCAAATACTCCATGAAGATCGAATTCATTAAGCGCGAAAAAGTGGCTGGGGCATTGGTTAAACCAAAGGACATGACGGTGTACTCATAAAGACCATAATGAGTAGTAAAAGCCGTTTTGGGAATGTCCTCATTTCTGATTTTGATTTGATGATAACCTAATCTCAAATACATCTTAGAGAAGACCGAGGATCAGTAAGTTGAGCATAAAGATCATTGATCCTAGGAAGTGGGTACTTGTTCTTTATCATCGCTAGATTAATCGGGCAATAATCTACGCACATCTTTTCTGTTCCATCTTTCTTCGTTACGAACAGAACGGGGCAACCCCATGGAGATGAGCTAGGGCAGATGAAGCCTTTTGCCAAAGAAGCTTCAAGTTGGATTTTAAGCTCAGCTAACTCATGTGGGGCCATTTTATATGGGCGTCTGGAAATTGGGGCGGTTCCTGGGACAAGATCTACAATGAATTATAGACATCTGTCAGGAGGCATTCCAGGCAGCTCTTCTGGAAAGTCACAAACTGTCGGAATATCTTCAAGGTTAGGAAGTGGATGTTCATTCAACGAATATAGCTGGGTTTCTGAACCTTGAGATGCGGAATGGACTATCTTGCCGGAAGGATGAGTGAGTTGGACTGATTTAGTGGCACAATCAATCTTGGCACGATGTTTCGACAACCAATCCATACCTAAGATGATATCGATATCTGAAGATTTGAGGGCTATGAGAGAAGAAAGGAATACAAGATCCTTAACAACAATTTCATTGTCACGACTTACCCTATTGGTACGCCATGTGGATCCTAGAGTTTTAATCATGGAAGAGGTAGGCAACTCCTCGAATGAAATGTCATGCAGGAGTGCGAACTTTTCAGAAAAAAAGGAATGAGAATCTCCAGAATCAAACAGAACAGAAGTAGGTGTGGAGTTAACAGGAAGGATACCGAGTACAACCTTAGTATCCTCTTGGGCTTCTTTGACGGTGGTATGGTTCACACGTCCGCGTTCAACAACAACGGACTTGGCTTTGGAAGAATTAGGTGGTTTAGCTTTATGTTTTGGACGAGGAGGAACATTCTCATGCAATAAACACTAATGTGCAATGTGGCCAGGATTACCACACTTGTAGCACACTCGGGTGTTAAGTTGTGGAGTTTGTATGGCATGCTCTCTACTATATTTCTGGGTTTTCTTGCTTTGTGGAGATGGTCTTGAAATCAAGTGCGAAGGAATGGCACTAGTTGGGATCCAAATTCGACGTTTCCGAGAACCCAAACTGGAAGATGAAGCAAGATCACGGCCACGCTTGCGAGACTCTTCAAATACCTCATTTCCATGCTCAGCTCTGAATGATCTATTGACTAAATCCTCTAAGTTGACAATTTCAAGGAGATTGAGATCACGACGAAGGATAGGGCTAATTCCCTTGCGGAACCTTGCCTGTTTCTTTGCATCGGTTGATATCTTCTCAGGGGCATAACAAGAAAGACTATTGAACTCGGTCGTATACTGATGAACAGTCATATTTCCCTGAGACAGATTGCAGAAATCTTCCCTCTTTCTTTCCATCAACTCATCCAGAATGTGGTACCCTTGGAAGGCATCACGGAACTCCTGCCAAGTCACTACGTGACCATCAGGCTGCATTTCAACAAAACTCTCCCACCATTCACCTGCAGCACCTTCCAGAAAGTATGCCGCAAACGTCGCATGATCATCTGGAGTAACATGCGCCGTCTCAAGCTTACGCTCGATGGAACGGAGCCAATCATAGGCATCAAGGGGCTCAGATGAACAACGGAATACCGGCGGGTTCAAGAGGATGAAATCCTGGATGGATATTACCGCATCTCACTGAAGAGAAGTATTCTTCTCAATGAGATTCAAAAGGCGTGTTTGATCACGACGATTTCTCTCAGCCTCCATCATGATTTCTGGCGTAGAAGGCGGTGGAGGAGGATCATCATCATCAGTTGGATTACAGTGACCAGATTCAACACATCTAGTCCCACCTGACATTCTGTGTGATAAAAATCAACAATCAGAGTAGGATTTATGATGGAATCAAAGCAAAGATGACATAATTTAAGAGCGGACAAGATTGTAATGCAAAAGCATCGGAATCACCGGAAACACAGGACAACTCGAACAACATAACGGCTGTACCGGGGTGAAAAAGATGAATCAACCTACAAGAATGATGAGAACCTTCTCAAAAGGCTCAATAGAACGGTGAATCTAGACGACCAACACATTCCTACATCTATTGAGAATCAAACAATGAGATGTTCGAGTAAAGACATAGATGAGCCTAGTCCTATCTTCCCGTAGAAAAGATGAGGGTGACTCAGAACTCAGATCGATGAGGGTAAGGAGAAAAATGAAGTCTTACGTTGTTCCGATATACCCAAGTAACTATATAACTATAGAATGCTAGACTCGACTTCGGACAAGGTTTAGTAATCCTATAGACAGTCCTGCTCTGATACCAAGTATGTCGGGACCCGGAATATGCATATGTAATTCTAACCACAATTCAATCATATGGAGAGCCGAGAGCCATACCCACCTTTCTAAGAAAACAAGGCCAAGTACAAGACACTCTCGGAAAGCTCGAACGTGAGGGGCATCCCATCCAGGCCCGGATGATCAACTGAGATGGGTCCTCATCGTCCGCTCACAAGTCTAAATGCTTATGAGTGGTGAAATCCCATACTCATAGACAAGTCGCCTCAACCATATTGTCAATTGAACCATAGCATTTACATAGACAACTCCGGTCCGATCACTTAGTCGGGGTCTCGGGCGGGCTCGATCTTACAACGAAGTGTGCCACGTGACGTAGTCACGTGCAACCGCATCGCGATTCCCCAAGATGCACACATCTCAGGGCCACTTGGTGTAAGAAATACCGCCAGCGAGAGCACAACCAAGCTATCCAACCCCTCACATGACACGCACGATATAAACATACACGCAACATGCATGTCAGGTAAATAACAACATGTAACACAACATGAACTCTACAAACTCATAGTTTTATTGCATCTGCTAGATAGAGCATACATAGTAGTGTTACAGGCAGAGATCACATGAATGTGACCCAACATTACATCAAACATCAACGGAAGAAAAATATGTCTTAGTAAAGACAAGGTTAACAAATGGCTTAAGAAGCCCTTAAGAAAACACCACAACCCTCCAGACGGACCAGGCTGCTGTCTGGAACTACATGACTTCGTCGACGTCGAGCTTGATGTTGGATATATGCTCTAGAGGAAAATAATATATGATTATTCCAATATATCTAAGCAAGTTCATAACCAGTTTCATACCGTGCTAGAACTGCATCAGTGAAACAATAATACATGTGTGGTATAGAAAACCCCAAAGTTCCTAGTTAGCCTCTATATCAATAACTAGCTCAAGGTCAACATGATGGTTGTGGTTTCGCGATCATTGACGATTAAGTCTCTTGAATATGAGGTCACCTCACTGGATGAGTGACGTGATGAACATTGCCCAAAGGAAGCATTACAGCATGATCAATCTTATGAATGTTCAGTGTTGTAATTACATAACGTAGTAGACCGTTCCTTTGACCGTGAGTACATGCATAATTTCTATCTTCCCGGATGCTTTGACTTACATCCCACCATCTGACTGAAATATGCGGGTCATAACGGTTGTATCTTGGGTATTCCGTGGAGATATGTTGAGGAGTATTGTTACAAGAGCGGGATTTGTCAATCCATGTGATGGATAGATACTCAGGGCCCACTCGCTGAGATTCCATCCATAAAGCTGCGCAGGATGTGACAAGGTCACGGGGATGAATATCACGGGAATGAGTGAATAAGGATTTGTCATAACGAGGTTGAACCAGACATAGGATGTCATTGATCGAATCTCGGAAAAATCCAGTATCGCTGACAAAGGGAACGCTATACGATGTATGGTCCAATCGGTGTTGATATACGGAATGCACATTATGGGCATCCAGGTCCCACAGATGATCATTGACCGTAACCTCATCTCGGTCATGACTGGAGTGTTCTCGGACCGTAGGGTAACACACTTAAGGGCTCGATGAAATCGGAGACCTTTTCGGAACTATCGGAGTTACCGGAGAATAAAGGAAGTAGCATCAGAAAAGTTCCGTGCTGACCCGAAGGAGTTTCGGAGTGAGCCGGAAGGTGTTCCGGAGCACCGGGAGAAGGAATAATATGTTTTAGTTATTAATTAAATGAATTAATAATTAAAAACATTTTATTTATAATTAAAAAGTGTTATGGGCCTTATTTATGAAAGAGGCCCATTAGGGGAAGTAAAGGGAAAAATAAAAGGAGAGAGAGAGGGAGGCGCCATGGGCCCTAGGGCCCATGAGGGGTGCCCCCCTCCTCCCTTGGCCGGCCACCTCCCTGTTGGGGCACGCGGTACGCTACGCTAGCGCCAAATTAAAATTTCTACCGCGCACAACCAAGATCACTACTACTAGGGATGAACTACGTGATTAGGGTTTACCACTAGACGCGTAGTCACGGCAGCGGAAGGAGAGTTGGCGATGCGCATCAGCGGCTGCTCCTCGAATCCCTCGAACCGATCCCTCGTACCGGTCCCACGAACAGAGTCCCGCGATCCGATCCCGCGAACAGTTCGTCCAAGCGCCTCCAAGGGATGCGCACATACAAGGAGGAGCGCCGGGCGGCGGACTGCTAGGTCCGGCGGCTCGGCCTGGAGGTGGAGTGGCGGCTAGAGTTGTGGTCTGACCTATGCCCCTACGGGGTTCGCCCTAGCCTTTATATAGGCGCCTGTGGAATGGACTCAACCCTTGAGGAAATCCGGACCCTCCATCCATAATCCATTCGGATCACATCCGAATGGGCTCCTTTCCCCTTAAGCGCGCGACCCTATAGGTTCACGTATACATGGACACGACCCGGATCACATTTGGTTCGATAGTCAGTAGAGGTTCCTAGCAGAACGTGCCGACTCCCATATATGCGTAAATTCATAAGACGAACCATTACAAAGTGTCATATGCAACATTCCTTTTGCCTCACGATATTATGTTGTCAAGCTCAAGGCGAGTACTTGTCACCCTTGTGATAGCTTGACCTCTCTTCTCGAAACCGTGATACAGATTCCTGAACCGGGTTAACCCTTAACCCATGTCGCATGGCCGTGCTTTCTGAATCTTATCACTCGAGAGGGCCCAGAGAATATCTCTCCAAAGTGGAGGGGAAAATCCTATCTTGATCAACCATGTCTCGCGGCATGTATCATGACTCACCCGTAAGCTACCTTTATAACTACCCAGTTACGGTGTAGCATTTGATAGTCCCTAAGTGAGTCATTCCTCATCCCGAGAACATGCGAGGACCTCAGGTCTAGGACATGGCATATACATTGTATTGAGACTAACAGATGACAATATCTCGCTGCGTCTCAAAGTGGGTCTGTGTCCAACTCAGTGATCCCATCACTAAGTTCATACCATCGGTAGCATCTCCATGCTCATCACTTGTGAAACATATTCATCAACCGAATCATATACTAGTCAAGGATATCTGTCCGCATAACCTTATCAACTAGGGACCATTAGAACAATCATCATAGAATATATAGTCTCACAAACAAGTCACATACTTATTGATACATATGACTGATGATGTTCAAGGACAATACAAGTAACTCATGAATACATAAGGAGATAACATCATAACATGATTGCCTCTAGGGCATATCTCCAACACTCCCCATAGCAAGGGACTTTAGTCCCACCTTGCTAGGGAGAGGGGTTGACTCCCTCCTCTCTGCCTATATATAGATGGGCAGGGTGCACATATTTAATACACAGAAATTCGTGAGAAAATAAATATTACTCCGAATTGAGATCGGTTTTCTCCGGTCTTCTCCCCTTCATCGTCTCTTCCACGGTGGGCTCCCTTGTTTGGGGCCTATAGTGGGATTGAGGCATCTCTGCTACACGGAGGCCGTCGTGCTGCCGAAACTCTGGTTCCGGAGGTCTACTTCCGCCACCTTCGCTGGATCGGAGATCGGAGGTCGTCATCGAGTCTCGTACGTATGCGAGTACTACGAGGTGCTACACGTGTGGCACTACACCCATCTGGGTGCTCAACACAGCCAGGGGGCTATGAACTTCGTTCGGCTACATCAACCACGTTTGCGGGAACGTTTCCCGCGCAACGGACTACACCCCGAGGTATGTTATTCCGCACTCCTTCCCGTTACGGTAATATGGCTAGCTAGATCTTGGGTTATGGGAAACGCTAGTTAGGAAAAATTTGTGTTTTCCGCTGTGAACCCCGACAGTGGTATCAGAGCTAGGTCTATGCTTAGTATTACTGTACAGATAGAACACATCGGGGATGTGGGCGTTGATTGTATGATTGTTACCATCCCACGTGTACTTGTTCACATCTGCGGCATCGTTTGATGAAGCGGCCCCCGACCGACCTTACGCGCACGCTTATGCGAGACTGGTTCCACGCTTGACATATGGCTTGTACCGTATAAAGTGGCTCTGGGGGGTGTCTGTCTCTCTACTTAGAGGATGTGGCATTTGCAACGGAGGGCCCCGTGCGGGGTGTAATAGAGACAATCGTATGGTTGACGTTGTGGTTGACTCATAGGTTAAAACCTGTTTAACTATGAAAGCCCTAGCAGCCATGTAAAACTTGCAATATACAACTAGATCGTCTAAACTTTGTATTGCTAAGTGGGGGCTATTGTTTGTTTGATTGTGATGTAGTGATAGCTTTGCTATATGTTACTAGTAAGTAGTAAACGTCATCATGACAAAACAAACTCAAATGGAGACACTGTAGACTTAGTGTTGCCATAGCTTAGACATCTTAAAACCTGCTAGTATAGGATACACGACGGTAGCATGTGATAAGATGATCCCTCAACAAAGCCAAACACAAGTATTCTACCAAAGTGTGCACCACCTCGAAGGATCTCCCATACGGCCGACATTCCGTACATATCGGGTGTCACACATATTAAATGGCGTTCGCATGAGGTTGGGTTCGGCAAGCCTAGCATATGTAGATATGGCCTTGCTGAGCAACATATAACATGGAGGTTAATTTGGCGAGCCTAGCATATGCAGATATGGCCTCGGAATACTAGAGATCGAAATCAAGCATGAGTCACAATATACAGATAATGTGATCGCACAAGTTGTTGTCTACCTTTGAAACTGACCCGTCGGCCTTGTGATATTCGAGGGCGGGCAGTGAATCTGGATCATGTAATCACTAAAACTTCTTAGGGATGATTGTTTTTGTGTGAGCTCATTTATAATATGATTATATGAACTCTTTGTTGTGAACTAGTCTTAATTGTGTTCCTTGCAATTATGTTTGTAGAATATGAATGCACTAGAGCAACGTGAATTATCTTTCGTCATGGAGGGTGTAAGACTTAGAGTAGATGGGTCAAACTTTGCTGACTGGTACTCACGCCTTAGGACTTCGCTCAAAAGAGCAAACATCTTGTTCACAATAGAAATACATGTGCACTACAAGAAATATGCTAATACACGACGCTATATTTTCATCGCTACATCGTCATGGTTTTTAACTTACGACGATCTTGCGACGAATAACCGAGCGTCAAAAACGAGGCATCAAAAACTGAAAGCAACGACGTTTTGGTCGAAATCGTCGTAACTTTCACGACGATTTTCGAATCATCATAACCTTTACGACGATTATGAATCGTCATTGGCAATCTAGCCCAATCCTACGTGGCAGTCCTACGTGGCAACGTTACGACAAAATTAAATCATTGTAAATTAAAATCAGCCCAATCTGATTCAATGGTCTACATGGGCCAAGCCCAATAATTCAGCCTATTTATATTATTATTTTCTATCAATTTTGTTTAGCTACATGGGCCAAAGCCCAACAAACCAACCTTTTCATTTTTCGACCATGTCCTTTTTGCCTCACCAAATTCGGATTCTCTTTTTTTTCTAAAGATGGGACCATTAGTCAGATGGGTCCGAATTGTTAGAATATGACAAGTGGGTCCTAGCTGTCAAGAAAATATTCTTTAGGTTTCCAATTTCCAATAATTATGTAATCAATATTTAACTCAGAATAGACAGAAAGTATAAGTTACATATCACAACCAAACAGTGTTCACATCAAGCTTATACCATCAAACCAGCACAATATTTGAAGTAAACCAATAATATTACATCAGAATTTACACAGCAACAAACAATCCAGCAATACAAGTCACAACCATCTCAGATATATTACATTACATTACAGCAAGATTGTACTCTTCAGACATTGCAAATTCTTCTTCGGACTAGCTGAACATTACCCCATGCTTATGGCAGATCTGATTATACAGGATAGGGCGAACATACATGTCAATAGCTAAACATACAAGAAAAAGAACTACCAACTGACAATTTAAAGATGGAAGGCGACATATGGCGTTGACGTGAGGAAGATTTTACATATCAAGGAAATTTTCTCACCTGCAGCAGCAGCGGGCAGGCGAAGTAGAGGGAGGTCAGTGGCAGAAGCAGCTCGGGGACGTGGTCCGGGCAAACAGCCGACCGGTATCAGTAGGTCCTTGCGTCCACGGCCTGCCTACCATAGGGCACCCTAGCAAAGACACCGGAGGAGGTGGCGGAGCAGCTCAATAAAAGTAATAGAGTATGATTAACTCACAGCAGCAGAAATCAGTAAATAGCTAATTTTACAGCAGAAAACAATAATTCCACGGGTAGGTTGAACCCTAAAGGAAACAGAACAAAAGCCCAAATCAACAAGGATGTCTAGCAAGCAATGTTTGCTGCTGCTAATCTAATCTCTACAGAATATTTAGTGCTTATATTCAATTTGCTGCTGTTACTCTTATCACATAACAAAAAATCAGTGCTTATACTTCTGCTGCCCCAATTATTAGACAAAGGAATTTAAACATGATGCCTTATTTCTAGAAATAAAAGCACATACCAAAACTATGGTTGTGACAAGCAACAAGCTCACACCACTGCACCGTCTACAAGATCGCGACAGGTTACAGGATCTGCACAAGCAATACGATACGCGAAGAAAAACAGGAAATTAGCACGAACGAAAAGGGGGAAACTGAGACTTGAACCAAGAACCGCAGGCTTGCAAACAAGGCGCCATACCATTGCGATATGCTATTAATTTTCAACAACAAACAAGCGCACCGCTATAACAACCAGCACTAGGAGGCTACCTGAACAAAGCGCATCTAAGGAAAACTGCACTCGAACCTAACGAAACAGATCAACGGCGACAACTTCCCGCGAAGCTAGCCTTGCGCACACAACGTCGGTGACTCTTATGAGAGCTGGAATCGATAGCCGACACATCCACGCACGCATATACGTCGGGATCTGGCCGGAGAATGCAAAAGGGAAACCACTCCTCGCCGAAATGGCACGGCGGCACACTGCACTTCGGACACCTGACGGAAATATTCAGACATCAGCTGTAGCAAGCAGTATAGGAACCGTGCGCTCCCAAAGGCGACACCTTGGTCGCCCTATGCATGCTCTGCGCGCTCCTGGAGCATGTCCACACACAGTCGGGTCACGGCATGGACAAGGCAGCCACATCTTGCACGCCGACGACGACTACGGCGGTGAAGGGTGGATGACGGCTACGGGCCTGCGGCTACGCGCGGGGAAAGGGAGCAGGGAGAAGGAGGAGAAGGCATAGCTCACAGGGGGAGCACAGAGGAGTCGAACAAGGCCTCGGGGAGATGCGGGCTCGACGGAGACGAGGAAGCAGGATCGGACGCGATCATAGGAAGAAGACGTAAGAGCGCAGGGACGACGAACTCGCGCTCTCGGCCATGTAGACGAGGACTCCTTCCTCTATAGCGGGGATGATCACGGGTTCGACGTCGACGATGAGCTGCACGTGGCGGCGACGATCATGCCCCTGGACCTCCTTTCCAGGGCGGCTTGGGATGGGGGAAGAAGAGAAGGAGAGGAAGGGGAGATGGCGGCGCTGGGAGGGGAACCCTAAAGGGGAGGAGGAAGAGAGGCTAGCTGGGGAGGCTATAAAGGGATGTGGCTGGGAGGGGCCTCTGGCCGAGCTTGGCCGGCTCGGTGGCTGGGCCTACTCTCCGATAACTAACTTAGTAACTACAAAATAGTTTTTGTCTAGACTCGACTTCGGCTAGAAAAGGGATCCTATGGTTGGTAAAGCTCTAATACCAAGTTGTAAGGCCCGATATGCGGTACTGTTCCAGATCTAGATGTTTCCATCCAGATCCGGGGACGAAGCACATATCGGTCCCACCGCGACATATGGCAATGCTATATGCCCCGGATTTCCAACATGATATCACAACATTACAGCTACATGGAATACAACATCTCATACAATTGGCATACAACTCCCTTAAATACAATACATCAGCAGAAGATACATGTCTGAGTACAGACTACAATCAAATGCCTAGCGGCAAAGGTAAAACACACCATTCCCGTAACCACACGGGTCCAGGCTCTCCGCCGGAATCTGCCTAACTAGTCGTCGTCGAGTCTCCGCGAAGGCGTCCAGAAGAAGAGTCGAGGTGGTAATCAACTGCAGCGGCCGATCAGGCAAAACATAAAAGGGAAAAGAAAAGCAAGGGGTGAGAATATATCAAAGTCTTGTAACTAACTTCTCACGGGTAAGACGGGGGTAGTGGTGAGGTTGCAGACGCACTAGCAATATATGAGTGGCTGACGGTCTATTTTAGAGTAAGATGAGAACCAAGCATTCGATGAGGAATCGCCTCCAACAAGTCTTGCTATCAACTACTTACGCAAACATAACACCTATCCTATCCTTGTCCTCCCCTTCGCATCCCGACGAAGAAGAAGCAGTCAAGGCACACACACGTTGATCAAGTTATTAATATTATCTCAGTTGTTGTTGTTGTCCATGAACAAGTAGTACGTCTCAAGTCGTCCATAACCGTAGACACGGCTTCTCGAAAAGATTTAACCCTGCAGGGGTGTACCAACTGCCCATTACAAGGCTCCGCACGCACGCCCATCTCTCTCAGTTGCTACCCATCACAGGCAACCATTTTATGATTTAGTTCCAAGAGATCCGAAACGACAGGTCCCTCTAGCTAACAACGAACAAATCCGGGTGGCCCCCGGGGAGTCGACATCCAATCCAAAAGCCGGCCGCCCCTCGGATCGGCCTCTTCCGTCTCAACAGGGTTTGGGTTACAGATGGCATCTCGCCCCTCGTTGGTTACCCCAAGTGGAAGGTTTGAGATGCAGTGCAGCAGCAAGTTTGCCTCCGTGAAGATACCAAGGTTATCGAACCAGTAGGACTCAGGAGATACAAGTAGGTGGCAACGTCGCCAGAAATTGCTTCCTGACTAGGGTGTTGTCGTGGACCTGCACACATCACCAAATAACTTTGCTCCCAACGAGTACAGAGGAGTTGTCAATTCCTCCGGCCTTGTCGTTTACAAAGGATCAACGCAAGAGATAAAAGGTGCAAAGGAAAGTAAAAGCCGAAAGTAAATTGAGGGTGTGAACAATAATGTGAAGATGGACCGGGGTCCCGTGATTTTCACTAGTGATGTCTCTCTCCCAAAAGACGATAAAAGTGCTAGCGAGGTAAACAAATCACAGTTGGGCAATTGACAGGATTATGAAGGCACCGCAATGCTAACTATGCTGCAAAGAAAGGAAGGGCTCAAAAGCAATGGGCAGTACGCCAAGGTAAGTAGACCGAAATCCATCTGCATCTACTACGAATCATCCACCTTGAGATATCTATCCAGAACATCTCGCTGGTATTAAGTTGTGAATCCCACCCAAAGTGTAAACTCAAAGCAACAGACAACTGCATTAAAAGAACTTTGCGTAAAGTAAACAATCCTTGCACCCGCAGGTACAAGAACCGTTGTTTTATCCCTGGTGGCAACAGCACATCCCATAGTCTCATGTTTCTGTCACTCAAGCTAGACATCAAGGGGCTGAACCCACAATCGAGCATAACGCTCTCTCTTGGAGTTGCAAATAAAATACTTGGCCAAAGCAAATACCGCAATGGAGAACATGCAAGAATTTACTCAAGAACAAAATATAAAAGAGAAGAACCAAATATATTACTCATCACAATCTAAACATAGTCTCATAATCCATCAGATCCCAACAAACTCAGCATAGCAACAGCAGAAATTACATAGATGCCTCGATCATGTGAGGCAGCTCACGAGGACTCGAAAGTGGAAGCGCAAAGGGGGGAGAGATTCATCACATAGCTACTGGTCACGGACCCATGGTCCAAGGGGGACTACTCACGGCACATCCGGGAGGCGTCCATGGCTATGGATGGTCTCCCGGAGGGGGTTCCTCCTTCCGGCAGGGTGCCGGGGCAGCTTCTCCAGGAAGGCCCGATCTTGAAAGGCGGCGGTGGCGGTACAGAGGGGAGTTCGCGCGAGAGAGATCGATCTTAGGGGTTTCCACCCCGAGGGGTAAATATAGGCGAAGGGGGGCATCGAGGCGACCCACGAGGCAGTCAGGAGGGTCCCTGGCACGGCCCAGGGTGGGGACGCGCCACCTACCCTCCTGGCTGCTTGGTGGTGGCCCCCCTTCCCTCTCTTGGTGATTCCGGAAGCTTCTGTTGCGCTGATTTTTATTTATTTTCCCGGAATTTTTGGAGCACTTTTAATGGCCGGAAAACCTGACATACAAAAACAGCAGAAAACAGAAACTGGCAATTGGGTGCACTGAGTTAATAGGTTAGTCCAAATAGGTTCAAAAGTGTATGAAAGTTCAAGAAAAACATGGCAAAGTCACACAAAACATGCATGGAGCAAGCAGAAATTATAGATACGTTTGGGACGTATCAACATCCCCAAGCTTAATTCTTGCTCGTCCTCGAGTAGGTAAATGATAACAAGCATAATTTCTGTGGTGACATGCCCACACAACCAAATAAGGACCTTTAAGTAAAGCAATCAAAGCATGCAATTCAATTCAAGTCTTAACAAGAAAGAGTCTATATTAGCATTGACACAAGCAACAAAAGAACATGTCTCCAAATGGTGTTTGCGTGCAAGCAAGGGATTTGGAAGAAAGAGAAAAAAGAGGTTGTTGAGAACAACTATCTACTAAAGTTTCACACTTGGTCTCCTTTGGATTCTTATCTGGACTCGTCCCCAGACCACTAGCCAGGTACAAGTCAAACTGATCCACTCCCTTTCGACATTTTGAGCACTCATGCAATGGATGAGCGTGAGCAAGAAAGTTGACACCTAAAAGGCGAAACAGAAAGAAGGTGGAGGAGGAAGACAAAAAGGTGTGAAAGGCTCACATCAATGAGGATAATCATAGGCGAGAGAAGGCCATATGATAGATATGATGTGAGGAGTAGGGATTGCCATACAACGGATGCACATGTGAGATAAAAGCTCTCCAGGGGAACTAGTGGGTGTGCATCTAACTTGCTTGCTCAAGAAGACCTAGAGCTCGTTTGAGGAGGCTCATCATTGGAATATACAAGCCAAGTTCTATAGTGTGAAGGGTCTCCACATAGCTATATGCATGATGATCTCTATGGAGTACAAGGGATAGAAGATGAAGTACTAGTGTGGATCTCTCAAAAGGAATAGTAGTATGCCCCCTTCTCTCTTTTTTATTCTTTTTTTTTCTTTTCTTTTTTATTTTATTTTTTGGTGGCCTCAATGGCTCTTTCTATTTAACTCTCATTTGTCCTCTTTGGGATCTTTTGATTTTGTCCTCTTTGGGATCTTTTCCTCACTTTAGGGGCAATACTCTATATTTTACAAGAATATACGAGATCTTTCACACTTTACAAAGGTACTCACATAAAGAAAATGTAACTATCATGATGCAAATGTATGCCTCTGCCAGGGTAGCAGGATATGCAATGATACTAGCGCGTCATGTAGCAATTATTAGGGCAAGGCCCAACTAGCATGCGGCTCATCGATCAAGCAAGTAGCATGTATGACATGAAGATCAAGTCATGAGAAGGTGGATGTTGCATGGCAATGTATCTCGAAAAGGCTATGGAAATGCCTTGTAGGTAGGTATGGTGGCTGTCTTGAGGAAAGATATAAGGAGACTTATGATGACAGAGCGTATCATGCCAAGGGTTTGGATGCACCGGCGAAGTATGCGCCAACTCTCGAGGCGAGAAAGGGCAATGCACGGTACCGAAGAGGCTAGAAAAAGTATAGGTGGGTGGAAGTGTCAACTTTCGAATACTCACATTAGTCCGAAGAACTCATGCACTTATTATCAGTAACTCTCAATCTAATCAGGAGGTTCACAAAGAGACAGGTACCCCGAGGAGGAGTGTATGGGGGTTTGGTTAACCTTGCGCATCCTCGACTCATGGTACGTGAGTGTACTCTAATATTCGAACCCTCCAGAGGTTAGTGATCCATCTAGTAGCTAGAGTTCTCAACAGGGGTTTTTTTGGTTTTCGAAAAACACACGGATTGCCCAAAATACGACATCTATCACTAATAGGCAAGAGCTCTTGACACCATAAGTTCAAACATTACTCTAGTCAATACCTCAAAACTATTGCAAGTTACTACTACAAAGAGAATAACAACTTTAACTACCTACTTTCAGTCAAGACACAGAACTCAGTGCAACAGGAAAACTCTCTAACAAGATAAAACATGCAACCTATAGAAAGTTCAACCTAAGACAAAATAAAATCTCTAGAAAAACTAAAGCACTACAACTAAACAGAACATCAGCTAAGAAAAGAAAAAGAACAGCTCACAGCTAAAAGAATAAGCATGCAAATCCTATGAGGATTTCTAGTTCAAGAGGAGCGTGAATCTCTCCCACATAAAAGAGTAAGTTGGGGTCTAACTTTTTACTACAGAAAAGAAAGCAAAACAAACCTAGAAAAGTAAAGAGCGAGACGCTCCAAGCAAAGCACATAATGCATGAATTGATAAAAATATAGTGCAACGAGGGACAAACTGATGATTGTTGATGAAGAAGGGGATGCATCGGGGGCATGCCCAATCTTAGACGCTTGAGTCTCCTTGAATATTTATTGGGGATGAACATGGGCATCCCCAAGCTTGAGCGTTTGACACTCCTGAATCTTCTTTCATCATCCTCCATCGTGCACTTGAAAACTCCCTTCATACATAACTCATTGTAGGCTGATTAGAGAGGTTAGTACCCTAATAAAATAATTTTCCTCTACTGCAAATAAAGATAATCTTGAAGAGCTAGTGTTTCTCAAGATTGCCAAATGGTTTTTTCAAAGAAAAAAAAGCTTAAGGTTTGCAAAAGTAAGAAGAGACAAAACGTGGCAGAATCTGTGAAAAACAGAACATCAAATAGAAACGAATTTTTCGGGGGTACTTGTGCAACTCAAATAAAAAACTCAGAACATACGGAAGTTTCGTAATTGTATAGAGCATGCTGCGTAAAAAATTCAGCTCAAAAAGATGAACTGGGATTTTTCTGTGATTTTTCTAGTCACGAGGACAGAATCTGTTTTCTGGACAGCATGTCACAACTTTTACTTCCCTTGCCGTATGAGGCTATAAAAGGCACAAAGCTTGAAATGTAAAGGTACAATGATGTTGCTACAGCAGTAACAATCATAAAGACCACTAAAAACAGAAGAAAAGCAAAAAGAAAAACCTAAATTCATTGCGGGCTGCCTCCCGAAAGCGCTTCTTTAAAGCCATTAGCTAGGCTTAAAGATTATAGAAGATGCTCTCACAAGAATAAGAATTTTAAAGCAAAAGAGAGCATCAAGAAGCAAATGTGAAACACATTTAAGCCTAACCCACTTCCTATGCATAGGTATCTTGTAAGAAAATAAATCAAAGAAGCACAAAGTGACATGCATAGGAAGGTAGAACAAGAACAACTTCAAAAATTTCAACATGAAGAGAGGTGTTTTTGTAACATGGAAGTTTCTGTAACCAAACTTTCCTCTCTCAAAGTAATTTTCAGTAGCATCATGAACAGCATCAAGAATATAACTATCACATAAATCATGTTGTTCATGACCTACAAGCACACGTGTATTGTTTTCAACACGGTTTTTAGGATGATAAGATAGATGCAACCCATCACATTGAGCCTTGATAAGAGCAAAATTCTCCGGAATAGTTTTCAAAAGGATAATAGGGCAATCAAGTGTGGGTGCAACAACAATAATTTCATGCTTAACATAAGGAACTATAGCAAGTTCATCTTCGTACGCATCATCCATAGTGGCATCATGCCCATCAACAAAGAAAGTATCAAAATCATGAGAAAGGGAAGTATCAAGTGAGTCCTCGGAATCATAAGATTCCTCTTCATAGCAATCATTAGCCTCTTCTTGGGCAGCAAGCATTCTATTTTTAAAATCCTCAATATAAGCATTGGAAGTATAATTCTCAAAGCAATAAGCAAGAACAGCAAAGTTTTCAGACTTGTGAATAGTATCGTAATACTTTTCAATCAAAGAAGCAATCTCATAAGCACCTTTAAAAGCAACAAACTCTTCAATCTTTTCAACATCAAAGTAATCATAAACACCTTTGGCATAAGAAGATAGGATCTCATTTTCATTAAACTCACATTGGAAAGGAAGGTGTTTACGCTCTATATTAGAGCAGCAAGTAAAATCATAAATGTGGCATAAACACTCAGCATAGCAATAAGAAACTTGTATTTTATCCCATAAGTGTTTCCCTTTCTGAGATAGGCGGTGCCGCGTATAATGAGCATGGTCGTCCAATGATTTTCCCTCAACCAAGTCGGTTGGGTTTTTAGCGCGAGCACAAATTGATCGAAGACGATCCAATTGAAACATGTCCATCCTACCATATTTGGGTGGTTCCACACCCATGGTGAAGATAGCATCAGTAGGTATTCTTGGTATTTTTTATAAGGGACACAAAGGTAAAAACTGAAAGGTAAACTAACAAGACTAAAAAGCAAATATAAAAGATAGTGTGCAACTCCCCTATCTTGTAGACTTGAGTCCCCGGCAACAGGGCCAGAAATTTGCTTGATGGCTTCTCGCCCCTCGTTGGTTACCCCAAGTGGAAGGTTTGAGATGCAGTGCAGCAGCAAGTTTCCCTCGGTGAAGATACCAAGGTTATCGAACCAGTAGGACTCAGGAGATACAAGTAGGTGGCAACGTCGCCAGAAATTGCTTCCTGACTAGGGTGTTGTCGTGGACCTGCACACAGCAACAAATAACTTTGGTCCC
Source organism: Bromus sterilis (assembly GCA_950022295.1). Taxonomy (NCBI): domain Eukaryota; kingdom Viridiplantae; phylum Streptophyta; class Magnoliopsida; order Poales; family Poaceae; genus Bromus; species Bromus sterilis. Next base: position 263,174,268 of record OX465596.1, on the reverse strand, counting down.
AACGAGTACAGAGGAGTTGTCAATTCCTCCGGCCATGTCGTTTACAAAGGATCAACGCAAGAGATAAAAGGTGCAAAGGAAAGTAAAAGCTGAAAGTAAATTGAGGGTGTGAACAATAATGTGAAGATGGACCGGGGTCCCGTGATTTTCACTAGTGATGTCTCTCTCCCAAAAGACGATAAAAGTGCTAGCGAGGTAAACAAATCACAGTTGGGAAATTGACAGGATTATGAAGGCACCGCAATGCTAACTATGCTGCAAAGAAAGGAAGGGCTCAAAAACAATTGGAAGTACGCCAAGGTAAGTAGACCGAAATCCATCTGCATCTACTACGAATCATCCACCTTGAGATATCTATCCAGAACATCTCGCTGGTATAAAGTTGCGAATCCCACCCAAAGTGTAAACTCAAAGCAACAGACAACTGCATTAAAAGAACTTTGCGTAAAGTAAACAATCCTTGCACCCGCAGGTACAAGCACCGTTGTTTTATCCCTGGTGGCCACATCACATCCCCTAGTCTCATGTTTCTGTCACTCAAGCTAGACATCAAGGGGCTGAACCCACAATCGAGCATAACGCTCTCTCTTGGAGTTGCAAATAAAATACTTGGCCAAATCAAATACCGCAACGGAGAACATGCAAGAATTTACTCAAGAACAAAATATAAAAGAGAAGAACCAAATATATTACTCATCACAATCTGAACATAGTCTCATAATCCATCAGATCCCAACAAACTCAGCATAGCAACAGCAGAAATTACATAGATGCCTCGATCATGTGAGGCAGCTCACGAGGACTCGAAAGTGGAAGCACAAAGGGGGGAGAGATTCATCACATAGCTACTGGTCACGGACCCATGGTCCAAGGGGGACTACTCACGGCACATCCGGGAGGCGTCCATGGCTATGGATGGTCTCCCGGAGGGGGTTCCTCCTTCCGGCAGGGTGCCGGGGCAGCTTCTCCAGGAAGGCCCGATCTTGAAACGGCGGCGGCGGTGGTACAGAGGGGAGTTCGCGAGAAAGAGATCGATCTTAGGGGTTTCCACCCCGAGGGGTAAATATAGGCGAAGGGGGGCATCGAGGGGACCCACGAGGCAGTCAGGAGGGTCCCTGGCGCGGCCCAGGGTGGGGCCGCGCCACCTGCCCTCATGGCTGCCTGGTGGTGGCCCCCCTTCCCTCTCTTGGTGATTCCGGAAGCTTCTGTTGCGCTGATTTTTTATATATTTTTCCCGGAATTTTTGGAGCACTTTTAATGCCGGAAAACCTGAAATACAAAAACAACAGAAAACAGAAACTGTCAACTGGGTGCACTGAGTTAATAGGTTAGTCCAAATAGGTTCAAAAGTTTATGAAAGTTCAAGCAAAACATGGCAAAGTCACACAAAACATGCATGGAGCAAGCAAAAATTATAGATACGTTTGGGACGTATCAGTTACCGGGACACCTCACATGGGGTCGGGCCCTCGCCGGTCAAGGGTGTACCAACAAGGAAACTATGTCTCCGCTGGCCCAGGTTGTTTTAAAAGATATCTGCTAGGAGCAACCCGACAAATATATATGCATCGTTTCAAATGGTAAATCAGGTTGGGCCACCTCTAGAAATGTTTGAAGCTAGGTAGGTAAGAAAAGGGGACCCCATAAAATCCCACACGCGGTTAGGCACGCTCAGTCTTAAAACCAATACCCGGAACTCGGGTCCTAGGTGACTCGAATGGAACAAAGTGTCGGGGCGGGATAGCCTAGACCTTCCATCCTACGTCGAATATATCAACATTTATAATAATCATATCATACATAACAATATAATAATGTGATAGCCCAATCCAAGTAGTAACAGGAGGTAACAGTTGATAACATCTAGCATGCATACTAAGCAGTGGCTGAGCAGGGAGCAAAAGTAACATAGCCGAACAAGGTTTGCTGGGATGTGGAGGGACATGGCTTTTTGGGTTTATTTGAGAGGCATGAATATAAAGTGGTAGGATCAAGAAATCGTTCTATCCTACACCTAGGCGCGAGTGAGCTGAAAGTTATAAGCATGATATATGTTCCCCCTTACCTGATGAAAAGACGAAACCGAAGGTGAAGTCGATGGAAAGCTCGCATCGTCTTCGAGAGGTACCCACGGAAGCACATAAGAAGGAAACACTGGAAAAGGCAATCGACGAACAAGAATATATTACTACGAAGCAATCATGGCATAGCACACAAACATGAAAAGAGGTGAAGCATAAAGGAAACTATCTATGCTAGTCAATTTAAGTGAGGCACAACCTAAACATGGCATAACACTGATTAACCCACGACAATTTAAGTAATTAGTACTGTTCTGCCCAAAACCATATTTTAATTTGGTTAACAACGGCAAGCAATAGCATAAACACAAAGTACATGAAATTCTAATCAAGTTACATATAAAGAACACCCCAAACGGAGTTACGGTTAAAAAGATACAAGCAAAACAAGTTTGGAACACCATCTGCCAACATCAGGTAGCACACTTGAGAGCAACGCATAACCAGGATAATGAATGCAAACATGCTCACACATGATATGCAACTAAATTAGACATGGCAGGGAAGGCATGGCAAAAGGAATCATGCAAATAGGAATCATGGTTCACTAGTTATAGCCCATGCAAAATGCAATAAAACATTACTGGTCTAGCACTTAGTGAAAATCGGGGAAAACAGGGCAGAAACTGTTATATTCATGATGTATAAACAGGAGCAAAACTATATGCAAATGTGCAGCAGCATGACATAGCAATATATGAGCATGGAGTAGGCATGATGATGATCAGGTACAAACAAGAATCAAGGTAATAGGCATAGCAGATCAAAAGATATTAAACAAACAACATGGCATCGGAAAGTTACAGAATTAGTGAAAACAGAGGTGGCTGTCAACAATCAGCAGGATAGCAACTTTGGGGCTAAACATAACTATGACCATGAATGTAAACATGACAATGCAATACATATAATGGAAGTAGACATGATGCTTAACAGTATGGAACAAGAATCAATGCAATAGGCCTCATGGATGTGTCACAATCATCAATCAAACTTGCAATAAAATAACAGCAGCAACACATAACAGAAATTAGTAGCAGTTAACAGTCTGTTGCCCACTTCAACACAGATTAACAACATCAAGATGGCCTCAAATCAAAATTTTCACAAAAGATGGATTGAAGTACACACAAAACTAAACAATTTTCCTTTTGGGCGCAACGTCATCCGGGCTACGGTTTACTCGCAATTATCGTCGCAAAACAGCATCGACATCATATATTCTCAGACTTGAGAAAAAAAGAAAAAAAGGTGGAAACCGGCTCACCATGGGTCAGCCCATCTTGGCAGAGGCGGCTGGAGGCCATGGGCTGGGGAGGCCACTGGGCCTCTGGCCGAGCTGGGCCGGCTCGGGGGTAGGGCCGCCCACGACAGCGGCGGTTGGCGAGGCGGGCTGGGGAGGCCGCTGGGCCTCTGGCCAAGCTGGGCCGGCTCGGTTGCTGGGCCGCCCACGACAGCGGCGGTTGGAGGGATCGGAGCGCCCGACCCCGTCCGCGGCGGCGGCGGCGGCGCTCGTCGGCGAGTGGCGGCGTGGCGAGGTGGCGTGCAGAGCGGCCAGGAGGAGGAGGAGTGGCTCGCAGCGGCGGATCCGGAGGCAGGGGCGACGGGGTCGTGGCCGGATCCTGGCGCGGCGGTGACATGAGCTCTCGGGCTCGTCCCGTCCATGGCGCGGCGGCTCTCCAGCCAGGGCGCACGGTGCCTGCGAGGATGGAGAGGGAGCTGAGGCCAGGGAGGAGATGGAGGAGCGCGGGAGGAAGAGAAGAGGTGGCCGGCGGCTCAGCTGGCCGTGGCTCCGACGGCCGGAGGAAGACGGCGGCGGCGTGGCCCTCGGGCTGGCGCGGTGGCTTGAAGGAGAGAGAGAGGTAGGTGGAGGGGTTGGGCCGATCTAGGCCGTTGGATCAGCCGATCCGACGGTCCAGATCTAAGGATTTATGAGTCTATTGGGCCGATTTGAGCAAGTGTGAGGGGGCGGCTGCAATTTTTAGGCTAGGGAAACCCTAGAAAGGGGAGGGGGAGTGGTGGTCTTTATATAGCCCAGGTGGCTGGCAGTTTGCAAAAACATCCCTGGATTTACTCTCACGCGCGCGGTGTTTACGTTTCTGACCGCCAGGGTCCGCAGGACCTCTGATTCGGGTAAAACTTCGAACTGCGCAATCAGCGCATTGATCCGGCGGCGTTCACCTCGCGCTGGAACCGTTTCGAGAACACTTTCCGGCGCGCTATAAAAATATCCCGTTTACTTATTAAACGGGGATTTTGTTCCGTTGGCTGCAGCTGGTCTCGTGCGGTTTTCACGGCGGTGATCGGGTGTAACCCGGTGTCACAAAGGTCGAGTGTCGGGGTGGAAAGGATCGGTCTCTCTCCGGTACGAGATAAGAGGGGGGAAGATAATCGCCGATCGATAAATGGGGGATGAAAACACCGCAAACAATTCACACCGAAAACAAAAAAAAATATTTTTGCGAAATCTGGGCTGTTACAGCTGGAGGAGGGGCTCCACACCGAGCTCATCCTCTCTGCTTTTCCTCTGTCACCGTGGAGGAGAGGGGAAAAGGTGAGAGGAAGGAGAGGTGGAAGGGAATGACAGGTGGGACCCGAAGAGGTGGGCTGCGTGTTTGGGCTGGGGTAATAAGAAGTGGGCTAGGGAAAATGGAGAGAGGGCCCAAGAAGGCTAAGAGGAATTATCTGCATTTATTCATTAACTAAAATGAGAGCAGGTAAAAGGCAAGACCAAGAAAAGAAGAAAGAAAAGAAATGAATATAATCCTTTTACATGACATGAGAAATGCGTTGGCATTTTCTTGTCACATGGATTATGGCAAAAAAAAATTGTGGAAATTTCTATCTCCAATGGGAAAAATAAAAATAAAAAAATTTCTGGAATTTGTCAGTTTTGGGCTATTACATAGGCCCACATACATACTCGAGAGTACACGTCCATCCAGATCAGCGGCACAGGCCACCGCGGGTCGATTATGTTTTTCCCTAAGTGCATCTCCAGCCGTTCGGCCCCCCCAGGGCGCAATTAGATGCTATATTAGCGCCGCTTGGGGGGCCGCCGGGGCTATAATCGGCTTGGGGGCGATCGACCAACCAGCCGCGGCCCTAGTGTCGCCCCCCAGGCGCCGAGATTCGGCCCAGATTCACCCAGATTCGGTGCAATTTCGGTGCAAATTCGTTCCATTTCGGCTAAATTCGGCATAGAATATGAAATTTTGGCTAAACTCGCAAATTCGGCGCAGTTTCGGCGGTAGTTCCGCGCACAACATACAGTACAAATACATAGTTCGGCACAAATACAAAAAATAGTACAAATCAAAATAGGCATTGCCTTTGCGCATCCATAGGTGCTCTAGATCTTGCTGCAGTTGATGATGCACTTGCGGGTCTCGGATCTCCTGGCGCATATTGAGGTAGGCTGTCCAATCTGCCGGTATCTGGTGATCAAGTACTGCAAGAGCTCTCTGGTTGATATATAGTTTAGTGTCAAACACTGGATCCTCTTTCTCGCTCTCAATGATCATGTTGTGCAAGCTGAAACAATAATTCATCACCTCCCACATTTGAGATTTCGACCAGGTTAGAGCGAGGTACCGGACAACGGAAAATTGAGATTGGAGCACCCCAAATGCCCACTCGACATTCTTCCTGCAAGCCTCCTGGCACTTGGCAAAGTAGGAGTACTTGCCTCCTAGCACAGGGTTTGAGATAGTCTTCACAAATACTGGCCATCTTGGATAGGGGCCATCTTCTAGGTAGTATCCCTTTTTGTAGTGGTGCCCATTCACCTTGAAGTTCATCGGAGGAGCACAACCTTCGACAATCCTGGCAAAGACATTTGAGCACTGCAGGACGTTGATGTCATTGTGTGTTCCTGGCATGCCAAAGAAGGAGAGCCAAATCCAGAGGTCATGTGTAGCAACTGCCTCAAGTACCACACTGCAGTGACCTTTTGCGCCCTTGTACATCCCCTGCCAAGAAAGTGGACAGTTCTTCCATTCCCAATGCATGCAGTCAATGCTTCCAAGCATCCCAGGAAATCCTCTTGCTTCATTCTCTGCTAGGATCCGAGCAGTGTCTTCAGCATTGGGTGCTCGCAAGTGTTGTCCTCCAAAGCAGTCCACCACTGCTCTGCAAAACTTCTACATACAATCCAGGGCAGTGGACTCGGCCATGCGTGCATAGTCTTCCTGTATATCACCAAGAGCTCCGTATGCAAGCATTCTCATGGCCGTTGTGCACTTCTGAAGTGAAGAGAACCAAACTGTGCCGGTGCAATATTTCTTGCAAACCAAATAGCTGGCATACTCTCGGAGTGAATTGACAATGCGAAGAAAGAGATTTCGGCACATGTGATACCGGCTCCGGAATACCTTCTCACCTTGCAGGGGAACATCGGCAAAGTATTCGGCGTAGATCAAGCAAATAGCCCTTCAAACGACGGCTCTCTTTTGCCTTCCGGTGACCCATCTTGTAGCCACCTCGTTGCGGCGTCGTGTTGGCGCCGAACAGATCGGCCAAGGCGGAGAGAATCAGAAGGTGTTCCTCGTCCTAGGCATCGGCGCCGTCCTGTTGCTCCATCAGCGCGGCGAATAGCGCCTCGTCTTCGGAATCCATCAGTGCGGCGTGGCGTTCAGGCAATTCTCCAAACACCTAGTGGGCCTGGTGGGCGCGACCAGTCGTCGGTGTGCTCGGCTGGGCGTGACTAGCCGACCAGCCACGAGTGTGCTCGGCCACAGTCAGGAGGAGGTCAGCGGGGGCAAGCTCTCCCCTTTTTCGGCACATTTGGTGGTGGAGCAACGGCTATTTTTGCGGCGGGCCGACGCCAGCGATGGGAAGGTGGTGCGGAGAGTGGTGGCCGATTTGGAAAATTTGGACGATTTCACCTGACAGAGTGGGCCACTCGGCGCATTCCGCTTCGCCCGGCGCCCCCAGTGCGTTGGGTTCGACTTGGGTTCGCTTGACTCAAGTTCGGCCCAATTCGGCTATATTTGGCTCTTGGGGCGCGGCTGGGCGATTTTCCTCCATTCGGCGGAAATAGCGCCGCCCTGGGGGCCTCTTGGGGCGCAACTGGAGATGCTCTAACCCCAGTACAACATGGGTGGCGACGGAGGAAGTAGTGAGAAACCTCTAGTAGCTCTGTTTCCGACGCCGGCAGGAGCAGGAGCGTCACAATACTCCGGACTGAGGCGGTGTTGTCCTACTGGTGGCTGGCGCCGGCTGGAGCAGCAATGTCGCTTCCTGCCGGGAAGGACGCATGGTGGGGTGTCGCTGTGCTTGGTGTGTCGTCGTTTGGACCCCTGGCACATATGTGGAGCGAAGGGAATCGAAGGAGCTGCTGTAATCGTCGTCCTTTCGACCAGGGGACAATGCATTAAATGCGCCTTGGCACATTCTGCAGGTGGTGGGCCCTTCCTTGTCTCCCACCACTTAAGGGAAGCGGTGGGCAGGTTTCCTTCCAGGAGGTGCCACGGCTAGGTCTTTTCGGATGAGCTGAAGGCGCCAGGCGTGGGATCTTCTCCGGAAGAGTGGTGAGGTTCCCGGTTAAACGAAGCGAGCTTCTATTCTTCGACAGTAGCCCACGGGCCTGTCTTGGCGCAGGTGGGCTGTCCTAGAGCCAGGTCAGGCCTGATGTTCTCGGGAAACCGAACCGCCAAGGAGCACGCGGGCCCGTGCCCTCCTGGCAGATGAGTGTTGACGTGTGCCGGTTGTGGAGACCAGGGGACACCACGACCCGAAGCTCAAGGAGGAGTAACGACGGCAGTTAACGCGCCGCTCCCTGAGTGGGTATTTATTTCCCCAATCGGTGAGCGAGTCGTGCATTCCTTAGTAGTTGCCTTCTTCCTCCAGAGGGCTGTGAGCATGTACGTGATGGCTCCCAAGCTTCGTAATCGCGCTCCCTTTTCCAGCGATGACGACATCCCTCCACCGCTCTGCAGGGCGGGTCGCGCGGTCGCCGTGGTCGTGGAAGGGGAAGCAAAGGAGGTCGAATAGCGCCATCATTGGTAGCCGTGGAGGCGGCACCATACCTCCAGCTCTTCTCCGCAGTGTGGCTCATGATGAGCCCATTTCTTTTGAGTTCGTCATGGAGGTCGCATCGACCACTAGGAGGTGGATCCCGCTCCCGAAGACGTTTCGCCGTGCGGTGTCGGATGCCCAGCCTCCGTACTTGCGGATAAGGGTGTACGGGTGTCCTCACGGGGTGGTGCAGGTGGCCACCCGCTTCTTGACCAACGGGGAGATGCTTCTGACACAAGGATGGAAGGTCTTCGCGTGCGGCCGCAAGCTGAAAAGAGGGGATGTCCTCTTGTTCATGTACGAAGGCGACGCGGTCTTGTCCGTGAAGATCTTCGACCTTCGAGGCGATCGCATGGAATGCTGACCAAAGAGCTCGAGCAGCGGCGCCAGGGACTCTGATGATGAAGGTGAAGACGATGTGTCTTGGGGCCGTAGAGGGGAGGAGGACTCCAGCGACGATGAAAGAAAGGGCCTCCCGGGGGAGGACATCAAGCCCGTAGTCCGCATCGACTGAGCCTCCGCCCCCTTTTTCTTCCTCTTTATTTAAGAACTTGTCCCATGAAGCTAGTGAACTCCGGTTGATGAACTGTTTCTGCGATGAGCGGAGTTGGATGCTTGAATGTTTTCTTCTTTTAGTTGGATGTCTCATGCCTGCGATAGAAAAGATAGGGAACGAACAATCGCCACAAACTGCGATCCGACGCGCAAACTAGGAGGGGAGAGTTTTGTCCGGCGGGATTTTGTGTGTCAGTTAGGTCTCTCCCGAAAAGCTTGCCAGAATAAAGGGTTAGTTTGACATCACGGAAAGTAAATCGCGCTAACACACACCGATTTTGCCCCGGGGTCTTCATTTTCGGTTGCACTCATAAACATGGATCCTGTGACCACAGTTTACAAATGTTGCGCCACCGGGAAGCTGGGCATCCAACAACTTTATGCCCTCACGGGTAGAACTTACGGAGATGGTACTTTCGAAGGTGCTCGATGTTCCACGGGTTTCTCATGGGGACTCCATCCTCAGTCTCCAGGAGGACGGATCTGGGCCGGGTGACTTGGACTACTTGATACGGGCCTTCCCACTTTGGAGACAGCTTGTTTAGACCCCTCCCGGACTGTAGCTGACGGAGGACAAGGTCGCATTCCTTAAGTTCTCGGGAACAGACGTGGCGGTTGTGATAGCGGCGTAGTTCTTGCTGGTACCGCGCAGCGCGTGTAGCAGCCCGAGTATGTACTTCCTCGGAAACGACGACATCTCCTTGTCGGAGTTGCTACTGTTCGGCCTCATCAAAGGCTTGAACTCGGGGAGATTCGTATCTGAGTTCTGTGGGGAGTACCGCCTTCGCCCCGGAGACAAGGGTGAAAGGCGTTTCATTCGTGGAGCGGTTGGATATGGTCTGGATCGACCAGAGAATAGCTGGGAGTTTATCCACCCACCGCTTACCACACTTCTCGACCTGATGGAAGGTGCGGGTCCGGAGAACTCGCAGGACCTCCGCGTTAGCTCCCTCCGTCTGGTCGTTGCTCCTCGGATGAGCGACTGAGGCGAAACACACTGAGGTGCCCATTTTCCCGAAGTACTCGAGGAAGGCCTGACTTGTGAACTTGGTGCCGTTGTCCGTGATGATCCGGTTGGGGACTCCGAAACGGCACACCGGGCTTCTGATAAACTTGATGGCGGATTGCGCCGTGACCTTCCGGACTGGCTCCACCTCAGGCCACTTGGTGAACTTTTCGATGACGACGTAGAGTAACTCATATCCTCCGATAGCACGGGGGAATGGTCCGAGAATGTCCAGCCCCCAGACCGCAAAGGACCAGGATAAGGGGATGGTTTGGAGTTCTTGCGCTGGTTGATGAGCAGCCTTCGCGTGAAACTGGCAGGCGTCACAAGTGTTGACAAGCTCCATGGCATCGTTCAAGGCGGTTGGCCAATAGAAGACCTCCCAGAAAGCTTTGCCAACCAAGGCCCGGGAGTCTATGTGTGAGCCACATGTTCCTTCATGTATGTCTTGGAGCAGCTTATTTCCATCATTGATGGAGATGCACAGCAGCTTCACACCGTTGGGACGCCGGCGATAGAGGAGCTCATCGAGTATGAGGTACATCGATGATTGGCGAGCAACTCTTTCGGCATCCTTCCGGTTACTTGGTAATTACCCATTCTTCAGGTAGTCCAGGATGGCGCTGGCCCACTCCGGGGAGGCTGGGCCGATAGAGAGGACTTGATGCTTGTCGGGAATGAGAGAGGGAAGTTCTCCGGGAAATTGCTCCTCGCCCTCGATTCTTCGTCTCTTGGGTTTCGGCCGAATGGGGTCAACCGAGGGCCTGAGCAGGCGCTCGGCGAACACGCTGATACTCTCTCCTTGTTGGTTACCCCAAGTGGAAGGTGAGATGTAGGATAGCGGCAAATTTCCCTCGGTGAAGATACCAAGGTTTGTCTCCAGTGGGACTCCGGACATGATAAGTAGGTGTCAACGGCGCAACTGACGTGGAACTGCACACAACACAAATAACTTTGCTTCCCAACAAGTATAGAGAGGTTGTCAAACTCTCCGACCATGTTGTTCACAAAGGATCAACGCAATAGATAATAATGATAATGATGATAGCAACTAGAAAGTAAAAGGAGGAAAATAAAAGAACATGTAAACAGTGATGATAATATGGACCGGGGTCCCGTGATGTTCACTAGTGATGTCTGTCTCCCAAAAGATGATAAAACAACTATGCGAGGTAAGCAAATTATAGCTGGGCAATTGAGAGGATTAAAAACGCACCGCAATGCTAACTATGCTACAAAGAAAGTACGAGGTTCAAAAGCATGGGCGGTACGCCAAAATAAGTAGACCGAAATCCAACAGCATCTACTACTAATTATCCACCTTGAGATATCTATCCAGAACATCTCGCTGGTATTAAGTTGCGATCCCCACCCAAAGTGTAAACCCAAAGCAACACAAAATTGCATTAAAAAGCACTTTGCATAAAGTAAATAATCCTTGCAACCGCGGCTACAAGCACCGTTGTTTTCCCCCTTGTGGCAACAACACATTCCCTAGACTCATGTTTTTGTCACTCAAGCGTTTCATCGGGGGGCATTAACCCACAACCGAGCATAACGTTCCCTCTTGGAGTCACTACCTACTACTTGGCCAAAGCAATAAAAAGCAACGGAGAACATGCAAGAATTACTTAGGAACAAAAATATAAAAGATAAGAACCAAATATATTACTCAATCACAATCTGAACAAACTCTCATAATCCATCAGATCCCAGCAAACTCAGCATAGCAACAGCAGAAAATTACATATGTGCCTCGATCATGTAGGACAGCTCACGAGGACTAAACCATGAAGAACAAAGAGGGGAGGAGAACATCACCTAGCTACTGATCACGGACCCATGGTCCAAGGGAAACTACTCACGGCACATCCGGAAAGCGTCCATGGTGGAGGGGAAGCTCCCGGAGGTCAATCCTTCTTCCGGCAAGGTGCCAGAAGAGGTCTACTGGCGCTCCCGATCTTGGAAGTGCGGCGGCGGCGGAACATAGGTGAGATCGCGAAAAAGGGTTATGTCTTCGGGGTTTCGCGACACGGAGAATAAATAGGCGAAGGGGGCAGCCAGGGGGCCACCAGGTGTCCAGCCCCCCCCCCCCCGCGGCGCGGCCAGACCCTAGGCCGCTCCAGGTGGCCGCCTGGGTCCCTGGTGGTGGCCCTCTCGCCCCACCGAGATGATTCTGGAAGGTTCCTTCAAGCTGATTTTTTATCCGATTTTTCCAGAATTTTTGGAGCATTTTTAATATGGGGGAAACTTGGGATAGAAAAACAGCAAAAAACAGGAACTGGCACTGTGGTGTACTGAGTTAATAAGTTAGTCCAAATATGATCAAAAGTGTATGGAAATGTATCTAGATCACAACAATATCACACAAAACATGCATGGAGAAAGCAGAAATTATAGATACATTTGGGACGTATCAACATCCCCAAGCTTAATTCCTGCTCGTCCTCGAGTAGGTAAATGATAACAAGCATAACTTCTGTGGTGACATGCTAGCAACCATATAAGAACTTTCAAAAGTAAAGCAAACAAGGTATGTGATTCAATTCAAGTCATAACATGCAAGAGTCTATATTAGCATTGAAACAAGCAACGAAAGAACATTAGGTGCAAGAGCTCTTGATGTCCGTGACTCGAATGTCTCCAAATGGTGTTTGCGTGCAAGAAGGGGGATATGGGAATACGAGAAAAAATATTTTTGTTGAGAACTCAATCTACTAAAGTTTCACACTTGGTCTTCTTTGGAATCTAATCTTGACTCGTCCCCAGACCACTAGTGTAAAGCCCGATATGCGGTACTGTTCTAGATCTAGATGTTTCCATCCATATCCGGGGACGAAGCACATATCGGTCCCACCGCGACATATGAGTCATATGTCCCGGATTTCCAACATGATATCACAACATTACAGATACAAGGATACAACATCTCATACAATTGGCATACAACTGCCTCAAATACAATACAACAGCGGAAGATACATGTCTGGGTACAGACTACAATCAAATGCCTACTAGCAAAGAGAAAAACATCGACCCCATAACCACACGGGTCCAGGCCCTCCGCCGAGATCCGCCTAACTAGTCGTCGTCGAGTCTCCACGTGAAACGTCGGTCACCATACCTGTTGTCGATCAAGAACCCTGAAAAGAGTTTGGGGGTAGTATCATGAGTACAGAAGTACTCAGCATCCAACTGTAGTGGTCATTTGACCCAGCAAGGACTTCATCACTCGTCATTCTAGGACAACTAGTAGTTTACGGTAAGGAAGGGGTAAGTGGTGAGGTTGCTGCTGCACTAGCATTTATGAAGTGGCAAACGATCTAGAGAGTAAGATAAGAAGCCAATCATTCGATGAGGAATCGCCTCCAACAAGTCTTGCTATCAACTACTTACGCAATCATAACACCTATCATATCCTTGTCCTCCTCTTCGCATCCCGACGAAGAAGAAGCAGTCAAGGCACACACACGTTGATCAAGTTATATTAAAATTATCTCAGCTGTTGTTGTCTATGAACAAGGAGTAGGTCTCAAGTCGTCCATAACCGTGGACACGGCTTCTCGAAAAGATTTAACCCTGCAGGGGTGTACCAACTGCCCATTACGAGGCGTCGCATGCTCGCCCATCTCTCTCAGTTGCTACCCGTTAGAGGCAACCATTTTATGATTTAGTTCCGAGAGATCCGAAACGACAGGTCCCTCTATCTAACAACGCACATATCCGGGTGGCCCCCGGGGAGTCGACACCCAATGCAAAAGCCGGTCATGCTCTCGGATCGGACTCTTCTGTACGGCGGGTCGGGAAATCACACCTGACATCAGGGGATCCCTAGCTCACCAAGTGTGGACCAATAGAGGAACTATGTCTCCGCTGGACCGAGTTGTTTGAAAACTACTAGCAACTGACCAGCACACACACGGGTTTCAAGTGGTAAATCAGCTTGGGCCACCTCTAGAAATGTTTGAAGCTAGGTAGGTGAGAAGAGGGGACCCCATAAAATCCCACACGCGATTAGGCACGCTCAGTCTTAAAACCAATACCCGGAACTCGGGTCCTAGGTGACTCGAATGGAACAAAGCGTCGGGGCGGGATAGCCTAGACCTTCCATCCTTCGTCGAGTATAGTCAACATTATAATAATCATATCATCAACAACAATATAATATAATAATGTGATAGCCCAAACCAAGGAGTAACAGGGTAACATCGTAGCATCCTAAGCATGCATACTAAGCAGGGGCTGAGCAACGAGCAATAGTAACATAGCAGTACAAGGTTTGCTGGGAAGGGACATGGCTGTATCGGTTTGAAAGAGGCTGTAAACATGTGGTAGGATCAAACATCGAACCTAACCTAGAATAGCATGCAAACCGCTGGTTGAAATAGAATGGATCATAAGTAATGTATAGTCCTTGTCTGTCGATAAGTCGGGTTCCGAAGGTGTAGCCGATCGCAAGCTCGCATCGTCTCCGAGAGGTACCCGCGGAAGCACACAAGACGGAAACACTGGAAAGCAATCAACGGTGAACCACTATTACTACAGAGCAATACAAGATTAAAGAGGCAACACAAGGCAGGGCAACGCGATACAGACCTAACGTCGAGAGCGGTTACTAGAAGGTTAAGTGAGGTATTCGTCACACACGACGATACCGCACGTTTAAAGTGTTTCAAGTTGTTTAGCTACAAGTGATCAACCAATGGTTGGTAACATGGCAACTCAAGCAAGCATGGCATAGCACACAAACATATCAAGAGGTGAAGCATAAGATAAACTATCTATCCTAGTCAATTTAAGCGAGGCACAACCTAAACATGGCATTTCACTAAGTACCCCACGACAATTAAAGGATTTGGTACTGTTCTGTCCTAAACCATATTTTAGGTTGGTTAACAACAGCAAACAATAGCATAAAAACAAAGTACACGAAAAACTAATCAAGTTACATATAAAGAACAACCCAAATGGAGTTACGGTTAAAAAGATATAAGCAAAACAAGTTACGGGCACAATCTGCCAACATCACGAAGCACACTTTAGAGCAATGCATAAACAGGATAATGAATGCAAACATGCTCACAAATGATACGGAACTAAAGTAGACATGACAGGTAAGGCATGGCAAAAATAATCATGCAAATAGGCATCATAGATCAAAAGATATTAAGCATGCAACATGGCATCGGAACGTTACAGACTTAGAGAAAAACAGAGGTGGCTGTCAAAAACAACGGGATAGCAACTTTGGAGCTCAATAACTAGATGACCAGCAAGCATATCATGACAATGAAATACATGTAATGGAAGTAGACATGATGCTTAACAATATGCAACAAGAATCACGCAATTCCGATAAACGGTCGCGACACACTCGTCGACCGAAGTTGCAACAAAATATAAACAGCAGCACACTAACAGCAGGGTTGCTACTTTGGGTGAAGATACAATCATGATGCAGCAAGCAATTATGGCATGTGAATGCATGAAGCTGAAGTAGAAACAATGCTTAACGCAACGCAAAAGGAATCACTCCATTCCGACAAACGTTTGCGAAGCAACCGTCGCCCGAAGTTTCAATCAAACAACAGTTTTTAGACAGTTTAACAGCAGCAGCAGTTTAACGATCTGGTGCCCTGTTTGACCAACAATTAACCAAACAAGATGACCTCAAAACAGAAAGCTCACAAAATATGGATGCTAGAGCACAGAGATCACAACAATACAAAAAAAGAATCACTTCGTTCCGACCTACGAGTCAACGGGAAATCGCATTACAAATCGGGTACAGCAGCAAAATAAAAGGACTTGGCAAAAAATAGATAAAAGGAAAAACATGAAACAAAAAAAAGAGGGCCTCACCGCCACATGGGCTCGGCCCAACAGACAGGAGGAGGCGGCTGGGCCGTTGGAGCGAGCTGGGCCTCGGGATCGCGCTGTCGGGCCGGCTGGCTGGCCTGCTTGCCCGATCCGATCTGGATCGAGGCCGAGCGCACCGGCTGGCGGCGGCGGCCACCGTCGACCGGCGGCGTGGCGATGGATGCGGGCAGGGGCGCGGCAGGCGGTGGAGGAGGCGAGGGGCGGCCGGACCCGGGCGTGGTGGCTGCCGGCATGCTGCAAGGCGGCCGGGTTGACCTCCACGGGGCGCGACTCAAGCTCGGGCCGAACCTGGCCATGGCGGCGGCGGCTGCAGGGATTCCGGCAAGGGATGGCGATGGAGCAGCGTCCCGGCGACCTGCGCGGAGGAAAGAGGGAGAGGGTGAGGCGCGAGAAGGAGGAGGGCGCGGGTGAGGCAGAGCTCACCGCGGCGACTGCTGCCGGCGGCAGCCGGAGATGGAGGCGGCGGCGGCTCGGTTATCCCACGGCGTGGAGATCGGGCGCGGGAGGAGAGAGGAGATGGGTGGAAGGCAGGGCTGGCGTGGCGCATTCCTGGCCGTCAGATCGGCCGATCTGACGATCCAGATCCATTGGGCTGGATCCCAGATCTGGGAGGTTAGGTTTTTGGACGAAAATGGAGGAAAAATTGGGGCAAAGTGGAGGGGTTGGCTGCAATTTTGTGGCTAGGGAAACCCTAGAAAGGGGTGAGAGTGTGG
This sequence comes from Bromus sterilis, assembly GCA_950022295.1. Classification (NCBI taxonomy): domain Eukaryota; kingdom Viridiplantae; phylum Streptophyta; class Magnoliopsida; order Poales; family Poaceae; genus Bromus; species Bromus sterilis. Next base: position 263,158,015 of record OX465596.1, on the reverse strand, counting down.
TGGTCTTTATATAGCCCAGGTGGCTGGCAGTTTGTAAAAATATCCCCGGGTTTTCTCTCTCGCGCGCGGTGTTTACGTTTCTGACCGCCCGGGTCCGCAGTACCTCTGATTCGGGTAAAACTTCGAACTGCGTGATCAGCGCGTCGAGCCGGTGGCGTTCACCTCGCGCTAGAATCGTTCCGAGAACACTTTTCGGCGCTCTATAAAAATATCCCGTTTAATTATTAAACGGGGTTTTTCGTTCCGTTGGCTTCGGCTGGTCTCGTGCGATTTTCACGACGGTGATCGGGTGAAACCCGGTGTCGCAAAGGTCGAGTGTCAGGGTGGCAAGGGTCGGTATCCGTCCGATACGAGATAAGAGGGGGGAAATAATCATCGATCGATAAATCGGGGATGCAAACACCGCAAACAAATCAGACAATCAAACAATTCACACCGAAAACAAAATTTTTAATTTTTGTGAAATCTGGGCTGTTACAATTAGCCAGGTACAAGTCAATTTGATCCACTCCCTTCCAATATTTTGAGCACTCATGCAATGGATGAGCGTAAGCACGAGAGTTGACACTTAGGATGGAAAAGAAAGAAATATGGTGGAGGAGGAAGACAAAAAGGGTGAGAAAGGCTCACATCAATGAGGACAATCATAGGCGAGAAAGACAAATGATAGATATGATGTGAGGAGTAGGGATTGTCATGCAATGGATGCACATATGAGCTAAGAAAAGCTCTCCAATGGAACTAGTGGGGGTGCATCCAACATGCTCGCTCATGAAGACCTAGAGCTCGTTTGAGGAGGCTCATCCTTGGAATATGCAAGCCAAGTTCTATAGTGTGAAGCTCCCCACATAGCTATATGCATAAATGATCACCTCTATGGAGTACAAGGATAAGAGGGAGTACTAGTGTGGATCTTTCAAAAGGATAGTAGTGTTGCCCCTTTCTCTCTTTTTATTTTCTTTTTCTCTTTTTCTATTTTTTTTGTATTTTGTGGCCTCAATGGCTCTGTCTATGTAACTCTCATTTGTCCTCTTTGGGATCTTTTATTTTGTCCACTTTGGGATCTTTTCCTCACTTAAGAGCAACACTCCATTTTACAAGAAGGTATAGAAGATCTTTCACACTTTACAAGGTACTCAAACATAAAGAAGATGTAGCTATCATGATGTATGCAATGTATGCCTCTGCCAGTGTAGCAGGAACATGTATGACATGAAGATCAAGTCATGAAGAGGTGGATGTTGCATGGCAATATATCTCGGAAAGGCTATGGAAATGCCTTGATAGGTAGGTATGGTGGCTGTTTTGAGGAAAGATATATGGAGGTTTATGATGACAGAGTGTATCATGCCAAGGGTTTGGATGCACTGGTAGGTGTACGCCAACTCTCGGAGTGAGAAGAGGGCAATGCACAGTACTGAAGAGGCTAGCAAATATGAGGAGGTGGAAGTGTCAACTTTCAATACTTACATTAGTCTGAAGAACTCATGCACTTATTATCGATAACTATCAATCTAATGAGGAGGTTCACAAAGAGACAAGTACCCCGAGGAGGAGTGTATGGGGGTTTGGTTATCCTTGCGCATCCTCGACTCATGGTACGTGAGTGTACTCTAATATTCGATCCCTCAAAAGATTACTGATCCATCTAGTAGCTAGAGTTCTCAACTAGTTTTTGTAGGTTTTGAAAATAAACACGGATTCCCCAAAATACGACACCTATCACTAATAAGCTAGAGCTCTTGACACCAAAAGTTCAAATATTAATCACAAAAATACCTCATAACTATTGCAACTTACTACTAAAATTAAATAGCAACCACAATTACCTACTTTCAAGACAAGACACAACTCGGTGCAAAAACCAATGCTCTTAACAAGATAAACATGAAAACTAAAGAGAGTTCCAGCAACAAACTAAACAAAAGCCAAGGCTCTAGTTAAAGACAAAGTAAAAATAAAACTAAACATGGCAGTAGCTACAAAAAGGTAAAGTACACACAGAAGTAAAAAGATAGGCATGAAAAATCCTATGATGTGTTCTAGATTGGAGTAGAGCGTGTTTCTCTACCACACAAAGTAAGATGGGGTCTAACTTGTTATGAACAGCAATAAAAGATAAGGAAACTAAAAAATTAAACCTAAGAGCGAGACGCTCCAAGCATAGCACATAACGCATGAAGTGATAAAAATATAGTGAGACGAAGGACGAACTGATGATTGTTGATGGAGAAGGGGATACACGAGGGCATCCCCAAGCTTAGACGCTTGCGTCTCCTTGAATATTTATTGGGGATGCATTAGGGCATCCCCAAGCTTGAGCGTTTGACACTCCCGGTTCTTCTTTCATCAACTTACCTCGCACACTTGAAAACTCCCTTCATACATAACTCGTCATAAGCTGATTAGAGAGCTTAGTATCCTTAATAAAATTATTCTCCCCCACTGTATATAAAGATATTCTTGAAGAGATACTGTTTCTCATGATTTACAAAAGGTTTTTGCAAAGAAAAAGCAAGCTTAAGGTTTGCAAAAGTAAGGAAAGGAAAAACGTGGCAGAATCTGTGAAAAACAGAACAGCAGGTAGTAGAGAATTTTTTTTCGGGAAACTTGTGCAACTCAAATCAAAAAACTCAGAACATACGAAAGTTTCACAGTTGTATAGAGCATGCTGTGTAAAAAAATCAGCTCAAAAAGATGAACTGGTGATTTTTTTCCGATTTTTTCCGTCAAGCAGACAGAATCTGTTTTCTGGACAGCATGTCACAACTTTTGCTTCCCTTATCATAAGAGGCTATAAATTGGCACAAAGCTTGAAAATAAAGATACAATGATGTTTCTACAGTAGTAACAATCATCAAGACCACTAAAAACAGAAGCGAAAACATCTTGGGTTGCCTCCCAACAAGCGCTTTCTTTTACGCCTTTAAGCTAGGCATAAAGCAAAAGAAGAATCAAGTTTTATCAAGAGAGAGAATAGCTAGCCCGTGTAACGGACTCAAAAGGTAACTTGATTTTCTTTATAGGGAAGTGTTCCATCCCCTTTTTGAGAGGGAATTGAAATTTTATATTCCCCTTTTTCATGTCAATAACAGCACCAACGGTGCGAAGAAAAGGACGTCCCAAAATAATTGGACCTAACGGTTCACACTCTATGTCCATAATAATAAAATCAAGGAGAACATAATTGTCATCGACAAAGATAAGAATATCGTCAAGTTTCCTCAAAGGTTTCTTTAAGGAAGAATCAACGAGACGAACACCAAAAGAACAAGAATCAAAAGGTTTCAATTCAAACATGTCATACATTCTTTTGGGGATGACGGAGGTACTAGCTCCAATGTCACATAAAGCATAGCAAGAGAAGTTATTTAATATAATTTTTATCATAGGGTCCCAACCATCATCTAGCTTCCTAGGTATGGATGATTCTATTCTAAGTTTCTCCTCCCTAGCTTTGATGAGAGCATTAGTGATATGCTCCGTGAAGGCAAGATTTAGTGTGCTAGTATGGGGTCTCTAGACATTTTGTGTAGCAACCTAATAACTTCTGAGAGGGTGCAACTATAAAAATCAATATCACTACTATCAAAGGTGGTAGTAGTGTCATCTAGGCTCACTTCTGCCCTTTATGTTCATAGGAGTTTCTTCTTCTACGGTTGAGGTATTAGCATCACCATTAATAGGTCCAATGGGACTAGGAGTGTGTTGGCTGCTAATAGTTTGGGTGTCCTCAACAATTTGGATAGTAGCAACAGTGTGGTGTGTAGGAAGGCTCTTAATTCTATCATCTTCCTCTTTTTCTCTAGCCCATCTTTCTTTAATTTTAGCCATCATCCTAATATTTTCATTAATTTGTAATTGGGTAGCATTAATAGGAGTGGCCTTCCTCTCCTCAAGGGGAGAGGTTCTAATTTTTAGCATCTCAACATCAAGGGCTAAGCTATCTACCTTCACAGATAGATTATCTAACTTAGCTAATTTCTCATCTACATTCTTGTTGAAGGCTTTTTGGGTAGTGATAAAGTCTCTAAGCATGTTTTCTAGTTCAGAATTGGGTTCTTGTTGCTAGGATAGGTGTCGTTGTTCCCATAGTTTGATGGAAACGGTCTAGGATTACTAGAAAAATTGCCCCTATAAGCATTGTTGTTGAATTTATTTCTAGCAATAAAGTTCACATCTACTTGTTCCTGAGCAACCAAAGAATTTAAAGGAACATCATGAGGATCAATAGAAGGTTTCTTGGTAAGTAGAGACATAATCAAGTCAAAATTTTCATTTAGGGAGGTAATCTCCTCGACAGAGTTTACCTTCCTACCTGTTGGAGCTCGTTCGGTGTGCCACTGGGAATAGTTGGTCATCATCTCATCGAGAAGTTTTGTGGCAGCACCAAGTGTGGTTGACATAAAAGTTCCTCCTGCGGTCGAATCTAACAGGTTTCGCGAGGTAAAGTTCAAGCCTGCATAAAAAGTCTGGATAACCATCCAAGTAGTCAAACCATGTGTAGGGCATTTCTTAACAAGAGATTTCATACATTCCCAAGCTTGGGCAGCGTGTTCATTATCCAATTGCTTAAAATTCATAATGTTACTTCTCAATTGGATAATTTTAGCAGGTGGGTAATACTTCCCAATAAAAGCATCTTTGCACTTATCCCAAGAATCTATGCTATTCCTACGCAAAGATTGAAACCAAATTTTAGCTCCTTCCCTCAAAGAGAAAGAAAAAATCTTGAGCTTAACAACATCACCTTCTACTTCTTTATACTTTTGCATATCACATAACTCAACAAAATTATTTAAGTGTAAAGCAGCATCATCTCAGAGAATTGATCTCTCATAACAAGGTTTAGCAAAGCAGGTTTAATTTCATAAGAGGTAGCTGAAGTGGCAGGTGTGGAAATAGGAGTGCAGATAAAGTATTTGTTGTTGTGACTAGTGAAGTCACACAACTTGGTGTTTTCAGTGGAACCCATAGTAGCAGCAAGTGTGGCAGATTTTTTTGTAATTTTTTATATATAAGACACAAAGATAAAAACTGAAAGGTAAACTAACAAGACTAAAAAACAAAGGTAAAAGATAGTGTGCAACTCCCCTATCTTAGCACTCGGAGTCCCCAGAAACGGCGCCAGAAATTTTCTTGATACTCTCTCCTCGTTGGTGACCCCAAGTGGAAGATGAGATGTAGGATAGAGGCAAATTTCCCTCGGTGAAGATACCAAGGTTTGTCTCCAGTAGGACTCCGAAGATGATAAGTAGGTGTCAACGGTGCAACTGACGTGGACCTGCACACAACACAAATAACTTTTCTTCCCAACGAGTACAGAGAGGTTGTCAATCTCTCCGGCCTTGTTGTTCACAAAGGATCAACGCAACAGATAATAATGATAATGATGATAGAAACTAGAAAGTAAAAACAGGAAAATAAAAGAACGTGTAAACAGTGATGAGAATATGGATCGGGGTCCCGTGATGTTCACTAGTGATGTCTCTCTCCCAAAAGACGATAAAACTGCTATGCGAGGTAAACAAATTACAGCTGGGCAATTGACAGGATTAAAAACGCACCGCAATGCTAACTATGCTACAAAGAAAGGACGAGGCTCAAAAGCATGGGGGTACGCCAAAATAAGTAGACCGAAATCCAACTGCATCTACTACTAATTATCCACCTTGAGATATCTATCCAGAACATCTCGCTGGTATTAAGTTGCGATCCCCACCCAAAGTGTAAACCCAAAGCAACACACAACTACATTAAAAAGCACTTTGCATAAAGTAAACAATCCTTGAAACTGAGGTTACAAGCACCATTGTTTTCCCCCTTGTGGCAACAGCACATCCCCTAGACTCATGTTTCTGTCACTCAAGCGTATCATCGGGGAGCATGAACCAACAATCGAGCATAACGTTCCCTCTTGGAGTCACTACCTACTACTTGGCCAAAGCAATAAAAAGCAACGGAGAACATGCCAGAATTACTTAGAAACAAAAATATAAAAGATAAGAACCAAATATATTACTCAATCACAATCTGAACATACTCTCATAATCCATTAGATCCCAGCAAACTCAGCATAGCAACAACAGAAAATTACATATCGATCATGTAGGGTAGCTCACGAGGACTAAACCATGAAGAACAAATAGGGGAGGAGAACATCACGTAGCTACTGATCACGTACCCATGGTCCAAGGGAAACTACTCACGACACATCCGGGAAGCGTCCATGATGGAGGGGAAGCTCCCGGAGGTCAATCCTCCCTCCGGCAGGGTGCCGGGAAGAGGTCTGCTGGTGCTCCCGATCTTGGAAGCGCGGCGGCGGCGGAACAAAGGAGAAATCACGAAAAAAGGTTCTGTCTTCGGGGGTTTCGCGACTCGGAGAATAAATAGGCGAAGGGGGCAGCCATGGGGGCACCCGGGGTCCAGACGCCCCCCCCCCCCCGGCACGGCCAGCCCCTAGGCCGCGCCAGGTGGCCGTCTGGGTCCGTGGTGATGACCCTCTGGCCCCACCCAGGTGATTCCGGAAGGTTCCTTCACGCTGATTTTTTATCCGATTTTCCCGAATTTTTGGAGCATTTTTAATATGGGGGAAACATGGAATAGAAAAACAGCAAAAAATAGGAACTGGCACTGTGGTGCACTGAGTTAATAAGTTAGTCCAAATATGATCAAAAGTGTATGGAAGTGTATCCAGATCATAGCAATAACACACAAAACATGCATGGAGCAAGAAATTATAGATACATTTGGGACGTATCACGCACCAGGCGACACTTTCTCCTTCCGGGCAGAGACCTTGGATAGCTCGTCTGCGATGTTGTTCTTGGACCTTGGGATGTTCTCCATCCCCAAGCCGTGGAATTACTTCTCGAGCTTACGGACCTCCTCGACGTATGCCTGCATCTGGGGGCATCGGTAATCGTCCTTGACTTGATTGACCACCAGCTGAGAGTCCCCTTGACTAGGAGTCTTCTGATTCTGAGACCCCTAGCGGCTCTCAAACCGGCGAGCAGCCTCTCTTATTCGGCAGTGTTGTTAGTGGAGGCCTCTCCCTCGAACAGCATCTGCATGGCGTACTTCAATGTTTCTTCGTTAGGGGAGACCAAGACAGCGCCGGCCCCGGCCCCCTGCAAGGAGAAAGATCCGTCAAAGTACAGGGTCCACTCGTTGGTGTCTTCGTTACCAGGAAGCGAGGACGCTTCTCAGAGGTCTTCATCATCTTCTGGGGTCGGAGTCCATTCAGCAATGAAATCCGCCAATGATTTTCTCTTGATGGTCGAGCAGTTGACAAACGCCAGGTCGAAGCCGGATAGCTCCAATGCCCACTCCACAATTCGGCCGGTGGCTTCTCGATTCCTCGGGCGCTCGAGTGGGAGGCTGGTCACCACTCGAAGTGGATGCGCCTTGAAGTAGTGCCTGAGCTTCCGGGAAGCTATGAGGACTCCGAGAAGAATTTTTTGAGCTTGGGGGTACCGGCGTCTTGCGTCCCTCGGCACAGTACTGATGAAGTATACCGGCTTCTGGACTATCTTCCGTGCAGGAACCTTGGCCCCGTGGGCTTCGGCCGCAGATGATGACTCCGGTAGAATGCTTTCTTCGAGCGGTTTCTCGTTGCACTCTTCTTCCTGCTCACGCTGGACCACCAGCGCTCCGCTTACCACTTGCGGTGTTGCCGATATGTACAACAGCAAGGGCTCGCGCGGGCGCGGCGCCACTAAGACTTGGGGTCAGGCGAGGTATCTCTTCAAGTCCTGGAAGGCGGCATCAACTTCCGGGGTCCACTCGATCGGACCAGATTTCTTCAATATCTTGAAGAACGGGAGTGCCCGCTCGGCTAATCGGGAGATGAACCTCCCAAGAGTCGTGATGCACCCGTTCAACCTTTGGACATCCTTCATGCGCTTCGGGGGTTGCATTTGCTCGACCGCATGGATCTTGTCAGGGTTTGCTTCGATGCCGCGATGGGACACCAAAAACCTGAGGAGCTTCCCGGAGGGTACCCCAAAAACACGTTTCTCCGGATTTAGCTTCAATTTCATTTTGTCGAGGTTGCGGAATGTTTCATGAAAATCCTCAACAAGGGTATCTTCTTCTTTGGTCTTGACCACAATGTAGTCCATGTAGGCATCGACATTGCGGTGTAGCTGTGGCCCAAGGCCGACGTGGATGGCTCACTTGAAGGTGAAACATGTGTTCTTCAAACAGAAAGGCATGAATATGTAGCAATATGTGCCGCAAGGGGTGATTAACGCAGCCTTCTCTTCGTCTTCAACCGCCATCTTGATTTGGTGGTAACCAGCGTAGGCGTCCAGGAATGATAATCGGGCACACTCCAGCGTTGAGTCCACAATTTGGTCGATGCGAGGGAGAGGGAAAGGATCTTTCGAGCAGACGTCATTGACGTCACCGTAATCGATGCATAACCTCTTCTTTACGTTTGATTTTGGGACAACAACGTGGTTGGCAAGCCAGGTGGGATGCAGGACTTCCCGGATGAACCCGGCTTTCATCATCTTCCAGACATCTTCGGAAATGAATTCTTGTTGGTCAGGGGCTTGTCCACGAACTCTTTGATTCACAGGCTTGGTGTCGGGCTTGACTGCAAGTTTGTGCTCAATCACCTCCCTGGGAACTCCGGGGAGATCAGAGGGTTCCCATGCGAACACGTGCGAGTGTTCTCGGAGGAAGGTGACGAGCACGCTTTCCTATTTGGGAGGGAGATCGACACCGATGGAAACGGTGCAGCTCCCATTCTCCGAAATAGGGACTTTCTTTGACACAGCCGCCGGGCAAGTTGGCCAGGCTTCGACTTCTTGGTTGTTTCACAGATGGAGTCCCCGGTGGGCCGGGGACATGCTCCGAGACGCTTCTTGTCCAATGGGACGGCAGGTGTTTGGGGCTCCGGTCTTCTATCTTCGCTGGCGAGGGGGTTTCGCGAGGTGTCGAACCTTTTCCGAGAACGAGGACGTTACCCGGGAGGGAGGCCTCGCAGGAGGCCCTCGCGGCAACGGCCTTCTTAGCTTCGCCCTGGATGCACCATGTGGCCTCTCGTGCATCTCCGGCCATCGAGATGGGTCCGTGGGGCCCCGGGATCTTGACGATGTTGTACAACCCGTGGTGCACGGAAGCGAACCTCCGTATGAACGGTCACCCGAGCAACCTGTTATACAGGAGGGGCATATCGGTGACGTCGAAGACAAGCATCTCTGTTCAGAAGTTACTGGGGTCTCTGAGAGTGACGGGGAGAGATACCTTCCCGAGAGGTTGAACCTCCATCCTGCTAACCCCGCGAAAGGCGGCGGAAGGGGTGAGATGACCTCGGGGGATCTGCATCTTCTCGAAAGCATGGAGGGACATCAGGTTGATGTTGGAGCCCGTGTCGTACATCATCTTGCTGACCTTGATGTTGCTGATAGTTGGTGGGATAAGTGTGGGAGGCAAGTCGTCGTCATCACCAGGAAGGGAGGCAGGGTGGTCGCTTACGCCCACCGGTAGAGGAACATTGGCCCATCGGGAGATCCAAGGACCCTCTGGGGGAGACTGGACCACGAGAACTTGCCTCATCACTCTCTGGTATTGGCGGTTGGAGGTGAGCGCTGACGCTCCACTGTGAATGCAACCGACGAAGTCTACAGCGGATTGGAACTCGTCTCCGGTATCGCTTCCGGATTCTTCCTCACCGGACCTGGCGCCACCGGTCTGGGGTCACGGCCCCCACCGCCTCTGTTCTGGTGCCCGCCTCGGCCTCCACGATGGGGGTCTCCACCTCTCTGAGCCTTATTTTCGGCGTCCTTCTTAGCATAGAAGGCAACCATGTCTTCCTGCAACTTTATCACAGAACGACAGTCGGAGAGGTCATGCTTGTTGGTCTTGTGGATCTTGTAGTACGGAGTTGAGGTGGCTTCGGCGGAGACGACGAAGGCTTCGGCCACGGGCTGCTCCTGCTGGGCGGCCGCACCTCCGTCAGCGGTGAAGACGGCTTGGTACGCGCGTTTGCGGGCCCCGGCTTCTCAGGAAGGCTGACCACTTCCCAAAGGGCCCCAGGCCGCATTGCGCCTTCCGACGTCTCAATTAACAGGTTGGACAGTCTCCTTGACTCGGGCGACCTTGTCGGCCAGCTCAAACAAGGCAGTGATAGTATTGATGGATCTTGTGCTCATATTCTCTAGCATGCGCGGGTTTTTGACATTCGCGTGGAAGGTAGCGATGATTGTCGCCTCATGCGCGTCAGGGATGCAATGGTGCATCTGGGTGAATCTCTGGACGAACTTCCGTAAGGGCTCTCCATCCTTCTGAACAACCCGACGCAGGTCGCTGACAGTTTTCAGAGGTTGGACCCCTCCGGTAAATGCCTCGACAAACTTCTCGCAGAGCTAGGCCCATGAGCTGATAGATTTGGCCGGGAGATGCATCATCTAGCGGTGAACGTTGTCCTTCAGCTTCATGGGGAATTAGTTGGCTTTCGCCTTGTCGTCTCCCCCAGTGATTTCCACAGCGGTGTTGTACATCCAGATGAACTCGCGGGGGGGCGTTTTTTCCGTCATACGGGGGAGGACCATCAATCCAGAACTTCTTGGGCCACTTGACACGACAGAGATCTTGGATGAAAGCTAAGCACACGGTGTTGTAATCGCTCTCACCAACAAGAATCCCTTCTCGGGCGGCATCGGCAGGAGGAACCCGGGCGTCGGAACACCGGCGAGTTTCTTGCTGCCTGACGATGGTGGTCCGACCGTCTTCGTGGCGGTGTTCGTTCAGGCGAGCACGCTGGTCCGGGGACCCACGATGCCCGGAGAAAGCCACAAAGGTTGCACTAGGAGATCCGGCCCGTCGAGGAGCAAGCGGGCGAACAGCGGGATCGTGATGGCGGTCCTCTCGGGGGTGGTTTACCCAGGTTCGGGCCGTCCGGAGAATAAAAGCCCTACTCCTGCTTGTCTGGATTGCTTGATAAAGATTACAATGTCATGAGTGCTTTCCGGAAGGAAATGGTTGTTCCTCCCGTATCAGTGGATTTTTTCGAGGGAGTCAAACCCTTTTTCGGTGGCCTGGGACTCCCTTTTATAGACGAAGGGGGTCACCGCAGTGGCTCTTTCCAAGCGGGGCGTGCTTTTGATGGTGGTGTAGTAGGCGTCGATGTAGCGCTACTTCCGGGAAGGACGCGTGGCGGGGTGCCACTGTGATTGGTGTGTTGTCGTCTGGACCCTTAGCACATACGAGGAGCGAAGGGGATCGAAGGCGCCGATGTAACCGTTGTCCTTTCGACCAGGGGACAGCGCATTAAATGCGCCTTGGTACATTCTGCAGGTGGTGGGCCCTTGCTTGTCTCCCACCGCTTAAGGGGAGCCGTGGGCAGGTTGCCTTCCGGGAGGTGCCACGACGAGGTCTTTCCGGATGAGCTGAAGGCACCTGGCGCAGGATCTTCTCCGGAAGAGTGGTGAGGTTCCCGGGTGAGCGAGCTTCTATCCTCCGACACTATTGTAGTCGTGGGACGCGCTCGTGACTCCACGTTAGGCGCGCACGAGAGGGTATTTCTGCAAGAGGTGTGGCATTGTGGAGAGCCATGTTTCTTGCCGGAGTCGTACCGCGTGCATTGAAGGCATCCCCGACGATGTGTGGGAGCTGGACTCCGTTAAGGGCATGCCGAAAGAGCTTCACGGTGAGCTATGTCCTTGCCATCATGGTTGATCGCCTCCTTCACTCTCCCTTAATGCGGTCGCTATCACCTGTCGCGTCGCCGATCGCCGTAGATCAAAATCAACTGTCGTTGTTTTCGTCGTTTCAACTAGCCTGTGCCCAACTCGAACAAAGGGGTCGCTTTGCAAAAAATGAACTGGCCCACATTGGCATGTGCGCTGATGCAGATGCACGCGTACTCACGGATCTGTTTCATAAGTAGTAGGATCGTAACGAGGCAAAGCGCAAAGGCGAGCTCCAGGACCATTTTGGACATAACCAGCAAGTCCTCGTTTGAACTCGATGGATATATGTTGGTCATTTACCTCAGCAAAGACGATCGATCAGAGCCAGTGACCCGTAATTGCTTCTTCGGTAATATATATAATATATTTGTCGTAGAACGAACATAGCTAGCAAGTACATGGACTGTACGTGCAATTCACTCCCGTCTGCTACATCGGATCAACCACTTCTACCCACTTCTTCTAGTGGTGTTGAGGATATTACAACAAGGATGGTCACCTCGATCATGATTGCTCTCGAAGAAACGCCATCGACGCTAAATATATTTGCACTATTTGTATTCAAATTATTGTTGTGCTAGGGATGGTTGCTTGTTATTTATGAATGAACTATGTTATTTCCTATAACTTGTTTGAAGTTTTACAAACTTAGAAAGAAAAACAAGGACGAACATTTAGGGGATATAATTGGATGTTTAACTCTTAGATCCATGTCTACGAAAGATTCGTGAACACATATCGTGTCTATTTTAAAGATCAGCGTTGAAGATGTCCTATGTTCATAAAATGTAACACTTTAATGTAGATTATATAATATGTTTGGTGTTCATAATTATACGTAGGAGTACGGATTTTGTACCTGTGTAAGCGGATACAGGACATATCTATATTGTTCATCTTTGCATCGAGATCAATACCCTTCTAACACATGTTCCTCTCTCCTGTTTCACTTACTATAAAAACTGTCCCATCATCTTATAGTACCAGCACGCGCCACCGGCGGAATCTCGGTCACCAGACTTGTTCCACCGAATTGAATAGCACTCTATCCCCTCCCCCCTCCGTCCAGTGAATCTCCGATCTGAAACTGTCGTGCAACCCTCACCGAGGTAGGGTTTTTTTTAGGAAACGCAGGAGAATTGTGATCGCATTATAGGGGAAGAGCGCAAAGCGCGAACTGTACATGGAGAGGCCACTCCAAAAAGAGTGGCCAAAGCAGAAACGGAAAAAAAAATGGGAAATGAAAAAGAGGGATCGGCCTGGGAACTATTCTCGCGGCATCAAGTGTCTAGCCCCAGCAAGCGACCACATAGCTGCCTCGCTACGGGCACGATCGAGAACCGCGGCCACCGAGCGATCTGTGTTGGCGAAGATGCGTCCATTCCGCTCCAACCAGATCATCCAGACCAGCAGCAGCGCAAGTGAACGCGCTCTCCGGGAGTTGGTCGGCACCCTTCCAAGGCCGTCAAGCCAATCTGCCAAAGTAGAGGTACTCCGCCATCTTTCGGGGTGGAAGGCTGGTATGCCGAAAGAGGTGGACGCTGGCTCCCACAGCTGTAAGGTCCAAGGACACTCAAGAAAAAGGTGTCGGACCGTCTCGAGGCTGCGGCGACAAAGCTGGCAGAAGTAGCAGTTGGGCCACTGCCTCGCCATCAGCCAGTCCGTAGTAAGGAGCCGATTGATGGAAAGAAGCCAAGTGAAGAATTTAAGCTTTGCAGGCGCCCAGGCTCTCCAGACGGAGCTCATAATAGGCGAATTCGTGGAACCCAGAAATTGCATCCGATAAGCCGAGCCGGTAGAGTAGCGACCGGACTCCGAAAGTTTCCAGGTGAAAACATCGCTACCTGCAGAGGGCGCGGGCGCCGCAGCAATGCGGCTCCAGAGGTCGACAAACTTCGGTAGCAACTCCGGGCTGAGCCGACCAGCGAAGTCCTGAACCCACCGGCCGTTCAGGATAGCCTCCCTAACCGTCCTGCCCTTGCGCCGGGAGCGCTTGAAGAGACCCGGCGCGATGGTGAAGGGGGCCTCCCCAAGCAGCCAACTGTCTTGCCAGAAGGAGGCCGTAGCACCGTCACGGATCTCCACCCTGGTAGCTGCCGCGAAAAGAAGGCGATCTGAGGAGGAACACGGGACGGGCAGCCCAATCCAAGGCTTCAGGGGCACCATCCGCGCATGCCAAAACCATCGCAGACGGAGGGCAGTCCCGAAGCGGTCAAGGTCGAGGATCCCTAACCCGCCCAAGTCCTTGGGGCGACAGATGGTCCCCCAGGCCACTTTGCAGTGACCGCCGTGGCAGGACTCCTGCCCTTTCCAGAGCCAGGCTCTCCTGATCCTATCAATCTCATGGCGGACCCAGGCAGGCAGCTGCTGAACCGAGATCCAATAGACCGTTAAGGCAGAGAGGACCGCATTGAGCAACACCACGACGAAGAGCTTGAATTTCCAAACTGCCAGCCGGGCCATGATTTTGTCCAGCAAGGGCTGCAAGTTCACCTTGCGCACCTTCCGTAGCGAAAGAGGCAGGCCAAGGAAGGTGGAAGACAGATCGGCACGCGCCGCACCCCATGGCGCAATAACATCGGCAACGTCAAACATCTCCCCGCGAATGGGGATAGCGGTGCTCTTGGAAAAATTAACCTAGAGCCCAGAGGCCGCGCCGAAGGCCTGAAGGAGGTCGCGGATGGTCAATCACTGGTTTTTAGCACCGTCTCCCACACAGCCACACCCTACTATTTTTGATCTGGTTTTAATTTGTGTCGGCTGGTTGTAGGGAGGCGAGGCGGATGGTGGATGGATGGTCGAGACATTGTTGTATCAGCGGAAGACATCTTAACCATGTTGTGACCTAGTGCGATGAGCCAGACAAATCATACGGTGCCGCCAAGGCTGGACGTGAGTCGGCGACGCTAAACTTGTACACCTAGACCAGAACAATTGCACTTGCTTAGCTGGGGTTCCAGCCACATGTTGAGGTAATCAGTACAGTTCGATTGTTTTCCTTTATAGTGTGAAAAACTGAACCTATGTGAATGACACTAGCTCTCGTGGGTGTAACTCTATACTGATCCTCTCTCATGCTGTTCATAAATCTGATGAACCTATATACATAAAACTAGTTGTCCGTATTAATCAGTACAAAACTCTTTCTTTTTGTGCATAAAACTAAATCTCTATGCATAACACTAAGGAGGTGTTTGGTTGGGGCTTCGTTAACGTAATCGGTAAGGTAATGAGGTTACGCCGGAATGTGGCTGTAATGAAACCATTGCTCGTTCTGTTTGGTTAACACAGGTAATGGTAATGGTAACACAGTTGATTGAAGAGATGAAAAGGAAACTGCGATTATGGTTGCCGCTGCGTGATTCTTCTGCTCCACGGAGACAGCACCATGGACACAAATACTTGAGATTGCAGTGGTGCGGGCGGGCGGCAATGGCGACAAAGTTCCGGCAGCAACGGCGATGCCGTTCCAGCGGCAACGGAGAAAGTGTTCCGACAGCAGCGACGGCAACAACGACGATGTTCCGGTGTGGCGTAGAATGGTGACAGATGCATGGCTATGGCGGCTCAGTGGGAGAAGTGCAGCGTCAACGAAGGCGGCCGTAGTACTCCGACGGCGTTCTAGCGGCGGCTGTGTTCCAGCAGCGACGGTGGCGCGCTAGGTGATGGCGTGCATGGCTATGACGGCTGAGTGGTAGTAGTGCGGCGTCACGAAGGCGGCTGTGGTAATACAGCGGCGACGATGGCGCGCTGCGCTGGTGGCGTGCGAGACAAATGTTGGAATGAAGGAAAGAGACGTGAGCGAGAGAAACGGATCGGAATGGAATCGTTACCAGCCACATGTGAGCGTAATCGACTTTGTATAGCATCGTAATCAGATTACACCGTAACGGATCCCAGTCTGACTCAACCAAACACATGCAACGGTTTTCGATTCCGCTGTAATCAGGTCCGGGCTAAGATTCCGTGAAACAAACACCTTAAGTGTCTTGAGGAACCAGCGCCCAAGATGCCATGAGAGCGGTGGAATACGTTCGTCGACGTCGTTGACCAGGAGTAACATGATTGAATCGTTATTTTCTTTTGACAGAATGAACCGCGTCAAAGATGCCAAGGTCCTAATTCTACCGCATGCACACAACACACAAGTTGTGTTCGCACTATAAGATGGCCAAAGTACATACGGTCTCCATGTTTCAAAAAAAGAAAAGTCTGCAAAGAATATAGCTAGCTGAAGTCATGGAAAAGAAAATGATACAGGAAGATTGATCAGAAAAAAGGCTACATGACTAGGCGTGTGCTTGGATACACTGCCACCAACTGACCTTTCATGTGACGAACTCTACATGTATAGGTGAGTGGGGTTAGTGGTGGACTGCTGGTAGAAACCAGGCCTTGTTTTGGCTTTATGTCATGTCCAATGGCTTGTGTCCCTACCTTTTATCACTTCACAATATCTAGAAAGTCTAGAAATAAAATCCCTAAGGTCTAACTTCGCACATATCTCAAGCAAATTTGTTCCATGAACGATTGAGATATAACATGTATCACGTGTGCTTGTACATATGCATTTCCTTTATACGTAGCATAAAATATATTTTTACAATAGATAATGTTTCTATATTCTCGTTTGACTTTCAATTCAAGAATGAACTGAACATAAAATTATAGTGCATGATGTTAAAATAAAGAGGTGAAGAATAAATAACTATTCTTCATCCTGAATGATGAATAGCATGTTCTGGATTGCTTAGCCCGTTTTAACATCAACCTTTTGATTGTGTTGACTAATGCATGAAGTTTAACCATTGCAGTGTATATATGAGTTGTATTTTCATCGGTTCAAACTTTTTGTTGCGTTGACTAATTAAGGCGGGAGAACATATTATGAGTTGATAGGGATCAAACCTGGGTTAGAGGCTTGAGTGTGCACACAAATTTTCAGTTCAGATGCTTTGTCCCCTATCAAGCGCAGAGCTCAACTCTGTCCATTATGTAACACATACAGTATATTACTGTAACCACAAAACCATCACATTAAAACGGTCCAGTCTTTTCATAGCGATCGGCCTACCGTATCCAAGTCTCGTCGGCGTAGTGAGCCAGTAGCGGAGAAGCCTACTATTACTTCAACTGGTCAGCATGTCAAAGTACAAATCATGCATATTACCATGATAAAATTACAGAAAATTATGGCAACTACCCTGTATTTGATTTACAGTTCTTGGCATACAGTAATAATTAGACAAAGCAAAATAAGCACTAACTGAAAGTAAGTTGGTGTACACCGTAATAAGGCATGGAATATATGAGAAACACCTTCTTGAAATCCAGTACTACCTCTGATCCTAAATAAGTGTCGCAAGTTACACTAAGTATTTTAGTTATTTTTTCAAGACACTTTTTTAGGATCGGAAGGAGTAACAATTAGGCCAAGCAAAATAAGCACCAAGTGCAAGTGAGGTAACATCACTACTATGTACACCGTGACAAGGTATGCAAAATATGAAAAGAGCCTTTATAGTTCCTTCCATTTCACTGCACAAACTATCTTCTACATAAAAAATGTGGAATTGTGGATACTGAGCTCGGGACAAGATTGTAAGACAATCAAAATAACAAATAGAAATCTGTTGGTCTCTGCATCCTTTATGGCTGTTAGGAATGTCATGTCGGATTCGAGGAGCCGGCATCATTTGGTTGTCGAATCTGGAGCTGTACTGCTCCTGATTTGGCTTCTCTTTTTCCCTTTTGAGTAATTTCATCCTTAGTTCTTTTCTGGCTAGATCCGACGACTCTTTTGCTGGTATCGAGTCTATGCTACAAGATGGGGGTCCTTTCTCTTGTTTTTCTTTAGTCTTCAATAAATCTCCCTGCTTTTGTTCTTCGATCAGGTTGCTGGATCTGGGTTTTTCTAATCTTCTTCCCCAACAATCTTATTCTAGCGCTATCTTCTTGGCCACTAGGAGTTCCAGGAAGATCAGTTTCGGCCTACTCATGGTTTCTTTGTTCGATTGGAGGAGTTGGGGCCATCTCTTGTCAGTGATGTTTTATGGTTCTTGTTATGCACTGGCAGGAGGCTGGTCTTAGCTGACAGCCTGGTCTTCAAGTTGTCTTCTTCCCTTTCAACCTTCATCTGGGAGGCCTGCTCGGTGGTCCAAGGAAGAGGCTGTTCTGTTACGAGCTCGTCTCTGTTGCGTGGAGTTCCAACTAGTGGCCCTCTGTCGAACAAGTGGCTTGTTATAGACGCCGGCACAAGTTCTTCATCATCCCTCATGGCGTCAGCAGGTGATTTTTCCCCTGTTCACACAGAGGATCTTGAGGCGGTGTCCCTGCTTGTGTGCAGGCGAGTGTTGGACGTGTGTGCAGCAGCTGCATGGCATCCACTGAAGGCATTCACCTACATGTGGCAGCTCCTTTCAGCAGTTTCAGCCACGTCTCCTTCGAGGGTGGCATGTGTTTTCTTTTCTTTTGCATTTTTGTAATTTAATGGGTTGTAATCTTCGGTGGGTTTTTTTTAACCCCACTTGATATGAATGGAAGCAGGTTTTTCGTTTACCAAAAAAAAAGGACCTGAATTATAAAATCGATTACCCTGGTCCAAAATCTTCTAAGAATAGAGTACATAACCCCCAACATGGTTAATGTACAGAATAATACGGCCATCACTCAGCAAATAAACACAAAATTTCCAGTGGGTCCGCTGATATAAGTGGATAAATCAACAAAGGGGATAAGAGCACTACAATTCAGAAATTTGGGCCCCTATATGTCCACGGATAGCGCCTGGTCACCCCTCATATCTCAGCCATTGCAACCACAAATCCTCATTTTCAAATCAATATTTCCATACTACTACATTCAACTTCCCAATGGACGCATGGCTTTCTGTATGGGTCCCTCGCATCATGCCTCCCATAGGGGCTGGGTTTGGGGGTGGTGGACAGCCCGGAACTCCGGGCTGGGTATTGAGGGTCCGGTTGGGTGGCAAATTGGTACCAGGCAGAGTCTGGTCCGTCCGGGCGGACGTGCCTTGGGGCGGCGGGGTTGACGGGTCCGGTTGTAGATGCTCTAAGGTACTAGTATATGTAACAGATATAGCCTTAATATACTAGAATAATGCACAATTTGTTCTGTTTATCTGTAGTTCTGTACAAAGCATATTATAAACTATAACAGTTCTTTTCCTATCAAGAATAAACTCCACAAATAATTAGTGTTATATTTGGTATGTACTGCTCTCATCTCCTAATTAGAAAGGTATACAGATTAATTTAGGTGTCCCAACACAAATAACTTGAATGTGTCTAGAATAATCCATGTAAATGTGAACCTTGCTCAAGGAACCATGTCAACAAAAACTCTTTAACAAAGATACTCTGGAACAGAAGAGAAATGCATGAATTTTCCATATGACGTCTCAGCTATTTAACTTAACTGTTTATTCACTCTGCATTTAGAAACCGAACCGAACCTATATTTTTTTTTGAAACGGAAGGCAAAAGGATTGCCTTATATATTAATTAAGAAGATAATAGAATTTGTTTTGTTAAGAATACAACACCCTTGGATACGTAAGGTCATCACTCTCCCGGCATGATGGTACCTAATTTTTTTGCTCCCGCTACAACCCAAATAGCTGCATCAGCCATGATGTTGGATAAGAGTATTGTCGGCGAAGCACACTTGCGGCGGAAGACTCTTGCATTCCGCTCGTTCCATACGGTCCAAGAAGTGAGCATGACGAGGGAGGCCATGGCCTTCCGGTTCGGAACGCGGATGTCGGAGAGGCCCACCCACCAATCCTTGACAGAGTGCAAGAGGTGCCAAGAGGATGTGTTGATGTGTGTCAGTTGAAACTTCTCTATAATCATGCCCCAAAGTCTAGTGTGTATCGACATTTGAAGAAGAGGTGATCAGCAGATTCAATCACGTCCGAGCAAAGAGGGCAAGCGCCACAGTTGGGCCACCCCCGCTTGGTCAACCTATCCGCAGTCCAAATTCTATTTTGGATGGCAAGCCAGGCAAAGAATTTGACCTTCGGTGGAGCCCAAGCCTTCCACACGGCATGCTCCATCGTAGAGCGGATAGTACCCAAAAATTGCGCCATATATGCGGATTCCGCGGAATAGGCTCCACTGTCAGTGTGCTTCCAGACGATGCCATCCTCCGTGCCCTCATCAAGGTGGAAGCCGCGTAACGTGGCCCAAAGCTCCAGGAACTGACGAAAATGCTCGAGTGAAAAGCTCGCATCCAATTTGACCTTGGAGACCCAAGCGTCCTCCTTCAAGGCCTTCCGGACCTTCCAATTTTTCCTCGACGAAGCCTTGAAGATGAGGGGCGCAATATCTTTCGGCTTTCGATCATGCACACAAGGAGAGTCCCAAAACAGGGTGCAAGCACCATCACCGATGTGGATGGAAGTGGAGGCATAGAAGAGGTCATAGTCTGTAGCATCACACGGGTTACCCGTCCCAACCCACATCTTAGTGGGTTCCTTCCATTCGAACCAAAGCCACCTCAACCGGAGGGCCCGCGCAAATTTATCCGTGTGAAGCACCCCCAGCCCCCCAAGGTGCAGCGGACGACACACCATGCCCCAATTAACCTTGCACTTTGCGCCGGTGGATTTTTCTGTGCCCGTCCAAAGAAAAGCTCTTTGAAGCTTGTTGATGTTGTGAATGATGCCAGAGGGGACGATGAGCGGAGTGATGAAGTACACAGCTTATGAACTAAGGACCGACTTGACAAGGGTTGTGCGACCACTGGAGGTGATGTTTCGGCCATCCCAGGGGACCATCTTCGATGCCACTTTATCCTCGAGGAACTGAAAATCGATGGCCTTAAGCTGCCGCACCGAGAGGGGGAGTCCCAAGTATCGCATAGGGAAGGAGGTGCGGGAAGCCGGGAGCGCCTGGAGCACATTAGCCAAGTCAATGTGACCACATCGAATGGGGGCAACAAGGCTTTTGTTGAAGTTGGTGGAGAGCCCCGTGACATCACCAAAAAGCCGCAAGATGCGGGAAAGGTTGTCAATGTCATGCTTGATGGGTGCCATGAAGATCGCTGCATCGTCAGCATATAGGGAAGTGCGCAACACTGTGCCACGACCGCGGATCTTGTGGAGCAGACCACGTCTAGTTGCAACATCGAGGAGCCGCTGCAGGGGGTCGATGGCAATAACAAAGAGCAAGGGCGAAAGCGGGTCCCCCTGCCTGAGGCCCCTCCCATGGACAATCGGCGTACCGGCAACACCATTCAAGAGGATCCGTGATGAGGACGTGCAAAGAAGTGCAGCAATCCAATCTCGAAAAATGGCAGGGAAGCCCCGTCTTTGGAGAAGGTCAAGTATGTATTCCCACTTTACCGAGTCAAACGCCTTCCGAATGTCAAGCTTGAAGAGCAAGGAGGGGGTCTTGAGAATGTGCGATCGCCGAGCAAGATTTCGCACATACATAAAGTTGTCATGGATGCTTCGAGTTTTGATGAAGGTGCTTTGCGCACGCGAAACAAGAACATGCATGTGAGCGCTCAACCTCAAGGCAAGAATCTTGGAAAGGATCTTGGCCACCGCATGGATAAGACTTATGGGACGATAGTCGGAGATCTCCTCAGCCCCCTCCTTCTTGGGGAGGAGGACAATGTTAGCAGAGTTAAGCCATCCAAGGTTGGCCGTGTGAAGGGTGCCGAACAAAGAGACGACCTTGAGGAGGTCCGCCTTGATAATCTCCCAACACTTGATGAAGAATAAGCCCGTGAAGCCATCCGGGCCAGGTGCCTTGTCAGACGGCATCTGGTTGATGGCTTCCTTCACCTCCTCGGGTGAGATGGGTGCCGCAAGTGACTGAAGGTCATGACTCTCGAGGTCAAGCTCCTCCCAGTTAAAGTCACAACTCCGTGTGCCCCCTTTACCCATAATCTCCGAGAAATGACGATGGATAAGACTCTTTTTGCTCGTGCTCGGTGACCCAACCATTGTTGTGCTTGATCCGATGGATGTGATTTTTCCTCCTTCTGGCATTCACCCTACGATGGAAGAATTTGGTGTTTGCATCCCCTTCCTTGAGGTTAACAAGCCTAGCACATTGCTTCTTGCGGGCGCGCTCAATCACGGCCAAGGCGACGACCCTTCTTTTGAGCCTAGAACGGAGATCGGCCTCCACCGGAGACAGAGGGCGTTCATCTTGAGCCATGTCAAGGTGAAGGATGACAAGGAGGGCGGCATGGTGCATGATCTTGGCTTTGGAAAAAAGCCTCTTACTCCACTCGGATAGGTGAGAGCCCGTCTTCTTGAGCTTATGAAACAAAACGTGGTAGGGCTCAGTGTGGTCAACGTTTTCAGCCCAAGCCTTGGCGACCACCTCCATGAACCCTGGGATAGAAACCCAAAAGTTCTCAAACTTGAAGCTCCGAGGCCTGCGAGGCCCAATATCGTCCGCTAGGAGTGGGCAGTGGTCCGATAACGAGGACGATAAAGCGTGAAGAATGTGGGTGCTGAAGAGCATGTCCCACTCGTCGTTGCAAAAAAATGAGTCAAGCTTGCACAATGTCGGATTTTGCCTCTCATTACTCCAAGTGAATCTCCTGTTTTGGAGGTGGATCTCCTTGAGGTCGCAGAGGTGAAGGGTGTCGCGGAACCGCTTAATCCGCCTTCTATTGATATTCCTCTTGTTCTTGTCGCGGGCCCGAAAAATTTGATTAAAGTCCCATAAAGTTAGCCATGGCACCCCATTGGGCGGTTTGAGACCGATAATCTCAGAGTAGAAGGCTTCCTTGAGCTCAGCAGAGGTTGGGCCGTAAACAGTGGTGAGCTTGAAAAAAACATCGGTTGCTTTGACGTGCACCATTGCCGAAAGGCAAACACGTCGCAAGAGATACATGAAATATCAACGGCGTTCTCGTCCCATAGCAGCAGTATTCCACCACGAGTACCCACAGCCGGTCTTTGCGCAAAGCTGCGGAGCCGGTTGCCTCCAAGAAATATAGCCATGAATTGGTCGACACTGGCAAGCTTTGTTTCTTGCAAACAAGCAATCTGACAGGAGGAAGCCCGAATAGTTTCATTGACCGTTGTACGGCGGTCCGAACAGTTTAAGCCCCTAACATTCCAACTAAGAACATCACAATGTTGTGCAGCCATTAAAATACCAAGACACCCTAGACGGAGAATGCTGAGACAAGTTGCAGCTACCAGAAGATTGATGGAAGCCACGCTGGGCAAATAAAAAACTACAAGAGGTACCCAAAACAACACGTACTAGCCTCCAGAAGTAGTGATTCCAGCAGGCATCCCTTGGATGTTGAACTAACATAAGAAACTAGCACCCTAAAGGCGACTGGGCAGATTAGGCAGCCGCCGTCTGCACCGTTCCATCGTCATGGTCGAGGGCGTCATCACCACCGTGCCGGATGAGGCCATCCTCAGCGCCGTTTGCCTGTGCATCATCCAGCTTAAAGAAAGCACGCATGGCACCAATAACATCGTCAGGTAGCTGGCCCTTAAATTTTGTCGCGAACTCCAGGATAGCACGCTCCGTGATGTCCTCTCCATCTTGTATAATACCCAGTGAGCGGCAGATCGCAGCCTCAGCCTGCTTGGCCTCCGGCGCCTTCCTGGAGCGACCCATTGCTCGCAGCCGAGCACTGGAGCGGCGGCGAATGGTGAGGCCGCCCTTGGCAGAAATGACAACCCCGGCAAGTGTCTTCCTCCTGGCCGTGGGCGGGATGCGAGGCGGCGACACCGGCGAGTCGAGCAGAGCACAGGTGGCGGCACAAAGAGTTCCTCCAGCCCCTCGAGACCCGTGGCAGCGCCTAGTGCGCACAGGGGATGGAGTGCGCCGCATAGGGCCAGAGCAGGGCAGCGGCGGCGTTGGCGAAACTTCAAAACCCGGCGGCCTTGTGGGGGACGCAACCGACAGTGGACGCAGCATGGTCATCGGAGAGCACAAGTCGATGAGGTTTGGAAACATCTCAGCGTCGAAAATTGCAGCCGTCGCTCCTCTCTTTGACAGAGGGGGCCCCTGCAGGACCGATGTTGGCGAGAGAGGAGGCGATGCCGGAGGTGTCAGGGCTTCCAGCGAGCGACGACGAGCCTCTCTAGGCGTCGCCTGCCTGTCAGGGCTACGACCACGGTTAGCCGGAGATGTAGGCCCCTGCCTGGCTGGAGATGGACGCCTGACCGGAGAAGAAAGCCGCGGTGCCAGCGGGTTGACCGGAACGTTCTCAACCGTGCGCACCAACATCGCGCTGGAGGAGCCCGAGCCACGCAGAAGTTGCCGCTGCAGTGCAGCCGCCTAGCCATGGCGGTGGTGCCCATCACGCCCTTCCCGTTGGTCGCGGCCACGGCCACGGTCCTCCTCCCTTGGCGCGAGAGAGGCTGCGGCGCAGCCGGTCACCCCAAGACCTGTTGCTCCTGGACGTGCTTTTTGGTATGGTATAGGATTTAGAAACCATCTGCGATCGGATTTTTTGGTATAAAACCAAAAAAAATTGGTTTTACCGAATACAGTTACAACCCAATCCAGCAGAGTACTTCGGCCCAGGCCGCACCTTTGTGTGTTTGCCCTGTAGCTCACACGACCTGGATCAGGACTCAGGAGAGAGACCAGGACTCGTCTCAGCATCTCAGCGAGAGCGATCCCCTCCCCGTCTCCCGCGAGCTAGAGGATGCCTTTGGCGGCAATGGCAGCTGGCGCCAGACCCTAGCACTGGAGCAGCTGGCACCACGGCCAGCGGCGCGTTCGCCGCTACTACGACGTTCGAGCCTCCGACGGCGCTAGCAACTCCTCTTTGAATTTGTGGCTAGAATTGTGTTGTGCAGAACAACATATTACATATCTAAATAGTAATTATATCTATGCTCTGTTCAAGATTTCAAGTGTTCAGTTACCATCTTCTTTGATAAATACAATGTTCTGTTGAGGTTGCCTGTGCATTATTGTAAAGCTACAACTTTGTATTTGTAGTGCTGAACAATTGTGTTACTGCTGCATATTTTGGCAATTAGGTTGCCTGTGCATTTGTATTTGTAGTGCTGTAATGTTGGCGGATACCTCGTGATTCTAGAATAACACATGTAACAAATTTATGATTCTTGGTGGGAGCAGAACAAACTGCAAAGAAAGTTAAGCAACAGCGAAAATCAAACAGGTCACACAGGCATAAGATAAGCCGCATATAATTGTTATGATGACATTGAGAAACCCGACTTTGAAATACAGCCCTAGAAAGCTCAAGAGTACCAAATTACAGCAAGGATTGGGAATATTACCAGCAGAGTAACTTCTAGCAGAGATCTCCTCGACGATCCCCAAGAGAAGCCTTACGAAAACGTCACAAATTGGAAATCTGACGAAGAAATTGCCTGCCAGTGGATACTCTGACTACATAGTTAACTTTCCAACCCATTCATCAATTATTCCATAGTCAATGCTTAGCTCCCTCAAGGGTGGAATGTTCTCCAGGGCAAAGATCATGAGGTGGGGATACGACACGTTGTAGTGGTCAAACAGCACAAACTGAATAAATACATTTGGACTGCAACTATGGCTGAAATAGCAAGCCACATTCCTTGCCCTTGAGACATCAATCGAAAAGTTCAAGTCTGCAGTGGAAGGATGGTTCGGAGCCACATACCCAGGATATACATCAGAGATATCACCCCAATCTAACCACCTTGAAGGGAACCTGTTTGGATGCACCAAACAATCACCGCTGGCTGCCACTATCTCTGACTGCTGTTGAGTAAGCAGAATGCCACTGAACTCACAAATGAATGAGCCAGCCTTAATGAGATCCAAAGACCGAACACCCCACCCAGTTTCCCTTGACCTGAACACCTCAAGCCTATTCTTAAGGCCATTCTGACTAACCCTGTTGGGGCAGCTAGGTGGGCATCGGCAATACGGCCCGCACTCATACAGCAGTGGTTTGCCCCTTAGAAGAACACCAGCTTTATCATAAGCAAACTCACCCCCATTCCTTTCTGCACAATAACATCCAATTGAGCAATTCTCGATGCACTCACACCCACCACCACCCTCAGCAAACTTCCCTTGAACTGCAGAAGCTGGGAATATTGGCCGTGCCAGGTACTCAAACAAGAGTGGGTCCCTATCATCATCGACATCATTGTATAGTGCAACTGGCATGATCTCTCGACCCATGGAAATATCAAAGCTCAGGTATCCAGTTGGTCGCATAGATAGTGCGTCCACCTTAAGGTGTTCAGCTGTGCGATAATTTACAGAGCCCATGGGCTCCTGCCCTTCAGTACGGATCATTTTATACTTGTAAACACCAAAGCCAGCTTTCCCGCGATCCAGCCAGTAGTCAACAACCTTGTAGAGGCCGTCGTAGAAGTAGACCTTTCCAACAGGGCTGCGCTTAGACTTGACTGCACGGATTACACGAATCTCAATACCATAGGCCATGCTGCGCTCCAGGGCAAGATTACCGCCCTCGAGTTTCTGGTCAACGCAATGCTTGTGCAGGTTGGGGTCTCGACCACCATGGCCGGTGTACACCAGTACATCACCACGGTCATCATCATCTTCATACCCACCAGAGACAATAATAGATGTGGCTATAGGCTCGCCTGAGGCAGATTGTCCTGCTGAGAGATAATCAATCCCGGCCTGCACCTGGCCATGGAGGCCTAGCACACATAGCTCCATGCGGAAGAAGAAGGCATCGCCGACAGCAATCCCAGGTATCGGCCCCACTATGCGGCGATCGCGGTTGAGCCACAGGTCTCGGTCGGCCATGAGTGCCGCAGCCCGCAGGTCGGCGCGCACGCGACGCCGGTCCACTGAGGCAAGCCCGATGACGCCCGCAAGACCGAGCGCCTCCGCGCGCTCGTCGTCCTTGAGCAGCACGCCGCGGAGCGACTCGAAGGTGATACGCGCCCGGCGCACTACGTCACGAAAATAGATCTGATCCCGCACGCTAAGTGAGGACACCCGTACCAACTCTGAGGACCGCGGCCGGCGCTTCTTCGCCGCCGACCCCGACCCAGGCTGCAGTACCGCCGGCGCCGAGGCCTCCGGCGTCGGCGCTGGCACAATCGCCCCGGCCCCCGCTGATAACAGGTAGAGGCTCGCCAATCGGCAGTACTCCGTGAAGAGCGCGTCCTCGTCAGGATTTGGTGGCAGCGACTGCAGAGGCGTCATGACCGCCGGCGAAGACAGGTCAGGCGTTGTCGGTGCAACGTACGCCGCCTCAACAGCAGCCGTGGCCTGCGGCGGCGGCGGCAGCGGTGGCGGTGGCGGCAGACGGCCATGCTCAGGGGAAGCCGGCTCTGACTTGGGCTCCCTCTTCAGGAAAGGCAGGAAGTTGAGGTCAATGGAGTCAGAGGAAAGAGATGAGGACGGCGAGGGCAACTGCGACAACGGCGAGGATTCATCCACCTCCATTGCCCTAAAGGAAAAAACCCGGCCTCCGCGTGGTCTTCTACAACAACTAACTAGATAGAGGATCCCTCAATCCCCAAATTTCTCCACGAGCGGGGCGGAAAAGCCGAGGGTGAGGAAGTGGCGGAGGCGGGGGAGGAAGGGCGGTGGTGAATTAGTGAAGATGGATTGAAGGCAGAGACAGGATGAAAGGTGGAGTGGGGAAGAAATGTGAAATCTCCAAAATGTCCGGTCGTTTTGTGGCTTTTGACCAACGCGGATGCTCAGCCTAGGTCGACCGATCTAATTCTGAATTGATCAAACACTACCCGTTCGATTTAGCATCTTTTAACCATCATATGGAGTCAACGTCAGCATTTTTAAAACATGCGTCAACAACTTCTTTATTTTAAAAGACATATTGAGCACGCTAAAAGTTTTGGACAGCAAAAAATGAAAAAAAAATACGAAAATTGTCTTCTTCAATAGCTGCCCAAAAATCGACGACTACCAACTCTAAAATGACATTGAATCTGAAAGACTATAATGAACTTGAACTGAAAACCGACGTCATGGCGTGGCTCCTCCGTCTGCTCTCCTCGCCGGATGGCATCACCATCCTCCTCAAGCACGCGGCTGGGTGGACGGCACTCGTGGAGGCGCGGAGGCCAACATCCCCCATCACTGTCTGTCTCGTCTGGCTCGTGGAGGCGCGGTGAGACATGGGGGCCCACGGCGGGGCGGATCGTGCTCATGGAGCACGAGCCCGAACCCGACAGCGTAGTTGGGATCGTGGATCACGTGTGAAAGACGAGCTCGACGGCATAGACGGCGAGGCGGCCCCAGAAGATCACCGTTGTTGTCCACCTCCCCGTCACCACTAGCTATTACTACTGCGTGTGCGGGAGGGGAGGCAGGGCGGGCGGAGCAGGAGGAGGCGGGTCGGCGCTGTGAGCAGGGGGCGGGTGAAGTAGGGGGCGGGGGCTGGGGCGGCGGAGGTGGGACGATGAAGAAATACGCTGATGAGGGGATACCACCACGACTCCTCGGCATGAGGGTACCTGGTGTGTGTCAAGACGGAAGGCCCACTAGAAGCTTCGGCTGGCCCAAGATCAGCCCATCCGAAGCACCGACGGCTGAGCCAACATGGAGTCCAAGACGGTACGGAGTCCAACACGTGACCGCCAAGACTAGCTAGATTAGGCAAATATCTATGTAAACCTAGATGGATTCCTCGAGACCCGCCTAGTATATAAATGCTGGGAGAGGGGACGTCTAGGGCATCCAATCTTGCATAGCAACACCCTCGGCTAGAGAAATCTCGCCGAGACCTCCACTGTAATTGCCTCCACCATATAATGCGTCGAGCAGGAAGTAGGGGTTTTACCGATCGAGGGCCCTGAACCTGGGTAAATCCCTATCTCTTGTTAGCCGACGAGATCAACCACCTTGCACTCCTTCTCTTACGATCAAACCCAGAGTTCCTAACCATGGGATTTCCCGACACTGGTCCTCGTCAATTGGTGCCGGCCGTGGGGAAGACGCAGGTTGGAGTCACGATCTCGGCAGCCCCGTCAACAGTAGCCAGCAACTCGGCGACTTCATCAGCACTCGACGCATCCATGGCTCGGGCAGAATTCAATCTGTTCGAGTCCCTCGGCTTCGTTGTGCACCTCCCGATTTTGCAGTCGGTCTTCACAGATCTACGCACAAGCGTCGACCTAACCTTCGACGGGTACCAGATCTACATCAACCGATAGGGCACTCTCCGTCTCACGGATCGAGCTCGGTCGTCTACATCACCAACCGCGTCATCAGCAGCAACATAGGACGAAACCAAGCTACCACGGTCAAAAGCACTCGCCCGCACGGCGACTTCCCGAGCCGTCTGCGCCTCCCACCTCAGCCCGGTCTTCCACAACACTTGCAACAACCAAGATGAGGTACTCGAACAGGATAGCCGCAGCAGCAACGCAACTCAGCCAAGAATCAAGGCACTATTCCAGGTGTACATGACAAACCATGGCGAGCCAGCCTCAGATGATAGAGGCAAATCTGTCGACCTGACAACCACGATGGAACTAGCACAGTCAGAAGAAACAATTATCGTACCAATGACATCCCACCTACAATCACACTCGGTGCCCCTGGATCTATACCGCAAAAGACCTTAAGGCTCGGAGGGAGCAATCCTACAAGTGGCCGCCCATAGGCAATGTGAGAAGAAACGACCGGGAAAACGACAAACCCGAAAGGAGAAGACGTGCGGCAAAAAGAAAAACCTCCAGAGAAAGAATAATATTATCCAGAGAAGCAATGGAAAAAGTGCAAAATGCGATAAACCACAGCAGGCTCCTTCCATGGGACGCACCACGCGACGAGCTCATGGTATACAACAAACTATCTAGAGATGTCGCGAAAGAAAATAGGAAGATACGACTCGAACTCAAAGAACGGCGGCGAGTAGCGGACGAGTCGAGTGCGAGGTGACAAGCACTCCCATAGGACTCCTCGGACTACAAGTCTCCTTATCAGCGCAAATCCAAAATCGACAACATGCAACGAAAAGATAAGGACACAATCACCCGCAACCTGGATAACACATTCCGACTTGAGGACGACGACTAAGAAGACGACGAACAACTGACCCAGCCTAAGCACTCATCGCCGCAAAGACCTACCTCCACTTCGCACAAACTGGAGAAAAATAAGAAGCACAACGCAACACCTCAAGAGCGCTCAAACTCATGAGTGACGCACTCGCCGCATCGGTGCCCAAAAATTCACACGCAAGGCGAAGGACCAGGAAGCAATCGCGGGGAGGAGACCCAAGCTCACCCGACGACAACGACAACCGCCGCAACCAACCCAACCACAACACGGATCGTGACAGGGAAAACCGTAGGAACCAAAGGCACGACGACAAACGACGTGATGCCCAAGACGACATCACGCAAAATAAAGTAAACCGAGGACGCCGCACGCGCACGGCCCGAGGAGAACACTCGGAGGCATCAGAATCAGACAGAGACTCTGAACCTTGCGGAGCACTCTTTTCGCTCGAGCAATACGCGAAACTCGAATTCCCCAAGCATTCAAGTTAAACTCAACAACCCAGAAGTATAACGTGCTCGAAGAACCGGAGGGTTGGCTAGATGACTACCTAACGGCAGTAAAATTCCAGCACGACACCAACACAACTGATACGTCCCAAACGTATCTATAATTTCTGCTTGTGCCATGCATGTTTTGTGTGACTTTTCCATGTTTTACATACACTTCCATACACTTTTGATCATACTTGGACTAACTTATTAACTCAGTGCACCCAGTTGCCAGTTCCTGTTTTCTGCTGTTTTTGTATTTCAGGTTTTCCGGCCATTAAAAGTGCTCCAAACATTCCGGAAAAATTATATAAAAAATCAGCGTCCCAGAAGCTTCCGGAATCACCAAGGAAGGAAGGGAGGGCCACCACCAGGCATCCAGGAGGGTGACTGGCGCGGCCCAGCCCTAGGTCGAGCCACCTGCCCTTTTGACTGCCTCGTGGCCCCTCTCGGTGCCCCCTTTGGCCCCTATTTTTACCCCCGCGGAGGAAACCCTGATACCAGACCCCTTTTCTCCAGAAGCAATTCCGATCTCCGCCGCCATCGAAAACAAGTTTCAGGGGGACAGAATTCATGTGTCGGCACCCTGCCGGGACGGGGAAGTGCCCCCGGATTCATCTCCATCGACGTTGCTTCCCTCCTCCATGAAGCGGGAGTAGTTCCTCCTCGGGGCTGAGGTTTCTACCAGTAGATATGTGGTCTTCTCTCTCTCCCATGATGTGATCTTGATTGTGATCATAGGCAATGTTAATCTAGGGTGATCCCATTATGTGTCCCCTTCTTCTATGTATTGGATTGATGTACTCAATTGATCTTATCTAGTATAATCTCCGAGACCATGGTGGCAGCTGGTCTATTGTACATGGAATTAGAAGAATAATTTCATGAGTGTTGTAACACCCTCAGTTCCTGTAACAGTAATCATCATCACTGTTGATCATCACTGTTGGATTTTCACTGTTTGATCTCCCTTGTACCTGATAAGACTTTGTGATGCTCATGATCAAACCTTGTTGTGGTTGATCAACACCCCATGCACCATGTACTTGAGCCCTTGGGATCAAATCCCAAAGCCAAATGCACCTTGCTCATCTAAAAAAACCAAACCCTAGTTGAAACTACTTTATATGGAAAATAAAACAAAAGTGCTC
This sequence comes from Bromus sterilis, assembly GCA_950022295.1. NCBI lineage: Eukaryota > Viridiplantae > Streptophyta > Magnoliopsida > Poales > Poaceae > Bromus > Bromus sterilis. Next base: position 263,126,669 of record OX465596.1, on the reverse strand, counting down.
AAATAAAGTTGTTCCAAAAATCATGGAACTATTTTTGTAAATTGCCTAAAATCATTATAATCATGTTGGACCAACTTTGGTAATTTTTGGAGTTGCAGAAAATTACAAACAATTCAAACAGTAGGTTAAAACCCCTACTTTGGGCATTTAATATTTAAAAGAAATATCTATTGATTTTTTTTTGCTGCAAAAACTTTTGTGGCACCGTAATAATATGTAACCCTAATTTACAAACCCTATTAACCTTTTTCAAAAATGCTAGGGTTGATAAATTAATTGCAGAAAAGCATTTGGGCAAACAGGAAACAAAATATTTGGAAAACCGCAAACTGACGCCCAGGGCGAAGCCCACCTCAGCCAGCCCACCCCGGCCCGTCTTCCGCCTCCCACCTGCCCCCATCACGTCGGCCACCTGCTCGACGCCATGCCGCCGCCGTGGCCGTCTCTGTCACTGGAGCCCCCTCCCTCACCTGCTCCCTGCGACCGGGGAGGCGATAAGGCCAACCCCAGCAGCTCCCTGGACACGCCCCCCTCCATTCCCCTCCTCCTCCTCTCGCCATCGCCAGGGAAAGATCCGCCCGAGCTCGCCGTCGCCATGACCGCGCCCACTCGCGGCCGGCAAGCTCCCTAGCCCTCGAAGCCGTGTCCACCGGGTGCGCCGTCGTCGACTACGTCGACTACTGCGACGAATTCAAGCCGGGAGCACTCCCTCGCCTCGCCCGCGTCATCGTTCACCATTCCGGCCGCCGTGATCCCGTCGTCGATTCCGGCCTCGTCGAGCCTCCCCGAGCCCACTGCCTCCCACTACGTGCTCACGGTGAGTGTGGCCACCACCTCCAACTCCCCGCTTCGCATCCCTCTCGCCGTAGCTCGAGTCGCCATTGGAGCCCGAGCGTCTGCTCCGCCATTGTTGACGATGCCGAGCTCACAGGGCCTCCTAGCGCGCGCTTGTGACACCTTTGTACTCCCCGTGCATCGTAGGTTCGATTCCATCCACTTGCGCGTTCGTTTTCACCCCGTAACCCCGACTTCCATTTTGACCCGAGCGCTGCCTCCGCCATTGCCGACGGCGAGCTTCACTCCGGCCACCCCCGACGGCGCCACCACTTGGAATCGACGCGGCGCTGTCTTCCGGTTCTAACGCACCAGATCCCATGGCGAACGGTGCCCCCTAGCCCGATTCCGACCCCCTCCCGTGGCCTCCGCCGTGCTGGGCACGCCGGCGTTTAGCCGCCGGTGCCCCATGACGTGGCACCCCTGGGGCAACCCCCCTGGGTCGCTGCCAGTGGACCCCCTGGTCCCAGTTGACTGGGTTGACCAGTCAACTGTGCTGACTGGGCAACCCCAGTCACGGACAGGTGGGTCCCCCTGGAATAATTAAACTAAATGATTTAGATTAATCAGATAATTAAAATTGAGTCACTGACATGTGGGTCCAGGGGTATTTTCTAATTTAATTAAGTGTTTTATAAATAACAGAGGCTGACATGTGGGTCTCACATGTCAGCACTGTTCTGGATAATGTTTTGGATAATGTTTAATAAATAATAAAAGAAATCCAGAAAATCATTTAAATTGAATTAAACTTTGAAATTAAATAACTTTTAAACCGTAACTCGGATTCAAAAACTTTATACAGGAAAGTTGATCAGAAAAATATAACGAATACGAATACGCTATCCGTATGTCTACCACACCCCTCTAACACGACAAACATCGGACATTCCCCCTCCGGGCCGACTGTCCGATAAATTGGCCGGTACTGTTAGAGTGCCCGGATGAATTTGTTCCGAACACGAATGTTTCTCGGAATAGATCAACTAGCACGGATACACCCCCCTTATGTTGTTCCGGTAACCACGACACCTCCGGCTTGATCCTTTCCCCTCCGGACACCCTGTCCGGTAATCACCCGGAGCCGGTAGTTCATCCTCAGATGAATTTCCGTTCCGAGCATTGTGCATTGCACTGCGTTAGAATACCGTTAACATTTTATCTATCATGTCATGCATCTGTTTGTACTTGATTCCTGTGTATTTACTGTTTCTTCCCCCCCTTAATCTCCGGTAGACCCCGCTGCTGCCGTCGACTACACCGCTGCTGAGTACGACTACGCCGTCGACGACCCTACTACTACCGTCGAGCTTCCAGGCAAGCAGAGCCATTCTCTTCCCCAGATATCGCCTATCTTTCCGTACATTTCTTGCACTAGGCATTGTTACTGCTGCTGCTACGATTACAATCCTATTCAACTGCATAGCCTGATTTTGTCGCCCCTTGATGTGCCTTCCTTTATCCTATGCTGCCTATTATTATTATTATGCATTATTCAGCAGTGGACCCTGCGCATTGTTAGCTAGGATTAGATAGAGGGTCGTGATCACTCAGGGGAGTGGACGCGGATACTTATATTATAACTGCACAGGTACGGTACAATGCAGACACCGTCAAAGGCCCCTATCTGGGTTATGCCTAGTCACCTCAAGTGTGAGCTATCGAGGAGTAATCCTTGTACTCCACTCGAGGCTGACTTTGTCTTACCGCCATAGGGTCCTGTAAACGGTTGTCCTTCAGGTGAGAAGTCGGGCGACCCAACGGTGCCTGCGAGAGGTATTGCGACGGGACGACAGGGAGGGTACGACCAGTGTACCGATGTGCTTGGCCCCTGATCGTTGGCCGCGAGAGTTACCAAAACCACGAAAGTCGAGCTCCTCCAGGAGCACACGCGAGACAAGGTAAGGAGACGGTTCACCTTGTTGGTAACCGCAGTGACTTGGTGGGACGACGGGGCAGGCACCGATGTACTGGTGGTCCTGGCTGCTGTCGTTGTCCGCGGGTCAGTTAAGTCGAGGCAACGATAACGGTTGTCACGCAGGTTAATTAAAATGCTAAATGGTTCAGTGAATGTCTTGAGTTGTCTATATGCCATGTACGCACTACCTACCCGTGGGAATTACGAGTTATGGGCTCCTCTGCTCCGTAGTGTGGTCCGAGGACTCTTCAGACGTCAGCAGTACCGCGGCCTGCGCCGGGAAGTGGTGTTGTCTTATTTGCCGCGGCAGTGTGATTTGTATTTGCTTTGATTTAACTTCACCGGCCAGCCTCGCACCGTGCAGGAGTACGTCGGGGTTAGGGTCCAAAGCCCCGCGTACATAGGATATAGTCCGGTGGATGACCTCTCTGTTGAGTTTGAAAGATGGGCTATGAAGTGTCGGATAGCCTCGGTGGAGCGTTCCCTAACAAGGTTCCCGCCACCCTGGAGATCCGTGCGTGTAGCGTAACACAAGTGCACCCCTGTAGGGAAGATTAATCTATTCGAATAGCCGTGTCCACGGTAACAGGACGCTTTATGCTGAAGCTGGATCTTACCACTAGAAACTAATATTAAACTGTATGGTTCCGGGTTCTCTTCCTCGCGGGGATGTTGAGGAGGTGAACTCGGAGGCATTGTTATTTATTACAACTTATTATTATTCAATGTTGCAGCAACTTCTGCTTCATTGTTACTTTATTGCTTTATATAAACTGTTGGCTGATTCTTACCTCATGCTGCAAGACCTCGTCGGAAGATGCTAGTCTTCGTTAGGCCTAGCTTCTTACCCTTGCTCTGGATTTCTGTCTTTCAGTCCACTATATACAGCCTCTTCTTTCCGTTGAAACAATGCATAATGCTTAGTAGCGGACGTAAGACTCGCGGGTATACTAGATACTCACCTGCTTTATTTCCTTTATTGTTTTGCCTGATCGGCCGCTGCAGCCGACGTTGGAGCCCAGGAGCAGGAGTACCCCGGAGGCGCCTACTACGATGTCGAGTTCCCCGTTGACCAGGAGTAGTTCTGTGGATCCCAGGCAGGAGGCCTCGCCTTTTCGTTCTGTATCTCTGATGTGATTTGTGCTAGCCCTTCTTAAGGCAAAACTTGACTAACTATGTCTGTACTCAGATACTATGGCTTGTATGACTTATATATTCGGGTCCGCGTGACCCCCTCTATTGTAATATATTTGTTTATCCTTTTGTGTTTAGTGTTGTGCTGTGATATTATCACCGTGGCACCCTAATCTCAGTCGTGTACCCTGTGTGTATGATTACTGTACACGGTCTGATTTTGGGGGCGTCACAAGTGATTTCCTCTTTTGTGTGTGGATTGAAGATTGAGAGTCTTTTGGTGCTTGTCTTTGACTATCCTTTAGATATGTTGTGGTGATTGTGGTACTCTCTTTGGATGGCCGCGGTGACATTGGGAAATCAATAGATTGAGAACTACGAACTTTGAGGTGTGCTTTTGTAGCCCTACACAATTCTCGTCCTCTCTTGACCACAAAGGAATGACCTCCGAGTACGTCTCCATTGCATGTGATTCGACTATGTTAATGTTGTTGGGAGTTTCCACTAGTGAAAGTATGAAGCCTAGGCCTTGTTTCCACCATTGCAATACCGTTTGTGCTCACGTTTACCACTTGCTACCTTGCTGCACTTTTTATTCATATTTATATTACCTTGCTTTGCCACACCTATCACCCATATTTTACCATCTCTTTGCCGAACTAGTGCACCTATACAACTCCTAGTTGTATTAGGTGTGTTGGGGACACAAGAGACTTCTTGTTTCTTAATTGCAGGGTTGCTTGAGAGAGACCATCTTCAACCTCTACTTCACTGAGTTCGATAAACCTTAGGTCATCCACTTGAGGGAAATTGATGCTGTCCTACAAAACTCTGCGCTTTGAGGCCCAACATAGTCTACAAGAATAGAAGCGTGCGTAGACATCAAGCTATTTCTGGTGCCGTTGCTGGGGAAGTAAGGTTTGAAGGTATATCTTTAGATTCTGCAATTAAATCTTTTCGTTTCTTGTTTTTATTTTCACTAGTTAGGCTTATGGAAAACTGCAATCTTAGTTCGCTGCTTCGGGGAGGCCGCTTTACCACACCCGTGGTAGAGAAGTCTCCTCCACCTAATGAATGTATCCCATTCAAAATACCACTTGGGATAATTGAAAAGGTTATGAATGATCATTATGAAGGGGATGGAACAGTCCATCCTAGTGTTCATCTGTTGAAACTTACAGACCTTTCTGAGTTATTTAAGATTTCAGGTTTGACAAGAGATGAAGTCATGAGGAAATTATTTGCCTTGTCACTGAAAGGAAAATCATTGGAATGGTATAGGCTACTACATGATTCTCACCTACTGTATTGGGAAGAGATCCAGTCTCTCTTTTACTCCAAGTTTTATCCTCTTCATGAAGTCCATGAAAATAGGAATTATGTTTATAATTTCTATCCTCATGACGGAGAGAGCATAGCTCAAGCTTAGGGGAGACTGAAAACTTTGATGCTAAAATGTCCTAACCATGGGCTCCCCAAAGATATAATTATTACTAATTTCTATGCAAGGCTATCTCGACATGATAAAGACTTGCTCGATGCTTCCTCGATGGGTTCTTTCACAAACGAAAAGATTGATGCTAAATGGGAACTCCTTGAAAGAATCCAACACAATACTGAAGACCGGGAGATCGACAAAGGTAAAGAGTCAGGTATAATTTATGAGTATGATTGCATTAAGTCCTTTGTTGAAACTGCAAGTTTTAATAAGTTTAGTGCTAAGTTTGGGCTTGATTCTCAACTCCTTGTTGATTTCCTCAAATCTTTTGCTTCACATCTTAATATGCCTAAGGAGAATTGGATCAAAAATCATGAACCTTTTAAAGAGATTTGCAAAGAAAATGAAATTGTTAATGATGATTGCAACATGCATGATCCAATTCCTGAAAATGAAGTTTTATATAAGCATGTTAATTTTTGTGGAGTGGATAGACCTTGTGAAAGGCCTATGATTGAAGAAGAGAAGTATTATAAGCAAAATAAGCATGAAAGAACAATCACTTGGGTTAGAGATTTAAATGAAATTGCTAGATAATTGTGTGACCTTTATCCTTTTACTTGTGAACTTTGCTGCATAAAGGGTCACTTCAATTTTTAGTGCATGTACTTTCAAAACATAACTGTTAGCCAGTTGTGTGATGACATGATCACCCCTGATCTTTATGATGAGCTTATGATGTGTGAAGAGTTATCAGAAAAGACTTCTTGGCTAGATGTTCATGCTTTGGGAATGAATAACACTTTGCAGAAATGCCATCTCTATTGTGTTGTTAATTTCCATGAGAATGATTACATAAGTAAGATTAGAAAGGAGGGAACTCTACCAAAGTCTAAAAATGTCTCTTATATTTCTACTAATAAAAAGGAGAGTTTCTCCCAAGTTTCCCCTATTGTTTCTAATGATAAACCAGGATATGTGGAGAAACTTCCCCTCCAACCACTCCTTCCTAAGGTGAAGAAGAAGAAAAAGAAGAGGAGGAGAGGAGGAAGAGGAGCAGGAAGGAAGAAGAATGGGTAACAACCTGGCCTGAGCATATCCCTCGCATAAATTTTTATCCTAACGGACAAAAATTATGGAGGATGGTAAGCTTGATTGCATTCATTATTATCTTGAAGATAAGTCTATAGGAACCATTGAAGATGATTTTGATTATGATATGCATGTTACCTACGGTGATTGGGAAGATGGTGATAATTCTACTTATGATCTTGAAAATCTTTTTGGTACCAACTCTGAAAATCATGATATGGAAAGCTCTAAGCTTGGGGATGATAGGATTGCAAGTCCTTTACCCATTAGTGATGTGATAGTTGATAATCCTTTTGCTAGTAAGAACAAAGACAACTTGTTTACAAATATAGTTGCTAGCAATGATAATGCTCTTCTCTGCTATGATGATGTTATAACTCCTATCTATGGTGACTGTAAAGATACCTATGACATAAGGAGAAATTATCCTTATGAATCTTGTCATAATCATGAAGGAAATTACTTTCTTTCTGAACACCATCTTCATAATACACAATTAATCTATAGTGTTCAAGTTGTTTATGATAGTCCTACTCCCACTATTACCAATGAGAAAGATTATGCTTATGTGGAGAGTAATAAGTTTTCTATGCTTGTGGATCATGATAAGAAAGTTTTATGTGATACTTATATTGTTGAGTTTATTCATGATCCCACTGAAAATTATTATGAGAGGGGAACATATGCTCATAGATATTTCAATAATATCAAGTTCCATCTCTTTATGTTGAAGGTTTTGAAGTTGCACTTATTTTGCCTTCCTATTCTTATTGCTTTGTGCTTGATACGTCCAAAACGTATCTATAATTTATTCTTGCTCCATGCATATTTTGTGTGATATTGCTATGATCTAGATACACTTTTGATCATATTTGGACAACCTATTAACTCAGTGCACCCCAGAGCCAGTTCCTATTTTCTGCTGTTTTTCTATTTCAGTTTTCCCCCATATAAAAAGTGCCAGAAAAATTCGGGAAAATTCAGATAAAAATCAGCGGGACGGAAGCTTCGAGAAGAGCCCGGGAGGGGCCAGAGGGGAGCCAGGGGGCCCAGGCGGCCACCCGGCGCGGCCCCACCCCTAACCGCGCCAGGGGGGCGCCTGGGGCCCCTGGCCCACCTCTGGCTGCCCCCTTTCGCCTATTTATCCCCCGTCACGGGAAAACCTCAGAAAGAGAACCCTATTCCGCGAACTCGCCTCTGTTCCGCCGCCGCCGCGCTTCCGAAGATCGGGAGCACTAGAAGACCTCTTCCCGGCACCCTGCCGGAGGGAGGATTGACCTCCGGGAGTCTCCTCTCCACCATGGATGCTCCCCGGATGTCTCGTGAGTAGTTTTCCTTGGACCATGGGTCCGTGATCAGTAGCTATGTGATGTTCTCCTCCCCTCTTTGATCTTCATTGTTTATACCTCGTGAGCTGCCCAACATGATCGAGGCACCTTTGTAATATTTCTTCTATTGCTATGTTGAGTTTGATAGGATCTGATGGATTATGAGATTATGTTCAGATTGTGATAGAGTAATATATTTGGTTTTTATCTCTTATATTTTTTTTCCTAAGTAATTCTTGCATGTTCCCCGTTGCTGTTTATTGCTTTGGCCAAGTAGTAGGTAGTGACTCCAAGAGGGAGCGTTGTGCTAGATTGTGGGTTCATGCCCCCCGATGACACGCTTGAGTGACAGAAACATGAGTCTAGGGGATGTGCTGTTGCCAGAAGGGGGAAAACAACGGTGCTTGTAACCGCGGTTACAAGGATTGTTTACTTTACGCAGAGTTCTTTTTAATGTAGTTGTCTGTTGCTTTGGGTTTACACTTTGGGTGGGGCTCGCAACTTAATACCAGCGAGATGTTCTGGATAGATATCTCAAGGTGGATGATCAGTAGTAGATGCAGATGGATTTCAGTCTACTTACCTTGGTGTACTGCCTGTGCTTTTGAACCTCTTCCTTTCTTTTGTAGCATAGTTAGCATTGCGGCGCGTTCATAATCCTGTCAATTGCCTTTCTGTAATTTGTTTACCTCGCATAGCAATTTTATCGTCTTTTGGGAGAGAGACATCACTAGCGAACATCACGTATCCATGTCCATATCCTTATCATTGTTTCCACGCTATATTTACTTTTCTGCATTTACTTTCAAGTTGCTATTATTATCCCTTGCGTTTTATCCTTTGTAAACAACAAGACCGGAGAGATTGACAACCTCTCTGAACTTCGTTGGGAACAAAGTTATCTGTGTCTGTGTGCAGGTCCGCATTAGTTGCGCCGCTGACACCTACTTATCATCTCTGGAGTCCTACTGGAGACAAACCTTGGTATCTTTACCGAGGGAAATTTGCTGTTGTGCTGCATCACGCCTTCCACTTGGGGCTCACCAACGAAGGGCGAGAAGATTACACCCGTCAACCCTCGCGCCATCAAGCAAATTTCTGGCGCTGTTGCCGGGGACTCCAAGTGCTAAGATAGGGGAGTTGCACACTACCCTTTAGCTTTGTTTTTTAGTCTTGTTAGTTTATCTTTCAGTTTTTATCTTTGTGTCTTTTATGAAAAACTACAAAAAAATCTGCCACACTTGCTGCTACTATGGGTTCCACTGAAAACACCAAGTTGTGTGACTTCACTAGTCACAACAACCAAGACTTTATCTGCACTCCTATTTCCACACCTGCCACTCCAGCTACCTCTTATGAAATTAAACCTGCTTTGCTAAACCTTGTTATGAGAGATCAATTCTCTGGTGCTGGAGATGATGCTGCTTTACACTTGAATAATTTTGTTGAATTATGTGATATGCAAAAGTATAAGGAAGTAGAAGGTGATGTTGTTAAGCTCAAGCTCTTTCCCTTCTCTTTAAGGGGAGATGCTAAAATCTGGTTTCAATCTTTGCCTAGAAATAACATAGATTCTTGGGATAAGTGCAAAGATGCTTTTATAGGGAAGTACTACCCTCCTGCTAAGATTATCCAATTGAGGAGTTATATTATGAATTTTAAGCAATTGGATAATGAACACGTTGCCCAAGCTTGGGAACGGATGAAATCTCTTGTTAAGAAATGCCCTACACATGGTTTGACTACCTGGATGGTTATCCAGACTTTTTATGCAGGCTTGAACTTTACCGCGCGGAACCTGTTAGATTCGGCCGCGGGAGGAACCTTTATGTCAACTACACTTGGTGCTGCCACGAAGCTTCTCGATGAAATGATGACCAATTATTCCCAATGGCACACCGAACGCGCTCCAACAGGTAGGAAGGTAAATTCTGTCGAGGAAATTACCTCCCTCAATGAAAAAGTTGACTTAATTATGTCTCTACTTACCAAGCAACCCTCTATTGATCCTCATGATGTTCCTTTAAATTCTTTGGTTGCTCAAGAACAAGTAGATGTGAACTTTATTGCTAGAAACAACTTCAACAACAATGCTTATAGGGGAAATTTTGCTAGCAATCCTAGACTGTTTCCATCCAACTATGGGAACAACAACACCTATCCTAGCAACAAGAACCCCTCTTCTGAATTAGAAAGCATGCTTAGAGACTTTATCACTACCCAAAAAGCCTTCAACAAAAATGTAGAAGAGAAATTATCTAAAATAGATAATCTCTCTTTGAAGGTAGAAAGCTTAGCCCTTGATATTGAGATGCTCAAAATTAGAACCTCCCCCCTTGAGGAGAATAAGGCCACTCCTATTAATGCTATCTAGTTACAAATCAATGAAAACATTAGGATGATGGCTAAACTTAAAGAAAGATGGGCTAGAGAAAAAGAGGAATAGGATAGAATTAAGAGCCTTCCTACACACCACACAGTTGCCACTATCCAAATTGGTGAGGACACTCAAACTATTAGCACCCAATGCACTCCTAGTCCCGTTGGACCTATTAATGGTGATGCTAATACATCAACCATAGATAAAGAAACTCCTATGAACATAGAGGGTTTCAAACAAGTGAGCCTAGATGACACTACTACCACCTTTGATAGTAGTGATATTGATTTTGATAGTTGTACCCTCTCAGAAGTTATCAGTTTACTACACAAAATGTCTAGAGACCCCCACACTAGCACACTTAATCTTGCCTTCACGGAGCATATCACAAATGCTCTCATCAAAGCTAGGGAGGAGAAGCTTAGAGTAGAAGCCTCCGTACCTAGGAAGCTAGAGGATGGTTGGGACCCTATGATCAAAATTAAATTAAATAACTTCTCTTGCTATGCTTTATGTGATGTTGGAGCTAGTACCTCCGTTATGCCCAAAAGAATATTTGAAATGTTTGAATTGAAGCCTTTTGAGCCTTGTTCTTTTGGTGTTAGTCTTGCTGACTCTTCCGTAAAGAAACCTTTGGGGAAGATCGACGATGTTCTTATCATTGTCAATGACAACTATGTTCTCGTTGATTTTATTGTTATGGATATAGAGTGGGAACCTTTGTGTCTAATTATTTTGGGACGTCCTTTTCTTCGCACCGTTGGTGCGGTTATTGACATGAAAGAGGGGAATATTAAATTCCAATTCCCATTCAAAAAGGGGATGGAATACTTCCCTAGAAATAAAATCAAGTTACCTTTTGAGTCCGTTACACGGGCTAGTTATTCTCTTTCTCTTGATAAAACTTGATTCTTCTTTTGCATTATGCCTAGCTAATGGCTTTAAAGAAGCGCTTTCGGGAGGCAGCCCGCAACGAATTTAGGAGTTTCCTTTTTGCTTTTGTTGTGTCTTTATGATTATTACTTCTGTAGCAACATCATTGTATCTTTATTTTTCAGCTTTGTGCCAAGTTATAGCCTCTTACGGCAAGGGAAGTAAAAGTTGTGACACGCTGTCCAGAAAACAGATTCTGTCCTCGTGACCAGAAAAATTCCAGAAAAATCCCAGTTCATCTTTTTGAGCTGAAATGTTTATGCAGTATGCTCTATACAATTACGAAACTTCCGTATGTTCTGAGTTTTTTGATTTGAGTTGCAGAAGTACCCCTAAAAAATTCTTTACTATCTGTTGTTCTGTTTTTCACAGATTCTGCCATGTTTTGCCTCTCCTAACTTTTGCAAACCTTAAGCTTGCTTTTTCTTTGCAAAAACTTTTTGGCACTCTTGAGAAACAGTAGCTCTTCAAGAATATCTTTATATCCAGTGGAGAAAAATTATTTATTAAGGGTACTAACCTCTCTAATCAGCTTGTGATGAGTTATGTATGAAGGAAGTTTTCAAGTGTGCGATGGAAGATGACGAAAGAAGATCCAGGAGTGTCAAGCGCTCAAGCTTAGGGATGCCCCCATGCATCCCCAATAAATATTCAAGGAGACTCAAGCGTGTAAGCTTGGGTATGCCCCCGTGCATCCCCTTCTCCATCAACAATCATCAGTTCGTCCTTCGTCTCACTATATTTTTATCATTTCATGCGTTATGTGCTATGCTTGGAACGTCTCGCTTTTAGGTTTTATTTTTAGTTTTCTTTAGCTTTGCTTGCTGTTCATAACAAGTTAGATCCTTTCTTACTTTGTGTGGGAGAGAAACACGCTCCACTTTCAAAATTTAGAACACATCATAGGATTTTTCCTGCCTATCTTTTTGTTGTTGTGTGTTCTTTATCTTTTCATAGCTACTGCCATGTTTAGTCTTAGTTTTAGTTTGTCTTTAGCAAGAGCCTTGGCTTTTTTTAGTTTGTTGCTGGAACTCTTTTTAGTTTTCATGTTTATCTTGTTAAGAGAGTTGGTTGTTGCACTGAGTTGTGTCTTGTCTTGAAAGTAGGTAATTGAGGTTGCTATTTAATTTTAGTAGTAGCTTGCAATAGTTTTGAGGTATTGATGTGAGTATTGTTTGAACTTTTGGTGTCAAGAGCTCTTGCCTATTAGTGATAGGTGTCGTATTTTGGGCAATCCGTTTTTATTTTCAAAACCTACAAAACTAGTTGAGAACTCTAGCTACTAGATGGATCACTACTCTTCTGAGGAGTCGAATATTAGAGTACACTCACGCACCATGAGTCGAGGATGCGCAAGGATAACCAAACCCCCATACACTCCTCCTCGGGGTACTTGTCTCTTTGTGAACCTCCTTACTAGATTAAGAGTTACCGATAATAAGTGCATGAGTTCTTTGGACTAATGTAAGTATTGAGAGTTGACACTTCCACCTTCCCATATTTTGCTAGACTTTCCCATGCCGTGCATTGCCTTCTTCTCACTCCGAGAGTTGGTGTCCACCTTCGCCGGTACTTCCAAACCCTTGGCATGATACGCTCTGTCATCATAAGCCTCCTTATATCTTCCCTCAAAACAGCCACCATACCTACCTATCAAGGCATTTCCATAGCCTTTCCGAGTTACATTGCCATGCAACTTCCACCTCTTCATGACTTGATCTTCATGTCATACATGTTCCTGCTACACTGGCAGCGGCATACATTGCATAAATCATGATAGTTACATCTTCTTTATGATTTTGAGTACCTTGTAAAGTGTGAAGATTTCCTATACCTTCTTGTAAAATAGAGTGTTGCCCTTAAGTGAGGAAAAGATCCCAAAGTGGACACATTAAAAGATCCCAAAGAGGACAAATGAGAGTTAAATAGAAAGAGCCATTGAGGCCACCAAAAAAATACAAAAAAATAGAAAAAAGAGAAAAAAGAAATAAAAAGAGAGAAAGGGGAAACACTACTATCCTTTTGAGAGATCCACACTAGTACTCCCTTTATATCCTTGTACTCCATAGAGATGATCATTATGCATGTAGCTATGTGGGGACCTTCACACTATAGAACTTGGCTTGCATATTCCAAGGATGAGCCTCCTCAAAAGATCTCTAGGTCTTCATGAGCGAGCAAGTTAGATGCACCCCCACTAGTTCCATTGGAGAGCTTCCTAGCTCGTATGTGCATCCGTTGCATGGCAATCCCTACTCCTCACATCATATCTATCATTTGGCATCTCTTGCCTATGATTGTCCTCATTGATGTGAGCCTTTCTCATACTTTTTGTCTTCCTCCTCCACCATATTTCACTCTTTGCCATCCTAAGTGTCAACTCTCGTGCTTACGCTCATCCATTGCATGAGTGCTCGAAATATCGAAAAGGAGTGGATAAAATTGACTTGTACCTGGCTAGTGGTCTGGGGACGAGTCAAGATAAGATTCCAAAGAAGACCAAGTGTGAAACTTTAGTAGATTGAGTTCTCAACACAAAAATACTTTTTTTCTCGTATTCCCTACCCCCATTCTTGCACGCAAACACCATTTGGAGACATTCGAGTCACGGACAGCGAGAGCTCTTGCACCTAATGTGTTGGGGTTCGCAGCAAAAAACACAAAATTTTCTAACTAGCGTTCCCATAACCCAAGATCTAGCTAGCCGTATTACTGCAACGGAAAGTAGTGCGGAAATAACATACCTCGGGGTGTAGTCCGTTGCGCGGGAAACGTTCCCGCAAACGTGGTTGATGTAGCCGATCAAGTTTCACAGCCCCCTGGCTGTGTTGAGCACCCGGATGGGTGTAGTGCCACACGTGCAGCACCTCGTAGTACTCGCATACATACGAGACCAGATGACGACCTCCGTTCTCCGATCCAGCGGAGGTGGCGGAAGCAGACCTCCGAAACCAGAGTTTCAGCAGCACGACGGCGTGCGTATAGTGGAGACATCCCCAACCTAGTGCAGACTCCAAACAAGGGGAGTCCGCTCATAGGAGGGAGAAATAGGGAAAGAGAGATCTACAGAATTTATCTGTATTTTTCTGGAATTTTCTGTGTTGAAAAACGGGGACCCTCCACATCTATATATAGGGGCAAACGGGGTGTGCGGGCACTTAGCTAGGCGAGGTGGTACTAATACCACCACCCTAGCCGTGCACATGGCCGTGGTCATGCCATGCATGTGGCCGGCGGCGGCTCACAAGGTCTAGTGGCCAAGTGGCCATGGTGGCTATGGGCCCCATGGCCCATGCGCCACCCACCCCCTTTTTTTTCTTTTATTCTTTATTCTTTTTTTTCTTTCTTCTTTCTTTAAAGAAAAAACAAAAAACAAAAGAATAACATTCCATTAATTATTTAAATTATATTTTAATATTTAATTCATTAATTAAATAATAAAACATATCTAAATAACTTTCCGAACAATTCGGAACCACGGAACTTTTTCGTCTCCCCTCCGAACCGATTTCGGAGTTCTCTCTTATTCTCCGGTAACTCCGATAGTTCCGAAAAGGTCTCTGATTTCATCGAGCCCTTAAGTGTGTTACCCTACGGTCCGAGAACACTCCAGTCATGACCGAGCAGAGGCTACAGTCAATGATCATCAGCGGGACCTGGATGCCCATAATGACCCCTGTGCATTCCGGATATCAAACACCGATTGGACCTTACGCCGTATAGCATTCCATTTGTCAGCGATACTGGATTGTTCCGAGATTCGATCAATGACATCCTATGTCTGGTTCAACCTTGTTCCGAACTAATCCTCATTCACTCGTTCCCGTGATATTCATCCCCGTGACCTAGTCACACGCTGCAGCTTTATGGATGGAATCTCACCGAGTGGGCCCCGAGTATCTATCCATTATATGGATTGACAAATCCCGCTCTTGTAACAATACTCTCAACATATGTCCACGGAATACCTAAGATACAACCGTTATGACCCGCATATTTCAGTCAGGTGGTGGGATGTAAGTCAAAGCATCCGGGAAGATAGTAATTATGCACGTACTCACGGTCAAAGGAACGGTCTACCACGTTCTGTAATTACAACACTGAACCTTCATAAGATTTGATCATGCTGTAATGCTTACTTTGGGTAATGTTCATCACGTCACTTAACCAGTGAGGTGACCTCATAGTCAAGAGACTTAATTGTCCATGATCGCGAAACCACGATCATCATGTTGACCATGAACTAGTTATCGATGTAGAGGCTAACTAGGAACTCTGGGGGTTTCTATACCACACCTGTATCATTGTTTCACTGACATAGTTCTAGAACGGTATGAAACTGGTTATGAACTTGTTTAGATATATTGGAATAATCATATATTATTTGCCTCTAGAGCATATATCCAACATTCTCCCACTTGCACTAGAGTGCTAATAATCTAGCCGCATTTTTCCGATCATAATCATCTTATCACATAAGTGTTCATTGATCATGCATGCTCATGGAAGAGGGTTCGTCAACGAACTGCACCAATTCAGATTCATATGTTTCCTTTGCAACTGGTACAGGTCAAAAGCTCTTTTGACATACCACTCATTATCATATAATGGTTGGATATAAGTTTCGCGGGAGACCGAGGCTATTATTTCACAGTATCCTCCAATGATCTCTTGGTTCAGTCTTTAGAAGACTCATCCTTAGCCATATATACTGGGAAATACACTCAGCCAGAAGTCCAATACTTCTAACGCTAAACTTTTATCCATACGTCTACTTTCTTAAGTAGTATTATGTTTGTAGTGCCGTGAATTTTGCTCACATTTCTTTCATGTCTTTGGTGATGTCTCTAATTCCATATAGACCCATAATATGGCTTGCAATTGTAATCTTGCATTGCATTCAAGTCTATTATCCTTTCTATATTTTAGAGTATAGTCCTCAGTATTCCTCATATACTGAATGCATGGACTTTATTCAGATTCTGTCTTTTACTCCTAAAGCACATCGGAATCTGTTCTTCTTACAAGAACTTTTTATTCATTCTGTTGTTGGATTCACAATGCATGTTATATGGTAGAATCATATGTCAAGAACATATAAGATCACATGTCCAGTACATGGTGCATCTCTATTCTTCCATCAAGACATTGCTTGTGATATTTGGATTTCATCCATTATATAATTTCTAGCCACAAGAACCTGTTTCTTGTCTTAGAAGATTATTCCAACCTTCACTTCGTTTCATTATCCGTATCTTAATCTACTCATATAGATTTCAACGTGTAATGTGTTGGTATTTCACATAAAAGAAGATTCTTGCAATCTTGTATTTTATTTGCCTTATGCTCTATATATATCATAATGCACATATGTATATAAGACGATTCTCTATATACACAATCAATGCATATCCATATATATACATATGAGATCATTCTTCACGCATATCAATGCATATATGTTTGAGATAATGATCATGCTCCCACTCAAATATATCCATCATATAGTCATATATTTGTGGTTCAGCTTTCATCAAGTCATTTTATTGTTCACTATGTCTCACATAATGACAATGCTTCCAAAGCTTCCACTCAGAAAATGCCCTCTGCATTCCAAGTTTCCGGGAAGTCTTCAAAGCTCCCACTCAGTTTCATGAAACTGCAGGCCCACTCAATATTTTTGTCATCACAAAATCACTTGATCAAATCAAGGTTGAGGGTTCCTGTCTTGAGGTACTATAGTCCATCCTTTTAACGAAGTAACCTTCGTCATGCCCATTGCAATTCTCTTTCAAATCCCAAATTTGACTGAGATGCAATTTCAGGCTATGGTCCATCGTAGTGTAAATGAAATATTTTATTGATTAAAGCATTCCTACGTTTCCGTAGTCAATCACCATTGAACTTTGGTCATAACCAAATAATGCCTTATGCCCATTACATTATTCTCAATAACTCTCCAGTTTGTCGAGAATATGAAATAACCGATTTATTTCACGGGACGTGAGCCATCCTATATGTAACTCAATATTATTTCATTTCTCCTCGTGTTCTAGGCTACCATCATTCCTTTGTGTCTTCAAGCAATGTTATTCCCTATTGTTTTATTAAGAAAACTCATGATTATTGTTCTGTACAGAACGTATTCATGACAACCTTCTAACTTCAACAATGGCTTCAACTCATATACCAAGATCAATTATCTTTGGCATATCCTTCCTTATATAGTGTCATTACAGCGGAACATGCTTCCGTTGCAATACTCTGATATTCTGAAGGCAAGGTCCAATACCCCGGTCAAAGTTTCCATTATCTCCCATTGGATCCGTGTCGAGAGACTTTTCTCGTATTACCAATTAAGCAACACAAATTTTGCTATTCGGGGAGAATATGTAATTTCAATTGCTCGTAGTTTTATTACAAAGAAAATCTTTCTTTTAAGAAACCTTATAACACCATCAGTTATGGAGCTATCATGTCTCGTTAGATTCAGGATGGTTTCCTATTCATGAAGTGGGTGTTTTAACTTAATGAATTAAACAACTTATTCAACAATAACTATAGTGCTAGGAGAAAGAACGTTTAGACCATACTACGATTTAGTATGACTACGAATGGTTTAAGTAGTCTAGCACTTTCAACTTCCATCGTAGTTTGTGGTACAACTTCCACAAGTCTCCCATTATGTCAATATCAATACTTATCACTTCGGATCGTAGCGTAGTGATATGTATCCTTGTATTCTCACTTCTCACTGTGATTCCTGAATCTCAGTTTTATGATCTCAATTGAATACAACTTTCAATTAATCATATGAAGTCTTTAATGATAACTCACATGCCCATTCAGTACATCATTTATGTATAATGATTGGCACAAGTTCTACTTGCTAGAACCTTTTCATGGTTATATTTATTGCAGAGGTTCATAGATCGTGTATCTAATCCATCTCATGCAATCAAGTTATGATTTTCATTCGATAATGAACTCACAAGTTAATAGATCATACATTTAATGAATTCATCAGTTATGAAGTCACCTCATGCAATCAAATCTTTGACTTGTTATAATCAAGACAACTTTATCATTAAACATTGAATATTTCTTGACAATAATAGTAGTATTATAAATGCTTTCTATCATATCATAAATCAAGACGTAATCAAAGTATAATCACTCTTTTATTCATAAAGATGGAACAACTGACTTGTCTCATTACATGAATAACTTTGTCTCGCGAGATGCAAGACACACAACTAAGTGTTCATACTATAATGATTACATAAGATTTATCTAATACTCTAAGTATCTCCTATGATAGATGTCTCGGTGGAATCCATGCTGGCCATCAACTGACTTGATATCCATCAATCCTCGATTTCACCTCTTCCCGTCCATGCAACGGCAGGTCCTGTTTTCATAAAACAGAATAAGTATCACATACTCATTTACTGCAAATGTTGTATAAGGGAGTAAACATTTATAAAAGTATATCAAGTATATACCTTCTCCATCCACGACTTCTGCATCCTCGATAGGAGCAATGTCCGCGGCCAAGAGATCAGTCATGAAGTTCTGGAGACCCATATTAGCTCCTCTTCCGACATAGCTATGAACATAATCACCATAACTCGGAGGGAGTGAGTGCAATAACGTATTTATTGCAAACTCTTCCGTGGTGCTTTCGTTCATTGTCCAATATTCATAGTCCTCCACCAGGGTCAGGTACATCTCATGCATCCTGTCTAAGTGATCACCAAGGCTTGTGTGTTCTTCCATCTTTGTAGATAGAAACTTGCTTTCTAACTCAGATCTGGCAATTCTAAACTCACGTATGAACATTGTCTTTAGCGTGTCCATCATGTCATATGAGCCAGTGTCCTGAAACTGTATGCCTAAAACCTCTGACTTGCTGAAGATCATGACATTCCTGACTACGGAGCATTTCTGTCGGCGAGCATAATGATCAAGTATCTCTTGATCGCCAACATGATCGTCCGGATGTTCTTCCACATGCACTTCTATTGTAAACAAGATGTCTGCTCTCTTGAGCGACGTCCTAAGGCGTGAGTACCAATCAGCAAAGTTTGACCCATTTTCTCTAAGTCTTTCACCTTCCATGAAGAAAGATAGTTCACGTTGCTCTAGTGCATTCATTTTCTACAAACATAATTGCAAGGAACACAATTAAGACTAGTTCACAACAATGAGTTCATATAATCACATTATAAATGAGCTCGCACTAAAACAATTCATCCCTAGGAAGTTTTAGTGATTACATGATCCAGATTCACTGCCCGACCTCGAATATCACACGGCCGACGGGTCAGTTTCAAAGGTAGACAACAACTTGTGCGATCACATTATCTTATATGTACTGTGACTCATGCTCGATCTTTCGATCTCTAGTATTCCGAGGCCATATCTGCATATGCTAGGCTCGCCAAATTAACCTCCATGTTATATGCTGCTCAGCAAGGCCATATCTGCATATGCCAGGCTTGCCGAACCTAACCTCATGCGAACTCCATTGAATATGTAGGACAACTCCGGTATGTACGGAGCATCAAGCCATATGGGAGAACCTTCCAGGCGGTGCACACTTCGGTAGAATACTTGTGTTTGGCTTTGTTAAGGGATCATCTTATCACATGCTACCGTCGTGTATCCTATACTAGCAAGTTTTAAGATGTCTGAGCTATGGCAACACTAAGTACAGTGTCTCCATTTTAGTTTGTTTTATGATGACGATTACTACTTACTAGTAACACATAGCAAAGCTATCACTACATCACAAACAAACAAACGATAGCCCCCACTTAGCAATACAAGGTTTAGACGGTCTAGTTGTATATTGCAAGTTTTACGTGGCTGCTAGGGCTTTCATAGTTAAACAGGTTTTAACCTACGAGTCAACCACAATGTCAACCATACGATTGTCTCTATTACACCCCGCACGGGGCCCTCCGTTGCAAATGCCACATCCGCTAAAGTAGAGAGACAGACACCCCCCAGCCACTTTATACGGTACAAGCCGCATGTTAAGCGTGGAACCAGTCTCGCGTGAGAGTACGCGTAAGGTCAGTCGGGGGCCGCTTCATCAAACAATGCCGCAGATGTGAACAAGTACACGTGGGAGGGTAACAATCATACAATCAACGCCCACATCCCCGATGTGTTCTATTCGTACAGTAATACTAAGCATAGACCTAGCTCATGATACCACTGTTGAGGTTCGCAGCAGAAAACACAATTTTTTCTAACTAGCGTTCCCATAACCCAAGATCTAGCTAGCCGTATTACTGTAACGGAAAGTAGTGTGGAAATAACATACCTCGGGGTGTAGTCCGTTGCGCGGGAAACGTTCCCGCAAACGTGGTTGATGTAGCCGATCAAGTTTCACAGCCCCCTGGCTGTGTTGAGCACCCGGATGGGTGTAGTGCCACACGTGCAGCACCTCGTAGTACTCGCACACATACGAGACTCGATGACGACCTCCGTTCTACGATCCAGCGGAGGTGGCGGAAGCAGACCTCCGGAACCAGAGTTTCAGCAGCACGACGGCGTGCGTATAGTGGAGACATCCCCAACCCAGTGCAGACTCCAAACAAGGGGAGTCCGCTCATAGGAGGGAGAAATAGGGAGAGAGAGAGATCTACAGAATTTATCTGTATTTTTCTGGAATTTTCTGTGTTGAAAAACGGGGACCCTCCACATCTATATATAGGGGCAAACGGGGTGTGCGGGCACTTAGCTAGGCGAGGTGGTACTAATACCACCACCCTAGCCGTGCACATGGCCGTGGCCATGCCATGCATGTGGCCGGCGGTGGCTCACAAGGCCTAGTGGCCAAGTGGCCTTTGGTGGCCGTGGTGGCTATGGGCCCCATGGCCCATGCGCCACCCACCCCCTTTTTTTTCTTTTATTCTTTATTCTTTTTTTTCTTTCTTCTTTCTTTAAAGAAAAAACAAAAAACAAAAGAATAACATTCCATTAATTATTTAAATTATATTTTAATATTTAATTCATTAATTAAATAATAAAATATATCTAAATAACTTTCCGAACAATTCGGAACCACGAAACTTTTCCATCTCCCCTCCAAACCGATTTTGGAGTTCTCTCTTATTCTCCCGTAACTCCGATAGTTCCGAAAAGGTCTCCGATTTCATCGAGCCCTTAAGTGTGTTACCTACGGTCCGAGAACACTCCAGTCATGACCGAGCAGAGGCTACAGTCAATGATCATCAGCGGGACCTGGATGCCCATAATGACCCCTGTGCATTCCGGATATCAAACACCGATTGGACCTTACGGCGTATAGCATTCCATTTGTCAGCGATACTGGATTGTTCCGAGATTCGATCAATGACATCCTATGTCTGGTTCAACCTCGTTCCGAACTAATCCTCATTCACTCGTTCCCGTGATATTCATCCCCGTGACCTAGTCACACGCTGCAGCTTTATGGATGGAATCTCACCGAGTGGGCCCCGAGTATCTATCCATTATATGGATTGAAAAATCCCGCTCTTGTAACAATACTCTCAACATATCTCCACGGAATACCTAAGATACAACCGTTATGACCCGCATATTTCAGTCAGGTGGTGGGATGTAAGTCAAAGCATCCGAGAAGATAGTAATTATGCACGTACTCACGGTCAAAGGAACGGTCTACCACGTTCTGTAATTACAACACTGAACCTTCATAAGATTTGATCATGCTGTAATGCTTACTTTGGGTAATGTTCATCACGTCACTTAACCAGTGAGGTGACCTCATAGTCAAGAGACTTAATTGTCCATGATCGCGAAACCACGATCATCATGTTGACCATGAACTAGTTATCGATGTAGAGGCTAACTAGGAACTCTGGGGGTTTCTATACCACACCTGTATCATTGTTTCACTGACACAGTTCTAGCACGGTATGAAACTGGTTATGAACTTGCTTAGATATATTGGAATAATCATATATTATTTGCCTCTAGAGCATATATCCAACATAATGTTCTTTTGTTACTTATTTCAATGCTAATATAGACTCTTGCCTGTTATGACTTGAATTCAATCTCTAACCTTGATTGATTTACTTTTCAAAGTTCTTATATGGTTGCTAGCATGTCACCACAGAAATTATGTTGTTATCATTTACCTACTCGAGGACGAGCAGGAATTAAGCTTGGGGATGTTGATACGTCCAAAACGTATCTATAATTTCTGCTTGCTCCATGCATGTTTTGTGTGATATTGCTATGATCTAGATACACTTTCATACACTTTTGATCATATTTGGACTAACCTATTAACTCAGTGCACCCCAGTGCCAGTTCCTATTTTCTGTTGTTTTTCTATTTCAGTTTTCCCCCATATAAAAAGTGCCAGAAAAATTCGGGAAAATTCAGATAAAAAATCAGCGTGACGGAAGCTTCGAGAAGAGCCTGGGAGGGGCCAGAGGGGAGCCAGGGGGGCCCAGGCGGCCACCCGTCACGGCCCCACCCCTGGCCGCGCCAGGGGGGGCCCTGGGGCCCCTGGCCCACCTCTGGGTGCCCCTTTCGCCTATTTATCCCCCGTCACGGGAAAACCCCAGAAAGAGAACCCTATTCCGCGAACTCGCCTCTGTTCCGCCGCCGCCGCGCTTCCGAAGATCGGGAGCACCAGAAGACCTCTTCCCGGCACCCTGCCGGAGGGAGGATTGACCTCCGGGAGTCTCCTCTCCACCATGGATGCTCCCCGGATGTCTCGTGAGTAGTTTTCCTTGGACCATGGGTCCGTGATCAGTAGCTATGTGATGTTCTCCTCCCCTCTTTGATCTTCATTGTTTATACCTCGTGAGCTGCCCAACATGATCGAGGCACCTTTGTAATATTTCTGCTATTGCTATGTTGAGTTTGATAGGATCTGATGGATTATGAGATTATGTTCAGATTGTGATAGAGTAATATATTTGGTTTTTATCTCTTATATTTTTTTTCCTAAGTAATTCTTGCATGTTCCCCGTTGCTGTTTATTGCTTTGGCCAAGTAGTAGGTAGTGACTCCAAGAGGGAGCGTTGTGCTAGATTGTGGGTTCATGCCCCCCGATGACACGCTTGAGTGACAGAAACATGAGTCTAGGGGATGTGCTGTTGCCAGAAGGAGGAAAACAACGGTGCTTGTAACCGCGGTTACAAGGATTGTTTACTTTACGCAGAGTTCTTTTTAATGTAGTTGTCTGTTGCTTTGGGTTTACACTTTGGGTGGGGCTCGCAACTTAATACCAGCGAGATGTTCTGGATAGATATCTCAAGGTGGATGATCAGTAGTAGATGCAGATGGATTTCAGTCTTTCGAAGCTCTCTTTTCAGTTCAACCATAAAGTTTGTTTTGTTATTTTCGAAAATATCCTGCTATCCTGGCAGAGGCATACATTTGCATCATGATAGTTACATTTTCTTTATGTTGAGTACTTTTGTAAAGTGTGAAAGATCTCCTATACTTTTGTAATATATAGAGTGTTGCCCTAAAGTGAGGAAAATATCCCAAAGAGGAAAAAATCATGTAACATCCCAAGTTTATTTTTTTGGATGAGTTACTAGAGAGCATATGCATATCATTTTTTTGTGTGTGCATTTTGGATCTTATTTGAGAGTTTATTTGAATTTATTGAATAAAGTTTTTATTTAGTATTTTATTTTGTATAAATAACTTATTGAAAATTTTATGTATGTTTTTCTAAGATTTTAGAAATTTATTTCATATTTTTCCAACTTATATTTTATTTTATAAAACTCTTTGAAGTTTAAAGAAAAGTACGTATACATTTATATAAACGTACTTACGTTTTACGTATTTTTATTATTTTAAAAAAATAAGATTTTATTTTTTCGGGGCTATTTTTATTATATTAAAAATACCTCTATACTTTTAAAAAATAATAATAATAATAATTCGCAAAAAAAAAAAAAAAAAAACTGAACGGGCCGGCCGGCCGGAGCCGGCCCAGCCAGGCGGCCGAACCAGGCCAGCGGCCGAACCAGGCACGTGCTCGTTTCTCCTGCAACGCGAACTCAAGCAGAGTCCGCAGCGGACTCTGCACAGCGCGCCCGGCGTCCGTAGTCGCTACGGACACCTTCCGGTTGCCCTTTTTCCAAGCAAACTTGTCCCTTAAATACCCCATGACCCCCTCCACCGATTCCCCACAAAAATTTCGCCCAAACAGCCCCAAATCGAGCTAATTTCGAGGTAGATCTAGGTCCAACGGAGCTCTAGTGTTGGACGAATTTCGTCACCGGTGAGCCTCCCCTTGACCCCAAATTCTGCAGACCGACTCTTCTCTTCGTTGTGCTTCTAATTGACATCTTTTTCCCTCTTCTTTTCTTGCGCAAGATTAATCCTCAAATTGTACGCGTACCGCGGGAGTTCATCGGAGCGTGCTCGGTTCACCGCGTTGCCACGCTCGTACGGACGACGTTGGAGATCATCACCACCACCGTTGTGATCTTCTAATCAAGCCCTACATCTTAGACGTCCGCGTTGACGCCGAAGATCGCCGGAGTTGTCGTCTTCGTCGCGTCTAATCTACACGTCGCGGTTAGTAAAAGCGCCGTAACTTTTTATCCGTTGCTCCGTTTTAGATGAAACAAGCGGCCAAATCGTTGTTTTGAAACCCTCTAAATATTGTGTATTGTAGATCCAAGTTTTGAGAAAATTATTTTTCCGTTCGATCAAAATTTTTTCCTAGATCCTATGCAAAACTGTTCTTGTAATATCTTTTTACTCGTAGATCCGTTTTGCGTGATTCCAAAGCCCACGGTTTTCTTTCGAAGCTCTCTTTTCAGTTCAACCATAAAGTTTGTTTTGTTATTTTCGAAAATATTCAGATCTGATCAGATTTTATTTTCAACTTTAGTTGACCGTAACTTTTGTTTTACAACTCGGATTTGATTAATTCTTTTTGCAGACTAAAACCCTAGCTAAACCCTATATTTTAGACACTTTGCAACCCACTTTTAAAATCAATCTTGATCTGTTTTTTTCAAAAAAAAATTATTCGGATTTTATTTTGGAGTTCTTGAACATTGTTTTGCTTTTGGTTGTGTATTGATTGTGTGTATCTTTGTTTGCTCACGATAGATTGTCCGGAGTGCGAAGCAGAGTACCACCAATCTTTAGAGTTCTGCAATCAACAGCAAGGCGAGTCATATCTTTTACCATACTCCCTATTACCTATGTTTTCAATGCATTAGTTCTTCTTCTTTAGATTGCATGATAGGTTATGCTATGCTATTACACCCAGTAGTTCATTGAGGTAGGTCTGATCCTTACATCATTGTCACCATCGTATATTAAGATATTGCTATGCTAAGTAGACGTGGATTGGGAAGTGAATCATTATGAGGTATGAGTGATAATGTAGTAATTAGGACCAAGATAAAGTTAATGAACTACCTGGGTGGGATGGTTGCGAGCATCCTGGAGGTGGCCAGTGATGACTGCGGAAAGCCACCCAGGCTCAAAGGGACTGATTGTATTGACATACCTAGAAGCTTACGTGTGCAGCCACAAGCTACTATGCGCTCTGGCTTGGTTGATCAGTTGTAGGGACTCTTACTAGGTAGCGCTACGAAAGTAGATGTGAATAGGTGGGATGGGTGCTACCGGAGTAAGGGAAACTCTTCTGAAAGACCATGTCTCGATCTTCCAGTTGTCATAGATCGTGCAGTGTGACGAACTACAAAGGAGGCGATCGAGTCTTGTGGGGAAAAGTGCACAAACCTCTGCAGAGTGTAAAACTAATCGATTAGCCGTGTCCCCGGTTATGGACAATTTGAGCAACTAGTTGTGGAAATATTGATTTGTCTCATCATCTTTAATTAATTTATTGGGATAATCACTTTGGGATAGATTGAGTGGGGTTTCCCATCTCAATCGTATGCTATTGTAGAACTTAGCTATTATTATTCTATAGGGAAAAATTAGCTTTTTTGCAAAAATAAATGTAGAAGCTCCACCAGCCAAATTGCATGTATTATAGGGCTTTTACTTCTTTCTGTGATATGGCTTGCCGTACGATCAAAGTACTGACCCCTTTTGGGGCTGTAACTTATTCATGTTGCAGACTGTTCCGACGAGGAGTAAGGTGCGAATAGGTCGTTGTCTTATACTCAACTTTTGCCGTGGAGTCGGATGGACTCGCTACTACTACTATTATAGCTTCCGCAAGTATTTGATTAGATGGCCTTAAGCCATGTTATTATTGTAATATTTACTTCATTCGATGTAATAAAGACATGTTTTACTTCTGTTATTTCATCGAGTACTGTGTGTGCTAGCAAACTGATCCAGGGACTAGCACGTTAAGCACAGAGACTTGATCCCTTCGGATCTGGTCGTTACAAGATGGTATCAGAGCACATGTTGACTGTAGGACGTGACCTTAGGAATGGAAAAGCGATAGGATGAAAACTTTATTTTAAAAAACCCTCTACAGTTCTAATGATTCTCATACTCTTTCCTATTCACTTCTAATCTCTTCTCTCCTTACAAATATAGATGCCGATCACCAAGTTCGCTCGGCCTGATGAGACCACACCTTTTGGACAAAGCCTGATGGAGATCGTGAAGTTTTTGAAGATCGCCTTGCCTAGTTTCACCGGGACACTCATGACTACAGGACCAGGAGCAAAGAGCTGGAAGGTCCAAGTTCACATTCCAGGACGCACCTTTGGAAGGAAAATCAAGCCAATTAACTTCTCGGTGAAAGCACCAAACTGGAGCGTGGGAAGAAGTCGTGCCGCATTGATGACCTTAGGACGCATTCGACAGGAGTACCACGCAGATCTTCAAGGAACCCGCTTCGAGATGTATGGACGCCGAGATCATACTGGAGAATTAGTACGTACTATTGAGGATACATCAATGGCATCCCACATTCAAGACTTGGGGGAATATGTTCAATGTGTGGAGGAAGAAATGCTTCATTTCATGGACGTTATTGAGGGTTTTAAGAGAGTTCGTGAAGTGTATGAGGAGCAAATCGACACACTACAAGAAAGGGATGAAGAGTTGAAGCTCATGCTGGAGGAAGCAGAAGAACAACTTGACCAAGGAGAAAACATTCAGGAGGATCACTCCGATGGATGCCTCGTTAGCCAAGATGAGGATTACCAGTCAGAGGAAGAGGAAAATTCAAATGATGTCTTGATGATCGATTCTTCTTCCGACTCAAACTAGTCATAGACCACCATTATAGATTTTTTTTTCTTTTAGTTAAACGTTTAGAGTTTCGATCTGAGAGTTTTCTTAGAGTTACCATGTCGACTCTTGTGACATGGCCTATCCTAGTTAATTGTGTGAATCTTGATTTGAATGAGTGATTGGTTGAAATTTCTTGCTATCATGTTGCATATGGGTAGTGTTATCCCCCTTAGGCCTATTTTCTCTCTATAACCTCATCTATTCTAACCCGACAGATGCCGCCAAGACGTGCCCCTTCTGCTAGTGGATCAGGGAATGGAATTCCACCCGGCTTAGAGCAGTTGCTTCAGACCCAGAATCAAATGATGCAACTTTTGATGCAGAACATGAACAACAACAACAACAACAATGCTTCGCCACCGCCACCACCTTTGGGAGACAGCCTCACCCGTTTCCTAAGGTTGAACCCACCTTTGTTCTCTAGCAGCCCGGAGCCGATTGTTGCAGATGACTGGCTCCGCAATATGGGAAGGAAGCTAGCAACCGCTGGATGCACTGATGAGGAGAAAGTGAGATTTGCCTCGCACCAGCTAGATGGACCTGCAGCCGCATGGTGGGATAATTACACCACCACATACCCCATGGCGAATGTGACTTGGGACCAGTTCCAGCAGGCGTTCCGCACTGCTCATGTTTCAGCTGGAGCTATGAGTCTCAAGAAGAGGGAGTTTCGCAACTTACGCCAGAGAGGCCGTTCAGTGGCAGAGTATGTGGAGGAATTCAACAAGCTGTCCCGTTATGCTCCAGGAGATGTGGCCACAGATGCTGCCAAGCAGGAGAAATTTCTGGAGGGACTAAATGATGAGCTTGGAGTTCAGTTGACGGTGGCAACCTTTGCTAACTACCAGGAGATGGTGGATAAGGCTATCATTCTTGAAGGCAAGCATCAGATAATGGAGAATCGCAAGAGGAAGTACGGACAGGGCAAGTATCAATCTGGCACTCAACAGAAGCCCCGTTCCACACCATTCTCAGGATATGGTGGAACAGGACCCAATAAATTTGGAGGGCACAACCATCATAATCATGGAGGTCATTCTCAGCATGGAGGCAATGGACACAACCATGGAAACCAGAGGAATGGCAATGGAGGAAATGGGAATCCACAGCGATCCAACCCATCTACGCCCATGAAGAAGGACCTAAGTCACATCACCTGCTTCAAATGCAACAACAAAGGGCATTACTCCAATGAATGTCCTGAGCTGAAGAATGGCAATGGGAGTTCTGGAAATTAGAAGCCTAACCCTTTTGCTAAGGGACAAGTGAACCATGTCAACGTGGAGGAAGCCTATGAACAACCCGATGCAGTGTTTGGTAAGTTTTTGCTAAACTCTCGACCAGTACTAGTTCTTTTTGACACCGGTGCATCACATTCATTCATATCAAGGGTAGTTGTGGATAAGTATGGATTTTCTACCAAGACCCTTAGTGTACCAATTTTAGTAAGTTCCCCGGGAGCCGAGATGATGGCAGGTTTAGGTTGTCCCCAGTTGAGCCTCGCCATTGGCAATCATGATTTCCCCACAGACCTGATAATTTTGAAGTCCCAAGGTTTGGATGTAATCCTAGGTATAAATTGGATGTCGAAGTATAAAGGCAACATTGACTGTGAGGGAAGATCAATCTCTCTCACCACACCCGAGGGGAAGAGGATCAAGTATGTGACCAAGCACAAGTTTAGAAGGACCCAGGTATATTCTCTGAAGGGGGTTAGCCTGGAGGAAGTGCCGATAGTCAAGGAGTACCCTGACGTATTCCCGGAGGAGTTGCCCGGAATGCCACCGGACCGGGATATCGAGTTTTTGATCGAGTTATTGCCAGGCACCGGACCTATATCCAAAAGGCCGTATAGAATGCCCGCAAATGACTTAGAGGAAATTAAGAAGCAAATTAAAGAGTTATTGGAGAAAGGGTATATTCGCCCGAGTTCATCACCTTGGGGAGCCCCAGTGCTTTTAGTGGAGAAGAAGGATGGATCTCTAAGGATGGTCGTGGATTATCGCTCGTTGAACGAGGTGACTATCAAGAACAAGTATCCACTACCGATGATCAATGATTTGTTTGACCAGTTGGAAAGAGCTAGTGTGTTTTCCAAGATCGATCTCCGATCGGGATATCACCAGTTGAAGATCCGTGAGAAGGATATACCCAAGACCGCTTTCACCACGAGATATGGACTCTATGAGTACACAGTCATGTCTTTCGGTCTAACCAATGCCCCTGCATACTTTATGAACATGATGAACAAGGTCTTCATGGAGTTTTTGGACAAATTTGTTGTGGTGTTCATTGATGATATTTTGATTTATTCCAAGAATGATGAGGAGCATGAAGAACACCTACGCTTAGTCTTGGAGAAACTTAGGGAACATCAACTTTATGCCAAGTTTAGTAAGTGTGAGTTTTGGTTGAAGGAAGTGGGATTTCTTGGACATGTTGTGTCAGGAGAAGGAATCGCAGTGGACCCATCCAAGGTTGAAGCAGTCACAGAATGGCAGGCGCCCACATCCATTGGTGAAATCCGTAGTTTTCTTGGACTTGCGGGTTATTACAGGAGATTCATCGAGAGTTTCTCCAAAATTGCCAAACCTATGACGGAATTGTTGAAGAAGGACACCAAGTTCGTCTGGACGGAGGAATGTGAAGCCATTTTTCAGGAATTGAAGAAGCGTTTGGTTACAGCCCCAGTGCTGATTTTGCCCGATGTGCGCAAGGATTTTCAAGTGTATTGTGATGCCTCGCGGCAAGGACTCGGAGGCGTTCTCATGCAAGATGGAAAGGTTGTATGTTACACCTCGCGTCAGCTTCGACCTCATGAGTTGAACTATGCCACACATGATTTGGAGTTAGCAGCCGTAGTACACGCACTCAAGACTTGGAGGCATTTTCTTATTGGGAACAAGTGTGACGTATACACGGATCATAAGAGTTTAAAGTATATTTTTACGCAAAAGGAGTTGAACCTTAGGAAGAGGAGGTGGTTGGAGCTTATCAAGGATTATGATATGAGATTGCATTACCACCCAGGAAAGGCCAATGTAGTGGCAGATGCCCTGAGTCGGAAAAGTTATGTCAATACCCTTATAGCAGGAGGTTTACCTCAGGAGTTGTGTGACGATCTCAGAGATCTTCGCATGGAGATTGTACCACGAGGATATGTCGCCACACTAGAAATTCAGTCCACGTTATTGGGAAAGATCCGAGAAGCTCAGAAGTTGGACAAGGGTATTGCAGAGATCAAGGAGAGAATGGAGAAAGGAAAAGCAGAAGGATTTCATGAAGATGAGTACGGAACATTATGGTTTGAGAAGCGTATTTACGTGCCCAATGACCCGGAGATCAGGAAGTTGATTCTCCAAGAAGCTCATGATTCGCCTTACTCAATACATCCGGGAAACACCAAGATGTATTTGGACTTGAAGGAAAGTTTTTGGTGGACAGGGTTGAAAAAGGATATTGCTGAGTATGTGGCTATATGTGATGTATGTCAGAGAGTGAAGGCGGAGCATCAGAAACCGGCCGGATTACTTCAACCTTTGCCGATACCTAATTGGAAATGGGACAAACTTGGTATGGATTTTATCACAGGATTACCCAGGACACGGTCAGGTTATGACTCTATTTGGGTAGTGGTTGACCGTTTGACCAAAGTGGCTCACTTCATCCCTGTGAAAACCACCTATACTAGTGCTAAGTTGGCTAAGATATACATGACCAGGATCGTATGTCTGCATGGAGTTCCAAAGAAGATTGTATCAGATAGAGGCACGCAATTTACCTCAAAGTTTTGGCATCAGTTACATGAAACCTTGGGAACTAGGCTGGAGTTTAGCACAGCTTTTCATCCCCAGACAGATGGTCAGACCGAGAGAGTGAATCAAATTCTGGAGGACATGTTGAGAGCTTGTGCATTGGATTATGGATCCAGTTGGGATGATAATTTGCCTTATGCGGAGTTCTCGTACAACAACAGTTATCAAGCCAGTTTAAAGATGGCCCCGTTTGAAGCGTTGTATGGAAGAAGGTGTAGAACACCGTTAATGTGGGATGAAGTTGGAGACCGCAAGCTATTCAGACCAGATTTGATCAAGGATTCAGAAGAGAAGGTCAAGTTAATCCGTGATAGGCTGAAGATAGCTCAGTCTAGACAGAAAAGTTATGCCGATGCTAAACGAAAGGAAGTAACGTATGAAGTGGGAGATAGAGCATACCTTCGAGTGTCTCCGCTTCGTGGCATTAAGAGATTTGGAGTTAAAGGAAAGTTAGCACCACGATTTGTGGGGCCATATAAAGTCTTGGAACGCAAAGGAGAGGTTGCTTACAAGTTAGAATTGCCCGAAGGTTTGTCTGGAGTTCACGATGTGTTTCATGTGTCCCAGTTGAAGAAGTGTTATGCAGAGATGGCAAATATTCCGTTGAGAGACACCGTGCCATTGGAGGCAATTCAGCTGGAGGGTGATTTAACATATGAGGAGAAGCCTGTGAAGATTCTCGATACGGCAGACAGAGTCACTCGTACCAAGGTTATTAAGTTTTGCAAAGTTCAATGGAGTCACCACACCGAGGAAGAAGCTACTTGGGAGCGAGAAGAGGATCTCAAGCGTGATCACCCACACCTTTTTGCTGACCAACCCGAATCTCGAGGGCGAGATTCACCTTAAGGGGGGTAGGTTTTGTAACATCCCAAGTTTATTTTTTTGGATGAGTTACTAGAGAGCATATGCATATCATTTTTTTGTGTGTGCATTTTGGATCTTATTTGAGAGTTTATTTGAATTTATTGAATAAAGTTTTTCTTTAGTATTTTATTTTGTATAAATAACTTATTGAAAATTTTATGTATGTTTTTCTAAGATTTTAGAAATTTATTTCATATTTTTCCGACTTATATTTTATTTTATAAAACTCTTTGAAGTTTAAAGAAAAGTACGTATACATTTATATAAACGTACTTACGTTTTACGTATTTTTATTATTTTAAAAAAATAAGATTTTATTTTTTCGGGGCTATTTTTATTATATTTAAAATACCTCTATACTTTAAAAAAAAATTCGCAAAAAAAAAAAAAAAAAACCGAACGGGCCGGCCGGCCGGAGCCGGGCCAGCCAGGCGGCCGAACCAGGCACGTGCTCGTTTCTCCTGCAACGCGAACTCAAGCAGAGTCCGCAGCGGACTCTGCACAGCGCGCCCGGCGTCCGTAGTCGCTACGGACACCTTCCGGTTGCCCTTTTTCCAAGAAAACTTGTCCCTTAAATACCCCATGACCCCCTCCACCGATTCCCCACAAAAATTTCGCCCAAACAGCCCCAAATCGAGCTAATTTCGAGGTAGATCTAGGTCCAACGGAGCTCTAGTGTTGGACGAATTTCGTCACCGGTGAGCCTCCCCTTGACCCCAAATTCTGCAGACCGACTCTTCTCTTCGTTGTGCTTCTAATTGACATCTTTTTCCCTCTTCTTTTCTTGCGCAAGATTAATCCCCAAATTGTACGCGTACCGCGGGAGTTCATCGGAGCGTGCTCGGTTCACCGCGTTGCCACGCTCGTACGGACGACGTTGGAGATCATCACCACCACCGTTGTGATCTTCTAATCAAGCCCTACATCTTAGACGTCCTCGTTGACGCCGAAGATCGCCGGAGTTGTCGTCTTCGTCGCGTCTAATCTACACGTCGCGGTTAGTAAAAGCGCCGTAACTTTTTATCCGTTGCTCCGTTTTAGATGAAACAAGCGGCCAAATCGTTGTTTTGAAACCCTCTAAATATTGTGTACTGTAGATCCAAGTTTTGAGAAAATTATTTTTCCGTTCGATCAAAAAAATTTCCTAGATCCTATGCAAAACTGTTCTTGTAATATCTTTTTACTCGTAGATCCGTTTTGCGTGATTCCAAAGCCCACGGTTTTCTTTCGAAGCTCTCTTTTCAGTTCAACCATAAAGTTTGTTTTGTTATTTTCGAAAATATCCTGCTATCCTGGCAGAGGCATACATTTGCATCATGATAGTTACATTTTCTTTATGTTGAGTACTTTTGTAAAGTGTGAAACATCTCCTATACTTTTGTAATATATAGAGTGTTGCCCCTAAAGTGAGGAAAATATCCCAAAGAGGAAAAAATCAAAAGATCCCAAAGAGGACAAATGAGAGTTAAACAGAAAGAGCCATGGAGGCCACCAAAAAAATACAAAAAATAGAAAAAAAGAGAAAAATAAAAATAAAAAGAGAGAAAGGGGCACACTACTATTCCCTTTATGAAATCCACACTCGTACTCCATCTTATATCTTTGTACTACATAGATATCATCATGCATGCATATAACTATGTGGGGACCCTTCACACTATAGAACTTGGCTTGTATATTCCAATGATGAGCCTCCTCAAACGAGCTCTAGATCTTCTTGAGCAAGCAAGTTGGATGCACCCCCACTAGTTCCCTTGGAGAGCTTTTAGCTCACATGTGCATCCATTGCATGGCAATCCCTACTCCTCACATCATATCTATTATAAGGCCTTCTCTCGCCTATGATTGTCCTCATTGATGTGAGCCTTTCACACCTTTTTGTCTTCCTTTCCCTACACCTTTCTCTTTCGCCGTTTAGGTGTCAACTTTCTTGCTCACGCTCATCCATTGCATGAGTGCTCAAAATATCGAAAGGGAGTGGATCAGTTTGACTTGTACCTGGCTAGTGGTCTGGGGACGAGTCCAGATTAGATTCCAAAGGAGACCAAGTGTGAAACTTTAGTAGATTGAGTTCTCAACAACCGTTTTTCTCTTCCTCAATCCCCTTTCTTGCACGCAAACACCATTTGGAGACATTCGAGTCACGGACAGCGAGAGCTCTTGCACCTTTTGTTCTTTTGTTACTTGTTTCAATGCTAATATATACTCTTGCTTGTTAAGACTTGGATTGAATTGCATGCTTTAATTGCTTTACTTAAAAGTCCTTATATGATTTTGTGGCATGTCACCACAGAAATTATGCTTGTTATCATTTACCTACTCGAGGACGAGCAGGAATTAAGATTGGGGATGTTGATACGTCCCAAACGTACCTATAATTTCTGCTTGTGCCATGCATGTTTTATGTGACTTTGCCATGTTTTACATACACTTCCATACACTTTTGATCATATTTGGACTAACTTATTAACTCAGTGCACCCAGTTGCCAGTTCCTGTTTTCTGCTGTTTTTGTATTTCAGGTTTTCCGGCCAGTAAAAGTGCTCCAAAAATTCCGAAAAAATTATATAAAAAATCAGCGTCCCGGAAGCTTCCGGAATCACCAAGGAAGGAAGGGAGGGCCACCACCAGGCAGCCAGGAGGGTTCCTGGCGCGGCCCAGCCCTAGGCCGCGCCACCTGCCTTTCTGACTGCCTCGTGGCCCCTCTCGGTGCCCCCTTTGGCCCCTATTTTTACCCCCACGGAGGAAACCCTGATACCAGACCCCTTTTCTCCAGAAGGAATTCCGATCTCCGCCGCCATCGAAAACAAGTTTCGGGGGGACAGAATTCCTGTGCCGGCACCTTGCCGGGACGGGGAAGTGCCCCCGGATTCATCTCCATCGACGTTGCTTCCCTCCTCCATGAAGCGGGAGTAGTTCCTCCTCGGGGCTGAGGTTTCTACCAGTAGCTATGTGGTCTTCTCTCTCTCCCATGATGTGATCTTGATTGTGATCATAGGCAATGTTAATCTAGGGTGATCCCATTATGCTTCCCCTTCTTCTATGTATTGGATTGATGTACTCAATTGATCTTATCTAGTATAATCTCCGAGACCATGGTGACAGCTGGTCTATTGCACATGGAATTAGAAGAATAATTTCATGAGTGATTTCCTCTTTTGTGTGTGGATTGAAGATTGAGAGTCTTTTGGTGCTTGTCTTTGACTATCCTTTAGATATGTTGTGGTGATTGTGGTACTCTCTTTGGATGGACGCGGTGACATTGGGAAATCCATAGATTAAGAACTACGAACTTTGAGGTGTGCTTTTGTAGCCCTACACAATTCTCGTCCTCTCTTGACCACAAAGGAATGACCTCCGAGTACGTCTCCATTGCATGTTGTATGGGAAATATCATGTGATTCGACTATGTTAATGTTGTTGGGAGTTGCCACTAGTGAAAGTATGAAGCCTAGGCCTTGTTTCCACCATTGCAATACCGTTTGTTCTCACGTTTACCACTTGCTACATTGCTGCACTTTTTATTCAGATTTATATTACCTTGCTTTGCCACACCTATCACCCATATTTTACCATCTCTTCGCCGAACTAGTGCACCTATACAACTCCTAGTTGTATTAGGTGTGTTGGGGACACAAGAGACTTCTTGTTTCTTAATTGCAGGGTTTCTTGAGAGAGACCATCTTCAACCTCTACTTCCCTGAGTTCGATAAACCTTAGGTCATCCATTTGAGGGAAATTGCTGCTGTCCTACAAACCTCTGCGCTTGGAGGCCCAGCATAGTCTACAAGAATAGAAGCGTGCGTAGACATCAAAAACTGCCATGTAGTACGTGCAACTCATGCTAGAAGTGTCAGAACCCCCTGTTAGGTATGTGCTAGGGTTATCAAATAACTTTGCATCATGTTAAAAATTTCAAAAGAAATTGAAATGGGAGAAGAAACCCCCCCAGATGAATTTAATTCAAATGGCCACAATAAAAGTTGCTCCAAAAATTCTTTTTGCATTTTTTTAAAACTCACATAAATGAGTGTGATCACATATCAAGTGATGTGGTAGCAATCCCATGCTCATGGATTTTTCAAATATTCAAACAAGACCTTGGAATTAATCAAATACCCCTATTTGAATTTGAATTCAAATATTTTGAATTTAAAAATGCTCAAGTCTTGGAAGTGACTTGGTACTGGTCACATAAAGCCATATTAAAAGTTTGGGCAATTATAAAAATACTTTGGTATTTATTTATCAAAGCAAAAAAATGAAAGAAAAACAAAATAGGAAGAATAAAGAAAAAGGGCCTCACCTGTGTTTCGGCCCAACTCATCCCGCCAGCCAGCCCAAGCCCACCTACCCCTTGTCGTCTACCCCAGGCAGGCGGGCACGCTGGTACGTGGCGACCATGCCGAGGCCTCCAGGGCCACGCAGCTGCCTCCTTGCCGCCTTCAACGTGTCCTGGAGACGCCCAGGAGCTTCTTCATCCCATTCCCACTCCCCACGGTCACCCTCCACCTCTCTGCCGCTCGATTCCGTCGACATCCTAGAGCTCGTCGGAGCGCTGCCACCGCAACCGCGTAGCCATCGCCATCGAGGAGCCCAGCCAAGGTGTCCCCCCGTGCTCCGCTACGCCAAGATGCAGAAGATGACGAGCCCGGAGCCCACGTAGCCGCGGAATCGCGATCACACCGTCACCGGACCAGAAGAACCTCGACGTCGATTTCAACGCTGCCACGCCACCAATCGTATCGCCGCCTACACCGCTGAGCTCAGGGTGAGCTCCTCTGCTTTTCCCCCAACCTAGCATCCCCTCGCTTGGTCACTGTCGCGATCCACCATGGAAGTCGTAGGACAGCGCCGCCGCGGTGCCCGTCGGCGAGCAACCGTGAACCAATTGAACCTGCGCCCATGTCTATCGTCTTCGCCTTGTTCCTCTGCTTCGAACGCGCCCATCCGTGGCTCAAATGGCGCACCGCAGCAAGATCCACGTCGAGCCATGTAACAACCCAGATTTCAAAAAAATTAAAAACACCTTTTTTCGGTGTGAATTGTTTGATTGTCTGATTGTTTGGGGTGTTTGCATCCCTAATTTAACGATCGGCGATTATTTCCCCCCTATTATCTCGTACCGGACGGAGACCGACCCTTGCCACCCTGACACTCGACCTTTGCGACACCGGGTTTAACCCGATCACCGTCGTGAAAACCGGCACGAGACCAGCCGCAGCCAACGAAACACAAAAACCACGTTTAATAATTAAATGGGTTATTTTTATAGCGCGCCGGAAAGTGTTCTCGGAATGGTTCCAGCGTGAGGTGAACGCCGCCCGCTCGACGCGCTGATCGCACAGTTCGAAGTTTTACCAGAATCGGAGGTCCTGCGGACCGCCGGCGGTCAGAAACGTAAACGTCGCGCGCGTGAGAGAAAAATCGGGGATGTTTTTGCAAACTGCCAGGCACCTGGGCTATATAAAGACCACCACTCTCCCACCCCTTTCTAAGGTTTCCCTAGCAAAACTTGCAGCCACCCCCCTGAGATCTGCCTCAAAAATCTGCCTCTAGCCCCTCTTGCCCTGAAACCCTAGATCTGGGTGCATCACAGCCGTTGGATCTGCGAATGAGTGGATCACAACGCGCCACATCACCCGTAGAGGAGCTCCACCCACCTCCAGCCGCTGGCCGCTGCCAGGCTCCGCGATCCCGCCTCGTCACCGTCCGGGCCCGATCCGGGCCAATGCTGCCGCCATGGAGCATCTCCACTGCGCCGCCACCTCGGGTGAGCCGCCGCCGGCGAGCTCCGGCGAGCCGCCGCGCCTCCTGCGCCCTCTCCTCCTCCTCCCTTATCTACTCCTCTACCCCAAACTATTTTCAGGGTTCTTGATTGACAACAGGTATGGTGATCGACGTTTCGCGTGGAGACTCGACGACGACTAGTTAGGCGGATCCCGGCAGAGGGCCTGGACCCGTGTGGTTATGGGGATCGATGATTTTCTCTTTGCCAGTAGGCATTTGATTGTAGTCTGTACTCAGACATGTATCTTCCGCTATTATATTGTATTAAGGAAGTTGTATGCCGATTGTATGAGATGTTGTATCCTTGTAGGTGCAATGTTGTGATACATCTTGAAAATCCGGGGCATATGGCATTGTCATATGTCGCGGTGGGACCGATATGTGCTTCGTCCCCGGATCTGGATGTAAACATCTAGATCTAGAACAGTACCGCATATCGGGCCTTACAACTTGGTATCAGAGCCTTACCGACTGTGGATCCCTTTTCTGGCCGAAGTCGAGTCTAGACAAATACTATTTTGTAGTTACTAAGTTAGATATCGGAGAGTAGGATTCTTTTTACTTCTTACCCTTCCTCTAGTCAGGACAAGTGTCGTAAGTGTTTTTAACTCTTGTCTTATCCCCTTCAAACTTTAGGATCTCGAGTGTGTGGAGTATCGGAATAGTTACAATGCCCTGCTTGCAGCGTATTGTCTCGATTCCGATCTCAGGTTGGGAAATCCTGTAGTACCTTTATTTCTTCCGATTCTGGTTAAACATCTTGGTCTTCCGTTGACTTCATTCCTCTTGCCTAGTATCCTTACGATTTGAGTGAGAATGCTTCTCTTGATCGTCGCATGGACTATTGTTCTTCCTCTTGATCTCTCGATGGTTTCGTTTTTCGACGTTGTCGTCTCTCTGCGGAAAGTTATCTCGACGGAAGCTCGACGTCGGCATGGAGCAGAGTCCCTTGTTGGTGGTGTTGAAGATCGTCATCTCTCTTTTCTCTCTCCCCTCACCCCTGGATCCTCCAGGATCTCGGGAAAATCTCATGTTGGTGGTGTTGTTTTGTAATAGCCCAGATTTCACAAATATTAAAATTTTTGTTTTCGATGGGAATTGTTTGATTGTCTGATTTGTTTGCGGTGTTTGCATCCCCGATTTATCGATCGGCGATTATTTCCCCCTATTATCTCGTACCGGACGGAGACCGACCCTTGCCACCCTGACACTCGACCTTTGTGACACCGGGTTTCACCCGATCACCGTCGCGAAAACCGACACGAGACCAGCCGCAGCCAACGAAACACAAAAACCCGGTTTAATAATTAAATGGGTTATTTTTATAGCGTGCCGGAAAGTGTTCTCGAAATGGTTCTAGCGTGAGGTGAACGCTGCCGGCTCGACGCGCTAATCGCACAGTTCGAAGTTTTACCCGAATCGGAGGTCCTATGGACCCCCGGCGGTCAGAAACGTACACGTCGCGCGCGTGAGAGAAAAACCGGGGATGTTTTTGCAAACTGCCAGCCACCTGGGCTATATAAAGACCACCACTCTCCCACCCCTTTCTAAGGTTTCCCCTAGCAAAAATTGCAGCCACCCCCCTGATATCTTCCTCAAAAATCTGCCTCTAGCCCGTCTTGCCCCAAAACCCTAGATCTGGGTGCATCACAGCCGTTGGATCTGCGAATGAGTGGATCACAGCGCGCCACATCACCCCGTAGAGGAGTTCCACCCACCTCCAGCCGCTGGCCGCCGCCGGGCCCCGCGAGCCCGCCTCGTCACCGTCCGGACCCGATCCGGTCCGATGTAGACGCCATGGAGCATCTCCACCGCGCCGCCACCTCGGGTGAGCCGCCGCCGGCGAGCTCCGGCGAGCCGCCGCGCCGCCCGCGCCCTCTCCTCCTCCTCCTCCTCCTCCCTTCTCTCCTCCTCTACCCCAAACTCTTTTCAGGGTTCTTGATCGACAACAGGTATGGTGATCGACGTTTCGCGTGGAGCCTCGACGACGACTAGTTAGGCGGATCCCGGCGGAGGGCCTGGACCCGTGTGGTTATGGGGATCGATGATTTTCTCTTTGCCAGTAGGCATTTGATTGTAGTCTATACTCAGACATGTATCTTTCGTTGTTGTATTGTATTAAGGCATTTGTATGACGATTGTATGAGATGTTGTATCCTTGTAGCTGCAATGTTGTGATATCATGTTGAAAATCCGGGGCATATGGCATTGTCATATGTCGCGGTGGGACCGATATGTGCTTCGTCCCCGGATATGGATGGAAACATCTAGATCTGAAACAGTACCGCATATCGGGCCTTACAAGCCAGTGGCTCCGCCGCCACTAGGGCTCGACGCCGACGAGGCTACGGTGCATCCCAGCACCTGTACTTTGTCCCAATCAAAGCGCGAGGTCAAGAAATTCAATTTGGTGGTCTTGGCGCGTCGATTAGCCCACTGTGCCGCCGTGCCGTGTGTCACCGCCGTGCTGGAAGGTTGCCGGCGACTTGCCGTCGGCGAGGCTGACGTGGTGGATTAAGATTAACCACTAATCCCCCCAGCAGTCACTTATAGGTGGGCCCAGGGCCCCTCAAACCTCTTTGTTAATTTAATTAACAGAGATTAAACCCAGAGAGGCTGACAGCACTGGCCCACAGGTCAACTCGACCAGAGTCAAACCCCTGATGTCATGCTGACATCACAGTGACGCAATAAATCCTTTTCCAATTTACAAGAATAAGCAAGAAAATCTAAAAAATGAATTAAACTTTGGAAATTCATAACTAATTCATTTTAACTCGAAATTGGACAAATAATATATGTAAAATTATCAAAAAAAAATGCAATGATTCTGAATATGGACTTTGTTTTCATCTTTGACCAATTTAAATTGGGTGAACAGTGGCATATGTCCATATGGACTTGTTTTAAATTCAAATTTGGAGTGAATTTGCAAATGCCTTTGCAACCCACTTCTTTTAAATGGAATTGTCAACACATTGTAACCCTGAACATCACATTGCAACATTGATCATGTGATTGTGCATTGCATTTATATTTATCCCTTGATTGCTATGTTTGTCGAATAGAAGTGGAGCCGGAACCTGAGATCACCCCCTTCGTTGAAGATACCGTGTACGACCCTCGTCAGCAAGGCAAGCAAACCCCCATTGATCATGTCGATAAAATACCACTTCCCTCTCAGTCTTGCTTATGCATTGTTTAGGATGATTACCATGATACGTTTCTACTGCATAGTTGAACCCATTCCTTTGCATGACCTATCATTTTGTCACAGTAGTAAGCAAACCACAATCCTAGCAGATGTAGGAGTTGATTGATATCATGTGGTCCCTGCAACTGTTACAACTTATTGCATGCTCAGAGTGTTACAATGTTGATACTGTTATGTGAGTCAGGATGGTAGTGATCACGTTGATGTTGGTGGAAATGTGTTGGTGAATCTACCCTAAACAAGGTGAACGATGAGAGGCTGTGTAGGAGTACAAAGTGGGTTGTCTCGTTGAACACCGCCTTAAGCCCGAGTTCTTATGTGTTGATCCAAGACAAAGAGTACTACCACATGTTGGGCAAACGTACCCCCGCTCAACCTACTAACTCACCCCTTCTCAGTTCAATGAGTCGCAGTAGTTCGGAGTTCTGGTAGATCTGTGGCCTGGATGCTAAGTGAGAGAACGGCTCAACCGAGACCGGCTTATGCACCACACACACATCTTCTGGGACCACTTCGGTAAACCGACCGGGTTACGAATGTGGAAACCATCCCATATAGGCGTCTTCATTGAACTTGAGTTGGTTGTGAGGTAAAAGTTGTGGAGATTATCCTCGCCGACACCCGCTTGAAGGGTGACGAGATCCTACCGGTAAATGATAGTTTCATGTGTGTAGCAGTACACCCCTGCAGGGTTAACAAAACTATTCGAATAGCTGTGTCCGCGGTCATGGACTACTTGGTTATTTGTGCTTGATTATTAGACAACTTCAATGGATACTTATAAAACTTGCCAAGATAAGTGTGAGTGCTATGGCATGTTTTCTCGTGGGATGTCGAGAAAGGAAGCATAGTGGTGTAATTGTTTGAGAGACTTGGATAGATGGACTCGTGTATGCTTCTTACCTCATTCTGGTATTCGTAGTACAGGACTAGCCAAGTCAAAGCTGTCACTTCTGCATTGGAACCCCACCTCCCTTTTCCTTGATACTTGAGCATGAGTAGTATAGTTCCTACGTAAGTCTTGCTGAGTACGACTTTGTACTCACGTTTGCTTATTCTATGTTTTCGATGAATCCACTAACCCCGATGGTGGCTTCTTCCTGGAGCTCGACGACTAAGATCAAGCTAGTGTAGTCCCAGTCAGAGGACTGGTTCCCTCGTGGAGGGCTTGTGTTTAAATAAGGCTTCTTAAGCCATTTGTTAAACTTGTCTGTACTCAGACCTAAGTTGCTTCCGCTTGTACTGATGTAATGTTGGATCACAGTCTTGTGATCTTTGTGTGTACTCTATAAGAGTTAAATAAAGTTGTACACTTTGTAGAGAAATGTGATGATACATGTTGTTCACACTGGACATGTATGATGCGTGTATGTTTATAACGTGCATGTCTTAGTGTGGGTTTTCGAGAGCTTGGTTGTGATCTTGCTGGCGGTCTTTTATACACCAAGTGGCCCTTAGATGTGCGCAGCTTGGGGCATCGCGATGCGATTGCTCGTGACTCTGTCACGTGGCACACTTTGTTGTATGATCGAGCCCGCCCGAGACCCCGACTAAGTGATCGGGCTGGAGTATGTTTATGTAAGTGTTAGAATACAATCGATAGTATGTTTGAGGCAACTTTTCTATGAGTATGGGAGTTCACCACCCATATCATTTAGACTTGTGTGGGGACGATGAGGACCCATCTCAGTTGATCATCCAGCCTGGATGGGATGCCCCTCACGTTCGATGCTTTCCGAGTACGTTTGTGATTGGCCTTGTTTGCTTAGACAAGTGGGTACGGCTCTCGGCTCTCCATATGATTGTGTTGTGACAGGACTTGCATACGCAAACCCCGGGTCCCGACAGACTTGGTATAAGATCAGGACTAACTGTAGGATTATCAGCCTTGGTCGAAGTCGAGTCTAGCCTTCTATAGTAATATAGTTACTCTGGGTATATAAGGGAACAATGTAAGGCTTCTTTTTTCTCCTTGCCCTCATCATTCTGAGTTTTGAGTCACCCTCATCTTGTTCTACATGAAGATAGGACTAGGCTCATCTATGTCTTACTAGAACATCTCGTTGTCTGCTTCCTTGTAGCCGCAGGAAAGTGGTGTTCGGTTTGCTAGAGTTGTTGTGCTTCCTAATTTCTTACATCGTATGTAAGTGTTGTTTCTATGTTGTAAGAAAATTGTCTTTTCTTGCAATTACAGCCGTTATGTTGTCCGAGTCATTCTAGGTTTTCTTCATAATCTGATGCATTTGCAAACTCCTTCTTTCTGTTTCAGATGGAAGATCTTCCCCCTCGGCAGATTGTTCGTTTGACTAGGTGCCTCGATGTGCATGGGCATCCAGCCATGCTAACCGAGATGATGTCCTTCATTGGCTATCGATGGTATCCTGAGTACACCGTTGAGGATCAGTTCCTTGACTTCAACCAGACTCAGTTCCATTGCATTGTCAGGATCTACCCGCACCACGTTGGAGTCACACAACCTATCCTTTTTGGACATGGCATTGGGATGACAGAGAACATGGCTGTGCATGATGCTGCATATTCATGTATTACACTACTGAGAGAGGAGCATGCACTACTTGGTGGGTCACCATTCCGCTATATCCCTGTTGCACTTCCAGGAGAAGAGGGGTATTACACCTGATTGTACACAGGTCACTCCCTGGAGGATCCTTTGCTTCAGATCACTGCTCGGTTTGCTCGTGATAGGGATCATGATGCACGTGCCCTCCGTTTCGAGCTTCACTTCACTCGGCTCCTTTTGTTAGTGTTGGATCTTTGGAGCATGATGCGATCTACGCAGTCAGGACACATATGCCTTATCGAGTTGCTTGGACCGAGATTGGAGGCATTTTTCCACCCCGTGGTCCTCTGCTTCCACCCTACGCTGGACCTAGGCCCCATCCTTGCCCAAATGGATATCAGGGTTCGCAGGCCTCCATGTTTCCTGATGGTCACCTTCAGCTACCGGGTTACATGGGTAACTTCTATGAGGATTACTATGGAGATGGAGATGAGTGAGACCGCCTGTGGTCTTTCTCTAGTGAGGATGTAGTAGTATCCTTAGTATGTTGTATGCAAGGTGTCTAAGTTCCAGAGGCTTAGATAAATAATGTATAGGAAGTCAGAGTGCCTCTTAAGGATGTATCATCTTCATCACATTTGTATTAGCTTGGAGCTTGTACTAAAACGATGTATGGTTTGTATGACAACTTGTGTATATATGGCTTGTATGCTTTTATCACCATGTTGTCAAGATGATCACTTCCTTCGCTCTGTGATTCAATACCTTGTTTAGACTCTTCCAATCAATTCTGTTTGACTTTGGTTTTAACCTTCAGGATGTCTCAAGGAACCCGTGGCCAACTTGGTCGTGCCCATGGTCGTGGGAATGAACCGAAGGAAGGCAATCTTCCACCGCCACCCACGATGGCCCAAGTTCTGATGGAGGTTGAGAGGAACCGCAGAGACTCTCATCACTTGCTGGAGGTCATCGCACGCAACACCACTCAGCAGCGTAATGAGTTGATGTCGTTAAAAGACTTAATCCGACTTCATCCCCCGGTTTTCAGCTACTCCACTAAGCCCCTTGACGCCTATGACTCGCTTCGCAGCATCGAGAGAAAGCTCCAGGAAGGACATGTTGCAGATGGTGACAAAGTCAACTATGCCACCTACCACCTCGAGGGTGCATCTAGCTCGTGGTGGGAAAATTTCCTGAACATGCGTCCCGCTGGACCGCCCTCAACTTGGGATGAGTTCTGCACTGCATTTCGTGAGCACCACATTCCAAAGGGTCTTATGGACCGCAAACGTGAGGAGTTCTGCAACCTTACCCAA
Organism: Bromus sterilis; assembly: GCA_950022295.1. Classification (NCBI taxonomy): domain Eukaryota; kingdom Viridiplantae; phylum Streptophyta; class Magnoliopsida; order Poales; family Poaceae; genus Bromus; species Bromus sterilis. The sequence continues at coordinate 263,081,848 of OX465596.1, read as the reverse complement.
GGCAGGAGGACTATTGACGAGTTTAGTCGTGAGTTCAACCGACTGGCTCGTTATGTTACTGAAGAGGTCTCCACCGACGCCAAGAAGCAAGAGAGGTTCCGCCGTGGACTTAACTTTGGACTCCGTCGTGAGCTCAATCTGCATGACTTCGCCACCTTCCAGGTCCTTGTCAACAAGGCCATCAAGGCGGAGGACATGAACACCCCCAATGATTCCCGCAAGCACCCTAGAGATGATGGTTCATCCAGTTCAGGCCCTCAGAAGTGCAAGATCTGGATACCCAATAGCATGTTCCGCCAGAACAACCCACCGAGGCCATCCTTTGTGGAGCCTCGTCCACCAGCTCTGTTCCACCCAGCTCCACCTAACACCCAAGCTCCCCGCACTGTCTTTAGAGCCTGCGAAAGTGTGGCCAGGCAGGTCACTACTCTCGCGAGTGTCCCCAGAATCAGCACCAGAATCAGAATACTCCGCCCCGTGCCGTAGGTAACAACAACAATCGTGGCAAGACACCCCCGAAGGTCTTCACCACCAAGCCCGCTCCTCCCGCCACTCGTGGACGTGTGAACCAGATCTCAACTGAAGAGACTGACGACACTTCTGATGTCATTCTTGGTACGTTCCAGTCAACTATGTTCCTACTTCCGTTCTTTTCGATCCAGGAGCATCTCATTGATTCATGTCGGAAAGGTATGCACTTCGTCATGATTTATCCTTTGTTGAATTGTCCACCCCAATGATAATTCAAACTCCAGGGTCAAGATGGAAAACTAATAGAGTAAGCCATGGTAATCAAATTGCAATTGAGGGTTTAGTATTCCTTGCTTCACTCATAGCCCTCAAGTCTTCAGATATTGATGTCATCCTTGGTATGGATTGGTTATCAAGACCAAATGATTTTCTTGATTGTAAAGCCAAGTCAGTTAGAGTTACCCATCCTTCAGGCCAGATAATAGATTATTCCTCACCAAGATCGAGAACCCAGATGCATTCTTTGAATGTGCTTCCCCTTCCCGGCCTTGAAGATATTCCGGTGGTTCGTGACTTCCCGGATGTCTTTCCTGAAGAGATGGTGGGCATGCCACCTGACAGATGTGTAGAGTTCATAGTAGATCTTATGCCAGGAACTGCCCCAATTTCCAGACGCCCATACAAAATGGCCCCACGTGAGTTAGCTGAGCTTAAAATCCAACTTGAAGCTTTGTTGGCAAAAGGCTTCATCCGCCCTAGCTCATCGCCATGGGTTTCCCCGTTCTGTTCGTAACGAAGAAAAATGGAACAGAAAGGATGTGCGTAGACTATCACCTGCTAAATCTAGCAACGATAAAGAACAAGTACCCACTTCCCAGGATCAATGATCTTTATGATCAACTTGCTGGATCCTCTGTCTTCTCAAAGATGGATTTGAGATTAGGCTATCATCAAATCAAAATCAGGAACGAGGACATTCCCAAAACGGCTTTTACTACTCGATATGGTCTTTACGAGTACACCGTCATGTCCTTCGATTTAACCAATGCCCCCGCCACTTTCTCGCGCATGATGAATTCGATCTTCATGGAGTACTTGGATAAATTTGTTGTAGTTTATCTTGATGACATTCTCATCTACTCGAAGAACGAAGAGCATCTTAGGCTGGTGTTGATGAAACTTCGAGAGCATGGCTTTTAGGCCAACTTCTCTAAGTGCGAATTTTGGCTACCAGAAGTGACCTACTTAGGCTATGTGATTTCTACAAAAGGCATTGCCGTGAATCCCGAGAGTTCAGGCTGTCCTTGACTAGACTCCACCTGAATCGGTTAAGCAAGTTAGGAGTTTTCTTGGCTTAGCAAGCTATTGCCGCCGCTTCGTTGAGAACTTCTCCAAAGTTGCAAAGCCTCTAACTGAACTCCTCAAGAAAGATAAGAAATTCCAATGGACACCCAAGTGCGAGGAAAGCTTTCAAGAGCTAAAGAGAAGATTGACTTCTGCACCCTTACTTGCGCCTCCAGACACCAAAAAGGATTTCGAGATCTATTGTGACGCCTCACGACAAGGGTTAGGATGCATACTTATGTAAGATCGACATGTGGTAGCTTATGCTTCACGCCAGTTGCGTCCACATGAAGAGAACTACCATACCCATGATCTTGAACTCGCTGCCGTAGTTCATGCCCTGAAAACATGGCGACATTACCTCCTTGGTAACCATTTCCAGATCTATTCTGATCACCAAATCCTCAAATACATTTTCACCCAGCCAGATCTTAATCTCAGGCAAATACGCTGGATAGATTTGATAAAAGATTACAACGTAGGAATATCATACACCCCAGGCGAGGCCAATGTCATGGCTGATGCACTAAGTAGTAAGTCATATTGTAACAACCTCATGTTACAACAATGTCAACCACTTCTTCATGAGGAATTTCGAAAGCTCAATCTCGAGATTGTTCCTCATGGCTTCCTATCTACCTTGGTGGCGAAACCAACCCTTGAGGATAAAATTATAGCCGCCCAAAAACGTGATAGTGGTATTCAAGAGATCAAGAAGAACATTGCTAGCGGAGTTGCTAAATGTTTCTCCATAAATGATCAAGGTGTCGTTTACTTTGGCACTCGATTAGTTGTACCACGAAAACACAATCTTAGGAGGCTGATTCTTAATGAAGCTCATGACACACCCCTTTCGATTCATACTGGTAGCACAAATATGTACCAAGACCTTCGCCAGAGATTTTGGTGGACTAGGATGAAGCGAAAACTTGCTCAGTTCATTGCTGAATGTGATGTTTTTCGTCGCATTAAGGCCAAACATCAAAGACCTGCTGGTACTCTTCAACCATTGCCTATTCCCGAGTGGAAATGGGACAAAGTCAGTATGGATTTCATCACTGGCTTTCCAAAAACCCAGAAAGGAAATGATGCCATCTTCGTTGTCGTTGATAGACTTTCCAAAGTTGCTCACTTCCTTCCCGTTCGCGAGTCCATAACTGCGAGCCAGTTAGCGGACTTGTATGTCTCTAGAATTGTGTCTCTTCATGGTGTTCCTTTGGAAATCAATTCTGATTGTGGTAGCCTTTTCACCTCTAGATTTTGGGGAAGCTTCTAGAATGCTATGGGAACTCGTCTCTCCTTTAGTACAACTTTCCATCCTCATTCTAGCGGTCAAGTTGAAAGGGTTAACCAAATTCTCGAAGACATGCTCAGAGCTTGTGTTATCTCATTCGGAAATAATTGGGAGAAGTCTCTTCCATTTGACGAATTTGCTTATAATAATAGTTTCCAATATAGTCTGAACATGGCTCCTTTTGAACTCATCTATGGGCGAAGATGTCGAACACCTTTGAACTAGTCAGAAACCGGTGAAAGACAATTATTTGGACCGGATATGATCAAGGAAGCAGAAGAGCAAGTTCGCATTGTTCGTGATCAATTGAAAGCAGCCCAGTCTCATTAGAAAAGCTACTATGATCGTCATCATAGGAAAGAAAGCTACAATCTCGACGAGAAGGCTTACCTTCGGGTTACTCCTCTGAAGGGAACCCAACGCTTCGGTATCAAAGGAAAGTTGGCCCCATGTTACATTGGACCTTTCCGCATTCTTGCTAAACGTGGAGAAGTTGCCTACCAACTTGAACTACCCCCGCACCTTTCCCGAGTACATGATGTATTCCATGTGTCACAACTCAGGCGTTGCTTCAAGGACCCCATCCGCGAAGTCGACCATGAAACGCTTGATCTCCAAGATTACCTTTCTTATCGAGAATACCCCGTTCGTATTCTTGATTCTGCAGAGCGTGTCACTCGTCGTCAGAAGATTAAGTTTCTAAGAGTGCAATGGTCACACCACTCTGAGAAAGAAGCCACGTGGGAAAGAGAAGACCGTCTCAGTGCCGAGTACCCCTCCTTCCTCCCGATGAATTCTGAATCTCGGGACGAGATTATTTTGAGTGGGGGCGAGTTGTCAGAACCCTCTATTAGGTATGTGCTAGGGTTAGCAAGTAACTTTGCATCATGTTAAAAATTTCAAAAGAACTTGAAATGGGAGAAGAACCCTTCAGATGAATTTAATTCAAATGGCCACAATAAAAGTTGCTCCAAAAATTCCTTTTGCATTTTTGAAAACTCACATAAATGAGTGCGATCACATATCAAGTGATGTGGTAGCAATCCCATGCTCATGGATTTTTAAAATATTCAAACAGGACCTTGAAATTAATCAAATACCCTATTTGAATTTGAATTCAAATATTTTTAATTTTAAAAATGCTCAAGTCTTGGAAGTGACTAGGTACTGGTCACATAAAGCCATATAAAAAGTTTGGGCATTTATAAAAATACTTTGGTATTTATTTATCAGAGCAAACAAATGAAAGATAAAAAATAGAAAGATAAAGTAAAAGGGCCTCACCTGTGTTTCGGCCCAACTCATCCCCCCAGCCAGCCCAAGCCCACCTACCCCTTGTCGTCTACCCCAGCCAGGCGGGCACGCTGGTGCGTGGCGACCATGCCGACGGCGCCACGGCCACGCAGCTGCCTCCTTGCCTCCTTCAAAGTGTCCTGGAGACACCCAAGAGCTTATCCATCCCATTCCCCCTCCCCACGGGCACCCTCCACCTCTCTGCCGCTCGATTCCGTCGACATCCGAGAGCTCGCCGGAGCGTCGACGCCGCAACCGCGTAGCCATCGCCATTGAGGAGCCTAGCCAAGGAGTCCCCCTTGTTCGCCGTGCTCCGCTACGCCAAGATGCAGAAGATGATGAGCCCGGAGCCCACGTAGCCATCGGAATCGCGATCACGCCATCGCCGGACCAGAAGAACCTCGACGTCGATTCCGTCGCTGCCACACCACCAATCGCCTCGCCGCCTGCACCGCTGAGCTTAGGGTGAGCTCCTCTGCTTTTCCCCCAACCTGGCATCCCCTCGTTTGGTCCCTGTCGCGATCCGCCATGGAAGCCGTAGGACAGCGCCGCCGCGGTGCTCGTCGGCGAGCAACCGTGAACCAATTGAACCCGCGCCCATGTCTATCGTCTTCGCCTTGTTGCTCTGCTTCGAACGCGCCCATCCGTGGGTCAAATGGCGCACCGCAGCAAGATCCACCTCGAGCCAGTGGCTCCACCGCCACTAGGTCTCGACGCCGGCGTGGCTACGGTGCATCCCAACACCTGCACTTTGTCCCAATCGAAGTGCGAGGTCAAGAGCTTCAATTTGGTCATCTTGGCGCGTCGATTAGCCCACTATGCAGCCGTGCCGTGTGTCGCCGCCGTACTGGAAGGTCGCCGGCGACTTGCCGCCGGCGAGGCTGACGTGGTGGATTAGATTAACCACTAATCCCCCCCAAGTAGTCACTTACAGGTGGGCCCAGGGCCCCTCTAACCTCTCTGTTAATTTAATTAACAGGGATTAAACCCAGAGAGGCTGACAGCCCTGGCACACAGGTCAGTTTGACCAGAGTCAAACCCCGATTGTCATGCTGACATCACAGTGACGTAATAAATCCTTTTCCAATTTAAAAGAATAAACCAAAAAATCCAGAAAATGAATTAAACTTTGGAAATTCATAACTAATTCATTTTAACTCCAAATTGGACAAATACTATATGTAAAATTATCAGAAAAATGCAAGGATTCTGAATATGGACTTTGTTTTCACGTTTGACCAATTTAAATTGGGTGAACAGTGGCATATGTCCATATGGACTTCTTTTAAATTCAAATTTGGAGTGAATTTGCAAATGCCTTTGCAACCCACTTCTTTTAAATGGAATTGTCAACACATTGTAACCATGAACATCACATTGCAACATTGATCATGCGATTGTGCATTGCATTTATATTGATCTCTTGATTGCTATGTTTGTCGAATAGAAGTGGAGCCGGAACCCGAGATCACCCCCTTCGTTGAAGATACCGTGTACGACCCTCGTCAGCAAGGCAAGCAAACCCCCATTGATCATGTCGATAAAATCCCACTTCCCTCTCAGTCTCGCTTATGCATTGTTTAGGATGATTACCATGATACGTTTCTACCGCATAGTTGAACCCATTCCTTTGCATGACTTATCATTTTGTCACAGTAGTAAGCAAACCACAATCCTAGCAGATGTAGGAGTTGATTGATATCATGTGGCCCCTGCAACTGTTACAGCTTATTGCATGCTTAGAGTGTTACAATGTTGATACTGTTATGTGAGTCGGGATGGTAGTGATCACTTTGATGTTGGTGGAAATGTGTTGGTGAATCTACCCTAAACAAGGTGAACGGTGAGAGGCTGTGTAGGAGTACACAGTGGGTTGTCTCGTTGAACACCGCCTTAAGCCCGAGTTCTTGTGTGGTGATCCAAGACAAAGAGTACTACCACATGTTGGGCGCGGACCCCCCCTCAACCTACTAACTCACCCCTTCTCAGTTGAATGAGCCGCATTAGTTCAAAGTTCTGGTAGGTCTGTGGCCTGGCTGCTAAGTGAGAGAACGACTCAACCGAGACCGGCTTATGCACCACGCACACATCTTCTGGGACCACTTCGGTAAACCGGCCGGGTTACGAATGTGGAAACCATCCCAGATAGGCGTCTTCATTGAACTTGAGTTGGTTGTGAGGTAAAAGTTGTGGAGATTATCCTCGCCGACACCCGCTTGAAGGGTGACGAGATCCTGGCGGTAACTGATAGTTTCATGTGTGTAGCAGTACACCCCTGCAGGGTTAACAAAACTATTCGAATATCTGCGTCCGCGGTCATGGACTACTTGGTTATTTGTGCTTGATTATTAGACAACTTCAATGGATACTTATAAAACTTGCCAAGATAAGTGTGAGTGCTATGGCGTGTTTTCTCGTGGGAAGTCAAGAAAGGCACCATAGTGGTGTAATTGTTTGAGAGACTTTCATAGATGGACTCGTGTACGCTTCTTACCTCATTCTGGTATTCGTAGTACCAGACTAGCCAAGTCAAAGCTGGCACTTCTGCATTGGAACCCCAACTCCCTTTGCCTTGATACCTGAGCATGAGTAGTATAGTTCCTGCGTAAGTCTTGCTGAGTACGACTTTGTACTCACGTTTGCTTATTCTATGTTTTCGATGAATCCACTGACCCCGATGGTGTCTTCTTCCTGGAGCTCGACGACTAAGATCAAGCTAGTGTAGTCCCAGTCAGAGGACTGGTTCCCTCGTTGAGGACTTGTGTTTAAATAAGGCTTCTTAAGCCATTTGTTAAACTTGTCTGTACTCAGACCTAAGTTGCTTCCGCTTGTACTGATGTAATGTTGTATCACAGTCTTGTGATCTCTGTGTGTACTCTATAAGAGTTAAATAAAGTTGTAAACTTTGTAGAGAAATGTGATGATACATGCTGTTCACACTGGACATGTATGATGCGTGTATGTTTATAACGTGCATGTCTTAGTGTGGGTTTTCGAGAGCTTGGTTGTGATCTTGCTGGCGGTCTTTTATACACCAAGTGGCCCTTAGATGTGCGCAGCTTGGGGCATCGCGATGCGATTGCTCGTGACTCTGTCACGTGGCACACTTTGTTGTATGATCGAGCCCGCCCGAGACCCCGACTAAGTGATCGGGCTGGAGTATGTTTATGCAAGTGTTAGAATACAATCGATAGTATGGTTGAGGCGACTTGTCTATGAGTATGGGAGTTCACCACCCATATCATTTAGACTTCTGTGCGGACGATGAGGACCCATCTCAGTTGATCATCCAGCCTGGATGGGATGCCCCTCACGTTCGATGCTTTCCGAGAACGTCTGTGCTTGGCCTTGTTTGCTTAGACAAGTGGGTACGGCTCTCGGCTCTCTATATGATTGTGTTGTGACAGGACTTGCATACGCAAACCCCGGGTCCCGACAAGAAGGATCAGCAAGACATTGTCTGAAAAACCTACAATGCGGGTCCATCAGCTCATGGAGGCAGTTTCGCTCCTCGTTCATCGAAAACTTCAAATCAACATACAAGCGACCAACCTCACTCGAAGAGCTAACATCCTGCATACAAGGAACTCGAGAATCACTGAGAAGCTACATACAACGATGGACCATACTGAAAAATTCAGCCGTGGACATATCAGACAAAAGTGCCATCGACGCATTCAGATGAGGACATCACATCAACTTCAAGGAACAACTAGGATAGCTCAAAGTCCGCACACTCGCGGAGCTACTCGAAAACGCCAACAACTAGGCTGATGGAGAAGACTCCATACGCAGTGAGGCAGACATCGTGGCCACCCTCAATGATCGCGATTACGACTGCTATGGCAGAGACATGGGTTTCGACCGAAGACGGAAACGACCCAGTCACAACTTCTACGACGAGAGGACCCGACATGGTTGCGGCTGGTTTCCCAGGCGACAGAGACGACAGACGCAGTGATGAAAACATACCACCAAGAAGGGACAACTAGGATGACCTACTGCATAACCAAAAATGCGAGTGGCGACCATGGCAACATCGCGACGACACCCAAGCACTCCGCTCGGTAAAAGAACATCTCTATGGGCCCTGCACATTCCATGGATATAAGGACGAACACGGAGAATACAGATCAGGACACACATTGATAAATTGCAGGCGCTTCAATGAACTTCCAGAAGAGAAAAGTCGGAACACACCACCCGCTCCCCAACCACTTGCAAACATCGCCCCTGGGCAGATCGCACACGGCGCCCCGCCGCCTCCTGCCATGCCACCAAGGCAAGTCGCTGCCATCCAGCAAAGGCCCGCGGCACCCGAGGAAGAGGACAAATACCCAACAACACATGGACGAATCTGCATGATTCAGGAAGGAAGATCATCAAATAGACAACAGAAGCAAGTATCTCGACAAGTTTTTCTAGCAGCCACCTCGTACCCAGGAGTACCAGAATTCCTCTGTGGATGGGAGACATACATCACTTTCTCTCGAGAGGATCACCCACCAGCCATCCCTCGACCAGGACACCCTCACTGGTGCTCGAAGCAAGAATCGGGAACTATGATATGTCGCGAGTGTTCATGGACGGCGGTAGCGACATCAATATCATATTCACCAGGACCTTAGATAAGATGTTCATCCCAACTTCCATACTTAAGAGTTCAAGCACGACCTTCCATGGAACCGTACCAGGCAAAGAAGTTTATCCCCTTGGCAAAATAAGCCTCTAGGTGGTCTTTGGAAATGAAAACAACTTTAGAAAGGAGACCTTGGACTTTATGGTGGTCGACTGGAGATTGCAATACCACGCCATCATTGGTCGGCCGGCCTTACGATTCATGGCCATCCCTCACTGCGCATACCTCAAGCTGATGCCAGGACCAAGAGAATTAATAACCATTAGTGGCAGCTTCATTAGATCAGACCGATGCGACAGGGAATTCCACAAGATCTCAGAAGCCTGTGGAGCACACGAAGGCCATGAAGCAACGGACCAGGCGATAGCGTCGAAGTAGCACCACGGAGAGCCCTAAAGAACTCGCAAGAACCACCGGAACAAGGGAAGCAAAGTAGAAGTTAGCACTTCACGCTTCATTTTCTCACTATCTTAGCAGCAACTTTAAAATTCCTAGGTCTATTAAGCCATCGATCCAAATAAGGCTACTCAGCCATTACTGTAAGAACCTCAGGGAAACAACAATAAAATTAAGCTTTTTCCCAAGCATCTTACACCTGCATTTGGCACTCGGGGGCTTGCGCGCTGAAGCCACCCCCGAGGCGTTTCTCGCTCATGTGACTCGAAATAATTTTGCACTCGGGGGTTCGCGCGTTGAAGCCACCCCCGAGGTGTTTACCACTCACGCGACTCTAAATAATCTGGCACTCGAAGGCTCGCGCACTCAGGCTATCCCCCGAGGCATTTCTCTCTCTTGCGACTCAAAATAATCTGGCACTCGGGGGCTCGCGCGCTCAAGCCACCCCCGAGGCATTTATCTCTCACATGACTCCAAATAATCTGGCACTCTGGGGCTAGCGCGCTCAATCCACCCCCTGAGGCGTTTCTCGCTCACGCGACTCATAATAACATAGCACTCTGGGGCTCGCACGTATAAGCCATCCCTCGAGACATCAACCAAGCAAACATCAAACTAGCAGCAAGAAGACAAATCTATATTTGCAAGACATCAACACATCAACAAAAGGCGCATCATATACAAATTAAAGGCAAGAACTATACATTAGTGACGAGGGGATAACCGCACGACTCCTCGGCATGAGGGTACCTGGTGCGTGTCAAGACGGAAAGCCACTAGAAGTTTCGGCTGGCCCAAGATCAGCCCACCCGAAGCACCGACGGCCGTGCCGACATGGAGTCCAAGATGGTTCAGAGTCCAAGGCGTGACCGCCAAGACTAGCTAGAATAGACAATTATCTGTGTAAGCGTAGATGGACTCCTCGATACCTAGCCTAGTACATAAAATCTGGGAGAGGTGACTTCTAGGGCATCCAATCTCGCATAGAAACACCCTCGGCTAGAGCAATCTCGCCGAGACCGCCACTGTAATCCCCTCCATCATATAATACATCGAGCAGGAAGTATGGGTTTTACCGATCGAGGGCCCTGAACCTGGGTAATCCCTTTCTCCTGTTAGCCAACGAGAATCACCAACCTTGCACTCATCTCTCTATGATCTAAACCTAGGGTTCCTAACCATGGGATTTGCCGAGGCTGGTCCTCGTCAATTGGCGCCGACCATAGAGAAGACGCAGGTTGTAATCACAATCTCGTCGGTTCCATCAGAAGCAGCCGACAACTCGGCGACTTCAGCAATGGTCCAAGCAAGAACCGATGTACTCGGAAACTTCAACTTCATCGCCAGCCTTCCAACCCCGCGATCAAGCACACTCGATCGACACGCGGATCAAGCTCAAGTCTTCGGCGGCTTTCGAAACTACATCAAGCATAGAACCCCTCGCCGAGCCACAAACCGAGCACGATTAGCAGCCACAAAATCAAGGCCAACATCAATTAAGGCACTGGAATTCAACATCAAAATTTCTCTCGACCAAGCACCCAACGAGGCGACGACTCCTGGCACCAACCATACCACTCGCCGCGGAACAGCGGATTGCTACGACCTTCCCGACGAGCCGCACGACCTCACTGAGAAAATTTGATACTTCTGCATCCACGATGGAATCGAGATGGACCCCAGATACCACGCCCGCTCAAGCAACCACTCACGCGTGTATTGAGTGGTTGACAACCGAATCGTGAAGCAAAAGCAGCAGCAACACGACAATTCAAACAACCTTACACCCCAAGAGCAGTTGGAGGGGGTCTGCAGGACCCACTATTTCAAGGACGACGAAGGACGACTCAGAGCAAGCCATACCCTCGGGAACTGCCAACTCTTCAGTGAACTCTCCAAAGAACACAGGAAAGATATGCAGCATAGAGCAAAACAGACCCGAGAAGCGGCCCCAGCACCAGCAGTCAACAAAGAGGAGGCTTACCCACCGGCTCACGGCCGAGTATGCATGATCCAAGAAGGGCGCCGTCTAAAAAGAAAGAAGAAACAAGCACCCTCCAAACTTACATGGCCACGACAGTAAAGGAACATTACTACCTATGCGACTCAGAGGTTAGCAGCACCTTCTCGCAAAGGGACCACCCACAGCAATCCCAAGACCAGCACACTCCCACTAGTCCTTGAAGCGCGGATAGGAGGTTACGACGTGTCATGAGTATTCATGGACGGAGGAAGCAGCATGAACATCATCCTCTCCAACACACTGCGCAAGATGCTAATCCCACCATCAGTGCTAAAACATTCAGGCACCACCTTCTACGGTATCGAGCCAAACAAAGCAGCCTCGTCACTAGGAGGATAAACCTCGACGTAATCTTCGGGAGCAGAAGCAACTTCAAAAGAGAAATTCTTGAGTTTGAAGTGGTAGATTGGCAATCTTAATATCACGCTATACTTGGTCGACCAGCTTTCTCCCAATTCATGGCCGTACCGCACTACGCATATGATACGTCCCAAACGTATCTATAATTTGTGCTTGCTCCATGCATGTTTTGTGTGATATTGCTATGATCTAGATACACTTTCATACACTTTTGATCATATTTGGACTAACTTATTAACTCAGTGCACCACAGTGCCAGTTTCTATTTTGTGCTATTTTTCTATTCCAGGTTTCCCCCATATTAAAAGTGCTCCAAAAATTCGGGAAAAATCAGATAAAAAACAACGCAACGGAAGCTTCCGGAGTCTCGAAGGAGGACCAGAGGGGACCCACTAGAGCCCCAGGCGGCCACCTGGTGCGGCCTAGGGCTTGGCCGCGCCAGGGGGGCGCCTGGACCCTGGTGGCCCCCCCTGGCTGCCCCCTTTGCCTATATATTCTCCGTGACGCGAAACCTCCGAAAGAGAAACCTTTTCCGCGATCTCGCCTCTGTTCCGCCGCCGCCGCGTTTCCAAGATCGGGAGCGCCAGTAGACCTCTTCCCGGAACCCTGTCGGAGGGAGGATTGACCTCCGGGAGCTTCCCCTCCACCATGGACGCTTCCCGGATGTGCCGTCAGTTGTTTCCTTTGGACCATGGGTCCGTGATCAGTAGCTATGTGATGTTCTCCTCCCCTCTTTGTTCTTTATGGTTTAGACCTCGTGAGCTGCCCTACATGATCGAGGCACATATGTAATCTTTCTGTTGTTGCTATGCTGAGTTTGATGGGATCTGATGGATTATGATATTATGTTCAGATTATGATAGAGTAATATATTTGGTTCTTATCTTTTATATTTTTGTTCCTAAGTAATTCTTTCATGTTCTCCATTGTTGTTTATTGCTTTGGCCAAGTAGTAGGTAGTGATTCCAAGAGGGAACGTTATGCTCGATTATGGGTTCATGCCCCCCGATGACACGCTTGAGTGACAGAAACATGAGTCTAGGGGATGTGCTATTGCCACAAGGGGGAAAACAACGGTGCTTGTAACTGCGGTTGCAAGGATTGTTTACTTTAACCAAAGTGCTTTTTAATGCATTTGTCTGTTGCTTTGGGTTTACACTTTGGGTGGGGCTCGCAACTTAATACCAGCGAGATGTTCTGGATAGATATCTCAAGGTGGATGATTAGTAGTTGATGCAGTTGGATTTCGGTCTACTTATTTTGGCGTACTGCCCATGCTTTTGAGCCTCTACCTTTATTTGTAGCATAGTTAGCATTGCGGTGCGTTTATAATCCTGTCAATTGCCCATCTGTAATTTGTTCACCTCGCATAGCAGTTTTATCGTCTTTTGGGAGAGAGACATCACTAGTGAACATCACAGGACCCCAGTCCATGTTCTCGTCATTGTTTACACGATATTTACTTTTCTGCTTTTAATTTCAGTTTCTATCACTATTATCATTATCCCTTGTGTTTTGATCCTTTGTAAACAACAAGACCGGAGAGATTGACAACCTCTCCGAACTTCGTTGGGAGCAAAGTTATTTGTGTCTGTGTGTAGGTCCACGTTTGTTGCTCCGCTGACACCTACTTATCATCTCCGGAGTCCTACTGGAGACAAACCTCAGTATTTTCACCGAGGGAAACTTGCCGCTACGATGCTTTTAACCTTCCACTTGGGGTAACCAACGAAGGGCGAGAAGCAATTATCATCTCTCGCGTATCAAGAAAATTTCTGGCGCTGTTGCCGGGGACTCCGAGTGCTAAGATAGGGGAGTTGTCCACTACCTTTTACCTTTACTTTTTAGTCTTGTTAGTTTACCTTTCATTTTTATCTTTATGTCTTATATCAAAAATTACAAAAAAATCTGCCACACTTGCTGCTAATATGGGTTCCACTGAAAAAACCAAGTTGTGTGACTTCACTAGTCACAACAACAAAGACTTTATCTGCACTCCTATTGCCACACCTGCCACTTCAGCTACCTCTTATGAAATCAAACCTGCTTTGCTAAACCTTATTATGAGAGATCAATTCTCTGGTGCTGGAGATGTTGCTGCTTTACACTTAAATAATTTTGTTGAGTTATGTGATATGCAAAAGTATAAAGAAGTAGAAGGTGATGTTGTTAAGCTCAAGCTTTTTCCTTTCTCTTTGAGGGATGGAGCTAAAATCTGGTTTCAATCTTTGCCTAGGAATAGCATAGATTCTTGGGATAAGTGCAAATATGCTTTTATTGGGAAGTATTACCCACCTGCTAAAATTATCCAATTGAGAAGTAACATTATGAATTTTAAGCAATTGGATAATGAACACGTTGCCCAAGCTTGGGAACGTATGAAATCTCTTGTTAAGAAATGCCCTACACATGGTTTGACTACCTGGATGGTTATCCAGACTTTTTATGCAAGCTTGAACTTTACCTCGCGGAACCTGTTAGATTCGGCCGTGAGAGGAACCTTTATGTCAACTACACTTGGTGCTGCCACAAAACTTCTCGATGAGATGATGACCAACTATTCCCAATGGCACACCGAACGCGCTCCAATAGGTAGGAAGGTAAACTCTGTCGAGGAGATTGCCTCCCTAAATGAAAAAGTTGAGTTAATTATGTCTGTGCTTACCAAGCAATCCTCTATTGATCCTCATGATGTTCCTTTAAATTCTTTGGTTGCTCAGGAACAAGTAGATGTGAATTTTATTGCTAGAAACAACTTCAAAAACAATGATTATAGGGGCAATTTTGCTAGCAATCCTAGACCGTTTCCATCCAACTATGGGAACAAGAACACTTATCCTAGCAACAAGAACCCCACTTCTGAATTAGAAAGCATGCTTAGAGACTTTATCACTACCCAAGAAGCCTTCAACAAGAATGTAGAAGAGAAATTAGCTAAATTAGATAATCTCTCTTTGAAGGTAGATATCTTAGCCCTTGATGTTGAGATTCTTAAAATTAGAACCTCTCCACTTGAGGAGAGGAAGGCCACTCCTATTAATGCTATCCAATTACAAATTAATGAAAATATTAGGATGCTAGATAAACTTCAAGAAAGATGGGCTAGAGAAAAAGAGGAAGATGAGAGAATTAAGAGCCTTCCTACAGACCACACAGTTGCTACTATCCAAATTGTTGAGGATACCCAAACTATTAGCACCCAACACACTCCTACTCCCATTGGACCTATTAATTGTGATGCTAATACCTCAAACGTAGAAGAAGAAACTCCTATGAACATAGAGGGTTTCAAACAAGTGAGCCTAGATGACACCACTACCACCTTTCATAGTAGTGATATTCATTTTGATAGTTGTAGCCTCTCAGAAGTTATTACCTTGCTGCACAAAATGTCTAGAGACCCCCACACTAGCACACTAAATCTTGGCTTTACGGACCATATCACTAATGCTCTCATCAAAGCTTGGGAGGAGAAGTTAGAGTAGAAGCCTCCATACCTAGGAAGCTAGATGATGGTTGATATTCTATGATAAAAATTAAGTTGAATAACTTCTCTTCCTAGGCCTTATGTGATGTTGGAGCTAGTACCTCCGTTATGCCCAAAAGAACGTATGATATGTTTGAATTGAAGCCCTTTGAGACTTGTTCGTTTGGTGTTCGTCTAGTTGATTCTTCCGTAAAGAAACCTTTGGGGAAGATCGAGGATGTTCTTATCATTGTCAATGACAATTATGTTCCCATTGATTTTACTGTTATGGATATAGAGGGTGAACCTTTATGTCCAATTATTTTGGGACGTCCTTTTCTTCGCACCATTGGTGCTGTTATTGATATGAAAGAGGGGAATATAAAATTTCAATTCCCTCTCAAAAAGGGTATGGAACACTTCCCTCGAAAGAAAATCAAGTTACCTTTTGAGTCCGCTACACGGGCTAGCTATTATCTCTCTCTCTCGATAAAACTTGATTCTTCTTTTTTGCTTTATGCCTAGCTTAAAGGCGTAAAAAAAGCACTTGTTGGGAGGCAACCAAGATGTTTTAACTTCTGTTTTTAGTGGTCTTTATTATTTTTACTACTGTAGAAACATCATTGTATCTTTATTTTCAAGCTTTGTGCCAAGTTATAGCCTCTTATGATAAGAGAAGCAAAAGTTGTGACATGCTGTCCAGAAAACAGATTCTGTCTGCTTGACGGAAAAAATCAAAAAAAAATCACCAGTTCATATTTTTGAGCTGAATTATTTACACAACATGATCTATATAATTTTGAAACTTTCTTATGTTCTGAGTTTTTTGATTTGAGTTGCAGAAGTACCCCCAAAAAATTCTTTACTACCCTCTGTTCTGTTTTTCACAGATTCTGCTACGTTTTGCCTTTCCTTATTTTTTCAAACCTTAAGCTTGCTTTTTCTTTGCAAAAAACTTTTGGCAATCTTGAGAAACAATAGCTATTCAAGAATATATTTATTTACAGTGGAGAAAAATATATTTTATTAAGGGTACTAACCTTTCTAATCAGCTTATGATGAGTTATGTATGAAGGGAGTTTTCAAGTGTGCGAAGGAAGATGATGAAAGAAGATCCGGGAGTGTCAAATGCTCAAGCTTGGGGATGCCCCCATGCATCCCCAATAAATATTCAAGGATACTCAAGCGTCTAAGCTTGGGGATGCCCCCGTGCATCCCCTTCTTCATCAACAATCATCAGTTCGTCCTTCGTCTCATTATATTTTTATCACTTCATGCGTTATGTGCTATGCTTGGAGCGTCTCGCTCTTAGGTTTCCTTTTTAGTTTTCTTTAGCATTGCTTGCTGTTCATAACAAGTTATACCCCAGCTTACTTTGTCTGGGAGATAAACATGCTCCACTCCAATCTAGAGCACGTCATAGGATTTTCATGCCTATCTTTCTCTGTTGTGTGTTCTTTATCTTTTCGTAGCTACGTCCATGTTTAGTTTTAGTTTTAGTGTTTGTATTTAGCAAGAGCCTTAGATTTTGTTTAGTTTGTTGATGGAACTCTCTTTAGTTTTCATGTTTATCTTGTTAAGAGAGTTGGTTGTTGCACTGAGTTGTGTCTTGTCTTGCAAGTAGGTAATTAAGGTTGCTATTCAATTGTAGTAGTAACTTGCAATAGTTTTGAGGTATTGCTGTGAGTAATGTTTGAACTTTTGGTGTCAAGAACTCTAGCTTATTAGTGATAGGTGTCGTATTTTGTGCAATCTGTGTTTATTTTCAAAACCTACACAACTAGTTGAGAACTCTAGCTACTAAATGGATCACTAATCTTTGGAGGGATTGGATATTAGAGTACACTCACGTACCATGAGTCGAGGATGCACAAGGATAACAAAATCCCCATACACTCCTCCTCGGGGTACTTGTCTCTTTGTGAAGCTCCTCATTAGATTGAGAGTCACCGATAATAAGTGCATGAGTTCTTCGGACTAATGTAAGTATTGAAAGTTGACACTTCCACCTCCTCATATTTGCTAGCTTCATCGGTACCGTGCATTGCCTTTTCTCATTCCGAGAGTTGCCGCCTACCTGCTGGTGCATCCAAACCCTTGGCATGATATGCTCTGTCATCATAAACCTCCTTATATCTTTCCTCAAAACAACCACCATACCTACCTATCAAGGCATTTACATAGCCTTTCCGAGATATATTGCCATGCAACACCCACCTTCTCATGACTTGATCTTCATGTCATACATGTTCCTGCTACACTGGAAGAGCCATACATTTGCATACATCATGATAGCTACATCTTCTTTATGTTGAGTACTTTGTAAAGTGTGAAGATCTTCTATACCTTCTTGTAAAATAGAGTGTTGCCCTTAAGTGAGGAAAAGATCCCAAAGAGGACAAATTTAAAAGATCCCAAAGAGGACAATTGAGAGTTAAATAGAAAATCCATTGAGGCCACCAAAAAAAAAGAGAAAAAGAAATAAAAAGAGAGAAAGGGACAACACTACTATTCCTTTTGAAAGATCCACACCCGTACTCCCTCTATATCTTTGTGCTCCATAGAGATGATCATTTATGCATATAGCTATGTGAGGACCTTCACACTATAGAACTTGGCTTGCATATTCCAAGGATGAGCCTCCTCAAACGAGCTCTAGGTCTTCATGAGCGAGCAAGTTGGATGCACCCCCACTAGTTCCATTGGAGAGCTTTTCTTATCTCATATGTGAATCTGTTGCATGGCAATCCCTACTCCTCACATCATATCTATCATTTGGCCTTCTCGCCTATGATTGTCCTCATTCATGTGAGCCTTTCTCACCTTTTTTGTCTTCCTCCTCCACCATATTTATCTCTTTTCCATTCTATGTGTCAACTCTCGTGCTTACGCTGATCCATTGCATGAGTGTTCAAATATCGAAAATGAGTGGATCAAATTGACTTGGACCTGGCTAGTGGTCTGGGGACGAGTCAAGATAAGATTCCAAAGAAGACCAAGCATGAAACTTTAGTAGATTGAGTTATCAACAAAAATAGTTTTTTCTCTCGTATTCCCGTATCTCCCTTCTTGCACGCAAACACCATTTGGAGACATTCGGGTCACGGATAGCGAGAGGTCTTGCACCTAATGTTCCTATGTTGCTTATTTCAATGCTAATATAGACTCTTTCCTGTTATGACTTAAAACTAATCACATACCTTGATTGCTTTACTTTCAAAGTTCTTATATGGTTGTTAGCATTTGACCACAGAAATTATGCTTGTTATCATTTACCTACTCGAGGACGAGCATGAATTAAGCTTGGGGATGTCGATACGTCCCAAACGTATCTATAATTTGTGCTTGCTCCATGCATGTTTTGTGTGATATTGCTATGATCTAGATACACTTTCATAAACTTTTGATCATATTTGGACTAACTTATTAACTCAGTGCACCACAATGCCAGTTCCTGCTTTCTGCTGTTTTTCTATTTTAGGTTTCCCCCATATTAAAAGTGCTCCAAAAATTAGGGAAAAATCAGATAAAAATCAGCGCAACGGAAGCTTCCGGAGTCCCGAAGGAGGACCAGAGGGGACCCACCAGGGCCCCAGGTGGCCACCTGGCGCGGCCTAGGGCTTGGCCGCGCCAAGGGGGGCGCCTGGACCCCTGGTGCCCCCTGGCTTCCCCCCTTCGCCTATATATTCTACCTGGCGCGAAACCTCCGAGAGAGAACCCTTTTCCGCGATCTCGCCTCTGTTCCGCCACCGCCGCGCTTCCAAGATCGGGAGCGCCAGCAGACCTCTTCCCGGCACCCTACCGGAGGGAGGATCGACCTCCGGGAGCTTCCCCTCCACCATGGACGCTTCCCGGGCGTGCTGTGAGTAGTTTCCTTTGGACCATGGGTCCGTGATCAGTAGCTATGTGATGTTCTCCTCCCCTCTTTGTTCTTCATGGTTTAGACCTCGTGAGCTGCCCTAGATGATCGAGGCACATATGTAATATTTCTTCTTTGCTATGCTGAGTTTGATGGGATCTAATTGATCATGAGATTATGTTCAGATTGTGATAGAGTAATATATTTGGTTCTTATATTTTATATTTTTGTTCCTAAGTAATTCTTGCATGTTCTCCGTTGCTATTTATTGATTTGGCCAAGTAGTAGGTAGTGACTCCAAGAGGGAACGTAATGCTTGATTGTGGGTTCATGCCCCTCAATGACACACTTGAGTGGCAGAAACATGAGTCTAGGGGATGTGTTGTTGCCACAAGGGGGAAAACAATGGTGCTTGTAACCGCGGTCGCAAGGATTTTTTACTTTATGCAAAGTGCTTTTTAGTGCAGTTGTCTGTTTCTTTGGGTTTACACTTTGGGTGGGGCTCGCAACTTAATACCAGCGAGATGTTCTGGATAGATATCTCAAGGTAGATGATTAGTAGTAGATGCAGTTGGATTTCGGTCTACTTATTTTGGCGTACTGCCCATGCTTTTGAGCTTCTTCCTTTCTTTGTAGCATAGTTAGCATTGCGGTGCGTTTATAATCCTGTCAATTTCCCATCTGTAATTTGTTCACCCCGCATAGCAGTTTTATCATCTTTTGGGAGAGAGACATCACTAGTGAACATCACAGGACCCGGTCCATATTCTCATCATTGTTTACACGCTTATTTACTTTTCTGCTTTTACTTTCAGTTTCTATCACTATTATCATTATCCCTTGTGTTTTGATCCTTTGTAAGCAACAAGACCGGAGAGATTGACAACCTAGAACTTCGTTGGGTGCAAAGTTATTTGTGTGCGTGTGCAGGTCCACGTCAGTTGCGCCGCTGACACCTACTTATCATCTCCGGAGTCCTACTAGAGACAAACCTCGGTATCTAAACAGAGGGAAACTTGCCGCTATGATGCATCTCACCTTCCACTTGGGGTAACCAACGAAGGGAGAGAAGAATTTATCATCTCTCGCGTATCAGCATACCTCAAACTCAAGATGCCAAGACCCCCAGGAGTCGTCACAATCAATAGATGCTTCATCAGATCAGACAAGTGCGGCCGTGATTTCCATCAAGTCTCAGATACCCTCGGGGCACAGCGGGAACTCAAAGAAATAGCCATGGTGGTAGCCAGAAGCGTCTTTCCACTCGCCAGTTGAAGCGAGATCAAAGAGATCACTCGAGACTTCAGCATCGATGGCGACACGGTAAGCCATCAAGTACACCCAACAGACCCAGACAAGACGGTGCGGATTTACGCTCACCTACCCGAGGAACATGCGACTGCTCTCATCAAATTCCTTCGGGAAGAATGGAGCATATTCTCCTGGTGCCCAACCGACATGCCTGGAGTCCCATGGGAATTTACGGAACATGCACTACAGATCTACCCAAATACCAAGCCAGTGAAGCAGGCGCTCCGCATATTCTCCAAACCAAAACACAGAGCTATCTGGGAAGAAGTCAACAGGCTCATCGACGCAAAATTCATCCGAGAAACGAAGAAGGCCACATGCCTCGCAAACCCCGTGTTAGTGCCCGAGAAAGACACCGATGTGCTATGCATGTGCGTCGACTACAGACCCATCAACAAGAACTGTTCGAAGGATCACTTTCCCCTACCAAGGATCGACCAGATAATTGACTCCACTTCGGGATGTGACCTCCTCTCTTTCCTCGACGCGTACTCAAGATACAACCAGATAAGAACGAAGGAAGAAGACGAAGAACACACATCGTTCATCACCCCCTATGGTGTATTCTTCTACATAAAAATGCCTTTCGGGTTGAAGAACGCCAGAGCAACGTATCAGCGGATGATGCAAGCATGCCTAAAGGATGAAATAGGCAGGAATGCCAAAGTTTATGTAGATGACATCATCGTTAAAACCTACGAGGAAAACACACTACTCGAAGACCTCAGAGAAACCTTTGGAGTGCTCAACTACTACAGGATCAAGCTCAACGGTGGGAAGCACGAAACTAGTACAAAGGACCTTGCAGTTCTATCCGTTACTCCAGAAAGGTGGGAAGTTCGAGTGGACAGAGGAAGCACGAAACACATTCACCAACCTCAAGCAAATCATATCAACACCACCCATCCTTGCAGTGCCCAAGGAACGGGAATCCCTATACATCTACATCGCCGCTCGAAGCAGTGCCGTAAGCACCGTACTCATTGTCGAGCGAACTGAAGAAGGAAAAATACAAGGCATCTAAAGACCAATCTACTATCTCAGTGAAGTCCTCACACGCTCTCAGCAAAGATACCCACACTATCAAAAGCTCGTTGAAGCCATCTTCCTGACCTCCCTCAAAGTATCACACTACTTTGACGAGCACCCAATAACAGTGGTCAGCAACGCACCACTGTATGACATCCTCAATACCACGGGCATTACAGGATGAGTCGCCCAGTGGAATATCGAGCTCAGTCCTCGTGACCTATGATTCAAGCACCCGACAACTATCAAAGCTCAGGTCCTCCCCGATTTCATGGTCGAGTGGATGGAAGTCCAAACACCCGCCCCCCGGACCTCTCCAACTCTTGGAAGATGTTCTTCGATGGATCAAAAAGCCAAAAAGGAGAAGGAGCCGGTGTCGTTTTAATCTCCCCCAAGGGAGAAAAGTTAAAATACATACTACAAATCAACTTTGAGAAGGCATCCAACAACGAAGAAGATTATGAAGCCCGGTGCCCCCTGCCTGCTCATCTACGGCGACTTCAACCTTGTCGTCCAGCAAATAATGAGAGATTGCGAGGCAGTCGCAGATAACATGTCCGCATACCAGAAGCTCTACAAAAACCTGGAAGGCGAGTTTGACGGGTGCAAAATCAACTTCATCACACGAGCAAATAACACGGAAGCAGACGAGCTCGCAAACATCGGATCCACCCGCAGACCAATACCACCTGGAATTTTTCTCGAGAGCGTCAAGCACCGCTCCATAAAAGCAGTAAAAGTACTCGAACCAACCGCGACCAAGGACACCACCTCCACAAGTGCAACAGTCAACAAATTCGTCGGGCCTGAGCACGTAGCAGTGGCAGATCCAGCCGTTGAAGGACAAGCCGACGACGTAGTCGTCGAACAAGAACCTCCACCACCCAAAGGACCAGCGTGACGAGACCCTTCCTAAACTACCTGATACACAACATCCTGCCACAGGATGTCACAAAAGCACGTCACATCACCCGACAATCCAAGGCCTTCACCATAATCATCAGGGAGATCTACAAGCGCAACATCTCCCAGGTGATCCAAAGATGCATCAAAGAAGAATACGACATGGCACTACTACTCGAGATCCACGAAGGAATTTTCGGCCACCACGCGAGCAGCCGCACCCTTGTATCCAAAGCTTTCCGGGCAGGGTTTTATTGTCCAACCGCCATGAGAAACGCAGAGGACATCGTACGACACTGTGTCACTGTCAGAAATTCGCCAGCAGACCTCACGCACCAACTTCAGAACTCAAGACAATACCGTTGGTTGGCCTTTTGCGACCTAGGGACTCGACATGGTAAGACCTCTCTAAAAATCCTTAAAGGGTGGTCGCACCCACCTACTTGTGGAAGTCGACAAGTTCACAAAGTGGATTGAAGTAGTAACCATCACCATCTCGACTGCTCTCATGGCCGTGAACTTTATCAAATCCATCATCTTTCATTTCGGAGTCCCACACAACATCATCACCGACAACGACACAAACTTCAAAGCAGAAAAATTTCAGAACTTTTGCAAAGACATTGGAATCAAAATCAACCACGCATCAGTAACGCACCCACATTAAAATGGCTAGGTTGAGAAATCCAATGGTTTAGTCCGTGGCGGCATAAAAAAGCCGCTCCTTGCACCACTCGAGCAAGCCGCAGACAACTGGGTCGAAGAGCTACCGGTTGTTCTATGGAGTCTACGAACTACACCCAATGCTTCAACCCAATACACTCCTTTCTTCATGGTGTATGGAGAAGAAGTGGTACTCCCACATGACCTAAGGTTTGGCGCCCCGCACATAACTGTATACGAAGAAGTGGAGGCAGAAGAAGCACTCGAGGACGACAAGGACATAGAGGATGAAGAACGAGACATAGCCCTGTCACGATCAGAAGGATACCAAGAGAAGCTAAGAACCTACCAAAGAAGTCAACTCCGCACCAGGGTCTTCAACATAGGAGACCTCGTGCTATGACTAAAGCAGGAAAAGGTGCACAAGCTCGCCCCACAATGGGATGGGCCATACATAATCTCTGAAGTGATAGGAGGAGGAACCTACAGGCTGAAGAACCCAAAGACCAACGAAGACGTGGGAAACCCATGGAAAGTGGCAAACTTACGCCTCTTCTATCCATAGATCGGTCGCGAGCACTCTCTCCTACCTCATTTTAACAATCCAAGCATTGGTCAAGGTTGCATAAGCCACTTATGTAAGAACGCAACAATAAATATATGCACTGATATATAACATAAGAAATGGCACTCGGGGGGGGGGGGATTCACCCTCCCCCTCGAGGGGTTCTTCGCATACGCGACACCTTGTACATTAACCCTCGGGGGCTCGAGCGCGTCTTCACCCACCCCCTCGAGGAGTTTTTCGCATACGCGACATCTTTTACATTAACACTCGGGGGCTCGAGCGCGGCTTCACCCTCCCCTGTCGAGGCGTTTTTTGCATATGTGACATCTGATACATTAACACTCGGGAGGCTCGAGCACGGCTTAGCCCTCCCCCTCGAGGCGTTTTTCGCATACGCGACATCTTTTACATTAACACTCGGGGGCTTGAGCGCGGCTTCACCATCCCCCCTTGAGGCATTTTTTGCATACGCGACATCTTATACATTAGCACTCGATGGCTCGAGTGCGGCTTCACCCTCCCCCCTCGAGGCGTTCTTCGCATACACGACATCTTATACATTAACACTCGGTGGATCGAGCGCGGCTTCACCCTCCCCCCTTGAGGCGTTCTTCGCATACGCGACACCTTCTATATTAACACTCAGGGGCTCGAGCGCGGCTTCACCCTCCCCCCCTCGAGGCGTTCTTCGCATACGCGACATCTTATACATTAACACTCGGGGGATCGAGCGCGGCTTCACCCTCCCCCCTTGAGGCGTTCTTTGCATACGCGACACCTTATATATTAACACTCATGGTCTCGATCGCGGCTTCACCCTCCGCCCTCGAGGTGTTTTTCGCATACGCGACATCTTTTACACTCGGGGGCTCGAGCGCGACTTCACCCTCTGACGGGGATGTACCCCGGCAAATCCCATGGTCAGGGACCCTGGGTTAGTCATGAGAGGCACATGTTGGATGATAGCTCGTCGGCTAACAGTAGGATACGTTCCTGCTCGATATTATTGCTCGTCAGGGACCCTGGGTTAGTCATGAGAGGCACATGTTGGAAGGCCAAGGCTAGTGCGCACAAGGCTAGGGTTACAGATTGAGTATCGGTCGATCTTGACGTCTCCCCTCCTAGCCCTTATATACTAGGCTAGGTCTTGGGGAGTCTGTCCTAGATTACAAAGGAGATTTCCTAACCCTGATCTTGTACCGTACGGCAAGTTTGCACCTTCCTTATGAGTCGCTGACTCCTACGTCGGTACCACTAGTGGGCCAAGGCTGGCCCAGACGGCATCCTTGTGGGCCTTCTATCTTCGGGTACACCGGGTAGGCCCATCCATAGGAGTCGTGGGGTCACCCCCTCGTTAGTAGCCCCCGAGTGCCTGGGAGACTCGAGTCCTTTCTTGCGTCGTTTCAACGTATGCACGGTTCAACCGTGGGTCGCTGGAAGTCTAGGGCCATGACATAACCTGTTTCGAGGGATTGCTAAGCTGAAAGGGCCCAAGGAGTCGACTGGTCGAGCCTTGGTGAATTGCGCTAGTGGCAAAAACTGTTGGAAATATGCCCTAGAGGCAACAATAAAATGTTATTATATATATTTCCACGTTCGTAATTAATGTTTATATTTCTGTGCTATAATTGCAATGACCCTGACTATGAGATTTAGAAGAAAACTCACTTGCCTGTGTGGAAATGTAAACACAAAGAGTTCCTGGTTTAGCCTCTAAGACCAGCTCATGTGCTAACCGATGATTACGTTTTCTTAATCATAGACATTGTTCTTGTAACAAGGATGTCAGTAGCAATGGGAACATATTGTTAGCATAACAATGATGTTGAACCGACCCCAGTATTGAATGATACACTTAGAGATCACATCGTAACAATGTTATAATTCATATCATGAAATTTTATCATATACGTAATTCCTTAGACCATGAGAGTATCAAGTTGCTTCACACAGGAAGATGTGCTTTGGTTCTTAGATGAATCTCCCCGTTACTGGGAAGTAGTAAAATAACTTCTGGGTACATTGGATAGTGTGTCTAGTAACTGTGATAGCTCAAGATTGGGATTTTATCCTTCATGATGAAGAAGATATTCACTTCGAGCCCACTCGGTATGACGGTATCCATGATAGTCTGGCCAGAAGCATTGTGATTCAGTCACGGGGATACCGGAATACGATAACGAGAAAAGGGAGAAACGAGCAAAGAGGATAACGGGTGGCTTGTGTTCAAGAAGTTGTTACACATGGGTGCCAAACTTCTCTCCTCTAACTTTTTCATATATCGCGAAGCAAAGGGAATGGTACATGACTAAACATAATGGTTCACTCGAAGTTTCTTCGTGTATGTGCGGGAGTCAACATGGGTGTCCATGGCTCCGCTGTTGATTATTGGCTATTGGCAAAAGACTGTTGACCTATGTCCGGAAGATTTTCTGAGTCATGTCCGCATTATACCGAACCTATTGGGTCACACACTTAACGAGTAGTAGTCTGTTAGAATACTATAATGGTAGAAAGTTTAGTGGAAGCAAAATGGAATAGTTCATACGGGCACCGGAAGTAGTTCCGGGTATTTATGGAATTGTTCATAAGGGCACCAGAAGAAGTTCTGGGTATTTAAAGATATGTTCGGATCACTTTGGAATAGTCCCAGGTGGTTCTGGAACATATGAGAATGGTACTGGGGAAGTCCTGGATCAACCGGAATAGTTTCCGGTTAATCGGTGGACGTCCCGAAAACGACCGACGAACCGACGCAGGGCATCGGGCAGGCTAGACCGTAACCCGGAACATCCGAAAACGGTCCCGGAAGGTCTTGGAAGTGTTCCAGAAGGTTCCGTAATGTCCCGAAACCATCCCGAAAGGTCCCGAAATGGCCGAGAATGGCCCCGGCAGGTCTTGGAAGGTCATGGAAGGTTCTGGAAGCTTCCGGAAGGTTCCACAAGGTTCCAGACAGTACCATATGCGCCCCACCACCCTTAGACTTGGGGGGCAAGGCTCCCCATAGGGGCTGGCCGAAATTTGGCCCTAGTCCTATTAGGACTAGGCTTTCCAAATTGGGAAGGACTCCTCACAAGGAAGGAGTCCTAGGGGAAAGTTTTCCCACCAAGGGAGGAGTCCTGGAAGGACTCCACCCCCCTTATTTCGTCCAAGGGCCCTCCTGGCCACCTATATAATGAGGGGAGGGGGTGGGGGCGCAGCACACTTGATCCCGAAGGCCTATGCGCCACCCTCCCTCCCTCTAAACCCCGTTGCTCCACAATTAGACCCCGGTTTAGACGTTGTTCTAGATCGGAATCCGTTAGGGTTTTCTCCCTCTAGTTTTCTCGGTGGCATTCTTCTCTGGGCGGCGGAGCGCTACTTGATTGCTGCCACGGGATGTGCTGATACCGGTAGAGGGGTCATAACTTTGATCCTTCTTCGAGCAACTTCTTCTTCTTCCTCGGAGATCTGTTCGAGGGAATTGCTCGAGGGATTCGTTCGTGGGATAGATCGTGGGACGAATCGTGAGACGCATCACGAGATCTACTTCCACCCGCTTCATCAACTCTTCTTCCACTGCAACCGTTGGTGAGTAATGGCCTAAACCTTGTATGCCATCTTTCTTGGATGATCTTGGGATCTTGAATCGTAGGCACGAATTTTTTTGTTTTCTACTACGTTTCCCAATAGTGGTATCATGAGCGATCCTTGATTAGATGCATGTTTAGGTCGAGATCATATGTGTGATATGAGGCATTGATTTTTTTGTTGCTTCCCTGTCATATGATTTTTTCTATGCTTGATGGCAAGTTGAGGTTTTTCTACAAGGATTGAGTTTTCCATCGATCCCTCTATGCTGCTTTTAGTATGCTGGTTGCCTTGATCATGGTCTACATCAAACTCATTGGATCTCATCTTAATCTCGCAATAGAAGATTTAACATGGAGGGGCTTGTGGATTTTATGAACTCAAATCCACACGGGGGTCACGCGTTGAACGAAGTTTGGCTTTTGGCATTAGTTGCTGCACGCACCCCGAACGTTAAACTAGCAACACTGAAGTATCGTGTTTGGTTTGTATAGGGAACAACGTTTGCATGTAACCTGCTAATCAACCACGATAAAAGTTGCAACAACCCTTGTAGATGGCGATCTAACTCTTTTTTGCAGAATGTGCATGTGATGTGGTATAGCCTTCAAGATTTGCAATGTGTTTGTATGAGATGCTATATGTTATGTAATATTTATTCGCGACCTGCGTGTCGTGGTACGGCATGATGACTGGAGTCATATGATTGTCACTTAATTATGGCCTGCGTGCCAGAACTTTTTATTAGCTCGAGGCAAAGCAATAGATAGATGCAAGGTGATGATCTACGATGTGGAGGTGGACCCCGACGCACATGCTGGAAGTCGTGGTGTTGGTCCCGGCGCCAAGGGGAAAGTTGGTGGAGACGGCGACTTCTACCAGGACGACGTGAAGACAACGAAGACTTCACGAAGCAAAGGGCTATACTATATCACATAATTTTATGAACTGCCTGTGATGTTTATCCCTTTGATGCACCCTTGTTTGATGCGCGGTAGTCGTATTTTATTAGGGTGATCTCTCGAAAAACAATATCAAGTTGATAGTGTTCTTCCAACTGTAGCACCGTCTATACTATGTTTCACATCGGAGCAGGTCATGTCACATGGGTGCACACGGTGTGACGCATAAAAGGCGGGTGTGTTAAGAACACACTGCAATTACACTTGGTTGTCTTGACGGTTTGGATAAAAGTTTGCTACTGGAACACGCCCATCGAAAGATGAACAAGAATCACCTTTGGCGTGGCAAGTTGGCCTACCGGTCCAGTCTAAGTCATCAGTGATGTCACATCAATGGCGGATGATTGGGTCGGATCTTGAATCACTCCAGCATCAATTACGAGAGATATTGATCTGAGTGGGAGCGCACTAAGTAATTAAATTGATTAATCACAAGTGCAACTTAATTATGAACAAAGTCTAAGTATTTGCATTATCGTTGTAGAATAATGGCTCGCGTTACCACCTTCCCAATTGATTTTGATTAACTGTATTATCTGGTAAAAACTTTACGATTGGTACCGTATTGTGAGGACTATCCTCAATAGTGTCGAGAAGGAGCTTGTGCTATCGCAAATTTTTGATGCTCTCCCGCTGATGCTATGGATGATGTGACTTACGTCCATAATCCAAAATGCTAGCATTCCACCACAACTAAGTGCATTGTCTTCACCACCATGAAACCCGAACTTCGAAACATTTGGGATAGTTATGTTATATTCATGGAACTGAAAAATTGTTTTCAGTAGTAAGACAATTAATGTTGGATATAAGATATCTAGTACAATGTATGATTGTAAGCATTAGTGAAAATGTTCACTGTGCTCTAAACAAAACTGATAAGTGTGGGATCCAGAAGAACACCGATCATATGATGATGAGAATTAAGGGAAAGGAAGTCCAAAGGATGTTAGTAAGACTCACACGCCGGAAAGTCCATGGCATGCGCCACCCTTGATCATATGTGATCTTCTGTGAGTAGGAGTGACATTGGAAATAGAACTATGATACGTATAAAGGCAAAGCGAAAGAAGACTGGAATATCCAGCTCAGAAATGAAAGTCATACGAAGTTATAGATGAATTCATTGCTGGTCAAAAGATGTAATTCTTGGGAATCATGATTAAGCGGTTAATCTTAATTCTTGTATATTATGATTAAACTGTTGATCACTAGAATATCACTTCAATTGCATATCGTTGCAAGTCGATGCAAGAAATACTATGGCCTTTATGACTAGCTAAATGATGAGTTTTGACACACACGAGAACACGGTAAAAGGTTTACTATACTGTGTGTTGACTCTATGATTATCTTCATAATTAATTTTAGAGTTGTGTAAATTGTTACTACACTTTAGCCTTGTTGCAAAACATCATTTTTTGAATCATGTTTATTGCAAGAGAGTTGTTCAAAGCTATGAATAACATAAAGGCCGCCCTTCTATTGTGAATAGGTTGTATGTTATGAATCTTGATAATAATGCTAAACATCCATAACACTGACGCTAAACGTCGCAAGACTAACAGAAATACCACAAGTGTGTGGCACTGCAGTTTATCACAAGTGACATAACATGCATGAAGAATTTCCATAAGTGATGCACTTTTGAGTCATATGATTATGAATCACTTGACGCTTGCATACATTATCTAAAAGTAATGTGACTAAAAACACCGTTGATAGGCCATGCATTAACGGGCAACTAAATTATTGAAAATCATACATGATGATGTGTGTAGTCCAATAAGTGTAGTTGTGTACAGTGGATTTTCTATATTCACTCATGAACTGAAGTAAATATATGGATATCTGTTCAGTGGAGACATACGTCTGAAATCTTTGAAACGTTCAAGGAAAATTAGAGTGAAATAAAAATGTATTGTAACAAGAAATAATGCTTCTGCAAATTAGATTGTAGAAAGTAATATTTGAGCTACAAGTTTAGCGAACGTCTGATGAGTTGTGAAAAGGTGTCATAACTTGTGCCTCGCGGAACTCAACTAAGAGTAAAGTGTCCGAGAGACATAATCAAGCGTTAGAGACTACAACTTTGCCATTATACTTATTAATTTGCCATTATACTTATTAAAGTTATGCGTTAGAGACTACAACTTTTACACTGAAAAGAGCACCATCAAATATGTTGAAATGACACCATATTAGATATGATATGGAAATGATAAAACCATATTTTCTTTTCTCAAAATTTGGGTGTATGAGACATATGTTTGACATACTCAAAACACCAAATCAGATAAGTGCTACTTTGTGAAGGTTATTCCAAAAGGTTTGGTATTCCTCTATCACTACACAAAAGCAAAACTGTTTGCTGTTAAGAACAATGTGTTTTGAAGAAAATGGTTTCTTGCAAAAGAGTGAGTGGGAGGACAGTGCAACTTGTTAAAGATTGTTTAATCTTCAAATAAGTGCGCAGCTGAACCACACATGTTAGACAAAACTCGTACAAACATTCATGATATGTAAAACGAGATATTGTTGTTCGACAATGATAAACCTGTGATATACAAAGAAACGTTGATGGGCCCTGACTCCGGGATTTGGCTAAATGCCAAATAAATCCGAGATAGTATCCATGGAAGTAAGTCAAGTTTTGAACTTGGTAGACCCTCCGAAAGACTAAAAGTCTGAAGAATATATATATGGATCTATAATTGATTCGCATGAAATTGTTTTATCCATAAAGCTCAACTCGTTGGAAAATTGTTTTCTAGCAAGTTCAAAGGTTGACTACGGCGAAATAGTTTCGTCCGTAGAGATGCTTTAGTCAGTTCGGTTTATATTAGCAATTACTACATATCTCATTTATAGGATATGGTAGAATGAACGTCAAAACAAAGTTCCTACACGGAAATATAACAAAGGACGTATATGTGATACGACCGGAATGTTTTGTCGATTCAAAGGATGCTAAAATAGATGCAGGCCTTGGATATCCAGTGATGGACTGAAGCTAGCACAATGGAGTTGGAATTTTCGTTATGATGAAATTGCCAAAAGAGTTTGTTTTCATTGGGAATAAACGAAGATGCTTGAATGTTCAAGAAAGTAAGTGGGAGCTGAATGATATTTCTAAAACCTTATGTAGATGACATATTGTTGATTGGAAATGATATAAATTTCTTGACACGAATAAGAACTTCATTGGAAATAGTTTTCAGTTGAAGAACTTGGGCTAATATAGCATTATTATTGAGCACAGTGATCTATGAAGATAGGAAGTGCCTGATCATGCTAAAGCCAACACTACATATTGACATGATACTAAAGTAGTTTAGTATGAAACGCCAAGAAACATGTTCTTGCCGATGTCATGGTGAAAAGTTGGTTGCAAAAATCAGTGTTTATGAACACAGATAAGCAAAACATGCGAATTGAATTCCACTCACCTTTGTGTTTGGATTAATCTTGTACACCATAATATGTAAAACAACCAGATATGTCCAGTGCTCCAAAAGTT
Source organism: Bromus sterilis (assembly GCA_950022295.1). NCBI lineage: Eukaryota > Viridiplantae > Streptophyta > Magnoliopsida > Poales > Poaceae > Bromus > Bromus sterilis. The sequence continues at coordinate 263,050,177 of OX465596.1, read as the reverse complement.
TGCGAGCAAGATACCAAAGTGATCAAGATGTTGATCATTGGACAAACAGTGAAAAGTTAAACTTATGAAAGATAAGATATGTTTCTCGGAAAAATGGAGAGAATGAAGAGCTCATTGTAATGAGTTACACCAGTTGACTTTTTTATGTAGATAGTTACACAAATTCAGTCTTCATACTTACTCCGACCGATTTTCGATATTAAATGGGATTATGTGTTTCACACGTAAGGGTGGCACAATATGAAGGAACGTGTTAAGTTAGATACTGTGGCGAATTCTATAACAGAGTCTAAGTATATTGTTGCTTAAAGAAGTAACAAGGGATGGTATTTTGAATCATCAGTTCATTTATGAACGTGGTATGGTTTCCTAGATGTTTGAAGCTCATGGAACATTGATGAATGATTTCATAACTTATTCTAAGGAACCAAGGTCCTGCCAAATGATTCAAATACATACAAAGCTAAACTGATAAAATTAGTGAATTTTATGATAGCGTGAAAACGCGAAGATATGCAAGATACAATCGGGCCTGAAACGTCAGATCCGATGATGAAGTCTATACCACAAATGAAGCATGTATTACACCGGTATGCCATAGGTGTGAAGTGCTCAAGCACTGATAATATTATTGACTCTAGTGCAAGTGGGAGACTGTTGGAAATATGCCCTAGAGGCAATAATAAAATGTTATTATATATATTTCCACGTTCGTAATTAATGTTTATATTTCTGTGCTATAATTTCAATGACCCTGACTATGAGATTCAGAAGAAAACTCACTTGCATGTGTGGAAATGTAAACACCAAGAGTTCCTAGTTTAGCCTCTAAGACCAGCTCATGTGCTAACTGATGATTACGTTTTCTTAATCATGGACATTGTTCTTGTAACAAGGATGTCAGTAGCAATGGGAACATATTGTTAGCATAACAATGATGTTGAACCGACCCCAGTATTGAATGATATACTTAGAGATCACATCGTAACAACGTTATAAGTCATATCATGAAATGTTATCATATACGTAATTCCTTAGACCATGAGAGTATCAAGTTGCTTCACACAGGAAGATGTGCTTTGGTTCTTAGATGAATCTTCTTGTTACTAGGAAGTAGTAAAATAAGTTCTGGGTACATTGGTTAGTGTGTCTAGTAACTGTGATAGTTCAAGATTGGGATTTGCTCCTTCACGATGAAGAAGATATTCACTTCGGGCCCACTCGGTATGACGGTATCCATTATAGTCTGGCCAGACGCATTGTGATTCAGTCACGGGGATACCGGAATACGATAACGAGAAAAGGGACAAACGAGCAAAGATGATAACGAGTGGCTTGTGTTCAAGAAGTTGTTACACATGGGTGCCAAACTTCTCTCCTCTAACTTTGTCATATATCACGAAGCAAAGGGAATGGTACATGACTAAACATAATGGTTCACTCGAAGTTTCTTCGTGTATGTGCGGGAGTCAACATGGGTGTCCATGGCTCCGCTGTTGATTATTGGCTATTGACAAAAGGCTGTTGACCTATGTTCGGAAGATGTTCTGAGTCATGTACGCATTATACCGAACCTATTAGGTCACACACTTAACGAGTAGTAGTCTGTTAGAATACTATAATGGTAGAAGGTTTAGTGGAAGCAAAACGGAATAGTTCATAGGGGCACCGGAAGTAGTTCCGGGTATTTATGGAATTGTTCACAAGGGCACCAGAAGAAGTTCTGGGTATTTAAAGATATGTCCGGATCACTCTGGAATAGTCCTAGGTGGTTCTGGAACATATGAGAATGGTACTGGGGAAGTTCTGAATCAACCGAAATAGTTTCCGGTCAATCGGTGGACGTCCCAAAAACGACTGACGAACCGACGCAGGGCATCGGGCAGGCTAGACCGTAACCCGGATCGTCCCGGAACCTATCCAGATAGTTCCAGAACGTCCGAAAACGGCCCCGAAAGGTCTTGAAACTGTTCCAGAAGGTTCCGGAATGTCCTGAAACCATCCCGGAAGGTCCCGAAATGGCCGAGAATTGTCCCGGCGGGTCCTGGAAGGTCATGGAAGGTTCTGGAAGCTTCCAGAAGGTTCCACAAGGTTCCATACAGTACCATATGCGCCCCACCACCCTTAGTCTTGGGGGGCAAGGCTCCCCATAGGGGCTGGCCGAAATTTGGCCCTAGTCCTATTAGGACTAGGCTTTCCAAAGTGGGAAGGACTCCTCATAAGGAAGGAGTCCTAGGGGAAAGTTTTCCCACCAAGGGAGGAGTCCTGGAAGGACTCCACCCCCTTATTTCGGCCAAGGGCCCTCCTGGCCACCTAAATAATGAGGGGAGGGGGTGGGGGGCGCAGCACACTTGATCCTTAAGGCCTATGCGCCACCCTCCCTCCCTCTAAACCCCGTTGCTCCACAATTAGACCCCGGTTTAGACACTGTTCTAGATCGGAATCCGTTAGGGTTTTCTCCCTCTAGTTTTCTCGGTGGCGTTCTTCTCTGGACGGCGGAGCGCTGCTGGATTGCTGCTACGGGATGTGTGGATACCGGTAGAGGGATCATAACTTTGATCCTTCTTCGAGGAACTTCTTCTTCTTCTTCCTCGGAGATCTGTTCGAGGGAATTGCTCGAGGGATTCGTTCGTGGGATAGATCGTGGGACGGATCGTGAGACACATCATGCGATCTACTTCCACCCGCTTCATCAACTCTTCTTCCACTGCAACCGTTGGTGAGCAATGGCCTAAACCTTGTATGCCATCTTTCTTGGATGATCTTGGGATCTTGATTCGTAGACACGAATTTTTTTGTTTTCTACCACGTTTCCCAAAAAAAACCGCAGTAGCCCAATCAAACTCACGTCCCTCGACATGAGCTTGGAACACTGGTGTCGAGAAAAAGTCATGCTGCTGCAGGTCTTATAGTGATCAATTGCCGCCAATAAAGTTCGTAGCCTAGGCGCGTCCGCCCGGATTTTTCTATCATGCAAGCGCATGGAAAAGATTGGGAGTGAAATCGCTCTGCGGCAAGTCCCAGCCTGGCCGATCTGCGCAGCGGGGTCTTACCTACACGCTAAGCTTGCGTGGCATCTGGGCACAATGTATCGTGTTCCAGGAATATGTATTTTATTGATGCGCGGAGCCTAGTTGATGATGCACCCACTTGGAATAAACAATCAAGTGAGCTATTTTAGCGGTCACTCGCGGAGCTTTGTCGAGTACTCGGGCGAGGATTAATGTAGAGGAGTACTTTCTCGGGAGGTCGTCGAGTGCTCGGGTACTCAGAGTTTTGCGAGTATCGCCTTCGCTCTTGGGGTAAGGGAGCACCCGATAATCTTGGGCCCGTACGATCTGGCGAGTGCAGGTCTGCTTATCTTGTGTCGTGGTGCGGGAGCACCCGTAACTCTCATGGGTGCGAGTAATCACTCGAGCACGTCTTTACTTCTAGGTGAGGGAGCACCCGAAACTCTCACGGGTGCGAGTAATCACTCGAGCACGTCTTTTCTTTTCCTTTAGGGTGATAAAGTACCCGAGCGCATTTTCTCTTTCGAGTGAGGGAGCACTCAGGACTCTGTGAGTGTGTGTGACCACTCAAGCACATATTTACTCTTTAGGTGAGGGAGCACCCGAAAATCTAGTGGAGATGCTCCCGATGGGAGTTAAATATATTTGAGTCAGTAAAAACGGTGCTTGCAGGCTGCGTTTTTCTTTTTGCGCTACCATTTTAATTTACCTCTTCTTGGTAAGGATAACGATCTCCTTGCTGGAGGACCGTCAAAGATGCTCTGTCTGCGAACCGTCAAGTCTTCATGACCGGTTATAATGATGGCTTTTGGTGGCGTGCTGCAGCCGCCTGTTGAGTTACCGATGCGCGCATTGAAGACACGCGAGATTTGACGCGTCCAGCGTACTGTGCCTCCCGTGTGAAGGCATCTTTGTCTCGGAATTTGAATCGCCCGACGCGCTTGGTCTTTGAATTAATTTTTGCCGTCGTCGGGGCTTCTGTGTGCTCTTGGGTTTGTGCTATAAATAGACCCTTCTTCTTCTTCTAGCAGAAGTGTTAGACCTCTACTCATCTTGCTCCTCTTTCTCTTCCTCCTCTCATGGGACCCAAGCAAGGTGCGGGTATGACCGGCCGCGGCCGTGCTCACCGTGGCCGCGGTGGTCGTACTCCGCGCTCCTCTTGCGGCGCCCGTCGTGGTGCACCGTCGACGCCTTCTTCCTCGTCTTCAGAGGAGGGTTTTTGGCGCTATGACTTTCTCCTACGCGTCTGTGGCCGGAACGCTGCTCGTATCCTTCTTCCTTCTGCATTTGCTGCCATTGTTTCTGAGTGTAGTCTGGATGGCCTGCTTCTTCGTCTTCAGGGGTGTTCTCGGCCTCCTTCTTATGTTGAGTTGGAGACCGACAGTTACGGCTTGACTTTCCTTGGATTGGGCTGGAAGTTGTTTTCTCGGCGTTTGAACTTGCGTGATGGTGACGCTCTTTGTTGCAGTTTTGATGGCGAAGATACTCTTACCATCCACGCTTTTGATCCGAGTGGAAATCGCATGGATCCATACTGGCAGGAGACAAGCAATGACGGTTCTGACAGGTCGAGGACTCCTACGCCTGCGTCTTCAATTGCTTCCTCCTCCTACGATTCCTCGGGTGGTGATATTGTGCCCTCCGGCTCTGGAGAGGACCTCGACGTCAAGCCACCGATCAAGCGGGCATGCCAGGCGACCTTGTAGAACTATAGGCAGCGGCGTCATCTTCGCCGGCAGCTCGGGTGGAGATGGAGAGGAAGCTGGTGGAGCATCGGCTTCGGTGCTCCTGCAAATAAGTCGAGCTTCACCTTTTGTTATGTCATTGACATCATGATCTGGCTTCTTCGACTCCTCCTTTGTCTGTGATGATGCCTGTCGTATTGGCTCCAATCTTCCCAGCATGGGCACACATGTAGAAGTCATAATTCCTTGGGTGATTGGTGTTGTAATCTTGTCCACTTCTTCATCTTTGTAACTAGGTTGGTTCTCCATGTAATGAGGATTGCCTTCGAGTAATCAGAGCTTCCTTCTATCCAATGTACTTCGAGTTTTTGTATGGAGAATGATCTTCGGGTTCTTGTAATGCGAACCGTGTTTGAGTCTTTGTAATGGAATCTGTCTTTGAGTCCTTTGCGATGGAATCTATCTTTAAGTATTTCAACGAGAGCTGTCTTCGAGTCCGTCAAGTTCTTGTACTGTGGATTCTATCGGGTGCGCGACAGCGCTCCCGATGGGAGTAGCCCCCGAGGCTATGTTCGAGTCGTAGAGTCGAACGTAGGCTGAGATGTGCTTCTTTTGTCGTTCTTCTGTTAACTGCCGTTTTTTATCGGGTGCGCGACAGCGCTCCCGATAAGAGTAGCCCCCGAGTCTTTAGGTGATCGTTGGCGATCAGATGAAGACTAAAAGGATTGTCTGTGTCTTGTGCTCCATCCAGATTTCTCCAGAGTACTTGGTGTTCCATTTGTTTGTAGCCGTGTCTTTCCTTTGATTCCGAACGGTTTTCAGCGGCTGGCGCCTGTCAGGGGTTTTTACTTGGACCTTTATTTGTAAGTTACGAGCCGCACGGGAGATGGTAGTTTTTCTTCGAGGGATATGTGCTCGAGTCCCCGGGCTTTTTGAGGTAAAGATCGCGTGAGCGACGATAGCGTCTCTCGGGGGAGTTTGTACTCGAGCCCCCGAGTGCTTTGGTGAAAGATCGCGTGAGCGACGATAGCGTCTCTCGGGGGGAGTTTGTACTCGAGCCCCCGAGTGCTTTGGTGAAAGATCGCGTGAGCGACGATAGCGTCTCTCGGGGGGAGTTTTGTACGCGAGCCCCCGAGTGCTTTGGGTAAAGGATCGCGTGAGCGACGATAGCGTCTCTCGGGGGGAGTTTTGTACTCAAGCCCCCGAGTGCTTTGAGGTAGTAGTATTTGGGCAACATCATTTTATTGCGTCGAAGGGTTACATGAGCTGCCAGTTGAGGATGACTGGCGGGGACTATGGGTAGAACAGGCGTAGGTTCGCTACGTTCCATGGATTTCCCACGTCCTCGTCAGTCTTCGGGTTCTTCAGTCTATAGGCGCCTCCTCCTATGACTTCTGAGATTATGAACGGTCCTTCCCATTAGGGGGCAAGCTTGTGGACTTTCTCTTGTATGAGTCATAGGACAAGGTCTCCTTTTTTGAAGGTTCTGGTGCGCAGGCGGCTGCTTTGGTAAGTGCGAGCTTGTCCTGGTACCCCTCTAACCTTGCTAGGGCTGTGTCTCTCGCTTCATCTGATGTATCCTTGTCATCTTGCAGTGCTTCTTCCGCTTCCTCTTCCTCGTACCCCAAGATCCGGGGTGCCCCGAATTTGAGGTCTTGTGGTAGCACTGCCTCTGGCCCGTATACCATGAAGAAAGGTGTGTACTGGGTTGCGGTATTTTGGGGAGTGCGCAGGCTCCATAGTACTGCAGGGAGTTCTTCTACCCAGTTGCCCGCGGCCTGCTCGAGTGGTGCAAGGAGTCATTCTTTGATTCCTCCGCATACTAGGCCATTTTCTTTTTCCACCTGGCCGTTGGACTGCGGGTGCGCGAAGTTCTGGAATTCTGCCGCTGTGAAGTTTGTACCGTTTTTCGTGATGATGTTGTGTAGTACTCCGAACCTGAAGATTATTGATTTGATAAAGTTCACTGCCGTGAGGGCTATGGAGCTGGTGATGGGCTCTGCCTCGATCCACTTGGTGAACTTGTCGACTGCTACTAGCAGGTGTGTTCTTCCTCCCTTTGATGATTTCTTGAGCGGGCCCACCATGTCGAGTCCCCAGGTGGCGAACGGCCATGATAGTGGTATGGTCTTGAGTTCTGAGGCTGGAGCATGCGGTCTGCTGGCAAATTTTTGACAGGCGATGCAACGCCGCACGATGTCTTCTGCGTTTTTCATTGCAGTGGGCCAATAAAACCCTGCTCAGAATGCTTTGGACACGAGCACTCGACTCCTCGCGTGGTGCCCGCAGGTACCCTCGTGGATTTCGAGTAGTAGGGCTTTGCCGTCTTCTTCGTCGATGCACTTTTGGAGTATTTGGGTGATGCTGCGCTTGTATAACTGTCTGTTGATCACTGTGAATGCCTTGGATCGACGACTGATGCGCCAAGCTTCTTAAACGTCTTGCGGTAGCGTGCCTTCGATTAAGAATCGGAGGAACGGTTTTGTCCACACTGGTCCTTCGAGTGCTGTTGGATCTGTAGGTTTGGCCGCTTGGCTGTTGTTGCCTTCGGATGGGCTCGCTGATGCCACCTGTGCTGGCTCAATGGTGTCGTCATTTACAGCTGCCTCGGGTGCTGCTGTTTTTACCTTGATGGATCTCTGGCTGATGCTTTCGAGGAAAACGCCGGGTGGTACTGGTCCTCGAGTCGAGCCGATGTTTGCGAGTTCGTCAGCTTATGTGTTGTTTGTTCTGGGGATATAATTGAGCTCGCAACCGTCGAAACTTCCTTCGAGTGTGTTGTAGAGATTCTGATAGGCCGCCATGTTGTCGGCTACTGCATTGCAGTCTTTCATCGCCTGCTGAACGACAAGGTTGGAGTCTCCGTAGATTACGAGTTAAGTGGCGCCGCATGTTTTGGCCATGCACATGCCATAGAGCAGTGCCTCGTATTCGGCTTCGTTGTTGGAGGCGTGGCTGAAGTTGATCTGAAGGACGTATTTGAGCTTCGTTCCTTTGGGGGATACCAGAACGACTCCTGCTCCGGCTCCTTGCTGTCTTTTAGACCCATCGAAAAACATTTTCCATGAGTTCGATAGGTCCGGGGGGGGGGGGGGGCTGGTGTCTGGACCTCTGTCCACTCGACCAGAAAATCTGGGAGGACTTGGGCCTTGATTGCTGTTGGGTGCTTGAACTGCAGGTCCCGCGGGCTGAGCTCAATGTTCCACTCGGTGACTCGCCCAGTCGCTCCGGGGTTGTTGAGGATGTCCGCGAGTGGTGCGCTGCTTACAATTGTGATGGGGTGTTCGTCGAAGTAGTGCGACACCTTTCTTGAGGTCGTGATGATGGCCAGTAGTAGCTTCTGGTAGTGCGGGTACCGCTGCTGGGATTTTGTCAAGAGCATGCTGAGGTAGTAGATCGGCCTTTGTATGATCTGGACCTTGCCTTCTTTTGTGCGCTCGACGATGCTTACCACGTTGTTGCGTGCTGCCACATAGAGGTACAACTTTTCTCGTTCTTTGGGTACCGCCAAGATTGGTGTGGTCGAGAGTGTCTTCTTCAGGTCCTCGAATGCTTTGCGGGCTTCTTCGGTCCACTCCAATTTCTCCCCTTTTCTGAGCATCTGGTAGAATGGCAGTGTGCGCTCTCCCAATCTGCTGATGAAATGACTTAAGGATGCGAGTCTTTCGATAAGCTGTTGTACGCCTGTGATGTAGGTTGGCTCCTGCATCCTGGAGATTGCTCGAGCTTTCTTGGGGTTCGCTTCGATTCCTCGGGCGGAAACCATGTACCCGAGCAACTTCCCGGCTGGGACGCCGAATGCGCACTTCTTCGGGTTGAGCTTGATTCTGTACTTGTTGAGTGCTGCGAAGGTCTCGCGCAGGTCGTCGAGCAACGTGTTTGCACTGTAAGTTTTGATGACGATGTCGTCCACGTATACTTGCACATTTCTTCCGATTTGCTCTTTCAAGTAGGCTTGCATCATCCGCTGGTATGTGGCACTGGCGTTCTTCAGTCCGAAGGGCATTGTCCTATAGCAAAATAAGCCGTAAGGGGTGATGAATGATGTGTGCTCTTCGTCTTCTTCCTTCATTCTGATCTGATTGTATCCCGAGTAGGCGTCGAGGAATGATAGTAGATCGCATCCTGCTGTCGAGTCGATTATCTGATCAATTCTTGGCAGGGGAAAGTGATCCTTTGGGCAGTGTTTGTTGTCTGGCCCGTAGTCGACGCACATTCATAGAACGCATGTGTCTTTCTTGGGGACCAGCACAGGGTTGGCGATCCAAGTGGCTTTCTTCTTCTCTCGGATGAATTAGGCGTCGAGTAATCGGTTGACTTCCTCCCCGATTTCTCTGCGCTTTGGTTCTGAGAATCTTCGTAGTGCTTGCTTCACTTGCTTGGTGTTTGGCTTGATACGCAACGCGTGTTCCGCGAACTCGCGCGGTACTTCTGGCATGTCGGCTGGGCACCAGGCAAAGATTTCCCATTCTTCACGGAGGAAAGCGATGAGGGCCGTCGCTTGCTCTTCCGGGAGGTGGGCGTACACGCGGACTGTTTTTTCTGGGTCCGTAGGGTGCACCTGGTGGGTGACCGTGTCGCTGTCGATCCTGAAGTCTCGTCCATACTCTTTTGACTCGCTTCGGCTTGCTAGTGGAAAGATACTTTTGTCTGTCGCCATGGCTATCTCTGTGAGTTCTTGCTTAGCTCAAAAGGTGTCGGAGACTTTGTGGACATCGCGATCACATTGGTCTGATTTGGTGAAGCTCCCTTTGACTGTAATGACGCCCGCGGATCCTGGCATTTTGAGTTTGAGGTAGGCGTAGTGCGGAATCGCCATGAATTGCGCGAATGCTGGACGTCCCAATATGGCGTGGTACTGCGACTGCCAATCGAGTACTTCGAACTCGAGGGTGTGTCTTGCGAAATTGCGTATGTTGCCAAAGACAACTTCGAGCTCGATTATTCCAAGGGAGGCAGCCGCTTCTCCTGGGACTACTCCGTATAGCACGGTGCTTGATTTTTTTTCCATACTGATCGTGGGATCAGCATCTTGTGTAGGGTGCTGACGAAGATTATGTTCATGCTGCTGCCTCCGTCCATGAAGATTTTTTCCATTTCGTACCCTCCAATTTGAGCATCGAGTACCAGGGGCGTGTGCCCCGGCCTTGGGACTGCAGGTGGATGATCACTCTGGGAGAACGTGATACTAGTTTTTGCGTCGTGTAGCTGATAGACTTCGACTGTGTTTAGGCTCTTGGCTGCTCTGGCTTGCAGGGTGTAGGTGTCCTGTTGGGCTTGCGATACCCTGCCTTCTTGGATCGTGAACACCTGTCCTTGAGTCGGGTTGGAGCGCCTCTCGGGACTTGTTGTCGGCGACTGCTCGGTTCGTCGGGTGCGTTTGGCTTCTCGCTGTTTTTCCTCCTTGAGGCTGTCGGCGAGTTCGTTGAACAGGCGGCAGTTTCCCAGAGTGTGGCCCGATCTGACGTATCCCTTGTCGTCTTCGAAGCAGTGGGTCGTGCAGGGTCCTTGTAGCTGCTCCCTGACCGTGAGTTTGCTGGATCCGGCGTGCCGTTTCCTCCTTGAGATTCGGAAGAACAGCGCATGATCCGCCGGGTGTTCGTGGACTCGTGGATCGATTTCGATCCCCACGCTCAGATTCCGGTTCATTATAAGGTTGGCGAATTCGTCTGGTCTTCGATCTGGGTCGTATTATTCGCCGGTCTGAGTCTCAGAGTCGCTGTCGTGGCGGGCGACGACTGTCCGCTCGGCGGCGGGTCATCGAGTGGTCGGCGAGCGCGTAGCTGTGTACTGCGACTCGTTGAGTGGGGCTTCTTCGTGGAATCCTCGCGCCTGTCCTCTAGGTCGTCGATTTCTTCTTTGTTGGCGGTGATCTTGAGGATCGCTGATCTCGCGCTCGGAGTTGGCGTCTTGTTGTGCGGCGAGTGCTCGACGGGTCCTCTGCTTCGTGCTGTAGCTCATCGATCGGGATCTCTGTGCACAACCCTCGCGGCTTTCTTTTGGGTCGTCGAGTTCTCCTTCGCTGGCGGTGGGCTCGGTTGCCGCCATAGTATGGGTCTTGGCACAACTGCAGGCCGAGCGATCTCGCTGGGGCGGGAGAGATGTTTGCCGTGATCTTGAATTCTTCCGGTGGATTGGATCTGGTTCTTGCTCTTGAGTTGTGGCTTGCTGAAGATGGAACCGCTGAGATCGTAATTCCAACCTGTGTAGTCCCCACAGACGGCGCCAATTGACGGGTACCCCGGCAAATCCCATTGTCAGGGACCCTGGGTTAGTCATGAGAGGCACAGGTTGGACGATAGCTCGTCGGCTAACAGGAGGATATGTTCCTGCTCGATATTATTGCTTGGAGATGGCGATTACAGGAAGGCCAAGGCTAGTGCGCACAAGGCTAGGGTTACAGATTGAGTATCAGTCGATCTTGACGTCTCCCCTCCTAGCCCTTATATACTAGGCTAGGTCTCGGGGCGTCCGTCCTGGATTACAAAGGAGATTTCCTAACCCTGATCTTGTACTGTACGACAAGTTTGCACATTCCTTATGAGTCGCGGACTCCTACGTCGGTACCACTAGTGGGCGAAGGCTGGCCCAGGCGGCATCCTTGTGGGCCTTCTGTCTTCGGGTACACTGGGTAGGCCCATCCATAGGAGTCGTGGGGTCACCCCCTTGTCACCCTCCCCCCTCGAGGCGTTCTTCGCGTACGCGACACCTTCTACATTAACACTCGGGGGCTCGAGTGCGGCTTCACCCGCCCCCCCTCGAGGTGTTTTTTGCATATGCGACATCTTTTACACTCGGGGGCTCGAGCGCAGCTTGACCCTCCCCCCTCGAGGCGTTCTTTGCGTACGCGACATCTTATACATTGACACTCGGGGGTCGAGCGCGGCTTCACCCTCCCTCTCGAGGCGTACAATAGAGCATACAAAAGAGGACTCTTGAAAGCTCAAGAATGATCAGAGGGCGAGGGGTGAATGATCACTTCTAAAATTTCTGTGAAACTTAGAAGTGAAACAGAGAAACTGCAAACAACTAAGTGTAACACGAAGGAAATGCAACATCGAAAGACATGCTTATGACGAAATTAAATGGGACAACGGGGAACATCAAAGGAAAACATACAGCAGAGTAAATACTGAATGTCAATACGAGTAAGAAAACGAGATTGACACATCGATGTTTGGTGAACCAGTTCACACTCTACGTCTGGTTGGAGGGACTGGTGACTGAACACCTGGATCAAATCTCTCTCCGTCCTATTCTCCACTTCAACAAACTCCTCGAGCTTCTCCAGTTCTTACTCGAGGTAGATGATTCAGGACATCTCCGGAACCTTTACAAACTTCCTTCAACAGCGACAATTTATCTTTGACTACTTAACAAGCGACGCCTAACCATCTAGGAGACTTGCAGATATCCAAGATAAAAATATCGGCTAATATCAACCTAAGTCTCTATGAATTGCTCAACCCGGTTTGGGACTAGGGTTGGTTTTCTCTCAAGATCTTTCTTGGAATGCTCGCATCACTTCTGTCTCAGAATATTCAGTGGAGCAGCCGACCGCAAATGGTGGGTGGGTGCGGGGTATTTATAGGTGGTGATCCTAATGGAAAAATGACTGAAGTGACCAGATGCGACAACTTGATGCGTGTCCACAACGGTCTGATTTTCAATCGATGCGCAACTTTCCTTGCGGATTAAGAAAGCTGACTCACCGAACGAGTTCTCTCTCGGAGGCACAAAGTGCGATGACTTTGCCTTCGAGCTATTACTCGACTTAGTGAGATTTCTCCCGGTAGGCTATCTTTGGGTTTTAAGTTGAGTAGAGCAAATTCACTTTGACTAAGATTTCAACTAGCAAACCCCTCTTGATAGTATGGTTTTTCCTACGACTTAAGAAAGTAAAAGAGAAACTAGCAAAAAGACTAAGTCTTTGTCCAGCTTCAGCTTTCCCCTCGTTTTGATTCTTATCGAGAACACCTTCGTAATTGACAACATTTTTAGGGGTCGTCCTCCATGAAAGGCTTCGGTATATGTCTTCGGCTTTGCTGCAGAGAGTTGTCCTTCGACCTTCTACATTGCTTTCTGTGTGTTATCTGCAGAGAGCCTTTTATCCTTTCCTTTGTGCAAAACCTTGCATAGTACATTGCTTTCTGTGTGTTATCTCTTACCCCCTCCCTCCTCCCCTCCCCTCCCTTGTCTTTCTCCAATATAACTTGTATAACTCACTTCCTAACCCCTTTAATATAAAGTCAGGGGGGTACCCCTACCGTCATAAATGTTTCAAAAAAAATACCTTCTACATGCAAACTCCATTCTTCAGGAACTTAAGTATCTTTCTATACTCGAAAACAATATTATTTCCTCTAGTGCTTTGTTCAACAATATCCAAAACCTAAGAGGCAAAACTTGCTCTTATAATCTCCCCCTTATTGGATGATTGTTGACAAAACAAGCATAGAAAAATAATTTAAAAGTTTTGAGTTTCGATGATAAACCAATGCTGATATATATGATGTACTCCCCCTTGATGTATGCACGAAAGTTGAAATTTTTTCAGTGAAGTGCACATTTGATTGGGAATGAATCAAGGGATATCACCAATATCTTAGCGAGCAAGATTGCAGTCTAAAAAATATCCAATAAGAAATTTGCAATCTCCTCGAATGACCTGTGAACTTATTCGATAAAAAAATTCCTTCAAGACAGACAAATATCTCACGGTAAAATAGCAGTTCACAGATCTACTTGGAGTTAGTTACAACCAGATCGAATAAGAATCGAATGTTTATTGAAACTACTCAAACTCCAAAAACTTCAAAGACCCTTAACCCCGCAGGCGAACTATTTCTTCGATACCACCACATCTCCCCCTTTTTTGTAAATGATTGAAAAAAAAGATTGAGAATAGGGTCGAGAAAGAATCTAAGCGGCAGCAGAATGGCGTTAGCGATGTCGAGAAGATTTCGGCGATGGAGAGTGTGGCCTTGATTTCCTAGCACGGCGACGGCTTGGAAGATCAAGTTGAGGCGTTAGCTTGGCGGGGAAGGAATGTTGACCGCCCGAAGAATTGAGCTCTGTACATGGAGGGGTCCATGGGCTTGCTGGGAACGGCTGGAAGATAGATCGAGCATTTTTATCTTCAGGTTCTGTCTCAGACGATTCAGCTTCAAGGGCAACGTGATAGAAATCATCAACCCAGACGGTGTCTCTGTTCTTGGGAAAAGTGGTGATTTCTTTGTCGCGCCTATCCAGTCGGTCATTGTTGGACCATCGTCGATCAAGATGTGGAGGATAATGAACAAAACCAGACCACTGCAACTGACTATGTGAGATACACTTTTGGAGCCCTTTCCATTGATGACGAAGGGATTCACGAAGAAGTTGACCATTTTTGACAACAATGTTTCTGAATAAATTCAGCTCGTTCATGATCTCTTGCTTCTGAATACGGTCTTCATCAATGTGATGCTGAAGCATTTGCCGATTTCGAAGAGAAACCTCCATATGATGGACTGGCTTGATGAATCTGTTTCTCATGTTGCATTCAGTTAGATGTCCTCGAGCGCCAACATACTCTGCAAAAGGATCGTGCTGGCGAGCAACAACTTTGAGAACTTCTCGGACAGGAGGAGTAAATATCAAAGGATATTTAGTTGAAAGGCACGTCCCGAGAGTAATTGTAGAGAGACATCAACCACGGTGCATATGGTTTGAGTGAAGCAGGATCAGCAGCACACGAGACTAAAATTCTGATGTAGCAGTCTTCAAAGTCAAAGGGAAGTCCATTGAATAGCTTCATGATGGCATGCTTAGCAAAATCAGGAATAGGATATTCATTGTGCACGTTGCGCATAGGTAGTAATGTCTTCGACAGAATGTAGAACAAAGATTTCGCTTTGAAGATTAAGTGGTTTGGCATGGCCACATCACGATATGCATCACCAACAACTTTTGGATCCATGAGGACTGAGAACTCAGCAGGAGTCATAGGAGTCATCGTATGAATTTTGCCGGGTAATCCTTCAAACCGAGGAAGATTAACCAAGGACAATAATTCATCGACATTCATGTGAAAGTGAAAGTCCAAGTATGTCATCAGAGGGGGAGGGGGTGAATGGTCACTTCAAAATTTTCGACTGAAACTTTTGAAGTGAAGCATAAGTAGTGCGGAATAACGAAGTAAAACTGGAAGCGAAACTAAATGCAGCGAATCAAAACACATTGAAGCATAACTGCGAAGCAAATGCAATACTGAAGGTAAATGCTTGAAGTAAAACGAACTGGGACTCGGCGATGTTTGTTCGACCAGTTCACGCTCTGCAAAGCGCTACGTCTGGTTGGAGGGACTGGTGATTGAACACCTGGAGCAAATCTCTCTCCGTCCGTTGCTCCACTGCACCAAACTCCTTGAGCTTGATCAGTTCTTCACTCGTGGTAGATTATTGAGGAAATCACCGAAACCTTTGACAAACTGGACTTCGAGGCGACAATTACTCTTCGCTCTCTGAAGAACAACATTCTAACCGTCTAGGAGAATTGCATTTCTCCAAGATAAAAAGGCTAGTAAGCTTTCACCTAAGTCATCTCAAATCTACTCAGATCAATGGGACTTAGGCTTCAGTATTCTGGATTTTGGATTTTTCTTCGGTGGCGTTTTGGGTTGCTCTCTTCAGTCTCTCTTGGAATGATCTCAGAGCAGCCACCCGCAAATGGAGGAGGGGGCGGCGTATTTATAGTTGGCGATCCCGAGGTGCGGAATGACCAAACTGACCCGAGGTGACAGCTTGACACGTGTCCACAACGGTCGGATTGTCATCAATGCGCAACTTTACTTGAGGAACAAGTAAAGCTGACTCACGGACTTAGTTCTGCTTCAGTTGCCAAAGAACGAAGTCTTTTCTACCGAAACTTAACTTAGTGCACATGAGATTTCTTCACTCAGGCTTCTCACTAGGTTTCGATTTGATCTGAGCATTTCTCAATGATTTCGGTATCCACAAACTAAATACCCCTCCTGATAGTACGGTTTGTCCTATGACTCAAGGAACAGAAAAAGAACTACACAGAAACATCTAAGTCTTGCGCCTTCCTCTTCATTTCCTTCAATGAGTAGAGCTTCAGGACACCTTCATTTTTGGGGGTCAACCTTCGTGATTAAGCTTCTCTACGTGGGTTATGCTTCGATAACTTGAAGACCTTCCATGAAGCTTTATCACATAGCTTGTCCTTCAGGAACCTATGAAACTGTTTATACTAGAAAAAATTGTTAGTTCCTCTACTGTCTTGTCCAACAATATCCAAAACACACGGGGGGCAAAACTTTGCTCTTACAATCTCCCCCTTTTTGGACTATTGTTGACAAAACAGGCATCGATAAAAGATATTGAAGTTTTTGTGAAGTGATGGGACAAACTCTAAGATATGAAGTTTTTGGCTCCCCCTGAATACAAGCATCGAAGATTTATATAATCGAAGTTAATGCTTGAGATAAATTTTCTTCGGTGGAGAGCAAAACAAAATATCTTGGCGAATACAATTGCATTGAAGATATATATATCCAGGAAGTATGCAATTGCTTCCAGTGACCTGTGACTTAGAAAATAATAACCACCTGCAAGATAGAAGATACGAAGCAATACTTGCAAGCAAAGGGGTTATTAAAACTTTAAGTGTAGCACAGGAGTAGCATGACCGAAGTTAAACTTAAGTTACAACCCAATCGAAAGGAATGGAATGTTTGTTGTAACTTAACCAAACAAAGCAAAAGCAACTAGCAAGAACCCTTTCCCCGATGCAAAACTAACTCATCGATGCCCTCAGTCTCCCCCTTTTTGTCAATGATTGGACAAAAGGTTGAGAAGAGGTTCGAGAGATCTATTATGCAGCATCAGCACCCTGAGAACCCGACGAAGCTGTTCTTGACGAAGACTCATCCGACGAAGACTGATCGCCTGAGGATTCTTCTTCGGAAGAAGACGTAGGAAGAGCTTCGTGGCGTGTCTGAGTGATGAGGTTGATGTCGAGGTCGCTGTCGTCGAGGCCGTCGTTGTCTTTTGAAGTGATGGAGTCATTCTCGGAGACGGTATCTGGACGGATGGGCTCAGGTTCGTTGACGAAGAATACTTCATCAATCTTGTGCAGGGGAGGGATCTTCTGATTCGGGCGGTCCACTGAGTCATCACGAGAAAAGTTTCGCTGGAGGTGCGGATACTCTTTGTAGATGCGTTCTTTACGAAGGCCTTTGACAGAGTTGAATTTCCGGAGCCCCTTCCAAGAATGACGCTTGAGCACACGCAAATACTGATTGTTGTTAAGTGCAATATTGCCAACTCGGTTGATCTCATCAGCAAGAAACTGCATCTGGCGCTGATTTGCTTCAATGAAGTTGTCAAGCATTTGCTGCGATCGAAGGTTAACTTCAAAATGATGGCAGTCTTTCTGGAACTTCTTGGATAAGTTTCGCTCATTGACTTCATGGCGCACACCAACATATGTGACAAATGGATCATTGGGTTTCCTCAGCAATTCCAGAGAGTCACGCACTGGTGGGAGAAAAAGCTTCGGATGATGGCGAGCCACAAAGTCTTTGTTCCAACCATAGTTACATACAACTTGCAGCCAGGGAGCATAAGGTTTCAGTGTGAAAGGTAGCTCTGCGGCATGAACCAAATTCCTAATGAAGCAGTCCACAAAGTCGAAGAGAAGGCCATGAGTGAGCTTCATAATAGCATGCCTTGTCTCAGGATAAAGATTCGATTCTTCCGAAGCTGTACTCAAAGGAATCAATGAGTTGGACAAGATGTAGAACCAAGTCCTTGAGATGAAATTCAAATGCTTCGGGCGAATGTTTTGAGGAAAATAGTTTGCAGTGACTTCTGGATCTTTTCTTGGACTCCAGAATGCCTTGGAATATTGACAATTTCCATGAATTCAGCAGAGGACATCCTGAAGACTTTGCCTTGAATCATCCATTCCAGCGTCCATGAGCTAGGTTCATTTGCCTCACCAGAAACATAAAGAGTTGCATAGAATTGCTTGATGAGCTCAGAGTTGAAAGGAGTGCTCAATGCAAACAACCGAGTCAAATTCTGATTTTCAATAGTTTCGAGGACGTTCTGAAAGCAAGAAGCTGTGGAAAGACTTCGCATGTCCAGAAACTTGTGCCTAAACAGGACTCCTTGCTGATAGAATAATTTGGTGTATAAGATTTGTTGCTCAGCGGTCTAAAAACGAAGGTCATCAGCCGTGCGGTCTGAAGCATATGGACTGACACCAAAGAAACGGTGGCGCTTCTGATGCTGTTCCAAGTTGAAGTCCGGGCCATGTCTTGAAGAATAACCAGCACCCTTGAAAATTGGAAAAGTTTCATGAGGGTAATTGGAGTCAAGCTGGGTATCTTGGCAGGGGCGCGAACGCTCACGAATCCTTTGCAGAGGAGCAATTTGATTGTCTCTTGAAGAGCCAGCAGATTGAGCGACTATGAGCGCTTGCTCTTGCGACAGATTCAGAATTTGTACTTGTTCGTCTTCGTTGTCATGTGCTTCGGTATCGGGCACATGTGCTTCAGAATCTTGAACAGTTCTGGCGGGGGAAAAGTCTCGGGTTACATGGGTTCTGGAGTGGGTTGGGGATGGTGCATTAGCTTCATGGGGAAGTGATGGAGGTGGTGCGGGAGCAACTGGTGGAGTGGGAATCCTTTGTGGTTCGGGGGTTGGAGCACGGATGGGTGTGGGAACACGAGGTGGTATGGGTGTGAGGGTTCGTGCAGGCGTTGGAGTGGGGTTAGGAGCTCTTTGTGGTGGAGTTTGCTTGGGGTTGGTTCTGGTAGGAGGAGGTGTGGGAGTTTTGGTGGGAGGAGCTGAAGGCTTTGGTGTGGACTGGGATGGCTTTGGCTTCGGTGCAGGAGTGGGAACTGCTTCAGGAGTTTCCTTTGGCTGTTCATCACTTGTATCCATGTCTGCGGCGGAGGCCAAAGTAACCTTGCGCTTCTTGGTGGTTCTCTTCTTGGGTGAGGGTCCAGTTGCCTTAGATGCAGCAGGCTTAGGAGATGGTGCCGGAGCAACAACACGTTCAGCTTCGGGCGAAGCCTTGCGTTTCCGCGAATCTCTTTCCATAATGGATGCATTATGGGTCTTCACCATATCATCCACAGCGGCCTTGATTTTGCCTTTGAAGATTTTGATGTTGTCCTTGGTGGTGGAATTGACATCTGTCACTTGTTGAAGCAACTTCAGAGCGTGCTGTTTGAATTCTTCATCAGGTACTGATTCAGCTCGCTTCTGATAGTTGTGAATCTTTTTAATTTCAGCCCTATCTCTTGAATGCAAATCCTTCAGCTGACTTATCATAGTGGAGATCATAGCTTCGATAGACCTGGAGATGTAAACTTCTCCAATGTCAACAGCATCAGGATCTTCAGCAACACACTTCTCCCAAAGGGCTTCAGTGATGCCCAACTGATCCCAGAGTTCGCCTTCACGTGAGTCAGGGAATGGATGGTCACTCTGACGATCAGCTTCAGCTTGAGCTTCAGGAAAAGATATGCCTTTCTGCTTCGATGGAATAGCTGAGGGAGTCATATCAACTACGGGCTTCTTCTGACTTGCCCTAGCAGCTTTTTCAGATTTCTTCGTCCTGAGACCTTCTAAAGAGGCCTTGCATTTAGCTTCATGTTCAGCAAGCTGTTTAGCTTCAGCAGCAGCTTTTTCTTCGTTCTTTGCGGCTTCGGCGAGCTTGCGCTTCGTCTCAGCCTTCTCTGCAGCCATCTTTGCAGAGTCCAACTCCTTTTTATGTCTGGCAGCATCCTCATCTGCCTTCTTCTGATCAGCTGAGCTTCTGGCAAGGATGTTGCGCTCAAGTGCCTCTTCGAGGTCTTTCTGTCTCAATTCTTCTTCAGTGAGCTTGTTCTTCACTGAAGGGATTGTTGCAGCAGACTGCTTGGGCTTCGTTGATGCTGAATCCTTTGCAGGATGTTTCTTGGCGGGGTCGTGCTTCTGCTTCGATCGCCTCTCAGAGTTGAGGGCATCAGCCGGTGGTTTGGAGGCCAAGGGCTTCGCAACCACTAAGTTGGAGAGATCAATGGTGGGGCGAGCAGAAGGCTTGATCTTGGGGTCTTGAATCTTAATCCCCTTAGCATCAGGTTTCTCTCCTGGCTTCTTCTTCAGCGGGATCTGAAGTCTTTGCTTCTTGGGGGGAGCAGGATCATCAGATTCATCATCTGCTTCGAATTCTGATTCGTCGTCAGCAGCATTTGATTCGTCCATAATTGAATCTTCCAGAGCATCTTGCTGTAGCCTGACCTGCTCTTCATCTTCTGTGGTAGCATGGGGAGGAGAAGCATATTTCTTCTTCAGCTTCTTCTTCTTCTTCAAGCTTGTCCCAGCACCTTGGGCTTCTGCTTCAGCCAACTTGGCTGCCTTCTTCTCTTCTTTCAGCCTCTTGGCTTCAGCAGCGATTCTCAATCGTTCTTGTTCTTCTGGGTAATCATCTGGTGTCTTGAGGGTGTTGGGGTGAGGAAGCTTCGGTGGAAATGGGTAGTACAGGTGGCGATTCTCTTCGGTGTACTGACTGCACATGGCCGAAGTATACTGATAGGGTGGACTGAAGGCAAACTGCATAGTCCACTTCCAGGTAGGGATGCTCTTGTACTTGTACCATCGAACAGCCCAGTACCGGCGAATATTTTGCAAGCGATTCTTGCGCTGCTCCTTGGTTTCTTCAGGGGGCGTGTCATAACCCAGAGCAATATGAATGGATTCGGGAATGCCTCTGGCGTTGTTGGTTTCCTTCGTTCTGCCTCCTTTTTTCTTCGGAGAAGACCGTTCTGCTTCGTTGATGTGGTCAAGGTTTGGTGACTCATTACCGAAGCCTAACTCAGCAGACATCCTGTGAAAAGCATAGAAGTTGCGAGGGAAAAAGGAAAGTATGGAATGAGCACCAGCAAAAGTTTCGGTCCAAAAACAAGAGTTTTGACAAGAGATTCAGTGAAGAATTTGGGTAGAGATGCTGGTCTGTTCTGAGCTAGACTTAATCCCACACAAGTTGAGCTGAAACCCTAGCACAGAACAGATGGATTCTAACCCTAATTTCTAACCTGAATCGAGATGGAAACCTTTGACTAGCAGAAACAGATTTCCCAACAGAGCAACGATCCAACGGATCAAAGAAACCTAAGGAATTCATCCAAAAACAAACAGACTAAGAACTTGGATCCAATCTGGAAACTGATGAACAGAGGGATGGAGATTGGATCGACGCTCGGCGTACCCTAACTCGGTGACGTCGAGCTTCTACGGCGGCGATGAGCAGAGAAGATGTGCTCGTCGACGGCGTGAAGTCCACGGCGACGCTCTTCCGGCAGTGAAGCGGCGAGAACGGCGACGGGGACGAGGAGCTCGGCGGCGCTCGTGAGAGAGAGGTTTTCCGGGGAGATGCGAATGAGGTGGGATGGATTCGCTGGGGTGGGATGCCTTATATAGGCCAGTCTGACAGAAGCTGTCAGATCAGATCGAACGGCCCCCAGCGACGGTCTCTCCGGATTCTACGGCGAGGATTTCGTGGCGAATCACGAGAAAATCTCAACGACCCGGATTTGACGGGATCTCAACGACCGAAGAATAAGTCCTCGACTTGAGTAAAACTTTGATGAGAATTGGAAGCATTTGATTCGGAACTCAATGATGTTCGAAGAAAATGTTTTCCGTTTCAATTGTGCTCAACCATATTGGACAGACAGAATAAGACAGAAAAGGAATAGAAAGGATAGGGTCCGAAACTTATCACCTCGAAGAAAAACCAAACGAAGCAAAAGGTGATAAGCATAGAGGACTAAAAATCAAGTGAAATAAAAATAAACTATACGAAGCAAAAACAAACAACGAAAATAAATAGGTAAGCAACGAAGTAAATGAATATATACAGAAGTAAAAAGGTTCGTTCTTACAGTACATGTCGTGAGTCCAATATATTGAGCTCACACCTTAATGTACAGAACCTTTTCTCATCCAATGGTTTCGTGAAAATGTCTGCCAGTTGATCTTCAGTTCTGACATGACTAATAACAATATCTTCACGCTGAACATGATCACGAAGAAAATGATGGCGGATGTCAATATGCTTCGTGCGAGAGTGCTGCATAGGATTGTGAGCAATTTTGATTGCACTCTCATTATCACATAGGAGTGGAATTTTCTTCACATGAATACCATAATCCTTCAGCGTTTGCTTCAGCCATATAATCTGAGTACAACATGACCCAACAGCAATGTATTCGGCTTCAGCAGTAGATATTGAAACACAGTTTTGCTTCTTTGAAGCCCAACACACAAGTGATCTTCCAAGGAAATGACAATTCCCTGAAGTTGATTTCCTATCCACACGATCACCAGCCCAGTCTGAATCAGAATAGCCAATAAGATCAAACTGTGCTCCCTTGGGATACCACAAGCCCAAGGTAGGTGTGTGAGCAAGATAACGAAGAATTCGCTTTACAGCAGTGTGATGTGATTCCTTTGGATTTGCCTGAAAGCGAGCACAAATACATACTGAAAGCATAATGTCAGGTCTAGATGCACAAAGATATAAAAGGGATCCAATCATAGACCGGTATTTCTTCTGGTCGAAGGCTTTGCCTTTCTCATCTGCATCTAAGAAGCCATTGGTAGGCATAGGAGTCTTAATAGTTTTGCATTCAGTAAGACCAAATTTCTTCAGGCAATCCTTGAGATATTTTTCTTGAGAAATAAAGGTGCCATTCTTCTGTTGACGGATTTGAAGTCCAAGGAAAAACTTCAATTCACCCATCATAGACATCTCATATTTCTTCGACATCATTTTGGCAAATTCTTCGCTGATTTCAGTGTTAGTGCATCCAAAAATGATATCATCTACATATATTTGGCATACAAACAAATCACCATTATAAGATCGAGTGAAAAGCGTTGGGTCAGTTGTTCCTGGTTTGAAGCCTTTCTTCAGAAGGAAATCCTTCAATGTGTCGTACCAAGCACGAGGTGCTTGCTTCAACCCATAGAGGGCCTTGTGTAACCTGTACACCATGTCGGGTTTCTTCGGGTCTTCAAAAACTGGAGGCTGCATAACATACACTTCTTCCTCGATTTCTCCGTTAAGAAAAGAACTTTTCACATCCATTTGATAAAGCAGAATACCATTGAAATTTTCAAAAGCAAGCATAACACGAATGGATTCGAGACGAGCAACTGGAGCATAAGTTTTGCCGAAATCGATACCTTCGATTTGGGTGTAACCTTGTGCTACCAGACGTGCTTTGTTCCTTACCACTATACCGTCTTCATCTTGCTTATTGCGAAAAATCCACTTTGTACCAATGATGTTGTGCTTCGTGGGATCAGGTGTATCAACTAAGGACCAGACTTTGTTTCGCTCGAACTGGTTAAGTTCTTCGAGCATGGCAGTTAACCAATCTGGATCCTTCATGGCTTCATCAAACTTTGAAGGTTCTAGCATGGAGACAAACGAAAAGTTTCCACAGAAGTTAGCCAAACGAGTACGAGAGCGAGTTGTAGGACGACCTGGTTGATGAATTTCTTCAAGGATCGAATCAACATCAACTCTTCTTCGGACTCGTGATAAGGTCGAATCATTAGCTTCAGGCTCAGCTTCTGCTTCAGGATCTGCTTCACCTTCAGGATCTGCTTCACCTTCAGCTTCAGCATTTCCTTCGGGATTAGCATTTCCTTCGTTCCTTTGTTCTTCTTCGTCCTGTACATCATTAGCTTCAGGATGTTGATCTCCAGCGCCCCGGGCTATGTGTGGGAACATTGGACCATCATCATCCCTATTAGCTTGACGAGCATTGGCTTCAACAGGGCGAATCTCTCCAATAGCCATGGACCTGATTACTTCATCAAGAGGAGGTTCATCTAGATCATGAGGCAAATGCTCTTTTTGAGAGCCATTAGTTTCATCAAACCTCACATTCACAGTTTCCATAACTTTCCCAAAGTGAGAGTTATAGACTCTGTAGGTGTGAGAGTTTGATCCATAACCCAAAAGAAAACCTTCATGTGCCTTAGGGGCAAATTTGGAGCTATGATTCATATCTCTAATAAAGCATGGAGCACCAAATACCCTAAGGTACGAAACATTTGGTTTGTTACCAGTGATAAGCTCATGTGAAGTCTTCTTCAGAAATTTGTGAAGGTAAACCTTGTTGATGATATGACAAGCTGTGTTAATTGCTTCTGCCCAGAACCTAATAGGAGTCTTGTATTCAGCAAGCATAGTTCTGGCCATCTCAATGAGAGTTCTATTCTTCCTTTCAACAACACCATTCTGTTGAGGTGTATAAGCAGCAGAGAACTCATGAGTAAAACCATGATCATCAAGAAAATCTTCAATATGAGTATTTTTGAATTCAGTTCCATTATCACTTCGGATATGCTTCAGATATAATTCATATTCTGTTTGAGCTCTCTTGGCGAATGACTTGAAGATTTCAACAACATTGCTCTTGTCATCCAAAAATAAAACCCAAGTATAACGAGAGAAGTCATCAACAATAACTAGACCATATTTGTTTCCTCCTAGGCTTGCATAATTTTGAGGACCAAAAAGATCCATATGAAGCAATTCAAGAGGACGAGTGGTAGTCATGATAGTCTTCGCTGAATGATGTTTCTTTGTAATTTTACCAGCTTCAGAAGCACTGCAGAGACGATCCTTGTCGAATTTAACTTCGCTAAGGCCAATAACATGATTCTTCTTCACTAAGTTATGAAGATTTCTCATCCCTGCATGACCAAGTCTTCGATGCCATTACCACCCAGATGAAGCTTTTGCCATTAAGCATGTGGATACAGCAGGGCCCGAAGAAAAATCAACAATGTATAAGTCTCCTTTTCGGTAACCCTCGAAGACAAACGCATAGTCATCCTGTGAAAAGACAACACAATGCGAAGCAGAAAATAGAACAAGCATACCCATATCGCATAACTTCTAAATAGACATAAGATTATATCCAAGTGATTGGACTAGCATAACCTTGTCAATGTGCTTATCTTTCGATATGGCAACCTTACCCAAACCTAAAACTTTACCCTTGTTGTTATCACCGAAGGTAATGTACTTCTGAGAAGAGTGAGATAATTTTTATTCGGTGAATAACTCCTTGTCTCCGGTCATATGATTTGTGCAACCACTATCCATGACCCATTCGGATCCACCGGAGACATAGCCCTGCAGAAGAATTAGTTCTTCTTAACCACCCACAAACGAGCAGGTGACTGAGAAGATGTTGAAGCACTGGTTGAAGCAATATTAAATCGAACAGGAGGGTATTGCTTCCGTGTACCATCAAGCACACCATAAATGTAAGTCCTCTGCGAATGGTTAGCATAAGAATGAGCATATGCAATCTTAGTATGATTATTATGAGGACGATAAGTATGACGACCAGTACGATAGTATTGCTTCTGCGGAACATTTGATTCGGTCACCAGAGGATCATTTCTCGTTTCAAGAGAATAGAAACGATTCGGTGGTACCGAAGACTTTCCCTGCATGGTATGGTTAGCATACAGTTTTTCCACAAGTGCTTTCTGCACCCATATTTGCCTCTTATAGAAGCCATTCTTAGGAGGAGTACCAACATACTCAGTTGTAACCTTTCCCTGTTCATCTTTGATGAGCTTGTAGTCAGAATCAAGTGATTCGTCTACAATAGCTTTGTTCATCTTGCAATCAAAACCTGAAAGGTTAGCTATATCAATGGGGTTCCCCTTCGCATTGACCCAAACAGTCTTAGGATACTGCTCAGGTTCCCAATAGGTGCCATCAGGGTTTATCTTTCTTTCGAAACCAACACCTTCATTCCTGGGATTCCTGTGAAGGAGAGCCTTCCTCAGGATATCACAGAGATACTAGTGACCTTGCACACTTTTGAACATGCCTGTTTCAAATAAGTTTTTCAACCTGAGGAGTTCCTCGGTAACAGCAGGGTTTTCCTCATCAGAGGCATTAGTATCATTAATAACAATAGGAGCTTTGCCTTTGGAATCAATTTTTCTTCGTTCCAAACAATCCAAACAAGGTGATTCAGTTTTATGATTTGCTTCAGAACCTTGTTGAGCCATGAGATAGAGATTGACATTTTCCAACTCTTCATGAGCCTCTTTCAGTTTTTCGAGAGCCATTTTCCTCTGAAGAAATTCATAGGTGAGCTTCTCATAATCAACTGAAAGAAGATCATGCTAAGAGGATAATTCTTCAAACTTTTCTTTCATGCTCATTAGTTAAAGTTTGACCTTTCTCTATCTCATCGATCAACAGAGTTTCTGATTTCTTAATGGTTTTGCTTAGTGAATCAAGTTCATCTTGTTGGATTGAAGCAATTTTAGCAAGTTTAGCATAGCTTATCTTTGAATCATTGTCATATGAGGAACAATCAGAAGTATCATAGTTGGATTTTGATGAAGATACCTTCGCCTTGGCCATGAAGCAATATGCAGGAGATTCATCTTCACTACTGTTGTTGGGGAAGAATGAGCTCGAAGCTTTTGCCGAAGCATCTGCTGAAGCGAATGCCAAACCAGCAACACCATCTGATTCGGACCCAGACCCAGACCTTGAGCCTGATTGAGCTTCGGACCCAGAGGCTTCGTCTTCAGAGTTCATCTCCTTTCCCAGATAGGCCTTGGCACGGTGAGAGCTGCTTCGACGAGACGAGTAAGTCTTCGATGAAGAACCCTCACGCTTCTTGTGATACTTCTTTCTCTTGTCATCATCAGAATCTTTCTTCTTATCTCTTCTAGAACTGGAATCATGTCTCTTGGATTCATAGCTTCTGGAAGATCTGTGGGACTTGGTTGAGGAGTCTCTGAGCGAATGCTTTGCTTTGTTCTCAGCTTCCCACAGAGGGCAATCAGCAATGTAGTGACCTGGCTTCTTGCACTTGTAGCAACAGTTGTCCTTTGAAGGACAGCTTCTTGAGGATGAGCGGTGAGATGAGTGAGTTGAGATTCTTGAAGAATAACTTTTCTTCGGTGAAGAAAAACCTTTTCTTTGGAAGAGGTTGAAGCATCTCATGATCAGTGCTAAGTCTTTTCCAATTCTTGCGGGATCATCTGATTCGACACCTGAAGCAGAACTGACTTCGGGTGAAGAATGACGCGAAGCTTTTGCTTTCAAGGCATGAGATTTTCTTCGAGAGCCATTTATGTCACGTTTCTCATCTTCTTCCATTTCAAAGGTATTGAGTCTCTCAAGAATATCAGCGGCAACAAGACGTCTGAAATCAGTCCTTTCCTTGATCATCAGCACAATGTGATCAAATGAGTCATCCAATGAGCGAAGCAAAGTTCTCACAACAGAGTGAGGAGTAATGTCATCAGCACCGAGGGAAATCAACTCATTAGCAAGAGCTGTGAGTCTGCTGTAAATGGAGCTGACTTTTTCACCCTCGTTTCTCTTGAAGCGATAGAATTTGCTTCGGAGTGTGTCAATTCTGGCATCTTTCTGGGTAGAAACACCTTCACCAATATTTTCAAGATATTCCCAGACACCTTTGGCAGATGGAATTTTCTTCACTTCATGATACTTTTCTGGTGTCAAGTGATTGGTGATGAAAACCCAAACTTCAGAATCGAGATCAATCAATTTTGCTTCTTCAGGGGTGATGGCCTTCTCATCGGCAACAGTGACTCCATACAAGACAACTTGCCAGGCAGTCGAGTTGATAGCCATAATGTTTCTTTTCATCTTGTCCTTCCAGTAAGGGTAGTCCTTCCCATTGAAAACAGGAATAGGTTCGCCGGAGCGAATAGCTGCGAAAGACATACTTGAAGACACTCCAGGAGGTTAATCCAAAACACACAGAGTGTAGGGAGTGACTAGCTCTGATACCAATTGAAAGTCCAAGTATGTGATCAGAGGCGGAGGGGGTGAATGATCACTTCAAAATTTTCGACTGAAACTTTTGAAGTGAAGCATAAGTAGTGCGGAATAACGAAGTAAAACTGGAATCGAAACTAAATGCAGCGAATCAAAACACATTGAAGCATAACTGCGAAGCAAATGCAATACTGAAGGTAAATGCTTGAAGTAAAACGAACTGGGACTCGGCGATGTTTGTTCGACCAGTTCACGCTCTGCAAAGCGCTACGTCTGGTTGGAGGGACTGGTGATTGAACACCTGAAGCAAATCTCTCTTCGTCCGTTGCTCCACTGCACAAAAATCCTTGAGCTTGATCAGTTCTTCACTCGTGGTAGATTATTGAGGAAATCACCAAAACCTTTGACAAACTGGACTTCGAGGCGACAATTACTCTTCGCTCTCTGAAGAACAACACTCTAACCGTCTAGGAGAATTGCAGTTCTCCAAGATAAAAAGGCTAGTAAGCTTTCACCTAAGTCATCTCAAATCTACTCAGATCAATGGGACTTAGGCTTCAGTATTCTGGATTTTGGATTTTTCTTCGGTGGCGTTTTGGGTTGCTCTCTTCAGTCTCTCTTGGAATGATCTCAGAGCAGCCACCCGAAAATGGAGGAGGGGGCGTCATATTTATAGTTGGCGATCCCGAGGTGCGGAATGACCAAACTGACCCGAGGTGACAGCTTGACACGTGTCCACAATGGTCGGATTGTCATCAATGCGCAACTTTACTTGAGGAACAAGTAAAGCTGACTCACGGACTTAGTTCTGCTTCAGTTGCCAAAGAACGAAGTCTTTGCTACCGAAACTTAACTTAGTGCACATGAGATTTCTTCACTCAGGCTTCTCACTAGGTTTGGATTTGATCTGAGCATTTCTCAATGACTTCGGTATCCACAAAATAAATACCCCTCTTGATAGTACGGTTTGTCCTATGACTCAAGGAACAGAAAAAGAACTACACAGAAACATCTAAGTCTTGCGCCGTCCTCTTCATTTCCTTCAATGAGTAGAGCTTCAGGACACCTTCATTTTTCGGGGTCAACCTTCGTGATTAAGCTTCGCTACGTGGGTTATGCTTCGATAACTTGAAGACCTTCCCTGAAGCTTTATCACATAGCTTGTCCTTCAGGAACCTATGAAATTGTTTATACTAGAAAACATTGTTAGTTCCTCTACTGTCTTGTCCAACAATATCCAAAACACACGGGGGGCAAAACTTTGCTCTTACAGAAAGTCTTTGCCTTGAATCATGAAACCAAATTTCCAGGTTGAAGGGTCTCGATGGTCTCGAGTGACATAAAGAGTGGCATAGAACTGTTTGATCACCTCTGGATTGTAACCACTATTGAGGGAAAACATTATGTGGGCGTGCAAATCATCAATTGTCTCGGCCAAGTTCTGAAAAGATGTTGTGGAATACAGCGAAGGCATATCCAGATACTGATGATTGAAAATATTGTCCTTGTTCAACAATGTTCGAGCATAATATATGGCTTGCTCTTGAGTCCGGAAGCGAAGCGAGTAAGAATCATATTCCTTCAGATATGGATTTTCACCGAAGAACATTGGCTTATGCTCACAATGCTTGAAGATAGGGCCTCCATGAGGAACATTTTCCCTGAACAGAGGCATCATTTCCCTTGGGTGATCAGAGTGGAGCAATTCATCTGTCACATTAGCTGGAAATGGCATGCGAGAAATATCAACACGAGGATTTGAGGAAGGTATATTTATAATCTCCTGATTACGAGCTATTGTATCAGAGAGATTTTTCTCGGCCATTTCTTTGGCATTATTTCCTTCGGCGACAACTCCTTCGCCAATAGCTTGATCTTGGGTGGCCTCTTCAGTTTCCATGGCCTCTAAGTTAGCATCAAGATGATCCTCAGCATCAATCATTTCTTAGTTGGATGATGCTGTAAGTCCAAGTATGTGATCAGAGGGGGAGGGGGTGAATGATCACTTCAAATTTTCGCATGAAACTATGAAGTGAAGCATAACTTAGCAGCAGAAGAGTTGCAACAGAAAGGTAAACATTGAAGCAGAACAGGATTGAAGCATAACATAGCGAATCAAAAGCATCGAATCAATTGCATTGAAGCAAATCACTGAATCAATTGATAAACTGAATGTAAGTGCGGAAAGTAAAACGAACTCTTGACTCGGCGATGTTTGTTCGACCAGTTCACACTCTGCAAAGTGCTACGTCTGGTTGGAGGGACTTGTGATTGAACACAGGAGCTAACCTCTCTTCGTCCGTATCTCCACTGCACCAATCTCCTTGAGCTTGGTCAGTTCTTCACTCGTGGTTGATTATTGAGGAAATCACCGAAACCTTTGACAAACTGGACTTCGAGGCGACAATAAATCTTCGCTCTCTGAAGAACAACTCTCTAACCGTCTAGGAGAATTGCAGTTCTCCAAGATAAAAAAGGCTAGCAAATTTCTTCCTAAGTCATAATGAATCAACTCAGATCAATAGGACTTATGCTTCGGTGGATGGGTTTTTCGGTTTGCTTCGGTGGGGTTGCTCTCTCTCTCTTCACTGTAAGAGGAAATATTCTTGGAGCAGCCACCGGCCAATGAGGGCGGGGGTGGCGTATTTATAGGTGGCAATCCCTAGGTGCGAAATGACTGAAGTGACCCGATGTGACAGCTTGACACATGTCCGCAACGGTCATATTTCCAATCAAAGCGCAACTTTACTTGCGGTCCAAGTAAAGCTGACTCACGGACTTGGTTCTGCTTCAGTAGCCGAAAGAACTAAGTCTTCGCTGGTGAAGCATTACCTAGCTCACATGAGATTTCTCAACTCTGGCTACTCACTGGTTTGGATTCGATCTGAGTCTTTTCACCAAAACCTTCGGAGTACATTTACTAAACCCCTCTTGATAGTGCGGTTTTTCCTACGACTCAAAGAAGTGAAAAAGAACTACGCAAAAACTACTAAGTCTTGCGCCATCTTGGTCATCTCCTTCGATGAGACTAGCTTCAGGATTCCTTATCTTTTTAGGGGTCGTCATCCGTGATGAGCTTCACTCCAGAGGATATGCTTCAGTAAATATGTAAATCTTCGTTGAAGCTTTATCACCAACCTATAACTTCAGGAACCTAACCATCTGTTTTACACTAGAAAGCTTGTTAGTTCCTCTACTGTTTTTTCCAACAATATCCAAAACTCATGGGGTTATAACTTTGCTCTTACAATCTCCCCCTTTTTGGACTATTGTTGACAAAACAGGCATCGATAATAATATGGAATTTTGAGTTGAGTTGAGAGCAAACTCTAAGATATGAAGCTTTTGACTCCCCCTGAATGCAAGCATCGAAGATTTATATAATCGAAGTGAATGCTTGATGAAGAATATCATTGATGGGAAGCCTAACACATATCTTAGTGAATCAATTGCATATAGAGAATATCTGTCTTGAAGAATATGAAATCATCCAATGACCTGTGAACTTAAAGGATAACAACCACCTGCAAGATAAAAAGATACGAGAGCAACTTGCAAGCACGGGGTTATTAACACATAAACGTAGCAGTTCACAACCGAAGTAAAACTTAAGTTACAACCCAATCGAAGCGAATGGAAAGTTTGTTGTAACTTAACACACAACGCAAAAGATCGAATCAAATCCCTAAACCCCGCAGCGAATCTAAACTCAATCGATGCTACTTTCTCCCCATTTTGTCTATAATTGGAGAAAAGGTTTAGAGGTAGATCAAGAATATCTATGCGTTAGCTGCAACCCGGGGACCCTGCTGATTGTCTTCGCCTGAAGAAGATGCATCTCCTAAAGTGTCTCCTTCGGTCGAAGCAGGTGACTCCAGCTCGTCGATGTCCATCGGCGCTTGAAGCAAATCAAGATCGCTGTCGTTGAGAGGATCATCTTATTGCTTCGAGGTATGGGAGTCTTCATCAGAGAAGGTATCGGGGCGAATCTGTTCAGCTGGATTAACAAAGAGAACTTCATCAATCTTGTCCAGCGGTGGGATCTTTGGGTTGGGGCGGTCGATCGAATCATTTCGGGAGAAGTGACGTTGAAGATGTGGATACTCCTTGAAAATGCGGTCAGCTTCAAGCTTCTTCACAGAATTGAACTTCCTTAATCCTTTCCAAGAGTGGCGCTTCAAAACCTTCAAGTACTGGTTGTTGTTTAAAGCAATGTTGCCAACTCTATTGATCTCATCTGAAAGATGTTGCATTTGGCGTTGATTTCCTTCAATGAAGTTTTCAAGCATTTGTTGAGTTCGAATGCCAACTTCAAAGTGATAAACTTCCTTCTGGAATTTCTTCGACATATTGCGTTCATTGACATGATGTCTGACTCCTACATATGTGGCAAATGGATCATTTGGCCTTCTAAAGACATTCATAGTATCGCGCACAGGAGGACAGAACAGCTTCGGGTGATGCTTCGATACGAAGTCTTCACGACGTCCATGATTGCAAATGGCTTGCATCCAGGGAGCATATGGCTTCAGTTGATGTACGAGTTCAGCAACTTGTACCATATAGCGAAGAAAACAATCCTCGAAGTCAAATACATGGCCATGGGTAAGTTTCAGCAACGCATGACGTGTATGATAATGAATGTTGGATTCTTCATGAGCAGTGCTGAGAGGCATCAGTGAGTTGGACAGGATATAAAACCAAATCTTCGAAATGAATACCAGATGCTTCGGGCGAATATTCTTAGGCATGTGATCTCCAGTGACTTCGGGATCCAGAAGTGATGCAAATTCAGCTTCAGTGGGATCAGGCAACAAATGAACCTTAGCAAGTTCTCCAGTGTGCCTTGGGATGTTTACTATATCCATGAATTCATCAGAATGCATCCTAAACACCTTTCCTTGAATCATCCACTCAAGAATCCATATACTTGTGTCTGAAAAGAACACCCTTCTGGCAGTAGAGCTTCGTGTATAGAATCTGTTGCTCGGCTGTCCAGAAACGAAGGTCATCTGCAGTCCGAGGTGAATCATATGGACTTGCGCCAAAGAATCGAAGATTCTAGCGATGAACTTCGAGATTGAATTCAGGGCCATGTCTTGAAGAAGATTCATCTCCCAAGAATATAGGAAAAGTCTCTCGTGGGTAGATGGAGTCCAGTTGAGTATCTTGAGCAGGGGTGCAGTGAGGAGTGTGCCTTCGAGAAACTATGGCTCTCTCTTGCGGTTGATTGATGATTGCCAATTCATTGGCTTCGGCATCGGCATTTGCATCGGCTTCAGCATTGACTTCAGCATTTGTTTTAGCAGCACATTCTTTGGCTTCGCCTGCTTGTTCTTCAGACTCCTCAGCAGAGTGAGCTGAGGAATAATCCTTTGCACGAATGTCTTGAGCAGGAAGAGAGGGCTCTGGCTCAAAGTTGTCGTGGGCGGACGGTTGAGGAGCAGGTTGAGGAGGAGGTGGAGTTTGAACACGGGGTTGAACGACTTCGGGAGCAGTTGGCTTCACAGAGGGTTTGGGAATAGTGATGATCTTGCATCGAGGGGGCGATGCTTGCCTTGGGGCCTTCTTGGCCGGATGAGAGCTCACCTCATCAGCTTCGTCTGTATCTGAGATAAGACGTCTCTTTATCTGTTGCAGCTGGGGAAGGGGTGAAGCTAATTTCTTGAGCATGGCTTCGCGCTTCTTGGAGTCAAGAGCCATGACTGAAGCATTATGAGTTTTGCAACATTCTTCAACTGCAGACTTGATCTTGCCTTGATACACTTGAATGTTGTGCTTCGTCTTCTCATTTACATCAGCAATTTTCTTCGAAGCAGCTTCAGCTTCGTTCTTAAAATCCTCATCTGATTCAGCATCTGCTTTCTTCTTAAATTTCAGAATTTTAGCAGTTTCAGATCTGTCCCTAGCATGCAAATCCCTTAGCTGATTGTATAAAGTTTCAATCATAGCAGAAAGAGTTGGTGAAATATAGACATTCCCAACATCCACATCTTTGGGATCAATAGCTTCAGCAAGATGGCAGAATGCCTGATTCAGGCTCAAACAGTCCCAAAGTTCTCCTTCTCTTGCATCAGGGAAGTTGTGTTCACTGTGCTCAGCTTCTTCATGAGCTTCGGGGGCAGAGGCTGCGACTGGCTTCGGAGGGATATCTTTTGGTGCCATGTCAACAGCAGCTTCCTTCTGAGCGGCTCTTGCAGCTTTCTCTGCTTTCTTAGTGCGAAGAATGTCAAGTTGAGCTTGGCGCTTGGCTTCAGCTTCACTAAGTTGTTTGGCT
This sequence comes from Bromus sterilis, assembly GCA_950022295.1. Taxonomy (NCBI): domain Eukaryota; kingdom Viridiplantae; phylum Streptophyta; class Magnoliopsida; order Poales; family Poaceae; genus Bromus; species Bromus sterilis. The sequence continues at coordinate 263,016,335 of OX465596.1, read as the reverse complement.
TCAGCAGCAGCCTTAGCCTCTTGAGCTTTAGATTCAGCGAGCTTGCGCTTCGCTTCAGCTTTCTGATTCGATTCAGCCAGCTCTTTCCTCTGCTTTTCCAACAGAGTAGCATTCTTATCAGCAATCTCTTTTTCTTTAGCTTCTTTATCAGCCTTAGCTTGGGCTTGTGCTTCAGCATGAAGGCGTTCAGCTTCAGCACGGTCACGCTTGCGCAGTTCAGCTTCAGACAGCTTCTTAGTGCCGACCTGGGCAAAAGTCTGGCCAGGCTTGGCAACAGATGCTTTCAGCTTCGAAGCTTTGGCTTGTTCAGGAGCTTTGGCTTCAGGCTTAGCGGCAGGCTTTGCCTTCGGGTCATGCCTTTCCTTTGTTCTTTGCTCAGCAGGAACAAGGCGGCGAGGTGGCTTAGTAGCCAGGGGAGCCTCAACCACCAAGTTCGTCAAATCAATATTTTTCTTGGGAACAGGAGGGTCAGTTGGATCTTGAATCCTAATGTCCTTTGGAGCAGACGGTTTCTCTCCAGCCTTCTTCTTCAGTGGCTTCCGAATCTGTTTTCTTTTAGGACTTGGGGGAATGGGAGTGTGTTCAGATTCATCATCTGCTTCGTCAGCAGGATCTTCATCAATTGAATCTTCAAGCTGTGTAGCAGCATCAGCTTCATCATCAGCTTCATTATCACCCTATTCTTCAGAAGCAGGAGGGGGTGAATCACTTAGTTTTCGAAGCTTTCGCCTCTTCTTAGGCTTCGATGCTTCGGCTTCATCTAGCCCTGCAGCAGCAAGAGCTTTGGCCTTCTTCTCTTCTCTTATTCTTTTCTTCTCAGCTAAAATTGCAAGTCTCTCTTGCTCTTCTGGATAGTCATCTGGAGTCTTGAGAGTATTCGGGTGAGGAACAGCAGGAGGCTTCGGGTAGTACTTCTTCCTGTTTGCAGCATTGTATTGGGCACACATGGCAGTGGTGTACCGATACGGAGGGCTGAAAGCAAATTGCATTGCCCACTTCCAATTTGGGATGCTCTTGTATTTGTACCACCTAATGGCCCAGTAGCGTCGAATCCTTTGCAAACGAATCTTTCTGTCATGATCAGTTTCTTCAGGCGGTGTGTCATAGCCCATCTTGAGACGAATGGCTTCGGGTATGCCTCGGGCATTCTTGACTTCCTTTGTCTTGCCACCTTTGCCTTTCTGCTTCGGTGGCTCTGGATAGTTTTCGAGCCCTTCAACGATGGGAGACTCATTCCCCATGGCAGCCTCTTCGTCAGACATCCTGTGATCAGAAATATAGATGAGAGGGAACAAGAAAAAGGAATGAATAAGCACAGGCAAAAGTTTCGACCAAAACCCAATTTTGACAAGAACCCAGAGCAATCTAAGATTAGATGCACGTCTGTTAATGGATTGAGCTAGAACTAGTTCAAGAACAAGACCTAACTCAGTCCAAACACAGAAAAGATCGAATCTCAAAACTGACCTGAGAAGATGGGATCACTTTGATGCTAAGAACAGATTTCCCAAGGATCAATGATCAGCACAGATCAAGGCAGTCCTATAAACAGAAAACAAAAACCTAACAGAACTTAGATCCAAGCCCTAGATGAAGAACACGCAGATAAGATTGGATCCAAGGAGCTTAGCGTACCCTAACTTGGTGACGCGAAGCAGCTACGGCGACGGAGTGCGGAGACTTGCTCTTCGTCGACGGGGAACGTCCACGGCGGCGGCGGTCCGGCAGTGAAGCGGCGCAATCGTCGTCGGGGACGGGAGCTCTGCGGTGTGCTCGAGGAGGAGGACGGGGAATCCGAGTGAGAATGAATCGTGGGGGAGACGGTTCACAGGATGCCTCGCCTTAAATAGGCCCGATCTGAAACGGTTGCCAGATCGTATCGGACGGTTCCCAGCGAGTGTCCCTTCCGATTCAACGGCCCAGATGGAGTGGCAGATCGCGAGCGAATCTCAACGACCCAAAATAGACAGGGACTCAACGGCCGAAGAATGAGTCTTGACCGAGAGCAAAAACTTCGATAAAGTTGGAAGCATTTGATTCGGAACTCAATGACGTTCTAAGCAATATGCTTTCTGTTTCAATTGTGCTTAACATTCAAGACAGAGTAGATTGGGAGCGAATCAGAATAGAGGGGAAGGGTCCGAAACTTATCACTTCGAAGAACAACAACGAAGCTAAAAGTGATAAGTACAGGGGACAAAAAAACATAACAATAAACACAAAACTGAAGGCAAGTGACGAACGAAACTTAAACACAGAAATTTGGACGAAGGAAAACTCAAGCGAAACTAAATAAACAAACACACAACGAAGGTGAATATATACAATGAAAAGTTTCGATCTTACTGTACATTGTGTGAGTCTAGGATGTTCAGCTCACATCTCAAAGTACAAAACCTTTTCTCGTCCAATGGCTTCGTGAAAATATCTGCCAATTGATCTTCAGTTCTTACATGGCTAATCTCAATGTCTTCGCGCTGAACATGATCTCGAAGGAAATGGTGACGAATATCAATATGCTTCATTCGAGAGTGTTGCACAGGATTGTGTGCAATCTTGATGGCACTCTCATTATCACAAAGCAGAGGGATTTTCTTCACAAATATACCATAATCTTTCAGCGTCTGCTTAAGCCAAAGTATTTGAGTGCAGCATGAGCCAGCAGCAATGTATTTAGCTTCAGCAGTAGATATTGAGACACAGTTCTGTTTCTTTGAAGCCCAACACACAAGAGATCTACCAAGAAAATGACAAGTGCCTGAGGTAGATTTCCTGTCAACCCTATCACCAGCCCAGTCTGAATCAGAATAACCAATCAAATCAAACTGAGTTCCTTTGGGATACCAAAGTCCCAATGAAGGAGTATGTGCTAGATATCGAAGAATTCGCTTCACAGCAATATGATGCGATTCCTTCGGATTTGCCTGAAAACGAGCACAAATACAAACTGATAGCATAATGTCAGGCCTAGATGCGCATAAGTACAAGAGTGAACCTATCATAGACCGATACTTCTTCTGATCGAAGGGTTTCCCTTTCTCATCAGCATCAAGAAATCCATTTGTAGGCATGGGAGTTCTGATGGTCTTGCATTCAGCAAGATCAAATTTCTTCAGGCAATCCTTCAAGTATTTTTCCTATGAAATAAAAGTACCATTCTTCTGTTGGCGAATCTGAAGTCCAAGGAAAAACTTCAATTCACCCATCATAGACATCTCATATTTCTTCGACATCATCCTTGCAAATTCTTCGCTGATTTCAGTGTTAGTACAGCCAAAAATGATATCATCTACATATATCTGACACACAAATAGATCATTGTTATATGATCGAGTGAAAAGTGTGGGGTCAGTGGTTCCTGGTTTGAAGCCTTTCTTCAGGAGGAAATCCTTCAATGTTTCATACCAAGCACGAGGTGCTTGCTTCAGTCCATACAAAGCTTTGTGAAGCCTGTACACCATATCAGGATTCTTCGAGTCTTCAAAACCTGGAGGCTGCATGACATACACTTCTTCTTCTATCTCACCATTGAGAAAAGCAATCTTGACATCCATCTGATATAGCAATATGTTCTTGTGGTTAGCAAAAGCAAGCATGACACGAATGGATTCGAGACGGGCTACTGGAGCATAGGTTTCACCAAAATCAATGCCTTCGATTTGGGTGTAACCTTGTGCTACCAATCTAGCCTTGTTCCTTACCACAATACCATCTTCATCTTGATTTTTGCGAAATATCCACTTTGTGCCAATAACATTGTGCTTCGTGGGATCTGGCCTGTCAACAAGTGACCAGACTTTGTTCCTTTCAAATTGCTGAAGTTATTCCATCATAGCTAATAACCAATCCGGGTCCTTCATGGCTTCATCATACTTTGAAGGCTCTAGCATGGAGACAAAAGAAAAACTTCCACAGAAGTTAGCCAAGCGAGTACGAGAACGAGTAGTGGGACGACCTGGTTGATTGATATCTTCGAGGATCGAATCCACATCAACTCTTCTTCGAACTCGTGATAATGTAGCATCATTTGCTTCAGGCTCAGATTTTTCTTCAGGATCTGCTTCAGCTTCAGCTTCGGCATTTCCTTCAGGATTTTCATTTCCTTCGTTCCCTTGTCCTTCTTCGTCCTGTTCACCATTTGCTTCAGGATGTTGATCTCCAGCGCCCCGGGCTATGTGTGGGAACATTGGACCATCATCATCCCTAACAGCTTGACGTGGATTGGCTTCAACAGGGCAAATCTCTCCAATAGCCATGGACCTGATTACTTCATCAAGTGGAGGTTAATCTAGATCATGAGGCAAATGCTCTTTTTGAGAGCCATTAGTTTCATCAAACCTTACATTCACAGTTTCCAAAACTTTCCCAAAGTGAGAGTTATAGACTCTATAAGTGTGAGAGTTTGAGCCATAACCTAAAAGAAAACATTCATGTGCCTTAGGGGAAAATTTGGAGCTATGATTCATATCTCTAATAAAGCATGGAGCACCAAATACCCTAAGATATGAGACATTTGGTTTGTTACCAGTGATAAGTTCATATGAAGTTTTCTTCAGAAACTTGTGAAGGTAAACCTTGTTGATGATGTGACAAGCAGTGTTAATTGCTTCGGCCCAGAACCTAATAGGAGTCTTGTATTCAGCAAGCATAGTTCTGGCCATCTCAATGAGAGTTCTATTCTTCCTTTCAACTACACCATTCTGTTGAGGTGTATATGCAGCAGAGAATTCATGAGTAAAACCATGATCATCAAGAAAATCTTCAATATGAGTATTTTTGAATTCGGTTCCATTATCACTTCGGATATGCTTCAGAGATAATTCATATTCTGTTTGAGCTCTCTTAGCGAATGACTTGAAGATTTCAACAACTTTTCTCTTGTCATCCAAGAAGAAAACCCAAGTATAACGAGAGAAATCATCAACAATAACAAGACCATATTTGTTTCCTCCCAGGCTTGCATAGTTTTGAGGACCAAATAGATCCATATGAAGCAATTCAAGAGGACGAGTGGTAGTCATGATAGTCTTCGCTGAATGATGTTTCTTCGTGATCTTACCAGCTTCACAACCACTGCAGAGACGATCCTTATCAAATTTTACTTCGCTAAGACCAATAACATGATTCTTCTTCACTAAATTATGAAGATTTCTCATCCCTTCATGACCAAGTCTTCGATGCCATAACCAACCAGATGAAGCTTTTGCCATTAAGCATGTGGATACAGCAGGGCCCGAAGAAAAATCAACAATGTATAAATCTCCCTTTCGGTAACCCTCGAAGACAAACGTATACTCATCCTGTGAAAAGACAACACAACGCGAAGCAGAAAATAGAACAAGCATACCCATATCGCATAACTTTGAAATAGACATAAGATTATATCCAAGAGATTGGACTAGCATAACCTTGTCAATGTGCTTATCCTTCGATATGGCAACCTTTCCCAAACCTAACACTTTACCCTTATTGTTATCACCGAAGGTAATGAACTTCTGAGAAGATTGAGATAGTTTTTCTTCGGTGAATAACTCCTTGTCTCCGGTCATATGATTTGTACAACCACTATCCATGACCCATTCGGATCCACCGGAGACATAGCCCTGCAGAAGAATTAGTTCTTCTTAACCACCCACAAACAAGCAGGTGACTGAGAAGATGTTGAAGCACTGGTTGAAGCAATATTAAATCGAGAAGGAGTGTATTGCTTCGGTGTACCATCAAGCACACCATAAATGTAAGTCCTCTGCGAATGGTTAGCATAAGAGTGAGCATATGCAATCTTAGTATGATTATTATGAGGACGATACGTATGGCGACCAGTACGATAGTATTGCTTCTGCGGAACATTTGATTCGGGCACTAATGGATCATTTCTCGTCTCAAGAGAATAGAAATGATTCAGTGGTACTGAAGACTTTCCCTGCATAGTATGGTTAGCAGGCAGTTTTTCCACTAGTGCTTTCTGCACCCATATCTGCCTCTTATAGAAGCCATTCTTTGGTGGAGTACCTACATACTCAGCTGTAACTTTTCCCTGTTCATCTTTCATGAGTTTGTAGTCTGAATCAAGTGATTCATCCACAGTGGCTTTGTTCATTTTGCAGTCGAAACCTGAGAGGTTAGCAATATCAATGGGTTTCTCCTTCGCTAGAACCCAAACAGTCTTAGGATACTGCTCAGGCTCCCAATAGGTGCCATCAGGGTTTATCTTTCTCTCGAAACCAACACCCTCATTCCTGGGATTCCTGTGAAGGAGAGCCTTCCTCAGGATATCACAGAGATACTGGTGTCCTTGCACACTTTTGAACATGCCTGTTTCAAATAAGTTTATCAACCTGAGGAGTTCCTCGATAACAGCAGGATTTTCCTCATCAGAGGCATTGGTATCATCAATAACAATGGGAGCTTTCCCTTTGCAAACAGTTTTGCTTCGTTCCAAGCAATCCAAACAAGGTGATTCAGTTTTATGATTTGCTTCAAAACCTTGTTGAGCCATGAGAGAGAGATTGACATTTTCCAATTCTTCATGAGCCTCTTTCAGTTTTTCGAGAGCCATTTTCCTCTGAAGAAATTCATAGGTGAGCTTCTCATAATCAACTGAAAGAATATCATGCCGAGAGGATAATTCTTCAAACTTCTCCTTCAGAGCAGCATGCTCATTAGTTAAAGTTTGACCTCTCTCAATCTAATCGATCAACAAAGTTTCTGATTTCTTAATTGTTTTGCTTAGTGAATCAAGTTCATCTTGTTGAATTGAAGCAATCTTAGCAAGTTTAGCATAGCTTATCTTTGAGTCACTTTCATATGAGGAACAATCAGAAGTGTCATAGTTTGATTTGGATGAATATACCTTAGCCTTGGCCATGAAGCAATATGCAGGAGTTTCATCTTCACTGCTGTTGTTGGTGAAGAATGAGCTCGAAGCATTTGTTGAAGCATCTGCCGAAGCGAAAGCCAAACCAGCAACACCATCTGATTCGGACCCAGACCCAGACCTTGAGTCTTGTTCAGCTTCGGAACCAGAGGCTTCGTCTTCAGAGTTCATCTCCTTTCCCAGATAGGCCTTGGCACGGTGAGAGCTGCTTCGACGAGACGAGTAAGTCTTCGATGAAGAACCCTCACGCTTCTTATGATACTTCTTCCTCTGATCATCATCAGAATCTTTCTTCTTTTCTCTTCTTGAACTGGAATCATGTCTCTTTGACTCATGACTTCTGGAGGATCTGTGAGACTTCGATGAAGAGTCTCTAAGCGAATGCTTTGATTTGTTCTCAGCTTCCCACAGAAGGCAATCAGCAATGTAGTGACCTGGTTTCTTGCACTTATAGCAGCAATTGTCCTTTGATGGAGAGCTTCTTGAGGATGAACGGTGAGAAGAATGACTTGAGCTTCTTGAAGGATAGCTCTTCTTCGGTGAAGAAAAACCTTTTCTCTGAAAGCGATTGAAGCGTCTCATGATCAGTGCTAGATCTTTTCCAATGCTTGCAGGATCATCTGATTCGACACCTGAAGCAGAACTGACTTCGGGTGAAGAATGACGCGAAGCTTTTCCTTTCAAGGCATGAGATCTTCTTCGAGAACCATTTATATCACGTTTCTCATCTTCTTCCATCTCAAAGGTATTGAGTCTCTCAAGAATATCAGCGGTGACAAGACGTCTGAAGTCAGTCCTTTCCTTGATCATCAGCACAATGTGATCAAACGAATCATCCAATGAGCGAAGCAGAGTTCTAACAACTGAGTGGGGAGTAATGTCATCAGCACCAAGTGAGATCAACTCATTTGCAAGAGCAGTGAGTCTGCTGTAAATGGAGCTGACTTTTTCACCCTCATTTCTCTTGAATCGATAGAATTTGCTTCGAAGTGTGTCAATTCTGGCATCCTTCTGGGTAACAACACCTTCACCAATCTTTTCAAGATAGTCCCAGACACCTTTGGCCGAAGGAATATTCTTCACTTCATGATACTTCTCTGGTGTCAAATGATTGGTGATGAAAACCCAAACTTCAGAATCAAGATCAATCAGCTTCGCTTCTTCAGGAGTGATGGCGTTCTTGTCTGCAACAGTGACTCCATACAAGACAACTTGCCAGGCAGTTGAGTTGATAGCCATAATATTTCTCTTCATCTTGTCCTTCCAGTATGAATATTCCTTTCCATTGAACACGGGTATGGGTTCGCCGGAGCGAATGGCTGCGAAAGAAATACTTGCAAAACACTCTAGGAGGTTAATCCAAATAAAGAGTGACTAGCTCTGATACCAATTTTAAGTCCAAGTATGTGATTAGAGGGGGAGGGGGTGAATGATCACTTCAAATTTTCGCATGAAACTATGAAGTGAAGCATAACTTAGCAGCAGAAGAGTTGCAACAGAAAGGTAAACATTGAAGCAGAACAGGATTGAAGCATAACATAGCGAATCAAAAGCATCGAATCAATTGCATTGAAGCAAATCACTGAAGCAATTGATAAACTGAATGTAAGTGCGGAAAGTAAAACGAACTCTTGACTCGGCGATGTTTGTTCGACCAGTTCACACTCTGCAAAGTGCTACGTCTGGTTGGAGGGACTTGTGATTGAACACAGGAGCTAACCTCTCTCCGTCCGTATCTCCACTGCACCAGTCTCCTTGAGCTTGGTCAGTTCTTCACTCGTGGTTGATTATTGAGGAAATCGCCGAAACCTTTGACAAACTGGACTTCGAGGCGACAATAACTCTTCGCTCTCTGAAGAACAACTCTCTAACCGTCTAGGAGAATTGCAGTTCTCCAAGATAAAAAAAGGCTAGCAAATTTCTTCCTAAGTCATAATGAATCAACTCAGATCAATAGGACTTATGCTTCGGTGGATGGGTTTTTCAGTTTGCTTCGGTGGGGTTGCTCTCTCTCTCTTCACTGTAAGAGGAAATATTCTTGGAGCAGCCACCGGCCAATGAGGGCGGGGGTGGCGTATTTATAGGTGGCAATCCCTAGGTGCGAAATGACTGAAGTGACCCGATGTGACAGCTTGACACCTGTCCGCAACAGTCATATTTCCAATCAAAGCGCAACTTTACTTGCGGTCCAAGTAAAGCTGACTCACGGACTTGGTTCTGCTTCAGTAGCCGAAAGAACTAAGTCTTCGCTGGTGAAGCATTACCTAGCTCACATGAGATTTCTCAACTCTGGCTACTCACTGGTTTGGATTCGATCTGAGTCTTTTCACCAAAACCTTCGGAGTACATTTACTAAACCCCTCTTGATAGTACGGTTTTTCCTACGACTCAAAGAAGTGAAAAAGAACTATGCAAAAACTACTAAGTCTTGCGCCATCTTGGTCATCTCCTTCGATGAGACTTGCTTCAGAATTCCTTATCTTTTTAGGGGTCGTCATCCGTGATGAGCTTCACTCCAGAGGATATGCTTCAGTAAATATGTAAATCTTCGTTGAAGCTTTATCACCAACCTATAACTTCAGGAACCTAACCATCTGTTTTACACTAGAAAGCTTGTTAGTTCCTCTACTGTTTTGTCCAACAATATCCAAAACTCATGGGGTTATAACTTTGCTCTTACAGATGCAAAGGAAGAAAATGAATCTGAATTGGAGCTCGCATCTCTAGAAGCATAGTTGGAATAATTTCCTTTGCCTTCGATGACCGACGGAGCGGCAGGGCGAGGAGAAATTATGGTAACATCCACATTTTCATCTTCGTATTCAGTGAGGGCCGAAGAGAAATCCTTTTAAGTTTCGAGAGGAGGAGGAGGGCAGTGACTTCTTACTCAATCGGAGCACTTGGCTCGATCACAGCAGGGCAGAGGCAGCAATTGTTTGTTGGTCTTGGACGGTTGGCGGTGGAGTAGCTTGTCGAGGTGGAGTAGGAGTGATACGCGAGAGATGATAATTTCTTCTCTCCCTTCGTTGGTTACCCCAAGTGGAAGGTGAGATGCAGCGTAGCGGCAAGTTTCCCTTGGTGAAGATACCAAGGTTGAGATCGACCAGTAGGACTCCGATAATGATAAGTAGGTGTCAGCGGCGCAACTGACGTGGAGATGCACACAAACACAAATAACTTTGCTCCCAACGAAGTTCAGAGATGTTGTCAATCTCTCTGGTCTTTTTGTTTACAAAGGATCAAAACACAAAGGATAATGATAATGATGATATCAACTGAAAGTAAAAGCGGAAAAGTAAATAAGCGTGTAAACAATGATGAGAATATGGAACGGGGTCCCGTGATGTTCACTAGTGATGTCTCTCTCCCAAAAGACGATAAAAATGCTATGCGAGGTGAACAAATTACTGAAGAGCAATTGACAGGATTATAAACGCACCGCAATGCTAACTACGCTACAAAGAAAGGAAGAGGCTCAAAAGCATGGGCAGTACGCCAAAATAAGTAGACCAAAATCCAACTGCATCTACTATTAATGATCCACCTTGAGATATCTATCCAGAATATCTCGTTGGTATTAAGTTGCGAGCCCCACCCAAGACATGTAGACCGAAATCCATCTGCATCTACTCACTAATCACCCACCTTGAGATATCTATCCATAACATCTCGCTGGTATTAAGTTGCGAGCCCCACCCAAAGTGTAAACCCAAAGCAACAGACAACTGCATTAAAAAGCACTTTGCGTAAAGTAAACAATCTTTGCAACCGCGATTACAAGCACCGTTATTTTCCCCCTTGTGGCAACAACACATCCAATAGACTCATATTTCTGTCACTCAAGCATGTCATCGGGGGGATGAAACCACAATCGAGCATAACGTTCCCTCTTGGAGTTACTACCTACTGAAAGTCCAAGTATGGGATCAGAGGGAGAGGGGGTGAATGATCACTTCAAATTTTCGACTGAAGCTTTGAAGTGAAGCATAAGTTAAGTAGGAAGGGATAGCAGAAACAAGTAACAGGGAAGGAAAACAGGAAGCGAAACTAAATACAGCGAATCAAAATACATTGAAGCATAACTGGGAAGAAAATGCAATACGTAATGTAAGAGCTTGATGTAAATCGAACTGTGACTCGACGATGTTTGTTCGACCAGTTCACGCTCTGCAAAGCGCTACGTCTAGTTGGAGGGACTGGTGATTGAACACCTGGAGAAAAACTCTCTCCGTCGGTTGCTCCACTGTACCAATCTCCTTGAGCTTGGCCAGTTTTGAATCGGGGTAGATTATCAAGGAAATCTCCGAAACCTTTGACAAACTTGATCTTCGAGGCGACAATTACTCTTCGCTCTCTGAAGTCGACACTCTAACCGTCTAGGAGAATTGCAGTTCTCCAAGATAAAAAGGCTAGCAAGCTTTCACCTAAGTCATCTCGAATCTACTCAGATCAATGGGACTTAGGCTTCGGTGTTCTGGGTTTTGGGTTATGTTTCGGTGGCGTTCTTGGGGTACTCTCTTCAATCTCTCTTAGGAATATTCTTAGAGCAGCCACCCGCAAACGGAGGAGGGGCGGCGTATTTATAGTTGGCGGTCCTGAGGTGCGAAATGACCGATTTGACCTGAAGTGACAGCTTGACACGTGTCCACAACTGTCGGATTTGTCATTACTGAGCAACTTTACTTGAGAACAAGTAAAGCTGACTCACGGAATTAGTTCTGCTTCGGAAGCCAAAGAACGAAGTCTTTGCTACCGAATCTTAACTCAGTGCACATGAGATTTCTTCACTCTGGCTTCTCACTTAATTTAGATTTGATCTGATCATTTTCTCAATAGCTTCGGTGTCCACAAACTAAAACCCCTCTTGATAGTACGGTTTGTCCTATGACTCAAGGACCGAAAAAGAACTACACAAAAACAACTAAGTCTTGCTCTGTCTTCTTCATTTCCTTCGATGAGTCAAGCTTCAGGACACCTTCATTTTTAGGGGTCATCCTCCGTGATTAAGCTTCGTTCAAGGGGTAATTCTTCGTCATCTTAAAAACCTTCCTTGAAGCTTTATGACCTAGCTTGTCCTTTAGGAATCTATTCAGCTGTTTAAACTAGAATACATTGTTAGTTCCTCTACTGCCTTGTCCAACAATATCCAAAACACATGGGGGAAAAACTTTGCTCTTACAATCTCCCCCTTTTTGGACTATTGTTGACAAAACAGGCATCGATAAAAGATATTGAAGTTTTTGTGAAGTGATGTGAAAAATTCTAAGATATGAAGTTTTTGGCTCCCCCTGAATGCAAGCATCGAAGATTTATATAATCGAAGTTAATGCTTGATAGATATTTCTTTGGTGGAGAGCAAAACAAATATCTTAGCGAAGACAATTGCATTTAAAGATAGATTTCCAGATATATGTGCAATTGATTCCAATGACCTGTGACTTAGAAAATAATAACCACCTGCAAGATAGAGGATACAAGGCAATACTTGCGAGCAAAGGGTTATTAAAACTTAAGTGTAGCACAGGAGTAGCATAACCGAATGTAAACTTAAGTTACAACCCAATCGAAGGGAATGGAATGTTTGTTGTAACTTAAACCAAGTGAAGCAAAATGCGAATAGCAAAAGCCCTTTCCCCGATGCAAATCTAACTCATCGATGCCAACATTCTCCCCCTTTTTGTCAATGATTGGACAAAAGGTTGGGAAGAGGCTCGAAAGATCTATTTCGTGGCATCAGCACCATTGGAACCCGACGAGGCGGAGCTTGACGTAGACTCATCCGAAGAAGATTGGTCTCCTGAAGATTCTTCTTCCGACTCGAGCGAAGGAATAACTTCGAGGTTCTTCTGGGTGATGAGGTTGATGTCGAGGTCACTGTCGTCGAGGCCGTCGTCGTCCTTCGAAGTAATGGAGTCGTTCTAGGAGACGGTGTCCGGCCTGATTGGATCGGGCTCGTTGACAAAGAAAACTTCATCAATCTTGTGCAGGGGTGGGAGCTTTTGATTCGGGCGATCAACGGTATCATCTCTTGAAAAGTTTCGCTGGAGGTGCTCATACTCTTTGTAAATGCGATCTTTGCGAAGGCCTTTAACGGATTTGAATTTTCTGAGTCCCTTCCAGGAACGACGCTTGAGCACACGAAGATACTGATTGCTATTGAGTGCAATGTTGCCAACACGATTGACTTCATCAGCAAGGAAATGCATCTGGCGTTGATTGGCTTCAATGAAGTTTTCAACCAATTGCTGCGACCGAAGATTTACTTCAAAGTGATGACAATCCTTCTGGAATTTCTTCGAGATGTTGCGCTCATTGACTTCATGGCGCACCCAACATATGTAGCAAAGATGTCGTTGGGTTTCCTCAGCAATTCCAAAGTGTCGCGCACTGGAGGTGTGAAAAGCTTCGGATGATGTCTGGCCACAAAGTCATCATTTATGCCATAGTTGCAAACAGGCTGGAGCCAGGGAGCATATGGCTTCAGCGTGAAGGGCAGTTCAGCAACATGCACCAAGGTTAGAATGAAGCAATCTTCGAAGTCAAAGACCAACCCATGTGTAAGCTTCATAATTGCATGCCTTGTCTCTGGATATAGATTTGATTCCTCCGAAGCAGTACTCAATGGGATCAAAGATTTCGACAAGATATAAAACCAAGTCTTGGAGATGAAGTTCAAGTGCTTCGGGCGAATATTTTTGGGAATGTAATCTGCTGTGACTTCAGTATCCAGCAAGGTGGCAAATTGTTCTTCAGTCAGATCTGGCTCCATATGAATCTTTTCAAGTTCGCAAGTGTGCCTTGTTATATTGACAATGGTTTCTCTGTTGTTCCACCCCAGGGAGCTAGGGGGCTTCCCACATTAGTTTGGGTAGCTAAACCGACCTCGCCCAGACGGTAGAGACCAATTCGAGAGCGCGGCTGGCTTTAGAGTTGGATGTCGACTCACCGGGGGCCACCCGGATTTGTTCGTTGTTAGCTAGAGGGACCTGTCGTTTCAGATCTCTCGGGACTAAATCATAAAATGGCTGCCTGTGATGGGTAGAAACTGAGAGAGATGGGCGTGCATGAGGAGCCTTGTAATGGGCAGTTGGTACACCCCTGCAGGATTAAATCTTTTCGAAAAGTCGTGTCCACGGTTATGGACGACTTGAAACCTACGCCTTGTTCATAGATAACATCAACTGAATCATATTTAATAACTTGTTCAACGTGTGTGTGCATTGAATGCTTCTTCTTCGTCAGGATGCGAAGAGGAGGACAAGGATAGGATAGGTGTTATGTTTGCGTAAGTAGCTGATAGCAAGACTTGTTGGAGGTGATTCCTCATCGAATGCTTGGCTTCTTATCTTACTCTCTAGATCGTTAGCCACTTCATAAATGCTAGTGCGACAGCAACCTCACCACTTACCCCATCCTTACCGTAAACTACTAGTTGTCCTAGAATGACGAGTGATGAAATCCTTGCTGGGTTAGTTGACCACTACAGTTGGATGCTGAGTACTTCTGTACTCATGATACTACCCCCAAACTCTTTTCAGGGTTCTTGATCGACAACAGGTATGGTGATCAACGTTTCACGTGGATACTCGACGACGACTAGTTAGGCGGATCCCGGCGGAGGGCCTGGACCCGTGTGGTTATGGGGATCGATGATTTTCTCTTTGCCAGTAGGCATTTGATTGTAGTCTGCCCTCAGACATATACCTTCCGCTGATGTATTGTATTTAAGGCAGTTGTATGCCGATTGTATGAGATGTTGTATCCTTGTATCTGTAATATTGTGATATCATGTTGGAAATCCGGAGCATATGGCTATGTCATATGTCGCGGTGGGACCGATATGTGATTCGTCCCCGGATCTGGATGGAAACATCTATATCTGGAATAGTACCGCATATCGGGCCTTACATACAGCCAAAAATAATATCATCCACATATATTTGACACACAAACAAATCACCATTATAAGAACGAGTGAAAAGAGTTGGGTCAGTTGTTCCTGGTTTGAAGCCTTTCTTCAGAAGGAAGTCCTTCAGGGTGTCATACCAAGCACGAGGTGCTTATTTCGGCCCATAAAGAGCCTTGTGAAACCTGTACACCATGTTAGGATTCTTCGAGTCTTCAAAACCTGGAGGCTGCATAACATACGCTTCTTCTTCGATTTCTCCGTTAAGAAAAGCACTTTTCACATCCATTTGATAAAGTAGGATACCATTGAAATTTGCAAAAGCAAGCATAACACGAATGGATTCGAGACGAGCAACTGGAGCATAAGTTTCGCCGAAATCGATACCTTCGATTTGGGTGTACCCTTGTGCTACCAGTCGCGCTTTGTTTCTTACCACAATACCATCTTCATCTTGCTTGTTGCGAAAAATCCACTTTGTACCAATGATGTTGTGCTTCGTGGGATCAGGCCTTTCAACTAAGGACAAGACTTTGTTTCTCTCGAACTGGTTAAGTTCTTCGAGCATAGCACTTAACCAATCTGGATCCTTCATGGCTTCATCAAACTTTGAAGGTTCTAGCATGGAGACAAATGAAAAGTTTCCACAGAAGTTAGCCAAACGAGTACGAGAGCGAGTTGTGGGATGACCTGGTTGTTGAATTTCTTCAGGGATCGAATCAACATGAACTCTTCTTCTCACTCGAGTCAGTGCATTTTCAATGACTTATGGCTCTGGTTCTTCTTCAGGATCAGCATTTCCTTCGGGATCAACATTTCCTTCAAGATCTGCATTTCCTTTAGGATCTGCATTTTCTTCGTTCACAGGCTCTTCTTCATCATGTACATCATTAGCTTCAGGATATTGACTTCCAGCGCCCCGGGCTATGTGTGGGAACATTGGATCATCATCATCTTGATTTTCTTGACGTGGATTTACTTCGACAGGACAAATCTCTCCAATAGCCATGGACCTGATCACTTCATCAAGAGGAGGTTCGTCTAGATCATGAGGCAAATTCTCCTTTTGAGAGCCATTAGTTTCATCAAACCTCACATTTACAGTTTCCATAACCTTCCCAAAGTGGGAGTTATATACTCTGTAAGTGTGAGGGTTTGAGCCATAACCTAGTAGAAAACCTTCATGTCCCTTAGGGGCAAATTTGGAGCTATGATTCATATCTCTAATAAAGCAAGGAGCACCAAATACCCTAATATACGAAACATTGGGCTTGTTACCAGTGATAAGCTCATGTGAAGTCTTCTTCAGAAATTTGTGAAGGTAAACCTTGTTGATGATATGACATGCAGTGTTAATTGCTTTGGCCCAAAACCTGATAGGAGTCTTGTATTCATCAAGCATAGTTCTGGCCATTTCAATAAGAGTTATATTCTTCCTTTCAACTACACCATTCTATTGAGGTGTATAAGGAGCAGAGAATTCATGAGTAAAGCCATGATCATCAAGAAATTCTTCAATATGAGTATTTTTGAATTCAGTTCCATTATCACTTCGGATATGCTTCAGAGATAATTCATATTCAGTTTGAGATCTCTTAGCGAATGACTTGAAAATTTCAACAAATTTGTTCTTGTCATCCAGAAAGAAAACCCAAGTATAACGAGAAAAATCATCAACTATGAAGAGACCATATTTATTTCCTCCCAGACTTGCATAATTTTGAGGACCGAAAAGATCCATGTGAAGCAATTCAATGGGACGAGTAGTGGTCATGATAGTCTTCACTGAATGATGTTTCTTCGTAATTTTGTCAGCTTCACAAGCACCGCAGAGACAATCCTTATCGAATTTTACTTCGCTAATGCCAATAACATGCTTCTTCTTCACTAGATTTTGAAGATTTCTCATCCCTGCATGACCAAGTCTTCGATGCCATAACCACCCAGATGAAGCTTTTGCCATTAAGCATGTGGATACAGCAGGGCCCGAAGAAAAATCAACAATGTAAAAATACCCTTTTCGGTAATCCTCGAAGACAAACGTATAGTCATCCTGTGAAAAGACAACACAGCGCGAAGCCGAAAATAGAACAAGCATACCCATATCGCATAACTTAGAAATAGACATGAGATTATAACCAAGAGATTGAACTAGCATAACCTTGTCAATGTGCTTATCTTTCGATATGGCAACCTTACCCAAACCTAAAACTTTACCCTTGTTGTTATCACCGAAGGTAATGTACTTCTGAGAAGATTGAGATAGTTTTTCTTTGGTGAATAACTCCTTGTCTCCGGTCATATGATTAGTGCAACCACTGTCCATGACCCATTCAGATCCACCGGAGACATAGCCCTGCAGAAGAATTAGTTCTTCTTAACCACCCACAAACGAGCAGGTGACTGAGAAGAGGTGGAAGCACTTGTTGAAGCAATATCAAATCGAACAGAGTTATATTACCTAGGGGGGCCATCAAGTACACCATAAATGTAAGTCCTCTGTGAAGGGTTAGGATATGAATGAGCATATGCAATCTTATCATTATTATCACGGTGACGGTAAGTATAGCGACCCGTTCGATAGTATTCCTTTTGAGAAACATTTGATTCGGGCACCAGTGAGTCATTTCTCTCCTCGAGAGAATAGAAGTGTTTCGGTGGTACCGAAGACTTTCCTTGCATAGAATGGTTAGCAGGCAATTTCTCAACGAGTGACTTGCGCACCCAGATTTGTCTCTTATAGAAACCATTCTTTGGAGGGGCACTAATTTTAACGGGGATAAGCCCCGGAAAATCCCATGGTCAGGGACCCTGGGTTAGTCATAGAGAAGGAACAAGTTGGACGATACTCGTCGGCTAACAGGAGAAGTACTTCCTGCTCTTTATTATTGCGTGAGGGGGCGATTACAAAGGAGGCCAAGGCGATTTCTCGCAAGACCAGGAGAGTAGATTGTGTATTGGATTGATCTCGACGTCTCCCCTCCCAGCCTTTATATATTAGGCTAGGTCTCGGGGAGTCCGTGCTAGGTTACAAAGATAGTTTCCTAGTTCTAGTCTTGCCTTGTACGCCAAGTCGTGCCTTTCATACTAGTCGCGGACTCCTATGTCGGTGCTTGGTCGGGAAAGTCATGGGCCTGTCGTGGCTTACCAGCGGGCCTTCTGTCTTCATATGCACCGAGTATCCTCATGCGTAGGAGTCATGGGATCACCCCCTCGTCATTAGCCCTCGAGTGCCTGGGGGACTCGAAGAGTAGCGCAGGGACTCGAATTCGTCAACGCTTTATTGTTTGTAGGCGCGGCACTGCCGCGGGTCGCTGGCAGTTTTGAGCCATGACAATACCTATTTCGGGGGATTGCTAAGATGAAAAGGGCCCAAGGAGTCGACTGGTCGAGCCTTGGTGAATTGCGCTAGTGGAAAATACCGTAGTAGCCCAATCAAGCTCACGTCCCTCGACATGAACTTGGAACGACCGGTGTCAAGCAAAGTCATGCCGCTGCAGGTCTTATAGGATCAATTGCTGTCAGTCTAAGAAAATAGCCTGAGCGCGTCAGCTCGGCTCTTTCTATCATGCGAGCGCATGGAAAGGTCGGGAGTGAAACCGCTCTGCGGCAAGTCCTGGACCGGCCGTTCTGCACAGCGGGCCTTACCTACACGCTAAGCTTGCGTGGCATCTGGGTACAGTGTGTTGTAGCCCAGGCATAATTGTTTTTTGTAGAGGCACGGAGCCTGGTGAGCGATGCACCCACTTGGAATAAACAATCAAGTGAGCTATTTAGCAGTCACTCGCGGAGCTTGTAATGAACTCAGGAGAGGAAAATAAGAAAGCACCCACTCTGAAAGTCGTCGAGTGTGCGAGTAGATCATATTGTCGAATACTTGTTGAGTCTTTTCCGAGTGGTCACTCGAATGCTTTACTGTCTTCAGGGTGAGGGAGCACCCGAACTCTGAGAGTATGTTGTTTCTGCTGGTGCGAGTGATAACTCAAGCACGTCTTCGCCTTCTGGGTGAGGGAGCACCCGAACTCGAATAAAGGTACTCCCAATGGGAGTAAGAGATTTTTCTTTAAAAATCAGAAAATTTGGACATCAAGAAATAGGTAGCTTTTGGAGTCTTCTGTTCTTTCCAATTGTTTTTATCTTGATCCGTCCCTTTTGAGATGTCACGCTGACATGTATTGCCATGTTGTTTGGCGACCTATGATGATGCTTGCTTCTTTGATCCGTCGCATCTTTTGGCCCGTCATAATGATGGTTTGGATGTCATGTTGCCTGGTGTCTGTTGGATTTCCAAGGCTTGTATGGGAAACAGGCGAGATTTGACGTGTCCTTTAAATAGTGCTGACCGTGTGAAGGCATCTTGTCTTCGAATTCGTAACGCCCGGCCCGTTTGGTCTTTGACGTAATGATGGCGCCGCCTGGGCTTCTGCGTGTTTTCCCCGGTCTGCCCTTGGATTGTGTTATAAATACCTCATGTTGTTGCCTGTCCTTGGCATCCATTCTTCGCATCTTTATCTTCTGGTTATTATTCATATGGCGCCCAAGTGTGGTGGTGGTGTGACTGCGCGAGGTCGTGGCCGCCGTGGCCGTGGTGGACGCACGCCTCGCTCTTCACGCGGTGGACGTCGTGGTGTTGCGTCGGCGCCTTCTTCTTCTTCCATGGAAGATGGTTTTTGGCGCTATGATTTTCTTTTGCGTGTTCTTAGCCGGACCGCTGCCCAGATTCCTCTTCCACTCTCATTTGCCTCCATTGCTTCTGAGCTTAACTTGAGGGGTTTCTGGCTCCATCTTCACGGATGCACTAGGCCTTCTTCTTGGGTGGAGTTGGAAGTTGATAATTCATCCTTGGTTTTTCTTGGATCTGGCTAGAGGGTGTTTTCTCGTCGGTTGAATCTGCGTGACGGAGATAGCCTTTGCTGTCGTTTTGATGGCGAAGATACTCTTACTGTTCGCGCATTTGATGCTGGTGGAAATCGTCTGGATCCGTACTGGGAGTAAACAAGCAGTGGCGATTCTGATGGGTCGAGTGGTGGTTCGCCTGCTTCTCCTGTGACTTCATCTTCGGCCGATTCCTCGGCTTATGGTGCTTGCTCTTCTAGTTCTAAAGATGAGCTAGACTTCGAGCTGATCGTCAAGCGGCTGCGTCAGTAGGCGAGGCACCTTGTAGAATTGGAGGACGACGACTTGCTTCTTTGCGGACTGGGTTGCTACTTTGTTTGTGGTGATGCTCCTCAAGTTTTGGTACGACAGTGCCAATTATCTCATCATGACCATACATGTAGAAGTCATAATTCCTTGGGATAGTTGTAACCCGTCTGGTACTTTCTCGAGTCCTTTTGTAGCGATGACTGTCCTTTTACTCTTTTGTAATGGGAATTGTCCTCGACTCCTTTGTAATGGAAATTGTCCTTGACTCCTTCGTAATGGAAATTGTCCTCGACTCCTTTGTAATGGAAATTGTCCTTGACTCCTTTGTAAGGAAGAACTGTCTTCGACTCCTTTGTAAGGAAGAAATGTCTTCGACTCCTTTATAAGGAAGAACTGTCTTTGACAACTTTGTAATGGAAATTGTCCGGCGGATGCGCGGCAGCGCTCCCGATGGGAGTAGCCCCCGAGGCTACGTTTGATTTTTAGAATCAGGCGTAGGCTTGAGATTTTTGTTTGCCTGGGTTGTCCTTTCCCGTTGCTATTTTATTCCAAGTTTTTTATCGGGTGCGCGTCAGCGCTCCTGATGGGAGTAGCCCACGAGTCTTTAAGTGATCGCTTGCGATCAGGTGAAGACTAAAGAACTTTGCGTTTTTTCGATATGATTTGCAGATGAGCTTGAGTCTCTCGGGGGGAGTTTTATGCTCGAGCCCCTGAGTGTTTTTAAGTATAGTCGCATGAGCGAAGATAGCGTCTCTCGGGGGGGGGAGTTTATGCTCGAGCTCCCGAGTGCTTTTAAGTATAGTCGCATGAGCGGGGATAGCGTCTCTCGGGGGGAGTTTATGATCGAGCCCCCGAGTGCTTTTAAGTATAGTCGCATGAGCGAGGATAGCGTCTCTCGGGGGGAGTTTATGCTCGAGCACCCGAGTTCTTTTAAGTATAGTCGCATGAGCGAGCATAGCGTCTCTCGGGGAGAGTTTATGCTCGAGCCCCCGAGTGCTTTTAAGTATAGTCGCATGAGCAAGGATAGCGTCTCTCGGGGGGAGTTTATGCTCGGGCCCCCGAGTGCTTTTAAGTATAGTCGCATGAGCGAGGATAGCGTCTCTCGGGGGGGTTTATGCTCGAGCCCCTGAGTGCTTTTAAGTATAGTCGCATGAGCGAGGATAGCGTATCTCGGGGGGAGTTTATGCTCGAGCCCCCGAGTGCTTTTGAGTAAAGTGTTTGGGCAGCATTATTTTATTTCTTCGAGTTTTACATGGGTTGCCAATCGGTGCTGCAGACGATGTCTCTGACAATGCCTAGAGGACTATGGGTAGAACAGGCGTAAGTTCGCTACGTTCCATGGATTTCCCACGTCCTCGTTGGTTTTGGGGTTCTTCAACCTGTATGCGCCTCCTCCTATGACTTCCGAGATCATGAGCGGCCCCTCCCATTGCGGGGCAAGCTTGTGCACTTTTTCCTGTATTAGCCGCAACACGAGGTCTCCTTTGGTGAACGTTCTGGTCCGCATGCAACTACTTTGATATGTGCGCAGTTTGTCCTGGTATCCTTCAGATCTTTTGATGGCTGTGTCCCGTGCTTCATCTGTTGTGTCTTTGTCGTTCTGAAGTGCTTCTTCTACCTCTTCCTCTTCGTATCCTGAGATTCTGGGAGCTCCAAATTTTAAGTCATCCGGAAGTACTGCTTCTGCCCCGTATACCAAGAAGAAAGGTGTATACTGGGTTGAGTTGTTTGGGGTGGTGCGCAGGCTCCATAGTACTGCGGGAAGTTCTTCTACCCAGTTGCCTGCGGCTTGTTCTAGTGGTGCTAGGAGTCGTTTCTTTATTCCTCCGCATACTAGGCCGTTTGCTTTCTCCACTTGGCCATTGGACTGTGGGTGTGCGACTGATCCGTAGTTGATTTTGATGCCCAGCTCTTGACAGAAGTTTTGGAATTCTGCTGCTGTGAAGTTTGTACCATTGTCTGTGATGATATTGTGTGGTACTCCGAATCTGAAGATGATTGATTTGATGAAGTTAACTGTCGTGAGAGCTGTTGAGCTAGTGATTGGTACTTCTTCGATCCATTTGGTGAACTTGTCAACTGCGACTAGTAGGTGTGTTCGTCCTCCTTTTGAGGATTTCTTGAGTGGTCCTACCATGTCGAGTCCCCATGTGGCGAATGGCCATGACAACAGTATGGTTTTGAGTTCCGATGCTGGGGCGTGTGGCCTGCTGGCAAACTTTTGGCAGGCGATGCAACGCCGTACGACATCCTCTGCATTTCTCATAGCGGTCGGCCAGTAGAAACCTGCCCGAAAGGCCTTGGCCACGAGTGCTCGACTGCTCGCGTGATGTCCGCAGGTGCCTTCGTGAATCTCGAGCAGTAGGGCTTTGCCGTCTTCTTCATCTATGCACTTTTGGAGGACCTAAGAGATGCTGCATTTATAGAGTTGTCTGTTGATTACTGTGAATGCTTTAGATCGTCGACTGATGCGTCGGGCTTCTGCAATGTCTTGTGGTAGGGTGCCCTCGATTAAGAATCGAAGGAAATGTTTTGCCCAGGCTGGGCCTTTGAGTGATGTTGGTTCTTCGGCTTCGGTTGCTTGGCTGCTTGTGCCGTCGGCTGTGCTCGTTGCTGCCACCTGTGCTGGTTCATTTGTGTCATCTTCCTCTGCGACTACTTTGGGTGCCGCTGGCTTTTCTTTGATTGATCTCTGGTTGATGCTCTCGAGGAAAACTCCTGGTGGTATTGGTCTTCGAGTCGATCCGATGTTCGCAAGTTCGTCGGCTTCTGTGTTATTTGCTCTGGGGATGTAGTTGAGTTCGCAGCCGTCGAATCCTCCCTCTAGTGTGTTATAGAGCTTCTGGTAGGCTGTCATGTTGTCTGTGACTGCGTTACAGTCTCTCATCTCCTGCTGGACGACGAGGTTGGAGTCGCCATAGATCGAGAGGCGAGTGGCACCGCAAGTTTTTGCAATGCACATGCCGTGGAGTAGTTCCTCGTATTCTTCTTCGTTGTTGGAGGCATTGCTGAAGTTGATCTGGAGGATGTATTTTAGCTTCGTTCCTTTGGGGGAGACTAGTACAACGCCTGCTCCGGCTCCTTGCTTTCTTTTGGATCCGTCGAAATACACTGTCCATGAGTTGGATAGGTCTGGGGGCCTGGCGTTTGGACCTCTGCCCACTCGACCAGGAAGTCTGGGAGTACTTGGGCTTTGATTGTTGTTGGGTGTTTGAATTGCAGATCTCGCGGGCTGAGCTCCATGTTCCACTCAGCGACTCGGCTGGTCGCTCCGAGATTGTTGAGGATGTCCCCGAGTGGTGCACTGCTCACGATTGTGATGGAGTGTTCGTCAAAGTAGTGTGATACTTTCCTGGAGGTCATGATAATGGGGAGAAAGAGCTTCTGGTGGAGGTGAAAACAACTCGGTTGCTGATCATGAACTCATTCGATACACCTCTGACATTGTGAAAGTCGACATAACCTTGAGGCATGGGGAGGAGGGTGGCGATGGCGAGGTATTCATTTCACCGGTCGATGCTACCATGGATGACCCGAATGCGAGCTGGTCTCCCTTCTTCTTCAATCACATTGCATCATGTAGGGAGAAACGGAGCAGGATCAAAGGGGGATTTGGCCATGGGTGAGGGTTCGGAGGATGATGGAGCAGAGAAAACCCTCACTAATGCTGGTGGGTGGCGAAGTACAGGTGAGGGGGACGGTGCTATTGCAGGATTATATGTACCTGCAGGAGGCTGAGGAGTTGGTTCGCTGCCAAGTGGGGCGACGGAGATAGGTGCGCGATTGTCTGGGGCAGTTGCCAAACTCGGACCGGCAGACGGAGCAATGTTAGTGCCATAAATGGGTGTCTGGTGGACCTTTCTCCCTTGGAAAGGCAGTCAATCTGAATATGGCCCAGTATTTTGCATGAACGGCACCGGATCCAGCTATCACAGTTGGGACGACTGCGCTCCGTAGAGAGGCAACGGTAGTAGAATTGGCCCAAAATTTTCCCTAGAGTGCGTCCATTTTTAAAGCGCGATGATAGCGCGCCTCCTAGAGCCACATTATTGGGCAACGTTAAGACAGAGTTATGAGAAATAATGCCACCATTAGTGCCCTTAATGGCCTGATGAACCGGTGGACGAACAGGTGACGAACCTGCATCAATCCTAGGTGTTCTAACAACCATAGAACATGTCTTTTTATTCTTATGGTGATTAACTATGGTCCATTCCTTGTCAATTTCGCTGATGTATACGTGATATTCTCTAATATAATCCGGACCACCCTTGCCCCAGAAGAAAAACTCAATATTGAAATGTTGAGTAGCAATGTGGCCACCTCTAATGATCGCAAAACCAATGGATCGGTGTGAAACACCGAAATTGAATGAAAGATTCTGAAGACGAGATGCTTTGAACCTGGATGTCGTGCCTCCAAACATGCTTGAAGAATGAGGCCAAGACGTGATCAGCGGAAAGCAACCACCATGATGAAATCCCGGCTTGATTCTTCGGTGTTGTTGATGCGAACACCAAAGTCCCTCTAGATGTTCTTCTCAAATTCCAAGCCCATCTCAGAGTTGAGGTTAGATAATGCCATGATTGCGCACAGGTGTGTCGAGACGACGAGATCAGATGGGTGGACGTCATACTCGGTTCGATCAAAAGGCGAGTACGGTGGCCGTCGTGGTCGGAGTTACCAGCGACATTTTAGGTGGCTGTCGGGGCCGGAGTGGCCGTCGACGATGTCTTAGGTGGAGGTCCCCTAACAGCTTGTGGATCCCTCGATATCGCTTTCTCATTTCTAGATCGATATGGGGGCGATCTTCTCGATATTATATCAGAAAGATGATCTGGTGAGTTTTAAGAAATTTTGCAATGGAGCAAACAGATTCTGTTTTCTAGACGGCATGTCACAACTTTTGATTTTCTTGCAACCGGAGGCTAAAACTTGGCACAAAGCTGAAAAGTAAAGATACAATGATGTTTCTATAGTAGTAACAAGCATCAAGACCACTAAGACTGAAAGTAAAAAAAATTGGGTTGCCTCCTAATAAGCGCTTTTTTATGCCTAGGCATGAAGCAACAAGATCAAGTTTTATCAATATCAAAAGCACAGCTTTCCCATATAACGGACTCAAAAGGTAACTTAATCTTCTTTCGAGGGAAATTTTCCATGCCCTTCTTGAGGTGAAATTGGAATCTAATAGTCCCTTCTTTCATGTCAATGATATCACCAATGGTGCGAAGAAAAGGTCATTCCAAAATAATTCGACATGAGGTATCACACTCAATGTCCATGACAAGAAAATCAACAGGAACATAATTATCATTGTCAACAATAATCACATCATCAATCCTCCCTAAAGGTTTCTTTACGAAAGAATCAACAAGACGAATACCAAAAGAACAAGGATCAAAAGGTTTCAATTCAAGCATATAACACATTGTTTTGGGTAAAACAGAGGCAATAGCTCCAACATCACATAAAGAAAAGCAAGAAATTTTTTTCAATTTAATCTTGACCATAGGATCCCAACCATCTTCTAGTTTTCTAGGAATAGCAAACTCTAACTTAAGTTTCTCCTCCCTAGCTTTGATGAGAGAATTTGTGATATGCTCGGTGAAGGCAATGTTAAGTGAACTAGTGTGGGGGTCTTTGACCATTCTTTGCAAAAATTTGATAACTTCAAAAGACTACAATTATCACAATCAAGTTCACTACCATTAATTAAAGTGGTAGTGATGCCATCTAAGCTCATTTTCTTGGTAGTCTCTAAGTTCATGGGACCTTCTTGTCCTAAAGTTGTGGTATTAGCATCACCATTGATGGGTCCATTAGGTGGACTAGGGATGTGATGGGTGCTAAAAGTTTTGAGATCCTCAACAACATGTATAGTAGCAAGTTTGGTTTGTGTAAGAAGGCTCTTAACTCTCTCTTCCTCATCTTTCTCTCTAGCCCATCTATCCTTAAGCTTTCCTAGCATTATAATATTCTCATTAATTTGCACTTGGATAGAACTCATAGGTGTGTTTTTCCTCTCCTCAAGGGGAGAATTCCTAATTATGAGCATCTCAACATCATGAGCAATGTTGTCAACCTTAAAAGAGAGACTATCTAGTTTGTCTAATTTCTCTTCTACACTCTTTTTGAAGGCTTTTTCAGAAGTGATAAAGTCCTTAAGCATGCTCTCTAATTCAGATGTGGAGTTTTTGGTGCTAGGATAAGTGTTGTTGTTCCCATAGTTATTAGATGGGAACGGTATACGATTAGTGCTACCAAAGTTACTCCTATAAGCATTATTGTTGAAGTTGTTCCTAGAAATAAAATTAACATCTACTTGTTCTTGATCAACCAAAGAATTTAAAGGAAGATCATGTGGATCAATAGGAGCTTGCTTACTAAGTAAAGACATGATCAAGTCAACCTTACCATTTAAAGAGGAGATCTCCTCAACAGAGTTTACCTTCCTACCCGCTGGAGATATTTCGGTGTGCCATTGAGAATAGATTGTCATCATCTCGTCCAATAGCTTCGTGGCAGCACCAAGTGTGGTTGACATAAAGTTCCTCCCGCGACCGAGTCCAAAATATTCTGCGAGGTAAAGTTCAATCCTACATAGAAAGTCCAGATAACGATCCAAGTAGTCAAACCATGTGTAGGGCAATTCTTAATAAGAGATTTCACACGTTCCCAAGCTTGGGCAACGTGTTCATTATCTAGTTGCCTAAAATTCATAATGTTACTTCCCAACTGGATAATCTTAGCAGGTGGGTAGTACTTCCCAATAAAAGCATCCTTGCACTTATCCTAAGAATCTATGAAATTCCTAGGCAAGGATTGGAACCACTCCTTAGCTCTTCCTCTGAAAGAAAAAGGAAAAAGCTTAAGTTTAACAATATCACCATCTACTTCCTTATACTTTTGCATATCACAAAGCTCAACAAAATTATTCAAATGCAAAGTAGCAGCATCTCCAGCACCGGAGAATTGTTCTTTCATAACTAGATTCAACAAAGCAGGTTTAATCTCATAGGAAGTCGCCTAAGTGGCGGGTGCAGCAATAGGAGTGCAAATAAAGTCTTTGTTGTTGTGACTTGTGAAGTCACACAACTTGGTGTTTTCAGAGGAACCCATAGTAACATCAACAACTAGAACAAAGCAACTAATTTAATTGGTGTTTTTTATATAAGACACAAAAGAAAAAAACTAGAAAGTAAACTAACAAGGCTAAAAAGCAAAGGTAAAGGGTAGTGTGCAACTCCCCTATCTTGTAGACTGGAGTAGATAACACATCCTCGTTGGTTACCCTAAGTGGAAGCAGAAATTTCCCTTACACGGGGACTGTAAGGTTTATCAAACCATGAGGACTCCAGGCTCAACGATAAGGTGGTGAAGTGAATAAGACGACGTCTGAGATATTACTCACTCAACCTGGACCTGCACACAGACGCAAATAACTTTGCTCCCAACGAGTCAGAGAGGTTGTCAATCTCTCCGGTCTTGTTGTTTACGAGGTATCAAAACACAAAGGGGGAATAATAGTGATTGCAATGGAAAGGAAATAAAAGCAGTAAAGATGAACGGCGTAAACTATGGTGGAAATTGATGTCTACGCACGCTTCTATTCTTGTAGACTATGTTGGGCCTCCAAGCACAGAGGTTTGTAGGACAGCAGCAATTTCCCTCAAGTGGATGACCTAAGGTTTATTGAACTCAGGGAAGTAGAGGTTGAAGATGGTCTCTCTCAAGCAACCCTGCAATTAAGATACAAGAAGTCTCTTGTGTCCCCAACACACCTAATACAACTAAGAGTTGTATAGGTGCACTAGTTCGGCGAAGAGATGGTAAAATACGAGTGATAGGTGTGGCAAAGCAAGGTAATATAAATCTGTAATAAAAAGTGAAGCAAGCAAACATGTGACAAAAGTGAGCACAAACGGTGTTAACAATGGTGGAAACAAGGTCTAGGCTTCATACTTTCACTAGTGGCAACTCTCAACAACATTAACATAGTCTAATCACATGATATTTCCCATAAAACATGCAATGGAGACGCACTCGGAGGTCATTCCTTTGTGGTCAAGACAGGATGAGAATAATGTAGGGCTACAAAAGCACACCTCAAAGTTCGTAGTTCTCAATCTATGGATTTCCCAATGTCACCGCGGACATCCAAAGAGAGTACCACAATCACCACAACATATCTCAAGGATAGTCAAAGACAAGCACCAAGAGACTCTCAATCTTCAATCAACACACAAAAGAGGAAATCACTCATGATAATATTCTTCTAACCCATGCCCAATAGACCGTTGTCACCATGGTCTCGGGGATTATACTAGATAAGATCAAGTGAGTACATCAATCTAATACATAGAGGAAGGGGAAATATCATGGGATCACCCTAGATTAACATAGCCTATGATCACAACGAAGATCACATCATGAGAGAGAGAGAAGAACACATAGCTACTGGTAGAAACCTCAGTCCCGAGGGAGAACTACTCCCGCTTCATGGAGGGAGGAAGCAACGTCGATGGAGATGAATCCGGGGGCACTACCCTGTAACACCCTCAGTTGTTGTAACAGAAATCATCATCACTGTTGATCATCACTGTTGGACTATCACTGTTTGATCTCCCTTGTACTTGATAAAACTTTGTGTGATGCTAATAATCAAACCTTGCTGTGGTTGATCAACACCCCATGCACCATGTACTTGAGCCCTTGGGATCAAAACCCAAAGCCAAAATGCACCTTGCTCATCTAACAAACCAAACCCTAGTTGAAACTACTTTAAATAGAAAATAAAACAAAAGTGCTCAAATAAAGTTGTTCCAAAAATCATGGAACTATTTTTGTAAATTGCCTAAAATCATTATAACCATGTTGGACCAACTTTGGTAATTTTTGAAGTTACCGAAAATTCCAAACAATTCCAATAGTAGGTTAAAACCCCTACTTTGGGCATTTAATAATTAAAAGAAATATCCAATGATTTTATTTTGCAGCAAAATATTTTGTGACACCTCAGAAATATGTAACACTAATTTACAAACACTAATAACATTTTACAAAAATGCAAGGGTTAATAAATCAATTACAAAAAGAAATTGGGCAAACAGCAAAACAAAATTAAATTAAAAAAAAGCTAAAAACCCGCCCAGGGCGAGGCCCACCCCAGCCCAGCCACCCCGGCCCACCCCCCCCCTTCATCCCCTACCTTCCCCCGTCCCCTCCCCCGCTGTAGCGGCACTGTGGCCGTGCCATGGCCACGCCACGCCCCCCCCCCCCCACCCCTCACCTGCTTCCCCCTCCTCCCTCACCTGCCCCCGGTGGAGATAAGGCCGAGCCCCCCCCCCCTCGCGCTCCTCCCCTGCCCACTTTCCCTTCCCCCGAGTCTCCCTCTCCTCTCCCCGTGTGCTCCCGAGCCCCGACCGCGGCCGCCGTCTCGCACCGCCGCGGCCAACGGCAACGCCAAGCTCTGCCGCAATGTCCGTAGGGCGCCCCGTGGTCGTCTTCACCACCTCCATGAGGGAATCGACCTGAGAAGCCTCGTGGACCTCCGCCCCCTCTTCTTCCCCGTCGCCGGTCGTCTCCTACCTCGCTGAAATTCGCGCCACGCCGACCCCCTCCGGCCTCCACGAACCCTCCCCGAGCTCTCTGGTGAGCTTGCGCCGCGTTATCCCCTCTTTCCCCTTCGTTTTGGTCACCGTAGGGTCGTGCTCCGCTCGGTCCGCCATTAATGGAGCGGGAGCTCCCGGGGCGCTCGCGCTCGCCGCAGCCCACGCCAGCGGGGCCCCTGCCTATGCCCGGCCTCCCCTGGCCATCCCCCCTTGCCGCGCACCTGGGGCCGCAACCGCGCCCGTCACCGTGCCCCTCGCCTCGCCGGAGCGGCCTCGCCGGCGGGCACGGCTGCGATGCCGTGGGCAACACCCCCCCCCCCCCCTGTATTAACTTAGCGCTAAGTCCTAACCCCCCCCCTTTTTAGTTAGCACTAATCCCCTCTAATAGCCTATTTACATTAACCAGAAAACAAACCCCACCCCCACTGACATGCGGGCCCTGCCCCTTTAACTTAATCAAAATTGTTTAAGTAAAATGTTGCACTGACAGGTGGGCCCTCTGTAGTTAGTTAGGATAATTAAAATAGTTATACAAATCAGTCACTGACTGCTAGGCCCCAGTTGTAAGTCATTTTGGAAATAAATAAAATTATAAAACTAGTCACTGACATGTGGGTCCAGAGGCAATTTCTGATTTAATTAAATATTTTATAAATAACAGAGGCTGACATGTGGGTCCCACATGTCAGCACTGTTCTGGATAATGTTGTGGATAATGTTTTGGATAATGTTTAATAAATAATAAAAGAAATCCAGAAAATCATTTAAATTGATTTAAACTTTGAAATTCAATAACTTTTAAACCGTAACTCGGATTCAAAAACTTTATACATGAAAATTGATCAGAAAAATATAACGAATACGAATACGCTATCCGTATGTCTACCACACCCCCCTAACACCACGAACATCGAACATTCCCCCTCCGAACCGTTTGTCCGATAAATTGTCCGATACTGTTAGAGTGCCCGGATGAATTTATTCCGAACACGAAAGTTGTCCGGAATGGTTCAAATAGCACGGATACACCCCCCCCCCCTTATATTGTTCCGGTAACCACGACACCTCCGGCTTGATCCTTCCCCTCCGGACACCCTGTCCGGTAATCACCCGGAGCCGGTAGTTCATCCCCAGATGAATTTCCGTTCCGAGCAATGTGCATTGCACTGCGTTAGAATACCGTTAACATTTCATCTGTCATGTCATACATATGTTTGTATATTATTGCTGTGTATTTACTGTTTCCTCCCCCCCCCCCCTTAATCTCCGGTAGACCCCGCTGCTGCCGTCGACTACACCGCTGCTGAGTACGACTACGTCGTCGACGACCCTACTACTACCGTCGAGCTTGCAGGCAAGCAGAGCCATTTTCTTCCCCAGATATCGCCTATCTTTCCGTACATTTCTTGCACTAGGCATTGTTACTGCTGCTGCTACGTTACAATCCTATTTAATTGCATAGCCTGTTTTTGGTCACCCCTTGATGTGCCTTCCTTTATCCTATGCTGCCTATTATTATTATGCATTATTCTGCAGTGAGCCCTGCGCATTGTTAGCTAGGATTAGATAGAGGGCCGTGGTCACTCAGGGGAGTGAACGCGGATACAATTATTATCACTGCACAGGTACGGTACAATGCAGACACCGTCGAAGACCCCTATCTGGGTTATGCCTAGTCACCTCAAGTGTGAGTTATCAAGGAGTAATCTTTGTACTCCACTCGAGGCTGAATT
The DNA here is from genome assembly GCA_950022295.1 of Bromus sterilis. NCBI lineage: Eukaryota > Viridiplantae > Streptophyta > Magnoliopsida > Poales > Poaceae > Bromus > Bromus sterilis. The sequence goes on along the minus strand of OX465596.1, from coordinate 262,985,060 downwards.
TGTCTTACCGCCATAGGGTCTTGAAAACGGTTGTCCTTCAGGTAAGAAGTCGGGCGACCCAATGGTGCCCGCGAGAGGTATTGCGACGGGACGACAGGGAGGGTACGACCAGTGTACCGGTGTTCTTGGCCCCTGATCGTTGGCCGCGAGAGTTACCAACCCCCAAAAGTCGAGCTCCTCCAGGAGCACACGCGAGACAAGGTAAGGAGACGGTTCACCTTGTTGGTAACCGCAGTGACTTGGTGGGACGACAGGGCAGGCACCGATGTAATGGTGGTCCTGGCTGCTGTCGTTGTCCGCGGGTCGGTTAAGTCGAGGCAACGATAATGGTTGTCACGCAGGTTAATTAAAATGCTAAATGGTTCAGTGAATGTCTTGAGTTGGCTATATGCCATGTACGCACTACCTACCCGTGGGAACTACGAGTTATGGGCTCCCCCGCTTCTTAGTGTCGTCCGAGGACTCTTCAGACGTCAGCAGTACCGCGGCCTGCGCCGGGAAGTGGTGTTGTCTTATTTGCTCGAGCGGTGGTGTCTTCTTTGGATTTGCTTCAACTTCACCGGCCAGCCACGCACCGTGCAGGAGTACGTTCGGGTTGGGGTCCAAGGCCCGTCGTACTTAGGATTTAGACCGGCGGATGACCTCTCTGTTGAGTTTGAAAGATGGGCTATGAAGTGTCGGATAGCCTCGGTGGAGCGTTCCCTGACAAGGTTCCTGCCACCCTGGAGATCCGTGCGTGTAGCGTAACACAAGTGCACCCCTGCAGGGAAGATTGATCTATCGATAGCCGTGTCCACGGTAATAGGACGCTTTATGCTGAAGCTGGATCCTACCACTAGAAACTATTACTATTAAACTGTATGGTTCCGGGTTCTCTTCCTCGCGGGGATGTCGAGGAGGTGAACTCGGAGGCATTGTTCATTATTACAACTTATTATTATTCAATGTTGCAGCAACTTCTACTTCATTGTTACCTTACTGTTTTATATAAACTGTTGGCTGATTCTTACCCCATGCTGCAAGACATCGTCGGAAGATGCTAGTCTTCGATAGGCCTAGCTTCTTACCCTTGCTCTGAATTTCTGTCTTTCAGTCCACTATATACAGCCTCTTCTTTCCGTTGATACAATGCATAATGCTTAGTAGCGGACGTAAGACTCGCGGGTATACTAGATACTCACCTGCTTTATTTCCTTTACTGTTTTTCCTGATCGGCCGCTGCAGCCGACGTTGGAGCCCAGGAGCAGGAGTACCCCGGAGGCGCCTACTACGACGTCGAGTTCCCCGTTGACCAGGAGTAGTACTGTGGATCCCAGGCAGGAGGCCTCGCCTTTTCGTTCTGTATCTCTGATGTGATTTGTGCTAGCCTTCTTAAGGCAAAACTTGACTAACTATGTCTGTACTCAGATATTATGGTTTGTATGACTTATATATTCGGGTCCGCGTGACCCCCTCTATTGTAATATATTTGTTTATCCTTTTGTGTTTAGTGTTGTGTTGTGATATTATCATCGTGGCACCCTAATCTCAGTCGTGTACCCTGTGTGTATGATTACTGTACACGGTCTGATTTTGGGGGCGTCACATACCCCGTCCCGACAGAGTGCCGGCATAGGAATTCTGGTCCCCCGAAGCTTGTTTGCGATGGCGGCGGAGATCGGAATCGCTTCTGGAAAAAGTACTTCGATATTAGGGGTTTCCACCCCGAGGGCTAAATATAGGCGGAGGGGGTGTCGAGGGGACCCACCAGTCAGCCAGGAGGCCTCCTGGCGCGGCCTAGGGTGGGGCCGTGCCAGGGACCCTCCTGGTTTCCTGGTGGTGGCCCCCCTCCGCTACCTTGGTGATTCCGGAAGCTTCCGGGTCGCTAATTTTTAATCTGATTTTTCTGGATTTTTTGGAGCACTTTTAATGGCCGGAAAACCTGAAATACAAAAACAGCAGAAAACAACAACTGGCAGCTGGGTGCACTGGGTTAATAGATTAGTCCAAATATGCTCAAAAGTGTATGAAAGTTCAAGCAAATCATGGCAAAGTCACACAAAACATGCATGGAGCAAGCAGAAATTATAGATATGTTTGGGATGTATCAGAAATATGGACCGAGGTCCCATGAATTTCACTAGTGACATCTCTCTCCCAAAAGACGATAAAGAACTATGTTGGGTGAACATATTACAGCTGGGCAATTGACAAAATTATGAACGCACCGTAATGCTAACTATGCTACAAGAAAGCTAGAGGCTCAATCTTATGGGAATTACACCACAACGAGTAGACCGTTTATTCATCAGCATCTACTCACTAATCATCCACCTTGTGATATATATATCCAAAACATCTCGCTGGTATTTAGTTGTGAACCACAGCCAAAATGTAGGATCAAAGCAACAAACAACTGCATTAACACTCTATGCGTAATGTAAGCAATGCTTGCAAGCGCAATTACAAGCACCGTAGTTTTCTCCCTGGTGGCAACAGCACATCCCCTAGTCTCATGCTTTTGTCACTCAAGCTACACATCGGTGGGCGTGAACCCACAATCATGCATAACGCTCCCTCTTGGAGTCATGATCTACTACTTGGCCAAAGCAATATAAAGCAACAGAGAACATGCAAGAATACTCAAGAACTAACAATAAAAAGGTAAACCAAATATATTACTCATCACAATCTTAACATAATATCATAAACCATCGAATCCGATCAAATACAGCATCGCAACACAAAAACTAATACATAGATGCCTTGATCATGTAGGGCGGCTCACAAGGGCTAAGAGTTGATGCAAAAAAGTGGAGAGAAGACATCACTAGCTACTGATCATGGACCCATGGTCCAAGGGGACTACTCACGGCATATACGGGAAGCGCTCATGGTGGTGGAGAAGCTCCCGGATATCAATCCTCCCTCCGGCAGGGTGCCGGGACAGTTTCGTCTGGCGATCCCAATCTCAAGATCGCGGCGGCGGAACAGTAGTGAATATCGCGTAATAGAGGGCCTCCCGAGGGTTTTTGTGCCGAGGGCTCAATATAGGCAGAAGGGGGCTCTAGGGGAGATCCCACCTGACCACGCGACCAGGTGGCGCGACCTCCCCCCTGATCACGCCGTGTGACCACCTGGCCAGGGGGTGGCCCCCCTCCGCCTCTCCTTCGGGCTTCTAGAGTCTTCTGTAGTGTTGATTTTTAATCAGATTTTTCTAGAATTTTCCGAGCACTTTAATAATTGGTATTTTTCTTGCAATGCACGGACAATAGAAGACAGAAACTGACACTGGGACACTGAGTTAGTAAGTTAGTCCAAATATGTTGAAAAAAGGTATGAAAGTGTAGCAAAACATATAGCAAAGTCACCAATATAATCATGGAACAAGCAAAAATTATAGATACGTTTGGGACGTATCACTCTGGTGAAAACAACGTCATCCCAGGTTAGTTCCACTCAAATCATGCAAGAATGAGGTCAAAAAAATAGCAAAAGTGTTTGGAAAGGTCGGTACGTTTGAGATGTATCAACTCCCCCAAGCTTAGCATATTGCTTGTCCTCAAGAAGTTCTATTCAACGAACTGGACGCGACAAAGAAAACATTGACAAACTCTTTTGCTTCCTGAGATGTGCATAAGCCTGCACTATGAACAAGTCTAGCAAGTATTGGAGCAATGCTACGAAGATAATGCACGAAGCAATCCATCATTCTTATGAAAAGATCTCAAACAGCTAAGAATAAATAATATGCAACTGAAAATCATGACAGGATCACAATGCATATGACTTAAACACAATAAAGTGGTATCTCGCTTTCCCCATAAATGAAGAAAAACATAAATTCAGAAGCACCCTCGGAGTTTCTAAGGAGACTAGAAATAAGTATTTCAGAATGAGCAATATTACAATCATGCAGAAGACAATGTGGTACTTTGGGACAATGCACATTACACTCAGAATGACCATTATGCTCTCAATAGTTGGTGCTTTGGAAGAATAAGGTGGAGACTCTCGAACCGTGGCTTTTAATGGCGAGGTTGAACACCCGTGGCTGGAAGCAAAGTCTAAACAAGTACCAGAGATGGTGGTTTTTAAAACAGAGATAAAATGCTTTTTTGGAGTGTAACTTTCCAGTCAACGTTAAACCGTAAAGGTTCTCAATATCTTCCATACCAAGCATATTAATGGCGGTTCCCATGCTTTTTGTGGTATGCCTACACTTGTGTTCCCTATCCACCAATCATAGACGGTCTCTGGCCAGCAATGATTGTTGGGTGCCTTTCATTCTGTCTCCAGTATGGAAGGAAAAGTCCCCTTCCACTAATCATCGACAATCTTTGGCCAACATAAGTTCCTTTCATTCCATCTCAAGTATGTAGGCGAGAGTGTAAGTTTTATAAATTTGAGAACAAATGAGGACTGACATTCTCCAGACCGGCCTCTGCCTCATAAATTTGACTAGATTAAACTTTGTCAAGGTGTAAGAAGATATCGATCGCCCCTAACGCTCCATGAGCTTGTAACAAAAGATAAGTGCATTTGAATAATTTTTGGGTGGTACAAAAAAGTCTCCGTTAGGATGGCCAGTAAATACCATATATAGGAAGGTATGGTGGACTCATATGGCGCAACTGGTTTCAAGGATTTTGGATGCACAAGCACTCAGTCCGCTTAGTATAGACACAGGCTAGCAAAATACAGGGAAGCGACCAACTAGAGAGCAATAACGGGCATAATCATGAAGAGCGACAAAGCAACATTGAATCGGGCATGAAGGTGATATAAAAAGATCATCAAGGCTTGATAGACTTCTAGTCATAAACATGTGTAAGCATTTGGCAAGTCAATCCAAAAATTCTCCGAAGGGAAGTACCACTTCAATATGTCAAATCGTGAACAATGCAATGTATCCAAATCATTTCCGTAACACATTATGCTCTCTAGCTATTTGAGACTAGTCACAAAGAAAGCATGACTACTAGGAAAGCATTGTAAACATAGCACTATGTCGCTACAAGCTGGTCTCTAGATCATAAGTACAAGCATATGTACAAAAGTAGAAACAAATAGAGTTCATACCTGCTTTCGTTGTTGCATCCCTTCCGTCGATCTTCATCATTAATGCCTCGTCACTTGCACGATCGAACATCGAAAGATATAAGCAAGTGCAATTACAACCATGGACGTGAGCTGAACTCTGCAAACAAAGCAAACTAAAGAGAGAAAGGAAATCTTTTTGGGTTTTCCAAAGGTTAAACAAAAACAAAAGAAAGGAGAAATATTTTTGTTGTTTTTGCAAATTAAGAAAGAAAAAAGAAGAAAAAGCAAAAACTTGGAAAAGATTAAGGTGAAAAACATGGATGATACAATGAAGGGCGAGAAGTGCACGTACTCCCACAAGCTTAGGCTTTTGGCCTAAGTTGGAGTCGCCTACTGCGGACCCAAGGAGCTCCCTCTGGCTCCAGGATAGTAGTGATGGATCCATGGATCTTGCAGGGTGTCATCCACGGAGAATGGCATCCTTCTGGCCTCCCAAGAAAACGACCCCTCGCTCCAGGAAGAAGACAAGGTACAATAGGCTCCTCCGGAGGAGGCAGGATCGACTCTGGCTCCTCTTCTTCGGGAGCATCCCCCTCCGTCATGGGGCGTAGAACTCCTACTGAGATGAGTACTCCTCTAACTCAGTCATGGCGAATGACCATCCATTCCTGCGAGCAAAATTAAATAAAAGAGGTGCAGGCAAACGGATAGTATGACTACACATTTCAATGAACCTAATCTTGTAATCAAGGTTCCCTAACTCATACCTCCTAGTAACAAACTCATGCCTCTTCATAGCATTAAGATCAAGAGGTAAAAAGGGTAGAGGCACATCATCTGCACGTACAGCTAGGATAATATGCTCAATAATAAGTGTGGCGAAGATGCCACCATAGTTCGAACCCTTCTCTCCATTAGTGTCGAGACGGCGAGCAATCAAAGCACCTATGTTGTACGTACGATCCCTGTCGAGGGCAGTTGCCAAGATGGCTAGATCTGGAGCGGTTATGTTCCTCGTGTTCTCACGGGCTAACACCCTCGAGTGATATAATAAGCGAAATACCTGATGTGGGGAAACAGGATGCCAGAAATCTTGCCTCGACGGATCTCTCTCGGGTCTCCGCTACAAAGAGACTTGTAGAGGGTCTTGAGATTGGAGGGATGTGTAATCATCCTGTCCGTCCTCCCCACATTTCGCAAACATAAAACATCAAAAAATTCTGTAAAAGACATAGTTTTGACATCATCATAAATTCTAAATTCAGCGGTGGGGTGAACCCCGTCGTTCAATTTAAACCAGATAACAAAATAATAAGTGAGCTTAGGATATTGTGGCACTTGATGTGCCACAAGGTGCGTCAAACCTGCAGCTTCACAAAGGCTATCAAATTGATCACGCAACCTGCAGAAGCAAGAAAATCCGGGCACGGATATGACATGGCATGCACCGTATCAGTCTCATTGAGCATCCACGGATGCTCAATGTCATCATTGTAGCTCACCCTCGTGCTTGAGGATGATGTTGCAGCTCTAGTAACTATATCCGTAGGTTCGGGTTGTTTTCCTCCGAACCAACCTGTAACATCCCGGGATTTTCACCCAAATGAAAAAATTTGTTTCCTATATTATTATGTTGATTTTTATAATTGTTTGCAATATTTGTTTCGCCAATTTATTATTTGGTGAATTATTTTTTCCCCTCCTTCTCGTACCGGCATGCGTGATCGAGCCTTTCCTCTGTGGCACACGACCTTTTGCGACACCAGGTTTCATCTGATCACCGCCGCAACTTCCAGCACAAGATCAGACATTGCCAACAAAACGAAAACCCCATTTATTTAATAAATGGATTATTTTATTGGGCCACGGAAAATGTTCTCGGAATGGTATTGAAGTATGGTAGACGTCACCAGCTCACTGCGAGGATCGTGTGGTTCGAAGTTTTACCCAAATCGAAGGTCGTACGGACTCCCGGCGGTCAGAAACGTGCGACACCGGACGCGAGAGAGAAAACCGGGGGCCTTTATGTAAAACTTCCAGCCATCCCGGCCTATAAATAGATCACCCCTCTTCTCTAACCATTTAGGGTTTCCCTAAGACAAATTTGCAGCCACCCACCTCCAAAATATATCAGATCTACCCCAAGCCAGCCCAGTCCCGAAACCCTAGCTCCACTCATATCTGGACCGTCGGATCTGAGATCCAACGATCCCAGATCTGTCCACGTCACCCCAACCGCTCTCCATCCAGCACGGGCCGCGCTTGGGCCCCGTCGGGCCACTCGGGCAGCGACTGTCCGTGCGTCGGCGTGCCGCCGGTCGGAAACCACCGCGATCCACACCTTCACCTCGGTGAGCACCGCCACCAACATCCTCCTCTTCTTCTCCGCCTCACCTCCTCCCTCTCTCCTCTATCATAGGGCCTCCGCCTCCACGGGAGCGCATCCGTAGGCCGGCGTGGTGCCATGGCCGAGCCGTGTCGCCGCCATGGACCCACCGGCGACCCCACGACGGATTTGACACTGTCATGCCGCCCCTGCCAGATTCGCCTGCCGCCGTCGCGCCCGTTCCCGACCCCGGCGCCTCGCCGCCCCTCGCGGGCCACGCCGCCACCAACCGCCTCCTTGGCCCCGACAGGCCCTCTCCAGCCGCCGTCGTTGCCTGCTGGGCCGGTGACGCCTAGCGGCCTAGCGCGCTACGGCCTGCTCGCCTCTCTCGCCTGGGCGAGAGCCAACTATATTGTGCCTCCGCCGACCTGTTGGGCCGATCCCATGGTGATCCGGCCTGGGATCCCTCTCCTTTCCCTTATTTCGGCTAAGTCATATTTTCCTGTTATTTAGTGTTGTTTTGCCTCGACGATTGCGGTATATGCGTAGCTCGGATGAGGTCGACCCCAAAATGAAATTTGTTTCTTGTGTTGTGCTTTACCATGTTTATTTAGGTAGTTTGTTGATTTGAGCTTGTTTGAGTGGTGCAATTTCTTGATGAACACTGCTACTTTCTGTTTACTGCTAAAAATTGTTGTATTTAGCAATGTTTGCTTGATGATTGCCTCACGTCCGTGCATCTTTTGCATATGTTTCCTTCATATGGATTTCTCAACATCATGTGTAATTTAACCCCATTCATTTACTTGTCGTGATGCCTTGTTGTAGGTTGCTGATATGATGCTACAAAGTAGTGTACCTGTTAATCTGTTCTGCTGTTTGCATAAAGTTGTAACTTTATAGCCTTGTATCTTTTAATCCATTCCTCCTATGATTAAACCCTAATTGAATGCATTTCCCTTTGTCATGCCTACTTTCATGCCATGTATTGCTATGGGTTATAACTATTTAGCTTTTTGTCCTAAACCAGTAGCATAAATTAGCTTTTTGCATGGGTTATAACTATTTAATCTTATTGCTTCTGCACATGAAACCTTTGTGCCATGTCTTGGTTGTCATGTCTACTGCAAATCCATATCATCTTTGTGCATGTTTGCCATATTGTTTCATTTCTCTTAAGTGTGCTACCCGTTGTTGGAAGATTGTGCTCATAACTTGTGATGCTTGTATCTTTTTAACCGTTGTTCTGTTTGATATGTTCATTATATCTAACTTGACTAGAATTCGTGTATATTATGATTGTGCTATTGTTCGTTGTTGTTAACAAATATAAAATATTGTTTAGGGCATAACGGTAGTGAAACTATTAATTATCGTGGGTTACTTAGTGATATGCCATGTTTACGATTTCGCCTCACTTAAATTGACTAGTATAGATGGTTTACTTTGTGCTTCAACTCTTGCCATGCTTGTGTGAGATGCCATGTTAACAACCTTTGCTCATGTTGTGTAGCTAAACAACTTGAATCGATGATAAATATGCGGTATCGTCGTGTGTGACTGGTACTTTACTTAACCTGTTAGTAAGTGCTCTCAACGATAGATGCGATATCGAAGTGTGTTGCCTCGGCCGCGCTCTCGAATTGGTCTCTACCGTCTGGATGAGGTCATTATGGCTAACCCTCGCCCGAGAAGGCATACCTAGCTCCCTAGGGTGGACCAACAGGATATACCATCCCACTGGCCCGATTTGTTTAAAAACTGCTGGGGGGCAAACCAAGCACACACACGGTTTCAAATGTTAAATCAGCTTGGGCCACCACTAGAATTGTTTGGAGCTAGATAGGTAAGACAAGGGGACCCCATAGAATCCCACACGCGATTAGGCACGCTCGTTAAGAGACACAATACACGGAACTCGGGTCCTAGGTGATTTGAATGGAACAAAGCATCGAGGCGGGATAGCCTGACTTTCCACCCTTTGTCGAATCTAGTCAACATTATAATAATCACATCATCCACAATAATATAATAGTGTGATAGCCCAATCTAAGGAGTAACAGGGTAACATGGATAGCATCCTAAGTATGCATACTAAGCAATGGTTAAGAAAAGCAAGGTACATGGCCAAACAAAGGTTTGCTGGGATGTGGGGGACATGGCTATTTGGGTTTATTTGAGAGGCATGAATATGAGGTGGTAGGATCAAGCGATCGTTATATTCTATACCTAGGCAAGTGAGCTGAAAGTTATAAGCATGATATATGCTCTCCCTTACCTGATGAGAAGACGAAGCCGAAGGTGTAGTCGATCGCAAGCTCGCATCGCCTCCGAGAGTAACCACGGGAGCACACAAGAAGGAAACACTGAAAAGGCAATCGACGAGCAAGCATTTATTACTATGAAGCAATCACGAGAATGAGACAACTTGCAAGATAATGTACATCACTTCCCTAAGAAAACTACGGAATGATGACTCTAGAAGACCACAACACTCATACGGCTACAAAGAAGCAATCAACGAGATGTCCTAGTAGAGACAAAGAATATCCTAGTCCTATCTTCCCATAGAACAAGATGAGGATGACTCAAAACTCAGATCGAAGAGGAAAGGAGAAAAATAGGTCTTACGTTCTTTCCATATACCCCAAGTAACTATATAACTATAGAATGCTAGACTCGACATCGACCAAGGTTTGATAGTCCTACAGACAGTCCTGCTCTGATACCAAGTCTGTCGGGGCCCGAAATATGTGTTTGTAATTCTAGCCTCAATTCAATCATATGGAGAGCCGAGAGCCATACCCACTCATCTTATCAGATAAGTCCCCGTACATAACTCTCTCGGAAAGCTCAAACGTGAGGGGCATCCCATTCAGGCCCGGATGATCAACTGAGATGGGGTCTTCAACATCCGCTCACAAGTATAAATGCTTATGGGTGATGAACTCTCATACTCATGACAAGTCGCCTCAACCATATTGTCAATTGAACCTTGGCATTTACATAAACAACTCCAGCCTGATTCACTTAGTCGGGGTCTCGAGTGGGCTCGATCGTACAACTAAGTGTGACACGTAACGGGATCAGGTGAGGACATCTCCGTACGCGCAATTGTAATGCGATGCTCCGAGTTGCTCACAGCTCAGGGCCACCTGGCTATAACAAAGACCGCTAGCGATAACACAACCAAGTTATTGAACCCTACACGATATAAACATACATGCAGCATGCATGCCAAGTGAATAACAACAGGTAATCACAACATGAACTCTACAAACTCATAGACTTTATTGCATCTGCTAAACTAAGCAGACATAGTAGTTGTATTACAAGCAGAGATCACATGACCGTGATCCAACATTACATCAAACAACAACGGAAGCAAATTATGTCTTAGTAAAGACAAGTTTAACAAATCGCTTAAGAAGTCTGAAAGAAAAAACAACGACCCTCCAAAGGAACTAGGCTTTTGTCTGGAACTATACTAGCTTAGTCCACGTTGAGCTCGAGGTAGAGGCCACCATCAGAATCAGTGGTGTCGTCTCTAAAACATAAAATAAGAAAACGTGAGGGATGTCTGCTCATGTTCCTCATAGATCTCCTTGAAGCGCCTGAAATTTCGCAGGGTGTGGTTTGACTTGAGAATGTCGTTGTTGTCTCTGTACATGTGGAACATTCAGTCGTCATCCAACTGGTCGTTGATAGACCACGGCCCGCGGTTGTCGTTGTCTCCACTCCTTGCACTTGTTGCGTGGCGAGTCATCATGATTTATTTGGCGTGGTCGGTCGTTGTCGCGGCGTCTGCGTCGCGGTTATCGGCGAAACCAGCCGCGACCATCTCAACTCCTCTATCGTCGTTGTAGTTGCGCCTGGGTCGTTTCTTTCTACGGTCGAAGCTTCTCCCACCACCATGGTACGAACGTGGCTCAATGTCGAAGTTGTCTTCAGGTGTCAGGTTCAGCTCATTGCGGATGGAGTCTTTGTCGTCCGCCTACTGTTGGCGTGCAACAATAGCTGGCTGACGGTTTGGACTTTTAGCTGCCCCATCTTCTCCTTTAATGATACCTGTAAGAGGCCCTGTCGAAATGCGTCGATTGCGCTTTCATCGGAGATACTTTCGGCTGAGTTTTTGAGGATGGTCTACCATTGGATGTATTTCCTCAGCGAATCACCCGAGCCTTGCTTGCAAGCTCGCAATTCTTCGAGGGAGGCGGGGCACTTGTAGGTAGACTTGAAGTTTTCGATGAAGGAAGATCAGAATCTCCTCCAAGAACTTATAGACCCTTGTTGCAGGCTTTTCAGCCAGTGTCGTGCTGATCACATGAGCATTACCTAAACATACTGCATGGCAGTGACATAAGAGCCTTCCTGGAACTTGACTGATGTCAAGTAGTCTTCCAGCCAGCCCTTCGGTTCTTCGAATCCGCCGTACTTTGGCGTCACGTTGGTGAGTTTAAAACCTAGAGGCATCTGAGGCTCATGGGCATCTCGTGTGAAGCAGAGGGCTCCACAATGACCGGTTTCCCGACCGGACTACGAGTCTTCTGAGCTAGCTCCGCGGGCGAAGCGTCATCGTCGGGCTCGCGACCTCTGTGTGCGGGCGAGCAGTAGTCTCTTCGGTTGGCTGCTGCTTTCCTCCTAGCCAGGCAACAATGCCATCTCTCTCTTCATTTTCTTCTCTTCTCTTTTTCTTTCCTCTCTCATGAAGCAGCGGTCTTTTCTGCAGGCTACTCTGACACACTACAGAGCTAGGGGCATCAGGTTTGAAGCATACCGTTGACCATGCCCTTACAGCGCGAGGATAAGCAATTTGCCAAAAGTACGCGGCCATGGCAGGATTGGACGACAACAAAGAATAAATTTCTGTTCCCCCACAAAAAAAGAATAAATTTCTGTGTGCAGTAAGAAATGTGCAAATTCCCAAGTAATAGTGGCAGATGAAGAGCACTTATGTGCAAGATTAGCTTCAGTCAGCATCAGTCATCGCTTATCACAATACTCTGGAACAGATCGGGAACTGTAAAACGAGTAACATGATTCGCCGACTCCACAAAAGGAATCATCTCCTAACAAACAATCAAACATGTACGTAAACTAGCTAGATCTTCCAGAGCATGCGTGTGCATAAATAAGGTCAATCTTGTACAAACTAGCTAGATCTTCCAGAGTATGCTTGTGCATAAATGAGCTAAATCTGGTACGTATAACAGTTGCTTCCACGGACCACAGATTGAGAGCAGATGAAGATGCCGGTTAGCAGATGTTATTGGGGCATTAGCGAGAGCAGCACACTGCACACCTAACAGTTTTCCTAAGAAACCAAAGCACACACGCGCACACACACAAACAAACAAACAAACAAACAAACACGTTGTCTGGTCATGTACAGTCAACGACATCAATGTCGAATAATACCAGAAACGCCAGTCACCACTCGCTATCCAAGATCAACTCAGCGGCGACACCCATTGCCTCCGGTCCACCCCTGCAAAGGATGGACACGGCAAGCTCCTTCTCTTTCCACTGCCGGAGCCCAATGCTAAGCTTCTTGAGCACCTTGAGGTCCACCTCAAGCAACAAGCACGGGGCACACTCCACTACCAATTCCAGGAAGCCCGAAACGTAGGCATGCCACAGGGACATGTCGCAGCCTAGAGAGATCTTTCCGTCCAATGCGCTTACCAGGAACTCCAGGTGCAACCGCATTACTCTCTCTCGACGCCGGGACACTGGTGTCGGGTCGATGCCCCAGGCGAACATCCCAGAGTACACTGCAAAGTAGGAAAGTGCAAGGCCACCCAACTTGTATACCGTTCCTCCACTGGCTCCTCCTTGGTCCAAATCGTGCACAGATAGGAACCAAGAGGGCAACATCTCTTGGAACAGAGACTGGACAAGGGTGGTACCACCGGATAACCACACGAGTGTTGCTGCAAGTGATGCCGCCACCTTAACTTGTGTCATTGCAGTAGCAACAGAGATCTGTCCATGTCTCATTGCATACTTGGTCCTCTTTAGCTTGTCCGATCCATGCCTGGACACTGTTGTCTCAGCTATGTCTTTCACCGAAAGCATCAGCAGGGAAAGTATATCTTCTGCAAGTATAGAGCAGTCCTTGATGCACCGGAATATCCGGAGGTAGAGAATTCCTGGTGCAACTGGTGAGAGACCACCGGAGCAACGAGAGCCAAACCCGTGGCCCAGAAGGCTGGCAACCCCTCCGCAACAGCATAATGATGTTGACGACATGCCAAGGATAGAAGTGAAGCAGCTTCGGAGGAGCTGGACAACTGCATCATTGTTATGGTGGAAGACCGTGCGTGATGCTGAAAAGATTAGAAAATCACTCCAACGTTTGACCTTTTGAGTCCACAGTGCTGCGACAATTGCCATGCTTGGCCAAGGGCAGCTAGCAGCAAGGTTCTCTAAAGCTGGACCAGCTAGGTTAAGGAAACGTTCGGACGCCTTGTCAAGCTTGTATGTGATAGTGAGGCTCACAAAAGCAGCCAGTGGCAATGGAAGTCTACCCAAAGTAGTTCCTCCTGTGAAGTGACACAAAACAAGATTTATACTCTGCAAACTTACATGTAGCACATAGCACGAGGCATGGCAGGAACTCTTCCTAGTATGGCATAAATGTGTATTCACTTAAACTGTCAAAAATAATAACCTGTGGCAAGTCTTGGAACATCAACGCCAGTAGCCGCTACAATTTTCTTGATATGCTCCTCAACCATGGATAGATTAGCAGCTGGGCTAGGCCAATCTGTTCCATTCATGAATGCAGGTTTCCAAACACCACGTGTCACTTCAGCTGAAAAGTAGCTTACGATTGTTGCAGTAGATGCAGGCAGAAAATCAGCTAGATCTTTGAGACCTGAAAATGAAATGAAAAAAGGTAGAATTCAAAAACTGAGATGATCCCATAGGCCATAAGATATAGTGATGGTTAAATAGTGAAACTCAACCCGTCACTCTCATTTCTCAAACCATGATTGACAAAAGTTGTTGACCTTAATTGAAAACACAAACCTGTAGCCAGTTCACGTGGAAATAGTCTTCCATGGGAGCAAGCAGTTAAAGCAGCATCAACCACAAATGGAACAGCTTCAAGTATTTCCCAAGCAGGTAACTCAGGCCAAAGATGTGAATCGTCACCACCAGGTCCGGAGGAGTTACTTATGCTGCTGCTTCCAGATACAGAACCAATAGATGTACTTCCTTTGTTGGCCTTTCTGAACATCAAGTTGAGAAGGCTGTCTACAATATTATGTACAGGTGTTCCATGAGCAAGTCCAGAGAGAGTCGAGGCCAGACAAGCTTGGTGCTGCTGGTACCACAGTTTCAACTTCGGAAAAGAATCCATAAAAACAGGGTTCTCAGATGATGGACTTGATGTAACAGGTAATTGCTTCTGGCTGCTTCTACTTTTGGATGAACTGCTAGCAGAAAGAACTTGGGAGTTTCTCAATAACAGAAGATACTCAGGAGTTAGTTGTGAGCCAACTGGAGCACCATCTCCCATTATACAATATTCAAGTGGTGGATGGTTAAACTTCCATAATCTTAACAGAAGAATGAACGCGTTTGAGAAGACCGTGTGAGCAGATATTTCCTCCCCTGTTCCCAGTGTCCATGAAACACTTGGGGAAAGACACCCAAAAACTTCACATATCGCCATGAGCGCAGTAGCCAGTTCTGGAACCTGTTATTGTTTGGAGCATAAATATATTGCACAATTAAAACGTAAATATGAACTGGTAGCTGAAAGCATGGAAGTCATGATAAGTTGTCGTATTGATCATACCAGACCATGGAATGAGAAGATTGGAGCATAGTCTACGGGTGATATTCCAGTTAGAATAACATTAAGCATTGGAGCATGCTTTATTAACTGGCTCTCTCTGCCAGAATAATCAGAAGGATCAGAATGTGAGAGAAGTTTGACAACTAAGCGAACTGTATGCTCCTACAAGATACCACAATGTCAGAAAATTCACAAGTTAACCATAGGTTTAGTACGCTAGCAATCATGATTAGGACCAATAAGTCATATTATGGAAAGTGCACAACTGCTAACCTGAAAATTCCAACCTCGTAACAAGGTTGCTCCACAGAGAACAGTAGCAGCAGACACCTTATCCTCATCTGATCCGTTGACTGCAACTTCAAATAACTTTTCGAGCTCTGCTAAGCTTCCATCAAGTTTATGAGCTTCATTCAGTGATTTATTATTAATAGGAACAGTTTATGAGCATCAACTAAATTACATGATTCAATAATACATAGTAATACAATTAACAGCAACACAGAGACAACATAAAGTGCAGCTAATAGCATGGTACATCCACATAACGAAACCATACATACTGCTGTTGTATAACTGGCTAACTGCTTATTTCGAAAAGAAAAGAAAAAACTGTATGAAACAACACATAAACAATGATCTTGAGTTGTTAAATGTAGCTTTTCTTTTAATGTGATTGGTGACATCTCTTGTGGAAGATGCCGATTTTAAATGCATGAAACATTACGTTCATTTATTTTCCTTGGAGAAGAAGTGCACACCTTGAAGCAGGACTTGAGACCAACACACTAACCAGTGACTGAGTTAATGGTGCACCCTTCATGAAGGACGCCCACCCAGCAAGTTGGCTAGGAATTGCATGAGACATGGAGTTGACATGACCATCAATATATCCAGGCCAATAGTAAGCTGACGCATCCAACAAGTTTCTTGAGATACATGACTCCACAATCAAGTGCCTCATGTTTCCAGCTGATCAAAATTAAAATAAATTCATCAATTACTTAAAATATATGTATTTTAATAAATAAAAAATATCAAGAGCAACCAAGTACAATAATTTAGCATACTTTCATTGGCACTTTCCATGTAGCCGCTGCTACTGTTAATTCCTGAAACAAGCATTGCAGCTTTTGAAGCAGCCTGATTAGCTGCCGAGATGATACACGGAGGAGGAACAAGCAGACTTTCGTAATCACCAAGAGCCTGTAAGCTTAACATCAATTCCTTACGCAGGTCATCACTTGCTGCTTTTTTTTTCCAGTGACTGCTGAGGTTAGTTTCACCAGGATGTAAATCTGCTTCCTCAATTATGTCAGCAACTGCAAGTGTTGCAATAGACAAAAGCATGCATAGTCGTGTTTCAAGGTGAGGGACAGGACCTTCAGTCGGATCTCGTTCCTGCTTGTTTTACAGAATCCAACATTACGATATGATACGTGTTTCAATTTGATTAAACAAAATGAAGAGTGAAGACTCACCCTTTGTACAAGGCGAACTGATGCTATCCAAAGGGCCATGAATGCGTCATGCCAGCTGGATCTATTGACTGCTTGAAGTGCCTTAACCAAACCTGCAAACCTCTGTTAAATTATGAAAGTAGCAGTGAAAAGCAAAATTTGAGAAGAAAGTTAAGATTCAACAACCAAGGATTTCATAATTTAATCGAATTACCACTTAAAATCTCAATGGAATTTGTGGCAGCAATTGAGCCATCAAGGCAATCCTCAAGATACATATCAATAGGAGTCCATAGTGCAGAACAACTACCACCAAGGCAGCGTCCATTTGGAGAAGGAGGATTGGAAGCCACCATCGGGTGGAATTTTTTGCGCAAACTATGCTTATTTTCGCCATAGACATTGTGGTCGTCTAGAATCAACAGCTGAAACGATTCTAAGGACATCGTCGAAGCTTGTAAGGTCGATGAGTTTGCCACAAGCAATTGTAACCGATTAGTGAATACTCCCCACTGAATTTGCCTGAAACATTAAATTTTGTAAACAGTGATATGTAGATTATTGCAAGAAACAGTAGGTTCGATTGGATGTTTTGCGTGCTGGTTTAAAAAGCGAGTCTAGCCCACTTTGTTGGGATAGTGGATATACAAATCTACCACCTAGATTTTAAGTTCTAATAGACGTGTAATTAGGTTCCTATTTATACTGCTGGGGTTTCCTTACAGTTTTCTTACCCAAAAAAAAGTGTGCACATACTTCACTTGAGAGCTTCAGACCATTAGAATTAACTATTTGGATTGCAGATGCATTTAAGATAGCCAGCTTATTCATTTGAACTAAAGTGGTTTTCAATTGGTCAATCAAAACAAGACAAGTCTACAGTCTCTTGGTGATAAGAAAAAAACAGCTGAAATAACTCATTAAGAGAGCACATAAAGTTGAAAAGCCATACATGTTTTCGCGTGCCAATGAGAGGATACGAGTAATTACTTTATCGTGAAGAAGGTGTCCAATAAGCTCTATAGTTATCACACTATTCATCCTCTGTAAATTCTCAATTTTCTCAGGCTTTTGTTCAGAAAAAGAACCTTCAAATGAACTAATATCTTGAGGCCTAGTTGGCCATTGAGCTTTCTTTTCTGGGGTTAACTCTAACAGACTCTCATCATCTAATGCGGCATCAACCAACTGCCATAAAATGCAAAGGACAAATTCAACAATAAAGACCCCTGGTTCACATGCTGAAAAGCCAAATATCTTGGAGAGGTTAAGGTTATCATCTATTAACTGTGTGATCCTGCAAAAAAACAGAGAAAGCATTAACAAACTTCCCTTGTATTGCCCCGCAATTGTTTTCCAAGATGGGATTTATTTACCACACAGATATATGATACAGATACAAGAATAAATCAAGTACGAGTAACATAGGTACATCAAGGCATAAGCATAGAATGCTAAGTTGGTAACAAACTACACGTATCACCAGACAAACTTACAAACAATATGAAAAAAAACTATATACGCTGAACAAACAACACAAAAGAACTGAAGAATACAATAATAAAGGAAATTTGTGGAGCACCAATTCTAAAGGAATTGGCACGTAACCAATTTAACAGAATAGATTATATGCATTTTGAAGAACACATTCTTGCAAATCCTGACGGATATGCCCAGATGTGTACAGTACAAATGCAAATTCTGTTAAGAGTTAATCTTGGCATATACCAAACATATGCATGCATGGAAGAACAAGAAGTCAATTTGGGTTTGGCAAAATGTATTAGGATATTTTGGTCTTGGGTGACTTAGTAGTTAAGGAAGGTGAGCTGCAATAGCTAGCTGTAATTTCTAGGTACACAGCTAGGTTGTGACTGTAGCAGGTCGGTACCACAGCAATGATGGTACTGCAGCAATGATGATACTGTACCAATGATGATTACTGTACCAATGATGATTTACTGTAGCAGCGATGATTTACTGTATCAATGATGGCTTACTGTAGCAACGATGGCTTACTGTAGCAACGATGGCTTACTGTAGCACATCCCCTACCGCCTATATAAGGAGAGGCACCCCATATGTAATATGTAAACTTGTTCTATTGATATAAGTCTACGGAGCTTCATACTAGTTCCTTGTGTGCATGTTTGTGTGAGCAAACAGTGAGTGGATCCTGGTTTTAGAACTTAGTAATTCTAACAAATTCAAATTATAAGTACTTCATACCCAAACATACATATGCTTCTGATGTAATTTCAAAACTTGCTAACACAAAATATAACTGTATTAACGAACTATAGCATGCAGTGACAGTGGGATAAGGTTACTTTTTGAAATTCGCCGCTTTCATCTGAAAACACAATTTGAATCCATGTCTCCGCAAGAGCTCCAAATAAAGTCGATACGCTGTTGGCCTAGCAACCCGTTGAGGAATGACCCTGCAAGGAGGAACACAGCAAACCCATCAATATAACAGTTTATTTCTGTCATTCGACCTTTGTGACAAACTGGAGTTGAGTAACTAACGCGTGCTACTTTTATGTAAGTACACAGAACTTTCACAGAAAAACAAATGTAAGTACTCTGAAGCACAAGTTAATTTTTGACATAACAAGATAATTTACCGTGCGTTCCAATGGGACATAAATATTCTAGCGAAATTACTACACATACGATGCTCTTTGTCCGATCTGTGTACGGCAAGGATGTATCCAGCGGCGTGGTGATATTTGCTGCCAAGTGTGGATGGTTGGATACATAGCGTCGTACAGAGATCGTATGGAAATCGTCGTGTGTATAGCAGCTCTCATATTCTAGTGCGTTAGCCTTTGATTTACCTGCCCATATTAATGTGATTTTGTAAATAAATGTTTACCAAATACCACCAGCGTTTTACCTACCTAAATATATTTACGATTTTATTTTATAATAACTTATTGGCTTACCAAAGAGAACATAAGTTTATTTAGCAAGTCAATAGAAGATGGGACAATTAAGCAGTTTTATGAAATGATGCGTAAGAAAAGGATGGACGAAGATTGGACGAAGAGGGGGTGAACGTGGTTGAGACGGAAGAGTAAACACTATTCTTTTTTAAGTAGTAGAGATAGAGATAGAGATAGAGATAGAGATAGAGATAGAGAAGAAATTCAGCTAGTATGAACCCGAATGGTCAGTAAACAATTGATTAGAGAGGTAACATAGTACTTCTGCTTCTTGTCAGGCCACTGTCTGAATTTACCTGAAGAAATGCATCCATCCCCTGTTCCTGCATGTCGGAAATCATTACAGAGTCCGATGTCCGTCCAACGGCTCACCAGGTAAGATACCGGTTCGCCAGTTGGAGTCACTCCTGACCGCAGATCTGAGATCCAACGTCCCCAGCTTCTCCTGCGTCGCTGTTCATCATCCTGCAACAAGCTCACTTTCTGTTTCTCCTTTTCACCTGCTCCCTCTCACTATAATGGCTAGATCATGTGAATGTAAATGGGTTGTAAACCCTAGCCACTAGTGGCGAGCTACACTATTGTGCCCCCTTTTCCTTCAATATAAACCCTAGAAATTGGCATGATCTTCCTCTGAATTTCAGTGTCTGGGCTGTCGGAATTAGTTAGTTCCTGACAAATGGTATTCAGAGCCAGCGACTCTCGGCGGCGTGATGGATCTGAGGCACGGTTAGGGTTGGGATCTCTCGTAAAATCCCCTTCTCTTGCTCAGATCCTGGTGGCGGAGTGGTAATTACTCGGTGACGTCCTGCAGAAGGCACTGTTCGCTGAAGTTTGGTGTCAAACCCGGTTGCTGGGACGTCTTGTCCTAGCCGTAAAATTCCGGTGTAAATTACCGGATTGTGTGGCTTTTGAAGGAGGTAGGCGTTGGTGTCGGCGATCGGCAGCGGTAGAATTTGGGAAGGGCACAACTTAGCTGCTCAAAATTACCTCCTTCCAACCCTGAACTCTCTGGGTAAACAGGGGAATTAGTGGACATCATGAAAGTGATGGATTCGGGAGATACTTCTGACTTAGAGCTCAACTCTTTACAGATAGACATCAAGACCTTAAGGAAAGACTATGGAGATGGCAGGAAGGAATAATCAATTGTAAACAGAAACCTTATCACTAAGCAGATTTTTTTTTTGACAAGATTCAATCAAATTTCTTGCTCCTCCTTGCAGACTCAAGAGCCTGGAGAAGATGATGAGGAACAAGATGAGCAATCTGTCCAAAGAAATGTGCAACAAAAGAGCACTCCAGTAGGACCACCAGCAGGCAAGCGAAGGCAATTGTCTCTACTAGCAGTAAACCAAGAAAGACGGGCTCCTGTGACAGTGGATTCAGCCATTTTGAGGGACCATCAGGGCAAGAAAATTAACCTGGGTGGAACACCAAAGGTACCTTACAGGCATCCAAACTATGGAGTACACACAACTGCGCAACAACAAGCACTACAGGAGGAGAATTTAGAGGATGAAATCCTGAAGGAAGCTTGCGCAGACAGAGACCAGTGACACCTGTGGACAATAAAAGAACTACACTGACTGTAAAACCAGATAAACTGAACATTTGTGAATTTGAGGATGAGGATGCAGATGCTTGGATACAGAAATTGAGCAGTATTATGCAGCAGCCAGAACATTTTCAGAACGTAGAACTGAAGTGGCTGTATCATATTTAAAGGCCTGTTGTGGAATGGTGGAGGTACTGTGATATGGGGCTGCCCTTGGACATCACCATGGATCTCACTCACCCACACTCCAAAGTAGACCCAACACGAGCATTAATCTTTGCAAGACGACACGCGACATGGCCGGCGCCCATGCGAGGATGGAGCCAACGTTTATCGCAGACATCCCATGGCCCGGCCCATCTACCAGGCTCCTCCTGCTCACCGAGACTTCACCGCCGCCTTCATGGAACCGACGAAGGAGGAAGCCATCATCGGATCCGACCCTCCATTGGCCGAGCCTGCGACGATCGAAGGCACGACACCTACTCCACCCGTGTGATGTGGCGACGATCCAGTCCCTAAGGTAATGCCTAATGGACTTCATGGGACTGGGACCGAAGGGGTCAGGGTTGTCGATATCCCCAATCCACCAGGTGAGGGAGCAAAGACCTCCACCAGCGACCTCCATGCCGATCAACCTGGCTTCCTCAACGGGCCATCTACCTCGAAAAAGAATTCTCACGGAGTGCAAGGGCTCGATCTAACATCGGATTCAAGGAGATCAGCTTCGAGCCTTCGAGACCTAACCTAAATTTGATCTCGGTGAAGCTTTACCATGCTTGCTTTGTACCCGACCTGACATCCGATCCGAGGGGAGTGGCTTTTAGATCCGATTTGATATCGAACCCGAAGAAGTATTCTCATGCTTGTTCTGGGCCCGATTGACATCTGATCCGAAGCTAGCGGCTTGTG
Organism: Bromus sterilis; assembly: GCA_950022295.1. Lineage (NCBI taxonomy): Eukaryota > Viridiplantae > Streptophyta > Magnoliopsida > Poales > Poaceae > Bromus > Bromus sterilis. The sequence continues at coordinate 262,963,024 of OX465596.1, read as the reverse complement.
TTGCTCTGGATCTAGCGTGAAGCTGGACCCGTGGAGATTAGCTCACCGTGGTGATCTACGACATACTCCATGCCACCGAATTTGAAGATCCGACCTAGAGCGAGAGGCTCGACCTGGCCAAGATGACCATCCGAGTTAGCATAGAAGGTGACGCCACCAAAGATGGTCGACTGCCCCGGCAGAAAGAGCACATCGAAGCCGATATGAGGATTGATTCGATCACCCACCGAAACACGGTGATCACCTCGCATTACCTATATTGGCCACCACTATCAGAGCTGATTTCGGCAGATCCCTCGGTAGGGTATCCCGAGCTAGGTGGTCAGGAGTCGAAGGTAACAAGGGAGCAGAGTTTACCCAGATAAGACCCTACTTCAAAGCACCCTTGTATCTTTTGTTTGAGGGCATGTTGCAAAGTTTACCCAGGAATGTTCGACATGTCAGAACACCCGACTTATGTCGGAATATTTAACTTTACTACAAAGGCCCCAACGAGCAGATTCTATGGTTGAGTATATACAACCTCTTTGATGTGGGCTAGCCCACATCATTTCCGCCAGCCATACATGGACCCAACCACACACATACTATGGGCGTCAAGGTGAACGCGCTCTGCGTTAAGTCTATATTATTTGCATGCAAGAAATGGCTACTACATCATGCGGGGACATTTTGCATTATTAGGTACACAAAAGATGTACACGAAAAAGCTACGGGTGAAGAGCAAGTAAGCACGAAAGAGAAGGAACCAAGCGCAGAGGCTATGAGAGAAAAGAAGGAGGAAATGGGGGTATCTCGGGCTCTACCGGACTGTGGTCAGGCGGACCAGACTATCCGGTCATCGCAGTGAGACAGCAGCAGTGCACAACCGCTAGCAGCAACTGATAGCTACCAAGGTTGCAGCGATGCTGCTCGGTCACAAGTGTGGCTAGTTGTGCCACGGCTGGCAGCTAGCTAGCCTCGGCCAAGCTAGCACGTGGCTGCTAGTGGCAACCCAGCGTGGCGCGCGTCTCCAGCGCTCCAGCGACCACGTTCGCAGCCACCGAACTGTCTGGCCTTGCCAAGTGCGCAGCAAAAATAGTAGTTGTGGTTGATCCAGTTCAATCGCCACGAGATTGTCTGCTCCGACTCGAGAGCGCTAGTTTTTCGGCTTCTCCGCGGTGCACTACCAGACTGTCCGGTGCGAGGCATCAAACAGTCCGGAAACCCCTGAAAACACTCTTTTTTCCCGTTTTCGGCATGTATGTCTCCAGGTCCAACCCAACTTGTGCCCTCTATATATAGACCTCTCCTACTGCGTTTTAGGGTTAGCTAAGTTCAAAGGCTCTAGTTCAAAGTGATTTTGAAATTCAAAAGGAGCTCACATTTTTGTTGTTGCCAAAAATACCCAGACCATTTTTAGAAATTGAGGATTAATGCAAGGTTCAAGATTATCAAGTTTGTGGAATTTTTGCACCTTGTGTTCTCCTCCTCAAAAGTCCGTAAGCACCTTTTCTATTTAATTTTAAATAGAGAAATGGTACTGTTTTGCTGTGGCAGTTTTTCCTTGCTTTTAAAATTGCCCAAAGTTTTTTTGGGTGATCAAGTGTGCCTCAAGGGTTAAATATATATTTTTATATATTTTTTCACCCTTTTCTTTTATCCTTTTCTTATTCTTTTCCTGCTGGTTTCTTTGCTCTGGAAAAAGAAAAAAGGAAAACAGGCTGGGCTCCTTTTTTTTCTCCCAGCCGGCCAGGCCAGGCCAGGCCCACCTGGGCCGTTTTCTCCTCGGCCCGCGCTGGACGAAGGGGTACGCCCCTTTCTTCCTCCTCTTTCCAGCGCGGCACTCCCCTTTTCCCCCTCCTCTCTCTCACAGAGCGCTGCCACGGCGGCAGTGGAGCCCCAGCTCCAGGGAGAGGCGATCCCCTCCTTTTAAGCGCTGCGGGAGGAGCCCTGGAACCCTAGGATCCATTCCCCTTCACCCCCCTTCTCCCGCCGCCGCCGCCATGACGACCTCGGAGCTCCCCTGTTCTTCAATGGCCGCCGGGTGGTTCCGGTGAATTCGCCGAGTTCCGTCGCCGTCTTCGATCGGGAGTTCGTGCTGCGCGTCTCCAGCATCGTCTTCGTCCTCTCCGACCCGTGGATTCGCGTAGGAGCAAGGCGGCCCGCTTCTTCCTCCTCTGCTCCCACGGACCGCCTCCGTCCCCGACACCGCAGATCGACTCCTTCCTCTCCCCGGACGCCGAGCTCGACTCCGACCTCCCCGCTGTGAGGCTCCATGTCCTTCCCGCCTCGTTCTCCCTCTCGATTAGTTGGTTAGGGATCGTCCGCAGCAGAACGCTGCCGCGTGCGTGTATGGCGTGCCCGTGTGCGGACGTCGTGTCCCAAATCGCGTCGCCGACGAGCAGGAGCAGCACCCCGCGTGCTCTGCGTGCGGCCAGAGCGTGCGCAGCGCAGCCGGAAGCCGTGCGCGCCTCCAAGTCCTCATCTTTTGTGGTCTGAAGGGCAGTTGCGCCGCCCCCTTTTCCAACGAGCCTAGTGTCACCACCGTAGGGCCTACGTACCAACTCCACGGCGCTACGCGTACCTGGATATCCCGTCTAGAGATCCCCGGCGTCAGTGGAGCGAACGCATGCCCGTAGCGGATGCGAGGGTCGCCGGAAGTTGCTGTCGCGCGAGCCTGACAGAACTTCAGTTGCGACTTCAGTGGACGGCTTCAGAGACCAGGGTCTCTTTAACTTGTTCGCGAGCCCTCTTTGGACACGAGTCGAGCAGTAGCAGAGTGGCTTGCGAGTTGAACTGCGAGGGGGAGGTTGTGGGTTCGAACCCCGCCGGGCGCTAGCTCCCCCTCCGGTTTTTCTTTGTTTTTTTGCCTTGCCCGCGTGGGGGTGGCTCGGCCCACGGGGGGGCTACTGGGTCAGCCCAGTAAGCCACCGAAGGAGGCATCCCAAGTGGCCAAGCCCTCCTTTCCTTTTTATTTATTTGTTTCCTCTTTTTCTGTTTTATTTCTTTTCTGATTTAAATTCAATTTGAATATTATTTTCAAATTCAAATCTGAATTTGTCCAAGTTGTCAAACAAGGGCATCCCATATATGAACATGGGGTAGTTTGAACTACTAATCATCATGGTGAGGTGCACTTTTGCAAATGGCCCCTCTATTAATTGGAGCTTGGCCAATTTTGCAGTCTGCCCCCTGTAAATCTTTGATTTCTTGTCAGCTTGATCATTTTTGAAATTGCTCATGCCATATATGGTTTTTGGGTAGTTTTGCACAAGGAGTTGCATGGTGATGATGATTTCATCATCTGAACCTTTTTCAAAATTCATGTGGTGCAATTTTGCACTCAGCCCCCTGAATTTCAGCTGAATTTGCAACTGCCCTTGCAAATTCAAATGGAGGCAGATCATATATGTTTTTGGGGTACTTTTCTGCAAGGATTTCAATGGTGAGGTTCTCATGATGTTTTGTGCAACTCCTGAGTTCAAAGTGTGTTCACCTGATCCAGAAGCATTCAGATCTTTCTGCCTGCAGCATTTTCAACTTCAGTGCATTTGAAAGTGTTGTTCCTTCAGTCTTTCTTTCTGTTCCATGTCATCTGCATTCTTCAAGTCAGCCTCAACATATTGTCGTGTGATGTGGCTGACCTCCAACAGTTGTTACACCTTCTTAAGTGTCAATTTCACCAACACTACTCCGTCTCCGGAATCATTGTATTACTTTCATGTTATTTAAATTCTTGTAATGCTTTGTTGATCATGTCATGCTATCATGCTATTTACACCTAAGCTAAGGCTCAGACCAAAGCCACTACCATGTAAATAAAATGCATATGAAAGTGATGACTTGTCGTCATCACCTTCATTTAAACTTGACTAGACAGGGTCATACCATGTAAATAAAACTTGAACATGCCATCCTTGTTTGAGTTTGCATCAGTTGCTTACTTGTGTGTTTTCCTTGCCGGTATCTTTACGTTAGCACCCGAGACTGACGAGGAGACTTACGTGGAGCTGTCCGACACCGAGCACGAGGGTACCGTGGGTGCTGCTTCGACTACCTTACCAGGCAAGGGGGAGATCTGTGTCATTACTTTATAACTTTCTGCTCATGCCTAGCTGTAGATCTAGAACGTTGATGCTTGATCCTATCTACCTTATATGTCATGTTTTGAACCCATACAGCCATGATCCCCACATCCCAGCAAACCATTGTACTGCTAAGTTACCGCTGCTCAGCCATTGCTTAGTATGGATAGAAACCTTGCTGCTTACCCTATATATTTATGGTTGGGATATCATGCTATAAAAGAAGTTGGTTGATATTTATTATTGTTAAATGATGTTAACTTATATTCGACGAAAGGTGGAAGGCTGGACTATTCCCGTCTGGTGCTTTGTTCCATTTGAGTCATCTAGGACCCGAGTTCCGGGTATTGTGTTTCTTGACGAGCGTGCCTAATCGTGTGTGGGGTTTTATGGGGCCCCCTTGTCTTACCTACCTAACTTCGTACAATTCTAGTGGTGGCCCGAGCTGATTTACATTTGCTTCGTGTGTGTTGGTTGGTACCCCAGCTGTTTACAAAACAAACCGGGCCAGTGGGGCATAGTTCTCTGTTGGTCCACCTGATCAGCTAGGACCCGGTCTCATAGGAGAATTAACCGGTAATCCGACCTGCGTCATACGGAAGAGTCCGATCCGAGAGCGTGGCCAGCTTGAGGTTTGGGTGTCGACTCCCCGGGGGCCACCCGGAGTTGTGCGTTGTTAGTTAGAGGGACTCTGGCGTTCCGGAGTTTCAGGCGCTTACCTAGCCAAGTGGAAACCGGGCGTACATGCGACGTCTATAATGGACAGTTGGTACACCCCTGCAGGGTAAATCTTTTCGAAAAGTCGTGTCCGCGGTTATGGACTACTTGAGACCTACTCCTTGTTCATAGAATAACATCAATTATAATCATGTTTTAAAACTTGACAAACCGTGTGCGTGCCTTGGTTGTCTTTCTTCGTCCAGGGGGGCCGAGAGGGAAACGAGGTTGTGTTATGTCTGCGTAAGTAGGTGAATAGCCGACTTATGACACGTTGTCAGCGTACTTCTTGGATCTCATCTCTGTTCTGATAGAACGAGTAGCCACCATATATGCTAGTACGGCTGCAACCTGTCTATGTCTTTACCTTACCTGTAGCGTTAGTTACTCCGTAATGACATGTTCTCACCCCCGTTTACATTTCTGTCTTTACCGCTTTGCCTGATCGGCCGCTGCAGTGGACTACTACCTCGACCCCAGCACCGGACGTTACTTCGTGGAGGTGCCACCGGAGGACGACGACGAGTACGAGTACCCCGACCAGTAGGATCCTATAGTTGGGTTCAGACGTTCCCGTGGGTGGATATTTATGTGTAGCCCTCTCTAGGGCAATTTGGATCTTGACCGTACTCGGTCCCTACTATGCTTCCGCTTGATGTATTGATGTATTGATGAGATGTACCATTGGTGATGTTATATTACTAGACAGAGGCGTTGTATGCCCTGCTCTATTTATCTTCTATATGTATTTCCTTTCTTATAGAGTTATGCTTATATACCTGTTGTCGAGAATCCGACAGCGACGCGAGTGCGAGTGTCGTGCGCCGGTGGCGTTTGATGCGCTTCTAACTCCGACCGGACGCGAAAGCGACTAGTTAGAGTTAGTACCGCATCAGGGGCCTTACAGAGGCCAATTTTATTTCTAACAACTTAAACTCTACTTTTGTTGTGTCTTCTCATAGGGTGCTAGGTCTCCTACAAGATGACGTGCCTAGCCTCGATGAGTCCATCCCTCAAATGGGCAAAATGATGGGCATGGTGGAACATGATGCGCCCCTCACATGGTTCCATCAGGATGAGCTTATGGACCACAAGTTGGCCATCTCCACGACACCTACTCCGCTTGAGAAAATATCAAATGGTAATGATTTAGGTGATGGTGATTCGTGTGTCCCACTAGTGAACTTTCTTGGTCTTGATTGCTTCCATGATGTTGATCTACCTATTGCCATGTCGCATATTCGTTCGACTTCCTCATATGATGATTTACCACCCATATATGATATATAATGATGATCATGTGGAGTCTACTAATAGTGGCATGTTGCATAGATTATCTTGTGAAAACTCTATAGGTCACATCATGTTTGATAATCCAAAGAGGTGGCATAGTTGGCTAGCATTATCTGAATGGTGGTATAACACAAGTTTTCATACACCACCAAAAATGACACCATTTCAAGCTCTCTATGCCCCCCCCCTACGGTGGCTGAATCATCCCCACCAAATTGCTTTTGTGTATAGAGTGTTGACCTACTACAAGACAGAGAATTAGCAATGGAAGTAATTAAAGAAAATTTGCTAAAAGCACAAGAAAGAATGAAATATTTTGATGACAAGCACAGGACAGACAGATCATTTAAGGTGACATGGCATGTCTTAAACTCTGACCATATAGACATAAATCTCTCAGTTTACATTGGCGTCTCAAACTCCATTCTAAGATATATGGTCCTTTCAGAGTTTGACAACATGTGGGAAGCTCATCCTACAAACTCATGCTGCCTGAGGGATGCCAACTACATCATACATTCCATGTCAGCCTGCTAAAGAAACATGTGGGTCCTCATGTGATACCCACAAAGCATCTGCCCCTGGTCAATGAGAATGGCCTGATCAAGATGGAACCCGAGCAAGTTTTCGAGAGAACATTAATACCCAGACCTCTGGGTAATATAATTATTCCTGTGGTACGATGGGTAGTTAAATGGGTCAACATGCCAATGGAGGCGGCTACTTGGGAGGATTTGCCATTCATAAGAAAGTTCCCCTTTCCTTCCAGCCTTGAGGACAAGCGCTGTCTCAATTGGGGGGGGGGGGGGGGGGGGGGTCAGGCCACTGTTTGAATTTACCTGAAGAAATGCATCCATCCATTGTTCCTCCGTGTAGAAATTCATTACAGCAGTCCAATGTCCATCCAACGGCTCACCAGCTAAGGTACGGGTTCGCAGATTGGAGTCACTCCTGACCATAGATCTGAGATCCGACATCACCCAGCTTCTCCCGCATCACTGTTCTGAGATCCTGCAACGAGCTCACTTTCTGTTTCTCCTTTTCACCTGCTCCCTCTAGTTGTAATGGCTATAAAGCCCCTTTTCTTTCGTTCTGGATCATGTGAATGCAAACGGGTTGTAAACCCTAGCCGCCAGTGGCGTGCTGCACTATTGTGCCCCCTTTTCCTTCAATATGAACCCTAGAAATTGGTGTGATCTTCCTCTGGATTTCCTAATTCTTCAGTGTTTGGGCTGTCAGAACTACTCTGAATTTCCTAACTCTTCAGTGTTTGGGCTGTCAGAACTAGGTAGTTCCTGACACTTGTACGCATCCACAGATGTAAACTGTGCATCACATTTTTGGGGAAGGACATCACCTGCCTACAATAAGTATGGCAATTAGTACAGTTTTCTTCCAATTCCACGTCTACCTCGAGCCATTCGGAATTCCTTCTCAGAGAAATTCCTAGATCCGAACTAGCAGTGATTTGGTCGTGATTCGCAAAACCGCATGTTCCATCAGACACCACGCACGAGTCACAAGCTCATTCGCCTCTCCTACCCACCCAGCCAGCCCGCGCGCACCAAAGGGAACATGTACCGTATATACCTGGTGGAGAGGAGCGCGAGGAGGAGCGCCGGTGACGCGAGGCGCGCGGCCAGGGCAGCCTCGGCGTACTTCCACGCCGCGCCGCTGCTTCCACCGGAGAGGAGCACGCCCGCCAGCATTTCGGCCAGCCCCGCCGAAAACTGTACGTCCCCTCTTTCCCCCGCGGCCGCCGCCGCTGTGGCCACGCGCGCCGCCCACTCATTCGGCGGGAGCGCCTCGTCTTGCGCCACCTTGGTGTATTTCCCGGCCCATTGGATCCACGCCGAGGACAAGGACGACATGTTGAACGGCGAGACCCGCCCACTCGCCCTCGGCGGCGGCTTTACTCTCGTCGGGGTGGTGGCTTCGCTCCCCGTCGCCAACGTAGTAGGCGACTAGGCGTGGAGGGTGGGAGAAAAGGGATATGTGTTGTTCTGGTGTTTGTTTGTTTGGTGTGGCCACTTCGCCCACCGCACCACCGCCCAGTGTGGGTCCCTGCATCAGTGCCCCAGGCTTTGGCCTCAATCGGGAGCTCGCAATTTCGCTAGATGATGTCCGCACGTTTTTGCGGAACTTTTTTGCAAAATATTTCTGTGAAAATGTTTGGTTAATGTTTGAAACAATAACTTTTAAACTAACATATGGATCTAATATAAATATCATAATAAAATGAAAATTCTCATGCATGCATGTTGCATGTGAGTTTTTATTATGCATAGTGGCATATTGAGGTGGGTCTTTCTCATGCATATTGGATGATGAGGTGACATGCTTGCATGTTGAGAGAAATATGCTAGTGGAGGGTGATGTGGAATGCATGATGAAGTGAAGTGTGTGCATGTTAAGAGATTTGGAAGTAGTGGGGAGCAACTTCTTAAGAATGTAAGATTATAAGTGTATAATAATACGCGCTTTGTTGTACCGTTTTCGTATTTTAAATTGTATTGTATAAGTTTTATTTTTATATGTTAGTTTTTTAAAGTTTACTTTTTATGATGTTTAGGTGGATCTTTTTTATCATGTGATTGAAAGATAAATTTTAATGAATATACATACACGATGGAATTTATTATATTATAGATCGTGTGTGTTATGATGATATTAAATATATCATAGTCGTCGCTTTTTTCTTGCCGACCAACGCTTACATCATTCAATCATTTATCAAAGAGGCACATCCATCGAAATATTTCATCATGAAACCGAAGGCAATTACATAATCAAAATCTTGTATTCAATAAATTAAAGACCTCAATCGAGTGAGGAGGCTTTCAAACTTATAAAGTTTAGTAGAGTTAGAGATATATTGGTTCTTAAAATGTCAACTAACTATGTCCATTTTCAACGTTAAATAGAGTATCGAGTTTTTGTTCATGTCATGATTAATTTCTTTGGAACGACATCTACTGCATAAGCTGAATGATTTGAGCGTGAAATCTATTTTTTTACTATCACGCCTCGATATAAACTAATAATAAATCTCTACTCCTAAAGTACCAGTTGGTACGTCGTCCGCTGAACAGACGTCGTATCCTGACACAGCAGGCTCCCCTTGGTCGAACGAAACCCGTTTGATCAGTTCTCCCGTCGACGTCCCGTGCGGCGCCGCAGGCCATGAAGGGCGAGCTCGCCTTCGCGCTACAGTCGCTCTTGGAGACCACCGCCTCCCCCGGTCGCATCCGCTCCTTCCACTCCATCTCCTATCGCGTCCTCCCCTCCTCGCCAGCCCTAGCCCCCTCCACCGCCCCGCAGGACAAGGACGACGAGGCGCCCCTCATGGATCTGGTCTCCCCGTCCACTCCACCCCTCGATGCCAAGGCGCCCAAGGCCGCTGCCCATGACGTCGCCTAGGGGTAGCCCTTCGATGCTGCCCCTGGTGCCGATCGAGGTAGTCGGCCAAGATGCCGCCGCTGGAAACCTCACCCTGCCCCCACCCCGCGTGTCTCTCCCTCACACCGCCGCCACCCCCAGCTCCCCCTCGATCCAGCGCCAGAGCGATGCCCCCAGCGCCACCCCAGCTCCCCCTGACCCCATGCACCGCGCCTTCATCTCCGGCATCCTCCGGAGCTCCAAGTTCCGCGCAGGCCCGATGATGAGGACATCTCTACTAATGTTACACCCACATCTTCACCAACTACATATACTGGACCAGTTACTAGAGCACGCGCACGTCAACTAAATTATCAGGTACTTTCGTTTCTTGCGAATCCTTCTAATGTTCATGAACATATGATGCTGCCTAAATTAGATACTTTTGTTTTGCTTATGAATGAAGGACCTAGCATGGACAAGAAGGATGGTCATTGGAGCGGGATCAAGCATGGAGAAGAAGGTGCGCGCGCGGGAAAGGACAATGGAGCTTCCAGTGGTGATTATCGCACTTTGAAGCCACCATAAGTTGCGCATGAAGTCTTGGACGAAATACGCGAGATGCCACTTCATTATTTTCGTCCAAGGGCAATTATAGGTGCTGCGTCACCTTAAAATTGGGCTGGGCCCATGTAATTTCGAAATACCACATTATAGGCTGTTTTTAGAGTCCGTATGTGTGGGGAAACCGAGTTAGGGTTGTTTTCGGACCCCACCTCCAAGGGGTCACGAAAATCCCCTCTGTTCCCCCATATATACAGCCCTTAGGGCGTCGTTTAGACTTGGGTTTTAATTAGATTTAAGTTAGCCATAGCCGCAACTTCGAGTTCTTCGTTTGTGTCGTCCGACCAGGCCAAGACCACATTGGAACCCCAAATTCTGTTAATCTTTCATCTTATATTCGCAATATCCAGATTGCAATTCTTAGTTCTTGCTTGTTCTTCGATTGCTTGCAGGAATTGACCTTCGTGGTCAGGTTGATCGTGCATCCGCGGGATCAATAACCTCTTGGAGTTGGTTTAGCGATTGCTAAGGCGCAACGTCTTCGCACGTTCGTAGTCGGGTCGTGAAAGTCTACTCCACCAAAATCGATCTCCATCATCTCATCGAAACATCGGGACACCTTCGCCTCTATCAAGTGGTATCAGATTTCCAGGTTGCTCGGTGAGATTTACCACTTTTCGTAGTCTAGATTGGTTCTGTTCTTCATACCTACAGTCCACGAAAAAGCCAACAAAAAAAATTAGGGTTAGATCATCACGTCCCAAAACAGTCCGAGCCTTTGTCCAGTTTTCTTTACAGTAGTTTGCATTGTTGAATTTGCGGTTGCATCGTTGTGTCGAGTTGCTGATCTTAGCGTCTAGTTACCCTAGAGTTTCGAGTTCTGATCACAGTTTGTCACGCCGCCGCCGCACAGTAGTACACCATCACGTTCCGCCAATCCGAGTCCAGATACACCACCACGTTCCGCCAAGTCGAGTCCTTATACAGCACCACGACCTACCAATCCGAGTTGAGTTCCATCACCTGTTCGGTTTGTGATATCTCCGTAGCCAGATTAGTTTTGAATTGATTAGAGTCGGATTTCACCAATCTTTTGTCGTACGTAGAAGGAGGTGATTTCCACAAAAAAAAAAAAAAAAAAGAGTCTGGCACGCTTTCCAGAGCAGTTTTTAGGCCAAAAATTTCGGGGGTGAAAAAATTTCGTGCCCATACGTTCCTTAGGTCCAGAATCTCATTTTGAGACGTTCGCCACCATAGTGATTTTTTCGCACTTTTTCAGCCACCGCAGTCCCGCCTCGCAAAAAAAAAGCAAAAAAAAAAAAGAGAAAAAAAAATCAGAGTGTGCTTCTCAGTTGATTACGTGCCGCGTCGTGCTTTCGTTGGTGTTTTAGGCTCGCGTCTCTAGTACGGTCTAGCCTAGGATCAGCACAGTACCGACGTTGAGTGTTTATTCAACTTTGCATCTCTGTTTTGATTACTGTTGAGCTTTTTGCTACCATATTTGTCAAGCCTACCTACAGCTCCACATATATTCTACTTCGTGCGGTTGACACCTCCTGGCCATCGCTCTACCACATCTCTGAGAGTTTTGACCCGTTGGTTGTACATCACCACCTGCTGCTAGGTAAGAATCGGTAAGAACGAAAGAAAAGCTTGACGGATTTGTGCTTTCCACCACCCCACATCCCATTAGTAGAAGTAGGATCATATTTCTGTGTGTTTTCTATTTCTGCTAACCATGCCAGGATCCCATGATGAAGTGGCGCGGGATGCACCCGATTGGGAGAATATGAAAAACAAAGCGTTACATGATAAATTTGCACAAATGATGTCTGAACAGGTGAATGACATCGAGAACAGATTTACAGAGGCGATTGATGGTGTGGAGAAGATGATCGACACCAAGCTCGACGCCAAGTTTACTGAGTTGCTCGCACGCCTACCTGCACAGCCTGCGGCCGCTCCAGCACAGCCACAGCCACCACGACGTGCACGACGTATTCTGTTTCCGGGCAGACAAGCTGCTGGTGCTCCTGCGGCTGCTGCACTTGCTGCTACTGCTACTGCTGCTGCTTCTGACGTCGGCCAGGACGACAACTACGAGGGTGATTACGAGGAGGAGGTGGAACAAGAAGCGGCCTATGAACAGCCAGCTGGATGTCCACGTCCCAACATTCGCCACGGTCGACATCAACCACCCCCTCAGGTACGGGATGATGAACATGTGCCTAAACTTAAATTGAATCTTAAGCCGTTTGAGAGTAGATATATTCCTGATGCTTATCTTACTTGGGAGTTAGAAACTGAACAACGCTTTACATGTTTACAATATCCTGAGAATAGACGTGTTACTGCTGCTGTTTGTGAATTCACGGGTTTTGCATCTATTTGGTGGTCTGAACATTGTAGATTGCATGCTAATAATATTCCAGCTACTTGGGCTGCTTTAAAAGATGCTATGCGTACTCGCTGGGTTCCTCCTTATTATCAACGTGAATTGCTACAAAAATTACAGCGTTTGAGACAAGGAAAGAATTCTGTAGAGGAATATTATCAAGAATTACAAACTGGATTGATTAGATGTGGCCTAGTAGAGGATAATGAAGCTATGTTTGCACGTTTTATAGGTGGCTTAAACAGGGAGATACAAACTATTCTAGAATACAAGGACTATGCTACTATTACTCGTTTGTTTCATCTTGCTTGTAAAGCTGAACGTGAAGTGCAGGATCGACAGGCCGCTACGAGACCTAACTTTTCTGCAGGACGAAATACATCATGGACATCGCGTGGACCTTCTACATCCACACGTCCTGCTGCACCACCATCTACTTCAACCGCTCATTCTTACAGGGAGCCACCAAAACAGCCAGCGCCACCATTCAAGGGTGCACAGAGTGGTCCAGCAGCGAGTTCTTCTTCATCTATGGCTTCCACAGGGCAAACACGAGATCGTGATATTAAATGTCGCAGGTGCCAAGGTGGAGGTCACTTCGCAAAAGACTGTCCCTCCAAGCGTGTGATGATTATTACGGCGGATGGTGGGTATGAGTCAGCAAGCGACTACGATGAGGAGACTTTAGTTCTCATTGCTCACGAGGAACAGGGTGCCCATGATGATGCTCATGATATAGAGTATATGGCTCCTAATGATGCAGATCAATATGCTAGTTTGGTTGCTCAACGTGTGTTAAGTGTGCAGGTATCGAAGGCCGAGCAAAACCAGAGGCATAATTTGTTCCACACAAAGGGAGTGGTGAAAGAACGTTCGGTTCGCATCATCATTGACGGAGGGAGTTGCAACAACTTGGCGAGCATGGAGTTGGTGGAGAAGCTATCTCTCACCACAAGACCACACCCCCATCCGTACTATATTCAGTGGTTTAACAATAGTGGTAAGATTAAGGTAACGCGTTCTGTTCGTGTGCACTTTAGCATTGCTGCATATGCTGATTATGTTGATTGTGATGTGGTACCCATGCAAGCATGCTCTCTTTTACTTGGTAGACCATGGCAATTTGATAGGAATGTTGTACACCATGGTAGGACAAATCAGTTTACTCTGGTTCATCAGGATAAAACTATTGCTTTACTTCCTATGTCTCCTGAACAAATTGTGAAAGATGATCTTGCTAGAGCTAGTAAAGCTAAACAGGAGAAAAATAAGAGTGAGAATGAGATAGCAGCTAAAGAATTTGAGCAACAACATAAGACTACTAGCAAATCTTCTTCTGCTGTTCCTAATGAAATTAAATTGACTAGTCCAACTTTGCTTGCTACTAAGGTTGATATTTCGGATTTGGATGTTAGTCAATATGTGTGCTATGCTTTTGTGTGCAAAGAAGCTTTGTTTTCATTTGAGGAATTGCCTCCTTCTTTGCCTCCTGTTGTCATTGACCTTTTGCAGGAGTTTATTGATGTCTTTCCACAAGACGTACCACCGGGATTACCACCTATTCGAGGGATTGAGCATCAGATTGACTTAATTCCCGGTGCTTCGCTGCCCAACCGTGCGCCATACCGTACCAATCCAGAGGAGACGAAGGAGATTCAGCGTCAAGTACAAGAGCTACTCGACAAAGGTTACATACGTGAATCCCTTAGTCCTTGTGTTGTTCCTGTTATATTAGTGCCTAAAAAGGATGGAACTTGGCGTATGTGTGTTGATTGTAGAGCCATTAATAATATTACTATTCGTTATCGTCATCCTATTCCTAGGTTAGATGATATGCTTGATGAATTAAGTGGCTCTACCATGTTTTCCAAAGTTGATTTGCGTAGTGGATACCATCAAATTCGCATGAAATTAGGGGATGAATGGAAAACGGCATTTAAAACTAAGTTTGGATTATATGAGTGGTTAGTCATGCCTTTTGGGTTAACTAATGCACCTAGCACTTTCATGAGATTAATGAACGAGGTTTTACGTGCTTTCATTGGACGATTTGTGGTAGTCTATTTTGATGATATACTGATTTATAGCAAATCTTTGGAGGAACATTTGAATCATTTACGTGCTGTTTTTATTGCTCTACGTAATGCACGTTTATTTGGTAACCTTGGGAAGTGCACCTTTTGCACCGACCGAGCATCGTTTCTTGGCTATGTTGTTACTCCGCAGGGAATTGAAGTTGATAAAGCCAAGATCGAGGCAATTGAGAGTTGGCCGCAGCCCAAAACGGTCACACAAGTGAGGAGTTTTCTTGGCCTCGCTGGATTCTATAGGCGTTTTGTGAGAGATTTCAGCACCATTGCTGCCCCTCTCAATGAGCTTACACGCAAGGATGTGCCTTTTACTTGGGGTACCGCACAGGAAGAAGCCTTCACGGTATTGAAAGATAAGTTAACACATGCTCCTTTGCTCCAACTTCCTGATTTTAATAAGACTTTTGAGCTTGAATGCGATGCTAGTGGGATTGGTTTGGGAGGTGTGTTATTACAAGATGCTAAACCTGTTGCATACTTTTCTGAAAAATTGAGTGGGCCTAGTCTGAACTATTCTACTTATGATAAGGAATTATATGCTCTTGTTCGGACATTAGAAACTTGGCAACATTATTTATGGCCCAAAGAATTTGTTATACATTCTGATCATGAATCTTTGAAACACATAAGAAGCCAAGCAAAACTTAATCGTAGACATGCTAAGTGGGTTGAATTTATTGAGACTTTCCCTTATGTCATTAAACACAAGAAGGGGAAAGATAATATTATTGCTGATGCTTTGTCTCGTCGTTATACTATGCTTTCACAACTTGACTTCAAGATATTCGGTTTAGAGACAATCAAAGATCAATATGTACATGATGCAGAATTTAAAGATGTTTTGCAGAATTGTAGAGAGGGTAGAACATGGAACAAGTTTGTGCTTAATGATGGGTTTGTGTTCCGTTCTAACAAGCTATGCATTCCAGCTAGCTCTATTCGTCTTTTGTTGTTGCAGGAGGCGCATGGAGGAGGATTAATGGGACATTTTGGCGTGAAGAAGACGGAGGACGTACTTGCTACACATTTCTTTTGGCCAAAGATGAGACGGGATGTTGAGCGTTTTGTTGCTCGCTGCACTACATGTCAAAAAGCTAAGTCACGACTCAATCCTCATGGTTTATACATGCCTTTACCTGTACCTAGTGTTCCGTGGGAGGACATATCCATGGACTTTGTTTTAGGCTTGCCTCGAACAAAGAACGGGAGGGATAGCATATTTGTTGTCGTGGATAGATTTTCTAAGATGGCACATTTTATACCATGTCATAAAAGCGATGATGCTGCTAATGTTGCTGATTTATTCTTTCGTGAGATTATTCGCTTACCCAATACTATTGTCTCGGATCGTGATACTAAGTTTCTTAGCCATTTTTGGAGATGCTTATGGGCTAAGTTGGGGACTAAACTACTTTTTAGTACTACTTGTCATCCCCAAACTGATGGACAAACTGAAGTAGTCAATAGGACTTTGTCTACTATGCTTAGGGCTGTTTTAAAGAGTAACTTGAAAATGTGGGAAGAATGTTTACCTCATATTGAATTTGCTTATAATCGTTCATTTCATTCTACCACTAAAATGTGCCCTTTTGAGATTGTTTATGGTTTTCTACCTCGTGCACCTATTGATTTGTTGCCTCTTCCATCTTCGGAGAAGGTTAATTTTGATGCTAAGCAACGTGCTGAATTGATATTAAAAATGCATGAGTTAACTAAAGAAAACATTGAGAAAATGAATGCTAGATACAAGCTTGCTGGTGATAAGGGTAGAAAGCATGTTGTGTTTGAACCAGGAGATCTTGTTTGGTTACATCTACGTAAAGATAGGTTTCCTGATTTGCGCAAGTCTAAGTTAATGCCACGAGCTGATGGTCCCTTTAAGGTTTTACAGAAAATTAATGATAATGCATATAAACTTGAGCTACCTGCAGATTTTGGGGTTAGTCCCACATTTAACATTGCAGATTTGAAACCTTATTTGGGAGAAGATGATGAGCTTCCGTCGAGGACGACTTCAATTCAAGAAGGGGAGGATGATGAGGACATCTCTACTAATGTTACACCCACATCTTCACCAACTACATATACTGGACCAGTTACTAGAGCACGCGCACGTCAACTAAATTATCAGGTACTTTCGTTTCTTGCGAATCCTTCTAATGTTCATGAACATATGATGCTGCCTAAATTAGATACTTTTGTTTTTCTTATGAATGAAGGACCTAGCATGGACAAGAAGGATGGTCATTGGAGCGGGATCAAGCATGGAGAAGAAGGTGCGCGCGCGGGAAAGGACAATGGAGCTTCCAGTGGTGATTATCGCACTTTGAAGCCACCATAAGTTGCGCATGAAGTCTTGGACGAAATACGCGAGATGCCACTTCATTATTTTCGTCCAAGGGCAATTATAGGTGCTGCGTCACCTTAAAATTGGGCTGGGCCCATGTAATTTCGAAATACCACATTATAGGCTGTTTTTAGAGTCCGTATGTGTGGGGAAACCGAGTTAGGGTTGTTTTCGGACCCCACCTCCAAGGGGTCACGAAAATCCCCTCTGTTCCCCCATATATACAGCCCTTAGGGCGTCGTTTAGACTTGGGTTTTAATTAGATTTAAGTTAGCCATAGCCGCAACTTCGAGTTCTTCGTTTGTGTCGTCCGACCAGGCCAAGACCGCATTGGAACCCCAACTTCTGTTAATCTTTCATCTTATATTCGCAATATCCAGATTGCAATTCTTAGTTCTTGCTTGTTCTTCGATTGCTTGCAGGAATTGACCTTCGTGGTCAGGTTGATCGTGCATCCGCGGGATCAATAACCTCTCGGAGTTGGTTTAGCGATTGCTAAGGCGCAACGTCTTCGCACGTTCGTAGTCGGGTCGTGAAAGTCTACTCCACCAAAATCGATCTCCATCATCTCATCGAAACATCGGGACACCTTCGCCTCTATCACCCGACCCTGGAGGGGGCGAGATGGGCGGCCGCCCCGGCCCCCCCTGGAACCAAGGGGCCCCAGTTATACATGCTCTGCACTACTGGCCTGGGAGGACGAAGTTAGCAGAATGCTCAGGAGCACCCATGCGGCCACAAATAGATAAGATCCTCTGCTAATCCCTGATGTTTATATCTCATTTTAGCTTTTTGAAAAAAATAGCCTCGTCTCACTGTCGTACATTTGGAGGTTGTTATCTCTATGTGGTGTTCAATCAGCAATCCAACTGAGATACGGTGAAACAGAGGCTTCAATTTTATACAGATTGTCTTTGACCGTTCACAACTCTGGGGATGCGATTAATCTATGTGTACATCTGACAAATTTCTGAGGATCTATCCAATTTAATAAATAATATAATCGCCACGGAAAGAGGAAACATAGGCATCTGATTTGTTATTATTCCAATTAGTCAGACTTCTTCGTGTTATGTTCTGTAATGGTCACGTTTTGATGTCAGTCTCTCATCCTTATATGATATTTATGTTAGAGCAGTGCTATGCACACGACAAAATTTGCACGATTCACTGACGATGAAGTAATCCAGCCAGGCATGAGTACTGTTCAAAAGGGAACCGGCCGCTGGATTTACATGTCGTACAAAGATCGTCTACAGAGTATCGTGTGTGAAGCAGTTTCGTTTATGTTAAGGGAATTGCTAGACACTATCCAATTAGGCCAAGGAAATCTTCAGTATTGAAAGCAAGTTCATGGAAGCGACACCATGCAATTTAAGGCAGCTCCAATGGGAATGCAATTCCAGCCTTCACACTTATACATGGAAATTTTAATTTTGTATTCAAGCTTCATATTTCCGTAGTATACAATGCACTAGCTTATGTCAACTACTTGTTCACCTAATATATTGCGTTTATTTATGCCCGGTTTCATAAGAGGTGTGCGAAAACTAGATTTACAGTATGTCTCACTTTGTTATAATTACTTATTTTTGGATTAATATTTAGGACATAGTTTTCACATGTTCTTCTAATAAGTGAGTTTTAGCCTTTTTAAATTAAACTATCATCTGCACACTTGGTATCAAAGGGTCCCGGCCGGTATAATTTCTCAGAGGCCCAGCCCTGGTTCCACGGTGAGTAGTCGACAAGATCACACCCTGTTTCTCTTCTTGTTTTTCTGCCGTGGTTTGGTGATGAGTGATTCACGTGCATGTGTGCAGTGACCGCCGTGGATAGCAGGAAGAGGGTGCTGGAGCTTCTGGCTTCATACGTGATCTTTCTCAGCTTTGATGTATCCCTTTTCTTTTGGTTGTTTCTGCGCTTAGCATGTGTTTTATTATATCGTGTGTTCTTCAGTCGCAGGAGGCCAATGTGAGCATGATAATCACGGACTACTGGATGGCTGAGATGACATGCTACGAACTCCTGGTCAAGTTAAATACTCCTAAGAACTTAATATTTGTATGCAGCTCGCCGATGATGCATGCTAAAAACTCAACATGTACTTTGTATATATAAATTCCTGACACAAATTCTACCTGCTGTTTCTAGATTCAGATATTCATGTATTTTTGGTTGGACCGGTGTTTTACTGTGCGTACACTATATACTATTCAGCCGACACATTTGTTGATTCGATTAGATCATACCTCGTTTTTTTGTTGTAGAATGAACATAATATATGGTGCAGGTGCAGTTGAGCACCCAGATTGCGCTCAAGAATAAAAAAGCAAACATGTACTCATAATGCAAAGGCAAAAGTAGGCAGAAGATTCAGAATAGTAGTTGGCACATGGAACATAGACTTGACTGACCAGTGGGTGAGATTCAAAACTTATTATTACCTTACATCTATAAATTCTTCTTCACCTCCAAGTGCTGCAACAAATATCCAGGTTGAGTTCTTGTGAAGATGTAGTCTGTATTAACCAGTGGTTTCTGTCTTGGTGGAATGGATCCTCATGGCCTCATGGGCCTGGAGGGGACCAGGTTTGCTGTAAGTTGAATCCTCAAGTACTAATAGAAATTTAAACTATTTAATTTTGGACAGGGAAAGCATAAATTCATTCAGTTAGATGGTTAGTGCATTAGGGGTGAACTAAATCAAAGTGCGATATATAAGTGACATCATGCAGTAGTCGCGTGCAGTTCAACCACTCAATCTTACTGCATTTCAACCACTCAATCTTACTGTTATATCTTGTTGTTCCTGTAAAGAAGCGCCACCTACTGATTATGAGAAGAAACCTGAATATCCTGTTTTGACACATATTCTTACTATCTATTTGGTCAATAAAATGAAGTGAAATGATATTGTGCAGAATCTTAAATCCAAAGGTATATAAAAGACAGTGCCATAAATTTTCTACTTGCTCTTGCGCACAATCGATCATGTTAAAAAAAGGTGCAGGTGTACAACGTCTACTTTGGCCTTTCCCTAATTTCAGAGCAGTTTGTAGTAGTAGTAGTATTAGTTGGTTACTCTCTACTTTCCAAATTAGATGACTTTTATTTGTGTACATGTCTAGATACACATGTGAACAAATGGAAGTCATCTAATTCGAAACGAAGGGTGTATGTGATAGTAACATGGCTGGCATATCAAAAAAATTCTAAAGGGTGTTCATGCTATCTGAATCAAGTGGCATATATATTTTTGAAAGTAAGGGGCATATATGAAAATAGATACCATCACTATCTAACAGGACCACACAATATATAAACAAGTATTGTTGTACTGACCCTGCAACAAAAATGGAGAGGCTTTTGAGGGTAATTTTGTGAGAAAATGGTAGAAAACTAGCAATCCGAAAGAAATATGATTTTTTTATGTAAGTCATCAACTTTCTATTATGGAGATTTTTAGAATTGTACTACCATTTAGATAGCTTTCAGAGTGCCAGAATAAGTTCATGTGAATACTTCATTCTCAAATTTTTGTTTGTTCGCACACACTCATGTTATGCTTCAGAGCTAATATTTTCAACGACAATCCTTATATATCTAATTAGATTATTATTCACACAAAAATTCATCTAGCCGATTTTATTGGGATACTTTGATCTATATGTCAGCTGCAGCTTTACCTTTCTTTTTTCTTTGTTTTTATTTCTGTGGCAACTAGCATAATGCAATTGCATGCTGAATTTAACTCCCCTTTTATCAGTTCTTGATGCTTTTGCAAGTTGTAATAAATTATCATAAAAATTATATAAAATTACATGCATGATGCAGGTTGTAACCTATTAGGGTTTGCAACATCGTTAATCTATCTTGCACAAGAAACTTTCCAATTTTATCACAAAGGTAAGAAGGCTAGCTAAGTGATCGGTGCCGACATGGAGAAACTTGAGGCGCAAGTAAGATCTTATTTTCATATATTTTTCGTACACTCACAATACACTTCTATTTTCAGTGATCTTGCCTGCTGCAAAGTAAACAAGAATAGAAAGGCACAAGGGATGTGCACTGAAGGAATGTAGACTTGTAGGCTTGTAGCTAAACTACAATTTGAAAGGCACAAGGGATGTTTACTGAAGGATTCACAGATGCTAAGGTTTGATTAATGAAGACACCTAAATAAGAGTTTCTTTAAGGATTTCAATTATTATCCAATTGTTACTGGTCTATCTTGTGTATACATATAAAATGTAATATGTATTATTTTTATATATAATTCCAGCAAGATATTTCAAAAGCCCGTCGCAACGCACGGGCACTCTACTAGCTTATTATAGCATCAATGTACGAAGCGTACAAAAAGTAACATCATTTTTTCTATAAAAGACAAATGTTAATGATGTTAGTGTACTGCCCATTCATTTTCTAAATGAGATAAATTTAATAAAAATAATAATTATAATTTATATATATGACTAGGGGTAGAACCAAATCAAAATTGAAACCTCAATTGACTCACATGACTTTCACATCTAAGAAGCTTAACAAGAAAAACAAAAAAAAAATACATACATAACCAAAGGTATGATTAAGTCAAAATTGAATTCTCAATTGAATCTCATGGCTTTCACTCCTAAGGGATTTAGTGATATAGAAGATAACGACATCTATAAAAAACAACAATTAAAAAATTATTTACTATTTATTTTGATTTTTCTGTTCATGCTTTGTTCTTGAGAGACAAAACGACCATCCCCTCCTAATTCACACCTTTTTGTTGAAGCTTATACTTATTCACACTACTGTCTATATAGTTTTGCTCGTGCTCATGCAAATTAAACTAAATATTTATGTATGTGTAATAAATAAATATTATAATGTCGCAATTGCTGAAACCAGTTGTACATATAAAAAAAGGTTGGTCGTGCATGTTGAAATGTGATCGTGTCATCTTCTAATATACTAAACCCCCTAGGGGTAAATCGGTTGGGATTCAATTGAGCTGTGAGTACTGTTCTGAGGTCGATTTTGACTCGGTCCATGTTTGGACCGATTGCTTGTGTCACGTGGACCTGTTATCTAGCGAGAGAACGGTTTGTGGGCGGTTCCTGGTAGATGCGTTGTCGCCTGCTCGAAGCGTCGGCCCAACGTGTGGCGGTTGCAGGCTGCGAGTTTTCAGGTTGCGCCGCCTACACTGAGGAAAGAGGTCCGTGTGCGCAGAAGGGAGAGAGCGGAGCGGGAGCAGCGCTTGCCAGAGGGAGGAGGCAGAGGGGCGGTGCCGCTTGCGGAGCTGTGCCGGTTGGAGATGTTTCGGCGCGTGCGGTCCTGTGGCTGCCGGACGTGGGCCGGCGCGTGCGAACCTACTGCTGACGGAAGCGGGGTGCCGTGTGCGTACCTGTCGCCGACGGAGGCGCCGAGGCGGGGCTTTGTCTGCGGAGGGCGGAGGGCGGCGGCGGCAGGGGGGGTCGCTGAGGATCTACCGTTGCCAGAGGCGAGCTGCCGCCTGGGGTGGTCGGTTGTGGTCAGTCTCCCTCTTCCATCCCTGTCATCTTCACCCTTCCGCTCCTGTTTTATCCATGGTAGAGGTGATGGTTGGTTTGAGCCTGTGGCGGCATCAAGGCGACTGAATCAAGACAGGGAGCTTAGCCGGTGTGTACGAGGGAGCTCGGAAGGCACGGATGTGAATGACGAAGCTAGGGTGTCGTGGCGGAGGAGTTTCGAAGGGGAGTGTCAATTGAGATGTCGACCTAGCTATGCTATTCTTTGTTGACAGGCGCGTCCTGGACCTACCACGAGGATCAGCTTTGTTTCCCTCAACTGAATCAGATGAATTCAATCCTCAGGTAATTCATATTGTCCCAATCAACTTTTCTCTGTTATATGTGATTATTAGATTGTCCAACAGAAATATCATGTACATCATGTTTGTGGCAGTGAAAAGTATTACCGGATTCCTGTAATCAATTTCTTGCACACTGTACTATATTTGACATCAAGCACACAAGCTGGAAAGTGGATGAGAATTTCTGCATGACCCTCAAATTCCTTGAGATTGCACTAACGTACTCTCTATGATAAAAAAAAATCCAACGGAGAGAACATCATTTAATTAATAGTAATAAGACGTAATCAACAATTGTGAAAGATAGCAAGTGTTTCGATAAAAGAAAAAAGATAAAAAGTGTATGAGGTACGTTCCACTCTATTGATTAGTCATGCTGCTTCAATTCCTTTAGTTTGTGACGGCTTTGTTGGTCGGCTGGGCGGTATTGGCACCAGGAATTTGTTCGCACTTGTTCGCCTTGGCTAGCTGGGCATATAAGTGGGAAATGATTCTTTCTCAACCTCACATGCACCGCCACTAGGCCACCACCTTGGTACCCGACTCATCTATCTATCTGCACGACATGATGATGGCCGGTGATGCAAGGGGCCTGAAGGAGCAGGCAGAGTAGGAAGCTTCCACGACCCGGGGTGTGCGCCGTGCCGTCGAGGATGATGCTCTTCGGTGTTGCACTGGACGGGGGCCTACCACGGTCGATAAGGTCTGCGTCCCTCCCCTCTTCCTATCCCCCCCCCCCCCCCCCCCCCGCCTCTCTCAGCTATGTTTGAATTTAATCTTGCTCATCACCTTGGGTCTGGTTCAAAATTCAAAAAGTAAATCTGTAGGGGTTTTTTCGCGATAAAAGTAAATCTGTAGGTTGCTCCAAACTCTGCCTATTATTAATTAACTACTCTCAAATCTGCCTTTTCTTACTTGCTTTCTTGCAGGTTGAATTGGACTGATGGAAACTGCATAAAAAATACACTCTTAATTAACTGATTAAACATGGAAGCATAAGCACCGCTCTCGCATATTCTTCCAGTTTCATTTTATCCCACCATCTAAAAAATCTATGTAACCAAACAATTAAGTGGCATTGATAGTATTTTCAAAATATACACATACTTAACTGTAGTCATGATTAGTAGCAAGAGTTAAGGTCACATGCTTGGAGCTGATGGATGGATCAAAATCAAAAGGATGTGTGTCTGTGTGACCTGGTCTCGATCAACAAGTCTTCAAAGTTCAGTCTTGGATTATCTGACAACCAAGGACTATGGACGAGCATGCAGCAAGGTACAGTGTATCCATGTCGATCAACATCTACCTATGCAAGTACAAATCATGAATTCCTTACCATAAATTAACTACTCTATCTACCTTGATAGTTGATGCTCTCTTATAGTTCTTTACCATCCATTTATGTAGCTTTAACAACAACCAGTCTTTCGGATTAGGTTCGTTATTCCAGATTAGGTTTGTTCCTATAAATAACTACAGTGTGCCTGCATAGTTCTCATTTATGAATTTAAACCCAATTTAGCTTCATGAAGTATTCTATGTTAGTTCTCTTATTTTATTGGCTGCAATCATTCGTTTACTTACCTCTTTTGTGTGCTCTAGGAGTGGTCGAAGGAATCTAGCAGATTTGCTTGATGTTTGTAGCAAAAGTTGGTTAGCTTAACTAAATGTTCTATCCATCTTTCTCTGTGGTTCCGTATATTGCCATGTAAGAGATCCTTATTTTATGTTATACTACCTTCGATCGATATTAATTATCATTGAAACAGATGTGTCTAGCACTAAAATACATCTAGATACGTCATTTAGTGACAATTAATATGGTCAGAGGGAGTACTTTAATTTACCCAGCGTTGTGAACTATTCATTTAATTACCCAAGCTCTTACAACTGCAACCTTTGTGCCTATAATAGTTTGGTTATAGTTGAGAGATAATGGCATGCATTAACTTGTTAATGCTGACTCTTAACTAAAGTGTATCCCAAATTGGTGATTGTTTAAACAAAGGTGAGATACACTCTCTGATTTACTCATGTGATTATGACCTTTGAATTGCAAGCCCTGCTTATTAAATCTAATTATGTATACATTAATCTGCTAGATCATTGCTAACTGGATTCTAAATAATAATTGTTCTCCACATCGAGATTTTGCATCAGGCTAAAAGGAGGGCATAAATATGATTTTGTATGGTTAATGTGGTCTTTACTTTATCTGAACTTGATATGGTAGTAGCGTTGCCGCGAAGTTTGCAGCGACCATGGACCTAGAGTTGAGCAGCGATTATTCAGTGGTAAGTATTCTATAAGGCACCATTTGGTTGAATGCAAAAACTAATTAGAAACTAACTCGGCCTTATTCAATGGTAAGTATCATGTAGGATCAATATTTAGTGGAATGTATCTAAAAAAACTAGTGGAATGGTTTTTCTATTTGTTAGCGAAAATATTGTTGTGGAAAAACACTTTCAACCCTCATCTGAACTGTACCATCACTCAATAGGAACATTGTAGGAAATTAAATGTATTGTGAGGTACATGAATTGATGTGCATATAAAAAATAAGGATCAGAAATCTCATAGAGAAGAAATTACTAACCTAAAAGTATTTTGAATATGTGCGAACACTTAAAAGTGATGTTCCATTTTTCTCATACGATCGAGTAATGTCAAGTTGTTTATGTCCCAACAAACATTAGTTAGTTTATATGCATCTACAAATGAAGAGTAACATAGCAGTCTGCTTCAAGAAAGAAAGAAAATGTGTGTTTGTTCGAGTAAATGTCAACAATGGAAGTCCAACTAACTGACAATAGGCAATTGAAGTAGGTATAGTAAGTAGTGACATAAATAAAAGGGCAATCGTAGTGTGCCATCTTCATCTAAAGTTGTATGAACCACATAAGTGAAAATAACCAGATTTTATAGTTGATCTCTAAGCATCTTATTTCAGTACATGAGTAGCTGGATAGCCCTCAGGTGCATTATCCCTGGCGCTTTCACATAATATTTTCCATGCACATTTTGGCCAATCAGTTCTGCATTTTTTTTAAATCGAGGCTATTACTAGCTTGAATTCCAATGTGCTTATCCATTTTATGCTGTTGAATAGACCAACATTGTTGAAATACATTCTTAGAATTAAATTTATGGCTACATGAGTTATCATGTGTTGGTGATGGTCAAGGTACGCTTTTGGGCGGATGTAGTTCATTGTTTCTAAATAGGTTATTATCACTTTATGTACCTATTATTTCTTCCCTTTCTTACAAATGTGTATTTTTTTCCTAATATATCCATGTCTAACAAAATAGAAAACTTCATGCCTGGACCACATATATATATTAAACTTTCAGAAAAATAAATAGTTTGGAACCAACTTTTGTTACTATTGGTTATCAAAGACTTCAAAGTTTTTGCCCGTTTGCCAACTGTTGTCAAACTTTGTTGTTTTTAAGCGTACTTTATTGTACAAGATGACAAGCTGCACGACGTGAGAATGCCGACAACTGTTTTGATTATATTGAATGTTGTAATTTCTTGTGTCTTTAGGAGTTGGAAATGCACATTTTCTTGCTTTATAGTTAATGTATCCCTGACTAAATTTTAATGAATGAAGTTATACGCTATCACTCATCTAAGAAATGAAGACTAAAACTTGACCACACTTCAGTGGTTAAAGCCGATGGCAGTAGGGTATGTTTGGCTCCTTCATTATTGTTTACCGGCGCAGCAAAGCGCGCGCCTATCCTTCTAGTTTGAATTATGTACAAAAATATTGTAGAATTCTTCACACTAGATCTTTATTGTTTTATAATAATAAAAAATAGAAAGAATATCTAATTGATATTACCAAGCATTTGCATCATAAAAGATATTAAGAGAACATATGTTGCCACCTAAAAATTCAGAGGACATACAAACAGTCAAACACCGAGGTAGCTCACAATACTTATTCATTAACAGAGGAATCACAAAACTATCTTTTTCTATACATAGAAATGTTTATCGACATTCAACCACAAATGTTTGAATTGCAACACTGAGCGAGTACCTTTTTTTTGGATATTTTTCAGAGGAGAAATTCTGAACTGAGACTACTTACTCTAAGCCTTATGCATCTTCCTTCTAAGATTCATCTTTTCGAATTGCAGCATTGGATCTTTTGACGCATCTTGTAAAAAGAAGAATGAACAAAATCCAAGAGATAATCGAGGAAGCTGCTGGTGAAAAGTTACAGCCGATGAGAGCAGGGGAGGCAGACCCGATGGCGAACGGCAGGTGCACGGCATCGTCGACGGTGGCACTCGGCCGTAGTGCAGGGATCGAACGGGGAGCGGCCGCGCACATCGCGCTAAGCTGGGATCCTGTGGCGGCGGCGGGGATCCATGGCTGGAGATGGTGGATCCAGGCAAAGGCACTCGTTCATGATGACTGTTGGGTCATCAACGGCGACACATTGGGTGGCGTCGCGCTCAAGCTAGGCGGAGCACATCGGCATGGATTGGAGGAGGCTGCAGGTGCAGTGTCGGGGGAGATGAGGCTGACGAAGCATCAATGGAAAGAGGAAGGAGGACAACTGGGCCCACATGGAAGAAGCAACTGGTTTAGATGTGGACTGAGTCAAAATCGACCTCGCAAACGCTTCCATAGCTCAATAGATTATGAGTGTTTCTACCTCTAGGGGGATTGGTAAATTAGAAGATATCTCCATTAATTTTTTAATTAGCATTTATTGATCCCTAAAGTCTGATCACATCAACTATTTTTGAAAGAAAACATGATGAAAAGTTGAATAATGTGTGTATGTAAAATTTTCCTTTAATTCATTATCTTAACAATGAATCATCAAGGTGTTCAGGAAAAAACTTTAAGTAAGACAATAGAGATATCTCATCCATTTGCAAAGACTAAAACAATGATAGCATCATAGTAACTATTGTCGTACATTCCATAGAAAACAGAGCTTGGCCTGAAAATATAAAGAGTGAGTTTACTCATAATCTGATTTCTATAAAAAAAATCACCTAAAATTATGAGACTCACTTTTGAGTCTTCTCAGCTAATCAATTTTGTACAACATATTGTAATTTCTTTCAGGATACCATTCACGATAGTATGCCTAGGCAGCTTTGATTGTTTTTTTAATTTAAGCATCTCGCAACTATGCATGTTTCTGAGTATGTAAAGCATAGGCTGCAAGTCGATCGTGAAGGGGAGAAGAACACAATATCATAATAATTGGAAAGCCAATTATGTGATACATAAGATGGAGATGAAGGGACACCTCAACATCACCATGGTCAAGCATATGGCAACGTTGATTTATCTGCCAGCTACTATAAGACCGAGATTCGAAAAACAATAATACGGGACCATTAAAATTTAAAGTGGAACTAAATTAGTTGACATATGTTTATGCATGGTCTGCCTTTGATTGCTGCAATAAATCCAATATAATTTGTAGAATAGAAGGGTCCACCATAACTAAGAACCAACACTTTTGAAGTTGAGGTAGAAATCATGAGCGGATGAGATTGAGATAGAAAAAATAGGAATTGAGGAAGGTGGGGAAGAGAGGTTGGCTGCGTAGAGATCGCTATGAGAGAGCACGCGGAGGTTGTACCTTGAAGCATTGATCTTGATCGGAAGGCATCAATCCCACGATGCGCAGTCCGATGGAAGCACAAATGAACATGTGATGTAAAATCAGATTTTGCACAAACACAATGTATTAGGGAAAATTAGATCAATCGATAGACCGTAATTGATTTTTTTGTACCGCTGGAGTGTACTTAGATAGTTGTTACACACTTCTATTTGTGGTATTTGGAATAAGCTTGTGACACCTGGGAATACTTTGGACTGGCTATGAAAATAAAATGAGAAAAGTAGCATGTGAATGTTTAACAAAGATAAATCCTTCTCTCAAGAGACTATAATGTTCATAATTTCTATCTCGGCAAAAAAACTGCATAACTTTTAGCACACTATCTAGCTCAACACAGATAAGAACGTCAATCAAAACCTGATCTCACTTAATCTCTTGTCAAAATCATTTTCGAAACTTTTGCTGGTGCTTGATCATATCTGTATCTATTTTCCTTCGTCCCCATCTCTTTTTCACAGGATGTCTGCTAAACTTGATTTTGGTAATGATTCCCCAGTACTCGATGATGATGCTCCAGCAGAAGTGGAGCAAGTTGTTCCGAAGAGAAAAGGATAAAGAACCAAGGAGATCAGCAATGCTCGCGGCATTCCTCGGGCTATGATTGATAGGATTGGATTCGCGACGCCTGATGAAGAAACTCCTCATTAAAGGAAAATCAGATTGCAAGGGATTTGCCGCTACTGGGAAATTCGCTGGTACAAGTACAAACGTGTGCCCGAAGGAAAATGGGCTATGCAATTTTCCTTCAGTCCTCCTTATCAGTACCGTATGCAGATGGCCACCAAGTACAACCCAAAAAATCGTCATCTGTATTATCCAGAGCTCCCGAAGAAACCACACCTAACATCCCTCATAACTCCCGCAGATTAACCTGATGAACAGAAGCGGTTTTCCATTTTGGCTGAAAAGCTTTGGAAGAAGAAGGAGAAAGAAGCTGCCAAGAAGCGCGCAGCCGAAGCTGTTGGCAAAGAAACCAGCTCTCTGAAGAAGAAATCTCGGAATTTGAGAAAGAAGAATGCCTCACCTCCTCTTTCCTTCACTGACGAAGGACAAGCAGATCTTCTTGCTGAAGCGCTTGAGGATACGAAGAAGAAGACCCTATGACTGATGCAGATGATGAGTCTGAAAAGGCTCCTGTTGCTCCCCCTCCAAATGAAAAGATTTGCGCTCCTCTGAAGAAGAAGCCTGGTGAGAAGCCAGCATCCAGAGGCATTCAGATTCGTGATCCCACAGATCTTCCTACTGCTCTCCCTGTCATTGACACCACTCACTTGGTGGTAGAGAAGCCTCTAGCTTCTAAGCCTCCTCCCCAAGCTGATCCGAGGGAAAGAAGGTCAAAGCATAAGCACAACCCTTCGAAGTAGATGAAAATCTCTAACAAGCCTACTGCCCCTTCCAAGCCAAAGGCAACTGTTTCCAAGCCGATGCCCTCTATGGCTCAGGTGGCCCGTAAGCCCACCGAAGAAGAACTGAGAAAGAAAGAGATGGATGATGCCCGGGAGCATCACAGGTTAGCCAAGGAATCAACAGCGAAGGAAAAACAAAAGCTTGATTCTGCAACCAAAGCTGCTGACACGAAGCGAAAGCTTGTTGCAGTAGCTGAAAATGAGAAGAAAGGTGCTGGTGAAGATCAATAGTTCAAACGTTTTGAAGCAAAGAGAAGAATTGCTCTTGAAAAGATTGCCACTAAAATAGCTGAGAAAAGAACTCGAGAGGCTCAGAAACAAGCTGTGGTGTCCACAGTTCAGAAAAACATTGCTGACGAGCCAATTGCTCAAGATGACATGGATTGTCATAGCCAGCATCAGTTCACAGATCCTCGCAATGCTGAATTATGGGATGCTTTGGGCATCACCGAAGCCCTTTGGAAGAAGGGGGAATCAGAAGAAGAAACTACCCCTGGTGAAGTGTACGTGCCACTCACAATCGAAGAAATGATCGCCAACTTCATGTCGAAGCTAAAAGAACTGTCTGCTCAAGACAAAGTTGAGTTTGCCAAGATTCAAAAATTCCAAAAGAAGGCAAAACCGAAGACGATGAAGATATCAAGGAGTAAGTGCTATCTCTTCTTCAGCAAGTCACTGATAAGAATCACGTCACCAAGAGTGACGTTCTGGTTTACAAAGGCAAGATCAGATTAGTTATCGAAGATCTTTGTCGTAGCCACGACGAAGCTATTCTGGCTGCTGATTCAAGGAAGAGAAAATCTACCGCCCAAGCATTATCTCCTGATCCTACTTCGAAGAAGAAACCTGGCAAGAAAAAAAGCCCGTATGACTCTGGCCGGTGCGGCTGGAATGGAAGATGAAGGCGAGTCCAGTCCGACTGTGATTTCTGCCCCTGCACCCAAGTATGGCTCCAAGCAAGCTCCACCCAAAGTCCCAACTCCTACACCCAAAGCTCTAACCCCTAAACCCAAAGAATTAAAATGCAAGCCTATCTATAAAAAATCTAGAATAGAGAAAGAACAAAAATTCAAGGGTGTGTGTTCAATCAAGCAAATTTATATCTACATATTAACCAAACATACAATTTTTTTAGAATTATCAATCGATGGGAACATTATGTACCAATAGGACCCATAAATCCGTGGCGCCAGGGTATGCGGCGAGGGAAGAATAACCATGATGTTGTTGAGCTATTCTGCACCAGTTCATAGCAGAGTATGTAGAAAGAAAAATAGGGATAGCAAAGTATTTAGTACGACAAAGTAAATTTGAGAGATACCGGCTTATGGCCGAGGTCATATGTGTCGTGGAAGGTAAGGTGCTCCTGGATGGTCATCGGTGCCATGGGTAAGGTGCTCCTGGATGGCTACCACACGGCGGCGGGACGGTGATGTACTGCACTACTCCATGGGGAGGATGGAGTACAACTGGGCCCCCAACACCGGCACCTTCCAACCAAAGCGGTAGATCGGTGTCGATGGCGTGCTCCCTAGCGCGTCGTTGTTGAAGGCGGGACCACGGATCTGCTTAGGCAAAGATGCATGACGCATACTTGTAGATGGAGAGGGCACCATCCCATGCGGTTTCTTCAGGTTGTAGCTCGTGGATGGCCACCCCGTACATTCATGGTGAGTGGTGACCATCCTCTCCATGGAGTACATCATGAAATCCGCGTATCTTGGATGCATTTGTTCTGCGACGAAGACAAAGATGATCAATCATAGAAGTAAAGGGCGTCAGGAAATTTAATCGGTGGAAATTACCGGGTAGGCGAGTAGAAGAGTAAGGAGGGGCACAAGAAGGGTCGTGAATCAATATGTGGCGCCAAGGTATGCAGCGAGGGAAGAATAACCATGATGATGTTGAGCTATTCTGCAACAGTTCATAGTTCATAGTAGAGTATGTAGAAAGAAAAATAAGGATAGCAGAGTATTTAGTATGGCAAAGTAAATTTGAGAGATACCGGCTCATGGCCGAGGTCATCTGTGCCATGGAAGGTAAGGTGCTCCTGGATGGTCATTGGTGCCATGGGTAAGGTGCTCATGGATGGCCACCGCGCACCAGCGGGACGGTGACGAACTACACTACTCCATTGGGTGGATGGAGTACAACTAGGTCCCCATCACCGGCACCTTCCAACCAAAGTGGTAGATCAGTGGCGACGACGTGCTCCCAAGCGCGTCGTTGTTGAAGGCGGGACCACATATCCGCTTAGGCAAAGACGCATACCTGTAGATGAAGAGGGCACCATCCCATACGGTTTATTCAGGTTGGGGTGAGCGGTGAACATCCTCTCCATGGAGTACAACATCAAGTCCGTGTATCCTGGATTCATGTGGCACCCCGGCTCAGAATACCAGAACTCCCCGTGCTCCAGCCCAGAGATCATGTCTTCTGGAACACGACACTGCTTGATATAGAACTGAACCGCTTTTATTACCGTTGAAATGGGTACAAGGGGGTCTATTAAAACGCTAGCGGAGTGAGGCAGCGAACATCTTGCTCCTAATGCTAGCCATAGAACTACATCAAGCAGCGGGATAACTCTACATCAGCGGAATAACGGCGATGGTGATGAACTCCACTCCACAGGGACACTGACTGGGGCACCTTCTAGCTCGCAAACACCGGGAACGTCGCCCTACGCAATTACAACATTTCCTGCAAGTCTGGCATGACACGCCAGGTCAGTACATTGAATGTACTTGCAAGCTCACAACAACCAAAGCACCAAGGCAAGTCAATAACATGGCAACACCAGTTAAAGTAATGCTACCATGATGCATCTAGCATATTATCAAGATTTAGAACTATGCAAGAACAATCGTCATTTAAGGTCACATGGACCCACATGATTTTCGCATGATCATGCAGCTTACCTTAGAGTCATTACGGACTCAAGCATCGAGTGACCATCCAACTTATACGGGTCGTCGCACGACCGTTCAACGGGTTAGGTGTGATCGCGTTGCCACCCAACCAATCCGGTCCTCTCATGAACAAACAGGTCATTGCGTGACCAATTACTTCCACGGGTTATCGCATGACTAAACGGGTCATCGCATAACCAATCACTTTCACGGGTTATCGCATGACCAAACGGGTCATCGCATAACAAATCACTTTCACGGGTCACCGCTTGACCAATCAACTTAGCACACTCATCAAACCGGATTCCTGTTGATCCATAGTGTGACCTAGTACGAACTTTGTCCAATACCGTGGACTCGGTTATTCGAATATATTCGTAACACTCTGCAGAGGTTGTGCACTTTACCCACACTATGGAGTGCTTCCTCCATCCAGTACCTTGGAACTTGTCCCACGGGAACCTCGGAACTCGTACCATAGGAGTGGACTAGGACTTCTCCAACGAGACCGTTCTACCGCATGCCTCCCTTACCGTATCACCCGACATCCCGTCTTGGGTAGCCCCATGTTCTCCAGACAGCGGCCACCGTCGTGGCAAACATACTTGTCCCAAACGGGGACCAGCCACCGTCGTGGCTAACAAACTTGTCCCAAACGGGGACTGGATCCATATAACCAAACTGGCTCTCAAGACTATCGCTGCTTATCGGGCAAAGGAAACCGCACGCGCATAGCCTCCCCACGTTGGTGATACGAATAAGAGAGCGCACCGATAGACCGAGCCAAGGCTGCCCATTCAGGCGAGTGTGGCTGCACGGATAAGTTTGGTTCGGTGGCACCTGATCAACTTGGCACAAAGCATGTATCCAAATTCCTAACCATCAAGTATCAGGTGCAACATGAAAGTCTAAATGCAATCATAGCAATGCATGTAGAACAATCCAAGGTACGGTCACAGTTATGTTATAATCCAAAGCATGATTAGTTATTTAACTTAGCCATGTTAAGATGATCAAGATATTAACATGCAACATAACAAGATCATGAATATTCCTAGGGGTATGATGCAAACAAGCATAACATGGGAATTGCATGATCATAGCAAATCAAAGCATATAAAGGAAGGTCATCATTTTATCTGAAATGCTACGACACGTTGCAAAACCACGTCAAAGCTTTAAAAATATGCAAAGGGGGTTGTGGCTTGCCTCCTGGTCTTGGAGGATATGAAAACCCTGCAAATATATTTTTAAAATAGCAAGCAAAAGGTCACATAAAATGTTTTCTTTTAAACATCAATTATTATTAGAACAACATGGCACAAAAGTTATGCCAAAATAAAGAGGATATCAAGAGCAAAATAATGCAAAAAGATTCAACTCATTTGGACTTATAGAATAAAAGATATTGATGGTCAGATATGGGTCAAAATAATCATTTTAAATCGATTTAAAATGATTTTCTGAATTTCCAGTGGGGGGTGATGTCGATGGCGTATTTTGCGAATGTGCTTTCACTTAGGTAACGGTTCAGGCAGGTTTGAGTGTATGGCAGGTGGGGCTGGGATGTCAGGTTTGGAGGGAGGGGAAGGAAACAGAGGGGTTGGGCTCCCCGGCGGCGAGAACTCCGGCGAGGGGCCTCAGACGGGTGCGGCGAGCGCTTGGATGGAACAGGAGCACCACGGAGGGCCTGCCCGTACCCGTGTCTCGCCCGAAGATGGCCAAAGGGCGACGTATGGTTCGTTGCGGCGGAGGCTAGAGCACGGCTCCGACGAGGCCGTCGTCTCCAGCGACGATTCCGACCGCCTTTCGAACCGGGGAGAGTTGGGGAAGGTGCGGGGGATCTCTAGGAGGGCGATGGTGGTCGTGGCTCTGGCTAGGATGCACTGGGGAGAGGGAGTGGCGACTGCAATCTCGACGGCGGAGCTACTCGCTGGACTTGGGGAAGGAGGGCTCCCGGGCTCCAATTTTTGGTGCATGAACGCGATTAGGATGTGGTGTTGGATGCTGGTGCTGAGCAAAGGCGGGGGAGACCTTGTTTTATAGGGGGAGAGAGATGCCGAGCTCGGGTGCCGCCGTGGAGGTGCTGCCATGGCGGAGCGGTGTGCTGGCAAGCTCGGGTGGGTTCTAGGGGGTTCTAGGGGTTCACGGGCTCCACGAGCGAGCAGAGGAGCACGTGGGGCAGAGGGGAAGAAGGGATATTCCTTTTATTGGGAAACAAATATGCACAAACACAACAGGAATCTGCAACCTCTACGCACAATCTCCTCCAAACAAATCAATCTGAACGAGAAATTCTCCAAGTAAACTCCTCCCAACAAAACCGATCTAGATGCGATCGATCAACACAACCTCGCCGTGATCAACCCAAAAATCTGATACCACATGGTAAGGAAGGACACACCTGATGAAACGATCACCAGGGTGAGATCCTCTTGAGTTTGTCCCGATCTTTCACAGCAAGCAACCCAGATATAAATCCTTCCAATCACGCGAAGAACGCAACCTGAAGAAGAGGAAAGAATCCAGCAAGCAACGTGATGGAGATCACCACGCCTCAAACCAAAACATGACAATCCTTGATGAACACAAGAACCTCCGCGACAATCTTTATTGGATAAACGACATCGCCAACCCCGGAGGGAAGCTTCACCAAGAGATACAACTCAATAGTTCTCAAACTCTAATTCTGACCTAAGCTAACCCTAAAACTCGTAGAGGTGTTCTATTTATAAGCTAGAGGATAAAACTAGGGATGCATGGGCCGCAGCCCGTCAAATCTGCGCGCAGACAGTTTCGGACGTCCGATGGGTTTTGGATGTCCGAGCCGAATCGTGTCGGACTTCCGGCTATTTTGACATCGGTTCTGTACTCGGCAGTCGCCGTCCTCGTCGCTGATGTCGGACGTCCGAATTGGATCGGATGTCCGATGTCCACAATCCTGTCCATCTTCGTCTCCTCCGTCCAATCTCAACCTCCGTCGTCCTTCGCATATCACCATCCTGACTTTCATCCGGAGTATACCAAAATCCAACAGCTTGCGTATAACAGGATTGCAACTTGTGCATGCCATACCTTTGATGCAGACATTCAGGGGGGTTATGAACACGACTTATCTTTTCCTTTGATTGAATCTTCACAGCTGAAACAGCTGATGCAGACTTGGTTCAAATGATTCACCCCGGTATAACTCATACTTGAGGCACTACTCTCAACATCATCAGGCGTGAATCCTTCTTGACTTGTTGATTTCCCAACTCATTGCGGTCTTTCACTAATTCTTCGCGTATGCGGTGGTTTGATGAGCAACTTTCCATAAGGGTAGATAAAGCGACACCAAAGAACCAAATGAAGAACCAACGAGGAAATTCATCGGAGTGAAGATCAATAGCAATCGGTAGTCGATGACCATCTGAACCCCTTGCACAAAACCAACAAATAATCCAGTAGCCACCAGAACGGTTTTTACAAATCTGATCTGGGGAGTTTACTGGAATAACTCAACCACTGCTCAAGACGGCCGACCAAGAATCAACTCAGAGCATGAGACATCATCGATAAAAAGAATGCAGAGGTCCCCTAAGACGGCCAAAAAGCAGCTCAGAGCATAGGGTCTCCACTGCGAAAATAAACTCAACAACTTCCCGAGATGGCCGAGAAAGCAGCTCAGAACACTGGCCGACTGTTGCAAAGAGAAATATAAAGTAGGCATCCACCCGGACGGCTGAAAACGAATTATCTCAGAGCCAGGTGTGGCATCGTTATCCAAAAGAAAGCGAGCAAGGGTCCATCATAGTCACATACTACCTTCAAAAACAAATTTATCAAATGCACAAAATACCGAAGAACCCAATAAAGGGTCGACGAAGCAAAGATCAATAGCACTGAAAGTGCATCGAGATCACACGCAAACAGATCATATCTTATTGCTACACACAACAACATGCAACAAGCAACATGCAAGACTACCCACGCAACATGAACTACGCGAAGCTTAGGTGCTACGGTCTACCGATGGGTTGCCAGAGGTCGAGGGATCTGGCGGAGGAGTTGCCGAAGACAAGGCTGCAGCAAGAGCTCTTCTCGCATGTCTTGCGTCACGGACGAGCTCAACAATGAGGGCGTACTCAGAAATCATGTAGCGGGACATGCCAAACACCGCTGCGTCAGCTTCCGCAAGAGGTCGAGGGAACCTTACTCCTTGGGGAGGGGTGGCAAAGGTGGGATAGAAATGGAAGGCACGATTCTGATGCGTCGCGCTTTCCGGTTGGCGAATACATGTGAGGCCTGCCAAAGTAGAAAGTTGAATGGCACGATCTGGGGTAGAGGCGTGCGCGCCCTCAAAGTTGTAGGTACGCATGCCTATGGGGAGGTGAACTGTCATGGCGACATTGGCACCGTACTCAAGGATTTGTCCTCCGAGCGGTGCCTGGGTGTAAGGCCTGACATGCGGTACTGTTCCAGATCTAGATGTTTCCATCCAAATCCGGGGACGAAGCACATATCAGTCCCACCGCGACATCTGACAATGCCATATGCCCCGTATTTCCAACATGATATCATAACATTACAGCTACAAGGATACAATATCTCATACAATCGGCATAAAACTGCCTTATTACAATACATCAACGGAAGATACATGTCTGAGTTCAGACTACAGTCAAATTCCTAGTGGCAAAAGTAAAACACACCATTCCCGTAACCACACGGGTCCAGGCTCTCCGCCGGGATCCGCCTAACTAGTCGTCGTCGAGTCTCCGCGAAGGCGTCCAGAAGAAGGGTCGTCGAGCTCCTCTGAAGTCCAAGATCGTGTTCATAACGTGCGTAAAAGAGAAAAGAAGGGGTGAGCTATATCAAAAAGTCTTGTAACTAACTTCTCACGGTAAGATGGGGGTAGTGGTGAGGATGCAGACGCACTAGCAATATATGAGGGGCTAACGGTCTATTTTAGAGTAAGATTAGAACCAAGCATTCGATGAGGAATCGCCTCCAACAAGTCTTGCTATCAGCTACTTACGCAAACATAACACCTACCCTATCCTTGTCCTCCCCTTCGCATCCTGATGAAGAAGAAGCAGTCAAGGCACACACACGTTGATCAAGTTTATTAATATTATCTCAGTTGTTGTTGTTGTCTATGAACAAGGAGTAGGTCCTAATTCGTCCATAACCGTGGACACGGCTTCTCGAAAATATTTAACCCTGCAGGGGTGTACCAACTGCCCATTACAAGCGCCGCACGCACGTCCATCTCTCTCAGTTGCTACCCATCACAGGCAACCATTTTATGATTTAGTTTCGAGAGATCCGAAACGACAGGTCCCTCTAACTAACAACACACACATCCGGGTGGCCCCCGGGGAGTCGACACCCAATCCAAAAGCCGTCCGCACTCTCGGACCAGACTCTTCCAGCTGACGCAGGTCGGATTACCGGGTCACCTCACATGGGGCCGGGTCCTAGCTGATCGGGTGGACCAACAGAGAAACCATGTCTCCACTGGTCCAAGTTGTTTTAAAAGATATCTGCTAGGAGCGACCCGACAGACATATATGCATGGTTTGAAAATGGTAAATCGGTTTAGGCCACCTCTTGAAATGTTTGAAGCTAGGTAGGTAAGAAAAGGGGACCCCATAATATCCCACACGCGGTTAGGCACGCTCAGTCTTAGAACCAATACCCGAAACTCAGATCCTAGGTGACTCGAATGGAACAAAGCGTCGGGGCGGGATAGCCTAGACCTTCCATCCTTCGTCGAATATAGTCAACATTATAATAATCATATCATTCACAATAATATAATAATGTGATAGCCCAATCCAAGGACTAACAGGATAACAATTGATAGCATCGTAAGCATGCATACTAAGCAGTGGTTAAGCAAGCAAGGTACATGGCCAAACAATGGTTTGCTAGGATGTGGGGTTCAATGCTATTTGGGTTTATTTAAGAGGCATAAATATGAGGTGGTAGGATCAAGCAATCGTTCTATCCTACACTTAGGTGCGAGTGATCTGAAAGTTATAAGCATGATATATGCTCCCCCTTACCTGATGAGAAGGCGAAACCGAAGGTGTAGTCGATCGAAAACTCGCAACGTCTCCGAGAGTACCCGCGGGAGCACACAAGAAGGAAACACTGGAAAGGCAATCAATGGAGATGCATCTATTACTATGAAGCAATCACGATCAAGCATCAACAAGAAGGCAACACGAGACAACGCACTACGGTATCGCATGTATCGTCGAGAGCGGTTACTAACAGGTTAAGTGGAGTATTCGCCACACGCGACGATACTGCACACTTACGATGGTTCAAGTTGTTTAGATAGACAACATGAGCAAATGTTATTAACATGTCATCTCACTCAATCATGGCATCTCACACAAGCATGGCAAGAGGTGAAGCATGACGTAAACTATCTAATATAGTCACTTTAAGCGGGGGTAAAACCTATACATAACAAACTATTACGGAGCCCACGATGATTAACAGTTTTACTATTGTCCTGGCCTAAAACATATTTTATTAGCAAGAAAGAGCAGCATAAACACAATCTACACGCAATTCTAGTCAAGTTACATATAAGAAACATTTTATTGGAGCAACGGTTAAAAAGTTATGGCAGATTACATTTTATAGTGGCAAGGGTGTAAATAGCAGTAAACAACATGTAGAAAAGTCCAAACATGGCAAAGGAGTACAATTTAATATTTTACACAAAATTCTAAGCAAGTTTGATTTTCGAACCATCGCAATCCGAGCTACGAGCAAAAAGATACGGGCATCGCTAAATCGCAACTAAATGTGCCAATATTATAAAACCATAAAAATACTAGATGTACTCGGGCCGAAAGCTACTCCAACGGGCCTAACAGAGCGAGCGCAGAACAACTATACTACGCACGGAGCGTCACATAGAGGAAACAGATCTGGGCTAGCCCAACTACCGCAGCATCAAAATAAATAAATAAAGGAAAAGGGGCGGGCGCCTCACCTTGTGGGATCGGCCCATGGAGGAGAGGGCGAGGGGTAGCCGAGCAACGCCTAGGCGAGCTGTGCCGCTCGGTGCAGCTGGGCCGTGCGAGGAGAGGCCGCAGGTGGGCCACGCTAGGCCGGGGCGAGGTGGTGGCCCAACTCGGAGGTGACGACGGATCGGGGTCCTCCCGACCCCGCGGCGGAGGGCGGAGGCCGCGAGGCCCACGCCGGCGAGGGGAGGCGCCGTGCAGG
This sequence comes from Bromus sterilis, assembly GCA_950022295.1. Lineage (NCBI taxonomy): Eukaryota > Viridiplantae > Streptophyta > Magnoliopsida > Poales > Poaceae > Bromus > Bromus sterilis. The sequence continues at coordinate 262,923,103 of OX465596.1, read as the reverse complement.
TCGGCAAGGCGGCGGTGGTCGGGATGACTTTGGGAGGCGGATCCAGCCGCCGGCGTGGTCCGTGGGGCGGCGCGGTGGTCCAGGGATGGCAGCGAGCTCGGGTTGGCCCGTCGGCGAGCTCCGTGGCGCGTCAATGGCGACGGCGGGCTGCAGCTACAGAGAGGGAGGCGGGTGAGAGGGTAGGGGATGAGGAGAGATGGAGGTCGGCAGCGAGGGCACCTGGCGGGGCGAGGCTGCGGTGCTCGCCGGCCGGCGGCGACTTGCGGTGGTGCGGCCACGATGAAGGAGCTCGGCCACGGGAGGCAGTTGGTGGCGGCGCCCAGATTGGCTTCGCGGGCCCGCGACGGCTCTCCAGGTCCCTGCGGGGCCTGGACGGTCTGGGACGAAGGCTGGGAGGCTCAGGGCATGATCCGAGCCATTGGATGGCCAGATCAACGGCTAAGGAGGCTTGGGGCTAGGGTTTCGAGCTGATTGGAGGGGTTTGGAGGCAGATCTGACAATTTGGAGGGGGGTGGCTGAAATTTTTGTTTAGGGAAACCCTAGAAGGGCTAGGGAAGAGGGGTGGTCTTTATATAGGCTGGCCTGGCTGGCGGGTTTATGCAAATTCCCCCGGTCTCTCTCTCGCGCGTCCGGTGAAAACGTTTCTGACCGCCGGGAGTTCATACGACCTCCGATTCGGAAGAAATCTCGAACCACGCGCTCACTGCGGCGAACTTGTCACTCGTACCTCACTTTGATACTGTTCCGAGAACATTGTCTGGCGCACAATAAAATAATCCGTTTATTAATTAAACGGGTTTTCTTCGTTCCGATGGCGATGGTTGGACTAGTGCCGAAAGTTGCGACGGTGCTCGGGTGAAACCCGGTATCACAATGGGTCGTGTGCCGTTGGGAAAATGGTTCGGTCACGCATCCGATACGAGAAAGAGGGGGAGAATATTCACCGATTAATAAATCAGCGAAGCAAATACCGCAAACAATTCTAACAAGCAATAAAATAAAGAAACAAACAATTTTTTTAATTTGGGTGAAAATCCCGGGCTGTTACAATACAACACCACCAACAAGGGATCTCGTCCTGAGATCCTGGACGATCCGGGGGAGAGGAGGGGAGAAAAAAAAGACTCGACGATCTTCAACACCACCAACAAGGGACTGTGCTCCATGCCGACGTCGAACTTCCATCGAGGTAATTTTCCGTAGAGAGATAGCAACGTCGAAGAACGGAACCATCAGGAGATCAAAAGGAGGATCGATAGTTCAAAGCGACGATCAAAGAAGCATTCTCATGCAAGTCGTGAGGATACTAGGAAAGGGACTGAAGTCAACAGACGACCAAGATGTTTACCCAGAGTCGGAAGAACTAAAGGTACTATAGGATTTCCCCAACCTAAGATCGGAATCGAGACAATACACTGCAAGCAAAGCATTGTAACGGTTCCGATACTCCACACACTCGAGATCCTAGAGTTTGAACGGGGGTAAGACGAGATTAAAACACTTACGACACTTTTCCTGACCAGAGAAAGGGTAAGGAGGAAAAAGAATCCTACTCTCCGATAACTAACTTAGTAACTACAAAATAGTTTTTGTCTAGACTCGACTTCGGGCACAGAGGGGATCCCACGGTCGGTAAGTCTCTGATACCAAGTTGTAAGGCCCGATGTGCGGTAATGTTCTAGATCTAGATGTTTCCATCCAGATCCGGGGACGAAGCACATATCGGTCCCACCGCGACATATGACAATGCCATATGCCCCGGATTTCCAACATGATATCACAACATTACAGCTACAAGGATACAACATCTCATACAATCGGCATACAACTGCCTTATTACAATACATCAGCGGAAGATTCATGTCTGAGTACAGACTACAATCAAATGCCTAGTGGCAAAAGTAAAACACACCATTCCCGTAACCACACGGGTCCAGGATCTCCACCGGGATCCGCCTAACTAGTCGTCGTCGAGTCTCCGCGAAGGTGTCCAGAAGAAGGGTCGTCGAGCTCCTCTGAAGTCCAAGATCGTTTGCATAATGTGCGTAAAAGAGAAAAGAAGGGGTGAGCTATATCAACAAGTCTTGTAACTAACTTCTCACGGTAAGATGGGGGTAGTGGTGAGGTTGCAGACGCACTAGCAATATATGAGTGGCTAACGGTCTATTTTAGAGTAAGATGAGAACCAAGCATTCGATGAGGAATCACCTCCAACAAGTCTTGCTATCAGCTACTTACGCAAAAATAACACTTACCCTATCCTTGTCCTCCCCTTCGCATCCCGACGAAGAAGAAGCAGTCAAGACACACACACCTTGATCAAGTTTATTAAGATTATCTCAGTTGTTTTTGTCTATGAACAAGGAGTAGGTCTCAAGTCATCATAACCGTGGACACGGCTTCTCGAAAAGATTTAGCGCTGCAGGGGTGTACCAACTGCCCATTACAAGGCTCCGCACGCACGCCCATCTCTCTCAGTTGCTACCCATCACAGGCAACCATTTTATGATTTATTTCGAGAGATCCGAAACGACAGGTCCCTCTAACTAACAACGCACAAATCCGGGTGTCCCCCGGGGAGTCGACACCCAATCCAAAAGCCGTCCGCACTCTCGGATCGGACTCTTCCGGCTGACGCAGGTCGGATTATCGGGTCACCTCATATGGGGCTGGGTCCTAGCTGATCGGGTGGACCAACAGAGAAACCATGTCTCCACTGGCCTATGTTGTTTTAAAAGATATCTGCTAGGAGCGACACGACAAACATATATGCATGGTTTGCAAATGGTAAGGGCCACCTCTAGAAATGTTTGAAGCTAGGTAGGTTAGAAAAGGGGACCCCATAGTATCCCACACGCGGTTAGGCACGCTCAGTCTTAGAACCGATACCCGACACTCGGATCCTAGGTGACTGATACATCCCAAACGTATCTATAGTTTCTTCTTGCTCCATGCATGATTTGTGTGAATTTGCCATGTTTCGCTTGAACTTTTCATACAATTTTTTTATCATATTTGGACTAACCTATTAACTTAGTGCACCCAGTTGCCAGTTCCTGTTTTCTGCTGTTTTTGTATTTCAGGTTTTCCGGCCATTAAAAGTGCCAAATAAATCCCGGAAAAATTATATAAAAAATCAGCGACCCGGAAGCTTCATGAAGAGCTAAAGATGTAAGGGGGAGGACCCACCAGGGCCCCAGGAGGGTCCCTGGCGCTGCCCCACCCTAGGTCGTGCCAGGAGCCCCCTGGCTGCCCTGTGGCCCCTCTCGGTGCCCCCTTTGGCCTATATTTATCCCCCGTGATGGAAACCCCTAATATCGATATGCTATTCCCGTTCTCCTCTATGTTCCGCCGCCGCCGTTTCAAGATAGGGGCTGCCAGGAGAAGCTGCCCCGTCACCCTGCCGGAAGGAGGAATCCCCTCCGGGAGACCATCCATCACCATGGACGCCTCCCGGATGTCTTGTGAGTAGTCCCCCTTGGACCATGGGTCCATGACCAGTAGCTATGTGATGTTCTCCTCCCCTCTTTGTGCTTCCACTTTCGAGACCTCGTGAGCTGCCTCACATGATCGAGGCACCTATGTAATTTCTGTGTTGCTATGCTGAGTTTGCTGGGATCTGATGGATTATGAGATTATGTTCAGGTTGTGATGAGTAATATATTTGGTTCTCTTTTATATTTGTGTTCTTTAGTAAATTCTTGCATGTTCTCCGTCGCCGTATTTTACTTTGGCCAAGTGATTTGTTGCAACTCCAAGAGGGAGCGTTATGCTTGAGTGTGGGTTCAGCCCCCTGATGTCTAGCTTGAGTGACAGAAACATGAGACTAGGGGATGTGCTGTTGCCACCAGGGATAAAACAATGGTGCTTGTACTTGCGGGGTGCAAGGATTGTTTACTTTAGGCATAGTTCTTTTAATGCAGTTGTCTGTTGCTTTGAGTTTACACTTTGGGTGGGATTCACAACTTAATACCCGCGAGATGTTCTGGATAGATATCTCAAGGTGGATGATTCATAGTAGATGAAGATGGATTTTGGTCTACTTACCTTGGCGTACTGCCCATTGCTTTTGAGCCTCTTCCTTTCTTTTGTAGCATAATTAGCATTGCGGTGCGTTTATAATCCTGTCAATTGCCCAGCTATGATTTGTTTACCTCGCTAGCAATTTTATCGTGTTTTGGGAGAGAGACATCACTAGTGAACGTCATGGGACCCCGGTCCATATTTCCACCATTGTTTACATCTTCAATTTACTTTCAGTCTTTACTTTTAGTTGCCACTATTATTATCTCTTGCGTTGATACTTTGTAAACAGCAAGGCCGGAGGAATTGACAACTCCTCTGTACTTGTTGGGAGCAAAGTTATTTGCTGTGTGTGCAGGTCCAGGCGAAGTTAGCTACCTCGGTGCCACTGTTCACTTTACCACCTTCTTGTATCTCTGCGAGTCCTACGGGAGAAAAACCCTATCCTCTACATAGGGGAAATCTGCTGCTACGCTAGATCTCACCTTCCACTTGGGGTAACCAACGAGGAGTGAGAGAACTATCTTCCTCACCGTATCAAGCAAATTTCTGGCGCCGTTGCCGGGGACTCCAGTCTACATGATAGGGGAGTTGTGCACTATCTTTTATCTTTGCTTTTTAGTCTTGTTAGTTTACCTTTCAGTTTTCACTTTTGTGTCCCTTATAAAAAATACCAAAAATACCTGCTGCTACTATGGGTTCCAATGAAAACACCAAGTTGTGCGACTTCACTAGTCACAACAACAGTGCCTTTATCTGCACTCCTATTTCTCCACCTGCCACTTCAGCACCTTATTATGAAATTAAACCTGCTTTGCTGAATCTTGTTATGAACGATCAATTCTCAGGTGCTGGAGAGGATGCTGCCTTGCACTTAAATAATTTTGTTGAGCTTTGTGATATGCAAAATTACAAGGAAGTAGATGGAGACATCATCAAGCTGAAGCTTTTTCCTTTCTCCTTGAGAGGAAGAGCCAAGGAGTGGCTGCAATCCTTACCTAAGAATAGTATTGATTCTTGGGACAAGTGTAAGGATGCTTTTATTGGGAAGTACTATCCCCCTGCTAGAATTATCCAGTTGAGAAGTTACATTATGAATTTTAGGCAATTGGATAATGAACACGTTGCCCAAGCTTGTGAACGTATGAAATCTCTTGTTAAGAACTGCCCTACACATGGTTTGACTACTGATACGTCCAAAACATATCTATAATTTCTCCTTGCTCCATGCCTCTTTTGTGTGATATTGCTATGTTATTGATGAACTTCCATACACTTTTGATCATATTTGACTAACCTATTAACTCAGTGCACCCCAGTGCCAGTTCCTGTTTTCTGCTGTTTTTCTATTTCAGGTTTCCCCCTTATTAAAAGTACCAGAAAAAGTCCGGGGAAAATATAGGAAAAACTAGCGTACCGGAAGCTTCGCGAAGAGCCCGAGAGGGGCCAGACGGGATCCAGGGGCCCCCAGGCGGCCAGAGGGCGCGACCCCACCCCTGGCCGCGCCAGGGGGGCGCCTGGAGCCCCTGAACCACCTCTGGCTGCCCCCTTTCGCCTATTTATTCCCCGTGACGAGAAACCCTCGGGAACGGAACCCTTTTTCGCGATCTCTCTTCTGTTCCGCCGCCGCCGCGCTTCCAAGATCGGGAGCACCAGAAGACCTCTTCCCGGCACCCTGCCGGAGGGAGGGATCACCTCCGGGAGCTTCTCCACCACCATGGATGCTTCCCGGATGAACCGTGAGTAGTCCACCTTGGACCATGGGTCTATGATCATTAGCTATGTGATGTTCTCCTCCCCTCTTTGTTCTTCATGGATTAGACCTCCTGAGCTGCCCTACATGATCGAAGCACTTATGTAATCTTTCTGCTGTTGCTATGCTGAGTTTGGTGGGATCCGATGGATTATGAGATTATGTTCAGATTGTGATTGAGTTATATATTTGATTCTCTTCTTTTATATTTATGTTCTTGAGTAATTATTGCATGTTCTCCGTTTCTGTTTATTGCTTTGGCCAAGTAGTAGGTAGTGACTCCAAGAGGGAGTGTTATGCATGATTGTGGGTTCATGCCCCCCGATGACTAGCTTGAGTGACAGAAACACGAGTCTAGGGGATCTGTTATTGCCACAAGGGGGAAAACAACGATGCTTGTACTTGCGGGTGCAAGGATTGTTTACTTTACGCAAAGTTATTTAATGCAGTTGTATGTTGCTTTGAGTTTACACTTTGGGTGGGATTCGCAACTTAATACCAGCGAGATGTTCTGGATAGATATCTCAAGGTGGATGATTAGTAGGTAGATGCAGATGGATTTCGGTCTACTTGTCTTGGCGTACTGCCCATGCTTTTGATCCTCTTCCTTTATTTTTAGCATAATTAGCATTGGTTTGCGCACATAATCCTGTCAATTTCCCAGCTGTAGTTTGTTTACCTCACATGGGTATTTTATCGTATTTTGGGAGAGAGACATCACTAGTGAACATCATAGTACCCCGGTCCATATTTCCAATATTGTTTACACCTTCAATTTACTTTCAGTAGCTATCACTACCAATTTTCCGTAGCTATCACTATCATTATTATCCCGTGCGTTTTATCCTTTGTAAACAACAAGGCCGGAGGAATTGACAACTCCTCTGTACTCGTTGGGAGCAAAGCTATCTGTTGTGTGGGCAGGTCCAGGTGAAGTTAGCAACCTAGATTGTAAACGGCGCCATTGTTCACTTCACCACCTACTTGTCGATCTTGGAGTCCTACTGAAGACAATCTAAACCTTAGCATATTCGCTAAGGGAAATTTGCCGCTACGCTACATCTCACCTTCCACTTGGGGTAACCAACGAGGGGCGAGTATTATCTCGTGTATCAAGCAAATTTCTGGCGCCGTTGCCGGGGACTCCGCTCTTCAAGATAGGGGAGTTGCACACTATCTTTTATCTTTGCTTTTTAGTCTTGTTTGTTTACCTTTCCAGTTTTTTCTTTTGCCTTTGTGTCATATATGAAAAACCACAAAAATAGTTGCTACCTTTTGCCTTTGTCTTGCTTTGCCTAGTGATGCTATCCTCACCATGGGTGCTGAACCACCCAAATATGGAAGGATGGACATGTTTCACTTGGATTGTCTTCGATCAATTTGTGCTCGCGCTAAAAACCCAACCGACTTGGTTGAGGGAAAATCATTGGATGAGCATGCTCATTATACACGGCACCGACTATCTCAGAAAGGGAAACAATTATGGGATCAAATACATGTTTCTTATTGCCATGCTAAACTTTTGTGCGACATTTATGATTTTACTTGCTTTTCTAATATAGATCATAAACACCTTCCTTTCCAATGTGAGTTTAATGAAAATGAGATCTTATCTTCTTATGCTAAAGGTGTTTATGATTACTTTGATGTTGAAAAGATTGAAGAGTTTTTTGCTTGTAAAGGTGCCTATGAGATTGCTTCTTTGATTGAAAAGTATCACGATACTATTTTCGAGTCTGAAAACTTTGCAGTTCTTTCTTATTGCTTCGAGAATTATACTTCCAATTCTTATATTGAGGATTTAAAAAATAAAATGTTTGCTGCCCAAGAAGAGGCCAATGATTGCCTTTAGGAGAAATCCCATGATTCCGAGGACTCACTTGAAATATCCCTTTCTGAAATTTTTGATACTTGCTTTGTTGATGGCCAAGATGCCACTATGGATGATGCTGACAAAAATGAACTCTCTATAGTTCCTTATGTTAAGCATGAAATTTTTGCTATTGCACCCACACTTGACTGTCCTATTATCCTTTTGAAATCTCCAACTCATATTCCAGAGAATTGTGCTCTTATCAAGGCCAATGTGATGGGTTGCATTTATCTTATAATCCTAAAGACCGTGTTGAAAACTATACACGTGTGCTTGTAGTTCATGAACAACATGATTTATGTGATGGTTATATTCTTGATGTTGTTCATGATACTACTGAAAATTACTTTGAGAGAGGAAAGCTTGGTTGTAGAAACTTTCATATTACAAAAACACCTCACTTTATGATAATTTTTTTGAAGTTGTTCTTGTTCCACCTTCCTATGCATGTCACTTTGTGCTTCTTTGATTTATTTTCTTACAAGATGCCTATGGATAGGAAGTGGTTTAGGCTTAAATGTGTTTCATTTTGCTTCTTCATGCTCTCTTCTACTTCAAAGTCTTATTCTTGTGAGAGCATCTTCTATAATCCTTATGCCTAGCTTAATGGCTTTAAAGAAGCGCTTTCAGGAGGCAGCCCGCAACGAATTAAGGATTTCCCTTTTTTGTTTTTCTTCTGTTTTTAGTGGTCTTGATGATTGTTACTACTGTATCAACATCATTGTATCTTTACTTTTCAAGCTTTGTGCCTTTTATAGCCTAATATGACAAGGGAAGTGAAAGTTGTGACATGCTGTCCAGAAAACAGATTCTGTCCTCGTGACTAGAAAAATCACAGTTCATCTTTTTGAGCTGAATTTTTTACACAGAGTGCTCTATACAATTACAAAACTTTCATATGTTCTGAGTTTTTTTATTTGAGTTGCATAAGTGTCCCTAAAAAATTATTTACTACCTGCTGGTCTGTTTTTCACAGATTCTGTCCCGTTTTGCCTTTTCTTCGTTTTGCAAACCTTAAGCTTGCTTTTTCTTTGCAAAAACTTTTTGTAAATCTTGAGAAACAGTAGATCTTCAAGATTATCTATATTTCCAGTATAGAAAAATTATTTTTTTATGGGTACTAACGTCGCTAATCAGATTATGATGAGTTATGTATGAAGGGAGTTTTCAAGTGTGCGAGGGAAGATGATGAAAGAAGATTAAGAAGTGTCAAACGTTCAAGCTTTGGGATTCGCCCATGCATCCCCAAGAAATATTCAAGTAGACTCAAGCGTCTAAGCTTGGGGATGCCCCCGTGCACCCCCTTCTCCATCAACAATTATCAGTTCATTTCTCGTTTCACTATATTTTTATCACTTCATGCGTTATGTGCTATGCTTGGAGCGTCTCGCTCTTAGGTTTTATTTTTAGTTTTCTTTAGCTTTGCTTGCTTTTCATAACAAGTTATAACCCAGCTTTCTTTGTGTGGGAGAGAAACACGCTCCACTTCCAAAATTTAGAACACAACATAGGATTTTTCATGCTTATCTTTGATGTGTGTGTTCTTTATCTTTTCGTAGCTACTATCATGTTTTGCTCTTAGCTTTCATGCTTATATTTATAAGAGCTTTTGTTTAGTTTGTTGCTGGAACTCTCTTGATTTTTCATGTTTATCTTGTTTAGAGAGTTTGCCTGTTGCACTGAGTTTTGTGTCTTGACTTGAAGTAGGTAATTGAGGTTGCTATTCTTTTTGAAGTAGTAGCTTGCAATAGTTTTGAGGTGTTGTTTTGAGTAATGTTTGGACTTTTGGTGTGAAGAGCTTTAGCCTATTAGTGATAGATTTCGTATTTTTGGTAATCCGTATTTATTTTCGAAACCTACAAATTAGTTGAGAACTCTAGCTACTAGATGGATCACTACTCTTTTGAGGGGTCGAATATTAGAGTACACTCACGTACCATGAGTCGAGGATGCGCAAGGATAACCAAACCCCCATACACTCCTCCTCGGGGTGCTTGTCTATTTGTGAACCTCCTTATTAGATTGAGAGTTACCGATAATAAGTGCATGAGTTCTTCAGACTAATGTGAGTATTCGAAAGTTGACACTTCCACCTTCCCATATTTTTCTAGCCTCTCCTGTGCCGTGCATTGCTTTCTTCTCACTCCGAGAGTTGGCGTCCACCTTCGCCGGTACATCCAAACCCTTGGCATGATACGCTCTGTCATCATAAACCTCCTTATATCCTTCCTCAAAACAGCCACCATACCTACATATCAAGGCATTTCCATAGCCTTTCCGAGATATATTGCCATGCAACATCCATCTTCTCATGACTTGATCTTCATGTCATACATGCTACTTGCTTGATCGATGAGCCGCATGCTAGTTGGGCCTTGCCCTAATCATTGCTACATGACGCGCTAGTATCATTGCATATCCTGCTACACTGGCAGAGGCATACATTTGCATACATCATGATAGTTACATCTTCTTTATGATTTGAGTACTTTGTAAAGTGTGAAAGATCTTCTATACTTCTTGTAATATATAGAGTGTTGCCCCTAAAGTGAGGAAAAGATACCAAAGTGGACAAATCAAAAGATCCCAAAGAGGACAAAATCAAAAGACCCCAAAGAGGACAAATGAGAGAAATAGAAAGAGCCATTGAGGCCACCAAAAAATACAAAAAATACAAAAAAGAGAAAAAAGAAAATAAAAAGAGAGAAGGGGGCACACTACTATTCCTTTTGAGAGATCCACACTCGTACTCCCTCTTATATCTTGTAATCCATAGAGATTATCATTCATGCATATAGCTATGTGGGGACCTTCACACTTTAGAACTTGGCTTGTATATTCCAATGATGAGCCTCCTCAAATGAGCTCTAAGTCTTCTTGAGAAAGCAAGTTGGATGCACCCCCACTAGTTCCATTGGAGAGCTTACCTTAGCCCATATGTGCATCCTTTGCATGGCAATCCCTACTCCTCACATCATATCTATCATCTGGCTTTCTCTCGCCTATGATTGTCCTCATTGATGTGAGCCTTTCACACCTTTTTGTCTCCCTCCTCCACCATATTCTCTCCTTGCCATCCTAAGTGTCAACTTTCTTGCTTACGCTCATCAATTGCATGAGTGCTCAAAATGTCGAAAAGGAGTGGATCATTTTGACTTGTACCTGGCTAGTGGTCTGGGGATGAGTCAAGATAAGATTCCAAAGAAGACCAAGTGTGAAACTTTAGTAGATTGAGTTCTCAACATAAAAATTCTTTTTTCTCGTATATCCCTATCCCCTTTCTTGCACGCAAACACCATTTGGAGACATTCGAGTCACGGACAGCGAGAGCTCTTGCACCTTTATGTTCTTATGTTGCTTGTTTCAATGCTAAATATAGACTCTTGCCTGTTATGACTTGAATTGAATTACATGCCTTGATTGATTTACTTAAAAGTTCTTATATGGTTTTTGTCATGTCACCACAGAAATTATGCTTGTTATCATTTACCTACTCGAGGACGAGAAGGAATTAAGCTTGGGGATGTTGATACGTCCAAAATGTATCTATAATTTCTGCTTGCTCCATGCCTCTTTTGTGTGATATTGCTATGTTATTCATGAACTTCCATACACTTTTGATCATATTTGGACTAACCTATTAACTCAGTGCACCCCAGTGCCAGTTCCTGTTTTCTGCTGTTTTTCTATTTCAGGTTTGCCCCTTATTAAAAGTACCAGAAAAATTTCGGGAAAAATATTGGAAAAATTAGCGTACCGAAAGCTTCGCGAAGAGGCCGAGAGGGGCCAGAGGGGAGCTAGGGGGCCCCAGGCGGCCAGAGGGCGCGACCCCACCCCTGTCCGCGCCAGGGGGGCGCCTGGAGCCCCTGAACCACCTCTGGATGCCCCCTTTCGCCTATTTATTCCCCGTGACGAGAAACCCTCGGGAACGGAACCCTTTTTTGCGATATCTCCTCTGTTCCACCGCCGCCGCGCTTCCAAGATCGGGAGCACCAGAAGACCTCTTCCCGGCACCCTGCCGGAGGGAGGGATCACCGCCGGGAGCTTCTCCACCACCATGGATGCTTCCCGGATGAACCGTGAGTAGTCCACCTTGGACCATGGGTCTATGATCAGTAGCTATGTGATGTTCTCCTCCCCTCTTTGTTCTTCATGGATTAGACCTCGTGAGCTGCCCTACATGATCGAAGCACTTATGTAATATTTCTGCTGTTGCCATGCTGAGTTTGCTGGGATCCGATGGATTATGAGATTATGTTCAGATTGTGATTGAGTTATATATTTGATTCTCTTCTTTTATATTTATGTTCTTGAGTAATTCTTGCATGTTCTCCGTTGCTGTTTATTGCTTTGGCCAAGTAGTAGGTAGTGACTCGAAGAGGGACCGTTATGCATGATTGTGGGTTCTAGATGATGGCATAAGCAAGGTGGATAGGATCAAACAATCGTTCTAGACTACAGCTAGGCAGAAAGGTATCAAGTAATGGTATGAATCTTCCCCTTGCCTGGGTAATCGGTCGACGGAGCAGACGTAGCAGGGTCCTCAGGCTCGGTGTCGGAAATCTCCACGAACGTCTCCTCGGCGGTATCAGGTGCGAACGTAAAGTACCGGCAAGAAAAAGCACACAAGGAAGCAATGGGTGCAATGCACAAGCAAAGATGGTATGATCAAGTTTAATAGACATGAGGTGACCCTATCTAGTCAGATTTAAATGAAGGTGGTGATGACACGTCAACAACTTCATATGCAATTTAGTTACGTTGAATGGCTTTGGTCTTAGCCTTAATTTTGGTGTAAGTAGCATGGCAACATGGCATGTCATGAAAAAATAACAAAAATTAACATAATAAACATCGTGAAAAATAATTAGCGATTCCGGAGACGGAGAGAAGTGTCGGTGGAATTGACACCGGAAGATACAACAGAAGAAAAGTATCCAGCCACATTGCATATGACAATATGCTAGTGGCTGGTTTGAGATTGCAAGAATTGAAGACAACATGGAACAGAACTTGACCTGATCAGATGAACGAAATTCAACATGCACTGAAGTTGAAAAAAATGCAAAGAAAGGAAGGCAGGGTTTTGAAATGGCTAAGTGATCACACCATGTCCATTTGAGTTCCACAAAACACCAAATGGACATCACCATCTGAATCCTTGGATTTTCCTACCCCAAAACCATATAAGATATGGCACCAGTTGAATTTGCAAAACACAGTTGCAAATACAAAGGAATTCAGGGGTCTGCGTGCAAAATGCACCACTTTGCATTTGAAAAAAGCTTAAGTGGAAAAACACTTATCACCATGATGACCCTTGGGAAAAGCTACCCCAAAATCATATATGGCATGCCCCATGTTGAATTCTTCAAACAGATTGCAAAAATCAAGAGGACTTGGGGGCCTAAGTGCAAAGTTGCCAACACTCCAAAAATAGAGGGGCAAATTGTACCTCACCATGGTGATCAGTGGGAAAAACTACCCCAAATTCATATATTGGATCACATGTTTGGGGCAGTGAGCATTTGAAATTCAAATTCAGATTTGAATTTTGAAAAGATTTGGAAAAGAAAAACAAATGAAAAAGAAAAAGAAAAGGCACTGGCCCAATTGGGCTGCCTCGGGCGCCAGGGCCCAACTCCTCTTCTCTCCTCCACGGCTCAGCTCGGCTGAGACAGAAAAAAACAACAACAAAAAAAGAAAAAGGGCCACGCCGACTAGATCTTGGGCCCAAGGCCACTTCTCTCCTCCCAGGCCCAGGCGGCTGCCTCCCTTATGAACTGAACCCGCGCAACTCTGAAGAAGGCGACACCTTCCTCTGAACCCGACGCGGCAACAACTTCCGGCGAGCCTCACCTCGAGCTCCGGCAACCTCCTCGCGAGCTACCATGGGGGAACCCGAGAGGGGACATCACTCTACACGACGGTGCACTCCACGGCCACCATCTCCTCACAACCTCGCCGGAAACTTCACGGGAACAACACAGCGGCGAGGTATTAAAATCTTCAGGCTGACAGAGCGCAAGGCACCAACTTTGGTCGACCCACGCGTCGTGCACACGGCGTCTCCGGCCATGGCATCACTCCCAGCATCTAGAGGGCACATCCACGAAGCCGTGGGGTACCCTTGCCCTGGCCGGAACCTCACCGGAGCGGACGCTATCTTCACCTGAACTTCACGGCGGCACCGCACCTCGAGTGCAACACGGTTCAGACGCGGGCGTCCTCGCTCCTCTACGTGGAAAATGCTAGACCTTGGCTGCCAAAAGCGTGCTCTGAGCAGCCCTGGAGCGCGCGAAAAGACATCCTAGACACGCCACGGCACGGCGTGCACGAATTCCTCGCCGGCGACAAGCATGAGCGGCGGAGATTCTACTGCTATCGGTGACAGAACGCTACGAGCATCTACGAGCAAAGGCGTGGGCATCAGCTCACCTTGTGGGTCGCAACACGCGTCCCAACCTAGCCGCAGGGGAAGGAGGAGCTCGGCGTCGTCGTCGGGGAAGAAGGGGGTCCGCGGCGGCCAGCTCCGTTGCGAGGATGATGGGCTCCACCGGGCATCGATGTGAAGAGGGGAAGGGATCACGGTGAGCTCAGGGGCCAAGACACCAAGCGCACAACCATGGCGGCGTCGAGACGGCGACGAATTGCGGCGGAACTCACCGGAGCTACGCAGAACAGGACAGAGGAGGGGAGCTCATCCCGGCGGCGGCGAGGGGGAAACTGCGGGAGGAAAGGAACCCTAGGGGGTCCTGCGGGCTCGCGGGCTTGGAATATACGGAGGGGGAGCCTCCAGTCCACGTCGGCCGCATCGACGTCGACGCTCCTCGCCGGTGTGAGAGAGGAGGAAGGGGGGACCGGCGACAGCGTGGAAAGGCGATGAAGGGGAGCGCTCGGACAAGAATCCAATGGTGGGCGTGTCTCCTGCATATCGCTTCGCTGGACAGGCCAGCTGGGCTGCGGGGAAAGAGGCCCAGGTGGGCTGGGCTTGAAGGAAAAAGGAGGGAAAAGAAAAGAAAAGAGAACCCCTGGCTATTTTCTATTTAACAAAACAGAAAACACTTGGGGAGTTTTTCAGGAATATTCACAAGGAAATAAATCACACAAACATATGGAAAATGATCCTTGATATATTCACCAATTTATAAAATTGGTTTGGCCATTTTTTGAGCAACAAAAATGTGGAACCATTTTTGAAATTCAAACCACATTGAACTATGGCCCACATTTTTAGAGTTGGCAAAAATGGTGCAAGGCTTTTGAAAAGCTTGGGAAGGGGAAAGAATTGGCTATGCCAAGTTTGGGGTCAAGGGGAGTATGCATGCAACATGGAAAATTCCTCAAACACCCTTCTTGAACCATTTTGATTGAATTCAAAAGAAATTCAAATGAGCTCCAATCCCAATGCCATTTGAAATCATCACATGAAATTACATGAACTAGCACCATGCCAAGTTACAAAGTCAACAGACAAGGTACAATTACATGATGTTTTCTGGGAATTGCATGTGGGCTGTTACAGCACTCCCCCACCAACACAGGATCTCGTCCCGAGATCTAAGCCTGAAACAACTCTGGATACTCGGAATAGAGATGATCTTCACGCTCCCACGTTGCTTCCTTCAATGAATGATGTGCCCACTGGGCCTTCATGAACTTGACGGTCTTGTTGCGAGTTTTGCGCTCGGACTTCTCAAGAACACAGACTGGACGCTCTGAGTAGGAAAGGTCCGCACTCAGCTGTATCTCGCCCAAGTCAACGGCCTGCTCTGGCTTTTTGAAGCACTGCTTTAGCTGGGACACATGGAACACGTCATGCACCATGGACAGACTCTCTCGGAGCTAAAGCCGAAAGGCAAGAGGTCCTCTAGTATCAAGGATGCGGAAAGGTCCGGCAAATCTTGGAGCGAGCTTTCCTTTGATGCCAAAGCGGTGAGTTCCCCTCAATGGAGACACTCTCAGGTATGCCCAATCACCAACCTGAAACTCTACACCACGGTGCCTTTTGTTCTAATAGGCCTTCTACCTTGACTGTGCTGCCTTTAGGTGCTCTCGGACAATCTTCACTCTGTCCTCTGGCTCTTGGATCACATCTGGACCGAACAACTGCTTGTCGCCTGTCTCGGACCAGTTCAAAGGCGTCCTGCACTTCCGGCCATACAATACTTCAAACGGCGCTGCCTGTAGACTTTCCTAATAGCTGTTGTTGTAAGAGAACTCAGCATACGGCAAGCACTCTTCCCACTTCATGCCAAAGGATATGACACATGCCCGAAGCATCTCCATGAGGATTTGGTTCACGCGCTCGACTTGCCCACTTGTCTGAGGGTGATAAGCGGTACTGAACAACACTATCGTACCAATCGCCTTTTGAAAGGCCTGCCAGAACTTAGAGGTGAAAATGCTGCCTCTATCGGAACTGCTCTTCTTGGGAATGCCATGCAAAGACACAACTCTTGTGGTGTACAAATCCGCCAACTGAGCTGCTGAAATGGAGTCCTTCACAGTAAAGAAGTGGGCAACCTTTGAAAGATTGTCAATGACAACAAATATGGCATTGTTCTTCTTCTGCGACAAGGGGAAGCCTGTGATGAAATCCATCTCTATGTGATCCCATTTCCACTCTGGAATCTCAAGTGGATGAAGCAACCCTGGAGGCTTCTGGTGCTGTGCCTTCACTCTCCTGCACACATCACACTGAGACACGTAACGGGCAACATCCCGCTTCATACGAGTCCACCAAAAGCTTTGCTTGAGATGTTGATACATCTTTGTACTGCCAGGTTGAATAGACAGCTTGGAATCATGGGATTCCTCCATGATGACCTCTCTGAGATCTCCCTCCTTCGGAACAACAACTCGCTCTTCGAACAACACGGTGCCGTCATTATGCACTGAAAAGCAACCGTACTTTGGAACTGAGGCGGAAATACCCTGTTTGATCTTTTGTATAGTTGAGCTGCCAGACTGAGCTTGATGGATATTCTCATGGATAGTGGGCTCTACCACAAGGTTGGCAAGGTAGCCTGCTGGAACTAGCTTGAGATTGAGCCTTCGAAAGGACTCACACAAATCAGGGTGGATCTTCTGCACCTGGATATTATTGCAATCGCCCTTGCGGCTCAGCGCATCAGCTATGACATTCGCCTTCCCAGGTGTGTACTGGATATCAAATGTGTACTCAGTAATGGTTTCAAGCCATCTTCTTTGCCTCAAGTTCAGATTTGGCTGAGTGAACAAGTACTTCAGACTCTTGTGGTCGGTGAACACATCCACCTTCCTCCCTAGGAGGAGGTGTCGCCAAGTGATCAAAGTGTGCACAACTGCTGCAAGCTCCAAGTCGTGCGTGGGATAATTCCTCTCACTCGTCTTCAACTGCCGTGAGGTATAAGCCACAATATTTCTTCCTTGCATCAAAACTCCGCCTAGACCTTGCAAGGAGGCATCACAAAACACCTGAAAAGGCTGTGACTCATCTGGCGGCGTGAGAATTGGAGCTGTAGTCAACTTCTCTTTCAACTCCTCGAAGGCTGACTGGCAAGCTGGTGACCAAGTGTACCGTTGCCTTTGCACAACAATTCAGTCATTGGCTTTGCTATTTTGGAGAAATTCTAAACAAACCTCCTGAAATAACTGGCGAGGTCGAGAAAACTCCTTAGCTGCTTCACATTCTTCGGCGGAGCCCACTCTTGAATAGCGCGGACTCGCTCTAGATCAACCGCGATTCCCTCCGCGGAAATAACATGGCCCATAAAATTGACCTTGTCCAGCCAAAACTCACACTTGGAGAACTTGCCATAGTAACAGTGCTCTCTCAACTTCTGCAGCACCAGGCGTACATGTTCCTCATTTTCACCCTCTGACTTGGAATAGACAAGAATGTCGTCGAGGTAGAGGATCACGAACACATCAAGCCATTCTTGGAACAAATAGTTCATAGCTCTCATGAATGTTGGAGGGGCGTTTGAGAACCCGAAAGTCATGACTGTGAACTCATACAACCCATAACGTGTGCTGAACGCGGTCTTGGGAACGTCCTCTTCACGAACACGGATTTGGTGATACCCCATCCTCAAGTCAAGCTTGGAAAACACCTTAGCCCCATTTAACTGTTCGAACAGATCATTGATGCGGGGTAGAGGGTATTTGTTCTTGATGGTCTTCTTGTTGATATCGCGATAGTCCTGAACCAAGCAGCTAGTCCCATCCTTCTTCTGGACAAACAAAGCTGGTGCACCCTAAGGGGAAGTGCTCGCGCGGATAAAACCGCCTGCCTCCAACTCTGTCAATTGCTTCTTGAGCTCAATCAACTCCTTCGAACACATCTTGTACGGATGCCGAGAAATCGGCTGGGTACCAGGCTCTAGCTCAATAAAGAACTCAATAGTTCGAACTGGGGGAAATCCTGGCAACTCCTCCGGAAAGACGTCTGGGAACTCACAAACAACTTTGAATTCTTCGAGCAAAGGTGCAACTCCTGCGTTCAAGGCGTACAACTGTGCTGGTCCTACTATAGAGCCACAAGTGTACAAGACTTCTGCGCCTGAATCATGTTTCAACTTCACGGACCTGGTCGAACAATCAATATTGGCCTTGTGCTGCACAAGCCAATCCATGCCCAAAATGACATCGATGTCGGAACGAGGCAAGACAATCAGGGACGCTGTGAAAACAACACCCTGAATACGGATCTCCAAATTGTTGGGAAACGTAGTAGAATTCAAAAAAAATTCGGCCTACGAATCAAGAACCCAAGATCATCCAAGAAGATTGAACACAAGGTTTTAGGTCATGGCTCACCAACCGAACTAGCGGAAGTAGAGTTGGTGAAGAACGTTGGTGCAGAACCCCGCAGCTAGGAATTTCAATGACCTCCAAACCGCGAGGATATCGATCCCGCGTACCGTCCCACGATTCGTTGCACGATCTGTCCCGCGATCCGTCCGGATCAAGTCCCACGAACAAGCCCCTCGAACTAGATCTCCGAGGAAGAAGAAGGACCTCGAAGAAGAAGGACCTCGAAGAAGGATCAAAGGTATGATCCCTCTACCGGTATCCACACATCCCGATGTAGCAATCAAGCAGCGCTCCGCCGTCCAGAGAAGAACGCCACCGAGAGAAACTAGAGGGAGAAGATCCTAGCGGCGTCCGGACTAGAACGATCTAGCCCGAAGAGAATTAGAGGCGCGTGGGATTTAGCTGGGGCAGCCTTGGGGATTTTCTAGTGTCTATTTGGGGCTACCCCTGCCCCCGAATATATAGGTGGAAGCCTGGGGTCGCAACTTGGGCGAGGGTTCTCCCCAAAGTCGGTTTTGGCCACCAGGAGGAGTCCAACACGGATTCCAGTACGAAACGCCGCGGACTACGGCGTCTAGGGGGGAAACGCCAGGGACCCTGGCGTTTTGCCCAGGCCCCCAAGGAAAGTCTATTTCCCACCGACCTACGGCCTTGTGGACCTTCCTACTTGGCCTAGCTTCGGTTTCCGCGTCTTGGAGAGTTCCATAACCCTCCGGATACTTCCATAAGCTCCCGGGAACCTCCCGGAACCTCCCAGAACATTTTTGGAGCTCCCGGAACAATTTCCCGATGTTTCGTAACCTTTCCACAACTATTACCGAATGTTGCAAAACCTTCCGAGACTATTACAGATGTCTTGTTAGTACTTCAAGACTCTTCTTGAATGTTACGAAATCATCCGAGACCGTTCACGAATATTCTGAAACCATTCGGCACAACCTAGAACACTTCTAGTGCTACCCGGAAACACTTCCGGTTCCACCCGAAACAATTTCGGTACCTTTTCTCTTTTCATCTCCTAGTTCTCTAACAGATTACTACTCGTTAAGTGTGTGACCCAATAGGTTCGGTATAATGCGGACATGACTCAGAACATCTTCCGGACATAGGTCAACAGCCTTTTGTCAATAGCCAATAATCAACAGCGGAGCCATGGACACCCATGTTGACTCCCGCACATACACGAATAAACTTCGAGTGAACCTTTATGTTTAGTCATGTACCATTCCCTTTGCTTCGCGATATATGACAAAGTCAGAGGAGAGAAGTTTGGCACCCATGTGTAACAACTTCTTGAACACAAGCCACTCGTTATCCTCTTTGCTCGTTTGTCTCTATTTCTCGTTATTCTATTCCGGTATCCCCGTGATTAAATCACAATGCATCTGGCCAGACTAGAATGGATACCGTCATACCGAGTGGGCCCAAAGTCAATATCTCTTCATCTTGAAGGAGCAAATCCCATTCTTGAACTATCACAGTCACTAGCCACACCATCTGACATACCCAGAACTTATTTTACTACTTCCCATTTACGGGAGGATTCATCTAAGAACCAAAGCATGTCTTCCTGTGTGAAGCAACTCGATACTCTCATGGTCTAAGGAATTACGTATATGATAACATTTCATGATATAACTTATAACGTTGTTACGATGTGATCTCTAAGTATATCATTCAATACTGGGGTCGGTTCAACATCATTGTTCAGCTAACAACATGTTCTCATTGCTACTGACATCCTTGTGACAAGAACAATGTACATGATAAAGAAAACGTAATCATCAGTTAGCACATGAGCTGGTCTTAGAGGCTAAACCAGGAACTCTTGGTGTTTACATTTCCACACATGCAAATGAGTTTTCTTCTGAATCTCACAGTCAGGGTCATTGCAATTATAGCACAGAAATATAAACATTAATTACGAACGTGGAAATATATATAATAACAATTTATTATTGCCTCTAGGGCATATTTCCAACCGTCTCCCACTTGCACTAGAGTCAATAATATTATCAGTGCTTGAGCACTTTACACCTATGGCATACCGGTGTAATACATGCTTCATTTGTGGTATAGACTTCATCATCGGATCTGACGTTTCTGGCCCGTTTGTATCTTGCATATCTTCGCGTTTTCACGCTATCATAAAATTCACTAATTTTATCAGTTTAGCTTTGTATATGTTTGAATCATTTGGCAGGACCTTGGTTCCTTTAGAATAAGTCATGAAATCATTCATCAATGTTCCATGAGCTTCAAGCATCTTGGAAACCATACCATGTTCATAAATGAACTGATGATTCAAAACACCCTCCCTTGTTACTTCTTTAAGCAACAATATACTTACCCTCTGTTATAGAATTCACCAAAGTATCTAACTTAACACAGTTCCTCCATACTGTGCCACCCTTATGTGTGAAACACATAATCCCAATTAAAATCGAAAACCGGTCGGAGTAAGTATGAAGACTGAATTGGTGTAACTGTTTACATCAAAATTCAGCTGGTGTAACTTGTTACAACGATCTCTTCATTATCTCCATTTTCCGAGAAACATATCTTATCTATCATTAGTTTAACTTTTCACTGTTTGTCCAATGATCAACATATTGATCACTTTGGTATCTTGCTCACAACCTTTTGGAGCACTGGACATATCTGGTTGTTTTACATATTATGGTGTACATGATTAATCCAAACACACAGGTGAGTGAAATTCAATTCATGTGTTTTGCTTATCTGTGTTCATGAACACCGATTTCCGCAAACAACTTTTCACCGTGACCTCGGCAAGAACATCCTTCATGGCGTTTTCATACTAAACTACTTTAGTATCATGTCAACATGTAACGTTGGCTTTAGCATGATCAAGCACTTGCTATCTGCATAGATCACTGTGCTCAATACAAATGCTATATTAGCCCAAGTTCTTCAACTGAAAACTATTTCCAATGAATTCCTTATTCGTGTCAATAAATTTATATCATTTCCAATCAACAATATGTCATCTACATAAGGTTTTAGAAATATCATTCAGCTCCCACTTACTTTCTTGAACATTCAACCATCTTCGTTTATTCCCGATGAAAACAAACTCTTTTGGCAATTTCATCATAACGAAAATTCCAACTCCATTGTGCTAGCTCCAGTCCATCACTGGATATCCAAGGCTTGCATCTATTTTAGCATCCTTTGAATCGGCAAAACATTCCGGTCGTATCACATATACGTCCTTCGTTATATTTCCGTGTAGGAACTTTGTTTTGACGTTCATTCTACCATATCCTATAAATGAGATATGTAGTAATTTCTAATATAACCCAAACTGACTAAAGCATCTCTACGGTCGAAACTATTTCGCCGTAGTCAACCTTTGAACTTGCTAGAAAACAATTTTCCAACGAGTTGAGCTTTATGGATAAAACAATTTCATCCGAATCAATTTATAGATCCATATATATATTCTTCAGACTTTTAGTCTTTCGGAGGTTCTACCAAGTTCAAAACTTGACTTACTTCCATGGATACTATCTCGGATTTATTTGGCATTTAGCCAAATCCCGGAGTCAGGGCCCATCAACGCTTCTTTGTATATCACAGGTTTATCATTGTCGAACAACAATATCTCGTTTTACATATCGTGAATGTTTGTACGAGTTTTGTCTAACCTGTGTGGTTCATCTGCACAATTATTTGAAGAGTCAACAATCTTTAACAAGTTGCATTGTCCTCCCACTCACTCTTTTGCAAGAAACCATTTTCTTCAAAACACATTGTTCTTAACAGCAAACAGTTTTGCTTTTGTGTAGTGATAGAGGAATACCAAACCTTTTGGAATAACCTTCACAAAGTAGCACTTATCTGATTTGGTGTTTTGAGTATGTCAAACATATGTCTCATACACCCAAATTTTAAGAAAAGACAATATGGTTTTATCATTTCCATATCATATCTAATATGGTGTCATTTCAACAGATTTGATGGTGCTCTTTTCCGTGTAAAAGCTGTAGTCTCTAACACATAACTTTAATAAGTATAATGGCAAATTGATAAACGTCATATTTAATCTTACCGTGTCATACATGGCTTGATTATGTCTCTCGAACACTTTACTCATAGTTGAGTTCCGCGAGGCACAAGTTATGACACCTTTTCACAACTCATCAGACGTTCGCTAAACTTGTAACTCAAATATTACTTTCTACAATCTAATTTGCAGAAGAATTATTTCTTGTTACAATACATTTCTATTTCACTCTAATTTTCCTTGAACGTTTCAAAGATTTCAGACGTATGTCTCCACTGAACAGACATCCATACATTTACTTCAGTTCATGAGTGAAGATAGAAAATCCACTGTACACAACTACACTTATTGGGCTACACACATCATCATGTATGATTTTCAATAATTTAGTTGCCCGTTAATGCATGGCCTATCAACGGTGTTTTTAGTCACATTACTTTTAGACAATGTATGCAAGCGTCAAGTGATTCATAATCATATGACTCAAAAGTCCATCACTTATGGAAATTCTTCATGCATGTTATGTCACTTGTGACAAACTGCAGTGCCACACACTTGTGGTATTTCTTTTAGTCTTGCGACGTTTAGCGTCAGTGTTTATGGATGTTTAGCATTATTATCAAGATTCATAACATACAACCTATTCACAATAGAAGTATGGCCTTTATGTTATTCATAGCTTTGAACAACTCTCTTGCAACAAACATGATTCAAAATGATGTTTTGCAACAAGGCTAAAGTGTAGTAACAATTTACTCAACTCTAAAATGAATTATGAAGATAATCATAGAGTCAACACACGGTATAGTAAACCTTTTACCTCGTTCGCGAGCGTGTGAAAACTCATCATTAGCTAGTCATAAAGGCCATAGTATTTCTTGCATCGAGTTGCAACAATATGCAATCGATGTGATATTCCGGTGATCAACAGGTTAATCACAATATACAGAATCCACAATTAACTTCTTAATCATGATTCCCAAGAATTACATCTCTTGACCAACAATGAATTCATCTATAACTCCGTATGACTTTCATTTCTGAGCTGGTTATTCCAGTCCTCTTTCGTTTTGCCTTTATACGTATCATAGTTCTATTTCCAATGTCACTCCTACTCACAAAAGCTCACACATGATTAAGGATGGCGCATGCCATGGAATTTCCGGTGTGTAAGTCTTACTAACACCCTTTGGAACTTCCTTTCCCTTAATTCCCATCATCATATGATCGGTGTTCTTCTGGATCCCACACTTATCAGTTTTGTTTGAGCACAATGAACATTTTCACTAATGCTTACAATCATACATTGTACTAGATATCTTGTATCCTATATCAATTGTCTTACTCCTGAAAAAAGTTTTTCAGTTCCATGAATATCAAGTAACTATCCCAAACGTTTCGAAGTTCGGGTTTCATGGTTGTGAAGACAATGCACTTAGCTGTGGTGGAATTCTTTGCATTTTGGATTGATGGACGTAAGACACATCATCCATAGCATCAGCGGGAGAGCATTTTTTTTTGCGATAGGACATGGTCCTTCTCGGCACTATTGAGGATAGTCCACACAATACGGTACCAATCGTAAAGTTTTTACCAGATAATACAGTTAATCAAAATCAATTGGGAAGGTGGTAACGCGAGCCATTATTCTACAAAGATAATGCAAATACTAAGAATTTGTTCATAATTAAGTTGCACTTGTGATTAATACATTTAATTACTTAGTGTGCTCCCACTCTGATCAATATCTCTCGTAATTGATGCTGGAGTGATTCAAGATCCGACCCAATCGTCCGCCATTGATGTGACATCACTGATGACTTAGACTGGACCGGTAGGCCAACTTGCCAATCACGCCAAAGGTGATTCTTGTTCATCTTTCGATGGGCGTGTTCCGGTAGCAAACTTTTATCCAAACCGTCAATACAACCAAGTGTAATTGCAGTGTGTTCTTAACACACCCGCCTTTTATGCGTCACACCGTGTGCACCCATGTGACATGACCTGCTCCTATGTGAAACATAGTATAGACGGTGCTACAGTTGGAAGAACACTATCAACTTGATATTGTTTTGCGAGAGATCACCCTAATAAAATACGACTACCGCGCATCAAACAAGGGTGCATCAAAGGGATAAACATCACAGGCAGTTCATAAAATTATGTGATATAGTATATCCCTTTGCTTCGTGAAGTCTTCGTTGTCTTCACGTCGTCGTGGTAGAAGTCACCGTCTCCACCAACTAGTCCTTGGCGCCGGGACCATCACCACGGCTTCCGGCATGTGCGTCGGGGTCCACCACCGCATCGTAGATCATCACCCTGCATCCATCTATTGCTTTGCCTCGAGTTAATAAACAGTTCTGGCACGCAGGCCATAATTAAGTGACAATCATATGACTCCAGTCATCATGCCGTGCCTCGACACGCAGGTCGCGAATAAATATTACATAACATATAGCATCTCATACAAACACATTGCAAATCTTGAAGGCTATACCACATCACATGCACACTCTGCAAAAACAAGTTAGATCGCCATCTACACGGGTTGTTGCAACTTTTATCGTGGTTGATTAGCAGGTTACATGCAAACGTTGTTCCCTAAACAAACCAAACACGATACTTCAATGTTGCTAGTTTAACGTTCGGGGTGCGTGTAGCAACTAATGCCACAAGCCAAACTTCTTTCAACGCGTGACCCCCGTGTGGAATTAAGTTCATAAAATCCACAAGCCCCTCCATGTTAAATCTTCTATTGCGAGATTAAGATGAGATCCAAGGAGTTTGATGTAGACCATGATCAAGTCAACCAGCATACTGAAAGCAGCAAAGAGGGATCGATGGAAAACTCAATCCTTGTAGCAAAATCTCAACATGCCATCAAGCATAGAAAAAATCACATGACAGGGAAGCAACAAGAAAATCAATGCCTCATATCACACATATGATCTAGACCTAAACATGCATCTAATCAAGGATCGCTCTGATACCACTATTGGGAAACGTAGTAGAATTCAAAAAAAATTCGGCCTACGAATCAAGAACCCAAGATCATCCAAGAAGATTGCATACAAGGTTTTAGGTCATGGCTCACCAACCGAAGTAGCGGAAGTAGAGTAGGTGAAGAACGTTGGTGCAGATCCCCGCAGCTAGGAATTTCAATGACCTCCCAACCGCGAGGATATCGATCCCGCGTACCGTCCCACGATCCGTTGCGCGATCTATCCCGCGATCCGTCCCGATCAAGTCCCACGAACAAGTCCCTCGAACTAGATCTCCGAGGAAGAAGAAGGACCTCGAAGAAGAAGGACCTCGAAGAAGGATCAAAGGTATGATCCCTCTACCGGTATGCACACATCCCGATGTAGCAATCCAGCAGCGCTCCGCCGTCCAGAGAAGAACGCCACCGAGATAAACTAGAGGGAGAAGATCCTAGCGGCGTCCGGACTAGAACGATCTAGCCCGAAGAGAATTAGAGGCGCGTGGGATTTAGCTGGGGCAGCCTTGGGGTTTTTCTGGTGTCTATTTGGGGCTACCCCTACCCCCGAATATATAGGTGGAAGCCTGGGGTCGCAACTTGGGCGAGGGTTCTCCCCAAAGTCGGTTTTGGCCACTAGGAGGAGTCCAACACGGATTCCAGTACGAAACGCCGCGGACTACGGCGTCTAGGGGGGAAACGCCAGGGACCCTGGCGTTTTGCACAGGCCCCCAAGGAAAGTCTATTTCCCACCGACCTACGGCCTTGTGGACCTTCCTACTTGGCCTATCTTCGGTTTCCGCGTCTTGGAGAGTTCCATAACCCTTCGGATACTTCCATAAGCTCCCGGGAACCTCCCGGAACCTCCCAGAACATTTTTGGAGCTCCCGGAACAATTTCCCGATGTTTCGTAACCTTTCCACAACTATTACCGAATGTTGCAAAACCTTCCGAGACTATTACGGATGTCTTGTTACTACTTCAAGACTCTTCTTGAATGTTCCGAAATCATCCGAGACCGTTCACGAATATTCTGAAACCATTCGGCACAACCTAGAACACTTCTAGTGCTACCCGGAAACACTTCCGGTTCCACCCGAAACAATTTTGGTACCCTTTCTCTTTTCATCTCCTAGTTCTCTAACAGATTACTACTCATTAAGTGTGTGACCCAATAGGTTCGGTATAATGCGGACATGACTTAGAACATCTTCCGGACATAGGTCAACAACCTTTTGTCAATAGCCAATAATCAACAGCGGAGCCATGGACACCCATGTTGACTCCCGCACATACACGAATAAACTTCGAGTGAACCTTTATGTTTAGTCATGTACCATTCCCTTTGCTTCGCGATATATGACGAAGTCAGAGGAGAGAAGTTTGGCACCCATGTGTAACAACTTCTTGAACACAAGCCACTCGTTATCCTCTTTGCTCGTTTGTCTCTATTTCTCGTTATTGTATTCCGGTATCCCCGTGATTAAATCACAATGCGTCTGGCCAGAATAGAATGGATACCGTCATACCGAGTGGGCCCAAAGTCAATATCTCTTCATCGTGAAGGAGCAAATCCCATTCTTGAACTATCACAGTCACTAGCCACACCATCTGACATACCCAGAACTTATTTTACTACTTCCCATTTACGGGAGGATTCATCTAAGAACCAAAGCATGTCTTCCTGTGTGAAGCAACTCGATACTCTCATGGTCTAAGGAATTACGTATATGATAACATTTGATGATATAACTTATAACGTTGTTACGATGTGATCTCTAAGTATATCATTCAATACTGGGGTCGATTCAACATCATTGTTCAGCTAACAACATGTTCTCATTGCTACTGACATCCTTGTTACAAGAACAATGTACATGATTAAGAAAACGTAATCATCAGTTAGCACATGAGCTGGTCTTAGAGGCTAAACCAGGAACTCTTGGTGTTTACATTTCCACATATGCAAATGAGTTTTCTTATGAATCTCACAGTCAGGGTCATTGCAATTATAGCATAGAAATATAAACATTAATTATGAACGTGGAAATATATATAATAACAATTTATTATTGCCTCTAGGGCATATTTCCAACACACATCTAGAATAACCCTAGAAGACTCCACTCTAGAGCCCGGAGAACAAACTGAGAGCGACCTAGGCAACTGCTCTCTCGGAAGGTCAAGTGACATATTAAAGGCATTGGATACGAACGAATGGGAAGCTCCGGAATCGAACAGAACTGTCGCTGGGACTGAACACACAAGCAACCGACCAAGAACGATATCTGAAGACTGCTGAGCATCTGTGAGCATCACGTTGTTCACTCGAACTGCACGTGGTTGTGCCTTCACCATCGAAGTGCTCGGAGTAGAGCGAGGTGGAGGCGGTGGGAGCCGAGAAAAGCGCGGATCGGTGCTGTTGGGAGAAATGTGCCCCGGCTCCCTGCACTTGTAGCAGATCACGCCTGACCTGGGCTGGGACTGCGGCCTGGGTGGCCTCTCGTGTGGTGGTGTAGAGCGAGGCCCCTGCTGAACTGGGACGGGAGGGCGGGCAAAAGTGCAGACAACTTCCCCCCTCTGCTGGAACTGCTTCCTCTGCGGTGGTGCCTCTGTGAGCCAAGTCTTTGCCTTCTTGTGGACCATCACCGCGGAACTGTGCTCTCTCTGGCGCTTCCTGTCTGCGTCCCACTCTGCTCTGGCTGACTCCTGGCGGATAGCCTGATCCGCGAACTGCGAGAACAGCGTGGGGTTGCACTGGGTGAGTGCGTACTTGATCTCTGTGCTGAGACCCCCACGGAATCTGGAAATGCGTTTGGCCTCTGTGCTGACCTCCTTCGGAGCGTACCTGGCGAGCCTGACGAAGGCCAGGTTGTACTCCCGAATTGACCTGCCACCCTGTCTCAGAGCCAATAACTCCTCTCGCTTCCTGTCCATCAAGCCACTCGAAATATGTGCTACTCTAAAGTCTGCGACGAAGTCTCCCCATGTGATGATAGCATCACCCTTGTTGGACTTGTAGGTATCGTACCAGCTGGCTGCTGCACCCTGAAGCTGGAAGGAGGCGAAGGTGACGTAGTCGACTGGTATGACGGTGTTTGCATTGAAGTGCTTCTTGATCTCTGCGATCCAATCATCCGCTTCCAGCGGGTCTCGAGCCTCGGAGAACCTGGGGGGGGGGGGGTTGATAGCAAGGAACTGATGTAGAGTCGTGTACTGTGGTCGATCACTCCTCTGGGCAGTCTGGTTCTGCAGCATCTGTAAGATCGCAGCTGTGCCCTGAGCCACTGCGGTCACAGCCTCCCCAAGGAGAGGATTCTCTGGCGGCGGCATGTTCACTCTTGGCATCCTGTATACAGGAAGACTTATGAGAATATGGTAGAAACATTGACGAAACCAGAAGATAAAGCAATATTGACAACAAAACTTCCTCACGAGGTATGAGGAAGCCGAAGGGTGAATATCCACCAAGGTTAACCCGGAAAGTCGAAAGTTGGGTGCTACTTGAATCCCCAAACCGAGATCATCCGAATCGAAGATAATAATCTGATAGCGAGCACACAATAATATATACGAGTGGTTGAAGACCTGAACGTTGAGACATCTTCCCTGAGCGGCCCACCGAAGCGGTCTCCTATAGGGGGAGGAACCACATCCGGAGGATGCCAACCATCCTTGTATAGGAGTTTCACCTGAGGTACGACGTAAGCGAGGTGGAGCTGTCAACCCCAAGTGGCGGCTCAGTGTTCTCAACGTATGCCAACCCTTCTCGTCGCTAGCAAAGAATTATAGAGGAATCGGAGCCTCATGTAAACGAGAACCTAGATTTGTTTTGAAAGGGGATAAGTTCCAGAGAGAAAAAAACGTTTCACTTCCTCTCAAAAAAGGGGTGGGAGGGTGGGGAAGAAGAAAAAGAAAGAGTTCTTACTCTCCAATTTTTCCTTAGTAAGTTCAAAATAGTTTCTAGACTCAACTTCGGACAGTAAGGGGTCCTACAGTCAGTCCTGCTCTGATACCAAGTTGTAAGGCCCCCGATGCGGTGCTAACTCAAGTTAGTCGCTTTCGCGTAAAAGGCCACCGACTCACGACACTCGCACTCGTGTCGCTGCCGGATTCTCGACAACAGGTATAAGAACAATGAACTTTATACTAAGACATAAATATATAGAGTCCAGGGCATACATCGCCGCTGGTATTTATTACATCATCTCAGAGGTCCATAGACCCAACAGTACATCATGCAACAAGCGGAAGACAATCACGACCGAGTACGGTCAAAATCCAAATGGCCTTAGAGAGGGCTACACATAAGCAAGTCCACCCACACATCGTCGGAACCCAACTATAGTATCTACTGAACGAAGTCATCCTCATCGTCGTCCTCCGGGGGCACCTCCACGAAGTAACGTCCAGTGCTCGGGTCGAAGTAGTAGTCAACTGCGGCGGCCGATCAGGCAAAACAGTAAAAGCACAAAAGGAAACCAGGGGTCAGATTATATCATTATAGGATAACTAACTTCCTACGGTAAGACAAGGTAAAGGTAAAGGTTGCAGCCGCACTAGCATATATGGTGGATGTCGTTCTATTAGAGTAGAGGTAAGATCCAAGAATGCAGATGACATCGTGTCATAAGTCTGCTATCCACTTACTTATGGCAAACATAACACAACCTTGATCTTCTCTCGGTCCCCCTGGACGAAGAAAAGCAGCCAAGGCACTCACACGGTAGGCAAGTTTTAAATATGATCCAATCTGATGTTATTCTATGAACAAGGAGTAGGTCTCAAGTCGTCCATAACCGCGGACACGGATTTTCGAAAATATTTAACCCTGCAGGGGTGTACCAACTGCCCATCATAGGATTCACATGTACGCCCGGTTTCCACTTGGCTAGGTAAGCGCCTGAAACTCCGGAACGTCAGAGTCCCTCTAACTAACAATGCACAATTCCGGATGGCCGATGGTGAGTCGACACCCAACTCAAAAGCCGACCGCGCTCTCGAATCGGTCTCCACCGTCTGTCGCAGGTTTGGATACCCTGTTAATCACACATGGGACACCGAGTCCTCAGCCGGACAAGGTGGGCCAGCCAAGGAACAAGTCCTCCTGGCCCGGGGTGGTTTGTAAACAACTTGGGTACCACCAGCCCACACACGTTGCAAATAGTAAATCAGCTCGGGCCACCACTAGAACTGTTTGGAGCTAGGTAGGTAAGACAAGGGGACCCCATAGAATCCCACACGCGATTAGGCACACTCGTCAAGAAACACAATACCCGGAACTCGGGACCTAGGTGACTCAAATGGAACAAAACACCTGGCGGGAACAGCCCGGTCTCCCATCTTTCATCAAGTATAATTAACATCATAGTAATAAATATCAACCAACTTCTTTAATAACATGATATCCCAACCATAACATAAGGTAAGCAGCAAGTTTTCCTAATCATACTAAGCAATGGCTGAGCAGCGGTAACTTAGCAATACAAAGTTTTGCGGGGATGTGGGGATCATGGCTGTTTGGTTTTGATTAAGGCATAAGAAAGGTGGATAGGATCAAACAATCGTTCTAGACTACAGCTAGGCAGGTAGGCAGAAAGGTATCAAGTAATGGTATGAATCTTCCCCTTGCCCGGGTAATCGGTCGACGGAGGAGAGATAGCAGGGTCCTCGGGATCGGTGCCGGAAATCTCCACGAATGTCTCCTCGGCGGTCTCAGGTGCTAACGTAAAGTACCGGCACGGAAAATAAGACAAGTGAGCAATGGGTGCAATGCACATGCAAAGATGGTATGATCAAGTTTAATAGACATGAGGTGACCCTATCTAGTCAGATTTAAATGAAGGTGGTGATGACACGTCAACAACTTCATATGCAATTTAGTTACGTTGAATGGATTTGGTCTTAGCCTTAATTTTGGTGTAAGTAGCATGGCAACATTGCATGGCATGAAACAATAACAACAATTAACATAATAAACATCGTGAAAAATAATTAGCGATTCCGGAGATGGAGAGAAGTGTCGGTGGAATTGACACCGGAAGATACAACAGAAGAAAAGGATCCAGCCACATTGCATATGACAATATGCTAGGGGCTGGTTTGAGATTGCAAGAATTGAAGACAACATGGAACAGAACTTGACCTGATCAGATGAACGAAATTCAACATGCACTGAAGTTTAAAAGAATGCAAAGAAAGGAAGGCAGGGTTTTGAAATGGCTAAGTGATCACACCATGTCCATTTGAGTTGCACAAAACACCAAATGGACATCACCATCCGAATCCTTTGATTTTCCTACCCCAAAACCATATAAGATATGGCACCAGTTGAATTTGCAAAACACAGTTGCAAATACAAAGGAATTTAGGGGTCTGGGTGCAAAATGCACCACTTTGCATTTGGAAAAAGCTTAAGTGGAAAAACACTTATCACCATGATGACCCTTGGGAAAAG
Source organism: Bromus sterilis (assembly GCA_950022295.1). NCBI lineage: Eukaryota > Viridiplantae > Streptophyta > Magnoliopsida > Poales > Poaceae > Bromus > Bromus sterilis. The sequence continues at coordinate 262,891,187 of OX465596.1, read as the reverse complement.
CTACCCCAAAATCATATATGGCATGCCCCATGTTGAATTCTTCAAACAGATTGAAAAAATCAAAAGGACTTGGGGGCCTAAGTGCAAAGTTGCCAACACTCCAAAAAGTACCCGAAATGGGGATTGTACCTCACCATGGGGATCAGTGGGCAAAAGTACCCCAAATTCATATATTGGATCACATGTTTAGGGCAGTGAGCATTTGAAATTCAAATTCAGATTTGAATTTGAATTTTGAAAAGATTTGGAAATGAAAAACAAATGAAAAAGAAAAAGAAAAGGCACTGGCCCAATTGGGCTGCCTCGGGCGCCAAGGCCCAACTCCTCTTCTCTCCTCCACGGCCCAGCTCGGCTGAGACAGAAAAAAAAGGTCCGCGCCGACTGGATCTTGGGCCCAAGGCCACTTCTCTCCTCCTAGGCCCAGGCGGCCGCCTCCCTTCTGAATTGAACCCGCGCAACTCTGAAGAAGGCGACACCTTCCTCTGAACCCGACACGGCAACAACTTCCGGCGAGCCTCGCCTCGAGTTCCGACCACCTCCTCGCGAGCTACCATGGGGGAACCCGAGAGGGGACATCACTCTACACGACGGTGCACTCCACGACCACCATCTCCTCACAACCTCGCCGGAAACTTCACGGGAACAACACGAAGGTGAGGTGTTAAAAGCTTCAGACTGACAGAGCCCTAGGCGCCAACTTCGGTCGACCCGCGCGTCGTGCACACGGCGTCTCCGACCATGGCATCACAACAAAAATGCAAACATGAGAAAAGGGGACTCCCAGCATCTAGAGGGCACATCCACGAAGCCGTGGGTACCCTTGCCCTGGTCGGAACCTCACCGGGTGGATGCTACCTTCATCTGAACTTCACGGCGGCACCGCACCTCGACTACAACACGGTTCAGACGCAGGCGTCGTTGCTCCTCTTCGCGGAAAGGGCTAGCCCTTGGCTACCGAAAGCGTGCTCTGAGCAGCCCTGGAGCGCGGGAAAAGACATCCGAGACACACCACGGCACAGCGTGCATGAATTCCTCGCCGGTGAAAAGCATGCGCGGCGGAGCTTCTACTGCTATCGGTGACATAACGCTACGGGCATCTACGGGCAAATGCGTGGGCATCCGCTCACCTTGTGGGTCGCAACGCGCGTCCCAACCTAGCCATAGGGGAAGGAGGAGCTCGGCGTCGTCGTCGGGGAAGAAGGGGACCCGTGGCGGCCGGCTCCGTTGCGGGGACGATTGGCTCCACCAGGCGCCGATCTAAAGAGGGTAAGGGATCACGGTGAGCTCAGGGGCCAAGACACCAAGCGCACAACCATGTCGGCGTCGAGACGGCGACGAATTGTGGCGAAAACTCACCGGAGCTACGCGGAACAGGACAGAGGAGGGGAGCTCATCCCGGCGGCGGCGAGGGGGAAACTGCGGGAGGAAAGGAACCCTAGGGGGTCCTGCGGGCTCGGGGGCTTGGAATATATGGAGGGGGAGCCTCCAGTCCACGTCGGCCGCATCGACGTCGATGCTCCTCGCCGGTGTGAGAGAGGAGGAAGGGGGGACCGGCGACAGCGTGGAAAGGCGATGAAGGGGAGCGCTGGGATCAGAATCCAACGGTGGGCGTGTCTCCTGCGTACCGCTTCGCTGGATAGGCCAGCTGGGCTGCGGGGAAAGAGGCCCAGGTGGGCTGGGCTTGAAGGAAAAAGGAGGGAAAAGAAAAGAAAAGAGAACCCCTGGCTATTTTCTATTTAACAAAACAGAAAACACTTGCGGAAGTTTTTTAGGAATATTCACAAGGAAATAAATCACACAAACATATGCAAAATGATCCTTGATATATTCACCAATTTATAAAACTGGTTTGGCCATTTTTTTGAGCAACAAAAATGTGGGACCATTTTTGAAATTCAAACCACATTGAACTATGGCCCACATTTTTAGAGTTGGCAATAATGGTGCAAGGCTTTTGAAAATCTTGGGAAGGGGAAAGAGTTAGCTATGCCAAGTTTGGGGTCAAGGGGATTATGCATGCAACATGGAAAATTCCTCAAACACCCTTCTTGAACCATTTTGATTGAATTCAAAAGCAATTCAAATGAGCTCCAATCCCAATGCCATTTAAAATCATCACATGAAATTACATGAACTAGCACCATGCCAAGTTACAAAGTCAACAGACAAGGTACAATTACATGATGTTTTCTGGGAATTGCATGTGGGTTGTTACATCGCACGATTGTTCAACGGGTTAGGTGTGATCGCATTTCCACCCAACCAATCCGGTCCTCGCATGACCAAACGGGTCATCGCGTGACCAATTACTTGCACGGGTTATCGCATGACCAAATGGGTCATCGCATAACCAATCACTTTCACGGGTTATCGCATGACCAAACGGGTCATCGCACAACCAATCACTTTCACGGGTCACCGCATGACCAATCAACTTAGCACACTCATCAAACCGGATTCCTGTTGATCCATAGTGTGAACTAGTACGAACTTTGTCCAATACCGTGTACTCGGCTATTCGAATAGATTCGTAACACTCTATAGAGGCTGTGCACTTACCCACGCTATGGAGTGCTTCCTCCATCCAGTACCTTGGACCTTTTCCCACAGGAACCTTGGAACTCGTACCATAGGAGTGGACTAGGACTTCTCCAACGAGACCATTCTACCGCATGCCTCCCTTACAGTATCACTCAACATCCCGTCTTGGGTAGCCAAGTGTCCTCCAGACACCGGCCACCGTCATGGCAAACATACTTGACCCAAACGTGAATCGACCACCGTCGTGGCTAACAAACTTGTCCCAAACGGGGATTGGATCCATATAACACTACTGGCTCTCAAGGCTATCACCGCTTACTGGGCCAGGGTAACCGCGCGCGCATAGCATCCCCACGTTGGTGATATGAATAGGAGAGCACACCGATAGACCGAGCCAAGGCCTTCCCATTCAGGCGAATGGGCTGCACGGATAAGTTTGGTTCGGTGCCACCTGATCAACTTGGCACAAAGCATGTATCCAAATTCCTAACCATCAAGTATCCGGTGCAACATGAAAGTCTAAATGCAATCATAGCAATGCATGTAGAACAATCCAAGGTACGGTCACGGTTATGTTATAATCCAAAGCATGATTAGTTATTTAACTTAGCCCTTTTAAGATGATCAAGATATTAACATGCAACATAGCAAGATCATGAATATTACTAGGGGTATGATGCAAACAAGCATAACATGGGAATAGCATGATCATAACAAATCAAAGCATATCAAGGAAGGTCATCATTTTATCCAAAATGCTACGACACGTTGCAAAACCACGTCAAAGCTTTACAAAGATGCAAAGGGGTACTGGCTTGCCTTTCACCGGAGGAGTGTGAAATACTCCTGGTCTTGGAGGATATGAAAACCCTGCAAATATATTTTTAAAATAGTAAGAAAAAGGTCACATAATTTTTTTTCTTTTAAACATCAATTATTAACAGAACAACATGGCACAAAAGTTATGCCAAAATAAAGAGGGGATCAAGAACAAAATAATGCAACAAGATTCAACTCATTTGGAATTATAGAATAAAAGATATTGATGGTCAAAGTTGGGTCAAAATAATCATTTTAAATTGATTTAAAATGATTTTCTGAATTTCCAGTGGGGGGGTGACGTCGATGGCGTATTTTGCGAATGCGCTTTCACTTAGGTAACGGTTCGGGCAGATTTGAGTGTATGGAAGGTGGGGCCGGGATGTCAGGTTTGTAGAGAGGAGAAGGAAACAGAGGGCTGGGCTCACCGGCAATGAGAACTCCGGCGAGGGTACCTCGGATGGGAGCGGCGAGCGCTTGGATGGAACAGGAGCACCACGGTGGGCCTACCCGTACGCGTGGATCACCCGGAGATTTCCGGACGGCGACGTATGGTTCATCGCGGCGGCGGCTAGAGCACGGCTCCGACGAGGCCGTCGTCTCTGGCGACGATTCCGGCCGCCGTTCGGACCGGGGAAAGTTGGGGAAGGTGCGGGGGATCTCTAGGAGGCCGATGGTGGCCGTGGCTCGGGCTAGGATGTACTGGGGAGAGGGAGTGGCGACTGCAACCTCGAGTCGGAGCTACTCGCCGGACCTGGGGAAGGAGGGCTCCCGGGCTCTAATTTTTGGTGCAGGAACGCGATTAGGATGTGGTGTAAGCTGCTGGTGCCGAGCAAAGGCGGTGGAGACCTCGTTTTCTATGGGGGAGGGAGTTGCCGAGCTCGGGTGCCGCCATGGAGGTGCTGCCATGGCGGAGCGGTGTGCTGGCAAGCTCGGGTGGGTTTGAGGGGGTTCTAGGGGTTCACGGGCGTCACGAGCGAGCAGAGGAGCACGCGGGGCAGAGGGGAAGAAGGGTGGCGATGGGGACGGGTCAGTGGCCACAGTGCCCGTCGTGTTCCCGACGGCGGCGAGCTGTCGGCGTGATTCCGGCGAGGGGAGAGCTGCTGGATGGGGACACATGTAAAGGGGGCCCGTGCGGCACGGGTGGACAACGACAAGGCGACGCCGGCGGCCTGCAGCGCGTGGATGGCGTGCTTAGGGGTATCAGGGCACGACCAGAGCACGCCAAACACATGCCAGGGCGTGGCCACCACATGGGCTGGTGCACAAGATGGGTTTCTTCGTGGCCAAGAGTGTCTAATGGCTTCTGCTCTCCTCCCTAAGTACCGTGGTGGCTTTGAATGGTCAACGGGGGTTCTGTGATGATCACTACTTCAAGGAAAAGTTTGTTGTTACAAACTTGGGAGGCAAGATGTGGTCAACTGGTGAACAGGGGGTGGATGGCATGTTGTCAAAGGGCTTTGGGACTGGAAGGACTGCAGTCCTGTGAAGTTTGATCTCAAATTGCCAAAGGAATAATGTACTTCCTTTGTAAATGCCCAAACTGAACAGAAATGATTTTTTGAAGCTGGCATCTTCTAGGCTTGATGGATATGGCTCAAATTTGGTTTAGAGGGGTTATTTGGTGGTGTGCACAAGTGTACAAAGTTTCACGGTTAGGGGAAGTTTCTAGCTAGTACTTGCTTCACAAGGTGTTGTGCTGGCCAAAAACTTGATGTTGATGATCCCCTCACATGGGTGCTTGGATTTGGCTAAAACATGGCTTAGTGGAGTTATTTTGGTGTGGGATCATGTGAAAAAAGTTTCAAGGCAAATGGATAGTCCTATCATGCACTTGCTTCACAATACCCCCTTGCTGCATCCAAACTTTGGGAATTTTGGTATGGAGTTTGGCCAGTCCCCTAAGGCTGAAATTTGGCATATGCTCATTATATGGTCAGGCCGGCATGCACAAAACGTTTCACCAGCAATGGATAAGGATAAATGACATTTCCTTCACAAAGTGCTATTCTGCCCCCACAGACAAATGAATTTTTTTAGGTGAAAAATCCACTTGGTCCATGCAATGTTTTTGGAGATTTTGGCAAGATATGGCATCAAGGGGATGTGGGAATTATTTGAGGATTTATTGAGCAATATAAATAGGGGTTGCTTCACAATCCTCAAATAAAGGGGAATATTCCTTTTATTGGAAAAGGGAGGCATGAATAAAAATGTGGCTTGGATGATATGGATGAAGGGATGATCATTGGAAAGTTCTAGGGAATCATGGGCTACTTGATCAAGGAAGGAAAATATGCTCAAGTTTCAAGTCCAAAGAGTTTCTCAAAATCAAATTAACTAGCAAATACTGAAATAAATCAGAAAAGTTTTTGGAAAAAGGAAGTTCCAAAATTCAGGGTGTCACAATGCATTTGTTCTGCGGAGAAGACAAAGATGATTTGTCGTAGAAGTAAAGGGAGTCAGGGAAATTTAATCGGTGGCAATTATTGGGTAGGCAAGCATACGAATAAGGAGGGGGCACAAGAAGGGGCGTGGCTCGTTAGTATGAGATTTGCTGAGGTGGAGGGTTGCATGTTTTTTGCTGAGTTGGATGGATGCATGTGATTAATGATGTGAATACTTTGCATGTCGAGATAAATCATGTAGTGGGATGAACTATTTAGGTATTATAGATTATAGATAAGGTAAAACTGCACTCAATTGTTATAAATTATGAAAAAATAAAAAGAACAGGGTATTCTTACAAGGCTTGAGATAAGTCAAAACAGAAATAGAAATTAGGTTACATAATCAAGCCAATCTTTGAAAGGCTGACTATAGTCCTTCTTGATTCTATATCTTAAATGATTATGTTCTTTTAAGTATATTTTCTTATAGTGTAACATAGAAAGGGGCTTTATTATTAAAAAATATCATCTATTATATTATTAAAAGAAGAGACAAACGGGCCTTCACCTTCATCCACATAGATTAAATTATATCATCCATTGATTTAAAAAAATAAGGGTTAAGATTTAAAGATATAAGCGTTAGATACAAATAATATTGTTACATACATCTACCTCAACATGTCACGTACAAATAGACGTATAATCACGATTGACAAGGACAATAGGAGAGGAGTCCGTTTGGCCTACAACCATATTTTTTTAGGCCACATACAACCATATATCCATTCATACTTCAATACGTACATGAAAGGAAAGTATAGCTCAATTCAAATGAAAAGGAAAGTATAGTTGAAGTACTATTCTGTCACGTACATAAATCATGTCCTAGCATACTATCAGGACGACTCTAGCAAACCAATCAAAAAATATAAACTGATATTTCTCAATAAATAATTTGACATGCCGAGTGCTAGCGCTGCACGTATCAGCCACAGCCGGACAGCAACACCACTTCATTATAGGACCCAACCCTGATACATCTAGCAAGAGGAAAAACAAAATCTAGCAAGGGGCAACCGTTCTCTAGCTCTATACGAAATAGAGACCATTTTTTTCATGATATAAAATTCCATAATTTTCTACCAACATATAAATATGAAAAATGTCTAATGAATGTAGCTTGTTTCTGTCATTGCATAGTGTGTGTAACACAATGTTGGACACCGCAAAATTATCTAACAGATTATTTATGTATATTTCCAACCATAAAGTACACCCATGTAGATGACTAAGATTGTTTCTGCCATTGCATAGTGTATGTGAATGCAGATTTTATCAGCTAATTATATTTGTAAACAACTCACACACCACGCATGGTGCCTAGGATCCTTGATATAATATGCAAATATTTCGAAAGTTTTCTTTTTTTCTTGTGAAATTTTCAAATGTAATTTATTACATGATAAAAACATAATGCGGTGTTTTACAGAAAACAATCATTAAAAAATGTCTCAAAATTTAGAAAGGTGGGTACTTTATTTGAATTATTTTATCCCAAAAGTAAAATAAGTCGTTCAAAAACATAATCAAATGTGGTTTGAATTTGTGTGTTTGGAATAATGGGACCTGAGCCACACTACTAGATTAAATTTTTCTATATGTGTAACAGCCCAGATTTCACAAAAATTAAAAAAATTGTTTTCGGTGTGAATTGTTTGATTGTCTGATTTGTTTGCGGTGTTTGCATCTCCGATTTATCGATCGACGATTATTTTCCCCCCGCTTATCTCGTATCGGACGGAGACTGACCCTTGCCACCCTGACACTCGACCTTTGCGACACCGGGTTTCACCCGATCACCGTCGCGAAAACCGCACGAGACCAGCCGCAGCCAACGGAACGAAAACCCCGTTTAATAATTAAATGAGTTATTTTTATAGCACGCCGGAACGTGTTCTCGGAACGGTTCCAGTGCGATGTGAACTCCGCCGGCTCAACGCGCTGATCGCGCAGTTTGAAGTTTTACCCGAATCGGAGGTACTGCGGACCCCCGGCGGTCAGAAACGTGAGCACCGCGCACGCGAGAGAAAAACCGGGGATGTTTTTGCAAACTGCCAGCCACCTGGGCTATATAAAGACCACCAGCCTCCCACACCCACTTAGGGTTCCCCCTTGTGGAAATTTGCAGCCACCCCCCTCTCTAATTTCAGATCTGGCCCAAAATTCCCAATTTTCGCAGCAAACCCTAGCCTCAGATCTGGAAAACTGCCTCCTACGATCTGGACCGTCCGATCTCACGATCCGACGGCCCAGATCGAGTCTCCCCTCCACCAACCTCTCTTCTCTCTCACTCTAGCCCGAAGGCACGCCGCCGCCGCCGTGGAGGGCCTAGCCGCCGGCCACTCCCCTCCAACGACGGCACCCCACCTCCTCTCATCTTCTCCCCATGGCCTCCCTCTCACCCCTCTGCCTCCTCCTTCCCCGCAGGAAGCCGCCGGCAGGAGGCCGAGCACCGCCGCACCTGCCATGGAAGGCCGCCGCCGTGCGCCATGGAGCTCGCGCCCGCTCCGCCTCGGGTCTCCTCGCCGCCACCAAGATCCGGCAGGAACCGGTCGTTCCGCCGCCCTCCCGCGCCCTCCTGGAACCCTTCCTCGCCGCGCCGCCCCTCGCCGGAGGCCGGCCGCCGCGACTGCAGCCGCGCCATGGCCGACGGGATCGGGAGCCCCGCTCCAAGCCACCGTGGCCAGTTGGGCCGGCCCAGGCGCCCCTGGCCCATCAACTCCACGGCCCAGACGCCTGATCCAGCCGTCGGGGCCTGCCAGGCCAGATCTGGCCCATGTGGGGTGAGGCCCGTATAGTTTTTTTTCCTATTGTTGACCCTGTTATTTTTCTAAGTTTGGAAAAAAACTGTTGCTGGTACTTTTTTGCAACGTAATTTCCCGTTGACTCGTAGCTCCGAATGAAGTGATTCTTTTTTTGTTTGGTTGTGCTTTGTGTGCTCTAGAGTTCATCTTTAGGAAGTTATTTATTTTGAGGTCATCTTGAATATGTATTTCTGTGTTGAAGTGGGCATGAGACTGTTAACTACTGTTAAATTCTGTCAAGTGCTGCTGATGTTATTTTGTTGCAACTTTTGGTGATGCTTGTGACATATCCATGAGGCCTATTGCATTGATTCTTTTTCCTATGTGTTAAGCATCATATTTGTGTGCTATGCCATAGACGGTTTCCTTTATGCTTCACCTCTTGCCATGTTTGTGTGCTATGCCATGCTTGGGTGCCTTGCCATGTTAACAACCGTTGATTGATCACTTGTAGCTAAACAACTTGAACCCTTATAATGTGCGGTATCGTCGTGTGTGACGAGTACCTCCACTTAACATGTTAGTAACCGCTCTCGACGGTAGGTGCGATGTCTCGTGTTGCCTTCTTGTTGATTCTTGCTCGTGTTTGCTTCGTAGTAATAGATGCTTGCTTGTTGATTGCTTTCCAGTGTTTACCGTCTTATGTGCTTCCGCGGGCTACCTTCGGAGACGATGCGAACTTGCGATCAACTACACCTTCGGAACCCGACTTATCAACAGGCAAGGACTATACATTACTTATGATCCATTCTATTTCAACCAGCGGCTTGCATGCTAGTATAGGATAGGTTCGATGTTTGATCCTACCACATGTTTACAGTCTCTTTCAAACCGATACAGCCATGTCCCCTCCCAACAAACCTTGTACTGCTATGTTACTATTGCTCGTTGCTCAGCCCGTGCTTAGTATGCGTGCTTAGTATGCTACGATGTTACCCTGTTACTCCTTGGTTTGGGATATCACATTATTATATTGTTGTTGATGATATGATTATTATAATGTTGACTATATTCGACGAAGGATGGAAGGTCTAGGCTATCCCGCCTCGACGCTTTGTTCCATTCGAGTCACCTAGGACCCGAGTTCCGGGTATTGGTTTTAAGACTGAGCGTGCCTAACCTCGTGTCGGATTTTATGGGGTCTCCTCTTCTTACTTATCTAGCTTCAAACATTCTAGTGGTGGCCCAAGCTGGTTTTACCTTTTGCAAAACATGTGTGTGCGAGTGTCGACCTCGCAGATTTTCAAACAACTCGGGCCAGCGGAGACATTGTTTCTTTGTTGGTCCACACCTGGAAGCTCGGGGGTGGCCCACATAGTTTGGGTAACTAACCCGAACTCGTACAAACGGTAGAGGCTGACTCGAGAGTGCGGCCGGCTTTTGAGTTGGATGTCGACTCACCGGGGGCCACCCGGATTTGTGCGTTGTTAGTTAGAGGGACCTGTCGTTCCGGATCTCTTGGGACTAAATCATAAAATGGTTGCCTATCATGGGTAGCAACTGAGAGAGATGGGCGTGCGTGCGGAGCCTTGTAATGGCCAGTTGGTACACCCCTGCAGGGTTAAATCATTTCGAGAAGCCGTGTCCACGGTTATGGATGACTTGAGACCTACTCCTTGTTCATAGACAACAACAACTGAGATAATCATAATATAACTTGATCAATGTGTGTGTGCCTTGATTGCTTCTTCTTCGTCGGGATGCGAAGAGGAGGACAAGGATAGGATAGGTGTTATGTTTGCATAAGTAGTTGATAGCAAGACTTGTTGGAGGCGATTCCTCATCGAATGCTTGGCTTCTTATCTTACTCTCTAGATCGTTAGCCACTTCATAAATGCTAGTGCGACAGCAACCTCACCACTTACCCCTTCCTTACCGTAAAGTACTAGTTGTCCTTGAATAACGAGTGATGAAGTCCTTGCTGGGTCAGTTGATCACTACGGTTGGATGCTGAGTACTTCTTTACTCATGATACTACCTGTAACAGCCCAGTTTTTGCAAAAAATAAAAATTTTGTTTTCGGTGTGAATTGTTTGATTGTCTGATTTGTTTTCGGTGTTTGCATCCCCGATTTACAGATCAGCGATTATTTTTCCCCTCTTATCTCGTATCGGATGGAGACCGACCCTTGCCACCCTGACCCTCGACCTTTGCGACACCGGGTTTCACCCGATCAGCGTCGCAAAAACTGCACGAGATCAGCCGCAGCCAACGGAACGAAAACCCCGTTTAATAATTAAACGGGTTATTTTTATAGCGCGCCGGAAAGTGTTCTCGAAACGGTTCCAGCGCGAGGTGAACGCCGCCGGCTCGACGCGCTGATTGCGTAGTTCGAAGTTTTACCCGAATCGGAGGTCCCGCGGACCCCCGGCGGTCAGAAACGTGAACACCGCGCGCGCGAGAGAAAAACCGAGGATGTTTTAGAAAACTGCCAGCCACCTGGGCTATATAAATACCACCACACTCCCACCTCTATCTAGGGTTTCCCTAGCCTAAAAATTGCAGCCACCCCCCTGAAAATTCACAGATCTTCCCAATCTGCCTGAAAATTTTCGAAACCCTAGCCCTAACCCTCGATCTGGACCGTCAGATCCAGATCGGAGGGTTCCCAGCCATCCACGTGGCCCCCACAGCCACCCGAGCCGCCCGAGGTCCTCTGTCCTCCCGTGGAATCCGCCCGAGCCGCCTCGGCCTCGCCTTCGGCTGCCAATGTGCCACTCCACCCCGGCGAGCCGCGCCTCCCCACCAAGCAGGTCATGGCCGTCGCGCCCCATTCTCTCTCCTTCTTTCCCCTCTCCTTTCTCTTCCTCATCTCCTCTCCCCGCAGGTCACCTCGAGCCGCCATGGGAGCCCTCCTGGAGCTCGCCGCCGGCACCCGATCCGGCCAGCCTGGCCTGCCGCGCCCCAGATCCGCTGACCCCGCGCCTGTCCCGCCTCCTGTCCTCGCCGTGCCGCTCCTCACCGGCGGGCGCCGCCGCCAGCCACCGGCCGGCTCGGTCCGAAGCAGCCGCCGGCCGCCGCCCCTCCTCGCTCGGGACGAGCCCGAGCCAACCGCTCGTCCGCTCGCCCACGTGGTCGGCTGCGTAGCAGCCATGGCCCACCGGCGCCCCGGCCCAGCAGCCAGGCCGGCCTGCTTCCCCAGCCCAGCCGGATCCAGGCCAGATGGGCCGTGGCCCATGGGTGAGCTCGCCCCCCTTTTTTTCTTTCTTTTGTTTTTATTAATTTCTTGCTGTTGGGTCGGCCCAATAACTGTTGTAGCTCTTTTTTTATTTTTTTAGGCAGATTGTATTGTTTTTTTTGCGGTTACCGTAACTTTTTAACGGTAGTCCGGATCGCGACACGTAAAATATGAAACTTGCTTAGTTTTGTGTGTACTTTAATAAAATATGCTCTTTTGCCATTTTTGACTTTGTTTACATGCTGTTTACCTGCAAATTACAACTGCTTGCCACCGTAAATTGTTTATTTAATAACTTTTTAACCGTACCTCTGATTGAAATGTTTCTTATATGAAACTTGACTAGAATTGCATGTAGGTTGTGTTTATGTTGTTTTTGCTTGCTAATAAAAATAATAAAATATTGTTTAGGACAAAACAGAACCAAATGCAATAATTATCGTGGGGTCCGTAATAGTTGCCATGTATAGGTTTTACCCCCACTTAAATTGACTAGATTAGATAGTTTATTTATGCTTCACCTCTTGTCATGTTTGTGTGCTATGCCATGCTTACTTGAGTTGCCATGTTAACAACCTTTGTTGATCACCTGTAGCTAAACAACTTGAACCACCGTAAACGTGCGGTATCGTCGTGTGCGACGAGTACTCCACTTAACCTGTTAGTAACCGCTCTCCACGGTAGGTGCGATGTCTCGTGTTGCTTCTTGTTGATGCTTGCTCGTGTTTGCCTCGTAGTAATAGATGATTGCTCGTTGATTGCTTTCCAGTGTTTACCGTCTTATGTGCTTCCGCGGGTACCTCTCGGAGACGATGCGAGATTGCGATCAGCTACACCTTCAGAACCCGACTTATCAACAGGCAAGGACTATACATTACTTATGATCCATTCTATTTCAACCAGCGGTTGGCATGCTAGTCTAGGTTAAGTTCGATGTTTGATCCTACCACATGTTTACAACCTCTTTCAAACCAATACAGCCATGTCCCCTCCCAGCAAACCATGAACTGCTATGTTACTATTGCTCGTTGCTCAGCCCCTCCTTAGTATGCATGCTTAGGATGCTACGATGTTACCCTGTTACTCCTTGGTTCGGGATATCACATTTTATATTGTTGTGGATGATATGATTATTATAATATTGACTATATTCGACGACGGATGGAAGGTCTAGGCTATCCCGCCCCGACGCTTTGTACCATTCGAGTCACCTAGGATCCGAGTTCCGGGTATTGGTTTTAAGACTGAGCGTGCCTAACCGCGTGTGGGATTTTATGGGGTCCCCTTTTCTTACCTATCTAGCTTCAAACATTTCTAGTGGTGGCCCGAGTTGATTTACCATTTGAAACCCCGTGTGTGTGCTTGGTGGATCCCCTCGCAGTTTTTAAACAACCCAGACCAGCGGAGACATGGTTTCCCTGTTGTTCCACCTTTGACCGGCGAGGGCCCGAGGCCTCACGTGAGGCGTCTCGGTAACCCAAACCCTGTTGAGACGGAAGAGTCCGATCCGAGAGCGTGGCCAACTTTTGGATTGGGTGTCGACTCCCCGGGGGCCACCCGGATTTGTTCGTTGTTAGTTAGAGGGACCTGTTGTTTCGGATCTCTTGGAACTAAATCATAAAATGGTTGCCTGTGATGGGTAGCAACTGAGAGAGATGGACGTGCGTGCGCAGCCTTGTAATGGGCAGTTGGTACACGCCTGCAGGGTTAAATCTTTTCGAGAAGCCGTGTCCACGGTTATGGACGACTTGAGACCTACTCCTTGTTCATAGACAACAACAACTGAGATAATCTTAATATAACTTGATCAACGTGTGTGTGCCTTGACTGCTTCTTCTTCGTCGGGATGCGAAGAGGAGGACAAGGATAGGATAGGTGTTATGTTTGCGTAGTAGGTGGATAGCAGACTTGTTGGAGGCGAGTCCTCATCGAATGCTTGGCTTCTTATCTTACTCTCTAGATTGTTAGCCACTTCATAAATGCTAGTGCGGCAGCAACCTCACCATTTACCCCATCCTTACCGTAAACTACTAGTTGTCCTAGAATGACAAGTGATGAAGTCCTTGCTGGGTCAGTTGACCACTAAAGTTGGATGCTGAGTACTTCTGTACTCATGATACTACCCCAAACTCTTTTCAGGGTTCTTGATCGACAACAGGTATGGTGATCGACGTTTCACGTGGAGACTCGACGACGACTAGTTAGGCGGATCCCGGCGGAGGGCCTGGACCCGTGTGGTTATGGGATCGATGTTTTTCTCTTTGCCAGTAAGCATTTGATTGTAGTCTGTACTCACACATGTATCTTCCGCTGTTGTATTGTATTTGAGGCAGTTGTATGCCGATTGTATGAGATGTTATATCCTTGTATCTGTAATGTTGTGATATCATGTTGGAAATCCGGGGCATATGACTTCGTCATATGTCGCGGTGGGACCGATATGTGCTTCGTCCCCGGATCTGTATGGAAACGTCTAGATCTGGAACAGTACCGCATATCGGGCCTTACAACTTGGTATCAGAGACTTACCGACCGTAGGATCCCTTCTCTGGCCGAAGTCGAGTCTAGAAAAAAATTATTTTGTAGTTACTAAGTTAGTTATCGGAGAGTAGGATTCTTTTTACTCCTTACCCATGCTCTGGTCAGGACAAGTGCCGTAAGTGTTTTATTCTCGACTTATACCCTTTCAAACTTTAGGATCTCGAGTGTGTGGAGTTTCGGAACCATTACAATGCCTTGCTTGCAGCGTATTGTCTCAATTCCGATCTCAGGTTTGGGAATTCCTGTAGTACCTTTAGTTCTTCCGACTCTGGGTAAACATCTTGGTCGTTTGTTGACTTCAGTCCTCTTGTCCGGTATCCTCGCGATTGGCGAGAGAATGTTTCCCTTGGTCTTCGCTTTCAACTGTCGTTCCTCCTCTTGACACCGACGGTTTCGTATTTTCGACGATGTCGTCTCTCTGCGGAAAATTATCTCGACAGAAGTTTGACATCGACATGGAGCAGAGTCCCTTTTTGGTGGTGTTGAAGATCGTCGACTCTCTTTTCTCTCCCCCTCTCCCCCGGATCGTCCAGGATCTCGGGACGAGATCCCTTGTTGGTGGTGTTGTATTGTAAAATCCCAGTTTTTGCAAAAATTAAATATTTTGTTTTCGGTGTGAATTGTTTGATTGTCTGATTTGTTTGCGGTGATTGCATCCCCAATTTATAGATCGGCGATTATTTTTCCCCTCTTATCTCGTATCGGACGGAGACCGACCCTTGCCACCCTGACCCTCGACCTTTGCGACACCGGGTTTCACCCGATCACCGTCGTGAAAACCGCACGAGACCAGCTGCAGCCAACGGAACGAAAACCCTTTTAATAATTAAACGGGTTGTTTTTATAGCGCGCCGGAAAGTTTTCTCGAACTGGTTCCAGCGCGAGGTGAACGCCGACGGCTCGACGCGCTGATTGCGCTGTTCAAAGTTTTACCCAAATCGGAGATCCTGCGGACCCCCGGCGGTCAGAAACGTGAATACCGCGCGCGCGAGAGAAAACCGGGGATGTTTTAGCAAACTGCCAGCCACCTGGGCTATATAAAGACCACCACACTCCCACCTCTATCTAGGGTTTCCCTAGCCTAAAAATTGCAGCGACCCCCTTGAAAATCCACAGATCTGCCCAATCTGCCTCAAATTTTTCGAAACCCTAGCCCTAACCCTCGATCTGGACCGTCAGATCCTGATCGGAGGGCTCCCAGCTGTCCACGTGGCCCCCACAGCCACCTGATGGCTTCTCGCCCTTCGTTGGTTACCCCAAGTGGAAGGTTTGAGATGTAGTGCAGCAGCAGTTTTCCCTCGGTGAAGATACCAAGGTTTGTATCCAGTAGGACTCCAGAGATGATAAGTAGGTGTCAGCGGCGCAACTGACGCGGACCTGCACACAGACACAGATAACTTTGTTCCCAACGAAGTTCAGAGAGGTTGTCAATCTCTCCGGTCTTGTTGTTCACAAAGGATAAAACGCAAGGGATAATGATAGCAAGTAAAAGCAGTACAGTAAAGATAGCGTGGAAATAGTAATAAGGATATGGACCGGGATACGTGATGTTCACTAGTGATGTCTCTCTCCCAAAAGACGATAAAACTGCTATGCGAGGTAAACAAATTACAGAAGGGCAATTGACAGGATTATGAACGCACCGCAATGCTAACTATGCTACAAAAGAAAGGAAGAGGCTCAAAAGCACGGGCAGTACGCCAAAATAAGTAGACCGAAATCCATCTGCATCTACTACTAATCATCCACCTTGAGATATCTATCCAGACCATCTCGCTGGTATTAAGTTGCGAGCCCCACCCAAAGTGTAAACCCAAAGCAACAGACAACTGCATTAAAAAGAACTTTGCGTAAAGTAAACAATCCTTGTAACCGCGGTTACAAGCGCCGTTGTTTTCCCCCTTGTGGCAACAACACATCCCCTAGACTCATGTTTCTGTCACTCAAGCGTGTCATCGGGGGGCATGAACCCACAATCTAGCACAACGTTCCCTCTTGGAGTCAGTACCTACTACTTGGCCAAAGGAATAAAAAGCAACGGAGAACATGCAAGAATTACTTAGGAACAAAAATATAAGAGATAAAAACCAAATATATTACTCTATCACAATTTGAACATAATCTCATAATCCATCAGATCCCTCCAAACTCAGCATAGCAACAACAGAAATATTACAAAGGTGCCTCGATCATTTAGGGCAGCTCACGAGGTCTAAACAATGAAGATCAAAGAGGGGAGGAGAACATCACATAGCTACTGATCACGTACCCATGGTCCAAGGAAAACTACTCACGAGACATCCGGGGAGCATCCATGGTGGAGAGGAGACTCCCGGAGGTCAATCCTCCCTCCGGCAGGGTGCCAGGAAGAGGTCTTCTGGTGCTCCCGATCTCGGAAGCGCGGCGGCGGCGGAACATAGGCGAGTTTGCGGAATAGGGTTCCTCTCCTGGAGTTTTCTCGTGACGGAGAATAAATAGGCGAAGGGGGGTAGCCAGAGGTGGACCAGGGGCCCCAGGCGCCCCCCTAGCGCGGCCAGGGGTGGGGCCGCGCCGGGTGGCCTCCTGGGCCCCCTGGCTCCCCTCTGGCCCCTCCCGGGCTCTTCTCGAAGCTTCCTGCACGCTGATTTTTCCTGTATTTTTCCCGGAATTTTTCTGGCACTTTTTATATGAGGGAAAACTGAAATAGAAAAACAGCAGAAAACAGGAATTGGCATTGGGGTGCACTGAGTGAATTGTTTGATTGTCTGATTTGTTTGCGGTGTTTGCATCCCCGATTTATAGATCGGCGATTATTTTTCCCCTCTTATCTTGTATCGGACGGAGACCGACCCTTGCCACCCTGACCCTCGACCTTTGAGACACCGGGTTTCACCCGATCACCGTCGCGAAAACCACACGAGACTAGCCGCAGCCAACAGAACGAAAACCCCGGTTAATAATTAAACGGGTTATTTTTATAGCGCACCGGAAAGTGTTCCCGAAACGGTTCCAGCGAGAGGTGAACGCCGCCGGCTCGACGCGCTGATTGCGCAGTTCAAAGTTTTACCCTAATCGGAGGTCCTGCGGACCCCCGGCGGTCAGAAACGTGAACACCGCGCGCGCGAGAGAAAAACCGGGGATGTTTTAGCAAACTGCCAGGCCCCTGGGCTATATAAAGACCACCACACTCCCACCTCTATCTAGGGTTTCCCTAGCCTAAAAATTGCAGCCACCCCCCTGAAGTCAAGTCTAGACCAAAACAATTTTGTAGTTACTAAGTTAGTTAACGGAGAATAGGAATCTTTTTACTCCTTACCCTTGCTCTGGTCAGGACAAGTGTCGTAAGTGTTTTAATCTTGACTTATCCCCTTTCAAACTTTAGGATCTCGAGTGAGTCGAGTATCGGAACCGTTACAATGCCTTGCTTGCAGCGTATTGTCTCGATTCCAATCTCAGGTTTGGGAATTCATGTAGTACCTTTAGCTTCTCCGATTTTGGGTATCATCTGGGTCATCCATTGCCATCCCTCCATTTACCGGTGTTTTACGACTTGCGTCGAAAATCACTATCCCTTGATCTGGTTTTCGCGATCATTCTTCCTCTTGTCATTGACGGTTTCGTTTTTCCGACGTTGCCGTCTCTCTGCGGAAATTTATCTCGACACGAGTTCGACGTCGACATGGAGCAGAGTCCCTTGTTGGTGGTGTTGAAGATCGTCGACTCCCTTTTTCTCTCTTCCCTCTCCCCCGGATCGTCCTGGATCTCGGGACGACATCCCTTGTTGGTGTTGTTGTATTGTAACAGCCCAGATTTCACAAAATAAAAAAAACTGTTTTTGGTGTGAATTGTTTGATTGTCTGATTTGTTTGCGGTGTTTGCATCCCCGATTTATCGATCGGCGATTATTTCCCCCCCGCTTATCTCGTATCGGACGGAGACTGACCCTTGCCACCCTAACACTCGACCTTTGCGACACCGGGTTTCACCCGATCACCGTTGCGAAAACCGCACGAGACCAGCCGCAGCCAACGGAACGAAAACCCCGTTTAATAATTAAATGGGTTATTTTTATAGCGCACCGGAAAGTGTTCTCGGAACGGTTCCAGCGCGAGGTGAACGCCTCCGGCTCGACGCGCTGATCGCGCAGTTTGAAGTTTTACCCGAATCGGAGGTACTGCGGACCCCCGGCGGTCAGAAACGTGAGCACCGCGCGGGCGAGAGAAAAACCGGGGATGTTTTTGCAAACTGCCAGCCACCTGGGCTATATAAAGACCTCCAGCCTCCCACACCCACTTAGGGTTCCCCCTTGTGGAAATTTGCAGCCACCCCCCTCTAATTTCAGATCTGGCCCAAAATTCCCAATTTTCGCAGCAAACCCTAGCCTCAGATCTGGAAAACTGCCTCCTACGATCTAGACCGTCAGATCTCACGATCCGACGGCCTAGATCGAGTCTCCCCTCCACCAACCTCTCTCCTCTCTCTCTCTCTCTAGCCTGAAGGCACGCCGCCGCCGCCGTGGAGGGCCTAGCCGCCGGCCACTCCCCTCCAACGCCGGCGCCCCACCTCCTCTCCTCTTCTCCCCATGGCCTCCCTCTCCCCCTCTGCCTCCTCCTTCCCCGCAGGAAGCCGCCGGCAGGAGGCCGAGCACCGCCGCACCTGCCATGGAAGGCCGCCGCCGTGCGCCATGGAGCTCGCGCCCGCTCCGCCTCGGGTCTCCTCGCCGCCACCAAGATCCGGCGGGAACCGGTCATTCCGCCGCCCTCCCGCGCCCTCCTGGAACCCTTCCTCGCCGCGCCGCCCCTCGCCGGAGGCCGGCCGCCGCGACTGCAGCCGCGCCATGGCCGACGGGATCGGGAGCCCCGCTCCAAGCCACCGTGGCCAGTTGGGCCGGCCCAGGCGCCCCTGGCCCATCAACTCCACGGCCCAGACGCCTGATCCAGCCGTCGGGGCCTGCCAGGCCAGATCTGGCCCATGTGGGGTGAGGCCCGTATAGTTTTTTTTTCCTATTGTTGACCCTGTTATTTTTCTAAGTTTGGAAAAAAACTGTTGCTGGTACTTTTTTGCAACGTAATTTCCCGTTGACTCGTAGCTACGAATGAAGTGATTCTTTTTTTGTTTGGTTGTGCTTTGTGTGCTCTAGAGTTCATCTTTAGGAAGTTATTTATTTTGAGGTCATCTTGAATATGTATTTCTGTGTTGAAGTGGGCATCAGACTGTTAACTACTGTTAAATTCTGTCAAGTGCTGCTGATGTTATTTTGTTGCAACTTTGGGTGATGCTTGTGACATATCCATGAGGCCTATTGCATTGATTCTTTTTCCTATGTGTTAAGCATCATGTGTACTTCTTTTCGATGCTTTAACTTGTCATATTTGGGTGCTTTAGCTATATTAAATCTTGCTCCAAAGTGGTGATCCTGATGTTAATGTGCTGCTGTTGCTGAAACTGTTAATTTGTTGCAACTTCGGGTGACGGTTGCGTCGCAACCGTTTATCAGAATTGAGTGATTCCAATTGCATATTGTTAAGCATCATGTCTACTTCCATTATATGTATTGCATTGCCATGATATGCTTGCTGGTCATATAGTTATTGAGTTCCAAAGTTGCCATCCTGCTGTTTTTGACAGTCACCTCTGTTTTTCTCTAAGTCTGTAACGTTCCGATGCCATATTTTTTGCTTAATATCTTTTGATCTATGATGCCTATTTGCATGATTATTTTTGCCATGCCTTCCTTGCCATGTCTACTTTAGTTTCATATCAATTGTGAGCATGTTTGCAATCATTAACCTGTTTATGCATGGCTCTAAAGTGTGCTTCCTGGTGTTGGCAGATTGTGTGCATAACTTGTTTTGCTTGTATCTTTTTAACCGTAACTCCGTTTGGGGTGATCTTTATATGTAACTTGATTAGTTTTTCGTGGACTTTGTGTTTATGCTATTTTTTTCTGCTGTTAACCAACCTAAAATATGGTTTAGGGCAGAACAATACCAATTACTTAAATTGTCGTGAGGCACTTAGTGATATGCCATGTTTAGGTTGTGCCTCACTTAAATTGACTAGCATAGATAGTTTCCTTTATGCTTCACCTCTTGCCATGTTTGTGTGCTATGACATGCTTGGGTGCCTTGCCATGTTAACAACCGTTGGTTGATCACTTGTAGCTAAACAACTTGAACCCTTATAATGTGTGGTATCGTCGTGTGTGACGAGTACCTCCACTTAACATGTTAGTAACCGCTCTCGACGGTAGGTGCGATGTCTAGTGTTGCCTTCTTGTTGATGCTTGCTCGTGTTTTTTTCGTAGTAATAGATGCTTGCTCGTTGATTGCTTTCCAGTGTTTACCCTCTCGTGTGCTTCCGCGGGCTACCTTCGGAGACGATGCGAGCTTGCGATCAACTACACCTTCGGAACCCGACTTATCAACAGGCAAGGACTATACATTACTTATGATCCATTCTCTTTCAACCAGCGGGTTGCATGCTAGTATAGGATAGGTTCGATGTTTGATCCTACCACATGTTTACAGCCTCTTTCAAACCGATACAGCCATGTCCCCTCACAACAAACCTTGTACTGCTATGTTACTATTGCTCGTTGCTCAGCCCCTGCTTAGTATGCATGCTTAGTATGCTACGATGTTAGCCTGTTACTCCTTGGTTTGGGATATCAAATTATTATATTGTTGTTGATGATATGATTATTATAATGTTGACTATATTCGACGAAGGATGGAAGGTCTAGGCTATCCCGCCTCGACGCTTTGTTCCATTCGAGTCACCTAGGACCCGAGTTCCGGGTATTGGTTTTAAGACTGAGCGTGCCTAACCGCGTGTGGGATTTTATGGGGTCCCCTCTTCTTACCTATCTAGCTTCAAACATTTCTAGTGGTGGCCCAAGCTGGTTTTACCTTTTGAAAAACGTGTGTGTGCGAGTGTCGACCTCGCAGATTTTCAAACAACTCGGGCCAGCGGAGACATGGTTTCTTTGTTGGTCCACACCTGGAAGCTCGGGGGTTTCCCACATAGTTTGGGTAACTAACCCGACCTCGTCCAGACGGTAGAGGCCGACTCGAGAGCGCGACCTGCTTTTGAGTTGGATGTCGACTCACCGGGGGCCACACGGATTTGTGCGTTGTTAGTTAGAGGGACCTGTCGTTTCGGATCTCTTGGGACTAAATCATAAAATGGTTGCCTATCATGGGTAGCAATTGAGAGAGATGGGCGTGCATGCGGAGCCTTGTAATGGGCAGTTGGTACACCCCTGCAGGGTTAAAATTTTTCGAGAAGCCGTGTCCACGGTTATGGACGACTTGAGACCTACTCCTTGTTCATAGACAACAACAACTGAGATAATCATAATATAACTTGAACAACGTGTGTGCGCCTTGATTTCTTCTTCTTCGTCGGGATGCAAAGAGGAGGACAAGGATAGGATAGGTGTTTTGTTTGCGTAAGTAGTTGATAGCAAGACTTGTTGGAGGCGATTCCTCATCGAATGCTTGGCTTCTTATCTTACTCTCTAGATCGTTAGCCACTTCATAAATGCTAGTGCGGCAGCAACCTCACCACTTACCCCTTCTTTACCGTAAACTACTAGTTGTCCTAGAATGACGAGTGATGAAGTCCTTGCTGGGTCAGTTGACCACTATAGTTGGATGCTGAGTACTTCTGTACTCATGATACTACCCCAAACTCTTTTCAGGGTTCTTGATCGACAACAGGTATGGTGACCGACGTTTCACGTGGAGACTCGACGACGACTACTTAGGCGGATCCCAGGCGGAGGGCCTGGACCCGTGTGGTTATGGGAATCGATGTTTTTCTCTTTGCCAGTAGGCATTTGATTGTAGTCTGTACTCAGACATGTATCTTCCACTGTTGTATTGTATTAAGTCAGTTGTATGCCGATTGTATGAGATGTTGTATCCTGTATCTGTAATGTTGTGATATCATGTTGGAAATTCGGGGCATATGGCTATGTCATATGTCGCGGTGGGACCGATATGTGCTTCGTCCCCGGGTCTGGATGGAAACATCTGGATCTGGAACAGTACCGCATATCTGGCCTTACAATTTTCTAACAAGCGACTATAAATAATAAGAAAAAATAAACCATGTAAAGGTTGTAAATAGCTAAAATTTGGAACATATTATATATAGTCAATTATTTAGTTAAATTAGTGATCGAGCAAGAGACATGTTATATATGGAAAAAATAAATAGAACAAGTTATGATGATAATAATATGAAATAAAAATATTACCAATTGCTGATGAATGTACATAGATGACTACAATGATTTGGGCTGTCAAGAGACATGGAATAGTAGAGCAAGACAAGGATCCATCGAAGCACGAGAAGGCTTGATATTTCAATACTTAAAAAGGTGATTGCAACACTACCAATAACTATACAATACCCCACGCGTTGTTGCGAGATTTTCTGAAGGATGTGAAAATATGAGTGTATCTTTAACAATAATTAGTGTTTTCAAGTGTAAAAATTAATGTCATGTCTTTTTTCGAAGGTAGTATAGCTGTAGTTGCTGACGAGGTGCACGAATTTATGTTGGATATAATAATACTTGCAATTCTGCATGTACAGTATGACTTTTCATATGCATTTGCATTAATTTTAGGTGTGCAGGGATATCAGTAAGGTAAACTGTGCAAAAAAAACACACACATCATTGTGCATGAACTTTCATATTCTTTGGGAATGGTATAAGAAAGGCACTCTTCGGAACATCTAACCCGACTAAAAAAATAATGAACATAATTTTTAAATTGTAAATCAGAGGTAGCAAAATTTGTGAGCAGTTTTCCTATCATATACTAATGAGTTCAGATCTGAAAGGAAGTGAGTAGCTACTTCCATGGTTATAAAAGACTATAAAATATATATTTATGTGAATGGAGTATAATTAATTAATTTAGGGGTATTCAAGGACATAATTGTATAATGAACAAATAGGAAGATAGCCGTTACAATTTAGTACAAAAGAAATGACTATCAATTTAGGAAATAACCAGTTGAAGTTACCTTCTGTGTTTCATACCTCCAAAATTTTGCAATACAAAACCAAGAAAATGACCCCGGCCAATCCCCCGTAATTTATACAGGGCTTTGATTTATGACAAAGATAGACATAAGATCAGCCAATAATGATGGAACAACCATGAAAGGTAAGCACACAATTTACCTAGATGGATAAAGTGAGAAAACAATTTGCAAGAGCACTCTTCAGAATGGAATCTACTTCCAAGCAGGCTAATAGATCCAAAAGTCTGACAAAAATAAGGCATAAAAGCTACCGTGAAAGGACACTGGAGGAGGAGGCGAAGAGAGGTCCTGCTCGTCACTTGGCTGGGATGTGAAACATTCCCAGTTTATCACTTTGCTCGCATGCGATCTGATCTCCGTCGCGCATGATGCATAGCTTGCCTCTTTGGATCACCGCCTTCTTCTCCAACCACTGCCTCCATGGAAGCAGCAGCTCTGCGACCTCAACATTGCTTGGCAGCATGGTCGACGGCATCGCTGCACTAAGGTTCTTGGTGCAGCTAAGCACCAGACTGCGGCCCCGTGATCTTTCTCCACAACACGGCAGTACTGTTTCCAGTGCATCCCTCGAGCGTACCATAGAAAATAGAAGGAATAGTCACAGACTCGTATGTACAAATTGTGAATGGCCGAAGGAGGAAATATAACAGCCGCATGACTTCTTGACTGCAGAGCTAATACGGTTTGTAAAATCCTATTTAATCCGTGAAAGGTTACTGGGAAGGGAAGAGTACTTTCTCATGTGAGGCAGTAGTGGGCTGTGTTAAAAATCATAACTGAAGGCTAGCTAAGTGGGTAGAGGAACAATTTGTGTTAAAATATGTGTGCCGAATATATGTGTATGAATAGTTGTGCTACAGTTGGACTTGTAATAACGGTGGGTTAAGTGTTTGAGTCGAACACGTGTAACCCGGGCCTATTATATAAAGGCACCGCGGAGTAGCAAAATAGACTAGACACAAGTTGATAGGCTAGACAGAGATCACGAGAGGGACGGTCCGGCGCCCGTGGCAGGGGCGGCCGAATCGGCCGTGGCGAGGTGGTCGGAGCGCTGTCGGATAGCCGTGGCGGACTTGTCGTCGACTGCATCATGTGGATTTGGAACATGGGGAGGAGCGCCCGTAGTCATGCCCCGGGGATGTAGCCATGTTGGTGAACCTCGTTAACAAATCTCGGTGTCGTGCTTGTGCTTGGTGATTGCTTGATCCTCGATAGATCGATATGCGACTCGGATTATTCTAACAAGTGGTATCATGAGCAAGGTTTCAAAAGAGTTCGCGGTTGTTGATCTAGAGGAAGAGGAACTGCGGAATTTATCGGATCGGTGGTGCACTGGTGCGTCGTCTGCGCGAGGAAGAGGAACTGCGGAATTTATCGGATCGGTGGTGCACTGGTGCGTCGTCTGCGGGAGCAGTCTTTGTCATCGGCGAGACATAGCAAGGCGGCGACAGCATGGTTCTTGTGGACGAATACGATCGGATTAGCAGCAAACGAAGCAATCGGATCTGGAGTTTGGCTCGATTCCGTTACGTGCGAAGGCGCGACGGAACAGTTTGTTGCGGCAGGAAGCCTGGAAGCTAGCGCTCAGCCCGAGCGAGGTAGAGTTCTAGGAGGATCCGGACGCGCTGGGTAGGCTGCACGTGGTACGGTGGTTGTAGTACAAGGGGCAGAAAAGGAGCTAGAGCTACGTGACGGGATTTGTTTGGAAGAAAAAGGATCCGTGTACGTACATGAAGCTACTAGCATTGATAGACAAGGAAAATGAAATAGTTTTGAGGCGGCCAATCACGGTCAGGTTTGCACGGCTTGTTTTCTTTTATTTTGGTCAGGTTTGCTATGGTGTTTGAAGTACGTACAGAGTGGACTGCGACGTGCATATAAAGCTTGGAAAAGTTTGGAGCGCGTTGTGATAAAATTATGCAAATACAGGGTGTTAAGCAATGCACGAAGATGTGCGCGGCGGACACGACGCAGGGTGGAGCATGGTTGCAGTCAAAGAAGTTTGGCTGGGTCGGACTGGATAGTCTGATGGATCGACGTGGATGTTGATCAAAGTAGAAGACGGTGGTGATTTTCAGCGACGACGACATAGGAGCGTGATGCTGATGGTGGCCGAATTCTGAGGCGTGGAAACACGTGGCGCATGCCTGAGGGCTTGTGCGGTTCGACGTGACAATGGCACAGGGTTGATTCAAGGCAGTGCATGCAAGAGAGCTTGAAGTCGACGAGGCGCGGGGGTGGACTGATCATCTACCATGGAGTCATGTTGAAGGTGGAGCTGAGGTCCGGAGGGAAGACTTCACTCTGAGCTGATGGAGGGGCTACGGCGTAAGTGCACGGAGAGTCGAAGCCTATTTCAGCAGGAAAGCGAGAGACACGTTGTTCGGGCTGTGGCCAAGGGTTCGAGAGAGATGTGATACTCGGCATCGGTCGTGGATGATCGATGGTTCTCTGCAGTAGGAGGTTGAGGTCGTGTGGGTTCGCGACCCAGGAGACTTGACCAGGAACAGCAGAGGCTCGGCGTGAGGATAGCGGCGAGGTGTGCGGTAAGCACGGGACACAGCGACAGGCCAAGGCACTGGTGGTCAGACAAAGTGTGCAGGGGTGATGAAGCAGTGTTGACGAGTACCGGATTTAAGTTGGTGACTGGGTCTATGAAGATTGACGTCAGTGATAGACATGAGTCAACCATAAGTAATCTGAGAAAGTGACGGAAAGTCTGGAATTGTCAAGAACCGAGAGAGTACATGGCCGTATATTCTGTGGTGTTTAGTGCACATGGCAAAGTGAGGATGACGCGTACAGAAGAAGGCAGAGTGCTATAGCGGTGGGACATGTCAGAGACTATCCGGGAAAAACGGGTGAGACAACTGTGAATTTGACTCAGGGTGACACAAGGCAACGGTGAAATTTCTTCAAGTTTCAGATATCAGTCAAGAAAGAGCTGGGATGTTGAGTTCGGGTAACTCTTATATGTGGCGACCAATATGTGAGTTGTTCACTTTCACGCAAACAATGATCGGTGTGTGATGGTGTTGAACGGACATGTCCCATCGGTGGAAGCACAAAGTAGAGTAAAGAGTAACTTAATTTGCTCGTGTGTTGATTGTGGAGAAGAGACAAGAAGGGACTACAGTTGCAGGTGGAGTCACATGGAGTCTGGAGTAGCAGTGATGCTCACGGTTCAAGTCCAAGGTACACAGAGGTTCACACATGGAGGCTTCAAGGTGGCGAGCATATATTCGTCAAGGTGGAGTGTTAAAATATGTGTGCCGAATATATGTGTACGAATAGTTGTGCTACAGTTGGACTTGTAATAGCGGTGGGTTAAGTGTTTGAGTCGAACACGTGTAACCCGGGCCAATTATATAAAGGCACCGCGGGGTAGCAAAATAGACTAGACACAAGTTGATAGGCTAGACAGAGATCATGAGAGGGACGGTCCGGCGCCCGTGGCAGGGGCGGCCGGACCGGCCGTGGCGAGGTGGTCGGAGCGCTGTCGGATAGCCGTGGCGGACTTGTCGTCGACTATATCATGTGGATTTGGTACATGGGGAGGAGCGCCCGTAGTCATGCCCCGGGGATGTAGCCATGTTGGTGAACCTCGTTAACAAATCTCGGTGTCGTGTTTGTGCTTGGTGATTGCTTGATCCTCGATAGATCGATATGCGACTCGGATTATTCTAACAATTTGTAGGATGTGGGGGTGAGATGCGCTACGGAGGATCTTTTGGAAGGGCCTATAGTGCTTGACTGTTGGTTTACGACTGGAAGAAAAATGGAAGATGGGGTTTGGCTTGTCTTGGTCCAATGCATGACATGGCACGTCTCCATGTCTTGAGCTACTGATATGGCAAGATGCTGAGGTGGATAGGCTGCATGTAGAGAGAATTGTAGTAGTGGGGATCAACTTATTAAGAATGGTAGATTAAGTTGGAATAAAACTCAAGGTTAAGTATTAGCCCTTAATGATGAATGATGATTGTAAGAAAAATCCGTAAATTAGTATGATGTTATATAGTTTTGCATGAGGAATCATATAAGTCGGCACCATTTATCTTCTGCCATTATACATCGATGCCCTCACAAATCAACTAATAAATTCCCTTGTAATTCATCTCAATTTAGTTATATATTCTTAAGGGCTAAGACACATATTTTTTGGCTAAAATATTTTAGATATTATAAATGATGGTTACCTCTTAGGAGATAGTTAACCAAAATGATATTTTAGATATTTTAGATATTGTAGACCATGAAGTAATAGTTAGGTGCACAAATGTGTGGTTGGCAATAAATAAATAAATAAAATCCTTGCCCCCTTAGGAGATAGTTACCCAAATTTCATTGTTATGGAATGATACATCCCAAAGGTATCTATAATTTCTGCTTGCTCCATGCATGTTTTGTGTGACTTTGTCATGTTTTTCTCGAACTTTCATACACTTTTGAACCTATTTGGACTAACCTATTAACTCAGTGCACCCAGTTGTCAGTTTCTGTTTTCTGCTGTTTTTGTATTTCAGGTTTTCCGGTCATTAAAAGTGCTCCAAAAATTTCGGGAAAAAATATATAAAAAATCAGCGCAACAGAAGCTTCCGGAATCACCAAGAGAGGGAAGGGGGGCCACCACCAAGCAGCCAGGAGGGCAGGTGGCGCGGCCCCACCCTGGGCCGCGCCAGGGACCCTCTTGACTGCCTCGTGGGTCCCCTCGACGCCCCCTTCGCCTATATTTACCCCTCGGGGTGGAAACCCCTATATACGGACTCCTCTTTCGCGATCTCGCCTCTGTTCCGCCGCCTCCGCCGTTTCTAGATCGGGGCTGCCTGCTGAAGCTGCTCCGGCACCCTGCCGGGAGAAGCTACCCCCTCCGGGAGACCCTCCATAGCCATGGACGCCTCCCGTATGTACCGTGAGTAGTTTCCCTTGGACCATGGGTCCGTGACCAGTAGCTATGTGATCTATCTCTCCCCCTTTTGTGCTTCCAGTTTCGATTCCTCGTGAGCTGCCTCACATGATCGAGGCATCTATGTAATTTCTTCTATTGCTATGCTGAGTTTGTTGGGATCTGATGGATTATGAGACTATGTTCAGATTGTGATGAGTAATATATTTGGTTCTTCTCTTTTATATTTTGTTCTTGAGTAAATTCTTGCATGTTCTCCGTTGTGGTATTTGCTTTGGCCAAGTATTTTATTTGCAACTCCAAGAGAGAGCGTTATGCTCGATTGTGGGTTCAGCCCCTTGATGTCTAGCTTGAGTGACAGAAACATGAGACTAGGGGATGTGCTGTTGCCACCAGGGATAAAACAACGGTGCTTGTACCTGCGGGTGCAAGGATTGTTTACTTTACGCAAAGTTCTTTTAATGCAGTTGTCTGTTGCTTTGAGTTTACACTTTGGGTGGGATTCGCAACTTAATACCAGCGAGATGTTCTGGATAGATATCTCAATGTGGATGATTCGTAGTAGATGCAGATGGATTTCGGTCTACTTACCTTGGCGTACTGCCCATTGCTTTTGAGCCCTTCCTTTCTTTGCAGCATAGTTAGCATTGCGGTGCCTTCATAATCCTGTCAATTGCCCAACTGTGATTTGTTTACCTCGCTAGCACTTTTATCGTCTTTTGGGAGAGAGACATCACTAGTGAAAATCATGGGACCCTGGTCCATCTTCACATTATTGTTCACACCCTCAATTTACTTTCAGCTTTTACTTTCCTTTGCACCTTTTATCTCTTTGGAAAACGACAAGGCCGGAGGAATTGACAACTCCTATGTACTCGTTGGGAGCAAAGTTATTTGTTGCTGTGTGCAGGTCCACGATAACACCCTAGTCAGGAAGCAATTTCTGGCGACGTTGCCACCTACTTGTATCTCCTGAGTCCTACTGGTTCGATAACCTTGGTATCTTCACCGAGGGAAACTTGCTGCTGCACTGCATCTCAAACCTTCCACTTGGGGTAACCAACGAGGGGCGAGAAGCCATCAAGAAATTTTTTGGCGCCGTTGCCGGGGACTCAAGTCTACAAGATAGGGGAGTTGCACACTATCTTTTACCTTTGCTTTTTAGTCTTGTTAGTTTACCTTTTAGTTTTTACTTTTGTGTCCTTAATCAAAAATACCAAAAATACCTGCTGCTACTATGGGTTCCAATGAAAACACTAAGTTGTGTGACTTCACTAGTCACAACAACAGTGACTTTATCTGCACTCCTATTGCTCCACCTGCCACTTCAGCACCTTCTTACGAGATTAAACCTGCTCTGCTTAACCTTGTCATGAAATATCAATTCTCAGGAGAAGGAGAAGATGCTGCCTTGCACCTAAACAAATTTATCGAGCTCTGCGACATGCAGAAGTACAAGGAAGTGGATGGAGACATCGTCAAGCTGAAGATTTTTCCTTTCTCTTTGAGAGGAAGAGCCAAGGAGTGTCTAAAATCTTTGCCCAAGAACAGTATCGATTCTTGGAGTAAATGCAAAGACACTTTTATAGGGAAGTACTATCCCCCTGCTAAAATTATTCAATTGCGGAGTAACATTATGAATTTCAGGCAATTGGATAATGAACACGTTGCCCAGGCTTGGGAACGTATGAAGACGCTTGTCAAGAACTGCCCCACACATGGACTGACTACCTGGATGGTTATCCAGACTTTTTATGCAGGCTTGAACTTCACCTCGTGGAACCTGTTAGATTCGGCGGCGGGTGGAACTTTTATGTCAACCACGCTTGGTGTTGCCAAAAAACTACTTGATGAGATGATGCTGAACTACTCGCAATGGCACACCGAGAGATCTCCAACCGGTAAGAAGGTAAACTCTGTCGAGGAGATCTCCTCTTTAAATGAAAAGGTTGACCTTATCATGTCTCTACTTACCAAGCAACCTTCTATTGATCCTCAAGATGTTCCTTTAAATTCTTTGGTTGCTCAGGAGCAAGTAGATGTTAATTTTGTCTCTAGAAACAACTTCAACAATAATGCTTATAGGAGTAACTTTGGTAGCAACAATCCTAGGCCTTTCCCATCCAACAACTATGGGAACAACACTTATCCTACCACCAGAAACTCCACTTCAAAACTAGAGACCTTGCTCAAAGACTTTATCACTACCCAGAAAGCCTTCAACAAGAGTGTGGAGGAGAAACTAGATAAATTAGATAATCTTTGTTTGAAGGTAGACAACTTAGCCCTTGATGTTGAGATGTTAAAAATTAGAACCTCTCCCCTTGAGGAGAGTAAGGTCACTCCTATTAATGCTATCCAGTTACAAACCAATGAAAATATTAGGATGATGGATAAAATCAAAGAGAGATGGGCTAGAGAAAAGGAGGAATAAGAGAGAATTAATAGCCTTCCTACCTACCACAGAGTAGCTACTATCCAAGTAGTTGAGGATGTCCAAACTATTAGCACCCATCACACCCCTAGTCCCATTGGACCTATCAATGGTGATGCTACCACCTCAACCATAGATGAAGAAACCTCTATGAACATAGAGGCTTTCAAACAAGTGAACCTAAATGATATCACTACCTCCTTGATTGATAGTAGTGACCTAGACTTTGACAATTTCACTTTACCTGAAGTTATTTGTTTCCTACACAAGATGTCCAGAGACCCCCACACTAGCACACTCAATCTTGCCTTCACAGAACATATCACCAATGCTCTAATCAAAGTTAGGGAGGAGAATCTTAGACTAGAAGCCTCCATACTTAGGAAGCTAGAAGATGGTTGGGATCCTATGATAAAAATTAAATTGAATAACTTCTCTTGTTATGCTCTTTGTGATGTTGGAGCAAGTACCTCTGTTATGCCCAAAAGAATGTATGATATGCTTGAATTTAAACCTTTTGATCCTTTTTCTTTTGGTGTTCGTCTTGTTGATTCTTCCGTAAAGAAACCTTTGGGGAAGATCGATGATGTTCTTATCATTTTCAATGACAATTATGTTCCCGTTGATTTCACTATTATGGACATTGAGTGTGAGCCCTCTTGTCCAATTATTTTGGGACGTCCTTTTCTTCGCACAGTTGGTGCTATCATTGACATGAAAGAGGGAACTATCAAATTCAAATTCCCTCTCAAGAAAGGGATGGAAAATTTTCCTATGAAAAAGATTAAGTTACCTTTTGAGTCCGTCACACGGGCTAGTTATTCTCTTGAAAAGACTTGATCTTCTGCTTTAAGCCTAGCTAATGGCTCTAAAGAAGCGCTTCCGGGAGGCAGCCCACAACGAATTTAGGTTTTTCTTTTTGCTTTTTTTATGTTCTTAGTGGTCTAGACGATTTTTACTACTGTAGCAACATCATTGTATCTTTACTTTTCAAGCTTTGTGCCAAGTTTAGCCTCATACGGCAAGGGAAGTAAAAGTTGTGACATGCTGTCCGTAAAACAGATTCTGTCCTCGTGACTAGAAAAATCAGAGAAAAATCCCAGTTCATCTTTTTGAACTGAATTTTTTACACAGCGTGCTCTATACAATTACGAAACTTCCGTATGTTCTAAGTTTTTTGATTTGAGTTGTAGAAGTACCCCTAAAATATTCGTTTCTATCTTCTGTTCTGTTTTTCACAGATTCTGCCACGTTTTGTCTCTCTTCACTTTTGCAAACCTTAAGCTTGCTTTTTCTTTGCAAAAACCTTTTGGCAATCTTGGGAAACAGTAGCTCTTCCTGGAAATCTTTATTTCCAGTAGAGGAAAATTATTTTATTAGGGTACTAACCTCTCTAATCAGCCTACAATGAGTTATGTTTGAAGGGAGTTTTAAAGTGCGCGATGGAGGATGATGAAAGAAGATTCAGGAGGGTCAAACGCTCAAGCTTGGGGATGACCATGTGCACCCCCAATAAATATTCAAGGAGACTCAAGTGTCTAAGCTTGGGGATGCCCCCGTGCATCCCCTTCTTCATCAACAATTATCAGTTTGTCTCTCGTTGCACTATATTTCTATCACTTCAAGCATTATGTGCTATTCTTGGAGCGTCTGGCTCTTAGGTTTTGTTTTTAGTTTTGTTTTGCTTTGTTTGCTGTAGTAACAAGTTAGACCCCAACTTACTCTTTTGTGTGGGAGAGATTCACGCTCCGCTTGAACTAGAACTCCTCATAGGATTTTCATGCTTATTCTTTTAGCTGTGAGCTGTTCTTTTTCTTTTCTTAGCTGCTGTTCTGTTTAGTTGTAATGCTTTAGTTTTTCTAGAGCTTTTCTTTTTGTCTTAGGTTTGCATGTTTTATCTTGTTAGAGAGTTTGCCTGTTGCACTGAGTTCTGTGTCTTGACTGAAAGTAGGTAGTTAAAGTTGCTGTTCTCTTTGTAGTAGTAACTTGCAATAGTTTTGAGGTATTGACTAGAGTAATATTTGAACTTATGGTGTCAAGAGCTCTTGCCTATTAGTGATAGATGTCGTATTTTGGGCAATCCGTGTGTTTTTCGAAAACCAAAAACCCCTGTTGAGAACTCTAGCTACTAGATGGATCACTAACCTCTGGAGGGTTCGAATATTAGAGTACACTCACGTACCATGAGTCGAGGATGCGCAAGGATAACCAAACCCCCATACACTCCTCCTCGGGGTACCTGTCTCTTTGTGAACCTCCTGATTAGATTGAGAGTTACCGATAATAAGTGCATGAGTTCTTCGGACTAATGTGAGTATTCGAAAGTTGACACTTCCACCCACCTATACTTTTTCTAGCCTCTTCGGTACCGTGCATTGCCCTTTCTCACATCGAGAGTTGGCGCATACTTCGCTGGTGCATCCAAACCCTTGGCACGATACACTCTTTCATCATAAGCCTCCTTATATCTTTCCTCAAAACATCCACCATACCTACCTACAAGGAATTTCCATAGCCTTTCCGAGTTACATTGCCATGCAACATCCACCTTCTACTTGCTTGATCGATGAGCCGCATGCTAGTTGGGCCTTGCCCTAATCATTGCTACATGACGCGCTAGTATCATTGCATATCCTGCTATCCTGGCAGAAGCATACATTTGCATCATGATAGTTACATTTTCTTTATGTGAGTACCTTTGTAAAGTGTGAAAGATCTCCTATATTCTTGTAAAATATAGAGTATTTCCCCTAAAGTGAGGAAAAGATACCAAAGAGGACAAAATCAAAAGATCCCAAAGAGGACAAATGAGAGTTAAATAAAAGAGCCATTGAGGCCACCAAAAAATAAAAAAAGAGAAAAAGAGAAAAAAAATAAAAAGAGAGAAGGGGGCATACTACTATTCCTTTTGAGAGATCCACACTAGTACTTCATCTCCTACCCCTTGTACTCCATAGAGATCATCATTCATGCATATAGCTATGTTGGGACCCTTCACACTATAGAACTTGGCTTGTATATTCCAATGATGAGCCTCCTCAAACGAGCTCTAGGTCTTCTTGAGCAAGCAAGTTAGATGCACCCACTAGTTCCCTTGGAGAGCTTTTAGCTCACATGTGCATCCGTTGTATGGAAATCCCTACTCCTCACATCATATCTATCATATGGCCTTCTCTCGCCTATGATTGTCCTCATTGATGTGAGCCTTTCACACCTTTTTGTCTTCCTCCTCCACCTTATTTCTGTTTCGCCTTTTAGGTGTCAACTTTCTTGCTCACGCTCATCCATTGCATAAGTGCTCAAAATATCGAAAGGGAGTGGATCAGTTTGACTTGTACCTGGCTAGTGGTCTGGGGACGAGTCAAGATAAGAATCCAAAGGAGACTAAGTGTGAAACTTTAGTAGATAGTTGTTCTCAACAACCTTATTTTTTATCTCGTATTTCCCTATCCCTTGCTTGCACGCAAACACCATCTGGAGACATTCGAGTCACGGACAGCGAGAGCTCTTGCACCTTTTGTTCTTTTGTTGCTTGTGTCAATGCTAATATAGACTCTTGCTTGTTAAGACTTGAATTGAATTTCATGCTTTGATTGCTTTACTTAAAAGTCCTTTTATGGTTGTGTGGCATGTCACCACAGAAATTATGCTTGTTATCATTTACCTACTCGAGGACGAGCAGGAATTAAGCTTGGGGATGTTGATACATCCCAAACGTATCTATAATTTCTTCTTGCTCCATGCATGCTTTGTGTGACTTTGCCATGTTTTTCTTGAACTTTCATACACTTTTGAACCTATTTGGACTAACCTATTAACTCAGTGCACCCAGTTTCCAGTTTCTGTTTTCTGCTGTTTTTGTATTTCAGGTTTTCCGGCCATTAAAAGTGCTCCAAAAATTCCGGGAAAAATATATAAAAATCAGCGCAACAGAAGCTTCCGGAATCACCAAGAGAGGGAAGGGGGGCCACCACCAGGCAGCCAGGAGGGCAGGTGGCGCGGCCCCACCCTGGGCCGCGCCAGGGACCCTCCTGACTGCCTCGTGGGTCCCATCGACGCCCCCTTTGCCTATATTTACCCCTCGGGGTGGAAACCCCTAATACGGACTCCTCTATCGCGATCTCGCTTCTGTTCCGCCGCCGCCGCCGTTTCTAGATCAGGGCTGCCTGGAGAAGCTGCTCCGGCACCCTGCCGGGAGAAGCTACCCCCTCCGGGAGACCCTCCATAGCCATGGACACCTCCCGTATGTACCGTGAGTAGTTTCCCTTGGACCATGGGTCCGTGACCAGTAGCTATGTGATCTATCTCTCCCCCTTTTGTGCTTCCACTTTCGAGTCCTCGTGAGCTGCCTCACATGATCGAGGCATCTATGTAATTTCTTCTATTGCTATGCTGAGTTTGTTGGGATCTGATGGATTATGAGACTATGTTCAGATTGTGATGAGTAATATATTTGGTTCTTCTCTTTTATATTTTGTTCTTGATTTAATTCTTGCATGTTCTCCGTTGCGGTATTTGCTTTGGCCAAGTATTTTATTTGCAACTCCAAGAGAGAGCGTTATGCTCGATTGTGGGTTCAGCCCCTTGATATCTAGCTTGAGTGACAGAAACATGAGACTAGGGGATGTGCTGTTGCCACCAGGTATAAAACAACGGTGCTTGTACCTGCGGGTGCAAGGATTGTTTACTTTACGCAAAGTTCTTTTAATGCAGTTGTCTGTTGCTTTGAGTTTACACTTTGGGTGGGATTCACAACTTAATACCAGTGAGATGTTCTGGATAGATATCTCAAGGTGGATGATTCGTAGTAGATGCAGATGGATTTCGGTCTACTTACCTTGGCGGACTGCCCATTGCTTTTGAGCCCTTCCTTTCTTTGCAGCATAGTTAGCATTGCGGTGCCTTCATAATCCTGTCAATTGCCCAATTGTGATTTGTTTACCTCACTAGCACTTTTATCATCTTTTGGGAGAGAGACATCACTAGTGAAAATCACGGGACCCTGGTCCATCTTCACATTATTGTTCACACCCTCAATTTACTTTCATCTTTTACTTTCCTTTGCACCTTTTATCTCTTGCGTTGATCCTTTGGAAAATGACAAGGCCGGAGGAATTGACAACTCCTCTGTACTCGTTGGGAGCAAAGTTATTTGTTGCTGTGTGCAGGTCCACGACAACACCCTAGTCAGGAAGCAATTTCTGGCGACGTTGCCACCTACTTGTATCTCCTGAGTCCTACTGGTTCGATAACCTTGGTATCTTCACCGAGGGAAACTTGCTGCTGCACTGCATCTCAAACCTTCCACTTGGGGTAACTAACGAGGGGCGAGAAGCCATCATGGAACCCCGTCACAAAATTTGGGAGCGCACTCTTTTTTTCATCCATATGCACTCCAAGGAATTGGATATCTTTACATCTTCAAACAGCAAGGTGTGCATGCGAAATAAAAAAATGATATTTTATTTGGACCACACGTCCTATCATAATAGAAGATTTCTACCATCAGATGGCACAATGGAATTTCAAGTTCAACATTCACTAAGAATATTTCAAAACCAATATGGTACATAGAAAAACACATATAATATAATGAGTAACAAATCCGCGCTAATGCGCGGTGGCCCAGCTAGTTCCTTGTTAACCAAATAGCCCATGCTGCCATCACGATTATCTCCATGTAGAAAGGAAGTCCCGAGTTTTGTTTAAGATCATAGAAGAACTCCGGAGGAGAAATATTTCTGGTTCTGTTTAGGCACTCAAAATCCCAACAATCATATTTAAAGGGGCAACTAAAGAAAAGATGGTGAACGATTTCTTCATGTTAATAGCCTAAAGCGGAGTTTTAATTTTCACTTCTTAAATTTTTCGCCCGAGACCGAGATGGCCAAATTTCGGTCATCTTCAAATATTAAGGCAGAAATTTCACCCAAATTTGGTTGAAATTTGACCAAATTTGTCAAAATTGATTCAAATCTGAACTTTTTGGTGAAATATATTTTTGTACCAGACCGAGATGGCTGAAATTCAAAACCCCGGCCTAAAGTAGCACAATTATATGAATCCAGGGTGAGAGTTTTTCTTCTGAGAAAATTTCTGGTATTTAGCCTATCAAGAGCAAGCATCCAAAAGAAGACTTTGTGGTTGAGCTGACAAGTAGTGTTCCAAATCCAATTAAATGAGGGGGCACTGATTTAATACCAATCATCACTTGGTAAGATTTTGCAGAACTAAAATTGTGACTCCCCGAGATGTAATTCCATTTATCATGAACCTCAAGTTGCATTCTCATGTGAAACTCCGAAAAAAGCTTATTTGTAATCAGGAGATCTTCTATGTTTCATTACTGAGAGGAAGATGAAAAAAATCTTCAAAATATGGAGTGTGCATGTACTTGTTGACAACAATTAAAGGATCTTTTGCAAAAGAGAATAAGTGAGGTAATTTACACTCCAGACATTGGTTGTGCAAAAGATCAGACTAGAAGAGAACAATACTAACAGTTCCAATTGAGTACTTGGCCATAGACTTGAGAAAACCCACCAGTTTTAAGTTAACCCTCTACCAGAAAGACCCAACCACTTGAGTGTCGGGAAAGTGTCCAGTTGAATAATAAGCTTCCCAGATCATGTTCACCCAAGGGATATCCCGTTTGTTAAAGAATTTGTGGAAATTATTCAGCAAAAGAGCATTATTTTGAACATTGGTATTGAGCACCCCAAGACAACCCTGATTTTTGGTCTGCTAACAGTTGACCAAGCAACAAGAGCTGGCCTCTTATCCTCCATGTTAGGTCCTCTCCAGAGGTTGTGTCTAAGATACTTAACAATTTCTTGCTTGATTGTCTTAGACAAATCCAAACATGTCATGAAATAGACAGTTAGTGAAGAAATGATAGCTTTGACTATTACCAACCCGCCAGCATATGTGAGGAATGTGTGATGGGAAATTCATGGCAGATGTCCTCATAGGAGAACTTAGTGCGGGTCTTGGCTATGAGTGGATATGAGGAGGGAGAAGATTAAGGAGAAGGACACATGGATTTACCCAGGTTCGGCCGCTTGACGAGGTAAAGCCTTACTCCTGCTTTGCTTTTACTATATGTGGAGATCTCGATCACAAGGGTGTGGAATTGCTACCTATGCCTCAAGAGGTTCTACTTTTATTTTCCCTTGGGTCGTCCCAGGGACTCGAATTATATAAACGCCGGGTCTCAGGGTTTACAACGAATCTGACTCATACACGAGGATAGAGTCCTAGTCCAATCCTTGGATGTTATCTTGTCCTCCAAGGTAAGATGACTCCTTCCTTCGGCGTTGGTCATCATAATTTAATATGACCCGGCTCACGCCCGAGTCTCCTTCTAGGCCTTGTCTTGTATAGAGTCGGCACGATCAACGACTTCAGTTGTCTCATACTTAGTGAAATCCTTACTGGGAATGTCGGGTCTTAATAATCCCCCCGATAGTAGCCCCCAAGATTGACATGAAGCCGACTTTATTTCAATCTCCATAGAAATGTATTTTTACGTCTTTAGCTTCGGTACACAACCCGACATCCCTTCAAGCCGACGTCTTCTCCTTGGTCTACACGTCAGTCAACTCAAAATATGTGCCTGCCACATTAACTGACATTTCTGTTGGACATAAAGTCTGCATGCAATCTTCGTCCATAGAGATCGAGGCATCACTATTAATTTTCCAATCATGTCATCACGAGAATCGAGGAGTCTTTTATTTTAATCCTCTTGCTCATTTTCTTTGTTTACTGAGCCCGGCCCCTTATAAGTAGGTTTGGACATATTCCATTTTTGTTCACATGCTCATCACTCCCTCATCTTGCTCCATCCTGCTCAACTTCTGGTCAGTGCAAATGAGAGACCGCCGGAGGAGATAGTTTCGCCAATCATCACCATCCAAGACCCTGTGGCCATCAACTTCTTGTCTTGAGCTTGTAAGAGCAAGTTTTGCCCCCGAAAGTTTTGGAGATTGTTCGACAAAGCAGTAGAGGAACTAATATTGTTTTCGAGTATAAAAAGATGCTTAGGTTCCTGGAGAATGGAGTTTGCATGTAGTAGGTCGAAAGAAAACTCACTGCAGTGAAGATGCAGACTAATACCGAATCCTTTGATGGAGGACGACCCCTAATAATGTCGTCGAAAAAGAAGATGCTCTCGAGAAGAATCACAACGAGGAGAAAGCTGAAGCTGGTCGAAGGCTTAGTTGTTTTGCTAGTTTCTCTTTTACTTTCTTGAGTCATAGGAAAAACTGTACTATTAAGAGGGGTTTGCTAGTTGAAATCTTAGTCAAAGTGAATTTTATCTACTGAACTTAAAACCCAAAGATATCCTACCGAGAGAAATCTTACTGAGTCGAGTAATACCTCTAAGGTAAAGTCATCGCACTTTGTGCCTTCGCGAGAGAACTCGTTTGCTAAGTCAGCTTACTTGCTCCGCAAGAAAAGTTGCGCGGTGATTGAAAATCCGACCGTTGTGGACACGCGTCTAGCGGTTGCATCGGGTCACTTCAGTCATTTCAATATCGGGATCACCAACTATAAATACCCCGCACCCACCCGCCATTTGCGGTTGGATTCTCCACTGAATATTCTGAGATAGAAGAGCTGTGAGCATCCCAAGAAAGATCTCGAGAGAAAAACCAACCCCAAGTCCAAACTGAGTTGAGAAATTCACAGAGACTTAGGTTGACATTAGCCGACCTTTTTATCTTGGAGATCAGCAAGTCTCCTAGAAGGTTAGGCGTCGCTGATACGTCCAAAACGTATCTATAATTTCTGCTTGCTCCATGCATGTTTTGTGTGATATTGCTATGATCTAGATACACTTTCATACACTTTTGATCATATTTGGACTAACCTACTAACTCAGTGAACCCCAGTGCCAGTTCCTGTTTTCTGCTTTTTTTCTATTTCAGTTTTCCCTCATATAAAAAGTGCCAGAAAAATTCTGGGAAAAATACAGGAAAAATCAGCGGACAGGAAGCTTCGAGAAGAGCCCGGGAGGGGCCAGAGGGGAGCCAGGGGGGCAGGCGGCCACCCGGCGCGGCCCCACGCCTGGCCGCGCCAGGGGGGCGCCTGGGGCCCCTGGTCCACCTCTGGCTGCCCCCTTCGCCTATTTATTATCCGTCACGGGAAAACTCCAGAAGAAGAACCCTATTCCGCAAAACTCGCCTCTGTTCCGCCGCCGCCGCGCTTCCGAGATCGGGAGCACCAGAAACCTCTTCCCGGCACCCTGCCGGAGGGAGGATTGACCTCCGGGAGTCTCCTCTCCACCATGGATGCTCCCCGGATGTCTCGTGAGTAGTTTTCCTTGGACCATGGGTACGTGATCAGTAGCTATGTGATGTTCTCCTCCCCTCTTTGATCTTCATTGTTTAGACCTCGTGAGCTGCCCTACATGATCGAGGCACCTTTGTAATATTTCTGTTGTTGCTATGCTGAGTTTGGAGGGATCTGATGGATTATGAGATTATGTTCAGATTGTGATAGAGTAATATATTTGGTTTTTTATCTCTTATATTTTTGTTCCTAAGTAATTCTTGCATGTTCTCCGTTGCTGTTTATTCCTTTGGCCAAGTAGTAGGTACTGACTCCAAGAGGGAACGTTGTGCTAGATAGTGGGTTCATGCCCCCCGATGACACGCTTGAGTGACAGAAACATGAGTCTAGGGGATGTGTTGTTGCCACAAGGGGGAAAACAACGGCGCTTGTAACCGCGGTTACAAGGATTGTTTACTTTACGCAAAGTTCTATTTAATGCAGTTGTCTGTTGCTTTGGGTTTACACTTTGGGTGGGGCTCGCAACTTAATACCAGCGAGATGTTCTGGATAGATATCTCAAGGTGGATGATTAGTAGTAGATGCAGATGGATTTCGGTCTACTTATTTTGGCGTACTGCCCGTGCTTTTGAGCCTCTTCCTTTATTTTGTAGCATAGTTAGCATTGCGGTGCGTTCATAATCCTGTCAATTGCCCTTCTGTAATTTGTTTACCTCGCATAGCAGTTTTATCGTCTTTTGGGAGAGAGACATCACTAGTGAACATCACGTATCCCGGTCCATATCCTTATTACTATTTCCACGCTATCTTTACTTTACTTCTTTTACTTGCTATTATTATCCCTTGCGTTTTATCCTTTGTGAACAACAAGACCGGAGAGATTGACAACCTCTCTGAACTTCGTTGGGAACAAAGTTATCTGTGTCTGTGTGTAGGTCCACGTCAGTTGCGCCGCTGACACCTACTTATCATCTTTGGAGTCCTACTGGAGACAAACCTTGGTATCTTCACCGAGGGAAAACTGCTGCTGCACTACATCTCAACCTTCCACTTGGGGTAACCAACGAAGGGCGAGAAGCCATCAAGCAAGTTTTCTGGCGCCATTGCCGGGGACTCCGAGTGCTAAGATAGAGGAGTTTCACACTACCCTTTACCTTTGTTTTTTAGTCTTGTTAGTTTACCTTTCAGTTTTTATCTTTGTGTCCTATATAAAAAATATATATAGTATTTCTAGTTCCTTACTTGCCAATCAATGTCTAACTTCTTTGAAACTAGATCTTATTGGCATGGAGGATTCACCGAGGTTCAACAAGAATATTACAAGGAATACCACTTGTCTCAAAAACGGATACACTTATGGAGACTCATACATCAATCGTATGAGTATGCTAAAAACTTGTGCTCAATATATAATATATCTTTCTGCAGGGATGAATCTTGTTGCTTTATGAGGCACAAACACCTTGCTTTCCAGTGTGAGTACAATGAGGATGAAACCTTAGCTTCTTATGCTAAGGGAAATTATGATTTTTATGATGCAGAACAAATAGAAGAATTTGTTGCTTTTAAGGGTGCCTATGAAATTACTTCTTTTCTTGAAAATATTGATGATGCCCCTTACAAATCTGAGAGTCTTGCTGTACTTAACTATTGTTTGGAAAATTATGATGCAAATTATTATATTACTGATCATCTTGAGAGAATCTCTCCCCCAAAGGAAGAGACTAATGATTTGCTGGACTCTATGGAAGAAGAAATTTATGAACCTGAAAGCTCCTTGGATGAAAAAGAGGAGGAGAGTGACGAACAAAAGGAGGAAGAATGGCGCCATCCATGTCTACCTTCTAATGAGAGTAACTCTTTGAATCTTACCTTATATGAGTATTATGATCCTATGGATTCTTTTGAAATATCCCTTTTTGATGAAGTTGATGCCTTCTATGCTTATGGCCATGATGCCACTATGGATGATGCTTACGAAGATGAAATTTCTATAGTTCCTCATGTTAAGCATGAAATTTTTGCTATTGCACCCACACTTGAGTGTCCTATTATCCTTTTAAAATCTCCAACTTCGGAGAATTTTCCTCTTATCAAAGCTCAATGTGATGGGTTGCATCTATCTTATCATCCTAAAAATCGTGTTGAAAACAATACACGTGTGCTTGTAGGTCATGAACAACATGATTTATGTGATAGTTATATTCTTGATGTTGTTCATGATGCTACTGAAAATTACTTTGAGAGAGTAAAGTTTGGTTGCAGAAACTTCCATGTTACAAAAACACCTCTCTTCATGTTGAAAGTTTTGAAGTTGCTCTTGTTCCACCTTCCTATGCTTGTGACTTTGTGCTTCTTTGATTTATTTTCTTACAATATGCCTATGCATAGGAAGTGGGTTAGGCTTAAATGTATTTCATGTTTGCTTCTTGATGCTCTCTTTTGCTTCAATTCTTATTCTCTTGTGAGCATCTTTAATAATCTTTAAGCCTAGCTAATGGCTCTAAAGAAGCGCTTTCGGGAGGCAGCCCGCAACGAATTTAGGTGTTTATTTTTGATTTTGTTGTGTCTTGATGATTTTTACTACTGTAGCAACATCATTGTATCTTTATTTTTCAGCTTTGTGCCAAGTTATAGCCTCTTACGGCAAGGGAAGTAAAAGTTGTGACATGCTTTCCAGAAAACAGATTCTGTCCTCGTGACCAGAAAAATTCCAGAAAAATCGCAGTTCATTTTTTTGAGCTGAAATTTTTACACAGTATGATATATACAATTACGAAACTTCCGTATGTTCTGAGTTTTTTTATTTGAGTTGCATAAGTGCCCCTAAAAAATTCTTTACTATCTGCTGTTCTGTTTTTCATAGATTCTGCCACGTTTTGTCTCTCCTAACTTTTGCAAACCTTAAGCTTGCTTTTTATTTGCAAAAACTTTTTGGCACTCTTGAGAAACAGTAGATCTTCAAGATTATCTTTATATCCAGTGGGAAAAATTATTTATTAAGGGTACTAACCTCTCTAATCAGCTTATGATGAGTTATGTATGAAGGGAGTTTTCAAGTGTGTGATGGAAGATGATGAAAGAGGATCCAGGAGTGTAAAGCGCTCAAGCTTGGGGATGCCCCCATGCATCCCCAACAAATATTCAAGGAGACTCAAGCGTGTAAGCTTGGGGATGCCCCCGTGCATCCCCTTCTCCATCAACAATCATCAGTTCGTCCTTTGTCTCACTATATTTTTATCACTTCATGCGTTATGTGCTATGCTTGGAGCGTCTCGCTCTTAGGTTTTGTTTTTAGTTTTCTTTATCTTTGCTTTCTGTTCATAACAAGTTAGATCCCTTCTTACTTTGTGTGGGAGAGAAACACGCTCCACTTTCAAAATCTAGAACACATCATAGGATTTTTCCTGCTTATCTTTTTGCTGTTGTGTGTTCTTTATCTTTTCATAGCTACTGCCATGTTTAGTTTTAGTCTTAGTTTGTCTTTAGCAATAGCCTTGGCTTTTGTTTAGTTTGTTGCTGGAACTCTTTTTAGTTTTTATGTTTATCTTGTTAAGAGAGTTGGTTGTTGCACTGAGTTGTGTCTTGTTTTGAAAGTAGGTACTTGAGGTTGCTATTTAATTTTAGTAGTAACTTGCAATAGTTTTGAGGTATTCATGTGAGTAATGTTTGAACTTTTAGTGTCAAGAGCTCTAGCCTATTAGTGATAGGTGTCGTATTTTGGGCAATCCGTGTTTATTTTTCAAAACCTACAAAACTAGTTGAGAACTCTATCTACTAAATGGATCACTACTCTTCTGAGGAGTCGAATATCAGAGAACACTCACGTACCATGAGTCGAGGATGCGCAAGGATAAGAAAAACCCCATACACTCCTCCTCGGGGTACTTGTCTGTTTGAGAACCTCCTTATTAGATTGAGAGTTACTGATAATAAGTGCATGAGTTCTTCGGACTAATGTAAGTATTGAAAGTTAACACTTCCACCTTCCCATATTTTGATAGCCTCTCCCGCGCCGTGCATTG
The DNA here is from genome assembly GCA_950022295.1 of Bromus sterilis. Classification (NCBI taxonomy): domain Eukaryota; kingdom Viridiplantae; phylum Streptophyta; class Magnoliopsida; order Poales; family Poaceae; genus Bromus; species Bromus sterilis. The sequence continues at coordinate 262,847,144 of OX465596.1, read as the reverse complement.
CCTTCTTCTCACTCCGAGAGTTGGTGTCCACCTTCGCCGGTACATCCAAACCCTTAGCATGATACGCTCTGTCATCATAAGCCTCCTTATATCTTTCCTCAAAATAGCCACCAGACCTACCTATCAAGGCATTTCCATAGCCTTTCCGAGTTACATTGCCATGCAACTTCCACCTCTTCATGACTTGATCTTCATGTCATACATGTTCCTGCTACACTGGCAGCGACATACATTGCATACATCTTGATAGTTACATCTTCTTTATGTTTTGAGTACCTTGTAAAGTGTGAAAGATCTCCTTTACCTTCTTGTAAAATAGAGTGTTGCCCTTAAGTGAGGAAAAGATCCCAAAGTGGACACATTAAAAGATCCCAAAGAGGACAAATGAGAGTTAAATAGAAAGAGCCATTGAGGCCACAAAAATAATACAAAAAAATAGAAAAAAGAGAAAAAGAAATAAAAAGAGAGAAAGGGGCAACACTACTATCCTTTTGAGAGATCCACACTAGTACTCCCTCTATATCCTTGTACTCCATAGAGATGATCATTATGCATATAGCTATGTGGGGACCTTCACACTATAGAACTTGGCTTGCATATTCCAATGATGAGCCTCCTCAAACGAGCTCTAGGTCTTCATGAGCGAGCAAGTTAGATGCACCCCCACTAGTTCCTTTGGAGATCTTCTTAGCTCGTATGTGCATCCGTTGCATGGCAATCCCTACTCCTCACATCATATCTATCATTTGGCATCCCTTGCCTATGATTGTCCTCATTGATGTGAGCCTTTCTCATCCTTTTTGTCTTCCTCCTCCACCATATTTCTCTCTTTGCCATCCTAAGTGTCAACTCTCGTGCTTACGCTCATCCATTGCATGAGTGCTCAAAATATCAAAATGGAGTGGATCAAATTGACTTGTACCTGGCTAGTGGCCTGGGGACGAGTCAAGATAAGATTCCAAAGAAGACCAAGTGTGAAACTTTAGTAGATTGAGTTCTCAACACAAAAATTTCTTTTTTCGTATTCCCTATCCCCCTTCTTGCACGCAAACACCATTTGGAGACATTCGAGTCACGGACAGCGAGAGCTCTTGCACCTATTGTTCTTTTGTTACTTGTGTCAATGCTAATATAGACTCTTGCATGTTATGACATGAATTGAATCTCTAACCTTGATTGCTTTAATTTTCAGAGTTCTTTTATGGTTGCTAGCATGTCACCACAGAAATTATTTTGTTATCATTTACCTACTCGAGGACGAGTAGGAATTAAGCTTGGGGATGTTGATACGTCCAAAACGTATCTATAATTTCTGCTTGCTCCATGCATGTTTTGTGTGATATAGCTATGATCTAGATACACTTTCATACACTTTTGATCATATTTGGACTAACCTACTAACTCAGTGCACCCCAGTGTGAAAGTCCAAGTATGTGATCAGAGGGGGAGGGGGTGAATGATCACTTAAAATTTTTCTACTGAAACTATGGAAGTGAAGCATAAGTAGGGCGGAATAGCGAAGTTCAACTGGAAGCGAAACTAAATGCAGTGAATCAAAACACATTGAAGCATAACTGCGAAGAAAATGCAATAATGAAGGTAAATTCTCGAAGTAAAACGAACTGGGACTCGGCGATGTTTGTTCGACCAGTTCACGCTCTGCACAACGCTACGACTGGTTGGAGGGACTGGTGATTGAACACCTGGAGAAAATCTCTCTCCGTCCGTTGCTCCACTGCACCAAACTCCTTGAGCTTGGTCAGTTCTTCACTCGTGGTTGATTATTGAGGAAATCACCGAAACCTTTGACAAACTGGACTTCGAGGCGACAATTACTCTTCGCTCTCTGAAGAACAACACTCTAACTGTCTAGGAGAATTGCAGTTCTCCAAGATAAAAAGGCTAGTAAGATTTCACCTAAGTCATCTCGAATCTACTCAGATCAATGGGACTTAGGCTTCAGTATTCTGAATTTTGGGTTTTGCTTCGGTGGCGTTTTTGGGGTGCTCTCTTCAATCTCCCTCAGGAATATTCTTGGAGTAGCCACCTGCAAATGGAGGAGGGGCGGCGTATTTATAGTTGGCGATCCCGAGGTGCGGAATGACCAAATTGACCTGAGGTGACAGTTTGACACGTGTCCACAACGGTCGGATTTGTCATCACTGCGCAACTTTACTTGCGGAACAAGTAAAGCTGACTCACAGACTTAGTTTTGCTTCAGAAGCCAAAGAACGAAGTCTTTGCTACTGAAGCTTAACTCAGTGCACATGAGATTTCTTCGCTCAGGCTTCTCACTTGGTTTGGATTTGATCTGAGCATTTTCTCAATGACTTCGGTGTCCACAAACTAAAGACCCCTCTTGATAGTACGGTTTGTCCTATGACACAAAGAACAGAAAAAGAACTACACAAAAACATCTAAGTCTTGCGCCATCTTCTTCATTTCTTTCAATGAGTTGAGCTTCAGGACACCTTCATTTTTGGGGGTCATCCTCCGTGATTAAGCTTCGCTCAGGGGGTAATGCTTCGATAACTTGAAGACCTTCCCTGAAGCTTTATCACTTAGCTTGTCCTTCAGGAACCTATACAACTGTTTACACTAGAAAACATTGTTAGTTCCTCTACTGTCTTGTCCAACAATATCCAAAACACACGGGGGAAAAACTTTGCTCTTACAATCTCCCCCTTTTTGGACTATTGTTGACAAAACAGGCATCGATAAAAGATATTGAAGTTTTTGTGAAGTGATGGGACAAACTCTAAGATATGAAGTTTTTGGCTCCCCCTGAATGCAAGCATCGAAGATTTATATAATCAAAGTTAATGTTTGAGATAATTTTCTTCAGTGGAGAGCAAAAAAAATATCTTAGCGAAGACAATTGCAGTTGAAGATATATATCCAATAATGTATGCAATTTCTTCCAATGACCTGTGACTTAGAAAATAATAACCACCTGCAAGATAGAAGATACTAAGCAATACTTGCAAGCAAAGGGGTTATTAAAACTTAAGCGTATCACAGAAGTAGCAGGACCGAAGTTAAACTTAAGTTACAACCCAATCGAAGAGAATGTAATGTTTGTTGTAACTTAATCCGAACGAAGCAAAAGCAAATATAGCAAACCCTTTCCCCGATGCAAATCTAACTCATCGATGCCCTCATTCTCCCCCTTTTTGTCAACGATTGGACAAAAGGTTGAGAAGAGGTTCGAGAGATCTAGTGCGCGACATCAGCACCCTGGGAACCCGAAGAAGCTGAGCTTGACGAAGACTCATCCGACGAAGACTGATCGCCTGAGGATTCTTCTTCGGAAGAAGACGTAGGAATGGCTTCGTGGCGCGACTGAGTGATGAGGTTGATGTCAAGGTCGCTGTCGTCGAGGCCGTCGTCGTCCTTTGAAGTAATGGAGTCATTTTCCGAGACGGTAATAGGCCGGATGGGTTCAGGTTCGTTGACGAGGAACACTTCATCAATCTTGTGCAGGGGAGGGATCTTCTGATTCGGGCGGTCAACTGTATCATCACGAGAAAAGTTTCGCTGGAGGTGCTCATACTCTTTGTAGATGCGATATTTACGAAGGCCTTTGACATAGTTGAATTTTCGGAGCCCCTTCCAGGAATGACGCTTGAGCACACGCAGAAACTGATTGTTGTTGAGAGCAATATTACCATTTCTGTTGATCTCATCAGCAAGAAATTGCACTTGGCGCTGATTGGCTTCAATGTAGTTGTCAAGCATTTGCTGCAAACGAAGATTAACTTCAAAATGATGGAAGTCTTTCTGGAACTTCTTGGATAAGTTTCGCTCATTGACTTCATGGCGCACGCCAACATATGTAGCAAAAGGATCATTTGGCTTCCTTAGCAATGCCAAAGTGTCACGCACTGGTGGCAAAAAAAGCTTCGGGTGATGGCAAGCCACAAAGTCTTCGTTTCTGCCATAATCGCAGACAACTTGCAGCCAGGGAGCATAAGGTTTCAGTGTGAATGGTAGCTCTGCTGCATGTACCAATTTCCTAATGAAGCAATCCTCAAAGTCAAAGATGAGACCATGAGTGAGCTTCATAATGGCATGCCTTGTCTCTGGATAAATGTTCGATTCGTCCGAAGCAGTACTCAAAGGGATCAATGAGTTGGACAAGATGTAGAACCAAGTCCTGGAGATGAAGTTCAAATGCTTCGGGCGAATGTTTTCAGGAAGGGAGCTTGCAGAGACTTCAGAGTCCAACAGAGTAGCAAATTCTTCTTCAGCCAGATCAGGTTCTAAGTGAATCTTTTCTTGGACTCCAGAATGCCTTGGAATATTGACAATTTCCATGAATTCAACAGAGGACATCCTAAAGACTTTGCCTTGAATCATCCATTCCAGCGTCCATGAGCTGGGTTCATTTGCTTCACCAGAAACATAGAGAGTTGCATATAATTGCTTGATAAGTTCAGAATTGAAGGGAGTGCTCAAAGCAAACAACCGAGTCAAATTCTGATTCTCAATAGTTTCGACGACGTTCTGAAAGCAAGTGGCAGTGGAAAGACTTCGCATATCCAGAAATTTATGCCTGAACAGAACTCCTTGCTGACAGAAGACTTTGGTGTATAGGATTTGTTGCTCTGCAGTCCAAAAGCGAAGATCATCCACGGTGCGATCTGAAGCATACAGACTGACACCAAAGAAACGGTGGTGCTTCTGATGCTGTTCCAAGTTGAAGTCCGGGCCATGCCTTGAAGTATAACCAACACCCTTGAAAATAGGAAAAGTTTCATGAGGGTAATTGGAGTCAAGCTGGGTATCTTGGCAGGGGCACGAATGCGCGCGAAACCTTTGCAGAGGAGCAATTGGATTGTCGCTAGAAGGGCCAGCAGTTTGAGCGACTATAAGCGCTTGCTCTTGCGAAAGATTCAGTATCTGAACTTGTTCTTCTTCGTCGTCATGTGCTTCGGTGCGAGGCACAATGGTTTCGGATTCTTGAACGGATCTGGCAGGGAAAAAATCTCGGGTGACATGTGTTCGGGAGTGGGTTGGGGACGGTGCATTTTCTTCATGGGGAGGTGATGGAGGTGGTGCGGGAGCAGCTGGTGGAGTGGGAATCCTTTGTGGTGAGGGGATTGGGGCATGGATGGGTGTGGGTGCATGAGGTGGAATGGGTGTGGTAGTTCGTGCAGGTGTTGGAGTAGGGGTAGGAGCTCTTTGTGGTGGAGTTGGTTTTGGGGTGGTTCTGGTAGGAGGGGGTGTGGGAGTCTTGGTGGGTGGAGTTGAAGGTTTTGGTATGGGCTGGGATGGCTTTGGCTTTGGTGTAGGAGTGGGAACTGCTTCAGGATTTTCCTTCGGCTGTTCATCACTGGTGCCATGTGTGCAGCTGAAGCCAAAGTTACCTTGCGCTTGTTTGTGGTCCGCTTCTTGGGTGAAGGACCTGAGGCCTTTGATGCAGCAGGCTTAGCAACCAATGGTTGTGCAACAACTGGTTCAGCTTCGGGCGAAGCTTTGCGTTTCCGCGAATCTCTTTCCTTAATGGATGCATTATGAGTCTTCACCATTTCATCAACAACGGCCTTGACTTTGCCTCTGAAGATTTTGATATTGTTCTTGGTGGTGGTGTTGACGTTCGTCACTTGCTGAAGCAATTTCAGGGCGTGCTGTTTGAATTCTTCATCTGGTTCAGATTCAGCGCGCTTTTGATAGTTGTGGATCTTTTTGATTCTAGCCCTATCTCTAGAATGCAGATCTTTCAGATGACTGATCATTGTGGAGATCATAGCTTCGATGGAGCTTGAGATGTACACTTCTCCAAGATCAATAGCTTCTGGCTCTTCAGCAACACATTTTTCCCAAAGGGCTTCAGTGATGCCCAACTGATCCCAGAGTTCGCCTTCACGCGGGTCAGGGAACTGATGGTCACTATGGCGATTAGCTTCAGCTTGAGCTTCAGGCATAGATATGCCTTTCTGCTTTGATGGAATAGAGGAGGGAGTCATATCAACAACGGGCTTCTTCTGACTTGCCCTAGCAGTTTTCTCTGCTTTCTTTGTCCTAAGGCTGTCTAGAGTGGCCTTGCGTTTTGGTTCAAGCTAGGCCAGCTGTTTAGCTTCAGCGACAGCTTTTCCTTCATTCTTTTCGGCTTCGGCGAGCTTGCGCTTCGTCTCAGCCTTCTCTGCAGCCAATCTGGCAGAGTCCAACTCCTTTTGCTTTTGAGTTGCTTCCTCATTTGCCTTCTTCTTCTCGGCAGAACTTCTGGCAAGTATGTTGCGCTCAAGTGCCTCTTCGAGGTCTTTCTGTCTCAATTCTTCTTCAGTGAGCTTGTGATTCGCTGAAGGATTTGGTGCGGCAGACTTCTTGGGCTTCGTTGGTGCTGAAGCCTTTGCATGTTGATGCTTCTTAGCAGGGTCATGTTTCTGCTTCGATCGCCTCTCAGTGTTGAGGTCATCAGCCGGTGGCTTGGAGGCCAAGGGCTTCGCAACCACCAAGTTTGACAAATCAATGGTGGGGCGAGCAGAAGACTTGTCCTTGGGGTCTTGAAACTTAATCCCCTTAGCAGCAGGTTTCTCTCCTGGCTTCTTCTTCAGTGGGATCTGAAGTCTTTGCTTATTGGGGTGAGCAGGATCATCAGATTCATCATCTGCTTCGGATTCTGATTCGTTATCAGCAGCATTTGATTCGTCCAACAATGAATCCTCCAGAGCTGCTTGCTCTAACTTAGCTTGCTCTTCATCTTCTGTGGTAGCATGAGGAGGAAAAACATATTTCTTCTTGAGCTTCTTCTTCTTCTTCGAGCTAGGCCCAACATCATGGGCTTCAGCTTCAGCCAACTTGGCTTCCTTCTTCTCTTCTTTCAGTCTCTTGTTTTCAGCAGCAATTCTCAAACGTTCTTCTTCATCAGGATAGTCAGCTGAAGTCTTGAGAGTGTTGGGGTGAGGAAGCTTCGGTGGAACTGGGTAATATAAATGACGACTTTCTTCGGTGTACTGACTACACATGGCCGAAGTATATTGAAAGGGTGGACTGAAGGCAAATTTCATAGCCCACTTCCAATCAGGGATGCTCTTGTACTTGTACCATCTAACATCCCAGTACCGGCTAAGGTTTTGCAAGCGATTCTTGCGCTGATCCTTGTTTTCTCCAGGAGGCATATCATATCCAAGCTCTAAGCGAATGGATTCGGGGATGCCTCTGGCATTGTTGGTTTCCTTCGTTCTGCCACCTTTCTTCTTCGGAGAAGATCGTTCTGCTTCGTTTATGTGGTCAAGATTTGGTGACTCATTTCCGAAGCCTAACTCAGCAGACATCCTGTGAAAAGCATAAAGGTAGCGAGGGAAAAAGGCAAGTATGGAATGAGCACCAGTAAAAGTTTCGATCCAAAAACAAAAGTTTTGACAAGATATTCAGTGAAGAATTTTGGGTGAAGATTCTTGTCTGTTCTGAGCTAGACTTAACTTCATGCAATGAAGAACTGAAACCCTAACACAGAACAGAAAGACTCAAGCCCTAACTTCTAACCTGAATTGAGATGGGAACCTTTTGGCTAGCAGAAACAGATTTCCCAACAGTGCAACGATCCAACGGATCAAAGAAACCTAAGGAATTCATCCCAACAAACAGACTAAGAACATGGATCCGATCTAGAAGAAGGAGGAGAAAAGAGAACAGAGATCGGATCGGGGGCTCGGCGTACCCTAACTCGGTGGCGTCGAGCAGCTACGGCGGCGGAGAGCAAGGAGGACGTGCTCGTCGACGGCGTGAAGTCCACGTCGGCGCTCTTCCGGCAGTGAAGCGGCGAGAACGGCGACGGGGACGAAGAGCTCGGCGGCGCTCGGGATAGAGAGGGTTCCGGAGAGATGCGAATGATTTGGAAGGAAGGATTCGCTGGGGGGGGGGTTGCCTTATATAGGCCGGTCTGACAGGAGTTGTCAGATCAGATCGAACGGCTCCCAGCGTCCGTCTCTCCGGATTCTACGACGAGGATTTCGTGGCGAATCGCGAGAGAATCTCAACGACCCGGATTTGATGGGATCTCAACGACCGAAGAATAAGTCCTCGACTTGAGTAAAACTTCGATAAAAATTGGAAGCATTTGATTCGGAACTCAATGAGGTTCGAAGCAAAATACTTTCCGTTTCAATTGTGCTCACACATTTTGGATAGACATAATAAAAACGAAGAGGAATAGAAGGGGTAGGGTCCGAAACTTATCACCTCGAAGAAAAACCGAACGAAGCAAAAGGTGATAAGCATAGAGGACTAAATTCAAGCGAAATGAAATAAAATAAGCGAAGCAAAATCAAACAACTAAACTAAAAGGTAAGCAACGAAGTAAATGAGTATATACAGGAGTAAAAGGTTTGATCTTACAGTACATTTCGTGAGTCCAATATATTGAGCTCACACCTTAACACACAGAACCTTTTCTCATCCAATGGTTTCGTAAATATGCTAGCCAGTTGATCTTCAGTTCTGACATGACTTATAACAATATCTTCACGCTGAACATGATCACGAAGAAAATGATGGCGAATATCAATATGCTTCATGCGAGAGTGCTGCACAGGATTGTGAGCAATTTTGATTGCACTCTCATTATCACATAGAAGGGGATTTTTATTCACATGAATACCATAATCCTTCAGTGTTTGCTTCAGCCAAAGAATCTGAGTACAGCATGATCCAGTTGCGATGTATTCAGCTTCAGTAGTAGATATTGAAACACAGTTTTGCTTCTTTGAAGCCCAACACACAAGTGATCTACCAAGGAAATGAAAAGTCCCTGAAGTTGATTTCCTATCCACACGATCAGCAGCCCAGTCTGAATCAGAATAGCCAATAAGGTCAAACTGAGCTCCCTTGGGATACCACAAGCCCAAGGTAGGTGTGTGAGCAAGATACCGAAGAATTCGCTTTACAGCAGTATGATGTGATTCTTTTGGATTGGCCTGAAAACGAGCACAAATACATACTGAAAGCATAATGTCAGGTCTAGATGCACAAAGATATAAGAGAGATCCAATCATAGACCGATATTTCTTCTGGTTGAAGGCTTTGCCCTTCTCATCTGCATCTAAGAAGCCGTTGGTTCGCATTGGAGTTTTGATAGTTTTGCAATCAGTAAGACCAAACTTCTTCAGGCAATCCTTGAGATATTTTTCTTGAGAAATAAAGGTGCCATTTTTCTAATGACGAATTTGAAGTCCAAGGAAAAACTTCAATTCACCCATCATAGACATCTCATATTTCTTCGACATCATTTTGGCAAATTCTTCGCTGATTTCAGTGTTAGTGCATCCAAAAATGATATCATCTACATATATTTGACATACAAACAAATCACCATTATAAGATCGAGTGAAAAGAGTTGGGTCAGTTGTTCCTGGTTTGAAGCCTTTCTTAAGAAGGAAATCTTTCAATGTGTCTTACCAAGCACGAGGTGCTTGCTTCAACCCATAGAGGGCCTTGTGTAACCTGTACACCATGTCGGGTTTCTTTGGGTCTTCAAAACCTGAAGGCTGCATAACATACACTTCTTCCTCGATTTCTCCGTTAAGAAAAGAACTTTTCACATCCATTTGATAAAGTAGAATGCCGTTGAAATTTGCCAAAGCAAGCATAACACGAATGGATTCGAGACGAGCAACTGGAGCATAAGTTTCGCAGAAATCGATACCTTCGATTTGGGTGTATCCTTCTGCTACCAATCGTGCTTTGTTTCTGACCACTATACCGTCTTCGTCTTGCTTGTTGCGAAAAATCCACTTTGTACCAATGATGTTGTGCTTCGTGGGATCAGGTCTATCAACTAAGGACCAGACTTTGTTTCGCTCGAATTGGTTAAGTTCTTCGAGCATTGCAGTTAACCAATCTGGATCCTTCATGGCTTCGTCAAACTGTGATGGTTCTAGCATGGAGACAAACGAAAATTTTCCACAGAAGTTAGCCAAACGAGTGCAAGAGCGAGTTGTGGGAAGACCTGGTTGATGAATTTCTTCAAGGATCGAATCAACATCAACTCTTCTTCGAACTCGTGATAAGGTTGAATCATTTGCTTCAGGCTCAGCTTCAGCTTCAGGTTTTCTTCAGCTTGTGGATCTGCTTCACCTTCAGCTTCAGCATTTCCTTCGGGATTAGCATTTCCTTCGTTCCCTTGTTCTTCTTCGTCCTGTTCATCATTAGCTTCAGGATGTTGATTTCCAGCGCCCCGGGCTATGCGTGGGAACATTGGACCATCATCATCCCTATTAGCTTGATGATCATTAGCTTCAACAGGGCGAATATCTCCAATAGCCATGGACCTGATCACTTCATCAAGAGGTGGTTCATCTAGATCATGAGGCAAATGCTCTTTTTGAGAGCCATTAGTTTCATCAAACCTCACATTCACAGTTTCCATAACTTTCCCAAAGTGAGAGTTATAGACCCTGTAGGTGTGAGAGTTTGAGCCATAACCTAAAAGAAAACCTTCATGTGCCTTAGGGGAAAATTTGGAGCTATGATTCATATCTCTAATAAAGCAAGGAGCACCAAATACCCTAAGGTACGAAACATTTGGTTTGTTACCAGTGATAAGCTCATGTGAAGTTTTCTTCAGAAATTTGTGAAGGTAAACCTTGTTGATGATATGACAAGCTGTGTTAATTGCTTCGGCCCAGAACCTAATAGGAGTCTTGTATTCAGCAAGCATGGTTCTGGCCATTTCAATAAGAGTTCTATTCTTCCTTTCAACTACACCATTCTGTTGAGGTGTATAAGCAGCAGAGAACTCATGAGTAAAACCATGATCATCAAGAAAATCTTCAATATGAGTATTCTTGAATTCAGTTCCATTATCACTTCGGATATGCTTCAGAGATAATTCATATTCACTTTGAGCTCTCTTAGCGAATGACTTGAAGATTTCAACAACTTTGCTCTTGTCATCCAAAAAGAAAACCCTAGTATAACGAGAGAAATCATCAACAATAACAAGACCATATTTGTTTCCTCCCAGGCTTGCATAGTTTTGAGGACCAAAAAGATCCATATGAAGCAATTCAAGAGGACGAGTAGTAGTCATGATAGTCTTCGCTGAGTGATGTTTCTTCGTAATCTTACCAGCTTCACAAGAACTGCAGAGACGATCCTTATCGAATTTTACTTCGCTAAGGCCAATAACATGGTTCTTCTTCACTAAGCTATGAAGATTTCTCATCCCTGCATGACCAAGTCTTCGATGCCATAACCAACCAGATGAAGCTTTTGCCATTAAGAATGTGGATACAGCAGGGCCCGAAGAAAAATCAACAATGTATAAATATCCTTTTCGGTAACCCTCGAAGACAAACGTATAGTCATCCTGTGAAAAGACAACACAACGCGAAGCAGAAAATAGAACAAGCATACCCATATCACATAACTTCGAAATAGACATAAGATTATATCCAAGTGATTGGACTAGCATAACCTTGTCAATGTGCTTATCTTTCGATATGGCAACCTTACCCAAACTTAAAACTTTACCCTTGTTGTTATCACCGAAGGTAATGTACTTCTGACAAGAGTGAGATAGTTTTTCTTCGGTGAATAACTCCTTGTCTCCGGTCATATGATTTGTGCAACCACTATCCATGACCCATTCGGATCCACCGGAGACATAGCCCTGTAGAAGAATTAGTTCTTCTTAACCACCCACAAACGAGCAGGTGACTGAGAAGATGTTGAAGCACTGGTTGAAGCAATATTAAAGCGAACAGGAGTGTATTGCTTTGGTGTACCATCAAGCACACCATAAATGTAAGTCCTCTGCGAATGGTTAGGATAAGAATGAGCATATGCAATCTTAGTACTGTTATCATGAGGACGATAAGTATAACGACCAGTGCGATAGTATTGCTTCCGCGGAACATTTGATTCGGGCACCAGTGAATCATTTCTCGTTTCTAGAGAATAGAAGTGATTCGGTGGTACCGAAGGCTTTCCCTGCATGGTATGGTTAGCAGGCAGTTTTTCCACAAGTGCTTTCTGCACCCATATCTTCCTCTTATAGAAGCCATTCTTAGGAGGAGTGCCAACATACTTAGCAGTAACCTTTCCCTGTTCGTTTTTGATGAGCTTGTAGTCAGAATCAAGTGATTCGTCTACTATAGCTTTGTTCATTTTGCAATCAAAACCTGAAAGGTTAGCAATATCAATAGGTTTCTCCTTCGCTAGTACCCAAACAGTCTTAGAATACTGCTCAGGTTCCCAATAGGTGCCATCAGGGTTCATTTTTCTCTCAAAACCAACACCTTCATTCCTGGGATTTCTGTGAAGGAGAGCCTTCCTCAGGATATCACAAAGATACTGGTGACCTTGCACACTTTTGAACATGCCTGTTTCAAATAAGTTTTTCAACCTGAGGAGTTCCTCGGTAACAGCAGGATTTTCCTCATCAGAGGCATTAGTATCATCAATAATAATAGGAGCTTTGCCTTTGGAATCAGTTTTGCTTCGTTCTAGACAAGTTAAGAAAGGTGAATCAGTTTTATGATTTGCTTCAGAACCTTGTTGAGCCATGAGAGAGAGATTGACATTTTCCAACTGTTCATGAGCCTCTTTCAGTCTTTCGAGAGCCATTTTCCTTTGAAGAAATTCATAGGTAAGCTTCTCATAATCAACTGAAAGAAGATCATTCCTAGAGGATAATTCTTCAAACTTTCCTTTCAGAGCTGCATGCTCATTAGTTAAAGTTTGACCTTTCTCTATCTCATCGATCAACAGTGTTTCTGATTTCTTAATGGTTTTGCTTAGCGAATCAAGTTCATCTTGTTGGATTGAAGCAATTTTAGCAAGTTTAGCATAGCTTATCTTTGAATCACTATCATATGAGGAACAATCAGAAGTATCATAGTTAGATTTGGATGAAGATACCTTCGCCTTGGCCATGAAGCAATATGCAGGAGATTCATTTTCACTACTGTTGTTTGTGAAGAATGAGCTCGAAGCTTTTGTTGAGGCATCTGCTGAAGCGAATGCCAAACCAGCAACACCATCTGATTCGGACCCAGACCCAGACCTTGAGCCTGATTCAGCTTCGGACCCAGAGGCTTCGCCTTCAGAGTTGATCTCCTTTCCCAGATAGGCCTTGGCACGGTGAGAGCTGCTTCGCCGAGACGAGTGAGTCTTCGATGAAGAACCCTCACGCTTCTTATGATACTTCTTCCTCTTGTCATCATCAGAATCTTTCTTCTTATCTCTTCGCGAACTGGAGTCATGTCTCTTGGATTCATAGCTTCTGGAAGATCTGTGGGACTTGGTTGAGGAGTCTCTGAGCGAATGCTTTGCTTTGTTCTCAGCTTCCCACAGAGGGCAATCAGCAATGTAGTGACCTGGCTTCTTGCACTTGTAGCAGCAGTTATCCTTCGATGGAGAGCTTCTTGAGGATGAGCGGTGAGATGAGTGAGTTGAGCTTCTTGAAGAATAACTCTTCTTCAGTGAAGAAAAACATTTTCTCTGGAAGCGGTTGAAGCGTCTCATGATCAGTGCTAAATCTTTTCCAATACTTGCAGGATCATCTGATTCGACAACTGAAGCAGAACTGACTTCGGGTGAAGAATGACGCAAAGCTTTTGCTTTCAAGGCATGAGTTTTTCTTCGAGAGCCATTTATGTCACGTTTCTCATCTTCTTCCATTTCAAAGGTATTGAGTCTCTCAAGAATATCAGCGGCAACAAGACGTTTGAAATCAGTCCTTTCCTTGATCATCAGCACAATGTGATCAAACGAGTCATCCAATGAGCGAAGCAAAGTTCTTACAACTGAGTGAGGAGTAATGTCATTAGCACCGAGGGAAATCAACTCATTAGCAAGAGTTGTGAGTCTGCTGTAAATGGAGCTGACTTTTTCACCCTCGTTTCTCTTGAAGCGATAGAATTTGCTTCGGAGTGTGTCAATTCTGGCATCCTTCTGGGTAGAAACACCTTCACCAATCTTTTCAAGATAGTCCCAGACACCTTTGGCAGATGGAATATTCTTCACTTCATGATACTTTTCTGGTGTCAAGTGATTGGTGATGAAAACCCATACTTCAGAATCAAGATCAATCAGTTTTTCTTCTTCAGGGGTGATGGCCTTCTCATCGGAAATAGTGACTCCATACAAGACAACTTTCCAGGCAGTTGAGTTGATAGCCATGAAATTTATTTTCATCTTGTCCTTCCAGTACGGGTAGTCCTTCCCATTGAAAACAGGAATAGGTTCGCCGGAGCGAATAGCTGCGAAAGACATACTTGAAGACACTCCAGGAGGTTAATCCAAAACACACAGAGTGTAGGGAGTGACTAGCTCTGATACCAATTGAAAGTCCAAGTATGTGATCAGAGGGGGAGGGGGTGAATGATCACTTCAAAATTTTCTACTGAAACTATTGAAGTGAAGCATAAGTAGGGAGGAATAACGAAGTTCAAGAGGAAGCGAAACTTGTAGTGAATCAAAACACATTGAAGCATAACTGCGAAGCAAATGCAATACTGAAGGTAAATGCTCGAAGTAAAACGAACTGGGACTCGGCGATGTTTGTTCGACCAGTTCACGCTCTGCACAGCGCTACATCTGGTTGGAGGGACTGGTGATTGAACACCTGGAGCAAATCTCTCTCCGTCCGTTGCTCCACTGCACCAAAATCCTTGAGCTTGGTCAGTTCTTCACTCGTGGTTGATTATTGATGAAATCACCGAAACCTTTGACAAACTGGACTTGGAGGCGACAATTACTCTTCGCTCTCTGAAGAACAACACTCTAACCGTCTAGGATAATTGCAGTTCTCCAAGATAAAAAGGCTAGTAAGCTTTCACCTAAGTCATCTCGAATCTACTCAGATCAATGAGACTTAGGCTTCAGTATTCTGGATTTTTGGTTTTGCTTTGGTGGCGTTTTTGGTGCTCTCTTCAATCTCGATCAGGAATATTCTTGGAGCAGCCACCTGCAAATGGAGGAGGGGGCGGCGTATTTATTGTTGGCGATCCCGAGGTGCGGAATGACCAAATTGACCTGAGGTGACGGTTTGACACGTTTCCACAACAGTCGGATTTGTCATCACTGCGCAACTTTACTTGCGGAACAAGTAAAGCTGACTCACATACTTAGTTCTTCTTCAGAAGCCAAAGAACGAAGTCTTTGCTACTGAATCTTAACTCAGTGCACATGGGATTTCTTCGCTCAGGCTTCTCACTTGGTTTGGATTTGATCTGAGCATTTTCTCAATGACTTCGGTGTCCACAACCTAAAGACCCCTCTTGATAGTACTGTTTGTCCTATGACAAAAGAACAGAAAAAGAACTACACAAAAACATCTAAGTCTTGCGCCGTCTTCTTCATTTCCTTCAATGAGTTGAGTTTCATGACACCTTCATTTTTGGGGGTCATCCTCCGTGATTAAGCTTCGCTCAGGGGGTAATGCTTCGATAACTTGAAGACCTTCCCTGAAGCTTTAGCACTTATCTTGTCCTTCAGGAACCTATACAACTGTTTACACCAGAAAAGATTGTTAGTTCCTCTACTGTCTTGACCAACAATATCCAAAACACACGGGGGCAAAACTTTGCTCTTACACAGTGCCAGTTCCTGTTTTCTGCTGTTTTTCTATTTCAGTTTTCCCCCATATAAAAAGTGCCAAAAAATTCCGAGAAAAATACAGGAAAAATCAGCGGACAGGAAGCTTCGAGAAGAGCCCGGGAGGGGCCAGAGGGGAGCCAGGGGGCCCAGGCGGCCACCCGGCGCGGCCCCACCCCTGGCCGCGCCAGGGGGGCGCCTGGGGCCCCTGGTCCACCTCTGGCTGCCCCCCTTCGCCTATTTATTCTCCGTCACGGGAAAACTCCAGAAGAATAACTCTATTCTGCAAAACTTGCCTCTGTTCCGCCGCCGCCGCGCTTCCGAGATTGGGAGCACCAGAAGACCTCTTCCCGGCACCCTACCGAAGGGAGGATTGACCTCCGGGAGTCTCCTCTCCACCATGGATGCTCCCCGGATGTCTCATGAGTAGTTTTCCTTGGACCATGGGTCCGTGATCTGTAGCTATGTGATGTTCTCCTCCCCTCTTTGATCTTCATTGTTTAGACCTCGTGAGCTTCCCTACATGATCGAGGCACCTTTCTAATATTTTTGCTGTTGCTATGCTGAGTTTGATGGGATCTGATGGATTATGAGATTATGTTCAGATTGTGATAGAGTAATATATTTGGTTTTTATCTCTTATATTTTTGTTCCTAAGTAATTCTTGCATGTTCTCCGTTGTTGTTTATTGCTTTGGCCAAGTAGTAGGTAGTGACTCCAAGAGGGAACGTTGTGCTAGATTGTGGGTTCATGCCCCCCGATGACACGCTTGAGTGACAGAAACATGAGTCTAGGGTGCTTGTAACCGCGGTTACAAGGATTGTTTACTTTACGCAAAGTTCTTTTTATTGCAGTTGTCTGTTGCTTTGGGTTTACACTTTGGGTGGGGCTCGCCACTTGATACCAGCGAGATGTTTTGGATAGATATCTCAAGGTGGATGATTAGTAGTAGATGCAGATGGATTTCGGTCTACTTATTTTGGCGTACTGCCCGTGATTTTGAGCCTCTTCCTTTCTTTTGTAGCATAGTTAGCATTGCGGTGCGTTCATAATCCTGTCAATTGCCCTTCTGTAATTTTTTTACCTCGCATAGCAGTTTTATCGTCTTTTGGGAGAGAGACATCACTAGTGAACATCACGTATCCCGGTCCATATCCTCATTATTATTTCCCAGCTATATTTACTTTACTGCTTTTATTTGCTATCATTATCCCTTGCGTTTTATCCTTTGTGAACAACAAGACCGGAGAGATTGACAACCTCTCTGAACTTCGTTGGGAACAAAGTTATCTGTGTCTGTGTGCAGGTCCACGTCAGTTGCGCCGCTGACACCTATTTATCATCTTTGGAGTCCTACTGGAGACAAACCTTGGTATCTTCACCGAGGGAAAACTGCTGCTGCACTACATCTCAACCTTCCACTTGGGGTAACCAACGAAGGGCGAGAAGCCATCAAGCAAGTTTTCTGGCGCCGTTGCCGGGGACTCCGAGTGCTAAGATAGGGGAGTTGCACACTACCCTTTACCTTTGTTAATTAGTCTTGTTAGTTTACCTTTCAGATTTTATCTTTGTGTCCTATATAAAAAAACAAAAAAATAATATATAGTATTTCTAGTTCCTTACTTGCCAATCAATGTCTAACTTCTTTGAAACTAGATCTTATTGGCATGGAGGATTCACCGAGGATCAACAAGAATATTACAAGGAATACCGCTTGTCTCAAAAAGGGATACACTTATGGAGACTCATACATCAATCGTATGAGTATGCTAAAAACTTGTGGTCAATATATAATATATCTTTTTGCAGGGATGGATCTTGTTGCTTTATGAGGCACAAACACCTTGCTTTCCAATGTGAGTACAATGAGGATGAAACCTTAGCTTCTTATGCTAAGGGAAATTATGATTTTTATGATGAAGAACAAATAGAAGAATTTGTTGCTTTTAAGGGTGCCTATGAAATTACTTATTTTCTTGAAAATATTGATGACGCCCCTTACAAATCTGAGAGTCTTGCTATACTTAACTATTTTTTGGAAAATTATGATGCAAATTATTATATTACTGATCATCTTGAGAGAATCTCTCCCCCAAAGGAAGAGACTAATGATTTGCAGGACTCTATGGAAGAAGAAATTTATGAACCTGAAAGCTCCTTGGATGAAAAAGAGGAGGAGAGTGACGAACAAAAGGAGGAAGAATGGAGCCATCCATGTCTACCTTCTAATGAGAGTAACTCTTTGAATCTTACCTTATATGAGTATTATGATCCTATGGATTCTTTTGAAATATCCCTTTTTGATGAAGTTGATGCCTTCTATGCTTATGGCCGTGATGCCACTATGGATGATGCTTACGGAGATGAACTTTCTATAGTTCCTCATGTGAAGCATGAAATTTTTGCTATTGCACCCACACTTAAGTGTCCTATTATCCTTTTAAAATCTCCAACTCCGGAGAATTTTCCTCTTATCAAAGCTCAATGTGATGGGTTGCATCTATCTTATCATCCTAAAAACCGTGTTGAAAACAATACACGTGTGCTTTTAGGTCATGAACAACATGATTTATGTGATAGTTATATTCTTGATGTTGTTCACGATGCTACTGAAAATTACTTTGATAGAGTAAAGTTTGGTTGCAGAAACTTCCATGTTACAAAAACACCTCTCTTCATGTTGAAAGTTTTGAAGTTGCTCCTGTTCCACCTTCCTATTCTTGTGACTTTGTGCTTCTTTGACTTATTTTCTTACAATATGCCTATGCATAGGAATTGGGTTAGGCTTAAATGTATTTCATTTTTGCTTCTTGATGCTCTCTTTTGCTTCAATTCTTATTCTCTTGTGAGCATCTTTAATAATCTTTAAGCCTAGCTAATGGCTCTAAAGAAGAGCTTTCGGGAGGCAGCCCGCAACGAATTTAGGTGTTTCTTTTTTATTTTGTTGTGTCTTGATGATTTTTACTACTGTAGCAACATCATTGTATCTTTATTTTTCAGCTTTGTGCCAAGTTATAGCCTCTTACGGCAAGGGAAGTAAAAGTTGTGACATGCTCTCCAGAAAACAGATTCTTTCCTCGTGACCAGAAAAATTCCAGAAAAATCCCAGTTCATATTTTTGAGCTGAAATTTTTACACAGTATGCTCTATACAATTACGAAACTTCCGTATGTTCTGAGTTTTTTTATTTGAGTTGCAGAAGTTCCCCTAAAAAATTCTTTACTATCTTCTGTTCTGTTTTTCACAGATTCTACCACGTTTTGTCTCTCCTAACTTTTGCAAACCTTAAGCTTGCTTTTTTTTTGCAAAAACTTTTTGGCACTCTTGAGAAACAGTATCTCTTCAAGATTATCTTTATATCCAGTGGGAAAAATTATTTATTAAGGGTACTAACCTCTCTAATCAGCTTATGATAAGTTATGTATGAAGGGAGTTTTCAAGTGTGTGATGGAAGATGATGAAAGAAGATCCAGGAGTGTCAAGCGCTCAAGCTTGGGGATGCCCCCATGCATCCCCAACAAATATTCAAGGAGACTCAAGCGTCTAAGCTTGGGGATGCCCCCGTGCATCCCCTTCTCCATCAACAATCATCAGTTCGTCCTTTGTCTCACTATATTTTTATCACTTCATGCGTTATGTGCTATGCTTGGAGCGTCTCGCTCTTAGGTTTTTTTTTATTTTTCTTTAGCTTTGCTTGCTGTTCATAACAAGTTAGATCCCTTCTTACTTTTTTTGGGAGAGAAACATGCTCCACTTTCAAAATCTAGAACACATCATAGGATTTTTTCCTGCTTATCTGTTTGCTGTTGTGTGTTCTTTATCTTTTCATAGCTACTGCCATGTTAATTTTAGTCTTAGTTTGTCTTTAGCAAGATCCTTGGCTTTTGTTTAGTTTTTTTCTGGAACTCTTTTTAGTTTTCATGTTGATCTTGTTAAGAGAGTTGGTTGTTGCACTGAGTTGTGTCTTGTTTTGAATGTAGGTATTTGAGGTTGCTATTTAATTTTAGTAGTAACTTGCAATAGTTTTGAGGTATTGATGTGAGTAATGTTTGAACTTTTGGTGTCAAGAGCTCTAGCCTATTAGTGATAGGTGTCGTATTTTGGGCAATCCGTTTTTATTTTTCAAAACCGACAAAACTAGTTGAGAACTCTAGCTACTAGATGGATCACTACTCTTCTGAGGAGTCGAATATCAGAGAACACTCACGTACCCTGAGTCGAGGATGCGCAAGGATAACCAAACCTTCATACACTCCTCCTCAGGGTACTTGTCTCTTTGAGAACCTCCTTATTAGATTGAGAGTTACCGATAATAAGTGCATGAGTTCTTCGGACTAATGTAAGTATTGAAAGTTGACACTTCCACCTTCCCATATTTTGCTAGCCTCTCCCGTGCCGTGCATTGCCTTCTTCTCACTCCGAGAGTTGGTGTCCACCTTCGCCGGTACATCCAAACCCTTGGCATGATACGCTCTGTCATCATAAGCCTCCTTATATCTTTCCTCAAAACAGCCACCAGACCTACCTATCAAGGCATTTCCATAGCCTTTCCGAGTTACATTGCCATGCAACTTCCACCTCTTCATGACTTGATCTTCATGTCATACATGTTCCTGCTAGACTGGCAGCGACATACATTGCATACATCATGATAGTTACATCTTCTTTCTGTTTTGAGTACCTTGTAAAGTGTGAAAGATATCCGTTACCTTCTTGTAAAATAGAGTGTTGCCCTTAAGTGAGGAAAAGATCCCAAAGTGGACACATTAAAAGATCCCAAAGGCGCCTGGGGCCCCTGGTCCACCTCTGGCTGCCCCCTTCGCCTATTTATTCTCCGTCATGGGAAAACTCCAGAAGAAGAACCCTATTCCGCAAAACTTGCCTCTGTTCCGCCGCCGCCGCGCTGCCGAGATCGGGAGCACCAGAAACCTCTTCCCGGCACCCTGCCGGAGGGAGGATTGACCTCCGGGAGTCTCCTCTCCACCATGGATTCTCCCCGGATGTCTCGTGAGTAGTTTTCCTTGGACCATGGGTCCGTGATCAGTAGCTATGTGATGTTCTCCTCC
Organism: Bromus sterilis; assembly: GCA_950022295.1. NCBI lineage: Eukaryota > Viridiplantae > Streptophyta > Magnoliopsida > Poales > Poaceae > Bromus > Bromus sterilis. The sequence continues at coordinate 262,826,535 of OX465596.1, read as the reverse complement.
CCTCTTTGATCTTCATTGTTTAGACCTCGTGAGCTGCCCTACATGATCGAGGCACCTTTGTAATATTTCTGCTGTTGCTATGCTGAGTTTGATGGGATCTGATGGATTATGAGATTATGTTCAGATTGTGATAGAGTAATATATTTGGTTTTTATCTCTTATATTTTTGTTCCTAAGTAATTCTTGCATGTTCTCCGTTGCTGTTTATTGCTTTGGCCAAGTAGTAGGTAGTGACTCCAAGAGGGAACGTTGTGCTAGATTGTGGGTTCATGCCCCCCGATGACACGCTTGAGTGACAGAAACATGAGTCTAGGGGATGTGATGTTGCCACAAGGGGGAAAACAACGGTGCTTGTAACCGCGGTTACAAGGATTGTTTACTTTACGCAAAGTTCTTTTTATTGCAGTTGTCTGTTGCTTTGGGTTTACACTTTGGGTGGGGCTCGCAACTTAATACCAGCGAGATGTTCTGGATAGATATCTCAAGGTGGATGATTAGTAGTAGATGCAGATGGATTTCAGTCTACTTATTTTGGCGTACTGCCCGTGCTTTTGAGCCTCTTCCTTTCTTTTGTAGCATAGTTAGCATTGCGGTGCGTTCATAATCCTGTCAATTGCCCTTCTGTAATTTGTTTACCTCGCATAGCAGTTTTATCGTCTTTTGGGAGAGAGACATCACTAGTGAACATCACGTATCCCGGTCCATATCCTCATTATTATTTCCCAGCTATATTTACTTTACTGCTTTTATTTTCTATCATTATCCCTTGCGTTTTATCCTTTGTGAACAACAAGACCGGAGAGATTGACAACCTCTCTGAACTTCGTTGGGAACAAAGTTATCTGTGTCTGTGTGCAGGTCCACGTCAGTTGCGCTGCTGACACCTACTTATCATCTTGTGAGTCCTACTAGAGACAAACCTTGGTATCTTCACCGAGGGAAAACTGCGGCTGCACTACATCTCAACCTTCCACTTGGGGTAACCAACGAAGGGAGAGAAGCCATCAGTCGCCTGTCAAGCAGTCAAACAGAAATTGTCACTGCTGAAGGAAGTTTGTAAAGGTTTCAGAGATGTCTTGGATCATCTACCCGAAGTAAGAACTGGACAAGATCGAGGAGTTTGTTGCAGTGTAAAATAGGACGGAGAGAGTTTTGCTCTAGGTGTTCAATCACCAGTCCCTCCAACCAGACGTAGCACTTTGCAGAGTGTGAACGGGTTCACCAAGCATCGCTGTGTCAGGCTCGTTTTCATACTCGTATTTACTCTCAGTATTTACTCTATCGCCTGTTTGCCTTCAATGTTTCCTCTCGTCCCATTTACCTTTGCTTAAGCATGTCTTTAGATATCGCAATTCCTTTGAGTTACACTTAGTCCTTCGCTGTTGGTGTGTTTTCTTTCTAAGTTCCTAATTTTTTTTAGAAGTGATTATTCACCCCCTCTCCCTCTGATCATTCTTGAGGTTTCAATTGGTATCAGATCTAGGCACTCCCTACACTCTGCGTATTTTAGTCTAACCGCCTGGAGTGTTGTTAAGAATGTCGTTTGCATTTGTTCGCTCTGGCGAACCCATTCCTGTTTACAGAAGGACTATCCTTATTGGAAGGACAAGATGAATAGGAACATCATTGCCATCAACTCTGCTGCCTGGGAAACTGTGAAGCATGGTGTTCAAGTTAAAGACAAAAAAGCTCTCACCGCTGATGAGACGAAGAATATGGCTCTTGATTCTGAAGTCTAGGTATTCATCACGAATCATTTGACACCAGAAAAATATCATGAGGTGAAGAATATTCCTTCGGCCAAAGGTGTCTAGGACTATCTTGAGAAAATTTGTGAAGGTTTCTCTACTCAGAAAGATGCTTGCATTGACACACTCCGAATCAAATTCTATCGTTTCAAGCGACTCGAGGGAGAAAAGGTTACCTCCATCTACATCAGACTCACTTCTCTCTCAAATGATTTGATTTTCCTCGGTGCTGAAGACATAACCAGCCATATGGTGGTTAGAACTTTGCGTCGCTCTTTTGACGATTCCTTCAATCATATCGTGTTGATGATCAAAGAAAGGACTGACATCAGAAACATTGTCGCTGCTGATATTCTCGAGAGACTCACCACCCTTGAGATGGAAGAAGAAGAGAAGCGTGATGTGAATGGAACTCGAAGGATAACTCATGCGCTCAAGGCCAAAGCCTCACGCCACTCCTCTTCTGACGCCAGTTCAGACTCTGGAGGTGCCTCAGATGACCCCGAGAATGTTGGACAAGATCTGGCACTATAATGGAACGGTCCAACCGCTTCCAGAGAAATAATTCCTCTTCAACAAAGAAAAGTTACTCTTCCATAAATTCAAGCAATTCATCACATCATCGATCATCATCCAGAAGCTCTTCAGTGAAGGATAATTGCTGTTATAAATGCAAGAAACCAGGTCATTTCATTGCTGATTGTCCTCTCTGGGAAATTGAACATAGATCCAATCATTCACACATCAACTCTTCGAGCAAGTCTCATAGATTGAGAAAAAACGATGAGTCTAAGAGATATGATTCATAGCCCAAAAAAGACAAGAAAGATGATTCTGAAGATGACAAGTAGAAGAAGTATAACAAGAAGCGCGAGACTTCTTCCTTGCCTCATTCCTCTCGGCGCAAGAATTCTCACCGTGCCAAAGCCTATCTGGGTAAAGAGATGAACTTTTAAGAAGATGCCTCTGGGACGGAAGCTGAATCAAACTCAGGGTCTGGTTCTGGTTCTGAGTCTGATGGTGTTGATGGCCTAGCATTTGCTTCAAAAAAGGCACCAAGCTCATTCTTCACCAACCAAAGCAATGAAGATGAAACTCCAGCTTACTTCTTCATGGCCAAGGCAAAGGTATCTTCTTCTAAGAATTCCTACGATACTTATGATGAATCTGCTTATGAAAGTCACTCTAGAATAAGCTATGCCAAACTTGCTAATATTGCCTCTATCCAACAAGATGAACTAGACTCTCTGAGTGAAACTATTCAAAAATCTGAGACTTTGTTGATCGATGAGATTGAGAAAGGCCAAACTTTGACAAATGAGCATGCTGCTCTGTAAGGCCTGATATGCGGTACTGTTCCAGATCTAAATGTTTCCATCCAGATCCGGGGACGAAGCACATATCGGTCCCACCGCGACATATGACATAGCCATATGCCCCGGATTTCCAACATGATATCACAACATTACAGATACAAGGATACAACATCTCATACAATCGGCATACAACTTCCTTAATACAATATAACAGCGGAAGATACATGTCTGAGTACAGGCTACAATCAAATGCCTAGTGGCAAAGAGAAAAACATCGATCCCCATAACCACACGGGTCCAGGCCCTCTGCCGGGATCCGCCTAACTAGTCGTCGTCGAGTCTCCACGTGAAACGTCGATCACCATACTTGGTTTCGATCAAGAACCCTGAAAAGAGTTTGGGGGTAGTATCATGAGTAAAGAAGTACTCATCATCCAAATGTAGTGGTCAACTGACCCAGCAAGGACTTCATCACTCGTCATTCTAGGACAACTAGTAGTTTACGGTGAGGATGGGATAAGTGGTGAGGTTGCTGTCGCACTAGCATTTATGAAGTGGCTAACGATCTAGAGAGTAAGATAAGAAGCCAAGCATTCGATGAGGAATCGCCTCCAACAAGTCTGCTATCCACCTACTACGCAAACATAACACCTATCCTATCCTTGTCCTCCTATTCACATCCCGACTAAGAAGAAGCAGTCAAGGCACACACACGTTGATCAAGTTATATTAAGATTATCTCGGTTGTTGTTGTCTATGAACAAGGAGTAGGTCTCAAGTCGTCCATAACCATGGACACGGCTTCTCGAAAAGATTTAACCCTGCAGGGGTGTACCAACTACCCATTACAAGGCTCCGCACGCACGCCCATCACTCTCAGTTGCTACCCATCATAGGCAACCATTTTATGATTTACATCCGAGAGATCCAAAACGACAGGTCCCTCTAACTAACAACGAACAAATCCGGGTGGCCCCCGGAGAGTCGACACCCAATCCAAAACCTTGCCACGCTCTCAGATCGGAATCTTCCGTCTCAACAGGTTTGGGTTACCGAGACGCCTCACGTGAGGCCTCGGGCCCTCGCCGGTCAAAGGTGGACCAATAGGGAAACTAAGTCCTCACTGGTCCGGGTTTTTTTAAAGGATGTCTGCCAGGAGCTACCCGACAGGCATATATGCATGGTTTTCAAATGGTAAATCAGCTTGGGCCACCTCTAGAAATGTTTGAAGCTAGGTAGGTAAGAAAAGGGGACCCCATAAAATCCCACACGCGGTTAGGCACGCTCAGTCTTAAAACCAATACCCAGAACTCGGGTCCTACGTGACTCAAATGGAACAAAGCGTCGGGGCGGGATAGCCTAGACCTTCCATCCTTCGTCGAATATAGTCAACATTATAATAATCATATCATCAACAACAATAATATAATAATGTGATAGCCCAAACCAAGGAGTAACAGGGTAACATCGTAGCATCCTAAGCATGCATACTAAGCAGGGGCTGAGCAACGAGCAATAGTAACATAGCAGTACAAGGTTTGCTGGGAGGGGACATGGCTGTATCGGTTTGAAAGAGGCTGTAAACATGTGGTAGGATCAAACATTGAACCTAACCTAGACTAGCATGCAAACCGCTGGTTGAAATAGAATGGATCATAAGTAATGTATAGTCCTTGCCTGTTGATAAGTCGGGTTCCGAAGGTGTAGTTGATCGCAAGCTCGCAACGTCTCCGAGAGGTACCCGCGGAAGCACACAAGACGGTAAACACTGGAAAGCCATCAACGAGCAAGCATCTATTACTACGAGGCAAACACGAGCAAGCATCAACAAGAAGGAAACACGAGACATCGCACCTACCGCCGAGAGCGGTTACTAAAAGTTAAGTGGAGTACTCGTCGCACACGACGATACTTCACGTTTACGATGGTTCAAGTTGTTTAGCTACAAAAGGTGAGAAAAAGGTTGTTAACATGGCATATCACTCAAGCATGGCATGTCAAACAAACATAGCAAAAGGTGAAGCATAAATAAACTATCTAATCTAGTCACTTTAAGTGGGGGGTAAAACCTATACATGCCAACTATTATGGACCCCACGATAATTATAATGTTTGATACTTTTTTTCCCTAAACAATATTTTATTATTTTTATTACGAAGCAAGAGAAGCATAAACACAATCTACATGCAATTCTCCCCCTCAAAAAAAATCTACATGCAATTCTAGTCAAGTTACATATAAAGAACATTTTAAACGGAGCAACGGCTAAAAAGTTATTAAAGAAACAGTTTACGGTGGCAAGGTTGTAATTAGTATTTAAACAATATGTAAACAAGGTCAGACATGGCAACAAAGCACATTTTATTAAACTACACAAAATTCTAAGCAAGTTTCATGTTTAACGCATCGCGATCCGAGCTACCGTTAAAAAGATATCGCCGTTGCAAAATTACTAACACAATCTGCCAAAATAATAAAAAACCTAGCAAAAAAAACTAAACGGGCCGAAACAGAGGCAATCAGGCCCAACAGTAAATAAATAATAATAAAAAGGAAAGGCGGTGGGCATGCTCACCATGTGCCAAGCCCAGCCGGCAGAGGAGGCGCGGGATAAGGGAGCCTCGCCCCTGGGCGAATGATAGCGCAAGGGGAGACGGGACGGCCTGGCAGGCGCTGGTCCACGTGGTCGCTGGGCCTAGGAGCTGGGCCGTCGCTGGTGCGGACCACTCGGGCGGCCAAGGGTGAACGGTTGCTGGGCGACGGGGCTTCGTGCTCCTCCCGCCGAACGAAGACGGTGGCGGCTGATGCAGCTACCTCGCCGGCTGCCGACTGGAGGTGGCCACCGGAGGGCGGCGCGGTCGTCGAGGGTGGTCGTCCTTGGGCGTGGGAGACGAGGGGTGCCGGATCTGGCGGTTCAGGCGGTGGCGTCGAGCTCGCGCTCGGGTCCATGGAGGCTCGGGGTTTGCTCTGAGAGAGAGGAGGGAGATGAGGGAGAGAGGAGAAGGGAGGAGACGAGAGGGAAGCCACGGGGCGACCTGGGGCACGCGGCTCCTCGTCCTCGCCGGAGGGAGGAGCGCCGGCCGGCCTGCGGTGCTTGGCTGCGACGAAGCGGCGGGGAAGACGGCTCGGGTGGTGGAGTTCCACGCGTGCTGGCTGGGTGCAAGTGGTGACGTGGCACGCTCCCATCCATCCAATCCAGATCAGACGGCTGAGATCGCAGGATCTGGATCTGAGGTGGTTGGTGGCTGGTTCTCCATGTGGCGGCTGTGGAGAGGGCAGGCACGAAAACTAAGGGAGGCTAGGTGCTAGGGTTTGCCAGATTTGGAAGGGGGCTTGACTATTTATAGAAGGAGGTTAGGGATGCTAAATGGGTTGTTTTTGGGTCTGTTAGAGGGGTTTTGGGCTTAGATTTTCAGGTGGGCTAGATTCAGAGGATAAGAGGGAAATATTGTTGGCCGGTTGGCTGCCCGCGTGAAATTTTATAAATACGCCCATGGAATTACACCGGCTACTATGCCTGGCACATCCAGTCGTTTAACTACCCGACGAAGTCGGAATCGCACAAAAATTGAAACACATCGTCACCACATTATAACCACGTCGTCTACAACGTTTCGCATAGAACCGAGAACGTCAAAACCCGCCCGACAAAATAACCCATTTAAATATAAAAGGGGGGTTTTTCCGCACCGATGGTGAAGGCTGGTCTTGTGCCGGTTGTCGCGACGGTGCTCGGGAGAACCCGGTGTCGCAATGGTCGAGTGTCACGGTGGAAAATGTCGGTCTCCGTCCGGTACGAGATAAGAGGGGGAAAAAATAATCGCCAATCGATAAATCGGGGATGCAAACACCGCAAACAAATCAGACAATCAAAAAATTCACACCAAAAACAAATTTTTTAATTTTTGTGAAATCTGGGCTGTTACATGATTTGAAGGAGAAGTATGATAATATTTGTTCTCGGCATGATCTTCTCTCAGTTGACTAGGAAAAGCTAACCTATGAATTCCTTCAAAGGAAAATGGCTCTCTAGAAACTGAGAGAGGCTCATGAAGAGTTGGAAAATGTCAATCCCACTCTCATTGCTCAACAGGGCTCAGAAGCTAAAAATGATTCTATTTCACCTTGCTTAACTTGTTTGGAACGAATTAAAATTGAGTCCACTTCTAAGAAATCGAAAGGAAAAGAACCTATTATCATTGATGATACTAATCCCTCGGTCGAGGAAAATTCTGCTGTTACCGAGGAACTCCTCAGGTTGAAAGATTTATTTGATACAGGAATATTTAAAAGTGTTCAGGGACACCAGTACCTATGTGATATCCTATAGAAGGATCTCCTTCAGAGGAATCCTCGAAAGGAAGGTGTTGGTTTCGAAAGGAAACTACACCCTGATGGCACCTACTCGGATCCCGAACAGTATCCTAAAACTGTTTGGGTTCTAGAGAAGGAAAAACCCATTGATATTTCTAACCTTTCAGGTTTTAGCTGCAAGATTGATAAGGCTATTGTTGATGAATCACTTGATTCTAACTACAAGCTTATCAAATATCCGGAAGGAAAGGTTTCCGCTGAGTTCCTTGGTACTCCTACAAAGAATGGTTTATATAAGCGATAAATTTGGGTTCGCAAATATCTTGTAGAAAAACTAGCCGCTAACCATTCTATGCAGGGAAAGTCTACGGTACCATCGAGACACTAATATTCTCTCGAGGATAGAAATGAACCTCTGGTACCTCCATCAAATGTTCACCAGAAGGAATACTATCGAGTAGATAGAAACGTTTATCGCCATCGTGATAACAATGATAAAATTGCCTTTACTTAACATGACTCTAACCCCTCGTCGAGGAATTATATTTATGGTGTGCTTGATGGTTCCCCTCATCAATTTGATCATGTTCGCTATAATACTGCTTCTTCATCAAGCACTTCCATGCCTTCTTAGTCACCTGCTTGTTTTTGGGTGGTTAAGAAGAGCTAATTCTTCTTCAGGGCTATGTCTCCGGTGGATGCGAATGGGTCATGGACCGTGGTTGCGCTAATCATATGACCGGAGACAAAGAGTTTCTTACCGAAGAAAAACTTACACAATCTTCTCGGAGATATATTACCTTCGGTGACAACAACAAGAGAAAAGTACTCGGTTTGGGTAAGGTTGCTCTAACGAAGTATAAGCATATTTTTATTTATCATTTTGGTCAATATTTTAATTGCATAATTTTCTTGAGATTATTTCATGAATTTAGAAATTTATTTCATATTTTTCTAATAGATATTTGATTTTATAGAATTGTTTGAAGTTTCGGATTTAAAGAAAAAAACTGTAGCCGCCTTAGGCCCAGTAGCCTTTCTCCGCCACGGGCGTAATAGAGTCCAAATAGGTTTGAATTGTTTTTTTTCTTTTCTTTTTGATGCCTATATATAGAATTTTTGGAAATTCTTTTTTTTCTCGAAACCCTAGCCGCTGTGGGTCCCGTTTCGCCGCGCCGCCGCCGCCGCTTCTCGCCGGAGCATCGCCGGATTCCGCCCCGGCAGCCTCCCGCGCGACCTCCATCTAGCACCACGCCGCGCCGCCGCACACCGGAGCCCGGCCGGCCCCGACCCGAGTCGGGCCCGCGCCGCTCCGTGGTCGCCCGCCTCCCTCCAGCCATCACTAGAGCCGCCGCACCACCGCGCCGGGCTCGCGCCGCTAGGACGCCACCGCGCCTCCCGCGCCCTGCGCGACCTCCTCGCCCGTCCTTGGCGGCAACCACAGCGCCACCCCACCAGTGTCGCCTCGCCAGACCGCCGTCTCCGCCCGCCAGTGCCGCCGGAAGACCACGCCGGAGCGCTGCCGCTCACCGGAGTGGGCTACCGCCACCAACCACCACGGTGAGCCCGAGCTCCTCTATTGGCCATTGGATCTGGGGCCAATGGCCCAGATTAGATCTAGAGGAGTTTTTTATTTAGGTCAAACCGGTTAACTCTGGTTTTCTCTGGTTAACCGGAGCAGACGGAATCCTCTATCCAGCGAACGTGCACTAGTTAATGCTCTAAACGAACGCCGTTCGTCCCGTAGCGTCCAGGGGCCTATTCGTAAGGTAAATTTATTTTTAATCACGGATAAGTCCTTTTTCACAGATTGCACCCTAGAACCGTTCCGGCCGTATCTTTTAAACCGTCTATCGGAATTAGGTGATTCTTTTTACTATGCACTCGTATCGATCATTAGTTTATCATAGAGTTAACTTTCCACACATTTGCACATTTTTGAATTTGAATTTATTCAAATTCAAATTCAAACTTCCGGAGGCCGTATCTTTTATACCGTTGATCCAATTCGATTAATTGTTTTTGCGTTGGATCACTCATGTCATATACTTTCTGCCCACATCATTTATCCACCATATTCAAATACTTTTTTATCTGTGTGAATTGAAATTTAATTCAAACTTCAACCGGCTATGACTCGTGTTGTAGTTTTCCGTTTCACGTGATTCTTTTTGCATATTGGATCATATGAGACATCCTATCAACAATACCCACACACCTTTTCATATTGGCATGATGTTCAACTTGAGTTCATAATGAATTTGGTCATAACCTTTGATATTGACAATTCTTTATCCGTTGACTCTCTCGAGTTCACGTTTCACCTACCACCTTCGATCACATCGCCACCTATACTTTTCGAGCCTAGTTGTTTGTTGCTAAATCTTATTGTGTTGATTTGTTGATCTTGTGGTTCCTTTTGGCGTGATTTCTTATGTGGTATCTTTCCTTTACGATAGATTGCTTGGAGTGTGACGAGTAGAGTTACCTGGATTGTGAGAGTGAAGAACTTCATCGAATGTATAAGGCAAGTTACACTTTGACCATACCTCATCCTATATTTTTCATTATGCATTTAGCAATCTATCACCCTATGCATGTGTAGGACTAGTATACATAATTATGCTGCAAACCTGGTAGGATAGTCATATGATCTGATCCTGTATTCTTTGTCGCCCTAGTTCTTATTTGTTATATATTGCTATGCTTGTAGACGGGGATTGGTTTGAGATTACATTGAGCTATGTGAGGATTTAATGACTTGACTAGAAAACCTTAATTAGAATACACCTCTGGACGGGAAGGGAGTGCTTTCTGGGGGCTCGTACCTTATCTAAGGCGAGACCAGGTTGTACCCCTAATGGATGGTATTGGTGGTATAAATAACATCATGGTATCTAACCTCTGAACGTAAGTGGGCGTCGTCCAGGCTCAAAAAGATCAGACATACTTGGTGACTAGGAGCTTCCATGTACATCCGCTGGCCATATGGGCGCTGGCTTAGTTGAGTACAGTGTAGGAAGCCTCTCCCGTGCAAAGCTAGCAGATGTAGATGTGATATGTGTACCGGCTTGCCGTTGGGTGTAGGTGACCTCTTCTGAAAGACTTCGTCTCAATCTTTGGGTTGATTACAGTGGATAAAGTGCACAAACCTCTGCAGAGCGTACAAACTAATCATGATTAGCCGTGTCCCCGGTTATGGACGACCTTGACCTACTAGATATTACTGTTACTGGATGATCTTGACAGATGAATCACCTTAATAAAACTTGAGTGGGAAAGATTTTAATAAAGGGTGGGTTGCAATTGGTGTAGCCCAGTTCAACCTTAATTAGAAAGACAAATTAAAATTTGACTTAGGTAGATTGGGAAAAATCAGATTTCTACAAAATAAAACCATAAGGCTTCCTTTGACTTACCTTGCATGTAGCGATAGGTCTGTTATATCCTTTTTCGCGTGACTTGCCGTACAAATCGGATGTACTGACCCGTTGTCGGGCTGTAACCTTCGGTGTTGCAGGATTTTATACGAAGAGTAAGTGATGCGATGTAGGGTTACGATGTCTATACTCAACTATGCCGGTGGAGTTTATGGACGCCAGGAAGCTCTTTATTGTTTTTCGCTCTATTCTATTTGTAAGCTAGCCTTGAGCTATGCAGGTATGCTTTATTGTAATACTGCATCTTCGATGTAATATATATGACATGTGGTTAATTCTTGATATTACATCATGTACTGTGTGTGCTAGATGATGATATAGGAACTAGCACAGAATGCACAGAGACTTTGATTCTTAGCGAATCGGGTCGTTACACTTTCACTCACTATTTTTCTATGCACATGTTAAATGGAAAGCCTGAACTAGTGTGACTCCTGGACTTCAACACAGAATGAGTTAATAGGCCAAGAGAGGCCAATGAGCCCAATGTGTGGTTGTACTCTTTGTCTTGGATTACCATACAAGAACTCAGACTTAAGGCGGTGTTCAACGAGACAACCCACTGTGTACTCCTACACAACCTCTCATCGTTCACCTTGTTTAGGTCAAGTTAACCAACACATTTCCACCATCATCACATGATCACTACCATCCCTACTCACATAAGAGTAACCTCATTGTAACAGTCTAAGCATGCAATAAGCAGTAACAGTTGTAGGGGCCACATGATATCAACCAACTTCCACATCTGCTAGGATTGTGGTTTGCTTACTACTGTGACAAAATGATAGGTAATGCAAAGGAATAGGTTCAACTATGCGGTAGAAACGTATCATGTTGACATCCTAAACTTGCATAAGCGAGAATGAGAGGGAACTGGGGTTTTATCGACATGATCAATGGGGTTTGCTTGCCTTGTTGACGATACACGGGTTACTGGTCTTCTGCCACGGGGACGTAGTCCGTCGTGGAAACACTGTTACCGAAGCAACTATTATCTAAGGGGAACAAACAAAGCATGTACAATGGTCAAGCACATGGTATGGTTGTGATTAAATGATCTACATGGTACTGGTTTGTTGATGATTCCATTTAAATGAAGAGTATTGCAAAAGAATTGCAACTTCAAACTCCAAATTTGAATTCAAAAAGGGTTCATATGCACAATTGCCATTGTTCAGCCATTATAGAATGGTCAAACATGAAAAGATAGTGCATATTCAAAATCCTTGCATTTTCCTGATAATTGTTCATATATTATATGCTTAATTTGTAGTTATAGTTAATTTTCTAGGATTTATTTAAATTTGTGTATTTTCTGGAATTTCTGAAAATAGAAAATTGATTTAATGCGTCATGCTTGCGTCAACATGATGTGGGGGTGGGGATGACAAGTGGCGCCATGATGTCAGTTTCAGTGGGATTAATACCGGTTTATTTAAATTAACCAGAGGTTAATTAGGGCCATGGGCCCACATGTCAGTGAGGTTTAGGGGGGATTAGCTTAAGCTAATCCATGCCACGTTGGCACGCTGGCGGCTTGTCGCCGGCGACACCAGTACACGGCGGCGCCCACGGGGTCGGTGCTCCCGGCCACCAAATGGCACGCAGAGGGCACCAAAAGAACGCCCGTGCACGCGCGCGTCATCCTTCACCCACGGGGAGGCTCAGGGGTCGTCGGAGCCTCGTCGACGACGTGCTCGGGCGGCGTCCGTAGCCTCTCCGTGGTGAAAACGACGACTGAGGCCACGGGGAGGAGCGCGGAGAGAGGGGAAAATACCAGTGGCTCACCTCTAACGCGACAGTGAAGACGGCAAAGACTGGGAAGGCATGACGGCGACAAGCTCCTCGTAGGGATCCCGCGGTGGCCGGCGGTGAATAGGTGAACGGGGCGACGTGCTCGGGGCTCCTTGGGCCGATTGCTTGCTCACGGCGATCAAGTCGACGGCGGCGAGTCTTCTGGACATCTCGGGGCAGCTTGAGGAGGCCGGTGGCCACGCGGGTGCGGCGGCGTGCTCCGCAGCGGCGCTCGGGCGGGGTTGCGAACGACGAGAGGATACAAGGAGATTGAGCGGAAAGAGGGGGAATAGAGCCACAGCGTCGAGGGTGTCTCCGTGGCGCTCCTAGACGGCCTTGGAGGCAGCGGCGTGGCGTCGACAGCCACGACGGCGACGACATGGCCGGCACGCAGCTGTGTTCTCGTGCCCGGCGAAGACGACAAGGTTGTGGGGTGGGATTGGGCCGGCCTAGGGGTAAGTTGGGCCAGAAGCCAGGTAAGCTTCTTTCTATTTTTTTTTCTGAATTTTGTTTGCTCTGATAAATAAATACCAAAGTATTTTTTATAAATGCCCAAACTTTTTATATGGACTTACATGACCTATATATAGTCACTCCCAAGTTCTGGACATTTTTTAAATTCAAAATATTTGAATTCAAATTCAAATAGGAGTATTATTTAATTTCCAATGCCTTTATGGACTTTTTGAAAAATTAGTGAGCATGGGTTTGAATCCAATTCACTTCATATGTGATCACACTCATTTGTGGGACTTTTTAAAAAGTTCAAAGGATTTTTGGAAGCAACTTTTAAAATGGCCATTTGAATTAAATCCATTTGGGGCTTTCTTCTTTCCCCATTTCAATTTCCTTTTGAAATTTTTACATGATGCAAGGTGAGACTAAACCTTAGCACATACCTAACTTGGAATTGTGACAAATCGCCCGCACTAAAATGAATCTCGTCCTGAGATTCAGAAGTCGTCGGGAGGAAGGTGGGGTACTCGGCACAGAGACAGTCTTCTCTTTCCCATGTTGCTTCTTTCTCTGAGTGGTGTGACCATTGCACTTTCAGAAACTTGATCTTCTGACGACGAGTGCTACGCTCTGCGGAATCAATAATACAAGCGGGGTACTCTCGATAAGAAAGGTCATCTTGTAGATCAAACGTTTCATGTTCGAATTCACGGATGGGGTCCTTGAAGCAACTCCTGAGTTGTGACACATGGAATACATCATGTACTCGGGAAAGGTGCGGGGGTAGTTCAAGTTGGTAGGAAACTTCTCCACGTTTAGCAAGAATGCGGAAAGTTCCAATGTAACGTGTGGCCAACTTGCCTTTGATACCGAATCGTTGGGTTCCATTTAGAGGAGTAACCCGAAGGTAAGCCTTCTCTTCCAGATTGTAACTTTCTTGCCTATGATGACGATCATAGTAGCTTTTCTGACGAGACTGGGCGGCTTTCAATTGATCACAAAAAAAGCGAACTTGCTCTTCTGCTTCCTTGATCATATCCGGTCCAAAGAATTGTCTTTCACCGGTTTCTGACGAGTTTAGGGGTGTTGGACATCTTCGTCCATATAGGAATTCAAAAGGATCCATGTTCAGACTAGATTGGAAACTATTGTTATAAGAAAATTCGGCGAATGGAAGAGAATTCTCCCAATTCTTTCCGAAAGAGATAACACAAGCTCTGAGCATGTCTTCGAGAATTTGGTTAACCCTTTCAACCTGACCGCTAGACTGGGGATGGAAAGCTGTACTAAAGGAGAGATGAGGTCCCATACCATTCTGAAAACTTTCCCATAATCTACAGGTGAAAAGGCTACCTCGATCAGAATTGATTTCCAAAGGAACACCATGAAGAGACACGATCCTAGAGACATACAAGTCCGCTAACTGGCTTGCAGTTATAGACTCACGAACGGGAAGGAAGTGAGCAACTTTGGAAAGTCAATCAATGACTATGAATATGGCATCATTTCCTTTCTGGATTTTTGGAAAGCCAGTGATGAAGTCCATGCTAACTTTGTCCCATTTCCACTCGGGAATAGGCAATGGTTGAAGAGTGGCAGCAGGTCTTTGATGTTCGGCCTTAATGCAACTACAAACATCACATTCGGCAACATATTGAGCAATGTCTCTCTTCATCCTAGTCCACCAAAATCTCTAGCGTAGATCTCGGTACATTTTTGTGCTACCGGGATGAATCAAGAGGGGAGTGTCATGGGCTTATTTAAGGATTAGTTGCTTTAGATCCCTATTCTTAGGTACTACCAAACGATTTTCAAATAATATCGTTCCTTTGCTATATGTGGAGAAACATTTAGCAACTCCGCTAGCAATGTTCTCCTTGATCCGGCGAACACCTCGTGCACGCCTTTGGGAAACTATGATTTGATCCTCAAGAATTGGTTTGGCCACCAAGGTAGATAGGAATCCATGAGGAACAATCTCGATATTGAGTTTTCGAAGTTCCTCTTGAAGAAGTGGTTGATACTGTTGTAACGTGAGGTTGTTAAAATACGAATTACGACTTAGTGCATCAACCATGACATTGGCTTTGCCTGGAGTGAAAGAAATTTCTAAGTCATAATCTTTTATCAACTCTATCCAGCGTCTTTGCCCGAGATTAAGATCTGGCTAGGTGAATATGTATTTGAGGCTTTGATGGTCGGAATAGATCTCACAATGATTACCAAGGAGGTAATGTCGCCAAGTCTTCAAGGCATGAACTACGGCAGCGAGTTCAAGATCTTGGGTAGGGTAGTTCTCTTCATGTGGACGCAACTGGCGTGAAGCGTATGCTAACGCATGTCGGTCCTGCATAAGTATGCACCCTAACCCTTGTCGTGAAGCATCACAATAGATCTTGAAATTCTTTTTGGTGTCTAGAGGCGCAAGTACGGGTGCAGAAGTCAATCTTCTTTTCATCTCTTGAAATATTTCCTCGCACTTGGGGGTCCATTCGAATTTCTTATCTTCCTTGAGGAGTTCATTTAGAGGCTTTTCAATTTTGAAGAAGTTCTTAACGAAGCGGCGACCATAGCTTGCTAAGCCAAGAAAACGCCTAACTTGCTTAACCGATTCAGGTGGATTCCAACCAAGGATTGCCTAAACTCTCTCGGGATTGACAGCAATGGCTTTGGAAGAAATCATGTGGCCTAGGTAGGTCACTTCTGGTAGCCAGAATTCGCATTTGGAAAACTTTGCATAAAGGCGATGCTCTCGAAGTTTCATCAATTCCAACCTAAGATGCTCGACATGTTCTTCTTCGTTCTTCGAGTATATAAGGATGTAATCGAGGTAAACCACGACGAACTTGTCCAAATACTCCATGAAGATTGAATTCATCATGCGTGAGAAAGTGGCAGGGGTATTGGTTAAACCGAAGGACATGACGGTTTACTCATAAAGACCATAGCGAGTAGTGAAAGCCGTTTTGGGAATGTCCTCGTTTCTGATTTTGATTTGATGATAGCCTAATCTCAAATCCATTTTTGAGAAGACTGAGGATCCATCAAGTTGATCATAAAGATCATTGATCTTGGGAAGTGGGTACTTGTTATTTATTGTCGCTAGATTAAGCGGGCGATAATCTACTCACATCCTTTCTGTTCCATATTTATTCGTTAGGAACAGAACGGGTCGACCCCATGGCAATGAGCTAGGGGGATGATGCCTTTTGCCAACAAAACTTTGAATTGGATTTAAGCTCAGCTAACTCACGTGGGACCATTTTGTATGGGCGTTTGGAAATTGGGGCGGTTCCTGGCATAAGATCTACAATGAATTCTACACATCTGTCAGGAGACAAGATTTAAGGAGATGGATTAATAGATAGTTTTTCTGAGGATGGCCATGGCTTACTAGGGGCTACAACAGATATGTCAGAAACGCCACCTAACAATTCTTCCGGAAAGACAACAGAAATAGAGAGAAGGATTTTGCAATTACATCTGATTACGGAGAAACCTGGAATGACTCGAACAGCATAACGGCTGTAATTGCAAGAGAAATGAAAATTCTCACAATATTTTGACAACACTTATATAAGAAGTTCTAAACATGAAGTGCAAGGACTCTAGACAAACACAAACTTCGCTACAACTACAAGGAAGCAATCAACGAGATGTTCTAGTAAAGACATAGATGAGCCTAGTCCTATCTTCCCGTAGAAAAGATGAGGGTGACTCAGAACTCAGATCGATGATGGTAAGGAGAAAAAAAAGTCTTACGTTGTTCCCTTATACCCAAGTAACTATACAACTATAGAATGCTAGACTCGACATCGACCAAGGTTTGATAGTCCTATAGACAATCCTGCTCTGATACCAAGTCTGTCGGGACCAAGAATATGCGTACGTAATTCTAGCCACAATTCAATCATATGGAGAGCCAAGAGCCATACCCACTTGTCTAAGCAGACAAGGCCAAGTACAAGACACTCTCGGAAAGCTCGAACGTGAAGGGCATCCCATTAAAGCCCGGATGATCAACTGAGATGGGTCCTCATCGTCCACTCACAAGTCTAAATGCTTATGGGTGGTGAAATCCCATACTCATAGACAAGTCGCCTCAACGATATTGTCAACTGAACCATAACATTTACATAGGTAACTCCGGCCCGATTCACTTAGTCGGGGTCTCGGGCGGGCTCGATCGTACAATGAAGTGTGCCACGTGACGGGGTTACGTGCAATCGCATCGCGATGCTCCAAGCTGTGCACAACTCAGAGCCACCTGGCTCTAAGAAAGACCGCCGGTGAGAGCACAACTAAGCTATCGAACCCCACACTAAGACATGCACGTTATAATCATACACGCAACATACATGTCCAGTGTAAACAGCAGGTACTCATCACATGAACTCTACAAAATATACATCTTTATTTTCGTACATATAGAGTACACAAAGAGATCACATCACTATGATCCAACATTACATTAAACAACGGAAGCAACTTAGGTCTGAGTACAGACAAGTTTAACAAATGGCTTAGAGAAGCCTTATAGAAACATACATAACCCTTCCACGAGGGACCAGACTGCTATCTGGGACTATACTAGCTTAGTCCACGTCGAGATCCACGAAGAAGCCTCCATCAGGGTCAGGGGGTTTCATCTAAAAAAACATAAATAAGCAAACGTGAGTACAAAGTCGTACTCAGCAAGACTTACATCAGATCTATACTACTCATGCTCAAGTTTCAAGGCAAAGGGAGGCGGGGTTTTCAATGCAGAAGTGTCAGCTTTGTCTTGGCTAATCCTGTGCTACGAATACCAGAATGAGGTAAGAAACGTACTCGAGTCCAACTATCCAAGTCTCCAAACAATACACCACTATGGATCCTTCCTCGACTTCCCACGAGAAAGCAAACCATAGCACTCACACTTATCTTGGCAAGTTTTAGAGTAACCATTGAAGTTGTCTAATAATCAAGCATAGATCTCCAAGTAGTCCATTACCGCGGACGCGACTATTCAAATAGTTTTGTTAACCCTGTAGGGGTGTAAACTACACACACATGACCATCAGTTACCGCCAAGTACTCGTCACCATTCAAGGGGTGTCAGAGAGGATCTTCACCACGACACTTCGCTCACAACCGGTCTATTCCAAGAGTCGACTATCTGAGTTAGACCCCGCCCGAGAGTCCGGCCGAATCAATGTTACGGACTCAGAAAATGTAGGCAACCGAGACACCATCCTGACAGATGGTTTCACCGTCTCACAGATCCACCCACATATCTAAATGATGCAATCTTTCACTCACTATTTTTCTATGCACATGCCAAATGGAAAGCCCGAACTAGTGTGCCTCCTGGACTTCAATACGGAATGAGTTAATAGGACGAGAGGGGTCAGTGAGCCCAACGTGTGGTTGTACTCTTTGTCTTGGATTACCATACAAGAACTCGGAATTAAGGCGGTGTTCAACGAGACAACCCACTGTGTACTCCTACACAGCCTCTCATCGTTCACCTTGTTTGGGTCAAGTTCACCAACACATTTCCACCATCATCACATGATCACTAACATCCCGACTCACATAAGAGTAACCTCATTGTAACACTCTAAGCATGCAATAAGCAGTAACAGTTGCAGGGGCCACATGATATCAACCAACTCCTACATCTGCTAGGATTGTGGTTTGCATACTACTGTGACAAAATGATAGGTCATGCAAAGAAATAGGTTCAACTATGCGGTAGAAACGTATCATGGTGACATCCTAAACATGCATAAGCGAGCATGAGAGGGTATTGGGTTTTTATCGACATGATCAATGGGGTTAGCTTGCCTTGTTGACGATACACAGGTTACTGGTCTTCTGCCACGGGGACGTAGTCCGTCTCGAAAACACTGTTACCGAAGCAATCATCGTCGAGGGGGAACAAACAAAGAATGTACAATGCTCAAGCACATGATATGGTTGTGATTAAATGATGTACATGGTACTGGTTTGTTGATGATTCTATTCAAATGAAGTGTATTGCAAAATAATTGCAAATTCAAACTCCAAGTTTGAATTCAAAAAGGATTCATATGCACAATTGCCACTATTCACCCATTTTAAAATGTTCAAACATGAAAACATAGGGCATATTCGGAATCCTTGCATTTTTCTGATAATTTTTCATATATTATATGCTTAATTTGGAGTTATGGTTAATTTTCTAGGATTTATTGAAATTTGGGTATTTTATGGAATTTCTGAAAATAGAAAAGTGATTTAATGCGTCATGCTTGCGTCAGCATGACGTGGGGGTGGGGCTGACAAGTGGGGCCATGCTGTCAGTGTCAGTGGGATTAATCCTGGTTTATTTAAAGTAACCAGAGGTTAATTAGGGCCATGGGCCCACATGTTAGTGAGATTTAGGGGGGATTAGCTTAAGCTAATCCGTGCCACGTTGGCACGCTAGCGGCCTGTCGCTGGCGACACCAGTACACGGCGGCACCCACGGGGTCGGGGCTCCCGACCACCAAATGGCACGCAGAGGGCACCAAAAGGACGCCCATGCACACGCGCGTCATCCTGCACCCACGGGGAGGCTTGAGGGCCGCCGGAGCCTCGTCGGCGACGTGCTCGGGCGGCGGCCGTAGTTTGTCTGTGGTGATAACATCGACTGAGGCCACGGGGAGGAGCGCTGAGAGAGGGGAAACCACCAGTGGCTCACCCCTAACGTGACAACGAAGACAACGAAGGCTGGGAAGGCTTGATGGCGACAAGCTCCTCGTCGGGATCCCGCGGTGGCCGGCGGTGAAGAGGTGAAGGGGGCGACGGGCTCGGGGCTCCTTGGGCCTATTACTTGCGCATGGCGAGCAAGTCGACGGCGGCGAGTCTTCTGGACACGTCGGGGCAGCTCGAGGAGGCCGGTGGCCACGCGGGTGCGGCTGCATGCTCCACGGTGGCGCTCGGGTGGGGTTGCGAACGGCGAGAGGAGACAAGGAGATTGAGCGGCAAGAGGGGTATAGAGCCACAACGTCTAGGGCATCTCCGTGGCGCTCCTAGAAAGCCTGGGAGGCAGATGCGTGGCGTCGGCGACCACGACAGCCACGGCATGCCCGGCACGCAGCTGTGTGCTCGTCCCCGGGGAAGATGACAAGGTGGTGGGGTGGGCTTGGGACGGCCTAGGGTTAAGTTGGGCCAGAAGCCAGGTAAGCTTCTTTCCGTTTTTCTTTCTGTTTTATTTTTTTCTGACTTTTGTTTTCTCTGATAAATAAATACCAAAGTATTTTTATAAATGCCCAAATTTTTTATATGGATTTACATGACCTATATATAGTCACTCCCAAGTTCTGGACATTTTTTAAATTCAAAATATTTGAATTCAAATTCAAATAGGAGTATTATTTAATTTCCAATGCCTTTATGGACTTTTTGAAAAATCAGTGAGCATGGGTTTGAATCCAGTTCACTTGATATGTGATCACACTCATTTGTGGGTATTTTCAAAAAGTTCAAAGGATTTTTGGAAGCAACTTTTAAATTGGCCATTTGAATTAAATTCATTTGGGGCTTTCTTCTTTCCCCATTTCAATTTCCTTTTGAAATTTTTACATGATGCAAGGTGAGACTAAAACTTAGAACATACCTAACTTGGGGTTGTGACAGAAGGTGGCAAAAACATCTTTGTTAAGTAACTCTCTGTATGGGAGTAGCCGACTCTTGAGTATTGTTTGTTCTTTAGTGCCCTTATCCTGTTTTTTTTTCTAAGTTTAGGTGCACAAGACCCGGTGTTGATTTTTTTTGAAGAACATATAGCGTATGTCTTATTAATTAAGGTGAGGGGGGGGGTGATTGTTACAAGTGGGTTACTCACGAATGTGCAAGGCAGCGTGGCGGCTATCCAAAACGACCAAATAAAAAACTAGCTATCTCTACTAACCCATGTTATCCATTACCGATCTACTTCTAGCTAAACACCACTCGTGCCATTCCACGCCAATCTGGAGCACCAAAGTTGTGGGTAGAAGTGCCACTTTGTCGAAGATCCGGTGTTGAAGGAGTCATCAATAAATAAATTGAGGGTGTTGATGGATGTGATCCGGTATTTTCATACTCGGGAGCTGCGGGGTCATCAGAGCCGCCTCTGGCAGCTTCCCGAGTCGATGTCTGGGATATTGGAGAGTCCGCGTGTCGTAGAGGAGCGATGAAGGCTCTGACACTGTGCAAGGAGTACCATCCCGACATGAGGCCGGACCGGCTGGCGAAGGGCTTTCCTGAAATGAAAGCCGATGGTACTCAATTTCAGAGAGAGGACTATCAACAAGCCGCCAAGGAGACCCAGCTCTATGACACGGTCATAGCTGACGACGTTAATGTTGAAAGCTTCGAGTCGGGCTATAATGAGCAGGGCAAGAGGCCGAGTAATGACGACTCCGGTGGTGGCGTGCTTAAAGTCTGTTAGCTCGAAAAAAATGGCAGCCGGATCCCATGGCTCAACCACTCTGAACGATGTCCAGTCCTTGTGTTGAGGAGAAGATTCAGGATGCCCGATCCGCTGCGGATGCGGCTGCAGAATTATAAAGACCCCAAGTTATTTTTAAGTAAGCCGCTTGGTCGGCGTGTAATAGAGGAACTATAAATAGGGTACTTATAAATATTTTGTTTGCTCAAGGCAAGATTTGGAAAACATGATGAATCATGCTTTTGTGTTACTTGGTCAGTTTGCTTTGGCGATGATAATGAATGTGATAGCTCATATAGAAGCGACCATGCACGTGATATTGGCAATAACCTTTAATCAAATAAGTGTAGGATCAGCCGACTCCTTAGTAGGATCCTTCTGATTGACTTATAAAAAGGATTTATTGATCACATAGGTGCGTTGGCTGGTACTTCTCTATAAGCCGACATTGCATGAATTATTCTAGTGTTATCCTAATAGATTCAGGATCCACTTGGTATAATGTATATAGCCGGTGTTGATTGATCTAGTTATAGCACACTTAGGTCATATGTTAGCGAGTTTGCAATGAGCTATATAGGCAAAAATATGTTTCCTTGATAGGCTGTAGAAAATGAGGTTGTGCTAGAGCAAGAAATCATCAATAACCGAGATAAAATTATGAGGGAAGCCAACTTTCAAAGGTTGGCTTATATATTTCATTAATATATATGTGTAGTTACATGCTAGTATTACTAGCCTATTTACGTGTAATAGGGATGGAGTTGAGGAATATTCCACGGTCTGGGAGTCTCCTCCTCAAATGTGCGCGTGGTAGCTGACCCTCATATATCTATAGATACTAAGATTCGTTGTGTAAGTTTTTGCTTACTACGAACGATTCCTCCCATGGGGAGGATAACTTGTGCATACCGTCTTTTTTCTGGATCAAGCGGAGTACTAAGTCCCTTTCCTTGAAAGTTTGGCTCTTGATCCTGCGGCTATGGTAGAGTCACAGGTCTTGTTGGTAGATTGCTGACCGCGAAATTGCTAGGTCATGCTCTTTGTCCAATGTGTCGAGGGAGTTCTATCTTGCCTCCAAGTTTGTGGTCTCAACAAATGTCGTGACTTCGGGTGAGTCGTGACAGATGTCGCTTGGAAGCATGGCTTCTGCGCCATAGACCAGGAAGAAAGGCGTATATCTACTTGACCTATTGGAAGACATTTGTATGCTCCACAAAACAGAGGGTAGTTCTTCACCCAACAACCCGTTGTTTTCTCCGAGGGAATACTGAGTCAAGGTTGTTTGATACCTCACAATAAATCTTTATTTTCCCTTTCAGCTTGTCCAGTAGAATATGGATGAGCCACAGATGTGAGGTCAAGCCGTATATGTTCTTTCTGACAGAAAACACTACATGATTCCTGATGACCCACAAGTGTAGGGGATCGCGATAGTCTTTGCGGGTAAGATAACCCAATCTATTGATTCGACACAAGGGAAGCCAAAGAATATTTATAAGCTTTGATACTTGAGTTGTCAATTCAATCGAACCTGAAAGATACTTTCTGTGCAATGAGATATAAGTGGTAACGGTGGTATGGAAGTGATAATGGTAATGGATATAGTGGTGGCAAATCAACCGAAGTATAAATGGTAAAGTAAAGTAACTTGTAACAAGCAGAATTAAAACACTGTAGGCTAGGGGGACGGATGGTTGGGCGCTGCATGGACGAGAGACATCATGTATTTTACTTGGGTCAAGGCACACAAAAAAGTAATGATCATCTAGGCATACATCAAACATTAGGCATGTATCCCAAAGGTAGTTGTACTTGCTTGCAATAAGAACTCGCACAACATCTTTTGTCCTACCATCCTTCTACAAACGGTGTCAAAAAGAACTTATGGAGATTAAGGTGCTCCTATTAAAGAGCACCGGAACAAAGCATTAAGAATCAATCGATACATGGAATCCACAAATTATAGTCCATCCCCTTTGGTGTCCCAAGCTGTCACCATTGAGATCGCCGGTTCCGGACTATAATAGGTGCATAGAACTCATAGATAGGATCAAGAACACGAATATATTCATGAAAAAGCATATGGTTCAGATCTGAAATCATGGCACTCGGGCCCAAAGTGACAAGCAATAAGAACAATAAGTTGTAGCAAAGATGATAAACACCATAGTAGATGATAGGCAACATGCCCCCAACAATCTAAATCTAACTCATCCAATCCCTACCATCCCCTTTGCCTGAGCAGGGAATTACTCACACATGAAAGGAGAATTCATGGAGGGATGATGGAGTGGCGATGATTCCCCCTCACCGGAGGCCAAAACAGCCTCCAGATTAGCTCTCTCGGAGAAGAACAGAGGGTGGCGGCGGCTCAACGACGAGAATTGGAAACGCGACTTCTGTTCTGGGGTTTCTTCGCTGAGGGTAAAAATAGGAGTCCTATTAGGCAAACAGAGGGGGTGTGGCCCTCCCAGGCGCCCTGGTGGCGCGGCCAGGGGCCAGACCGTGCCACTTGGTTGCCTGGGCCAGGGGCAGCCCCCCTCTGGCCCTTCTTCTGACAGGTGGTTCCTCCAGGTGCGTGGATTTTCTGTATTTTTACTGGAATTTTCTTGGACACCTAAAAATCCATTTTTCTGCACACACTACTGGAAACAGGTTCTTTACCATCTGTTTTTTCTTTGCCGACTGTTTTTCATCGGGGCGGATGGCAAAGAGATAATTTGCCGTCCGCTGACCTAAACACGAACGGCAAACAATAAACTGTCGGTATTTTAATTCTTTGCCGCCCGTTTTATAAAGGCGGGCGGCAAAGAGAAGAATAGCGGACGGTAAACATTCGATCACGTGCACTAAGGTGCTTTGCCGTATGCTTTGGGTAGGCGGACGGTAAAGAAATCATACGCAGTCGGCAAAGAGGCTAACCCCATTAACCCCTAACGGGCTATTCTAAAAAAAACCCCTAACGGGCTCACCCTCTCTCTCCCCCCACGCAACTGTCCCTCAACCCTTTCTCCCTCCACTCCACGAACGTCTCCCACACCGCGCCGCCCCTCGCCGCCAGCCTCCCCTCGTCGCCAACCCCACCACCGCCCCTTCCCATCCCTTCCCCTCCCCCTCCCCTCCTCACGGCGGCCCGATAAGATCCGCCGCCGTCAAGGACCGCAGCGGCGACGAGCCCGGCCACCGCCCCAGCTACTGCAGTCTCTGTCCCTCGCCGGCGAGCCTCCATCTTTGCGGCCGCACTCAAGTACTCCTTCGCCGCGCTCCTGCTCTTTGTCCTCATCGCTCTCCTCTGACTGTGAGTGAAGCTTGTTCCCTTCTTCTTCTCTGTACGCCCATGACTCCACCCCTACACTGCACGTTCTTTGCAAAATATACAATCTTTGCTAAGTACCCAGTGTGCTTTGCGGCAACGAATGCGTGTACAATTTTGAGAGTTTGAAGTACAAATGCAATAATGTTGTACAACTTTCTTTCACCATGCCAACGCTAGTAGGTAGATGAGACAATCTTTGGCACACCACTCTTTCTAATGAATATAGATAATTAAAAAATGGTATATTATCCATGTATATGTTTGGAATAACTTATTGGAATTGTAATAAATAAAACACCAAGGGATCCTATCCTAGTTATAAATATAATTTGCGAAGAATAAAAGCCAATGCCTAGTTCTTTTATTTTGTTGTTTGAACCTGATTAGTGGATCACCATCCACTCTTGATAGGAACAATGGAGAAATATATATATTTAAAACTCTAAATGACCAAAGAGCAAGCTTAGCTGTCACCAGTTGAGCAAGCTACATGTTCCTCGTTTCATCATCCTTGCCAATCTATTTTATGGTACTACACTCAATCCATCACCACACGATAATGGAACAGTTGGAACAGAGATATATGATGTAGAACCATAATTCTGTGTGCACTTCTTGATACAAAAATAATCCCACATCAACAGTACAATTCAGGCGGATAGTTTCTGCATAAATGTTACTGAAATAACCAATCGATGTAACATGCATGACTACCTGCTGCAAGATATTTGTTTGAGAAAAAAACTGCTGCAAGATATAAAAAAGTATTAACACGCTATGCATTATATGGAAAAATGCTAAACTTAACGAAAACAATAGAAGTGAATCCTGAAAGGCACATATGTTCTGAAAGAAACATTTGTGGAAATACACAGAAGAGGAATCCTGCGTGGTAAAACGATTAGGATTGAAGCCCTTGCAGTTGCTGCTATGTTCAGGTTTTCAAGCAAAAATACTCATAATATTTGCCACCAGGTCGTTCCTTCTAGGCGTAAAGGAGAGTGAACTCAGTAATCCAAGTGCCAAGTGCCAATTTCTGAACTTATTAGCTATAGCAGAGACAACCGTGGTGCAAAGTGCCAACATAAATCGAGAAGCCAAATCTGAAATAATTTGTGAACTTAGCTAGCAGAGACAATAGAGGTTAGGCTCCGTTTGAAAGCCCGTGTAGATCTGTAGTGCTTAGCGTGAGGTTAATTATATTGATGGTTCATTGTAGCAGTAGTAGCAATCCAAATTATCATCTGAGCATGGTGTCGTATGAGGCATCTCCTTCAGTAATGTACACATGTAGACATGTTGTACAGAGAAAGGTCAAAATAAATTTGATTCTAATAGTCTTGTAAGAGAACATAGAGACTGATAAGAACTCAGGAGGAGGAAATACGTCACCGGATAAGTAAGATGAATATATTTATATCCACTTTTTAGCAGATTAAAATTAGAAATTTTGTAGTGATCTCGTAGTAACAAAGTTTGTCACGAACATACTATTTTAAAACTGTGCTAAGAACTGCACACATTGAAAGAGCGTGTCTTTATACCGCAATCCCTATGTGTGAGTTCAAGAAACAATATATCTTGAAAACTGGACACAACATTGAAGGCCATGGCAGATTTAATGGATACTAAATATATGTAAACAACAGTTTTTTTAATCACGTAACATTCTTATTCTCAAAATAAAGTAATTTTATTGGAGTTGAATTTGAGTGTGGTTTATGTGCATAGTGTGCTTGGTTAATTATATAGCTTAGATTTTCTCCCGTTACAACACACGGGTATGTTCGCTAGTTAGGTTTTTTTACAATCGAGTCATATCTTTTTTTGAAATTCCAATCGAGATAGATTTTTAAGTGGTTGTTATCTTTTGCTTGAATTAAAAAAATGGTCGAGGATTAGATTGGTCGATCTACACCGTAGTAATCTGTTATTACAATATGATTAGATCTTTAGAATTAAAAATATTGTAATGTTTTTGTTAGTTTAATTAGTAGGTTAGACTCCCCTTCTTGCCGACCACTTACCAATCCCTTCCTGGACCCCCCCTCCTCGCAGGTCCTCGCCGGCGCCCATTTGCTCCCTCCCTCGGCTACCTCTTCTTAGCTTCCTCCCTCATCACTGACATAGCAGGTAACCCATCCTACTTTAGTTTGTTATATATGTTCTGGCCTTCGTGTCGACGACACTAGCTAGCTAAGTAAAGTCACGTAACCAATATGCGTCTCCCGTTCGAAAGAGTTACAATTATAAATATGCATGCATTTGCATATTTATAAGTGTGATTCTTTTGAATTGTCCAACGTTATCCATGGACAGCCCGGGTATGTGTAGATTGGGTTCGTTTTCCCATGCTCAGCTTCAGATCCGATGCAGAGTTTCGACAGTGCCTCCTTATTGTTCTCTGGGTACACATCCTCTTGGTTGTTTGCCGAGACGTGTATCAGGAGAACAGCAGGGAGGTGCTGCCGAAATTTTGCGTCGGGTCGGGAGGAGAGCATGGGAAACGACCCAATCTGCACATACTCGGGTGGGATTAGGACCCATCTTTACCTATTAGTGGGTAGGTGCATGTCGTATACCTATTAATGTTATCAACGTAATAAGATGGATGAATATGCCTGAATTGTATATTTTGTGTGTACTAGCTAGCTAGGCAAGATGAGTGATCTCGTGTGGATGTACAGTGGTCACCCTAGTCAGATAAACATGACCGATGATTGGTTGATAAATACCAAGGGGTTTCTGAATGTGGCATTTGCAAATGGCCAGATAAAAACTTGGTGCCCCTGCGCTAGGTGCGACAACTATTCAAAGCAGACAAAGGTCAAAATGGGTCAACACCTGCAGAAGTGGGGTTTACGCCTGATTATTCCTTGTGGTCATATCATGGTGAGTCTGCCGAACGTACGAGAGAGGAGGTGGTGCGTCAGCGCACCGACGAGTATGGCACCGGGATCGAAGACATGGTGAATGACTTCGACGATGCTCGGGATGAGGAAGAAGAGATGGAGGAGTCTGCAAAGGCCTTTTATGAGATGTTGGAGTCTTCAAAACGTCCTCTTCACGCTCACACTGAGCTTTGTCAGCTCGATGCCATCGCACAAGTAATGGCTCTGAAGGCCCAGTTCAACTTGGGCAGAGAATGCTACGATGCGATGATGACCCTATTTGGGCGATTTCTACCCAAAGGTCATGTTATGCCTGCAAACCTGTACCAATCCAACAAAATACTCAAGGTACTTAAGATGCCCTATGAGCAGATACATGCCTGTGAGAATGGATGTGCTTTATTTAGGAAGGAGTATGTGGACGAAGACTACTGTCCCATTTGCAAGTCGTCCAAGTATATTGTGGTAGACAACGGTGAAGGTGAGAAGATGCAGACCAAAATCCCCGTAAATATTCTTAGGTATCTGCCAATGATACCAAGAATCCAACACCTTTACATGATGGAAGAGACAGCCAGACAGATGACATGGCACAAATATGGGATAAGAAAGGAATTTGATGCAGATGGAGATAAGATGTTGACACACCCATCAGATGGTTTAGCATGGAAGCACTTCGATGAAATACATTGGCAAAAAGATAAAGATCCAAGGCATGTTCGAATCGCCTTTGGCACGGATGGGTTCAACCCTTTCTGTATGACAGCAACTCAATATAGTTGTTGGCCTGTATTTTTCATGCCACTCAATCTCCCCCCCCCCGGAGATATTATGCAAAGAAAGAACATTTTCCTGACGTTGATAATACCAGGGCCCAAATATCCGGGGAAGAATATGAATGTGTACATGCAACGGCTTAAGGATGAATTGCAAGAAGCTTGGGACAAAGGGTTCAAGACATACGATGCAGCTAGCAAAAAAACCTTCACAATGCATGTTTGGTATCAATACTCGATGCATGATCTGCCGGCGTATGCGCTTTTCTCTGGCTTCTGTGTGCATGGAAGATTCCCATGCCCAACATGCAAGGCAGCTCTTCAGTTTCATTGGCTGAAGGCGGGTGGCAAGTATTCTTGCTTTGACTTGAATAGACAGTTTCTGCCTCCTAAACATCCTTTTAGAAAAGACAAGAAGAACTTCATCAAAGGTAAAGTTGTCAAAAACTTGGCACCACCTCCGATGACACGCGAACAGATCCTGGCTCAGTTGAACTCTCTCGAGCTTGATCCAGAACGTCACGGGTATTTCAAGGGATACAATTCTGAACATGCCTGGACTCACAAGACATGCTTGTGGGATCTCCCCTACTTCAAAGACCTCGAACT
Source organism: Bromus sterilis (assembly GCA_950022295.1). NCBI lineage: Eukaryota > Viridiplantae > Streptophyta > Magnoliopsida > Poales > Poaceae > Bromus > Bromus sterilis. The sequence goes on along the minus strand of OX465596.1, from coordinate 262,797,428 downwards.
TCCACACAACATTGACGTGATACACACTGAAAAGAATATCGGCGAGGCCAGTTTTGGTACATTGTTTGGCATAGATGGGAAGTCAAAGGATAATCCTAAAGCTAGAGTCGATCAGGAGACTCTATGTGATAGACCCTTACTGAACATGCGACATCCAAAAGGAAAGAAGAATTGGTCGAAGCCAAAGGCCTGGTTCAATCTTGAAAGGGGACATATGAGGGAAATTCTCTTGTGGGTGCAAAATCGTTTGATGTTCCCCGATGGGTATGCAGCAAATTGGAAGAGGGGAGCGAATCCTGCAAAATTGAAAATATTTGGGATCAAGAGTCATGATTGGCACATATGGCTTGAGAGGGTAATGCCGGTGATGTTGCGCGGCTATATCCCCGAAGAACAATGGCTAGTACTGGCAGAACTAAGATTTTTCTTTCGTGTTCTTTGTGCTAAAGAACTATCGACTGGCGTGCTAGAAGACATGGAACAGATGGCACCGGAGTTGCTCTGCAAGTTAGAGAAGATCTTTCCACCAGGATTTTTTAATCCGATGCAGCATTTGATTTTGCATCTCCCGACCGAGGCAAGATTTGGGGACCCTGTGCAAAACCGTTGGTGCTATTCAACTGAGAGAATGCAGAAGACGCTTCGAGAAAATGTAAAAATAAACGTAGAATTGAAGCATCAATGGCCGAGGCATTCATTACCGAAGAGGCGGCTAACTTCGTGACAGCACACTATGAAGTCAAAAATCATCATTTGCATAATCCAAAGCCTCGGTACAATACTGGCGACCCCCAACGTCAATCCAAGCTCAGCCTCTTCAAAGGGAAGCTCGCACCTGCTGGTGTTGCGGGAACAAAGACGTTGACCGTCGAGGAATGGCGCACCCTCACGTTGTATATCTTGACCAACCTGCTATACGGACTCGCGCGCGGCCAGTTGATCTCGCCATCGAGGTTAGCTATGCGGACTCAGACTTCAATCTTACATTCTTCTGTTTGCGGACCGATGATTACATTTCTAATGAGGTGGTTGTAGGCTGCTCTTGAGAAAGAGAGATAGGCAACCGAAGAGCTATTGGCGGATAGAGACAGGATGATGGCGGAGAGAGATAGGAAGGCAGCGGAAGATCTGGCGTTAGCAGAGGAGAGAACCCGAAGGATGTTAGAGGAGGAGAGGGCACGAAATGAGGCGGCAAACAAGGCCATCTATGACCTCTTTGCGGTAAGTTACTTGTGCATATTAGTCAAATCGTGAGTGTATGTTTGTTTAAGTACTAACAAATATTGTTGACTCCTCGAAAACAAATATGCAGACTATGTTCGAGAGCCAAGGTCGTACCCCTCCGCCTATGCCGACGATCCCTACTCCTGTGGGAATGGTACTTTTCATGTCAATGATCATTATTGCTCACTCTTAAAAATTAGTTTCGTCATGCTAACCAGATATTGCAATTGATCTTTGGTACAGCATAATTCCGCAGTTGCATCGCATAACCCTTCTCCCGATCCTAGCCCGAGAAACCAACCTAGTGACACTCAACCGTGATGTCGACTCCGGTACGTTCTTCTCTATTTTTTTTGGTTCATTTGATTCATAAATGATTAATTATCTTAAACAATGCATGGTTAGCTTCATAAATGCTAGAAACGACATAGTTAGCTTAGTTAGCTCCAAAATGACATTAACTTATCTTGGTTTTGCTCAACAATGACATAGTTAGCTTAGTTAGCTCATAAATGCCATAATTGCTTTATTTTGCTCATAAAAGACATATATTTAACTTAGTTAGCTCAAAAAAGACATTAATAGCTTAGCTATCCCAATCATTCTCATTTTCTTCTTCTTCATCTCCTTCTCATCTTCTTCATTCTCTTCATCTCCTTCTCATTCATCTTCTCCTTCTCCTTCTCCTTCTCCTTCTCATCTTCTCCATTTTCATCTTCTTCATCTCCTTCACATCTTCTTCATCTTTTTTATCTTCATCTTCATCTTGTTCATCTTATTCATCTTCTCCTTCTCCTTCATACCAAATCCTTTTCTTCTCTTCTTTTGTTCATCTTATACTGTTTCTTCTCCTTCTTCATCTTATTTTCCTCCTCCTTAGTTAGCTAGTGTAGTTTCGTTCATGATTTTGGTAGTTCATATATACAAATCTTTATTTACTTAGTTTACTACAATTTTTAGTTTTTTTCTCATATCTAACATCACTTTGATTACATTTTGCAGCCTTGCTTCTTGGATGGACTTTTGTAGCTTCTTTGTGCCCGGACTTTGGACTTGTGTATGTGCACTTGCTAGTCTTTTTTGCTTCATTGTGATCTGTGCACTTGTATGGACATATATTGTGATGTGATCTGTGGACTCTATGATGAGATATGGACTTTTCTAGTGTATGTGATATGTCGATATATATGATGTGATGCTAGCAGACATATAAATGATGTGATATGCAATTGTATATATACATATGTATATGTTTTAGAAAAATGCTGGAATTTAAAAAATCCAAAAAATGGAAAAATACGGACAGTTTGCCGACCGCTTGCGGTCAGCAAAGAAGCCACGCGTCAACAGGCTGTACAACCTGGTAGCGCCGGCTAGCCATATGGTCGCTTTGCCGACCGCAAGCAGTCGGCAAAGAAGTGGGAGTAGGCTGAGAACAGAGGCATTTACCGACCACAAGCAGTCGAAAAAGGTGCTATATCTTTGCCGATCGCAGGAAGTCGGCAAAGCCTACCGTTAGATGTCTAACGGGACCGAGTGGATGGCGTTGCCGTCCAAATACTTTGCCGTCTGCTTGAGCTACGTGGCCGACGGAAGAATTATTTACCGTCCGTCGATTTGATGCAGACGGCAAAGAAGGTCTCTACCGGCCAAATCGGTGCCGAATTCTTTGTCGACCACTTGCGGTCGGCAAAGCCTTTGCCGACCGTCCTTGTGCCCTTTGCCGACCGCCATGGCAGTCGGTAAAGAACCTGTTTCCAGTAGTGACACAAGAAGACCATACATGCAACTCTGCTAAAAACAACGTCAGTCTGGGTTAGTTTCATTCAAATCATGCAAGAATGAGGTCAAAACAATAACAAAAGTTTTTGGAAAAGTCGATACGTTTGAGATGTATCAACTCCCCCAAGCTTAGCATATTGCTTGTCCTCAAGCAATTCAGTTCAACGAACTGGACGCGACAAAGAAAACTTTGAAAACCTTCTTTTGCTTCATTAGATGTATATAAGCATGTACTACGAACAAGACTGGCAAGTGTTGGCACAATGCTACAAAGACAATGCACGAAGCAATACTTCTTTCATGTGAAAAGTCTCAAACAACCAAGAATGAATAATATGCTACTGAAAATAAAAAAACAATATTACAATGCACATGACTTGAACATACTAGAGTGGTATCTCGCTAGCCTCCATGAGTGAAGCAAACATAAATGCAGAAGCTCCTTCGGAGTTTTAGAGGAGACTAGAACTAAACATTTCATAATGAGTGATATCACAAGCATGCAGAAGACAATGTGGTACTTTGAGACAATGCATATTACACTCAGAATGACAATTATGCTCTCAATAGTTGGTTCTTTGAAGAAAGAAGGGGAGACTCTCGAACAGTGGATTTGAATGGCAAGGTTGAAACCCTGTGGCTGGAAGCAAAGAATAAAAAATTACCAGAGCTCGTGGTTTTGAAAACATACATAAAATGCTTTTGAGAGTGTAACTTTCCAGTCAACGGTAACGGTAAAGGTTCTCAATATCTTCCATACCAACCATATTAATGGCGGTTCCCATGCTTTCGTATTATGCCTACACTTGTGTTCCCTTTCTATCAATCACAAATGGTCCATGCCAGCAATTGCGTGGTTCCTTTTATTTTGCCTCAAGTATGGAAGATAAGATTGTGAGTCTCCCTCCACCTATCATTTGTAGTTAGTGGCCAACATTTAGTTCCATTTCATTCCGTCATCAAGTATGGAGGGCAAGTGCAAGCTTTTATAAAAATGTAAAATAAGTGAGAACTGGGCATTCTCCAGACCGGCCTCTGCCTCATAAATTTGACTAGAATAAACTTTGTCATGGAGTAAAACATTTTTAGGATGGAAGATAATGATTCACTCTAACGCCCCATGAGCTTGTACGGATACAAAAAGATAAGTGCATTTGAATAATTTTGAGATGGTACAAGAAATTCTTTGTTAGGATGGCCGGTAAATACCATATATAGGAAGGTATGGTGGACTCATATGGCGCAACTGGTTTCAAGTATTTTTTATGCACAAGAAGAATTCCACTCGGTACGGGTGAAGGCTAGCAAAAGACGGGGAAGCAACCAACTAGAGAGCAATAACAGTCATAATCATGCAGAGCGACAAAGTAACATTGAATTGGGCATGAAAGTGATATAACGATTCTGAAACAAAAAGTCCATCAAGGCTGGATAGACTTTAAGTCATAAACATGTGTAAGCATGTGCCAAGTCAATCCAAAAATTCTTCGAAAAGGGAAATACCACTTTAATATGCCAAGTCATGAACAATGCAATGCATGTAAATCATTTCAATAACACATTATGCACTCCAACTATTTGAAACTAGTCACAAGAAAGCATGAACTACTGGGAAAGCATTGTAAACATAACACTATGTCGCTACAAGCTGGTCTCTAGATCATATACATGCATATGTACAAAAGTAGAAACAAAAAGATTTCATACCGGCTTTCCTTGTTGCATCCCTTTTGTCGATCTTCGTCATTATTGCCTCGTCGCTTGCACAATTAAACGTGGAAAGATATAATCAAATGCAAATGCAACCATGGACGTGAGATAGACTCGGCAAGCAAAGCAAACTAAAGAGAGAAAGGAAATATTTTTGTATTTTTCAAAGGTTAATCGAAGGCAAAAGAAAGGAGAAATATTTTTGTTGTTTTTGCAAATTAAGATAGAACAAAGAAGAACGGGAAAAAACTTCAAAAATATAATAGAGAACACAAATGGATAATACAATGGAAGGGGAGAAGGAACTTACTCCCCCAAGCTTAGGCTTTTGGCCTAAGTCGGGCTCAGCTATTGCGGTCCCCAGGAGCTTCCTCCGGCTCTGGGGTAGTACTGGTACGTCCATTCGTCGTATCGAGTCTCGGGTGTGTAGACGGACGGCCTTCTGTCCTCCCAAGAAGAAGGCTCCCCACCCCAAGAATAAGGTCCCTCGCCCCACTAGGAAACAGGCTCCTCCTGTGGGTGTGGAATCTCCTCCGGCTCTTCCTGAGCAACCCCCTTCATGGGGTTATGGAACTGCTACTGGACAACGAACTCGTCCAGCTCGACTCCGGTGAAAGACCATCCGTTCGTGCTAGTATAATTAAAAAAAAGTGGTGAAAGTAGAAGGATCTCGTGAGTGGTAGTCTCGCCAAATCTCATAACATAAACAAGGTTACCAAACTCGGAAGTCCTAGTAACAAACTCATGCCTCTTCATAGCAGTAAGATCAAAGCGTAAGAATGGAAAAGGCGCATCATCAGCAGTGCAGTGAGCTCGAGCCGCTCGAGAATAAGCATGGAGTAAACTCCACCAAAGTGAGGTCCTTTGCTGCTGTTAGCGACAAGGCGGTGAGAAATCAAAGCACCAATATTATACTGGCTGTCTCCTAAGAGGGCCCTGATACGTCCCAAACGTATCTATAATTTCGGCTTGCTTGATACGTCCCAAACGTATCTATAATTTCTGCTTGCTCCATGCATGTTTTGTGTGACTTTGCCATGTTTTGCTTGAACTTTCATACACTTTTGAGCATATTTGGACTAATCTATTAAGCCAGTGCACCTAGCTGCCAGTTGTTGTTTTCTGCTGTTTTTGTATTTCAGGTTTTTCGGCCATTAAAAGTGCTCCAAAAAATCCAGTAAAATCAGATAAAAAATCAGCGTCGCGGAAGCTTCCGGAAACACGAAAGCAGCGAAGGGGGGCCACCACCAGGGAGCCAGGAGGGTCCCTGGCGCGGCCCCACACTAGGCCGCGCCAGGAGGCCTCCTGGCTGCCTGGTGGATCCCCTCGACGCCCCCCTTCGCCTATATTTACCCCTCGGGGTGGAAACCCCTAAGACGGACTCCTCTTTCGCGATCTCGTCTCTGTTCCGCCGCTGCCGCCGTTTCAAGATCGTGGCTGCCTGGAGAAGCTGCTCCGGCACCCTGCCGGAGAAGCTAGCCCCTCCGGGAGACCATCCATAGCCATGGACGCCTCCCGTATGTACCGTGAGTAGTTTCCCTTGGACCATGGGTCCGTGACCAGTAGCTATGTGATCTATCTCTCCCTTCTTTGTGCCTCCACTTTCGAGTTCTCGTGAGCTGCTTCACATGATTGAGGCATCTATGTAATTTCTGCTGTTGCTATGCTGAGTTTGTTGGGATCTGATGGATTATGAGACTATGTTCAGATTGTGATGAGTAATATATTTGGTTCTTCTCTTTTATATTTTGTTCTTTAGTAAATTCTTGCATGTTCTCCGTTGCGGTATTTGCTTTGGCCAAGTATTTTATTTGTAACTCCAAGAGGGAGCGTTATGCTTGATTGTGGGTTCAGCCCCCTGATGTCTACCTTGAGTGACAGCAACATGAGAGTAGGGGATGTGTTGTTGCCACCAGGGATAAAACAACGGTGCTTGTACTTGCGGGTGCAAGGATTGTTTACTTTACGCAAAGTTCTTTTAATGTAGTTGTCTGTTGCTTTGAGTTTACACTTTGGGTGGGATTCGCAACTTAATACCAGCGAGATGTTCTGGATAGATATCTCAAGGTGGATGATTCGTAGTAGATGCAGATGGATTTCGGTCTACTTACCTTGGCGTACTGTTGTGACGCCCCCAAAATCAATCCGTGTACAGTAATCATACACGCAGGGTACACGGCTGAGATTAGGGTGCCACGGTGAGAATATCACAGCACAACACTAAACACAAAAGGATAAACCAATATGTTACAATAAAGGGGGTCACTCGGACCCGAATACATAAGTCATACAACCCATAATATCTGAGTACAGACATAGTTAGTCAAGTTTTGCCTTAAGAAGGCTAGCACAAATAACATCAGAGATACAGATCGAAAAGGCAAGGCCTCCTGCCTGGGAGCCTCCGAAACTACTCCTGGTCCTGGTCAGCGGGGGTCTCGACGTAGTAGTATCCTCCTCCGGGGTACTCCTGCTCCTGGGCTCCAACGTCGACTGCAGCGGCCGATCAGGCAAAACAGTAAAGGAAATAAAGCAGGTGAGTATCTAGTATACCCGCGAGTCTTACGTCCGCTACTAAGCATTATGCATTGTATCAACGGAAAGAAGAGGCTGTATATAGTGGACTGCAAGATAGAAATCAGAATAAGGGTAAGAAGCTAGGCCTATCGAAGACTAGCATCTTCCGACGATGTCTTGCAGCATGAGGTAAGAATCAGCCAACAGTTCATATAAAGCATAAAGTAACAACGAAGCAGAAGTTGCTGCAACATTGTATAATATAAGTTGTAATGATTAACAATAATAATTATGCCTCCGAGTTCACCTCCTCGACATCCCCGCGAGGAAGAAAACCCGGAACCATACAGTTTAATAATAATAGTTTCTAGTGGTAAGATCCAGCTTCAGCATAAAGCGTCCTGTTACCGTGGACACGGCTATTCGAATAGGTTAAACTCCCTGCAGGGGTGCACTACTGTTCATCCTGCACGGTCGGATCTCCAGGGTGGCGTGAACCTTGTTAGGGAACGCCCCACCGAGGCTATCCGACACGACGCAGCCGATCCTAGGCTCAACAGAGAGGCCATCCGCCGGACTATATCCTATGCGCCAAGGGGTCTAGGTCCCTCACCCTTGCACGCTCCTGCACGGTGCGAGTCTGGCCGGTGAAGCAAAAGCAAATCCAAACACACCTGCTGCAGCAAAAGACAAGACCACTTCCCGGCGATCAGGCCGCAGTACTGCTGACGTCTGAAGAGCTTTCGGACAAACTATGACGCGGAGGGCCCACACCGTAATCCCACGTGTAGGTACTGCGTACAGACCAACGGGCCTCTCAAGTCATCCGCCGAACCATTTAGCATTTTAATTAACCTGCGTGACAACCGTTATCGTTGCCTCGACTTAACCGACCCGCGGTCAACGACAGCAGTCAGGACCACCAGTACATCGGCGCCTGCCCTGTCGTCCCACCAAGTCACTGCGGTTACCAACAAGGTGAACCGTCTCCTTACCTTGTCTCGCGTGTGCTCTTGGTAGAGCTCGACTTTCGTGGTTTGGTAACTCTCGCGAGATACGAGCAGGGGCCAAGCACGCCAGTAATGTCGGTCGTACCCTCCCTGTCGTTCCCGACGATATACCTCTCGCGGGCACCGTTGGGTCGCCCGACTTCTTACCTTAAGGACAACCACTGTTCAGGACCCTATGGCGGCAAGACAAAGTCAGCCTCGAGTGGAGTACAAGGATTACTCCCGGATAGCTCACACTTGAGGTGACTAGACATAACCCAGATAGGGGCCTTTGGCGGTGTCTGCTTTGTACCGTACCTGTGCAGTTGTATATATGGTATCCGTGTTCACCCCCTGAGTGATCACGGCCCGCTATCTAATCCTAGCTAACAATGCGCAGGGCTCACTGCTGAATAATGCGTAAGTAATAATAGGCAGCATAGGATAAAAGAAAGGTACAACAAGGGGCAACAAAATCAGGCTATGCAATTGAATAGGATTGTAATCGTAGCAGCAGCAGTAACAATGCCTAGTGCAAGAAATGTACGGAAAGATAGGCGATATCTGGGGAAGAGAATGGCTCTGCTTGCCTGGAAGCTCGACGGTAGGGGTCGGGTCGTCGACGAAGTAGTCGTACCCGGCAGCGGTGTAGTCGGCGGTAGCAGCGGGGTCTACCGAAGAATAAGGGGGGGGAGGAAACAGTAAATACACATCAATAATATACAAACATATGCATGACATGACAGATGAAATATTAACGGTGTTCTAACGCAGTGCGATGTATCAGGCTCAGAGCGGGAATTCATCCGGGGATGAAATACCGGCTCCGGGTGATTACCGGACAGGGTGACCGGAGGGGGAAGGATCAAGCCGGAGGTGTCGTGGGTACCGGAAAAACATAAGAGGGGGGTGTATCCGTGCTAGTTTATCTATTCCGAACAACTTTCGTGTTCGGAATAAATTCATCCGGGTACTTTTTATCGGTACCGGGAATTATCGGCAGACAGCCCGAAGGGGGGGAATGTCGATGATCGGTGTGCTAGGGGGGTGGGGTTGGTATACGGATAGCGTCTCCTTTTTCGTTATATTTTTCTGATCAACTTTCATGTATAAAGTTTTTGAATCTGACTTACGGTTTAAAAGATATTGAATTTCTAAATTTAAATCATTTTATAACATTTTTAGGATTTATTTAATTTAATAAATAAACATTATCCACAACAGTGGAGTTGACTGGTCAAAACTGACCAGTGGGACCCCACTGTCATACACAGTATTTATAAAAAATGGTATAATTAAATCTAATTAATCCAGTGGGGCCTACATGTCAGTGAGAGATTAATCTAATTAGCTATTAACTTAACTAAAATGTGATTAATCAGAGGTGGGCCCCTCATGTCAGTGTAACAGTTTTAATTAAATAGTTTTATTTATTAAAAGGACAGGGGCCACACGTCAGGGACTAGCTATGGGGGTTACTAGCCTAATGGGGGATTAGCCCACGGCTGAAACCAGCCGAGCCACGACGAAGCCACGGCGGTCACCGGAGTAACTCCGGCGAGACCGTGCGCGCGCTAGAGTTTCCCACTTGGGCGCGGTTCGATCCTACGGAAGCAGGGAACTCGCGCGCACCCCTTTGTGTCGTTTTCGCGAGCAAGGAAGGACCAAGGCGACGGTGGAGTTCACCGGGGCGGCGGCCGGAGCATGAACCCACGGCGCGGCGAGTACGGTGGCCAATTCGAGGCAGGAGAAGACGGGGAGGGAGGGCGAGCTCACCAGGAACTCGACGAGGAGGCAGAAGGCAGGGGGAGGCGTCGGCGGCGACGAATCGGACGGTGAGGTCGCGGCGGCCGTGGTGGAGGAAGATGACCGGGGCGTCGCGCACGGGGCCTCCCGGGGCAATTTGTCGTGCAGGGAGGCGAGGTAGTCCACGGCGGTTCGCCTGGACACGGTGCCAGGACCGGAGACGGCCGGTGGCCGCGCCGGCGTCGATGGCGCGCACGGCGGAGCTCGGCTCGCGGTTCTGAAGTGCGGGCGGAGGGGGAGAGATGCGAGGGGGTGAGATACAGTGGGTTGGGGGCTAGGGTTTCCGTTCGCAGAGCAGAGGGAGGGGCTTGGCCTTGTATGGCCGCCGGGGTTGCCGGATGACCTCCACGGGGGGGGCTCGTCGCCGTGGCCTCGGCGGATAGCCGCCACGCCCTCCCCGTACGGGAAGAAGACGATGGGGAGGTGGGATGGGCCGGGGTGGGCTGGGGAGGGGGCTGGCTCGAGTGGGCTTCGCCCCAGGCGACGGATTGCATTTTTTTTATACTTTTGTATTTCTTTTCTTTTCTGTAATTTTCTTTTTGTAATTATTTTATATACCTTGGCATTTTTATAAAATGTGGCATGTGACCCATAATTGTTTTTATACCCTAGGATAGTGCCACAAAAGATTTGGGGTCAAAAGAAAATCATTTAATATTTGATTTAAATATTAAATGATTAAATTAGGGTTTTTAGCTACTGTTTCGATTTGTTTGGAATTAATTAGAGATTAATAAAATCTCCAACTTGGTGATTTATACTCCACTGAATATTAGTAATTTAATAAAAGTGGAAGATGAATTTTTGGACAATGTTTATTTTCCACATGTTTTTAATATACCACCAAGGCAATTTATTTGATTTGAATTCAAAGTCAATTTGAATTGAGCTTGGCATTGCTTTGATCCAAGATGACCAAGTCCATGATCTCATTGCATTCAACATTATCAAAGGAGAATTTGAATTTGAACTGAACCAGTTGATCAAACAAAAGTTTTGAACAGTACAGATGAACAGTAACAGTGATTACTATTCACTGACAGTGAGGGTGTTACAAATCTCCCCCACTACAAGAATTCTCGTCTCGAGAATCTAAGCGGTAGAGGGGAAAAGATCTGGGTATTCCTCACGAAGATGATCTTCGCGTTCCCAAGTGGCTTCATCTTCAGAATGATTCGACCACTGAACTTTGAGGAACTTGACGGTCTTGTTGCGGGTTCGACGTTCAGACTGATCGAGAATGCGGCTCGGATGTTCTTGATAAGTCAAGTCCTGCTGCAGCTCAATCATATCATGTTCCACTTCGCGAATAGGGTCCTTGAAGCAGCGTCGGAGTTGCGACACGTGGAATACATCGTGGACTTGAGAGAGGTTCGGTGGCAATTCCAAACGGTATGCCACTGGTCCACTTCTGGAAAGAATACGGAACGGGCCAATGTAGCGAGGAGCTAACTTGCCTTTCATCCCGAAGCGATGAGTGCCTCGCATCGGGGTGACACGGAGGTACGCGTATTCGCCAGGTTGATAGACCATTTCCTTGTGCTTGCGATCATAGTTGCTCTTCTGACGAGACTGAGCAGCTTTCAAGTGTTCACGGATAACGCGAACCTGATCTTCGGCATGCTGTATGATGTCCGGACCAATGAGAGTTCGTTCTCCAGTTTCGGACCAATTCAGAGGGGTTCGACACTTACGTCCATAGAGAACTTCAAAGGGTGCCATCTTCAGACTAGCTTGATAGCTATTGTTGTACGAGAATTCGGCAAATGGAAGAGATTCCTCCCACTTCTTACCGAATGAAATGACACACGCTCGAAGCATATCTTCAAGTACTTGGTTGACTGGTTCGACTTGGCCTTGCGACTGGGGGTGATAAGCGGTGCTGAAATTTAGGTGAGTGCCCATAGCTTCTTGGAAACTATCCCAGAACTTAGAGGTGAAAATGCTGCCTCGGTCGGAACTGATCTCCAACGGAATACCGTGGAGCGACACGATTCTGGAAACATACAAGTCTGCTAACTGACTAGCAGAGATCGTCTCCTTGACTGGCAGAAAGTGGGCAACTTTGGAGAATCGGTCGATGACGACAAAGATGGCATCATGACCTTTCTGTGATCGGGGAAATCCGGTGACGAAGTCCATTTCAATCTTGTCCCATTTCCACTCAGGAATAGAGAGTGGTTGCAGAGTTCCAGCAGGTCTTTGATGTTCGGCTTTCACGCGACGACAAACATCACACTCATCAACATAACGAGCAATGTCTTGTTTCATGTTGGACCACCAGTACCGCTGACGAATGTCTTGGTACATCTTGGTACTACCAGGGTGAATCGACAAAGGTGTATCATGAGCTTCTTTCATGACATCGGAGGCGTAATTCAGGTTGGCCTTGGCTACCGGAACCACTAAACGACCCTTGAAGTACACCGCATTATCATCATTTGCATCAATAGTGAAGAATGAGGGCTCTCCGCGCGCGACACGACGCTTAATCTTCCAAATGTCAAAGTCATAATGTTGTACCATCTTGATGCGGGTGTCGAGGTCTGGTTGGACCACCAGGGAGTTCACATATCCCTGCGGAACAATTTCGATGTTCAGCTTGCTGAGTTCTGCATACAGACGTGGTTGTTGCACCTGAACTTCAAGTTCACTACAATAGGCTTTGCGGCTTAAGGCATCGGCCACCACATTAGCTTTGCCAGGGGTGTAAGAAATTCCCATGTCGTAGTCGGCTATTGTCTCGAGCCATCTCTGTTGGCGGAGATTCAGGTCGGGTTGCGTAAACAGGTACTTCAGGCTTTGGTGGTCGGTGAAGATCTCGCAACGATTACCGACGAGGTAATGTCGCCACAGCTTCAATGCATAAATTACTGCTGCCAATTCGAGATCATGAGTTGGATAGTTTTCTTCGTGAGCACGCAACTGACGAGAGCCATAAGCAATCACTTTGCGCTCTTGCATTAGGACACAGCCTAATCCTTGACGAGATGCGTCGCAATATATCACAAAGTCCTTCTGAGTATCAGGCGGAGCAAGCACTGGGGGAGAAGTGAGCTTGTCCTTGAGAGCTTGAAAACTTTCCTGACATTTATCTGTCCACTCAAACTTGACGCCTTTGTGCAGCAGGTTAGTCAGAGGCCTGGCAATCTTGGAGAAGTTCTCAACAAAACGGCGGCAATAGCTGGCAAGGCCGAGGAAACTTCGGACTTGCTTGACAGTCCTGGGCGGAGTCCAGTCAAGAATAGCCTGAATACGTTCGGGGTTGACGGCAACACCCTCCTTGGAAATCACATGACCAAGGTAGGTTACTTCGGGAAGCCAGAACTCACACTTAGAATACTTAGCATAGAGTTTGTGTTCTCGAAGCTTTTCAAGTATAAGGCGAAGATGTTCAGCATGTTCTGCATCGGTCTTGGAGTAAATCAATATATCATCCAGATAAACCACGACAAACTTGTCGAGGTATTCCATGAATATAAAATTCATCAATCTGGAGAAGGTGGCTGGTGCATTCGTCAAGCCAAAGGACATGACAGTGTACTCGTATGACCCATAGCGAGTAATGAATGCAGTCTTCGGGATGTCCTCATCACGGACCCGGATCTGATGGTAACCCAACCTTAAGTCAAGTTTTGAAAATACCGTGGATCCAGCAAGTTGATCATAAAGATCATTGATCCGAGGGAGGGGGTACTTGTTCTGTATCGTGGCCTGGTTGATAGGTCGGTAATCTTGGACCAAACGGTTTGTGCCATCACTCTTCTTGACAAAGAGCGAAGGTGCTCCCCAAGCAGAGGAACTAGGACGGATGAAGCCTTTCTCGAGGGCCGTGTCGATCTCCTTCTTCAATTCCAGGAGGTGGTGAGGTGGCATCTTATATGGGCGCTTGGCAATAGGGACGGTGCCAGGCTTCAAGTCGATGACGAATTCAACTTCTCTGATCGGGGGTATCCCCGGCAGTTCTTCTGGGAATACGTCGGTAAAATCACAAACGATTGGGACTTTATCAATCCCTTCGAGAGGGGCGACATTCAAGGCATTCAGAGCATATATACGAGCTTCGGCATTCATCGACACAATGGCAGTGTGACTCAAAATCGCGCCAGAAGGATGAAAAAGTTGGATGACCTTGGTGCCACAATAAAGTGCGGCATTTTGGGTTTTTAGCCAATCCATGCCAAGGATAAGGTCGATGGTGGAGGTTTTCAGGATGTGTGGAGAAACCATGAACTCAAATCTCTCGATCTTGACAGTGAGGTTAGGTACAACCATGTCGACACGACACTGGGTACCGGGAGTCCGGACTATTAAGGGGGTATGCATCTTTTCGTGGTAAATGCCATGCTTAGAAGCAAACGCTCCAGACATAAATGAATGCGATGCTCCTGTATCAAATAAAACAGTAGCAGGTAATGAGTTAACGAAGAGTGTACCCATCACAGTAGCGGGCTGTTCCTGAGCTGCCACAACATCAATGTTGTAAGCATGGCCACGAGCATGAGGGTTTGACCCAGTATTATAGTTGAGGGTCCCATTGTTGCCACGGCCACTTCCGCGGCCAGCAGGGTGAACTACCAGTTGATTCTGTCGCTGAGGGCAGTCTCTGGAAATATGGCCTGGCTGACGGCACTTGAAACACAGGCCATCTTGAGGACGGAGGGGTGCAGTCTCAGTCTTCGGCTGTCTCGGCGGGGGCGGAGGCAGACGGGGTGCAACATACGACGGCCTTGGTACAGGGGCATTTGGACGAAACACATTGTGTGGAAGCCAAACGCGTTGCTTCTGTGATGTGCCCGAAGATGAGCCAGCATCACGGGGGCGCTTCGGCGAACCACCGAACTTAAGCTGAGCGGTCTCCAGAGTGATAGTCTGATTCACCATGGTGGCGAAGTCGGGGAAGACGTGCAAAGCCAGTGCAAGCTGGAGATCTGGGTTGAGTCCATCACGGAACTTCTCTTGCCTACTTGCATCATTGGGTAGGTCACTTGCAGCATAGCGGGAGAGGCGGAGGAATTCCCTCTGGTAAGCCTCGACAGTTTTGTTGCCCTGAACGAGGTTGCGGAACTCGGCCTTCATACGGTTCATAATCGCCTGGGGGACATAACGAGCACGGAAGGCAGTCTTGAAGTCGTTCCAGGTGACGACAGTCCCTTCAGCTAGCGAGCCCAAAATCAATCCGTGTACAGTAATCATACACGCAGGGTACACGGCTGAGATTAGGGTGCCACGGTGAGAATATCACAGCACAACACTAAACACAAAAGGATAAACCAATATGTTACAATAAAGGGGGTCACTCGGACCCGAATACATAAGTCATACAACCCATAATATCTGAGTACAGACATAGTTAGTCAAGTTTTGCCTTAAGAAGGCTAGCACAAATAACATCAGAGATACAGATCGAAAAGGCAAGGCCTCCTGCCTGGGAGCCTCCGAAACTACTCCTGGTCCTGGTCAGCGGGGGTCTCGACGTAGTAGTATCCTCCTCCGGGGTACTCCTGCTCCTGGGCTCCAACGTCGACTGCAGCGGCCGATCAGGCAAAACAGTAAAGGAAATAAAGCAGGTGAGTATCTAGTATACCCGCGAGTCTTACGTCCGCTACTAAGCATTATGCATTGTATCAACGGAAAGAAGAGGCTGTATATAGTGGACTGCAAGATAGAAATCAGAATAAGGGTAAGAAGCTAGGCCTATCGAAGACTAGCATCTTCCGACGATGTCTTGCAGCATGAGGTAAGAATCAGCCAACAGTTCATATAAAGCATAAAGTAACAACGAAGCAGAAGTTGCTGCAACATTGTATAATATAAGTTGTAATGATTAACAATAATAATTATGCCTCCGAGTTCACCTCCTCGACATCCCCGCGAGGAAGAAAACCCGGAACCATACAGTTTAATAATAATAGTTTCTAGTGGTAAGATCCAGCTTCAGCATAAAGCGTCCTGTTACCGTGGACACGGCTATTCGAATAGGTTAAACTCCCTGCAGGGGTGCACTACTGTTCATCCTGCACGGTCGGATCTCCAGGGTGGCGTGAACCTTGTTAGGGAACACCCCACCGAGGCTATCCGACACGACGCAGCCCATCCTAGGCTCAACAGAGAGGCCATCCGCCGGACTATATCCTATGCGCCAAGGGGTCTAGGTCCCTCACCCTTGCACGCTCCTGCACGGTGCGAGTCTGGCCGGTGAAGCAAAAGCAAATCCAAACACACCTGCTGCAGCAAAAGACAAGACCACTTCCCGGCGATCAGGCCGCAGTACTGCTGACGTCTGAAGAGCTTTCGGACAAACTATGACGCGGAGGGCCCACACCGTAATCCCACGTGTAGGTACTGCGTACAGACCAACGGGCCTCTCAAGTCATCCGCCGAACCATTTAGCATTTTAATTAACCTGCGTGACAACCGTTATCGTTGCCTCGACTTAACCGACCCGCGGTCAACGACAGCAGTCAGGACCACCAGTACATCGGTGCCTGCCCTGTCGTCCCACCAAGTCACTGCGGTTACCAACAAGGTGAACCGTCTCCTTACCTTGTCTCGCGTGTGCTCTTGGTAGAGCTCGACTTTCGTGGTTTGGTAACTCTCGCGAGATACGAGCAGGGGCCAAGCACGCCAGTAATGTCGGTCGTACCCTCCCTGTCGTTCCCGACGATATACCTCTCGCGGGCACCGTTGGGTCGCCCGACTTCTTACCTTAAGGACAACCACTGTTCAGGACCCTATGGCGGCAAGACAAAGTCAGCCTCGAGTGGAGTACAAGGATTACTCCCGGATAGCTCACACTTGAGGTGACTAGACATAACCCAGATAGGGGCCTTTGGCGGTGTCTGCTTTGTACCGTACCTGTGCAGTTGTATATATGGTATCCGTGTTCACCCCCTGAGTGATCACGGCCCGCTATCTAATCCTAGCTAACAATGCGCAGGGCTCACTGCTGAATAATGCGTAAGTAATAATAGGCAGCATAGGATAAAAGAAAGGTACAACAAGGGGCAACAAAATCAGGCTATGCAATTGAATAGGATTGTAATCGTAGCAGCAGCAGTAACAATGCCTAGTGCAAGAAATGTACGGAAAGATAGGCGATATCTGGGGAAGAGAATGGCTCTGCTTGCCTGGAAGCTCGACGGTAGGGGTCGGGTCGTCGACGAAGTAGTCGTACCCGGCAGCGGTGTAGTCGGCGGTAGCAGCGGGGTCTACCGAAGATTAAGGGGGGGGGAAACAGTAAATACACCGCAATAATATACAAACATATGCATGACATGACAGATGAAATATTAACGGTGTTCTAACGCAGTGCGATGTATCAGGCTCAGAGCGGGAATTCATCCGGGGATGAAATACCGGCTCCGGGTGATTACCGGACAGGGTGACCGGAGGGGGAAGGATCAAGCCGGAGGTGTCGTGGGTACCGGAAAAACATAAGAGGGGGGTGTATCCGTGCTAGTTTATCTATTCCGAACAACTTTCGTGTTCGGAATAAATTCATCCGGGTACTTTTTATCGGTACCGGGAATTATCGGCAGACAACCCGAAGGGGGGGAATGTCGATGATCGGTGTGCTAGGGGGGTGGGGTTGGTATACGGATAGCGTATTCTTATTCGTTATATTTTTCTGATCAACTTTCATGTATAAAGTTTTTGAATCTGACTTACGGTTTAAAAGATATTGAATTTCTAAATTTAAATCATTTTATAACATTTTTAGGATTTATTTAATTTAATAAATAAACATTATCCACAACAGTGGAGTTGACTGGTCAAAACTGACCAGTGGGACCCCACTGTCATACACAGTATTTATAAAAAATGGTATAATTAAATCTAATTA
The DNA here is from genome assembly GCA_950022295.1 of Bromus sterilis. Taxonomy (NCBI): domain Eukaryota; kingdom Viridiplantae; phylum Streptophyta; class Magnoliopsida; order Poales; family Poaceae; genus Bromus; species Bromus sterilis. The sequence goes on along the minus strand of OX465596.1, from coordinate 262,779,554 downwards.
ATCCAGTGGGGCCTACATGTCAGTGAGAGATTAATCTAATTAGCTATTAACTTAACTAAAATGTGATTAATCAGAGGTGGGCCCCTCATGTCAGTGTAACAGTTTTAATTAAATAGTTTTATTTATTAAAAGGACAGGGGCCACACGTCAGGGACTAGCTATGGGGGTTACTAGCCTAATGGGGGATTAGCCCACGGCTGAAACCAGCCGAGCCACGACGAAGCCACGGCGGTCACCGGAGTAACTCCGGCGAGACCGTGCGCGCGCTAGAGTTTCCCACTTGGGCGCGGTTCGATCCTACGGAAGCAGGGAACTCGCGCGCACCCCTTTGTGTCGTTTTCGCGAGCAAGGAAGGACCAAGGCGACGGTGGAGTTCACCGGGGCGGCGGCCGGAGCATGAACCCACGGCGCGGCGAGTACGGTGGCCAATTCGAGGCAGGAGAAGACGGGGAGGGAGGGCGAGCTCACCAGGAACTCGACGAGGAGGCAGAAGGCAGGGGGAGGCGTCGGCGGCGACGAATCGGACGGTGAGGTCGCGGCGGCCGTGGTGGAGGAAGATGACCGGGGCGTCGCGCACGGGGCCTCCCGGGGCAATTTGTCGTGCAGGGAGGCGAGGTAGTCCACGGCGGTTCGCCTGGACACGGTGCCAGGACCGGAGACGGCCGGTGGCCGCGCCGGCGTCGATGGCGCGCACGGCGGAGCTCGGCTCGCGGTTCTGAAGTGCGGGCGGAGGGGGAGAGATGCGAGGGGGTGAGATACAGTGGGTTGGGGGCTAGGGTTTCCGTTCGCAGAGCAGAGGGAGGGGCTTGGCCTTGTATGGCCGCCGGGGTTGCCGGATGACCTCCACGGGGGGGGCTCGTCGCCGTGGCCTCGGCGGATAGCCGCCACGCCCTCCCCGTACGGGAAGAAGACGATGGGGAGGTGGGATGGGCCGGGGTGGGCTGGGGAGGGGGCTGGCTCGAGTGGGCTTCGCCCCAGGCGACGGATTGCATTTTTTTTTATACTTTTGTATTTCTTTTCTTTTCTGTAATTTTCTTTTTGTAATTATTTTATATACCTTGGCATTTTTATAAAATGTGGCATGTGACCCATAATTGTTTTTATACCCTAGGATAGTGCCACAAAAGATTTGGGGTCAAAAGAAAATCATTTAATATTTGATTTAAATATTAAATGATTAAATTAGGGTTTTTAGCTACTGTTTCGATTTGTTTGGAATTAATTAGAGATTAATAAAATCTCCAACTTGGTGATTTATACTCCACTGAATATTAGTAATTTAATAAAAGTGGAAGATGAATTTTTGGACAATGTTTATTTTCCACATGTTTTTAATATACCACCAAGGCAATTTATTTGATTTGAATTCAAAGTCAATTTGAATTGAGCTTGGCATTGCTTTGATCCAAGATGACCAAGTCCATGATCTCATTGCATTCAACATTATCAAAGGAGAATTTGAATTTGAACTGAACCAGTTGATCAAACAAAAGTTTTGAACAGTACAGATGAACAGTAACAGTGATTACTGTTCACTGACAGTGAGGGTGTTACAACTGTCTATTGCTTTTGAACCCTTCCTTTCTTTGCAGCATAGTTAGCATTGCGGTGCCTTCATAATCCTGTCAATTGCCCAACTGTGATTTTTTACCTCGCTAGCACTTTTATCGTCTTTTGGGAGAGAGACATCACTAGTGAAAATCACGGGACCCCGGTCCATCTTCATATCATTGTTTACACCCTCAATTTACTTTCCATCTTTACTTTCAGTTGCCATTATCATTATCTCTTGCGTTGATCCTTTGTAAACGGCAAGGCCGGAGGAATTGAAGACTCCTCTGTACTCGTTGGGAGCAAAGTTATTTGTATCTATGTGCAGGTCCAGGTGAAGTAGGAACCTCGGCGCCACTGTTCACTTTACCACCTTCTTGTATCCTTTGGAGTCCTACGGGAGACAAACCTTGGTATCTTTGCCAAGGGAAAACTTGGAGCTACTCTACTATATCCAACCCTGCACTTGGGGTAATCAACGAGGGCTTGAAGAGTATAACACTCTCTTGCCACCAGCAAGTTTTCTGGCGCCGTTGCCGGGGACTCCAGCCTACAAGATAGGGGAGTTGCACACTATCTTTTACCTTTGCTTTTTAGTCTTGTTAGTTTACCTTTCAGTTTTTAATTTTGTGTCCTTAATCAAAAATATCAAAAATACCTGTTACCTTGTCAGTAGCTGCCACTATGGCTGGTCCTTTTGCCTTTGGTGAGGCAGAAGTGCTTACCTTTACTCAAAGAGGTGGTGAAAGTTTGAAAGATGCTTGGTATAGAATTAATGATTCTCAAAAAAGAGCCACTAAGAAGCAATCCACTACTATCCTGCTTAGAAATTTTTATGTTGGGATTACTTCTTGGAATAGGTTTCTTTTAGACACTCCTATCAATGGAAACTTCATAGAGGCCCCAGTTTGGGAAGCCCTTAATGTTATTGAAAATCTTGTTGGAAGTCTCCCCATTGTTAGTATTAAGGAGGACATTACTTTAGCTCACATTATGAGAAAAGTTGAAAAAATAGAGCTAGAGATGCCAAGTATCGATAGGGTGAATGAGTTGGATCGTAAGATTCAAGGGAATTTGAATAGGCTAGATAATTCTATGCAGAAATTTTTCAAAACTCTGGAGACTATCAAATCCCTTGATGAAAAGTCTTCTAGGATAGAAAAGATTGAGGAAGTTATTGAAACTTTAGGAACTACCTTTTCCTCAATCAAAACCAAAAAGGATGAAACTCCAGCAAAGAAGGAACCTAAGTCCGTTTACGCACCCAAGGTTCCCCGAGCTAAAGCTAGCACACCCATTGCCAAGAGAGTTGAAACGGTGAAAACTTTGGAGGAGACAACTATCTTTAACTTTATTGAAACTCCAATTGATTTCCCTCCTTTTGATTTTATTCCAAGAAGCATTTTCATTCGTCCTTTATTTGAGAAACCCATTAAGACTAGTTGTACTATTGAAGAGCTTTTTGATGATCATGATGATGGTTCAATAGATGCAACTTCATCTTCTGCTTTAAGCCTAGCTAATGGCTCTAAAGAAGCGCTTTCGGGAGGCAGCCAGCAACGAATTTAGGTTTTTCTTTTTTCTTTTGTTCTGTTCTTAGTGGTCTTTATGATTGTTACTACTGTAGCAACATCATTGTATCTTTACTTTTCAAGCTTTGTGCCAAGTTTAGCCTCGTATGGCAAGGGAAGTAAAAGTTGTGACATGTTGTCCAGAAAACAGATTCTGTCCTCGTGACTAGAAAAATTCCATAAAAATCCCAGTTCATCTTTTTGAGCTGAAATTTTTACACAGCATGCTCTATACAATTACGGAACTTCCGTATGTTCTGAGTTTTTTTATTTGAGTTCCAGAAGTATCCCTAAAAATTCTTTACTACCTGTTGTTCTGTTTTTCACAGATTCTGCCACGTTTTGTCTCTCCTAACTTTTGTAAACCTTAAGCTTGCTTTTTCTTTGCAAAAACCTTTTGGCAATCTTGGGAAACAGTAGCTCTTCAAGTTTATCTTTATTTGCAGTAAGGAAAAAATTATTTTATTAGGGTACTAACCTCTCTAATCAGCCTACAATGAGTTATGTATGAAGGGAGTTTTCAAGTGCGCGATGGAGGATGATGAAAGAAGATTCAGGAGTATCAAGTGCTCAAGCTTGGGGATGCCCCCATGCATCCCCAATAAATATTCAAGGAGACTCAAGCGTCTAAGCTTGGGGATGCCCCCGGTGCATCCCCTCCTTCATCAACAATTATCAGTTCGTCTCTCGTTGCACTATATTTTTATCACTTCATGCGTTATGTGCTTTGCTTGGAGCGTCTCGCTCTTTACTTTTCTAGGTTTGTTTTGATTTCTTTGCGGTAGGAACAAGTTAGATCCCAGCTTACTTACTCTTTTTGTGTGGGAGAGATACACGCTCCGCTTGAATTAGAACTCCTCATAGGATTTGCATGCTTATTCTTTTAGCTGTGAGTTGTTCTTTTTCTTTTCTTAGCTGTTGTTCTGTTTAGTTGTAGTGCTTTAGTTTTTCTAGAGCTTTTATTTTGTCTTAGGTTGAACTTTCTATAGGTTACATGTTTTATCTTGTTAGAGAGTTTGCCTGTTGCACTGAGCTCAGTGTCTTGACTGAAAGTAGGTAGTTAAAGTTGTTATTCTCTTTGTAGTAGTAACTTGCAATAGTTTAGAGGTATTGATGTGAGTAATGTTTGAACTTATGGTGTCAAGAGCTCTTGACTATTAGTGATAGATGTCGTATTTTGGGAAATCCGTGTTTATTTTCAAAAACTACAAAACTAGTTGAGAACTCTAGCTACTAGATGGATCACTAACCTCTGGAGGGTTCGAATATTAGAGTACACTCACGTACCATGAGTCGAGGATGCGCAAGGATAACCAAACCCCCATACACTCCTCCTCGGGGTACTTGTCTCTTTGTGAACCTCCTTATTAGATTGAGAGTTACCGATAATAAGTGCATGAGTTCTTCGGACTAATGTGAGTATTCGAAAGTTGACACTTCCACCCACCTATACTTTTTATAGCCTCTCCTGTGCCTGGCATTGCTTTCTTCTCACTCCGAGAGTTGGCGTCCACCTTCGCCGGTACATCCAAACACTTGGCATGATACGCTCTGTCATCATAAACCTCCTTATATCCTTCCTCAAAACAGCCACCATACCTACCTATCAAGGCATTTCCATAGCCTTTCCGAGATACATTGCCATGCAACATCCACCTTCTCATGACTTGATCTTCATGTCATACATGCCACTTGCTTGATCGATGAGCCGCATGCTAGTTGGGTCTTGCCCTAATCATTGCTACATGACGCGCTAGTATCATTGCATATCCTGCTACCCTAGCAGAGGCATACATTTGCATCATGATAGTTACATTTTCTTTATGTGAGTACCTTTGTAAAGTGTGAAAGATCTCCTATATTCTTTTAAAATATAGAGTATTGCCCCTAAAGTGAGGAAAAGATCCCAAAGTGGACAAAATCAAAAGATCCCAAAGAGGACAAATGAGAGTTAAATAGAAAGAGCCATTGAGGCCACCAAAAAAATACAAAAAATAGAAAAAAAAGAGAAAACAAAAATAAAAAGAGAGAAGGGGTCATACTACTATTCCTTTTGAGAGATCCACACTAGTACTTCATCTTCTATCCCTTGTACTCCATAGAGATCATCATCATGCATATAGCTATGTGGGGACCCTTCACACTATAGAACTTGGCTTGTATATTCCAATGATGAGCCTCCTCAAACGAGCTCTAGGTCTTCTTGAGAAAGCAAGTTAGATGCACCCCCACTAGTTCCCTTGGAGAGCTTTTAGCTCACATGTGCATCCGTTGCATGGCAATCCCTACTCCTCACATCATATCTATCATTTGGCTTTCTCTCGCCTATGATTGTCCTCATTGATGTGAGACTTTCACACCTTTTTGTCTTCCTCCTCCACCTTCTTTCTGTTTCGCCTTTAAGGTGTCAACTTTCTTGCTCACGCTCATCAATTGCATGAGTGCTCAAAATATCGAAAGGGAGTGGATCAGTTTAACTTGTACCTGGCTAGTGGTCTGGGGATGAGTCAAGATAAGAATCCAAAGGAGACTAAGTGTGAAACTTTAGTAGATAGTTGTTCTCAACAAAAATACTTTTTTCTCTCGTATTTCCCTATCCCTTTCTTGCACGCAAACACCATTTGGAGACATTCGAGTCACGGACAGCAAGAGCTCTTGTACCTTTTGTTTATTTGTTACTTGTGTCAATGCTAATATAGACTCTTGCTTGTTAAAACTTGAATTGAATTGCATGCTTTGATTGCTTTACTTAAAAAGTCCTTTTATGGTTGTGTGGCATGTCACCACAGAAATTATGCTTGTTATCATTTACCTACTCGAGGACGAGCAGGAATTAAGCTTGGGGATGTTGATACCTCCCAAACGTATCTATAATTCCTGCTTGCTCCATGCATGTTTTGTGTGACTTTGCCATGTTTTGCTTGAACTTTCATACACTTTTGAGCATATTTGGACTAATCTATTAACCCGGTGCACCCAGCTGCCAGTTGCTGTTTTCTGCTCTTTTTGTATTTCAAGTTTTCCGGCCATTAAAAGTGCTCCAAAAATCCAGGAAAATCAGATAAAAAATCAGCGTCGCGGAAGCTTCCGGAAACACCAAAGCAGCGAAGGGGGGCCACCACCAGGGAGCCAGGAGGGTCCCTGGCGCGGCCCCACCCTGGGCCGCGCCAGGAGGCCTCCTGGCTGCCAGGTGGGTCCCCTCGACGCCCCCTTCGCCTATATTTACCCCTCGGGGTGGAAACCCCTAAGACGGACACCTCTTTCGCGAGCTCGCCTCTGTTCATCCGCCGCCGCCGTTTCAAGATCGGGGCTACCTGGAGAAGCTGCTCCGGCACCCTGCCGGAGAAGCTACCCCCTCCGGGAGACCATACATAGCCATGGACGCCTCCCGTATGTACCGTGAGTAGTTTTCCTTGGACCATGGGTCCGTGACCAGTAGCTATGTGATCTATCTCTCCCTTTTTTGTGCCTCCACTTTCGAGTCCTCGTGAGCTTCTTCACATGATTGAGGCATCTATGTAATTTCTGCTGTTGCTATGCTGAGTTTGTTGGGATCTGATGGATTATGAGACTATGTTCAGATTGCGATGAGTAATATATTTGGTTCTTCTCTTTTATATTTTGCTCTTTAGTAAATTCTTGCATGTTCTCCGTTGCGGTATTTGCTTTGGCCAAGTATTTTATTTGCAACTCCAAGAGGGAGCGTTATTCTTGATTTTGGGTTCAGCCCCCTGATGTCTAGCTTGAGTGACAGAAACATGAGACTAGGGGATGTGTTGTTGCCACCAGGGATAAAACAACGGTGCTTGTACTTGAGGGTGCAAGGATTGTTTACTTTACGCAAAGTTCTTTTAATGTAGTTGTCTGTTGCTTTGAGTTTACACTTTGGGTGGGATTCGCAACTTAATACCAGTGAGATGTTCTGGATAGATATCTCAAGGTGGATGATTCATAGTAGATGCAGATGGATTTCGGTCTACTTACCTTGGCGTACTGTCCATTGCTTTTGAACCCTTCCTTTCTTTGCAGCATAGTTAGCATTGCGGTGCCTTCATAATCCTGTCAATTGCCCAACTGTGATTTTTTACCTCGCTAGCACTTTTATCGTCTTTTGGGAGGGAGATCACGGGACCCCGGTCCATCTTCATATCATTGTTTACACCCTCAATTTACTTTCTATCTTTACTTTCAGTTGCCATTATCATTATCTCTTGCGTTGATCCTTTGTAAACGGCAAGACCGGAGGAATTGACAACTCCTCTGTACTCGTTGGGAGAAAAGTTATTTGTATCTGTGTGCAGGTCCAGGTGAAGTAGCAACCTCGGCGCCACTGTTCACTTTACCACCTTCTTGTATCCTTCGGAGTCCTACGGGAGACAAACCTTGGTATCTTTGCCAAGGGAAAACTTGCCGCTACTCTACTATATCCAACCCTGCACTTGGGGTAATCAACGAGGGCTTGAAGAGTATAACACTCTCTTGCCACCATTGTTCCATGCATGTTTTGTGTGATATTGCTATGATCTTGATAAGATTTCATACACTTTTGATCATACTTGGACTAACTTATTAACTCAGTGCACCATAGTGCCAGTTCCTATTTTTTGCTATTTTTCTATTCCAGGTTTCCCCCATATTAAAAGTGCTCCAAATATTCAGTAAAAAACCGGATAAAAAATCAGCGCAACGGAAGCTTCCAGAACCCCGAAGGAGGTACAGGGGGCCACCACCAGGGACCAAGGCGGCCACCTGACGCGGCCTAGGGTCTGGTCGCGCCAGGGGGCGTCTGGACTCCTGGTGGCCCCTCTGGCTTCCCCATTCCCCTATTTATTCCCCATGACGCGAAACCCCCAAAGACAGAACCCTTTTTTCACGATCTCGCCTTTGCTACACCGCCCCCGCGCTTCCAAGATCAGGAGCGCCAGCAGAATTCTTCCCGGCACCCTGCCAGAGGGAGGGTCGACCTCCAGGAGCTTCCCCTTCACCATGGACGCTTCCCGGATGTGCCGTGAGTAGTTTCCTTTGGACCATGGGTCCGTGATCAGTAGCTATATGATGTTCTCCTCCCCTCTTTGTTTTTCATGGTTTAGACCTCGTGAGCTGCCCTACATGATCGAGGCACATATGTAATCTTTCTGCTGTTGCTATGCTGAGTTTGAAGGGATCTGATGGATTATGAAATTATGTTCAGATTGTGATAGAGTAATATATTTGGTTCTTATCTTTTATATTGTTGTTCCTAAGTAATTCTTGCATGTTCTCCATTGTTGTTTATTGCTTTGGCAAAGTAGTAGGTAGTAACTCAAAGAGGGAACGCTATGCTCGATTGTGGGTTCATGCCCCCTGATGACACGCTTGAGTGACAGAAACATGAGTCTAGGGGATGTGATGTTGCCACAAGGGGGAAAACAACGGTGCGTGTAACCGCGGTTGCAAGGATTGTTTACTTTACGCAAAGTTCTTTTTAATGCAATTGTCTGTTGCTTTGGGTTTACACTTTGGGTGGGGTTCGCAACTTAATTCCAGCGAGATGTTCTGGATAGATATCTAAAGGTGGATGATTAGTAGTAGATGCAGTTGGATTTCGGTCTACTTTTTTTGGCGTACTTCCCATGCTTTTGAGCCTCTTCGTTTCTTTGTAGCATAGTTAGCATTGCCGTGCGTTTATAATCATGTCAATTTCCCATCTGTAATTTGTTCACCTCGCATAGCAGTTTTATCGTCTTTTGGGAAAGAGACATCACTAGTGAATATCACGGGACCCCAGTCCATATTCTCTTCACTGTTTACATGCTTATTTACTTTTTTGCTTTTACTTTTAGTTGCTATCATTATCATTATCATTATCCCTTGTGTTTTTATCCTTTGTAAACAACAAGACCGGAGAGATTGACAACCTCTCTGAACTTCATTGGGAGCAAAGTTATTTGAGTCTGTGTGTAGGTCCATGTCGAGGAAGAAACTTTTGTCTAAAACGGTGACATTGTTTCCTTGCCACCTACTTATTACTATCGGAGTCCTAATGGTCAATACTCTAAACCTTGGTATCTTCAACGAGGGAAACTTGCCACTACGCTGCATCTCACGTTCCACTTTGGGTAACCAACGAAGGGCGAGAAGCAATTATTATCTCTCGCGTATGAAGAAAATTTCTGGCGCCGTTTCCGGGGACTCCGAGTGCTAAGATAGGGGAGTTTCCCACTACCTTTTACCTTTACTTTTTAGTATTGTTAGTTTACCTTTCAGTTTTATCTTTGTGTCTTATATCAAAAATCACAAATTTATTATTATTATTTATCTTGCTAGTAGCTGTCATTATGTCTGGTCCTTTTGCCTTTGTTGAGACTGAGGTTCTCACCTTTAAACAAAAAGGTGGTGAAAGTTTAAAAGATGCTTGGTATAGAATTAATGATTCTCAAAAAAGAGCCACCAAGAAGCAATCCACTACTATCATGCTTAGAAATTTTTATGTTGGGGTTACTCCTTGGAATAGGTTCATATCAGATACTGTTATCAGCGGAAATTTCCTAGAAGCCCCAATTTGGGAGTCTCTTAATGTTATTGAAAATCTTGTTGGAAATCTCCCTGTTGCTAGCATACATGATGATCTTGATGATGATTTGATTGATACCACTTGATCTTTTGCCTTATGCCTAGCTTAAAGGCGTAAAAGAAATCGCTTGTTGGGAGGCAACCCAAGATGTTTTTACTTTTGTTCTTAGTGGTCTTGATGATTGTTACTACTGTAGCAACATCATTGTATCTTTATTTTCAAGCTTTGTGCCAATTTATAGCCTCTTATGACAAGGGAAGCAAAAGTTGTGACATGTTGTCCAGAAAACAGATTCTGTCTTCTTGACAGAAAAAATCGGAAAAAATCACCAGTTCATCTTTTTGAGCTGGATTTTTTACACAGCGTGCTCTATACAATTGTGAAACTTTCTTAGTTCTGAGTTTTTTGATGTGAGGTGCAGAAGTACCCCAAAAAAATTCTCTACTACCTGTTGTTCTGTTTTTCACAGATTCTGCCACGTTTTGCCTCTCCTTACTTTTGCAAACCTTAAGCTTGCCTTTTCTTTGCAAAAAACTTTTGGAAATCTTGAGAAACAGTAGATCTCCAAGAATACCTTTATATCCAGTGGGGAAAAATTATTTTATTAGGGTACTAACCTCTCTAATCAACTTATGATGAGTTATGTATGAAGGGAGTTTTCAAGTGTGCGATGGACGATGATGAAAGAAGATCTAGGAGTGTCAAGCGCTCAAGGTTGGGGATGCCCCCATGCATCCCAAATAAATATTCAAGGAGACTCAAGCGTCTAAGCTTGGGGATGACCCCGTGCATCCCCTTCTCCATCAACAATCATCAGTTCGTCCTTCGTCTCACTATATTTTTATCACTTCATGCGTTATGTGCTATGCTTGGAGCGTCTCGCTCTTAGGTTTTATTTTTAGTTTTCTTTAGTGTTGCTTGCTTTTCATAACAAGTTAGACCCCATCTTACTTTGTGTGGGAGAGAAACATGCTCCACCCCAATCTAGAACACATCATAGGATTTTGCATGCCTATCTTTTTACTGTGGTGTGTTCTTTATCTTTTCATAGCTACTGCAGTGTTTAGTTTTAGTTTTAGTTTGTCTTTAGCAAGAGCCTTGGGTTTTGTTTTGTTTTTTGCTGGAACTCTCTTTAGTTTTCATGTTTATCTTGTCAAGAGAGTTGGTTGTTGCACTGAGTTGTGTCTTGTTTTGAAACTAGGTAATTGAGGTTGCTATTTAATTTTAGTAGTAACTTGCAATAGTTTTGAGGTATTGATGTGAGTAATGTTTGAACTTTTGGTGTCAAGAGCTCTAGCCTATTAGTGATAGGTTTCGTATTTTGGGCAATCCGTGTTTATTTTCAAAACCTACAAAACTAGTTGAGAACTCTAGCTACTAGATGGATCGCTAATCTTTGGAGGGATCGGATATTAGAGTACACTCATTTACCATGAGTCGAGGATGCGCAAGGATAACCAAACCCCCATACACTCCTCCTCGGGGTACTTGTCTCTTTGTGAACCTCCTTATTAGATTGAGAGTTATCAATAATAAGTGCATGAGTTCTTCGGACTAATGTAAGTATTGAAAGTTGACACTTCCACCTCCTCATATTTGCTAGCCTCTCCGGTGGCGTGCATTGCTTTCTTCTCACTCCGAGAGTATGTGTCCACCTTCTCCGGTACTTCCAAACCCTTGGCTTGATACACTCTGTCATCATAAACCTCCTTATATCTTTCGTCAAAACAGCCACCATACCTAGCTATCAAGGCATTTCCACAGCCTTTCCGAGATATATTGCCATGCAACATCCACCTCTTCATGACTTGATCTTCAGGTCATACATGTTCCTGCTATACTGGTAGAGGCACACATTGTATACACCATGATAGCTACATCTTCTTTATGATTTGAGTACCTTGTAAAGTGTGAAAGATCTTCTATACCCTCTTGTAAATTAGAGTGTTGCCCTTAAGTGAGGAAAAGATCCCAAAGTGGACAAAATAAAAGATCCCAAATAGGACAAATGAGAGTTAAATAGAAAGAGCCATTGAGGCGAAAATACAAAAAAGAGAAAAAAGAGAAAAATAAAAATAAAAAGAGAGAAAGCGGCAACACTACTATCCTTTTGAAAGATCCACACTAGTACTCCCTCTTACCCTCGTACTCCATAGAGATGATCATTCATGCATATAGCTATGTGGGGACCTTCACACTAGAACTTGGCTTGCATATTCCAAGGATGAGCCTCCTCAAACGAGCTCTAGGTCTTCATGAGCGAGAAAGTTAGATGCACCCCCACTTGTTCCATTGGAGAGCTTTTCTTAGCTCATATGTGCATCCGTTGCATGGCAATCCCTACTCCTCACATCATATCTATCATTTGGCCTTCTCGCCTATGATTGTCCTCATTGATGTGAGCCCTTCTCACCCTTTTTTCTTCCTCCTCCACCATATTTCTCTCTTTTCCATCCTAAGTGTCAACTCTCGTGCTTACGCTCATCCATTGCATGAGTGCTCAAAATATCGAAAAGGAGTGGATCAGATTGACTTATACCTGGCTAGTGGTCTGGGGACGAGTCAAGATAAGATTCCAAAGAAGACCAAGTGTGAAACTTTAGTAGATTGAGTTTACAACATAAATACTTTTTTCTCGTATTCCTTATCCCCCTTCTTGCACGCAACCACCATTTGGAGAAATTCGAGTCACGGACAACGAGAGCTCTTGCACCTAATGTTCTTTTGTTGCCTGTTTCAATGCTAATATAGACTCTTGCATGTTATGACTTGAATTGAATCACATACCTTGATTGCTTTACTTTTCAAAGTTCTTATATGGTTGCTAGCATGTCACCACAAAAATTATGCTTGTTATCATTTACCTACTCGAGGACGAGTAGGAATTAAGCTTGGGGATCTTGATACGTCCCAAACGTATCTATAATTTCTTCTTGCTCCTGGTGGCCCCCCTTAGCCTATTTATTCCCCGTGACGCAAAACCCCCAAAGACAGAACCCATTTTTGCGATCTCGCCTCTGTTCCTCTGCCGCCGCGCTTCAAAGATCGGGAGCGTCAACATACTTCTTCCCGGCACCCTGTCGGAGGGAGGATCGACCTCCGGGAGCTTACCCTTCACCATGGACACTCCCCTGATGTGTCGTGAGTAGTTTCCTTTGGACCATGGGTCCATGATCAGTAGCTATGTGATGGTATCCTCCCCTCTTTGTTCTTCATGGTTTAGACCTCGTGAGCTTCCCTACATGATCGAGGCACATATGTAATCTTTCTATTGTTGCTATGCTGAGTTTGATGGGATCTGATGGATTATGAGATGATGTTCAGATTGTGATAGAGTAATATATTTGGTTCTTATCTTTAATATTTCTGTTCCTAAGTAATTCTTGCATGTTCTCCGTTGTTGTTTATTGCTTTGGAAAAGTAGTAGGTAGTAACTCCAAGAGGGAACGTTATGCTCGATTGTGGGTTCATGCCCCCTGATGACACGCTTGAGTGACAAAAACATGAGTTTAGGGGATGAGCTGTTGCCACAAGGGGGAAAACAACCGTGCTTGTAACCGCGGTTGCAAGGATTGTTTACTTTACCCAAAGTGCTTTTTAATGCAGTTGTCTGTTGCTTTCGGTTTACACTTTGGGTGGGGCTCGCAACTTAATACCAGCGAGATGTTCTGGATAGATATCTCAAGGTGGATGATTAGTAGTAGATGCAGTTGGATTTCGGTCTACTTATTTTTGCGTACTGCACATGCTTTTGAGCCTCTTCCTTTCTTTGTAGCATAGTTAGCATTGCGGTGCGTTTATAATCCTGTCAATTGCCCATATGTAATTTTTTCACCTCGCATAGCAGTTTTATCGTCTTTTGGGAGAGAGACATCACTAGTGAACATCACGGGACCCCGGTCCATATTCTCATCATTTTTTACACGCTTATTTTCTTTTCTGCTTTTACTTTCAGTTGCTATCATTATCATTATCCCTTGTGTTTTGATCCTTTGTAAACAACAAGACTAGAGAGATTGACAACCTCTCTGAATTTCGTTGGGAGCAATGTTAATTGTGTATGTGTGCAGGTCCAGGTCGAGGAAGCACCTTTTGTCTAAAACGGTGCCATTGTTTCCTTGGCACCTACTTATCACTATCGGTGTCCTGCTGGTCGATACTCTAAACCTCGGTATCTTCACCGAGGGAAAATTACCGCTACGCTGCATCTCACCTTCCACTTGGGGTAACCAACGAAGGGCGAGAAGCAATTATCATCTCTCGCGTATCAGGCGGCTGCCAAGATTGCAATATCTGGGCCCGAAATGTTGCTAGTGTTGTCACGAGCTAACTCCCCTTGAGAAATATAGTACGCGAAATACCTGATGTGAGGAAACAAAATGCTGGAAATCTTCCCCGGTGAACGTCCTTCGGATCCTTGCTGCAAAGATAAGCGAAGAGGGCCTTCAACTCGGTGGGGTGAGTAGGTATCTTGGTCTTCCTAGCATTCCGCACACCTAAAATATCACAGAACTCTGCCAACCGCATGATAATAAGTTTCTCATATATTCTAAATTCAACCATAGCAGTTTTATCATTATATTTAAACCAGTTCACAAAATAATACGTGAGTTTTGGGTACTGTGGCACCTGATGTGTCACAAGACGTGTCAAACCTGTAGCTGCACAAAGGTTATCAAATTCATCCTTAATACCTGCAGCCGTAAGAAAGTCCGAACACAGGTACGTCATGGCATGTGCCGTGTCCGTCTCGTACATCAAATCCGGCGACATGATATCATCATTGTAACTCATCCTTGCGGAAGAGGATGAAGCTGCAGCTCTAGTTACTCTATCCGTAGGCTCGGGCCTCTTCTTCCCAAGCCATCCCTTACCTTTCCAAATAAACTCATTTCTGATTTTTTTGACAAGTTACAAAAATGAATATTTAAGCAAAATGAGTTGAGGCAAACTACTCTACTCACTTCCCCAAGGCCTATACTTTCATAAAAACTTCAAAAATAAATTTCAAAACATGCATGGAAGCTCATATGAACATCACCAAAAATTTCTAAATACTCATAAATGTGACCAACATTCAAAATTCTAATTGGAGGGGTGGAGGAGTCACATACCAGGGAACAAATGCTCAAAATCTCAACTCAAATGATGGGATGAATACAGAGATCGAAATTCGGCTCCAAGAACAGCAAGAACTCGGATTCCAGCAGCAAAAACGAGTTTCTGGAGTGAGAGAGAGATAGAGAGGAAGAAGACACACCTGAAAAGAGGGGCCTGGTGGGCCCAGGCTCCCTGGTGGCGCGGCCAGGGGCCAGGCCGCGCCACCTGGCCTCCTGGACCAGGGGTGGCCCCCTGGTCAGCCCGAGGTGCCCCTGTACTTCAATTTTTGTGAAAATTTTTAATATAAGTTTTCTAGATTTTTTCTGATGACTTCATTTTTTAAAATTTTCCAAGGTAGCGAAAGCTGCAAAAACTTCCGGAGGGCTCGAAATAGTGATTAAGCATATGAAGTTTCAAAAGCATAAACTTTGGTACAACAAGGTAGATGAAAGCTAAAAGAAATGAAAATATAATAAGCTTCCTTTTTTACTCATATAAAACTTGTTTATTAGCAAGGTTGATCAAGTCTTACTACTAAACAAATGATATATCGAGCAAAACGTTTCACTTCTTATAAGGCATTCATGGTACCTTTATTTGGAGGGAGACTGTCGCTACCATAATTGTTTTATATTTGTGAAGCACATGTAGAGGACAATCCCAATCACCAATCTTCACGGTCTCAATATTCTCAATGGAGTTAAGGCCATGCCTTTTATCGATATTCTTCGGAAAATATACAATGTGTTCTTTATCATTAACATTGAAAGTGAACTTTCCTTTATTGCAATCAATAATAGCACCTGCGGAGTTAAGAAAATGTCTACCAAGAATAATAGACATGCTCCCATCTTCGGGCATCTAAAGCACAACAAAATTAGTAAAAATAAAACATTTAGCAACTTCAATAGGAACATCCTCACAAATACCAATGGGAATGGTTGTTGACTTATCAGCCATTTGAAGAGAGATATCTGTGGGGATTAGTTTATCTAAGCAAAGTCTTTTATAGAGAGAGAAAGGCATAACACTCACTCCTGCACCGAGATCACATAAAGCAGTTCTAACATAAATATTTTTTATGGAGCAAGGAATGGTGGGTATATCTCGATCACCGAGCTTCTCAGGAATCTTGTCACTGAAAGAGTAATTAGCAAGTATAGTAGATATTTCCTCATTAGGAACTTTCCTTTTATTAGTCACAGTATCTTTCATATACCTCGAATACAGAGGCAACTTAATAGCATCAGTCAAAGGAATTTGCAGTAAAAGTGGCTTCATCCATTCACAAATTTTTAATGCTCTTCTTCTTTAGTTTTGAGAGACTTACCTAGGAAAGGCATTGGTTTTTGTACCCATGGTTCTCGTTTCTTCCCGGGCTTCATTGAAATGAAGTCTTTGTTGGGGTTCGGGGCAGAAAACAATAATTTTTCTAAACCTACGAGACCCAAGCCCAATACCTATGCCATGGCGATGCAAGTAACTGATGGAATTAGATCACATACCAGTATGTAGTCCGCTTAGCGGGAAATGTTCCCGCGTGAACGTGGTTGATGTAGTCGTACCGGCAATCCCCAATGCCGCGCAGATCCACGATGACTCCAGAAGCCACCCGGTCCTTTTAGACCGATGACAGGATTACGCCCCCGTCGGAACTTTGTCGGTGAAGACCTCGCGATACGGCTCCGATGATGATGTAGCACCACAAGTGTAGTGCCTCACGGGATTACACACATACGGTGTACCCGACGTCCCTCCGGGCTCCGCACCAAGCGAGCAGCGAAAAGAAGATGGATTCGGATCCCGATTCCAGCAGGACGACGACGTGCGTATGGTGGAGAAACCCCCAACCCAGTGCAGACTCCAAACAAGGGAGTCCGCTCAAAGGCATGAGAAAGAGAGAGAGAGTGAGAGAGGTAGAGAGAGAGATGAGAACTTGTCTCAAAAATTCATGAAGAAAAAGGGCACCCTACCCCTCCTTATATAGGCCAAGGAGGGGTGGGAACCTCCCTCCCTCCTGGAAGTGGGACTAATCCCACCAAGGGGAGGTGCGCCGGCCAAAAGGGGGGAGTGGGCCCCTCCTTGGCGCATGGCCCAAGGGGGAGGCTCCTCCTTCACCTAATGGGCCCTATAAAGCCCATATGCATTTTTAATTATTTAAATAATATTTTTAATACTAAATCCATTATTTAAATACTTAAACATATTTAAATAATATTGTGAACAATTCGGAATCCCTAGAACCATTTCTGGCCTCCACCGGAACAGTTCTGGTGTTCTCTCTTATTTCACCGTTGATCCCGAATCAATCCTTATTGCGTCGAATACCCTTAAGTGTAACACCCTACGGTCCGGGAAACAACAGACATGATCAAGACACTCTCTTGATCAATGGCCATTGATCGGACCTGGTTACAATCCTAGAAGGCCCCTGTGCTTCCATCGAATGAACTTCATCGATGTTGGATCCGTTAACGTTAGGTCATGTTCCCTTTGTTCTATGGTACTTTTCTTGTCCAAGGTTTGATTGTCGGTATCCAATATACCTAGTTCATCAAACATGTTTACTCGTTCCCGTGATATTACAACCTTTGTGACCTAGTCACATGATTGCAATCTTTATGATGTAATATCATCGAGTGGGCCCCGAGTACCTATCCGCCACTCGGATGGAAAAATCCCGCTTTGGTCTATTTGCATACTCATCAACATATCTATTTCGGAATACCCAAAGTACACCTTTATGGCGAGCATATTTCAGTCAGGCGGTGGATGCAAATCAAAGAATCCTAATAGATAGCAATTACATATGATCATCACGGTCAAAGGATCTGGTCAGTACGTTATAGTTATCGCAATGTTGAACTTATGTGACTCGATCACATTGCAACACTTCTGGTGGGTGGGTGTCCATCATATCATTCTCCCAATGACATGACCTCATTGTCAACGGACGTATGTGTATCCATGATCAGGAAACCTTGATCATTAATTGCCCAATGAGCTAGTATACTAGAGTTAACTAGGGACCTGGTTTGTTTGTATACCACACATGTATTAAGGTTTCCGCTTAATACAGTTATAGCACAACATAAAACGTATTATGAACTAATGAAATATGCTAATAAAACATATTTATTTGCCTCTAGGGCACATTCCCAACAATTTCCCACTTGCACTAGAGTACAAATAATGTAGTTGCATTTTTCTGTGGATCATAACTCCATATCATCTATATGGTTATTGATCATGCTTGCTTGTGGAAAAGGTTGTATCAACGGTCTGGGTACCATTCAGGTCCGTACGTCTTTTGCAAATCAATAATGTCACCTAGTTTGACATTACTTCATTATCCATTATAATGATGAGGTATATATATATTTGGCGGTAGAGTGAGACTTCGTTTGTTGTGTTTCAGCAATGACATCCGGTGGGTCACGCGGATTTTCCCATAGTCATGCACACTGAAACTCACTCAGTCAGAAGTCGAACTTCTTAAGCCAAAATATAACTCCTGCCACTTCTAAAGCAGCCATATCAATGTAGATTTAATCCTTAGTGCATTGTATGCAATTTTGATGTCTAATCATGTTTCTTTCAACTTAGGCATTCATTAGTATGATATCTAAATTTTCTAGGTTAGTGTCAGAATTTGAACCAGCATAACATTTATGGTCAAGTCCACTATCCTTTACAAATTAGAAATGTATCCTCAGTTCTCCCCAGACTCTAAAGGATAAACTTAACTCTTTGTTCAATTATTTACTCATAAATCATATCACAACATGTTCTTCTTGCTAAGAACTTGGGTCACATTACGTCGAGTACAAAACTTTGGTTTTATATGAAAGAACCAATGAAAGAGGCATAGAGGATGTCGCACATCCATTTCTTTCTTTATTTAACCATTGTTCTTGTACTGAGATTGACTTGATACTTCTCTTGGATATACATGTAAGAACTACCTTCTTGACTTCTCCCATTCTGAAATCCTTCCAAATCTTATCCAGGAAATTATCCCGACTCAATGTTATTAAACACATTAATCTATCTTGATAGATTTTAATGCTTAATACTTATTCATTTTCATTTATGAAAGATTCAAACAATCATTAATACCAACTACACCATTCACAATATGTTATCCATATATGAGAATGTTGTCATGCTCCTACTCAAATATGTCACCACATATAAGATTAGGATGACACTCTCATAACTCCCACTCAAATATGTCCATCACATATAAGACCATGGTAACATTCACACAGCTCGCACTCAAATATGTCATCCACATATTAAGTTTAGGATATCATACTCCCATAGCTCCCACTCAAAATATGCCATCCACATATTAAGTTTAGGAAACTATCAAGCTCCCACTCAGTTTCATGCAAACGCATGTTTCTCAACATTTTGGCTAAGTCCAAAATCACTTTGATCATCCATCAAATTGATAATTCAGTTTACGAGGCACTAGTATCCATATGTTTTTAATAACCTTCTTGTTGTACCAATTACAACACTTCTTCAAATGCATGATTTGAGGAAGTCACAATATTTATAACAATTTGGATCAATCATAGTGAATATCCCGTTGACTCAAGCATCACTACATATTGTAGTCAACCTATTGAATTTGTCAGCAACATCCTTTGTGACAAATCGATCTTGATGTCTTCTTTGATGTTCACATTTATTCCTTATAACTTTGTAGTTATTAAGAATATCAAGTAACCTCTTTACTCAATAAGATTCAAGAAATCTTAAATGAAACTCAACATGGGATTTCATGACTCATAGTCATATCTCGTACTTAGGTCCACCATCGCTTCGTCGTAGTTCATAGGTATGTCTTGTTCCATTAACTTGACACATGAACCATGAATATTATTTTTCACAAGGGGAAAATATATATTCTTGAATCCGACTTCGTTCATTAAAAGCTTTTAGACCAAAACATCATGATCATTATCATTAGTTTCTCATCTAACTATAGAGATTTGCTTCTCCAACATATTCCTTTGCGCTACTCTGACATCTGGAGGCAAGGTCAATTACCTTGGTTGAACTTTAACTTTTCTTCCATTAAAACATTCATCAAGAAAATTTCTTGAAAAATACCAAAACACTTAGCAACAAAAGTTTTCCCTTTTGGTTCTTGATGTGGAAGATGCATCCATAGTTGTCTAAGGATATACTACAAAGATAATTTATCATATAAATCAAGTTTCCTAGAAACCGCAACACACCATAACATATATAGTGTTGGTTTCCACGAACTCAGATGGTTCCCTATACTGAAGTGATTGCTTGCATATTAAATTAGTAACTCTAAACAATAATAACTAACTCGATAAGAGATAACTTAGACCATACACTATTCAATAGAGTATGATTATAATGTTTAGGCACATCAAAAATATTGAAATGGTCCAAGCATTGTAATTTGTGAAACAACTTTCACAAGCCTTTATGC
Organism: Bromus sterilis; assembly: GCA_950022295.1. NCBI lineage: Eukaryota > Viridiplantae > Streptophyta > Magnoliopsida > Poales > Poaceae > Bromus > Bromus sterilis. The sequence continues at coordinate 262,759,300 of OX465596.1, read as the reverse complement.
CCAAGTCTAACTCAAAACATTTGTCACTTTGATCAAATCGTAGAGACTTGTCTTTCTTGTTAATTTAATATCCGTCTTCGTTCTGAAATCCCTTTGATCACATCAAATTATTTTAGACTCATGTTTCATTAGTGAATAGACATATTCATCGAAGTCCACATACGAAGTTCACGAAATAATGAAATTCACTACTTGTTGAAATATGATACATCATTATGTATGATATACAACAATCATCGCAAACTTTGTTTTACCAGAACGCGAGGTTTCAGTCATCTCACCTAAAGAGGCATGGTTTGCATGTGTCAAGAGATCAAGTATCTCAAGACTTCATCACACCATTGATGACTTAAACGGTAGTGTCGTTATTAAGTTTGGATAATTCTTGGCATTACAATATTTCTTATAAATGATCAAACTACTATCATCAATATAAGAATAACTCATTCATAATCGTAATGTGACCATAAAAGATATCATTCATAAAAGGAAAACAACTGACTTGTTTCTCGCTAATATGAATAATTTTCTTCGCGAGATGCAAGACACACTAATAAAGTTCACATTCAAACGATCATAAATTTATTCATATATTAATCAAATGATACTTGTAGAGGGAGAGTGTTGTCGACCATCAACTATTTGATTACCGTCAACACACATTTTCACCTCATCCCTTCCAAGACACTCTATATCCAGCAAGTTCAAGCATCGAATAGTTAATCAACTGCAATTAGTATTTTGTGGGGAAAGACATTTATAACTCGTATATCAAATATACTTTCTCCGTCAATGACTCTGCCTGGAGTGTGCTATTTTCAGTATATCACGGATCAACTTGACTTTCTCCTTAGCGTCTCTAATCAAGTTCGGTCCAAACAACTGGCATTCTCCCACTTCATCCCACATCAACGGTGTTCTGCACTTCGTGCCATACAGTAACTCAAATGGGGCCATCTGTAGACTAGCCTGATAACTGTCGTTGTATGAGAACTCAACATATGGTAGATTATCATCCCAACAAGACCCATAGTCTAATGCACAAGCTCTCAAGATATCCTCCAGAATTTGATTCACTCTCTCTTTCTGCCCATCTGTGTGTGGATGAAAAGTTGTACTGAATTCCAGCCTGGTGCCCAAGGTCTCATGCAACTGCCGCAACTGCCGCCAAAACTTAGATGTGAACTGAGTACCTCTATCAGACACTACCTTACTCGGAACTCCCTGCAGACAAACAATCCTGTTCTTATAAATCTTGTCTAGCTTAGCACTCGTATAAGTTGTCTTTACCGAAATGAAGTGAGTAACCTTAGTAAAACAATCAACAACCACCCAAATAGAATCATATCCTGAATGAGTCCTGGGTAAACCAATAATAAAGTCCATACCTATCTGATCCCACTTCCAATCGGGTATAGGCAAAGGCTGCAACAATCCTGCTGGCTTTTGATGTTCAGGTGTGACTCTCTGGAAAACATCACACAATGCAATATACTTAGCTATCTCTCGCTTCAGGCCTGACCACCAAAATCTCTCCCTCAAGTCCAAGTACATCTTGGTATTCCCGGGATGGATAGAATAAGGTGAATCACGTGCCTCCTGAAGAATCAACTTCTTGATATCTGCATCTTGTGGTACACAAATGCTCTTCTCAAACCAAATTTCTCCATGCTCATCCTCATGGAAACCCTCTGCTTTCCCTTTGATCATGTTCCCCTTTATTTCATCAATCTCTGCATCACCCTTCTGAGCTTCTCTAATTCTTTCCAAGAAATTTTGCTTCACTTCCAATGTTGCCACATAACCCTTAGGAACTATCTCCAACCTGAGAATCTTGAACTGCTCACATAACTCAAGTGGCATATCCTCAACATTAGGAACATTGACATGACTCTTACGGCTCAATGCATCAGCAACAATATTCGCCTTACCAGGATGATACTGCACATTCAAATCATAATCCTTAATAAGCTCTACCCATCTACTCTGCCTGAGATTCAACTCCTTCCGAGTAAAGATATACTTCAAACTCTTATGATCAGTAAATATATCACAAAGATTACCAACAAGATAGTGCCTCCATGTTTTCAATGCATGAACAACTGCAGCTAATTCCAAAACATGTGTAGGATAGTTTTTCTCATGGTTCTTAAGCTGACGTGAAGCATAAGCAACAACTTTACCTCCTTGCATCAAAACACAACCAAGTCCTCGACGAGATGCATGACAATATACTTGGAAATCTTTATGTATATCTGGCAAACATAAGACTGGTGTAGTTACTAATCGTTTCTTCAACTCTTGAAAGCTAGTTTCACATTCATCGCTCCAATCAAACTTATTCTCTTTCTTTAACAGCTCAGGCATTGCCTTTGCAATCCTGAATAAATTCTCAATGAACCTCCTATAATATCGTGCAAGCCCCAAGAAACTGTGAATGTCGCCAATTGTCTTGGGTGTCTCCCATTATGTAACTGTTGAAACCTTGGATGGGTCCACAGCTACTCCATCTCCTGACACAACATGCCCAAGGAATCCTACCCCCTTCAATCAAAACTCACACTTGCTGAACTTGGCATACGATTTGTGCTCCCTGAGCTTTTACATTGCCAAACGCAAATGTGCTTCATGCTCTTGCTCATTATTGGAATACACCAATATATCATCAATGAACACCACAACGAACTTATCCAAGAACTCCATAAACACCTTATTCATCATATTCATGAAGTATGCATGAGCATTAGTCAATCCAAATGACATAACGGTATACTCATACAATCCATACCTTGTAGTAAAAGCAGTCTTCGGAATATCCTTCTCCCGAATCTTCAATTGATGATAGCCAGAACGAAGATCAATCTTAGAGAACACACAAGCCCCATCCAACTGGTCAAATAGGTCATTAATCACAGGTAGAGGATACTTATTCTTGATAGTAACATCATTCAGAGAACGGTAATCAAGACACATCCTCAAGGTTGTATCTTTCTTCTCAACCAACAATATTGGAGCTCCCCAAGGTGATGAGCTTGGGAAAATGAATCCCTTTGCCTCCAATTCTCTAATCTTCTCCTTCAACTCTGCAAGTTCATTAACGGGCATCCTATACGACCTCTTAGCAATAGGATCACTGCCTGCTATTAAAGAAATAAGGAACTCAATCTCCCTATCCAGTTGCATACATGGCAACTCCTTTGGAAACACATCCGGATAATCCCTCACAACACGCACATCATCCATGCTACCCCCCTTAAGGGAATTCACCTGAGCGTGCTGATGCTTATACTTGGACACATATCTGATACGTCTCAAACGTATCTACTTTTCCAAACACTTTTGTTATTGTTTTTCCCTCATTCTTGCATGATTTGGACGAATCTAACCCGGACTAACGCTGTTTTCAGAAAATGGATTTTTGGACGTCCTAGAAAATTCCCAGAAAAATACCAGAAAATCCACACACCCGAAGGAGCCACATGCCAGAAGTCGGACCAGAGGGGAGCCCAGGGGGGCCGCAGGCGCCCCCCTGGCACGGCCAGGGGTGGGGCTGCGCCCTCTGGCCGCCTGGAGGCCTCCCCCCTCCTCTGGTGCCCTATCGATGCTCCTATTTATTCTCGTGACGCGAAAACCCCAGAACGGAAGTCGTTTTCCTAGTTCTCGTCACGGAGCCGCCGCACCCTCTGTTATTCTCCGGGAGGGCTAATCTGGAGGTTGTTTTGGCCTCCGGAGAGGGGAGATCATCACCATCGTTATCACCATCACCACTCCACCCTCCCTCCATGACTTCTCCATCCATGTGTGAGTAATTCCCTATTGTAGGCAAAGGGGATGGTAGGGATTGGATGATTTAGATCATGTAATAGTTTATCAGATTGTTGGGGGCATGTTGCCTATCATCTAGTTTGGTGTTTATCATCTTTGCTTCAACTTGTTTCTCTTAATGCTTGTCACTTTGGGCCCGAGTGCCATGATTTCAGATCTGAACCCTATGTGTCTTCATGAATATATTTGTGTTCTTGATCCTATCTATGAGTTGTTTGCACCTGTTATAGTCTGGAACCGGCGATCCCAAAGGTGACAGCTTGGGACACCAAAGGGGATGGACTATAATTTGAGGATTCCATGTGTCCATTGATTGTTAATGCTTTGTTCCGGTGCTCTTTGACAGGAGCACCTTAATCTCCATAAGTTCCTTTTGGCCCCGTTCGTAGCGGGATGGTAGGACAAAAGATGTTGTGCAAGTTTTTATTGCAAGCACGTACAACTACCTGTGGGATACATGCCTGGTGTTTGATTTATGCCTAGATGATCTTTTCTTTTCTTTGTTCCTTCCCCCAAGTGGATTACATGATGTGTCTTATCCATGCAGCGCCCAACCATCCATATCCCTAGCCTACAGTGCTTTTAATTCTGCTGGTTACTAGTTATTTACTTTCGCTGTTTTACTATTACCGTTGGTATCATCACTCCCATATCGCAGTTACTATTAATATCTTGTTGCAAGTGTATCTCAGGTGGGGTGGAACTGACAACTCCACTGTTAAAGCTTGTGGATATTCTTTAGCTCCCCTTGAGTCGAATATATAAATTGGGTTATTCTTACCCGCGAAGACTATCTCGATCCCCTGAAGTTGTGGGTTATCAAGCCTGTTTTCTGGCGCCGTTGCCGGGGAGCATAGCTTTATTCAGCGGTCTACTTGAAGTATTTTACCTGCTGCAATTTATCCTCTATGGGTAAGAAAGAAGACCCCAAGGTCCCGATCTTACCATCCCGTACGAGAAAAGGTACTGTTCTAAACACTAGTGCTACACTTGATTCACCATCAGTTATGAGTAAGTTTGCTTCACCTCCACCACATGACGCCTCTACTGAATCTGTCACTATGTCCGATACTTTTTATGATGCTTCTACTACTCTTGATGATATTGGTTCACTTAGTCACGCTCTTGAGAAACAGATTGTTGTTGCTGCCAAGAAATCTGGGATTGAAATTCCCGATACTTGCTATCCTTTTGATGGGACTTACACTTATCCCGATTTGAGTAAACTCAAGGAGAGACTCCTTGATGATGATTATATTATACATGATGATGATTTATGCAGGGAGCTAACAGAGTTTGACGACTCTGACCCTGACGCTATTAAGAAGCTTCTCGAAAAACATTCGCTGAAGAACAAGACCGTACCTGATCCTACTTTTGCTACGTCTCCTATATGCATCAATGATCCTGATTATAATTTCTCTGTTGATCTTTCACTTATATCTATGGTTGAAGCTGACCCCTTTTATGGCAGAGAAAATGATGATGCTATTGCACACCTGACCAAACTCACTGAGTTAGGTGGCTTGTTTACTAAAGATGAGAAGATACGAAACTTCTATGTTACTAAGCTTTTTATTTTTTCTTTAATGGAAGGTGCTAAAGCATGGTACGATGCACTACCATGTGGTTCTATTAGGAGTCCTCAAGACTTACCTCGCTCTTTTGTTGATAAGTATTTTCCTGCTCATATGCAACATGCTGCTTTACGAAAAGTTTATAACTTTACACAGTTGCAGGATGAGAACCTCCCTAAAGCTTGGGGAGGTATTGCAGTCTGATCCAGGCTAGACCGGGCCATGCAGTCCCTAAGAATTAATTAATTGATATATTTTATGCTGGTCTAACTGATGAATCTAGATCCTACTTGGACAGTTGTGCTGGTTGTGTTTTTAGGAAAAGAACACCGGATGATGTAGAAGAATTGATGGGCAAGATTGCCAAGAACCACGAAGATTGGTCCGTCCCTGAACCACCTCCACCACCAAAGAAGAGGGGCATGCTTGTCCTAAGCCCAAAAGACATGCAAGAAGCAAAGAAGACTATTAAAGAGAAGGGTATTAAAACTAAAGACGTGAAGAATCTACCCCCTATTGAGAAGTTGTGTGAGCCTACCACTCACCCTCCTATGGTAGAGGTACACTCTCTTTTAGATTTCAATGCAAGTGACATTCCTCATGGTAAGCCTCCTGATCAATGTTTAGATGAGCTTGATAATTTTATTATGAAGCAGAATCACTTTAATGAAAGGATACAAAGTCAGTTGCATGATAATTCTCTTGCTATCAAAAGTTTGCTTGATGTTCTAGGAAGAACAGTTAATGATGTTAAATGTCTTGTGAAGTATTTTCATATGGTTCAAACTCAGCTTGATCAAATTTCTAATGTGCAAAAAGGCCTTCGGGATTAAAACCCGAGGGGGAACTAGCACTCAAGATCCTCTCTACCTGGAGGGGCATCCGAAGAGGATCGAGCAAGATTCTCAAATACAGGAAGAAGAAATTGTTAGCTCTCCGAAGAAGAAGAAGAAGCACAAAGAAGCTGACAATTCCAATGATCCAAATAGTATATCTACCTCCGATGCTGAGACTGAAGACGATGCCGAGCCTGAAAAGGATAGTGAAAAGAATGATCCACCCGAAGTTCAAGAAGAAGAAGCACCCGATAAACGCAAGAAATACACTAGAGAAGATTTTATCGCAAGAAGACATGGGAAGGAACGAGAACCATGCCCTTTCCAGGTAAGTCTCTCAAAACTAAAGAAGAGCATTACAATAAGTTTTGTGAGTGGATGAAACCTCTTTTTCTTCAAATTCCTTTGACTGATGCTATTAAGTTACCTCCTTATTCGAGATATATGAATGATATTGTTACTAATAAAAGAAAAGTTCCTAATGAAGCAATATCTACTATGCTTGCTAACTACTCTTTTAGTGGCAAGATTCATGAGAAGCTTGGTGATCCAGGTATACCCACCATTCCTTGTTCCATAAAGAATAATTATGTTAAGACCGCTTTATGTGATCTTGGAGCAGGAGTGAGTGTTATGCCCTTTTCTCTTTACAAGAGATTATGTTTATAAAAATTAATCCCTATAGATATCTCTCTTCAGATGGCTGACAAGTCAACAGCTGTTCCCATGGGTATTTGTGAGGATGTTCCCGTTGAAGTTGCTAATTGTTTAATCCTCACTGATTTTGTTGTGCTTGACATGCCCGAGGATGGGAGCATGTCTATTATTCTTGGTAGACCTTTTATTAACACCGCAGGTTCTATTATTGATTGCAATAAAGGAAAGGTTACTTTCAATGTGAATGACAAAGAACACACGGTGTATTTTCCAAAGAAGATTGACAAGAGGCATGGCCTTAACTCAATAGATAATATCGAGACTGTGAAGATAGGAGAATGGGATTGTCCTCTACATGTTCACCACATATACAAAATCATCATGGTGGGGACAATGTCCATTGAAGTAAAGGTGCAATGATCACTTCATGAGAGGTGAGGCTTTTTGTTCTATATATCGCCGGTTTGTTGGTAAGACTTGATCAACCTTGCTAGTAAGCATGTTTTATATAGGTAAAAAGTGTAGCTTGTTATGTTTGCATTTGCCTTAGCTTTTATTCTCCTTTCTATACCAAGTTTATATGTTTTTGAAACTTCACAACTCTAATCACTGTTTCAAGTTTTCAGAAAGTTTCGCAGCTTTTTGAACTTCGAAAAAATTTCAACAGTGAAGTTGTCAGAAAAATTCCAGAAAAATTATATTAAAAATTTCCATGCCGGGAGTGATCCAGAGGTACCTATGGCTGACCAAGGGGGCCACCAGTGGCCCAGACGGCTAGCTGGCGCGGCCTGTCCCCTGGTCGCGCCCATAGGGCGCCTGGGGCCCACAGGGCAGCCAGCCAGGTAAGTCTTCTTCCTCCTCCCTTCTCTCTCTCCAAAAACACGAGTTCTGCACTTTGTTCTTGCGTTCTTGCTGCTCTCCGTCCAGAATTTCGATCTCTCTCTACGACCCATCATTTGAGCTGAGATTTTGGGCAAATACTCCCTGGTATGTAACTCCTTCACCCCTCCAATTATATTTTTTATTGGTGGCTTCATTTGTGAGTATTTAGTAGCTCTTGTTGCTGTTCATATGAGCTTGCACGCATGTGTAGAAATTTATTTTCCAAGTTTTGATGCAAGTTTATGCCTTAGGTAAGTAAGTAGAATAGGTTGCCTCAATTCACATTGTTTAAATCCTTGTTTTTGTGAATTGTAAAAAAATTCAGAAATGAGTTTCTTTGGAAAAGCAAAGGGGTGGCTTGGGAAGAAGAAGCCCGAGCGCTCCGATCGATTCACTAGAGCTGCAGCTTCACCCTCATCAGTTAGGGTGATCTACAATGAAGATCATGTGCCCCTGGAGCTGTTGGAAGACACAAACCCAGCATGCGGAATGATGTATCTGTGCGATGATTTTCTTACAGCTGCAGGAATGAAGGAGGAATTTTATGGCCTTTGTGCCAACGCAGGTTTGACACGGCTAGCTTTATGCCGTGTGGTACAATACAAAAATCTTACCTCCTGTTTTGTCAAAAAAAATTGTTATAACCATGATGCTGGAACCGTCGAGTTCAAACTTTATAATGATCTCATAACCATGTCTTTGGCACAGTTTTGTGATATAATAGGTGTGTCGAACGTTGGTCAGACAGCTAAGATGACCATGCAGCCTTTCGGGTTGAGGACCCTCTTCAACTCCCTTTGCTGCCAGGAGGAGGCCGACATTCGGCGCACGAAGATTTCCAGCATCTTGTTTCCACACCTCAGGTATTTTGCGTATTTTGTTGCTAGAGGGGTGTTGTCTCATGACAACACGAGCAATGGTTCTGCACCAGATTTCTCTATTTATGCGAACGCCCTCTCTGGTAAAAATGAATATAATGTGGGTGCCTTGATTGCTCGGCGTCTTGTTACAAACAGTAACAAGGGCGATTTATATGGTGGCGTTTACGCCAAACTTATCCTTGAGTCTCTTGAGCGCACCCCGCATCCTGATGATGTTCCCTTTTCATACGCGAGTCTTGATCTTGCGGCTATGAAGAGGCATAAGTTTGTTACCATGACTTCTCAGTTTGGTAACCTTGATTATATTTTGAGGTTTGAAAGGACTATTACTCGTGAGATCCGTCTACATGCACCACTTTTGTTTGATAACACTCGCAGGAACGGATGGTCCTTCAACGAAATTCAGTTCGATGAGTTCTTGGCTAATTACCAGCCGCGTAACCCCATGGAGGGGGTTGTGCCCGATGAGGAGGAGCATGGTGAGTTCACACCTTTCCAGGGAGAGACCTTCACCGAGCATGGCGAGGGATCTTCTTCTGCCTGGAGCGCAGGGCCTTCCTCATGGGAGGATCCGAGGACTTCGGTGTACGCACCGGAGGTCTCATACGACTCCTGGACTTACCCTTACCCCGGAGCAGGAGGCTCCTGGGGGCAGTAGCTACTACCAACTTAGGCCAAAAGCCTAAGCTTGGGGGAGTACGTGCCCTTCTCACCTTTCCATTGTATTATCCGTTTTTATTTTGTTTGCTTTGATCTTTTTGAAGTTTTTGCCCGTTCTTATTTGTTCTTTTATTTTGAAAAAAAAAACAAAAAGATTTCTCTTTTCTTTTCTTTCGTTTAACCTTTGAAAAATCCAAAAATATTTTATTTTCTCTCTTTAGTTTGCTTTGTTGCAGAGTTCAACTCGAGTCCGTGATGGAATTTTCACTTGATTATATTTCCTACGTTCGATCGTGCAACTGACAGCAGTAATGACGAAGATCGACGAAAGGGATGCAACAAGGAAAACCGATATGAACTCTTTTTGTTTCTACTTTTGTACATATGCTTGTACTTATGAATTAGAGACCAGCTTGAAGCGACATAGTGCTATGTTTACAATGCTTGCCCAGTGTTCATGCTTTCTTTGTGGCTAATCCCAAATTGCTAGAGTACATAATGTGTTGTTGAAATGATTTACATGTGTTGCATTGTTCATGGTTTGGCATACTGAAGTGGTATTTCCCTTTGGAGAATTATTGGATTGACTTGGCACGTGCTTACACATGTTTATGACTGAAAAGTCTACTATGCCTTGATGATCTTTGAATTTCAGAATAGTCATATCATTTTCATGCTTGATTCAATATTACTTTGTCGCTCTGCATGATAATGACTGTTATTGCTCTCTAGTTGGTCGCTTCCCAGTCTTTTGCTAGCCTTCGCTCGCACTAAGCGGTTTCTGCTTGTGCATCCAAAATCCTTGAAACCAGTTTTTCCATATGAGTCCACCATACCTTCCTATGTGGTATTTACCGGCCATGCTAACGAAGACTTTCTTGTACCATCTCGAAATTATTCAAAAGCACTCCTGTTTTGTGCCTCTGTTTTAGCTCATGAGGAAGTAGTAGGTAATTCATGACTGTTTTATGTTAGACATGTTTTATTCCGGGATTGCATGTCTAATCTGCAAACCCCAATACGAGGAGGGACTGGCATGAGTGCGCCCAGCTCACAAAATATAATCACAACCAACAAACCCTCCTTCACGCTTTGTATATGAGAAATCAGAAAACTTTGGCAGTGATAAACAAAGGAGATTAAGGGGATGTGATCGTCTCCATCTTGGGGGCCATTCCTCTAAACATGTCTAGCGTAAGAGGCGATTGAGTTGTCTACTAGCATTGTTGACAAAGCATGCACCTCCCAAAACACTTTTTATCTCTGTTTTCAAAACCAAGAGCTCTGGTACTTGTTTAGTATTTCTTCCACCCACGGGTTTTCAACCTTTCCATCAAACTCCACGGTTCGAGAGTCTCCACCTTCTTTCTTCAAAGCACCAACTAGGATAGCATAATTGTCATTCTGAGTGTAATGTGCATTGTCCCAAAGTACTACATTCTATTTTGCATGATTGTGGTATTATTTATTCTGAAATTTCTTAGTTCTAGTCTCCTTTAAAACTCCGGAGGAGTTTATGCATTTATGTTTTGCTTCACTCATGGAGGCTAGCGAAATATCACTCTAGTATGTTCAAACTTTGTGCATTGTAATCCTGTCTTGATTTTCAGTAGCATATTGTTTGCTTTTAGTTGTTTGAGATAGATCACTTGAAAGAAGGATTGATTTGTGCATTGTCCTCATAGCATTGTTTTGATACTTGCTAAATTATTTTCGCAGTACATGCCTATATACATCTATTGAAGCAAAAGAGTTTGTCAAAGTTTTCTTTGTCGCGTTGAGTTCGTTGTACTGAATTGCTTGAGGGAAAGCAATATGCTAAGCTTGGGGGGTTGATACGTCTCAAACGTATCTACTTTTCCAAACACTTTTGCTATTGTTTTGCCCTCATTCTTGCATGATTTGGACGAAACTAACCCGGACTAACGCTGTTTTCAGCAGAGCTTCCTGTATGGTTTTATTGTGCGCAGGAAAATGGATTTTTGGATGTCCCAGAAAATTCCCAGAAAAATACCAGAAAATCCACGCACCCGAAGGAGCCAGATGCCAGAAGTGGGACCAGAGGGGAGCCCAGGGGGGCCCAGGCGCCCCCTGGCGCGGCCAGGGGTGGGGTCGCGCCCTCTGGCCGCCTGGGGGCATCCCCCCTCCTCTGGTGCCCTACCGATGCTCCTATTTATTCCCGTGATGCGAAAACCCCAGAACAGAAGTCGTTTTCCCAGTTCTCGTCGAGGAGCCGCCGCCACCCTCTGTTCTTCTCCGGGAGGGCTAATCTGGAGGCTGTTTTTGCCTCCGGAGAGGGGATATCATCGCCATCGTCATCACCATCACCACTCCATCCTCCCTCCACGACTTATCCATCCATGTGTGAGTAATTCCCTACTGTAGGCAAAGGGGATGGTAGGGATTGGATGAGTTAGATCATGTAATAGTTTATCAGATTGTTGGGGGCATGTTGCCTATCATCTAGTTTGGTGTTTATCATCTTTGCTTCAACTTTTTGCTCTTAATGCTTGTCACTTTGGGCCCGAGTGGCATGATTTCAGATCTGAACCCTATGTGTTTTCATGAATATATTTGTGTTCTTGATCCTATCTATGAGTTGTTTGCACCTGTTATAGTCCGGAACCGGCGATCCAAAAGGTGACAGCTTGGGACACCAAAGGGGATGGACTTTAATTTGAGGATTCCATGTATCCATTGATTGTTAATGCTTTGTTCCGGTGCTCTTTGACAGGAGCAACTTAATCTCCATAAGTTCCTTTTGGCCCCGTTCGTAGCGGGATGGTAGGACAAAAGATGTTGTGCAAGTTCTTATTGCAAGCACGTACAACTACCTGTGGGATACATGCCTGATGTTTGATTTATGCCTAGATGATGTTTGCTTTTCTGTGTGCTTGCCCCAAGTGGATTACATGATGTGTCCTATCCATGCAGCGCCCAACCATCCATCTCCCTAGCCTACAGTGCTTTTAATTCTGCTGGTTACTAGTTATTTACTTTCGTTGTTTTACTATTACCGTTGGTATCATCACTCCCATATCGCAGTTACTATTAATATCTTGTTGCAAGTAAGTGTATCTCAGGTGCGGTGGAACTGAAAAATCCACTTTTAAATCTTGTGGATATTCTTTGGCTCCCCTTGAGTCGAATCTATAAATTGGGCCATTCTTACCCGCGAAGACTATCTCGATCCCCTGCAGTTCTGGGTTATCAATATCTGATCTTGTGCCCGGTCATTGTGCGAAGAGTGATGGATCGACTGGCACAATCAATAACACCTTGGTACTTGGCTAGCCAATCCATGCCCAAGATAACATCCGAACCTTGTGACTTCAATATAATCAAATATGTAGGAAAAGCATGCTTCCCTATGGCTAAGGTTATCTGATAGCATCCCAAACTAGGTGACATCTTCGCTCCCGAAGAACTTATAAGGATAGATGACTTAAGAACTACGGTAGTAACTCATGCTTATCCACAAATACCCTCAATATGAATGAATACGATGTACTAGAATAAAAAAGAACAAGTGCGGGTACTGAATTGATAAGAAACTTACCAAACACTGCATCAGGCTCATCATAGACCTCCTCCACGTTAACATGGTTCACGTGTCCCTTGTTGAAGGGGTTTGGCCTGCTGACTCAAGAATTCCCATTGTTATTCTTGTTTTCCGGGCACATGTAGGATTAGTGTCCCATCTTCCTGCACTTGTAACACTGAACTTGGCTAAGGTCCTTCGGTGCAGACATAACTTGACAGTAATGGTTGTAGTTTCCTCCATTGCCATTTCCTTTCCCCATTGCCATTACCATTCTTGTGCCTGTTGTAACGATTGTGGCCATTATGGTGTTGGATATATGCTCCAGAGGCAAATAATATATCATTATTCCAATATATCTAAGCAAGTTCATAACCAGTTTCATACCGTGCTAGAACTGTATCAGGGAAACAATGATACAGGTGTGGTATAGAAACCCCCAGTGTTCCTAGTTAACCTCTATTTCAATAACTAGTTCATGGTCAACATGATGGTCGTGGTTTTGCGATCATGGACAATTAAGTCTCTTGACTGTGAGGTCACCTCACTGGACGAGTGACGCGATGAACATTACCCAAAGTAAGCATTACAACATGATCAAACTTATGAAGGTTCAGTGTTGTAATTACAGAATGTAGTAGACCGTTCCTTTGACCGTGAGTACGTGCATAATTGCTATCTTCCCAGATGCTTTGACTTACATCCCACCACCTGACTGAAATATGCGGGTCATAGCAGTTGTATCTTGGGTATTCCGTGGAGATATGTTGAGGATTATTGTTACAAGAGCGGGATTTGTCAATCCATGTGATGGATAGATACTCAGGGCCCACTCGGTGAGATTCCATCCATAAAGTTGCAGCGTGTGATCACTAGGTCATGGGGATGAATATCATGGAAGAATGAGGTTGAACCAGACATAGGATGTCATTGATCGAATCTCGGAACAATCCAGTATCGCTGAAAAAGTGAATGCTATACGACGTAAGGTACAATCGGTATTGATATCCATAATGCACAGGGGTCATTATGGGCATCCAGGTCCCGCTGATGATCATTGATCGTAGCCTCATCTCGGTCATGACTGGAGTGTTCTCAGACCGTAGGGTAACACACTTAAGGGCTCAATGAAATCGGTGACCTTTTCGGAACTATCGAAGTTACCGAAGATATGAGAGAGAACTCCGAAATCGTTTCGGAGACGAGACGGAAAAGGTTCTGTGGTTTTCGAATTGTTTGGAAAGTTATTTGAATATATTTTATTATTTAATTAAATGAATTAAATATTAAAATATAATTTAAATAATTAATGGAACGTCTTCGTCCTGCTGCTGAAACTCTGGTTTCGGTGGTCTGCTTCTGCCACCTTCGCTGGATCGGAGATCGGAGGTCGTCATCGAGTCTCGTATGTGTGCGAGTACTACGAGGTGCTACACGTGTGGCACTACACCCATCCCGGGGCTAACATAGACAGGGGGCTGTGAAACTTGTTTGACTACACCAGCCACGTTTGCAGGATCGTTTCCCGCGCAAAGGACTACACCCCGAGGTATGTTATTCCACACTCCTTTTCGTTACGGTAATACGGCTAGCTAGATCTTGGGTTATGGGAAACACTAGTTAGGAAAAATTTGTGTTTTCCGCTGCGCACCCCAACAGTGGTATCATGAGCTAGGTCTATGTTTAGTATTATTGTACAGATAGAACACATCGGGGATGTGGGCGTTGATTGTATGATTTTTACCCTCCCACGTGTACTTGTTCACATCTGCGGCATTGTTTGATGAAGCGTCCCCCGACCGACCTTACGCATACTCTTATGCGAGACTGGTTCCACGCTTGACATACGACTTGTACCGTATAAAGTGGCTCTAGGGGTGTATGTCTCTCTACTTTAGCGGATGTGGCATTTGCAACGGAGGGCCCCATGCGGGGCGTAATAGAGACAATCGTATGGTTGACGTTGTGGTTGACTCATAGGTTAAAACCTATTTAACTATGAAAGCCCTAGCAGCCACGTAAAACTTGCAATATACAACTAGATCGTCTAAACTTTGTATTGCTAAGTGGGGGCTATCGTTTGTTTGATTGTGATGTAGTGATAGCTTTGCTATGTGTTACTAGAAAGTAGTAAACGTCATCATGATAAAACAAACTCAAATAGAGACACTGTAGACTTAGTGTTGCCATAGCTCAACATCTTAAAACTTGCTAGTATAGGATACACGACGGTAGCCTGTGATAAGATGATCCCTTAACAAAGCCAAACACAAGTATTCTACCAAAGTGTGCACCACCTGGAAGGTTCACCCATATGGAAGACATTCCGTACATATCGGGTGTCACACATATTAAATGGCGTTCGCATGAGGTTGGGTTCGGCAACCCTAGCATATGCAGATATGGCCTTGCTGAGCAACATATAACACGTAGGTTAATTATGCGAGCCTAGCATATGCAGATATGGCCTCAGAATACTAGAGATCGCAAGATCGAGCATGAGTCACATACCTAATGTGATCGCACAAGTTGTTGTCTACCTTTGAAACTGACCCGTCGGCCGTGTGATATTCGAGGGTGGGCAGTGAATCTGGATCATGTAATCACTAAAACTTCTTAGGGATGATTGTTTTAGTGTGAGCTCATTTATAATGTGATTATATGAACTCATTGTTGTGAACTAGTCTTAATTGTGTTCCTTTCAATTATGTTTGTAGAAAATGTAAATGTCCCAGTATCATGAATTGATTACTTTCCTACACGGCGAAAGATTTAGAGTAGATGGGTCAAACTTTGTTGACTGGTACTCACGCCTTAGGACTTCGCTCAAGAGAGCAAACATCTTGTTCACAATAGAAATTCATATGGAAGAACATCCGGACAACGATGTTGACGATCAGGAGGTACTTGATCATTATGCTCGTCGACAGAATTTCTCCGTAGTCAGGATTGTCATGATTTTCAGCATGTCAGAGGATTTGAGTATTCAGTTTCAGGACACTGACTCATATGACATGATGGACACGCTAAATACAATGTTCATACGTGAGTTCACAGTTGCCAGATTTGAGTTAGAAAGCAAGTTTCTATCTACAAAGATGGAAGAACGCACAAGCCTTGGTTATCACTTAGACATGATGCATCAGATGTACCTGACTCTGGTGGAGGATTATGAATATTGGACAATGAACAAAACCACCATAGAAGAGTTTGCGATAAACACATTATTGCACTTGCTTCCCCCGAGTTATGGTGATTATGTTCATAGCTATGTTGGGAGTGGAGCTAATATGAGTCTCCAGAACTTCATGACTGATCTCTTGGCCGCAGACATTGCTCCTATCGAGGATGCAGAAGTCGTGGATGGAGAAGGTATATACTTGATATACTTTATAAATGTTTGTTCCCTTTATACAACACTTGCAGTAAATGAGTATCTAATACTTATTTTGTTTTATGAAAACAGGACCTGTCGTTGCATGGACGGGAAGAGGTGAAATTAAGTATTGATGGAAATCAAGTCAGTTGATGGCCAGCATAGATTCCGCCGACACATCTATCATAGGAGATACTTAAAGTATTAGAGTATGAACACTTAGTTGAGTGTCTTGCATCCCGCGAGACATAGTTATTCATGTAATGAGACAAGTCAGTTGTTCTGGTTAAATGAATAAAGTGTGTTTATACTTTGATTACGTCTTGATTTATGTCATGATAGAAAGCATTTATAATACTACTATTATTGTCAAGTGATATTCAATGTTTGATGATAAAGTTGTCTTGATTACAACAAGTCAAAGATTCGATTGCATAAAGTGATTTCATAACTGATGAATTCATTAAATGTATGATCTATTAACTTGTGTATTCATTACCGAATGAAATTCATAACTTGATTGACTGAGATGGATTAGATACACGATCTATGAACCTCTGCAATAAATATGACCAAGACAAGGTTCTAGCAACTTGTGCCAATCATTATACACAAATGATGTACTAAATGGGCACATGAGTTATCATTAAATACTTCATATGATTAATTGATAGCTTGTATTCAATTGAGATCATAAAACGGAGATTCAGGAATCACAGTGTGAAGTGAGAATATAAGGATACAAATCACTAATCTATGATCTGAGTGATAAGTATTAAAGTTGACATAATTGGGGACTTGTGGAAGTTGTAGCACAAATTACGATGGAAGTTGAAAGTGCTAGACTACTTAAACCATTCGTAGTCATACTAAACTGTAGTATGGTCTAAAACGTTCTTTCCCCGTGCACTAAAATTATTAACGAGCAAGGTTGTTTAATTCATTAAGTTAAAACACCCACTTCATGAATTAGGAAGCCATCCCGAATCTAATGATACAAGATAGCTCCATAAATGATGGTGTTAGAAAGTTGCTAAAGAAAGAATTTCTTTGTACTAAAATAGCAAGCGATTGAAATTACATATTCTCCCCGAATAGCAAAATTTGTGTTGCTTAATTGGTAGTGTGAGAAGTAGTTTCTCTACACGGACCCAATGGGAGATAATGGAAACTTTGACCGAGGTACTATACCTTGCCTTCAAAATATCAGAGTATTGCAACGGAAGCGTGTTCCGCTGTAACAACACTGTATAAGGAAGGATATGCCATAAATGATTGATCTTGGTATATGAGTTGAAGCCATTGTTGAATCTAGAAGGTTGTCATGAATACGTTCTATACAGAACAATAATCATGAGTCTTCTTAATGAAACAAAAGGAATAACATTGCTTCAAACACAAAGGAATGATGGTAGCCTAGAACATGAGGAGAAATGAAATAATATTGAGTTGCATATAGGATGGCTCGCGTCCTGTGAAATAAATCGGTTATTTCATATTCTCGATAAACTGGAAGGTTATTGAGAATAATGTAACATGCATAAGGCATTATTGGGCTCATAAAACTGTTATGACCAAAGTTTAATGTTGATTGACTACGGAAACGTAGGAATGCTTTAATCAATAAAATATTCATTTACACTACAGTGGACCATATCCTGGAATTGCGTCTCATTAAAATTGGGATTTGAAAGTAAATTGCAATAGGCATGGAGAAAGTTTATTTCGTTAAAAGGATGGACTATAGTACCTCAAGACAGGAATCCTCAACCTTGATTTGATCAAGTGATTTTGTAATGACCAAAATATTGAGTGGGCCTGCAGTTTCATGAAACTGAGTGGGAGCTTCGAAGAATTACAAGAAACTTGGAATGCATAGGGCATTTTCTGAGTGGGAGCTTTGAGATAATTATTGTTATCTAAGATATAAGAATAATGACGTTAACTTGATGAAAGCTAAACCACAAATATATGAGTATATGATGGATATATTTGAGCGGGAGCATGATCATTATCTCAAACATATATGCATTGATATGTGTGAAGAATGATCTCATGTATGTATATATGGACATGCATTGGTTGGTGTGTGTGTATATATACATATATATATATATATATATACAGCCGGTCTATTCTGACATCGATGTCAAAATAACTATTCTGACAACTTTCCAAACTGCAGTATTTTCGCAAAGAGAACCGCACTGCTGAATTCGGAGCACTGCAGTTCGGGTAAAACAAAACCGCATGCACCGTTTTTGCTTCAAATTTTTAACCATTTTTCGTAATTGAGCGTATGATACACCATTGGATTCGTATGGAAAAGGACAATCTTCGTATGTTGAACACTTCCCCCGATTCTTCACGGATTAAGAGCAGTTTCGAAAATGGTGCGGTGACCCACTTTCACAGCTGCAGTTTTTTCGCAATTTCTCTTAAACCGTTCATCGTAATGATGCAAATGATATACCGTTGGAAAGATATCGATCAAGCGCTCCATCCATATGTAGAACACTTTGTCTAATTCGCTACGGATTTGAGAGAAATCTAACCGCAAAAAAATGCAGCAACTCTGTTTTTTGTATTCGGATCTTGTAGAGAGTAGAACTTTTTAACCGCTTGTCCGATCGATGCGTATGATACACCGTTGAATTCGTATGGAGTAGTAGATTAATCCATATGTTGAACACTTCTCCATATTCTATATGGTTTTGAATTAATTTGAAAAACGGTGATGCTGCCCTCTTTTGGACAGCGGGAGTTTTTGCTTAAATTCGTTTGATTCGTTCGTCTGATCGCTTCAATTGATACACCATTGGATAGCTATCGTCGAGGCTCTCCATTTGTATGTAAAACACATCCTCTAATTCCTTACGGTTTAAAAGTTGTGTCGAATTTAGTAAATCGCGAAACTTCGTTCTTCGCGGACCGAGAATCGACGAAGCGAACTGCATTCGCCGGAAACCGCACCGCATCCGACGGGCAAGCGCACTGCATTAGCGCCAGACATAACGCACGTGTTTTTCGCGGAACAAAAAATCGGCGTGTGAACTACATCCGCGGGGCACCCGATTGCATTTGTCAACAGAAAGAACTGCACATGATTTTTTCACATGGCAAAGAGAAATACGTGTATTTTTTCACGGACCCGGAATCGACGAAGCGAACTGCATCTAACGGGCGACCACATTGCAATATCGAACGGAGAGAACTGCAGGTATTTTTTAATTATTTATCAAAACTTTGTAGTTCACCTCAAGGGAAGTGAATGCCCGGCACAATAAAAGTGAACCGCACGATTTTGAACTACACAGAAATACAACGGAAGTGATCACAACATTTTTTTCTTATTTATCTTCAAAGGAACGACCCACAATCAAACAAATGAACTGCGTGATGTTTTTCACTATAGGGCAAGTGCAGTTCGCATCGAGGAAAAAAGCAAGACGACGTTCGGCGTGTCGACGGAGTCCATACAGTGTGCGCACGACGCGCGAGGGAACAGCGTGCCCTCCATCCTTCTCCTCTTGCAGCGCCGCCTCTACGAGCAGGGCGGGCTCAAGACGAAGGGCATCTTCCGCGTCGCCGCCGACGGCGCGCAGGAGCAGCGCGTCAGGGACGAGCTCGACCTCGCGGGGCCCGTGTCGGGGGGACGCCGACGTGCACTGCCTCGCGTGGCTCATCAAGGCCTGGTTCAGGGAGCTGCCGGGAGGGCTGTTGGACACGCTGCCGGAGGAGGAGGTGGGGCGATGCACCACCGAGGAGCAGGTTGGCAGGTTGATCGGCAAGTTGCCGGCAGCCAGATCTCGCCATACACCCACCCCTGTAAGTGGGGAGCCCTGGATCCGTTCGTGCCCAGCCCCGGCTAGATCTCACCGTAGACTCTCACCAGCCGGCGGCGCGGGGATCTGGCAACCCACTATCCAGCGACGGAGGGAGGTCGCAGGGAGCCTTCCCTGGCTTGACCTGGACGCTGGAGATGCGATGGAAGTCCCGGTCCGGTGAGGGGAGAGGGCGGCGCCCGTCGGAGGGACGGTGCGGCGCGCATCAGAGGGAGGGGCCACCGCGCGACGATTTGGAGAGTGGCGGCTCGTGACAAAGGGAGGAGGCAGCGCGCGGAGGAGGTAGAGGCGGCGCGCGGTGGAGGATGGAGGCGGCCCGCGGCGGAGGGAGGCGGTGGTTGGCTTCGGGATGGGTGGGGCAGCGGTGGGGTGGGGCGGCGGTGGGGGCGTGATGCGTGAGGGGGTGGGGGATGAGTGGGGAAGAAGGTGGGGATGAAGGGGAGAACGTGCGGGGTGGTTTTTTTTATCGGTGCGGTGTGGTTAGCAGGTGTTGTTAGAATAAGGGGTGTTGTTAGAATAAGCTCTTAAGGGGTGTTGTTAGAATAGACCCACCATATATATATATATATTTATATATATAAGGCAAATAAAACGCAAGATTAAAAGAATCTTCTTTTATGTGAAGTACTAAAACGTTACACGTTGAAATCTATAAGAATAGATTAAGAAACGTCTAATGAAACGATGTAAAGGTTGGAATAATCTTCTAGACAAGAAAACAGGTTCTTGTGGCTAGAAATTATATAATGGATGAAAATCCAAATATCAGAAGCAATGTCTTGATGGAAGAATAGATATGCACCATGTACTTGGACATGCGATCTTATATGTTCCTGACATATGATTTTACCATAAAACATGTGTTGTGAATCCAACAAAAGAATGACTCAAAAGTTCTTGAAAGAAGAACAGATTCCGATGTGCTTTAGGAGTAAAACACATAATCTAAATAAGGTCCATGCATTCAGTATATGAGGAATTATGAGGACTATGCTTGTAAGGCCCCTGATGCGGTACTAACTCTAACTAGTCGCTTTCGCGTCCGGTCGGAGTTAGAAGCGCATCAAACGCCACCGGCGCACGACACTCGCACTCGTGTCGCTGCTGGATTCTCGACAACAGGTATATAAAACATAACTCTATAAGAAAGAAATACATAGATAGATAAATATAGCAGGGCATACAACGCCACTGTCTAACAATACATCATCATCTGAGTACAACTCATTGATACATCAAGCGGAAGCATAATAGGGACCGAATACGGTCAAGATCCAGATTGCCCTAGAGAGGGCTACACATAAATATCCACCCACGGGAACGTTTGAACCCAACTATAAGGTCCTACTGGTCGAGGTACTCGTACTCGTCGTCATCCTCCGGGGGCACCTCCACGAAGTAACGTCCGGTACTCGGGTCGAGGTAGTAGTCCACTGTAGCGGCCGATCAGGCAAAACGGTAAAGACAGAATTGTAAACGGGGGTGAGAACATATCATTACGGAATAGCTAACGCTACAGGAAAGGTAAAGACATAGACAGGTTGCAGCCGTACTAGCATATATGGGGGCTACACGTTCTATCAGAATAGAGATGAGATCCAAGAAGTAACATTGACAACGTGTCATAAGTCGGCTATTCACCTACTTACGCAAACATAACACAACCTCGTTTCCCTCTCGGTCCCCCTGGACGAAGAAAGACAACAAGGGCACGCACACGGTTTGTCAAGTTTTATAGCATGATTGTATTTGATGTTATTCTATGAACAAGGAGTAGGTCTCAAGTAGTCCATAACCGCGGACATGGCTTTTCGAAAAGATTTACCCTGCAGGGGTGTACCAACTGTCCATTATAGACGTCGCATGTACGCCCGGTTTCCACTTGGCTAGGTAAGCGCCTGAAACAACGGAACATCAGAGTCCCTCTAGCTAACAACGCACACTCCGGGTGGCCCCCGGTGAGTCGACACCCAACTCAAAAGCTGGCCACGCTCTCGAATCGGACTCTACCGTATAACTCGGGTTTGGATTACCGGTTAGTTTTCCTATGAGACCGGGTCCTCAGCCGGTCTATTTGGGCCAGCAAAGAAACTATGTCCTCCTGGCCCTGGTTTGGTTTGGAAACAACTAGGGATCCAACCAGCACACACACGTTACAAATGTAAATCAGCTCGGGCCACCACTAGAATGTACGAAGCTAGGTAGGTAAGACAAGGGGGGCCCATAAAATCCCACACACGATTAGGCACGCTCGTCAAGAAACACAATACCCGGAACTCGGGTCCTAGGTGACTCAAATGGAACAAAGCACCAGACGGGAATAGTCCAGCCTTCCACCTTTTGTCGAATATAAATTAACATCATTTAACAATAATAAATATCAACCAAATTCTTTTATAACATGATATCCCAACCATAAATATATAAGGTAAGCAGCAAGTTTGCTATCCATACTAAGCAATGGCTGAGCAGCGGTAACTTAGCAGAACAATGGTTTGCTAGGATGTGGGGATCATGGCTGTATGGGTTTAAACATGGCATACAAGGTAGGTAGGATCAAGCAACAACGTTCTAGTTCTACAGCTAGGCATGAGCAGAAAGTTATAAAGTAATGACACAGTTTCTCCCCCTTGCCTGGTAAGGTAGTCGAAGCAGTACCCACGGTACCCTCGGGCTCGGTGTCGGACAGCTCCACGTAAGTCTCCTCGTCAGTCTCGGATGCTACCGTAACACACCGGCAAGGAAAACACACAAGTAAGCAACTGATGCAACTCAAACAAGGATGGCATGTTCAAGTTTTATTTACATGGTATGACCCTGTCTAGTCAAGTTTAAATGAAGGTGATGACGACAAGTCATCACTTTCATATGCATTTTATTTACATTGTAATGGCTTTGGTCTAAGCCTTAATTTAGGTGTAAGTCGCATGATAGCATGACATGATCAACAAAGCATTACAAGAATTTAAATAACATGAAAGTAAAACAATGATTCCGGAGACGGAGTAGTGTCAGTGAACTTGACACTTAGGAAGGTGCAACAACTGTTGGAAATCAGCCACATCACATATGACAATATGTTGAGGATGACTTGAAGAAAGAAGATGACATGAAACAAGATTGTAGAGATCAGATGATCAACATTTCAAATGCACTAAAGTTGAAATGTTGCAGGCAGAAGGATCTGAATGCTTCTGGATCAGGTGAACACACTTTGAACTCAGGAGTTGCACAAAACATCATGAGAACCTCACCATTGAAATCCTTGCAGAAAAGTACCCCAAAAACATATATGATATGACTCAATTTGAATTTGCAAGGGCAGTTGCAAATTCAACTGAAGTTCAGGGGGCTGAGTGTAAAATTGCACCACATGAATTTTGAAAAAGGTTCAAATGATTAAATCATCATCACCATGCAACTCCTTGTGCAAAACTACCCAAAATCCATATATGGCATGAGCAGTTTCAAAAATGATCAAGCTGACAAGAAATCAAAGATTTACAGGGGGCAGACTGCAAAATTGGCCAAGCTCCAATTCACACAGGGGCCAATTGCAAAAGTGCACCCCACCATGATGACCAGTGGCTCAAACTACCCCAAGTTCATGTATGGGATGCCCCTGTTTGACAACATGGACAAATTCAGATTTGAATTTGAAATTCAAATTCAAATTGAATTTAAACCAGAAAAGAATTAAAACAAAAAGAGAAAACAATAAAAAAATAAGGGCTTGGCCACTTGGGCTGCCTCCTCCGGTGGCCTACTGGGCTGACCCAGCAGCCCCCTGTGGGCCGAGCCACTCCCACGCAGGGCAAGGCAGAACAAAAAAAAAGGAATCGGGGGGGGGGAGCTTGCGCTTGCCCGGATTCGAACCCGCGACCTCCCCCTCGCAGTCCAGCTCGCTGACCACCCCGCTACTGCTCCAAACGTTGAAAGGGGAGGCTCGCGAAACAAGTTAAAGAGACCCTGCGGTCTCTGAAGCTGTCAACTGAACCTGCACACTGAAACTGGACGGTGCTTGCGCGGCCACGACTTCCGGCGACCCTCGCATCCGCTACAGGGAGGTGTTCGCTCATCCCACGCCGGGGATCGCTAGACGGAACATCCAGGAGCACATAGCGCCGTGGCAACGGGTCGTAGGCCATACGGCGGCGACGCCAGTCTCGCCAGAAAAGGGGGTGGCGCAACCATTCTGAAGATTGAAAAAGGCGACGGCTTGGAGACGCGCATGGCTTCCGGCTGCTTTGCGCATGCTCTGGCCGCACGCAGAGCACGCGGGTTGCTGCTCCCGCTCAACGGTGACGCGAATTGGAACACGGGCGTCCACACGCGGGCAAGCCATACACGCACGCGGTGGCGTTTCTGCTACGCTCGATCCTAACCATCTAACGAGAGAGAACACGAGGCGGGGGAGAACAAGGAGCCTCACAGCGGGGAGGTTGGAGTCGGGCTCGCTCTCCTGGAGGGGAAGGAGTCGATCTGCTCGGCATCGGAGACGGAGGCGGCCCGTGCAAGAAGAGGAGGAAGTCGCGGGTCGCCTTGCTCCTACGGCGAATCCACGGGTCGGGGAGGACGAGGACGAAGCTGGAGACGCGCTGCACGAGCTCCCGATCGAAGACGGTGACGGACCTCGACGAATTCACCGGAACCACCCGACGGCAATTGAAGAACAGGGGAGCTGCGAGACCGTCATGGCGGCAGCGACGGAAGAAGAGGGCGAGGGGAATGGAATCTAGGGTTCCCGGGGGTCCTATCGCCGCGCTTAAAAGGAGGAGGGGGGCTCTCGCTGCGCTCCGGGCTCCACCATCGCCGTGGCAGGGCGCTGTGAGAGAGAGGAGGGGAAAAGGAGGTGCCGCGCTGGAAAGAGGGAGGAAGAAAAGGGTTCGTACCCCTTCGTCCAGACGGGCTGAGAAGAAGACGGCCCAGATGGGCCTGGCCTGGCCTGGCCGGCTGGGAGGAAAAGAGGAAGGAGGCCCAGTTATTTCCAGAACAGAAAAACCAGCAGGAAAAGAAATAGAAAAGGGGTAGGAGGAAAAGGGAGAAAAAAAATATATAAAAATATATATTTAAACCCTTGAGTCACACTTAACCACCCAAAAATGGTTTGGGTAATTTTGGAAGCAAGGAAAAATTGCCACAGCAAAACAATACCATTTCCTATTTAAAATTAAATAGAAAAGGTGCTTATGGACTTTTGAGGAGGAGAACACAAGGTGCAAAAATTCCATAAACTTGATAATCTTGAACCTTGCATTAATCCTCAATTTCTAAAAATGGTTTGGGCATTTTTGGCAACAACAAAAATGTGAGCTCATTTTGAATTTCAAAATCACTTTGAACTAGAGCTTTTGTTTTTGATGATGGCAAAAATACCTTGAGGATTTTAAAACCCTTGCCACATTAAGAGAAATGGCTAGGCCAAGTTTGGGGTCAAGTAGAGCAAGCACCCAACAAGGAAAAATCCTCCAACACCCTTCTTGAGCCACTTTGGATGTCAGAACAAACAACCCAAATGGGTTCCAATCCCCATGCAAATTTAAATCACCACATGAAATTATAAAGTTTAGCATCATGCCAAGTTACATAGTCAACAGACAAAGTACAATCTCATGGTGTTTTCAATTTATTGCACATGGGCTGTTACAGCTCTCCCCTACCAACACAGGATCTCGTCCCGAGATCTAAGCATGAAAAAGCTCGGGATACTCAGAACGGAGATGATCTTCACGCTCCCACGTTGCTTCCTTCTCTGAATGATGTGCCCACTGCACCTTGAGGAACTTGACGGTCTTGTTGCGAGTCTTGCGCTCGGACGAGTCAAGAACACGGACTGGACGCTCTGAGTAAGAAAGATCCGCACTGAGCTGGATCTCGCCCAAGTCCACTGCTTGCTCTGGCTGTTTGAAACACTTCTTCAACTGAGATAGGTGGAACACATCATGCACCATAGCCAAGCTGTTTGGAAGCTCAAGGCGGAACGCAAGAGGTCCTCTAGTCTCAAGGATGCGGAAAGGTCCGACAAATCTTGGAGCGAGCTTTCCCTTGATACCAAAGCGGTGAGTTCCCCTCAACGGAGACACTCTCAGGTACGCCCAATCACCAACCTGAAATGCTACACCACGGTGCCTTTTGTCATAATAAGCCTTCTGCCTAGACTGTGCTGCCTTTAGGTGCTCTCGGACAATCTTCACTGTGTCCTCTGCCTCTTGGATCACATCTGGACCGAACAGCTGCCTCTCACCTGTCTCGGACCAGTTCAAAGGTGTCCTGCACTTGCGGCCATACAAGACTTCAAACGGCGCTGCTTGCAGACTTGCCTGATAGCTGTTGTTGTAAGAGAACTTAGCATACGGCAAGCACTCTTCCCACTTCATGCCAAACGAGATCACACATGCCCTCAACATGTCCTCGAGAATTTGATTCACACGCTCAACCTGCCCACTGGTCTGAGGGTGATAAGCGGTACTGAACAACACCTTCGTACCAATCGCCTTTTGGAAGGCCTGCCAGAACTTGGAGGTGAAAAGGCTGCCTTTATCTGAACTGATCTTCTTGGGAATGCCATGCAAAGATACAACTCTTGCGGTGTACAAATCTGCCAACTGAGCTGCTGAAATGGAGTCCTTCACTGGGAAGAAGTGGGCAACTTTGGAGAGATTGTCAATGACGACAAAGATGGCATTGTTCTTCTTCTGCGACAGAGGAAAACCTGTGATGAAATCCATCTCAATGTGATCCCATTTCCACTATGGAATTTCAATTGGCTGCAGTAGCCCTGCAGGCTTCTGATGTTGTGCTTTCACTCTCCTGCACACATCACACTGGGAGAAAAAACGGGCAACATCCCGCTTCATACGAGTCCACCAAAAGCTCTGCTTGAGGTCCTGATACATCTTGGTGCTACCAGGGTGGATAGACAGTTTTGAGTCATGGGCTTCCTTCAAGATGACCTCTCTGAGACCCCCTTCTTTGGGAACAACAACTCTCTCCTCGAACATCACGGTGCCGTCATTATGCACTGAAAAGCAACCGTACTTCGAAACTGAGGCGGCAATACCCTGCTTGACTTTCTGAATCATTGAGCTACCAGACTGAGCTTCACGAATCTTCTCACGGATAGTGGGCTCTACCACAAGGTTGGCTAGATAGCCTGCTGGAACTAGCTCGAGATTAAGCCTTCGAAATGCCTCACACAAATCAGGGTGTATCTTCTGCACCTGGACACTGTTGCAATCACCCTTGCGGCTCAACGCATCAGCTATGACATTCGCCTTGCCAGGCGTATACTGAATATCTACGGAGTACTCAGTAATAGTCTCTAGCCATCTCCTTTGCCTCAAGTTCAGGTTAGGCTGCGTGAACAAGTACTTTAAGCTTTTGTGATCGGTGAACACATCAACCTTCCTCCCTAGGAGGAGGTGTCGCCAAGTAACCAACGCATGAATCACTGCAGCCAGCTCAAGATCGTGTGTCGGATAGTTCCTCTCAGCCTACTTCAACTGCCTCGAGGTGTAAGCCACAATATTCCTTCCCTGCATCAACACTCCGCCAAGGCCATTCAACGAGGCGTCACAGAAAACTTGAAACGGCTGTGACTCGTCTGGCGGTGTAAGGATCGGAGCTGTGGTCAGCCTTAGCTTCAACTCATCAAAAGCTGCCTGGCAAGCCTCTGACCAAAAGTACTTATTGCCCTTGCACAACAACTCCGTCATCGGCTTTTCTATCTTGGAGAAATTCTCGACAAACTTCCTACAATAGCTGGCAAGTCCGAGAAAACTCCTCAGCTGCTTGACATTCTTCGGCGGAGTCCAATCTTGAATCGTCCGGACTTTGTCTGGGTCAACGGCAATGCCCTCTGAGGAAATGACATGGCCAAGGAAGTTGACCTTATTGAGCCAAAACTCACACTTGGAGAACTTGGCATAAAACTGGTGATCTCTCAACTTCTGCAACACCAACCTGAGATGCTCCTCATGTTCAGCCTCTGACTTGGAAAAGACAAGGATGCCGTCGAGGTAGAGGAGTACGAACACGTCTAGCCATTCTTGGAACAGATAGTTCATGGCCCTCATGAACGTCGGAGGTGCGTTTGAAAAACCAAACGTCATGACCGTAAACTCGTACAGACCATAACGAGTGCGGAAGGCTGTCTTGGGAATGTCCTCCTCACGGACACGAATCTGGTGGTACCCCATCTTTAAATCAAGCTTTGAAAACACCTTTGCTCCATGCAACAGCTCAAATAGGTCATTGATGTTGGGCAAAGGGTACTTGTTTTTAATTGTCTTCTTGTTGATACCACGGTAGTCTTGGACCAACCTGCTAGTACCATCTTTCTTCTTCACAAAAAGACACGGGGCACCCCACGGGGAAGTGCTCGGACGAATGAGCCCATCCTTCTCAAGCTTCACCAACTGCTCTTTCAACTCAATCAGCTCTTCCGGGCACATCTTGTATGGCTGCCGAGATATCGGCTGTGTACCAGGTTCCAGCTCAATCACGAACTCAATAGCACGCACGGGTGGAATACCTGGAAACTCCTCTGGAAAGACATCTGGGAACTCTCGAACAACTCTGACCTCCTCGATCAATGGAGCAACTCCAGCGTTCAGAGCGTACAACTGTGCTGATCCCACTGTCGAGCCACAAGTGTACCAAATCTCTGCGCCTGAATCGTGCGTCAGCAACACGGTTTTGGACGGACAATCAATCTTGGCCTTGTACTTGACAAGCCAATCCATGCCCAAAATGACATCAATGTCTGAACGGGGCAAGACAATCAGAGACGAGGAAAAGATGGCTCCTTGGATACAAATCTGCACATCTGGGATGCTACCCACTGACTGCATCCTCGAACCTGGAGAAGCAATTGCTAGAGGTATAGGCAACCTCTCACGCGGAAAGTCAAGTGAACTGGCAAAAGCATCGGACATGAAGGAATGGGAAGCTCCGGAATCGAACAAAACTGATGCTGGAACCGAACATACAAGCAACCTACCAAGCACAATCTCAGACGACTGCTGGGCCTCTGCGACGGTCACGTTGTTCACACGGAGCGCTCGTGGCTGGGCCCGCACCATCGCGTTGCTCGGTGTAGAGCGAGGTGGTGGCGGAGGCAGTCGTGCGTAACGAGGGTCGGTGCACTGCGGAGACTTGTGCCCCGGCTTGCCACACTTGAAGCACATGATCTCTGGCCTGGGTTGGCCCTATGGAGCAGGCGGCCTCGCGGAGGGTGGAGTAGAGCGAGGTTCGTGCTGCACTGGGATGGGAGGGCGGGCAAAAGCGCAGACAACTGCCCCCCTCTGCTGAAACTGCTGACGCAGCGGCTGAGGCTGTGGCTCTGTAACCCAGGACTTGGCCTTCTTGTGGACCATCACTGCTGAACTGTGCTCTCTCTGCTTCCTCTTCTCTGCGGAACGCTCTGCCTCAGCTGACTCCTGTCTGATAGCCTGGTCGACGAACTCTGAGAACAGGCTTGGCGTGGACAAGGTGAGCGCATACTTGATGTCCGTGGCAAGACCACCGCGGAACCTGCCAATGCGCTTGGCCTCTGACGAGACCTCCTCTGGAGCGTACCTGGCAAGCCTGATGAAGGCCAGGTTATACTCCTGCACAGACCTGTCCCCCTGCCTCAGAGCTAACAACTCCTCGCTCTTCCTCTCGATCAGTCCACTGGGAATATGAGCAGCTCTGAAATCCCTGACGAAGTCCTCCCACGTGATCTCTGCATCACCCTTGTTGGCCTTGTACGTCGAGAACCAACTGCCTGCGGCACCCTGAAGCTGGAAGGAGGCGAAGGTGACGTAGTCGACGGGTCTGACGGCGTTGGCACTGAAGTGCTTCTTGATCTCTGCGATCCATTCATCCGCCTCCAGCGGGTCTCGAGCCTCGGAGAACCTAGGGGGTCTGATCGCAAGGAACTGCTGCAGTGTGGTGTACTGTGGTCGATCATTTCTCTGAGCACCCTGGTTCTGCAGCATCTGAAGGATCGCAGCTGTGCCCTGAGCCACTGCGGCTACAGCCTCCCCAAGGATAGGGTTCTCTGGCGGCGGCATGTTCGCTCTTGGCATCCTGTATACAGGAACACTTATGAGAACATGATTGAATCATTGAAGTAACCAGAAGTTAAAGCAATATTGACAACAAAACTTCCTCACGAGGTATGAGAAAGCCGAAGGCTGAAATTCCACCAAGGTTAACCCGGAAAGTCGATATCTAGGTGCTACTGGAATTCCCAAACCAAGATCATCTGAATCCAAGATAATAATCTGCTAGCGAGCACACAACAATATATACGAGCGGTTGGAAACCTGAACAATGAGACATCTGCCCTGAGCGGCCCGCCATCACGGTCGTCCATAGGGGAAAGACACCACATCCATATTACCATAGGATGCCCGCCAATCCTGTATGGACGTTTCACCTGGGGTACGCCGTAAGCGAGGTAGAGCAGTCAACCCCAAGTGGCGGCTCAGTGGTCTCAAAGACGCCAACACATCTCGTCGCTAGCAAAAAATTATAGAGGAATCGGAGCCTCATGTAAACGAGAACCTAGATTGTTTTGAAAGGGGATAAGTTGCAGAGACAAAACATCGTTTCACTTCCTCACGGAAAAAGGGGTGGGAGGGTGGGATAAGTAGAAAACAGAAAGAGGTCCTACTCTCCGAAATTTTCCCTATATAACTACCAAAATAGCTTCTAGACTCCACTTCGGCCAGTAAAGGATCCTACAGTCAGTCCTGCTCTGATACCAAGTTGTAAGGCCCCTGATGCGGTACTAACTCTAACTAGTCGCTTTCGCGTCCGGTCGGAGTTAGAAGCGCATCAAACGCCACCGGCGCACGACACTCGCACTCGTGTCGCTGCTGGATTCTCGACAACAGGTATATAAAACATAACTCTATAAGAAAGAAATACATAGATAGATAAATATAGCAGGGCATACAACGCCACTGTCTAACAATACATCATCATCTGAGTACAACTCATTGATACATCAAGCGGAAGAATAATAGGGACCGAATACGGTCAAGATCCAGATTGCCCTAGAGAGGGCTACACATAAATATCCACCCACGGGAACGTCTGAACCCAACTATAAGGTCCTACTGGTCGAGGTACTCGTACTCGTCGTCATCCTCCGGGGGCACCTCCACGAAGTAACGTCCGGTACTCGGGTCGAGGTAGTAGTCCACTGTAGCGGCCGATCAGGCAAAACGGTAAAGACAGAATTGTAAACGGGGGTGAGAACATATCATTACGGAATAGCTAACGCTACAGGAAAGGTAAAGACATAGACAGGTTGCAGCCGTACTAGCATATATGGTGGCTACTCGTTCTATCAGAACAGAGATGAGATCCAAGAAGTACGCTGACAACCTGTCATAAGTCGGCTATTCACCTACTTACGCCGACATAACACAACCTCGTTTCCCTCTCGGCCCCCCTGGACGAAGAAAGACAACCAAGGCACGCACACGGTTTGTCAAGTTTTAAAACATGATTATAATTGATGTTATTCTATGAACAAGGAGTAGGTCTCAAGTAGTCCATAACCGCGGACACGGCTTTTCGAAAAGATTTACCCTGCAGGGGTGTACCAACTGTCCATTATAGACGTCGCATGTATGCCCGGTTTCCACTTGGCTAGGTAAGCGCCTGAAACTCCGGAACGTCAGAGTCCCTCTAGCTAACAACACACACTCCGGGTGGCCCCCGGTGAGTCGACACCCAACTCAAAAGCTGGCCACGCTCTCGAATCAGACTCTACCGTATAACTCGGGTTTGGATTACCAGTTAGTTCTCCTATGAGACCGGGTCCTCAGCCGGTCTATTTGGGCCAGCCAAGAAACTATGTCCTCCTGGCCCTGGTTTGGTTTGGAAACAACTGGGGATCCAACCAGCACACACACGTTGCAAATGTAAATCAGCTTGGGCCACCACTAGAATGTACGAAGCTAGGTAGGTAAGACAAGGGGGCCCCATAAAACCCCACACACGATTAGGCACGCTCGTCAAGAAACACAATACCCGGAACTCGGGTCCTAGGTGACTCAAATGGAACAAAGCACCAGACGGGAATAGTCCAGCCTTCCACCTTTTGTCGAATATAAATTAACATCATTTAACAATAATAAATATCAACCAACTTCTTTTATAACATGATATCCCAACCATAAATATATAAGGTAAGCAGCAAGTTTGCTATCCATACTAAGCAATGGCTGAGCAGCGGTAACTTAGCAGAAAAATGGTTTGCTAGGATGTGGGGATCATGGCTGTATGGGTTTAAACATGGCATACAAGGTAGGTAGGATCAAGCAACAACGTTCTAGTTCTACAGCTAGGCATGAGCAGAAAGTTATAAAGTAATGACACAGTTTCTCCCCCTTGCCTGGTAAGGTAGTCGAAGCACTACCCACAGTACCCTCGGGCTCGGTGTCGGACAGCTCCACGTAAGTCTCCTCGTCAGTCTCGGGTGCTACCGTAACACACCGGCAAGGAAAACACACAAGTAAGCAACTGATGCAACTCAAACAAGGATGGCATGTCAAGTTTTATTTACATGGTATGACCCTATCTAGTCAAGTTTAAATGAAGGTGATGACGACAAGTCATCACTTTCATATGCATTTTATTTACATTGTAATGGCTTTGGTCTAAGCCTTAATTTAGGTGTAAGTCGCATGATAGCATGACATGGTCAACAAAGCATTACAAGAATTTAAATAACATGAAAGTAAAACAATGATTCCGGAAACGGAGTAGTGTCGGTGAACTTGACACTTAGGAAGGTGCAACAACTGTTGGAAATCAGCCACATCACATATGACAATATGTTGAGGATGACTTGAAGAAAGAAGATGACATGAAACAAGATTGTAGAGATCAGATGATCAACATTTCAACTGCACTGAAGTTGAAATGTTGCAGGCAGAAGGATCTGAATGTTTCTGGATCAGGTGAACACACTTTGAACTCAGGAGTTGCACAAAACATCATGAGAACCTCACCATTGAAATCCTTGCAGAAAAGTACCCCAAAAACATATATGATATGACTCAATTTGAATTTGCAAGGGCAGTTGCAAATTCAACTGAAGTGCAGGGGGCTGAGTGTAAAATTGCACCACATGAATTTTGAAAAAGGTTCAAATGATTAAATCATCATCACCATGCAACTCCTTGTGCAAAACTACCCAAAATCCATATATGGCATGAGCAGTTTCAAAAATGATCAAGCTGACAAGAAATCAAAGATTTACAGGGGGCAGACTGCAAAATTGGCCAAGCTCCAATTCACAGAGGGGCCAATTGCAAAAGTGCACCCCACCATGATGACCAGTGGCTCAAACTACCCCAAGTTCATGTATGGGATGCCCCTGTTTGACAACAAGGACAAATTCAGATTTGAATTTGAAATTCAAATTCAAATTGAATTTAAACCAGAAAAGAATTAAAACAAAAAGAGAAAACAATAAAAAAAAGAAGGGCTTGGCCACTTGGGCTGCCTCCTCCGGTGGCCTACTGGGCTGACCCAGCAGCCCCCTGTGGGCCGAGCCACTCCCACGCAGGGCAAGGCAGAACAAAAAAAAGGAATCGGGGGGGGGGGAGCTTGCGCTTGCCCGGATTCGAACCCGCGACCTCCCCCTCGCAGTCCAGCTCGCTGACCACCCCGCTACTGCTCTAAACGTTGAAAGGGGAGGCTCGCGAAACAAGTTAAAGAGACCCTGCGGTCTCTGAAGCTGTCAACTGAACCTGCACACTGAAACTGGACGGTGCTTGCGCGGCCACGACTTCCGGCGACCCTCGCATCCGCTACAGGGAGGTGTTCGCTCATCCCACGCCGGGGATCGCTAGACGGCACATCCAGGAGCACATAGCGCCGTGGCAACGGGTCGTAGGCCATATGGCGGCGACGCCAGTCTCGCCGGAAAAGGGGGCGGCGCAACCGTTCTGAAGATTGAAAAAGGCGACGGCTTGGAGACGCGCACGGCTTCCGGCTGCTCTGCGCATGCTCTGGCCGCACGCAGAGCACGCGGGTTGCTGCTCCCGCTCAACGGTGACGCGAATTGGAACACGGGCGTCCACACGCGGGCACGCCATACACGCACGCGGCGGCGTTTCTGCTACGCTTGATCCTAACCATCTAACGAGAGAGAACACGAGGCGGGGGAGAACAAGGAGCCTCATAGCGGGGAGGTTGGAGTCGGGCTCACTGTCCTGGAGGGGAAGGAGTCGATCTGCTCGGCGTCGGAGACGGAGGCGGCCCGTGGAAGAAGAGGAGGAAGTCGCGGGTCGCCTTGCTCCTACGGCGAATCCACGGGTCGGGGAGGACGAGGACGAAGCTGGAGACGCGCTGCACGAGCTCCCGATCGAAGACCGTGACGGACCTCGACGAATTCACCGGAACCACCCGGCGGCCATTGAAGAACAGGGGAGCTGCGAGACCGTCATGGCGGCGGCGGCGGAAGAAGAGGGCGAGGGGAATGGAATCTAGGGTTCCCGGGGGTCCTATCGCCGCGCTTAAAAGGAGGAGTGGGGCTCTCGCTGCGCTCCGGGCTCCACCATCGCCGTGGCAGGGCGCTGTGAGAGAGAGGAGGGGAAAAGGAGGTGCCGCGCTGGAAAGAAGGAGGAAGAAAGGGGTTCATCCCCTTCGTCCAGGCGGGCTGAGGAGAAGACGGCCCAGATGGGCCTGGCCTGGCCTGGCCGGCTGGGAGGAAAAGAGGAAGGAGGCCCAGTTATTGCCAGAACAGAAAAAGCAGCAGGAAAAGAAATAGAAAAGGGGTAGGAGGAAAAGGGAGAAAAAAAATATAAAAATATATATTTAAACCCTTGAGTCACACTTAACCACCCAAAAATGGTTTGGGCAATTTTGGAAGCAAGGAAAAATTGTCGCAGCAAAACAATGCCATTTCCTATTTAAAATTAAATAGAAAAGGTGCTTATGGACTTTTGAGGAGGAGAACACAAGGTGCAAAAATTCCATAAACTTGATAATCTTGAACCTTGCATTAATCCTCAATTTCTAAAAATGGTTTGGGCATTTTTGGCAACAACAAAAATGTGAGCTCATTTTGAATTTCAAAATCACTTTGAACTAGAGCTTTTGTTTTTTATGATGGAAAAATACCTTGAGGATTTTAAAACCCTTGCCACCTTAAGAGAAATGGCTAGGCCAAGTTTGGGGTCAAGTAGAGCAAGCACCCAACAAGGAAAAATCCTCCAACACCCTTCTTGAGCCACTTTGGATGTCAGAACAAACAACCCAAATGGGTTCCAATCCCCATGCAAATTTAAATCACCACATGAAATTATAAAGTTTAGCATCATGCCAAGTTACATAGTCAACAGACAAAGTACAATCTCATGGTGTTTTCAATTTATTGCACATGGGCTGTTACAATGCTCTAAATTATAGAAAGGATAATAGACTTGAATGTAATGCAAGATTATAATTGCAAGCCATATTATGAGTCTATATGGAATTAGAGCCATCACCAAAGATATGAAAGAAATGTGAGCAAGATTCACGACACTACAAACATAACACTACTTGAGAAAGTAGACGTATGGATAAAAGTTTAGCGTAAGAAGTTTGGACTTCTGGCTGTGTAACATCCCAAAATTCCCCGAATTTTTGAATGTTAATAAAATTAAATAGATAATGATTGTTTGCTTGATGTGTTTGATTTTCTCTGGGTTTTAAAACTTTTTAGAGTTTATTGAATATTAAAAAGAGACGGAATAAAAGGACTTTCCCTAATATTCATAATTGGTATTTTTGGAATTTATTATTTAAAACAAACCAACAAATCAAAATGAGAGAAGGTAATATGACTCCTTCAACATATTAAAAGGTTGGAAAATGTTTTAAATCATTATTGGAATTCTTCTGAATATTCAAAACATTTTTCAACTCAAGGAAATTCATTTGAGAGGATATAAAATGACGTATCCCCTTTTTAATAAAGTTGGAAAATATTTAGAATATTACTTTAAAGTTTTTAAATTTTATTATGAGTATTATAAATAACTCTAAAATTATTTTATGGATTTTATAATGCTAAGAGAGTTTTTATTTCATTAAAATGATTTATCAAATATTTTAAAAGAGTTGAAAAAAAGGTATTCCAATGGGATATTTTTATTTTACCAAATTATTTATTGGTATAACAATTTCAAAATTTATATTTTATTATTTAGAAATGGTTTGTCAATGCTTTTGAACAAATAAAAATATTTTAAATAATTTATTGGATTTTATTTGACTTATGAAAAGTATTTTATATTTAAATAAAGTATTTAGAAAATGTTTTTATTTTTATTCTCCTTTTTGGAAAATGTATTCATTAAATAAATTTCTTTATATTATTTGATGAATTTAAGATTTTATTTCATATTTTTCTGATTTGCGGTTGATTTTATTTTATTGTTTGTACTTTCAGTTTAAAGGAAAAAAGGAAACCCGTAGCAGCCGGCCCAATAGATTATTTTTCGCCCATAAGTGAAATTTGAGCCCGAGTAGGATCCTAATTGTTTTTTTTTCTTTTCTCTGGCTATATAAGTTTGTTTTTTCCAAAAACCCTAGCCCCGCGGGACCCTCTTTACCGGAGCCGCCTCGCCGCCGTCGGCCGCCTCCCGGCGTCACCGGACGCCGCCGCCGCCGGCCATCCTGTCGTCGGACCGCGCCACGCCCGAGGCGCCGCCGCTCCCGCGTGCCCACCGCCGCCATCTCCCGGCCGCACCCCGCGCGCCCTCATCCCTGACGACGGCCGTCGTCGCGCCGCACTCTGCGCCGCCGCCGCCGGTCGCCAAACGCCGCGCGCCGCCACCTCCCGGCCGCGCCTAGCCGCGCGGCCGTGCGCCGCGCCCCTCGCCGGCCACCACCCCCACCTCGAGCCACTCGCCGGAGCACGGCCGGAGTCGCCGGAGTTGCCTCGCCGGAGTCAAAGTCGGGCCAGATCTGGGTCAACCGCTCCAGGGACCCGATTTCTTTTTGCAAAAAAAGATAATTACGATCAGGTCCCTGTTGGCAAAAAAAACCCAACGTCGTACTCGCAATATCTCCTTCACCGTAAGTCGGGTCACGGTGAAACTTTTTGCTTTACGCTCATGTTGTTCTGTACTTTAGCATGGAATACATTTTTGCACACTTTGCACACTTTTGAATTTGAATTTATTTCAAATTCAAATTCAAATTCCGGAGGTCGTATCTTTTCAACCGTTGATCCAAATCGAGTGATTCTTTTTCCGTTGGATCATTCGTTCCATGTACTTTCTGTTCATAGCATGTGTACACAAAAACTCAAATGTTTCTTGATCTGTTTAAATTCAAATTCAATTCAATTTTGCACTTGCTATGACCTGCGTTGTAGTATTCCGTTTCACGTGATTCTTTTTTCATATCGGATCATTTGAGACATGTTATCGGTAAGATTCACACACTTTTCATGTGGGCATGATATTCACCTTGAATTCAGAATTGTCCATGGTCACAACTCGTTACCGATAATCTTTTATCTGTGGACTCTCTCGATTTCACGTTCCACTGATCACCTTCGAGCATATCGACACCTTTACCCTTTAAAACCTTTTTGTTTTGTTCCTAAACCATTTGTGTTTGTTTGTTGATCTTTTGTTTGCCTTGTGATGTGATTTCTTATTCGAGTTCCTTCGTTTGCGATAGAATTCTCGAAGGGTGACGAATAGAGTTGACTGGAACGTGAGAGCGGAGATCTTCATCGAATGTATAAGGCAAGTCATACCTTTGATCATACTCCCTATTACCTATGTTTTCAATGCATTAGTTCTTCTTGTTTAGATGGCATGATAGGTTATGCTATGCTATTTGTTGGATATGTGCCCTAGAGACAAATTAATAAAGATATTTGTCACATATCCGTTTTGTTCATAATACGTTTTATACTGTGCTATAACTGTATTACTTGGAAATACTAATACAGGTGTAGTATAAAACATGGTCCGTAGTTTAACTCGGGTAAACTATCTCATTAGGCAATTGATTGATCAAGCTTTCCTGATCATGGCGACACTTAAGTCCATTGACAATGAAGTCATATCGTTAAGGGGAATGATGTGATGGACGTACACCCACCTAAAGTATTGCAATGTGATCGAGTCAGATAGTTCAGCGTTGCTATGACTTTGTAACATATGACTTAGTCCTTAGACCGTAATGATCATACGTAATTGTCATCTATGAGGAGACTTTGATTTGTATCCCACCGCCTGACTGAAATATGCTGGCTATAACGGTGCACTTTGGGTATTCCGAAATAGATGGTTGATGAGTATGTTAATAGATCAGAGCGGGATTTGTCAGTCCTTGTGACAGGACAGGTACTCTGGGCCCACTCGGTGATATTGCATCAATAGCTTGCAAGCAAGTGACTAGGTCACAAGAGATGCAATGATCATGGACGAGTAAACTTGTTTGTTGTGAACGAGATGTGAACACGGTATGTAGGATACCGATGATCAAACCTCGGACAAACAAAGTACCGAAGCACAAAGGGATTACTTCGTATCGTTAACGGTTTCCAAAGGCGATCGAAGTTCATTCGATGGAAGCGCAGGGGCTGTCAAGGATTGTAACCAGGTCCAACTGACTAGTCATTGGTCAATGAGAAGAGTCTCGACCATGTCTGCTGTTTCCCGGACCATTAGGGTGTTACACTTAAGGGAAATCGATGCATAGGACAGTTACGGGATCAATCGGTGAAATAGGAGAAAACACCGGAATAGTTCCGGAGGAGGATGGAATGGTTTCCGGACATTTTGAATAGTTCAAAATAAAGTTTAATTGTTTTAATAATGTTTTATTATTTAATTATCTGAATTAAATATTTAAAACATATTAAATAAATTAAAAAAATTGGGAAAAAGGCTATATGGGCCCATGGGGCCCATTAGGGGAGGAGGGGGTTTCCCCCCTTGGGCTTGGCGCCAAGGGTGGGGCCCAAACCCCCCCCTATGGCCGGCGCACCTCCCCCCCCCCTTTGGGGGTTTAGTCCCACATGGGGGAGGGGAGGAGGATCACACCCCCCCCCCCTTGGCCTATATAAGGAGGGGTAGACCCCCCCCCCCTTTTTCCAACACACCAAATCTCCTTCTTCCTCCTTCTCCTTCCCTGAAGTGGACTCCCCTTGTTTAGAGTCAGCACCAGGATTGGAGTTCTCCACCATAAGGCAGGCCGTCGCTCTGCTGGAGTCGGGATCCGTAGCCGTCTTTCTTCCGCTGCTCGCCTGGTTCGGGGCCCGGGAGGAACATCGATTGTACCGTACGTGTATAATCTGTTCGAGGCACTACACCTGTGGTGCTACTTCGTCGCTGGAGGTTTACCGGGAGTCATCCTCTCCGGTGGTGGTCTTCTACACGATAGGGAGGTCGTAGTTCTGAGTCTACGCCAACCACGTTCGCAAGAACGTTTCCCTCTTTCGGTCTTCAAAGGTATGAACACCGATTCCCTCTGTTACTTTACATCGCCATAGCATAGATCTTGGGTTCGGGTACCGTAGGTATGAAAAAATTGTGTTTTCTGCCTCGTATCCCAACACTATTTACACCCAGTAGTTCATTGAGGTAGGTCTGATCCTTACACCATTGTCGCCATCGTATACTATGATATTGCTATGCTAAGTAGACGTGGATTGGGAAGTGAATCATTATGAGGTATGAGTGATAATGTAGTAATTAGGACCAAGATAAATTTAATGAACTACCTGGGTGGGATGGTTGCGAGTATCTTGGAGATGGCCAATGATGACTGCGGAAAGCCACTCAGGCTCAAAGGGGACTAATTGTGTTGTCATACCTAGAAGCTTACGTGTGCAGCCACAAGCTATTATGGGCTCTGGCTTAGTTGAGTAGGTTGTGTGACCTCTTTCCGGGATATACTAGCAGATGTAGATTTTTATAGGTGTACCGGTTATCCAGCGGTTAATGGGAAACACTTCTAAAAGACCATGTCTCGATCTTCTAATTGTCATACACCATGCAGTGTGACGAACTACAAAGGAGGCGATCGAGTCTTGTGGGGAAAAGTGCACAAACCTCTGCAGAGTATAAAACTAATCGATTAGCCGTGTCCCCGGTTATGGACAATTTGAGCGACTAGTTGTGGTAATATTGATTTGTCTCATCATCTTTAATTAATTTATTGGTTTAATCACTTTGGGATAGATTGAGTGGAATTTTTCCATCTCAATCGTATGCTATTGTAGAACTTAGTTACTATTATTCTATAGGGAAAATTTAGCTTTTTGCAAAAATAAATGTAGAAGCTCCACCAGCCAAATTGCATGTATTGTAGGAAATTTTACTTCTTTATGGGGTATGATTTGCCGTACATTCAAATGTACTGACCCGTTGTCGGGCTGTAACCTTCGGTGTTGCAGGATTATATACATTGAGTAAGTGATGCGTTGTAAGGTTACAATGTCTATACTCAACTATGCCGGTGGAGTTGATGGACGCCACGAAGCTCTTTATTTTTTTCCGCTGTATTCTATTTATAAGCTAGCCTTGAGCTATGCAGGTATGCTTTATTGTAATACTGGATCTTCGATGTAATATATATGACATGTGGTTTATTCTTGATATTACATCATGTACTGTGTGTGCTAGCTATTGATCCAGGGACTAGCAAAGAATGCACAGAGACTTGGATTCTTAGTGAATCAGGTCGTTACAGGCTGAGTGTATTTCCCGTTATATATGACCATGGATACGTCTTCTAAAGACTGAACCAAAAAATCATTGGAGGATACTGTGAAATAATAGTCTCACTCTCCCGTGAAACTTATATCCAACCATTATATGATAATGAGTGGCATGTCAAACTAGTTGACCTATACCAGTTGCAAAGGAAACATACGAATATGAATTGGTGCAGTTCGTTGACGAACCCTCTTCCATGAGCAATCATGATCAATGAAAACTTATGCGATAAGCTGATTATGATCGGGAAAATGCGGCTAGATTATTAGCACTCTAGTGCAAGTGGGACACTGTTGGATATATGCTCTAAAGGAAAATAATATATGATTATTCCAATATATCTAAGCAAGTTCATAACCAGTTTCATACCGTGCTAGAACTGTATCAGTGAAACAATGATCCAGGTGTGGTATAGAAACCCTCAGTGTTCCTAGTTAGCCTCT
This sequence comes from Bromus sterilis, assembly GCA_950022295.1. Lineage (NCBI taxonomy): Eukaryota > Viridiplantae > Streptophyta > Magnoliopsida > Poales > Poaceae > Bromus > Bromus sterilis. The sequence goes on along the minus strand of OX465596.1, from coordinate 262,718,033 downwards.
ATTTCAATAACTAGTTCATGGTCAACATGATGGTCGTGGTTTCGCGATCATGGAAAATTAAGTCTCTTAACTGTGAGGTCACCTCACTGGATGAGTGACGTCATAAACATTACTCAAAGTAAGCATTACAGCATGATCAAACTTATGAAGGTTCAGTGTTGTAATTACAGAACGTAGTAGACCGTTCCTTTGACCGTGAGTACGTGCATAATTGCTATCTTCCCGGATGCTTTGACTTACATCCCACCACCTGACTGAAATATGCAGGTCATAACGGTTGTATCTTGGGTATTCCGTGGAGATATGTTGAGGAGTATTGATACAAGAGCGGGATTTATCAATTCATGTGATGGATAGATACTCAGGGCCCACTCGGTGAGATTTCATCCATAAAGCTGCAGCGTGTGACTAGGTCACGGGGATGAATATCACGGGAACGAGTGAATAAGGATTTGTTCAGAATGAGGTTAAACCAGACATAGGATGTCATTGATCGAATCTCGGAACAATCCAGTATCGCTGACAAAGGGAATGCTATACGACGTAAGGTCCAATCGGTATTGATATCCGGAATGCACAGGGGTCATTATGGGCACCCAGGCCCCGCTGATGATAATTGATCGTAGCCTCATCTCGGTCATGACTGGAGTGTTCTCGGACCGTAGGGTAACACACTTAAGGGCTCGATGAAATCGGTGACCTTTTCGGAACTATCGGAGTTACCAGAGATATGAGAGAGAACTCCAAAATCGTTTCGAAGAGGAGACGGAAAAGGTTCCGTGGTTTTCGAGTTGTTTGGAAAGTTATTTGAATATATTTTATTATTTAATTAAATGAATTAAATATTAAAATAATTAATGGAATAATATTCTTTTGGTTTTTTATTTTTTCTTTAAATAAAGAAGAAAGAAAAAAAAAGAAAAAAGGGGCTAGGCTCCATGGGCGAAGTGGCCCATGTGGCCAAGTGGCCTAAAGCCACCACGCCTTGGCCCTTGTGGCCGGCGGCCACATGCGCCCTGTCCATGCATGGCCGGCCGTGGCTAGCATGCATGCGAGGCATGGTATTAGTACACCTCGCCTGACTAAGTGCCCGCGCACCCCGTTTGCCCCTATATATAGATGTGGAGGGTTCCTGTTTTTCTACATAGAAAATTTCTAAAAAATACAGATAAATTTTGTTGATCTCTCTCTTCCTCTTTCTCCCTCCTATGAGCGGACTCCCCTTGTTTGGAGGCTGCACTAGGTTGGAGATTTCTCCACTATACGCACGCCGTCGTGCTGCTGAAACTCTGGTTCCGGATGTCTGCTTCTGCCATCTTCGCTGGATCGGAGATCGGAGGTCGTCATCGATTCTCGTACGTGTGTGAGTACTACGAGGTGCTACACGTGTGGCACTACACCCATCTGGGTGCTAACACAGTCAGGGGGCTGTGAAACTTGTTCGACTACACCAGCCACGTTTGCGAGAACGTTTCCCGCGCAACGGACTATAACCCGCGGTATGTTATTCCGTAATCCTTTTCGTTACGGTAATATGGATAGCTAGATCTTAGGTTATGGGAAACGCTAATTAGGAAAAATTTGTGTTTTCCGTTGCGCACCCAACATATGGTTGTGTCCATTACCTCCATGATGATTCTGTCCATTGCCACCATTATGATTAGGCCCATGGTTATGTCCTCCATTCCCATTATAACATAGTACTTCCTCTTGCGATTATCCATAGTCTGATGCTTTCCCTCCAGTACAATAATTTTATCAATGAGCCCCTGTCAATTTTTGAAGGTAGGAACAGTCAACTGAACACCCAACTCATCATTGAGACCCTCCAAGAACTTCTCCTACCTGGCTGCATCAGTATTGACATCATTAGGAGCATAGCGTGCAAGCTTGTTAAAATCCTCCACATACTCAGCCACTGTGCGACCTTTCTGGCGCAAGCTGCAAAACTCCTTCTTGTTCAAGGCCATGGCGCCTGCAGAGACATGTGCGGCCCGAAAGGCAGCCTGAAACTGCGCCCAGGTGATAGTGTCAATGGGGTATGTCACCAGATAATTGTCCCACCATGCTGCGGCAGGACCCTCCAATAAGTGTGAGGCAAACATCACTATCTCAGCATCAGTGTAGCCAACAGTCTCCATGTTCATGTTAACTTAGCGAATCCAGTCATCTGCCACAATAGATTCAGGGGTGGTGGAGAACCCCTGATGATTCAACCTCAAGAACCTAGTGAGTGTGTCCACAGGTGGCGACGGTGGTCGTGGTGGCGCATGGTTGTTGTTGTTGTTGCCCATGTTCTGAGTGAGCAACTGGATCAACTGAGTATGTCCCTGAAGCAATTGTTTCATGTATGCTGGCACCTCATTGTTGCCTGCACCACTGCCCGTAGGATCTCGTCTCGGACGGTGGTCGTGGTGGCGCATGGTTGTTGTTGTTGCTGCCCATGTTCTGAGTGAGCAACTGGATCAACTGAGTATGTCCCTGAACCAATTGTTTCATGTATGCTGGCACCTCATTGTTGCCTGCACCACTGCCCGTAGGATCTCGTCTCGGCAGCATCTGTTGGGAAAGAATAGATAAGTTATAGACATAATGTAGCTAGGGAAATATATCCTACCCCATATGCATATTATGATCAAGGCAATATATAAACAATGATATCACACAATATCACACAATATCACCAATCAATAAGCACAACACCAAGCAATACAATCAGACCAACAAATAATAAGAACACACCATATAGTAATAATATAGCTTTGCATAACTAAGATAACTTCCTCATTACAACTACGAAAATAATAGTATCTCAAACAACCTAGTATCGCCATACCAATTAAGTTGGCATGGTCAAATACACTAACACGATAACGATGATAAGCTAATTCCCGGTGAAGTAGTTCCAAACACTGTTTTTGCTAAACAGCATACGGTAATCGCACCCCCTCATAAGGTTGTGCCTCTTGGGACTAGGTTCGTCTTCTTCTCCTGAGGTCTCCACTTCTGGTACATCTTCCTTCACGTCGACACCTTGATCTATGTTTGCATCTCCTTCTTCTCAGTCTTCAACTTATTGTTGTCCCATTTGAGTTTGCAGTTCTTCTGCTGAAGCTCGGTGATGGTGTAGAGATCTGATTGGGTGCTTTTATAACACCCCTCCTTGTAAGAAGGAATGTTACCACCATAACACATCCAAAGCCTACTACGCTGTGGGTAAAATCCGGTAGGACTTCCTTTGTACAATCGGACATCCACGTCAGGCAATTAATTAAAAAGAATTTAAACTATGGCACCACAAGCGGAAGCTCCAACAAGATTATATAACACTTATTAAGAAAAGTCATAATCTGATATGCTACACAACACGAGGGAAACATGTTCCAAGCACAAACGGGTACTAGGTGGGCAATGGTAAACCTCAACCCACCTTCCAGATATACATACTGATTGCAAGCAAAAAGTTATACACACTAGTAGAATCTATCTCTCAAGAATCAAGAACTAAAGTATGAAGTTTATCATTATCGAGTTAGGTAAATGAAAGGGGCATGAAATTTGTGAGTGAACACCCATGGGAGCTACGCCTTTCTGACTACTTGCAAGCCTCACAGTGATGTACCTGAAACAAAGCCCACGAGGGTGAGTCCAAAGACTCAGCAGGTACACAACAAAGCACGTGACAAAAATAGACGAGAAAGTAATGAAGAGTAACCATACTAGAACATGTGAAAATTATACTTGAACCTCCCATGCTTGAAATGGCATGAGAGTGCATGCTTGAAATGGCATGAGTGCATGCTTGAAATGGCATGTTATGACATGATTGAAATGGCATGAGAGTGGAGGTGACGTATCACCCCGACTCCTTTTCTACCCTCACCTAGTGAGAGGACCATAACATGAGGATGGACCCGAAGGACCATACACTCGCAGCGCGAGGATCACTCCTTGAACTGGGAAGATTCACTCATGATGGATTTTTCTATCAAGAAGAACCAATCGCTATCACATACGAATGGCATGGGGTATTGAAACATACCCTATGTAATAACAAGTTCACCATTTCATAAATATAAACGAATAAGGTGAACAAGAACATCATAATAAAGGAGCAGGCTAGCCATTGTTGCCCGATGTACTTGCCTCAACCATTGTGAGGAAGATGGTGTGAGGCTACTTCCACTGGATTGGTGCTGCAACCTGCTGTAGAAACATGCAAACGAATTTTAAACATTGCCTCGAGACAATCTATGTAAGGTACACACAAGAGCGCGCCTAAACACATTCCTGGGAGAGCAACCCCTTTTCTGTCCCTAGACGAAAGAATTAAAATTAGGAGCCTGGAAGCTCCAAATCACACAAATAATATAGCTATGGATTCGTAGGAAACATATCTATAAATAGTTCCAACTATTCAAACCCAGAATATGAACTTATGGAGGCCAAAACTAGCAAATACTTCTGTTGTTTCCAGATTTCAGAATAACACCTTTAGAAATTTATAACAACAAGAATACTCATGGGAATTAACTAAAACAAATTGATCTATGAATTATTAGTTAACAGGTAGTTGTACCATCATAGGACATAAGTTTCTCATCCCTTGAAGAACATGAGAAACTATTGCCAAAAGGTATGAAAATATTGTTTTGCAGAAAAAGTACAACATCTTGTTCCATCCGTTGCGACTAAACGGCTGAACCAAATTAGGTGAATGACCACTCAAAACGATCACACGAACAAGGCCTAAAACACTTCAGCTAGTCCTCCTCTGATTTTTCTATATAGATACCCGAAATTGTGGATTTTTACTGCTGCATGCACAGAACAGCAGCAGTAACCAATGTTTCTCCCTAATTCCCCACATAAACTTGTTGCCCCTAACTTTAGGAACCTAGGGTTCATAATGTACAGCACCCTAAAGGTTAGGGGAGAGTAGGGGAACTCACCCCTAAATCTTGGGCAAAGGGAATCAACGAGGGGAGGTGAGGATTTCCTTTCTCTTCTTCTCCTTCTCTTCTTATCTTCTCTTCTTGCCTCCCGTTCTTCTTCCTCAAGGTCAGGTCCAGACTGCCCTAGGAGATGGGGGAGGTTGTGATGCAGCTTGGAGGACCTTGGGAGAAGAGGGAAGGGAAGGGAGAAGACACCATGGGAGAGGTTGGAGCTCTTGGGTGAGATAGGAGAGAGTGAGGAGAAGGGGATCAACGTGTTGGGACGAGTCCACGGGGTGAGTGAAGATGGGGATAGGGATAAGGACAGATTTTTACTTGAAATAAAGGTATTTTCGGAATACTCTTTTAGTCATATCTATTGGATGGGAAAAATCCCGGGGAGAATGCATCCGAACTCCGATTTTGGCAAATGAGTTGTGCGTTTCGACCCTCTCGACGAGACCGATGCATCCGCCACATCGGATATCTGGTTCGTTGAACCACTAAGAGGATTTATAAAGAGAGTCCAAACGCATGATTTATTGAAAAGTGGTTATCGAAAGACAGGGGTGTTACAGTGTCACCACCTTAAGAGGAACTCGATCCGAGTTCTTCTCTCCTAGTACTATGGATGATGCTGAAGGAAACATGTATAACATAGATAGAGAGAGATATTAAGGGTTAGAACGTACCATCAGAGAACACTTCTAGGCACTTTTCAGTTTTCACGCATTTGGGACTCAAGTTCCCAAGTCGCTTCTTGCTTTGTTTGATTTGTCCAAAGAATCTTCACATTCTTGAGATTTCGGTTCCTCAAGGCACGCTCAGATTCATCAGGAATCTTCAAAGGACAGGACTCGATAGTAAGATTTTGCTCAATGATGATTGGTTCAGAGAGAATAACGTGTTGGGAGTCATTGGTATACTTCTAAAGCATGGAAACATGGAAAACATTGTGCACACTGCGCATTGATTGTGGTAACTCTAGGCGGTAGGAGAGTTTCCCAACTCGAGCAAGCACAGGAAATGGCCCAACATACCGAGGACTAAGCTTGCCTTTAATACCAAATCTCACAATTCCTTTGGTAGGAGACACTTTAAGAAGTACTTGGTCACCAACTTAAAATTCTAGGGCTCGTCGTCTAACATCGGTGTAGCTCTTTTGTCTACTTTGTGTTGTAAGCATGTTCTGACGGATCTCTGCAACACGATCAACAGTTTGTTGAACCCAATCCGGTCCGAGAACTGCCCGCTCACCTACTGAATCCCAACAAAGAGGTGACCTACACCTTCGGCCATAGAGGACTACAAAGGGTGCAGCCTAGATACTTGGATGAGAACTATTGTTATAGGTGAACTCCACAAGAGGCAGGTGGTCCTCCCAAGTGCCTTGCCATGATAGTGCACATGAGCGAAGCAAATCTTCAAGAGTTTGAATGGTACGTACGGACTGGCCATCGGTTTGAGGGTGAAAAGCTGTGCTGAAACGAATCTCGGTACCGAAGGCATTCTGTAAACTCTCCCAGAATTTGGAGGTGAATTTTGGATCGCGGTCAGAGATGATTTTTTTAGGTACCCCATGGAGACGAATAATTGCACGGGTGTATATTGGAGCTTATTTACTAGCTGATTCGGTGGTACGAATTGGAATGAAGTGTGCCGACTTGCTAAGACGATCCACAACAACCCAAATGGCATCCTTACCTCTTGGGGTGCGTGGTAAGCCAATGCCAAAGTCCATGGTGATGTCTTCCCATGGCCACTGTGGGACCTCTAGAGATTAAAGCTTTCCACTAGGACTTTTGTGTTCGGCTTCGACTCCTTGGCAAACGCAACACGAACCACAACTTAGACATCTACTTCCATCTGTTTCCACCAGTAGTTCTGCTTTAGATCATGATACTTTTGTGTAAGGAGTGTGATGTGCTTCTTTGAGGATATCATCTTTCACCTAAGAATTCTACGGAACGCAAGGGCGACCTTGAAAACGCACAACTCCAGTTCCATCTATGGTGAATGGATCTACCCTTCCTTCATGGGCGTGTCTAGCTTCTTGCATTAGCAAACGATCTAGTTCTTGTGCTTTACTGATGCGTTCCACTAGGTCAGACTCAAATGAATAGTTGGATTTCTGTGTGGGAAATGCCCGCATAACATTAGGAAACATCCATTCCCTCTAGCTCAAATGAGAGGGTCTCCACAGTAGGAGGACTACCGAACGGCTTAATGCATCGACCACCACGTTGTCTCATCCGGGTTGTAATGGATGGTGAGATTATAATCCTTGGTCAGTTCCCAACCTTCTTGATCTAAGATTCACTCTTTCTAACTATAGATGTACTTGAGACTTTTGTGAACAGTATACATTTCACAAACCTCTCCATAGACAAGATGTATCCAGATTTTAAGAGTATGAACGATTGCTGCCATTTCTAGACCATGGGTTGGGTAATTCTGCTCATGTGGCTTCAACATGCATACACAATAACCATATCGTTCTGTATGAGCACACAACCGATTCCTAGTTGGGATGCATCCGAATATACTGTAAAACGCTTACCTGGTTCAGGTAGTGACAAGATTGGGGCGGTCACCAATCTCTCCTTGAGATGACAAAAACTCTTCTCACAATCCTCATCCCAATGGAATTTGGAGTTGGTTTGGGTGAGCTTTGTCATTGGTTTGGCAATGGTAGAAAAATTCTTCACAAACCGTCGATAATACCCGGCAAAGCCTAGGAAGCTTCGCACTTCCTTAACATTAGTTGGCCTTGCCCAGTCAACGACGGTGGAGATCTTGCTTGGGTCAACACATATGCCATGCTGGTTGATTATGTGGCCTAGGAAGCCAACTTCTGAGAGCCAGAACTCAGACTTCTTCAACTTGGCATAGAATTTGTGTTTTCGCAAGGTTTCCAGCACTATTTAAAGATGTCGAGCATGATCTTCATCCATCTTGGAATAAATAAGGATGTCATCGATGAATACAATCACAAAGTTGTCGAGATGGGGGCGAAGCATGCTATTCATTGTCTCCATGAAACAGACAGGGGCCTTAGTCAAACCAAAGGACATGACCTTGAACTCATAATGCCCATACCTACTGGAGAAGGCACTCTTCTTGATATCTTGCTCTAGAACTTGAATCTGATTATAACAAGATTGCAAGTAGATCTTAGAGAAAACCTTGGCTCCCTTCAATTGATCGAACAGATCCTCAATATGAGGACGTGGATACTTACTCTTTATAGTCACCCGGTTAAGGCCACGGTAATCAATACACATGCGCCAACTGCCATCTTTCTTAGCAATGAAGAGTATGGGTGCGCCCCATTCGGACACACTCCTCTGAATTAGTCCTTTAGAGAGAAGGTCGTCTAATTGCCTCTTGAGCTCTTCCTGGAAGGGTCGAGCCAAGTGATATGGTGCTATAGAAACAGGTTGAGTGCCAGCAATCAATTCAATGCAGAACTCCATGTCTCGCTCTGGAGGCATGCCTGGGAGCTCATCCGGGAAGACATCAGGATAGTCTCACACTACTGGTATAATTTGAAGGGACAATGGTATACTTGGCTTTCCAAGTAGAGTCCATAATATCCCATTCCTTGGAGATGGCTGGCCTAGGAAGAGACTAGCCAACACTAACAAAGATGATGGAGGTGCACTAGCTTGGTAGATACACTCCTCTACCGAGGGGGAATCAAGGGTGATAATTCCCCAAAAGCAAGAGATAACTGCTTTTTAATTTTGTATCCACTCCATGCCGAGAATTACATCAAAAGGGTGAAGCGGGAGGATGAGTAGATTTGCAGAGAAATCTTCATACTCAACAAATATGATAGACAGGACACACCATGACACAAGAAAGGAGTCCACCAGGAGAACTAACCCTCATTGGTTGGGAAGTTTCTTGCCTGGTCATGTTCGAGTGACTCGCAAAGTCTAACAATACGAACGAGAAGCTACAGAATCAAATAATACTAGAGATTTGACTAAGTTGATAGGTAGAGCACCTATCATGACATCTAGACATCCCCCGAATATGATGAAGGAAGGGTATAAAAGCTCTGGCAAGATGGTGCGGGTGGGGTGCCAATTTGGGGCATGGTTGGAGGAGCATGCGATACTGGATAGTTTGGTGGCCAATAATACCCTTGAGGAGGAGATCCCCAAGCTTCATAGGGAGAAGGAGGAGCTTGAACATTCTTCATTGCTAGCACAGACCCATGTGAGGACACAGGCGTAGATGAAGACTCAGATTGGGAAGACACATTCTGCCGCTTGATAATGCTAGCAGGATTCAACCTACAAACCCGTTCCATGTGACCATTTTTGTGACAGCCGTTGCACACTCCAGACCAGTTGCACGTATTAGCTCTATGGCCTTCTCCACACTTGAAGCACATCATCCCTTGCCCTGGCATTGGACGGTGAAGCATACGTGGACTAGTGTAGGATGTGGCCTTCTGTGACTTCTGCTTTAAGGACTGGGGGTGGATTAACATTCTTAAACTTTTTCATAGGATGATGATTATAATTGTCGATGTCACCATAGTCTCGCTTCTGGTTGCCACCCCCCGATAGAGAAATTACTACGGCCACCAGATGGAAAATATATCATTAAAGATGGTGATCCATTCTGCAACTCAAACTCTTATCTTTTTGGCTTTCTCAACCAAGGAAGCAAAGCTAGAGGGCCCAACAACACGGTACTGCTGCTCTACCCATCCTTGAACCTCTTTGCCTTCTCTTTATCATCTTTAACCATCGCTGGCACAAAGCGGATGATGTCGCTGAATTCAGTTTCATAGTCATGAATGGTTTTGGTTCATTGCTTTAACATGCTTAGTGCATTCTCCATCCTCTCGATGTAAGAGGCTGTATGGTAGTCCTCAATGATCTGAGTTTGAAGGAACTCCCAAGTAGGCACAATATGCTATGGTGGTGGAGAGGAACGGTCAATATCCCACCCGATGTCAGAAAACATCACCTTCTAAGTTGGTCGCACTTGCATGACCTTGAGACATTGTTCCATGATGCGCAACAAATTAGTTGCCACAACAGGAGAACCAGTCCCACTGAAAGTGTCAAGAGAGTACCATAGAAGAGATGACAAAAGTATTAACTTGTCTAGGGCCAAAAAGATCATTGATAAAGTGATGAACAATACCTAGTCAACCCAAGGAATAAAATATATAATACGGATAGTACAGAAGATAGGGACTCGTACTTGAAACTGAATTAATATTGAAACGTAAACACTGGAGACCCGAAAACGAGTACCATAGACTGCTTAATATGTGTTACGAAAGCACAACAAGCAATCAATGCACACATGACAAGGCTTGCAAGTATCCACTAAAAGATATCATTCCTATTGTGCACCAGTGTGTCAAGTTTTATGTTATTTAACCATCTAAACAAGTTTTACTTAGCAAAAACCTAATAACATGCTAGTAGGAGAATTGGTATATTTCACCCAACCTCGAAAGAATTGAAGTCCTCGTCAATTTTATTTTCTTTTCTGTAACAACAAGAAAAAAATCAACTCCAGCAAGCAAGCACGGAAGCATTTCAATGGTCCTAGGATCTTCCTTTGGTATACATGCTTACACATGTATAGCAAAGATAGAGCTTAACTGATACCAACTATAACACCCCTCCTTGTAAGAAGGAATGTTACCACCATAACACATCCAAAGCCTACTACGCTGTGGGTAAAATCCGACAGCACTTCCTTTGTATCGTCGGACATCCACGTCAGGCAATTAATTAAACGGAGTTTAAACTATGGCACCACAAGCGGAAGCTCCAACAATATTATATAACACTTATTAAGAAAAGTCATAATCTGATATGCTACACAACAGGAGGGAAACATGTTCCAAGCACAAACGGGTACTAGGTGGGCAATGGTAAACCTCAACCCACCTTCCTGATTGCAAGCAAAAAGTTATACACACTAGTAGAACCTAGCTCTCAAGAATCATGAACTAAAGTATGAGGTTTATCATTATCGAGCTAGGTAAATGAAAGGGGCATGAAATTTGTGAGTGAACACCCATGGGAGCTACGCCTTCCTGACTACTTGCAAGCCTCACAGTGATGTACCTGAAACAAATCCCACGAGGGTGAGTCCAAAGACTCAGCAAGTACACAACAAAGCACGTAACAAAAATAGACGACAAAGTAATGAAGAGTAACCATACTAGAACATGTGAAAATTATACTTGAACCTCTCATGCTTGAAATGGCATGAGAGTGCATGCTAGAAATGGCATGAGTGCATGCTTGAAATGGCATGCTATGACATGTTTGAAATGGCATGAGAGTGGAGGTGACGTCCCACCCCGACTCCTTTTCTACCCTCACCTAGTGAGAGGACCATAACATGAGGATGGACCCGAAGGACCATACACTCGCAGCGCGAGGATCACTCCTTGAACTGGGAAGATTCACTCATGATGGATTTTTCTATCAAGAAGAACCAATCGCTATCACATACGAATGGCATGGGGTATTGAAACATACCCTAGGCAATAACAAGTTCACCATTTCATGAATATAAACGAATAAGGTGAACAAGAACATCATAATAAAGGAGCAGGCTAGCCATTGTTGCCCGATGTACTCGCCTCAACCGTTGTGAGGAAGATGGCATGAGCTACTTCCACTGGATTGGTGCTGCAACCTGCTGTAGAAACATGCATACGAATTTTAAACATTGCCTCGAGACAATCTATGTAAGGTACACACAACAGCGCGCCTAAACACATTCCTGGGAGAGGGACAGAATTAAAATTAGGAGCTTGTAATCTCCAAATCACACAAATAATATGGCTATGGATTCGTAGGAAACATATCTATAAATAGTTCCAACTATTCAAACCCAGAATATGAACTTATGGAGGCCAAAACTAGCAAATACTTCTGCTGTTTCCAGATTTCAGAATAACAAACAGCCACCTTTAGAAATTTATAACAACAAGAATACTCATGGGAATTAATGAAAACAAATTGATCTATGAATTATTAGTTAACAGGTAGCTGTACCATCATAGGACATAAGTTTCTCATCCCTTGAAGAACATGAGAAACTATTGCCAAAAGCTATGAAAATACTGTTTTGCAGAAAAAGTACAGCAGCTTGTTCCATCCGCTGCGACTAAACGACTGAACCAAATTAGGTGAATGACCACTCAAAACGATCACAGGAACAAGGCCTAAAAACCACTTCAACTAGTCCTCCTCTGATTTTTCTATATAGATACTCGAAATTGTGGATTTCTACTGCTGCATGCACATAACAGCAGCAATAACCAATGTTTCTCCCTAATTCCCCTCATAAACTTGCTGCCCCTAACTTTAGGAACCTAGTGTTCATAATGTACAGCACCCTAAAGGTTAGGGGAGAGTAGGGGAACTCACCCTTAAATCTTGGGCAAAGGGAATCGAAGAGGGGAGGTGCGGATTTCCTTTCTCTTCTTCTCCTTCTCTTCTTATCTTCTCTTCTTGCCTCCCGTTCTTCTTCCTCAAGGTCGGGTCCAGACTGCCCTAGGAGATGGGGGAGGTTGTGATGCAGCTTGGAGGACCTTGGGAGAGGAGGGAAGGGAAGGGAAGGGAGAAGACACCATGGGAGAGGTTGGAGCTCTTGGGTGAGATAGGAGAGAGTGAGGAGAAGGGGATCAACGTGTTGGGACGAGTCCACGGGGTGAGTGAAGATGGGGATAGGGATAAGGACAGGTTTTTACTTGAAATAAAGGTATTTTCGGAATACCCTTTTAGTCCTATCTATTGGATGGGAAAAATCCCGGGGAGAATGCATCCGAACTCCGATTTTGAAAAATGAGTAGTGCGTTTCGACCCTCTCGACGAGCCCGATGCATTCGACACATTGGATATCTGGTTCGTTGAATCACTAAGAGGATTTATAAAGAGAGTCCAAACGCATGATTTATTGAAAAGTGGTTATCGAAAGACAGGGGTGTTACAGCTTTTCTCCAAGTTGAGGATGTGCTTCTCCAGGCTCTGTATGAAGTAGGTGGTAGTACCTAGCCAAATGGACCCAGGCGTGATCTTGAACTTCTTCTCAACCATTACTCCAGATGAAAGGAACCGAGCCATCTCCTTGTACACTGTACACTCCAGCTTATGGTTGTATCGATGAACGAGGCATCCTAGAGCAAGGTGGGCGGCTATGCGCAAGCTTTGCTCCTTCTCAGAAACATGCACTTCAAATGTCTCAGTGATCACCCTTTCTCCCCCAGTCTTGCTTCCGAGAAGATATGCTTCCACCTCCAGTAAGAATCAGCTCCCTTTATCTCCACTAGCTTCAGCTCAAAGACTGGCGCGTAGATGTTCAAGTTCTTGCAAATCCCCGTGAGCTCAGGTCCAAACGCCATAGAGCGATAAGTCAAGGTAGTCATCTAAAATCAAAAAGAGGAAAGGAAAGATTAGAACAGGTATGAATACGAGATAGAGATCAAGGCTAGCTTATTGAATATAAATATGGCGGAAGTAGAAAATAGTAAATATCAAGGAGTCCCATCAACATCCACAAGCGACATGCTGAGTGAAGACCCGCAACCCTAAACGCATCTTACTGGTCATCTGAAAAACCCGCAACACGAAGGTTACAGCCCGACAATGGGTCAGTACATCTGATTTGTACGACAAGCCACATGAAAAAGGATATAGCAGACCTATAGCTACATGCAAGGTAAGTCAAAGGAAGGCTTATGGTTTTATTTTGCAGAAAGTTGATTTTCCCTCAATCTACATATTAGTCAAATTTTAATTTATCTTACTACATAAGGTTGAATTTGGCGACACCAATTCCAACCCATACCCTTTATTAAAGTTTCCCACTCAAGTTTTATTAAGGTGATTCATCTCTCAAGATCCTCCAATAACGGTAATGCCTAGTCGCTCATAGTTGTCCGTAACCGGGGACACGACTAATCATGATTAATGTGTACGCTCTGCAGAGGTTTGTACAATGGACCCAACCCGAAGATTGAGAAGGAGCCTTTCGAAAGAGGTCACGTACACCCAACGGCAAGCCGGTACACCTAATATAATCTACATCTTCTAGCTTTGCACGGGAGAGGCTTCCTACAACGTACTCAACTAAGCCAGAGCCCATATGACCAGTTGCTATACACGGCGTCCACTTACGTTCAGAGGGTAGATACCATGACGTTCTTTATACCACCAAATCAAACCATTCGGGAAGCATTTAGCCCTGGTCTCGCCTTAGATAAGGTACGTGCCCCCAGGATGCACTCCCTACCCGTCTAGAGGTGAATTCTATTTAAGGTTTGCTGGTCAAGTTATTAAATCCTCACATAACTCATTGAAATCTCCAACCAATCCCCGTATACAAGCATAGCAATATATAATAAACACGAACTAAGGCGACAAAGAATACATGATCAGATCATATGGCTATCCTACCAGGTTTGCAGCAATAGTATATCGTAGTAATCCTACACATGCATAGGGTGATAGTTTCTACATGCATAATGAAAAATATAGGTGTGATATGGTCAATGTGTAACTTGCCTTGTTCCTGTTCCTAACGATCACACTCTTCACAGAAAGTTGCGGTGCACTCCGGACAGTCTACACGATCAAACAATATAGCATTCAATATCACACTCAACACTTAAAAAAATGCAACAATAAAATATCCAAATAAACAGCAAGGAAAACCACTAAATAGTAGCTAAACGGTATCGACAACTCACTAGGATCCCAACGCAACTGGAATCAACGAAAACATATACACCGTTTGAAAGATACGGTCTCTGAAAGTTCAAATTTGAATCTGAATAAAATTCAAATTCAAATTGTGAAAAAGTGCAAAGTGTATCCTACTGTAAACTACATTTCACTACGGTCACAACGCAAAAATAATTACCTAAACGGATATACGGTTAACAAGATATAGCTAATACCGTTCTAGGGTGAAAACTGTTAAAAGGGGGCCCCGTTCGCGAATAAACTAAAAGTTCTGTCGCAAATAGGTCCTCGGCTACGGAGCGAACGACGTCCGCTCCGGTGAACTTTTCGGGCGTTCGCTAAATAAAAATCCACGGGTTAACGCCGGTTAACTCGAACCCTAAAAAAATTGAATCTGGATCGAAGATCTAGATCCGGTCGATCTCGACCGTCCGTTGAGGATCCAAAGGACACCGGCTTACCGGCGTCTCCGGCGAGGTGGCGGCGGTTTCCGGCCGGCGGCGGTGGCCGGCGATGCGGCGCGGACGACAGGGAGGCGCTCAGGTGGGCGGCGGCGATGCGGGTCTCACGGTGGCTAGGGCTTTCAAAAAAAAAGAAAAAGAAAAATTTTCGGATCATATAGAGCCTGATTTTCGAACGACTCGGGCTTAGATCGCTACGCACGAAAAAACAACGCTGGGCGGCTGGAAGGCCTAAACGAACTCTCATTTTTTAAAATTTTTTAATTGGTCAACCAACTACGCAGAACATTTTTATATAATACAATATTTATTTTACAAATACCACAGAAATAAAATAAAATAATAAAAATAATTATTGTTGCTGAAAATACTATTTCAACTATTATGCAAGTTTTATAAATACATTTTATGCAATAAAATCCGTATGGGCATTATAAAATCCCCAAAAAATATTTACAACACTTTTAACTTTATTTTAAATAGGGGATAAGTCATTTATATCTTCTGCAATTAAATTGCCTTAAGTTGAAAATTGTAATAAATATTTCAGAAAATTCAAATAATGCAAAACTCCACCATTTCATGAATATGATGATCTATTAACATCTGAATTTAGAAAATTAAGATGTTACAAAAAAGTTATGAAAGTGTAGCAAAACACGTAGAAATGTCATCTAAAAGAACATGGAACAAGAAGAAAATATAAATACGTTTGGGACGTATCAATACCCTATCAACTCAAGCATCGCTACATATTATAGTCAATATTTTGAATTTGTCAGAAATATCCTTTATGACAAATCGATTTGTATGTCTTCCTTTGATGTTTACATTTCTTCCTTAGAACCCTGCAGTTATTGAGAATATCAAGTAACCTCTTTTCTCGATAAGATTCATGTAATCTTAAATTTAACTCAATATAGGATTTCATGACTTATAGTCATTTCTCGTACTTAAGTTCACCATCGCTTCTTCGAAGCTCGTAGACATGTCTTGTTCCATGAACATGACAAGTGAATCATGAATACTATTTTGCAGAAGGACATAAAAATGTATTCTTGAATCCTACTTTATTTAGTAAAATCTTCAGCCGAAACATCATGATCATTATCATTAGTTTCTCCTCTAACTTTAGAACTTTGGTTCCAGGACATATTCCATTGCCCTACTCTGACATCTGGAGGTAAGGTTAATTACCGTTGTTTGAACTTTCACCTTCTTTTATTAACACATTCATCAAGAACACTCCTTAACAAACACCAAACTTAGCAACAGAAGTTTTTCCTCTTTTGGTTCTAGTTGTGGAAGATCATCCATATTTGGCTAAGGATACACTTCAAAGACAATTTACACATAAATCAAACTTCCTAGAAACCACGACACGCCATAACTTATACGGTGTTGGTTTCCACAAACTCAGATGGTTCCCTATACTATAGTAAGTGTTTTCCTATTAAATTAATAATTGTAAATAATAATAACTTAACTCGGTAAGAGATAACTTATACCATACACTATTCAATAGAGTATGATTATAATGTTCATGCACATCAACAATTTTTAGGTGTTCCAAGCATTGTAATTTTTGGAACAACTTTCACAAGTATGTATGCCCAAGACTCACTCAAAACATTTGTCACTTTGATCAAATCGTAGAGATTTGTTTTTCTTTGTTAATTTAATACCCGTCTTCATTCTGAAACCCCTTTGATCACATAAAACTATTTCAGACTTGTGTTTCATTAGTGAATCCACATATTCATCTAAGTCCACAATGAACTTTACGAAATAATGATGTTCACTACATGCTGAAATATGATACATCATCATGTATGATATTCAACAATCAGCGCAAACTCTATTCTTCCAGAATGCAAAGTTTTAGTAATCTTACCTAAAGAGGCATGGTTTGCATGTGTCAAGAGATAAAGTATCTAAAGACTTCACCATAACAATCATGACTTAAACTATATTGTCATTATTAAGTTTGGATAATTCTTGGTATTACAATATTTTATAAATTATCAAATTACTATCATCAAGAATAAAACAAGAATAACTCATTCATAACCATAATGTGACTATAAAAGATATCATTCATAAAAGCCAATTGACTTGTTTCTTACTAATATGAATAATTGTGTTCGGGAGATGCAAGACACACTAATAAAGTTCACACTCAAATGATTATGAAACTTATTCATATAATTAATCAAATGATATATGTAGAGGGAGAGTATTGTCGACCATTAACTATCTTGATTACCGTCAGCACAGATAGTCATCTCATCCTTTTCAAGCCACTCTTAAGCAGTAAGTTCAAGCATCGAATACTTAATCAACCACAATTAGTGTTTTGTGGGGAAAGACAGTTATTATTCGTATATCAAATATACTTTCTCCGTTATGAATATTCCTACATTGGGTCTACCTTTAAAGTTCTCAACTTTATCCATGACCTCATGAAAGGTGAACGATTCTCCTTCATTTCATATCCTACACATGATCTTTGTAGCTGGGAGGAAGAAGACACAACTCCCCAGTCATCGCAAATTCATTTGTCATTTAGTAGTCCAAATCGTACCGAAGGTATTCATGTATCTTATAAATTTTCCAATGACTTTCTCGGCAGGTGTTTCCTTACACCATAGCTGAAAGAAACCCCGTCCACATACTCATACTAAATAACTCTTATTTGCATCATAGTTCTCTTAAGTTCATCTACCACGTCATACATTGTTGTTTATTAGCACGCACTCGCAATTCAGATTTCATAGAATGAAGTATAGTGCATTGGACAATCATGAATAAGTGACGATGAGTACGATACTCATCATCATCTACCTCAATTATGGAGTTATCAGGTGTATCCCGTTTACGTTTAGTAAGTTATTACTAATGAGTACATCTCTTATAGTGTTGGTACCAATCAATGAAGTTAGACCCATCTACCTTAAGTTATACATCACGCATTAAAGATCCATAGTTATAAACATTGGGTATGGCATTATCTACAATGATATTTGCTAAGACATGAAGACTAAGTTCATAATAGGAGTTCATGTTTTAAAATAATTCTATAACTCCCAGTCAAATAAACATCTTTCATAGTTTATACTAAGTGATTACATGATCATTGGTTGTTATATCATCCTCGATTATCACACGGCCGATGAAATATCCTGAAGGTAGGCCATCATGCCAATCACATTAATTATATGACTCATTCTTGACCTTTCGGTCATATGTGTTCCGAGGCCATATCTGCATATGCTAGGCTTGCCAATTCAACCTTAGTGCATTTAATGTTTTAGCAAGGCCATATCTTCATATGCTAGGCTTGCAAAACCCATATCATGTGAACGCCAAGATGTGTAACACCCGATCGTCACGTGGTGCCTCATAATGGAGATCTTTCCAGATGGTGCTCACTAAGGGAGAGCATGTTTACTTGCTATTAGTGAGAGATCATCCTATAATACTGCCGTCGTATATTTAGCATACAAACAAAAAAGGATGTAAAACAATAAATCATACATGCTATGATCCCCTTTTTTGCAAATTAAATTTGATACGCTTCTACTTTATCTTTTGAAAGTTTTACGTGGTTGATGGGGTTTCGAGACAGAACATTTTCTATCCTACGAAAAAGTAGCCACAACACCAATTAGGCAATTTTCTCTATTACACCCTTTTCAGGGCGCTCCGTTGAAAACGTCTATGTATTGCTAATGTTAGAGAGACAGACACCCCCAATAACATTTATATGGTACAAGTCATATGTCAAGTGTGGAACAATTCTTGCGTAAGCGTAAGCGTAAGGTCGGTCGGGTCCGCTTCATCAGAAAATTGCTGCAATACTGAACGAGTACACGTGACAGGGTAACAATTGGAGAATTGATATCCACATCCATGATGTCTTCTATCCGTACTATACATCTACGCATAACCCTTGCTCTGATACCACTGTTGGGGTTCCGGTGCAGAAAACAATAATGTTTCTAGCTATGAGTCCCAAACCCAATGACCTATGCTATGCAAATGTAAGTAATGGAGGGAATCAGTACCATACCCGGATGTAGTCCGTTAAGCGTGAAAAATTTCTGCGTGAACATGTTTGATGTAGTTGTACATGTCTATCCTCGATGTCGTGGGGATGCTCGCACGATCCCATAAGCCACCCGGTCCTTGAAGACCGATGATGGGATTAAGTCCCTGTCTTAACGTTGTCGGTGAAGACGTACACCCATGACCTCGATGATGAAGGAGTACCGCACATGAAGCACCTCGTAATCTCACATGTGTACGGTGTAAGAGAGGTTCCCCCAGGTTCCGAACTAGCCGAGCAGCGGTAGAAGATGGATTGGGATCCTGATTCCTTTAGCACGACGATGTGTGTATGTTGGAAAACCACCAACCTAGTATGAGCTCCAAACAAGGGGATCCCAACGAACGTATGAGAAAGAGAGAGGGAGATTAACATATATTTTCTGTATTTTTCTCAGAATTTTCTGGTGATTTTCTGGTGTAGAAATAGTGCACCCTTCCTATCTTTATATATGTAACACCCCGATAATCAAGCAACAATAATACAACAGTGATCACCTTTTTAAATGCCTTGTCATCATGATCACCCTCATCAAAAAATTGCATTAGGAAATAATTCCCCTCCGAGTCCTTTTCAAAACGCAGGTCGAGATAAAACCTTTGCTAATAATTAGACAGATTATTCTTGGCATTTTGAAAGATCCCAAGTCAATAATAAATAGTGAAACCCATAATGGTTGAATATTAAATTGCCCCTACGAATTAAATAAAAATGGAAAATAGACTTAAGCCAAAAATTGTGAAACCAATTTTATTAAATAAGAAATAATCATTAGGTCATGATAAAATATCTATAGATATTTGTTACTATGTTTAAATAATTTAATCAAATGAAAGCAGTAGCAAAATAGCCGCCTTCATCCCATTTTAAACAAATAAAAAATTTAAATGCATTTAATTACTTTCCCAAACTTTTTTAATAGTACCATAAAAGGTAATATATTTATTGAGGCCAGTTGCACATTTTACAAAATGTATTTGCTAGCTAAACTAATTGTGACAGAGAAAAAAGAGAGAAGAGGATAACAAAAATAATAAAGAAAACCTACTACTATATTTCGCACTAGGCAACCACCGTATCTGGCCCAGCCCAACTAGACCTTCCTCCACCTCACGCTACAGGAGAAGGAGGCAACGACCATGTCGACCGACGCTGCCCACCGTTTCAGTCGCGCCAGCTCCCTGCACGCGCCGCTATAGGCACCGCAAGGTGATAAGATCACCACCACGGCACCCCTGGCCGCCCTATCCACTCCTCCTTCCTCCTCGTCGCTCACCTTCTCTGCCTCGTTTGCTCGAGCGCGAACACCGATGCGGCACCGTCGATCCCGTGGCCACCGGCCATCCCGCGCCGCACGAAGATGTCCAGTAGGACCGCCGCGCTCATCCACACCACCTCCACCCTCAAGCTCGAGCGGGGAGCCACCGTGCACTCGACATCGTATTCGTCTTCCCCAACGGCCTCGCCACAGCCTCGTCTTCGATCTCCGCCACCGGCGCCTCCCCGACCTTCCGAGCTCGTCCTCGAGCACCAAGTTAAATCCCACCTTCGATTCCCCTAGTTCTTCTTCGAGCTCACGCATTGGTCTTGCCGCTATTCTCGTGCTCGTCGATAGACACCATGGACGGAGCTTAGCTCCTCCTATGCCGCGCGTTGTGCTGCTGCTCGGCCTCACCGCGTACGCGCCGCGTCGTCCCTGAACGAGGACGCCTCCGCCTCGCTCCCACCGGCGACGACCTCGCTCTCCGGCTAGCCGGCCGGCAGGCGCGCCCGACACTATCCATTGGCCACGGCCATGGCTGGGCCGTGTTGTGCATGGCGTGTGTGTAGTGTATGTACAAAAATCATAAAATGCGGATTTATAATAAACCGCAAATCGGGTTGGCTCGATGGCCACTTTGACGTTGTGGATGTGCATGCTATAGGTATCTGTCATGCTATCGAAGGACATGGCATGATTGTACAGATGTTATAGAGCAAAACACGTGTTGGATGCATCTCCATCTGAGCTACGGATCAACGACAATCATAGGCCGAACTTGGCATCTTTTAACAATTTCTGGAATTAGCCTCGAGTAGCATTTTTTGGACCAAGTTTTAATTAAGCAAATGGACCCTAATAAATTTGGCTTCCGTACCAGATTCGAGATCATAGAAAATTGTTCGACTTGATATGGGGCACTAACTCGGCGGATGAGCAAAACACTGAACCATAGCCTCTCGAAAACAACTAAGTGTTGATTTGGAAACAAGAATCCCAGACTTGGCAAAAATTCAGTGGGTTTCAAAATCAATGTCTATGACAAGTGGACCCTAGCATTTTTAATTATAAGAAATGTTTTATTTAAATATATTAACTCTAAGTCACTTACAGGTGGGCCCTCTGTGTCAGTTTGACTATTCAATATCACTATTGTAGATAATGTTTAATTAATAATAATAAAGAATACCCAGAAAATGATTAAAATTATTAAATCTTTAAAAATCAATATATTTTAATTCGTAAGTCGGATCAAAATACTTTATACATGAAAGTTATTCAGAAAAATACAATGAATAAGAATACGCCACCCGTATACCCACCACACCCCTCTATCACAACGAACACGCGACTTTCCCCCTCCGGATCGTCTGTCCGGTAATCACCCGGAGCCGGTAAAATAGCCGGTTAAATTCCCGTTTTGTCTGCAACGTGTAACACTGCGTTAGAACACCGCCAACCATGCGTTTGCCATGTCTTGAATTTGGATTGCTATTATTGATGTGTATTTATTGTTTCTCCCCCCTTTATTCTCTGATAGACCCCGTTGCTGCCGCCGACTACACCGCTGCCGAGTACGACTACTACGTCGAAGATCGATCGTACCCCTACTATCGAGCTTTCAGGAAAGCAGAGCCATTATTTTCCCCAGATATCGCCTATCTTTCCGTACATTTCTTGCACTAGGCATTGTTACTGCTGCTGTTACGTTACAATCCTATTCTATTGCATAGCCTGTTTTTTTTGCCCCTTGATGTACCCTCCTTTGTCCTATGCTGCCTTATAAATATATATAATATTCAGCAGTGAACCCTGCGCATTGTTAGCACAGTTTATCATAGCGGACCGTGATCACTCTGGTGAGTGAACGCGGATTACAAAATATTATAACTGCAACAGGTACGGATCAATACAGACGCCCTAGGGAACCTACAACGGCGAGACTCTGCCGAGTCGATTCGAGTTTGACTTACGAGTGAAATGGACTCGTATTTCACTCTCGTCGGCTCAGTAGCGTAGCATTACCGGGATGATACGAGGGTTACCTCTTTAGTTCATTCCGCTGATGTCTCTGTCGAACCTCTTCAAGTGTACAATCGAGGGTGATTCCTCCTGGTTTCACTTGATGGTAGGCACTCGAATCAACTGGTGTCCTTACAGGTAAGGAGTCGGGTGACCCAATGCTGCCCGCGCAGGGTATCTTAGCGGAACAACAGGTCAGGTGTATTCCATTGGTGTGCGGCGGGCCTGGTACTGTTCGTGGCCGAGAGGTATCCTGTTGTACGAAAGTCGAGATCTTAAAAGAGCAAACGCGAGACAAGGTAAGGAGACGGTTCATCTTGTTGGTAACCGCAAGAGTTGGTGGGACGACAGGGCAGGCACCGATGTACTGGTGGTCCTGGTTGTTGTCGTTGTTCGCGACTCACCCAGATAAGGGGCAACGATAACGGTTGTCCCGATAGATAATAATAAAATGCTTAACGGTTCAGGTGGATGACTTGAGTAGCTTTTTGGCTTGTACGCACTACCTTCACGTGGGATTACGGTGTGGGCCCTCCGCGTTGTGATCTCGTTCGAAAGCTCTGAAAGACGTCAAGTTCAGCATTGTGGCAGGGACGGATCGCGCTGCGGCGCTGGAATTCACCCTCCTCACAACGACCCGGAGAGCGAGGGGTGATAGGCCCGTGACCCCCTTGCCCTTAGGGCTGTAGACCGGCAGGGACCTCTCTGATGAGCCGTAGGATGGGCCTTGGCGTGTTGGATAGCCTCGATGGGGCATTCCCTAACAAGGTGTACGCCAACCTGGAGATCCGAGCGTGTAGTATGACACCAATGCACCCCTGTGGGGAAGATTAATCTATTCGAATAGCCGTGTCCACGGTAACAAGACGCTTTATGCTGAATCCAGAGCCTACTACTACAAACTATTACTATTAAACTATTGGTTCTGGTTTCTCTTCCTCGCAGGGAAGTCGAGGAGGGTATCTCGGAGGCATTTATAATTATTAATTATTACAACTTACTATAATACAATGCCGCAGCAAATTTTGCTGCATTGTTATTACATTCATGCTATTGAACTGTTGGCTATTCTCTTCTTGTGCTTCAAGACTCGTTGGAAGATGCTAGTCTTCGATAGGCCTAGCTTCTCATCCTTATTCTTATTTCTACCTTGCAGTCCACTATATACAACCTCCCCTTTCCATTTGATACAAATGCATAATTTCTTAGTAGCGGACGTAAGACTCGCGGGTATGCTAGATACTCACCCTTGCTTTATTTTCCCCCTTTTTTGTTTTGCCTGATCGGCCGCTGCAGTCGACGTTGGAGTCTAGGAGCAGGAGATCCCCGATGCCGACCTCCGCCACTTGAAGATCCCCGATGCCTTCTACGACGTCGAGTTCCCCTTTGACCAGGAGTAGTTCGGAGGTTCCCAAGCAGGAGGCCTCGCCTTTTCGATCGAGTGTTGATTTTATGCTAGACTTCTTAAGGCAACCTTGTATCCTTGTGTCTGTACTCAGATACTATTGCTTCCGCTGACTTTGTGCTCTCGAGCTGTTGTATTCGAGCCCTCGTGGCCCCTGGCTTGTATTTAACAGTTTGTATTATTTTATTTGTAGAGTTGTGTTGTGATATCTCACTGTGAGTCCCTGATCTCGATCGTGTACCTTGCGTGTATGATTACTGTACACGGTCTGATTTTGGGGGCGTCACAATATAGGACAAAATGGGGTGCACACTAGTGATACGTCCCAAACGTATCTATAATGTATGCTTGTTCCACACACTTTTATGTGACATTGCTACATGTTTTGCTACACATTTATATCATTTTACACATATTTGAACTAACCTACTAACTCAGTGCACCTAGTGTGAGTTCCTGTCTACTGATGTCTTTAGTTGCAGTGATTTTTTGCCAATTTAAAATGCCAGAAAAATTCCAGAAAATACAAAATAAAAATCAGCATTCAGGAAGCTTCCGGAAGCACCGAAGGAGAGCAGGAGGTGGGCCCCACCTCTGGTTTCGCCCTTCGGCCTATTTTTACCCTTCGTCCAGGAAACCATCGAGGAGAACCCCGTGATAAGCGAGAGATGATAACGGCTTCTCGCCCTTCGTTGGTTACCCCAGGTGGAAGATGAGATGTAGCGTAGCGGCAAGTTTCCCTTGGTGAAGATACCAAGGTTGAGTATCGACCAGTAGGACTCCAAGGTCGACAAGTAGGTGGTGAAGTGAACAATGGCGCCGTTGACAACCTCAAGGTTGCTTACTTCACCTGGACCTGCACACACTACAAGTAACTTTGCTCCCAACGAAATTCAGAGAGGTTGTCAATCTCTCCGCTCTTGTTGCTTACAAAGGATCAAATGCAAGGGATAATGATAGCAACTAAAAAGTAAAAGCAGGAAATAAATTAGAGGTGTAACAGTGGTGGAAATATGGACCGGGCTCCCATGATGATCACTACTGATGTATCTCTACCAAAAGACGATAAAACTGCTATGCAAGGTAAACAAATCACAGCTGGGCAATTGACAAGATTAAAAACGCACTGCGATGCTAACTATGCTGCAAAGAAAGGAACAGGCTCAAAGGCATGGGCAGTACGTGTAACAACCCGAAAATTCCACCCTAATTAAAAAATTTGTTTGTTGATTTATTTTGTTGATTGCTAAAATTGTTTGCAGTATTTGTTTCGCCAATTTATTAATTGGTGAATATTCTCCCCCTCTTTCTCGTATCGGATTCGAGACCGAACCCTTTTCCCAACAGCACATGACCTCGTTGCGACACCGAGAAAGTCACCCGATCACCATCGCGACCTCCGACACAGGACCAACCATCACCATCGGTGCGGAAAACCCCATTTATATTTAGGTGGTTATTTTATCGGGAGGTGTTCGACGTTCTCTTTCGGCGTTAAACGTTGTAGATGACGTCAGTTCGGTGCTTTGAGGCGGTGTTTTGAATTTCGCGCTATTCCGATTTCGTCGGGTAGGTGAACATTCGGATTTGCCAGGCATAGTAGCCGATGTAATCCGAGGGGCGTATTTACAAAATGCCATGCGATCTATTAGCTGGACCTCCGGATTCCCCTCATATCTTCAGATTCGAGCCCACTCGAAAAACCGGACCCAAAACGGGCCATTTTGTGGCCCGAAACCCCTCCTAAACACCCAACTACTATATATAGTAGGCTACCACAACCTATTTTGGAAACCCTAGCCGCCTCCCACCTCGTTTTCAGCAGCCACCCAACCCTGACCCAGATCCAGATTCGTCGATCTGGACCGTTCGATCCGGATCGAGTGGCCCAGGGCGTGCCACATCAGAAGACGCCCCATCAACCCGTGGTGGAGCTCCTCCTCCCGAGCCGCGTCCCCGTCGCCCGAGCGCTTGCACCACCTCGTCGTCCGGCCGACAAGCCCAACGTCGCCGTCCCCACGTCGGTGAGACTCCCCATGATGCGCGCCCTTTCCTCCTCTTTTCCCTCTTCCCTAATCCTCCCATCTCTCTGGACGCGAAGTCGGAATCGCGCGAAATTCAAAACACCGCCTCAAAGCCTCCGCCGTGGCCAGGAACCCGCCGCCACCATGGCCTCGCCTCCGACCAGATCTGCAGCGCCCCCTCGACCTACGCCTTTTCCAGTCCTCCCTCGGTATTCCCCGACCTCACCTGCGCCGGATCCGGTGAGCTCCGGCCATCGGAAGCCGCTGCCGTTGCCTGTAGACTCGATCGGGACGAAGAAGAACACAGTCCTAGCTGCTCGCCCACTCGCGCTCGTGATGGGCCGGCCTGCAGCCCTGCGGCCCACCTCCTCGTGCCCCAGCGGCCCACCTGTGAACCGTGCCCCGCAACACCCTCTCGCCATGGACGAGCTTCTGCAAACCGTCGCCCATCGCCGGCCTAGGCCTTGGCCCAGAGGTGCGCCGCCTCTATTTTTTAATTTTGTTGTTGCTCCTGTTGGGCTTGGCCCGGTATTGTTTCTGCTATAGAGCGCCCGCAAGCGTAGTTTAGTATCTAGCGCTCACACCCTGTTGGGCCTTTATAGAGCAGTTTCGGCCCGAAGAGAATATAATATTTTCTGGATATATTAATATTGGCAGATTTAGTTATATTTTTTTGCGATGCGAATATCTTTTCACCGGTAGCTCGGATCGCAACGCGTTAAACATGAAACTTGTTAGTTTTTGTGTAGATTAAGAAAATATGCTTCTTTGCCATGTTTGACTTTGTTTACATGCTGTTTACCTGCTAATTACAACCCGTGCCACTGTAAATGTAATAGGCCGTAACTTCTTAACCGTTGCTCCGATAAAAATGTTTCTTATATGTAACTTGACTAGAGTTTCATGTAGGTTGTGAATATGCCGCTCTTGATTGCTAATAAAAATAATAAAATTGTGTTTAGGGCAGAAAAGTACCAAATGCAATAATCATCGTGGGGTCCGTAATAGTCGCCATGTATAGGTTTTACCCCCCCCCCCCCACTTAAAGTGACTAGATTAGATAGTTTATTTATGCTTCACCTTTTTCCATGTTTGTGTGACATGCCATGCTTGATTGATAGGCCATGTTACCAACCTTTGCTCATGTTGTGTAGCTAAACAACTTGAACCATTCTAAATGTGCGATATCGTCGTGTGTGACGAGTACTCCGCTTAACCTGTTAGTAACCGCTCTCGACGATAATGGTGATACTGTGTGTTGTATCGTGTTGCCTTCTTGATGTTGTTTGTTGGTGATTGTTTGGTAGTAATAGATGCTTGCTCGTCGATTGCCTTTTCTAGTGTTTCCTTCTTGTGTGCTCCCGCGGTTACTCTCGGAGATGTTGCGCTACACCTTCGTCTTCTCATCAGGTAAGGGGATCATATATCATGCTTATAACTTTCAGCTCACTTGCGCCTAGGTGCAGGACAGAACGATTGCTTGATCCTACCACTTCATATTCGTGCTTCTCAAATAAAAACAAACAGCCATGTCTACATCCCAGCAAACCTTGTTCGGCTATGTTACTTTTGCTTGTTGCTCAACCACTGCTTAGTATGCATGCTAGGATGCTATCAACTGTTATCTCCTGTTACTCCTTGGATTGGGCTATCACATTATTATATTGTTGTGGATGATATGATTATTATAGTGTTGACTATATTCGATGAAGGGTGGAAGGTCTAGGCTATCCCGCCTCGATGCTTTGTTCCATTCGAGTCACCTAGGTCCCGAGTTCTGGGTATTGTGCCTCTTGAAGAGTGTGCCTAACCGCGTGTGGGATTCTATGGGGTCCCCTTTTCTTACCTACCTAGCTCCAAACAATTCTAGTGATGGCCTGATACGTCCAAAATGCATCACTATTTTATATAGTAATTCTTTCTTATTCATAGATATATTTCATGATATGATGCTGTTCTTATGTTGTTTTGGCTTAATTTACACAATTTGCAACTTTCAGTTTTGTTGTTTTGGCTTGATTACTACCGTGTGATGAATGCTATTGAGTTTTGTTGGAGAAATATCATTGTGTCCATATTGTTTATCATTTATTTATCCCCACTTATCATGATCTCTTTTATGTCTTGTGAGTAGTTACTTTAGTTCTTGAGGACATGGGAGAAGTCTAGTTGTTAGTAGTCATATGATGTTGAAGTAATATGTGTTGTTTGATATTTAAGTTGTGTTGTTATTTTACTAGTGGTGTTGTGTGAGTCGAACACTCAACACTTCACCTTATTAAAGACCTAGGGGAATGTGTTGTGTACAAAGATTGCTTATGGTGGGTTGTGGGAGTGACAGAAACCTGAACCCCAGTTCGCACGCTTTTGCACAAGGGAACAATGGATCATCGATCGTATTGCTATGGTTAGGCTTTTGCCTTAATTACTACCTTGTATTTGCAGATGATTGCAAAGTGTTTAATCATAAGAGTGCACTTATCTTAGTCTAGAGGGTGCACTAGCATAGATCCACCCACTCAACACTTATCAGCACATCACATAGTACCGATACGGAATATGGCAAAAGCACATGAATATTTCTCCCGTGTGTCCTCAAGAACGCTTTAGGCTTTATAAGTTCAGTTGCTAGGCCTGTACTTTGCTCAAAAGGATCGGGCCACTTGTTACTCCTCAAGTTCTCTTCACTTTTCTTGCTTTTACCTTTTTGTTGCTTATATCGAAAACCCCTAAAAAGTCATCTTTCGGTTCCTGCAACTATTTCTTTACCAAAGTCACTTACCAATGCCTTCTGCTCCTCTTTGGGTTCGACACTCTTATTTATCGAAAACGCTACAAACGATCCCCTACAGTTGAGGGTCATCAAGTACTGTGTTCTGGCGCCGTTGCCGGGGAGCGTAGCGCTATTAGTTAGTGAAGTTGGTAAGGAAATTTTTATATTTCTGTTTTTATTTTGTCGTTGCTACTTTTGTCCGTATGGACACCTCTACTCTTGGATCATTGTTTATGGGGAAACGCCCGACAACTGTGGTGGTCACTCCCACCCCTACTGAAATTGTTCCTTATAAATACCGTCTGGTATTATCAATTATGTCTTATCTAATCGTTATGCAGGAGACCGACATCCAGGTGAACACTTGCTATATTTATCACAACTATGTTCATTATTTAAGCTTGCAGGTGTGTCACTGGAGTTTGTCATGAAGAAATTATTCTCCATATCACTTATAGATAAGGCTTCAGATTGGTATAAGCTCCTCGATAACTCATATCTACTTAATTTGGAAGAGCTTATGTCTCTCTTTTATACAAAGTTTTATCCTCTTCATGAAATTCATCGAGACAGGAATTACATCTATAACTTTTGGTCTCGTGATGGAGAGAGTATCGCTCAATCTTGGGGGAGACTTAAATCCTTAATGTTCAAATGTCCTATCAATGAACTCCCCAAAAATATTATACTTACAAATTTTTATGCCAGGCTTTCTCGTCGGGATAAGGAGATGTTGGATGCCTCCTCTAGAGGGGTATTCAAAACAAGAAGCATTGAAGAAAAATGGGATCTCATTGAGAGGATCCATAAGAACGCTGAAGACTGGGAAATCGATATAAGGTATTGAACCTGCTATAAATTATGAGCATGATTACGTTCAGAGCTATGTGAAAACTGACTATTTTAATACCTTTTGTTCTAAGATTGGTCTTGATTCCCAGCTTATGATTGATTTTTGTAAGAACTTTGCCTCTCACATTGACTCTTCTAAGAAGGAGAAGGATCAGTATCATAAACCCTTTAAAGAGTTACCTCTTGATATTCATGTTGCTGACCCTATTCTGTCTGTAGTTTTTTATGAAAAGCCCCCTTTTCCTACAAGGATAAGGGAGCACTCTTTTGTGACAGGCATAGTAAATAAAAGTGGGAGAAGAACTGACGAACCTGAGGACCTGATCAAGGTCGATCCTGAAGTTGCGATGGTTAAAGATTTAGTTACTAATGATGTTTCAGATTCCAAGATAAATTTGTGTGTTGTTTCAACTAACATTGTCACAGCCAAGAATAAGAGCCGAATTTCAGGTAAACCAGTTGTATTTGTCAAAATAGGAGATCATAAATATTACGGGCTTTGCGATCTGGGATCCAGTGCTAGCGCTATTCCTTATTCACTCTATCAGGAGATCGTGGGTGAGATTTCACCCTGTGAACTTGAAGAGATCGATGCTATTATTTATTTAGCAAACAAAGAAACTATCTCTCCCATTGGAATTGTGAGAGATG
This sequence comes from Bromus sterilis, assembly GCA_950022295.1. Lineage (NCBI taxonomy): Eukaryota > Viridiplantae > Streptophyta > Magnoliopsida > Poales > Poaceae > Bromus > Bromus sterilis. Next base: position 262,687,799 of record OX465596.1, on the reverse strand, counting down.
TTGAAGTCCTATGTGGAAAGGTAAAGTATCCTACCGACTTTCTCGTACTTGGTTCAGTGCAAGATAATTTTTGCCCTATTATCTTTGGTAGACCTTTCCTCAACACTCGTGGTGCTATTATAGATTGTAAAAAAGGTAAAGTTTTTGTTGAATTCAATGGTGAGCCATATGAATTTAACTTTTCTAAAATTTCCAAGCAACCTCGTGGTACTGATCTACCTAGTGATGATAAAATTATTGAAAATATTGATTCTATTGCTATTCCACCTAATGATCCTTTGCAGCAATATATGGAAGACCACGCGAATGATATGCATATGCAAGAAATAAATGAGTTAGACGAAATATTTGCAAGACAAGGTGCTATCCTGATGCACAACCTTCCAGCTGAGCCTTTGGGGATCCTAGCATAACCAAAAGAAGGCTCAGTGTTTGACCTCAAACCATTGCCCGATACGCTCAAGTATGCCTATTTAGATGAAAAGAAAATATATCCTTTCATTATCAATGCTAACCTCTCAGGATTTCAAGAAGAGCGATTATTGGAGACACTTCATAGACACAGTGGTGCCTTGGGATCTACTCTTGATGACCTTAAGGGGATTAGTCCGTCGATTTTCCAACACACTATCAATCTCGAGCCCGATGCTAAGCCAGTTGTTGATCATCAACGACGGCTGAACCCAGAGATGAAGGACGTGGTTAGGACAGAGATTCTCAAGTTTCTAGCCGCAGGTATCATCTATCCTATAGCTGATAGTAGGTGGGTATGTCCAGTTCATTGTGTTCCCAACAAAGGAGGTATGACTGTTGTTCCTAATGATAAAAATGAACTAATACCTCAAAGAGTTGTTATTGGATATAGAATGTGTATTGATTACATGAAGTTCAACAAAGCTGTCACAACCCCAAGTTAGGTATGTGCTAGGATTAGAAAGTCACTTTGCATCATGTTAAAAATTTCAAAAGAAATCAATTGAAATCAATTTCCAACTCAACTGGGAGAAGGAACACCCCCGAGATGAATTAATTCAAAAGGCCAGAAATAAATCTTCTCCAAAAATTCCTTTTGTATTTTTGAAAACTCCCATAAATGAGTGTGATCACATATCAAGTGATGTGGGCCCAACCCCATGCTCATGGATTTTTCAAATATTCAAACAGAACCTTGGATTTAAATAAAAACCCCTATTTGAATTAAAGTTCAAATTATTTGAATTTTAAAAAATTTCAAATTTTATAAGTGGCTAGCCTAATATATTGTGAGGCCACATAAAAAATTGTAGCATTTTAGAAAATGTCTAGCTATTTTTTTTAGCAAGACAAAACAAAAGACAGAAAAGAAAAACACAAGAAAAGAAAAAGAAAACGCACCTGGCTTCTAGCCCAACTAATCCACCTGAGCCCACCAAGCCGGCCCAGCCCGCTGCCCCCCCGTTTGTCTTCTTCCCCGGCGCGGCAAGGAGCTCGCTGGAGCGCATGCCGACGCCGGCGGCAGCTGCTAGGCTGCCTGGTACCCTCCCCGTCGTCCTTGTCGCGCCAGAGAGACGCCCTCGACCTCCTCCCTCACTTCCCCCTCTCGCCGCTCGTTCTCCTCCTCTCCCTCTCGCGAATCTCGCGCACCCCGAGACCTCACCGGAGCACCGACGAGGAAACCGCGTGGCCACCGTGCCCTTCAAGCTCCTCTTAGTGGTGGCGCATTTCCCATATGCGCCACTAATAACAAAAAACTGGGTGGGAAATACACCCCCCCCCCCGTGGACCGCCTTTTCAATTTGAAAATAAATAAAAGAAAATGATAGAAATGTCAAAAAAATAAAAGAAAATAAGTTTTCCAAATGATATGTGGTCTAGTTGTTAGGAAAATTTACAAATATGAATTTCGACTTTTTTTGCAAAATCTCCCGAGAATTACGTAAAATGGGCTTAACTTTTGCATACGACCTCCGATGAAAAAGGTTTTTTATATGAAATTTTTTAGAATCCTCAAAAACCTAACAGAAAAAAGTTACGGGCGTTTGAAGATCTAGAGGCCAAAAAAATTGAAAAAAATTCAAAACTAATTCAAAACTTATTAGTGGCGCATTTTGTATGAAATGCGCCACTACTAACAAATTTTTTTTTTGAATTTTTTTTAAAAATATATATTTTTACTTTTTTTAAAATTCAAAAATAGGCTAGAGGACAAATCGGAAGTTTAAAAAAGTTGAAAATTTTAGATAGTAACATTAAAAAAAAATTTAAAAAAATTTAAATTTTTTTTTTAAAATCAATTTTTTTAAAGTTCAAAATATGCTAATGGTCCCATCGAGAAAGTTTCAAAAAAATGTTGAAAATTTTAGCACACCCATAAACATTAACAAGGTCCTAGACATCAACATGGTTTAATAGGATTTATATGTTAGATATATCAAAAAGTGCGTGCTAGGTGAGCTGGAGTGAGAGTTGAATAGAACCGAGAAGTTAAGCGTGCTGGGGCTGGAGTAGTGCTAGGATGGGTGACCCTCGGGGAAGTTTGACCACGGAGGTTAGTTTGACCTGAGATTAAGCATAGTGATCGGACATTAAGCATACTAACCTAAGATTAAGAAAAAATAAAAAATAAAAAAATAAAAAAATAAAAAAATTGTTTTCCAGATCCAGATTCAAAATTCAAAATTTCACAAAATTTAATAGTGGCGCATTCTCTGCGCCACCCGTAAGACTCTTATGGGTGGCGCATTTCGAAATGCGCCACGCATAAGATTCTTAGGGGTGGCGCATTTGAAATGCGCCACTATTAAGGCCTTATTAGTGGCTTGTCGTTAGTGGCGCATTTGAAATGCGCCACTAAACGCAAAAAAAGGACGCCACTAAAAGGCTATTCCCTAGTAGTGTGCAAATGACTTTGCAACACACTTCTTTTAAATGATTTCATGCACACATCAGAGGCTTTACCTCACATTTACAGCATCACTTCATGATCAACCTTTTCAAATGAACATTCATGGTTTCAAATGCATTTGAAATTCATCGATAAATCAAATGGAGTTTGAATTTGCAACTCAAATGCAATATACTCCTTTTAAATGGAATGCTCAACGCATCAGTACCATGAACATCAACTTATACAATTGATCATGTGCTTGTGCATTGTACATTATGTTGATCACTTTGTTTGTATTGTTTGCTCGGATAGAAGTGAAGCTGGAACCCGAGATCACCCCCTTCGTTGAAGACCCCGTGACTGAACCTCGTCAGCAAGGCAAGCAAACCCCATTGATCATGTCTATAAAATCCCATTTCCCTCTCAGTCTCGCTTATGCATGTTTAGGAGATCACCTTGTATCGATTCTACCGCATAGTTGAACCCATATCCAATGCATGACCTATCATCTTGTCACAGTAGTAAGCAAACCACAATCCTAGTTGACATAGGAGTTGTTTGATATCATGTGGCCCCTGCAACTGTTACTGCTCTTGCGAACGGGCATGTAGCCTAATGGTTGCAGCAAACTTAGTAGCACGCCAGGTCCTGGGTTCGACTCCTAGAGGGAGCGAATTTAAACAGGCCTGTGTATAAATTTCTGGAAATAAAAGACTGTGGTGCCGTTGTCCTACAGTAAACAGTCAAAAAATGTTACTGCTCTTTGCATGCTTAGAGTTTACAATGAGGATACTTTGATCAGTGAGTCGGGATGGTAGCAATCATGTTGAAGAACGTGAAACTGTGTTGGTGAATCTACCCTAATACAAGGTGAACGATGAGAGGCTGTGTAGGAGTGCACAGTGGGTTGTCTCGTTGAACACCGCCTTAAGCCCGAGTTCTTGTGTGGTGATCCAAGACGAAGAGTACTACCACATGTTGGGCACATGGACCCCCGCTCAACCTACTAACTCACCCCTTCTCAGTTCAATGAGTCGCATTAGTTCGGAGTTCTGGTAGGTCTATGGCACGGTCTGCGAAGTGGAAGAACGGCTATTCAGACCGGCTTGGGACCCTGCACACATCTTTTGGGACCACATCGGTAAACCGGCCGGGTTCACGATGTGGATTCCAGCCCAGATAGGCGTCTCCATTTGTACTTGAGTTGGCTGTGAGGTAAAAGTTGTGGAAATTATCCTCGCCGACACCCGCTTGAAGGGTGACGAGATCCCGGCGGTAACTGATCGTTTCATGTGTGTAGCAGTACACCCCTGCAGGGTTAATAAACTATTCGAATAGCCGCGTCCGCGGTAAGGGACTACTTGGAAAGCTGTGCTCGATTATTAGACAACTTGAACTGGATACTTATAAAACTTGCCAAGATAAGAGTGAGTGCTATGGCGTGCTTTCTCGTGGGGAAGTCGAGGAAGGCAACATAGTGGTGTAATTGGTTGGAGACAGGTAGTGGACTCGTGTACGCTTCTTACCTCAAGTCTGGTACTCGTAGTTCAGGACTTGCCAAGTCAAAGCTGGCACTTCTGCTTATGAACCCCACCTCCCTTTACCTTGATACATGTGCATGAGTAGTATAGTTCCTACGTAAGTCTTGCTGAGTACGACTTTGTACTCACGTTTGCTTATTCTATGTTTTAGATGAACCCACTGAACGCGAAGGTGGATTCTTCATCGAGCTCGACGATTGAAGACCAAGCTAGTGTAGTCCCAGTCAGACGACTGGTTCCCTCGTGGAGGGCTTGTTTATAGATAAGGCTTCTCTAAGCCATTTGTTAAACTTGTCCGTACTCAGACCTACTTTGCTTCTGCATGTTTGATGTAATGTTGGATCACAGACTTGTGATCTCTGTGTGCACTCTGTAAGAGTTATCAATAAAGTTGTATACTTTGTAGAGAATTGCAATGATACTTGCTGTTCATACTAGACATGTGTGCTGCGTGTATGATTATAACATGCATGTCTTAGTTTGGGTTTTCGAGACCTTAGTTGTGATCTAGATGGCGGTCTTTTATACACCAAGTGGCCCTTAGATGTGCGCAGCTTGGGGCTTCGCGATGCGATTTCTCGTGACTCGGTCACGTGCACACTTTGATGTATGATCGAGCCCGCCCTAGATCAACCCGGACTAAGTGATAAGGCTGGAGTAAGTCTATGTAAGGGTTATAATACAATCGATAGTATGGTTGAGTCGACTTGTCTATGAGTATGGAAGTTCACCACCCATATCATTTAGACGTGTGTGCGGACGATGAGGACCCATTTCAGTTGATCATCCGGCCTGGATGGGATGCCCCTCACGTTCGATGCTTTCCGAGAACGTTCTGTGCTTGGCCTTGTCTGCTTAGACAAGTGGGTACGTTTCTCGGCTCTCCATATGATTGTGTTATAGCGAGGCTTGCATACGCTAACCCTGGGTCCCGACAGACTTGGTATCAGAGCAGGACTGACTGTAGGATTATCAGCCTTGGCCGAAGTCGAGTCTAGCCTTCTATAGTTATATAGTTACTCTGGATATATAAGGGACAGCGTAAGACTTCTTTTTTCTCCTTATCCTCATCGATATGAGTTCTGAGTCACCCTTATCTTTTCTACGGGATGATAGGACTAGGCTCATCTATGTATGACTGGAACAGCTCGTTGATTGCCTCCTTATAGCCGTAGGATGGTTGTGGTTGTCCAGAGTCTCCGTGTTTTGAGTTCCTTGAAGAAGTTATGTCCAATTTCTTCGAGGTTGTTTCAATTTCCATCCCGGTGTAGCCGTTATGCTGCCGGATTTGTTCCGTGTTTCTTTGAATCATTGCCTTCGCATTATTATCTTTTCCGCCTAAATCATGTCCTTTTATCCTTGCCTCATCGTACAACCTATTCTGATTGTTGATTTTTATCACACAGGATGTCAGGTGGAACTCGTAGTGCTATTCTTCGGAATCGAGACCGTGATCGGAATCGAAATGATGATGAACCTCCAACACCGCCTTCTGCGGTGGAAATCATGATGGAAGCTGAGCGGAATAGACGTGATCAAACACGCCTTTTGGAGCTCATCGAGCAGAATACCGCCCACCATCGTAATGTGGTGGTCAGCATTCAGGACTTCATCTTCCTCAAGCCACCGGTATTCCGATGTTCTTCTGTGCCCCTCGAAGCTGATGATTGGCTCCGTTCCATCGAGCGTAAGATTGATACAGCACATGTTGCTCCCGATGACCGAGTTATTTTCGCGGTATACTTCTTGGAAGGTGCTGCTCTTCAGTGGTGGGAGAACTATGTTGCAATGCAGCCAGATGGTCATGTAGTGTCTTGGCAGGAGTTCTGTGTTGCCTTTCGAGGGTACCACATTCTGGATGAGTTGATGGAGCGCAAGAAGGAAGAGTTCTGCAATCTGAATCAAGGAGAGATGTCCATTCATGAGTATGTGAGGGAGTTCAACCGTCTTGCTCGTTATGCCCAAGATGAGATCACCACCGATGCCAGAAAGCAGGCAAGGTTCCGCAAGGGACTTAGCCCCATCCTTCGTCATGATCTCGACCTCCTTGAGTTTGCCACCTTTGAGGATTTAGTCAACAGATCCTTCAGAGCTGAGCATGGCAATGAAGTTTTCGAGAAGTCTCTCAAGCATGCTCTTGAGCTTGCCCCTTCTTCTAGTTCACGCCCTAAGAAGCGCATGATCTGGATTCCTAACAGTTTGATCCACCAAAACAACCCACCGAGGCCATCCCTTGTGCCGCCTCGTCCACCAGCTCGACCAAGCAACCCAGCTCCCCGCTTCAGATGTGGCCAGCCTGGTCACTATTCTCGTGAGTGCCCCGTCAATCAAAATGCTCCACCCCATGCCAAAGGAAACCCCAATGTTCGTGCCAAGCAACCCCCGAAGGTTTCCACCACCAAGCCTTCCACTTCCGCAAATCTTGGACGTGTGAACCAAATCTCAGCTGAGGAAACTGATAGTACTTCTGACGTCATTCTTGGTACGCTCCCAGTCAATTTTGTTCCCACTTCTGTCCTTTTCGATCCAGGAGCATCTCACTCATTCATTTCGGAGAGTTATGCACTTCGGCATGAGATATCCTTTGATGAAATGTTCACCCCAATGATTATTCAAACTCCTGGTTCCAAGTGGAAGACTAATAGAGTAAGCCATGGCAATCAAATTGCGATTGAGGGTTTAGTATTCCTTGCTTCACTCATAGCCCTCAAGTCTTCAGACATTGATGTCATCCTTGGTATGGATTGGTTATCAAGACAACATGCTTTTCTTGATTGTAAAGCCAAGTCAGTTAGACTTACACATCCTTCAGGCCAGACAATAGATTACTCCTCACCAAGAACAAGGACCCAGATGCATTCTTTGAATGTTCTTCCCCTTCCCGACCTTGAAGATGTTCCGGTGGTTCGTGACTTCCCGGATGTCTTTCCTGAAGAGCTGCCGGGAATGCCACCCGACAGATGTGTAGAGTTCATAGTGGATCTTATGCCAGGAACCGCACCAATTTCTAGACGCCCATACAAAATGGCCCCACGTGAGTTAGCTGAGCTTAAAACCCAACTTGAAGCTTTGTTGGAAAAATGATTCATCCGCCCTAGCTCATAGCCATGGGGTTGCCCCGTTCTGTTCGTAACGAAGAAAGATGGAACAGAAAGGATGTGCGTAGACTATAGCCCGCTAAATCTAGCGAAGATAAATAACAAGTACCCACTGCCCAGGATCAATGATCTTTATGATCAACTTGCTGGATCCTCTGTCTTCTCCAAGATGGGTTTGAGATTAGGCTATCATCAAATCAAAATCCGAAACGAGGACATTACAAAAACGGCTTTCACTACTCGTTATGGTCTTTACGAGTACACCGTCATGTTCTTCGGTTTAACCAATGCCCCCGCCACTTTCTCGCGCATGATGAATTCGATCTTCATGGAGTACTTAGATAAATTTTTTGTGGTTTATCTTGATGACATTCTCATCTACTCGAAGAACAAAGAAGAACATGCAGAACACCTAAGGATGGTATTGATGAAACTTAGAGAGCATCGCCTGTATGCTAAATTCTCCAAGTGTGAATTTTGGCTACCAGAAGTGACCTACTTAGGCCACGTGATTTCTGCAAAAGGCATTGCTGTGAATCCCGAGAGAGTTCAGGCCGTCCTTGACTGGACTCCACCTGAATCGGTTAAGAACTTAGGAGTTTTCTTGGCTTAGCAAGCTATAGTCGCCGCTTCGTTGAGAAATTTTCTAAAGTTGCAAAGCCTCTAACTGAACTCCTCAAGAAAGATAAGAAATTCCAATGGACTCGCAAGTGCGAGGAAAGCTTTCAAGAGCTAAAAAGAAGATTGACTTCTGCACCCGTACTTGCGCCTCCAGACTCCAAAAAGGATTTCGAGATCTTTTGTGACGCCTCACGGCAAGGGTTAGGATGCATACTTATGCAAGATAGACATGTGGTAGCTTATGCTTCACGCCAGTTGCGTCCACATGAAGAGAACTATCCTACCCATGATCTTGAACTCGCTGCCGTAGTTTATGCCCTAACAACTTGGCGACATTACCTCCTCGGTAATCGTTGTGAGATCTATTCCGACCACCAAAGCCTCAAATACATATTCACCCAGCCAGATCTTAATCTCAGGCAAAGACGCTGGATTGAGTTGATAAAAGATTATGACTTAGGAATTTCTTACACCCCAGGCAAAGCCAATGTCATGGCTGATGCACTAAGTCGTAAGTCGTATTGTAACAACCTCATGTTACAACAGTATCAACCACTTCCTCATGAGGAATTTCGAAAGCTCAATCTTGAGATTGTTCCTCATGGCTATCTTTCTACCTTGGTGGCGAAACCAACCCTTGAGGATAAAATCATAGCCGCCCAGAAACGTCATAGTGGTATTCGAGAGATCAAGAAGAACATTGCTAGCGGAGTTGCTAAATGTTTCTCCATAAATGATCAAGGTGCAGTTTTCTTTGGCACTCGATTGGTTGTACCACGAAAACACAATCTTAGGAGGCTAATTCTTAAGGAAGCTCATGATACACCCCTTTCGATTCATCCTGGTAGCGCAAAGATGTACCGAGACCTACGCCAGAGATTTTGGTGGACTAGGATGAAGAGAGAAATTGCTAAGTTCATTGCTGAATGTGATGTTTGTCGTCGCATTAAGGCCGAACACCAAAGACCTGCTGGCACCCTTCAACCTTTGCCTATTCCAGAGTGGAAATGGGACAAAGTCAGTATGGATTTCATCACTGGCTTTCCAAAAACCCAGAAAGGAAATGATGCCATCTTCGTTGTGGTGGATAGACTTTCCAAAGTTGCACACTTCCTTCCCGTTCGCGAGTCTATAACTGCTAGCCAGTTAGCAGACTTGTATGTCTCTTGAACTTTGTCTCTTCATGGTGTTCCTTTGGAAATCAATTCTGATCGTGGTAGCCTTTTCACCTCTAAATTTTGGGGAAGCTTTCAGAATGCTATGGGAACTCATCTCTCCTTTAGTACAGCTTTCCATCCTCAGTCTAGTGGTCAAGTCGAAAGGGTTAACCAAATTCTTGAAGACATGCTCAGAGCTTGTGTTATCTCATTCGGAAAGAATTGGGAGAAGTCTCTTCCATTCTCCGAATTTTCTTATAACAATAGTTTTCAATCTAGTCTGAACATGGCTCCTTTTGAACTCCTATATGGACGACGATGTCGAACACCCCTTAACTGGTCAGAAACCGGTGAAAGACAATTCTTTGGACCGGATATGATCATGGAAGCAGAAGAGCAAGTTCGCATTATTCGTGATCAATTGAAAGCAGCCCAGTCTCGTCAGAAAAGCTACTATGATCGTCATCATAGGCAAGAGAGCTACAATCTGAATGAGAAGGCTTACCTTCGGGTTACTCCTCTGAAGGGAACCCAACGTTTCGGTATCAAAGGCAAGTTGGCCCCACGTTACATCGGACCTTTCCGCATTCTTGCTAAACGTGGAGAAGTTGCCTACCAACTTGAAATACCCCCGCACCTTTCCCGAGTACATGATGTATTCCATGTGTCACAACTCAGGCGTTGCTTCAAGGACCCCATCTGCGAAGTCGAACATGAAACGCTTGATCTCCAAGATGACCTTTCTTATCGAGAGTACCCCGTTCGTATTCTTGATTCCGCAGAGCGTATCACTCGTCGTCAGAAGATTAAGTTTCTGAAAGTGCAATGGTCACACCACTCTGAGAGAGAAGCCACGTGGGAAAGAGAAGACAGTCTCCGTGCCGAGTATCCCTCCTTCTTTTCGCAGACTTCTGAATCTCGGGACGAGATTCTTTTGAGTGGGGGCGAGTTGTCACAACCCCAAGTTAGGTATGTGCTAGGATTAGAAAGTCACTTTGCATCATGTTAAAAATTTCAAAAGAAATCAATTGAAATCAATTTCCAACTCAACTGGAAGAAGGAACACCCCCAGATGAATTAATTCAAAAGGCCAGAAATAAATCTTCTCCAAAAATTCCTTTTGTATTTTTGAAAAACTCCCATAAATGAGTGTGATCACATATCAAGTGATGTGGGCCCAACCCCATGCTCATGTATTTTTCAAATATTCAAACAGAACCTTGGATTTAAATAAAAACCCCTATTTTAATTAAAGTTCAAATTATTTGAATTTTAAATTTTTTCAAATTTTATAAGTGGCTAGCCTAATATATTGTGAGGCCACATAAAAATTTGTAGCATTTTAGAAAATGTCTAGCTATTTTTTTAGCAAGACAAAACAAAAGACAGAAAAGAAAAACACAAGAAAAGAAAAAGAAAACGCACCTGGCTTCTAGCCCAACTAATCCCCCCGAGCCCACCAAGCCGGCCCAGCCCGTTGCCCCCCCCCCCCCCGTTTGTCTTCTTTCCCGGTGCGGCAAGCAGCTCACTGGAGCGCATGCCGATGCCGGCGGCAGCTGCTAGGCTGCCTGGCACCCTCCCCGTCGTCCTTGTCGCGCCAGAGAGACGCCCTCGACCTCCTCCCTCACTTCCCCCTCTCGCCGCTCGTTCTCCTCCTCTCCCTCTTGCGAATCTCGCGCACCCCGAGACCTCACCGAAGCACCGACGAGGAAACCGCGTGGCCACCGTGCCCTTCAAGCTCCGTCGCCATGTCCAACGTCCTCCCCTCCTTCGACTACGTCGCCCTGCACCGTTGATTCAAGCCGGGAGCCTTCGTAGCCGACGCGAGCCTCGAGTCTTCACCGCCTGCCGCCGAGGAGACGACCTTCAACTTCGCCGCCACCGAGCTCCCTCCCGCTTCCCCGAGCCATTCTTCGCGTTCAGGGTGAGGAGCTTGCCTTTTCGCCCCTATTCCCGCCTCCTCCCGTGCCCCGGAGCCCGATCCCGGCGAGGTCAGTGCTCGGACCGCCGCCTCCGTTGAAGCAGCCGATGCCACAGCGCGCACCTTTGGCCCCCGACTTCTCCTACAGACGCGCACGAGCCCCACCTTCCTCCCCGTGCCCTCGGATCCCACCCCGTTCCCTCTGTCGTTTTTACGGCGAGCTCCGGCCAACAGTAACCACCGTCGGCGCCATTAGTGCCCTATGCCCGAGCCTAATCCCCTCCCCTCTCACAGACAAGTGGGGCCAGGCCCTAATAACCCCCTCTGTTTAAAAATAAACAGGGGATTAACCCCACAGAGGCTGTCCAGTGGGACCCCCCTGTCAGGGTGGCCCACACGTCATGCTGACGTAGGCATGACGCCTTAAATGATTTAAATTGATTTATTTAAATTCCAGAAAATCCAGAAATTAGGCCAAACTTTGGAAAATCATAATAAATTCATTTAACTCCAAATTGGTCAAATAATATGTCTAAAAATATCAGAAAAATCCAAGGAATGTGAATATGGACTTTTTTTCTATGTTTCACCATTTTAAAATGGGTGAACAGTAGCAAACATCCATATGGCTTTAATTTGAATTCAAATTTGGAGTGAATTTGCAAATGACTTTGCAACACACTTCTTTTAAATGATTTCATCCACACATCAGAGGCTTTACCTCACCTTTACAACATCACTTCATGATCAACCTTTTCAAATGAACATTCATGGTTTCAAATGCATTTGAAATTCATCGATAAATCAAATGGAGTTTGAATTTGCAACTCAAATGCAATATACTCCTTTTAAATGGAATGCTCAACACATCAGTACCATGAACATCACCTTATACAATTGATCATGTGCTTGTGCATTGTACATTATGTTGATCACTTTGTTTGTATTGTTTGCTCGGATAGAAGTGGAGCCGGAACCCGAGATCACCCCCTTCGTTGAAGACCCCGTGATTGAACCTCGTCAGCAAGGAAAGCGAACCCCATTGATCATGTCTATAAAATCCCATTTCCCTCTCAGTATCGCTTATGCATGTTTAGGAGATCACCTTGTATCGATTCTACCGCATAGTTGAACCCATATCCGATGCATGACCTATCATCTTGTCACAGTAGTAAGAAAAACACAATCCTAGCTGACATAGGAGTTTTTTGATATCATGTGGCCCCTGCAACTGTTACTGCTCTTTGCATGCTTAGAGTTTACAATGAGGATACTTTGATCTGTGCGTCGGGATGGTAGCAATCATGTTGAATAAGGTGAAACTGTGTTGGTGAATCTACCCTAATACAAGGTGAACGATGAGAGGCTGTGTAGGAGTACACAGTGGATTGTCTCGTTGAACACCTCCCTATGCCCGAGTTCTTGTGTGGTGATCCAAGACGAAGAGTACTACCACATGTTGGGCACATGGAACCCCGCTCAACCTACTAACTCACCCCTTCTCAGTTCAATGAGTCGCATTAGTTCGAAGTTCTGGTAGGTCTGTGGCACAGTCTGCGAAGTGGAAGAACGGCTATTCAGACCGGCTTGGGACCCTGCACACATCTTCTGGGACCACATCGGTAAACCGGCCGGGTTCACGATGTGGATTCCAGCCAAGATAGGCGTCTCCATTTGTACTTGAGTTGGCTGTGAGGTAAAAGTTGTGGAAATTATCCTCGCCGACACCCGCTTGAAGGGTGATGAGATCCCGGCGGTAACTAATCGTTTCATGTGTGTAGCAGTACATCCCTGTAGGGTTAATAAACTATTCGAATAGCCGCGTCCGCGGTAAGGGACTACTTGGAAAGTTGTGCTCGATTATTAGACAACTTGAACTGGATACTTATAAAACTTGCCAAGATAAGCGTGAGTGCTATGGCGTGCTTTCTCGTGGGGAAGTCGAGGAAGGCAACATAGTGGTGTAATTGGTTGGAGATAGGTAGTGGACTCGTGTACGCTTCTTACCTCAAGTCTGGTACTCGTAGTTCAGGACTAGCCAAGTCAAAGCTGGCACTTCTGCTTATGAACCCCACCTCCCTTTACCTTGATACATGTGCATGAGTAGTATATTTCCTACGTAAGTCTTGCTGAGTACGACTTTGTACTCACGTTTGCTTATTCTATGTTTTAGATGAACCCACTGAACCCGAAGATGGATTCTTCATCGAGCTCGACGATTGAAGACCAAGCTAGTGTATTCCCAGTCAGACGACTGGTTCCCTCGTAGAGGGCTTGTTTATAGATAAGGATTCTCTAAGCCATTTGTTAAACTTGTCTGTACTCAGACCTACTTTGCTTCCGCATGTTTGATGTAATGTTGGATCACAGACTTGTGATCTCTGTGTGCACTCTGTAAGAGTTATCAATAAAGTTGTATAGTTTGTAGAGAATTGCAATGATACTTGCTGTTCATACTAGACATGTGTGCTGCGTGTATGATTATAACATGCATGTCTTAGTATGGGTTTTCGAGACCTTAGTTGTGATTTGGCTGGCGGTCTTTTATACACCAAGTGGCCCTTAGATGTGCGCAGCTTGGGGCATCGCAATGCGATTTCTCGCGACTCTGTCACGTGCACACTTTGATGTATGATCGAGCCCGCCCTAGACCCGGACTAAGTGATCGGGCTGGAGTAAGTCTATGTAAGGGTTATAATACAATCGATAGTATGGTTGAGGCGACTTGTCTATGAGTATGGGAGTTCACCACCCATATCATTTAGACTTGTGTGCGGACGGTGAGGACCCATTTCAGTTGATCATCCGGCCTGGATGGGATGCCCCTCACGGTCGATGCTTTCCGAGAACGTTCTGTGCTTGGCCTTGTCTGCTTAGACAAGTGGGTACGGTTCTCGGCTCTCCATATGATTGTGTTGTAGCGAGGATTGCATACGCTAACCCCGGGTCCCGACAAAAGCGACCAGGAAGGACCACTACCTGCCGCCCTTTATTGATCAGATGCTAGAGAGGCGCATGGCTTGTGGTTTATGTAATGCACCTGCTACTTTTCAGAGATGTATGTCTGCTATTTTTCATGGTTTTTGTGAGGAGATTGTGGAAGTCTTCATGGACGATTTGTCTGTCTATGGAACATCCTTTGACCACTGTCTCGACAATCTTAATAAGGTTTTGTAGAGATGCAAGGATACAAACTTAGTTCTAAACTGGGAAAAATGCCACTTCATGGTTAACGAAGGGATCGTGCTTGGTCAGATGATTTCCAAGAGGGGAATTGAAGTGGACAAGGCGAAGATTGAAGCTATTGAAAGGATGCCCTATCCAAGGGGCATTAAAGGTATTCGTAGTTTTCTCGGTCATGCTGGTTTCTATAGAAGATTTATCAAAGACTTTTCTAAGACCTCGAGACCCCTCACTAATCTTCTCCAGAAGGATGTTCCTTTTGTACTTGATGAAGATTGTAAGGAGGCTTTCGAAGTTCTTAAGAGAGCTTTGATAACCGGTCCTATAGTACAACCACCTGACTGGAATTTGCCCTTTGAAATTATGTGTGATGCTAGTGATTTTTCTGTTGGAGCTGTTTTAGGAAAAAAGGGTTGATAATAAATTGAATGTTATACATTATGCTAGCAAAACCCTTGATAATGCTCAAAAGAATTATGCTACTACTGAGAAGGAATTCTTAGCAGTAGTGTTTGCTTGTGATAAATTTAGGCCATATATTGTTGATTCTAATATTATTTATACTGACCATGATGCTCTTAAGTACCTTATGGAAAAGAAGGATGCCAAACCAAGACTCATCAGGTGGGTACTCCTTCTTCAAGATTTCGATTTACAGATTGTTGATAGAAAAGGAGCAGACAATCCGGTGGCGGACAATCTTTCAAGGATGGAAGATATACCGCATGACCCCATCCCAGTCAACGACAGTTTTCCAGACGAACAACTTGCCGTTGTATAAGTACGATCTCTCTCCGATTCTTGGTTTGCAGATTATGCTAATTTCATCATTGCGAAGTATTTGCCTCCAGGTTTAACATTTCAGCAAAGGAAGAAGTTCTTCCATTATTTGAGGCACTACTTTTGGGATGACCCTCATCTTTAGAAAGAAGGTCCGGACGGGATCGTGAGAAGATGCATACGGAACATGAGCAGAAGGACATTCTGAAGAAATGTCACGACATTCCCTATGGAGGACATCACGCCGGTGAGAGGACCGCACATAAGGTTCTCCAATCGAGTTTTTATTGGCCTACTCTCTTTAAAGATGCTAGAAATTATGTTTTATCTTGTGATAAGTGTTAGAGAGTTGGTAATATTAGTAGGAGGAATGAGATGCCTATGAATTTCTCATTAGTGATTGAGCCTTTTGATTGCTGGGTTTTTTTTATTTTATGGGTTCTTTTCCTCCTTCAAACAAGTACACTCACATTTTAGTAGCTGTTGATTATGTGACCAAGTGTGTTGAAGCAATCCCCACTGAGAGTGATGATCACAAAACATCTTTGAAAATGCTCAAAGATGTAATTTTCCCTAGGTTTGGTGTACCTAGGTATCTTATGACTAATGGAGGATCACACTTCACACATGGAGCTTTTAGAAAAGCTCTAGCAAAGTACGATGTCAATCATAGAATTTCTTCACCATACCATCCTCAAACCAGTGGGGAAGTTAAGCTCACCAATAGAGAGATCAAGTTGATCTTGCAAAAGACAGTTAATAGTTCTAGGAAGGACTGGTCAAAGAAGTTAGGAGATGCTTTGTGGGCGTATAGAACTACTTACAAAAACCCCATGGGCATGTCCCCGTATAAGATGGTCTATGGCCAGGCTTGTCATTTGCCCTTAGAATTAGAACACAAAGCTTTCTGGGATGTTAGAGAGCTTAATGCTGACCCAAGGTTAGCTGGTGAAAAGCGCCTCATGAACTTGACTTCTCTAGATGAGTGGAGAAGTGAAGCTTACGAGATTGCTAAAATGTTCAAAGAAAAGGTAAAGAAGTGGCATGATAGAAGGATTCTGAAATGTGAATTTAATGTTGGTGATAAAGTATAATTGTTTAGATCTCATTTCAGGTTTTCTCCAGGTAAGTTACTTTCCAAATGGGAAGGGACATTTCATATCGTAGAAGTCTACGGGTCAGGTGCAATCTAGATTAACAATTTTGATGGCACCAAACCTCAAGTTGTGAATGGGCAAAGACTCAAGCATTACATGGCGGGAGACCCCGTCAACGTTGATGTAAATATAATACACACAACAACCGAGGATTATGTTGCATCCCTGTTTCAGACTCCAGCAGAAGCAGAATAAGAAAAGGTATGTATTACAGTAAGGAAACATCGTGAACCGCCATAAAAGTTCTAGATTACGCGTTTTTGCAAAATATAGAAAATTCAGAGCCTAATTGGCTCCAGAGAGGAGCTTCAGGGGGCCCAGGCGCCCCCCTGGCACGACCTACCTCCTGGCCGCGCCAGGAGGCCGCCTGGGCACCCCGGAGCCCGTCTCCGACTCCACTTTGGCTCGTTACCTTCCTATTGTCGTAGAATTGTTTTCTATATATTTGCCCCGATAGCCCCGACACCGTATCTCTCGATTTCGCGTGTTTTCTTCTCGAGCTGTTTCTGCCAGGAAATCTTTTAGCTGGACCTAGGTGCCATGGCTTCCCAAAGTTCCCCCAAGGACAAGTTCTTCGTCAACGTCATCAGGGATCTGAAGAATCAACAACAACAAGAATGAGGGGTAAATCTTCTTGGGTAATGGCACCCCTCAGCTTGTCCCAAGCTTCGGAGAGTGCCCGGTATCTTTATCTTAATCTTATTCTTTTAGAGTCAAGTAGAGTCGTATCATGTCTAGGGAGGTTATTATATGAAATAGGTGTTTGCATTGAGGTCTATCACTCCTTCTGTGGGAAGTTTCTATCTGTGAGTGTGGAGTCGTCTATGATGGAATATTAATGAGAAGTCTATTGATTTCTTCGCTGCACTCGGTATTTTCTTCATGCAATCAACCTTATATGATGATTCTTATGGGGAGTATTGACCTTATATCAGGTATGGCTTTGAAAACCTTATTTAATTTTGGCAAACATAGCTTTGGTCTTGACAACATGCATGTTTTCCCAAGTAGTGACATAGCCAAAACCTTTATGTTATTATGCTTGAGGTGTTATGTTGATAAGGAAGGCAACTTGATGTGTTATGCTTACCTTAATGTTTATGCTTTATATGTTTTGCATCTAAATTAGCATCAATTGTCTGTTCTCTCAAAGCCTTTGCTAGCCAAACTCTTTGCCTAGTAGATTTCTTCTTGTGCATCCATGCCCTGAAACCAATACCTTCCATATGAGTCCACCATACCTCCCTATTCGTGGTATTTCCCTACCACTCCTAGAAGTATATAATTTATATGTTATCCTTAAATGTTCAAAATCTTCTGTTTTCTGCCTCTTGTTTAGCTCATGAGGAATTAGTAGGTAATTCATGATCTTCTTAAGTTGGACAAGGTTTACCCCGGGATTGCATGTCTAATTTGCAAACCCATAATAGGAGGAGGAACTGGCATGAGTGCGCCTAGCTCAAAAGATAATACAACAAACAAACCCTCCTTCACGCTTGGTCTATGAGAAATCAGAAACTCTGGCAGTGATAAACAAAGAACATTAAGGGGATGTGATCGTCCTCACTTGGGAGCCGTTCCTCGAAACTTGTCCATCTTGAGAAGTAATTGAGCTATCTATTAGCATTCGTTGTCAAACTATGCACCTCCCAAAATTTATTTTCATTATGTTTGATCTAAGGATAGCACATAAGTTTTCCCTGCTTTCCTTTAACAAGGCCTTTCCTTTATTTCTATGTTGAGTCAGTTTTCCTACTTCTTTCTTTCCCCAAAAAGAACAGACACTTGATGCCGATGAGTATTCATTCATATAATGATGCATTAAGTTTTTCCATGCCACACCATTCTTGATATTAACTTTTTGATGAGCAAGTTGTTTTTCGAAATCTTTTGCCAAGCAAACATCTTCCTTTGTGTTAGAATTTTCACTTCATGACTAATAACATGTTCTTTCAAATCTTCAATTTGTTTCATTATAATTGGAAAGAGAAAAAGTAAAAGTTGTTAGTTGTCCTTTGACCAAGGATATGTTTGCCATAATTTGATGAGTTTTCTTAGCCCTACTTTTGATTATAATTGTTATTAATTTCTCATAAGGACCGTATGAGTTGAGGTTCCTATTGAGGATGCTTGAGTTTGATGAAGAAACTTTGATGCTTCTTGTCCGTATTATATTTATCGACACTTCACTCTCTAAACTTGTGGACAGGTTTACCGAGCTCAGTATCCGCTTGGGGAAAAGCGAAGTCTAAGCTTGGGGGAGTTGATACGTCCAAAATGCATCACTATTTTATATAGTAATTCTTTCTTCTTCATCGATATATTTCATGATATGATGCTGTTCTTATGTTGTTTTGGCTTAATTTACACAGTTTGCAACTTTCCGGTGCCGAAGTAGCAGACGCAAGATTCAGCGGTAAAAAGTGGACGCTGAGTTGCCGAAGAAGAATACGTACAAATTACCTGAAAATCGACGGAGGGAATTTTTCAGATGAATAACGAAGACACACCGAAGAGGGGCCAGAGGGGGGCCACATGGTGCCCATGCGGCCACCTGGCGCGACCCCCACCTTGGCCGTGCCGGGAGGGCGCCTGGACCCCTAGGGCCACTCCCGGCTCCCCCCTCCGGCCTATTTATTCCTCGTCATCTAAAACCCTAGAAATTAGAGAGTTTTCGGAGTTTCGCTACCGCTCCATGACAGAAACCTACAGAGGAGAAAATACATCTCCGGCGGGCAGATTCCGCCGGGGAGAACACCTCCCGGAAGGGGAGATCTTCGCCATCGTCGTCACCATCGTCACGGGCATCATCGAGATCATCATCAACATCATCCCCAACATCAGAACCATCTTCATCTTCATCCAATCTCACCTCACAAGTTCAACTTGTGTTGTAATCCGTACTATCTATCCTCTCTACTCTACCGGTGTTGATTACTACCGTGTGATGAATACTATTGAGTTTTGTTGGAGAAATATCATTGTGTCCAGATTGTTTATCATTTATTTATCCCCACTGATCATGATCTCTTTTATGTCTTGTGAGTAGTTACTTTAGTTCTTGAGGACATGGGAGAAGTCTAGTTGTTAGTAGTCATATGATGTTGAAGTAATATGTGTTGTTTGATATTTAAGTTGTGGTTTTATATTCCTAGTGGTGTTGTGTGACTCGAACACTCAGAACTTCACCTTATTAAGGACCTAGGGGAATGCATTGTGTACAAAAATTGCTTATGGTGGGTTGCTGGAGTGACAGAAACCTGAACCCCAGTTTGCACGCTTCTGCACTAGGGAACAATGGATCATCGATCATATTGCTATGGTTAGGCTTTTGCCTTAATTACTACCTTGTATTTGCGGATGCTTGCAAGGTGTTTAATCATAAGAGTGCACTTATCTTAGTCTAGAGGGTGCAAAAGCATAGATCCACCCACTCAACACTTATCAGCACATCACATAGTACCGATACAGAATATGGCGAAAGCACATGACTATTTCTCCGGTGTGTCCTCAAGAACGTTTTTGTCGGGACCCGGAATATGTGTATGTAATTCCAGTCACGATGCAATCATATGGAGAGCCGAGATCCGTACCCACTTGTCTAAGCAGACAAGGCCAAGAACAGATCACTCTCGGAAAGCATCTAAGGTGAGGGGCTTCCCATCCAGGCCGGATGATCAACTGAGATGGGTCCTCATTGTCCGCTCACAAGTCTAAATGCTTATGGGTGGTGAAATCCCATACTCATAGACAAGCCGCCTCAATCATATTATCGATTGAATCCTAACTCTTACATAAACAAACTCCAGCCCGATCACTTAGTCGGGGTCTAGGGAGGGCTCGATCATACAACAAAGTGTGCACGTGACAGAGTCAAGAGCAATCGCATCGCGATGCCCCAAGCTGCGCACATCTAAGGGCCACTTGGTGTATAAAACACCGCCAGCCAGATCACAACTAAGATCTCGAAAACCCATACTAAGACATGCATGTTATAAACATACACGCAGCATACATGTCTAGTATGTACATCATGTATCATCACATAACTCTACAAAGTACTTCTTTATTGACTTACACATAGAGCATACAAAGATCACATGGCTGTGATCAACATTACATCATACAACAGAAGAAAATGAGGTCTGAGTACAGAAAAGATTAACAAATGGCTTAGAGAAGCCTTGTACAACAAACATGCCCTTCCACACGAGGGACCAAACTGCTGTCTGGAACTATACAAGCTTAGTCAACGTCGAGCTTCAGGAAGGTGACTACATCGGGGGCTGGGTTTCCATCTAAAACAGAAAATAAGCAAACGTGAGTACAAATTCGTAATCAGCAAGAGTTACATCAGAACTATACTACTCATGCTCAAGTATCAAGGTAAAGGGAGGTGGGGTTTCAACATGTAGAAGTGCCAGCTTTGACTTGGCTAGTCCTGTACTACGAGTAACAGACCTTAGGTAAGAAGCGTACACGAGTCCACTACCAAGTCTCCAACCAATACACCACTATGGATACTTCCACGACTTTCCCACGAGAAAGCACGCCATAGCACTCACACTTATCTTGCGAGTTTTAGAGTATCCATTCAAGTTGTCTAATAATCAAGCATAGGTCTCCAAGTAGTCCATAACCGCGGACGCGACTATTCGAATAGTTTTGTTAACGCTGCAGGGGTGTAAGCTACACACACATGACCATCAGTTACCGCCAGGTCTCATCACCATTCAAGGGGTGCCGGCGAGGATGTTTACCACGACACTTCTCTCACAACCGGCCTATTCCAGGAGTCGACTATCTGAGTTTGTCACCGCTCGAGAGTCCGGCCGGATCAACGATACAGACTCAGACAATGTAGGCAACCGAGATGTGACGCACCCAAAAGCAGACCATGTACAGTAATCATACACGCAAGGTACACGATCGAGATCAGGTACTCACGGTGAGATATCACAACATAACTCTACAAATAAAATAATACAAGTTGTTTAATACAAGCCAGGGGCCACAAGGGCTTGAATACAACAGCTCGAGAGCACAAAGTTAGCGAAAGCAAAAGTATCTGAGTACAGACACAAAAATACAAGGTCGCCTTAAGAAGGCTAGCACAAATAACAATAGATCGAAAAGGCGAGGCCTCCTGACTGGGAACCTCCAAACTACTCTCGGTCAACGGGGAGAACTCGACGTCGTAGAAGGCATCGGGGGTCTGCATGTTGCGGTGGTCGACATCGGGGATCTCTTGCTCCTGGATTCCAAGGCTCCAACGTCCACTGCAGCGGCCGATCAGGCAAAACATAAAGGGGGGAAATAAAGCAAGGGTGAGTATCTAGCATACCCGCGAGTCTTACGTCCGCTACTAAGCATTTATGCATTTGTATCAAATGGAAAGGGGAGGCTGTATATAGTGGACTGCAAGGTAGAAATCAGAATAAGGGTAAGAAGCTAGGCCTATCGAAGACTAGCATCTTCTGATGTGTCTTGCAGCATGAGAAGAGAAACATCCAACAATTCAATAGCATGAATGTAATAACAATGGAGCAGAAGTTGCTGCAACATTGTATGATAGTAAGTTCTAATGATTAATAATAATAATGCCTCCGAGTTCCCTTCCTCGACTCCCTGCGAGGAAGAAGACCCGGAACCATACAGTTTCATAGTAGTAGTTTGTAGTGGTAAGATCCAGCTTCAGCATAAAGCGTCCTGTTACCGTGGACACGGCTATTTGAATAGATTAAACTCCCTGCAGGGGTGCACTACTGTTCAGCCTGCACGCTCGGATCTCCAGGGTGGCGGGAAACTTGTCAGGGAACGCTCCACCAAAGCTATTCGACACAACACAGCCCATCCTAGGCTCAATAGAGAGGCCATCCGCCAGACTATATCCTATGCGCCAAGGGGTCTAGGACCCTCACCCTTGCACGCTCCTGCACGGTGCGTGGCTGGCCGGTGAAGCAAAAGCAAATCCAAATACACACCGCTCGAGCGAAGAAGACACAACTTCCCGGCGCAGGCCGCGGTACTGCTGACGTCTGAGTAGCTTTCGGACAAACTACGACGCAGGGGAGCCCATAACTCCTTATCCCACGTGAAGGTAGTGCGTACAGGCCTTTGCGGCCTCTCAAGTCATCCGCCAAACCATTTAGCATTTTAATTAACCTGCGTGACAACCGTTATCGTTGCCTCGACTTAACTGACCCGCGGTCAACGACAGCAGTCTGGACCACCAGTACATCGGTGCATGCCCTGTCGTCCCACCAAGTCACTGCGGTTACCAACAAGGTGAACCATCTCCTTACCTTGTCTCACGTGTGCTCTTGGTAGAGCTCGACTTTCGTGGTTTGGTAACTCTCGCGAGATACGAGCAGGGGCCAAGCACGCCAGTAACGTCGGTCGTACCCTCCCTGTCGTTCCCGACGCAATACCGCTCGCGGGCACCGTTGGGTCGCCCGACTTCTTACCTTAAGGACAACCGTTGATCAGGTACCTAGAGCGGCTATACAGAGTCAACAACGAGTGGAGTACAAGGATTACTCCTTGATATCTCACACTTGAGGGTGACTCGGCAGAGCTGAGCTAGGGGGCCTTAGGCGGTGTCTGCATTGTACCGTACCTATGCAGTTGTATATATTGTATCCGTGTTCACTCCCTGAGTGGTCACGGCCCGCTATTAGCTAACAATGTGCAAGGCTCACTGCTGAATAATGCATAATTATAATAGGCAGCATAGGACAAAGGAAGGTACATCAAGGGGCGACAAAAACATGCTATGCAATTGAATAGGATTGTAATCGTAGCAGAAGCAGTAACAATGCCTAGTGCAAGAAAGTACGGAAAAGATAGACGATATCTGGGGAAGAGAATGGCTCTGCTTTCCTGGAAGCTCGACGGTAGGGGTAGGGTCGTCGACGCAGTAGTCGTACCCGGAAGCAGTGTAATCGGCGGTAGCAGCGGGGTCTACCGGAGAATAAAAGGGGGGGGGGGGAGAAACAGTAAATACAAAAGCAACCATAAAAAAACAGATGCATGATATGAAAAATGCAATGTTAACGCTGCTCTAACGCAGTGCAATGCACGTTGCACGGAGCGAGAGTCCATCCAAGGATGGACTGCCAGCTTCGGGTGATTACCGGATAGGGTGTCCGGAGGGGGAAAGGTTCATGCCGGAGGTGTCGTGGACATCCGACAAACGTGTGGATGGTGTAACCATGCTAGTTGAAACAATTCGGACAACTTTCGTGTTCAGAATAAATTCATCCGGATACTTATCGGTATCGGGCAATCATCGGTCAGTGATACCGGAGGGGGATGGTTCGATGTTCGGTGTGTTAGAGGGGTGTGGTTTGTATACGAATAGCGTATCTGTATTCGTTATATTTTTTTGATCAATTTTCATGTATAAAGTTTTTGAATCAAACTTACGGTTTAAAAGATATTGAATTTCCAAATTTTAATAATTTAAATCAATTTCTGGATTTTCTTTTATTATTTAATTAAACATTATCCACAAGGGTTTTGACTGGTCAAACCTGAAAAGTGGGACCTACTGACCCGTGGGTCCCACATGTCAGCCTCACATATAATAAAAACATTTTAATTTAATTAACAGAAGTGGGGCCCAGTTGTCATACTAACAGATTTTAATTAACATATTAAACTAAACAGGGGGTTAACTTAAGTTTCAAGGCCCGCATGTCATTGACTGATTCAATTAACTTAATCTAAATTGGGATTAACCAGGGGGTTTATTTAAATAGGGGATTAGGGGCTGGATTAAGCTAGGGGGGCCCAACGGTCAGTGGGACATCCCATGGCCAAGCACCATGCGCGCACGCCGGCGAGGCCGTGGCACCGACGGTGAGCTTGTGCTCTCTCCGGGCCACGGTAGGAGGCGGGGGTGGGCTCAACCGAAAGAGGGGTTCGAGCCGCATCCATTCCCCCAGTTTTCACGAGACGGTTCGTAGCTCAACGACGACTAGGACGATTCTCGCGGCGATCGGAACACTGTGAGGGCGACACGATGGCAACGGCAGCCTACGACTACCTAAACGACGGGGACGGGGGAAGAACCGGAGGAGGGGCTCACATTAAGCAAGTAGGGGAGGTAGTGGGCTCGGGGCCGCGAAGACGGCGACGAATTTGTCGCCGGACGCCGGCGACCACCGCGGAGGGGAACTGCGCAATTAGCGTGCTGTAGAGGCGCGGAGCTTGATTGCGATGCGCGGGGAGATGAGGAAGCCCACGGCGGTTGTACTTGACAAGTCGGGGAGGCCTGGAGTCGACGTTGGCCGTGAAGGAGCACAGGCGGCAGCGGAGATGCGCACGGCGAGCTCGAGCTCGAGCGGAGGGAAACCAGGGGGGAGGGCGAGGGGCAGAGTTGCGAGGGGGGTGAGATCCAGTGGGTTGGGGGCTAGGGTTTCCGCCGAGGGGGGGGGGGCCTCGGCCGCTCTTGTAGGCCACCGGGGGCCGGGATGGTCGCCACGGAGGGGCTCGCCGGCGTGGCACCGGGGGATGGTTGCCACACCCCTGTTTCCCCTGTAGCGAGGAAGGGGAAGGCCCCAAGTGGGCTGGGCTGGGCCATAGCGGGATGGGAGGGGGGAAATGGGCTTTCCAGTGGGCTAGCTAGGTCCCTGCCCTTTTCCCCCCTTTTTTTTCTTTGTTTTGTTTTATCTTTTCTGTATTTAATTTCTTTTAGATACTTTTGTATTTTTGTCAATTAAAGAACATAGCCCATAATTTGTATTGCAAAAGGCTAGAGTGCCACAAAAAGGGTGGGGTTTTTGTAAATTCTTTTGGTATTTTATTTAATTGATAAGTGCACAAAGGGCTGCTTTAAGCTACTGTTTTGGTTTATTTGAATTAATTTAAAGCTCACAAAAATACCCAAGTTGGGGGAACATGGTCCACTGATTATTAGTGATTTATTAAAAGTGCTTGGACAATTTTTGGGCAAAGTTTATTTGCCACATTGTTTTCTATTTTTAATTAGAAGGGTTTTAGGGTTTGACTTGACCCCATGTGATCAAGATGCATTGAGCATTTGGTTTTGGCCAACACCCAACATGGTTTTGAATATGATCAAGGTAAATTTTGATCAAGGCAAGGAAGGTAACAATGATCATCAATAGTGATTAGCAACAGTAATCTGGATCAGTAATTTTTATTAACAAGCTAATTACTGTTCCCCAACACTGAGGGTGTTACACGAGACGCCACCTCTGATAGATGGTTTCACTGCCTCACAGATCCACCCACATATCTAAGATGATGCAACACTTCACTTACTCTTTTTCTATGCATATGCCAAATGGAAGGCCCGAACTGATGTGACTCCTGGATGTCAACACGGATCAAGGTACTAGGACGAGAGGGGTCGTGAGTCCAATGTGTGGTTGTACTCTTTGTCTTGGATTACCATACAAGAACTCGGGCTTAAGGCGGTGTTCAATGACACAACCCACTGTGTACTCCTACACAGCCTCTC
Source organism: Bromus sterilis (assembly GCA_950022295.1). NCBI lineage: Eukaryota > Viridiplantae > Streptophyta > Magnoliopsida > Poales > Poaceae > Bromus > Bromus sterilis. The sequence goes on along the minus strand of OX465596.1, from coordinate 262,661,985 downwards.
ATCGTTCACCTTGTATTAGGGTAGATTCACCAACACAGTTTCACCTTTATCAACACCATGTTCACTATCATCCCGACTCACAAACAATGTAACCTCATTGTATCACTAAGAAGAAATAAGCAGTAATAGTTGAAGGGGCCACATGCTCATCATTCAACTCCTATATCTGCTAGGATTGTGGTTTGCTTAATACGGTGACAACATGATAGGTCATGCATCGGAATGGGTTCAACTATGCGAAAGAACGTGTCTCGGTGATCTCCTAAACATGCATAAGAGAGACTGAGAGGGAAGTAGGATTTTATAGACATGATCAATGGGGTTTTCTTGCCTTGCTTGACGTTACACGGGTTTACCGGTCTTCTTCTTATACGGGGTGATCACCGTCTCGGAGGCACTATTACCGGAAAAAACATCAACAAAGGGGGGCAACATCGAAATAAAATGCACAAGCACATGATAAGTGGTTTCATGATGTTCATGGTACTGTTTTGTGGCACATTCCATTTAAATGAAGTGTATTTCAATTGAATTGCAAATTCAAACTTCAAATTTGAATTCAAAATATGACATATGCATATTTTCTACTGTTCACCCATTTTAAAATGGTCAAACATAGAAAAATGGCATATTCATAATCCTTGCATTTTTCTGATATTTTTTCAAAAATTATTTGTTTAATTTGGAGTTAAAATGAATATTCTATGAATTTACAAAGTTTAAATGAATTTCTGCCAATTTCTGATTTCTTTTTAAAACAAATTCTCATTACTTCATCAGCATGACGCAGGGCTGGCGTCATGGGGGCTCTGTCCAGTGGGCCCTTCTGTCAGTGAGAGAGGGATTTAATCCCTTTGTTATTTTAACAGAGAGGAGGTTAAGGGGGGGGGGCTGGGGCCCACCTGACAACCTCTGTGGGGGGGGGGGGGGTTAGCTGGCTAATTAGCGGGTTAATGACGGAGCTCTCCGGCGATGACCAAAACCGCGGCAGAGGTGTCGCTGGAATCCGCCACAGGCCACAGTTCGGCAAGGCGGGATCACCAATTTGAAGCCCGCGGCCGTGCGCATCTTCTGGAGCAGCGTAGCGTCACCGGGGAGGCCCTGCTCGTCGGCGGCGTCAACCAAGGCGGCTGCCGGAGCCACTGGACAACAGAGCTATGGGGCGCCAAATCGAGCGTGAGTTGGGGGGAATTAACCGGGGCCTCACCTTGGAGACGATGGAGAGATCGGTGGAGGCATAGGAGCAACGGAGGTGAAAAAATTCCGGTAATGGCGCATGGCGGCCGCGGGGAGGAACTCAACGCGGGCGGCGTCTCCAGAGGCTTTCGGCTTGATTCATTGCTCTTGACGACGAGGTAGACTACGGCGAGCCTCCTGGACATGTCTGCTGGACGGATGGTCGTCGATGGCCAAAGTGGTACACGCTCGGCGACGACGAAGGGCTCTCGGGCCCGACAAGATCTCGGCGAGGACAAAGTTAGAGGAAGCGGAGATGGGGGAAAGAACGCGGGGTTCTCTGGCGAGCTGCCTGGCGCGAGGAGAAGGCAGGGGAAGGCCTAGGGGCGACGTGGCCCTCGCCGGCGTCGGCATGCTCGCCACCGAGCAGCTTGTCGATGCGGCGGGGAAGATGACAAGATAATGTGGGATGGGCTGGGCCAAATGGGCCAGGGGGGATAAGTTGGGCTTCTCTGCCCCTTTCTTTTATTTCTTCTTTTTATTTTTCTACCTTTTTTTTTGCTTTGGTAAATAAATACTAGAGTATTTTATAAAATCTTCAAATCTTTTATGTGGGCTTAGGAGACATATAGCTGGCCACTCACAAGTTTTGGAGATTTTTGAAATTCAATTAATTTGAATTTCAAATCAAATAGGGTATTTATTTAATTTCCAAGCTTTGTTTGGAATTTTTGAAAAATCTTGGTGCATGCAGTGGGACCCACTTCACTTTATATGCGAGCATGCATATTTATAAGACTTTTCAAAAATAACAGAGGAAATTTTGGAAGAAATTTTAATCTGGCCATTTGAATTAAATTCTTTAGGGCTTTTGTTTTTCCCCAATTGGATTTCTTTTGAATTATTTTAACATGATTCAAAGGAGCACTCAAACCCTAGCACTTAACAAAGTTAGGGTTCTGTCAACTCGCCCCCACTCAAAAGAATCTCGTCCCGAGATTCAGAAGTCGTCGGGTGGAAGGATGGGTACTCGGCACGGAGGCTGTCTTGTATTTCCCATGTGGCTTCTTTTAGGGAGTGCTGTGACCATTGCAATTTGAGAAACTTGATCTTCTGACGACGAGTGACGCGCTCTGCTGAATCAAGAATACAAACGAGTTACACTCGATAAGAAAGGTCATCTTGGAGATCAAGAGTTTCATGGTCGACTCCGCGGATGGGGTCCTTGAAGCAACGCCTGAGTTGTGACACATGGAACACATCATGTACTCAGGAAAGGTGCAGGGGTAGTTCAAGTTGGTAGGCAACTTCTCCACGTTTAGCAAGAATGCGGAAAGGTCCAATGTAACGTGGGGCCAACTTTCCTTTGATACCGAATCGTTAGGTTCCCTTCAGAGGAGTAACCCAAAGGTAAGCCTTCTCATCCAGATTATAGCTTTCTTGCCGATGATGACGATCATAGTAGCTTTTCTGACGAGACTGGGAGGCTTTCAATTGATCATGAACAATGCGAACTTGCTCTTCTGCTTCCTTGATCATATCCGGTCCAAAGAATTGTCTTTCACCGGTTTCTGACCAGTTCAAGGGTGTTCGACATCGTCGTCCATAGAGGAGTTCAAAAGGAGCCATGTTCAGACTAGATTGGAAACTATTGTTATAAGAAAATTCGGCAAATGGAAGAGACTTCTCCAAATTCTTTCCGAAAGATATAACACAAGCTCTGAGCATGTCTTCGAGAATTTGGTTAACCCTTTCAACTTGACCGCTAGACTGCGGATGGAAAGCTGTACTAAAGGAGAGATGAGTTCCCATAGCATTCTGGAAACTTCCCCAGAATCTAGAGGTGAAAAGGCTACCACGATCAGAATTGATTTCCAAAGGAACACCATGCAGAGACACAATTCTAGAGACATACAAGTCCTCTAACTGGCTAGCAGATATAGACTCGCGTACTGGAAGGAAGTGAGCAACTTTTGAAAGTCAGTCAATGACAACGAAGATGGCATCATTTCCTTTCTGGTTTTTGGAAAGCCGGTGATGAAGTCCATACCGACTTTGTCCCATTTCCACTCGGGAATAGACAAAGTTTGAAGGGTACCAGCAGGTCTTTGGTGTTCGGCCTTAATGCGACGACAAACATCACATTCAGCAACAAATCGAGCAATGTCTCTCTTCATCCTAGTCCACCAAAATCTCTGGCGTAGATCTCGGTACATTTTTGTGCTACTGGGATGAATCGAGAGGGGAGTGTCATGGGATTCTTTAAGGATGAGTTGCCTTAGATCCCTATTCTTAGGTACTACCAAAAGATTTTAAAAGAATACCGTTCCTTTGCTATCAGTGGAGAAACATTTAGCAACTCCGCTAGCAATGTTCTCCTTGATTCGGCGAACATCTCATGCACGCCTTTGGGCAACTATGATTTGATCCTCAAGGGTTGGTTTTGCCACCAGGTTGAAAAGAGATCCACGAGGAAAAATCTCGAGGTTGAGCATTCGAAATTCCTCATGAAGAAGTGGTTGATACTGTTGTAACATGAGGTTGTTACAATACGACTTACGACTTAGTGCATCATCCATGACATTGGCTTTGCCTGGGGTGTAAGATATTCCTAAGTCATAATCTTTTATCAACTCTATCCAGCGTGTTTGCCTGAGATTAAGATCTGGCTGGGTGAATATGTATTTGAGGCTTTGGTGGTCGGAATAGATCTCACAACGATTACCAAGGAGGTAATGTCGCCATGTTTTGAGGGCATGAACTACGACAGCAAGTTCAAGACCATGGGTAGGATAGTTATCTTCATGTGGACGCAACTGGCGTGAAGCGTATGCTACCACATGTCGATCTTGCATAAGTATGCATCTTAACCCTTGCCGTGAGGTGTCACAATGGATCTCGAAATCCGTTTTGGTGTCTGGAGGCGCAAGTACGGGTGCAGAAGTCAATATTCTTTTTAGCTCTTGAAAGCTTTCCTCGCACTTCGGAGTCCATTCGAATTTCTTATCTTTCTTGAGGAGTTCAGTTAGAGGCTTTGCAACTTTGGAGAAATTCTCATTGAAGCGGCGGCAATAGCATGCGAAGCCAAGAAAACTGCTAACTTGCTTAACCAATTCAGGTGGAGTCCAGTCAAGGACGGCTTGAACTCTCTCGGGATTGACAGCAATGCCTTTCGCAGAAATCACGTGGCCCAAGTAGGTCACTTCTGGTAGCCAAAATTCACACTTAGAGAACTTGGCATAAAGGCGATGCTCTCGACGTTTCATTAATACCCGCCTAAGATGTTCTGTGTGCTCTTCTTCGTTCTTCGAGTAGATGAGAATGTCATCAAGATAAACTACAACAAATTTATCTAGGTACCCCATGAAGATCGAATTCATCAAGCGCGGGAAAGTGGCGGGGGCATAGGTTAGACCGAAGTACATGTCAGAACCCCAAGTTAGGTATGTGCTAGGATCAAGATCTACATTGCATTCATGCTAAAAAATTCAAATGAAATGCAAATGGGGAAGTCAGAAGCCCTAATTGAATTTAATTCAAATGGCCACAATAAAATTTGCTCCAAAATTTCCTTTTGCATTTTTGAAAACTCCCATAAATGAGTGTGATCACATATCAAGTGATGTGGGACCAACCCCATGCTCATGGATTTTTCAAATATTCAAAATAGGAGCATGGAATTAAATTAAACCCTTATATGAATTAAAGTTCAAATAATTTGAATTTCAAAAATGTTCAAACTGTATAAGTGGCTAGCCTATTATATTTTGAGGCCATATAAAAAGTTTCAGCATTTTAGAAAATGCCTAGCTATTTTTTTAGCAAGGAAAAACAAATTAACAGAAAAGAAAACAGAAGAAAAAGGAAAAAAAGAAACCCAGCCCAAACCTACAGGCCTCGGGCCCAACTAGTTCCCCACGGCCCAGGCCCACTCCTACCCCCTTGTCGTCTTCCTCTGCGTCGGCAAGCACGTCGGTGGCGAGCTCGCCGCCGCGCATGCCACCGAGGAACCCCCAGGCCACACGGGGCCTCATCTACGCGCCACGGAGACGCCCAGAGAGGCCCCTGCAGCCTCTAGCTCTCGCCACTTCCTCTCTGCCTCTCCTCCTCGCCGTTCTCACACAACCCGAAGCTCACCGGAGCGCAGAACCGTGCGCCATCGTGGCCAACGGCAGCCACTCGCCGGGCAAGCATGTCCAGGCGCACCCCCGCTGAAGACCTCGTCGAGTAGCACTTGCAATCGAGCCGAGGGGCCCCGGGAGACGTCGCCAGCGTCAATTCCTCGCCGCCGGCCGACAAGGAGCTCAGCGGCGATTGCGCCACCGTCCGGTGCCCTCCGACCTTGCCGTCCTCTCCGTTCGCTCCGGGGTGAGCTCCCGCGTCTTTCCCCTCTTCTAGTGCTCCTCCCCGCAGCCTCTAACTCCGATCCCATCACGGCCATGCTACAGCCGCCGCCCGAGCATGCCACGGGCGAGGCTCCGGTCACTCCCGAGCCTCTCCGTGGGTGCTTGGTGAAGCGAGCGAGAACGGGCTACCCCCTGGTGCTATCCCCATGCCAAGCAGTGGCCGGGAGCACTGTTCCGGCGTGCCACCGCCGTGCTCAGTGGCACCGGCGACGAGCCGCCGGCGAGCTGGGGTGGTTAACCCACTAATCCCCCCACCCAGAGCCTATGACAGTGGGCCTTGTCCCGCTAATTAACCGATGGGTTAATTTAAACACAGGGATTAACCCCCTAGTCACTGACTAGTGGGCCCCTACTGCCAGCAGCCCCCCCATGTCAGCCTGACGCAGTGCTGACGCCATAAATCGAATTTCCTTTTAAAAGAAATCCAGAAAAGGGCAGAAATTTGAATAAACTTTAGAAAATCATATCTAATTCATTTTAACTCCAAATTGGATAAATAATATATGTAAAATTATCAGAAAAATGCAAGGAATGTGAATATGGAATTTGTTTTCATATTTGACCAATTTAAATTGGGTGAACAGTGGAAAACATCCATATGCATTTAATTTGAATTCAAATTTGGAGTGATTTTACAAATGACTTTGCAACACACTTCTTTTAAATGATTTCATCCACACATCAGAGACTTTACCTCACCTTTACAACATCACTTCATGCTCAACCATTTCAAACGATCATTCATGGATTCAAATGCATTTGAAATTCGTCGATAAATCAAATGGAGTTTGAATTTGCAATTCATTTTCAATATACTCCTTTTAAATGGAATAACTCACACATCAGTGTCACATACATCAAGTTTCAACCTTCAACTCATGTGCTTGAGCATTGTCTTATTATTGTTTCGATGTTTGTGTTGTTTGTCGAATAGAGGTGGAGCCGGAACCCGAGATCACCCCCTTCGTTGAAGACCCCGATACTGAACCTCATCAGCAAGGCAAGCAAACCCCCATTGATCATGTCAATAAAACCCATTTCCCTCTTAGTCTCGCTTATGCATGAAATAGGATGATCACCTTGTTATCGATTCTACCGCATAGTTGAACCCAATCCTTTGCATGACCTATCATTTTGTCACAGTAGTAAGCAAACCACAATCCTAGCAGATGTAGGAGTTGGTTGATATCATGTGGCCCATGCAACTGTTAATGCTTATTGCATGCTTAGAGTGATACAATGTTGATACTATTATGTGGATCGGGATGGTAGCAATCATGTTGGTGATTGTGGAAATGTGTTGGTGAATCTACCCTAATACAAGGTGAATGATGAGAGGCTGTGTAAGAGTACACAACGGGTTGTCTCGTTGAACACCTCCTTAAGTCCAAGTTCTTGTGTGGTTGTAACAACCCAGATTTCACAAAAATTTAAATTTCTGTTTTCGGTGTGAATTGTTTGATTGTCTGATTAGCATCCCCGATTTATCGATCGGTCATTATTTTTTCCCCTCTTATCTCGTACCTGGAGGAGACCGACCCTTGCCACACTGACACTCGACCTTTCCGACACCGGGTTTCACCCGATCACCGTCGCGAAAACCGCACAAGACCAGCCGTAGCCAACGGAACAAAAACCCCGTTTAATAAGTAAACGGAATATTTTTATAGCGCACCGGAAAGTGTTCTCGGAACGGTTCCAGCGCAAGGTGAATGACACCGGCTCGACGTGTTGATCGCGCAGTTCGAAGTTTTACCCAAATCGGAGGTCCTGCGGACCCCCGGCGGTCAGAAACGTAAACACCATGCGTGCGAGAGAAAAACCAGGGATGTTTTTGCAAACTGCCAGCCACCTGGGCTATATAAAGACCACCACACTCCCACCCCTTTCTAGGGTTTACCTAGACCAAAATTGCAGCCACCCCCCTGAAAACTGCCCCAAATCGTCCCAATAGTCCTCCACAGCTCGAAACCCTAGTTGCAAAGCCACCACAGCCGTTTGATCTGCAGATGGACGACCCCAGAGGCGTCCACATCGCCCCAGCTTCTCCCACCTCCAGCCAGCCCCGATCCAGGCCCCGCAGGGCCTGGAGGCTCCGCCACGGGCCCGCCGAGGCCCATCGCGCCGTCGTTCCCATGGAGCAAGCCGAGGCCAGCCGGCCAGGCCGCCGCGCCGCCCGCGCCCTGGCAAACCGCTGTGCTCCGACGGTGGCAGCCCCGCAGGTCCTCGCTCCCCCCGCTCCCCTCTCTTCCCTTCTCTCTTCCCCTCTGATATCTCTCTCCTACAGGAGCTCGCAGGCCACCGTACGCCCTGCCGCGCCATGGAAGCCGGCCGGGAGCTCGCCGAGCCGCCGAAGTCCTCGCAGCCGTTGCCCCTCCGGCCGGATCCGGTGGCCTCCTCGCCACCGCGCACGACGTTGCGCCCACTAGCCCTCCAACCGTGCCGCACCGCCGTAGTCCGGCCATCGGCGCTGTCAACCGCCGCCACGCCAAGGAACCGACGGGATCGAGGTCGATCCAACGCCCAGCTCGCTGCCGCCATGTGGGCCAGGCGCGGCCCACTGCCCCAGCAGCCGCCTCCAGCCGCCAGCCACTGTTGGGCCGGCCCAACAGGGTGAGACCCGACCATTTTTTATTTACTCTCTGTTTTTTCCTTTTATTATTATTTTTTCTGCTAAGTCCCTGGAATTTTGTTGCTGATTCAATTTTGCGACGATAATTGCGAGTAAACCGTAGCCCGGATCACGTTGCGCCCAAAAGGAAAATTGTTTAGAATTGTGTGTACTTTAATCCATCTATTGTGAGCATTTTGATTTGAGGCCATCTTGATGTTGTTAATCTGAGTTGAAGTGGGCATCAGACTGTTAACTGCTATTATTTCCTGTTAGTGTGCTGGTGCTGTTATTTTATTGCAAGTTTGCATGATGATTGTGACACATCCATGAGGCCTATTGCATTAATTCTTTTTTCATACTGTTAAGTATCATGTCTACTTCCATTATATGTATTGCATTGTCATGTTAACATTCTTTGTCATAGTTATATTCTGATCCAAAGTTGCTATGCCGCTGTTGTTGACAGCCACCTCTGTTTTTCTCTAAGTCTGTAACATCCTGATGCCATGTTGCATGCTTAATATCTTTTGATCTGTTATGCATATTACCTTGATTCTTGTTTGTACCTGATCACCATCATGTCTAGTTCATGCTCATATATTGCTATGTCATGTTGCTGTACATTTTCATATAGTTGTACTGCTGTTTATACAACATGAAAATAACAATTTTTATCCTGTTTTCCTGATTTTCACTAAGTCCTAGACCAATAATGTTTTATTGCATTTTGCATGGGCTATAATTAATTGTTCATGGTGCCTATTTGCATCATTCCTTTCGCCATGCCTTCCCTGCCATGTCTACTTTAGTTGCATATCATTTTTGAGCATGTTTGCATCCATTATCCTGTTTATGCATTGCTCTAAAGTATGCTTCCTGATGTTGGCAGATTGTGTGCCAAACTTGTTTTGCTTATATCTTTTTAACTGTAACTCCGTTTGGAGTGTTCTTTATATGTAACATGATTAGTTTTTTGGGTACTTTGTGTTTATGCTATTGTTTTCTGTTGTTAACCAACCTAAAATATGGTTTAGGGAAGAACAGTACCAAGTGTTCTAATTTTCGTGGGGTACTTAGTGATATGCCATGTTTAGGTTGTGCCTCACTTAAATTGACTAGCATAGCTAGTTCACCTCTTTCCATGTTTGTGTGCTATGCCATGCTTGAGTGAGATGCCATGTTAACAACCGTTGTTGATAAACTATAGCTAAACAACTTGAACCATCGTAAACGTGCGGTATCGTTGTGTGTGACGAATACTCTACTTAACCTGTTAGTAACCGCTCTCGACGGTAGGTGCGATGTCTCGTGTTGCCTTCTTGTTGATGCTTTCTCGTGTTTGCTTTGTAGTAATAGATGCTTGCTCGTTGATTTCTTTCCAGTGTTTACCGTCTTGTGTGCTCCCGCGGTTGCTCTCGGAGACGATGCGAGCTTGCGATCAACTACACCTTCGGAACCCGAGTTATCAACAGGCAAGGACTATACATTACTTATGATCCATTCTATTTCAACCAGCGATTTGCATGCTAGTCTAGGTTAGGTTCGATGTTTGATACTACCACATGTTTACAGCCTCTTTCAAACCGATACAGCCATGTCCCCTCCCAGCAAACCATGTAATGCTATGTTACTATTGCTCGTTGCTCAGCCCCTGCTTCGTATGCATGCTTAGGATGCTACGATGTAACCCTGCTACTCCTTGGTTTGGACTATCACATTATTATATTGTTGTTGATGATATGATTATTATAAATGTTGACTATATTCGACGAAGGATGGAAGGTCTAGGCTATCCCGCCCCGACGCTTTGTTCCATTCGAGTCACCTAGGATCCGAGTTCCGGGTATTGGTTTTAAGACTGAGCGTGCCTAACCGCGTGTGGGATTTTATGGGGTCCCCTTTTCTTACCTACCTAGCTTCAAACATTTCTAGTGGTGGCCCAAGCTGATTTACCATTTGAAAACCGTGTGTGTATCTGTCGGGTCGCTCCTAGCACATGTTCTTTCAAACAAACCGGGCCAGTGGGAACATGGTTTTCCTGTTGGTCCACCTGATCAGCTAGGACCTGGTCTCATGTGAGAATTACCGGCAATCCGACCTACGTCATACGGAAGAGTCTGATCCGAGAGCGTGGACGGCTTTTGGATTGGGTGTCGACTCCCCGGGGGCCACCCGGATTTGTTCGTTGTTAGTTCGAGGGACCTGTCGTTTCAGATCTCTTGGAACTAAATTATAAAATGGTTGCCTGTGATGGGTAGCAACTGAGAGAGAAGGGCGTGCGTGCGGAGCCTTGTAATGGGAAGTTGGTACCCCCCTGCAGGGTTAAATCTTTTCGAGAAGCCGTGTCCACGGTTATGGACGACTTGAGACCTACTCCTTGTTCATAGACAACAACAACTGAGATAATCTTAATATAACTTGATCAATGTGTGTGTGCCTTGGCTGCTTCTTCTTCGTCGGGATGCGAAGAGGAGGAAAAGGATATGATAGGTGTTATGCTTGCGTAAGTAGGTGGATATCCGAATTGCTGGAGGCGATTCCTCATTGAATTCTTGGATTCTTACCTTACTCTCTAGATCGTTAGCCACTCATAAATGCTAGTGCGGCAGCAACCTCACCACTTACCCCATCCTTACCGTAAACTACTAGTTGTCCTAGAATGACGAGTGATGAAGTCCTTGCTGGGTCAGTTGACCACTACAGTTGGAAGCTGAGTACTTCTGTACTCATGATACTACCCACAAACTCTTTTCAGGGTTCTTGATCGACAACAGGTATGGTGATCGATGTTTCACATGGAGACTCGACGACGACTAGTTAGGCGGATCCCGGCGGAGGGCCTGGACCCGTGTGGTTATGGGGATCGATTTTGTTCTCTTTGCCAGTAGGCATTTGATTGTAGTCTGTACGCAGACATGTATCTTCCGCTGTTGTATTGTATTAAGGCAGTTGTATGCCGATTGTATGAGATGTTGTATCCTTGGATCTGTAATGTTGTGGTATCATGTTGGAAATCCGGGACATATGGCTAGTTCATATCTCGCGGTGGGACCGATATGTGCTTCGTCCCCGGATCTGGATGGAAACATCTAGATCTGGAATAGTACCGCATATCAGGCCTTACAACTTGGTATCAGAGCCTTACCGACCGTAGGATCCCTTTTCTGGCCGAAGTCGAGTCTAGAAAAAAACTATTTTGTAGTTACTAAGATAGTTATCGGAGAGTAGGAATCTTTTTACTCCTTGCCCATGCTCTGGTCAGGACAAGTGACGTAAGTGTTTTAATTCTCGCCTTATCCCTTTTCAAACTTTAGGATATCGAGTGTGTGGAGTATGGGAATCGTTACAATGCCTTGCTTGCAGTGTATTGTCTCGATTCCGATATGAGGTTTGGGAATTCCTGTAGTTCCTTTATCTTCTCCGATTTATGGAATCATCTGGGTCATCCATTGCCATCCCTCCTTTTACCGGTGTTTATACGACTTGCGTCAAAAATCACTATCCCTTGATCTGGTTTCTGCGATCGTTCTTCCTCTTTTCACTAACGGTTTCCTTTTTCCGACAATGTCGTCTCTCTGCGGAAAGTTTCTCGACGGAAGCTCGACATCGACATGGAGCAGAGTCCCTTGTTGGTGGTGTTGAATAATCGTCGACTCTCTTTTCTCTCCCCCTTCCCCTCTCCCCCGGATCGGCCTGGATCTCGGGACGAGATCCCTTATTGGTGGTGTTGTATTGTAACAGCCCAGATTTCACAAAAATTAATAATTTTGTTTTCGGTGTGAATTGTTTGATTGTCTGATTTGTTGCGGTGTTTGCATCCCCGATTTATCGATCGGTGATTATTTTTTCCCCTCTTATCTCATACCGGACGGAGACCGACCCTTGCCACCCTGACACTCGACCTTTGCGACACCGGGTTTCACCCGATCACCGTCGAGAAAACCGGACAAGACCAGCCGTAGCCAACGGAACAAAAACCCCGTTTAATAAGTAAACGGGATATTTTTATAGCGCACCGGAAAGTGTTCTCAGAATGGTTCCAGTGTGAGGTGAATGCTGCTGGCTCGACGCGTTGATCGCGCAGTTCGAAGTTTTACCCGAATCGGAGGTCCTGCGGACCCCCGGCGGTCAGAAACGTAAACACCGCGCGCGCGAGAGAAAAACCGGGGATGTTTTTGCAAACTGCCAGCCACCTGGGCTATATAATGACCACCACACTCCCACCCCTTTCTAGGGTTTCCCTAGACCAAAATTCCAGCCACCTCCCTGAAAACTTCCCTGTTACTCCTTGGTTTGGGCTACCACATTATTATATTGTTGTTGATGATATGATTATTATAAATGTTGACTATATTCGACGAAGGATGGAAAGTCTAGGCTATCCCGCCCCGACGCTTTGTTCCATTCGAGTCACCTAGGATCCGAGTTCCGGGTATTGGTTTTAAGACTGAGCATGCCTAATCGTGTGTGGAATTTTATGGGGTCCCATTGTAACAACCCAGATTTCACAAAAATTAAAATTTTTGTTTTCGGTGTGAATTGTTTGATTGTTTGATTTGTTTGCGGTGTTTGCATCCCCGATTTATCGATCGGCGATTATTTTTTCCCCTCTTTTGTCGTATAGGACAGAGACCGACCCTTGCCATCCTGACACTCGACCTTTGCGACACCGGGTTTCACCCGATCACCGTCGCGAAAACCGCACGAGACCAGCCACAGCCAACGGAACGAAAAAACCCGTTTAAGGATTAAACGGGTTATTTTTATAGCGCACCGGAAAGTGTTCTCAGAACGGTTCCAACGCGAGGTGAACGCCGCCGGCTCAACGCCCTGATCGCGCAGTTCGAAGTTGTAAGGCCCGATATGCGGTACTGTTCCAGATCTAGATGTTTCCATCCAGATCTGGGGACGAAGCACATATCGGTCCCACCGTGACATATGACATAGCCATATGCCCCGGATTTCCAACATGATATCACAACATTACAGATACAAGGATACAACATCTCATACAATCGTTATACAACTGCCTCAAATACAATACAACAGCGGAAGGTAAATGTCTGAGTACAGACTACAATCAAATGCCTAGCGGCAAAGGTAAAAATATCGATTCCCATAACCACACGGGTCCAGGCCCTCCGCCGGGATCCGCCTAACTAGTCGTCGTCGAGTCTCCATGTGAAACGTCGATCACCATACCTGTTGTCGATCAAGCACCCTGAAAAGAGTTTGGTAGTAGTATCATGAGTACAGAGGTACTCAGCATCCAACTGTAGTGGTCATCTGACCCAGCAAGGACTTCATTACTCGTCATTCTAGGACAACTAGTAGTTTACGGTAAGGATGGGGTAAGTGGTGAGGTTTTTGCCGCACTAGCATTTATGAAGTGGCTAACGATCTAGAGAGTAAGGTAAGAAGCCAAGCATTCGATGAGGAATCGCCTCCAACAAGTCTTGCTATCAACTACTTATGCAAGCATAACACTTGTCCTATCCTTGTTCTCCTCTACGCATCCCAACGAAGAAGAAGCAGTCAAGGCACACACACACGTTGATCAAGTTATATTAAGATTATCTCAGTTGTTGTTGTCTATGAACAAGGAGTAGGTCTCAAGTCGTCCATAACCGTGGACACGGCTTCTCGAAAAGATTTAACCCTACAGGGGTGTACCAACTTCCCATTACAAGGCTACGCACGCACGCCCATCTGTCTCAATTGTTAACCGTCACATGCAACCATTTTATGATTTAGTTCCAAGAGATCCGGAACGACAGGTCCCTCTAGCTAACAACGAACAAATCCGGGTGGCCCCCGAGGAGTCGACACCCAATCCGAAAGCCGGCCACGCTCTCGGATCGGACTCTTCCGTATGACGCATGTCGGATAGCCGGTTAATCACTCATGGGAAACCGGGTCCTAGCTGATCGGGTGGACCAACAGAGAAACAAAGTCTCCACTGGCCCAAGTTGTTTTAAAACAGCTGGGGGCCCAACCAAGCACACACACGTTTTCAAATGGTAAATCAGCTTGGGCCACCACTAGAAATGTTTGAAGCTAGGTAGGTAAGAAGAGGGAACCCCATAAAATCCCACATGCGGTTAGGCACGCTCAGTCTTAAAACCAATACCCGGAACTCGGATCCTAGGTGACTCGAATGGAACAAAGCGTCGGGGCAGAACAGCCTAGACCTTCCATCCTTCGTCGAATATAGTCAACATTATAATAATCATATCATCAACAACAATATAATAATGTGATATCCCAAACCAAAGAGTAACAGGGTAACATCGTAGCATCCTAAGCATGCATACTAAGCAGGGGCTGAGCAACGAGCAATAGTAACATAGCAGTACAAGGTTTGCTGGGAGGGGCCATGGCTGTATCGGTTTGAAAGAGGCTGTAAACATGTGGTAGGATCAAACATCGAGCCTAACCTAGACTAGCATGAAAACCGCTGGTTGAAATAGAAATGATCATAAGTACTGTGTAGTCCTTGCCTGTTGATAAGTTTGATTCCGAAGGTGTAGCCGATCGCAAGCTCGCATCGTCTTCGAGAGGTACCCGCGGAAGCACACAAGACGATAAACACTGGAAAGCAATCAACTAGCATGCATCTATTACTACAGAGCAAACACGAGCAAGCATCAACAAGAAGACAACACAAGACATCGCACCTACCGTTGAGAGCGGTTACTAATAGTTTAAGTGGGGTATCGGTCACACACGACGAATACCGCACGTTTACGGTGGTTCAAGTTGCTTAGCTACAGGTGATCAACCAACAGTTATTAACATGGCAAATCAAGCAAGCATGGCATATCACACAAACATGGAAAGAGGTGAAGCACAAAGTAAACTATCTATGCTAGTCAATTTAAGTGAGGCACAACCTAGACATGGCATAACACTAAGTGCCGCACGACATTTAAAGGATTTGGTACTGTTCTGTCCTAAACCATATTTTAGGTTGGTTAACAATCGCAAACAATAGCACAAACACAAAGTACACGAAATATTAATCAAGTTACATATAAAGAACACCCCAAACGGAGTTACGGTTAAAAAGATACAAGCAAAACAAGTTACGGGCACAAACTGCCAACATCACGGAGCACACTTTAGAGAAATGCATAAACAGGATAATCAATGCAAACATGCTAAAAAATGATATGAAATTAAACTAGGCATGACAGGTAAGGCATGTCAAAAAGAATCATGCAATAAGACATTATAGATCAAAAGATATTAAGAAAACAACATGGCATCGCAAAGTAACAGACTTAGTGAAAAACAGACGTGGCTGTCAAAAACAGCAGCATAGCAACTTTGGAGCTCAATAACTATATGACCAGCAAAAATATCATGGCAATGAAATACATGTAATGAAATTAGACATGATGCTTAACAATATGCAATTGGAATCACTCAATTCCGATAAACGGTCGCGACACACTCGTCGACCGAAGTTGCAACAAAATAACAGTTTTCAGCACAGCAACACATTAACATCAGGATCACCACTTTGGAGCAAGATTTAATATAGCTACAACACCCAAACATGACAAGTTAAAGCATGGAATTTAAGTACACATGATGCTTAACACAAAGGAGAAAGAATCAATGCAATAGGCCTCATGGATGAGTCACAATCATCATGCAAAGTTGCAACAAAACAATAACAGCAGCACATAATAGCAATTTGTAGCAGTTTAACGGCCTGATTCCCTGTTCAGCACACAATTACACAATCAAGATGAGCTCAAATGCAAATGCTCACAACAAGATGAATTAAAGTACACGCAATTCTGAGCAACTTCCGTTTTGGGGGCACGTTCATCGGAGCTACGGATTAACGGGAATTCGCAGCACAAAAAGCAATCAGTAGCAGATTTTACAACACTTAGCAAAAATTTGAGGTCCTGGACACAATAAAAAAAACAGGGGGGGCTGGCTTGGGCTCCTCACCCACACGGGCTTGGCCCATCTGGCGGCCTGGTCGGCTTGGCAGGGGAGCTGGGCCTTGGCTGGATCTGGGCCTGGTTCGCCCTGGTGGGTCGCTGCAGGCTGGCCAGCCCACGCTGGGGGAGGCGACCGGCCGGCTCGCTCCCGAGCGGTTGCTGGTGGCGGCGGCACCGTGCGTCGTCTCGACGCCGGTGGAGCTACGGTGGGGCACGGGACGCCGGCAGGGCGCGGCTTGGAGGCGGACCGGCGGAGGAGACGGGAGGAAGCGCCGGTGGGGTCGCCAGGGTGGCCGTGGCGCATGGCGGCGCGTGCTCGGGCCGGCGGGGCGAGCTCCTAGCCGAGGCCTCCATGGCGGCCGGGTCCTGCAGGGAAGGAGGAGGCAGAGGGGTGAGAGGGTAGGGAGATGGGGAGAGGGAGGAGAGGGAAAGGAGAGGAAGGAGGAGAGGTGGCCGGCGGCCTGCTGCTGGTCGGAGTTGGCCGCGGAGGCGCGAGCCCCTCGGGCGGCGGCTGCGTCCATGGAAGTGGAGGAGAGAGGTTGGGACGAGGCTGGCCAGATCTGGGCCGTTGGATCGGCCGATCCAACGGTCCAGATCGCAGGGAGGCTAAAAATTGGCAAAAATGGGCAAATTGCGAAAAATGGGGCTATTGTGAGGGGGGTGGCTGCAAAATTTGGTCTAGGGAAACCCTAAGTGGGGTGGTGGAGTGGTGGTCTTTATATAGCCCCGGTTGCTGGCAGTTTGCAAAAACATCCTCGGTTTTTCTCTCGCGTGCGCGGTGCTCACGTTTCTGACCGCCGGGGTTCCGCAGTACCTCCCATTCGGGTAAAACTTCGAACTGCGCGATCAGTGCGTCGAGCCGGCGGCGTTCACCTCACGCTGGAACCGTTCCGAAAACACTTTCCGGCGCGCTATAAAAATAACCCGCTTAATTATTAAACGGGGGTTTTTCGTTCCGTTGGCTGCGGCTGGTCTCGTGCGGTTTTCACGACGGTGATCGGGCGAAACCCGGTGTCGCAAAGGTCGAGTGTCAGGGTGGCAAGGGTCAGTCTCCGTCCGATACGAGATAAGAATGGGAAAATAATCGCCGATCGATAAATCGGGGATGCAAACACCGCAAACAAATCAGACAATCAAACAATTCACACCGAAAACAATTTTTTTTATTTTTTGTGAAATCTGGGCTGTTACAGAAGTTTTACCAGAATCGGAGGTACTGCGGACCCCCGGCGGTCAGAAACGTAAACACCGTGCGCGAGAGGGAAAAACCGGGGATGTTTTTGCAAACTGCCAGCCACCTGGGCTATATAAAGACCACCACACTCAGACCCATTTCTAGGGTTTCCCTAGCCACAAAATTGCAGCCACCCCCCTCCACTTGCCCAAATCTGCCCAAAAATAGACCCATTTTCGTCCAAAAACCTAGCTCTCAGATCTGGGATCCAGCCCAATGGATCTGGACCGTCAGATCATCCGATCTGACGGCCAGGAACGTGCCACATCAGCACCCAGCCCCGACCAACTGCACCTCCCGAGCCGCCTCCACGCCCGCGGGGTCGCCACCGCCGCCGCGCGCCTCCGACCAGGGAGCCGCTCCCGCGCCTCTCCTCCCTGCGTGCCCTCCCTCTCTCCCTTCTCTTCTTCTTTCTCTCCTCTCCCTCACCTTCCCTCTCCTCCTCACAGGGACCATGGAAGCCACCCGAGCACCATGGGAGTCGTGGTCGAGCTCTGCCTAGCGCCCGCAGCCTCCTCCCGCCTGGATCCGGCGACTAGCCTCCATCGCGCGCCGGCCAGGACCACGCGCCGCCGGATCCCGCCTCCCTATGGCCGCCTACCACCTGTAGGCCGCCTCGTCAACGTCCCATGGTGCCGCCGCCGCCTGGACGAGGTCCCGCCGGGACGGGTAGCCAGGTCGCCGCCCTGGGCCGGCCATGCCCAAGTGGCCCGCTCCGCCTCCCAGGCCAGCAGGCGCCCACGGTCCAGATCCCTCCTCCCGGCCCAGGCGCCTCCCCCTCAGCCTGTTGGGCCAAGGCCCATGGGTGAGCAGCCCGAAAACCCCCCACTGTTTTTTTATTTCGCCTAGGACCCCGAATTTTCACTAAGTCTGAGATGCAATTTGTCTGCTGCCCTGTTTTGCAACGTTAATTCCCGTTGACTCGTAGGTCCAAATGAAGTGATTCTTTTTTTGTTTGGTTTTTCTTTGTGTGCTCTATAGTTCATCTTTAGGAAGTTATTTATTTTGAGGTTATCTTGAATATGTATTTGTGTGTTGAACAGGGCACCAGATCGTTAAGTTGCTAATCTGCTGTTAACTACTCTTGCTGTTATTTTGTTCAAACTTTGGGTGATGCTTGTGTCAAATCCATGAGGCCTATTGCATTGATTCTTTTTCCTATGTGTTAAGCATCATGTTTACTTCATTCCCATGCTTTAACTTGTCATGTTTGGGTGCTTTAGCTATATTAAATCTTGCTCCAAAGTGGTGACCCTGATGTTAATGTGCTGCTGTGCTGAAAACTGTTAATTTGTTGCAACTTCGGATGACAGTTGGGTCGCAACCGTTTATCCGAATTGAGTGATTCCAATTGCATATTGTTAAGCATCATGTCTACTTCCATTTTATGTATTGCATTGCCATGACATGCTTGCTGGTCATATAGTTATTGAGCTCATAAGTTGCTATGCTGCTGTTGTTGACACCCACCTCTGTTTTTCTCTAAGTCTGTAACGTCCCGATGCCATGTTGTCTGCTTAATATATTTTGATCTATGATGCCTATGAACTGGATTCTTGTTTGTACCTGATCACCATCATGTCTAGTTCATGCAAATATATTGCTATGTCATGTTGCTGCACTTTTTCATATAGCTTTGCTCCTGTTTATACAGCAGAAAGATAACAATTTCTGCCATGTTTCTCTGATTTTCACTAAGTCCTGGACCAGTAATGTTTTATTGCATTTTGCATGAGCTATAATTAGTTGTTCATGATGCCTTTTTTCATGATTGTTTCTGCCATGCCTTCCTTGTCATGTATAGTTTAATTGCATATCATTTGTGAGCACGTTTGCATTGATTATCCTGTTTATGCATTGCTCTAAAGTGTGCTTCGTGATGTTGGCAGATTGTGCCCGTAACTTGTTTTGCTTGTATCTTTTTAACCGTAACTCCGTTTGGGGTGTTCTTTATATGTAACTTGATTAGTTTTTCGTGTAATTTGTGTTTATGCTATTGTTTGCTGTTGTTAACAAATCTAAACTATGGTTTAGGACAGAACAGTACCAAATCCTTTAATTGTTGTGCGGCACTTAGCGTATGCCATGTTTAGGTTGTGCCTCACTTAAATTGACTAGCATAGATAGATTATCTTATGCTTCACCTCTTCCCATGTTTGTGTGCTATGACATGCTTGAGTGAGATGCCATGTTAATAACCTTTGCTCACCTTGTGTAGCTAAACAACTTGAACCTTTCCCAAATGTGCGGTATCGTCGTGTGTGAAGAGTACTCCACTTAACTTGTTAGTAACCGCTCTCGACAGTAGGTGCGATGTCTCGTGTTGCCTTCTTGTTGATGCTTGCTCGTGTTTGCCTCGTAGTAATAGATGCTTGCTCGTTGATTGCTTTCAAGTGTTTACCGTCTTGTGTGCTTCCGCGGGTACCTCTCGGAGACGATGCGAGCTTGCGATCAACTAAACCTTCGGAACCCGACTTACCAACAGGCAAGGACTATGCATTACTTATGATCCATTCTATTTCAACCAGCGCTTTGCATGCTAGTATAGGATAGGTTCGATGTTTGATCCTACCACATGTTTACAGCCTCTTTCAAACCGATACAACCATGTCCCCTCCCAGCAAACCATGTACTGCTATGTTACTATTGCTCGTTGCTCAGCCCCTGCTTAGTATGCATGCTTAGGATGCTACGATGTTACCTTGTTACTCCTTGGTTTGGGATATCACATTATTATATTATATTGTTGTTGATGATATGATTATTATAATGTTGACTATATTCGACGAAAGATGGAAGGTTTAGGCTATCCCGCCCCAACACTTTGTTCCATTCGAGTCACCTAGGACCCGAGTTTCTGGTATTGGTTTTAAGACTGAGCGTTCCTAACCGCGTGTGAGATTTTATGGGGTCCCCTCTTCTTACCTACCTAGCTCCAGACATTTCTAGAGGTGGACCAAGCTGATTTACCATTTGAAAACCGTATGTGTGCTTGGTTGGCCCCCCAACTGTTTTAAAAACAACTTGGGCCAGTGGAGACATGGTTTCTCTGTTGGTCCACCCGATCAGCTAGGACCCGGTTTCCCATGCGTAATTAACCGGCTATCCGACCTGCGTCGTACGGAAGAGTCCGACCCGAGGGCATGGCCGACTTTTGGATTGGGTGTCGACTCACCGGGGGCCACCCGGATTTGTTCTTTGTTAGTTAGAGGGACCTGTCGTTTCGGATCTCTCGGAACGAAATCATAAAATGGTTGCCTATAATGGGTAGCAACTGAGAGAGATGGGCGTGCGTGCGGAGCCTTGTAATGGGCAGTTGGTACACCCCTGCAGGGTTAAATCTTTTAGAGAAGTTGTGTCCACGGTTATGGACGACTTGAGACCTATTCCTTGTTCATAGACAAGAACAACTGAGATAATCTTAATATAACTTGATCAACGTGTGTGTGCCTTGACTGCTTCTTCTTTGTCGAGATGCGAAGAGGAGGACAAGGATAGGATAGGTGTTATGTTTGCGTAAGTAGTTGATAGCAAGACTTGTTGGAGGCGATTCCTCATTGAATGCTTGGCTTCTTATCTTACTCTCTAGATTGTTAGCCACTTCAGAAATGCTAGTGCGGTAGAAACCTCACCATTTACCCCATCCTTACCGTAAACTACTAGTTGTCCTAGAATGACGAGTGATGTTGTCCTTGCTGGGTCAGATGAGAAATACAGTTGGATGCTGAGTACTTCTGTACTCATGATACTACCTCCAAACTCTTTTCAGGGTTCTTGATCGACAATAGGTATGGTGATCGACATTTCACATGGAGACTCGACGACGACTAGTTAGGCGGATCCCGGAAGAGGGCCTGGACCCGTGTGGTTATGGGGATCGATGTTTTTCTCTTTGCCAGTAGGCATTTGAGTGTAGTCTGTACACAGACATATACCTTCCGCTGATGTATTGTATTTAAGGCAGTTGTATGCTGATTGTATGAGATGTTGTATCCTTGTATTTGTAATGTTGTGATATCATGTTGGAAATCCGGAGCATATGGCTATGTCATATGTCGCGGTGGGACCGATATATGCTTCGTCCCCGGATCTAGCTGGAAACATCAAGATCTGGAACAGTACCACATATCGGGCCTTACAATTTGGTATCAGAGCCTTACCGACCGTAGGATCCCTTTTCTGGCCGAAGTCGAGTCTAGACAAAAACTATTTTGTAGTTACTAAGTTAGTTGTCGGAGAGTAGGAATCTTTTTACTCCTTACCTTTGCTCTGGTCAGGACAAGTGTTGTAAGTGTTTTATTCTCGTCTTATCCCCTTTCAAACTCTAGGATCTCGAGAGTGTGGAGTATCGAAATCGTTACAATGCCTTTCTTACTGCGTATTTTCTCGATTCCGATCCCAGGTTTGGGAAATCCTGTAGTACCTTTAGTTCTCCGACTCCGGATAATATCTTGGTAGTCCATTGACTTCATTCCTTTTGCCTAGTATCCTCACGATTTCAGTGAGAATGCTTCTCTTGATCGTCGCTTTCAACTATCGTTCTTCCTCTTGATCCCTCGATGGTTTCATTTTTCGACGTCGCCATCTCTCTGCGGAAAGTTTTCTCGATGGAGTTCGTTGTTCGACATGGTGCAGAGTCCCTTGTTGGTGGTGTTGAAGATCATCGTCTTTATTTTCTCTTCCCTCCTCTCCCCCGGATCGTCCTGGATCTCAGGACGAGATCCCTTATTGGTGGTGTTGTATTGTAATAGCCCAGATTTCACAAAAATTAAAAAAATTGTTTTCGGTGTGAATTGTTTGATTTGTTTGCGGTGTTTGCATCCCCGATTTATCGATCGACGATTATTTTTTCCCCTCTTATCTCGTATCGGACGGAAACCGACCCTTGCCACCCTGACACTAGACCTTTGCGACACCGGGTTTCACCCGATCACTGTCGCGAAAACCGCACGAGACCAGCCACAGCCAACGGAACGAAAAATCCGTTTAGTAATTAAAAGGGTTATTTTTATAGCGCGCCAGAAAGTGTTCTCGGAACGGTTCCAACGCGAGGGGAACGCCGCCGGCTTGACGCGCTGATCACGTAGTTCGAAGTTTTACCTGAATCGGAGGTACTGCGAACCCCCGGCGGTCAGAAACGTAAACACCGTGTGCGCGAGAGAAAAACCGGGGATGTTTTTGCAAACAGCCAGCCACCTGGGCTATATAAAGACCACCACACTCCCACCCCTTTCTAGAATTTCCCTAGCCACAAAATTGCAGCCACCCCCCTCCACTTGCCCAAATCTGCCCCAAAATAGCCCCATTTTCGTCCAAAAACCTAGCTCCCAGATCTGGGATCCAGCCCAATGGATCTGGACCGTCAGATCAGCCGATCTGACGGCCAGGAACGCGCCACGTCAGCACCCAGCCCCCACTAACCGCACCTCCATCCCCGCTCTCCTCCCGAGCTGCCTCCACGCCAACAGGATCGCCGCCGCCGCCGCGCCTCTCCTCCCTGCGCCCTCCCTCTCTCCCTTCTCTTCTTCTTTCTGTCCTCTCCCTCACCTTCCCTCTCCTCCTCCTCACAGGGACCATGGAAGCCACCCAAGCGCCATGGGAGTCGTGGCCGAGCTCGGCCCAGCACCCGCAGCCTCCTCCCTCCTGGATCCGGCGACTAGCCTCCACCACGCACCGGCCAGGACACGCGTCCCCGGATCTCGCCTCCCTCTGGCCGCCTCCCGCCTCCCGGCCGCCTCGCCGGCATCCCATGGTGCCGCCACCGCCTGGACGAGGTCCCGCCGGGACGGGCAGCCAGGTCGCCGCCCTGGGCCGGCCATGCCCAAGTGGCCCGCTCCGCCTCCCAGGCCAGCAGGCGCCCACGGTCCAGATCCCTCCTCCCGGCCCAGGCGCCTCCCCCTCAGCCTATTGGGCCAAGGCCCATGAGTGAGCAGCCCGAAACCCCCCCTCTGTTTTTTTTTATTTTGCCTAGGACCCCGAATTTTCACTAAGTCTGAGATGCAATTTGTCTGTTGTCCTGTTTTGCAACGTTAATTCCCGTTGACTCGTAGGTCCAAATGAAGTGATTCTTTTTTTGTTTGGTTGTGCTTTGTGTGCTCTAGAGTTCATCTTTAGGAAGTTATTTATTTTGAGGGCATCTTGAATATGTAATTTTGTGTTGAACAGGGCAACAGATCGTTAAGTTCCTAATCTGCTGTTAACTACTGTTGTTGTTATTTTGTTCAAACTTTGGGTGATGCTTGTGTCAAATCTATGAGGCCTATTGCATTGATTCTTTTTCCTATGTGTTAAGCATCATGTGTAATTCATTCCCATGCTTTAACTTGTTATGTTTGGGTGCTTTAGCTATATTAAATCTTGCTCCAAAGTGGTGACCCTGATGTTAATGTGCTGCTGTGCTGAAAACTGTTAATTTGTTGCAACTTCGGGTGACGGTTGCGTCGCAACCGTTTATCGGAATTGAGTGATTCCAATTGAATATTCTTAAGCATCATGTCTACTTCCATTTTATGTATTGCATTGCCATGATATGCTTTCTGGTCATATAGTTATTAAGCTCCAAAGTTGCTATGCTGCTTTTTTTGACAGCCACCTCTGTTTTTCTCTAAGTCTGTAACGTCCCGATGCCATGTTGTCTGCTTAATATCTTTTGATCTATGATGCCTATGACCTTGATTCTTGGTTGTAACTGATCACCATCATGTCTAGTTCATGCCCATATATTGCTATGTCATGTTTATGCACGTTTTCGTATAGATTTGCTCCTGTTTATACAGCATAAAGATAACAATTTCTGCCATGTTTCTCTGATTTTCACTAAGTCCTAGACCGGTAATGTTTTATTGCATTTTGCATGAGCTATAATTAGTTGTTCATGATGCCTTTTTTCATGATTATTTTTTCCATGCCTTCCTTGTCATGTATACTTTAATTGCATATCATTTGTGAGCATGTTTGCATTGATTATCCTGTTTATGCATTGCTCTAAAGTGTGCTTCGTGATGTTGGCAGATTGTGCCCGTAACTTGTTTTGCTTGTATCTTTTTAACCGTAACTCCGTTTGGGTTGTTCTTTATATGTAACTTGATTAGTTTTTCGTCTACTTTGTGTTTATGCTATTGTTTTCTGTTTTTAACCAACCTGAAATATGGTTAAAGACAGAACAGTACCAAATCCTTTAATTGTTGTGCGGCACTTAGTGTATGCCATGTTTAGGTTGTGCCTCACTTAAATTGACTAACATAGATAGATTATCTTATGATTCACCTCTTGCCATGTTTGTGTGCTATGCCATTCTTGAGTGAGATACCATGTTAATAACCTTTGCTCACCTTGTGTAGCTAAACAACTTGAACCTTTCCCAAATGTGCGGTATCGTCGTGTGTGACGAGTACTCCACTTAACCTGTTAGTAACCGCTCTCGACGGTAGGTACGATGTCTCGTGTTGCCTTCTTGTTGATGCTTGCTCGTGTTTGCCTCGTAGTAATAGATGCTTGCTCGTTGATTGCTTTCCAGTGTTTACCGTCTTGTGTGCTTCCGCGGGTACCTCTCGGAGACGATGCGAGCTTGCGATCAACTACACCTTCGGAACCCGACTTATCAACAGGCAAGGACTATGCATTACTTATGATCCATTCTATTTCAACCAGCGGTTTACATGCTAGTATAGGATAGGTTTGATGTTTGATCCTACCACATGTTTATAGCCTCTTTCAAACCGATACAGCCATGTCCCCTCCCAGCAAACCATGTACTGCTATGTTACTATTGCTCGTTGCTCAGCCACTACTTAGTATGCATGCTTAGGATGCTAAGATGTTACCCTGCTACTCCTTGGTTTGTGCTATCACATTATTATATTATATTTTTGTTGATGATATGATTATTATAATGTTGACTATATTCGATGAAAGATGAAAGGTCTAAGCTATCCCGCCCCGACGTTTTATTCCATTCGAGTCACCTAGGACCCGAGTTCCGGGTATTGGTTTTAAGACTGAGCGTGCCTAACCGCGTGTGGGATTTTATGGGGTCCCCTCTTCTTACCTACCTAGCTCCAAACATTTCTACAGGTGGCCCAAGCTGATTTACCATTTGAAATCTGTGTGTGTGCTTGGTTGGGTCCCCAGCTGTTTTAAAAACGACTTGGGCCAGTGGATACATGGTTTCTCTGTTGGTCCACCCGATTAGCTAGGACCCGGTTTCTAATGTGTGATTAACCAGCTATCCGACCTGCGTCATACGGAAGAGTCCGATCCGAGAATGTGGCCGGCTTTTGGATTGGGTGTCGACTCCCCGGGGGACACCCGTATTTGTTCGTTGTTAGTTAGAGGGACCTGTCGTTTCGGATCTCTCGGAACTAAATCATAAAATGGTTGCCTATAATGGGTAGCAACCGAGAGATATGGGCATGTGTGCGGAGCCCATTAATGGGCAAGTGGTACACCCTTGCAGGGTTAAATCTTTTCGACAAGCCGTGTCCACGGTTATGGACGACTTGAGACCTACTCCTTGTTCATAGACAACAACAACTGAGATAATCTCAATATAACTTGATCAACGTGTGTGTTCCTTGACTGCTTCTTCTTCGTCGGGATGCGAAGAGGAGGACAAGGATAGGATAGGTGTTATGTTTGCGTAAGTAGTTGATAGCAAGACTTGTTGGATGTGATTCCTCATCGAATGCTTGGCTTCTTATCTTACTCTCTAGATCGTTAGCCACTTCATAAATGCTAGTGCGGCAGCAACCTCACCACTTACCCCATCCTTACCGTAAACTACTAGTTGTCCTAGAATGACGAGTGATGAAGTCCTTGCTGGGTCAGTTGACCACTACAGTTGGATGCTGAGTACTTCTGTACTCATGATACTACCCCCAAACTCTTTTCAGGGTTCTTGATCGACAACAGGTACGGTGATCGACGTTTCACGTGGAGACTCGACGACGACTAGTTAGGCGGATCCCGGCGGAGGGCCTGGACCCGTGTGGTTATTGGGATCGATGTTTTTCTCTTTGCCAGTAGGCTTTTGATTGTAATCTGTACTCAGACATATACCTTCCGCTGATGTATTGTATTTAAGGCAGTTGTATGCCGATTGTATGAGATGTTGTATCCTTGTATCTGTAATGTTGTGATATCATGTTGGAAATCCGGGGCATATGGCTATGTCATATGTCGCGATGGGACCGATATGTGCTTCGTCCCTGGATCTGGATGGAAACATCTAGATCTGGAACAGTACCGCATATCGGGCCTTACACCCCTTTTCTTACCTACCTAGCTTCAAACATTTCTAGTGGTGGCCCAAGCTGATTTACCATTTGAAAACCGTGTGTGTATCTGTCGGGTCGCTCCTAGCAGATGTTCTTTAAAACAAACCGGGCCAGTGGGAACATGGTTTTCCTGTTGGTCCACCTGATCAGCTAGGACCCGGCCTCATGTGAGAATTACCTGCAATCTGACCTGCGTCATACGGAAGAGTCTGATCCGAGAGCGTGGCCGGCTTTTGGATTGGGTGTCGACTCCCCGGGGGCCACCCGGATTTTTCGTTGTTAGTTAGAGGGACCTGTCGTTTCGGATCTCTTGGAACTAAATCATAAAATGGTTGCCTGTGATGGGTAGCAACTGAGAGAGATGGGCGTGCATGCGGAGCCTTGTAATGGGCAGTTGGTGCACCCCTGCAGGGGTAAATCTTTTCGAGAAGCCGTGTCCACTGTTATGGACGACTTGAGACCTATTCCTTGTTCATAGACAACACCAACTGAGATAATCTTAATATAACTTGATCAATGTGTGTGTGCCTTGACCGCTTCTTCTTCGTCGGGATGCGAAGAGGAGGACAAGGATAGGATAGGTGTTATGCTTGCGTAAGTAGGTGGATAGCAGACTTGCTGGAGGCGATTCCTCATCGAATTCTTGGATTCTTACCTTACTCTCTATATCGTTAGCCACTTCATAAATGCTAGTGCGGCAGCAACCTCACCACTTACCCCATCCTTACCGTAAACTACTAGTTGTCCTAGAATGACGAGTGATGAAGTACTTGCTGTGTCAGTTGACCACTACAGTTGGATGCTGAGTACTTCTGTACTCATGATACTACCCCCAAACTCTTTTCAGGTTTCTTGATCGACAACAGGTATGGTGATCGACGTTTCACGTGGAGACTCGACGACGACTAGTTAGGCGGATCCCGGCGGAGGGCCTGGACCCGTGTGGTTATGGGGATCGATTTTCTTCTCTTTGCCAGTAGGCATTTGATTGTAGTCTGTACTCAGACATGTATCTTCCGTTGTTGTATTGTATTAAGGAATTTGTATGCCGGTTGTATGAGATGTTGTATCCTTGTATCTGTAATGTTGTGATATCATGTTGGAAATCCGGGGCATATGGCTATGTCATATGTCGCGGTGGGACCGATATGTGCTTCGTCCCCGGATCTGGATGGACACATCTAGATCTGGAACAGTACCGCATATCGGGCCTTACAGTGGTGATCCAAGAAGAAGAGTGCAACCACACATTGGGCTCACTGACCCCTCTCGACCTAGTACCTCACCCCGTTCGAACCCCAGAAGTCGCATTAGTTCGCAAGTTCTGGTAGGGCTGTGGCACGGTCGGCGAAGTGGAAGAACGACTATTGAGACCGGCTTGGGACCCTGCACACATCGTTTGAGGTCGTAATGGAACCTCGGCCGGACTTCCTTACGGATCCCCCTCAGATAGGCGACTCTCTGGACTGGAACGGAGCTGTGGGCCAAGTGTCGTGGCAACATCCTCGCCGGTACCCGCTTGAAGGGTCCCACTCCCAGGCGGTAACTGATGCGTGTGTGTGTGTAGCGGTACACCCCTGCAGGGTTAACAAAACTATTCGAATAGCCACGTCCGCGGTTAAGGACTGCTTGGAAAGCTTAGCTTGATTATTAGATAACTTGAACTGGATACTTATAAAACTTTCCAAGATAAGCGTGAGTGCTATGGCGTGCTTTCTCGTGGGAAGTCGAGCAAGGCACCATAGTGGTGTAATTGGTTGGAGATGTAGTGGACTCGTGTACGCTTCTTACCTTAAGTCCAGTACTCGTAGTTCAGAACTAGCCAAGTCAAAGTTGGCACTTCTGCTTATGAACCCCACCTCCCTTTACCTTGATACATGTGCATGAGTAGTATAGTTCCTACGTAAGTCTTGCTGAGTACGACTTTGTACTCACGTTTGCTTATTCTATGTTTTAGATGAACCCACTAACCCCGAAGGTGGATTCTTCCTAGAGCTCGACGACTGAAGCCAAGCTAGTGTAGTCCCAGGCAGACGACTGGTCCCTCGCGGAAGTGCTTGTATATAGATAAGGCTTCTCTAAGCCATTTGTTAAACTTGTCTGTACTCAGACCTACTTTTCTTCCGCATGTTTGATGTAATGTTGGATCACCGTCTCGTGATCTTTGTGTGCACTCTGTAAGAGTTATCAATAAGTATGTAAACTTTGTAGAGAATTGCAATGATACCTGCTGTTCATACTGGACATGTGTGCTGCGTGTATGATTATAACATGCATGTCTTAGTATGGGTTTTCGAGACCTTAGTTGTGATCTGGCTGGCGGTCCTTTATACACCAAGTGGCCCTTAGATGTGCGCAGTTTGGTGCATCGCGATGCGATTGCTCCTGACTCTGTCACGTGGCACACTTTGTTGTCTGATCGAGCCCGCCCTGGACCCCGACTAAGTGATCAGGCTAGAGTAAGTCTATGAAAGGGTTGTAATACAATCGATAGTATGGTCGAGGCGACTTGTCTACGTATATGGGACTTCACCACCCATATCATTTAGACTTGTGTGCGGACGATGAGGACCCATCTCAGTTGATCATCCGGCCTGGATGGGATTCCCCTCACGTTCGATGCTTTCCGAGAACGTTCTGTGCTTGGCCTTTTCTGCTTAGAACCATGGGTACGGTTCTCGGCACTCCATATGATTGTGTTATAGCGGAACTTGCATTTGCTAACCTCGGGTCCCGACAGACTTGGTATCAGAGCAGGACTGACTGTAGGATTATCAACCTTGGTCGAAGTCGAGTCTAGCAATCTATAGTTATATAGTTACTCTGGGTATATAAGGGAACAACATAAGGCTTCTTTTTTCTCCTTACCCTCATCGTTCTGAGTTCTGAGTCACCCTCATCTTGTTCTACGGGAAGATAGGACTAGGCTCATCTATGTCTTACTAGAATATCTCGTTTTTTTCTTCCTTGTAGCCGTAGGAAAGTTGTGTTCGGTTGTCTAGTCATTGTGCCTTCAGTTTTGGACTTCCTAGTATAATTGCTATTCCAATGTCGTCAGAATTTCCATTTTTCTTGCAATTACATCCGTTATGTTGTCCGAGTCATTCCAGGTTTTCTACATAATCTGATGCATTTGCAAAATCTTTCTATCTATTCGGTTGTCTTTCCAGAATAATTTCTAGGTGGCATTCCCGACAGTTCCATAGAGTTTGTAGTAGGTTTTATTCTAGAAACCTATGTTGATGCATTTGCTGTTCTTCCTCCCACTTTTGATTTCTTCTAGCTAGAATAACCACACTGACCATAGTGTTGGGGTACTTTGCTACTCTGACATATCTGTTGTAGCCCCTAGTAAGCCATAGCCATCCTCTAGAAAACAATCCAGTAATCCAATCTCTTCTATCATGCCACCCGACAGATGTGTAGAGTTCATAGTGGATCTTATGCCAGGAACCGCACCAATTTCCAGACGCCCATACAAAATGGCCCCACGTGAGTTAGCTGAGCTTAAAATCCAACTTGAAGCTTTGTTGGCAAAAGGCTTCATCCGCCCTAGCTCATCGCCATGGGGTTGCCCCGTTCTGTTCATAACGAAGAAAGATGGAACAGAAAGGATGTGCGTAGACTATCGCCCGCTAAATCTAGAGACGATAAAGAACAAGTACCCACTGCCCACGATCAATGATCTTTATGATCAACTTGCTGGATCCTCTGTCTTCTCCAAGATGGATTTGAGATTAGGCTATCATCAAATCAAAATCCGAAACAAGGACATTCCAAAAACGGATTTCACTACTCGTTATGGTCTTTACGAGTACACCGTCATGTCCTTTGGTTTAACCAATGCCCCCGCCACATTCTCACGCATGATGAATTCAATCTTCATGGAGTACCTAGATAAATTTGTTGTAGTTTATCTTGATGACATTCTCATCTACTCGAAGAACGAAGAAGAACATGTCGAACATCTTAGGCTGGTATTGATGAAACTTCGAGAGCACCGCCTGTATGCTAAATTCTGCAAGTGTGAATTTTGGCTACCAGAAGTGACCTACTTAGGACACGTGATTTCTGCAAAAGGCATTGCTGTCAATCCCGAGAGAGTTTAGGCCGTCCTTGACTGGAATCCATCTGAATCGGTTAAGCAAGTTAGGAGTTTTCTTGGCTTAGCAAGCTATTGTCGCCTCTTCGTCGAGAACTTTTCTGAAGTTGCAAAGCCTCTAACTGAACTCCTCAAGAAAGATAAGAAATTCCAATGGACTCCCAAGTGCGAGGAAAGCTTTCAAGAGCTAAAAAGAAGATTGACTTCTGCACCCGTACTTGCGCCTCCAGACACCAAAAAGGATTTCGAGATCTTTTGTGACGCCTCACGGCAAGGGTTAGGATGCATACTTATGCAAGATAGACATGTGGTAGCTTATGCTTCACGCCAGTTGCGTCCACATGAAGAGAACTATCCTACCCATGATCTTGAACTCACTGCCGTAGTTCATGCCCTGACAACTTGGCGACATTACCTCCTTGGTAATCGTTGTGAGATCTACTCCGACCACCAAAGCCTCAAATATATATTCACCCAGCCAGATCTTAATCTCAGGCAAAGACGCTGGATAGAGTTGATAAAAGATTATGACTTAGGAATTTCTTACACCCCAGGCAAAGCCAATGTCATGGCTGATGCACTAAGTTGTAAGTCGTATTGTAACAACCTCATGTTACAACAGTATCAACCACTTCTTCATGAGGAATTTCGAAAGCTCAATCTCGAGATTGTTCCTCGTGGATCTCTTTTCAACTTGGTGGCGAAACCAACTCTTGAGGATCAAATCATAGTTGCCCAAAGGCATGCACGAGGTGTTCGCTGGATCAAGGAGAACATTGCTAGCGGAGTTGCTAAATGTTTCTCCACAGATAGAAAAGGAACAGTAATATTTGGAAATCGTTTGGTAGTACCTAAGAATAGGGACATAAGGAAACTCATCCTCAAAGAAGCCCATGACGCACCCCTCTCGATTCATCCCAGTAGCACAAAAATGTACCAAGATCTACGCCAGAGATTTTGGTGGACTAGGATGAAGAGAGACATTGCTCAATTCGTTGCCGAATGTGATGTTTGTCATCGCATTAAGGCAGAACATCAAAGACCTGCTGGTACTCTTCAACCTTTGCCTATTCCCGAGTGGAAATGGGACAAAGTCAGTATGGATTTCATCACTGGCTTTCCAAAAACCCAGAAAGGAAATGATGCCATTTTCGTTGTCGTTGATAGACTTTCCAAAGTTTCTCACTTCCTTCCCGTTCGCGAGTCTATAACTGCTAGCCAGTTAGCGGACTTGTATGTCTCTAGAATTGTGGCTCTTCATGGTGTTCCTTTGGAAATCAATTCTAATCGTGGTAGCCTTTTCACCTCTAGATTTTGGGGAAGCTTTCAGAATGCTATGGGAACTCATCTCTCCTTTAGTACAGCTTTCCATCCTCAGTCTAGTGGTCTCGTCTAAAGGGTTAATCAAATTCTCGAAGACATGCTCAGAGCGTGTGTTATCTCATTCGGGAAGAATTGGGAGAAGTCTCTTGCAATTGCCGAATTTTCTTATAACAATAGTTTCCAGTCTATTCTGAACATGGCTCCTTTTGAACTCCTCTATGGACGAAGATGTCGAACACCCCTTAACTGGTCAGAAATCGGTGAAAGACAATTCTTTGGACCAGATATGATCATGGAAGCAGAAGAGAAAGTTCGCATTGTTCGTGATCAATTGAAAGCAGCCGAGTCTCGTCAGAAAAGCTACTATGATCGTCATCATAGGCAAGAAAGCTACAATCTGGATGAGAAGGCTTACCTTCGGGTTAATCCTCTGAAGGGAACCCAATGCTTCGGTATCAAAGGCAAGTTGGCCCCACGTTACATTGGACCTTTCTACATTCTTGGTAAACGTGGAGAAGTTGCCTACCAACTTGAACTACCCCCGCACCTTTCCCGAGTACATGATGTATTCCATGTGTCACAACTCAGGCGTTGCTTCAAGGACCCCATCCGCGAAGTCGACCATGAAACGCTTGATCTCCAAGATGACCTTTCTTATCAAGAATACCCCGTTTGTATTCTTGATTCAGCAGAGCGTGTCACTCATCGTCAGAAGATTAAGTTTATGAAAGTGCAATGGTCACACCACTCTGAGAGAGAATCCACGTGGGAAAGAGAAGACCGTCTCAGTGCCGAGTACCCCACCTTCCTCCCGCAGACTTCTGAATCTCGGGACGAGATTATTTTGAGTGGGGGCGAGTTTTCACAACCCCAAGTTATGTATGTGCTAGGATCAAGATCTACATTGCATTCATGCTAAAAATTTCAAATGAAGTTCAAATGGGGAAGTCAGAAGCCCTAATTGAATTTAATTCAAATGGCCACAATAAAAGTTGCTCCAAAATTTCCTTTTTCATTTTTGAAAACTCCCATAAATGAGTGTGATCACATATCAAGTGATGTGGGACCAACCCCATGCTCATGGATTTTTCAAATATTCAAAACAGGAGCTTGGAATTAAATTAAACCCCTATTTGAATTAAAGTTCAAATAATTTGAATTTTAAAAATGTTCAAACTTTATAAGTGGGTAGGCTATTATATTTTGAGGCCATATAAAAAGTTTCAGCATTTTAGAAAATGCCTAGCTATTTTTTTAGCAAGGCAACACAAATTAACAGAATAGAAAACAGAAGAAAAAGGAAAAAAGAAACCCAGCCCAAACCTACAGGCCTCGGGCCCAACTAGTTCCCCACGGCCCAGGCCCACTCCTACCCCCTTGTCGTCGTCCTCTGCGTCGGCAAGCACCTCGGTGGCGAGCTCGCCGCCGCGCACGCCACTGAGGCACCCCAGGCCACAGGGGGCCTCATATACGCGCCACGGAGACGCCCAGAGAGGCCCCTGCCACCTCCCCCTCTCGCCACTTCCTGTCTGCCTCTCCTCCTCGCCGTTCTCGCGCAACCTGAAGCTCACCGGAGCGCAGCACCGTGCGCCATCGTGGCCAACGGCAGCCACTCGCCGCGCAAGCATGTGTAGGCGCACCCCCTCTGAAGACCTCGTCGAGTAGCGCTTCCAATCGAGCCAAGGGGCCCCTGGAGACGTCGCCAGCGTCAATTCCTCGCCGTCGGCCGCCGAGGAGCTCAATGGCGATTGCGCCACCGTCCGGTGCCCTCCGACCTGTCCGTCCTCTCCCTTCGCTCCGGGGTGAGCTCCCGCGTCTTTCCCCTCTTCTAGCGCTCCTCCCCGCGGCCTCTAACGCCGATCCCATCACGGCCATGCTACGGCCGCCGCCCGAGCACGTCGCCGGCGAGGCTCCGGCCACTCCCGAGCCTCCCCGTGGGTGCTGGGTGAAGCGTGCGAGCACGGGCTACCCCTGGTGCTATCCCCATGCCAAGCAGTGGCCGGGAGCACTGTTCCAGCGTGCCACCGCCGTGCCCAGTGGCACCGGCGACGAGCCGCCGGCGAGCTGGGGTGGTTAACCCACTAACCCCCCCACCCAGAGCCTATGACAGTGGGCCCTGTCCCGCTAATTAACCGATTGGTTAATTCAAACAGAGGGATTAACCCCCTAGTCACTGACTAGTGGGCCCCTGCTGTCAGCAGCCCCCCCACGTCAGCCTAACGCAGTGCTGACGCCATAAATCGAATTTCCTTTTAAAAGAAATCCAGGAAAGGGCCGAAATTTGAATAAACTTTATAAAATCATATCTAATTCATTTTAACTCCAAATTGGACAAATACTATATGTAAAATTATCAGAAAAATGCAAGGAATGTGAATATGGACTTTGTTTTAATGTTTGACCAATTTAAATTGGGTGAACAGTGGCAAACATCCATATGACTTTAATTTGAATTCAAATTTGGAGTGATTTTGCAAATGACTTTGCAACACACTTATTTTAAATGATTTCATCCACACATGAGAGACTTTACCTCACCTTTACAACATCACTTCATGCTCAACCATTTCAAACGATCATTCATGGATTCAAATGCATTTGAAATTCATCGATAAATCAAATGGAGTTTGAATTTGCAATTCATTTGAAATATACTCCTTTTAAATGGAATAACTCACACATCAGTGACACATACATCAAGTTTCAACCTTCAACTCATGTGCTTGAGCATTGTCTTATTATTGTTTAGATGTTTGTGTTGTTTGTCGAATAGAGGTGGAGCCGAAACCCGAGATCACCCCCTTCGTTGAAGACCCCGATACTGAACCTCGTCAGCAAGGCAAGAAAACCCCCATTGATCATGTCGATAAAAACCCATTTCCCTCTCAGTCTCGCTTATGCATGAAATAGGATGATCACCTTGTTATCGATTCTACCGCATAGTTGAACCCAATCCTTTGCATGACCTATCATTTTGTCACAGTAGTAAGCAAACCACAGTCGTAGCAGATGTAGGAGTTGGTTGATATCATGTGGCCCCTGCAACTGTTACTACTTATTGCATGCTTAGAGTGATACAATGTTGATACTGTTATGTGAGTCGGGATGGTAGAAATCATGTTGGTCATGGTGGAAATGTGTTGGTGAATGTACCCTAATACAAGGTGAACGATGAGAGGTTGTGTAGGAGTACACAGTGGGTTGTCTCGTTGAACACCGCCTTAAGTCCGAGTTCTTGTGTGGTGATCCAAGAAGAAGAGTGCAACCACACATTGGGCTCACTGACCCCTCTCGACCTAGTACCTCACCCTGTTCGAACCCCAGAAGTCGCATCGTTTGGGGCCCTGCACACATCGTTTGAGGCCGTACTGGAACCTGGGCCGGACTTCCTTATGGATCCCCCTCAGATAGGCGACTCTCTGGACTAGAACGGAGCTGTCGGTGAAGTGTCGTGGCAACATCCTCGCCGGTACCCGCTTGAAGGGTCCCACTCCCAGACGGTAACTGATGCGTGTGTGTGTAGCGGTACACCCCTGCAGGGTTAACAAAACTATCCGAATAGTCGTGTCCGCGGTTAAGGACTGCTTGGAAAGCTTATCTTATTTATTAGACAACTTGAACTGGATACTTATAAAACTTGCCAAGATAAGCTTGAGTGCTATGGCGTGCTTTCTCGTGGGAAGTCGAGGAAGGCACCATAGTGGTGTAATTGGTTGGAGATGTAGTGGACTCGTGTACGCTTCTTACCTCAAGTCTGGTACTCGTAGTTCAGGACTAGCCAAGTCAAAGCTGGCACTTATGCTTATGAACCCCACCTCCCTTTACCTTGATACATGTGCATGAGTAGTATAGTTCCTACGTAAGTCTTGCTGAGTACGACTTTGTACTCACATTTGCTTATTCTATGTTTTAGATGAACCCACTGACCCCGAAGGTGGATTCTTCCTGGAGCTCGACGACTGAAGCCAAGCTAGTGTAGTCCCAGTCAGACGACTGGTCCCTCGTGGAAGGGCTTGTTTATAGATAAGGATTCTCTAAGCCATTTGTTAAACTTATCTATACTCAAACCTACTTTGCTTCCGCATGTTTGATGTAATGTTGGATCACGGTCTCGTGATCTCTGTGTGCACTCGGTAAGAGTTATCAATAAAGATGTAAACTTTTTAGAGAATTGCAATGATAGCTGCTGTTCATACTGGACATGTGTGCTGCGTGTATGATTATAACATGCATGTCTTAGTATGGGTTTTCGAGACCTTAGTTGTGATCTGGCTGGCGGTCCTTTATACACCAAGTGCCTTTAGATGTGCGAAGCTTGGGGGATCAAGATGCGATTGTTCGTGACTCTGTCACGTGGCACACTTTGTTGTATGATCGAGCCTGCCCTGCACCCCGACTAAGTGATCGGGCTGGAGTAGGTCTATGTAAGGGTTGTAATACAGTCGGTAGTATGGTCGAGGCGACTTGTCTACGTATATGGGACTTCACCACCCATATCATTTGGACTTGTGTGCGGACGATGAGGACCCATCTCAGTTGATCATCCGGCCTGGATGGGATGCCCCTCACGTTCGATGCTTTCCGAGAATGTTCTGTGCTTGGCCTTGTCTGCTTAGACAAGTGGGTACGGTTCTCGGCTCTCCATATGATTGTGTTATAGCGGAACTTGCATAAGCTAACCCCGGGTACCGACAGGACATGACGGTGAAGTCGTAAAGACCATACCGAGTAGTGAAAGTCGTCTTGGGAACGTCCTCATTTCGGATCTTGATTTGATGATAGCCTAATTTCAAATCCATCTTGGAGAAGACAGAGG
This sequence comes from Bromus sterilis, assembly GCA_950022295.1. Taxonomy (NCBI): domain Eukaryota; kingdom Viridiplantae; phylum Streptophyta; class Magnoliopsida; order Poales; family Poaceae; genus Bromus; species Bromus sterilis. The sequence goes on along the minus strand of OX465596.1, from coordinate 262,625,078 downwards.
ATCCAGCAAGTTGATCATAAAGATCATTGATCCTGGGAAGTGGGTACTTGTTCTTTATTGTCGCTTGATTAAGCGGGCGATAATATACACACATCCTTTCTATTCCATCTTTCTTCGTTACGAACCGAACGGGGAAACCCCATGGCAATGAGCTAGGGCGGATGAAGCCTTTTGCCAACAAAGCTTCTAGTTGAATTTTAAGCTCTGCTAACTAACGTGGGGCCATTTTTTATGGGCGTCTGGAAATTTGGGTTGTGCCTGGCATAAGATCTACGATGAATTCTACACATCTGTCAGGTGGAAATATTTGAGGATTTGGGTTAATGGATGGTTTTCCTAGGAGATGACCATGGCTTATTTGGGGCTACAATAGATATGTCAGAGTAGCAAAGTACCCCAAAATGATGGTTAGTGTGGTTATTCTAGCTAGAAGACATCTAAAGTGGGAGGAAGAACTGCAAATGCATCAATATAGGTTTCTAGAGTAAAATCTACAACAAACTCTATGAAGCTGTCGGGTATGCCACCTAACAAATCTTATGGGAAGACATCCGAAATAGAGAGAAGGATTTTGCAATTGCATCAGATTATGAAGAAACCTGGAATGACTCGGACAACATAACGTCTGTAATTGCAAGAGAATTGGAAATCCTCACAACATTTCAACAGCACTTACATAAGAAGTTCAAAACATGAAGCACAACGACTCTAGACAACCGAACACAATTTTCCTACGGCTACAAAGAATCAAACAACGAGATGTTCTAGTAAGACATAGATGAGCCTAGTCCTATCTTCCCATAGAACAAGATGAGGGTGACTCGGAACTTAGATTGATGAGGGAAAGGAGAAAAAAGAAGTCTTACGTTGTTCCCTTATACCCAAGTAACTATATAACTATAGAATGCTAGACTCGACTTCGACCAAGGGTTTGATAATCCTACAGACAATCCTGCTCTGATACCAAGTCTGTCGGGACCCGGAATATGCGTATGTAATTCCAGTCACGATGCAATCATATGGAGAGCCGAGAGCCGTACCCACTTGTCTAAGCAGACAAGGTCAAGCACAGATCACTCTCGGAAAGCATCGAACATGAGGGGCATCCCATCCAGGCTGTATGATCAACTGAGATGGGTCCTCATCGTCCGCTCACAAGTCTAAATGCATATGGGTGGTGAAATCCCATAATCATAGACAAGTCTCCTCAACCATATTATCGATTGAATCCTAACTCTTACATAAACAGACTCCAGCCTGATCACTTAGTCGGGGTCTAGGGCAGGCTCGATTATACAACAAAGTGTGCACGTGATAGAGTCACGAGCAATCGCATCGCGATGCCCCAAGCTGCACACATCTAAGGGCCACTTGGTGTATAAAATACCGCCAGCCAGATCACAACTAAGGTCTCGAAAACCCATAGTAAGACATGCATGTTATAATCATACACGCAACACACATGTCTAGTATGAACAACAGGTATCATCACATAACTCTACAAAGTACTTCTTTATTGACTTACACATAGAGCATACAAAGATCACATGGCTGTGATTAACATTACATCATACAACAGAAGCAAATTAGGTCTGAGTACAGACAAGATTAACAAATGGCTTAGAGAAGCCTTGTACAGTAAACATGCCCTTCCACGAGGGACCAGACTTCTGTCTGGAACTATACTAGCTTAGTCAATGTCGAGCTTCAGGAAGGTGACTCCATCGGGGGCTGGGTTTCCATCTAAAACATTGAATAAGCAAACGTGAGTATAAAGTTGTACTCAACAAAACTTACATCAGAACTATACTACTCATGCTCAAGTATCAAGGTAAAGGGAGGTGGGGTTTCAACATGCAGAAGTGCCAGCTTTGACTTGGCTAGTCCTGTACTACGAGTAACAGACTTGAGGTAAGAAGCGTACACGAGTCCACTACCAAGTCTCCAACCAATACAAAACTATGGATACTTCCTCGACTTTCCCACGAGAAAGCACGGCATAGCACTCACGCTTATCTTGCGAGTTTTAGAGTATCCATTCAAGTTGTCTAATAATCAAGCATAGGTCTCCAAGTAGTCCATAACCGCGGACGCGGCTATTCGAATAGTTTTGTTAACCCTGCAGGGGTGTAAACTAAACACACATGACCATCAGTTACCGCCAGGTCTCGTCACCATTCAAGGGGTGCCGGCGAGGATGTTCACCACGACACTTCGCTCACAACCGGTCTATTCCAGGAGTCGACTATCTGAGTTTGTCACCGCTCGAGAGTCCGTCCGGATCAACGATACAGACTCAGACAATTTAGGCAACCGAGACGCCACCTCTGACAGATGGTTTCACTGCCTCACATATCCACCCACATATCTAAGATGATGCAACACTTCACTCACTCTTTTTCTATGCATATGCCAAATGGAAGGCCCGAACTAATGTGACTCCTAGACATCAACACGGATCAAGGTACTAGGCCGAGAGGGGTCAGTGAGCCCAATGTGTGGTTGTACTCTTTGTCTTGGATTACCATACAAGAACTCGGGCTTAAGGCGGTGTTCAATGAGACAACCCACAGTGTACTCCTACACAAACTCTCATTGTTCACCTTGTATTAGGGTAGATTAACCAGCACAGTTTCACCTTTATCAACACCATGTTCACTACCATCCCGACTCACAAACAATGTAACCTCATTGTATCACTAAGCAGCAATAAGAAGTAACAGTTGCAGGGGCCACATGATCATCATTCCACTCCTATATCTCCTAGGATTGTGGTTTGCTTAATACGGTGACAAAATGATAGGTCATGCATCAGAATGGGTTCAACTATGCGAAAGAACGTGTCTCGGTGATCTCCTAAACATGCATAAGAGAGACTGAGAGGGAAGTAGGATTTTATAGACATGATCAATGGGGTTTGCTTGACTTGCTTGACGTTAGACGGGTTTACCGGTCTTCTTCTTCTTCTTCAGGGGTGATCCCCGTCTCGGAGGTACTGTTACCGGAACAAACATCAACAAAGGGGGGCAACATCGAAATAAAATGCACAAGCACATGATAAGTGGTGTCATGATGTTCATGGTACTGGTTTTTGGCACATTCCATTTAAATGAAGTGTATTGCAATTGAATTTCAAATTCAAACTTCAAATTTGAATTCAAAATATGACATATGCATATTTGCTACTGTTCACCCATTTTAAAATGATCAAACATAGAAACAAATGGGATATTCATAATCCTTGCATTTTTTTTGATAATTTTTCATATATTATTTGTTTAATTTGGAATTAAAATGAATATATTATGAATTTCCAAAGTTTAAATGAATTTCTGCCAATTTCTGATTTCTTTTTAAAACAAATTCTCATTACTTCATCAGCATGACGCAGGGCTGACGTCATGGGGGCTCTGTCTAGTGGGGCCCTTCTGTCAGTGAGAGAGGGGTTTACTCCCTCTATTATTTTAACAGAGAGGGGGTTAAGGGGGGGGGGGGCTGGGGCCCACCTGACAGCTTCTGTGGGGGGGGGGGGGGGTGGGGGGTTAGCTGGCTAATTAGCGGGTTAATGGCGGGGCTCGTCGGAGGCGACCAAAACCGCGGCATAGGTGTCGCCGGAATCCGCCACAGGCCACGGTTCGGCAAGGCGCGACCAGCAATCTGAAGCCTGCAGCCGTGTGCATCTTCTGGAGTAGCGCAGCGTCACTCGGGAGGCCGTGCTCGTTGGCGGCGTCAACCGAGGCGGCTGCCGGAGCCACTGGACAGCGGAGCGGCGGCTACGGGGCGCCAAATTGAGTGTGAGTTGGGGGGAATTAACCGAGGCCTCACCTTGGAGACTATGGAGAGGTCGGTGGAGGCAGAGGAACAACGGAGGCGACGAAATTCCGGTAATGGCGCACGACGGCCGTGGGGAGGAACTAGACGCGGGCGGCGTCTCCAGAGGCTTCCGGCTCGATTCGTTGCTCTTGACGACGAGGTAGACTGCGGCGAGCCTCCTGGAAACGTCTGCTGGACGGATGGTCGTCGTTGGCCATGATGGTGCACGCACGGCGGCGACGAAGGGCTCTCGGGCCCGGCAAGAACTCGACGAGGACGAAGCTAGAGGATGCGGAGATGGGGGGAAAGAACGCGGGGTTCTCTGGCGAGCTGCGTAGCGCGAGGAGAAGGCAGGGGGGCCTAGGGGCGACGTGGCCCTCGCAGGCGTCGGCATGCTTGCCACCGAGCAGCTTGTCGACACGGCGGGCAAGACGACAAGATGTTGCGGGCTGGGCTGGGCCAAATGGGGCAGGGGGGATAAGTTGGGCTTCTCTGCCCTTCCTTTTATTTCTTATTTTTATTTTTCTTCCTTTTTGTTTTGCTCTGGTAAATAAATACCAGAGTATTTTATAAAATCTTCAAATCTTTTATGTGGGCTTAGGAGACATATAGCTAGCCACTCAGAAGTTTTGGAGATTTTTCAAATTCAATTAATTTGAATTTCAAATCAAATAGGGTATTTATTTAATTTCCAAGCTCTGTTTGGAATTTTTGAAAAATCTTGGTGCATGCAGTGGGACCCACTTCACTTTATATGTGATCATGCATATTTATAAGACTTTTCAAAAATAGCAGAGGAAATTTTGGAAGAAATTTTTATCTGGCCATTTGAATTAAATTCTTTAGGGCTTTTCTTTTTCCCCAATTGGATTTCTTTTGATTTTTTTTAACATGATGCAAAGGAGCACTCAAACCCTAGCACTTAACCAAGTTGGGGTTCTGACAATTTTAGCCTTTATAAGTTTAGTTGCTAGCCCTGTCCTTTGCTCAAAAGGATCGGGCCACTTGTTACTCCTCAAGTGCTCTTCACTTTGCTTGCTTTTATCTTTTTGTTGCTTATATCGAAAACCCCTAAAAAGTCATCTTTCAGTTCCTGCAGCTATTTTTTACCAAAGTCACTTACCAATACCTTCTGCTCCTCGTTGGGTTCGACACTCTTATTTATCGAAAACGCTACAAACGATCCCCTACAGTTGAGGGTCATCATGGCCCAAGCTGATTTGCCATTTAAACCCGTGTGTGTGACTGGGCTGCAGCCAACAGTTTTCGAAACAACCCGGACCAGTGGGGGCAGTGTTTCCCATTGGTCCAACCTGACCGGCTGAGGACCCGGGCTCAGTTGAGCGGATACGGATAATGCAAACCTGGAGTCATACGGTTGAGACCAGACCGAGAGCGCGGTCGGCTCGTGAGCTGGATGTCGACTCACTAGGGCCACCCGGAATTGTGCGTTGTTAGTTAGAGAGATTATGACGTCTGGAATGAGTGTCTTTAATGGGTGTCTTTAATGGGACCGACTGAGAGAGCCGGCGTACATGCGGAGCATATAATGGATAGTTGGTACACCCCTATAGGGTTAAATCTTTTCGAGAAGCCGTGTCCACGGTTATGGATGACTTGAGACCTACTCCTTGTTCATAGACAACAACAACTGAGATAATCTTAACAACTTGATCAATGTGTGTGTGCCTTGACTGCTTCCTCTTCGTCGGGATGCGAAGGGGAGGAAAAGGATAGGATAGGTGTTATGTTTGGGTAAGTAGATGATAGAAATACTTGTTGGAGGCGATTTCTCACCGAATACTTGGCTTCTTATCTTACTCTAAATAGAACGTTAGCCACTCATATATTGCTAGTGCGTCTGCAACCTCACCACTACCCCCTCTTACCGTGAGAATTTAGTTACAAGACTTGTTGATATAGCTCACACCTTCTTTTCTCTTTTACGCACGTTATGCCACGATCTTGGAATACAGAGGAGCTCAACGACCCTTCTACTGGACGCTTTCGCGGAGACTCGACGACGACTAGTTAGGTGGATCCCGGTCGAGAGCCTGGACCCGCATGGACGTGGGAATGGTGTGTTTTACCTTTGCCACTAGGCATTTGATTGTAGTCTGTACTCAGACATGTATCTTCCGCTGATGTAATGTAATTAAGGTAGTTGTATGCCGATTGTATGAGATGTTGTATCCATGTAGCTGTAATGTTGTGATATCATGTTGGAAATCCGGGGCATATGACATTGTTATATGTCGCGGTGGGACCGATATGTTCTTCGTCCCCGGATCTGGATGGAAACATCTAGATCTGGAACAGTACCACATATTGGGCCTTACAACTTGGTATTAGAGACTTACCGACCGTAGGATCCCTTTTCTGGTCGAAGTCTAGTCTAGACAAAAACTATTTTATAGTTAATAAGATAGTTATCGGAGAGTAGGATTCCTTTTCCTATTTACCCAAGTTCTGGTCAGGACAAGTGTCGTAAGTGTTTTACTCTCGTCTTATCCCCTTCAAACTTTAGGATCTCGAGTAAGTTGAGTATCGAAATCGTTACAATTCCTTGCTTGCAGCGTATTGTCTCGATTCCGATCTCAGGTTTGGGAATTCCTGTAGTACCTTCAGCTTCTCCGACTCCGGATAACATCTTGGTCATCCATTTCCATCCGTCCCTCTTGCCCAGTATCCTCATGATTTGAGTGAGAATGCTTCTCTTGACCGTCGCTTGGACTATCGTTCTTCCTCTTGATCTGTCGATGGTTTCGTTGTTCGACGTTTCCATCTCTCTGCGAAAAGTTTTCTTGATGGAAGTTCATCATCGACATGGAGCAAAGTCCCTTGTTGGTGGTGTGGAAGATCCTCTTCTCTCTTTTCTATCCCCCTCTACCCCGGATCGTCTTGGATATCTGAACGAGATCCCTTATTGGTGGTGTTGTATTGTATCAGCCCGGAATTTCCACCCTAATTAATTTTTTTGTTTGTTGCTTTATTTTGTTGATTGCTAAAATTGTTTGCAGTATTTGTTTCGCCAATTTATTAATTGGTGAATATTATCCCCCTCTTTCTCGTACCGAATGCGAGACCGAACCATTTTCCCAGCGGCACATGACCTCGTTGCGACACCAAGAAATTCACCCGATCACCATCGCGACCTCCGACACGGGACCAACCATCACCATCGGTGTGGAAAACCCCATTTATATTTAGGTGGGTTATTTTATCGGGAGGTGTTCGACGTTCTCTTTTGGCGTTAAACGTTGTAGACGACGTCCGTTCGGTGCGTTGAGGCGGTCTTTTGAATTTCGCGCGATTCCGACTTCGTCGGGTAGGTGAATGTTCGGATGTGCCTGGCATAGTAGCCGATGTAATCCGAGGGGCGTATTTACAAAATGCCGCGCGCGCTATTAGCTGGACCTCCAGATTCCTCTCGTATCTTCGGATTCTAGCCCACCCAAAAAACCGGACCCAAAACGGGCCATTTTGTGGCCAGAAACCCCTCCCAAACACCCACCTACTATATATAGTAGGCTACCACAACCCATTTTGGAAACCCTAGCCGCCTCCCACCTCGTTTTCAGTAGCCACCCAACCCTCACCCAGATCCACACCCATCGATGTGAACCGTTCGATCCAGATCGAGTGGCCTAGGGCGTGCCACATCACCAGACGCCCCCACCTGCCCGTGGTGGAGCTCCTCCTCCCGAGCCACGTCCCTGTCGCCCGAGCGCCTGCACCACCTCGTCGTCCGGCCGGCGAGCCCGACGTCGCCGTCCCTACATCGGTGAGCCTCCCCGTGATGCCCGACCTTCCCTCCTCCTTTCCCTCTTTCCCTGATCATGCCTTCTCTCTGGACGCGAGGTTGCCTCCTGGACGACCTTTAGAGCCGCCGCCGCGGCCAGGAACCCGCCGCCACCATGGCCTCGCCTCCGGCCAGATATGCAGCGCCCCCTCGAACTATGACCATTCCAATCCTCCCTCGGTATTCCCCGATCTCACCCGTGCCGGATCCGGTGAGCTCCAGCCAGCGGAAGCCGCCGCCGTCGCCTGTAGATCGATCAGGATTAAGACGAACACAATCCCAGCTGCTCGCCCGCTCGTGATAGGCCCTGCAGCCCTGCGGCACATCTCCTCGCGCCCCAGCGGCCCACCTGTGAATCGCGGCCCGCAACGCCCTCTCACCTTGGGTGAGCTTCTACAAACCGCTGCCTACCGGCGGCATGGGCCTTGGCCCAGAGGTGCACCCCCTCTTTCTTTAAATTTGTTGTTGCTCCTGTTGGGCTTGGCCCGGTATTGTTTTTGCTATAGAGCGCCCGCAAGCGTAGTTTAGTATCTAGCGCTCACCCCCTGTTGGGCCTGCTTAGAGCAGTTTCGGCCTGAAGCAAATATAATATTTTTTGGATATATTAATATTGGCAGATTTAGTTATATTTTTTTGCGATGCGAATATCTTTTCACCGGTAGCTCGGATCGCGACGCCTCAAACATGAAACTTGGTTAGTTTTTTGTGTAGAATAATAAAATGTGGTTCTTTGCCATGTTTGACATTGTTTACATGTTGTTTACCTGCTAATTACAACCCTTGCTACTATAAATGTAATAGGCCGTAACTTCTTAACCGTTGCTCCGATAAAAATGTTTCTTATATGTACCTTGACTAGAATTTCATGTAGGTTGTGAAAATGCTGCCCTTGCTTTCTAATAAAAATAATAAAACTGTGTTTAGGGCAGAACAGTACCAAATGCAATAATCATCGTGGGGTCCGTAATAGTCGCCATGTATAGGTTTTACCCCCCCATTTAAAGTGACTAGATTAGATAGTTCATTTATGCTTCACTTCTTTCCATGTTTGTGTGACATTCTATGCTTGAGTGATATGCCATGTTAACAACCTTTTCTCATGTTGTGTAGCTAAACCACTTGAACCATTCTAAATATGAGATATCGTCGTGTGTGACGAGTACTCCACTTAACCTGTTAGTAACCTCTGTCGACGATAATGGCAATACCGTGCGTTGTCTCGTGTTGCCTTCTTGTTGTTGTTTGTTGGGGATTGCTTCGTAGTAATAGATGCTTGCTCGCCGATTGCCTTTTCCAGTGTTTCCTTATTGTGTGCTCCCGCGGTTACTCTCGGAGACGTTGCGAGCTTGCGATCGACTACACCTTCGGCTTCGTCTTCTCATTAGGTAAGGGGGAGCATATATCATGCTTATAACTTTCAGCTCACTTGCGCCTAGGTGTATGATAGAACGATTGCTTGATCCTATGACTTCATATTCTTGGCTCTCAAATAAACCCAAACAACCATGTCCTCCACATCCCAGCAAACCTTGTTCGGCTATGTTACATTTATTGCTGCTCATCCACTTCTTAGTATGCATGCTAGGATGCTATCAACTGTTACCTCATGTTACTCCTTGGATTAGGCTATCACATTATTATATTGTTGTGGATGATATGATTATTATAATGTTGACCATATTCGATGAACGGTGGAAGGTCTAGGCTATCTTGCCTCGATGCTTTGTTCCATTCGAGTCACCTAGGTGCCGAGTTCCGGGTATTGTTGCTCTTGACGAGCGTGCCTAACCGCGTGTGGGATTCTATGGGCTCCCCTTTTCTTACCTACCTAGCTCCAAACAATTCTAGTGGTGGCCCAAGCTGATTTACCATTTGATCCCGTGTGTGACTGGTCTGCAACCAGCAGTTTTCGAAACAACCCGGACCAGTGGAGGCAGTGTTTCACGTTGGTCTAACCTGACCGGCTGAGTACCCGGGCTCAGTTGAGCAGACACGGATAATCCAAACCTGGAGTCATACGGTAGAGACCAGATCGAGAGCGCGGGCGGCTCCTAAGATGGATGTCGACTCACCGAGGGCCACCCAGAATTGTGCGTTGTTAGTTAGAGGGATTATGACGTCCGGATCTCTCGAAACAACTCTTCAATGAGTGTCTTTAACGGGCCCGACTGAGAGAGCCGGTGTACATGCAGAGCTTATAATGGGCAGTTGGTACACCCCTATAGGGTTAAATATTTTCGAGAAGCCGTGTCCATGGTTATGGACGACTTGAGACCTACTCCTTGTTTATAGAAAACAATAACTGAGATTATCTTAACAACTTGATCAATGTGTGTGTGCCTTGACTGCTTCCTCGTCGTCGGGATGCGAAGGGGAGGACAAGGATGGGATAGGTGTTATGTTTGCGTAAGTAGCTGATAGCAAGACTTGTTGGATGCGATTTCTCACCGAATGCTTGGCTTCTCATCTTACTCTAAATAGAACGTTAGCCACTCATATATTTCTAGTGCGGATGCAACCTCACCACTACCCCTCTTACCGTGAGAAGTTAGTTACAAGACTTGTTGATATAGCTCACCCCTTCTTTTCTCTTTTACACACGTTATGAAACGATCTTGGACTATAGAGTAGCTCGATGACCCTTCTTCTGGACGCCTTCGCGGAGACTCGACGACGACTAGTTAGGTGGATCCCGGCGGAGAGCCTAGACCTGCGTGGACGTGGAAATGGTCTATTTTACCCTTGCAACTAGGCATTTGATTGTAGTCTAAACTCAGACATGTATCTTCCATTGATGTAATGTAATTAAGGCAGTTATATGCCGATTGTATGAGATGTTGTATCCATGTATCTATAATATTGTGATATAATGTTGGAAATCCGGGGCATATGACATTGTCATATGTCGCGGTGGGACCGATATGTGCTTCGTCCCCAGATCTGGATGGAAACATCTAGATCTGGAACAGTACCGCATATCGGGCCTTACAGTACGCCAAAATAAATAGACCGAAATCCAACTGCATCTACTACTAATCATCCACCTTGATATATCTATCCAGAACCTGTCACTAGTATTAAGTTGCGAGCCCCACCCAAAGTGTAAACTCAAAGCAACAGACAACTGCATTAAAATAACTTTGCATAAAGTAAAAAAAAATCCTTGCAACCGCGGTTACAAGCACCGTTGTTTTCCCCCTTGTGGCGACAACACATCCCCTAGACTCATGTTTCTTTCACTCAAGCTATTCACCAGGGGGCATGAACCCACAATCAAGCATAACGCTTCCTCTTGGAGTGACTACCTACTACTTGGCCAAAGCAATAAACAGCAACAGAGAACATGCAAGAATTACACAAGAACTAAAATATAAAGATAAGAACAAAATATATTAGTCAACAACAATCTGAACAGTCTCATAATCCATCAGATCCCAGCAAACTCACCATAACAACAGCAGAAAGAATTTCATATGTGCCATGATCATGTAGGGCAGCTCACAAGGTCTAATCCATGAAGAACAAAGAGGGGAGGAGAACATCACATAGCTACTGATCATGGACCCATGGTCCAAGGTGGACTACTCACGGATCATCCAATAAGCGTCCATGATGGTGGAGAAGCTCCCGGAGGTCAATCCTCCCTCCGGCAAGGTGCCGAGAAGAGGTCTGTTGGCGCTCACGATCTTGGAAGCGCGGCGGCGGCAGAACAGAGGCGAGACTGAGAAAAAGGGTTCTGTCCTCGGAGTTTTTCCGTGACGGAGAATATATAGGCGAAGGAGGGCAGCCAGGGGGCCCACCAAGCGTCCAGGCGTCCCCTAGCGCGGCCCCACCCTAGGCCGTGCAGGGAGGGCGCCTAGGCCCCTGGTGGGTCCCCTCTGGCCCCTCCTTGGTGATTCCGGAAGCTTCCGAAGCGCTGATTTTTTATTGTATTTTCCCGAATTTTGGCACATTTTTATATGAGGGAAACCTATAATAAAAAACAGTAGAAAACAGGAACTGACACTGGGGTACACTGAGTTAATAGGTTAGTCCAAATATGATCAAAAGTGTATGAAAGTGTATCTAAAACACAGCAATATCACACAAAACATGCATGGAGCAAGCAGAAATTATAGATACGTTTGGGACGTATCAACATCCCCAAGCTTAATTCCTACTCGTCTCGAGTAGGTAAATGATAACAAGCATAATTTCTTTGGTGGCATGCTAAAAACCATATAAGAACTTTGTAAGTAAAGAAATCAAGGTATGTAATTCAATTCAAGTCATAACAAACAAGAGTCTATATTAGCATTGAAACAAGCAACATAAGAATATAAAGGTGCACGAGCTCTTTCTATCCGTGACTCAAATGTCTCCAGATGGTGTTTGCGTGCAAGAAGTGTGAGATGGGAATACGAGAAAAAAATATGTATTTGTTGAGAACTCAATCTACTAAAGTTTCACACTTAGTCTTCTTTGGAATCTTATCTTGACTCGTCCCTAGACCACTAGCCAGGTACAAGTCAATTTGATCCACTCCCTTTCGATATTTTGAGAACTCATGCAATGGATGAGCGTAAGCATGAGATTTGACACTTAGGATGGAAAAGAGAGAGATATGGTGGAGGAGGAAGATAAAAAAGGTGTGAAAGGCTCACATCAATGAGGACAATCATAGGCGAGCGAAAGCCAAATGACAGATATGATGTGAGGAATAGGGATTGCCATGCAATGGATGCACATATGAGCTAAGAAAAGCTCTCCAATGGAACTAGTGGGGGTGCATCCAACTTTCTAGCTCAAGAAGACCTAGAGCTCGTTTGAGGAGGTGCATCATTGGAATATACAAACCAAGTTCTATAGTGTGAAGGTCCCCACATAGATATATGCATATATGATCATCTGTGTGGAGCACAAGGTATAAGAGGGAGTACGAGTGTGGATCTTTCAAAAGGAATAGTAGTGTTGCCCCATTCTCTCTTTTTATTTCTTTTTCTCTTTTTTCTATTTTTTTGTATTTATTTGGTGGCCTCAACGGCTCTTTCTATTTAACTCTCATTTGTCCTCTTTGGGATCTTTTAAATTTGTCCTCTTTGGGATCTTTTCCTCACTTATGGGAAACACTATATTTTATAAGAGGTACTCAACATAAAGAAGATGTAGCTATCATGATGTATGCAAATGTATGCCTCTTCCAGTTTAGCAGGAACATGTATGATATGAAGATCAAGTCATGAGAAGGTGGATGTTGCATGGCAATATATCTCAGAAAGTCTATGTAAATTCCTTGATAGGTAGGTATGGTGGCTGATTTGAGGAAATATATAAGGAGGTTTATGATGACAGGGCATATCATGCCAAGGGTTTGGATGCACCGGCGAGGTGGATGCCAACTCTCGGAGTGAGAAGAGGGAAATGTGCGGTACCAGAGAGGCTAGCAAATATGAGGAGGTGGAAGTGTCAACTTTCAATACTTACATTAGTCCGAAGAACTCATGCACTTATTATCGGTAACTCTCAATCTAATAAGGAGGTTCACAAAGAGACAAGTACCCTGCGGAGGAGTGTATGGGGGTTTGGTTATCCTTGCGCATCCTCGACTCATGGTACGTGAGTGTACTCTAATATCCGATCCCTCCAAAGATTAGTGATCCATCTAGTAGCTAGAGTTCTTAACTAGTTTTTGTAGTTTTTGAAAATAAACACGGAGTTACCAAAATACGACACCTATCACTAATAGGCTAGAGCTCTAGACACCAAAGGTTCAAACATTACTCACAACAATACCTCAAAACTATTGCAAGTTACTACTACAATCGAATAGCAACCTCAATTACCTACTTAAAGACAAGACACTACTCAGTGCAACAACCAACTCTCTTAACAAGATAAACATGAAAACTAAATAGATTTCCAACAACAAACTAAACTGAAGCTCTTGAAAAAGATAAACATGAAAACTAAGAGTTAAACATGACATCAGCTACGAAAATATAAAGAACACACAACAAAAGAAAGATAAGCATGAAAATCCTATGATGTGTTCTAGTTTAAAGTGGAGTATCTTTATCTCCCACACAAAGTAAGCTGGGTTCTAACTTGTTATGAAAAATAATCAAAGATAAATAAAACTAAAAAGTAAACCTAAGAGCGGGACGCTCCAAGCAAAGCACATAACGCATGAAGTGATAAAAATATAGTGAGACGAAGGACGAACTGATGATTGTTGATAGAGAAGGGGATGCACGGGGCATGCCCAAGCTTAGACATTTGAGTCTCCTTGAATATTTATTGGGGATGCATGGGCGCATCCCCAAGCTTGAGCGTTTGACACTCCCAGATCTTCTTTCATCATTTTCCCTCGCACACTTGAAAACTCCCTTCATACATAACTCATCATAAGCTGATTAGAGAGGTTAGTACCCTTAATAAAATAATTTTCCTCTACTGGAAATAAATATTTTCTTCAAGGGTTACTGTTTCTCAAGATTGCCAGACAGTATTTGCAAATAAAAAGCTAGCGCAAGTCTTGCAAAAGTAAGGAAAGGCAAAATGTGGCAGAATTTGTGAAAAACAGAACAAAAGGTAGTAAATAATTGTTTCGGGGTATGTCTGCAACTCAAATCAAAACACTCAGAACAGACGCTCGAAATTCAATTGCATTTATCACTACCACTATCATTATCTCTTGTGTTTGATCCTTTGTAAATGGAAAGGCCGGAGGGATTGACAACCCCTCTGTACTCGTTGGGAGCAAATTTATTTGTATTTGTGTGCAAGTCCAGGTAAAGTAAGCAGCCTCAGTTGTGGACGAGGCCATTGTTCACTTTACCACTTACTTGTCGTCGTTGGATTTCTGCTGGTTTGATCTCAACCTTTGTATCTTTGCCAAGGGAAATTACCTCTACACTACATCTCAACCTTCCAGTTGGGGTAGCAAATGAGGAGCATACTTCAGTTCCATCAAGCATAATTTCTAGCGCCATTGCCGGGGATTCCACTCATCAAGATAGGGGAGTTCCACACTTTCTTTTATCTTTGCTTTTTCGTATTTTTAGTTTACTTTATCGTTTTTATCTTAGCGTCCTTTATAAAAAATAACAAAAAATTTCTTGTCTTGTTCTTGCTTGTTGCTACTATTATGGGTACCACTAAAAACACTAAGTTGTGTGACTTCACTAGTCACAACAAAATTGATTTATCTGCACTACTATTGCTACACCTTCCACTGCAGCATCTTCTTACGAAATTAAACTTGCTTTGCTGGTTATGAAAGAACAATTCTCTGGTGCTGCTGATGATGCTGCTTTACACTTGAATATTTTTTTTTACCTTTGTGATATGCAAAAGTATAAAGAAGTAGAAGGTGATATTGTTAATATTAAGCTTTTTTCCTTTCTCCTTGAGAGGAGGAGCTAAAATCTGGTTTCAATCCTTGCCTAGGAATAGCATAGATTCTTGGGATAAGTGCAAGGATTCTTTTATTGGGAAGTACTAGCCTCCTGCTAAGATTGTCCAATTGAGGAGTAATATTATGAATTTTAAGCAACTGGATAATGAACACGTTGCCCAAGCTTGGGAACGCATGAAATCTCTTGTTAAAAACTTCCCTACACATGGTTTGACTACTTGGATGGTTATCTAGACTTTTTATGCAGGCTTGAACTTTACCTCGCGGAACCTGTTAGATTAGGCCGCGGGAGGAAACTTTATGTCAACAACACTTGGTCCTGCAACAAAATTATTAGATGAGATGATGACAAACTATTCCCAATGGCACACCGAAAGAGCTCCAACAGGTAGGAAGGTAAACTCTATCGAGGAGCTCTCCTCCCTAAATGAAAAAGTTGACATGATCATGAATTTACTTACTAAGCAAGCTCCTATTGATCCACATGATGTTCCTTTGAATTCGTTGGTTTCTCAAGAGCAAGTTGATGTTAATTTTATCTCTCGGAACAATTTAAATAATAATGCTTATAGGAGTAATTTTCGTAGCAATCCTAGATTGTTCCCATCCAACAACTATGGGAACAACAACACTTATCCTAGCACCAAAAACCCCACTTCTGAATTAGAGAGCATTCTTAAGGAGTTTATAACTTCTCAAAAAGCCTTCAACAAGAGTGTAGAAGAGAAATTAGAAAAACTAGATAGCCTCTATTCGAAGGTTGACAACATAGCTCATGAGGTAGAATTGCTTAATATTAGAACTTCTCCCCTTGAGGAGAGGAATACTACACCCATGAATGCTATCCAATTCCAAATTAATGAGAATATTAGGAAACTAGCCAAACTTAAGGATAGATGGGCTAGAGAAAAAGAAGAGTAAGATAGAAGTAAGAGCCTTCCTACACACACTACTATCTCCACTATACATGTTGAGGATCCCAAATCTCTTAGCAACCAAGACATCCCTAGTCACACTGGACCTATTAATGTTGATGCTAAAACCTTAATCATAAAAACAAGAAGTTCCTATCACTCTAGAGACTACTAAACCTACAAGCTTAGATGACAACACCACCACTTTAATTAATGGTAGTGATCTTGATTTTGATAGTTGTAGTCTCTCAGAAGTTATCACCTTTTTTCAAAGAATGGCTAAAGACCCCCACACTAGCACACTTAACATTGCCTTTACTAAGCATATTACCACTGCTATTATCAAAGCTAGGGAGGAGAAGCTCAAGCTTGAGACTTCCATCCCTAGGAAGCTAGAAGATGGTTTGGATCCCATAGTAAAAATTAAATTGAATAAATTCTCTTGCTATGCTTTATGTCATGTTGGAGCTAGTGCCTCCGTTATGCCCAAAAGAATGTATGATATGCTTAATTTGAAATCTTTTTATACTTATTATTTTGGTGTTCACCTTCTTGGTTCTTACGTAAAGAAACCTTTAGGAAGGATTTATGATGTGCTCATTATTGTCAATGATAATTATGTTCCTGTTGATTTTCTTGTTATGGACATTGAATGTGATGCTTCATGTCCAATTATTTTGGTACGTCCTTTTCTTCGCACCGTTGGTGCTATCATTGACATGAAAGAGGGGACCATTAGATTTCAGTTCCCCCTCAAAAAGAGAAGGGAACAACTCCCTCGAAAGAAAATCAAGTTACCATATGAGTCCGTTACACGGGCAAGCTATTCTTTTGATTTTGATAAAACTTGATTTTCTTGTATCATGCCTAGCTAAAAGGCATAAAAGAAAGCGCTTGTTGGGAGGCAACCCAAGATGTTTTTATTTTCAGTTTTAGTGGTCTTGATGCTTGTTACTACTGTAGCAACATCATTGTATCTTTATTTTAAATATGTGTGCCAAGTTTTAGCCTCCGATTGCAAGAAGTTCAAAAGTTGTGACATGATGTCTAGAAACAAATTTTGTCCCCTTGACGGATAAATTTGGCTAAAACCACCAGAACATCTTTTTTATCTCAATTGTTTTGACAGAGTATTATATAAAATTGGCTTTCGTGCATCTGTTCTCAGTTTACTTATTTGAGTTGCAGAAGTACCCCAAAATTTTTTATTTATTACCCGTTGGTCTGGTTTTCACAGATTCTGCCACGTTTTTCCTTTTCTTCGTTTTGCAAACCTTAAGCTTGCTTTTTATTTGATATTTTTTAGAAATCATGCGAAACAGTAGCTCTTCAAGAATATCTTTATGTAACATCCCAAAATTCTCCGAATTTTGGAATGTTAATAAATTAAATAGATAATGATTGTTTGCTTGATGTGTTTGATTTTCTCTGGGATTTAAAACTTTTGGAGTTCTTTGAATATTAAAACGAGAGGGAATAAAATGACTTTCCCTAATATTCATAATTGATGTTTTGGGATTTATTTTTTTAAAAACAAAACCAACAAAATAAAATGAGGGAAGGTAACATGACTCCTTCAACTTATTAAAAGGTTGGAAAAGGTTTTAAATCTTTATTGGAATTCTTTTGATTATTCAAAATATTTTTCAACCAAAGGAAAATTCATTTGAAAGGATATAAAATGACTTATCCCCTTTTAAATAAAGTTGGAAATATTTAGAATATTATTTTAAAAGTTTTTTATTTTTTTTATTTTGAGTGTTATAAATAACTCTAAAATTAATTTAGAGATTTTATAATGCTAAGAGAGTTTTTATTTCATGGAAATGATTTGAAAAATATTTAAAAAAATTGAAAAAGTATTTCAAAGGGATATTTTATTTTACCAAATTATTATTGATGAAACAATTTTAAAATTTATATTTTCTTATTTAGAAATGGTTTGTCAATGTTTTTGACCAAATAAAAGTATTTTAAATAATTTTTTGGGTTTTATTTGATTTATGAAAAATATTTTATATTTAAATAAAGTATTTAGTAAAGGTTTTTATTTTTATTTACCTTTTTGGAAAATATTTTCTTTTTATAATTTTCTTTGTATTATTTGATGAATTTAGAATTTTATTTCATATTTTTCGGAGTTACGGTCATTTTTATTTTATTGTTTGAAGTTCGGTTTTTAGCGGAAAAGGAAAAAGTCCGCAGTCCGGCCCATTGGTTATTTTCTGCCCACGAGTGAATTTGAGCCCGAGTAGAATCCGTTTTGTTTTTTTCTCTGGCTATATATATTTTCAGAAAATTTCCTTTTTCTTTTTCCTTTTCTTTATTTTGGAAACCCTAGCCGCGGGACCCGCCCGTCGGGCCGCCGCCGCCACGTCACGCCGCCGCCGCCGCGGAAGTGCGCCGCCCGCCCCGGCCGGAGGGAGCCCCGACAGCCTCGCCGGAGTAGGCCGGGCCGAGGCCAAGACCGAGCGCCGCGCCGGCCATCCTCCTCTGCACCGGCCGCCGCGCCCCCCGTGCGCCACCCCGACGCCCCTCCACCGCGCCCCACGTCGCCGGCCACCATCCCACGTCGCCGGAGCACGTGCTGCCCTCGCCGGAGCATCGCCGGAGAAAATTCCGGCCAGATCCAGATCCAGGGACCCGATTGCTTTTTCGGAAGAAAGTTTATTCGCGAACGGGTCCTTTTGGCAGAAAACCCCCTGACCTCGCACCGGCGATATCTTCTACACCGTAAGTCGGATCGCGGTGAATCTTTTTGCTACGCGCTCATATTGTTCTGTACTTTTGCATGGTATCAACTTTTGCACACTTTGCACACTTTTGAATTTGAAGTTATTTAAATTCAAATTCAAATTCCGGTGGCCGTATCTTTTATACCGTTGATCCAAATCGAGTGGTTCTTTTTGCGTTGGATCTATCGTTCCATGTACTTTCTGTTTACATCATGTGTGCACAAAAATTCACAAGTTTATTGATCTGTTTATTTTCAAATTCAATTCAATGTTGCAACTGCTATGACCTGCGTTGTAGTATTCCGTTTCACGTGATTCTTTTTGCATATTGGATCATATGAGACATCTTATCGGCAATATCCACATACCATTCATATTGATATGATCTTTACCTTGATTCCATAATGCCTCGATCATACTTTTGTATCGACAACTCTTTATCCGTTGACTCTCTCGAGTTCACGTTCCACCGATCACCCTCGGCACATCCACACCTTTGCACTTCAAAACCTTTTTGTTTTGTTACTAAAACCTTTATGATTGTTTTGTTGATCTTATGTCATGTCCTTGTGGTGTGATTGCTTATTGAGTTCTTTCGTTGACGATAGATTGCTCGGAGTGTGACGAGTAGAGTTGACTGGAACGTGAGAGCGAAGATCTTCATCGAATGAATAAGTCAAGTGATACTTTGACCATACTCATACCTATATTTTCTATATGCATTATTTTAGGAAATATCACTCTATTGCATTGATAGGTAGTTTACTTTACTGTTGCTGCAAACCAGTTAGGATAGCCACATGTTTTGACTTGTCTACCGTAGATCAACCTAGCACGTGTTGTTACTTTATTGCTATGCTTTATAGACGTGGTTTGGGTTGTGAGAATTCATGGAGTGCATGTGAGCTATTTAATAAACTGTGTAGCAACTTTATAATAAATAGAAATCACTTCTGGACGGGCGGGTTGCATCCCGGTAGTTGTGGCTCGGTTGAGGACAGTGCCGGGGTTAAATGCACCCAATGGTTGTTTGGCGGTGAACCGGGTGCGTCATGGTGTCTACCCTCTCACGCAGTGGGCGCCGTCCAGGCTCAAAAAGATCAGACATGCAATATTACTAGTAGCTTCCGTGTACAGCCACTGGCTATATGGGCTCTGGCTTAGATGAGTAAGTTGTGGGGAACCTGGCCCTGGTAGCTAGCTGATGTAGAATTGTGTTAGGTGTACCGGCTACCAAAGGGTGGAGGCAACCTCTTCAGAAAGTCTTTGTCTCAATCTTCGGGTTGAGTCCAGTGGGGAACGTGTACAAACCTCTGCAGAGCGTATAAACTGATCATGATTAGCCGTGTCCACGGTTACGGACGAACTTTGAGCAATTAGTCAGTACTGTTGGTGAATGATCTTGACAGATGAACACTTAATAATAATTTGGTTGGGACAAGAGTAGCATGGGTTGCTGTGTGTCTCAGGTAGAACTCAACTTAAAATTTTGACTAGTTTAGTTCAGGAGAAAATTGGATTTCTGCAAAACTAAACCATAAGCCTTTCCTTTGACTTACCTTGCATGTAGTTGTAGGTCCTTTATATAAACTTTTCCGTGTCACTTGCCGTACAAATCAGATGTACTGACCCGTTGTCGGGCTGTAACCTTCGGTGTTGCAGGTTTTTCAGACGATCAGTAACGTGCGTTAGGGGTTGCGAGTCTACACTCAGCATGTTCGCATGTGGCTGTTGATGGGACTCCACGTTATTTGTTTTTGCCTCCGCTATATTTATATTGAATAAGCTAGCCTTGAGCCATGCAACTTGTTATTTATTTACTCTGGATCATACGTTGTAATAATGATGCACTTGTACTTTGATATACATCTATAATACTGTGTGTGCCAGCGAGTTCGATCCAGGGACTGGCACTTGAGCACAGAGACTCCAATTCTGTGTGAATTGGGTCGTTACACTTTATTTCCAGTAGAGAAAAATCATTTTATCATGGGGACTAACTGTAAGGCCCGATATGCGGCACTGTTCCAGATCTAGATGTTTCCATCTAGATCCGGGGACGAAGCACATATCGGTCCCACCGCGACATATGACACTGCCATATGCCCCAAATTTCAAACATGATATCACAGCATTACAGCTACAAGGATACAACATCTCATACAATCGGCATACAACTTCCTGAATACAATATGTCAACGAAAGATACATGTCTGAGTACATACTACAATCACACGTCTATTGGCAAAGGTAAAACACACCATTCCCGTAACCACAGGGTCCAGGCTCTCCGCCGGGATCCGCCTAACTAGTCGTCGTCGAGTCTCCGCGAAGGCGTCCAGAAGAACGGTCGTCGAGATCCTCTGAAGTCCAAGTTCGTTTTCATAACGTGCGTAAAAGAGAGAAGAAAGAGGTGGAGCTATATCAACAAGTCTTGTAACTAACTTCTCACGGTAAGATGGGGGTAGTGGATGAGGTTGCAGTCGCAATAACATGTTATAAGTGGCTAATGGTCTATTTAGGGTAAGATGAGAACCAAGCATTCGATGAGGAATCGCCTCCAACAAGTCTTGCTATCAGCTACTTATGCAATCATAACACCTATCATATCCTTGTCCTCCTCTTTCATCACCCAATGAAGAAGAAGCAGTCAAGGCACATACACATTGATCAAGTTTTAATTATGATTCAGTTGATGTTATCTATGATCAAGATGTAGGTTCCAAGTCATCCATAACCGTGGACACGGCTTCTCGAAAAGATTTAACCCTGCAGGGGTGTACCAACTGCCCATTACAAGGATCCGCACGCACGCCCATCTCTCTCAGTTGCTACCCATCACAGGCAACCATTTTATGATTTAGTTCTGAGAGATCCAAAATGACAGGTCCCTCTAACTAACAACGCACAAATCTGGGTGGCCCCCGGTTCGTCGACATCCAACTCAAAAGCCGACCGCGCTCTCGAATCGGTCTCTACCATCTAGATGATGTCAGGATAACCTACCCTCGCCCGGGCAGGCTCCCTAGCTTCCAGGTGTGGACCAACAGGATATACCATCCGACTGGCCTGATTTTTTGGAAATCCGCGAGGCCGGTCAACTCGCACAAACACAGTTTGAAAATGGTAAAATCAGCTTTGGCCACCACTAGAAATGTTTGGAGCTAGATAGGTAAGAAGATGGGACCCCATAGCATCCAACACGTGGTTAGCCACGCTCAGTCTTAGAAGCCATACCAGGAACACTGATCCTAGGTGACTCGAATGGAACAAAGCGTCGGGGCGGGGTAGCGTAGACCTTCCATCCTTCGTCGAATATAGTCAACATTATAATAATCATATCATCCACAATAATATAATAATGTGATAGCCCAATCTAAGGAGTAACAGGATAAACAGTTGATAGCATCCTAGCATGCATACTAAGCAGTGGCTGAGAAGCAAGCAATAGTAACATAGATGAACAAGGTTTGCTGGGATGTGGAGGGTATGGATGTTTGGGTTTATTTGAGAGGCATCAATATGAAGTAGTAGGATCAAGAAATCGTTCTATCCTACACCTAGGCGTAAGTGAGCTGAAAGTTATAAGCATGATATATGATACCCCTTACCTGACGAGAAGACGAAACCGAAGGTGTAGTGGATCGTAAGCTCGCATCGTCTCCGAGTGGGACCCATGGAAGCATACAAGAAAGAAACACTAGAAAAGGAAATCGACGAGCAAACATCTATTACTACTAAGAAATCACGAGCAAGCATCAACAAGAAGGCAACACACTATGTTATCGCATCTGTCATCGAGAGAGGTTACTAACAGGTTAAGTGGAGTACTCGTCACACACGACGATACCGCATGTTTACAATGGTTCAAGTTGTTTAGCTACACAACATGAGAAAAGGTTATTAAAATGGCATCTCACTCAAGCATGGAATATCAAAAAATCATGACAAGAGGTGAAGCATAAGATAAACTATCTAATCTAGTCACTTTAGGTGTGTGTGTGTGGGGGGGGGGGGGGTAAAACCTATACATGGCAACTATTATGGACCCCACGATAATTATTGCATTTGGTGCTGTTCTGACCTAAACCATATTTTAAGTTGGTTAACAGTAGAAAACAATGGCATAAACACAAAGTACATGAAATTATAATCAAGTTACATATAAAGAACACTCCAAACGGAGTCACGGTTAAAGAGATACAAGCATCACAAGTTACGGGTACATGCTGTTAACATCAGGGAGCATACTTTAGAGCAATGAAACCATTAGCTACTGAATTAAAACATGCACCAAAATGATGTGGATCAACAGTAGACATGACAAGGATGGCATGGCAACAAAGTTTCATGTATATGAGCATCAGGAACAAGTAATTGTAACTCATGCAAAAAGCAAGAATATACTACTGGTCTGGGGACTTAGTGAAAAACAGGGCATGTGACAGAAAACAGCAGGGTTGCACTTTGGGATCTTGATAACGATATGAACAATAACCATATCATGGAAAATAAAAGCATGGCATCAAAGTACACATATAAATGAGAAATTAATTACATTGGAGGTAAAGCATATGAAGCATGGATCACTAACTATAAGGAATAAAAGTAGAAAATTTATATAAACAGCACCACATGCTAACAGGGTCACCACTTTGGAGCAAGATATGAAATAGCTACAACAGGCAAACATGGAAAAGGAATGCATCTAAATGAAGTACACATGATTCTTAACACGTACAAGAAAGAATCAAATGCATAGGCCTCATGGATGTGACACAATCATCAACCAAAGTTGCAAGAAAATAACAGGAGCAACAACTAACAGAAAGTAGCAGCAGTTAATGTTCTGGTGCCCACATCAACAGTGATTTAGATGAACTATATGACCTCAAATCAATTAACTCACTAAAGCAAAAAAAGTTAGAGTACATCACCACCAACAATTTTCATTTTGAACGCATCTCCAGACGACCTACGGATCTCTCGCAAATCTAATCGAAAACAGATACAGCAACACAATTTTCATAGACTTAGAAAAAAAGCAGTATGAAAAAAAAGAGGAGGCCTCACCATGGGCCAAGCCCATCTGGCGTGAGCGGCGGATAGTAGGCGACGCCCATGGGAGAGAGGAAGGCCGACGACTGCTTCTTGGCTTGGCTGCGCGAGAGGCTTGGTGGTGCTGGGCCCACGTGGCGTTGGAGGTGGGGGAGGCGGCTCACCGGAGCACGACTATGGCGACGCGAGGCGGCTGCTGGCCGGCCAGCGGCGCGTTCGTGGAGGCGGCGGAGGACACGGGCTGGCCGCGGCCCGGTTCGGCCCGACGGCGTGGATCTCGGCCCGGCGGGGCCCGACCGGCTGGGAGGCTGCTGGATCTCTCCAGGGGGTGACGTGGCGGCTTTCTGGCTCTCTGATTCAAGATCTGGCAGTCAGGTATGAATTGGATCTACGATTTCAAGGTGGAGGGCGTCTAGGGGTAGATCTGGGATATTTTGGAGGGGCTGGCTGCAATTTTTGTATTAGGGAAACCCTAGAAATGGTAGGGGAGGTGGTGGTCTATATATAGGCTGGCCTGAATGGCAGGTTTACGCAAATGCCCCCGGGTTTTCTCTCTCGCGCGTCCGGTACTCCACGTTTCTGACCGCCGGGAGTCCATACGACCTTCGGTTCGGGCAAAATCTCGAACCACGCGCTCAGCGCGGCGAGCCCGTCAGTCTTACCTCACTTCGATACCGTTCCAAGAATATTTTCTGGCACCCAATAAAATAATCCGTTTATTAAGTAAACGCGGTTTTCGTTTCGATGGCTGGTCTTGTGCCGGAAGTCGCGACGGTGCTCGGGTGAAACCCGGTGTTGCAACGGTCGTGTGCCGTTTGGGAAAAAGGTTTAGTCACGCATGCCGGTACGAGAAAGAGGGGGAGAATATTCACTGATTAATAATTCAGCGAAGCAAATAATGCAAACAATTCTAACAACCAACAAAATAAAGTTACAAACAAAGTTTTTAATTTTGGTGAAAATCCCGGGCTGTTACATTAACCACTCTAATCAGCTTATGATGAGTTTCATATGAAGGGAGTTTTGGAAGTATGTGAAGGAACATGATGAAAGAAGATTCAGGAGTGTCAAGCGTTCAAGCTTGGGGATGCCCCCATGCACCCCGAAGAAATATCCAAGGTTACTCAAGCATCTATGTTTGGGGATGCCCTATTGCAAGTTTTAGTTCGTCCTTCTCCATACTATATTTTTATCGCTTCATATGTTATGTGCTAGACTTGGAGCCTCTCGCTCTTTAATTTTTAGTTTGTTTTAGTTTTGCTTTCTGTTCATAACAAGTTGGATCCTAGCCTTCCTTGTTTGGGAGAGAAACATGCTTCACTCCACTGTAAAACAAAACATAGGCTTGCATGCTTATCTTCCTTTTGTGTGTGTGTTCTTTATCTGTTTCATTGCTGCTACCATACTTAGCTCTTAGTTTTCATGCTTATATTTTTAATAGCTTTTTTTTAGGTTGTTCTAGGAACTCTGTTGAGTTTTCATGCTTATCTTGTTTAGAGAGTTGGCTTGTTGCACTGAGTTGTGTGTCTTGCATGAGTAGGTAATTAAGGTTTCTATTAAAAGTGTAGTAGTAACATGCATAGTTTTGAGGTATTGATTAGAGTAATGGTTGGACATCAGGGTGCCAAGATCTTGAACCTATTAGTGATAGGTGTCATATTTTGGGAAATCCGTGCTTATTTTCAAAAACTACGAAATTTAGTTGAGAACTCTAGCTACTAGATGGGTCGCTAACCTCTAGAGGGGTTGGAATATATAGAGTACCCTCATGTACCATGGGTCGATGATGCGCAAGGATAACCAAACCCCCACCATCTCATGACTTGATCTTCATGTCATACATGATTTTTCTTGATCAAGGAGCCGCATGCTAGTTGTCTTTGCCCTTATTATTGCTACATGACGCGCTAGTATCATTGCATATCCTGCTACACTGGCAGAGGCATACATTTGCATACATCATGATAGTTTTCATTATTCTTTATGGTTGAGTACTTCTCGTAAAGTGTGAAGAATTTCTATATTCTTGTAAAATATAGAGTGTTGCCCTTAAGTGAGGAAAAGATCCCAAAGAGGACAAATTAAAAGAACCCAAAGAGGACAAATGAGAGATAAATAGAAAGAGCCAAAGAGGCCACAAAAATACAAAAAATAGAAAAAGAGAAAAAAAAGAAATAAAAAGAGAGAAGGGGCAAAACTACTATTCCTTTTGAAAGGTCCACCCTCGTACTCCATTGCTATATTTGTACTCCATAGAAATTATCATTCATGCATAACTATGTGGGGACCCTTTTACTATAGAACTTGGCTTGCATATTCCAAGGACAAGCCTCCTCAAATGAGCTCTAGGTCTTCATGAGCAAGCAAGTTGGATGCACCCCCACTAGTTACATTGGAGAGCTTACCTTAGCTCATATGTGAATCCGTTGCATGTCAATCCCATCTCCTCAAATCATATCTATCATTTGGCCTTGTCTCGCCTATGATTGTCCTCATTGATGTGAGCCTTTCACACCTTTCTTTCTTCCTTCGCCATCGTTTATCTCTTTTCCATCTTAAGTGCTAACATATCTTGTTCACACTCATCCATTGCATGAGTGCTCAAAGTCGAAAGGGAGAGGATCAGTTTGAATTGTACCTGACTAGTGGTCTGGGGATGATTCAAAATAAGATCCTGAAGAATACCAAGTGTGAAACTTTAGTAGATCGAGTTCTCAATTAAACTATATATATTTTTACTCTCTTAATCCGATCTCCCATTGCTTGCACGTAAACACCATTTGGAGACATTCGAGTCACGGACAGCGAGAGCTCTCGCACCTTTATGCTTATACTTTGCAAGAATTAATACTAAGACTCTGTCTTGTTATTGTCTTGACTTGAATATCATATCTTACTTGCTTTACTTTGAAGTTCTTATAAGTGTGTGTTAGCATGTCACCACAGAAATTATCTCTGTTATAGTTTACCAACTTGAGGTCGAGCAGGAATTAAGCTTGAGGATGTTGATACGTCCCAAACGTATCTATAATTTCTTCTTGTTCCATGCACTTTTATGTGACATTGCTACATGTTTTTCTACACTTTTATATCATTTTACACATATTTGGACTAACCTACTAACTCAGTGCACCCAGTGTCCGTTCCTGTATGCTGATGTCTTTAGTTGTAGTGTTTTTTCGCCAATTTAAAATGCCAGAAAAATTCCAGAAAAATCAGAATAAAAATCAGCGTTCAGGAAGCTTCCGGAAGCACCGAAGGAGAGCCGGAGGGGGGCCACCCCCCTCCAAGGAGGTCAGGTGGTGCGACCCCACCCCTGGCTACGCCACTAGAGCGCCTGGGAGGTGGGCCCAACCTCTGGTTCGCCCCTTCGGCTTATTTTTACCCCTCGCCCAGGAAATCCTCGAGGAGAACCCCACATCGTGAATTATCTCTCTGTTCTGCCGCCGTCGCGTTCCGAATATCGGGAGCGCCTGATGCTAGTGAGGAAATACTTCTCGCCCCTTGTTGGTTACCCCAAGTGGAAGGTTGATATGTAGAATAGCGGCAAATGTCCCTTGGCAAAGATACCAAGGTTGAGAGTCAATCCAGTAGGACTCCAGCAACGACAAGTAGGTGTCTTCTAGTCTGGCGCTTACAAAAGATGTGGACCTGCACACAACAAATAACTTTCCTCCCAACGAGTACAAAGGGGTTGTCAATCCCTCCGGTGTTTACACAGGATCAAACAACAGATGATAGATAGTGATAACTTCAACTAGAAAGTAAAAGCAAGAAGTAAATTGAGGGTGTAAACAGTGGTGGAAATATGGAGCGGGGTCCCATGATGTTCACTAGTGATGTCTCTCTCCCAAAAGACGATAAAAATCTATGTGAGGTAAATAAATTACAGCTGGGCAATTGACATGATTACGGGCGCAAACCAATGCTAAGTATGCTACAAAAGAAAGGAAGAGACTCATAAGCATGGTCAGTACGCCAAGATAAGTAGACCGAAATCCATCTCCATCTACTACTAATTTTCCACCTTGAGATATCTATCCAGAACATCTCGCTGGTATTAAGTTGCGAGCCCCACCCAAAGTTTATACCCAAAGCAACAGACAATTGCATTAAAAGAACTTTGCGTAAAGTAAACAATCCTTGCAACTGTGTTTACATGCACCGTTGTCTTCCCCCTTGTGGCAACAACACATCCCCTAGACTCATGTTTCTGTCACTCAAGCTAGTCATCAGGGGGCATGAACCCACAATAAGGCATAACGCTACCTCTTGGAATTACTATCTCCTACTTGGCCAAAGCAATAAACAACAACGGAGAACATACAAGAATTACTCAGGAACACAAATATAAAACAGAAGAACAAAATATATCACTCATCACAATCTGAACATAGTCTCATAATCCATCAGATCCCAGCAAACTCAACATAGCAACAACGGAAAAAATTACATATGTGCCTTGATCATGTAGGGCAGCTCACAAGGTCTAATCCATGAAGAACATAGAGGGGGAGAGAACATCACATAGCTACTGATCATGGACCCATGGTCCAAGGGGGACTACTCATGGATCATCCGGGAAGGGTCCATGATGGTGGAGAAGCTCCCGGAGGTCAATCCTCCCTCTGGAAGGGTGCCGGGAAGAGGTCTTCTGGTGCTCCCGATCATGGAAGCATGGCTGCGGCGGAACAGTGGCGAGATCGCGAAAAAGGGTTCTGTCCTCGAGGATTTTGGGACGAAGGAAATATATAGGCGAAGGGGGCAGCCAAGGGGGGCCACCACGGCTCCAGGCCGCACCCGGTGCGGCCCCACCCTAGGCCGCGCCCACATGGCGCCTGGAGCCCTAGTGGGTCCCCTCTGGCCCCCCGTCGGGACTATGGAAGCTTTCGTTGCTCTGATTTTTTATATATATTTCCCGGAATTTTTCTAGCATTTTACGTAATGGGAAAACCTGAAATCAAAAGACAGCAGAAAACAGAAACTGGCACTAGGGTGCATTGAGTTAATAGGTTAGTACAACTATGATTAAACGTGTATGAAAGTGTATTAAAAGCATAGCAATATCACCCAAAATATGCATGGAGCAAGAAGAAATTATAGATACGTCCTCGAGTAGGTAAATGGTAACAAGCATAATTTATGTGGTGACATGCTACCAACCATAAAATAAGTTTTAAGTAAAGAAATAAAGGCATGTAATTCAATTCAAGTGATAACAGGCAAGAGTCTATATTAGCATTGAAACAAGCAACATAAGAACATAAAGGTGCAAGAACTCTCGCTGTCCGTGACTCGAATGTCTCCAAATAGTCTTTGCGTGCAAGAAGTGGGGGATGGGAATACGAGAGAGAAAAATATTTGTTTGTTGAGAACTCAATCTACTAAAGTTTCACACTTAGTCTTATTTGGAATCTTATCTTGATTCGTCCCTAGACCACTAGCCAGGTACAAGTCAAACTGACCCACTCCCTTTCGATATTTTGAGCACTCATGCAATTGATGAGCGTAAGCAATAAAGTTGACACTTAGGATGGAAAAGAGATAGAGATGGTGTAGGAGGAAGACAAAAATGTGTTAAAGGCACACATCAATGATGACAATCATAGGAGAGAGAAAGCCAAATGATAGATATGATGTGAGGAGTAGGGATTGCCATGCAACGGATGCACATACGAGCTATGGAAAGATCTCCAATGGAATTAGTGGGGGTGCATCCAACTTGCTTGCTCAAGAAGACCTAGAGCTCACTTTATGAGGCTCATCATTGGAATATACAAGCCAAGTTCGATAGTGTAAAGGTCCCCACATAGCTATATGCATATATGATCATCTCTATGGAGCACAAGATATAGGAGAGAGTATGAGTGTGGATCTCTCAAAAGGAATAGTAGTGTTGCCCCCTTCTCTCTTTTTTTTCTTTTTTTTGTATTTTTTCGTGGTCTCAATGGATCTTTCTATTCAACTCTCATTTGTCCTCTTTGGGATCTTTTAATTTGTCCTCTTTGGGATCTTTTCCTCACTTAGGGGCAACACGCTATTTTACAAGAAGTATAGAAGATCTTTCACACTTTAGAAAAGTACTCAACATGAAGAAGAAGCTATGATGATGTATGCAAATGTATGCCTCTTCCCGTGCAGCAGGAACATAAATGACATGAAGGTCAAGTCATGAGAAGGAGCATGTTGCATGGCAATGTATCTCGGAAAGGCTATGGAAATGCCTTGATAGGCAGGTATAGTGGCTGTTTTGAGGAAAGATATCAGGAGGTTTATGATGAGAGAGCGTATCATGCCAAGGATTTGGATGCACCGGCGAGGCAAACGCAAAGTCTCCGAGTGAGAAGAGGGCAATGTACGGTACTGAAGAGGTTAGAAAATATGGGAAGGTGGAAGTGTCAACTTTCGAGTACTTACATTAGTCCGAAGAACTCATGCACTTATTATCGGTAACTCTCAATCTAACCAGGAGGTTCACAAAGAGACAAGTACCCCGAGGAGGAGTGCATGGGGGTTTGGTTATCCTTGTGCATCCTCGAGTCATGGTACGTGAGTGTACTCTAATATCCGATCCCTCCAAAGATTAGTGATCATACTAGTAGCTAGAGTTCTCAACTAGTTTTTGTAGTTTTTGAAAATAAACACGGATTTCCCAAAATACGACATCTATCACTAATAGGCTAGAGCCCTTGACCCCAAAATTTCCAACATTACTCACAACAATACCTCAAAACAATTTCAAGTTACTACTTCAATTGAATAGCAACTTCAATTACCTACTTTAAGTCAAGACACACAACTCAATGCAACAAGCAAACTCTCTAAACAAGATAAACATGAGAACTCAAGAGAGTTACAACAACAAACTAAACAAAAGCTCATAAAAATATAAGCATGAAAACTAAGAGCTAAACATGACAGCAGCTACGAAAAGATAAAGAACACACAACAAAAGAAAGATAAGCATGAAAATCCTATGATGTGTTCTAGTTTAAAGTGGAGTGTATTTCTCTCCCACACAAAGAAATCTGTGTTCTAACTTGTTATTAACAGAAATCAAAGCTAACGAAAAGTAAAGAACAAGACGCTCCAAGCATAGCACATAACGCATGAAGTGATAAAAATATAGTGTAACAAGGACGAACTGATAATTGTTGATGGAGAAGGGAATGCATGGGGGCATCCCCAATCTTAGACGCTTGACTCTCCTTTAATATTTCTTGGGGGCGCATCGGGGCATTCCCAAGCTTGATCGTTGACACTCCCGGATCTTCTTTCATCATCTTCCCTCGCACATTTGAAACCTCCCTTCATACATAACTCATCATATGCTGATTAGCGAGGTTAGTACTCACAATAAAACAATCTGCCTCTACTGGAAATAAAGTTTTTCTTGAAGGGCTACTGTTTCTCAAGATTTCCAAAAAGTTGTTTCAAATAAAAATCTAGCGCAAGACTTGCAAAACTAAGGAAAGGCAAAACGTGGCAGAATTTGTGAAAAATAGACCATTAGGTAGTAAATAATTTTTTTGGGGTACTTCTGCAACTAAAATAAAAAAACTCAGATCAGACGCTCGAAAGCTATTTGTATAGAGCATGCTGTCAAAAAAAATTCAGATCAAAAATATGATCTGGTGATTTATCGTGAATTGTTTCGTCCAAGGACATAATCTGTTTTCTGGACAGCATGTCACAACTTTTGAACTTTCATACAATCAGAGGCTAAACTTGGCACAAAGCTTGAAAATAAAGAGACAATGATGTTTCTACAGTAGTAATAATCATCAATACCACTAAAAACCAATGAAAAAAATAGCGGGCTATTTCTCGGTTATTAGCGCGCTATAGCTTAATTTGAGGGGCTACGCTATATTAGCCAAAAGTTACCACTATAGTGCTATTGACGTTTTTAGTGCGCTAAATTGCGCAAAACTTGGTAACGTTATTAGCATGCTATTTTTTTCTTTGTTTTAGGTGAAGATGATGGGCAATATGGTGGTTCATCTAGTTCATCTGAAGGTGATGTCAATTATTCTGATTAAAAGTTTAAAACAATTTGTCTTTTAGAGTTTATTACTTTGTTGTGCGTGGATTTAAGCCTCATATTTGTATTTGGGCCATGGATTTGGCCTTGACATTCGAATATGGTTACAGGTTATGCATGTATTTCTTTTCGAAAAAAATTTAATGTTAAAATGCCTGAAATTCTAAATATTTGGGTTAGTTCTCGCAATTTTTTTCATCAAGCTATTTTAAATGTAACTTTGCTAATCCCGCTATATCTTCTGTAGCTTCTGAAGAAGGGCCACACTATTTTTGATAGCACGCTATTTTAAACCTTGCTAAAAACAGAAGGAAAAACATCTTGGGTTGCCTCCCAACAAGCGCTTTCTTTAACGCCTTTAAGCTAGGCACAAAGCAAAGATAAGAATCAAGTTGTACCAATTGAACCATCATCAAGATCATCAAAAAGATCTTCAATTGTACAACTAGTTTTAAGAGGTTTTTCAAATAAAGGTCTAATGAAGATACTTCTAGGGATGAAAGTAAAAGGCGGAAAATCAATTGGAGTCTTATTTATAAATCTATCTAAGAGAGGTATTTCTTAAAAAATTTAGAGTTTCAACTCCCTTGGCAATAAGTGGGTTGTTTTTGGGTCGAGGAACCTTAGGGACGTAAGCGAACTTAGGTTCCTTCTTTGCTAGAGTTTCTACCTTTTTGGTTTTGATTCAGGAGAAAGTAGTTCCTAAAGTGTCAATAATTTCCTCAATCTTATCTATCCTAGAGGGATCCAAATCATGGGATTTGATGGTCTCCAAAGTTTTGATAATTTTATGCATGGAGCTATCAAGTCTATTCAAATTCCCTTGAATCTTACGATCCAACTCATTTATCTTATTGATGCTTGGTATTTCTAATTATATCTGTTCAAGTTTTTTCATAATGTGTATTAGAGTGAATCCTCTTGAATGCTAGCAACAGGGATACTTCCAACAAGATTTTCAATAACATTAAGAGATTGATAGCAGTATCAACAAATTTGGGCTTCTAGGAAATGCCCATTGATAGCAGTATCTAGAATGAACCTTTTCCAAGGAGTAATTCCAACATAAAAGTTTCTAAGCAGGATAGTAATGGATTGCTTCTTTGTGGCACTTTTTTGAGAATCATTAATTCTATACCAAGCATATTTTATACTTTCTCCACCTCTTTGTTTAAAGGTGAGCACTTCTGCCTCAACAAAGGCAAAAGGACCAGACATAATGACAACTACTAGCAAGTTAAAATTTTTTTTGTGGTTTTTTATAAAGGACACAAAAGCAAAAACTGAAAGGTAAACTAACAAGACTAAAAACTAAGATAAAATATAGCGTGAAACTCCCCTATCTTGTCGATTGGAGTCCCAGGCAACGACGCCAGAAATTTTCTTGATGCTAGCGAGGAAATACTTCTCGCCCCTCGTTGGTTACCCCAAGTGGAAGGTTGAGATGTAGTGTAGCGGCAAATTTCCCTTGTCAAAGATACCAAGGTTGAGAGTGAATCCAGTAGGACTCCAGCAACGACAAGTAGGTGTCTTCTACGCTAGCTCTTACAGAATACGTGGACCTGCGCACAGCAACAAAAAACTTTGCTCCCAACGAGTATAGAGGGGTTGTCAATCCCTCCGGCCTTGCCGTTTACAAAGGATCAAACACAATAGATAATAGATAGTGATAACTGCAACTATAAATTAAAAGCCAGAAGTAAATTGAGGGTGTAAAGAATGGCGAAATATGGAACGGCGTCCCATGATGTTCACTAGTGACGTCTCTCTCCCAAAAGACGATAAACAGCTATGTGAGGTAAACAAATTATAGCTGGGAAATTGACAGGTTTACGGGCGCAAACCAATGCTAACTATTCTACAAAAGAAAGGAAGAGGCTCAACAACATGGGTGGTATGCCAAGATAAGTAAATCTAAATCCATCTGCATCTACTACTAATCATCCACCTTGAGATATCTATCCAGGACATCTAGCTGGTATTAAGTTGCGAGCCCCACCTAAAGTGTAAACCCAAAGCAAAAGACCACTGCATTAAAAGAACTTTGCTTAAAGTAAACAATCCTTGCAACCATGGTTACAAGCACCATTTTTTCCCCCTTGTGGCAACATGACATCCCCTAGACTCATGTTTCTGTCATCAGGGGGCATGAACCCACAATCAAGAAAAACGCTCCCTCTTGGAGTTACTACCTACTACTTGGCCAAAGAAATAAATAGCAACGGAGAACATGCAAGAATTACTCAAAAACACAAATATAAAAGAGAAGAACCAAATATATTACTCATCACAATCTGAACATAGTCTCATAATCCATCACATCCCAGCAAACTCAACATAGCAACAGCAGAAAGAACTACATATGTGCCTTGATCATGTAGGGCAACTCACAAGGTCTAATCCATGAAGAACAAAGAGGGGGAGAGAACATCACATAGCTACTGAACATGGACCCATGGTCTAAGGGGGACTACTCACGGGTCATCCGGGAAGCGTCCATGGTGGTGGAGAGGCTCCTGGAGGTCAATCCTCCCTCCGGCAGGGTGCCGGGAAGAGGTCTTCTGGTGCTCCTGATCTTAAAAGCGCGGCGGCGGCGGAATAAATGCGAGATCGTGAAAAAGGGTTCTGTCCTCGGGGGTTCCAGGAGGAAGGCAATATATAGGCGAAGGGGGGCAGCCAGGGGGCCGCCAGGGGTCCATGCGCCCCCCGGCGCGTCCCCACCCTAGGCCGCGCCCACAGGGCGCCTAGAGCCCTGGTGGGTCCCCTCTATCCCTCTTCGGGACTATGGAAGCTTCCGTTACGCTGATTTTTCGCGGAACTGTTCTGGCATTTTACGTAGTGGGAAAACCTAAAATAACAAGACAGAAGAAAACAAAAACTGACACTGGGGTGCACTGAGTTAATAGGGTAGTACAAATATGATCAAAAGTGTATAAAAGTGTATTAAAAGCATAGCAATATCACCCAAAACATGCATGGAGCAAGCAAAAATTATATATATGTTTGGGACGTATCACCGCCAGAAGACTTCTTCCCGACACCCTGACGGAGGGAGGATTGACCTCCGGGAGCCTCTCCACCACCATGGACGCCTCTCGGATGTGCCGTGAGTAGTCTCCCTTGGACGATGGGTCCATGATCAGTATCTATGTGATGTCTTCTCTCCACCCTTGTTCTTAAATGTTTAGACCTTGTGAGCTACCCTACATGATCAAGCCGTCTATGTAATTTTCCTGCTGTTGCTATGCTGAGTTTGCTGGGATCTGATGGATTATGAGATTATGTTCAGATTGTTATGAGTTATATATTTGGTTTACCTTTTATATTTTGTACTTAGTAATTCTTGCATGTTCTTCGTTGCTTTTTATAGCTTTGTCCAAGTAGTAGATAGTAACTCCAAGAGGGAGCGTTATGCATGATTGTGGGTTCATGCCCCCCGATGTCTAGCTTGAGTGATAGAAACATGAGTAGGGGATGTGCTATTGCTACCATGGAGAAAACAACAGTGCTTGTAACCGCAGTTGCAAGGATTGTTTATCTTACTCATAGACTGTTAATGCAATTGTCTGTTGCTTTGAGTTTACACTTTGGGTGGGGCTCGCAACTTAATACTAGCGAGATGTTCTAGATAGATATCTCAAGGTGGATGATAGTAGTAGGTGCAGATGGGTTTCGGTCTACTTGTCTTGGCATACTTCCCATACTTTTGAGCACTCTTACTTTCAAGTAGCATAATTAGCATTGCGGTGCGTTTATAATTATGTCATTTTCCCAGCTGTAATTTGTTCACCCAGCTTAGCTGTTTATC
Organism: Bromus sterilis; assembly: GCA_950022295.1. NCBI lineage: Eukaryota > Viridiplantae > Streptophyta > Magnoliopsida > Poales > Poaceae > Bromus > Bromus sterilis. The sequence goes on along the minus strand of OX465596.1, from coordinate 262,589,508 downwards.
GTCTTTTGGGAGAGAGACATCACTAGTGAACTTCATGGGACCCCGGTCCATATTTCCACCACTCTTTACACCTCCACTTTACTTTATCATATTTACTTTACTTTGCATTTATCACTACCACTCTCATTATCTCTTGCGTTTGATCCTTTGTAAACAGCAAGGCCGGAGGTATTGACAACCCCTCTCTACTCGTTGGGAGCAAAGTTACTTGTATCTGTGTGCATCTCCAGGTAAAGTAAGCAACCTCATTTGTGAATGGCGCCATTGTTCACTTTACCACCTACATGTCGTCGTTGGAGTCCTACTGGTTCGATCTCAACCTTGGTATCTTTGCCGAGGGAAATTACCTCTATGCTACATCTCAACCTTCCACTTGGGGTAGCCAACGAGGAGCACTACTTCCGTGCCATCACCTAGCCTACGTTTAGTACCACATGGTGGTGTCTTGCACCACATGCATGGTCGGCCAAGGCCTAGTAGCCGTGGTGCATGGCATGGTGGCTAATTCGCCAAGTGTCCACATGGGCCCATGGCGCCATGCCCCATTTTTTCTTTCTTTTAAAGAAAAATAAAAGAAGCACTTTTCCATTATATTTAATATGTGAAAATATATTTTAATATTTAATTCATATAATTAAATACTAAAACACATCTAAATAATTTTCTAAACAATTCGGAACCACGAAAGTTTTTCCGACATCCCTCTGAAAGAATTCCGGATTCTCTCTTATTTCTCCAATGATCCTGTATATATCATAAATGCATTGAATACCCTTAAGAGTGACACCCTACGGTTCAGGACAACTCCAGACATGATCGAGACACTCTCTTATCAATGAGCAACAAGAGGGACCTGTTGGAGAACGGGGCAGAAAACAATAATTTTCTTAACCTACGACTCCCAAACCCAAGACCTATTCTATGCCGATGCATGTAATGGATGGAAATAGGTCACATAGTAGTATGTAGTTCGTTAAGCAGGAAATGTTCCAGCGTGAACGTGGTTGATGTAGTCTTACCGGCAATCCTCCATGCCGCGCGGGTCCATGATGACTAAAAAATCCAACAGGTCCTTGTAGACCGATGACGGGATTACGTCCCCGTCGGAACGTTGTCGGTGAAGACCTCACGATATGGCCACGACGATGAAGGAGCACCACAAGTGTAGTGCCTCACAGGATTACACACATCCGGTGTACCTGACGTTCCCTCCGGGCTCCGAACTAGAAGAGCAGCGGAAAGAAGATCGATTCGGGTCACAATTCCAGTAGCACGACGGCATGCGTATGGTGGAGAACTCGCCAACCAAGTGCAGACTCCAAACAAGGGGAGTCCACTCGAGGAAGGAGAATGGAGGAAGAGAGATGAGAACTTGTCTCAAAAAATCATGAAGAAAAAAGGGCACCCAACCCCTCCTTATATAGGCCAAGGAGGGGTGGCAACCTCCCTCCACTTCCCATGTGATACATCCAAAAAGCATCACTATTTGATATTGTAATTTCATCCTATTAATTGATATATTCCACTTTAAAGTATTGTTCTTATGTTGTTTTGGCTTGTTTTACACAGTTTACAACTTTCTGGTGCCGAAGCAGCAGAACCAGAATTCAGCGGTGAAAAGTGGACACCAAGTTGCTGAATCAAATCAAGTCCAAACGCGATGAAAATTTACGGGGATCGTTTTTATGGGAATTGACCGAGGATCACCGAAGATGGAGGTGAGGGGACCCACCAGGCAGCCAGAAGGGTTCCTGGCGCGGCCCCCCTCCTGGCTGCGCCAGGCACCCTCCTGGAGGCCCCCTCGGTGCCCCCTCTCGCCTATAAGACCCCCCTGGGGTGAAAACCCTATGTGGAGAAGAGTTTCCGTGTTTCTCCGCCGCCACGGGGCGGAAACCTACAGAGGAGAAAAGCCATCTTCGGCGAGCAGATTCCGTCGGGGAGATCACCTCCCGGAAGGGGAGATCGTCGCCATCATCATCATCATTGTCACGGGCATCATCGAGATCATCATCAACATCATCCCCAACATCAGCACCATCTGAATCTCCATCCAATCTCATCTCACAATTGCAACTTGTGTTGTAATCCGTACTATCTATCCCCTCTACTCTGTTGGTGTTGATTACTACTTTGTGGTGAATGCTATTGAGTTTTGTTGGAGAAATATCATTGTGTCCAGATTGTTTGCCATCCATCTATCACCTCTGATCATGGTCTCTTTTATGTCTTGTGAGTAGTTACTTTAGTTCTTGAGAACATGGGAGAAGTCTAGTTATTAGTAGTCATATGATGTTGAATTATTATGTGTTGTTTGATACTTAAGTTGTGTTGTTATTTCTCTAGTGGTGTTATGTGAGTCGGACACTTAACACTTCACCTTTCATGGGCCTAGAGGAATACATTGTGCACAAAGGATGCTTATGGTGGGTTGTCGGAGTGACAGAAACCTGAACCCTAGTTCGCACACTTTTCCACAAGGGAGTTATGGATCCTTGATCGTAATGCTGTGGTTAGGCTTATGCCTTAATTACTATCTTGTATTTGAGGATGCTTGCAAGGTATGTAATCATAAGAGTACACTTATCTTAGTCTAGAAGGTGTACTAGCATTGATCCACCCACCAACACTTATCAACACAATACATATTACTTGGCGGAGTATGGTGAAAGTAACTTGGCTATGTCTCCCGTGTGTTCTCGAGAACGCTTTAGCTTTTATAAGTTTAGTTCCTAGGATTATCCTTGTGAAAGGATTGTGCCACTTGCTACTCCTCAGTTACCCTGTTTACTTTTCTTGTCTTTTACTTTTCTGTTGCTTAAACCAAAAACCCCTAAATATTTACCTTTGAGTGTGTGAAACCTTTCCTTATCCAGTGTCAGTTATCAACACCTTCTGCTCCTCGTGGGATCGACATCCTTATTTATCAAAAATCTACAATTGATCCCCTAGACTTGTGGGTTATCAAGAATCGTTTATTGGCGCGGTTAACAGGGGAGGCAATCCCAACTAAACCTATTAACTTCTCCGCCATCAACGAGCTTTTCTCGCGCCGTTGCCGTGGAGTGTAGCACTATTGGTAAGTGAAGCCGGTAAGGAAACCTTTATTTTCTGTTGTTACCTTCAGTCCTTATGGACTCTTCTACTGTTGGTTCGTTGCAGGTAAGGAGCCACCCCACGACTGTGGTGGTCACTCCTACCCCTACCGAAATTGTGCCCTATAAAATACCATCTGGTATTATTGATTATGTCTTGGCTAATCGTTATACAGGAGAAGGACATCCGGGAGAATACCTGCTATATTTATCACAATTATGTTATTTATTTAAGCTTGCAGGTGTAACGATGGAGTTCATCATGAAGAAACTATTCTCCATATCACTCAGAGATAAAGCTTCAGATTGGTATAAGCTACTCGATAACTCTGATCTGCTGGAATGACCAGAGCTTATGTCTCCCTTTTATGCAAACTTTTATCCTCTTCGTGAAATTCACTAAGACAGGAACTACATCTACATCCATTTTCCAACATACTAGCAATCTCGAGCCCGATGCTAAACCAGTTGTTGATCATCAGCGACGGTTGAACCCAAGGATGAAGGACGTGGTTAGGACGGAGGTTCTCAAACTTCTAGCCGCAGGTCTAATCTATCCTATAGCTGATAGTAAGTTGGTAAATCCTGTTCATTGTGTTCCTAAGAAAGCAGGTATGACTGTTGTTCCTAATGATAAAAATGAACTAATACCTTAGAGGACTATTATTGGATATAGAATGTGTATTGATTTCAGGAAGTTGAACAAGGCCACCAGGAAGGAGCACTATCCTCTGCCCTTTATTGATCAGATGCTCGAGAGGCTGTCTAAAAACACCCACTTCTGCTATCTTGATGGGTATTCTGGCTTCTCCCAGATTCATGTTAACACCGCGGATCAAGGGAAGACCACCTTTACGTGTCCTTACGGTACTTATGCTTATAGGCGTATGCCTTTTCGTTTGTGTGATGCACCTTCTAATTTTCAGAGGTGTATGTCTGCAATATTTTATGGTTTCTGTGAGGAGATTGTAGAAGTTTTCATGGACGACTTTTTCGTCTATGGAAACTCCTTTCATCACTGTCTCCACAATATTAATAAAATTTTGCAGAGATGTGAAGAAACTAATTTGGTGCTCAATTGGGAGAAGTGCCATTTCATGGTTAACAAAGGGATAGTTCTTGGACACAAGATTTCCGAAAGGGGAATTGAAGTGGACAAGGCAAAGGTTGAAGCTATTGAAAGGATGCCCTATCCAAGGGACATCAAAGGTATTTGTAGTTTTCTAGGTCATGCTGGTTTCTATAGAAGATTTATCAAGGACTTTTCTAAGACCTCGAGACCCCTTACCAATCCTCTCCAGAAGGATTCTCCTTTTGTATTTGATGAAGATTGTAAGGAAGCTTTTTACGTTCTTAATAAAGCCTTGATAACCGCTCCTATAGTACAACCACCTGACTGGAATTTGCCCTTTGAAATTATGTATGATGCTAGTGATTTTGCTGTTGGAGCTGTTTTAGGACAAAGGGTTGACAAGAAGCTGAATGTTATCCACTATGCCAGCAAGACACTTGATAGTGCTCAAAACATTTATGCTACTACCGAGAAGGAATTCTTGGCAGTGGTGTTTGCTTGTGATAAGTTTAGACCGTATATTGTTGATTCTAAAGTTATTATTCATACTGACCATGCTGCCATTAAGTATCTTATGCAGAAAAAGGACGCCAAACCAAGACTCATTAGATGGGTACTCCTTCTTCAAGAATTTGATTTGCAGATTGTTGATAGAAAAGGAGAAGACAATCTGGTGGAGGATAATCTTCCAAGGATGTAAGATATCCCGCACGATCCTATTCCAGTCAACGAAAGTTTCCCAGATGAACAGCTTGCTGTTGTAGAAGTACAATCTCATTCCGACCCTTGGTTTGCAGATTATGCTAATTTTATCATTGCAAAGTTTTTACCTCCAGGTTTTACATTTCAGAAGAGGAAGAAATTTTTCACGGATTTGAGGCACTACTTTTGGGATGATCCACATCTTTTCAAAGAAGGTGCGGACGGGATCGTAAGAAGGTGCGTACCGGAGCACGAGTAGCAGGACGTTCTTCGACAATGTCACGATAGTCCCTATGGAGGACATCATGCCGGTGAAAGGACCGCACATAAAGTTTTGCAATCAGGTTTTTATTGGCCTACTCTTTTTAAGGACGCCCGAAGGTACGTTCTATCTTGTGGTAAGTGTCAGAGAGTTGGTAACATTATAAGGAGAAATGAGATGCCTATGAATTACTCACTAGTAATTGAACCTTTCGATTTCTGGGGTTTTGATTTAATGGGTCCTTTTCCTCCTTCACACAAGTACACACACATCTTAGTTGCTGTTGATTATGTAAGCAAGTGGGTTGAAGCAATCCCCACTGAGAGTGCTGATCACACGACATCTTTGAAAATGCTCAAGGATGGAATTTTTCCTAGCTTTGGAGTACTAAGGTACCTCATGACACATGGAGGGTCACACTTCACGCATGGAGCTTTTAGGAAAGCTCTAGCCAAGTACGATGTCAATCATAGTATTGCATCACCGTACCACCCTCAAACTAGTGGGCAAGTTGAGCTCACCAATAGGAAGATCAAGTTGATCTTACAAAAGACAGTAAACCGTTCTAGAAAGGACTGGTCAAAGAAGTTAGGAGATGCTCTGTGGGCGTATAGAACTGCTTACAAAAACCCCATGGGCATGTCTCCGTATAAAATGGTCTATGGAAAGGCTTGCCATTTACCATTAGAGTTAGAGCACAAGGCTTTCTGGGCTGTCAGAGAGCTAAATGCTGACCGAAAGTTGGCTGGTGAAAAGCGTCTCATGAACTTGACTTCTCTAGATGAGTGGAGGAGTGAAGCTTACGAGAGCGCTAAAATGTTCAAGGAAAAGGTAAAGAAGTGGCACGATAAAAGAATTCTAAAACGTGAATTTAATGTTGGTGATAAAGTTTTGTTGTTTAGATCCCGTTTCAGGTTTTCTCCAGGTAAACTACTTTCCAGATGGGAAGGACCTTTTCTTATCGAAGAAGTAAATCGGTCTGGTGCAATCAAGATCAATAATTTTGAAGGCACCAAACCTCAAGTTGTGAATGGACAAAGACTCAAACATTATATGGCAGGTGATCCAATCAATGTGGATGTGAACATGATATATACAAAGACTCACGAAGAGCATGTTGCAGCCTAGTTTCAGACTCCGGCAGGAGCGGAATAAGAAAAGGTATGTATTACGGTAAGGAAACATCGCGAACGTCAATAAAAGTCTACTTTTCAAAGTTTTTGCAAAATCAGGAAAATTCCAAGCCCGAGTGGAGCCGAAGAAGAGCTCCAGGGGCCCTAGGACGCCTCCTGGCGCGGCCCCCCTCCTGGCCACGCCAGGCACCCTCCTGGGTGCCCTGGACTCCGACTCCGACTCCACCTAGGCTTGAAACCTTCCTTCTGTTGAGGAAATTTTTGCTATATATTTGCCCGGATAGTCCCGGCACCGTATCTCCCAATTTCGCGTGTTTTCTTTCTCGATCTGTTTCTGCCAGGGTGAAAAGTTGTTGCTAGAGATGTCTTCTTGTGGCTCAAGCGGAGAGGACTTCTTGGGATGGCGTCTACGTCAAGTTCAGAAGGATCTTAATCAAGGGAAGCACATTGATTGGGTTACCGAAGAAGAAATTGCCACAATACAAGAGGAGATGGAGCGCTCTGTGAGAGAGGAAGTCAAGACTATCACTTCCCAACAACAAGGAGCTCCAAGCAATCCCATCATGGTGGGATCTGTCCAACCTCAATATGATCTTTCTCTTAACCTTTCAGGGCCCTCCGCTTCACTTTAAGATCAACGTATGCTTTCCACCATCTCCGAGGCCTACCGCATCACCAACCAACTCATTGAAGATTTTCGTGTACTAAAAATACAATTGGAAGTCTTGGAGTTAGAGAACCGAACCCTTCGCCGTGTCATCAGGGATCTGAAGAAAAAACCACAACAAAATGAGGAGTAAATCTCCTCAGGTAATGGCATCCCCTTAGCTTGTTCCAAGCTTGGGGGAGTGCCGAGTATCTTTTTCTTTTTCTTTTTATTTAGGAGTCAAGTAGAGTCGTATCATGTCTAGGGAAGTTACTTTATGAAATAGATGTTGCTTTGAGGTCTATCACTCCTTTTGTGGAGAGCTTTGTATCCGTGAGTGTGGGGTCTTCTATGAAGGAATATTAATGAGAAGTCTATTGGTTTCTTTGCTGCACTCGGTATTCTCTTCACGCAATCGACATTATGAGCTTATTCTTATGGGGAGTATTGACCTTATATCAGGTATGGCTTCGAAAACTTTATTTAAATCTTGGGAAGTATAGCTTTGGTCATAAGAACAAGCATGTTTTAGTAGCGACCTAGCCAAAAACTTTGTGTTATTATGCTTGAAGTGTTATGTTGACAAGGAAGACAACCTGATGTTTCATGCTTGTTTTAATGTTTATGCTTTGTATTGCTTGCATCTAGGTTGTCATCAATTGTCTGGTCTCTCAAAGCTTTGATAGCCAAAACTCTGTACTAAGAGGAATTCTTCTTGTACTTCCATACCCTGAAATCAACATCTTCCATTTGAGTGCACCATACCTTCCTATTTGTGGTATTCCACTACCACTCCTAAAGTATATAATTTGTGTGCTATCTCTAGATGTTCAAAATCTTCTGTTTTGTGCCACTGATTCAGCTCATGAGGAAGTGGTGGGTAACCCATGATCTTCTTAATTTGGACAAGTTTTATCTTGGGATTGCATGCCTAATCTGCAAACCCGTAATACGAGAAGGGACTGGCATGAGTGCCTAGCTCGTAAAAGATAAATACTAACACACAATTTCCTTCGCCCTTTTTTGAGTGATAAACAAAGGAATTTAAGGGGATGTGATCGTCCCCACATGGGAGCCGTTCCTCGAAACTTGTCCAAATCATGAAGTGAGTGAGTTATATATCAGCAGTCGTTGAAGGATCATGCACCTCCCAAATGTCTGTTTTTATTCTGTTTGATCTAGAGATGGAACATGAGTTTTCCCTGCTTACCCTTTTGCACGGGGTTTACCCTTTATTTTGTGCTGAGTCAGTCCTTCCTACTTCCTTCCTTCTTGATAGAGAACAGACACTTGATGTTAATAAAGATTCTTGCATACAAAGCTGCATTGAAAGTTAGCATGTTACATCTTTGTTGACATTATCTTTTGATAAGTGAGTTGTTTACAAATGCTTATGCTGAAACATCTTACTTTGTGTTAACATGTGCACTTCTTGACTAATAACATGTTCTTTCCAAAGCTTCAACTGGTTCCATTATAAGTGAAAGAGCAAAAGTAAAAGTTATTAGTTGTTCCTTGACCAAGGCTATGTTTGCCATGATTTGATGAGTTTTCCAGGTCCTACTTTGTTATAATTGATTACTACTTTCCCATAAGGACCTTATGAGTTGAGGTTTCTGTTGAGGATGCTTCAGTTTGGTGAGAAATCTTGATGCTTCTTATCCGTATTCTTTTATCGACGTTTCACTCTCTAAACTTGTGGACAGGTTTACCGAGCTCAACAATCGCTTGGGGGCAAGCGAGGTCTAAGCTTGGGGGAGTTGATACGTCCAAAAAGCATCACTATTTTATATTGTAATTTCATCCTATTCATTGGTTATATTCCACTTTAAAGTATTGTTCTTATGTTGTTTTGGTTTGTTATACACAGGTTACAACTTTCCGGTGCCGAAGCAGCAGAACCAGAATTCAGCGGTGAAAAGTGTACACCAAATTGCTGTATCAGATCAAGTCCAAACGCGATGAAAATTTACGGGGATCGTTTTTATGGGAATTGACCAGGGATCACCGAAGATGGAGGTGAGGGGACCCACCAGGCAGCCAGAAGGGTGCCTGGCGCGGCCCCCCTCCTGGTCGCGCCAGGCACCCTCTTGGAGGCCTGGTGGCCCCCCTCGGTGCCCCCTCTCTCCTATAAGACCCCCCTGGGGTGAAAACCCTAAGTAGAGAAGAGTTTCCGTGTTTTGCCGCCGCCACGGGGCGGAAACCTACAGAGGAGAAAAGCCATCTCCGGCGGGCAGATTCCGCCGGGGAGATCACCTCCCGAAAGAGGAGATCGTCGCCATCATCATCATCTTCGTCACGGGCATCATCGAGATCATCATCAACATCATCCCCAACATCAGCACCATCTCCATCTCCATCCCATCTCATCTCACAATTGAAACTTGTGTTGTAATCCGTACTATCTATCCCCTCTACTCTGTTGGTGTTGATTACTACTTTCTGGTGAATGCTATTGAGTTTTGTTGCAGAAATATCATTGTGTCCAGATTGTTTGCCATCCATCTATCACCTCTGATCATGATCTCTTTTATGTCTTGTGAGTAGTTACTTTAGTTCTTGAGAACATGGGAGAAGTCTAGTTATTAGCAGTCATATGATGTTGAAGTATTATGTTTAGTTTGATACCTAAGTTGTGTTGTTATTTCTCTAGTGGTGTTATGTGATTCGAACACTTAACACTTCACCTTTCATGGGCCTAGAGAAATACATTAAGCACAAACTATGCTTATGGTGGGTTGCCGGAGTGACAAAAACCTGAACCCCAGTTCGCACACTTTTGCACAAGGGAGTTATGGATCCTTGATCGTAATGTTGTGGTTAGGCTTATGCCTTAATTACTACCTTGTATTTGCGGATGCTTACAAGGTGTGTAATCATAAGAGTACACTTATCTTAGTCTAGAAGGTGTACTAGCATTGATCCACCCACCAACACTTATCAACACAATACATATTACTTGGCGGAGTATGGTGAAAGTAACTTGGCTATGTCTCCCGTGTGTTCTCGAGAACACTTTAGCTTTCATAAGTTTACTTCCTAGGCTTATCCTTGTGAAAGGATTGGGCCACTTGCTACTCCTCAGTTACCCTGTTTACTTTGCTTGTCTTTTACTTTTCTGTTGCTTAAACCAAAAACCCCTAAATATTAACCTTTGAGTGTGTGCAACCTTTCCTTATCTAGTGTCACTTATCAACACCTTCTGCTCCTCGTGGGATCGACATCCTTATTTATCGAAAAGCTACAATTGATCCCCTAGACTTGTGGGTTATCAAGAATTGTTTATTGGCGCGGTTAACAGGGGAGGCAATCCCAACTAAACCTATTAACTTCTCCGCCATCACCACGTGGGACTAATCCCATAGGGAGGGGGGATGGCGCACCCTAAAAGGGGTCGGCCCCCTTTCTTGGCACCATGGCCCAAGGGGGAGACGCACTCTTCCCCTAATGGGCCCTATGAGTCCCATGTGCCTTTTAATTCATTATTTAAATATTTAAATCAGATTTTTAATATTTAATTCATTAACTAAATAATAAAACATATTTAAATAATATTTTTAAAAATTAAAAATCTCCAGAACCATTTCTGGCCTCCATCGGAAAAATTCCGATGTTCTCTCTTATTTCACCAATGATCTCGAATCTATCCTTATTGCGTCGAATAACCTTAAGTTTGACACCCTACGGCCCGGGAAACAGCAGACATGATCAAGACACTCTCTTGATCAATGACTAATCAATTGGACCTGGTTATAATCCTTGATAGCCCCTGCGCTTCCATCGCATGAACTTCATCGTTGTTGGATCCGTTAACATTGTGCCTTTTCCCTTTGTCCTACGGTACTTTGTGTGTCCAAGGATTGATCGTCGGTATCCAATATACCTAGTTCATCCTCATTACCGACAAAAATGTTTACTCGTTCCCGTGATATTGCAACCCCGTGACCTAGTCACACGTTTGCGCAAACTTTATGATGCAATATCACCGAGTGGGACCAGAGTACCTGTTCGTCACTCGGATGGACAAATCCCACTTTGATATATTTGCATACTCATTAACATATCTATTTCGAAATACGTAAAGTACACCTTTATGGCCAGCATATTTCTGGCAGGCGGTGGATGCAAATGAAAGCATCCAAATAGATAGTAATTACGTATGATCATTATGGTCAAAGGATCTGGTCACTATGTTATAGTAATCGCAATGTTGAACTATGTGACTGGATCACATTGCAACACTTCTGGTGGGTTTATGTCCATCATATCATTCTCCCAATGATACGACCCCATTGTCAATAGGAGGTTCGTACCTCATGATCAGGAAACGTTGAGCATGGATTTCCCAATGAGCTAGTATAATAGAGTTAACTAGGGACCTGCTTGTTTTATACCACATGTGTATTAATGTTTCTGCTTAATACAATTATAGCACAGTATAAAAATTATTATGAACTAATGGAATATGCCAATAAACATATTTTATTTGCCTCTAGGGCACTTTCCCAATAGTCTCCCACTTTCACTAGACTACAAATAATCTAGTTGCATTTTTCTGTGGATCATAACTCCATATCATGTATATGGTTATAGATCATGCTTGCTTGTGGAAAAGGTTGTATCAACGGTTTGGGTACCATTCAGATCTGTATGACTTTTGCAAATCATTAATGTCACCTAGTTTGTCATTTTTGTCATTATCCATTATAACAATGAGATATATGTTTCGCGGTAGAGTGAGACTTCGTTTGTTGTCTTTCAGCAATGACAACCGGTGGGTCACGCGGACTTTCCCATAGTAATGCACATTGATACTCACTCAGTCAGAAGTCAAACTTCTTAAACCAAAATATAACTCTTGCGACTTCGAAAGCCGCCATATCAATGTAGATTTAATCCTTCGTTCATTGTATGCAACTTTGATGTCTAACCATGTTTCTTTCAACTTAGGCATTTATTAGTATGATATCTCAATTTTCTAGGTTAGTGTCAGAACTTTAACCAGCATAACATTTATGGTCAAGTTCACTGTCCTTTACAAATTAGAGATGTATCCTCAGTTCTCTTCAAACACTTAAGGACAAACTTAACTCTTTGTTCAATGATTTTCTCATAAATCATATCACAAAATGTTCTTCTTAATAATAACTTGGGTCACATACTCACAATACGTCGAGTACAAAACTCTGGTTTTATATGAAAGAACCTATGACATAGGCATAGAAGATGTAGCACATCCATTTCTTTCATTTAACCATTGTTATTGTACTGAGATTGACTCGATATTTCTCTTGGATATATACAAGTAAGAAATACCTTCTTGACTTGTCTCATTCTAAACTTCTTCAGAATCTTATCCAGGAAAGTATTCCGACTCAATGTTATTAAATACATTAATCTATCTTGATAGATTTTAATGCTTAATACTTATTCATCTTCATTTATGAAAGATTCAAATAATCATTAATAACAACTACACCATTCACAATATGTTACCCATGTATGAGAATGTTGTCATGCTCCCACTCAAACATGTCATGCACATATTAAGTTCAGGATAGCAATCACACGTCTCCCACTCAAATATGTCAGTCAGATATAAGACTAGGATAACATCCACATAGCTCCCACTCAGATGTCAGTTACATATAAGACTAGGACAATACTCCCATAGCTCCCACTCAAATTTTTTTGTCCATATATCAAGTTTAGGAAACTATTGAGCTCCCACTGATTTTCATTCAAATGCATGTTTCCTCGATATTTTTTTCCAAGTCCAAATTCCTTTGATCATCCATCAAAATGAGAATTCAGGTACCGAGACACTAGTATCCATATGTTTTCTAAAACCATCTTGTTGTACTAACTACAACACTTCTTCAAATGCAGGATATGAGGAAGTTATAGTATTGATAACAATATGGATCAACTTTAGTGAATACCCCATTGAGTCAAGCATCGCTACATATTGTAGTCAACCATTTTGAATTTGTTAGAAACATTATTTGCGACAAATCGATCTTGATGTCTTCTTTGATGTTCACATTTATTCCTTATAACTTTGAAGTTATTGAGAATATCAAGTAACCTCTTTACTCGATAAGATTCAAGTAATCTTAAATGTAACTCAATATAGGATTTCATGACTCAAAGTCATATCCCGAACTTAGGTCCACCATTTCTTCTTCGTAGTTCGTAGGTATGTCTTGTTCCATTAACTTGACAAGTGAATCATGAATATCATTTTCCACAAGGGGTAAATATGTATTATTGAATCCTATTTGTTCAGTAAAAGCTTTAACCGAACCATCACGATCATTATCATTAGTTTCTCCTCTAATTATAGAGCTTTGCTTCCGGAACATATTCTGATGCGCTACTATGACATCTGCAGGCAAGGTGTAACATCCCAAAATCCCCGAATTTTGGAATGTTAATAAAATTAAATAGATAATGATTGTTTGCTTGATGTGTTTGATTTTCTCTGGGATTTAAAACTTTTTGGAGTTTATTGAATATTAAAAAAAGAGGGGAAATAAAAGGACTTTCCCAAATATTCATAATTGATGTTTTTGGAATTTTATTATTTAAAACAAAACCAACAAAACAAAATGAGAGAAGGTAATATGACTCCTTCAACATATTAAAAGGTTGGAATTTTTTTTAAATCATTATTGGAATTCTTCTGAATATTCAAAACATTTTTTTCAACTCAAGGAAATTCATTTGAGAGGATATAAAATGACTTATCCCCTTTTTAATAAAGTTGGAAAATATTTAGAATATTACTTTAAAGTTTTTAAAATTTATAATGAGTATTATAAATAGCTCTAAAATTATTTTAGGGATTTTATAATGCTAAGAGAGTTTTATTTCATTGAAATCATTTATTAAATATTTTAAAAGAGTTGAAAAAGTATTCCAATTGGATATTTTTATTTTACCAAATTATTTATTGGTGTGACAATTGTAAAATTTATATTTTATTATTTAGAAATGGTTTGTCAATGCTTTTGACCAAATAAAAATATTTTTTAATAATTTATTGGATTGTATTTGATTTATGAAAAGTATTTTATATTTAAATAAAGCATTTAGAAAATGTTTTTACTTTTATTTTACTTTTTGGAAAACGTATTCATTAAATAAATTTCTTTGTATTATTTGCTGAATTTAGAAATTTATTTCATATTTTTCTGATGAGTATTTATTTTTCTACAATTGTTTGAAGTTTCGTTTTAAAAGAAAAAGAAAAAAAATCCGTAGTCGGCCCAGTGGGCTATTTATCGCCGCGGCCGAAGTTGGGCCCGTGTCGGTTTGTTGTATTGTTTTTTTCTTCTTTTCTTATCTCTGTCTATTTATAGTTTTCTAGAAATTCCTTTCTTAAAAAAAACCTAGCGGACCCCACGCCCGACCCCGTCGCCGGCTCCACGTCAGCTGCCGCCGCCGCCACCTCGGGAGTTCGCCGGCCGCCGCCGGAACCGTCGTCGCCCGCCACCATCGGCTCGGCCGCTCGCCGGAGACGAGCTCCACCGCGCCGCCCCGTCATGGCCGTGCCCCGCGCACCGCCGCCGCGCCCGCCGCCCCCCTCGCGGTGCCCGCCGACGGCAGCCCCACGCGGCCGGTGTCGCCACCGCCGCCCCCAACCACGCCGGACTCCGCCCCCTCGCCGGAGCCGCGCCTCTCCGGAGCAAAACAGAGTTCGCCGGAGTCAACTCCGGCCAGATCCGCCGCTAGGGACCCGATTTCTTTTTGCGAAGATATTTTAATTGCGGATAGGTCCTTTTGGCAGAAAACACCCCGGCCCCGTACGTGCAATATCTCCGCAACCGTAAGTCGGATCAAGGTGAAACTTTTTCCTACGCACTCGTGTTGTTCTGTACTTTAGCATGGAATCAATTTTTGCACACTTTGCACACTTTTGAATTTGAATTTATTTCAAATTCAAATTCAAATCCCGGAGGCCATATCTTGTAAACCGTTGATCCAAATCGAGTGATTCTTTTTGCGTTGGATCACTCGTTCCATGTAATTTCTGTTTATATCATGTGTACACAAAAATTCAAATGTTTCTTGATCTGTTTAAATTCAAATTCAACTCAATTTTGAAATTGCTATGACCTGCGTTGTAGTATTCCGTTTCACGTGATTCTTCTTGCATATCGGATCACTTGAGACATGTTATCGGTAAGATTCACACACTTTTCATGTGGACATGATATTCACCTTGAATTCATAATGTCCATGATCACAATACCTTACCGATGAATCTTTATCTATTGACTCTCTCGAGTTCACTTCCACCGATCACCTTCGAGCACATCTACACCTCTGCACTTCAAACCTTTTTGTTTTGTTGCTAAAACATTGTGTCTGTTTGTTGATCTTTGTTTGTCTCGTTGTGATGTGATTGCTTATTCGAGTTCCTTCGTTTGAGATAGATTTGCTCGGAGTGTGACGAGTAGAGTTGAATGGACCGCGAGAGCGAAGAACTTCATCGAATGCAAAAGGCAAGTTACACTTTGACCATACCTTAACCTATATTTTCTATTATGCATGTAGCAAATTATCACTCTATGCATGTGTAGGACTATATATTAGTTATGATTTAAACCTAGTGGGATAGCCATATGCTCTGAACTTGTATTTCATTGTCGCCCTAGGATCGTGGTTGTTATATACTGCTATTGCTTTGTAGACGGGGATTGGTTGAGTTATCATTGAGCTATGTGAGGATTAATGACTTGACTAGCAAACTTAAATAGAAATCACATCTGGACGGGAAGGGAATGCATCCTAGGGCTCGTGCCTTGGATAAGGAGGGACCAGGGCTAAATGTTTCCCGAATGGTTATTTGGTGGTGAACTGGGTGCGTCATGGTGACTACCCTCTGAACGCAGTGGGCGCCGTCCAGGCTCAAAAAGATCGGTCAGACAGTGTGACTAGTAGCTTCCATGTACAACCACTAGCTATATGGGCTCTGGCTTAGATGTGTAAGTTGTCGGGAACCTGGCCCTGGTAGCTAGCTGATGTAGATATGATAGGTGTACCGGCTACCAAAGGGTGGAGGCAACCTCTTCTGATAGACTATGTCTCAATCTTCGGGTTGATTCCAGTGGGGAAAGTGTACAAACCTCTGCAGAGTGTAAAAACTGATCATGATTAGCCGTTTCCACGGTTACGGGCAACTTTGAGAAACTAGGCATTATTGTTGTTCGATGGTCTTGAAAGATAATTCACCTTAATAAGAATTTTGAGTGGGAACTTTTAATAAAGGGATGGTTGGAATTGGTGTAGCCCGATTCAACCATACTTAGGACTAGCAAGATAAATAAAAATTTGATTAGTTGTAGTATGTGAGGGAAAAATCAGCTTTCTCCAAAATAAAACCATAAACCTTTCCTTTGATATATCCTGCATGTAGTTGTAGGTATGTTATATATACTTTTTCGTGTGACTTGCCGTACAAATCAGATGTACTGACCCGTTGTCGGGATGTAACCTTCGGTGTTGCAGGATTGTATACGATGAGTAAGTGATGCGATGTAGGGTTACGATGTCTATACTCAACTTGCCGGTGGAGTTGATGGATGCCACGAAGCTTTTATTGTTTTTCCGCTGTATTTTATTTGTAAGCTAGCCTTGAGCTATGCAGGTATGCTTTATTGTAATACTGGATCTTCGATGTAATATATATGACATGTGGTTTATTCTTGATATTACATCGTGTACTGTGTGTGCTAGCTATTGATCCAGGGACTAGCACAGAATGCAGAGAGACTTGGATTCTTAGTGAATCGGGTCGTTACACAAGGCCAATTACCTTGGTTGAACTTTCACTTTTCTTCGATTAACACATTCATCAAGAACACTTCTTGACAAACACGAAACTTAGCAACACAAGTTTTTCTCCTTCGGTTCTAGTTGTGAAAGATGCATCCATAGTTGTCTAAGGATACCTGATGCACGAAAGATAATAATGGCATCTCGCACTTTGTTGGTTACCCCAAGTGGAAGGTGAGATATAGGATAGTAGAAAATTTCCCTTGGCAAAGATGCCAAGGTTTAGAGTGTCTCCCGTAGGACTCCGAAAGCGACAAGTAGGTGGTTCGTGAAGTGATGCGCCGTCTGAAAAGAATCACTTGCTTCTCCTGGACCTGCACACACACAACAAATAACTTTGCTCCAAGCGAAGTTCAGAGAGGTTGTCAATCTCTCCAGTCTTGTTGTTTACAAAGGATCGAACACAAGGGATAATGATAAAGATAGCTACTGAAAAAGTAAAAGCAGAAAATAAATGAGCGTGTAAACAGTGATAAGAATATGGACTGGGGTCCTATGATGTTCACTAGTGATGTGTCTCTCCCAAAAGAAGATAAAAGTGTTATGCGAGGTAAAAAAATCACAACTGGGAAATTGACTGGATTAAAAATGCACCGCAATGCTAACTATGCTACAAAGAAAGGAAGAGGCTCAAAAGCATGGGCGGTACGCCAAAATAAGTAGACCGAAATCCAACTGCATCTACTACTAATCATCCACCTTGAGATATCTATCGAGAACATCTCGGTGGTATTAAGTTGCCCCACCAGAAGTGTAAACCCAAAGCAACAGACAACTGCATTAAAAGAACTTTGCGTAAAGTAAAAAAATCCTTGCAACAACGATTACAAGCACTGTTGTTTTCCCCCTTGTGGAAACAACACATCCCCTAGACTCATATTTCTGTCACTGAAGCGTGTCATCAGGGGGCATGAACCCACAATCGAGCATAATGTTCCCTCTTGGGGTCACTACCTACTACTTGGCCAAAGCAATAAAAAACAATGGAGAACATGCAAGAATTACTTCGGAACAAAAATATAAAAGGTAAGAACCAAATATATTACTCTATCACAAACTGAACATAGTCACATAATCCATCAGATCCCAGCAAACTCAGCATAGCAACAGCAAAAAGAATTACATATGGGCCTTGATCATGTAGGGCAGCTCACAAGGTCTAATCCATGAAGAACAAAGAGGGGAGGAGAACATCACATAGCTACTGATCATGGACCCATTCTCCAAGGTAGACTACTCACGGATCATCCGAGAAGCGTCCATAGAGGAGGGGAAGCTCTCGGAGGTCAATCCTCCCTCCGGCAGGGTGCCGGGAAGAGGTCTGCTGGCGCTCCCGATATTGGAAGCGCGGCGGGGGCGGGACAGAGGCGAGATCGCGAAAAATGGTTTTGTCTTTGGAAGAATCCTGTCACGGAGAATATATATATAGGCGAAGGGGACAACTAGGGGGGCCAGAAGGGGTCTAGGCGCCCCCCTGGCGCGGCTAGTCCCTAGGGCGCCCTGGTGGTGGCCCTCTGGCCCCACCCAGGTGTTTTCGAAAGGTTCTTCTATGCTGATTTTTATCTGATTTTCCCGAATTATTGGAGCACTTTTAATATGGGGGGAACCTGAAATAGAAAAACAATAGAAAATAGGAACTGGCACTGGGGTGCACTGAGTTAATAAGTTAGTCCAAATATGATCAAAAGTGTATGAAAGTGTATCTAGATCATATCAGTATCACACAAAACATGCATGGAACAAGAAGAAATTATAGATACGTTTGGGACGTATCATCATCCCCAAGCTTAATTCCTTCTCGTCCTCGAGTAGGTAAATGATAATAAGCATAATTTTTGTGGTGACATGCTACCAACCATATAAGAACTTTGAAAGTAAAGCAATCAAGGTATGTAAGTCAATTCAAGTCATAACATGCAAAAGTCTATATTAGCATTGAAACAAGCAACATAAGAACATAAAGGTGCAAGAGTTCTCGCTGTCCGTGACTCAAATGTCTCCAGATGTTGTTTGCGTGCAAGAAGGGGGATCTGAAGTTTGTTGAGAAATCAATCTACTAAAGTTTCACACTTAGTATTCTTTGGAATCTTATCTTGACTCATCCCCAGACCACTATCCAGGTACAATTCAATTTGATCCACTCCTTCTCAATATTTTGAGCACTCATGCAGTGGATGAGCGTAAGCACGAGAGTTGACAATTAGGATGGCAAAGAGAGAGATATGGTGGAGGAGGAAGAAAAAAAAGGTTGTGAAAGGCTCACATCAATGAGGACAATCATAGGCAAGAAAGCCAAATGATAGATATGATGTGAGGAGTAGCCATTACCATGCAGCGGATGCACATATGAGCTAAGAAAAGCTCTCCAATGGAACTAGTGGGGGTGCATCCAACTTGCTCGCTGAAGAAGACCTAGATGTAAGGCCCGATATGCGGTACTGTTCCAGATCTAGATGTTTCCATCCGGATCCGGGGACGAAGCACATATCGGTCCCACCGCGACATATGACGAAGTCATATGCCCCGGATTTCCAACATGATATCACAACATTACAGATACAGGGTACAACATCTCATACAATCGGCATACAACTGCCTTAAATACAATACAACAGCAGAAGATACATGTCTGAGTACAGACTACAATCAAATGCCTACTGGCAAAGAGAAAAACATCGATCCCATAACCACACGGGTCCAGGCCCTCCGCCGGGATCCGCCTAACTAGTCGTCGTCGAGTCTTCACGTGAAATGTCGATTACCATACCTATTGTCGATCAAGAACCCTGAAAAGAGTTTGGGGGTAGTATCATGAGTACAGAGGTACTCAGCATCCAACTGTAGTGGTCATCTGACCCAGCAAGGACTTCATCACTCGTCATTCTAGGAAAACTAGTAGTTTACGGTAAGGATGGGGTAAGTGGTGAGGTTGCTGCCGCACTAGCATTTATGAAGTGGCTAACGATCTAGAGAGTAAGATAAGAAGCCAAGCATTCGGTGAGGAATCGCCTCCAACAAGTCTTGCTATCAGCTACTTACGCAATCATAACACCTATCCTATCCTTGTCCTCCTCTTTGCATTCCGACAAAGAAGAAGCAGTCAAGGCACACACACACGTTGATCAAGTTATTTAAGATTATCTCAGTTGTTGTTGTCTATGAACAAGGAGTAGGTCTCAAGTCGTCCATAACCGTGGACACGGTTTCTCGAAAAGATTTAACCCTGCAGGGGTGTACCAACTGCCCATTACAAGGCTCCGCATGCACGCCCATCTCTCTCAGTTGCTACCCATCACAGGAAACCATTTTATGATTTAGTTCCAAGAGATACGAAACAACAGGTCCCTCTAGCTAACAACAAACAAATCCGGGTGGCCCCCGGGGAGTCGACACCCAATCCAAAAGCCGGCCACGCTCTCGGATCGGACTCTTCCGTATGACGCAGGTCGGATTGCCGGTTAATCACACATGGGAAACCGGGTCCTAGCTGATCGGGTGGACCAACAGAGGAACTAAGTCTCCGCTGGCCCGAGTTGTTTCGAAAACAGATGGGGCGCCAACCAACACACACACGTTGCAAAAGGTAAAACCAGCTTGGGCCACCACTAGAAATGCTTGAAGCTAGGTAGGTAAGAAAAGGGGACCCCATAAAATCCCACACGCGGTTAGGCACGCTCAGTCTTAAAACCAATACCCGGAACTCGGATCCTAGGTGACTCGAATGGAACAAAGCGTCGGGGCGGGACAGCCTAGACCTTCCATCCTTCATCGAATATAGTCAACATTATAATAATCATATCATCAACAACAATATAATAATGTGATATCCCAAACCCAGGGCTAACAGGGTAACATCGTAGCATCCTAAGCATGAATACTAAGCAGGGGCTGAGAAACGAGCAATAGTAACATAGCAGTACAAGGTTTGCTAGGAGGGGACATGGCTGTATCGGTTTGAAAGAGGCTGTAAACATGTGGTAGGATCAAACATCGAACCTAACCTAGACTAGCATGCAAACCGCTGGTTGAAATAGAATGGATCATAAGTAATGTATAGTCCTTGCCTGTTGATAAGTCGGGTTCCGAAGGTGTAGTCGATCGCACGCTTGCATCGTCTCCGAGAGGTACCCGCGGAAGCACACAAGAAGGAAACACTGGAAAAAAAAATCAACGGTTCACCACTATTACTACGGAGAAATACAAGATCAAAGAGGAAACACAAGGCACGGCAACGCGATACGGATCTATCGTCGAGAACGGTTACTAACAATTTAAGTGGGGTATCGGTCACACACGACGAATATCGCACATTTACGGTGGTTCAAGTTGCTTAGCTACAGGTGATCAACCAAGGTTGTTAACATGGCAACTCAAGCAAGCATGGCATAGCACACAAACAGGTCAAGAGGTGAAGAACAAAGTAAACTATCTATGCTAGTCAATTTAAGTGAGGCACAACCTAAACATGGCATAACACTAAGTGCCGCACGATGATTTAAAACATTTGGTACTGTTTTGTCCTAAACCATATTTTAGGTTGGTTAACAGCAGAAAACAATAGCATAAACACAAAGTACACGAAAAACTAATCAAGTTACATATAAAGAACAATCCAAACGGAGTTACGGTTAAAAAGATATAAGCAAAACAAGTTACGAGCACAATCTGCCAACATCACGAAGCACACTTTAGAGCAATGCATAAACAGGATAATCAATGCAAACATGCTCACAAATGATATGTAACTAAAGTAGACATGACAGGGAAGGCATGGCAAAAAGAATCATGCAAAAAGACATCATAGATCAAAAGATATTAAGCAAACAACATGGCATCGCAAAGTAACAGACTTAGTGAAAAACAGAGGTGGCTGTCAAAAATAGCAGCATAGCAACTTTGAAGCTAAATAGCTATATGACCATAAAGCATAATATGACAATGCAATACATGAAATGAAAGTAGACATGATGCTTAACAATATGCAATTGGAATCAATCAATTCCGATCAACGGTCGCGACACACTCGTCGACCGAAGTTGCAACAAAATATAAACAGCAGCACACTAACAGCAGGGTAGCTATTTTGGAGCAAGATACAATCATGATGCAGCAAGCAATTATGGCATGTGAATGCATGAAACTGAAGTAGAAACAATGCTTAACGCAACGCAAAAGGAATCAATCAATTCCGATGAACGGTTGCGAAGCAATCGTCACCCGAAGTTGCAATAAAATAACAGTTACAACAACTTAGCAGCAGTTAACGACAGGTACCCCTGTTTGAACAGCAATAACACAATCAAGATGACCTCAAACGGAAAAACTTTCTACATATGAATGCTAGAGCACGCAAAACTGAGCAACTTTCTTTTTGGGGGCACGTTCATCGGAGCTACGGATCAACGGGAAAACGCAGCACAAAACTGAAACAGCAGCAAACAATTACAGGAATTAGCAAAAAAAATAACAGGGTGGCAGGAAAAAAAAGAACCTTGGGCTGAGGCACAACAGGCCAGCAGTGAGGCAGCGGCTCGAACTGGGCCGGGGAGGAGGATCTGGCTGGGTTGTGGGGCCCACGAGGCCGTGGCGGTTGGTGGAGTTTGCTCCCGATCCAGATCGGATCGGGCCGGGGACGCGGCTCCGGTGGCCGGCCGGCGGACGCCGGTGAGCTCCAGTGAGGGCGTCGCTGCGATGGGGAGGTGGTGCAGGGCGGCCGGGGTCCCGACGGCGTGAGGCCCAGCGGCTCCTTCATGTGGCGCGACTAGGAGCTCGGGGTGGCTGGCCTCGGCTCGCCGGCCAGCAATGGCGTGGCGGCGGCTCGGGCTTCCTGCCGCGGCGACCTGTGGGAGGAGAGGGAGAAGGGGTGAGGGGGAGAAGGCATGAGGGAAGGAGGCGCGCGAGGGGCTCACCGGAAGGGTGGCCACGGCGGCGCGGCAGCCGGGGCGCCATGGAGGAGCTCGGGCGGCGGCGCGAGCTTCCCGGCCGGTTCGGCCCGCGGCGGCGGAGGGGAGGGCTCTGCGGGGCCCAGTTGCTGGGAGCCGCGGTTGGGGAAGGCTGAGGGGCATTGGGATCCCTCCGATTTGGATCTAACGGTCCAGATCGAGGGATGAGGCTAGGGTTTCGGCGAGAGAGGGATTTGGGGGCAAATTTTGAGCAAAGTGGAGGAGGTGGCTGCAAATTTCACTTAGGGAAACCCTAATTGGCTGGTTTGGGAGGTGAGGGTCATTATATAGGCGGGTTGGCTGGCCAGTTTACGCAAATGCCCTCGGTACCCCTCTCTCGCGTCCGGTGATCGCGTTCGTGACCGCCGAGACTCCGTACGGACTCCGATTCCGACGAAATCTCGAACCGCGCGCTCAGCGCATCGAGCCCATCGATCGCACCTCACTGCGGTGACATTCCGACAACATTTTCCGGCGCCCCTAAAAATAATCTGTTTATTAAATAAACGGGGTTTTTCGTTCCGTTGGCTGCGGCTGGTCTCGTGCGGTTTTCGCGACGGTGATCGGGTGAAACCTGGTGTGGCAAAGGTCGAGTGTCAGGGTGGCAAGGGTCAGTCTCCGTCCGGTACGAGATAAGAGGGGAAAAAATAACGCCGATCGATAAATCGGAGATGCAAACACCGCAAACAAATCAAACAATTCACACCGAAAACAAAAATTTTAATTTTTGCAAAAACTGGGTTGTTACACTAGAGCTCATTAGATGAGGCTCATCATTGGAATATACAAGCCAAGTTCTATAGTGTGAAGGTCCCCACATAGCTATATGCATATATGATCATCTCTATAGAGCACAAGATATAAGAGGGAGTACGAGTGTGGATCTTTCAAAAGGAATAGTAGTGTTGCCCCTTTCTCTCTTTTTATTTATTTTTCTATTTTTTTGTATTTTTTTGGTTGCCTCAATGGCTCTTTTTATTTAACTCTCATTTGTCATCTTTGGGATCTTTTAATTTTGTCCTCTTTGGGATCTTTTCCTCAGTTAAGGGCAACACTCTATTTTACAAGAAGGTATAGAAGATCTTCACACTTTACAAGGTACTCAACATAAAGAAGATGTAGCTATCATGATGTATGCCTCTGTCAGTGTATCAGGAACATGTATGACATGAAGATTAAGTCATGAGAAGGTGGATGTTGCATGGCAATATATCTCGGAAATGTTATGAAATGCCTTGATAGGTAGGTATGGTGGCTGTTTTGAGGAACGATATAAGGAGGTTTATGATGACAGAGCATATCATGCCAAGGGTTTGGATGCATCGGCGAGGTGGATGCCAACTCTCGGAGTGAGAAGAGGGCAATGCGCGGTACCGAAGAGGCTAGCAAATATGAGGAGGTGGAAGTGTCAACTTTCAATACTTACATTAGTCCGAAGAACTCATGCACTTATTATCGGTAACTCTCAATCAAATAAGGAGGTTCACAATGAGACAAGTACCCCGAGGAGGAGTGTATGGGGGTTTGGTTATCCTTGCGCATCCTTGACTCATGCTACGTGAGTGTACTCTAATATCCGATCCCTCCAAAGATTAGTGATCCATCTAGTAGCTAGAGTTCTCAACTAGTTTTTGTAGGTTTTGAAAATAAGAACGGATTGCCCAAAATACAACACCTATCACTAATAGGCTAGAGCTCTTGACACCAAAACTTCAAACATTACTCACAACAATACCTCAAAACTATTGCAAGTTACTACTACAATTAAATAGCAACCTCAATCACCTACTTCAAGACAAGACACAACTCAGTGCAACAACCAACTTTCTTAACAAGATAATCATGAAAACTAAAGATAGTTCCAGCAAAAGACTAAACAAAAGCTAAAGCTATTTCAGAGGATAAACACGAAAACTAAAAACTAAACATGGCAGTAGCTACGAAAAGATAAAGAACACACAACAGAAGAAAGATAGGCATGAAAATCCTATGATGTGTTCTAGATTGGAGTGGAGCATGTTTCTCTCCCACACAAAGTAAGTTGGGCTCTAACTTGCTATGAACAGCAAAAAAAGCTAAATAAAACTAAAAAGGAAACCTAAGAGCGAGACACTCCATGAAAATCACATAACGCATGAAGTGATAAAAATAGAGTGAGACGGAGGACGAACTGATGATTGTTGATGGAGAAGGGGCTGCACGGCGGCATCCCCAAGCTTAGATGCTTGAGCCTCCTTGAATATTTATTTGGGATGCATGGGGGCATCCCCAAGCTTGAGCGTTTGACATTCCCGGATCTTCTTTCATCATCGTCCCTCGCACACTTGAAAAGTCCCTTCATACATAACTCATCATAAGCTGATTAGAGAGGTTAGTACCCTTAATAAAATACTTTTTCTCCAATGGAAATAAAGATATTCTTGAAGAGCTACTGTTTCTCAAGATTTCCAAAAAAAATTTGCAAACAAAAATCAAGATTAAGGCTTGCAAAAGTAAGGGAAGGAAAAACGTGGCAGAATCTGTAAAAAACAGAACAACAGGTAGTAAATAATTTTTTCGGGGTACTTCTGCAACTCAAATCAAAAAACTCAGAACAGACGATCGAAAGACAATTTTATAGAGCACGCTGTCAAGACAATTCAGATCAAAAAGATGATCTGGTGATTTTAGGCTAATTTTTCCGTACAAGGACAGAATCTGTTTTCTGGAAAACATGTCATAACTTTTGAACTTTCTTGCAATCGGAAGCTAAACTCGGCACAAAGCTTGAAAATAAAGATACAATGATGTTGCTACACTAGTAACAATCATCAAGACCACTAAAAACAGAAGTAAAAACATCTTGGGTTGCTTCCCAACAAGCGCTTTCTTTTACGCCATTAAGCTAGGCATAAAGCAAAGAGATCAAGTTTTATCAAGAGAGAGAGAATAGCTAGCCCGTGTGACGGACTCAAAAGGTAACTTAATATTTTTTCTAGGGAAGTGTTCCATACCCTTTTTGAGAGGGAATTGAAATTTTATATTCCCCTCTTTCATGTCAATAACAACACCCACGGTGCAAAGAAAAGGACGTCCCAAAATAATTGGACATAAAGGTTCACACTCTATATCCATAATAGTAAAATCAACGGGAACATAATAGTCATTGACAATGATAAGAACATCGTCGATCTTCCACAAAGGTTTCTTTACGGAAGAATCAACGAGACTAACACCAAAAGAACAAGGATCAAAAGGTTTCAATTCAAACATATAATACATTCTTTTGGGCATAACGGAGGTACTAGCTCCAACATCACATAAAGCATAGCAAGAGAAGTTATTCAATTTAATTTTCATCATAGGATCCCAACCATCATCTAGCTTCCTAGGTATGGAGGCTTCTACTCTAAGCTTCTCCTCCCTAGCTTTGATGAGAGCATTAGTGATATGCTCCACGAAGGCAAGATTTAATGTGCTAGTGTGGGTGTCTCTAGAAATTTTGTGAAGCAAGCTAATAACTTCTGAAAGGGTACAGCTATCAAAATCAATGTCACTACTATCAAAGGTGGTAGTGGTTTCATCTAGGATCACTTGGTTGAAAGCTTCTATGTTCATAGGAGTTTCTTCTTCTATGGTTGAGGTAATAGCATCACCATTAATAGGTCCAATGGGACTAGGAGTGTGTTGGGTGCTAAAAGTTTGGGTATCCTCAACAACTTGGATAGTAGCAATAGTGTGGTGTGTAGGAAGGTCCTTAATTCTATCCTCTTCCATGGAGATAACTTCTGGTTTGACCGGCATCTGATTTATCAAAGTAGATTGGGTGTGAGACATGTTTCAAACATAGGTTTCAGTGGCGGTAAGTCTAGTTTGGAGATTCGAGATCTCACTGTTCAGGCTCTCAAGTTTCTTACTAATGTCTTGCAAAATGGAAGTGTGTTCACCTAATTGTATGGAGAAGGCTTTGTTTTGTTCAAACTGTGTGTGCATGTAATTCTTGGTAGCCTTCTCTATCTCTACCAGTTTTGATAGCTAGGTAAATCTCTTTCCTTATAAGATGGATTATAGGAGTTGTTGCCAGGATAAGTGTTGTTGTTCCCATAGTTGGATGGAAACGGTCTAGGATTGCTAGAAAAATTACCCCAATAAGAATTATTGTTGAAGTTTTTTCTAGCAATAAAGTTCAAATCTACTTCTTCCTCAGAAACCAAAGAATTAAAAGGAACGTCATGAGGATCAATAGAAGGTTTCTTGGTAAGAACCTATTCAACTGTTTATACTAGAAAACATTGTTAGTTCCTCTACTTTCTTGTCCAACAATATCCAAAACACACGGGGGCAAAACGTTGCTCTTACAATCTCCCCCTTTTTGGACTATTGTTGACAAAACAGGCATCGATAAAAGATATTGAAGTTTTTGTGAAGTGATGGGACAAACTCTAAGATATGAAGTTTTTGGCTCCCCCTGAATGCAAGCATCGAAGATTTATATAATCGAAGTTAATGCTTGAAGGAAATTTCTTCGGTGGAGAGAAAAACAAATATCTTAGCGAATACAATTGCATTTGAAGATATATATCCAGGAATGTATGCAATTGCTTCCAATGACCTGTGACTTAGACAGTAATAACCACCTGCAAGATAGAAGATACGAAGCAATACATGCAAGCAAAGGGTTATTAAGACTTAATCGTAGCACAGGAGTAGCAGGACCGAAGTTAATCTTAAGTTACAACCTAGTCTAAGAGAATTGAATGTTTGTTGTAACTTAACCAAGTGAAGCAAAAGCAAATAGCAAAAGCCCTTTCCCCGATGCAAATCTAACTCATCGATGCCCTCATTCTCCCCCTTTTTGTCAATGATTGGACAAAAGGTTGAGAAGAGGTTCGAGAGAACTATTGCGCGGCATCAGCACCCTGGGAACCTGACGAAGCGGAGCTTGAAGAACACTCATCCGACGAAGATTGATCGCCAGAGGATTCTTCTTCGGAAGAAGACGAAGGAATGTCTTCGTGGCTCGTCTGGGTGATGAGGTTGATGTCGAGGTCGCTGTCGTCGAGGCCTTCGTCGTCCTTTGATGTGATGGAGTCGTTCTCAGAGACGATGTCAGGCCGGATGGGTTCTGGTTCGTTGACGAAGAAGACTTCATCAATCTTGTGCAGGGGGGGAGCTTCTGATTCGGGCGGTCCACCGTATCATCACGGGAAAAGTTTCGCTGGAGGTGCTCATACTCTTTGTAGATGCGATCTTTACAAGGCCTTTGATAGAGTTGAATTTCCGGAGCCCCTTACAAGAATGACGTTTGAGAACACGCAAATATGGATTGTTATTGAGCGCAATGTTGCCAACGCGGTTGATCTCATCAGCAAGAAATTGCATCTGGCGTTGATTGGCTTCAATGTAGTTTTCAAGCATTTTCTGCGACCGAAGATTAACTTCAAAGTGGTGGAATTCTTTCTGGAATTTCTTGGATAAGTTTCGCTCATTGACTTCATGGCGCACGCCAACATATGTGCCAAAAAGATCATTTGGTTTCCTCAGCAATTCCAAAGTGTCACGCACTGGTGGAAGGAAAAGCTTCGGATGATGGCGAGCCACAAAGTCTTCATTCCTGCCATAATCGCAGACAACTTGCAGCCAGGGAGCATAAGGCTTCAGTGTGAATGGCAGCTCAACTGCATGAACCAAGTTCCTAATGAATAAGTCTTCAAAGTCAAAAATGAGACCATGAGTGACCTTCATAATTGCATGCCTTGTCTCTGGATAAATATTCGATTCTTCCGAAGCAGTACTCAATGGAAAAAAAGAGTTGGACAAGATGTAGAACCAAGTCCTGGAGATGAAGTTCAAATGCTTCGGGCGAATGTTTTCAGGAAAGTAGCTTGCAGAGACTTCAGTATCCAGCAGTGTAGCTAATTCTTCTTCAGCTAGATCAGGTTCTAAGTGAATCTTTTCTTGGACTCCAGAATGCCTTGGAATATTGACTATCTCCATGAATTCTTTAGAGGTCATTCTAAAGACTTGACCTTGAATCATCCATTCCTGATTCCCGTCCATGAGTTGGGTTCATTGGCATCACCAGAAACATAAAGAGTGGCATAAAATTTCTTGATGAGTTCAGAATTGAAGGGAGTGCTTAAAGCAAACAGCTGAGTCAGATTCTGATTCTCAATGGTTTCGGTGATGTTCTGAAAGCAAGTGGCAGTGGAAAGACTTCGCATATCCAGATATTTGTGCCTAAACAGAACTCCTTGCTGACAGAAGACTTAGGTGTATAGGATTTGTTGCTCTGCAGTCCAAAAGAGAAGATCATCTGCAGTTCGAGCTGAAGCATAAGGACTGACACCAAAGAATTGGTGACGCTTTTAATGTTGTTCTAAGTTTAAATCCGGACCATGCCTTGAAGAATAACCAGTGCCCTTGAAGATAGGAAAAGTTTCACGAGGGTAATTTGATTCAAGCTGTGTGTCTTGGCAGAGGCGCGAATGTGCGCGAAACCTTTGTAGAGGAGCTAATTGATTGGCTCTAGAAGGGCCAACAGTTTGAGAGACTATGAGCGCTTGCTCTTGCGAAAGATTCAGTATCTGAACTTGTTCGTCTTCGTCTTCATGTGCTTCGGTGTGAGGCGCATGAGATTCGGACTCTTGAGAGGTTCGGGCAGGGGAAAAATATCGGCTACCACGGGTTCTGGAGTGGGTTGGAGAGGGTATATGTGCTTCGTGGGGAGGTGATGGAGGTGGTGTGGGAGCAGCTGGTGGTGTGTGAATCCATTGCGGTTCGGGGGTTGGAGCACGGATGGGTGTGGGTGCACGGGGTGGAATGGGTGAGGGAGTTCGTGCAGGTGTTGGAGTTGGGGTAGGAGCTCTTTGTGGTGGAGTTGCTTTGGGAGTGGATCAAGTAGGAGGAGGTGTGGGGGTTTTGGTGGGTGGAGCTGAAGGTTTTGGTATGGGCTGGGTAGGCTTTGGCTTCGAAGAAGGAGTGGGAACTGCTTCAGGAATTTCCTTCGGCTGCTCATCACTAGTGTCCATGTCAGCAGCTGAAGCCAAAGTAATCTTTCTCTTCTTGGTAGATTTCTTCTTTGGAGAAGGTTCCGAAGCCTTTGAAACAGTAGGCTTGGCGGCAACTGGTTTTGCAACAGTAGGTTCAGCTTCATGCGAAGCCTTGCGCTTCCGTGAATCCCTTTCCATAATGGACGCATTATGGGTCTTCACCATTTCATCGACAGCGGCTTTAATTTCCCCCCTGAAGATTTTGATGTTATCCTTGGTGGTGGTGTTCACGTTTGTGACTTGCTGAAGCAATTTCAGGGCCTACTATTTGAATTCTTCATCAGGTTCAGTTTCAGCGCGCTTCTGATAGTTTTGAATCTTTGTAACTTCAGATCTATCTCTAGAGTGCAAATCCTTCAGCTGACTTATCATTGTGGAGATCATTGCTTCGATGGAGCTTGAGATATAAACTTCACCTAGATCAACAGCTTCAGGTTCTTCAGCAGCACACTTCTCCCAAATGGCTTCAGTGATGCCCAACTGATCCCATAGTTCGCCTTCATGTCGGTCAGGGAACTGATGTTCACTATGGCGATCAGCTTCAGTTTGAGCTTCAGGCAAAGATATGTCTTTCTGCTTCGATGGAATAGCTTCAGAGGAGGGAGTCATATCAACAACGGGCTTTTTCTGACTAGCCCTAGCCGCTTTCTCAGCTTTCTTTGTCCTGATGCCTTCTAGTGAGGCCTTGTGTTTGGCTTCATGCTCAGCCAGCTGTTTGGCTTCAGCGGCAGCTTTCTCTTCATTCTTTTCAGCTTCGGAGAGCTTGCGCTTTGTCTCTGCCTTTTTTGCAGCCAATCTGGCGGAGTCCAACTCCTTTTGCTTTCTGGCGGCATCCTCATCTGCTTTCTTCTTTTCGGCAGCGCTTCTGGCGAGAATGTTTCGCTCAAGTGCCTCTGCGAGGTCTTTCTCTTTCAATTATTCTTCAGTGAGATTTCGCTTCGCTGAAGGGTTTGGAGGGGCAGACTTCTTTGGCTTCGCTGGTGTAGAAGCCTTTGCAGGTTGTTGTGTAGCAGGGTCATGCCTCTGCTTCGATCGCCTCTCAGTGTTGAGAGCATCAGCCGGTGGCTTGGAGGCCAAGGGCTTCGCAACCACCAAGTTTGATAGGTCAATGGTGGGGCGAGCAGAGGGCTTATCCTTGGGGTCTTGAATCTTTATACCTTTGGCAGCAGGTTTCTCTCCTGGCTTCTTCTTCAAAGGAATCCGAAGTCTTTGCTTTTTGGGAGGAGCAAGATCTGATTCATCATCTGCTTCAGATTCAGATTCGTTGTCAACAACAGCATTTGATTCATCCAAAATTGAATCTTCCAGAGCAGCTTGTTCTAGTCTAGCTTGCTCTTCATCATCTGTGGAAGCATGAGGAGGAGAAGCAGATTTCTTCTTCAATTTCTTCTTCTTCTTAGAGCTAGGCCCAACATCATGGGCTTCAGCTTCAGCCAACTTGGCAGCTTTCTTGGCTTCCTTGAGTCTCTTTTTCTCAGCAGCGATTCTCAACCGCTTTAGCTCAGTAGGGTAGTCGGCAGGGGTTTTAAGAGTGTTGGGGTGAGGGAACTTGGGTGGAACTGGGTAGTACAAGTGACGATTTTCTTCGGTGTACTCACTACTAGGAAAAAGCTTATAGGTAGAGGCTTAACAGTGGCACTCTTTAAAGACGGGCGCTACTGCTACTTAGCAGTAGCGCGCTATATGGACACCCGCTATTGATATGCCTGTATCAGTAGGACCGCCTCTGTAGACCCGCTACTGGTAAAGGTGGTCCCCACCAAACC
Organism: Bromus sterilis; assembly: GCA_950022295.1. Lineage (NCBI taxonomy): Eukaryota > Viridiplantae > Streptophyta > Magnoliopsida > Poales > Poaceae > Bromus > Bromus sterilis. The sequence goes on along the minus strand of OX465596.1, from coordinate 262,558,019 downwards.
CAGCTGACAAGTTCTAGTAGCAGCGCCCCCCTGGAAAGCCCGCTACTACTATCTACTTATCAGTAGCGCCATTCCGTTCCGCCCGCTGCTGCTAAAGTGGACCCAACTTAACCCAGAGGCCCGCAAATAGCGGCACCGCGTTCTCTAAAGGGTCGCTACTACTAACAAAATAGCAGTAGCGCTGTAGCGGTACAGGCACTGATGGTAAGGCGCATCAGCCACCTTTTCACCAACCATCCCCATCCCCCCTCCTCTCTCTCCCTCACTTTCTTCTTCCTCATTCCTTCTCCTACCTCTTGTCCATGTCCATTAATGCATTACACCATCTCCATTAATGCACTACACACCATCTTCATTAATGCAATATCTCTCTCTTTCCTTCTAATTTGCTCCTCCTCCACCACCACATATCATGCATAAATGCATCTAGCTATCTCTCTTTCTCACCTTTGTCTCCTTCCCCTCAATAGCTAGTGCAAGCTTCTCCCAAGTGTGATATTTTAACAAAAGGTATATACTTTCTCTCTCTCTCTCTTAATTAATTACTAGCTAGCTAGCTAGGTACGTGGATGCATGAGATGTGAGTAAAAAATTGTGCTTTGCATCAATGAAAATATTTGTGTGTGTGTGTGTATGGGTGTGTGATATGAGAGTTTTCCTATGTTTTGCCGAAATATCGATTTACTTCTGTTTCGGCGAATTTCAGGCAAACTCTGTATGTCCTATTTTTAGGAAGGTCATGCCGAATTTTTGTATGACTTTGATATGCATATGCATGTCGTTATAATATTTTGTTTGTATAAATCATAGGCCACCATGAAGGTCTGTGGAAGGATGGTGGATAGATACTTGCGATTCGCAGTGGACGACATGATTGAAAAAAATGAAAAGGAGATTTTATGTCCGTGTCGAAAATGCAAAGAAGGCATCTGGCTGGACCCCTTTAAGGGTGGACGTTTTAAGGCGCACCTGCTTAGATATGGTTTCATGGATGGCTATAATCGATGGATAACTGAAGATGATGATGAAGATATCGACGGTGCAACCAATAACCCCATGGCAGCGGATGAAGAGATGATTGATGGATCGAAAGACGAAGAGGGCGCTGGAAATGACGGCGGAGAAGAGGCCGCACATGGTAATGGCGGAGAAGATCAGGCCGAAAATGACGGAGAAGATGCGGACATGACGGATCCTTCGTCGCTACTAAATTCAATCGTGCGGGACCCTCATGTTCGAGACCTGCTTCGCAAGAAGACGACTAGCGACAGAGCTGGTTCTAGAGAGGAGGCCAAGTTGGAGCAAGTGGAGGTAGACTCGAAGACTCCATTGTATGATGGTTGCGCTCCTGAGGTGACCCGCTTAGGTTTCACGCTCGAACTTCTAAAGATGAAGGCTAAAAACAAATGGAGCGACAAAAGCCTCGATGATCATCTCAAGTATCTAAACAAGACAGTTCTTCCCCCGGGGAACCTTTGTCCTACTAGTGTCGATGAGGCCAAGAAGATTGTGTGCCCTCTTGATCTGCCGCACATTAGATACCATGCATGCATCAACGATTGCATCATTTATTGGAACGAGAACGCAGAAAAAACCAGTTGTCCGGTGTGCAATGCTGATAGATACAAGAAGGCCGGAAAGAAATCTCCTCAGAAAGTTGTATGGTACTTTCCGATCATTCTTTGTCTGCAGCGTTATTTCGTAGATCCTAAGGAAGCTGAGCTCATGCGGTGGCACGCGGTCAGGAAGTTGCCCGATGATGGAGATGATCCGAAGATGAGACACCCTGTGGATGGAAGCCAGTGGAGAGCGTTGAACGCCGAATATGGATTTCATCTTGATCCAAGGAACGTCATGCTTGGCGTGAGTTCAGATGGCATGAATCCGTTTGGCAAGCAGAACACCAACCATAGCACATGGCCCGTGTTTGTATGGATGTACAACATTCCCCCGTGGAAGTGCATGAAGAGAAAGTACATACACATGAGCATTCTGATTCAAGGGCCGAAACAACCGGGAAATAATATTAATCTATATCTTGAGCTATTGAAAGAGGAGCTAGAAATGTTATGGAAATCACCAGTCAAGACATGGGACGCTTTCGAAAAATAATATTTCTATATGAAAGCCGCGGTGCTGACGACGGTGCACGATTATCTCGGTTACGGATATGTATCAGGCCAGGTGTGCCATGGATATTGCGGATGCACGAGGTGCATGGATGATACAACGTCTCAGCAGCTAACGAAAGATGGTGGGTCTGCGAAAATCATGTACATGGGGCATCGAAGATGTCTCGAGAAGAATGACCCGTGGAGAAACCATGGAGATCTATTCAATGGTGAGACTGAGCATCGAGGACCTCCACGTAAGAGGAGCGGCGCCGAAATTGATGAGTTGTTGAAAAACTGGAAAGAGTGCCCCGCGCCTGGAACGATGAAAAAACTGGAGCCGCTGCTGAAGGTATGGAAAACAAGGTCTGTTTTCTGGGACTTGGAGTACTGGCCCAAACTCGATACACCTCATTTTCTTGATCAAATACATATCACGAAGAATGTTCTCGAGAGTTTGCTTGGCACACTGATGAACATGCCGGAGAAGACCAAGGATGGGCCTAAGGCAAGAAGAGACTTGGAAGATTTGGAAATAAGGGCAGATCTCCACATGCCCCCTAAAACGGCCGAGACAGAGACGGAGACAGAGGCGGGGGACAGCAGGCGGGGCAAAAAAGTAAAGAAGAAGGAAGAGAAATATTGCCCCCCTTCTTGCTTCACCTTCAATACGAAGGAGATCGATCAATTTTTCAAGTGTCTTACCAGAATAAAAGTTACTTCCGGTTACGGTGGGAAGATAAGCAGATATCTAGACATGCAAAAAAAAGGTTCAGCGGGATGAAGTCTCATGACTGTCACGTGATGATGACGTAGATACTACCGGTTGCCCTTAGAGGGATAATGGACAAGCACGTCCGTGACACGCTTACTGGTTTCTGTAATTTTTTCGATGTTATCTCTCAAAACTCGATCAGTTTGAAGAAGCTCACAAGGCTACAGGAAGAGATTGTTGTCATACTATGTGAGCTCGAGATGTACTTCCCGCTCATGTTCTTTGACGTCATGGTGCATCTGTGTGTCCACATTGTGGACGACAACATCGACCTTGGCCCGTCATACCTGCACAACATGATGTCGTTCGAGAGGATGAATGGGGTCATCAAAGTATTCGTTCGTAACATGTCCCAACCAGATGGAAGCATCGTACAGGGCTATCTGACACAAGAGTGCATCTCTTTCTGCGAGAATTATCTAAGCAACGGAGACGATGACGTCGTCCCTGTTGTTGGTTTTCCCGTTAACAAGCACCATGGGAGGCTCGGAGGAGAAGGTCACACCAACGGTGGGAGGGCACTGCATGTCGACCACTCGGATCGACGCAATGACTTTGACAGGGCAAACTTAGTAGTGCTACAACATCTTGACGTGGTAGACCCTTTCGTGACACTGTACAAAGAAACCATCGCCAAGAAGTACCATGACCAGGGCCTACGCAAGACGGACGCCGAAGTTACTAGAGAGCACAACTCCACTTTCTTGCCTTGGTTCAAAGAGCATGTTCTTGCCAATCCCCCGGAAGAGGGATCTACAGACGCATTGCCCATATACGCCTTAGCACATGGCCCTGCTGTCAACTTCCTCACCTATCAGGCATACGATATAAACGGATACACGTTCTATACGGAGGCCAGATATATGAAAAGTGATTTCCAGAACTCGGGGGTGACGATAGAATGCATGACTGACGACAACGGCTCAACTGAAAGATATTACGGAAGGGTCAAAGAGATCTGGGAGCTTAACTACTCTGGACTACACAATGCGACGATGTTCCGTGTCAGATGGGCTTAGAATGTCGAAAGAGAAAACCGGTATTTCACTACTATGTCTATACCCGACGCCAAGAGCGCTACCTTGAACGTCATCGCCAAAAATGAGCCATGGATACACGCTAAGCACGTGACACAATGTTTCTACATAACCGACCCGAGCAATCCCAGCCGTGTTGTCGTGAGGAGAGGCAAAAGAAACATCGTCGGAATGGATGGAGTCACCAACATAGAAGACTATGACCAGTACGGCAACCCGATGAGGGAAGATGAAGACGACGACGAAGCATATGTCAAAAGAAGAATGAAGACTACATTACCTATGAAAGATCGTACTCCATGGAAATGGAAAAGTCACAACGAGGGCCTAAATTATTCGGAAACGAACAAAAAAGGAAAGAAGCTAATCACTAAGAAACGTCCTCGACGCTGAGAAACTAAATGTGTGTTGTAATATATATATGTATCTATTTTGTATACTTGCACTTTAACCGCGTTATCGATCGGTCAAATTATATATTGCCGCTGTTAAATATACATTATATAAATTGTATCGGTCATTGTTCGGGAAAAAAATTAAAAAGGAAATGAAAAGAGGGAAAAAATGCCATAAATATCAGTAGCGCGCTCTGACAGGGCCCGCTACTTCCAAGTTTAGCAGTAGCGCGCGCTAACAGGGCCCGCTACTTCTAAGTTTAGTAGTAGCGCTCGCTGACAGGATCCACTACTGCTAAAATTAGCAGTAGCGCGTGTTGACAGGGCCCGCTACTGCTATGTTTCACTTAAATTAACCAGATCACCCCTGTCTACCCTCTACCCCCCACACATCTCCCTCTTGTTTCCCCGCTCGTTCGCCCCCCCTCCGCTCGTCGGCGCCGCCCAGAGGACCCCCGGCGCTCGCCCCCCTCCGCCTTCCTTCGCCGGGCACCCCTCGGCTCCCTCTGACGCTGCACCTCCTCGTGGAACCCCGGCGCCGCGCGGCCTGCCTGTCCCCGATTCGCGCCGCCCTCTCTTGCGGAGCTCCGACGCCGCCAGGTTAGGTCCCCTAATAAACCTTAGGTTTTGTGGCATTTGACAAGCAATTTAGCTAGTAAAAATTGGAGTTGAAAATGTTGATCTGTTAGCAATTTTGCAATTTAGCATTTGACAAGCAATTTTTTCATCCAAATTTTGTTAGTGTGTGCCTTAGTGCTGCTCTTTTGGAGTTGAAGTGTGTGCCTTAGTGCTACTGATTTTGTTAGTGTGTGCCTTAGTGCTGCTAATTTTTTTAGTGTGTGCCTTATCAATTGGAGTTGAACTTGTCTTACCCTTTAATGTTGATGAGCTTGGAAGCAAACTTTCTGCCCATGCCTAGCCGAGAAACGGTTCAATAGCGAAGCAGCCAACGCTAAATGCTAATTATTTAGCGACGGGGTTTGTACGAACTTTCTTACCCTTTAATGTTGATGAGCTTGGAGTTTGTATGAACTTTTGGAGTTGAAAATGCAAATGAAATGATATTGTGTACGAATTTTCTTCTTTTTTCCATATGCAGGGATCCGAGGGGCCTATGTTTTGCCGGAATGTTGATTTATTTCCGTTCCGGCAAATTTCAGGTTCGCGATATGTCCACTTTTTACCAAAGGTCATGCCGAAATTTACCGTGAATTTCGACATGACTTGTGCTACAAAGTATGACATATCGAGTGCCCGATATTTGATAGGACGGTATTTAGTCCATTTTTATAGTTTGAGAATTAAACTTGGAGACTAAATATATCGTAGGAAACATGTCGACCAACGACGAAGCCAGTGCAGATGAAGATTTTGACTACCAGCAGCATGAACACGCCTTCCTCGACCATATGTCTTCTCAGCTACGAGACAAAGGTCCAAATGCCGCTAGTGCGACGGACGCCGAAATCGAGTCCGACAACACTCCTGATGGCACCGATGGAACTGACATCGGCGCCACCGACACCGGCGGCGCTGAAGCCGCTAATGAACCAGCAAATAAGAAGAAGGAGAGGGTACGAAAACCAAACAAGCTCGTCACCGACAAACTGCTAGTGAAAGAGGTGTATCCTGGCAAATTCGAGCCAATAGCGCCGGCGGAATCTCGCAAGTGCTACGGCAACCAAGTCGGATGCATCCTACAGGAAACCGCGAGCATCACCGACTATGACTTGAGGAGTATACCAAATATGGAACATTTACTCCTTACGAAGCTGCACAACAGATTCAAGTTCCCGGATCGGGATGAGAGCAAAACTCTGTGGGATGATGATGCCATGACTGACATAAACGCCGCCGCCATGGTCAAGTTCAACAACGCATTGTCCGCGTGGAAAGTGAGGGTGAAATGATTGATTGAGAAGAACAAACTTTTGTCCAAGATTTTTGCGGAGAATCCATCACTTACGGAAGCTGAGTTCTTAAAATTCAAGGACACTTGCGCTACCGACGAAGCGAAGCTTAGGTCCGCGAAATTCAAGGGGCTTCATAAAAGGAACACGGGGAAACACCGCCTCGGAAGCCGTGGTTACATTGGAAAAAGGCCCATATGGGACAAGGAGGATGCGGAACGTGAAGCCGCGGGGATCCTAGACCCCTTGGCGGAGTTCACCGACCCGCAGGAGTATGACTTCATCAGGGCCCGCTACAAGTGGGACTCAAAGAAAAAGGTTTGGTCCACGGACGCGCCCACGAAGGAATTGATGAGATTACTGGTAATATTTTTTTCCACCTTATATTAGCTTCTCATCAAGTCAGAATACACGTTGTAGTAACATTTGTAAATGGTACACGTTTCTTTCGCAGAAAGAGCAACACAAGCTTGATGCCGAAAGAGACTCATCTTCTTAGTCGACGATGAGGCCCAAGTGGGACACCCAACTCAACCAGGCCTTGAACATAATGAAGGGCCTCCCTTTGGACACTCGGCCGCAGCATGGACGTGTGCACGGCGTCGGAGACGGTGCCAAGTGGAAGAACTACTACCACGAGGACCCTGAGGCCAAAAGGAAGAGAAGGAAGTTTAGTCAGGTCAACATCGACGAGAAGGTGAAGCTTGCGGTTGAGAAAAAAGCAGCTGAGACCGAACAAGCGACCAAACAAGAGATGATCAACTCGGCAGTCAATGCAGCTTTAGCTGCCTGTAGAGGTGAGTTCGCAGCTTCGGTTTCATCCTTGATCCCGGCTGTTATCGAGTGGACGAAGCAAAATCCAGACAAAACGGCAGCGGATTTTCCCCGTAATAGCTTTGTTGGGAGCAACTCGGTGAACATCGCACCAGTGGCGCCTGCTCTCGCATTCGGACATGCTCCATTAGCCGCTCATAGCAGCCCGTCCTCTGTCTCTGGCGTGCTAGGCGGGCCTTCGCCTTTGGCTGAGCTTGACGCCCTCACGGTAATTATGCGTCACACCAACGTATCTATAATATATCCCTTTTTCGTTGCCTTTTGGATGTCTGACGCCGTAGACATGTTTTCGCAGGCCGAGAGAACCCCATGCACCTTACTATACAGGATCAATGCCAGACGGTGGATGTGGGAACGGAAACGATAATAAATCCCACGGATCGGATGATCCACACCATGCAAATGCCCAATACCACTTTCAAGGTTTCCGTGGCGAGTGTCAAACCGGGCCACGAGGATTTGGCTCCTCCGGTACAACTCGGGGGAGAGGAAGACGAGACCCCTAAGCGGCTTGCAGACTGCAAGGGCTATTTCATCCTATGGCCGAAGGGTCTTCTTCGTGTCGAGTCGGCCGCCGTGATGACCACACCAACGACAACACATCCCCAAGAAGGTATGAACACCACCACCCCGCCTCCGCAATTATTAGAGCCGCCTGTTATGCTGGGTGAGAGCGGCGAGCGACGTGAGGAAGGCGGTCCAAGCAGAGTGGATCGTGATTTCCCCCCCATGCTCCAGCAAGCAATGGATGATGTCATGGACGAGGATGGTGACCCTATGCAATTCCTCAACACCTCCTTCATTAATCAGGAAGTAGAAATGATGAGTCAGCCATATGACTTGGCCAATAAGGAGCATGTGGACAAGGAGATGGCTATTCTGTCGGAGCAGGAGCATCCTAGGTCTGAGTGCAAAAAGTCTCTCTTCGTGCAACCCTTGCAGGACACGCCTCCATATGCCGCCTCAAACCAGCATGAACAACCCTTGCTCAGCCCATCAACTCTTGGGTTGGCGATCAAGGGCGCTATGAAAGGCTCATCACAACCTCTCCCCCAGAAGAAGCCGAGGAAGAGACCGAATAGGAAAGACTTAGCTGCCAAAAAGGATGTCAATGCTTCTAGCAGCAAGTCGGTTCCGCCAACCGGTTTTGCAAACCGTGTACCGATGAAAGGTACGGCGTTGATCCATGCCGCAGGCGAGCCGATCCTCCCGCCGAAACCGCTGGAGAGCATATCAGGGGATCTCAGGAGACTGCACGACCATCTACTGTCGACAGAGAAAAGCCTTCTCGCGTAGAAGGATCCAGGATATCCACTTTATGCGGTGCGTGTGCCTCCGGGCATGGGCTACGTCAACACGGCGCCTGCGGAAGTGTTCTTCCTGCGGTTTGATCACATCTTTGAGATGTTCCTCACTAGGCGGCTCAATTTTACGATCGTCCGCCTTTTTGCGCTCCATATGAGCTTTGTCATCAAAAGAGAGGAAATCTCGCAAATCGCGGTGGCAGATCCATACTACATGCATGAGTCCTTCTTGTCGCTCGGTGACTATGAACTTAAAACTTCTAGGGACTACATCGAAAATTTCATGCTGATGAATAAGGAGAAGGAAATCGTTCTCGTGCTTTATCATCCAATGTAAGTCATTGCCCGATTGCCTTTACATTTCAATCATTCCCTTTCTCATATGGAGGCTAGATAATTTGAGGTGCATTTATTTCGCGCAACGAGGGGCACGCCGTCCTTATCGTTCTTTTCCCGCGAGTCTCCCATGCCGTGTATTTCGACTCGTCTAGGAACTTCAAAAGGAAGGACTACACCAAAGTAATGAGTCTTCTGGATTCTGCTCTCCAGGGCTTCGGCATGAGGGGTGGCCACATCGAGAAAAAGTCACGAAGGAAGGGCGCGCCGTGTTTCTCGCATAAAACCAACTTCTGCAGTATCCATCAACCGGAAGGAAGTACAAATGATGGATACTATGTCATCCATCTCATGATGGAGTTCAGAAAGGATCACCAACGTCTTCGCATGGCAAGAAAAGATGACAATCATATCATGATATGGGCAAAAAACTTAGACGAACCGGATTATAAAGTAAGAGATGACTTCTTTCGCATCCTGAAGGATATTGCAACCATCATCATGAAAGAAGTTGTCGACAAGAAGGGGATGTTCTACCACGGCCCAATATCGCGAGCTGATGTTAAAACTCGCGTAGGAATGCAGCTTTTGGACATTACGCCGTTCAATAAGCTAGGGTGCGTCCTCCCAGATATGGATGGATGGAAGTTCTAGTGTATTGACTATGCCGATGATGATTTCTTGGTTGAATTTATACTTTTGGACGCGATATGAAACCTTTGTGATGTAATTTAACGGTCATGTTGAACTACTTGCGTAACGCTTGCTAGCTAGTGAATTAGTTGGGGTACCATGAACAACGTGTGCATATTATATTATGTATGTTACTTTATGTTGCATCTATTCACTAACTTTTTGTCTTCGTGTTGCTCAAGTATATTATGTTGTGTACTATTGTTGAATTCCTATAATGAATATGCATCTCTAATAGGTACATAGATCATCGATGGAGAAGAAGTGCTATGCCGTGTACATAGGGAAGGTTACAGGAGTGTACGATGAGTGGCCAGAGTGTCAGGCCTAAGTGCACCGGTTCCCGGGCGGCAGCCAAAGAGGGTTCAATACCAGAGAGGAAGTGGAAGCTAGTTACTTGAGATTTACGCTAGCGCGAGAGGAAGATCGGAGGCGGCGCTTGATGAGCTACTACATAATTCCACTCTTCCTCATAGTGACCGCTCTTCTAGTATTTATCATAGTTTGGATGGATGATGAAACTTGCTTGTAGTTGCATGTATTTAAGATATTGTGACAACTTCTATCGCTATTTAAGAGATGACATGATGAGAGACATCATTTGTGTTGGATATGAGAGATCATGATAATATATATATGGTCATCAGATTATTGTATGTGTATGATATGATGAGATTTGTACTCTGTAGAAAACCTATGTATGTGTATGAGACTATATTGTATAATACCTGTACAAATACAACAAAAATACGATGGGAAAAAGAAACAGAAAATGAAAAATAAATACCAGTAGCGCCTGTTGCATGTACGCGCTACTGGTATTAGTAGTAGCGGGCTCTAAGGGGGGCGCTACTGATAACCTTGTGTAGTAGTAGCGGGTGCGTACGCGCGCTACTACTACAAGTTAGCTGTAGCGTGCTAGCAGTAGCGGGTGGGGGGGTCGCTACTACTAGCCTTTCTCCTAGTAGTGACTGACTGCACATGGCCGAAGTATATTGATAGGGTGGACTAAAGGCAAATTGCATAGCCCACTTCCAGTCAGGGATGCTTTTGTACTTGTACCATCTGACAGCCTAGTACCGGCGAATGTTTTGCAGGCGAATCTTGCGCTGATCTCTGGTTTCTCCAGGAGGCGTATCATATACAAGCTCAATGCGAATGGATTCGGGGATGCCTCGAGCATTGTTGGTTTCCTTGGTTCTGCCACCTTTCTTCTTCGGAGCAGACTGTTCTGCTTCGTTGATGTGATCAAGATTTGGGGACTCATTCCCGAAGCCTAAATCCTGAGACATCCTGTGAAAAGCATAAGGTTGCGAGGGAATGAGGCAAGTATGGAATGAGCACCAGCAAAAGTTTCGACCCAAAAACAAAAAGGTTTTGACAAGAGATTCAGTGTCGAATAAGGGAGAGATATTCAATCTGTTCTGAGCTAGACTTTGCAATATACTTGAATAACAAACCCTAACACAGAACAGATAACATCTAACCCTAGCTTCTAACCTGAATTGAGATGGGAATCTTTGGCTAGCAGAAACAAGTTACCCAACGGAGCAAAGATGTCGGGACCCGGGGTGAGCGTATGCAAGACTCGCTACAACACAATCATATGGAGAGCCGAGAACCGTACCCACTTGTCTAAGCAGACAAGGCCAAGCACAAAACGTTCTCGGAAAGCATCGAACGTGAGGGGCATCCCATCTAGGCCGGATGATCAACTGAAATTGGTCCTCATCGTCCGCACTCACATCTAAATGATATGGGTGGTGAACTCCCATACTCATAGACAAGTCGCCTCAACCATACTATCGATTGTATTATAACCCTTACATAGACTTACTCCAGCCCGATCACTTAGTCGGGGTCTAGGGCGGGTTCGATCATACATCAAAGTGTGCACGTGAAGGAGTCACGAGAAATCAAATCGCGATGCCCCAAGCTGCGCACATCTAAGGGCCACTTGGTGTATAAAAGACCGCCAGCCAGATCACAACTAAGGTCTCAAAAACCCATACTAAGACATGCATGTTATAATCATACACGCAACACACATGTCTAGTATGAACAGCAGGTATCATTGCAATTCTCTACAAAGTATACAACTTTATTGATAACTCTGACAGAGTGAACACATAGATCACAAGTTTGTGATCCAACATTACATCAAACATGCGGAAGCAAAGTAGGTCTGAGTACAGACAAGTTTAACAAATGTCTTAGAGAAACCTTATCTATAAACAAGCCCTTCCACGAGGGACCAGCTGTCTGACTGGAACTAGACTAGCTTGATCAGTCGTCGAGCTCCAGGAAGAATCCACCTTCGGGGTCAGTGGGTTCATCTAAAACATAGAATAAGAAAACGTGAGTACAAAGTCGTACTCAGCAAGACTTACGTAGGAGCTATACTACTCATGCACATGTATCAAGGTAAAGGGAGGTGGGGTTCAATTGCAGAAGTGCCAGCTTTGACTTGGCTAGTCCTAAACTACGAGTACCAGACTTGAGGTAAGAAGCGTACACGATTCCACTACAGTGCCCAACCAAATTACACCACTATGTTGCCTTCCTTGACTTCCCCACGAGAAAGCACGCCATAGCACTCACGCTTATCTTGGCAAGTTTTATAAGTATCCAGTTCAAGTTGTCTAATAATCGAGCACAAATTTCCAAGTAGTCCCTTACCGCGGACGCGGCTATTCGAATAGTTTATTAACCCTGCAGGGGTGTACTGCTACACACATGAAACGATCAGTTACCGCCAGGATCTCGTCACCCTTCAAGCGGGTGTCGGCGAGGATAATTTCCACAACCTTGACCTCACAGCCAACTCAAGTACAATGGAGACGCCTATCTGGGCTGGAATCCACATCGTGAACCCGGCCGGTTTACCAATGTGGTCCCAGAAGATGTGTGCAGGGTCCCAAGCCGGTCTGAATAGCCGTTCTTCCACTTCGCAGACCGTGCCAAATACCTACCAGAACTCCGAACTAATGCGACTCATTGAACTGAGAAGGGGTGAGTTAGTAGGTTGAGCGGGGGTCCATGTGCCCAACATGTGGTAGTACTCTTCGTCTTGGATCACCACACAAGAACTCGGGCTTAGGGCGGTGTTCAATGAGACAACCCACTGTGTACTCCTACACAGCCTCTCATCGTTCACCTTGTATTAGGATATATTCACCAACACAGTTTCACTTTCATCAACACCATTGCTACCATCGCGACTCACATAACAGTATCAACATTGTATCACTCTAAGCATGCAATAAGCAGTAACAGTTGCAGGGGTCACATGATATCAATCAACTCCTACATTTGCTAGGATTGTGGTTTGCTTACTACTGTGACAAAATGATAGGTCATGCAAAGGAATGGGTTCAACTATGCGGTAGAATCGCATCATGGTAATCATCCTAAACAATGCATAAGCGAGACATGAGAGGGAATTGGGATTTTATCGACATGATCAATGGCGGTTTGCTTGCCTTGCTGACGAGGTTCGGTATCGGGGTCTTCAACGGAGGGGGCAACCTCCTATTCCGGTTCCACCTCTACTGGACAAACAACAAGAAAGGGAGCACAATAAGTACAATGCACAATCACATGGTTGAAAGTTGAAACTTGATGTATATGCTTCTGATGTGTGAGGCAATTCCATTTAAATGGAGTATATTGCAAATGAAATTGCAAATTCAAACTCCAATTTGAATTCATCTTAGAAAAGTTACAAATGCTATTGTTTGAGCAATGCAACTCATTTTGAAATGTGTATGGTATGCCTCTGATGTTCAGATGAAATGTGGCATGTTGCTAAGATTCAAATTTCAAAAGCATTTGAATTTAATTTGATTAAATTCCAATTAAACCAAATATAAAATGCTACTGGTCCCATTTTAAATTCAACTCAAACATAGTTGAAAATTGTATATTTGGATAGATTATTTTATCCTGATCATTTTTCATATATTATATGTTAAATTTGGAGTTAATATGAATTTTCTATGATTTATTGAAGTTTAAGATATTTTCTGGAATTTCTCTGATTTCTTTTAAAACAAATTCTAATTACTGTGCCATGCTTGTGCAAGGATGACGTCAGGGGGGGTCTGACCTGTGGGTCCACCCTGTAAGTCTCACAGGGGTTAATCCCTCTTTTTTTTAAACAGAGAGGGGTTAGGGGGCTGGGGCCCCACCTGTCATAGGGGTTAGGGTTAGTTTAGTGGTTAATTAAGCTGGGGGGTTAGGGCTAATGGCGGGGTCGTCGCTGGCATCACTGTTGTCGCCGGAGACTCGCCGGAATGGAGATTCCGGGCACGAGGAGGGGAAAAGATGGTACGGGCGTGCTCCTGGAGGTCGTCCGCGTGGAACGGTGCAGGTTAGGGTTCAAGGGTGTGGCTGGGGCGACGACGGCGAAACAGAAGTCTGGCGACATCGGGATCGCGCTCTGGAGCACCGTTTTGATCGGAGCTTGGCGCGTTGGATTGCTGCGAGCACCTAGAGCGTTGTAGGCTAGAAGGGGGAGTTGCTGGAGCACGGGAGCGAAGGTGACGTCGACCATGGCGGCGACCTTCCTCGGCTTCCATGGTGAAACCGGCTAGAGGGGTTGCGGGGTGCTGGGAGCTTGGGGGAAACGCTCACTAGAGCTCAGAGAACACGACGAGGTGGTCGTTGGAGGCATGGAGGTCACGGCGGCGGAGAAATCAACGAAGATTTCTTGCGGGTCCAGCGGTGATCCGATGAGCCTGACGTCGCGTCTGGTCCAAATCGAGGTGCGCCCTTCTACTAGTCGACGGAGTCGAGGACGGCGAACACGATGGACATCCTGGCTGGAGCTCTAGCTCACGGTGGCTATGTTTTCCGGCGTCGACGAACTGCGGTGGCGCGCTGTGTCGGTGGGGGAAGAGACACAGAGAGCTCGAGAGGGAGGGGAAAGGAGGGAAAGTGAGAGAGGACGAAACGGGCGTCTCCGTGGCGCCGTTCGGCCGTGGGTGTCGCGGTGGCGTCCAACCCGCGCTCTGCTCGACAGCGAGCTTCTTCTGGGCGCGGGAGGAAGACGACAGAACAGGGGAATTGGGCTGGGCCTCGCCTAGGGCGCCAGGTAAGCTTCTCTCTCCTTTTCTATTTTTCTGTTTTACTTTTCTGCATTATATTTTGGCACTGCTAAATAAATAGCAAACCATTTTCTAAAATGCTAGAACTTTTTATATGGCCTAATAATGTATATATCTAGCCACTTATAAAGTTTGGGCACTTTTAAAATTCAAATAATTTGAAATTTAAATCAAACAGTGGTTTAAATTTAAATCCATGCTCCTGTTTGAATATTTTAAAAATCCATGAGCATGGGGTTGGTCCCACATCACTTGATATGTGATCACACTCATTTAAGGGAGTTTTGAAAAATACAAAAGGAATTTTTGGAGCAACTTTTTATCTGGCCATTTGAATTAAATTCATCTGGGGGGTTTTTCTCTCCCATTTCAATTTCTTTTGAAATTTTTATCATGATGCAAAGTGACTTGCTATTCCTAGCACATACCTAACTTGGGGTTGTGACAACTCGCCCCACTCAAAAGAATCTCGTCCCGAGATTCAACAGTCTGCGGGAGGATGGAGGGGTACTCGGCACTGAGACGGTCTTCTCTTTCCCACGTGGCTTCTTTCTCGGAGTGGTGTGACCACTGAACTTTCAAAAACTTGATCTTCTTTCGGTGAGTGACACGCTCTGCTGAATCAAGAATACGAACGGGGTATTCTCGATAAGAAAGGTCATCTTGGAGATCAAGCGTTTCATGGTCGACTTCGCGGATGGGGTCCTTGAAGAAACGCCTGAGTTGTGGCACATGTAATACATCATGTACTCGGGAAAGGTGCGGGGGTAGTTCAAGTTGGTAGGCAACTTCTCCACGTTTAGCAAATCTTTGGGTTCCCTTCAGAGGAGTAACCCGAAGGTAAGCCTTCTCATCCAGATTGTAGCTCTCTTTCCTATGATGACGATCATAGTAGCTTTTCTGACGAGACTGGGCGGCTTTCAATTGATCACGAACAATGCAAACTTGCTCTTCTGCTTCCATGATCATATCCGGTCTAAAGAATTGTCTTTCACCGATTTCTGAACAGTTAAGGGGTGTTCGACATCGTCGTCCATATAGGAGTTCAAAATGAGCCATGTTCAGACTAGTTTGGAAACTATTGTTATAAGAAAATTCGGCAAATGGAAGAGACTTCTCCCGATTCTTTCCGAATGAGATAACACAAGCTCTGAGCATTTCTTCAAGAATTTGGTTAACCCTTTCGACTTGACCACTAGACTGAGGATTGGAAAGCTGTACTAAAGGAGAGATGAGTTCCCATAGCATGTTGGAAGCTTCCCCAAAATCTAGAGGTGAAAAGGCTACCACGATCAGAATTGATTTCCAAAGGAACACCGTGAAGAGACACAATTCTAGAGACATACAAGTCCGCTAACTGACTAGCAGTTATAGACTCGCGAACTGGAAGGAAGTGAGCAACTTTGGAAAGTCTATCCACCACAACGAAGATGGCATCATTTCCTTTCTCGGTTTTTGGAAAGTCGGTGATGAAGTCCATACCGACTTTTTCCCATTTCCACTCTGGAATAGGAAATGGTTGAAGAGTGCCAGCAGGTCTTTGGTGTTCGGCCTTAATGCGACGACAAACATCACATTCGGCAATGAACTTAGCAATTTCTCTCTTCATCCTAGTCCACCAAAATCTCTGGCGTAGGTCTCGATACATCTTTGTGCTACCAGGATGTATTGAAAGGGGAGTGTCATGAGCTTCTTTGAGGATTAGCCTCCTAAGATTGTGTTTTCGTGGTACAACCAATCGAGTGCCAAAGAAAATAACACCTTGATCATTTATGGAGAAACATTTAGCAACTCCGCTAGCAATGTTCTTCTTGATCTCTCGAATACCACTATCACGTTTCTAAGCGGCTATGATTTTATCCTCAAGGGTTGGTTTCGCCACCAAGGTAGAAAGATAGCCATGAGGAACAATCTCAAGATTGAGTTTGCAAAATTCCTCATGAAGAAGTGGTTGATACTTTTGTAACATGAGGTTGTTACAATACGACTTACGACTTAGTGCATCAGCCATGACATTGGCTTTGCCTGCGGTGTAAGAAATTCCTACGTCGTAATCTTTTATCAACTCAATCCAGCGTCTTTTCCTGAGATTAAGATCTGGCTGGGTGAAAATGTATTTGAGGCTTTGGTGGTCGGAATAAATCTAACAACGATTACTAAGGAGGTAATTTCGCCAAGCTGTTAGGGCATGAACTACGGCAGCGAGTTCAAGGTCATGGGTAGGATAATTCTCTTCATGTGGCCGCAACTGGCGTGAAGCATAAGCTACCATATGTCTATCTTGCAGAAGTATGCATCCTAACCCTTGCCGTGAAGCATCACAAAAGATCTCGAAATCCTTTTGAAAGTCCAAGTATGTGATCAGAGGGGGAGGGGGTGAATGATCACTTCAAAATTTTCTACTGAAACTATTGAAGTGAAGCATAAGTAGTGAGGAACAGCGAAGTAGAACTGGAAGAGAAACTAAATGCAGTGAATCAAAACACATTGAAGCATAACTGCGAAGCAAATGCAATACAGAAGGTAACATCTTGAAGTAAAACGAACTGGGACTCGGCGATGTTTGTTCGACCAGTTCACGCTCTGCAAAGCACTACGTTTGGTTGGAGGGACTGGTGATTGAACACCTGGAGCAAATCTCTCTCTGTACGTTGCTCCACTGCACCAAACTCCTTGAGCTTGGTCAGTTCTTCACTCGTGGTTGATTACTGAGGAAATCACCGAAACCTTTGACAAACTGGACTTCGAGGCGACAATTACTCTTCGCTCTCTGAAGAACAACACTCTAACCGTCTATGATAATTGCAGTTCTCCAAGATAAAAAGGATAGTAAGCTTTCACCTAAGTCATCTCGAATCTACTCAGATCAATGGGACTTAGGCTTCAGTATTCTGGATTTTGGGTTTTGCTTCGGTGGAGTTTTTGGGATGCTCTCTTCAGTCTCTCTCAGGAATATTCTTGGAGCAGCCACCCACAAATGGAGGAGGGGCGGCGTATTTATAGTTGGCGATCCCGAGGTGCGGAATGACCAAATTGACCCGAGGTGACAGCTTGACACGTGTCCACAACGGTCGGATTTGTCATCACTGCGCAACTTTACTTGAAGAACAAGTAAAGCAGACTCACGGACTTAGTTCCGCTTCAGAAGCCAAAGAACGAAGTCTTTGCTACCGAAACTTAACTCAGTGCACATGAGATTTCTTCGCTCAGGCTTCTTACTTGGTTTGGATTTGTTCTGAGCATTTTCTCATTGACTTCGGTGTCCACAAACTAAATACCCCTCTTGATAGTATGGTTTGTCCTATGACTCAAAGAACCGAAAAAGAACTACAGAAAAACATCTAAGTCTTGCGCCGTCTTCTTCTTTTCCTTCAATGAGTTGAGCTTCAGGACACCTTCATTTTTGGGGGTCATCCTTCGTGATTAAGCTTCGCTAAGGGGGTAATGCTTCGATAACTTGAAGACCTTCCCTGAAGCTTTATCACCTAGCTTGTCCTTCAGGAACCTATACAACTGTTTACACTAGAAAACATTGTTAGTTCCTCTACTGTCTTGTCCAACAATATCCAAAACACACGGGGGCAAAACTTTGCTCTTACAATATCCCCCTTTTTGGACTATTGTTGACAAAATAGGCATTGATAAAAGATATTCAAGTTTTTGTGAAGTGATGGGACAAACTCTAAGATGTGAAGTTTTTGGCTCCCCCTGAATGCAAGCATCGAAGATTTATATAATCGAAGTTAATGCTTGTAGGAAATTTCTTCGGTGGAGAGCAAAACAAATATCTTAGCGAATACAATTGCATTTGAAGATATATATCCAGGAATGTATGCAATTGCTTCCAATGACCTGTGACTTAGAAAATAATAACCACCTGCAAGATAGAAGATACGAAGCAATACTTGCAAGCAAAGGGGTTATTAAAACTTAAGCGTAGCACAGGAGTAGCAGGACTTAAACTTAAGTTACAACCCAATCGAAGAGAATGGAATGTTTGTTGTAACTTAACCAAACGAAGCAAAAGCAAATAGCAAACCCTTTCCCCGATGCAAATCTAACTCATCGATGCCCTCATTCTCCCCCTTTTTGTCAATGATTGGACAAAAGGTTGAGAAAAGGTTCGAGAGATCTATTGCGCGGCATCAGCACCCTGGGAACCCGACGAAACAGAGCTTGACGAAGACTCATCCGATGAAGACTGATCGCCAGAGGATTCTTCTGCGGAAGAAGACGTAGGAAGAGCTTCGTGGCGCGTCTGAGTGATGAGGTTGATGTCGAGGTCGCTGTCGTCGAGGCCGTCGTCGTCCTTTGAAGTAATGGAGTCGTTCTCGGAGACCATATCAGGCCGGATGGGTTCAGGTTCGTTGACGAAGAATACTTCATCAATCTTGTGCAGGGGAGGGATCTTCTGATTCGGGCGGTCCACCGTATCATCACGGGAAAAGTTTCGCTGGAGGTGCTCATTCTCTTTGTAGATGCGATCTTTACGAAGGCCTTTGACAGAGTTGAACTTCCGGATCCCCTTCTAGGAATGACTTTTGAGAACACGCAAATACTGATTGTTGTTGAGTGCAATGTTGCCAACTCTGTTTATCTCATTAGCAAGAAATTGCATCTGGCGCTGATTGGCTTCAATGTAGGTTTCAAGCATTTGCTGCGACCGAAGATTAACTTCAAAATGATGGCAGTCTTTCTGGAACTGCTTGGATATGTTTCGCTCATTGACTTCATAGCGCACACCAACATATGTGGCAAAAGGATCATTGGGCTTCCGCAGCAATGCCAAAGTGTCACACACTGGTGGCAAGAAAAGCTTCAGGTGATGGCGAGCCACAAAGTCTTCGTTCCTGCCATAGTCACATACAACTTGCAACCAGGGAGTATAAGGTTTCAGTGTGAATGGTAGCTCTGCTGCATGAACCAAGTTCCTAATGAAGCAGTCTTCAAAGTCAAAGATGAGAACATGAGTGAGCTTCATAATGGCATGCCTTGTCTCTGGATAAATGTTCGATTCTTCCGAAGCAGTACTCAGTGGGATCAATGAGTTGGACAAGATGTAGAACCAAGTCCTTGAGATGAAGTTCAAATGCTTCGGACGAATGTTTTCAGGTAAATAGCTTGCAGAGACTTCAGTTTCCAACAGATTCGCAAATTCTTCTTCAGCCAGATCAGGTTCTAAGTGAATCTTTTCTTGGACTCCATAATGCCTTGGAATATTGATATCTCCATGAATTCGGAAGAGGACATCCTGAAGACTTTGCCTTGAATCATCCATTCCAGCGTCCATGAGCTGGGTTCATTTCCATCACCAGAAACATAGAGAGTTGCATAGAATTGCTTGATAAGTTCAGAATTGAAGGGAGTGCTTAACGCAAACAACCGAGTCAAATTCTGATTCTCAATGGTTTCGGCGACGTTCTGAAAGCAAGTGGCAGTGGACATACTTCGCATATCCAGAAATTTATGCCTAAACAGAACTCCTTGCTGACAGAAGACTTTGGTGTATAGGATTTGTTGCTCTGCAGTCCAAAAGCGAAGATCATCTGCAGTGCGATCTGAAGCATACAGACTGACACCAAAGAAACGGTGGCGCTTCTGATGCTGTTCCAAGTTGAAGTCCGGGCCATGCCTTGAAGAATAACCAACACCCTTGAAAATAGGAAAAGTTTCACGAGGGTAATTGGAGTCAAGCTGGGTATCTCGGCAGGGGTGCGAATGCGCGCGAAACCTTTGCAGAGGAGCAATTGGATTGGCTCTAGAAGGGGCAACAGATTGAGCGACTATAAGCGCTTCCTCTTGCGACAGATTCAGTATCTGAACTTGTTCTTCTTCGTCGTCATGTGCTTCGGTTTGAGGCACATTGGATTCGGAGTCGTGAGCAGTTCTGGCAGGAGAAAAATCTCGGGTGACATGTGTTCTGGAGTGGGTTGGGGATGGTGCATTAGCTTCATGGGGAGGTGATGGAGGTGGTGCGGGAGCAACTGGTGGAGTGGGAATCCTTTGCGGTGATGGGGTTAGAGCACGGATGGGTGTGGGTGCACGGGGTGGAATGGGTGTGGTAGTTCGTGCAGGTGTTGGAGTAGGGGTAGGAGCTCATTGTGGTGGAGTTGGTTTGGGGGTGGTTCTGGTAGGAGGAGGTGTGGGAGTCTTGGTGGGTGGAGTTGAAGGTTTTGGTATGGGCTGGGATGGCTTTGGCTTCGGTGTAGGAGTGGGAACTGCTTCAGGAGTTTCCTTTGGCTGATCATCACTGGTGTCCATGTCAGCAGCTGAAGCCAAAGTAACCTTCCGCTTCTTTGTGGTTCTCTTCTTGGGTGAAGGGTCTGAAGCCTTTGAAGCAGTAGGCTTTGCAGCCAATGGTTGTGCAACAACTGGTTCTGCTTTGAGCGAAGCCTTCCGCTTCCTTGAATCCCTTTCCATAATGGATGCATTATGGGTCTTCACCATTTCATCAACAACGGCCTTGACTTTGCCTTTGAAGATTTTGATATTATTCTTGGTGGTGGAATTTACGTCCATCACTTATTGAAGCAATTTCAGAGCGTGCTGTTTGAATTATTCATCTGGTTCAGATTCAACTCGCTTCTGATAGTTGTGAATCTTTTTTATTTCAGCCCTATCTCTAGAATGCAGATCCTTCAGTTGACTGATAATTGTGGATATCATTGCTTCGATGGATCTTGAGATGTACACTTCTCCAAGATCAACAGCTTATGGATCTTCAGCAACACATTTCTCCCAAAGGGCTTCAGTGATGCCCAACTGATCCCAGAGTTCGCCTTCACGTGGGTCAGGGAACTGATGGTCACTGTGGCGATCAGCTTCAGTTTGAGCTTCAGGCAGAGATATGCCTTTCTGCTTCGATGGAACAGCTCCAGAGGGGGGAGTCATATCAACTATGGGTTTCTTCTGACTTGCCCTAGCAGCTTTCTCAGCTTTCATTGTCCTGAGGCCATCTAAAGTGGCCTTACGTTTTGCTTCATGCTCTGCCAGCTGTTGAGCTTCAGCGGAAGCTTTCTCTTCATTCTTTTCGACTTCGGCGAGCTTGCGCTTTGTCTCAGCCTTCTCTGCAGCCAATCTGGCGGAGTCCAACTCCTTTTGCTTTTGAGCGGCTTCCTCAGTTGCTTTCTTCTTTTCAGCAGAGCTTCTGGCAAGAATATTGCGCTCAAGTGCCTCTTCGAGGTCTTTCTGTCTCAGTTCTTCTTCAGTGAGCTTTCACTTCACTGAAGGGTTTGGTGCGGCAAACTTCTTGTGCTTCGTTGGTGCTGAAGCCTTTGCAGGTTATTGCTTCTTAGCAGGGTCATGCTTCTGCTTCGATCGCCTCTCAGTGTTGAGGGCATCAGCCGGTGGCTAGGAGGCCAAGGGCTTCGCAACCACCAAGTTTGATAAATCAATGGTGGGGCGAGCAGAAGACTTGTCCTTGGGGTCTTGAATAGAAATCCCCTTAGCAGCAGGTTTCTTTCCTGGCTTCTTCTTCAGAGGAATCCGAAGCCTTTGCTTCTTGGGGGGAGCAGGATCATCAGATTCATCATCTGCTTCAGACTCTGATTCGTTGTCAACAACATTTGATTCGTCCAACATCGAATCTTCCAGAGCTGCTTGTTCTTGTCTTTCTTGCTCTTCATCTTCTGTGGTAGCATGAGGAGGAGAAGCAGATTTCTTCTTCAGCTTCTTGTTCTTCTTCTTCGAGCTAGTCCCAACATCATGGGCTTCAGCTTCAGCCAACTTGGCTACCTTCTTCTCTTCTTTCAGTCTCTTGTTTTCAGCAACGATCCTCAAACGTTCTTCCTCTTCAGGATAGTCAGATGGAGTCTTGAGAGTGTTGGGGTGTGGACACTTTGGTGGAACTGGGTAGTATAAATGGCGATTTTCTTCGGTGTACCGACTGCACATGGCCGAAGTATATTGAAAGGGTGGACTGAAGGCAAATTGCATAGCCCACTTCCAGTCAGGAATGCTCTTGTACTTGTACCATCTAACAGCCCAGTACCGGTGAATGTTTTGCAAGCGATTCTTGCGCTGATCCTTGGTTTCTTCAGGAGGCGTGTCATACCCTAGTTCACGGCGAATGGATTCGGGGATGCCTCTGGCATTGTTTGTTTCCTTCGTTCTGCCACCTTTCTTCTTCGGAGCAGACCGTTCTGCTTCGTTGATGTGGTCAAGATTGGGTGACTCATTCCCGAAGCCTAACTCTGCAGACATCCTATGAAAAGCATAAAGGTAGTGAGGGAAAAGGCAAGTATGGAATGAGCACCAGCAAAAGTTTCGATCCAAAAACAAAAATTTTTGACAAGAGATTCAGTGAAGAATATGGGAGAGATATCCAATCTCTTCTGAGCTAGACTTAGCAACCTCAAACGAGTGTCAAACCCTAACACAGAACAAACATCATCTAACCCTAAGTTCTAACCTGAATCGGGATGGGAAGCTTTTGCTATGAGAAACAAGTTTCCCAACAGTGCAACGATCCAACAGATCAAAGAAACCTAAGGAAATCATCCCAAAATAAATCTAAGAACTTGGATCCGATCGAGAAGAGGAAGAGAAAAGAGAAGAAGACATCGGATCGAGGGCTCGACTTACCCTAACTCGGTGGCGACGAGCTGCTACGGCGGCGATGAGCGGTGAGGACGTGCTCGTCGACGGTGTGAAGTCCACGGCGGCGCTCTTCCGACAGTGAAGCGGCGAGAACGGCGACGGAGACGAAGAGCTCAGCGGCGCGCTCGGGAGATAGGGTTCCGGAGAGAAGCGAATGAGGAGGTGAGATGGATTCGCTGGGGTGGGATGTCTTATATAGGCCAGTCTGACAGGAGTTCTCAGATCAGATCGAACGGCTCCCAGCGTCCATCTCTCCGGATTCTATGGCATGGATTTCGTGGCGAATCGCGAGAAAATCTCAACGACCCGGATTTGATGGGATCTCAACGACCGAAGAATAAGTCCTCGACTTGAGTAAAACTTCGATAAAAATTGGAAGCATTTGATTCGGAACTCAATGATGTTCGAAGCAAAATACTTTCCGTTTCAATTGTGCTCAACCACTTAGGACAGACAGAATAAGAAAGAAGAAGAATAGAAGCGGTAGGGTCTGAAACTTATCACCTCGACGAAAAAACCAAACGAAGCAAAAGGTGATAAGTTTAGAGGACTAAATCCAACCGAAATAAAATCAAATAAACGAAGAAAAAACAACAACGAAACTCAAAAGTAAACAAAGAAGTAAATGAGTATATACAGGAGTAAAGGTTCGGTCCTATAGTACATTTCGTGAGTCCAATATATTGAGCTCACACCTTAACGCA
Organism: Bromus sterilis; assembly: GCA_950022295.1. NCBI lineage: Eukaryota > Viridiplantae > Streptophyta > Magnoliopsida > Poales > Poaceae > Bromus > Bromus sterilis. Next base: position 262,534,214 of record OX465596.1, on the reverse strand, counting down.
CAAAACCTTTTCTCATCCAATGGTTTCGTGAATATGTCAGCCAGTTGATCTTCAGTTCTGACATGACTTATAACAATATCTTCACGCTGAACATGATCACGAAGAAAATGATGGCGAATGTCAATATGCTTCGTGCGAGAGTGCTGCACAGGATTGTGAGCAATTTTGATTGCACTCTCATTATCACATAGAAGTGGAATTTTCTTCACATGAATACCATAATCCTTCAGTGTTTGCTTCAGCCATAGAATCTGAGTACAGCATGATCCAGCAGCAATGTATTCTGCTTCAGAAGTAGATATTGAAACAAAGTTTTGCTTCTTTGAAGCCCAACACACAAGTGATCTTCCAAGGAAATGACAAGTCCCTGAAGTTGATTTCCTATCCACACGATCACCAGCCCAGTCTGAGTCACAATAGCCAACAAGATCAAACTGAGCTCCCTTGGGATACCACAAACCCAAGGTTGGTATGTGAGCAAGATACCGAAGAATTCGATTTACAACAGTATGATGTGATTCCTTTGGATTGTCCTAAAAACGAGCACAAATACATACTGAAAGCATAATGTCAGGTCTAGATACACAAAGATATAAAAGAGATCCAATCATAGACCGATATTTCTTCTGGTCGAAGGCTTTGCCCTTCTCATCTGCATCTAAGAAGCCATTGGTAGGCATCGGAGTCTTAATAGTTTTGCATTCAGTGAGACCAAACTTCTGCAGGAAATCCTTGAGATATTTTTCTTGAGAAATAAAGGTGCCATTCTTCTGTTGACGAATTTGAAGTGCAAGGAAAAACTTCAATTCACCCATCATTGACATCTCATATTTCTTCGAGATCATTTTGGAAAATTCTTCGCTGATTTCAGTGTTGGTGCATCCAAAAATGATATCATCTACATATATTTGACATACAAACAAATCACCATTATAAGATCGAGTGAAAAGTGTTGGGTCAGTTGTTCCTGGTTTGAAGCCTTTCTTCAGAAGGAAATCCTTCAATGTGTCGTACCAAGCACGAGGTGCTTGCTTCAACCCATAGAGGGCCTTGTGTAACCTGTACACCATGTCGGGTTTCTTTGGGTCTTCAAAACCTGGAGGCTTTGATTTGGGTGTATCCTTGTGCTACCAGTCGTGCTTTGTTTCTTACCACTATACCGTCTTCATCTTGCTTGTTGCGAAAAATCCACTTTGTACCAATGATGTTGTGCTTCGTGGGATCAGGTCTATCAACTAAGGACCAGACTTTGTTCCGCTCGAATTGGTTAAGTTCTTCGAGCATAAAAGTTAACCAATCTGGCTCCTTCATGGCTTCATCAAACTTTGATGGTTCAAGCATGGAGACAAACGAAAAGTTTTCGCAGAAGTTAGCCAAACGAGTGCGAGAGCGAGTTGTGGGACGACCTAGTTGATGAATTTCTTCAAGGATCGAATCAACATAAACTTTTCTTCGAACTCATGATAAGGTTGAATCGTTTGCTTCAGGCTCAGCTTCTGGTTCTGGATCAGCTTCAGCTTCAGGATCTGCTTCAGCTTCAGGATCTGCTTCACCTTCAGCTTCAGCATTTCCTTCGGGATTAGCATTTCCTTCGTTCCCTTGTCCTTCTTCGTCCTGTTCATCATTAGCTTCAGGATGTTGATTTCCAGCGCCCCAGGCTATGTGTGGGAACATTGGACCATCATCATCCCTATTAGCTTGACGAGCATTAGCTTCAATAGGGTGAATTTCTCCAATAGCCATGGACCTGATCATTTCATCAATAGGTGGTTCATCTAGATCATGAGGCAAATCCTCTTTTTGAGAGCCATTATTTTCATCAAACCTCACATTCACAGTTTCCATAACTTTCCCAAAGTGAGAGTTATAGACCCTGTAGGTGTGAGACTTTGAGCCATAACCTAAAAGAAAACCTCCATGTGCCTTGGGGGCAAATTTGGAGCTATGATTCATATCTCTAATAAAGCAAGGAGCAACAAATACCCTAAGGTACGAAACATTTGGTTTGTTACCAGTGATGAGCTCATGTGAAGTTTTCTTCAGAAACTTGTGAAGGTAAACCTTGTTGATGATATGACAAGCTGTGTTAATTGCTTCGGCCCAGAACCTGATAGGAGTCTTGTATTCAGCAAGCATAGTTCTGGCCATTTCAATAAGAGTTATATTCTTCCTTTCAACAACACCATTCTGTTGAGGTGTGTAAGCAGCAGAGAACTCATGAGTAAAACCATGATCATCAAGAAAATCTTCAATATGAGTATTCTTGAATTCAGTTCCATTATCACTTCGGATATGCTTCAGAGATAATTCATATTCGGTTTGAGCTCTCTTAGCGAATGACTTGAAGATTTCATCAACTTTGCTCTTGTCATCCAAAAATAAAACCCAAGTATAACGAGAGAAGTCATCAACAATAACGAGACCATATTTGTTTCCTCCCAGGCTTGCATAATTTTGAGGACCAAAAAGATCCATATGAAGCAATTCAAGAGGACGAGTAGTAGTCATGATTGTCTTCGCTGAATGATGTTTCTTCGTAATTTTACTAGCTTCACAAGCACTGCAGAGACGATCCTTATCGAATTTTACTTCGCTAAGGCCAATAACATGGTTCTTATTTACTAGATTATGAAGATATTTCATCCCTGCATGACCAAGTCTTCGATGCCATAACCAACCAGATGAAGCTTTTGCCACCAAGCATGTGGATACAGCAGGGCCTGAAGAAAAATCAACAATGTATAAATCTCCTTTTCGGTAACCCTCGAAGACAAACGTATAGTCATCCTGTGAAAAGACAACACAACACGAATCAGAAAACAGAACAAGCATACCCATATCGCATAACTTAGAAATAGACATAATATTATATCCAAGGGATTGGACTAGCATAACCTTGTCAATGTGCTTATCTTTCGATATGGCAACCTTACCCAAACCTAAAACTTTACCCTTGTTGTTATCACCGAAGGTAATGTACTTCTGAGAAGAGTGAGATAGTTTTTCTTCGGTGAATAACTCCTTTTCTCCGGTCATATGATTTGTGCAACCACTATCCATGACTCATTCGGATCCACCGGAGACATATACCGAAGAATTAGTTCTTCTTAACCACCCACAAACGAGCAGGTGACTGAGAAGATGTTGAAGCACTGGTTGAAGCAATATTAAATTGAACAGGAGTGTATTGCTTCGGTGTACCATCAAGCACACCATAAATGTAAGTCCTCCGCGAATGGTTAGGATAAGAATGAGCATATGCAATCTTAGTATGATTATTATGAGGACGATAAGTATGATCACCAGTGCGATAGTATTGCTTCTACGGAACATTTGATTCGGGCACCACTGGATCATTTCTCGTTTCAAGAGAATAGAAATGATTCGGTGGTACCGAAGACTTTCCCTGCATGGTATGGTTAGCAGGCAGTTTTTCCACAAGTGCTTTCTGCACTTATATCTGACTCTTATAGAAGCCATTCTTAGGAGGAGTACCAACATACTCAGGTGTAACCTTTCCCTATTCGTCTTTGATGAGCTTGTAGTCAGAATCATGTGATTCGTCCACAATAGCTTTGTTCATCTTACAGTCAAAACCTGAAAGGTTAGCTATATCAATGGGGTTCTCCTTCGCTAGGACCCAAACAATATTAGGATACTTCTCAGGTTCCCAGTAAGTGCCATCAGGGTTTATCTTTCTTTCGAAACCAACACCCTCATTCCTGGGATCCTGTGAAGGAGAGCCTTCCTCAGGATGTCACAAATATATTGGTGACCTTGCACACTTTTGAACATCCCTATTTCAAATAAGTTTTTCAACCTGAGGAGTTCCTCGGTAACATCAGGATTTTCCTCATCAGAGGCATTAGTATCATCCATAACAATAGGAGCTTTGCCTTTGGAATCAGTTTTGCTTCGTTCCAGACAAGTTAAGCAAGGTGAATCAATTTTATGATTTGCTTTAGAACCTTGTTGACCCATGAGAGAGAGATTGACATTTTCCAACTCTTCATGAGCCTCTTTCAGTCTTTCGAGAGCCATTTTCCTCTGAAGAAATTCATAGGTGAGATTCTCATAATCAACTGAAAGAAGATGATGCCGAGAGGATAATTCTTCAAAATTTTCCTTCAGAGCTGCATGCTCATTAGTCAAAGTTTGACCTTTCTCTATCTCATCGATCAACAGAGTTTCCGATTTCTTAATGGTTTTGCTTAGCGAATCAAGTTCATCTTTTTCGATTGAAGCAATTTTAGCAAGTTTAGCATAGCTTATCTTCGAATCACTATCATATGACGAGCAATCAGAAGTATCATAGTTAGATTTTGATGAAGATACCTTCGCCTTGGACATGAAGCAATATGCGGAAGATTCATCTTAACTACTGTTGTTGGTGAAGAATGAGCTCGACGCTTTGGATGAAGCATCTGCTGAAGCGAATGCCAAACCAGCAACACCATCTGATTCGGACCCAGACCCAGACCTTGAGCCTGATTCAGCTTCGGACCCAGAGGCTTCGTCTTCAGAGTTCATCTCCTTTCCTAGATAGGCTTTGGCACGGTGAGAGTTGCTTCGCCGAGACGAGTGAGTCTTCGATGAAGAACCCTCACGCTTCCTGTGATACTTCTTCCTCTTGTCATCATCAGAATCTTTCTTCCTTTCTCTTCTCGAACTGGAATCATGTCTCTTGGACTCATAGCTTCTGGAAGATATGTGAGACTTGGTAGAGGAGTCTCTGAGCGAATGCTTTGACTTGTTATCAGCTTCCCACAGAGGGCAATCAGCAATGTAGTGACCTGGCTTCTTGCACTTGTAGCAGCAGTTGTCCTTCGATGGAGAGCTTCTTGAGGATGAGCGGTGAGATGAGTGAGTTGAGTTTCTTGTAGAATAACTCTTCTTTGGTGAAGAAAAACCTTTTCTTTGGAAGCGGTTGAAGCGTCTCATGATCAATGCTAAATCCTTTCCAATGCTTGCAGGATCATCAGATTCGACAGCTGAAGCAGAACTGACTACGGGTGAAGAATGACGCGAAGCTTTTGCTTTCAAAGCATGATTTTTTCTTCGAGAACCATTTATGTCACGTTTCTCATCTTCTTCCATTTCAAAGGTATTGAGTCTCTCAAGAATATCAGTGGAAACAAGACGTCTGAAATCAGTCCTTTCCTTGATCATCAGCACAATGTGATCAAACGAATCATCCAATGAGCGAAGCAAAGTTGTTACAACTGAGTGAGGAGTAATGTAATCAACATCGAGGGAAATCAACTCATTAGCAAGAGCTGTGAGTCTGCTGTAAATGGAGCTGACTTTTTCACCCTCGTTTCTCTTGAAGCGATAGAATTTTCTTTGGAGTGTGTCAATTCTGGCATCCTTCTGGGTAGAAACACCATCACCAATCTTTTCGAGATAGTCCTAGACACCTTTGGCAGATGGAATATTCTTCACTTCATGATACTTTTCTGGTGTCAAGTGATTGGTGATGAAAACCCAAACTTTAGAATCAAGATCAATCAGTTTTGCTTCTTCAGGAGTGATGGCCTTCTCATCGGCAACAGTGACTCCATACAAGACAACTTGCCAGGCAGTTGAGTTGATAGCCATGATATTTCTCTTCATTTTGTCCTTCTAGTAAGGGTAGTCCTTCCCATTGAAAATAGGAATAGGTTCGCCTGAGCGAATAGCTGCGAAAGACATACTTGAAGACACTCCAGGAGGTTAATCCAAAACACACAGAGTGTAGGGAGTGACTGGCTCTGATACCAATTGAAAGTCCAAGTATGTGATCAGAGGGGGAGGGGGTGAATGATCACTTCAAAATTTTCTACTAAAACTATTGAAGTGAAGCATAAGTAGTGCGGAACAGCGAAGTAGAATTGGAAGCGAAACTAAATGCACTAAATCAAAACACATTGAAGCATAACTGCGAAGAAAATGCAATACAGAAGGTAACAGCTTGAAGTAAAACGAACTGGGACTCGGCGATGTTTGTTCGACCAGTTCACGCTCTGCAAAGCGCTACGTCTGGTTGGAGGGACTGGTGATTGAACACCTGGATCAAATCTCTCTCCGTCCTTTTATCCACTGCACCAAACTCCTTGAGCTTGGTCAGTTCTTCACTCGTGGTTGATTATGGAGGAAATCACCAAAACCTTTGACAAACTGGACTTCGAGGCGACAATTACTCTTCGCTCTCTGAAGAACAACACTCTAACCGTCTAGGAGAATTGCAGTTCTCCAAGATAAAAAGGCTAGTAAGATTTCATCTAAGTCATCTCAAATCTACTCAGATCAATGGGACTTAGGCTGCAGTATTCTGGATTTTGGGTTATGCTTCGGTGGCGTTTTTGGGGTTCTCTCTTCAGTCTCTCTTAGGAATATTCTTGGAGAAGCCACCCGCAAATGGAGGAGGGGGCGGCGTATTTATAGTTGGCGATCCCGAGGTGCGGAATGACCAAATTGACCCGAGGTGACAACTTGACACGTGTCCACAATGGTCGGATTTGTCATCACTGCGCAACTTTACTTGAGGAACAAGTAAAGCTGACTCACGGACTTAGTTCTGCTTCAGAAGCCAAAGAACGAAGTCTTTGCTACCGAAACTTAACTCAGTGCACATGAGATTTCTTCGCTCAGGCTTCTTACTTGGTTTGGATTTGATCTGAGCATTTTCTCAATAACTTCGGTGTCCACAAACTAAATACCCCTCTTGATAGTATGGTTTGTCCTATGACTCAAAGAAACGAAAAAGAACTACACAAAAACATCTAAGCCATGTGCCGTCTTCTTCATTACCTTCAATGAGTTGAGCTTCAGGACACCTTCATTTTTGGGGGTCATCCTTCGTGATTAAGCTTCGCTAAGGGGGTAATGCTTCGATAACTTGAAGACCTTCCCTGAAGCTTTATCACCTAGCTTGTCTTCAGGAACCTGTACAACTGTTTACACTAGAAAACATTGTTAGTTCCTCTACTGTCTTGTCCAACAATATCCAAAACACACGGGGGCAAAACTTTGCTCTTACACCTTTTTGGTGTCTGGAGGCGCAAGTACGGGTGCAGAAGTCAATATCCTTTTTAGCTCTTGAAAGCTTTCTTCGCACTTGGGAGTCCATAGGAATTTCTTATCTTTCTTGAGGAGTTCAGTTAGAGGCTTTGCAACTTTAGAAAAGTTCTCAACGAAGCGGCGGCAATAGCTGGCTAGGCCAAGAAAACTCCTAACTTGCTTAACCGATTCAGGTGGAGTCCAGTCAAGGATGGACTGAACTCTCTCGGGATTCACAGCAATGCCTTTTGCAGAAATCACGTGGCCTAAGTAGGTCACTTCTGGTAGCCAAAATTCACACTTGGAGAATTTAGCATACAGGCGATGCTCTCTAAGTTTCATCAATACCAGCCTTCGGTGTTCGGCATGTTCTCCTTCGTTCTTCGAGTAGATGAGAATGTTATCGAGATAAACTACAACAAATTTATCTAAGTACTCCATGAAGATCGAATTCATCATGCGCGAGAAAGTGGCGGGGGCATTGGTTAAACCAAAGGACATGACGGTGTACTCGTAAAGACCATAACGAGTAGTAAAAGCAGTTTTTGAAATGTCCTCGTTTTGGATTTTGATTTGATGATAACCTAATCTCAAATCCATCTTGGAGAAGACAGAGGATCCTGCAAGTTGATCATAAAGATCATTGATCCTGGGCAGTGGGTACTTTTTCTTTATCGTCGCTAGATTTAGCGGGCGATAGTCTACGCACATCCTTTTTGTTCCATCTTTCTTTCTTACGAACAGAACGGGGCAACCCCATGGCGATGAGCTAGGGAGGATGAAGCCTTTTGCCAACAAAGCTTCAAGTTGGGTTTTAAGCTCAGCTAACTCACGTGGGGCCATTTTGTATGGGTGTCTGGAAATTGGTTCGGTTCCTGGGGCAAGATCTACAATGAATTCTACACATCTGTCAGGAGGCATTCCTGGCAGTTCTTCAGGAAAGACATCCGGGAAGTCACGAACCACTGAAATATCTTCAAGGTCGGGAAGGGGAAGCACATTCAAAGAATTCATCTGGGTTCTTGTTCTTGGTGAGGAATAATCTATTGTCTGGCCTGAAGGATGTGTAAGTCTAACTGACTTGGCTTTACAATCAAGAAAAGCATGTTGTCTTGATAACCAATCCATACCAAGGATGACATCAATGTCTGAAGACATGAGGGCTATGAGTGAAGCAAGGAATACTAAACCCTCAATTGCAATTTGATTGCCATGGATTACTCTATTAGTTTGCCACTTGGAACCAGGAGTTTGAATGATCATTGGGGTGAACATTTCATCAAAGGATACATCATGCCCAAGTGCATAACTCTCCGACATGAATGAGTGAGATGCTCCTGGATCGAAAAGGACAGAAGTGGGAACAAAATTGACTGGGAGCGTACCAAGAATGACGTCAGAAGTACTATCAGTTTCCTCAGATGAGATTTGGTTCACACGTCCAAGATTTGCGGAAGTGGAAGGCTTGGTGGTGGAAACCTTCGGGGGTGGTTTGGCACGAACATTGGGGTTTCCTTTGGCATGGGGTGGAGCATTTTGATTGACGGGGCACTCACGAGAATAGTGACCAGGTTGGCCACATCTGAAACAGGCTCCAAAGATAGTGCGGGGAGCTGGGTTGTTTGGTGGAGCTGGTGGACGAGGCGGCACAAGGGATGGCCTCGGTGGGTTGTTTTGGTGGATCAAACTGTTAGGAATCCAGATCATGCTCTTCTCAGGGCGTGAACTGGAAGAAGGGGCAAGCTCAAGAGCATGCTTGCGAGACTTCTCGAAAACTTCATTGCCATGCTCAGCTCTGAAGGATCTGTTGACTAAATCCTCAAAGGTGGCAAACTCAAGGAGGTTGAGATCATGACGAAGGATGGGGCTAAGTCCCTTGCGGAACCTTGCCTGCTTTCTGGCATCGGTGGTGATCTCATCTTGGGCATAACGAGCAAGACGGTTGAACTCCCTCACATACTCATGAATGGACATCTCTCCTTGATTCAGATTGCAGAACTCTTCCTTCTTGCGCTCCATCAACTCATCCAGAATGTGGTACCCTCGAAAGGCAACACAGAACTCCTGCCAAGTCACTACGTGACCATCTGGCTGCATTGCAACATAGTTCTCCCACCACTGAAGAGCAGCACCTTCCAAGAAGTATACCGCGAAAATAACTCGGTCATCGGGAGCAACATGTGATGTATCAAGCTTACGCTCGATGGAACGGAGCCAATCATCAGCTTCGAGGGGCTCAGAAGAACATCGGAATACCGGTGGCTTAAGGAAGATGAAGTCCTGAATGCTGACCACCACATTATGATGGTGGGCGGTATTCTGCTCGATGAGTTCCAGAAGGCGTGTTTGATCACGTCTATTCCTCTCAGCTTCCATCATGATTTCCGCCGCAGAAGGCGGTGGTGGAGGTTCATCATCATTTTGATTCCGATCACGGTCTCGATTCCGAAGAACAGCACTACGAGTTCCAGCTGACATCCTATGTGATAAAAATCAACAATCAGAACAGGTTGTACGATGGAGGCAAGGATAAAAGGATATGATGAAGACGGAAAAGATTATAATGCGAAGGCAATGACTCAAAGAAACACGGAACAAATCCGGCAGCATAACGGCTACACTGGGATGGAAAATGAAACAACCTCGAAGAAATTGGACAGAACTTCTTCAAGGAACTCAAAACACCGAGACTCTGGACAACCACAACCATCCTACAGCTATAAGGAGGAAATCAACGAGATGTTCTAGTAAGCCATAGATGAGCCTAGTCCTATCTTCCCGTAGAAAAGATAAGGGTGACTCAGAACTCAGAACGATGAAGGTAAGGAGAAAAATTAAGCCTTACGTTGTTCCCTTATATACCCAGAGTAACTATATAACTATAGAAGGCTAGACTCGAGTTCGGCCAAGGCTGATAATCCTACAGTTAGTCCTGCTCTAATACCAAGTCTGTTGGGACCCGGGGTGATCGTATGCAAGACTCGCTACAACACAATAATATGGAGAGCCGAGAACCGTAACCAATTGTCTAAGCAGACAAGGCCAAGCACAGAACGTTCTCTGAAAGCATCGAACGTGAGGGGCATCCCATCCAGGCCGGATGATCAACTAAAATGGGTCCTAATCGTCCGCACACACGTCTAAATGATATGGGTGGTGAACTCCCATACTCATAGACAATTCGCCTCAACCATACTATCGATTGTATTATAACCCTTACATAGACTTACTCCAGCCCGATCACTTAGTCGGGGTCAAGGGCGGGCTCGATCATACATCAAAGTGTGCACGTGACAGAGTCACGAGCAATTGCATCGCGATGCCCCAAGCTGCGCACATCTAAGGGCCACTTGGTGTATAAAAGACCGCCAGCCAGATCACAACTAAGGTCTCGAAAACCCATACTAAGACATGCATTTTATAATCATACACGCGGCACACATGTGTAGTATGAACAGCAGGTATCATTTCAATTCTCTACAAAGTATACAACTTTATTGATAACTCTTACAAAGTGCACACAGAGATCACAAGTCTGTGATCCAACATTACATCAAACATGCGGAAGCAAAGTAGGTCTGAGTACAGACAAGTTTAACAAATGGCTTAGAGAAGCCTTATCTATAAACAAGCCCTTCCACGAGGGACCAGTCGTCTGACTGGGACTACTCTAGCTTGATCAGTCGTCGAGCTCCAGGAAGAATCCACCTTCTGGGTCAGTGGGTTCATCTAAAACATAGAATAAGCAAACATGAGTACAAAGTCGTACTCAGCAAGACTTACGTAGGAGCTATACTACTCATGCACATGTATCAAGGTAAAGGGAGGTGGGGTTCAATTGCAGAAGTGCCAGCTTTGACTTGGCTAGTCCTGAACTACGAGTACCAGACTTGAGGTAAGAAGCGTACACGAGTCCACTACAGTCCCCAACCAAATTACACCACTATTCAGCCTTCCTCGACTTCCCCACGAGAAAGCACGCCATAGCACTCACGCTTATCTTGGCAAGTTTTATAAGTATCTAGTTCAAGTTGTCTAATAATCGAGCACAACTTTCCAAGTAGTCCCTTACCACGGACGCGGCTATTCGAATAGTTTATTAACCCTGCAGGGGTGTACTGCTACACACAAGAAACGATCAGTTACCGCCGGGATCTCGTCACCCTTCAAGCGAGTGTCGGCGAGGATAATTTCCACAACTTTTACCTCACAGCCAACTCAAGTACAATGGAGACGCCTATCTGGGCTGGAATCCACATCGTGAACCCCGCCAGTTTACCGATGTGGTCCCAGAAGATGTGTGTAGGGTCCCAAGCCGGTCTGAATAGCCGTTCTTCCACTTCGCAGACCGTGCCACAGACCTACCAGAACTCCGAACTAATGCGACTCATTGAACTGAGAAGGGGTGAGTTAGTAGGTTGAGCGGGGGTCCATGTGCCTAACATGTGGTAGTACTCTTCGTCTTGGATCACCACACAAGAACTCGGGCTTAGGGCGGTGTTCAACGAGACAACCCACTGTGTACTCCTACACAGCCTCTCATCGTTCACCTTGTATTAGCATAGATTCACCAACACAGTTTCACTTTCATCAACACCATTGCTACCATCCCGACTCACATAATAGTATCAACATTGTATCACTCTAAGCATGCAATAACCAGTAACAGTTGCAGGGGTCACATGATATCAATCAACTCCTACATTTGCTAGGATTGTGGTTTGCTTACTACTGTGACAAAATGATAGGTCATGCAAAGGAATGGGTTCAACTATGCGGTAGAATCGCATCATGGTAATCATCCTAAACAATGCATAAGCGAGACATGAGAGGGAATTGGGATTTTATCGACATGATCAATGGGGGTTTGCTTGCCTTGCTGATGAGGTTCGGTATCAGGGTCTTCAACGAATGGGGCAGCCTCCTGTTCCGGTTCCACCTCTACTCGACAAACAACAAGCAAGGGAGCACAATAAGTACAATGCACAATCACATGGTTGAAAGTTGAAACTTGATGTATATGCTTCTGATGTGTGAGGCAATTCCATTTAAATGGAGTATATTGCAAATGAAATTGCAAATTCAAACTCCAATTTGAATTCATCTTAGCCAAGTTACAAGTGCTATTGTTTGAGCAATGCAACTCATTTTGAAATGTGTATGATATGCGTCTGATGTTCAGATGAAATGTGGCATGTTGCTAAGATTCAAATTTCAAAATCATTTGAATTTAATTTGATTAAATTCTAATTAAACCAAATAGCAAATGCTATTGGTCCCATTTTAAATTCAACTCAAACATAGTTGAAAATTTTATATTTGGATAGATTATTTTCTCCTAATCATTTTTCCTGTATTATATGTTAAATTTGGAGTTAATATGGATTTTCTATGATTTATTGAAGTTTAAGCTATTTTCTAGAATTTCTCTGATTTCTTTTAAAACAAATTCTAATTACCGCGTCATGCTTGTGCAAGGATGACGTCAGGGGGGTCTGACCTGTGGGTCACCCCTGTAAGTCTCACAGGGGTTAATCCCTCTGTTTAAACAAAATAGAGAGGGGTTAGGGGGCTGGGGCCCCACCTGTCATAGGGGTTAGGGTTAGTTTAGTGGTTAATTAACTAGGGGGGGTTAGGGCTAATGGCGGGGTCGTCGCCGGCGTCACTGTTGTTGCCGGAGACTCGCCGGAATAGAGATTCCGGGCACGGGGAGGGGAAAAGATGGTACGGGCGTGCTCCTGGAGGTCGTCCGCGTCGAATGGTGTAGGTTAGGGTTCAAGGGGGTGGCTGGGGCGACGACGGCGACGACGTTGGTGGAATCAGAAGTCCGGCTACATCGGGATCGCGCTCTGGAGCGCCGTTTTGACCGGGGCTTGGCGCGTTGGATTGCTGCGAGCACCTGAAGTGTTGTAGGCTAGAAGCGGGAGGCGCTGGAGCACAGGAGCGAAGGTGACATCGACCATGGTGGCGACCTTCCTCGGCTTCCATGGTGAAACCGGCTAGAGGGGTTGCGGGGTGCTGGGAGCTTGGGGGAAACGCTCACCAGAGCTGAGGGAACATGACGAGGTGGTCGTTGGAGGCGGGGAGGTCACGACGGCGGAGAAATCGACGGAGAGTGCTTGCGGGTTGGCGGTGATCCGATGAGCCTGGCGTCACGTCTGGTCCAAATTGAGGTGCGCCCCACTGCTAGTCGACGGAGTTGAGGACGGCGAACACGATGGACATCCTGGCTGGAGCTCTAGCTCACGGTGGCTATGTTTTCCAGCCCGCGCTCTGCTCGACAGCGAGCTGCTTCTGGGCGCGGGAGGAAGACGACAGAATAGGGGAGTTGGGCTGGGCCGGCTGGGCCTCGCCTAGGGCGCCAGGTCAGCTTCTCTCTCCTTTTCTATTTTTCTGTTTTACTTTTCTGCATTATGTTTTGGCACTGCTAAATAAATAGAAAACCATTTTCTAAAATTCTAGAACTTTTTAAATGGCCTAATAATGTATATAGCTAGCCACTTATAAAGTTTGGGCACTTTTAAAATTCAAATAATTTGAACTTTAAATGAAATAGGGTTTAAATTTAAATTCATGCTCCTGTTTGAATATTTGAAAAATCCATGAGCATGGGGTTGGTCCCACATCAGTTGATATGTGATCACACTCATTTATGGGAGTTTTCAAAAATACAAAAGGAATTTTTGGAGCAACTTTTTATCTGGCCATTTGAATTGAATTCATTTGGGGGATTTTCTCTCCCATTTCAATTTCTTTTGAAATTTTTATCATGATGCAAAGTGACTTGCTATTCCTAGCACATACCTAACTTGGGGTTGTGACAAAAGATCCAACGGATCAAAGAAACCTAAGAAAATCATCCCAACAAAGGACTAAGAACTCGGATCCAATCTAGACAACGATGAACAGAGAGACAAAGATTGGATCGAGGGCTCAGCGTACCCTAACTCGGTGGCGTCGAGAAGCTACGGCGACGACGAGCAGAGGAGGAGCTCGACAGCGGCGCGAAGTCCACGGCGGCGCTCTTCCGGCAGTGAAGCGGCGAGAACAGCGACGGAGACGAGGAGCTCGGCGGCGCTCTCGGGAGAAAAGGGTTCCGGGAGATGAGAATGAGGAGATGAGATGGATTCGCTGGAGGGGGGTGCCTTATATAGGCAGGTCTGACAGGAGTTGTCAGATCTGATCGGACGGCTCCCAGCCACCGTCTCTCTGGATTCTACGGCGAGGATTTCGTGGCGAATCGCGAGAAAATCTCAATGACCCGGATTTGATGGGATCTCAACGAACGAAGAATATGTCTTCGACTTGAGTAAAACCTTCGATAAAAATTGGAAGCATTTGATTCGGAACTCAATGATGTTCGAAGCAAAATACTTTCCGTTTCAATTGCGCTCACCCATTTTGGATAGACAGAATAAGAACGAAGAAGAATAGAAAGGGTAGGGTCCGAAACTTATCACCTTGAAGAAAAACCAAATGAAGAAAAAGGTGATAAGCATTGAGGACTAAATCCAAGGAAAAAAAAGTTGAAGAAAAAACAAGTAACAAAACCAAATGATAAACACGAAGTAACTGAATATATAAAAGGAGGTAAAGGTTCGGTCTTACAGTACATTGCTTGAGTCCAATATATTGAGCTCACACCTTAGTGCACAGAACCTTTTCTCATCCAATGGTTTCGTTAATATGTCAGCCAATTGATCTTCAGTTCTGACATGACTTATCACAATATCTTCACGCTGAACATGATCACGAAGAAAATGATGGCGAATGTCAATATGCTTCGTGCGAGATTGCTGCATAGGATTGTTAGAAATTTTTATTGCACTCTCATTGTCACATAGAAGGGGAATTTTCTTCACATGAATACCATAATCCTTTAGCGTTTGCTTCAACCAAAGAATCTGAGTACAGCATGACCCAGCAGCAATGTATTCGGCTTCAGCTGTAGATATTGAGACACAGTTTTGCTTCTTCGAAGCCCAACACACAAGTGATCTTCCAAGGAAATGAAAAGTCCCGGAAGTTGATTTCCTATCCACACGATCACCAGCCCAGTCTGAATCAGAATAGCCAATGAGATCAAACTGAGCTCCCTTGGGATACCACAAGCCCAAGATTGGTGTGTGAGCAAGATAACGAAGAATTCGCTTTACAGCAGTATGATGTGATTCCTTGGGATTGGCCCGAAAACGAGCACAAATACATACTGAAAGCATAATGTCAGGTCTAGATGCACAAAGATATAAAAGAGATCCAATCATAGACCGATATTTCTTCTGGTCGAAGGCTTTGCCCTTCTCATCTGCATCTAAGAAGCCATTGGTAGGCATTGGAGTCTTAATAGTTTTGCAATCAGTAAGACCAAACTTCTTCAGGAAATCCTTGAGATATTTTTCTTGAGAAATAAAGGTGCCATTCTTCTGTTGACGAATTTGAAGTCCAAGGAAAAACTTCAATTAACCCATCATTGACATCTCATATTTCTTCGACATAATTTTGGCAAATTCTTCGCTGATTTCAGTGTTAGTGCAGCCAAAAATAATTTCATCTACATAAATTTGACATACAAACAAATCACCATTATAAGATCGAGTGAAAAGAGTTGGGTCAGTTGTTCCTGGTTTGAAGCTTTTCTTCAGAAGGAAGTCCTTCAGTGTGTCGTACCAAGCACGAGGTGCTTGCTTCAACCCATAGAGGGCCTTGTGCAACCTGTACACCATGTCAGGTTTCTTTGGGTCTTCAAAACCTGGAGGCTGCATAAAATACACTTCTTCTTCGATTTCTCCGTTAAGAAAAGCACTTTTCACATCCATTTGATAAAGTAGAATACCAGTGAAATTTGCAAAAGCAAGCATAACACGAATGGATTCGAGACGAGAAACTGGAGCATAAGTTTCGCCCAAATCGATAACTTCAATTTGGGTGTAGCCTTGTGCTACCAGTCGTGCTTTGTTTCTTACCACTATACCATCTTCATCTTCCTTGTTGCGAAAAATCCACTTTGTACCAATGATGTTGTGCTTCTTGGGATCAGGTCTATCAACTAAGGAGAAGACTTTGTTTCGCTCGAACTGGTTAAGTTCTTCGAGCATAGCAGTTAACCAATCTGGATCCTTCATGGCTTCATCGAACTTTGAAGGTTCTAGCATGGAGACAAACGAAAAGTTTCCACAGAAGTTAGCCAAGCGAGTACGAGAACGAGTTGTGGGACGACCTGGTTGATGAATTTCTTCGAGGATCGAATCAACATCAACTCTTCTTCGAACTCTTGATAAAGTTGAATGCTTCAGGCTCAACTTCAGCTTCAGGATCTGCTTCAGCTTCAGGATCTGCTTCACCTTCAGCTTCAGCATTTCCTTCAGGATTAACATTTCCTTCGTTCCCTTGCTCTTCTTCATCCTGTTCATCATTAGCTTCAGGATGTTGATCTCCAGCGCCCCGGGCTATGTGTGGGAACATTGGACCATCATCATCCCTATTAGCTTGACGAGGATTGGCTTCAACAGGACGAATGTCTCCAATATCCATTGACCTGATCACTTCATCAAGTGGAGGTTCATCTAGATCATGAGGCAAATGCTCTTTTTTTCATCAAACCTCACATTTATAGTTTCCATAACTTTCCCAAAGTGAGAGTTATACACCCTGTAAGTGTGAGAATTTGAGCCATATAACCTAGAAGAAAACCTTCATGTGCCTTAGGGGCAAATTTGGAGCTATGATTCATATCTCTAATAAAGCAAGGAGCACCAAATACCCTAAGATACGAAACATTTGGTTTGTTACCAGTGATAAGCTCATGTGAAGTTTTCTTCAGAAATTTGTGAAGGTAAACCTTGTTGATGATATGACAAGCTGTGTTAATTGCTTCGGCCTAGAACCTAATAGGAGTCTTGTATTCAGCAAGCATAATTCTGTCCATTTCAATAAGAGTTCTATTCTTCCTTTCAACAACACCATTCTGTTGAGGTGTATGAGCAGCAGAGAACTCATGAGTAAAGCCATGATCATCAAGAAAATCTTCAATATGAGTATTTTTTAATTCAGTTCCATTATCACTTCGGATATTCTTCAGAGATAATTCATATTCGGTTTGAGCTCTCTTAGCGAATGACTTGAAGATTTCAACAACTTTGCTCTTGTCATCCAAAAAGAAAACCCAAGTATATCGAGAAAAATCATCAACAATAACAAGACCATATTTGTTTCCTCCCAGGCTTGCATAATTTTGAGGACCGAAAAGATCCATATGAAGCAATTCAAGAGGACGAGTAGTAGTCATGATAGTCTTCGCTAAATGATGTTTCTTCATAATTTTACCAGCTTCACAAGCACTGCAGAGACGATCCTTGACGAATTTTACTTCGCTAAGGCCAATAACATGCTTCTTCTTCACTAGATTATGAATATTTCTCATCCCTGCATGACCAAGTCTTCGATGCCATAACCAACCAGATGAATCTTTTGCCATTAAGCATGTGGATACGGTAGGGCCCGAAGAAAAATCAACAATGTATAAATCTCCTTTTCGGCATCCCTCGAAGACAAACGTATAGTCATCCTGTGAAAAGACAACACAACGCGAAGCAGAAAATAGAACAAGCATACCCATATCGCATAACTTCGAAATAGACATAAGATTATATCCAAGAGATTGGACTAGCATAACCTTGTCAATGTGCTTATCTTTCGATATGGCAACCTTACCCAAACCTAAAACTTTACCCTTGTTTTTATCACCGAAGGTAATGTACTTCTGAGAAGATTGAGATAGTTTTTCTTCGGTGAATAACTCCTTATCTCCGAACATATGATTTGTGCAACCACTATCCATGACCCATTCGGATCCACCGGAGACATAGCCCTGCAGAAGAATTAGTTCTTCTTAACCACCCACAAACGAGCAGGTGACTGAGAAGAGGTTGAAGCACTGGTTGAAGCAATATTAAAGCGAACAGGAATGTATTTCTTCGGTGTACCATCAATCACACCATAAATGTAAGTCCTCTGTGAATGCTTAGGATAAGAATGAGCATATGAAATGTTAGTATTGTTATCATGAGGATGATAAGTATAACGATCAGTGCGATAGTATTTCTTCTGCGGAACATTTGATTCGGGCACCAGTGAATCATTTCTCGTTTCTAGAGAGTATAAATGATTCGGTGGTACCGAAGGCTTTCCCTGCATAGTATGGTTAGTAGGCAGTTTTTCCACGAGTGATTTCTGCACCCATATCTGCCTCTTATAAAAGCCATTCTTAGGAGGAGTGCCAACATACTCAGCAGTAACCTTTCCTTGTTCGTCTTTAATGAGTTTGTAGTCTGAATCAAGTGATTCATCCACAATCGCTTTGTTCATTTTGCAGTCGAAACCTGAAAGGTTAGCAATATCAATAGGTTTGTCCTTCGCTAGGACCCAAACAGTTTTAGGATACTGCTCAGTTTCCCAATAGGTTCCATCAGGGTTTATCTTTCTCTCGAAACCAACACCTTTATTCCTGGGATTCCTGTGAAGGAGAGCCTTCCTCAGGATATCACAAAGATACTGGTGACCTTGCACACTTTTGAACATGCCTGTTTCAAATAAGTTTTTCAACCTGAGGAGTTCCTCGGTAACAGCTGGATTTTCCTCATCCGAGGCATTAGTATCATCAATAATAATAGGAGCTTTGCCTTTGGAATAAGTTTTGCTTCGTTCTAGACAAGTTAAGAAAGGTGAATCAGTTTTATGATTTGCTTCAGAACCTTGTTGAGCCATGAGAGAGAGATTGACATTTCCAACTCTTCATGAGCCTCTTTCAGTCTTTCGAGAGCCATTTTCCTCTGAAGAAATTCATAGGTAAGCTTCTCATAATCAACTGAAAGAAGATCATGCCGAGAGGATAATTCTTCGAACTTTTTTTCAGAGCTGTATGCTCATTAGTTAAAGTTTGACCTTTCTCTATCTCATCGATCAATAGAGTTTCTGATTTCTTAATGGTTTTGCTTAGCGAATCAAGTTCATCTTGTTGGATTGAAGCAATTTTAGCAAGTTTAGCATAGCTTATCTTTGAATCACTATCATATGAGGAACAATCAGAAGTATCGTAGTTAGATTTGGATGAAGATACCTTCGCCTTGGCCATGAAGCAATATGCAGGAGTTTCATCTTCACTACTGTTGTTGGTGAAGAAGGAGCTAGAGTTCTCAACTAAATTTTTGTGACGCCCCCAAAATCAAGGCGTGTACAGTAATCATACACACAAGGTACAAGATCGAGATTAGGGACTCACGGTAAGATATCACAACACAACTCTACAAATAAAATAATACAAGATGTTTAATACAAGCCAGGGGCCACGTGTCCTCGAATACAACATCTCGAAAGTACAAAGTTAGCGGAGGAAATAGTATCTGAGTACAGACACAAGAATACAAGGTTTCCATAAGAAGGCTAGCACAAATAACAACAGATCAAAAGCGAGGCCTCCTGTCTGGGAACCTCCAACTACTCCTGGTCAACGGGGAACTCAACGTCGTAGAAGGAATCAGAGATCTTCATGTTGCGGTGGTCAGCATCGGGGATCTCCTGCTCCTGGATTCCAAGGCTCCAACGTCGACTGCAGCGGCCGATCATGCAAAACAAAAAAAGGGGGAAATAAAGCAAGGGTGAGTATCTAGCATACCCGCGAGTCTTATGTCCGCTACTAAGCAATTATGCATTTGTATAAAATGGAAAGGGGAGATTGTATATAGTGGTCTGCAAGGTAGAAATCACAATAAGGATAAGAAGCTAGGCCTAACGAAGACTAGCATCTTCTGACGAGTCTTGCAGCACAATAAGAGAATAGCCAATAGTTCATATCAAGCGTAAAGGTAACAATGAAGCGGAAGTTGCCGCAACATTGTATAATAGTAAGTTGTAATAATAAAAAATAACAAATGCCTCCGAGTTCCCCTCCTCGACTTCCCTGTGAGGAAGAAGACCTGGAACCATACAGTTTAATAGTAGTAGTTTGTAGTGGTAAGGTCTGGCTTCAGCATAAAGCGTCATGTTACCATGGACACGACTATTCGAATAGATTAAACTCCCTGTAGGGGTGCACTACTGTTCATCCTGCACGCTCGGATCTCCAGGGTGGCGGGAACCTTGTTAGGGAACGCTAAACCAAAGCTATCCGACACATTGCTGCCCATCCTAGGCTCAGCAGAGAGGCCATCCGCCGGACTATATCCTATGCGCCCAGGGGTCTAGATCCCTCACCCTTCCACGCTCCTGCACTGTACGAGGCTGGCCGGTGAAGCAAAAGAAAATCCAAATACACGTGCTACAGCATGGAAGACAACACCGCTTCCTGGCAATCAGCCCGTGGTACTACGAAGCAGAGGGCCCACACCGTAATCCCACGTGTAGGTAGTGCGTACAGACCAACGGGTCTCTCAAGTTATCCGCCGAACCATTTGACATTTTAATGTTATCTCACAGACAACCGTTATCGCTGTCTGACTAACAACACAACGGACAACGAACAACGACAAGTACCACCAGTAACGTCAGGGCCTGCACTGTCGTCCCGTCAAAGTACGCGGTTACCAACAAGGTGAACCGTCTCCTTACCTTGTCTCGCATGTGCTCTTGGTAGAACTCGACTTTTCGTGGTTTGGTAACTCTCGCGAGATACGAGCAGGGGCCAAGCACGCCAGTAACGTCGGTCGTACCCTCCCTGTCGTTATCGACGCAATACCGCTCGCGGGCACCGTTGGGTTGGCCGACTCTTACCTTTAAGGAAAACCATTTCTCAGGTACCTAGAGCGGCTATACAGAGTCAACAACGAGTGGCGTACAAGGATTACTCCTTGATAGATCACACTTGATGGTGGTTCGGTAGAGCTGAACTGGGGGGCCTTAGGCGGTGTCTGCATTGTACTGTACCAGAGTGATCACGGCCTGCTATCTAATCCTAGCTAACAATGCATAGGGCTCACTGCTGAAGAATGCATAATTATAATAGGCACCATAGGATGAAGGAAGGTACATCAAGGGGCGACAAAAACAGTCTATGCAATTGAATAGGATTGTAATCGTAGAAGCAGTAGTAACCATGCCTAGTGCAATAAATGTAAGGAAAGATATGTGATATCTGGGGAAGAGAATGGCTCTGCCTGCCTGGAAGCTCGACGGTAGGGGTAGGGTCGTCAACGAAGTAGTCGTAACCAGCAGCGGTGTAGTCGACGGTAGCAGCGGGGTTTACCTGAGAATAAAGGGGGGAGAAACAGTAAATATAAAGCAATCATAGAAAACAGATGAATGGCATGACAGATGCTATGTTAACGATGTTCTAACGCAGTACAATGTGTTATGCTCGGAGCGGGAATTCATCCAGGGATGAAATACCGGCTCCGGGTGATTATCGACAGACGGCCCGGAGGGGGGATGTCGATGTTCGTTGTGTTAGAGGGGGGTGGTTGACATACAGAGAGCGTATTCGTATTTGTTATATTTTTCTGATCTATTTTCATGTATGAAGTTTTTGAATCTGACTTACCGTTTAGAAGATATTTAAATTCAAAGCTTAAATCAATTTAAATCATTTTCTGAATTTAATTTATTAATTAAACAACAACATTATCCACAACAGTGGAGTTGACTTGTCAAACCTCCCACTGGTCAGCCTCACATTTTAACAAATCATTTTATTAAAGTTAAATAACAGTGGGGTCCCACATGTCATACACTCATAGATTTAATAAATCATTAATTTTAATAACTTACAGCTGGGGCCCAGGTGTCATACATTGTTATCTATTTCAATTCATTTTATCTATTTAATCAGTATAGGGGCCCCACCTATAAGTCACACATGTGCTAATAAATATTTTAATATGCCAATTAATAGTTAAATGGTCTAGGGTCCACGTGTAAGTGAGAGGGGGGGTTATCTCTTTTAATTTAACAACGGGGGTTGTTGCAAATAGGGGATTAGCCCCTAATTAAACACGTTCGGGCGCAACTGTCAGGGGCACACCTGTGCCTCCACGCTGGGCTCGCACGGCAGAGGACGCCGCCGACCACCAGGAGGCACGACGACGAGCGGGAATGGGTGGCCGAAGCGGCGCGGCGAGGACGCGGCCTTGCGTGCGCACACAACGGCACGGTGATATCGACGTCATACAACTGGACCCTATCAGAAATCTTTCTATCACCATGTTGCCGCAGGGTGATATCGACGTCATACAACTGGACACAATCGGAACTGATGGTACAAATCGATCTAGATCTCATCCAAATCGATGAGGTCTTAAAACTCCCCCTGGCACCCCTCAATCTAACTGAGCTTTTGTTTTTAGACTTGTGCTTCTATTTCACTTTATATCAAAATATGCAAATAATTGTGTTGTTATGTACACAGATTTTAAAATTAGGGTTCTTATTTGAGTTAACACTTCGGATCATTGCAGTTAGGGTTCTAAGTATGGGTTGATAGTCCTAATTACTTCATTAGTCGGCATTTTCTTTATACCATATTTCAGTATATCTTTGACCTTGTTCAGTCTGTAAGCCATTTGATGATGCTTTTGGTCTGAATTGATCCATGTTCATATATACAGATTGGAATTGCAATGACAATATTCTTACTTGTTCAACACTTCACATAGATTTTTTAGCAAGATGTTACACTGAGGTCTTTTTGGAAAGCCCTAACCCAAGTCTTTGGTTCTAATTCCTTGAGCCAATTGTATGCATCCTCATGGATCTACTTGATTTCATTCATGTACTTCTTATACTTGATTGTTGTGGTGGTTTTGGCTATATTACATAACTGGTTCTTCAGTATATAATGTTTGATCAATTCATCCACGTGTGCCTTCCGCAGAACCAATGTTCAGAATCATAAAAACACACCATTGACACCATTGTTTAGGACGTACAAATTCTTCCATATGTCCTTACTGTTGGAGATATGCCCTAGAGGAAATCATGTTATGATGTTATCTGCTTATTTATTCATGAGTTATCTATATTGTCCTTGAACATTATCACTGATATCTGCCAATAAGTATGTGACTTTTTTGTGAGACTATGCATTTGATACGTCCCAAATGTATCTATAATTTCTGCTTGCTCCATGCATGTTTTGTGTGATATTGCTATGATCTAGATACACTTTCATATAATTTTGATCATATTTGGAGTAACTTATTAACTCAGTGCACCACAGTGCCAGTTCCTGTTTTCTGATGTTTTTCTATTTCAGGTTTCCCCCATATTAAAAGTTCTCCAAAAATTCGGGAAAAACCAGATAAAAAATCAGCGCAGAAGAACCTTCCGGAATCAGCTAGGTGGGGCCAGAGGGCCACCACCAGGGGTCGAGCCGCCAGACCTAGCATTCCGCCGCCTGGCGCTCCTCCTTGTACGTGCGCATCCCTTGGAGGCGATGCACCTGCGGTGCTTGGACGAACTGCTCGTAGGATCAGATCGCGGGACTCCGTTCGTCGGATCGGAACGAGGGATCGGTTCAAGGGATTCGAGGAGAAGCCGCTGATGCGCCTCGCCAACTCTCCTTCCGCCGTCGTGACTGTGCGTCTAGTGGTAAACACTAATCACGTAGTTCATCCCAAGTAGCAGTGATCTTGGTTGTGCGGGGTAAGAAATTTAAATTGGGTGCTAGCGTAGCGTACCACATGCTCCATCACTTACATGTTTTGTTAAGTACTCATCACTTTGGGGAGGGGCATATGCTAGTGGTGGGAAGGGGTTGATGCCTTTCCACCCACCCAAGTTCAAGGCACGGTACTTGCAATATGGGATTGTTTCACCTATTAAACTATGGAGGTTCCCTTATAGTATTTCTATCAAAAAAAGTACTCATCACTGTGTTTTTTTATCTCCTGTTAACTAGTGATCACTGTTACACAGTGGCTGATGACTGCCCACCGTCGGTCTGGGACATGTTTAAGGAACACATGAAGAAGAAGAAGAAGAAGAACATGGAACGATAGGTAGAAAATATTAATATAATAATGTTGTGTCCAAGTGGTATTAATGATCATCCGAGACTATCAGATGTATGAGCTCATGTTCCTTCACAGCACTGTACACTCCATCAAGAACAACTAAAAGAATGTGAAAATTCTTAAAGTGAATCAAGTGATGCAGGTGTGTCCACATCTAAAGATTCACAAGACAATGTTAATGCAGCATCTTCATCTGTGGTTAGAATATCTTTACTTTATCTCACATGCATAGGTAATATAATTTGTAGCTTTCAAACTAATGTCTTCAACCACATTATCATATGACTATTATCATCATCAACTTGGAGAAGTGTCTAAGCTTATGCAGATCTTACAACTAGAGTTTGAACGTCTCATCTCTCTTTCTACAGTTATACTACCAAGCTCAAGAACATCAAAGAGAAAGATGTTTAAAGGGGTGAGTGCATGTACTCTTTTCCTTAAACACTTATTTCAAATTAATGATATTGTCTTCCTTTTACACAACTACTGTCTCTGTTTTCGAAATATTGCACCTGTTCTAAGCTTGATATTTTTTGTTGTAGGAAACCATAATATTCTGAATGATGCCATCAAACAATAATCTCTAGTACTCAATTATGTCTTGGTAGAGAAGTATCGAGGACCAAGTGCTTTCGAGATTTCCCTAGCAAAGCAGTAGGACGAACTTGAAGCTATGAAGAAGACTCTGGCAGAACAGAACCTCGAACTTGATGCTGCCAAGAAGGCCTTCTCAAAGAAACAACAAGTTGATGGTGTGAAGCATGTTTTTCCTATGCAGCGTGAACTTCAAACTATGAATATTATGCTTGTAGAACAGCGAAAATAATTTAAATTTGTCAAGAAGGCCCTGACAAAGAAGCAAGAAAAAATTGAAGGTCTGAAAATTTCCATGGTACAGTTGCATAATCGTCTTGAATCTGTCATCTATGCCTTCATTCAATAAGAGGAAGAGAATGCTACAGAGAAGAATACTTTGGTTTCTGGAGAAGGCATGAATAAACTTGATTGAAATATTAGTTCTTTCTAGGATTGAATTGCTAGAGCCCCTTGGCATGAAACGGAGTCTGTGTGATCCCTTGGTCCTCGATACTTTCTATTTTTATTTTGTGGCCTTGCCACACGTTTTGTATTGTAATCACTCGGAAAGTCTGTGTGACATCTATCAAGTTTAATAAAAATAGCGTGATCTGAATTTGCATTCTAATTCAAAATTTTACGAATTTTATTCAAATACGGTCGTCGATGGTAATATATAAAACTAATTGAACGCCTGTGCAAATTGTGAAGGTTATGCAAGGTGTCACCAGCATATGGACCCACATGAAAAAGCCACGTCACAATCCACCGGGCTCATGTGTCGGTACCATAAAAAAACGGGCCCACATCTCGGCACCCGTCATAGAAAAGAAGGTAGTCGGTCCCACAAGCAAACTGCCATGTCAGGATCATGTGGGACCGTGTGGTAGGCCCGTTGAGTGGTCAAAACCAGTGGACTGTGTCATTACATCGGCCACACATGGAGGAAGCCACGTCAACAACCGGTGGACCTCATTTGACAGAAATTGTAACCGGGTAAATTAAAAAAGGGAAACCAGTGACGGTATACCATCGACAAAAACGGACTTGGGTGACAGATTGACATAGTATGCGAGGCAAGTTAACCCGTCATTCAACAACCTCCTTATTGACAAAAAAACAAATTGTCACCTAAGGTAGCGTTTTGTATGTCGAAAAAAGTGGTACCGTCATTTTATTTTATGGCACTTTAGTGACAGGCCGATTGATGAACGGAAAATCTCACGTGCCTATTTTTGTTGACGAAAAATGGTTTTACATGACAAAAATATGCTGCCAACTGATATCCCATATTTTGTAGTGGAGGTGCAACAGTATCCCAAAGTTACTTACTACTTTTTCCTCCTTGGGATCTTTCTAATTTTTTTAATTGTCCTCTTTGGGATCTTTCTACTTTTTTAATTGTCCTCTTTGGGGTCTTTTCCTCACTCCCAACACACTTTTCGGTACTCATAACTCAAACTGAAGGAAAGGATATCATGTATGCAATGTATGCCTCTGCGTCTCCGCCACTGTAGCAGGATGTACGATGATCTAGCGTGTCATGTAGAAAAGATATGAACAAGTACAAAGTCCAATTATCACGCAGTTGTATGATCATGCAAAGCAATATCACAATCAAGAATCACATAAAGTCATGTAAAGAAAGATGGATGTTGCATGGCAATGTATCTCAGAATGGCTATGGAAATGCCATAATAGGTAGGTATGGTGGATTTTTTGAGGAAGATATAATGAGTCTTATGTATGAGAGAGTGTATCATCCCAAGGATTTGTATGCACCAGCGAAGTTTGCACCAACTCTCAAGATAAGACAAGGAAATGCACGGTACCGAAGAGGCTAGCAATATATAAGGATAAGTGGAAGTTCCAAGAATCAAATACTCGTATTAGTGAAAAGAACTCATCCACTTATTATTAGTATTTCTCTGTCTAATCAGGAGAACACAAATAACCAAGTATCCTAAGGAGAGTGTACGGGGGTTTGGTGATCCTTACGCATCTCCGACCCATGCTCATGAGGGGTTACTTACAGCCACTGCACAAACAGCTGTATCGAGGACTTCTAGATGTAGATAACATCTCCTTTTTGGTTACCCGAAGTGGAAGGTTATGATGTAGATACTAGAAAATTCCCCTTACATGGGAACTGTTCACCATTTCCACAACCTTCTTCGCCAAGCCGCGTGTCGGTTGTTCACGCTGGACCTTGACTTCCTGGGTGCAGCCTCGGAAGACTTGTCGGACCTCGATGCTCCCTTCTCCGAGGAGGATGTGTGGGAAGTGGTGCGGCGACTTCCGCATGGTAAGGCATCCGGCCCTGATGGTTTCACGGGGGAATTCCTACAGAGCTATTGGCGTAAACTCAAGGCGGATTTTATGGCCGCCTTCGACAAGATGTTCTCGATAAATGGGGGCGGTTTCCAAGGTCTTAATCAGGCCCTTGTTACACTTCTTCCCAAGAATGGTGATGTGGCCGCTCTGGGTGATTATCGTCCGTTCAACCTGATCCACATCTTTTCCAAGCTTGTGGAAAAGTTGTTCGCCTCTAGGTTGGCACCTAGGCTGGGGTCCCTGGTGGACGTGAATCAATGCGCCTTTACTCGCAAGCGTGGTATCCACGATAACTTCATGTTGGTCCAGCAGACGGAACGCCTTCTACATAGGCTTAAAGAAGCTAGAGTCATGCTTAAGCTCGATATCGCCAAGGCATTTGACTCGGTCTCTTGGGCTCTGTTGTTTGAGGTGCTGCTAAAAGTTCGATTCGGACCTAGGTTTAGGGAACTGGTGGTCATCCAGTTGTCCATGACAAGCACTCGGGTGATGCTCAATGGTGAGCCTGGTCCCCCGATTTTGCACCGGTGGGGCCTGACACAGGGAGACCACCTATCGCCGATGTTGTTCGTGCTCTTTATCAACACGCTCAACAGGGTGTTGTCCAAGGCGCCGGAGTTTGGGATCCTGCGACGCATTACCTCCCGCAACTGATGCTAGAGAGGAAGTGATACTCGCCCCTCGTTGGTTACCCCAAGTGAAAGGTTGAGATGTAGCATAGCAGCAAGATTTCCCCTAACGTTGAGGATAGGGTTTATGTCTCCAGTAGGACTCCGACGACGACAAGTAGGTGGTAAAGTGAACAATGGCGCCATTCACAATCTAATATTGATTACTTTACCTGGACCTGCACACACAACAAATAACTTTGCTCCCAACGAGTACAGAGAGGTTTTCAATCTCTCTGGCCTTGTCGTTTACAAAGTATCAAAAGCAACAGATAATAGATAGTGATAGCTACAACTAGAAAGTAAAACAGGAAGTAAATTGAGGGTTTAAACAGTGGTGGAAATATGGACCGGGGTCCCATGATGTTCACTAGTGATGTCTCTCTCCCAAAAGAAAATAAACAGCTATGCAAGGTAAACAAATTACAGCTTGGTAATTGACATGATTACGGGCGCAAACCAATGCTAACTATGCTACAAAAGAAAGGAAGAGGCTCAAAAGCATGGGAAGTACGCCAAAACAATTAGACCGAAATCCATCTGCATCTACTCACTAATCATCCACCTTGAGATATCTATCAAGAACATCTCGCTGGTATTAATTTGCGAGCCCCACCAAAAGTGGAAACCCAAAGCAACAGACAATTTCATTAAAAGAACTTTGCGTAAAGTAAACAATCCTTGCAACTGTGGTTACAAGCACCGTTGTTTTCCCCCCTTGTGGCGACAACACATCCCCTAGACTCATGTTTCTGTCACTCAAGCTAGTCATCAGGGGTCATGAACCCACAATCATGCATAACGCTCCCTCTTGGAATTACTACCTACTACTTGGCTAAAGCAATAAACAGCAACGAAGAACATTCAAGAATTACTCAACAACACAAATATAAAAGAGAAGAACAAAATATATTTCTCATCACAATCTGAACATAGTCTCATAATCCATCAGACCCAGCAAACTCAATGTGACGCCCTCGATTTACCATCATGTACAGTAATCATACACGCAGGGTACATGGTCGAGATCAAGGTGCCACGGTGAGAATATCACAGCACAACACTAAACACAAATGGATAAACCAAATATATTACAATGAAGGGGGGTCACACGGACCAGAATACATAAGTCATACAATCATAATATCTGAGTACAGACATAGTTAGTCAAGTTTTGCCTTAAGAAGGCTAGCACAAATAACATAAGAGGTACAGATCGAAAAGGCGAAGCCTCCTGCCTGGGATCCACCGAATTACTCCTGGTCAACGGGAACTCGATGTCGTAGTAGGCTCCTCCTGGAATCTCCTACTCCTGGGCTCCAACGTCGACTGTAGCGGCCGATCAGGCAAAGCGAAAAAGGGGAAATAAAGCAAGGTGAGTATCTATCATACCCGCGAGTCTTACGTCTGCTACTAAGCAACTATGCATTGTATAAAATTGAAAGGGGAGGCTATATATAGTGGAGTGCAAGGTAGAAATCAGAATAAGGAAGAGAAGCTAGGCCTATCGAAGACTAGCATCTTCCAACGAGTCTTGAAGCACAAGAAGAGAATAGCCAACAGTTCAATAACATGAATGTAATAACAATGCAGCAGAAGTTGCTACAACATTGTATAATAGTAAGTTGTAATAGATAACAATTATACATGCCTCCGAAATCCCCTCCTCGACTTCCCCGCGAGAAAGAGAAACCGGAACCAACAGTTTAATAGTAGTAGTTTGTAGTAGTAGGCTCTGGCTTCAGCATAAAGCGTCCTGTTACCATGGACACGGCTATTCGAATAGATTATCTTCCCTGCAGGGGCTGCACTATTGTTAGCCTACACGCTCGGATCTCCAATGTGGCGTACACCTTTTTAGGGAACACCCCACCGAGGCTATCCGACACGCCGAGGACCATCCTACGGCTCATCAGAGAGGTCCCCGCCGGTCTACAGTCCTAAGCGCAAGGGGGTCTTGGACCGTCGCCCCTCACCCTCCGGGTCGTTGTGTGCCAGGTGATTCCACGCAACTCTTCCAGGATGCGGATCGACCTAACTAGAATGATGAACTGGACGTCTTTCAGAGCTTTCGAACGAGACCACAACGCGGAGAGCCCACACCGTAATCCCACGTGGAGGTAGTGCGTATAGGCCACGTCGACCCACTCAAGTCATCCACCTGAACCGTTAAGTCATTTTATTATTATCTCTCGTGACAACCGTTATTGTTTCCCCTTCCTCGGTGAGTCACTGTGACGCCCCAAAAATCAGACCGTGTACAGTAATCATACACGCAAGGTACACGATCGAGATCAGGGACTCACGGTGGGATATCACAACACAACTCTACAAATAAAATAATACAAGCTGTTTAACACAAGCCATGGGCCACGAGGGGCTCGAATACAACAGATCGAAAGCATAAAGTTAGCAGAAGCAATAGTATCTGAGTACAAACACAAGGGTACAAGGTTGCCATAAGAAGGCTAGCACAAAAACAACACTCGATTGAAAAGGCAAGGCCTCCTGCCTGGGAACCTCCAAACTACTCCTGGTCAAAGGGGAACTCGACGTCGTAAAAGGCATCGGGGGATCTTCATGTTGTGGTGATCGGCATCGGGAATCTCCTGCTCCTGGAGTCCAAGGCTCCAACGTCGACTGCAGCAGCCGATCAGGAAAAACAATAAAAGGGGAAAATAAAGTGTCGGGACCCGGGGTATGCGTATGTAATTCCAGTCACGATGCAATCACATGGAGAGCCGAGAGCCGTACCCACTTGTCTAAGCAGACAAGGCCAAGCACAGAACACTCTCGGAAAGCATCGAACGTGAGGGGCATCCCATCTAGGCCGGATGATAACCTGAGATGGGTCCTCAACGTCCGCTCACAAGTCTAAATGCTTATGGGTGGTGAATCCCATACTCATAGACAAGTCGCCTCAACCATGTTATCGATTGAATCATAACCCTTACATAAACAGACTCCAGCCCGATCACTTAGTCGAGGTCTAGGGCGGGCTCGATTATACAACAAAGTGTGCACGTGACAGAGTCACGAGCAATCGCATCGCGATGCCCCAAGCTGCGCACATCTAAGGGCCCCTTGGTGTATAAAAGACCGCCAGCCAGATCACAACTAAGGTTTCGAAAACCCATACTAAGACATGCATGTTATAAACATACACGCAGCACACATGCCTAGTATGAACAGCAGGTATCATCACAAAACTCTACAAAGTACTTCTTTATTGACTTACATATAGAGCATACAAAGATCACATTTCTGTGATCAACATTACATCATACAATGGAAGAAAATTAGGTCTGAGTACAGACAAGTTTAACAAATGGCTTAGAGAAGCCTTGTACAACAAACACGCCCTTCCACGAGGGAACGGACTGTTGTCTGGGACTATGCTAACTTAGTCAACGTCGAGCTTCAGGTCGGTAACTCCATCGGGGTCCGGTTTCTCATCTAAAACATAGAATAAGCAAACGTGAGTACAAAGTCGTACTCAGCAAGACTTACATCAGAACTACACTACTCATGCTCAAGTATCAAGGTAAAGGGAGGTGGTGCCAGCCTTGACTTGGCTAGTCCTGTGCTATGAGTACCAGACTTGAGGTAAGAAGCGTACACGAGTCCACTATCAGAGTCTCCAACCAATACACCACTATGGTTACTTCCTCGACTTCCCCACGAGGAAGCACACCATAGCACCCACGCTTATCTTGCGAGTTTAAAACTATCCATTCAAGTTGTTTATTAATCAGGTACATGTTCCAAGTAGTCCATAACCGCGGACACGGCTATTCGAATAGTTTTGTTAACCTTGCAAGGGTGTAAGCTACACACACATGACCATCGGTTACCGCCAGGTCTCGCCACCGTTCAAGAGGTGACAGCGAGGATGTTCACCACGACACTTCGCTCACAACCGGTCTATTCTAGGAGTCGACTATCTGAGTTTGCCTCCGTTCGAGAGCCCAGCCGGATCAACGAAATGGACTCAAACAATGCAAGTGACCGAGACGCCAAGGTGAACGCCTCCGTCTCGACTCGCTGATCGCGCAGTTCGAAGTTTTACCCGAATCGGAGGTACTGCGGACCCCCGGCGGTCAGAAACGTGAGCACCGCGCGCGCGAGAGAAAAACCGGGGATGTTTTTGCAAACTGCCAGCCACCGGGGCTATATAAAGACCACCACACTCCCACCCATTTTTAGGGTTTCCTTAGCCACAAAATTGCAGCCACACCCCTGTTTTACCCCAATTTTCGCAACAGTTCCAGCCCAGCAGATCTGGACCGTCAGATCGCCCGATCTGACGGCCGAGATCGCCACCAGCCTCTCTCCTCTCCCGTGCCATGCCCGTGGAGGCACCTCACCGCCGCCTCTCGCCTCCGGCCAGCAGGCCACGGCCGCCGGAGCCTCCCCGCCGGCTCCCCTCCTCCTCCCGCGGCCTTCCTCTCCCTCCCCTCTCTTTCCCCCTTCTCCCTCTCATCCTCTCTCTCTCTCTCTGTGATGCAGCAGCAGGAGCCCGGCCGCCATGGCCTTGAAGCTCGAGCTCGGAGGCCCCCCTGGATCCGCGCCGTGCCGCCCATGGGAACCACGCCGGCGACCAGATCCGGCCTTCCGCGCCCGACCTCCTCGCCTCCAGCCTCCTCCGCTGCCTCTCGTCGCTGGTGGCCTGCGCGCCACCGGGCAAGCGCCGCCGCCGCGCCCCTCCATGGCTCGGGAGGAGCCCGTTCCCCCGTCTGCTGCTTCGGCCAGGCTGGGCCGGCCTGGTCCAACGCGGCCCCAGCGGCCCACCTTCTCCCAGCGGCCAGCCCAAGCCAGCCACGGCCAGTGGGCCGAGCCCACTGGGTGAGCAGCCCATGCCCCTTTTTTTTCTGATTAGACCCTGTAATTTTGGCTAAGACCCTGAAAACTGTGTGCTGATTCAATGTCGCGATGCGATTTCCCGTTGAACCGTAGCTCGGATCGCGATGCGCCAAAAATGAAAGTTGCTCAGAATTGCGTGTACTTTACTTCATCTTTTGTGAGCATTTGCATTTGAGCTCATCTTGATTGTGTAATTGTGTGCTGAACAGGGCATCAGGCCGTTAAACTGCTACAAATTCCTGTTATGTGCTGCTGTTATTATTTTGTTGCAACTTTGCATGATGATTGTAACAAATCCATGAGGCCTATTGCATTGATTACTTTTGCGTTGCGTTAAGCAATGTTCCTACTTCAGTTTCATGCGTTCACATGCCATATTTTCTTGCTGAATCATGTTTAAATCTTGCTCCAAAGTAGCTATCGTGATGTTGTTGTGCTGCTGTTGCTGAAACTGTTATTTTGTTGCAACTTCGGTCGACGAGTGTGTCGCGACCGTTTATCGGAATTGAGTGATTCCAATTGCATATTGTTAAGCATCATGTCTAGTTTCATCCCATGTATTGCTATGTCATGTTGCTGCACTTTTGCATATAGATTTACCCCTGTTTATACAACATGTGTGCATAACTTGTCTTGCTTATATCTTTTTATCCGTAACTCCGTTTGGAGTGTGCCTTATATGTAACTTGATTAGTTTTTCGTGTACTTTGTGTTTGTGCTATTTTTTTCTGCTGTTAACCAACCTAAAATATGGTTTGGGACAGAACAGTACCAAATCGTTTAATCATCATGCGGCACTTAGTGTTATGCCATGTTTAGGTTGTGCCTCACTTAAATTGACTAGCATAGATAGTTTACTTTATGCTTCACCTCTTGCCATGTTTGTGTGCTATGCCATGTTAATAACCGTTGTTTGATCACCTGTAGCTAATCAACTTGAACCACCTTAAACGTGCGGTATTCGTCGTGTGTGACGAGTAGTCCACTTAAATCGTTAGTAACTGTTCTCGACGATAGATCCGTATCGCGTTGCCGTGCCTTGTGTTGTCTCTTTGATCTTGTATTGCTCCGTAGTAATAGTGGTGCACCGTTGATTGCTTTCCAGTGTCTATCGTCTTGTGTGCTTCCGCGGGTGCCTCTCGGAGACGATGCGAGCTTGCGATCGACTACACCTTCGGAATCCGACTTATCAACAGGCAAGGACTATACATTACTTATGATCCTTTCTATTTCAACCAGCGGTTTGCATGCTAGTATAGGTTAGGTTTGATGTTTGATCCTACCACATGTTTACAGCCTCTTTCAAACCGATACAGCCATGTCCCCTCCCAGCAAACCTTGTACTTCTATGTTACTATTGCTCGTTGCTCAGCCCCTGCTTAGTATGCATGCTTAGGATGCTACGATGTTACCCTGTTACTCTTTGGGTTGGGATATCACCTGATTATTATACTATTGTTGATGATATGATTATTATAATGTTGATTATATTCGACGAAGGATGGAAGGTCTAGGCTGTCCCGCCCCGACGCTTTGTTCCATTCGAGTCACCTAGGATCCAAGTTCCGGGTATTGGTTTTAAGACTGAGCGTGCCTAACCGCGTGTGGGATTTTATGGGGTTCCCTTTTCTTACCTATCTAGCTTCAAACAGTTCTAGTGGTGGCCCAAGCTGATTTACCATTTGAAACTCATGCATATACGTCTGTCGGGTAGCTCCTTGCAGATGTCTTTTCAAAACACCCCGGGCTAGCGAGGACATAGCTTCTCTGTTGGTCCAATCTGACCGGCCGAGGACCCGGTCTCATAAGAGAACTAACCGGTAATCCAAACCTGGAGTCAGACGGTAGAGACCAGATCTAGAGCGTGGCCGGCTCCTGAGCTGGATGTCGACTCACCGGGGGCCACCCGGATTTGTTCGTTGTTAGCTAGAGGGACTTGTCGTTTAGGATCTCTTGGAACTAAATCATAAAATGGTTGCCTGTGATGGGTAGCAACTGAGAGAGATGGGCGTGCGTGCGGAGCCTTGTAATGGGCAGTTGGTACACCGCTGCAGGGTTAAATCTTTTCGAGAAGCCGTGTCCACGGTTATGGACGACTTGAGACCTACTCCTTGTTCATAGACAACAACAACTGAGATAATCTTAATCAACGTGTGTGTGCCTTGACTGCTTCTTCTTCGTTGGGATGCGAAGAGGAGGACAAGGATAGGATAGGTGTTATGTTTGCGTAGTAGGTGGATAGCAAGACTTGTTGGAGGCGATTCCTCATCGAATTCTTGGCTTCTTATCTTACTCTCTAGATCGTTAGCCACTTCATAAATGCTAGTGCGGCGGCAACCTCACCACTTACCCCTTCCTTACCGTAAACTACTAGTTGTCCTAGAATGACGAGTGATGAAGTCCTTGCTGGTTCAGATGACCACTACTGTTGGATGCTGAGTACTTCTGTACTCATGATACTACCCCCAAACTCTTTTCAGGGTTCTTGATCGACAACAGGTATGGTGATCGACGTTTCACGTGGAGACTCGATGACAACTAGTTAAGCGGATCCCGGCGGAGGGCCTGGACCCGTGTGGTTATGAGGATCGATGCTTTTCTCTTTGCCAGTAGGCCTTTGCTTGTAGTCTGTACTCAGACATGTGTCTTCCGCTGTTGTATTGTATTTGAGGCAGTTGTATGACGATTGTATGAGATGTTGTATCCTTGTATCTGTAATGTTGTGATATCATGTTGGAAATCCGGGGCATATGACTTCGTCATATGTCGCGGTGGGACCGATATGTGCTTCGTCCCCGGATCTGGATGGAAACATCTAGATATGGAACAGTACCGCATATCGGGCCTTACAGTTACGATGTCTTCAACGAAGGGGGTGGCTTCGGGTTCCGGCTCCACTTCTATCAGCAACATGACAATCATAGGATCAACATAATGTACAATGCACAATCACATGAATAAGATTGTAATGGTGATGTTCAAGGTACTGATGTGTTGAGCATTCCATTTAAAAGGAGTATATTGCATTTGAAATGCAAATTCAAACTCCATTTGATTTATCGATGAATTTCAAATGCATTTGAATGCATGAAAGTTCACTTGAAAAGGTTGATCATGAAGTGATGTTGTAAAGGTGCGGGAAAGCCTCTGATGTGTGGATGAATCCATCTAAAAGAAGTGTGTTGCAAAATCATTTGCAAATTTACTCCAAATTTGAATTTGAAAGGGATCCATATGCATGTTTTCTACTGTTCACCCATTTTAAAATGGTCAAACATAGAAACAAGTTGCATATTCATAATCCTTGTATTTTTCTGATAATTTTAGACATATTATTTGTCCAATTTGGAGTTAATATGAATTTTCTATGATTTATTGAAGTTTTGGCTATTTTCTGGATTTTTCTGATTTCTCTGGAATTCTTTTAATCCAGAAAATGAATTACTGCGTCATGCTGACATCAGCATGACGTGAGGGGGGGGTCTGACTGGTGGGGCCTCTCTGTCAGTGGGTCAACTTACTTAAACTATTTGTTTTAATTAACAGAGGGGGTTTAGGGCCAGGGGGCCCCATCTGTCAGTGGGCACGGGGGGGGGGGGGGGGGTGATTAGCAGGGCTAAACACACTGCCCACCGGCGTTTAGCCGGCGGCGATCTCAGCGCACGGTGGCGCCCGCACAGAGGGCACGGTAGCGGGAGCTGGGGGTTCCAAACAGAAGCCCTCGCTCGACCACTTCTCCTAGAGCCTTCAGGGCACTCAAGGGAGGCCTGAGGCCTCGCCGGCGTCAAGGTCCGCGGCAGACGAAGCAGCAGCACGACGTCCACGGCGACTGGGGGCAAGGGAAGGAGCGCGGAGGGGCTGGGGAGAAGGGGAAGCTCACCAGGAGCTCGAAGACGTTGGCTAGGGAGGCTGGGGAGGTCGGTTGACGTAGTATTTGAAGACGATCTCCACGGCGGCCGGAGGGAAGACGATGACCCTGGCATCGCGGTTGGAGCTGTTCGGGCTCGATTAGCTGGGGGATTCGACGAAGACGGCGTTACTCGACCTTCTGGACATCACAACGAGAAGGAAGGAGGCCAGTGGCCGCGTGGTTAGCTCGGGGCCGATCCGACGTGCTCTCTGCGGCGGCCAAATTCGCGAAGCAGAGAAGGGGGAATGGAGCTGGAGGGGGGGGGAAATAATGGGGGCGTCCAGGGGCGTTGCGTGGCATCCTGGGGGAGAAGGGGAGGGCCTGGAAGCTCCTCGGTGGCCTGCGCGCCGGTGAGCGCGCCACCGAGCTGCTTCGGGCGCCGGGGAGGAAGACGACACCGGGGGGCAGGTGGGCTGGGCCAGGGGAAGTTGAGTTGGGCCCAAGGCCAGACGGGGTGGGCTGGGTTGGTTCTTTTCTATTTCTTTTCCATTTACATTTTTTTTCTCTTTTTCTTTCTGTAATTTTGTTGTGCCTTGATAAATAAATACCTAGGCAATTTATAAAATGCCAAAAACTTTTACATGGACTTACAAAGCATATAGTTAGCCACTCACAAGTTTTGGAGATTTTTGAAAATCAAACAATTTGAATTTTAATTCAAATTGGAGTTTAATTTAATTTCCAAGGCACCTTTTGAATTTTTGTATATTCCATGGGCATGGGAATGAACCCAAACCACTTTTAAAATGATCAGCATCATTTATAGGGATTTTCCAACTATTCAAATGATTTTTGAAAAAGATTTTTATCTGGCCATTTGAATTAAAATCTTTAGGGCTTTTCTTTTCCCCATTTTTGAATTTGTTTTGAAATTTTTGCATGATGCAAAGGGTCAAACATGCCCTAGCACTTACCCTAGTTGGGGGTTCTGACAACTCGCCCCCACTCAAAAGAATCTTGTCCCGAGATTCAGAAGTCGTCGGGAGGAAGGAGGGGTACTCGGCACGGAGGCGGTCTTCTCTTTCCCACGTAGCTTCTTTCTCGGAGTGATGTGACCATTGCACTTTGAGGAACTTGATCTTCCAACAACGAGTGACAC
The DNA here is from genome assembly GCA_950022295.1 of Bromus sterilis. Taxonomy (NCBI): domain Eukaryota; kingdom Viridiplantae; phylum Streptophyta; class Magnoliopsida; order Poales; family Poaceae; genus Bromus; species Bromus sterilis. The sequence goes on along the minus strand of OX465596.1, from coordinate 262,496,723 downwards.
GTTCTGCTGAATCAAGAATACGAACAGGGTAGTCTCGATAAGAAAGGTCATCTTGGAGATCAAGCGTTTCATGGTCGACTTCGCGGATGGGGTCCTTGAAGCAACGCCTGAGTTGTGACACATGGAATACATCATGTACTCGGGAAAGGTGCGGGGGTAGTTCAAGTAGGTAGGCAACTTCTCCACGTTTAGCTAGAATTCGGAAAGGTCCGCGGTAACGTGGGGCCAACTTGCCTTTGATACCGAATCTTTGGGTTCCCTTCAGAGGAGTAACCCGAAGGTAAGCCTTCTCATCCAGATTTTAGCTTTCTTGCCTATGATGACGATCATAGTACCTTTTCTGACGAGACTGAGCGGCTTTCAAACGATCACGAACAATGCGAACTTGCTCTTCTGCTTCCTTGATCATATCCGGTCCAAAGAGTTGTCTTTCACCGGTTTCTGACCAGTTAAGGGGTGTTCGACATCGTCGTCCATAGAGGAGTTCAAAAGGAGCCATGTTCAGACTATATTGAAAACTATTGTTATAAGCAAATTCGGCGAATGGAAGAGACTTCTCCCAATTCTTTCTGAATGAGATAACACAAGCTCTGAGCATGTCCTCCAAGATTTGATTAACCCTTTCAACTTGACCGCTAGACTGAGGATGGAAAGCTGTGCTAAAGGAGAGATGAGTTCCCATAGAATTCTGAAAGCTTCCCCAGAATCTAGAGGTGAAAAGGCTACCACAATCAGAATTGATTACCAAAGGAACACCGTGAAGAGACACAATTCTAGAGACGTACAAGTCCGCCAACTGACTAGCAGTTATAGACTCGCGAACGGGAAGGAAGTGAGCAACTTTGGAAAGTCGGTCAATGACCACGAAGATGGCATCATTTCCTTTCTGGGTTTTTGGAAAGCCGGTGATGAAGTCCATACCGACTTTGTCCCATTTCCACTCGGGAATAGGCAAAGGTTGAAGTGTGCCAGCAGGTCTTTGGTGTTCGGCCTTAATGCGACGACAAACATCACATTCAGCAACATATCGAGCAATGTCTCTCTTCATCCTGGTCCACCAAAATCTCTGGCGTAGATCTCGGTACATTTTTGTGCTACCGGGATGAATTGAGAGGGGTGTGTCATGGGCTTCTTTGAGGATGAGTTGCCTTAGATCCCTATTCTTAGGTACTACCAAACGATTTTCAAAGAATATTGTTCTTTTGCTGTCTGTGGAGAAACATTTAGCAACTCCGCTAGCAATGTTCTCCTTGATCCGGCGAACACCTCGTGCACGCCTTTGGGCAACTATGATTTGATCCTCAAGAGTTGGTTTCGCCACCAAGGTAGAAAGAAATCCATGAGGAACTATCTCGAGATTGAGCTTGCGAAATTCCTCATGAAGAAGTGGTTGATACTGTTGTATCATGAGGTTGTTACAATACGACTTACGACTTAGTGCATCAGCCATGACATTGGCTTTGCCTGGGGTGTAAGAAATTCCTAAGTCATAATCTTTTATCAACTCTATCCAGCGTCTTTTCCTGAGATTATGATCTGGCTGGGTGAATATGTATTTGAGGCTTTGGTGATCAGAATAGATCTCACAACGATTACCAAGGAGGTAATGTCACCTAGTCTTCAGGGCTTGAACTACGGCAGCGAGTTCAAGATCATGGGTAGGATAGTTCTCTTCATGTGGCCGCAACTGGCGTGAAGCATAAGCTACCACATGTCTATCTTGCATAAGTATGCATCCTAACCCTTGCCGTGAAGCATCACAATAGATCTCGAAATCCCTTTTGGTGTCTGGAGGTGCAAGTACGGGTGCAGAAGTCAATCTTCTTTTTAGCTCTTGAAAGCTTTCCTCCCACTTGGAAGTCCATTGGAATTTCTTATCTTTCTTGAGGAGTTCAGTAAGAGGCTTTGCAACTTTAGAAAAGTTCTCGACGAAGCGGCGGCAATAGCTTGCTAAGCCAAGAAAACTCCTAACTTGCTTAACAGATTCAGGTGGAGTCCAGTCAAGGACGGCCTGAACTCTCTCGGGATTGACTGCAACACCTTTCGCAGAAATCACATGGCCTAAGTAAGTCACTTCTGGTAGCCAAAATTCACACTTGGAGAACTTGGCATAAAGGCGATGCTCTCTAAGTTTCATCAATACCAACCTAAGATGTTCTGCGTGCTCTTCTTCGTTCTTCGACTAGATGAGAATGTCATCAAGATACACCACAACAAATTTATCTAGATATTCCATGAAGATCGAATTCATTAAGCGCGAGAATGTGGCGGGGGCATTGGTTAAAACGAAAGACATGACGGTGTACTCGTAAAGACCATAACGAGTAGTGAAAGCCGTTTTTGGAATGTCCTCGTTTCGGATTTTGATTTGATGATAGCCTAATCTCAAATCCATCTTGGAGAAGACAGAGGATCCAGCAAGTTGATCATAAATATCATTGATCCTAGGCAGTGGGTACTTGTTCTTTATCGTCGCTAGATTTAGCGGGCGATAGTCTACGCACATCCTTTCTGTTCCATCTTTCATCGTTACGAATAGAACGAGGCAACCCCATGGCGATGAGCTAGGGCGGATGAAGCCTTTTGCCAACGAAGCATCAAGTTGGGTTTTTAGCTCAGCTAACTTATGTGGGGCCATTCTATATGGACGTCTGGAAATGTGGGTTGTGCCTGGTATAAGATCCACTATAAATTCTACACACCTGTCGGGTGGCATTCCCGGCAACTCTTCAGGAAAGACATCCGGGAAGTCGCGAACCACCGGAATATCTTCAAGGTCTGGAAGGGGAAGCACATTCAAAGTATGCATCTGTATTCTAGAGCTAGGTGATGTGTAGTCAATGGTCTGGCCTGAAGGATGGGTGAGTTTAACTAACTTGGCTTTACAATCAAGGAAAGCATTCTGCCTTGATAACCAATCCATTCCTAAGATGACATCAATGTCCGAAGACTTGAGGGCTATAAGTGCAGCAAGGAATACTAAACCCTCAATTGCAATTTGATTGCCATGTCTTACTCTACTAGTTTTCCACTTTGAACCAGGAGTTTGAATGATCATTGGAGAAAACATTTCTTCAAAAGGGAATTCGTGACGAAGTGCATAACTCTCCGACATGAATGAATGAGAAGCTCCTGGATTGAAAAGAACGGAGGCGGGGACATGATTGACTGGGAGTGTACCAAGAATGACGTCAGAAGCATCAGTGGTGTCCTCAACTGAGCTTTGGTTCACACAACCACTACTAGTGGATGAAGGCTTTGCTAGAAAGGCTTTGGTGGTTGATTTCTTTGGAGGCTTGGTTCGAGAACGACGTGGTGTCATCAAGACCTGAGGGCATTGACGATAGTAATGGCCTGGAAGACCACGCTTAAAGAATACCCTGTCTGAATTGCTGGGGTTGGGATTAGTTGGCCGCACACCATCATTCCGGGGTGGAATAATGTGTTGAGGTGGATGGCATATATTGGATGGTGGCCTCTGAAGAAAGTTTTGAGGTATGGCACGAGTTGGAATCCAAATTCGGCGTTTCTAAGGGGCTGAACTAGAAGAAGGGGCATGCTCAAGAGCATGCTTGTGAGACTCTTCGAACACTTCATTGCCATGCTCAGCTCTAAAGGATCTGTTGACTAAATCCTCAAAGGTGGCAAATTCGATGAGGTTGAGATCATGACGAAGGATGGGGCTAAGTCCCTTACGGAACCTTGCCTGCTTTCTGGCATCGGTGGTGATCTCATCTTGGGCATAACGAGAAAGACGGTTGAACTCTCTCACATACTCATGGATGGACATCTCTCCTTGGGTCAGGTTGCAGAACTCTTCTTTCTTGCGCTCCATCTACTCATCCAGAATGTGGTACCCTCGAAAGGCAACACAGAACTCCTGCCAACTCACTACTTGACCATCTGGCTGCATAGCAACATAGTTCTCCCACCATTGAATAGCAGCACCTTCCAGGAAGTATACCGCGAAAACAACTCGGTCATCGGGAGCAACATGTGCAGTATCAAGCTTATGCTCGATGGAACGGAGCCAATCATCAGCTTCAAGGGGCTCAGAAGAACATTGGAATACCGGTGGCTTGAGGAGGATGAAGTCCTGAATGCTCACGACCACATTACGCTGACGAGCGGTATTCTGCTCGATGAGCTCCAGAAGGCGTGTTTGATCACATTGATTCTTCTCAGCTTCCATCATAATTTCCGCCGCAGAAGGCGGTGGTGGAGGTGCATCATCATTTCGATTCCGAACACGGTCTCGATTCCGACGAACAGCACTACGAGTTCCACCTAACATCCTGTGTGATAAAAATCAACAATCAGAATAGGTTGTACGATAGAATCAAAGACAAGAAGGACATGATGAAGACGGAAAAGATTATAATGCGAAGGCAATGATCCACAGAAACTCGGAATAATTCCGGCAGCATAACTACACCGGGATGGAAAACAAGACAACCTCGAGGAGATTGAACAGAACTTCCTCAAGGAACTCAAAACACGGAGACTCTGGACAACCACAACTGTCCTACGGCTACAAGGAGTCAAACAACGAGATGTTCTAGTAAGACATAGATGAGCCTAGTCCTATCATCCCGTAGAAAAGATATGGGTGACTCAGAACTCAGATCGATGAGGGTAAGGAGAAAAAGAAACCTTACGTTGTTCCCTTATACCCAGAGTAACTATATAACTATAGAATGCTAGACTCGACTTCGACCAAGGGTTGACTAGTCCTACAAACAGTCCTGCTCTGATACCAAGTCTGTCGGGACCCGGGGTATGCGTATGTAATTCCAGTCACGATGCAATCACATGGAGAGCCGAGAGCCGTACCCACTTGTCTAAGCAGACAAGGCCAAGCACAGAACACTCTCGGAAAGCATCGAACGTGAGGGGCATCCCATCCAGGCCGGATGATCAACTGAGATGGGTCCTCAACGTCCGCTCACAAGTCTAAATGTTTATGGGTGGTTTATCCCATACTCATAGACAAGTCGCCTCAACCATGTTATCGATTGAATCATAACCCTTACATAAACAGACTCCAGCCCGATCACTTAGTCGAGGTCTAGGGCGGTCTCGATTATACAACAAAGTGTGCACGTGACAGAGTCACGAGCAATCGCATCGCGATGCCCCAAGCTGCGCACATCTAAGGTCCACTTGGTGTATAAAAGACCGCCAGCCAGATCACAACTAAGGTTTCGAAAACCCATACAAAGACATGCATGCTATAAACATACACGCAGCACACATGCCTAGTATGAACAGCAGGTATCATCACAAAACTCTACAAAGTACTTCTTTATTGACTTACATATAGAGCATACAAATATCACATGTCTGTGATCAACATTACATCATACAACGGAAGAAAATTAGGTCTGAGTACAGACAAGTTTAAGAAATGGCTTAGAGAAGCCTTGTACAACAAACAAGCCCTTCCACGAGGGACCAGACTGCTGTCTGGGACTATGCTAACTTAGTCAACGTCGAGCTTCAGGTCGGTGACTCCATCGGGGTCTGGTTTCTCATCTAAAACATAGAATAAGCAAACGTGAGTACAAAGTCGTACTCAGCAAGACTTACATCAGAACTACACTACTCATGCTCAAGTATCAAGGTAAAGGGAGGTGGGGTTACATCATGCAGAAGTGCCAGCCTTGACTTGGCAAGTCCTGTGCTACGAGTACCAGACTTGAGGTAAGAAGCGTCCACGAGTCCACTATCCAAGTCTCCAACCAATACACCACTATGGTTACTTCCTCGACTTCCCCACGAGGAAGCACACCATAGCACTCACGCTTATCTTGCGAGTTTTAGAAGTATCCATTCAAGTTGTTTAATAATCAGGTACAGGTTCCAAGTAGTCCATAACCGCGGACGCGGGTATTGAATAGTTTTGTTAACCTTGCAAGGCTGTAAGCTAGACACACATGACCATCGGTTACCGCCAGGTCTCGCCACCGTTCAAGAGGTGACAGCGAGGATGTTCACCACGACACTTCGCTCACAACCGGTCTATTCCAGGAGTCGACTATCTGAGTTTTCCTCCGGTCGAGAGCCCGGCCGGATCAACGAGACGGACTCAAACAATGCAAGTGACCGAGACGCCACCTCTGGCAGATGGTTTTCCTGCCTCACAGGTGCACTCACATATCTATATGAGGCAACCATTCTTCATTCTTTTTCTATGCAGATGCCAAATGGAAAGCCCGAACTAACGTGACTCCTGGACGTCGACACGGATCAAGGTACTAGGCCGAGAGGGGTCAGTGAGCCCAATGTGTGGTTGTACTCTTTGTCTTGGATTACAATACAAGAACTCGGTGCTTAAGGCGGTGTTCAACGAGACAACCCACTGTGTACTCCTACACAGCCTCTCATCGCTCACCTTGTATTAGGGTGGATTCACCAACACAATTTCACTTTCATCAACACCATGTTCACTATCATCCCGACTCACATCAAAAGCAACCTCATTGTACCACTAAGCATGCAATAAGCATTAACAGTTGCAGTGGCCACATGATATCAATCAACTCCTATGTCAGCTAGAATTGTGGTTTGCTTACTACTGTGACAAGATGATAGGTCATGCAGCGGATATGGGTTCAACTATGCGGTAGAATCGACACTAGGTGATCTCCTAAACATGCATAAGCGAGACTGAGAGGGAATTGGGATTTTATAGACATGATCAATGGGGGTTGCTTGCCTTGCTGACGAGGTTCGTTACGATGTCTTCAACGAAGGGGGTGGCTTCGGGTTCCGGCTCCACTTCTATCAGCAACATGACAATCATAGGATCAACATAATGTACAATGCACAATCACATGAATAAGATTGTAATGGTGATGTTCAAGGTACTGATGTGTTGAGCATTCCATTTGAAAGGAGTATATTGCATTTGAAATGCAAATTAAAACTCCATTTGATTTATCGATGAATTTCAAATGAATTTGAATGCATGAAAGTTCATTTGAAAAGGTTGATCATGAAGTGATGTTGTAAAGGTTAGGTAAAGCCTCTAATGTGTGGATGAATCCATCTAAAAGAAGTGCGTTGCAAAATCATTTGCAAATTTACTACAAATTTGAATTTGAAAAGGATCCATATGCATGTTTGCTACTGTTCACCCATTTTAAAATGGTCAAACATAGAAACAAGTTGCATATTCATAATCCTTGTATTTTTCTGATAATTTTAGACATATTATTTGTCCAATTTAGAGTTAATATGAATTTTCTATGATTTATTGAAGTTTTGGCTATTTTCTGGATTTTTCTGATTTCTCTGGAATTCTTTTAATCGAGAAAATGAATAACTGCGTCATGCTGACATCAGCATGACATGGGGGAGGTCTGACTGGTGGGGCCTCTCTGTCAGTGCGTCAGCTTAATTAAATTGTTTGTTTTAATTAACAGAGGGGGTTTAGGACCAGGGGGCCCCATCTGTCAGTGGGCACGGGGGGGGGGGGGGTGATTAGCTGGGCTAATCACACTGCCCACCGGCGTTTAGCCGGCGGCGACCTCAGCGCACGGCGGCGCCCGCACAGAGGGCACGGGAGCGGGAGCTGGGGGTTCCAAACGGAAGCCCTCGATCGACCGCGTCTCCTAGAGCCTTCAGGGCACTCAAGGGAGGCCTGAGGCCTCGCCGGCGTCAAGGTATGCGGCGGCTGAAGCAGCAGCACGACGTCCACGGCGATTGGGGGCAAGGGAAGGAGCGCGGAGGGGCTGGGGAGAAGGGGAAGCTCACCAGGAGCTCGAAGACGTTGGCTAGGGAGGCTGGGGAGGTCGGCTGACGGATTATTTGAAGCCGATCTCCACGGCGGCCGGCGGGAAGACGATGACCCTGGCATCGCGGTTGGAGATGTTCGGGCTCGATTAGCTGGGGGATCCGACGAAGACGGCGTTACTCGACCTTCTGGACATCACAGCGAGAAGGAAGGAGGCCAGTGGCCGCGTGGTTAGCTCGGGGCCGCTCCGGCGTGCTCTCTGCGGCGGCCAAATTTGCGATGAAGAGAAGGGGGAATGGAGCTGGAGGAGGGGGAAAAGAATGGGGGCGTCCAGGGGCGTTGCGTGGCGTCCTGGGGGAGAAGGGCAGGGCCTGGAAGCTCCTCGGTGGCCTGTGCGGCGGTGAGCGCGCCACCGAGCTGCTTCGGGCACCGGGGAGGAAGACGACACCGGGGGGCAGGTGGGCTGGGCTAGGGGAAGTTGAGTTGGGCCCAAGGCCAGAGGGGGTGGGCTGGGTTGGTTCTTTTCTATTTCTTTTCTGTTTACTTTTTTTTTCTTCTCTTTTTCTTTCTGTAATTTTGTTGTGCCTTGATAAATAAATACCTAGGCAATTTATAAAATGCCAAAAACTTTTACATGGACTTACAAAGCATATAGTTAGCCACTCACAAGTTTTGGAGATTTTTGAAAATAAAACAATTTGAATTTTAATTCAAATTGGAGTTTAATTTAATTTCCAAGGCACCTTTTGAATTTTTGAATATTCCATGGGCATGGGAATGAACCCAAACCACTTTTAAAATGATCAGCATCATTTATAGGAATTTTCCAACTATTCAAATGATTTTTGGCAAAAGATTTTTATCTGGCCATTTGAATTAAAATCTTTAGGGCTTTTCTTTTCCCCATTTCTGAATTTCTTTTGAAATTTTTGCATGATGCAAAGGGTCAAACAAGCCCTAGCACTTACCCTAGTTGGGGGTTCTGACATAAAGCAGGTGAGTATCTAGCATACCCGCGAGTCTTACGTCCGCTACTAAGCATTTATGCATTGTATCAAATGGAAAGGGGAGGCGGTATATAGTGGACTACAAGGTAGAAAATCAGAGCAAGGATAAGAAGCTAGGCCTAACGAAGACTAGCATCTTCCGACGATGTCTTGTAGCATGAGGTAAGAATCAGCCAACAGTTTATATAAAGCATAAAGTAACAATGCAGGAGAAGTTGCTGCAGCATTGTATAATAATAAGTTGTAATAATTAACAATGCCTCCGAGTTCACCTCCTCGACATCCCCGCGAGGAAGAAAACCCGGAACCATACAGTTTAATAATAATAGTTTGTAGTGGTAAGATCCAGCTTCAGCATAAAGCGTCCTGTTACCGTGGACACGACTATTCGAATAGATTAATCTTCCCTGCAGGGGTGCACTTGTGTTACACTACACGCACGGATCTCCAGGGTGGCGGGAACCTTGTTAGGGAATGCTCCACCGAGGCTATCCGACACTCCATAGCCCATCTTTCAAACTCAACAGAGAGGTCATCCCCCGGACTATATCCTATGTACGCGGGGCTTTGGACCCTAACCCCGACGTACTTCTGCACGATGCGAGGCTGGCCGGTGAAGTTAAAGAAAATACAAATAAGACACCATCGCGCGAGAAAATAAGATAACACCACTTCCCGACGCAGGCCGCGGTACTGCGGACGTCTGAAGAGTCATCGGACAACACTACGAAGCAGAGGAGCCCATAAATCGTAATTCCCACGGGTAGGTAGTGCGTACATGGCATATAGCCAACTCAAGAAATTCACTGAACCATTTACCATTTTAATTAACCTGCGTGACAACCGTTATTCTTGTCTCGACTTAACTGACCCGCGGACAACGACAGTAGCCAAGACCACCAGTACATCGGTGCCTGCCCTGTCGTCCCACCAAGTCTCTGCGGTTACCAACAAGGTGAACCGTCTCCTTACCTTGTCTCGCGTGTGCTCCTGGAGGACCTCGACTTTCGTGGTTTGTTAACTCTCGCGGCCAACGACCAGGGGCCAAGCACACCGGTACACTGGTCGTACCCTCCCTATCGTCCCGTCGCAATAACACTCTCGGGCACCGTTGGGTCGCCCGACTCCTTACCTTTAAGGACACGAGTTGGTTCGAGTTCCTACCATTAAGTGAAACCAGGAGGTATCACCCTCGATGGCACACTTAAAGAGGTTTGACAGAGACATCAGCGGAATGAACTAAAGAGGTAAACCTCGTATCATCCCGGTGATGCTACGCTACTGAGCCGACGAGAGTGAAAAACGAGTTCGTCCACTCATAAGTCAAACTCGAAGCGACTCGGCAGAGTCTCGTCGTTGTAGCTTCCCTAGGGCGTGTGCATTGATCCGTACCTGTTGCAGATGTAATATATCGTTCCCGCGATCACTCCCAAAGTGATCACGGCCCGCTATTCTAAACCTAACTAACAATGCGCAGGGTTTACTGCTGAATAATTCATAAGTAATAATAGACATCATAGGATTAAAGGAAGGTACATCAAGGGGCGACAAAAATCAGGCTATGCAATTGAATAGGATTGTAACGTAGCAGCAGCAGTAACAATGCCTAGTGCAAGAAATGTACGGAAAGATAGGCGATATCTGGGGAAGAGAATGACTCTGCTTTCCTGGAAGCTCGACGGTAGAAGTAGGGTCGTCGACGAGGTAGTCGTACTCGGCAACGATGTAGTCGGCGGAAGCAATGAGGTCTATCGGAGAATAAAAGGGGGGGAGAAACAGTAAATACACAGCAATAATAGCAATACAATTGTATGACATAGCAGATATAAAGAAACGGGGCTCTAACGCAGTGTTCCATGATTTGATCGGAGCAGGAATTTATCCGGGGATGACTCATCAGTACCGGTTGATTACCGGACAGATGATCCGGAGGGGAAGGTTCCATGTCTGCAGATTTAGAGACATCTAACAGACATGTGGATAGTGTATCAGTGATCGTTGATCCGTTCTGAACAACTTTCAATACAGAATATTTCCATCCGGCAAGTTTTACCAGCACCGGAAAATTACCAGACAGTGCAACCGAAGGGGGAATGTCTCATGTTCGGTATGTTAGAGGGGTGTGGTGGGGGTATGGGTAGCGTCTTCTTTTTCGTTGTATTTTTCTGATCAATTTTCATGTATAAAGTTTTTCAATCTAACTTATGGTTTAAAAGATATTGAATTTCAAATATCTAAATTGTTTTATGAATTTCTGAAATTACTTTAATTATTTAATCTAGCATTATCCACAACAGTGGCATTTGACCAGTCAAACCTGACCAGTGGGTCCCACATGTCAGTGACTCATTTTATAAAACAATTTTATTAATTTAAATAACATTACGGTCCCACATGTCAGTGACTCATTATATAATTGCATTTAAATTAAACAAAACCCAGTGGGGCCCATGTGTAAATGACTGAGAGTTTATTAAACAGATAAATTTATCTAACAAGGCCAGGGGCCCACCTGTCATTGTAACAATTATTATCTAACAGTTTTATTTATCCTAAAGGGGGGTTAAGTGGCTGGCCCACATGTCATACACAGCTAACTAAATATCTGTTTACTTTTATTTTAAAAGACATGGGCTCCATCTATCAGTGACTAAGGTTTTTTAACAGGAGAGATATTTCTTTTAAATTACAATTAGCAACTAAGCAAAGGGGGTTTACTTTTAAAAGGGATTAGTCCCCAATTAAACCAGGGCCGGCCCCACTGGTCAGTGGGCCAAATCCCACTGGCTTACCCAGTGCGGGCACGCCGGCGGTGGCCACTGGCTGCGGCGGCGGCGAGCGGGTAGAGGGCGGCCGGAGTGGCGTCGCGAGCGGCGAGGGGCGCGTTGGGTGGAGGCCAATCACGACAAGGCGAGCAGCAGAGCGACACCGGGGAGCGGCGCAGCCAGGCGGAAGGGGATGGCCCGGGGGCGGCCGGCCACGGCCAAGGTGTGGCGATGCGTGGGTGTACGTGGGGGGGGGGTGGTGCTGCTGGGTGGGGACACGAGCGGGGCGCGTCCAAGGCACGCAGGGCGCGGCCGAGGCGCGCTCCAGCCATGGCAGAACGGCGGCGACCCTAGCACGGGACAGCTGGTACGGCGAGAGAAACAGGGGGGAAGGGGGTTCAAGGGGACGCGCTCACGGAGGGGCTGCAGGGGTGGAAATGGGCTCGGGGATGGCCTCGGGACGACCGAAGGAGCTTAGGGAGGAGCTCCATGGCAGAAATGGCGGCGAAAGCCGAAGGAGGAAGAGTACGTCTGATTCGCCACCGACAAGGTATCTCGTCCTGAATCATGGCTTGGGGAAGACGAGGACGTCCCTGGCGCGGATTTCGGACAGGCTGGCACGTCCACGGGTGGTCGCTGGCCGCGCGTGCTCATGGTGGTCGGCGACGGGTGCGCTCTGTCCGAGGGAAAGAGGAAGGGGGTGAGGACATGGTGATGAATGGCGATCTAGGGTGATCGGGGGGGGGGGGTGTCGTGTTGTCCTCCTTATCCAGAGGGGAAGGGGGGAGCAGGTAGCAGGGGGCAGGTGAGGGGAGGGCCATGGCGCCCTGCTCCTCTGCCATGGCGTGTCGGGGTGGGGGAGGGGGTTAGGTGGGGAAACAGACAGGGGAGGGGAGGGGAGAGAGAGAGAGGGGGCTGGGCCCGGGGTGGGCCTCGCCCCCGGCGTAGTATAGGATTTTTTTTTTCTTTTATTTCCTTTTTTTGTTTTCTTTCTTTTGTAATTTGTTTTACCTACTTTATCAAATTTGTAAAAACATGGGACTGACCCCAATATTAGTGTTATATAATATAGAATTTTTAATAAGAGTTTTTGTGATTTATAAAAATCATTTGATGTTTTGTTTTATTTAAACGGTACTTATAATCCACTATTTGCTACTGTTTTTATTTATTTCATTTATTTGAATGTTTAATAAATTCCCAAAACTAGTTTATTATAACCTAATGATTTTTTGGCATTTTATAAAATTGTTCTCACAATTTTTAGTGCATTTAAAATTACCACATGTTTATTAAAATTATCATGGAAACTTAATAAATGGTCCATGCTATTATTTTATTCCATTTATTATTCCCTAATATTACTATACCATTTTAATAAAATAACCATTGCTATATATAATCATGGCCTAATGATTGCTAGGCATTTTATAAATAGATTCCACAGTGTTGGTTTAACTAAGATTTCCATTTCCATTTTTAAATTCCAAGACAATTTGGATAATCCAACCTTATGGGTTTCATGATTATCATTGACTTGGGATTATGCAAATGACTAAGGATGTTTTGGTTTAACCATTTGCAAGTGGGTTGATAATCTCCCAAAATTCCTTGGAGCAAATCTATAGTCCACTCTAATTTGAAAATTTTATCAGGGTCTGAATCTGACAGAGCTATGATCAAAGGTGATCATGGCTTGATCATCAACAGTAATGATCACTAACAGTGGAATCACTGTAGTGATTACTTTTACTGATTCTGAGGGTGTTACAATTCTCCACCACTACAAAGAATTCTCATCCCGAGAATTAAAAGTTGTGTAAGAGGTAGAGTGTCAGTTTCTCCTTCTAACATATCATCTGGTTCTTGTTGTCCTACTCGAAGAAATTAATCCTTCACGTTGAGGCCTTCACTGCACGACATCGGTGCATCTGAATGGGTTTTCATCCTTTCGTCGGGGGCTTCATCACACTTACGAACAGGGTAAGAGGTAAGGCTTAACGGGGTAAGATCGATACAAGGTTAATCAAATAGCGTTGCTCAAGGTTATGGGGTACAAAGTCCTTCCGAGTTTAATCTCAGGGAAGTACATCAAGAGAAGTTTTTAAGCGGATAGGCACGCATTCGACGCCGAGGACGGATGATGGGAAAGGGGCCCCGATCAGCAGACACAAGCACTAAGTCTGATATCGGACGGAATATCACAAGGTAGATAACAAGAGTCAGGTTTCGATCCTGTGGAACGGTGGCTTAGAGTGGTGGCATATTACGCGATCACGATGCAAGGATGGTCAGAGAATAGCTTGTCAGCTATGTCGGCAACAACATCAATACCAGGAGCAGTGGACATTGAGAACCATTCTCCTGCTTGTTAATACGAGGAGGACCAATTGGCAAAGTTCTCGTCCCGGTGGTTACCGAAATGTCATCGACAATGTCAACAAGGGGTTACTGACGAGGTTGTACACCGAGGTGTTTTCATAAGTAGGTGAATTATCACTACTCAGATAAGATATATTACAAGAAAGGTTAAACAAACCAATGGAAAGGAAGAGGTCATGATACACAAGTATCAGGTGTATATCTTTCCCAAGGAAAGGCAGAGCACGATATACATGACCAAGTTGTATTGGCACGGAGTCGAGGGAGGTTGTCGACGATAAAAAAAAATCATCGAGGGTCTGGGATGGTATTTCACACGGTGAATCCAATTGACACATGGAATAAGCCGCGTAAGATTAGTCGGATAATAATCCACCAAAGGTCGGGTGGTTTGGAAGAATCTGATGAGAGTATCGGCACTCAAGCAGAAGGAGAAACAATGCAAAGGCATCGGGTGATGGAAGCATCGGAATAATTTGATGCTTAAGTACAAGGGAATCATGTTTTCCCGATCGGGAGGTGGATGCAATCATCCATACGGACTTATCGGTGGCAGGGGATTGCAAAGGCGATGAACACGTAGGTTGTCGGAATTTATCGGAGAGTAATCTTCGGAGTCTTCCGATGAATCAGGCGATCATCGGGAATGTCGTGCTCTCCGGAAGGAAGGAGGTACGAGAACCTAAAGCCAGAGTTAATAAAACTTACCAGCAAGGATAAGAGAGCAGAGTCCCAGAACATAGGTACAGAGAAAAGATCCTAACACCATAGATATCACACGTAGTGACATCGATGTGGGCCCGTAAGCCAAACTTTAAGTTAGAAAAATAGTTTGGCAAAGTCTAGACTCAATTTCGACCAAGGAGTGGTTAGGGGCTTCCTTCAGGCAGTCGGCTCTGATACATCTTGTGACGCCCCCAAAATCAGACCGTGTATAGTAATCATACACGCAAGGTACACGATCGAGATCAGGGACTCACGGTGGGATATCACAATACAACTCTACAAATAAAATAATACAAGCTGTTTAACACAAGCCATGGGCCACGAGGGGCTCGAATACAACAGCTCGAAAGCACAAAGTTAGCGGAAGCAATAGTATCTGAGTACAGACACAAGGGTACACGGTTTCCTTAAGAAGGCTAGCACAAACACAACACTCGATCGAAAAGGCAAGGCCTCCTTCCTGGGAACCTCCAAACTACTCCTGGTCAAAGGGGAACTCGACGTCGTAGAAGGCATCAGGGGATCTTCATGTTGTGGTGGTCGGCATCGGGAATCTCTTGCTCCTGGACTCCAAGGCTTCAACGTCGACTGCAGCGGCCGATCAGGCAAAACAATAAAAGGGGAAAATAAAGCAGGTGAGTATCTAGCATACCCGCGAGTCTTACGTCCGCTACTAAGCATTTATGCATTGTATCAAATGGAAAGAGGAGGCGTTATATAGTGGACTGCAAGGTAGAAAATCAGAGAAAGGATAAGAGTCTAGGCCTAACGAAGACTAGCATCTTCCGACGATGTCTTGCAGCATGAGGTAAGAATAAGCCAACATTTTATATAAAGCATATAGTAACAATGCAGCAGAAGTTGCTGCAGCATTGTATAATAATAAGTTGTAATAATTAACAATGCCTCCGAGTTCACCTCCTCGACATCCCCGCGAGGAAGAAAACCCAGAACCATACAGTTTAATAATAATAGTTTGTAGTGGTAAGATCCAGCTTCAGCATAAAGCTACCTGTTACCGTGGACACGGCTATTCTAATAGATTAATCTTCCCTGCAGGGGTGCACTTGTGTTACACTACACACACGGATCTCCAGGGTGGCGGGAACCTTGTTAGGGAACGATCCACCGAGGCTATCCGAAACTCCATAGCCCATCTTTGAAACTCAACAGAGAGGTCATCCGCCGGACTATATCCTATGTACGCGGGGCTTTGGACCCTAACCCCGACGTACTCCTGCACGGTGCGAGGCTGGCCGGTGAAGTTAAAGCAAATACAAATAAGACACCACCGCGCGAGCAAATAAGACAACACCACTTCCCGGTGCAGGCCGCGGTACTGCTGACGTCTGAACAGTCCTCGGACGACACTACGAAGCAGAGGAGCCCATAACTCGTAATTCCCACGGGTAGGTAGTGCGTACATGGCATATAGCCAACTCAAGACATTGACTGAACCATTTAGCATTTTAATTAACCTGCGTGACAACCGTTATCGTTGTCTCGACTTACCTGACCCGCGGACAACGACAGCAGCAAGGACCACCAGTACATCGGTGCCTGCCCTGTCGTCCCACCAAGTCTCTGCGGTTACCAACAAGGTGAACCGTCTCCTTACCTTGTCTCGCGTGTGCTCCTGGAGGAGCTCGACTTTCGTGGTTTGGTAACTCTCGCGGCCAACGACCAGGGGCCAAGCACACCGGTACACTGGTTGTACCCTCCTGTCGTCCCGTCGCAATACCACTCGCGGGCACCGTTGGGTCGCCCGACTTCTTACCTTTAAGGACACCAGTTGGTTCAAGTTCCTACCATTAAGTGAAACCAGGAGGTATCAGCCTCGATGGCACACTTAAAGATGTTTGACAGAGACATCAGCGGATGAACTAAACAGGTAAACCTCGTATCATCCCGGTGATGCTACGCTACTGAGCCGACGAGAGTGAAATACGAGTTCGTCCACTCGTAAGTCAAACTCGAAGCGACTCGGCAGAGTCTCGCCGTTGTAGGTTCCCTAGGGCGTCTGCATTGATCCGTACCTGTTGCAGATGTAATATATCGTTCCCGCGATCACTCCTAGAGTGATCACGGCCCGCTATTCTAAACCTAACTAACAATGTGCAGGGTTTACTGCTGAATAATTCATAAGTAATAATAGACAACATAGGATTAAAGGAAGGTACATCAAGGGGCAACAAAAATCAGGCTATGCAATTGAATAGGATTGTAACGTAGCAGCAGCAGTAACAATGCCTAGTGCAAGAAATGTACGGAAAGATAGGCGATGCTTGCCTGGAAGCTCGACGATAGAAGTAGGGTCGTCGACGAAGTAGTCGTACTCGGCAACGATGAAGTCGGCGGCAGCAACGAGGTCTATCGGAGAATAAAAGGGGGGGGAGAAACAGTAAATACACAGCAATAATAGCAATACAATTGTATTACATAGCAGATATAAAGCAACGGGGCTCTAACGCAGTTTTCGATGATTTGATCGGAGCAGGAATTTATCCGGGGATGACTCATCAGTACCGGTTGATTACCGGACAGATGATCCGGAGGGGAAGGTTCCATGTCTGCAGTGTTAGAGACATCTAACAGACATGTGGATAGTGTATTCGTGATTGTTGATCCATTCTGAACAACTTTCATATACAGAATATTTCCATCCGGCAAGTTTTAACGGCACCGGAAAATTACCGGACAGTGCAACCGAAGGGGGAATGTCTCATGTTCGGTATGTTAGAGGGGTGTGGTGGGGGTATGGGTAGCGTATTCTTATTCGTTGTATTTTTCTGATCAATTATCATGTATAAAGTTTTTCAATCTGACTTACGGTTTAAAAGATATTGAATTTCAAATATCTAAATGGTTTTATGAATTTCCGAAATTACTTTAATTATTTAATCTAGCATTATCCACAACAGTGGCATTAAAGGAAATAAAGCAGGTGAGTATCTAGTATACCCGCGAGTCTTACGTCCGCTACTAAGCATTATGCATTGTATCAACGGAAAGAAGAGGCTGTATATAGTGGACTGCAAGATAGAAATCAGAATAAGGGTAAGAAGCTAGGCCTATCGAAGACTAGCATCTTCCGACGTTGTCTTGCAGCATGAGGTAAGAATCAGCCAATAGTTTATATAAAGCAATAAAGTAACAATGAAGCAGATGTTGATGCAACATTGTATAATATAAGTTGTAATGATTAACAATAATAATAATGCCTCCGAGTTCACCTCCTCGACATCCCCGCGAGGAAGAAAACCCGGAACCATACAGTTTAATAATAATAGTTTCTAGTGGTAAGATCCAGCTTCAGCATAAAGCGTCCTGTTACCGTGGACACGGCTATTCGAATAGATTAAACTCCCTGCAGGGGTGCACTACTGTTCAGCCTGCACGCTCGGATCTCCAGGGTGGCGTGAACCTTGTTAGGGAACGCCCCAACGAGGCTATCCGACACGACGCAGCCCATCCTAGGCTCAACAGAGAGGCCATCCGCCGGACTATATCCTATGCGCCAAGGGGTCTAGGTCCCTCACCCTTGCACGCTCCTTCACGGTGCGAGTCTGGCTGGTGAAGCACAAGCAAATCCAAACACACCTGCTGCAGCAAAAGACAAGACCACTTCCCGGCGATCAGGCCGCAGTACTGCTGACGTCTGAAGAGCTTTCGGACAAACTACGACGCGAAGGGCCCACACCGTAATCCCACGTGTAGGTAGTGCGTACAGACCAATGGGTCTCTCAAGTCATCCGCCGAACCATTTAGCATTTTAATTAACCTGCGTGACAACCGTTATCGTTGCCTCGACTTAACCGACCCGCGGTCAACGACAGCAGTCAGGACCACCAGTACATCGGTGCCTGCCCTGTCGTCCCACCAAGTCACTGCGGTTACCAACAAGGTGAACCGTCTCCTTACCTTGTCTCGCGTGTGCTCTTGGTAGAGCTCGACTTTCGTGGTTTGGTATCTCTCGCGAGATACGAGCAGGGGCCAAGCACGCCAGTAACGTCGGTCGTACCCTCCCTGTCGTTCCCGACGATATACCTCTCGCGGGCACCGTTGGGTCGCCCGACTTCTTACCTTAAGGACAACCGCTGTTCAGGACCCTAAGGCGGTAAGACAAAGTCAGCCTCGAGTGGAGTACAAGGATTACTCCTTGGTAGCTCACACTTGAGGTGATTAGGCATAACCCAGATAGGGGCCTTTGGCGGTGTCTGCTTGGTACCGTACTTGTGCAGTTGTATATATTGTATTCGTGTTCACTCCCCTGAGTGATCACGGCCCTCTATCTAATCCTAGCTAACAGTGCGCAGGGTTCACTACTGAATAAAGCATAAGTAATAATAGGCAGCATAGGATAAAGGAAAGGTACATCAAGGGGCGACAAAATCAGGCTATGCAATTGAATAGGAGTATAACGTAGCAGCAGCAGTAACAATGCCTAGTGCAAGAAATTACGGAAAAGATAGGCGATATCTGGGGAAGAGAATGGCTCTGCTTGCCTGGAAGCTCGACGGTAGGGGTCGGGTCGTCGACGAAGTAGTCGTACCCGGCAGCAGTGTAGTCGGCGGTAGCAGCGGGGTCTACCGAAGATTAAGGGGGGGAGGAAACAGTAAATACACAGCAATGATATACAAACATATGCATGACATGACAGATGAAAAGTTAACGGTGTTCTAACGCAGTGCAATGCACGTTGCTCGGAGCGGGAATTCATCCGGGGATGAATTACCAGCTCCGGGTGATTACCGGACAGGGTGTCCGGGGGGGGGGAGGGTTCATGCCGGAGGTGTCGTGGGTACCGGACAAACATAAGGGCGGTGTATCCGTGTTAGTTGAACCATTCCGGAGAACTTTCGTGTTCGAGAATAATTCATCCGGGTACTTTTTATCGGTACCGGGAATTATCGGCAGACAGCCCGAAGGGGGGAATGTCGATGATCGGTGCGCTAGGGGTGTGTGGTAGACATACGGATAGCATATCCGTATTCGTTATATTTTTCTGATCAACTTTCATGTATAAAGTTTTTCGATCTGAAATACGGTTTAAAAGATATTGAATTTCAAAGTTTTAAATACTTTAAATCATTTAAAAATCCTTTTTTTATAATTTCTTTTATTATTTTTAATAACATTATCCAGAACAGGGTTGACTGGTCAAACTGACATATGGGACCCACATGTCAGCCTCACAGTCAAATAAAACATTTTTATTAATTTTAATTACCCTGGACCCACATGTCATACACTGTTATCTAATAATCAAATTTAATAACTTAAATACCCAGTGGGGCCCAGGTGTCATTGAGACATCTATTTAATTAACAGATTAATTAAACTAGAGAGTTAATTAAGGGGGGTTGGCCCCACATGTAAGTGTCACATGGGGGGGTTATTATTATCATTTTTCTAAATTAGCCTGGGGGGGGGGGGGGGGGTTAGCCTGGCTAATTAACCAGGGGCTTAGCCATGCCCATGGTCGATGCGGGCGAGCCCGCGCCGGGCCAGGACGGCGCTCCGGCGAGGGGGCGGTGGGGCGCGGCCGCGGTGAGGCACGACGGCTGCCGGAGCTTGGGATGGCGGGGGTGGCATTCCGGTGAGGGGGGTGGCCAGGGGAGGCCGTGGGAGTGGCGCCGCGGCCTGGGGGGGGGGGGGTGTGGGCGCATCGAGCGGCAGCGCGGCCGCGCGAGCGTGGACAGGGACGGGGGGCAGAGGACGCGGTGGGGAATCGGCGGCCGTGCGCCATGGCCATGGGGGGCAGAGGTGCAAGGGAACGGGGGGCATAGGAGGGGGGCGGCGCTCACGGCCGGCTCACAGGGAGGAGGGGTCGTCGCGGCGGAGGAGGTGGCCGGGGAAGGCCGGAGTCGGCGGAGCCCGGTGGGAACAGAGGGTGGGCCGTCGTCGGGGTCGTCTCGCCGGGGAGGAGGGCGCGATTCGGCGCCGGTTCCGGGCTCAAGGGGAGGAGGGCTCCAGATCGGATCGAGGGGGGGGGTGTTCTGTCGTGGGGAGAGAGAGAAGAGTGGGGGTGGGGGTAGTTGACCCCGTCAGGGGGGCTTTAGGTGGGCTGGGCCCTGGGGTTGCGCCCCCGGGCGCTAGATAGATTTTATTTTTCCCTTTTTTTTATATATTTTCTGTATTTTCCTTTTTGCATTTATTTTAATTGCTTAAACCTTTTATAAAATGTACTAATGTTTTATATATTAGTGATTCACTTGGTAATAGAGCCACCAAATGTTTTGGGTTATAATAAACTCATTTAATATTTTATTTAAATATTAAACTACCAAATTGGACCATCTAGGCTTTGGTTTTTATTGTTTGAATTATTTTGGGGTCCAATAATTTTCCAAGCACTTAATCCCATGAACTACAAATTAATATCCATTTTATAAAAGTGGTTGCGAGATTTTTGGACAAGGTTTAATTTGCACATTGTATTTAATATCTAGTAAAAGGAATTCTGGATTTTCATCCGAACCATGATGATCAAGGCATAGATGGCACATTGGTTTAAATTTCAATCAAAGGAGCATTTGAAACTGACTTAGGAATTCAGAGATGATCAAGGTGATGTTCAACACAGTAATTTAATTAAAACAAGGTGATTACTGTTTCGCCAACAGTGATTACTGTTACAAGATCTGAGGGCGTTACACATTTGACCAGTCAAACCTGACTAGTGGGTCCCACTGGTCAGCCTCTCATTTTATAAAACAATTTTATTAATTTAAATAACAGTAGGGTCCCACATGTAAGTGACTCATTTTATATTTGCATTTAAATTAAACAAAACCCAGTGGGGCCCATGTGTAAGTGACTGAGAGTTTATTAAACAGATAAGTTTATCTAACAAGGCCAGGGGCCCACCTGTCATTGTAACAATTATTATCTAACAGTTTTATTTGTCCTAAAGGGGGGTTAAGTGGCTGGCCCACATGTCATACACGCCTAACTAAATATCTGTTTACTTTTATTTTAAAAGACATGGGGTCCATCTGTCAGTGACTAAGGTTTTTTAACAGGGGAGATATTTCTTTTAAATTACAATTAGCAACTACTCAAAGGGGGTTTACTTTTAAAAGGGATTAGTCCCCAATTAAACCAGGGCCGGCCCCACTGGTCAGTGGGCCAAATCCCACTGGCTTACCCAGTGCGGGCACGCCAGTGGTGGACACCGGTTGCGGCGACGGCGAGCGGGTAGAGGGCGGTTAAGGATTACACGACGCGACATAGATTCCACTATGTCAATCACGCCGCAAGAAAACTATTGGCCACATGAGTTAATGCCAGAGGATGCGCGGCCTGCCCAGAATGAGAATAGGATCCGCGGTCCGGGACCTGGGGTAGAACTCTTGCGACACGACTCAATCAATGGGGTAGCACCAGAACGCCGGGTGGAATCAAGAGAACGTGATCCTAATGTTAGAGTTTGTAAAAGTTACCAGCAGTGATAAGAGAGCAGATTTCCAGAGCATAGGTACGAAGAAAAGGATCCTAATACCATAGATATCACACGTAGTGACATCGATGTGGGCCCGTAAGCCAAATATTAAGTTAGCAAAATAGTTTTTCAAAGTCTAGACACAACTTCGACCAGGTAGTGGTTGGGTGGCTTCCTACAGGAAGTCGGCTCTGATACCAACTTGTGACGCCCTCAATTTATGGTCATGTACAGTAATCATACACGCAGGGTACATGATCGAGATCAAGGTGCCACGCTGAGAATATCACAGCACAAAACTAAACATAAGTGGATAAACCAAATATATTACAATGAAGGGGGGGTCACACGGACCCGAATACATAAGTCATACAATCATAATATCTGAGTACAGACATAGTTAGTCAAGTTTTTCCTTAAGAAGGCTAGCACAAATAACATCAGAGGTACAGATCGAAAAGGCCAGGCCTCCTGCCTGGGATCCACCGAATTACTCCTGGTCAACGGGAACTCGATGTCGTAGTAGGCTCCTCCTGGAATCTCCTGCTCCTGGGCTCCAACGTCGACTGCAGCGGCCGATCAGGCAAAGCGAAAAAGGGGAAATAAAGCAAGGTGAGTATCTAGCATACCCGCGAGTCTTACGTCCGCTACTAAGAAATTATGCATTGTATCAAATGGAAAGGGGAGGCTATATA
This sequence comes from Bromus sterilis, assembly GCA_950022295.1. Classification (NCBI taxonomy): domain Eukaryota; kingdom Viridiplantae; phylum Streptophyta; class Magnoliopsida; order Poales; family Poaceae; genus Bromus; species Bromus sterilis. The sequence continues at coordinate 262,473,966 of OX465596.1, read as the reverse complement.
TAGTGGACTGCAAGGTAGAGATCAGAATAAGGAAGAGAAGCTAGGCCTATCGAGGACTAGCATCTTCCAACGAGTCTTGAAGCACAAAAAGAGAATAGCAAACAGTTCAATAGCATGAATGTAATAATAATGCAGCAGAAGTTGCTGCAGCATTGTATAATAGTAAGTTGTAATAGATAACAATTATACATGCCTCCGAAATCCCCTTCTCGACTTCCCTGCGAGGGAGAGAAACCGAAACCAATAGTTTAATAGTAGTAGTTTGTAGTAGTAGGCTCTGGATTCAGCATAAAGCGTCCTATTATCGTGGACACGGCTATTCGAATAGATTATCTTCACTGCAGGGGCTGCACTACTGTTACCCTACACGCTCGGATCTCCAGGGTGGCATATACCTTGTTAGGGAACACCCCACCGAGGCTATCCGACACGCCGAGGCCCATCCTATGGCTCATCAGAGAGGTCCCCGCCGGTCTACAGTCCTAAGCGCAAGGGGGTCTTGGACCGTCGCCCCTCACCCTCCGGGTCGTTGTGTGCCAGGTGATTCCACGCAACTCTTCCAGGATGCGGATCGACCTAACCACAATGATGAACTGGACGTCTTTCAGAGCTTTCGAACGAGAGCACAACGCGGAGGGCCCACACCGTAATCCCACGTGGAGGTAGTGCGTATAGGGAACGTCGACGCACTCAAGTCATCCACCTGAACTGTTAAGTCATTTTATTATTATCTGTCAGGACAACCCTTATCGTTGCCCCTTCCTCAGTGAGTTGCGGACAACGACAGCAGCTAGGACCACCATTAACGTCGGTGCCTTCCCTGTCGTCCCACCAACTCGTGCGGCTACCAACAAGGTGAACCGTCTCCTTACCTTGTCTCGCGTTTTCTCTTGGTAGAGCTCGACTTTCGTACAACAGGATACCTTTCGGCCACGAACAGTACCAGGCCCTCCGCACACCGGTGGAATAAACATGACCTGTCGTTCCGCTAAGATACCATGAGCGGGCACCGTTGGGTCACCCGACTCCTTACCTGTAAGGACAACCGTGGTTCAGTACCCTAGGACAGCTATACAGAGTCAACAACGAGTGGAGTACAAGGATTACTCCTCGATAACTCACACCAAATGTGGCTCGGCAGAGCTGGGGTAGGGGCCATAAGCGGTGTCTGCTCTGAACCGTACCTGTAGCAGTTTTAATGTATTGTATCCGTATTCACTCCTAGAGTGAACACGACCCGCTATCTAATCCTATTGACTAACAAGGCGCAGGGTTCACTGCTGAATATAATATATAATAGGCAGCATAGGATAACGGAAGGTACATCAAGGGTGACAATGACAAGCTATGCAATTGAATAGGATTGTAACGTAGCAGCAGCATATGCCTAGTGCAAGAAAAGTACAGAAAGATAGGAGGTATCTGGGGAAGAGAATGGCTCTGCTTGCCTGTAAGCTCGACGGTAGAGGTATGGTCGTCGACGAAGTAGTCGATCACAGGGGCATCAGCAGCGGACGTCGAGACTACCGGACAATAAGAGAGGGGGAAGAAACAATAAATACACAACAATAATAGAAATACAAATACAAGACATGGCAACGTTAAGCTAGAGGTGAACTAACGCGATACTATACGTTGCAGATGAAACGGGAATTTAACCGGCAATTTTACCGGCTCCGGGAAATTACCGGACAGTGCAACCGGAGGGGGAAAGTCTCGGGTTCGGTATGTTAGAGGGGTGTGGTGGTGGTATGGGTAGCGTATCCGTATTCATTATATTTTTCAGATCAAATTTCATGTATAAAGTTTTTTCATCTGAGTTACGGATTAAAAGATATTGAATTTCTAAGTTTAATTCATTTTTAAATCAATTTCTGGAATTTATTTTATTATTAAACCAACATTATCCAGAACAGTGTTTGTTGACTGGTCAACTGACAGGTGGGGCCCAATCAACAGGGTTGACTGGTCAACCTGACCAGTGGACCCCACTAGTCAGTGAGACATTCACAATAATAGTTTTTTTTAACTAAATAATCTAAATCAACAGTGGGCCCAGTCTGTCATACACATAGTTTTTCTTAACAGTTTTCTATTTGATTTAGATCATCAGTTAACTAAAGGGGCCGGCCCACATGTCAGTATCACATGGGGGGTGGTTCATTTTCTTAATAAAACATTAGAGGCTAACCAAACTCAGTGGCCCCACACGTCAGTGGGTTATCCCACCGGACGAGTCCATGGCGCGCCCACACCAGCGACGACGGAGGCACGGCGAGGCCATCCCGGTGAGGCTGGTTAGGCGGGGGTGTGTGGGAGCACGACAGCGACGTCGTGCACGTGCGCGTGCAGTGTGTGGCCGGGGCGAGATGGGGACGGCCAGAGACACGGCGAGGGCGCGCCCAGCCACGGCGGGCTCGGCGGAGACCCCAGGCACGGTATGTTGTCCATGCGGCCAATTCGGCAGGGAGAGGGAGGGAGCGGGTGCGCAGCTCACCGCGGTGGTGTTGGGGAGAGGTCTGGGAGGCCGGGGAGCGTCACCGGCGACGAATCGCTCGCCGGAAATCCCACGGCGGCCGGAGCTTCCCGTGACGCAGGCGTCGTCTGCAAGGCACGTGGGCTCGAGATCTTCGACGGGGAGGAAGAGGGCAACGTCTCGGATCCCTTGGATAGTTCGGCGCGGCCTGACGAGGCCGCCGGCCACGTCGTCGGTGACTGCGAGCTATGGGATGGGTGCCACGGTACCCCCATGAACAGGGGTTGAAGATGGGCAAGGGGACTGGGCCGGGGTGGGCTGGTCCAGTGGGGGCGAAAAGGGGTGGGCCTCGCCCCTGAGCGCTAGATTAGGTTTTCTTTTTCTCTTGTTTTTATTTCTTTTTCTATTTTTTATTTATTTTAGTTGATTTAACATTTTTGTAAAACTTGTAACCTGCTCATATATTATTTTTACATTTTGGACTACTGCTACAAAAAGTTTGAAGCTTTTATAAAATCATTTAATATTTGTTTTGAATATGCAACTAATGAAAGGGGTTGTTTTAGCACTGGTTTGAATTGTTTGAAATATTTAAATATTGCAATAAATATCTAATGTTGGTTTAACATGGTCCACTGATTTTTAGACATTTAACAAAATTGGTTCCACAATTTTTGGACAAAGTTTTATTTATCACTTTTTTTTAATATCAACCAAAAGGGTATTTGGGTTGATCAAAAGCAAAGATGATCAAAGTGAGATTAGCAACCGTAATTATCATTAGTCATAATTGATTACTATTACATGACAACGAGGGTGTTACACTCAACATAGCAACAGCAGAAATAATTACATATGTGCCTTGATCATGTAGGGCGACTCACAAGGTCTAATCAGTGAAGAACAAAGAGTGGGAGAGGAAATCACATAGCTACTGATCATGGACCCATGGTCCAAGGTGGACTACTCACGGATCATCCGGGAAGCATCCATGGTGGTGGAGAAGCTCCCTGAGGTCAACCCTCCCTCCGGCAGGGTGCCGGGAAGAGGTTTTCTGGTGCTCTCGATCTTGGAAGAGCGGCGGCGGAGGAACAAAGGCGAGATGGAAAAAAAAGGTTATGTATTATGGGGTTTTGGGACGAAGGAAATGTATAGGCGAAGGGGGCAGCCAAGGGGGCCACCAGTGGTCCAAGCGCCCCCCCCCCCCCGGTGCGGCCCCACCCTAGGCCGCGCCCACAGGGCGCCTGGAGCCCTGGTAGGTCCCCTCTGGCCCCCCTTTGGGACTCTAGAAGCTTCCGTTGCGCTGATTTTTTATATATTTTTCCTGGAATTTTTCTGGCATTTTACGTAATGGGAGAACCTGAAATAAAAAGACAGCAGAAAACAGAAACTAGCACTGGGTTCACTGAGTTAATAGGTTAGTCCAAATATGATCAAAAGTGTATGAAAGTGTATCAAAAGCATAGCAATATCACCCAAACACATGCATGGAGCAAGAAGAAACTATAGATACGTTTGGGACGTATCAACATCCCCAAGCTTAATTCCTGCTCGTCCTCGAGTAGGTAAATGATAACAAGCATAATTTATTTGGTGACATTCTATGAACCATAAAAAAACTTGTAAATAAAGCAATCAAGGCATGTTAATCAATTCAAGTCATAATAGGCAAGAGTCTATATTAGCATTGAAACAAGCAACACACGAACATAAAGGTGCAAGAGCTCTCGTTGTCCGTGACTCGAATTTCTCCAAATGGTGTTTGCGTGCAAGAAGTGGAGGATGGGAATACGAGCGAAAAACATAGTAATTTTGTTGAGAACTCAATCTACTAAAGTTTCAGACTTAGTCTTCTTTGGAATCTTATCTTGACTCGTCCCCAGACCACTAGCCAGGTACAAGTCAAACTGATCCACTCCCTTTCAATATTTTGAGCACTCATGCAATGGATGAGCGTAATCAAGAAAGTTGAAACTAAGGAATGAAAAGAGAGAGATGGTGGAGGAGGAAGACAAAAAGGTGTGAAAGGCTCACATCAATGAGGACAATCATAGGCGAGAGAGAGACAAATGATAGATATGATGTGAGGAGTAGGGATTTCCATGCAACGGATGCACATATGAGCTGTGGAAAGCTCTCCAATGGAACTAGTGGGGGTGCATCCAACTTTCTTGCTTAAGAAGACCTAGAGCTTATTTGAGGAGGCTCATCATTAGAATATACAAGCCAAGTTCTATAGTGTAAAAGTCCCCACATAGCTATATGCATATATGATCATCTCTATGGAGTACAATATATAGGAGGGAGTACGGGTGTGGATCTCTCAAAAGGAATAGTAGTGTTGCCCCCTTCTCTCTTTTTATTTTCTTTTTCTCTTTTTTCTCTTTTTTTGTGGACTCAGTGACTCTTTCTATTAAACTCTCATTTGTCCTCTTTGGGATCTTTTAATGTTGTCCTCTTTGGGATATTTTCCTCACTTAGGGGCAACACTCTATTTTACAAGGAGTATAGAAGATCTTTCACACTTTACAAAAGTAGTCAACATAAAGAAGAAGCTATCATGATGTATGCAAATGTATGCCTCTGCCAGTGTAGCAGGAACATGTATGACATGAAGATCAAGTCATGAGAAGGTGGATGTTGCATGGCAATGTATCTCGGAAAGGATATGGAAATGCCTTGATAGGTAGGTATGGTGGTTGTTTTGAGGAAAGATATAAGGAGGTTTATGATGACAGAGCGTATCATGCCAAGGGTTTGGATGCACTGGCGAGGTAAATTCCAACTCTCAGAGTGAGAAGAGGGAAATGCACGGTACTGAAGAGGCTAGAAAATAAGGGAAGGTGGAAGTGTCAACTTTCGAATACTTACATTCGTCCGAAGAACTCATGCACTTATTATAGGTAACTCTCAATCTAATCAGGAGGTTCACAGAGAGACAAGTACCGCGAGGAGGAGTGTATGGGGGTTTGGTTATCCTTATGCATCGTCGACTCATGGTACGTGAGTGTACTCTAATATCCGGTCCCTCCAAGGATTATTGATCCATCTAGTAGCTATAGTTCCGAACTAGTTTTGTAGTTTTTGAAAATAAACAAGGATTGCCCAAAATACGACATCTATCACTAATAGGCTAGAGCTCTTGACACCAAAAGTTACAACATTACTCACAACAATACCTCAAAACTATTGCAAGTTACTAATACAATTGAATAGAAACCTCAATCACCTACTTTGAGTCAAGACACAACTCAGTGCAACAAGCCAACTCTCTAAACAAGATAAACATGAAAACTCAAGAGATTTCCAGATACAAACTAAACAAAAAGTTATTAAAAAGATAAGCGTTGATACGTCCAAAATTCATCACTATTTTATATCGTAATTGACCTCTATTCATTGATATATTTCTTGTTATGATGCTATACTTATGTTGTTTTGGCTTGTTTTACACAGTTTGCAACTTCAAGTGCAGAAACAGCAGACACAGGATTCAGCGGAGAAAGTGGACATTGAGTTGCTGAAACAGAACATCTCCAAATGCGCTGAAAAACGACGGGGGATATTTTCCAGAAGATTAACGAAGCTTCGCCAAAAGGGGGCCAGAGGGGGCCACCAGGTGCCCAGGCATCCCCAGGCGTGGCCCCCACCAGGGGCGCACTGGGAGGCTGCCTGAACACCTAGGGCCACTCCCGGCTCCCCCCTTTTGCATATATATTCACCGTCACCTGAAAACCCTAAAAAGAGAGGAGTTTCGCGAGTTCCGCCGCCGCTCCGTGGCGGAAACCTACAAAGAAGAAAATACATCTCCGGCCGGAAGATTCCGCCGGAGAGAACACCTCCCTGAAGGGGAGATCATCGCCATCGTCATCACCATCGTTACGGGCATCATCAACATCATCTCCAACATCAGCACCATCTCCATCCATATCATCTCACAATTGCAACTTGTCTTGTAATCCGTACCATCTATCCTCTCTACTCTACCGCTGTTGATTACTCTTTTGTGGTGAATGCTATTGAGTTTTGTTGGAGAAATATTGTTATGTCCAGATTGTTCATCATCTATTTATCACCACTGATCATGATTTCTTTTATGTCTTGTGAGTAGTTACTTTAGTTCTTGAGGAAATGGGAAAAGTCTAGTTGTTAGTAGGCATATGATGTTTAAGTAATATGTGTTGTTTGATATTTAAGTTGTGTTGTTATTTCTTTAGTGGTGTTGTGTGAGTCGAACACGCAACACTTCGCCTTGTTAAGGACCTAGAGGAATGCATTGTGTATAAAGGATGCTTACGGTGGGTTGCCGGAGTGACAGAAACATGAACCCCAGTTTCCACACTTTTGCACAAGGGAATAATGGATCCTTTATCTTATTGCTGTGGTTAGGCTTTTGCCCTAATTTCTACCTTGTATTTGCGGATGCTTGCAAGGTGTTTAATCTTAAGAGTGCACTTATATTAGTCTATAAGGTGTACTAGCATATATCCACCCACTGAACACTTATCAACACAAAACATATTATCGATACGGAATATGGCGAAAGCACATGACTACCTCTGTTGTATGTCCTCAAGAACACTTTAGCCTTTATAAGTTCAGTTTCCAGGATTATCCTTTGCTCAAAAGGATTGGGACACTTGTTGCTCCTCAGTACCCTTTACTTTTCTTCTTTTTATTTTCTTGTTAATTATACCAAAAATCCCTAAAAAGTTATATTTTAGTGTTTGCATTTATTCCTTGACCAAAGTCAATTATCAATACCTTCTCCTCCTCATTGGGTTTGACACTCTTACTTCTCGAAAACGCTACAATAGATCCCCTACAGTAGATGGTCATCAAGTATTGTTTTCTGGCACCGTTGTCGGGGAACGTACCGTTATTAGTAAGTGAAGATGGTAAGGAAAGCTTTATATTTTGCGTGTTGTTTTTATTTTGCTGTTGCTACCTTTTGTCCTTATGGACACCTCTTCCCTTGGTTCATTTCTTTTGGGAAAACGCCCCACTACTGTGGTGGTTACTCCTACCCCTACTGAAATTGTGCCTTATAAAATACCAATTGTATTATCGATTATGTCTTGGCTAATTTTTATGCAGGAGATAGACATCCAGGTGAACACTTTCTATATTTATCACAACTATGTTCATTATTTAAGCTTGTAGGTGTGTCAATGGAGTTTGTCATGAGTAAATTTTTCTACGTATCACTTATAGATAAAGCTTGAGATAGGTATAAGCTCCTCGATAATTCACATTTGCTTAATTGGCAAGAGCTTATGTCTCTCTTTTATACAAAGTTCTATCATCTTCATGAAATTCATCGAGACAGGAACTATATTTATAACTTTTAGTCTCATGACAGAGAAAGCATCGCTCAAGCTTGGGGGAGATTGAAGTACCTAATGCTCAAATGTCCTATTCATGATCTCCCCAAGGATATTATACTTACAAATTTTTATGCCAGGCTTTCTCGTCAGGATAAGGAGATGTTGGATGCCTCCTCTAGATGGGCATTTCAAACAAGAAGCGTTGAAGAGAGATGGGATCTCATTGAAAGGATTCAAAACAACACTGAAGATTGGGAAAATTATAAAGGTATTGAACCCATTATAAATTATGAGCATGATTATATTGAGAGTTATGTGAAAACTTATTACTTTAATACCTTTTGCTCGAAAATTGGTCCTGATTCCCAGCTAATGATTGATTTTTAAGAACTTTGCCTCTCATATTGACTCTTCTAAGGAGGAGAAGGATCAGTACCATAAACCCTTCAAAGAATTACCTGTTGCTATTAATGTTGCTGACCCTATTTTGCCTGCAGTTATATCTGAAAAACCCCTTTTTCCCGCAAGACTGAGGGAGCACACTTTTGTGACAGGCATAATAAATAAAAGTGAGAGAAGAACCGACGAGCCTGAGCACCAGATCAAGGTCGATCCTCAAGTTGTAGTGGTTAAAAATCTAGTTACTAATGATGTTTTAGATTCCAATATAAATTTTCGTGTTGTTTATACTAACATTGTTACAACCAAGAATAAAGGCCCAATTTCAGGTACACTAGTTGTATCTGTTAAGATAGAAGATCATAATTATTATGGGCTACGTGATTTGGAATTGAGTGCTAGCGCTATTCCTTATTCACTCCATCAGGAGATCATGGGTGAGATTTCACCTGTGAACTTTAAGAGGTTGATGTCACTATTCATCTAGCAAAGAGAGAGACTATCTCTCCCGTCGGAATTGTGAGAGATGTTGAAGTCCTATGTGGAAAGGTAAAGTATCCTACCGACTTTCTAGTACTTGGTTCAGTGCAAGATAGTTTTTTTCCCTATTATCGTTGGTAGGCCTTTCCTCAGCACTTGTGGAGCTATAATAGATTGCAGGAAAAGTAAAGTTTCTATTGAATTCAATGGTGAGCCATATGAATTTAACGTTTCTAAGTTCTTGAAGCAGCCTCGTGGTACTAATTTGTCTAGTAATGATAAAATTATTGAAGATATTGCTTGTATTTCTATTCCTCCTAACGAACCTTTGCAGCAATATATGGAGGACCACGAGAATGATATGCATATACAGGAAAGAAATGAGTTAGATGAAATATTCTTAAGGCAATCGGCTATCCTGAAGCACAACCTTCCGGTTGAACCTTTAGGAATCCTTCCACAACCAAAAGAAGACCCGGTGTTTGATCTCAAACCACTTCCCGATACGCTCAACTACGCTTATTTAGATGAAAATAAAATTTATCATGTTATTATCAATGCTAACCTTTCAGGATTTGAAGAAGAGCAATTATTGGAGAAACTTCGTAGACACCGTGGTGCTCTTGGCTATACCCTTGATGACCTTAAGGGAATTAGTCCATTGCCAACATACTATCAATCTCGATCCCGATGCTAAACCAGTTGTTGATGATCAACGACTGTTGAAACCAAAGATGAAGGACGTGGTTAGGACTGACATTCTCAAGCTTCTAGCCGCAGGTATCATCTACCCTATAGCTGATAGTAAGTGGGTAAGTCCAGGTCATTGTGTTCCTAAGAAAGGAGGGATGACTGTTGTTCCTAATGATAAAAATTAACTAATACCTTAAAGAGTTGTTATTGGATATAGAATGTGTATTGATTACAGGAAGTTGAACAAGGAAACCAGGCAGGACCATTACCCGCCGCCTTTCATCGATCAAATGCTAGAGAGGTTGTCCACAAACACTCAATTTTTCTATCTTGACGGGTACTCTGGCTTCTCTCAAAATTCATGTCAACACTGCCGATCAAGAGAAGACCACTTTCACATGTCCTTACGGAACTTATGCTTATAGGTGTATGCCTTTTGGTTTATGCAATGCACCTACTATTTTTCATGGTTTCTGTGAGGAGATTGTGGAAATCTTCATGGACGATTTCTCCGTCTATGGAACTTCCTTTGACCACTGTCTCCACAATCTTAATAAAGTCTTGCAGAGATGCGAGGATACAAATTTAGTACTAAATTGGGAAAAGTGCCACTTCATGGTTAATGAAGGGATCATTCTTGGTCACAAGATTTTCGAGAGGGGAATTGATGTGGACAAGGCGAAGATTGAAGCTATTGAAAGGATGCCCTATCCAAGGGACATCAAAGGTATTCGTAGTTTTCTCGGTCATGTTGGTTTCCATAGAAGATTTATAAAGAATTTTCTAAGACTTCGAGACCCCTCACTAATCTTCTCCAGAAGGATGTTCCTTTTGTATTTGATGAAGATTGTAAGGAAGCCTCCGAATTTCTTAAGAAAGCTTTAATAACCGCTCCTATAGTACAACCACCTGATTGGAAATTTCCTTTTGAAATTATGTGTGATGCTAGTGATTTTGATGTTGGAGATGTTTTAGGATAAATGGTTTATAAGAAGTTGAATGTTATACATTATGCTAGCAAAACTCTCGATAGTGCTCAAAAGAATTATGCTACTACTAAGAAGGAATTATTAGGAGGATTGTTTGCTTGTGATAAGTTTAGACAATATATTGTTGATTCTAAAGTTATTATTCATACTGACCATGATGCCCTTAAGTATCTTATGTAGAAGAAGGATGCCAAACCAAGGCTCATCCGGTGGGTACTCCTTCTTCAAGAATTTGATTTGCAGATTGTTGACAGGAAAGGAGCAGATAATCCGGTGGCGGATAATCTTTCAAGGGTGGAAGATACCGCATGATCCCATTCCAGTCAACGATGGCTTTCCAGACGAACAACTAGCTGTTGTAAAAGTAGAATCTCTTTCCCATCCTTGGTTTGCAGATTATGCTAATTTTATCGTTGCAAAGTTTTTTCCTCCAGGTTTAACATTTCATCAAAGTAAGAAGTTCTTCCAAGATTTGAGGCATTACTTTTGGGATGACCCTCACCTTTTTAAAGAAGGTCCCGACGGGATCGTGAGAAGATGCATACGGGAACACGAGCAGAAGGACATTCTTAGAAAATGTCACGATAGTCCCTATGGAGGACATCATGGCGGTGAGAGGACCGCACATAAGGTTCTCCAGTCAGGTTTTTATTGGCATATTCTCTTTAAGGATGCTAGAAATTATGTTTTATCCTGTGATAAGTGTCAGAGAGTTCGTAATATTAGTAGGAGGAATGAGATGCCTATGAATTACTCTCTAGTGATTGAGCCTTTTGATTGCTAGGGTTTTGATTTTATGGGTCCTTTTCCTCCCTCACACAAGTACACTCACATTTTAGTAGCTGTTGATTATGTAACCAAGTGGGTTGAAGCAATCCCCATTGAGAGTGCTGATCACAAGACATCTTTGAAAACGCTCAAGGATGTAATTTTTCCTAGGTTTGGTGTACCAAGGTATCTCATGACTGATAGAGGGTCACACTTCACACATGGAGCTTTTAGAAAAGCTTTAGCCAATTACGATGTAAATCATAGAATTTCTTCATCGTACCATCCTCAAACTAGTGTAGAATTTGATCTCACCAATAGAGAGATCAAGTTGTTATTGCAAAAGACAGTTAACAGTTCTAGAAAGGACTAATCAAAGAAGTTAGGAGATGCTTTGTGGGCGTATAGAACTGCTTACAAAAACCCCATGGGCATGTCTCCCTATAAGATGGTATATGTCAAGGCTTGCCATTTTCCATTAGAGATAGAACACAAATCTTTCTGGGTTGTTAGAGATCTTAATGCCGATCCAAAGTTAGCTGGTGAAAAGCGCGTCATGAACTTGACTTATCTAGTTAAGTGGAGAAGTGAAGCTTACGACAGTGCTAAAATGTTCAAGGAAAAGGTAAAGAAGTGGCATGATAGAAGGATTCTGAAACGTGAATTTAATGTTGGTGATAAAGTTTTGTTGTTTAGATCTCGTTTCAGGTTTTCTCCAGGTAAATTACTTTCCAGAGGGGAAGGGCCATTTCATATCGAAGAAGTTTAACGCTCCGGTGCAATCAAGATTATCAATTTTGAATGCACCAAACCTCAAGTTGTGAATGGGCAAAAACTCAAGCATTACATGGCAGGAGACCCTGTCAATGTTGATATGAATTTGATACACACAAAAACTCTTGAAGAATATGTTGCAGCCCTGTTTCAGACACCAGCAGAAGAAGAATAAGAAAAGATATGTATTACGGTAAGGAAACATCGCGAACATCCATAAAGTTCCATATTACGGGTTTTTGTAAAATTAGGAAAATTCAGAGCCTAAGTGGAGACGGAGAGGAGCAACAGGGGGTCTAGGCGCCCCCCTGGCGCGGACTACCTCCTGGCCGCGCTTGGAGGCCTCCTGGGCACCCCGGAGTCCGTCTCCGACCCCACTTTGGCCTGTTACCTTCCTTCTGTTGCAGAATTTTTTGCTATATATTTGCCCAGATAGTCTCAACACCGTATCTCGCGATTTCGTGTGTTTTATTTTCGAGCTATTTTTGCCAGGACAAAAGTCGTGGTTAGAGATGTCTTCTTGTGGCTCATGCGGAGAAGACTACATGGGCCAACGCTTACGTGAAGTTCAGAAAGATCTCAACCAAGGGAAGTACGTTGATTGGGCTACGGAAGAAGAAATTGCTACAAGAAAAGCGGAGATGGAGAGCTCCGTGAGGAAATAAGTCAAGATTATCACCGCCCAGCAACAGGGAGGTCCATCAACGTGAGGAAGTTCAAACAACCCCATCATGGTGGGGTTTGTCCAACCTCATTATGATCTTTCTCTTAACCTTTCAGGAACAACCCCTCCACTTGATGATCCACATACAACTTCCATGATCTCCGATGCTTACCGCATCACCAACCAACTCTGTGAAGATTTCCGTGTGCTGAAAGTACAAGTGGAAATCTTGGAAGATGAAAACCAAACCCTTCGACGTATCATCAGAGATATGAAGAAACAACAAGGAATGAGGAGTAAAAACTCCTTGGGTAATGGCATCCCCTTAGCTTGTTCCAAGCTTGGAGGAGTGCCCGGTATCTTTATCTTTTTCTTTTTCTTTTAGAGTCGAGTAGAGTCGTATCATGTCTAGGGAAGTTATCTTATGAAATAGGAGTTTGCATTGAGGTCTATCACTCCTTGTGGAGAGTCTTGTATCTGTGAGTGTGGAGTCGTCTATGATGGAATATTAATGAGAAGTCAATTGGTTCCCTCGCTGCACTCGGTATTCTCTTCACACAATCGAACTTATATGATGATTCTTATGGGGAGTATTGACATTATATCAGTTATGGCTTTGAAAACTTTATTTAAATCTTGGCAAACATAGCTTTGGTCATAACAACAAGCATGATTTTCTTAAAGTAGCGACTTAGCAAAAACCTTTAAGTTATTATGCTTGAAGTGTTATGTTGACAAGGAATACAACTTGATGTGTTATGCTTACCTTAATGTTTATGCTTTATATGCTTTGCATCTATGTCATCATCCATTGTCTGTTCTTTCCACTACTAGAGAAAAGGTTTATTGTGGCGTCCTTTTTTAGCCTTTAGTGGCGCATTATGGATGAGCCACTAAGGACAAGCCACTAATAAGGGCTTAGGGGTGGCAAATTCAGAATGCGCCACCCCTAAGACCCTTATGGGTGGTGCATTTCGAAATGCACCACCCCTAAGCCCTTATGGGTGGCGCATTCAAAATGCGCAACCCCTAAGGTTCCTTAGGGGTGGCGCATTCCTGGTGCACCACTACCTATACAAAATATGCGCCACTAAATCTATATTACATAAAACAAAAAAATTTAATTTACAGAAAAAGAAAATAAAATACAAAAACAATTACATAAATGGAATCACAGAAATTATTACATAAATTGAAGCATTACAGAACTAGAGAAAGCATTACAAGTCTTTGAGTATTGTTTACAAGTATAAATATAAGTTATTACAAATGAAATAAAAGAAAACCCTAAAACTAATCTTCGAGTATTGTTTTCTTCACTCCATCTTGATAATGTTAATTATTTTGATCGATCTGTTGTAGCAAACAAGTGAGTGTGAATGACAATGGCATCAATGACCACATTTATTGTTTAAGCATATAGGAACATACACACAACACAACTTCAATAAGAACTGATCAACTAAACTAGTAGCATAGCCAAAATGATGCATGATACATTTATACAAAGATGGAAAAGTGTTTGTGCGATAGAGATAAAGTTATTTAGAACACAACTCATCAATATTGTTTGGAACTAACAATGCTAAGCATGAAACAATGTAGCATGAAATTCACATCGATCGTCATCACTTGTGACTTGGCTCAGGGAATGGGCGGCATCCTTCTTTCGTCATGAAAGGCCTTGTGTCACGCAAGGCCTTTAGGCGGGCTTCTATCTCCCCATTGGATGGTGCAATGTTGCAGTGGAAGATCGACCCCTTCACCTGTACTTCATGACGGATGATAGTCGCCATCTCCCCTTGGATGTGAAAGAACTCCTGCCTAAGATTTGCATCGACGATTGCCGCCTTCCTTTCGGCCCACGCTTTGAGAAGACTTGTCAGCGTAAGGTTGCGCTCTTCCTGTGCAATCACCCGCATGTGATGGAAGGCGTAGTACACATCCCTCACACTTCCAGTCGGCTGCTTGACGTACGGGACCCGCGGTTTGCGTATGTAATTCCTGTTACAACACAATCATATGGAGAGCCGAGAGTCGTACCATCTTATCTAAGCAGACAAGGCCAAGCACAGAACACTCTCGGAAAGCATCGAACGAGAGGGGCATCCCATCTAGGCCGGATGATCAACTGAGATGGGTCCTCATCGTCCTCTCACAAGTCTAAATGATTATGGGTGGTGAAATCCCATACTCATAGACAAGTCGCCTCAACCACATTATCGATTGAACTATGACACTTACATAACAGACTCCAGCCTGATCAGTTAGTCGGGGTCTCGGGCGGTCTCAATCATACAAGAAAGTGTGCAACGTGACGGAGTCACGACAAATCGCATCGTGATGCCCTAAGCTGCGCACATCTAAGGGACACTTGGTGTATGAAAGACTGCTGGAAATAACACAACTAATCTATCGAACCCCACACTAATACATGCACGTTATAATCATACACGCAACATACATGTCCAGTGTAAACAGAAAGTAACCACAACATGAACTCTACAAACTCATAGTCTTTATAACATCTGCTAAACAGAGCAGACATAGTAGTTGTATTACAAGAAGAGATCACATGACTGTTATCCAACATTATATCAAACATCAACGGAAGAAAATTATGTCTTAGTAAAGACAAGGTTAACAAATGGCTTAAGAAGCCTGAAAGAAAATACAACGACCCTCCAAAGGGCACAGGCTGCTGTCTGGAACTATGCGACTTAGTCCACGTCGAGCTCGAGGTAGAGGCCACCATCAGGGTCAGTGGTCTCTTCTCTAAAACATAAAATAAGAAAACATGAGTACAATGACGTACTCAGCAAGACTTACATAGGAACTATACTACTCATGCTCATGTATCAAGGCAAAGGGAGGCGGGGTTTCAATGCAGAAGTTTCATCTTTGACTTGGCTAGTCCTGTACTACGATTAACAGAAAGAGGTAAGGAGCGTACACGAGTCCAAGTCTCCAATCAATACACCACTATGGATCCTTCCTCAACTTTCCACGAGGAATAAAACCATAGCACTCATGCTTATCTTGGCAATTTTAGAGTAACCATTGAAGTTGTCTATGATGAAGTAAAGGTCTCCAACTAGTCCATAACCACGGACACGGCTATTTGCATAGTTCTTTAACCTTGCAGGGGTGTACTTCTACACACACGCACACATCAGTTACCGCCTGGGAGCGAACCCTTCAAGCGAGTACCGGCGAGAATGTTGCCACGACACTTCAGTCGCGACATCATCTCTAGTCCTAGGGAGTCGCCTATTTCAGTTGGGACCGCAATCGGAATCCAGCCGATTTTTTCGATGCGGAATCAAACATTGCAAGACAAGCCATCAAGTTCAACTCGATCATGATCACTTGATTCAACTCGACCACAACCTACGTCCAACACTTACCTTGATGCACCGGCTTGAGATCGTTTAAAGTTCAAACTACTTGCGACTCCACGACCTTGTCTGGGGTGAGGTACTAGGCCGAGAGGGGTCAGTGAGCCCAATGTGTGGTTGTACTCTTAGCCTTAGATAACAACACAAGAACTCGGGCTTAAGGCGGTGTTCAACGAGACAACCCACTGTGTACTCCTACACAGCCTCTCATCGTTCACCTTGTTTAGGTCAAATTCACGAACACGTTACCATCATCATTCACATGATCAATACCATCCTGACTCAAATCAAAGTAACCTCATTGTAAACTGTAAGCATGCAATATTCTGTAACATTTGCAGGGGCCACATGATCAACATTCCACTCCTAGATCTGCTAGGATTGTGGTTTACTTACTGCTGTGACAAATTGATAGGTCATGCAAAGGAATAGGTTCAACTAGCGATAGAACGTTGGTGAAATCCTAAACATGCATAAGCGAGAATGAGAGGGAACTTGGATTTTATCGACATGATCAAAGAGGGGGTGCCTTCCTTGCTGACGATCACGAGCTAACAATCTTCTGACGTGAGGTTGAACTCGTCTCCGAGATCAACTCCTACCGAGAAGAAAAAATCACCGAAGCACTGGAAGTAATACACAAACAATATGTCATGATATGAAAAGGATTACATAGCAAATGTTTAAGTTCAAATGATCATAGCATTTGATTTGAATTATTTCCATTTAAGCCATATAGAAAAATCTACTGTTTCCATATTGTAATCAACTCAAACATGTTTGAAAGATTTATATTTGGATAGATAATTTTATTCTGATCAATTTTGATTTAAAATTCATTTCAATCTGAGTTACGATTTAAAAGTTATTCAAATTCAAAGTTTGGAATATTTTCTGTAATTTTTTGGATTAAATTAAATCAATTAAGTTTTATTGCGTCAGCACCACGTCAGCATGACGTGGGGGTGGGCCTCACATATGGGGCCCACTGGTCAGTCTCTAGGGGGTTAAAAAGTGGGGTTAGTTTAATTAAATTGCTTAATTAAGTGGTAGGCCCCACATGTCATAGGGCCAGGGGGTGATTAGTCACTGGGTTAGGGGCTAACCGACCGGCGGCTTGTCGCCGGTGGCTCGGGCACAGCGGCGTATCGCCGAACTTGGATTTCCGGTCACAGGAAGGGCAGAGGAGGGCACCAGGGGTGCATCTCGCTCGTACGCGTCGTCTGGAGCACGCGGGGGACCTTGAGAAGGCCTCAGGACACGGCGGCGATGAACCCGCGGCGGTGAGCTCTCGGCCGCGGAGGGGAATGTAGAAGGCATGCACGGGGAGGAGCAAGGGGAGGGGGATTCGAACCGGAGGCTCACCCAGAACACAATGGCAAGCTCGAGGAGGCCGGAGGAGGGACGATTGTGGAAAATTCGACCATGGCGTCCTAGGTGGCCGGAGGCGAGATGGCGAAGCAGACGTCGTCGTCGGGGCGCCTCATCTCAAATTGACGATGGAGATCGACGAAGTCGACACCGGCGGAGCTTCTGGACAAGACGCCTTTGGCTGGAACGGCCGGTGGCCGCGTCGGAGCACGGCGGCCGCTCCGACTAGGTCTCGGGTGGTGCGGTTTTCCGTCGAGGGAGATAGAGAGGACCAAAGAGAGGGAGAAAGGTGCGGGGGCCTTCCAAGCGTCGAGTGGTGAGGGGATAAGGCAGGGGAGGCAAGCAGGAGGTGGCCATGGCCACGGCATGTGTGGCACGCAGCCGTGTGCCTGCCTAGCGCCGTGAAGAAGACGACCCTGCCCGTTTGGGCTGGGCCAGTCTGCTAGGCCGGCCAGGTGGGCCAGGTAAGGCGTAAGTACTTTCCTTTTTATTTTTTTCTGTGTTTTTTTTATTTTGATTCTGCAACCAAAACATTTTAATAAATTCCAAAAAATTTATGTGAGCTAATGAGACAGATATAATTCACCTCAAAAAGTTTTAGAATTATTGGAATTCTATTTATTTAATTCCAATTGCAAATACAATATTGATTTAATTTCCAAGGGCATTTTGGACTTTTTTAAAATTCATTGACCATGGAGTGGGACACACTTCACTTGAAATGTGATCATGCCCATTTATGAGACGGTTGAAAAAGTTCAAAGCATTTTTGGAAAGTGATTTTTGTCTGGCCTTTTATTAAAATTATTTTGGGGCTTTTTGCTTCCCTAATTCTTTTACTTTTGCAAAAAAAATCATGATGCAAAAATGCTAGCTTAGAAAAGCACAAACCTAAATTAGGGTTCTGACAACTCACCCCCACTCAAAATAATCTCGTCTCGAGATTCAGAAGTCGTCGAGAAGAGGGTGGGATACTTAGCTCGTAGACGATCCTCTCGTTCCCAGGTGGCTTGTTTCTCTGAATGATGTGACCACTTCACTTTGAGGAATCTGATCTTCTGACGTCTAGTGCTACGCTCGGCTTCATCAAGAATACAGGGTACTCTCGATATGAAAGGTTATCTTGGAGATCAAGTGTTTCGTGGTCTACTTCGCGGATGGGGTCCTTGAAGCAACGCTTGAGTTGAGACATGTGGAAGACATCATGAACCTGGGAGAGGTGAGGGGGTAGTTCCAATTGGTAGGCAACTTCTCCACATTTAGCGAGAATGCGAAAGGGACCAATGTAACGTGAATCCAACTTTCCTTTGATAACGAAGCGATGGGTACCCTTTAAAGGAGTAACCCGAAGGTAAGCCTTCTCATCCAGATTATGACTTTCTTCCCTATGATGACGATCATAATAGCTTTTCTGACGAGACTGGGTTGTTTTCAATTTCTCACAACCAATGCGAACCTGGTCTTCTGCATCCTGAATCATATCCGGTCCAAAGAATTGTCTTTCACCGGTTTCTGACCAGTTTAGTGGTGTTCGACATTTCCGTCCATAGAGAAATTCAAAAGGAGCCATGCCCAAACTAGGTTGGAAGCTATTGTTATACAAAAATTCAGCAAAAGGAAGAGAGTTCTCCCATTTTTTCCAAAAGATATAACACAAGCTCTAAGCATGTATTCAAGAATTTGATTCACCCTTTCTACTTGACCACTGTACTGCGGGTGATAAGCGGTGCTAAAGGAGAGGTGGGTTCCCATAGCATTCTGAAAACTTTCCCAAAATCGAGAGGTGAAAAGACTACCACGGTTTGAATTGATTTCCAAAGTAACACCGTGAAGAGACACAATTCGGGAGACATACAAGTCCGCTAACTGGCTAGCAGTTATAGACTCACGAACAGGAAGGAAGTGAGAAACTTTTGAAAGTCGATCAATGACAACGAAGATGGCATCATTTCCTTTCTGCGTTTTTTGCAAATCCAGTGATGAAGACCATACGACTTTATCCCACTTCCACTCAGGGATAGGCAAAGGTCTAAGAGTACCAGAAGGTCTTTGATGTTATGTCTTAACGCGACAACAAACATCACATTCAGCAATGAACTGAGCAATTTATCTCTTCTTCCTAGTCCACAAAAATCTCTGGCGTAGATCTTGATATATTTTAGTACTACCGGGATGAATCGAGAGGGGAGGTTCATGGGCTTATTTAATGATCAGCTGTCTAAGGTTCTTTATCTTTGGTACTACTCTCCTGTTCTCTAAGTATACAATACCTTCATTGTCTAGGGTAAAACATTTAGCCTTACCACTAGCAATGTTTTCTTTGATGTATCGGATACCTCGAGCATGTTTCTGTGCAGCTTTCATTTGATCCTCAAGATTTGGTTTCACTACCAAGGTGGAAAGGAATCCATAAGGAACAATCTCAAGATTAAGCTTTCGAAGTTCCTCATAGAGAAGTGGTTGATACTGTTGTGACATGAGGTTGTTACAATACGACTTACGACTTAGTGCATCAGCCATGACATTGGCTTTTCCTGGGGTGTAAGAAATTCCTAAGTCACAATCTTTTATCAACTCAATCCAGCGTCTTTGCCTGAGATTAATATCTAGCTGGGTGAATATGTATTTGAGGCTTTGGTGATTGGAATAGAGCTTGCAGTGATTACCAAGGAGGTAATGTCACCATGTCTTCAGGGCATGAAATACAACAGTGAGTTCAAGATAATGGGTAGGATATTTCTCTTCATGTGGACGCAACTGGCGTGAAGCGTATGCTACCACATGTCGATCTTGCATAAGTATGCATCCTAACCCTTGTCGTGAAGCATCACAATAGATCTTGAAATCCCTTTTGGTGTCTGGAGTCGCAAATACGGGTGCAGAAGTCAATCTTCTTTCCATGTCTTGAAAACTTTCCTCGCACTTGGGGGTCCATTCGAATTTCTTATCTTTCTTGATGAGTTCAGTTAGAGGCTTTGCAACTTTGGAGAAGTTATCAACGAAGCGGCGGCAATAGCTTGCTAAGCCAAGAAAACTCCTAACTTGCTTAACCGATTCAGGTGGAGTCCACTCAAGGACGGCCTGAACTCTCTCGGGATTGACAACAATGCCTTTGGCAGAAATCACGTGGCCTAGATAGGTCACTACTAGTAGCCAAAATCCACACTTGGAGAATTGGGCATATAGGCGATGCTTTCGAAGTTTCATCAATACCAGCCTAAGATGCTCAACATGTTCTTCTTCGTTCTTCGAGTATATAAGGATGTCATCGAGATAAACTACGACGAACTTGTCCAAATACTGCATGAAGATCGAATTCATTAAGCACGAAAAAGTGGCTGGGGCATTGGTTAAACCGAATGACATAACGGTGTACTCATAAAGACCATAACGAGTAGTGAAAGCCGTTTTGGGAATATCCTCGTTTCTGATCTTGATTTGATGATAGCCTAATCTCAAATCCATCTTGGAGAAGACATAGGATCCAACAAGTTGATCATAAAGATCATTGATCCTGGGAAGTGGGTACTTGTTCATTATCGTCGCTAGACTTAGTGGGTGATAGTCTACGCACATCATTTGTGTTCCATCTTTCTTCGTTACGAACAGAACAGGGCAATCCCATGGCGATGAGCTAGGGCGGATGAACCCTTTTGCCAACAAAGCTTCGAGTTGGATTTTTAGCTCAGCTAACTCATGTGGGGCCATTCTCTGTGGGCGTCTGGAAATTGGGGCGGTTCCTGGCATAAGATCAACTATGAATTCTACACATCTGTTGGGTGACTAGATTTAAGGAGTTGGATTACTGAGTGGTTTTCTTGAGGATGACTATGGCTTACTAGGGGATACAACAGATATGTCAGAGTAGCAAAGTACCCCAACACGATGGTTAGTGTGGTTTTTCTGGCTAGAAGACATCTAAAGTGTGAGGAAGAACTGCAAATGCATCAATATAGGTTTCTAGAATAAAACCTACAACAAAGTCTATGGAACTGTCGGGCATGCCACCTAGAAGTTCTTCTAAAAGGACAACCAAAATGGAGAGAAGGATTTTGCAAATGCATCGGATTATGAAGAAACCTGGAATGACTCGGACAGCATAACGGCTGTAATTGTAAGAGAAGTGAAAATTCTTACAACAAAAAAGCATCACTTACATAGGAAGTCTCAAAATAGGAAGCATAAAGACTCTAGAAAACCAAACACAACTTTCCAATGGCTATATGGAAGCAATCAACGAGATGTCCTAGTAAAGACATAGATGAGCCTAATCCTATCTTCCCGCCGAAAAGACGAGGGTGAATCAAAACTCATATTGATGAGGGTAAGGAGAAAAAATAAGCCTTACATTGTTCCCTTATACCCAAAGTACTATATAACTATAGAATGCTAGACTCGACATTGGCCAAGGTTTGATAATCCTACAGACAATCCTGCTCTAATACCAAGTCTTTCGGGACCTGCGGTTTGCGTATGTAACTTCTGTTACAACACAATCATATGGAGAGCCCAGAGCCGTACCCACTTGTCTAAGCAGACAAGGCCAAGAACAGGACACTCTCGGAAAGCATCGGAAGAGAGGGGCATCCCATCCTGGCCGGATGATCAACTGAGATGGGTCCTCATCGTCATCTCACAAGTCTAAATGATTATGGGTGGTCAAATCTCATACTGATAGACAAGTCGCCTCAACCACATTATCGATTGAATTATGACACTTACATAACAGACTCTAGCCCGATCACTTAGTCGGGGTCTCGGGAGGGCTCAATCATACAACAAAGTGTGGCACGTGACAGAGTCACGAGCTATCGTATCGTGATGCCCCAAGCTGCGCACATCTAAGGGACACTTGGTGTATGGACGACTGCTGGCAATAACACAACTAATCTATCGAACCCTACACTAATACATGCACATTATAATCATACACGCAGCATACATGTCCAGTGTAAACAGAAGGTAATCACAACATGAACTCTACAAACTCATAGTCTTTATAACTTCTGCTAAACAGAGCAGACATAGTAGTTGTATTACAAGCAGAGATCACATGACTGTGATCCAACATTACATCAAACATCAACGGAAGAAAATTATGTCTTAGTAAAGACAAGGTGAACAAATGGCTTAAGAAGCCTGAAATAAAATAAAACGACCCTCCAAAGGGCACAGGCTCCTGCCTGGAACTATGTGACTTAGTCCACGTCGAGCTCGAGGTATAGACCACCATCAGGGTCAGTGGTCTCGTCTCTAAAACATAAAATAAGAAAATTTGAGTACAAAGACGTACTCAGCAATACTTACATAGGAACTATACTACTCATGGTCATGTATCAAGGCAAAGGGAGGCGGGGTTTCAATGCAGAAGTGCCAGATTTGACTTGGCTAGTCCTGTACTACGATTACCAGAAAGAGGTAAGCAGCGTACACGAGTCCAAGTCTCCAATCAATACACCACTATGGATCCTTCCTCAACTTTCCAAAAGGAAGAAAACTATAGCACTCACGCTTATCTTGGAAATTTTAGAGTAACCATTGAAGTTGTCTATGATCAAGTAAAGGTCTCCAAGTTGTCAGGACCGATATGCGGTACTGTTCCAGATCTAGATGTTTTCATCCAGATCCGGGGATGCAGCACATATCAGTCCCACTACGACATATGACAATTCCATAGGACCCGGATTTTCAACATGATATCACAACATTACATCTACAAGGATACAACATCTCATGCAATCGGCATACAACAGCCTGAATACATTACATAAGCGGAAGATACATGTCTGGGTACAAACTACAATCAAATGCCTAGTGGCAAAGGTAAAACACACCGTTCCCGTAACCACACGGGTCCAGGCTGTCCGCCGGGATCCACCTAACTTGTCGTCGTCGAGTCTCCGCGAAGTCGTCCAGAAGAAGGGTCGTCATGCTCCTCTGAAGTCCAAGATCGTTTGCATAACGTGCATAAAAGTGAAAATAAGGGGTGAGCTATATAAACAAGTCTTGTAACTAACTTCTCACGGTAAGATGGGGGTAGTGGTGAGGTTGCAGCCGCACTAGCAATATATGAATGGCTAACGTTCTATTTAGAGTAAGGTGAGAAGCCAAGAATTCGATGAGGAATCGCCTCCAACAAGTCTTGCTATCAGCTACTTACGCAAACATAACACCTATCCTATCCTTGTCCTCCCCTTCGCATCCCGACGAAGAAGAAGCAGTCAAGGCACACACACGTTGATGAAGTTATTAAGATTATCTCAGTTGTTGTTGTCTATGAACAAGGAGTAGGTCTCAAGTCATCCATAACCGTGGACACGGCTTCTCGAAAAGATTTAACCCTGCAGGGTTGTACCAACTGCCCATTACAAGGCTCTGCATGCACGCCCATCTCTCTCAGTTGCTACCCATCATAGGCAACCATTTTATGATTTAGTTCCGAGAGATCCGAAATGATAGGTCCCTCTGGCTAACAACGAATAAATTCGGGTGGCCCTGGTGAGTCGACATCCAGTTCAGGAGCCGGCCGCACCCTCGATCTGGTCTCTACTGTATGCCTCGGGTTTGGATTGCCGGTAAATTCTCACATGAGGTCTGGTCCTCAGCCAGACAGGTTGGACCAACAGGGAAACCATGTCCTCGCTGGCCCTGGTTGGTTTAAAGGATGTCTGCTAGGAGCGACCCGAGAGACATATATGCATGGGTTGCAAATGGTAAATCAGCTTGGGACACCACTAGAAATGTAAGAAGCTAGGTAGGTAAGAAAATGGGACCCCATAGTATCCCACACGTGGTTAGGCACGCTCGTCAAGAGACACAATGCCCGGAACTCTGGTCCTAGGTGACTTAAATTGAACAAAGCATCGGGACGGGATAGCCTAGACCTTCCATCCTTCGTTGAATATAGTCAACATTATAATAATCATCACATCCACAAAAATATAATAATGTGATAGCTCAATCCAAGGAGTAACAGGATAACAGTTGTAGCATTCTAGCATACATACTAAGTAGTGGCTGAGCAGCGAGCAATAGTAACATAGCCGAACAAGGTTTACTGGGATGTGGAGGACATGGATGTTTGGGTTTATTTGAGAGGCATGAATATGAAGTGGTAGGATCAAGCAATCGTTCTATCCTACACCTAGGCGCGAGTGAGATGAAAGTTATAAGCATGATATATGCTCCCCTTTACCTAATTAGAAGATGAAACCGAAGGTGTAGTCGATCGCAAGCTCGCAACGTCTCCGAGAATAACCACTGGAGCACACAAGAAGGAAACACTGGAAAAGGAAATCGACGAGCAAGAATCTATTACTACGAAGAAATCACAAGCAAGAATCAACAAGAAGACAACACGAGACAACGCATGACGAGGGGGTGACCCCACGACTCCTACGGATAAGCCTACCTGGTGTCCACGAAGATAGAAGGCCCATGAAGATACAACATCGGCCCGCTAATTGACACCGATGTAGGAGTCTACGACTCACAAGGAAGGTGAGAGAACCTGACGTACGGAGCAAGCTAGGGTTAGGAAAGCTTACCTGTAAACGTAGATGAACTCCCCGAGACCTAGCCCAGTATATAAGGGCTAGGAGGGGCGACGAAAAGGACAACCAATATCACCTGTAACCCTAGCCTTGAGCGCTCCAACCTTGGCATCCCCTGTAATTGCATCTCCCCCCATCAATAATATCGAGC
Organism: Bromus sterilis; assembly: GCA_950022295.1. NCBI lineage: Eukaryota > Viridiplantae > Streptophyta > Magnoliopsida > Poales > Poaceae > Bromus > Bromus sterilis. The sequence continues at coordinate 262,448,923 of OX465596.1, read as the reverse complement.
AGGAGTGTGCCTTCCTGTTTGCCGACGAGCTATCGTCCAACCTGTGCCTCTCATGACTAACCCAGGGTCCCTGACCATGGGATTTGCCGGGGTTGATCCCCGTCAACGCACTACGGCATCGCATCTATCGTCGTGAGCGGTTACTAACAGGTTAAATGAAGTACTCGTCACACACGACAATACCGCACATTTAGAATGGTTCAAGTTGTTTAGCTACACAACATGAGAAAAGGTTGTTAACATGGCATCTCAAACAAACATGGCATGTCACACAAGCATGGCAAGAGGTTAAGCATAAATAAACTATCTAATATAGTCACTTTAAGTGGGGGGTAAAACCTATACATGGCAACTATTACGGATCCCACGATAATTATTGCATTTGATACTGTTCTTCCCTAAACATAATTTTATAATTTTTATTAGAAATAAAGAGAATCATATTCATGATATACATGAAATTCTAGTCAAGTTACATAAAAAGAACATTTTTATCGGAGCAACGATTGAAAAGATACGTCCTATTACAGTTACGGTGTCATGGGTGTAATTAGTAGGTAAAGAAGTGCAAACATGGAAAAGGAGCATATTTTATTAATCTACACGAAAAACTAAGCAATTTACATGTAGAACTCGTCGCGATCCGAGCTACCGTTTAAAAGATATAGCTCTTGCAATAATACAACAATATTCTGCCAAAATATATATACAGACAATTAATAAAACACTATCGGGGCGAAAGCTACTGTAACAGTTCTAACAGGCGAGCGATAAAAACTAAACTACGCCTATGGGCGCAACATAGAAGAAAATAGAACTGGGCCAAGCCCATCTACCGTGACAGAAATAAAAGAAAAGAAAGAAGGTGGCGCTAACCTTATAGGGTCGTGGCCCATGAGTTTGTGCGCGAAGAACATGATGGCGCTCGCCTAGGGCGAGGGACGTCACTGGGCCTCAGTGGCGAGGTGGTCTGCGGGCTCGGCTGGGCCGTTGGGGTTACGTCGGCCCACCACCAGCGGTCGACCTGAGGAAGCCGCAGCTTCTTCCTGAACGGAAGGGTACCCGGCGGCGGTGCCATTCCGGCGGCCGGCAGCGGGACAGCGGAGGCGGACTTGACGCAGGGGGTCGCCGGCGGGGGCAGAGGAGGCGCATCGGGCTAGATCCGTTGCGAGAGGAGGCCAGCTGCGGAGGTGGCGCGGCGAGCTCCATAGCGGCGAAGCTCGCAGCTCGTGCTCCGGCCATGATGGCTTCCTGCGGGAGAATAAAGAGGACTGGTGAGAGGAGGAGGGAGGACGAGGAGAGAGGCACGGCGGTGGCTCACTGGGACGTGGGGCGGCGCGGTACGGATGCGGTGGCTGTCGGCCTGCGGCTCGCCGGCGTGTGGCGGCTCGGCTCGGGCGGTCGAGGGGTTCCAGGCCCGGCTGGTCCCGACGGCGGCGTGGAGCGGGCCCGCGAGGCCCGAACACGGCTTTGAGGGGCATGTGGGCGATGTGGAGGCCTCCAAGCCGTTGATCCGCATATCTGACGGTCAGAAATGGCCAGGGAGCTAGGTTTCGGGAATGAGAGGGAAACTAGGGGGTTAGCTATTTGCGCATATGGCATTTTGTAAATATGTCCCTGGAGATATACATGTTACTATGCCTGGCACCACCGATCGTTCACCTACCATACGAAGTCGTAATCGTATGAAATTCGAACCAAAATGTCGCAACTCGGTAACCACGTCATTTACAATGTTCACACTGAGCTAGTAACGTGTACTATCGCCCGATAAAATATTCCATTGAAGTATAAATGGGGTTTTTTGTTCCAATGGCGATGGTTGGTCTCGTGTCGGAAGTCGCGACGGTGCTCGGGCGGAACCCGGTGTCGCAAAGGTCGTGTGCCGTTGGGAAAAAGGTTCGGTCTCACATCCGATACGAGAAATAGGGGGGATATTCACCGATTATTAATTCGGCGAAGCAAACACTGCAAACAATACAGGAAATCATCACATCAACACAACACAAAACATTAATTTGGGTGAAAATCCTGGGCTGGTACAATACAACACCACCAACAAGGGATCTCATCCCGATATCCTGGACGATCCGGGGGAGAGGAGGGGAGAGAAAATAGAGTTAATGACCTTCAACACCACCAACAAGGTACTCTGCTCCATGTCGACGTCGAACTTCCATTGAGAAAATTTTCCGCAGAGAGATGGCAACGTCGGAGAACGAAACCATCAGGAGATCAAGAGGAAGAACGATAGCTTAAAGAGACGATCAAGGGAAGCATTCTCACTCAAATCGTGAGAATACTAGGAAAGAGGAATGATGTCAACAAACGACCAAGATGTAAACCTGAGTCGGATAGGCTAAAGGTACTAGAGGATTTCCCAACCTGAGATCAGAATCGAGACAATACGCTGCAAGCAAGGCATTGTAACGATTCCGATACTTCACACTCATCGAGATCCTAAAGTTTGATAGGGATAAGGCAAGAATAAAAAACTTACGTCACTTTTCCTGACCAGAGCATGGGTAAGGAGGAAAAAGAATCCTACTCTCCGATAGCTAACTTAGTAACTACAAAATAATTTTTCTTCTAGACTCGACTTTGGCCAGAAAAGGGATCCTACGGTCGGTAAGGCTCTGATAGCAAGTTGAAAGGCCCGATATGTGGTACTATTCCAGATCTAGATGTTTGCATCCAGATCCGGGGACGAAGCACATATCGGTCCCACCACGACATATGACAACGCCATATGCCCCCGATTTCCAACATGATATCACAACATTATAGCTACAAGGATACAACATCTCATACAATCGGCATACAACTGCCTTAATACATTACATCAGCGGAAGATACATGTCTGGGTACAGACTACAATCAAATTCCTAGTGGCAAAGGTAAAACACACCATTCCCGTAACCACACGGGTCGAGTCTCCGCAAAGTTGTCCAGAAGAAGGGTCGTAGATCTCCTCTGAAGTCCAAGATCGTTTGCATAACGTGCATAAGAGAGAAAAGAAGGGGTGAGCTATATAAACAAGTCTTGTAAGTAACTTCTCACGGTAAGATGGGGGTAGTGGTGAGGTTGCAGCCACACTAGCAATATATGAGTGGCTAACGTTCTATTTAGAGTAAGGTGAGAAGCCAAGCATTCGATGAGGAATCACCTCCAACAAGTCTTGCCATCAGCTACTTACAAAAACATAACACCTATCCTATCCTTTTCCTCCCCTTCGCATCCCAACGAAGAAGAAGCAGTCAAGGCACACACACGTTGATCAAGTTATTAAGATTATCTCAGTTGTTGTTGTCTATGAACAAGGAGTAGGTCTCAAGTCGTCCATAACCGTGGACACGGCTTCTCGAAAAGATTTAACCCTGTAGGGGTGTACCAACTGCCCATTAGAAGGCTCCGCATGCACGCCCATCTCTCTTAGTAGCTATCCATCATAGGCAACCATTTTATGATTTAGTTCCGAGAGATCCGAAACGACAGGCCCCTCTCGCTAACAACGAACAAATCCGGGTGGCCCCGGTGAGTCGACATGCAGTTCAGGAGTCGGTCGCGTCCTTGATCTAGTCTCTACCGTATTCCTCGGGTTTAGATTGCCGGTAAATTCTCACATGAGGCCGGGTCCTCAGCCAGACAGGTTGGACCAACAGGGAAACCATGTCCCCGCTGGCCTGGTTGGTTTAAAGGATGTCTGCTAGGAGCGACCCGGTAGACATATATGCATGGGTTGCAAATGGTAAATCAGCTTCGGCGACCACTATAAATGTTTGAAGCTAGGTAGGTAAGAAAAGGGGACCCCATAGTATCCCACACGCGGTTAGGCACGCTCGTCAAGAGCACAATACCCGAAACTCGGGTCCTAGGTGACTCGAATGGAACAAAGCATCCGGACGGGATAGCCTAGACCTTCCATCCTTCGTCGAATATAGTCAACATTATAATAATCATAACATACACAAAAATATAATAATGTGATAGCTCAATCCAAGGAGTAACAGGATAACAGTTGTAGAATTCTAGCATACATACTAAGCAGTGGCTGAGCAGCGAGCAATAGTAACATAGCCGAACAAGGTTTGCTGGGATGTGGAGTACATGGATGTTTGGGTTTATTTGAGAGGCATGAATATGAAGTGGTAGGATCAAGCAATCGTTCTATCCTAGACCTAGGCGCGAGTGAGCTGAAAGTTATAAGCATGATATATGCTCCCCTTTACCTCATGAGAAGATGAAACTGAAGGTGTAGTCGATCGCAAGCTCGCAACATCTCCGAGAATAACCGCGGGAGCACATAATAAGGAAACACTGTAAAAGGAAATCGACGAGCAATAATCTATTACTAAGAAGCAATCGCGAGCAAGCATCAACAAGAAGACAACACGAGACCATGCACTACGACATCACATCTATCGTTGAGAGCGGTCACTAACAGGTTAAATGAAGTACTCGTTACACACGACGATACCGCACATTTAGAATGGTTCAAGTTGTTTAGATACACAACATGAGCAAAGGTTGTTAACATGGCATCTCAAACAAACATGGCATTTCACACAAGAATGGCAAGAGTTTAAGCTTAAATTAACTATCTAATCTAGTCAATTTAAGTGGGGGGTAAAACCTCTACATGGAAGCTATTACGGATCCCACGATAATTATTGCATTTGGTACTGTTCTGTCATAAACATAATTTTATTATTTTTATTAGCAAGAAAGAGCAGCATATTCATGATATACATAAAATTCTAGTCAAGTTACATAAAAAGAACATTTTTATCGGAGCAACAGTTGAAAATATACGGCCTATTATATTTACGGTGGCATGCGGTGTAATTAGTAGGTAAACAGCATGTAAACAAGTGCAAACATGGAAAAGGAGCATATTTTATTCATCTACATGAAAAACTAAGAAATTTACATGTAGAACTCATCGCGATCCGAGCTACCATTTAAAAGATATAGCTCTTGCAATAATACAACAATATTTTGCAAAAATATAAATACAAAAAATTTAATAAAATACTATCGGGCCGAAAGCTACTATTATAGTTCTAACAGGCGAGCGATAACAACTAAACTACGCCTATGGGCGCAACATAGAAGAAAACAATTGGGCCAAGCCCATCTACCGCAACAGAAAAATAAAGAAAACAGATAAAAAAGGTGGTACTCACCTTAGAGGGTCGTGGCCCATGAGGTTCTGGGCGACGGACATGGTGGCGCTCGACTAGGGAGAGGGAGGCCACTGGGCCGCAGTGACGAGGTGGTCTGTGGGAGCGGATGGGCCACTGGGGTTGCGTCGGCCCACCAGCGGCGGTCGAGCGGACAAAGCCGCGGCTTCCTCCTGAACGGAAGGGAACCCGGCGGCGGCGCCGTTCCGGCGGCCGGCAGCGGGACAGAGGAGGCGGACTGTCGGGACCCGGGGTTAGCTTATGCAAGTCCCGCTACAACACAATCATATGGAGAGCCGAGAACCGTACCCACTTGTCTAAGCAGACAAGGCCAAGCACAGAACGTTCCCGGAAAGCATCGAACGTGAGGGGCATTCCATCCAGGCCGGATGCTCCACTGAGATGGGTCATCATCTTCCGCACACAAGTCTAAATGATCTGGGTGATGAACTCCCATACTCATAGATAAGTCGCCTCAACCATACTATCGATTGTATTATAACACTTACATAGACTTACTCCAGCCCGATCACTTAGTCGGGGTCTAGGGCGGGCTCGATCATACAACAAAGTGTGCACGTGAAAGAGTCACGAGCAATCGCATCGCGATGCCCCAAGCTGCGCACATCTAAGGGACACTTGGTGTATAAAAGACCGCCAGCCAGATCACAACTAAGGTCTCGAAAACCCATACTAAGACATGCATGTTATAATCATACACGCATCACACATGTCTAGTATGAACAGCAAATATCATTGCAATTCTCTACAAAGTTTTCAACTTTATTGATAACTCTTACAGAGTGCACACAGAGATCACAATACTGTGATCCAACATTACATGAAACATGCGGAAGCAAAGTAGGTCTGAGTACAGACAAGTTTAAAAATGGCTTAGAGAAGCCTTATTTATAAACAAGCCCTTCCACGAGGGACCAGTCGTCTGACTAGGACTACACTAGCTTGGCTTCAGTCGTCGAGCTCCAGGAAGAATCCACCTTCAAGGTCAGTGGGTTAATCTAAAACATAGAATAAGAAAATGTGAGTACAAAGTCGTACTCAGCAAGACTTACGTATGAGCTATACTACTCATGCACATGTATCAAGATAAAGGGAGGTGGGGGTTCAAATGCAGAAGTGCCAGCTTTGACTTGGCTAGTCCTGAACTACGAGTACCATACTTGAGGTAAGAAGCATACACGAGTCCACTACATGTCTCCAACCAATTACACCACTATGGTGCCTTCCTCGACTCCCCACGAGAAAGCACGCCATAGGACTCACGCTTATCTTGGCAAGTTTTATAAGTATCCGGTTCAAGTTGTCTAATAATCAAGCTAAGCTTTCCAAGGAGTCCCTTACCGCGGAGGCGGCTATTCGAATAGTTTTGTTAACCCTGCAGGGGTGTACCGCTACACACACATGACCATCAGTTACCGCCTTGGCCTCGACACCATTCAAGGGGTGTTGGCGAGGATGCTCACCACAACTGGTACCTCATAGACAATCTAGTCCAAGAAAGCCGCCTACCTGGGTTGGCTACCAGTATCGTGAACCCGACCAGTTTACCGAAGTGGACCCAGATGATGTGTGCGTGGTGCATAAGCCGGTCTCGGTTGATCCTTTCTCTCACTTATCAGCCAGGCCACAAACCTACCAGAACTCCGAACTACTGCGACATCTGGACATCAAAAGGGATGAGTTAGTAGGTTGAGAGGAGTAAGTGAGCCCAATGTGTGGTTGTACTCTTTATCTTGGATCACCACACAAGAACTCGGACATAGGGCGGTGTTCAACGAGACAACCCACTATTTCTATTCTTAGGTACTACCAAACGATTTCCAAAGAATACCGTTCCTTTGCTATCTATGGAGAAACATTTAGCAACTCCTCTAGAAATATTCTCCTTGATCCGGCGATCACCTCGTGCACGCCTTTCGGCAACTATGATTTGATCCTCCAGGGTTGGTTTCGCCACCAAGGTAGAACTATAGCCATGAGGAACAATCTCAAGATTGAGCTTGCGAAATTCCTCATGAGAAGTGGTTGACACTGTTGTAACATGAGGTTGTTACAATACGACTTACGACTTAGTGCATCAGCCATGACATTGGCTTTGCCTGGGGTGAAAGAAATTCCTAATTTATAATCTTTTATCAACTCTATCCAACGTCTTTGCCTGAGATTAAGATCTGGCTGGGTGAATATGTATTTGAGGCTTTGGTGGTCTGAATAGATCTCACAACGATTACAAAGGAGGTAATGTCTCCAAGTTTTCAGGGCATGAACTACGGAAGCGAGTTCAAGATCATGGGTAGGATAGTTCTCTTCATGTGGCCGCAACTGGCGTGAAGCATAAGCTACCACATATCTATCATGCATAAGTATGCATCCTAACCCTTGCCGTGAAGCATCACAATAGATCTCGAAATCCTTTTTGGTGTCTGGAGGCGCAAGTACGGGTGCAGAAGTCAATCTTCTTTTTAGCTCTTGAAAGGTTTCCTCGCACTTGGGAGTCCATTGGAATTTCTTATCTTTCTTGAGGAGTTCAGTTAGAGGCTTTTCAACTTTAGAAAAGTTCTCGAAGAAGCGGCGGCAATAGCTTGCCAAGCCAAGAAAACTTTTAACTTGCTTAACCGATTCAGGTGGAGTCCAGTCAAGGACGGCCTGAACTCTCTCGAGATTCACAACAATGCATTTTTCATAAATCACGTGGCCTAAGTAGGTCATTTCTGGTAGCCAAAATTCACACTTGGAGAACTTGGCATAAAGGCGGTGCTCTCGAAGTTTCATCAATACCAGCCTGAGATGTTCGGCATGTTCTTCTTCGTTATTCGAGTAGATGAGAATGTCATAAAGATAAACTACAACAAATTTATCCATGTACTCCATGAAGATCGAATTCATCATGCGCGAGAAAGTGGCGAGGGGCATTGGTTAAACCGAAGGACATGACGGTGTACTCGTAAAGACCATAACGAGTAGTGAAAGCCGTTTTTGGAATGTCCTCGTTTCGGATTTCTATTTGATGATAACCTAATCTCAAATCCATCTTGGAGAAGACAGAGGATCCAGCAAGTTGATCATAAAGATCATTGATCCTGGGAAGTGGGTACTTGTTCTTTACCATCGCTAGATTTAGCGGGCGATAGTCTACGCACAAACTTTTTGTTCCATCTTTCTTCGTTACGAACAGAACGGGGCAACCCCATGGCGATGGGCTAGGGCGGATGAACCCTTTTTCCAACAAAGCTTCAAGTTGGATTTTAAGCTCATCTAACTCACGTGGGGCCATTTTGTATTGGCGTTTGGAAATTGGAGTTGTACCTGGCATAAGATCCACTATGAACTCTACGCATCTGTCGGGTGGCATGCCCGACAACTCTTCAGGAAAGACATCCGGGAAGTCACGAACCACCGGAATATCTTCAAGGTCGGGAAGGGGAAGCACATTCAAAGAATGTATCTGGGTTCTCGATCTTGGTGAGGAGTAATCTATTGTCTGGCCTGAAGGTTGGGTGAGTCTAACTGACTTGGCTTTACAATCAAGAAAAGAATTTTGTCTTGATAACCAATCCATACCAAGGATGACATCAATGTCTAAAGACTTGAGGGATATGAGTGAAGCAAGGAATACTAAACCCTCAATTGAAATTTGATTACCATGGCTTACTCTATTAGTTTGCCATCTTGACCCTGGAGTTTGAATTATCATTGGGGTGGACAATTCAACAAAGGAAAACTCATGACGAAGTGCATAACTTTCCGACATGAATGAGTGGGATGCTCCTGGATCGAAAAGAACGGAAGTAGGAACATAATTGACTGGGAGCGTACCAAGAATGACGTCAGAAGTATCGTTAGTCTCTTCAGCTGAGATCTGGTTCACACGTCCACGATTGGCGGGAGGAGCGGGTTTGGTAGTGAAGACCTTCGAGGGTGGCTTTCCACGACCATTCCTGTTACCCCCGGCACGGGGTGGAGCATTCTGATTTTGGAGCTGGTTCTGGGGACACTCGCGAGAGTAGTGGCCTGCCTGGCTACACTTGCAGCAGGCTCCAAAGACAGTGCGGGGAGCTAGGTTGTTACGTGGAGCTGGGTGGAACGAAGCTGGTGGACGAGGCGCCACATAGGATGGCCTCGGTGGGTTGTTCTGGCGGAACATGATGTTGGGGATCCAGATCTTGCGCTTCTGAGAGCCTGAGCTGGATGAACCATCGTCTCTAGGGTGCTTGCGGCAATCATTGGGGGTGTTCATGTCCTCCGCCTTGATGGCCTTGTTAACAAGGACCTGGAAGGTGGCGAATTCATGTAGGTTGATCTCACGACGGAGTCCGAAATTGAGTCCACGGCGGAACCTCTCTTGCTTCTTGGCGTCGGTGGAGACCTCTTCAGTAGCATAACAAGCCAGTCGGTTGAATTCACGACTAAACTTGTCAACAGTCCTCCTGCCTTGGGTGAGGTTGCATAACTCCTCACGCTTGCGGTCCATAAGACCCTTTGGAATGTGGTGCTCACGGAATGAAGTGCAGAACTCATCCCAAGTTGCGGGTGGTTCAGCGGGACGCATGTTCAGGAAATTCTCCCACCAAGAGCTAGCTGCACCCTCGAGGTGGTAGGTGGCATAGCTGACCCTGTCACCGTCTGCAACATGGCCTTCCTAGAACTTCCCCTCGATGCTGCGAAGCCAGTCATCGGCGTCAAGGGACTCAGTGGAGTAGCTGAAAACCGGGGGATGAAGTCGTATGAAGTCATTCAAAGACACCAACTCGTTGCACTGTTGAGTGGTGTTATGGGAAATGATCTCCAGAAACTGGTGAGAGGATCGGCGGTTCCTCTCAACCTCCATCAGAACCTTTTATCACCATCTTGGGTGGCGGTGGAAGATTGCCTTCCTCCGGATCATTCCCACGACCATGCGCACGACCAAGCTGGCCACGGGTTCCTTGAGACATCCGAAAGGTTAAAACCAAAGTCAAACAGAGTTGATTGGAAGAGTCTAAACAAGGTATTGAAGGTACTGGAAGAATCACAGAGCAAAGGAAGAAATCATCTTGACAACATGGTGATAAAAGCATAGAAGCCATATATACACAAGTTGTCATACAAACTGACGGGGATCAACCCCAGCAAATCCCATGGTCAGGGACCCTGGGTTAGTCATAGAGATAGCACAGGCTGGAAGATACTTGTCGGCTAACAGGAGAAGCACTTCCTGCTCGATATTATTACGTGATGGGGCGATTACAGTGGAGGCCGAGGCGAGTTCTCGCAAGGCAAAGATGAGTAGATGCGTATTGTGTTGATCTGGACGTCTCCCCTCCCAGCCTTTATATATTAGGCCAGGTCTCGGGGAGTCCATGCTAGGTTACAGTAGATGGTTTCCTAGTTCTAGTCTTGCCTTGTACGCCAAGTTGCACCTTCCATGTTAGTCACGGACTCCTACGTCGGTGCCTGGTTAGGCCAATTGTGGGCTTGTCGTAGCTTCCCGGTGGGCCTTCTATCTTCACATGTAGGAGTCGTGGGGTCACCCCCTCGTCAGTAGCCCCTGATTGCCTGGGGGACTCGAAGAGTCACGCAGGGACTCAAATTCTTCTGCGCTTTATTGTCTGTAAGCGTGGCATCGCCACGGGTCGCTGGCAGTTTTGAGCCATGAAAATATCTGTCTCGAGGGATTGCTAAGCTGAAAGGGCCCAAGGAGTCGACTGGTCGAGCCTTGGTGAATTGTGCTAGTGACAAATACCATAGTAGCCCAATCAAGCACACGTCCCTCGACATGAACTTGGAACACTGGTTTCAAGCAAAGTCATGCCGCTGCAGGTCTTATAGGATCAATTGCTTCCAGTCTAAGCACATAGCCTGAGCGCGTCCGCTCGGCTTTTTCTATCATGCGAGCGCATGGAAAAGGCCGGGAGTAAAATCGCTCTGCGGCAAGTCCCGGCCCGGCCGTTCTGTGCAGCGGGGTCTTACCTACACGCTAAGCTTGCATGGCATCTGGGTACAGTGTGTCGTAGCCCAGGTATAATACTTTTTGTTTTGAGGCACGGAACCTGATTTAGCAATGCACCCACTTGGAATAAACAATCAAGTGAGCTGTTTTAGTCGTCACTCGCGGAGATTGTAGCGATCTCAGGCGAGGAAAATAAGATGGCACCCACTCGGAATACCGTCGAGTGCGCGAGTAAGTCATGCTTGCTGACTTGCTGAGTTTTTTTCTACGAGTGGTCACTCGAATGCTTTTCTGCTCTTTGGGTGAGGGAGCACCCGAACTCTGAGAGTATTTTGTGTCTGCTGGTGCGAGTGATCACTCGAGCACATCTTTGCTTTCTGGGTGAGGGAGCACCTGAACTCTGAGAGTGTGTTGTTTTTTGCTAGTGCGAGTGATCACTCGAGCACCTTTTGTCTTCTAGGTGAGGGAGCACCCAAACTCGAAAGGGTACTCCCGATGGGAGTAAGAATTTTTTAACGTCAGAAAATTTGGACATGTAGCTGGTTGTTGGAATCGTTTGGTTTTTCCAAACTGCTTTTACCTTGATCCGTTCCCTTTGGTATGCCGTGCCGATATGCATTGCCATGCTGTTTGATGACGTATGATGATGATTGATTTTTTTGTTTGATCCGTCACGTCTTCTGTACTGTCATAATGATGAGTTGGGCGTCGCGCTGCCTATTGCATGTTGGATTTCCATGGCTTTGTATGGGAAACCGGCGAGATTTGACGCGTCCTGCAAATATGTCGGGACCCGGAATATGCGTATGTCATTCCAGTCACAACTCAATCACATGGAGAGCTGAGAGCCTTACCCACTTGTCTAAGCAGACAAGGCCAAGCACAGAAAACTCTCGGAAAGCATCGTACGTGAGGGGCATCCCATCCAGGCGGGATGATCAACTGAGATGGGTCCTTATCGCCCGCTCACAAGTCTAAATGATTATGGGTGGTGAAATCCCATACTCATAGACAAGTCGCCTCAACCATACTATTGATTGTATTATAACACTTACATAGACTTACTCATGCCCGATCACTTAGTCGGGGTCTAGGGCGGGCTCGATCATACAACAAAGTGTGCACGTGAAAAGAGTCACGAGCAATCGCATCGCGATGCCCGAAGCTGCGCACATCTAAGGGCCACTTGGTGTATAAAAGACCGCCAGCCAGGTCACAACTAAGGTCTCGAAAACCCATACTAAGACATGCATGTTATAATCATACACGCAGCACACATGTCTAGTATGAACAGCAGGTATCATCACATAACTCTACAAAGTACTTCTTTATTGACTTACACATAGAGCATACAAAGATCACATGTCTGTGATCAACATTACATCATACAACGGAAGCAAATTAGGTCTGGGTACAGACAAGTTTAACAAATGGCTTAGAGAAGCCTTGTAAACATACATGCCCTTCCACGAGGGACCAGACTGCTGTCCGGAACTATACTACCAAGGTCAACGTCGAGCTTCACGAAGGTGACTCCATCGGGGTGGCTGGGTTCTCATCTAAAACATAGAATAAGCAAACGTGAGTAAAAAGTCGTACTCAGCAAGACTTACATCAGAACTATACTACTCATGCTCAAGTTTCAAGGTAAAGGAGGTGGGGTTCAACAAAGCAGAAGTGCCAGCTTTGACTTGGCTAGTCTTGTACTACGAGTACCAGACTTGAGGTAAGAAGCGTACACGAGTCCACTACCAAGTCTCCAACCAATACACCACTATGGATACTTCTTCAACTTCCCCACGAGGAAGCACGCCATAGAACTCATGCTTATCTTGCGAGTTTTAGAAGTATCCATTCAAGTTTTTTAATAATCAAGCACAGCTTTCCAAGTAGTCCATGACCGCGGACGCGGCTATTCGAATAGTTTTGTTAACCCTGCAGGGGTGTACCGCTACACACACATGACCATCAGTTACCGCCAGGTCTCGGCACCATTCAAGGGGTGTCGGCGTGGATGTTCACCACAACACTTCGCCCACAGCTCCGTTCTAGTTCAAGGAGTCAACTGTCTGAGTTCCAAACCCAACTGGGGTTCCGACCGAGCTTCCAATCAGGACTCAAACCATGTAGGCACGACTGACAATCCCACCTCGACGGATGGTTCTCCGCTTGACAAGCCATGTTATACAAGCCCTACCATGAATGCCACATTTCATTTCCTTTATCTTTCTATGCATATGCCGAATGGAAATCCCGAACTATGTGTGACTCCTGGACTTGGATCGGGGTGAGTTACTAGGTCGAGAGGGGTCAGTGAGCCCAATGTGTGGTTGTACTCTTTGTCGCCGTGTTGTCCAGAAGACTCTGCAGCGACGACTCCTTCGACCTGCAGCATCAATTCGAGCTCATCCCCACCCTAGGTGCCGCCTGCATCTTCGAGTCACCGCCGGCCGCCGCCAACTCTGACGAGGAATTCGTCGACTCCGGCCTCCCTCCGGCTTCCCCAAGAGCTCCATCGTGTCTACCGTGAGCTTCTCCTCGTTTTCCCCCTCCTAGCACCCCTCCCCGTGATCCCTGCCGCCCTTTGCCGTGTCCAGCAGCTCAGTCCGCCGCAAAGCTCGTCGTCGGCCTCGTATCCGGCCACCCCCTTGTCGCCCACATGTCCCAGCCGACGCGCACGAGCAATGGCTCGCGTTTGGTGCCTCTGGCGCACCAAACGGTGGCCCGAGCCGCCGCCCGTGCGGGCTCCGGCGTGGCTTCTGGCCACTGGGGTTGAGCCGCCGGCGAGCGCGCTGACGTGGCCGTCATTAGGGTCCTAACCCCTCGGGTTAGTTGACCCTAGGTCAATGACATGTGGGGCTAGCCCACTAATTAACCCCCTCGGGTTAATTTTAAACAGGGAATTAACCCCACTGTCTATGACAGCCTCACCCCACCAGTCAGCCCCCCCCCACGTCATGATGACGCAATGATGACGCATTAAATAAAAAGATTTTAAAAGAAATCCAGAAATTACACAAAATGTATTAAACTTCTAAAATTCATAGAAAATTCATAATAACTCCAAATTGGACAAGTAATATATGAAAAATGATCAGCAGAAAATAATCTATCCAACTTTCAACCATGTTTGAGTTGATTTTAAATTGAGACCAGTAGCTTTTGCTATTTGGTTTAGTTGGAATTAAATCAAATTAAATTCAAATGCTACTCCAACTTCAACCAATGCAATGCAAATATGATCACTTGTACATCAGAGGCATATCACACACATGATCACATGATTTACAATGAACAAACATTAGCAAATGCAAGTTGACCTAATTTGAATACCATTTGGAGTTTGAATTTGAATTAACTTTTCAAATCAACTTCAATTAACATGTGAAAAATTTAACCTAGGTCACATCAATACCTTTCACATCATGTGACAACATAAACATGTGCTTGTGCATTTAAATTAAATGTTGGCCCCCTTTGTTGATGATTGTGCCGATAACAGTGCCCCCGAGACGGTGATCACCCCCGAAGGAGAAGAAGTTCGTTAAACCCCGTGTATCGTCAGCAAGGCAAGCAAACCCCATTGATCATGTCTATAAAATCCCAATTCCCTCTCAGTCTCGCTTATGCATGTTTAGGAGATCACCTTGTATTGATTCTACCGCAAATTTGAACCCATATCCGATGCATGACCTATCATCTTGTCACAGTAGTAAGCAAACCACAATCCTAGCTGATAGAGTAGTTGATTGATATCATGTGGCCCTGAAACTTTTAAAGCTTATTGCATGCTTAGTGTTTACAATGAGGATGCTTTTGATGTGAGTCGGGATGATAATGAACATGGTGTTGATGAAAGTGAAACTGTGTTGGTGAATCTACCCTAATACAAGGTGAACGATGAGAGGCTGTGTAGGAGTACACAATGGGTTGTCTCGTTGAACACCGCCTTAAGCCCGAGTTCTTGTATGGTAATCCGAGACAAAGAGTACAACCACACATTGGGCTCACTGACCCCTCTTGACCTAGTAACTCACCCCGATCCAAGTCCAGGAATCACACCTAGTTCGGGATTTCCATTTGGCATATGCATAAAAAGGTAAAGGAAATGAAATGTGGCATTCATGGTAGGGCTTGTAGAACATGGCTTGTCAAGCGGAGAACCATCCGTCGAGGTGGGCTTGTCAGTCGTTCCTACATGGTTTCAGTCCTGATTGGAAGCTCGGCCGGAACTCTAGTTGGGTTTCGAACTCAGACAGTTGACTCCTTGGACTAGAACGGAGCTGTGGGCGAAGTGTTGTGGTGAACATCCACACCGACACCCCTTGAATGGTGCCGAGACCTGGCGGTAACTGGTGGTCATGTGTGTGTAGCGGTACACCCCTGCAGGGTTAACAAAACTATTCGAATAGCCGCGTCCGTGGTCATGGACTACTTGGAAAGATGTGCTTGGTTATTAGACAACTTGAACGCATACTTCTAAAACTCGCAAGATAAGCGTGAGTGCTATGGCGTGCTTCCTCGTTGGGAAGTCGAGGAAGTATCCATAGTGGTGTATTGGTTGGAGACTTGGTAGTGGACTCGTGTACGCTTCTTACCTCAAGTCTGGTACTCGTAGTACAGGACTAGCCAAGTCAAAGCTGGCACTTCTGCTTTGTTGAACCCCACCTCCTTTACCTTGAAACTTGAGCATGAGTATTATAGTTCTGATGTAAGTCTTTCTCAGTACAACTTTGTACTCACGTTTTCTTATTCTATGTTTTAGATGAGAACCCAGCCCCCGCGATGGAGTCACCTTCGTGAAGCTCGACGTTGACCTTAGTAGTATAGTTCCAGACAGCAGTCTGGTCCCTCGTGGAAGGGCATGTATGTTTACAAGGCTTCTCTAAGCCATTTGTTAAACTTGTCTGTACTCAGACCTAATTTGCTTCCGTTGTATGATGTAATGTTCATCACAGACATGTGATCTTTGTATGCTCTATGTGTAAGTCAATAAAGAAGTACTTTGTAGAGTTATGTGATGATACCTGCGGTTCATACTAGACATGTGTGTTGCGTGTATGATTATAACATGCATGTCTTAGTACGGGTTTTCGAGACCTTAGTTGTGATCTGGCTGGCGGTCTTTTATACACCAAGTGGCCCTTAGATGTGCGCAGCTTGGGGCATCGCGATGCGATTTCTCGTGACTCTGTCACGTGTACACTTTGTTGTATGATCAATCCCTCCCTAGACCCCGACTAAGTGATCGGGCTAGAGTTTGATTATGTGAGGGTTATGATTCAATCGATAACATGGTTGAGGCGACTTGTCTATGAGTATGGGATTTCACCACCCATAATCATTTAGACTTGTGAGCGGGAGATGAGGACCCATCTCAGTTGATCATCCGGCCTGGATGGGATGCCCCTCACGTACGATGCTTTCGGAGAGTGTTATGTGCTTGGCCTTGTCTGCTTAGACAAGTGGGTACGACTCTCGGTTCTCCATGTGATTGAGTTGTGACTGGAATTACATACGCATATTCCGGGTCCCGACGGACTTGGTATCAGAGCAGGACTGTCTGTAGGATTATTCAACCCTTGGTCGAAGTCGAGTCTAGCCTTTATAGTTATATAGTTACTTGGGTATAAGGGAACAACATAAGGCTTCTTTTACTCCTTACCCTCATCGATCTGAGTTCTGAGTCACCCTCATCTTGTTCTACGGGAACATAGGACTAGGCTCATCTATGTCTTCCTAGAACATCTCGTTGATTGCTTCTTGATAGCCGTAGTATTGTTGTGGTTGTCCAGAGTCTACGTTCTGTTGAGTTCCTTGAAGAAGTTCTGTACAATTTCTTCGAGGTTGTTTCATTTTCTATACTGGTGTAGCCATTATGCTGCCCGATTTATTCCGTGTTTCTAGGAATCTTTGCCTTTGCGTTACAATCTTTTCCTCCTGGTCATGTCCTCTTATCTTTGATTCCATTGTAAAACCTGTTCTGATTGTTGATTGCTATCACACAGGATGTCAGGTGGAACTCATAGTGCTGTTCTTCAAAATCAAGGCCGTGATCGGAATCGAAGTGATGATGATCCTCCTCCACCGCCTTCTGCGGCGGAAATCATGATGGAAGCTGAACGGAATCGATGTGATCAAACACGCCTTCTGGAGCTCATCGAGCAGAATACCGCTCGTCAGCGCAATGTGGTTGTCAGCATTCAGAATATCATCCTCCTCAAGCCACAGGTATTTCGATGTTCCTCCGAGCCCCTTGAAGCTGATGATTGGCTCCGTTCCATCGAGCGTAAGCTTGAGACGACGCATGTTGCTCCCACTGATCGTGTGATGTTTGCGGTATACTTCCTGGAAGGTGCTGCTGGTGAATTGTGGGAGAACTATGTTGCAATGCAACCTGATGGTCACGTAGTGACTTGGCAACAATTCCGTGATGCCTTCCGAGGGTACCACATTCTGGATGAGATGATGGAAAGAAAGAAGGAAGAGTTTTGCAATCTTACTCAGGGAGATAGGTCCATCCACGAGTATATGACTGAGTTCAACCATCTTGCTCGTTATGCCCAAGTGGATATATCCACTGATGCCAGGAAGCAAGCAAGGTTCCGCAAGGGAATTAGCCCTGTTATTCGTCATGATCTCAATCTTCATGAGTTTGTCAACTTTGAGGATTTAGTCAATAGATCCTTCAGAGCTGAGTATGGAAATGAGGTGTTCAAAGAGTCTCGCAAGCATGCTCGTGAGTTTGCTCCATCTTCTAGTTCGGCCCCTCAGAAACGCTGGATTTGGATTCCAACTAGTGCCATTCCTTCACACATTTTTGCAAGGCCATCCTATTTGGTGCCTCAACCTCCTCCACAAAACACGAATCCCAACAGCTATGGTAGTGAGCCTTCCATCCTTGCTCCACCCCCTGACACCAGAATTTGCTACAAGTGTGGTCAGCCTGGCCACATCGCAGGGAAATGTTCATTGTCGGTGAAAGTTGATCCTCGTCCAAGACATGATGTCACCCCACCCAAGCCTTCCAAAGCTAAGTCTTCACAGAAATCAACCTCCACCTCCTTGCAAGCAAAATCCTTAGCCACTGTTGGTGGTTGTGTGAACCAAATCTCAGTTGCGGAAGCTACTGATACTTCTGACGTCATCATTGGTACGCTCCCAGTCAATCATGTTCCCGCCTCCGTTATTTTAGATCCAGGAGCTTCTCATTCATTCATGTCAGAGAGTTATGCACTTCGTCATGAGTTCTCCTTTGAAGAAATGTTTTCTCCAATGATCATCCAAACTCCTGGTTCAAAGTGGCAAACTAATAGAGTAAGCCATGGTAATCAAATTGCAATTGAGGGTTTAGTATTCCTTGCTTCTCTTATAGCCCTCAAGTCTTCAGACATTGATGTCATCTTAGGTATGGATTGGTTATCAAGACAGAATGCTTTTCTTGATTGTAAAGCCAAGTCAGTTAAACTTACCCATCCTTCAGGCCAGACCATTGACTACACATCACCCAGCTCTAGAATCCAGATGCATACTTTGAATGGGCTTCCCCTTCCCGACCTTGAAGATATTCCGGTGGTTCGTGACTTCCCGGATGTCTTTCCTGAAGAACTGCCAGGAATGCCTCCTGACAGATTTGCAGAATTCATTTTAGATCTTGCCCCAGGAACCGCCCCAATTTCCAGACGCCCATACAAAATGGCCCCACGTGAGTTAGCTGAGCTTAAAATCCAACTTGAAGCTTTGTTGGCAAAAGGCTTCATCCGCCCTATCTCATCGCCATGGGGTTGCCCCGTTCTGTTCGTATCGAAGAAAGATGGAACAGAAAGGATGTGCGTAGACTATCGCCCGCTAAATCTAGCGACGATAAAGAACAGGTACCCACTTCCCAGGATCAATGATCTTTATGATCAACTTGCTGGATCCTCGGTCTTCTCCAAGATGGATTTGAGATTAGGTTATCATCAAATCAAAATCAGAAACGAGGACATTCCCAAAACGGCTTTCACTACTCGTTATGGTCTTTACGAGTACACCGTCATGTCCTTCGGTTTAACCAATACCCCTGCTACTTTTTCACGCATGATGAACTCGATCTTCATGGAGTATTTGGACAAGTTCGTCGTGGTTTACCTCGATGACATCCTTATATACTCAAAGAACGAAGAAGAACATGCCAAGCATCTTAGGCTGGTATTGATGAAACTTCGAGAGCATCGCCTTTATGCCAAGTTCTCTAAGTGCTAATTTTTGCTACCAGAAGTGACCTACTTAGGCCATGTGATTTCTGCGAAAGGCATTGCTGTCAATCCCGAGAGAGTTCAGGCCGTCCTTGATTGGACTCAACCTGAATCGGTTAAGCAAGTTAGGAGTTTTCTTGGCATAGCAAGCTATTGTCGCCGCTTCGTGGAGAACTTCTCCAAAGTTGCAAAGCCTCTGACTCAACTCCTCAAGAAAGATAAGAAATTCGAATGGACTCCCAAGTGCGAGGAAAACTTTCAAGAGCTAAAAAGAAGATTGACTTCTGCACCCGTACTTGCGCCTCCAGACACCAAAAAGGATTTCGAGATCTTTTGTGATGCTTCATGGCAAGGGTTAGGATGCATACTTATGCAAGATATACATGTGGTATCTTATGCTTCACGCCAGTTGCGTCCACATTTAGAGAACTATCCTACCCATGATCTTGAACTCGCTGCCTTAGTTCATGCCCTGACAACTTGGCGACATTACCTCCTTGGTAATCGTTGTGAGATCTATTCCGACCACCAAAGCCTCAAATACATATTCACCCAGCCAGATCTTAATCTCAGGCAAAGACACTGGATTGAGTTGATAAAAGATTATGACTTAGGAATTTCTTACACCCCAGGCAAAGCCAACGTCATGGCTGATGCACTAAGTCGTAAGTCGTATTGTAACAACCTCATGTTACAATAGTATCAACCACTTCTTCATGAGGAATTTCGAAAGCTCAACCTCGAGATTGTTCCTCATAGATCTCTTTTCAACTTGGCGGCGAAAGCAACACTTGAGGATCAAATCATAGTTGCCCAAAGGCGTGCACGAGGTGTTCGCCGGATCAAGGAGAACATTGCTAGCGGAGTTGCTAAATGTTTCTCCACAGATAGCAAAGGAACAGTATTCTTTGAAAATCGTTTGGTAGTACCTAAGAATAGGGATCTAAGGCAACTCATCCTCAAAGAAGCCCATGACACACCCTCTCGATTCATCTCGGTAGCACAAAAATGTACCGAGATCTACGCCAGAGATTTGGGTGGACTAGGATGAAGAGATACATTGCTCTATTTGTTGCTGAATGTGATGTTTGTTGTCGCATTAAGGCAGAACACCAAAGACCTGCTGGTACACTTCAACCTTTGCCTATTCCCGAGTGGAAATGGGACAAAGTCGGTATGGACTTCATCACCGGCTTTCCAAAAACCCAGAAAGGAAACGATGCCATCTTCATTTTCATTGACCGACTTTCCAAAGTTGCTCACTTCCTTCCTGTTCGCGAGTCTATAACTGCTAGCCAGTTAGCGGACTTGTATGTCTCTAGAATTGTGTCTCTTCATGGTGTTCCTTTGGAAATCAATTCTGATCGTGGTAGCCTTTTCACCTCTAGATTTTGGGGTAGCCTTTTGATAGTTCGTCCTTGATCTTCCTTGGGTCTGGCTGGAGGACGTTTTCTCGCCAGTTGAATTTGCGCGGTGGGGACAGCCTTTGTTGTTGTTTTGACGGCGAAGATTCTGTTATTATCCGCGTGTTTGATGCTGGGGGCAACCGTATGGATCCATACTGTGAGGAGACGAGAAGCGGCGATTCTGATGGCTCGAGTGGTGGTTCGCCTGCTTCTCCTATTTCTTCGTCTTCGGCTGATCCCTCGGGCGATGGTGTTTGCTCTTCTAGTTCTAAGGAAGAACTGACGTCAAGTCAGTCATGAAGTGGCAGCGGCAGTAGGCGAGGCACCTTGTAGAACTGGAGGACAACGAGCTTCTCCCTCGCCGGATAGGCTGCTACTTTGTATGTGATGATGCCCGCCTGGTTGTGGTACGAAAGTGCCAATTATCTCAGCATGAGCACACATGTAGAAGTTGAAATGTAGCCCAGCTTGTAGTTCCGTAGGTCCTTCTGTAACGACAAACTGTCGTTTCGACTTCTTTGTAATGAAATGTCTTTGACTCCTTTGTAATGAGAATGTCTTCAACTCCTTTGTAATGTGAATGTCTTCGACTCCTTTGTAATGAGAATGTCTTCGACTCCTTTGTAATGAAAATGTTTTCGACTCCTTTGTAATGAAAATGTCTTCGACTCCTTTGTAAATGGGTAATGTCTTCCCGGGTGTGCGCAAGCACTCCCGATGGGAGTAGCCCCCGAGGCTGCGTTTGATTTGCAGAATCAAGCATAGGCTTTATGAATTTTTTCCTCACTAGTTTGTAGCTTGTCTTTGAATCTTTCCAAGTTTAGATCGGGTGCGCGTCAGCGCTCCCGATGGGAGTAGCCCCCGAGTCTTTAGGCGATCGCTTGCGATCGGGTGAAGACTAAAGATGCGACTTTCCCTTGACTGCTTTGTTGTTTGGCGATAGTCGCATTTTTAGCGAAGGTATTCGCGTTTGCGAAGATAGCGTCTCTCGTGGGGAGTTCTAGGCTCGAGCCCCCGAGTGCTTTGTAAGAAAAGGTCGCGTTTGCGAAGATAGCTTCTCTCGGGGGGGGGGGGGGGGGTTCTTGGCTCGAGCCCCCGAGCGCTTTGTAATTAAAGGTCGCGTTTGCGAATATAGCGTCTCTCGGGGGGAGTTCTTTGGCTCGAGCCCCCGAGCACTTTGTAATTAAAGGTTGCGTTTGCGAAGATAGCGTCTCTCGGGGGGGGGGGGGGTTCTTTGCTCGAGCCACCGAGCGCTTTGTAATTAAAGGTCGCGTTTGCGAAGATAGCGTCTCTCGGGGGGAGTTCTTTGGCTCGAGCTCCCGAGTGCTTTGTATGTAAGAGTGCTTTGGGCAACATTGTTTTATTCCTTCAAATTTTACATGTGTTGCCGATTGGTACTGCTGTCGATATCTTGATAATGTCTAGAGGACTATGGGTAGAACAGGCGTAGGTTCGCTACGTTCCATGGATTTCCCACGTCCTCGTTAGTTTTTGGATTATGCAGTCTGTATGCTCCTCCTCCAATGACTTCTGAGATGATGAATGGTCCTTCCCATTGTGGGGCAAGTTTGTGCACTTTTTCCTGTATTAGTTGTAGCACAAGGTCTCCTTGATTGAATGATCTGGTCCGTAGGCGACCGCTTTGATAGATGCGCAGCTTGTCCTGGTATCCTTCAGATTTTGTGAGGGATGTGTCTCATGCTTCGTTTGCTATCTCTTTGTCGTTCTGCAACGCTTCTTATGCCTCTTCCTCTTCGTACCCTGAGACTCTGGGTGCTCCGAATTTTAGGTCGTGCGGTAGCACTGCTTCTGCCCCGTATACCAAGAAGAAAGGCGTATATTGGGTTGAGTTGTTTGGGGTGGTGCGTAGGTTCCATAGGACTGCGGGGAGCTCCTCTATCCAGTTGCCTGCGGCCTGTTCGAGTGGTGCTAGGAGTCGCTTCTTTAATCGTCCGCATACTAAGCCGTTTGCTTTTTCCACTTGGCCATTAGACTGCGGGTGTGCGACTGATGCGTAGTTGATTTTGATGCCCAACTCTTGACAGAAGTTTTGGAACTCTGCTGCCGTGAAGTTGGTACCATTGTCTGTGATGATGTTGTGTGGTACTCCGAATCTGAAGATGATTGATTTGATGAAGTTGACTGCTGTTAGGGATGTTGAGCTGGTGATTGGTACTGCCTCGATCCATTTGGTGAATTTGTCGACTGCGACCAGCAGGTGTGTTCTTCCTCCTTTTGATGATTTCTTGAGTGGGCCTGCCATGTCGAGTCCCCATGTGGCGAATGGCCATGATAACGATATGGTTTTGAGTTCTGATGCTGGGGCGTGCGGCCTGCTGGCGAACTTTTGGCAGGCGATGCAACGCCGTACGATATCCTCTGCATTTCTCATGGAGATTGGCCAATGGAATCCTGCTCGAAAGGCTTTTGCCACGAGTGCTCGACTGCTGGCATGGTGGCCGTAGGTGCCTTCATGAATCTCCAGTAGTAGGGTTTTGCTGTCTTCCTCGTCTATGCACTTTTGTAGGACCTGGGAAATGCTGTGCTTGTAGAGCTGTCTGTTAATTACTGTGAATTCTTTGGATCGTCGACTGATGCGTCGGGCTTCTGCAACGTCTTGTGGTAGGGTGCCTTCGATTAGGAATCAAAGAAAAGGTCTTGCCCAGGCCGGGTCTTCGAGTGTTGCTGGTGCTTCAACTTCGATTGCTTGGCTGTTTGTAGAGTCAGTTGCGCTCGTTGCCACCACCTGTGTTGGCTCATTTGTGTCGTCTTCTTCTGCGACTGCTTTGGGCTCCGCTGGCTTTGCTTTTATTGATCTCTGATTGATGCTTTCGAGAAAAATGCTTGGTGGTATTGGTCCTCGAGTCGATCCGATGTTCGCAAGTTCGTCGGCTTTTGTATTGTTTGCTCTGGGGATGTAGTTGAGTTCACAGCCGTCGAATCCTCCTTCTAGCGCGTTGTAGAGCTTCTGGTAAGCTTCGATGTTGTCTGCGACTGCGTTATAGTCTCTCATCGCCTGCTGGACGACGAGGTTTGAGTCGCCATAGATCGATAGGCGAGTGGCACCGCAGGTTTTTGCCATGCGCATGTCATGAATTAGCGCCTCGTACTCTTCTTCATTGTTGGAGGCGTTGCTGAAGTTGATATGGAGGATGTATTTTAGCTTTGTTCCTTTGGGGGAGACTAGGACGATGCCTGCTCCGGCTCCTTGCTGTCTTTTTGATCCATCGAAGTACATTGTCCATGAGTTGGACAAGTCTGGGGGCCCTGGTGTTTGGACTTCTTCCCACTCGACCAGGAAGTCTGGGAGTACTTGGGATTTGATTGTTGTTGGGTGTTTGAACTGTAAGTCTCGCGAGCTAAGCTCCATGTTCCACTTAGCGACTCGACCGGTCGCGCCGGGATTGTTGAGGATGTCCACGAGTGGTGCACTGCTCACGATTGTGATGGAGTGTTCGTCGAAGTAGTGCGATACTTTCCTAGAGGTCATGATGATGGCGAGCATGAGCTTCTGGTAATGTGGGTACCGCTGTTGTGGCTTCGTGAGTAGCGTGCTTCGATAATAAATTGGTCTTTGGATGCTCTGGATTTTGCCTTCTTTTGCACGCTCGACGACAAGCACTGTGCTCACGACGCTACTGCGTGCTGCTGTGTAGAGATACAACTTTTCCATTTCTTTAGGCACCGCCAAGATTGGTGGGGTAGAGAGGGTCTTCTTCAAGTCTGTGAATGCATTGCTGGCTTCCTCGGTCCACTCTAATTTTTCTCCTTTCCTCAGCAGTTTGTAGAAAGGTAGGGTCCTTTTGCCTAGCCTGCTGATGAAGCGGCTCAATGTTGTGTGCTTTCCTGTGAGCTGCTGTATTCCTCTGATGTTGGTTGGCCTTTGCATTTGGCGATTGCTTGAACCTTTTCAGGGTTTGCTTCGATTCCTCGAGCAGAGACCATTTACCCGAGTAACTTTCCGGCTGGGATGTTGAACACGCATTTTTTAGGGTTCAGCTTGATCATGTACTTGTTGAGGGCCGCGAACGTCTCGCGGAGGTCGTCGAGTAGTGTGTTTGCGCTGTAGGTTTTGATGACAATGTCATCTACATAGACCTGGACGTTCCTTCCGATCTGGTTTCTCATACATGCTTGCATCATCCGCTGGTACGTGGCTCCGACATTTTTCAGTCTGAAGGGCATAGTTTGGTAACAGAATACTCCGTAGGGGGTGATGAACGAGGTGTGCTCTTCATCTTCTTCCTTCATCCTAATCTGATTGTACCCTGAGTATGCGTCGAGGAAAGATAGGAGGTCACATCCTGCTATGGAGTCGATTATTTGATCGGTTCTTGGCAGGGAGAAGTGGTCTTTTGGGCAGTGCTTGTTGATAGGCCCATAGTCGACGCACATCATCAGTACCTCGATGTCCTTTTTAGGGACTAGGACTGGGTTTGCTATCCATGTTGCTTTCTTTGTCTCTCTGATGAACTATGCGTCGAGTAGTCGATTGACTTCTTCTCCGATTGCTCTGCTTTTGGGCTCTGAGAACCGTCGCAACGCCTATTTTACTGGCTTCGTGTTTGGCTTGATGTGGGGCGCGTGTTCCACGAATTCTCGTGGTATCCCTGGCATGTCGGCTAGGCACCAGGCGAAAATTTTCCATTCTTCACGAAGGAAAGTTATGAGGGCGGTTGCTTGCTCTTCTGGAAGGTGGGCATATATGCGGATTGTCTTCTCTGGGTCTGTCGGGTGTACTTGGTGTGTGATCGTGTCGCTGTCGACGCTGAAATCGCGACGAAATTCCTTTGTCTCGCTTCTGTTTGCTAGTGGAAATATGCTTTTGTCCGTCACCATGGCTATTTCTTGGAGCTGTTCTTGGGCTCTGAATGTGTCGGAGACTTTGTGGAAGTCGCGGTCGCACTGGTCCGATTTGATGAAGCTTCCCTTGACTGTGATGATTCCTGCAGGTCCTGGCATCTTGAGCTTGAGATATGCATAGTGTGGAACCGCCATGAACTGTGCGAACGTCGGTCGCCTGAGTATGGCGTGATACTGCGACTGCCAGTCGAGCACTTCGAACTCGAGTGCCTGCTTTGCGAAGTTGCGCTTCTGCCGAAGATCACATCAAGCTGTATTGCTCCGATGGAGGTGGCTGCTTCACCCGAGACTATGCCGTATATTGTGGTTCCTGGCTTCTTCCAAAGTGATCGTGGGATTAACATCTTTTATAGAGTGCTGGGGAAGATTATGTTTAGACTGCTTCCTCCGTCTATGAAGATTATGTCCATGTCGTATCCTCTGATCTGGGCTTCGAGGACCAGGGGTGCATGCCCAGGTCTCGGGACTACAGGTGGATGGTCGCTCTGTGAGAAGGTGATGCTGGTCTCAGCGCCGCTCAGTTGGTAGGTTTCCGTTATCTTTAGGCCTTCGGCTGCTTCGGCTTGTAGGGTGTAGGCATCTTGCTTTGCTTTCAAGGGTCTTCCTTCTTGGATCATGCAGATTCGTCCCTGGGACGCGGGGTATTGATCCTCTGCACTTGGTGCGGGTGACTTTGTGCTTCTTCGAGTGCGTTTGGCTTCACGCTGCTTCTCCTCCTTGAGGCTGTTGGAGAGTTCGGTGAATAGGCGGCAATCTCCCAGGGTGTGGCTTGCTCTGAGATGTCCTCGGCTGTCTTCAAAACAGTGGATCATGCAGGGTACTTCCAGTTGCTCTTTAGTTATGAGTTTGCTGGAGCCGGCGTGCCTTCTTCTCCTTGAGACTTGGAAGGTATGCGAATGGTCTTCTGCTCGGCTGTGGAATCTTGGGTCAAGTTCTATCCCGTCACTGAGTGATTGGCTTCGGATGAAGTTGGCGAATTCTTTTGGCCTTCGATCTGGATCGTAGTAGTCTCCGAACTAGGTCTCCGAGTCGCTGTCTTGGCGTGTGGTGGGAGTCCGGGTGGCGGCGGGTCGTCGACTGATGGGCGAGCCTTCGGCCAAGCGCCGCGACTCCTCGAGTGGGATTCTCGAGTAGCCTCCATTTGCTTGTCTTCTGGGTCGTCGAGTTTTCTTCCGTCGTCGATGGATCTGACAGTCGTCGAGGTGCTGGACTTGGCTAGGCCGCAGGCTGGATGATCTTGATGAGATGATGGAGATGCTTGTGGTGATCTTGAATTCCTCGGGCGGGCTAGATCTGGTTCTAGTCCTCGAGTCATGGTCTGCTGAGGTCAGGACCGCCGAGATCGTGATTCCAACTTGTCTAGTTCCCACAGACGGCGCCAATTGACGGGGATCAACCCCGGCAAATCCCATGGTCAGGGACCCTGGGTTAGTCATAGAGATAGCACAGGCTGGACGATACTCGTCGGCTAACAGGAGAAGCACTTCCTACTCGATATTATTACATGAGGGGGAGATTACAGTGGAGGCTGAGGAGAGTTCTCGCGAGGAAAAGATGAGTAGATGTGTATTGAGTTGATCTAGACGTCTCCCCTCCCAGCCTTTATATATTAGGCCAGGTCTCGGGGAGTCCGTGCTAGGTTACAGTAGAGGGTTTCCTAGTTCTAGTCTTGCCTTGTACGCCAAGTTGCACCTTCCATGTTAGTCACGGACTCCTACGTCGGTACCTGGTTAGGCCAATTGTGGGCTTGTCGTAGCTTCCCGGTGGGCCTTCTATCTTCACACGCACCAGGTAGACTCATATGTAGGAGTCGTGGGGTCACCTCCTCGTCACAAACCATACATCATTTTAGTACAAGCTCCGAGCTAATACAAACGTAATGAAGATGATACATCCTTCAGAGGCACTCTGACTTCCTATACATTATTTATCTAAGCTTCTGGAACTTAGAACACCTTGCGTACAACATACTAATGATACTACTACATCCTCACTAGAGAAATACCACAGGCGGTCTCACTTATATTCATCTCCATAGTAATCCTTGTAGAAGTTACCCATGTAACCCGGTAGATGAAGGTGACCATCGGGAAACACGGAGACCTGTGGACCCTGATATCCATTTGGGCAAGGATGGGGCCTAGGTCCAGCGTAGGGTGGAAGCAGAGGACCACAGGGTGGAAAAATGCCTCCAATCTCGGGCCAAGCGACTCGAGAAGGCATCTGTGTCTTGACTGGGTAGATAGAATCATACTCCACTGATCCAACACTCAAAAAAGTATCCAGAAGTGTAAGTGCTCGATACAGACCGACACGGGTGGCGTGAAGCTCAAAACTAGGGCATGTACATCATGATCTCTATCACAAGCGTGCCGAGCAGTGATCTAAAGCAAAAGATCCTCCAGGGAGTGATCTGAGTACAATCCGGTGTAATATCCCTCTTTTCCTGAAAGTGCAGCAGGGATATAGCGGAATGGTGACCCACCAAGCATTGCATGCTCCTCTCTCAGCAGGGTAATACATGAGTATGCAGCATCCTACACTGCTATGTTCTCAGTCACACCAATGCCATGTCCAAAGAGGATAGGCTGAGTGCCTCCAGTGTGGTGCGGGTAGATCCTGACAGTGCAGTGGAACTAGGTCTGGTTGAAGTCAAGGAACTGCTCCTCAACGGTGTACTCAGGATACCATCGATAGCCAATGAAGGACATCATCCCGGTGAGCATGGCTGGATGCCCACGCACAAAGAGGCACCTAGTCAAACGAACAATCTGCCGAGGGGGAAGATCCGCCATCTTAAACAGAAAGAAGGAGTTTGAAAATGCATCAGATTATGAAGAAACTTGGAATGACTCGGACATCATAATGGTTGTAATTGCAAGAAAAGACAATTTCTTACAACATGGAAACATGACTTACATACGATGTAAGAAATCAGGAAGCACAACAACTCTAGCAAACCGAACACAACTCTCCAACTGCTACAAGGAAGCAATCAACGAGATGTTCTAGTAAGACATAGATGAGCCTAGTCCTATGTTCCCGCAGAAAAGATGAGGGTGGCTCAGAACTCAGAACGATGAGGGTAAGGAGAAAAAACAAGCCTTACATTGTACCCTTATATACCCAAAGTAACTATATAACTATAGAAGGCTAGACTCGACTTCGACCAAGGCTGATAATCCTACAGTCAGTCCTGCTCTGATACCAAGTCTGTCGGGACTCGGGGTTAGCGTATGCAAGTCCCGCTACAACACAATAATATGGAGAGACGAGAACCGTACCCACTTGTCTAAGCAGACAAGGCCAAGCACAGAACGTTCTCGGAAAGCATCGAACGTGAGGGGCATCCCATCCAGGACGGATGCTCAACTGAGATGGGTCCTCATCGTCCGCACACAAGTCTAAATGATATGGGTGATGAACTCCCATACTCATAGACAAGTCGCCTCAACCATACTATCGATTGTATTATAACACTTACATAGACTTACTCCAGCCCGATCACTTAGTCGGGGTCTAGGGCGGGCTGGATCATACAAAAAAGTGTGCACGTGACAGAGTCACGACCAATCGCATCGCGATGCCCCAAGCTGCGCACATCTAAGGGTCACTTGGTGTATAATAGACCGCTAGCCAGATCACAACTAAGGTCTCGAAAACCCATACTAAGACATGCATGTTTTAATCATACACGCATCACATATCTAGTATGAACAGCAGGTATCATTGCAATTCTCTACAAAGTTTACTACTTTATTGATAACTCTTACAGAGTGCACACAGAGATCACAAGACTGTGATCCAACATTACATTAAACATGCGGAAGCAAAGTAGGTATGAGTACAGACAAGTTTAACAAATGGCTTAGAGAAGCCTTATTTATAAACAAGCCCTTCCACGAGGGACCAGTCGTCTGACTGGGACTACACTAGCTTGGCTTCAGTCGTCGAGCTCCATGAAGAATCCACCTTCGGGATGAGTGGGTTAATCTAAAACATAGAATAAGAAAACGTGGGTACAAAGTGTTACTCAGCAAGACTTACGTAGGAGCTATACTACTCATGCACATGTATGAAGGTAAACGGAGGTGGGGGTTCAAATGCAGAAGTGCCAGCTTTGACTTGGCTAGTCCTGAACTACGAGTACCATACTTGAGGTAAGAAGCGTACACGAGTCCACTACATGTCTCCAACCAATTACACCACTATGGTGCCTTCCTCGACTCCCCACGATAAAGCACGCCATAGCACTCACGCTTATCTTGGCAAGTTTTATAAGTATCCGGTTCAAGTTGTCTAGTAATCAAGCTAAGCTTTCCAAGCAGTCCCTTACCGCGGACGCGTCTATTCGAATAGTTTTGTTAACCCTTCAGGGGTGTACCGCTACACACACATGACCATCAGTTACCGCCTTGGCCTCGACACCATTCAAGGGGTGTCGGAGAGGATGCTCACCGCAACTGTTACCTCATAGCCGATCTAGTCCAAGAAAGCCGCTTACCTGGGTTGGCTACCACTATCGTGAACTCGGCCGGTTTACCGAAGTGGACCCAGATGATGTGTGTGTGGTGCATAAGCCGGTCTCGGTTGAGCCTTTCTCTCACTTAGCAGCCAGGCCACAAACCTACCAGAACTCCGAACTACTGCGACATCTGGACATCGAAAGTGATGAGTTAGTAGGTTGAGAGGGGTCAGTGAGCCCAATGTGTGGTTGTACTCTTTATCTTGGATCACCACACAAGAAATCGGACTTAGGGCGGTGTTCAACGAGAAAACCCACTGTGTACTCCTACACAGCCTCTCATCGTTCACCTTGTATTAGGGTAGATTCACCAACACATTTCCACCATCATCAACATGATTGCTACCATCCCGGCTCACATAACAGTATCAACATTGTATCACTCTAAGAATTCAATAAGCAGTAACAGTTGCAGGGGCCACATGATATCAATCAACTCCTACATCTTCTAGGATTGTGGTTTGCTTACTACTGTGACAAATGATAGGTCATGCAAAGTAATGGGTTCATCTATGCGGTAGAAACGTTATCATGGTAATCATCCTAAACAATGCATAAGAGAGACTGATAGGGAAGTGGGATTTTATCGACATGATCAATGGGGGTTTGCTTGCCTTGCTGACGAGGTTCAGTCACGGTATCTTCAACGGAGGGGGTGATCTCGGGTTCCGGCTCCACCTCTATTCAATAGCAAACAATGAAAACAAAGTGATCAATATAAAGACAATGCACAATCACATGATAAAGTGTTATAACATGGTGTAAGGGGTGCAGATATGTTGCCAATTCCATTTAAATGGAGCGTATTGCATTTGAGTTGCAAATTAAAACTCCATATATGAATTTAAAAGGGTTCATATGCAAGTTTGCTTCTGTTCCACCATTTTAAAATGTTCAAACATGAAAACAAGATGCATATTCAGAATCCTTGCATTTTTTTGATAATTTTACATATATTATATGTTTAATTTGGAGTTAAAATGAATTAGTTATGAATTTCCAAAGTTTAAATCATTTTCTGGAATTTCCTGATTAATCTTTAAATTGGAAAACCAGTTATTGCGCAAGCATGAGGTCATGCTGGCGTCAGGGGGCCTCTGACCAGTGGGTCCCACCTGTAAGTGACTTAGTGTTTTAATTAAACCATTTTAATTAGATTTAAACTAATCCAGTGATTTGTCAGGGGCTGGGCCTCCATGGCAGTGTCCCTAGGGGTGGGGCCAAGGGCTTAACCTCGCCGGACACGTCAGCACGCCGGCGACGTGTCTCCGGCGACCTCCAGAACGGCGGAGCTGCACGGGGATGGAGGAGCTGCACGGGGACGGCGTTCCGGTGGTCCTTTTGAAGTGCCAAGACCACCAGGAGGGAGCTCCCGTCGTCGCGCATCGATCTGGACCAAGAACAAGGGCTGGGGTGCTCTGTAGGCTCACCAGCATCAAGCTTTGCGGCGGTGGAGCCACGGCTGCGAGGTGGATTCTGCTACGAGGCGCTAAAAGGAGCGGGGCTGGGTTGGTTTGAAGAAGCAGTGCACGGCGCATGCAATAGACAAGGCCGTGAGGTCGTTTGCGTAGCGGGGGCTCGCCGACGACGACTGTGGCGGCGAGGTGCTTCGGATCCTATTGCGGATCGGGCTAGAAGAAGGGAGGGGCGCAAAAACTTGAGGGGAAATGCTTAGAAGCTCACCACGAACTCGACGGGATGGCTAACGGGGTCGGGGAAGCACGGGTGGCGGCGAATCGAAGGCGTTCGTCGTCTTGGGGTAGAATTGAATCGGGATTTATTTCACGGAGACAAAGTCGAGGACGGCGAGGACGATGGACAAGTTCTTGGCGGCTAACTCGGGCTCGGACTGCAAGTCGCCATCGCCATGGCCTGCAGTGCTCTCGGAGTTCTTTGTGGGAGAGCTAGAGAGGGGAGAATAGGCACTGGGAGGAGGAGGAATGAACGTGGCGGGTTCCAGGGAGTCCGCGGGCGCGCTTAGAAGGCCTGGGAGGGTGCCAGGCAGGCAGGCTGGTGCTCTTCATAGGTGAGCCTTGTCGACGCGGCGGGAAGACGACAAGGGGTAGTTGGGCTGGGCCTGGCTTGCTGGGCCCCGGGGTGATAAGTTGGGCCTCTTCATAGGTGAGCCTTTTCCTTTTTCTGTTTCTTTTTCTTTCTGTTATTTATTTTGGGTTTGCTAAAAAAATTAAATAGCCATTTTATAAAATGCCCCAAATTTTTATGTGGACTTGTAATGCATATAGCTAGCCACTTATAAAGTTTGGGCATTTTTAAAATTCAAATAATTTGAACTTTACTTCAAATAGGGGTTTAAATTTAAACCCATGCTCCTGTTTGAATATTTGAAAAATCCATGAGCATGGGGTTGGTCCCACATCACTTGATCTGTGATCACACTCATTTATGAGACTTTTCAAAAAATGCAAAAGGAATTTTTGGGGCAACTTTTATTCTGGCCATTTGAATTAAATTCATCTGGGGGGGTTTCTTCTTCCATTTCCATTTCTTTTGAAATTTTTTATCATGATGCAAGTTGATGCTAAACCCTAGCACATACCTAACAGAGGGTTCTGACACGGACCTGGCGCAGGGGGTCGCAGGCAGGCGAAGAGGCGGCGGATCGGGCCAAATCCGTCGTGGGAGGAGGCCGGCTACGGAGGTGGCACGGCGAGCTCCATGGCGGCGGAGCTATGGGCTAGTGCTCCGGCCATGGTGGCTTCCTGCGAAAGAAGAAAGAGGAGGGGTGAGAGGAGGAGGGAGGAGGAGGAGAGAGGCACGCCGGTGGCTCACTGGGACGCGGGGCGGGGCGGTGCGGACGCGGTGGCTGCCGGCCTGCGGCTCGCCGGTGTGTGGCAGCTCGGCTCGGGCGGCCGAGGACTTCCAGGCCTGGATGGTCCCAACGGCGGCGTGGAGCGGGCCCTCGGGGCCCGAATGCGGCTGGGAGGGGCCAGTGGGCAACGTGGAGGCCTCCAGGTCATTGATCTGCAGATCTGACGGTCAAAAATGGCCAGGGAGCTAGGTTTCGGGAATGAGAGGGAAATCAGAGGGGTCAGCTATTTGCGCATGTGGCATTTTGTAAATATGTCCCTTGAGATATACCGGCTACTATGCCTGGCACCTCTGATCGTTCACCTACCATATGAAGTCGGAATCGTCTGAAATTCGAAACACAGTGTCGCAACACGGTAACCACGTCGTCTACAACGTTCGCACCGAGCTAGTAACTTCTACTATCACCAGATAAAATAATCCATTTAAATAGAAATGGGATTTTTTGTTCCGATGGCGATGGTTGGTCTCGTGCCGGAAGTCGCGATGGTGCTCGGGCGGAACCCGGTGTCGCAAAGGTGGTGTGCTGTTGGGAAAAAGGTTCGGTCTCGCACCCGATATGAGAAATAGGGGGGATATTCACCAATTAATAATTTGGTAAAGTAAACACTGGAAACAATACAGGAAATCATCACAGCAACACAACAAACAAAATTAATTTGGGTGAAAATCTCGGGTTGTTACACAAGTAGTCCATAACCACGGACACGGCTATTCGAATAGTTCCTTAACCCTGCAGGGGTGTACTGCTAAACACACGCACGCACCATTTACCGCCTGGGAGTGGACCTCAAGCGAGTACTGGCGAGGATGTTGCCACGACACTTCAATCACGACACCATCTCTAGTCCTAGGGAGTCGCCTATTTGAGTTGGGACCGCAATCGGAATCCGACCGATTTTTCCGATGCGGACTCAAACGTTGCGAGACAAGCCATCAAGCTCAACTCGATCATGATTACTTGATTCAACTCGACCACAACCTACGTCCACCACTTACATTGATGCACCTTCTTGAGATCGTTAAAGTTCAAACTACTTGCGACTCCTGGACCTGGTCTGGGGTGAGGTACTAGGCCAAGAGGGGTCAGTGAGCCCAATTTGTGGTCGTACTCTTAGCCTTGGATTACAACACAAGAACTCGGGCTTAAGGCGGTGTTCAACGAGACAACCCACTATGTACTCCTACACAGCCTCTCATCTTTCACCTTGTTTAGGTCAAATTCGCGAACACGTTACCACTATCATTCACATGTTCACTACCATCCCGACTCACATCAAAGTAACCTCATTGTAAACTGTAAGCATTTAATAAGATGTAATAGTTTCAGGGTCCACACGATCAACATTCTACTCCTAGATCAGCTAGGATTGTGGTTTTCTTACTACTGTGACAAAATGATAGGTCATGCAAAGGAATAGGTTCAAGTAGAGTTAGAACGTATCATGGTGACATCCTAAACATGCATAAGCGAGAATGAGAGGGAACTGGGATTTTATCGACATGATCAAAGAGGGGTGCTTGCCTTTCTGACGATCATGAGGTAATACTCTTCTGATGTGAGGTTGAACTCGTCTCCGAGATCAACTCCTACCGAGAAGAAGCAATCACCGAAGCATTTGATTTGAATTATATCCATTTAAGCCATATAGACAAAACTACTGGTTCCATATTGTAATCAACTCAAACATGGTTGCAATTTTTATATTTGGATAGAGAATTTTATTCTGATCAATTTTGATATAAAAATCATTTCATTCTGAGTAACGGTTTAAAAGTTATTCAAATTCAAAGTTTAGAATATTTTTTGTAATTTCTTGGATTAAATTAAATCAATTAAGTTTTATTGCGTTAGCACCACGTCAGCATGACGTGGGGGGTGGCCTGACAGATGGGGCCCACTGGTCAGTCTCTGGGGGGTTAAACTGTGGGGTTAGTTTAGTTAAATTGCTTAATTTAGGGGTAGGCCCCACATGTCATAGGGTCAGGGGAGTGATTAGTCACTAGGTTAGGGGCTAACCGGCCGGCGGCTTGTCTCCGGTGGCTCGGGCACGGCGGCGCATCGCCGGACTTGGGTTCCCGGCCACGGGAAGGGCAGAGGAGGGCACCAGGGGGTGCCTCTCGCTCGTGCGCATCGCGTGGAGCACGCGGGGGACCTCAAGGAGGCCTCGGGACACGGCGGCGACGAACCCGTGACGGCGATCTCTCGGCCGCGGAGGGGAATGGCGAAGGCGTGCACGGGGAGGAGCAAGGGGAGGGGGATTCGAACCGGAGGCTCACCCAGAACGCAGTGGCGAGCTCGAGGAGGCTCGAGGAGGGACGACGACGGCGAATTCGACCATGGCGTCCTCGGTGGCCGGCGGCGAGATGGCGAAGCAGACGTCGTCGTCGGGGCGCCTGGGCTCAAATTGACGACGCAAGTCGACGAAGTCGACACCGACTGAGCTTCTGGAAAAGACGCCTTTGGCTAGAATGGTCGGTGGGCGCGTCGGAGCACGGCGGCCGCTCCGACTAGGTCTCGGGTGGTGCGGTTTTCCGTCGAGGGAGAGAGAGAGGACCAGAGAGAGGGGGGAAAGGTTCTGGGGCCTTCCAGGCATCGAGCGGCAAGGGGATAAGGCAGGGGAGGCAAGAAGGAGGTGGCCATGGCCACGGCATGGGCGGCATGCAGCCGTGTGCCTACCTGGCGCCGTGAAGAAGACGAACCTTCCCCTTTGGGCTGGGCCAGTCTGCTGGGCCGGCCAGGTGGTCTAGGTAAGGGGTAAGTTCTTTCCTTTTTATTTCTTTTCTATATTTTGTTTTATTTTGATTCTGCAACCAAAACATTTTAATAAATTCCAAAAACTATTATGTGAGCTAATTTGACAGATATAACTCACATCACAAAGTTTTAGAATTATTGGAATTTTATTTATTTAATTCCAATTGCAAATACAATATTGATTTAATTTCCAAGGGAATTTCGGACTTTTCGAAAATTCATTGAGCATGGAGTGGGACCCACTTCACCTGAAATGTGATCATGCCCATTTATGAGACTTTTCAAAAAGTTCAAAGCATTTTAGGAAAGAGATTTTTGGCTGGCCTTTTATTAAAATTATTTTGGTGCTTTTTTCTTCCCCAATTCTTTTACTTTTGCAAAAAAAATGATGATGCAAAAATGCTAGCTGAGAAAAGCACAAACCTAAATTAGGGTTCTGACAACGATCTTGCCTCCGACTTCTTAGTAGCCGGCGAGAGCATCATCCCAAACTCTCATGATATACTTGTAATCTTTCATCTTCACACTCCCCGAGTCTAAATACACGGCATGCGAGTGATTCGGTGAAAAGAAGATGAGCACGTAGTCTTGATCCTCACTGTATAATTAAAACAATCCAAAAGGAATGTTGGAAGAGGAAAATGGAAAGCTAAGAAATCATATATGCTACAGCGGCGAGCGAATGACTTACTTGGGAGAGTAGGTCGTGAATATTGAATCCTTGCTGGTATTCTCCAGCATGAAGTCTCTGATGTACCCCGCCCCAAAAGTCGCGTCCCCGCCGTCCATCAAGATGCTTTCACGCATGTAGAAGGGGTCCAATATCGCAACTCTCGGGGTCTTATTCTCCTGATACTCATAGAAAGACTGAGCGATAACAGACGGATAAGGCTATGGTCCAGCCGCTTGAGATGTAACAAATTGAAGATCTCTGAAAACCGCAGGATTATCATATCCGCTGGGACATTGTTGATGAAGCCCATGTTGAGTGGCACCTTGGCCAAGCACACTGGGTACGAGGGATTATTTTCTCGAAGAATCATCTTCTCTAATGCCATAAAACCGTGATGCACACTCTGCATATCTGAAGTTGCAAGATCAATCATGTCATTAGGTAGCATCTGCCTACCCGCCACATGGATTTCAAACGAGAGATCCTTGGGTCTAGGTGGCCCGTCCTGATCCCGGATCGGCGTCGGAGGATGGCTACTCGAAGCGCTCTTCTTTCTTTTCCGTCCATTCTTCTTTTCTGATTTCGAGTAGTCACCGGCCTTTATCTGCTCAGTGGCCTCCTTATAGAGTGTGTACGGGCTGAGAATAGATCTCATTGTGGAATCTACTTGAGGCTCGGTGAAGGCGGAAGCTGCTGGAGACATCTCCTGAGAAGCAGCAAAGAGACGCGTGGAGAAAGCAGGTTTCGACGCAGGATCAGCTGGATCGCGAGCTTCCTCGTCATGCTGGTAGGCGCCTTCAACAGGAGGCATGAATAAGTCATAACCTTCATCAAACGAAGTGTTGATGTACTGGTTGACGTCGATATCATCATCAAGATCATCGTCTTCTGGTTGTGCACCGATAGGATCTTGTGGCGCCTGCACGACGACTGCCGGTGTTGTCCTTGGTGTGGTGCCCCCTTCCCCTGTCATCAAACGCATTTGGGTCTTCGGCCAAAGGCATATTTGGCCGAAACAATCATTGAGGACCGCCGGTTCATCCTCATCGTATCCGGGGGTTGAATGGGAGGTTCAACTCTCTCATAGCCCGAAATCACGAGAGAGATTTGAACCCTATGCATCTCCGGTGCCATCGACCTATTGTGCATCATTCGATTTTGGGGTTGAAGGATTTTACCTTTGGCAACATCCTTCAACTCGCCGTCCACGACTTGTAGTAGAATGCATGGAGTGTCCTCCTGTGAAAGAGATATATGCATGTATGGATCAGAGAGATGCCAGTAATAAAAGGCAAGGAGATGAATTTCTTGTTTGAGTTGCAGACACTTATTGTTACCTTGAGGGCGTCGAGGTCGGCCAATTAAGAGACCCTGCCGACGACGGCGAACATGCAAGAGACGGAGGGTGTGCCGCCTCCCGTGGCGTCGGACGCCCTTTTTCACTACCGTCGGGTGCATTATTATTATGCCCTTGCTTGATCGTGGCTGGAGGAGTCACCATCACGTCCGGTGCCTCCGCCGCGGTGTTGGCGGCCGAAGTCACCAATAATGAGGGAGTCGGTGCGGGAGCTACCAATACGGCGGGAGTCGGGACTGCCTCCGCGGTGCCCGAGTTGCTGCCGACCATGATGGGGATCGGTATGGGCCCTTGTCCACCACGCGCTTGCCAATTGGCGAGTGACTACATCATATCAGGAAGGAGGGTGTTCATCGTCTTCGCCACTTCATCCTGGAAAATCTGCGGAAGCGTGTTCACTTTCTCCTCCAGTCCATGAACATAAGAGGCGTCTTCTTCGATCCTTCTCGCCTTGCGCCCCCACGAGCCCGACTGCTCCGGTTTTCCATAATATGAAGAATATTTTAAGTCCGCACCAAAGCCGACCACACGGCCGGCTGAAGATGGCTTCGCCGCCACGTTCTCAAACTTCTTGCCCTTATTCATCGCCCTTTTAAAAGAGGTGTCCCACGGGCCGACCGGCTTAATAGACAACCCCTGCGATGAGGCCGCGGTGAATTCCTCTTCATGCGGAAAGAATGTGAAACACTAAGAAGTTGAACTTCATGAACTATAATTCAATCGACAATGTAGTCGCGTGGTAAACTACTTACCACGGCAGTCGTAAACTCCTGAACCTTAGGATCGAGAACTATGTTCGAGGTTTCTTTATCCTTATAGCTCTGGGCCCTCACAAAGTATTCAGTCTGTGGATCAGCTTTGTATTTCTCAAAGGGGTTAGATACGACCGCAGCGGTGTACTCGGCATCCTCCTTGTCCCATTTAGGCTTGGAATTTCTGTAACCTCCGGCTCCGAGATGGTGGTTACCTATGACATGCGCCCACATCGCCTTTCCCTTTGCACTCACGGCCTTGGCTGCCTCGGACTCACACCTAGCCTTGAAAAGGTCGTAGGTAGCTTCGTCAATCATCGGCTCTTTCTCCTTGAGCTCCTCCTAGGATTTCTTGTGCTCCATAATTGGCTCCTTCACCCGGGTTTTTCAACTGGACAAGGCTTTGCTCATCCTCCTGAGGGCCCATTTTTTTACCTTGTTCCCTTTGAGGTTTGTGTTATTGTACGGGTCGGGGAACTTGTATCATCTATGCAGCTTGTCGACAAGGAGCTGACAATAATGAGTGTTGTCACGAATCCTCAGGTTTATTGTGGTGATCGGGACGGTGTTCCGGAGGATTGCCGAGACTTGACGGCCGTACCCTTCCGCAAAACTTTGGGGCTCGGTAGGAATCCCAACGGAGTTCACGACGGTAAACTCTTTCCTGGTGGTGCCGACCTTGGTTGGTTTCCGATTCCGCTTCCTCGACTAGCTACCATCTGTGTTTGAGCCACCGACATCATCCTCGTCGGCGGTGTTCCTCTCCCCTTTTGTACCCTCCTCCTCCATGTCATCCTCCGATGAGTCGTACTCTGA
The DNA here is from genome assembly GCA_950022295.1 of Bromus sterilis. Lineage (NCBI taxonomy): Eukaryota > Viridiplantae > Streptophyta > Magnoliopsida > Poales > Poaceae > Bromus > Bromus sterilis. The sequence goes on along the minus strand of OX465596.1, from coordinate 262,409,574 downwards.
CTCTATCTCCTCCTCATACTCCTCCTCGCCCGCCGGTACTTCCTCTTCTCTGTGCTCCTTGACCTCCTCCTGGGAGTATTCCCAAAATTGCTCCCTTTTTTCCCGGCTGAGAAGAAGGGCCGGCGTCGGCTCCGGTCGACATGTTTGCACTAGTACAATATTAAGAAATGCAACTACTTAATTAATTAGCACAATAAATAAATGCAACTACTCTCATGTTAAGAAAAATAGCAAAGGTCATGCACGAATTCACGGAAAAATTCGGCATGACCTTTGCTATTTTTCTTAACATGAGAGTTCCCCATTCTCAACCGAAACGGAAGTTAATCAACATTTTGGGAGAAAGGGGATAATGATTTGTACCTGCACACACAAAATTCCTACATGTAGGCACAACCAGCACATATATAGTGTAGAACAATGCACTAAAATAGATATTCAAATAGTAGATATTCCAACAACATATATATATAAGTAAATTTCATATGGTAAACAATGCATTGCAAAATTCTGTATACTTGCAAGTTCTACCTTGCAACACCTAAAAAATTCAATGATATATATGGATTCCAATTAGTTGATAAATTCACAACACACTTGGCTTGACAAAAAATGAGCTTGACGAAAACTGTGGACAAACATGATGAGATCATGTAACAATGGCACATCAAAATATAAAACTATCGAAGAACAGATTCTACACTTGCTTGGGTTTTTTCATATTCACAACTCATATTCACAAAAACACACATATTTTTTGGTTTGTTGGCACAACAGCTACAATATGGGAATCTAACTGTTGTGGTATATTTGGATGTATAGGATCCCTTTAAAAACTTTCTATACTGTTCTTACCACTAGTTTCATAAGATTGACATGTATAGGAGCCTTCTTTTTCTCTTCTGCATGCATGGCCTCCCTCTCTATTTTGCTTTCATCTGTATCTCTTTCATCTTCAACTTATAATTTAAATTTGATCGCCTATATTTTATCAATATCTTATAACTACCATTTCAACTTCATTTTGGAAATGTTTGCGAGATCATCTTCTGTGTTCAGCACAAAAATTTCACACATCAAATGGTTCATACAATAAATTGAAACAATAAGCAAGCCGACATGTATAGCTATCGACTGGATCCATCTACATAAAGTTGAGATCAATCTATATGAAAGTAACATCCAGCAGCAGCAACTACCAATACTTCTGCAATTTTCTGAATTTTCTGCAGTGCCACTGGCCAAATGCCAAACCCTAGGCATCAAATTGCAGTGCGAAAGCAAGGATGTAGAAGAGGGGAGGGGGTCACCTGAGTGCTGCGGGCGGATAAGGTTCTGGGTGCACTACTAGGAGAAAGGCTAGTAGTAGCGCCCCCTTTTGGCTTATCAGTAGCGCCCTGGGGCGCGCTACTGCTAGCACGCTACAGCTAATTTGTAGCAGTAGCGCGCGTACGCACCCGCTACTAATACACAAGTAACGCCCCCCTTTAGAGCCCGCTACTACTAATACCAGTAGCGCGTGCAGGTGACAGGGCGCTACTGGTATTTATTTTCCATTTTCTGTTTCTTTTTCCCATCGTATTTTTGCTGTATTTGTACAGGTATTATACAATCTAGTCTCATACACATACACAGGTTTTCTACAGAGTACAAATCTCATCATATCATACACATACAATAATCTGATGACCATATATATATATATCATCATGATCTCTCATATCCAACACAAATGATGTCTCTCATCATGTCATCTCTAAAATAGCGATAGAAGTTGTCACAATATCTTAAATACATGCAAATACAAGCAAGTTTTATCATCCATCTAAACTATGATATATACTAGAAGAGCGGTCACTATGAGGAAGAGTGGAATTATGTAGTAGCTAATGAAGCGCCGCCTCCGATCTTCCTCTCGCGCTAGCGTAAATCTCAAGTAACTAGCTTCCGCTTCCTCTCTGGTATTGAACCCTCTTTGGCTGCCGCCCGGGAACCGGTGCACTTGAGCCTGACACTCTGGCCACTCATCGTACACTCCTGGAACCTTCCCTATGTACACGGCATAGCACTTATTCTCCATCGATGATCTATGTACCTATTAGAGATGCATATTCATTATAAGAATTCAACAATAGTACACAACATAATATACTTGAGCAACACGAAGACAAAAAGTTAGTGAATAGATGCAACATAAAGTAACATACATAATATAATATACACACGTTGTTCATGGTACCCCAACTAATTCACTAGCTAGCAAGCGTTACGCAAGTAGTTCAACATGACCGTTAAATTACATCACAAAGGTTTCATATCGCTTCCAAAAGTACAAATTCAACCGAGACATCATCATCGGCATAGTCAATACAATAGAACTTCCATCCATCCATATCTGGGAGGACGCACCCTAGCTTATTGAACGGCGTAATGTCCAAAATTTGCATTCCTACGCGAGTTTTAACATCAGCTCGCGATATTGGGCCGTAGTAGAACATCCCCTTCTTGTCGACGAATTCTTTCATGATGATCGTTGCAAGATCCTTCAGGATGCGAAAGAAGTCATCTCTTACTTTATAATCCGGTTCGGCTAAGTTTTTTGCCCATATCATGATATGATTGTCATCTTTGCTTTCCATGCGAAGACTTTGCTGATCCTTTCTGAACTCCATCATGAGATGGATGACATAGTATCCATCATTTGTACTTCCTTCCGGTTGATGGATACTGCAGAAGTTGGTTTTATGCGAGAAACACGGCGCGCCCTTCCTTCGTGACTTTTTCTCGATGTGGCCACCCCTCATGCCGAAGCCCTGAAGAGCGGAATCCAGAAGACTCATTACTTTGGTGTAGTCTTTCCTTTTGAAGTTCCTAGACGAGTCGAAATACACGGCATGGGAGACTCGTGGGAAAAGAACGATAAGGACGGCGTGCCCCTCGCTGCGCAAAATAAATGCACCTCAAATTAGCTAGCCTCCATATGAGAAAAGGAATGATTGAAATGTAAAGGCAATCGGGCAATGACTTACATTGGATGATAAGGGACGAGAACCATTTCCTTCTCCTTATTCATCAGCATGAAATTTTCGATGTACTCCCTAGCAGTTTTAAGTTCATAGTGACCGAGCGACAAGAAGGACTCATGCATGTAGTATGGATCTGCCACCGCGATTTGCGAGATTTCGTCTCTTTTGATGACAAAGCTCATATGGAGCGCAAAAAGGCGGACGATCGTAAAATCGAGTCGCCTAGTGAGGAACATCTCAAAGATGTGATCAAACCGCAGGAAGAACACTTCCGCAGGCGCCGTGTCGACGTAGCCCATGCTCGGAGGCACACGCACCGCATAAAGTGGATATCCTGGATCCTTCGATGAGAGAAGGCTTTTCTCTGTCGATAGTACATGGTCGTGCAGTCTCCTGAGATCCCCTGATATGCTCTCCAGCGGTTTCGGCGGGAGGATCGGCTCGCCCGCGACATGGATCAACGCCGTACCTTTCATCGGTACACGGTCTGCAAAACCGGTTGGCGGAGCCGACTTGATGCTAGAAGCATTGAAAGCATTTTTGGCAGCTAAGTCTTTCCTATTCGGTCTCTTCCTCGGCTTCTTCTGGGGGAGAGGTTGTGATGAGCCTGTCATAGCGCCCTTGATCGCCAACCCAAGTGTTGACGGGCTGAGCAAGGGTTGTTCATGCTGGTTTGAGGAGGCATCTGGAGGCGTGTCCTGCAAGGGTTGCACGAAGAGAGACTTTTTGCACTCAGACCTAGGATGCTCCTGCTCCGACAGAATATCCATCTCCTCGTCCACATGCTCCTTATTGGCCGAGTCATATGGCTGACTCATCATTTCTACTTCCTGATTAATGAAGGCGGTGTTGAGGAATTGCATAGGGTCACCATCCTCGTCCATGTCATCATCCATTGCTTGCTGGAGCACGGGGGAGAAATCACGATCCACTCTACTTGGACCGCCTTCCTCGCGTCGCTCGCCGCTCTCACCCAGCATAACAGGCGGCGCTAATAATTGCGGAGGCGGGGTGGTGGTGTTCATACCTTCTTGGGGATGTGTTGTTGTTGGTGTGGTCATCACGGCGGCCGACTCGACACGAAGAAGACCCTTCGGCCATAGGATGAAATAGCCCTTGCAGTCTGCAAGCCGCTTAGGGGTCTCTTCCTCATCTCCCCCGAGTTGTACCGGAGGAGCCAAATCCTCGTGGCCCGGTTTGACACTCGCCACGGAAACCTTGAAAGTGGTATTGGGCATCTGCATGGTGTGGATCATCCGATCCGTGGGATTTATTATCGTTGCCTTTCCCACATCCACTGTCTGGCCATTGATCATGTATAGTAAGGTGCACGGGGTTCTCTCGGCCTGCGAAAACATGTCTACGGCGTCAGACATCCAAAAGGCAACGAAAAAGGGATATATCATAGATATATTGGTGTGACGCGTAATTACCGTGAGGGCGTCGAGCTCAGCCAAGGGTGAAGGCCCGCCTAGCACGCCAGAGACAGAGGACGGGCTGCTATGAGCGGCTAATGGAGCATGTCCGGATGCGAGAGCAGGCCCCGCTGGTGCGATGTTCACCGAGTTGCTCCCGACGAAGCTTCCACGGGGAAAATCCGCTGCCGTTTTGTCTGGATTTTGCTTCGTCCACTCGATAACAGCCGGGATCAAGGATGAAACCGAAGCTGCGAACTCATCTCTACAGGAAGCTAAAGCTTCATTGACTGCCGACTTGATCATCTCTTGTTTGGTCGCTTGTTCGGTCTTAGCTGCTTTTTTCTCAACCGCAAGCTTCACCTTCTCGTCGATGTTGACCTGACTAAACTTCCTTCTCTGCCTTTTGGCCTCAGGGTCCTCGTGGTAGTAGTGCTTCCACTGGGCACCGTCTCCGACGCCGTGCACACGTCCATGCTGCGGCCGAGTGTCCAAAGGGAGGCCCTTCATTATGTTCAAGGCCCGGTTGAGATGGGTGTCCCACTTGGGCCTCATCTTCGACTGAGACGATGAGTCGCTTTCGGCATCAAGCTTGTGTTGCTCTTTCTGCGAAAGAAACGTGGACCATTTTCAAATGTTACTACAACGTGTATTCTGACTTGATGAGAAGCTAATATAAGGTGGAAAAAAATATTACCAGTAATCTCATCAATTCCCTCGTGGGCGCGTCCGTGGACCAAACCTTTTTCTTCGAGTCCCACTTGTAGCGGGCCCTGATGAAGTCATACTCCTGTGGGTCGGTGAACTCCGCCAAGGGGTCTAGGATCCCCGCGGCTTCACGTTCCGCATCCTCCTTTTCCCATATGGGCCTTTTGCCAATGTAACCACGGCTTCCGAGGCGGTGTTTCCCCGTGTTCCTTTTCTGAAGCCCCTTGAATTTCGCGGACCTAAGCTTGGCTTCGTCGGTAGCGCAAGTGTCCTTGAATTTTAAGAACTCAGCTTCCGTAAGTGATGGATTGTCCGCAAAAATCTTGGACAAAGGTTTGTTCTTCTCAATCAATCGTTTCACCCTCACTTTCCACGCGGACAATGCGTTGCTGAACTTGACCATGGCGGCGGCGTTTATGTCAGTCATGGCATCATCATCCCACAGAGTTTTTCTCTCATCCTGATCCGGGAACTTGAATCTGTTGTGCAGCTTCGTAAGGAGTAAATGTTCCATATTTGGTATACTCCTCAAGTCATAGTCGTTGATGCTCGCGGTTTCCCGTAGGATGCATCCGACTTGGTTGCCGTAGCACCTGCGAGCTTCCGCCGGCGCTATTGGCTCGAATTTGCTAGCATGCACCTCTGTCACTAGCAGTTTCTCGGTGCCGAGCTTGTTTGGTTTTCGTACCCTCTCCTTCTTCTTATTTGCTGGTTCATTAGCGGCTTCAGCGCCGCCGGTGTCGGTGGCGCCGGTGTCAGTGCCATCGGTGCCATCAGTAGTGCTGTCGGACTCGATTTCGGCGTCCGACGCACTAGCGGCATTTGGACCTTTGTCTCGTAGCTGAGAAGACATATGGTCGAGGAAGGCGTGTTCATGCTGCTGGTAGTCAAAATCTTCATTTGCACCGGCTTCGTCGTTGGTCGACATGTTTCCTACGATATATTTAGTCTCCAAGTTTAATTCTCAAACTATAAAAAAAGGACTAAATACCGTCCTATCAAATACCGGGCACTCGATATGTCATACTTTGTAGCACAAGTCATGTCGAAATTCACGGTAAATTTCAGCATGACCTTTGCTAAAAAGTGGACATATCGGGAACCTGAAATTTGCCGGAACGGAAATAAATCAACATTCCGGCAAAACATAGGCCCCTCGGATCCCTGCATATTTTCAACATTTTCAACATTTGAAGAAAGAATGAAATATCAATGCATTTTCAACATTTTCAGAAAGAAAGAATGAAATATCAACATTTTCAACATGTGGTCATGGTGGGTGCATCTAGGCCAGTACTGGGCTGCACATGTGTCACCATTTCTTCATCTCAAGTGATGCTTTGACCATCAGTTTTATTTGAAAAGAAGACATATAAGAACAGTTTCTTCTTTCCTTTGCTTCAGAGCTGTTGGTACTCAACTCAACCCCTCTTCCAAGACTTGGAAGTAGCTAGTTTTCAGAATACATACATAGATACATAGTTAGACGGACCTAGCCAAGCTTTTGCTGGAAATTAAGAAGGAAATGACAGAGGCACAACAAGCAAGGACATAACAAACTTCTTTGCTGAACATATATTCGGATTGAGCTCTTCGCATTGCCATTACCATTGTGCACTGACCAGGCACTTGTTCAAAAAGGATGACACGGTGCTGGTGGACAAGCATGGCGGTGATATCACAAGCAAGGAAAAATGGAGGACCCTCCTCAACGTCATCCTGATTCTGAACTTCGTGGGCAGAAACGGGGGCGGGGGGCTTACCGAGAAGATGCGAGGCGACGAGGGCGGGGAGGCGAGGTCGGCGGCGGCGGCTTCACGACGACGGCGGCCGCGGAGGCGAGGCGACGAGGGCGGGGAGGCGAGGTCGGCGGCGGCGGCTTGGCGACGACGGCGGCCGCGGAGGCGAGGGGACGAGGGCGGGGAGGCGAGGTCACGAGGGCGGCGGAGGCGAGGCGACGACGACGGCGGCCGGGGAGTTCGACAGGGCGGGAGAGATAGAGGGGAATGAAAAGAAGAAGGCCTGCCCGACCGGTTTATGTGGAACTTAGCAGTAGCGGGCCCTTTAAGGGCGCGCTACTGCTACGTTTAGCAGTAGAGCGCCCTTAAAGGGCCCGTTTAGCAGTAGCGCGCTCTGACAGAACCCGCTACTGCTAAACCTTAGCAGTAGCGCGCGCTATCAGGGCCCGCTACTGATATTTCTGGCATTTTTTCCCTCTTCCATTTCCTTTTTAATTTTTTTTACTGTTCTGACCCCTTTTTTATTTTTTAACACGATTTGACCCCGTTACAAATTTTTAACAGGATCTAACCATTTTTAGACACGCCAATCATCGTGGCGTGTCTACTCAACATAGAACCGCCATAGGCCTCGGCGTGTCTACGTTGCATTTTTTTTTGCAGAACACACCCTATCTTTAGATTTAACACGCGCATGTACCCCTCTCCAAAAATAAAGGGAGAGTCGGAACTCGAACACGGGACCTTTTGCTAAGCACGCCATGCCTCAAACCAACGCGCTACAAGGCACGCGCGCATTTTTTCCCTCTTCCATTTTCCGATACAATTTATATAATGTATATTTAACAGCAGCAATATATAATTTGACCGATCGATAACGCGGTTAAAGTGCAAGTATACAAAATAGATACATATATAGATTACAACACACATTTAGTTTCTCAGCGTCGAAGACGTTTCTTAGTGATTAGTTTCTTTCCTTTTTTGTTCGTTTCCGAATAATTTAGGCCCTCGTTGTGACTTTTCCTTTTCCATGGAGTACGATCTTTCATAGGTAATGTAGTCTTCATTCTTCTTTTGACATATGATTCATCGTCGTCGTCATCTTCCCTCATCGGGTTGCCGTACTGGTCATAGTCTTCTATGTTGGCGACTCCATCCATTCCGACGATGTTTCTCTTTCCTCTCCTCACGAAAACACGGCTGGGATTGCTCGGGTCGGTTATGTAGAAACATTGTGTCACGTGCTTAGCGTGTATCCATGGCTCATTTTTGGCTATGACGTTCACGGTAGAGCTCTTCGTGTCGGGTATAGACATAGTAGTGAAATACCGGTTTTCTCTTTCGACATTCTTAGCCCATCTGACACGGAACATCGTCGCATTGTGTAGTCCAGAGTAGTTAAGCTCCCATATCTCTTCGACCCTTCCGTAATATCTTTCAGTTGAGCCGTTGTCATCAGTCATGCATTCTATCGTCACCCCCGAGTTCTGGAAATCACTTTTCATATCTCTGGCCTCCGTATAGAACGTGTATCCATTTATATCGTATGCCTGATAGGTGAGGAAGTTGACAGCTGGGCCATGTGCTAAGGCGTATATGAGCAATGCGTCTGTAGACCCCTCTTCCGGGGGATTGGCAAGAACATGCTCTTTGAACCAAGGCAAGAAAGTGGAGTTGTGCTCTCTAGTAACTTCGGCGTCCGTCTTGCGTAGGCCCTGGTCATGGTACTTCTTGGCAATGGTTTCTTTGTGCAGTGTCACGAAAGGGTCTACCACGTCAAGATGTTGTAGCACTACTAAGTTTTCCCTGTCAAAGTCATTGCGTCGATCCGAGTGGTCGACATGCAGTTCCCTCCGACCGTTGGTGTGACCTTCTCCTCCGAGCCTCCCATGGTGCTTGTTAACGGGAAAACCAACAACAGGGACGTCGTCATCTCCGTTGCTTAGATAATTCTCGTAGAAAGAGATGCACTCTTGTGTCAGATAGACCTGTACGATGCTTCCATCTGGTCGGGACATGTTACGAACGAATCCTTTGATGACTTCATTCATCCTCTCGAACGGCATCATGTTGTGCAGGTATGACGGGCCAAGGTCGATGATGTCGTCCACAATGTGGACACACAGATGCACCATGACGTCAAAGAACGCGGGCGGGAAGTACATCTTGAGCTCACATAGTATGACAACAATCTCTTCCTGTAGCCATGTGAGCTCCTTCGAACTGATCGACTTTCAAGAGATAACATCGAAAAAATTACAGAAACCAGTAAGCGTGTCACGGACGTGCTTGTCCATTATCCCTCTAAGGGCAACCGGTAGTATCTTCGTCATCATCACGTGACAGTCATGAGATTTCATCCCGCTGAACCTTTTTTTCTGCATGTCTAGATATCTGCTTATCTTCCCACAGTAACCGGAACTAACTTTTATTCCGGTAAGACACTTGAAAAATTGATCGATCTCCTTCGTATTTAAGGTGAAGCAAGAAGGGGGCAATATTTCTCTTCCTTCTTCTTTACTTTTTTGCCCCGCCTGCTGTCCCCCGCCTCTGTCTCCGTCTCTGTCTCGGCCATTTTACGGGGCATGTGGAGATCTGCCCTTATTTCCAAATCTTCCAAGTCTCTTCTTGCCTTCGGCCCATCCTTGGTCTTCTCCGGCATGTTCATCCGTGTGCCAAGCAAACTCTCGAGAACATTCATCGTCATATGCATTTGATCAAGACAATGAGGTGTATCGAGTTTGGGCCAGTACTCCAAGTCCCAGAAAACAGACCTTGTTTTCCATACCTTCAGCAGCGGCTCCGGTTTTTTCATCTTTCCAGGCGCGGGGCACTCTTTCCAGTTTTTCAGCAACTCATCAATTTCGGCGCCGCTCCTCTTACGTGGAGGTCCTCGATGCTCAGCCTCACCATTGAATAGATCTCCACGGTTTCTCCATGGTTCATTCTTCTCGAGCCATCTTTGATGCCCCATGTACACGATTTTCACAGACCCACCATCTTTCGTTAGCTGCTGAGACGTTGTATCATCCATGCACCTCGTGCATCCGCAATATCCATGGCACACCTGGCCTGATACATATCCGTAACCGAGATAATCGTGCACCGTCGTCAGCACTGCGGCTTTCATATAGAAATATTCTTTTTCGAAAGCGTCCCATGTCTTGACTGGTGATTTCCATAACATTTCTAGCTCCTCTTTCAATAGCTCGAGATATAGATTAATATTATTTCCCGGCTGTTTCGGCCCTTGAATCAGAATGCTCATGTGTATGTACTTTGTCTTCATGCACTTCCACGGGGGAATGTTGTACATCCATACAAACACGGGCCATGTGCTATGGTTGGTGTTCTGCTAGCCAAATAGATTCATGCCATCTGAACTCACGCCAAGCATGACGTTCCTTGGATCAAGATGAAATCCATATTCGGCGTTCAACGCTCTCCACTGGCTTCCATCCACAGGGTGTCTCATCTTCGGATCATCCCCATCATCGGGCACCTTCCTGACCGCGTGCCACCACATGAGCTCAGCTTCCTTAGGATCTACGAAATAACGCTGCCGACGAGGAGTGCTCGGAAAGTACCATACAACTTTCTGAGGAGATTTCTTTCTGGCCTTCTTGTATCTATCAGCATTGCACACCGGACAACTGGTTTTTTCTGCGTTCTCGTTCCGATAAATGATGCAATCATTGATGCATGCATGGTATCTAATGTGTGGCAGATCAAGAGGGCACACAATCTTGTTGGACTCATCGATACTAGTAGTACAAAGGTTCCCCGGGGGAAGAACTGTCTTGTTTAGATACTTGAGATGATCATCGAGGCTTTTGTCGCTCCATTTGTTTTTAGCCTTCATCTTTAGAAGTTCGAGCGTGAAACTCAAGCGGGTCACCTCAGGAGCGCAACCATCATACAATGGAGTCTTCGAGTCTACCTCCAGTTGCTCCAACTTGGCCTCCTCTCTAGAACCAGCTCTGTCGCTAGTCGTCTTCTTGCGAAGCAGGTCTCGAACATGAGGGTCCCGCACGATTGAATTTAGTAGCGATGAAGGATCCGTCATGTCCGCATCTTCTCCGTCATGTTCGGTCTGATCTTCTCCGCCATTACCATGTGCGGCCTCTTCTCCGCCGTCATTTCCAGCGCCCTCTTCGTCTTCGGATCCATCAATCATCTCTTCATCCGCTGCCATGGGGTTATTGGTTGCACCGTCGATATCGTCATCATCATCTTCAGTTATCCATCGAGTATAGCCATCCATGAAACCATATCTAAGCAGGTGCGCCTTAAAACGTCCACCCTTAAAGGGGTCCAGCCAGACGCCTTCTTTGCATTTTCGACAAGGACATAAAATCTCCTTTTCATTTTTTTCAACCATGTCGTCCACTGCAGATCGCAAGTATCTATCCACCATCCTTCCACAGACCTTCATGGTCGCCTACGAGTTATACAAACAAAAGATTATAACGACATGCATATGCATATCAAAGTCATACAAAAATTCGGCATGACCTTCCTAAAAATAGGACATATAGAGTTTGCCCGAAATTCGCCGAAACGGAAGTAAATCAACATTTCAGCAAAACATAGGAAAACTCTCATATCACACACCCATACACACACAGACACACACAAATATTTTCATTGATGCAAAGAACAATTTTTTTACTCACATCTCATGCATCCACGTACCTAGCTAGCTAGTAATTAATTAAGAGAGAGAGAGAGAGAAAGTATATACCTTTTGTTAAAATATCACACTTGGGAGAAGCTTGCACTAGCTAGTGAGGGAAAGGAGACAAAGGTGAGAAAGAGAGATAGCTAGATGCATTTATGCATGATATGTGGTGGTGGAGGAGGAGCAAATTAGAAGGAAAGAGAGAGATATTGCATTAATGAAGATGGTGTGTAGTGCATTAATGGAGATGGTGTAATGCATTAATGGAGATGGACAAGAGGTGGGAGAAGGAATGAGGAAGAAGCAAGTGAGGGAGAGAGAGGAGGGGGGAGGGGGATGGTTGGTGGAAAAGGTGGCTTCTACGCATTACCAGTAGCGCCTGTACCGCTACGGCGCTACTGGTAAAGGTAGTAGTAGCGGGCTTTCCAGGGGGGCGCTGCTACTAAAACTTGACATCTGGATTTGGTGGGGACCACCTTTACCAGTAGCGGGTCCTCACATGAGGCGCTACTGATACAGGCATATCAGTAGCGCGCGTCCATGTAGCGCGCTACTGCTAATTAGCAGTAGCGCCTGTCTTTGAGGGGCGCTACTGTTAAGCCTCTACCTATAAGCTTTTCCCTAGTAGTGGTGGAGGCTCCGGTGGCGTTGAGGGGGCGGCTCTGGTGGCGTCTCTCGCGTCGAGGTGGCGGCTACAACGTCGAGGGGGTGACTCCAATGTCGCCTAGTTCACGGGGTCGGGTCCGGTGGAGGGGGCGACCATGGATGGGGGCGCGGGGGCGGCTCCGGTGGCGGCGAGGGCAGTGGACAGAGAGGGGGCCTTGAACAACGGGGGTCAGCTCCGGTGGCGAGGAGAGTGAGCTAGGAGTGATGGTGGGGAATGGGTGTGGGCACGAGCAAGGGGAGGGGGTGATGGAGAGGTTAAGGCTTAGGGGTGTCGCATTTCGCCAAAATGCGCCACCAAGTGGTTTCTTATGCGTGGCGCATTTTTCCAGAATGCGCCACGCATAAGGAACCACTTGGTGGCGCATTTTTCAATGCGCCACTCCTAAGGGATTTCTATTTTACTAGTATTTTACAATTATTGCAATTGTACTAGTATTTTACCTCATTTTTTGGTCCATATTTTTTTCAATTTCCATTCTGCCATATGCAATTGTACTAGTATTTCGTCCTCATTTTAGCATGATATATATGATCTCATGGGCAACCAAATACTTTGATAAATTATGAAGTTCATATTAAATCCATGCATACACAAATTGATCATAAATTAAAAAATATTTTCTTAAATTTGGAGCTAACTAGCGTTTCCTCACGATCTTCTTCTTGCTCTTCTTTGTCGTGGTTGAATAATTTACGCTCGGGACGCCTTCACTTTTCCTACTGAACGGGAGACCTTTATTCTGTAGGGTTGTGGTGTATGTATCCTGAGCGACATAGTCATCTTCCATGTTTGCGTCGCTGTACTTGTCAAATTCTTTCTCGTTGGCGAATCCATCCATTCCGATGATGTTGCTTTTGCCTCTCCTCACTACAACACGGCTCGGCTTTTATGGGTAAGCAATGAAGAAGCATTGGTCCACTTGGCTAGCCAGTACCCGTGGCTCATTTTTCGCGGTGACGTTTGCGCCCGCAGACTTGGATTTGGCTTCGGGTATAATCATGGTGGTGAAGTACCAGTCTTCTTTTACGACCCTCTTGGCCCATCTCACACGGAACATCGGCACCTTCTCACCACAGTAGTCGAGCTCCTATATGTCCTCGATCCTTCCGTAGAATCTTTCCTTGACATCATCGGTGTAGAATATCCCCGTTACCCCTGAGTTCTGCTAATCGCAGGTATTGTCCTTTTCCTCCGTGTAGAATGTGTAGCCGTTGATATCATACGCTTGATAGGTCATCAGGTTGTGTGAGGCACCCTGTGACAAGGTGAATATCATCTTTTCATCCTGGGAAGCGTTCCTTCGTGGGTTATTAGCACGAAGCTCGTCCCTGAACCAAATCATGAAACTGGAGTTGTGCTCTTTGATTATCCATGGATCTCGGTCCGTTATCTGTAGGCCCTGGTCACTGTACTTCTTCCTGATTACATCCTTGTGCTTTATTATCCAAGGATCGACCAGCTGGAAGTGTTTTAGCGCGACTAGGCTTGCTCTTTCAAAGTCGATGTCTCGACCCTCGAAGTTGACATGCATTGCACGGCTTCCCTCGTGGTGACCACACCCATCGATCCTGCCAAAGTGCTTGTTTACGGGCAGACCAACAGGGTTCTCGGTGTTGAGATAATTCGTGCAAAAAGAGATGCACTCTTCGGTTAGAAATCCCTTCTCTATGCTTCCGTCTGGACGGGACCTATTACAAACGTATTTTTAGATGTGTCCATTCATCCTTTCGAACGGCATCATGTTGTGCAGAAACACAGACCCGAGTTGGACGATATCCTCCACGACATGGATCAGCAGATGCACCATAATGTCGAAGAACGCGGGAGGGAAATAGATCTCAAGCTCGCATAGTATGAGCACGATCTCCTCCTATAGCCTTTTGAGTTGCGTAGCACAAATTGACTACCGAGAGATGACGTCAAAAATTTTGCAAAGGCCAAACAACGTTTTATGGACGTGCTCCTCCATTATCCCTCGGATCGCAATCGGGAGAATCTACATCATCAACACGGCACAGTCGTGAGATTTCATCTCGCTGAAACGCTGCTTCGCCTCTCGTCTAGGTATCTGCTTATCTTCCTCACGTAGTCGTTCGGAAATTTTACTCCTATGAGGCAGTGGATAAACCGCTTGATCTCCTCCTCGCACAGAGTGAAGCATGCCGGGGGCAGTGATCAATACCGTTCTTCTTCTTGGTCGCCCTTTTTCGTTTGCGAGAGTTTTTTGTTTACAGATCCTCCTCCTCCTCCTCCGGCTCATCATGGTCGTCACTAGGGGGGTGAAGTTCCCTCCTGATGCCCATAAATTTCAAGTCATTCCTTGCTTTTGGCCCGTCCTTGGTCTTATCCGGCATGTTGAGCAGCATGCCAAACAAGCTCTCGCACACGTTCTTTGTGATATGCATGAGATCAAGGCTATGAGGACTGCGGAGGAGACTCCAGTATTCCAAATCCTAGAAAACAGACCTCACTTTACATACCCTCATCAACGGCTGAGTCTTCTTTTTTTCTTTCCCGGCGCAGGGCACTCTTCCCATGTTTTCAACATATTGTCGATTTCATTGCTACTCCTTCGAGCTGGGGGTCCTCGGAGCTCCTCGCTGCCATCAAACAGATGTACAAGTTTTCTCCATGCGTGTTTCTTGGGAAGCCACCTCCGAGACTCCTGGAACACGGTTTTCGAAGATCCAAGATCTATCGCTAGCTGGCGGTACGTTGTATTATCCAGGCACCTAACGCATGCACAGAATCCTTGGACCACCTGCCCTGAGAAATATTCGTATCCGAGATAGTCGTGCACCATCATGATCACCGCGTCTTTCATTGGGAAATATTCTTTTGCGGCGGCGTCCCACGTATTGACTCTGTCTTTCCATAACGTTTCTAGCTCCTCTTTCAACAGCTGGAGATACAGATTGAGGTCCATACCTAGTTGCTTCGGCCCTTGAACTAGCATACACATTGCTATGTACTTTTTCTTCATGCACTTTCAGAGGGGAAGGTTTTTTATGCATAAAAACACGGGCCAGGTACTGTGTGTGCTGCTCTGGCCTCCGACTCCATCGGCGCTCACACCAATCCTGAGGTTCCTTGGTTCTTTCCCAAAATCTGGGTATTCGAGGTCCAACACAGTCCATTGGCTACCATCTGAAGGGTGCCTCAGCATGTCCTCCTTTTTCGGATCCGGGTTATGTTCATCCTCTTTTAGCTTCTTTCTATCTGCGTGCCAGGTCATGAGATTTTCTTCCTCGGGATCTACGAAATACCTCTGCAGATGAGGAGTGGACGGAAAGTAGCATACCACTTTTCTAGGAACTTTCTTCCCTCTCTTGTATCGACTAACACCGCACACTGAACATGTGGTTTTCTCTGCATCCTCACCCCGATAGATCATGCAATCATTTATGCAGACGTGGTATTTAATGTGCGGAAGATCGAGGGCACTGGACTTTCTTGGCATCAGTGATACTAGTTGGGCATCTGTTGCCTTTGAGCCCTTCGGAAGACAATCGTGCCAGAATGCCATGTTATCATCGAAGCTTTCGTCGGTCCATTTGTGTTTTACCTTCATCTCCATAGCCCCAAGCGTTACATTCAAGCAGGTATCCACGTCGTTGCATCCTTCATACATCTTCGTAACCTCGTCTTTCTCGAGTTGCGCCAGCTTCGCTTTCTCTCTAGCTGCACCTCTTGCATGCAACGCCTCTTTGACAAGCAGAGCTTCAACATGAGGGTCTGGCACCCAGCTTGAATCCTCATGTCCGGCATCTTGATCTTCATGTCCGGCATCTTGATCTACATGATCTTCTTCGGCATCTTCTTCATGATCATATACGGGATGCTCTTCGTCTTCTCGCCCGCCGTTGTTGTATGGTTGCCCTTCCTCATTTACTGGCGCCCCACCATTGACATCCTCCTCCTCGCCAGCTTCATCACTTATCCACCGTGTGTATCCATCTACCAAACCATTACACTTCATATGTATTTCCAATATTCTGGAATCAGGCTCGGTCACGCACTGCAGTTTCCATCTCCGACACGAACATCTTATATCCGTCCTATTATTCTGTAGCATGTCGTTTGTCACACATTGCATCCACCTAGTCACGGTGATATCGCTCATCATCTCGCGAACCATGATCGCATGCGTGCCCAGAGATAGCAACACAATTATATATCACGGTCGTCGCCGGAAAAATTTGGCATGACCTTCCCTAATAATGCATGGGAGCATGCAGAGAGTGCGCCAAAAATTTGCCGAAACATAAATGAATCAACATTTCGGCAAAACATTGGCAACTCAAGATTCACATATAAGTCAAACCACCATAAGCTTCACATATACACTTCACATATACATCAAACCACCATAAGCTTCACATATACACTTCACATATACATCAAACCACCACAAGCTTCACATATACACTTCACATATACATCAAAACCACCACAAGCTTCACATGTACATCAAACCACCGCAAGCTTCACATATACATCAAACCACCACAAGATTCACGTATACACTTCACATATACATCAAACCCAAGCTTCACATGTACATCAAACCCCAAGCTAATAAAGGCAAGTATGGGTGATAAATGTAATAAAGGCGTTGGGGAGGAGGTCCACTTACTTTAATATGAAAAAAAGTAAATTTAAAGCCAAGAATGGATGGATAAATGGAAGAAATGAGGTGGGGAGGAGGATAAAACCGAATAGATCTAGGGTGAGAAGAGTAGATCTAGTTTTAGAGGTGTGTGGAGTGAATGAGAGGTGGTAGGTGGGTGGAGTAGATAAGGGTAGCTCCAGGTATTTCGTGGCGCATTTTGCATCTCAGTGGTGGCGCATCCCAAAATGCGCCACCCCTAAGGTCTTAGGGGTGGCGCATTTCCAATATGTGTCACCCTTAAGGTCTTAGGGGTGGCGCATTTTCAATATGCGCCACCCTTAAGGTCTTAGGGGTGGCGCATTTCCAAAATGCGCCACCCATAAGCTTCTTAGGGGTGGCGCATCACACCAAATGTGCCACATATAAGATGATCCAGGTTGGCCCACTTTTAGGGGTGGCGCACTGGAAAATAATGCGCCACCCCTAAGGGCTTATGGGTGGTGCATTCTGTACTAGTGCGTCACCCCTAACAGATGGTGGCGCATGGCTTAAAATATGCGCCACTAATAGTGATTCCATGTATAGCTATTTCTCTAGTAGCGCTTAAAGCCTTTGCTAGCCAAACTGATGAGGACATCCCTACTAATGTTACACCCAAATCCTCACCAACTACACATATTGGACCAGTTACTAGAGCACGCGCACGCCAACTAAATTATCAGGTACTTTCGTTTCTTGCGAATCCTTCTAATGTTCATGAACATATGATGCTGCCTAAATTAGATACTTTTGTTTTTCTTTTGAATGAAGGACCTAGCATAGAAAAGAAGGATGGTCATTGGAACGGGATCAAGAATGGAGAAGAAGGTGTGCGCGCGGGAAAGGGTAATAGAGCTTCCAGTGGTGATTTTCGCACTTTGGAGCCACCATAAGGCGTGCATGAAGGATTGGACGAAATACATGAGATGCCACTTCATTATTTTCGTCCAAGGGCAATTATAGGTGCTGCGTCACCTTAATATTGGGCTGGGCCCATGTAATTTCGAAATACCACCTTATAGGCTGTTTTTAGAGTCCGTATGTGTGGGGAAGCCGAGTTAGGGTTGTTTTCGGACCCCACCTCCAAGGGGTCACGAAAATCCCCTCTGTTCCCCCATATATACAGCCCTTAAGGCGTCGTTTAGACTTGGGTTTTAATTAGATTTAAGTTAGCCATAGCAATAACTTCGAGTTCTTCGTTTGTGTCGACCGACCAGGCCAAGACGACATTGGAACCCAACTTTCGTCAATCATTAATCTTATATTCGCAATATCCAGATTGCAATTCTTAGTTCTTGCTTGTTCTTTCGATTGCTTGCAGGAATTAGACCTTCGTGGTCAGGTTGATCGTGCATCCGCGGGATCAATAACCTCTCGGAGTTGGTTTAGCGATCGCTAAGGCGCAACGTCTTCGCACGTTCGTAGTCGGGTCATGAAAGTCGTCTCCACCATAATCGATCTCCACCATCTCATCGAAACATCGGGACACCTTCGCCTCTATCAAGTGGTATCAGATTTACAGGTTGGTCGGTGAGATTTACCAGTTTTTCGTAGTCTAGATTGGTTCTGTTCTTCATACCTACAGTCCACGAAAAAGCCAAAAAAAATTTAGGGTTAGATCATCACGTCCCAAGAGAGTCCTAGCCTTTTGTCCAGTTTTCTTTTCAGTACTTGCCTTGTTGAATTTGCGGTTGCATCGTTCTAATAAGTTGCTGATCTTAGCGTCTAGTTCCCTTAGAGTTTCGAGTTCTGATCACAGTTGTCACGCCGCCGCCGCACAGTTCCATCCGTCCGCTGCCACCAATCCGAGTCCAGATACACCACCACGTTTCGCCAAGCCGATTCCATATACACCACCACGACCTACCGATCCGAGTTGAGTTCCATCACTCGTTCGGTTTGTGATCTCTCTGTAGCCAGATTAGTTTTGAGTTGATTAGAGTCAGAGTTGACCAATCTTTGTCGTACGTAGAAGGGGGTGATTAGAGTCTGGCACGCTTTCCAGAGCAGATTTTAGGCCAAAAATTTCAGGGGTGAAAAAATTTCGTGCCCATACCTTCCTTAGGCCTAGAAACGCATTTTGAGACGTTCTCTACCATCGCAGTCCCGAATTGCCACGACACAAAAAATAGAAAAAAGAGAGAGAGAGAGAGAAAAAAATTAGAGTGTGCTTCTCAGTTGTTTACGTGTCGCGTCGTGCTTTCGTTGGTGTTTTAGGCTCGCGTCTCTAGTACGGTCTAGCCTAGGATCAGCACAGTACCGACGTTGAGTGTTTATTCAGCTTTGGATCTCTGTCTTGATTACTATTGAGCTTTTGCTACCATACTTGCCAGCCTTCCTACAGCTCCAAATATATTCTACATCGTGCGTTTTGACACCTCCTGGCCATCGCTCTACCACATCTCTGAGAGTTTTGACCCATTTGTTTTACATCACCACCTGCTACTAGGTAATAACCGGTAAGAACGAAAGAAAAGCTTGACGGATTTGTGCTTTCCACCACCCCCACATCCCATTAGTAGAAGTAGGATCATATCTCTGTGTGTTTTCTATTTATGCTCACCATGCCAGGATCACATGATGAAGTGGCGCAGGACGCACCCGATTGGGAGAACATGACAAACAAGGAGCTACATAATAAATTTGCACAAATGATGTCTGAACGTGTGAATGACATCGAGAACAGATTTACAGAGGCGATTGATGGCGTGGAGAAGATGATCGACACCAAGCTCGACGCAAAGTTTACTGAGTTCATCGCACGCCTACCTCCACAGACCGCGGCCGCCCCGGCGCAGCCACCGTTTCAACGACGTGCACGACGTATTCTGTTTTAGGCCGGACAAGCTGTTGGTATTGGTGCTCCTCCTGTTGCTGCTTCTGCTGCTTCTTCTGACGTCGTCCAGTACAACGACTACGAGGGTGATTACGAGGAGGAGGTGGAACAGGAAGCGGCCTATGAACAGCCAGCTGGACGTCCACGTCCCAACATTCTCCACGGTCGACACCAACCACCCCCTCAGGTACGCGATGATGAACATGTGCCTAAACTGAAATTGAATCTTAAGCCGTTTGAGGGTAGATATATTCCTAATGCTTATCTTACTTGGGAGTTAGAAACTGAACAACGCATTACATATTTACAATATCCTGAGAATAGACGTGTTACTGCTGCTGTTTGTGAATTCACGGGGTTTGCCTCTATTTGGTGGTCTGAACATTGTCGATTGCATGCTAATAATATTCCAACTAATTGGGTTGCTTTAAAAGATGCTATGCGTACTCGTTGGGTTCCTCCTTATTATCAACGTGAATTGCTACAAAATTTACAGTGTTTGAGACAGGGAAAAAATTTTGTAGAGGAATATTATCAGGAATTACAAACTGGATTGATTAGATGTGGCATAGTAGAGGATAATGAAGCTATGCTTGCATGTTTTATGGGAGGCTTAAACAAGGAGATACAAACTATTCTAGAATACAAGGACTATGCTACTATCACTCGTTTGTTTCATCTTGCTTGTAAAGATGAACGTGAAGTGCAGGATCGACATGCCGCTATGCGAACTAACTTTTCTCCAGGCCGAAATACATCATGGACATCGCATGGGCCTTCTACACATCCTGCTGCACCACCATCTACTTCAGCGGCTCATTCTTACAGGGAGCAACCAAAACAGCCAGCGCCACCATTCACGGGTACACAGAAAGGTCCAACGGCGAGTCCTTCATCATCCATGGCATCCACAGGGTAAACACGAGATCGTGATATTATATGTCGCAGGTGCCAAGGCGGCGGTCACTTCACCAAAGACTGTCCCTCCAAGCGTGTGATGACTGTTACGGTGGATGGTGGGTATGAGTCAGCGAGTGACTATGATGAGGAGACTTTAGTCCTCATTGCTAATGAGGAACAGGGTGCCCATGATGATGCTCACGATATAGATTATATGGCTCCTGATGATGCAGATAATATGCTATTTTGGCTGCTCAATGTGTGTTAAGTGTGCAGGTAACGAAGGCCGAGCAAAACCAGAGGCATAATTTGTTCCACACAAAGGGAGTGGTGAAAGAACGTTCGGTTCGCATCATTATTTATGGAGGGAGTTGCAACAACTTGTCTAGCATGGAGTTGGTGGAGAAGCTATCTCTCACCACAAGACCACACCCTTATCCGTACTATATTCAGTGGTTTAACAATAGTGGTAAGATTAAGGTAACGCGTTCTGTTCGTGTGCACTTTAGCATTGCTGCATTTGGTGATTATGTTGATTGTGATGTGGTACCCATGCAAGCATGCTCTCTCTTACTTGGTAGACCATGGAAATTTGATAGGAATGTTGTACACCATGGTAGGAAAAATCAGTTTACTCTTGTTCATATGGATAAAAATATTGCTTTACTTCCTATGTCTCCTGAACATATGGTGAAAGATGGTCTCGCTAGAGCTAGTAAAGCTAAACAGGAGAAAAATAAGAGTGAAAATGAGATAGCAGCTAATGAATTTGAGCAACAACATAAGACTAATAGCAAATCTTCACCTGTTGTCTATAATGAAATTAAATTGACTAGTCCAACTTTGCTTGCTACTAAGGTTGATATTTCGGATTTGGATGTTAGTCAATATGTGTGCTATGATTTTGTGTGCAAAGAAGCTTTATTTTCATTTCAGGAATTGCCTCCTTCTTTGCCTCCTGGTGTCACTAACCTTTTGCAGGAGTTTATTGACGTCTTTCCACAAGACGTGTCACCGGGATTACCACCTATTCGAGGGATTGAGCATCAGATTGATTTAATTCCCGGTGCTTCGCTGCCCAACCGTGCGCCATACCGTACCAATCCGGAGGAGATGAAGGAGATTCAGCGTCAAGTAAAAGAGCTACTCGACAAAGGTTACATACGTGAATCCCTTAGTCCTTGTGTTGTTCCTGTTATATTAGTGCCTAAAAAGGATGGAACATGGCGTATGTGTGTTGATTGTCGAGCCATTAATAATATTACTATTCGTTATCGTCATCCTATTCCTAGGTTAGATGATATGCTTGATGAATTAAGTAGCTCTACCATGTTTTCCAAAGTTGTAGTGGATACCATCAAATTCGCATGAAATTAGGAGATGAATGGAAAACATCATTTAAAACTAAGTTTGGACTATATGAGTGGTTAGTCATGCCTTTTGGGTTAACTAATGCACCTAGTACTTTCATGAGATTAATGAACGAGGTTTTACGTGCTTTCATTGGACAATTTGTGGTAGTCTATTTTGATGATATATTGATTTATAGCAAATCTTTGGAGGAACATTTGGATCATTTACGTGTTGTTTTTATTGCTCTACGTAATGCAGGTTTTTTTGGTAACCTTGGGAAGTGCACCTTTTGCACCGACCGAGTATCGTTTCTTGGCAATGTTGTTACTACACAGGGTATTGAAGTTGATAAAGCCAAGGTCGAGGCGATTGAGAGTTGGCCGGAGCCCAAAATGGTCACACAAGTGAGGAGTTTTCTCGGCCTCGCTGTATTCTATAGGTGTTTTGTGAGAGATTTCAGCACCATTGCTGCACCTCTCAATGAGCTTACACGCAAGGATGTGCCTTTTACTTGGGGTACCGCACAGGAAGAAGCCTTCACGGTATTGAAAGATAAACTATGTACTAAGCAGATTTCTGCGTGTGCATCCATACCCTGAAACCAATATCTTCCATATGAGTCCACCATACCGTCCTATTCGTGGTATTTCCCTACCACTCCTATGAGTATAGAATTCATGTGTTATCCTTAAATGTTCAAAATCTTGTTTTTATGCCTCCGGTTTAGCTCATGAGGAAGTAGTAGGCAATTCATGATCTTCTTAAGTTGGACAAGTTTTACCCCAGGATTGCATGTCTAGTCTGCAAACCCTTAATACGAGGAGGAACTGGCATGAGTGTGCCCAACTCATAAGATAATACAACAAACAAACCCTCCTTCATGCTTCGTCTATGAGAAATCAGAAACTTTGGAAGTGATAAACAAAGGAGATTAAGGGGATGTGATCGTCCCCACTTGGGAGATGTTCCTCGAAACTTGTCGAGCTTGAGAAGTAATTGAGCTATCTATTAGCATTCGTTGACAAACTATGCACCTCCGAGAACTTGTTTTCATTCTGTTTGATTTAAGGATGGCACATGAGTTTTCCCTACTTCCCTTTAACAAGGGCGTGTCTTTTACTTTTATGTTGAGTCTGTTCTTCGTACTTATTTCTTTTCTTAAAGAGAACAGACACTTGATGTTGACAAGGATTCATTCATATAATGTTGCATTAAGTTTTTTCATGCTACATCCTTATTGACATTATCATTTGATAAGCAAGTTGTTTGCGAAAGCTTACGCCAAGCAAACATCTTCCTTTGTGTTAGCATTTTCACTTCATGACTAATAACATATTCTTTCAAAATCTTCAAATTGTTCCATTATAAAGTGAAATAGCAAAAATAAAAGTTATTAGTTGTCCTCTGACCAAGGACATGTTTGCCATTATTTGATGAGTTTCCTTAGCCCTACTTTTGATTATAATTATTATTACTTTTTCATAAGGGCCTTATGAGTTGAGGTTGTTGTTGTGGATGCTTCAGTTTGGTGAAGAAATCATTATGCTTCTCGTCCGTATTCTATTGATCGACACTTCACTCTCTAGACTTTTGGACATGTTTACCAAGCTCAGGATTCGCTTGGGGACAAGCGAGGTCTAAGCTTGGGGGAGTTGATACGTCCAAAATGCATCACTATTTTATATCAGAATTCACCCTTATTCATCTATATATTTCATGTTATGATGCTATACTTTTGTTGTTTTGGCTAGTTTTACACAGTTTGCACTTTCCGGTGCCGAAACAGAAGACACAGGATTCAGCGGAGAAAAGTGGACATTGAGTTGCTGAAACAGAACATCTCCAAATGCACTGAAAATCGATGGGTGATATTTTCCAGAAGATTAACGAAGCTTCGCCGAAATTGGCCAGAGGGGGGCCACCTGGTGCCCAGGCGCCCCCCCTGGCGCGGCCCCCACCAGAGGCGCGTCGGGACACCTGGGTCCACTCCCGGCTCCCCCCTTTGGCATATATATTCACCTTCACGTGAAAACCCTAAAATGAGTGGAGTTTTGCGAGTTTCGCCGCCGCTCCGTGGAAGAAACCTACAGAGAAGAAAAGAAATCTCCGGCGAGCAGATTCCGCCGGGGAGAACACCTCCCGGAAGGGGAGATCATTTCCATCGTCATCACCATCGTCACGGGCATCATCGATATAATCATCAACATCATCCCCAACATCAGCACCATCTCCATCTTCATCCATCTCATCTCACAATTACAACTTGTGTTGTAATCCGTACCATCTATCCTCTCTACTCTACCGGTGTTGATTACTCTTTTGTGGTGAATGCTATTGAGTTTTGTTGGAGAAATATTGTTATGTCCAGATTGTTAATCATCTATTTATCACCACTGATCATGATCTCTTTTATGTCTTGTGAGTAGTTACTTTAGTTCTTGACGACATGGGATAAGTCTAGTTGTTAGTAGGCATATGATGTTGAAGTAATATGTGGTGTTTGATATTTAAGTTGTGTTGTTATTTCTCTAGTTGTAGCAGCCCGGGATTTTTCACCCAAATTAAAAAAAATTGTTGCTTTATTTTGTTCATTGCTAGAATTGTTTGTAATATTTGCTTCGCCGAATTATTAATTGGTGACTATATCCCCCCCCCCTCTTTCTCGTACCGGCGTGCGTGACTAAACAAGTTTCCCAAATTGCACACGACCTTTGCGACACCTGGTTTCACCCAAGCACCGTCGCAACTTCCGGCACAGGACCAACCATCGCCATCGGAACGAAAACCCCGTTTATTTAATAAACGGATTAGTTGATTGGGAACCAGAAAAATGTTCTCGGAACATCATCGAAGTGAGGTAGAACTGACAGGATTGCCGCGCTGAGTGCATGGTTCGAGATTTCGCCCGAATCGGAGGTCGTATGGGCTCCCGGCGGTCAGAAACGTGGAGTACCGGACGTGCGAGAGAAAACCCGAGGGCTTTTGCGTAAACCTACCATCCAGGCCAGCCTATATAAAGACCACCACTCTCCCCTAGACCTTTAAGGGTTTTCCCCTTGTAAAAATTGCAGCCACCCACTCCACTTTGCCCAAATCTGCCCCAAAACAGCCCCAATACTGAAACCCTAGATCTGAAATGCTTCTGGCCGTCAGATTTGAAAACGGGCGCACAGAATCGCGCCACGTCGCCCCAACTGCCCTCCAGCCAGCTCCAGCCGCCGTCGGGCCGCGTACGGGCCGTGGCTGCCTCCGCGCCGCGCCATGGGCGGCCACCCGGAGCTCCACGCCATGGCCTCCGCGTCGCGCCATGGGCGGCCACCCGGAGCTCCACCCCATCGCCTCCGCCACCGGCCTACTTTGGCGAGCCGCCGCGCCGCCTCGGCCTCCTCCTCCTCTCCGCGCGCCCTCCTCTTCTTCCTGTTCTCCTCCCTCACCTCTCTTCTCTACTTCTCGCAGGTGCAGCCGCCATGGCCATGGCGCAATGGACAGGAGCTCCATGGAGCTCGAGCTCGCCATGGGAGCTCGCCCCGATCCGTCGGCGACCTCCCATCCTCGGATCCGGTCGCCCTCCTCCATATCAGGCCGTTCCCGGCCTCCCCGGACCCTTCCCGGCCGCCTTGCTTCTCGTCGGCGCAGCCACGACCACCCACCAGCCCTCCATGACTAGGTCCAGCCCGAGCTCCCCCTCCCTGTATTTTTTCGAAGTCCCTGGTGACAGTTATTTTGTTCTGTTTTGCGATGAAGATAGCGAGAGATCCGTAGATCATATGGAGTTGCGCCCAAAATGAATTTTGTTCACTGTGATGTTCTCTATCATAATTATTTTGGGAGTTAATCCATTTGAGGCCATTTAGATGTTGTTAATCTGTGTTGAAGTGAGCACCAGATCGTTAACTGCTTCTACTTTCTGTTAATTGTTGCTGCTGTTATTTTCTTGCAACTTTTGTACCAAATGCTTTAATTGTTGTGGGGTACTTAGCGATATGCCATGTCTAGGATTTTATCTTATTTAAATTGACTAGCATAGATAGTTTACTTTATGCTTCACATCTTGCCTTGATTGTGTGATATGCCATGCTAGAGTGAGATTCCATGTTAATAACATTTTCTCATGTTGTGTAGCTAAACAACTTGAACCATTCTAAATGTGCGGTATCATCGTGTGTGACGAATACCCCACTTAACCTGTTAGTAACCGCTCTCGACGATAGATGTGATACCGTGCGTTGTCTCGTGTTCCCTTCTTGATGTTGCTTGCTCGTGATTGCTTCGTTGTAATAGATGCTTGCTCATCGATTGCCTTTTCCAGTGAATCCTTCTTGTGTGTGTCTGCGGGTACCTCTCGGAGATGATGTGAGCTTGCGATCGGCTGTCACCTTCGGTGTTGTCTTCTCATCAGGTAAGGGGGAGCATATATCATGCTTATAACTTTCATCTCACTCGCTCCTAGGTGTAGGATAGAACGATTGCTTGATCCTAACAATTCATATTCATGCCTCTCAAATAAACCCAAACAGCCATGTCCTCCACATCCCAGGAAACTTTGGTCGACTATGTTACTATTGCTCGCTGCTCAGCCACTGCTTAGTATGCATGATATGATGCTATCAACTGTTATCATGTTACTCCTTGGATTGGGATATCACACTATTATATTGTTGTGGATGATATGATTATTATAATGTTGACTATATTTGACGAAGGATGGAAGGTCTAGGCTATCCCGCCCCCACGCTTTGTTCCATTCGAGTCACCTAGGATCCGAGTTCTTGGTATTGGTTCTAAGACAGAGCGTGCCTAACCGCGTGTGGGATTTTATGGGGTCCCCTTTTCTTACCTACCTAGCTTCAAACATTTCTAGTGGTGGCCCAAGCTGATTTACCATTTGAAACCGTGTGTGTGTGTTTGTCGGGTAGCTCCTGGCTGATATTCTTTAAAACAACATGGGCTAGCGGGGACATGGTTTCCTTGTTGGTCCAACCGTCTGGATGAGGACCCGGCCTTATGTGAGAGTTTACCGGCAATCCAAACCTGCAACATACGGTAGAGACCAGGTCGAGAGCGCGGCCGGCTCCTGAGCTGGATGTCGACTCACCGGGGGCCACCCAGATTTGTGCGTTGTTAGTTAGAGGGACCTGTCGTTTCGGATCTCTCGGAACTAAATCATAAAATGGTTGCCTATGATGGGTAGCAACTGAGAGAGATGGGCGTGCGTGCGGAACCTTGTAATGGGCTGTTGGTACACCCCTGTAGGGTTAAATCTTTTCGAGAAGTCGTGTCCGCGGTTATGGACGACTTGAGACCTACTCCTTGTTCATAGAAAACAACAACTGATATAATCTAAATAATTTGATCAATGTGTGTGTGCCATGATTTCTTCTTCTTCACCGGGTGATGAAGGGGAGGACAAGGATAGGATAGGTGTTATGATTGCGTAAGTAGTTGTTAGCAAGACTTGTTGGAGGCGATTCGTCATCGACTGCTTGGTTCTCATCTTACTCTAAATAGAACGTTAGCCACTCATATATTGCTAGTGTGTCTGCAACCTCACCACTACCCCCATCTTACCATGAGAAGTTAGTTACAAGACTTGTTGATGTAGCTCACCCCTTCTTTTCTCTTTTACGCACGTTATGCAAACGATCTTGGGCTTCAGAGGAGCTCGACGAACCTTCTTCTGGATGCCTTTGCGAAGACTCGACGACGACTAGTTAGGCGGATCCCGGCAGAGAGCCTAGACCGGTGTGGTTATGGGAATGGTGTGTTATACCCATGCCAATAGGCATTTGATTGTAGTCTGTACTCAGACGTGTATCTTCCGCTGATGTATTGTAGTTAAGCCAATTGTATGCCGATTGTATGATATGTTTTATCCTTGTAGCTGTAATGTTGTGATATCATGTTGGAAATCCGGGGCATATGAAATTGTCATATGTCGCAGTGGGACCGATATGTGCTTCATCCACGGATCTGGATGGAAACATCTAGATCTGGAACAGTACCGCATATCGGTCCTTACACTAGTGGTGTTGTGTGAATCGAACACTGAACACTTCGCCTTGTTATGGAACTAGGGGAATGTATTGTGTATAAAGGATGCTTACGGTGGGTTGCCAGAGTGACAGAAACCTGAACCCCAGTTTGCACACTTTTGCACAAGGGAATAATGGATCCTTGATCTTATTGCTGTGGTTAGGCTTTTTCCTTAATTTCTACCTTGCATTTGTGGATGCTTGCAAGGTGTTTAATCATAAGATTGCACTTATCTTAGTCTAGAAGGTGTACTAGCATAGATCCACCCACGCAACACTTATCAACACAAAACATGGTATCGATACTGAATATGGCGAAAGCACATGACTACCTCTCCCGTGTGTCCTCAAGAACGATGTAGCCTTTATAAATTCGGTTGCCAGGCTTAGACTTTGCTCAAAAGGATTGGGCCACTTGTTTCTCCTCAGTACCTTTTACTTATATTGTTTTAATCTTCTCGTTGCTTATACCGAAAACCCCTAAAAAGTTATCTTTCAGTGTTTGTAGTTATTTCTTGACCAAAGTCACTTATTAATACCTTCTGCTCCTCGTTGGGTTTGACACTCTTATTTATCAAAAACGCTACAATATATCCCCTATAGTTGAGGGTCATCAAGCATGAAAACTAAGAGCTAAACATGACAATAGCTACAAAGATATAAAGAACACACAACAAAAGAAAGATAAGCATGAAAATCCTATGATGTGTTCTAGTTTAAAGTGGAGTGTGTTTCTCTCCCACACAAAGAAAGTTGGGTTCTAAATTGTTATGAACATCAAACAAAGCTATAGAAAACTAAAAACAAAATTAAAGAGCAAGACGCTCCAAGCATAGCACATAACACATGAAGTGATAAAAATATAGTGTAACGAAGGTCGAACTGATAATTGTTGATGGAGAAGGGGATGCACGGGGGCATCCGCAAGCTTAGATGCTTGAGTCTCCTTGAATATTTCTTGGGGATGCATGGGCGCATCCCCAAGGTTGAGCGTTTGACACTCCGGGATCTTCTTTCATCATCTTCCTTCGCACACTTGAAAACTCACTTCATACATAACTCATCGTAAGCTGATTAGAGAGTTTAGTACCCAGAAATAAAAAATTTGGCTCTACTGGAAATAAAGATTTTCTTGAAGGGCTACTGTTTCTCAAGATTTCCAAAAAGTTTTTGCAAAGAAAAATCTAGCGCAAGACTTGCAAAACTGAGGAAAGGAAAAACGTGGAAGAATCGGTGAAAAAACAGACCAGCAGGTAGTAAATATTTTTTTTGGGTACTTCTGCAACTCAAATCAAAAAAACTCAGAACAGACGCTCAAAAGCTAATTGTATAGGGCACGCTGTTAAAAAATTCAGATCAAAAATATGATCTGGTAATTTATCGTGAATTTTTCCGTCCAAGGACAGAATCTGTTTTCTCTACAGCATGTCACAACTTTTGAACTTTCTTGCAATCGGAGGCTAAACTTGGCACAAAGCTTGAAAATAATGATACAATGATGTTGCTATAGTATTAACAATCATCAAGACCACTAAAAAAGAATTAAAAACATTTTGGGTTGCCTCCCAACAAACGCTTTCTTTTACGCCTTTAAGCTAGGAAAGAAGCAAAAAGAAGAATCAAGTTTTTAGCAGGTGAAAGAGAAGAGCTAGCCTGTGTAACGGACTCAAAAGGTAACTTTATTTTCTTTCTATGGAAGTGTTCCATCCCCTTTTTGAGAGGGAATTGAAATTTTTTATTCCCCTCTTTCATATCAATGAAAGCACCAACGGTGCGAAGAAAAGGACGTCCCAGAATAATTGGACATAAAGGTTCACACTCAATGTCCGTAATAGTAAAATCGACGGGAACATAGTTGTCATTTACAATGATAAGAACATCATCAATCTTCCCCAAAGGTTTCTTTATCGAAGAATCAACGAGACGAACACCAAAAGAACAAGGATCAAAAGGTTTCAATTCAAACATATCATACATTCTTTTGGGCATAACGGAGGTACTAGCTCCAACATCACATAAAGCATAGCAAGAGAAGTAATTCAATTTAATTTTTATCATAGGATCCCAACCATCTTGTAGCTTTCTAGGGATGGAGGCTTCTACCCTAAGCTTCTCTTCCCTATCTTTAATGAGAGCATTGGTAATATGTTCCGTGAAGGCAAGATTTAGTGTATTAGTGTGGGGGTCTCTAGACATTTTGTGTAGTAAACTAATAACTTCAGAAAGGGTGCAACTATCAAAATCAATGTCACTACTATCAAAGGTGGTAGTGGTGTCCTCTAGGCTCACTTGTTTGAAAGCTTCTATGTTCATAGGAGTTTCTTCTTCTATGGTTGAGGTAATAGCA
Source organism: Bromus sterilis (assembly GCA_950022295.1). Lineage (NCBI taxonomy): Eukaryota > Viridiplantae > Streptophyta > Magnoliopsida > Poales > Poaceae > Bromus > Bromus sterilis. The sequence continues at coordinate 262,379,216 of OX465596.1, read as the reverse complement.
TCACCATTAATAGGTCCAATGGGACTAGGAGTGTGTTGGGTGCTACAAGTTTGGGTATCCTCAACAACTTCTATAGTAGCAACGGTGTGGTGTGTAGGAAGGCTCTTAATTCTATATTTTTCCTCCTTTGTCTAGCCCATCTTTCTTTAAGTTTATCCATCATCCTAATGTTTTCATTAATTTGCACTTGAATAGCATTAATAGGAGTGGGCTTCCTCTCCTCAAGGGGAGAAGTTTTAATTTTAAGCATCTCAACATCAAGGGCTAAGTTGTCTACCTTCAAAGAGAGATTATCTAATTTTTCTAATTTTCCTCTACACTCTTGTTGAAGGCTTTTTGGGTAGTGATAAATTCCTTAAGCATGCTCTCTAATTCAGAAGTGGAGTCCTTGTTGCTAGGATAAGTGTTGGTGTACCCATAGTTGTTGAATGGGAACGGTCTAGGATTTCTAGCAAAGTTACTCCTATGAGAATTGTTGTTAAAGTTGTTTCTAGAGATAAAGTTCACATCTGCTTGTTCTTGAGGATCAATAGGAGCTTGCTTGGTTAGTAAATACATGATCATATCAACTTTTTCATTTAGGGAGGAGATTTCCTTGACAGAGTTTACCTTTCTACCTGTTGGAGCTCTTTCGGTGTGCCATTGGGAATAGTTGGTCATCATATCATTTAGTAGTTTTGTGGCAGCACCAAGTGTTGTTGACATAAAGGTTCCTCCCGCGGCCGAATCTAACAGGTTCCGTGAGGTAAAGTTCAAGCCTGGATAAAAAGTCCAGATAACCATCCAAGTAGTCAAACCATGTGTAGGGCATTTCTTAACAAGATATTTCATCCATTCCTAAGCTTGGGCAGTATGTTCATTATCCAATTTCTTAAAATTCATAATATTACTCCTCAATTGGATAATTTTAGCAGGTGGGTAATACTTCCCAATAAAAGCATCCTTGCACTTATCCCAATAATCTATGTTGTTCCTAGGCAATGATTGAAACCAAATTTTAGCTCCTTCCCTCAAGGAGAAAGGAAAAAGCTTAAGCTTAACAATACCACCTTCTACTTCTTTATACTTTTGCATATCACAAAGCTCACCAAAATTATTTAAGTGTAAAGCAGCATCATATCCAACACCGGAGAATTGATCTCTCATAACAAGGTTCAGCAAAGCAGGTTTAATTTCATAAGAGACTGCTGAAGTAGCAGGTGTAGCAATAGGAGTGCAGATAAAATCATTGTTGTTGTGACTAGTGAAGTCACACAACTTAGTGTTTTCAGTGGTACCCATAGTAGAAGCAAGCAGGACAAGCAATTTATTTGTCAATTTGCATAAAGGACACAAAGATAAAAACTGAAAGGTAAACTAACAAGACTAAAAGCGAAGATAAAAGATAGCGTACAACTCCCCTATCTTGTAGAGTGGAGTCCCTGAAAAAGCTTCCAGAAATTGCTTGATGATAGCGAGGAAATAATAGTCGCCCCTCGTTGGTTACCCCAAGTGGAAAGTTGAGATGTAGCATAGCAGCAAGATTTCCCCTAACGTAGAGGATAGGGTTTATGTCTCCAGTAGGACTCCGACAGCGACAATTAGCTGGTAAAGTGAACAATGGCGCCGTTCACACTCTAAGATTCCTTACTTTACCTGGACCTGCACACACAACAAATAACTTTGCTCCCAACGAGTACATAGAGGTTGTCAATCTCTCCGGCCTTGCCGTTAACAAAGGATCAAACGCAACAGGTAAAAGATAGCGATAGCCACAACTAGAAAGTAAAACAGGAAGTAAATTGAGGGTGTAAACAGTGGTGGAAATATGGACCTGGGTCCCATGATGTTCACTACTGATGTCTCTCTCCCAAAAGACGATAAAAAGCTATGCAAGGTGAACAAATTACAGCTGGGCAATTGAAAGTATTACGGGCGCAAATCAATGCTAACTACGCTAAAAAAGAAAGGAAGAGGCTCAAAAGCATGGGAAGTACGCCAAAACAAGTAGACCGAAATCCATATGCATCTACTCACTAATCATCCACCTTGAGATATCTATCCAGAACATCTCGCTGGTATTAATTTACGAGCCCCACCCAAATTGTAAACCCGAAGCAACAGACAATTGCATTAAAATAACTTTGCGTAAAGTAAACAATCCTTGCAACCGTGGTTACAAGCACCATTGTTTTCCCCCTTGTGGCAACAGCACATCCCCTAGACTCATGTTTGTGTCACTCAAGATAGTCATTAGGGGGCATGAACCCACAATCATGCATAACGATCCCTCTTGGAGTTACTACCTACTACTTGTCCAAAGCAATAAACATCAACGGAGAACATGCAAGAATTACTCAAGAACACAAATATAAAAGAGAAGAACCAAATATATTACTCATCACAATCTTAACATAGTCTCATAATCCATCAGATCCCAGCAACTGGCACTAGGGTGCACTGAGTTAATAGGTTAGTCCAAATATGATTAAAAGTGTATCAAAGTGTATCAAAAGCATAGAAATATCACCCAAAACATGCATGGAGCAAGAGAAAATTATAGATACGTTTGGGACGTATCAGCAACTTGGTCACTTTTGTCTCCTTATATGCCGACAATGTGGTTATATTTCGCCACACTGATGAGACGGAGCTTCGCACGGTGTGTGCGCTTCTTGCGCTCTTTGGGGAAGCCATGGGGCTGCGCACTAACTTCACTAAGTGCTCGGTTTCCCCGGTCGCCTGCTCCGAGGAGGACGCCCAGTTGGCGGCAGCAGTTATGGAGTACCAGCTGGCACCCTTCCCAGTCAATGACCTTGGGATCCCCCTCTCGGTGCGCCGGCTCTCTGCTTCAGTGCTTCAACCCTTGGTGGAAAGCATTGCACAATAGCTGCCAACCTGGAAGGCCTACCTAATGACTAAAGCAGGGCGCCTTGCGCTTGTCCAATCGGTGCTCATGGAGATCCCCTGCCTCAAATCATTGTCCTTGGGATTAACAAACCTACCCTTAGACAGATTAAGAAGATAGTCAGGGGCTTCCGCTGGACTAGCCGCGTAGAGGCTAAGGGTGGGCACTACCATGTCAACTGGGGGATGGTATGTCGGTCACTATGCTTTGGCGGCCTAGGGATCCCAGATCTTTCCCGCACACCGATCAGTCTTCAGACGCGCTGGTTATGGATGATGCGCAAGGATCCGCTGAGACCTTGGCGAGGGATCGACATGCATTTCTCTAGGATGGAGATTCAGGTGTTTGACGCCTCTACCACGATGGTAGTTGGTGATCGAGCGACAGCCCTCTTTTGGGCCGACCGCTGGCTGGATGGTAAGACCATCAAGGAGATTGTGCCGAGTATCATTGTGCTTATCCACAAGCGCGTCCGGAATAAACGCACGGTCAGAGAGGCCCTAGTCGAGCGTCGGTGGATTTCTGACATTCAAGGTGTGCTAAGTGCCCTGGCTCTTTGGGAGTATGTCCAGTTGTGGAAACGCCTGTGTGACTTCGACCTCTCCGCGGCCCCGGACACTCTCCTCTAGAGGTGGACGACGGATGCGCAGTATTCCTCCAGTTCTTGCTATGATTTCTTGTTCTAGGGATCCACCATTTCAAGATCTTGTAAGTTGAACTGGAAGGTTTTGGCCCCACTCCGTGTTAGATTCTTTATCTGGCTCGAGTGTCAGGACCCGTGTTCGACGGCTGAGAGGCTTTCGAGGCGAGGTCTTCCTCACCCTTCGCATTGCCCCCTATGCAATCAGGCGGTTGAGACCATGACGCACCTCCTTGTAGGCTGCCCTTCTCCAGGACATTCTGGCATGATGTACTCTCCTGGATCTGATCCATGGCCTCCCCACTGGATGGTGAGGATGAATTTGTTGAATGGTGGTTAAGTGCTTCTCAGTCGACTTTGCGGTCCTTGTGCAAGGGCACTTCCTCGTTGATCATGATGACAGCGTGGTGGATTTGGAAACAACAAAACGTGATTGTGTTCAATAACGTGTCACCTAGTTTGAGTAGTCTCCTCCTTACGATTCATTCTGAGGCATGATTATGGGCTGCCGCCGGAGCGATTGGCCTGCGTACCTTGATCCCCGCGGCTCCTTAGGCTTAGCGGCTCATGTTGCCCTTTGTTGTATATATATATATATATATGCTTGTACATCCCCCCTTCTTATCAATGCATTGAAACTCAAGGCTTTTTCCTTTCGCAAAAAAGTTTTATCGAACAAGGAGGATTCCTGGGATGACAAGAAGGTGGCTAGTAATTTCACTACTAGAAATAACCAATTTTCCATGTGTCAACCTCTTTGCCCTCTGTTTTTCGTCGGGCGGACGGTAAAGCACTGATATGCCCTCTGCTAACCTAAATCCAGACGGCAAAGCTATGACTCATGGAAAACTGGGAGTTTGTCGTCTGCCTCCACTAGGGGGGACGGCAAAGAGGTCGTTGTCGTCTACGGGCAGACGACAAAGCTCCTGTGGGCCCCATGCGGGCCTTCACCCCGGCCTGGCTAACGTTCCCCCATGCTATGTCGTCTGTCAGCAGACGGCAAAGATACATGTGACGTCTGTCAGCAGACGGCATAGTGCCGGGGCCGTAAACCCCTAACGCGGCCTGCCCCACCCTCTCTCTCTCTCCACTCACTCTCCCCCTGCTGCCCCATCCTCAAGACCCGCGCCGCCGCCGCCCTGCCCCGTCCCGCCGACGGTCCCCCGCCGTCCCGCGCGCCACCTCCCTTCACCGCCGGTGAGGCCTCTGCCCTACCCTCCTATCCTCCTCTCCTCTCCTCTCCTCTCCTCCTCTCTTGTCCTCTCCTCTGACCCAGCGGGGGTGCTAAGGGTGTCGCCGCCGCCGACCACCCTCCTCGCCGGTGCCACCCTCCTTGCCGGTGCCAAACTCCTCACCAGCGCCACCTCCCACCACCCCGCACGGCCTGCCCCAGCCACCGAAGGTAAGCACCCCTCCTCCCCTCCCCTGTTCTTTCTTTTTTTATCTTAATTAATTAGTTTATTTTAGTTAGTTTTAGGTATTAGTTAGTTAGATTTCTCTGTTTTTGTCAGTTTTAGGTTTTAGTTAGTTAGATTTCTTTGTTTTAGTTTGTTTAGGTTGTGTTAGAATTAGTTAGGATGTTAGTGTTAGGATTTTAGTTTTTTAGAAAAAGAAAATAAGAAAATAAAAGAAGAATAAAAGGATATAAACAGAAGTAGAAGAAAAGAAAAAAGAAGAAGAAGGAGGAGGAGGAAGAGAGAATAAGAGGAAAGAAGAATAAGGAGGAGGAGGAAGAGAGAAGAAGAAAGAAGAAAAAGAAGTAGAATAAGAAGAAGGGTAGAAGAGGAAGGGGAGGAGGAAGAGAGAAGAAGAAAGAAGAAAAGGAGGAGGAGGAAGAGAGAAGAAGAAAGAACAAAAAGAAGGAGAGTAAGAAGAAAGAAGAATAAGAATAAGAAAAAGAAGGAGAACAAGAAGAAAACAAGAAGAAGAAGAATAAGCAAGAAAGAGAAGAAAAATAGAAGAATAAGGAATAGAGGAAGAAGAATAAGGAATACCGGGAGAAGAAAATAAAAATAAGAAGAATAAAAATAAAAATAAGAAAAAGAAAAAAAGAAAAGAAAAAGAAGAATAAGAAAGTAGATAAAGTTAGTAATTAGATGTTACTGTTACTTAGCTCAATTACCAGTAGTAGCGTTTGTGTTGATTTTCTAAAAATAAATGTGCAGTTCTTTCCCCTTCACCTCGATCATCGCCGTCGACGAGGTTCTCGTGTTTGATGATTGCCCCTACGTTTGAGGGTGAGTAAAAAATGTCCTCTATAATCCCCCCCTTCCTTTGCTCTGTTCTGTCTTTCGTGCCGATGACACTAGTAACTAGGTAAATACAGTCGCATAACCAGTATGCGTCTCCTGTTCGAAAGGGTTACAGTTATAAATATGCATTCATTTGCATATTTATAATAGTGATTCTTTCGAATTGTCCAACGTTATCCATGGCGAGCCTGATTATGTGTAGATTGGGTCATTTTTTCAGGCTCTGGTCCTGATCCGACGTGGAATTTCGTCAGTGCCTCCCTGTTGTTCTTCGTATACACAACCTCTTGGATTGTTGCCGAGACGTGTATTAGGAGAACAATGGCGAGGTGCTGCCAAAATTCTGCGTCGGGTCAGGAGCAGAGCATGGGAAAACGAACCCAATCTACGCATACTCGGGTGGGATTAGGACCTATCTTTACCTATTAGTGTGTAGGTTAATTGCATATGCCGTAGCTATGTATGATAAAATCAATAAAAAGTGGACGTAATAAAATTGACAAACTGGTATATTTGTTGTTTAGTAGCTAGCTATTGACAAGATGAGCGATGATTGTGCCTGGATGTACACCGGTCGCCCTAATCATAAAGAGATGACCACTGAATGGGCAATGAAAACCAAGGAGTTTCTGAGAGCAGCGTTCGCAAATGGTCAGAGAAAAACCTGGTGCCCCTGCGTTAGGTGCGACAACTATAAACAGGCGACAGAGGTGGATATGGGTAAACACTTGCAGAAGTGGGGTTTTAAGCCTGATTATACGGTGTGGACCTTCCATGGCGAGTCTGCCGGACGTAGGAGAGAGGAGGTGGTCCGCCAGCGCACGGACGAGTACGGAACCGGGATCGAAGACATGGTGCAGGACTTTGACGATGCGCGGGATGAGGACGATGAGATGGAGGAAAATGCGAAGGCCTTCTATGAGATGATGGAGTCTTCAAAACGTCCTCTCCACGCTCACACTGAGCTTTGTCAGCTCGATGCCATCGCACAAGTGATGGCTCTGAAGGCACAATTCAACTTGGGCACAGAATGCTACAATGCGATCATGACCCTATTTGGGCGGTTTCTACCAAAATATCATGTTATGCATGCAAACTTGTACCAATCGGATAAAATCCTCAAGGTACTTAAGATGCCCTATGAGCAGATACATGATTGTGGGAATGGATGTGCTTTATTTAGGAAAGAGTATGCGGGCGAAGACTATTGTCCCAAATGCAACTCATCCAGGTATGTCGGGGTAGACAATGGTCAAGGTGAGAAGACGCAGACCAAAATACCCGTAAATGTTCTTCGGTATCTTCCAGTGATACCAAGAATTCAACGCCTTAACATGATGGAAGAGACAGCCAAATAGATGACATGGCACAAATATGGGAAGAGGGCGGAATTTGATGCAGATGGGAAGCCGATGTTGACTCACCCATCGGATGGTTTAGCATGGAAGCACTTCGATGAAAAACATTCGGAAAAATCTAACAAGCCAAAGTATTGCCGAATCACCGTCAGCATGTATGGGTTCAATCCTTTCGGTCTGATGGCAGCCTCATATAGTTGTTGGCTTATATTTGTCATGGAAATCAATCTCCCCCCCCCCTCAGGGATTATGAAAAGGAAGAACATTTTCCTGACGTTGATAATACCAGGGCCTAAATATCCGAAGAAGAATATGGATGTGTACATGCAACCGCTTAAGGAGGAATTGCAACAAGCTTGGGATGAAGGGTTCAAGACATACGATGCAGCTAGCAAAAATACCTTCACAATGCATGTGTGGTACAAGTACTCGATGCATGACCTACCGACGTATGCGCTTTTCTCTGGCATGTGTGTTCATTGAAGGTTTGCATGCACAACATGCAAGGCTTCTCTTCAGTTTGATTGGCTGAAGCCGGGTGGCAAGTATTCCTGCTTCAACTTGCATAGACAGTTCCTGCCTCCTAAGCATCCTTTCACAAAAGACAAGAAGAACTTCATCAAAGGCAAAGCTGTCAAAAACCTGGCAGCACCTACGATGACGGGTGAACGGGTCCTGGCTCAGTTGAACTCTCTCGAGCCTGATCTAGAACGTCCTGGGTATTTCAATGGATATAATTCGGAACACGCCTAGACTCACAAGACATGCTTCTAGGATCTCCCCTACTTCAAAGACCTCGAACTTACACACAACATTGATGTGATGCACACTGAAAAGAATATCGGCGAGGCCCTATTTGGTACATTTTTCGGCATAGATGGGAAGTCAAAGGATAATCTTAAAGCTAGAGTCGACCTAGAGACTCTATGTGATAGACGTTTACAGAACATGCGACAGCTAGAAGGAAGGAAGAATTGGTCGAAGCCAAGGGCCTGGTTCAATCTTGAAAGGGGGCATATGAGGGAAATTCTCTTGTGGGTGCAAAACCGTTTGATGTTCCCCGAGGGGTATGCAGCGAATCTGAGGAGGGGAGTGAGTCCTGAAAACTTGAAAATATTTGGGCTCAAGAATCACGATTGGCACATATGGCTTGAGCGGGTAATGTCGGTGATGTTGCACGGCTATATCCCCGAGGAATAATGGCTAGTACTGGCAGAACTTAGCTATTTCTTCTTTGTACTTTGTGCTAAAGAACTATCCGATGGCGTGCTAGAAGACATGGAAGAGATGGCGGTGGAGTTGCTCTGTAAGTTAGAGAAGATCTTTCCAACGGGTTTTTTTAATCCGATGCAGCATTTGATATTGCATCTCCAGACCTAGGCAAGATTGGGTGGCCCTGTGCAAAACCGTTGGTTCTATTCAACCGAGAGAATGCAGAAGACGCTTCAAGCAAAATGTAAAAGTAAATGTAGAATTGAAGCATCCATGGCCGAGGCATTCATTACCGAGGAGGCGGCAAACTTCATGACAGCACACTATGAAGCCAAAAATCACTATTTACATAATCTAAAGCCTCGGTACAATACTGGCGACCCCGAACGGCGTCAATCCAACCTCAGCCTATTCAAAGGGAAGCTTGGATCTATTGGTGCTTCGAGAAATATGATTTTGGATATCGAAGAATGGAGGACCCTTACGTTGTATATCTTCACCAACCTAATAGAAGTGCGTCCGTACATCGATTAAGTGCTCGGTACGTACACTGTTTCACAACTTCTTATAATTCTGGTGTCCTATTCACATCAATTGGTACAGTCGATACGTCGCCCAATACTCGAATGGAGCGGTTATTGAAAGGGATTCTATCGCAGAGTATGATCTTCTCGCCAAACATGGAGACGTAAATCCCGGTTTCATCTCTTGGTTCAAACGAACGGTAACTACCATTCATACACGGTTTCATTTGTTGGTCCTATTTCCGAATAATATACTAATCTTTTCCTATTAAACTTATAGGAAAATTCACCTAATGAGCCTATGGACGCCGAATTGAGACAAGTCGCTAATGGTTTTGACTTTAAGGTCCATACATGTGAGAAATACGACATCAACGGGTATCGCTTTCGTACCATTGGCAAAGAACAAATAAGACCCGATCGAAAATCTAAAAATTCGGGTGTGTCTGCTGTCGGCGAAGGAGGTGTCCAGTATTATGGAAGAGTTGAAGCAATATATGAACTTATATTCTATGGTGAAAATCCTCTGAGCGTCGTTGTCTTCAAATGTCATTGGTTTCTTACGTCGGAGACTAGACAGACTCATGAAATTGTAGGTCTAGTCGAAATTCGACAAGACACAAATTTAAATGTCCATGATGTCTATATTACGGCTCAAGAGGCCACCCAGGTTTTCTATCTATCCTACCCCTGCCAAACGGTTCAAACCCTGAAATGTTGGGATGTCGTTTCTGATGTGCCGCCACATCTTAGACCACCGCAGGTGGTTCTTCGTCACGAGGGAGGGGCCGGGGTACAGCGCTCGCACCAGGGACTCTACGGAGGTCTTTTCTCGAGAGTATGTCCTCGCCTACTAATTCTGAGGTGCCCAGGGGGAGAGGAGGTCGGACGAAGAGGGGCGGGAGAGCGGGAAGAGCAGATGGTGGCCGCACGAGAGGGAGGCGGACAGCTGAGCCTTCCTCGCCACCACCTCCGGTTGATTCAATAGAGCACAGGGTGGATCCCTCCTCGGAGTGTCCCGTGGTGGAGGAGGAGGCTACGTCCCAGCGCACGTCCTGGGGTCCGTGGCCGGAGGTGGAGACGCCCGAGGGGGAGGTTTGTGAAGAGAGGGAGGTTGGTGAAGAGGAGGCAGATCCCACTAATGATGAAGCTGAGGGGGTTGAGGGTAACACCCCCAGGCCTCCAACCGCCGTGGGCCCGACGCCCCCAGGCGGCCCACCAGCGTCCACTGCACCGAGCCCAGGCTGCCAGCCTCCCCCAGCCGGGCCTTGGCCCAGGGGTGAGCAACTTTTTTTTTGCAGCGGTAGTTGGGCCGGTCCAGTAGCTTCGACGTAGAGACGTTAGTTCTTTTTTTTCTTTTTCTTTTTTCTGTTTATTTATTTGGCAGATTGTGTAGTAGTTTTGCGAGTGCTATAACTTTTTAACGATAGCTCGGATCGCGACGCTTTAAACATGAAAGTTGCTTAGTTTTTCGTGTAGTTTAATAAAATGTTGCTTGTTGGCATGTTTGACTTTGTTTACATGTCGTTGACCTGATATTTACAACTGCTTGCCACTGAAACTGTAACTGCAATAACTTTTTAACCGTAGCTCCGATAAAAATGTTCTTTATATGTAACTTGACTAGAATGGCATGTAGATTGTGTTTATGCTGTTCTTGCTTGCTAAATAAAATAATAAATATTGTTTAGGGAAAATAGTACCAAACATATTTATTTTGCGGGGTAAATAGCGATATGCCATGTGTAGGAATTTTACCCGCTTAACTTGACTAGTATAGGTAGATTATTTTTTCTTCACCTCTTGCCATGATTGTGCGCTATGTCATGCTTGAGTGAGATGCCATGTTAATAACCTTTTCTCACCTTGTGTAGCTAAACAACTTGAACCATCGTAAATGTGTGGTATCGTCGTGTGTGACGAGTACTCCACTTAACGTGTTAGTAACCGCTCTCGACGGTAGGTGCGATGCCTCGTGTTGCCTTCTTTTTGATGCTTCCTCGTGTTTTCATCGTAGTAATAGATGCTTGCTCGTTGATTGCTTTCCAGTGTTTACTTCTTGTGTGCTCCCGCGGATACTCTCGGATACGATGCGAGCTTGCGATCAACTACACCTTCGGAACCCGACTTATCAACAGGCAAGGACTATACATTACTTATGATCCATTCTATTTCAAACAGCGGTTTGCATGCTAGTCTAGTATAGGTTCGATGTTTGATCCTACCACATGTTTACAGCCTCTTTCAAACCAATACAGCCATGTCCCCTCCCAGCAAACCTTGTACTGCTATGTTACTATTGCTCGTTTCTCAGCCCTTCTTAGTATGGATGCTTAGGATGCTACGATGTTACCCTGTTACTCCTTGGTTTGGGATATCACATTATTATATTGTTGTTGATGATATGATTATTATAAATGTTGACTATATTCGACGAAGGATGGAAGGTCTAGGCTATCCCGCCCCGACGCTTTGTTCCATTCGAGTCACCTAGGATCCGAGTTTCGGGTATTGGTTTTAAGACTGAGCGTGCCTAAACGCGTGTGGGATGATATGGGGTCCCCTTGTTTTACCTAGCTAGCTTCAAACATTTCTAGTGGTGGCCCAAGCTGATTTTACCATTTGAGAAACCGTGTGCGTAACTGGTCTGCAGCCAGTGGATTTAAAATAAACCGGGCCAATGGGATGGTATATCCTATTGGTCCACACCTGGAAGCTAGGGAGCTTGCCCGGGCGAGGGTAGGTTATCCCGACCTCGTCCAGACGGTACAGGCCGATTCGAGAGCTCGGCCGGCTTTTGAGTTGGATGTCGACTCACCGGGGGCCACCCGGATTTCTGTGTTGTTAGTTAGAGGGACTTGTCGTTCCGGATCTCTTGGGACTAAATCATAAAATGGTTGCCTATCATGGGTAGCAACTGAGAGAGATGGGCGTGCGTGCGGAGCCTTGTAATGGGCAGTTGGTACACCCCTGCAGGGTTAAATCTTTTCGAGAAGCCGTGTCCACGGTTATGGACGACTTGAGACCTACTCCTTGTTCATAGACAACAAAAACTGAGATAATCTTAATATAACTTGATCAATGTGTGTGTGTGCCTTGACTGCTTCTTCTTCGTCAGGATGCGAAGAGGAGGACAATGATAGGACAGGTGTTATGTTTGCGTAAGTAGTTGATAGAAAGACTTGTTGGAGGCGATTCATCATAAATGCTAGCGCGGTAGCAACCTCACCACTTACCCCATCCTTACCGTAAACTACTCGTTTTCCTAGAATGACGAGTTATGAAGTCCTTGTTGGGTCATGTGACCACTACAGTTGGATGCTGAGTACTTCTGTACTCATGATACTACCCCCAAACTCTTTTCAGGGTTCTTTATCGACAATAGGTATGGTGATCGACGTTTCATGTGGAGACTCGACGACGACTAGTTAGGCAGATCCCAGTGGAGGGCCTTGACCCGTGTGGTTATGGGGATCGATGATTTTCTCTTTGCCACTAGGCATTTGCTTGTAGGCTGTACTCAGACATGTATCTTCCGCTGATGTATTGTATTAAGGCAGTTGTATGCCTCTTGATTGAGATGTTGTATCCTTGTATCTGTAATGTTGTGATATCATGTTGGAAATCCGGGGCATATGGGTATGTCATATGTCGCGGTGGGACCGATATGTGCTTCGTCTCCGGATTTGGATGGAAACATCTAGATCTGGAACAGTACCGCATATCGGGCCTTACAAGAACCATGACCAAATCTTCCAAAAGAGGCAAAAGCAATTACAAGGAAGAAATCTAGGAAAACAAGAAAGTTTGTAGAAATCGAATTCCTAGAGGCACTTATGTAGCTCAAATCAAAAAACAATAAAACTAATGAAAGGTAAATAATATTATAATGCTTGTTGTGTCAAAATTTCAGATCAAAAAGATGATTTGGTTATTTTTAAGCTAAGACTTGGCACAAAACTTGAATGTAAAGATACAATGAAGTTGCTACATAATTAACATACTCCAAGAAAAAACAAATTTAAAACTTAAAGTAAATTTCATTTTGGGTTGCCTCAGAATAAGCACTTTCTTGAATGCCTTTTAGCTAGGCATAATGATTATAAAAGATGCTCACATAAGAATATGCGTTGAAACATAAATTAGTGCATTAAGTAGCTGATATAAAACACATTTAAGTCTTAAGATACTTCCTATGCCAAGGTTTCTTGTAATCAAATAAATAAAAGAAGCACAAACTAGCAACCATAGGAAGGTAAAACAAGAGCAACTTCAAAACCTTTAAGATGAAGAGAGCGAGCTTAATATTATTGAGATAAGTGAAAACATATCTCCCTCTATCATAATAAATTTTAGTAGCATCATGAATAAACTCAACAATATGGCTATCACATAAAGCATTCTTATCATAAGTCACATGAATAAAAGTAATATTACTCTCCACATAAGCATAGGCATTCTCATTAATAATAGTGGGAACAACCTCGACAAAATAGTTATCACATAAATCATTCTTATCATGACCCACATGCAAAAGAGGATTATGTATAGAATAAGTTTCATCACAATAATTATCATAGATATCAGCATTATCAAAATCAATTGTAACCACTTCCAAAATGGCGGAATTATCATTACATAAATTCATGACATCTTTGAATCCACTTTCGTCAATGTGATCATCATAAATAGGAGGCAAAGTATCATCATAGCAAATATTCTCATCAAAATTAGGCAGTTATCAAGATCATCTTCATCAAACATAGCATCCCCAAGGTAATGGCTTTGCATATCACTAGCATAAGTTACATTGAAAGAATGCAAACCAATAACATTTCCACTATCAAGAATGTTATGCAAATAAATCTCCATATGCTTTTAAATATTTTCTTCAAACACCTCATATACTAATTAAAGATATATTCCATAAATCTCTCTCATAATTTTGTTGTTGTTTTCTTCCATAAACCTAACGAGTGAAAAGAAAAACAAGAAACAAAAAGATTCAATGGCAACATGTCAAGATAGACCTTCAAGCACTCGCCTCCCAGGCAACGGCGCTAGAAATAGCTTCGTTGCGGGAGTGTGAGTGTCGCTTACCTAACCTCCCGGCAATGGATCCAGAAATATCTTGATGTCTACTACACGCTTCTATCATTGTAGACTATATTGGGCTTCCAAGCACAGAGGCTTGTAGGATAGCAGCAAATTTCCCTTAGGTAGGTGACTAAAGGTTTATCAAACTCAGGGAGGTAGAGGTTGAAGATGGTCTCTCTCAAGCAATCGTTCAATTAAGATACAAGAAGTCTCTTGTGTCCCCAACACACCTAATACAATGGTAAGTTGTATAGGTGCACTAGTTTGGTGAAGAGATGGTAGTACAAGTGTAATATGGATAGTAGATGTAGGTTTTTGTAATCTGGAATAATAAAAACAGCATGGTAGCATGTAATAAAAGTAACTAAAGTGGTGTAACAATGTTTGGAAAAGAGGCCTAGGCTTCGTACTTTCACTGGTGGAAACGCTCAAAAAAATGTTATCCCCCATGACCTAGGATTCCTTACTTTATATAGACTCTCGGATTCCCATAGTCCAGATTAGTGCATCATTAAAACATGCGAAGCTTGCTCATACGAACTCGGATTTGGCCAAAATTTATTTCCAAAAGCATCACCAAAAAATTTCCCATAATTTTAATTTTACATTTTTCCGTTTTACGTGACCTTCTGGCGTTTCTGAGTCGATCTCTAAAAATTTCTAGTGGGGACAGTTTTCGGGAAAGTTAATGTCCAACTCCAACAAGGCTCCTTTTGTGTATTTTCCTTTATCAAAGTAATTCCTACACATAAAGTGTAAAAACAAGAATGTGTGCACTCTTGCAAACATTAATAGGTTAGTCCAATAAAATGCCTCAAAGTTATATAAAATTATGATAAAGGCGTATGGCAATGTCGTAAAATAAGCATTGAACAAGCAAAATTTATAGATACGTTCGGGACGTATCAGTTTGGGACAAAAGAGTTTATTTCTTGTGTGCAAGTTCAGATTCGTTGTAAGTGACAGAGCAGCGAACACCTACTTGAAGACTCTGAAGTCCTACTGGATTGATTACCTTGGTATCTTAACCGATGGAAAACTTACTTCTACTACGTCATACCTTGTTCTTGGGGTTCCCAACGGGTGTGTGTGATACGCACTATAAGCATCAACTTCCCCTATCCCTGACAAGATTGTTCAAGAGAGGTCTGCAGCCATACATCGATATGGTCTCCAATCACTTTCCCACTTGGAAGACGGCCATGCTAAGGAAGGCGGGAAGGATCGTTCTACTGAATTTCACTCTAGTGTCCACCACTTTCTATCCCATGATGATTCTCGAGTTGTTACATTGGTTTCTATCCTGCATCGATAAATTATGTCAAGGATTCTTCTGGCGTGGACACTCTGAAGGTAGGGCACTTCCTTCATTGGAAATTGGTGTTCTCACAAAAGGAGTATGGTGGGATCGGAATCACAAAAATTGTTGCTACTAAACAATGCCTTTCCCCTCAAGTGGATATGGATGGAGATGGAAGGTATTGTTAGGTCGTGGGATGGATTTAAACTGGAAATTTCGAAGACCGCCATTGCTTGCACGCTGGGGGATGGATCAAAACTCAGATGCTCGGTTGATCCCTTGCTCGAATATGAGATCTTAGTTGTGATTTGTGCTTCATGATTTTGTATTAAGACCATGATTGTACGCGTTATTATTTAAGACTATGTGGTTTGTCTTTGCATGGAAATTTTCTCTTGTGTCATGATGAGTGATATATATATCTATTCTACAATCGATGACAGAATAATATTCTGCAATAATCTAGTACTTCCCGAGATGACGATCTGGTACATCTTCTGTAATACACTACCGTACTTTTTTTGTGAAGCCGGTACTACTCTTCTGTATATGCGTAGTAATTCAATCGTAGATTCTAAACCGTTAATTGGAATGGAAAAAATGATATACTGTTAGAAAGCTATAGAAAATTCTCAACTTGTTTGTATTATGACTTTTTTCAAATTTTTAAATTTTTTATTATGAATTTTTTTAAACAGAAATCATCACAAGCTGATTGAAAAGTGTTTTGAACAAAAAAATTTACCCACTACTCGGAATAGCGCAAATGATATACCGTTGGAAAGCTACTGAAATTTCAAAACGTTTTTATGTTTTAATGTTTTCACATTGTGCATAATTTTTGAATAATTTTGAAAATACTAAAAATTAGTTTTATAAAATATGATCATGGATCATTTTTGGATATCAAAATTATGCAAATGATATGGCGTTGGAAAGGTACTGAAATTTCCCATCTTTTTCATGTATTAAGTTTTTTCAAATTTTACATAATTTTTAAGCAGTTTTGAAAATACCAAGATTCATTCAAAATAGACGAATAGTAATTTGATATTAATTTTTTAACCACTTCTCGGAATACCACAAATCATATATCGTTGGAGAGCTACTGAAATTTACAAACATTTTGATATTTTATGTTTTTAATAATTTTGCATAGTTTTTGAACAATATTGAAAATACTAAAAATCGGTTTTATTAAAAGATGATCATTGTTTTTCATTGGACCTCGGAATGATACAAATGATATGGTGTTGGAAAGGTACTGAAATTTAGCAACATTTTCGTGTTTTAACATTTTCCAATTTTCATGGTTTTTAAACAGTATTGTACTTCTGTTAATATGAGTTTCGTACTGTCTGACAATAAATAAGTTTTTGTACTGCTCAAAATGATTAAATATTACTGCCCATTATTCAAAATCAAACTCCCTCGACGTGTACCTTGTACTTCTGTGTATTTGAGTTTCGTATTGGCCGATAATAATAATAATAATAATAATTGTACTTCTCGAAATAAATAAATTGTACTGCTCGATTTTTTTAAAAGAACACAACTTTGCCTTGTATCAACGGAACTCAACACCCTCGAGATGTATCTTTTATATGAGTTTTTGCACTTCTGTAGACATGCATCATGTACTCCCTGGAATATGAGTTTTGTACTGTCTGTTGTCATAATATTGTACTTCCTGTGTTGAAAATCATTTTTTGTTCCAAAAAATAGATTATTGTACTTCTATGAATATTAGCCTTGTATTTCTTTCTATGATGTTTAGGTACTTCTTATGAAACAAATTGGTACTGCATGTTGATTCAAATTCAACGGTACTACCCGTTAGCTAATAATTATTCAACGGTACTACCCACAATGACAAAATATGTAATACCTAGAACGAATCAATAGTATTGTCTAAGATTAATCAACGGTACCAATTTTTTCACAAACCATGTATTTCTTATTGATTTATCAATGTACTTCATACATCAATACATCATATATCCTAAACTAGCATGAACAATGTCAAACAAGATTCACAAGTCTAAACATTAGTTGCAGCATAACACTAAATAAATTCAGTACAAGCGATCTTTTTTTCTTTCCATGACTAATCATCTCTGCCTCCCAACTATCTCCCTCACGCAAACCAGCAAAGCAGCGAGGCACACTGTAACGAGAGTTCGAGCGTGGTGCTCCCAATCCTGACCACCGCAACCTCCTCCGTGAGGCGCACGGTGGCCGCCAGATCAAGAATGGCGTCCCCGACCCCATCCACGACGACCTCGACCGTGAGAAGCGCGGTGGCCGTCGGAGTCCACCGGCCGGAGGGAGGGGGCCGAAGGGAGGCGGAGGGGTCGAGCACGGAGCCGGAGAGGCCGGACGTGAGGAACTGCGGAATTGACCGGCCTATCCTCCCGCTTCCTGTTCGTTTGTGGACTATGCTGCTATGGAGGGTCGGGCAGCGTTGACCGGGGAAAGCGGTGTGGGTGGTGCCGCCACGCGCG
Organism: Bromus sterilis; assembly: GCA_950022295.1. Classification (NCBI taxonomy): domain Eukaryota; kingdom Viridiplantae; phylum Streptophyta; class Magnoliopsida; order Poales; family Poaceae; genus Bromus; species Bromus sterilis. Next base: position 262,361,442 of record OX465596.1, on the reverse strand, counting down.
CTGGGGTGGTGCCAGGGCGGGCCGCGTGTGCCGGGGCGGGTGCTAGGGGCGATCCCGAAGCGGGCGGAGGAGGCAAGACACCGAGAGGAAGGAGGTCGGATGCCGAGAGGAAGGAGGCGGGGGCGGCGATTGTGGCACCCCGGCTCAGAGAAGTCGGTTTACCTCACATTGCCAGCCCAGAGATCATGTCTTCTGGCAATGCACAACATATTGGTACAGAAATAACCGCTTCATTAATAATTATACAGGTACATAGGTTCGGGATACAAACTGCTTCGAGGCAGGGCGGCACATCTCATGCGGAAAAAATATCTACATTATTTATGTCACATCTCGGGGCCTCGATACGAGCGACGAGAAACATTACGACAGGGGAATAACGGGGTGATGGAGCTCCACTCCACGGGGACATTGTTGGGATACGGCCTAGTTCGTGAAGTACGGCACACCAGAGTCTTCAGGCACAGCTTCTCCTGCATCTGGCATGACACGCCAGGTCAGTACATCGAATGTACTTGCAAGCTCACAACAGCCATGTCATCAGAGTGAACAATAGCAACAATGCAAACATACAGAGCATAGAACAACATCATAGTTAAGATTGTTAAAGTACTCAACATCCATGATCATCGCATGATCGTGGAGCTTACCTCCGAGTCCATCCTGACTCAACATCCGGGTCATCGCATGACCTCCCAAATATTCTGGTCATCGCATGACCTCCGATCATTCTGGTCATCGCATAACAAAGAGCTGACATCATCATTTCACCGGTTTGTGTGTTGACCCATAGTGTGACCTAGAACGAACTGTGTCCAATATCGTGGACTCAGCTATTCGGATAGATTTGAAACACTCTGCAGAGGTTGTGCACTTTACCCATGCCATGGAGCTCCTTGCCCAACACACTAGGACAACTCCAACGAAACTTGACTACCGCGTAACCTTTCTGAGGAGACCAAGACAAAAATTTAGCAAAAAGAATCAACTCATTTGGCCTTGTGGTTTAGGAGATATCAGTGGTCAAAGTTGGGTCAAAATATTCATTTAAAACGATTTAAATGAATTTCTATGGAATTTCCAGAACAGGCCACGTCGATGGCGTATTTTGGAGAATATGCCTCCACTTGATACCCCTTCGGGCTGGCCGGGGTGGCTGACAGTGGGCCAGCCCTGTCAGGTTTGAGAGGGGAACAGGGGGGAACAGGGGCCGACGGCTCTGGTGAGGGAATTCGTCGTCGACGAAGCCCTGCCGACGACGAGGGGAAGCATCAGTGAACAGAGGAGCTCGCGGCGAGCACGTACGTACCCGGAACACGGCGAGCGGCTACTAGACGGCGTGGCTAGCTTCGTCTCCAGCTACGGTCGGCGGAGGTGCTCCTGGGGGTTGGGGATTCCTGCACGGATTCCACCGGCGATCATACCGTTGGGATCACCAGAGCCAAGCGAAGCTAGGGGAAGCAACGGCGGGGCTAGGGGAGCACCAGGGGCGGCTGGCCACGGTGGCGATGTCACGGCAGGGCTCCGGTGATGGCCACTGCATAGGGCCTCCCCGGCGGGGTTCGCTGGGCTTCGTGCTCGATTGAAGTGGAGTGGGGGTGGTTGCGATGCTCAGCAGCGAAGTGGGGGCAGGTTTTTATAGGGGGAGACGGGATTCCGAGAAGAAAATTTTGGAGCAGTGCTTGGTGTGGATGAGCTCGGGCTGTTCCCGGCGGATCTAGGGTGTTCTGGAGGTGAGTTGGCACGCGTCCGAGCGGCTCCCGAGGCTCCGCATAGAGGGGGCGATGGGAGGCGACGGCGGTGGCCTCTGCGGCGGCTCTGCGATGACGAGCTAGGCGGCGGGCGGCGTGGCTTTGCTCGAGACAGGTGTCGAGCGGGCGTGCGGCGAGAATGGCGACGAGCAGAAGCAGACGCGGGCCGAGCGGAGGCGTGCTCGTCATTATGGAGGCCACGCGTGCTCTCTGAACGAACAATGGCGGCGGCGGTGAGCTCTCCGGCGGGCGGCGGGGCTTTGGGCGAGGACAGGTGGCGCGTGGAGGTGTCGTGGTGGCTACGAACACGGCGGAGAAGCCACGGGCTCGCCGGGCGAGGCTTGGCCGCGATGGGGACGGCTCGGCCACGACCAGAGCGTGCCTTTGGCAGGCAGCACGCGTGCTCACCCTGTGCACGCATGTGCTGAGGGAAGCTAGGGCGCGTCCAGCATGTCCACGGCGTGTAATGAACATCAAGTAGCACACCTGGTGTCTTGGGTGACCTGGGGGAGGGCTCATGTGGATGACAGCTTCAAAATGAGGTTTCTGCAGGAAAATTTGGGAATTTCTGGAGGAGAAATGGCTGGGAGTTTTGAGATGAATTTTTGTGTGCATGCAAGGTTTAGGAAGGTGGCCAAGTGGTAAAAATTCCAGAGCCAATTGACCAGTGGCAGGGTACTTCCTTCACAAAGTGCTCCTTTTTCCAGAATTAAAAAAGAATTTTTAGAGCCGAAAAGTTGTACTGAACTTGTTGAACTTTTTCCATAGAATCATGAGGCATGATCCCATAGTCTAGCACAAAAAGTTTCAAATCAATTGGACAACGAGAGGAGGTGATAGCTTCAAAAACATGGGGGGAAAGGCTTATTCCTTTAATGGAAAAGGAATATCTTGAGAAATAAATATGTGGCAAGGGAATGGATGATCAAGGCTTGATCTAGGACATGAGGGAGAAGGGTTTGGAGGTCACTTGGCCTAGGGAAAAATTTAGGTCCAAGTGATCAAGGCCAAAAGAGTTGCAAAACACCAGGCAAATGAAAATCCAAATTTTCAGAAATCAGCAAAAGGGTTTGCAAATCCAAGGGCCAAAAACCAGGATGTCACAAACCTACCCCCCTTGGGGTAAATCTCATCCTCGAGATTTCGTTGCTCAGGGAACAGATACGGATAGGCGGTCCTCAGAAAATCTTCTCTTTCCCAAGTAGCTTCTTCCTCGGTATGGTGTGCCCACAGTACCTTGTAAAACCGTATCACCTTACTGCGAGTGGTCCTTTCCATCTTGTCCAAAATTCTGTCGGGTTTCTCCTCATAAGTCAGATCCTGTGTCAGCTCCAATTCCTTCATATCCACTTGCTTGACTGGCGGTGCAATGCATTTTCGGAACTGGGATATGTGGAACACATCATGAACGTCGGAAAGTTCTAGGGGTAGTTCCAATTGGTATGCTACTCTTCCTCTCTTAGCAATTACTGGGAATGGCCCGATGTATCGTGGTGCAAGCTTTCCTCGAGTGTGGAATCTCCTCACTCCCTTCATCGGTGTTACTCGAAGGTAGGCATACTCTCCGGGCTCAAAGTTCACTTCCCGATGTTTCCGGTCATAGTAGCTCTTTTGACGAGACTTGGCTGCTTTCAGACGGTCTTGAATCTCCCTGACTTTCTTCTTGGCTTCAAGCATCAAATCTGTACCAAAGATACGGCTGTCTCCTGTTTGTGACCAATTCAGAGGGGTACGGCACCTACGCCCATATAGTGCTTCAAACGGTGACATCTTGAGGCTGGACTGATAACTATTGTTGTACGAGAATTCCTCATATGGAAAACAGTCTTCCCACTTGGTTTCATAGGCCAACACACATGCCCTGAGCATATCTTCCAGAATCTGGTTAACTCGTTCAATTTGCCCATCAGTCTGCGGATGATATGCCGTGTTGTGCTTTAGTGCGGTTCCCAAGGCTTGATGTAGTCGTGCCCAGAATGCGGAGGTGAACGTGGACCCTCTGTCGGAGGTGATTGCCTTGGGTACGCCATGAAGTTTAACAATCCGTGAGATGTATAGCTCTGCTAACTGATCTGCTCGATAGGTAGTGCAGACCGGGATAAAGTGGGCCACATTGGTGAGCATGTCCACGATAACCCAAATGGAATCATGGCCTCGGTCTGTTTTGGGAAGCCCCACGACAAATTCCATGCATATGTCCTCCCATTTCCACTGAGGGACTTATAGGGGTTGCAACAATCCAACGAGCTTCTGATGCTCGGCCTTGACTCGGTTGAAAATATTGCAGCATGCCACATAATATGCAATATCCTTCTTTATTCTGAGCCACCAAAATGTTGTCTGAAGATCCTGGTACATCTTGGTACCTCCTGGGTGGATGGAGTATACAGACTCATGTGCTTCTCGCGGTATTTTTTGTCTTAGGTTGTTTTGGTCTGGTACACATAGTCGGTCCTCAAACCATAGCGTCTCTTTGATCTCCTGGATCTCCGGAAGGGTGCGGCTTTGCCCTGCCGTACCTTCTCCTTGACCTCCTGGATCTCCGGATCTTGTTTTTGAGATTCTTTGACTTCTTCCACGAGAATCAACTCATTTGGCCTTGTGGTTTAGGAGATATCAGTGGTCAAAGTTGGGTCAAAATATTCATTTAAAATGATTTAAATGAATTTCTATGGAATTTCCAGAACAGGCCACGTCGAAGGCATATTTTGGAGAATATGCCTCCACTTGATACCCCTTCGGGCTGGCCGGGGTGGCTGACAATGGGCCAGCCCTGTCAGGTTTGAGAGGGGAATAGAGGGGAACAGGGCCCGACGGCTCCGGCGAGGGAATTCGCCATCGACGAGGCCCTGCCGGCGACGAGGTGCAGCACCAGTGGATGGAGGAGCTCACGGCGAGAACGTACGTACCCGGAACGCGGCGAACGGCTACTAGACGGTGTGGCTAGATTCGTCTCCAGCTACGGTCGGCGGCGGTGCTCGTCGGGGTTGGGGATTCCTGCACGATTGAAGTGGAGTGGGGGTGGTTGTGATGCTCAGCAGCGACGCGGGGGCAGGTTTTTATAGGGGGGACGGGATTCCGACGAGGGCGCCGCCGAGCAAAAATTGGAGCAGTGCTTGGTGTGGATGAGCTCGGGCTATTCCCGGAGGTTCTAGGGTGTTCTAGAGGTGAGGTTGCACGCGTGCGAGCGGCTCCCGAGGCTTTGCATCGAGGGGCGATGAGAGGCGACGGCGGTGGCCTCTGCGGCGGCTCTGCGATGACGAGATAGGCGGCGGGCAGCGTGGCTTTGCTTGAGACAGGTGTCGAGTGGGCGTGCGGTGAGAATGGCGACGAGCAGAAGTAGACGCGGGCTGAGCGGAGGCGTACTCGTCATAGTGGAGGCCACGCGTGCTCTCTGAATGAACAGTGGCGGCGGTGGTGAGCTCTCCGGAGGGAGGAGGGGCTTTTGGCGAGGAAAGGTGGCGCGTGGAGGTATCGTGGTGACTACGGACACGGGGGAGAAGCCACGGGCTCGCCGGGCGAGGCTTGGCCGCGATGGGGACGGCTCGGACACGGCCAGAGCGTGCCTTTGGCAGGAAGCACGCGTGCTCACCCTGTGCACGCGTGTGCTGAGGGCAGCTAGGGCGCGTCCAGCATGTCCACGGCGTGTAGTGAACATCCAGTAGCACACCTGGGGGCTTGGGTGACCTAGGGGAGGGCTCATGTGGATGACAGCTTCAAAATGAGGTTTTTGCAGCAAACTTTGGGCATTTCTGGAGGAGAAATGGCTGGGAGTTTTTAGCTAAATTTTCGTGTGGATGCAAGGTTTAGGAAGGTGCCCAAGTGGTTAAAATTCCAGAACCAATTGACCAGTGGCAGGGTACTTCCTTCACAAAGTGCTCCTCTGTCCTTTGAAAAAGAATTTTTAGAGGGGAAAAGTTGTACTGAACTTGTTGAAATTTTTCCATAGAATCATGAGGCATGATCCCATAGTCTAGCACAAAATGTTTCAAATCAATTGGACAACTAGAGGAGGTGATAGCTTCAAAAACATGGGGGGGAAAGGCTTGTTCCTTTAATGGAAAAGGAATATCTTGAGAAATAAAAATGTGGAAAGGGAATGGATGATCAAAGCTTGATCTAGGACATGAGGGAGAAGGGTTTGGAGTTCACTTGGCCTAGGGAAAATTTAGGTCCAAGTGATCAAGGCCAAAAGAGTTGCAAAACACAAGTCGCTTACCTGTCGCCTGGGCGAAGCCCAGCTCAGCCGGCCCAGCCAGCCCACCAAGGGCACAAGGGTCTTCTTCCCCACCCCCGCGCACCCAAGCTGCTCGGTGGAAAGCCACCGAGCCAGCCGATCACGTCGACGCCTCCCCAGTCTCCACCTTCCCCTCCCGCACCTTCTAGCCATGCCACGGAGACGCTGGAGACGTTGTGTTTCCATCCCCCCCCCCTTTCCCGTCACTCTCTCGCTCTCTCTGGACGAATTCGTCGACGCCCACGAAGAACAGGAGGCCATGGCCATGGCGACTTGCAGCCCGAGCCCGAACTAGGCCCCAAGATCGTGTCCAACGCCTTCTCTGACGTCGCCTTCGTCCTCCTGCAGAAGATGGCGAGCTAATTTGGCCTCGAGCCCACAGATCGCCGTCGTCAAATTCCTCACCGTCACAGCCTCTCCGGCCTTGCCGTCTTCGCCATTAGCTTCCTGCTGAGCAGCTGCTCGTTTTCCCTAAACTCCCGTCCCCTAGCTCCTTCTCTACACCGATCTTCCATGGGAGCCGAGCACGACCTCCGCCATGGATGAGCTCGAGCTCGCTCCCATGCTCGTCTGCCTGCGCCAGTTGGTCCATCGCGTTCACCGTGCTCCACTGCTTTGAACGGGGCCATCGCAGGTTCTTCTCGTGCTCGAAATCGACCGCAACCTCGAGCCAGTAGCTCCGCCGCCGCTAGGGCTCAACGCCGGCATGCCAACCGTGCCTCCCAGCACCCGTACCTTGGCCCGTTCGATGCGCAACGTCAAGAGCTACGTCTCAGTGGTCGCAGTGCTTCGAATGTTGCCCGAAATTTCCCTCCCGTGTGTCGCCGCCGTGCTGGAAGGTCGCCGACGACTAGCCGCCGGCGAGATGACGTGGACGTCATTAGCTTAAGTGCTAATCCCCCCTCAGAGACACTTACACGTGAGCCCTAGCCCCTAATTAACCCACTGTTAATTAAAACAAATCGGGAGTTAACACTGAGTCATTGACAGCCGGGTCCCACAGGTCAGTTTGACAAAAGTCAAACCCCCTGACGCCAGCATGACCTCACAGTGACGCAGTAAAGCCTTTTCCAATTTAAAGAATATTCAGAAATTCCAGAAAATGCTTTAAACTTTGGAAATTCATAACTAATTCATTTTAACTCCAAATTAAACATATAATATATGTAAACTTATCAAAAAAATACAAGGATTCTGAATATGCAATCTGTTTTCATGTCGAAGGGAATACAGATCGAAAGTAATGCAAGGCTCGAAAGGATTGGGAGCGAAGGAAAACATCGAAGACAAACAGGCTACGAGTAAATACTTGAAGTAAATGCTACAAAGAAAAAGAGCCTGACACGACGATGTTTGGTAAACCAGTTCACACTCTGCAAAGTGCTACGTCTGGTTGGAGGGACTGGTGATTGAACACCTGGAGAAAAACTCTCTCCGTCCTATTCTCCACTTCAACAAACTCCTCGAGCTTGTCCAGTTTTCACTCGTGGTAGATGATTTAGGACATCTCCGAGACCTTTACAAACTTCCTTCAGCAGTGACAATTACTCTTCGACTGCTTGACAGGCGACGCCTAACCGTCTAGGAGACTTGCAGTTCTCCAAGATAAAAAGATCGGCTAATATCAACCTAAGTCTCCATGAATTTCTCAACTCAGCTCAGACTTGGGTGTAGGTTTTCTCTCGATGAATCTCTTTGGGATGCTCTCCGACTTCTGTCTTAGAAACTTCAGTGGAGCAGCCAACCCGAAATGGCGGGTAGGTGCGGGGTATTTATAGTTGGCGATCCCGATGGGTAAAATGACTGAAGTGACCCGATGCAACCGCTTGACGCGTGTCCACAACGGTCGGATTCCAATCACTGCGCAACTTTACTTGAGGAACAAGTAAGCTGACTCACCGAACGAGTTCTCTCTCGAAGGAACGAAGTGCAATGACTTTGCCTTCGAGCTATTCGCTCGACTCGGTGAGATTTCTCTCGGTAGGCTTTTGTGGGTTTTGGTTGAGCAGAGCAAATTCACTTTGACAAAGATCTCAACTAGCAAACCCCTCTTAATAGTACGGTTTTTCCTACGACTCAAGAAAATAAAGAGAACTAGCAAAAAGACTAAGTCTTCGACCAGCTTCAGCTTTCTCCTCGTTGCGATTTTGCTCGAGAGAAACATCTTCTTCGACAACATTTTTAGGGGTCGTCTTCCTTCAAAGGCTTCGGTAGATGACTGCAGCTTTACTGTAGTGAGTTGTCCTTCGACCTTCTACTTGCAAACTCCATTCTTTCGGAACCTAAGTATCTGTTTATACTCGAAAACAATATTAGTTCCACTTCTGCTTTGTCCAACAATGTCCAAAACCTTCGGGGGCAAAACTTGCTCTTACAATCTCCCCCTTTTTGGACGATTGTTGACAAAATAGGCATCGATAAATAATTTGAAAAAGTTTGTGTTTTCGATGATAAACCAGTGCTGAGATCGATGAAGTACTCCCCCTAGATGTATGCACGGAAGATAAAGATTTCCTGTGAAGTGCATATTTGAAAAGTAGTGTCGAGGGAAAAACATCAATAGTCTTAGTGAGAGAAATTGCATTCCAGATAGTATCCAATGTGAAGTATGCAATTTCCTCGAATGACCTGTGAACTTATATGAAAGATAACTTCCTACAAAAATGGTTAAGTATAGCAAGCAGCAGATAGATATCTTACGAAAAGAGTAGTAGTTCACAGTCCTACTTAGAGTTAGTTACAACCAGATCGAATGTGAATCAAAAGTTTGTTGAAACTACTCAGAAACCTCAAAAACAAAATTTTATCGAATGGAATGCAAAACCCTTAACCCCGTAGGCAAACTAATTTCTTCGATGCCACTACATCTCCCCCTTTTTGTCACAACGTACAAAAAGTCGAGAGAATAGGGTCGAAAGAAATCCCTACTCGCGAGGCTGGCTCCGGCGACGACGAGAAGGTTCGGCGAGCGTTGGAGCACGACGAATTGGACGAGCGCCTGGAGGAGTGATCTTCGTGCGGAAGGAGTGTTGATCTCCAGAAGATTCCAGCTGCGATTCCGGCGGAGTCCGGGGGCTTCGAGGAAGAGGCGAGGAAACTCGCGGTTGACGTTGAGGCGGGGCTTCTTCTTGCTCGGAGTCGGAGGAGAAGGTGTCCAAAGTGATATGATAATAATCATCGACACTTAGCACATCTCTGTTCTTCGGTAGGCGAGGGATATTGGGATCCGGTCGATCTACTCGATCATCATTGGTCCAATTCCTGTTCAGATGGGGAGGATATTCTTCGAACCCGCAACGTTGAAGTTGACCGAGGGAATTGAACTTCTGAAGACCTTTCCAATCACGGCGAAGGCATTCACGCAGCATCTGATTGTTGTTCAAGGTAATGTTACGCAAGTGATTGATCTCATCCATCAGAGCTTGCTTCTGAATAAAATCTTGATCAATGTGATGTTGAAGCATTTGCTGGGACCGAAGAGAAACTTCCATATGATGCACTGGCTTGATAAACTTCGAGCGAATATTGCGCTCAGTTAAGTGGGCGCGGATGCCAGTGTGCTCAGCAAAAGGGTCGTTGGGTCGAGCAACAACCTGCAATACTTCACGAACAGGAGGAGTGAAAATCTTCGGGTAAATGGATACGGGGAATGGCACGTCCCGAGAGTAATTGCAGATTGCCATCAGCCATGGTGCATATGGCTTGTGGGAATTGTGGTCATCAGCACAAGACACCAAAGTTCTGAGGAAGTAATCTTCAAAATCGAAGGGATGACCGTGGACTAACTTCAACAGAGCAAGTTGCACATCATTTGGAATTGGAAAATTATCGTGCACATCCAGCATTGGCATCAAAGTCTTCGAGAGAATATAAAACCATGCCTTTGCTTCAAATACCAAGTGTCTTGGCTTCGGCTCAGTGGGGTAGTGATCTCCTACGACTTCTGGATCCATCAGCATAGAGAATTCAGCAGGAGTTGCAGCAGGTAAGTCATGAAGTTTGTGAGGTAATCCTTCGAACTGAGGTAAATTGATGATAGCCAGAAATTGGTCGACATTCATGTGAAAAACTTGGCCTTGAATCATATAGTCAAATTTCCATGTCTTCGAGTTCTCAGGATCTCCAGAGACATAAAGTGTTGCATAAAACTGTTTGATAAGCTCGGGATTGTAACCACAATCGAGAGCAAACATCTTGTGAGCATGCAGGCTATCAATTGTCTCGGCAATGTTCTCGAAACAAGTAGTGGAGTACACCGAAGGCATATCAAGATATTGATGCTGGAAAACTCTTGCCTTGTTGTACAACACACGAGTATAATAGATAGCTTGCTCTTGGGTCCAAAACCGAAGAGAATATGCACTTCTGGGCTTCTCGTAGGGATTGGTACCGAAGAAAAATGGCTTGTGTTCGCGCCTTTTGAAGATGGGACCTCCACGAGGAACATCTGAGCGGAACAAAGGCAGCATTTCTCTCGGATGAGCAGAGTGAAGCAGCTCATCAACTGGAAAAACTTCAGCAGCGTTATCTGGCATCTAGAACACTGGCTCAGCAGGTCGAGAGATAGATGATGGAATGTTTACGATATCCTGAGCCGGAATGACTGTAGGAGCATTCTCCTCGGCCTGAGCTACGACGGCATCTCCTTCGTTGGTTCGGCCTCTTCAATTTCCATGGCCTCCAAGTCTTCATCAAATTGAGCAAAAGCATCAACCATTTCTTCGTTCGAAGAACTGGATGAGGAGGATGAAGAATTATCACTTGAACTGTCATCTCCAGAACTATTGCTTACGACAGGATCTCGACGAGAGGAAACTGTCGTGATGTCAACATCAACATCTTCTCCTTCAGGCATAGTCCGGGCAGAAGAGTAATCTTTCTGGACTTGAGTTTCTTGCTCGACACGAGCAACTTGCTCGGTCTCTGCATGAGCTTGGATTTCAGTGGCGGGGGTGGTCGATGGAATGACATGAGGTGGAGATGGTGGGTTTGGAGGTGGTGGCGAGGCTTTTGGTGGTGAGGGTTGACGGGGTGGAGATGGAGGTGGAGGTGGAGGTGTTTGTTGTCGGGGTGGAGGTGTAGGTGTTTGTTGTCGGGGTGGAGGTGTAGCTTGACGAGGGGGTGGAGTTGTTTGTTGAGGTGGTGAACTTGTTTGGCGAGGTGGTGGAGTTTTCTTACGGGGAGGAGTGGGTTGCTTGGTGGGGTTTGGTTCAGTTTCTTGTCGTTCTGTGGTAGCAACGACCTCGGTGGACTTGGACTTCTTTGCATTCTTCTCGATCTCTGGCGTCCCACGCTCAGAGGTTGGGGCAGCAGACTTTCTCTTTCGAGATTGTCTTTGGAATAGAGCATCATTATGCTCTTTGCAAACAGCAGACACAACTTGTTTTACCTTGTCAAACACAGCAGTTAAATTTTCCTTCTGAGTCCTCCTGGAAGCTTCAGCAGATGCAATCTTGGACTTGAAAAAATTTCAGGACTCAATGTCCTCGGTTTCCTCTTGGAGTTGCCTGGTGTAAAACCTGACTTGCTCCTTATCCTTTCGATCCTGGGTGATGTAGCCTTCCCAACGTATCATGTATCGAGCAACATGCTCTTGGATTTCAGCAGGAACATCATCCTCGGAAGTGACTTTGCTCGGTGTAGTAGCCATTTTCCAGAGAATGTGAGATATATGTGCAGCATCCCAAGGAGCATTGGCATTTGATTCTCCTTCATTGGAACTCTCTTCATCGGCACGAGGACCGGAAACAGCTGGTGCAACAGAGGCAGGAGCTGGTGCAGCTCGAGGAACTGGAGCAGCTTGAGCCTTCTGTCTTGCCTCCTTGGCTTTCTTTTCGGCTTCCTTGGTGGCCTTGGCAGCAGCAATGTGTTTTGAGACCACTGCTTTATCCTTCGAGGCACTAGGGGCCTCAGCATTCTTCTTCGAAGCACTAGGGGCTATTACCTTTTCTTTCGTGACTGTGGGAGTCACAACTTTCTCGGTGACTTTTTCTTTCGGGACACTAGGGATAGTGCCTGCAGAAATCTGTCGTCGATATTTTTCACTGACCAAATGGAGAATACCAAGCTGTTGAGCAACCAGAGCCTTTTTATGCTCGGGCTGACTGTGAAAGTTTAGGAGCTTAGAATTAATCAAGTCTTTTTCCTCTTGTTCCTTTTGCTTGGCCAGCCTTTCCTTTCGCTGAAAAAGCGTTTCATCATCTTCACCAACTTGAGCTTGCTTTCCCTTCGTTGGAGCCGAAGGTTTTGGTTGGCGAGCAGGAACAGGTGGAGCAGATGAAATAGGCGGATCTGTGACCAAGTTGGTCAAGTCAATATTTCCTCGAGGAGCCTGTGGAGCTGGCTCCTGGATCCTTATGTCTCTACTGCTCGGCTTTTTCTTCAGAGGTAAGTCCTCGACATCAGCCTATGTACCAGGGTCTTGATCATCTGAATTAGCTTCTTCTTCGGAGCTTGCATCAGGAGGTGAAACTATTACAACCTTTTTCTGTCTCTTGGCAGACTTCTTGCCACCTTTCGATTTGGCGCTAGGGCCAACATCCTCAGCAGATTTAGCAGCCGCAGCTTCCTTTCGTGCTTTGGCTTCTTTCCTCTTTTGTGCTCGAGCTTCTCGAGCTTCAACGAGCTCTTTAAAATCATCAGGAGTTTTGAGAGCTGTAGGGTGAGCATCAGCAGTAGGAGGTGGTCGATTATCCTTCGTCCACTTTGGCCTTAACGATTTGACATCAGACCAGGGATTCTTCATGGCGAACAGCCTCTCCCAGCGAGGCAAAAGGGACTTGTACTCATACCAACGAAGAGCTTGAAGCCTTCGTATCTCTTGCAGACGATTTTCTCTCGTACGTTCATCCTCAGAACGTGAAGGTGTTCTCAAGTTCTTCTCTATGATCAACTCCTCAGATAAACCTTCAGAGTTGTTGGTGATTCTTGTTCTGCCACCCACACGCTTGGGTGCTCTAATATTTCCTTCGTTGCCAGACATTTTCCTGCGAAATAGAAAGGTACGAGGGAATATAGGAAAGTTGTGAACAAGTACCAGCAATAACGAGAAGAAACATTTTGAATGCAGCAATCATATCGAGAGATTTGTCTTAACGCAAGTTTTCATGAAAGTGCTAGGCTAGATTTTCATCGGGTGGAAATCTAACGAAGAACTTGTATGAATAAATCGCACAAGATTAAATCTATCGAAACGATACTGTAGGAATTGCCTAAGTGGGAGAATCCGAGGGATTTCTTACCGAGGTCAGATGGGGAATCGACAGAAAAGCTAGAAACAGATTTCCCAAGTTTGAAAGATCCAAACGGATCAAACAGATCTAAAAGAAATCATAGAAAAAATCAACACAGAAACTGGAAACGATGAACAAAACAAGATAGAATCGAATCCAAAGCCACACATACCCTAACTTGGTGATGTGAGGCGATTACGGCGACGCGGATGAAAATCTTAGTCGACGGGAACGTCTCCGGCGGCTTCCTTCCGGCAGCTAAGCGGCGAGGGAGTCGACGGCGACAAAACAGCACGGCGGCGCGCGCGAGAGAGAGAGAGAGCTTCTGGAGGCGAAGAGACGAAGTCGAAGGAATAGCGATGTCTAAGCCGGTGGAGTGGATCAGTATTTATAAGGGGAGGTCTGACAGAGCTGTCAGATCTGATCCAACGGCGCAGATTTCGCGTCTCTCCGCATTCAACGGACGGATTTTGTGGCGGTAATCGCGGGAAAAATCCCAACGAACCGAAAGATAGTTGCTCCACGTCCGAGACCAAACTCATCGAACATCGAGTAAAAAGAAGATAAAACTTCGATAGATTTTCCTTCTGAATCAATGACATTCGAAGGGAATCTTGATCGAGTACAATATATACATGTTCACGAGAGAAAAGCATAGAAGAGGTAGGGATAGAATAGAGGGAAAACAGGGTCCGATGCTTAATCAGTCCGAGGAAAAAAAAGCGATAAAACTCGGAATGATAAGTGTATAGGACAACACCAAGCGAACAAAAATAAACGAAAAAGGAAACACGATAGAAAATTAACGAAAGTAAATATCAATGAAAATTTATAATACATAATACCGATGGTTATGATCTTACTGCACATTGTGTGAGTCCAAGATGTTCAACTCACACCTCAGTGTACAGAACCTCTTTTCATCCAAGGGCTTTGTGAATATATCAGCCAATTGTTCTTCGGTGCGAACATGACTGATAACAATATCTTCTCGCTGAACATGATCTCGAAGAAAATGATGACGAATATCAATATGCTTCGTTCGAGAGTGTTGCACTGGATTATGAGCAATTTTGATTGCACTCTCGTTATCACAAAGCAATGGAATTTTCTTCACAAGAATACCATAATCTTTCAGCGTTTGCTTGAGCCACAGGATCTGAGTACAGCATGAACCGGCAGCAATATACTCGGCTTCAGCCGTAGAAATAGATACGCAATTCTGTTTCTTCGACGCCCAACAGACAAGAGATCTACCGAGAAAATGACATGTGCCTGAGGTAGATTTCCTGTCGACTCGATCACCAGCCCAGTCGGAATCTGAATAACCAACGAGATTAAACTGGGCACCCTTGGGATACCACAGACCCAAGGTTGGTGTGTGAGCCAGATATCGAAGGATTCGCTTGACAGCAATATGATGAGATTCCTTCGGATTTGCCTGAAAACGAGCACACATACAAACTGATAGCATAATGTCAGGTCTAGATGCACAAAGGTAAAGAAGCGAACCGATCATCGAGCGATATTTCTTCTGATCGAAAGGTTTGCCCTTCTCATCTGCATCTAGATGTACATTAGTAGGCATTGGAGTCTTGATAGTTTTGCAACTGACAAGATCAAACTTCTTCAGGCAATCTCTGAGATACTTCTCTTGTGAAATGAAAGTACCATTCTTCTGTTGACGGATTTGAAGCCCGAGAAAGAACTTCAATTCTCCCATCATTGACATTTCATATTTCTTCGACATCATGCGAGCAAATTCTTCGCTAATATCAGGGTTAGTACAGCCAAAAATAATATCATCGACATAAATTTGACACACAAAGAGATCATTTTTGTATGCACGAGTAAAAAGAGTCGGATCAGTTGTTGCTGGTTTGAAGCCCTTCTTAAGAAGAAAATCCTTCAGCGTTTCATACCAAGCACGAGGTGCTTGCTTTAACCCATATAGAGCCTTGTGTAATCTGTACACCTTATCAGGATTCTTCGGGTCTTCAAAACCTGGTGGCTGCATAACATACACTTCTTCTTCGATCTCACCGTTAAGAAAAGCACTTTTGACATCCATTTGATATAGCAATATACCATAGTAATTGGCAAAAGCAAGCATGACGTGAATGGATTCAAGACGAGCAACTGGTGCATAAGTCTCACCAAAATCAATACCTTCGATTTGGGTGTAGCCTTGTGCAACCAGTCGAGCTTTATTCCTTACCACTATGCCATCTTCATCTTGCTTGTTGCGAAAAATCCACTTCGTACCAATGATATTATGCTTCGTGGAATCAGGTCTATCGACAAGGGACCAGACTTTATTTCTCTCAAACTGGTTAAGTTCTTCGAGCATGGCAGTCATCCAGTCTGAGTCTCTCATGGCTTCATCAAATTTTGAAGGTTCTAGCATGGATACAAACGAAAAATTTCCGCAGAGGTTAGCTAATCGAGTACGAGAACGAGTGGTGGGACGGCCTGGTAAATGAATTTCTTCGAGAATTGAGTCGACATCCACTCTTCTACGAACACGAGGAAAAGTTTCTTCATCTTGTGGATCAGGTTGATCTTCGGGATCAGCTTGTCCTTCGGGATCATTTCCTTCGGGTTCAGCTTGTCCTTCGGGATCAACATATTCTTCGTTTATGCGTTCTCCTTCGACCTGTGCATCAATTTCTTCAGGATGTTGATCTCCAGAGCCCCGGGCTATGTGTGGGAACATTGGACCATCATCATCCCTGTTTTCTTGTTGAGCATTTCCTTCGACAGGCCGAATATCTCCAATAGCCATGTACCTGATAACTTCATCCAAAGGTGGTTCATCCAGGTTAAGAGGTAATTGCTCCTTTTGAGAGCCGTTAGTTTCATCAAATCGAACATTTACAGTTTCTACAACTTTGCCAAGATGTGAGTTGTAAACTCTGTAAGTGTGAGAATTCGAACCATAACCTAGAAGAAAACCTTCGTGAGCCTTTGGGGCAAACTTGGAGCTGTGATTCATGTCTCTGATGTAACATGGAGCACCAAAAACCCTGAGATATGACACATTTGGCTTTTTACCAATGATGAGTTCATGTGAAGTTTTCTTCAGAAACTTATGCAGATAAACCTTGTTGATGATATGACATGCAGTGTTGATAGCTTCAGCCCAGAACCTGATAGGGGTCTTGTATTCAGCAAGCATTGTTCTGGCCATTTCAATAAGTGTTCGATTCTTTCTCTCGACCACACCATTTTGTTGCGGTGTATAAGCAGCTGAGAATTCATGAGTAAAGCCATATTCATCAAGAAATTCTTCGATATGAGTATTTTTGAATTCTGTACCATTATCACTTCTGATATGCTTGAGAGATAATTCATATTCAGTTTGAGCTCTCTTTGCGAAAGTTTTGAAAATATCAACAACCTTGCTCTTGTCATCTAGAAAGAAAACCCAGGTATATCGAGAGAAATCATCAACAATAACCAGACCATACTTGTTACCTCCAAGACTAGCATAATTTTGAGGACCGAATAAATCCATATGAAGTAATTCAAGAGGACGAGTAGTAGTCATGACGGTTTTTGCAGAGTGATGTTTCTTGGCAATCTTTCCTGCTTCACAGGCACTGCATAGACGATCTTTATCGAATTTTACATTATCAATTCCAATGATGTTCTTCTTCGAGATAAGAGTTTGAAGATTTTTCATCCCTGCATGACCAAGTCTTCGGTGCCATAACCAACCAGAAGTGGCTTTGGCCATTAAACATGTGGACACAGCAGGTCCCGAAGAAAAATCAACGACGTAAAGATCACCCTTGCGATATCCTTCGAACACGAAGGAATAATCATCCTGTGAAAAGACAACACAACGAGACGCAGAAAACAGAACAAGCATACCCATATCACAAAGTTTCGATATAGACATAAGATTATATCCTAGAGATTGTACAAGCAAAACCTTATCAATGTGCTTGTCTTTCGATATAGCAACTTTACCCAAACCAAGTACTTTCCCTTTGTTGTTGTCACCGAAGGTAATATATTTCTGTGAAGATTCAGATAGTTTTTCCTCGGCGAACAACTCTTTGTCTCCGGTCATATGATTTGTACATCCACTATCCATGACCCATTCGGATCCACCGGAGACATAGCCCTGCAGAAGAATTAGTTCTTCTTAACCAGCCACAGACGAGAAGGTGACTTAGAAGGCATGGTAAAGCAAGATGGGGCAGCAATATTATATCGAACAGGATTGCATTGTCGATCAGGACCATCAAGCACACCATAAATATAATTCCTCGATGAGGGGTTAGAGTACAGATGAGTAACAGCAACTTTGGTGTTATCATTACGATGACGATAAACATTTCTATCGACACGATAGTATTCCTTCTGGGGAACATTTGAAGCAGGCACCAAGGGTTCATTTCTATCCTCGAGAGAATAGTAGTGATTCGGTGGTACCGAGGATTTTCCCTGCATAGAATGGTTAGGGGGCAGTTTTTCTACGAGAGATTTGCGAACCCAAATCTGTCGCTTATAAAAGCCATTCTTTGGAGGAGTACCAACGAATTCAGCTGACACCTTTCCTTCCTGATCTTTAACAAGCTTGTAGTCAGAATCAAGTGATTCATCAACAATAGCTTTGTCAATTTTGCAACTGAAACCTGAAAGGTTAGCAATATCAATGGGCTTTTCTTTCGCAAGAACCCAGACAGTTTTAGGATACTGCTCGGGTTCCCAGTAGGTTCCATCAGGATTGATTTTCCTTTCGAAGCCAACTCCTTCGTTATGAGGATTCCTGTGAAGAATAGCCTTTCGAAGGATATCACATAAGTACTGGTGTCCCTGCACACTTTTGAACATGCCAGTTTCAAATAAAATTTTCAACCTGAGGAGTTCCTCGGTAATGGTTTCCTGTTCGAGGGATTAGCATCATCAATAACAATAGGTTGCTTTCCTTTCGATATCTCGGAAATAGTATCAATTTCACTTCGTTCCAAACAAGTCAAGCAAGGTGGAATAGATTCATTTTTATCTTCTGAGCCCTGTTGAGTCATGAGAGTGAGATTTACACTTTCCAACTCTTCATTAGCCTCTCTCAGTTTCTCGAGAGCCATTTTCCTTTGAAGGAATTCGTAGGTTAGCTTCTCGTAGTCCACTGAGAGAAGTTCATGATGAGAGGAAAGTTCATCATACTTTTCCTTCAGAGCTGCATGCTCGTTAGTCAAAGTTTGACCCTTCTCAATCTCATCGATCAACAGAGTCTCAGATTTTTGAATAGTTTTACTTAGAGAATCTAGTTCATCTTGTTGGATAGAACAATTTTAGCAAGTTTAGCATAGCTTATCCTAGAGTCACTTTCGTAAGAAGATCCATCTGAGGCATCGTACGATTTCTTAGATGAGGATACCTTAGCCTTGGCCATGAAGCAGTAAGCTGGAGATTCATCTTCACTGCTCTGGTTGGAAAATAATGAACTTGAATTCTTGTTCGAGGCGAATGCTATCCCAGCAACACCATCAGATTCAGAACCAGAACCAGATCTTGACTTTGATCCTGCTTCAGAACCGGAAGCTTCATCTTCAGAGTTCATCTCTTTACCCAGATAGGCTTTGGCTCGGTGTGAATTCTGTCGACGAGAGGAATGTGATTTAGAGGAAGAACCCTCTCGATGCTTGTGATACTTCTTCTTCTTGTCATCATCAGAACCATCTTTCTTGTCTTTTCTGGACCTTGAATCACATTTCTTCGAATCGTGGTTTTTGCTCGATCTGTAAGACTTGCTCGAAGAGCTGCTGTGAGAGTGCTTTGATTTATGTTCAATTTCCCAGAGAGGACAATCAGCAATGAAGTGACCTGGCTTCTTGCACTTATAGCAACAGTTATCTATCGCTGAAGAGTTTCTGAATGATGATCGATGTTGAGATGAATTACTTGAATGTCTTGAAGAATAGTTTTTTTTCGGTGAAGAGGAGTTCCTTCTCTGAAAGCGATTGAATCTTCTCATTATCAGTGCCAGATCTTTTCCAATGTTCTCGGGGTCATCTGAGGCACAACCCGATTCAGAACTAGCTTCAGGAGAGGAGTGATGTGAAGCTCTGGCCTTCAGTGCATGAGATTTTCTTCGACCCCCATTGACGTCACGTTTCTCATCTTCTTCCATCTCGAAAGTATTAAGCCTTTCAAGAATATCAGCGGCAACCATATCCTTGAAATCAGTTCTTTCCTTAATCATCAGCACAATGTGATCGAAGGAATCATCAAGAGAACGGAGCAAGGTTCTGACAATAATCCGATTGGTAATGTCCTCTGCACCGAGGGAAATCAGTTCATTTGACAGCGCAGTGAGTCTGCTGTATATAGAACAAACTTTCTCTCCCTCGTGCCTCTTGAAACGATAGAACTTGCTTCGAAGGGTGTCAATTCGAGCATCTTTCTGAGTAGAGACACCTTCACCAATCTTCTCGAGATAATCCCAAACACCTTTGGCCGAAGGAATATTCTTGACCTCATGATATTTTTCAGGAATCAGATGATTTGTGATGAATACCCAGACTTCAGCATCAAGGGACAACTTCTTAGCCTCTTCAGGAGTGATGGCATCGGTGTCCTTGACAGTTACACCATTCTTGACAACTTCCCAAGCGGCAGAGTTGATAGCCATGATATTCCTCTTCATTTTGTCCTTCCAATAGGGATAGTCCTTCCCATTGAATATAGGGATCGGTTCCCCCGAGCGAACAGCTGCAAACGACATTCTTGACAACACTCCAGGTTGTTAGACCAAAATACGCAGAGCGTAGGGAGTGCCCAGCTCTGATACCAATTGAAAGCTCAAGAATGATCAGAGGGGGAGGGGGTGAATGATCACTTCTAAAAATTCTAAGGAACTTAGAAGGAAATCATGCAAACATCGTAGGACTAAAGACATCTCGAAGGGAATACAGATCGAAAGTAATGCAAGGCTCGAAAGGATTGGGAGCGAAGGAAAACATCGAAGACAAACAGGCTACGAGTAAATACTTGAAGTAAATGCTACAAAGAAAAAGAGCCTGACACGACGATGTTTGGTAAACCAGTTCACACTCTGCAAAGTGCTACGTCTGGTTGGAGGGACTGGTGATTGAACACCTGGAGCAAAAATGTCTCCGTCCTATTCTCCACTGCAACAAACTCCTCGAGCTTGTCCAGTTTTCACTCGTGGTAGATGATTTAGGACATCTCCGAGACCTTTATAAACTTCCTTCAGCAGTGACAATTACTCTTCGACTGCTTGACAGGCGACGCCTAACCGTCTAGGAGACTTGCAGTTCTCCGAGATAAAAAGATCGGCTAATATCAACCTAAGTCTCCATGAATTGCTCAACTCAGCTCAGACTTGGGTGTATGTTTTCTCTCGATGAATCTCTTTGGGATGCTCTCCGACTTCTGTCTTAGAAACTTCAGTGGAGCAGCCAACCCGAAATGGCGGGTAGGTGCGGGGTATTTATAGTTGGCGATCCCGATGGGTAAAATGACTGAAGTGACCCGATGCAACCGCTTGACGCGTGTCCACAACGGTCGGATTCCAATCACTGCGCAACTTTACTTGAGGAACAAGTAAGCTGACTCACCGAACGAGTTCTCTCTTGAAGGAACGAAGTGCAATGACTTTGCCTTCGAGCTATTCGCTCGACTCGGTGAGATTTCTCTCGGTAGGCTTTTGTGGGTTTGGTTGAGCAGAGCAAATTCACTTCGACGAAGATCTCAACTAGCAAACCCCTCTTAATAGTACGGTTTTTCCTACGACTCAAGAAAATAAAGAGAACTAGCAAAAAGACTAAGTCTTCGACCAGCTTCAGCTTTCTCCTCGTTGCGCTTTTGCTCGAGAGAAACATCTTCTTCGACAACATTTTTAGGGGTCGTCTTCCTTCAAAGGCTTCGGTAGATGACTGCAGCTTTACTGTAGTGAGTTGTCCTTCGACCTTGTACTTGCAAACTCCATTCTTTCGGAACCTAAGTATCTGTTTATACTCGAAAACAATATTAGTTCCACTTCTGCTTTGTCCAACAATGTCCAAAACCTTCGGGGGCAAAACTTGCTCTTACAAATAGAGGTGGAGCCGGAACCCGAGATCACCCCCTTCGTTGAAGACCCCGATACTGAACCTCGTCAGCAAGGCAAGCAAACCCCCATTGATCATGTCGATAAAATCCCACTTCCCTCTCAGTCTCGCTTATGCATTGTTTAGGATGATTACCATGATAACGTTTCTACCGCATAGATGAACCCATTCCTTTGCATGACCTGTCATTTTGTCACAGTAGTATGCAAACCATAATCCTAGCAGATGTAGGAGTTGATTAATATCATGTGGCCCCTGCAACTGTTACTGCTTATTGCATTCTTAGAGTGATACAATGTTAATACTGTTATGTGAGTCGGGATGGTAGCAATCATGTTGATGATGGTGGAAATGTGTTGGTGAATCTACCCTAATACAAGGTGAACGATGAGATGTTGTGTAGGAGTACACAGTGGGTTGTCTCGTTGAACACCACCTTAAGTCTGAGTTCTTGTGTGGTGATCCATGCTGAAGAGTACAACCACATGTTGGGCAAATGGACCCCCGCTCAACCTACTAACTCACCCCTTCTCAGTTCAATGAGTCGCAGTAGTTCGGAGTTCTGGTAGGTTTGTGGCCTGGCTGCAAAGTGAGAGAATGGCTCAACCGAGACCGTCTTATGCACCACGCACACATCTTCTATGACCACTTCGGTAAACCGGAGGGGTTACGAATGTGGAAACCATCCCAGATAGGCGTCTTCATTGAACTTGAGTTCGCTGTGAGGTAAAAGTTGTGGATATTATCCTCGCCAACACCCGCTTGAAGGGTGACGAGATCCCGGAGGTAACTGGTAGTTTCATGTGTGTAGCAGTACACCCCTGCAGGGTTAATAAACTATTCGAATAGCCGCGTCCGCGGTAAGGGACTACTTAGAAAGTTGTGCCTGATTATTAGACAACTTGAACTGGATACTTATAAAACTTGGCAAGATAAGCGTGAGTGCTATGGTGTGCTTTCTCGTGGGATGTCGAGGAAGGCAACATAGTGGTGTAATTGGTTGGAGATATAGTGGACTCGTGTACGCTTCTTACCTCAAGTCTGGTACTCGTAGTTCAGGACTAGCTAAGTCAAAGCTGGCACTTCTGCTTATGAACCCCACCTCCCTTTACCTTGATACATGTGCATGAGTAGTATAGTTCCTACGTAAGTCTTGATGAGTACGACTTTGTACTCCCGTTTGCTTATTCTATGTTTTAGATGAACCCACTGACCCCAAAGGTGGATTCTTCCTCGAGCTCGAGGACTGAAGACCAAGCTAGTGTAGTCCCAGTCAGCAGACTGGTTCCCTCGTGGAGGGCTTGTGTTTAAATAAGGCTTCTTAAGCCATTTGTTAAACTTGTCTATACCCAGACATAATTTTCTTCCTCTTAGTTGATGTAATGTTGGATCACAGTTTTGTGATCTCTGTGTGCACTCTGTAAGAGTTATCAATAAAGTTGTAAACTTTGTAGAGAATTGCAATGATGCCTGATGTTCATACTAGACATGTGTGTTGCGTGTATGATTATAACATGCATGTCTTAGTATGGGTTTTTGAGACCTTAGTTGTGATCTGGCTGGCGGTCTTTTATACACCAAGTGGCCCTTAGATGTGCACAACTTGGAGCATCGCGATGTGATTGCTCGTGACTTTGTCACGTGCACACTTTGTGGTATGATTGAGCCCGCCCTAGACCCCGACTAAGTGATCGGGCTGGAGTAAGTCTATGTAAGTGTTATAATACAATCGATAGTATGGTTGAGGCGACTTGTCTATGAATATGGGAGTTCACCACCCATATCATTTAGACTTGTGTGCGGATGATGAGGACCCATCTCAGTTGATCATCCGGCCTGGATGGGCTGCCCCTCACGTTCGATGCTTTCCGAGAACGTTCTGTGCTTGGCCTTGTCCGCTTAGACAAGTGGGTACGGTTCTTGACTCTCCATATGATTGTGTTGTAGCGGGTATTGCATACGCTAACCCCGGGTCCCGAGATATGGTGTGCCCACAGTACCTTGTAGAACCGTATCACCTAACTGCGGGTGGTCCTTTCCATCTTGTCCAAAATTCTGACGGGTTTCTCCTCATAAGTCAGATCTTGTGTCAGCTCCAATTCCTTCATATCCACTTGCTTGACTGGCGGTGCAATTCATCTTCGTAACTGGGATATGTGGAACACATCATGAACGTCGGACAGTTCTGGAGGTAGTTCCAATTGGTATGCTACCCTTCCTGATGGGGATCAACCCCGGAAAATCTAATGGTTAGGGATCCTAGGTTTCGTGTAGGAGGAAAGACAGCGACGTGGCCTGCGCGTTGGTAGGATTCGGAGGTGACAAGGGACACATGGGGCACGATTTACCCAGCTTCAGGCCCCCGGAGGGAAAACCCTACATGCTGCTTGTCTGATCTTGTATTGATGATGATGTACAGAGGTGTCGTGAGGGCTTTGGTGGAGAGAGATCTGTCTAGTCCTATGCGTGGGGATTAAGAGCTTGTGTCTTGAGTTGTCTAGAGAGGTGCCCCTACCTCGCCTTATATAGATAGCCAGGTAGGGTTTACAAGAGTCCTAGTCAACTACAAGTAGGAGTCCTTGTCTTGCGCCTCATGTCTTCGGCTTCACGTCTTATTCCATTATGTCGGTGTCCACGAGTGGGCCCCTGGTGGGCCGCCAACCATGACACGCACCAGGTACCCTCTCGTAGAGGAGTCGTGGGGTCACCCCCTCGTCAGTAGCCCCCGAGTGCCTGGGGGACTCAAAGAGTCGCGCAGGGACTCGAATCTGCAGTAGCCGCCGTAGTACGTGTCGGTTATTTGCTGATGAACGGTCGAAGATGTCGTGAGTACGCTCCCGATGGGAGTATTTGGATGAAGCATCAAAACTGCAGTCCGGTTCGTCTTCTTGTTTCATCGTCGGGTGGACAGAAGTTTCCCAGTCGAGCGGTCGTCGAATGGTCGTCGGGTGCGCGTCAGTGCTCCCGATGGGAGTAGCCCCCGAGGCTATGTGCGACTCGTAGAGTCGCGCATAGGCTCAAGTTGTTTCTAAGCTAACCCCATCGTTCTTGTCAGCTACGCGAGTAGTGCTAGTCGGGTGCGCGTCAGCGCTCCCGATGGGAGTAGCCCCCGAGGCTATGTTCGACTACTTGCAGTCGAGCATAGACTCAAGAATTCTTCATCGTCGAGTAATTGTCATCCGAGGAAGTGCTCGACTCGGGGGTCTTGCGTCGTAGGCGTGAGTTGTTGTAGGGATCAGTCGTGGACGAGGAGGTTGGCGTCGCTGCGTCATGAGAGCGCCCAGCCCCCGAGCATCTGCTGAGAAGGAGAAAAAAGGTGCAACTGTATTAAGATGTACTTGCGCGATATACAAAAGAATTGTAAGGTACTCCCTCCGATCCAAAATAAGTGTCGCTCATTTTGTACTAAGCTAGTATAAACTTTGTACTAGATGAGCGACACTTATTATGGATCGGAGGGAGTACGTGATTTGTAGACATTGCACTTTTGTCGAGTGGAAAATGTAGCATCATATAAAGTTCATGCGTGTATTTTCATGAGTAGGCCCTCCAGCAGCAAACTCCTGCCGGGTAACAAGGACGCGATGCCAGAATTGTTGAACCCGGAGACAAGAGCGGCCTTTTGGTACCCAGCCTCACTATTTTCAAGAACGCGAATAAACAGCATAGAAAACTGAGCATGATCCAAAGAATGATTTTGTAGTCCTCAGATGTTTGTGTGCGACTGCTTAGTCGTCTTTGGCGACTGATCGAGAATGTATAAAGGTTTTGGAATCATAGCATAAGAATGTAAAGAAAACTTAGTTGTAGGATCGACGCTGCGGAGGATGTCGACGAGGAGAAGTCGGCGAGGCGAGAACGGAGTCGATGTGATGGCGACTGCGACGTTCAGCCCCCGAGTCCGCGAGCCCCCGAGTGTTGACGTGGCGGAGTTGCGCGGCAAAGTCGTTGTGATGAATTTATCCGGTGAGTGACGAGAGGACTCGATGCGGCGATTCCTGCGCAATGGAGCTCGGTACGGGAGAGACCATACAAAGGAGCTCGGCGCAGGATGATTTGTGTGCTTGGGGTCGACGTGACGAAATTTCGCGGCGTATATCCGCACTGGAGCCGATGAAGTTAATGTCGTTGTTGATGTCGAAAAAGTGCCAGCCCCCGAGCATCGAGTGTGCGTCGTGTTTCATCCGTGGTTGATGTAGAGGACGGAGTCGATGTGGCGGACGGAGTCGATGCCGCGTCCGAAGTCGATGTAGAGGATGGAGTCGACGCCTCGCCCGTAGTTGATGTAGAAGACGGAGTCGACGCCGCGGCCGCGGACGAGATATTGCCAGTTTGGATTGGATCGTGACGATCGATCTTCGAGTGCTACACGTAGACGTGCGCAGCCTGATTCCGTAATCTGTTGCAGCGACGGTTTCGACTGCGTTTTTTTCTTCTTCTTCAATCAGGATCTTCATAGTGAATCATTGTTGATGTAGTCGTCGAGTTGTCGATTGCTCGTCGTGTGCTGTTGTTGTAGCGGCTCGAGTCGATGTAGAAACATTGGTGAATCATCCATGGCATGTCGAGTTGGAGTAGAAGCCTTGTGTGTCAAGATTGAACCCGAATTCGCTATTGGACATTCGCGATCTCGCGTAGATCCAAAAACGTGTTGCAGAGCGAGAGACGCTGACGGAGATCTAACCGTTGGAATTTTCTCTATTTTTTGTGCTGATAGGGGATTGAAACCCGCAACTTTTCACCGGAGGGATCTTCAAGTTGATGTCCGAGTCAATGTCAGGAATTTATTTGCTGGACTCGCGCGGAGTTCCGTCAGATTTCGAGAGTGCTTCAGTGCAGGAGTCGGCGACGGAGATCCAGCCGTTATAATTTGCTGAAATTTTCACAGATTTTTGAAGATTGGATTTCGCATCTTTCCACCGAGGGGATCGTCGAGATGAGCTCTGAGTCTTCGTCACGAGTGCCCGCAACATAGATGTTTTTCTGTCCTGTAGGCTGCGCGTGAGCGCTTTTGTTGATGTCGATCTTCGAGGGGCGCGCTCGAAAATTTTCTTGTTTTCTCTGTGAGCTTGATGTAGATCTTGATGTAGTTGTTGAAGAAGCCGAAATTGCGATGAACCCAACTTGAATAGATCCTTCCGAAGTCGACGGATCGTCGGTTGTCGATGTAGGTTTGAGCCGCCGATACGTGATTCCAACGCGCATGTCTTTCCCACAGACGGCGCCAATTGACGGGGATCAACCCCGGAAAATCCTATGGTCAGGGACCCTAGGTTTCGTGTAGGAGGACAGACAGCGACGTGGCCTGCGCGTTGGTAGGATTCGGAGGTGACAAGCGACACATTAGGCACGATTTACCCAGCTTCAGGCCCCCGGAGGGAAAACCCTACATGTTGCTTGTCTGATCTTGTAATGATGATGATGTACAGAGGTGCCGTGAGGGCTTTGGTGGAGAGAGATCTGTCTAGTCCTATGCGTGGGGATTGAGAGTTTGTGTCTTGAGTTGTCTAGAGAGGTTCCCCTACCTCGCTTTATATAGATAGCCAGGTAGGGTTTACAAGAGTCCTACTCGACTACAAGTAGGAGTCCTTGTCTTGCGCCTCAAGTCTTCGGCTTCATGTCTTATTCCATTATGTCGGTGTCCACGAGTGGGCCCTTGGTGGGCCGCCAACCATGACACGCACCAGGTACCCTCTCCTTGAGGAGTCGTGGGGTCACCCCCTCGTCACTTCCTCTCTTAGCAATTACTGGGAATGGCCCGATGTATCGTGGTGCAAGCTTTCCTCGAGTGTGGAATCTCCTCACTCCCTTCATCGGTGTTACTGGAAGGTAGGCATACTCTCCGGGCTCAAAGTTCACTTCCCGATGTTTCCGGTCATAGTAGCTCTTCTGAAGAGACTTGGCTGCTTTCAGACGGTCTTGAATCTCCCTAGCTTTATTCTCGGCTTCAAGCATGAAATACTTACCAAAGATACGGCTGTCTCCTGTCTATGACCAATTCAGAGGGGTACGGCACCTACGCCCATATAGTGCTTCAAACGGTGACATCTTGAGGCTGGACTGATAACGGTTGTTGTACGAGAATTCCTCATATGGAAAACAGTCTTCCCACTTGGTTTCATAGGCCAACACACATGCCCAGAGCATATCTTCCAGAATCTGGTTAACTCGTTCAGTCTTCCCATCAGTCTACGGGTGATATGCCATGTTGTGCTTTAGTGTGGTTCCCAAGGCTTGATGTAGTCATTCCCAGAATGCGGAGGTGAACATGGACCCTTTGTCGGAGGTGATTGTCTTGGGTACGCCATGAAGTCTAACAATTCGTGACATGTATAGCTCTGCTAACTGATCTGCTCGATAAGTAGTGCGGACCGGGATAAAGTGGGCCACATTGGTGAGCATTTCCACGATAACCCAAATGGAATCATGGCCTCGGGCTGTTTTGGGAAGCCCCACGACAAAGTCCATGCATATGTCCTCCCATTTCCACTGAGGGACTTGTAGGGGTTGCAGCAATCCAGCGGTCTTCTGATGCTCGGCCTTGACTCGGTTGCAAATATCGCAGCATGCCACATAATATGAAATATCCTTCTTTCTTCCGAGCCACCAAAATGTTGTCCGCAGATCCTGGTACATCTTGGTACCTCCTGGGTGGATGGAGTACACAGACTCATGTGCTTCTCGCAGTATTAGTTGTCTTAGGTTGTTTTGGTCTGGTACACATAGTCGGTCCTCAAACCATAGTGTCTCTTGGTCATCGACGCGGAAGGGTGCGGCTTTGCCCTGACGTACCTTCTCCTTGATCTCCTGGATCTCCGGATCTTGTTTCTGAGCTTCTTTGACTTTTTCCACGAGAGTTGGGGTAATCTCCATTGTCTTCACTTGCAGCGGGTTGCATTGCACCAGGTTGAGGCTAGAAAATTCCCTTTGCAATTTTTGGTTCATCCCTCTCCAAAGTGCGTGGACCATGCTTGGCTTTCTGCTAAGGGCATTGGCCACCACATTGGCTTTCCCGGGATGGTAGTTGATCCCGAGGTCATAGTCCTTGACCAGTTCCAACCATATCCTCTGCCTGAGGTTGAGATCCGGCTGGGTGAAAATGTACTTGAGGGTCTTGTGGTCTGTTTATATTTCGCATAGTTGGCTGATAAGGTAATGCCTCCATATCTTCCAGGCATGCACTACGGCTGCCAGCTCCAAATCATGGGTGGGATAATTTCCTTCATGTGGGTGTAGCTGCCGAGAGGCATACGCTACAACCTTTCCTTCTTGCATCAGCAGACATCCAAGGCCGCGTCTGGAGGCGTCACAATAAATGTCAAATCCCTTGTGGAGGTCTGGCAAGGTTCCGGCGCGGAAGTTAACTTGGTCTTTAACTTCCTGAAGCTATCATCACATTCCTTGGTCCAGACAAACTTTTGATTCTTATTTAATAGCTCGGTCAATGGCTTGGCTATTTTGGAGAACCCTTCAATGAATCGGCGATAATATCCCGCCAATCCCAAGAACTTCGGACTTCAGTCACGGTGGTGGGTGGTTTCCATTTCAATACATCGGATACTTTATTGGGGTCCACTTTGGGAGTATATGAGAATGTCATCAATGAATACCACCACAAACTTGTCCAGGAAGTCCATAAAGACCTTGTTCATCATGCCCATGAAGTATGCTGGGGCATTTGTCAATCCGAATGACATGACCATGAACTCGTATAGGCCATATCTTGTGGTGAACGCCGTCTTTGGTATGTCTTCTTTATTGATCTTCAGCTGGTAATAGCCCGTACGAAGGTCTATCTTGGAAAATACCCGTGCACCATTTAACTAGTCGAATAGATCATCAATGCGGGGTAGCGGGTATTTGTTCTTGATGGTGACTTCATTCAGTGGGCGGTAGTCCACACACATTCGCAGGCTTCCATCCTTCTTGACAAATAGTACAAGTGATCCCCAGGGTGAGGTGCTGGGGCGAATGTACCCTTTCTGTAACAACTGATCCAGTTGCTTCTTCAGTTCCACCAGTTCGTTACACGGCATTCGGTAGTACTTCTTTTATATCGGGGCTGTGTCGGGAACAATCTCAATAGCAAAATCCAGTTCCCTGTCTAGCGGCATGTCTGGCATTTCTTCTCGGAATACATCTGGGAATTCTCTGACCACTGGAATATTGTCCATGTCATCTCTGGTGATCTGACATACCAATAACTCTCTTTTTCGTGGCATTCCCACAGCGGTGAATCGGATTGCTTTTCCGTCTGGATTGACCAGCTTCACTATTCGAGTCTGGAAGGCGAGGCGGACATGGTGAGCTGTGATCCAATCTACTCTGAGAATTGCATCCAGCCCCTTAGATTCAAGCAGAAAAAGGGCGGCCGGGAACTTCACTTCATATATCTCAATTGTCAGATCCTTGCATATCATGTCCGCTCTGAGCACACCCCCAAGGGTTTGTACCACCAAGGTTTGATCCAAAAGAGAGAGGGGGGAATTTTTTTGGGTGGCAAAACTCTGCGAAATGAACGAGTCGGTCGCCCCGGAATCAAATAATATAACTACGGGTATGTTATTAATAGGAAACATACCGATGAACACGTCGGGGGACCCGTGGGCTCCTTCGGCCGAGACGTTGTTGACTCGAGCCTGGCGATAGTTTGAGTTGGGCTGGCCCCTAATGTTGTTGACTTGTGGTGCTGGTTTTCCCACCTTGGCGGGGCATTTCCTAGAATAGTGCCCTGGCTTTCCGCAAGTGAAACAAGTGCCATTGTGAATGCAATCTTCCTTGACTTGGGGAGTGATGAAGTGCTTCCCTTGGTTTGTCGGCTTGGTGGTCGCGGCATTGCCATTAGTCCAAGAAGGCTTGAAATCGGTCTGAGAAGGCTGTTGAGCGGGCTGCCAGACGCGTGGTTTCGGGAAGGATGGCCCATCATTGGTCTTCTTAGCTTCATATTTACGCTTGCGGTCGTCATTCCCAAACTTGTGCTCAATGAAGGACTTGTACTCCCGTTCTGCTATGAGCGCCTTGTGGACAAGAGTCATGAAATCCGGGAAGTCCAAGATGTGAGTTGACAACGGAAAGTGGATTTGAGTCCTCCAAGGAAACGATCTATCTTCCTTTCTTCTGTGGCCTCATCATGGACCGAGTATCTTGCAAGGTAGTTGAACTTGTTGAGGTACTCAGATACTGACATGTTGCCTTGGACAAGAGCGAGGAATTCCCTCTGTTTGAACTTCAATACCCCGGTAGGGATGTGGTAGGTGCGAAACTTTTCCTTGAACTTTTCCAAGATCATGTCTTCCTCTGGAGGCCACACTGCCTTGGTATTGTCACACCAAATTGATGAGTATCCTTCGAGATAATGAGTGGAAAATGGTACCTTGTTAGCTTCATCACAGTGAGCAATCTTCAATTTCTTTTCAATGGTCCTCAACCAGCCATCAGCTTCAATGGGATCTGCTGCTTGGTCAAAGCTCGGTGGTCGGGTGCGCTGAAAATCGGATAGCTTGGAGCGGAATCCTGGGTTCTGATTCTGTCCCACGATAGTCTGCATGCTTCTCAGTAATTCCATGAGATCTTGATTTCTCTTTTCTTCATACATTCTCATAATCTGCTCCGTGGTTGGTGCCTGTGGTGGATGAGGTGGCATCGGTTCTGGCGATAGTCCAGCTTGCCTGGCGGATCGACGAACGGGGGTATCGTCGCCACCAAAGTTACTGCCTTCACCGTGCCTCATCCTATATCCGTTCCCAATATAAAGCGCCAATATCATGAGCAACCACCATAGGGGAAATAAGTAAAGTGACAGTGACGAGGGGGTGACCCAACGACTTCTGCGTGTGAGGATACCTGGTGTGTATGAAGAGTTGAAGACAGAAGGCCCGCTGGAAAGCTTCGATAGGCCCGCGACTGGTTCTCTCAAGGCACCGACGTAGGAGTCCACGACTAATATGGAAGGCACGAATTGGCGCACAAAGCAAGATTAGGATTAGGAAACTATCTCTGTAATCTAGTACGGACTCCCCGAGACCTGGCCTAGTATATAAAGTCTAGGAGGGGAGACGTATTGATCATCGAATATCCAATCTACTCTCCTAGCCTTGAGAGAACTCGCCTTGGCCTCCCTTGTAATCGCCCCGTCACGCAATAATATCGAGCAGGAAGTGCTTCTACTGTTAGCCGATGAGTATCGTCCAACTTGTTCCTTCTCTATGACTAACCCAGGGTCCCTGACCATGGGATTTGCCAAGGCCGATCCTCGTCAATTGGCGCAGTCTGTGGGAACTACACAGGTTGGAATCACGATCTCAGCGGTCTCGCCTTCAGCAAATCATGACTCGAGGGCTAGAGCCAGATCTAACCCGCTCGAGGAGTTCAAGTTCACCACAAGCATCTTCATCGCCCCACCAAGATCACTTAGCCTGCAGCTGAATCAAGCCCAGCATCTCGATGACTGCCAGATCCACCGCCGACGGAAAAGGACTCGACGACCCAGAAGACAGACGCGAGGACTCTACATGGGAATCCCACTCGAAGAGTCGTAGCGCGTGAAAGAAGACTCGCCAACCACTCGACGACCCTCCGCCACCCAGACTCCCGCCGCGCGACAAGACAGCGACTCTGAAACCCAGACCGTCAAGTACTACGGCCTAGATCAAAGACCAGATGAATTCGCCAACTTCATCCGGAACCAGTCACTCAGCGATGGGATAGAGCTCGACCCAAGATTCTACAACCGAACAGAAGACCACTCGCAGATTTTCCCAAGTCTCAAGGAGAAGAAGGCACGCTGGCTCCAGTAAGCTCACAGCCAGAGAGCAACTGGAAGGACCTTGCACGATCCATTGTTTCGAAGACGGGTGGGGACGCCTCAAAGCAAGCCACACCCTAGGAGATTGTCGTCTATTCACCGAACTCTCCAACAGCCTCAAGGAGGAAAAGCAGCGTGAAGCCAAGCGCACCCGAAGAAGCCTGCAGTCACCAGCACCAAGTATAGAAAGGCAATACCCCACGTCCCATGGATGAATCTACATGATCCAAGAAGGAAGACCCTCAAAAGGAAAGAAGGACGCTTACACCCTGCAGGCCCGAGCATCCAAGGGCCTAAAGATAGCAGAAATCTACCAACTGTGTGGAGCCGAGACCAACATCACCTTCTCTCAAAGTGACCACCCGCCCGCAGTCCCAAGGCCGGGGCATGCACCCCTGGTCCTTGAAGCCCAGATCGGAGGTTACGACATGGACAGAGTCTTCATGGACGGAGGAAGCAGCCTAAACATAATCTTCGCCAGCACCCTACACAAGATGCTAATCCCACGATAAGTTTGGAAGAAGTTACGCACCACAATATAAGGCGTAGTTCCACGTGAAGCAGCCGCCTCCATCGGAACAATCGAGCTCGATGTCATCTTCGGCAACAAGTGCAACTTCGCAAGACAAGTCCTCGAATTCGAAGTGCTTGACTGGCAGTCGTAGTACCACGCCATACTCGGGCGACCAGCGTTTGCCCAGTTCAAGGCGGTTCCACACTATGCATATCTCAAACTCAAGATGCCAGGACCCGCAGGAGTCATCACAATCAATGGAAGCTTCACCAAATCGGATCAGTGCGATCGCGACTTCCACAAAGTCTCCGACACGTTCGGAGCCCAACAACAACTCGAAGAAATAGCCATGGTGACGGATAAAAGCATTTTTTCCACTGGCGAGCCGAAGCGAGTCAAAAGAATTCGGCCGCAATTTCAGCGTCGACAGCGACACAATCACCCACCAATTTCACCCAACGGACCCAGAGAAGACGGTCCGCGTATACACCAACCTCCCAGAAGAACGAGCAACCGCCATCATAACCTTCCTTCGCGAAGAGTGGAACATCTTCGCCTAGTGCCCAGCCGACATGCCCGGAATACCGCGAGAATTTGCAGAACACGCGCTCCACATCAAGCCAAACACCAAGCCAGTAAAGCAGGCGCTGCGACAATTCTCAGAACCGAAGCGTAGAGCAATCGGAGAAGAAATCAAACGACTACTCGATGCACAGTTCATCCGGGAGACGAAGAAAGCAACCTGGATTGCAAACCCGGTCATGGTCCCTAAAAAAGACACCTATCCTTCCTCGATGCATACTCAGGATACAATCAGATCAGGATGAAGGAAGAAGACGAAGAGCACACCTCGTTCATCAGCCCCTACGGCGTGTTCTGCTACCAAACAATGCCCTTTCGTTTAAAAAATGCCGGAGCCACGTACCAACGAATGATGCAAGCATGCCTGAGAGACCAAATTGGCAGAAACGTCCAGGTCTACGTAGACGACATTCTCATCAAAACCTATAGCGCAAACACGCTAATCGACGACCTCCGCGAAACATTCGCGGCCCTCAACAAGTACAGAATCAAGCTCAACCCAAAAAAGTGTGTGTTCGGCATCCCAGCCGGAAAACTACTCGGGTACATGGTCTCCGCCCGAGGAATCGAAGCAAACCCCGAAAAGGTCCAAGGAATCGCCAAGATGCAAAAGCCAACCAACATCAAAGGCGTGCAGCATCTCACAGGAAGACTCGCAGCATTGAGCCGTTTCATCAGCAGGCTAGGAGAAAGGACCCTACTATTCTACCAACTGCTCAGAAAAGGAGAAAAATTCGAGTGGACCGAGGAAGCCCGCAATGCATTCGCAGACCTAAAGAAAACCCTCTCGACTCCACCAATCTTGGCGGTGCCCAAAGAACGGGAAAACTGTACCTCTACATAGCAGCGCGCAGCAGCGTAGTCAGCACGGCGCTCGTCATCGAGCACGCAGAAGAAGGCAAAATCCAGAGCATACAAAGACCAATCTACTACCTAAGCACGCTGCTCACAAAGCCCCAGCAACGGTATCTGCACCACCAGAAGCTCCTGCTCGCCATCATCATGACCTCAAGGAAAGTATCGCACTACTACGACGAACACCCCATCACAATCGTGAGCAGTGCACCACTCGCGGACATCCTCAACAACCCCGGAGCGACCGGACGAGTCACTGAGTGGAACATCGAGCTTAGCTCGCGAGATCTGCAGTTCAAACACCCAACAGCAATCCAATCCCAAGTACTCCCAGACTTCCTGGTCAACTGGACAGAGGTCCAAACACCAGGCCCCCCAGATCTTTCCAACTCATGGTCGATGTTCTTCGACGGGTCCAAAAGACAGCAAGGAGCCGGAGCAGGCATCGTACTAGTCTCCCCCAAAGGAACGAAGCTCAAATACGTCCTCCAGATCAACTTCAGCAATGCCTCCAACAACGAAGCAGAATACGAAGCACTACTCCACGGCATGCGCATGGTAAAAACTTGCGGCGCCACTCGCCTCTCGATCTACAGCGACTCCAACCTTGTCATCCAGCGGGCGATGAGAGACTGTAACGCATTCGCAGACAACATGATGGCCTACCAGAAGCTCTACAACACACTAGAGGGAGGATTCGACGGCTTCGAACTCAACTACGTATCCAGAGCAAATAACACAGAAGCCGACGAACTTGCGAACATCGGATCGACTCGAGGACCAATACCACCAGGCGTTTTCCTCGACAACATCAGCCAGAGATCAATTAAAGTAAAGCCTGCGGCGCCCGAGGCAGTCGCAGAGGCCAATGACATAAATGAACCAGCGCAGGTGGCGGCAACGAGCACAACCGACGGCACAACCAGCCAAGCAACCGAAGTCGCAGAGCCAGCCGCACTCGAAGACCCAGCATGGGCAAAACCATTCCTTGATTCCTAATTGAAGGCACCCTACCACAGTACCTTGCAGAAGCCCGACGCATCAGTCGATGATCCAAAGCATTCACAGTAATCAACAGACAGCTCTACAAGCGCAGCATCTCTCAGGTCCTCCAAAAGTGTATCGATGAAGAAGACGGCAAAGCCCTACTGCTCGAGATTCATGATGGAACATGTGGGCATCACGCGAGAAGTCGCGCACTCGTGGCCAAGGATTTTCGAGCAGGTTTCTATTGGCCGACCGCCATGAGAAATGCGGAAGATATCGTACGGCGTTGCGTCGCCTGCCAAAAGTTCGCCAGCAGGCCACACGCCCCATCATCAGAACTCAAAACTATACCGCTGTCCTGGCCATTCGCCACATGGGGACTCGACATGGTGGGTCCACTCAAGAAACCCTCAAAAGGAGGACGAACACACCTACTAGTCGCAGCCGACAAGTTCACCAAATGGATCGAAGCAGTAC
The DNA here is from genome assembly GCA_950022295.1 of Bromus sterilis. Lineage (NCBI taxonomy): Eukaryota > Viridiplantae > Streptophyta > Magnoliopsida > Poales > Poaceae > Bromus > Bromus sterilis. The sequence continues at coordinate 262,325,916 of OX465596.1, read as the reverse complement.
CAATCACTAGCTCAACAGCCCTCACGGCAGTTAACTTCATCAAGTCAATCATCTTCAGATTCGGCGTACCACACAACATCATCACAGACAATGGTACAAACTTCACAGCAACATAATTCCAAAACTTTTGTCAGGAGCTGGGCATCAAAGTCAACTACTCATCAGTCGCGCACCCACAATCCAATGGCCAAGTGGAGAAAGAAAACGGCCTAGTATGCGGAGGAATAAAGAAACGACTCCTCGCACCACTGGAACAAGCCGCATGCAACTAGGTAGAAGAACTTCCCGCGGTGCTATGGAGCCTGCGTACCACCCCAAACAGCTCGACCCAGTATACACCTTTCTTCCTGGTATACGAGGCAGAAGCAGTATTGCCGCACAACTTAAAATTTGGAGCTCCCCGGATCTCAGGGTACGAAGAGGAAGAAGCACTGCAGAAAGATAAATACACAGCAGACGAAGCACAAGACACAGCCATAATAAGATCTGAAGGATACCAGGACAAGCAACGCACATATCAAAGCAGTCGCCTGCAGACCAGAACCTTCGGCAAAGGGGACCTCGTCTTGTGACTCATACAAGAAAAAGTGCACAAACTCGCCCCACAATGGGAAGGGCCATTCATAATCTCGGAAGTCATCGGAGGCGGCGCATACAGGTTGAAGAACCCGAAGACCGACGAAGACGTGGGAAACCCATGGAACGTAGCGAACCTACGCTTGTTCTACCCATAGCCCTCCAAGCATTACAGCGGCACCGGCAGCACTACCGATCAGAAACCCATGTAATACCCGAAGAAATAAAATGGTGTTGCCCAAACATTATCACTTAGAAGCACTTGGGTCCTCGAGCATAAACTCCCTCCGAGATACGCTATCCTCGCTCACGCGACCTTTACTTAAAAGAACTCGGGGGCTCGAGCATAAACTCCCCCTGAGAGACGCTATCCTCGCTCACGCGACCTTTACTCAAAAGCACTCGGGGGCTTGAGCATAAACTCCCCCCGAGAGACGCTATCCTCGCTCACGCTACCTTTACACAAAAGAACTCGGGGGCTCGAGCATAAACTCCCCCCGAGAGACGCTATCCTCGCTCACGCGACTTTACTTAAAAGCACTCGGGGGCTCGAGCATAAACTCCCCCCGAGAGACGCTATCCTCGCTAACGCGACTTTACTTAAAAGCACTCGGGGACTCGAGCATAAAATCACCCCGAGAGATGCTACCCTCGCCCATGCGACCTTACCTGCAAACACTCGGGAACCAGAACACATGATCTCCTCGAAGCACCAAGAGTTTTTTTTCACAAGAGAATCGCATCGGAAAATGCAAAGTTCTTTAGTCTTCACCTGATCGCAAACGATCACCTAAAGACTCGGGGGCTACTCCCATCGGGAGCGCTGACGCTCACCCGACAAAAACCTAGAATAAACTAAAAACAGCCACAAGAAGGGACAACCCAGGTAGACAAAAGCTCGCAGCCTACGCCTGATTCTACAAATCAAACGTAGCCTCGGGGGCTACTCCCATCGGGAGCGCTTCCGCGCACCCGAAGAAAATTTCTCATTACAAAAGGAGTCAAAGACAGTTTCCATTACAAAGGAGTCGAAGACAATTTTCCATTACAAAGGAATGGAAGACAATTTCTCATTACAAAAGGAGTCGAAGACAGTTTCCATTACAAAGGAGTCGAAGACAGTTTCCATTAAAAACGAGTCAAGGACAGTTATCACTACAAAAGGACTCGAGCAGCCACCAGACGGGTTATAATTATCTCAGGGAATTATGACTTCTACCTGTGCGCTCATGCTGAGATAATTGGCACTTTCGTCCCACAACTTGACGAGTATCACCACCGACAAAGTAGCAATTGAGCCTGCGAAGAAACAAGTCGTCGTCCTCCAGTTCTACAAGGTGCCTCGCCTACTGACGCACCCGCTTGACGACCGGCTTGACGTCCAGCTCATCCTTAGAACTAGAAGAGCAAGCACCACCACCCGAGGAATCGGCAGAAGATGAAGTCATAGGAGAAGTAGGCAAACCACCACTCCACCCATCGGAACTTTCACTGCTTGTATCCTCCCAATATGGATCCAGACGATTGCCACCGGCATCAAAAGCATGAACAATGAGGGTATCTTCACCATCAAAACGACAGCAAAGATTATCCCCATCACGCAAGTTTAGCTGCCGTGAAAACGACCTCCAGCCAGCATCAAGAAAAATCAAGAAGGTGCCATCAACAGAAAGCTCAACCCAAGAAGGAGATCGAGCGCACCCCTGAAGCCGAAGCCACAGACCCCTCAGATTGATCTTAGAAATCACGGAGGCAAATGAGAATGGAATAGGGATCCGAGTAGCAGTCCGACTAAGAATACGCAGAAGGAAATCATAGCGCCAAACACCCTCGTCCGCACAAGACGAAGAGGGCGTCGCCGCAGCTCCACGATGCCCACCACGAGAAGAGCGGGGGGTGCGTCCACCACGACCACACCGGCCACGACCTCGGGCAGAAGCACCACCACCCCGCATGGGAGCCATGGGAAGAAGAAGAAGAAGATAGGAGAAGGATGGATGACCAAGCCCAGGCAATTAAACAGCGGGTATTTATAGCGCAGCCCAGGGGCAAACCAGGAAAAAATACAGAAGCCCAGGGGCGCCATCATTAAATCAAAGACCAAACACATCGGGCGTTACGAATTCCAAGAAAAGATGCCTTCACATGGTCAGCAATATTTAAAGGAGGCATCAAATCTCGCTTGTTTCCCAAACACACCTTGAAAACTCAACGGGCAGCACGGCGTCCAAGTCGTCATTATGGCTAGAAGACCCGACGGATCGAAGACCAAGAATCATCATAGGTCATCAAACAGCATGACAAGGACCATCAAACGCGGCCTCCCAAGAAGGACGGATCAAGATAAAAACAATCGGGAAAAACAAAAGATTGGCAAAGGTTACTTATCTCTCAGTGCCAAAATATTCCGATTCCAAAATATTTTACTCCCATCGGGAGTATCTTTATTCAAAACAAAAGTAAAATACCAAAAACTTGAGAGTTCGGGTGCTCCCTCACCCAGAAGATGAGGATATTCTCGAGTAAACCACTCGCACTTACAGAGTTTCGGGTGCTCCCTCACCCAAAAGGCAAACATGCACTCGCGAGACTACTCGCGTCAGCGGAAACAACACATCTGTGCAGTTCGAGTGCTCCCTCACCTCGAAGACAAAAAGCGCTCGAGTCCCTACTCGCAAAAGCTCAAGCAAGCTAAACTACCCACGCAATCGACGACATTCCGAGCGGATGCTTTCCTATATGACCCCTCGCCTGAGCTCGTAAAAACTCCACGAGTAACTATTAATAGCTCACTTGATTGTTTATTCCAAGTGGGTGCATCGCTAACCAGGCTCCGTGCCTCTACAAAAATGATGCCTGGGCTACGACACACTGTACAAAGATGCCACGCAAGCTTAGCGTGTAGGTAATACCCCGCTGCGCAGAACGGCCGGGCCGGGACTTGCCACAGAGTGACTTCACTCCCGATCTTTTCCATGCGCTCGCATGATAGAAAGAGTCGAGCGGACGCGCTCAGGCTATTTGCTTAGACTGGCAGCAATTGATCCTATAAGACCTGCAGCAGCACGACTTTGCTAGACACCGGTCGTTCCAAGTTCATGTCGAGGGATATGAGCTTGATTGGGCTACTACGGTATTTTCCACTAGCCTAATTCACCAAGGCTCGACCAGTCGAATCCTTGGGCCCTTTCAGCCTCGCAATCCCTCGAAACAGGTATTGTCATGGCTCAAAACTGCCAGCGACCCGCAACTATGTTGCGCCTGCGATGATAAAACAAATAACGAATTTGAGTCCCTACGTGACTCTTCGAGTCCCCCAGGCACTCGGGGGCTACTGTCGAGGGGGTGACCCCACGACTCCTGCGTATGAGGATATCTGGTGTGTATGAAGACAGAAGACCCGCTGGAAAGCTTCGATAGGCCCGCGACTAGTTCGCTCAAGGCACCGACGTAGGAGTCCACGACTGATATGGAAGGCATGACTTGGCGCGCAAGGCAAGATTAGGATTAGGAAACTATCTATGTAATCTAGTACGGACTCCCCGATACCTGTCATAGTATATAAAGGTTGGGAGGGGAGACGTCTTGATCATCGATTATCCAATCTACTCTCCTAGCCTTGCGAGAACTCGCCTTGGCCTCCCTCGTAATCGCCCCCTCACGCAATAATATCGAGCAGGAAGTGCTTCTCCTGTTAGCCGACGAGTATCGTCCAACCTGTTCCTTATCTATGACTAACCCAGGATCCCTGACCATGAGATTTGCCGAGGCCGATCCTCGTCAGACAGCAAAATAAACTCGAAACACCAGAAAGCGGTAGTGGATGACCATTCAAACCCTTGCAAAAACCAGCGAATAAACCCAGCGGCCTCCCGAACGGTCTTGACAACTCGGATCTGGGGCATTACTGGAATAACTCAACCACTGCTCAAGATGGCCGAAGATCAGCTCAGAACTTGGAGCAGCGTTGATAAGAAGAAGGCAGAGGTCCCCTGAGACGGCCGAGAATACAGCTCAGAACACAGGATCTCCACTGAGAAAAGTAACTCAGCAACTGCCTAAGACGACCGAAAAGTAGCTCAGAACACAGGCGTGTTGCTGAAAAGAGAAAAGTAAAATAGGCATCCACCCCGGACGGTCGACCAAGAATCATCTCAGAACCAGGTGTGGTGCCATTATCCGAAAGAAAGCAAGCAGGGGTTCGTCCGGGTCACCATGTCAAAACCATCGAGGAAACGAGTCAAAAGCAACATTAGAACCAACCGAATAAAAACGAGATACACACCCATAATTATACATAGCATTACAACCTAATACAAAGCAAACTAGCAGGGAAATAGCATAACTAATACTGCTCATATGGAAGTTGACAACATGCACGGCATTACAACATATGCAACACAAACTCACGCTGCTACTCGACATCGCTCTAGTCGTGGAAGTGCAGCGGGCACTGGAAGTCAGCAGAACTATCGGAGTCACCCTCAGAGTCGGAACTAACGACGTGGATCATGCTGAGAGAAGTGAAGTCAAGGCGGCGACGCTGACGAGAAGACTCTCCCTCGGGAGGAGGGGGAGTACGCTGTCTGTGCATCGGAGCAGCAGGGGTAGAAGTCAACGCGGCCCACTCCTCTAGGGTCTCGCGTCGAGTGACTGCCGGAACAGCTGGAGTCTCTGGTGTCGGCATCGATGCAAAGGTGGAGGGTGGAGGAGGAGGCGGAGACTGAGCTAGGCTGATAGAAGCAAGTGCCTCCCTAGAAAAAGCCAGCTCCTCTGCAAGACTAATGATCAACTCGTACTGAGCGGTCATGTAACGAGTGAGGTGGACGACTGCCCGGTCGCACTCCGAGTCGGGCGGAAAAAGAACCTGCACTATAGAAGACATGGTGGGGTAGTGGGAGAAACCTGGGTGAGTCTGCATCTCAACCTCCTGCTGGCGCAGGTCGAGAAGGGCGTCCAGAGAAGCATAGAGGATAGCCTGCTCTGGCGTGGAAGCGGGTCCTCCCTTCATGGAACGCGAAAGGCTGCCAATCGCGGAGCTCGTGAAAAGGAACACCTCAGCGCGGTACTCGTGCACGAAGTCGGCCAGCTTCTCGCGGTACACCTGGAACACAGGGTCTTCTCCATGAGGGTACAGTCCAAGCCAAACTCGGCGGAGCAGCGACGGAAAGCCTGTCGACGAATACTCATACTCAAAGGGGTATGGAACAGGTGCCATCTACACTCACAGGGTTATCCATTAGTAACAATAACCAATGCAGCTACATGTATATCATGCAACCATCCAATGCATCAATCAAGGTGCACAAGGCAAGCAAGACTCGCGAACTAGCGTGTCCTACAGTCAGCGCGGCTCTGATACCAATCGTTGTGGCACCTCGGCTCAGAGCAACCGGTTTACCTCACATTGCCAGCCCAGGGATCATGTCTGCTCGCAATGCACAACATATTGGTACAGAAATAACCGCTTCATTAATAATTATACATGTAGATAGGTTCGGGATACAAACTGCTTCGAGGCAGGGCGGCACATCTCGTGCGGCAACAATATCTACATTATTTATGTCACATCTTAGGGCCTCGATACGAGCGACAAGAAACACTACGACAGCGGAATAACAGGGTGATGGAGCTCCACTCCACGGGGACACTGCTGGGATACGGCCTAGTTCGCGAAGTACGGCACACCAGAGTCTTCAGGCACAGCTTCTCCTGCATCTGGCATGACATCCAGGTCAGTACATCAAATGTACTTGCAAGCTCACAACGGCCATGTCATCAGAGTGAACAATAGCAATAATGCAAATATACAGAGCATAGCACAACATCATAGTTAAGATTGTTAAAGTACCCAACATCCATGATCATCGCATGATCGTGGAGCTTACCTCCGAGTCCATCCTGACTCAACATCCGGGTCATCGCATGAGCACCCAAATATTCCTGTCATCGCATGACCTTCGATCATTCTGGTCATCGCATGACCAAGAGTTGACATCATCATTTTACCGGTTTGTGTGTTGACCCATAGTGTGACCTAGAATGAACTGTGTCCAATACCGTGGACTCGACTATTCGAATAGATTTTAAACACTCTGCAGAGGTTGTGCACTTTACCCACACCATGGAGCTCCTTGCCCAACGAACTAGGACTACTCCAACGAAACTTGACTACCGCGTAACCTTTCTACGGTACCATCGACGTCGCATGCCTTGAGTATCCCTATGTCCTCCAGACACCTGCCATCGCATGGTCCATAACATTATCCCAATCGGGGGCTCCCGGGTAAACTCATCAACTCTGGATCTCAAGATTACCACCACCTACCTGATCAGGGTAGCGTGCAATGTGTAACCTCCCCTCTTTGGTGGCACCCACAAAAGGCACTACGATAGCCCAAGCTAAGGCCTGCCCATACAGGAAAATGTGGTTGCACGAAATAAGTCCGGTTCGGTGGCACTCGGTCAAATGTTAATTCATGTTCATTAAGTTTTAACCATGATCATTAACAATATGAAATCAAGTCATAACTCAATATGATAATAAGCATATGAACATGATACCACCAAACATGTTCAGCAACTAATATGGATCTACATGGATTCATCGGGGCATGGTCATCAAAACTTATATGGGATCAACATGTATGAAATACTACTCCCTCCGATCCATAATAAGTGTCGCTCGTCTAGTACAAATTTTGTACTAGCTTAGTACAAAATGAGCGACACTTATTATGGATCGGAGGGAGTAGGATGAATCATGATGGAATTAACATGAATATGTCATGAGCTCAAGCAAGCATGCAAATGACCAGAGAACATATCATGATCACATCAATTTAGCATGGCATAATTCATTTAATTAGAAATTAAATTCAAAGAAAATTTCAATTCAAATGAGCAAAGCATAATGTAGAAATTCAAGACCCTCATGACAAGAATGTTGTAGCTTTCCTTGGTCAAGTGGAGTGTCACTGAACTCCTGGTTCTTAGCAAGCAAGTTGGGGTCCTCTAAAATAATTTTAAAAGGAAAAAAATGAAGTCAAATGAACATTGCTTCGGTCCAGCATACCTAGAGAGAGAATCACCAAACTTTTCCAATTTAAAGAGGAGACCAAGACAAAAATTTAGCAAAAAGAATCAACTCATTTGGCCTTGTGGTTTAGGAGATATCAGTGGTCAAAGTAGGGTCAAAATATTCATTTAAAATGATTTAAATGAATTTCTATGGAATTTCCAGAACAGGCCACGTCGAAGGCGCATTTTGGAGAATACGCCTCCACTTGATACCCCTTCGGGCTGGCCGGGTTGGCTGATAGTGGGCCATCCATGTCAGGTTTGAGAGGGGAACAGGGCCCAACGGCTCCGGCGAGGGAGTTCGTCGTCGACGAGGCCCTGTCGGCGATGAGGGGCAGCACCAGTGGACGGAGGAGCTCACGGCGAGCACGTACGTACTCGGAACACGGCGAACGGCTACTGGACGGCGTGGCTAGCTTCGTCTCCAGCTACGGTCGGCAGCGGTGCTCGTCGGGGTTGGGGAGTCCTTCACGGATTCCACCGGCGAGCATAACATTAGTATCACCAGAGCCAAGAGAAGCTAGGGGAAGCAACAGCGGGGCTAGTGGAGCACCAGGGTCGGCTGGCCACAGTGGCGATCTCACGGTGGGGCTCCGGTGAGGGCCACTTCCTGGGGCCTCCTCGGCAGGGTTTGTGTAAGGCCCGATATGCGGTACTGTTCCAGATCTAGATGTTTCCATCTAGATCCGGGGAAGAAGCACATATCGGTCCCACCGCGACATATGACGAATTCATATGCCCCGGATTTCCAACATGATATCACAACATTACAGATACAAGGATACAACATCTCATACAATCGGCATACAAATTCCTTAATACAATACAACAGCGGAAGATACATGTCTGAGTACAGACTAAAATCAAATGCCTACTGGCAAAAGAAAATCATCGATTCCCATAACCACATGGGTCCAGGCCCTCCGCCGGGGTCCGCCTAACTAGTCGTCGTCGAGTCTCCACGTGAAACGTCGATCACCATACCTGTTGTCGATCAAGAACCCCTTAAAAGAGTTTGGGGTAGTATCATGAGTACAGAAGTACTCAGCATCCAACTGTAGTGGTCAACTGACCCAGCAAGGACTTCATCACTCGTCATTCTAGGACAACTAGTAGTTTACGGTAAGGATGGGGTAAGTGGTGAGGTTGCTGCTGCACTAGAATTTATGAAGTGGCTAACGATCTAGAGAGTAAGATAAGAATCCAAGCATTCGATGAGGAACCGCCTCCAACAAGTCTTGCTATCCACCTACTTACGCAAACATAACACCTATCCTATCCTTGTCCTCCTCTTCGCATCCCGACGAAGAAGAAGCAGTCAAGGCACACACATGTTGATACGGTTATATTAAGATTATCTCAGTTGTTGTTGTCTATGAACAAGGAGTAGGTCTCAATTCGTCCATAACCGTGGACACGGCTTCTCGAAAAGATTTAACCCTGCAGGGGTGTACCAACAGCCCATTACAAGGCTCCGCACGCACGCCCATCTCTCTTAGTTGCTACCCATGATAAGCAACCATTTTATGATTTAGTCCCAAGAGATCCAGAACGACAGGTCCCTCTAACTAACAACGAACAAATCCGGGTGGTCCCCGGGGAGTCGACATCCAACCCAAAAGCCGGCCACACTCTCGGATCGGACTCTTCCGAATGGCTAAGGTCGGGGTTAGCCTCACCTATATAACAGGGGACTTCCCTAGCTCACCAGTGTGGACCAACAAAGGAACTATGTCTCTGCTGGCCCGAGTTGTTTTAAATCCACTATCTGCAGACCAGTTACGCACACGGTTTCAAATGGTAAAATCAGCTTGGGCCACCTCTAGAAATTTTTGAAGCTAGGTAGGTAAGAAAAGGGGACCCCATAGCATCCCACACGCGGTTAGGCACGCTCAGTCTGAAAACCAATACCCGGAACTCGGATCCTAGGTGACCCGAATGGAACAAAGCGTCGGGGCGGGATAGCCTAGACCTTCCATCCTTCGTCGAATATAGTCAACATTATAATAATCATATCATCAACAACAATAATAATAATGTGATATCCCAAACCAAGGAGTAACAGGGTAACATCGTAGCATCCTAAGCATGCATACTAAGTAGGGGCTGAGCAACGAGCAATAGTAACATAGCAGTACAAGGTTTGCTGGGAGCGGACATGGCTGTATCGGTTTGAAAGAGGTTGTAAACATGTGGTAGGATCAAATATCGAACCTAACCTAGACTAGCATGCAAACCTCTGGTTGAAATAGAATGGATCATAAGTAATGTACAGTCCTAGCCTGTTGATAAGTCGGGTTCCGAAGGTGTAGTTGATCGCAAGCTCGCACAGTGTCTGAGAGTATCCGCGGCAGCACACAAGAAGTAAACACTGGAAAAGGCAATCTACGAGCAAGCACTCTATTACTACGAGGCAAACACGAGCAAGCATCAACAAGAAGGCAACACGAGACATCGCACCTACCGTCGAGAGCGGTTACTAACAGGTTATGTGGAGTACTCGTCACACACGACGATACCGCACATTTACGGTGGTTCAAGTTGCTTAGCTACAGGTGATCAACCAACGGTTATTAACATGGCAGCTCAAGCAAGCATGGCATGTCACGCAAACATGACAAGAGGTGAAGCACAAAATAAATTGTCTATGCTAGTCAATTTAAGTGAGGCACAACCTAAACATGGAAAACTATTGCGGACCCCACGATAAAATGGAATTTGGTACTGTTTTTCCCTAAACAATATTTTATTATTTTTATTAGCAAGAAAGAACAACATAAACACAATCTACATGAAATTCTAGTCAAGTTACATATAAAGAACATTTTAATCCGAGCAACGGTTAAAAGTTATTAAAGAAACAATTTTACGGTGGCAAGCAGTGTAATTAGCAGTCAAACAGCATGTAAACAAAGTCAAACATGGCAAACAAGCACATTTTATTAATCTACGCAAAATTCTAAGCAACTTTCGTGTTTTACGCGTTGCGATCCGAGCTACGGTTGCAAAGATACGGGCCTCAAAAAATAATAACACAAACTGCTAAATTAAACTACCCAGGAAAAAGAAAAAAAAATGCCTCACCCAACTGGGCCGACCCAAGAGGCCGCGGAGGCTGGCGGGCTGGCTGCAATTTTGGCTTAGGGAAACCCTAGAAAGGGGTGGGAGTGTGGTGGTCTATATATAGGGCAGGGTTGGCTGGTCAGTTTACGCAAATGCCCCCGGTACCCCTCTCGTGCGTCCGGTGATCGCGTTCGTGACCGCCGAGACTCCGTACGGACTCCGATTCCGACGAAATCTCGAACCACGCGCTCAGCACGTCGATCCCGTCGATCGTACCTCACTGCGGTGACATTCCGACAACTTTTTCGGCGCCCCATAAAATAATCCGTTTATTAAATAAACGGGGTTTTTCGTTCCGTTGGCTGCGGCTGGTCTCGTGCGGTTTTCACGACGGTGATCGGGTGAAACCCGGTGTCGCAAAGGTCGAGTGTCAGGGTGGCAAGGGTCGGTCTCCGTCCGGTACGAGATAAGAGGGGGAAAATAATTGACGATCAATAAATCGGGGATGCAAACACCGCAAAAAAAATCAGACAATCAAACAATTCACACCGAAAACAAAATTTTAATTTTTGTGAAATCTGAGCTGTTACAGTTTGCTAGGCTTCGTGCTCGATTGAAGTGGAGTGGTGGTGGTTGCGATGCTTTGGGAGGGCTCATGTGGATGCCGGCTTCAAAATGAGGTTTCTGTAGCAAACTTTGGGAAATTCTGGAGGAAAAATGGCTGGGAGTTTTGAGATCAATATTTTTGTGCATGCAAGGTTTAGGAAGGTGCCCAAGTGGTAAAAATTCCAGAGCCAATTGACCAGTGTGCAAAGTGCTTCCTTCACAAAGTGCTCCTCTGTCCAGAATTGAAAAAGAATTTTTAGAGGGGAAAATTTGTGCTGAACTTGTTGATCTTTTTCCATATAATCATGAGGCATGATCCCATAGTCCAGCACAAAAAGTTTCAAATCAATTGGACAACCAGAGGAGGTGATAGCTTCAAAAAACATGGGGGAAAAGGCTTATTCTTTTAATGGAAAAGGAATATCTTGAGAAATAAAAATGTGGCAAGGGAATGGATGATCAAAGCTTGATCTAGGACATGAGGGAGAAGGGTTTGGAGGTCACTTGGCCTAGGGAAAATTTTAGGTCCAAGTGATCAAGGCCAAAAGAGTTGCATAACACCAGGAAAATGAAAATCCAAAATTTCAGAAATCAGCAAAAGGGTTTGCAAATCCAAGGGCCAAAAACCAGGATGTCACAGCGATGGCCTCGCTCTGGCGGTGGATCAGATGGAGGAGAGAGAGAGGTGGGTGCGTGGGGAGGTGTTTTTTTGGGAAATTGCTTTATAAGGGCTTGCCTATTGTAGAATAATATTCTACAATTAGTTATCGAATAGACCCACCCTATATATATAATGTATCATTTTTAAGTAAGGTATATATTAATACCTAGAATTAATGTAATTTACTAAAGAAAACAAACATACCTTATAATGATCAAGGTGTCCAAGCACCTAGGTAAAATCCGACTAGTACATGTGCTCAAATATCATAAACCATTGTTGCCTCCTATATGTAAAATGTCCATAGTTTATATGATCGAGGGGGAGGCATCCTCACATGTGCCCTTTCTTAAAGTCAAGATCGTCACGCACATATTGAGGGGGATCCTCCCTCAAAGAAATAATAAATGAAAATTGCTCTCCTAAAACTGAAATGTGAATATATTTTTACAGCTATATTTGTATTGTCATCAACTACCAAAACAGGGGAGATTGAAAGTGCAATCATGCTCTTAAGCATATTTTGATGTTGATGACAATATACATATAGGGGACTAACTATGTTTTCTAAGTGTATACACATGAATTTTTAGTCCTCTTGGCATCACAGTGTAGGGATCGTGTGCTAGACTTCAACCATGCTCAAGAGTTCGACAAACGATTGACGATGACGCTAATTCCTCTTTATAGTTACATCTTGAGTCTTAGGGATCCCCGCTCTATTAAAAGGGGATCATAAGGTTAAGTTTGAGACTCGCTCAAGTCATAATAACTAAAACATGTAAAATACACATCTTTACACCTTATGGAAGTCACATAGATGTGTAGGAAATAAAATGCACTTCAAAATGGATAGTCACATCACATGTCGGACTGACCGAGCATCGCCCTGGCCATCCGGACTGGTCCTCGGACCGTCCGAATCAAGTCCCGAGGATATAGAAATAAAAATGTCCTTGTCGGACCGTCCGGACTAACTCTTCCGAGTCCAGTAGGGAAATGTCCCTTGTGGACCGTATGGGCTCCAAGCCAGACCATCCGGGATGAACCCTAAACAGTCTGACCAGGTCGTGTCCTATGGCCTTCACTGACTACCAAGTCATTGACTTAGACGGTCGTCCGGACTCCATGTCGGACCGTCCGGGCTTGTCCCGGACCGTCCGACTTGGTCCTCGGACTGTCTGGCCTTCATCAGGAATGCACCAAATGGCTAGTTCTCTTGAATACTATAAATACCCCTCACCCACTCCGGGTGAGGGTTGACCAATTCACTTAAATCACTCAAGAACACCAAGTGCTCCCTTTTCCTCATCTCCTACTCAATCCAAGACCCCGGAGAGATTTGAGGGAGTACTAGTCGGATCTTTCACCCCGTGATAGATCCGTCCCTTCCCCATCTTCCAACCAAAGCAAATCACGATTTGAGCAAGGCTTGAGATTTTTCCCATTGATCTTGTTACTCTTGGAGATTGGAGACTCCTAGGCAGGTAGGGGTTCTTCGGAGAGGAATCGACCATTCGGATTACCCCATTGAGTTTGTGAGGGTTTGGTGACCACCTTTAAGGTCAACCGCTAGTGGTTGGGAATCGCCCTTGTGATGATATCTCAAGCGGAATAGGGTGAGCCTTCGTGGCGCGGTGTGCCTTCGTGGTAACATCCACCCATCCAAACGGTGAGGAGCTTCCCTCCAAGGAAGTGAATATCGGGATAAATCATCGTCTTCGCATAATTCGGTTATCCCTTGCCATTTTCTCTCACTGGCATTATCTTGTTGATTACCTCTTTACTTGCTACTATACATTGTGTTTCTTGTTCTCTTTACCTATCTAGAAGAACCTTTGCAATTGTTAGGCACACCTTTATATTCCACAATATTGCCTAAAATTGCGAAGTACTGATAAAATTTGTAATTATACCTATTCACCACCCCTCCTCTAGGTCCATCTCGATCCTTTCACTCTACTACAGTGGATATTACATAGGTACATGCCGATGGCTGATGACAAATTCCAAGACTAGTGGATTAGGATGGGGAGCAGGGTGCCCAATGATCAAGCTCTTGAGCTATACTCACTCTTAAGCTGCATGTGTTGTATGATATAGCTAGAACGCAATTGCTGAGTTTTCGATAAGGTTGCATTAATGCATACAACGCTCCTAGCTATGATTAAAGCGGAGTCGGAGATGTGGATTAGGTTGCATCAAGCGGAGGTAGACGATGACATGGGATAGGCTCCAAAACTACATTTTGGTGGGGAGGTCTCCCCTTCGCAACCTCGTTGTAATTAACATCTTGTACAGAACTCATATTCCAATCATAATACATAAGAAGTACAAGTATTCCGTGTTTCCTTTAAACAAAAAGACTGGAAATGTTGGAAAGCAGCTAGTGTGGGTGATTTAACTAGTTTTTGTGAGTAGTTGGCCTTAGTTTTTCTTTCTCCGTGTGGATGTAGTGTTCCCCCCTTGCTCTTAGTTCTTAGCAACTAGTTCAGGGGTTCTTATAACATGTGATTGCTTTCTTCTACTTCCTCCATTCCAATTTATTTGTTTCGGATTATTTTTTAATATGAATAAATCTAGATTTAATTTTAAATCTAGATTTGGTTTGCCTTGCCAGCTGACCATTGCTTAATGGTTGCACAATCAGAGCTAAGTCAACATTGCACCACAAAGTCAGAATCTTACCTACCAAAACATACAAAGTTAGGGTTTCTAATCTACACTGATAATTTGTGTACAAGCTACAAGGAGCGTAAACTTTTGCTTCCAGACAACTTTACCCCCTCCATAGTCCAACCAGACACGCAAGTGCAAGATCAGCTCGGTAGCGGTTCTTCAAAGGAACCCATATTTCGCAACAGCAACAACAATTCCTTGCTTCATATAACAAGTTATCTGTTACTCCATACAGAGATAACATTTTCCCTCTCGTGAACAGTATAATCAGGAAAAAATACTAAAAGTTTCTAAAACATTCCAATTTTTTGTGATAAACATTGCCAAATGGTCTGATTGTTTACAAAATTTCATCCTGAAACAACATTTGTGAAAACCATGGCAAAAAAATCAGTGCTCAAAAAATAATATTTTTGAAAACATTTTGGAGTGATAATTTTGTTTGTTTTGGAACGACTTTCACAAATACTGTATGTCTTTCCAACAGTCCGTTCCGATTTACTTGACATGGCTTTAGTTGAAGTTTAGTTCAAACTTGAACTAAAGTCATATCAAGTACGATAATTCGGAACAGAGGGAGTACTTCATAACAACAACAACAACAACGACATACAGTACCACAGCATCTGCGAACAGACGTCGCCATACTCAAAAACAATGTCGTTCCAACAGCTTATCTGCTGCCAACTTAGTTCTTACAGAGATAATTGACTCAAGTCATCCCTTAAGAAAAACCTCAAGCAATTTACAACATGGAACAGCACAAGGTCTCAACCAAGGTTCTTACAGGGAGAACGCTAAAATAATCAGGCAACAAATATGTCTTTTGGTGATGTGAGGTATAAATTAGAATGAAAATTGGCATCAGAGTGAATTAATGCAAGAGCTAGGTTCGTACGGCAACATTTGCACCACTTGGCTGCCCGGCATTCTTCATGGCAGTCTTGGCTACTCTTGTTTTCGTGGCTGCCCCAGTCTTAGGAGGGCCCTTTGGAGAACACTGAGCGCTGATGTTACCATTTTTTACTGCCCCGGTCTTAGGAGAGCTCTTTGGAGAACACTGAGCGCTCATGTTACCATTTTTTAAGTTCCCAATGCTGTGACCATGCAACCGGCAACATGCAGCACTACCATTTCCTCCTTCTGGTGTTAGAAGGGTATCACTGCAGCTCTTTCTCCGTGTCAATTTTGGTGATTTGGCACGTGTTGGTGGCACCTATAAATAAATAGCAAACATGAAGACGAACAGTAGTGCATGCAAAAGGCTAGCATGCTTATCAGGAGTTGAATCGATAGCTTGCATGCTAATTCTTCGGGGAAACATTATGGTGTTGTGCTTGAAGATATAATACTGTAATATGGATCGGAGGGAGTAGCAAATTTACCAATATTGACTCCAGTCATATGATACCCCAAGAAAAGCATTATAGTGGAAAGGCTTACAGCTTCAAGGATAACTCGCAATAACTAATGAACCAAGCAGAATACCTTCTTCAGTTCAACCTTCGGCGGGGGGCCCTCTTGGTAGAAGCTTGGCATGGGTTTTGCTCTAACAACCAGGTTCTTTCTTAGTTGCTTTAGAACTGTTTCTTGCTCTTCCTACAGACATGGGACAAATGAAAAAGAACTGCAGCAATAAACAGGAAAAAAATGAATTTGAATATTGGACAAAAGCATCATACAAACAGATTTAATATAAAGCAGTTTCTTCAGAGTGTTGGTGGAAAAATAAGTTATCATCGTACAACATGTTTGTACACTTACTTTAAGTTGATGTTAGTCCAGGATTTGTGAACCAGTTTTGTCAGCCCAACTGGCTACAGTGATTCACTAGCGGAAGCATTGGATTTAAGTGGAATGGAAGTGAGCCTAGCTCAATTGGTTGGGAAGTGGATTGTACAACCCCACCACACGGGTGCAAGTACTCCAGAATGTGAATTTAGGTTCTTATTTAACCGTGGGGTCTCCCTTACTGTCTTCTTTCAACAGAAAGGAGCAACTGAAAAACTTGCCGGTTGATCGCCGGCTAACGACTAGTAGTCAACTAGGAACCACAAGAAACTGACTTGGTACTCTATGGCCCACTGTCTGAGTAAAGATCCAACACAGATTCTTTTTTAAGGAAAACTGTGGGGGAAACCTCTACAGTAAGAGGCAGAAAACCTAGCCCCATATAGATTTATATCAGCTATCTGTGTGCCACTAAAAGTATGCTTACACGAATAATGCCCACTAAGAGTAGTCCTACACATGCATATTATATGACTACAACTGCAGCCTGCCCTCCTAAATACGCTGTGTAGTAGGCCTAACTAGTCACCGTGACACGAAACAAGTCAGATGAGTCACCAAACTGGTTGGGGCAGAATCGACTAGTGTCGTCAACCTGAAAACATTGGTTTGTACCCCTACGCATTCTTGGATATTCGTGAAGAAGAAAAACATTAGATTAGTTCAGGAGGTTGCAAATTACCAAGAGAACGCATTTTCCGATTTATCTAATATTAGAAAAATGCAAGCTGGAAAAGATTTTGAGATCCCATACATGCCACAAAACTGGAAAGAATGAAATAATATGATGGAATCAAATAATATTTCTGGCATTTCAGAAGATAAGGCGGGATTCATAGTTCGGCAAGCAAAAAGAACGTACAAAAAAATAACTTCATCATAACACAATTTGGAGGTGAAGAAAGTATCTCAATGGATATACTGCAGGAGTAATATAAAGAATCTTGTGTGGGAATAGCCAAGATGGCTCTAGGAATCAAAAAAAAATACTGTAATCAGCGGTAAACAATGCTTGAAATCAAACAAACCCTACCTTTTTCCTGGCCTCTGCTTCAACTTTCTCATATTCTAAAGCCTTGCGTTTCTCTTCCAGTTTAGAGTAAAACTGTACAATCAAGAAAAGTATGATTACTAGGCTGTAGAATGAAGTCAAGTGGCATCTATATACAGTACCACGAAGTTGCATACATACATCCCCCCTCTTCTCAGCACGGTTACCACATATAAAAGTAGGCGGAACAGGAACTGTCGTCTTCTTAGTTTTTCCACCTCTTGCTGAAGTTGCAGTTCTGTATGAAGCTAAGGGAAAAGCCTAATATAAAGGATGAAAGCACAATCCACGCAATCAGTTATCAAGACGTCAAAAAGAGTAGTTGCCTAGGCAAATTTCTGGGTTAAAAAATATTCAATACTACAATATTTACAAGCATGCACTATTACAATTGCATCCTGAATTTTGCTATATGCTATAAATAAAAAGAGTGGATGTAAACCCATAGCAACATAAACTTCACAAAATAAGACCCAAAGGAGAATATAAAACCATATATGGGTAAAAGGATACGAAGAAGTAATCGAATATGAGTCCTCTTCCTGACTGTGGGTATTGTCAGATTGTTGGGGCTTCCTGGGTGTCACTGATTGACTCTGCAAACCATAAGTTTTGTTAACATGTCTGATTTCACCTCCAGAAATCGTACTGCAGTTTGTAACAAACAGAACCACAGCCACAGGTACGTAAGCAGAGAGACTCGTATGCCGATAAGAAGATCGATTTGCATTGGTTCAGGTTGATACATGTTTGCAACAAAGTGAAGATGTCTCTTTTAGTATAAAAAGTAAAGATGGTAGTTCTTTCCTATCAGAATCCCAAAAGCCAGGTAAGCAGAAAAACTCTTTATGTTGATGAGAAGTTTGAGCTGAACTGCTTTGTCTTAACGCAGGTATGGGATAAAGTCAATATGTCCTTTCTAGTCTGGAAAGTCGAGATCACTGTTGAAGATCGTTCAAAAACACCATCCTAATGACAACATAGGAATCTTACTACCATATCAAGTGAAGGATAGTTAATCTGTACAACTGCGGCGTTCAGAAATTTCTCAGGTATACCAGCAGACAGACAGCAAAAATAGGAGACTTCTTCAGATGAAGACATAAAGGAGATTATGTGACAAAGCTGCAGATGAAGCATGCACAATAGGATGGAAACAAGAGTATGACTCGCATACCTTTGCCATGCTTGCTGGCAAGGTGCTATGCCTGCCAGAATGTTTTTCTCCGTTGCTGGTTGAATGAGATACTGAAGTACAAGATACTTCTCCAGAAACCCTCCTTTTAGTTGCAAGATCGAATGGCTGCAGAACATTATGGTTAGACGCTTTCTGCCTGGTTATAACAGGCTCTGTTGGTGAACTGGGGAGAGAAGACTTCTGTTCATCAATAAGCTTTATTGAATATTGACTTGCAGGCATGTCTTCCAATGCACCATTATCCATATGTGAATCGATAATGCAAGGGGCTTCGTTCCCTTTTGGAGAATCTTCATCATGGCTACCACTCACAACTTCTTCATGACAAGCTTCTCCATTTGTTGGACATATAACAACACAATCTGATTCTTCATCTGTGGACATTTCTGCAACCTCTTTTCCTATTGGACTGCAGGATATTTAAAACAAATAAAAATACATGTTAAGACTCTGCAGTTGGAGCCTGGAAGTCCCATCTAACTTAAACCAGAGAGAATAACAAAGCAATCATAGAGTCAACAATAATTAAATATAGTGCTTAACATGCAAGCAACTACGCCCTGGTGCAAGCAAAAGAATTCCATTCCAACTATGCTAAAATGGTATACAAGAGCTACATGTAGGGCTATCATAAACAGGCAGGTGGTTATCCTGAACTTTCTAACAACAGACGTTACTAGCATTAAAGTGTATTTCTTTTCAACCAAACGCCTTTTCCTACACTTCAGATAATTGGAGCATTTGGTGATCTGTCTCTTCATCAATCAAAATTCTGATTGTGAATTAGCCCCGCCGTATCATTCATTCATTGATCTTATAGCAAAGGGACATTCTAAAATAAATATATTAACTTAAGTTACTGTTCCATACGAACCACGAAAGGCTCCAAATTCCCGTGAGGGTCGTATTTCTAGTTTTGTATAGAATGTGTGAAATGCCTTATGCGTAAGTTTTCCTGGCAAAGTATTTGCTCTGGAAAATAGTAAGCTATCAGCTTCCTACACTTATAAACAACTCCTTTGCCATCACCGATAATGGTCAGTCCACCTTCTTCTGGCTAGATACCTGGCTATTAGATAAACCCCTTTTGCATTGCCTACCCACACACTCAATGACAAGGTTCTAGTGCTTAATATCTAGGAGACTGGCTTATTACATAACTTGCGGAACCGTCTTACCACTCCTGCTGCTAGTGATTTGGTGGTTGTTCTATCTCCTTTGCAGGATTTCCAGGTGACAAATAGGCATGATGAGCACTCACTCACTCATGGGCTACCATTCTCACCAAGAAACATATACCTTCACAGCACTAAAGACAACCACATAGACCTCAAGTACAACTACATTTGGTCTTCTTCAGTACCTATCAAAATGAAAAAAATTGGTTGGCTGCTATTCAGAGACAGGCTGAACACTAAGGCAAACCTGCATCACAAAAATATTGCTGACTCAGCTTCTTGCCCGAGATGTTATGATCCCTTTGAAGACACTGACCACTTGGCCTTCTGCTGCCCCTTTGCACTGCAGTTTGGATCAACCAGGGCCTCAGTACTCCTCTTTCTCTTTAAGTTATTTGGGATATTCAGTTACCTCCTGGTCTTGATTCACAAACATTTGGCCGTCGGTTGCTCTAGCTATATTGTGGAGGATTCGGGGCTCTCGCAATGCCTTGATCTTCAGAGATGATGTTTTTTTTTGCGGGTAATAGATGATGTTCACTCATCTAGAATCACAGTACACAACATTGTGGATGGTTTTCTCTCTGGATTAATAGGTATAAGAACCTTGTAACAAGAGAGGCTGCTAGACTTTGGCTAGGGTATTTCTGAATTGATGGGTAATATATTCAGGTGGGTATATATTTCTAGAATTAATAAAGTTTGATCTGTGAAATTCAAGTCATCATATTACATTCCAAGGGTGCAACTTAAAATTTAAGGGGAGGGTCCTTCCATAATGGCCACTAAGATAAAATCACAAAATTAACAAAAGAAATAGCGAGCTCTGCATTTGAAAAAGGAATTCCCACAAAGCATAACATCTACGTAGTTTATAGCCACCATTAAATTCAAAACAATTTTCATGGATTTCTAGCAAATCATAACATGCCCATCGGTTAAGATTTCACCCAAAAAAAAGACCTGTAACTGAAGTCAAAGCCTTAATTGTCACGCATCACTTAAAGATCTGCACGAACACGCCCTTGGCCCGTTGAAGCACAATGGTAGAAGTCATTGAAGCAAACAAAAGAAGTGCCATTGTGAACAAAAAAATTAATATTTGGGAAGATGCTTGGATCCCGAACCGTGCAAATAGGAAAGTTATTACCCCTAGAGGAGGAAATATCATATCCAAGGTGGGTGATCTGATTGATCCGGATAATAATTGTTGGGATGAAGATTTGGTTACACAACTATTGTGGCCAGTTGATGCCCAACAGGTCTTGGCAATCCCCCTTCCGATGCACGAGATGTCAGATTTTATTGCTTGGGGTTTCACAAAAAATGGGACTTTCTCTGTCAGATCAGCTTATTTTGTCGAATGGAATCATCAGCATGGGAGGAAACTTCAGAGCTCAAATGGGATGGGACAAGTCTCTACTAATCTCATTTGGAGTAAAATATGGAATTTAGCTTGTCCAGCAAAAGTTAAAATCTTTCTTTGGCGGACTTTACATGATACGCTTCCTTGTCGTGTTACTTTGGCTAATAGACACATGAAATTCTCGCCCATATGTCCCACTTGTTCATATGGTATGGAGGATTCCAAACATTTGATGTTCCTTTGCCAAAAAGAGAAAGAGGTGTGGAGGTTATTGGGATTGGATAATATAATAAAAAGGGCATGTCAGGTCGATC
Organism: Bromus sterilis; assembly: GCA_950022295.1. Classification (NCBI taxonomy): domain Eukaryota; kingdom Viridiplantae; phylum Streptophyta; class Magnoliopsida; order Poales; family Poaceae; genus Bromus; species Bromus sterilis. Next base: position 262,304,353 of record OX465596.1, on the reverse strand, counting down.
GAGCAGGGGGAGCTGTTCTCGAATTTTTATTGATGCTTCCTGATGAGGAGTTATCTATTATGGGTTCTCAGAATGTTCGTGAGATGATCGCCATTACCGCATGGTATTTATGGTGGGTTAGGCGCAAGCTGGTCCATGAAAAGAAAGATCTTGATGTAACTCAGATTAGTGTGGGGATTCGAGCTATAACGACAAACTATGTTACCGCTCCATCCCCCAATACTAGTATGAAGAGAGGGGGTTGGGTGAGACCCCCGGTGGGTTTTGTTAAATTGAATGTTGATGCTTCCTTCGATCAAGACTTGCTAGCAGGTACAGTTGGTGCAGTTTTGAGAGATGATAAAGGAAATTTCATTGCTGGGGGAAATACGAGAATTGAGTGGTGTACAGATGTTCTCATGACGGAGGCTATGGCTTTAAGGTTTGGATTATCTTTAGCACAAAGAATAGGATGCAACAGACTGATTATAAACTCAGATAATTCGGAGGTCATAGGAATCATGAAGAATGGAGGGCAATATGCAGGAGCGGCGGCAGCTGTTTTTGATGATTGTTATTATATGGCATGTGTTTTCCCCGACACTAGTTTTGAACACTGTAATAGGGAATCTAACATGGTCGCTAGATTTTCCCAAACTTGTGAGTGGTTTGAGGAACCTTTGTTTGATATTGTACCTCTCCGAATAAACGGTGTAACTTTTGTTTCAATTAAATAAAGTTTCGTTTTACTTTCAAAAAATAAAAAGAAGTGCCATTTAGAACGCAGACCGTTCCTTCCATTATTTTTTAAAATAAATGCACTTGAAATAGCAGAGGAAACCCATTCAAAAGTCATGGCCATGGCCATCCCCGCAACCCCGAAACCCTAATCCACCCCGCAGCTAGACGCAAAAACATAATTCAACACAAATTCGTCCGAATCACCCAAATCCAAACAACTAGCATCGAAAAAGCATCCCGAAAAACAATTCCAACACCACAAAGACCACCAGGAATAAAACGCAGCGCCATTACATTTTATCGAGCCCTTTGCCAGGAAGATCCCACCGCAGCCACGCCGTCACAGGGTCCCCTCTCCTACCGTTGGCCTCCGTCGCCGCCGCCGTGCTGCCCGTCGGTGCGTGGAACGGAACCTCGCCGCCCAGAGTCGCGCCTGCTCCCCCCCCCCCCCCCCCCCCCCCCCTTCCCCTCCTCACCTCCCGCTCCGCCTACCGACGCCCTCAGCGAGCGAGCAGGCCTCCACGCCGCTGGCTTCGCCTCCGCGCCCACGACCACCTAGTCTCCTCTCTCTCTCTCTCTCTCGCGCGCGCGCGCTGGTTGAAGTCGTGTGTTTGAGGTGGGTCGCGGACAGGAGGCTAAACTCCGTCCTTTGATCATTTTGACAAGTTTAACTCAAAATGACTTCTACCGAAATTTTTAGCATATGATCTAACTTTTTTATAAAAGTCATCATTGTAACGTTGTAATTGCAACTACACTATAAAACCTCAACGAAAATGATAAGCGCCGAACGTTCGGCACTTGGCTGGTCGCCCAAACGCCCGATCCGTCGTTGATGTCGGCACACGAATCATGGCGTTTATCGGGTTGGTATGTCAGCAAATTGGCGTCGTTCAGCACAACCGGCGTCCGCCCGAACGGCGACAGTCGGTTATCCCACTCCTCCATTTCTCTCGCGCCAGTTTCCTTTAGTACGGGCGAGACTACGGTGGTTGCATTTGAAATCCGTAGAGCTCGCAGAGGGGGAGGCGATTCCGGGCGGATCCGCCACAAGTTTTCGTCATTGCCGATGAAGGCCGACCTCGACGGCGTCTGAGCTCGGAGGGCGCACAAAGGTAAGTTGCAGCTTCATCTACCTTCCCCGCCCTCTTGTTCCTCTGTTTACTGGCTCGTCGCCGCGTTTTATCGTCGCGCTCGTCGAATGGCGGCGGCACCGATGCGTCGTTCCATTGTGTGAAATCGGACGGCCTAATTCGGTGTGGAGGACGACATTGGGTACGACAAGTAGCCGCATTGCAGGGGGTGGGGTTGGTTGCTCTAGTGTCCAACCCGCGGTTATGTGCGATTTCCTCATGGGCGGGAGCGATTGTTGTTCATGTGCAACGGGAGTGAGACAGATCCCCTTTGCGATTGAGTAGTTGCTATGCTTAACATGAATTTTGCCATGTATGCTTTACCATATTTGCCATGCCCATTGCGGATTCATATTCCAAAATTGCCATATTCATGGCCTAATGCATTGCGACTAGCAAATCCCCTCTGAATTGCCATGTTCTAGCATTTAGAACTTGACAACTATCAAAAATTGCCATGTTGGTTGGCCTAATGCATTGTGACTAGCACATCCCCTGAATTGCCATGTTCCAGCCCTAAAACTTGTTAACTGTACAAAATTGCCATGTTCATGGCTTAATGCATTGTGGGTTTTTTACATCTCCTGAATTGCCATGTTTCAGCCTTTTAGAACTTGATAATTATCCAAAATTGCCATGTTCATGGCATAATGCATTGTGACTAGCACATCCCCTGAATTGGCATGTTCTAGCCCTAAAACTTGAAAATTGTCCAAAATTGCCATGTTCACGGCTTAATGCATTGTTTTTTTGGACATCCCCTTGAATTGCCATGTTTCAGCCCTAAAGCTTGTTAACTGTCCACATTGACATGTTCTAGGCTTAATGCATTGTGTTTTTTGGACACCGCCTGAATTGTCATGTTCCAGCCCTTAGAACTTGATAACTATCCAAAATTGCCATGTTCATGCCCTAATGCATTGTGACTATCACATCCCCTTGAATTGCCATGTTTTAATGTCCCTAAAAACTTGAAAACTATCCTAAGTTTCCATGTTTTAGATTGCATAATTTTGCAAACCCTCTAAATTTCCATGTTTTAAATTGCCTAGTTTTGCAAACCCCCTAAATTTCCATGCTTTTGCTCACTATTTGAAATGATTGTAGTTGACAGTTCATAAGAAATTGCCGTCACAAATAATGTAACTCAAACAACAGTCATATTATCAAAACATATAACATTTTTTGCAAATTAGTCCTTTGTGCTCCTGTTTGCTTTTTTTTGTTGTAGAAAATGTGCTCCTGTTTGATTTGTTGCAATTAGGCATTGTGCTCGTGTTTGATTTTTTATTTCTTGACAATACCCATATGGAAAATTTAATATCTGTTTTTACATATATTTTTCCTAAATTTCCATGTCTTTCCATGAGGGTTACTTAAAAGTTCAAGCATAAGATATGAACATTTCAAACTTATTCATTTTTTCCACTTAAATTTAATGTTCGCAGAATCATGGTGCGAACACATGATTCTGACAGGGACGATTTCATGGATCCTTATTGTAACAGCCCAGATTTCACAAAAATTAAAAAAAATTGTTTTCGGTGTGAATTGTTTGATTGTCTGATTTGTTTGCGGTGTTTGCATCCCCGATTTATCGATCGGCGATTATTTTCCCCCCTCTTATCTCGTATCGGACGGAGACCGACCCTTGCCACCCTGACACTCGACCTTTGCGAGACCGGGTTTCACCCGATCACCGTCGCGAAAACCGCACGAGAGCAGCCGCATCCAACGGAACGAAAACCCCGTGTAATAAGAAAACGAGATATTTTTATAGCGCGCCGGGAAGTGTTCTCGGAACGGTTCCAACGCGAGGTGAACGCCGCCAGCTCGACGCGCTGATCGCGCAGTTCGAAGTTTTACCCGAATCAGAGGTACTGCGGACCCCCGGCGGTCAGAAACGTGAGCACCGCGCGCGCGAGAGAGAAACCGGGGATGTTTTTGCAAACTGCCAGCCACCGGGGCTATATGAAGACCACCACACTCCCACCTCTTTCTAGGGTTTCCCTAGCCACAAAATTGCAGCCACCCCCTCACAATAGCCCCAAAATTACACCCAAATACCCCATTTTCGCATCCCTAGCTCCCTGGCAATTTTCGACCCTTGGATCTGCGAATCGGACGGATCGGAGTGCGCCACGTCACCCCCAACCCCTCCTCTCACCTCCCACCGTGCAACCATGGAGGCCGAGGCCGCCGCCTCCAACTCCGGCCGCCGCCGGCAGCAGCTGCGCCACCGGCTCCCCTCTGCCGCGCCCCTCCTTCCTCCCTCTCTCCCTTCTTCCTTTCCCCCTCACCTCCTTCCTCTCACCCCTCCCGTCTCCTCTCTGTGCAGGAAGCTCCAGCCGCCGTCCATGGCGTGCCCGAGTTCGCAGCCTCGCGCCCCTCAACCAACCGCTCGCCGCCGACCTCCAGCCGGCCCTCCTCGCCGGGAGCGCCGCCCTGTGCCTCCCTCGCCGCCTGCCCTAGCGCCTCCCCTCGCCGAGGCCAGCAGCCGTCCCGCCGGCGAGCTCCAGCCGCCGCCGCCGCTGGCGTGCACGGGTACGGGAGACGCCCGGCTCGGCCTCCCGCGTGGCCGCCGCCGTGGCAGGCCGACCGGCCCAGCAACCCCAAGCGGCCCAGATCCAGCTCCAAGGCCCAGCCAGGCGCCAGGCCACCTCCAGCCGGATGGGCCTCGGCCCATGGTGAGCCGGCCCGCGCCCCCCTTTTTTTCTCTTTTATCTCTTTTATTTTTTCCCTAGTCTAAATTTTGCTAAGTCTGGAGATTATTGCTGCTGTGATCTGTTTTGCGACGTAATTTGCGGTAAATCTGTAGCTCGGATCGCGTTGCGCCCACAAAGGAAATTGATTAGAATTGTGTGTACTTCAATCCATCTTTTGTGAGCTTTTTGATTTGTGGCCATCTTGATGTTGCAAATCTGTGTTGAAGTGGGCATCAGGCCGTTAATTACTATTATTTCCTGTTAAGTGATGTTGTTATTATTTTATTGCAAGTTTGCGTGATGATTGTGACAAATCCATGAGGCCTATTGCATTGATTCTTTTTCCTATGTGTTAAGCATCATGTGTACTTCATTTCCATGCTTTAACTTGTCATGTTTGAGTGCTTTAGCTATATTAAATCTTGCTCCAAAGTGGTGATCCTGATGTTAATGTCCTGCTGTTGCTGAAACTGTTAATTTGTTGCAACTTCGGGTGACGGTTGCGTCGCAACCGTTTATCGGAAATGAGTGATTCCAAATGCATATTGCTAAGCATCATGTCTACTTTCATTATATGTATTGCATTGTCATGATATGATTTCTGATCATATAGTTATTGAGCTCCAAAGTTGCTATGCTGCTGTTTTTGACAACCACCTCTGTTTTTCGCTAAGTCTGTAACGTTCCGATGCCATGTTGCATGCTTAATATCTTTTGATCTATGATGCCTATTTGCATGATTCTTTTTGCCATGCCTTCCCTGTCATGTCTAATTTAGTTCCATATCATTTGTGAGCATGTTTGCATTGATTTTCCTGTTTATGCATTGCTCTAAAGTGTGCTTCGTGATGTTGGCAGATTGTGCCCGTAACTTGTTTTGCTAATATCTTTTTAACCGTAACTCCGTTTGGGGTGTTCTTTATATGTAACTTGATTAGTTTTTCGTGTAATTTGTGTTTATGCTATTGTTTTCTGTTGTTAACTAACCTAAAATATTGTTTAGGATAGAACAATACCAAATGTTTTAATCATCGTGCGGCACTTAGTGTTATGCCATGTCTAGGATTGTGCCTCACTTAAATTTTCTAGCATGGATAGTTTATTTTATGCTTCACCTTTTGCCATGTTTGTGTGCTATGCCATGCTTGCTTGAGTTTCCATGTTAACAACCTTTGTTGATCACCTGTAGCTAAGCAACTTGAACCACCGTAAACGTGCGGTATTCGTCATGTGTGACCGATACCCCACTTAAACTGTTAGTAACCGTTCTCGACGATAGATCCGTATCGCGTTGCCGTGTCGTGTGATGTCTTCTTGATCTTGTGTTGCCCCGTAGTAATAGAGTGATTGCTCATTGATTGCTTTCCAGTGTTTATCGTCTTGTGTGCTTCCGCGGGTACCTCTCGGAGACGATGCGAGCTTGCGATCCACTACACCTTCGGAACCCGACTTATCAACATGCAAGGAGTATACATTACTTATGATCCATTCTATTTCAACCAGCGTTTTGCATGCTAGTCTAGGTTAGGTTCGATGTTTGATCCTACCACATGTTTACAGCCTCTTTCAAACCGATACAACCATGTCCCTTCCCAGCAAACCATGTACTGCTATGTTACTATTGCTCGTTGCTCAGCCCCTGCTTAGTATGCATGCTTAGGATGCTACGATGTTACCCTGTTACTCCTTGGCTGGGCTATCACATTATTATATTGTTGTTGATGATATGATTATTATAATGTTGACTATATTCGACGAAGGATGGAAGGTCTAGGCTATCCCGCCCTGACGCTTTGTTCCATTTGAGTCACCTAGGACCCGAGTTCCGGGTATTGGTTTTAAGACTGAGCGTGCCTAACCGAGTGTGGGATTTTATGGGGTCCCCTTTTCTGACCTACCTAGCTTCAAGCATTTCTAGTGGTGGCCCAAGCTGATTTACCATTTGAAACCGTGTGTGTGTTGGTCAGCTGCCAGTAGTTTTTAAACCAACCCGGACCAGTGAGGACATAGTTCCCTTGCTGGCCCACTTTGTCCGGCTAAGGACCCGGTTTCCCATGTGTGATTAACCGGCTATCCAAACCTGCGACATACGGTAGAGACCAGATCGAGAGCGCGGCCAGCTCCTGAGCTGGATGTCGACTCACCGGGGGCCACCCGGATTTGTTCGTTGTTAGTTAGAGGGACCTGTCGTTTCGAATCTCTTGGAACTAAATCATAAAATGGTTGCCTGTGATGGGTAGCAACTGAGAGAGATGGGCGTGCGTGCGGAGCCTTATAATGGGCAGTTGGTACACCCCTGCAGGGTTAAATCTTTTCGAGAAGTCGTGTCCACAGTTATGGACGACTTGAGACCTACTCCTTGTTCATAGACAACAACAACTGAGATAATTTTAATATAACTTCATCAATGTGTGCGTGCGTTGACTGCTTCTTCTTCATCGGGATGCGAAGAGGAGGACAAGGATAGGATAGGTGTTATGTTTGCGTATGTAGGTGGATAGCAGACTTGTTGGAGGCGATTCCTCATCGAATGCTTGGCTTCTTACCTTACTCTCTAGATCGTTAGCCACTTCATAAATGCTAGTGCGGCAGCAACCTCACCACTTACCTCTTCCTTACCGTAAACTAATAGTTGTCCTAGAATGACGAGTGATGAAGTCCTTGCTGGGTCAGATGACCACTACAGTTGGATGCTGAGTACTTCTGCACTCATGATACTACCCCCAAACTCTTTTCAGGGTTCTTGATCGACAATAGGTATGGTGATCGACGTTTCACGTGGAGACTCGACGACGACTAGTTAGGCAGATCCCGGCGGAGGGCCTGGACCCGTGTGGTTATGGGGATCGATGTTTTTCTCTTTGCCACTAGGCATTTGATTGTAGTCTGTAGTCAGACATGTACCTTCCGCTGTTGTATTGTATTTGAGGAAGTTGTATGCCGATTGTAGGAGATGTTGTATCCTTGTATCTGTAATGTTGTGATATCATGTTGGAAATCCGGGGCATATGACTTCGTCATATGTCGCGGTGGGACCGATATGTGCTTCGTCCCCGGATCTGGATGGAAACATCTAGATCTGGAACAGTACCGCATATCGGGCCTTACACTGATGTTGTTGCTGGTCGGAAGATTTTGAAGGAGGTGCGCATGAACTATATTTTCAATTTCAATTTTCATTTATGCTGAACTGTTCAGCAGTTGTTTCACACATTTTTTGACTAGTTGTGTTGATCTTTACAGGGGTTCACATAAGATGTTTACAGAGCTGATAAAAGGTTTTGACGACGATCAGAAAAGGGTTGTTGTAGATATGGGTATGAGATCAATGTTGGATGTAAAGTGTGCCAACTTAGTAAATCCCGTGTGCGAATGGCTTGGTAGCATATACGAACCCAAGTCGAGGGAATTTGTGATTCCTGTCGGGGGGAGGCTACCTCTGGATGAAAAATCTGTGTTCGAGACCCTAGGTGTTCCGAGGGGAGTAATTGTTGTACCGTACCGGGTGGATAGTGATGCGCAGGAGCGCCTATTCCTGGAGTTGTTCCCTGGCCTAGATTCCATCCCACTTACAAGCAGTCTTGCAACATTGCTTGGCGAAATGTGTACTAGTGGTGACGTTTTCAAGAGTAAGGTTCTTTTTCTTCTGGTCTCTACTGTTTTTACGCCTACCACATCGACGCAGCCAAGTAACAGATCTCAACTATCCTCTTTTTTCTTTATTTTTAATAATGCTTTATTTTTTTGTTAGTAGTTCGTATTTTTGGCATTGTTAGTAGATGTTGCATGGCAATTTCAGTAGATGCTGCATGGAAATTTCAGTTACAGCCGCATGGCAACTTCAGTAGATACTTCATGGCAATTGCAGTATCTGATGGATGGCAATTTTTAGTAAGTGTTGCATGGCAATTTCAATAAATACTGCATGGTAATTTTAGTAGATGTTGCATGGTAATTTCTATGCATTTTCAATCATTGTGCTTTTCTGTTCAATCTGGACAAATTATCTGATGTCAAGAACATGAACTGGTGCAATTTATTGCCGACTTCATTCACAATGCTTTTGCCAAGAATATGTACTAGAAAGGATGTTGCCTTTACCTGATGGCGAAAATATTATTCGTTTTCTAGTCTTTTAGTGAGTTTTTCTGTGTCATTACATTTTGTTTTAACTTTGACTTTTCTTGAAATATGTGTACTTTCTGGTTGCAACTCATGTATGTTGACAAGCTTGACTTCTCGAAGGTTAAATTTGGGGATGCCAGACCACCTCGTTAGGTACTTTTTGCGGTAGCTGCTTGTAGCAACGAGCAAGTGAAGTCAGTACTTGCTACAGACAGGAAGAGTGACACTACTTACGGGAAATTGCAAGCCAGTCTTCTTAGTTTTATTATGCTTTATGTGTGTTTTTTTGTTAGTTAGAGGGACTTGTCGTTTCGGATCTCTTGGAACTAAATCATAAAATGGTTGCCTATCATGGGTAGCAACTGAGAGAGATGGGCGTGCGTGCAGAGCCTTGTCATGGGCAGTTGGTACACCCCTGCAGGATTAAATCTTGTCGAGAAGCCGTGTCCACGGTTATGGACGACTTGAGACCTACTCCTTGTTCATAGACAACAACAACTGAGATAATCTTAATATAACTTGATCAACGTGTGTGTGCCTTGACTGCTTCTTCTTCGTCGGGATGCGAAGAGGAGGACAAGGATAGGATAGGTGTTATGCTTGCGTAAGTAGGTGGTTAGCAGACTTGTTGGAGGTGATTCCTCATTGAATGCTTGGCTTCTTATCTTACTCTCTAGATCGTTAGCCACTTCATAAATGCTAGTGCGGCAGCAACCTGACCACTTACCCCTTCCTTACCGTAAACTACTAGTTGTCTTAGAATGACGAGTGATGAAGTCCTTGCTGGGTCAGATGACCACTACAGTTGGATGCTGAGTACTTATGTACTCATGATACTACCCCCAAACTCTTTTCAGGGTTCTTGATCGACAACAGGTACGGTGATCGACGTTTCACGTGGAGACTCGACGACGACTAGTTAGGCGGATCCCGGCGGAGGGCCTGGACCCGTGTGGTTATGGGGATCCATGATTTTCTTTTGCCACTAGGCATTTGACTGTAGTCTATACTCAGACATGTACCTTCCGCTGTTGTAATGTATTAAGGCAGCTGTATGACGATTGTATGAGATGTTGTATCCTTGTATCTGTAATGTTGTGATATCATGTTGGAACTCCGGGGCATATGGCATTGTCATATGTCACGGTGGGACCGATATGTGCTTCGTCCCCGGATCTGGATGGGAACATCTAGATCTGGAACAGTACCGCATATCGGGCCTTACATCCTCCTCCCAAACTAATTGTAACATCTTTGGCAGCATCAGTGGTGGGTCCGTCGACAGCAACAGAGCTAGACACATCTACATTACTGCCCCATGTGCAACATCAACGGAAGATTGCTTGTTTGGTATGGTTGGTGCCGTAAGCTTTGGGTGCAATTTCTTGAGTGGGATATTCTTTTTCTGTCCAACACCGTCAGTAGCCGACTTACTCGATCTGCAATTTAAGCATAGTCGTGATGAACTTGTCGCATCAGAAAGAAGAGAAAAATATAAGCTGGTACGAATCAACACATTTGACGTATGATTGCTACATGTGTTGCCATGGCAATTGTGTACAAGAATATAGTGAATTTCTACAATTTTCCATGTAGGTTGGTCATTTTGAATTATAGTAACAAAAAATAACTGCAAAATTGCCATGTGTGTTTAAATATAATTGCCATGGTTGTCATATAAAAACTGCCATGGAAGTCTCACAAGAATTTCCATGTGGTTGTACAGAGGATACAAGCTGAGAAGAAGAAAAGGGTACGTCTTCACCGCCTTTGCCTTCACATTAACTTGTCGATCAATAGGGTCGCCCATGTTGGACGATGCTGCCCGAGGAGACGATCGTGTGGCCATAGCAACACCATCAGCTACACGAGAGGATTTTTTAGACGCTCGGACGACCTAGAAGGTGGATCAGTAGTTTTCTTTATCCCACCAGCAGTCGCCTCATTTACAGAAACAGAAACCAAAAAATGGTGAACACTTTATAAAATTGCCATGTAGGATCGAAAAAAATACTAGCTACTTAAAAATGAAGGGATAATTGTTTTTGTGCCCTTAGTTGGGTCACACTCGACTGATTTGCCCCTAATTTCTCAAAACACGCGGTCCTGCCCAACTCACGTCGGTCTTCTTGTGTTTTTCTCCTTCCAGCACGGTTCTGTCCAGTTAGTGATGTTTGACCGCAAACGAGGTGTTACTTTGGACATTTTTGCCCTATCGGTGCTATACTTAGTACCGACGGCCGTTTGGTGATGCAGGGCGGCGGCGCGGCACGGAAGTCCAGCGCGGCGGTGCTGCAGCCCACGGGGAAGCACAGGAGAGGTCGGGGCGGGCTCTAGAGGGAATGGACGACCGGACCGGGATGGCGACGACCGATGGTGGCGAACAGGAGGGCGGGACGGGGAGGTGCGAGCTCCCATGGCGGCGGCGAGATCCTGCTCGACCATGGTGGCGCCGTTCTGTGAGATAGAGAGAGAGGAAGAGAGGGAAGGGAGAAGGGGGAGAGGGACGGCAAGGGAGGCGCGCGGCGGGGTGACCTCGCGGGTGGTGGCTCGCTGGCCGACTTGCCAGAGCGAGGAGGCGTGGGGCGGCTCGGGCAGGAGCTCCACGGGTGCGGCGAGAGCGACGAGCAGCAGCGCCACGAGCCCCCTCCTAGCCACATCCTCCTCCGCCGCGCATCGCCTCATCGACATCCAACTCAAAAGCCGGCCGCGCTCTCGAATCGGCCTCTACCTTCTGGACGAGGTCGGGATAACCTACCCTAGCCAGGGCAGGCTCCCTAGCTTCCAGATTTGGACCAACAGGATATACCATCCCACTGGCCCGGTTTATTTTAAATCCACTGGCTGCAGACCAGTTACGCACACAATTTTCTCAAATGGTAAAATCAGCTTGGGCCACCACTAGAAATGTTTGAAGCTAGGTAGGTAAGAAGAGGGGACCCCATAGAATCCCACACGCGGTTAGGCACGCTCAGTCTTAAAACCAATACCCGGAACTCGGGTCCTAGGTGACTCGAATGGAACAAAGCGTCGGGGCGGGACATCCTAGACCTTCCATCTTTCGTCGAATATAGTCAACATTTATAATAATCATATCATCCACAACAATATAATAATGTGATAGCCCAAACCAAGGAGTAACAGGGTAACATCGTAGCATCCTAAGCATGCATACTAAGCAGGGGCTGAGCAACGAGCAATAGTAACATAGCAGTACAAGGTTTGTTGGGAGGGGACATGGCTGTATCGGTTTGAAAGAGGCTGTAAACATGTGGTAGGATCAAACATCGAACCTAACCTAGACTAGCATGCAAACCGCTGGTTGAAATAGAATGGATCATAAGTAATGTATAGTCCTTGCCTGTTGATACGTCGGGTTCCGAAGGTGTAGTTGATCACAAGCTCGCATCGTCTCCGAAGGTACCCACGGAAGCACACAAGACGGTAAACACTGGAAAGCAATCAACAAGCAAGCATCTATTACTACGAGGCAAACACGAGCAAGCATCAACAAGAAGAAAACGCACCTACCGTCGAGAGCGGTTACTAACAGGTTAAGTGGAGTACTCGTCACACACGACGATACCGCACATTTACGATGGTTCAAGTTGTTTAGCTACAGGTGATCAACAAAGGTTGTTAACATGGCAACTCAATCAAGCATAACACACAATCATGGCAAGAGGCGAAGCACAAAGTAAACTATCTATGCTAGTCAAGTGAGGCACAACCTAAACATGGCATAACACTAAGTGCCTCATGATCATTAAAGGATTTGGTACTGTTCTGTCCTAAACCATATTTTAGGTTGGTTCACAAGAGCAAATTTTTTTTAGCATAAACACAAAGTACACGAAAACTAATCAAGTTACTGTTGGATATGTGCCCTAGAGACAAATTATTAAAGATATTTGTCACATATCCGTTTTGTTCATAATACGTTTTATACTATGCTATAACTGTATTACTTGGAAATGCTAATACAGGTGTAGTATAAAACATGGTCCGTAGTTTAACTCGGGTAAACTATCTCATTGGGCAATTGATTGATCAAGCTTTCCTGATCATGGCGACACTTAAGTCCATTGACAATGAGGTCATATCATTAAGGGGAATGATGTGATGGAAGTACACCCACCTAAAGTATTGCAATGTGATCGAGTCACATAGTTCAGCGTTGCTATGACTTTGTAACGTATGGCTTAGTCCTTAGACCGTAATGATCATACGTAATCACGATCTATGAGGAGACTTTGATTTGTATCCCACCGCCTGACTGAAATATGCTGGCTATAACGAAGCACTTTGGGTATTCCAAAATAGATGGTTGATGAGTATGTTAATAGATCAGAGCGGGATTTGTCAGTCCTTGTGACAGGACAGGTACTCTGGGCCCACTCGGTGATATTGCATCAACACCTTGCAAGGACGTGACTAGGTCACAAGAGATGCAATGATCATGGACGAGAGAAGTTGTTTGTTGTGAACGAGATGTGAACACGGTATGTGGGATACCGACGATCAAACCTCGGACAAACAAAGTACCACAGCACAAAGGGATTACGTCGTATCGTTAACGGTTTCCAAAAGCGATCGATGTTCATTCGATGGAAGCGCAGTGGCTGTCAAGGATTGTAACCAGGTCCAACTGACTAGTCATTGGTCAATGAGAAGAGTCTCGACCATGTCTGCTGTTTCCCGGACCGTTAGGGTGTTACACTTAAGGGCAGTCGATGCATAGGACAGTTACGGGATCAATCGGTGAAATAGGAGAAATCACCAGAATAGTTCCGGAGGAGGACAGAATGGTTTCCGGACATTTTGAATAGTTCAAAATAAAGTTTAATTGTTTTAATAATGTTTTTATTATTTAATTATCTGAATTAAATATTTAAAACATATTAAATAAATTAAAAAATGGGAAAAGGCTATATGGGCCCATGGGGCCCATTAGGGGAGGAGGGGGTTTCCCCCCTTGGGCTTGGCGCCAAGGGTGGGGCCCATCCCCCCTATGGCCGGCGCACCTCCCCCCCCTTGGGGGTTTAGTCCCACATGGGGGAGGGGAGGAGGATCACACCCCCCCCTTGGCCTATATAAGGAGGGGTAGACCCCCCTTTTCCCAACACACCAAATCTCCTTCTTTCTTCCTTCTCCTTCCCGGAAGTGGACTCCCCTTGTTTGGAGTCTGCACCAGGACTGGAGTTCTCCACCATAAGGCAGGCCGTCGCTCTGCTGGAGTCGGGATCCATAACCATCTTTCTTCCGCTGCTCGCCTGGTTCGGGGCCCGGGAGGAACATCGATTGTACCGTACGTGTATAATCTCTTCGAGTCACTACACCTGTGGTGCTACTTCGTCGCTGGAGGTTTACCGGGAGTCATCCTCGCCGGTGGTGGTCTTCTACACGACAGGGAGGTCGTAGTTTTGAGTCTACGCCAACCACATTCGCAAGAACGTTTCCCTCTTTCGGTCTTCAAAGGTATGAACACTGATTCCCTCCGTTACTTTACATCGCCAGAGCATAGATCTTGGGTTCGGGTACCGTAGGTGTGAAAAATTTGTGTTTTCTGCCCCGTATCCCAACAGTGGTATCAGAGCTAGCTATGCGTAGATGTTTTGTACGGATAGAACACATCTAGGATGTGGGCATCGAATCTTCATTCGTTACCCTCCCACGTGTACTCATTTAGCGTTGCAGCAATGTTTGATGAAGCGGCCCCCGACCGACCTTACGCGTTTACGCGAGACTGGTTCCACGCTTGACATATGGCTTGTACCATATAAAGTGGCTGGGGGGGTGTCTGTCTCTCTGCATTAGCGATGCGAAGATGTTTGCAACGGAGGGCCCCGATAGGGGTGTAATAGAGACGGATGGGAGACGGTGTTGTGGCATGTTTTTCGCAGGATAGAAACGGTTCTCTCTCTCGAAACCCCTAGCAGCCACGTAAAACTTGCACAAGCTAAAGTAGAAAGGCGTTTAACTTTGCTTTGCATGAAGGGGGATCATAGGTTGTATGATTTACAGTTTTACTTCCTGTTTTATGCTAGTATGCTAGATATATCGACGGTAGCACGAAACAGGACCATCTCTCACAATACCAACATTGTGTTCTCCCTTGGTGGGCACCGCCTGGAAGGTTCTCCCATATGGCTTGATGCTCCGTACATATCGGAGTTGTCCTAGATATTAAGCGGAGTTCGCATGAGGTTGGGTTCGGCAAGCCTGGCATATGCAAATATGGCCTTGCTGAACAGCTAACATCAAGGTCCGATTGGCAGGCTTGACGTATGTAGATGCGGGCCTGGAACACAGAAGACCGAAAGGTCGAGCACGAGTCACATGCCTGATGTGATTGGCTTAGAGGCCTACCTGGTTCGCATACTGATGGCCGTAACGATCGGGGAAGGTATGGGGGCTGGGATTGTGTAATCACTTAGTTAAATTGAGAGGTGTTTATCTAAGTGGGAGTTTTCTAGAATTTTGAGATTAAATTGAAACTCCACATTATGAACAAAAGTCTAAATATGTATCCTTGTGAATCAACCTTGTAGATGGCAGCACCTCGCCCCTCGTTCAACTTAGGATCATTCCTAGAGAAAGATAAACTAAAAACAAATGGGACAAACTTCACCAACCGGTTCCGCACCCTAAGGATTCTCCCCGTTCCCCTCAAAATGGCATACGTACTAGAGGACGCGTTGGGTGACGCACCAGCAGATGATGCCAGTCAAGACGAGAAGAATGTCTATCTCTCTAGGACTGATGATTACAACCTTGTCCAGAGTGGCATGCTCTACTCCATGGAGGCTGAGCTGCAGAAACGCTTTGAGAGGATGGGTGCATATGAGATTATCACCGACCTCAAGGCGGTCTTCGCACCTCAAGCCAGGGCTGAACGGTACGAGGCTTCTGAAGCCTTCTTCTCAGCAAAGATGGACGAGCACGGCAGCGTGAGTGAGCACGTAGTCAAAATGTCTGGCTACGTTCAGCGCTTGAATGCTCTGGAATGCCAGATTCCAGATGAACTTGCTGTTGATAGGGTGTTGCAGTCGCTTCCCCCTAGCTACAAAGGCTTTGTGCTGAACTACAACATGCAGGGGATGAGCAAAACCCCTTCTGAGTTGTTCGCCATGCTGAAGAGCGCCGAGGTTGAGATCAAGAAGGAGCACGCCGTCTTCATGGTCAACAAGACCATTGACTTCAAGAAGTCAAGTAGGCGGGAGAAGGCCAAGAGAGGTGGCCCCAAGAGGGATGGCAAGTCAGTTGCCGCTCCTCCCAAGGCACCCAAGCCTAAACTCGGAGTGGAGTGCTTCTAATGCAAGGGTGAAGGTCACTGGAAACGCAACTGTCCCAAGTACCTAAAGGACAAGAAGGCTGGCAAGGTCGCCAAGAGAGACGAAGGTATATTTGATATACATATTGTTGATCTTCTCTTGACAAGCGCTGGGAACACATCCTGGATATTTGATACAGGATCTGTCGCTCATATTTCTAATTCCATTCAGGGACTAAGGAATAGGAGACGCTTGCTCAAAGATGAAGTGACGATGCGCGTGGGGAATGGCTGTTGGATTGAGGTCTTGGCGGTCGGCACGAAGCATCTTAGTCTCCCTTCGGGATTGGTTTTAGTTCTGAATAATTGCTACTATGTACCCGCGTTGAGTGTGAACATCGTTAGTGGCTCTTGCTTGGAGCGAGACCACTATTCTTTTAAGTCTGATACAATTGGTTGTTCGATTCATAAGGATGAAATGTTTTATGTTCACGCACCGGAGTTGCATGGTTTATTCGTACTTAATCTCGATGGTGACGTGTGTCACATTAACAATATTGAGGCCAAAAGATTGAAGAATGATGAAGATCACATGATGATGTGGCATTGCCGACTTGGTCATATTGGTATAAAACGCATGGAGAAGCTCCATAAGGATGGACTTCTTGAGTCATTGGATTTTGGATCCCTTGATACATGTGAACAATGCCTCATGGGAAAAATGACAAGGACTCCATTCAATGGCGTAATGGAGCGTGCGGATGTCTTATTGGGAATCATACACTTGGATGTATGTGGACCCATGAACGTCCCCACTCGCAATGGTCTTCGTTACTTCGTGACCTTTACTGATGATTTGAGTAGATATGGGTATATTTACTTGATGAAGCACAAGTCTGAAACCTTTGAAAAGTTCAAGGAATTTCAGAATGAGGTCGAAAATCAACTTGGAAGAAAAATCAAGCACCTTCGATCGAATCGAGGTGGCGAGTATTTGAGTCACGAGTTTGGCAATCATCTGAAGTCTTGTGGCATAGTACCACAGCTTACGCCGGCAGGCACACCTCAGAGAAACGGTGTGGCTGAGCGACGTAATCGAACCCTATTGGATAGTGTACGATCGATGATGTCTCATACTGATTTTCCTGTGTCATTCTAGGGGTATGCATTAGAAACTGCCGTTCATATTCTTAATAGGGCACCATCCAAATCGATAAAGACAACACCATTTGAAGAATGGCATGGCACAAAACCTGAGTTGTCTCACCTGAAGATTTGGGGTTGTGAGGCTTATGTTAGGAAACTACAGCCTGACAAACTTGAATCCAAGGCGGATAAGTGCATCTTTGTGGGCTATCCCAAGGAAACTTGTGGATACACCTTCTACAACAAGTCTGACAGCAAAACGTTTGTTGCCAAGACGGGACACTTTCTTGAGAAGGAGTTTCTCGCGAAAGAGTTGAGTGGGAGGAAAATAGACCTCGATGAAGTGACTGACCAATCACTCCAATTGGAAGAAACGGCTACGGAAATTGTTCTGGAACCATCTTCCACAGTGGGAGCTGAAGAGAATGGCCAGAACGACATTCATAACGATCATGACATTAATGATGATCATGATGAGAATGAAGAGGAACCTTTTTATGCCCCGTAGGTCATCAAGAGTCCGTCAACCTACTGAGTTTTACGTACAGCTTGTGAATGCAATCTCGGCTGATGAGTCGGATGAACCTACAAGTTACAAAGAAGCAATGGAGGGACCTGAGTCCGAGAAATGGCTTGAAGCCATGAAATCCTAAATAGACTCCATGTACACCAACAAAGTATGGACTTTGGTGGATATTCCCGAGGACCGCAAGGCCGTCAAGAATATATGGATTTTCAAGAAAAAGACTGACGCAGACAGAAACGTATCTGTCTATAAAGCTCGACTTGTCGCGAAGGGTTTCCGACAAATTCAAGGAGTTGACTACGAGGAGACGTTCTCTCCTGTAGTGATGATAAAGTCTATTCGGATCCTACTAGCAATAGCTGCATATCATGATTACGAGATATGGCAGATGGATGTGAAAACTGCATTCCTAAATGGCAACATTGAGGAAGAGTTGTATATGATGCAACCAGAGGGGTTTGTCGATCCAAGGAACGCTGGTAAGGTTTGCAAGCTTCAACGGTCCATCTATGGGTTGAAGCAAGCATCTCGGAGATGGAATCTTTGATTTGATGAGGTCATTAAAGCTTTTGGATTTGTCCAAAACGTCGAAGAGTTCTGCGTCTATAAGAAACTGAGTGGGAGCTCTGTAGCATTTCTTGTGTTATATGTAGATGACATATTACTAATAGGGAACGATAAGAAATTCTTAGAGGAAGTGAAGGAATATCTGAATGGACAATTTTCCATGAAGGACCTAGGTGAAGCTGCGTACATATTGGGGATTAAGATCTATAGAGATAGACCTAATCGACGATTGGCCTTGAGTCAGAACACTTATATTGACAAGATATTGAAAAGGTTCAAAATGGATGACTCCAAGAGAGGTCTCTTGCCAGTTATAAAAGGTGTCAAATTAAGCGTGACTCAATGCCCAACCACAGCAAAAGAGAAAGAGGAGATGTCCTCAAAGCCCTATGCCTCAGCCATAGGTTCTCTCATGTATGCTATGTTATGTACCAGAACGGATTTAGCGCTGGCCATTAGTATGACTAATCGCTACCAGAGTAACCCGGGAATAGCTCACTGGACAGCAGTAAAGAACATCCTTAAGTACTTAAGAAGAACCAAGGATCTCTTTCTCGTTTATGGAGGAGTTGATGAGGAGCTCACCATAAAAGGTTACGTTGACGCAAGCCTCGGCTCAGATCTAGATGACTCGAAATCCCAGACGGGATATGTTTTCATGTTGAACGGTGGTGCAATTAGCTGGAGGAGCGGCAAACAGTCAGTCGTCGCCCAATCTTCAATGGAGTTGGAGTATATTGCCGCTTGCGAAGCGTCAAATGAGGCGCTGTGGCTGAAGAAGTTCATGATCGAGCTTGGCGTCTTTCCCAGTTGCACTGACCCCGTGGGGATCTTCTGCGATAACACGGGTGCCATTGCTAACGCGAAGGAGCCAAGAACTCACTCTACAGCCAAGCACATCCTCCGAAAGTTCCATGTGACGCGAGAGTACGTCAGGGATGGACACACTAGGATTCACAAGATACATACGGATCTGAACGCAGCAGACCCGATGACTAAACCTCTTCCACAGGGCAAGTTTGAAGAACACCGAGAGACCATTGGTGTTAGATACATACCTGATGTAAACTAGTGTAATTTGTACTCAAGTGCAAGTGGGAGACTGTTGGATATGTGCCCTAGAGACAAATTAATAAAGATATTTGTCACATATCCGTTTTGTTCATAATACGTTTTATACTGTGCTATAACTGTATTACTTGGAAATACTAATACAGGTGTAGTATAAAACATGGTCCGTAGTTTAACTCGGGTAAACTATCTCATTGGGCAATTGATTGATCAAGCTTTCCTGATCATGGCGACACTTAAGTCCATTGACAATGAGGTCATATCATTAAGGGGAATGATGTGATGGACGTACACCCACCTAAAGTATTGCAATGTGATCGAGTCACATAGTTCCGCGTTGCTATGACTTTGTAACGTATGGCTTAGTCCTTAGACCGTAATGATCATACGTAATCACGATCTATGAGGAGACTTTGATTTGTATCCCACCGCCTGACTGAAATATGCTGGCTATAACGGAGCACTTTGGGTATTACGAAATAGATGGTTGATGAGTATGTTAATAGATCAGAGCGGGATTTGTCAGTCCTTGTGACAGGACAGGTACTCTGGGCCCACTCGGTGATATTGCATCAACACCTTGCAAGGACGTGACTAGGTCACAAGAGATGCAATGATCATGGACGAGAGAAGTTGTTTGTTGTGAACGAGATGTGAACACGGTATGTGGGATACCGACGATCAAACCTCGGACAAACAAAGTACCGCAGCACAAAGGGATTATGTCGTATCGTTAACGGTTTCCAAAAGCGATCGAAGTTCATTCGATGGAAGCGCAGGGGCTGTCAAGGATTGTAACCAGGTCCAACTGACTAGTCATTGGTCAATGAGAAGAGTCTCCACCATGTCTGCTGTTTCCCGGACCGTTAGGGTGTTACACTTAAGGGCAATCGATGCATAGGACAGTTACGGGATCAATCAGTGAAATAGGAGAAATCACCGGAATAGTTTCGGAGGAGGACGGAATGGTTTCCGGACATTTTGAATAGTTCAAAATAAAGTTTAATTGTTTTAATAATGTTTTTATTATTTAATTATCTGAATTAAATATTTAAAACATATTAAATAAATTAAAAAATGGGAAAAAGGCTATATGGGCCCATGGGGCCCATTAGGGGAGGAGGGGGTTTCCCCCCTTGGGCTTGGCGCCAAGGGTGGGGCCCATCCCCCCCTATGGCCGGCGCACCTCCCCCCTTTGGGGGTTTAGTCCCACATGGGGGAGGGGAGGAGGATCACACCCCCCCTTGGCCTATATAAGGAGGGGTAGACCCCCCTTTTCCCAACACACCAAATCTCCTTCTTTCTTCCTTCTCCTTCCCGGAAGTGGACTCCCCTTGTTTGGAGTCTGCACCAGGACTGGAGTTCTCCACCATAAGGCAGGCCGTCGCTCTGCTGGAGTCGGGATCCGTAGCCATCTTTCTTCCGCTGCTCGCCTGGTTCGGGGCCCGGGAGGAACATCGATTGTACCGTACGTGTATAATATCTTCGAGGCACTACACCTGTGGTGCTACTTCGTCGCTTGAGGTTTACCGGGAGTCATCCTCGCCGGTGGTGGTCTTCTACACGACAGGGAGGTCGTAGTTCTGAGTCCACGCCAACCACGTTCGCAAGAACGTTTCCCTCTTTTGGTCTTCAAAGGTATGAACACCGATTCCCTCCGTTACTTTACATTGCCATAGCATAGATCTTGGGTTCGGGTACCGTAGGTGTGAAAAATTTGTTATTTCTGCCCTGTATCCCAACAGTTTCATATAAAGAACACTCCAAACGGAGTTATGGTTAAAAAGATATAAGCAAAACAAGTTACGGGCACAATCTGCCAACATCGGGAAACACACTTTAGAGCAATGCATAAACAGAATAATCAATGCAAACATGCTCACAAATGATATGGAATTAAAGTAGACATGACAGGGAAGGCATGGCAAAAAGAATCATGCAAATAGGCATCATAGATCAAAAGATATTAAGCATGCAACATGGCATCGGAACGTTACAGACTTAGAGAAAAACAGAGGTGGCTGTCAAAAACAGCAGCAGAACAACTTTTGAGCTAAATATCTATATGACCAGGAATGCTATCATGAAGATGCAATACATGTAATTAAAGTAGACATGATGCTTAACAATATGCAATTGGAATCACTCAATTCCGATAAACGGTCGCGGCACACTCGTCGACCGAAGTTGCAACAAAATATAAACAGCAGCACACTAACAGCAGGGTAGCTACTTTGGGTGAAGATACAATCATGATGCAGCAAGCAATTATGGCATGTGAATGCATGAAACTTAAGTAGAAACAATTCTTAACGCAACGCAAAAGGAATCACTCCATTCCGACGTACGGTTGTGAAGCAACCGTCGCCCGAAGTTTCAATCAAGCAATAGTTTTCAGACAGTTTAACAGCACCAGTTGCAATTAACGACTAGTGGCCCTGTTTGACCAGCAATTACACAATCAAGAAGACCTCAGATGCAAATGCTCACAGAAGATGAATTGAAGTACAGACAATTCTAAGCAATTTTCCTTTTGGGCGCAACGCGATCCGAGCTACGGTTTACTCGCAAATTACTACGCGAAAATGAATCAGCAGCACAATTACACAAGAGTTAGCCAAAATTTACAGGTTCTCAGAAAAGAAAAAAAAGAATCGGGCCGATTCTTACCCGAGCGGGCTTTCGGCCCACCTGGCCGGCTGGAGAGGCTGGCTCCTCCTAGCGGGATGGGCCGCACTGGGCCGTGTTGACTTGCAGGGGAGATGGGCCAAGGGGAGATGGGCCGAGCGGCGGCTCGCCCGCCCCTGACCCCATCTGGATCGTGACGGTGGCGGCCGGCCATCTCCAGCGAGGATCTTCGCGGGGCGGCGCCAGGCGGCTCGGTCGGAGGGAGGGGCGGCGAGGACGGCCTGAGGGGCGCCGGATCCGGCACTATAGGAGGCCGGCGACGACAGGGCGCAGGCGGCGGCGCAAGCTCTGGCCACCATCCATGGCGCGCGGTGGCGAGCGCGAGCCTCGCCGGCGAGAGACCTGCGGGGAGGAGGAGAAAGGGATGAGAGGGAGAGAAAAGGAGGGAGGCGCGTGGGGGCGCGGCGACCTGGGCGGCAGTGCGACACGCGGTGGCCGGCTGGCGTTGAAGGCGTTGGCGGCGGACGTCTCCACGGGCTGCGGCGGCGTGGAGTTGTGAGGAGAGAGAAGGCTAGGGCGCATCTAGGCCGTCGGATCTCCGGATCTGACGGTCCAGATCAGAAGGGGCTAGGGTTTGGGCGAAAAATGGGCAAAATGCGAAAATTGGGGCTATTGTGAGGGGGTGGCTGCAATTTTGTGGCTAGGGAAACCCTAGAAAGAGGTGGGAGTGTGGTGGCCTTTATATAGCCCAGGTGGCTGGCAGTTTGCAAAAACATCCCCGATTTTTCTCTCGCGCGCGCGACGTTTACGTTTCTGACCGTCGGGTGTCCGCAGGACCTCCGATTCGGGTAAAACTTCGAACTACGCGATCAACGCGTCGAGCCGGCGGTGTTCACCTCGCGTTGGAACCGTTCCGAGAACACTTTCCGGCACGCTATAAAAATAACCCGTTTAATTATTAAACGGGGTTTTTTGTTCCATTGGTTGCGGCTAGTCTCGTGCGGTTTTCGCGACGGTGATCGGGTGAAACCCGGTGTCGCAAAGGTCGAGTGTCAGGGTGGCAAGGGTCGGACTCCGTCCGGTACGAGATAAATGGGGAAAAATAATCGCCGATCAATAAATCGGGGATGTAAACACCGCAAACAAATCAGACAATCAAACAATTCACACCGAAAACAATTTTTTTAATTTTTGCAAAATCTGGGATGTTACAGAGGATCTGGTAGTGATGCCCTTTTTTGGGATTCACCAAGGAGGTTGCACATGTGCTCCTGCCGATGAAAGATGATATTTTGGCACCATCCACAACGATCTCGGTGCCCACAGTTGGTGTACATGGAGACCCAACAACTGCTCAGAAGACGAAGACATTAGAAGCCACATTGCCACCCGTTGTGCCTGCTACTATCAATGTGACGAAGAACCTGCCAACTGAAGGCGAGCCGTTTGTCGATGTCACAAAGAAATTTCCACCAAAAGTTGCGTCATCAGTCGATATCACAAAGAAGTTTCCACCTAAAGGCGAGCCGGCACGCAACCGCGGTGATGATGGCTTTGTACCTGCTTCAACCATTTTCGACAGGGAGTGACTATTGCAAGCATTGCCCACACGGAGCATGCTCAAGGCCTTTTTGTGCAAAAGAGGAAGCAGAACAATCATCCTGCCCCGCGTGCTGATCCAAGAGGCAAGCCTTCTGAAGTCATCGGTCATGGTGCCGCTAAAGGTTTCACTTCCAGGAGGAGCCCATGGAAACATGTAGCAACAACATCCACTGGGGCAGAACCCTCAAGAAAAGCCGGTGTCGAGTCATCAGTTTTACCCCCTGATGTGCAGACAACAGTTTTGCATGTCGTGCAAGGAGAAAATGTTTTACGTGAAGGTGTCAAGGTGCCGACCAAGCCCATTGTTGTGCCCGCTGACCAGCCCGCAATTGCCACTTCTTTGCGCACAACTAAGATTCCAATTGAGGTCGATGTGCCATATGAGCCATCTGATGCTTTGAAGAAGAAGCTTACATCACAGAAGAAGGTCGCTGACATCCCTGTTAGTTCTCCTCTACCCACTGCCGAACAAGTTGTCCTGGTTTCGACAACGACATGTTTGTGCATTTGTCTCTATTGGATCCCGCAAAGTCTCTAACTAGAAATAAGAGAGATGACCGAGAGAGGCATCCCTTGGCTTTCACACAAACCTAGTTTTGACCTTGGCTTCGATAATGATCCAAATGAAGAAGAACCTATTGATGCCATGCCCATCTCGTATGCTCAGCATCAGAGTGAGGAAGTTTTGATGGTGCAACCAATGGTGGAAGGCAGAAAGGCTGTGACATTTGCAGAGCCATTAGTGCAAGGTAATTTTTAGTTTTTCTGATTTTTTTTCTTTGATTGGTAATTTACTTTACTTTTTGTTTGTTCTTACGTGTTTTAGATTGTGTTCCTTTGATTGGCATGTGTAAAAATGTGTGCAATCATAGTTCATAATACATGGTAATTTGTTGTGTAGCATACATTTTTAGTGTAGCTCCACTTGTTAGATGATGCCACCTCCACTTGTAGGATCTTTTTTTTGCACTAGATTGCAATTTTTATGTCATTTGTCATGGAAAAACAATAGATGCCAATTCTAGTATCACTTAGATGGTAAATTCTATTTTAGTAACATGGCATTTTCAGTATTTGCGAGATGGAAATTTCAGTATCCCTGAGATGGCAATTTTAGTATCTGTGAGATGGAAATTTTAGTATCTGTGAGATGGCAATTTCATCTTATATGACATGGCAGTTTTAGTTCACATGACATGGCAAATTTACTATTTGTGACATGGCAATTTCATTACCCTCTTTCACCCAATCGTTGCACTTATCAAATTATGTATCCACTTGTTCTGCAGCATCACCTTATGAGATTTCATCTTAAATGGATGAGGAGCTTCGTAAGATGGACGATGACGCTTTGAAGAGGAAACCGTTGTCCAAGAAAGCGGCCTCAAGTTCGACCACAACTCAGATTTCACATTTGGGTGATGTTGTTAGCAGTGCAACACTTGGTTCCGTGAAGCAAGCCAGAGTGCTTCAAACTCCATCAGATAAAGATTATGAGCTTGCCATTAAGGTTACGCAGGATCAGCATGCCTTCTATGATACCGTCAGGAATTTTGGAGATGTGAGATCTCAGGCCAAGCACATGAAGGCAATCAGAGATTAATACATGTTTTCATCCTTTATTTAAAGATAAATTATTTTTATTTTTTATTGCACTACACGTACTTTATATATATGTTGTTCATCTAGTTCTTGCTTGGACAGAACGAGGGTTATATAGCGTTCATCAACATTTGTTCTTGTGGGGGAGCTAGCGGACGCCATGAGGCCAACTGGTAGATTAAACATGAATCTAATCGATCCTGGCATCGATTACATCAATTAGTGTGTGGATATAGATGTTGACAATATTATCATGCCGTACGTAGTTACTACCAAGATTTGGAATGGAGATTTCTGTAACAGCCCAAAACTAGCAAAATCCATAAAAATTTGCATTTTTATTTTTCCCATTGGGGATGAAAATTTGTGCAATAATTCTTTGCCATAATCCATGTGACAGAAAAATGCCAAAGCATTTTTCATGTTATGTAAGAGGACTATTCAGAATTCTTTCTTTTCCTCCTTTCCTAGCCTTTATCATTTTTCTCCAAGCATCATCTTTGACCCCCGGAGAGAATCCTTGGACACTTGACCATGTTTCTCCATGATGACGCTCGCTGCAACATCTCATGATTTTATTATGTCTGGAAAATGGGGTTGTGGTTCAAACGATATTTGAATTATTTAACATTTGAAATACTTAAACATTTTGGACCCAATTCATTTTCTAAAAAATCCTATAATTCCTGTGGATGTGTAATCATATTTTTATATGATTTTATCTTCTTCTTGTCTATTTCTTTTGTTGCCTTTTCTGTGCTCTCATTTTCTAAATGAATAAAATGCAGGGAAATTTCTCTAGCTCTTGGACCCTTTCTCTTTTCTCCAGCCCAGCTCGTCCTAATCCCCAGCCCAACCGAGAGCTGCTCCACGTTTTTTCCCTGAGCACGTGGAGGACCCCCTTCCTCTCTCTCACGGCCATGGCATGAGAGGAGGTGGAGCCCTCCCGACAGCGACCCCTGTCTCCTCCCCTTAAAGCCTCCTCCCGATCCCCCCAGAACCCTAGCCTCTCCTCTCCTTTCCCTCGCGCCACCACCCTCTCTTCTCCCTCTCCTTTCTCCTCTTCTTCTCCCCTGTTTGAGCCGCCATGATCAGAGGAGCAGAGCTCCAATTTGTTGCCGGAGGAGCCCATCGATACCATCGTTGCTGCAGGGTCTCCGTCGTCGTCAGCTTCACCACGCCTTCGTCGTCTGCGGCACCACACCATCGCCTTCGAGCCGATCATCGACGACTGCTTCCTCTCCACCTCGGCCCCATCTTCCTTCCCCGCCTCGCCGACGGCCTGAGCCGCGTCCCCGAACCGATCGTCGACCTCGCCCTCCCCCTCATGAGCGCCTCCCCTTCTCCCCTCCTTCTTCATCTTCGCGAGAATCCCATACGAAGCCGTAGGTTTCGGCGTCTTGTCCTGTTGCCGCTGTGGTCACCATGACCATGCCGTGCTCTCTCCAAGCTTCGGGTGCGAGTTGCGTGTGTGTTAGGAAGCCAAGGGAGTGCCTTTGGGACCTTCTGTGCAAGCCAGTGGCCGCCCCGGCGTGTCCCGTGCGCTCCCGCTGCAGTCCTGCCCGATCGCTACGCCCATGAGCCGCCGCAGTTTCAGTTTCGTCAGCTAGCTTGCCGTGATTGGTTGAGTTAATTTGATTTCTTTTTATATTTTTTTCCGTAAATTCTTCGATGGTGTAGTGGCTTGAGTACCGTGGTTGCACCCGAGAGGTGTTGGGTTCAAGTCCTAGCAGCCTCCTTTTATTTTGCCGCTTTATTTTGTTGTTTTTGCTTCTGTACATGCAATAGATTGTATTCACCTGTCTTCCTGTCAAAGAATTAGCTCCAGCCCAGTGGTGTGGGAGACGTGGTTGCATCTGGGAAGTCCCTGATTCGATCCCTAGTTGGAGCGAATTAAATATTCCTTTTTTTCTCTTTTGCTGCAGCGTAAGTTGGGCTTGGCCCGATGGTGTTCTTCGCCTGTGGGGGCGCCAACATATAGGCAGATCATGCAAGGGATTTTTGCCAGATTGGCCGAGGAGAGCCCAGGGAGGGTTTCTCTCCTTTTCTCTTTTTCATCTTGATCCAAATCGGCCCCATTTTGCGTAGCCGGTAACCCGTGTGACTTTGCTTCGGAAAATACCATGTTATATATGCTTTTGGGGTAGAATCCCGTGAGGAACGCGATGATGCTGTTCATTTTGCAATATGGGCATCCATTATTTCGGGATATTGCACCGAGTGTCATTCACCAAACCTTTTCCGCCATGTTGCGTTCCATTCATGTAAAGGGACCACCTTGACCTATTGTTTCCGTATACGCTTGAGGTGGTCCTGTGTAGCATGTGTGCTTGCCATTCCTTCTAAATCCTCACGAGATACATGCATAGTTCAGTGGATGATATCTTGTGATCCCCGTATATTGTTGCTCACTTCATGACCAACAATCCTGTTGCACCACCCGATAATTGATGTTGTTCACCTGTTCCATAGGTGATATGACGTCACTTCTCTTCTTCGTTGGCACTCATATCACTTGTTTCGATGCGCCGTAGATCTCACGATGACCGTAGTTTCCGATAGCGTTGTCCCTCTCCTTATTTTATTGTCTGTCGTAGAATGCATTAGGTGCATCATATACCATGCCATGTCATTTGCATATATTTAATTTAAGGAACCCGTCTCGAGGTCTATCTTCGCGAGTGGGCAATTCTTGTTCATGTCATGTTCTATTTCAATTCTTATGCCATGGTCATGCATTATAACAACTATAACATAAGGATCCTTCGGATCCATAACTCACCTAAAAAATGCATAGGAAGGTAGTCGGTAGCATTGCACACTTGTTTCCGATGCTTCTTTTAAACTTGCTCGTTCTTATATTCATGCCATGATATAAAAATGACATGCATCGTACTTGACCATGCTTGTTTGTTTATTTCTTGCTCGTGATTGCTCCGTAGTGATAGTGGTATCTCCGTTGATTTCTTCCAGTGTTTACCCTCTTGTGTGCTTCCGCGGGTACCTCTCGGAGACGATGCGAGCTTGCGATTAACTACACCTTCGGAACCTGACTTATCAACAGGCAAGGACTATACATTACTTATGATCCATTCTATTTCAACCAGCGGTTTGCATGCTAATCTAGGTTAGGTTCGATGTTTGATCCTACCACATGTTTACAGCCTCTTTCAAACCGATACATCCATGTCCCCTCCCAGCAAACCATGTACTGATATGTTACTATTGCTCGTTGCTTAGCCCCTGCTTAGTATGCATGCTTAGGACGCTACGATGTTACCCTGTTACTCCTTGGTTTGGGATATCACATTATTATATTGTTGTTGATGATATGATTATTATAATGTTGACTATATTCGACGAAGGATGGAAGGTCTAGGCTATCCCGCCCCGACGCTTTGTTCCATTTGAGTCACCTAGGATCCGAGTTCTGGGTATTGGTTTTAAGACTGAGCGTGCCTAACCGCGTGCGGGATTTTATGGGGTCCCCTTTTCTTACCTACCTAGCTTCAAACATTTCTAGTGGTGGCCCAAGCTGATTTTACCATTTGAAAACCATGCGTGTGTCTGTCGGGTAGCTCCTGGCAGATATTTTTTAAACCAACCCGGACCAGCGGGGACATGGTTTCCTTGTTGGTCCAACCTGGCCGGCTGAGGACCCGGACTCATATGAGAATTCACCGATTATCCAAAACCGAGTCATACGGTAGAGACCAGATCGAGAGAGCGGCCGACTCCTGAGATGGATGTCGACTCACCCGGGGCCACCCGGATTTGTTCGTTGTTAGCTAGAGGGACCTGTCGTTTCGGATCTCTCGGAACTAAATCATAAAATGGTTGCCTATCAGCCTTGTAATGGGCAGTTGGTACACGCCTGCAGGGTTAAATCCTTTCGAGAAGCCGTGTCCACAGTTATGGACGACTTGAGACCTACTCCTTGTTCATAGACAACAACAACTTAGTTAATCTTAATACAACTTGATCAACGTGTGTGTGCCTTGACTGCTTCTTCTTCGTCGGGATGCGAAGAGGAGGACAATGATAAGATAGGTGTTATGCTTGCGTAAGTAGCTGATAGCAAGACTTATTGGAGGCGATTCCTCATCGAATGCTTGGCTTCTTATCTTACTCTCTAGATCGTTAGCCACTTCATAAATGCTAGTGCGGCAGCAACCTCACCACTTACCCCATACTTACTGTACACTACTAGTTGTCCTAGAATGACGAGTGATGAAGTCCTTGCTGGGTGAGTTGACCACTACAGTTGGATGCTGAGTAGTTCTGTACTCATGATACTACCCCAAACTCTTTTCAGGGTTCTGATCGACAACAGGTATGGTGATCAACGTTTCACGTGAAGACTCGACGACGACTAGTTAGGCGGATCCCGGCGGAGGGCCTAGACTCGTGTGGTTATGGGGATCGATGATTTTACCTTTGCCACTAGGCATTTGATTGTAGTCTATACTCAGACATGTATCTTCCGCTGTTCTATTGTATTTAAGGCAGTTGTATGCCGATTGTAAGAGATGTTGTATCCTTGTATCTGTAATGTTGTGATATCATGTTGGAAATCCGGGGCATATGGCTATGTCATATGTCATGGTAGGACCGATATGTGCTTCGTCCCTGGATCTGGATGGAAACATCTAGATCTGGAACAGTACCGCATATCGGGCCTTACAATTTCCATTGTAAAGTACCCAGGAATTATTTCTCGTAGCCAGGCGATTTCAAACTGATGCTGAAGAAATACGTGAGTACCTTTTTCATCAGTGCAACTATCTCTACTGATTATTGACAACTGTAGCTTTCTTTGCATGGCAATTATATCTTCATGACAATTGTACCTTTCTTCACAAAGCAACTAGTCATACTGATTCTTATCAATGTTACTTCCTTCACATGGCAAGTATACAAATTGATAAATGACATTTGTACTATTTTACACATGGTAATTTTGTAGCTTCCCATGCATTGCATCTACAAACTTGTAGTTTCTTCACATTAGCCCAATAATTTTACTCTGCAGGTCATGTTCCCAATGTACCAAGAGCTTGCTCCCCAAGACCCAAAGGACAAAATTGGGCATTTCTACACCGTGTGCTTAAATCTGAAGAACCAACGGGTCGAGGTTATGGACTCTGCGCGGGATGGTGAAGATGAGAGTCTTCAGTCTCATTATGAGTATTTCATTGCCAATGTTAAGAAAACCTGGAATCGCCATTACGAAAAATCAAAGGTCCAGATCAGCCAATACCCAACACATTACATTAAGACTACTCGGAAAGAAAATACGTAAGACACCTTCTTCATACTAGTGGCGTTTGCACACGCATTCCATTTGTTTAATTCGTGCGCTGTCTCGTTTTGACATTTTTTACCATTATTGTGTTTTTAATTTGTTTGTTTATGCAGCCGTGAATGCGGTTTGTTCATGTTCGAGTATCTCGCATGGTGGGTGGGACAGAAGGTTCCAAAGGTCACATCAGAATATATTACCGCGCTCAGGAAGGTCCTAACTTGGAATCGGGTGACAAACACCGATTTTAATAACCGTGTGGGAGCCAAGGATTTCATCGAGGACTCTGTCAAAGAAGCCGTGAAGAAATACAAATGAAGCCCTGTCTGGATTGCTATGCGACCTTCTTACCTAACATTCCCATGTGGTTGAATGTAAGGTATGCACTCGTCGCTTGTTATCGTAGCGTTAGTTTTTGCGCTTTCTCCAAAGCCTACTTTTAGTATTTATCATGAATCTTTGTTTCTTAGATTGTTAATTTGTTTGTGGTCATGTACTAAGATAATTACTCTGTGCTATGGTTGTGGATATTTGCGTGCCAAAGTCAAATCTCTGGTTTTGCAATTTTTTCCTCGCTTTTGTTGCCATCATACATGGCATTTTCAGTTTAGCAAACAAGTTCTTTTTAGTTGCACACAAATGGAATATCTAGCCCAACGCAAGCAACATTTTTTTTGTGTGTGCATAGTTTACAACTTCGTAATCTTTTTATTATATGAAGTCCATCAACATTCATGAAAACATACTTTAATTTAAAATAGCAGATTGCAATTTTAATTGTCAGTTAATAAATATGACATGCCAATTTTAAACCAATATGCATGGCAACTTTATTCCAACTCACATGGCAATTTCAGTTCATCACAGGTGGCAATTTTATTTTAGCACAGTTGGCAATTTCAGTTATACACACATGGCAACTTCATCGCAGAACACATGGCAATTTTAGTTACAAAATATTTGTGAAATTTCATACACACGCATATATCAATTCGACACACATGACAACTTTCAATCTTTGGTCAAAATAATGATATTTTTAGCAATGTAACAACTCAAATGGAAAATTTACTTATTACAATCCAATAGATATGGAACTTTAAGTTCAACCGATATGGAAACATACGAAATCAATAAGCAGTTTGCATAAGACAATCCTGATATCTCACTAATACTACATTTTGTCTCAATCATTGTTAATGTTCATTTCATCACGCACTAGCCGCCGTCTTTTTCGTCTTCGGCTTCTTGTGCTTAGCTTGTATTTCTAGGCCAGATTTGTGTCTTATTTCTTTCAGACGGCCTTTTGTGATTGATTGCTGTGGGTTTCTGACT
This sequence comes from Bromus sterilis, assembly GCA_950022295.1. NCBI lineage: Eukaryota > Viridiplantae > Streptophyta > Magnoliopsida > Poales > Poaceae > Bromus > Bromus sterilis. The sequence goes on along the minus strand of OX465596.1, from coordinate 262,272,618 downwards.
TGAGTCAGTGTGTTGGATGCTCCCGACCCAACGTATGAACTTGCTGGCGACGGACCTGTCGATGTAGTAGTAGCAGCAGTAGATGCATCACGTGGGTTCTTATGAATCACCGCCTCAATCTTTCTGTTCCTAATCACCTCAAGTTCTCTTTTCAAAGCCTTGGTGTGTCTTTATACAAACTTGCTCATTTTTTCACAGTTGCAAGCTTCGTTTGCTATTTCTGAGAAATTCTTTGTCATGACAACACGGCGTATCTCCGGCATACTCTCTTTTGGCCTTTCATTGTGCAAATGCATCATCAGTGTCCCATGTCGACCTCCGGTGTATGAAATGGCGTGGAAAATGCATCACCGTGTTGACATCCATCACCCTCAGGATGTGGCAGCAGACTATATTGTCTCTCTCAAATTTTCAGCATTGGCAATAGTATTCCCCGGAAGGTATGTTTGCTTTAAAATAGTAACTCTGACCCTTGTCTTGTGCTGTATTTTCTTGGGACGAGTCAACCACGTAGTTCTGCCTTGTTTCTTGTTCATCATATTCTGGGTCAGGGTTATAGGTGATAACATATAATTTGTACGTGTAATCATCGATCTTGACGGCGACAAACAATGTTGATTTTTCCAGTTCTTGCTGGAACCTGTTTGTTTGACATGAATGGCATATGTTTAGTAATCCACATTATATGCACACGATAATTTCAAATCATTGTTGAAGGCTATATGCATTGAACCCCCATGGCAGATTATGTTAAGCACACATGGTAGTTTACATTAAACAATCATGCCATTCTACAGTAAGAAAACATGGAAATTTTACAGTAAACACTCATGGCATTTATTTCACATCAACCATGGAAATTTATTTCATACCAACATGGCAACTTATTTCACACCAGCATGGAAATTTACAGTAAACACTCATCAAAATATATTTCATACCAACATGGCAATTTACAGTAAACACTCATCGCATTTTATTTCATACCAACATGGCAACTTATTTCACAAGCATGGCAATTTACTACACTGCAACAGAATTGTGTCCTATCTAACCAGCGCGCAAAATATGCAAATCATGTTAGTTTACTACTTTTTATTTTGTACATGGTAACTACTTTTTCAGTATTTACTTGTAGAGCAGCTTTCGAGTATATATCGTGCTCATTTGCCTCTCCATTGGGTTTTATGTTGTAATTTTCTGAAATTTCAGTGCGGTATTTGCCTCCTCTTTTAGCTCTGTGCCAAGTATTTTCTCTTGAATAGCAGTGTACTATTTGGCAAACATCAGGAGCAAGTTCCTTGGGTTTACATAGCGCTTCAACACAGCGTTGAAACCTTCACTGCGATGTGTAGTTTGTAGGAATGGGAAGAACCACTGCATGAAATGCGCTGCCCCTCCCGGGCTCTTCTCGAAGCTTCATGTACGCTGATTTTTCCTGTATTTTTCCCTGAAATTTTCTGGCACTTTTTATATGGGGGAAAAGTGAAATAGAAAAACAGCAGAAAACAGGAACTGGCACTTGGGTGCACTAAGTTCGTAGGTTAGTCCAAATATGATCAAAAGTGTATGAAAGTGTATCTAGATCATAGCAATATCACACAAAACATGCATGGAGCAAGCAGAAATTATAGATACGTTTTGGACATATCACCTGGTTCCTCGCCTGCGGCTGCACCGTCTTCCCCGAGCTGTCGTTCTCCTCCCCGAGCCCGTGGTCGACTCCAGCAGCCCTCCGCTCGTGAGCTGCGCCTCCCCTTCCCCTCTCCTTCCTGTCTCGCGCGCGTTAGCTGCAGGTAGCTGCGTTTCCATCCAATGCAAGGCGTGGCCTTTTTTCCCATTCAGTTTCTTTAGAGATGGTGGTGATGTCCTGTAGTTTGGACGCGAGTAGCGCGTGCGTGTACCTTGTTTTGAACCGCCTCACGCTTCCTTTTGGCAGGCCAAGGCGTACCCAGTGCGCGACTGTGCGCCCTCCTCGCTCCAGTTCGTCAGGCGAACGAGCAGTTTCAGATTTGTGAGATCGGCCCCCTGCAGATTTCTTTGTTTCTTAAGCTTCAGTCTTGTTCGTGTGCTAGTAGATGTAGAGCAACAGTCCGCCGTGTTTCAAGAGCAACTGGCTAGCTTAGTGGTAGCGCGCCTCTCCTTTCAACCGAGAGGACTTGTGATCAAATCCCAGCGGCGGCAAGGCCTCTCCTTTTTATTCTGTTTTGAGCGTGCAACTTCTGTTCTTCAGGTTTAGTTGCAGTGATGTTTTATTTCAGTTAGTTGCCCCTATTGGATCTTGTAGCTTCAGTCTCGTTTTATGTCACCAACCGAGTAGCAGCGTACTGGTCGGGTGCCCTGGTTTGCAATGTTGAGGTTCTGGGTTCAAGTCCCACTTGGATGCTGTGGTTACAACTGTGCTATCTTGGGTTCGAGTTCCCCCTGGAGCAATGAAAACCCATCCCTTTTTTTGTCCCCTTTTCTTTTGTTTTTGTAGCAGCAAGTTGGGCTCGGCCCAGCCGTGTTCATCGCCCGTGTACGCTCAACAGAGCACACCCGTGAGGGTTTGGGCCCCTTAAGCCGAGACAAGCCCAGGGAAGGTCCCCCCCTTTTCTTTTTTTAGTTTGTTGCAAATTCTTTCGAATCTGCATCATTTTGCATTTGCTTGTGTTATGTGCATCCTTGATCCAAACAATTCATGTCATACATGAATTTGGGGTAGAAAATTATGAGGAAGACAATGGTTTTGTTCATTTTATCGTATGGGTATGCATTATTTTTGGGTGATGGTGCATTATGCCCATAACCCCTTCATAAGATGCACATGGTGCATTCTTTCTTCCTTTCCCTTGTTGCTGCGATCTGATGACCGTAGTTCCCCGTTGACCGTAGATTGCCGGTAGCGTAGTCTTGTGTTATTTTTTTCATTGCTTGCTATAGATTGCATTAGTGCATCGTACCATGAGATGCCATTTGCATCTATTCAATTCAAGGAATCCCGCCTTGAGGTTTATTCTCATGCGTGGGCAATTCTTGTTCATATAATGTTCTAGTCTTTTGCATATGCCATGATCATGCATCATACCAACATTAACATAAGGAGTCCTTCGGATTCATTAATCACCTACCTAATGCATATGAAGGCCGTCGGTAGCATTGCACCCTTGCTTCCCGATGCCTCATTTAAACTTGTGTATTCTCATGTTCATGACATGCTATTAAAATGACATGTATCATACTTGATCATGCTTGATTGTGCATTTCTTGTTGTTGATTGCTCTGTAGTGATAGTGACATCTACGTTGATTGTCTTTTCAGTGTTTCCTTCTTGTGTGCTCCCGCGGTTACTCTCGGAGACGGTGCGAGTTTGCGATCGACTACACCTTCGGTTTCGTCTTCTCATCAGGTAAGGGGGATCATATATCATGCTTATAACTTTCAGCTCACTCACGCCTAGGTGTAGGATAGAACGATTGCTTGATCCTACCACTTCATATTCATGCCTCTCAAATAAACCCAAACAACCATGTCCCTCCACATCCCAGCCAACCTTGCTCGGCTATGTTACTATTGCTCGCTGCTTAGCCACTGCTTAGTATGCATGCTAGGATGTTATCAACTGTTACCTCTTGTTAATCCTTGGATTGGGCTATCACATTATTATATTGTTGTGGATGATATGATTATTATAATGTTGACTATATTCGATGAAGGATGGAAGGTCTAGGCTATCCCGCCCGACGCTTTGTTCCATTCGAGTCACCTAGGATCCGAGTTCCAGGTATTGGTTTTAAGACTAAGCGTGCCTAACCGCGTGTGGGATGCTATGGGGTCCCCTCTTCTACCTACCTAGCTCCAAACATTTCTAGTGGTGGCCCAAGCTGGTTTTACCATATGCAAAATGTGTGTGTGCGAGTTGCCGGCCTCGCGGATTTAAAACAACCTGGGCCAGTGGGATGGTATATCCTATTGGTCCAACCTGTCCGGCTGAGGACCCGGCCCCTGGTATGGGTGATCCGGCAATCCAAACCTGCGGTAGACGGTAGAGACCAAATCGAGAGCGCGGCCGGCTTTTGAAGTGGATGTCGACTCACCAGGGGCCACCCGAATTTGTGCGTTGTTAGTTAGAGGGACCAGTCGTTTCGGATCTCTCGGAACTAAATCATAAAATGGTTGCCTATGATGGGTAACAACTGAGAGAGATGGGCGTGCGTGCGGAGCCTTGTAATGGGCAGTTGGTACACCCCTGCAGGGTTAAATCTTTTCGAGAAGCCGTGTCCACGGTTATGGACGACTTGATACCTACTCCTTGTTTATAGACAACAACAACTGAGATAATCTTAATGACTTGATCAACGTGTGTGTGCCTTGACTGCTTCTTCTTCGTCGGGCTGCAAAGGGGAGGACAAGGATAGGACAGGTGTTATGCTTGCGAAGTAGTTGATAGCAAGACTTGTTGGAGTCGATTCCTCATCGAATGCTTGGTTCTCATCTTACTCTAAAATAGATCGTTAGCCACTCATATATTGGTAGTGCGTCTGCAACCTCAGCACTACCCCCATCTTACCCATGAGAAGTTAGTTACAAGAGTTTTGATATAGCTCACCTCCGTATTTTCTCTTTTACGCACATTATGAAAATGAAATTGGACTTCAGAGGAACACGACGACCCTTCTTCTGGACGCCTTCACGAAGACTCGACGACGACTAGTTAGGTGGATCCCGGCGGAGAGCCTGGACCCGTGTGGTTACGGGGATGGTGTATTTTACCATTGCCACGGGGCATCTGATTGTAGTCTGTACTCAGACATGTATCTTCCGCTGATGTAATGTATTTAAGGCAGTTGTATGCCGATTGTATGAGATGTTGTATCCATGTAGCTGTAATGTTGTGATATTGTAACAGCTCAGATTTCACAAAAATTAAAAATTTCGTTTTCGGTGTGAATGGTTTGATTGTCTGATTTGTTTGCGGTGTTTGCATCCCGGATTTATCGATCGGTGATTATTTTTCCTCCTCTTATCTCGTATCGGACGGAGACCGACCCTTGCCACCCTGACACTCGACCTTTGCGACACCGGGTTTCACCCGATCACCGTCGCGAAAACCGCACAAGACCAGCCGCAGCCAACGGAACGAAAAACCCGTTTAATAATTAAACGGGTTATTTTTATAGCGCGCCGGAAATTGTTCTCGGAACAGTTCCAACGCGACGTGAACACCGCCGGCCTGACGCGCTGATCGCGCAGTTCGAAGTTTTACCCGAATCGGAGGTCCCGCGGACCCCCGGCGGTCAGAAACGTAAACACCGTGCGCGCGAGAGAAAAACAGGGGATGTTTTTGCAAACTGCCAGCCACCGGGGCTATATAAAGACCACCACACTCCCACCTCTTTCTAGTGTTTCCCTAGACACAAAATTGCAGCCACCCCCCTCTAAAAATCCCAAAATCTGCCCAATAGCCCTCCACCAGCCGAAACCCTAGCCCCATCAGATCCAGACCGTCAGATCTGGGATCTGACGGCCGAGATCTGTCCGTCCCTCCCCCCAACCGCAGCACAGATCCACCCAAGCCGCGCCGGGCCCGCCTCCCCGCCGCCGGGCCTGATCCGGGCCGCGCCGCCCGCAACATCTCGCGCCGCCGCCCTAACTCCGGCGAGTTCCGCGCCTCCCCGCCGTGCCCCTCTCCCTCCTCCACGCGCCTTCTCCTCTCCTCCCCCTCACCGCCGTTCCCCTCCTCCTTCGCAGGTCACCGCGGCAGGAAGCCGGAGCCGCCATGGCCGACCCCGAGCCGCTGCACCGCGCACGCCTCCACGCCGGTCGCCGCCGCATGGAGAGCCGCCGCCGGCCTCCTCCTCGTCGCCCGGCCAACTTTCCTCGTTTCGCGCCGCGGCCGTCCGCCCCTGCAGCGCCCTCGTCGCGCCGCCTCACCGGAGGCCATCCGCCGCTGCGCCATGGCCGTCGGGACCGGGCGGCGTCCCCAACCGCCAGCCTCCAGCCGGCTGGGCCGGCCTGGCTTCCAAGGCCCACCGACAGCGCGCCCCTGGCACATGGCCTCTCAAGCCACATGGGCCTAGCCCAGTGGTGAGGCCCGAGATGCCCTTGTCTTTTTTTTTCTCATGTTTTTTTCCTAAGTCTGTGATATTTTGCTAAGTCTGTGAAAATTTGCTGCTGTATCAGTTTTGCGTTGTAGTTTGCGAGTAAACCGTAGCTCGGATCGCGTTGCGCCCAAAAGGAAAATTGCTTAGATTTGTGTGTACTTCAATCCATCTTTTGTGAGCTTTTTGATTTGAGGCCATCTTGATGTTGTTAATCTGTTTTGAAGTGGGCATCAGGCCGTTAACTGCTACTAATTGCTGTTATTTGCTGCTGTTGTTATTTTATTGCAAGTTTGCATGATGATTGTGGCACATCCATGAGGCCTATTGCATTGATTCTTTTTGCATACTGTTAAGCATCATGTCTACTTCCATTACATGTATTACATTGTCATGATATGCTTGCTGTTCATAGTTATTTTTAGCTCCAAAGTTGCTATGCTACTGTTTTTGACAACCACCTCTATTTTTTCTAAGTCTGTAACGTTCCGATGCCATGTTGCATGCTTAATATCTTTTGATCTGTTATGCCTATGACCTTGATTCTTTTTTGTACATGATCATCATCATGTCTACTCCATGCTTATATATTGCCATGTCATGTTGCTGCACATTTTTATATAGTTTTGCCCCTGTTTATATAGCATAAAAATAACAGTTTGTGCCCTGTTTTAGTGATTTTCACTAAGTCCTTGACCAGTAAAGTTTTATTGCATTTTGCATGGGCTATAACTAGTTGTTCATGATGCCTTTTTGCATGACTCTTTTTGCCATGGCTTCCCTGCCATGTCTACTTTAGTTGAATATCTTTTGTGAGCATGTTTGCATTCATTATCCTGTTAATGCAATGCTATAAAGTGTGCTTCCTGATGTTGGCAAATTGTGCCCGTAACTTGTTTTGCTTGTATCTTTTTAACCGTAACTCCGTCTGGAGTGTTCTTTATATGTAACTTGATTAGTTTTTCGTGTAATTTGTGTTTATTCTATTGTTTGCTGTTGTTAACCAACCTATAATATTGTTTAGGATAGAATAGTATCAAATCTTTTAATTGTCGTGGGGTACTTAGTGATGTGCCATGTTTAGGTTGTGCCTCACTTAAATTGACTAGCATAGATAGTTTACTTTATGATTCACCTCTTGCCATGTTTGTGTGCTATGCTATGCTTGAGTGAGATGCCATGTTAACAACCTTTGTTGATCACCTGTAGCTAAACAACTCGAACCTTTCCAAATGTGCGGTATTGTCGTGTGTGACGAGTACTCCACTTAACCTGTTAGTAACCGCTCTCGACGGTAGGTGCGATGTCTCGTGTTGCCTTCTTGTTGATGCTTGCTCGTGTTTTATTCGTAGTAATAGATGCTTGCTCGTTGATTGCTTTCCAGTGTTTACCCTCTTGTGTGCTTCCGCGGGTACCTTCGGAGACGATGCGAGCTTGCGATCAACTACACCTTCGGAACCCGACTTATCAACAGGAAAGGACTATACATTACTTATGATCCATTCTATTTCAACCAGCGGTTTTCATGCTAGTCTAGGATAGGTTCGATGTTTGATCCTACCACATGTTTACAACCTCTTTCAAATCGATACAGCCATGTCCCCTCCCAGCAAACCTTGTACTGCTATGTTACTAATGCTCGTTGCTCAGCCCCTGCTTATATTATGCATGCTTAGGATGCTACGATGTTACCCTTTTACTCCTTGGTTTTGGGATATCACATTATTATATCATTGTTGATGATATGATTATTATAAATGTTGACTATATTCGATGAAGGATGGAAGGTCTAGGCTATCCCGCCTCGACACTTTGTTCCATTCGACTCACCTAGGATCCGAGTTCCGGGTATTGGTTTTAAGACTGAGCGTGCTTAACCACGTGTGGGATTTTATGGGTTCCCCTTTTCTTACCTACCTAGCTTCAAACATTTCTAGTGGTGTCCCAAGATGATTTACCATTTGAAAACCGTGTGTGTGCTTGGTTGGGCCCCCAGCTGTTTTCAAAACAACTTGGGCCAATGGAGACATGGTTTCTCTGTTGGTCCACCCGTCAGCTAGGACCCGGTTTCCCATGTGTGATTAACCGGCTATCCGACCTGCGTCATACGGAAGAGTCCGATCCGAGAGCGTGGCCGACTTTTGGATTGGGTGTCGACTCCCAGGGGCCACCCGGATTTGTTCGTTGTTAGCTAGAGGGACCTGCCGTTTCGGATCTCTTGGAACTAAATCATAAAATGGTTACCTGTGATGGGTAGCAACTAAGAGAGATGGGCGTGCGTGCGGAGCCTTGTAATGGGCAGTTGGTACACCCCTGCAGTGTTAAATATTTTCGAGAAGCCGTGTCCACGGTTATGGACGACTTGAGACCTACTCCTTGTTCATAGACAAAAACAACTGAGATAATCATAATATAACTTGATCAACGTGTGTGTGCCTTGACTGCTTCTTCTTCGTCGGGATGCGAAGAGGAGGACAAGGATATGATAGGTGTTATGTTTGCGTAAGTAGCTGATAGCAAGACTTGTTGGAGGCGATTCCTCATCGAATGCTTGGCTTCTTATCTCACTCTCTAGATCGTTAGCCACTTCATAAATGCTAGTGCGGCAGCAAACTCACCACTTACCCCTTCCTTACCGTAAACTACTAGTTGTCCTAGAATGACGAGTGATCAAGTCCTTGCTGGGTCAGATGACCACTACAGTTGGATGCTGAGTACTTCTGTACTCATGATACTACCCCCAAACTCTTTTCAGGGTTCTTGATCGACAACATGTATGGTGATCGACGTTTCACGTGGAGACTCGACGACGACTAGTTAGGCGGATCCCGGCGGAGGGCTTGGACCCGTGTGGTTATTGGGATCGATGTTTTTCTCTTTGCCACTAGGCATTTGATTGTATCTGTACTCAGACATGTACCTTCTGCTGTTGAATTGTATTTAAGGCAGTTGTATGCCGATTGTATGAGATGTTGTATCCTTGTATCTGTAATGTTGTGATATCATGTTGGAAATCCGGGGCATATGACATTGTCATATGTCGCGGTGGGACCGGTATGTGCGTCGTCCCCGGATCTGGATGGAAACATCTAGATCTGGAACAGTACCGCATATCGGGCCTTACAGATATCATGTTGGAAATCCGGGGCATATGGCTTTGTCATATGTCGCGGTGGGACCGATATGTGCTTCGTCCCCGGTTCTGGATGGAAACATCTAGATCTGGAACGATACCACATATTGGGCCTTACAACTTGGTATCAGAGCCTTACCGACTGTAGGGCCCCTTTACTGGTCGAAGTTGAGTCTAGACAAAAAAATTGTTTTGTAGTTACTAAGTTAGTTATCGGAGAGTAGGATTCTTTTCACTCCTTATCCCCTCCCTCTGGTAAGGAAGTGCGACGTAATGTTTTCTCCTTCAACTTATTGTCTTAAAAACCAAACTAGGTTCTCGTTTAGGAGATTCCAGTCAGACCAATACTTTATCAGCAGCGGGTTGGCCGGCGTACTTCGAACTGGCTGAGCATGGCTCATGGGCTTGTCACTCTACATCGACAAATGTGCGGCCCACGTGAAATAGCGAACCGGGTTGCCTGGTTATTATCCAACTAATGGATTCTTAACCTCCCGCTTCGACTCTCCCCCTTTGTCCGTTGTAGTCAGCACTGTGTGTGGATCCTCCTCTGTCTCGTCTCGTTGTCCAGGCTTTCGCACCTTCCTGAGTGATGTTATTGTAGAAATGTTGGTATGGTATTGTTTTGATTCGGATTCTCATGTTCGCGCTTCCAGTAGTACCTAGGTAATCTTATTCCGGAAATTTTGAGTTTCTTTTCTCGAGTGGATTCAGTTTGTTGCAATATCCCCTCATTTGATCTGAGCCTTCTCTCGATCAGTTTCCCGCGCCTCCGGAAGTGTCGTCTCCGATATCGGCATCTCCAAGCAGGTTGGATCCTGATGGAGCAAACATCGTTGTCACGATGAGAGAAGCCTATGTTGGTGGTTTCGGGAAGTTTCATTCGTTCGATCGATCTTCCTTCTTGCAACATCTCGGTCCTTCCCCCCGAGTTATGCCGGATCTCGGGACGAGATCCTCTGTTGGTGGTGGCGAGTTGTAACAGCCCAAAACTAGCAAAATCCATATAAATTTGCATTTTTGTTTTTCCCATTGGGGTTAAAAATTTGTACATTTATTCTTTGCCATAATCCATGTGACAGAAAATGCCAAAGCATTTTCATGTAATGTAAGAGGATTATTCGGAATTCTTTCTTTTCTTCTTTGCTAGCCTTTGCCATTTTTCTTTCACGGTCATCTTTGATCCTTTGGTCTAGCCTTTTGGATTCAATCATGTTTGCCATGATAAAGATCCCTGCCGATTCCCATGATTTGGTCATCTCTAGAAAATGGGGTTGTAATTCAAATGGCATTTGATTTTTTAATGCCATTCAAATTACTTAAATATTTTGGACCCATTTCATTTTCTGAAAATCTTATAAATATTATGGATGGGTAATCATATTTTTATATGAAATTTGGGCATCCGTTTATATTTATTTTATAGCATTTCTCTGCTCTCATATTTATAAATGAATAAATGCAGGAAAATCATGGAGTGCCATTGGGCCTCTTCTCTCCAGCCAGCCCATCAACGCAGCCCAACTCCTCTCTCCCTCTCAGCCCAACCGTTTTCCCCCTCCTCTCTTCTTTCTTTCACATGGAGGGTCCCCTCCCTCTCTCTCACGCCGTGGGCATGGAGGAGGAGGTTGAGCCCTCCTTTTAAGACCCTCTCCTCTCCCAAGCCCTAGGCCTTCTCCCTCTCCCCGTGGCCATCTCTCCTTCCCCTCTCTCTTCTTCTTCCCCCTTACTTTCTTCTCTTGGTCCCAAGCCGCCATGGACAGGGAGGTCCAAGGACCCTTTTCCAACAAGCCCCTGCAGCTGATAGTCGTCACAACATGAGTTCGTCATGATCGTGTCCAAGGAGATCGCCGGCGTCCACCCCAAGCTGCGCGGCGACCATGTATTCTTCCTGCAGGCCATGATCGAGCCCTCCCCTGCTTCCTTGCCTGCGGCTGCTGTAACAGCCCAGATATTACAAAAAAATAAAAATTTATTTTCGGTGTGAATTGTTTGATTGTCTGATTTGTTTGCGGGTTTGCATCCCCGATTTATCGATCGACGATTATTTTCCCTCTCTTATCTCGTATCGGACGGAGACCGACCCTAGCCACCCTGACACTCGACCTTTGCGACACCGGGTTTCGCCCGATCACCGTCGTGAAAACCGCACGAGACCAGCCACAGCCAACGGAATGAAAAACCCCGTTTAATAAGTAAACGGGATATTTTTATAGCGCGCCGGCAAGTGTTCTCGGAACGGTTGCAACGAGAGGTGAACGCCGCCGGCTCGACGCGTTGATCGCGCAGTTCGAAGTTTTACCCAAATCGGAGGTCTTGCGGACCCCCGGCGGTCAGAAACGTAAACACCGCGCGCGAGAGAAAACTAGGGATGTTTTTGAAAACTGCCAGCCACCTGGGCTATATAAAGACCACCACTCTCCCACCCCTCTTTAGAGTTTCCCTAGCCAAAAATTGCAGCCACACCCCTAGCTTTGCTCAAAATTTTGCCCCATAGCCCTCCAAAAATCCGAAACCCTAGCCTCTCCTAGATCTGAGCCGTCAGATCTGAGATCCAACGGCTCAGATCGAGCCTCAGCCTCCAAACCGCAGCTCCAGGGGTTCCGGGCCCCGCAGGGTCCTGGAGGCGCCGCCGCAGCCCACCGAAGCCCATCGGGCGAGCTCCCCGCACCAGAGCCAACCTCGTCGCCGTGGAGGCCCCTCCACCTCGCCGGTGACCTTGAGCCACCCCGCCGGCGTCGCTGCCTTTGCAGGTCCATGCCCCGCGCCCTCCTCCTTCTCCTTTCTTCTCTCCCGCGCGCCTCTCATCTTTTTCTTCTCTCTGTGATGCACATCGAGCCACCATGGACGACTACACCCGAGCTCGGAGCGGGAGCCACGACCACCTTGGCCGCCGGCGTCCTCCATCATCCGAATCCGGTGGATCTGGACCGTCGCGGCACCTCCCAGGACCACCCCGCGCTCGCCTCGATCCCCTGTGCCTCGCCGCCGCGACGATGCACCACGGCGCCGCCGCCGGCGACCTGGACGCACGGGACCGAGCCGACGCCCGATCCAGCCGCCTGGTGGGCCGGCCTGCTCCAACCACCCACCGCGCGGCCCGTCTAGCCGGCCCGCTCGCCCTCTCGCGCCTGTAGGCGCAACCGCGCTAACCGTCGCCCGCCTGCCAGCCTGGGCCTCGGCCCACCAAGGTGACGCCCCGCCCTTTTCTTTTTTTTCTTTTTCACAGTGGAGCTGGGCTCGGCCCATGTGCTGTGCTGCGCCTTTGTGCGCTATATAGTTATTCCACGCCCTGTCGTTTAGGCCCAGCAAGGACAGATTCAGCCCAGTAGCTTATTTATCTTTTTCTGAATTAAAATTTTGGCAGATTGTATTTTTTGCGAGTGCTATAACTTTTTAACGGTAGCTCGGATCGCGACGCTTTAAACATGAAACTTGCTTAGAATTTCGTTTAGATTAAAAAAATGTGTTTTTCTTGCCATGTTTGACTTTGTTTACATGTTGTTTACTGCTAATTACATTGTTTTTCACTGTAAATTGTTTCTTTAATAACTTTTTAACCGTAACTCCGTTTGGAGTGTGCTTTATATGTAACTTGACTAGAATTTTGTGTAGATTGTGTTTATGCTATTGTTTGCTGCTGCTAACAAATATAAAATATTGTTTAGGGAAAAACAGTACCAAACATTATAATTTTCATGGGGTAAATAGTGATAAGCATGTTTAGGAGTTTGCCCCACTTGCCATGCTTGTGTGATATGCCATGCTTGAGTGAGATGCCATGTTAATAACCTTTGCTCACCTTGTGTATCTAAACAACTTGAACCGATTATAAACGTGCGGTATGGTCCTGTGTGACGAATACTCCACTTAACCTGTTAGTAACCGCTCTCGACGATAGGTGCGTTGTCTCGTGTTTCCTTCTTGTTGATGCTTGCTAGTGTTTGCTTCGTAGTAATAGATGCTTGCTCGTTGATTGCTTTCCAGTGTTTATCCTCTTGTGTGCTTCCGCGGGTACCTCTCAGAGACAAAGCGAGCTTACGATCAACTACACCTTCGGAACCCGACTTATCAACAGGCAAGGACTATACATTACTTATGATCCATTCTATATCAACCAGTGGTTTGGATGATAGTCTAGGTTAAGTTCGATGTTTGATCCTACCACATGTTTACAACCTCTTTTAAACCGATACAACCATGTCCCCTCCCAGCAAACCTTGTACTTCTATGTTACTATTTCTCGTTGCTCCGCCCCTTCTTAGTATGCATGCTTAGGATGCTACGATGTTACCTCCTGTTACTCCTTGGTTTGTGATATCACATTATTATATTGTTATGGATGATATGATTATTATAAATGTTGACTATATTCGACGAAGGATGGAAGGTCTAGGCTATCCCGCCCCGACACTTTGTTCTATTCGAGTCACCTAGGATCCGAGTTCCGGGTATTGGTTTTAAGACTGAGCGTGCCTAACCGTGTGTGTGATGCTATGGGGTCCCCTCTTCTTACCTACCTAGCTTCAAACATCTCTAGTGGTGTCCCAAGCTGATTTACCATTTGAAACGTGTGTGTGACTGGTCCGCGGCCGACAGATTTCAAACAACTTGGGCCAGCGGAGACATGGTTTCTCTTGTTGGTCCACCGCAGGGAGCTAGGGGGTTGTCCACATCTATTTGGGCAACTAACCCGACCTCATCCAGACGGTAGAAGCCGATTCGAGAGCGCGACCAGCTTTTGAGTTGGATGTCGACTCACCGGGGGTCACCTGGATTTGTGCGTTGTTAGTTAGAGGGACCTGTCGTTCCAGATCTCTCGGGACTAAATCATAAAATGGCTGCCTGTGATGGGTAGAAACTGAGAGTGATGGGCGTGCATGCGGAGCCTTGTAATGGGCAGTTGGTACACCCCTGCTGGGTTAAATCTTTTCGAGAATCTGTGTCCACGGTTATGGACGACTTGAGACCTACTCCTTGTTCATAGAGAACAACAACTGAGATAATCTTAATATAACTTGATCAACATGTGTGTGCCTTGACTGCTTCTTCTTCGTCGGGATGCAAAGAGGAGGACAAGGATAGGATAGGTGTTATGCTTGCGTAAGTAGGTGAATAGCTAGACTTGTTGGAGGTGATTCCTCATCGCATGCTTGGCTTCTTATCTTACTCTCTAGATCGTTAGCCACTTCCTAAATGCTAGTGCGGCAGCAACCTCACCACTTACCCCATCCTTACCGTAAACTACTAGTTGTCCTAGAATGACGAGTGATGAAGTCCTTGCTGGGTCAGTTGACCACTACAGTTGGATGCTGAGTACTTCTGTACTCATGATACTACCCCCGAAACTCTTTTCAGGGTTCTGATCGACAACAGCTATGGTGATCGACGTTTCACGTGGAGACTCGACGACGACTAGTTAGGCGGATCCTGGCGGAGGGCCTGGACACGTGTGGTTATGGGGATCGATGTTTTTATCTTTGCCACTAGGCATTTGATTGTAGTCTGTACTCAGACATATATCTTCCTCTGTTGTATTGTATTAAGGAAGTTGTATGCCGATTGTATGAGGTGTTGTATCCTGTATCTGTAATGTTGTGATATCATGTTGGAAATCCGGGGCATATGACTTCGTCATATGTCGTTGTGAGACCGATCTGTGTTTTGTCCCCGGATCTGGATGGAAACATCTAGATCTGGAACAGTACCGCATATCGGGCCTTAATACTGCACCATCTTCCCCGAGCCGTCCTCCTCTTCCCCGAGCCCGTGGTCGACTCTAGCAGCCCTCCCCCCGTGAGCTGCGCCTCCCCTTCCCCTCTCCTCCCTATCTCGCGCACGTTAGCTGCAGGTAGCTACGTTTCCATCCAATGCAAGGCGTGGCCTTTTTTTCCTTTAGTTTCTTCAGAGATGGTGGTGATGTCCTGTAGTTTGGACGCGAGCAGGGCGCGCGTGTACCTTGTTTTGAACCTCCTCACGCTTCCTTTTGGCCGGCCATGGCATACCAAGTGCGCGACTGTGCGCCCTCCTCTCTCCAGTTCGTCAGGCGAACGAGCAGTTTCAGATTCGTCAGATCGGCCCCCTGCAGATTTCTTTGTTTCTTCAGCTTGAGTCTCGTTCGCCTGCTAGTAGATGTAGAGCAAAAGTCCGCCTTGTTTGAAGACCAACTGGCTAGCCTACTGGTAGCACCCCTCTGCTTTCAAACAAGAGGACTTGGGATCAAATCCCAGCGGAGGAAAGGCCTCTCCTTTTTATTCCGTTTTCAGCGTGCAGCTTCTCTTCTTGAGGTGCAGTTGTAGTGATGTTTTATTTCAGTTAGCTGCTCCTATTTGATCTTGTAGCTTCAGTCTCGTTTTGTGTTGCCAAACGAGTAGCAGTGCAGTGGTCGGGTGCCCTGGTTTGCAACGTTGAGGTACCGGGTTCAAGTCCTAGTAGCCTCCTTTTTATTTTCTCTTTTATCTGATTTGCTCCATCTGTAGTATATGTTGCGTAGTTCCTGTTCTCGACAGGCTTGAACGCTGTGGTTACAACCGTGCTATCTTGAGTTCGAGTTCCCCCTCGAGCAATGAAAACCCATCCCTTTTTTTGTCCCCTTTTCGTTTGTTTTTGCAGCAGCAAGTTAGGCTCGTCCCAGCCGTGTTCATCGCCCGTGGGCGCTCAACAGAGCACACCCGCGAGGGTTTGGGCCACTTAAGACGAGACCAGCCCAGGGGAGGTTTCCCCCCCTTTTCTTTTTTTAGTTTGTTGCAAATTCTTTCAAATCTGCTCCATTTTGCATTTGCTTGTGTTATGTGCATCCTTGCTCCAAATAATTCATGTCATACATGAATTTGGGGTAGAAAATTATGAGGAAGACAATGGTGCTGTTCTTTTAATCGTATGGGCATGCATTATTTTTGGGTGATGGTGCATTTTGCACATAACCCCTTCATAATATGCACATGGTGCATTCTTTCTTCCTTTCCCTTTTTGTTGCGATCCGATGATCGTAGTTCCCCGTTGACCGTAGATAGCCGGTAGCGTAGTCTTGTGTTATTTTTTTCATTGCTTGCTATAGATTGCATTAGTGCATCGTACCATGACATGTCATTTGCATCTATTCAATTCAAGGAATCCCGCCTGGAGGTTTATTCTCATGCGTGGGCAATTCATGTTGATATTCTGTTCTATTCTTTTGCATATTCCATGATCATGCATCATACCAACTTTAACATAAGGAATCCTTCGGATTCATTAATCACCTACCTAATGCATATGAAGGCCGTCGGTAGCATTGCACCCTTGCTTCCCGATGCCTCATTTAAACTTGTGTATTCTCATGTTCATGCCATGCTATTAAAATGACATGCATCATACTTGATCATGCTTGATTGTGCATTTCTTGTTGTTGATTGCTCCGTAGTGATAGTGGCATCTACGTTGATTGTCTTTTTAGTGTTTCTTTCTTGTGTGCTCCAGTGGTTACTCTTGGAGACGATGCGAGTTTGCGATCGACTACAACTTTGGTTTCTTCTTATCATCAGGTAAGGGGGAGCATATATCATGCTTATAACTTTCAGTACACTCGCGCCTAGGTGTAGGATAGAACGATTGCTTGATCCTACCACTTCATATTCATGCCTCTCAAATAAACCCAAACATCCATGTCCCTCCACATCATAGCAAACCTTGCTCGGCTATATTACTATTGCTCGCTGCTCAGCCACTGCTTAGTATGCATGCTAGGATGTTATCAACTATTACCTCCTTTTAATCCTTGGATTGGGCTATCACATTATTATATTTTTGTGGATGATATGATTATTATAATGTTGACTATATTTGACGAAGGATGAAATGTCTAGGCTATCCCTCCCCGACGCTTTGTTCCATTCGAGTCACCTAGGATCCGGGTTCCAGGTATTGGTTTTAAGACTGAGCGTGCCTAACCGCGTTTGGGATGCTATGGGGTCCCCTCTTCTACCTACCTAGCTCCAAACATTTCTAGTGGTGGCCCAAGCTAGTTTTACAATTTGCAAAATGTGTGTGTGCGAGTTGCCAGCCTCGCGGATTTAAAACAACCTGGGCCAGTAAGATGGTATATCCTATTGGTCCAACCTGTCCGGCTGAGGACCCGACCCCGGGTATGGGTGATCCGGCAATTCAAACCTGCAACAGACGGTAGAGACCAGTTCGAGAGCGTGGCCTGCTTTTGAAGTGGATGTCGACTCACCGGGGGCCACCCGGATTTGTGCGTTGTTAGTTAGAGGGACCAGTCGTTTCGGATCTCTCGGAACTAAATCATAAAATGGCTTCCTATGATGGGTAGCAATTGAGAGAGATGGGCGTGCGTGCGGAGCCTTGTAATGGGCGGTTAGTACACCCCTACAGGGTTAAATCTTTCCGAGAAGCCGTGTACACAGTTATGGACGACTTGAGACCTACTCCTTGTTCATAGACAACAACAACTGAGATAATCTTAATAACTTGATCAACGTGTGTGTGCCTTGACTGCTTCTTCTTCGTCGGGATGCGAAGGGGAGGACAAGGATAGGATAGGTGTTATGCTTGAGAAGTAGTTGATAGAAAGACTTGTTGGAGGCGATTCCTCATCGAATGCTTGGTTCTCATCTTACTCTAAAATAGACCATTAGCCACTCATATATTGCTAGTGTGTCTGCCACCTCACCATTACCCCCATCTTACCCGTGAGAAGTTAGTTACAAGACTTTTGATATAGCTCACCTCGTTATTTTATCTTTTACGCACGTTATGCAAACGACATTGGACTTCAGAGGAGCTCGACGACCCTTCTTCTAGACGCCTTCACGAAGACTCGATGACGACTAGTTAGGTGGATCCCGGCGGAGTGCCTGGACCCGTGTGGTTACGGGGATGGTGTGTTTTACCTTTGCCACGAGGCATATGATTGTAGTCTGTACTCAGACATGTATCTTCCGCTGATGTAATGTATTTAAGGCAGTTGTATGCCGATTATATGAGATCTTGTATCCATGTAGCTGTAATGTTGTGATATCATGTTGGAAATCCGGGGCATATGGCTTTGTCATATGTCGCGATGGGACCAATATGTGCTTCCTCCCCGGATCTGGATGGAAACATCTAGATCTGGAATAGTACCGCATATCGGGCCTTACACATGTCAATTCTAGGTTCCCACAGATGGAATTTTCAGTGTATCACAGATGGCAAGTCTAGTCATTACTAGATTAGAAAACATTGCAAATTTAGTTGCATATGGAAATTTCACATAATTACAGGTGGTAATTCTATACTCCCACACATAGAAATTCTAGGTTCCCATAGATGGCATATTCAGTCTATCACAGATGGAAAGTCTAGTTTTACAAAACAGATGTCTGTTCTTGTTAATAGAATTTCAAACATGGTCATTTTTTTATGTAATCGAGGACAGGTCTAGTTATTTTTTAGGGCATGGCAATTTGTCCCTAATTGTATGTTAATACTATGTTTTGGGAAATCACAAAGTCATTCATGCACCATTGTATTCTTGTATTATCATATCCAGATCACGTCTAACATTTTTCAACTTACCCATCAAAGATCTTGCCTCCACGCCCCTCAGCATTGCGCTACTCGTTTGACTAGATCCTGTCCATAAAAAGGTTTCGATTTGTCTCAATTGTCATTCATGTATATGTTTCAATTTTACTTTCTAATACAATACACTTTCTAGTAATAATAAGGTGAGGAATGCTAGTATTTTGGCCGTCAATTTTTCTTGATATCTTATAAACGGTAATCTACACATGCACAATTACCGAGATTTGGTCCACCGATGAATGGCCGTTGGTTAACGGCATTCTCACAACTTTTTTTGCCATGGAAGTGTGCCCGATGAAGCATTTTCAAAGGGCACCCCTTCTATTGTTTGTAGAAGCGAGAACAATGGTCCTGATCCCATGAAGCATGCATAGTTGTCTCGATCCCATCCTTGTGTGGTTGAATCTCTACGCAGCCACTCGTCTGCATCATCCCCTGAATCCATGTTCTGTTTCTACATGGTAAAAAAATCAGTTGGGGTGAGATTTGACAATTACTAGGAGATCTACAACTGGATGGATGGCAACAATATTAGAAGTTGGATGGAAACACTATTAGGAGTTGTATGGCATGACCAAATTTAGATGGATGACAATTATCTAGGTGATATTGCTTACACAAACAAGTAGTTACTGGTTTGACTTTATTGCCAATTACTAGGAGATGTACAACTTGATGGATGGAAAAAACATTAGGAGTTGTATGCCAACACCGGATTTGGATGGATGGAAATTATCTAGGTGATATTGCTTACACAAACAACTGGATGGATGGATGGCAATTGTTGGAGATCTACAGCTGGATGAATGGCAACAATATTAGGAGTTGGATGGCGAGACAAGATTTATATGGATGGCAATCATCATAGCGACAACTACTAGTATAACCAAACCCCCATACAATCCTCCTCGGGGTACTTGTGTCTTTGTGAATCTCCTGATTGGATAGAGAGTTACCGATAATAAGTGCATGAATTCTTCGGACAAATGTCAGTATTCGATTATTGGCACTTCTGTCGGGGGGATGGATGAGGCCCATAGACCCGGCATTAGGAACCTCTGGGCCGACTTATATGAAGGCCCACAAAGAAGACCTGACCAGGACTCTGACGTGCCAAGCGTGAAGATTGAAGCCCTAGAAGGAATTCGACTTACCTTGTATAGCACGTAGCAAACTTGTAAAGTAGAATAGAACTCCACATCGTGTAGGAGTCGGACCCCAGGAATCTCGGGACCCGACACCTTTATAAGCTGAGGTCCACGGGAGCCAGAGCCAGAACTTACCTCAAGCCAGGACTAGACAACTCGCTCCATAACCTAGATCTCCACGAGACTAAGGTTGCGAAACATCATCACTGTAATCGATACGATCGACTCTTCCTATTGAGGAGTCAACCCCACAATAGTCAAGAAGCAGGAGTAGGTCTTTACCGCACCGACAGGGCCGAACTTGGGTAACTCACTGAGTCCTGTGTCTATGTCGACTCTCTCCTCGAATTCGCCTCGCAGCAAAGGTCCCACGATAAGTCCGACTCTACGGACATCTGCCCTGACTTTCCCACGACAGTTGGCGCCCACCGTGGGGCTTGTGCTCGTAGGTGTTCAGATTCTAGGGGGAGCTCTGCAAGGCATGGAAGGATTCATGACCAGACGAATCACCAGGAGCCAGCGCGGAAAGCTCTGCATCGACGACTCGACTTGGGGTCCTGACGCCGATTCCGTCGAATCCAGTTATCGGGTCCCGATCGGATCTATTCATATCTTCATTGGGAAGACAGACGGATCTGAGCTAGAGCCGAATCCTGAAGTCCCCCTGGAAACCTCGAGTCGGCGGCATGCCGACTGAAGGCACACTTTTGTCGGGTTCATCGCTGGATCCCCGGAGTCGGTGCGCTCCGTCGAGTCTCTAACGCTCAACACCACGGGAGAAACATCTGACGCTGACTCACACCCCAGTGAAACAAGCTTCTCAGATACTAGATCCATCCGATCCACCGGGAGCAACAGAATCGGCGCGGGAACAGCTGAATACAACCCCGACTTTCCGCAGTACGAGCCTCCATATTGCGTGACAGTGTTCATGGCAGGCATCGAAGAGCAGGGAAGCAAACCGGCTAAAGGTGCAGTGCAGAACCGGAATGTGGAGACGACTCACAACACGGCTCCTAATCTAGATAGGGAAGAGCCAGAAGTTCTCACGGGAGCAGAATCCCTCACAGATGCCCTAAACGCCTTGGATGAAGCCTTACCTGCGCTGATGACCGCGGAAAACCAGCAAGCCTAGAAGACCAGGATCAATGGACTCAGCCCAGGTGATGAGAATACGAAGGGAAACTAACTCCCAAAATGCCCAGATGGTGTAAAGGGAAACTCAACTCGCCCAAGAAACCAGGCGCTTGCGACATGAGTCGGAATTTATAGAAGGTCAGAGACTAAGTCTCGCCAACGCACGACCCGCAGGACTCACGAGCCGGATCCCTGCTGACCTCCCGGCCCGGAGGCTATTCCAGGATATGAATTAGTCGACTCCCTCAGGGTACACGCCACCAAGGAAACATGTCCCCTCGCCATGGCAGGAACGGTTCCATACACCCCCGGATCACTTCAATAACCCCATGGAAAACGTGGTGGCAGCGACACGGTACCTCGCCAGCGTGCCTGTACATGGATACACTCCGGTGTACCAGGCCACTCGAGGGGCCATTGATCTACTCAAGACCGCAATCACACAGCAAGCACAGTACTCACAGGGATTCCAATACTTACATGAAACCCCATATCAAAGTATGAGCCAACAAGCAGATTCACCGGCTCCAGCCGGCTCGAGCAGCCATCGCCAACGCAGAGCTCCACCACCACCGGACCCGCATGGGGCGATAAGGATCCAAGACATACCGTCCAGTTTTCACCCCGAACGACGGGTATAGCAGATGTTCCAATCTCCGCCCCTAGATCAAGACACCGAGTCCATCAGCAGATCCGTGGGCAATCGATCCCTGGTGCCGGCTCTACGAAATACACGCCTGCCACCAGATTTCAAAGGACCACGCAAGATCGCGAACTACACAGCCGACATGGACCCGGCAGCTTGGATTGAAAGTTATGACCTAGCCATGGAAATGTTACAAGCCAGCGAAGGAGTCTGCGCCCGTTACCTCACAATGATGTTGGAAGGGCCGGCTCGCACATGGTTCAAAAACCTCCCGGAGAATTCCGTCACCTCCTAGACGGATCTCAAGGAAAAATTTATCCAGAACTTCCAAGGCACCTGCCGACGAGCTACCATAATCGTCGATTTGGAACATTGCGTCCAGAAAGAAGGAGAGTCGACCCTGAGCTGGGCACGACGGGTTGCAGAAATAATCCACTCTTCGGACACAATCACTGCCCAAACAGCCGTCATCGTCTTGGAAAGGAACTGCAAGTTCGAGCCCCTAGTCCACAAACTTGGCCGACTCAAGAGGACGGTCAAGGATATAGGAGAGCTCATGAACGCGGTCATCAAATATGCCGAGTCTAATAAAACCAAGGATACTGAACCTCAACAGGATAAAGCCGGCCAGAACAAAAATGGCGGAAAAACATCCCAGAATCAGAGTCAGCAAACCAAGCGGCGGCTTGATCAAACTACTTCTGACTTGGTAGCCAACACAAACGTCGGCTCCCAAAGACAGAAGCAGGGGGGCAACAATTACCGCAAACTGGAAGGAAATTTTCGCCCAAACAGATTTGAAGCAACTATGAAAAGTCCTTGCCCGACCCATAGTAAACCCGGTCGCCCATCCAACGACACCTGGGAAGATTGCAATTTCATGAAAGAGTTTGTACAACGTGGGAACCAGGGACCTCCCGGGCCAGGTGGAGGAGCCGGCCAGAACGGCAACAACCAGAATCCTGGCTACCAAGGAGCTGACACAATGCCTCAACACCAAGGACCCGGAGGAGGGACCCAACAAAATCAGTCAGGGCTTTCTGGATTCCAAGCAAACCCGAAACAACTCCATGACCGTGCAACATATCACGTTTTCACCACCAGCAGTTGCAGGAGGGATAGGAAGATGCAACGAAGAGCCGCCATGGCTGTGACTGCAGAGCCGTCTTGGCCCAGGTGGCTTAATTGGTCAGAATAGCCAATTACTTGGACAAGGGACGACCACCCCCCGGTCATGGATAACCCGGGGGCCCTGGCTCTAGTAGTCTCTCCACAAATAGGAGGATATACACTTGACAAAGTTGTCATGGACGGAGGAAGCAACATCAACGTCCTTAACTACGAAACCTTTCGCAGGATGGGGCTGACCCAAAAACAGCTGCAACCCTCCAACACCGTTTTCCACGAAATAGTTCCAGGCAAGTCGGCACACCCGATAGGCAAAATTCACCTAGAGACGGCTTTTGGAAACGCTGAGAATTTCCGCTCCGAGCTCATACCCTTTGAAGTGGTAAAACTCGAGAGTCCATATCACGCCATTTTGGGCAGACCGGCTTATGCCAAATTCATGGCTCGACCATGTTATGTCTACCTGAAACTAAAGATGCCGGGTCCTAATGGCCCAATCACCGTCGATGGAAGTCGGTCCAGGGCAATGGAATGTGACGAACAACACGTCAAATTTTCCGAGTCGACACGCGCCAAAGAGGACTTGTCAGTATACCAAGAAAAGGTAGACCCGGCAGATCCCACAATCCTGAAGAAACCGACTCCCGACAACAATCCCAAGTTCCAACCGGCTCAGGATACGAAGAAAGTCGACTTTGTCCCTGGTGACTCTTCTCAACAGTTCATCATCGGGACGGAGTTATCTGATAAATAGGAAAGCGTGCTCATCGAGTGCTCCGTGAGAATCGGGACATCTTCGCTTGGAAACCCTCTGATATGCCAGGTGTCCCGAGGGAACTCGCTGAGCACCACCTAAATATAGATTCAAAGCTGAAGCCGGTCAAGCAATGCCTTCGCCGTTTCAACGACGAGAGGAGAAACGCTATTGGGGAAGAGATAGTCCGGCTCCTTGCCGCCGGGTTCATCATGCAAGTCTTCTATCCAGAATGGCTCGCAAACCCGGTCCTCGTTTTGAAAAAGAATGGGACCTGGCGCATGTGCATCGACTACACAGACTTAAACAAGGCCTGCCCGAAGGATCCCTTCGCACTGCCTCGTATTTACCAAATCATAGACTCGACTGCGGGATGTGAGCTCCTATGTTTCCTTGACGCCTACTCTGGATATCACCAGATCAAGATGGCCCTTGAAGATCAAGAGAAAACGGCTTTCATAACTCCCTTCGGGATCTACTGTTACACTTCGATGCCCTTTGGCCTCAAAAATGCGGGAGCCACATACCAGCGAACAGTACAGAGTTGCCTCAAAGAGGAGATTGGGCGCAACGTGCATGCTTATGTGGAAGACATAGTGATCAAGTCCCAATTGGCCGACTCACTCATCAGTGACTTGACGGAAACCTTCACAAATCTGCGCAAATACCAGATGAAGCTAAACCCGGCCAAATGCACCTTTGGGGTACCTGCAGGTAAACTCCTTGGATACATAGTATCAGAGAGAGGTATCGAGGCAAACCTAGAAAAAATCAACGCTGTCATGACTCTTCAGAAGCCGGCCTCGATAAAGGGAGTCCAACGACTCACAGGATGTGTAGCCGCTTTGAGTCGGTTTATAAGCCGGCTCGGAGAAAAGGAAATTCCCCTGTACCGACTTCTGAGGAAATCAGAAACATTTGTCTGGGATGACGAAGCCGATCAGGCCCTCGAGTCATTGAAGAAGCAACTATCCCAGGCTCCAATCTTGGCGGCTCCCAAGCCTAAAGAACCTATGTTACTTTACAACGCGGCCAACAATCGAGCGGTCAGCGCTGTGGTTGTTGTTGAGCGTATGGAAGCCGGCAAAGAGTACCCTCTGCAAAGGCCAGTTTATTACGTCATTGAGGTTTTGAATTTATCAAAGCAACGCTATCCTCATTGTTAGAAATTGGTTCTTTGTGTATTCATGGCGAGTCGGAAACTTAAACACTACTTCCAGGAGCACCCCATAACTTTGGCCAACTCAGCACCACTTGCAGATATCATCCAAAACCGGGAAGCAATGGGAAGGATTGCAAAGTGGGCCATAGAGTTGGGGGCTTATCACATCAAATACAAGCCGCGAACGGCCATCAAGTCCCAGGCGCTAGGCGACTTCATCAATGACTGGACAGAAATCCAAACATCACCGGAGAAGCCATTCACCAAATATTGGACGATGCACTTCGATGGAAGCCGGCAGCTCCAAGGGTCAGGAGCCGGCGTGGTTCTTACCTCACCTAAAGGGGAGAAATTCTGCTATGTTCTACAGCTTCAGTTCACTTGTACCAACAATGCAGCAGAATATGAAGCCTTGCTTCATGGACTACGACTGGCTCGTGAGATGAACATAAGTTGGATCAAATGATATGGCGACTCTGATATCGTTTCTCAACAAGTGTCAGGAAAATGGGATTCCAAAAATCCAATAATGGCAGCTTATCGATGAGAGGTGCAAAGACAAGCCGGATTTTTCGTTGGGTACCAGGTGGATCATGTGGACTGTAGGGAAAACGAAGAAGCAGATGCTTTGTCCCGACTCGGCTCTCAGCGAAAGCCGGTCCCTCCAAACGTATTCATGGATGTCCTAACAAAGCCGTCTATACAACCACCAACAGAGCAAGACATAGCAGAGCCGGATCCAGAGCCGGCTTTGGTCGCCGCAATTCATGATACACTCTCATGGGTCGTACCTTACTTGGATTACAAGACTCGAGGAATCCTCCCTCAAGATGAGATGTTGGCCAGACAAATCTTTAGGAGAAGCCAATCATTTGTACTCATCAATGGAGAGTTACATTGGCGAAGTGCCGCAGATGTTTTTCGGAGATGTGTCTCACCAGAAGAAGGTAGAGCCATCCTCAATGAAATACACTCTGGAGACTACGGACACCATGCCGGCTCTCATTCGCTTGTAGCTAAATCCTTTCGACATGGCTTCTAATGGCTCACAGCTCACGCGGATGCAGAGGACATAGTCAAGAAATGTGATGGATGTCAGCGCTATGCAAAACAAGCCCACGTGTCGGCTCAAGAACTCAGGATGATACCTATCACCTGGCCCTTTGCAGTATGGGGACTTGATATGGTGGGACCTTTCAAAAGGTCAGCCAACAAGAATAACCACATATTAGTGGCAGTGGATAAATTCACCAAATGGGTCGAAGCTGAGCCGGTCAGCAAATGTCACGTTGCAACAACACTGAAATTCTTGAAAAAGATCATCTACAGATTCGGCTACCCCCACAGCATCATCACTGATAATGGTTCTAACTTATCAGAAGGGGTTATGCAGCGATTCTGCCAGAACGAGCACATCCGACTCGACCTTGCATCAGTGGCACATCCACAGTCCAATGGACAAGCCGAGAGAGCCAGCCAAGAGTTGCTTCGAGGCATTAAACCCCGACTCGTTGTCTCTTTGAAAAGGACGCCGGGTTGTTGGGAGGAGGAGTTACCCTCAGTATTATGGAGCATCCGGACGACTCCCAACAGGTCGACAGGCTATACGCCCTTCTTCCTAGTCTATGGAGCGGAAGCCGTCCTCCCAAGTGATATACGTCACGACTCACCTCGAGTCACTGCTTATGTAGAAGACGAAAACGAGAAAGCAAGACAAGATGCCCTGGATATTCTCGATGAAAAACGAGATTTGGCTGCAGCTCAGTCGGCTATCTACCAACAAGATCTGCGACGCTATCATAGCCGCCGCATCAGAAGTCGGACTTTACAGGAAGGTGATTTAGTGCTCCGACTCATACAGAAAAGATATGGAATGCACAAGTTATCCTCTCCTTGGGAAGGACCGTTTGTGGTCAGCAAGAACCTGTACAATGGATCCTACTACCTAGTGGATATACGCGAGAAGGCAGACATGCGCACAAGCATGGAGGAGACTCCCAGGCCGTGGAACATCGCACAACTCCGTCCATATTACACTTGAGTAGAAACAGGAACATTTCTGTAGACTTCACTAAGTCGACACACGTCGCACTGGCTTTCGCCATAATATATATATATATATATATATATATATATATATATAAGCCGACATTCGTCGCGCTGGCTTTCGCCATCAAAATATACATAAGTCGATTTCTGTCGCACTGGCCCTCGCCACATATAACTAAGTCGACTTTCGTCGCAACGGCTCTCGCCATACCTCCTAGTATCGATTCTGCTTTACCTTTTTCATGTCATTTTTTGCATCATACATTGCATTATTATATCTCAGAGGCCTGGGGGCTTGATCTACCCCTCTATTGGTACTAAGCATGTATATTGCTTATTCAGGGGAACCGGGAGTTTGATGACAATCATTGACTCTTTATCCGAAAACTCGGCATATATATGTAAAAATCAGAGTGTATAAGCTTATTCAGGGGCAGTAGGGGGGCTCGATGTCACTCATCGGCTCTTATCCGAAGAAATCCCGGCATATACATAAATTGGCAAAACACGCCTTGGCTTGTATAGCTTAAACTCATACGATCTACGTGTACTCGACTTAGTCTACATACCTTTGGGGCTTGCAACAATGCCTGCCGAAGTCTAGTCTTAAGTACAGGGAGCACTAGTCATATGTAGCCGGCTTACAGAGAAGTCCTGAGTCCTGGATAACCCAATAATTTATCTCAAGTATGAGAATATGAGGCATGTTGAATCCAGAGTCGACTTCTATATGAGCCTTTATTTTTTTCTGCATACATTAGCATCATCACATACTCTTTTTCATTTCATATGTCATTCAAAAAGATGCATCTTGAGCATTAACCCGTGTGACTCGGTATGACACAAAAGATGCTCATACTGACTCATGGGGACTATAGCTCAAAAACTTCTCTATGACTTGGTGTGACACAAAAATATGCTCATACCGACTCATGGGGACTACACTTCAAGGTTTCTTGTCAAATAAATACTCGGTACATCACCCAGTTGAGTACACCGACTCTTGGGGAGTAACACTTCAAAAATTCTTCAGAAAATATGCAAGAAATTTTAAGTCCTAGGTTGCTGCAGGAAAGACAACCCGACACTTGGGGGCTACATATTTCGAAGCAAGTTTCATAAAAACAAATTCTTCTTTGATGACCCGATACGACACATAAACGTGACCACACCATCTCATGGAGGCTACAAGTCGATCTGTCCTATGAGTTGATTACAGATACTAAACAATTCTGAATCAACTCAGGGGGCTACAGATACATACACTATCATAAGTGATCGGCTCTCATACACTATGAGAAAAAATTTCAAGTCAGGAATAAAACTGACTCATAGACTCATGGACTCAATGAAAGTTCATAGATTTCATTCATCAAACCAACTGGGTTTTACATCAAAGGAGGCAACCTTACAAGCAAAAGCCAAACTCGGCAAAAATACTACTAAAAAGAAAAACCCACAGCCTCAGACATCTTCTTCAGAGTTGGCTTCATCCTCCGTTGAAGCTTCTTCTTCACTAACAAGTTCTTCATCGCTGGAGCTCTCCACACAACAGCAGGCTCGGTCTCCATTCGAGTCAAAAATCCTATCCGACAAGGTGTCTTCACCGTCAAATCTGAAGACAATGGTATCTCCTCGTGAAATATTCCTAGAGCGAAGAAAATATTTCCAACCTTTCTCAAAAAACATGGTGCCATGGTTAGAAAAACTAACTGTCACCCAGACAGGCCCATGAGGACATCCATCAGATCGGACCCAAAGGCCCGAAGGTGTCGAGTCAACCACAAGTTGAGAAAAAGACTCGGGAAGTTTGATCCAGCGTCGAATTGTCCGGATATGAACCAAGAACTCACTCCTCTCAGGAGAATAAGGGGGAGATTCAGAAGGAGAGGCAGCACGAGTACTTCTTCCTCTACCTCTGCCACGGCCACGACCTATACCACGGCCACGACCACGACCACGGCCGTGACCTCGAGTACTTGCACGGGGATTGGGCTCGTTGGATGCCAAAGGAGAAGAGGCCTCTAGCTTAGGTGCCATGGGGAAACCAGGGAGAGGAAGAAGATGGATGCGCTTGAAAGATCAAACTATCCAAGGGATATTTATAGTAGATTCATGGAGAGGATCCATTAATGCCATAAATAATATGGGATAACTACCCATGGTAGATAGCATTTATGGAAAGACTCCTCGATTCCCACTACAAAAATCAATGCATCTAACCGGCGTTTCGGGCAGAGTGATCATAAAAACCAAACCGGATCTTTGACCAAAGGTAAAAGGAAAAATCTTCAAGTAAATGGAAACGAGAAGCTAAAAAGAGTTAGGCGTTGACTTCTAGCAAAGCATAAGATGATAGCTGACTCAACCAGAAAAGCCGACTTCATGGAGATAAAGGAATCGAAACAAGATTGAAGAGAGACGAATCTGACTCCCAATCAACATCAAGCATAAAGTCGACCCTTGATCCATGAAGAGCCGGCGACAATGAAGAAAATAAAGAAGATTGTTGTGAAGACTAAAGCATCACAACAATCCTGGGGGCTAATGTCGGGGGGATGGATCAGGCCCATAGACCCGGCATTAGGAACCTCCGGGCCGACTTATATGAAGGCCCACAAAGAAGACCCGACCAGGAGTCTGATGTGCCAAGCGTGAAGATTGAATCCCTAGAAGGAATTCGACTTACCTTGTATAGCACGTAACAAACTTGTAAAGTAGAATAGAACTCCACATCGTGTAGGAGTCGGACTCTAGGAATCTCGGGCCCCGACTCCTTTATAAGCCGAGGTCCACGGGAGCCAGAGCCAGAACTTAACTCAAGCCAGGACTATAAAACTCGCGCCATAACCTAGATCTCCACGAGACTAAGGTTGCGAAACGACATCAATGTAATCGATACGATCGGCTCTTCCTATTGAGGAGTCGATCCCACAATAGTCAAGAGGCAGGAGTAGGTCTTTACCGCACCGACGTGGCCGAACCTTGGTAACTCACCAAGTCCTGTGTCTATGTCGACTCTCTCCTCGAATTCGCCTCGCAGCAAAGGTCCCACGATAAGTCCGATTCTACGGAAATCTGCCGTGACTTTCCCACGACAACTTCCACCTTCCATATTTTGCTAGCCTCTTCGGTACAGTGCATTGCCCTTTCTCATCTTGAGAGTTGGTGCATACTTCGCCGGTGCATCCAAACCCTTGGCATGATACGCTCTGTCATCATAAACCTCCTTATATCTTCCTCAAAACAACCACCATACCTACCTATCAAGGCATTTCCATAGCCTTTCCGAGATACATTGTCATGCAACATCCACCACCTCATGACTTGATATTCATGTCATACATGCTTTTGGTTGATCGAGGAGCCGCATGCTAGTTGGGCCTTGCCCTTATCATTGCTACATGATGCGCTAGTATCATTGCATATCCCGCTACACTGTCAGAGGCATACATTTGCATACATGATGATAGTTTTCATTCTTATTTATGTTGAGTACTTCTTGTAAAGTGTGAAGATCTTCTATATTCTTGTAAAATATAGAGTGTTTCCCTTAAGTAAGGAAAATATCCCAAAGAGGACCAAATTAAAAGATCCCAAAGAGGACAAATGAGAGATAAATAAAAAGAGCCAAAGTGGCCACAAAAAAATATTAAAAAATAGAAAAAAGAGAAAAAAGAAATAAAAAGAGAGAAAGGGGAAACACTACTATTCCTTTTGAAAGATCCACACTCATAATCCATTGTCGTATTTGTACTCCATAGAGATTTTCATTCATGCATAAGTATGTGGGGATCCTTACACTATAGAACTTGGTTTGCATATTCCAATGATGAGCCTCCTCAAAAGAGCTCTAGGTCTTCATGAGCAAGCAACTTAGATGCACCCCCACTAGTTCCATTTGAGAGCTTACCTTAGCTCATATGTGCATCCGTTGCATGCCAATCCCTACTCCTCACATCATATCTATCATTTGGCTTTCTCTCGCCAATGATTTTCCTCATTGATGTGAGACTTTCAAACCTTTTTTTCTACCTTCCCCATCATCTTTCTCTTTTCCATCCTAAATGCCAACATATCTTGTTCACGCTCGTCCATTGCATGAGTGCTCAAAGTCGAAAGGGAGAGGATCAGTTTGACTTGTGCCTGACTAGTGGTTTAGGGAGGAGTCAAAATAAGATTCCGAAGGAGACCAAGTGTGAAGTTTTAGTAGATTTAGTGCTCAATTAAACTAAATAGTATTTTTATGCTCCAAACCCAACTCCCACTTCTTGTACGCAACCACCATTTGGAGACATTCGAGTCATGGACAGCGAGATCTCTTGCACCTTTATGTTCATGCTTTGCTAGTTTCAATACTAGATACAGACTCTTTCTTGTTATTGTCTTGATTTGAATTGCGTATCTTACTTGCTTTACTTTGAAGTTCTTATATGTGTGTTAGCATGTCACCATAGAAATTATCTCTGTTATCCTTTACCTACTCGAGGATGAGCAGGAGTTAAACATGGGGATGTTGATACGTTCCAAGCGTATCTATAATTTCTGCTTGTTCTAAGCTATTTTAGGTGACATTACTATGTGTTTTGCTACACTCTCATACCATTTTACACATACTTGGACTAACCTACTAACCCAGTGCACCCAGTGCCAGTTTGTGTCTGCTGAAGTCTGTAAGTTGCAGGTTTTTACCTATATTTACAGAGCTCCAAAAATTCCAAAAAAATAAAATAAAAAATCAGCACGGAAGAACCTTCCAGAATCATCGAAGAAGGGACATAGGGGGGCCACCCCCTCCCAGGCGGCCAGGTGGCGCGGCCCCACCCCTGGCCCCGCCACCAGGGCGCCTTGGAGGTGGGGACAACCCTTGGTGCCCCCCTTTGGCCTATATTACCTCCTCGCTTCGGAAACCCTCAGAGAGACCCCCGCATCGCGGTTTTCCCCTTTGTTTCGCTGCCACCGCGCTTCCAAGATAGGGAGCACCAGAAGACCTCTTCCAGGCACCCTGCCGGAGGGAGGATTGACCTCCGGGAGCTTCTCCACCACCATGGACGCTTCCCGGATGTGCCGTGAGTAGTCCCCCTTGGACCATGGGTCCAGTAGCTATGTGATATATTCTCTCCAATCTTGTTCTTCAATTCTTAGCCCTTGTGAGCTACCCTACATGATCAAGGAACATATGTAATTATATCTGTTGTTTCTATGCTGAGTTTGCTGGGATTCGATGGATTATGAGATTATGTTCAGATTGTGATGAGTTATATATTTGGTTCTCCTTTCATATTTTGTTCTTGACTAATTCTTGCATGTTATCCGTTGCTTTTTATTGCTTTCGTCAAGTAGTAGATAGTAACTCCAAGAGGGAGCGTTTATGCTTGATTGTGGGTTCATGCCCCCCGATGCCTAGCTTGAGTGACAGAAACATGATACTAGGGGATGTGCTGTTGCCACCAGGGAGAAAACAACGGTGCTTGTAACCGCGGTTGCAAGGATTGTTTACCTTACACAAAGTTTGTTAATGCAATTGTTTGTTGCTTTGAGTTTACACTCTGGGTGGGGCTCGCAAATTAATTACCAGCGAGATGATTTGGATAGATATCTCAAGGTGGACGATTAGTGAGTAGATGCAGATGGATTTCGGTCTACTTATCTTGGCGTATTTCCCATACTTTTGAACCTCTAACTTTCTTTGCAGCATTATTAGCATTGCGGTGCGTTCATAATTCTTTCAATTGCCAAGCTGTAATTTATTTACCCAACTTAGCTATTTTAACGTCTTTTGGGAGAGAGACATCACAAGTGAACATCATGGGACCTCGGTCCATATTTCCACCACTGTTTACACCTCCACTATTTACTTCTTTATTTCCTTTCAGTTGCTATCATCACCCCTACTATTATCCCGTGCGTTTGATCCTTTGTAAACGACAAGGCCAGAGGGATTGACAACCCCTATTTACTCGTTGGGAGAAAAGTTACTTGTTGTGTGTGCAGGTCTAGGTTAAGCAAGTGATATCGAGAAATGGCGCGTTGCTTGCTTCACCACCTACTTGTCGACCTTGGAGTCCAAATGGTCGACTCAAACCTTGGAACCTTCGCCAAGGGAATTTTTTGCTACGCTACATCTCAACCTTCCACTTGGGGTAACCAACGAGGGGCGAGAGCTATCACTTCCTCGCTAGCATCAGTGAGCTTCCCTACATGATCAAGGCACCTATGTATTAGTTTACGTGTTTCTATGTTGTGTTTGCAGGTATTCGATGGATTATGAGATTATGTTCAGATTGTGATGAATAATATATTTGGTTTACCTTTTATGTTTTAGTTCTTGAGTATTCTTGCATGTTCTCTGTTGCTTTTTATTGCTTTGGCCAAGTAGTAGGTAGTGACTCCAAGAGGGAGCATTATGCTTGATTGTGCGTTCATGCCCCCCGACGTCTAGCTTGAGTGACAGAGACATGAGACTAGGGGATGTGCTATGGCCACCAGGGAGAAAACAATGGTGCTTGTAACTGCGGTTGCAAGGATTGTTGACCTTACACATAGATTTTTAATACAGTTGCATGTTTCTTTGATCCTACAGTTTGGCTGGGGTTCTGGATAGATATCGCAAGGTGGATGATTAGTGAGTAGATGCTAATGAATAAACAGTCTGCTCGTCTTGGCGTAATGCCCATATGACTGAGCCTCTAGCTTTCTTGTAGCATAATTAGCATTGCGGTGCGTTTATAATTCTGTCCATTGCCCAACTGTAATTTGTTCACCCAGCATAGTTATTTATCTCCTTTTGGGAGAGAGACATCACTAGTGAAAGTCATGGGACCCCGGTCCATATTTCCACCATAGTTTACACCTCAATAATTTACTTCTTTTATTTCCTTTTCGTTGCAATCATCACTACTATTCCCGCTTGTGTTTTGATCTTTTGTAAACAACAAGAGCGGAGAGATTGACAACCCCTCTGACTCGTTGGGAGCAAAGTTATTTGCTTTTGTGCGCAGGTCCCGGTCAAGTGAGTAACTTATCCCA
Source organism: Bromus sterilis (assembly GCA_950022295.1). NCBI lineage: Eukaryota > Viridiplantae > Streptophyta > Magnoliopsida > Poales > Poaceae > Bromus > Bromus sterilis. Next base: position 262,238,788 of record OX465596.1, on the reverse strand, counting down.
AACGGCTCCTTGTTTGTTTGAGCACCTACTCATAGCTCTTGGAGTCCTACTGGATTGATTACCTTGGTATCTTCACTGACGAGGGGGTGACCCCACGACTCCTAATGTGAGACTACCTGTGCGTGTGAAGACAGGAGGCCCGCTGGGAAGCTACGACAGGCCCGCGATTGGCCCAACCAAGCACCGACGTAGGAGTCCGCGACTAACATGGAAGGTGCAACTTGGCGTACAAGGCAGGACTAGAATTAGGAAACTACCTATGTAACCTAGCCTGGACTCCCCGAGACTTAGCCTAGTATATAAAGGCTAGGAGGGGAGACGTCCAGATCATCTCAATACGCATCTACTCATTCTAGCCTTGCGAGAACTCACCTTGGCCTCCATTGTAATCGCCCCCTCACGTGATAATATCGAGAAGGAAGTGCTTCTCCTGTTAGCTGACGAGTATCGTCCAACCTGTGCCTATCTCTATGACTAACCCAGGGTCCCTGACCATGGGATTTGCCGGGGTTGATCCCCGTCAATTGGCGCCGTCTGTGGGAACTACACAAGTTGGAATCACGATCTCGGTGGTCCCGCCCTCAGCAGACGAAGACTCGAGGACTAGAACCAGATCTAGCCCGCTCGAGGAATTCAAGATCACCACAAGAATCTCCATCATCTCATTAAGATCATCCAGCCTGTGGGCGAGCCAAGTCCAGCACCTCAACGACTGTCAGATCCATCGACGACGGAAGAGAACCCGACGACTCAGAAGGCAAACACGAGGACCCTACTCGGGGACACCACTCGAAGAACCGCGGCACGCGGCCGAAGACTCGAACATCAGTCGACGACCCGCCGCCGCCCGGACTCCCACCACACGCCAAGACAGCGACTCCGAAACCCAGACCGGAGAGTACTACGACCCCGATCGGAGGCCAGACGAATTCGCCAACTTCATCCGAAGCCAATCACTCAGTGACGGGATAGAACTTGACCCAAGAGTCCACAGCCGAGTAGAAGACTATTCGCATACCTTCCAAGTCTCAAGGAGAAGAAGGCACGCCGGCTCCAGCAAGCTCACAGCTAAAGAGCAACTGGAAGGACCCTGCGCGATCCAGTGTTTTGAAGACAACCGAGGACATCTCAGAGCAAGCCACACCCTGGGAGATTGCCGCCTATTCGCCGAACTCTCCAACAACATCAAGGAGGAGAAGCAGCGTGAAGCAAAACACACTCGAAGAAGAACGCAGTCACCCGCACCAAGCGCAGAGGAGCAATACCCCGCTTCCGAGGGACGAATCTGCATGATCCAAGAAGGAAGACCCTCGAAAGCAAAGCAAGATGCCTACCCCCTGCAAGCCGAAGGAGCCGAAGGCCTAAAGATGACTGAAACCTACCAACTAAACGACGCTGAGACCAGCATCACCTTCTCACAGAGCAACCATCCACCTGTAGTCCCGAGACCCGGGCATGCACCCCTGGTCCTCGAGGCTTAGATCGGAGGATACGACATTGACAGAATTTTCATGGACGGAGGTAGCAGTCTCAACATAATCTTCGCCAGCACCCTACGCAAGATGTTAATCCCACGATCAGTTTGGAAGAAGTCAGGCACCACAATACACGGCGTAGTTCCGGGCGAAGCAGCCACCTCCATCGGAACAATACAGCTTGATGTGATCTTTGGCAGAAAGCGCAACTTCGCAAAACAAGCGCTCGAGTTCGAAGTGCTCGACTGGGAGTCACAGTATCACGCCATACTCGAGCGACCGGCGTTCGCATAGTTCATGGCGGTTCCACACTATGCATACCTCAATCTCAAGATGCCAGGACCTGTAGGAATCATCATAGTCAAGGGAAGCTTCATCAAATCGAACCAGTGCGACCGCGACTTCCACAAAGTCTCCGACACATTCGGAGCCCAACAACAGCTCAAAGAAATAGCCATGGTGACGGACAAAATCATATTTCCACTAGCAAACCTAAGAGAGACAAAGGAATTCGGTCGCGACTTCAGCGTCGACAGAGACACGATCACACACGAAGTACACCCAACAGACCCAGTGAAGACAGTCCGCGTATATGCCCACCTTCCAGAAGAGCAAGCAACCGCCCTCATAACCTTCCTCCGTGAAGAATGGAAATTTTTCGCCTGGTTCCCGTGCCAGGAATACCACAATAATTCGCAGAACACGCGCTTCACATCAAGCCAAACACGAAGCCAGTAAAACAAGCACTGCGACGGTTTTCAGAGCCCAAACGCAGAGCAATCGGAGAAGAAGTCAACCGACTACTCGACGCATAGTTCATCAGAGAGACAAAGAAAGCAACATGGATAGAAAACCCAGTCCTAGTCCCTAAAAAGGACACCGAGGTACTGAGGATGTGCGTCGACTATGGTCCTATCAACAAGCATTGCCCAAAAGACCACTTCCCCCTGCCAAGAATCGATCAAATAATCGACTCCACAGCAGGATGCGACCTCCTATCTTTCCTCGACGTATACTCAGGATACAATCAGATCAGGATGAAGGAAGAAGACGAAGAGCACACCTCGTTCATCACCCCCTACGAAGTATTACGTTACCAAACTATGCCCTCCGGACTAAAAAATGCCGGAGCCACGTACCAACGGATGATGCAAGCATGTCTGAGAGACTAGATCGGCAGGAACGTCCAGGTCTATGTAGACGACATTGTCATCAAAACCTACAACGCAAACACACTACTCGACGACCTCCGCGAGACGTTCGCGGCCCTCAACAATTACAGGATCAAGTTGAACCCCTAAAAATGCGTCCCAGCCGGAAAACTACTCGGGTACATGGTCTCTGCCCGAGGAATCGAAGAAAACCCGGAAAAGGTTCAAGCAATCGCCAAAATGCAAATGCCAACCAACATCAGAGGAATACAACAGCTCACAGGAAAACTCGCAGCATTGAGCCGCTTCATCAGCAAGTTAGGCGAAAGGACCCTACCTTTCTACAAACTGCTGAGAAAAGGAGAAAAATTCGAGTGGACCGAGGAAGCCAGCAATGCATTCGCAGACCTGAAGAAAACCCTCTCTACCCCACCAATCTTGGCGGTGCCTAAAGAAAGGGAAAAGTTATATCTCTACATAGCAGCATGCAGCAGCGTCGTGAGCACAGTGCTTGTCGTCGAGTGTGCAGAAGAAGGCAAAATCCGGAGCATCCAAAGACCAATTTATTACCTGAGCACGCTACTCACGAAGCCACAGCAACGGTACCGACATTACCAGAAGCTCTTGCTCGCCATCATCATACCTCCAGGAAAGTATCGCACTACTTCGACGAACACTCCATCACAATCGTGAGCAGCGCACAACTCGCGGACATCCTCAACAATCCCGGCGCGACCGGTCGAATCGCCGAGTGGAACATGGAGCTTAGCCCGCGAGACCTACAGTTCAAACACCCAACAGCAATCAAAGCCCAAGTACTCCCGGACTTCCTGGTCGAGTGGGCAAAAGTCCAAACACCAGGGCCCCCAGACTTGTCCAACTCATGGACGATGTACTTCGACGGATCCAAAAGACAGCAAGGAGCTGGAGCAGGCGTCGTCCTAGTCTCCCCCAAAGGAACAAAGCTCAAATACATCCTCCAGATCAACTTCAGCAACGCCTCCAACAATGAAGCAGAGTACGAGGCGCTAATTCACGGCATGCGCATGGAAAAAACTTGCGGTGCCACTCGCCTATCGATCTATGGCGACTCCAACCTCGTCGTACAACAGGCGATGAGATACTGCAACGCAGTCGCAGACAACATGGAAGCTTACCAGAAGCTCTACAATGCGCTAGAAGGAGGATTCGATGGCTGTGAACTCAACTATATCCCAGAGCAAACAATACAGAAGCCGACGAACTCGCGAACATCGGGTCGACTCGAGGACCAATACCACCAGGCGTTTTCCTCGAAAGCATCAATCAGAGATCAATAAAAGCAAAGCCAGCGGAGCCCAAAGCGGTCGCGGAAGAAGACGACATAAATGAGCCAGGACAGGTGGCGGCAACGAGCGCAGCTGACGCTACAAACAACCAAGAAATCGAAGTTGAAGCACCAGCAACACTCGAAGACCCGGCCTGGCCAAGACCTTTTCTTCGATTCCTAATCGAAGGAACCCTACCACAAGACGTTGCAGAAGCCCGACGCATCAGTCGACGATCCAAAGCATTCACTGTAATCAACAGACAGCTCTACAAGCGCAGCATTTCCCAGGTCCTACAAAAGTGCATAGACGAGGAAGAAGACAAAGCCCTACTACTGGAGATTCACGAAGGCACCTGCGGGCACCATGCCAGCAATCGAGCACTCGTGGAAAAAGCCGTTCGAGCAGGATTCTATTGGCCAACCGCCATGAGAAACGGAGAGGATATTGTACGGTGTTGCATCGCGTACCAAAAATTCGCCCGCAGGCCGCACGCCCCAGCATCAGAACTCAAAACCATACCATTATCATGGCCATTCGCCACATGGGGACTCGACATGGTAGGCCCACTCAAGAAATCATCAAAAGGAGGAAGAACACACCTACTGGCCGCAGTCGGCAAATTCACCAAATGGATCGAGGCAGTACCAATCACCAGCCCAACAACCCTGACGGCAGTCAACTTCATCAAATCAATTATCTTCAGATTCGGAGTACCACACAACATCATCACAGACAACGGTACCAACTTCACAGCGGCAGAGGTCCAAAACTTCTGTAAAAAATTGGGCATCAAAATCACCTATGCATCAGTCGCACACCCGCAATCTAATGGCCAAGTGGAGAAAGAAAACGGTTTAGTATGAGGAGGAATAGAGAAGCGACTCCTGGCACCACTCGAGCAAGCCGCAGGCAACTGGATAGAAGAGCTCCCTGCAGTCCTATGGAGCCTGCGCACCACCCCAAATAGCTCGACCCAGTATACACCCTTCTTCCTGGTATACGGGGCAGAAGCAGTACTACCGCACGACCTAAAATTCGGAGCACCCAGAATCTCAGGGTACGAAGAAGAAGAGGCAGAAGAAGCGCTGGAGAACGACAAGGACACAACAGAAGAATCACGAGAAACAACCATCAAAAGATCCGAAGGATACCAGGACAAGCTGCACACATATCAAAGCAGTCGCCTGCGGACCAGATTGTTCAACAAATGAGACCTTGTGCTACGGCTAATACAGGAGAAAGTGCACAAACTTGCCCCACAATGGGAGGGGCCGTTCATCATCTCGGAATTCATAGGAGGAGGAGCATGCAGATTGGCAAATCCGAAGACCAATGAGGACGTGGGAAATCCATGGAATGTAGCGAACCTATGCTTGTTCTACCCATAGTCCCCTAAGCATTATCAAGACATCGGCAACAGCACCGATCGACAACTCATGTAAAAATTTGAAGGAATAAAGCAATGTTGCCCAAAACACCTTACAAGCACTCGGGGGCTCGAGCCTAGAACTCCCCCCGAGAGACGCTATCTTCGCAAACGCGACTTTTACTTAAAAGCACTCGGGGGCTCGAGCCTAGAACTCCCCCCGAGAGACGCTATCTTCGCAAACGCGACCTTTACTTAAAAGCACTTGGGGGCTCGAGCCTAGAACACCCCCCGAGAGATGCTATCTTCGCAAACGCGACTTTTACTTAAAAGCACTCGGGGGCTCAAGCCTAGAACTCCCCCCGAGAGACGCTATCTTCGCAAACGCGACTATTACTTAAGACCCAGGGGCTCAACCATAAAGCTCCCCTGAAAGAAGTTATCCTCGACAAAGACGCGACTCTCACCAAAAGACAAAGCCGAGGCAAAATAAAGTTGCAAAAGCGCACAATTCTTTAGTCTTCACCCGATCGCAAGCGATCGCCTAAAGACTCGGGGGCTACTTCCATCGGTAGGGCTGACGTGCACCCGATCTAGACTTGAATTTTTTTTCAAAGACAACTACAAACCGGTGAGACAAAAAATTCATAAAGCCTGCACTTGATTCTGCAAATCAAACGCAGCCTCGGGGGCTACTCCCATCGGGAGCGCTGGCGCGCACCCAAGAAGACAACTCTCATTACAAAGGAGTCGAAGACATTCTCATTACAAAGGAGTCGAAGAAAATGCTCATTACAAAGGAGTCGAAGACAATTCTCATTACAAAGGTGTCGAAGACAATTCTCATTACAAAGGAGTGAAAGGCATTCTCATTACAAAGGAGTCGAAGACAATTCTCATTACAAAGGAGTCGAAGGAATTTCATTACAAAAAGTTGAAACGACACTTTGCCGTTACAGAAGGACCTGCGGAACTACAAGCTGGGCTACATTCAAACTTCTACATGTGTGCTCATGCTGAGATAATTGGCATTTTCGTGCCACAGCCCGGCGGGCATCATCACAGACAAAGTAGAAGCCCAGCCGAAGAAGAAGAAGCTCGCTGTCCTCCAGTTCTACAAGGTGCCTCGCCTACTGCCGCTGCCGCTTGACGATTGGCTTGACGTCCAGTTCTTCCTTAGAACTAGAAGAGAAAACACCATCGCCCGAGGGATCAGCCGAAGACGAAGAAACGGGAGGAGCAGACGAACCACCACTCGAGCCATCAGAATCGTCGCTGCTCGCTTCCTCACAGTATGGCTCCAGACGATTTCCCCCAGCATCAAACGCACGGATAATAACAATATCTTCGCCATCAAAATGACAGCAAAGGCTGTCCCCTCCGCGCAAATTCAACTGAAAAGAAAACGTCCTCCAGCCAGACCCAAGGAAGATCAAGGACGAACTATAAAATTCCAGCTCCACCCAAGAAGAAAAACGAGAGCATCCATGAAGACGGAGCCAGAAGCCCTTCAAGCCATGCTCAGAAGCAATGGAGGCAAACAAGGCAGGAAGAGGAATTCGGGCAGCATTCCGCCCAAGAACATGCAAAAGAAAATCATGGCGCCAAAATCCCTCCTCCATAGAGGAAGAAGAAGAAAGCGCCAACGCAGTACCATGACGCCCACCACGTGAGGAGCGAGGGGTGCGGCCACCACGACCACGGCGGCCACGACCTCGCCCTACAACACCACGGCTCGCCCAGCTACACATCTACCACGTTTGGGCGCCATCCGAAGAGGAAGAAAATGAAGGGAAAGATGCGAAGAATGGATGCCAAGGATGGGAAACCAAAGGAAGTACTTATAGCACAATCCAAGGGCAAACCAGGAAAAACACACAGAAGCCCAGGCGACGCCATCATTACACCAAAGACCAAACGGACCAAGCGTTATGAATTCCAAGACGAAGATGCCTTCACACGGTCAGCATTATTTACAGGACGCGTCAAATCTCGCTTGTTTCCCATACAAGCCTCAGAAACCCAACAGGTAACAAACAACACGACGTCCAAATCATCATTATGATGGCTCAGAAGATGTGACGGATCAAGAAAATCAAGCATCGTCATACGTCATCAAACAGAACGACAATGCATCCCAAAGGGAAAGAATAAAGGTAAAAACAGTTGGAAAGATCCAAACGATTCCACGAGCCAGCCATACGTCTAAATTTTCTGACTATAAAAAATTCTTACTACCATCGGGAGTACCCTTTTGAGTCCGTGTGCTCCCTCACCCAGAAGGCAAAGACGTGCTCGAGTGATCACTCGCACCAGCAGAAATAACATACTCTCAGAGTTAGGGTGCTCCCTCACCCCAAGAGCAAAAAAGCATTCGAGTGACCACTCGCCCAACAAAAAAAGATTCAGCCATTCAGCAAACATGACTTACTCGCACACTCGACGACATTCCGAGTGGGTGCTATCTTATTTTCCTCGCCTGAGTTCGCTGCAAACTCCGTGAGTGACGACTAAAACAGCTCACTTGATTGTTTATTCAAGTTGGGTGCATTGCTAAATCAGGCTCCGTGCCTCAACAAAAACGATTATGCATGGGCTACGACACACTCTACCCAGATGCCACGCAAGCTTAGCATGTCGTTAAGACCCCGCTGCGCAGAAAGACCGGGCCGGGACTTGCGGCAGAGCGATTTCACTCCCGACATTTTCCATGTGCTTGCTAGATAGAAAGAGCCGAGCGGACGCGCTCAGGCTATGTGCTTAGACTGGCGGCAATTAATCCTATAAGACCTGTAGCGGCATGACTTTGCTTGACACCAGTGTTCCAAGTTCATGTCGAGGGACATGAGCTTGATCGGGCTACTGTGGTATTTGTCACTAGAAAAATTCACCAAGGCTCGACCAGTCGACTCCTTGGGCCCTTTCAGCTTAGCAATCCCTCAAAACAGATATTGTCATGGCTCAAAACTGCTAGCGACCCGTGGCAATACCACACTTACAAACAATAATGCGCAGATGAATTCGAGTCCCTGCGCGACTCTTAGAGTCCCCCAAGCACTCGGGGGCTACTAACGAGGGGGTGACCCCACGACTCCTACATGTGAGACTACCTGGTGCGTGTGAAGACAAAAGGCCCGCTGGGAAGCTACGACAGGTGTAAGGCCCGATATGCGGTACTGTTCCAGATCTAGGTGTTTCCACCCAGATCCGGGGACGAAGCACATATCGATCCAACCGCGACATATGACAAAGCCATATGCCCCGGATTTCCAACATGATATCACAACATTACAGATACAAGGATACAACATCTCATACAATCGGCATACAACTGCCTCAAATACAATACAACAACGGAAGATACATGTCTGAGTACAGACTAGAAGCAAATGCCTAGTGGCAAGGAGAAAAGCATCAATCCCATAACCACACGGGTCCAGTCCCTCCGCCAGGATCCGCCTAACTAGTCGTCGTCGAGTCTCCACGTGAAACGTCGATCACCATACCTGTTGTCGATCAAGAACCCTGAAAAGAGTTTGGGGGTAGTATCATGAGTACAGAGGTACTCAGCATCCAACTCTAGTGGTCATCTGACCCAGCAAGGACTTCATCACTCGTCATTCTAGGACAACTAGTAGTTTACGGTAAGGAAGGGGTAAGTTGTGAGGTTGCTGCCGCACTAGCATTTATGATGTGGCTAACGATCTAGAGAGTAAGACAAGAACCCAAGCATTCGATGAGGAATCGCCTCCAACAAGTCTTGCTATCAACTACTTACGCAAGCATAACACATATCCTATCCTTGTCCTCCTCTTCGCATCCCGACGAAGAAGAAGCCGTCAAGGCACACACACACGTTGATCAAATTATATTAAGATTATCTCAGTTGTTGTTGTCTATGAACAAGGAGTAGGTCTCAAGTCGTCCATAACCGTGGACACGGCTTCTCGAAAAGATTTAACCCTGCAGGGGTGTACCAACTGCCCATTACGAGGCTCCGCACGCACGCCCATCTCTCTCAGTTGCTACCCATCACAGGCAACCATTTTATGATTTAGTTCCAAGAGATCCGAAACGTCAAGTCCCTCTAACTAACAACGAACAAATCCGGGTGGCCTCCGGTGAGACGATATCCAGCTCAAGAGCCGGCCGCTCTCTCGATCTGGTCTCTACCGTATGACTCCAGGTTTGGATTGCCGGTTAATCACACATGGGACACCGGGTCCTCAGCCGGTCATGATGGGCCAGCAAGGGAACTAAGTCCTCACTGGTCTGGGTTATTTTAAATAATATCTGCCAGGAGCTACCCGACAGACACACACACGGTTTTCAAACGGTAAATCAGCTTGGGCCACCACTAGAAATGTTTGAAGCTAGATAGGTAAGAAAAGGGGACCCCGTAAAATCCCACACGCGGTTAGGCACGCTCAGTCTTAAAACCAATACCCGGAACTCGGGTCCTAGGTGACTCGAATGGAACCAAGCGTCGGGGCGGGATAGCCTAGACCTTCCATCCTTCGTCGAATATAGTCAACATTTATAATAATCATATCATCAACAACAACATAATAATGTGATATCCCAACCCAAAGAGTAACAGGGTAACATCGTAGCATCCTAAGCATGCATACTAAGCAGGGGCTGAGCACCGAGCAATAGTAACATAGCAGTACAAGGTTTGCTGGGAGGGGACATGGCTGTATCGGTTTGAAAGAGGCTGTAAACATGTGGTAGGATCAAACATCGAACCTAACCTATACTAGCATGCAAACTGCTGGTTGAAATAGAATGGATCATAAGTAATGTATAGTCCTTGCCTGTTGATAAGTCGGGTTCCGAAGGTGTAGTCGATCGCAAGCTCGCATCGTCTCCGAGAGGTACCCGCGGGAGCACACAAGAAGTAAACACTGGAAAGCAATCAACGGTGCACTACTATTACTACGGAGCAATACAAGATCAAAGAGACAACACAAGGTACGGCAACGCAATACGGATCTATCGTCGAGGACGGTTACTAACGATTTAAGTGGGGTACTCGTCACACACGACGAATACCGCACGTTTACGGTGGTTCATGTTGTTTAGCTACAGGTGATCAAACAACGGTTATTAACATGGCAACTCAAGCAAGCATGGCATAGCACACAAACATGGCAAGAGGTGAAGCACAAAGTAAACTATCTATGCTAGTCAATTTAAGTGAGGCACAACCTAAACATGGCATAACACTAAGTGCCGCACGACGATTAAAACATTTGGTACTGTTCTGTACTAAACCATATTTTAGGTTGGTTAACAACAGCAAAAAATAGCATAAAGACAAATAACATGAAAAACTAATCAAGTTACATATAAAGAACACCCCAAACGGAGTTACGGTTAAAAAGATACAAGCAAAACAAGTTACGGGCACAAGCTGTATAAACAGGGGTAAATCTATATGCAAAAGTGCAGCAACATGACATAGCAATAAATGGGATGAAAGTAGACATGATGCTTAACAATATGCAATTGGAACCACTCAATTCCGATAAACGGTCGCGACACACTCGTCGACCGAAGTTGCAACAAAATAACAGTTTCAGCAACAGCAGCACAATAACATCAGGATCACCACTTTGGAGCAAGATATAAACATGATGAAGCAAGAAAATATGGCATGTGAATGCATGAAACTGAAGTAGAAACATTTATTAACTCAACGCAAAAGGAATCAATGCAATAGGCCTCATGGATTTGTTACAATCATCATGCAAAGTTGCAACAAAATAATAACAGCAACACATAACAGAAATTTGTAGCAGTTTAACGGCCTGATGCCCACTTTAGCACACAACTACACAATCAAGATGAGATCAAATCCAAATGCTCACAAACGATGAATTAAAGTACACGCAATTCTGAGCAACTTTCGTTTTGGGGGCACGTTCATCGGAGCTACGGATTAACGGGAAATCGCAACGCAAAACGGAATCAGCAGCACAGTTTTCCAACACTTAGCAAAAATTCCAGGCAGGGAGTTAGAAAAAAAAAGGGATCGACCTCATCGGGCTGAGGCCCACTTGCGGCCTGGTCGGCTTGGCAGGGGAGCTGGGCCTTGGCTGGATCTGGGCCTGGTTCGCCCTGGTGGGCCGCTACAGGCTGGCCAGCCCACGCTGGGGGAGGCGACCGGCCGGCTCGCTCCCGAGCGGTTGTTGGTGGCGACGGCGCCGTGCGCCGGCTCGACGCCGGTGGAGCTACGGTGGGGCACGGGACGCCGGCAGGGCGCGACTTGGAGGCGGACTGGCGGAGGAGACCGGAGGAAGCGCCGGTGGGGTCGCCGGGGTGGCCGTGGCGCGCGACGGCGCGTGCTCGGGCCGACGGGGCGAGCTCCTAGCCGAGGCCTCCATGGCGCGGCTGCTCGGTGGCTCCGGCGAGCTCCTGCGGGGAGGGATGCAGAGGTGGTTAGGCAGGGAGGAGGAGAGGAGAAGGAGGGGCGCGGAGGAGAGGGAGGAGAGGAGATGGCGTCGGCGGCCGTGGCTGCTCCGGCGGCGGGCCGGTGGCCGGAGGCGGCCTGGTCGGGGCGCAGAGGTGAGCCCACGGGCACGGGCAGGGGCGGTTGGTGGCTCCAAGGGGTGACGTGGCATATTTCTGGCCGTCAGATCGGCCGATCTGATGGTCCAGATCTATTGGGCTGGATCCAGATCTGGGAGGCTAGGTTTTGGTGCGAAAATGGTGCTATTTTTGGGCAAAATGGAGGGGCGTGGCTGCAAATTTGGCTCAGGGAAACCCTAGAAAGGGGTGGGAGTGTGGTGGTCTTTATATAACCTCGGTGGCTGGCAGTTTGCAAAAACATCATCGGTTTTTCTCTCGCGCGCGCGGTGTTCACGTTTCTGACCGCCGGGGGTCCGCAGTACCTCCGATTCAGGTAAAACTTCGAACTGCGCGATCAGTGCGTCGAGCCGGAGGCGTTCACCTCGCGCTGGAACCGTTCCGAAAACACTTTCCGGCGCGCTATAAAAATAACCCGTTTAATTATTAAACGGGGTTTTCGTTCCGTTGGCTGCGGCTGGTCTCGTGCGGTTTTCGCGACGGTGATCGGGTGAAACCCGGTGTCGCAAAGGTCGAGTGTCAGGGTGGCAAAGGTCGGTCTCCGTCCGATACGAGATAAGAGGGGGAAAATAATCGCCGATCGATAGATCGGGGATGAAAACACCGCAAACAATTCAGACAATCAAACAATTCACACCGAAAACAAAATTTTTAATTTTTGTGAAAACTGGGCTGTTACAACAGGCCCACGATTGGCCCAACCAAGCATCGACATAGGAGTCCGCGACTAACATGGAAGGTGCAACTTGGCGTACAAGGCATGACTAGAATTAGGAAACTACCTATGTAACCTAGCAAGGACTCCCCGAGACTTAGCCTAGTATATAAAGGCTAGGAGGGGAGACGTCCAGATCATCTCAATACACATCTACTCATCATAGCCTTGCGAGACTCTTCTTGGACTCCATTGTAATCACCCCCTCACGTGATAATATCGAGCAGGAAGTGCTTCTCCTTTTAGCCAACGAGTATCGTCCAACCTGTGCCTATCTCTATGACTAACTCAGGGTCCCTGACCATGGGATTTTCCGGGGTTGATCGCCGTCATTCACCGAGGAAAATTTGCTGCTATCTACATCATAACCTTCCACTTGGGGTAACCAACGAGGACGTGTTATCTACACCCATCAAGCGAATTTCTGGCGCCGTTGCTAGGGACTCCATCCTACAAGATAGGGGAGTTGAACACTATCTTTTACCTATGCTTTTTAGTCTTGTTAGTTTAGTTTCTAGTTTTTGCTTTTGTGTCTTATATCAAAAATCCAAAAAGTAGTATGTCTAGTCCCTTACTTTCCATCAATGTCTAACTTCTCTGAGACCAGATCTTATTGGCATGGAGGATTCACTGAGGATCAACAAGAATATTACAAGGAATACCTCTTGTCTCAAAAAGGGATACACTTATGGAGACGAATACATCAATCGTATGAGTATGCTAGAAATTTGTGCTCAATATATGATATATCTGTCTGCAGGGATGAATCTTGTTGCTTTATGAGGCATAAACACCTTGCTTTCCAATGTGAGTACAATGATGATGAAACCTTAGCTTCTTATGCTAAGGTAAATTATGATTTTTATGATGCAAAACAAATAGAAGAATTTGTTTCTTTTAAGGTACCTATGAAATTAATTCTTTTCTTGAAAATATTGATGATGCCCCTTACAAATCTGAGAGCCTTTCTATATTTCAGTATTGCATTGAAAATTACAATGAATTTTTTTAAATTACTGACTATCTTGAGAGAATCTCTCCTCCAAAGGAAGAGACTAATGCTTCGCAGGACTCTATGGAAGAAGAAGTTGCTGAAACAAGAAGCTCCTTGGATGAAAAGAGGAGGAGAGTGATGAAAAAAAGGAGGAAGAATGGTGTCATCCATGCCTACCTTCTAATGAGAGTAACTTTGTTACTCTTACTTTATATGATTGCCCTCTATTCTTACCAAAGGAGGATGAATGCTATGCTGATGAGTGTTATGATCCTATGTATTCTTTTGAAATATCCCTTTTTGATGAAGTTGATGCCTTCTATACTTGTGGCCATATGCCACTATGGATGATGTTTATGGAGATCAACTTGCTATAGTTCCTCATGTTAAGCATGAAATTGTTGCTATTGCACCCATAATTAATTTTCCTATTATCCTTTTGAATTCTCCAAATCATATTTCAGAGTACTTTGCTCTTATTAAGGATCATAGTAATGGGTTGCATTTATCTTATGATCCTAAAGACTTTATTGAAAATAATACACATGTGCTTGTAGGTCATGAACAACATGCTTTATGTGATTGTTATATTGTTGAGTTTGTTGATGATGCTACTGAAAATTACTTTGAGAGAGGAAAGTTTGGTTGTAGAAACTTCCATGTTACAAAAACACCTCTCCTTATGATGAAAGTTTTGAAGTTTTTCTTATTTTACCTTCCTATGCTTGTTACTTTGTGCCTTCATGATTTATTTGTATACAAGGTTCCTATGCATAGGAAGTGGGTTAGACTTAAAAGTGTTTCATATTTTCTTCTTGATGTTCTCTTTTGATTCAATTCTTATTCTTGTGAGAGCATCTTTTATAATCTTCATGCCTAGCTGAAAGGCATAAAGGAAAGCGCTTATTGGGTTAGACTTAAACTTTAAGTTTTTAGTGGCCTGATGTTTTTTACTACTATAGCAACATAATTGCATCTTTATTTTCAAGCTTTGTGCCAAGTGTAGCCTCCGATTTCAAGAAAAATCAAAAGTTGTGACATGCTGTCCAGAAAACAGAATCTGTTTGCTCCATTGCAAAAATTCTTAAAAATCACCAGATCATCTTTTTGATCTGAATTGTTTTGACAGTATGGTCTATACAATTGACGTTCGGTGGTATGTTCTGAGTTTTTTTATTTGAGTTGCAGAACTTCCCCTAAAAAATATTTACTACCCGCTGGTCTATTTTTCCCAGTTTCTGCCCTTTTTTCATTTTCACCGTTTTGCAAATCTTAAGCTTAATTTTTCTTTGCAAAAACTTTTTGGGAATCTTGATAAAAAGTAGCCGTTCATGGAAATCTTGAGTTCCTCTAGAGTTAAATTATTTTATTATGGGCACTAACCCCTCTAATCAACATATGTTGTGTTTCTTTTGAAGGGAGTTTTCAAGTGTGCGAAGGAAGATGATGAAAGAAGATCCGGGAGTGTAAAAAGCTCAAGATTGGGGATGCCCCCATGCACCCCAAGAAATATACAAGGAGACTCATGCGTCTAAGCTTGGGGATGCCACCGTGCATTCCCTTCTCCATCAACAATCATCAGTTCGTCCTTCTCCACACTATATTTTTATCACTTCATACGTTATGTGCTATACTTGGAGCTTCTTGCATTTGGTTTTTAGTTTGTTTTCTTTTGCTTGCTTTCCATAACAAGTTGAATCTTAGCCTTCATTGGTTGGGAGAGAAACACGCTCCACTCCACCCTAGAACACAACATATTTTCCATGCTTATCTTGGTTGAGTGTTCTTTACTTTTTCTAGCTGCTATCATGTTTAGCTCATGTTTTCATGCTTATCTTTGTAAGATCTTTTATTTAGGTTGTTGCTTTTGGAACTCTCTTGAGTTTTCATGCTTATCTTGTTTAGAGAGTTGGCCTGTTGCCCTGAGTTTTGTGTCTTGACTTGAGTAGGTAATTGAGGTTGCAATTTGAGTATAGTAGTAACTTGCAATAGTTTTGAGGTATTGATCTGAGTAATGTTTGGACTTTTGTGTGTTAAGAGCTCAAGCCTATTAGTGATAGGTGTCGTATTTTGGGAAATCCGTGCTTATTTTCGAAAACTACAAATATTTAGTTGAGAACTCTAGCTAGTAGATGGACCGCTAACCTCTGGAGGGATTGTAATATATAGAGTACCCTCAAGTACCATGGGTCGATGATGCACAAGGATAACCAAACCCCCATACACTCCTCCTCGGGGTACTTGTCTCTTTGTGAACCTCCTGATTAGATAGAGAGTTACCGATAATAAGTGGATTAGTTTCTTTCACAAATGTGAGTATTCGGTTGTTGGCAGTTCCACCATCCAAATTTTGCTAGCCTCTTAGATACCGTGCATTGCCCTTTCTCACCTTGAGAGTTGGCGCATACCTCACTGGTGCATCCAAAACCTTGGCATGATACGCTCTGTCATCATAACGTCATTATAACGTTCCTCAAAATAGCCACCATACCCACATATCAAGGCATTTCCATAACCTTTCTGAGATACATTGGCATGAACCATCCAACATCTCATAGCTTGATCTTCATGTCATACATGCTTTTTCTTGATCGAGGAGCCGCATGCTAGTTGGGCCTTTCCTTTATAATTGCTACATGACGCGCTAGTATCATTGCATATCTTGCTACATTGGAAGATGCATACATTTGCATACATCATGACAGTTTTTCAGTTTTTTTTATGTTGAGTACTTCTTATAAAGTCTGTGACCTTCTATATCCTTGTAAAATATAGAGTGTTTCCTTAAACGTGAGGAAAAAATCCCAAAGATGACACAATTAAAAGATCCCAAAGAGGATACAATTAAAAGATCCCAAAGAGGACAAATGAGAGATAAATAGGAAGAGCCAATGAGGCCACAACAATACAAAAAATTGAAAAAATAAAGAAAAAATAAAAGAAAAAGAGAGAAGGGGGCAACACTACTATTACTTTTGAAAGGTCCACACTCGTACTCCAAAGTAATATTTGTACTACATAGAGAGTTTCATATCATTCATGCATAATTTTGTGGGGATCCTTACACAATAGAACTTGGCTTGTATATTCCAATGACGAGCCTCCTCAAATGAGCTCTAGGTCTTCTTGAGCAAGCAAGTGGGATGAAACCCCACTAGTTCCATTGGAGAGCTTCCCATAGCTCATATGTGCATCCGTTGCATGGTAATCCCTACTCTTCACATCATATCTATCATTTGGCTTTCTCTCGCCTATGATTGTCCTCATTGATCTGAGCCTTTCATACGTTTTTGTCTTCCTTCCCCATCATTATTCTATTTGCCATACTAAGTGCCAACATATATTTCTCGCGCTCATTCATTGCATGAGTGCTCAAAGTCGAAAGGGAGAGGACCAGTTTAACTTGTGCCTGACTAGTGGTCTGGGGACGAGTTATAATAAGATCCCAAAGGAGATTAAGTGTGAAGTTTTAGTAGATTGAGTTCTCAATTAACTATATAGTATTTTCGTGCTCTAAACCCATATCCCACTTCTTACACGCAAACACCATTTGGAGACATTCGAGTCACAGATAGAGAGAGCTCTTGCACCTTTATTTTCTTGGTTTGCTAGTTTCAATACTAGATATAGACTCTTGACTGTTATTGACTTGACTTGAATTACATACCCTTCTTGCTTTACTTTAAATTTCAAATATTTCTTGGTATCCTGTCACCACAGAAACTATCTTTGTTATCATTTACCTGCTCGAGGACGAGCGGGAATTAATCTTGGGGATGTTGATATGTCCCAAACGTATCTATACTTTCTGCTTCTTCGATTCTTTTATGGGTGACTTTGCTATATGTTTTGCTACACTTTCATACCTTTTCAAGATATTTGGACTAATGTAATGACTCAGTGCCTCATTGCCAGTTTCTGTCTGATATTGTTCGTGCATTGCAGGAAAATACCAATATTTAAAGTGCTCGGAAAAATCAGGAAAACACATATAAAAAAATCGGCAGATCAGAAGACTCCAGAAGCCCGAAGAGGAGCCGGAGGGGCTCCCCCCTCACCAGTGATACATCCCAAACATATCTGCAATTTATACTTGTTCCATACTCTCTTAGGTGACATTACTATGTGTTTTCCTACACTTTCATATCTTTTTACACATATTTGGACTAACCTACTAACTCAGTGCACCCAGTGCCAGTTTCTATCTGCTGAAGTCTGTGAATTGAAGGTTTTTACCAATATTTGCAGAGCTCCAAAAATTCCAACAAAAATGTATAAAAAAATCAGCGCAAAAGGAGCTTCATGAAGCACCAGAGGTGGCCAGAGGGGAGCCATGGCCCACCTAGGCGGCTACCTGGCGTGGCCCCCCTCCTGGCCGTGCCACCAGGACGCCTGGGGGGGTCCACCCCCTGGTGTCCCCTTCGGCCTATATTTACACCCCGTCACTAAAACCCTCAGAGAGAACCCCGCATCACGATTTTCACCTGTGTTCTGCCGCCACCTTGCTTCCATGATCGGGAGCACCAGAAGACCTCTTCCCGACACCCTGCTGGAGGGAGGATTGACCTTCGGGAGCTTCTCCACCACCATGAGCGCTACTCGGATGTGCCGTGCATAGTCCCCCCTGGACCATGGGTCCATGACCAGTAGCTATGTGATGTATTCTCTCCAATCTTGTGCTTCAATTCTTAGCCCTTGTGAGCCACCCTACATGATCAAGGCATCTATGTAGTTCTTTCTGCTGTGGCTATGTTAGGTTTGCTGGGATCTGATGGATTATGAAATTATGTTCAGATTGTGATGAGTTATATATTTGGTTCTCTTTTTATATTTTGTTCTTGAGTAATTCTTGCTTGTTTTCTGTTGCTTTTTATTGCTTTGGCCAAGTAGTAGATAGTAAATCCAAGAGGGAGCGTTATGCTTGATAGTGGGTTCATGCTCCCCCGATGTCGAGCTTGCATGACAGAAACATGAGACTAGGGGATGTGCTGTTTACACCAGGGAGAAAAAAAGATGCTTGTAATCGTGGTTGCAAGGATTGTTTACCTTACGCAAAGTTTGTTAATGCAGTTGTCTGTTGCTTTGGGTGTACACTTTGGGTGGGGCCCGTAACTTAATACAAGCGAGATGTTCTGGATAGATATATCAAGGTGGATGATTAGTGAGTAGATGCAGTGGGACTTTGGTCTACTTGTCCTGGCGTACTGCCCATACTTTTGAGCCTCTAACTTTCTTTGCAGAATAATTAGCATTTCGGTGCGTTTATAATTCTGTCAATTGCCCATCTGTAATTTGTTCACCCAACTTAGCTATTTTATCGTCTTTTGGGAGAGAGAAATCACTAGTGAACTTCATGGGACCCTGGTCCATATTTCCACCCCTTTTTACACCTCAACTCTTTACTGCTTTATTTCCTTTCAGTTGTAATCACCACTATTATTTCCCGCTTGTGTTTTGATCCTTTGTAAACAACAAGACCGGAGAGACAACATCTCTGTACTCGTTGGGAGCAAAGTTACTTGTTGTGAGTGAAGGTCCAGGTTAAGGGAGCAATATCATTCAGACGACGCTTTGCTCGCTTCACCACCTTCTTGTCGTCCTTGGAGTCCTACTGGAGACATAAACCCTATCCTCTACGTTAGGGGATATTTGGTAGTAGGCTACTTCCAACCTTCCACTTGGGGTAACCAACGAGGAGCACTACTTCGGTGCCATCAAGAGAATTTCTAGTGTCGTTGCCGGGGACTCCAATCTTCAAGATAGGGGAGTTGCACACAACCTTTTACCTTTTATTTTTAGTCTTGTTAGTTTACTTTCTAGTTTTTTCTTTAGAGTCTTATACCAAAAATCACAAAAAAAATTAGTTGCCTTGTTTCTAGTTGTTCCTTTTGTTTAGTTAATCATGTTAGGGTTTGGTTCTTTGAGCGAATCTAAAGTTTTAGATTTCCATCAAACTAATGGAGAAAATATAAAGAAAGCTTGGGATAGAATTTCTGAAGCACACAAAAGAATTAGTCCTTGGATACCTACAAAAATTGTGCTTAGAAATTTGTAACACGGTCTTTTTAGATGGTGCAAACACTCTCTTGATATTATAGCTGAAGGAGATTTCTTAGAGTGTGATGAAGCTAGAGCTCTTGATATTATATATGGTCTATCTATTTACTTTGTTTATGATCATGGTTTTGATATTGTCATAGATAGACTTGCTACTATTGAAAAAAGAATAGATGCTTTAGACTTGAGAGAAGGAGAGAAACCCAAGACCAATAAGAAAGAGATTTTGGAGATAGATGATGATTGGGAGCCCTTTGTTAGAATAGGCATCTCTAACCAAGACTTCCTTGCTTATTGTGATATTGGATCCATGGTTTCTACAATGCCAAAAGTTGTTTAGGATTCTCTAAACCTTTCAAACATGATCACTCTTTCATCTTATCATGAACATTCTAATGGAGATGTTTCTAAGATCCAGGGAAAGGTAAAATATGTTCAGGTTAGGATGTTGAAAAGTAATGCAATGGTTGACTTTTTCATCATGGATCCAAACCAAGGAAACATAGTGCTTGGAAGGACTTCCTCTGAGCCATGAAAGGCTTCATTGATATAGCTAATGGATAAATATGCCTACGTAGGAAGGCTAAAGGTACGTACCTCTTTCCTAAGAGAAATAAGGATGACCTTCTTGAGGAACCATTTGAAGGTTTTTGTAATTCTGATGACTATGATGATTTTTGATTCCTCTTTTTGCTTCATGCCTAGCTAAAGGGCATAAAAGAAAGTGCTTATTGGGAGGCAACCTAAAATGTTTTTACTTTTAGTTTTAGTGGTCTTGATGCTTGTTACGACTGTAACAACATCATTGTATCTTTATTTTCAAGCTTTGTGCCAAGTTTTAGCCTCCAATTGCAAGGAAGTTCAAAAGTTGTGACATTCTATCCAGAAACAGATTCTGTCTGCTTGACGGAAAAAGTCACGATAAATCACTAGATCATATTTTTGATCTGATTTTTTGACAGTATGGTCTATACAATTAGCTTTCTGGTGTCTGTTTTGAGTTTTTTTGATTTGAGTTGCAGAAGTTCTGCTAGTCTGTTTTTCACAGATTCTGCCACGTTTTGCGTTTTCGTCATTTTGCAAATCTTAAGCTTACTTTTTCTTTGCAAAATCTTTTTGGCACTCATGAGAAATAGTAGCTCTTCATGAAAATATTTATTTCCAGTGGAGAAAAAATATTTTATTATGGTTACTAACCACTCTAATCAGCTTATGATGAGTTTCGTATGAAGGGAGTTTTCAAGTATGCGATTGAAGATGATGAAAGAAGATTTGGGATTCCCCCATTCAACCCCAAGAAATATCCAAGGAAACTCAAGTGTCTAAGCTTGCGAATGCCCCGATGCATCCCCTTCTCCATCAACAATCACCAGTTCTTCCTTCTCCATGCTATATTTTTATCTCTTCATGTGTTATGTGCTACACTTGGAGCGTCTCACTCTTTACTTTTTAGTTTGTTTTAGTTTTGCTTGATGTTCATAACAAGTTGGACCCTAGCCTTCATTGTTTGGGAGAGAAACACACTTCACTCCACCCTAGAACACAACATAGGCTTGCGTGCTTATCATTTCTTTTTGTGCGTGTTTTTATCTTTTCATAGCTGCTGTCATGCTTAGCTCTTAGTTTTCATGCTTATCTTTTTAAGAGATTTTATTTAGGTTGCTTTTGAAACTATCTTGAACTATCAAGCTTATCTTATTTAGAAAGTTGGCTTGTTGCACTGAGTTGTGTGTCTTGCATGAGTAGGTAATTGAGGTTGTTATTATAAGTCTAGTAGTAACTTGCAATAGTTTTGAGGTATTGATTTGAATAATGTTTGGACTTTTTGTGCCAAGATCTTGAGCCTATTAGTGATAGGTGTCGTATTTTGGGCAATCCATGTTTATTTTCGAAAACTACAAAAAAATTAGTTGAGAACTCCAGCTACCCTCACATACCATGGGTCGAGGATGCGCAAGGATAACCAAACCCCCATACACTCCTCCTCGGGGTACTTGTCTCTTTGTGAACCTCCTCATTAGATAGAGAGTTACCGATAATAAGTGCATGAGTTTTTCGGACTAATGCGAGTATTCTATTTTCGTCACTTCCACCTTCCATATTTTTCTAGCCTCTTCGGTACCGTGCATTTCCCCTTCTCATCTTGAGAGTTGGTGCATACTTCGCCGGTGCATCCAAACCCTTGGCATGATATGCTCTGTCATCATAAACCTCCTTATATCTTCCTCAAAATAGCCACCATACCTACCTATCAAGGCATTTCCATAGCCTTTATGAGATACATTGCCATGCAACATCCATCATCTCATGACTTGATCTTCATGTCATACATGCTTTTGCTTGATCGAGGAGGCGCATGCTAGTTGGGCTTTGCCCTAATCATTGCTACATGACGTGCTAGTATCATTTCATATCCTGCTACACTGGCAGAGGCATACATTTGCATACATCATGATAGTTTTCCTTTTTCTTTATGTTGATTACTTCTTGTAAAGTGTGAAGATCTTCTATATTCTTGTAAAATATAGAGTGTTGCCCTTAAGTGAGGAAAAGATCCCAAAGAGGACAAAATAAAAGATCCCAAAAGAGGAAAAATTAAAATATTCCAAAGAGGACAAATGAGAGATAAATTGAAAGTGTAAGTGCATCAAGTGCCTTCCCCTTGAGGTATTGGAGTTTGATGTCAAAACGGTTAAGGGACTGATGTGTTTGTGAGTATACACAGGAGAACAATCCCTGATGAGGTGTTTAATCACCAATCGTGACCCCCCAAAATGTTGAGGAACATTGAAGAAAATGGTGCGTTTCCTGAAGAATGAAGTCGCGCAAAATCCTGAGGAAACAGGATCCTGAAGCATTCGGTTGAAGCGCTCGTTTGAAGCTGAAGCTAAAGACGATCCTGAGGACGTTCGCGCTGAAGACGAAGTTGAAGCGTATTCATCGTTAAGACTTTTTATATTTCTTGAGTCATAGGAAACACCGCACTGTTTGAGGGGTTGAAGAAAACGAGTTCCGAAGGTCCGAGGAAGTGCTCAGTTAGGAATCCTGAAGAAAAACCCTGAGGAAATCTCCTGCAGTAGAAGTTCAGTCCTCGGGTGTCTGAGACGTTGTTCTTCAGGACACTGAGGAATCTGTCTTCGGTTGAGGAGTCTGGATACTGCGAGTGCAGTTCTCCTGAAGAGTTTTCTCCTGCAGTAGAAGTCCGGTCCTCATGTGTCTGAGACTTTGTTCTTCAGGACACTGAGGGAACTAACTTCGGTTGAGGAGTCTGGAGAGAGAATACTTTGACCGTGCCACGTGTTGCGTGGTGAGAGGCTAGAACCTGTCTAGCAACGGTCTGTTCCGAGGGCATGAGAGTAATTGCATGCATGGGCATTTATGTCCATTCACCTCGGGTTGCTCCGCGGCTATAAATAGCCACCCCCAGCCCCATTTGTGGGCTGGCTGCTCCAAGAGGAAAACTGACACTTGTCATTTGAGAGCAACCCACCTCTGAGGAAACTGAAGAACCTTTGTGAGGAAAACCACCAGCCTGAGTAGTTGAGCATTTATGAGGAAGTCGGTTCGAGTGATCCGAAGCTTTTTACTCTTGAAGACTGTGATCTTCCAGCCGGTGTAGTAGTCTTCAGTCTGAGGAAGTCAAGATGCAATTGTGACTTCCCGGAGTGACTGAGTCTGTGAAGGTTTCGGGAGTCTACCTTGAAGACTCACCTGAGTTATTGGACGGAGTCTGAGGACTTTAGTTCAAGGAGAACAAGGTGAAGACTATGTCTTCTGAGTTGAATCTCAGCCTCTCCAACCAGACGTAGAGTTGTCACAGCAACTTGAACTGGTCTACCAAACCAATGTCTTCAATTACTGGTGACATCTCTTCAATCTCTTAAGCTTCAGTATTATGTCTTCAGTATCTATGGTGACTTCCTGTGCTTCAGCTCTCCCTCTGCTATTTGTCTTCATACTATGGATCTGAAGCACTTCTGCTTATCTGAGTTGATTTATTTCCGTTGCATTATGATGTGCTGCCCTAATGATTACATTCTGCAAAGTTTTATTTCTTCATGATTTTGGTTACTTCTTCAGCTTCATGATTTCTTCAGTCCTGAAGAAAAACAAAATCCTGTAGTAAATTTGAAAATCTCCCATTCACCCCCCTCTGGTCGATATATTGCACTTTCAATTGGTATCAGAGCAAGGTACTCCCTTGTTCTGTGTGATTCGGTTTAACCACCTGGAGTTTTAGTTATGTCGACCTCAGGTACAATGAGCGTTGCCTCAAACTGCCCCATCTTCGATGGAACAGACTAGACTACCCATACTGGAAGAACAAGATGAGGATGCATCTTGAAGCCATTGACAAGGATCTGTGGGACATTGTTGATCAAGGCATCCCTGAAGAAAATCTGATGACTGCTCCGGATGTAGTCAAGAAAAACTGGCAGCTTGATGCAAAATCTCGAAGCATCATTGGTGGTCATCTCAATAAGGCTCAGTTCAACCGTATCAGTGGTCTGGATACTGCAAAGAAAATATGGACGAGACTGTCTAAAGTTAATGAAGGAGTCTCAGCTCAGCGAGACTCACGAATTGATACACTACGCAGTCTCTTCAATCGGTTCAAGAGGCTAGATAATGAGCACGTACAACAAACCTTTGACAGACTCACTGACATATCCAATGAACTTCAGGCTCTTGGTGCTGTTGATATCACAGATCATGAAGTTGTGAAGAAACTGCTGAGGTCACTGGATGACTCATTTGAGTTCCTATCACTGATGATTCAAGAAAGGCCAGACTTCAAGACTCTGGACCCTGCGGATATTCTCGAGCGCCTCAATGCTCATGAACTCAAGCTCTCTGAAAAACGAGACTTATACAGCTCCACGCCTAAGGTCCGCGCGCTAAAAGCTAGAGCACGAAGAGTGTCCTCTAATGAAGAGTCTGAGGCTGATACTGATAATCCTGAGACTCTCCGCCGTGAACTTGCTCTCCTTACCAGGAAGTTTCAAAGGTTCACGAAGAAGAATCGCTTCGGAAACTCCTCCAGGTCGTTATCAAGAAAAAGCAAAGATGATGACTCTGCCGAAGCTAGAAAGAGAGTTTGTCACAAGTGCAAGAAACCTGGGCATTACATCGCTGATTGTCCTCAACGGGAAAAAGAAGCTAAACTGAAGAAGAAGAAGAAAGGGAAAGATGAAAGTTCTGACGAAAAGACAAAGAAGAAATCCTCAAGATCTTCAAAGTCTACTGGATACCGGAACAGTAGCTCCCGTAAGGCTCGCGCTTATCTCGGGAAAGAATTGGACTCGGAAGAATCTGGTTCCAACCCTGATGCTGAGGAAGAATAATCTGAAGAATCTGAGGGTGTGGCTGGTTTGGCTCTTGCCACGACACTTGTCTCAAAGTCAATCTTCAGCACTGAGGACTCTGGCCCATCACATGCTGTTAATGAAGCTGAAGACATAACTCCTTCCTTCTGCTTCATGGCCAAGTCCTCTAAGGTATCTTCTTACTCATCATCAGATGAACCCTCTAATGAAGAACCTGATGAAAACTATGCTAAACTTGCTAAACTTGCGTCTAAGCAACAACGTGCACTTGAAAAGACTCAGATCTCATTAAACAAAAGTGATGATGTGTTGGTTGAGGAAATGACGAAGAATCAAAAGTTGACTGATGAATCGAAAATTCTTCAGTCAAAGTTTGATGACTTGTTCAATCGCCATGAGACACTCCTTACCGATCATGAAAAGCTATCTCATGAGTTCCTCATGAGGAAACAAGAAATTGAACGTGTAAGGATGTCTCATGACGATCTGAGGAAAGAAAATGAGTCACTCCTCTCGCAACAGATCATCATGCCACAAGAAGGATTCAATCATCCCTGTTTAAAATGCATTGAACGTGATCAAATCATTTCTGTGTCTAGTTCTTCAATGTCTTCAGACTCTGTTATCTCTATTACTTCTGTGGTACCTAACCCCTCATCTGAGGATACCATAGACATTGCTGAAGAAAATGCTAGGTTGAAGAATCTACTGGAAACAGGCATGTTCAAGAGTCTGAAAGGACATTAGACTCTCTGTGACATTCTCAAGAAACAGATCCTCAACAGAAACCCGAGGAAAGAAGACATTGCATTCACTCGGAGACTCAACCCTGATGGGTCTTACTGGAAACCTGAACAATATCCTGAGACCATCTGGGTTCGGGCAATGATGCCTCCTCCTGACCCCTATACCTTATCTGGTTATGATGCTGCTTCTTCAGATATGATGATTGAGTCATTTGACTCAAACTATAAATTTTTTAAAAATTGTAATGGTGAGGTATTTTCCAGATACATTGGAACTAACTGCAGGAACGGTCCTCCAGTCAAGCAGATCTGGGTGCCAAAGGACCTCATCACTAACCTTCCTGTGAATGCAGATGCAAATGAGCTGAGGATATCATCTGAGGACGATACCTCAAAAGGAAATGAATATAATCATGTATCTGCTAACCATTTTGTTCACAGGGAAGCTCCTCATAAAAATTCTTATTCATTTGTTTATCCTGATACTGTCATCACACACCCCATTAAGTCTCATTATCCTCATCAATCCTCATGTGCCTCAAGACCACCCATAAAGATGTGGGTGGTTAAGAACTAATCATCCGTGCAGGGACATGTCCTGAGGCAATTACAATTTATGCAGATCATATGCCCAGGACAATAACAAATGAGTCAGTTGAAGGATAATTATATTGTTTGATTTCATAGAATCAATCCTGAGGAACATCCTGAGGAATTAATTCTGATGAATCTTAAACTCCTCAAACTGAAACTGGCTCATAACTTGCTGTATGAGATACTAATTCATTTGCAGGAAAAGACTGAATGGGTGATGGATAGTGGATGCACAAATCACATGACTGGTGACAGAAGTCTTCTTATGGAATCATCACTAAGTCCTTCTTCAAAGAAAACCATCACCTTCGCTGATAAAGGTAAAAGTAAGGTATTGGGTCTCGGCAGAGTGGCTATCTCTCGAGACCAACACATTGATAAAGTCATGCTTGTTGAATCTCTTGGGTACAACTTGATGTCTGTATCTATGCTGTGTGATCTTGATCTCGCTGTTCTCTTTGGAAAACATGGTTGTATTGTCTTCATGGTTAGCGATAAATCCACTGTCTTTAGTGGGATTAGGAAAGGTGACCTGTATATTGTAGATTTCTCTGAAGGTCCTCAGGTTGCTACATGTCTCATGGCACGAGCCTCAGAGTGCTGGCTATGGCATCGAAGACTCGGCCACGCTGGAATGAGAAATCTTTAGAAGCTAGTACTGAAGAAACATGTCCTCGGGATTGAGGAAATCATATTCACAAAGGACCGGCTCTGTGGAGCCTGCGAAGCTGGAAAGATGACCAAGGCCAACCACCCAGCGAAGACCATCATGACCACTACGAGACCAATGGAATTACTTCACATGGATCTATTTGGTCCTCCAAAGTATTCGAGCTTTGGAGGTAATATGTATGGTCTTGTTATTGTTGATGACTTCTCACGATACACTTGGGTGCATTTTCTTCTCTATAAGTCAGGAACTCCAGCAATTCTTAAGTGCTTCGCTCAGCGAGTCATGAACAACTACAACCTGAAGATCAAGCACATTCGAAGCGACAACGGCACTGAGTTCAAGAACTTCGGTGTGGAAGAATTCCTCGATGACTTGGGAATTACTCATGAATTCTCAGCGCCATACACTCCTCAGCAAAATGGTGTTGTTGAGAGAAAGAATCGAACCCTCATCGAGATGGCTCGCACGATGCTGGCTGAGTACAATACTCCACTCAAGTGGTGGGCTGAAGCAATCAACACCGCATGCCACATCGTCAATCGAGTGTATCTTCATATGTTCTTCAATAAAACTTCATACGAGTTAATGATCGGTAAGAAACCAAATGTAAGTTACTTCAAAGTATTCGGTGCACCTTGATGGATACGTGATCCTCATCACGAGTCCAAATTTGCACCCAAAGCATGTGAGGGTTTCATGCTTGGTTATGGTATCAACTCGCACACCTACAGAGTCTTCAACATTAGTCATTATAAAATTGTTGAAACTGTAGACGTACGTTTTGATGAGTCTGATGGCTCCCAAAGAGAGCACCTGCCACATGATTTAGGTGAAGCACCACCTGAAGAACAGAGCAAGAAGATGGGTGCTGGTGACATCATTCCTGTGGATCATCCTGAAGAAATCCACGTACCTCCTGCTCCTGAAGAACACCCAAATCCTGAAGCGAATAATTCTGATGATGATCTAGATCCTGAGGCACCTGACACGCCTGAAGTTCCTGAAGCACCTGAAGCTGATGCAAACGAATCTGATAGCAGTGACGAAGATGCACCTCAAGATCATCCACCTCGACTTCCTCGTGTGGCAAATGAAGTTCAAGTGGACAAAATCCTCGCTGACATCAACCTACCAAGTCCTCTTACTCTTGCAAGAGCTAATCGTGTAGCTAACTTTTGTGGGCATTTCTCGTTTGTATCAATTTCAGAGCCCACCAAAGTCTCCGAGGCATTCCGTGAAGCTGAATGGATTCAGGCAATGCAAGACGAACTTCTTCAGTTCAAACTGAATGATGTTTGGGAACTAGTCAAACGTCCTGATCCTAGAGTTCACAACGTCATCGGCACGAAGTGGATCTACCGCAACAAACTTGATGCAGATGGACAAGTCATCGGGAACAAAGCTCGTCTCGTAGCTCAAGGATATACTCAAGTTGAGGGGATCGACTTCGGTGAAACCTTCGCTCCTGTAGCTAGACTTGAGTCTATTCGTATTATGCTTGCATTCGCTAATCATCATAATATCAAGTTATATCAAATGGATGTGAAAAGTTCCTTCCTCAATGGTAATATCGAGGAAGAAGTATATGTTGCTCAACCTCCAGGTTTCGAAGACGCCAAGAAGCCTGATATGGTGTACAGATTGAAGAAAGCTCTCTATGGACTGAAGCAAGCCCCTCGGGCTTGGTATGACACACTAAGGGACTTCCTCATCAGCAAGGGCTTCAAATCTGGTTCCCTCGATCCAACTCTCTTCACAAAACGATATGATGATGCATTATTCATATGTCAAATTTATGTTGATGACATAATATTTGGATGCACTAACAAGAAATACAGTGAAGAGTTTGCATTCTTGATGAGTGAACAGTATCAGATGTCGATGATGGGCGAACTGAAGTTCTTCTTAGGACTCCAAATTCGTCAACAACGCAACGGCATCTTCATCTCTCAGGAGAAGTACCTCAAGGAGTGCCTTAGGAAATTCGGGATGCAAGACTGCAAGGGCATCAAGACACCGATGCCTACAAACGGACAACTTGGCCCCGATGAAAATGGCAAGGAGTACGATCAAAAGGTATACCGCTCCATGATAGGTTCACTGCTATATCTATGTGCATCCAGGCCTGATATAATGTTGAGCGTTTGCATGTGTGCCCGATTCCAAGCGGCACCAAAGGAATCGCATCACCAAGCGGTGAAACGAATTCTTCGATATTTGGCTCACACCCCGTCGCTTGGCTTATGGTATCCAAAAGGCACACAGCTGGATCTCGTCGGGTACTCAGACTCAGATTATGCTGGAGATCGAGTGGATCGGAAGTCTACCTCAGGAACATGTCACTTCCTCGGACGTTCTCTTGTATGCTGGTCATCGAAGAAGCAGAACTGCGTCTCCCTCTCCACCGCGGAAGCTGAATACATTGCTGCTGGTGCAAGCTGCTCACAGCTTCTTTGGATGAAGCAAACCTGAAGGACTACGGCATCAACCTGAAGAAAGTACCACCACCTGAAGAACAGATCAAGAAGATGGGTGCTGCTGACATCATTCCTGTGGATCATCCTGAAGAAATCCACGTACCTCCTGCTCCTGAAGAACACCCAAATCCTGAAGCGAATAATTCTGATGATGATCCAGATCCTGAGGCACCTGACACGCGTGAAGTTCCTGAAGCACCTGAAGCTGATGCAAACGAATCTGATAGCAGTGACGAAGATGCACCTCAAGATCATCCACCTCGACTTCCTCGTGTGGCAAATGAAGTTCAAGTGGACAAAATCCTCGCTGACATCAACCTACCAGGTCCTCTTACTCTTGCAAGAGCTAATCGTGTAGCTAACTTTTGTGGGCATTTCTCGTTTGTATCAATTTCAGAGCCCACCAAAGTCTCCGAGGCATTCCGTGAAGCTGAATGGATTCAGGCAATGCAAGACGAACTTCTTCAGTTCAAACTGAATGATGTTTGGGAACTAGTCAAACGTCCTGATCCTAGAGTTCACAACGTCATCGGCACGAAGTGGATCTACCGCAACAAACTTGATGCAGATGGACAAGTCATCGGGAACAAAGCTCGTCTCGTAGCTCAAGGATATACTCAAGTTGAGGGGATCGACTTCGGTGAAACCTTCGCTCCTGTAGCTAGACTTGAGTCTATTCGTATTATGCTTGCATTCGCTAATCATCATAATATCAAGTTATATCAAATGGATGTGAAAAGTTCCTTCCTCAATGGTAATATCGAGGAAGAAGTATATGTTGCTCAACCTCCAGGTTTCGAAGACGCCAAGAAGCCTGATATGGTGTACAGATTGAAGAAAGCTCTCTATGGACTGAAGCAAGCCCCTCGGGCTTGGTATGACACACTAAGGGACTTCCTCATCAGCAAGGGCTTCAAATCTGGTTCCCTCGATCCAACTCTCTTCACAAAACGATATGATGATGCATTATTCATATGTCAAATTTATGTTGATGACATAATATTTGGATGCACTAACAAGAAATACAGTGAAGAGTTTGCATTCTTGATGAGTGAACAGTATCAGATGTCGATGATGGGCGAACTGAAGTTCTTCTTAGGACTCCAAATTCGTCAACAACGCAACGGCATCTTCATCTCTCAGGAGAAGTACCTCAAGGAGTGCCTTAGGAAATTCGGGATGCAAGACTGCAAGGGCATCAAGACACCGATGCCTACAAACGGACAACTTGGCCCCGATGAAAATGGCAAGGAGTACGATCAAAAGGTATACCGCTCCATGATAGGTTCACTGCTATATCTATGTGCATCCAGGCCTGATATAATGTTGAGCGTTTGCATGTGTGCCCGATTCCAAGCGGCACCAAAGGAATCGCATCACCAAGCGGTGAAACGAATTCTTCGATATTTGGCTCACACCCCGTCGCTTGGCTTATGGTATCCAAAAGGCACACAGCTGGATCTCGTCGGGTACTCAGACTCAGATTATGCTGGAGATCGAGTGGATCGGAAGTCTACCTCAGGAACATGTCACTTCCTCGGACGTTCTCTTGTATGCTGGTCATCGAAGAAGCAGAACTGCGTCTCCCTCTCCACCGCGGAAGCTGAATACATTGCTGCTGGTGCAAGCTGCTCACAGCTTCTTTGGATGAAGCAAACCCTGAAGGACTACGGCATCAACCTGAAGAAAGTACCACCACCTGAAGAACAGATCAAGAAGATGGGTGCTGCTGACATCATTCCTGTGGATCATCCTGAAGAAATCCACGTACCTCCTGCTCCTGAAGAACACCCAAATCCTGAAGCGAATAATTCTGATGATGATCTAGATCCTGAGGCACCTGACACGCGTGAAGTTCCTGAAGCACCTGAAGCTGATGCAAACGAATCTGATAGCAGTGACGAAGATGCACCTCAAGATCATCCACCTCGACTTCCTCGTGTGGCAAATGAAGTTCAAGTGGACAAAATCCTCGCTGACATCAACCTACCAGGTCCTCTTACTCTTGCAAGAGCTAATCGTGTAGCTAACTTTTGTGGGCATTTCTCGTTTGTATCAATTTCAGAGCCCACCAAAGTCTCCGAGGCATTCCGTGAAGCTGAATGGATTCAGGCAATGCAAGACGAACTTCTTCAGTTCAAACTGAATGATGTTTGGGAACTAGTCAAACGTCCTGATCCTAGAGTTCACAACGTCATCGGCACGAAGTGGATCTACCGCAACAAACTTGATGCAGATGGACAAGTCATCGGGAACAAAGCTCGTCTCGTAGCTCAAGGATATACTCAAGTTGAGGGGATCGACTTCGGTGAAACCTTCGCTCCTGTAGCTAGACTTGAGTCTATTCGTATTATGCTTGCATTCGCTAATCATCATAATATCAAGTTATATCAAATGGATGTGAAAAGTTCCTTCCTCAATGGTAATATCGAGGAAGAAGTATATGTTGCTCAACCTCCAGGTTTCGAAGACGCCAAGAAGCCTGATATGGTGTACAGATTGAAGAAAGCTCTCTATGGACTGAAGCAAGCCCCTCGGGCTTGGTATGACACACTAAGGGACTTCCTCATCAGCAAGGGCTTCAAATCTGGTTCCCTCGATCCAACTCTCTTCACAAAACGATATGATGATGCATTATTCATATGTCAAATTTATGTTGATGACATAATATTTGGATGCACTAACAAGAAATACAGTGAAGAGTTTGCATTCTTGATGAGTGAACAGTATCAGATGTCGATGATGGGCGAACTGAAGTTCTTCTTAGGACTCCAAATTCGTCAACAACGCAACGGCATCTTCATCTCTCAGGAGAAGTACCTCAAGGAGTGCCTTAGGAAATTCGGGATGCAAGACTGCAAGGGCATCAAGACACCGATGCCTACAAACGGACAACTTGGCCCCGATGAAAATGGCAAGGAGTACGATCAAAAGGTATACCGCTCCATGATAGGTTCACTGCTATATCTATGTGCATCCAGGCCTGATATAATGTTGAGCGTTTGCATGTGTGCCCGATTCCAAGCGGCACCAAAGGAATCGCATCACCAAGCGGTGAAACGAATTCTTCGATATTTGGCTCACACCCCGTCGCTTGGCTTATGGTATCCAAAAGGCACACAGCTGGATCTCGTCGGGTACTCAGACTCAGATTATGCTGGAGATCGAGTGGATCGGAAGTCTACCTCAGGAACATGTCACTTCCTCGGACGTTCTCTTGTATGCTGGTCATCGAAGAAGCAGAACTGCGTCTCCCTCTCCACCGCGGAAGCTGAATACATTGCTGCTGGTGCAAGCTGCTCACAGCTTCTTTGGATGAAGCAAACCCTGAAGGACTACGGCATCAACCTGAAGAAAGTACCACCACCTGAAGAACAGATCAAGAAGATGGGTGCTGCTGACATCATTCCTGTGGATCATCCTGAAGAAATCCACGTACCTCCTGCTCCTGAAGAACACCCAAATCCTGAAGCGAATAATTCTGATGATGATCCAGATCCTGAGGCACCTGACACGCGTGAAGTTCCTGAAGCACCTGAAGCTGATGCAAACGAATCTGATAGCAGTGACGAAGATGCACCTCAAGATCATCCACCTCGACTTCCTCGTGTGGCAAATGAAGTTCAAGTGGACAAAATCCTCGCTGACATCAACCTACCAGGTCCTCTTACTCTTGCAAGAGCTAATCGTGTAGCTAACTTTTGTGGGCATTTCTCGTTTGTATCAATTTCAGAGCCCACCAAAGTCTCCGAGGCATTCCGTGAAGCTGAATGGATTCAGGCAATGCAAGACGAACTTCTTCAGTTCAAACTGAATGATGTTTGGGAACTAGTCAAACGTCCTGATCCTAGAGTTCACAACGTCATCGACACGAAGTGGATCTACCGCAAAAAACTTGATGCAGATGGACAAGTCATCGGGAACAAATCTCGTCTCGTAGCTCAAGGATATACTCAAGTTGAGGGGATCGACTTCGGTGAAACCTTCGCTCCTGTAGCTAGACTTGAGTCTATTCGTATTATGCTTGCATTCGCTAATCATCATAATATCAAGTTATATCAAATGGATGTGAAAAGTTCCTTCCTCAATGGTAATATCGAGGAAGAAGTATATGTTGCTCAACCTCCAGGTTTCGAAGACGCCAAGAAGCCTGATATGGTGTACAGATTGAAGAAAGCTCTCTATGGACTGAAGCAAGCCCCTCGGGCTTGGTATGACACACTAAGGGACTTCCTCATCAGCAAGGGCTTCAAATCTGGTTCCCTCGATCCAACTCTCTTCACAAAACGATATGATGATGCATTATTCATATGTCAAATTTATGTTGATGACATAATATTTGGATGCACTAACAAGAAATACAGTGAAGAGTTTGCATTCTTGATGAGTGAACAGTATCAGATGTCGATGATGGGCGAACTGAAGTTCTTCTTAGGACTCCAAATTCGTCAACAACGCAATGGCATCTTCATCTCTCAGGAGAAGTACCTCAAGGAGTGCCTTAGGAAATTCGGGATGCAAGATTGCAAGGGCATCAAGACACCGATGCCTACAAACGGACAACTTGGCCCCGATGAAAATGGCAAGGAGTACGATCAAAAGGTATACCGCTCCATGATAGGTTCACTGCTATATCTATGTGCATCCAGGCCTGATATAATGTTGAGCGTTTGCATGTGTGCCCGATTCCAAGCGGCACCAAAGGAATCGCATCACCAAGCGGTGAAACGAATTCTTCGATATTTGGCTCACACCCCGTCGCTTGGCTTATGGTATCCAAAAGGCACACAGCTGGATCTCGTCGGGTACCCAGACTCAGATTATGCTGGAGATCGAGTGGATCGGAAGTCTACCTCAGGAACATGTCACTTCCTCGGACGTTCTCTTGTATGCTGGTCATCGAAGAAGCAGAACTGCGTCTCCCTCTCCACCGCTGAAGCTGAATACATTGTTGCTGGTGCAAGATGCTCACAGCTTCTTTGGATGAAGCAAACCCTGAAGGACTACGGCATCAACCTGAAGAAAGTACCACTACTATGTGACAATGAGAGCGCCATCAAGATCTCTCAGAACCCAGTACAACACTCGAGGACGAAGCATATTGAGATACGGTATCACTTTCTTCGGGATCATGTCTTAAAGGAAGATATCGTCATCAGCCACGTGAAGACTGAAGATCAACTTGCTGATATATTCACTAAGCCTTTGGATGAGAAGCGATTTTGCACTCTGAGGTGTGAGCTAAATATCTTAGATTCCTCAAACGTCCAGTGAATGGACACACATCCTAACGCTTAAACAATATTGAAGAATCCTGATGCACAACACACGATGCGTCGTACTCCTCAACTCATGAGGAACTACCTTGCTATGTGTGAAGAAATTAACGTGGAATTGACTCAAGATCCATACGACAATTGTATGGTATCAAGTGTCTCATTCCCTATAAGGTGGGTAGCGCCACCGCCCAAACACCTCAGGATTGAGTGATCCTCAACTACCTCAGGATTTGATGTTATTGATCTTCCTCAAGATTCGAAGTCTTCATTTCTGATGATTATCGTGTTTGTCCTCAACAGCGTTCACCTATAGTTATTGATCTTCAGTTTTTGCTTCTTCAACTAGGTGAACGTGATCGGACCCATCTCTCTGTGCTCACTTATCTAATCTGTCTATCTCATATGCGTTCATCAGGAAATTATATTCCTCTGGCATGAGACCTGTCATCATCATTTGCTTGAGACCATTTGTCTTTGTCTTCAGCCATTATCCTCAATGTCCTCAAATCACGGATTTTCTGTTACAACTGTCTTCAATTTGTTGCGATTTTACCGCACGTCGTAATTATCCACTATCACGATATTCACTGAGGATCCCAACAATCAGGGGCTATCTCGTCCACAAATTTCGCAACCTCTTCAGCTCCCACCCCTCTATAAATAGCTCTCTTCCCTCCCCCCCGGTCATTTACCCCCCAACGCCTCCCTCACTCTCGCATTGCCGCCCTTGAGCTCCTCACGCTCGAGCGCTAACATCGCCGGAGTTCGCCGTCGCCGGGGACGAAGACACATTGTTCCTCAGCATTCGCCTCAAGTCTGGTATGCTTATTCCTCAGTGGTTTATTCCTCAGCACAACATTCCTCAGTACTGTTCATCCTCCACTGTGCTGCTAGCTCACTGAAACCTGTACCTATGCCTCAATCCTTTGTTTTACTCAACCTATTCCTCATGAACGCATATAACCGTACCCCACTTCCCTCGCAACTTAATTCTGTCACAGGTACATGTCTGCTGAGGAATCGCATGGTTCTCATAGTCTCACTTCATTTGCAGCTCAGCTCGAACGTACAATTTCTCAGTCTCCTCAGCTGAAGAAAATGGCTCCTCGACGTAAAATCACTGATACCGCAAAAGACCTGCCCTAAAGCTATATGAAAAGCTGAAGACTCCCGAAAGAGAAACCGGTGAACAACGTAAGAAACGGGTTCAGAAAATCACAAGAGAATGGGCCAAGCGTTGGGTGGCCTACCAATGGCTGAATCCTCAACATGAGGAAATGTTCGCAGTCAATCCGCCCCTGAAGACCTTGGGTATCAAGGCTCGACCTCCACCAGCTCCTGGTGTTGTTCCTGATCCAACCACACTGCGCAGACCTGAAGACTTTCCTGCGGCATATGAGCTTTACCTCAAACGCTCTCGCAGCCGTGTCAAAAATCTGGTCCGTGACATGACTGCTTCAATACAAATTCCGCCTCAAGATCAGTCTCAACCTAGACAACAACCTCCGCCTCAGCACCGCAAAAAGGCTCCGGGCATGAAACCTTTCTCTAAGACCTCAACTAAGCCTCAAGTTGTTGGCTCCTCATGTCAACGAACAGATGGTGCTGCCCCCTCTTCAAGAATACGCACTGATGAATCTGGTGCTCCTGAGGCCTCAACCACAATGCCTCGGCATCACCTGAAGACCAAAACTGTTCTTCAATGGGGCCCTCGCCCTTCACCAAAGAAAACTGCTATGCGTGGCGCCATCCTTCATACTCCTCAATCTTCTGATGATGAAGATGAATTTGAGGATCTGGCCGGCTTCTTCGCCACTGAAGCTGATAAGATTGAATACGTGCGTGCTGCGGCCAGACGCAAAGCTGAAGCAACGGGTTCAGAAATCCCGCTTCTCCTTGATCCCAAGAAGATCTTGGAGTACATTGAAATTTGGTCTGTTAAGCCTGACACTCCGCTTGATGATTTGGACATTCCGAAAGACATCAAGTTCTATGTTCAACAGTTCCTCATAAATGAGATTCATCAACGTGATCTTCAGAAACAGTTGAAGGCCAAACTGAAGAAAGTCCACAGTGACTTCAAGAAGAAACCTATCACTGAAGTTACTCCTCAGGAGTTTACTGAGCATCAATGCGAAGTTCAACATCTCAACATTGAGTTCGCTGCCAATCGTGCTTATATTGGTCAATCCAAGGAACGGATGTCACAACAGATGACCAAGTTGATGAAGCTTCGACAGCCTGCTGATGCCTCTGCCAAAAGCCTCAAGCGCACGCCTGAAGCACAACCCTCAACCCCACCTGCTGCAAAGAAGCCTGCTGTTGAGGATCCCATTGATGCTACACCCCTTTCCTCAGCTCCTCCTACAACACAGCCCGCTGATACCACCACTCATATCACTGCTGCCTCAACTCCACCTCAAAATCCTCAGCGCAGCTTAATAGTCTTCACTCCACCCCCTGCTGCAACACCCTTTGTTCCAACTCCACCATCCCCGCCGCCACCGACTATCACTGAGGTTGAGGACATGGACGTCGACATTATGGATGATGGAACTCCTCGTGTCCATGATGATGACTTTGGGCTGACCAACTCACCCACTCACACTGTCTTCTCGCCTGAGCCTCACTCTGATACTGTAACCGAGGTGCTTCCTGATACCTCTCTACAGTCTGAAGACTCTGTTGGTGCATCATCCTCAGCGTCCGATGCTGATGACCCCGAAGCCACCAGTGCTCCAACACAGTCTGCTGCTGCTACTACTGCTGACATTGATGCTGCAGCAAAAACTACCACTGATACTAATGTTGCTGCTCCCAAGTCCGACCCTCCTGCCACTGAAACTGAAGCTGAGCAAAGCACCAATGCTCCTCCTGAAGCAGAAACCAGTACGAATGAAAATGCTGAAGCCTCAAAGGATGGCTCTGAAGACAAACAAGCCACATCACCTCAGCTTCCCAAGGACCCCAAGGAGCCTGACGCATCTGCAGCCCCTCCGCCTCAGCCTCAAGCATCTCTTCAAATTGAAGTGCCTCAAGCGCCTTCACCACCTCAAGGCCAAATTCAAGCTCGGTCCTTGTGTCCGAAACAGAAGCAACCATTCTTCCGTGATCTTGAAGCTGATGACACTCCAAGCTTTGATGCTACAGATTTCTTCAATGCCATGAGTTTCTTTCAAGAAGGAATTAAAAACCCGTATCACTCTGCTCCACCTCGAAAGCTGCTGAGGTTCTGGACCGCCACTCAGAAGAATTACTATGCTTCAGTGCTATACAAGAAGAACAAACTATTTCCTCACAAGCACATTCCTCTGATGGATATGGAAGCACTTCCTTGCTTCAACAATGTGCTTCAGGATCTTCATCACGCCAAGCTGCTTCAGTTCTGCTCTGAATGCATACACTGGAATGAAGAGCTTGTGCTTCAGTTTTATGCCACTTTGTATGTTTCAGGAAATCCTCTAGATATCAACACCTGGACCCTCGAGTGGATGACTGAGCATCATCACTACACCATCACTGTTCCTGAAGCAATTGAGATACTTGAGTTGCCTCAGTGCACTTCCCCTGCGGCCTGCTCCTATGGGTCTCAGATTCTTCTCGATGACCTGATGAACATGCTCATGAAGCCTCAGGCCCCTGAAGCCCCAGCTCGCACAAAGTTTCCAGTCTCTGAGCTTCAGTATCTACCGAGTACATTGTATCGGATTCTGGCGAAAACCTTCTGCCCCATCAAAGGCTATGAATCCTCAGCTGAAGAAGTAGTTGGCGTCATGAAGAACATCCTTCACAACCTCTGCATGTCTGGGCCAATCAACGTCCCTGACTTCTTCTTCAGAACTCTTGCTGATGCTGCACGGAATCCACACATCCTGAAGCCCTACGTGCCATGGATCATGAAGCTCATCCGCGCAGTCACAAGCATTGAGTATCAACCTGATCACCCGAATCACAGGACCTATCTGCCATCTGTCGAAGTGCTTCAGCATACAATTGCCACAAATGACAAAGGCAAAGGCCTCTTTTATGAAGAAGTTCTCCCGACCAATTCCCTCGCTGGAAATATTCGTCATCCTCAGTCTCGCACAACTGATGAAACCCGCACTCATGCTTCAACTGAGGATACAACTCAGGCTCGAGTGATGACTGATCAAGAGCTTCTGATTAGCCTTCATGAGAAAGTTGACAGAAATCATGACTGGGTAAAGCGTCAGTTTTCTGAGATCCTCAGCTATATGGCTCAGACACATTCTTCAGTGAAGAAAGTACATCAGTATACTCATCATACATATCAACATCTTGATGCCTTGATGAAAGAAGTACTCACTCCTGAAGACATTGCACAGTTGGATCTTCAAAAACCTCCGATTCCAGCAATCAAACCACCGAGGCAATTCAGACGCTGCACGACTCCTCCTCCGGCCATGGATTCTTATTCCTCAAACCAGGAGATGACTGTTGAAGAAGCTGAAGACACAGCTGCCTGCCCTCATACCGCAACGGACTGCCTCAGGCGTGACTCACCTCAGCCTTGAAGCAACTACCAACGGGCGTTAGCTTCAGTTTTTCCCTTTTTGTTCATTATATGACAAAGGGGGAAAAGTCTGTTAGTCTTCAAGCGGGTCTTAGTTATGGGGTTCTTCAGTTACAACTCTCGTTCTTCAGACATTTTTGTAATGAGTTGTAAACTGTTATTTTGGTGTTTTCCTGATACTTTTTCTCAGTTATCTCATGCTATTTCCTCACATTTATCATATATGCATGTGATTATCTCTGCAAAATCTATATCAGTACGTTGGTTAAATCCTCAAACATTTCAGAACATGCACTGATACAAAAATACCTGGATATAGGGGGAGCTCTTCATATACCTCAAAATGCTTTTGATATTAAACATTCTTCAACTTATATGCATATCCTCAGGGGGAGCTTCACTATATTCAGTTTAAAGTTAAAAAAAAATGTTCTTCAAAGTTTCTTTTCTTCAAACTCATAATTTTACCCCCGTTGAAGCTTAACCTGATTGTCATCAAATCACCAAAAAGGGGGAGATTGTAAGTGCATCAAGTGCCTTCCCCTTGAGGTATTGGAGTTTGATGTCAAAACGGTTAAGGGACTGATGTGTTTGTGAGTATACACAGGAGAACAGTCCCTGATGAGGTGTTTAACCACCAATCGTGACCCCCCAAAATGTTGAGGAACATTGAAGAAAATGGTGCGTTTCCTGAAGAATGAAGTCGCGCAAAATCCTGAGGAAACAGGATCCTGAAGCATTCGGTTGAAGCGCTCGTTTGAAGCTGAAGCTAAAGACGATCCTGAGGACGTTCGCGCTGAAGACGAAGTTGAAGCGTATTCATCGTTAAGACTTTTTATATTTCTTGAGTCATAGGAAACAACGCACTGTTGGAGGGGTTGAAGAAAACGAGTTCCGAAGGTCCGAGGAAGTGCTCAGTTAGGAATCTTGAAGAAAAACCCTGAGGAAATCTCCTGCAGTAGAAGTTCAGTCCTCGGGTGTCTGAGACGTTGTTCTTCAGGACACTGAGGAATCTGTCTTCGGTTGAGGAGTCTGGATACTGCGAGTGCAGTTCTCCTGAAGAGTTTTCTCCTGCAGTAGAAGTCCGGTCCTCATGTGTCTGAGACTTTGTTCTTCAGGACACTGAGGTAACTAACTTCGGTTGAGGAGTCTAGAGAGAGAATACTTTGACCGTGCCACGTGTTGCGTGGTGAGAGGCTAGAACCTGTCTAGCAACGGTCTGTTCCGAGGGCATGAGAGTAATTGCATGCATGGGAATTTATGTCCATTCACCTCGGGGATCTCCGCGGCTATAAATAGCCACCCCCAGCCCCATTTGTGGGCTGGCTTCTCCAAGAGGAAAACTGACACTTGTCATTTGAGAGCAACCCACCTCTGAGGAAACTGAAGAACCTTTGTGAGGAAAACCACCAGCCTGAGTAGTTGAGCATTTCTGAGGAAGTCGGTTCGAGTGATCCGAAGCTTTTTACTCTTGAAGACTGTGATCTTCCAGCCGGTGTAGTAGTCTTCAGTCTGAGGAAGTCAAGATGCAATTGTGACTTCCCGGAGTGACTGAGTCTGTGAAGGTTTCGGGAGTCTACCTTGAAGACTCACCTGAGTTATTGGACGGAGTCTGAGGACTTTAGTTCAAGGAGAACAAGGTGAAGACTATGTCTTCTGAGTTGAATCTCAGCCTCTCCAACCAGACGTAGAGTTGTCACAGCAACTTGAACTGGTCTACCAAACCAATGTCTTCAATTACTGGTGACATCTCTTCAATCTCTTAAGCTTCAGTATTATGTCTTCAGTATCTATGGTGACTTCCTGTGCTTCAGCTCTCCCTCTGCTATTTGTCTTCATACTATGGATCTGAAGCACTTCTGCTTATCTGAATTGATTTATTTCCGTTGCATTATGATGTGCTGCCCTAATGATTACATTCTGCAAAGTTTTATTTCTTCATGATTTTGGTTACTTCTTCAGCTTCATGATTGCTTCAGTCCTGAAGAAAAACAAAATCCTGTAGTAAATTTGAAAATCTCCCATTCACCCCCCCTCTGGTCGATATATTGCACTTTCAGAAAGAGCCAATGAGGCCAAAAAAATAAAGAAAAAATAAAAAGAGAAAAAAGAGAGAAGGGGGAAACACTACTATTCTTTTTGAAAGATCCACACTCGTATTGCATTGTCAAATTTGTACTCCATAAAGATTATCATTCATGCATAACTATGTGGGGATCCTTACAATATAGAACTTGGCTTGCATATTCCAAGGATGAGCCTCCTCAAATGAGTTCTAGGTCTTCATGAGCAAGCAAGTTGGATGCACCACCACTAGTTCCATTGGAGAGCTTACCTTAGCTCATATGTGCATCCGTTTCATGGAAATCCCTACTCCTCACATCATATCTATCATTTGGATTTCTCTCGCTTATGATTGTCCTCATTGATGTGAGCCTTTCACACCTTTTTTTTCCTTACCCATCATTTTTCTCTTTGCCATCCTAAGTGGCAACATATTTTTCTCGCGCTCATTCATTGCATGAGTGCTGAAAGTCGAAAGGGCGAGGATCAATTTGACTTATGCTTGACTAGTGGTCTGGGGACGATTCAAAATAAGATTCCGAAGGAGACCAAGTGTGAAATTTTAGTAGATTGAGTTCTCAATTAAACCACATAGTATTTTTATTCTCCAAACCCATCTCCCACTTCTTGCATACAAACACCATTTGGAGACTTTCGAGTCACGAACAGCGAGAGCTCTTGTACCTTTATGTTCATACTTTGCTAGTTTCAATACTAGATATAGACTCTTGCTTGTTATTGTCTTGACTTGAATTACCTACCTAACTTGCTTTACTTTGAAGTTTTTATATGTTTGTTAGCATGTCACCATAGAAATTATCTGTGTAATCATTTACCTACTCGAGGACAAGCAAGACTTAAGCTTGGGGATGTTGATACGTCCCAAATGTATCTATAATTTCTTCTTGTTCCATGCTCTTTTAGGTGACATTGTTATGTGTTTTGCTATACTTTCATATCTTTTCACACATATTTGGACTAACCTACTAACTCAGTGCACCCAGTGCCAGTTTTTGTCTGCTGATGTCTGTGAATTGCAGGTTTTACCCATATTTATAGAGCTCCAAAAATTCCAACAAAAATATATAAGAAATCAATGCGACAGAAACTTCACGAAGCACCGAAGGGGGCCAGAGGGGATCCAGGGCCCACCCAGGCGGCCACCTGGTGCGGCCCCTGTGATGCCCCCAAAAATCAAACTGTGTACAGTAATCATACACGAAAGGTACACGATCGAGATCAGGGACTCACGGTAAGATATCAGAACACAACTCTACAAATAAAATAATACAAGCTGTTTAATACAAGCCAGGGGCCACGAGGACTCGAATACAATAGCTCGAGAGCACAAAGTTAGCGGAAGCAACAGTACGTGAGTACATACACAAGGTACACATGATTTGCCTTAAGAAGGCTAGCACAAATATCAACAGATAAAAAAGGCAGGGCCTCCTGCCTGGGAACCTCCGAACTACTCTTTGTCAACGGGGAACTCAACGTCGTAGCAAGCACCGAGGATCTTCACGTTGTGGTGGTCGGCATCGGGGATCTTCTGCTCCTGGGCTCCAAGGCCCCAACATCTGATCGCAACAACCGGTCGGGTATATAAAAAGGAGGGGAAATAAAGCAAATGTGAGTATATAGCATACCCACGAGTCTTACGTCCGCTATTAAGTATTTATGCATTTGTATCAAATGGAAAGGGGAGGCTATATATAGTGGACTAAACGATAGAAAGTCAGAATAAGGATGAGAAGCTAGACCTATCGAAGACTAGGATCTTCCGACGAGTCTTGAAGCAAGAGAAGAGAATAGCCAACTGTTCATATAAAGCATAAAGTAACAATGCAGTAGAAGTTGCTGCAGCATTGTATAATAGTAAGTGGTAATAATTAAAAATTATAAATGCCGCCGAGTTCCCTTCGTCGACTTCCCTGTGAGGAAGAGAAATCGGAACCAACAGTTTAATAGTAGTAGTTTGTAGTAGTAGGCTCTGGCTTCAGCATAAAGCGTCCTGTTACCGTGGACAGGGCTATTCGAATCGATCATCTTCCCTGCAGGGGTGCACTACTGTTCAGCATGCACGCTCGGATCTCCAGGGTGGCGTACACCTTGTTAGGGAATGCCCCACCGAGGCTATCCAACACGCCGAGGCCCATCCTACGACTCATCAGAGAGGTCTCCGCCGGTCTACAGTCCTAAGAGCAAGGGGGTCTTGGGCCGTCGCCCCTCGCTCTCCGGGTCGGTGTGAGGAGGGTGAATTCAAACGCCACGGCAGGATCCGTCCCTGCCATAATGCTGAACTGGACGTCTTTCAAAGCTTTCGAACGAGACCATAACGCGGAGGGCCGACACCGTAATCCCACGTGAAGGTAGTGCGTACAAGCCTTTGCGGCCTCTCAATTCATCCATTTGAACCATTAGTCGTTCTATTATTATCTCGCGGACAACCATTATCGTTGCCCGACTAGTCAACACAACGGACAACGAACTTCAACCAGGACCACTAGTGCGTCGATGCTGCCCTGTCGTCCCGTCAAAGCTCTGCGGTTACCGACAAGGTGAACCGCCTCCTTACCTTATCTCGCGTGTGCTCTTGGAAGAGCTCGACCTTCGTGGTTTGGTATGTCATGGCCAACGAGCAAGGACAAGGCCCACGATGGTATCCGCCTGTCCTGCCATCCCGATACAATACCTCTTGCGGGTACCGTTGGGTCACCGGACTACTTACCTTTAAGGACACCAGTTGATTCAGGTGCCTACCATCAAGTGAAACCA
This sequence comes from Bromus sterilis, assembly GCA_950022295.1. Classification (NCBI taxonomy): domain Eukaryota; kingdom Viridiplantae; phylum Streptophyta; class Magnoliopsida; order Poales; family Poaceae; genus Bromus; species Bromus sterilis. The sequence goes on along the minus strand of OX465596.1, from coordinate 262,194,657 downwards.
GGAGGAATAACCCTCGATGGTACACTTGAAGAGGTTCGACCGAGACATCAACGAAATGAACTAAAGAGGAATATCCCCGTATCATCCCGGTGGTGCTACGCTACCGAGCCATCGACGAGAGTGAAATACGAGTCCATCCACTCGTAAGTCAAACTTAGAGCGGCTCCGAGAGTCTCACCATTGTAGGTTCCCTTGAGCGTCTGCTCTGTACCGTACCTGTTGCAGTTATAATAATTTATCTCCGCGTTCAATCCCAAGAGCGATCATGGCCCGCTATCTAATCCTAGTTGACTAACATGGCGCATGGCTAACTTCTGAATATAATATATATATAATTAATAGGCAGCATAGGATAAAGGAAGGTACATCAAGGGGCGAAAATGAGATGTTATGCAATTGAATAGGTAAGCATCGTAGCAGCAACAACAATGGTTAGTGCAAGAAATGTACGGAAAGATATGCGATATCTGGGGAAATAAAATGACTTTGCTTTCTTGGAATCTCGGTATACACGATGTAGAAATATGTGGAGCTTGGAAGGCTTTAATATGGTGGCAAAAATATCAGCAATAATCAATTCAGAGATGCAAAATTGAATTAACGCTCAACGACGATACTGTGCTGGTCCTAGTCTAGACCGGACTAGAGACGCGAGCCTAGAACACTAATGTGGTCATGACGTAGCACAACTAGCAGCAATGAATGATATGAAGTAGCTCTGGATAGCAAGATATAAGTGAAGATCATCAAGAGAGCAAAGATAATGGTGAAAATAGGCTCCAAATCAAGATACACCAATATTCTCGCTACAACTTTCCTCTGAAATATATTTGCTAATTTTTTGATATTTTTCCTCCAATAGGGCACTGACTTAAGCTTTTCGACGCAATAAGAATCACTCAATTTAGAGTTCGGATGAGGTGTCAAAAAAATTGAGAATCATTCCAAAATCTGACAAAAACTGTGTTCGAAAACTTTAGAGGTCAAAAAGTCCGTCTTAGAAGCAGATATGGAGTTTCAAATAACACGCTAGCTCTAGAACTATTTAGAAGCGGCTCGGAAATATCTTTAATTTGAGTACTCGTGGAGCCAAAACGGACTTCGGATAACAAAGTTATGCCCGTTTTAGTGGACACTGCTCAAAACTGATTCCGACGAGATTTCAAATACGAGTTCAACTAGAGATAGATCCGAATTTTTTCTTCTTTTTTCTCTTTTTTCCTTTTTTCTTTCTTTTTTCCCTTTTTCTTTTTTCTCTCTTTTTTCAACTCTTTTTCTCTCTTTTTCTATGGTGGATGGTAGAAGTAGGCAGCGGATGGGATGATGGTGCAGCGACGGCGGTGACTAACGTGAACAGAACTCGAAACTCTAAAGGACTAGATACTAACACCAGCAACTGAACACGACGATGCAACCGATAATTCAACAAAGCAAAGCACCGAAAAGAAAATTGCGAAGTCTCAAATTGGTTTGGATATGATGATCTAATCCTATTTTTATGGCTTTTTGTGTGGATGATAGGTGATAAAAAAACAGATCTAATATATGGATGTGGAATTCTCACCGAGCAACCTGAAAACTGATACCACTTGATAGAGGCGGGGTGTCCCGATCTTTCGATGAGAGATAACTATCGATTTGGTGGAGATGACTCTAACGATCCGACTACAAACGTGCAACAACGTCGTGCCTTAGCAATCGCTAAACCAATCTCCGGAGGTTATTGACCACGTCGGAGCACGATCAACCTGACCACGGAGGTCTAGTGCCTGCAAGCAATCGAAGAACAAGCAAGAACTATGATAAAGCAATCGGAATATTTCGAATATGTAGATGAAGTATGAATAAAGTTGGGATTCCAAAAGCGGTCTTGATCTGGTCGTTGGACACAAACCGAGTACACGAAGATGCGGCAATTAGCTAAGCAGTCTTTTTAACTAAAATAAATCCAAAGAAAAACCCTAGGGGTTGATATACTTATATAGGACTAAAGGGTGGAGGCCAAGGGGGTGGAAGGACGTCCCAAGGAGTCCTAAAACTAAACCTAGGTCGCACAAGGCACTTGGGCCCATGTGAAGGTGATACACCTACTGAGTTGGACTTTGATTCGGATTCTGCTATTGGGTCGCACCGTTTTTGCTATATCTCCACGCTCCGAAGAAATTTGAAAGTGAAACCAATTGCGTTGGAAACTAGACGAGATAAGCTATCACCAGAAAAAAGAATCACCCAATTTGGAGTTCGTATGTAGAAACGGCGGCTGTTTGAAGTTGGGTATATCTCTGCAGTCCGAATCTGAGTCCATGACGTGAAAGACTTGGTCTCTATCTTCTCTTGGACCAAAAGTGACGTGAAATAACTTCTTGTACAGCACACAATCATGCACCTTTGTATTGACTTCATTTCTTGATCAAATATAGAGGAATTAATGGTCATATCCATGATAATTATGTCCTCATCATCTTCATGCTTGACCATGCTCCAATGCTAATCCTTCATGTCCATGCTAGGTCCTTCATTTGTCAGCAACAGAAATATATCGACGTTAGGCAGCATCATATTCACATGAACATTAGAAACATTACCAAGAAGCGAAAGTACCTGATAATTTAATTGGTGTGCACAATCTCTAGTAATTGGTCCAGTAGGTATATTAGCAGGGGTTGTGGCTGTAACTATGGTAGTCATGTCCTCATCACATACTCAGCAACGGTGTCGACGGGGGCAGCAACGAGGACTATCGGAGAATAAAGGGGCGAAAGAAACAATAAATACACAACAATAATAGCAATACAAATTCAAGACATTGCAAATGCATTGTTGGCAGTGTTCTAACGTAGTGTTAAATATTTTTAGGCAGAGCGGGAATTTATCCGGGGATGACTCATTAGTACCCGTTGATTACCGGACAGATGATCTGGAGGGGGAAGGTTCCATGTATGCAGTGTTAGAGACAACTGACAGACATGTGGATAGTGTATCCGTGTTAGTTGATCCATTCTGAGAAACTTTCATATTCAGAATAATTTCATCCGGAAAGTTTTACCAGCTCCGGTGGTCTCATAGACAGATGAACCGGAGGGGAAATGTTCCATGTTCGGTATGTTAGAGGGGTGCGGTAGGGGTATGGATAGTGTAACCGTATTCTTTGAATTTTTCTGACCAACTTTCATGTAGAAAGTATTTGGATCTGAGATGCAGTTTATCTAATATGATTTTTCGAAAATTTAAATCATTTAAAAACATTTACTAGATTTATTTTATTCATTTAATATCACATTATCCAAAACAATGCTGTTGACCAGTCAACTGACTGGTGGGATCTAGTTATCATTGCCTTGTCTCAAATAAAACATTTTAACTAATTAAAACAATGAGGGGACCCACATGTCATCCACTAGGGTTCTTTCTGAAATTTCTCTAAGTTTGGGAATTTCTGGTTTTAACATCCATTAGACGTGTTCGGGAGGATACAATTTAGGATTTTGCCCATCCGCCGATTTAGTGCCTGATATCAAGTCGAACAACTCTCTGAGATCACGAAACTGGTATGGAAGGCATTTTTATTAAAGTTCACTTTCATGATGAAATCCTCGTTTGAAAAGTGCCACTTAATATAACTTCAGAAATTTGTTAAAATCAGTGTTTTCTGAATTTTGTAGCATTTGATCCGTGCATTTTCTGAAGTTGTTCCAATGGAACGAATCAAAGCTGGTTATGTCTACTTTCACCCCATATCAATTTTAGCCTTTTTTGAACTTGTTTCATTGCTATTTTGTGGCTAACAAAAGTGGTACAACAACAGTTATTTGCAGAGCAGTAATTGAAAACAACATTTTGTCATTTTTGTAGGATTTAATCCATGCATCAGATGAAGTTGCTGAAGTGGGGTAAAATGGAGCTGGGTAAGCGTACTATCAATACACATAATTTTATCTATCATTGAATCCATCTTGCAAGGGTTTTGCTGCTACCAAAGGGTGGTCAATGTAGTATGTTTAGAACTGCATTTGCATCCAAAGTTCAGAGTACAAGTTGCATATGTAGTTGTCACTATATTAGAAGTACATATCAACTAGTTGTTCAAAGCAAGGCAAATGCACACCTAATATTGCAAGTACTCCATTGTATTAGGAGTAGATGAGCTAGTACTCCACCGTGGTGTAATAATCACGTACTCAATGATCTGGTATTTAGCAACAGCTACATCAAGCAGCTTGCAACTGCATCTTCAGCAAAAGCCACGGCGCTAACCAGGAGGCTCAGTAGCAAGCAGCAGTGCATGCACACAACACGCATGCACACACACGCTACACACCACACACACAACCTCACGGACGGGTAGCCCTGACCATGGAGGACAACAGATCCCCGTGCTCCCGGCGTCGATGCTATGATACACGAACGGAGCAAAAGGAGGGGGGAGGTGCAGGGCTCACCGCGAGCCGGTAGGGGCGCGTAATGGGCTCATGGAGGGGCTGATCACCGTGATGGTCACAGCGGCCATGGCGGAGGGGCGGCTTGATGGCGAGAAGCAAGGCGACGTCATGGGGCGTGGCCACGCAGGCGAGCGCGAACGAGGGCGTCGGCAGGCGGACGGGACCACGGTAGTCACCACGGCGGCTAGGGTTCGGCCTTACTTGCGGGAGGAGGAGCCATCACCGAGTCCGTGGCCATGGGGATGCGCGGAGTCATTAGGAGGCGTCGGGGCATCCCGCGCGGCGGCTGAGAGCGCCGACGGCGGCGGGGATCGGCCGGCGGCCGTGGTGTCCAGATGAAGGGGGGGTCGGGATCAAGAGGAGGGGATCGGGATGGTGCGAGTGAGAGAGAGTTGGATGGGCTGCCGGCTCGGGCGTGTTGTGTAGGGAGGGTGCCAGGGGGCAGAGAGAAGGAGATGGCCGACTAGGCTTTGCCCTGGGCATCTAACCACACTTTTCTGTTTTTGCTAATTTCATATACTTCTATTTTATTTGTTTACCCATCAAATGATTTTTTGTTAAATACGATTCTTGTCCCTTTAATTGTGTTGCACATCATTGTAGTGCTCCAAAAAAATGGAGCCCAAAATAAACTCACTTGAATATTGTTACCTAGTTTAGAAGGATCTTTGGTGTTGTTTGGCTACTGTTGCTAATTATTTAAAATACTTAAACACCTCAATAATTATTGGTTGCAATCATGTCATGGCCCAATGATTATTAGTGAGGTTTAGAAATATTCTCCCCAATTTTTAGTGCAACTTTACTTTTCACATTTTTTGGAATTTTTATCTAAGCTTGAATTTGAATGAGCCATGATCAAGGGTGATCATCACATGCCTAACCATAGTGACTTGGCTTCAATAAAAGGTGATTACTGTTCCAATACAAGTGATTACTGTTGCGTCACACCCGGGGTGTTACAGCCCCCCTCCTGGCCGCGCCACCTGGGCGCTGGGGGTAGGGTCCACCCCCCTGGTGCCCCCATTCGTCCTTTACACCTCAACTCTTTACTGCTTTATTTCCTTTCAGCTTATTGCAAATGAAAGGAAATAAACTAGTAAATAGTTGAGGTGTAAACAGTGGTGGAAATATGGACCGGGGTCCCATGATGTTCACTAGTGATATCTCTCAACAAAAACACGATAAAATGGCTAAGCTAGGTAAACAAATTACAGCTAGGCAATTGACAGAATTATAAACGCAACGCGATGCTAATTTTGCTGCAAAGAAAGTTAGAGGCTCAAAAGTAGGGGATGTACACCAAGACAAGTAGACCGAAATCCAACTGCATCTACTCACTAATCATCCACCTTGAAATATCTATCCAGAACACTCGCTAGTATTAAGTTGCAAGAACCACCCACAGTGTAAACTCAAAGCAACAACAACTGCATTAATTTTTTTCAATAAGGTAAACTATCCTTGCAACCACGGTTACAGGCACCGTTGTTTTCTCCCTGGTGGCAACAGCACATCCCCTAGTCTCATGTTTCTGTCACTCAAGCTAGACATCAGTGGGGGGGGCATGAACCCACAATCAAGCATAAACACTCCCTCTTGGAGTTACTATCTACTACTTGGCCAAAGCAATAAAAAGCAAGGGAGAACATGCAAGAATTACTCAAGAACAAAATATAAAAGGAGAACCAAATATATAAGTCATCACAATCTGAACATAATCTCATAATCCATCGGATCCCAGCAAACTCGGCATAACAACAACATGAAAATTACATAGATGCCTTGATCATGTAGGGCAGCACAATCTAATAATTGAAGCACAATATTGGAGAGAAGACATCACATAGCTACTGGTCATGGACCCATGGTCCAAGGGGGACTACTCACGGCACACCTGGGAAGCACTCATGGTGGTGCAGAAGCTCCCGGAGGTCAATCCTCCCTCTGGCGGGTTGCCGGGAAGAGGTCTTCTGGTTCTCCCGATCTTGGAAGCAAGGTGATGGAGGAACAAAGGGGAAAATCGCGATGCGCGCTCCTCCCGAAGGTTCTCAGAGCGAGGGGTAAAAATTGGCCGAAGGGGGGCACCAAGGGGTGGACCTACCCCCAGACGCCATGGTGGCGCGACCAAGGGTGGGGCCGCGCCCCCTGGCCGCCTAGGAGGGGGGGTGCCCCCTCGCCCTCCTTCAGTGATCTGGATGCTTCCGTCCTGCTGATTTTTTATCTGATTTTTGTGGAAATTTTGGAGCTCTGTAAATATGGAAAAAACCTGCAACTTACAAACATCAGGAGAATGAAACTGACACTGGGTGCACTGAGTTAGTAAGTTAGTCCAAATATGTGTAAAAAGGTATGAACGTGTAGCAAAACACATAGCAATGTCACCTAAAAGAGCATGGAACAAGCAGAAATTATAGATACGTTTGGGACGTATCAGGCTACATCCATCCTTCCACTTGGGGTAACCAACGAGGAGCACTACTTAGTTGCCATCAACCAGGCGGGTGGCTGGCGCGACTACGGGTAGGGTAGCACCACCTGGCCGCCTGGTCAGGTTGGGCCCCCTGGTTCCCCTTTTCGGCCTATATTTACCTCCTGTCCTGAAAACCCTCAGGAGGTCCTCCGTTACGCGTTTTCACCATTGTTTCGCCGCTGCTGCGATCCCGAGATTGGGATCGCTAGAAGACCTTGTACCGGCACCCTGCCGCAGGGAGGATTGATCTCCAGGATCTTGTCCACCACCATGAGCGCTTCTCAGATGTGCTCTGAGTAGTGTTGGGAAACGTAGTAGAAAACAAAAAAATTCGTGCCTACGAAGCAAGAACCCAAGATCATCCAAGAAGATGGCATCCAAGGTTTAGGGCATAGCTCACCAACGGATGTAGCAGAAATAGAGTTGGTGAAGCTTGTTGAAGTAGATCGCGCGAATCGTCCCACTGTAAGGCCCGATATGCGGTACTGTTCCAGATCTAGGTGTTTCCACCCAGATACGGGGACGAAGCACATATCGGTCCGACCGCGACATATGACAAAGCCATATGCCCCGGATTTCCAACATGATACCACAACATTACAGATACAAGGATACAACATCACATACAATCGGCATACAACTACCTCAAATACAATACAACAGCGGAAGATATATGTCTGAGTACAAACTACAATCAAATGCCTAGTGGCAAAGAGAAAACATCGATCCCCATAACCACACGGGTCCAGGCCCTCCGCCGGGATCCGCCTAACTAGTCGTCGTCGAGTCTCCACGCGAAACGTCGATCACCATACCTGTTGTCGATCAAGAACCCTGAAAAGAGTTTGGGGGTAGTATCATGAGTACAGAAGTACTCAGCATCCAACTGTAGTGGTCATCTGACCTAGCAAGGAATTCATCATTCGTCATTCTAGGACAACTAGTAGTTTACGGTAAGCAAGGGGTAAGTGGTGAGGTTGCTGCCGCACTAGCATTTATGAAGTGGCTAACGATCTAGAGAGTAAGATAAGAAGCCAAGCATTCGATGAGGAATCGCCTCCAACAAGTCTTGCTATCAGCTACTTACGCAAACATAACACCTATCCTATCGTTGTCCTCCTCTTCGTATCCCGACGAAGAAGAAGCAGTCAAGGAACACACACACGTTGATCAAGTTATATTAAGATTATCTCAGCTGTTGTTGTCTATGAACAAGGAGTAGGTCTCAAGACGTCCATAACCGTGGACACGGCTTCTCGAAAAGATTTAACCCTGCAGGGGAGTACCAACTGCCCATTACAAGGCTCCTCACGCACGCCCATCTCTCTCAGTTGCTACCCATGATAGGCAACCATTTTATGATTTAGTCCCAAGAGATCCGGAACCACAGGTCCCTTTAACTAACGACGCACAAATCCGGGTGGCCCCCGGGGAGTCGACACCCAATCCAAAGGCCGGCCGCGCTATCGGATCAGACTCTTCCGGCTCAACAGGGTTTGGGTTACCGAAACGCCTCACGTGAGGCCTCGGGCCCTCGCAGGTCAAAGGTGGACCAACAGGGTAACCATGTCTCCGCTGGTCCGGGTTGGTTTAAAAACTACTGGCAGCTGACCAGCACACACACGGTTTCAAATGGTAAATCAGCTTAGGCCACCACTAGAAATGCTTGAAGCTAGGTAGGTAAGAAAAGGGGACCCCATAAAATCCCACACGCGGTTAGGCACGCTCAGTCTTAAAACCAATACCCGGATCTCGAATCCTAGGTGACTCGAATGGAACAAAGCGTCGGGGCGGGATAGCCTAGACCTTCCATCCTTCGTCGAATATAGTCAACATTATAATAATCAATATCATAAAAAATAATATAATAATGTGATAGCCCACCCAAGGAGTAACAGAGTAACTTCATAGCATCCTAAGCATGCATACTAAGCAGGGGCTGAGCAACGAGCGATAGTAACATAGCAGTACATGGTTTGCTGGGAAGGGACATGGCTGTATCGGTTTGAAAGATGATGTAAACATGTGGTAGGATCAAACATCGAACCTAACCTAGACTAGCATGTAAACCGCTGGTTGAAATATAATGGATCATAAGTAATGTATAGTCCTTGCCTGTTGATAAGTCGGCTTCCGAAGGTGTAGTTGATCGCAAGCTCGCATCGTCTCCGATAGGTACCCGCGGAAGCACACAAGACGGTAAACACTGGAAAGCAATCAACGAGCAGGCACTCTATTACTACGGGGCAACACAAGATCAAGAAGACAACACACGACACGGCAACGCGATACGGATCTATCGTCGCGAACGGTTACTAACAGTTTAAGTGGGGTATCGGTCACACACGACGAATACCGCACGTTTACGGTGGTTCAAGTTGCTTAGCTACAGGTGATCAATCAACGGTTGTTAACATGGAAACTCAAGCAAGCATGGCATAGCACACAAACATTCAAGAGGTGAAGCATAAATTAAACTATCTATGCTAGTCAATTTAAGTGAGGCACAATCCTAATCAAGTTACATATAAAGAACACCCCAAACGGAGTTACGGTTAAAAAGATACAAGCAAAACAAGTTACGGGCACAATCTGCCAACATCAGGAAGCACACTTTAGAGCAATGCATAAACAGGATAATCAATGCAAACATGCACACAAATGACATGGAACTAAAGTAGACATGACAGGGAAGGCATGGCAACAAGAATCATGCAAAAAGGCATCATAGATCAAAAGATATTAAGCATGCAACATGGCACCGGGACGTTACAGACTTAGAGAAAAACAGAGGTGGCTGTCAAAAACAGCAGCATAGAAACTTTGGAGCTAAATAACTAGATGACCAGCAATCATATCATGACAATACAATACATATAATGATTCTTAACAATATGCAATTGGAATCACTCAATTCCGATAAACGGTCGCGACACACTCGTCGACCGAAGTTGCAACAAAATATAAACAGCAGCACACTAACAACAGGGTTGCTACTTTGGAGCAAGATACAATCATGATGCAGCAAGCAATTATGACATGTGAATGAATGAAACTGAAGTAGAAACAATGCTTAACGCAACGCAAATGGAATCACTCAATTCCGACGTACGGTTGCGAAGCAACCGTCGCCCGAAGTTGCAATCAAGCAACAGTTTCAGCAGCAGTTAAACAACAGTTTGCAATTAACGATCTGATGCCCTGTTTAGCACACAGTTACACAATCAAGATGACCTCAAATGCAAATGCTCACAAAACATGAATTAAAGTACACACAATTCTAAGAAACTTTCATTTTGGGCAACGTCATACGGGCTACGGATCAACCGGAAATTACATTACAAAACAACATCAGCAACACAAAATACTCAGACTTGGAAAAAATAACAGAAATAGATAAATAAATAAAAACAGATAGGAAAAAAAAGGCGGCCTAGGCTCTCACCCTAATGGGCTCGGCCCAGGAGACGCCGGCGCTGGACTGGGCCTTGGAAGCTAGGCCGACCCAGGTGGGCGGGGAGGCCCAGCCAGGCGAGCGGGAGGGCCGGCTCGGGATCCCGATCCCGTACCGGGAGGAGGCGGTGGCGGTTGACGCCGGCGGCGACCTCGCCGGCGAGGGGCGGCGCAGGGGGGCGCGGAACGGATCCGGTGCGGCGGCGCCAGATCCTGTGGCCATGACGGTCGCGGTGAGGTTCACGGGGTGGTGGCGGCGTTCGGGCTCGAGGCCATGGCGCGGGCTCGACCGAGCTCCGGCTCACCGGCCATGGAGCCGCGGCGGTGGCGGTCTGCTGTAGGGGAAGGGAGGAGGTGAGAAGACAAAGGAGGAGGAGGCACACGAGGAGAGGAGGAAGGAAGGGGTGGCCGGCGGCCTGCTGCCGGCGGTTGCGCGCGGCCGTGGAGGGCTCGGGTGCGGGGTGGAGGAGAGAGAGCAGGCTGGAGGTTGGTGGAGCTCTCGGGCGCATCTGGGCCGTTGGATCGGCCGATTCGACGGTCCAGATCGCAGGGAAGGCTAGTACTGCGAAAATGGGGTATTTGGGGGAAAATTTGAGGGGGGTGGCTGCAATTTTGTCTAGGGGGAACCCTAGGAAGGGGTGGGAGTGTGGTGGTCTTTATATTGCCCCGGTGGCTGGCAGTTTGCAAAAACATCCCCGGTTTTTCTCTCGCGCGCGCGGTGCTCACGTTTCTGACCGCCGGGGGTCCGCAGTACCTCCGATTCGGGTAAAACTTCGAACTGCGCGATCAGCGCGTCGAGCCGGCGGCGTTCACCTCGCGCTGGAACCGTTCCGAGAACACTTTCCGGTGCGCTATAAAAATATCCCGTTTAATTATTAAACGGGGTTTTCGTTCCGTTGGCTGCGGCTGGTCTCGTGCGGTTTTCGCGACGGTGATCGGGTGAAACCCGGTGTCACAAAGGTCGAGTGTCAAGGTGGCAAGGGTCGGTCTCCGTCCGATACGAGATAAGAGGGGGAAAAAATAATCGTCGATCGTTAAATCGGGGATGCAAACACCGCAAACAAATCAGACAATCAAACAATTCACACCGAAAACAAAATTTTGAATTTTTGTGAAAACTGGGCTGTTACACCAACGAACAATCCCTCGATCCATCCCTCGAGCAAGTCCCTCGAACAAGATCTCCAAGGAAAAAGAATCTCCTCGAAGAAGGACCAAATTTATGATCCGTCTACCGGTATCCACACGTCCCGATGCAGCAATCCAGCAGCACTCGCCGTCCAAAGAAGAACACCACCGAGAGAAACTAGAGGGGGAAGAGCCTAGCGGCGTTCGAACTAGAACGATTGTCAGAACCCTCTGTTAGGTAAAGTGCTAGGATCAATTTCACTTTGCATTTTCAAAAGAAATCTTTGAAATCAACTTCAAAATCAAAATGGGAGAAGGAACCCCCCCAGATGAATTAATTCAAAAGGCCAGATAAAAATCTTCTCCAAAAATTCATGTTAGATTTTTGAAAAGTCTTATAAATGAGTGTGATCACATATCAAGTGATGTGGGACCCACCCCATGCTCATAGATTTTTCAAATATTCAAACAGTGCCTTGGAATTAAAGAAATACCCCTATTTGATTTAAGATTCAAATTATTTGAATTTTAAAAATGTTGAAACTTTATAAGTGGCTAGTCTATTTTATTATGAAGCCATATAAAATTTTCAGCATTTAATAAAATGTTTAGCTATTTTATTTAGCTAAACCGAACAAATGTCAGAAAATAAAAATAGAAAAGGGAACAGAAAAGCTTACCTGGCGCCCAGGCGAGAGCGGCCCATCCAGCCCAGCCGGCCCACAGGGGCAGCGGGGTCTTCTTCCCCGTCCCGCGCCTCCAAGCTGCTCGGTGGATTGCCACCGAGCCAGCCGGGGACGACACATCGTGGTCGAAGACCTTCCAGGCCGCCCCGTGCCCTCTTCTCGCGTCCTGGAGACGTCTCGCAGCCGCCCCAGTTCATTACCCCCCTCCTCGTCGTCTTCCCTTTCCTCTCTCGCCCGATTCGTCGCCGCCCGAAGCTTCACCGGAGCGCACCGCCGGGAACGACGTGGCCACCGTGCCCTAGAGCTCAAGCCAGCAAGTCCACCGTGTTCCTCGTCCTCGACTTCGTCTTCACGCAGAAGCTGGAGCCCTAATTCCTCCCCGAGCCGACGCCATCGTCTTCAACCTCTCGCTGGACCCGCGAGCTCTCCATCGTCGATTCGCCACCGTTGAAGCCTCCCCGAGCTTGCCGTTGCTTCCGTTCGAACCGCGGTGAGCCTCTGAGCGTTTCCCCCAAGCTTCCAGCACCCCGCATCACCTCTAGACGTTTTCGCCATGGTTGCCGAAGCATGTCGCCGCCATAGACGACGATGAGGTCGCCCCTGTGCCCCATCATCGCGTCCAGCGCGCGCGTTTGACTCAAGTTGGCTCTAGCTCTCGAACGCGCCCCGAATCAACTCAACACGTGCACTACAGTGACAACTGCGAACTCGCCGCCGTTCTGTTGCCGCCGGAGTCGTCGCCGCCGTCGATTCTGAGCTCCACTTGACCCCCTGATGTTTCCTCTCGACGCGGAAGACCTCCAGGAGTACGCCGATGCCCTCCGTTTCCTCTCTCATGGCCCCTAGCCCTTTCCGGCGAGTCGCCGCCGTGGCCAGGCCGCCGGCGTTTAGCCGCCGGTGGGTTAGCTCCTAACCACCCGCCTAATGACCCCTTGGGTCACTGACCAGTGGGCCTAGTGGCTTAATTAAGCCACTGGATTAATTAACCCCACGGTTTAAATCATCCAGCCACTGACACCCTGGACCCACATGTCAGCCCCTCCCCTGACGCCAGCTTGACGTCAGCCTGACGCAATAAATCATTTAAATGAATTTCCAGAGATTATTTGAATTAAAGAAATTCCAGAAATTCCAGAAAATACCCCAAACTTTCGAAATTCATAGAAAATTCATATTAACTCCAAATTGGACAAATAATATATGAAAAATGATCAGGAGAAAATTATCTTTCCAAATATGCATCTTTCAACTATGTTTTAGTTGAATTTAAAATGGGACCAGTAGCATATGTCATTTGGTTTATTTGAATTTAATTCAAATTCAAATCAAATGATCTTGCAACTTGGACCATGGATTTATGTTATATTTCAAACACACATCAGAGGCATATCTTATACAATTGAAGATGATTCAAAATGATCAAACAATGTCACATGCAACTTGGTTAATTTGAATCCAAATGTGGAGTTTGAATTTGCAATTCAATTTGCAATATACTCCATTTAAATGGAATTGCTTCACACATCAAAGCATGTACATCAAGATTCAAACTTCCATCATGTGTTTGTGCATCGTATTTACTTTGCTACTTTGCTTGTTGTTTGTCGAGTAGAGGTGGAACCGGAGCAGGAGGCTGCCCCCTTCGTTGAAGACCCAGAACCCGAACCTCGTCAGCAAGGCAAGCAAACCCCCATTGATCATGTCGATAAAATCCCACTTCCCTCTCATGTCTCGCTTATGCATTGTTTAGGATGATCACCATGATTCGTTTCTACTGCATAGATGAACCCAGTCCTTTGCATGACCTATCATTTTGTCACAGTAGTAAGCAAACCACAATCCTAGCAAATGTCGGAGTTGTTTGATATCATGTGGCCCCTGCAATGTTACTGCTTATTGCATGCTTAGTATGATACCATGTTGTTACTTTGATGTGAGTCGGGATGGGAATGATCATGTTGATGTTGGTAGAAAAGTGTTGGTGAATCGACCCTAATACAAGGTGAACGATGAGAGGCTGTGTAGGAGTACACGGTGGGTTCTGATGTGGTGATCCAAGATGAAGAGTACAACCACACATTGGGCTCACTGACCCCTCTCAACTTACTAACTCATCCCTTTCGATGTCCAGATGTCGTAATAGTTCCGAGTTCTGGTAGGTCTGTGTCCTGGATGCTAAGTGAGAGAACGGCTCATCCGAGACCGGCTTATGCACCACGCACACATCACTTGGGTCCACTTCGGTAAACCGGCCGGGTTCACGATAGTGGTAGCCTACCCAAGTAGGAGGCTTTCTCGGACTAGATCGGCTATGAGGTAACAGTTGTGGTGAGCATCCTCGCTGGCACCCCTTGAATGGTGTCGAGATCAAAGGCGGTAAATGATGATCATGTGTGTGTAGCGGTACACCCCTGCAGGGTTAACAAAACTATTCGAATAGCCGCGTCCGCGGTTATGGACTGCTTGGAAAGCTTAGCTTGATTATTAGACAACTTGAACTGGATACTTCTAAAACACACCAAGATAAGTGTGAGTGCTATGGCGTGCTTCCTCGTGGGGAAGTCGAGGAAGGCACCATAGTGGTGTATTGATTGGTGAAAGTAGTGGACTCGTGTACGCTACTTACCTCAAAGTCTGGTACTCGTAGTTCAGGATTAGCCAAGTCAAAGCTGGCACTTCTGCAAATGAACCCCACCCCCCTTTACCTTGATACATGTGCATGAGTAGTATAGCTCCTATGTAAGTCTTGCTGAGTACGACTTTGTACTCATGTTTTCTTAATCTATGTTTTAGATGATGCCACTGACCCCGAAGGTGGCTTCTTCATCGAGCTGGACGACTGAGGACCAACTAGTCTAGTCCCAGTCAGACGACTGGTTCCCTCGTGGAGGGCTTGTGTTTAAATAAGGCTTCTTAAGCCATTTGTTAAAATTGTCTGTACTCAGACATAATTTGCTTCCGTTTGTGTTGTAATGTTGGATCACATGTTTGTGATCTCTGTTTGCACTCTATAAGAGTTATCAATAAAATTGTACACTTTGTAGAGAATTGCAATGGTACCTGCTGTTCATACAAGGCATGTGTGCTGCGTGTATGTTTATAACATGCATGTCTTTGTATGGGTTTTCGAGACCATAGTTGTGTTCTGGTTGGCGGTCTTCATACACCAAGTGGCCCTTAGATGTGCGCAGCTTGGGGCATCGCGATGCGATTGTCCGAGACTCTGTCTCGTGCACACTTTGTGGTATGATCGAGCCCGCCTAGACCCCGACTAAGTGATCGGGCTGGAGTTAGTCTATGTAAGAATTATGAGATAGTCGATAGTATGGTTGAGGCGACTTGTCTTTGAATATGGGAGTTCACCACCCTTATCATTAGACTTGTGTGCGGACGATGAGGACCCATCTCAGTTGATCATCCGGCCTGGATGGGATGCCCCTCACGTACGATGCTTTCCGAGAACGTTCTGTGCTTGGCCTTGTCTGCTTAGACAAGTGGGTACGGTTCTCGGCTCTCCATATGACTATGCCTTAACTGGACTTGCATACGCTAACCCCGGGTCCCGATAGACTTGGTATCAGAGCAGGACTGACTGACTAGTAGCCTTGGCCGAAGTTGAGTCTAGCTTGCTATAGTTATATAGTTACTCTGGGTATATAAGGGAACAACGTAAGGCTTCTTTTTTCTCCTTACCCCCTTCGTTCTGAGTTCTGAGTCACCCTCATCTTATTCTAAGGGAAGATAGGACTAAGCTCTCCTTTGTCTGATTAGAACATCTCGTTGTTTGCTTCCTCATAGCCGTAGGAAAGTTGTGATCGGTCTGTTAGAGTGGTTATGCTCCCTGATTTATTACATCGTATGTAAGTGTTGTTTCCATGTTGTAAGAAATTGTCTTTTTCTTGCAATTACAGCCGTTATGCTGTCCGAGTCATTCCAGGTTTATCTCATAATCTGATGCATTTGCAAACTCCTTCTTTCTGTTTCAGATGGCAGATCTTCCCCCTCGGCAGATTGTTCGTTTGACCAGATGCCTCGGTGTGCGTGGCCATCCCGCCACGTTGATCGAGATGATGTCCTATGTGGGATGTCGATGGTACCCTGAATACACCTTTGAGGAGCAGTTCCACGACTTCAACCAGACGCAGTTCCACTGCATTGTCCGGATCTATCCGCACCACGTTGGAGTCACCCAGCCTATCCACTTTGGACATGGCATTGGCGTTACCGAGAACATGGCTGTGCAGGATGCTGCATACTCATGTATGACACTGCTGAGAGAGGAGCACACTTTGCTGAGAGAGACTTCTTTCCGCTATATCCCTGCTGCACTTCCAGGAGAAGAGGGATATTACACCGGACTCTACTCAGATCACTCTGCAGAGGATCCCGCACTTCAGATGACTGCTAGGTTTGCTAGTGACAGAGATCGTGATGCACGCGCTCTCCGTTTCGAGCTCCACGCCACCCGTGTTCGTCTGTATCGAGCACTGACACTTTTGGCTCCCTTTGTGAGCGTGGGATCAGTTGAGCATGATGCTATCTACCCAGTGAGGACTCAGATGCCTTCTCGAGTTGCTTGGCCTGAGATTGGAGGCATTTTTCCACCCCGTGGACCTTTGCTTCCACCCTACGCTGGACCTAGGCCTCATCCTTGCCCAAATGGATATCAAGGTCCACAAGCCTCCATGTTTTCCGATGGTCACCTCCAGCTACCGGGATACGCGGGTAACTTTTATGAGGACTACTATGGAGATGGAGATGAGTGAGACCGCCTGTGGTCTTACTTAGTGATGATGTAGTAGTAACTTAGTATATTGTAAGCAAGGTGTCTAAGTTCCAGAGGCGTAGATAAATAATGTATAGGAAGTCAGAGTGCCTCTGAAGGATGTATCATCTTCATCACGTTTGTATTAGCTTAGTGCTTGTACTAAAACGATGTATGGTTTGTATGACAACTTGTGAATATATGGCTTGTATGCTTTTATCACCATGTTGTCAAGATGATTACTTCCTTTACTCTGTAATCCTTCCAGTACTTCAATACCTTGTTTAGACTATCCCAATCAACTCTGTTTGACTTTGGTTTTTCCTTCAGGATGTCTCAAGGAACCTGTGGCCAGGTTGGTCGTAACCAAGGTCGTGGGAATGACCAGGAGGAAGGCAACCTTCCACCCCCACCCACGATGGCTCAGGTTCTGATGGAGGTCGAGAGGAACCGCCGAGACTCTCACCATCTGTTGGCAGTCATTGCACGCAACACCACTCAGCAGAGAAATGAGTTGGTGTCCCTGAACGACTTCATCCGACTTCATCCCCCGGTTTTTAGTTACTCCACCGAGCCCCTTGACGCTGATGACTGGCTTCGCAACATCGAGAGGAAGCTCCAAGCAGGCCGTGTTGCAACTGGTGACAAGGTCAGCTATGCCACCTATCACCTCGAAGGTGCAGCTAGCTCTTGGTGGGAGAACTTTCTGAATATGCGTCCCATTGGACCGCCTGCATCTTGGGAAGAATTCTGCACGTCCTTCCGCGAGCACCACATTCCCAAGGGTCTTATGGACCGCAAGCGTGAGGAGTTCTGCAACCTCACTCAAGGCAGAAGACCCGTTGATGAGTTTAGTCGTGAGTTCAACCGACTTGCTTGTTATGCTACCGAAGAAGTCTCCACCGACTCCAAGAAACAAGAGAGGTTCCGTCGTGGCCTCAACACTGGACTCCGTCGTGAGCTCAATCTTCATGACTTTGCCACATTCCAGGTCCTTGTCAACAAGGCCATCAAAGCAGAGGACATGAACACTCCCAACGACTTTCGTAAACGCCCTAGAGATGACAGTTCATCCAGTTCTGGCTCCCAGAAGCGCAAGATCTGGATCCCAAACAGCATGTTCCGCCAGAACAACCCACCGAGGCCATCCTATGTGGCGCCTCGTCCACCAACCCAGTTCCACCCAGCTCCACCAAACAACCCAGCTCCACGCACTGTTTTCGGAGCCTGTTACAAGTGTGGTCAGGCGGGCCACTACTCTCGCGAGTGTCCCCAGAACCAGATCCAACATCAGAATGCTCCACCCCATGCCGGAGGCAACAACAACAACAATGGTCGTGGCAAGCCACCCCAGAAGGTCTACACCGCCCAGCCCGCTCCTCCCGCCACTCGTGGACGTGTGAACCAGATCGCCGCCGAAGAGACTGACGACACCACTGACGTCATTCTTGGTACGCTCCCAGTCAATTATGTTCCTACTTCCGTTCTTTTCGACCCAGGAGCATCTCATTCATTCATGTCGGAAAGTTATGCACTTCGTCATGAGTTATCTTTTGTTGAATTGTCCACCCCAATGATTATTCAAACTCCAGGGTCAAGATGGCAAACTAATAGAGTAAGCCATGGTAATCAAATTGCAATTGAGGGTTTAGTGTTCCTTGCTTCACTCATAGCCCTCAAGTCTTCAGACATTGATGTCATCCTTGGCATGGATTGGCTATCAAGACAGAATGCCTACCTGGATTGCAAAGGCAAATCCGTGAAACTCACCCACCCTTCAGGCAAAACAGTCAACTATACCTCACCCAGAACAAGAACCCAAGTGCATTCCTTGAATGTACTTCCCCTTCCCAAACCTGAAGATATTCCGGTGGTTCGTGACTTCCCGGATGTCTTTCCTGAAGAGCTGTCGGGCATGCCACCCGATAGATGTGTAGAGTTCATTGTAGATCTTGCCCCAGGAACCGCACCAATTTCTAGACGCCCATACAAAATGGCCCCACGTGAGTTAGCTGAGCTTAAAACCCAAATGGAAGCTTTGTTGGAGAAAGGCTTCATCCGCCCTAGCTCATCGCCATGGGATTGCCCCGTTCTGTTCGTAACGAAGAAAGATGGAACAGAAAGGATGTGCGTATACTATCGCCCGCTAAATTTAGCGACGATAAAGAACAAGTACCCACTGCCCAGGATCAATGATCTTTATGATCAACTTGCAGGATCCTCTGTCTTCTCAAAGATGGATTTGAGATTAGGTTATCATCAAATCAAGATCCGAAACGAGGACATTCCCAAAACGGCTTTTACTACTCGTTATGGTCTTTACGAGTACACCGTCATGTCCCTTGGTTTAACCAATGCCCCCGCCACTTTCTCACGCATGATGAATTTGATCTTCATGGAGTATTTGGACCAGTTCGTCGTGGTTTACCTCGATGACATCCTTATATACTCGAAGAACGAAGAAGAACATGCCAAACACCTAAGGCTGGTATTGATGAAACTTAGAGAGCATCGCCTGTATGCTAAATTCTCCAAGTGTGAATTTTGGCTACCAGAAGTGACCTATTTAGGCCACGTAATTTCTGCAAAAGGCATTGCTGTGAATCCCGAGAGAGTTCAGGCCGTCCTTGACTGGACTCCACCTGAATCGGTGAAGCAAGTTAGGAGTTTGCTTGGCCTAGCCAGCTATTGCCGCCGCTTCGTCAAGAACTTTTCTAAAGTTGCAAAGCCTCTTACTGAACTCCTCAAGAAAGATAAGAAATTCCTATGGACTCCCAAGTGCGAGGAAAGCTTTCAAGAGCTAAAAAGAAGATTGACTTCTGCACCCGTACTTGCACCTCCAGACACCAAAAAGGATTTCGAGATCTATTGTGATGCATCACGGCAAGGGTTAGGATGCATACTTCTGCAAGATCGACATGTGGTAGCTTATGCTTCACGCCAATTGCGGCCACATGAAGAGAACTATCCTACCCATGACCTTGAACTCGCTGCCGTAGTTCATGCCCTAACAACTTGGCGACATTACCTCCTTGGTAACCGTTGCGAGATCTATTCCGACCACCAAAGCCTCAAATACATTTTCACCCAGCCAGATCTTAATCTCAGGCAAAGACGCTGGATTGAGTTGATAAAAGATTACGACGTAGTAATTTCTTACACCCCAGGCAAAGCCAATGTCATGGCTGATGCACTAAGTCGTAAGTCGTATTGTAACAACCTCATGTTACAACAGTATCAACCACTTCTTCATCAGGACTTTCGCAAGCTCAACCTTGAAATTGTTCCTCATGGCTATCTTTCTACCTTGGTGGAGAAACCAACTCTTGAGGATCAAATCATAGTTGCCCAAAGGCGTGCACGAGGTGTTCGCCGGATCAAGGAGAACATTGCTAGCGGAGTTGCTAAATGTTTCTCCACAGATAGCAAGGGAACGGTATTCTTTGAAAATCGTTTGGTAGTACCTAAGAATAGGGAACTAAGGCAACTCATCCTCAAGGAAGCCCATGACACACCCCTCTCGATTCATCCCGGTAGCACAAAAATGTACCGAGATCTACGCCAGAGATTTTGGTGGACTAGGATGAAGAGAGACATTTCTCAATTTGTTGCCGAATGTGATGTTTGTCGTCGCATTAAGGCATAACATCAAATACCTGCTGGTACACTTCAACCTTTGTCTATTACCGAGTGGAAATGGGACAAAGTCGGTATGGATTTCATCACCGGCTTTCCAAGAACCCAGAAAGGAAACAATGTCATCTTCGTTGTCATAGATAGACTTTCCAAAGTTGCTCACTTCCTTCCAGTTCGCGAGTCTATAACTGCAAGCCAGTTGGCGGACATGTACGTCTCTAGAATTGTATACCTTCATGGTGTTCCTTTGGAAATCAATTCTGATCGCGGTAGCCTTTTCACCTCTAGAGTTTGGGGAAGCTTTCAGAATGCTATGGGAACTCATCTCTCCTTTAGTACAGCTTTCCATGCTCAGTCTAGCGGTCAAGTCGAAAGGGTTAACCAAATTCTTGAAGACATGCTCAGAGCTTGTGTTATCTCATTCGGAAAGAATTGGGAGAAGTCTCTTCCATTTGCCAAATTTGCTTATAACAATAGTTTTCAATCTAGTATGAACTTGTCTCCTTTTGAACTCCTATATGGACGACGATGTCGAACACCTTTAAACTGGTCAGAAACCGGTGAAAGACAATTCTTTGGACCGGACGTGATCAATTGAAAGAAGCCCAGTCTCGTCAGAAGAGCTACTATGATCGTCATCATAGGCAAGAGAGCTACAATCTGGATGAGAAGGCTTACCTTCGGGTTACTCCTCTGAAGGGAACCCAACGTTTCGGTATCAAAGACAAGTTGGCCCCACGTTACATCGGACCTTTCCGCATTATTGCTAAACTTGGAGAAGTTTCCTACCAACTTGAACTACCTCCGCACCTCTCCCGAGTACACGATGTATTCCATGTGTCCCAACTCAGGCGTTGCTTCAAGGACCCTATCCGCGAAGTCGACCATGAAACGCTTGATCTACAAGATGACCTTTCTTATCGAGAATACCCCGTTCGTATTCTTGATTCCACAGAGCGTGTCACTCGTCGTCAGAAGATTAGGTTTCTGAAAGTGCAATGGTCACACCACTCTGAAAGAGAACCTACGTGGGAAAGAGAAGACCGTCTCAATGCTGAGTACCCGACCTTCCTCCCGCAGACTTCTGAATCTCGGGACGAGATTCTTTTGAGTGGGGGCGAGTTGTCAGAACCCTCTGTTAGGTAAAGTTCTAGGATCAATTTCACTTTGCATTTTCAAAAGAAATCTTTGAAATCAACTTCAAAATCAAAATGGGAGAAGGAACCCCCCCAGATGAATTAATTCAAAAGGCCAGATAAAAATCTTCTCCAAAAATTCATGTTAGATTTTTGAAAAGTCTTATAAATGAGTGTGATCACATATCAAGTGATGTGGGACCCACCCCATGCTCATAGATTTTTCAAATATTCAAAAAGTGCCTTGGAATTAAAGAAATACCCCTATTTGATTTAAGATTCAAATTATTTGAAATTTAAAAATGTTGAAACTTTATAAGTGGCTAGTCTATTTTATTATGAAGCCATATAAAATTTTTCAGCATTTAATAAAATGTTTAGCTATTTTATTTAGCTAAACATAACAAATGTCAGAAAAGAAAAATATAAAAGGGAACAGAAAAGCTTCCCTGGCGCCCAGGCGAGAGCGGCCCATCCAGCCCAGCCGGCCCACAGGGGCAGCGGGGTCTTCTTCCCCGCCCCGCGCCTCCAAGCTACTCGGTGGATTGCCACCGAGCCAGCCGGGGACGACACGTCGTCGTCGAAGACCTTCCAGGCCGCCCCGTGCCCTCTTCTCGCGTCCTGGAGACGTCTCGCAGCCGCCCCAGTTCATTCCCCCCCCTCCTCGTCGTCTTCCCTTTCCTCTCTCGCCCGATTCATCGCCGCCCGATGCTTCACCGGAGTGCACCGCCGTGGACGACGTGGCCACCGTGCCCTAGAGCTCAAGCCAGCAAGTCCACCGTGTTCCTCGTCCTCGACTTCGTCTTCACGCAGAAGCTGGAGCCCTAATTCCTCCCCAAGCCGACGCCATCGTCTTCAACCTCTCGCTGGACCCGCGAGCTCGCCGCCGTCGATTCGCCGCCGTTGAAGCCTCCCCGAGCTTGTCGTTGCTTCCGTTCGAACCGTGGTGAGACTCTGAGCGTTTCCCCCAAGCTTCCAGCACCCCGCATCACCTCTAGCCATTTTCGCCATGGTTGCCGAAGCATGTCGCCGCCATGGACGACGATGAGGTCGCCCCTGTGCCCCATCATCGCGTCCAGCGCGCACGTTTGGCTCCCAGTGGCTCTAGCTCTCGAACGTGCCCTGAATCAACTCAACCCGTGCACTACAGCGACAACTGCGAACTCGCCGCCGTTCTGTTACCGCCGGAGTCGTCGCCGCCGTCGATTCCGAGCTCCCCGTGACCCCCTAATGTTTCCTCTCGACGCGGAAGACCTCCAGGAGCACGCCGATGCCCTCCGTTTCCTCTCTCGTGGCCCCTAGCCCTTTCCGGCGAGTCGCCGCCGTGGCCAGGCCGCCGGCGTTTAGCCGCCGGTGGGTTAGCCACTAACCACCCGCCTAATGACCCCCTGGGTCACTGACCAGTGGTCCCAGTGGCTTAATTAAGCCACTAGATTAATTAACCCCACGCTTTAAATCATCCAGCCACTGACACCCTGGACCCACATGTCAGCCCCCCCCCCTGACGCCAGCTTGGCGTCAGCCTGACGCAATAAATCATTTAAATGAATTTCCAGAGATTATTTGAATTAAAGAAATTCCAGAAATTCCAGAAAATACCCCAACCTTTGGAAATTCATAGAAAATTCATATTAACTCCAAATTGGACAAATAATAAATGAAAAATGATCAGGAGAAAATTATCTTTCCAAATATGAAACTTTCAACTATGTTTGAGTTGAATTTAAAATGGGACCAGTAGCATATGTCATTTGGTTTATTTGAATTTAATTCAAAGTCAAATCAAATGATCTTGCAACTTGGACCATGGATTTATGTTATATTTCAAACACACATTAGAGGCATATCTTATACAATTGAAGATGTTTCAAAATGATCAAACAATGTCACATGCAACTTGGTTAATCTGAATCCAAATGTTGAGTTTGAATTTGCAATTCAATTTGCAATATACTCCATTTAAATGGAATTTCTTCACACATCAAAGCATGTACATCAAGATTCAAACTTCCATCATGTGTTTGTGCATCGTATTTACTTTGCTACTTTGCTTGTTGTTTGTCGAGTAGAGGTGGAACCGGAGCAGGAGGCTGCCCCCTTCGTTGAAGACCCAGAACCCGAACCTCGTCAGCAAGGCAAGCAAACCCCCATTGATCATGTCGATAAAATCCCACTTCCCTCTCATGTCTCGCTTATGCATTGTTTAGGATGATCACCATGATTCATTTCTACCGCATAGATGAACCCAGTCCTTTGCACGACCTATCATTTTGTCACAGTAGTAAGCAAACCACAATCCTAGCAAATGTAGGAGTTGTTTGATATCATGTGGCCCCTGCAATGTTACTGCTTATTGCATGCTTAGTATGATACCATGTTGTTACTGTGATGTGAGTCGGGATGGGAATGATCATGTTGATGTTGGTAGAAAAGTGTTGGTGAATCGACCCTAATACAAGGTGAACGATGAGAGGCTGTGTAGGAGTACACGGTGGGTTGTCTCGTTGAACACCGCCCTAGTACGAGTTCTTGTGTGGTGATCCAAGATGAAGAGTACAACCACACATTGGGCTCACTGACCCCTCTCAACTTACTAACTCATCCCTTTTGATGTCCAGATGTCGCAATAGTTCGGAGTTCTGGTAGGTCTGTGGCCTGGATGCTAAGTGAGAGAACGGCTCATCCGAGACCGGCTTATGCACCACGCACACATCACTTGGGTCCACTTCGGTAAACCGGCCGGGTTCACGATAGTGGTAGCCTACCCAAGTAGGCGGCTTTCTCGGACTAGATCGGCTATGAGGTAACAGTTGTGGTGAGCATCCTCGCTGGCACCCCTTGAATGGTGTCGAGATCAAAGGCGGTAAATGATGATCATGTGTGTGTAGCGGTACACCCCTGCAGGGTTAACAAAACTATTCGAATAGCCGCGTCCGCGGTTATGGACTGCTTGGAAAGCTTAGCTTGATTATTAGACAACTTGAACTGGATACTTCTAAAACACACCAAGATAAGTGTGAGTACTATGGCGTGCTTCCTCGTGGGGAAGTCGAGGAAGGCACCATAGTGGTGTGTTGATTGGTGAAAGTAGTGGACTCGTGTACGCTTCTTACCTCAAAGTCTGGTACTCGTAGTTCAGGATTAGCCAAGTCAAAGCTGGCACTTCTGCAAATGAACCCCACCCCCCTTTATCTTGATACATGTGCATGAGTAGCATAGCTCCTATGTAAGTCTTGCTGAGTATGACTTTGTACTCATGTTTGCTTAATCTATGTTTTAGATGATGCCACTGACCCCGAAGGTGGCTTCTTCATCGAGCTGGACGACTGAAGACCAACTAGTCTAGTCCCAGTCAGACGACTGGTTCCCTCGTGGAGGGCTTGTGTTTAAATAAGGCTTCTTAAGCCATTTGTTAAACTTGTCTGTACTCAGACATAATTTGCTTCCGTTTGTGTTGTAATGTTGGATCACATGTTTGTGATCTCTGTTTGCACTCTATAAGAGTTATCAATAAAATTGTACACTTTGTAGAGAATTGCAATGCTACCTGCTGTTCATACAAGGCATGTGTGCTGCGTGTATGTTTATAACATGCATGTCTTTGTATGGGTTTTCGAGACCTTAGTTGTGTTCTGGCTGGCGGTCTTTCATACACCAAGTGGCCCTTAGATGTGCGCAGCTTGGGGCATCGCGATGCGATTGTCCGAGACTCTGTCTCGTGCACACTTTGTGGTATGATCGAGCCCGCCCTAGACCCCGACTAAGTGATCGGGCTGGAGTAAGTCTATGTAAGAGTTATGAGATAGTCGATAGTATGGTTGAGGCGACTTATCTTTGAATATGGGAGTTCACCACCCATATCATTAGACTTGTGTGCGGATGATGAGGACCCATCTCAGTTGATCATCCGGCCTGGATGGGATGCCCCTCACGTACGATGCTTTCCGAGAACGTTCTGTGCTTGGCCTTGTCTGCTTAGACAAGTGGGTACGGTTCTCGGCTCTCCATATGACTATGCCTTAACTGGACTTGCATACGCTAACCCCGGGTCCCGACAACGATCTAGCCCGAAGAGAATTAGAGGCGCGTGGAATTAGCTAGGGAAACCTTGGGGCTTTTCTGGTGTGTTTTTGGGGATTCCCCTGCCCCGTATATATAGGTGGAACCCTGGGGTCGCAACTTTGGTGAGGCTTCCCCCCAAAGTCGATTTTGGACAGCAGGAGGAGTCCACCATGGATTCCAGTACGAAACGCCGTGGACTACGGCGTCTAGGGGCGAAATTCCATGGACCCTGGCGTTTTGCCCTGCCCCCAAGGAAAGTTCCTTTTCCGCCGACCTACTGCCTTGTGGACCTTCCTACCTTGCCTAGCTTCGGTTTCCGCGTCTTAGAGAGTTCCATAACCCTCCGGATACTTCCATAAGCTCCCGGGAACCTCCCGGAACATTTCTGGAAGTCCCGGAACAATCTCTGATGTTCCATAACCTTTCAAACTCATATCACCAAATGTCTTATGACCACTCAAGACCATTCTTGAATGTTCCGGAATCATCCGAGACCATTTGGTACCACCTAGAACATTTCTATTTCTATCCAGAAAAATTCTGGTTCCACCCGAAACAATTCCGGTACCCTTTCTCTTTTCATCTCCTAGTTTCTCTAACAAATTACTTCTCGTTAAGTGTGTGACCCAATAGGTTTGGTATTATGCGGACATGACTCGGAACGTCATCCGGACATTGGACAACAGCCTATTATCAATAGCCAATAATCAACAACGGAGCCATGGACACCCATGTTGACTCCTGCACATACACGAAGAAACTTTGAGTGAACCTTTATGTTATACATGTACCATTCCCTTTGCTTCGCGATATATGAAAAAGTTAGAGGAGAGAAGTTTGGCACCCATGTGTAACAACTTCTTGAACACAAGCCACCCGTTATGCTCATTGCTCATTTGTCTTCATTCCTCGTTTTGTATTCTGGTATCCCCGTGACTAAATCACAAAGTGTCCGGCCAGACTATAATGGATACCGTTATACCGAGTGGGCCCAAAGTCAATATATCTCCATCGTGGAGGAGAAAATCCCATTCTTGAACTATCTCTGTTACTAGACACACTATCCGATATACCCAGAAATTATTTTACTACTTCCCAGGTATGGGTGGATTCATCTAAGAACCAAAGTATATCTTCCTGTGTGAAGTAACCCGGTATTCTCATGGTCTAGGGAATTACGTATATGATAATAAATAATGATCAAATTATAACGTAGATACGATGTGATCTCTAAGTGTATCATTTAATACTGGGGTTGGTTCACCATCATTGTTCTGCTAACAATATGTTCTCATTGCTACCAACATCCATGTTGCAAGAACAATGTCCATGATTAAGAAAACGTAATCATCAGTTAGCACATGAGCTGGTCTTAGAGGCTAAACCAGGAACTCTTGTTTTTTACATTTCCACACATGAAAATGAGTTTTCTTCTGAATCTCATAGTCAGGGTCATTGCAATTATAGCACAAAAATATAAAGATTAATCATGAACTTGAATATAAATAATAACATACTTTATTATTTCCTCTAGGGCATATATCCAACAATATCCCACTTGAACTAGATACAATAATACTAGTTACATAAGTTCTCGCACACCAATGGCTATCCGGTGCTGCTCATTCTTTGCTCGTGGAAGAGGCTTCGTCATTGGGTCTGACACGTTCAGATCCGTGTGAATCTTGCATACTTTCACATATCCTTTGTCAACGAACTCTCGGATTTTGTCATAAAGACGTTCTATGTGTTTGGACTTCTAGTGGGACCTTGGTTCTCTAGCTTGTGCCACGGCTCCACTATTGTCACAATAGATCTCCATGGGGTCTTCTTCACTAAGAACCACACCTAGTTCGGTGACTAACTTTTTGATCCAATATCCCTCCTTCGTAGCGTCAGAAGCTGCGATGTACTCCGCCTCCGTTGTAGAATCATCGACCGTATTCTTCTTAGAACTTTTCCAGCTTACGGCACCCCCGTTAGTGTGAAAAGATATCCTGATTGAGATTTGAAGTCATTCGGATATGTCATGAAGCTTGAATCTGTGTAACAGTTTACAACAAGTTCTTCATCACCTCCGAACACCAAGAACATGTTATTGGTTCTATTCAAATACTTCAAAATATTTTTGACTGCTACCTAGTGTGCATTACCTGGGTTGCTCTTGTATTTTCTACAAACACTCAGAGCATAGGAAACATCTGGTCTTGTACATATCATGGCATACATAACAGATCCAATTGCCAAAGCATATTGAACTGTGCTCATCTCTACCTGCTCATCAGTTGTCTTAGGACATTGACTCTTGCAGAGTACCGCACCATGTGACATTGGGAGTAGCCCTTTTTTTGAACTTTCCATTCTGAACCTTTTCAGAACATTGTCTATATACGTGCTCTGGCTTAGCCCTATCAGGCGCAGGGATCAATCTCTATAGATCTTGATGCCCAATATGTAGGCGGCTTCGCCCAAGTCTTTCATCGAAAAATTAATTTTCAATGAATCCTTTCTAGTACTAAGAAATTCTTTATCATTTCCAATCAACAATATGTCGTCGACATACAGTATTAGAAAAGATATTGCGCTCCCACTTAATTTATTGTAAACACAAGCTTCTTCGCCATTCTGAATGAAGCCAAAACCTTTGACCACTTCATCAAAGCGAAGATTCCAACTCCATGATGCTTGCTTTAGTCCATAGATAGACCTTTTAAGCTTGCACACCTTTCCAGCATCCTCTGGCGCGACAAAACCCTCAGGTTGTATCATGTATACATTTTCCTCGAGATTTCCATTCAGGAAAGCAGTTTTGACGTCCATTTGCCATATCTCATAATCGAAATATGCAGCAATTGCTAGTAAAATCCGCACATACTTAAGCATTGCTACTGGCGAGAAAGTCTCGTCGTAGTCAACTCCTTGCACTTG
Source organism: Bromus sterilis (assembly GCA_950022295.1). Lineage (NCBI taxonomy): Eukaryota > Viridiplantae > Streptophyta > Magnoliopsida > Poales > Poaceae > Bromus > Bromus sterilis. Next base: position 262,165,951 of record OX465596.1, on the reverse strand, counting down.
CCGGAACCCTTTCGCAACAAGCCTAGATTTATGGATAGTGACATTACCATCCGCATCTGTCTTTCCTTTGAAAATCCATTTACATTCAATTGGTTTCACACCCTCTGGAGAGATCACCAAGTCCCATACTTGGTTTTCGTACATGGATTCCATTTGGGATTTCATGGCTTGTAGCCATTCAGTGGAGTTGGGTCTCATCATCGCTTCTTTGTATTTCACAGGCTCATCATCATCTAAGATAAACACTTTGTTAGTGTACCACTCGGGTAGCTGACGCACTCTGCCTAATCTCCTTGGTTTAGTCACTAGATTCTCAGAAGTTCCTGCATCATTTGCAGTAGCTACCGGTTACTTCATTGGAATGACTGCCGGAACAACTTCCGTCGTTTCAATCCTTGGTCCCGAAGGTTCGCTAACCTCATCAAGTTGTACTGTCCTCCCACTCACCTCTTTGCTAAGAACTATTTCTCAAGAAAATTTCCTCCTTTAGCAATAAGGACTTTTCCATCGGAAGGGTGGTAGACAGAATAGCCTACAGTGTCATTGGCATAACCTACAAAGTAGCACTTGTCTGCTTTAGGGTCGAATTTGTTCGGCTATAAACGTTTTACATAAGCATCACAACCCCAAAATTTAAGGAACGATATATTGGGTTTACTCCCATTCCACAACTCGTATGGTGTCGTTTCCACTGACTTTGACGGCGCCCTATTTTAAGTAAAAGCAGCAGTCTCTAACGCGTAACCCCAAAAAGATAGTGGCAGATCAATTAATGACATCATAGACCTCATCATGTCTAACAAGGCCTCTCAGACACTCCATTTCTCTATGGAGTTCCAGGTGGCGTCAGCTGTGAAACGATTCCACGCTCTATGAGGTGTTCTCTAAACTCATGACTAAGATATTCACCGCCACGATCAGATTGCAGAAATTTTATTTTCTTGTCACGATGATTCTCAACTTCGTTCTGAAATTCTTTGAACTTTTCGAAAGTTTCGCACTTTTGCTTCATTAAGTAAATAGAGACATATCTACTAAAATCGTTAGTAAAAGTTATGAAGTAGAGATATCCACCGCGCGCCGGTACACTCATCGGACCACACACATCACTATGTATTATTTCCAATAAGTCTGTCGCCCGTTCTACATGACCTGCGAACGGCGTCCGAGTCAGTTTGCCCATCAGACAAGCCTCACACTTATCAAATGATTCAAAATCAGAAGATTGCAAAATTTCATCTTTATGAAGTTTCTGCATGCATTTCTTTCCGATGTGACCTAGACGGCAGTGCCACATGTAAGTGGTATTTTCATCCTTCTTAAGATGTTTAGAGCTTATGTTTAAGACGTCGTTACTACAATCAAGATCTAAATAAAACAACCCATTCTTAATAGGTGCAAAACCATAGAACATATTCTTTAAGTACATCGAGCAACCATTATTCTCAGACTTAAAACTTTAACCGTCGCTGATTAAACATGATCCCGACATATTGTTCTTACAAATAGCAGGAACGAAATAACAATTATCTATTCTATGGTAAATCCTGAAGGTAGATGTAGAGTGTAGACGCCAACGACTTTACCAGAGATCGAAGCTCTATTCCCGACACGCGTCGTCACTTCATTCTTTTCCATTTTCCTCATTCTCCTTAGTCCTGTAATGAATTACAGATGTGAGCAACAACTCCAGTATCAAATACCCATGACTTAGAGTGTCGGTCGGAAAGAAAGTCATCTATAACATATATAACTTTTATACCTTCGCCAGTAAAACCAGGCTTCTTTCTATCTGCCGGTTACTTCTTGCCGTTCCTCTTCCAGTGACCTTTAGCTTTGCAGTAGAAACACTCAGTATCCTTGTTAGGGACAGTGCCAGAGGGTTTATTGGTCTTGGCGCCAGGCTTGCTGGCGCCCTTACCCTTGGAGTTTCCCTTCTTCTTGAAACTGGTGGTCTTGCTAACCGCCAACGTGTAGTTAGGGTCAGCCTGCATGGTAGTATCCGCATTCTTCAACATTGCAAGTAGTTCATTAACTGACTTATCCATCCCGTTCATCCGATAGTTCTGAACAAAGCTCTTAAATCTCGACGGGAGTGACATGAGGACGATATCTGTACCTAATGATTCCGGAATCGGAAATCCTAGTTGAGTCAACCTTTGCCGAAAACCCATGATCTTTATCACGTGCTCACTCACAGGTGATCCTTCCTTCATCTTGCAATTACATAAGGCATGCGTAACCTCATAATGCTCAGTCCTAGCGTGTTTGGCATATAGAGCATCTAAATCTTGAATAATCAAGTGGGGAACGGTATTTTCAAAGCTCCCCTGCAACTCTGATTCCATACACGCAGTCATAAGACATTGAACTGTGGTGCTATAATCAAGCTTGGTCTGATGCACATTCTGCTCAGCAACCGTGGCGTCAGGGCCCAGTACTTCTGGGAGAGGTGTCGTCAGGACATAGTCCTGAGTACAATTCTTAGGGAACGAACCCAGTCCGCATAGTGTCTTCCATCAAATTTCAAATTTTCTTTCTCAATCAACGGACCTAAGTTAAACTGGGGATTGACACGAGCCATTTTAAATCTACAACATAACCACAAGTTTCATTTAGACAATGTTCATAATTAAGTTGCACTAAGTAATTAATCAATCTATTAATATTAATATGTGCTCCCACTCAGATTAACATCTCTTGTAGTTAATGCTAAGTGATTCAAGATCCAATTCAGTTGTCCGCCATTGATGTGACATCACTGATGACTTAGACTTGAACCGGTAGGCCAACTTGCCAATCACGCCAAAGGTGATTCTTGTTCATCTTTCGATGGGCGTGTTCCGGTAGAAAACTTTTATCCAAACCATCAAGACAACCAAGTGTAATGTGAAGTACGTTCTTAACACACCCGTCTTTTATGCGTCACACCGTGTGCACCCATGTGACATGACCTGCTCCAGTGTGAAACATAGTATAGTCGATGCTACAGTTGGAAGAACACTATCAACTTGATATTGTTTTGCGAGAGATCACCCTAATAAAATACGACTACCGCGCATCAAACAAGGGTGCATCAAAAGGATAAACATCACAGGCAGTTCATAAATTTGATGTGATATGGTATAGCCCTTTGTGTCATGAAGTTGTCGTTGCCTTTATGAGTCCGTGGAAGTCTCCACCCACCACCTTCTTTGCTTGGCACCGGGACCTCCTTACGGCTTCGGCATGTGCATCGGGGTCCACCTTCACATCATTGATCATCACCTTGTCTCCATCTATTTCCTTGCCTCAAGCTAATAAACTGTTCTGGCACGCAGGCCATAATTAAGTGACAATCATATGACTCCAGTCATCATTTCGTACCATAGCTCGCAGGCCTCGAAAAATATTACATCATATAGCATCTCATACAAACACATTGCAAATCTCGAAGGCTATACCACATCACATGCACTCTTTTCAAAAACGAGTTAGATCGCTATCTACACGGGTTATTGAAAATTTTATCGTGGTTGTTAAGCAGGTTTACATGGCAAACGTAGAACCCTAAACATAACAAACATGATACTTATTTTATTGCTAGTTTAACATACTGGGTGCATGTAGCAAAAAATGCCACAAGCCAAACTTCGTTCAACGCGTGGCCCCTGTGTGGATTTGAGTTCATAAAATTCACAAGCCCGTTCATGTTAAATTTTCTATAGCAAGACTAAGATGAGATCCAAGGAACTTGATGTAGTCCATGATCAAGGCAACCAGCATACTAAGAGCAGCATAGAGGGATCATGGAAAAACTCAAACCTTGTAGAAAAATCATATCATGCCGTCGAGCAAATAAAAGATCACATGACAGGGAAGCAAACAAGAAAATCAATGCATCATATTAACATTTGATCTAGGCCTAAACATGCATCTAATCAAGGATCGCTCTGATATCACTGTTGGGAAACGTAGTAGAAAACAAAAAAATTCGTTCCTACGAAGCAAGAACCCAAGATCATCCAAGAAGATGGCATACAAGGTTTAGGCCATAGCTCACAAACAGGTGTAGTGGAAGTAGAGTTGGTGAAGCTTGTTGAAGTAGATATCGCGAATCATCCCACAAACAATCCCTCGATCCGTCCCACGACCAAGTCCCTCAAACAAGATCTCCAAGAAAGAAGAAGCTCCTCGAAGAAGGACCAAAGTTAAGATCCCTCTACCGGTATCCACATGTCCCGATGCAGCAATACAGCAGCGCTACGCCGTCCAAAGAAGGACGCCACCGAGAGAAACTAGAGGGAGAAGAGCCTAGCGGCGTCCGGGCTAGAACGATCTAGCCCGAAGAGAATTAGAGGCGCGTGGAATAAGCTAGGGCAACCTTGGGGATTTTCTGGTGTTTTTTTGGGGATGCCCCTGCCCATGTATATATAGGTGGAAGCCTGGGGTCGCAACTTGGGCGAGGGTTCTCCCAAAGCCGGTTTTGGACACCAGGAGGAGTCCAACACGGATTCCAGTACGAAACGCCGCGGACTACGCCGTCTAGGGGGGAAACGCCAGGGACCCTGGAGTTTTTCCCTGCCCCCCAAGGAAAGTTCCTTTTCCGCTGACCTACTGCCTTATGGACCTTCCTACTGGGCCTAGCTTCGGTTTCCGCGTCTTAGAGAATTCCATAACCCCACGGATACTTCCATAAGCTTCCGAGAACCTCCCGGAACATTTCTGGAAGTTCCGGAACAATTTCCCGATGTTCCGCAACCTTTCAAACACCTATCACCAAATGTCTTATGACCACTCAAGACCATTCTTGAATGTTCCGTAATCATCCAAGACCATTTGGTACCTCCTAGAACATTTATATTTCTATCCAGAACAATTCCGGTACCCTCTTTTTTCATCTCCTAGTTCTCTAAAAGATTACTACTCGTTAAGTGTGTGACCAAATAGGTTCATTATTATGCGGACATGACTCGGAACGTCTTCCAGACATAGGACAACAACCTATTGTCAATAGCCAATAATAAACAGCGGAGCCATGGACACCGAAGTTGACTCCCGCACATACATGAAGAAACCTCGAGTGAACCTTTATGTTATACATGCACCATTCCCTTTGCTGCAGGATATATGACAAAGTTAGAGGAGAGAAGTTTGGCACCCATGTGTAACAACTTCTTGAACACAAGCCACATGTTATCTTCATTGCTCGGTTGTCTTCATTCCTCGTTTTTGTTGGATATATGCTCTAGAGGCAAATAATATATGATTATTCCAATATATCTAAGAAAGTTCATAACCAAATTCATATCGTGCTAGAACTATATCAGTGAAACAATGATACAGGTGTGGTATAGAAACCCCCAGTGTTCCTAGGTAGCCTCTATTTCAATAACTAGTTCATGGTCAACATCTTGGTCGTGGTTTCGCGATCATGGACAATTATGTCTCTTGACTATGAGGTCACCTCATTGGATGAGTGACGTGATGAACATTTCCCAAAGTAAGCATGATCAAACTTATGAAGGTTCAGTGTTGTAATTACAGAATGTAGTAGACCGTTCCTTTGACCGTGAGTACGTGCATAATTGCTATCTTCCCGGATGCCTTGACTTACATCCCACCATCTGACTGAAATATGCGGGTCATAACGGTTGTATCTTGCGTATTCCGTGGAGATATGTTGAGGAGTATTGTTACAAGAGTGGGATTTGTCAATCCATGTGATGGATAGATACTCAGGGCCCACTCGGTGAGATTCCATCCATAAAGCTGCGCAGCGTGTGACTAGGTCACGTGGATGAATATCACGGGCACGAGTGAATAAGGACTTTTCATAAAGAGGTTGAACCAGACATAGGATGTCATTGATCGAATCTCCGAAACAATCCAGTATCGCTGACAAAGGGAATGCTATACGACATAAGGTCCAATCGGTATTGATATCCGGAATGCACAAGGGTCATTATGGGCATCCAGGTCCCGCTGATGATCATTGACCGTAGCCTCATCTCGGTCATGACTGGAGTGTTCTCGGACCATAGGGTAACATACTAAAGGGCTCGATGAAATCGGAGACCTTTTTCGGAACTATCGGAGTTATCGGAGAATAAAGGAAGCAGCATCGGAAAAGTTCCGTGTTGACCCGAAGGAGTTTCGGACTGAGCCGGAAGGTGTTCCGGAGCACCGGGAGAAGAAATAATATGTTTTAGTTATTAATTAATTGAATTAATAATTATTTTTTTATTTATAATTAAAAAGTGCTATGGTCCTTATTTATGAAAGAGGCCCATTAGGTGAAATAAAGGGAAAAAGAAAAAGAGAGAGAGAGGGAGGCGCCATGGGCCCTAGGGCCCATGAGGGGTGCGCCCCCCTCCTCCCTTGGCCGGCCATCTCCCCTAGCAAGGGACTTTAGTCCCACCTTGCTAGGGGAGAGGGGTTGACTCCCTCCCCTCTGCCTATATATAGATGGGAAGGATGCACATATTTAAAACACATAAATTCGTGAGAAAATAAATATTACTCCGAATGGAGATCGATTTTCTCCGGTCTTCTCCCCTTCCTCGTGTATTCCACGGTGGGCCCCTTGTTTGGGGCCTATAGTGGGATTGAGGCATCTCTTCTACACGGAGGCCGTCGTGCTGCCGAAACTCTGGTTCCGGAGGTCTACTTCCGTCACCTTCGCTGGATCGGAGATCGGAGGTCGTCATCGAGTCTCGTACGTGTGCGAGTACTATGAGGTGCTACACGTGTGGCACTACACCCATCCGGGTGCTAACACAGCCAGGGGGCTGTGAAACTTGTTCGACTACACCAACCACGTTTGCGGGAACGTTTCCCGTGCAATGGACTACACCCCGAGGTATGTTATTCCGCACTCCTTTCCGTTACGGTAATACGGCTAGCTAGATCTTGGGTTATGGGAAACACTAGTTAGGAAAAATTTGTGTTTTCCGCTGCGCACCCCAACAGTGGTATCATGAGCTAGGTCTATGCTTAGTATTACTGTACGGATAGAACACATGGGGGATTTGGGCGTTGATTGTATGATTGTTACCCTCCCACGTGTACTTGTTCCATCCGCGGCATTGTTTGATGAAGCGGACCCTGTCACAACCCCAAGTTAGGTATGTGCTAGAATAGAAAGTCACTTTGCATCATGATAAAAATTTCAAAAGAAATTGAAATGGGAGAGAGAAACCCCCCCAAGATGAATTTAATTCAAATGGCCAGATAAAAATTTGCTCCAAAAATTCCTTTTACATTTTTGAAAAGTCCCATAAATGAGTGTGATCACATATAAAGTGATTTGGATTCAAACCCATGCTCATAGATTTTTCAAATATTCAAATAGGAGCATGGATTTCAATTTAAACCCCTATTTGAATTAAAGTTCAAATTATTTGAATTTTAAAAATGCCCAAACTTTATAAGTGGCTAGCTATTTTTATTTTGAGGCCATATAAAAAATTGGAGCATTTATAAAAATACTTTGCTATTTTTTAAGCAAGGTAAAAAAAATTGCAGAAGAAAAAAAATGAAAAAAAAAATAAAAAAACAGAAGAGAGGGCAACCTTACCTTGCGCCCACGGGAGAAGGCCCACCTAACCCCGGCCTGGCCCAGCCCAACCCGCGGCGCTGTCGTCTTCCTCCCCAGACCCCAAAGCAGCTCGCTAGAGAGCTGGGGGCACGCGTCGACGGCCACCAATGAGGAGAGCCTCCTAGGCCTCTCCCTCACGCTCCCAGCACGCCACGTAGTGCCCGCAAGCCCCGCTCAGCTTTTCCCTTAGTTGTGGCCCCTCCCTCTCTCTCTCCGGCGAAGCTCCCGAGCGCCCCGCAGAGCATGTCACCGCCCAGCCATGGCCAGCAGCCCCCTCCGCCCTTGCCGCCATGTCCAGGAGATCGTCCACCCTCGTCTCCGTCTAGCCGCGCGTCGAATCGAAGCCTAGGAGCTCCTTCTGCGACGCCAGCTTCAAGATTCCACGACCGACCGCTGCTACTCCGGCGAGAAATTGCCCGTCGTCGAGCCTCCTTCGGCCTTGGTTCGGTCTCCACTGCATTCAGGTGATCTCCACGCCTCGATTGCCCCCATCCGCTGCACCTCTCGTGGTCGGCAACGTCGTCTTCGTCTAGGGCAGCAGCGGGCCGCCGCGCTCGTCGTCATCACCGTGCTCCCGAGCACCCCCGTGTCCCCCAGATGGCACCATAAGACGCACGCCTTCCCGCAGAGCACGCTCGTGCCCTCCGAGTCCTTCCCCGTGCCCTTTTTCACTACTCCGGTGAGAGCTCCGGCGAGCCCGAGCCGGCGACGCCATTAGAGCCCTAAACCTAAGCTAATCCCCACCTAACCCCCTTGGGCCACTGACCAGTGGGCCCAGCTCCTTAATTAAAAATGGGTTAATTTAAACCGAAGTTTAAATTAACCCCAGCCACTGACCAGTGGGTCCCAGCAGTCAGCCCCCCTATGACGTCATAGTGATGTCATGCCTGCGCAGTAATCAGTTAAATTGAATTAATTTAATCCAAAAAATCCAGAAATAAGCCAAATCTTTGGAAATTCATAACTAATTCATTTCAACTACAAATTGGATAAATAATATGTCTAACATTATCAGAAAAAATGCAAGGAATGTGAATATGGACTTTGTTTTCATGTTTGACCAATTTAAATTGGGTGAACAGTGGCAAACATCCATATGCATTTAATTTGAATTCAAATTTGGGGTGAATTTGCAAATGAATTTGCAACACACTTCTTTTAAATGGTTTCATCCACACATCAGAGACTTTACTTCACCTTTACAACATCACTTCATGATCAACCATTTCAAATGAACATTCATGGTTTCAAATGCATTTGAAATTCATCGATAAATCATATGGAGTTTGAATTTGCAACTCAAATGCAATACACTCCATTTAAATGGAATTGACAACACATCAGCACCCCTTACACCATGTTATAACACTTGATCATGTGTTTGTGCATTGTCTTTATATTGATCACTTTGTTTGCATTGTTTGCTATCGAATAGAGGTGGAGCCGGAACCCGAGATCACCCCCTTCGTTGAAGACCCCGATACTGAACCTCGTCAGAAAGGCAAGCAAACCCCCATTGATCATGTCGATAAAATCCCAATTCCCTCTTAGTCTCGCTTATGCATTGTTTAGGATGAATACCATGCTACGTTTCTACCGCATAGATGAACCCATTCCTTTGCATGACCTATCATTTGTCACAGTAGTAAGCAAACCACAATCCTAGCAAATGTAGGAGTTGATTGATATCATGTGGCCCCTGTAATTGTTACTTCTTATTGCATGCTTAGAGTGATACAATGATGATACTGTTATGTGAGTCGGGATGGTAGCAATCATGTGGATGATGGTGGAAATGTGTTGGTGAATCTACCCTAATACAAGGTGAACGATGAGAGGCTGTGTAGGAGTACACAGTGGGTTGTCTCGTTGAACACCGCCCTAAGTCCGATTTCTTGTGTGGTGATCCAAGATGAAGAGTACAACCACACATTGGGCTCACTGACCCCTCTCAGCCTACTAACTCATCCCTTTCGATGTACATATGTCGCAGTAGTTCGGAGTTCTGGTAGGTTTGTGGCCTGGCTCCTAAGTGAGAGAACGGCTAAGCCGAGACCGGCTTATGCACCACAGACACATCATCTGGGTCCACTTCGGTAAACCGACTTGGTTCACGATAGTGGTAGCCAACCCAGGTAGGCGGCTTTCTTGGACTAGATCGGCTATGAGGTAACAGTTTTGGTGGCATCCTCGCTGTCACCTGTTGAACGGTGATACGCAAAAGGCGGTAAGTGATGACACATGTGTGTAGCGGTACACCCCTGCAGGGTTATCAAAACTATTCGAATAGGCACGTGCGTGGTAGGGGACTGCTTGGAAAGCTTAGATTGATTATTAGACAACTTGAACTGGATACTTATAAAACTTCCCAAGATAAGCGTGAGTGCTATGGCTTGCTTTCTCGTGGGGAAGTCGAGGAAGGCACCATAGTGGTGTAATTGGTTGGAAACATGTAGTGGACTCGTGTACGCTTCTTTCCTCAAGTCTGGTACTCGTAGTTCAGGACTAGCGAAGTCAAAGATGGCACTTCTGCAATTGAACCCCACCTCCCTTTACCTTGATACATGTGCATGAGTCGTATAGTTCCTACGTAAGTCTTGCTGAGTACGACTTTTTACTCACGTTTGCTTATTCTATGTTTTAGATGAACCCACTGCCCCCGTAGGTGGATTCTTCCTCGAGTTCGACGACTGAAGACCAAGCTAGTGTAGTCCCAGTCAGCAGACTGGTTCCCTCGTGGAAGGGCTTGTTTATAGATAAGGCTTCTCTAAGACATTTGTTAAACTTGTCTGTACTCAGACCTACTTTGCTTCCGCATGTTTGATGTAATGTTGGATCACAAACTCGTGATCTCTGTGTGCACTCTGTAAGAGTTATCTATAAAGTTGTATACTTTGTAGAGAATTGCAATGATACCTGTTGTTCATACTGGACATGTGTGCTGCGTGTATGATTATATCATCCATGTCTTAGTATGGGGTTTTGAGACCTTAGTTGTGATCTGGCTTGCAGTCTTTTATACATCAAGTGGCGCTTAGATGTGCGCAGCTTGGGGCATCGCGATGCGATTGCTCGTGACTCTGTCACGTGCACACTTTGATGTATGATAGAGCCCTCCCTAGACCCCGACTAAGTGATCGGGCTAGAGTAAGTCTATGTAAGGGTTATAATACAATCGATAGTATGGTTGAGGCGACTTGTCTATGATTATGGGAGTTCATCACCCATATCATTTAGACTTGTGTGCGGACGATGAGGACCCATCTCAGTTGATCATCCGGCCTGGATGGGATGTCCCTCACGTTCGATGCTTTCCGAGAACGTTTTGTTCTTGGCCTTGTCTGCTTAGACAAGTGGGTACGGTTCTCGGCTCTCCATATGATTGTGTTGTAGCGAGTCTTGCATACGCTAACCCAGGGTCCCGACAGACTTGGTAGCAGAGTAGGACTGACTGTAGGATTATCAGCCTTGGCTGAAGTCGAATCTAGCTTGCTATAGTTATATAGTTACTCTGGGTATATAAGGGAAAAACGTAAGGCTTCTTTTTTCTCCTTACCTCATCGTTCTGAGTTCTGAGTCACCCTCATCTTGTTCTATGGGAAGATAGGACTAGGCTCATCTATGTCTTGCTATAACATCTCGTTGTTTGCTTCCTTGTAACCGTAGGCAAGTTGTAAGGCCCGATATGCGGTACTGTTCCAGATCTAGATGTTTCCATCCAGATCCGGGGACGAAGCACATATCGGTCCCACTGCGACATATGACGAAGTCATATGCCCCGGATTTCCAACATGATATCACAACATTACAGATACAACGATACAACATCTCATACAATCGGCATACAACTGCCTCAAATACAATACAACAGCGGAAGATATATGCCTGGGTACAGACTACAAGCAATGCCTAGTGGCAAAGAGAAAACATCGATCCGATAACCACACGGGTCAAGGCCCTCCGCCGGGATCCGCCTAACTAGTCGTCGTCGAGTCTCCACGTGAAAAGTCGATCACCATACCTGTTGTCGATCAAGAACCCTGAAAAGAGTTTGGGGGTAGTATAATGAGTACAGAGGTACTCAGCATCCAACTGTAGTGGTCATCTGACCCAGCAAGGACTTCATCACTCGTCATTCTAGGACAACTAGTAGTTTACGGTAAGGAAGGGGTAAGTGGTGAGGTTGCTGCCGCACTAGCATTTATGAAGTGGCTAACGATCTAGAGAGTAAGATAAGAAGCCAAGCATTCGATGAGGAATCGCCTCCAACAAGTCTTGCTATCAACTACTCAGTCTGGCCCATCTGGCCTGGAGGCGCCTGGGCCACGCTTGGCTGGGCCTTGGGGCGCGCTGGAGGGTCCTGGGCCGGCCTACCTCCGGTGTCCGGTTGGTGGCACCGCTCGATCCGGATCGAGTTCGGCCAGGAGGCGGCCGACGGCGCTGCTACGGCCAGGGGGGCGGGGCGGCACGGCTGGGAGCCCGCCGGCGAGGAGGCTGCGACGTGGGGCGCTGGAGGGAGGTCGGAGAAGGCGTGCGGCGAGGCTGGAGGAGGCAGGGTGAGCGGATCGGCGGGGCTGTGAGCTCGGGCTCGAGGCGGCTGCTCCTGGTCCATGGCGTTGGAGCGGTCCTGTGGGAAGAGAAGGAGAGGCAGAGGGTGAGAGGTAGAGGGAGAAGAGGAGAAAGGGAGAGGAGAAGGAGAGAAGGGCTCGGCCCGGCGGCTGCTCGCCGGCGTGGAGCAGCGGAGGTGGCCGGCGGGAGGCGGCGGCGCCCGTTGCCTACACGGGCTGGCTGCGGTTGGTGAGGAGGAGAGAGAGAGAGGATGCTGGCTAGACGCGATCCGGGCCGTCGGATCTCCGGATCTGACGGTCCAGAACTCATTGGGCAGAAAATTGAGCAAAACTGGGGGTGTGGCTGCAAAATGTGGCTAGGGAAACCCTAGAAATGGGTGGGAGTGTGGTGGTCTTTATATAGCCCCGGTGGCTGGCAGTTTGCAAAAACATCCCCGGTTTTTCTCTCGCGCGCGCGGTGCTCACGTTTCTGACCGCCGGGGGTCCGCAGTACCTCCGATTCGGGTAAAACTTCGAACTGCGTGATCAGCGCGCCGAGCCGGAGGCGTTCACCTCGCGCTGGAACCATTCCGAAAACACTTTCCTTCGCGCTATAAAAATATCCCGTTTAATTATTAAACGAGGTTTTTCGTTCCGTTGGCCGCGGCTGGTCTCGTGCGGGTTTTGTGACGGTGATCGGGTGAAACACGGTGTCGCAAAGGTCGAGTGTCAGGGTGGCAAGGGTCGGTCTCCGTCCGGTACGAGATAAGAGGGGGGAAAATAATCGTCGATCGATAAATCGGGGATGCAAACACCGCAACCAAATCAGACAATCAAACAATTCACACCGAATTTTTTTTTAATTTTTGTGAAAACTGGGCTGTTACAATACAACACCACCAACAGGGGATCTCGTCCCGAGATCCAGGACGATCCGGGGGAGAGGGGGGAGAGAAAAGAGAGTCGACGATCTTCAACACCACCAACAAGGGACTCTGCTCCATGTCGACGTCGAGCTTCCGTCGAGATAATCTTCCACAGAGAGACGACATCGTCGGAGTAACGAAAACGTCAGTGACAAGAGGAAGAACGATCGCGAAAACCAGGTCAAGGGATAGTGATTTTCGACGCAAGTCGTAAAAACACCGGTCAAAAGGAGGGATGGCAATGGATGACCCATATGATACCCAAAATCGGAGAAGCTAAAGATACTACAGGAATTCCCAAACCTGAGATCGGAATCGAGACAATACACTGCAAGCAAGGCATTGTAACGGTTCCGATGCTCGACTCACTCGAGATCCTAAAGTTTGAAAGGGGATAAGTCGAGAATAAAACACTTACGACACTTGTCCTGACCAGAGCAAGGGTAAGGAGTAAAAAGAATCCTACTCTCCGATAACTAACTTAGTAACTACAAAATTATTTTTGTCTAGACTCGACTCCGTCCAAAGAAGGGATCCTACGGTCGGTAAGGCTCTGATACCAAGTTGTAAGGCCCGATATGCGGTACTGTTCCAGATCTAGATGTTTCCATCCAGATCCGGGGACGAAGCACATATCGGTCCCACCGCGACATATGACAAAGTCATATGCCCCGGATTTCCAACATGATATCACAACATTACAAATACAAGGATACAACATCTCATACAATCGGCATACAACTTCCTCAAATACAATACAACAGTGGAAGATATATGTCTGGGTATAGACTACAAGCAATGCCTAGTGGCAAAGAGAAAACATCGATCCCATAAGCACGCGGGTCCAGGCCCTCCGCCGGGATCCGCCTCACTAGTCGTCGTCGAGTCTCCACGTGAAACATCGATCACTATACCTGTTGTCGATCAAGAACCCTGAAAAGAGTTTGGGGGTAGTATCATGAGTACAGAGGTACTCATCATCCAACTGTAGTGGTCATCTGACCCAGCAAGGACTTCATCACTCGTCATTCTAGGAAAACTAGTAGTTTACGGTAAGGAAGGGGTAAGTGGTGAGGTTGCTGCCGCACTAGCATTTATGAAGTGGCTATCGATCTAGAGAGTAAGATAAGAAGCCAAGAATTCGATGAGGAATCGCCTCCAAGAACTCTTGCTATCAACTACTACGCAAGCATAACACCTATCCTATCCTTGTCCTCCTCTTCGCATCCCGACGAAGAAGAAGCAATCAAGGCACACACACACGTTGATCAAGTAGTTAAGATTATCTCAGTTGTTGTTGTCTATGAACAAGGAGTAGGTCTCAAGTCGTCCATATCCGTGGACATGGCTTCTCGAAAAGATTTAACCCTGCAGGGGTGTACCAACTACCCATTACAGGGCTCCGCACGCACGTCCATCACTCTCAGTTGCTACCCATCACAGGAAACCATTTTATGATTTAGTTCCAAGAGATCCGAAATGACAGGTCCCTCTAGATAACAACGAACAAATCCGGGTGGCCCCCGGTGAGACGACATCCAGCTTAGGAGCCGGCCACGCTCTCGATCTGGTCTCTACCGTATGACTCCAGGTTTGGATTGAAGGTTAATCACACATGGTACACTGGGTCCTCAGCCGGTCATGATGAGCCAGCAAGGGAACTATGTCCTCACTGGTCCGGGTTGGTTTAAAAACTACTGGCAGCTGACCAGCACACACACGGTTTCAAATGGTAAATCAACTTGGGCCACCACTAGAAATGTTTGAAGCTAGGTAGGTAAGAAAATGGGACCCCAGAAAATCCCACACGCGGTTAGGCACGCTCAATCTTAAAACCAATACCCGGAACTCGGATCCTAGGTGACTCGAATGGAACAAAGCGTCGGGGCGGGATAGCCTAGACCTTCCATCCTTCGTCGAATATAGTCAACATTTATAATAATCATATCATCAACAACAATATAATAATGTGATATCTCAAACCAAGGAGTAACAGGGTAACATCGTAGCATCCTAAGCATGCATACTAAGCAGGGGCTGAGCAACGAGCAATAGTAACATAGCAGTAGAAGGTTTGCTGGGAAGGGACATGGATGTATCGGTTTGAAAGAGGCTGTAAACATGTGGTAGGATCAAACATCGAACCTAACCTAGACTAGCATGCAAACCGCTGGTTGAAATAGAATGGATCAAAAGTAATGTATAGTCCTTTCCTGTTGATAAGTCGGGTTCCGAAGGTGTAGTTGATCGCAAGCTCGCATCGTCTCCGAGAGGTACCCGCGGAAGCACACAAGACGATAAACACTGGAACGAAATCAAGGAGCAAGCATCTATTACTACGAAGCAAACACGAGAAAGCCTCAACAAGAAGCAACACGATACATCGCACCTACCGTCGAGAGCCGTTGCTAACAATTTAAGTGGAGTACTCGTCGCACACGACGGTACCGCACGTTTACGGTGGTTCAAGTTGTTTAGCTACAGGTTATCAACAAAGGTTTTTAACATGGCATACTCAAGCAAGCATGGCATAGCACACAAACATGTCAAGAGGTGAAGCACAAAGTAAACTATCTATGCTAGTCAATTTAAGTGAGGCACAACCTAAACATGGCATAACACTAAGTGCCGCACGATGATTAAAACATTTGGTGATGTTCTGTCCTAAACCATATTTTCGGTTGGTTAACAGAAACAAACAATAGCATGAACACAAAGTACACGAAAAACTAATCAAGTTACATATAAAGACCACCCCAAACGGAGTTACGGTTAAAAAGATACAAGAAAAACAAGTTACGGGCACAAGCTGTATAAACAGGGGTAAATCTATATGAAACAGTGCAGAAACATGACATAGCAATACATGGGATGAAATTAGACATGATTCTTAACAATATGCAATTGGAATCACTCAATTCCGATAAACGGTCGCGACACACTCGTTAACCGAAGTTGCAACAAAACATGAACAGCAGCACACTAACAGCAGGGTAGCTACTTTGGAGCAAGATTTAATCAACATGCAGCAAGCAAATATGAAATGTGAATGCATGAAACTGAATTAGAAACAATTCTTAACGCAACGCAAAAGGAATCAATCAATTCCGATGAACGGTTGCGAAGCAATCGTCACCCGAAGTTGCAATAAAATAATAACAGCAGCACTTAACAGGAAATAAAAGCAGTTTAACGGCCTGATGCCCTGTTCAGCACACAATTACACAATCAAGACAACCTCAAACGGAAAAACTTACTACATACGAATGCTAGAGCACGCAAAACTGAGCAACTTTCGTTTTGGGGGCAACGTCATCGGAGCTATGGATCAACGGAAAAATACGTCGCAAAACAGTACCAGCAGCAGTTTTTTTCCCAGACTTAGAAAAAAAACAGCAGGGAAATAAATAAAATAAAATAAAAAAAGGGGGCTACCATGGGCTGGCCCATCTGGCCCGGAGGCTGGGCTGGAGGCGCCTGGGCCACGCTTGGCTGGGCCTTGGGGCGCGCTGGAGAGTCCTGGGCCGGCCCACCTGCGGTGTCCGGTTGGTGGCGCCGCTCGATCCGGATCGAGTTCGGCCAGGAGGCGGCCGACGGCGCTGCTCCGGCCAGGGGGGCGAGGTGGCACGACTGGGAGCCCGGCGGCGAGGAGGCCGCGGCGTGGGGCGCTGGAGGGAGGCCAGAGGGGGCGTGCGGCGAGGCTGGAGGAGGCAGGGCGAGCGGATCGGCGGGGCTGCGAGCTCGGGATCGAGGCGGCTGCTCCTGGTCCATGGCGCTGGAGCGGTCCTGTGGGAAGAGAAGGAGAGGCAGAGGGTGAGAGGGAGAGGGAGAAGAGGAGAAAGGGAGAGGAGAAGGAGAGAAGGGTTCGGCCCGGCGGCTGCTCGCCGGCGTGGAGCAGCGGAGGTGGCCGGCGGGAGGCGGCGGCGCCCGGTGCCTCCACGGGCTGGCTGCGGTTGGTGAGGAGGAGAGAGATAGAGGATGCTGGCTAGACGCGATCCGGGCCGTCGGATCTCCGGATCTGACGGTCCAGAACTCATTGGGCAGAAAATTGAGCAAAACTGGGGGTGTGGCTGCAAAATGTGGCTAGGGAAACCCTAGAAATGGGTGGGAGTGTGGTGGTCTTTATATAGCCCCGGTGGCTGGAAGTTTGCAAAAACATCCCTGGTTTTTATCTCGCGCGCGCGGTGCTCACGTTTCTGACCGCCGGGGGTCCGTAGTACCTCTGATTCGGGTAAAACTTTGAACTGCGCGATCAGCGCGTCGAGCCGGAGGCGTTCACCTCGCGCTGGAACCGTTCCGAAAACACTTTCCGTCGCGCTATAAAAATACCCCGTTTAATTATTAAACGGGGTTTTTCGTTCCGTTGGCCGCGACTGGTCTCGTGCGGGTTTTGCGACGGTGATCGGGTGAAACCCGGTGTCGCAAAGGTCGAGTGTCAGGGTGGCAAGGGTCGGTCTCCGTACGGTACGAGATAAGAGGGGGAAAAATAATCGCCGATCGATAAATCGGGGATGCAAACACCGCAACCAAATCAGACAATCAAACAATTCACACCGAAAACAATTTTTTTAATTTTTGTGAAAACTGGGCTGTTACACAAGTTGTGTTCGGTTTACTAGCATTGTTGTGCTTCCTGATTTCTTACATCGTATGTAAGTGCTGTTTCTACATTGCAAGAAAAGACATTTCTTACAATTACTGTCGTTATGCTGTCCGAGTCATTCCAAGTTTCTTCATAATCTGATGCATTTGCAAATCCTTTCTGCCATTTCGGTTGTTTTCCTAGAAGAATTCTTAGGTGGCATGCCCGACAGTTCTCTAGAGTTTGTTGTAGGTTTTATTCTAGAAACCTATAGTGATTCATTTGCAGCTCTTCCTCCCACTTTAGATGTCTTCTAGCCAGAAGGACCACACTAACCATCGTGTTGGGGTACTTTGCTACTCTGACATATCGGTTCTAGCCCTAGTAATCCATGGTCATCCTCAGGAAAACCATCCAGTAACCCAACTCCTTAAACCTAGCCACCCGACAGATGTGTAGAGTTCATAGTGGATCTTATGCCAGCAACCGCACCAATTTCCAGACGCCCATACAAAATGGCCCCATGTGAGTTAGCTGAGCTTAAAATCCAACTTGAAGCTTTGTTGGAAAAAGGCTTCATCCGCCCTAGCTCATCGCCATGGGGTTGCCCCGTTCTGTTCGTAACGAAGAATGATGGAACAACAAGGATGTGCGTAGACTATCGCCCGCTAAATCTAGCGACGATAAAGAACAAGTACCCACTCCCCAGGATCAATGATCTTTATGATCAACTTGCTGGATCCTCTGTCTTCTCCAAGTTGGATTTGAGATTAGGTTATCATCAAATCAAAATCCGAAACGAGGACATTCCAAAACGGCTTTCACTACTCGTTACGGTCTTTATGAGTACACCGTCATGTCCTTCGGTTTAACCAATGCCCCCGCCACTTTCTCGCGCATGATGAATTCGATCTTCATGGAGTACCTAGATAAATTTGTTGTAGTTTATCTTGATGACATTCTCATCTACTCGAAGAACGAAGAAGAACATGCCGAACATCTTAGGCTGGTATTGATGAAACTTAGAGAGCATCGCCTATATGCTAAATTCTCCAAGTGTGAATTTTGGCTACCAGAAGTGACCTACTTAGGCCACGTGATTTCTGCAAAAGGCATTGCTGTGAATCCTGAGAGTGTTCAGGCCGTCCTTGACTGGACTCCACCTGAATCGGTTAAGCAAGTTACGAGTTTTCTTGGCTTAGCAAGCTATTGCCGCCGCTTCGTCGAGAACTTTTCTAAAGTTGCAAAGCCTCTAACTGAACTCCTCAAGAAAGATAAGAAATTACAAAGGACTCCCAAGTGCGAGGAAAGCTTTCAAGAGCTAAAAAGGAAGATTGACTTCTGCACCCATACTTGCGCCTCCAGACACCAAAAAGGATTTCGAGATCTTTTGTGACGCATCACGGCAAGGGTTAGGATGCATAATTATGCAATATAGATATGTGGTAGCTTATGCTTCACGCCAGTTGCGTCCACATGAAGAGAACTATCCTTCCCATGATCTTGAACTCGCTGCCGTAGTTCATGGCCTGAAAACTTGGTGACACTACCTCCTTGGTAATTGTTGTGAGATCTATTCCGACCACGAAAGCCTCAAATACATTTTCACCTAGCCAGATCTTAATCTCAGGCAAATACGCTGGATTGAGTTGATAAAAGATTACGACGTAGGAATTTCTTACACCCCAGGCAAAGCCAATGTCATGGATGATGCACTAAGTCGTAAGTCGTATTGTAACAACCTCATGTTACAACAGTGTCAACCACTTCTTCATGAGGAATTTCACAAGCTCAATCTTGAGATTGTTCCTCATGGCTATCTTTCTACCTTGGTGGCGAAACCAACTCTTGAGGATCAAATCATAGTTTCCCAAAGGCGTGCATGAGGTGTTCACCGGATCAAGGAGAACTTTGCTAACAGAGTTTCTAAATGTTTCTCCACAGATAGTAAGGGAACGGTATTCTTTGGAAATCGTTTGGTAGTACCTAAGAATAGGGAACTAAGGCAACTCATCCTCAAGGAAGCCCATGACACACCCCTCTCGATTCATCCCGGTAGCACAAAAATGTACCGAGATCTATGCCAGAGATTTTGGTGGACTAGGATGAAGAGAGACATTGCTCGATTTTTTGCTGAATGTGATGTTTGTTGTCGCATTAAGGCAGAACACCAAAGACCTGCTGGTACTCTTCAACCATTGCCTATTCCCGAGTGGAAATGGGACAAAGTTGGTATGGATTTCATCACTGGCTTTCCAAAAACCCAGAAAGGAAATGATGCCATCTTTGTTGTCATAGAGAGGCTTTCCAAAGATGCTCACTTCCTTCCCGTACGCGAGTCTATAACTGCTAGCCAGTTAGCGGACATGTGCGTCTCTAGAATTGTGTCTCTTCATGGTGTTCCTTTGGAAATCAATTCTGATCGAGGTAGCCTTTTCACCTCTAGATTTTGGGGAAGCTTCCAGAATGCTATGGGAACTCATCTCTCCTTTAGTACAGCTTTCCATCCTCAGTGTAGCGGTCAAGTCGAAAGGGTTAACCCAATGCTTGAAGACATGCTCAGAGCTTGTGTTATCTCATTCGGAAATAATTGGGAGAAGTCTCTTCCTTTTGCCGAATTTTCTTATAACAATAGCTTTCAATCTAGTCTGAACATGGCTCCTTTTGAACTCCCCTATGGACGACGATGTCGAACACCCTAAACTGGTCAGAAACCGGTGAAAGACAATTCTTTGGACCGGATATGATCATGGAAGCAGAAGAGCAAGTTTGCATTGTTCGTGATCAATTGAAAGCAGCCCAGTCTCGTCAGAAAAGCTACTATGATCGTCATCATAGACAAGAAAGCTACAATCTGGACGAGAAGGCTTACCTTCGGGTTACTCCTCTGAAGGGAACCCAACGATTCGGTACCAAATGAAAGTTTTCCCCACGCTACATCAGACCTTTCCGCATTCTCGCTAAACGTGGAGAAGTTGTCTACCAACTTGAACTACCCCCGCACCTTTCCTGAGTACATGATGTATTCCATATGTCACAACTCAGGGGTTGCTTCAAGGACCCCATCCGCGAAGTCGACCATGAAACGCTAGATCTCCAAGATGACCTTTCTTATCGAGAATACCCCGTTCGTATTCTTGACTCAGCAGAGTGTGTCACCCGTCGTCAGAAGATCAAGTTCCTCAAAGTGCAATGGTCACACCACTCCGAGAAAGAAGCTACATGGGAAAGAGAAGACCGCCTACGTGCCGAGTACCCCTCCTTCCTCCCGCATACTTCTGAATCTCGGGACGAGATTATTTTGAGTGGGGGCGAGTTGTCACAACCCCAAGTTAGGTATGTGCTAAAATAGCAAGTCACTTTGCATCATAATAAAAATTTCAAAAGAAATTGAAATGGGAGAGAGAAACCCCCCCAGAAGAATTTAATTCAAATGGCCAGATAAAAAGTTGTTCCAAAAATTCCTTTTGCATTTTTGAAAAGTCCCATAAATGAGTGTGCTCACATATAAAGTGATATGGATTCAAACCTATGCTCATAGATTTTTCAAATATTCAAACAGGAGCATGGATTTAAATTTAAACCGCTATTTGAATTAAAGTTCAAATTATTTGAATTTTAAAAATGCCCAAACTTTATAAGTGGCTAGCTATTTTTATTTTGAGGCCATATAAAAAATTGGAGCATTTATAAAAATACTTTGCTATTTTTTTTAGCAAGGTAAAACAAATTGCAGAAGAAAAATAAAAAGAAAAAAAGAAAAAAAAAGAAGAGAGGGCAACCTTACCTTGCTCCCACGGGAGAAGGCCCACCTAACCCCGGCCTGGCCCAGCCCAACCCGCGGCGCTGTCGTCTTCCTCCCCAGCCCCCAAAGCAGCTCCCAGCCTAACCACGGTGGGGCTCGCAACTTAATACCAGCGAGATGTTCTGGATAGAAATCTCAAGGTGAATGATTAGTAGTAGATGTAGATGGATTTCGGTCTACTTACCTTGGCGTACTTCCTGTGCTTTTGAACCTCTTCCTTTCTTTTGTAGCATAGTTAGCATTGCGGTGCGTTCATAATCCTGTCAATTGCCTTTCTGTAATTTGTTTACCTCGCATAGCAATTTTATCATCTTTTGGGAGAGAGACATCACTAGCGAACATCACGTATCCCGGTCGATATCCTTATCATTGTTTCCACGCTATATTTACTTTTCTGCATTTACTTTCAAGTTGCTATTATTATCCCTTGCGTTTTGTCCTTTGTAAACAACAAGACCGAAGAGATTGAAAACCTCTCTGAACTTCGTTGGGAACAAAGTTTTCTGTGTCTGTGTGCAGGTCCGCGTCAGTTGCGCCGCTGACACCTACTTATCATCTCTAGAGTCCTACTGGAGACAAACCTTGGTCTCTTTACCGAGGGAAATTTGCTGCTGTGCTGCATCACGCCTTCCACTTGGGGCTCACCAAAGAAGGGCGAGAAGACTACACCCGTCAACCCTCGCGCCATCAGTATGGGATAAGAAAACAAAACTATGTTGTTTCAAAATCCGTAACGGTTAGAAGGAATATATCATATTGAGAAAATAATTGAAAATTATAGTTGTGTTAACTGTTAGACGTATTTTTGCAAAAAACTTTAGCATCACCGGAGAAATGGAAGTTATGACATGTTTGAGTAAGAGAGAATCTTTAGAAATGCTAATACTTTTGTATCAAGCATTATGATAGAATACAAAATGATATATAAAATGGTATAAAATCTAGCCGCGCTAATGCGCGGGGCACTTTGCTAGTTTATAATATGATTATATGAACTCATTTTTGTGAACTAGTCTTAATTGTGTTCCTTGCGATTATGTTTGTAGAAAATGGATAATACCTAGTACCTTGAAATGGTTTCTTTCTTACGTGGTGAAAGACTTGAAGAAAATGGGTCAAACTTCATTAGTTGGTACTTACGCCTTAGAGCCATGCTCAAGAGAGCCAACCTTTCATTCTTAACTAAAGAGCATGTGGGAAACCCTCCAGCAAACAACATGTATGCACTAGCAATGGTTGATTATCAGTATCGTCGAAGGACATACGCCATATCTAAAGGTGTCATAGAAACCAGCATTCCTCAACCTTTGCGTTAGCAATATGATGAGTTGGATACATATGACATGATAGATTTGATGAAGTAATTAAACATGCATCGGTTTAGAGTTTCTAGATTTGAGTTAGAGAACGAGCTTCTCTCTACAAAGATGGAAGAAGGCTCTTGCCTGAAGGCACACTTGGCCAAGATGCATGAGATACATCTGAGCCTCGTAGATGACTTTGACTATTGGACCACAGATGAGTCTGCGATATACACGGTGTTACACTCGCTTCCACCGAGCTATACAGACCATGTACATAGCTATGTCGGCAGAGGTGAAAGCCTCGAGTTCTCTGACTTCATGGATAGACTTCAGTATCTGGAGGTTGAACCCATTGAAGGAGAAGTTGTCGATGGAGAAGGTATATACTTGATATACTTTATAAATGTTTGTTCCCTTATACAACACCTGCAGTTAATGAGTATCTGATACTTATTCTGTTTTATGAAAACAAGACCTGCTGTTGCATGTACGGGAAGAGGTGAAATCAAGGATTGATGGATATCAAGTCAGTTGATGGCCAACATGGATTCCGCTGAGACATCTATCATAGGAGATACTTAGAGTATAAGATAAATCTTATGTAATCATTATAGTATGAACACTTAGTTGTGTGTCTTGCATCTCGCGAGACAAAGTTATTCATGTAATGGGACAAGTCAGTTGTTCCATCTTTATGAATAAAAGTGTGCTTATACTTTGATTACGTCTTGATTTATGTTATGATAGAAAGCATTTATAATACTGCTATTATTGTCAAGTAATATTCAATGTTTAATGATAAAGTTGTCTTGATTATAACAAGTCAAAGATTTGATTGCATAAGGTGATTTCATAACTGATGAATTCATTAAATGTATGATCTATTAACTTGTGAGTTCATTATCAAATAAAAGTCATAACTTGATTGCATGAGATGGATTAGATACACGATCTATGAACCTCTGCAATAAATATGACCATGACAAGGTTCTAGCAAGCAGAACTTGTGCCAATCATTATACATAAATGATGTACTAAATGGGCACATGAGATATCATTAAAGACTTCATATGATTAATTAAAGTTGTATTCAATTGAGATCATAAAACTGAGATTCAGGAATCACAGTGTGAAGTAGAATATAAGGATACAAATCACTACGCTATCCGAGTGATAAGTATTGAAGATGACATAATGGGAGACTTGTGGAAGTTGTACCGCAAATTACGACGGAAGTTTAAAGTGCTAGACTACTTAAACCATTCGTAGTCATACTAAACTGTAGTATGGTCTAAACGTTCTTTCCCCTTTCACTATAATTATTAACGAACAAGGTTGTTTAATTCATTAAGTTAAAACACCCACTTCATGAATAGGAAACCATCCTGAATCTAATGATACAAGATAGCTCCATAATTGATGGTGTTATAAGGTTTCTTAAAGAAAGAATTTCTTTGTGATAAAGCTTCAAGCAATTGAAATTAAATATTCTCCCGAATAGAAAAATTTGTGTTGCTTGATTGGTAGTGCGATAAGAAGTCTCTCGACATGGATCCAATGGGAGATAATGGAAACTTTGAGCAAGGTATCGGACCTTGCCTTCATAATATCAGAATATTTCAACGGAAGCGTGTCCCGTTGTAATGACGCTATATAAGGAAGGATATGCCAAAGACGATTGGTCTTGGTATTAGATTTGAAGCCTTGGTTGAATTTAGAAGGTTGTCATGAATACGTTCTGTACAGAACAATAATCATGAGTCTTCTTAATAAAACAAAAGGAATAACATTGCTTGAAACGCAAAGTAATGATGGTAGCCTAGAACACGAAGAGAAATGAAATAATATTGAGATACATATAGGATGGCTCACGTTCCGTGAAATAAATCGGTTATTTCATATTCTCGACAAACTGGAAAGTTATTGAGAATAATGTAACGGGTATAAGGAATAATTTTGGTTCATAAACCGGTTATGACCAAAGTTCAATGGTGATTGACTGCGGAAACGTAGGAACGCTTTAATCAATAAAATATTTTATTTACACTACAATGGACCATAGCCTGAAATTGCGTATAAATCAAATTGGGATTTGAAAGAGAATTGCAATGGGCATGACGAAGGTTTATTTCGTTGGAAGGATGGAATGTAGTACCTCAAGACAGGAAGCCTCAACCTTGATTTGATCAAGTGATTTTTTGTGAATGACCAAAATATTGAGTGGGCCTGCAGTTTCATGAAACTGAGTGGGAGCTTTGAAGACTTCCGGAAACTTAGAATTCAGAGGGAATTTTCTGAGTGGGAGCTTTGGGAGCATTGTCATTATGTAAGACATAGTAAAAATACAATGACTTGATGAAAACTGAACCACAAATATATGTGTATATGATGGATATATTTTTGAGTGGGAGCATGATCATTATCTCAGACATGCATGTTATGACATATGTGGAGAATGATCACGTGTATGTATATATGGACATGCGACTGATATATGTATATGGAGAATCGTCTCATATGCACGTATATGCATTATGATATATATATAAAACATAAGGTAGATATAACACAAGATTACAAGAATCTTCCTTTATATGAAGTACTAAACACATCACACGTTGAAATCTATAGTGATAGATACGTATAATGAAACAAAGAAAAGTTGGAATAATCTTCTAGATAAGAAACATGTTCTTGTAGCTAGAAATTATATAACGGATGAAATCCAAATATCACAAGAAATGTCTTGACGGAAGAATAGGGATGCACCATGTACTAGGACATGTGATCTCATATGTACTTTGACATATGATTCTACCATATAACATGCATTGTGAATCCAACAACAGAATGACTCAAAAGTTTTTGGAAGAAGAACAGATTCCGATGTTCTTTAGGAGTAAAACACAGAATCTGAATAAATTCCATGAATTCAGTATATGAGGAATACTGAGGACTATGCTCTAAATTATAGAAAGATAATAGACTTTAATGT
This sequence comes from Bromus sterilis, assembly GCA_950022295.1. Taxonomy (NCBI): domain Eukaryota; kingdom Viridiplantae; phylum Streptophyta; class Magnoliopsida; order Poales; family Poaceae; genus Bromus; species Bromus sterilis. The sequence goes on along the minus strand of OX465596.1, from coordinate 262,140,213 downwards.
AATACAAGATTACAATTGCAAGCCATATTATGGGCCTATATGGAATTAGAGACATCACCAAAGACATGAAAGAAATGTGAGCAAGATTCATAGCACTACAAATATAATACTACTTAAGAAAGTAGACGTATGGATAAAAGTTTGGCGTAAGAAGTTTGGAATTTTGGCCGAGTGTATTTCCCAATATATGTGACGCTGGATAATTATTCTAAAGACTGAACCAAAGGATCACTGAAGGATACTGTGAAATAATAGTCTCACTCTCCCTGTTGCAAAGGAAACATTTATACGATAATGAGTGGCATGTCAAACTAGTTGACCTATACCAGTTGCAAAGGAAACATACGAATCTGAATTGGTGCAGTTCGTTGACAAACCCTCTTCCATGAGCAATCATGATCAATGAACACTTATGCGATAAGCTGATTATGATCGGGAAAATGGGGCTAGATTATTAGCACTCTAGTGCAAGTGGGAGACTGTTGGATATATGTTCTAGAGGCAAATAATATATGATTATACCAATATATCTAAGAAAGTTCATAACCAGTTTCATACCGTGCTAGAACTATATCAGTGAAAAAATGATACATGTGTGGTATAGAAACCCCCAGTGTTCCTAGTTAGCCTCTATTTCAATAACTAGTTCATGGTCAACATGATGGTCGTGGTTTCGCGATAATGGACAATTAAGTCTCTTGACTATGAGGTCACCTCACTGGATGTGTGACGTGCTGAACATTACCCAAAGTAAGCATTACAGCATGATCAAACTTATGAAGGTTCAGTGTTGTAATTACAGAACATAGTAGACCGTTCCTTTGACCGTGAGTACGTGCATAATTGCTATCTTCCCGGATGCTTTGACTTACATCCCACCATCTGACTGAAATATGCGGGTCATAACGGTTCTATCTTGGGTATTACATGGAGATATGTTGAGGAGTATTGTTACAAGAGTGGGATTTGTCAATCCATGTGATGGATAGATACTCAGGGCCCACTCTGTGAGATTCCATCCATAAAGCTGCACAGCGTGTGACTAGGTCACAGGGATGAATATCACGGGAACGAGTGAATGAGGATTTGTCATAACGAGGTTGAACCAGACATAGGATGTCATTGATCGAATCTCAGAAACAATCCAGTATCGCTGAAAAGGGAATGCTATACGACGTAAGGTCCAATCGGTATTGATATCCGGAATGCACAGCGGTCATTATGGGCATCCAGGTCCCGCTGATGATCATTGACCGTAGCCTCACAGACCGTAGGGTAACACACTTAAGGGCTCGATGAAATCGGAGACCTTTTTCGAAACTATCGGAGTTACCGGAGAATAAAGGAAGCAGCATCGGAAAAGTTCCGTGTTGACCCGAAGGAGTTTCAGAGTGAGCCGGAAGGTGTTCCGGATCACCGGGAGAAGGAATAATATGTTTTAGTTGTTAATTAATTGAATTAATAATAAAAAACATTTTATTTATAATTAAAAAGTGCTATGGGCCTTATTTATGAAAGAGGCCCATTAGGGGAAATAAAGGGAACAAGAAAAAGAGAGAGAGAGGGAGGCGCCATGGGCCCTTGGGCCCATGAGGGGTGCGCCCCCCTCCTCCCTTGGCCGGCCAACTCCCCCTAGAAAGGGACTTTAGTCCCACCTTGCTAGGGGAGAGGGGTTGACTCCCTCCCCTCTGCCTATATATAGTTGGGCAGTGTGCACATATTTAATACACATAAATTCGTGAGAAAATAAATATTACTCCGAATTGAGATCGGTTTTCTCCGGTCTTCTCCCCTTCCTCGTATCTTCCACGGTGGGCCCCCCCTTATTTGGGGCCTATAGTGGGATTGAGGAATCTCTGCTACATGGAGGCCGTCGTGCTACCAAAACTCTGGTTCCGGAGGTCTACTTCCGTCACGTTAGCTGGATCGGAGATCGGAGGTCTTCATCGAGTCTCGTACGTGTGCGAGTACTACAAGGTGCTACACGTGTGGCACTACACCCATTTGGGTGCTAGCACAGCCAGGGGGCTGTGAAACTTGTTTGACTACACCAACCACGTTTGCGGGAACGTTTCCCGCGCAACGGACTACACCTCGAGGTATGTTATTCCGCACTCCTTTCCGTTACGGTAATACGACTAGCTAGATCTTGGGTTATGGGTAACGCTTGTTAGGAAAAATTTGTGTTTTCTGCTGCGCACCCCAACATTTTTGTATTCTGGTATCCCCGTGACTAAATCACAAAGTGTCTGGCCAGACTATAATGGATATCGTTATACCGAGTGGGCCCAAAGTCAATATATCTCCATCGTGGAGAGCATATCCCATTCTTTAACTATCGCTGTTACTAGACACAATATACGATATACCCAGAACTTATTTGACTACTTCCCAGTTACGGGAGGATTCATCTAAGAACCAAAGTATATCTTCCTGTGTGAAGTAACCCGATTATCTCATGGTCTAGGGAATTAAGTATATGATAACAAATCATGATAGACTTATAACGTAGTTACGATGTGATCTCTAAGCGTTTCATTTAATACTGGGGTCGGTTCAACATCATTGTTCTGCTAACAATATGTTCTCATTGCTACCGACATCCATGTTGCAAGAACGATGTCCATGATTAAGAAAACGTAATCCTCAGTTAGCACATGAGCTGGTCTTAGAGGCTAAACCAGGAACTCTTGTTGTTTACATTTCCACAAATGCAAATGAGTTTTCTTCTGAATCTCATAGTCAGGGTCATTGCAATTATAGCACAGAAACATAAACATTGATCATGAACTTGAATATAAATAATAACATACTTTATTATTGCCTCTAGGGAATATATCGAACAAGTAGTCCCCCTTGGACCATGGGACATGACAGTAGCTATGTGATGTCTTCTCTCGCATCTTGTGCCTCAATTCTTAGCCCTTGTAAGATGCCCTACATGATCAAGGAACCTATGTATTAGTTTCTGTGTTGCTATATTGTGTTTGATGGGATCCGATGGACTATGAGATTATGTTTAGATTGTGATGAGTAATAAATTTGGTTTACCTTTTATGTTTTAGTTCTTAAGTATTCTTGCATGTTCTCCATTGCTTTTTATTGCTTTTGCCAAGTGATAGATAGTAACTCCAAGAGGGAGCGTTATGCTTGATTATGGGTTCATGCCCCCTGATGCCTAGCTTGAGTGACAAAAACATGAGACTACGGGATGTGTTGTTTCCACCAGGGAGAAAACTACAGTGCTTGCAACTGCGGTTGAAAGGATTATTTACCTTATAGTTTGTTAATGCAGTTGTCTATTGCTTTGATACTACAATTTGGTTGGGGTTCACAACTTAATACCAACGATATGTTCTGGATAGATATCTCAAGGTGGATGATTAGTGCGTAGATGATGATGAATAAACGGTTTTCTTGTGTTGGCGTACTGCCCATACGATTCAACCTCTTTCTTGTAGCATAATTAGCATTGCGGTGCGTTTATAATTCTATCAATTGCCCAGTTGTAATTTGTTCACCTAGCATAGTTATTTATCATGTTTTGGGAGAGATCCATCACTAGTGAAATTCATGGGACCCCGGTCCATATTTCCAACATAGTGTACACCATTAAACTTTACTACTTTTATTTCCTTTCTGTTGCAATGACCACAACTATTTCCACTTGTGTTTTGATCCTTTGTAAACAACAAGATCAGAGAGATTGATAACCTCTCTGACTCGTTGGGAGAAAAGTTATTTTCTTTTGTGTGCAGATCCAGGTCAAGTGAGTAACTTATCTCAAACGACACCTTGCTTGTTTCACCACCTACTCGTAGCTCTTGGAGTCCTAATGGATTGATTACCTTGGCACATAACACCTCCTCGTTGGCTACCCCAAGTGGAAGGTTATGATGTATATAGCAGTAAATTTTACTTGGTGAAGATACCAACGTTTATCGAACCATCAGGACTCCAAGAGATACAAGTAGGTGTCAACAACGCTAGAAGTTTGCCCGATGGATCAAGTTGACGTGGACATGTACACAAGAACACAAGTAACTTTGCTCCCAACGAGTTCAGAGAGTTTCTCAATCTCTCCGGCCTTGCTATTTACAAAGGACCAAAGCATAAGGGGAAAATAATAATAGCTCAAGAACTAAAATAAAAACGTAAACCAAATATATTATTTATCACAATCTGAACGTTAATCTCATAATCCATCGGATCCCAGCAAACAAAACATAGCAACACATAAACTATTACATAAATGCCTTGATCATGTAGAGCAGCTCACAAGCTCTAAGAATTGAGGCACACGATTGGAGAGAAGACATCACATAGCTACTGGTCATGGACCCATGGTCCAAGGGGACTACTCACGACACATCCTGGAGGCGATCAAGGTGGTGGAGAGGCCTGCGAAGGTCAATCCTCCGTCTGGCAGGGTGCCAGAACAACTTCTCCTGGCTATCCCAAGATCAAAATCGTGGCGGTGGTGGAACAGTGGAAGAAATCGCGTAACAGGGCTCCTCCCGAGGGTTTTTAGAAGAGGGTCTAAATATAGGCCAAAGGGGGCCCGAGGAGAGGCCCCAACTGACCAGGTGGCCAGGTTGCGTGGCCTCCCACTGGCTGCACTAGGAGGTCTCCTGGCCAAGGGGTGAGCCCCCTCCAGACCCTCTTGGGGCTTTTGGAGTCTTCTGAACTGCTGATATTTTATATAATTTTTCAGGAATTTTCCGAGCACTTTTATTTTTGACATTTTCCTACAATGCACAGACAATAGAAGACAGAAACTGGCACTAGGCACTGAATTAGTAGGTTAGTCCAAATATGTTGTAAAATATATGAAAGTGAATCAAAACATGTTGCAATATCACCAATGTAAGCATGGAGCATGTAGTAATTATAGATACGTTTGGGACGTATCAACATCCCAAAGCTTAATTCCTCCTCGTCCTCGAGTAGGTAAATTACACCAAAGATAATTTCTATGATAACATGATAACAACAAAGATTTGAACGTTAAAGTACAGAAGGTAAGATATGCAATTCAAGTAAGGACAATAAAAAGCAGGATTCTATATCAAGTATTGAAAGTAGCAAAGTAAGAACATAAAGGTGCAAGAGCTCTCGCTGTCCGTGACTCGAATTTCTCCAATTGTTGTTCCCATGCAGAAAGTGGGAGATGGGTTTAGAGCATAAAAATACTTAATAGTTATTGAGAACTCAATCTACTAAAACTTCACATGTAACGACTCGATTCGATAATAATCGAAGTCTCTGTGCTCAAGTGCTAGTCCCTGGATCGAACTCGCTAGCACACACAATAATAGATGTATATCAAAGTACAAGTGTCACAACTCTAACTTGGGTAAGTGCTAGGGTTTGAGTGCCCCTTTGCATCATGTGAAAATTTCAAAAGAAATTCAAAAATGGGGAAAAGAAAAGCCCTAGAGAATTTAATTCAAATGGCCAGATAAAAAGTTGCTCCAAAAATCACTGTGATATTTTTGAAAAGTCCTAGAAATAAGTGAGTTCACATATAAAGTGGAGTGGGTCCCACTCAAGGCTCACTGATTTTTCAAATATATTATAAGTGCCTTGGAATTAAAATAAAACCCCTATTTGATTTGAAATTCAAATTATTTGAATTTCAAAAATGCACAAAACTTGTGAGTGGCTAGCTATGTGTCTAGTAAGGCCACATCAAAATATCTAGGCATTTACAAAAATGCTTTGCTATTTATTTCAAAGCAAAACAAAGAACAGAAAAAGAAAAACAGAAGAAGGCAGAGAAGAAAAAGAAAAAGAAAACACAACCCAAACCTACAGTCCTCGGGCCCAACTAAACCTTTCCCCAGCCCAGGCCCAGCCGAGCTTGTCGTCTACCGCAAGCATCTCGCTGTCGAGCATGCCGGGGGCAGCGACTGCCACCGCGGCACGTCCAGGCCACCTCGTGCCTTCTAGTCACGCCACGGTGATGCCCTAGCCGCCGTGCATCCTCTCCCTCCCTCAGCTCACCTTCCCTTGCCTTCTCCCCGCCATTCTCGTGCACGCCGAGCTCCACCGCAGAGCGCCGCCGTGAGCCAGTGCGGCTAGAGACGCCCACTGGCCGCGCGAATCTGTCTAGGAAGGTCGCCTTAGATGCAAGCCTCTCCGTGCATAAGATTGTCGACCAATTTTGGCCCGAACAGCCACAAGCTTCGTCCACATTTCGTCGGAGCCGCCGGATTCCGTCGACGATTCCGTCGTCACCAGGGCACCTTCGACCTCGCCGTCACCTCCAACGCCTTCCAGGTGGGAAGGCACTTCAAAACCCTAACCCCACTCCTCCTGTTGCACCTCCTAGCCACCCCCGCCATGGAAGCCGAAGCTTGGAACCGCCATGGCAGACGAGGTGCAAGTTCAAGTGCCTCCCTGCCCATACCGAGATGCGCATGGTGCTCCTGAAGCCCCCAGGGTCGCGATGCCCTAGATCACGGCCAAAACGCTCCACTTCCACGCTGTGCCCACGAAAGCAGAACTCCGGCCACCGCCTGTAGTCGCCGACGATGAGCTTCCAGTGCTCCCCGGTGACGCTGCGATGCCCAGGCTAGAGCGCGCGTCCACGAGCACCCGTTTGGTGGTCACCGCGTTTCAAATGGGCGCCGGAGACGTCAATCCCGTGCCCGAGGTCGCCGGCGGCTAAACGCCGGTGAGGCCGACGTGGGAAGTTTAGCCCAAGCCTAACCCCACCCCTAATGCAACCCCTTGAGCCACTGACAACTGGGCCCAGGGCCCTCTAATTAATCACTGATTATTTTAAACAGGGGATTAACCCCCCTGTGTCATTGACAGGTGGGGCCCCCTAGTAAGTTTGACTGGTCAGCCACCCCACGTCACAGTGACATCATGCTGACGCCATAATTGGAAATTGAATTAAAAGAATTCAGAAAAATTCAGAAAAAGATTTAAACTTTGAAAATTCAGAGAATATTCATTTTAACTCGAAATTAAACAAATAATATATGAAAAATTATCAGAAAAATGCAAGTATTATGAATATGCAACTTGTTTTTATGTTTGACCAGCTTAAAATGGGTGAACAGTAGAAACAATGCATATGGCATAATTTGAATTTGTATTTGAAGTTTGAATTTGCATTCCAAATGCCATACACAGCAATTAAGATGAATTTTCCAAAAACCAGTAGCATTCACATCATGGACAACTATATCATGTGCTTGTGCATTTTATTTCAATGTTGTCCCCCACCCCCTTTGTAGATGATTTTTCCGGTAACAGACTTTCCGAGACGGTGATCACCTTTGAAGAAGAAGAATTCCGTTAAACCCGTGTATCGTCATCAAGGCAAGAAAACCCCATTGATCATGTCTATAAAATCTCACTTCCCTCTCAGTCTCGCTTATGCATGTTTAGGAGATCACCGAGATACGTTCTTCCGCATAGTTGAACCCATTCCAATGCATGACCTATCATTTTCTCACCGTATTAAGCAAACCACAATCCTAGCAGATATAGGAGTTGAATGATGAGCATGTGGCCCCTATAACTGTTACTGCTTATTGCTTCTTAGTGGTTCAATGAGGTTACTTTGATTGCGAGTCGGGATGGTCGATCATAATGGTGTTGATGATAACGTGTTGGTGAATCCAACCTAAACAAAGGTGAACAATGAGAGGCTGTGTAGGAGTACACAGTGGGTTCTCAAATTGAACACTGCCCTAGGCCCCGAGTTCCTGTTTTGTGATCCAAGGCAAAGAGTATGACCACATGTAGGGTTTATGGGAGCCCCGTTTGTCCTCTTTACGTACCCGATTCGGTCCAGGAGTCACTATAGATTTGGGTTTTCCATTTGGGATGTGCATAGAAAAATAATAAAGGAAATGTTGCATCATATAGATATGTGGGTGGACCTGTGAGGCACTAAAACCATCTGGCAGAGGTGGCGTCGCGGTCCCTTGCATTATCTGAGTCCGTTTCGTTGAACCGACCGGACTCTCGAGCGGTGCCAAACTTAGGTAGTCGACTCCTAGATTAGAGAAGGTGATGTGAGGGTAGTGCCTTGGTTTCATCCATGTCCGACACCCGCTTGAAGGGTGAAAAGAACGAGGCCATAAGTGATGACACGCGTATGAAGATGTACATCCCTGCAGGGTTAATAAACTATTCGAATAGCCGTGTCCGCAATTATGGACTACTTGGACACCTTGATGTCTACGCATGCTTCTATTCTTGTAGACTATGTTGGGCCTCCAAGCGCAGAGGTTTATAGGACAGCAGCAATTTCCCTCAAGTGGATGACCTAAGGTTTATCGAACTCAGGGAAGTAGAGGTTGAATATGGTCTCTCTCAAGCAACCCTGCAATTAAGATACAAGAAGTCTCTTGTGTCCCCAACACACCTAATACAACTAGGAGTTGTATAGGTGCACTAGTTCGGCGAAGAGATGGCAAAATATGGGTGATAGGTGTGGCAAAACAAAGTAATAGAAATCTGTAATAAAAAGTGCAGCAAGCAAACATGTAACAAAAGTGAGCACAAACGGTGTAACAATGGTGGAAACAAGGCCTAGGCTTCATACTTTTACTAGTGGCAACTCCCAACAACATTAACATAGTCTAATCACATGATATTTCCCATAAAACATGCAATGGCGACGTACTCGGAGGTCATTCCTTTGTGGTCAAGAGAGGACGAGAATTGTGTAGGGCTACAAAAGCACACCTCAAAGTTCGTAGTTCTCAATCTATGGATTTCCCAATGTCACCGCGGCCATCCAAAGAGAGTACCACAATCACCACAACATATCTAAAGGATAGTCAAAGACAAGCACCAAGAGACTCTCAATCTTCAATCCACACACAAAAGAGGAAATCACTCATGATAATATTCTTCTAACCCATGTCCAATATACCGCTGTCACCTTGGTCTCGGAGATTATACTAGATAAGATCAATTGAGTACATCAATCCAATACATAGAAGAAGGGGAAATATCATGGGATCACCCTAGATTAACATAGCCTATGATCACAACAAAGATCACATCATGGAAGAGAGAGAAACCACATAGATCAAGATACAAGCCTTAGCCCCGAGGGGGAACTACTCACACATGGACATGGTGAGAGGGAGAGTTGTTGATGGAGAGGTATAACCCGGAGGAGATGAAGGAGACGGCGGCGGCGGCGGCCACGGCCCTTGGGGGCAGCGGCCCTTGGCCCCTTCTTCTTCTTTGGAGATGGTGCCGCTGTGGAGATTGATCTCCCCTCAAGACGGCTGCCATGGGGGAGGAATTTTCATGGTACCCTTTGACCTAGGTTTGCTCTCTTTATATAGACTCTCGGATTCCCGTCATCCAGATTACGTCTTCTATATTTCGGGGTTTCTGGAAGCATCCGAAGTCCGATTGGGTCGAAGTTTCTAACTAAATCCACAGGAAAAAAATTCCCTACAACTTTGTAGTTTTAAGTTTTTCCGTTTGAGGCCGTCTTCTAGCGTTTCCGAGGCGACCTTTAAAACCTGTCTGGTGGGGACAGATTTCGGGAGAGTTAGAGTCCAACTCCTACAAGACTCCTTTTTGTGGTTTTTCCTTTATCCAAGTAATTCCTACACATAAAGTACAAAAACAAGAACTTGTGCACTCTTGCAACCATTAATAGGTTAGTTCCAAAATATATTATAAAAAGATATGAAAGTGTATCAAAAGCATAACAATATCACACAAAACATGCACGGAGCAAGCAGAAATTATAGATACGTTTGGGATGTATCAACATCCCCAAGCTTAATTCCTGCTCGTCCTCGAGTAGGTAAATGATAAGAAGCATAATTTCTGTGGTGACATGCTACGAACCATATAAGAACTTTGAAAGTAAAGCAATCAAATCATGCAATTCAATTAAAGTCTTAACAAGCAAGAGTCTATATTAACATTGAAACAAGCAACATAAGAACATAAAGGTGCAAGAGCTCTCGCTGCCCGTGACTCGAATGTCTCCAAATGGTGTTTGCGTGCAAGAAAGGGGATAGGGATATACGAGACAAAATATAATTTTTTTGAGAACTCAATCTACTAAAGCTTCACACTTGGTTTTCTTTGGAATCTTATCTTGACTCATCCCCAGACCACTAGCCAGGTACAAGTCAAAATGATCCACTCCTTTTCGATATTTTGAGCACTCATGCAATGGATGACAGTAAGCAAGAAAGTTGACATTTAGGATGGAAAAGAGAGAATATGGTGGAGGAGGAAGACAAAAAGGGTGTGAAAGGCTCACATCAATGAGGACAATCATAGGCGAGAGAAGGCTATATGATAAATATGATGTGAGGAGTAGGGATTCCCATGCAACCGATGAACCTGTGAGCTAAAAGCTCTCCAATGGAACTAGTGGGGGTGCATCTAAGTTGCTTGCTCAATAAGACCTAGAGCTCGTTTGAGGAGGCTCATCATTGGAATATACAAGCCAAGTTCTATAGTGTGAAGGTCCCCACATAGCTATATGCATGATGATGATCTCTATGGAGTACAAGGGATAGAGGATGAAGTACTAGTGTGGAGCTGTCAAAAGGAATAGTACTGTGCCCCTTCTCTCTTTTTATTTCTTTTTCTCTTTTTTCTATTTTTTTGTATTTTTTGGTGGCCTCAATGGCTCTTTCTATTTAACTCTCATTTGTCATCTTTGGGATCTTTTCCTCACTTTAGGGGCAACACTCTATATTTTACAAGAAGGTATAGAAGATCTTTCACACTTTACAAGGTACTCAAAACATAAAGAAGATGTAGCTATCATGATGTATGCAATGTATGTCGCTGCCAGTGTAGCAGGAACATGTATGACATGAAGATCAAGTCATGAAGAGGTGGATGTTGCATGGCAATATATCTCGGAAAGGCTATGGAAATGCCTTGATAGGTAGGTATGGTGGCTGTTTTGAGTAAAGATATAAGGAGGTTTATAATGACAGAGCGTATCATGCCAAGGGTTTGGATGTACCGGCGAAGGTGGACGCCAAATCTCGGAGTGAGAAGAAAGCAATGCACGGCACAGGAGAGTCTAGCAAATATGAGGAGGTGGAAGTGTCAACTTTCAATACTTACATTAGTCCGAGAACTCATGCACTTCTTATCGGTAACTCTCAATCTAGTAAGGAGGTTCACAAAGAGACAAGTAACCCGAGGAGGAGTGTATGGGGGTTTGGTTATCCTTGCGCATCCTCGACTCATGGTACGTGAGTGTACTCTAATATCCGACCCCTCAGAAGAGTAGTGATCCATCTAGTAGCTAGAGTTCTCAACTAGTTTTGTAGGTTTTGAAAATAAACACGGATTGCCCAAAATACGACACCTATCACTAATATAATAGAGCTCTTGACACCAAAAGTTCATACATTACTCACATCAATACCTCAAAACCATTGCAAGTTAGTACTAAAATTAAATAGCAACCTCAATTACCTACTTTCAAGACAAGACACAACTTAGTGCAACAACCAACTCTATTAACAAGACAAAAATGAAAACTAAAGAGAGTTCCAGCAACAAACTAAACAAAAGCCAAGGCTCTTGCTAAAGACAAACTGAAGCTAAAACTAAACATGGCAGTAGCTACGAAAAGGTAAAGAACACACAATAGAGAAAGATAGGCATGAAAAATTCTATGATGTGTTCTAGATTTTGAAAGTGGAGCGTGTTTCTCTCCCACGCAAAGTAAGACGGGATCTAACTTGTTATGAACAGGAAGAAAAGCTAAAGAAAACTAAAAATTAAACCTAAGAGAGAGACGCTCCAAGCATAGCACATAACGCATGAAGTGATAAAAATATAGTGAGACGAAGGACGAACTGATGATTGTTGATGGAGAAGGGGATGCACGGGGGCATACCCAAGCTTAGATGCTTGAGTCTCCTTGAATATTTGTTGGGGATGCATGGGGGCATCCCCAAGCTTGAGCGCTTGACACTCCCGAATCTTATTTCATCATCTTCCATCGCACACTTCAAACTCCCTTCATACATAACTCATCATAAGCTGATTAGAGAGGTTAGTACCCTTAATAAGTAAATTTTCCCCACTGGATATAAAGATATTCTTGAAGATATACTGTTTATCAAGATTGCCAAAAAGTTTTTGCAAAGAAAAAGCAAGCTTAAGGTTTGCAAAAGTTAGGAGAGACAAAACGTGGCAGAATCTGTGAAAAACAGAACAGCAGGTAGTAAAGAATTTTTTAGGGGCACTTCAGCAACTCAAATAAAAAAACTCAGAACGTACGCAAGTTCCGTTATTGTATAGAGCACGCTGCGTAAAAAATTCAGCTCAAAAAGATGAACTGGGATTTTTCTATGATTTTTCCCGTCACGAGGACAGAATCTGTTTTCTGGACAGCATGTCACAACTTTCACTTCGCTTGTCATATGAGGCTATAACTTGGCACAAAGCTTGAAAATAAAGATACAATGATGTTGCTACAGTAGTAATAATCATCAAGACCACTAAAAACAGAAAGTAAAAACTCAAAGTAAAGATAACAATGGTTGTCTCCCTAGAGCTCTTTCTTTATAGCCATAAAGATAGGCTTAAGATTTTAATGATGCTCTCGTAGGAATAAGAGTTGAAGAACAAAAGAGAGCATGAAGAAGCAAATACCAAAAACATTTAAGCCTAACATGCTTCCTATGCAAAGGGATCTTGTAGAGAAATAACTCATGGGAGCATAAAGATATTAGCATAGTAAGCCAAAATAAGTGCAACTTCAAAACCTTAAACATAAAGAGAGGGAACTTGATATTATTGAAATATCTATAAGCATATGTTCCCCTCTCATAATAATTTTCAGTGGGATCATGAATAAACTCAACAATATAAGTATCACATAAAAAATTCTTATCATGATCCACAAGCATAGAAAATTTGTTACTCTCCACATAAGCAAAATCCTTCTCATTAGTAATAGTGGGAGCAAATTCAAGAAAATAACTATCACATGAATTATTCTTATCATGATACACTTCCAAACATTCATTCTTTATAGCATAAGTGTCATCACAATAATCATCATAGATAGGAGGCAAAGTATCATCAAAATAAATTTCCTCATCAAAACTTGGGGGGCTAAAAAGATTATCTTCATCAAACGTAGCATCCCCAAGCTTATAGCTTTCCATAACATTAGCATCAAACGTATTCAAAGAAGACATGCAAATAACATTACTACTATCATGAGTGTTGTGCAAATAATAAAGGTCCATAGCCTTTTTGATTTCCTCCTCAAACACTTCATGTCCTCTCTCAAGATAGAGCTCATAAAGCTCTCTCGTAATGTTTTTGTTGTTTTCCATAAAGCCTAACTAGTGAAAATAAAAACAAGAAACAAAAAGAATTAATTGCAAGATCTAAAGATATACCTTCAAGCACTCATCTCCCCGGAAACGGCGCCAGAAATAGCTTGATGTCTACGCACACTTCTATTCTTGTAGACTATGTTGGGCCTCCAAGCGCAGAGGTTTATAAGACAGCAGCAATTTCCCTCAAGTGGATGACCTAAGGTTTATCGAACTCAGGGAAGTAGAGGTTGAAGATAGTCTCTCTCAAGCAACCCTGCAATTAAGATACAAGAAGTCTTTGTGTCCCCAACACACCTAATACAACTAGGAGTTATATAGGTGCACTAGTTCGGCGAAGAGATGGTAAAATATGGGTGATAGGTGTGGCAAAACAAAGTAATATAAATCTGTAATAAAAAGTGCAGCAAGCAAACATGTAACAAAAGTGAGCAGAAACGGTGTAACAATGGTGGAAACAAGGCCTAGGCTTCATACTTTCACTAGTGGCAACTCCCAACAACATTAACATAGTCTAATCACATGATATTTCCCATAAAACATGCAATGGAGACGTACTCGGAGGTCATTCCTTTGTGGTCAAGAGAGGACGAGAATTGTGTAGGGCTACAAAAGCACACCTCAAAGTTCGTAGTTCTCAATCTATGGATTTCCCAACTTCACTGCGGCCATCCAATAGACCGATGTCACCTTGGTCTCAGAGATTATACTAGATAAGATCAATTGAGTACATCAATCCAATACATAGAGGAAGGGGAAATATCATGGGATCCCCTTAGATTAACATAGCCTGTGATCACAACAAAGATCACATCATGGAAGAGAGAGAAAGCACATAGATCAAGATACAAGCCTTAGCCCCGAGGGGGAACTACTCACACATGGACATGGTGAGAGGGAGAGTTGTTGATGGAGAGGAGCAATCCGGAGGAGATGAAGGAGACGACGGCGGCGGCGGCCACGGCCACGACCACGACCCTTGGGGGCAGCGGCCCTTGGCCCCTTCTTCTTCTTTGGAGATGGTGCTGCTGTGGAGATTGATCTCCCCTCAAGACGTCTGCCAAGGGGGAGGAATTTTCGTGGTACCCTTTGACCTAGGTTTCCTCTCTTTATATAGACTCTCGGATTCCCGTCATCCTGATTACGTCTTCTGTATTTCGGGGTTTCTAGAAGCATCCGAACTCCGATTAGGCGGAAGTTTCTGTCTAAATCCACCGGAAAAAAATTCCCTACAACTTTGTAGTTTTAAGTTTTTCCGTTTGAGGCCGTCTTCTAGCGTTTCCGAGGCGAACTTTAAAACCTGTCTGGTGGGGACAGATTTCGGGAGAGTTAGAGTCCAACTCCTACAAGGCTCCTTTTTGTGATTTTTCCTTTATCCAAGTAATTCCTACACATAAAGTACAAAAACAAGAACTTGTGCACTCTTGCAACCATTAATAGGTTAGTTCCAAAATATGTTATAAAAAGATATGAAAGTGTATCAAAAGCATAACAATATCACACAAAACATGCATGGAGCAAGCAGAAATTATAGATACGTTTGGGACGTATCAACATCCCCAAGATTAATTCATGCTCGTCCTCGAGTAGGTAAATGATAAGAAGCATAATTTCTGTGGTGACATGCTACGAACCATATAAGAACATTGAAAGTAAAGCAATCAAATCATGCAATTCAATTCAAGTCTTGACAAGCAAGAGTCTATATTAGCATTGAAACAAGCAACATAAGAACATAAAGGTGCAAGAGATCTCGCTGCCCGTGACTCGAATGTCTCCAAATGATGTTTGCGTGCAAGAAAGGGGATAGGGATATACGAGACAAAATATAATTTTTTTGAGAACTCATTCTACTAAAGCTTCACACTTGGTCTTCTTTGGAATCTTATCTTGACTCATCCCCAGACCACTAGCCAGGTACAAGTCAAAATGATCCACTCCTTTTCGATATTTTGAGCACTCATGCAATGGATGACCGTAAGCAAGAAAGTTGACATTTAGGATGGAAAAGAGAGAATATGGTGGAGGAGGAAGACAAAAAGGGTGTGAAAGGCTCACATCAATGAGGACAATCATAGGCGAGAGAAGGCTATATGATAAATATGATGTGAGGAGTAGGGATTCCCATGCAACCGATGCACATGTGAGCTAAAAGCTCTCCAATGGAACTAGTGGGGGTGCATCTAACTTGCTTGCTCAATAAGACCTAGAGCTCGGTTGAGGAGGCTCATCATTGAAATATACAAGCCAAGTTCTATAGTGTGAAGGTCCCCACATAGCTATATGCATGATGATGATCTCTATGGAGTACAAGGGATAGAGGGTGAAGTAATAGTGTGGATCTGTCAAAAGGAATAGTAGTGTGCCCCTTCTCTCTTTTTATTTCTTTTTCTCTTTTTTCTATTTTTTTGTATTTTTTGGTGGCCTCAATGGCTCTTTCTATTTAACTCTCCTTTGTCATCTTTGGGATCTTTTCCTAACTTTAGGGGCAACACTCTATATTTTACAAGAAGGTATAGAAGATCTTTCACACTTTACAAGGTACTCAAAACATAAATAAGATGTAGCTATCATGATGTATGCAATGTATGTCGCTGCCAGTGTAGCAGGAACATGTATGACATGAAGATCAAGTCACGAAGAGGTGGATGTTGCATGGCAATATATCTCGGAAAGGCTATGAAAATGCCTTGATAGGTAGGTATGGTGGCTGTTTTTAGTAAAGATATAAGGAGGTTTATAATGACAGAGCGTATCATGCCAAGGGTTTGGATGTACCGGCGAAGGTGGACGCCAAATCTCGGAGTGAGAAGAAAGCAATGCACGGCACAGGAGAGTCTAGCAAATATGAGGAGGTGGAAGTGTCAACTTTCAATACTTACATTAGTCCGAAGAACTCATGCACTTCTTATCGGTAACTCTCAATCTAGTAAGGAGGTTCACAAAGAGACAAGTAACCCGAGGAGGAGTGTATGGGCGTTTGGTTATCCTTGCGCATCCTCGACTCATGGTACGTGAGTGTACTCTAATATCTGACACCTCAGAAGAGTAGTGATCCATCTAGTAGCTAGAGTTCTCAACTAGTTTTGTAGTTTTTGAAAATAAACACGGATTGCCCAAAATACGACACCTATCACTAATAGAATAGAGCTCTTGACACCAAAAGTTCATACATTACTCACATCAATACCTCAAAACCATTGCAAGTTAGTACTAAAATTAAATAGCAACCTCAATTACCTACTTTCAAGACAAGACACAACTTAGTGCAACAACCAACTCTATTAACAAGACAAAAATGAAAACTAAAGAGAGTTCCAGCAACAAACTAAACAAAATCCAAGTCTCTTGCTAAAGACAAACTGAAGCTAAAACTAAACATGGCAGTAGCTACGAAAAGGTAAAGAACACACAACAGAGAAAGATAGGCATGAAAAATTCTATGATGTGTTCTAGATTTTGAAAGTGGAGCGTGTTTCTCTCCCACGCAAAGTAAGACGGGATCTAACTTGTTATGAACAGGAAGAAAATCTAAAGAAAACTAAAAATTAAACCTAAGAGAGAGACGCTCCAAGCATAGCACATAACGCATGAAGTGATAAAAATATAGTGAGACGAAGGACGAACTGATGATTGTTGATGGAGAAGTGGATGCACGGGGGCATACCCAAGCTTAGATGCTTGAGTCTCCTTGAATATTTGTTTGGGATGCATGGGGGCATCCCCAAGCTTGAGCGCTTGACACTCCCGAATCTTCTTTCATCATCTTCCATCGCACACTTCAAACTCCCTTCATACATAACTCATCATAAGCTGATTAGAGAGGTTAGTACCCTTAATAAATAAATTTTCCCCACTGGATATAAAGATATTCTTGAAGAGATACTGTTTATCAAGATTGCCAAAAAGTTTTTGCAAAGAAAAAGCAAGCTTAAGGTTTGCAAAAGTTAGGAGAGACAAAACGTGGCAGAATCTGTGAAAAACAGAACAACAGGTAGTAAATAATTTTTTAGGGGTACTTCTGCAACTCAAATAAAAAAACTCAGAATGTACGCAAGTTCCGTTAGTGTATAGAGCACGCTGCGTAAAAAATTCAGCTCAAAAAGATGAACTGGGATTTTTCTATGATTTTTCCCGTCACGAGGACAGAATCTGTTTTCTGGACAGCATGTCACAACTTTCACTTCGCTTGTCATATGAGGCTATAACTTCGCACAAAGCTTGAAAATAAAGATACAATGATGTTGCTACAGTAGTAAGAATCATCAAGACCACTAAAAACAGAAAGTAAAAACTCAAAATAAAGATAACAATGTTTGTCTCCCTAGAGCTCTTTCTTTATAGCCATAAAGATAGGCTTAAGATTTTAATGATGCTCTCGTAGGAATAAGAGTTGAAGAACAAAAGAGAGCATGAAGAAGCAAATACCAAAAACATTTATGCGTAACATGCTTCCTATGCAAAGGGATCTTGTAGAGAAATACTCATGGGAGCATAAAGATATTAGCATAGTAAGCCAAAATAAGTGCAACTTCAAAACCTTCAACATAAAGAGAGGGAACTTGATATTATTGAAATATCTATAAGCATATGTTCCCCTCTCATAATAATTTTCAGTGGGATCATGAATAAACTCAACAATATAAGTATCACATAAAAAATTCTTATCATGATCCACAAGCATAGAAAATTTGTTACTCTCCACATAAGCAAAATCCTTCTCATTAGTAATAGTAGGAGCAAACTCAAGAAAATAACTATCACATGAATTATTCTTATCATAATACACTTCCAAACATTCATTCTTTATAGCATAAGTGTCATCACAATAATCATCATAGATAGGAGGCAAAGTGTCATCAAAATAAATTTCCTCATCAAAACTTGGGGGGCTAAAAAGATTATCTTCATCAAATGTAGCATCCCCAAGCTTATAGTTTTGCATAACATTAGCATCAAAAGTATTCAAAGAAGACATGCAAATAACATTACTACTATCATGAGTGTTGTGCAAATAATAAAGCTCCATAGCCTTTTTGATCTCCTCCTCAAACACTTCATGTCCTCTCTCAAGATAGAGCTCATAAAGCTCTCTCATATTTTTTTTGTTGTTTTCCATAAAGCCTAACTAGTGAAAATAAAAACAAGAAACAAAAAGAATTAATTGCAAGATCTAAAGATATACCTTCAAGAACTCATCTCCCCGGAAACGGCGCCAGAAATAGCTTGATGTCTACGCACGCTTCTATTCTTGTAGACTATGTTGGGCCTCCAAGCGCAGAGGTTTATAAGACAGCAGCAATTTCCCTCAAGTGGATGACCTAAGGTTTATCGAACTCAGGGAAGTAGAGGTTGAAGATGGTCTCTCTCAAGCAACCCTGCAATTAAGATACAAGAAGTCTTTGTGTCCCCAACACACCTAATACAACTAGGAGTTGTATAGGTGCACTAGTTCGACGAAGAGATGGTAAAATATGGGTGATAGGTGTGGCAAAACAAAGTAATATAAATCTGTAATAAAAAGTGCAGCAAGCAAACATGTAACAAAAGTGAGCACAAACGGTGTAACAATGGTGGAAACAAGGCCTAGGCTTCATACTTTCACTAGTGGAAACTCCCAACAACATTAACATAGTCTAATCACATGATATTTCCCATAAAACATGCAATGGAGACGTACTCGGAGGTCATTCCTTTGTGGTCAAGAGAGGACGAGAATTGTGTAGGGCTACAGAAGCACACCTAAAAGTTCGTAGGTCTCAATTTATGGATTTCCCAATGTCACCGCGGCCATCCAATAGACCGATGTCACCTTGGTCTCGGAGATTATACTAGATAAGATCAATTGAGTACATCAATCCAATACATAGAGGAAGGGGAAATATCATGGGATCACTCTAGATTAACATAGCCTATGATCACTACTAAGATCACATCATGGGAGAGAGAGAAACGACATAGATCAAGATACAATCCTTAGCCCCGAGGGGAACTACTCACACATGGACATGGTGAGAGGGAGAGTTGTTGATGGAGAGGTGCAACCTGGAGGAGATGAAGGAGACGGCGGCGGCGGCGGCCACGGCCACGGCCCTTCGGGGCAGCGGCCCTTGGCCCCTTCTTCTTCTTTGGAGATGGTGCTGATGTGGAGATTGATCTCCCCCTCAAGACGGCTGCCAAGGGGGAGGAATTTTCGTGGTGCTCTTTGACCTAGGTTTACTTTCTTTATATAGACTCTCGGATTCCCGTCATCCAGATTACGTCTTCTGTATTTCGGGGTTTCTAGAAGCAGCCTAACTTCGATTGGGCTAAATTTTATGTCTAATTCCACCGGAAAACAATTCCCTACAACTTTGTAGTTTTAAGTTTTTCCGTTTGAGGCCGTCTTTTAGAGATTTCGAGGCGATCTTTAAAACCTGTTTGGTGGGGACAGATTTCGGAAGAGTTAGAGTTCAACTCCTACAAGGCTTCTTTTTGTACACATAAAGTACAAAAACAAGAACTTGTGCATTCTTGCAACCATTAATAGGTTAGTCCAAAATATGTTATAAAAAGATATGAAAGTGTAT
Organism: Bromus sterilis; assembly: GCA_950022295.1. Classification (NCBI taxonomy): domain Eukaryota; kingdom Viridiplantae; phylum Streptophyta; class Magnoliopsida; order Poales; family Poaceae; genus Bromus; species Bromus sterilis. Next base: position 262,120,313 of record OX465596.1, on the reverse strand, counting down.
CAAAAGCATAGCAATATCACACAAAACATGCACAGAGCAAGCAGAAATTATAGATACGTGTGGGACGTATCAGACCTCTACTTGATGATTAGAAAACTTGAATGGATACTCTAAAACTCGCAAGATAAGCGTGAGTGCTATGGCGGGCTTCCTCGTGGGGAAGTCGAGGAAGTATCCATAGTGGTGTATTGGTTGGAGACTTGGTAGTGTACTCGTGTACGGTTCTTACCTCAAGTCTGGTACTCGTAGTACAGGACTAGCCAAGTCAAAGCTGACATTTCTGCATTGAAATCCCACCTCCCTTTACCTTGAAACTTGAGCATGAGTAGCATAGTTCTGATGTAAGTCTTTCTGAGTACGACTTTGTACTCACATTTGCTTATTTTATGTTTTAGATGGAAACCCAGACCCCGATGGAGTCACCTTCCTGAAGCTCGACGTTGACTAAGCTACTATAGTTCCAGACAACAGTCTGGCCCCTCGTGGAAGGGCATGTATGTTGAACAAGGCTTCTCTAAGGCATTTTTTAATCTTTTCTATACTCATACCTAATTTGCTTCCGTTGTTTGATGTAATGGTGGTTCATAGTTATATGATCTTTGTGTACTATATGTGTAAGTCAATAAAGATATACTTTGTAGAGTTCATGTGATGAATACCTATTGTTTAGACTAGACATGTATGCTACGTCTATGATTATAACATGCATGTCTTATTCTGGGGTTCGATAGCTTAGTTGTGTTCTTGCCGGCGGTCTTTTATACACCAAGTGGCCCTTAGATGTGCGCAGCTTGGGGCATCGCGATGCGATTGCTCGTGACTCTGTCATGTGGCACACTTTGTAGTATGATTGAGCCCGCCCGAGACCACAACTAAGTGATCGGGCTGGAGTCTGTTTATGTAAGTGTTATAATTCAATCGATAATATGGTTGAGGCGACTTGTCTATGAGTATGGGATTTCACCACCCATAATTATTTAGACTTGTGAGCTGGCGATGAGGACCCATCTCAGTTGATCATCCGGCCTGAATGGGGATGCCCCTCACGTATGATGCTTTCCGAGAGTGTTCTGTGCTTGGCCTTGTCTTCTTAGAAAAGTGGGTACCACTCTCAGCTCTCCATATGATTGAGTTGTGACTGGAATTACATACACATATTCCTGGTCCCGACAGACTTGGTATCAGAGCAAGACTGTCTGTAGGATTATCAAGCCTTGGTCGAAGTCGAGTCTAGCATTCAATAGTTACATAGTTACTTGGGTATGAAGGGAACAACGTAAGGCTTCTTTTTCTCCTTACCCTCATTGATATGATTTCTGAGTCACCCTCATCTTTTCTACGGGAAGATAGGACTAGGCTCATCTATGTCTTACTAGAACATCTCATTGAGTGCTTCCTTGTAGCCGTAGGATTGTTGTGGTCGTCCAGAGTCTCCCTATTTTGAGTTCCTTGAAGAAGTTCTGTCCAATTTCTTCGAGGTTGTTTCATTTTCCATCCCGGTACAACCGTTATGTTGTCCGAGTCATTCCAGGTTTCTTCATAATCTGATGCATTTGCAAAATCCTTCCCTCCATTTCGGTTGTCTTTCCATAAGAATTATTAGGTGGCATGCCCGACAGTTCCATAGTTTTTGTTGTAGGTTTTCTTCTAGAAACCTATATTGATGCATTTGCAGTTCTTCCTCCCACTTTAGATGTCTTCTAGCCAAAATAACCACACTAACCATTATGTTAGGGTACCTTGCTACTCTGACATATCTGTTGTAGCCCCTAGTAAACCTTGGTCATCCTCTAGGAAGCTATCCAGATATCCAACACCTTAAACTATGCCACCCGACAAATGTGAAGAATTCATAGTGGATCTTATACACGGCACAACTCCAATTTCCAGACGCCCATATATAATGGCCCCACATGAGTTAGCTGAGCTAAAAATCCAACTTAAAGCTTCGTTGGAAAAAGGCTTCATCCGCCCTAGCTCATCTCCATGGGGTTGCCCCGTTCTGTTCATAACGAAGAAAGATGGAACAGAAAGGATGTGCGTAGACTATCTCCCGCTAAATCTAGCGATGATAAAGAACAAGTACCCACTACCCAGGGTCAATGATCTTTATGATCAACTTGCTGGATCCTGTGTCTTCTTCAAGATGGATTTGAGATTAGGCTATCATCAAATCTAGATCCGAAACGAGGACGTTCCCAAGACGGCTTGCACTACTCGATATGGTCTTTACGAGTACACCGTCATGTCCTTCGGTTTAACCAATGCCCCCGCCACATCCTCGCCCTTGATGAATTCGATCTTGATGGAGTACCTAGATAAATTTGTTGTAGTTTATCTTGATGACATTCTCATCTACTCGAAGAACGAAGAAGAGCACACAGAACATCTTAGGTTGGTATTGATGAAACTTCGAGAGCATCGCCTATATGCCAAGTTCTCTAAGTGTGAATTCTGGCTACCAGAAGTGACCTACTTTGGCCACGTGATTTCTGCCAAAGGCATTGCTGTCAATCCCGAGAGAGTTCAGACCGTCCTTGACTGGACTCCACCTGAATCGGTTAAGCGAGTTAGGAGTTTTCTTGGCTTATCAAGCTATTGTCTCCGCTTCGTTGAGAACTCCTCCAAAGTTTCAAAGCCTCTAACTGAACTCCTCAAGAACGATCAGAAATTCGAATGGACCCCCAAGTGCGAGGAAATCTTTCAAGAGCTAAAAACAAGATTGACTTCTACACCCGTACTTGCGCCTCCAGACACCTAAAGGGATTTAGAAATCTATTTTGATGCTTCACGACAAGGGTTAGGATGCATACTTATGCAAGATTGACATGTGGTAGCATATGCTTCACGCCAGTTGCGTCCACATGAAGAGTACTATCCTACCCATGATCTTGAACTCGCTGACGTAGTTCATGCCCTGAAAACTTGGCGACATTACCTCCTTGGTAATCGTTGTGAAGTCTATTCCAACCACCAAAGCCTCAAATACATATTCACCCAACCAGATCTTAATATCAGGCAAAGGCGCTGGATAGATTTGATAAAAGATTTTGACTTAGGAATTTCTTTCACCCTAGGAAAAGCCAATGTCATGGTTGATGCACTAAGTCGTAATTCGTATTGTAACAACCTCATGTTACAACACTATCAACCACTTCTTCATGAGGAATTTCGAAAGATCAATCTTGAGATTGTTCCTTATGGTTTTCTTTCTACCTTGGTGGCGAAACCAACTCTTGAGGAACAAATCATAGTTGTCCAAAGGCGTGCACGAGGTGTTCGCCGGATCAAGGAGAACATTGCTAGCGGAGTTGCTAAATGTTTCTCCACAGATAGCAAAGGAACGGTATTCTTTGAAAATCGTTTAGTAGTACCTAAGAATAGGGAACTAAGGCAACTCATCCTCAAGGAAGCCCATGACACACCCCTCTCAATTCATCCCGGTAGCACGAAAATGTACCGAGATCTACGCCAGAGATTTTGGTGGACTAGGATGAAGAGAGACTTTGCTCCATTTGTTGCCGAATGTGATGTTTGTCGTCGCATTAAGGCAGAACATCAAAGACCTGCTGGTACACTTCAACCTTTGTCCATTCCTGAGTGGAAATGGGACAAAGTCGGTATGGACTTCATCACCGGCTTTCCAAGAACCCAGAAAGGAAACAATGCCATCTTCGTTGTCATAGATAGGCTTTCCAAAGTTGCCTACCAACTTGAACTACCCCTGCACCTTTCCAGAGTACACAATGTATTCCATGTGTCACAACTCAGGTGTTGCTTCAAGGACCCCATCCGCGAAGTCGACCATGAAACACTTGATCTCCAAGATGACCTTTCTTATCGAGAGTACCCTGTTCGTATTCTTGATTCCGCAGAGCGTGTCACTCGTCGTCAGAAGATCAAGTTCCTCAAAGTGCAATGGTCGCATCACTCCGAGAAAGAAGCAACATGGGAAAGAGAAGAACGCCTCCGTGCCGAGTACCTCACCTTCCTCCCGACGACATCTGAATCTCGGGACGAGATTCTTTTGAGTGGGGGCGAGTTGTCACAACCCCAACTTAGCTAAGTTCTAGGGTTTGAGTGCACCTTTGCATCATGTGAAAATTTCAAAAGAAATTCAAAAATGGGGAAAAGAAAAGCCCTAGAAAATTTAATTCAAATGGCCCGATAAAAAGTTGCTCCAAGAATCACTATGATATTTTTGAAAAGTCCTAGAAATAAGTGAGTTCACATATAAAGTGGAGTGGGTCCCACTCAAGGCTCACTGATTTTTCAAATATATTATAAGTGCCTTGGAATTAAAATAGATCCCCTATATGATTTGAAATTCAAATTATTTGAATTTCTAAAATGCCCAAGACTTGTGAGTGGCTAGAAATGTGTCTAGTAAGGCCACATAAAATATTTGGGCATTTACAAAAATTCTTTGCTATTTATTTCAAAGAAAAACAAAGAACAGAAAAAGAAAAACAGAAGAACACAGGGAAGATAAAGAAAAAGAAAACCCAGCCCAAACCTACACGCCTCGGGCCCAACTAAACTTTTCCGCAGCCCAGGCCCATCCGAGCTTGTCGTCTACCCCAAGCAGCTCATTGTCGAGCATGCCGGAAGCAGCGACTGCCACCGCGACGCGCCGACGGCACCGCGGCACGTCCAGGCCACCTCGGGCCTTCTAGTCACGCCACGGTGACGCCGTAGCCGCCGTGCATCCTCTCCCTCCCTCAGCTCGCCTTCCCTTTCCTTCTCCCCGCCATTCTCGTGCAAGCCGAGCTCCACTGCAGACCGCCGCCGTGAGCCAGCGCGGCTAGAGATGCCCACCGGCCGCGCGAATCTGTCCAAGAAGGTCGCAAGCTTCGTCGACATCTCGCCGGAGCCGCCGGATTCCGTCGACGATTCCGTCGTCACCAGGGCACCTTCGACCTCGCCGTAACCTCCAACGCGTTCCGGGTGAGCAGGCGCTTCAAAACCCTAACCCCACTTCTCCTGTTGCACCTCCTAGCCACCCCCGCCATGGAAGCCGAACCTTGGAACCGCCATGGCCGACGAGGTGCAAGTTCCAGTGCCTCCCCGCCCATACCGAGATGTGCATGGTGCTCCTGAGGCCCCCAGGGTCGCGATTCCCTAGATCACGGCCAAAACGCTCCACTTCCACGTTGTGCCCACGAAAGCAGAACTCCGGCCGCCTGCAGTCGCCGCCGCCGAGCTTCCAGTGCTCCCCGGTGACGCTGCGATGCCCAGGCTAGAGCGCGCGTCCACGAGCACCCGTTTGGTGGCCACCGCGTTTCAAATGGGCGCTGGAGACGTCAATCCCGTGCAGCGCCGCCGTGCCCGAGGTCGCCGGCGGCTAAACGGTGGTGAGGCCGACGTGGGTAGTTTAGCCCAAGCCTAACCCCACTCCTAATGCAACCCCCTGAGACACTGACAACTGGGCCCAGGGCCCTCTAACTAATCACTGATTATTTTAAACAGGGGATTAACCCCCCTGTGTCATTGACAGGTGGGCCCCCCTAGTCAGTTTGACTGGTCAGCCCCCACGTCAGAGTGACATCATGCTGACGACATAATTGGAAATTGAATTAAAAGAATTCAGAAAATCCTGAAAAAGATTTAAACTTTGAAAATTCATAGAATATTCATTTTAACTCCAAATTAAACAAATTATATATGAAAAATTATCAGAAAAATGCAAGGATTATGAATATGCAACTTGTTTCTATGTTTGACCATTTTAAAATGGGTGAACAGTAGCAAACAGTCATATGGCGTAATTTGAATTTGAATTTGAAGTTTGAATTTGCATTCCAAATGCAATAACCTTCAATTAAGATGAATTTTCCAGAAACTAGTAGCATTCACATCATGGACAACTATATCATGTGCTTGTGCATTCTATTTTAATGTTGTCCCCCCCTTTATTGATGATTGTTCCGGTAACAGACATTCCGAGACGGTGATCACCCCCGAAGAAGAAGAATTACGTTAAACCCGTGTATCGTCAGCAAGGAAAGCAAACCCCATTGATCATGTCTATAAAATCCCACTTCCCTCTCAGTCTCGCTTATGCATGTTTAGGAGATCACCGAGATACGTTCTTCCGCATAGTTGAACCCATTCCGATGCATGACCTATTATTTTGTCACCGTATTAAGCAAACCACAATCCTAGCAGATATAGGATTTGAATGATGAGCATGTGGCCCCTATACCTGTTACTGATTATTGCAGCTTAGTGGTTCAATGAGGTTACTTTGATTGTGAGTCGGGATGGTTGATCATAATGATGCTGATGATAACGTTTTGGTGAATCCACCCTAAACAAAGGTGAACGATGAGAGGCGGTGTAGGAGTAAACAGTGGGTTGTCTCTTTGAACACTGCCCTAGGCCCTGAGTTCCTGTTTTGTGATCCAAGACAAAGATTATGACCACATGTAGGGTTTATGGGAGCCCCGTTTAGCCTCTTTACGTACCCGATCCGGTCCAGGAGTCACAATAGATTCGGGTTTTCCATTTGTCATGTGCATAGAAAAAGAATGAAGGAAATGTTGCATCATATAGATATGTGGGTGGACCTGTGAGGCAGTAAAACCATCTGGCAGAGGTGGCGTCTCGGTCCCTTGCATTATCTGAGTCTGTTTCGTTGAACCGGCCAGACTCTCGAGCGGTGCCAAACTCCTGGATTAGAGAAGGTGATGTGAGGGTAGTGCCTTGGTTTCATCCACGTCCGACACCCGCTTGAAGGGTGACAAGAACGAGGCGATAAGTGATGACACGCGTGTGAAGATGTACACCCCTGCAGGGTTAATAAACTATTCGAATAGCCGTGTCCGCGGTTATGGACTACTTGGAGACCTCTACTTGATCATTAGACAACTTTAATGGATACTCTAAAACTCACAAGATAAGCGTGAGTGCTACGACGGGCTTCCTCGTGGGGAAGTCGAGGAAGTATCCATAGTGGTGTATTGGTTGGAGACTTGGTAGTGGACTCGTGTACGCTTCTTACCTCAAGTCTGGTACTCGTAGTACAGGACTAGCCAAGTCAAAGCTGGCACTTCTGGATTGAAACCCGACCTCCCTTTACATTGAAACTTGAGCATGAGTAGTATAGTTATGATGTAAGTTTTGCTGAGTACGACTTTGTACTCATGTTTGCTTATTCTATGTTTTAGATGGAAACCCAGAACCCGATGGAGTCACCTTCCTGAAGCTTGAAGTTGACTAAGCTTGTATAGTTCCAGACAACAGTCTCGTCCCTCGTGGAAGGGCATGTATGTTGAACAAGGCTTCTCTAAGCCATTTGTTAATCTTGTCTGTACTCATACCTAATTTTCTTCCGTTGTTTGATGTAATGGTGGATCATAGTTATATGATCTTTGTGTACTCTATGTGTAAGTCAGTAAAGATATACTTTGTAGAGTTCACGTGATAAATACCTGCTGTTTACACTGGACCTGTATGCTGCGTGTATGATTATAACATGCATGTCTTAGTGTGGGGTTCGATAGCTTAGTTGTGTTCTTGCCGGCGGTCTTTTATACACCAAGTGGCCCTTAGATGTGCGCAGCTTGGGGCATAGCGATGCGATTGCTCGTGACTCTGTCACGTGAGACACTTTGTTGTATGATTGAGCCCGCCCGAGAACCCGACTAAGTGATCGGGTTGGAGTCTGTTTATGTAAGTGTTATAATTGAATCGATAACATGGTTGAGGCGACTTGTGTATGAGTATGGGATTTCACCACCCATAATCATTTAGACTTGTGAGCGGGCGATGAGGACCCATCTCAGTTGATCATCCGGCCTGAATGGGATGCCCCTCACGTACGATGCTTTCCGAGAGTGTTCTGTGCTTGGCCTTGTCTGCTTAGACAAGTGGGTACGACTCTCGGCTCTCTATATGATTGAGTTGTGAGTGGAATTCCGGGTCCCGACAACAACTGCATCATTATTACATCGTATGATCCAGAATTCAAATAAATAAACAATTCGCATAACTCAAGGCTAGCTTATTCAATATAAATATAGCGGAAGTAGCAAAATAGCTGTGAGTCGCATCAATGCCCAATGGCGACATGTTGAGTGCAGACTTGCAACCCTATCACACCTCACTAATATTCTGAGAAACCTGCAACACGAAGGTTACAGCCCGACAACGGGTCAGTACATTGAATGTACGACAAGTAATGCAAGTGACATAGCAACCAACATCTACAAGCAAGGTATGATAAACAGAACACTCAAGTTTGGATTGTAGAAGAATGTCTCCACCTACCTCCAATAGTTGGTTAATGTTTACTCAAGTATAGATTGTGTCCAGTTTATCACCCATGAGAACCCCAAGAATCCTAGGTTGACATGATAATAACTTTAGAAGTCTCAAGTGCGCTCTGTTAGTGATGCATTCTCTAGGGACTCTAGAACGCTTCTATCAAGGACGCATTCACCTGATTTAAGTTTCGAAACTACTTCTCCACCTCAAGTGTGCTCTGTCAATGATGCATTCTCTAGGGACAATAGAGCGCTCTATCAAGGACGTATTCACTGATAAAAAGTCCCGAAGCCTACAGCTATAAGATATACTCAACACCTACTGAATCAAGACACATAACTCTCCCATCGTCTACCACAAGAAGGTTCAACATGCAACTAACGAATAAAAACAGTGCACACATATGGCACAAATGAATAGCATCATAAGATTAAATATATGGCCATCCTACCAGGTTCAACAACACTATTATCGTACACATGCATAAAGACAAGATGAGCGTAATCAAAAGTGCAACTTGCCTTAAATAATTGATGAAGTTATTCGCAATCACAATCCCGTTAACGATACTCTTTACACTTCGGGTAATCTATCGCGTTCAAACAAAGCATCGATAAATAACCCTTACTCGCATAACAACAAAAATAAAATCAACAACTAAGAAACACATAAAAGAAACTACGTACTAGTCATAATAGTAGGTATATATCATCCACATGCTAGTAGGATTGCAACGCAATTTCTTTTATAACTAAAACATGTCAACGGTTAAGAGATACGACTTCTGGAAAGTTGAATTTTAATCAAAATAAATTCAAACTTACATAGTGCAAAAGTGTACAAAATTAATTTTATACTAATTAACTGATTAATAAGAGCATATAAAAAAAATTATCACCTAAATTCGGTCTATGGTTAAAAGATTATAGCACATTTAAAATTAAATCAAAATTTGCTCAAAACAATAAGAGCTACTGGGCAGTCTCACTTCGCTGGGAAATAACTAGCGTGGTTTATTTAAGTGGGGATGGATGAGTCAGAACAGGGACACGGCAGCTACAGATGTTGATGGAGCATTGTCTACGGCGTGTCCCCAGCGAAAAGAAGGTGTCCGTTGGGTAAATCGTAAGGAGGGTAACGAGATGGTGCTGTCGGAGTCGAGGGAGGAGTCTTTGACGGACGGCAGTGACGATGTCAACTGGGTGCTCCCGGTGAACTCCACGTGCTCTCCGATGAGAGCGGCTCACCTGCAGAGCGTGCAAAACTGCAAACTTGGTCGCAAAACCATGTCAATCGAATTCTCACTTGGGTCGAGGTTTCAGAGGACATAACGGAATTGACTGGGACATACCAACGACGACGCATACGACGAGCAAAGGCGGCAGCCCATGGGGCTCGACGGCAAGATCCAAAGATCGGCGTCGTCGACTTTGCTTGAGGGAAAAGAAGGAAAATGATTTGAGGGGCTGCACTATAGAGCTATTATGGGAGAGGACAAGAAGAAATAAGGGAATAGATCAAATTGATGGATCTTGAGTTGGTTTAGATTTTGATGGAATCGGTTCTAAGCCGTGTTCTTATAGGACACGCACATAGAGAAGAGGAGCAAAAAAAGGTGGCTTGGCTGGTATTTGGGCCGGCCTACTGGTGGGCCGCTTGTTGATGCTGTGCGATTGCACTCGTGGGTGAGAGAAAGAAAAAAGGGCCGTTGTGCTGCCTTGCTGCAGATTTCAATTTTTTATTCTATTCTACATATTTTTTTAGCTAAACCAAACATAAGGGAGACTTCTAAAATTATCATTGCATAAAGAAAATTATGACCAATAACATATAGCACAAAAACACTTATTATTAATACCATATAAATTAATTCCAAACAAAATACTTTTATAATATTATATTGGGCCTAATAAATAATCCCTAAAATTAATTTAGGGTTATAAGTAATTTTTAAAATAATTTTAAACTCCAAAGTTTCAGATCCTAGTGAAAGTTACAATAACACAGGCAACACCCATAAGTTTTCAATTAAAACTTAACTTAATTATTAACATTCCAAATTTATAAAATTTGGGATGTTACATCACACTTAGTCTCATTTGGAATCTTATTCTGACTCGTCCCCAGACCACTGGCCAGGTACAAGTCAAACTGATCATCCCCCATTCGATTTTAAGCACTCATGCAATGAATGAGCGCGAACAAGATTAGTTGGCACTTAGGATGGCAAAGAGAATAAAATGATGGGAATGAAGACAAAAAAGTATGAAAGGCTCACATCAATGAGGACAATCATAGGCAAGAGAAAGTCAAATGATAGATATGATGTGAGGAGTAGGGATTTCCATACAACGGATGCGCATATGAGCTATGGGAAGATCTCCAATGGAACTAGTGGGGGTGCATCCAACTTGCTTCCTCAAGAAGACCTAGAACTCATTTGAGGAAGATCATCATTAGAATATATACAAGCCAAGTTCTATAGTGTAAGGATCCCCACATAGTTCTGCATGAATGATAAGAAAACTTTCTATGAAGTACAAAGGCTACATTGAAGCACAAGTGTGGATCTTTCAAAAGAAATAGTAGTGTATTTTTGTGGCCTCATTGGCTCTTTCTATTTATCTCTCATTTTTCCTCTATGGGATCTTTTCATTTTTTCCACTTTGGGATCTTTTATTTGTGTCCTCTTTGGGATCTTTTATTTGTGTCCTCTTTGGGATATTTTCCTCACTTTAAGGGAAACACTCTATATTTTACAAGGATGTAGAAGATCACACACTTTACAAGAAATACTCAAGATAAATAAAACTGAAAACTAAATCATGATGTATGCAAATGTATGCCTCTGCAATGTGTAGCAGGATATGCAATGATACTAGAGCGTCATGTAGAAATTATGAGGGTGAGGTGTCGGGGGGATGGATCAAGACCGTAAACCGGCATATAGAGGTCTCAGGCCGACTCAGCCCATGGAAGGCCCAAAAGGAGAACCCGGTTTATAGACCTGGTCGCGCCCAGCATGAAGCCCGAAGACCGTAGAAGGAATAGGACTTACCTTGATAAACAAGGAAATCACTTGTAAATAGATTAGGACTCCGTCTCGTGTGGAAGTCGGATTCTTGTAACCCCAGGGATCCAACATCTATATAAGCCAGCACCCCGGGGAACCAAAAGGACAACTCAACTTAAATCTTCTCGAGGCATAGGTAGTGATTCCACATCTTTGTATTCGAGAAGTCGACACCCAATAATAGAAAAGCAGGAGTAGGTCTTTAACTTTCGAGGGGCTGAAACCTGGGTAAATCTCGTGTCTTGTGGTCTCGCCGACTTTCTCCTCGTATTCACCTCGTAGCAAAGGTCCCACACTAAGTTCTGCAATGAGTACATCTGACGTGACTTTCCCACAACAGTTGGCTCCCACCATGGGGCCTGCGCACACAGGTATCATAATACTGGCGGGAGCTCAGCAAGGCATTGAAGATTTCATCACCGCCCGGATCACCAGAAGACGGCACGGAAAACTCTGCACCAACAACACCAGTCGGGCTCTGGAGATCGACTTCCCCACAGAGGTAACAAGTCGGCTCAAAACCGATTCTCGGCATGTTTTTGTCGGGGTCGTCCACCGATCTTCGGAACCGGCACTATTCGCCAAAATCTCAGCACACGACCCGGCGGAACTCTCTGATACCGACTTATGTTCCTACGATGCAAAGCTTTCTGATACCAAGTGCATCTGCCCAATCGGAAATACCTGGCTCGGGCCTGCGCCAGAAGAGTATGACCCAGACTATCCCTTCTTGAGGACGATGTACCGTCCCATTGCAAGCTCATGTACCGGCTCCACTCATAGTTTCGCTGGATTCACCCAAGGATATCCAGTACCAAAGCCTTCGACCGGGGCCCCAGAAAAGGAGAACATTTCGCAATCTCCAGAAAAAGTATCTTTGTCAGACGAAGAGGATGGCAACAACATGAGAGAAACTAGACCTTCTGAAGAAACCCAGTATGAGGGAAATCGAGTAGATCCTATGCGCGTGTCTAAAATCATAAGCCCAATTAGCAACAACTTGGAAGTCCCGGAGGGACATAAGATCGGTATGACAAGGGAAAACCGAGTCGGGTGCCGTGAGGAAGTCGGAAAACACCAGAAGAAGGCTACCCGACAACAAAGGGAGGAAGCATACGAGCACCAAGACCTTGAAGAAACACGCGCTCACCTTTCACGGGAGGCGCAACTGGGCATAGGCTACAAGACCATGGATCATGTGCTCAGACCAATAGCCCATGCGTTAAACCAGGTAAGGGAAGTAGTCTATAATCTTCAAGAACTTGTCGATGCTGTAACCAGATACGCTGAGTCAGACGAAGCCAAGCGTGGAGGAATTGGGACCAGAATCAAACCAATATCGGAAAGCGAAAATTTGATCAAAATTCGATCAAAGACACTAACAGCGGCTCCCGGAAGCAAGGAAACTCTATAAGACTAGACGAAAGAACTCGTATAAATAACTACGAGAAAGCTATACAAGATCCCTTCCCTAAGGACTCTAAGCCGGGCCGCCCCGCATACCACTCTTGGGACCAATGCAATTACATGTTCGCATTCAAATGGCTATGGAGCAAAGAAAATGAGCAGATGAACCTGTCCCGAGAAGTATCAACCGGCTTCTACAACCAGAGAGTACCAGATCCAAGAAACATTGGACCTGCCTACTATGGACTCAGTCTCGGTCATCAATCGCCAAAGGACTGGTGATAAAACAAAGCCCTCTTTTGGTAAGAATAGAGTTCATCCAGTGAAACCTGTCATCTAGTCAATAGGCGAGATCCGGCGGACACATGCTCGTTAAAAAAACTTATAGAGACGTGGGTAATGCACAACTCTGTCACTATTGTATCTAGCTCAGGAATGTTCCTGGACAACTTGTCTAAAAATAGAAGTAAAACTCATGAGTCGGTTACTACAAATTGACTCCCTCTTTTCTCCTTCATTTCTGCAATCCCGTATTGCATCATACTCTTGCATTATGTTCTTGCATTACATATCCTACATTGCATCATACTCTTACATTATATTTTTGCATTACATATTTTGCACGCACCATCTGGAGTCTTGGAGGACCTGATTGATGGCTTCTCGCCCCTCGTTGGTTACCCCAAGTGGAAGGTTTGAGATGCAGTGCAGCAGCAAGATTCCCTCGATGAAGATACCAAGGTTATCGAACCAGTAGGACTCAGAAGATACAAGTAGGTGGCAACGTCGCCAGAAATTGCTTCCTGACTAGGGTGTTGTCGTGGACCTGCACACAACAACAAATAACTTTGCTCCCAACGAGTACAGAGGAGTTGTCAATTCCGCCGGCCTTGTCGTTTACAAAGGATCAACGCAAGAAATAAAAGGTGCAAAGGAAAGTAAAGGCTGGAAGTAAATTGAGGGTGTGAACAATAATGTGAAGATGGACCGGGGTCCCGTGATTTTTACTAGTGATGTCTCTCTCCCAAAAGACGATAAAAGTGCTAGCGAGGTAAACAAATCACAGTTGGGCAATTGCCAGGATTATGAAGGCACCGCAATGTTAACTATGCTGCAAAGATAGGAAGGGCTCAAAAGAAATGGACAGTACGTCAAGGTAAGTAGACCGAAATCCATCTGCATCTACTACGAATCATCCACCTTGAGATATCTATCCAGAACATCTCGCTGGTATTAAGATGCGAATCCCACCCAAAGTGTAAACTCAAAGCAACAGACAACTGCATTAAAAGAACTTTGCGTAAAGTCAACAATCCTTCCACCCGCAGGTACAAGCACCGTTGTTTTATCCCTGGTGGCAACAACACATCCCCTAGTCTCATGTTTCTGTCACTCAAGCTAGACATCAAGGGGATGAACCCAACGCTCTCTCTTGGAGTTGCAAATAAAATACTTGGCCAAAGCAAATACCGCAACGGAGAACATGCAAGAATTTACTCAAGAACAAAATATAAAAGAGAAGAACCAAATATATTACTCATCACAATCTGAACATAGTCTCATAATCCATCAGATCCCAACAAACTCAGCATAGCAATAGCAGAAATTACGTAGATGCCTCGATCATGTGAGGCAGCTCACGAGGACTCGAAAGTGGAAGCACAAAAGGGGGAGAGATTCATCACATAGCTACTGGTCACGGACCCATGGTCCAAGGGGTACTACTCACGGCACATCCGGGAGGCGTCCATGGCTATGGATGGTCTCCCGGAGGGGGTTCCTCCTTCCGGCAGGGTGCCGGGGCAGCTTCTCCAGGCAGCCCCGATCTTGAAATGGCGCCGGCGGCGGTACAGAGGGGAGTTCGCGAGAAAGAGATCGATATTAGGGGTTTCCACCCCGAGGGGTAAATGTAGGCGAAGGGGGCATCGAGAGGACCCACGAGGCAGTCAGGAGGGTCCCTGGCGCGGCCCAGGGTGGGGCCGTGCCACCTGCCCTCCTGGCTGCCTGGTGGTGGCCCCCTTCCCTCTCTTGGTGATTCCGGAAGCTTCTGTTGCGCTGATTTTTTATATATTTTTCCCGGCATTTTTGGAGCACTTTTAATGGCCGGAAAACCTGTAATACAAAAAAAGTAGAAAACAGAAACTGGCAACTGGGTGCACTGAGTTAATAGGTTAGTCCAAATAGGTTCAAAAGTGTATGAAAGTTCAAGCAAAACATGGAAAAGTCACACAAAACATGCATGGAGCAAGCAGAAATTATAGATACGTTTGGGACGTATCACTTATCACCCCTCTTATTGGAACAAGGCATGTATATTGCTATATTTAGAGACCTTGGGGGCTTAAAGTCTTTTTTACTTCATCTTGACAACCGGAGGACTCGCCATATACGTCTATTTCGACATATATATTGCTGTATTTAGAGACCTTGGGGGCTTAAAGTCTTTTTGGACTTAGGCTTGACAACCGGAGGACTTGGCATATATATGGAACTTGCCTACTATGGAATTGACCTATACAACTGCTACAAACTCGCACTAATATGACCTACATGGACCATTCTAGTTTCAAAAATCAACCGGCTCTGTTAAAATGCCTCTTGAAATTTCATTCTATTACAGGGAACACTAGAAATATTCATGCGATGCCCGCTTACAGAGAAGTTCCGGCTTACACGCAAGAAAGTGACCAACATCTCTTTTCCATAAGTTAGATCGAGGCATTTTTTGGCTGATTCAGAACTTGTGTGGTTAGAGAATGTTGTCACAGTCACGCGAACGGTCGATCTTCTACGAGCCTTTAAATTTTTCTGCATGCATAAACATATCTCACATCTTGTACGTCTTTTGGTCGCTTATTTTTTCTTGCGTACGTAAAACATACACATTATTGACTGTCGTAAACAAGTCGACACTTAAAAAGCCGCCAACGCACTCTACAATGATTCGAAATATATATTGATTGATCATAACCGACTCATGGGGGTTGCTTGTTGATTTCTCTAAACTTTGGCATTTTTATGATACGCCAGCGGATAAATGTTTGTATCCGCAGGCGAATATGTGGCCCTCACGATACCATGACAAGTCATCATACACTGGCTTTCGTAACAAAGACACGGTAAAAACTGAGCTTGTCAAAGGAATCGCTGGCATACATAATGCATTCGGCCGACTTCTAGTATAAACAGAGACCGATTTTTATCAAAGAAAACCGAATCCAATACATGCCAACATTTATTATTCAGAGGGATAAAGAGAAGTTCAAACAGAACTATGATAGTTCAGATGCATACTACACACAAAATATAAGTAGCATATTATTACATTAGCCAACATAATGGCATTTCAAATGTTTTTTGTCAGTGACCACTAAAAACAAGATAACTAAACCAGGTTCGGTTACACTAGTTTCAATTTATGAGCGTCCCTTCAGCCGACTCTATCTTCAGGGCTGTCCGTTTGTATTATCCAAAGGGGCTACGAGGTTATCACGACCATTATATAACTGCACATCCAAAAGTTCTTCAATCATTAAGTCATCTTCTTTCGCGCCTGAAGCCGGTTCGGCAGAAGCTGCTGGGTCCACAGACTTTGACGAAGGAAGCATGGAGAAGGCAACCGGCTCGGGAGGAGTAATCTTCTGCCTCTTATTGCGTTCATCATAACCGGGTTCCAACACAGATAGATCTACTTATTCAGCAATTCTTGTGGCAAACATACGAGTCTCTTTGATAATCTTGGCATAGTCCTCATCAAAGTACTTGGACCCATCAATATTCAGCGCAGGGAAGCCGTCCGCCAACAACTCCGGCTTCAAATCTAGATGACATGCTTTTGCAAGCTCCAAGACATGCATCACTCCCAACCGACATGCCGAGTGCTTTACTAAATCAACCCAAGCCGGTATAGTTGAGAACAACTGCGTCAAGCCGGATAATTTGGGTATAACAGCGGGCCGACCTTGAGTGCCGACAATCGATTTTTTGGCTCCTTCACAGAGTTGCTTCATCACTGTATATAATAGAGTCAGCTTCATACCTGGTGACTCCCGGAGAGCAGGATGCTCCTTGCCTATTTCAGAGTTTACAAAAGTCAGCCAAACTCATAAATGTATAAAAACATACAAATAGTACTCAGCCAAAAAAAACTTACCAAAGACGGCGACAACAAATTGATGAACACTTATTTTGAGAATGTTCAACCTTTTCTCTATCTCTTGATACTTGGACATAGAATCATACACATTTTTACTTAAAGCGCTTTGCACCTCGGCATGGTGTAATTGTACCGACTCTAGTTCTTCGTTCTTCTTCTTCAGTTCATCAAGAAGTCGGTTTAACTCCTCATCAGCTTGCCGTCGTTTTTCAGAATCAACTTGTAGCTTCTCCTCTACTTGTCGAGTTTCCTGGCCGGCTTGCAGAGCTAATACCTGCATCAAATGAGTATAAAATCTCTGCCTATTATAAGTACTTGGGGGCAACACTATGTCAAAATATATTTACAAGTTCCAGCTCGCTACAGGTAAGACAATCCGACACTTGGGGGATACACCACTATACTAATATTAGCTCAAATAATCTACTCAGCAAAAAAAAGAAGAGATATAGTATACACACCTCATATCACTGCTTCATGCAGACGATCAAGTCACCTTGTTCACCAACCCGACTCATTGATTGAAGGTATAATTCTTCCAAAGAGGCCTTCTCAAGAGTCGACTTAAAAAACCAACTTGTAAATGGTTTATCAGCAGCCGAAATAGCCGGCTCGGCAATATGATCCTCACTTGCAAAAATTTCCTCATCAGCCATAGACTTACTGTGACACCCTGGTTTTCGCAGCTTTTTCTTT
Organism: Bromus sterilis; assembly: GCA_950022295.1. Taxonomy (NCBI): domain Eukaryota; kingdom Viridiplantae; phylum Streptophyta; class Magnoliopsida; order Poales; family Poaceae; genus Bromus; species Bromus sterilis. The sequence goes on along the minus strand of OX465596.1, from coordinate 262,102,713 downwards.
TCGAAGTTCTTCTGGTTTTTGCCCGCTGGTTTGGATTTTGAGCACCTCGTTGGACTGAACTTGAGCATAATTTCTTTCCATTCTCAAGTGGCCCTTCTTTCCAATCCTTTCCATTGCCACTCCATTGACCCACCTCATCCAATCCACCATATATTCAAACCTTATATTCCTTTTCCAATAAAAGGAATATTCCCATTATTTGAGGTTTGTGAAGCAACCCCTATTCATATTGCTCCATAAATCCCCGAATAATTCCCTCATGATCTTGATGTAATATCTTGCCAATTTCTCCAAAAAGATTGCATGGCCCAAGTGGATTTCTCATCTATGGAAATTCCTTTGTCTATGGGGGCAAAATGGAGCTTTGTGAAGGTAGTTCCACTTCTCTTGATCAATTGCTGGTGCAACTTTTTGTGCAAGCTCATATGATCATATCATTGATCTCCACCAAATTCCACAACCATTTGACTAGCCAAACTCCCACAATAAATTCCCAAAGTTTGGGTGCAGCAAGGGGGCATTGTGAAGCAAGTGCATGATAGGGGATCCCATTTGCCTTGAAACTTTGTGAGCATGATCCTACCACCATATAAATCCACCAAACCAAATGTGAGCCAAATACCATCCACCATGTGAGTGTACCATCAAGTTTAAGTTTCTGGTCAAAAGGACAACTTGTGAAGCAAGTGCTATCTAGGCTTCTCCAATGGCCATGAAATTCTATACACATGTGCGACATGCGAAATAACCCTAGTACACCAATTTTCAGCCAATTCCATCAACCCTATGTGAGGCTAGCTTCAAGATTGCATTTATGGTCCAATTGGGCATTTGCAAAGGAAGTGCTAGCTACCTTCATCCATTTGAGATAAAACTTGGTACACATTTGTGACGCCCCCAAAATCAATCCGTGTACAGTAATCATACACGTAGGGTACACGGCTGAGATTAGGGTGCCACGGTGAGAATATCACAGCACAACACTAAACACAAAAGGATAAACCAATATGTCACAAGATAAGGGGTCACACGGACCCGAATACATAAGTTATACAAGCCATAATATCTGAGTACAGACATAGTTAGTCAAGTTTTGCCTTAAGAAGGCTAGCACAAATAACATCAGAGACACAGATCGAAAAGGCAAGGCCTCCTGCCTGGGAGCCTCCGAAACTACTCCTGGTCCTGGTCAGCGGGGGTCTCGACGTAGTAGTATCTGCCTCTGGGGTACTCCTGCTCCTGGGCTCCAACGTCGACTGCTGCGGCCAATCAGGCAAAACATAAAGGGGGAAATAAAGCAAAGGTGAGTATCTAGCATACCCGCCACTCTTACGTCCGCTACTAAGCATTATGCATTTGTATCAACGGAAAGGGGAGGTTGTATATAGTGGACTGCAAGATAGAAATCAGAATAAGGGTAAGAAGCTAGGACTATCTAAGACTAGCATCTTCTGACGTTGTCTTGCAGCATGAGGAGAGAAACATCCAACAGTTCATATAAAGCAATAAAGTAACAATGAAGCAGAAGTTGCTGCAACATTGTATAATAGTAAGTTGTAATGATTAATAATAATAATGCCTCTGAGTTCCCCTCCTCGACTTCCCTGCGTGGAAGAAAACCCGGAACCATACAGTTTAATAGTAATAGTTTCTAGTGGTAAGATCTAGCTTCAGCATAAAGCGTCCTGTTACCATGGACACGGCTATTCGAATAGATTAAACTCCCAGCAGGGGTGCACTACTGTTCAGCCTGCACGCTCGGACCTCCAGGGTGGCGTGAAACTTGTTAGGGAACGCCCCACCGAGGCTATCAGACACATCGCAGTTCATCCTAGGCTCAGCAGAGAGGCCATCCGCCGGACTATATCCTATGCGCCAAGGGGTCTAGGTCCCTCACCCTTGCACGCTCCTGCATGGTGCGAGTCTGGACGGTGAAGCAAAAGCAAATCCAAACACACCTGCTGCAGCAAAAAGACAAGAACACTTCCCGGCGACCAGGCCACAGTACTGTTGACGTCTGAAGAGCTTTGAGACGAACTACGACGCGGAGGGCCCAACGGGTCTCTCAAGTCATCCGCCGAACCATTTAGCATTTTAATATTATCTCGCAGACAACGGTTATCGCTGTCTGACTAACAACACAACGAACAACGAACAGCAACAAGGCCCACCGGTAACGTCGGGGCCTGCCCTGTCGTCCCGTCAAAGCGCGCGGTTACCGACAAGGTGAACCGTCTCCTTACCTTGTCTCGCGTGTGCTCTTGGTAGAGCTCGACTTCTGCGTGGTTTGGTAACTCTCGCGAGATACGAGAAGGGGCTAAGCACGCCAGTAACGTCGGTCGTACCCTCCCTGTCGTTCCCGACAATATACCGCTCGCTGGCACCGTTGGGTCACCCGACTTCTTACCTTAAGGACAACCGCTGTTCAGGACCCTATGGCGGCAAGACAAAGTCAGCCTCGAGTGGAGTACAAGGATTACTCCTTGATAGCTCACACTTGAGGTGACTAGGCATAACCTAGATAGGGGCCTTTGGCGGTCTCTGCTTTGTTCCGTACCTGCAACAGTTATAATTAATGTATCCGCGATCGCTCCCTTAGTGATCACGGCCCGCTACCTAACCCTAACTAACAATGCGCAGGGCTCACTGCTGAATAATGCATAAGTAATAATAGGCAGCATAGGATAAAGGAAGGTACATCAAGGGGCGACAAAAGCAGGCTATGCAATTGAATAGGATGGTAATCGTAGCAGCAGCAGTAACAATGCCTAGTGCAAGAAAGTATGGAAAGGTAGGCGATATCTGGGGAAGAGAATGGCTCTGCTTGCCTGGAAGCTCGACGGTAGGGGCAGGGTCGTCGACGAAGTAGTCGTACCTGGCAGCAGTGTAGTCGGCAGTAGCAGCGGGGTCTACCGGAGTATAAAGGGGCGGGGGAGAAACAGTAAATACAAAGCAAGCAATGCAAACGTATGAATGACATGACAAATGTAAAGTTAACGATGTTCTAACGCAGTGCAAAGCACGTTGCTCGGAGCGGGAATTCATCCGGGGATGAACTGCCAGCTCCGGGTGATTACCGGCAGTGCAATCGGAGGGGGACGGTCGCATGTGCGGTATGTTAGGGGGGTGTGGTGTGTATTCTTATTCGTTGTATTTTTCTGATCAATTTTCATGTTTAAAGTTTTTCAATATGAGCTACGGTTTAAAATATATGAATTTCTGAAGTTCAAATCATTTTTAAAAGAATTTCTGAATTTCTTTTAATATGAAATCCAACATTATCCACAGAGAGGGTTGACCAGGTCAAACTGACCAGTGGGTCCCACTGGTCAGCCTCACAGTTAATAAAAATGGTTTTATTAATTCTAAAAATCCAGTGGACCCACATGTCAGTGACTGTTAATATTATCTAAATTATATTAATCAATATATGACAGGTGGGGCCCAGGTGTAAGTGTCTCAGGTTTTAATTTAACAATTAGTTTAATACTAACAGTGGGTTAAGTGGGCTAGGCCCACATGTCATACTAACATATTCATTTTATCAATTTTATTCCCTTAACAAAAGATTTCCCGGGGGTGGCCCGCATGTTAGTGGGTGATTAAGAGTTAACCAAGTCGCTAATGACCTATCTGACCGGTGGGGGCCATATGTCAGTGGCTCAGGTGACTCGCCGGCGGCTCACCGGCGAACAGACTCCGGCGAACTCGAGCTACAGCTCGATTTCGAGCACCAAATGAGGCGTCGTTTGTTGCTATCGACGCAGCGTACCATGCCGCATCCATCCATGCCGGGGGAGGAGGGTGGGGCGGCCGGAGTTGAGGGCTAGGTCAAGAATGGCGGGCCAGTGTTACGGGCTCCAATGGCTTCTTGCTCCTCGCGGCGAATTCCTCCGTTCTGTCGCACCAAATCGAACACACAGACCCGTGGGAACTCGTAGGAGTCAAACGCGTGAGCTACGGGGGCTTCGGTGCACGGCAACTTCAACAATGGCAGCCGCCGAAAAAATGCACAAGGGGGCTTTTTTCCTGGGGCTAATCGGGCGACGACGAGCATAGGCAGGGGGTAGTGGTGCTCACCAGGAGCACAGTAGTGGTGGCAGCGGGCGTGGGGATGAACGATGGCGTCGGGAATTCGAGCTCGATCTCGCCGGCCGGAGGTAGAGGAAGGCGACGATTCCGGCGCGTGCAGTGGCTCCGGGCTTCTGCTCTTCAGCTCCGAGACGAAGACGGCGAGGGCGCGTCGACTGGACACAGGGGAGTGGGCTGGGAGGCTGTGTGGGTGCGCGTGTTCACGAGGGGGCGGCCATGGCGGCGTCTGGCGGGAGGAGGAAGAAGAGAGCGACGTGTGCAGGGGGAAAATATCTTTGCGCTGCGCCAACGTGTTCAGGGGCTTGGTCTTATCCGCCATGGTCTCGCAACGTCGACAGGGAGAGGCAGGGGGCGACGCGGTCGACGTCGAACGGGTCGGCGCCATGGCGACCGAGAGGGTGAACAGGGAGAGAAGACGACCGAGGGAGGTAAACGGGCCGGGCCGCGTGTATAGTACAGGTGGGCGCGGTTTAAGCTTTTTACTATTTCTGTCCTGTTAGCAATATTGAAGTGCTACAATATTTAATTGGGCTATCAAAAGAATTTTGCTTGTTTTGAAACTTGCTTGTAAAATAGTAGTGCACCACATAGAGGTGACACAAAAAGTTTGAGCAATTTTAAAATTCACTTGCTATTTATTATTTTACTGCCACCATTAAAATGGGGTTTTTTTATCTATTGTTAATAATTGTTTTATTTATTTTAATGCTCAGTAAATCCTTCAAACCACAGGGGCGTGATCTACTGAATATTTCGGATTTTATAAAAGTGGTTCCAAGATTTTTGGAAAAGATTTTATTGTCACCATATTTTTAATATTCATCAAAAGGCATTTTAGTGTTTGTTTGAATTTTATTTCAAATGGCTTGGACTTTAGTTGGCCAATGATGATCAAGGTCCATGGTTCATATTTGCTTGCAACAATATCAAAGGAGAATTTGAATTTGAAATGAACCAGTTGATCAAACAAAAGTTTTGAACAGTAACCCTGATTACTGTTCACTGACAGTGAGGGTGTTACAAATCTCCCCCACTACAAGAATTCTCGTCCCGAGAATTTAAGTGGTAGAGGGGAAAAGATCGGGGTATTCCTCACGAAGACGATCTTCGCGTTCCCAAGTTGCTTCATCTTCAGAATGATTTGACCACTGAACTTTGAGGAACCTGGTTGTCTTGTTGCGGGTTTTGCGTTCAGACTGATCGAGAATGCGGCTTGGATGTTCTTGATAAGTCAAGTCCTGTTGCAGCTCGATCATATCATGCTCCACTTCACGAATAGGGTCTTTGAAGCAGCGTCGGAGTTGCGACACGTGGAATACATCGTGGACTTGAGAGAGGTTCGGCGGCAATTCCAATCGGTATGCAACTGGTCCACTCCGGGAAAGAATACGGAACGGGCCAATGTAGCGAGGAGCTAACTTTCCTTTGATCCCGAAGCGGTGAGTGCCCCTTATGGGAGTGACAGGAAGGTACACGTATTCTCCAGGTTGATAGACCATTTCCTTATGCTTGCGGTCATAGTTGCTCTTCTGGCTGGACTGAGCAGCTTTCAGATGTTCGTGGATAACGTGAACCTGATCTTCTGCATGCTGTAGGATGTCCGGACCAATGAGAGTTTGTTCTCCAGTTTCTGACCAATTCAGAGGGGTTCGACACTTACGTCCATAGAGAACTTCAAAGGGTGCCATCTTCAAACTAGCCTGATAGCTATTGTTATACGAGAACTTAGCAAATGGAAGAGATTCCTCCAATTTCTTGACGAAGGAGATGACACAAGCTCGGAGCATATCTTCAAGCACTTGGTTGACTCGTTCGACTTGGCCTTGCGACTGGGGGTGATAAGCGGTGCTGAAATTTAGGTGAGTGCCCATAGCTTCTTGGAAACTATCCCAGAACTTCGAGGTGAAAATGCTGCCACGGTCTGAAGTGATCTCCAACGGAATACCGTGGAGGGAAACAATTCTGGAAACATATAAGTCTGCTAACTGACTAGCAGAGATCGTCTCCTTGACAGGGTGAAAATGAGCAACCTTGGAGAATCGGTCGATGACGACAAAGATGGCATCATGACCTTTCTGTGATCGGGGAAATCCGGTGACGAAGTCCATTTTAATCTTGTCCCATTTCCATTCAGGAATAGAAAGTGGTTGCAGAGTTCCAGCAGGTCTTTGATCTTCGGCTTTCACGCGACGGCAAACGTCACACTCATCAACATAACGAGCAATGTCTTGTTTCATGTTGGAGCACCAGTACCGCTGACGAATGTCTTGGTACATCTTGGTACTACCAGGGTGAATCGACAAAGGTGTATCATGAGCTTCTTTCATGACATCAGAGGCGTAATTCAGGTTGGCCTTGGCTACCGGAACCACTAAACGACCCTTGAAGTACACCGCATTATCTTCATTTGCATCAATAGTGAAGAATCAGGGCTCTCCGCTGGCGACACGACGCTTAATCTTCCAAATGTCAGAGTCATAATGTTGTACCATCTTGATGCGGGTGTCGAGGTCTGGTTGGACCACCAGGGAGTTCACATATCCCTGCGGAACAATTTTGATGTTCAGCTTGCGGAGCTCTTCATACAGACGTGGCTGCTCTACTTGAACTTCTAGTTCACTACAATAGGCTTTGCGGCTTAAGGCATCGGCCACCACATTAGCTTTTCCCGGGGTGTAAGAAATTCCCATGTTGTAGTCGGCTATTGTCTCGAGCCATCTCTGTTGGCGAAGATTCAGGTCTGGTTGAGTGAATAGGTACTTCAAGCTTTGGTTTAGATCTCGCAACGATTACCAAAGAGGTAAGGTCGCCACAACTTCAATGCATAAATTTCCGCTGCCAATTCGAGATCATGAGTTGGATACTTATCTTCGTGAGCACGCAACTGACGAGAGCCATAAGCAATCACTTTGCGCTCTTGCATTAGGACAGAGCCTAAACCTTGACGAGACGCGTCGCAATAAATCACGAAGTCCTTCTGAGTATCAGGCAGAGCAAGCACCGGGGGTGAAGTGAGATTGTCCTTCAGAGCTTGAAAACTTTCTTGACATTTATCAGTCCACTCAAACTTGACGCCTTTGTGAAGCAGATTTGTCAGAGGCTTGGCAATCTTGGAGAAATTCTCAACAAAACGGCGGCAATAGCTGGCGAGGCCGAGGAAACTTCGGACTTTCTTGACAGTCCTGGGCGGAGTCCAGTCAAGTATAGCCTGGATACGTTCGGGGTTGACGGCAACGCCATCCTTGGAAATCACATGACCAAGGTAGGTAACTTCGGGAAGCCAGAACTCACACTTTGAATACTTAGCATAGAGTTTGTGTTCCCGAAGCTTTTCCAGTATAAGACGAAGATGTTCAGCAAGTTCTGCATCGGTCTTGGAGTAAATCAATATATCATCCAGATAAACCACGACAAACTTGTCGAGATATTCCATGAATATAAAGTTCATCAATCTGGAGAAAGTGGTTGGGGCATTCGTCAAGCCAAAGGACATGACAGTGTACTCGTATGAACCATAGCGAGTAATGAATGCGGTCTTCGGGATGTCCTCATCACGGACCCGGATCTGATGGTAACCCAACCTTAAGTCGAGTTTTGAAAACACCGTGGATCTAGCAAGTTGATCATAAAGATCATTGATCCGAGGGAGGGGGTACTTGTTCTGTATCGTGGCCTGGTTGATAGGTCGGTAATGTTGGACCAAACGGTTCGTGCCATCACTCTTCTTGACAAAGAGCGAACATGCTCCCCAAGAAGAGGAACTAGGTCGGAGGAAGCCTTTCTCGAGGGCCGTGTCGATCTCCTTCTTCAATTCAAGGAGGTGGTGAGGTGGCATCTTATATGGGCGCTTGGCAATAGGGACGGTGCCGGGCTTCAAGTCGATGACGAATTCAACTTCCCTAATCGGGGGTATCCCCGAAAGTTCTTCTGGGAATACGTCGGTAAAATCACAAACGATTGGGACTTTCTCAATCCCTTCGAGAGGTGCGACATTCAAGGCATTCAGAGCATATATACGAGCTTCGGCATTCATCGACACAATAGCGGTATGACTCAAAATCGCGCCGGAAGGATGAAAAAGTGGGATGACCTTGGTGCCACAATAAAGTGCGGCATCGTGGGTTTTCAACCAATCCATGCCAAGGATAAGGTCGATGGTGGAGGTTTTCAGAATGTGTGGAGAAACCATGAACTCAAATCTTTCGATCTCGACAGTGAGGTTAGGTGCAGCCATGTCGACACGACACTGGGTACCGGGAGTCCGGACTATTAAGGGGGTATGCATCTTTTCGTGGTAAATGCCATGCTTAGACGCAAATGCTCCAGACATAAATGAATGCGATGCTCCTGTATCAAATAAAACTATCAACAAGTCAGATAACAAACTTCTCACAGTAAGATGGGGTTAGTGGTTGAGGTTGTAGCCGCACTAGCAATATATGAAGTGGCTAACTATCTATTTAGAGTAAGATGAGAAGCCAAGCATTCCATGAGGAAATGTCTCAAACAAGTCTGCTATTAGCTACTTACACAAACATAACACCTGACCCATCCTTGTTCTCATCTTCGCATCCCAACGAAGAAGAAGCAGTCAAGGCACACACATGTTGATCAAGTTATTAAGGTTATCTCAGTTGTTGTTGTCTATGAACAAGGAGTAGGTGTCAAGTCGTCCATAACCGTGGACATGGCTTCTCAAAAAGATTTAACCCTGCAGGGGTGTACCAACTTCCCATTATAAGCTCCGAATGTACGCCGGCTCTCTCAGTTGGGCCCTTTAAAGACACTCATCGAAGAGTTGTTACGATATATCCGGACATTATAATCCCTCTTACTAATAACGCACAATTCCGGGTGGCCCCCGGTGAGTCGACATTCAGTTCAGGAGCCGGCTGCTCTCTCGATCTGGTCTCTACCGTATGCCTCGGGTTTGGATTATCCATATCTCCTCAACTGAGGCCGGGTCCTCAGCCGGACAAGTTGGACCAACGGGAAACACTGCCCCCACTGGCCCGGGTTGTTTCGAAAACTGTGAGGCCGGTCAACTCGCACACAAACATTTGCAAATGGTAAATCAACTTGGTCCACCACTAGAATTGTTTGGAGCTAGGTAGGTAAGAAGAGGGGACCCCATAGAATTCCACACGCGGTTAGGCACGCTCGCCAAGAGACACAATACCCAGAACTCGGGACCTAGGTGACTTGAATGGAACAAAGAATCAGGGTAGGATAGCCTGGACCTTCCATCCTTCGTCTAGTATAGTCAATATTATAATAATCACATCATCCACAATAATATAATAGGGTGATAGCCCAATCCAAGGAGTACCAGGGGAAAAGTTGAAGCATCCTAAGAACGCATACTAAGCAGTGGTTAAGAAAGAAAGGTACATGGCCAAACAACGGTTTGCTGGGATGTGGAGGACATGGCTATTTGGGTTTATTTGAGAGGCATAAATATGAGGTGGTATGATCAAGCAATCGTTCTATCCTATACCTAGGAAAGCAAGCTGAAAGTTGTAAGCATGATATATTCTCCCCCTTACCTGATGAGAAGAGGAAACCGAAGGTGTAGTCGATCACAAGATCGCATCGTCTCCGAGAGTAACCGCGGGAGCACACAAGAAGGAAACACTAGAAAGGCAATCAACGAGCAAACATCTATTACTACAAAGGAATCATGCGCAAGAAACAACCAGAAGGCAACATGAGGCAACGCACTTCGATATCACATCTAACGTCGAGAGCGGTTACTAATAGGTTAAGTGAAGTATCGGTCACACACGACGACACTGCAAGTTTATAATGGTTCAAGTTGTTTAGATACAAACCATGAGCAAAGGTTGTTAGCATGGCATCTCACACAAGCATGGCATGTCACGCAATCATAGCAAGAGGTGAAGCATAGAGTAAACTATCTATGCTAGTCAATTTAAATGAGGTAACACCCTAAACATGGCACATCACTAAGTACCCCATTACAACTAAAGCATTTGGTACTGTTGTGCCCTAAAACATATTTTAGATTGGTTAACAACAGCAAACAATAGCGCAATCATAATCTGCATCCAATTTTAGCCAAGTTACATATAAAGAACATTTTAATCGGAGCAACAGTTAAAAAGTTATGGCCTATTAAATTTCAATGTGGCATGGCATGTAAATAGTAGTGAAAAAACATGTAGACAAGCTCAAACATGGAAAAGGAGCACATTTTCTTAATCTACACAAAAATCGAAGCAAATTTCATGTAAAATGCGTCGCAATCCAAGCTACCGTTAAAAAGATATCGCCACCGCAAAATCCTATATTTTTCTGTAATTTATTAAATGTGCAGATAATATCTAAAGGTCTATTGGGCGGAAAGTAAATCTAACGGGACTAACAAGGGAGAGCGCAAGATAATAAAATATGCCCACGGGCGCTACACCTCACACAAATTAAATGGGCTAAGCCCATCAGTAACTCCAGAAAAAAGGGGAAGGGCGAAGCTCACCACGCGGGCCTGGCCCATGACGGCGGTGAGCGTCGGATAATTCGACGACGCCTGGGCAGAGGAGGGTGACGGGCCGATGGCGCCCAGGGCGAAGGAGGGTGACGGGCGCTGGCAGGCCAAGTGGGCACGCCGGCCCAAGTGCGGGCGTGAGCGAGGGTTCGTCCCGAGCGGGTCTCGACTCGGGGAGTTCCGGCGGCGGCGGCGATCGGCTTCCAACGAGGCAGGCGCCGCCGAGGTTCGAGGGGCATGAGAAAGGCCGAAGAAGGATCACGGCGGCCGGATCTGGCCGTCCTGCTGCCGACAGCGTGGCCCCGGGGTGGCAGCGATGAAGTCGGGCTCGGGTGGCCATGCGCATGGCGGCGGTGGCTCCCGTTCATGGTGTCTTGGGATTTGATGAGAGAATAGAGAGCGAGATGAGGAGGGAAAGAGGACAGGAAGGAAGGAGAGGGAAGGGAGGCGCGAAGGGGCGACCTGGCGGCAGGCGGCTCTCGCCGGTGGCGGCCGGAGCGCGGCGCACGGGACCCAGGGAGGAGACAGACCCGCTTGAGAGCTCTCGAGCGCAGCGAGAGGCCTCCATGGTTGGTTTATGCATCTGGTGACGTGGATGGCTTGGAACCGCCCGATCTAGATCTGGTGGCCTAGATCGATGGATCTGGATATGGGGTGAGGGTTCGCTGGATGTGGACTTCGAGGTGGATTTTGTTAGGGATGGAGGCTAGGTTAGGGAAACCCTAATCTGGGTTGATCTGCTGTCCAAAAATGGTAGGGAAGGTGTTTCTACTTATATCCAAGGGGTAGGTAGGATGGCAGAAGACGAAAACACCCTCATTTTCGTTGCCCGCTTTCTACGCTGCACGTTTATGACCGCACAGGCTCCGTCTAACCTTCGGTTCGGACGAAACTTCAAACCATGGTCACTTCTACCTCACTTCGATATGGTTCCGAGAACATTTTTTAGCGCCCAATAATATAATCCATTTAGTAAATAAATTGGGTTTTCGTTCCGATGGCTGGTCTTGTGCCGGAAGTCGCGACGGTGCTCGGGTGACACCCGGTGTGGCAAAAGGTCGTGTGTGATGGTGGAAAGGTTCCGTCATGCTTGCCGGTACGAGAAGGAGGGGAAAATAATTCACGAATTAATAAATTGGAGAAGCAACTACAGAAAAATGCTAGGAATCAACAAAATAATTATAGCAAACAATTTTTTTAATTAGGGTGGAAATTCTAGGCTGTTACAATACAACACCACCAACAAGGGATCTTATCCCAAGATCTAGGACGGCCCGGGGGAGAGGGGGAAGAGAGAAGAAAGACGACGCTCTTCAACACCACCAACAAGGGACTCTGCTCCATGTCGAGCGATGACCTTCAATCAAGAAACTTTGCGCAGGGAGATGACAACGTCGAAGAACGAAACCATCGAGAGGTCACGAGGAAGACCGATAGTTCAAATCGATGATCAAAGGAAGCATTCTCACTCAAATAATGAGGATAGTACGCAAGAGGAATGAAGTCAACAGACGACCAAGATGTTATCCGGAGTCGGAGAAGCTAAAGGTACTACATGATTTCCCAAACCTGAGATCAGAATCGAGACTAGTCATCGTCGAGTCTCCGCAAAGACGTCCGAAAGAAGGGTCGCCAAGCGCCTCTGTAGTTCAAGATCGTTTGCATAACATACATAAAAGAGAGAAGAAGGGGGTGAGCTATATAAACAAGTCAGATAACTAACTTCTCATGGTAAGATGGGGGTAGTGCTTGAGGTTGCAGCTGCACTAGCAATATATGAAGTGGCTAACGATCTATTTAGAGTAAGACGAGAAGCCAAGCATTCGATGAGGAAACGCCTCCAACAAGTCTGCTATCAGCTACTTACATAAACATAACACCTGTCCTATCCTTGTCCTCATATTCGCATCCTGACAAAGAAGAAGCAGTCAAGGCACACACACGTTGATCAAGTTCTTAAGGTTTTCTCAGTTGTTGTTGTCTATGAACAAGAAGTAGTTCTCAAATCATCCATAACCATGGACATGGATTCTCGAAAAGATTTAACCTTGCAGGGGTGTACCCATTGCCCATTATAAGCTCCGAATGTACGCCGGCTCTCTCAGTTGGGCCCTTTAAAGACACTCATCGAAGAGTTGTTACGATATATCCGGACATTATAATCCCTCTTACTAATAACGCACAATTCCGGGTGGCCCCCGGTGAGTCGACATTCAGTTCAGGAGCCGGCTGCTCTCTCGATCTGGTCTCTACCGTATGCCTCGGGTTTGGATTATCCATATCTCCTCAACTGAGGCCGGGTCCTCAGCCGGACAAGTTGGACCAACGGGAAACACTGCCCCCACTGGCCCGGGTTGTTTCGAAAACTGTGAGGCCGGTCAACTCGCACACACACGTTTGCAAATGGTAAATCATCTTGGGACACCACTAGAATTTTTTGGAGCTAGGTAGGTAAGAAGAGGGGACCCCATAGAATCCCACACGCGGTTAGGCACGCTCGCTAAGAGACACAATACCCAGAATTTGGAACCTAGGTGACTCGAATGGAACAAAGCATCGAGGCGGGGCAGCCTGGACCTTGCATCCTTTGTTGAGTATTGTCAATATTATAATAATCACATCATCCAAAATAATATAATAGGGTGATAGCCCAATGTACATGACCAAACAAATGTTTGCTGGGATGTGGAGGACATGGATGTTTGGGTTTATTTGAGAGGCATAAATATGAGGTGTTAGGATCAAGAAATCGTTCTATCCTATACCTAGGCAAGTGAGCAGAAAGTTATAAGCATGATATATGCTCCCGCTTACCTGGTGCGAAGACGAAGCCGAAGGTGTAGTCGATCGCCATCTCGCATCGTCTCCGAGAGTAACCGTGGGAGTACACCAGAAGGAAACACTGAAAGGCAATCAACGAGCAAGCATCTATTAATAAGAAGCACTCACGAGCAAGCAACAACAAGAAGGCAACACTAGGCAACGCACTTCGATATCGCATCTACCGTCGAGAGCGGTTACTAACAGGTTAAGTGAAGTATCGGTCACACACGACGACACTGCACATTTATAATGGTTCAAGTTGTTTATCTACACAACATGAGCAAAGGTTGTTAGCATGGCATGTCACGCAATCATGGAAAGAGATGAAGCATAAAGTAAACTATGTATGCTAGTCTATTTACATGAGGTAACACCCTAAACATTGCACATCACTTAGTACCCCATGACAGTTAAAGAATTTGGTACTTTTCTGCCCTAAATCATATTTTAGATTTTTTAACAACAACAAACAATAGCACAATCATAATGTACATGCAATTCTAGCCAAGTTACAAATAAACAACATTTTAATCGGAGCAACGACTAAAAAGTTATGGCCTATTACATTTCACAGTGTCTTGGCATGTAAATAGCAAAAAACAACAACATGTAGACAAGTTCAAACATTGCAAAGGAGCACATTTTCTTAATAAACACAAAAATCTAAGCAAGTTTCATGTAAAATGCGTCGCAATCCGAGCTACCGTTAAAAAGATATGGCCACCGCAAAATCCTATATTTTTCTGTAATTTATTAAATGTGCAGATAATATCTAAAGGTTTATTGGGCCGACAGTAAATCTAACGGGACTAACAGCGGAGAGCACTGGATAATAAAAGATGCCCACGGGCGCTACACCTCGCACAAAAAAAATGGGCCAAGCCCAACAGTAACTGTAGAAAAAAGGGGAAGGGCGAACCTTACCACGCGGGCTTGGCCCATGACGGTGGGAGCGTCAGAAAAGATGATGACGCCCATGGCGTAGGAGGCTGACGGGTCGAGGGTGCACGTAGGCCGTGGCGCTGGCAGGCCACGTGGGCACGCCAGCCCACGTGCGGGACTGAGCTGGCGTTCGTCCCGAGAGGGTCTCGACCCGATGAGTTTCAGCGGCGGCGACGACCGGCTTCCAGTGAGGCGGGCATAGAGGAGGTTCGAGGGGCGTGAGGAAGGCCGAAGAAGGAGCACGGCGGCCGGATCTGGCCATCCTGGTGCCGATGGCGTGGTCCTGGGGTGGCAGCGACGAGGTCGGGCTCGGGTGGCCATGGCCATGGCGACGCCATCTCACGTTTATGGTGTCTCGGGGTTTGCTGAGAGAAAAGAGAGCGAGGTGAGGAGGGAAAGAGGAGAGGGAGGAAGGAGACGGGAGGGAGGCTCGAAGGGGCGACCTGGCGGTGGGTGGCACTCACCGGTGGCGACCGGAGCGCGACGCACGGGACCCAGGGAGGAGACGGAGCCGCTCGGGAGCTCTCGAGTGCAGCGGGAGACCACCATGGCTGGTTTCTGCATCTGGTGATGTGGACGGCTGGTAACCGCCCTATCCAGATCCGATTGCCTAGATCGATGGATATGGATTTGGGGTGGGCGTTGGCTGGATGTTGACTTCGAGGTGGATTTGGTTAGGGATGGCGGCTAGGTTAGGGAAGGTGATGCTACTTATAGCCAAGGGGTAGGTAGGATGGCAGAAGACAAAAAAACCCTCACTTTAGTTGCCCACTTTCTACGCTATACGTTTATGACCGCACAGGCTCCGTATGACCTCCGGTTCGGACGAAACGTCAAACCACGTGCTCTGCGCGATGAGCCGGTCACTTCTACCTCACTTCGATACCGTTTCGAGAACATTTTTTGGCTTCCAATAAAATAATCCACTTATTAAATAAATGGGGTTTTCGTTCCGGTGGCGATGGTTGGTCTTGTGTCGGAAGTCACAACAGTGCTCGGGTGACGCCCGATGTCACAAAAGGTCTTGTGCCATGGTGGAAAGGTTCGGTCACTCTTGCAGGTACGAGAAGGAGGGGTAATAATTCATGAATTAATAAATTGGAGAAGCAAATACTACAAACAATGCTAGCAATCAACAAAACAATTGTAGCAAACAATTTTTTAATTAGGGTGGAATTTCCGGGCTGTTACAACCTCCTCCACAGAAAGATGGTGACCCTTCAACATTAAAAACTGCTAAAGATTTCAAGGAAATCGTTGCTGCTCGAGCTGAACGAGAAGAAAAGTGGAAGTTGCCCAAGGCCAGGAAAGCTGCTGCTGCTGCAGGAACAGAGGAAATTGCACAAGATGCATGCCCAAGTGCCGTCGCCAAGACTGGCAAGAAAACTGCTAAGTGTCTCAAGAAGGCCGATGTTGTTTCTCCACCAGAAGCAACGTCAGAAGATGATGAGGCTAGCACCAAGAAAAATGACAAAGGTGCTGATGACGATGATGAATCTGATCATCCTCCCTCCCCACCGAATAAGAGAACCCCGAAGAAGAAGCCTGGCTCCAAGTGTGTTAGGATCCAGGGAGCCCGTGGAAAATCCGGCTCCAGGAGAAACAATAGATATGACCAACCTGGTCACAGATCCCCCTCTAGCAACTGCTGCTCCAGTTCCGTCTCGTCGAACAAAGCCCACTCCTATTGCCGAGGGCAAGCAAGCTGCTGTGCCTGAGGATAAATAAACTCTGAGCAGAAGGAAAGCCAAGATTGCCAAAGAAAAAACATTTCAAGACAATGAACTTGAGAAGGCAAAGCTGCTGAATTCCTACACCACTCCCGAAAATAGAAAGGCGAAGGTTGCCCGACAGTTGGGCATACTGCATCTGGTCTCTGAGAAATATGACACACAACGCCTCTTGGAAAAGGCTGACGAAGGAGAACAGCAGGCTTCTGCAGCCGCTACACAACTCGAGAAAGTTGTGTCCCCTAATGGCCCGAAAGAAAAGTCTGCAGCCCCTGTGAAGGAAAAGGTTGGCGCCACTAGTTCTTCGAAAGAAAAGCCTCCGGCCATAAGTGTCGTGAAGAAAAACATTGCTACTATCAAGGCCATCAGTGAGGCCGAGAAGAAAGATAAAGAGGCGCGTCTGACGAGGGGGTGACCCCACGACTCCTGCATGTGAGACTACCTGGTGCGTATGAAGACAGAAGGTCCGCTGGGAAGCTACGACAAGCCCACGATTGGCCCAACCAGGCACCGACGTAGGAGTCCGCGACTAACATGGAAGGTGCGACTTGGCGTACAAGGCAAGACTAGAACTAGGAAACCATCCTTGTAACCTAGTACGGACTCCCTGAGACGTCCGGAACAACTCAATACACATCTAGCCTTGAAAGAACTCGCCTTGGCCTCCATGGTAATCGCCCCCTCAACCAATAATATCGAGCAGGAAGTGCTTCTCCTGTTAGCCGGAGAGCATCGTCCAACCTGTGCCATCTCTATGACTAACCCAGGGTCCCTGACCATGGGATTTGCCGGGGTTGATCCCCGTTAATTGGCGCCGTCTGTGGGAACTACACAGGTTGGAATCATGATCTCGGCGGTCCCGCCCTCATCAGATCAAGACTCGAGGACTAGAACCATATCTAGCCCGCTCGAGGAATTCAAGATCACCACAAGCATCTCCATCATCTCGTCAAGATCATCTAGCCTGCAGCCGAGCCAAGTCCAGCACCTCGACGACTGTCAGATCCACAGCCGACGGAAAAGAACTCGACGATCCAGAAGACAAGCACGAGGACTCTACTCAAGAACCCTACTCGACGAGTCGCAACGCGTGGCCAAAGACTCGCCCACCAGTCGACGACCCGCCGCCGCCCGAACTCCCACCACAAACCAACACAGCGACTCCGAAACCAAGACCGGAGAGTACTACCACCCAGACCGAAGGCCAGACGAATTCGCCAACTTCATCCGAAGCCAATCACTCAGCGAGGGGATAGAACTTGACCCAAGATTCCACAGCCGAGCAGAAGACCCCTCGTAGATCTTCCAAATCTCAAGGAGAAGAAGGCACGCCGGCTCTAGCAAACTCACATCCAAAGAGCAACTAGAAGGACCTTGCACGATCCACTGCTTTGAAGACAGTCGGGGACATCTCAGAGCAAGACAGACCCTAGGAGATTGCCGCCTATTCAACGAACTCTCCAACAGCCTCAAGGAGGAGCGTGAAGCCAAACGCACTCGAAGAAGCGCGCAGTCGGCAGCACCAAGCACAGAAAGACAATACCCCGCGTCCCAGGGACGAGTCTTCATGATCCAAGAAGGAAGACCCTCGAAAACAAAGCAAGATGCCTACACCTTGCAGGCCGAAGCA
This sequence comes from Bromus sterilis, assembly GCA_950022295.1. Taxonomy (NCBI): domain Eukaryota; kingdom Viridiplantae; phylum Streptophyta; class Magnoliopsida; order Poales; family Poaceae; genus Bromus; species Bromus sterilis. Next base: position 262,084,991 of record OX465596.1, on the reverse strand, counting down.
GTCGGGGACATAAAGATAACTAAAACCTACCAACTGAGCGGCGCCGAGACCAGCATCACTTTCTCACAGAGAGACCATCCACCCGCAGTCCCAAGGCCTGGGCACACACCCTTGGTCTTCGAAGCTCAGATCGGAGGAAACGACATGGACAGAATCTTCATGGACGGAGGCAGCAGTCTGAACATAATCTTTGCTGGCACCCTATGCAAGATGTTAATCCCACGATCAGTTTGGAAGAAGTCAGGCACCGTAATACACGGCGTAGTTCCGGGCGAAGAAGCCACCTCCATCGGAACAATACAACTTGATGTGATCTTTGGCAGCTAGCGCAACTTCACAAAGCAAGCACTCGAGTTCGAAGTGCTCAACTGGAAGTCGCAGTATCACGCCATACTCGGGCGACCAGCATTCGCGCAGTTCATGGCGGTCCCTCACTACGCATATCTCAAACTCAAGATGCCAGGACCCGCAGGAATCATCACAGTCAAGGGAAGCTTCACCAAATCGGACCAGTGCGACCGCAGCTTCCACAAAGTCTCCGACACATTTGGAGCCCGAGAAAACCTGACAGAAATTGCCATGGTGACGGACAAACGCATATTCACGCTGGCAAACCGAAGCGAGACAAAAGAATTCGGCCGCGACTTCAGCATAGACAGCGACACAATCACACACCAAGTCCACCCAACAGACCCAGAGAAGACAGTTCGCGTATATGCCCACCTTCCGTAAGAGCAAGAAACCGCCCTCATAACCTTTCTTCATGAAGAGTGGAAATTTTTTGCCTGGTGCCCAGCCGACATGCCCGGGATACCACGAGAATTCACAGAACACGCGCTCCACATCAAGACAAACACCAAGCCAATAAAGCAGGCACTGCGATGATTCTCAGAACCAAAGCGCAGAGAAATCGGAGAAGAAGTCAACCGACTACTCGACGCACAGTTCATCCGAGAGACGAAGAAAGCAACATGGATAGCAAACCCAGTCCTAGTCCCTAAAAAGGACACCGAGGTACTGAGGATGTGCATCGACTATGGGCCTATCAACAAGCACTGCCCAAAAGACCACTTCCACCTGCCAAGAATCGCTCAGATAATTGACTCCACAGAAGGATGCGACCTCCTCTCCTTCCTCTACGCATACTCACGATACAATCAGATCAGGATGAAGGAAGAAGACGAAGAGCACAGCTCGTTCATCACCCCTTATGGAGTATTCTTCTACCAAACAATGCCTTTTGGCCTAAAAAACACGGGAGCCACGTACCAGCGGATGATGCAAGCATGTTTGAGAGACCAGATTGGCAGGAACGTCCAAGTCTACGTGGACGACATCGTCATCAAAACCTACAGTGCAAACACGCTACTGGACGACCTCCGCGAGACATTCGCGGCCCTTAACAAGTACAGGACTAAGCTCAACCCCAAAAATGCGTGCTTGGCATCCCAGGTGGAAAACTACTCGGATATATGGTCTCTGCCCGAGGAATCGAAGCAAACCCCGAAAAGGTCCAAGAAATCGCCAAGATGCAAAGGCCAACCAACATCAGAGGAGTACAGCAGCTCACAGGAAAGCTCGCAACACTGATCCGCTTCATCAGCAGGTTGGGCGAAAGGACATTGCCGTTCTACAAGCTGCTGAGAAAGGGAGAAAAATTCAAATGGACCAAGGAAGCAAGCAACGCATTCGCAGAGTTAAAGAAGACCCTCTCGACCCCACCACTATATGTCACTAGAGATCATACTCGTTCGAGCATTTGGAAGTTTGACTTCACGATCCAAGGCCAAGTATTTCACATGACTGTTGATGAATTTCTGGACGGGATCAATTTTCCTAGGTTCAAAGGTATACCTCACAAGCTGCATGACTTTCCTGCAATAACTCCAACTGAATTCTCCGTGTTAATGGATCCCAATGTTGTGGGAGAAAATTATCCAGCAGAACCCAAGCCTAAGCATTTGATCTTCTAAGCTAAAGCTTGGTTCTACATTTTGTCGAAGACTTCGATGCCTATGCTGGATGTCCATGATGATTTTGTCATTCCAAATGAAGTGCAACATGCTATAATGAACCTAGTCAATGGAATTACCTTCGACTCTGAAGATTACTTCATTCGCTCCATGGTGTCATGTGTAGATGATTATATTGTTCTCAAACCTTTTGCACCATGGCTCATGACAATCTGCAATTACACTCTGGATGTGCCATTCCCCATTACTATTTATGCCTCGTTCTTCACTCCACCAGTAAGGGAAGTATTGAAGGTTGCTGCCAGACCCAATGATCCATTTGCTGAGCACACTGGAATAAGGGCTCATGTGACTGAATGGAACATTCGCTCGAAGTTTATCAAGCCAGTTCATCACATGGAAGTTTCCATTCGATCTCAACAAATGTTAAATAACTACATAGATCAAGATCTCGTGCAGAGGCAAGCCATGATGAATGAGATAAATCATCTCCGGAACATCACTATGAACAACAATCAACTTCTTCGTGAATGCCTTCGCCGAGATTGGAAAGGTCTCTGAAAATTCAATTCTCTTGGTCAGTTGTAGCGCTGTGGTTTCAAAGAAAATCCTCCTCATCTGCAAAGGCACAGGACCAATGATGATCATGTAGATCGACAAGATTCTAACCTCCCTATCCTGCCGAAGAATAGAGATGTTCTCTGCATGGATGATTATTATCACATCACATTGGACACCATCTCCTACGAATCCAACAACAAAGAACTAAGATGTGCTCTAAGAGTTTTATCTCCCCTTCCCAGAAGCCCCAAGACTCCTCCAGAATCTCAGCTTGATTCGTTTGGTGACCAGCACTCCTTCGGCATGAAGATTACTCCTCGTGGTGGCCGCCCCTACCTACGTCTTCCTTCATAAAGGAAAGAGCTTCAGCGCCCGCGAAATCTTCTCGACGTCGCCACCGTCGCTCCAGCGAGTAGGAAATCTTTCGACCCCGTCTCAATCTTTTTGTTCAATTATGGAAAAAAATGGGGCATCGAAGAAATAGTTTGCCAATGGGTTTAAGGGCTTTGAAGTTTGAAGTTTCTAAGTAGTTTCAACAAACATTCAATTTTTATTCGATCTGGTTGTAACTAACTCTTAATCGTTCGTGAACTGCTACTCTATCGTAACATATCTATCTGCTATGCTTGCAGAATATATCTATCATGCAGAAAGTTATCTATCATATAAGTTCACAGGTTATTCGAGGAGATTGCATATTTCTAATTGGATATTTCCTGGATTGCAATCTTGCTCGCTAATATTTTGGTGATTTCCCTCGATACATTCCCAATCAAATGTGCACTTCACTGAAAATTTTCAACTTCCATGCATACATCAAGGGGGAGTATATAATCTATCTTAGCACTGGTTTTTCATTGACACTCAAATCTTTTCAATTATTTTTCAATGAATGCTTTGTCAACAATCGTCCAAAAAGGGGGAGATAGTAAGAGCAAGTTTTCCAACCGTAGGTTTTCGAGATTATTGGACAAAGTAGTAGAGGAACTAACATTGTTTTCGAGTATAAACAGATGATTATGTTCCTCAAGAATGGATTTTGCAAGTAGAAGGTCGAAGGAAAACTCACTGCAATGAAGCTCCAGTCATATACCAAAGCCTTTAATGGAGGAAGACCCCTATACATGTTGTCCAAAATGACGATGTTCTAGATAAGAATCGCAACGAGGAGAAAGCTGAAGCTGGATGAAGACTTAGTCTTTTTTTCTAGTTTCTCTTTTACTTTCTTGAGTCGTAGGAAAAACCATACTATCAAGAGGGTTTTGCTATTTGAAATCTTAGTCAAGTGAATTTACTCTACTCAACTTAAAACCAAAAGATAGCTTGCCGAGATAAATCTCACTGAGTCGAGTAATAGCTCGAAGGAAAAGTCATCGCACTTTGTGCCTTCGAGAGAGAACTCGTTCAGTGAGTCAGCTTACTTGCTCCGCAAGAAAAGTTGTGCATTGATTGAAAATCCGACCGTTGTGGACACGCGTCAAGACGTCGCATCGGGTCACTTCAGTCATCTCTCCATTGGGATCGCCACCTATAAATATCCCGCTCCCACCCTCCATTTGCGGTTGGCTTATCCACTGAATATTCTGAGACAGAAGTGCTGTTAGCATCCCAAGAAAGATCTAGAGATAAAACCAACCCAAGTCCCAAACCGAGTTGATAAATTCACAAAGACTTAGGTTGATATTAGCCGGCCTTTTTATCTTGGAGATCTGCAAGTCTCCTAGACGGTTAGGTGTCGCCTGTCAAGCAGTCGAAGAGTAATTGTCGCAGCTGAAGGAAGTTTGTAAAGGTTTCGGAGATGTCCTGAATAATCTACCCCGAGTAAGAACTGGAGAATAGGTCGGAGAGAGTTTTTCTCTAGGAGTTTGTTGAAGTGGAGAATAGGGCGGAGAGAGTTTTTCTCTAGGTGTTCAATCACCAGTCCTTCCAACCAGACGTAGCACTTTGCAGAGTGTGAACTGTTTCACCAAACATCACCGTGTCAGGCTCGTTTCATTACTCGTATTTACATTCAGTATTTACTCTATTGCCTATTTTCTTTTGATGTTTCCCCTCGTCCCATTTACTTTCCGCTTAAGCATGTTTCACCTCTAAGTTTCGTAGAAATATTAGAAGTGATCATTCACCCCCTCCCCCTCTGATCATTCTTGAGCTTTAACTTCTCAAATGGATAATCTTAGCAAGTGGGTAGTACTTCCCAATAAAATCATCCTTGCACTTATCCAAGGAATCTATGCTATTCCTAGGCAAGGATTGCAACCACTCTTTAGCTCTTCCTCTCAAAGATAAAGGAAAAATCTTAAGTTTAACAATGTCACAATCTACTTATTTGTACTTTTGCATATCACAAAGATCAACAAAATTATTTAAGTGCAAAGCAACATCATCTCCAGCACCGGAGAATTATTCTTTCATAACAAGATTTAACAAAGTAGGTTTAATTTCATATGAAGGTGATGAAGTGGCAGGTGGATCAATAGGAGTGCTGATAAAGTCATTATTGTTGTGACTAGTGCAGTCACACAACTTATTATTTTCAGTGGAATCCATAGTAATAGCAAGCAAGAGCAAAGTAACTAATTTTTGTGTGGTTTTTGATATAAGACTCTAAAGAAAAAACTAGAAAGTAAACTAACAAGGATAAAAGAAAAGGTAAAGATAGTGTGAAACTCCCCTATCTTGTAGACTGGAGTCCTCGACAACGGCGCCAGAAATTAGCTTGATGGCTTTTCACTCCTCGTAGGTTACCCAAAGTGGAAGGTTAAGAAGTAGACAACAACAAGTTTCCCTTGGTGAAGATACCAAGGTATAATCGACCAGTAGGACTCCAAGTTCTGCAAGAAGGTGGCAAGAAAACAATGGCACCGTTTACAACCTTGAGGTTGCTTACTTGACCTAGACATGCACACAAAGCAAATAACTTTGCTGTCAACAAGTTCAGAGAGGATGGCAAACTCTCTGGTGTTGTTGTTTACAAAGGATCAAAACACAAGCGGGAATAGTAGTCTTGTTTGCAACGAAAAGGAAATAAAAGAAGTAAATTATTGAGGTGTAAACAATGGTGGAAATATGGACCTTGGTCCCATGATGTTCACTAGTGATGTCTCTCGCCAAAAATAGGTTAAACGAACTATGTTGGGTGAACAAATTACAGCTAGGCTATTGACAGAATTATGAACGCACCGCAATGCTAATTATGCTACAAGAAAGTTAGAAGCTCAATCGTATGGTTAGTACGCCAAGACAAGTAGACCGTTTATTCATCAGCATCTACTTACTAGTCATCGACCTTGAGATATCTATCTAGAACATCTCGTTGGAATTAAGTTGTGAGCCCCATCCAAAGTGTAAAAAAAAGCAACATAAAACTGCATTAACAAACTATGTGTAAGGTAAACAATCCTTGCAACCGCAGTTACAAGCACCGTTGTTTTCTCCCTGGTGGCAAAAGCACATCCCCTAGTCTCATGTTTCTGCCACTCAAGCTAGACATCGAGGGGCATGAACCCACAATCATGCATAACGCTCCCTCTTGGAGTTCCAATCTACTACTTGTCCAAAGCAATAAAAAGCAACTTAGAACATGCAAGAATACTCAAGAACTAATATATAAAAGGAGAACCAAATATATAACTCATCACAATATTAACCATCTCATAATCTATCAGATTCCAGAAAACACAGCATAGCAACATCAGAACTAACACAAAGATTACTTGATCATGTAGGTTAGCTCACAAGGGCTAAGAATTGAGGCACAAGATTGGAGAGAAGACATCACATAGCTACTAGTCATGGACCCATGGTCCAAGGTGTACTACTCAAGGTACATCCGGGAAGCGCTCAGGGTGGTGGAGAAGCTCCCGTATATCAATCCTCCCTCCGGCAGGGTGCCGGGACAGGGTCTTCTGGCGATCCCGATATCAGGATCGCGGCGTCGGCAGAATAGTAGTGAAAATCGCGATCTGGAGTTCCTTCCGAGGGTTTTCGGAATGGGGGCTAAATATAGGCCGAAGGAGGGAACCATGGGAGGTCCCACCCTTCTAGGAGGGCCCCTAGCACGGCCTCGCTCCTGGTCGCGCCACCTGGCTTTCTGGGAGGGGGGTGGCCCCCCTCTGGCCCCCTTTGGGCTTCTGGAGCCTTCTTCGTCGCTGATTTTTTATATTTTTTACGGAATTTTACGAGAACTTTAAATATTGGTAAATACCTGCAATGCACGGGCAACATCAATCAGAAACTAGCACTGGGGCACTGAGTTAGTATGTTAGTCCAAATATGTATACAAAGTTATGAAAGTGTAGCAAAACATGTAGCAAAGTCACCTATATAAGAATTGGACAAGCAGAAATTATAGATACATTTGGGACATATTAGAGCATCAAGCTCTGCCAAAGTCGAAGCCCCGTATAGTACGCTAGAGACAGAGGATGGGCTGCTATGAGAGGCTGATGCAGCAGGCGCAGGTGCGTGACCATGTCTAGTTGCGAGAGCATGCGCTGGTGCGATATCGATTGCCACCAATTTTCTCCTGACGAAGATCGGACGGGGATAATCCACTATCGGTTTTCCCTTATTTCCCTTCGTTTACTCGATAACAGCCGAAATCAAGCTATTAACCTAAGCTAAGAAATCACTTCTGCAGGCAGCTAAAGATGCATTGAATTCCTGCTGGATCATCTCTTCTTTGGTCACTTGTTCGGTCTCAGCTGCTCTTTTCTCGACCGCAAGCTTCAGCTTCTCGTGACACCTGACTAAACTTTCTTCTCTGCCTTTTGTCCTCGAGGTCCTCGAGGTAGTAGTGCTTCCACGTGGCACCATCTCCGATGTTGTGCACACATCCATACTGTGTCCGAGTGTCCAAAGGGAGGCCCTTAAGTATGTTCAAGGCCCGGTTAAGAGGGGTGTCCCACTTGGGCCTCGCCAATGACTGAGACGATGAGTCTCTTTCAGCATCAAGCTTTTGTTGCTCTTTCTACGAAAGAAACATGAACCGTTTATAAATTTTACAAAACCGTGTAGTTGACTTGATCAAAAGCTAATATAACATGGAAAAATCATAATTACTAGTAATCTCATCAATTCCCTCGTGGTCCCGCTCGTGGACCAAACCTTTTTTTCCGTTTCCCACTTGTACCGGGCCTTGATGAAGTCATGCTCCAACGGGTCGGTGAACTCCGCCAAGGGGTCTAGGATCCCCGCGGCTACACAGTCCGCCTCCTCCTTATCCCTTATGTGTCTTTTTACAATGTAACCACGGGTACCGAAGCGGTGGTTGCCCGTGTTCCTTTCCTGGAGCCCTTGAATTTCATGGACTTAAGCTTCGCTTCTTCGGTAGCGCAAGTACCCTTGATTTTTTCGAACTTCTCTTGTGTAAGTGTTGGATTCTCCGCAAAAAACTTGGACAAGGGTTCTTCATTGTCAATCGATCATTTCACCCTCACTTTCCAGGCAGACATTGCGTTGCTGAACTTGACCATGGCGACATTGTTTATCTCATCCATGGAATCATCATCCGACGAAAGTTTGTTGTCATCCCGGTAAGGGAACTTGAATTTGTTATGCACCTTCTCTAGGAGCAAGTTCTCCATATTTGGTATACCCCTCAAGTCATAGTCGTTGATGCTCGTGGTTTCCCGTAGGATGCATCCGAATTGGTTTCCGTAGCACTTGCGAGCTTCCACCAACGCCAATGGCTAGAATTTGCCACGGTGCACCTCTGTGACCAACAGTTTTTCGGTGCTGAGCTTGTTTGAGCGTCGTGTCCATGACTTCTTCTTCTTTGATGCGTTAGCGTCTTCGGCGTCGGTACCAACTGCGCAGGTCTTGGCGCCGCCGGTGCTGGTGCCTTCTAGGTGTCCTTGGCACAACCGCTCTGAGAACCTTGTCCTTGCTGAGCGTACATAAAGTCGAGGAAGTCTTGTTCATGTTGTAAGGCATCATACCAAGAAGCCCCAACATGGTTGTTGGTCGACATGTTTCCTATGATTATATCTACTAGTTTAATTCCCAAACTATAATAAAATAAATAATGACATAAAAAAGGGATATATGGTTTGCCAGAATCTCGTTTCATTCCCATCCCGACAAATTCTGGTGACGAGGGGATACCCCCACGATTCCTCAACATGAGGGTACATGGTGCGTGTCCAGACAAAAGGCCCACTAGAAGCTTCAGATGGCCCAAGATCAACCCACCCAAAGCATTGACGTTTGCGCCTACATGGAGTCCAAGGAGGTTCAGAGTCCAAGGCGTGACCGCAAGGACTATCTAGATTAGGCAATCACCTTTGTAAACCTATACGGACTCCTTGCAACCGAGCCTAGTATATAAAGGATGACAGATGGGACTTCTAGGACATCCAATCTCGCATAGCCCCACCCTCGACGAGAGCGCTCTCACTGGGACCTCCACTATAATCACCTCCACCTTAGGTACATCAAGCAAGAAGTAGGGGTTTTACCGATCGAGGGCCCTGAACCTGTGTAATCCCTGTCTCCTGTTAGCCGAAAAGCATCGTGAAACTGCACTCCTCTCTCTACGATCCACACCCAGGATTCCTAACCATGGGTTTTTCCGAGGCCGATCCTCGTCAATTGTCGCCGACCATGGGGAAGACATAGGTTTGAATCACAATCTTGACGCTCCCGTCATCAGCAACCGGCAATTTGACGACTCCAACAATGATTCGAGAAAGAACCGACCCACTCGGAAACTTCAAGTTCATCTCAAGCTTTCCGATCTCGCGATCTGGCGCACTTGGTCCACACACGGGTCAAACTCAAGCCTTTAGAGGCTTTCAAGGCTACATCCAGCGGCGAAGAAACCGACGATCTACGAAACAAGCCCAGCCAGCACCTGCAATATCAAGGCTGGAACCATCCGAGGAGTCAGAATTCAACATCAAGATTTCATATGACCAAGCACCCGCCGTGACGGCGCCCCCTGTCATCGACCCGACGCCTCACCATGACGAAACGTACTTCGACCTTCTCGGAAGTAAAGACGAATTCGCCAAAAGCCTCCGAGACTACTTGATCCACGACGGGGTCGAGCTGGACCCGAGATTCCACTATCGCTCAAAGGACCACTAGCGGATATATCGAGTCATTGGAAAAAGGTGACACGACCACTCGAACCACCTCACACCAAGAGAGCAGTTAGACGGAGTCTGCACGATCCACTGTTTAGAAGATGATGAAGGACGGCCGAGGACGACTCACACCCTCGGAAATTGCAGACTTTCCACTGAGCTCTCCAAAAGAAAAATCGAAGACATGAACCGCAGAGCAAAACAGACTCCCAGGACGGCACCCTCACCAACACCTAATAGAGAAGAGACCTATCAACCAGCCCTCGGACGGGTATGCATAATTCAAGAAGGGAACCAATAAAACAAAGAAAAAAGCATGCACCCTCCAAGCTTACGTGGCCACATAACTTCTAGTAAAAGAACCCTACTACCTATGCGATTCAGAAGTCGGCATCACCTTCTCGCAAAAAGACTAGCCGCCAGCAATTCCGAGACCACGACAAACCCAATTAGTCCTTGGGGCAGAGATAGGAGGCTACGACATGTTGTGAGTATTCATGGACAGATGAAGCAACATGAACATCATCTTCTCCGACACCTTACGAAAAAGTTGATCCTACGGTCAGCCTGGAAGAGCTCAGATGTCACCCTCTACGTCATAGTACCAGGCAAGGCAGTCTCATCTCTGGGAAGAATCGAACTCGACCTGGTCTTCGGAAGCAGGAATAACTTCCGAAAAGAGACCTTCGAATTCCATGTGGTAGACTAGAAATATCAATATCACGCCATACTTGTTTGACCAGCAGTCGCTCAATTTATGACTGTCCCGCACACATACCTCAAGCTCAAGAAGGTAGGACCCGCAGAGGTCATCACAGTAAGTGGATGCTTCCTTAAGTCAAACAACTGCGACCGCGATTTTTACCAAGTCTTCGACACCCTCGGAGCACATAAAGAGCTTGAAGAAATAGCCATGGTGGTGGACATAAGCGTCTTCCCACTCGCAAGAGAAAGTGAGATGAAGGAAATCACTCGAGACTTCACTATCGACAGTGACACCGTCACCCATCAAGTGCACCCAACAGACCTAGACAAAACAGTACGGATCTACGCTCACCTACCTGAAGAGCAGGCGAGTGCCCTCGTAGATTTCCTCTGCACGGAGTGGAACATTTTCTCTTGGTTCCCAGCCTACATTTCTGAAATACCACGGGAGTTCGAGGAGCATGCACTACAGATCTACGCAAACACTAATCCAGTGAAGCAGACGCTGCGCCGATTCTCTGACCCAAAACGCATGGCAATTCGGGAAGAAGTCAACAGACTACTCGACGCAAAATTCATCCAAGAGAAGAAGGCCACGTGGGTTGCAAACCCCATGGTGGTACCTAAGAAGGACACCGACGTACTACGCATGTGTGTCGTCTACTAACCCAACAATAAGCAATGCCCGAAGGATCACTTCTCCCTCCCAAGGATCGACCAGATCATCGACACTATTGTGGGATGTGATATTTTATCTTTCCTCGATGCGTACTCAGGATAGAACCAGATAAGGATGAAGGAAGAAGACGAAGAACACACCTCGTTCATCACCCCTTACGACGTATTCTGCTAGAGGACAATGCCTTTCGGGATGAAGAAGGCCGGAGCAACATACCAACGGATGATGCAAGCATGCCTAAAAGAACAAAAAGGCGGGAATGACCAAGTTTATCTAGATGACATCATGGTCAAAACCTACAATTCATACACACTACTCGAAGACCTCCGAGAAACTTTTGGAGTGCTCAACGTCTATAGGATCAAGATTAATCCGAAAAAGTGCGCTTTCGGCGTACCAGCCGGCAATCTACTAGGATACATCATGTCCGCCCGTGGAGTCGAGGCCAACCCGGAAAAAGTTTAAGCACTCGCAAATATGCAAGAACCAATCAACATCAAAGGCGTACAACAAATCACAGGACGACTCATCGCCCTCAATAGCTTCATCAGCCGGCTAGGAGAAGGACCCTGCCATTTTATCAGCTACTCAGGAAAGGTGGCAAGTTCGAGTGGATAGAAGAAACACGAAATTCATTCGGCGACCTCAAGAAAATCCTATCAACACCCCCATCATGGCAGTGCCCAAGGAATGAGAACCTCTATACCTCCACATCGCCGCCAGAAGTAGCGTGGTGAGCACCGTAATCGTCGTCTAACGTACCAAAGAAGGAAAATTACAAGGCATCCAGAGGCCAATCTACTACCTCAGCAAAGTACTCACGCGCTCAGAGCAAAGATACCGCACTAGCAAAAGCTCGTCTACGCCATTTTCATGACCTCTCGTAAGGTATCGCATTACTTTGACCAGAACCCGATAATAGTGGTCAGCAGCGCACCACTCTCGGACATCCTCAATGACCCATATGCTAGAGGATGCATCGCTCAATGGAACATCGAGCTCAACCCTCATGACCTAAGGTTCAAGCACCAAATAACGATCAAAGCCCAAGTCCTGCCAGATTTCATGGTCGAGTCACTACTAGAGAAAAAGCTATACGAAGACTCTCTTTTAGTGGAGCATTGTGTACACAATGTGCCACTACATGTAAGGGGTGGCGCACTGATGAAAAATGTGCCACCCCTAAGGTCTTAATAGTGGCGCATTATTTACTAGTGTGCCACCCCTAAGGTCTTAATAGTGGAGCATGGACGTATGTCGCATGTGGGGTCGTGCGCTCGTTCATCCGTGCACAACACACCACACCCTAACATTAGAGGACAACACAGCTAGCGTAGCTAGTTGTTATCCGTGTAGCTCCATCGCGAGCATATACGACGAGTCCATCCGTTCCATGCGATGGCCACATGATACCTCACAAACGTATCTATAATTTCCGATTGTTTCATGCTTATATTGGTGACTTTGCTACATGTTTTGATTCACTTTCATATCATTTTATAACATATTTGAGAACTAACCTATTAATGGTTGCAAGAGTGCACAAGTTCTTGTTCTTGTACTTTATGTGTAGGAACTATTTGGATAAAGGAGAAATCATAAAAAGAAGCCTTGTTGGAGTTGGACTATAAATCTCCCGAAATCTGTCCCCACCAGACATGTTTTAAAGATCGCCCCGGAAATGCTAGAAGACAGCCTCAAACGGAAAAACATAAGATTACAAAGTTGTATAGAATTTTTTTGGTCAATCTAAACATAAAAGTCGGCCCAATCGGAGTTCGAATGCTCCCTCTAGCCCCAAAATACCGAAGACGTAATCTGGATGACGGGAATACGAGAGGAAACCTAGGTCAAAGGGCACCACAAAATTTCCTACCCCTTTGTAGCCGTCTTGAGGGGGAGATCCATCTACAAACCAAAACCATCTCCAAGGAATAAGAAGGGGCCAAGGGAAGCTTCCCCCAACGGTCGTGGCCGCCGTCGACGTGGCCGTAGCCGCCGCCGCAGCCGTCTCCTTCATCTCCTCCGGGCTGCACCTCTTCATCAACAACTCTCTCTCTCTCTCTCGCATGTCCATGTGTGAGTAGTACCCCCTCGGGGCTAAGGCTTGTACCTTGATCTATGTGGTTATCTCTCTCCCATGATGTCATCTTTGTTTTGATCATTGGCTATCTTAATCTATGGTGGACCCATGATGTTTCTCCTTCTTCTATGTATTGGATTTTATGTACTCACTTGTCTTTATCTAGTATAATAACCGAGACGATTGGTGACAGCAGTCTATTGGACATAGATTAGCAGAATACTTTCAAGAGTGTTTTATTCTTTTGTGAATTGATTGAAGATTGAGAGTCTCTTGGTGCTTTTATTTGACTATCCTTGAGATATATTGTGGTACTCTCTTTGGATGGCCGCAATAAAATTGTGAAATCCATAGATGAGAACTAATGACCCTAAACTGTAGGGGATCAATTGTAACATTTTATATAAATAAGAGTGTCGAACCCAACGAGGAGCAGAAGGAATTGGTAAGTGACTTTGGCAAAGAAATAACTGCAGGAACTGAAAGATAACTTTTTAGGGATTTTCGGTATAAGCAACAAGAATGTAAAAGCAAGCAAAATAAAAGGCACTGAGGAGTAACAAGTGGCCCAATCCTTTTGAGCAAAGGATAGGCCTAGCAACTGAACTTATAAAGGCTAAAGTGTTCTGGAGGACTCACGGGAGAAATAGTCACGTGCTTTCGCCAGACTCCGTATCGAAACTATGTGCTGCGTTGATAAGTGTTGAGTGGGTAGATCTATGCTAGTACACATTCTAGACTAAGATAATGCACTCTTATGATTAAACATCTCGCAAGCATCCGCACATACAAGATAGTAATTAAGGAAAAAGCCTAACCATAGCAATACGATCGATGATCTATTGTTCCCTTGTGCAAAAGCGTGCAAAGCGGGGTTTAGGTTTCTTTCACTCCGGCAACCCACTATAAGCATTCTTTGTATACAATGCATTCCCCTAGGTCCTTAATAAGTCGAAGTGTTGAGTGTGCGACCCACACAACACCACTAGGAAAATAACAACACAACTTAAATATCAATCAACACGTATTACTTCAACATCATATGACTACTAGCAACTAGACTTCTCCCATGTCATCAAGAACTAAAGTAACTACTCACAAGAAATAAAAGAGATCATGATCGGAGGGGATAAATAGATGATAACCAATCTGGACACAATGATATTTCTCCAACAAAATTCAATAGCATTCATCACAAGGTAGAAATCAACACCGATAGAGTAGAGAGGATAGATTGTACGGATTACAACACAAGTTAGACTTGTGAGGTGAGATGGGATGAAGATGGAGATGGTGCTGATGTTGGGAATGATGTTGATGATGATCTCGATGATGCCCGTGGAGATGGTGATGATCTCCCTTCCGGGAGGTGTTCTCCCCGGCGGAATCTGCCTCCCGGAGATGTCTTTTCTTTTCTGTAGGTTTCTTCCACGGAGCGGAAGACGAACTCGCGAAAATCCACTTGTTCTAGGGTTTTCGGATGACGGAGAATAAATATTTCAAAGGGGGAAGCCTGGGTGGCCCCGGGTGTCCAGGCGGCCACCCGGCGCGGCCACCAGTCTGCTTGGGCACCTGGTGGCCCCCATCTGACTCTCGTTTCGCGTGCCTCCGTTAATCTTCTGCAAAATGGCCACTTTTGGAGGTCTTCTATTTCAGATAATTTGGAGGTCTTCTATTTCAGAAACTCAGCGTCCACTTTTTACTGCTGAATCCTACGTCTGCTGCTTCGGCATCGGAAAGTTTGCAAACTGTGTAAAACAAGCCAAAACAACATAAGAACAACATCATAACATGAAATATATCAATGAATAGGGATGAATTGATATATAAACTAGTGATGCATTTTGGACGTATAAACTCCCCCAAACTTAGACCTCGCTTGTCCCCAAGAGAATACGGAGCTCGGTAAATCTGTCGACAAGTTTAGAGAGTGAAGTGTCGATAAATAGAATATGGACAAGAAGCATCATGATTTCTTCACGAAACTCACGCATCCTCAACAACAACCTCAACTCATAAAGACCTTATGAGAAAGTAATAACAATTATAATCAAAAGTAGGGCTGAGAAAACTCATCAACTTATGGAAAACATATCCTAGGTCGAAGGACAACTAATAACTTTTACTTTTGCTCTTTCTCTTTACAATGAAACAATTTGAAGGTTTTGAAAGAACATCTTATTAGTCATGAAGTGCAAATGCTAACACAAAGTAAGATGTCTGCTTGGCATAAGCTTTTGCAAACAACTTACTTATCAAAAGATAATGTCAACAATGATGTGGCATGGAGAAACTTAATGCATCATTATATGGATGAATCCTCATCAACATCAAGTGTTTGATCTCTTTGGGAAAACAAGGAAGTAGGAAAACTGACTCAACATAAAAGTAAAATATAGGCCTTGTTATAGGCAAGCAGGGAGAACTCATGTGCTATACTTAAATCAAACAAAATGAAAAACAAATTTTGGGAGGTGCTTAGTTTGTCAACGAATGCTAATAGATAGTTCAATTACGTCTCAAGCTGGACAAGTTTCGAGGAACGGCTCCCAAGTGGGGACGACCACATCCCTTTAATCTCCTTTGTTTATCACTGCCAAAGTTTTTGATTTCTCATAGATCAAGCGTGAAGGAGGGTTTGTTTGTTGTATTATCTTACGAGATGGGCGACTCATGCAAGTTCCTCCTCTTATTATGGGTTTGCAGGTTAGACATGCAATCCCGGGGTAAAACTTTTCCAACTTAAGAAGATCATGAATTACCTACTACTTCCTAATGATCTAAACAAGAGGCACAAAATAGAAGATTTTGAATATTTAAGGATACCACATAAATTCTATACTTTTTGGAGTGGTAGGGAAATACCACGAATAGGAAGGTATGGTGGACTCATATGGAGGATATTGGTTTCAGGGTATGGATGCAAAAGCAGAAATCTGCTAGGCAAAGAGTTTGGCTAGCAAAGGCTTTGAGAGAACAGATAATTGATGCTAACTTAGATGCAAAATATATAAGGCATAAACATTAAGGTAAGCATAACACATCAAGTTGTCTTCCTTGTCAACATAACACTTCAAGTATAATAACATAAAGGTTTTGGCTATATCGCTACTTGAGAAAACATGCATGTTGTCATGACCAAAGCTATGCTTGCCAAAATTTAAATAAAGTTTTCAAAGCCATACCTGATATAAGGTCAATACTCTCCATAAGAATCATCATATAAGGCAGATTGCATGAAGAGAATACTGAGTGCAGCGAAGGGATCAATAGACTTCTCATTAATATGCCATCATAGAGGGCTCCACACTCACGGATACAAGAATCTACACAAAGGAGTGATAGACCTCAATACAAACACCTATTCCATATAATAACTTCCCTAGACATGATACGACCCTACTTGACTCTGAAATACTAAGATAAAGATAAAGATATCGGGCACTCCCCCAAGCTTGGAACAAGCTAAGGGGATGCCATTACCCGAGGAGATTTCACTCCTCATTCCTGTTGTTGCTGATTCTTCAGATCCCTAATGACGCGGCGAATGGTTCAGTTTCACACTCCAAGGCTTCAACTTGTACTTTTAGTACACGGAAATCTTCATAGAGTTGATTGGTAATGCGGTAAGCCTTAGAGATGGTGGAAGTCATGCGTTGATCTTCAAGAGAAGGGTCCATTCCTGGAAGGTTAAGGGAAAGATCGTAAAGAGGTTGGACACTCCCCACCATGATGGGGTTGCTTGATCTTTCTCCTTGTGCTAATGGACCCCCTAGTTGCTGAGCAGTGATAATGTTGGCTTCTTCTCTCACGGAGTGCTCCATCTCCGCTTGCCTTGCAGCGATTTCTTCTTCTGTAGCCCAATAAATGTGCTTCCCTTGGTTG
The DNA here is from genome assembly GCA_950022295.1 of Bromus sterilis. Taxonomy (NCBI): domain Eukaryota; kingdom Viridiplantae; phylum Streptophyta; class Magnoliopsida; order Poales; family Poaceae; genus Bromus; species Bromus sterilis. The sequence goes on along the minus strand of OX465596.1, from coordinate 262,068,014 downwards.
AGATCCTGTTGGACTTGGCGCACGTGTCGCCCCAAGAAGTCTTTTCCGCTCGAACCACAAGAAGACATCTCTAAAAATATCTTTTTTACCCTGGCAGAAATAGATCGAAAAGAAAACACACGAAATCGCGAGATACGGTGCCGGGACTATCCGGGCAAATATATAGGAAATTTTTTAGCAACATAAGGAAGGCAAAGAGCCAAAGCGGAGTCGGAGGCGGACTCTAGGGTGTCCAGGCGGCCTCCCGGTGCGGCCAGGAGGTCGGCCGCGCCAGGGGGGCGCTTGGACCCCCTGGAGATCCTCTCCAGCTCCGATCAGGCTTCAAATTTTCCTAATTTTGCAAGAACTTTTAATATGGAACTTTGATGGTTCGTGATATTTCCTTACCGTAATACATAGATTTTCTTATTTTGTTCCTGCTGGCATCTGAAACAGGGCTGTAACATATTCTTCATAAGTTTTTTTGTGTATTAAATTTACATCAGCATTGACGGGATCTCCCGCCATGTAATGCTTGAGTCTTTGCCCATTCACAACTTGGGGTTGGGTGCCATCAAAATTGTTAATGGTCCTTCCCATCTGGAAAGTAGTTTACTTGGAGAAAACCTGAAACGGGATCTAAACAATAAAACTTTATCACCAACATTAAATTCACGTTTCAAAATCCTTCTATCATGCCAATTCTTTACCTTTTTTCTTAAACATTTTAGCACTCTCGTAAGCTTCACTAGTCCACTCATCTAGATAAGTGAAGTTCATGAGATGCTTTTCACCAGCTAACTTCGGTTCAGCATTAAGCTCTCTAACAACCCAGAAAGCTTTGTGTTCTAATTCTAATGGCAAATGGAAAGCCTTTCCATAGACTATCTTATACGGATACATGCCCAAGTGGTTTTTGTAAGCAGTTCTATACGCCCACAAAGCATCTCCTAACTTCTTTGACCAGTCCTTCCTAGAACTATTAACTGTCTTTTGCAAGATCAACTTGATATCTCTATTGGCGAGCTCAACTTTCCCACTAGTTTGAGGATGGTACGGTGAAGCAATTCTAAGATTGACATCGTACTTAGCTAGAGCTTTTCTAAAAGCTCCATGCATGAAGTGTGATCCTCCATCAGTCATGAGGTACCCAGGTACACCAAACCTAGGGAAAATTACATCTTTGAGCATTCTCAAAGATGTTTTGTGATCAACACTCTAAGTGGGTATTGCTTCAAACCACTTGGTTACATAATCAACAGCTACTAAAATGTGATCGTACTTGTGTGAGGGAGGAAAAGGACCCATAAAATCAAAACCCCAACAATCAAAAGGCTCAATCACTAGAGAGTAATTCATAGGCATCTCATTACTCCTACTAATATTACCAACTCTCTGACACTTATCACAAGATAAAACATAATTTCTAGCATCTTTAAAGAGAGTAGGCCAATAAAAACATGATGGGAGAACCTCATGTGTGGTCCTCTCACCGACATGATGTCCTCCGTAGGGACTATCGTGACATTTCTTGAGAATTTCCTTCTGCTCGTGCTCCGGTATGCATCTTCTCACGATCCCGTCCGGATCTTCTTTGAAAAGATTAGGGTTATCCCAAAAGTAATGCCTCAAATCATGGAAGAACTTCTTCCTTTGCTGAAATGTTAAACCTGGAGGCAAATACTTTGCAACGATAAAATTAGCATAATCTGCAAACCAAGGATCGGAAAGAGATTGTACTTTTACAACGGCAAGTTATTCATCTGGAAAGCTGTCGTTGACTGGAATGGGATCATGCGGTATATCTTCCATCCTTGAAAGATTGTCCACTACCAGATTGTCTGCTCCTTTCCTATCAACAATATGTAAATCAAATTCTTGAAGAAGGAGTACCCAACTGACGAGTCTTGGTTTGGCATCCGTCTTCGCCCTAAAATACTTAAGGGCAGCATGGTCAGTATGAATAATGAATTTTGAATCAACAATATAAGGTCTAAACTTATCACAAGCAAACACTACTACTAAGAATTCCTTCTCTGTAGTAGCGTAATTCTTTTGAGTACTATCAAGCGTTTTGCTAGCATAATGTATAACATTTAATTTCTTATCAACCCTTTGTCCCAAAATAGCTCCAACAGCAAAATCACTAGAATCACACATAATTTCAAGGGGAAAATTCCAATGAGGAGGTTGTACTATAGGAGCGTTTATTAAATCTTTCTTAAGAACTTTGAAGGCTTCCATACAATCTTCATCGAATATAAAAGGAACATCCTTCTGGAGAAGATTAGTGAGGGGTCTAGAAGTCTTATAAAAGTCTTTAATAATTCTACTATAGAAACCAGCATGACAGAGAAAACTACGAATACCTTTGATGTCCCTTGGATAGGGAATCCTTTCAATAGCTTCAATCTTCGCCTTGTCCACTTAAATTCCCCTCTCGGAAATCTTGTGACCAAGAACGATCCCTTCTTTAACCATGAAGTGGCACTTTTCCCAGTTTAGAACTAAATTTGTATCCTCGCATCTCTGCAAAAATTTATTAAGATTGTGGTGACAATGGTCAAAGGAAGTTCCATAGACGGAGAAATCGTCCATGACGACTTCCAAAATCTCCTCAAAGAAACCATGAAAAATAGCAGACATGCATCTCTAAAAAGTGGGAGGTGCATTGCATAAACCAAAAGGCATACGCCTATAAGCACAAGTATCGTAGGGACACGTGAAAGTGGTCTTCTCTTGATCGACCGTATGATACATCTACAACGTATCTACTTTTCCAAGCACTTTTGCTATTGTTTTTCCCTCATTCTTGCATGATTTGAACTAAACTAAACCGGACTGATGTTGTTTTCAGCAGAGCAGCCTGTATGGTTTAATTGTGTGCAGGAAAATGGATCTTTAGGTATCTCAAAAATTTCCAGGAAAATTCATAAAAAATCCACGCACCCGAAGCTTCCACGGACCAGAAGTGGGACTAGAGGGGGGCCACAGGGGCTCCAGGCGCCCTGTTGGCGCGGCCCCACCCCTGGCCGCGCCGGCTGGCCGCCTGGGTGCCTTCCCCCTCCTTTGGCGCCCTACTGATGCCCCTTTTTATTCCCGTGACGGGAAAACCCCAAAACAGAAGTCGCTTTTCCAGTTTCCATTGCGGAGCCGCCGCCACCCTCTGTTCTTCCTTGGGAGGGCTAATCCGGAGGATGATTTGGCCTCCGGAAAGGGCAGATCGTCGCCATCGTCATCACCATCACCAATCCATCCTCCCTCCATGACTTCTCTTCACATGTGTGAGTAATTCCCTACTTTAGGCAAAGGGGATGGTAGGTATTGGATGAGTTTGATCATGTAATAGTTCGTCAGATTGTTGGGGGCATGTTGCCTATCATCTACTATGGTGTTTATCATCTTTGCTACAACTTGTTGCTCTTAATTCTTGTCACTTTGGGCCCGAGTGCCATGTTTTCAGATCTGAACCGCTTATGTTTTCATGAGTATATTTATGTTCTTGATCCTATCTATGAGTTGTATGAACCTATTATGGTCCGGAACCGGCGATCCTAAAGGTGACAGCTTGGGACACCAAAGGGGATGGTTCATAAGTTGAGGATTTCATGTATCAATTGAGTTTAGTGCTTTGTTCTGGTGCTCTTTGAAAGGAGCACCTTAATCTCCATAAGTTCCCTTTGGCCCCGTTCGTAGCGGGATGGTAGGACGAAAGATGTTGTGCAAGTTCTTATTGCAAGCACGCACAACTACCTACGGGATACATGCCTAATGTTTGATATTTTCCTAGATGATCCTTTCTTTTTCTATGTGCCTTGCCCCGTGTTAGAATCTATTATATGTTCATTTTTATCCAAGAAGCGCCCAACCATCCATCTCCCTCGCCTATAGTGTTTTGATCCTGCTGGTTACTAGTAATTTACTTTCGTTATTATCACTATCATTATCATACCATAGTTTCTATTATTATTTTGTTGCAAGAAAGTATATTTCAGGTGCGGTTGAACTGACAACTCAAATGTCAAAGCTTAAAAATACTCTTTGGCTCCCCTTATGTCGAATCAATAAATTAGGTTAACTTACCCGCGAAAACGCTACAAACAATCCCCTACAGTTGAGGGTCATCAAGTATAGTTTTCTGGCGCCGTTGCCGGGGAGCATAGCAATATTTACAAGTCTAATTGAAGTATTATGCCTGCTACACTTCATCCTCTATGGGTAAGAAAGGAGACCCCAAGGTTCCGATCTTACCATCCACTACAAGAAAAGGTACCGTTCTGAGTACCAGTGCTACGCTTGATTCACCTTCCGTTATAAGTAAGTTTGCTTCACCACTACCACCACATGCTACTTCTACGGAGTCTGTTACTATGTCCGATACTTTTGATGATGCTTCCACTACTCTTGATGATACTCGTTTTCTCGGGCACTATCTTGAAGCATAGATTGCTAAGGTTGCAGCACAGTCCGAGACTGAGACTCCTGCTACCTGTAATACTACTTGCAAAACCTTTGGTTACCCAGACTTAGATAAACACAGGGAGAGAATCCTTGATGATGATTATGTTACATTGATGATGATTTTTGCAGGGAACTCAAAGAGTGTGTCGACTCTGACCCTGGTGCTGTTAAGGAGCTTCTTGAAAAGATCTCCATGAATAACAAGATTACTCCCGATCCTAACTTTTCTACATCCCCCATATACATCACTGATCCTGATTATTATTTCTCTGTTGGTCTTTCACTTATATCTACAGTCGAGGCTGACCCTTTTTATGGCAGAGAAAATGATGATGCTATAGCACACCGGATCAAACTCGCTGAGTTGGGTAGCTTTTTCCTTTTTCTTTGAAGGAAGGCGCTAAATCATGGTATGATGCACTACCTTATGGTTCTATTGATAGTCCTCAGGAATTAGTTCAAATCTTTGTCGATAAATATTTTCCTGCTCATATGCAAAGAATTTATAACTTTAAACAGTTGCAGGATGAGAACCTCCCTAAAGCTTGGGGAAGGTATTGTGGTTTAATTAAGGCTAGACCGGGACATGACGTTCCAAAGAATGAATTACTTGATATATTTTATGCTGGACTAACCAATGAATCTAGATCCTATCTGGATAGTTGTGCTGGTTGTGTTTTGAGGGAAAGAACACCGGACGATGCTGAAGAATTGATGGGCAAGATTGCCAAGAACCATGAAGATTGGTTCGTCCCGGAACCACCTCCACCACCAAAGAAGAGGGGCATGCTTGTCCTGAGCCCTGAAGATATGCAAGAAGCAAAGAAGTCCATAAAGGAGAAAGGCATTAAAGCCGAAGACGTGAAGAATCTACTTCCTATTGAGAAGATGTGTGAGCCTATTACTCATCCTCCCTTTGTAGAGGTACACTCTCTTTAAGATTTTACTGAAAGTGACATCCCTAAAGGTAAGCCTCCTGACCAATGCTTAGATGAGCTTGATAATTTTATTATTAAGCAGTACCATTTTAATATGAGGATACAAAGTCAGTTACATGATAATTCCCTTTCTATCAAAAGTTTTCTTGATGTTCTTGAAAGAACAGTGAATGATGTTAAATGTCTTGTTAAGCATTTTCATATGGTTCAAACTCAGCTTCAACAAATTTCTAATGTGCAAAAAGCTTTGCTTGCTAATAATTCCAAATAGGATATACATGCCTATGGTATAAAAACTCGGGGTGGAACACACCCAGGACCCTCTCTATCCCGAGGGGCACCCGAAGAGGATCGAACAAGATTCTCAAGTGCAGGTAGAAGACGAGATTGTTAGCTCTCCAAAGAAGAAAAAGAAGAATAAGAAACACAAGGAAGCTGACAACTCCAATGATCCTAATAGCATATCTACCTCCGATGCTGAAACTGAAGACGGTGTTGAGCCTGAAGAAAAGGATAAGGAGAAGAATGATCTTCCCGAGGTGCAAGAAGAAGAGCACCCGATAAACGCAAGACGTATACTAGAGAAGACTTCATCGCAAGAAGACACGGGAAGGAAAGAGAACCATGGACAAAAAAACCCATGCCCTTTCCAGGTAAGTCTCTCAAATCCAAAGAAGAAGAGCATTATAATAAATTTTTTGAATGGATGAAACCTCTTTTTCTGCAAATTCCCCTGACTGGTGCTATTAATTTACCTCCTTATTCGAAATATATGAAAGACATTGTTACTAATAAAAGAAAAGTTCCTAATGAGGCAATATCCACTATGCTTCCCAACTACTCTTTCAGTGGCAAGGTTCCTGAGAAACTTGGTGATCCAGGTATACCCACCATTCAGCTCCATAAAAAATAATTATGTCAAAACTGCCTTATGTGATCTCGGAGCAGGAGTGAGTGTTATGCCTTTTTCTACTTATAAGAGGTTATGCCTACAGATATATCTCTCCAGATTGATGACAAGTCAACAGTCGTCCCGATTGGTATTTGCGAGGATGTTCCCGTTGAAGTTGCTAACTTCTTAATCCTTACTGATTTTGTTGTGCTTGACATGCCCGAGGATGGGAGCATGTCCATTATTCTTGGTAGACCTTTTCTTAACACCGCAGGTTCTATTATTGATTGCAATAAAGGAAAGGTTACCTTCAACGTTGATGATAAAGAACACACGGTGTATTTTCCGAAGAAGATCGATAAAAGGCATGGCCGTAACTCTATAGAGAATATCGAGACCGTGAAGATTGGAGAATGGGATTGTCCTCTACACGTGCAACACAAATACAAAACCATTATGGTGGGGAAAATGTCCATTAAAGTAAAGGTGCAATGATCACTTCATCAGAGGTGAGACTTTTTACTCTGTATATCTCTGGGTTGTTGGTAAGACTTGATCAACCTTGCTAGCTGGCATGTTTTATATAGGTAAAAAGCGGAGCTTGTCATGTTTTCATTTGCCTTAGCTTTCATTCTCTTTGTTGTACCAAGTTTATATTTTTTTTAAGCTTCAGAATTCTAATCACTGCTTCAAGTTTTCAGAAAGTTTCATAACTTTTTGAAATCCGAAATTTTTTCAACAGTGAAATTTATAGAAAAATTCCAGAAAAAAAAAATTCCATGCAGGGAGTGACCCAGAGGCACCTGGGGCTGACCAGGGGGGCACCAGTAGCCCACGCAGCCAGCTGGCTCGACCAGCCCCCTGGCCGCGCCCACATGGCGCCTGGGCCCACATGCCCCATTTCCAGCTATGTCTTCTTCCTCCTTCTTCCTCTCTCTCTCCAAAAACACGAGTTCTGCACTCTTTCTTGCATTCTTGCTGTTCTTGGAGGTGATTTTTGATATCTCTCTACAGCCCATCATTTGAGCTGAGATTTTGAGCAAATACTCCCTGGTATGTAACTCCTCCACCCCTCAATTAGATTTTTGATTGGTGGCTTCATTTGTCAGTATTTAGTAGTTATTGGTGCTGTTTATATGAACTTGCATGCATGTGTAGAAATTTATTTTCCAAGTTTTGATGCAAGTTTAAGCCTTAGGTAAGTGAGTAGAGTAGTTTGCCTCAACTCACTTTGTTTAAATTCTTGTTTTTGTGAATTGTCAAAAATTTCAGAAATGAGTTTTCTAGGAAGAGCGAAGGGGTGGCTTGGGAAGAAGAAGCCCAAGCGCTCCAATCGAGTAACTAGAGCTGCAGCTTCACCCTCAGCTGCTAGGGTAAGCTACAACGAAGATCATGTGCCCCTAGAGTTGCTGGAAGACACAAGTCCCGCATGCACAATGATGTATCCGTGCGATGATTTTCTTGAAGCTGCAGGAATCAAGGAGGATTTTTATGGCCTTTGCGCCAACGCAGGATTGACACGGCTAGCACTATGCCGTGTAGTACAATATAAGAAAATCACCTCTTGTTTCATTAATTGTTTTTACTATAGTCATGATGCTGGAATTATTGAGTTTAATATTTATGATAAGCTCATGACCATTTATTTGGCAAGATTTTGTGAAATAATAGGTGTGTCGAACGCTGGTCAGAGGGCAAGGATGAACTCTCAGCCCATCGAGTTGAGGACTCTCTTCGACTCCCTTTGTAGCCAGGAGACGACAGATATCCAGCGTACAAAGATCTCCAGCATTTTATTCCCTCATCTCAAGTATTTTGCGTATTTTATTGCCAGAGGGGTGTTGGCTCGTGACAAAACGAGCAACGGTTCTGCACCAGATTTTGCTATCTATGCGAACGCCCTCTCTGGTAGGAGTGATTATAATGTGGGTGCCTTAATTGCTCGTCGCCTTGCTATGAATGGTAACAAGGGTGATTTCTTTGGTGGCGTTTACGCCACGCTTATCCTTGAGTATTTTAATGGCACCCCGCATTTTGATGATGTTCCCTTTTCATAAGTCTTGATCTTGCTGCTATGAGGCGGCATAAGTTTGTTACCAGGACTTCCGAGTTTGTTAACCTTGTTTATATTTGCAGGTTTGAAAAGACTATTACTCGAGAGATCCGCCTACCTGCACCACTTTTTTTTGATTATACCCGCAGGAAAGGATGGTCCTCCAATGATGTCCATTTTGATGAGTTCATAGCCCACTATCAGTTGCATAACCCCATGGAGGGGGTTGTTCCTGATGAGGAGGAGCATGGTGAGTTCCCACCTTTCTAGGTGGAGACCGTCACCCAGTATGGTGAGGGGTCTTCTTCTTCTTGGACCGCATGACCTTCCTCATGGGAGGACCCGAGGACTTCGGTGTACGCATCGAAGGGCTCATACGACTCATGGACTTACCCGTACCACCCCGGAGCAGGAGGCTCTTGGGGGCAGTAGCTGCTACCAACTTAGGCCAAAAGCCTAAGCGAGGGGCAGTACGTGCCCTTCTCCCTTTTCAATTGTATTATCCGTTTTTATTTTGTTCGCTTTGATCTTTTCAAAGTTTTTTCCTATTCTTCTTTGTCCTTTTTAAATTGCAAAAACAAAAAAAAAGATTTATCTTTTGTTTTGTTTTCATTAAACCTTTGAAAAACCCAAAAAGATGTCATTTCTCTCTTTAGTTTGCTTCTTTTCAGAGTTCAGCTCGAGGCCATGATGGCATTTGATTATATATCTACCACGTTCGGTCGTGCAAGTGACAAGGCAGTAATGACGAAGATTGACGGAATGGAAGCAACAAGGAAAACCGGTATGAACTCTTCTTGTTTCTACTTTTGTACATATGCCTGTACTTATGATCTGGAGACCAGCTTGTAGCGACATAGTGCTATGTTTACAATGATTTCCTAGTGTTCATGCTTTCTTTGTGGCTGATCTCAAATAGCTAGAATGCATAATTTGTTGTTGAAATGATTTACATACATTGCATTGTTCATGGTTTTGCATATTGAAGTGGTATTTCCCTTCGGAGAATTGTTGGATTGACTTGGCACATGTCCACACATGTTTACGACTAAAATGTCTTTTGCTAGCCTTCACTCACACTAAGAGGAATTATGCTTGTGTATCCAAACTCCTTTTTCAAACCAGTTGTTCCACTTGAGTCCACCATACCTACCTATATGTGGTATTTACCAGCCACCCCTAACTTAGACTTTCTTGTGCCATCTCGAAATTTATTCAAAAGCTTCCCTTTTGTAACCATACAAGCTCATGGTGCGGTTAGGGAAAATCAGTATCTACCATGCCAAAAATATTTTGACGGAAGTTTTAACTAGTCAATTTTATATATAAAAAGAGAGAGTTACACCTCCCCCATACTGGATGATGGAATGAAATGGACCAAATGCTGCTAATGATAGATGGAACGAGAAAACTTCCTTCCATACTTCAGGCAAAATAAAAGGTTCCATAGACCGTCAAATGATGGATGGATAAGGGAACAAAAGTGTAGCAAAAAGTATTAATATAGTTGGCATGGGAGATATTGAGAGACCTTTACCGTTCACCGTTGACTGGAAAGTTGCACTTCTCAAAAGAATTTTATCTCTATTTTCAAAACCAAGAGCTCTGGCACTTGTTTAGTCTTTTCTTCCATCCACGGCTTTTCAACCTTGCCATCAAAAAGCCACGGTTCGAGAGTCTCCCCTTCTTTCTTCAAAGCACCAACTATTGAGAGCATAATTGTCGTTCTTAGTGTAACATGCATTGTCCCAAAGTACCACATTGTCTTCTGCATGATTGTGATATTGCTTATTCTAAAATTCCTAGTTCTAGTCTCCTTTAAATCTCCGGAGGAGTTTCTTCATTTATGTTTTGCTTCATTTATGGAGGCTAGCGAGATACCACTCTAGTATGTTCAAGATATGTGCAGTTTGATCTTGTCTTGGTTTTCAGCAGCATATTATTTACTTTTAGTTGTTTGTGATTGACCACTTGGAAGAAGGATTGCTTCGTGCATTGTCCTCATAGCATTGTTTCAATACCTGCTAAACCCTTTTCGTAGTACCAGCTTATATACAACTTATGAAGGAAAAGAGTTTGTCAAAGTTTTCTTTGTCGTGTCCAGTTCGTTGAAACAATAGGCTAAGCTTGGGGGAGTTGATACGTCTCAAACGTATCTACTTTACCAAACACTTTTTCTATTGTTTTTCCCTCATTCTTCCAAGATTTGAACTAAACTAACCCGGACTGACGTTGTTTTCAGCAGAGCTGCCTGTATGGTTTTATTGTGTGCAAGAAAATTGATTTTTAGGTATCTCGGAAAATTCTAGGAAAATTCATAAAACATCCACGCACCTGAAGCTTCCACGGACCAGAACTGGGGCCACAGGGGGGCCACATGGGCTCCAAGCGCCCTGCTGGCGCGACCCCACCCCTGGCCGCGCCGCCTGGCCGCCTGGGGGCCTCCCCCTCCTCTGGTGCCCTACCGATGCCCCTATTTATTCCTGTGACAGGAAAACCCCGAAATAGAAGTTGCTTTTCCAGTTTCCGTCCCGGAGCCGCCGCCACCCTCTGTTCTTCCCCGGGAGGTTCATCACTGTATTGACATGAATTTGAGAGAAGCCAGAGAACCCGTCAAGATAGCAAAAGTGGGTGTTTTTGGACAACCTCTCAAGCATCTGATCGATGAAGGGCAGGGGGTAGTGGTCCTTCCTGGTAGCTTTGTTAAATTTCATGTAATCAGTACACATTCTATATCCAATAACAACTCTTTGAGGTATTAGTTCATTTTTATCATTAGGAACAACAGTCATACCTCCTTTCTTGGGAACACAATGAACTGGACTTACCCACCTACTTTCATCTATAGGATAGATGATACCTGCAGCTAGAAGCTTGAGAATTTCTGTCCTAACCACGTCCTTCATCCTTGGATTCAGCCGTCGTTGAGGATCAACAACTGGCGTAGCGTCGGGTTCGAGGTTGATAGTATGTTGGCAAATCCATGGACTAATCCCCTTAAAGTCATCAAGGGTATAGCCAAGGGAACCACGGTGTCTGCAAAGTGTCTCCAATACTCTCTCTTCTTCAAATCCTGAAATGTTAGCATTGATAATAACAGGATATATTTTCTTTTCATCTAAATAAGCGTACTTGAGCGTATCGGGAAGTGGTTTGAGGTGAAACAGAGGGTCTTCTTTTGGTTGTGCTACTATTCCTAAAGGTTCAACCGGAAGGTTGTGCTTTAGGATAATAGTTTATCTTGTGAATATTTCATCCAACTCATTTCTGTCCTGCATATGCATATTATTCTCGTGGCCTTCCATATATTGCTGCAAAGGATCATTAGGAGGAATAGCAATGGAAGCAATATCTTCAATAATTTTATCATCACTAGGTAAACTTGTACCGAGAGGCTGCTTAGAGAACTTAGAAAAGTTAAATTCATAAGGCTCACCATTGAATTCAACGGAAGCTTTACCTTTCTTGCAATCTATTATATCTCCACAAGTGCTGAGGAAAGGCCTACCAAAGATAACAGGGCAAAAACTATCTTGCACTGAACCAAGTACTTGAAAGTCGGTAGGATACTTTACCTTTCCACACAGGATTTCAACATCTCTCAGAATTCCGATGGGAGAGTGTCAAGACCCTGACCTAGGTTTTTGCTTTAGCTAAGTTGCATTTTGCATCTTGAAAAAAATTACAAAAGAAAAAGGAATTGGGGAAAAGAAAAGCCCTAAATGAATTAAATAAAAAGGCCAGAAATAAATCTTTTTCCAAAATTCATTTGGATGTGTTGAAAAATCCTAAAAATGAGTGGGATCATTTTAAAAGTGATTTGGGATTAATCCCATGCTCATAGATTTTTCAAAAATCCAAATAGTGGCTTGGAAATTAAAACAATTGCCTATTTGAATTGAAATTCAAATAAATTGAATTTCAAAAATTCCCAAAACTTGGGGTTGACTTCTATAGAGTCACCTAGGTTTTATAAAATTGATTGGGGATTTTTATAAAATGCCCTAGTATTTATTTTGAATGGGAAAAAAAATAACAGAAAGAAGTAAAGAGCAAACAAAAGAAAAGGGCAGAGCCCACTTACCTCCTCGGCCACTTGGCCCAGCCAGCGGCCCAGCCCACCAAGGGCAGGGGCGTCTTCTTCCCCTGGCCAGCAGAGCACGCCTCTGTGTGGCGTGCATGCCGCAGCACGTCCGCCACCTCCTGCTTCGCCGTGGCGGCCCCCTGGACCCTAATCGCTCCGCGTGGACGCCTGGAAGCCCCAGCTTCCCTTTCCCCCTCCTCCGTCTCCCTCGCACGAACCCGTAGCCCTAGCCGAGAACCGCCGGAGCACCGACGAGGTTTAGCGCGGCCACCGAGCTCCTTCCGGCGAGCCAAGGTGTCTACGAGGATCCCCGACGACCACCAGTTCGAGACGCCGCTTCAATTTGGGACGAGACGAAGCAGACGCGACGTTCACCTTGCGACTTCGCCGCCGGCCGCCGACGACCCCGAGCTCTAATTCGCCGCGTCCAGCTTCTCCCCGGCCGTCCCGAGCTCTCCTTCGAGTTCAGGTGAGCACGAGCTTCTTTTCCCCCCCATCCGCGCTTCTTCCCGTGCCCCTGCCGCTTTCCGCCATGACCAGGGGCTCCGGCCGCCGCTTCCCGTTGTCGTAGCCGTGGCCCAGGGCCTCCTCGAGGTCCCCGGCGTGCTCCAGGAGAAGCGAACGAGCGCGAGGCACGCTCCCGTGCCTCCATCTCCCGCCCCCGTGGCCGGAATCGCCACTCCGGCGAGCGCCGCCGTGGCCCAAGCCACCGGCGTTTAGTCGCCGGCCATTAGGCCTTAAACCAGCTCCTAATCCCCCCTTCTTTCTCTGACAATGGGCCCAACCCCTTATTTAAACTGGGTTTATTTTAAACAGAGGGATAATAACCCCCTCTCTCACTGACAGCCAGGACCCACTGGTCAGCCCCCCCCCTTGCGTCATGCTGACGTCTTAATGACGCAATAAACAGAAAAACATTTTAAAAGAATTAAAGAAATTAAGTAAATTCTAGAAAATGTCTGAAACTTTGAAAAATCATAGAAAATTAATTTTAACTCCAAATTTAACATATAATATATGAAAAATTATCAGGAGAAAATCCTCTATCCAAATTTCCAACTTTCAGCTATGTTGGAGTTGATCTTAAAAAGGGATCAGTAGCTTTTGCTATGTGATTTAATTGGATTTAATTCAAAATGATTTCAATTGCTATTCCAACTTCAAACTTTGAAATGCACCACACATCACTTGTACTTCAGAAGCATTTCACAGATATGATCACTTGGTTTACAATGAACAAACTTTAGCAAATGCAAGTTGAACTAAATTGAATAACATTTGCAGTTTGAATTTGAATTCACTTTTCAAATCAACTTCAATTAACATGTGGCAATTAAAATATAGGTCACATCAGCACCTTGCCATGCTTTGTTTTGCATATTGAATGTGCATTGTACTATCTTGATTGTGCTTCACTTCTAGTGCTTCAGTGATTACTTCTTCTCGGTAGAGTTGATCTCGGAGACGAGTTCGACCTCACGTCAGAAGAGTGTTACATCGTGATCGTCAGCAAGGCAAGCACCCCCTCTTTAATCATGTCGATAAAATCCCAGTTCCCCCTCATTCTCGCAAATGCATGTTTAGGATGTCACCATGATACGTTCTACCGCTAGTTGAACCCATTCCTTTGCATGACCTATCATTTTGTCACAGTAGTAAGCAAACCACAATCCTAGCAGATGTAGGAATTGGTTGAAATCATGTGGCCCCTGCAACTGTTACGGCTTATTGCATGCTTAGAGTTGTTACCTGGGGCTACTTTGATGTGAGTCGGGATGGTAGTGATCATGTGAATGATGGTGGTAACGTGTTGGTGAATCTACCCTAAACAAAGGTGAACGATGAGAGGCTGTGTAGGAGTACACAGTTGGTTGTCTCGTTGAACACTTCCTTAGGCCCGAGTTCTTGTGTTGTTATCCAAGACAAAGAGTACGATCAAACATTGGGCTCAAGTAGTTCACCCCGGACCTGTCCAGGAGTCGCAAGTAGTTCGCCCTTTAACGATCTCAAGCAGGTGGAACCAACGTAAGTGGTTGGCGTAGGTTGTGGGCACGTTGAATCAAGTAATCATGATCGAGTTGAGATTGATGGCGGTCACACAACGTTTGAGTCCGCATCGGAAAAATCGGCCGGATTCCGATTGTGGTCCCAACTCAAATAGGTGACTCCCTAGGACTAGAGATGGTGCCGTGAGTGAAGTGTCGTGGCAGCATCCTCGCCGGTACTCACTTGAAGGGTCCATCCCCAGGCGGTAACTGATGAGGCGTGTGTGTAGCAGTACACCCCTGCAGGGTTAATGAACTATTCGAATAGCTGTGTCCGCGGTTATGGACTACTTGGAGACCTTTACTTGATCATAGATAACTTGATTTGGATACTTCTAAAACACACCAAGATAAGTGTGAGTGCTGTGGCGTGCTTTCTCGTGGGAAGTCGAGGAAGGCACCATAGTGGAGTATTGGTTGGAGACTGTTACTTGGACTCGTGTACGTTCTTACCTCTCTCTGGTACTCATAGTTCAGGATTAGCCAAGTCAAAGCTGGCACTTCTGCAAGTGAAACCCCACCTCCCTTTGTCTTGATACATGTGCATGAGTAGCATAGTTCCTATGTAAGTCTTGCTGAGTACGACTTTGTACTCACTTTTTCTTATTCTATGTTTTAGAGACGAGACCACTGACCCTGATGGTGGCCTCTACCTCGAGCTCGACGTGGACCAGGTCGTATAGTTCTAGGCAGCAGCCTGTGCCCTTTTGAGGGTCGTTGTATTTTCTTTCAGGCTTCTTAAGCCATTTGTTAAACATGTCTTTACGAAGACATAATTTGCTTCCGTTGATGTTTGATGTAATGTTGGATCACAGTCATGTGATCTCTGCTTGTAATACAACTATTATGTCTGCTCTGTTTAGCAGAAGTTATAAAGACTGAGTTTATAGAGTTCATGTTGTGATTACCTGTTGTTTACACTGGACATGTATGCTGCGTGTATGATTATAACATGCATGTCTTAGTGTGGGGTTCGATAGCTTAGTTGTGTTCTTGCCGGCGGTCTTTTATACACCAAGTGGCCCTTAGATGTGCGCAGCTTGGGGCATCGCGATGCGATTTCTCGTGACTCTGTCACGTGGCACACTTTGTTGTATGATTGAGCCCGCCTGAGATCCCGACTAAGTGATCGGGCTGGAGTAAGTCTATGTATGGGTTATGATTCAGTAGATAACATGGTTGAGGCGAATTGTCTATGATTATGGGATTCACCACCCATAAGCATTTAGACTTGTGAGCGAACGATGAGGACCCATCTCAGTTGATCATCCGGCCTGGATGGGATGCCCCTCATGTTCAATGCTTACCGAGAGTGATCTGTGATTGGCCTTGTCTGCTTAGACAAGTGGGTACGGCTCTCGGCTCTCCATGTGATTGCATTGTGACCGGAATTACATACGCTAACCTCGAGGTCCCAACAGACTTGGTATCAGAGCAGGACTGCCTGTAGGATTATCAAACCATTGGCCGATGTCGAGTCTAGCATTCTATAGTTATATAGTTACTTTGGGTATAAGGGAACAACGTAAGACTTCTTTTTTCTCCTTATCCTCATCGATCTGAGTTCTCAGTCAACCTCATCTTATTCTACGGGAAGATAGGACTAGGCTCATCTATGTCATTACTAAGACATCTCCTTGATTGCTTCTTGTAGCTGTAGGAGTGTTGTGGTTTTTTCTGAGCCATCATTCCATAGTGTTTCTGTGGAAGTGATGTCCGTTATCCTGTAGGTTGTCTCAATTTCCATCCCGGTACAGCCGTTATGCTGTCCGTTTGTGGCTTTGATGCTATTGCATTTTAGTCTTCTATCTTAGCATAGATTTGTGTCCTAAATCCTATTCTGATTGTTGACTATTATCACACAGAATGTCAGGTGCAAATCAAGGTGTTGATCCCAGTTCCGGTAACATAGACGGTGAAGAACCTCCACCACCAACCTCAACGGCAGAAATCATGATGGAGGCTGAACAGAATCGTCGTGATCAGACACGTCTTCTCGAGCGTATTGAGCAGAACACTTCTCGTCAGCATCATAGTGTTGTCACCATCCAGGACTTCATTCTCCTCAACCCGCCAGTATTCCGATGTCCTTCCGAGCCCCTTGATGCCGATGATTGGCTTCGTTCCCTCGAGCGTAAGCTTGAAACAGCCCATGTTGCTCCAAGTGATCGTGTGATATTCGCGACATACTTTCTGGAAGGTGCTGCTCTTCAGTGGTGGGAGAACTTCGTGGCAATGCAACCAGTTGGTCACGTGGTGACTTTGCAAGAGTTCTGTGATGACTTCCGAGGATATCATATTCCGGAGAAGCTGATGGAGCGCAAGAAAGAAGAGTTTTGCAATATGACCCAAGGAAAGATGACTGTTCATGAGCATAGGACTGAGTTCACTCGTCTAGCACGTTATGCCCAAGAAGAAGTATCCACCGATACCAAGAAACAAGCAAGGTTCCGCAAGGGACTTAGCCCCGTCCTTCGTCATGACCTGAATCTTCACGAGTTCATCAACTTCAGGGACTTGGTCGACAAATCCTTCAAGGCCGAGTATGGAAATGAGTTGTATGAAGAGTCTCGTAAGCGTGATCGTAAGTTTGCCCAATCTTCTGGCCCAGTTTCTCGAAAACGCTGTGTATGGATTCCCTTCAATGACGTCAGTCGTGCTGTAAGTGCTTCTAGACCACCCACCACCATATATCGTCCACCTCATCCAAAACTTCCTCCTTGGAATTTTGTTGGACAATCAAGTTCTCAAGTTCCTTTTATTCCACGTGGTGTTTGTTTCCAATGTGGACGATCAGGTCACAATGTTTGAGAGTGTCCCCAAAATCATGTAGCCACCACACCTAATCCAAAGCAAGCTTTTCGTCGTGGTAAGCCACCACCCAAGACTTCCAATGTCAAGCCTCCTGTTTATGAACATGGCTATGTGAATCATGTATCCATTCTAGATTCCCACAAGTCAACCGATGTTGTACTCGGAACCCTTCCTGTCAATTCCACCCCAGCTTCGGTTCTTTTTGACCCAGGAGCATCTCACTCATTCATATCCCAGGATTTTGCACTGTCACATGACATCTCCTTTTCGATGTTATCCACCCCCTTAGTTGTGCAAGCCCCTGGATCTAGATGGCACACCACCATGGTGAGTCATGAGAATGAACTTGCTATTGAGGGTTTAGTATTCCTTGCCTCACTTATAGCCCTCAAGTCTTCAGACATTGATGTGATCTTAGGTATGGATTGGTTATCAAGACAGAATGTTGTCCTTGATTGTAAAGCCAAGTCAGTGAAACTAACCCATCCATCAGGCCAGACAATCAAGTACACATCACCAAGCTCTAAAACCCAGGTGAATTCTTTAAATGTGCTTCCTCTTCCAGACCTTGAAGATATTCCGGTGGTTCGTGACTTCCCGGATGTCTTCCCAGAAGAGCTGCCTGGAATACCACCTGACAGATCTGTAGAGTTTGTGGTAGATCTTATCCCAGAAACCACCCCAATATCCAAACGCCCATATAGAATGGCCCCACGTGAGTTAGCTGAGCTCAAAATCCAACTTGAAGCTTCGTTGGCAAAAGGCTTCATCCGCCCTAGCTCATCGCAATGGGGTTGCCCCGTTCTGTTCATAACGAAGAAAGTTGGAACAGAAAGGATGTGCGTAGACTATCGGCCGCTAAATCTAGCGACGATAAAGAACAAGTACCCACTGCCCAGGATCAATGATCTTTATGATCAACTTGCAGGATCCTCTGTCTTATCCAAGATGGATTTGAGATTAGGCTGTCATCAAATCAAAATCAGAAACGAGGACATTCCCAAAACGGCTTTTAGTACTCGTTATGGTCTTTATGAGTACACCGTTATGTCCTTCGGTTTAACCAATGCCCCCGCCACATTCTCGCGCTTGATGAATTCGATCTTCATGGAGTACTTAGATAAATTTGTTGTGGTTTATCTCGATGACATTCTCATCTACTCAGATAACGAAGAAGAACATGCCGAACACCTAAGGCTGGTATTGATGAAACTTAGAGAGCATCGCCTTTATGCCAAATTCTCAAAGTGTGAATTTTGGCTACCAGAAGTGACCTATTTAGGCCACGTTATTTCTGCCAAGGGCATTGCTGTCAATCCCGAGAGAGTTCAGGCCGTCCTTGACTGGACTCCACCTGAATCGGTTAAGCAAGTTAGGAGTTTTCTTGGCCTAGCCAGCTATTGCCGTCGCTTCGTCGAGAACTTTTCTAAAGTTGCAAAGCCTCTAACTGAACCCCTCAAGAAAGAGAAGAAATTCGAATGGACTCCCAAGTGCGAGGAAAGCTTTCACGGCAAGGGTTAGGATGCATACTTATGCAAGATCGACATGTGGTAGCTTATGCTTCACGCCAGTTGCGTCCACATGAAGAGAACTATCCTACCCATGATCTTGAACTCGCTGCCGTAGTTCATGCCCTAATAACTTGGCGACATTACCTCCTTGGTAATCGTTGTGAGATCTATTCCGACCACCAAAGCCTCAAATACATTTTCACCCAGCCAGATCTTAATCTCAGGCAAAGACGCTGGATTGAGTTGATAAAAGATTATGACTTAGGAATTTCTTACACCCCAGGAAAAGCCAATGTCATGGCTAATGCACTAAGTCGTAAGTGGTATTGTAACAACCTCATGTTACAACAGTATCAACCACTTCTTCATGAGGAATTTCGAAAGCTCAACCTCGAGATTGTTCCTCGTGTATCTCTTTTCAACTTGGTGGCGAAACCAACCCTTGAGGATCAAATCATAGTTGCCCAAAGGCGTGCACGAGTTGTTCGCCGGATCAAGGAGAACATTGCTAGCGGAGTTGCGAAATGTTTCTCCACAGACAGCAAAGGAACGGTATTCTTTGAAAATCGTTTGGTAGTACCTAAGAATAGGGAACTAAGGCAACTCATCCTCAAAGAAGCCCATGACACACCCCTCTCAATTCATCCCGGTAGCACGAAAAAGTACCGAGATCTACGCCAGAGATTTTGGTGGACTAGGATGAAGAGAGAAATTACGCAGTTCATTGCTGAATGTGATGTTTGTCGTCGCATTAAGGCAGAACATCAAAGACCTGCTGGTACTCTTAGACCCTTGCCTATCCCCGAGCGGGAATGGGATAAACTCAGTATGGACTTCATCACCGGCTTTCCAAAAACCCAGAAAGGAAATGATGCCATCTTCGTTGTCATAGATAGACTTTCCAAAGTTGCTCACTTCCTTCCCGTTCGTGAGTCTATAACTGATAGCCAGTTAGCGGACTTGTATGTCTCCCGAATCATGTCACTCCACAGTGTTCCTTTCGAAATCAATTCAGACCGTGGTAGTCTTTTCACTTCTCGATTTTGGGAAAGTTTCCAGAATGCTATGGGAACCCACCTCTCCTTTAGCACCGCTTATCACCCGCAGTCCAGTGGTCAAGTAGAAAGGGCCAATCAAATTCTCGAAGACATGCTCAGAGCTTGTGTTATCTCTTTCGATAAGAAATGGGAGAATTCTCTTCCTTTTGCCGAATTTGCGTATAACAATAGTTTTCAATCTAGTTTGGGCATGGCTCCTTTTGAATTTCTCTATGGACGGAAATGTCGAACACCCCTAAACTGGTCAGAAACCGGTGAAAGACAATTCTTTGGACCGGATTCGATTCAGGATGCAGAAGAGCAGGTTCGCATTGTTCGTGAGAAATTGAAGACAGCCCAGTCTCGTCAGAAAAGCTATTATGATCGTCATCATAGGGAAGAAAGCTATAATCTGGATGAGAAGGCTTACCTTCGGGTTACTCCTCTGAAGGGTAACCATCTCTTCGGCATCAAAGGCAAGTTGGCCCCACGTTATATCGGTCCCTTTCGCATTCTCGCTAAACGTGGAGAAGTTGCCTACCAATTGGAACTACCCCCTCACCTCTCCCAGGTTCATGATGTCTTCCACGTCTCTCAACTCAGGCGTTGCTTCAAGGACCCCATCCGCGAAGTAGACCAAGAAACGCTTGATCTCCAAGATAACCTTTCATATCGAGAGTACCCTGTTCGTATTCTTGATGAAGCCGAGTGTAGCACCAGACGTCAGAAGATCAGATTCTTCAAAGTGCAGTGGTCGCATCATTCAGAGAAGGAAGCCACCTGGGAACGAGAGGATCGTCTACGAGCTGAGTACCCCACCCTCTTCCCGACGACTTCTGAATCTCGGGACGAGATTCTTTTGAGTGGGGGCGAGTTGTCAAGACCCTGACCTAGGTTTGTGCTTTAGCTAAGTTGCATTTTGCATCTTGAAAAAAATTGCAAAAGAAAAAGGAATTGGGGAAAAGAAAAGCCCTAAATGAATTTGAGAGAAGCCAGAGAACCCGTCAAGATAGCACAAGTGGGTGTTTTTGGACAACCTCTGAAGCATCTGATTGATGAAGGGCAGGGGGTAGTGGTCCTTCCTGGTAGCTTTGTTAAATTTCATGTAATCAGTACACATTCTATATCCAATAACAACTCTTTGAGGTATTAGTTCATTTTTATCATTAGGAACAACAGTCATACCTCCTTTCTTGGGAACACAATGAACTGGACTTACCCACCTACTTTCATCTATAGGATAGATGATACCTGCAGCTAGAAGCTTGAGAATTTCAGCCCTAACCACGTCCTTCATCCTTGGATTCAACCGTCGTTGATGATCAACAACTGGCGTAGCTTCGGGTTCGAGGTTGATAGTATGTTGGCAAATCGATGGACTAATCCCCTTAAAGTCATCAAGGGTATATCCAAGAGAACCACGGTGTCGCAAAGTGTCTCCAATACTCTCTCTTCTTCAAATCCTAAAATGTTAGCATTGATAATAACAAGATATATTTTCTTTTCATCTAAATAAGCGTACTTGAGCGTATCGGGAAGTGGTTTGAGGTGAAACAGAGGGTCTTCTTTTGGTTGTGCTACTATTCCTAAAGGTTCAACCGGAAGGTTGTGCTTTAGGATAACAGTTTATCTTGTGAATATTTCATCCAACTCATTTCTGTCCTGCATTTGCATATTATTCTCGTGGCCTTCCATATATTGCTGCAAAGGATCATTAGGAGGAATTGCAATGGAAGCAATATCTTCAATAATTTTATCATCACTAGGTAAACTTGTACCGAGAGGCTGCTTAGAGAACTTAGAAAAGTTAAATTCATAAGGCTCACCATTGAATTCAACGGAAGCTTTACCTTTCTTGCAATCTATTATATCTCCACAAGTGCTGAGGAAAGACCTACCAAAGATAATAGGGCAAAAACTATCTTGCACTGAACCAAGTACTTGAAAGTCGGTAGGATACTTTACCTTTCCACACAGGACTTCAACATCTCTCAGAATTCCGATGGGAGAGTGTCAAGACCCTGACTTAGGTTTGTGCTTTAGCTAAGTTGCATTTTGCATCTTGAAAAAAATTGCAAAAGAAAAAGGAATTGGGGAAAAGAAAAGCCCTAAATGAGTTAAATAAAAAGGCCAGAAATAAATCTTTTTCCAAAATTCATTTGGATGTGTTGAAAAATCCTAAAAATGAGTGGGATCATTTTAAAAGTGATTTGGGATTAATCCCATGCTCATAGATTTTTCAAAAATCCAAATAGTGGCTTGGAAATTAAAACAATTGCCTATTTGAATTGAAATTCAAATAAATTGAATTTAAAAAATTCCCAAAACTTGGGGTTGACTTCTATAGAGTCACCTAGGTTTTATAAAATTGATTGGGGATTTTTATAAAATTCCCTAGTATTTATTTTGAATGGGCAAAACAAATAACAGAAAGAAGTAAAGAGAAAACAAAAGAAAAGGCAGAGCCCACTTACCTCCTCGGCCACTTGGCCCAGCCAGCGGCCCAGCCCACCAACGGCAGGGGCGTCTTCTTCCCCTGGCCAGCAGAGCACGCCTCTGCGTGGCGTGCATGCCGCAGCACGCCGGCCAACTCCTGCTTCGCCGTGGCGGCCCCCTGGCCCCTAATTCCTCCGCGTGGACGCCTGGAAGCCCCAGCTTCCCTTTCCCCCTCCTTCGTCTCCCTCGCACGAACCCGTAGCCCTAGCCGAGAACCGCCGGAGCACCGACGAGGTTTAGCGCGGCCACCGAGCTCCTTCCGGCGAGCCAAGGTGTCTACGAGGATCCCCGACGACCACCAGTTCGAGACGCTGCTTCAATTTGGGACAAGACGCAGCAGACGCGACGTTCACCTTGCGACTTCGGCGCCGGCCGCCGACGACCCCGAGCTCTAATTCGCCGCGTCCAGCTTCTTCCCGGCCGTCCCGAGCTCTCCTTCGAGTTCAGGTGAGAACGAGCTTCTTTTCCCCCCATCCGCGCTTCTTCCATTGCCCCCTGCCGCTTTCCGCCATGACCAGAGGCTCCGGCCGCCGCTTCCCGTCGTCGTAGCCGTGGCCCAGGGCCTCCTCGAGGTCCCCGGTGTGCTCCAGGAGAAGCGCACGAGCGCAAGGCACGATACCGTGCCTCCATGTCCCTCCCCCGTGGCCGGAATCGCCACTCCGGCGAGCGCCGCCGTGGCCCAAGCCACCGACGTTTAGCCGCCGGCCATTAGGCCTTAAACCAGCTCCTAATCCCCCCCTTCTCTCTCTGACAGTGGGCCCAACCCCTTATTTAAACTGGGTTTATTTTAAACAGAGGGATAATAACCCCCTCTCTCACTGACAGCCAGGACCCACTGGTCGCCCCCCCCTTGCATCATGCTGACGTCTTAAAGAATTAAAGAAATTCAGTAAATTCCAGAAAATGTCTGAAACTTTTTAAAAAATCATAGAAAATTCATTTTAACTCCAAATTTAACATATAATATATGAAAAATTATCAGGAGAAAATCCTCTATCCAAATTTCCAACTTTCAGCTATGTTGGAGTTGATCTTAAAAAGGGATCAGTAGCTTTTGCTATGTGGTTTAATTGGATTTAATTCAAAATTATTTCAATTGCTATTCCAACTTCAAACTTTGAAATGCACCACACATCACTTGTACTTCAGAAGAATTTCACACATATGATCACTTGGTTTACAATGAACAAAGTTTAGCAAATGCAAGTTGAACTAAATTGAATAACATTTTGAGTTTGAATTTGAATTCACTTTTCAAATCAACTTCAATTAACATGTGGCAATTCAAACATAGGTCACATCAGCACCTTGCGATGCTTTGTTTTGCATATTGAATGTGCATTGTATTATCTTGATTGTGCTTCACTTCCCGTGCTTCGGTGATTGCTTCTTCTCGGTAGAGTTGATCTCGGAGATGAGTTCAACCTCACGTCAGAAGAGTGTTACATAGTGATCGTCAGCAAGGCAAGCACCCCCTCTTTGATCATGTCGATAAAATCCCAGTTCCCTCTCATTCTCGCAAATGCATGTTTAGGATGTCACCATGATACGTTCTACCGCTAGTTGAACCCATTCCTTTGCATGACCTATCATTTTGTCACAGTAGTAAGCAAACCACAATCCTAGCAGATGTAGGAATTGGTTGATATCATGTGGCACCTGCAACTGTTACAGCTTATTGCATGCTTAGAGTTGTTACCTGAGGCTACTTTGATGTGAGTCGGGATGGTAGTGATCATGTGAATGATGGTGGTAACGTGTTGGTGAATCTACCCTAAACAAAGGTGAACGATGAGAGGCTGTGTAGGAGTACACAGTGGGTTGTCTCGTTGAACACTTCCTTAGGCCCGAGTTCTTGTGTTGTTATCCAAGACAAAGAGTACGACCACACATTGGGCTCACTGACCCCTCTCGGCCTAGTACCTCACCCCGGACCTGTCCGGGAGTCGCAAGTAGTTCGCCCTTTAACGATCTCAAGCAGGTGGAACCAAGGTAAGTGGTTGGCGTAGGTTGTTGGCACGTTGAATCAAGTGATCATGATCGAGTTGAGCTTGATGGCGGTCATACAACGTTTGAGTCCGCATCGGAAAAATCGGCCGGATTCCTATTGTGGTCCCAAGTCAAATAGGCGACTCCCTAGGACTAGAGATGGTGCCGTGAGTGAAGTGTCGTGGCAGCTTCCTCGCCGGTACTCACTTGAAGGGTCCATCCCCAGGCGGTAACTGATGAGGCGTGTGTGTAGCAGTACACCCCTACAGGGTTAATGAACTATTCGAATAGCCGTGTCCGCGGTTATGGACTACTTGGAGACCTTTACTTGATCATAGATAACTTGAACTGGATACTTGTAAAACACACCAAGATAAGTGTGAGTGTTGTGGCGTGCTTTCTCGTGGGGAAGTCGAGGAAGGCACCATAATGGAGTATTGCTTGGAGACTGTTACTTGGACTCGTGTACGTTCTTACCTCTCTCTGGTACTCGTAGTTCAGGATTAGCCAAGTCAAAGCTGGCACTTCTGCAAGTGAAACCCCACCTCCCTTTGCCTTGATACATGTGCATGAGTAGTATAGTTCATATGTAAGTCTTGCTGAGTACGACTTTGTACTCACGTTTGCTTATTCTATGTTTTAGAGACGAGACCACTGACCCTGATGGTGGCCTCTACCTCGAGCTCGACGTGGACCAGGTCGTATAGTTCCAGGCAGAAGCCTGTGCCCTTCGGAGGGTCGTTGTATTTTCTTTCGGGCTTCTTAAGCCATTTGTTAAACTTGTCTTTACTAAGACATAATTTGCTTCCGTTGATGTTTGATGTAATGTTGGATCACAGTCATGTGATCTCTGCTTGTAATAAAACTATTATGTCTGCTCTGTTTAGCAGAAGTTATAAAGACTGAGTTTATAGAGTTCATGTTGTGATTACCTGCTGTTTACACTGGACATGTATGCTGCGTGTATGATTATAACATGCATGTCTTAGTGTGGGGTTCGATAGCTTAGTTGTGTTCTTGCCGGCGGTCTTTTATACACCAAGTGGCCCTTAGATGTGCGCAGCTTGGGGCATCGCGATGCGATTGCTCGTAACTCTGTCACGTGGCACACTTTGTTGTATGATTGAGCCCGCCTGAGATCCCGACTAAGTGATCGGGCTGGAGTAAGTCTATGTAAGGGTTATGATTCAATCGATAACATGGTTCAGGCGACTTGTCTATTAGTATGGGATTCACCACCCATAAGCATTTAGACTTGTGAGCGGACGATGAGGACCCATCTCAGTTGATCATCCGGCCTGGATGGGATGCCCCTCACGTTCGATGCTTACCGAGAGTGATCTGTGCTTGGCCTTGTCTTCTTAGACATGTTGGTACGGCTCTCGGCTCTCCATGTGATTGCATTGTGACCGGAATTACATACGCTAACCCCGGGTCCCGATAGAGAGATAGTTTCTTTGTTTGCTAGATAAATAGTAACATCAATCTCCTCAAGTTCACAGTGTAAAATCTTACCCATGATCTCCTGATAGAGTAAATAAGGAATAGCGCTAGCACTGGATCCCAAATCGCATAGCCCGTAATAATTGTGATCTCCTATTTTGTCAGATACAACTGGTGTACCCGAAATTGGGTTTTTATTCTTGGTAGTAACAATGTTATTTGAAATAGCACAAATGTTTATAATGGAATCTGAAACATCATTAGTAACTAAATCATTAACCACCACAACTTGAGGATCGAACTTGATCAGGTCCTCAGGTTCGTCAATTCTTCTCTCACTTTTGTTTCTATGCCTGTCACAAAAGAGTGTTGCCTTATCCCGATGGGAAAAGGGAGCTTTTCATATAAAACTGCAGGAAGAATAGGGTCAGCAACATGAATATCAACAGGAAATTCTTTAAAGGGTTTACGATACTGATCCTTCTGCTCCTTAGAAGAGTCAATGTGATAGGCAAAGTTCTTACAAAAATCAATCATTAGCTGGGAATCAAGACCTATCTTAGAGAAAAAGGTATTAAAGTAATCAATTTTCACATATCTCTCAATATAATCATGCTCATAACTTATAGCGGGTTCAATACATTTATCGATTTCCCAGTCTTCAGTGTTCTTCTAGATCCTCTCAATAAGATCCCATCTTTCTTCAACGCTTTTTTTTGGAATACCCCATTAGAGGAGGCATCCAACATCTCCCTATCCTGACGAGGAAGCCTGGCATATAAATTTGTAAGTATAATATCTTTGGAGAATTCATGAATAGGACATTTGAACGTTAGGGACTTCAGTCTCCCCCAAGCTTGAGCTATGCTCTCTCGGTCACGAGGCCAAAAGTTATATATGGTGTTCCTGTCTCGATGAATTTCGTGAAGAGGATAAAACTTTGTTTAAAAAAGAGACATAAGCTCTTTCCAATTAAGCAAATGTGAGTTATCGACGAGCTTATACCAATCTGAAGCTTTATCTATAAGTGATACGGAGAATAATTTCTTCATAACAAAATCCCTTGACACACGTACAAGCTTGAATAATGAACATAGTTGTGATAAATATAGCAGGTATTCACTTGGATGTCTGTCTCCTGCATAACGATTAGCCAAGACATAATTGATAATACCAGTTGGTAATTTGTAAGGAACAATTTCAGTAGGGGTAGGAGTGACCACCACAGTTGCGGGGCGTTTCCCCATAAGCAATGAACCAAGAGTAGAGGTGCCCAACAGGAAAAAGAGCAGCAACAGCAAAACAAAAATATAAAAACTCCCTTACCAGCTTCACTTACTAATAGCGCTACGCTCCCCGGAAACGATGCCAGAAAACAGTACTTGATGACCCTCAACTGTAGGGGATCGATTGTAGATTTTTCGATAAATAAGAGTGTCGAACCCAACGAGGAGCAGAAGGTATTGGTAAGTGACTTTGTCAAAGAAATAACTGAAGGCATTGAAAGATAGCTTTTTAGGGATTTTCAGTATAAGCAACAAGAAGGTAAAAGCAAGCAAAATAAAATACACTGAGGAGTAACGAGTGGCCCAATACTTTTGAGCAAAGGATAGGCCTAGCAACTAAACATATGAAGTCTAAAGTGTTCTTGAGGACTCACGGGAGAAATAGTCACGTGCTTTCGCCATACTCCGTATCGATACTATGTGCTGTGTTGATAAGTGTTGAGTGGGTGGATCTATGATAGTACACCTTCTAGACTAAGACAAGTGCACTCTTATGATTAAACATCTTGCAAGCATCCGCAAATACAAGATAGTAATTAAGGAAATTCCTAACCATAGCAATATGATCAATGATCCATTATTCCCTTGTGCAAAAGCGTGCAAAGTGGGGTTCAGGTTTCTGTCACTCCGGAAACCCACCGTAATCATTCTTTGTACACAATGCATTCCCCTAGATCCTTAATAAGGAGAAGTGTTGAGTGTTCAACTCACACAACACCACGAGGAAAATAACAACACAACTTAAATATCGATCAACACATATTACTTCAACATCATATGAATACTAGCAACTAGACTTCTCACATGTCCTCAAGAACTAAAGTAACTATCCACAAGACATAAAAGAGATCATGATCAGAGGGGATAAATAGATGATAAACAATCTGGACACAATGATATTTCTCCAACAAAATTCTATAGCATTCATCACACGGTAGCAATCAACACTGGTAGAGTAGAGAGGATAGATAGTATGGATTACAATAAAATTTAGAATTGTGAGGTGAGATGGGATGAAGATGGAGATGGTGCTGATGTTGGGGATGATGTTGATGATGATATCGATGATGCCCGTGACGATGGTGATGATGATGGCGATGATCTCCCCTTCCGCGAGGTGGTCTCCCCGGCGGAATCTGCCCGCCAGAGATGTCTTTTCTTCTCTGTAGGTTTCCCCCATGCAGCGGTGGCAGAATTCGCGAAACTCCTCTTGTTTTAGGGTTTTCGGATGACGGAGAATAAATAGGCCAAAGGGGGAAGCCGAGGTGGCCGTGTGGGCCCCTGGTGCCCTGTGGGCGCGGCCAGGGGGCTGGCCGCCTGGGCCACTGGTGCCCCCCCTGGTCAGCCCCAGGTGACCCTGGGTCACTTTTGACGTGTAAATTTTGATTTTTATTTTTGTGGAATTTTTCTGACAACTTCACTGTTGAAAAATTTTCGAGGTTCAAAAAGTTGCGAAACTTTCTGAAAATTTGAAGCAGTGGTTAGAAAAGGGAAACTTCAAAAACTTAAAAACATGGTACATCAAAGAGAACAAAAGCTAAAGAAAATAAAAACATAACAAACTCCACCTTTTACCTATATAAAACATGCTAGCTAGCAAGGTTGATCAAGTCTTACCAACAAACCGGAGATATATAGAGCAGAAAGTCTCGCCTCTTATGAAGTGATCATTGTACCTTAACTTTAATGCACTTGTAGAGGACAATCCCATTCTCCAATCTGCACGGTCTCGATATTCTCTATAGAGTTAAGGCCATGCCTTTTGTCCATCTTCTTCGAAAAATACACCGTGTGTTCTTTACCATCAATGTTGAAGGTGACCTTTACTTTATTGCAATCAATAATAGCACCCGCAGTGTTGAGAAAAGGTCTACCAAGTATAATGGACATGCTCCCATCCTTGGGCATGTCAAGCACAACAAAATCTGTAAGGATTAAACAATTGGAAGCTTTAACAGGAGCATCCTCACAAATACCAATCGGGACGGCTGTTGACTTGTCAGCCATCTGAAAAGAGATATTTGTAGGGACTAGTTTATCTAAACATAGACTCTTATAAACAGAAAAAGGCATGACACTCACTCTTGCTCCGAGATCACATAAAGAAGTTTTGACATAATTATTCTATAAGGAGGAAGGAATGGTGGGTATACTTGGATCACGAAGCTTCTCAGGAATCTTGCCACTGAAAGAGTAGTTAGCAAGCATAGTAGATATTGCCTCATTATGAACTTTTCTTTTATTAGTAATAATATATTTCATATATTTTGAGTAAGGAGGTAGCTTGATAGTATCAGTCAAAGGAATTTGAAGAAAAAGAGGTTTCATCCATTCACAAAATTTATTATAATGCTCTTCTTCTTTGGTTTTGAGAGACTTACCTGGAAAGGGCATGGGCTTCTGTACCCATGGTTCTCTTTCCTTCCCATTTCTTCTTGCGAGGAAGCCTTCTATAGTATATTTCTTGCGTTTATCGGGTGCTTCTTGTTCTCGCACCTCGACAGGATCATTCTTCACCTTATCTATTTCGGGATCAGCGCCGACTTCAGTCTCAGCGTTGGAGGTAGATATGTTGTTAGGATCAACAGAAGGTTGTTCACTTGTAATAGGATCATTGGAGTTGTCATCTTCCTTGTGTTTCTTCTTCTTCTTCTTCTTCTGCTTATTCTTTGGAGAGCTAACAATTTCTTCTTCCTGTATTTGAGAATCTTGCTCGATCCTCTTTGGATGCCCCTCTGGGTAGAGAGGGTCTTGGGTGTGTGTTCCACCCCGAGTCTTTATACCATAGGCATGTATATACTGTTTGGCATTAATAGAAAGCACATCTTTTTGCACATTAGAAATTTGTTCAAGCTTAGTTTGAACCAGATGAAAATTCTTAACAAGAAATTTAAAATCATTAACTGTTCTACCTAGAACATCAAGTAAACTTTTGATAGCAAGGGAATTATCATGCAATTGACTTTGTATCCTCTCATTAAAATGGTTTTGCTTAATCATAAAATTATCAAGCTCATCTAAACATTTGTTAGGAGGCTTACCTTTAGGGATGTCACTTTCATTGAAATCTAAAAGAGAGTGTACCTCTACCAAGGGAGGGTGAGTAGTAAGCTCACACAACTTCTCAGTAGGAGGTAGATTCTTCACGCCTTCAACTTTAATACCTTTCTCCTTTATAGAATTCTTTGCTACTTTCATATCTTTGGGGATTAAGACAAGCATGCATCTCTTCTTTGGTGGTGGAGGTGGTTCAGGGACGGACCAATCTTCGTGGTTCTTGGCAATCTTTCCCATTAATTCTTCAGCATTGTCCAGTGTTATTTCCCTGAAAACACAACCATAACAACTATCCAGATAGGAGATGGATTCATCGGTTAGACCAGCATAAAATATATCAAGTAATTCATTCTTATGGACTCCATGTCCTAGTCTAGCCTGAATTAAAGTGCAATACCTCCCCCAAGCTTTAGGGAGGCGCTCATCCTGCAACTTTTTAAAGTTATAAGTTCTTTGTAAAGCAGCATGTTGCATATGAGATGGAAAGTACTTATCAACAAAAGATTGAGATAAATCCCGAGGACTTTGAATAGAACCATGCTTTAGCGTCTTCCTTCAAAGAGAAAGGAAAAATCTTAGACACATGAAAGTTTCATATCCTCTCATAAATAGTAAACAAGCCACCTAACTAAGTGAGTTTGGTCAGGTGTGCTATAGCATGATCATTTTCTCTGTCATAAAAGGGGTTAGCTTCATGTCACACCCCAATTTTTATGCTAAATTTTAGGGTAAACAAAAACTTTGCTTTGTTTGATTTCTATGCCCTGTCTTTCCATGCTGGATAATTCTTTACCTTATGTTGTTGTCTTGCCTTGGCTAAAAAGGAAAAAATCAACCTAAGTAGTAGTATAAACTCACAACACCAATTTTCAAACAACCAGACTTAGTCACCCATAATAATTGGTGTCAATAAAATGGCTCCCAAATAAATATTTGTCTATACGGAAATTAATTATTTAAATAACTAAAAATACCTATATAGAAGAAAGTATTTAATAAAAATATTTCAAAACTGCTAATTGATTAATTTCTATTAATATAATAGTAATAATAATCTTAAAGTCAATAAAAATTCCCTAAAAATTCCAAATAAATTAGAATAATACCCTTGGAGTTTATAAAGTATTTAGAAGGTTCAAATTTGAAATTTTGTTTCAAAATTTAGATAAAACCAGATTTAGAACTGGGCAACCTAACTAAATCAGTGCAGCTTAAAAAAAGGGAAACCTAGCCTTCTGGGCCGCCGCCCATCTCCCCTATCCCTAAACTGCACCCCTCTCTCCAGCCCACCCTCATGTTGGGAAACGTAGTAGAAAACAAAAAATTTCGGCCTACGAATCAAGAACCCAAGATCATCCATGAAGATTGCATCCAAGGTTTTAGGTCATGGCTCACCAACCGATGTAGAGGAAGTAGAGTTGGTGAAGACCGTCGGTGCAGATCCCCGCAACTAGGAATTTCAATGACCTCCCAACCTCGAGGATATTGATCCCTCGAACCGTCCCGCGATCTAGTCCCACGAACAAGCTCCTCGAAGAAGTGTCGAAGGTACGAACCCTCCATTAGTATCCACACATCCCGTAGCAGAAATCCAGCAACGCTCCGCCGTCCAGAGATGAACGTCACCGAGAAAACTAGAGGGAGAAAACCCTAACGGATTCCGATCTAGAACAACGTCTAAACCGGGGTCTAATTGTGGAGCAACGGGGTTTAGAGGAGGGAGGGTGGCGCATAGGCCTTGGGGACAAGTTGTGCTGCGCCCCCACCCCTCCCCCACATTATATAGGTGGACAAGAGGCCCTTGGGGCGCAATAAGGGGGGTGGAGAGTCAAACTTGGACTCCCAAACCTCCCAAACCTTCCCACGGGAAACCTGCCATATTGGAGAGTTGGACTTCCCACCTGGAGGGGGATTCCGTCCCCTTGGTGCGCCCCCACCCCTTGGCCGGCCAGGGCAGCCTAGGTAGCTTGACCCCCAAGGCTAGGGGCGTGGGTAGTGGGTGGTACTGCCCGGAAACTTCTGGAACCTTCCAGAAGCTTCCAGGACCTTCCGGGACCTTCGGGGATCGTTTCGGGACATTCCGGAACCTTCTGGAGCACTTCCAGGACCTTTCGGGACCGTTCTCGGACGTTCTGGAGCCATCCGGATAGTTTACAAGACCATTCGAGTTACAGTTTAAGCCAACCGATGACCGCGATGGTTGTCGGGACGCCCAGCGATTATCCGGAAACTATTCCGGTTGATCCAGGACTTCCCCAGTATCATTCTCATATGTTCCGGAATCACCTGGGACTACTCCAGAGTGATCAGGACATATCCTTAATACCCAGAACTACTTCTGGTGCCCTTATGAACTATTCCATAAATCCATGGAACTACTTCCGGTACCCGTATGAACTATTCTACTTTGGTTCCACTAAACCTTCTACCATTCCAGCATTCTAACAGACTACTGGTCGTTAAGTGTGTGACCCGATAGGTTCGGTATAATGCGGACATGACTCAGAACATCTTCCGGACATAGGTCAACAGCCTTTTGTCAATAGCCAATAATCAACAGCGGAGCCATGGACACCCATGTTGACTCCCGCGCATACACGAAGAAACTTCGAGTGAACCATTATGTTTAGTCATGTACCATTCCCTTTGCTTCGTGATATATGACAAAGTTAGAGGAGAGATGTTTGGCACCCATGTGTAACAACTTCTTGAACTCAAGCCACTCGTTATCCTCTTTGCTCGTTTGTCTCTATTTCTTGTTATTGTATTCTGGTATCCCCGTGATTAAATCACAATGCGTCTGGCTAGACTAGAATGGATACCGTCATACCGAGTGGGCCCAATGTCGGGACCCGGGGTTAGCGTATGCAAGTCCCGCTACGACATAGTCATATGGAGAGCCGAGAACCGTACCCACTTTTCTAAGCAGACAAGGCCAAGCACAAAACGTTCTCGGAAAGCATCGTACGTGAGGGGCATCCCATCCAGGCCGGATGATCAACTGAGATGGGTCCTCATCGTCCGCACACAAGTCTAATGATATGGGTGATGAACTGCCATATTCACAGACAAGTCGCCTCAACCATACTATCGACTATCTCATAACTCTTACATAGACTTACTCCAGCCCGATCACTTAGTTGGGGTCTAGGGCGGGCTCGATCATACCACAAAGTGTGCACGAGACGGAGTCTCGAGCAATCGCATCGCTATGCCCCAAGCTGCGCACATCTAAGGGCCATTTGGTGTATGAAAGACCGCCAGCCAGATCACAACTAAGGTCTCGAAAACCCATACAAATACATGCATGTTATAAACATACATGCAGCACACATGCCTTGTATGAACAGCAGGTATCATTGCAATTCTCTACAAAGTATACATTTTATTGATAACTCTTATAGAGTGCACACAGAGATCAAAAGTATGTGATCCAACATTACAAGAACAAGCGGAAGCAAAGTATGTCTGAGTACAGGCAAGTTTAACAAATGGCTTAATGTGACGCCCCCAAAATCAATCCGTGTACAGTAATCATACACGCAGGGTACATGGCTGAGATTAGGGTGCCACGGTGAGCATATCACAGCAAAACACTAAACACAAAAGGATAAACCAATATGTTACAAGATAAGGGGTCACACGGACCCGAATACATAAGTTATACAAGCCATAATATCTGAGTACAGACATAGTTAGTCAAGTTTTGCCTTAAGAAGGCTAGCACAAATAACATCAGAGATACAGATCGAAAAGGCAAGGCCTCCTGCCTGGGAGCCTCCGAAACTACTCCTGGTCCTGGTCAGCGGGGGTCTCGACGTAGTAGTATCCACCTCCGGGGTACTCCTGCTCCTGGGCTCCAACGTCGACTGCAGCGGCCGATCAGGCAAAAGATAAAGGGGGAAATAAAGCAAAGGTGAGTATCTAGCATACCCGCGAGTCTTACGTCCGCTACTAAGCATTATGCACTGTATCAACGGAAAGAGGAGGCTGTATATAGTGGACTGAAAGATAGAAATCCAGAGCAAGGGTAAGAAGCTAGGCCTATCGAAGACTAGCATCTTCCGACGATGTCTTGCAGCATGAGGTAAGAATCAGCCAACAGTTTATATAAAGAAATAAAGTAACAATGAAGCAGAAGTTGCTGCAACATTGAATAATATAAGTTGTAATGATTAATAATAAGAATGCCTCCGAGTTCCCTTCCTCGACTCCCTGCGAGGGAGAAGACCCGGAACCATACAGTTTAATAGTAGTAGTTTCTAATGGTAAGATCCAGCTTCAGCATAAAGCGTCCTATTACCGTGGACACGGCTATTCGAATAGATTAATCTTCCCTGCAGAGGTGCACTGGTGTTACTCTACGGCGCTCGGATATCCAGGGTGGCGGGAACCTTGTTAGGGAACGCTCCACCAAAGCTATCCGACACAAAGTAGCCCATCCTTCGGCAATCAACAGAGAGGTCATCCGCCGGACTATATCCTATGTACGTCGGGCTTTGGACCCTAACCCGAACGTACTCCTGCACGCTGCGTGACTGGCTGGTGAAGCAAAATCAAAGCAAAAAAAAATACACCGCTCGAGAAAGAGAAGACAACACCACTTCCCGGCAATCAGCCCGCGGTACTGCTGACGTTTGAAGACCCTCAAACGAGACTACGATGCAGGGGAGCCCACACTCCTCGTCCCACGTGTAGGTAGTGCGTACAAGCCAAAATGCTACTCAAGACATCCGACGAACCATTTAGCATTTTAATTAACCTGCGTGACAACCGTTATCTGTAACAGCCCAGTTTTTAGAAAAATCAAATTTTTTTGTTTTCGGTGTGAATGGTTTGATTGTCTGATTTGTTTGCGGTGTTTGCATCCCCGATTTATCGATCGACGATTATTTCCCCCCCTCTTATCTCGTACCGGACGGAGACCGACCCTTGCCACCCTGACACTCGACCTTTGCGACACCGGGTTTCACCCGATCACCGTCGCAAAAACCGCACGTGACCAGCCGCAGCCAACGGAACGAAAACCCCGTTTAATAATTAAACGAGATATTTCTTTTAGCGCGCCGGAAAGAGTTTTCGGAACGGTTCCAGCGCGAGGTGAACGCCTCCGGCTCGACGCACCGATCGCGCAGTTCGAAGTCTTACCCGAATCGGAGGTACTGCGGACCCCCGGCGGTCAGAAACGTGAGCACCGCGCGCGCGAGAGAAAAACCGGAGATGTTTTTGCAAACTGCCAGCCACCGGGGCTATATAAAGACCACCACACTCCCACCTCTTTCTAGGGTTTCCCTAGCCCGAATATGCAGCCACACCCCTGTTTTACCCCAATTTTCGCAGCAGTTCCAGCCCAGCAGATCTGGACCGTCAGATCGCCCGATCTGACGGCCGAGATCGCCACCAGCCTCTCTCCTCTCCCGTGCCATGCCCGTGGAGGCACCTTACCGCCGCCTCTCGCCTCCGGCCAGCAGGCCACGGCAGCCGGAGCTTCCCCGCCGGCTCCCCTCCTCCTCCCGCGGCCTTCCTCTCCCTCCCCTCTCTTTCCCCCTTCTCCCTCTCATCCTCTCTCTCTCTCTGTGATGCAGCAGCAGGAGCCCGGCCGCCATGGCCTTGAACCTCGAGCTCGGAGGCCCCCCTGGATCCGCGCCGTGCCGCCCCTAGGAACCACGCCGGCGGCCAGATCCGGCCTTCCGCGCCCGACCCCCTCGCCTCCAGCCTCCTCCGCTGCCTCTCGTCGCCGGTGGCCGGCGCGCCACCGGGCAAGCGCCGCCGCCGCGCCCCTCCATGGCTCGGGAGGAGCCCGTTCCCCCGTCTGCTGCTTCGGCCAGGCTGGGCTGCCTGGTCCACCGCGGCCCACCTGCTCCTAGGCCGGCCTCCTCACCAGCACAGGCCCAGATGGGCTCAGCCCATGGGTGAGGGCCTGCCCCTTTTTTTATCCAGTCTTTTTTTTTCTTTTTTCAAACCCATGCGAATTTTGCTAAGTGCTGATAAAACTGTGTGCTGATTCGATTCCGCGTTGACGATAGCAAGCGATCTGTAGCCCGGATGACTTCGCGCCCAAAAGACGAATTGTTTAGAATTGCGTGTACTTTAATAAATCTTTTGTGAGCATTTGCATTTGAGCTCATCTTCATTGTGTAATTGTGTGCTGAACAGGGCATGAGGCCGTTAAACTGCTACTTTTCCTGTTAGATGCTGCTGTTATTATTTTGTTGCAACTTTGCATGATGATTGTAACAAATCCATGAGGCCTATTGCATTGATTCCTTTTGCGTTGCGTTAAGCAATGTTTCTAATTCAGTTTCATGTATTCACATGCCATATTTGCTTGTTGCATCATGTTTATATCTTGCTCCAAAGTAGCTATCCTGATGTTATTGTGCTGCTATTGTTGAAACTGTTATTTTGTTGCAACTTCGGTTGACGAGTGTGTCGCGACCGTTTATCGGAATTGAGTGATTCCAATTGCATTTTGTTAAGCATCATGTCTAATTTCATCCCATGTATTGTTATGTCATGTTGCTGCACTTTTGCATATAGATTTACCCCTGTTTATACAGCATGTGTGCATAACTTGTCTTGCTTATATCTTTTTAACCGTAACTCCGTTTGGTGTGTTCTTTATATGTAACTTGATTAGTTTTTCGTGTTCTTTGTGTTTATGCTATTGTTTGCTGTTTTTAACCAACCCAAAATATGGTTTAGGACAGAACAGTACCAAATGTTTTAATCATCGTGCGGCACTTAGTGTTATGCCATGTTTAGGTTGTGCCTCACTTAAATTAACTAGCATAGATAGTTTACATTGTGCTTCACCTCTTGCCATGTTTGTGTGCTATGCCATGCTTGCTTGAGTTGCCATGTTAATAACCGTTGTTTGGTCACCTGTAGCTAAGAAACTTGAACCACCGTAAACGTGTGGTATTCGTCGTGTGTGACGAGTACTCCACTTAAACCGTTAGTAACCGTTCTCGACGATAGATCCGTATCACGTTGCCGTGCCTTGTGTTGTCTCTTTGATCTTGTATTGCTCCGTAGTAATAGTGATGCATCGTTGATTTCTTTCCAGTGTTTACCCTCTTGTGTGCTTCCGCGGGTACCTCTCGGAGACGACGCGAGCGTGCGATCAACTACACCTTCGGAACCCGACTTATCAACAGGCAAGGACTATACATTACTTACGATCCATTCTATTTCAACCAACGGTTTGCATGCTAGTCTAGGTTAGGTTCGATGTTTGACCCTACCACATGTTTACAGCCTCTTTCAAACCGATACAGCCATGTCCCTTCCCAGCAAACCTTGTACTGCTATGTTACTATTGCTCGTTGCTCAGCCCCTGCTTAGTATGCATGCTTAGGATGCTACGATGTTACCCTGTTACACTTTGGGTTGGGATATCACCTTATTATATTATTGTTGATGATATGATTATTATAATGTTGACTATATTCGACGAAGGATGGAATGTCCAGGCTATCCCGCCCCGACGCTTTGTTCCATTCGAGTCACCTAGGATCCGAGTTCCGGGTATTGGTTTTAAGACTGAGCGTGCCTAACCGCGTGGGGATTTTATGGGGTCCCATTTTCTTACCTATCTAGCTTCAAACATTTCTAGTGGTGGCCCAAGCTGATTTACCATTTGAAAACCATGCATATATGCCTGTCGGGTAGCTTCTGGCAGACATCCTTTAAAATAACCCGGACCAGTGAGAACATAGTTCCCTTGCTGGCCCACTTTGTCCGGCTGAGGACCCGGTTTCCCATGTGTGATTAACCGGCTATTCAAACCTGCGACAGACAGTAGAGACCAGATCGAGAGAGCGGCCGGCTCCTGAGATGGATGTCGACTCACCGGGGGCCACCCGGATTTGTTCGTTGTTAGATAGAGGGACCTGTCGTTTCGGATCTCTTGGAACTAAATCATAAAATGGTTTCCTGTGATGGGTAGCAACGGAGAGTGATGAGCGTGCGTGTGGAGCCTCGTAATGGGCAGTTGGTACACCCCTGCAGGGTTAAATCTTTTCGAGAAGCCGTGTCCACGGTTATGGACGACTTGAGACCTACTCCTTGTTCATATACAACAACAGCTGAGATAATTTTAATATAACTTGATCAACGTGTGTGTGCCTTGACTTCTTCTTCTTCGTTGGGATGCAAAGAGGAGGACAAGGATAGGATAGGTGTTATGGTTGCGTAGTATGTGGATAGCAACACTTGTTGGAGGCAATTCCTCATCGAATGCTTGGCTTCTTATCTTACTCTCTAGATCGTTAGCCACTTCATAAATGCTAGTGCGGCGGCAACCTCACCACTTACCCCTTCCTTACCGTAAACTACTAGTTGTCCTAGAATGATGAGTGATGAAGTCCTTGCTGGGTCAGATGACAACTACAGTCGGATGCTGAGTACCTCTATACTCATGATACTATCCCCAAACTCTTTTCAGGGTTCTGATCGACAACAGGTATGGTGATTGACATTTCACGTGGAGACTCGACGACGA
This sequence comes from Bromus sterilis, assembly GCA_950022295.1. Lineage (NCBI taxonomy): Eukaryota > Viridiplantae > Streptophyta > Magnoliopsida > Poales > Poaceae > Bromus > Bromus sterilis. The sequence goes on along the minus strand of OX465596.1, from coordinate 262,029,423 downwards.
CTAGTTAGGCGGATCCCGGCGGAGGGCCTGGACCCGTGTGGTTATGGGATCGATGTTTTTCTCTTTGCCACTAGGCATTTGTTTGTAGTCTGTACTCAGACATGTATCTTCCGCTGTTGTATTGTATTAAGGCAGTTGTATGCCGCTTGTATGAGTTGTTGTATCATGTATCTGTAATGTTGTGATATCATGTTGGAAATCTGGGGCATATGGCTTTGTCATATGTCGCGGTGGTACCGATATGTGCTTCTTCCCCGGATCTGGGTGGAAACACCTAGATCTGGAACAGTACCGCATATCGGGCCTTACATTATCGTTGCCTCGACTTAACCGACCCGCGGTCAACGACAGCAGTCAGGTCCACCAGTACATCGGTGCCTGCCCTGTCGTCCCACCAAGTCACTGCGGTTACCAACAAGGTGAACCGTCTCCTTACCTTGTCTCGCGTGTGCTCTTTGTAGAGCTCGACTTTCGTGGTTTGGTAACTCTCACGTGATACGAACAGGGGCCAAGCACGCCAGTAACGTCGGTCGTACCCTCCCAGTCATTCCCGACAATATACCTCTCGCGGGCACCGTTGGGTCGCCCGACTTCTTATCTTTAAGGATGTAAGGCCCGATATGCGGTACTGTTCCAGATCTAGATGTTTCCGTCCAGATCCGGGGACGAAGCGCATATCGGTCCCACCGTGACATATGACCAAGCCATATGCCTCGGATTTCCAACATGATATCACAACATTACAGATACAAGGATACAACATCTCATACAATCGGCATACAACTGCCTTAAACATAATACAACAACGGAAGATATATGTCTAGGTACAGACTACAATCAAATGCCTACTAGCAAAGAGAAAACATCGATCCCATAATCACACGGGTCCAGGCCCTCCGCCGGGATCCGCCTAACTAGTCGTCGTTGAGTCTCCACGTGAAACGTCGGTCACCATACCTGTTGTCGATCAAGAACCCTGAAAAGAGTTTGGGGGTAGTGTCATGAGTACAGAGGTACTCAGCATCCAACTGTCGTGGTCATCTGACCCAGCAAGGACTTCATCACTCGTCATTCTAGGACAACTAGTAGTTTACGGTAAGGAAGGGGTAAGTGGTGAGGTTGCTGCCGCACTAGCATTTATGAAGTGTCTAACGATCTAGAGAGTAAGATAAGAAGCCAAGCATTCGATGAGGAATCGCCTCCAACAAGTCTTGCTATCAACTACTACGCAAACATAACACATATCCTATCCTTGTCCTCCTCTTCGCATCCCGACGAAGAAGAAGCAGTCAAGGCACACACACACGTTGATCAAGTTATATTAAGATTATCTCAGTTGTTGTTGTCTATGAACAAGGAGTAGGTCTCAAGTCGTCCATAACCGTGGACACGGCTTCTCGAAAATATTTAACCCTGCAGGGGTGTACCAACTGCCCATTACAAGGCTACGCACGCACGCCCATCTCTCTCAGTTTCTACCCATCACAGGAAGCCATTTTATGATTTAGTCCCGAGAGATCCGAAACGACAGGTCCCTCTAACTAACAACTTACAAATCCGGGTGGCCCCCGGGGAGTCGACACCCAACACAAAAGCCGGCCACGATCTCGGATCGGACTCTTCCGAATGGCTAAGGTCGGGGTTAGCCTCACCTATATAACAGGGGACTTCCCTAGCTCACCAGTGTGGACCAACAAAGGAACTCTGTCTCTGCTGGCCCATGTTGTTTTAAAACCACTTGCTGCAGACCAGTTACGCACACGGTTTCAAATGGTAAATCATCTTGGGCCACCTCTAGAAATGTCTGAAGCTAGGTAAGTAAGGAAAGGGGACCCCATAAAATCCCACACGCGGTTAGGCACGCTCAGTCTTAAAACCAATACCCGGAACTCGGGTCCTAGGTGACTCGAATGGAACAAAGCGTCGGGGCGAGATAGCCTAGACCTTCCATCCTTCGTCGAGTATAGTCAAAATTATAATAATCATATCATCAACAACAATATAATAATGTGATATCCCAAACCAGAAGTAACAGGGTAACATCGTAGCATCCTAAGCATGCATACTAAGCAGGGGCTCAGCAACCAGCAATAGTAACATAGTAGTACATGGTTTGCTGGGTGGGGACATGGCTGTATCGGTTTGAAAGAGGTTGTAAACATGTGGTAGGATCAAACATCGAACCTAACCTAGACTATCATGCAAACCGCTGGTTGAAATAAAATGGATCATAAGTAATGTATAGTCCTTGCCTGTTGATAAGTCGGGTTCCGAAGGTGTAGTTGATCGCAAGCTCGCATCGTCTCCGAGAGGTACCCGCGGAAGCACACAAGAGGGTAAACACTGGAAAGCAATCAACGATGCATCACTATTACTACGGAGCAACTCAAGCAAGCATGGCAAGAGGTGAAGCACAAAGTAAACTATCTATGCTAGTCAATTTAAGTGAGGCACAACCTAAACATAGCATAACACTAAGTGTCGCACGATGATTAAAAAATTTGGTACTGTTCTGTCCTAAACCATATTTTAGGTTGGTTAACAACAGAAAACAATAGCATAAACACAAAGCACACGAAAAACTAATCAAGTTACATATAAAGAACACCCCAAACGCAGTTACGGTTAAAAAGATACAAGCAAAACAAATTACGGGCACAAACTACGAACACCACGAAGCACACTTTAGAGCAATGCATAAACAGGTTAATGAATACAAACATGCTCACAAATGACTTGCAATTAAACTTGATATGACATGGAAGGCATGGCAAAAGGAATGATGCAAAAAGGCATCATAGATCAAAAGATATTAAGCAAACAACATGGCATCGCAAAGTAACAGACTTAGAGAAAAACTGAGGTGGCTGTCAAAAATAGCAGCATAGCAACTTTGGAGTAGAATAACTATATGACTAGCAAGCATATCATGGCAATGCAATACATGGGATGAAAGTACACATCATGCTTAACAATATGCAATTGGAATCACTCAATTCAGTTAAACGGTCGCGACACACTCGTCGACCGAAGTTGCAACAAAATAACAGTTTCAGCAATAGCAGCACATTAACAGCAGGGTAGCTACTGTGGAGCAATATTTAATACAGCTAAAGCAGCCAAATATGACAAGTTAAAGCATGGAAATGAAGTACACATGATGCTTAACACATAGGAGAAAGAATCAATGCAATAGGCCTCATGGATTTGTTACAATCATCATGCAAAGTTGCAACAAAATAATAACAGAAGCACATAATAGCAATTTGTAGAAGTTTAACGGCCTGATGCCCTCTCAGCACACAATTACACAATCAAGATGAGCTCAAATGAAAATGCTCACAAAAGATGAATGAAAGTACACGCAATTCTGAGCAACTTTCATTTTGGGGGCACGTTCATCGGAGCTACGGTTCAACGGGAAATCGCAGTGCAAAATTGAATCAGCAGCAGTATTACTCCAGACTTAGCAATTTTTCAGCAGGGTTTTTTAGAAAAAAAAGGTGGAAAGGGCCTCTTCTCACCGCTAACGGGGCGAGGCCCACTCGGCGGGATCTGGCGGCCTGGGAAGTTCCTTGGACTGGGCCTCTGCTTGCGGCTCGGACAGGATCTGGCGAGGTGGGCCGGCCCAGCCATGGCGGTTGGAGCGCAGCGAGCGGGCGGCTGGGGCTGCGCTCGTCCCCGACGTAATCAGCAGGCGGCGACGGCTTGCCCGGTGGCGCGCCGGCCACCGGTGCTGGCGGCGGAGGAGGCTGGAGGCGAGGAGGCGCCGGAATCGGGCGGCGCCGGCCGGATCCGGCCGCGGGACGACTTCTGGCGGCGGCGCGAAGTGGTCCAGGGGGCGGCTCGAGCTCGCCCTATCAATGGTGTTCGGCGGCACGACCTGTAGCGAGAGGAGGGACGGGTGAGAAGAGGACAGAGGAGAGGGAGGAGAGGAAGGAGTAGATGGGGTGGCCGCGGCGGCCTGCTGCTGCCGACGGCTCGCCGGCGCGGGCGCGGAGGCCGGAGGCGGCGGTGAGGAGCTCCACGGGATGGCTAGGAGGAGAGAGGAGAGAGATTGGTCAGGGCGCGAACCGGAGCGTCCGATCGCGCGATCCAACGGCCCGAAAATTCTGGGATCTGAGAGGCAAACTGGGCAAAGTGGAGGGGGTGGCTGCAAATTTCCATTAGGGTAAACCCTAATTGGGTGGTGGGAGTGTGGTGGTCTTTATATAGCCCCGGTGGCTGGCAGTTTGCAAAAACATCCCCGGTTTTTCTCTCTCGCGCGCGGTGTTCACGTTTCTGACCGCCGGGGGTCCGCAGTACCTCCGATTCGGGTAAAACTTCAAACTGCGCGTTCAGCGCGTCGAGCCGGAGGCATTAACCTCGCGCTGGAACCGTTCTGAGAACACTTTCCGGCGCGCTATAAAAATAACCCGTTTAATTATTAAACGGGGTTTTTTGTTCCGTTGGCTGAGGCTGGTCTCGTGCGGTTTCCACGACGGTGATCGGGTAAAACTCGATGTCGCAAAGGTCGAGTGTCAGGGTGGCAAAGGTCGGTCTCCGTCCGATACGAGATAAGAGGGGAAAAATAATTGCCGATCGATAAATCGGGGATGCAAACACCGCAAACAAATCAGACAATCAAACAATTCACACCGAAATAATTTTTTTTAATTTTTGTGAAAACTGGGCTGTTACAAAGGACAACCGCTGTCCAGGACCCAATGCCGGCAAGACAAAGTCAGCCTCGAGTGGAGTACAAGGATTACTCCTGGATAGCTCACACTTGAGGTGACTAGGCATAACCCAGATAGGGGCCTTTGGCGGTGTCTGCTTTGTACCGTACCTGTGCAGTTGTATATATATTGTATCCGTGTTCACCCCCCCTGAGTGATCACGGCCCGCTATCTAGTCCTAGCTAACAATGCACAGGGTTCACTGCTGAATATATGCATAATTATAACAGGCAGCATAGGATAAAGGAGGTACATCAAGGGGCGATAAAATCAGGCTATGCAATTGAATAGGATTGTAATCGTAGCAGCAGCAGTAACAATGCCTAGTGCAAGAAAGTACGGAAAGGTAGGAGATATCTGGGGAAGAGAATGGCTCTGCTTGCCTGGAAGCTCGACGGTAGGGGCAGGGTCGTCGATGAAGTAGTCGTACCCGGCAGTGGTGTAGTCGGTGGTAGCACCGGGGTCTATCGGAGATAAGGGGGGAAGAAACAGTAAATACAAAGCAATCAATGCAAACATATGAATGACATGGCAAATGTATCGACGTCGGTGTTCTAACGCAGTACGATGTATTAGGATCGGAGTGGGAATTCATCCGGGGATGATATGCCAGCTCCGGGTAGTTACCGGAAAAGGTGTCCAGAGAGTGAAGGTATCATGCCGGAGGTGTCGTGGGTACCGGACAAACATAAGGGGGTGTATCCGTGTTAGTTGAACCATTCCGGACAACTTTCGTGTTCGGAATACATTCATCCGGGCACTCTAACAGTACCGGACAGTTTATCGGACAGACGGTCCGAAGGGGGACGGTTCGATGTTCGTTGTGTTAGAGGGGTGTGATAGACATACGGATAGCGTATTCGTATTCGTTATATTTTTCTGATCAATTTTCATGTATAAAGTTTTTGAATCTGAGTTACGGTTTAAAAGATATTAATTTTTGATGTTTAAATCATTTTTAAAAGAATTTCCGAATTTCTTTTAACATTAAATCCAACATTATCCACAGAGAGGGTTGACCAGGTCAAACTGACCAGTGGGTCCCACTGGTCAGCCTCACAATTAATAAAAATGGTTTTATTAATTCTAAAAATCCAGTGGACCCACATGTCAGTGACTGATAGAATTTTTATTTATTTTAACTTAATTCCTTATAGGTGGGACCCAGTTGTCAGTGAGAGAAAACTAACAGTTTTATTAATTTAAACAAATGGCCTAGGGCCCACATGTCATAGACTTGAAGGGTTATTTTATTTGTTATAATCCCATGGTAATTAGTGGTGCCCTGGCCCACTATCAGTGACACATTGAGGGTCATTAGCAGCTAACCAAAACACTGACAGAGGGGGGGCCACCTGTCAACGGCCCATGTCCACGCCGGCGACGATGAACTCACCGGCAGCGTGCGTGTAACACCCCGGCCACACCCACCGGTTCCCGGCGTATGGTCCCCACAGACCAACACTAGTCTTTCCTGCGCACTTTGTCCGCACTCGTGCGCACACGGGAACAACTTCCCGGTCGGTCACCCATCCTCAAATCGCTCCAAGCCAAGCACGCTTAACTTTGGAGTTCTTTGGATCTGGGCTCCCGGAAAAGAAGGTGCACCTTGTTGATATGAGTAGTCTATCATTCCTATTAAGCCAGTATGTCACATACACCCCCACTCAAAGGAACCGATGTCCTCATTGGCCCACAGGAACGTTCCCTCTTGGCACACGTCCGTGCGTCCAGTGCCGACACATGTCCCACATGTTCGAACACTGACCCACACACGCCCGTATAACCACAAGGGTCGGCTCTGATACCATTTGTTACGCCCCAGCCACACCCACCGGTTCCCGGCGTATACCTGGCGGGATCTAGATTGTCCCCACAGACCAACACTAGTCTTTCCTGCGCACTTTGTCCTCACTCGTGCGCACCTGGGAACAACTTCCCGGTCGGTCACCCATCCTCAAATCGCTCCAAGCCAAGCACGCTTAACTTTGGAGTTCTTTGGATCTGGGCTCCCGGAAAAGAAGGTGCACCTTGTTGATATGAGTAGTCTACCATTCCTATTAAGCCAGGATGTCACAGTGCGTGTGCATGATTCCGGCCACGGGGAAGGACAGGGTTGGGCTCAATCGACAGAGGGGAAGGCCGCGCTTGGTTTGGTGGTCGCGGGGTCGCCGGGGTTGCACCGGAGCTTCATCAACGGCGAGCGGCGGCGGCGGTTGTGTCCGGTTGTAGATGGGTTCGCTGCTCCCGTGTATCTCCTCGAGCGTGACCTAGGCAGGCCTAACCTGCAGCTCACCAGGAGCGTCCAGGTGCCATCGGCGTGAGCTAGGATAGAAAAGGGTGACGGCTACGTCTTCCGCGGCGGCGGCCAGAGCATGGTGACGCGGTGGAGACGACGAGGGGCACCAGGGGGAGAACGGAGAGGCCAGGGGGGCGCGGAAGCTCACTGGGATCCTGTAGGGAGGGGCAGTGGGGTTGAGGGGGGACGGTTGTAGCCGGAATTCCGCGTCGGGGCGCGTCGGCAGGCGGCGAGGAAGACGAAGACGACGTGGCCTGGATGGCGCCCCGAGCTCAATTTGTTGGCGTAGGCGACGGAGGGGCTCCTCCTCGACATGCTGGCTGGGGACAGGGACGACGGTGGCCACACGGTTCACGGGGTCGCGCCCATGGTGTATCGGGTTGGAGGTGGGAGACGAAGGGGAGCGCGAGATCTGCGGGGGTGCTAGGGTTTGGGGGCTGCTAGGGTTTGGGGCGCATCCAGGGGAGAGGGAGGGGGACTTATCCCGCCGGGGCTTTGCCGGATGGTCGCCACGGCGACGGCCATGGCCGTGGCGCCATGGATGGCAGCCACGCACGGGGTGAACAGGGGAGGGAGCTAGGTGGGCTGCTTTCGGGGGAGTTGGGCTGGGAGAGTGGGTTGGTTGGCCCAGGGGGAAGCATGGGGTGGCTTCGCCCATGGAGTAGATTAGGTTCTTTTCATTTTTATTCCTTTTTTGCATTTTATTTTCTGTTTTCATTTTGTTTAGTTGCCTAAGCGTTTTTGTAAAACTTGTAACTTGCTCCATTATTTGTATTGCCATATGTAGCAATGCTACAAAAAGTTTGGTGATTATAGAAATTCATTTGAATATTGATGTTTATTTTAATAGGGCCTTTTGTGCTGCTTTGCTACTTTTAATAATTGTTTGGAATTTTCCATAGCACTATAAATACCCATGACCACATGGCCATGGTCCCATGATTATTTGTGATTTTATAAAAGTAGTTCCAAGATTTTTGGAAAAGATTTATTGTCACCATATTTTAAATTTTCACCAAAAGGCATTTCAGGGTTTGTTTGAATTTTATTTCAAATGGCTTGGACTTTAGATGGACAATGATGATCAAGGTCCATGGTTCATATTTGCTTGCAACAATATCAAAGGAGAATTTGAATTTGAACTGAACCAGTTGATCAAACAAAATTTTTGTATAGTAGAGATGAACAGTGAAGGTGTTACAAATCTCCCGCACTACAAGAATTCTCGTTTCGAGAATTTAAGTGGTAGAGGTGAAAATATCGGGGTATTCTTCACGAAGACGATCTTCGCGTTCCCAAGTGGCTTCATCTTCAGAATGATTCAACCACTGAACTTTGACAAACCTCGTCGTCTTGTTGCGGGTTTTGCGTTCAGACTGATCAAGAATGCGGCTCGGATGTTCTTGATAAGTCAAGTCCTGTTGCAACTCGATCATATCATGCTCCACTTCTCGAATAGGGTCCTTGAAGCAGCGTCGGAGTTGCGACACGTGGAATACATCGTGGACTTGGGAGAGGTTTTCCGACAATTCCAAACGGTATGCCACCGGTCCACTTCTGGAAAGGATACGGAACGGGCCAATGTAGCGAGGAGCTAATTTTCCTTTGATCCCGAAGCGGTGAGTGCCTCTCATCGGAGTGACACGGAGGTACGCGTATTCGCCAGGTTGATAAAACATTTCCTTGTGTTTGCGGTCATAGTTCCTCTTCTGACGGGACTGAGCAGCTTTCAGGTGTTCACGGATAACGTGAACCTGATCTTTGGCATGCTGAATAATTTCCGGACCAATGAGAGTTCGTTCCCCAGTTTCTGACCAATTCAGAGGGGTTCGACACTTCCGTCCATAGAGAATTTCAAAGGGTGACATCTTCAAACTAGCCTGATAGCTATTGTTGTACGAGAACTCAGCAAATGGAAGAGATTCCTCCCATTTCTTGCAGAGGGAGATGACACAAGCTCGAAGCATGTCTTCAAGAACTTGATTCACGCGTTCGACTTGTCCTTGCGACTGGGGGTGATAAGCGGTGCTGAAATTCAGGTGAGTGCCCATAGCTTCTTGGAAACTATCCCAAAATCTTGAGGTGAAAATACTGCCTCAGTCGAAACTAATCTCCAACGGAATACCGTGGAGCGACACGATTCTGGAAACATACAAGTCTGCCAACTGACTAGCAGAGATCGTCTCCTTGACTGGCAGAAAGTGGGCAACCTTGGAGAAGCAGTCGATGACGACAAAGATAGCATCGTGGCCTTTCTGTGAGCGGGGAAAACCAGTGACGAAGTCCATCTCGATCTTGTCCCACTTCCATTCAGGAATAGAAAGCGGTTGCAGAGTTCCAGCAGGTCTTTGATGTTCTGCTTTAACGCGACGACAAACGTCACACTCTTCAACATAGCGAGCAATGTCTTGCTTCATGTTAGACCACCAGTACCGCTGACGAATGTCTTGGTACATCTTGGTACTACCAGGGTGGATCGACAAAGGTGTATCATGAGGTTCTTTCATGACATCAGGGGCGTAATTCAGGTTTGCCTTCGCTACCGGAACCACTAAACGACCCTTGAAGTACACCGCATTATCATCATTTTCATCAATAGTGAAGAATGAGGGCTCTCCGGTGGCGACACGCCGCTTAATCTTCCAAATTTCAGAGTCATAATGTTGTACTGTCTTGATGTGGGTGTCAAGGTCTGGTTTGACCACCAGGGAGTTCACATATCCCTGCGGAACAATTTTGATGTTCAGCTTGCGGAGCTCTTCGTACAAAAGTGGTTGTTGTACTTGAACTTCAAGTTCACTACAGTAGGCTTTGCGGCTGAGGGCATCAGCCACCACATTCGCTTTGCCAGGGATGTAAGAAATTCCCATGTTGTAGTCGGCTATTGTCTCGAGCCATCTCTGCTGGCGGAGATTCATATCTGGTTGAGTAAACAGGTACTTCAGACTGTGGTGGTCGGTGTAGATCTCGCAACGATTACCGACGAGATAATGTCGCCACAGCTTCAATGCATAAATTACCGCTGCCAATTCAAGATCATGTGTTGGATACTTATCTTCATGAGCACGCAATTGACGAGAGCCATAAGCAATCACTTTGCGCTCTTGCATTAGGACACAGCCTAATCCTTGACGAGATGCGTCGCAATATATCACGAAGTCCTTCTGAGTATCAGGCGGAGCTAGCACTGGGGGAGAAGTGAGCTTGTCCTTGATGGATTGGAAACTTTCCTGACATTTATCTGTCCACTCAAACTTGACGCCTTTGTGAAGTAGGTTAGTCAGAGGCCTGGCAATCTTGGAGAAGTTCTCGACGAAACGGCGGCAATAGCTGGTAAGGCCGAGGAAACTTCGGACTTGCTTGACAGTCTTGGGAGGAGTCCAGTCAAGAATAGCCTGGATACGTTCTGGGTTGCCGGCAATGCCATCCTTGGAAATCATGTGACCAATGTAGGTCACTTCAGGAAGCCAGAACTCACACTTAGAATACTTAGCGTAGAGTTTGTGTTCTCGAATCTTTTCCAGTATAAGACGAAGATGTTCAGCATGCTCCCCTTTATTCTTGGAGTATATTAAGATATCATCCATATAAACCACGACAAACTTGTCGAGGTATTCCATGAATATATAGTTCATCAATCAGGAGAAAGTGGCTGGAGCATTCGTCAAGCCAAAGGACATGACAGTGTACTCGTAGGAACCATAGCGAGTAATGAAAGCGGTTTTCGGAATGTCCTCTTCACGAACTAGGATCTGATGGTAACCCAACCTCAAGTCGAGTTTCAAAAACACCGTGGATCCAGCAAGTTGATCATACAGATCGTTGATCCGGGGAAGCGGATATTTGTTCTGGATGGAGGCTTGGTTGATGGGCGGTAATCTTGGACCAAACGATTTGTTCCATCGCTCTTCTTGACAAAGAGCGAAGGTGCTCCCCAAGAAGAGGAACTTGGGCGAATGAATCCTTTGTGAAGTGCTTCGTCGATCTCCTTCTTCAGTTCAAGGAGGTGGTGAGGTGGCATCTTATAGAGACGCTTGGCAATAGGAACGGTGCCGGGTTTCAGGTCGATGAAAAATTCAACCTCACGGATCGGGGGTATTCCCGGGAGTTCTTCTGGGAAGACGTCGGGAAAATCACGAACGACTGGAACGTTCTCAATCCCGTCAAGAGGTGAGACATTCAGAGCATTCATCATATAGATATGCGTTTTAGCATCACGGGTAATCCGGGTGGTGTGGTTAACAATCTCGCCGGAGGGGTGAAAAAGTTGGACAGAACTGGTGCCACAATACAGTGCGGCATCGTGCACTTTCAACCAATCCATGCCGAGAATGAGGTCTATGGTGGAAGACTTTAGGACGATGGGGGAAGCAAGGAACTCAATTCCTTCAATTTCGACGATGGTTTTGGGCACTATCTTGGAGGTGTGGCAATGGCCTATCGGAGTGCGGACTACCATCGGTGGATCCATCTTTTCTATCATGAAGTTATGCGACAATGCAAATGCTTCTGACATGAATGAATGTGATGCTCCTGAATCAAATAAAACAGTAGCAGGTACTGAATTAACAAGAAGGGTACCCATCACGGTAGCAGGTTGCTCCTGATCTTCTTCGACATTAATGTTGTAAGCATGTCCGCGAGTGTGAGAATAAGACCCAGTGTTATAGTTGGGGGTCCTGTTGTTGCCACGGCCATTTCCACGGCCAGCAGGGTGAACTACCAGTTGATTCTGTCGCTGGGGGCAGTCTTTGGAAAAGTGACCTGGCTGATGGCACTTGAAGCACATGCCATCCTAAGGGCGGAGGGGTGCAGTCTCAGTCTTCGGCTGTCTCGGCGGGGGCGGAGGCAGACGAGGTGCAACATACGACGGCCTTGGTGTAGGGGCAGGTGGACGATACACACTGTGTGGAAGCGAAACGCGTTGCTTCTGTGCTGTGCCCGAAGATGAGCCAGCATCACGGGGGCGCTTCGGCGAACCAACGAACTTAAGCTGAGCGGTCACAAATGTGATAGTCTAGTTCACCATGGTGGAGAAATCGGGGAAGACGTGCAAAGCCAGTGCAAGCTGGAGATCTGCGTTGAGTCCATCACGGAACTTCTCTTGCCTACTTGCATCATTGGGGAGGTCACTTGCAGCATAGCGGGAGAGGCGGAGGAATTCCCTTTGATACGCCTCGACAGTTTTGTTGCCCTGAACGAGGTTGCGGAACTCGGCCTTCATACGGTTCATAATCGCCTGGGGGACATAACGAGCACGGAAGGTAGTCTTGAAGTCATTCTTGGTGACGACAGTCCCTTCAGCTAGCGAGCTCTTGTAGGTGTCCCACCACTGAGCAGCAGGGCCACGTAGGAAATAGGACGCAAAGTTGACGTAATCAGCAACGCTCACATTAGCGAACTCCAACTGACGGTTGATGTCACGAAGCCAATCATCGGCATCCAGCGCCTGTTCAGGCTGGTGGAAGAGAGGGGGATTGAGACGCATGAAATCCCGCAGAGTAACCACAGGCGGTTGGTTCTGGTGCTGGTTCTGGTTCTGATTCTGGTTCTGGAGCTGATCTATGACTCCTTGCATAAATACTTGGTTCATCTGAAACTGCTGCATCATCGCGGCCATGTAGTCCGGCGGCGGAGGTGGATCGTTGGCACCACGAGCACGACCACGACCACCACGACCAGCCATCCTGCTAGAATTTAACACGGGTATTTCAGCGATGAACATTTATCGAGATACCGGAAACGAGTAATAGATAAAGCGACAACAAAGAGGAGGCGCGGATATATAGGAGTAGTCATATAAGACATACACATCCACACATAGAATCAATCGAAAAGCGGGCAGCGTAATGTCGTAGAAATTAAGGAAAACGGACACACTAGGCGGCGCGCAGACTGCGGTAAGGATTACACGACGCGACATAGATACCACTATGTCAATCACGCCGCAAGAAAACTGTTGGCCACAAGAGTTAATGCCAGAGGACGCGCGGCCTGCCCAGAATGAGAATGGGATCCGCGGTCCGGGACCTAGGGTAGAACTCCTGCAACACGACTCAATCAATGGGTAAGCACCAAAACACCAGATGGAATCAAGAGAATGTGATCCTAATGTCAGAGTTTGTAAAACTTACCAGCAAGGATAAGAGAGCAGATTCCCAGAGCATAGGTAAGGAGAAAAGGATCCTAATACCATAGATATCACACGTAGTGACATCGATGTGGGCCCGTAAGCCAAACATTATTTAGCAAAATAGTTTTTCAAAGTCTAGACTCAACTTTGACCAGGTAGTGGTGGGGTGGCTTCCTACAGGAAGTCGTCTCTGATACCAACTTGTGGCGCCCCCAAAATCAATCCGTGTACAGTAATCATACACGCAGGGTACACGGCTGAGATTAGGGTGCCACGGTGAGCAGATCACAGCACAAAACTAAACACAAAAGGATAAACCAATATGTTACAAGATAAGGGGTCACACGGACCCGAATATATAAGTTATACAAGCCATAATATCTGAGTACAGACATAGTTAGTCAAGTTTTTCCTTAAGAAGGCTAGCACAAATAACATCAGAGATACAGATCAAAAAGGCATGGCCTCCTGCTTGGGAGCCTCCGAAACTACTCCTGGTCCTGGTCAGCGGGGGTCTCGACGTAGTAGTATCCGCCTCCGGGGTACTCCTTCTCCTGGGCTCCAACGTCGACTGCAGCGGCCGATCAGGCAAAACATAAAGGGGGGAAATAAAGCAAAGGTGAGTATCTAGCATACCCGCGAGTCTTACGTCCGCTACTAAGCATTATGCATTGTATCAACGAAAAGAAGAGGCTGTATATAGTGGACTGAAAGACAGAAATCCAGAGCAAGGGTAAGAAGCTAGGCCTATCGAAGACTAGCATCTTCCGACGATGTCTTGCAGCATGAGGTAAGAATCAGCCAACAGTTTATATAAAGCAATAAAGTAACAATGAAGCAGAAGTTGTTGCAACATTGAATAATATAAGTTGTAATGATTAATAATAAGAATGCCTCCGAGTTCCCTTCCTCGACTCCCTGCGAGGGAGAAGACCCGGAACCATACAGTTTAATAGTAGTAGTTTCTAGTGGTAAGATCCAGCTTCAGCATAAAGCGTCCTGTTATCGTGGACACGGCTATTCGAATAGATTAATCTTCCCTGCAGGGGTGCACTGGCGTGACCCAACGACGCTCGGATCTCCAGGGTGGCGGGAACCTTGTTAGGGAACGCTCCACCAAAGCTATCCGACACAAAGTAGCCAATCCTTCGGCAAGCAACAGAGAGGTCGTCTGCCGGACTATATCCTATGTACGTCGGGCTTTGGACCCTAACCCGAATGTACTCCTGCACGGTGCGTGACTGGCCGGTGAAGCAAAATCAAAGCAAAAACAAATACACCGCTCGAGCAAGAGAAGACAACACAACTTCCCAGCAATCAGCCCGCGGTACTGCTGACGTCTGAAGACCCTCGAACGAGACTACGATGCAGGGGAGCCCACACTCCTCGTCCCACGTGTAGGTAGTGCGTACAAGACAAAAGGCTACTCAAGACATCCGCTGAACCATTTAGAATTTTAATTAACCTGCGTGACAACCGTTATCATTGCCTCGACTTAACCGACCCGCGGTCAACGACGGCAGTCAGGTCCACCAGTACATCGGTGCCTGCCCTGTCGTCCCACCAAGTCACTGCGGTTACCAACAAGGTGAACCATCTCCTTACCTTGTCTCGCGTGTGCTCTTGGTAGAGCTCGACTTTCGTGGTTTGGTAACTCTCGCGAGATACGAACAGGGGCCAAGCACGCTAGTAACGTCGGTCGTACCCTCCCTGTCGTTCCCGACAATATACCTCTCGCGGGCACCGTTGGGTCGCCCGACTTCTTACCTTTAAGGACAACCGTTGTCCAGGACCCTATGGTGGAAAAACAAAGTCAGCGTCGAGTGGAGTACAAGGATTACTCCTGGATAGCTCACACTTGAGGTGACTAGGCATAACCCAGATAGAGGCCTTTGGCGGTGTCTGCTTTGTACCGTACATGTGCAGTTGTATATATATTGTATCCGTGTTCACCCCCCCTGAGTGATCACGGCCCGCTATCTAGTCCTAGCTAACAATGCGCAGGGTTCACTACTGAATATATGCATAATTATAACAGGCAGCATAGGATAAAGGAGGTACATCAAGGGGCGACAAAATCAGGCTATGCAATTGAATAGGATTGTAATCGTAGCAGCAACAGTAACAATGCCTAGTGGAAGAAAGTACGGAAAGGTAGACGATATCTGGGGAAGAGAATGGCTCTGCTTGCCTGGAAGCTCGACGGAAGGGGCAGGGTCGTCGACGAAGTAGTCGTACCCGGCAGTGGTGTAGTCGGCGGTAGCAGCGGGGTCTATCGGAGATAAGGGGGGAAGAAACAGTAAATAGAAAGCAAGCAATGCAAACATATGAATGACATGGCAAATGTATCGACGTCGGTGTTCTAACGCAGTACGATGTATCAGGCTCGGAGCGGGAATTCATCCGGGGATGATATGCCAGCTCCGGGAAGTTACCGAACAGGGTGTCCAGAGGGGGAAGGTATCATGCCGGAGGTGTCGTCGGTACCGGAAAAACATAAGGGGGTGTATCCGTGTTAGTTGAACCATTCCGGACAACTTTCATGTTCGGAATACATTCATCCGGGCACTCTAACAGTACCGGACAGTTTATCGCACAGACGGTCCGAAGGTGGACGGTTCGATGTTCGTTGTGTTAGAGGGGTGTGATAGACACACGGAGAGCGTATTCGTATTCGTTATATTTTTCTGATAAATTTTCATGTATAAAGTTTTTGAATCTGAGTTACGGTTTAAAAGATATTAATTTCTGAAGTTTAAATCATTTTTTAAAAAAATTCTGAATTTCTTTTAACATTAAATCCAACGTTATCCACAGAGAGGGTTGACCAGGTCAAACTGACCAGTGGGTCCCACTGGTCAGCCTCACAGTTAATAAAAATGGTTTTATTAATTCTAAAAATCCAGTGGACCCACATGTCAGTGACTGTTAGCATTTTTATTTATTTTAACTTAATTCCTTATAGGTGGGACCCAGTTGTCACTGAGAAACAACTATCAGTTTTATTAATTTAAACAAATGGCCTAGGGCCCACATGTCATAGACTTGAAGGGTTATTTTCTTTGTTATAATCCCATGGTAATTAGTGGTGCCCTGGCCCACTGTCAGTGACACATTGAGGGTCATTAGCAGCTAACCAAAACACTGACAGAGGGGGGGGCACCTGTCAACGGCCCATGTCCACGCCGGCGACGATGAACTCACTGGCGGCGTGCGTGTGCACGATTCGGGCCACGGGGAAGGACAGGGTTGGGCTCAATCGACAGAGGGGAAGGCTGCGCGTCGTTTGGTGGTCGCGGGGTCGCCGGGGTTGCACCGGAGCTTCATCAACGGCGAGGGGCGGCGGCGGTTGTGTCCGGTTGTAGATGGGTTCGCTGCTCCCGTGTATCTCCTCGAGCGTGAGCTAGCCAGGCCTAACCTGCAGCTCACCAGGAGCGTCCAGGTGCCATCGGCGTGAGCAAGGATAGACTAGGGTGACGGCTACGCCTTCCGCGGCGGTGGCCAGAGCATGGTGACGCGGGGTAGACGACGAGGGGCACCAGGGGGAGAACGGAGAGGCCAGGGGGGCGCGGAAGCTCACCGGGATCGCGTAGGGAGGGGCAGTGGGCATGAGGGGGGACGGTTGTAGCTAGAATTCCTCTTCGGGACGCGTCGGCCGGCGGCGAGGAAGAAGAAGACGATGTGGCCTGGATGGCGCCACGAGCTCAATTTGTTGGCGTAGGCGACGTAGACGACGGCGGCGCTCCTCCTGGACGTGCTGGCTGGGGACAGGGACGACGGTGACCACACGGTTCACGGGGTCGCACCCATGGCGTATCGGGTTGGAGGTGGGAGACGAAGGGGAGCGCGAGATCTGAAGGGGTGCTAGGGTTTGGGGGCTTCTAGGGTTTGGGGCGCAGCCAGGGGAGAGGGAGGGGGACTTATCCCGCCGGGGTTTCGCTGGATGGCCGCCACGGCGACGGCCTTGGTCGTGGCGCCATGGATGGCAGCCACGCACGGGGTGAACAGGCGAGGGAGCTAGGTGGGCTGATTTCGGGGGAGTTGGGCTAGGAGAGTGGGCTGGTTGGCCCAGGGGGAAGCATGGGGTGGCTTCGCCCATGGGGTAGATTAGGTTCTTTTCATTTTTATTCCTTTTCTGCTTTTTCTTTTCTTTTTTCATTTTGTTTAGTTGCCTAAGCATTTTTGTAAAACTTGTAACTTGCTCCATTATTTGTATTGCCATATGTAGCAATGCTACAAAAAGTATGGTGATTAAAGAAATTCATTTGAATATTGTTGTTTATTTTAATAGGGCCTTTTGTGCTGCTTTGCTACTGTTAATAATTGTTTGGAATTTTCCATAGCACTATAAATACCCATGACCACATGGCCATGGTCCCATGATTATTTGTGATTTTATAAAAGTAGTTCCAATATTTTTGGAAAAGATTTATTGTCACCATATTTTAAATATTCATCAAAAGGCATTTCAGGGTTTGTTTGAATTTTATTTCAAATGGCTTGGACTTTAGTTGGCCAATGATGATCAAGGTCCATGGTTCATATTTGCTTGCAACAATATCGAAGGAGAATTTGAATTTGAACTGAACCAGTTGATCAAACAAAAGTTTTGAACAATAGAGATGAACAGTGAGGGTGTTACACTTAAGAAGCCTTATTTAAACACAAGCCCTCCACGAGGGATCCAGTCGTCTGACTGGGACTAGACTAGCTTGATCTTCAGTCGTCGAGCTCGATGAAGAAGCCACCTTCGGGGTTAGTGGGTTCATCTAAAACATAGATTAAGCAAACGTGAGTACAAAATCGTACTTAGCAAGACTTACATAGGAGCTATACTACTCATGCACATGTATCAAGGTAAAGGGAGGTAGGGTTTCACTTGCAGAAATGCCAGCTTTGACTTGGCTAGTCCTGAACTACAAGTACCAGACTTAAGGTAAGAAGCGTACACGAGTCCACTACTTTCTCCAACCAATTACACCACTATGGTGCCTTCCTCGACTTCCCCACGAGAAAGCACACCATAGCACTCACACTCATCTTGGTGTGTTTTAGAAGTATCCAGTTCAAGTTGTCTAATAATCACATGATCATATGTTACCGCCTTTGTACTCGACACCGTTCAAGAAGTGTCGGCGAGGATGCTCACCACAACTGTTACCTCATAGCCTATCTAGTCCGAGAAAGCCGCCTACCTGGGTTGGCTACCACTATCGTGAACCCGGCCGGTTTGCCGAAGTGGACCCAGGTGATGTGTGCGTGGTGCATAATCCGGTCTCGGGTGAGCCGTTCTCTCACTTAGCAGCCAGGCCACAGACCTACCAGAACTCCGAACTATTGCGACATCTGGACATCGAAAAGGGATGAGTTAATAGGTTGAGAGGGGTCAGTGAGCCCAATTTGTGGTTGTACTCTTCATCTTGGATCACCACAAAAGAACTCGGACTTAGGGCGGTGTTCAATGAGACAACCCACTGTGTACTCCTACACAGCGTCTCATCGTTCACCTTGTATTAGGGTAGATTCACCAACACCTTTCCACCAACATCATCATGATCACTACCATCACGACTCACATAACAGTAACATCATTGTATCACTCTAAGCATGCAATAAGCAGTAACAATTTCAGGGGCCACATGATATCAATCAACTCCTACAGTTGCTAGGATTGTGGTTTGCCTACTACTGTGACAAATGATAGGTCATGCAAAGGAATGGGTTCATCTATGCGGTAGAAACGTAGCATGGTAATCATCCTATACAATGCATAAGCGAGACATGAGAGGGAAGTGGGGTTTTATCAACATGATCAATGGGGGTTTGCTTGTCTTGCTGACGAGGTTCGGGTTCGGGGTCTTCAACGAAGGGGGCAGCCTCCTGTTCTGGTTCCACCTCTACTCGACAAACAACAAACAAGGTAGCAAAGTAAATACAATGCACAATCACATGGTTTAAGGTTGAAACTTGATGTATATGCTTTGAGGTGTGAAGAAATTCCATTTAAATGGAGTATATTGCAAATTGAATTGCAAATTCAAACTCCAATTCGAATTCATTTTAGCCAAGTTACAATTGACATTGTTTGATCAAGTTGAACCATTTTGAAATGTGTATGATATGCCTCTGAAGTTCAAGTATAATGTGATATGTTGACATGGTTCAAAATGCAAAAGCATTTGAAAAGAATTTGAATTAATTCCATTTAAATCAAATAGCAAATGCTACTGATCACATTTTAAATTCAACTCAAACATGGTTGAAAGTTGGATATTTGGATAGCTTATTTTCTCCTGATCATTTTTCATATATTATTTGTCCAATTTGGAGTTAATATGAATTTTCTATGAATTTCCAAAGTTTCACTGATTTTCTGGAATTTATGGAATTTTCTCATTTCTTTTTATTCTGGAATTCATATACTGCGTCAGGCTTGCGCAAGGGTGACATCAGGGGGGGGGGCTGACATGTGGGGTCTGCATGTCAGTGGGTTAGTTAACTAACCCGGTTAGTTTAAACTAACCAGGGATTTGTTAGCGGCCGGGGCCCACTGGTCAGTGGCCCAGGGGGTGGTTTAGGGGCTAATCACCCCTGCCACGTCGGCGGGCTACCGGCGGCTAGACGCCGGCGACCTTCCAGCACGGCGGCGCCCGCATGGGACCGTGGCTCCGGCCACCATTTGGTGCGCTGAGACCACCAAACGGGAGCCCGAGCACGTCCGCATCACCCAAAGCACAGCATCGCCACCGGGGGGCGCACCTGAGTGATGCCGACGACGAGCCCTAGCGGCGGCAGAGGCCTGAGCTCGAGGTCGAACACGTTGTGGTGCTTCATTTGATGCGGGTTTTGGCTCATTCGACTACTGGGATCACGGGGATCACGGTGCGCGCGCTGGTGCAAGCTGGAGCTCACGAGAACGAGCTTGGGCTCATCCATGGCGGAGGCCGAGCTCGGTTTCCATGGCGGATCCAGAACGAGGAAGAAGAATGGGCCATGGCTGGGTGGGGTCGAACGAGTGACTCACCCTGAGTCCAACGGTGGTGACGACGTGGCTTGGGAGGCTGGAACGATGGAGTATTCGAACGGCGACGATCGACGGCCGGAGTTGGGGAAGATGGAGCTAGCGTCACGTCCAGGGGCCCTTCTTCTCGATTGGCTGCACTCCTCGGCGTAGAGGACAACGGCGAAGCAGATGGACAAGGTGGCGCGGCTTGTCGACGGCGATGGCCACGCATTCTCCTCGTTGGTGCTCCGGCGGGGTCTCGGGCGGTGACGAAAACGACGAGGGAGGAGGGGAAGAAGCTCTGGAGGGGGGGGAAAGGAGGAGGCGTGCTCCAGGGCGTCTCCAGGCGCGAGAAGGAGGCACGGGGAGGCCTGGAAGGACCTCGGCGGCGATGTGGCGTCCACGGCTGGCTCGGTGGCATTCCACCGAGCAGCTTGGAGGCGCGGGGCGGGGAAGAAGACCCTGCTGTCCCTGGTGGGCCGGCTGGGCTGGGTGGGCTTCTCTCGCCTGGGCGCCAGGTAAGCTTCTCCTTTTTCTTTTCTGTTTTCTTTTCTGACATTTGTTTTGGCTAGCAAAAATAAATACCTAGCCATTTTCTAAAATGCTGAAACTTTTTATATGGCCTCATAAAAATATAGACTAGCCACTTGTAAAGTTTGGCACTTTTTAAAATTCAAATAATTTGAATCTTAACTCAAATAGGGGTTTTTGATTAATTCCAAGGCACTGTTTGAATATTTGAAAAATCCATGAGCATGGGGTGGGTCCCACATCACTTGATATGTGATCACACTTATTTATAAGACTTTTCAAAAATCTAACATGAATTTTTGGAGAAGATTTTTATCTGGCCTTTTGAATTAAAATATCTGGGGGGTTCCTTCTCCCATTTTTCTTTTGAATTTGATTTCAATGATTTCTTTTGAAATTTTTAACATCATGCAAGTGACTTGCTAACCCTAGCACATTACCTAACAAAGGGTTCTGACAACTCGCCCCCACTCAACAGAATCTCGTCCCGAGATTCAGAAGTCTGCGGGAGGAAGGTGGGGTACTCGGCACTGAGACGGTCTTCTCTTTCCCACGTAGCTTCTCTCTCAGAGTGGTGTGACCATTGCACTTTCAGAAACTTAATCTTCTGACGACGAGTGACACGCTCTGCGGAATCAAGAATACAAACGGGGTATTCTCGATAAGAAAGGTCATCTTGGAGATCAAGCGTTTCATGGTCGACTTCGCGGATGGGGTCCTTGAAGCAACGCCTGAGTTGGGACACATGGAATACATCATGTACTCGGGAAAGGTGCGGGGGTAGTTCAAGTTGGTAGGCAACTTCACGTTTAGCAAGAATGCGGAAAGGTCCGATGTAACGTGGGGACAACTTGCCTTTGATACCGAATCGTTGGGTTCCCTTCAGAGGAGTAACCCGAAGGTAAGCCTTCTCATCCAGATTGTAGCTCTCTTGCCTATGATGACGATCATGGTAGATTTTCTGACGAGACTGGGATGCTTTAAATTGATCACGAACAATGCGAACTTGCTCTTCTGCTTCCTTGATCATATCCGGTCCAAAGAATTGTCTTTCACCAGTTTCTGACCAGTTTAAAGGTGTTCGACATCGTCGTCCATATAGGAGTTCAAAAGGAGCCATGTTCAGACTAGATTGAAAACTATTGTTATAAGAAAATTCGGCAAATGGAAGAGATTTCTTCCAATTCTTTCCGAATGAGATAACACAAGCTCTGAGCATGTCTTCAAGAATTTGGTTAACCCTTTCGACTTGACCACTAGACTGAGGATGGAAAGCTGTACTAAAGGAGAGATGAGTTCCCATAGCATTTTGAAAGCTTCCCCAGAATCTAGAGGTGAAAAGGCTACCGCGATCAGAATTGATTTCCAAAGGAACACCGTGAAGGGATACAATTCTAGAGACGTACAAGTCCGCTAACTGGCTAGTAGTTATAGACTCGCGAACTGGAAGGAAGTGAGAAACATTGGAAAGCCTATCTATGACAACGAAGATGGCATCGTTTCCTTTCTGGGTTTTTGGAAAGCCGATGATGAAGGCCATACCGACTTTGTCCCATTTCCACTCTGGAATAGGCAAAGGTTGAAGTGTACCAGCAGGTCTTTGATGTTCTGCCTTAATGCGACGACAAACATCACATTCGGCAACAAATTGAGCAATGTCTCTCTTCATCCTAGTCCACCAAAATCTCTGGCGTAGATCTCGGTACATTTTTGTGCTACCGGGATGAATCGAGAGGGGTGTGTCATGGGCTTCTTTGAGGATGAGCTGCCTTAGATCCCTATTCTTAGTTACTACCAAACGATTTCCAAAGAATACCGTTCCTTTGCTATCTATGGAGAAACATTTAGCAACTCCGCTAGCAATGTTCTCCTTGATCCGGCGAACACCCCGTGCACGCCTTTGGGCAACTATGATTTGATCCTCAAGAGTTGGTTTCGCAACCAAGGTAGAAAGATAGCCATGAGGAACAATCTCAAGATTGAGCTTGCGAAATTTCTCATGAAGAAGTGGTTGATACTATTGTAACATGAGGTTGTTACAATACGACTTACGACTTAGTGCATCAGCCATGACATTGGCTTTGCCTGGGGTGTAAGAAATTCCTACGTCGTAATCTTTTATCAACTCAATCCAGCGTCTTTGCCTCAGATTAAGATCTGGCTCGGTGAAAATGTATTTGAGGCTTTGGTGGTCGGAATAGATCTCGCAACGATTACCAAGGAGGTACTGTCGCCAAGTTGTTAGGGCATGATCTACGGCAGCGAGTTCAAGGTCATGGGTAGGATAGTTATCTTCATGTGGCCGCAACTGGAGTGAATCATAAGCTACCACATGTCTATCTTGCAGGAGTATGCATCCTAACCCTTGCCCTGATGCGTCAGAATAGATCTCGAAATCCTTTTTGGTGTCTGGAGGTGCAAGTACAGTTGCAGAAGTCAATCTTCTTTTTAGCTCTTGAAATCTTTCCTCGCACTTGGGAGTCCATAGGAATTTCTTATCTTTCTTGAGGAGTTCAGTTAGAGGCTTTGAAACTTTAGAAAAGTTCTCGACAAAGTGGCGGCAATAGCTGGCTAGGCCAAGAAAACTCCTAACTTGCTTAACCGATTCAGGTGGAGTCCAGTCAAGGACGGCCTGAACTCTCTCGGGATTAACAACAATGCCTTTTGAAGAAATCACGTGGCCTAAGTAGGTCACTTCTAGTAGCCAAAATTGACACTTGGAGAATTTAGCATACATGCGATGCTCTCTAAGTTTCATCAATACCAGCCTTAGGTGTTCAGCATTTTCTTCTTCGTTCTTCGAGTAGATGAGAATGTCATCGAGATAAACTACAACAAATTTATCTAAGTACTCCATGAAGATCGAATTCATCATGCGTGAGAAAGTGGCGGGGGCATTGGTCAAACCAAATGACATGACGGTGTACTCGTAAAGACCATAACGAGTAGTAAAAGGCGTTTTGGGAATGTCCTCGTTTCGGATTTTGATTTGATGATAACCTAATCTCAAATCCATCTTGGAGAAGATAGAGGATCCTGCAAGTTGATCATAAAGATCATTGATCCTGGGCAATGGGTACTTGTTCTTTATCGTCTCTAAATTTAGCGGGCTATAGTCTACGCACATCCTTTCTGTTCCATCTTTCTTCGTTACGAACAGAATGGGGCAACCCCATGGCGATGAGCTAGGGAGGATGAAGCCTTTTTCCAACAAAGCTTCCAGTTGGGTTTTAAGCTCAGCTAAATCACGTGGGGCCATTTTGTATGGGCGTCTAGAAATTGGTGCGGTTCCTGGCACAAGATCCACTATAAACTCTACACATCTGTCGGGTGGCATTCCCGGCAGTTCTTCAGGAAAGACATCCGGGAAGTCACGAACCACCGGAATATCTTCAAGTTCGGGAAGGGGAAGTACATTCAAGGAATGCACTTGGGTTCTTGTTCTGGGTGAGGTATAGTTGACTATCTTGCCTGAAGGGTGGGTGAGTTTCACTGATTTTCCTTTGCAATCTAGGTAGGCATTCTGTCTTGATAGCCAATCCATGCCAAGGATGACATCAATGTCTGAAGACTTGAGGGCTATGAGTGAAGCAAGGAATACTAAACCCTCAATTGCAATTTGATTACCATGGCTTACTCTATTAGTTTGCCATCTTCACCCTGGAGTTTGAATAATCATTGGGGTGGACAATTCAACAAAAGATAACTCATGACGAAGTGCATAACTTTTCGACATGAATGAATGAGATGCTCCTGGGTCGAAAAGAACGGAAGTAGGAACATAATTGACTGGGAGCGTACCAAGAATGACGTCAGTGGTGTCGTCAGTCTCTTCGGCGGCAATCTGGTTCACACGTCCACGAGTGGCGGGAGGTGCGGGTTTGGTGGTGTAGACCTTCTGGGGGGGCTTGCCACGACCAATGTTGTTGCCTCCGGCACGGGGTGGAGCATTCTGATTCTGGAGCTGGTTCTAGGGACACTCACGGGAGTAGTGGCCTGCCTGACCACACTTGTAACAGGCTCCAAAGACAGTGCGTGGAGCTGGGTTGTTTGGTGGAGCGGGGTGGAACTGAGTTGGTGGACGAGGCGCCACATAGGATGGCCTCGGTGGGTTGTTCTTGCGGAACATACTGTTGGGGATCCAGATCTTGCGCTTCTGGGAGCCTGAATTGGATGAACTATCATATCTAGGGTGTTTGCGGAAGTCGTTGGGGGTGTTCATGTCCTCTGCCTTGATGGCCTTGTTGACAAGGACCTGGAAGGTGGAAAAGTCATGTAGGTTGAGCTCACGACGGAGTCCAGAATTTAGTCCACGACGGAACCTCTCTTGCTTCTTTGCGTCGGTGGAGACTTCTTCAGTAGCATAACGAGCCAGTCGGTTGAACTCACGACTAAACTCGTCAACAGTCCTTCTGCCTTGGGTGAGGTTGCAGAACTCCTCACGCTTGCGGTCCATAAGACCCTTGGGAATGTGGTGCTCGCGGAAGGAAGTGCAGAATTCATCCCAAGATGCGGGCGGTCCAACAGGACGCATGTTCAGGAAGTTCTCCCACCAAGAGCTTGCTGCACCTTCAAGGTGATAGGTGGCATAGCTGACCCTGTCGCCATCTGCAACATGGCCTGCCTGGAGCTTCCTCTCGATGCTGTGAAGCCAGTCATCGGGGTCAAGGGGCTCGGTGGAGTAACTGAAAACCGGGGGATGAAGCCGAATGAAGTCGTTTAGAGACACCAACTTGTTGCGCTGCTGAGTGGTGTTGCGGGCAATGACCTCCAGCAAATGGTGAGAGTCTCGGCGGTTCCTCTCAACCTCCATCAGAACCTGAGCCATCGTGGGTGGGGGTGGAAGGTTGCCTTCCTCCTGTTCATTCCCACGACCCTGGGCACGACCAAGCTGGCCACGGGTTCCTTGAGACATCCTGAAGGTGAAAACCAAAGTCAAACAGAGTTGATTTGAAGATTCTAAACAAGGTATTGAAGTACTGGAAGGATTACAGAGCAAAGGAAGTAATCATCTTGACAACATGGTGATAAAAGCATAAAAGCCATATATTCACAAGCTGTCATACAAACCATACATCGTTTTAGTACGAGCACCAAGCTAATACAAACGTGATGAAGATGATACATCCTTCAGAGGCACTCTGACTTCCTATACATTATTTATCTAAGCCTCTGGAACTTAGAACACCTTGCGTACAATATACTAAGATACTACTACATCCTCACTAAGTAAGACCACAGGCGGTCTCACTCATCTCCATCTCCACAGTAGTCCTCGTAAAAGTTACCCGCGTATCCGGTAGCTGAAGGTGACCATCAGAAAACACGAAGGCCTGTGGACCCTGATATCCATTTGGGCAAGGATGGGGCCTAGGTCCAGCGTAGGGTGGAAGCAAAGGACCACGGGGTGGAAAAATGCCTCCAATCTCGGGCCAAGCAACTCGAGAAGGCATCTGCGTTCTCACAGGGTAGATAGCATCATACTCGACTAATCCAACACTCACGAAGGGTGCCAAGAGTGTCAGTGCTCGATACATACGAACACGGGTGGCGTGAAGCTCGAAACGGAGAGCGCGTGCATCACGATCTCGATCACTAGCAAACCTAGCAGTCATCTGAAGTACTGGATCTTCTGCAGAGTGATCTGTGTAGAGTCCGGTGTAATATCCCTCTTCTCCTGGAAGTGCAGCAGGGATATAGCGGAACGACATCTCTCTCGGTATAGTGTGCTCCTCTCTCAGCAGTGTAATGCATGAATATGCAGCATCCTGCACAGCCATGTTCTCAGTCATACCAATGTCATGTCCAAAGTGGATAGGCTGAGTGACTCCATTGTGGTGCGGGTAGATCCTGACGATGCAGTGGAACTCGGTCTGGTTGAAGTCAAGGAACTGCTCCTCAACTGTGTACTCAGGGTACCATCGGTATCCAATGAAGGATATCATCTTGATAACCGTGGCGGGATGGCCACGCACACCGAGGCACCTGGTCAAACGAACAATCTGTCGAGGGGGAAGATCTTCTATCTGAAACAAAAAGAAGGAGTTTGCAAATGCATCAGATTATGAGATAAACCTGGAATGACTCGGACAGCATAACGGCTGTAATTGCAAGAAAAAGACAATTTCTTACAACATGGAAACAGAACTTACATACGATGTAAGAAATCAGGAAGCACAACCACTCTAACGAAACGAACACAACCTTCCTACGGCTACAAGGAAGCAAACAATGAGATGTTCTAATCAGACAGAGGAGAGCCTAGTCCTATCTTCCCGTAGAACAAGATGAGGGTGACTCAGAACTTAGAACGATGAGGGTAAGGAGAAAAAAGAAGCCTTACGTTGTTCCCTTATATACCCAGAGTAACTATATAACTATAGCAAGCTAGACTCGACTTCGGCCAAGGCTGCTAGTCCTACAGTCAGTCCTGCTCTGATACCAAGTCTGTCGGGACCCGGGGTTAGTGTATGCAAGTCCCGCTACGACATAGTCATATGGAGAGCCGAGAACCGTACCCACTTGTCTAAGATGACAAGGCCAAGCACAAAACGTTCTCGGAAAGCATCGTACGTGAGGGGCATCCCATCTAGGACGGATGATCAACTGAGATGGGTCCTCATCGTCCGCACACAAGTCTAATGATATGGGTGATGAACTCCCATATTCACAGACAAGTCGCCTCAACCATACTATCGACTATCTCATAACTCTTACATAGACTTACTCCAGCCCGATCACTTAGTTGGGGTCTAGGGCGGGCTCGATCATACCACAAAGTGTAAACGAGACGGAGTCTCGAGCAATCGCATCGCGATGCCCCAAGCTACGCACATCTAAGGGCCACTTGGTGTATGAAAGACCGCCAGCCAGATCACAACTAAGGTCTCGAAAATCCATACAAAGACATGCATGTTATAAACATACACACAGCACACATGCCTTGTATGAACAGCAGGTATCATTGCAATTCTCTACAAAGTATACATTTCTTTGATAACTCTTACAGAGTGCACACAGAGATCACAAGTATGTGATCCAACATTACAACAACAAGCGGAAGCAAAGTATGTCTGAGTACAGACAAGTTTAACAAATTGCTTAAGAAGCCTTATTTAAACACAAGCCCTCCACGAGGGATCCAGTCGTCTGACTGGGACTAGACTAGCTTGATCTTCAGTCGTCGAGCTCGATGAAGAAGCCGCCTTCGGGGTCAGTGGGTTCATCTAAAACATAGATTAAGCAAACGTGAGTACAAAATCGTACTCAGCAAGACTTACATAGGAGCTATACTACTCATGCACATGTATCAAGGTAAAGGGAGGTGGGGTTTCACTTGCAGAAATGCCATCTTTGACTTGGCTAGTCCTGAACTACGAGTACCAGACTTGAGGTAAGAAGCATACACGAGTCCACTACTTTCTCCAACCAATTACACCACTATGGTGCCTTCCTCGACTTCCCCAAGAGAAAGCACGCCATAGCACTCACACTTAACTTGGTGTGTTTTAGAAGTATCCAGTTCAAGTTGTCTAATAATCAAGCTAAGCTTTCCAAGAAGTCCTTACCCGCGGACGCGGCTATTCGAATTGTTTTCTTAACCCTGCAGGGGAGTACCGCTACACACACATGATCATCTGTTACCGCCTTTGTACTCGACACCGTTCAAGAAGTGTCGGCGAGGATGCTCACCACAACGGTAACCTCATAGCCTATCTAGTCCGAGAAAGCCGCCTACCTGGGTTGGCTACCACTATCGTGAACCCGGCCGGTTTACCGAAGTGGACCCAGGTGATGTGTGCGTGGTGCATAAGCCGGTCTCGGGTGAGCTCTTCTCTCACTTAGCAGCCAGGCCACAGACCTACCAGAACTCCGAACTATTGCGACATCTGGACATCGAAAGGGATGAGTTAATAGGTTGAGAGGGGTCAGTGAGCCCAATGTGTGGTTGTACTCTTCATCTTGGATCACCACACAAGAACTCGGACTTAGGGCGGTGTTCAACGAGACAACCCACTGTGTACTCCTACACAGCCTCTCATCGTTCACCTTGTATTAGGGTAGATTCACCAACACCTTTCCACCAACATCATCATGATCACTACCATCCCGACTCACATAACAGTAAAATCATTGTATCACTCTAAGAATGCAATAACCAGTAACAATTTCAGGGGCCACATGATATCCATCAACTCCTACAGTTGCTAGGATTGTGGTTTGCCTACTACTGTGACAAATGATAGGTCATGCAAAGGAATGGGTTCATCTATGCGGTAGAAACGTAGCATGGTAATCATCCTATACAATGCATAAACGAGACATGAGAGGGAAGTGGGATTTTATCGACATGATCAATGGGGGTTTCTTTGCCTTGCTGACGAGGTTCGGGTTCGGGGTCTTCAATGAAGGGGGCAGCCTCCTGTTCCGGTTCCACCTCTACTCGACAAACAACAAACAAGGTAGCAAAGTAAATACAATGCACAATCACATGGTTGAAGGTTGAAACTTGATGTATATGCTTTGATGTGTGAAGCAATTCCATTTAAATGGAGTATATTGCAAATTGAATTGAAAATTCAAACTCCAATTCGAATTCATTTCAGCAAAGTTACAATTGACATTGTTTGATCAAGTTGAACCATTTTGAAATGTGTATGATATGCCTCTGAAGTTCAAGTATAATGTGATATGTTGACACGGTTCAAAATGCAAAAGCATTTGAAAAGAATTTGAATTAATTCCATTTAAATCAAATAGAAAATGCTACTGATCACATTTTAAATTCAACTCAAACATAATTGAAAGTTGGATATTTGGATACCTTATTTTCTCCTGATCATTTTTCATATATTATTTGTCCAATTTGGAGTTAATATGAATTTTCTATGAATTTCCAAAGTTTCACTGATTTTCTGGAATTTATGGAATTTTCTCATTTCTTTTTATTCTGGAATTCATATACTGCGTCAGGCTTGCGCAAGGGTGACGTCAGGGGGGGGCTGACATGTGGGGTCAGCATGTCAGTGGGTTAGTTAACTAACCCGGTTAGTTTAAACTAACCAGGGATTAGTTAGCGGCCTGGGCCCACTGGTCAGTGGCCCAGGGGGTGGATTAGGGGCTAATCATCCCTGCCACGTCGGCGGGCTACCGGCGGCTAGAAGCCGGGGACCTTCCAGAACGGCGGCGCCTGCATGGGACGGCGGCTCCGGCCACCATTTGGTGCGCTGAGACCACCAAACGGGAGCCCGAGCACGTCCGCATCACCTAGAGCACAGCATCGACACCGAGGGGCGCACCGGAGTGATGCCGGCGACGAGCCCTAGCGGCGGCAGAGGCCTGAGCTCGAGGTAGAACACGTCGTGGTGCTTCATTTTACGCGGGGTTTGGCTCATTCGACTGCTGGGATCACGGGGATCACGGTGCGCGCGCTGGTGCAAGCTGGAGCTCACGAGAACGAGCTTGGGCTCATCCATGGCGGAGGCCGAGCTCGGTTCCCATGGCGGATCCAGAACGAGGAAGAAGAATGGGCCATGGCTGGGTGGGGTCGAACGAGTGACTCACCCTGAGTCCAACGGTGGTGACGACGTGGCTTGGGAGGCTGGAACGGTGGAGTATTCGAACGGCGACGGTCGACGGCCGGAGTTGGGGAAGATGGAGCTAGCGTCACGTCCAGGGGCCCTTCTTCTCGATTGGCTGCACTCCTCGGCGTAGAGGACAACGGCGAAGCAGATGGACAAGGTGGCGCGGCTTGTCGACGGCGATGGCCACGCATTCTCCTCGTTGGTGCTCCGGCGGGGTCTCGGGCGGTGACGAAAACGACGAGGGAGGAGGGGAAGAAGCTCTGGAGGGGGGGGAAAGGAGGAGGCGTGCTCCAGGGCGTCTCCAGGCGCGAGAAGGAGGCACGGGGAGGCCTGGAAGGACCTCGGCGGCGATGTGGCGACCACGGCTGGCTCGGTGGCATTCCACCGAGCAGCTTGGAGGCGCGGGGCGGGGAAGAAGACCCTGCTGTCCCTGGTGGGCCGGCTGGTCTGGGTGGGCTTCTCTCGCCTGGGCTCCAGGTAAGCTTCTCCTTTTTCTTTTCTGGTTTCTTTTCTGACATTTGTTTTGGCTAGCAAAAATAAATACCTAGCCATTTTCTAAAATGCTGAAACGTTTTATATGGCCTCATAAAAATATAGACTAGCCACTTGTAAAGTTTGGCACTTTTTAAAATTCAAATAATTTGAATCTTAACTCAAATAGGGGTTTTTGATTAATTCCAAGGCACTGTTTGAATATTTGAAAAATCCATGAGCATGGGGTGGGTCCCACATCACTTGATATGTGATCACACTTATTTATAAGACTTTTGAAAAATCTAACATGAATTTTTGGAGAAGATTTTTATCTAGCCTTTTGAATTAAAATATCTGGGGGGTTCCTTCTCCCATTTTGCTTTTGAATTTGATTTCAATGATTTCTTTTGAAATTTTTAACATGATGCAAGTGACTTGCTAACCCTAGCGCATTACCTAACAAAGGGTTCTAACACCCAAAGTCAATATCTCTTCATCGTGAAGGAGCAAATCCCATTCTTGAACTATCACAGTCCCTAGCCACACCATCTGACATACCCAGAACTTATTTTACTACTTCCCATTTACGGGAGGATTCATCTAAGAACCAAAGCATGTCTTCCAGTGTGAAGCAACTCGATACTCTCATGGTCTATGGAATTACGTATATGATAACATTTCATGATATGTAACGTAGTTACGATGTGATCTCTAAGTATATCATTCAATACTAGGGTCGGTTCAACATCATTGTTCTGCTAACAATATGTTCTCATTGCTACTGACATCCTTGCTACAAGAACAATGTCCATGATTAAGAAAACGTAATCATCAGTTAGCATATGATCTGGTCTTAGAGGCTAAACCAGGAACTCTTGGTGTTTACATTTCCACACATGCAAATGAGTTTTCTTCTGAATCTCACAGTCAAGGTCATTGCAATTATAGCACAGAAATATAAACATTAATTACGAACGTGGAAATATATATAATAACATTTTATTATTGCCTCTAGGGCATATTTCCAACAGTCTCCCACTTGCACTAGAGTCAATAATATTATCAGTGCTTGAGCACTTTACACCTATGGCATACGGTGTAATACATGCTTCATTTGTGGTATAGACTTCATCTACGAATCTGACATTTCAGGCCCGTTTGTATCTTGCATGTCTTTGCGTTTTCACGCTATCATAAAATTCACTAATTTTATTAGTTTAGCTTTGTATATGTTTTGGATCATTTGGTAGGATCTTGGTTCCTTTAGAATAAGTCATGAAATCATTCATCAATGTTCCATGAGCTTCAAGCATCTAGGAAACCATACCATGTTCATAAATGAACTGATGATTCAAAATACCCTCCCTTGTTACTTCTTTAAGCAGCAATATACTTAGCCTCTGTTGTAGAATTCGCCACAGTATCTAACTTAACACAGTTCCTTCATACTGTGCCACCCTTACGTGTGAAACTCATAATCCCAATTAAAATCGAAAATCTGCCGGAGTAAGTATGAAGACTGAATTGGTGTAACTGTTTACATCAAAAATTCAGCTGGTGCAACACATTACAACGAGCTCTTCATTCTCTCCATTTTTCCGAGAAACATATCTTATCTTTCATAAGTTTAACTTTTCACTGTTTTTCGAATGATCAACATGTTGATCACTTTGGTATCTTGCTCAAAACCTTTTGGAGCATTGGACATATCTGGTTGTTTTACATATTATGGTGTACATGATTTGTCCAAACACACAGGTGAGTGGAATTTAATTCACGTGCTTTTGCTTATCTGTGTTCATGAACACCGATTTCTGCAAACATCTTTTCACCATGACCTCGGCAATAACATCCTTCTTGGCGTATTCATACTAAACTACTTTAGTATCATGTCAACATGTAATGTTGGCTTTAGCATGATCAGACACTTACTATCTACATAGATCATTGTGCTCAATACTAATGCTATATTAGCCCAAGTACTTCAGCTGAAAACTATTTCCAATAAAGTCCTTATTCGTGTCAAGAAATCATTTCCAATCAACAATATGTCATCTTCATAAGGTTTTAGAAATATATTTCAGCTCCCACTTACTTTATTGAACATTCAAGCATCTTCGTTTATTCCCGATGAAAACAAACTCTTTTGGCAATTTCATCATAACGAAAATTCCAACTCCATTGTGCTAGCTTCAGTCCATCACTGGATATCCAAGGCTTGCATCTATTTTAGCATCCTTTGAATCGACAAAACATTCCGGTCGTATCACATATACGTCCTTTGTTATATCTCCGTGTAGGAAATTTGTTTTGACGTTCATTCTACCATATCCTATAAATGAGATATGTAGTAATTGCTAATATAACCCGAACTGACTAAAGCATCTCTACGGTCGAAACTATTTCTCCGTAGTCAACCTTTGAACTTGCTAGAAAACAATTTTCCAACGAGTTGAGCTTTATGGATAAAACAATTTCATCCGAATCAATTATAGATCCATATATATATTCTTCAGACTTTTAGTCTTTCGGAGGGTCTACCAAGTTCAAAACTTGACTTAATTCCATGGATACTATCTCGGATTATTTGGCATTTAGCCAAATCCCGGAGTCAGGGCCCATCAACGCTTCTTTGTATATCATAGGTTTATCATTGTCGAACAACAATATCTCGTTTTACATATCATGAATGTTTGTACGAGTTTTGTCTAACCTGTGTGGTTCAGTTGCGCACTTATTTGAAGAGTCAACAATCTTTAACAAGTTGTACTGTCCTCCCACTCACTCTTTTGCAAGAAACTATTTTCTTCAAAACACTGTTCTTAACAGCAAACTGTTTTGCTTTTGTGTAGTGATAGAGGAATACCAAAACTTTTGGCATAACCTTAACAAAATAGCACTTATCTTATTTGGAGTTTTGAGTCTGTCTAACATATGTCTCATGTGCCCAAATTTTAAGAAAAGACAACATAGTTTTAACATTCCATTCCACATCTAATATGGTGTCATTTCAACAGATTTGATGGTGCTCTTTTCAGTGTAAAAGCCGTAGTCACTAACGCATAACTTTAATAAATATAATGGAAAATTGATAAACGTCATATTTGATCTTACCGTGTCATACATGGCTTGATTACATCTCACGAACACTTTACTCATAGTGGACGCAAGTTATGACACTTCTTCACAACTCATCAGACGTTCGCTAAACTTGTAACTCAAATATTACTTTCTACAATCTAATTTGGAGAAGCTTTATTTTCTCGTTACAATGAATTTTTATTTCAATCTAAAATTCCTTGAACATTTCAAAGATTTCAGATGTATGTCTCTATTGAACAGATAACCACATATCTACTTCAAATCATGAGTGAAGATAGGGAATCCACTGCACACAACTACACTTATTGGACTACACACATCATCATGTATGATTACCAATGGTTTAGTTGCCCGTTCATGTATGGCCTATCAACGGTGTTTTAGTCACATGACTTCGAGACAAAGATCGCAAGTGTCAAGTGATTCCTAATCATATGACTCGAAAGTCCATCACTTATGGAAATTCATGCATATTATGTCACTTGTGATAAACGGCAGTGCCACATCTATGTGGTATTTCTGTCAGTCTTGCGACGTTTAGCGTCAGTGTTATGGATGTTTAGTATTATTATCAAGATTCATAACATACAACCTATTCATAAAGGAAGTATGGCCTTTACGTTACTCATAGCTTTGAACAACTCTCTTGCAACAAACATGATTCAAAGTGATGTTTTGCAACAAGGCTAAAGTGTAGTAACAATTTACTCAACTCTAAAATGAATTATGAAGATAATCATAGAGTCAACACAGGGTATAGTAAACCTTTTACTGTGTTCTCGATCGTGTCAAAACTCATCATTAGCTAGTCATAAAGGCCATAGTATTTCTTGCATCGAGTTGCAACAATATGGAATCGATGTGATATTCCGGTGATCAACAGTTTAATCACAATATACAGAATCAACAATTAACTGCTTAATCATGATTCCCAAGAACTACATCTCTTGACCATCAATGAATTCATCTATAACTCCATATGACTTTCATTTCTGAGCTGGTTATTCAAGTATTCTTTCGTTTTTCCTTTATACGTATCATAGTTCTATTTCCAATGTCACTCCTACTCACAAAAGCTCACACATGATTAAGGATGGCACAGGCCATGGAATTTCCGGCGTGTAAGTCTTACTAACATCCTTTGGACTTCCTTTCCATTAATTCTCATCATCATATGATCGGTGTTCTTCTGGATCCCACACTTATCAGTTTTGTTTAGAGCATAGTGAACATTTTCACTAATGCTTACAATCATACATTGTACTAGATATCTTATATCCAACATTAATTGTCTTACTACTGAAAACAATTTTTCAGTTCCATGAATATAACATATCTATCCCAAACGTTTCGAAGTTCGGGTTTCATGGTGGTGAAGACAATGCACTTAGCTGTGGTGGAATTCTGGCATTTTGGATTATGGACGTAAGTCACATCATCCATAGCATCAGCGGGGGAGCATCAAAAATTTGCGATATGACAAGCTCCTTCTCGACACTATTGAGGATAGTCCTCACAATACGGTACCAATCGTAAAGTTTTTACCAGATAATACAGTTAATCAAAATCAATTGGGAAGGTGGTAACACGAGCCATTATTCTACAACGATAATGAAAATACTAAGACTTTGTTCATAATTAAGTTGCACTTGTGATTAATCAATTTAATTACTAAGTGCGCTCCCACTCAGATCAATATCTCTCGTAATTGATGCTGGAGTGATTCAAGATCCAACCCAATCGTCCGCCATTGATGTGACATCACTGATGACTTAGACTAGACCGGTAGGCCAACTTGCCAATCACGCCAAAGGTGATTCTTGTTCATCTTTCGATGGGCGTGTTCCGGTAGCAAACTTTTATCCAAACCGTCAAGACAATCAAGTGTAATTGCTGTGTGTTCTTAACACACCCGCCTTTTATGCGTCACTCCATGTGCACCCATGTGACATGACCTGCTACGATGTGAAACATAGTATAGACGGTGCTACAGTTGGAAGAACACTATCAACTTGATATTGTTATGCGAGAGATCACCCTAATAAAATACGACTACCGCGCATCAAACAAGGGTGCATCAAAGGGATAAACATCACAGGTAGTTCATAAAAATATGTGATCTAGTATAGCCCTTTGCTTCATGAAGTCTTCATTGTCTTCATGTCATCGTGGTTGAAGTCACCGTGTCCACCAACTTTGTCCTTGGCGCCGGGAACATCACCACGGCTTCCGGCATGTGCGTCGGGGTCGACCTCCGCATCGTAGATCATCACCTTGCATCTATCTATTGATTTGCATCGAGCTAATAAACAGATCTGGCACGCAGGCCATAATTAAGTGACAATCATATGACTCCAGTCATCATGCCGTACCACGACACGGAGGTTGCGAATAAATATTACATAACATATAGCATCTCATACAAACACATTGCAAATCTTAAAGGCTATACCACATCACATGCATACTGTGAAAAACAAGTTAGATCGCTATCTACATGGGTTGTTGCAAATTTTATCGTGGTTGATTAGCAGGTTACATGCAAACGTTGTTCCCTAAACAAACCAAACACGATACTTCAATGTTGCTAGTTTAACGTTCGGGGTGCGTGTAGCAACTAATGCCACAAGCCAAACTTCGTTCAACGCGTGACCCCCGTGTGGATTTGAGTTCATAAAATCCACAAGCCCCTCCATGTTAAATCTTCTATTGCGAGATTAAGATGAGATCCAAGGAGTTTGATGTAGACCATGATCAAGGCAACCAGCATACTGAAAGCAGCATAGAGGGATCGATGGAAAAATCAATCCTTGTAGCAAAACCTCAACGTGCCATCAAGCATAGAAAAAATCACATGAGAGGGAAGCAACAAGAAAATCAATTCCTCATATCACACATATGATCTAGACCTAAACATGCATCTAATCAAGGATCGCTCTGATACCACTGTTGGGAAACGTAGTAGAAAACAAAAAAAATTCGGCCTACGAATCAAGAACCCAAGATCATCCATGAAGATTGCATCCAAGGTTTTAGGTCATGGCTCACCAACCAATGTAGCGGAAGTAGAGTTGGTGAAGATCGTCGGTGCAGATCCCCACAGCTAGGAATTTCAATGACCTCCCAACCGCGAGGATATCGATCTCTCGAACCGTCCCGCGATCTAGTCCCACGGACAAGTCCCACGAACAAGCTCCTCGAAGAAGGGTCGAAGGTACGACCCCTCCATTAGTATCCACACATCCCGTAGCAGCAATCCAGCAGCGCTCCGCCGTCCAGAGATGAACTTCACCGAGAAAACTAGAGGGAGAAAACCCTAACGGATTCCGATCTAGAACAACGTCTAAATCGGGGTCTAAATGTGGAGCAACGGGGTTTAGAGAAGGGAGGGTGGTGCATAGGCCTTGGGGACAAGTTGTGCTGCGCCCCCACCCCTCCCCCACAGTATATAGGTGGCCAAGAGGCCCTTGGGGCGCAATAAGGGGGGTGGGGAGTCCAACTTGGACTCCCAAACCTCCCAAACCTTCCCACCGGAAACCTGCCATATTGGAAAGTTGGACTTCCCACCTGGAGGGGGATTCCTTCCCCTTGGTGCGACCCCACCCCTTGGCCGGCCAGGGAAGCCTACATGGCTTGCCCCCCAAGGCTAGGGGCGTGGGGTAGTGGGTGGTACTGCCCGGAAACTTCTCCAACCTTCCAGAAGCTTCCAGGACCTTCCAGGACCTTCGAGGATCGTTTCGGGACATTCCGGAACCTTCTGGAGCACTTCCAGGACCTTCCGGGACCGTTCTCGGATGTTCCGGAGCCATCCGGATAGTTTCCAAGACCATCCGAGTTATAGTTTAAGCCACCCGATGACCGCGAATGTTGTCGAGACGCCCAGCGATTATCTGGAAACTATTCCGGTTGATCCAGGACTTCCCCAGTACCATTCTCATATGTTCCGGAATCACTTGGGACTACTCCAGACTGATCCGGACATATCCTTAATACCCAGAACTACTTCTGGTACCCTTATGAACTATTCCATAAATCCCCGGAACTACTTCCGGTACCCGTATGAACTATTCTGCTTTGCTTCCACTAAACCTTCTACCATTCCAGCATTCTAACAGACTACTTCTCGTTAAGTCTGTGAACCAATAGGTTCGGTATAATGCGGACATGACTCAGAACATCTTCCGTACATAGGTCAACAGCCTTTTGGCAATAGCCAATAATCAACAACGGAGCTATGGACACCCATGTTGACTCCCGCACATACACGAAGAAACTTCGAGTGAACCATTATGTTTAGTCATGTACCATTCCCTTTGCTTCGTGATATATGACAAAGTTAGAGGAGAGATGTTTGGCACTCATGTGTTACAACTTCTTGAACAGAAGCCACTCGTTATCCTCTTTGCTTGTTTGTCTCTATTTCTCATTATTGAATTCCGGTATCACCGTGATTAAATCACAATGCGTCTGGCCAGACTAGAATGGATACCGTCATACCGAGTGGGCCCAAAGTCAATATCTCTTCATCGTGACGGAGCAAATCCCATTCTTGAACTATCACAGTCACTAGGCACACCATCTGACTACTTCCCATTTACGGGAGGATTCATCTAAGAACCAAAGCATGTCTTTCTGTGTGAAGCAACTCGATACTCTCATGGTCTAAGGAATTACGTATATGATAAAATTTCATGATATGCCTTATATCATAGTTACGATGTGATCTCTAAGTATATCATTCAATACTGGGGTCGGTTCAACATCATTGTTCTGCTAACAATATGTTCTCATTGCTACTGACATCCTTGCTATAAGAACAATGTCCATGATTAAGAAAACGTAATCATCAGTTAGCATATGAGCTGGTCTTAGAGGCTAAACCAGGAACTCTTGGTGTTTACATTTCCACACATGCAAATGAGTTTTCTTCTGAATCTCATAGTGAGGGTCATTGCAATTATAGCATAGAAATATAAACATTAATTACGAACGTGGAAATATATATAATAACATTTTATTATTGCCACTAGGGCATATTACCAACACCTGACAGCCCGGCCCCGCATGTCATTCTCACCCCATCCCCTATGTCATCAAGAGAGCCCCCTGCTGACGCACGCCCGATGACGCCAGCCCTCGCCACCGCCCTCGTCGGCCAGTAGGCGAGGAGGCCACCCGCTCCCGCACCTCTCCCGCTCGGGCCTCCCGCTCCAGCACCCCCTCCCAGATCACTATAAAAGGGGGCGCTCTCCCCCGCTCTCACCCCACTCCACTCCACCTCGAGCACTACACCCCACCCCCTAGCCCGATCAGTAGAATAGGAGATGGAATAGAAGAGGAGGCAGGAGGAGAAAGAAGGGGGAGGAGGCAGAAGAAGAGGAAGAGGAGGGAGGTCAGGCCGGCGCGC
The DNA here is from genome assembly GCA_950022295.1 of Bromus sterilis. Lineage (NCBI taxonomy): Eukaryota > Viridiplantae > Streptophyta > Magnoliopsida > Poales > Poaceae > Bromus > Bromus sterilis. Next base: position 261,990,172 of record OX465596.1, on the reverse strand, counting down.
CTCCGCCCTCTCTCGCGGTAACTACACCGGCGACGAGCCGCCGACAAGGAACAAGGACGAGCCGCCCCAAGCCCACCACTGCCACACCGGTGTAACCCAATCCATCGTCGTTCTCCGCTGCATCGGGTTACCCTTGCCCCGATGCACCTCCGCCGTTGTTCCTAGCTGCCAACCGCCGCCGAAAACGCCTCCGGTGAGCTCCCGAACCTCTCCTCTCCGCCTTGGTAGCCCGTGTTTTCCCACGTCACACATATTTTTTTGGAGGAAAACGGAACCCCCACGCCGTGCCACCCCTGGCCGCCGTCCTTCGGCTACCGGAGGGCCGCCGGCGAGGCCTTGGGCAGTAGCCCCGTGCCCTATCTAGGTGAGAGGTAGAATACGGGCAGGGACAGCCCATACCCATTCGTTTTTTTGTTACAAAAAAACAAACAAAAGCAACAACCGCTATGCGGGCTCGGCCCACTGGAGAGAAATGTGCGTGGGCGCAGGACAGCCCGGGCCGGCCTGCGGAGCCCTTTCTCTTTTGTTTTAAAACTGCAGAACTTAAATAATATAAGAAAAATAACCGTAGCTACAAAAATACATGAAATAAATTTTGTGATGTTCATAAAATTATGCTTTATTTTTCTGCATGTGTAGAATATTGTTTTGCTTAGATAAAATTGTGACCCTTTATTATTATTGCTATTTTTAGTTTAATTTCTATAAAATTTATATTAGTGATATTAAATTATTATCACTTTATAAAAATAGCCTCTTGTCAGTAGGATATTGCTATGAATTTATTTAATCAAAATAAAAATATTTAAAAAGAAGTTAGTGATTAAATTGAGTGAAAAACATTGCTTAAGTTAAGATTTGTTTTAATATAATCTTGTTGTAATAATCTTATTAAATTTATCCTAATGCCTTGTTATAAAATTTAACCTTGTTGAGGTGATGTAAAAAATTAAATTTTAATAAATAGAAAACCTTGATAATTGTTTTGTCCTTTGTTGCTTGTGTTTTTGTTTGAAAAAATGAGTGATGTTGTGCTTGCTATTGCCCCGTTGTAATATTGTGAATTCCTTGTTCGCAACGTGTAGACGAGACGATTGACCCTGCAGGAGAAGACTACCTCCAAGCTGCCCCTGAGACTGACCAGGAGACCACCGCCGACGAAGGCAAGCCACCGTCAAAACTCAAAGACTCCGTCGAGACCATTATCCAGCTCTAGTATTATCATTACATAACAACTTGGAAAGTCATACTTCACCCTATATGGTACGGCATACACCTATGAAGGTGGTATGGCCGGGATTGTGGAACATCGTCGGACCTGGAAAAAGTCTGGAGGGACTCTCTATAAGTTCCGCCAAAATCTAGCTTTACAGTACAACCACTATACTCTGGTATGGGATAGGGCTAGTTGGAAGCTTGTTTGTCTTAGTATGGGGGTCTTATAACTACACATGGATGGGTGATTCCACGAATCCGATAGCCCTCGAAGTCGATGGGTGAAATTCGCTAGGTTTAGTGTCGGAAGGAACCTTGGTGCTCTTCGACTACGGTCCAAGAGGAGCATGACCTGACACACGGACAGTCCATGTAGTACGCAAGGGGTAGATTCACCTGTACTAGGAAAGACAAGTGGTGGGTAAAGTGGTGGGGGCAAACGGCGGATGTATCGAATGTTGTGGGTAAAGTGTACAACCTCTGCAGAGTGAAAACTATTCGAGTAGCCGGATTCCATGAGTGATGGACAGCTAGTGAGGCCACACTTTGTGGGGAATAGATGAGAAAGCACGGTAACGAGTTTATGGTTCGCGACGATGATGTTGATATTGTCGGAAAAAGGTTGGACTTGACTTATCCAAATTCATTTGTGGGAAATAAAATTTTCCAAGTTTAAAACTTTGCCAACTTAATTATAATCTTGAGTAGATAGGAAATCCCTATGAAAAACTCCACCATGTAGCCATCCCATTATTTTCGTATACAAAATTTTGTTTCTTTCTTTAGGTGGTTTGCGAGTACTTTGTATGTACTCACGTCTTTGTCCCTGGTTACTCAATAGGCGAGGCTTTGAGGAGCAGGTATATTACGATGAAGCTATCGACGGTTACTAGGACGTGCTATGCTCTGAACTGCCCTGTGGATTGTGCCGCTACTACTTATCCTGATTTTTCTTATTCCGCTGCTATTTGAGCCCGATGAGGCCGTGTAAGACTTTATGCTTGTATGACGTTGTATTCGGTATTGTATGACTGTCGGGACCCGGGGTTAGCGTATGCAAGGCTCGCTACAACACAATCATATTGAGAGCCGAGAACCGTAGCCACTTGTCTAAGCACACAAGGCCAAGCACAGAACGTTCTCGGAAAGCATCGAACGTGAGGGGCATCCCATCCAGGCCGGATGATCAAATGAAATGGGTCCTCATCGTCCGCACACAAGTCTAAATGATATGGGTGGTGAACTCCCATACTCATAGACAAGTCGCCTCGACCATACTATCGATTGTATTATAACCCTTACATAGACTTACTCCAGCCGGATCACTTAGTCGGGGTCTAGGGCGGGCTTGATCATACATCAAAGTGTGCACGAGACAGAGTCTCGAACAATCGCATCGCGATGACCCAAGCTGCGCACATCTTAGGGCCACTTGGTGTATAAAAGACCGCCAGCCAGATCACAACTAAGGTGTCGAAAACCCATACAAAGACATGCATGTTATAAACATACACGCAGCACACATGCCTTGTATGAACATCATGTATCATTGCAATTCTCTACAAAGTATACAACTTTATTGATAACTCTAACAGAGTGCACACAGAGATCACAAGTCTGTGATCCAACATTACATCAAACATGCGGAAGCAAAGTAGGTCTGAGTACAGACAACTTTAAAAAATGGCTTAGAGAAGCCTTATCTAAAAACAAGCCCTCCACGAGGGAACAGTCGTCTGACTGGGACTACACTAGCTTGGTCTTGGTCTGAGTCTTCATTCTTTGAGCTTCAGGTAGAAGCCACCATCGGGGTCGGTGGGTTCATCTATAACATAGAATAAGCAAACGTGAGTACAAAGTCGTACTCAGCAAGACTTACGTAGGAAATATACTACTCATGCACATGTATCAAGGTAAAGGGAGGTGGGGTTCAAAATAGCAGAAGTGCCAGCTTTGACTTGGCTAGTCCTGAACTATGAGTACCAGACTTGAGGTAAGAAGCGTACACGAGTCCACTACATCTCCAACCAATACACCACTATGGTTACTTCCTCGACTTCCCCACGAGGAGCACACCATAGCACTCACACTTATCTTGCTAGTTTTAGAAGTATCCAGTTCAAGTTGTCTAATAATCGAGCACAACTCTCCAAGGTGCTCCGGCGAGGTCTCGGGGTTGCGCGAGATTCGTGAGGGAGAGAGGAGTAGAATGAGCGGCGAGAGGGGGAAGTGAGGGAGGAGGTCGAGGGCATCGCTCTGGCGCGATAAGGACGGCGGGGAGGGTGCCAGGCAGCCTAGCAGCTGTCGCCGGCGTCGGCGTGCGCTTCAGCGAGCTGCTTGCCGCGCCGGGGAAGAAGACAAACGGGGCAGCGGGCTGGGCCGGCTTGCTGGGCTCGGGGGGGATTTGTTGGGCTAGAAGCTAGGTGAGTTTCCATTTTCTTTTCTTTTGTTTTTCTTTTCTGTATATAGGTTGACCTAGCTAATAAAAATAGCTAGGCATTTTATAAAATGCTGAAACTTTTTATATGGCCTCATAATAATATAGACTAGCCATTTATAAACTTTGGCACTTTTTAAAATTCAAATTATTTGAATATTAACTCAAATAGGGGTTTTTGAATTAATCCAAGTTCCTGTTTGAATATTTGAAAAATCCATGAGCATGGGGTGGGTCCCACATCACTTGATATGTGATCACACTCATTTATAAGACTTTTCAAAAATCAAATATGAATTTTTGGAGAAGATTTATTTTTGGTCTTTTGAATTAATTCATCTGGGGGGGTTCCTTCTCCCATTTCAATTTCTTTTGAAAATTTTAACATGATGCAAAGTCCTAAGCTTACCCTAGAACATACCTAACTTGGGGTTGTGACAATGAATCTTGTGATCTGATATATCCATTGTCGAGTTATGCGTCATGCGATACTGATCATGGGAGCATGGCAGTATGCACAGCTGGCCGCTTCGGACATATAGTGCGGGGTTCCCACAGACTTGGTATCAGAGCCTCTTTTCAGACCGTAGCAGCCTAGTTAGAATGGACGGTAGATAGGATGGGGGGAAAACAAAAACTATTTTCTAAAATAAAGAGATGGTCAAATGCATAGTATAGAATGCTTACCTCTCTTATCCCCTCTATAGTAAACATTTATAACTATTTTTTATGTTAAAATTTTGCACACTTGTCATCTAACTTAAATTCTTAAAAATTGTAGATGGCAGCTCCTTTCTCGCACTACTTGCAGCTGACGAGCGCTACCGCAGACACGGCCACCTTTGGTCCCGATCTGATCGAGCTACTCCAGCTTGTCCATCGCCCGTGTGCTGAGTTCACTGGCAGAGTGGTTCCCGTGGATGACCAGCACGAGATCGGCGTTATCGTGGAGTGTATCCTCCGAGGCCGGGTACTTCACCCGGAATCGTACCCTATTGATTTTCGTGTGTATTCCAAGACCTGGGAGGAGGGTAAGCGTCGAGCGATGCAGGAGGCGATTGCTCGTGTGGTCATCTACCACCACGCTGAGCTGGAGGGCACGCGCTTCCATTTCTATGGGAGGCGAGATGAGGATGGCTACCCTACCCCTGCTGCCACCCACCTGGAGCTTGGAGATCACTTGACCGACTTCCAGCACCACCTGACCAGTACGGAGCTTTCTGTGGAAGCGGTCTGTTCTCGCTTTAAACACACCATCCACAACCTCGAGATTGCCAATGGTAAACTCCATGCTAAGAACCAGGAGGTGGAGAGTCTTACTATGGAGGTTGATCACCTGCGTGAGGCCAATGGCAACCTTTAGGCCACGACCCAGGAGGTGGCGAGGCTCACTGAGGAGGTTGAACGCCTGCGTCAGCGCAACGGGGTGCTCAGGAGGAACAACAGGTGCCTCAAGCGCCAGCGCGATGTCTTGGAGGCTGAGATCAAGGATCTGGAGGCTGCAGAGGACCTTCGCAAGGAGAAGAATGCTCACATTAGTGACAATGAGGACTGGCTGGAGTCTACTGAGGAGGACGAGGAGACTCTAGACACAGAGGGTGAGGACTTCATCGATGATCGCGATGAGGATGAGCTCTAGACGTCGTTAGTTATTGGATGCCCTTTTGGAGATTGCGTTAGACGTTTGCATGTGTGGTTGGTTACCTGTAAGACTTGGTTAGCTATGAGACTTATGCTATCGTTATGCTACCATGTGGTGATTTTCTAGTTGCATGATTATTCCCTGTTTTAGATGTCTTGCTTGTGTGTGATAACTAGATTGTTAGGGACTTACCCCTTTGTAGAATAAATTCCCTCTTATCTTGCGCAAAAACCTCAGGATGTTGAGGCACACCCGCGCCAACCCGAGTGGATCAGGTGATGAGCCACCGCCACCACCCGACCCGAACATGGCGCAGCTTCTGCGACTGCTGATGGAGGAGCGACAGGCTGCTCGTGACGAGCGCCAGGCGAACATGGCTGCACTCCAGCAGTTAGTCTAGGCTGCCACCAATGCCAACCAAGGAGGCGGAGGAGCTGGTGGGAATGAGGAGCCCAGGTCTCGGCTCCGAGATTTCCAGAACACCAACCCGCCCGTGTTCTTGCAGACGAAGGAGCCTCTGGATGCTGAGGATTGGCTCCGCACCATGGAGAACAATCTCGCTGTCTCCACTGTTGGCAACAACGAGAAGGTCCTGTATGCCACCCAATCCCTCACCGGCACCGCAAGGAGCTGGTGGGAAGGAGTGTGTGCCCGTCTTCCTGAAGGGCAAGTACTCACCAGGGCTGAGTTCTCTGAGAAGTTCAAGAAGGCGCACATCTCGACCGCACTGATCAGCAGGATGAAGGGCGAGTTACGCCACCTCAAGCAAGGGGGGAATGACTGTGGTTGGATATCTTGACTGCTTCACTCAACTGTCGAGGTATGCCCCGGAGGAGGTGGACACCGAGGAGAAGCGGAAGGACCGTTTCCTAGATGGACTGCACGATGAGATGTAGGTTGTCCAAGTGGCCATGCAGTATCCCGATCTTGAGTCTCTTGCCGATGCTGCTATCATGATGGATGGAAATCTCAAGATGGCCTCTGAGAACCGCAAGCGCCGCATGATGCAGCAGGGTGGATTTAGCAACCCCTGACTGCGTCCGACACAGCCGCGAAGGCCAGCACCCCAGCCTCAGAGGAGCCCTTACCTAGCGCCACGTCCCAGTGCTCCTGCTCGCGCTGTTGGATTTCCGCGCCCAGCAGGTGGAGTTCCTCGCGACCCTGTATCAGAAGTGGTCTGCTTCAAGTGTGGCCAGAAGGGTCACTATGCCATTACCTGCACCAATAAGGCGAATGCTGCCCCGCGCCACAGTGCTCCAGCACTAGCCAGAGGGAACCCCGGCCACAACAATGCCCAGGGTGGTGCGCCTAACTCCGCCAAGGGACGTCTGAACCATGTGCAAGCTGAGAAAGCCTTGGAGGCAGCAGACGTTATCTTAGGTACGTTTCCAGTTAATTCAGTACCTGCTCAAGTATTGTTTGATTCTGGTTCATCACACTCGTTTGTTACGAAGACATTTGTGGATAGAAGTAAGTTGTCACCTAGTGAAATGATGAGGCCCATGATAGTCCAAATACCCGGATCCAAAAACCGAGCCAGTTTAGCTTTTTCTGGAGTTCCCATAGCGATTCATGGAGTCGTGTTTCTAGCTGACCTGATCGTGTTAGGGACAGAAGGTATAGATGTGGTACTTGGTATGAATTGGTTGTCCAGATACCGAGGCCGGATAGATTGCACAGAGAGGACAGTCAACCTCACGAGTGCTGATGGTGTTCAGATAGAGTACACCGAAAAGGAAGACACTGCCCGAGCCTTCTGTCATCAGAGTATCTCGGTGCCATCACCTGAGGAGGTGAAGGTTGTATGTGAATTCCCGGATGTCTTTCCGGAGGAGCTACCCGGTATGCCGCCTGATCGGGATATCGAATTCATCATCGAGTTAGTTCCCGGCAACTCCACAATTGCACAGAGACCCTACCGGATGAATGCTAAAGAGCTGGTTGAATTGAAGAAACAGCTGAATGACATGCTCCATAAGGGACTGATTCGACCCAATTCTTCACCCTGGGGTTCGCCAGTTCTCTTCGTGGATAAGCAAGGAGCCACCATACGCATGTGAGTGTACTACCTTAAGATAAATGAGGTGACCATCAAGAACAAGTATCCGCTCCCTAAGATCGAGGGTCTGTTCGACCAGTTGAACGGAGCCCGAGTCTTCTCCAAGATTGATATGAGGACTGGATACCACCAGTTGAAGGTCCGTGAGTCGGACATCCCCAAGACAGACTTTACAACACGCTATGGTTTTTTCAAGTACACTATGATGTCCTTCGGACATACCAATGCCCCGTCCTATTTCATGAACCTCATGAACAAGATCTTCATGAAGTACCTTGACAAGTTTGTGGTGGTGTTCATTGATGACATCCTGATGTATAACAAGACGGAAGAAGATCATGCCGAACATTTGCGCTTAGTCCTTGAGACTTTGCGAGAGCACCAACTATACGCAAAGTTCAGAAAGTGCGAATTCTGGCTCAAGGAAGTCGGATTTTTGGGACATGTATTGTCAGAAGGAGGAATATTTGTCGACCTAGCCAAGATTCAGTCCATCATAGACTGGACATCCCCGACCACTCAGACCGAAGTTAGAGGATTCCTCGGACTAGCGGGATACTACCGCAAGTTCGTGGAAGGCTTCTCCAGCATTTCCCGTCCCATGACCAAACTGCTGAAGAAGGATCAGATGTTTGTGTGGACAGAGAATTGTGAAGCCAGTTTCCAAGAGCTGAAGAGGAGATTGGTATCTGCCCTAGTTTTGACGATGCATGACCTGACCAAGAGCTTTGATGTGTACTGTGATGCATCGAAAGTTGGTCTGGGTTGTGTCCTGATGCAAGTGGGCAAGGTTATCGAGTACCTATCACGACAGTTGAAGCCGCACGAATTGAACTACCCCACCCACGACTTGGAGCTAGAAGCAATTGTGCTTGCTCTCAAGAGATGGCGACATTACCTGATGGGTAACCGTTGCGACATATACACAGACCATAAGAGCCCGAAGTACATATTCTCTCAGAAGGAGTTGAACATGAGGCAGATGAGATGGATCGAGTTGATCAAGGATTATGATCTGGAGATCAACTACCACCCCGGCAAGGCCAATGTGGTAGCAGATGCCCTCAGCCGCAAGCCCTGCACACTTAATGCAATGATCAGAGAGAAGCAGCCAGCTCTGCACGAGGAGTTCGAGAAGCTGGGTTTGGAGCTTGTGACACCCTGTTTTCTTTCTCACCTCGAGCTGACTCCGACTCTATTTGAGCAGATCAAGGAGGCACAGAACGGACATGATAGTATCGAGGGAATCAAGAAGAAGATGCCCCTCGGCAAGGCCCCAAAGTTCTCGGTAGATGATGAAGGAGTTCTTTGGTTCGATGGCCGATTGTGTGTCCCGATGTAGAGGAATTGAAGCTCACTATCCTTAAGGAAGCTCACGATATACCTTACTCCATCCATCCCGGAGGGACTAAGATGTATCAAGACCTGAAGGAATTATTTTGGTGGCACGGTATAAAGCGTGAAATTTCCTTTTATGTCGCCAAGTGCGACATCTGCCAGAGAGTGAAAGTAGAGCATCAGAGACCTGCGGACTATTGCAGCCACTCCGAGTTCCTGAATGGAAGTGGGAACAAATAGGCATGGACTTCATCACAGGTCTATCGAGGTCAAGCAAAGGACATGACTCTATATGGGTCATCGTCGACCGACTCACCAAGGTAGCGCACTTCATTCCGGTGCGAACCACCTATCGAGGTGATCAGCTGGCAGACTTGTATTTGTCAAGGATTGTATGTCTGCACGGAGTTCCGAAGGAGATTTTGTCTGACCGAGGTACCCAATTTACCTCGAGGTTCTGCAAACAAGTCCATGAGGCACTAGGCACCAATCTCACATTCAACACAGCCTATCACCCGCAGACTGGAGGCCAGACCACGCGAGTGAACCAGATACTAGAGGATATGCTCCGCGCATGTGCTCTAGCATATGGTTCCAAGTGGGAGGACTGCTTGCCCTATGCTGAATTCTCCTACAGCAACAGCTACCAGTCGAGTTTGCAGATGGCTCCATTTGAAGCTTTTTATGGGAGGAAGTGTCGCACGCCCCTAAAATGGTCTCAGACCGAAGAAGGGAAGATTTTTGGATCGGATGTTCTGAAGGAGGCTGAGGAACAAGTCCAGTTGATTCGTGAGCGTCTCAAGACCGCTCAGTCTCCTCAGAAGAGCTATGCCGACCCTAAGCGTCGGGAGGTGATTCTTGAAGTTGGAGAATTTGTGTATCTCCGAGTCAACCCACTGAAGGGAATGCAGCGATTCCATGTGAAGGCAAAGCTAGCACCTCATTACATTGGACCATTTGAGGTGATAGCCAGACGAGGCCAGGTTTCTTATCAGTTGAGACTGCCAGTAGAACTATCCGATGTGCACGACGTCTTCCACGTGTCACAACTCCGGAAGTGTCTAGAAGTGCCGGACAAGCCCGATGTTTTGAAGAACATCGATCACCGCACGGTGGAAATAACCAGTATCTCACGTACCGCGAGACACCCCTTCGTATCCTGGAAGAAGCCACCCGAGTCACCCGTAAGCGCGCAATCATGTTCCACAAGGTCTAGTGGACAAACCACACAGAGGAGGAAGCCACCTGGGAACGGGAGGACTACCTCAAGCGAGAGTTCCCGCATCTCTTCACTAGCTTGTGAATCTCGGGGACGAGATTCTTTTAAGGGGGGAAGGTCTGTCACACCCCAACTTTTATGCTCAATTTTAAGGTAAACAAAAACTTTGCTTTGTTTGATTGCTATGCCCTGTCTTTCCATGCTTGGTAATATGTTACCTTATGTTGTTGTCTTGCCTTGGCTAAAAAGGAAAAAATCAACCTAAGTATTAGTATAAACTCACCACACCACTTTTCAAACAACCACATTTAGTCACCCATAATAATTGGTGTCAATAAAATGGCTCCCAAATAAATATTTGTCTATATGGAAATTCATTATATAAATAACTAAAAATACCTCTATAGCAGAAATTATTTAATAAAAATATTTCAAAACTGCTAATTGATTAATTGCTATTAATATAATAGTAATAATAATCTTAACATCAATAAAAGTTCCCTAAAAATTCTAAATAAATTATAATAATACCCCTGGATTTTATAAAGTATTTAGAATGTTCGAATTTGAAATTTTGTTTCAAAATTAAAATCAAACCGGATTTAGAACTGAGGAAACCTAGCCAATTGGGCCGTAGCCCATCTCTCCTAGCCCTAAACTACGCCCCTCTCTCCAGCCCACCATGACAGCCTGGCCCCGCATGTCAGCCTCACCCCATCCCCTACATCATGAGGAAAGCTCCCTGCTGACGCACGCCCGGGGACGCCAGCCCTCGCAACCGCCCTCGTCAACCAGTAGGCGAGGAGGCCACCCGCTCTAGCACCTCTCCCGCTCCGGCCTCCCGCACCCGCACCCCTCCCCGATCGCTATAAAAGGGGTCACTCTCCTCCCTCTCACCCCACTCCACTCCACTCCGAGCACTACACCCCACCCCTAGCCCGATCAGTAGAAGAGGAGAAGAAACAGAAGAGGAGGCGGGAGGAGAAAGAAGGGGGAGGAGGCAGAAGAAAAGGAAGAGGAGGGAGGGCAGGCCGGCGCGCCTCCGCCCTCTCTCGCCGGAACTTTGCGGGCGACGAGCTGCCGTCAAGGAACAAGGATGAGCCGCCCCAAGCCCGCCACTGCCACACCGGTCTACCCCAAGCCGTCGCCGTTCTGCGCTGCATCGGGCCCCTCCAACGCCAAAAACGGGTTACCCTTGCCCCGTCGCACCTCCGCCGCCGTTCCTCGCCGACAACCGCCGCCGAAAACGCCTCCGGTGGCTCCCGAACCTCTCCTCTCTTCCTTTTTCGCCCGCGTTTGCCCACGTCACGTGCCTTTTTTTTGGATGAAAACGGAACCCCCACGCCGCGCCGCCCCTCCCCCGGCCCTCGCCTCCGTCCTCCGTCCACCCGAGGGCCGCCGGCGAGGCCCTGGGCGCCCCTAGCCGCCATGGGCAGTAGCCACGTGCCCTACCTGGGCGAGAGGAAGAAGACGGCCCCCTGGATGTCAGATCTCTTTAGATCCAATGGCCAGGGACAACCCATACCCCTTCGTTTTTCTGTTAAAAAAACTGAAGCAACAGCCGCTACGCGGGCTCGGCCCGCTGGAGAGAAATGCGCGTGGGTGCAGGATAGCCCAGGCCAGCCTGCTGAGCCCTTTCTCTTTTGTTTTAAATCTGTAGAACTTAAATAATATTAGGAAAATAACCATCGCTCAGAAAAATATGAAATAAATTTTGTGATGGTCGTAGAATTATGCTTTATTTTTCTGCATGTGTAGAATATTGTTTTGCTTGGATAAAATTGTGACCCTTTACTATTATTTCTATTTTTAGTTTAATTGCTATAAATTTAATATTAGTGATATTAAATTATTATCAGTTTATTAAATTAGCCTCTGGTCAGTACGATATTGCTATGAATTTATTTAATCAAAATAAAATTATTTAAAAAGAAGTTAGTGATTAAATTGAGTGAACAACATTGCTTAAGTTAAGATTTGTTTTCATATAATCTTGTTGTAATAATGTTATTAATTTTATCTAATTCCTTGTTATAAAATTTAACCTTGTTGAGGTGAAGTAAAAAAATAAATTTTAATAAATAGAAAACCTTGAGAATTGTTTTGTCCTTTGTTGCTTGTGTTTTTGTTTGAAAAACTGAGTGATGTTGTGCTTGTTATTGCCCCGTTGTAATAATGTGAAATCCTTGTTTCGCAACGTGTAAACGAAACGATTGACCCTGCAGGACAAGACTACCTCCAAGCTGCCCCCGAGACTGACCAGGAGACCACCGCCGACGAAGGCAAGCCACCGTCAAAAATCAAAACCCCGCCTTACCCTTTTTAGTTTTATTATATCACTTATATTGTATCATGCTAGTATTATATTAATATGGTTTGGGATTGCATTAGTTGTTTTAGGAAAACAATACACCCCCCCATAGACTACCTATTTGGGAAAAGAAAGTAGAACCCCGGTGATCCTGACACTTCGTCGAGACCATCACCCAGCTCTAGTATTTTCATTACATAACAACTTGGAAAGTCATACTTCACCCTATATGGTACAACATACTCCTAGGAAGGTGGTATGGCCGGGATTGTGTAACATCGTCGGACATGGACAAAGTCTGGAGGGACTCCCTATAAGTGCCGCCAAAATCTAGCCTTACAGTACAACCACTATACTCTGGTATGGGACAGGGCTAGTTGGAAGCTTGTTTTTCTTAGTACGGGGAACTTATAACTACACATGGATGGGTGATTCCACGTATCCGATAGCCCTCAAAGTCGATGGGTGAAATTCGCTAGGCTTAGTGTCGGAAGGAACCTTGGTGCTCTTCGACTACGGTGCAGTCTTGGGTCCAAGAGGAGCATGACCTCACACACGGACATTCCATGTAGTACGCAAGGGGTAGATTCACCTATACTAGGACAGACAAGGGGTATACTATGTTCGATTATCCGAGACCCGCAGACTGAGGGATGACGATCCATGGGGGCACACGGCGGATGTCTCGTATGTGGTGGGTAAAGTGTACAACCTCTGCAGAGTGAAAACTATCCGAGTAGCCGGAGTCCATGGTCATGGACAGCTAGTGAGGCCACACTTTGTTGGCAATAAATGAGAAAGCCCGGTACCGAGTTTATGGTTCGCGACGATGATGTTGATATTGTTGGAAAAATGTTGGACTTGACTTATCCAAATTCATTTGTGGGAAATAAAATTTTCCATGTTTAAAACTCTGCCAACTTAATAATAATCTTGAGTAGATAGGAAATCCCTATGAAAAACTCCACCATGCAGCCATCCCATTATTTTCGTATACAAAATTTTGTTTCTTTCTTTAGGTGGTTGGCGAGTACTTTGTATGTAATCACGGATTTGTCCCTGGTTATTCAATCGGCCAGGCTTGGAGGAGCAAGTATTTGACGATGACGCTATCGACGGTTACTAGGACGTGCTATGCTCTGAACTTCCTTGTGGATTGTGCCGCTACTACTTATCCTGCTTTTGCTTATTCCGCTGCTATTTGATCCCGATGAGGCCGTGTAAGACTTTGTGCTTGTATGACTTTGTACTCGGTATTGTATGAACATGTGATCTGATGTATCCATTGTCGAGTTGTGCGTCATGAGACAATGATCATGGGAGTATGGAAGTATGCACAGCTGGCTACTTCGGACATATAGTCCGGGGTGCCCACACTTGAGCTCTAGATATAAGTGAAAGATTGTCACAGAAATCATAATCACGATCAGTAATGCATATAGGAGATGTAGAAAATTCAGGATCAGGAGTAATCTTGTTCTTCATGGAGTGCTTTTCAAGCAACTTTCTAACAGCACCAGGGTTAGAGTCGGCACACTATGTGAGTTCCCTTCATAAATCATCATCAAGAATAACATAATCATCCTCAAGGAGTCTCTCCTTGAGTTTATCCAAGTCTGGGTAACGAAAGGTTTTGCAAGTAGAACAATAAATAGAAGGAGTTTCAGTCTCGGACTGTGCTGCATCCTTAGCCATTTCAGTTTCAAGATAGCGACCAAGAAAACTAATTTCATCAAGAGTAGTGGAAGCATCATCGAAAGTATCGGACATAGTAACAGACTCAGTGGAAGTAGCATGTGGTGGTGGTGAAGCAAACTTACTTATATCTGAAGGTGAATCAAGCGTAGCACTATTGCTCAGAAAAATACCTTTTCTTGTAGTGTATGGTAAGATCGGAACCTTGGGGTCTCCTTTATTACCCATAGCAGATAAAGTGCAGCAGGCAGAATACTTCAAGTAGACTTGTAAATAAAGCTATGCTCCCCGTCAACGGCACCAAAAAATAGTACTTGATGACCCTCAACTGTAGGGTATCGAGATAGTCTTCGTGGGAAAGATAACACGATTTATTGATTCGACACAAAGGGAGCCAAAGAATATTTATAATCTTTAACAGTTGAGTTTTCAATTGAACCGCACCTGAAATATACTTGCTTGCAACAAAATATTAATAGTAACGAATATGATAGTGGTAGTGGCAACGGTGTAAAGAAGCAAAAGCAAACTACTAGTAACCAGCAGGATCGGAGAAGAACAGATGGTGGCGGCTGCTATGCGACGGAAACTGGGAAAACGACTTCTCTTTTGTGGTTTCCTCGCCACGAGAATAAATAGTAGCCAAGGTAGGGCACCAGAGGGGTGGGACCCCTCCAGGCGGCCTCCCGGGGTAGCCAGTGGTGGGGCCGCGCCAACAGGGCGCCTGGAGTACCCCTGGCTGCCCTCTGGCCCCACTTCTGGCACAATGGCCCTTTGGGTGCGTGGATTTTCTGTGAATTTTCCTAGAATTTTATGAGACACCTAAAAATCCATTTTCCTGCATATGAGAAATCCATATAGGAGCTCTGCTGAAAACATCGTCAGTCCGGGTTAGTTTAGTTCAAATCATGCAAGAATGAGGTCAAAACCATAGCAAAAGTGTTTGGAAAAGTAGATACGCTTGAGACGTATCAGAGAGTAAGAGTACCTTTTTGCATGTGGATCATGGTAACAATGCTTTATGTGATACTTATAGTGTTGAGTTTATTCATGATCCAACTAAAAATTATTATGAGAAGGGAACATATGCTTATTGCCATATAAGCATATGTTCCATTCTAATAATAATTTTATGCTGAAGGTTTTGAAGTTGCACTTCTTTTTCCTTCCTATGCTTATTTCTTTGTGCTTCAATGAACTCTATTGCAATATTCCTATGCATAGGAAGCATGTTATTCTTAAATGGGTTTGGTATTTTCTTCTTGATGATCTATTTTGTTCTTCAACTCTTATTCCTACAAGAGCATCATTAGAGTCTTAAGCTTATCTTTATGGCTATAAAGAAAGAGCTCTAGGGAGACAACCCTTGTTATCTTTACTTTCAGTTTGTTCTTTCAATTTTTAATGGTCTTGATGTTTGTTACTACAGTAGAAAAATCATTGTATCTTTACTTTTCAATCTTTGTGCCAAGTTTTAGTCTCCGATTGCAAGAAAGTTCAAAAGTTGTGATATGCTGTCTAGAAACAGATTCTGTCTGATTGACGAAAAAATTAGCCAAAAATCACCAGATCATCTTTTTGATCTGAATTCTTTTGAAAGTATGCCATATATAATAAGATTTCTAGCATATGTTCTGAGTTTCTTGATTTCAGTTGCAGAAGTACCCAAAAAAATTATTTACTACCTACTCGTCTATTTTTCACAGATTCTGCCACATTTTGCGTTTTCACCGTTTTGCAAATCTTAAGCTTGCTTTTTCTTTGAAAAAACTTTTTGGTAATCAAAATAAACAGTAGCTCTTCATGAAAGTCTTTATTTACAGTGGGGAAAAATATTTTATTATGGGTACTAACCACTCTAATCAGTTTATGATGAGTTTCGTATGAAGGGAATTTTCAAGTATGCGACGGAAGATGATGAAATAATATCCGGGAGTGTCAAATGCTCAAGCTTGGGGATGCCCCCATCCATCCCCTTCTCCATCAACAATCATCAGTTCGTCCTTGTCCATGCTATATTTTTATCTCTTCATGTGTTATTCTAAACTTAGAGCGTCTCGCTCTTTAGTTTTTAGTTTGTTTTAATTTTGTTTGTTTTTCATGAGAAGTTGGACCCTAGCCTACATTGTTTGGGAGAGAAACACGCTCCACTCCACCCTAGAACACAATATAGGTTGCAAGCTTATCTTTGATTGTATGTGTTCTTTATCATTTCGTAGCTGCTGTCATACTTAGCTCTTATTTTTCATGTTTATTCTCTTGAGTTATCATGCTTATCTTGTTTAGAGAGTTGGTCTGTTGCATTGAGT
Organism: Bromus sterilis; assembly: GCA_950022295.1. NCBI lineage: Eukaryota > Viridiplantae > Streptophyta > Magnoliopsida > Poales > Poaceae > Bromus > Bromus sterilis. The sequence continues at coordinate 261,973,947 of OX465596.1, read as the reverse complement.
TGTGTGTCTTCCATGAGTAGGTAATTGAGGTTGCTATTATAAGTATAGTAGTAACTTGCAATAGTTTTGGGGTATTGATTTGAGTAATGTTTAGACTTTTGGTCCCAAGAGCTTTAGCCTATTAGTGATAGGTGTCGTATTTTGGGAAATCTGTGTTTATTTTCAAAAACTACAAAAGAATAGTTGAGAAATCTAGATACTAGATGGATCGCTAACCTCTGGAGGATTGGAATATATAGAGTACCCTCACGTACCATGGGTTGAGGATGCGCAAGGATAACCAAACCCTCATACACTCCTCCTCGGGGAACTTGTCTCTTGGTGAACCTCCTGATTAGATAGAGAGTTACCGATAATAAGTTCTTGAGTTACTTTGACTAATGCGAGTATTCGATTGTTGGCACTTCCACCATCCATATATTTCCAGCCTCTTCGGTACCGTGCATTGCCCTTTCTCATCGAAAGAGTTGGTGCAAACTTCGCCGGTGCATCCAAACGCTTGGCATGATACGCTCTGTCATCATAAACCTTGTTATATCCTTCCTCAAAACAGCCACCATACCTACCTATCAAGGCATTTCCATAACCTTCCTGAGATACATTGATATGCAACATACATCATCTCATGACTTGATTTTCATGTCAGACATGCTATTGCTTGATTGTAGAGCCGCATGCTAGTTGGGCGTTGCCCTTATCATTGCTACATGATGCGCTAGTATTATTGCGTATCCTGCTACACCGACAGAGGCATACATTTGCATATATCATGATAGTTTTCATTTTTCTTTATGTTGAGTACTTCTTGTAAAGTGTGAAGATCTTCTTTATATTCTTGTAAAATATAGAGTGTTTCCCTTAAGTGAGGAAAGGATCCCAAAGAGGACAAAATAAAAGATCCCAAAAGAGGACAAATTAAAAGATCCCAAAGAGGACAAATGAGAGATAAATAGAAAGAGCCAATGAGGCCACAAAAATAGAAAAAATAAATAAAAAGAGAGAAACGGGAAAAACTACTATTCCTTTTGAAAGACCCACACTCGTACTCCATTGTCATATTTGTACTCAATAGAGATATTCATATCATTCATGCATAGCTATGTGGGGATCCTTACACTATAGAACTTGGCTTTCATATTCCAAGGATCAGCCTCCTCAAATGAGCTCTAGATCTTCATGAGAAAGCAAGTTGGATGCACCCCCACTAGTTCCATTGGAGAGCTTACCTTAGCTCATATGTGCATCCGTTGCATGGAAATCCCTACTCCTCACATCATATCTATCATTTGGCTTTCTCTCGCCTATGATTGTCCTCATTGTTGTGAGCCTTTCACACCATTTTTTCTTCCTTCCCCATCATTTTTCTCTTTGCCATCCTAAGTGCCAAAATATATTGCTCGCTCTCATCCATTGCATGAGTACTCAAAGTCTAAAGGGAGAGGATCAGTTTGACTTGAGCCTGACTAGTGGTTTGGGGAGGAGTCAAAATAAGATTCTGAAGGAGACAAATTGTGAAGTTTTTTAGATTGTGTTCTCAATTAAACTATATAGTATTTTTATTCTATAATCCCATCTCCCACTTCTTGCACGCAAACACCATTTGGAGACATTCGAGTCACGGATAGCGAGAGCTCTTGCACCTTTATGTTCTTATGTTGATAGTTTCAATACTAGATATGGACTCTTGCTTCTTATTGACTTGACTTGAATTGCACATCTTTCTTGTTGTACTTTAAAGTTCATTTATGTTGGTAGCATGTCACCATAGAAATTATTTGTGTCATCATTTACCTACTCAAGAACGAGCAGGAATAAAGCATAGAGATGTCGATACGTCCCAAACGTATCTATAATTTCTGATTGTTTCATGCTTACTATATGTTTTGATTCACTTTCATATATTGTTATAACATATTTGAGAACTAACCTATTAACGGTTGTAAGAGTGCACAAGTTCATGTTTTCGTCATTTATGTGTAGTAATTATTTGGATAAAGGAGAAATCATCAAAATAAGCCTTGTTGGAGTTGGACTATACACTACTGCAAAGAGGGGCTAAGAGGATACTCCTTTCCTAGTCCCTTGTACGAAACTGTTTGCGATGCTATCAACGCAAATGGTATAAATAAAATACCGTGTGCTCGAAACTGAATTGTCTGGGAAACATTGGCTATCCGACACGATTACAAAAATTATTTCGCGGGCGATATAGGGCTAATGGTTCCGATAAACAATCGTCCGTGATATTTAGGGTGAAACCCCACGGTTGCAAATAATGGACCGCTAGCCTGTATTCGCAATCGTTCATAGTTATGGAAATGTGTGGGATTTGTTATGTATCAGGCACGGCTCTAAAAATCAATTTGTGGGCTGAATCTGGCTCACGGTTTGCTCTAAACAACCGTCGAGTATGTACATTCAGAAAAACCCACGGTTTCAAAGAAGGAACCGCTAGCCCTTCTTACCAATCGGTGGTAGTTAGTGAAATGTTTGGGATGCAAACTCTATAAGGCACGGCATTGGAAATACTTTTGTGGGCGGAAGCAAGGCTGACCGTTCATCCAACCGACCGTCCACTATGAGAATTTTGAACGCGTACGGTTGCAAACAATGAATCGCTAGCCTTCTTCGCAACAAGTACATGAATGGATAACTAGCAAATTTATGAAATCAACACATCATTCAACCCAAAGTGCATTCAAACAAAGCCCCTAATCACCATCACAAAAATCGCATATGTCACAACCCAAGTTTAGGTAAGTGCTAGGGTTGCTTGTGTCTTTTGCTTCATGTGAAAATTTCAAAAGAAATTCAAAAATGGGGAAAAGAAAAGCCCTAAAAAATTTAATTAAATGGCCAGACAAAATTTGCTTCCAACAATTGCTCTGGTATTTTTGAAAAGTCTTATAAATATGCATGATCACATATAAAGTGAAGTGGTTCCCACTGCATGCACCAAGATTTGCCAAAAATTCCAAATAGGGCATGGAAATGAAATTTGACCCCTATTTGACTTGAAATTCAAATGTATTGAATTTCAAAAATGCCCAAATCCTAAAAGTGACTAGCTACTGGTCACCTATTATTTATAAAATTAGTTGGGAATTTTTATAAAATGCTTTGGTATTTTTACCAGAGAAAAACAAAGGAAGAAAAAGAAAATAGAAAAGAAATAACAGAAGAAGAGGGAAAAGAAAACCCCAGCCCACCCCACAGGCCACAGGCCCACTTACCTCGACCTGGCCCAGCCCAGTCGCCTCCTCTCTTGTCGTCTACCCCGGGCACGAGCACACAGCTGCGTGCCCGGCATGCCGGCGTCGCCGTGGCCACTAGGTGGCCGCCGTGGAGACGCCTGGTTAACCCCAACCCTTTTCCCCCTCCCTCTGGTCCTCCACATCGTCTCCCCTCGCCATTCTAAAGCCCTAGCCGAGACCCGCTGAGCGCCGACGAGGAAACCACGCGGCCACCGTGCCCCTTTCGACGCCGCAAGTTGTCCAGGAAGCTCCCCATCCTCGGCTTCGTCGGACTACGAAGCCAATCAAGCCCAACCGGCCCCGAAGACGTCGCGCTCCTCACCAACTCGCCGCCGCCCGCAGCAAGTTTTCGGCGACCAATTCGTCACCGCCGGGCCCCCTCCGGCCTCCCCGTGCTCGCCATCGAGTTCTGGTGAGCTTCATGAGTTTCCCCCCTAGCAGCGCTTCTCCGCGGCCCCTCGTCGCCGTTCTTCGCCGCGGACAGAACACGGCCGCCGCGGGCCTCGACGCCGTCGTGCTCCAGGGCCTCCCCGGGACACCCCACTGGCACCCCTCGATGTGGAAGAGCACGAGGCACACGCTCGTGCCCTCCGTTACCCTTCCCGTGGCTGGAAAGCCTACTCCGGTGAGGCGCCGCCGCGTACACAGCCGCCGGCGTCAAGCCGGCCATTAGAGCCCTAACCACCGAGCACTAATTCCCCCCTAACCCACTGACTACTGGGCCCCAGCACCCCTAATCCCTCTCTGTTAATTAAACAGAGAGGATTAAATCTCTCTGCCACTGACATGGCTGGCCCACCAAACAGGGCCCCCTGGTTTCATGCTTGCATCAGCATGATGCAATAAACAGTTTTTCAGATTAAAAATAATTCCAGAGAAATCAGAAAAATCCAGAAAATAGCCAAAACTTCAATAAATCATAGAAAATTCATATTATCTCCAAATTGGACAAATAATATATGAAAAATTATGAGAAAAATGAAAGGATTATGAATATGCAACTTGTTTCTATGTTTGACCATTTCAAAATGGGTAAACAGTAGAAAACATGCATATGGAATAATTTGATTTTGAATTTGAAGTTTGAATTTGCATTCCAATTGCAATATACTTCAATTAAATTGAATTTTCCACAAACCAATACCATATACATCATGTACAACCTTATCATGTGCTTGTGCATTTACTTTCGATGTTGCCCCCCCTTTGTTGATGATTGCCTCCGATGACAGACGTTCCGAGACGGTGATCACCCCCGAAGAAGAAGACCACCGTTAAGACCCGTGTATCGTCAACAAGGAAAGAAAACCCCATTGATCATGTCTATAAAATCCCAATTCCCTCTCAGTCTCGCTTATGCATGTTTAGGAGACCACCTTGTATCGATTCTACCGCATAGTTGAACCCATATCCGATGCATGACCTATCATCTTGTCACAGTAGTAAGCAAACCACAATCCTAGCTGACATAGGAGTTGATTGATATCATGTGGCCCCTGCAAATTTTACTGCTTATTGCATGCTTAGTGGTAAAATGAGGTTGCTTTTGATGTGAGTCGGGATGATGGTGAACATGGTGTTGATGAAAGTGAAACTGTGTTGGTGAATCCACCCTAATACAAGGTGAACGATGAGAGGCTGTGTAGGAGTACACAGTGGGTTGTCTTGTTGAACACCGCCTTAAGCCCGAGTTCTTGTATGGTAATCTGAGACAAAGAGTACAACCACACATTGGGCTCACTGAGCCCTCTCGACCTAGTAACTAACCCCGATACAAGTCCAGGAGTCACACCTAGTTCAGGATTTCCATTCGGCATGTGCATAGAAAGATAAAGGAAATGAAATGTCGCATTCATGGTAGGGCTTGTGGAACATGGCTTGTCAAGCGGAGAACCATCCGTCGAGGTGGGCTTGTCAGTCGTGCCTACATGGTTTGAGTCCTGGCTGGAAGCTCGGCCGGAACTCCAGTTGGGTTTGGAACTCAGAAAGTTGACTCCTTGGACTAGAACGGAGCTGTGGGCGAAGTGTCATGGTGAACATCCTCGCTGTCACCTCTTGAACGGTGGCGAGACTTGGCGGTAACCGATGGTCATGTGTGTGTAGTTTACACCCTTGCAAGGTTAACAAACTATTTGAATAGCCGCGTCCGCGGTCATGGACTACTTGGAAAGCTGTGCTTGATTATTAGAAAACTTGAATGGATACTTCTAAAAATCGCAAGATAAGCGTGAGTGCTATGGTGTGCTTCCTCGTGGGGAAGTCAAGGAAGTTACCATAGTGGTGTATTGGTTGGAGACTTGGTAGTGGACTCGTGTACGCTTCTTACCTCAAGTCTGGTACTCGTAATACAGGACTAGCCAAGTCAAAGCTTGCACTTCTGCATGATGAAACCCCACCTCCCTTTACCTTGATACTTGAGCATGAGTAGTGTAGTTCTGATGTAAGTCTTGCTGAGTACGATTTTGTACTCACGTTTGCTTATTCTATGTTTTAGATGAGAACCCGGACCCCCGATGGAGTCACCTTCGTGAAGCTCGACGTTGACCTTGGTAGTATAGTACCAAACAGCAGTCTGGTCCCTCGTGGAAGGGCATGTTTGTTGTACAAGACTTCTCTAAGACATTTGTTAAACTTGTCTGTACTCAGACCTAATTTGCTTCCGTTGTATGATGTAATGATGATCACAGACATGTGATCTTTGTATGCTCTATGTGTAAGTCAATAAAGATACAGTTTGTAGAGTTATGTGATGATACCTGTTGTTCATACTAGGCATGTGTGCTGCGTGTATGTTTATAACATGCATGTGTTAGTATAGGTTTTCAAGACCTTAGTTGTGATCTCGCTGGCGGTCTTTTATACACCAAGTGGCCCTTAGATGTGTGCAGCTTGGGGCATCGCGATGCGATTGCTCGTGACTCTGTCACGTGCACACTTTGTTGTATGATCGAGCCCGCCCTAGACCCCGACTAAGTGATCGGGCTGGAGTAAGTCTTTGTAAGAGTTAGGATTCAATCGATAACATGGTTGAGGCGACTTGTCTATGAATATGGGATTCACCACCCATAAGCATTTGGACTCGTGAGCGGACGATGAGGAACCATCTCAGTTGATCATCCGGCCTGCGTGGGATGCCCCTCACGTTCGATGCTTTCCGAGAGTGTTCTGTGCTCGGCCTTGTCTGCTTAGACAAGTGGGTACGGCTCTCGGCTCTCCATGTGATTGTATCGTGACTGGAATTACATACGCATACCCCGGGTCCCGACAGCATAGAAGATGGCCAATGCCGCAACTGCAACTACACATGCTACTTCATACTTGTCTCTTGCTTTCATCTGCTGCATGTGCTTGATTCTCTCTAGCTTCAGCCTAGTAATTGTACACTCCATATCAACAAACTTCTTATTCAACTCCCCGTTATCTTCTGCAAGCTCGGTTAAAACACTCCTAGCCCTTCCTTCCGAATCATCATCAAACCACTCGACAAAAGCACAAGCTCCGTTTCCCTGGGAAATAATGGTAATAAATATTAGTATGCGCCATCAAGTCAGTGGAGAAAAGGGTGTTAACCTCTAAGGGGAAATTCAGAAATTGTCTGCCTATGTCGAATCCCTCCCTGCATATCCGTCGTGCGGCAGTGTGCCCGTGGACACAACTAACATTTCGGTACTTCTCAGTGCCAACAAACTCCGGGTTAAAATCTTGTGGCGGAAATCTGAGATCCAGCGGTTCCTCGATTTCCTAAATGTGGATTCCTTTATTCAGGTGGATTGAGAGAGTTTGGAGAAATTAAAATGTAGATCTAGATCGACTTTTTCACCTGACGAGACGATTCTGAACTATAGTACACAACCCTTTTGACTACCATAGGAAATTGCTCGTCGTCGACTGTCCTAGCGGCGGCGCCCATTGCGCTTGAGATCTCCGCCGCAGCAAATGGATCCCTCGTCTGATTGAAAGTCATCGCCGCAGACACACACCGACACTCTAGAAATTTGGGGGAAATGTGGATGAGATAACGGTCGATGAAATCGCAAGTACTTATATGGTACCCTGTTCTGAATCGCACACGGTTTTTTTGTAACTTACCTGTGCACGTACCGAAACGCTTAAAAATTAATAACCGTGTGCTTTGTTATAACCCTACCGTCTAGCCCATAAAGGGTTGTGGGCTTGTGGACGGCTCATGGGGAATATTTGAGACTACTTCATAGCACTGACCTTGCTCTGCGGCTGCGGAAAAAGAACTCAATCATTGGTCGTCGGCGGGGTAGGGCGTTCTTTCCTGGGTCCAAGGAGGCATATAAGCTCAATCTTAGGTCAGCGGCGTTGCCGGACGGTGTGATTGGATGAGCTCATTCCTTGGTCGACGGCGTTGCCAGCTGGCGTGATTGGAGGATTTCATTCCTTAGTCGGCGGCATTTCCGGTCGGCGTGATTGGCGGAGCTCATTCCTCGGTCGACGGTATTGCCGGCCGGCGTGATTGGAGGAGCTTATTCCTTGGTCGTTGGCGCCGGCGTTTGCGTCTCCTGGCATTGATTGGATACGCTTTCCTCCATCATCCCTGCTCTATCTCCGACTCGCCTTGGCTTGGCTACGCCCACACTATACGTTCCTACTAGCTGTGTGGTTGAGGACACCACCCGACTAATTAATTCAGGTATTCGATCGATTCATAACTATCCGTGTTCAATGTATTTGTCTTTAATTATATCCCATATCACACATTACAGACAAGGAGTAGTTATCTACATGATGTCCATAAATTATGCATAGACTTGGACAATATACTATGAATTATACGTCCATGTTTGGACAGACATGATGCATTTTGAATAACCCCTTCGTGTGTGCAGATGGATCGATCTTGGATGTCAGGGAGCCGAACCAGCGGTAGATATATTGCGGGCATGAGTGCGTTCCATTCAGGTGCTGAGAAATAAATGGTGAAGAGAAATATCCGGATAATACAGTGTCCATGCAGAACTTGTGTTAACAATATATTACATTGTATTAAGACAGTGCAAGATCACTTATTCCTTCATGGGTTCATGGTGGGATACACTTGTTGGACCAAACATGGTGAAGATGCGATCATGGGTGAAGGTAACACCCCGGGTGGTAATATATAAAACTCTGAACCAGGGCACACTGATATTGAATACAAATGCATGGGTGGGATGGAAAACCCCCAAACAGAACGCAGAATGTGAGAACCCAAACCGTTCGGAAAAAAACCGAGATTGTGTGATGCCATCTTATGATGATGACGATGACATGCCAGATTTCGATGCCATGCTTGGAGATTTCAAGGGGGCACATGTACCAGAGGAGTATAAGGCTATGGCTACCCTTAACGTCGACGCCAAGATAGATTTGTATCCAGGATGCAAAAGGAAATATTCCAAGTCGAGTGCCACACTAATATTTCTCAGATATAAAGAAAAATACGGTGTACCAAACAAGGGCATGACAGAATTGCTAACAGTTTTGCAAGACATGTTTCCAGACAACAATGTGCTACCAGTTAAGAACAACGAAGCCATGACGGTGGTTTTCCCATTCTCACTTGAAGTCCAGAAGATACATGCATGTGTGAATGACTGTATGTTGTACGACGGTCTAGACAAAGATTTGCGTGAATGTCGTATATGCCACCAACCACGATACAAACGCAAGCTAGCAAAGGACAAGAACAAGAATGAGGACGAGACTAAGACGAGAATCACATTTAAAGTTGTTTGTTACTTGCCTTTAATTCCTAGGATGAGCCGTTTGTATGCAAACCCCAAAGAGGCAGAGCGGTTACGCTGGCATGAAACCTGAACAAAAGATAAATATTTGAGGAACCCGGCAGATTGTCAACAGTGGCGCACATTCGATGATAAGTATAAAAGGTTCAGAAAGGACCCAAGAAATTTGAGACTTGCAGAGTGTACTGACGGGATGAACCCATTTGGCGAGTTGAGCACTCAGCACAACACCTGGCCGGTGCTTTTGTGCATATACAACTTAGCACCTTGGTTGTGTATGAAGAAAAAATACATCATGGTGTGAATGATTATCCAATGCCCGAAGCAACCTGGAAATTACATTGACATTTACTTTCAACTACTGGTGAATGAATTGAAGGAGTTGTGGGCTACACTAGGTGTAAGATGTTATGATGCTTACAAGAGGAAGTTTTTCAACCTTCGTGTCGTGCTGTTACACACCATCCAAGATATGCCTGCATTAGGCAACACATCAGGGCAGAAAAAAAAGTGGAAAGTGGGATGTGTGACATGCATGGAAAGAACTGCGAGTCGTTATCTTACAAACTCACATCAAACCGTGTACATACGTCACCGTAGGTTCTTAAGAAGAGGTCACCCATACAGAAAGATGACGGCAGAATTTGACAATACAATGGAAAAAGGAGAAGCTCTAAGACCTTATACCGGGGAAGAGGTCCGTGATATGGTAACCAAATAAATGTTGTGCTTGGCAAGGGAAAGGGGTCTTCTTCGAAAACAACACCTCAGGACCAAGTGTTTAAGAAGAAATCAGTGTTCTGGCAATTACCTTACTGGAATACTCTAACTGTGCGTCACTGTATCGATGTCATGCACATAGAGAAAATGATTTGTGAATGCCTGCTTCGTACGCTGGACATGTTTAGTGGTCAACCAACTGGTGTGCAACATGACGGAGACGGTGAGTGACGAGGGGATACCCCCACGACTCCTCTACGTGAGGGTACCTGGTGCGTGTCATGGCTGGCGGCCCACCAAGGACCCACTCGTGGACACCGACATGACGGAGTAAGACGTGAATACCAAGACTTGAGGCGCAAGACAAGGAATCATATTAGTAGTCGACTAGGACTCTTGTAAAACCCTACCTGGCTATCTATATAAAGCGAGGCAGGGGCATCTCTCTAGACAGATCACAACCCATCACCAAAACCCCCACGCATAGAACTAGACAGATATCTCTCCACCAAAGCCCTCACGGCACCTCTGTACATCATCATCAATACAAGATCAGACAAGCAGCATGTAGGGTTTTCCCTCCGGGGGCCTAAAGCTGGGTAAATTGTGCCCCATGTGTCGCTTGTCACCTCCGAATCCTACCAACGCGCAGGCCACGTCGCTGTCTTTCCTCCTACATGAAACCTAGGGTACCTAACCCTAGGATTTGCCGAGGCCGATCCCTGTCAATTGGCGCCGTCTGTGGGGACTACACAGGTTGGAATCGCGATCTCGGCGGCCTCGTCATCAGTAACCGTCAAGACAGCGACTCCGTCAACACTCGTTGACTCCATGACTCGAGCAGGTTCCGATCTGCTCGGACCCCTCGGCTTCTTCAACAACTACATCAAGATCTACATCAAGCTCACAGATAAAGAAGAAAAATTTCGACCGCGTCACTCGAAGATCGACATCAAGAAAAGCGCTCACACGCAGCCTATAGAACAAAAAAAGTCTGTGTTGCGGGCACTCGCAACGGCGACTCGGAGCTCATCTCGACGATCCCTTCAGTGAAAAGATTTGAAATTCAATTTTCGAAAATATTCGAAAATTTCAGGAAATTCCAACGGCTGGATCTCCCTCGGCGACTAGCGCACTGAAGCACTCTCGGAATCTGATGGAATTCCGTGCGACTCCAGCAAATAAATTCCTGACATTAGCTCGGACATCAACTTGAAGATCCCTCCGGTGAAAGTTTGCGGGATTCACGCCCCCATCAGCACACCAAATTTCAGAAAATTCCAACGGTTAGATCTCCGTCCGCGGCTCACGCACTGGAACGCGTTTTTGGATCTACGCAAGATCGCGAATTCAGGTTCAATCTTGACCCGCAAGGCTTCTACTCCAACTCGACATGCCATGGATGACTTTCCAAGGTTTCTACATCGACTCGCGCCGCTACAACGACATCACGCAACAAGCAATCGAAGGATCCCGCCCGACGCGTCGAGTCCTTCTCGGTCACTCGCTGCACCATCAACTCCAAGCACACAAGTCATCCTGCGCCGAGCTCCTTTGTATGGGCTCTCCCGTACCGAGCTCCATCGCTCAGGAATCGCCACATCGAGTCCTCTCGTCGCTCGCCGAACAAATTCATCACGATGACTTCGCCACGCAACTCCGCCGCCTCAACACTCGGGGGATCGCGGACTCGGGGGCTGAACGTCGCAGTCGCCGTCACATCGACTCTGTTTCGCCACGTCGACTGCTCATCTTCGACTACTCAACTGCTCATCTTCGACATCCTCCGCCACATCGATCCTAGAGCTAAGTTTTTTTACACTCTTATATGCTATAATTCCAAAACCTTTATACATTCTCGATCAGTCGCCAAAGACGACTACGCAGTCGCCCACAAACTTCTGAGGGCTACAAAATCATCCTTTGGATCATGCACAGTTTTATATGCTGTTTATTTCGGTTCATCAAAATAATGAGGCTAGGTACCAAAGACCGCCCTTGTCTCCGGATTCAACAAGCCTGGCATCGCGACCCTGTTACCCGGCAAGGGTATGCTGTCGGAGGTCCTACTCACAAAAAAAAGACACGCATAAACTTTATATGCTGCTACATTATCCACTCGACAAAATTGCAATGTCTACAAGTCATGCACCTTACAATTGTTTTCTATATCGCGCAAGTACACCTTTATGCAGTTGCATCTTTTTCTCCTTCTCAGCAGATGATCGGGGGCTGGGCGCCCTAAAGACGCGGCGACGTCAACCTACTCGTCCACGACTGATCCCTACAAACAACTCATGCCTACGGCGCAAGACCCGAGTTGAGTACTTCCTCGGAAGACAATTACTCGACGACAAGGAAGTCTTGAGTCTATGCTCGACTGCAAGTAGTCGAACATAGCCTCGGGGGCTACTCCCATCGGGAGCGCGGACGCGCACCCGACGAGCACTACTCGCGCAACTGACAAGAACGAAGGGGTTAGCTTAAAAAAACTTGAGCCTATGCGCGACTTTATGAGTCGCACATAGCCTCGGGGGCTACTCCCATCGGGAGCGCTGCCGCGGACCCGACGACCGCTCGACTGGACAACTTCTCCCCACTCGATGATGAAACAAGTAGACGAACCGGACTGCAATTTCGATGCTTCATCCAAATAGTCCCATCGGGAGCATACTCACGACATCTTCGACTACTCATCAGAAAATGATCGACACGCACTACCGTGGCTACTGCAGATTCGAGTCCCTGCGCGACTCTTCGAGTCCCCCAGGCACTCGGGGGCTACTGACGAGGGGATACCCCCACGACTCCTCTACGTGAGGGTACCTGGTGCGTGTCATGGCTGGCGGCACACCAAGGGCCCACTCGTGGACACCGACATGACGGAGTAAGACGTGAAGACCAAGACTTGAGGCGCAAGACAAGGACTCATATTAGTAGTCGACTAGGACTCTTGTAAAGCCCTACCTGACTATCTATATAAAGCGAGGCAGGGGCACCTCTCTAGACAGATCCCAACCCATCAAGATCACAACCCATCACCAAAACCCCCACACATAGAACTAGACAGATCTCTCTCCACCAAAGCCATCACGGCCCCTCTGTACATAATCATCAGTACAAGATCAGACAAGCAGCATGTAGGGTTTTCCCTCCGGGGGCCTGAAGCTGGGTAAATCGTGCCCCATGTGTCGCTTGTCACCTCCTACAACGCGCAGGCCACGTCGCTTTCTTTCCTCCTACACGAAACCTAGGGTACCTAACCGTAGGATTTGCCGAGGTCGATCCCCGTCAGTGAGTATACTCTCCAACTCCGGAGTTACATTTTAAAAGAACCGAAAGTGAAACAGTTTTAAGAGTTTTTGTTGTCAGTTAAGACTCCCTCTTCTTACTCTTCAAGCATTAGGAACCTAGTCGATTCAGATAATAAGAAGTTGACACACATGAATTCACATGATTGCCATGTTATGCTGACACAAATCCTCCCATTGGCTATCAGGAATATGATGCACAAACAGATCCGAGACACGATAATCACTCTTGGTGACTTCTTCAATAAATTATGGAAGAAGGTCATAGACCCTGATGAACTAGATGGTATGCAAAAAGATATTGCGAGAATATTTTTAGAGCCTGAGATATTTTTTCCGCCGTTGTTCTTTGATATCATGGTCCATCTTAGTGTGCACCTCGTCGACGAGATAAAGTTGTGTGGTCCTGTGTTTCTACGCAACATGTATCCTTTTGAGCGGCTCATGGAAATATTGAAGAACATATGTTGGAACTGGTATCATCCAGACGCCAGCATCGTGCAATGTTATGTATCGTAGGAGGTGGTTGAGTTTTGCACGAAATACATGAAACAACAACCTATTGGTGTGCCTCTGTCTCGGCACGAGGGAAGGCTGGCTGGGTATCCGGTCTTTAAGGGAACACCGTGCCATTCAAGTTCTTCAATGTTAGATGAAGCCCATTTGACGGTATTGCATCACACCAGTCGTCTCTCCGCGTATGAGGATGAACACTTGGATTTTATAAAAAATAGAGATCATCTAAAGAGGCCGTCGGTAGCACACTGAACAATACACACAATGCAGAATACATTGGATGGTTGAAGGATCGTTTGAAAAATGGTCCCAGCGGTGACGTGCTAACATGGTTGGTGCAAAAACCATCACCTACAGTTGTGAAATACCAAGCATATGACATGTGACATCCTGGATTTTGGAACTTTCTTTTTCCAAAAACTTTTCTGATTTATTTCTAGATTTGGCATTTGATCGGATTTTGAGCACCTCTTTGGACTTGAAACTTGAGCATATTTTCTTTCCATGCTCAAGCATCCCTTGAACCCAAGCCTTCCCCATGGCATTCCATTGATCCATCCCATCCTAGCCACATTTTTGTTCAAGCCGTGTATTCCTTTTCCAATAAAAGGGATATTCCTATTATTTGAGGTTTGTGAAGCAACCCATATTTTTTTTGCTCCATAAATCCCCAAATAATTCCCACATTCTCTTGACATCGTATCTTGCCAAATTCTCCAAAAACATTGCATGTCCCAAGTGGATTTTTCCCGAAGAAAAATTCATTTGTCTGTGGGGGCAGATTGGAGCTTTGTGAAGGGAGTGCCATTTCTCTTGATCCATTGCTGGTGAAACTTTTTGTGCAATCTCATGTGATCATATCATTGGCCAACACCAAATTCCACCATCAATTTCCTAGCCAACCTCCCACAATAAATTCCTAAAGTTTGGATGCAGCAAGGGGGCATTGTGAAGCAAGTGCATGATAGAAGATTCCATTTTCCTTGAAACTTTTTGTGCCTATTCCCACCACCATATGACTCCAGCAAACCAAGTTTGAGCCAAATCCCATCATCAATGTGGGTGCACCATCAAGTGTAAGATTCTGGTCAGCAGGACACCTTGTTAAGCAAGTGCTAGCTAGGCTTGTCCAATGACCATGAAATTTTACACACATGTGCAAACCACAAAATAACCTCACTCCACTAATTTTCAGCCAATTCCATCAAACCTATGAGATGCTAGCTTCAGCTTTGCATTCTGGCCTACTTGGACATTTGCAAAGGAAGTACTAGCTACATTGCTCAATTTGAGTTGAAAATTGGTACATCTACTCACCCTGATGTATGATTAAGCTCAGCCAAAAATCATGCTTGGGGGAGCAATGTGCAAGCCATACCATAGTACAAACACCTTCAGCTCCCATGCCACATTTGCAAAGGAAGTACCGTGTGCATTGACCCATTTGACCCCAAACTTTCCAGATCACTAGTCCTTTGCACCCCAAAGCCAGAAGACAACCTGGCAACACCCCAACCCCCACCATGTGAGCTATGCCTCTTGTCCAAGTTTGTTGTATGAAACTTTCCAGTGATGGTGTGGTCACACCAGGGCTACTTTGGTCCAACCTTTTGCATTGTTGTCATCAGGGATGAAAGGACTACACCGTGGAAATCTTTGGCCACGAAGAAACATACCCAGTTGAACCTCCCATTGGTGGCCGCGATCTCGGCTGCATCTGGCCTTCTCTGGCCACGCTCCCCAGATTTCACAAAAATAAAAAAATATTGTTTTCTGTGTGAATTGTTTGATTGTCTGATTTGTTTGCGGTGTTTGCATCCCTGTTTTATCTATCGGCGATTATTTCCCCCATCTTATCTCGTACCGGATGGAGATCGACCCTTGCCACCCTGTCACTCGACCTTTGCGACACCGGGTTTCACCCGATCACCGTCGCAAAAACCGCACGAGACCAGCCGCAACAAACGGAACGAAAAACCCCATTTAATAGGTAAACGGGATATTTTTATAGCGCACCGGAAATTGTTCACGAAACGGTTCCAACGCAAGGTGAACGCCGCCGGCTCGACGCGCTGATCGCGCAGTTCGAAGTTTTACCCAAATCGGAGGTCCTGCGGACCCTTGGCAGTTTTTGCAAACTGCCAGCCACCTAGGCTATCTAAAGACCACCACTCTCCCACACCACTTAGGGTGTCCCTAAGCCAAAATTGCAGCCACCGCCTCACATTAGCCCCAAAAACTACCCCATTTTCGCACCAAAACCTCGCCCAGATCTGAAAAACTTCCCAATTCGTTCTGGACCGTCAGATCCGGAGATCCAACGGGCCAGATCGGCTCTGGCCTCCACCAACCTCCTCTCCCTCATCCCGTGGATGCAGCCGCCGCCCGAGGGACCTAGCCGCCGCCGCCTTCTCCAGCTGGCCAGCCAAGCCGCCGCCAGCCTCCCTCTCCTCTCCGTTCCCTCGCGCCCTTCCGTCTCCTTCCCTCTTCTCCCTCTCATGACCGCCTCCTTCCCCTTCCCTCACAGGTGGCCGGAGCAGCGCCCGCCGTCGCGCGCCATGTCCTCGGCCCGAAGCTCCTTGCCGTCGGGAGCACGAGCTCGCCGCCCCACAATTCGACGCCGGCGCCGCCTCGCCTCGCCCACGGCCCGCCTCGCCCCTCATCTGGCAGTCCCGTGCCCGCGCTGTCGCGCGTCCCTCGCCGGAGACCGGCCGCCGCCGTGACGGGATCCCGATCGGGATCAGGACTCTGCCAGCCGGGCCTCCGAGCGCCACGGGCCCAAGCGCCTTCAGAAGCCCAGGCCAGCCAGCCGGCCCACCGAGCTCCAAGGCCCAGCCGTAGATGGGCCGGCCCATGAGGTCTTATGTTTTTTTCCCTCTGCCTGGAATTTTTTATAAGTCCCAAAATTGTACTGCTGATTCATTTTTGCGTTGTAATTTGCGAGTAATCCGTAGCCCGGATGACGTTGCGCCCAAAAGGAAAATTGTTTACTTTTGTGTGTACTTCAGTTCATCTTTTGGGAGCATTTTGATTTGAGGCCATCTTAATGTTGTTAATCACTGTTGAAGTGGGCATCAGCTTGTTTATTTGCTACTAATTTCTGTCATGTGCTGCTGCTGTTATTTTATTGCATGTTTGCATGATGATTGTGACACATCGATGAGGGCTATTGCATTGATTCTTGTTGCATACTTTTAAGCATCATGTATACTTCCATTATATGTATTGCATTGTCATGTTTACATTCCTGGTCATAGATATGATTAGATCCAAAGTTTTTATCCTAATGTTGTTGACAGCCACCTCTGTTTTTCTCTAAGTCTTTAACTTTCCGATGCCATGTTGCATGCTTAATATCTTTTGATCTCTTATGCCTATGACCTTGATTCTTATTTGTACTTGATCATCATTATGCCTACTCCATGCTCATATATTGCTATGTCATTTTGCTGCACTTTTGCATATAGTTGTGCTCCTATTTATACAGCATGAAAATAACAGTTTCTGCCCTGTTTTCCTGATTTTCACTAAGTCCTTGACCAGTAATTTTTTATTGCATTTTTCTTGGACTATAATTAGTTGTTCATGATGCCTATTTGCATGATTCCTTTTTCCGTGCCTTCCCATCCATGTCTACTTTAGTTGCATATCATTTGTGAGCATGTTTGAATTCATTATCCTGTTTATGCAATGCTCTAAAGTGTACTTCCTGATGTTGGCAGATTGTGTTCCCAACTTGTTTTGCTTGTATCTTTTGAACCGTAACTCCGTTTGGGGTGTTGTTTACATGTAACTTGATTAGTTTTTCGTGTACTTTGTGTTTACGCTATTGATTTCTGCTACTAACCAGCCTAAAATATGGTTTACGGCATAATAGTACCAAATCCTTTAATTGTCGTGGGGTACTTAGTGGAATGCCATGTTTAGGATTGTGCCTCACTTAAATTGACTATCATAGATAGTTTTCCTTTATGCTTCACCTCTTGCTATGTTTGTGTGTTATGCCATGCTTGAGTGAGATGCCATGTTAACAACCTTTTGAAAGTCCAAGCATGTGATCAGAGGGGGAGGGGGTGAATGATCACTTCAAAATTTTCTACTGAAACTATTGAAGTGAAGCATAAATAGTGGGGAATAGCGAAGTATAACTGGAAGCGAAACTAAATGCAGTGAATCAAAACCCATTGAAGCATAACAGTGAAGCAAATGCAATACTGAAGGTAAATGCTTGAAGGAAAACGAACTGGGACTCGGCGATGTTTGTTCGACCAGTTCACGCTCTGCAAAGCGCTACGTCTCGTTGGAGGGACTGGTGACTGAACACCTGGAGAAAATCTCTCTCCGTCCGTTGCTCCACTGCATCAAACTCCTTGAGCTTGATCAGTTCTTCACTCGTGGTTGATTATTGAGGAAATCACCGAAACCTTTGACAAACTGGACTTCGAGGCGACAATTACTCTTCGCTCTCTGAAGAACAACACTCTAACCGTCTAGGAGAATTGCAGTTCTCCAAGATAAAAAGGCTAGTAAGCTTTCACCTAAGTCATCTCAAATCTACTCAGATCAATGGGACTTAGGCTTCAGTAATCTGGATTTTGGTTTTTGCTTCGGTGGCGTTTTGGGGTTGCTCTCTACAGTCTCTCTTGGAATGATCTCAGAGCAGCCACCCGCAAATGGAGGAGGGGGCGGCGTATTTATAGTTGGCGATCCCGAGGTGCGAAATGACCAAACTGACCCGAGGTGACAGCTTGACACGTGTCCACAACGGTTAGATTGTCATCAATGCGCAACTTTACTTGAGGAACAAGTAAAGCTGACTCACGGACTTAGTTTTGCTTCAGTTGCCAAAGAACGAAGTCTTTGCTACCGAAACTTAACTTAGTGCACATGAGATTTCTTACAATCTCCCCCTTTTTGGACTATTGTTGACAAAACAGGCATCGATAAAAGATATTGAAGTTTTTTTGTGAAGTGATGGGACAAACTCTAAGATATGAAGTTTTGGGCTCCCCCTGAATACAAGCATCGAAGATTTATATAATCGAAGTTAATGCTTGAGATAATTTTCTTCGGTGGAGAGAAAAACAAAATATCTTAGCGAATACAATTGCATTGAAGACATATATCAGGAAGTATGCAATTGCTTCCAATAACCTGTGACTTAGAAAATAATAACCACCTGCAAGATAGAAGATACGAAGCAATACTTGCAAGCAAAGGGGGTTATTAAAACTTTAAGTGTAGCACAGGAGTAGCATGACTGAAGTAAAACTTAAGTTACAACCCAATCGAAAGGAATGGAAAGTTTGTCATAACTTAACCAAACGAAGCAAAAATAGATAGCAAGAACCCTTTCCCCGATGCAAAACTAACTCATCGATGCCCTCATTCTCCCCCTTTTTGTCAATGATTGGACAAAAGGTTGAGAAGAGGTTCGAGAGATCTCTTACGCAGCATCAACACCCTGAGAACCCGACGAAGTAGTGCTTGACGAAGACTCATCCGACGAAGACTGATCGCCTGAGGATTCTTCTTCGGAAGAAGATGTAGGAATAGCTTCGTGACGTGTCTGAGTGATGAGGTTGATGTCGAGGTCGCTGTCGTCGAGGCCGTCGTCGTCCTTTGAAGTGATGGAGTCATTCTCGGAGACGGTATCAGGCCGGATGGGTTCAGGCTCATTGACGAAGAAGACTTCATCAATCTTGTGCAGGGGAGGGATCTTCTGATTCGGGCGGTCCACGGAGTCATCACGAGAAAAGTTTGGCTGGAGGTGCGGATACTCTTTGTAGATGCGTTCTTTACGAAGACCTTTCACAGAGTTGAATTTCCGGAGTCCCTTCCAGGAATGACGCTTGAGAACACGCAAATACTGATTGTTGTTAAGTGCAATGTTGCCAACTCGGTTGATCTCATCAGCAAGAAACTCCATCTGACGCTGATTAGCTTCTATGAAATTTTCAAGCATTTGCTGCGATCGAAGGTTAACTTCAAAGTGATGGCAGTCTTTCTATAACTTCTTTGATAAGTTTCGCTCATTGACTTCATGGCGCACACCAACATATGTGGCAAATGGATCATTGGGTTTCCTCAGCAATTCCAAAGAGTCACGCACTGGAGGCGAGAAAAGCTTCGGGTGATGGCGAGCCACAAAGTCTTCGTTCTTGCCATAATCACAAATAACTTGCAGCCAGGGAGCATAGGGTTTCAGTGTGAAAGGTAGCTCCGCTGCATGAACCAAATTCCTAATGAAGCAGTCCTCAAAGTCAAAGAGAAGACCATGAGTGAGCTTCATAATAGCATGCCTTGTCTCAGGATAAAGATTCGATTCTTTCGAAGCTGTACTCAAAGGAATCAATGAGTTGGACAAGATGTAGAACCAAGTCCTTGAGATGAATTTCAAAATCTTCGGGCGAATGTTTCGAGGAATATAGTTTGCAGTGACTTCAGGATCCAACAGAGTAGCAAATTCTTCTTCAGTCAGATCAGGCTCAATATGAATCTTTTCATGGACTCCAGAATGCCTAGGAATGTTGACAATTTCCATGAATTCAACAGAAGACATCCTGAACACTTTTCCTTGAATCATCCATTCCAGCGTCCATGAGCTGGGTTCATTTGCTTCAGCAGAAACATAGAGAGTTGCATAGAATTGCTTGATGAGCTCAGAGTTGAAAGGAGTGCTCAATGCAAACAACCGAGTCAAATTCTAGTTTTCAATAGTTTCGAGGACGTTCTGAAAACAGGAGGCAGTGGAAAGACTTCGCATGTCTAGAAACTTGTGCCTAAACAGAACTCCTTGCTGACAGAAGACTTTGCTGTATAAGATTTGTTGTTCAGCAGTCCAAAATCGAAGATCATCAGTTGTGCGGTTTGAAGCATACGGACTAACACCAAAGAAGCGATGGCGCTTTCGATGCTGTTCCAGGTTGAATTCCGGGCCATGCCTTCAAGAATAACCAACACCCTTGAATATAGGAAAATTTTCACGAGGGTAATTGGAGTCAAGCTGGGTATCTTGGCAGGGGCGCGAACGCTCACGAATCCTTTGCAGAGGATCAATTTGATTGGCTCTTGAAGGGCCAGCGGATTGAGCGACTATGAGATTTTGCTCTTGCGACAGATTCAGAATTTTTACTTGTTCTTCTTCGTCATCATGTGCTTCAGTATCGGGCACATGTGCTTCGGAATCTTGAACGGTTCTGGCGGGGGAAAAGTCTCGGGATACATGGGTTCTGGAGTGGGTTGGTGATGGAGCATTAGCTTCACGGGGAGGTGATGGAGGTGGTGCGGGAGCAACTGGTGGAGTGGGAATCCTTTGTGGTTCGGGGGTTGGGGCACGAATGGGTGTGGGAACTGGAGGTGGTATAGGTGAGGGGTTTCGTGCAGGCGTTGGAGTGGGGATAGGAGCTCTTTGCGGTGGAGTTTTCTTGGGAGTGGTTCTGGTAGGAGGAGGTGTGGGAGTTTTGGTGGGTGGAGCTGAAGGCTTTGGTGTGGGCTGGGATGGCGTTGGCTTTGGTGCAGGAGTGGGAATGGCTTCAGGAGTTTCCTGTGGCTGTTCATCACTTGAATCCATGTCTGCGGCGGAGGCCCAAGTAACCTTGCGCTTCTTGGTGGTTCTCTTCTTGGGTGAGGGTCCAGAAGCCTTTGATGCAGCAGGCTTAGGAGATGGTGGTGCAACGACACGTTCAGCTTCGAGCGAAGCCTTGCGTTTCCTTGAATCTCTTTCCATAATGGAAGCATTGTGGGTCTTCACCATGTCATCCACAACAACCTTGATTTTTCCTTTGAAGATTTTGATATTGTCCTTTGTGGTGGAATTGACTTCTGTCACTTGTTGGAGCAACTTCAGGGCGTGCAGTTTGAATTCTTCATCAGGTTATGATTCAGCTCGCCTCTGATAGTTGAGAATCTTTTTGTTTTCAGCCCTATCTCTTGAGTGAAAATCCTTCAGCTGACTTATCATAGTGGAGATCATAGCTTCGATAGACCTGGAGATGTAAACTTCTCCAATGTCAACAGCATCAGGATCTTCAGCAACACACTTCTCCAAAAGGGCTTCAGTGATGCCCAATTGATCCCAGAGTTTGCCTTCACGTGAGTCAGGGAATGGATGGTCACTCTGACGATCAGCTTCAGCTTGAGCTTCAGGAAAAGATATGCCTTTCTTCTTCGATGGGATAGCTGAGGGATTCATATCAACTACGGGCTTCTTCTGACTTGCCCTAGCAGCTTTTTCAGCTTTCTTCGTCCTGAGACCTTCTAAAGAGGCCTTGAGTTTAGCTTCATGTTCAGCAAGCTGTTTAACTTCAGCGGCAGCTTTTTCTTCGTTCTTTGCGGCTTCGGCGAGCTTGCGCTTCGTCTTAGCCTTCTCTGCAGCCATCTTTGCAGAGTCCAACTCCTTTTTCTGTCTGGCAGCATCCTCAGCTGCCTTCTTCTGATCAGCGGAGCTTCTGGCAAGGATGTTGCGCTCAAGTGCCTCTTCGAGGTCTTTCTGTCTTAGCTCTTCTTAAGTGAGATTGTGCTTCGCTGAAGGGTTTGTTGCAGTAGACTGCTTGGGCTTCATTGATGCTGAAGCCTTTGCAGGTTGTTTCTTGGCGGGGTCGTGCTTCTGATTCGATCGCCTCTCAAAGGTGAGGGCATCAGCCGGTGGCTTGGAGGCCAAGGGCTTCGCAACCACCAATTTAGAAAGATCAATGGTGGGGCGAGTAGAAGGTTTGATCTTGGGGTCTTGAATCTTAATCCCCTTAGCATCAGGTTTCTCTCCTGGCTTCATCTTCAGTGGGATCTGAAGTCTTTGCTTCTTGGGGGGAGCAGGATCATCAGATTCATCATCTGCTTCGAATTCTGATACGTCGTCAGCAACATTTGATTCGTCCATAATTGAATCTTCCAGAGCATCTTGCTCTAGCCTGACCTGCTCTTCATCTTCTGTGGTAGCATGGGGAGGAGAAGCATATTTCTTTTTCAGCTTCTTCTTCTTCTTCGAGCTTGGCCCAGCACCTTGGGCTTCTGCTTCAGCCAACTTGGCTGCCTTCTTCTCTTCTTTCAGCCTCTTGGCTTCAGCAGCGATTCTCAATCGTTCTTGTTCTTCTGGGTAATCATCTGGTGTCTTGAGGGTGTTACAGGTGGCGATTCTCTTCGGTGTACTGACTGCACATGGCCGAAGTATACTGATAGGGTGGACTGAAGGCAAACTGCATAGTCCACTTCCAGGTAGGGATGCTCTTGTACTTGTACCATCGAACAGCCCAGTACCGGCGAATATTTTGCAAGCGATTCTTGCGCTGCTCCTTGGTTTCTTCAGGGGGCGTATCATATCCTAGGGCAATGCGAATGGATTCTGGAATGCCTCTGGCGTTGTTGGTTTCCTTCGTTCTGCCTCCTTTCTTCTTCGGAGCAGACCGTTCTGCTTCGTTGATGTGATCAAGGTTTGGTGACTCATTACCGAAGCCTAACTCAGCAGACATCCTGTGAAAAGCATAGAAGTTGCGAGGGAAAAAGGCAAGTATGGAATGAGCACCAGCAAAAGTTTCGATCCAAAAACAAAGATTTTGACAAGAGATTCAGTGAAGAATTTGGGTTGAGATGCTGGTCTGTTCTGAGCTAGACTTAATCTCACACAAGATGAGCTGAAACCCTAACATAGAACAGATGGATGCTAACCCTAATTTCTAACCTGAATCAAGATGGAAACCTTTGGCTAGCAGAAACAGATTTCCCAACAGAGCAACGATCCAACGGATCAAAGAAACCTAAGGAATTCATCCAAAATCAAATAGACTAAGAACGCGGATCCAATCGGGAAACTGACGAACAGAGGGATGGAGATTGGATCGAGGCTCGGCGTACCCTAACTCGGTGGCGTCGAGCTTCTACGGCGGCAATGAGCGGAGAAGATGTGCTCGTCGACGCCGTGAAGTCCACGGCGACGCTCTTCCGGCGGTGAAGCGGCGAGAACGGCGACGGGGACGAGGAGCTCGGCGGCGCTCGTGAGAGAGAGGTTTCCGGGGAGATGCGAATGAGGTGTGATGGATTCGCTGGGGTGGGATGCCTTATATAGGCCGGTCTGACAGGAGCTGTCAGATCAGATCGAACGGCCCCCAACGACTGTCTCTCTGGATTCTACGGCGACGATCTCATGGCGAATCGCAAGAAAATCTCAACGACCCGGATTTGATGGGATCTCAACGACCGAAGAATATGTCCTCGACTTTGAGTAAAACTTCGATGAAAATTGGAAGCATTTGATTCGGAACTCAATGATGTTCGAAGAAAATGTTTTCCGTTTCAATTCTGCTCAACCATATTGGACAGACAGAATAAGACAGAAAAGGAATAGAAAGGGTAGGGTCCGAAACTTATCACCTCGAAGAAAAACCAAGTGAAGCGAAATGTGATAAGCATAGAGGACTAAAACCAAGCGAAATAAAATTAAACTAAACGAAGCAAAAAAAAACAGACAACGAGACTAAATAGGTAAGCAACGAAGTAAATGAATATATACAGAAGTAAAAAGGTTCGGTCTTACAGTACATGTCGTGAGTCCAAGATATTGAGCTCACACCTTAACGTACAGAATCTTTTCTCATCCAGTGGTTTCTTAAAAATTTCTGCCAGTTGATCTTCCGTTCTGACATGACTAATAACAATATCTTCACGCTGAACATGATAAAGAAGAAAATGACGGCGAATGTCAATATGCTTCGTGCGAGAGTGCTGCACAGGATTGTGAGCAATTTTGATTGCACTCTCATTATCACATAGGAGTGGAATTTTCTTCACATGCATACCATAATCCTTTAGCGTTTGCTTTAGCCATAGAATCTGAGTAAAGCATGACCCAGCAGCAATGTATTCGGCTTCAGCAGTTGATATTGAAACACAATTTTGCTTCTTTGAAGCCCAACACACAAGTGATCTTCCAAGGAAATGACAAGTCCCTGAAGTTCATTTCCTATCCACACGATCACCAGCCCAGTCTGAATCAGAATAGCCAATAAGATCAAACTGTGCTCCCTTGGGATACCACAAGCCCAAGGTAGGTGTGTCAGCAAGATAACGAAGAATTCGCTTTACAGCAGTGTTATGTGATTCCTTTGGATTTTCCTGCAAACAAGCACAAATACATACTGAAATCATAATGTCAGGTCTAGATGCGCAAAGATATAAAAGGGATCCAATCATAGACCGTTATTTCTTCTGGTCGAAGGCTTTTCCCTTCTCATCTGCATCTAAGAAGCCATTGGTAGGCATAGGCGTCTTAATAGTTTTTCATTCAGTAAGACCAAAATTCTTCAGGCAATCCTTTAGATATTTTTCTTGAGAAATAAAGGTGCCATTCTTTTGTTGACGGATTTGAAGTCCAAGGAAGAACTTCAATTCACCCATCATAGACATCTCATATTTCTTCGACATCATTATGGCAAATTCTTCGTTGATTTCAGTGTTAGTGCATCCAAAAATGATATCATCTACATATATTTGACATACAAACAAATCACCATTATAAGATCGAGTGAAAAGCGTTGGGTCAGTGGTTCCTAGTTTGAAGCCTTTCTTCAGAAGGAAATCCTTCAATGTGTCATACCAAGCACGAGGTGCTTGCTTCAACCCATAGAGGGCCTTGTGTAACCTGTACACCATGTCGGGTTTCTTCGGGTCTTCAAAACCTAGAGGCTGCATAACATACACTTCTTCCTCGATTTATCCGTTAAGAAAAGCACTTTTCACATCCATTTTATAAAGCAGAATACCATTGAAATTTGCAAAAGCAAGCATAACACGAATGGATTCGAGACGAGCAACTGGAGCATAAGTTTGGCCGAAATCAATACCTTCGATTTGGGTGTAACCTTGTGCTACCAGACGTGCTTTGTTCCTTACCACTATACCATCTTCATCTTGCTTATTGCGAAAAATCTACTTTGTACCAATGATGTTGTGCTTCGTGGGATCAGGTCTATCAACTAAGGACCAGACTTTGTTTCGCTCGAACTGGTTAAGTTCTTCGAGCATGGCAGTTAACCAATCTGGATCCTTCATGGCTTCATGAAACTTTGAAGGTTCTAGCATGGAGACAAACGAAAAGTTTCCACAGAAGTTAGCCAAACGAGTACGAGAGCGAGTTCTAGGACGACCTGGTTGATGAATTTCTTCAAGGATCGAATCAACATCAACTCTTCTTCGGACTCGTGATAAGGTCGAATCATTAGCTTCAGGCTCAGCTTCTGCTTCAGGATCTGCTTCAGCTTCAGGATCGGCTTCACCTTCACCTTCAGCTTCAGCATTTCCTTCGGGATTAGCATTTCCTTCGTTCCTTTGTTCTTCTTCGTCCTGTTCATTATTAGCTTTAGGATGTTGATCTCCAGCGCCCCAGGCTATGTGTGGGAACATTGGACCATCATCATCCCTATTAGCTTGACGAGCATTGGCTTCAACAGGGCGAAACTCTCCAATAGCCATAGACCTGATTACTTCATCAAGAGGAGGTTCATCTAGATCATGAGGCAAATGGTCTTTTTGAGAGCCATTAGTTTCATCAAACCTCACATTCACAGTTTCCATAACTTTCCCAAAGTGAGAGTTATAGACTCTGTAGGTGTGAGAGTTTGAGCCATAACCTAAAAGAAAACCTTCATGTGCCTTAGGAGCAAATTTGGAGCTATGATTCATATCCCTAAGGTACGAAACATTTGGTTTGTTACCAGTGATAAGCTCATGTGAACTTTTCTTCAGAAATTTGTGAAGGTAAACCTTGTTGATGATATGGCAAGCTGTGTTAATTGCTTCGGCCCAGAACCTAATAGGAGTATTGTATTTAGCAAGCATAGTTCTGGCCATCTCAATGAGAGTTCTATTCTTCCTTTCAACAACACCATTCTGTTGAGGTGTATAAGCAGCAGAGAACTCATGAGTAAAACCATGATCATCAAGAAAATCTTCAATATGAGTATTTTTGAATTCAGTTCCATTATCACTTCGGATATGCTTCAGAGATAATTCATATTCTGTTTGAGCTCTCTTGGCGAATGACTTGAAGATTTCAACAACTTTGCTCTTGTCATCCAAAAAGAAAACCCAAGTATAACGAGAGAAATCATCAACAATAACTAGATCATATTTATTTCCTCCCAGGCTTGCATAATTTTGAGGACCAAAAAGATCCATATGAAGCAATTCAAGAGGACGAGTGGTAGTCATGATAGTCTTCGCTGAATGATGTTTCTTCGTAATTTTACCAGCTTCACAAGCACTGTAGAGACGATCCTTGTCGAATTTAACTTCGCTAAGTCCAATAACATGATTCTTCTTCACTAAGATATGAAGATTTCTCATCCTTGCATGACCAAGTCTTCGATGCCATAACCACCCAGATGAAGCTTTTGCCATTAAGCATGTGGATACAGCAGGGCCCGAAAAAAAATCAACAATGTATAAGTCTCATTTTCGGTAACCCTCGAAGACAAACGCATATTCATCCTGTGAAAAGACAACACAACGCGAAGCAGAAAATAGAACAAGCATACCCATATCGCATAACTTTGAAATAGACATAAGATTATATCCAAGGGATTGGACTAACATAACCTTGTCAATGTGCTTATCTTTCGATATGGCAACCTTACCCAAACCTAAAACTTTACCCTTGTTGTTATCACCGAAGGTAATGTACTTCTGAGAAGAGTGAGATAATTTTTCTTCGGTGAATAACTCTTTGTCTCCGGTCATACGATTTGTGCAACCACTATCCATGACCCATTCGGATCCACCGGAGACATAGCCCTGCAGAAGAATTAGTTCTTCTTAACCACCCACAAACGAGCAGGTGACTGAGAAGATGTTGAAGCACTGGTTGAAGCAATATTAAATCGAACAGGAGTGTATTGCTTCGGTGTACCATCAAGCACACCATAAATGTAAGTCCTGTGCGAATGGTTAGCATGAGAATGAGCATATGCAATATTAGTATGATTATTATGAGGACGATAAGTATGACGACCAGTGCGATAGTATTGCTTCTGCGGAACATTTGATTCGGTCACCAGAGGATCATTTCTCGTTTCAAGAGAATAGAAATGATACGGTGGTACCGAAGACTTTCCCTGCATGGTATGGTTAGCAGGCAGTTTTTCCACAAGTGCTTTCTGCACCCATATCTGCCTCTTATAAAAGCCATTCTTAGGAGGAGTACCAACATACTCAGCTGTAACCTTTACCTTTTCATCTTTGATGAGCTTGTAGTCAGAATCAAGTGATTCGTCTACAATGGCTTTGTTCATCTTGCAATAAAAACCTGAAAGGTTAGATATATCAATGGGGTTTCCCTTTGCAAGGACCCACACAGTCTTAGGATACTGCTCAGGTTTCCAATATGTGCCATCAGGGTTTATCTTTATTTCGAAACCAACACCTTCATTCCTGGGATTCCTGTGAAGGAGAGCCTTCCTTAGGATATCACAGATATATTGGTGACCTTGCACACTTTTGAACATGCCTGTTTCAAATAAGTTTTTCAATCTGAGGAGTTCCTCGGTAACAGCAGGGTTTTCCTCATCAGAGGCATTAGTATCATCAATAACAATAGGAGCTTTGCCTTTGGAATCAATTTTGCTTCGTTCCAAACAATCCAAACAAGGTGATTCAGTTTTATAATTTGCTTCAGAACCTTGTTGAGCCATGAGAGAGACATTGACATTTTCCAACTCTTCATGAGCCTCTTTCAGTTTTTCGAGAGCCATTTTCCTCTGAAGAAATTCATAGGTGAGCTTCTCATAATAAACTGAAAGAAGATCATGCCGAGAGGATAATTCTTCAAACTTTTCCTTCAGATCTTCATGCTCATTAGTTAAAGTTTGACCTTTCTCTATCTCATCGATCAACAGAGTTTCTGATTTCTTAATGGTTTTGCTTAGTGAATCAAGTTCATCTTGTTGGATTGAAGCAATTTTAGCAAGTTTAGCATAGCTTATCTTTGAATCACTGTCATATCAAGAACAATCAGAGGTATCATAGTTAGATTTCGATGAAGATACCTTCGCTTTGGCCATGAAGCAATATGCAGGAGATTCATCTTCACTACTGTTGTTTGTGAAGAATGAGCTCGAAGCTTTTGTCGAAGCATCTGCTGAAGAGAATGCCAAACCAGCAACACCATCTGATTCGGACCCAGACCCATACCTTGAGCCTAATTGAGCTTCGGACCCAGAGGCTTCGTCTTCAGAGTTCATCTCCTTTCCCAGATAAGCCTTGGCACGGTGAGAGCTGCTTCGACGAGACGAGTAAGTCTTCGATGAAGAACCCTCACGCTTCTTGTGATACTTCTTTCTCTTGTCATCATTAGAATCTTTCTTCTTTTCTAGAACTGGAATCATGTCTCTTGGATTCATAGCTTCTGGAAGATCTGTGGGACTTGGTTGAGGAGTCTCTGAGCGAATGCTTTGCTTTGTTCTCAGCTTCCCACAGAGGGCAATCAGCAATGTAGTGACCTGGCTTCTTGCACTGGTAGCAGCAGTTGTCCTTCGATGGAGAGCTTCTTGAGGATGAGCGGTGAGATGAGTGAGTTGAGCTTCTTGAAGAATAACTCTTCTTTGGTGAAGAAAAACCTTTTCTCTGAAAGCGGTTGAAGCGTCTCATGATCAGTGCTAAATCTTTTCCAATGCTTGCAGGATCATCTGATTCGACACCAGAAGCAGAACTGACTTCGGGTGAAGAATGACGCGAAGCTTTTGCTTTCAAGGCATGAGATTTTCTTCGAGAGGCATTTATGTCACGTTTCTCATCTTCTTCCATTTCAAAGGTATTGAGTCTCTCAAGAATATCAGCGGCAACAAGACGTCTGAAATCAGTCCTTTCCTTGATCATCAGCACAATGTGATCAAACGAGTCATCCAATGAGCGAAGCAAAGTTCTCACAACAGAGTGAGGAGTAATGTCATCAACACCGAGGGAAATCAACTCATTAGCAAGAGCTGTGAGTCTGCTGTAAATGGAGCTGACTTTTTCACCCTCGTTTCTCTTGAAGCGATAGAATTTGCTTCGTAGTGTGTCAATTCAGGCATCTTTCTGGGTAGAAACACCTTCACCAATCTTTTCAAGATAGTCCCAGACACCTTTGGCAGAAGGAATGTTCTTCACTTCGTGATACTTTTCTGGTGTCAGGTGGTTGGTGATGAAAACCCAAACTTCAGAATCGAGATCAATCAGTTTTGCTTCTTCAGGGGTGACGGCCTTCTCATCGGCAACAATGGCTCCATACAAGACAACTTGCCAGGAAGTTGAGTTGATAGCCATGATATTTCTTTTCATCTTGTCCTTCCAGTAGGGGTAGTCCTTCCCATTGAAAACAGGAATAGGTTCGCCGGAGCGAATAGCTGCGAAAGACATACTTGAAGACACTCCAGGAGGTTAATCCAAAACACAAAGAGTGTAGGGAGTGACTGGCTCTGATACCAATTGAAAGTCGAAGCATGTGATCAGAGGGGGAGGGGGTGAATGATCACTTCAAAATTTTCTACTGAAACTATTGAAGTGAAGCATAAATAGTGCGGAATAGCGAAGTATAACTGGAAGCGAAACTAAATGCAGTGAATCAAAACCCATTGAAGCATAACAGTGAAGCAAATGCAATACTGAAGGTAAATGCTTGAAGTAAAATGAACTGGGACTCGGCGATGTTTGTTCGACCAGTTCACGCTCTGCAAAGCGCTACGTCTGGTTGGAGGGACTGGTGATTGAACACCTGGAGCAAATCTCTCTCCGTCCGTTGATCCACTGCATCAAAATCCTTGAGCTTGATCAGTTCTTCACTCGTGGTTGATTATTGAGGAAATCACCGAAACCTTTGACAAACTGGACTTCGAGGCGACAATTACTCTTCGCTCTCTGAAGAACAACACTCTAACCGTCTAGGAGAATTGAAGTTCTCCAAGATAAAAAGGCTAGTAAGCTTTCAGCTAAGTCATCTCAAATCTACTCAGATCAATGGGACTTAGGCTTCAGTAATCTGGATTTTGGTTTTTGCTTCGGTGGCGTTTTGGGGTTGCTCTCTACAGTCTCTCTTGGAATGATCTCAGAGCAGCCACCCGCAAATGGAGGAGGGGGCGGCGTATTTATAGTTGGCGATCCCGAGGTGCGAAATGACCAAACTGACCCGAGGTGACATCTTGACACGTGTCCACAACGGTCAGATTTTCATCAATGCACAACTTTACTTGAGGAACAAGTAAAGCTGACTCATGGACTTAGTTCTGCTTCAGTTGCCAAAGAACGAAGTCTTTGCTACCGAAACTTAACTTAGTGCACATGAGATTTCTTCACTCAGGCTTCTCACTAGGTTTGGATTTGATTTGAGCGTTTCTCAATGACTTCGGTATCCACAAACTAAATACCCCTCTTGATAGTACGGTTTTTCCTATGACTCAAGGAACCGAAAAAGAACTACACAAAAAAACATCTAAGTCTTGCGCCGTCTTCTTCATTTCCTTCAATGAGTAGAGCTTCAGGACACCTTCATTTTTTGGGGTCAACCTTCGTGATTAAGCTTCGCTCCTAAGGTTAATGCTTCGATAACTTGAAGACCTTCCCTGAAGCTTTATCACATAGCTTGTCCTTCAGGAACCTATGCAACTGTTTATACTAGAAAACATTGTGAGTTCCTCTACTGTCTTGTCCAACAATATCCAAAACACACGGGGGAAAAAATTTGCTCTTACACCTTTGCTCATGTTGTGTAGCTAAACAACTTGAACCATTCTAAATGTGCGGTATCGTCGTGTGTGACGAGTACACCACTTAACCTGTTAGTAACCGCTCTCGACGGTAGGAGCGATGTCTCGTGTGGCATTTTTGTTGATGCTTGCTCGTGTTTGCCTCGTAGTAATAGAGTGCTTTCTCGTTGATTGCTTTCCAGTGTTTACCCTCTTGTGTGCTTCCGCGGGTACCTCTCGGAGATGATGCGAGCTTGCGATCAACTACACCTTCGGAACCCGACTTATCAACAGGAAAGGACTATGCATTACTTATGATCCATCCTATTTCAACCAGCGGTTTGCTTGCTAGTCTAGGATAGGTTCGATGTTTGATCCTACCACATGTGTAAAGCCTCTTTCAAACCGATACAACCATGTCCCCTCCCAGCAAACCTTGTACTGCTATGTTACTATTGCTCGTTGCTCAGCCCCTGCTTAGTATGCATGCTTAGGATGCTACGGTGTTACCCTGTTACTCCTTGGTTTGGGCTATCACATTATTATATTGTTGTTCATGATATGATTATAATAATGTTGACTATATTCGACGAAGGATGGAAGGTCTAGGCTATCCCGCCCCGACGCTTTGTTACATTGGAGTCACCTAGGATCCGAGTCCCGGGTATTGGTTTTAAGACTGAGCGTGTCTAACCACGTGTGGGATTTTATGGGGTCCCCTTTTCTTACCTACCTAGCTTCAAACATTTCTAGTGGTGGCCCAAGATGATTTACTATTTGAAAACCATGCATATATGTCTGTCGGGTCGCTCCTCGCAGATATCCTTTAAATTAACTTGGGCCAGCGGAGACATGATTTCTCTTGTTGATCCACCGCAGGGAGCTAGGGGGCTTCCCACCTGGTTTGGGTAGCTAACCCGACCTTATCCAGACGGTAGTCGCCAATTCGAAAGCGCAGCCGGCTTTTGAGTTGGATGTCTACTCAAAGGGGGCCACCCGGATTTGTGCGTTGTTAGTCAGAGGGACATGTCGTTTCAAATCTCTCGGAACTAAATCATAAAATGTTGGGTAGCAACTGAGAGAGATGGGCGTTCGTGTGGAGCCTTGTAATGGGCAGTTGGTACAGCCCTGCAGGGTTAAATATTTTTGAGAAGCCGTGTCCACGGTTATGGACGACTTGAGACCTACTCCTTGTTCATAGACAACAACAACTGAGATAATCTTAATATAACTTGATCAACGTGGGTGTGCCTTGACTGCTTCTTCTTCGTCGGGATGCGAAGAGGAGGACAAGGATAGGATAGGTGTTATGCTTGCGTAAGTAGGTGGATAGCAGATTTGTTGGAAGCGATTCCTCATCGAATGCTTGGCTTATTATCTTAATCTCTAGATAGTTAGCCACTTCATAAATGCTAGTGCGCCAGCAACCTCACCACGTACCCCATCCTTACCGTAAACTACTAGTTTTCCTAGAAAGACGAGGGATGAAGTCCTTGCTGGGTCAGATGACCACTACAGTTGGATGTTGAGTACTTCTGTACTCATGATACCACCTCCAAACTCTTTTCAGGGTTCTTGATCGACAACAGGTATGGTGATCGACCTTTCACATGGAGACTCGACGACGACTAGTTAGGCAGATCCCGGCGGAGGGCCTGGACCTGTGTGGTTATGGGGATCAATGTTTTTCTCTTTGCTAGTAGGCATTTGGTTGTAGTCTGTACTCAGACATGTATCTTCCGCTGTTGTATTGTATTAAGGCAGTTGTATGCCGATTTTATGAGATGTTGTATCCTTGTAGTTGTAATGTTGTGATATCATGTTGGAAATCCGGGGCATATGGCATTGTCATATGTCGCAGTGGGACTGATATGTGCTTCGTCCCCGGATCTGGATGGAAACATCTAGATATGGAACAGTACCGCATATCGGGCCTTACATACGACGCCAGCTCCCACGTTGCCACGTGGTTGCCGGCGGCCTCGTAACGTCCCGCCGCGCCCGGCCACTCCATCGGCGAGCTCGCCCATGCCGGCAAGCGACAGCCAGGACGGTGGCCGTGGCCTCTGTCCCGTGGCCGTCGAAATAAACAGGGGAGAAGAGAGGAGAAGACCCTAACGGGTGCGCCCCGCTTGCGAGCGGCTGGAACCTGGGCCCGTTGGTCAAAATATGTTTTCCTCTTGGGGAAGCGTAATTCTTTCCCTTTCGGCCCGAAATGTGTTTTCAATAATAGAAAGCATATTTCTCTCTTCAGCAGCCAAAAATATGTTTTCTCTTTGAGAAAGCGTATTTCTGCAAAAATCAGCCCCCGATTTTCCCCACCTCATTTCTTCGCAACCGTAAGTCCAAACGAGGCGATTCTTTTTTCTTAGTTTTCTTCTGACCTCCTCTTCATGTTGGCATAGGATTTGTGCCATGTTTTGATGTTGTTACTTGCTAGTCAAGTCAAAGTGACGTTTGACCCTTTTCTCCTCTGGTGAAAGGCATGCCACAATACCCTTTGCACCTTTGGAAAGCTTTGACGTGTTTTAAAACGTGATTTAATCTTCGATGAATAATGATTATCCTGATATGCTTGTTGATACATTGTCATGATACATTTGACTATGATGTTATGCTTTGAATATGTCTTGATCTCGATATGCTCATATGCTTGGAGCACTTTGATGATGCTACATTGCTATGTTATGTTAATACCATGCCATGCTATGATCTTAATATGTCCATATGCTCTCATGCATATTATGCCATGTTATGTT
Source organism: Bromus sterilis (assembly GCA_950022295.1). NCBI lineage: Eukaryota > Viridiplantae > Streptophyta > Magnoliopsida > Poales > Poaceae > Bromus > Bromus sterilis. The sequence goes on along the minus strand of OX465596.1, from coordinate 261,939,929 downwards.
CATGTTATACTTTAACCATGTTACCACCGTATCAGGCTTAACTACAAACATGATATTTCCATGTTGCATGAAAATATATTGATCATGTTAATCAACTAAAATATGATTTGAATCATGATGTGACTATGATTGTATCTTGGTTTGTCCCACTCATATTGATATGCCATTAATTTAAAAACTCATGTTGCACCTTATGCTTGTGTTTGCTGTTGGATATATGTTCCGTGCCAAGTTGATCAGGTGCCATCGAACTGAACTTATTTCGTGCATCAACATTTGTTTGTGTGGGCAGGCATCATCTTGGGCTATCATTGTGCTTTTTACGGGTTCCACCAAAGAGGGGAGATTATGCATTGCACGCTACCCTAGCCGAGTAGGTGGTGGTAATCTCGAGATCCAGAGTTGATATGTTTACCCGGGAGTCCCCGTTTGGGACAATGTGAATGTTAAGGACCATGCGATGGCCAAGGCCATGCGATGGGAGGTGTGTGTACGACATAGGGATACCCACGGCATGCGATGTCGGTGGCACCATAGATAGGTTACACGGTAGTCAAGTTTCGTTGGAGTAGTCCTAGTCCGTCGGGCAAGGAGATCCATAGTGTGGGTAAAGTACACAAACTTTGCAGAGTGTTACAAATATATTTGAATAGCCGAGTCCACGGTAATGTACACTGTTCACAGTAGGTCACACCATTAGATCAACATGAGTTCGGTTGGATGAGCGTGGTAAGTTGTTGGTCATGCGATGACCGGATTGGTTGGGTGGTAACAGAGGATACCTAACTCGTTGAACGATCGTGCGACAATCTAGGTATGTTGATGGTTGTGCGATGACCGGTTCTTGACTCGGTAAGGACTCCGAAGTAAGCCACATGACCAGGCGATGATAATGTGGAGTCCATGTGACCTTAAACGATGATTGATTGTGTATTACTCTTAATGTTGATAAAATGCTGATAATATGTTGATAATATGCTTCATGATTATTTTCTTGCATGACGTTGATGATCACATGTTTAATCCACTAATATACTGTAACCTGTTGCCATGTTGTTATTTTGCCTTGTTGCATGGTTGTTGTGAGCTTGCAAGTACATTCGATGTACTGACGTGGCGTGCCATGCTACATTTGCAGGCAATGCTTTGGATGCGTAGGACGACGTTCCCGGTGTTTGCGAGCTAGGAGGTGTGCTAGCCAGTGTCCCTGTGGATTGGAGTTCATCACAGTCGCCGTTGTTCCGCTGCTCAGTTATATTCCGCTGCTAGAGAGTTAGTTTGCTTCTTGTTGTAGATCCGTGGTGATCTTGAGGAGCAAGCTTGTGCTTCTTCTCGCTCCGCCAGAGTTGTAATAAACCCCCTTGGACCCGTAAATTTGTTAATAGAAAGTTGTTCAGTTCTATATCAAGCAGTGTCGTGTTCCAGAAGACTTGATCTCTGGGCTTGAGCACGGGGCGTTGCGGTCCTTTGAGCCGGGGTGCCACATGACATTAATGGGAACATGTTGTACACGATCGATCATGATGAGAGGACCACGTATCAGAATAGATCTGTTAAAATAGAATCCCTGAGTGCCGGTAAAAATCCTAAGTCTGTTGTTCAATATGGAACCATGCAAGACATTTGGGAGCTTGACTATGTGCAAATCAAGGTTGCAGTATTCCAGTGTAAATGGGTCGATCCTGAAGAAGTGATAGTTTATGAATACGGGAGGACCTGTGTGAATCTCAACAATATGGCCTACCAAGGTGACATGTTCATTCTCCCCAGTCAACTTACCCAAATTTTCTATGTGACAGACACGTTTAATGCCGGTTACCATGTGGTTATGTTTGGGAAGTGGAGGATATTAGGAGTTAAAAATGTTGTTGATCAAGAAGAGTACAATTAGTTTGATGATTTTCCAATAGTTGGTGCACGATTCGAGGCATCAATGAATGAAAATACCATCACAGATCCTGTGTACATTAGGGGGGTTGGTGCTGATGATGTTCACAGGTACAAGCTTGGATACAAGCCAGGCGAAGAAGAACCAATAGACTAACTAATTATCTAAACGAGTGTGTATGTCTTGCCCTTTGTGTATTGGGCTTGTTTTTGCTATGCCCACAACAGATGTTGTGTTTGCTTGTAACTTCAACTCTGATTTCTGGTCATGGATTTATCTATGAATCGAGGCGAAATCCTATATTCTGAGTGTATATGTCCTATAGAGGTCTATTTATGGTGTTGTCACCAACATTGATGTATTTTGATGAAAAAAATGAGGTCCAATATAATGGGGAGGTATCCGACATGGCCCAGAATTAAGATAGAAGTCCACTTAATGAGAAACCACAAATTCGTCCCGAGGGGATTCGAATCGCGGTCAGCTGAGTAGAAGAAACCTCAACCTTGAACCATGGTGAGGCTATCAACACACACAATTTTAATTGTACAAACGTGTGGATAACCTCAACATTGAGCCGTTCGATGTCGCGTTCTGATTGGCCAGAACGCAATTCCATGGAACGCGTGTCTTTATCAAAGTCCGTGCACCCGGATCCAACGGCCACCAGCAAACCCACCATTTCTACCTGTAGTTCCAGTGGATATTCTGTTTAAATCATTTTAACATTTTTATGTGTAATAAATTGTTTAAATATAGGAAATTAACAAGGAATGTGTCCTGATTTGAACACACGACACATTTAGCAAAAACTCATCAATTTCCGATTGATTTTAGATTTTTTGGAATTAAAAAATCGTAGCCTCAATGTTTCTGGACGAAATCCCTTTCCAATGTATTCCAATTATGCTCCAATTCCATTGGTGGTTAGTACGCGTTAACCCGGGAGCACACATACGGTTTCAGCACAACTCGCACAAATTTATTTTACTTCCGGCTACATTTAGAAAAATAATATGGATTGCTTAAAATGCACTTAATGCCTAAAATATATCAATTGCATCCAGTAAAAATGGCAAATTTTAGCTTAACGCAGGGGATACAGTCAGTGGTTTGTAGAAAAGTAAACAGTGCCATCAGACAAAGGAAATGTCATGTTTGCTTTCAACCCTAAAGCATTAGTAAACAGAGACCATGATCATTCGTGTGTGATGACCTAGTGTGCAAGAGCATGACGACATAACTTTCAGAAAATGGCAGAAAGTTATGCTCTCATCTACCACGAGACATGGGGTTAATTATTAAACCATTTTGCCTTTGTAAACACAAAGTCCAAGGGTTTATTCGGTAAAACTAATATGAATGTCTCTGTATGATATTAGTGAATTAAATGTACAGACTATGAGGAATGGCTCATATGTATACTAAGATTGGCCATAGTGGCGGTATCATAGCTAGGAACATATACTTGGGACTAGAAATATGCTTATGTGGCAAATAATTAAAAATGTTGGAGTAACATAGGTAGATACCGTATCATGATAAATGCCATGCTACTATGTGTAATGCGTGTCCATAAATGAGATCATATATGATACTAGTTTACGATATTATGCATTATGATTATGAAGGTATTATCATATAATAGTATCATATGATACACCCCAATATATATGATTGAGTAGCATAAGGCTGGCCCTAATGGGAGTAACTTACAATGGGCATGTAGTTAATGAGTAGAGAAGTGTTTGGTCATAGTGGCGTGTATTTTTATATAATCATGGTTAAAGTTGTAAAAGTTTGACTTTCCAACAAAAATGGAAGTACACTCTTCAAGGGACGGAGGGAGTAGGTGGTAACATCACACATTTCAAGGAAAAATGCTTATCTGGCATGTAGTTAATGAATAGAGAAGTGTTTGTGGCAACTTAGCTTGTAGTTAATGTAACAACAGACATACCAAAGCAAGATGAGTCTATAACCTAATAAATAAGGTGTCGCAGTATACCACATACATGTTACCAATGTGAACGTGGTAACATAAACTCGTAATATGTGCATATGTTATTAGGTTAAGTTAATACCCATTGTGACCAGCCTAAACGTCGTGGATGTGTCTGCTCATTTTCGTTGAATGACTTACACATCCCGCAATGGGAGTATCATAGCTAGTATCTTGCATGCCAACTAAGTAAATTTGATGATGTGGCATAGAATTAAATGAAGAAAGAGAGAATTGAGTATCATATTATGATACCGTATCATAATAAATGTTAAGCTAGTATGTGTCTTGCATGGAAATAAATAGTACTACTTATGATACTAAGCTATGATACTATGCATTGTGGAGGTAGTATCATACACTAGTATCATGTCTCATGATACTACCATTGTGGGAGGTCTTAGTAATGACGATTAGTCCAGCTATGCGGCATTTTAGGATTTGTCTGGTTAGGCTTTCAGCTCACATGGTTATAAATGTATAATCGTTTGGATAACCTCAAACACGTGACGTTCAACCGTGCGCTTTGATTGGCCAAAAGGCAGCACCACAGATCGCACGCCCGCACCGTCCAATGCACCAGGATCCAAAGGCCACCGAGGAGGCCTTACCCGTGGAAAGTACTCGCTGTTCCAGCTCATATTGCAACGCATACGGTCGTAATGAAAAACTGTGTGTATAACCTCAAAAACGGGTCGTTCGCCGTACGTTCTGATTGGCCAAAAGGCAGCACCACGGATCGCACACCCACACCATCCAATGCACCAGGATCCAGTGACCACCGAGGAGGCCTTACCCGTGGAAAGTACTTGTTGTTCCAGCTCATAATGCAATGCAAACGGTCGTTATGAAAAACTGTGTGTATAACCCTCAAACACGGGTGGTTCGACCGTGCATTCTGATTTGCCAAAAGAAAGCACCACAGATCGCACGCCCGCACCGTCCAATGCACCAGGATCCATAGCCACCGAGGATGCCTTATATGTGGAAAGTACTTGTTGTTCCAACTCATAATGCAACGCACACGGTCGTAATGAAAAACTGTGTGTATAACCTCAAACACGGGTCGTTTGACCATGCGTTCTGATTTGCCAAAAGGCAGCACCACATCTCGCACGCCCGCACCGTCCAATGCACCAGGATCCAACGGCCACCAAGGAGGCCTTACCCTTGGAAAGTACTTGCTGTTCCAGCTCATAATGCAACGCACACGGTCGTAATGAAAAACTGTGTGTATAACCTCAAACACGGGCCATTCGACCATGCGTTCTGATTGGCCAAAAGGTAGCACCACAGATCGCACGCCCGCACCATCAAATGCACCAGGATCCAACGACCACCGAGCAGAACTTTCCCGTGGAAAGTACTTTCTGTTCCAACTCATATTGCATCTCACAGGTCGTAATGAAAAAATGTGTGTATAACCTCAAACACGGGCCGTTCGACCGTGCGTTCTGATTGGCCAGAAGGAAGCACCATGGATCGCACGCCCGCACCATCCAATGCACCAGGATCCAATGGCGACCAAGGAAGCCACCCCTTGTACATGAAGTTCAAGCGGATATTCTATTTAAATCATTTCATGTTTTTAAGTGTAATAAAATGTTTATATATAGGAAATTAGCAAGGAATGCGTCTTAATTTGAACAGAGGTCACATGTAGATGCGTGCTAGCTGTGAAAAAAATAACAATGACAATCGATGACGTGACGACACATTTTACTTGAAACTTGAACACCTCACGTCTCTTTCCTTATCGTAAGCATGATCATTCCTGCGAGACCCCCAATTTTGCAAGGCGAATGCATTATAACCTTTTCCAAAATGGCTGAAATTTTTACCACAACCTACTTTCACCTAACCACGGCGCCACGCAAGGCCACGAAAATTTCGGAGTGGTTTTGAATTTTTGTAATTTTAAAACTGACGACCGCAATGTTTCTGACCAAAAGACCTTGCCAATGTGGTCTGGATTCACTCAAATTCCATGCGTGGGTACTACGAGGTAACCCGAGAACACGCATACGAATGTTCAACACACGTTTGCGCATTTTTTTTACATTTAGAGTGCAAATTCAAAAATTTCATATCAATTGATTAGAATGCACTTAATGCACATTATCAAAGATATCCATGGGATGTCGAATTTTAACTTAACACCATTGATGCAGACCATGATGCATAGAAAATTAACCATGGCCATACGACAACGCGTGGGATACATAAATAATGATCATCCGTGTGAGATGACTTTGTTTGCAAGAGCCAATGTCAACGAAACTTTGAGACAATGATAGAAAGTATTATTGGCCTTTTAACATGCAACACATGACATATTTTCGTAACCACTCTACATGAAAAACCCAAAGATCCAATGGTTTTTTGATGTAATTCCACTGATTGACTACATAAGAAATAATGAATTAAATGTACCGAACTAACCAAGAATTACTCCAATTTTGAAGTCATACCGTGATCATCACGTGTTCATATGAATACAAAATACAATGCCAACAAATATAATAACATTATTGTTTGCTTGAAACCTAAACAAATCGTACAGTAACTAATATTCCCCTCATGTGAGATGTATACTTAGATCACACGGGTATCGTGGTCGTGACATTTCATACATCTTTTAATTTTTAGTACGATATTCCAAGGCCATGTTCAGAAAACGTGCCAGAATTTCGTTATCTTGGTGCGTATGTATGATTTCAACTCATTTAATATATATAATATCGATTAATGCATTAAATATATACAAAGATAAGTAGTTACCACAAAGTAGTTCACGTTCACTAGGACATGCCGTGTTATCGACGAGTTTTGGCGGTGGGATAATGTCGTGTATCGAAAACATGGGCGGTAAAGTCATCGATCAAACGAGCGGCCAACACGTTTGAACAAAATAATTCGATAAACGTACATGGTTTGTTAGATATAACCGTCTGCATAGCAATATTTCCGCGCGTCCCCCCGCTTCGCCATCGTTATTTTTCGTCGCTGTAGTACCAAGGTCTCGGCATCGACCTGCAATTGGGCATTTTTGCTCATCCAAACCCCATCGCCCTCCCCTCCCCTCCCCCAGCCGCCCTCACCGTCCCCTCTCCACCCAGATCCACATCTTAGCGTTGCCGCCGGTGGTATGCAACACACACACTGTCTGTGTGGAAAACCGTTCGTGTCTCTCCACCAGCGCGTACGCGTCCCCGTCTGCTCGCCTTTCGTCGGTAAGCCCGCGCGCCATTTGGCCGATCAGACCTAACCAGCGGTCCTGCTATCCATCGAGGTGAGTCTATCATGAATTAGCTCGATCGTTCATACATTTCGCTCCGTATGACCCAAATTTGGTAATCGTCGACGTCTAAATTTATGAAAATGTTGCATTCAGTCAGCTGCATATACAACAAGCTGCTAGATTGACCGATTTTCTCTTGTGCTTTGTGCCATAGATGTCGAGCTCGGACAACAACACCCACGATAGTGAGGAGAGCATGTCAGAATCCGAGTCCGACCGTCCTACGACTACTTCGCATGATCCGACGAACAACACGCAATCAACTCAGCCGGAGCTGCATAAGCCATCGTCCATCACCACTATCAGGTCCCAGACACGGAAGAACGCTCCCAGACGGCCTACCCTTCAGCCCAAAGGTGTATACGAAATAGATAGTATTGATGAGTAGACTTGGGCTCCAAACTCTCCAGATAAAGCACGAACAAAGTTCACGAGTGTGTGTGGATACGTTGGCAGATTTTCGCAAGGTTGACCCAGCACATCGGGACAGGATAATCACAGAGATCATGGGGCACTTCACCGTGCCAGATGAGTTCATACAGCGGCTGGATGGATGTGCGCTAGGTAAGGCCAGGGATGCTTGGAGAAGTTTGCAAAACGTGTTGTACAAGGAATACATGTGTAACGGAAAAGATGCCTTCTCTGCATACACAATGATTACGAAGCCAGATTGGGAGGAGTTCAAAAGGGGAAGGTCATCTAAGGAGTTTGCTTCGAAGCTTCAGATGAGGAACACACACCCCCACCATATGGGTGTGTGTGTGTGGATACTAAGGCAAGAAACCAACATGGGAAAAGGAGGACCAGGAAGCAGTTTCTGCTGGTTTGCTGATACGCGAGAGATGATCAGGGCTTCTCGCCCTTCGTTGGTTACCCCAAGTGGAAGGTGAGATGTAGCGTAGCGACAAGTTTCACTTGGAGAAGATACCAAGGTTGAGTATCGACCAGTATGACTCCAAGGTCGACAAGTAGGTGGTGAAGTGAGCAATGGCGTCGCTCACAACCTCAAGGTTGCTTACTTCACCTGAACCTGCACACACAAGAATAAACTTTGCTCCCAACATAGTTCAGAGAGGTTGTCAATCTCTCCGGTCTTGTTGCTTACAAAGGATCAAAAGAAAGGGATGATGATAATGATAGCTACTAGAAAGTAAAGGCAGGAAATAAATTGGAGTTGTAACAGTGGTGGAAATATGGAGCGGGGTCCCATGATGTTCACTAGTTATGTCTCTCTCCCAAAAGATGATAAAACTGCTATGCGAGGTAAACAAATCACAGCTGGGAAATTGACATGATTACAAATGCATCGCGATGCTAACTATGCTGCAAAGAAAGGAAGAGGCTCAAAAGCATGGGCGGTACACCAAAATCCAACTGCATCTACTAGTAATCATCCACCTTGAGATATCTATCCAGAACATCTCGCTGGTATTAAGTTGCGAGCCCCACCAAAAGTGTAAACCCAAATCAACAAACAACTACATTATAAGAACATTGCGTAAAGTAAATAATCCATGAAACCGCGGTTACAAGCACCGTTGTTTTCCCCCTTGTGGCAACAACACATCCCCTATACTCATGTTTCTGTCACTCAAGCTAGTCATCAGGGGCCATGAACCCACAATCAAGCATAATGCTCCCTCTTGGAGTCACTACCTACTACTTGGCCAAACCAATAAATAGCAACAGATAACATGCAAAATTACTCAAGAACTAAAATATAAAAGATAAGAACCAAATATATTACTCAATCACAATCTGAACATAGTCTCATAATCCATCAGATCCCAGCAAACTCAGCATAGCACCAGCAGAAAAAATTACATATGTGCCTTGATCATGTAGGGCAGCTCGTAATGTCTAATCCATGAAGATCAAAGAGGGGAGGAGAAAATCACATAGCTACTGATCATGTACCCATGGTCCAAGGTGGACTACTCACAGATCATCCGGGAAGCATCCATGGTGGTGGAGAAGCTCCCGGAGGTCTATCCTCCCTCCAGCAGGGTGCCGGGAAGAGGTCTGTTGGCGCTGCCGATCTTGGAAGTGCGGTGGCGGCGAAACAGAGGCGAGATTGCGAAAAACGGTTCTGTCTTCAGAGGTTTCCCGTGAAGGAGAATATATAGGCGAGGTGGGCAGCCAGGGGGGCCACCAGGGTTCCAGGCGCCCCCTGGCGCGTCCCCACCCTAGGCCGCGCCGGCAGGGCACCTGGGGCCCTGGTGGGTCCCCTCTGGCCCCTCCTCCATGATTCCGGAAGCTTATGAAGCGCTGATTTTTTATTGTATTTTCCCAGAATTTTTGGAGCATTTTTATTAAGGGGGAAACCTGAAATAGAAAAACATTAGAAAACAGGAACTAGCACCTGGGTGCACTGAGTTAATAGGTTAGTCCAAATATGATCAAAAGTGTATGAAAGAGTATCTAAAACATAGCAATATCAGTGATATTAATGCATGGAGAAAACAAAAATTATAGATAAGTTTGGGACGTATCGACATCCCCAAGCTTAATTCTTACTCGTCCTCGAGTAGGTAAATGATAACAAGCATAATTTCTGTGGTGACATGCTAACAACCATATAAGAACTTTGTAAGTAAAGGAATCAAGGTATGTAATTCAATTCAAGTCATAACAAGCAAGAGACTATATTAGTATTGAAACAAGCAACATAAGAACATAAAGGTGCAAGAGCTCTTGCTCTCCGTGACTCGAATGTCTCGAGATGGTGTTTCCGTGCAAGAAGTGGGAGATGGGAATATGAGAAAAAATATGTATTTGTTGACAACTCAATCTACTAAAGTTTCACACATAGTCTTCTTTAGAATCTTATCTTGACTCGTCCCCAGACCACTACCAGGTACAAGTCAATTAGATCCACTCTGTAACAGCCCAGATTTCACAAAAAATTTAAAATTTTGTTTTCGGTGTGAACTGGTTGATTGCCTGATTTTTTTGCGGTGTTTGCATACCCGACTTATCGATCGACGATTATTTTCCCCCTCTTATCTCATTCCGGACGGAGACCGACCCTTTCCCGCCACGGCGCACGATCTTTCCGATACCGGGTTCACCCGAGCACTGTCACAAACAGCATAAGACCAGCCATCGCCATGGGAACGAAAATCCCGTTTAATAATTAAATGGTTTATTTTATTGGGCCCCGGAAAATATTCTCGGAACGGTATCGAAGTGAGGTATGACTGACTGGTTCGTCGCGCTGAGCGTGTGGTTCGATATTTCGCCCGAATAGAAGGTCGTATGCACTCCCGGCGGTCAGAAACGTGGAGTGTTGGACGTGAGGGAGAAAACCTGAGGGTGTTTGCGTAAACTTGCCAGCCATACCACCTATATAAAGACCACTACTCTCCCACCCCTTTCTAGGGTTTTCCCCTAGTCCAAAATTGCAGCCACCCACCTCCAAAACACCCCAATTATGCCCCATAGCCCCAGATCTGCGAACCCCTAGCCCCCAGGTGGTTCTGGCCGTCAGATCCGGCGATCTGCGAACCAGATCGCGCCTCCACCATGCTCCCAGCCGAACCGGGCCCAGCAGGGCTGGATCCGCGCCGCCGCGGGCCCGCCCGAGCCCATCTGGCCGCGCCGCCCGTCTCCTCCGCGTCGGCCGCCGCTGTAACACCGGCGACAACGGCGAGCCGCCGTCGCCTCCTCCTCCAATACGCCGCCCTCTCCTCCTCTCCCTCTTCCCTCTCTCACCACCCCGTTCCCCTGCAGGATGCTGACGGGCCAGCCGCCGCCGCACGCCATGGCCAGCCATGGGAGCTCGCCGCCGGCCCCTGTCCTCCACGCCTGCAGCCTCCCCAAGCACGCCGCCGGCTCGGATCAGGCGAGATCCGGGCTGATCCGCCTCCTCGCACCGCTACGGTGCCGCTCGCCGGCGGGAGCCGGCCGGCACCACGCCGCCGCCGCCAGTTCCCGCTCGGGAACGACGAGCAGGTAGGTCGGCCTAGCTCTAGCAGGCCAGGCGGCCCACAGCGCCACTTCAGCCCAGTCATGCGCGCCTCCCTGGCCCATGGCCCCTCCAGCCAGCCGACATGGGCCGAGCCCAATAGTGAGTGCCCATTTTTTTCTCTCTCTCTGCAAATTCGGCTAAGTCCCAGATTTCCGTTATTTTATTCCGTTTCTCTCTCTCTGCAAATTCGGCTAAGTCCCAGTTTTCTGGACAACACGTCACAGCTTTTGAACTTTCTTGCAATCGAAGGCTAAACTAGGCACAAAGCTTGAAGATAAAGATACAATGATGTTGCTACAGTAGTAACAATCCTCAAGACCACTAAAAACAAAAGTAAAAACATCTTCGGTTGCCTCCGAAAAAGCGCTTTCTTTTATGCCTTTAAGCTAGGCATAAAGAAAAAAGAAGAATCACGTTGTATCAATCGAACCATCATCAAGATCATCAAAAAGTTCTTCAATTGTACAACTAGTTTTAAGAGTTCTTTCAAATAAAGGCCTAATGAAGATACTTCTAGGGATAAAACCAAAAGGCGGAAAATCAATTTTAGTTTCATTTATAAATTTATCTAAGAGGGGTATTTCTTCCAAAGTTTTCACGGTTTCAACTCCTTTTGCAACGACTGGGTTACTTTTAGGTCGGGGAACCTTAGGGACATAATTGAACCTAGGGTCCTTCCTCGCCGGAGTGTCTACTTTTTTTTGGTTTGATTGAGGAAAAATTAGTTCCTAAGATGTCAATGATTTCCTCAATCTTGTCTATCCTAGAAGGATCCAAATCATGGAATTTGATGGTCTCCAAAGTTTTGATAATTTTATGCATGGAGCTATCAAGTCTATTCAAATTCCCTATAATCTTGCTATCCAAATCATTTATCCTACTTATTCTTGGTATTTCTAATTCTATCTTTTGAAGTTTTTTGATAATGTGAACTAGAGTAAAATCCTCTTGAATGCTAGCAACATGGAGATTGCCAACAAGATTTTCAATAAGATTAAGAGACTCCCATATTGGGGTTTCTAGGAAATTCCCATTGATAGCAGTATCTACCAAGAACCTGTTCCAAGGAGTAATTCCAACATAAAAGTTTCTAAGCAGGATAATAGTGGATTGCTTCTTGGTGTTTTTTAAAATCATTAATTCTATACCAAGCATCTTTAAAACTTTCACCACCTTTTTGTTTAAAGGTGAGAACTTTTGTCTCAACAAAGCCAAAAGGACCAGACATGATGTAACTGCCCGGAATTTCCAACCTAATTAAAAATTTTGTTTGTTGCGTTAATCTGTTGATTGCTTGTGTTGTTTGCAGTGTTTTATTCGCCGAATTAATAATCGGTGATTATATTTCCCTATATTTCTCGTATCGGATGCGAGTCCGGACCTTTTCCCCAATGGCACATGACCTCGTTGCGGCACCGGGAAAGTCACCCGATCACTGTCGCAACTTTGGCACAAGACCAGCCATTACCAACAGTGCGGAAGGTTATTTTATCGGGAGGTGCTCGACGTTCTCTTTTGGTATTAAATGATGCAGACGACGTCAGTTTGGTGCTTTGAGGCGGTGTTTTGAATTTCGTGCGATTCTGACTTCGTCGGGGAGGTGAACATTCGGATGTGCCAGGCATAGTAGCCGATATAATCCGAGGGGCGTATTTAAAAAACATTGCGTGGGATGATAGCTGGACCCCTGGATTCCCCTCTTATCTTCGGATTCTAGCCGCCCGAAAAACCAGACCTGAAATAGGCCATTTTGTGGCCCGAAACCCTCCCAAACACCCACTTCCTATATATAGCAACCTACCCTATCCATTTTAGGAAAAACCCTAGCCAGTCACCTCTCATTCTGTGCCCAGCCTCTCCACCGCCGCCACTTGCCTCATCCAGCCAACCCACCCGCCAGATACAACCGCCCCGTTCTGGACCGTCGGATCCAAATCAGACGAACCTGATGCAGCCACGTTACGAGTTGGTTCCCCCCTGCTGAGCTCCTCCCGTGGAGCGCTCCACACACAACCACCACGCCATGAACCCACCATGGAGCTCGCCGCCGCGCCGCCTCAAGTCCTCGTTGGCGACCTCCCGCACCAAGATCCGGTCGTACTTGGCTTGCCGCGCCCTTTCTGTCCACCCAAGACCTCCTCCATGACCGTCCCCGCCTGCTCGCCTCCGGTCGGCGAGCCTTGTCGGCGCCGCCGATGGAGACCCGATCGGGATATGGAGAGACCAAGCTCCGAGCCCCGCTCGCGTTGACCAGCCAGGTGGGACGGCGCGCCCACCGTAGTCAGTCCGCGCCCCTTTGTCCCACCAGCAACGCGCGGCCCGTGGCCTCCTCTCGCCCACGGGCGAAGCCCCTCTTTCTCGCGCCCTCCTTCGGCTGGGCCTTAGCGCATGGTGAGCATTCCCTTTTTTCGGTTGAAGCTGGGCTTGGCCCAATTGCTATTGTGTGCCCTCTGGGCTAGTTAATTAACCAGCGCTCCCCCCCTGCTAGGACCAGTGGAGCCAGATCCGGCCCAAGAGCATGTTATCCCTTTTTTGTATTTGTTATTTGCAGATTGTGGTTAGATTTTGCGGTGCTTGTAAGTTTTAGCTCGTAGCTCGGATCGCGACGCGTCCTACATGAAAGTTGCTTAGTTTTTTGATTAGATTAATAAAATTTTGCCCTTTGACATGTTCGAACTTGTTTACATGATGTTACCTGCTAATTATAACTCTTGCCACCGTAAATGAAATAGGCCGTATCTTTTCAACCGTTTCTCTGTTTAAAATGTTCCTCACATTTAACTTGACTAGAATTTCATGTAGGTTTTGAATATGCTGCTCTTGCTTGCTAATAAAAACAATAAAATTATGTTTAGGGAAGAACAGTACCAAATGCAATAATTATCGTGGGGTCCGTAATAGCTTCAATGTATAGGTTTTATCCCCTACTTAATGTGACTAGATTAGATAGTTTAGTTCTGCTTCACCTCTTGACATGCTTGTATGATATTCCATGTTTGGGTGAGATGCGATGTTAACAACCTGGCTCATGTTGTGTTGCTAAACAAATTGAACCATTCAAAATGTGCGGTATAGTCGTGTGTGACGAAAACTCCAATTAACCTGTTAGTAACCGCTCTCGACGATAGATGCGATACCGTAGTGCGTTGTCTCGTGTTGTCTTCTTGTTGATGCTTGCTCGTGACTCATTGGTAGTAATAGAAGCTTGCTCGTCGATTGCCTTTTCCCGTGTTTACTTCTTGTGTGCTCCCGCGGGTACTCTCGGAGACGATGCGAGCTTCCGATACTACACCTTCGGTTTCGTCTTCTCATCACATAAGGGGGAGCATATATCATGCTTATAACTTTCAGCTTACTCGCGCCTAGGTGTAGGATAGAACGATTTCTTGATCCTACCACTTCATATTCATGCTTCTCAAATAGACCCGAACAGCCATGTCCTCCACATCCCAGCAAACATTGTTCGGCTATGTTACTACTGCTCGCTGCTCAGCCACTGCATAGTATGCATGCTAGGATGCTATCAACTGTTCTCCTGTTAGTCCTTGGATTGGGCTATCACATTATTATATTGTTGTGGATGATGTGATTATTATAATGTTGACTATACTCGACGAAGGATGGAAGGTCTAGGCTATCCCACCCCGACGCTTTGTTCCATTCGAGTCACCTAGGATCCGAGTTTCGGGTATTGGTTCAAAGACTGAGCGTGCCTAACCGCGTGTGGGATACTATGGGGTCCCCTTGTCTTACCTACCTAGCTGCAAATATTTCTAGTGGTGGCCCAAGCTGATTTTACCATTTGAGAAACCGTGTGCGTAACTGGTCTACAACCAGTGGATTTAAAACAAACCAGGAAAGTGGGATGGTATATCCTGTTGGTCCACACCTGGAAGCTAGGGAGCCTACCCGTGCGAGGATAGGTTATCCCGACCTCGTCTAGACAGTAGAGACCGATTTGAGAGCGCGGTCGGCTTTTGAGTTGGATGTCGACTCACCGGGGGCCACCCGGATTTGTGCTTTGTTAGTTAAAGGGACTGTGACATCCGGATCTCTCTCGGAACAACTCTTCAATGAGTGTCTTTAACGGGACCGACTGAGAGAGCTTGGCGTGCGTGCGGAGCCTTGTAATGGGAATTTGATACACCCCTGCAGGGTTAAATCTTTTCAAGAAGTGGTGTCCACGGTTATGGATGATTTGAGACCTACTCCTTGTTCATAGACAACAACAACTGAGATAATCTTAATAACTTGATCAATGAGTGTGTGCCTTGACTACTTCTTGTTCGTCGCGATGCAAAGGGGAGGACAAGGATATGATAGGTGTTATGTTTGCGTAAGTAGCTGATAGCAAGACTTGTTGGAGGCGATTCCTCATTGAATGCTTGGCTTCTCATCTTACTCTAAATAGATCGTTAGCCACTCATATATTGCTAGTGCGACTACAACCTCAACCACTACCCCCATCTTACCGTGAGAAGTTAGTTAAAAGACTTGTTGATATAGCTTACCTCTTCTTTTCTCTTTTACGCACGTTATGCAAACGATCTTGGACTTCAGAGGAGCGAGGCGACCCTTCACCTGGACGCCTTCGTGGAGACTCGATGAAGACTAGTTAGGCGGATCCCGGTGGAGAGCCTAGACCCGTGTTGACGAGGGGGTGACCCCACGACTCCTATGGATGGGCCTACCCGGTTTACCCGAAGACAGAAGGCCCACAAGGATGTCGCCTGGACCCAGCCTTGGCCAACTAGTGGCACCGACGTAGGAGTCTGCAACTCATAAGGAAGGTTCAAACCTGCCGTACGGTACAAGCTTAGAGTTAGGAAATATTATCTGTAATCTGAGACGGACTCACCGAGACCTGACCGGCTATATAAAGGCTAGGAGGGGAGACGTCAAGATCAACCAATACGCAATCTGTAACCCTAGCCTTGTGCGCACTAGCCTTGGTCTTCCTGTAATTGCCATCTCCAAGCAATAATATCGAGCAGGAACATCTCCTCCTGTTAGCCGACGAGCTATCATCCAACCTGTGCCTCTCATGACTAACCCAGGGTCCCTGACCATGGGATTTCCCGAGGTACATCACCGTCAATTGGCGCCGTCTGTGGGAACCGCACAGGTTGGGAACGCGATCTCGGCGGCCTCACCAGCATCTTCAACACCCGCCGACGCGATGACTTCACCAGCACTCTTCGATTCGACGACCCAGGCGGAATTCGATCTGTTTGGGTCCCTCGGTTTCACGGCCCACCTCTCGACTCTCCGACCAACCTCCGCTCCGGCATCAACCTGATCTTCGGCGCATATCAGATCTACATCAACCACTGGGGCGCCCTCCGCCTCACGGACAACGCCCGAGCACCCGTGACGACATCTACAGCAACAATCGACGCGGTTGCCACCCGCGCGGCCACCCTTCGAGCCAGCCGCGACTGCCCACGCAACCCAAGGCTTCACGTCACCCACGACCGCTCGAGTGGAACCTCGGCCTGGAAAAGCAGCATCACACGCGCGAGCAATAAGGCAGTCAGGGAACCATCCTAGGTGTTCATGGCAGAAGCCGACGCACCACCAGCAAATGGCAAGGGCCAAGACGATGACCCGAACACTCGCCAAGTCAACGGCAACACAAAAGAGCCCGGAACCACCAGTAAGACCATCGTGAAGCTAGGAGAAGTGGGAAGCATAACAATGAAAGTACCACAGGGAAAAGAACAGAGCAACCGCAAGAGCGACAAGCCATCAAGCAGTAAACAACAAACCCCTGGTCCGGCGGACGACCCACCCAAAGAGCGAATATACCTGTCCAAAGAGTCAATGGCCAGAGTAAGGGACGTAGTCGAACACGGCAAGCTACTACCATAACACGCAACAAGGGACGAGCTCAGGGCATACAACAAATTGGCAACCGAGCTAACGCAGCAAGCGAGACAACGACGCCTAGAGTTGGAGAAGCAAGAAAAGGTGGCCGCCGAGCAGAAAAGCAATCGCAAGCCACCTCCAAGAGACGACTCCCCGGATCACGGCTCCCCTCTTCGCAATAAATCGAAATTCAGCAACCTACGGCGAACAGACAAGAACAGAGTGGTTCGGAAGCTCGACGACGACTTCAAGCTAGAAGAGGAGGACGACGACAAGGAACCCCTCACACCAGCAGAAGCCCTTATAATCACAAGAGACTACCTGTCTCGCGCCCAGAAAAATAGGCAGAACAGACCAGACCGCAACACATCAATAGCCTTGCAGATAATGAAACATGCCATCGCCGCCTCAGCACCCAAAAAATCAAGTGCAAGGCGACCGACCCGCGAGAGGACACCAGACAGGGACCCCAGCTCACCCGATGAGTACGACAGCAGCGATGACTGGCGCAAATGCTCCGGCAAAAACAGGAAGCACGACAGAGACGACAATGACAATAGGCGCCACAGCAGTCGACGAGACGCGCGTGATGACATCACACAGAACAAAGTCAACCGCAGCAGACGAAGACGCGCATCACGTGAAGAGTACTCGGACGAAGATTCCTTCGACGAAGAAATTGAGCCATGCGGAGCATTATGCTTCACGCGTTCCATACGCGAGACGCGAATGCCGAGTGGGTTCAAATTGAACTCCGCAACGCTAAAATATAATGGACTCGAGGAGCCAGAGGCATGGCTCGACGATTACTTAACAACAGTCAAGTTCCAGCGAGGGACCAACGTCACGACAATGCAGTATGTGCAGCTCATGCTCGAGAGCTTGACACGACAGTGGTTGAAGAATCTCCCGCGAGGATCCATCAGCTCATGGAGGCAGTTCCGTGAAGCCTTCATAGAAAACTTCAAATCCACATACAAGCGACCGGCATCGCTCGAGGATCTGCGAGCATGCAAGAAAGGAACCAGAGAAACCCTGCGAGCCTACATCCAGCGGTGAACCATACTCAAGAATTCAGTAGAAGACATATCAGACGAAAGCGCAATCGACGCGTTCAGGCGAGGCTTGCAGCGCATCGAATTTAAGGAACAGCTCGGACATATGAAAGTCCGAACACTCGCACGGATGCTGGAGCAAGCTAACAGCTGGGCGGACGGTGACGATTCCGTTCGCGACGAAACTGAAATCCACACGGCACGCTGAGAGCACGACTAAGACTACCACAATGGAGAAAGAGGACTCGACCGACGAAGGGAGCGATCCAGGCGCAGTTTCTACGACGATAGAGGACCCGACATGGTCGCCGCTGGCTTCCCAGACGATAGAGACGGCAGGCATAGCGACGACAGCAGAATGCAGAGAAAAGACAACCTCGAAGATGCGCCCCAAGCTCCGAAACGAGATTGGAGGACGAGGCAGCCGCGCGACAGCACTAGAACATACCGCTCGGCCAAAGAACAACTCGATGGACCATGCTCGATACACGGATTGAGAAATGAACGAGGGGAACTCAGATCAGGATACACCCTCAGGAACTGCAGAAGTTTCAACGAGTTGGCTGAGGAAAAAAATCGATCTGTGACAACAACGGCCCAGCCACTCGCGAGCATAGCAGTCGGACCCATCGCCCACGACGCACCACCAGCCCCTCCCCTGCCAACAAGGCAATTGGCAGAAATCCAGCAACGGCGCGGGACACTAGATGTAGAGGAGCAGTATCCAGAAGCCCACGACAGGATCTACATGATACAAGAAGGCAGGCCTTCAAATAGGCAGCAGAAGAAGGTCACAAGACAACTTTTTCTCGGAGCCTCCTCGCACCCTGCTGTCCCGGAGTACTTGTGCGGGTCTGAGACAGAAATTACCTTCTATCAGGAGGACCACCCTCCCGCCATCCCTCGACCAGGACACGCCGCGCTAGTGCTCGAGGCCAGAATTGGGAACTACGACATGTCACGCGTGTTCATGGACGGTGGCAGCGGGATCAATATCATCTTCACAAGGACACTCGAAGAAATGCTAATCCAGAGCTCCGTGCTGAAATCCTCAAGCACAACCTTCCACGGGATCGTGCCAGGAAAAGCAGTCTACCCTCTGGGAAAAATAAGCCCGGAGGTGGTCTTTGGCAATGCGACCAACTTCCGCAAGAAGATCCTAGACTTTGAAGTGGTCGACTGGAAGTCGCAATACCACGCAATCCTCGGGCGACCAGCCTTCGCCCGTTTCATGGCAGTGCCTCACTATGCTTACCTAAAGTTAAAAATGTCAGGCCCAAATGGGGTCATCACAGTCAGCGGCATTTTCGTCAGGTCCGACCGCTATGACAGGGAATTCCACAAGATATCAGAGGCCTTTGGAGCCCACCCCCCGAGACGTTCTTCACAATCGCGACATAAAAAAACTGGCACTCGGGGGCTCGCCGCAGTAGCCACCCTCCAAGGCGTTCTTCGCAATCGCGACATAAACAAAACTGGCACTCGGGGGCTCGCCTCAGCAGCCACCCCCGAGGCGTTCTTCGCAATCGCGACATAAACAAAACTTGCACTCAGGGGCTCGCTGCAGCAGCCACCCCCCGAGGCGTTCTTCGCAATCGCAACCTAAACAAAAATGGCACTCGGGGGCTCGCCGCAGCAGCCACCTCCCGAGGCGTTCTTCGCAATCGTGACCTAAACAAAACCGGCACTCGGGGGCTCGCCGCAGCAGCCACCCCCCGAGGCGTTCTTCGCAATCGCGACCTAAACATAACTGACACTCGGGGGCTCGCCGCAGCAGTCACCCCCCGAGGCGTTCTTCGCAATCGTGACACAAACGAAATCAGGACTCAAGGGCTCGCCACAGCAGCAAAACCCTTTACCGCAAAAATGAGACAACAAAGGAATACAGTACACCAAGAAGAAGCACATACAAAGAAAGGAAGCATCTAACCCCCAGGCTTCATCTTCGCCTAATGCTCATCGACCGCCGCGTAATGCTCATCCATCGGGTAATCCCTACCACCTAGAGGAGCCTCCACCACTTGAGCAATATCAGCTCCCGGCCAATGACTATGGAACAAGCCCAAGGCAGCTCGAGCTCCAACATGAATCTGATAACCCATCACACGACGCAGCTCTGCCGGCTGGGAAAATACACGGCAGAGAGTCTCAAAAGACGATGGCACCACCTGCAGCGGATAAAACTCAGAGTGGATCGCGCCCAGCACCCGGTGACAGTAGCGCAGAGCAGCAGGCACCTGTCCAACTCGAAGACAAAGCATAGAAAATTCTCGAGCACGAGCCCCATCTGCCCAAAAAGGATTGATCGCCTGCACATCAGGATCATCCAGCTGAGACACCTCCGACCGGATGGCCTTCTCCTCATCCCAGGACCGCCCCGCCAGCACTTCAAAAAACAGAAGAAAAATCAAGACGATGACAGGAAAGCTAATAAATGTAGTTGAGCAATCGAGGAGCAGCCAAACTCACCTCGCAGGAGGTCAGACAACTTCACCACCCACGAAGCAAGACTATCCAGCACGACTTCAGCGCGCTTGCATTTGGAACGATGGACTGCTGCATCCCCCTTCAAGCGAACAACCTCCCGCTCAGCGTTTCTCAGCCTCAAGCACAAGGACTCGTACGCGCCCTCACGAGCTTCCTCCTTCAACGAACTCCAAGACCGAAGTACGCCCGGGGCGGCCTACCGTAAAGCGAACAAAAAGAAAGGATAATCAAGCACAACAGCAGGAATGGCCAAACAGTTATTCCAATCAATGTAGCACAGATTCACCACCATAGAGGAGGCATATTACAACCAGAAGTTTTACAAGACAAGACATGGCTACACCCCCCCTTTGCCTGCAGAGGAGGGATACTGAGGATCCACAACTTCCTTCAGGAGACGAGCCAGAACAGTGGCTCGCGCGCTCTGCTCGTCAGTATAAGCAGGGACAGTCTCAACCAGAGAGTCATCAATGGCAATTCCGTTCCCCATAAGAACAACAAGGGACGTGGAAAGACCACTCACCACGTTCTCTCCAACTAACTCCTCCAAGAGATCCCCGCCATCACCAAATGCAGCAACGCGGGCGTCCAGACCAGCTGGCACCTTAGCGCCCTCCGGCATCAGGTGCTCATGAACAAGACCCACAAGAGTGGAAGCCCAGGCGTAGACAGCCTTGGCAACATCAACAGCAGCCGACATGGCATCCACGGCCCCACGGAGGACTCCAGAGCCCGATGCAACCACCTCCGTTGCACTCGCACCCGTAGAGGCTGCACCAAGCAACCAAAATCACTACGGGAAGACAAAGAATCAAAACGCCCAGCAACGGAACGACGACTTACAGACAAGCGAGTCCGCCAAGACCCGAAGACGATCGCACTCGACCGCCTCCGCCTGCACAAGCGCATCCTCAGCCTGACGCAGGCGTACCAGCTCCTTGTGATGATCATGCAGCTCCTTCTCCTTGGAAGCCAAAGAAGCCTTCAGGTTGGAAATCGTTCTTTCCGCCTTTTCGACCAGCTTTTCGGCAGTCTGACGACGGTCTGAGAAACAAGACAACAGTCAAAATAAAGGACACAGCAGTTCAAGCACAGCAGTACAGGAAGAAATACTCACTACTCATGGCAGACAAGGCATCCTGGGCAGAATTGTGGGCCTGCTGCCAACGCTCAGCTTCGACCATCGGACGCTCACAGTGCTGGAACACCGGCTACTCGAAGAAATCAAATATCAAGACGGAACCAAATCAAGACTACAACCAACCGCAAGCGCTTGCTTGCAGCCTCGGGGGCTACTCCCATCGGGAGCACTGGTCGTGCTCCCAATGACAATACAATGCAAGGACAGAGCCAAGGCAAGACTACAATCAACTGCAAACACTTGCTTGCAACCTCGGGGGCTACTCCCATCGGGAGCACTGCCGTGCCCCCGATTACAAAAACTACACAAGAAAAACAGGAAACAAACTCACCAGCCTAGCTATGCGGTCGAAAAAGCGGACTTTATCCTCAACAGTGAGATCAAGAGGGCCCAAGTAAGGATGATCTGGAGCAGCAGGCCTGACATTAGGAGCAACAACACCAGACGCCACAGGAGGAGCAGTAGCAGGAATCACACCAGCAGCTGAGACAGCAGGACTCACCGATAGTACAGGCTGACCAACAGCAGCCGAAGAATCCCCTGTATGCTTGGCGGCTGCTCCAGAGTTAGTCGACTGCAGGTCGACAGCAGCCGCACTGGTGGAGGAAGCAGTCGGAGCATTCGTACCGCTACAAGATAAAAGCCATCAGACAAAAGAACAGAGGAAACACAACCCCAGCAAAGTCAAGCATATGCTTACCCGCCACACGCAGAGCGACCACGCAACAACCTCCCAATCTTGGGCCTTTTGCACGCAGCAATAGGAGGAGACGGCCCAGCAGACGGTACAGACAGCGGGACAGTGATGACCCACAACCGTAAGGGATCTATTGCAGCGTTTTCGATAAGTAAGAGTGTCGAACCCAACGAGGAGCAGAAGGTAAAAGCAAGTGACTTTGGCAAGGAGATAACTTCAAGCACTGAAAGATGACTTTTTAGGGGTTTTCTTGGTATAAGCAACAAGAAAGTAAAAACGAGCAAAGTAAAGGCACTGGAGAGTAACGAGTGGCCCAATCCTTTCTGAGCAAAGGAGAGGCCTAGCAACTGAACTTATAAATGCTAAAGTGTTCTTGAGGACACACGGGAGAGGTAGTCATGTGCTTTCTCCATATTTCATATCGGTACTATGTGCTGTGTTGATAAGTGTTGAGTGGGTAGATCTATGCTAGTACACCCTCTAGACTAAGATAAGTGCACTCTTATTATTAAACACCTTGCAAGCATCCGCAAATACAAGATACTAATTAAGGGAAAAGCTTAACCATAGCAATACGATCGGTGATCCATTGTTCCCTTGTGCAAAAGCGTGCAAACTGGGGTTTAGGTTTCTGTCACTCCGGCAACCCACCGTAAGCATTCTTTGTACACAATGTATTCCCCTAGGTCCTTGATAAGGCGAAGTGTTGAGTGTTCGACTCACACAACACCACTAGGAAAATAACAACACAACTTAAATATCAAACAACACATATTACTCCAACATCATACGACTAATAACAACTAGACTTCTCCCATGTCCTCAAGAACTAAAGTAACTACTCACAAGACATAAAAGATATCATGATCAGTGGGGATAAATAGATGATAAAAAATCTGGACACAATAATATTTCTCCAACAAAACTCAATAGCATTGACCACAAAGTAGTAATCAATACCGATAGAGTAGAGAGGATAGATAGTACGGATTACAACACAAGTTGCAATTGTGATATGAGATTGGATGGAGGTGGAAATGGTGCTGATGATGGGGATGATGTTGATGATGATCTCGATGATGCCCGTGATGATGGTGATGACGATGGCGATGATCTCCCCTTCCGGGAGGTGATCTCCTCGGCGGAATCTGCCCGCCAGAGATGGATTTTCTTCTCTGTAGGTTTCCGCCACGGAGCGGCGGCAGAACTCTGTAAAAAAACCCCTTTTTAGGGTTTCTAGAAGATGTGTGATATATAGGCCAAAGGGGGAAACTGGGAGTGGTCCAAGGCCTAGGCGCCCTCCCGGCGCAGCCAGGGTGGTGGCCGCGCCAGGTGGTCGCCTCGGCACCCTGTGGCCCCCCTCTGATCGCTCTTTTGCATGTCTTCGTGATCCTTCTGGAAAATAACCTCCGTCGATTTTCAGGTAATTTGGAGGTATTCTTCTTCAGCAACTCAGCGTCCACTTTTTATCGCTGAATCATGCGTCTGCTGCTTCGGCACCGGAAAGTTGGAAACTGTGTAAAATAGGCCTAAACAACATAAGAATAGCATCATATCATGAAATATATCAATGAATAAGAAAGAATTACTATATAAAATAGTGATGCATTTTTGACGTATCAACTCCCCCAAGCTTAGACCTCGCTTGTCCCCAAGCGATTACTGAGCTCGGTAAACCTGTCCACAAGTTTAGAGAGTGAAGTGTCGATAAATAGAATACGGACAAGAAGAATCAAGGTTTCTTCATCAAACTCAAGAATCCTCAACAGCAACCTCAACTCATAAGGCCCTTATGAGAAAGTAATAACAATTATAATCCAAAGTAGGGCTAAGGAAACTCATCAAATTATGGCAAACATATCCTTGGTAAAAGGAAAACTGATAACTTTTACTGTTGCTCTTTATTTCTAATAAAAAAATTTGAAGCTTTTGAAAGAACATGTTATTAGTCATGAAGTGTAAATGCTAACACAAAGGAAGATGCTTGCTTGGCAAAAGCTTTCGCAAACAACTTACTTATCAAAAGATAATGTCAACAAGGATGTGGCAAGGCAAAACTTAATGCAGCTCTACATGGATGAATCCACATCAACATCAAATGTCTGTTCTCTTAGAGAAAGGAAGGAAGTGGGTCAACTGACTCAACATGAAGGTGGATGAAAGGCCTTGTTAAGGGCAACGACGGAAAACTCATGTGCTATCCTTAAATCAAACAGAATAAAAATAGATTTTGGGGCGGTGCATAGTTTGTCAACGGATGCTAATAGATAGCTCAATTACTTCTCAAGATGGACAAGTTTCGAGGAACGGCTCCCAAGTGGGGACGATCACATTCCCTTAATCTCCTTTGTTTATCACTGCCAAAGTTTCTGATTTCTAATAGACCAAGCGTGACGGAGGGTTTGTTTGTTATATTATCTTTCGAGCTGGGCGCACCCATGCCAGTTCCTCCTCGTATTATGGGTTTGCAGATTAGACATGCAATCCCGGGGTAAAACTTGTCCAACTTAAGAAGATCATGAATTACCTACTACTTCCTCATGAGCTAAACAAGAGGCACAAAACAGAAGATTTTGAACATTTAAGGATAACACATAAATTCTATATTTATAGGAGTGGTAAGGGAATAACACGAATAGGAAGGTAAGGTGGACTCATATGGAAGGTGTTGGTTTCAGGGTATGGATGCACAAGCAGAAATCTACTTGAAAAAGAGTTTGGCTAGCAAAGGCTTTGAGAGAACAGACAATTGATGCTAATTTAGATGCAAAACATATAAGGCATAAACATTAAGGTAAGCGTAACACATCAAGTTGTCTTCCTTGTCAACATAACACTTCAAGAATAATAACATAAAGGTTTTGGCTATGTTGCTACTTTTGAAAACATGCATGTTGTCATGACCAAAGCTATGTTTGCCAAAATTAAATAAAGTTTTCAAAGCCATACCTGATATAAGGTCAATACTCCCCATAAGAATTGTCATATGAGGCCGATTGCGCGAAGAGAATACCGAATGCAGCGAAGGAACTAATAGACTTCTCATTAATATTCCATTATAGACGACTCGACACTCACGGATAGAATCTCTCCACAGACGGAGTGATAGACCTCGATGCAAACACCTATTTCATATAATAACTTCCCTAGACATGATATGACTCTACTTGACTCTAAAAGACAAAGATAAAGATAAAGATACCGGGCACTCCCCCAAGCTTGGAACAAGCCAAGGGGATGCCATTACCCGAGGAGATTTACTCCTCATTCTTGTTCTTCTTAGTCAGGTACTCCTTGGCGAAACGCTTCCATGGTAGCTCCTCACCAGTCTCGAAGGACATTCCCGTCTCCAGGATCCTGCACTCAGCACCTAAACCCATGCGAAGAAACTTTAGTTCATACTCACAGTTCTGGTTGTGCAGATCATAGATTTGTGCTTGGAGCCCGTAAACTTTTTCTTCTAGTGTGGACAAACTGGACCACATCTCCTTCATCTCTTTCTTATGGGAAGCCTCGATCTCGTTCCTGATGTCGAAGTTGGTTTCAACACCACGCTCCACCATCTTCTTGAACTTAAGGACCTCATGTTCCATCTCCTTCAGCCGCTCCTCGGTGCTCCCCTCCATGACTGGTCCCTTCAGATCTTCCTTGTGGAGAATGCCTTCCTCCACATGAAGGACCTGGGGGTGCTTGCTCACCTCATCGAGGTAAGGGTTGATGACGTTGACGGCGAACTTGTCCTTGGGGAAACTTGGGGAAGCCATGGCACCTAGGTGTAACTAAAAGATTTCCGTGCAGAAACAGATTGAAGAGAAAACACACGAAATCGCGAGATACGTTGCCGGAACGATCCGGGCAAATATGTAGCAAAAATTTCTGCAACAAAAGGAAGGTAACGAGCCAAAGTGGGGTCTGAGACGGACTCCTGGGTGCCGAGACGGCCTCCCGGCGCGGCCAGGAGGTAGGCCGCGCCAGGGGGCGCCTGGGCCCCCTGGAGCTCCTCTCCGGCTTCACTTAGGCCTTGAATTTTCCTAATTTTGCAAAAACTTATAATATGGAACTTTTATGGCGGTTCGCGATGTTTCCTTACCGTAATACATACCTTTTCTTATTCTGCTTCTGTCGGTGTCTGAAACAGGGCTGCAACATGTTCTTCATGAGTTGTTGTGTGTATTATATTTATATCAACATTGACGGGATCTCCCGCCATGTAATGCTTGAGTCTTTGCCCATTCTCAACTTGAGGTTTGGTGCCTTCAAAATTGTTAATCTTGATTGCACCAGCCGGTAGACTTCTTCGATATGAAATGGCCCTTCCCACCTGGAAAGTAGTTTACCTGGAGAAAACCTGAAACGGGATCTAAACAATAAAACTTTATCACCAACATTAAATTCACGTTTCAGAATCCTCCTGTCATGCCACTTCTTTACCTTTTCCTTGAACATTTTAGCGCTCTTGTAAGCTTCACTTCTCCACTCATCTAGAGAAGTCAAGTTCATGAGACGCTTTTCACCAGCTAACTTTGGGTCAGCATTAAGCTCTCTAACAGCCCAGAAAGCTTTGTGCTCTAATTCTAATGGCAAATGGCAAGCCTTGCCATAGACCATTTTATAGGGAGACATGCCCATGGGGTTTTTGTAAGCAATTCTATACGCCCACAAAGCATCTCCTAACTTATTTGACCAGTCCTTCCTATTTCTGTTAACTGTCTTTTGCAAGATCAGCTTGATCTCTATATTGGTGAGCTCAACTTGCCCACTAGTTTGAGGATGGTACGGTGAAGCAATTCTATGATTGACATCGTACTTGGCTAAAGCTTTTTTAAAAGCTCCATGCGTGAAGTGTGATTCTCCATCATTCATGAGATACCTAGGTACACCAAACCTAGGGAAAATTACATCTTTGAGAATTTTCAAAGATGTTTTGTGATCAACACTCTCAGTGGGGATTGCTTCAACCCACTTGGTTACATAATCAACAGCAACTAATATGTGAGTGTACTTGTGCGAAGACGGAAAAGGACCCATAAAATCAAAACCCCAGCAATCAAAAGGCTCAATCACAAGTGAGTAATTCATAGGCATCTCATTCCTTCTACTAATATTACCAACTCTCTGACATTTATCACAGGCTAAAACATAATTTCTAGCATCTTTAAAGAGAGTAGGCCAATAAAAACCTGATTGGAGAACCTTATGTGTGTTTCTCTCACCGGCGTGATGTCCTCCATAGGGACAATCGCGACATTGCTTGAGAATGTCCTTCTGCTCATGTTCCGGTATGCATCTTCTCACGATCCCGTCTGGACCTTCTTTGAAAAGATGTGGGTCATCCCAAAAGTAATGCCTCAAATCATGGAAGAACTTCTTCCTTTGCTGAAATGTTAAACCTGGAAGCAAATACTTTGCAACGATAAAATTAGCATAATCTGCAAACCAAGGATCGGAAATAGATTGTACTTTAACAACAGCAAGATGTTCGTCTGGAGAACTGTCGTTGACTGGGATGGGGTCATGCGGTATATCTTCCATCCTCGAAAGATTGTCCGCTACAAGGTTGTCTTCTCCTTTTCTATCAATAATCTTTTGAGCACTATCAAGGGTTTTACTAGCATAATATATAACATTCAAATTTTTATCAACCCTTTGTCCTAAAACAGCTCCAACAGCAAAATCACTAGCATCACACATAATTTCAAAGGGCAAACTCCAGTTAGGCGGTTGTACTATAGGAGCGGTTATTAAATCTTTCTTAAGAACTTCGAAAGCCTCCTTACAATCTTCATCAAATACAAAAGGAACATCCTTCTGGAGAAGATTAGTGAGGGGTCTCGAGGTCTTAGAAAAGTCTTTAATAAATCTTCTATAGAAACCAGCATGACCGAGAAAACTACTATTACCTTTAATGTCCCTTGGATAGGGCATCCTTTAGATAGCTTCAATCTTCTCCTTGTCCACTTCAATTCCCCTCTCGGAAATCTTGTGGCCAAGCACGATCCCTTCGTTAACCATGAAGTGGCACTTTTCCCAATTTATAACTAAGTTTGTATCCTCGCATCTCTGCAAAACTTTATTAAGATCGTGGAGACAGTGGTCAAAGGAAGTTCCATAGACGGAGAAATCGTCCATGAAGACTTCCACAATCTCCTCACAGAAACCATGAAATATTGCAGACATACATCTGTGAAAAGTAGCAGGGGCATTGCATAAACCAAAAGGCATACTCCTATAAGCATAAGTACCATAAGCACAAGTGAAAGTGGTCTTCTCTTGATCGGCAGTGTTAACATGAATTTGAGAGAAGCCAGAGTACCCGTCAAGATAACAAAAGTGGGTGTTTTTCGATGGCCTCTCAAGCATCTGATCGATAAAGGGCAGCGGGTAGTGGTCCTTCCTAGTTGCCTTGTTCAACTTCCTGTAATCAATACACATTCTATATCCAATAATAATTCTCTAAGGTATTAGTTCATTCTTATCATTATGGACTACGGTTGTCCCTCCTTTCTTAGGAACACAATGAACTGGACTTACCCACTAACTATCAGCTATAGGGTAGATAATACCTGCGGCTAGAAGCTTGAGGATTTTGGTCCTCACAACATCCATCATCTTTGGGTTCAACCATCGTTGATGGTCAACAACAGGTTTAGCATCGGGCTCAAGGTTGATGGTATGTTGGCAGATAGATGGACTAATTCCCTGAAGGTCATCAAGGGTATAGCCAATTGCACCACGGTGTTTACGAAGTATCTCAAATAATTGCTCTTCTTCATATCCTGAAAGGTTAGAGTTGATAATAACATGATATACTTTCTTTTCATCTAAATAAGCATACTTGAGCGTATCAGGAAGAGGTTTCAGATCAAACACCGGGTCTTCTTTTGGTTTGGATAGAATTCCTTAAGGTTCAACTGGAAGGTTGTGCTTCAGGATAGCAGGTTGTCTCAAGAAGATTTCATCAATTTCATTTCTTTCCTGCATATGAGTATCATTCTCGTGGTCCTCCATGTATTGCTGCAAAGGATCATTAGGGGGAATAGCAATGGAGGCAATACTTTCAATAATTTTATCATCATTAGGTAATTCAGTACCACGAGGCTGCTCAGAGATCTTAGAAAAGTTAAATTCATATGGCTCACCATTGAATTCAACAGAAACTTTACCTTTCTTGCAATCTATAATAGGTCCAAAAGTTCTAAGAAAAGGTCTACCAAAAGTAATAGGACAAAAACTATCCTGTACTGAACCAAGTACGAGAAAGTCGGTAGGATACTTTACCTTTCCGCATAGGACTTCAACATCTCTCACAATCCCAATAGGAGAGATAGTTGCTTTGTTTGCAAGATGAATAGTAACATCAATCTCTTCGAGTTCACAGGGTGAAATCTCACCCATGATCTCTTGATAAAGGGAATAAGGAATCGCGCTGGCACTTGATCCCAGATCGCATAGCCCGTAATAATTGTGATCTCCTATTTTAACAGATACAACTGGTGTACTTGATGACAATGTTAGTTGAAACAACACAAAAATTTATAATAGAATCTGAAACATCATTAGTAACTAAATCTTTAACCATAGCAACTTGAGGATCGACTCTGATCTGGTCCTCAGGTTCGCCTGTTCTCCTCTCACTTTTATTTATTATGCCTGTCACAAAAGAGTGCTCCCTTATTCTTGAAGGAAAAGGGGGCTGTTCATATATAACTTCAGGCAAAATAGGATCAGCAACGTGAATATCAATAGGCACTTCTTTGAAAGGCTTATGGTACTGATCCTTCTTCATCTTAGAAGAGTCAACATGAGAGGCAAATTCTTACAAAAATCAATCATTAGATGGGAATCCAGACCAACCTTAGAGCAAAAGGTATTAAAATAATCAGTTTTCACATAGCTCTCAATAAAATCATGCTCATAATTTATAGCCGGTTCAATACCTTTATCGATTTCCCAGTCTTCAGTATTCTTATGGATCCTCTCGATGAGATCCCATCTTTCTTCAACGCTCTTTGTCTGAAACACCCCGCTAGAGGAGGCATCCAGCATTTCCATATCCTGACGAGAAAGCCTAGCATAAAAATTTGTAAGTATAATATCTTTGGGGAGCATTTGAACATTAGGGATTTATGTCTCCCCCAAGCTTGAGCGATGCTCTCTCCGTCGCGAGACCTAAAGTTATAGATGTAATTCCTGTCTCGATGAACTTCGTGAAGAGGGTAAAACTTTGTATAAAAGAGAGACATAAGCTCTTCCCAATTAAGAGAATGTGAGTGTCGTCGATAAGTGACGTTAGATGCCATGGGAAGGCTAAAGTGAGGGGAAGACGCGAGGGAGAGAATGTCGATGGTGCCGGAATCGGGTTGGGCACAAACACGGTGAGGACACCACGAGGTACCCAGGTTCGGGGCTCTCCGGAGAGATAACACCCCTACTCCTGCTTGTCTCTTGTATATCAATGCTCTGGCTACAATAACTGCTTCTCTATATTCTCAGGGGAAGGTGAGCGCCGCCGCCAGGGCAAGGCTCTCTCCTGCGTCCTTGAGGAGTAACTACAAGCAGTGAATGAGTTGATGGAAGGTGGGTAAATGGTGATCTAGAGCGGGTCGTCCCTCACGCAGGAGGGGTACCCTGGCTCTTATAGTGTGAGCCCAGGGTACTTCGGTAACTTCATTGCCGAATGGGCCCAGCTGTCATCCTCTAATCAGCCTGGGCCCACCGACTGCTCCTCTCCGGGTGATCCGGATCCTATGAGCGGTGGCCCATGCTGTAGACCCATAGGGCATAGGGATGAACAGTGGAGCTAGGAGGTGCGGTCTTGTTTCCCTGTCCGCGGAATCGGCGGAGAGGTCGACACCGTATCTCCACCAGATCTTCGACATGACTTGACCTTCCTGCCACCCAGATATCTCGGGATATGGTATTTATGACCTCGTAATCATACCCCCGACTGGTGTCGGGGGCGATTTCCTCCAAGGGTAATAGGTTGTTCCGATTGCGCCTGGGCCGACTGTTAGTTCTTGGTAAGGTCGATTGCCCTGGGCAATCGGCCTTCCAAGTGCCTGCCTCGGCCCAACTGCGGACCAACCGGACGATCGTCTTGGTGAAGGAAGGGTGGACCGATTGCGCCTGGGCCGACTGCTGGTATTCGGTACGGCTGATTGCCTTGGAGCAATCGGCCGTACATCTGCCCAGCTCGGCCCAGCTGCGGCCCAATCGGTCCATCCTTGTCTTGAAAGGTTTCTTTCGCTTGGGTTAGCCTACCCGGGTATCAATCCCCCGACAGTAGCCCCTAAAGCTGTAAAGGTCCCACGGTCAGTTGACCGCGGGGCATTTACAGTTTTTAATCTCTTTCTTGATATCCTTCGAATGCTATGGCCTCATCGAGTGCGTCATTCTAAGTTCGTTGACCGACTCAGAGATCACACTCGGCTGGCCAAATTTTCGTCCGATTTGATTAGGTTCGCTCCCAATTCGTGTCTTCACTTTTTCGAGAAAGACATTTTTCGCCGATTTCATTCCAACGGTTACCTCCAATTCTTCCGGGATGTGATCAATGAGCCGGGACCCACGACCCACGTGCGACTTGACGTAACTGCAGGTCCTGACCCCCACATCGCACGCCTCGCCTTTTGTGCCAGGATTCTTTGCGCTGGTTTGCCGGTTGCCCTTCCTGTGCCCTAGGCCACACCAAGCCACACAGTCGCAACGGCATCCCACTCCCCTCCCCCGCCGCCCATATAAGCCACAGGGGAGGGCCTTCGCCTCTTCCTTCTTCCAGACGCCATCTTCAACATCCAGCTCTCGCTCCTCTGCGCCATTGCCGCTCCAGCTCGAAGCTCTCTGCCGCCCCTGCGACCCAACCTCTGCGCTTCAGATCCGCTCCGGCCACGGACCCGTGCGCTCCGCCGCCTCCGCGGTAACTCTTCTCCTTTGCCCTTGCGCACCTCGTCCCTTGTCCTCTCTCCGCCCGCGAACGCCATGGCGCCACGGTGAGATGTCTCACAGGCGAGCCGCGGGTGCTGGAAAGGCTCTCAGGCCACCGCCGGCGCCGTTCAGTCCCTAATTCGCGCCCGCAAGATGCCCACGGAGATCGAATGGCGCATTCCTGGCACCGAGGTCGTGCCCAGCGCGCGTGCTGGCGAGAGGGTTGTATTCCTCGCTCACTTTGAGTGTGGATTCGGCCTTCCCGCCAGCACCTTCTTCCGTGGGTTCCTCGACTTCCACCGATTGCAGCCTCACCACCTCGCAGCCAACTTCATCATGATTCTTTCCGGTTTCGTGACACTCTGCGAGGGGTATCTCGATTTCCGTCCAAGCATCGCTCTCTGGAAGCGATTCTTCAATCTCCGAGCTCACAACGCTCAGACGGGAACTGTGGTGCCCTCCACCATCGAAGGCGGCGAACCGACGTACCCGATTGACATGATCGACTGCGGCAGTTGCCTTGTCGCAGCCGCCAAGCCGAGGTACAGGAGTCCCGAGATCGTCCAATCATGCAAGAATTGGCAGACCTCATTCTTCTACGTCTAGTCACCTGACCAAGGGCCCGATCTCCTGAATCTGCCCGAGTTCTCCGACTGACAAGAACCAGTGGTCGCTGAAGCATGGCGTCGTAGATTGTGATGTCGATGCCCAAGTCGCCAGGGTTGCCCAGCTAGAGCAAGAAGGACTTCTCCCGACCGACCTGGTAGCCGCTTGGCTTCAAGCTCGGATTCTCCCCCTTCAGCGCCGAGTGCACCGCCTGTGCGATATGTCGGGTCCTCGAGATCCCACTCGGCTCTGCACGTGGCGGGTGAAGAAGGAAGACCTCTGCGCCAGAGTGAGGGCTATTACATCTAGCCCTTTGCCCGACCCTTTCCGCTTCGGGCTTGACTGCTTCACTCGCCAGCAGAAACCGCCTGTGGTATGCTCCGATTGCCCTCTTCTTTCGATTGCTTTTTCTCTCAGCTTCTCTGATTACTTTTATCTTCTTTCCAGCATTTTATTCAGTCCGACCTGATGGAAGACGACCAGGAAGCTGGCGTGTATGCCCTCGACCGCGCGGAGGATGACCCCGCCGACTTTGAGTATAACGGCGAGGTTCCTTCCGCCGAGTCCGGTGATGATAATGATGATCACGACGAGTCTTCCGGAGAATCCTCCGACTCCATGGATGCCGACTTCGCTGATGCCGGAGCCGCCGACCCTCCGAGGACTGACACCCAACCACCAGCTCAAGGGGGTACGCCTGACCCTTCCCTTGAGCAATTTTTGGCCGAATGGAGTGATGATGATAGTATCTCAAAGGCTGATGGTTCTGATGCAGCTCCTCGTGCCAAACCTCCGAAGGTGCCGGCTAAGCGCACCTCGACCACCAGCTCCTCCGCTGGTACTGCTCCCAGCAAGGTTGCTAAAGCCACGCCGAATGTCAGCAAAGGCAAACGCCCCCAGGTGATGACCACACGAAGGCCGACTTCTCAGGCGCCACTGGATGTCGCCCCGCTGAGATGCCGAATGCCCTCTGGAGCACCAAGAACAGTCGGGTATGCTTTTATCTCTACGCCTTGCATTTTACTGTCCCTCCTCATACTGACTCACTTTCTCTTTCTCCTTTCAGGGAACCGATTGGGCTTGACGACGTCGACGCTGGCGTTCTTGTTCGTGCCAGCGCTGTCATCTCGCCTGCCGCATCCGCCGCTGCCATCCACAAACGGCTGCCTGCTTCTCATCGCTCCTCCAAGGACGCCGAGCGCACTGCCAAGAAGGCCCGCCTGGAGATGACTAAGAAGACTTCTTCCTCGTCTGTTGCCTCCAAGACATCCAAGAGCGCAGCTGATCGGGGAGCTCCTGGCGGCAGAGAGACACAATCGCTCAATCCGATTGCCGCATCTCCACCACGCCGCTCCGACCCGGTCTCCACTGTCGCGGCTACACCTGCTCCGACTGCCACATTTGAGCCACCGATGGTGACAAACCCGCCGCCAATCGTGGTGTCGGTGCCACCGACTGCCACAACTGTGTCACCGATTGTTCTGCCCGTGCCACCGACGACGACGACCTTGCCGCCAATCGAAATTATCACCTCCGCTTCAGCTCACCCGACTGCGCCGCCACCACAACCGAGTACTTCTGGCCCTCAGGTGACGCCGATGCCACTGGCCATTCCCACTGCTGCCTCCACCGCCACTCAAGTTTTAGTGCCAACGCCGACCTCCTCTGCATCGGAAATTCTTATGCGCTCGGTGGACCAGTTCCGGGCCGAGTATTCTCGCGCCCGTCATGTTGGCACCGAGCTTGACGCCTCGCATCGTCCTCAAGACCCTATGACGACTGCTCTGAGTCGGGTGAATGAATTTGCCGGTGCCCTTGCCCGGGACCTCCAACAGCTCATTTCTCACCACACGGTAAACTCTTGACTTTCCTTTTATGTCTTTCCTTTACTCATGAGGCTTTTCTTCCGGTGGGTGCGCGCAAGCGCACCCACCGGGTGTATTCCACGAGATTCGGGCCGATTGGTTGCAATCGGTTCGGATCTTTCACACTTTTTTCTTTATCATTTGCCTTCCTTCAATCGGTAGACTTTTCTTCCGGTGGGTGCGCGCAAGCGCACCCACTGGGTGTAGTCCCCGAGATTCGGGCCGATTGGTTGCAATCGGTTCGGATCTTCTGCTGACTGCTGTATCTCTAACTCCATCTTGTTATTCTTCTCAGGCTGTCATGGAAGAAAAGCGTGAGGTCTTCGAAAAGCTTCTTGATGCTTACACTGCTAGCCTCCGAACCCTTGCCCAGGCCCAGCTGCAGGTCAACAATCAATCGGCTGAGATCACTAAACTGAGAGGTAACCTCTATACCATTTCTGTCTCCTCTCCGATTAACAATTACTCTTGCACTCATATCTTTTATGCTCTCCTCTAGCTTCTGTTCCCATGGTAGATGACCTTCAGGGCCGAATTGCTCAATTGACTGCAGAACTCGACCAGCATGGCCCAGCACTTGCCAAGGCCAAAGACGAAATGATCCGACTGCGGGGGGTAGAAACTAATCTAACTCGGACTATCCAAGGCCTTCGCTCTGAGATGGCTTCCCTCGAAAGAAAACATCTGGCCGACATAGCTGCTGTGACGGCTACTGGCGATGGTCTCCTCGCCGAGCGAGATGCTGCCATCGCCGCCCGAGAAGCCTTGCAAATCGAGAGGGACGAAGCAATTGCCGCACGGGACTCCATTCGTCGGGACCGTGACGAATACGTCGCCAAGTTTGAAGAACTAGAGACACGCAGCTACGAAGAGACCACCCGACTGCGCCGCCGAGCTAAAGCCTTCTGCGAGACAATGACTGAGATGGACGTCCTTCTTAGCGGTGAGTGTTTCCTGCATCCAAGTGCATTTTCCGATTGCTTTCCTCTTTTATCTTGTTGCTCATATTTCCTTTCGTGACACAGAAGCCTGGCCCGAATCCGAAGCAGCTGCCTATGCAGCCGTAGCCAAATCCCGAGCAGAAACTGTTGCTGCCGGAGGGACCTGCCAACTCGAAGATAACGTATGGACCCGGCACGAATACCTGATTGGCACCGAAGCCCGCATTCCTGTTATCAAAGGAATTGCCTTGTCATTCAAGCTCGGAATCTTGAAACTTGCTGAATCTCTGTGGTCGCCGACTGAGCTCAAGGTCGGACTCCAAAAGATGAAACACGCCGCTGGCTCCTCCGCCGGAAACCACGATGCTGAAGCACGAGATGAAGAAGATTCTGACAAAGGAGAGGCTCCGAATGCTACCACGGAACAGACTCGGACTCTTCGGTAGGCCATCCCACGGCGGATCGACGTCTTGCTGAACTCTACGGGTTGGACTGGCGCGGAAGCCGCCCTCCAGACTGTGCTGAGCTGGTACCCTCAGGTGAAGCTCTCCCAACATTACAGCCTCCGAGAAAATGCCTCTGACCTGCTGGAGAAGACCTATACCGAAGTAAATCGGCTAGCCAGCACTATGGTGATCTGGTTCTCTCCCTACGAGTACACTCCGTATCTCGACGAGGGTGGGAATCCGCTCGCTGCGCCTTCAATCTCTGGCCTGGCCGAGGAGCTTTCTGGTGCCACATTTTCTGAACCGCAATCGGATCCGACTGCTCCGCCTTCTAGCTCCGCGCCTCCGACTTCCTGAGCCATGCCGCCAACTATGTTACTTGTTGTAGCTTGCCGATACTGGATCGGTTTTCTTTTTATTTTGCCTTCCGACTATCTGCTTGTAAGACATAATTTTAATTCTGTCGACACCCACTGGGTGTGACCTCGATGTAATGAACCTATTCGGCCCTGGGCCTGCTACTTTTGATGCAATCCGATTGCTTGGTCTTTGCTTTTACTTGTGCGATCAACTTTGCGTCTTTGTCGGTTTCCTTTATCGGCTGCACTTGGGGATGTCTACCGTGTCAACCTTGCTGCCGTCATGCGGTCCGCAATCGGATCAACGGTAGCTTACCGGCCAAGGTTCGACAAGTTTTTCATTTTTTACACGACAAGATTTAACGCAAAGGATTCTGCGACAGTAGGCGCCGATTGCTCGCTACCCGGCTTGATGCCCTGGTTTGCGCCGCAATCGGTAACTTTGTCTTATCGAATGTGCCCTTTGGTGGCGCGTCTCGAATTGTTTTCCGGGGATTTGTACTACCGACTGCCCCAATCGCAACCCTTCTCAATGCCACACACCTTTTAGTGATTTGCGCTTGAGCTAGGTGCCGAATTGAGTGCCAGCCCGCAGTCCCCGTGCCTCGATGGCCTATTCGCTTGACCTCGTGGTCGGTTAGTCCCCGGGTGTGTTCTACACGCCTCGGGTATGACTGAGCGTCGCCGATTGAGGCTAGCTCTTCGAATGAAATTATACAAAGGTAATCGAATGCTCATTTTCAGAGGCATGATAACTTTACTGATTGTTTTGCCAAATGGCTTACATAAGTTTGTGCCGCTCAACTATAGAACGGACATAACAACTCGGTGTTCCACGGTCGCTCCGTCTCTGCTCCTGACGTATCCTTGTGCTTAGTGCCCTTGGTGCAGTCGATCAGATATTAGGAGTTGTTCTTGAGCGCTCTGCTGATGAAAAATGGCCCTTCCCAAAGTGAGGATAGCTTGTGTTGTCCGTCTGACTTCTGAATTCGGCGTAGCACCATGTCTCCCTCTCGGATGGCGAGAGGACGGATATTATTGCTGTGGTAGTGCCGCAACTTCTGCTGATAGACTGCCGACCTGGACAAGGCCAACAGACAAGCTTCTTCTTTGAGGTCGATGCCGTCTTCTCGTGCCAATATGGCTTCTTCTTTGGTGTATAGGGCATGCCGAGGTGAATCGAACTCGATGTCAGATGGGATGACTGCTTCTGAATCATACACCAGGAAGAAAGGGGTGAACCCAGTCGACCTGTTTGGTGTGGTCCTCAGACTGAACAGTACTTCAGGGAGCTCCTCAATCCATGCTCCGGGTGCCCTCTCAAGTGGTTCTACCAATCTGGGCCTGATACCCGATAGGATTAGTCCATTTGCTCTTTCGACTTGACCATTTGAGTGCGGGTGCGCCACAGATGCCAGATCAAGCCGAATGCCCTGCTGAGATGCATATCGAGCCAGTGCACCCTTCGCAAATTTTGTGCCGTTGTCGGTGATGATGCTGTTAGGCACACCATATCTGCACACAATGTCGGCCACAAATCGAACCGCAGTCGGCCCATCGAACTTCTTGATTGGTCTGGCTTCAATCCACTTGGTAAACTTGTCCACTGCGACTAGAAGATGTGTCATGCCACTGCGAGCTCTTTTGAATGGTCCAACCATGTCCAAACCCCATACTGCAAACAGCCATGCTATTGGGATTGTCTTCAGCGCCGATGCTGGTTGATGACTTCTTGCCTTCAACCGCTGACAGCCCTTGCAGTACTTCACCAAATTCTCAGCCGCTGCAAGCGCAGTCGGCCAGTAGAAACCATGTCGGAAAGCTTTGCTGGCGATTTCCTTTGCTGATGCATGATGACCGCATTCACCTTGATGAATGTCTCTGAGCAGGTCCAAGCCTCTGTCCTCTTCTACACATCTCTGAAGGATACCAGTTGCACTCTTGCGCACTAGCTCGTTGTTGATTATTGTGTACGCCCAAGATCGGCGGCTGATTTGCCGTGACTCTGCTTCGTCTTCTGGGAGGACTCCGTCTTCTAGGAAATCTCTGATCGGCTGTGCCCATGATGGCGCACTGACGACTGCCATTAACACTGCATGCTGGGGTGGGACTTCTTCTTGGATCACAGTTCCTTGGCCATGGGCCTCGTGGATCTCGGCCTCTTGGACTTCTATCATTTCTGCTTCTGCCCCTAAACTGCCGATTGCGGCGCCTGTCATGCATTCGGCAGCCCCTGGTGTTGACTTCTCATTCAGAGCTGGAGCTTCATCATTGCAATCGGCACCTTCTGGCATCATTGGTTCTTCGGAGGTTGTGCCTTCTGGCGCGGCCTTTGCCTGCTTCCCTAAAGCTTTTCTTTTCTCACATCCTTTGGGGGCCTCTGGCTCGCACTCGGCGGCCCCTGGTGCTGCTGCCGAGATATCTTGGGCGCTGGACTGCTTCTTCACGGTTGCAAGTTTTGCCGGTTGAGCTTCTTTTTCCTTTTTCAATGCTTCAAGGTCGGTCTCCGAGATAAAAATGGACTCAGACTCTGGGGATGGTATGATGGATGGCTTCATATGTGCTCCAAAGACACACCTGGTGGGATAGCTTGCCTTGTTGATCCGAGCTTGGACAACGTATCTGCTGCCTCGTTGTATGCTCTTGGCACATGATGGAACTCGCAACCTTCAAAGTACCCGCTGATTTTCTGCACCAAGAAGCGATAGCTTGCCATGTTTGCGTCCTTTGCATCCCAGGTGCCTGAGCATTGCTGTACTACCAGGTCGGAGTCACCAAAGCACTCAATATTCCGAATACCGATTTCCTTGGCAAGCTTGATACCATGCACAAGGGCTTCGTACTCGGCGAAATTGTTTGATGCTGCAAAGTGAATCTGGAGCACATATTGCAGTTGATCTCCTCTTGGTGAAGTCAGTACCACACCAGCCCCTAGGCCACTCTTCATCTTGGAGCCGTCAAAGTGCATTCGCCAAAAATCCGACATTGGTGGCTGCGGCATGTACTGAGTTTCAGCCCAGTCCACCAGGAAATCGGCTAAAGCTTGTGACTTGATTGCCGTTCTCGGCTCATACTGGATGCCATGGCTAGCGACCTCGATTGCCCATTTTTCCAATCTTCCGGTTGCATCTCTGCTTCCCATGATGTCGGCCAGCGGAGCCGAGCTGACGACTGTGATCAAGTGAGCTTGAAAGTATGGCTTCAATCTCTTGGCTGCCATGTACACTCCATAGCACATCTTCTGATAGTGAGGGTAGTTCTGCTTGGATGCCGAGAGCACTTCGGTGATGTAATATACTGGACGCTGAATTTGCTGCGCCTTGTCCTTCTCAGGCCGCTCCACCACCATAACCGCACTGATCACCCGATTGGTTGCCGCCATGTATAACATCATTGGCTCCTTCTCAATCGGGGCAGCCAGAATCGGTGCCGTGGAGAGCATGCGCTTGAGCTCTCGGAATGCTTCATTCGCTTGGGGGGTCCAGGTGAACTTCTCTGTCTTCTTCATCAACTGATACAACGGGATTGCTTTTTCGCCCAGCCGACTGAGGAATCGGCTGAGCGAGGCGAGGCAACCGGTGAACTTCTGTACTTGCTTCAGGGTCTTGGGCTGCTCCATGCGCTCTATTGCAGCTATCTTCTCGGGATTGCACTTGATTCCTCTCTCGGAAACGAGAAAGCCCAAGAGCTTGCCGGCTTGGACTCCAAACACGCATTTCTCTGGGTTAAGCTTGATCTGATAAGTTCTCAGTTTGCAAATGTTTCTCTGAGGTCATCTAACAGTGTGACTCCTTTTGCCGACTTCACCACTAAGTCGTCCACGTAAACGTGGAGATTTCTGCCGAGCTGAGAGTGTGTGCATCTCTGAATTGTGCGTTGATAAGTGGCGCCTGAATTCTGAGAGCACTTCGGTGATGTAATATACTGGACGCTGAATTTGCTGCGCCTTGTCCTTCTCAGGCCGCTCCACCACCATAACCGCACTGATCACCCGATTGGTTGCCGCCATGTATAACATCATTGGCTCCTTCTCAATCGGGGCAGCCAGAATCGGTGCCGTGGAGAGCATGCGCTTGAGCTCTCGGAATGCTTCATTCGCTTGGGGGGTCCAGGTGAACTTCTCTGTCTTCTTCATCAACTGATACAACGGGATTGCTTTTTCGCCCAGCCGACTGAGGAATCGGCTGAGCGAGGCGAGGCAACCGGTGAACTTCTGTACTTGCTTCAGGGTCTTGGGCTGCTCCATGCGCTCTATTGCAGCTATCTTCTCGGGATTGCACTTGATTCCTCTCTCGGAAACGAGAAAGCCCAAGAGCTTGCCGGCTTGGACTCCAAACACGCATTTCTCTGGGTTAAGCTTGATCTGATAAGTTCTCAGTTTGCAAATGTTTCTCTGAGGTCATCTAACAGTGTGACTCCTTTTGCCGACTTCACCACTAAGTCGTCCACGTAAACGTGGAGATTTCTGCCGAGCTGAGAGTGTGTGCATCTCTGAATTGTGCGTTGATAAGTGGCGCCTCCATTCTTCAAACCAAACGGCATGGTGATATAGCAATAAGCCCCAAAAGGGGTGATGAATGCGGTTTTTATCTGATCTTCCACAGCAAGTTTGATCTGGTGATAGCCAGCAGTGGCGTCCAGGAAGGACAACAGCTCGCAGCCGGCCGTAGAACCAATCACTTGATCAATACGGGGCAGAGCAAACGGATCTTTCGGGCATGCCTTGTTTAGGCAAGTGTAATCTATACACATACGCCAGGTCTTGTTCTTCTTCATGACGAGGACTGGGTTTGCCAGCCACTCGGGGTAAAACACTTCCATGATGAAACCTGCTGCTTCCAGCTTCGCAATCTCCTCGCCGATTGCCCTTCTCTTGTCTTCAGAAAAACGTCTCAGGGGTTGCTTGACCGGCTTCGAGCCTGGCCGAATGTGCAGCTTGTGCTCGGCGAGTTCTCTCGGCACACCAGGCATGTCCTGTGGAGACCATGCAAAGATGTCCCGATTCTCACGGAGAAACTCGACGAGCTCGCTTTCCTATTTATCGCTAAGTCCAGCTCCGACTACAACAAACTTGATTGAGTCGGAGGGATCTAGAGCGATTTTCTTGCTGTCCTTGGCCGACTAAAAAGCCGATTCCTCATCTACCCTCTTTGCTGGGCCGACTGGAAGTGGATTCTTGTTCTATGCTTGCGCCATTGCAATCACCTTGCTGAGCTGACGCTTCTCTGTCTCAACCACTAATGAATCAGCCAAACTGCTGCCAGCGGATGTGCACTCGAGGGACTTCCTGAAGTCCCCGGTGACCGTGATGACGCCGTTTGGCCCTGGGATCTTCATCTTCAGGTATGTCTGCTGTGCATTGATCATGAACTTGGCAAATGCCGGACACCCCAACAGAGCATGGCAAGGACTACTGAGGTCGGCGACCTCAAACCAAATCGGCTGCCTCCTGAAATTTTCTTTTGCGCCAAATATAACATCCAGCCGAATGCGACCCATGGTGGTGCAAGACAATCCAGGAACAATCCCATGGAAAGTCGTCCGACTGCGCTCCAGGTCCCTCTCTGTGAGCCCTAACTTGACCATTGTATCTCTATACAGAATGTTGATTGTGCTTCCTCCGTCAACGAGCACTCTAGAGAACTTGCATGAAAACCTTGGCCCTGCGAACAGAGCGTCCACCACCAGCGGATAGTTTCCCGGATTCGGCAACATGGTGGGGTGATCCGCTCTGTCCCAGGATATAGGACACTCGGACCAATGCATAAACTGGGGAATCGGTGGCATAGTGGCATTAACCTCCTGAGCTCGAGCTCTCCGACTGCCCTTGTCCGTGGACTCGCTGGTGAAAATCATGTAGGCAGCATCCTGCTGTGGGAACTGGTTCTGCTGTTGAGGCGGTCCTCTGTTCTGTGGTGGTGGTGGGGGTGGAGGTGGTAAAGCTTCTCCCTTCACAATCCTTCTCACCAAATCGCACTGCCGAGTGTTGTGCGCAGACGGCCTGCCAAGCGTGCTATGAAACTTGCACGGCGCGTCCAGCATATCCTCGAACGTGTACTTGGGCTTCATCTGCCCCGGGGGTCTCACATTTGGTCTCATCTTCCGACTGCCTCCTGCAGCCGCTTGATCTTCTTCATTCTGGACAACGGCCACCTCCGACTGCCATACTGGGTATCGGGTTGTTCGTCCTTGCGCTTGCCATTGTTCTGCTGGTTGTGGTTGTTGTTGTTATTGTTGTTGTTTCGGTTGTTCTCTCTTCTTTCCTTCCGACTAAGGCCTTGGTTCCCTGTGTC
The DNA here is from genome assembly GCA_950022295.1 of Bromus sterilis. Classification (NCBI taxonomy): domain Eukaryota; kingdom Viridiplantae; phylum Streptophyta; class Magnoliopsida; order Poales; family Poaceae; genus Bromus; species Bromus sterilis. The sequence continues at coordinate 261,897,086 of OX465596.1, read as the reverse complement.
CGACTGCGGAGCCCCTGGTGACTGAATCACACCTCCAACTCCGAGCTGGATAGGGCGCATCGCAGAATCGGACATAGCGAACGCATTTGCCACATTCATGAGATCGGCGAGCGATGTGAATTCTTTGCGTAGCATCTTGTGCTTCAACATTGAATCGGCAAGGCATCCATCTGTGAAGTACTGAATGGCCTGGATTCATGGACTCCTTCGCATGAATTCTTCAGCTTGATCCACCGAGATAAATAATCTCGGAGGGTCTTATCTTTGCCTTGCACACACAGAGCTAGCTGCCGCGGGAGGTTGGGCCTCTCATACGTGCTTGTGAAGTTGTGGATGAATGCACTCGGAAGTCCTCCCAGCAGTTCACACTGTCCTTGGGCAAACTATTCAACCACGTCCGAGCTGAACCCAGCAGCATCAGGGGTGCATAGCGGACTGCTACACGCCAATTGCCTCCTGCAATGCGCACCGCCGTCAGGTAATCGGACAACCAGTCTTCAGGCTTCACAGAGCCATTGTACTTGGGCGTATCTCTTGGCAGCGTGAAGCCTTTGGGAAAATTCTCCGTCCGAATGCGATGACCGAAACATGATGGGCCAACTTCTCCTTCTTCATCCTCCTGAGCCTCCTTCTCCAGGAGCTCAATGCGATGCCTTGCATCATTCTGGCCGATTTGGCGAGGGCCAAGTCGAGCGCTAATTTCTGGTCTTGGCGCCGACTGCTACGGCATGTCATTGCGCCTGCTGTTGACAGCTGGCTCTTCCATTCTTCTGCTTGCTGATGGAGGTGGCCGATTGCTTCTGACCTTGCTCTCGTGCCGAGATGGGGCGGGTTGATGTCTGTTCTGGCGCGATGCATTCATTCGCTGGCTAGCCCCCGCATTCGGGCTCACAGTCCCTCTCGACACCCTAGGCTCTGCATTCTGATGATCCATTGCAACGAGCCTCTGCTCCTTTGCGGCTGCTATCAGCTCACGCATTCGGCAAGATTGCTCGTGCCGCTCATCTCCCTCCAGGTCTTCTAGTTCGAGTGTTATCTGCTCGACTGTTCTCAGATTCTTGTCCGGCGTGCTATACGTCGGTCTCTGGACGAACGCTGATTGCGCCGGTTGCTCCGGTTGCACCGGCCTCCTCGGACGCTCCGGTTGCTCGGCTCCCGACACCTGTTGATTGACTGCCCTGCCCCGGCTTCTCAGATCTTCCAGGACTGCGGGCTCAATCGGCCGGCGCGGTCCTGCATGCGCTGCATTGTATTCCCTTGTGATGGCTCCCAGCCTGCGCTCTTCTACCAGCACTTGGTCAGCTCTGCGGGCCAGAGCGAGCCGTGCCTTTTCCAGCTCTGTGTGCACTTGCTCCGGATCACCATTCCTGTTCACGGGTGTGTATAACACGTCCCGCAACGCACTGGTGCCGATTCGCTCTGCAGCGTCAGCTGCCTCCTTAGCCTTTCTTGCTGCACTTGCTGGGTCACGGTTGGTTGATGAGGATGCTCCCGCCATCATGACGGCGGCATGCACTCGGCCCTCGTCTCTGCCGGGTGCTACACTGCAGCCCCTAGTCGAGAGCGGGTCCGTTGCGCACGAGAAGATACGAATCTCTCTGGGATACGCCTCGGGGTAGTTGCTGATGAAGAGGCGATGACTGCCGACCTGCAGCGACACACCGGGCGGCAGGGGTGCTCTAGCCCTGTAACGCGCCGAGTAGTCCACCACATAATCGATTGCCCCACGCCTTAGAATCAGGCCAGAGGCATGGCTTCCGCCCGATGCAGAGGAAAATCCCGTCCGGATCTTTACTCCAGTCGACGCCTCGGTCTGCCCCACGGTGGGCGCCAACTGTCGTCGATAAGTGACGTCAGATGCCATGGGATGGCTAAAGTGAGGGGAAGACGCGAGGGAGAGAATGTCGATGGTGCCGGAATCGGGTTGGGCACAAACACGGTGAGGACACCACGAGGTACCCAGGTTCGGGGCTCTCCGGAGAGATAACACCCCTACTCCTGCTTGTCTCTTGTATATCAATGCTCTGGCTACAATAACTACTTCTCTATCTTCTCAGGGGAAGGTGAGCGCCGCCGCCGTGGGCAAGGCTCTCTCCTGCGTCCCTGAGGAGTAACTACAAGCAGTGAATGAGTTGATGGAAGGTGGGTAAATGGTGACCTAGAGCGGGTCGTCCCTCACGCAGGAGGGGTACCCTGGCTCTTATAGTGTGAGCCCAGGGTACTTCTGTAACTTCATTGCCGAATTGGCCCAGCTGTCATCCTCTAATCGGCCTGGGCCCACCGACTGCTCCTCTTTGGGTGATCCGGATCCTATGAGCGTCGGCCCATGCTGTAGACCCATAGGGCATAGGGATGAACAGTGGAGCTAGGAGGTGCGGTCTTGTCGCCCTGTCCGCGGAATCGGGGGCGACTTCCTCCAAGGGTAATAGGTTGTTCCGATTGCGCCTGGGCCGACTGTTAGTTATTGGTAAGGTCGATTGCCCTAGGAAATCGGCCTTCCAAGTGCCTATCTCGGCCCAGCTGCGGACCAACCGTACGATCGTCTTGGTGAAGGAAGGGTGAACCGATTGCGCCTGGGCCGACTGCTGGTATTCTGTACGGCTGATTTCCTTGGAGCAATCGGCCTTACATCTACCCAGCTCGGCCCAGCTGCGGCCCAATCGGTCCATCCTTGTCTTGAAAGGTTTCTTCCGCTTGGGTTAGCCTACCCGGGTACCAATCCCCCGACAGTGAGTTATCGAGGAGCTTATAACAATCTGAAGCTTTGTTCATAAGCGATATGGAGAATAATTTCTTCATAACGAACTCAAGTGACACACCTGCAAGCTTGAATAATGAACATAATCGTGATAAATATAGCAAGTGTTCACCTGGATGTCTATCTCCTGCATAGCGATTAGCTAAGACATAGTCGATAATACCAGATGGTATCTTATAAGGCACAATTTCAGCGGGGGCAGGGGTGACTACCTTAGTTGTGGGGCGGCTCCCCAAGAACAACGATCCAAGAGTAGGGGTGTCCATAAGGACAAAAACAACAACAGCAAAACTAAAAACAGAAATATAAAAACTTCCTTACCAGCTTCACTTACTAATAGCGCTACGCTCCACGGCAACGGCGCCAGAAAATGTTACTTGATGACACACAACTGTAAGGGATCTATTGCAGCGTTTTTGATAAGTAAGAGTGTCGAACCCAACGAGGAGCAGAAGGTAATAGCAAGTGACTTTGGCAAGGAGATAACTGCAAGCACTGAAAGATGACTTATTTAGGGGTTTTCTTGGTATAAGAAACAGGAAAGTAAAAACGAGCAAAGTAAAGGCACTGGAGAGTAACGAGTGGCCCAATCCTTTCTGAGCAAAGGAGAGTCCTAGCAACTGAACTTATAAAGGCTAAAGTGTTCTTGAGGACAAACGGGAGAGGTAGTCATGTGCTTTCTCCATATTACGTATCGGTACTATGGGCTGTGTTGATAAGTGTTGAGTGGGTAGATCTATGCTAGTACACCCTCTAGACTAAGATAAGTGCACTCTTATGATTAAACACCTTGCAAGCATCCGCAAATACAAGATAGTAATTAAGACAAAAGCCTAACCATAGCAATACGATCGGTGATCCATTGTTCCCTTGTGCAAAAGCGTGCAAACTGGGGTTTAGGTTTCTGTCACTCCGGAAACCCACCGTAAGCATTCTTTGTACACAATGTATTCCCCTAGGTCCTTGATAAGAGTGATGATTGTTCGACTCACACAATACCACTAGGAAAATAACAACACAACTTAAATATCAAACAACACATATTACTCCAACATCATATGACTACTAACAACTAGACTTCTCCCATGACCTCAAGAACTAAAGTAACTACTCACAAGACATAAAAGTGATCATGATCAGTGGGGATAAATAGATGATAAACAATCTGGACACAATAATATTTCTCCAAAAAACTCAATAGCATTCACCACAAAGTAGTAATCAACACCGATAGAGTAGAGAGGATAGATAGTATGGATTACACCACAAGTTGCAATTGTGATATGAGATTGGATGGAGGTTGAGATGGTGCTGATGATGGGGATGATATTGATGATGATCTCGATGATACCCGTGACGATGGTGATGACGATGGCGATGATCTCCCCTTCCGGGAGGTGATCTCCCCGGCGGAATCTGCCCGCCAGAGATGGCTTTTATTCTCTGTAGGTTTCCGCCACGGAGCGGCGGCGGAACTCCGTAAAAAAACCCCCTTTTTAGGGTTTCTGGAAGATGTGCGATATATAGGCCAGAGGGGGGAACCGGGAGTGGTCCCAGGGGCCTAGGCGCCCTCCCGGCGTGGCCAGGGTGGGGACCGCGCCAGGTGGCCGCCTGGGCACCCTGTGGCCCCCCTCTGGTCTCTCTTTTGCGTGTCTTCGTGATCCTTCTGGAAAATAGCCTCCGTCGATTTTCAGGTAATTTGGAGGTATTCTTCTTCAGCAACTCAGCGTCCACTTTTTACCGCTGAATCCTGCGTCTGCTGCTTCAGCACCGGAAAGTAGCAAACTCTGTAAAATAGGCCAAAACAACATAAGAATAGCATCATATCATGAAATAAATCAATGAATAAGAAAGAATTACTATATAAAATAGTGATGCATTTTGGATGTATCAGACAACACCACTCGTCGCGTCAAGATCCTCGGCACCCGAAGGCGACCGCTTGACACGAAAGGGAGCCGGTTCCTCACTATCTCCGGTCCCTGGAAGCCCGACCCCCGTGGACTCGTCAGCACCTGTGGCACCCGCGAGCACGCTGGTACTAGCACTCGGAGCAGCATCGTCAGCAGCGGAAGCATCCGGCTGTTCGCGAATATCAGCATCCTCCGGCTGCGGAGGATTGCACAACACAGGAACATGATCCTACCAAAGCAAATATCATCATCAGCAAGCAGTCAAGCAAACAACTCAATCAGACGAGAAATTCAAAAAAACGCGAACCTGTGGCAGCGCGTGATCAGAACAATATGGAAGGACGAAACCCATCTCAGAAACGCTCGAGCACTTGGTCACGTACTGGATCCGGGCCAAGAAGCCATCGGCATTAAGCTCCTCGCGGGAGCATCTCGTCGAGTCCTCGATTCACTCATATTGCCACATGGGACGGGCTCGAGACTGCAATGGCTGAACGCGCCTCCCAATGAAAACAGAGATGAGCTGCCCACCGGTCAAGTTTTCCTTCACTAGAGCAACCCTCTCCAAGAAGGGAGCCACTTCAGATCTCTCTTTCGCAGACAAATAATTGGGACCATGAAGCCTTCTTGACTACTCGCGCATCGGAATTAAAGGGAACAAGACAAAATCGCAGCCCAGCAACGTGTTTATCCTTCAGAAAGAACCAACTTTTTCGTCAAGCAATGACGGTGTCAAGCATCTCCAAATCAAAGTACGAATGTTTATCCCTAATGGATATACCTACATGCCCCACAACATACTGAGATTTCTTCCTCTTTATACAAAAGGGGCGCTTCCAGAGCCCCCAATGGGGTTAGATCCCCAAGAAGGCCTCGCAAAGGGTAATAAAGCAAGCAATGTGCAAAATCCCATTGGGAGTCAAATTGTACAGCTGAAGCCGATAGGTGTACAGCAAACCACGAACAAAAGTGTGAATCGGAAGGGCAAACCCGCGAGGGAAGAACGCCTGAAAACACACCCGCTCATCTGCCGTCGGAGTAGGAACAGGTTCATCCCCCGGAATCCGCACGGCATCTCCCACCACCAAGCCATCAGCAATCAACGAGCCAAGATCCGCAGACCCAAAGGTCGAGCGCTCCCACTTGCCAGACATCTTGGCCGATTCCGGAGCAGCACGGGAGCGCGTTGTAATAATTCTCGCAGCACGCAACAAATAGAGGAAGAAGAAGGCTCAAGAACAGGGGAAATCCAGGAGCGAGAGGAGAAGGCAATGGCTGGGTAAAACCTAAAACTTACTCAACCTCTCGGTATTTAACCAATAGCCAGGCAAGCAGGGGCACCGTTCAATCCCAGCGTCCAGCAAACGTGGCATGATCCCACGGCAGACGAAAAACATGGAAAACCCAACCGGCGCAGTAACAACACCACCCACTACGCGCGTAAAAAAAGGACCATAATCACACGAAGCGAAAATTTCGGCGGGACAGCGCCAAGTCATTTCCTTTTGCAGGCCACTGTGGTCAAGATGTCAGAAAACCAAGCCAGCGTCACATCCCAACAAGGCGTATCGAGTACGTTTCCCAGCCATAGAGTTTCAACCTATTAAATCTTTTTCTCGATCGGCAAAACATTTTACTCCCATCGGGAGCATCTCTACTAGAGTCTTGGGAGCTCCCTCACCTAAAGGATAAATATGTGCTCGAGTGATCACTCGCATTCACAGAGTCCCGAGTGCTCCCTCACTCGAAAGAAAAAACGCGCTCGGGTACTTTATCACCCGAAAGGAAAATAAAATACGTGCTCGAGTAATTGCTCGCACCCATGAGAGTTTCGGGTGCTCCCTCACCACGACAGAAGATAAGCAGACCTGCACTCGCCAGATCGAGCGGTCCCAGAGTATTGGGTGCTCCCTCACCCTGAGAGCAAAATTGATACTCGAGTGATTACTCGCAAAACTCTATGTACCAGAGAACTTGACGACCTCCCAAGCAAATACTCCTCTACATTACTCCTCGCCCGAGCACTCGGCAAAGCTCCGCAAGGGACCGCTAAAAAAGCTCACTTGATTGTCTATTCCAAGTGGGTGCATTATCTACTAGGCTCCGTGCCTCAATAAAAATGCATATTCCTGGAACACGATACACTGTGCCCAGATACCACGCAAGGTTAGCGTGTAGGTATGACCCCAATGCGTAAATCGGACGGGCTAGGACTTGCCGCAGAGTGATTTCACTCCCAACCTTTTCCATGCGCTTGCATGATAGAAAAATCCGGGTGGACGCGCCTAGGCTAAGAACTTTACTGGCGCCAATTGATCACTGTAAGACCTGCAGCGGCATGAATTTTGCTCGACACCAGTGTTCCATGCTCATGTCGAGGGACGTGAGGTTGATTGGGCTACTGCGGTTTTTTCCACTAGCGCAATTCACCAAGGCTCGACTAGTCGACTCCTTGGGCCCTTTCATCTTAGCAATCCATCGAAACAGGTTTTGTCATGGCCCTAGATTGCCAGCGACCCGCGGTTGAACCGTCCATACATCGAAACGACGCAAGAATGGACTCGAGTCCTTGGGCGACTCTTCGAGTCCCCGAGGCACTCAGGGGCTCCTGCGAGGGGGTGACCCCACGACTCCTATGGATGGGCCTACCCGGTGTACCCGAAGACAGAAGGCCCACAAGGATGCCGCCTGGACCCAGCCTTGGCCCACTAGTGGCACCGACGTAGGAGTCTGCGACTCATAAGGAAGGTGCAAACCTGCCGTATGGTGCAAGCTTAGGGTTAGGAAATATTATCTGTAATCTGAGACGGACTCCCCGAGACCTGACCGGCTATATAAAGGCTAGGAGGGGAGACGTCAAGATCAACCAATATGCAATCTGTAACCCTAGCCTTGTGCGCACTAGCCTTGGTCTTCCAGTAATCGCCATCTCCAAGCAATAATAACGAGCAGGAACGTCTCCTCCTGTGAGCCGATGAGCTATCCTCCAGCCGCCAGGCCCCCCTCCATCAGCCAGATGGGCTTGGCCCATTTGGGTGAGCCCCTTTTTTATTTTTTTTCGCCTCTGTTTTTTCCCAGCACCATGTTATTTCTGCTAAGGCTGGAGGAAAACTGCTGCTGATTCAATTTTGCACCGTAATTTCATGTTAATCCATAGCTCCGATGAACGTGCCCCAAAACGAAAGTTGCTCAGTTTTGCGTGCTCTAGCTTTCGTATGTTGAAAGTTTTGCATTTGAGCTCATCTTGTTTGTGTAATTGTGTGCTAAAGTGGGCATCAGGCCGTTAAACTGCTACAAATTGCTGTTAAGTGCTGCTGTTATTATTTTATTGCAACTTCGGGTGACGATTGCTTCGCAACCGTTCATCGGAATTGATTGATTCCTTTTGCATCATGTTAAGCATTGTTTCTACTTCAGTTCCATGCATTCACATGCCATAATTGCCTGCTGCATCATGATTGTATCTTGCTCCAAAGTAGCTATCCTGATGTTAATGTGCTGCTGTTGCTGAAACTGTTATTTTGTTGCAACTTCGGTCGACGAGTGTGTTGCGACCGTTTATCGGATTTGAGTGATTCCAATTGCATATTGTTAAGCATCATGTCTACTTTCATCCCATGTATTGCATTGTCATGATATGCTTGGTGGTCATATATTTATTGAGCTCCAAAGTTGCTATGCTGCTGTTTTTGACAGCCACCTCTGTTTTTCTCTAAGTCTGTTACTTTGCGATGCTATGTTGTTTGCTTAATATCTTTTGATCTATGATGCCTTTTTGCATGATTATTTTTGCCATGCCTTCCCTGTCATGTCTACTTTAGTTCCATATCATTTGTGAGCTTGTTTGCATTGATTATCCTGTTTATGCTTTGCTCTAAAGTGTGCTTCGTGATGTTGGCAGTTTGTGCCCGTAACTTGTTTTGCTTGTATCTTTTTAACCGTAACTCCGTTTGGGGTGTTCTTTATATGTAACTTGGTTAGTTTTTCATGTGCTTTGTGTTTATGCTATTGTTTGCTGTTGTTAACCAACCTAAAATATGGTTTAGGACAGAACAGTACCAAATGTTTTAATCATTGTGCGGCACTTAGTGTTATGCTATGTTTAGGTTGTGCCTCACTTAAATTGACAAGCATAGATAGTTTACTTTGTGCTTCACCTCTTGCCATGCTTTCTTGAGTTGCCATGTTAATAACTGTTGGTTGATCACCTGTAGCTAAACAACTTGAACCACCGTAAACGTGCGGTATTCGTCGTGTGTGACCGATACCCCACTTAAACCGTTAGTAACAGCTCTCGACGGTAGGTGCGATGTCTCGTGTTGCCTTCTTGTTGATGCTTGCTCGTGTTTTCCTCGTAGTAATAGATGCTTGCTTGTTGATTTCTTTCCAGTGTTTATCGTCTTGTGTGCTTCCGCGGGTACCTCTCGGAGACGATGCGAGGTTGCGATCAACTACACCTTCGGAATCCGACTTATCGATAGGCAAGGACTATACATTACTTATGATCCATTGTATTTCAACCAGCGGTTTGCATGCTAGTCTAGGTTAGGTTCGATGTTTGATCTTACCACATGTTTACAGCCTCTTTCAAACCGATACAGCCATGTACCCTCCCAGCAAACCATGTACTGCTATGTTACTATTGCTCGTTGCTCAGCCCCTGCTTAGTATGCATGCTTAGGATGCTACGATGTTACCCTGTTACTCCTTGGTTTGGGATATCACCTTATTATATTGTTGTTGATGATATGATTATTATAATGTTGACTATATTCGACGAAGGACGGAAGGTCTAGGCTATCCCGCCCCGACGCTTTGTTCCATTCGAGTCACCTAGGACCCGAGTTCCGGGTATTGGTTTTAAGACTGAGCGTGCCTAACCGCGTGTGGGATTTTATGGGGTCCCCTTTTCTTACCTACCTAGCTTCAAGCATTTCTAGTGGTGGCCCAAGCTGATTTACCATTTGAAACCGTGTGTGTGTTGGTCAGCTGCGAGTAGTTTTAAACCAACACGGACCAGTGGAGACATGGTTTTCCTGTTGGTCCACCTTTGACCGGCGAGGGCCCGAGGCCTCACGTGAGGCGTCTCGGTAACCCAAACCCTGTTGAGACGGAAGAGTCCGATCCGAGAGCGTGGCCAGCTTTTGGATTGGGTGTCGACTCCCCGGGGGCCACCCGGATTTGTTAGTTGTTAGTTAGAGGGAACTGTCGTTTCGGATCTCTTGGAACTAAATCATAAAATGGTTGCCTGTGATGGGTAGAAACTGAGAGAGATGGACGTGCGTGCGGAGCCTTGTAATGGGCAGTTGGTCCACCCCTGCAGAGTTAAATCTTTTCGACAAGCCGTGTCCACGGTTATGGACGACTTGAGACCTACTCCTTGTTCATAGACAACAACAACTGAGATAATCTTAATATAACTTGATCAACGTGTGTGTGCCCTGACTGCTTCTTTTTCGTCGGGATGTGAAGAGGAGGACAAGGATAGGATAGGTGTTATGTTTGCGTAGTAGGTGGATAGCAGACTTGTTGGAGGCGATTCCTCATCGATTGCTTGTCTTCTTATCTTACTCTCTAGATCGTTAGCCACTTCATAAATGCTAGTGCGGTAGCAATCTCACCACTTACCCCTTCCTTACCGTAAACTACTAGTTGTCCTAGAATGACGAGTGATGAAGTCCTTGCTGGGTCAGATGACCACTACAGTTGGATGCTGAGTACCTCTGTACTCATGATACTACCCCCAAACTCTTTCCAGGGTCTTGATCGACAACAGGTATGGTGATCGACGTTTCACGTGGAGACTCGACGACGACTAGTTAGGCGGATCCCGGCGGAGGGCCTGGACCCGTGAGGTTATGGATCGATGTATTTCTCTTTTCCTGTAGGCATTTGATTGTAGTCTGTACTCAGACATGTACCTTCCGCTGTTGTATTGTATTTGAGGCAGTTGTATGCCGATTGTATGAGATGTTGTATCCTTGTATCTGTAATTTTGTGATATCATGTTGGAAATCCGAGGCATATGGCTTTTTCATATGTCGCGATGGTACCGATATGTGCTTTGTCCCCGGATCTGGATGGAAACATCTAGATCTGGAACAGTACCGCATATCGGGCCTTACAGTTCACTAGTGATGCCTCTCTCTCAAAAGATGATAAAACAGCTATGCGAGGTAAACAAATCACAGTTGCGCAATTGACAGGATTAAAAATGCACCGTGATGCTAACTATGCTGCAAAGAAAGGAAGAGGGTCAAAAGCATGGGCGGTACGCCAAAATAAGTAGACCGAAATCCAACTGCATCTACTACTAATCATCCACCTTGATATATCTATCCAGAACATCTCGCTGGTATTAAGTTGCGAGCCCAGCCCAAAGTGTAATCCCAAAGCAACAGATAACTGCATTAAAAGAACTTTGTGTAAAGTAATCAATCCTTGAAACCGCAGTTACAAGCACCGTTGTTTTCCCCCTTGTGGTAACAACCTATCCCCTAGACTCATGTGTCTATCACTCAAGCTAGTCATCAGGGGGCATGAACCCACAATCAAGCAGAACGCTCCCTCTTGCAGTCAGTACCTACTACTTGGCCAAAGCATTAAACAGCAATGGAGAACATGCAAGAATTACTCAAGAACTAAAATATAAAAATAAGAACCAAATATATTACTCAATCACAATCGGAACATAGTCTCATAATCCATCAGATCCAAGCAAACTCAGCATAGCAATAGAAGAAAGAATTACATATGTGCCTTGATCATGTAGGGAAGCTCACAAGGACTAATCCATGAATAACAAAGAGGAGAGGAGAAAATCACATAGCTACTGATCATGGACCCATGGTCCAAGGTGGACTACTCATGGATCATCCGGGAAGCATCCATGGTGGTGGAGAAGCTCCCGGAGGTCAATCCTCCCTCCGGCAGGGTGACGGGAAGAGGTCTGGTGGCGCTCCCAATCTTGGAAGCGCGGCAGCGGAAGACTAGAGGCGTGATCGCGAAAAAGGGTTCTGTCTTTGGAGGTTTCCCGTGAAGGAAAATATATAGGCCAAGGGGGTAGCCAGGGGTCCAGGTGGCGCCCTGGCGCAGCCCCACCGTAGGCCGCGCCGGGAGGGCGCCTGGGGCCCTGGTGGGTCCCCTCTGGCACCTCCTCTGTGATTCCGGAAGCTTCCGAAGTGCTGATTTTTATTGTATTTTCCGGAATTTTTTGAGCATTTTAAATATGGGGGAAACCTAAAATAGAAAAACAGCAGAAAACAGGAACTGGGACTAGGGTGCACTGAGTTAATAGGTTAGTCCAAATATGATCAAAAGTGTATGAAAGTGTATCTAAAATATAGCAATATCACACAAAACATGCAGGGAGCAAGAAGAAATTATAGATACGTTTGTGACGTATCATATGCCCCCCTTCAGTGAAATTAAGGGTACTCGTGCTAGATACTTCATCCGGGCACGTGCCTCAAGGAATGAGCACGGACAATATTACTTTGAAAAAGCTGAGGTCAAAGCACTATACGATAAGATGGTAAAATTGTCATCGGAACCTGGAAGGGTCTACCGGAACAGAGACCCTGGGTATGTTCTGCATGATGCTTTGGAGACCAATGAGCCCCCTAGTCATGCAAGGGGTATAGGGGTGAATGTCCGTCACAAGAGGGGTTTCCGAATCACCATAGACGAGAAAAAGAGGATAAGGAAAGAGAAGAAAGCATTCACGAATCAGCAAGTTGCTACCTTGGTGAAGATGGATCTTATGAAAGGATTATCAGTACATGCTCAATTGCTCCTGTCGTAGGATTTAAACATGTCGGATTCTGATCTTATAACAACAGCACCGCATAAGAGTAGTTGTGCATCAGCTGACCCCACCCTCATGGACTATGATGCTGCTATATCTGATCTATATGGCATGACACGAAACCTAACTTGCGAGCTTAGACTGTATAAACGTTCGTTGCGATGTGCACTCACCCAGATTATCCCCCCCCCCCCTCAGTAACGGGGGTCTCATCCTAAACATGTGCCGCTGGATCGGGGTCACGTGAAATGTATGGTGACCAAGGTGTTGGAAGCATTCAAGAATTTTCCCCTTCCCCGTGATGAACAACAAACCCTGGGCGAGTCATTTTTGTATCAGATCCAGTGGACGACGAATGAAATTATTGTCCTCGATGAGATCCCTCCAACCCCACCGCCATCCACCATTGGCGCCTTCCATCAAGCGACCTGTTACCCACACCACATCATCTTACCCATCCTTCTGTGGATTTCCCTATCAATTCCAGCCAAAAGGCACATTCATCAAGCTCTGAGCATCCCCTGCAATTTAATGTTCTTATACAATCCAAGGAACAACAAACTCAGTATCAGACTGTGCCAGGTCCTCCTGCAATGATGACACCACCTGTTCTGATGCTGCCCGTTCAAGCCAGAGTGTCCCACACACCGGCAACACCTGATAAGATGACAATGCCAACTGCAATGGTTGCTCAGTAGACCGACATGGCGGCAACCATCGATCACACGTCCGCACCACTCGCCCCTCAGCTCGACAGAGCGTCGCCGCAATCTCACAAGCCTAACAATATTGCAACACAAGCTCCATAGTTCGGGGACCTTGAATCAACAGCTCAAAAGTCTGACAATTCTCGACAACCCGCTTCGCAGTCTAGCTCACTTGCAGCAAAAGCGCAAAAGTCTGATTCACTCATACAACAAGGGCCACATTGTGAAGCGACTACATCACCTGCTAATAACAAGTCCGATGAACCTGTACCTCCAGCTGCAATGTCAGTAGATCATGCTAGCGTCCTGGCACCTACTGCTCATAACCATGAAGTGAGAAAGAGAAGGAAAACCTGTAAAGGTCAGACTACGGCCACATCAATCCCAAGGAAGAAGGCGCTCAGATGATCAGAACGACTCAATGATACAGGTGATGATGAATCCGATGATGTAGATGAATCACAGCTGCAAACAATCTTGAACCGGGACAAGAACAGCGAGGCTATTATTGCAAAACTGAAATCAGGCTTCTATTGTAATTTGGATAAGTTGTGTCCTTTAGATACAAGACAAGAACATAAGTTTGCATGTGGCCTGCCATATCTGAGTACCAAACACCTGAGTAAGGCCGATACATCTTTCAAAAATGTGCATGCATATATAGTCGGTGAAATGCAAAAAACCGATGAAGCTCGTATCACTATATTCCATGGCACAAAATTCAGTTTAGGTACAAAGCACGGTGACTTACAAATAACATTCGAAGAGTTTTATGACCTGTTCAACTTAGATATGCTCGTTGAGTTTAATTCGATTCGTCGTCTTGTAAGTACTTCAGAAACTCAATAAACCTCTCATATAAGCCCATGAACGAATTATATCTAATTGAATAATTTCCTCAGGGCTTTGGCGTCCTCGCCTAGAGATTGAAAGATGCAACGCGTGGATTTCATAGACCCTGTTATGGCTAATGAGTATGAAATATCTTGTAACAAACTGTCGGCCATCGAAAGTCTCGCCCGAAAGTTTATTTTGACCAGATACCAGAATTCCACCTACTTCCATATTTTGAAAAGTATGTAAATTATACGACCACATATAAATTTACGCAAAAGCAATCTGGTGGTTCATCTAGTTCATCTGAAGATGACGCCAATGATTCTGATTAAAAGCTTAAAACAATTAGTCTTTTAGAGTTTATTACTTTGTTGTGCATGGATTTAAGCCTCATATTGGTATTTGTGCCATTGATTTGGCCTTGACATTTGAATATGGTTACCTGGTTATTCATGCATTGCTTTTGGACAGATTTTTATGCTAAAATGCCCGAAATCCTTAATATTTGGGTTAGTTCTCTCCATTTTTTTCATCAAGCTATTTTAAATGTAACTTCGCTACATCCCGCTATATCTTCTGTAGCTTCTCGAGAAGGGCACACTATTTTTGATAGAACGATGTTTTGAACCTTGCATTTACCTACATTGATTGACTTTTAGTACCCAACATGTTTCATTTGTTTGTCTGTTTTTCTAACCTGTAGGAAACACTGGGTCGTTATTGTCATCGTTCTAAAGCTCAACACCGTCTACTACATTGATTCTCTATCAACAAAAGAAAACCCAATGGATCTGTCACTTGTTCAGAATTTCCTGGATAGGTATTGAATTCTTCTATGGTAAAACTTACGCTAATATTTACTTCCAGAAATGAGTATGCAAAAATTCAACTTCATCACAGAATTGAATGTGGGAAAATTCATCTTCATTTGTAGTGTACTTCGTGAAAACATCCATATTGGAGGGAACCTTTGCGATAGATCAAAACCTCTGCAACATGACGCCATTTATCCGGTACGATACTGAAATATGTTATTTTTAGAATGTGTGTCCATGCATTCAAGTTTCTATATAAGTACATTTATAGTTCTATATGTATTTCAAAGAAACTAAAACAGATTATGTCGTATGGCTTATTTGTTCATATATATATACATATGTACACTATTGCTAACTCCGTACACAAATTTACAGTGTACTCAGCAGGAACCAGGGACCAACTTGTGTGGATTCTATGCTTGTCATTTTATGAGTTACTTAGCCAGTTCTCCTGCAATATATTATTCTCGCAAACTACCAGAAGTAAGTCTAGTGTCTCAATCACTTTCATTTACACATACAACCAATTAAGATTATGATATCATACAGGTTTTCGAAAACTTCATAGCTGAACCGCTATGCGAAAAGCAGTTGTTGGGCGTTAGGTGAATGATCTGCAAATGGTTGGACGACCACTACATAGAATGTACGGGAACAAATTTTAGAAGACCTATGGATGTTCAATAAGCATGCTTTCTACTTCGTTCACTTCACAATGGGAAGCATTTGTTTTCCATGTGATGACAGGTCTGTGACTTCATTCTGTCACACTAAGATACTTAGAATGCACTATTACATTTTCTTGATGAATAGTTTGCTTGATGTGAATATTAATTAGTTGTAAAATATGTTCCAGCAAATTCACTACCAATGGTGGTAATTGAATTATGTTTTTTAATTGTGCCTCTACTTTTCAATTGCATACGACTCAACTATTTTACTGTCTATGGTATTAGAATCGACCCGTCTGTGATATTACAATTACCCGTCTGTGACATTACCTCATCCTCGAAAGTAACCGTCTGTGATGCTCAAAACAATAGAACTGAAACAAAACTGTGGGTGAACTACTTATAATCACACACGGACAGGAAGAATTGTGCGCTTGGACGGCGGTATGTATCACAGACAATTGCATCGTCTAGTCGACTGTGGCCTATACAACATACATCAGTGACGACTCCTCCTAGCATTTTGCGTTATCTTCTATATAGCACACAATTCTAAGGAAACCAACTTGTGGAATCTTCTGAACATTGAAAACGTATTTATTAGCAAAACCGTCTGGAATACTATATTTATTTCAAACGATTCATTTTTACGAACCGTGCGAAATGTTCTTGCAACCAGACATTTTCTATTGCGCCTTCGTCTGCAATGAGATTTCCTTACACGCATGTTTTTTAAGGCAACACGTTTGGGATGAGTCAATCATTTCACACGAGTTTTACAAGTTAACTGTTTGGGATATACTTACGTATCTCATACGAGTTGTTTTACCAAAACATCTTCTCGTACTGGCTACATGACAAACGATTTCTGGCTATCGTGTGGAATAGGCCCCCCCTATCGCAATCGAGAGCAAGGGGACGGTTCCGATTCCCGTAGGCGATAGGAGTCAAAAACCGTTTGGATAGCTGTCGCGGGCACTAGTGATAACTCTGCAGAAATCTGTCTCCATCAGACATGTCTTAAAGATTGCCTCGGAAACGCTAAAAGATGACATGCAACGGAAAAACATAAAAATAAAAAGTTGGTTCTCGTCATTGTTATCTCGTTTGTGCATACGTTTACTACTTTCTACCTTGCTGTAATTTTTATTACATATTTATATTACCTTGCTTTGTCACCCATATTTACCATCTCTTCGCCGAACTAGTGCACCTATGCAACTCCTAGTTGTATTAGGTGTGTTGGGGACACAAGAGACTTCTCTTTTATTAATTGCAGGATTTCTTGAGAGACCATCTTCATCCTCTACTTCCCTAAGTTCGATAAGCCTTAGGTCATCCACTTGAGGGAAATTGTTGCTGTCCTACAAACCTCAGCGCTTGGAGGCCCAACACAGCCTACAAGAATATAAGCATGCGTAGACATAAGCACAACAACAACACGTGCGCCACCATTAAGGTCTTAATAGTGTCGCAGTTGGAAAAATGCGCCACCCCTAAAGAAAAGCCAACACACACAAATACACACTCATGGGTCGCCTTTTCAACACATGCATAAGCCTTAAAAATGGTGCCAACATGAACGCATCGATCACCAGCTCCCAAACCAACCAGGCACCATACTCTACATCATCTTGGACCAAATCGTTCGAGCGTTGCGTGCCAACGGTCGTACGTGTCGCTGTACCGACATGGACGTCACATGTGGCGCCATGCGCTCGTGCGTTTGTGCACGTGAAAACGCCGAACCTTAACTATTACAGGACAAAACAGCTAGAGTAGCTAGTTGGTAGCCATCTAGCTCCATCGCGACGAGTCCATCCATTCCATGTGGGTGGGCACAACGGCAACACGAGAAACGTAAGTTCCATCCGTTCCATCTTTTAATCTGCACTTGGTAATTTATGATCACATTCTTATGTTTGGATCATAGTTTGTAGTAGTACTTATGGATTTTTTCCTCTCATTTTTAGTTTTTCCAACGGGGTTTCTAACGAATTAAGGATGGGCATGGGCATAGACCCATTTAATTTGCACATAATAAAATTTACACCAACTAGTATATCAAGTCAGATGATATTTAGTAGCGTAGAGCAAATCGCATGATATTTAATAGAGATAGCTTATTTCAAAAAAAATAGGCAAGGCTTAGGGGTGGCATATTTTATCGAGATGCCCCACCAAGTGGTTCCTTAAACGTGGCGCATTTCTACAAAATGCGCCATTCATAACGATCAACTTGGAGGCACATTTCGAAAAATTGCGCCACCCCTAAGCCTTAACCTATCCATCTCCCCCTCCCCTTGCCCGCACAGTACCCCCATTCCCCCCCCCCCACTACACTCCTCAATCTCTCTCTGTAGCCCAAGCCGCCACAATCGCCGCACTAGAGCCGCCGCTGCTGCGCCATCTCAGGAACCGCCGCCATCGGAGTCGCCATGCACCACCGGAGCCACCCTACAACGGAAGCCGCCCACACGCCACCGGATCGAGTCGGCCTGCCACTAGAACCGGGCGGCACCGGAGCCGCTGCCATGCCAATGGAGGAGCCCTTGCCCCTCTGCCTCAACGTCGTCCACCTTCTTCCTCCCCGTGCTCCCTAGGTCAGTCTCTTCCTCCTTTCTCCCTCCATGTCACTCTCTGATATGTTTTTGAGTTCTTCACAGTGCCCTAGGTCCAAAGTTAGCGTTAAAGTTGTGGTTAATTGATAGATAGAGAGAGGTAGAGATATATATATATATATATATATATAGATAGATAGATAGATAGATAGATAGATAGAGAGACGGATAGATGAAAACCCTATCAACCCAAAAATCATACCTCAAGTTTGGAATTCAGAAAAAAATTATAGAGTAAAAGAAAATGAGACAGTAGTACTTAAAAATTCAGCACTTTGAATTTATAAGATGTTTTTTCTGTTAGTTGATTTCTTGTTTGGGTATTTCTTGTTAATTTAGTAGATAATAGAAGGAAGACCAACAAGCATAGCATCTGTTCTTATAAACATGTTGAGGGAGAATGAAATAAAGGGTAGCTAGCATATGTTCTTATCCATTATTTAGTGTATTGCTTGAATATTGATGTTTGTTTCAAAAATGGTTGAGCTGCTATTAGATATTTTTAGTTTTTAGTGGACTTTGGAATATTTGAGTGCATTTCTTGGAATTTACCTATATATATGCTGGTTGTGCCTACATGAAGGCATTTTTTTGTGAAGGGACAACTTATTATTCCCTTTCTCCAGAAATGTTGATTAATTTCCGTTTCGGTTGAGAATGGGGCACTCCCATGTTAAGAAAATTAGCAAAGGTCATGCCCAATTTTTATGTGAATTCGGGCATGACCTTTGCTACTTTTATTGACCTAGAAGGTGCCTGTTTCTCAACCAAAACGAAAATAATTTGTTCCGACATCAAATTTACTTTCATCATTACTTTTCTCCTTTTTTAGAATAACGATGATTCAAATATATTATGATACTATGTGACATCGGGGAGAGTGTGAAGCAAACCTTTGTGATATGTACAAGTAAATAACTTGTGCATCCTACTTGGGTTTGCGGTCACACTCTCCCTGGAATCGCTTATGTGTCCAATCTAAGTATGAGGCATTAATTAAAATTAATTTTTATCATTACTCTCCTTTTTGTAGAATGCCGATGATTGATGTAACATTATGTGAAATTGGGGGAGAGCGTGTAGCTACGCTTGTGATATGTTCAAGTACGGAACTTTTGCATCCTACTTGGGTGGCTGCTATGCTCCCACCTGAATTACTTATGTGTCCAATCTAAGTATGAGGCATTATTTAAAAGTATTTTGGTCCTAATTTGTTAGTTAGTATAAATTTTTCACCCATTTTAATAAACCTTTTTGTATTAAATAATGTTAGGGAACCGATGACCATCCGACATCCTCGTCTCCGAATTGGCGGCGAGCACCTGCTTGATCAGATGCGCAATGTCCGAGACTGGTGTAAGGCCCGATATGCGGTATTGTTCCAGATCTAGATGTTTCCATCCAGATCCGGCGATGAAACACATATCGGTCCCATCGTGACATATGACAATGCCATATGCCCCGGATTTCCAACATGATATCACAACATTACAGCTACAAGGATACAACATCTCATACAAGTCGGCATACAACTGCCTTAATACATTACACTAGCGGAAGATACATGTCTGAGTACAGACTACAATCAAATGCCTAGGTGGCGAAGGTAAAACACACCATTCCCGTAACCACACGGGTCCAGGCTCTCCGTCGGCATCCGCCCAACTGGTCGTCGTCGAGTCTTCATGAAGGCGTCCAGAAGAAGGGTCGTCAAGCTCCACTGTAGTCCAATGTCGTTTGCATAACGTGCATAAAAGAGAAAAGAAAGAGGTGAGCTATATCAAAAGTCTTGTAACTAACTTCTCACGGGTAAGATGGGGGTAGTGGTGAGGTTGCAGACGCACTAGCAATATATGAGTGGCTAACGGTCTATTTTAGAGTAATATGAGAACCAAGCATTCGATGAGGAATTTCCTTCAACAAGTCTTGCTATCAACTACTTACGCAAGCATAACACCTATCCTATCGTTGTTCTCCTCTTCGCATCCCGACGAAGAAGAAGCAGTCAAGGCACACACACGTTGATAAAATTATTAAGATTATCTCAGTTGTTGTTGTCTGTAAATAAGGAGTAGGTCTCAAGTCATCCATAAGCGTGGACACGGCTTCTCGAAAAGATTTAACCCTGCAGGGGTGTACCGACTGCCCATTAAAAGGCTCCGCACGCACACCAAGCTCTCTCAGGCGGGCCCGTTAAAGACACTCATTGAATAGTTGTTTCGAGAGATCCGGATGTCACAGTCCCTCTAACTAACAACACACAAATCCGGGTGGCCCCCGATGAGTCGACATCCAACAAAACAGCCGGTCGCGTTCTCCAATCGGTCTCTACCGTCTGGACGAGGTCAGGATAACCTACCCTCGCCCGGGCAGGCTCCCTAGCTTCCAGATTTGGACCAAGAGGATATACCATCCCACTAGCCCCGTTTATTTTAAATCCACTGGCTGCAGACCAGTTACGCACACGGTTTCTCAAATGGTAAAATCAGCTTGGGCCACCACTAGAAATATTTGCAGCTAGATAGGTAAGACAAGGGGACCCCATAGAATCCCACACGCGGTTAGGCACGCTCAGTCTTAAAACCAATAACCAGAACTCGGGTCCTAGGTTACTCGAATGGAACGAAGCGTCGGGGTGGGATAGCCTAGACCTTCCATCCTTCGTCGAATATAGTCAACATTATAATAATCATATCATCCACAACAATATAATAATATGATAGCCCAATCCAAGGAGTAAGAGGATAACAATTTATAACCTCCTAGCATACTAAGCAGTGGCTGAGCAGCAAGCAATAGTAACATAGCCGAACAAGGTTTGCTGGGATGTGGAGGACATGGATGTTTGGGTTTAGTTGAGATTCATGAATATGAACTGGTAGGATCAAGCAATCGTTCTATCCTACACCTAGGAGCGAGTAAGCTGAAAGTTATACGCATGATATATGCTCCCCCTTACCTGATGAGAAGACGAAGCCGAAGGTGTAGTCGATGGCAAGCTCGCATCATGTTCGAGAGGTACCCGCGGAAGCACACAAGAAGGAAACACTGGAAAAGGCAATCGACGAGCAAGCATCTATTACTACGAATCAATCATGAGAAAGCATCAACAATAAGGCAACACAAGAAACGGAAATACGATATGGATCTACCGTCAAGAGCGGTTACTAACAGGTTAAGTGGAGTATCGGTCTCACACGACGATACCGCATATTTTACGATGGTTAAAGTTGTTTAGCTACACAACACGAGAAAATTTTATTAACATGTCATCTCACTCAAGAATGGCATAGCACACAAACATGGCAAGAAGTGAAGCATAAATAAACTGTCAGAACCCTCTGTTAGGTATGTGCTAGGGTTAGCTAGTGCCTTTGCATCATGTCAAAATTTCAAAGGAAATCAAATTCAAAATCCAAATGGGAGAAGGAACACCCCCCAGATGAATTAATTCAAAAGGCCAGATAAAAATCTTTTCCAAAAATTCATGTTAGAGTTTTGAAAAGTCTTATAAATGAGTGTGATCACATATCAAGTGATGTGGGACCCACCCCATGCTCATAGATTTTTCAGATATTCAAACAGTACCTTGGAATTAAAGAAATACCCCTTTTTGATTTAAAATTCAAATCATTTGAATTTTAAAAATGTTGAAATTTTATGAGTGGCTAGTTTATATTATTATGAGGCCACATAAAAGTTTTCAGCATTTAATAAAATGGTTTGGTATTTTTATCAGAGCCAAAAAAAATTACAGAAAAAGAAAGGAAAGATTAAACAGAAGAAATTAGAAAACGTTACCTGGCGCCCAGGCGAAGCAGGCCCACCCAGCCCAGCCGGCCCACAGGGGCAGGGGAGTCTTCTTCCCCACCCTGCGCCTCCAAGCTGCTCGGTGGAATGCCACCGAGCTAGATGGTGACGCCACGTCGTCGCCGAGGAGCTTCCAGCCCTCCCCGTGGCCCTTCTCGCACCTAGACGCGCCCTGGAGAACGACGCATCCATTTCCCCCCTCCAGAACTTCCTCCTCCTCCTCCCGTGCTCGTTTCCGTCGCCAACCGAGAGCGCCGCCGCTCGCCGTCGCAAGAACTCGTGGCCACTGACGTCGAGGAGCCGAACCAAGGTGTCCAAGCGCTTCGCCGTCGTCGTCTTCATCGACCTGCGAAAGGAATCGAAGCCGAATGCCTCCACGAGCTCGCTAGCATCATCGTCTTCATCGCCGGCCGTCGAGGATCGACTTCGAATTCTGGCCAGCTCCGAGCTTCCCCGAGCCCACTAGCCATCCCGTCGCGTTCGTGGTGAGTTTCTCACCGTTTTCCCTAACCTAGTACCCTCCCTCTCGTTCTCTATCCGGATCCTCCATGGATGCCGAAGCACGTCGCCGCCATGGATGAGCTCGAGGTCGCCCCTGTGCCCCTTCGACTCAGCCAGCACGCGCGTTTAGCTCTTGGTCATGCTAGCTTTCGAACGCGAGCGAGATCAGCCCGAACCGTGCACGGTAACGTTGACTACGACCTCGCCGCCGTTCTGTTGCCGCCGGAGTCGTCACCGTCGTCGCTTCCGACCTCCCCGTGAACCCCCGATGCCTCCAGAAGACGCGGGAGACCTCCAGGAGCAAGTTGGTGCCCTCCGTTTCCCCTCCCGTGGCCGGAATCGTCCTCCCCGTGCAGCGCCGCCGTGGTCCAGTCGCCGGCGTCAAGCCGCCGGCGTGTCAGTGCTAACCCCCCCTGGTTAATCACCTAATTAGTGACCCCTGGGTCACTGACCAGTGGGCCCAGTGGCTTAATTAAGCCACTGGATTAAGTTAACCCATGGGTTAAGTTAACCAGCCACTGACAGGGTGGCCCCACATGTCAGCCCCCCCCCCTGACGCCAGCTTGACGTCATCCTGACGCAGTAAATCATTTAAATGAATTTCCAGAGATTATTTGAATTAAAATAATTCCAGAAATTCCAGAAAATACCCCAAACTTTGGAAATTCATAGAAATTTCATATTAACTCCAAATTGGACAAATAATATATGAAAAATGATCAGGAGAAAATTATCTTTCCAAATATGCAACTTTCAACTCTGTTTGAGTTGAATTTAAAATGTGATCAGTAGCATTTGCTATTTGATTTAAATGGAATTAAATCAAATTCAAATCAAATAATTTTGCAACTTGAACCATGGCAACATGTTACAATTCAATCACACATCAGAGGCATATCTTATACATTTGAAAATAATTCAAAATGATCAAACTATGTCACATACAACTTGGTTAATTTGAATTCAAATGTGGAATTTGAATTTGCCTTTTAAATGCAATATATTCCACTTAAATGGAATTGTCTCACACATATCAAAACTTATACTTCAAGTTTCAAAATTCATTCATGTGCTTGAGCATTGCATTCATATTGATTGCTACTTCGTGCTTTGTTTGTCGAGTAGAGGTGGAACCGGAGCAGGAGGCTACCCCCTTCGCTGAAGATCCAGAACCCGAACCTCGTCAGCAAGGCAAGCAAACCCCCATTGATCATGTCGATAAAATCCCACTTCCCTCTCATGTCTCGCTTATGCATTGTTTAGGATGATCACCATGCTTCGTTTCTACCGCATAGATGAACCCATTCCTTTGCATGACCTATCTTTTGTCACAGTAGTAAGCAAACCACAATCCTAGCAAATGTAGGAGTTGTTTGATATCATGTGGTCCCTGCAATGTTACTGCTTATTGCATGCTTAGTATGATACCATGTTGTTACTGTGATGTGAGTCGTG
The DNA here is from genome assembly GCA_950022295.1 of Bromus sterilis. Taxonomy (NCBI): domain Eukaryota; kingdom Viridiplantae; phylum Streptophyta; class Magnoliopsida; order Poales; family Poaceae; genus Bromus; species Bromus sterilis. Next base: position 261,873,188 of record OX465596.1, on the reverse strand, counting down.
ATGGGAATGATCATGTTGATGATGGTAGAAAAGTGTTGGTGAATCGACCCTAATACAAGGTGAACGATGAGAGGCTGTGTAGGAGTACACAGTGGGTTGTCTCGTTGAACACCGCCCTAGTACAAGTTCTTGTGTGGTGTTCCAAGATGAAGAGTACAACCACACATTGGGCTCACTGACCCCTCTCAACTTACTAACTCATCCCTTTCGATGTCCAGATGTCGCAGTAGTTCGGAGTTCTGGTAGGCTTGTGGCCTGGATGCTAGGTGAGAGAACGGCTCAACCGAGACCGGCTTATGCACCACGCACACATCGCTTGGGTCCACTTCGGTAAACCGGCCGGGTTCACGATAGTGGTAACCAACCCAAGTAGGCGGCTTTCTCGGACTAGATCGGCTATGAGGTAATAGTTGTGGTGAGCATCCTCGCTGGCACCCCTTGAATGGTGTCGAGATCAAAGGCGCTAAATGATGGTCATGTGTGTGTAGCGGTACACCCTTGCAAGGTTAACAAAACTATTCGAATAGCCGCGTACGCGGTTATGGACTCCTTGGAAAGCTTAGCTTGATTATTAGACAACTTGAACCGGATACTTCTAAAACACACCAAGATAAGTGTGAGTGCTATGGCGTGCTTCCTCGTGGGGAAGTCGAGGAAGGCACCATAGTGGTGTATTGGTTGGAGGAAGTAGTGGACTCGTGTACGTTTCTTACCTCAAAGTCTGGTACTCGTAGTTCAGGATTAGCCAAGTCAAAGCTGGCACTTCTGCAAGTGAAACCCCACCTCCCTTTACCTTGATACATGTGCATGAGTAGTATAGCTCCTATGTAAGTCTTGCTGAGTACGCCTTTGTACTCACGTTTGCTTAATCTATGTTTTAGATGACGCCACTGACCCCGAAGGTGGCTTCTTCATCGAGATGGACGACTGAAGTTAAGCTAGTCTAGTCCCAGTCAGCAGACTGGTTCCCTCGCGGAGGGCTTTGTGTTTAAATAAGGCTTCTTAAGCCATTTGTTAAACTTGTCTGTACTCAGACATAATTTGCTTCCGCCTGTGTTGTAATGTTGGATCACATGTATGTGATCTCTGTGTGTACTCTATAAGAGTTATAAATAAAATGTACACTTTGTAGAGAATTGCAATGGTACCTACTGTTCATACAAGGCATGTGTGCTGCGTGTATGTTTATAACATGCATGTCTTTGTATGGGTTTTCGAGACCTTAGTTGTGTTCTGGCTGGCGGTCTTTCATACACCAAGTGGCCCTTAGATGTGCGCAGCTTGGGGCATCGCGATGCGATTGCTCGAGACTCCGTCTCATGCACACTTTGTGGTATGATCGAGCCCTCCCTAGACCCCGACTAAGTGATCGGGCTGGAGTAAGTCTATGTAAGAGTTTTGAGATAGTCGGTAGTATGGTTGAGGCGATTTGTCTTTGAATATGGGAGTTCACCACCCATATCATTTGACTTGTGTGCGGACGATGAGGACCCATCTCAGTTGATCATCCGGCCTGGATGGGATGCCCCTCACGTACGATGCTTTCCGAGAATGTTCAGTGCTTGGCCTTGTCTGCTTAGACAAGTGGGTGCGGTTCTCGGCTCTCCATATGACTATATCTTAACTGTACTTGCATACGCTAACCCCGGGTCCCGACAGACTTGGTATCAGAGCAGGACTGACTGTAGGACTAGTAGCCTTGGCCGAAGTCGAGTCTAGCTTTCTATAGTTATATAGTTACTCTGGGTATATAAGGGAACAACGTAAGGCTTCTTTTTTCTCCTTACCCCCTTCGTTCTGAGTTCTGGGTCACCCTTATCTTATTCTACGGGAAGATAGGACTAGGCTCTCCTCTGTCTGATTAGAACATCTCGTTGATTGCTTCCTTATAGCCGTAGGAAAGTTGTGTCAGGTTTTCCTAGCATTTTTATAATGCTGATTTCTTACATCATATTATGTAAGTGCTGTTTTCATGATTGAAAGAAATTGTCATTTCTTACAATTACAGCCGTTATGCTGTCCGAGTCATTCCAGGTTTATCTCATAATCTGATGCATTTGCAAACTCCTTTCTGTTTCAGATGGCAGATCTTCCCCCTCGGCAGATTGTTCGCTTGACCAGGTGCCTCGGTGTGCGTGGCCATCTCGCCACGTTGATCGAGATGATGTCCTATGTGGGATATCGGTGGTACCCTGAGTACACCATCGAGGAGCAGTTTCACGACTTCAACCAGACCCAGTTCCACTACATTGTCCGGATCTATCCGCACCACGTTGGAGTCACCCAGCCTATCCACTTTGGACATGGCATAGGCGTTACCGAGAACATGGCTATGCAGGATGCTGCATATTCATGTATTACCCTGCTGAGAGAGGAGCACACCATTCTGAGAGAGACATCATTCCGCTATATCCCTGCTGCACTCCCAGGAGAAGAGGGATATTACACCGGACTCTATTCAGATCACTCTGCAGAGGATCCAGCACTCCAGGTGACTGCTAGGTTTGCTAGTGATAGAGATCGTGATGCACGCGCTCTCCGTTTCGAGCTCCACGCCACCCGTGTTCGTCTGTATCGAGCACTGAAACTTTTGGCACCCTTTTTGAGCGTTGGATCAGTTGAGTTTGATGCGATCTACCCAGTGAGGACTCAGATGCCTTCTCGAGTTGCTTGGCCCGAGATTGGAGGCATTTTTCCACCCCGTGGTCCTTTGCTTCCACCGTACACTGGACCTAGGCCCCATCCTTGCCCAAATGGATATCAGGGTCCACAAGCCTCCGTGTTTTCCGATGGTCACCTCCAGCTACCAGGATACGCGGGTAACTTTTATGAGGACTACTATGGAGATGGAGATGAGTGAGACCGCCTGTGGTCTTACTTAGTGAGGATGTAGTAGTATCCTAGTATATTGTAAGCAAGGTGTCTAAGTTCCAGAGGCTTAGATAAATAATGTATAGGAAGTCAGAGTGCCTCTGAAGGATGTATCATCTTCATCACGTTTGTATTAGCTTGGTGCTTGTAATTAAACGATGTATGGTTTGTATGACAGCTTCTGAATATATGGCTTGTATGCTTTTATCACCATGTTGTCAAGATGATTACTTCCTTTGCTCTGTAATCCTTCCAGTACTTCAATACCTTGTTTAGACTCTTCAACTCAACTCTGTTTGACTTTGATTTCACCTTCAGGATGTCTCAAGGAACCCATGGCCAGGTTGGTCGTAACCAAGGTCGTGGAAATGACCAGGAGGAAGGCAACCTTCCACCCCCACCCACGATGGCACAAGTTCTGACGGAAGTGGAGAGGAACCGCCGAGACTCTCACCACCTGTTGGAAGTTATTGCACGCAACACCACTCAACAGCGCAATGAGCTGGTGTCCCTGAACGACTTCATCCGGCTTCATCCCCCGGTTTTCAGTTACTCCACCGAGCCCCTTGTCGCCGATGACTGGCTCCGCAACATCGAAAGGAAGATCCAAGCAGGCCGTGTTGCAACTGGTGACAAGGTCAGCTATGCCACCTATCACCTCGAAGGTGCAGCTAGTTATTGGTGGGAGAATTTTCTGAATATGCGCCCCGTTGGACCACCTGCATCCTGGGAGGAATTCTGCACGTCCTTCCGCGAGCACCACATTCCCAAGGGTCTTATGGACCGCAAGCGTGAGGAGTTCTGCAACCTCACTCAAGGCAGGAGGACCGTTGACGAGTTCAGTCGTGAGTTCAACCGACTTGCTCGTTATGCAACTGAAGAAGTCTCCACCGACTCCAAGAAACAAGAGAGGTTCCGTCGTGGCCTCAACAGTGGACTCCATCGTGAGCTCAACCTTCATGACTTTGCCACATTCCAGGTCCTTGTCAACAAGGCCATCAAAGCAGAGGACATGAACACCCCCAACGACTTTCGCAAACACCCTAGAGATGATAGTTCATCCAGTTCTGGCTCCCAGAAGCGCAAGATCTGGATTCCAAATAGCATGTTCTGCCAGAACAACCCACCGAGGCCATCCTATGTGGCGCCTCGTCCACCCACCCAGTTCCACCCAGCTCCACCAAACAACCCAGCTCCACGCACTGTTTTCGGAGCTTGCTACAAATGTGGTCAGGCAGGCCACTATTCTCGCGAGTGTCCCCAGAACCAGCTCCAACACCAGAATGCTCCACCACGTCTCGGAGGCAACAACAACAACAACAATGGCCGTGGCAAGCCACCCCAGAAGGTCTACACCGCCAAACCCGCTCCTCCCGCCACTCGTGGACGTGTGAACCAGATTGCCGCCGAAGAGACTGACGACACCACTGACGTCATTCTTGGTACGCTCCCAGTCAATTTTGTTCCTACTTCCGTTCTTTTCGACCCAGGAGCATCTCATTCATTCATGTCGGAAAGTTATGCACTTCGTCATGAGTTACCCTTTGTTGAATTGTCCACCCCGATGGTTATTCAAACTCCAGGGTCAAGATGGCAAACTAATAGAGTGAGCCATGGTAATCAAATTGCAATTGAGGGTCTAGTATTCCTTGCTTCACTCATAGCCCTCAAGTCTTCGGACATTGATGTCATCCTTGGCATGGATTGGCTATCAAGACAGAATGCGTACCTGGATTGCAGAGGCAAATCCGTGAAACTCACCCACCCTTCAGGCAAAACCGTCAACTATACCTCACCCTGAACAAGAAACCAAGTGCATTCCTTGAATGTACTTCCCCTTCCCGAACTTGAAGATATTCCAGTGGTTCATGACTTCCCGGATGTCTTTCCTGAAGAGCTGCCGGGCATGCCACCCGACAGGTGTGTAGAGTTTATAGTGGATCCTGTTCCCGGAACCGCACCAATTTCCAAATGCCCATATAAAATGGCCCCACATGAGTTAGCTGAGCTAAAAACCCAACTTGATGCTTCGTTGGCAAAAGGCTTCATCCGCCCTAACTCATCGCCATGGGGTTGCCCCGTTCTGTTCGTAAAGAAGAAAGATGGAACAGAAAGGATGTGCGTAGACTATCGCCCGCTAAATTTAGCGACGATAAAGAACAAATACCCACTGCCCAGGATCAATGATCTTTATGATCAACTTGCAGGATCCTCCGTCTTCTCCAAGATGGATTTGAGATTAGGTTATCATCAGATCAGAATCCGAAACGAGGACATTCCCAAAACGGCTTTTACTACTCGTTATGGTCTTTACGAGTACACCGTCATGTCCTTTGGTTTAACCAATGCCCCCGCCACATTCTCACGCTTGATGAATTCGATCTTCATGGAGTACCTAGATAAATTTGTTGTGGTTTATCTTGATGATATTCTCATCTACTTGAAGAACGAAGAAGATCATGCCGAACACTTAAGGCTGGTATTGATGAAGCTTAGAGAGCATCGCCTGTACGCTAAATTCTCCAAGTGTGAATTCTGGCTACCAGAAGTGACCTACTTAGGCCACGTGATTTCTGCAAAAGGCATTGCTGTGAATCCCGAGAGAGTTCAGGCCGTCCTTGACTGGACTCCACCTGAATCGGTTAAGCAAGTTAGGAGTTTTCTTGGCCTAGCCAGCTATTGCCGTCGCTTCGTCGAGAACTTTTCTAAAGTTGCAAAGCCTCTAACTGAACTCCTCAAGAAAGATAAGAAATTCTTATGGACTCCCAAGTGCGAGGAAAGCTTTCAAGAGCTAAAAAGAAGATTGACTTCTGCACCCGTACTTGCACCTCCAGACACCAAAAGAGATTTCGAGATCTATTGTGATGCCTCACGGCAAGGGTTAGGATGCATACTTCTGCAAGATCGACATGTGGTAGCTTATGCTTCACGCCAGTTGCAGCCACATGAAGAGAACTATCCTACCCATGACCTTGAACTCGCTGCCGTAGTTCATGCCCTAACAACTTGGCGACATTACCTCCTTGGTAATCGTTGTGAGATTTATTCCGACCACCAAAGCCTCAAATATATTTTCACCCAGCCAGATCTTAATCTCAGGCAAAGACGCTGGATTGAGTTGATAAAAGATTACGACGTAGTAATTTCGTACACCCCAGGCAAAGCCAATGTCATGGCTGATGCACTAAGTCGTAAGTCGTATTGTAACAACCTCATGTTACAACAGTATCAACCACTTCTTCATGAGGAATTTCGCAAGCTCAACCTTGAGATTGTTCCTCATGGCTATCTTTCTACCTTGGTGGCGAAACCAACTCTTGAGGATCAAATCATAGTTGCCCAAAGGCGTGCACGAGGTGTTCGCCGGATCAAGGAGAACATTGCTAGCGGAGTTGCTAAATGTTTCTCCACAGATAGCAAGGGAACGGTATTCTGTGAAAATCGTTTGGTAGTACCTAAGAATAAGGAACTAAGGCAACTCATCCTCAAAGAAGCCCATGACACACCCCTCTCAATTCATCCCGGTAGCACAAAAATGTACCGAGAGCTACGCCAGAGATTTTGGTGGACTAGGATGAAGAGAGACATTGCTCAATTTGTTGCCGAATGTGATGTTTGTTGTCGCATTAAGGCAGAACATCAAAGACCTGCTGGTACACTTCAACCTTTGTCTATTCCCGAGTGGAAATGGGACAAAGTCGGTATGGATTTCATCACCGGCTTTCCAAAAACCCAGAAAGGAAACAATGCCATCCTCGTTGTCATAGATAGGCTTTCCAAAGTTGCTCACTTCCTTCCAGTTCCCGAGTCTATAACTGCTAGTCAGTTAGTGGACTTGTACATCTCCAGAATTGTATCCCTTCACGGTGTTCCTTTGGAAATCAATTCTGATCGCGGTAGCCTTTTTACCTCTAGATTTTGGGGAAGCTTTCAGAATGCTATGGGAACTCATCTCTCCTTTAGTACGGCTTTCCATCCTCAGTCTAGCGGTCAAGTCGAAAGGGTTAACCAAATTCTTGAAGACATGCTCAGAGCTTGTGTTATCTCATTCGGAAAGAATTGGGAGAATTCTCTTCCATTTGCCGAATTTGCTTATAACAATAGTTTTCAATCTAGTCTGAACATGGCTCCTTTTGAACTCCTATATGGACGACGATGTCGAACACCACTAAACTGGTCAGAAACCGGTGAAAGACAATTCTTTGGAACGGATATGATCAAGGAAGCAGAAGAGCAAGTTCGCATTGTTCGTGATCAATTGAAAGCAGCCCAGTCTCGTCAGAAAAGCTACTATGATCGTCATCATAGGCAAGAGAGCTACCATCTGGATGAGAAGGCTTACCTTCGGGTTACTCCTCTGAAGGGAACCCAACGTTTCGGTATCAAAGGCAAATTGACCCCACGTTACATCGGACCTTTCCGCATTATTGCTAAACGTGGAGAAGTTGCCTACCAACTTGAACTACCTCCGCACCTCTCCCGAGTACATGATGTATTCCATGTGTCCCAACTCAAGGGTTGCTTCAAGGACCCCATCCGCGAAGTCGACTATGAAACGCTTGATCTCCAAGATGACCTTTCTTATCGAGAATACCACATTTGTATTCTTGATTCCACAGAGCGTGTCACTCGTCGTCAGAAGATTAGATTTCTGAAAGTGCAATGGTCACACCACTCTGAAAGAGAAGCTACGTGGGAAAGAGAAGACCGTCTCACTATCGAGTACCCCACCTTCCTCCCGCAGACTTCTGAATCTCGGGACGAGATTCTTTTGAGTGGGGGCGAGTTGTCAGAACCCTCTGTTAGGTATGTGCTAGGGTTAGCTAGTGCCTTTGCATCATGTCAAAATTTCAAAGGAAATCAAATTCAAAATCCAAATGGGAGAAGGAACACCCCCCAGATGAATTAATTCCAAAGGCCAGATAAAAATCTTTTCCAAAAATTCATGTTAGAGTTTTGAAAAGTCTTATAAATGAGTGTGATCACATATCAAGTGATGTGGGACCCACCCCATGCTCATAGATTTTTCAAATATTCAAACAATACCTTGGAATTAAAGAAATACCCCTTTTGATTTAAAATTCAAATCATTTGAATTTTAAAAATGTTGAAAGTTTATGAGTGGCTAGTTTATATTATTATGAGGCCACATAAAAGTTTTCAGCATTTAATAAAATGGTTTGGTATTTTTATCAGAGCCAAAACAAATTACAGAAAAAGAAAGGAAAGATTAAACAGAAGAAATTAGAAAACGTTACCTGGCGCCCAGGCGAAGCAGGCCCACCCAGCCCAGCCGGCTCACAGGGGCAGGGGAGTCTAATTCCCCACCCCGCGCCTCCAAGCTGCTCGGTGGAATGCCACCGAGCTAGCTGGTGACGCCACGTCGTCGCCGAGGAGCTTCCAGCCCTCCCCGTGGCCCTTCTCGCACCTGGACGCGCCCTGGAGAACGACGCATCCATTTCCCCCCTCCAGAACTTCCTCCTCCTCCCGTGCTCGTTTCCGTCGCCAACCGAGAGCGCCGCCGCTCGCCGTCGCAAGAACTCATGGCCACTGACGTCGAGGAGCCGAACCAATGTGTCCAAGCGCTTCGCCGTCGTCGTCTTCATCGACATGCGAAAGGAATCGAAGCCGAATGCCTCCACGAGCTCGCTAGCATCATCGTCTTCATCGCCGGCCGCCGCGGATCGACTTCGAATTCCGGCCAGCTCCGAGCTTCCCCGAGCCCACTAGCCATCCCGTCGCGTTCGTGGTGAGCTTCTCACCGTTTTCCCTAACCTAGCACCCTCCCTCTCGTTCTCTATCCGGATCCGCCATGGATGCTGAAGCACGTCGCCGCCATGGATGAGCTCGAGGTCGCCCCTGTGCCCCTTCGACTCAGCCAGCGCGCGCGTTTAGCTCCTGGTCATGCTAGCTTTCGAACGCTAGCGAGATCAGCCCGAACCGTGCACGGTAACGTCGACTACGACCTCGCCGCCGTTCTGTTGCCGCCGGAGTCGTCGCCGTCGTCGCTTCCGACCTCCCCGTGAACCCCCGATGCCTCCAGAAGACGCGGGAGACCTCCAGGAGCAAGTTGGTGCCCTCCGTTTCCCCTCCCGTGGCCGGAATCGTCCTCCCCGTGCAGCGCCGCCGTGGTCCAGTCGCCGGCGTCAAGCCGCCGGCGTCAAGCCGCCGGCGTCAAGCCGCCGGCGTCAAGCCGCCGGCGTGTCAGTGCTAACCACCCCCCCCGGTTAATCACCTAATTAGTGACCCCTGGGTCACTGACCAGTGGGCCCAGTGGCTTAATTAAGCCACTGGATTAAGTTAACCCACGGGTTAAGTTAACCAGCCACTGACAGGGTGGCCCCACATGTCAGCCCCCCCCCCCCTGACGCCAGCTGCCTGACGCAGTAAATCATTTAAATGAATTTCCAGAGATTATTTGAATTAAAATAATTCCAGAAATTCCAGAAAATACCCCAAACTTTGGAAATTCATAGAAATTTCATATTAACTCCAAATTGGACAAATAATATATGAAAAATGATCAGGAGAAAATTATCTTTCCAAATATGCAACTTTCAACTCTGTTTGAGTTGAATTTAAAATGTGATCAGTAGCATTTGCTATTTGATTTAAATGGAATTAAATCAAATTCAAATCAAATAATTTTGCAACTTGAACCATGGCAACATGTTACAATTCAATCACACATCAGAGGCATATCTTATACATTTGAAGATAATTCAAAATGATCAAACTATGTCACATACAACTTGGTTAATTTATACTTCAAGCTTTAACATTCAATCATGTGCTTGAGCATTGCATTCATATTGATTGCTACTTCGTGCTTTGTTTGTCGAGTAGAGGTGGAACCGGAGCAGGAGGCTACCCCCTTCGCTGAAGATCCAGAACCCGAACCTCGTCAGCAAGGCAAGCAAACCCCCATTGATCATGTCGATAAAATCCCACTTCCCTCTCATGTCTCGCTTATGCATTGTTTAGGATGATCACCATGCTTCGTTTCTACCGCATAGATGAACCCATTCCTTTGCATGACCTATCTTTTGTCACAGTAGTAAGCAAACCACAATCCTAGCAAATGTAGGAGTTGTTTGATATCATGTGGTCCCTGCAATGTTACTGCTTATTGCATGCTTAGTATGATACCATGTTGTTACTGTGATGTGAGTCGGGATGGGAATGATCATGTTGATGATGGTAGAAAAGTGTTGGTGAATCGACCCTAATACAAGGTGAACGATGAGAGGCTGTGTAGGAGTACACAGTGGGTTGTCTCGTTGAACACCGCCCTAGTACAAGTTCTTGTGTGGTGATCCAAGATGAAGAGTACAACCACACATTGGGCTCACTGACCCCTCTCAACTTACTAACTCATCCCTTTCGATGTCCAGATGTCGCAGTAGTTCGGAGTTCTGGTAGGCTTGTGGCCTGGATGCTAAGTGAGAGAACGGCTCAACCGAGACCGGCTTATGCACCACGCACACATCGCTTGGGTCCACTTCGGTAAACCGGCCGGGTTCACGATAGTGGTAACCAACCCAAGTAGGCGGCTTTCTCGGACTAGATCAGCTATGAGGTAATAGTTGTGGTGAGCATCCTCGCTGGCACCCCTTGAATGGTGTCGAGATCAAAGGCGCTAAATGATGGTCATGTGTGTGTAGCGGTACACCCTTGCAAGGTTAACAAAACTATTCGAATAGCCGCGTACGCGGTTATGGACTCCTTGGAAAGCTTAGCTTGATTATTAGACAACTTGAACCGGATACTTCTAAAACACACCAAGATAAGTGTGAGTGCTATGGCGTGCTTCCTCGTGGGGAAGTCGAGGAAGGCACCATAGTGGTGTATTGGTTGGAGGAAGTAGTGGACTCGTGTACGTTTCTTACCTCAAAGTCTGGTACTCGTAGTTCAGGATTAGCCAAGTCAAAGCTGGCACTTCTGCAAGTGAAACCCCACCTCCCTTTACCTTGATACATGTGCATGAGTAGTATAGCTCCTATGTAAGTCTTGCTGAGTACGCCTTTGTACTCACGTTTGCTTAATCTATGATTTAGATGACGCCACTGACCCCGAAGGTGGCTTCTTCATCGAGCATGACGAGCTTGACTGGTTCCCTCGTGGAGGGCTTTGTGTTTAAATAAGGCTTCTTAAGCCATTTGTTAAACTTGTCTGTACTCAGACATAATTTGCTTCCGCCTGTGTTGTAATGTTGGATCACATGTATGTGATCTCTGTGTGTACTCTATAAGAGTTATAAATAAAATGTACACTTTGTAGAGAATTGCAATGGTACCTACTGTTCATACAAGGCATGTGTGCTGCGTGTATGTTTATAACATGCATGTCTTTGTATGGGTTTTCGAGACCTTAGTTGTGTTCTGGTTGGCGGTCTTTCATACACCAAGTGGCCCTTAGATGTGCGCAGCTTGGGGCATCGCGATGCGATTGCTCGAGACTCCGTCTCATGCACACTTTGTGGTATGATCGAGCCCGCCCTAGACCCCGACTAAGTGATCGGGCTGGAGTAAGTCTATGTAAGAGTTTTGAGATAGTTGGTAGTATGGTTGAGGCGACTTGTCTTTGAATATGGGAGTTCACCACCCATATCATTTGACTTGTGTGCGGACGATGAGGACCCATCTCAGTTGATCATCCGCCCTGGATGGGATTCCCCTCACGTACGATGCTTTCCGAGAATGTTCAGTGCTTGGCCTTGTCTGCTTAGACAAGTGGGTGCGGTTCTCGGCTCTCCATATGACTATGTCTTAACTGTACTTGCATACGCTAACCCTGGGTCCCGACATAAACTATCTAATCTAGTCGATATAAGTGGGGGGTAAAACCTATACATGGCAACTATTACGGACCCCGCGATAATTAATAGTTTTACTACTGTTCTGCCCCTAAACAATATTTTATTATTTTTATTAGCAAGCAAGTTGAGCATAAACACAATCTACACAAAATTCTAGCCAAGTTACATGAACAGAACATTTTAAATAGAGCAACGGTTAAAAAGTTATGGCTATTACAAGTTTACAGTGGAAATGGTTGTAATTAGCAGATAAACAATATGTAAACAAGTGCAAACATGGAAAAGGAGCACATTTTATTAATTTACACTAAAAACTAAGCAATTTTCATGTTTAAAGCGTCGCGAGCCGAGCTACGGTTGAAAAGTTATCGCCCTCGCAAAAATACTAGCAAAAACTGCAAATTAAAAAAGCCAAGGAAACAACAAAAACATTTACTGGGCCGAAACAACAACTACTGTGCCTAACCAGGGGGGCTCTAGATAATTATACTACGCACTAGGCGGGAGATAGTACTGGGCCGAGCCCAGCAACAATTAACAGAAAAAAGGTGGGGGACTGCTCACCTTGTGGGCCTTGGCCCAGGAGGCGCTTGGGGAAGACGGGCCGCGCGGGGGTTGGGCTGGGGCCCGCCGGACAAGCTAGCCGTGTGGGCGCGCCAGCCCACACGAGCGACGGGGACGAGCGGGCACGCCTCGCCTGCTTCGTCCTGCTCGAGACGCTGCGGAGGGAGCGTGGCGGCGGTGCTTAGAGGTGATGGAGCGGCGCGACAGGAGGTTGTGGCGGCCGGTGCGGCGCGGGACTGCCGGAACCACTGGCGGCCGGCCAAATCTGAGCGCTGGCGAGGTCCTAGGTGGCGGTGACGAGCTCCTCGGTCGCGGCCACCATGGCCATGGCGAGGCTACGGGCGAGCTGTGAAGGAGAGAGAGGTGAGGTCGAGAGGGAAGGGAAGAAGGAGAGAGGAGAAGGGGCACATGCTGGAGGTTACCGGGGCGGCGTTCGCGGCGGCTCGCCGGCCAGAGCTCATCGGAGGAGGGGCGGTCGGGTCATCCATGGGAGGAGGCCCTCGGGCGTGGGGGATTCGTCTGGTGACATGGCGCGACATGAGGCGTCCGATTCGGATCGGACGGTGCAGATAGGCCGCCAGATCTGGATGTGGTGAGATTCGGTGTGCACTGAAATTGATGCAGGGTGGCGGCTAGGAGAGGTTGGGCACGAAAATGGAGGGGATTAGGGGCTAGGGTTCCAGATTTGGTAGGCAACACCTACTATTTATAACAGGTGGATGTTTAGGGTTGTTTCGGGCCACAAAATGGCCGGTTTCGGGTCCGGCTTTTTGGGTAGGCTAGAATCCGAAGATAAGCGGGGAATCCGGGGGTCCAGCCATCAGCGCAGCCAATATTTTGTAAATACGCCCCTCGGATTACATCTGCTACTATGCCTGGCACATCCGAACGTCCACCTACCCGACGAAGTCGGAATCGCGCAAAATTCAAAACACCACCTCAAAGCATCGAACTGACGATGTCTACATCGTTTAGCACCAAAAGAGAACATCGAGCACCCCCGATAAAATAACCCATTTAAATATAAATGGTGTTTTTCGCACCGATGGCGAAGGCTGGTCTTGTCCAGAAGTCGCGACGGTGATCGGATGACTTCCCTGGTGTCGCAACGAGGTCATGTGCCATTGGGGAAAAAGTCCGGACTCACAATCGATACGAGAAGGAGGGGAAATGGAATCACTGATTAATAAATCGGCGAAGAAAATACTGAAAACAAAACAGGCAATCAACCAATTCACGCAGAAAACAATTTTTTTAATTTTACTGAAAATCTGGGCTGATACAATACAACAACACCAACAAGGTATCTCGTCCCTAGATCCAGGACGATCCGGGGGAGAGGGGAAGGGGGAGAGAAAAGAGTTGACGATCTTCAACACCACCAACAAGGGACTCTACTCCATGTCGAATGGCGAACCTCCGTCGAGGAACTTTCCGCGGGGAGACGGCATCGTCGAAAATACGAAACTGTCGGTGTCAAGAGGAGGAACGACAACGATAACAGGATCAAAGGATAGTGTTTTCGACACAAGTCATGAAAACACCGGAAAAAGGATGGATGGCAATGCATGACCCAGATGATACCCGAAATCGGAGAAGCTGAAGGTAATACAGGAATTCCCACCTGACGTCGGAATTGAGACAATACTTCCCAAGCAAAGCATTGTAACGATTTCAATACTCCACACACTCGAGATCCTAGAGTTTGAAGGAGATAAGGCGATAATAAAACACTTACAACACTTGTCCTGACCAGAGCAAGGGTAAGGAGTAAAAAGATTCCTACTCTCCGATAACTATCTTAGTAACTACAAAATAGTATTTGTCTAGACTCGACTTCGGCCAGAGAGGGATCCTACAGTCGGTAAGGCTCTCATACCAAGTGGTAAGGCCTGATATGCGGTATTGTTTCAGATCTAGATGTTTCCATCTAGATCCGGGGATGAAGCACATATCGGTCCCACCGGGACATATGACAATTCCATATGCCCCAGATTTCCAACATGATATCACAACATTAGAGCTACAAGGATACAACATCTCATACAAGTCGGCATACAACTGCCTTAATACATTACATCAGCGGAAAATACATGTATGAGTATTGACGACAATCAAATGCTTAGGAGGCAAAGGTAAAACACACCATTCCCGTAACCACACGGGTCCAGGCTCTCCGCCGGGATCCGCCTAACTAGTCGTCGTCGAGTCTCCATGAAGGCATGCAGAAGAAGGGTCGTCAAGCTCCACTGTAGTCCAATGTCGTTTGCATAACGTGCGTAAAGAGAAAATAAAGAGATGAGATATATCAAAAGTCTTGTAACTAACTTCTCACGGGTAAGATAGGGGTAGTGGTGAGGTTGCAGACGCACTAGCAATATATGAGTGGCTAACGGTATATTTTAGAGTAAGATGAGAACCAAGCATTCGATGAGGAATCGCCTCCAACAAGTCTTGCTATCAACTACTTATGCAAGCATAACACTTGTCCTATCCTTGTTCTCCTCTACGCATCCCAACGAAGAAGAAGCAGTCAAGGCACACACACATTGATCAAATTATTAAGATTATCTCACTTGTTGTTGTCAATGAACAAGGAGTAGGTGTCAAGTAGTTCATAACCGGGGACACGGCTTCTCGAAAAGATTTAACCCTGCAGGGGTGTACCAACTGCCCATTACAAGGCTCCGCACGCACGCCAAGCTCTCTCAGTCGGGCCCGTTAAAGACACTCATTGAAGAGTTGTTCCGAGAGATCCAGACGTCACAGTCCTTCTAACTAACAACGCACAAATCCAGGTGGCCCCCGCTGAGCCGACATCCAACTCAAAAGCCGGCCGCGCTCTCCAATCGGTCTCTACCATCTGGACGAGGTCGGGATAACCTACCCTCGAACGGGCAGGCTCCCTAGCTTCTAGATTTGGACCAATAGGATATACCATCCCACTGGCCCAATTTATTTTAAATCCACTGGTTGCAGACCAGTTACACACATGGTTTCTCAAATGGTAAAATCAGCTTGGGCCACCACTAGAAATATTTGCAGCTAGATAGGTAAGACAAGGGGACCCCATCGCATCCTACACTCGGTTAGGCACGCTCAGTCTTAAAACCAATACCCGGAACTCGGGTCCTAGGTGACTCGAATGGAATGAAGCGTCGGGGCGGGATAGCCTAGACCTTCCATGCTTCGTCGAATATAGTCAACATTATAATAATAATATCATCCACAGCAATATAATAATATGATAGCCCAATCCAAGGAATAACAGGATAACAATTGATAACCTCCTAGCATGCATACTAAGCAATGGCTGAGCAGCGAGCAATAGTAACATAGCCGAACAAGGTTTGCTCGGATGTGGAGGACATGGATGTTTGGATTTAGTTGAGAGGCATGAATATGAAGTGGTAGGATCAAGCAATCATTCTATCCTACACCTAGGAGCGAGTAAGCTGAAAGTTATAAGCATTATATATGCTCCCCTTACCTGATGAGAAGACGAAGCCGGCGGTGTAGTCGATCGCAAGCTCGCATCTTCTCCGAGAGGTGCCCGCGGAAGAACACAAGAAGGAAACACTAGAAAAGGCAATCGACGAGCAAGCATCTATTACTACGAATCAATCACGAGCAAGCATCAACAAGAAGGCAACACAAGACACGGCAATACGATACAGATCTACCGTCAAGAGCAGTTACTAACAAGTCAAGTGGAGTATTGGTCTCACACGATGATACAGCATGTTTTACGATGGTTAAAGTTGTTTAGCTACACAAAATGGGTAAAGTTTATTAACATGGCATCTCACTCTAGCATGAAATAGCACACAAACATGGAAAGAGATGAATCATAAATAAATTATCTAATCTAGTCGATTTAAGTGGGGGGTAAAACCTATACATAGCAACTATTACGGACCCCACGATAATTCATAGTTTTACTAATGTTCTGCCCCTAAACAATATTTTATTATTTTTATTAGCAAGCAAGAGCAGCATAAACACAATGTACACAAAATTCTAGCCAAGTTACATGTAAAGAACATTTTAAACAGAGCAACGGTTAAAAAGTTATGGCTATTACAAGTTTATAGTGGCAAGGGTTGTAATTAGAAGATAAACAACATGTAAACAAGTGCAAACATGGCAAAGGAGCACATTTTATTAATCTACAAGAAAAAACTAAGAAAGTTTCATGTTTAAAGCGTCGCGATCTGAGCTAAATTGGAAAAGTTATCGCCCTCGCAAAAATACTAGCACAAACTGCAAATTAAAAAAACCTAGGAAACAAATAAAAAACATTACTGGGCTGAAACTACAACTACTGGGCTTAACCATGGGGGCGCTAGATAATTATACTACACACTGGGCGAGAGATAGTACTGGGCCGATCCCAGCAACAATTAACAGAAAAATAGGTTGGGGACTGCTCTCCTTTTGTGCCTTGGCCCAGGAGGCGCTTGGGGGAGACGGGCCGTGCGGGGGTTGGGCTGGGGCGCGCCGGACAGGTGGGTCGTGTGGGCGCACTGACCCATATGAGCGACGGGGACGAGCGATCACGCCTCGCCTGCTTTGTCCGGCGGAGGGAGCCTGGCGGCAGGGCTTGGCGGCGTGGGAGCGGGGCGACAGGAGGTTGCGGCGGCCGGTGGGGCGCGGGACTGCCGGATCCACTGGCGGCCGGCCGAATCTGAGCGCCGGCGAGGTCCTAGGTGGCGGTGGCGAGCTGCCCGGTCATGGGAACCATGGCCATGGTGAGGCGGCGGGCGAGCTGTGAGGGAGAGAGAGGTGAGGTCGAGAGGGAAGGGAAGAAGGAGAGAGGAGAGGGGTCGTGCGCTGGAGGTCATCGGGTCGGCGCCCGTGGCGGCTCGCCGGCCAGAGCTCGTCGGAGGCGCGGCGGACGGCTCGGCCATGGGAGGAGGCCCTCGGGCGTGGGGGATTCGTCTGGTGACGTGGCGCGATGTGAGGCGTCCGATTCAGATCGGACGGTGCATATAGGCCGCCAGATCTGGATGTTGTGGGATTGGGTGTGCACTAAAATTGATGCAGGGTGGCGGCTAGGAGAGGTCGGGCACTAAAATGGATGGGATTAGGGGCTAGGGTTCCAGATTTGGTTGGGAGCACCTACTATTTATAGAAGGTGGATGTTTAGGGTTGTTTTGGGCCACAAAATGGCCCGTTTCGGGTCCGTTTTTTCGGGTGGGCTAGAATCTGAAGATAAGCGGGGAATCCGGGGGTCCAGCTATCAGCACAGGCAATATTTTGTAAATACGCCCGTCGGATAACATCGGCTACTATGCCTAGCACATCCGAACGTTCACCTTCCTGACGAAGTCGGAATCGTGCGAAATTCAAAACACCTCCTCAAAGCATCGAAATGACGTCGTCTACATCGTTTAGCACCAAAAGAGAACGTCGAGCACCCCCGATAGAATAACCCATTTAAATATAAATGGGGGTTTTCGCACCGATGGTGAAGGCTGGTCTTGTGCCGGAAGTCGCGACGGTGATCGGGTGAATTTCCCGGTGTCGCAACAAGGTCGTGTGCCATTGAGGAAAAAGTCCGGACTCGCAACCGATACGAGAAGGAGGGGGAAATATAATCACCGATTAATAAATTGGCGAAGCAAATACTGCAGAAAAAACAGGCAATCAACGATTCACGTAATTTTTTTTTCTAATTTTAGTGAAAATCTGGGCTGTTACAACTGGGCTCCCCTGGGCTAGCACTGGGAGGTGGTATCCGGGGCGCGCCGCTTTTTGAGGAATCCGGGTCCCGTCGTCCAACCGGAGCTTCTTTTGTGGTGGTCACGTGGGCCACAAAGACTGCAGAGGGAGCCGACCCACAAGGCGGTGGTACGCCGGCGTGTCAGAGCGGAGGACAAGCATGTCTGCCGTTACATGGTCGCGTTTGACGCCTGGTTCTTGATGGCGCGAGGGTTGACGGGTGTAGTCTTCTCGCCCTTCGTTGGTGAGCCCAAGTGGAAGGCGTGATGCAGCACAGCAGCAAATTTCCCTCGGTAAAGATACCAAGGTTTTTCTGCAGTAGGACTCAGAGATGATAAGTAGGTGTCAGTGGCGCAACTGACGCGGACCTGCACACAGACACAGATAACTTTGTTCCCAACGAAGTTCAGAGAGGTTGTCAATCTCTCCGGTCTTGTTGTTTACAAAGGATAAAACGCAAGGGATAATAATAGCAACTTGAAAGTAAATGCAGAAAAGTAAATATAGCGTGGAAACAATGATAAGGATATGGACCGGGATACGTGATGTTCGCTACTGATGTCTCTCTCCCAAAAGACGATAAAATTTCTATGCGAGGTAAACAAATTACAGAAAGGCAATTGACAGGATTATGAACGCACCGCAATGCTAACTATGCTACAAAAGAAAGGAAGAGGTTCAAGAGCACAGGCAGTACGCCAAGGTAAGTAGACCGAAATCCATCTGCATCTACTACTAATCATCCACCTTAAGATATCTATCCAGAACATCTCGCTGGTATTAACTTGCGAGCCCCACCCAAAGTGTAAACCCAAAGCAACAGATAACTGCATTAAAAAGAACTCTCCGTAAAGTAAACAATCCTTGTAACCGCGGTTACAAGCACCGTTGTTTTCCCCCTTGTGGAAACAGCACATCCCCTAGACTCATGTTTCTGTCACTCAAGCATGTCATCGGGGGGGGGGGGGCATGAACCCACAATCTAGCACAACGCTCCCTCTTGGAGTCACTACCTACTACTTGGCCAAAGCAATAAACAGCAACGGAGAACATGCAAGAATTACTTAGGAACAAAAATATAAGAGATAAAAACCAAATATATTACTCTATCACAATCTGAACATAATCTCATAATCCATCAGATCCTATCAAACTCAACATAGCAATGGCAGAAATATTACAAAGGTTCCTCGATCATGTTGGGCAGATCACAAGGTCTAAACAATGAAGATCAAAGAGGGGAGGAGAACATCACATAGCTATTGATCACGAACCCATGGTCCAAGGAAAACTACTCACGAGACATCCGGGGAGCATCCATGGTGTAGAGGAGACTCCCGGAGGTCAATCCTCCCTCCGGCAGGGTGCCGGGAAGAGGTCTTCTGGTGCTCCCGATCTTCGGAAGCGCGGCAGCGGCGAAACAGAGGCGAGTTCGCGGAATAGGGTTCTCTTTCTAGGGTTTTCCCGTTACGGGGGATAAATAGGCAAAAGGGGGCAGCCAGAGGTGGTCCAGGGGCCCCAGGCGCCCCCTGGCGCGGCCAGGGGTGGGGCCGCGCCGGGTGGCCGCCTGGACCCCCCTAGCTCCCCTCTGGCCCCTCCCGGGCTCTTCTCGAAGCTTCCGTCACGCTGACTTTTTATCTGAATTTTCCCGAATTTTTCTGGCACTTTTTATATGGGGGAAAACTGAAATAGAAAAACAGCAGAAAACAGGAACTGGCACTGGGGTGCACTGAGTTAATAGGTTTGTCCAAATATGATCAAAAGTGTATGAAATTGTATCTAGATCATAGCAATATCACACAAAACATGCATGGAGCAAGCAGAAATTATAGATACGTTTTGGACGTATCAACATCCACAAGCTTAATTCCTGCTCGTCCTCGAGTAGGTCAATGATAACAACATAATTTCTGTGGTGACATGCTAGCAACCATAAAATAACTTTGAAAAGTAGAGCAATCAAGGTTAGAGATTCAATTCAAGTCATAACATGCAAGAGTCTATAACATGCAAGATTCAATTCAAGTCATAACATGCAAGAGCAATCAAGGTTAGAGATTCAATTCAAGTCATAACAAAAGGAGCAAGAGCTCTCGCTGTCCGTGACTCGAATGTCTCCAAATGGTGTTTGCGTGCAAGAAAGGGGATAGGGAATACGAGAAAAAAACTATTTTTGTGTTGAGAACTCAATCTACTAAAGTTTCACACTTTGTCTTCTTTGGAATCTTATCTTGACTCGTCCCCAGACCACTAGCCAGGTACAAGTCAATTTGATCCACTCCTTTTCGATATTTCGAGCACTCATGCAATGGATGAGCGTAAGCATGAGAGTTGACACTTAGGATGGCAAAGAGAGACATATGGTGGAGGAGGAAGACAAAAAGTATGAGAAAGGCTCACATCAATGAGGACAATCATAGGCAAGAGATGCCAAATGATAGATATGATGTGAGGAGTAGGGATTGCCATGCAACGGATGCACATACGAGCTAAGAAGCTCTCCAATGGAACTAGTGGGGGTGCATCTAACTTGCTCGCTCATGAAGACCTAGAGCTCGTTTGAGGAGGCTCATCCTTGGAATATGCAAGCCAAGTTCTATAGTGTGAAGGTCCCCACATAGCTATATGCATGAAGATCATCTCTATGGAGTACAAGGATATAAAGTGAGTACTAGTGTGCATCTCTCAAAAGGATAGTAGTGTTGCCCCTTTCTCTCTTTTTATTTCTTTTTCTCTTTTTTCTATTTTTTTTTATTTTCTGTGGCCTCAATGGCTCTTTCTATTTAACTCTCATTTGTCCTCTTTGGGATCATTTATTGTGTCCACTTTGCGATCTTTTCCTCACTTAAGGTCAACACTCTATTTTACAAGAAGGTAAAGGAGATCTTTCACACTTTACAAGGTACTCCAAATCATAAAGAAGATGCAACTATCATGATGTATGCAATGTATGCCGCTGCCAGTGTAGCAGGAACATGTATGACATGAAGATCAAGTCATGAAGAGGTGGATGTTGCATGGCAATGTAACTCGGAAAGGCTATGGAAATGCCTTGATAGGTAGGTATGGTGGTTGTTTTGAGGGAAGATATAAGGAGGCTTGTGATGACGGAGCGTATCATGCCAAGGGTTTGGAAGTACCGGAGAAGGTGGACACCAACTCTCGGAGTGAGAAGAAGGCAATGCACGGCACGGGAAAGGCTAGCAAAATATGGGAAGGTGGAAGTGTCAACTCTCAATACTTACATTAGTCCGAAGAACTCATGCACTTATTATCGGTAACTCTCAATCTAATGAGGAGGTTCACAAAGAGACAAGTACCCCGAGGAGGAGTGTATGGGGGTTTGGTTATCCTTGCGCATCCTCGACTCATGGTACGTGAGTGTTCTCTAATATTCGACTCCTCAGAAGAGTAGTGATCCATCTAGTAGCTAGAGTTCTCAACTAGTTTTGTAAGTTTTGAAAATAAACACGGATTTCCCAAAATACGACACCTATCACTAATAGGCAAGAGCTCTTGACACCAAAAGTTCAAGCATTACTCACATCAATGCCTCAAAACTATTGCAAACTACTACGAAAATTAAATAGCAACCTCAATTACCTACTTTCAAGACAAGACACAACTCAGTGCAACAACCAACTCTCTTAACAAGGTAAACATGAAAACTAAAGAGAGTTCCAGCAACAAACTAAAATAAAATCCAAGGCTCTTGCTAAAGACAAACTAAAACTAAGACTAAACATGGCAGTAGCTATGAAAAGATAAAGAACACACAACAGCAAGAAGATAGGCAGGAAAAATCCTATGATGTGTTCTAAATTTTGAAAGTGGAGCATGTTTCTCTCCCACACAAAGTAAGAAAGGATCTAACTTGTTATGAAAAGCAAGAAAAGCTAAAGAAAACTAAAAACAAAACCTAAGAGCGAGACGCTCCAAGCATAGCACATAACGCATGAAGTGATAAAAATATAGTGAGACGAAGGACGAACTGATGATTGTTGATGGAGAAGGGGATGCACGGGAGCATCCACAAGCTTAGACGCTTGAGTCTCCTTGAATATTTATTGGGGATGCATGGGGTCATCCCCAAGCTTGAGCGCTTGACATTCCTGGATCTTCTTTCATCCTCTTCCATCGCACACTTGAAAACTCCCTTCATACATAACTCATCATAAGCTGATTAGAGAGGTTAGTACCCTTAATAAAATAATTTTTACCCACTGGATATAAAGATATTCTTGAAGAGCTACTGTTTCTCAAGATTGCCAAAAAGTTTTTTCAAAGAAAAAGCAAGCTTAAGGTTTGCAAAAGTTACGAGAGACAAAACGTGGCAGAATCTGTGAAAAACAGAACAGCAGGTAGTAAATAATTTTTTAGGGGCACTTCTGCAACTCAAATCAAAAAACTCAGAACATACGGAAGTTTCGTAATTGTATAGAGCATAGTGTGTAAAAATTTCAGCTCAAAAAGATGAACTGGGATTTTTTATGGAATTTTTCTGGTCACGAGGACAGAATCTGTTTTCTGGACAGCATGTCACAACTTTTACTTCCCTTGCCGTAAGAGGATATAACTTGGCACAAAGCTGAAAAATAAAGATACAATGATGTTGCTATAGAAGTAACAAACATCAAGACACAACAAAAGGAAAAAGAAAAACCTAAATTCGTTGCGGGCTGCCTCCCGAAAGCGCTTCTTTAAAGCCATTAGCTAGGCATAATGCAAAAGAGCAAGTTGTAGCAATCGAATCATTATGAAGATCATCAAAAAGCTCTTCAATTGTACAACTAGTCTTTAGAGGTCTTTCAAATAAAGGCCTAATGAAGATACTTCTAGGGAGAAAACCAAAAGGCGGAAAATCAATGGAAGATTCATTTATAAAATTATCAAAGAGAGGTCTTTCTTCCAAAGTTTTCACGGTTTCAACTTCTTTGGCAATAAGTGGTTTATTTTTGGGTCAGGGAACCTTAGGGACATAATTGAACTTAGGTTCCCTTCTTGCCGAAGTCTCTACCTTATTTGGCTTGATTGAGGAGAAACTAGTTCCTAGAGTATTAATGATTTCCTCAATCTTATCTATCCTAGAAGGATCCGTATCACGGGATTTGATGTCCTCCAAGGTTTTAATAATTTTAAGCATGGAGCTATCAAGCCTATTCAAATTCCCTTGAATCTTGCGATCCAACTCATTCATCCTAGTTATACTTGGTATTTCTAAGTCTATCTTTTCAAGTTTCTTCATAATATGAGATAGAGTTATATCTTCTTGTACGCTAGCAACAGGGAGATTTCCAACAAGATTTTCAATAACATTAAGAGACTGCCAAGTCGAGGCTTCTAGAAAATTCCCATTGATAGCAGTATCTAATACGAACCTATTCCAAGGAGTAATCCCGACATAAAAATTTCTAAGCAGGATAGTAGTGGATTTCTTCTTGGTGGCTTTTCTATGAGAATCATTAATTCTATACCAAGCATCTTTTAAACTTTCTCCACCTTTTTGTTTAAAGGTGAGAACCTCTGTCTCAACAAAGGAAGAAGGGCCAGACATAATGACAACTAGCAAGATAAATAAATTTTTTTTTGTAAATTTTGATAGAAGACACAAAGATAAAAACTGAAAGATAAACTAACAAGACTAAAAAACAAAGTTAAAGGGTAGTGTGCAACTCCCCTATCTTAGCACTTGGAGTCCCCGACAACGGCGCCAGAAATTTTCTTGATGGCGCAAGGGTTGACGGGTGTAGTCTTCTCGCCCTTCGTTGGTGAGCCCCAAGTGGAAGGCGTGATGCAGCACAGCAGGAAATTTCCCTCGGTAAAGATACCAAGGTTTGTCTCCAGTAGGACTCTAGAGATGATAAGTAGGTGTCAGCGGCGCAATTGACGCGGACCTGCACACAGACACAGATAACTTTGTTCCGAACAAAGTTTAGAGAGGTTGTCAATCTCTCCGGTCTTGTTGTTTACAAAGGATAAAATGCAAGGGATAATAATAGCAACTTGAAAGTAAATGCAGAAAAGTAAATATAGCGTGGAAACAATGATAAGGATATGGACCGGGATATGTGATGTTCGCTAGTGATGTCTCTCTCCCAAAAGACGATAAAATTGCTATGCGAGGTAAACAAATTACAGAAAGGCAATTGACAGGATTATGAACGCACCGCAATGCTAACTATGCTAAAAAAGAAAGGAAGAGGTTCAAAAGCACATGCAGTACGCCAAGGTAAGTAGACCAAAATCCATCTGCATCTACTACTAATCATCCACCTTGAGATATCTATCCAGAACATCTCGCTGGTATTAAGTTGCGAGCCCCACCCAAAGTGTAAACCGAAAGCAACAGACAACTTCTTTAAAAAGAACTCTGCGTAAAGTAAACAATCCTTGTAACCACGGTTACAAGCACCGTTGGTTTCCCCCTTGTGGCAACAACACATCCCCTAGACTCATGTTTCTGTCACTCAAGCACGTCATCGGGGGGGGGGGGGGGGCGATGAACCCACAATCTAGCACAACGCTCCCTCTTGGAGTCACTCCCTACTACTTGGCCAAAGCAATAAACAACAACGGAGAACATGCAAGAATTACTTAGGAACAAAAATATAAGAGATAAAAACCAAATATATTACTCTATCACAATCTGAACATAATCTCATAATCCATCAGATCCTATCAAACTCAACATAGCAATGGCAGAAATATTACCAAGGTGCCTCGATCATGTTCGGCAGCTCACGAGGTCTAAACAATGAAGATCAAAGAGGGGAGGAGAACATCACATAGCTACTGATCACGGACCCATGGTCCACGGAAAACTACTCACGAGACATCCGGGGAGCATGCATGGTGGATAGGAGACTCCCGGAGGACAATCCTCCCTCCGGCAGGGTGCAGTGAAGAGGTCTTCTGGTGCTCCCGATCGTCGGAAGCGCGGCGGCGGCGGAACAGAGGCTAGTTCACGGAATAGGGTTCTCTTTCTGGGGTTTTCCCGTTACGGGGGATAAATAGGCGAAAGGGGGAAGCCAGAGGTGGGCCAGGGGCCCCAGGCGCCCCCTGGTGCGGCCAGGGGTGGGGCCGCGCCGGGTGGCCGCCTGGGCCCCCCCTGGCTCCCCTCTGGCCCATCCCGGGCTCTTCTCGAAGCTTTCGTCACGCTGATTTTTTATCTGAATTTTCCCGAATTTTTCTGGCACTTTTTATATGGGGGAAAACTGAAATAGAAAAACAGCAGAAAACAGGAACTGTCACTGGGGTGCACTGAGTTAATAGGTTAGTGAAAATATGATCAAAAGTGTATGAAAGTGTATCTAGAACATAGCAATATCACACAAAACATGCATGGAGCAAGCAGAAATTATAGATACGTTTTGGACGTATCAGTTCTCCAATACCTGGCAGGTTCTTCAGGGACCTCACCCGGGCTATGACTTTGTACCTGTTCCTTATCTATGGGTTTTCACCACTTATACATCCCAAATGTATCTATAATTTCTACTTGTTCGATGCTCTTTTAGGTGACATTGATATGTGTTTTGCTACACTTTCATACCTTTTTACACATATTTGGAGTAACCTACTAACTCAATGCACCCAGTGCCAGTTTTTGTCTGCTGATGTCTGTAAATTGCACGTTTTCACCCATATTTTACAGATCCCAAAAATTCCAACAAAAAATATAAAAAATCAGCGCAACAGAAGCTTCCGGAATCACTGAAGGTGGGCCATAGGGGGCCAACCCATCCCAGGTGGCCAGGGGGCGCGAACCCACCCTACGACGAGCCAGCAGGGGGCCTGGGGGGAGGGACATCCCCCTGGTGCCCCACCTTCAGCCTATATTTACACCCCATTCCAGAAACCCTCGGAAGGATCCCCACATCGCGATATTCACCTCTGTTCTGCCACCGCCTCACTTCCAAGATTGGGAGCACCAGGAGATCTCTTCCCGGCACCCTGCCGGAGGGAAGATTGACCTCCGGGAGCGTCTCCACCAACACGGGTGCTTCCCGGATATGTGGTGAGTAGTCCTCCTTGGACCATGGTTCCATGACCAGTAGCTATGTGATGACTTTTCTCCAATATGGTTCTTCAACTCTTAGCCCTTGTGAGCTACCATACTTGATCAAGGCATCAATGTAATTTTTCTGCTGTTGCTATGTTGTGTTTGCTGGGATCCAATGTATTATGAGATTATGTTCATATCGTGATATATTATATATTTGGTTCGCCTTTTATATTTTGTTCTTGAGTAATTCTTCCATGTTCTCCGTTGCTTTTCAATTCTTTGGCCAAGTAGTAGATAGTAACTCCAAGAGGGAGCGTTTGTGCTTTATTGTGGGTTCATGCCCCCTGATGTCTAGCTTGAGTGAAAGAAACATGAGACTAGGGCATGTACTTTTTCCACCAGGGAGATAACAAAGGTGCTTGTAACCGCGGTTGCAAGGATTGTTTACCTTACACAAAGTTTGTTAATGCAGTTGTTTGTTTCTTTGGGTTTACACTTTGGATGGGGCTCGCAACTTAATAACAGTGAGATGTTCTGGATAGATATCTCAATGTGGATGATTAGTTAATAGATATAGTTGGATTTTGGTATACTTGTCTTGGTGTACTTCCCATACTTTTGAGCCTCTAACTTTCTTGCAACATAATTAGAATTGCGATGCGTTTATAATTATGTCAATTTCCCAGCTGTAATTTGTTCACCCAACTTAGTTGTTTTATCGTCTTTCGGGAGAGAGACATCACTAGTGAACATCATGGGACCCCGGTCCATATTTCCACCACTGTTTACACCTCAACCATTTACTGCTTTATTTATGTTCAGTTGCAATCAACACTACTATTTCCTTCCTGTGTTTGACCCTTGTTAAAAAAAAGGCTGGAGAAACTGACAACCTCTATGAACTCGTTGGGAGAAAATTTATTTGTTGTTGTGTGCAGGTCCACGTCAACTCCTAGATAGACAATTTCGAGTGCCATTACAACCTACTTGCAGAACTTGGAGTCCTATTAGAGACATAAAACTTGGTATCTTCACCGAGGAAAATTTACTGCTAGCTACATCTCAACCTTCCACTTGGGGTAACCAACAAGGGGCGAGAAACCATCGAGGAAATTTCTGGCGCCGTTGCCGGGCACTCCAATATTCAAGATAGGGGAGTTGCACACTATCTTTTACCTTTGCTTTTTAGTCTTTTTAGTTTACTTTTCATTTTTTGTATTAGAGTATTTTATCAAAAAAACCCAAGAAACTAGTATGTCTAGTTCCTTTACTTGCTAATCAATGTATAACTTCTTTGAAACCATATCTTATTGGCTTGGAGGATTCACTGAGAGGATCAACAAGAATATTACAAGGAATATCGCTTGTCTCAAAAAGGAATACACTTATGGGGACTAATACATAAATCGTATGAGTACACTAGAAACTTGAGCTCAATATATAATATATCTTTCTGCAGGGATGAATCTTGTTGCTTTATGAGACATAAACACCTTGCTTTCCAATGTGAGTACAATGATGGTGAAACCTTTCATCTTATGCTAAGGGAAATTACGATTTTATGATGCGGAACAAATAGAAGACTTTGTTGCTTCTAAGGGTGCCTATGAAATTACTTATTTTCTTGAAAATATTGATGATGCCCCTTAAAAATCTGAGAGCCTTGCTATACTTCAGTATATTTTTGAAAATTATTATATTACTGATTATCTTCAGAGAATCTCTCCCCCAAAGGAACTATCAGAGACTAATGCTTCGCAACACTCTATAAAAGAAGAAATTGCTGAAACTAGAAGCTCCTTGGATGAAAAAGAGGAGGAGAGTGAAGAAAAAAAGGAGGAAGAATGGAGCCATCCATGTCTACCTTCTAATGAGAGTAACTCTTTGACTCTTACTTTATAGGATGAACTAGCTATGTCACCCGCGCAATTGCGTGGCTAGTTTGTTCTATTGTTATCTCTATCATTAAAAATATGTGTAAATTTATATTACGTTTGGTGGTTATATATGTTATACTTTTATGAAGATACAAATTAGGAAAATTGTATTATCACATTTTAGTTATGGTAGTTAGGACTAATGATCCATATAGTTCAATTAGTTAAGTGAACTTCGTCTCCTCCTCGTTGCATTCATACCAATCTCATGGCCGTATATGCAGCCCTCCAGATGGGTTTGGATCTGCTCCTGGTCAGGAGTTTGTTGAGGAGGTTCGACGCACTTGTTTCTCTTTGGTTCACCCTAATCAGCACTCTGGTCACTTCACAATGGTGGCGGCTTTTGGTCATACTTCTTTCAAGTTGACGGAAGATTCGGCTGCGGTGGCTCTGGAATCCATCACTGGCGGCCGATGTGATGCACTCAAAGTCTCCACTTTACCTGATCATGTGTTCTGCTTCACGGTAGCCAATAACAAGGTTGGATTTCTTCTCACCGATCGACGTAAATTTGTCTCTCCACAGTTTACTGTTATTTTTATCACTGGAATTATGGAGGGCCTCAATGGAGCTATATGTTCAAGATCTGGTAGAAACAGTGCAAGGAAGAATGGACTCTTGTTAGTCCTACAAAGAAATGAGCTCAATCTGGGATGAATGCCCTACGTTCTCTCCCCAAGAAATCAGCGATGAAGGCTGGTCCATCTAAGTCTAAATCTATACGTTTTTCCACTATCATTGACTATGATGCTTGTAAGAGTTACAATATGCGAGTGCAACCGGAGGTACGTCACGAGTTTCTTGAGGCAGGTTACAAGTTGCTCTCTGATGAATGTCCGCTGCCGTCACTGCCGCTGGTGGTTCACCGGACTACAGTCGCTCCGATAATTCAATTTGGGACGGTTCCGGTTTCTCTTGGCCTATTAGCAGATCCCGAATCTTCTGGAACAGACAATGTGCAATGGGATCTCATTCCATCCTTGGATAATTGTGTCTCTCCACACGTGTCGGACCGGCTCATAACCGAATTCAGGATATCCCATCAATAGACGCCACTGGATTCGAATCAGGCTACCACATCAGCCGTGCCTGCCAAAGACGCTTTTGAAGCCATGGTGGATGACATGGTCGCCCGTATCATGACCTTCTCCATATGCAATATTCAGGGCCACCTGTCATCCGCCTTCCCTTCTACCTGGGTCTCCATGGCCTACAACCGTGTGGCCACTGTCGACGGGACTGCGATGCGATAGCACGTCAGGAAGGACGCGTCTGGAGACCTGTTCCCACACAACCGCGCATTGAGTCCACACCGGATTCATCACCTCTTATTGAGTCTCGCTCCACCTCCTCCTCCTTCCATATCACTTCAAGTGTCTCCACCGAGAAAACCCTCCCTTCCGATTCCACTTTGCCACCCCAAATCGACATCACTGCTCCGCCGAGAAACTATTGCCAATCCCATCCAGCTCCCATGGCGGTCTACGAGCTTGCGCCCTCCGCTTCCTGCCCGGCAGACACAACATCATCGATTGCGGTCCAACCCGTCTCCCGCGCAGCTTCGTCACAGCGGGCGTCAGGCCGGAGCGACACGATGAGGACTTCATGGTGGCCGAGGTTATGCCCCCACCTCCACCTGCAGAATTGGGGAAAACCAGAGAGGAAGTGGCAGACTTCCTTCAAGCCCGCGGCGTCATGGTTCACACCGTGCAACCTTGGTTCCTTGGCGTCGGGCTGTTCCAAGTTTGGAATACAGCTGTCAGGTACTCGCTCACCCAGCATGCCCCCTTCGATGTTGGTGGAGATAGATTTGTCTGGTTCTATAATCATGACCAAGGAGAAGGGTTTCGTGGTGCGGACGACTACCATACGGGCTGGCTTATGCCCATTAGGGTGCCGCTCGATTATTGGAACACCAAGAATATGTCAGAGGCAATTAACACTTTTGGAAAATTCCATTCTTGGAACTCTGAGGATCCCTATTTGGTTCGTTCCATGGTGCACACCTATTTTCCTTCAACTGCATTGGTGCCGCGGGATGTTGTGTTCGACGACTACGCTGAATGGGGAGGCAATCGGGTCAACTGGAATGCGTCTTGCTATGTGTTGGGAGCTAACTTGGCTAATCAGATGCCGCAAGATGAGGATCCCATTTCCCTCAATGGCAACCCTCACCCTCTGCCTGGACAGTTCGTACCTGACAACGTTCCCTGGGTTCTCCCTCCGTATCCGGCACTGGGTTGGAACGACGTCCCTGCACCTTTGCACAACAATGAGCCGGTGGAGCACAATGATCCCCCGGGCTGGGGGAATGCAGTGTGTGGAGAGGATGTGCACCCTGAGGAAGCTCAGCCAGAGCAACAGGATGCACCAGAACAAGATCAACAATCCATGGTCCTGGACCATCCTGAATTGTCGGAATCGGTCGAGCAGCCGGTCCTGGAGGTCATTCATGTTCAGGACGATGAAGAGCAGGTCCAGCAGCCACCTGTTGTGGAGGTGCCCATCCTGGCGCTGGTTCCATACATACAACCCCCTATTCCCCCACAACAAGTTTATGTGGGGATGATCAAAATTGTTGTTGGTCCGGAACTTCCTCCGGAGATGGTCTGGAACAAAGCCTTTTCCTGAACTCTGCACATTGCAGGTTCCCAAGAATCTGAAGCTCAGTCCGGTTCTGCCCCTCGTTTGCTCCAAGAGGTCCTGGAGCATGGCGTTTGATGAATACTCTTTGGAGCTCTCCATCTCATACATTGAAGATGATGAGATTTTTGAAACTGCTCCTTCCCAGCCTCTGTTGGAGCTCCCCAAGGAAATCACCTTCTCCAGCCCTCCTCTGGTGGCAGCGGCAAAAACATGGCGCAGAATAAGATCAGCTCCAATGGTGGACACCTCTGTCAGGAGCTTCACTCGCAGCACGGCCAAGCATGATGGTTTCAAGGCGGAAAACCTCACTGAACTCCCCATGTCTCCAAAAAGAAAGAAGCCCAGGACCAAGCCCATGACCATGGTGCTGCCAGCTCCAACACTAGATGAAGCCCAAGGCCCAACATGGGAGGAGGTACATGTGGTTCCCCCCACACCTATCAAGGTCATGTAGGTGATCGGCACCGAGATGCAGATTGATCCATCTCTGCTGACCAAGGAGCAGCTTATGGCGACTTCAACATCTACTGACGCACCAAATGCTGATGCTGATGTTTAGTTTTCCATTATGCTTCTGGGTTTGGTGAGCCCCCAAATTGGCCAGTTGTGTTACAGCTGGGCAGCCCTTTTTTGGCCCATGGTTATACTTTTGGTTGTGGATGTTACCTGTAATGTTTACAGTTATGTTTCTACCTTTCTACTTTGTTTTATATGGATCATATCTACTACTAGAGATTGGAATGTTCGAGGTCTTAATTCTGCTATGAGATAACGAGCTGTTCGAGAGAAGATTGAGGAAAGCCAATGTGTTGTTGTTTGCCTGCAAGAAACAAAGTGTGAAACCATTGACCACAACTTCATCCGGTCCTTTTGCCCCAGACGATTTTATCAATTTGTTGTTGTTCCCTCGAGGGGTGCATCTGGTGGAATTCTAACCATCTGGAATTCTAGCATTTTTTATGGACTGCTAGTGGATACAAAAGATTTTGGGCTGGTGATTTAATTCACCTCTACACATAATGCAGGATCTTGGACTTTGGTTAATGTATATGGCCCATGAGAGCAGCACAATAGGGACTTATTTGTGGATTGGATCTATCACCTGAATATTCCTTTTGATGCTAACTGGCTGCTGCTTGGGGATTTTAACTTCATTAGATCAATGGACAACAGGAAATTACCTAGGGGTGATGTGAATGATATGTTTATCTTCAATGAGATAATAGGAAACTTGGGACTTCTGGAACAACCTCTGAAAGGAAGGAGATTTACCTGGTCCAATATGCAGGATGGTCCTTTATTGGAACAGCTGGACTGGTTTTTCACATCTGCAAATTGGATTTCCACTTATCCTTCCTCACAAGTGCTTCCATTGGCCAAAACTTCTACTGATCATGTGCCATGTGTTGTGGTCATCAATACCACTATTCCAAAGGGAAATATTTTCAGATTTGAGAACTTCTGGGTGGAGATGGCTGGTTTCATGGACCCTGTCAAAAACTCTTGGGAGGTGCCCTCCAATAAATCTCACCCGGTGTCAATCTTAGTTAAAAAATTCAAGAGAATGAGAAGGGCTCTTAAGCATTGGAAGAAGAATTTCTCCACTACTAAAGTGTTGATATCCAAATGCAATAGGGTTATCTTCATTTTGGATTTTCTGGAAGACATTAGAAGGCTCACTTTTCCTGAGTCCAATTTCAAGAATATTGTTAAAGTGCATCTTGAGAAACTCCTTCACTGGCAACATCTGTACTGGAAGAAGAGATGCACACAAAGATATATCGAGGTGGGGGAGGAGAATTCCAAGTTTTTTCAAGCAATGCCTCTGGGAGGCATAGGAGGAATTCTAGTGCCTATCTTCAGTTGGCTGACGGTACTTCATGATCCAATCATGATATCCTTGCAGCTTCTTTCTAGTCTGCATTCAGAAACATGATGGGTGTGGCCAAGGGCAATGTCATGTCCTGTCATTTGAATGCTCTACATGTTCCTATGGAGGGACTGGAGCCCCTAGTGGCTCTTTTTGATAAAAAGGAGATGGATGACACAATCAAATTCAAGCCACCTAATAAATCTCCTGGACCGGATGGTTTCAATGGTAAATTCCTTCAGTCATGTTGGTCTCTCATATGTCCTAATTTTTACAACCTTGCTGAGGAATTCCATAGTGGAGATGCTGATCTGGAGGGTTTAAACAGTTCCTTTATCACCTTGATCTCCAAGAAAAATAATCCTAAAAATGTGAATGATTTTAGACCCATCTCACTTACTAGTGTGGGCATTAAATTTCTCACAAAAATGGCAGCAGATAGACTTCAGAAGGATATCAGAAGGTGTATTCATAAGAATTAGTATGGGTTTATCAAGGAAAGATCCATTCAGGACTGCATTGCCTAGACTCTGGAATACTTACATAAGTTCCATCAGTCCAAGAGACCTTTTATCTTGATCAAAATTGACTTTGAGAAAGCTTTTGATTCCGTTGAGCATGAAGCCATTCTGTAAATTCTGAAACACAAAGGCTTCCCTCTTAAATGGAGAGTGTGGATGCCACAGATCTTGGACAGTGGCTCCTCTTCTGTTCTGTTAAATGGCATCCCAGGTAGACAGTTCAAGTGCAAGAGAGGGGTCAGTTCAAGTGCTCAATTCTCTGATCTCCTCCATGCCCATTTACTTCCTCTCTTCCTTGCACATCCCTGCTGGAATCATCAAATAGCTTGAAAGGATTCAGAGATAGTGCCGTTGGAGAAAGTATGGCCAAGACTCATGTAAATCTCTGGTTTCTTGGGAGCTAGTTTGCAAACCAAAGAATAAAGGTGGACTGGGCATTCTCAACCTGCAGCTCCAAAATCAGTCCCTCCTGATGAAGCATCTGAACAAGTTCTATAATAAGGAGTATGTGCCTTGGGTTTCTTTGATCTGGAACACTTACTACCATCAAAGAGTTCCCCATGCAACTGAACTCTGTGGCTCTTTTTGGTGGAAAGATGTGGCCAAGAATATGGACAGTTTTGTGGTTGTTTCCAAGATAAAAATTGGGTCTGGGGAGACTGTGCTACTGTGGAATGACTTCTGGATTGATCACACCAATGTTTCTCTGGAACAGAAGTTTAGAAGGATGTTCTCCTTCTCAAAAGACCATCTCATCTCTGTGTAGGAGGCCTTGGCTTCTCCAAACCTCACAGTGCTTTTCAACTTACCACTCTCTGCCCAGGCTTTTCAAGAGTTGAATGAACTGCAGGATATCCTCCAGAATCATAGATCTAATGAAATCAAGGACTGCTGGACCTGGAGACTAGGCAACAAGGGACAGTACACTGCTAAGAAATTTTACACTATGGTGCATGCTCCTATTCAATCCAACCCTCTCCTAAATTGGATTTGGAAATCCTGCTGCACCCTCAAGATCAAGATTTTTGCCTGGCTGGTGATCATGCATCGTCTCAACACCAAAGATTTGATTCTAAGAAGACACTGGCATATTGAGGATGGTCCTGAATGTGTTTTATGTTTGACTCAACACCTGGAGACCAGAGATCATTTGTTCTTTCAATGCAATTTCAGTGCTAGAGTCTGGGCTTATCTTCAAGTCGTTTGGACAAAGAGTCCTTTCATAAACCCTTCTTTGTTGAAGTGGTGTTTACTACATGGTGGAACATCTGGCTGGTTAGGAATGCCAAATATTTCAAGCATGAAAGGCAATCTTTTGCCAAATGCAGAGTAGGCTTCCTTCATGACCACACATTGCTTAGTTATAGAATTAAGCCTAGATTTAAGGATGAGTTACTTAGATGGATAGACTTTCTGCCCCCTTGAAGGGGTATTTTCTTGAAGCTTTTGTTGTACATTTGTAAATATTATGGCTAAAGTAATAAAATGCTCGGGGTGCTTTACCCTTCAGCCTTAAAGCTTCAAAAAACTTTGGTTGTTAATTATTAATTTTGGATCACTTATAGTAGAGAGTTCATGGCAGTTTCGGTTGAGGGCTTCTCATGTCCTTGTATAGATCATGATGTTGTTTACGTGAGACCCAATGAATGCCTATTTACATATACTCTTCAACCTGATCTTTGATAATGTGGATTTATCATATTCAACTCTAAATTTCGACCTTGGAATATATAAAATACTAAGGAGGGCCCAAAAGAGATATATTCCTAATTTTTTACTAATAACTTATATAAAGAAGTATGGTTTCTAAAATAGTGGAAATTGTTTCACCAATTGGTGTTGTTGTATATAGCATAATACTATTGGATTTATAATATCACAGATAGCATAATTTGCCAAAAGTCTTGATCAGACAACTATAAGTCTAGTCGAAAACTAAACGAAACTAAACGAATGAGAAAAAAATCCAATAAGAATAAAAATCGGTAGATACATGGGTAGATTCCGCATAACGTATAAAATAGCATAAAAACGTGTTAATAGTGATTTACTCCATCCTTGAGAAGCACAATAGCCTAATTCAAAACACCGGTTCCTTAGTTCAAATTTTCTTATCTCACGGAACCCGTTTTAGGGGCATTGCTCTCAGTTTAGTAGGTATCGTCTGCATGTGAATTGATAGATTTTTATATGTAGTCTATGTGCATGCAAAGATAGTCTTTATTTCTTGGGATATTCAATTCAAATCTAGGGTGCACATGCTCCTGCGTGCTAAAATCGAATTTTACAAATTTAAAAAAATTGCCAAAAGATAATATGTGTTCATTGTCACAACCAAGTGGCACATGCATATTTTCAAGTGTAAAACTTAAGTGGTTTCACCTGTGCAAAAAAGGCAAATCAAACGCCAAACGTTGCCTTAAAATGTAGCAAAATGTCACACTTGATTTTTTTCACCACCGAAGCACAATCTCGCCTATGGCGTCAAAATTGCCATGCAAACTTGCCACACTAATACAAATATCCACAAAAAATTCAGATTTTTAAACTTCTTTACTATTGGTTTTGACTTGACTGTTTATTAGAGAGCACTCGCACACTAATACTTGTCCTTTCTTCTTTCCTTATACAATTTCCTATAATTTTCATTGTCTCTGTGTGATATTAGGAAACTATAATGAGCTATTTATTTCATTTCAAATAGGTGATGGGTTAGTAGGTGACATCAACTATGATGTAAGTGTATTTATCAATTGATGGATGTTCTTTATGTCTACCTTTAAATTTCCTACGTTAAAATTAGAGCCCATCATACAGTTAATCACACAAATTTTAGATTTTGATTCATACGCTTATATATTAACGGTGAAGGATAATATTTTCCCCTAATAATTCACTTTTACTACATTTCGTACGTAAATTTACCTTCATTGAAAATCTTTAAAATATATTTTAATTTTCTTCGGTGAAATAAATTAAATGGTACCAATTAAGTAACATAGAATTTGGGTCGGTAACATATGACAATTGCGCTTTATATTTTTTATGTTTGTAAATATTGTCGATGAAAAGACCTATTTATCTAGCAATACATAAGTGTCCTGTAAAAAGCATATTCTACGTGAACTCAACTCAGTTCAACTCAGTCTAAGTTTAGTTGAAGAAAAAAATAGCCTGCCTTGTTGTTGCAATGAATCATGTTCCATGCATGCACTTGTGGAAGACTAGGCATGTATTATTAGTAAACAAAATTAGAGTGAAAAGGGTTATTAGGACGTACTTGAGTTTTTAAGCACCTAATTACATGAGTAGCGTTAAACATCCAACATATTTGTGTAGAACGTTAAAAAAACACATTTGTGTAGCGTGTCCGGTTTTGACTCCAGCAGCGGTGATGGTGCAATCCATCATGTGACCGTGCCCTTTTTTATGTCTAGCGTTTAGCATGCATGAAAGACATATGGGTAGGACCAAAGACGTGTTGTACTATTTCCACATGACGTGCCAAATTGTGTGTACATAACTATATTTGTATGTAACGTTACTTCTAATAGATCTTAATCGTTAATATCGAAAATTGACGACCAAGATAATTCAATCTATGTGGCTAAACGCGATCACTTTTTTGTCTCTTGTTTTAATTATATAATAGATAGATGTTATATTGATGAGTGTTATGATCCTATAGATTCTTTTGAAATATTCCTTTTTGATGAAATTGATGTCTTCTATACTTATGGCCATGATGCCACTATGGATGATGCTTACGGAGATGAACTTTCTACTGTTCCTCATGCTAATAGTGATAGGATGCATTTATCTTATGTGCTTAAAGAAAATATTGAAAATTACACACGTGTGCTTGTAGGTCATGAACAAAATTATTTATGTGATAGTTATATTCATGATGTTGTTCATGATGCTACTGAAAATTATTTTGATAGAGGAAAGTTTGGTTGTAGAAAATTTAATGTTACAAAAACACGTCTCTTCATGTTGAAAGTTTTGAAGTTGTTCTTTTACCTTCCTATGCTTTTTACTTTGTGCTTTGATGATTTATTTATTTACAAGGTTCCTAAGCATAGGAAGTGGGTTAGCCTTAAATGTGTTTCATATTTGCTTCTTGATGTTCTCTTTTGCTTCAAATTCTTATTCTTATGAGAGCATCTTTTATCATCATCATGCCTAGCTAAAAGGCATAAAATAAAGCGCTTATATGGAGGCAACCCAAAATATTTATTTTCAAGCTTTGGGCCAACTTTTAGCCTCCGATTTGAAGAAAGTTCAAAAGTTGTGGCATGATGTCCAGAAACAGATTATGTCTGCTTGACGGAAAAATTAGCCAAAAATCACTAGTTCATATTTTTTATATGAATGTTTTGGAGTATGATCTATACAATTAGCTTTCTGGCGTCTATTCTGATTTGTTTTATTTGAGTTGAAGAAGTACCTCAAAATAATTATTTACTACCTGCTGGTCTATTTTCACAGATTCTGCCACGTTTTGCGTTTTCATCGTTTTGCAAATCTTAATCTTGATTTTTATTTGGAAAAACTTTTTTGGCAATCTTGAGAAACAATAGCTCTTCATGAAAATCTTTATTTTTAGTGGATAAAAGCTATTTTGTTATGGGTACTAACCACTCTAATCAGCTTATGATGAGTTTCCTATGAAGGGAGTTTAGAAGTATGTGATGGAAGATGATGAAATAAGATCTAGGAGTGTCAAACGCGCAAGCTGGGGATGTACCCATGCACCACCAAGAAATATCCAAGGAGACTCAAGAGTCTAAGCTTGGGGATGCTCCCGTGCATCCCCTTCTCCATCAATAATCATTAGTTTCTCCTTCTCCATGCTATATTTTTATCTATTCATGTGTTATGTGCTATGCTTGGAGCATCTCGGTCTTTACTTTTTAGTTTTTTTTAGCTTTGCTTGCTATTTATATCAAGTTGGACCCTAGCCTTCATTGTTTGGGAGAGAAACACGCTCCACTTCACCCTAGAACACAACATATGATTGCATGCTTATCTTTCTTTTTGTGTGTGTTCTTTATCTTTTCGTAGTTGCTGTCATGTTTAGCTCTTAGTATCTTTTTAAGAGATTTTATTTAGGTTGCTTTTGGAACTCTCTTGATTTATCATACTTACCTTGTTTATAGAGTTGGTTTGTTGCACTGAGTTGTGTGTCTTGCATGAGTAGGTAATTAAGGTTGTTATTATAAGTGTAGTACTAACTTGCAAAAGTTTTGAGGTATTTATTTGAGTAATGTTTGGAATTTTGGTGCGAAGATCTTGAGCCTATTATTGATAGGTGTCGTATTTTGGGAAATCCGTGATTATTTTCGAAAAGTACAAAAAATAGTTGAGAAGTCAACTACTAGATGGATCGCTAACCTCTGGAGGGGTTGGAATATAGAGAGTACCCTCACGTACCATGAGTCGAGGCCGCGCAAGGATAACCAAACCCCCATACACTCCTCCTCAGGGTACTTGTCTCTTTCTGAACTTCTTTATTAGATTAAGAGTTACGGATAATAAGTGAATGAGTTCTTCGGACTAATGGGAGTATTCGATTGTTGGCACTTCCACCTTCCATATTTTTCTACCCTCTTCGGTACCGTGCATTGTCCTTTCTCATCTTGAGAGTTGGTGCATACATCGCCCGTGCATCCAAACCCTTGGCATGGTATGCTTTTTCATCATAAACACCCTTATATCTTCCTCAAAACAGCCACCATACCTACCTATCAAGGCATTTCCATAGCATTTCCGAGATAAATTTCCATGCATCATCCACCATCTCATGAATTGATCTTCATGTCATACATATTTTTTCTTGATCGAGGAGCCGCATGCTATTTGGGTTTTTCCCTAATCGTTGCTACATGACGCAGTAGTATCATTGCATTTCCTGCTACAACGGCAGAGGCATACATTTGCATACATCATGATAGTTTTTAGTTTTTTTTTATGTTGAGTACTTCTTGTAAAGTGTGAAGATCTGGTTTATATTCTTTTAATATATAGAGTGTTGCGCTTAAAGTGAGGAAAAGATCTGAAAGAGGACAAATTAAAGATCCCAAAGAGGAAAAAGGAGAGATAAATAGAAAGATCCAAATAGGCCACAAAAGTACAAAAAAATAGAAAAAAAAGTGAGAAAGGGGCAACACTACTATTCCTTTTGAAAGATCCAAACTCGTACCCAATTGTCATATTTGTACTCCATAGAGATATTCATATCATTCATGCATAAATATGTGGGGATCCTTACACTACAGAACTTGGCTTGCATATTCCAAGGATGAGCGTCCTCAAATGATCTCTAGGTCTTCATGAGCAAGCAAGTTGGATGCACCCCACTAGTTCCATTGGACACCTTACCTTATATCATATGTGCATCCGTTGCATGTTAATCCCTACTCCTAATATCATATCTATCATTTGCCTTTCTCTTGCCTATGATTGTCCTCATTGATGTGAGCCTTTCAAACCTTTCTGTCTTCCTTCCCCATAATTTTTCTCTTTGCCATCCTAAGTGCCAACATATCTTGCTTGCACTCGTCCATTGCATGAGTGCTCAAAGTCGAAAGAGAGAGGATCAGTTTGACTTGTGCCTGACTTGTTTTCTGGGGACGAGTCAAAATAAGATTCTGAAGGAGACCATGTAGGAAGTTTTTAGTAGATTTAGTTCCAATTAAAATATAAAGTGATAGAGGCGAAGGTGTCCCGATGTTTCGATGAGATGGTGGAGATCGATTTTGGTGGAGTAGACTTTCACGACCCGACTACGAACGTGCGAAGACGTTGCGCCTTAGCAATCGCTAAACCAACTCCGAGAGGTTATTGATCCCGCGGATGCACGATCAACCTGACCACGAAGGTCAATTCCTGCAAGCAATCGAAGAACAAGCAAGAACTAAGAATTGCAATCTGGATATTGCGAATATAAGATGAAAGATTAACAGAAGTTGGGGTTCCAATGCGGTCTTGGCCTGGTCGGACGACACAAACGAAGAACTCGAAGTTGCGGCTATGGCTAACTTAAATCTAATTAAAACCCAAGTCTAAACGACGCCCTAAGGGCTGTATATATGGGGGAACAGAGGGGATTTTCGTGACCCCTTGGAGGTGGGGTCCGAAAACAACCCTAACTCGGTTTCCCCACACATACGGACTCTAAAAACAGCCTATAAGGTGGTATTTCGAAATTACATGGGCCCAGCCCAATATTAAGGTGACGCAGCACCTATAATTGCCCTTGGACGAAAATAATGAAGTGGCATCTCGCGTATTTCGTCCAAGACTTCATGCGCGCCTTATGGTGGCTTCAAAGTGCGATAATCACCACGGGAAGCTCCGCTGTCCTTTCCCGCGCGCGCACCTTCTTCTCCATGCTTGATCCCGCTCCAATGACCATCCTTCTTGTCCATGCTAGGTCCTTCATTCATAAGCAAAACAAAAGTATCTAATTTAGGCAGTATCATATGTTCATGAACAATAGAAGGATTCGCAAGAAACGAAAGTACCTGATAATTTAGTTGACGTGCACGAGCTCTAGTAACTGGTCCAATATGTGTAGTTGGTGAGGATATGGGTGTAACATTAGTAGGGATGTCCTCATCATCCTCCCCTTCTTGAATTGAAGTCGTCCTCGACGGAAGCTCATCATCTTCTCCCAAATAAGGCTTCAAATCTGCAATATTAAATGTGGGACTAACCCCAAAGGCTGCAGGTAGCTCAAGTTTATATGCATTATCATTAATTTTCTGCAAAACCTTAAAGGGACCATCAGCTCGAGGCATTAACTTAGACTTGCGCAAATCAGGAAACCTATCTTTACGTAGATGTAACCAAACAAGATCTCCGGGTTCAAACACAACATGCTTTCGACCCCTATCACCAGCAAGCTTGTATCTAGCATTCATGCGCTCAATGTTTTCTTTAGTTAACTCATGCAGTTTTAATATCAATTCAGCACGTTGCTTAGCATCAAAATTAACCTTCTCCGAAGATGGAAGAGGAAGCAAATCAATAGGTGCACGAGGTAGAAAACCATAAACAATCTCAAAAGGGCACATTTTAGTGGTAGAATGCAATGAACGATTATAAGCAAATTCAATATGAGGTAAACATTCTTCCCACAGTTTCAAGTTACTCTTTAAAACAGCCCTAAGCATAGTAGACAAAGTCCTATTGACTACTTCAGTTTGTCCATCAGTTTGGGGATGACATGTAGTACTAAAAAGTAGTTTAGTCCCCAACTTAGCCCATAAGCATCTCCAAAAATGGCTAAGAAACTTAGTATCACGATCCGAGACAATAGTATTGGGCACACCATGTAAGCGAATAATCTCACGAAAGAATAAATCAGCAACATTAGCAGCATCATCGCTTTTATGACATGGTATAAAATGTGCCATCTTAGAAAATCTATCCACGACAACAAATATGCTATCCCTCCCATTCTTTGTTCGAGGCAAGCCTAAAACAAAGTCCATGGATATGTCCTCCCACGGAACACTAGGTACAGGTAAAGGCATGTATAAACCATGAGGATTGAGTCGTGACTTAGCTTTTTGACATGTAGTGCAGCGAGCAACAAAACGCTCAACATCCCGTCTCATCTTTGGCCAAAAGAAATGTGTAGCAAGTACGTCCTCCGTCTTCTTCACGCCAAAGTGTCCCATTAATCCTCCTCCATGCGCCTCCTGCAACAACAAAAGACGAATAGAGCTAGCTGGAATGCATAGCTTGTTAGAACGGAACACAAATCCATCATTAAGCACAAACTTCTTCCATGTTCTACCCTCTCTACAATTCTGCAATACATCTTTAAATTCCGCATCATTTACGTATTGATCTTTGATTGTCTCTAAACCGAAAATCTTGAAGTCAAGTTGTGAAAGCATAGTATAACGACGAGACAAAGCATCAGCAATAATATTATCTTTCCCCTTCTTGTGTTTAATGACATAAGGGAAAGTCTCAATAAATTCAACCCACTTAGCATGTCTACGATTAAGTTTTGCTTGACTTCTTATGTGTTTCAAAGATTCATGATCAGAATGTATAACAAATTCTTTGGGCCATAAATAATGTTGCCAAGTTTCTAATGTCCGAACAAGAGCATATAATTCCTTATCATAAGTAGAATAGTTCAGACTAGGCCCACTCAATTTTTCAGAAAAGTAAGCAACAGGTTTAGCATCTTGTAATAACACACCTCCCAAACCAATCCCACTAGCATCGCATTCAAGCTCAAAAGTCTTATTAAAATCAGGAAGTTGGAGCAAAGGAGCATGTGTTAACTTATCTTTCAATACGGTGAAGGCTTCTTCCTGTGCGGTACCCCAAGTAAAAGGCACATCCTTGCGTGTAAGCTCATTGAGAGGTGCAGCAATGGTGCTGAAATCTCTCACAAAACGCCTATAGAATCCAGCGAGGCCAAGAAAACTCCTCACTTGTGTGACCGTTTTGGGCTGCGGCCAACTCTCAATCGCCTCGATCTTGGCTTTATCAACTTCAATTCCCTGCGGAGTAACAACATAGCCAAGAAACGATACTCGGTCGGTGCAAAAGGTGCACTTCCCAAGGTTACCAAACAAACGTGCATTACGTAGAGCAATAAAAACAGCACGTAAATGATCCAAATGTTCCTCCAAAGATTTGCTATAAATCAGTATATCATCAAAATAGACTACCACAAATCGTCCAATGAAAGCACGTAAAACCTCGTTCATTAATCTCATGAAAGTGCTAGGTGCATTAGTTAACCCAAAAGGCATGACTAACCACTCATATAATCCAAACTTAGTTTTAAATGCCGTTTTCCATTCATCTCCTAATTTCATGCGAATTTGATGGTATCCACTACGCAAATCAACTTTGGAAAACATGGTAGAGCCACTTAATTCATCAAGCATATCATCTAACCTAGGAATAGGATGACGATAACGAATAGTAATATTATTAATGGCTCGACAATCAACACACATACGCCATGTTCCATCCTTTTTAGGCACTAATATAACAGGAACAGCACAAGGACTAAGGGATTCACGTATGTAACCTTTGTCGAGTAGCTCTTGTACTTGACGCTGAATCTCCTTCGTCTCCTCCGGATTGGTACGGTATGGCGCACGGTTAGGCAGCGAAGCACCGGGAATTAAGTCAATCTGATGCTCAATCCCTCGAATAGGTGGTAATCCCGGTGGCACGTCTTGTGGAAAGACGTCAATAAACTCCTGCAAAAGGTCAGTGACAACAGGAGGCAAAGAAGGAGGCAATTCCTCAAATGAAAACAAAGCTTCTTTGCACACAAAAGCATAGCACACATATTGACTAACATCCAAATCCGAAATATCAACCTTAGTAGCAAGCAAAGTTGGACTAGTCAATTTAATTTCATTAGAAACAGCGGAAGAAGATTTGCTATTGGTCTTATGTTGTTGCTCAAATTCTTTAGCTGCTATCTCATTTTCACTCTTATTTTTCTCCTGTTTAGCTTTACTAGCTCTAGCAAGATCATCTTGCACAATTTGTTCAGGAGACATAGGAAGTAAAGCAATAGTTTTATCCTGATGAACCAGAGTAAACTGATTTGTCCTACCATGGTGTACAACATTCCTATCAAATTGCCATGGTCTACCAAGTAAAAGAGAGCATGCTTGCATGGGTACCACATCACAATCAACATAATCAGCATATGCGGCAATGCTAAAGTGCACACGAACAGAACGCGTTACCTTAATCTTACCACTATTGTTAAACCACTGAATATAGTACGGATGGGGGTGTGGTCTTGTGGTGAGAGATAGCTTCTCCACCAACTCCATGCTCGCCAAGTTGTTGCAACTCCCTCCGTCAATGATAATGCGAACCGAACGTTCTTTCACCACTCCCTTTGTGTGGAACAAATTATGCCTCTGGTTTTGCTCGTCCTTCGATACCTGCACACTTAACACACGTTGAGCAACCAAACTAGCA
Source organism: Bromus sterilis (assembly GCA_950022295.1). Lineage (NCBI taxonomy): Eukaryota > Viridiplantae > Streptophyta > Magnoliopsida > Poales > Poaceae > Bromus > Bromus sterilis. The sequence goes on along the minus strand of OX465596.1, from coordinate 261,829,243 downwards.
TATTTATCTGCATCATCAGGAGCCATATACTCTATATCACGAGCATCATCATGGGCACCCTGATCCTCATGAGCAATGAGAACTAAAGTCTCCTCATCATAGTCACTCGCTGACTCATACCCACCATCCGCCGTAATAATCATCACACGCTTGGAGGGACAGTCTTTTGCGAAGTGACCTCCACCTTGGCACCTGCGACATTTAATATCACGATCTCGTGCTTGCCCTGTGGACGCCATGGATGAAGAAGAACTCGCCGCGGGACCACTCTGTGCACCCTTGAATGGTGGCGCTGGCTGTGTCGGTGGCTCCCTGTAAGAATGAGCGGCTGAAGTAGATGGTGGTGCAGCAGGACGTGTGGATGTAGAAGCTCCACGCGATGTCCATGATGTATTTCGTCCTGCAGAAAAGTTAGGTCTCGTAGCGGCCTGTCGATCCTGCACTTCACGTTCAGCTTTACAAGCAAGATGAAACAAACGAGTGATAGTAGTAAAGTCCTTGTATTCTAGAATAGTTTGTATCTCCCTGTTTAAGCCACCCATAAAACGTGCAAGCATAGCTTCATTATCCTCTACTAGGCCGCATCTAATCAATCCAGTTTGTAATTCCTGATAATATTCCTCTACAGAATTTTTTCCTTGTCTCAAACGCTGTAATTTTTGTAACAAGTCACGTTGATAATAAGGAGGAACCCAGCGAGTACGCATAGCATCTTTTAAAGCAGCCCAAGTAGTTGGAATATTATTAGCATGCAATCTACAATGTTCGGACCACCAAATAGATGCAAATCCCGTGAATTCACAAACAGCAGCAGTAACACGTCTATTCTCAGGATATTGTAAACATGTAAAGGGTTGTTCAGTTTCTAACTCCCAAGTAAGATAAACATCAGGAATATATCTACCCTCAAATGGCTTAAGATTCAATTTAAGTTTAGGCACATGTTCATCATCGCGTACCTGAGGGGGTGGTTGGTGTCGACCGTGGCGAATGTTGGGACGTGGACGTCCAGCTGGCTGCTCATAGACCGCTTCCTGTTCCACCTCCTCCTCGTAATCACCCTCGTAGTAGTCGTCCTGGCCGACGTCAGAAGCAGCAGCAGCAGTAGCAGCAACTGCAGTAGCAGGAGGAGCACCAATACCAGCAGCTTGTCCTCGCGGCAACAGAATACGTCGTGCACGTGGTAGTGGCGGTGGCTGTGGCTGTGCTGAAGGTAGGCGTGCGATCAACTCAGTAAACTTGGCGTCTAGCTTGGTGTCGATCATCTTTTCCACGCCATCAATCGCCTCTGTAAACCTGTTATGGATGTCCTGCACCTGTTCAGACATCATACGTGCAAATTTATCATGTAGCTCCTTGTTTGTCATGTTCTCCCAATCGGGTGCATCCCGCTCCACTTCATCATGTGATCCTGTCATGGTTAGCAGAAATAGAAAACACACAGTAATATGATCCTACTTCTACTAATGGGATGTGGTGTGGTGGAAAGCACAAATCCGTCAAGCTTTTCTTTCGTTCTTACCGATTCTTACCTAGCAGCAGGTGGTGATGTACAACCAACGGGTCAAAACTCTCAGAGATATGGTAGAGCGATGGCCAGGAGGTGTCAAACGCACGATGTAGAATATATGTGGAGCTGTAGGAAGGCTGACAAGTATGGTAGAAAAAACTCAACAGTAATCAAAACAGAGATGCAAAGCTGAATAAACGCTCAACGTGGGTACTGTGCTGATCCTAGGCTAGACCGTACTAGAGACGCGAGCCTAAAACACCAACGAAAGCACGGCGCGGCACGTAATCAACTGAGAAGCATACTCTGAAATTTTTTTTTTCTCTTTTTTTTTTTTTTTTTTTTTTTTTTTGCGATGCGGGACTGCGGTGGCTGAAAAAGTGCGAAAAAGTCACTATGGTGGCGAATGTCTTAAAATGAGTTTCTGGACCTAAGGAACGTATGGGCACAAAATTTTTTTACCCCTGAAATTTTTGGCCTAAAAACTGCTCTGGAAAGCGTGCCAGACTTTTTTTTTTTTTTTTTTTTTTTTTTTTTTTTGGAAATCACCTCCCTTCTACGTACGACAAAAGTTTGGTGAAATCCGACTCTAATCAACTCAAACTATTCTGGCTACGGAGAGATCACAAACCGTACTGATGGTGGAACTCAACTCGGACTCGTGTAGCTCGTGGTGGTGTATATGGACTCGGATTGGCGGAACGTGGTGTATCTGGACTCGGATTACTACTGTGCGGTGGCGACGTGGCAAACTGTGATCAGAACTCGAAACTCTAAGGAAACTAGACGCTAAGATCAGCAACTTGACACAACGATGCAACCGTAAATTCAACAAAGCAAGTACTGAAAAGAAAACTGGACAATGGCTAGGACTGTCTTGGGACGTGATGATCTAACCCTAATTGTTTTTGGCTTTTTCGTGGACTGTAGGTATGAAGAACAGAACCAATCTAGACTATGAAAAACTGGTAAATCTCACCGAGCAACCTGGAAATCTGATACCACTTGATAGAGGCGAAGGTGTCCCGATGTTTCGATGAGATGGTGGAGATCGATTTTGGTGGAGTAGACTTTCACGACCCGACTACGAACGTGCGAAGACGTTGCGCCTTAGCAATCGCTAAACCAACTCCGAGAGCTTATTGATCCCGCGGATGCACGATCAACCTGACCACGAAGGTCAATTCCTGCAAGCAATCGAAGAACAAGCAAGAACTAAGAATTGCAATCTGGATATTGCGAATATAAGATGAAAGATTAACAGAAGTTGGGGTTCCAATGCGGTCTTGGCCTGGTCGGACGACACAAACGAAGAACTCGAAGTTGCGGCTATGGCTAACTTAAATCTAATTAAAACCCAAGTCTAAACGACGCCCTAAGGGCTGTATATATGGGGGAACAGAGGGGATTTTCGTGACCCCTTGGAGGTGGGGTCCGAAAACAACCCTAACTCGGTTTCCCCACACATACGGACTCTAAAAACAGCCTATAAGGTGGTATTTCGAAATTACATGGGCCCAGCCCAATATTAAGGTGACGCAGCACCTATAATTGCCCTTGGACGAAAATAATGAAGTGGCATCTCGCGTATTTCGTCCAAGACTTCATGCGCGCCTTATGGTGGCTTCAAAGTGCGATAATCACCACGGGAAGCTCCGCTGTCCTTTCCCGCGCGCGCACCTTCTTCTCCATGCTTGATCCCGCTCCAATGACCATCCTTCTTGTCCATGCTAGGTCCTTCATTCATAAGCAAAACAAAAGTATCTAATTTAGGCAGTATCATATGTTCATGAACAATAGAAGGATTCGCAAGAAACGAAAGTACCTGATAATTTAGTTGACGTGCACGAGCTCTAGTAACTGGTCCAATATGTGTAGTTGGTGAGGATATGGGTGTAACATTAGTAGGGATGTCCTCATCATAAAGTATTTTTATGCTCTAAACCAATCTCCCACTTCTTGCATGCAAACACCATTTGGAGACATTCGAGTCACGGAAAGCGATAGATCTTGCACCTTTATGTTCTTACTTTGCTAGTTTCAATACTAGATATAGACTCTTGCTTGTTATGTTCTTGACTTTAATTGCATATCTTAATTGCTTTACTTTGAAGTTCTTATATGTGTGTTAGCATGTCACAACGGAAATTATTTGTGTTATCATTTACCTACTGGAGGACGAGCAGGAATAAAGCTTGGGGATGTATGTCCCAACCGTATCTATAATTGTTGCTTGCTCCATTCTCTTTTAGGTAACATTGTTATGTGTTTTGCTACACTTTCATACCTTTTTACACATATTTGTACTAACCTACTAACTCACTGCACCCAGTGCCAGTTTTTATCTGCTGGTGTAAGTAAATTGCAGGTTTTTACACATATTTACAGAGCCCAAAAATTCCAACAAAAATATATAAAAAATCAGCATGAGAGAAGCTTCCGAAATCACCGAAGGAGGGCCAGAGGGGGGCCACCCCCTCCCAGGCGGCCGAGGGGCGTGACCCGACCTTAGGTCGCGCCAACAAAGCGTCTGGGGGAGGGGCCACCCCCTGGTGCCCCTCTTCGGCCTATATTTACACACAGTTCCAGAAACCCTTGGGAGGAACCCCGCATCGAGATTTTCACCTCTATTCCGCAGCCGCCTCGCTTCCAAGTTTGGGAGCACCAGGAGACTTCTTCCCGACACCGTGCCGGAGGAAGGATTGACCTCCGGGAGATTCTCCACCACCATGGGCGGTTCCCGGATGTGACGGTAGTAGTCCTCCTTGGAGCATAGGTCCATGACCAGTAGCTATGTGATGTATTCTCTCCAATCTTGTGCTTCAATTCTTAGCCCGTGTGAGTTTCCCTATATGATCAAGAAATATATGTATTTTTTCTCCTATTTCTATGATGTGTTTGCTGGGATCCGATGGATTATCATATTATGTTCGGATCGTGATAATTTATATATTTGGTTCTCCTTTTACATATACTTCTTTATTTCTTTTAAGTTGCAATCACCACTACTATTTCCCGCTTGTGTTTGATTCTTTGTAAAAAACAAGGTCGGAGAGATTGACAACCTCTCTGAACTCGTTGGGAGCAAAGTTATTTGTTGCTGTGTGCAGGTCCACGTCAACTCCTAGCTAGACAATTTCTAGCGTCGTTGCCACCTACTTGCAGAACTTGGAGTCCTACTAGAGACAGAAACCTTGGTACCTTCACTGAGGGAAATTTACTGCTAGCTACATCTGAACGTTCCACTTGGGGTAACCAACGAGGGGCGAGAAGCCATCAACCGTCCGCGGCTCAGGGACCAGGAGCCGACGTCGTTTAATGTATTAGTGATATATTATGTGATATTATTATTGTATTCTCTGGATTATTTTAGATGTATTATGTGATATTATTGTTGTATTCACTAGATTGTTTGAGATGTATTATTGTTGCAATTTTATTCAAGTTCATCAATATTTTTCTCCTTTTTGTCGGGGGTCGGATCTTCCTGGGGTAATATGATTCCGGGACGCGCACACGAAACACAATGAAGATCGTCGACGCTGGGACACGCTGGGATTTACCCAGGTTCGGGCCGTCCGGAGACTAAAATCCCTACTCCTGCTTGTTTGGATTGATACTATGGATGCTACAAATATGAGGGGCTCTTCCGAGATGGGTACGAGCTCCTGGTGGTAAAGTGATGTTGCTGATGATGCGTCCTTTGTTTTTCTAGCATCTTGGGCCTCCTTTTTATAGCTCAAGGGGTCACCATAAATGGCCTTGGTCGGTGTTGTTCTTCTAGAGTCGGGGGTGACGGGTGTCGCCGAAACGTTCCTTCTGGGAAGGGTGCGGGGCGAGGCGAAGCCACTCCTCCTGATTGGGCACGCCGGGCCTCGGCACTTACGAGCAATAGAACAGGGGAGAAGGTGCCGCTGTTGCCTTGTCCCTCAGACCAGGGTCAGTGCATTGAATGGCTCTTGCAATGTTTTGCATGTGGTAGGACCACCTTGTACCCTCCGCACCGCTTAAGGGAGAGGGTGGCGTTGCTTCTTCCGGTTTCCTGTTGTGAACTACTTTCTGGCAATACCTTGCTTGTACCAAGAGGCAGCCTTTCTCGGCGAGCTGTTGCAGGCTTCCGGGATGGGAGAGAGAACTCATGCTCCCCAATAGTATCTCCTGGGCCTGGCTGTGGCGTAGATCCTTCGTACGAGAGCCACGTCAGGTCTGATGGCCCGGGAAGCTGAAACATCCAGGATGTAGTCTTGGTAGTGTGAAGGTGTGGGATTCCGGGCCCTCCTAGGGGCGGAAACCGACACGAGTCGCAAGGAGCCTGAGGGGCAGGTTCTTGATGGCCGCCGCGGAAGCCGAGGGTCGCCACGACCAGACGCCCGAGGGGGGGTAATTGGGGGCAATTACCACATCCCACTAGGGGTGACGGGTACTTAACCCCATCCGCCTGTGGGTGAATCAGGCACCCCACAGTAGCTTCTTCTTCCGATCGACGGCGGTTGCACAGGCCATGGCTCCCAAACGTTGTGCTTATGAGGAGGCGGAAGATGACAACCCTCGAGCCGTCTGCGGGGGAGGAGTTCGCGGCCTTCGTGGATGAGGGACGGGTTGACGAGGCGGACGGATGGTGCCAGAGATTGGGGCTTCGATTGGAGTTCTTGTCCCTGCCATACGGGGGCGAAGGACTCACTAGAAGACTAGTTGTGGCCACGGCATGGGATGCCGTGGGCCAATGCCACCGGGTAGGATCCCTAATTCCCATGGCGAGCGCATCGGCTTCGAGTTCAGCGTCGAATTGACATCGGATTCTGGTAGGTGGCTCCCTCTTCCCAAGGTGTTCCGTGACGCAGTGCGGGGTGACGAGCCCCTGTACTTCCGCTTGCAGGTAGACGGATGTCCACAAGGGGCGGTGAAGGTGGAGACAAACCGGGCGACCACGGGAGATCTTCTCTTGCCACACGGGTGGAAGGTTTTCGCTCGTGGTCGCAAGCTGGAGTTTGGCGAGTTCATCTTGTTTCGCTACGACAGCGAGGACCTCTTGACGCTCAAGTGCTTCGACATGCACGGCGGGCATAAGGAGTGCTGTCCGGAAAGCACCAGCAGCGGCGCGACCTCGTCCAGGAACGAGGGTGATGACGCCTCCTCCGAGCAGCACAAGGGGGAGGACAACTCCAGCAGCGACAGCGGAGAGAGGATCCTAGAGGATATCAAGCCGGTGTCCCAGCTCGACTGAAGGCGTCCTCCGCATTTTTTCTTCTTCTCTTTCTTCTTTTTCTTGTAGTGGACCCGGAAAGAAAGGAAGCTCCAGTTTGTGAACCGTTCTCGAGAAAATGAGGTTGGCTGCTTATTTTGTGAACCGTTCTCAAGAAAACGAGTTTGGCTGCTTATTTTGTTTGGGCGTCTTTTCCTATAAAAAATGTGTCACCGCGGGGACATAAACAAGAGAGAAACAAGCGCCGTATACTACCCGCTGCCATGCGAGCTACAGGAAAGAACTTAGTCTGACAGGTTTCGCATGCCGGTTAGGTTACTTCTGAAAAGAAGACCGACCGGTAGGGTTGGTCTGAGTATCGTAAAGGTAAAACGTGCTAACACACACCGATTTAGCCCCCGGGGATTTTTTTGGTTGCATCCATAAACGTCGATTCGAAGATCACATCTTTCAAATGTGGCGTTGCCGGGAAACTGGTCATCCGACAACTTTATACCATCATGGATAAAACTTACGGAGAAGGTACTTCAAGAGGTGCTCGATGTTCCACGAGTTTCTCACATGGACTCCATCCTCGGTCTCAAGGTGGACGAATCCGGGCCGGGAGACTTGGACTATCCGAAAAGGGCCTTCCCACTTTGGAGACAGCTTTTTTAGACCCCTCCCGGAATGTAGCCGACGGAGGACAAGGTCGCCTTGCTCAAGTTCTCGGTAGCGGACGTGGCGGCTATGATAGCGGTGTAGTCCTTGCTGGTACCGCGTAGCGCGTGTAGCAGCCCGAGTACGTACTTCCTCGGCAACGATGACATCTCCTTGTCGGAATTGCTGCTGCTCGGCCTCATCGAAGGCGCGAACTTAGGGAGATCCGTATCTGAGTTCTATGGGGAGCATCGCCTCTGCTCCGTAAACGAGAGCAAAGGGCGTCTCATTTTTTTCTCTGTTGGGTGTGGTCCGGATTGTTCATAGAAAAGTTGGGTGCTCATCCACCCACCACTTTCCACACTTCTCGAGCTGTTGGAAGGTACGGGTCTGGAGACCTCAGAGTACTTCTGAATTGGATCTCTCTGCCGGGCCGTTGCTCCTCGGATGAGCCACTGAAGTGAAACACACTGAGGTGCCCATTTGCTAGCAGTACTCGAGGAAGGTCTGACTTGTGAACTGTGTGCCGTTGTCCATGATGACCCGGTTAGGGACTCCGAAAAGGCATACCAGGCTTTTGATGAACTTGATGGTGGACTGCACCGTGACCTTGCAGACTGGTTCCACCTCGGGCCACTTGGTTAACTTGTCTATGGCGACCTAGAGGAACTCATAGCCCCCAGTAGCATGGGGGAATGGGCCCAGGATGTCCAATCCTCAGACCACAAAGGTCCATGAAAGAGGGATGGTCTGGAGTGCTTGTGCCAGTTGATGAACGGCCTTCGCGTGGAACTGACAGGCATCGCAGGTGTTGACAAGATCCGTGGCGTCGTTCAAGGCGGTGGGCCAATAGAACCCTTGTCGGAAAGCCTTGCCAACCATAGCCCGGGAGCCGATGTGGGCGCCGCATGTTCCTTCGTGGATGTCTCGGAGGAGCTTCTTGCCTTCATCTGCGGGGATGCATAGCAACTTCACACAATTGGGATGCCTGCGGTAAAGGGCTCCATCGAGTAAGAGATACATCGATGACTGGCGAGCAACCCTCTCGGCATCCTTCCGGTTGCTTGGCAGCTCTCCATTCTTCAGGTAGTCCAGGATGTCAGCGCCCCAACCCAGGGTTACAGGTCTAACAGTGAAAACTTGGTGCTTGTTAGGGACGAACGAGGGAAGCTCTCCGAGAAACTGTCCCTTGGTCTCGATCTTCTGCTTCTTGGTCTTTGGCCGCATGGATTCGGCTAAGGGTTTGAGTAAACGCTCAACGAACACCACTGGCGGCACCCTCTCCTTCCAGGCAGCGATCTTGGTAGTTCGTCCGCAATACTGTTCTTGGACCTTGGGATAGGCTCCATCCCTAGGCCATGGAAGTATTTTTCTAGCTTGCAGACTTCGTCGACGTATGTCTGCATCTGAGGGCATCCGTAGTTATCCCTGACTTGATTAACCACCAATTGGGAGTCGCCAATTACTATGAGCCTTTTGATTCCGAGACCCATGGCGGCTCTCAAACCGGCGAGCAACCCTTCACACTCTGTTGTGTTGTTGGTGGAGGCCCCTCCCTCAAATAGCATCTGCATAGCATACTTAAAAACTTCTCCAGTGGGAGAAACCAGGAAAACGCCGGCCCGGGCTCCCTGCAAAGAGAAGGATCCATCAAAGTACAGGGTCGACTCATTGTTGTCATCAGTGCCGGGAAGCAAAGTTGCTTCCCGGAGGTCTTCGTCATCTTCTGGAGTCGGAGTCCATTCAGTCAAAAAATCAGCTAGTACCTTACCCTTGATGATGGAGGAGTTGACGAACGTGAGGTCGAAGTCGGAAAGCTCCAGAGCCTATTCCACGATCCGTCAAGTGGCTTCTCAGTTTCTCAGGATACGCTCGAGTGGGAAACTGGTCACCACTCGGATTGGATGCGCCTGGAAATAGTGTTAGTGCTTCCGGGAAGCTATGAGCACTCCGAGAAGTATCTTCCGGATCTACGGGTACCAGCGTCTTGCGTCCCGGAGGACGGTGCTGATGAAGTAGACTGGCTTCTGGGTTGTCCTCCTGATAGGACCCTTGGCCCCGTGGGCTCCGGTTGCAGGAGATGATTCATCTGGCTTCCTTGCTGCGGGTGGGGCTCCACCGTTTTCTTCTTCTAGATCGCGCTCGACCACCAATACTCCTCTTAACACCTGAGATGTTGTCGACATGTACAACAACAGGGGTTTGCGCAGGCGAGGTTCCACTAAGTTGTGTGCTGATGCGAGGTACTTCTTGAGGTCTTGAAAAGCGGCTTCAGCTTCAGGGGTCCATTCGAGGGGACCGGATTTCTTCAGGAGCTTGAAGAACGGAAGTGCTCTTTTGGATAATTGGCAGATGAATCTCCCAAGTGTTGTAATGCACCCATTCAAGCTCTGGACATGCTTGAAGCATTTCAGGGCCTGCATTAGCTCGATCGCTTTGATCTTGTCGGGGTTGACTTCGATGTCACGGTGGGACACCAAAAACCCGAGGAGCTTGCTGGAAGGCACGCCGAAAACACACTTCTCCGTATTCAGCTTCAGTTGCATCTTGTCGAGATTGCGAAATGTCTCACGCAGGTCCTCAATAAGAGTGTCTTCTTCTTTGGTCATGACCATGGTTTCATCCATATAGGCCTCAACATTGCTGTGTAGTTGCGGCCCGAGGCCGGTGTGGATGGATCTATGGAAGGTGGAACCTGCATTCTTCAAACCAAAGGGCATACATATGTGGAAATATGTGCCGCAAGGGTTGATGAACGTGGTTTTCTCTTCATTTTCGACAGCCATCTTGATCTGGTGGTATCCGGCGTATGCATCCAGGAAAGACAATCGAGAACACTCTGTTGTTGAGTCCACGATTTGATCAATGCGGGGGAGAGGGAAAGGATATTTCGGGCAGGCGTCATTGACAGGGCCGTAGTCAATGCACAGTCTCTTGTTCCCGTTCTCCTTGGGGACGACAACGGGGGTTGGCTAACCAAGTGGGGTGTCTGATCTCCCGGATGAACCCGGCCTTGAGCAGCTTCTGGATCTCTTCTGCTATGAACTCTTGGTGATCCGGTGCTTGACAACGGACCTTTTGCTTCACAGGCTTGGCGCCCACCTTGACTGCTATCTTTTGCTCGATCACCTCCCTAGGAACTCCGGGAAGATCAGAGGGATCCCATGCGAAGATGCTGGCGTGTTCGCGGAGGAAGGCGACAAGCGCGCTTTCCTATCTGGGGAGAGGTTAGCACCGATAAACACGATGCGACTTCCATCCTCCTAGATAAGAACTTTCTTCGACACCGCCGCCGGAGCGATCTAGCTGGGCTCCGTTTTCTTGATCATGTGCCGGACGGGGTCCTCTGCGGGGCGTGGACGTCCTCCAAGATGCCTGTTGCCTGTTGGGGCGCCCGAAACCATGGGTTCCATTCTTCTGTCTTCGCTGGCAGGGCTTCCGAGAAGCGGGGTGTTGTCCCTGAGAACATGCACGTCGCTCGGAAGCGGTGCCTTCCCGGCCAACCTTGCAGCAGCGACCTTATTTGCTTCCTCTTGGACACAACGTAGAGCTTCCCGCATGTTGCCGGATAGGGTGACGACGCCTCGGGGCCCCGGGATCTTGTCGAGGTTCTAGAGCACATGAAGCACAAAAGCGAACCTCCTAATGAACTACCGCCCGAACAGTCCGTTATACAAAAGAGGCAATTCCGTGACATCGAAGGCGAGAATCTCCGTCCGGAAATTGGCGGGATCCCCGAGGGTAACGTGAAGTAAAATTTTCCCAAGCGGCTGGACCTCCCTCCCACTGACTCCGCGAAAGTAGCGGACGGGAGGAGGTGACTTCTCGAAATCTGCATCTTCTCGAAAGCGCGGGCGGAAATCAGGTTGATGTCGGACCCGGTGTCGTACATCATCTTGCTGACCTTGATGTTGCTGATTGTTGGAGAGAGGAGCGTGGGCGGAAAGTCGTCCCTGTCGTTCGGAAGGGTAGCAGGGTGGTCGCCGATGTCCGCTACAATATGGATGTTGGCCCAACGGGAAACCCGAGGGCCCTCTGGCGGGGACTGGACCGCGAGGACCTGTCTCACGGCTTTGTGGTATTGACGATTGGAGGCGCACGCGGATGCTCCCCCGTGGATGTAACCGAGGAAATCCACACCAGCCTGGAAGTCGTCACCTGCTTCATCTCCGGATTCCCCCTCTCCGAAAACATCACCGCCAGTAGGTGGCCTTCTTTGATATGAGCAGGATGATGGAGGTTGAGATATGCGCTGGACGGAGGAGGCAAAGATGGACAGGATTCTCGACATCGGACGTCCGACCCAATTCGGACGTCCGACATCAGCGACGAGGACGGCGACCCCCGAGTACAGAACCGATGTGAAAATAGCCAGAAGTCCGAAACGATTCGGACATCCGACACATCGGACGTCCGAAACTGCCAGCGGGCAGATCTGACGGGCTACGACCCATGTATCCCTAGTTTTATCCCCTAGCTTATAAATAGAACACCCCCTACGAGTTTTAGGGTTAGCTTAAGTTTAGACAAGAATTTTAGGGTTAAGAGTTGTATCTCTTGGTGAAGCTTCCCACCGGGGTTGGCGATGCCGTTTATCCAATAAAGATTGCCACGGAGGCTCTTGTGTTCATCAAGGATTGTCGTGTTTTGGTTTGAGGCGTGGTAATCTCCGTCATGTTGCTTGCTGGATTCGTTCCTCTTCTTCAGGTTGCGTTCATCGCGTGATTGGAAGGATTTCTATCCAGGTTGCTCGCTGTGAAAGATCGGGACACACTTTAGAGGATTCCCTCGGTGTTCGTCTCATCAGATGTGTCAGTCCATATCATGTGGTATCAGGTTTTCGGGTTGATCACGGAGAGGTTGTGTTGATCATCGCATCTAGATCGGTTTTGTTGGGAGGAGTTTGCTTGGAGGATTTCTCGTTCAGATTGATTTGATTGGAGGAGATTGTGCATAGAGGCTGCAGATTGCTGTTGTGTTTGTGCAGATTTGTTTCCGCTGGATTGAATTGCGAGGAGATTGCTAGAGGTTGAAGAGAAGAAATCCGTAATTGGATTTGGCTGTCAGGAGTCCCGAAAATATATAGGAGCAGAATCCGCATCCGTGCTCCAAATAAGGCGTGTAAGCACAAATTTGAAAGGATATCTTGTTTGCTTTCCAAATTGTATGGCCGCCACTCCCGATTCGCAGCGGTTGAGCCGTGAACGTACAAAAAATACTGCGGTTGGTCATGCTGATGCAGGGTTGGAAGCTATGTCAAAAAATTTGCAAGTGTTATCGGAGACTGAGTGTCACAACCCCAAGTTAGGTATGTGCTAGAATAGCAAGTCACTTTGCATCATGATAAAAATTTCAAAAGAAATTGAAATGCGAGAGAAAATCCCCCCAGATGAATTTAATTCAAATGGCCAGATAAAAATTGCTTCCAAAAATTCCTCTGGTATTTTTGAAAAGTCTTATAAATATGCATGATCACATATAAAGTGAAGTGGGTCCCACTGCATGCTCCAAGATTTCTCAACAATACCATAAGTGCCTTGGAAATTAAATAATACCCCTATTTTATTTGAAATTCAAATTAATTGAATTTCAAAAATCTCCAAAACTTGTGAGTGGCTAGCTATATGTCTATTAAGCCCACATAAAAGATTTGAATATTTTATAAAATACTTTGCTTTTTTATCCAGCGAAAAACACAAGCCATAAAAAAAACCGGAAACAATTACAGAAGAAAAAGGAAAACAAAAGTGAGCCCACCTACTTGGGCCTCGGGCCCAACTTATCCCTCCCCAACCCAAGCCCATCTGGGGGCTTGTCGTCTTCCCCCGCGCGTGGCAAGAAGCTCGGTGGCACATCCCCCCTAGACCCTCCCATGCTCTCTCCTCGCGCCACGGAGGTCTCCAGAAGCCCCCGCTTCTTTCCCCCCTAACCTCGGCTCCTCCCGACCCCTTCTTCTCCATGTCCTGCGTGCTGCTGCTCCGGCCGCCGCCATGGTTGAAGCTGTCGTGCTCTGGAGCACGACAGTGACCCCCCGTTGGCTCCACTAGACGCGGGAGCGCGCGAGGCACGCTCCAGTGCTCTCCCCGTGGTCCCCCGTGCCCTGCAGAAGGATTCCGGTGAGGCACCGCCGTCTAGAAGCCGCCGGCGTTGAGCCCCTCCATTAGAACCACTAAACCCGAGCTTAACCACCCCTTTGGGTCACTGACAGTGGGCCCGACACCACTAATTAAACCGCTGTTTAATTTAACCACGGGGGTTAACCCCCTGAGCCACTGACAGGGCTGGCCCACTGGTCAGCCCCCCCTGCGTCATGCTGACGTCCTTATGATGCAATAAACTGTTAAACGATTTAATTAAATCCAGAAAAGTCAGAAAAAGCTTTAAACTTTGGAAATTCATAACTAATTCATTTTAACTCCAAATTGTACAAATAATATGTCTAAAATTATCGGAATAATGCAAGGATTCTAAATATGGACTTTGTTTTCATGTCTGACCAATTTAAATTTGGTGAACAGTGGAAAAAATCCATATGCATTTAATTTGAATTCAAATTTTGAGTGAATTTGCAAATGATTTTGCAACACACTTCTTTTAAATGGTTTCACCGCCACATCAGAGACATTACCTCAACTATACCACATCACTTCATGCTCAACCATTTCAAAAGAACATTCATGGATTCAAGTGCATTTGGAATTCATCGATAAATCAAATGGAGTTTGAATTTGCAAATCAAATGCAATACACTCCATTTAAATGGAATTGAAAACACATCAGCACCCCTTACACCATGTTATAACCTTTGATCATGTGCTTGAGTATTGCATTCATATTGATTGCTACTTCATGCTTTGTTTGTCCGGATAGAAGTGAAGCCGGAACCGGAGGTCACCCCCTTCGTTGAAGACCCCGTGACTGAACCTCGTTAGCAAGGCAAGCAAAAACCCATTGATCATGTCGATAAAATCCCACTTCCCTCTCAGTCTCGCTTATGCATTGTTTAGGATGATCACCATGATAACGTTTCTACCGCATAGTTGAACCCATATCCTTTGCATGACCTATCATTTTGTCACAGTATTAAGCAAACCACAATCCTAGAAGATGTAGGAGTTGGTTGATAGCATGTGACCCCTGCAACTGTTACTTCTTATTGCATGCTTAGAGTTACATTGAGGTTACTCTTTTGTGAGTCGGGATGGTAGTGATCATGATGATGATGGTGGAAATGTGTTGGTGAATCTACCCTAATACAAGGTGAACGATGAGAGGCTGTGTAGGAGTACACAGTGGGTTGTCTCGTTGAACACCGCCCTAAGCCCGAGTTCTTGTGTGGTGATCCAAGACGAAGAGTACTACCACATGTTGGGCAAATGGACCCCCGCTCAACCTACTAACTCACCCCTTCTCAGTTCAATGAGTCGCTATAGTTCGGAGTTCTGGTAGGTCTGTGGAACGGTCTGCGAAGTGGAAGAACGGCTATTCAGACCGGCTTGGGACCCTGCACACATCTTCTGGGACCACATCGGTAAATCGGCCGGGTTCACGATGTGGATTCCAGCCCAGATAGGTGTCTCCATTGTATTTGAGTTGGCTGTGAGGTAAAAGTTGTGGAAATTATCCTCGCCGACACCCGCTTGAAGGGTGACGAGATCCCGACGGTAACTGATCGTTTCATGTGTGTAGCAGTACACCCCTGCAGGGTTAACAAACTATACGAATAGCCGCGTCCGCGGTAAGGGACTACTTGGAAAGCTGTGCTCGATTATTAGACAACTTGAACTGGATACTTATAAAACTTGGCAAGATAAGCGTGAGTGCTATGGCGTGCTTTCTCGTGGGGATGTCGAGGAAGGCACCATAGTGGTGTAATTGGTTGGAGATGTAGTGGACTCGTATACGCTTCTTACCTCAAGTCTGGTACTCGTAGTTTAGGACTAGCCAAGTCAAAGCTGGCACTTCTACAATTGAAACCCACCTCCCTTTACCTTGATACATGTGCATGAGTAGTATAGTTCCTACGTAAGTCTTGCTGAGTACGAATTTGTACTCACGTTAGCTTATTCTATGTTTTAGATGAACCCCCCTGACCCCGAAGGTGGATTCTTCCTGGGGCTTGACGACTGATCAAACTAGTGTAGTTCCAGTCAGACGACTGGTCCCTCCTGGAAGGGCATGTTTATAGATAAGGCTTCTCTAAGCCATTTGTTAAACTTGTTTGTACTCAGACCTACTTTGCTTTCGCATGTTTGATGTAATGTTGGATCACAGACTTATGATCTCTGTGTGCACTCTTTAAGAGTTATCAATAAAGTGGTACACTTTGTAGAGAATTGCAATGGTACCTGCTGTTCATACTAGACATGTGTGTTGCGTGTATGATTATAGCATGCATGTCTTAGTATGGGTTTTTGAGACCTTAGTTGTGATCTGGCTGGCGGTCTTTTATGCACCAAGTGGCCCTTGGATGTGCGCAGCTTGGGGCATCGCGATGTGATTGCTCGTGACTCTGTCACGGTTACACTTTGATGTATGATCGAGCCCGCCCTAGACCCCGATTAAGTGATCGGGCTGGAGTAAGTCTATGTAAGGGTTATAATACAATCGAGAGTATGGTTGAGGCAACTAGTCTACGAATATGGGAGTTCACCACCCATATTATTTAGACTTGTGTGCGGACGATGAGGACCCTTTTCAGTTGACCATCCGGCCTGGATGGGATGCCCCTCACGTTCGATGCTTTCCGAGAGCGTTCTGTGCTTGGCCTTGTCTGCTTAGACAAGAGGGTACGGCTCTCGGCTCTCCATATGATTGTGTTGTAACGGGACTTGCATACGCTAACCCCGGGTCTCGACAGACTTGGTATCAGAGCAGGACTGTCTGTAGGATTATTCAACCCTTGGTCGCAGTCGAGTCTAGCATTCTATAGTTATATAGTTACTCTGGGTATAATGGGACCAAAGTAAGGCTTCTTTTTCCTCCTTACCCTCATCGTTCTGAGTTCTGAGTCACCCTCATCTTATTCTACGGGAAGATAGGACTAGGCTCATCTATGTCTTACTAGAACATCTCGTTGATTGCCTCCTTATAGCCGTAGGATTGTTGTGGTTGTCTAGAGTCTTCGTGTTTTGAGTTCCTTGAAGAAGTTATGTCCAATTTCTTCGAGGTTGTTTCATTTTCCATCCCAGTGTAGCCGTTATGCTTCCGGATTTGTTCCGTGTTTCTTTGAGTCATTGCCTTCGCATTATTATCTTTTCCGCCTAAATCATATCCTTTTATCCTTGCCTCCATCGTACAACCTGTTCTGATTGTTGATTTTTATCACACAGGATGTCAGGTGGAACTCGTAGTGCTGTTCTTCGGAATCGAGAACGTGATCGGAATCGAAATGATGATGAACATCCACCACCGCCTTCTGTGACGGAAATCATGATGGAAGCTGAGCGGAATAGACGTGATGAAACACGCCTTCTGGAGCTCATCGCGCAGAATACCGCCCACCATCGTAATGTGGTGGTCAGCATTCAGGACTTCATCTTCCTCAAGCCACCGGTATTCCGATGTTCTTCTGAGCCCCTCGAAGCTGATGATTGGCTCCTTCCATCGAGCGTAAGATTGATACATCACATGTTGCTCCCGATGACCGAGTTATTTCGCGGTATACTTCTTGGAAGGTGCTGCTCTTCAGCGGTGGGAGAACTATGTTGCAATGCAGCCAGATGGTCACGTAGTGACTTGGCAGGAGTTCTGTGTTGCCTTTCGAGGGTACCACTTTCTGGATGAGTTGATGGAACGCAAGAAGGAAGAGTTCTGCAATCTGAATCAAGGAGAGATGTCCATTCATGAGTATGTGAGGGAGTTCAACCGTCTTGATCGTTATGCCCAAGATGAGATCACCACCGATGCCAGAAAGCAGGCAAGGTTCCACAAGGGACTTAGCCCCATCCTTCGTCATGATCTCAACCTCCTTGAGTTTGCCACCTTTGAGGATTTAGTGAACAGATCCTTCAGAGCTGAGCATGGCAATGAAGTTTTCGAGAAGTCTCGCAAGCATGCTCTTGAGCTTGCCCCTTCTTCCAGTTCACGCCCTCAGAAGCACATGATCTGGATTCCTAACAGTTTGTTCCACCAAAACAACCCACCGAGGCCATCTTGTTCCGCCTCGTCCACCAGATCCACCAAACAACCCATCTCCCCGCACTATCTTTGGAGCCTTCTTCAGATGTGGCCATCCTGGTCACTATTCTCGTGAGTGCCCCATAAATCAGAATGCTCCACCCCATGCCAAAGGAAAACCCAATGTTCGTGCCAAGCCACCCCCGAAGGTTTCCACCGCCAAACCTTCCACTTCCGCAAATTCGGGACGTGTGAACCAAATCTCAGCTGAGTAAACTGATGGTACTTCTGACATCATTCTTGGTACGCTCCCAGTCAATTATGTTCCCACTTCTGTCCTTTTAACAATAGTTCATGGCTCCTTTTGAACTGCTCTATGGACGACGATGTCGAACACCCCTAAACTGGTCAGAAACCGGTGATAGACATTTCTTTGGACCGGATATGATCATGGAAGAAGAAGAGAAAGTTCGCATTGTTCATGATCAATTGAAAGCAGCCCAGTCTCGTCAGAAAAGCTGGTATGATCGTCATCATAGGCAAGAAAGCTACAATCTGGACGAGAAGGCTTACCTTCGGGATACTCCTCTGAAGGGAACCCAACGATTCGGTATCAAAGGCAAGTTGGCCCCACGTTACATTGGACCTTTCCGCATTCTTTCTAAATGTGGAGAAGTTTCCTACCAACTTGAACTACCCCCGCACCTTTCCCGAGTACATGATGTATTCCATGTGTCACAACTCAGGCGTTGCTTCAAGGACCCCATCCCTGAAGTCGACCATGAAATGCTTGATCTCCAAGATGACCTTTCTTATCGAGAGTACCCTGTTCGTATTCTTGATTCAGCAGAGCGTGTCACTCGTCGTCAGAAGATTAAGTTTCTGAAAGTGCAATGGTCACACCACTCTGAGAAAGAAGCCACGTGGGAAAGAGAAGACCGTCTCAGTGCCGAGTACCCCCTCCTTCGTCCCGCAGACTTCTGAATATCGGGACGATATTCTTTTGAGTGGGGGCGAGTTGTCACAACCCCAAGTTAGGTATGTGCTAGAATAGCAAGTAACTTTGCATCATGATAAAAATTTCAAAAGAAATTGAAATGGAAAGAAAAACCCCCCAGATGAATTTAATTCAAATGGCTAGATAAAAATTGCTTCCAAAAATTTCTCTGGTATTTTTGAAAAGTCTTATAAATATGCATGATCACATATAAAGTGAAGTGGGTCCCACTGCATGCTCCAAGATTTCTCAACAATACCATAAGTGCCTTGGAAATTAAATAATACCCCTATTTGATTTGAAATTCAAATTAATTGAATTTCAAAAATCTCCAAAACTTTTGCGTGGCTAGATATATGTCTACTAAGCCCACATAAAAGATTTGAAGATTTTATAAAATGCTTTGCTATTTTATCCAGAGAAAAACACAAGCCAGAAAAAGAAAAACCGGCGTCAAGGGGCTCGGTGGAGTAACTGAAAACCGGGGGATGAAGCCGGATGAAGTCGTTCAGAGACACCAGCTCATTGCGCTGCTGAGTGGTGTTGTGTGCGATGACTTCCAGCAGGTGGTGAGAGTCACGGCGGTTCCTCTCGACCTCCATCAGAACTTGGGCCATCGTGGGTGGGGGTGGAAGGTTGCCTTCCTCCTGGTCATTCGCACGACCTTGGTTACGACCAATCTGGCCACGTGTTCCTTGAGACATCCTGAGGTGGAAAAACCAAAGTCAAACAGAGTTGATTGAAGAGTTTAATCAAGGTATTGAAGTACTGGAAGGATTACAAAGTAAAGGAATTAATCATCTTGACAACATGGTGATAAAAGCATACAAGCCATATATTCACAAGCTGTCATACAAACCATACATCGTTTTAGTACAAGCACTAAGCTAATACAAACGTGATGAAGATGATACATCCTTCAGAGGCACTCTGACTTCCTATACATTATTTATCTAAGCCTCTGGAACTTAGACACCTTGCTTACAATATACTAGGATACTACTACATCCTCACTAAGTAAGACCACAGGCGATCTCACTCATCTCCATCTCCATAGTAATCCTCATAAAATTTACCCGCGTATCCCGGTAGCTGGAGGTGACCATCGGAAAACACGGAGGCTTGTGGACCCTGATATCCATTTGGGCAAGGATGGGGCCTAGGTCCAGTGTAGGGTGGAAGCAAAGGACCACGGGGTGGAAAAATTCCTCCAATCTCGGGCCAAGCAACTCGAGAAGGCATCTGGGTCCTCACTGGATAGATCGCATCGTACTCCACTGATCCCACGCTCACAAAGGGTGCCAAGAGCGTCAGTGCTCGGTACAGACGAATACGAGTAGCGTGGAGCTCAAAACGGAGAGCGCGTGCATCACGGTCTCTGTCACTAGCAAACCTAGCAGTCACCTGGAGTGCTGGATCCTCTGCAGAGTGATCTGAGTAGAGTCCGGTGTAATATCCCTCTTCTCCTGGAAGTGCAGCTGGGATATAGCGGAAAGAAGTCTCTCTCAGTAGGGTGTGCTCCTCTCTCAGCAGTGTAATACATGAATATGCAGCATCCTGCACAGCCATGTTCTCGGTAACGCAGATGCCATGTCCAAAGTGGATAGGCTGGGTGACTCCAACGTGGTGCGGGTAGATCCGGACAATGCAGTGGAACTGCGTCTCGTTGAAGTCGTGGAACTGCTCCTCGATGGTGTACTCAGGGTACCATCGATATCCCACGTAGGACATCATCTCGATCAACGTGGCGGGATGGCCACGCACACCGAGGCACCTAGTCAAACGAACAATCTGCCGAGGGGGAAGATCTGCCATCTGAAACAGAAAGGAATTTGCAAATGCATCAGATTATGAGATAAACCTAGAATGACTCGGACAGCATAACGGCTGTAATTGTAAGAAATGACAATTTCTTTCAATCATGAAAAACAGCACTTACATAATACGATGTAAGAAATCAGCATTATAACAATGCTAGGAAAACCTGACACAACTTTCCTACGGCTATAAGGAAGCAATCAACGAGATGTGCTAAACAGACAGAGGAGAGCCTAGTCCTATCTTCCCGTAGAACAAGATGAGGGCGACTCAGAACTCAGAACGAAGGGGGTAAGGAGAAAAATGAAGCCTTACGTTGTTCCCATATATACCCAGAGTAACTATATAACTATAGCAATCTAGACTCAACTTCGGCCAAGGCTACTAGTCCTACAGTCAGTCCTGCTCTGATACCAAGTCTGTTGGGACCCGGGGTTAGCGTATGCAAGTGCAGTTAAGACATAGTCATATCGAGAGCCGAGAACCGCACCCACTTGTCTAAGCAGACAAGGCCAAGCACTGAACATTCTCGGAAAGCATCGTACGTGAGGGGCATCCCATCCAGGCCGGATGATCAACTGTGATGGGTCCTCATCGTCCACACACAAGTCTAATGATATGGGTGGTGAACTCCCATATTCAAAGACAAGTCGCCTCAACCATACTATCGACTATCTCAAAACTCTTACATAGATCTACTCCAGCCCGATCACTTAGTTGGGGTCTAGGGCGCGCTCGATCATACCACAAAGTGTGCACGAGACGGAGTCTCGGACAATCGCATCGCGATGCCCCAAGCTGCGCACATCTAAGGGCCACTTGGTGTATGAAAGACCGCCAGCCAGAACACAACTAAGGTCTCGAAAACCCATACAAAGACATGCATGTTATAAACATACACGCAGCACACATGCCTTGTATGAACAGCAGGTACCATTGCAATTCTCTACAAAGTGTACATTTTATTTATAACTCTTATAGAGTACACACAGAGATCACATACATGTGATCCAACATTACAACATAAAGCGGAAGCAAATTATGTCTGAGTACAGACAAGTTTAACAAATTGGCTTATGAAGCCTCATTCAACATAAAGCCCTCCACGAGGGAACCAGTCTGCTGACTGGGACTAGACTAGCTTAACTTCAGTCGTCCAACTCGATGAAGAAGCCACCTTCGGGGTCAGTGGCGTCATCTAAAACATAGATTACGCAAACGTGAGTACAAAGGCGTACTCAGCAAGACTTACATAGGAGCTATACTACTCATGCACAGGTGTCAAGGTAAAGGAGGTGGGGTTCACTTGCAGAAATGCCAGCTTTGACTTGGCTAATCCAGAACTACGAGTACTAGACTTGAGATAAGAAGCGTACACGAGTCCACTACTTTCACCAACCAATACACCACTATGGTGCCTTCCTCGACTTCCCCACGAGAAAGCACGCCATAGCACTCACACTTATCTTGGTGTGTTTTAGAAGTATCCGGTTCAAGTTATCTAATAATCAAGCTAAGCTGTCCAAGTACTCCATAACCGCGGACGCGGCTATTCGAATAGTTTTGTTAACCCTGCAGGGGTGTACCGCTACACACACATGATCATCATTTACCGCCTTTGATCTCGACACCATTCAAGGGGTGCCAGCGAGGATGCTCACCACAACTGTTACCCCATAGCCTATCTAGTCCAAGAAAGCCGCCTACTTGGGTTGGCTACCACAATCGTGAACCCGGCCGGTTTACCGAAGTGGACCCAAGCGATGTGTGCGTGGTGCATAAGCTGGTCTCGGGTTAGCCGTTCTCTCACTTAGCATCCAGGCCACAAGCCTACCAGAACTCCGAACTACTGCGACATCTGGACATCGAAAGGGATGAGTTAATAGGTTGAGAGGGGTCAGTGAGCCCAATGTGTGGTTGTACTCTTCATCTTGGATCACCACACAAGAACTCGGACTTAGGGCGGTGTTCAACGAGACAACCCACCGTGTACTCCTACACAGCCTCTCATCGTTCACCTTGTATTAGGGTCGATTCGCCAACACTTTTCTACCATCATCAACATGATCATTCCCATCTCGACTCATATCACAGTAACAACATGGTATCATACTAAGCATGCAATAAGCGATAACATTTGCAGGGGCCACATGATATCAAACAACTCCTACAGTTGCTAGGATTGTGGTTTGCTTACTACTGTGACAAAAGATAGGTCATGCAAAGGAATGGGTTCATCTATACGGTAGAATCATAACATGGTGATCATCCTAAACAATGCATAAGCGAGACATGAGAGGGCAGTGGGATTTTATCGACATGATCAATGGGGTTTTGCTTGCCTTGCTGACGAGGTTCGGGCTCTGGATCTTCAGCGAAGGGGGTGACCTCTTGCTCCGGTTCCACCTCTACTCGACAAACAAAGCACGAAGTAGCAATCAATATGAATGCAATTCTCAAGCACATGATTGAATGTTAAAGCTTGAAGTATAAGTTTTGATGTGTGAGGCAATTCCATTTAAGTGGAATATATTGCATTTAAAATGCAAATTCAAACTCCACATTTGAATTCAACATTAACCAAGTTATATGTGATATAGCTTCATCATTTTGAATTATCTTCAAATGTGTATGATATGCCTCTGATGTGTAAGTGAAATGTAGCATGTTGCCATGGTTCAAGTTGCAAAATTATTTGAATTGAATTTGATTTAATTCCATTTAAATCAAATAACAAATGCTACTGATCACATTTTAAATTCAACTCAAACAGAGTTGAAAGTTGCATATTTGGAAAGATAATTTTCTCCTGATCATTTTTCATATATTATTTGTCCAATTTGGAGTTAATATGAATTTTCTATGAATTTCCAAAGTTTGGGTTATTTTCTGGAATTTCTGGAATTCTTTTAATTCATTTTGATTTTCTGGAAATTCAATAATTCAAATTACTGCGTCAGTGCTGACGTCAGGGGGAGCTGACATGTGGGGTCGGCCTGTCAGTGGCTGGGTTAAATAACCCGGTTAGTTTAAATTAACCGGGGGAGTTAAGGGCTCCAGGGCCCCACCTGTCATTGACCTGGGGTCAACTAACAGGGGGTTAACCCCTAATTAAGTGGACACGTCGGCGGCCCTGCCGGCGGCTAAACGCCGGCGTCACAGACGCGGCGGCACTGCGCTATCTCCTCCTCCTGGCCTCCATTCTTTGCGCCAGGACCACCATTCAAGAGCCAGCGATGAGCCGCGTCGGTAGCACCACCTGCACGTCGCCGGGGAGGTCACAGACGACGGCAGCTTCAACCGCGGCGGCGACCGGAGCTACGGCTTCGAGCAACTTTTGCAAATCGGCCACGGAATGAAGCGTGCGTGGTGCGTTGGGCTGCTGGGGGCTCCAGGAACATCACAGACACGTTGGCGAGGACGAAGGCGCACAGGAGCGAGCGTATGGTCAACCGCGGCGGCAACCTTGCTCGGCTCCCATGGCGGATCAAGCTAGAGGGCGAGGGGGGGGCCAGCTAGTTGAGGGGGAAAAGGCGGCTGCTCACCCTGAGTGCGACGACGAGGTCGGGGAGGGCAGAGGGGCGCTGGTGGTGATGGAATCGACGATGGCGCGCGACGGCTCCGACGAGATGGTGACGATGATTGCGGCGGCTACAGCGGCTCCGAGCCCGATTACTTCTGCACGACGACGAAGACGAACACGGCGCGCGTCCTGGACATCTGGGTTGCGCTCCTCGGCGTCAATGGCCACGCGGGTGCGGCGGCGCGTCCTGGCGCAAGCTTCGGGCGTCTCCGATTCCGGCGAGAGAGAGGGAGGAGCTTGCTCTGGAGAGGGGGAAGTGAACGAGACGAACACGGCCGTCTCCGTGGCGCGTGTAGAAGGCCAGGGACGGGCCAGGCAGGCAGGCAGCTGCCGCCGGCGTCGGCATGCGCTCCAGCGAGCTGCTTGCCGCGCCGGGGGAAGAAGACAAACGGGGCTGCGGGCTGGGCTGGCTTGCTGGGCCGCGGGGGAAGAGTTGGGCCGAATGGCCAGGTAAGTTTCCTTTTCTTTTTCTCTCTGTTTAATCTTTCCTTTCTTTTTCTGTAATTTGTTTTGGCTCTGATAAAAATACCAAACCATTTTATTAAATGCTGAAAATTTTGTGTGGCCTCATAATAATATAAACTAGCCACTCATAAACTTTCAACAATTTTAAAATTCAAATGATTTGAATTTTAAATCAAAAAGGGGTATTTCTTTAATTCCAAGGTACTGTTTGAATATTTGAAAAATCTATGAGAATGGGGTGGGTCCCACATCACTTGATATGTGATCACACTCATTTATAAGACTTTTCAAAACTCTAACATGAATTTTTGGAAAATATTTTTATCTTGCCTTTTGAATTAATTCATCTGGGGGGTGTTCCTTCTCCCATTTTGATTTTGAATTTGATTTCCAAGATTTCTTTTTGAAATTTTGACATGATGCAAAGGTACTAGCTAACCCTAGCACATACCTAACAGAGGGATCTGACATCCCTCCCCAGCCCAAGCCCACCTGGGGGCTTGATGTCTTCCCCCGCGCATGGAAAGCAGCTCGGTGGCTGCCATGCCGACGTCGAGGAGGGGCACATTCCCCCTAGACCCTCCCCTGCTCTCTCCTCGCGCCAGGCAGGTCTCCAAAACCCCCGCTTCTTTCCCCCCTAACCCCGACTCCTCCCGCCCCCTTCTTCTCCATGTCCGGTGTGCTGCAGCTCCGGCCGCCGCCATGGTTGAAGCTGTCGTGCTCTGGAGCACGCCAGTGACCCCCGTTGGCCCCACTCGACGCGGGAGCGCGAGAGGCACGCTCCAGTGCTCTCCCTGTGGTTCCCCGTGCCCTGCAGAAGGATTCCGGCAAGGCGCCGCCGTCTAGAAGCCGCCGGCGTTGAGCCCCGCCATTAGAACCCCTAAACACGAGCTTAACCACCCCTCTGGGTCACTGACAGTGGGCCCATCACCACTAATTAAACCGCTGTTTAATTTAACCACGGGGGTTAATCCCCTGAGCCACTGACAGGGCTGGCCCACTAGTCAGCCCCCCTGCGTCATGCTGACGTCTTGATGACGCAATAAAATATTAAACGATTTAATTTAATCCAGAAAAGTCAGAAAAAGCTTTAAACTTTGGAAATTCATAACTAATTCATTTTAACTCCAAATTGTACAAATAATATGTCTAAAATTATCAGAAAAATGCAAGTATTCTGAATATGGACTTTTTTTTTCATGTTTGACCAATTTAAATTGGGTGAACAGTGGCAAACATCCATAGAATTTAATTTGAATTCAAATTTGGAGTGAATTTGCAAATGATTTTGCAACACACTTCTTTTAAATGGTTTCACCCCCACATCAGAGACATTACCTCAACTATACAACATCACTTCATGCTCAACCATTTCAAATAAACATTCATGGATTCAAATGCATTTGAAATTCATCGATAAATCAAATGGAGTTTGAATTTGCAACTCAAAACTAATACACACCATTTAAATGAAATTGACAACACATCAGCACCCCTTACACCATGTTATAACCTTTGATCATGTGCTTGAGCATTGCATTCATATTGATTGCTACTTCATGCTTTGTTTGTCCGGATAGAAGTGAAGCCGGAACCGGAGGTCACCCCCTTCGTTGAAGACCCCGTGACTGAACCACGTCAGCAAGGCAAGAAAAACCCCATTGATCATGTCGATAAAATCCCACTTCCCTCTCAGTCTCGCTTATGCATTGTCTAGGATGATCACCATGTTTACGTTTCTACCGCATAGTTGAACCCATATCCTTTGCATGACCTATCATTTTGTCACAGTATTAAGAAAACCACAATCCTAGCAGATGTAGGAGTTGGTTGATATCATGTGACCCCTGCAACTGTTACTGCTTATTGCATGCTTAGAGTTACAATGAGGTTACTCTTTTGTGAGTCGGGATGGTAGTGATCATGATGATGATGGTGGAAATGTGTTGGTGAATCTACCCTAATACAAGGTGAACGATGAGAGGTTGTGTAGGAGTACACAGTGGGTTGTCTCGTTGAACACCGCCCTAAGCCCGAGTTCTTGTGTGGTGATCCAAGACGAAGAGTACTACCACATGTTGGGCACATGGACCCCCGCTCAACCTACTAACTCACCCCTTCTCAGTTCAATGAGTCGTAATAGTTCGGAGTTCTGGTAGGTCTGTGGCACGGTCTGCGAAGTGGAAGAACGGCTATTCAGACTGGCTTGGGACCTTGCACACATCTTCTGGGACCACATCGGTAAACCGGCCGGGTTCACGATGTGGATTCCAGCCCAGATAGGCGTCTCCATTGTATTTGAGTTGGCTGTGAGGTAAAAGTTGTGGAAATTATCCTCGCCGACACCCGCTTGAAGGGTGACGAGATCCCGGTGGTAACTGATCGTTTCATGTGTGTAGCAGTACACCCCTGCAGGGTTAATAAAGTATTCGAATAGCCGCATCCGCGGTAAGGGACTACTTGGAAAGCTGTGCTCGATTATTAGACAACTTGAACTGGATACTTATAAAACTTGCCAAGATAAGCGTGATTGCTATGGCGTGCTTTCTCGTGGGGAAGTTGAGGAGGGCACCATAGTGGTGTAATTGGTTGGAGATGTAGTGGACTCGTGTACGATTCTTACCTCAAGTCTGGTACTCGTAGTTCAGGACTAGCCAAGTCAAAGCTGGCACTTCTGCAATTGAACCCCACCTCCATTTACCTTGATACATGTGCATGAGTAGTATAGTTCCTACGTAAGTCTTGCTGAGTACGACTTTGTACTCACGTTTGCTTATTCTATGTTTTAAATGAACCCACCTGACCCCGAAGGTGGATTCTTCCTGGAGCTCAACGACTGATCAAGCTAGTGTAGTCCCAGTCAGACGACTGGTCCCTCGTGGAAGGGCTTGTTTATATATAAGGCTTCTCTAAGCCATTTGTTAAACTTGTCTGTACTCAGACCTACTTTGCTTCCGCATGTTTGATGTAATGTTGGATCACAGACTTGTGATCTCTGTGTGCACTCTGTAAGAGTTATCAATAAAGTGGTACACTTTGTAGAGAATTGCAATGGTACCTGCTGTTCATACTAGACATGTGTGCTGCGTGTATGATTATAACATGCATGTCTTAGTATGGGTTTTCGAGACCTTAGTTGTGATCTGGCTGGCGGTCTTTTATACACCAAGTGGCCCTTAGATGTGCGCAGCTTGGGGCATCGCGATGAAATTTCTCGTGACTCCGTCACGTGCACACTTTGATGTATGATCGAGCCAGCCCTAGGCCCCGACTAAGTGATCGGGCTGGAGTAAGTCTATGTAAGTGTTATAATACAATCGAGAGTATGGTTGATGCGACTTGTCTACGAATATGGGAGTTCACCACCCATATTATTTAGACTTGTGTGCGGACGATGAGGACCCATTTCAGTTGATCATCTGGCCTGGATGGGATGCCCCTCACGTTCGATGCTTTCTGAGAGCGTTCTGTTGTTGGCATGTCTGCTTAGACAAGTGGGTATGGCTCTCGGCTCTCCATTTGATTGTGTCGTAACGGGACTTGCATACGCTAACCCCGGGTCCCGACACTGAGACACAGATAGAAGCTATGTCCAAGACAATCTCAGATCATAAAACTCGCTCTCAAAAGAAGTTGATTCCAAATTCTGTTCAGATTACTCAAACGGTTGTCCCACTTCAGAAAATTGATAAGGCAGCAGCCATGATTTCTGACATGGCGGATGATGTTGGCAAGGGTGTTGTGGATGATGTTGTACCATTGAGTGGACTGAATGTGCAACTCAAGAGAGTACATGGTGATACTTTTATGACAGTCGATAGATGTCAGCGATGGAATTTATTTCAGGCGCAGTGTATGATTAAAGGCAAAGCATGCAAGTTGATGATTGATGGTGGTAGCTGTACCAATGGCATTAGCAATGCGATGGTGGAAGCATTGAGGTTGTCCACATGGCGTATTCCTGAACCGAAGCATCTCGAGTGGTTGAATAGCTGCGGTATGCTGAAGGTTACTCATAAGGTGTGCGTGCCATTTAAAGTTGGTGAGTATGTGGATGAGGTTGAGTGCGATGTGTTGCCATTGGAGGTGTGTGGACTGTTACTTGGGCGTCCATGGCAGTGTGATCGGAATGCTATACATGCGGGCCGAGAAAATACATATTCTTTTATGCATGATGGCAAACAGCGGACTTTGAAGCCTATGGGAGATGATCATATCAAGTCTGATGTGGTGCTGGTCGTCCGCAAGGAGAAATTGCACAAGGCTAAACCACAACCAAGTTTAGCTAAGTTGCAGCCTGAGGAGCATGATTCTAGGAGCATCAGTACTGAAACTCATTCAGCCATGCCTGTAGATGACAAGCCAGTTGTACTTGTTGGTGAAAACCGGTTGAAGTTACGCCTCTTCGTGATGAAAGGAAGGAAATTGCAGCATGTGACACACCTTCAGTTTGTGTTGACAAAGGTGTTCAGACTGATGACAGCGGTGCTGTTCGTGACTCAGTGCATATGGCGACGAGGTTCGATGACCACAGTTTTGTTCGAACACCTCTGCGATGTTTTGTTGGAGTAGTCGTGCATGTGCACAACGTCAAGGATGGACGTGTTCGTCAGTTGTGTGGGCCGGGCATTAGCACTTTGCAGGGTCATACAAAGAAGATTCATGTTCAGCAACAAAGGGCTCCAGCAAGAGTTGAGAAGATGAAGGTGGTGGAGCAAAAGTCCAAACTCATGTGGAGAAGAAAGGAGGCGCTCAGTGATGCATCAAGTCAAGTGGCAAAGACGTGTGATGTTGTTGATATCACACCACCCTCTCGAGAAGAACCTCACCCGTTGGGGACAACGCTTTTTGAAAGGGGGAGGATGATATGGGCAAGACGATGGAGGTTGAGATATGCGCTGGACGGAGGAGGCGAAGATGGACAGGATTCTGGACATCGGACGTCCGACCCAATTCGGACGTCCGACATCAGTGACGAGGACGGAGACCCCTGATTACAGAACCGATGTGAAAATATCCGGAAGTCCGACACGATTCGGACATCCGACACATCGGACGTCCGAAACCCATCGGACGTCCGAAACGGCCTGCGCGCAGATCTGACGGGCTACGGCCCATGTATCCCTAGTTTTATCCCCTAGCTTATAAATAGAACACCCCTACGATTTTTAGGGTTAGCTTAAGTTTAGACAATAATTTTAGTGTTAAGAGTTGTATCTCTTGGTGAAGCTTCCCTCCGGGGGTGGCGATGCCGTTTATCCAATAAATATTGCCACGGAGGTTCTTATGTTCATCAAGGATTGTCGTGTTTTGGTTTGAGGCGTGTTGATCTCCATCACGTTGCTTGTTGGATTCGTTCCTCTTCTTCAGGTTGCGTTCATCGCGTGATTGGAAGAATTTCTATCCAGGTTGCTCGCTATGAAAGATCGGGAAAAACTTTAGAGGATTCCCCCGGTGTTCGTATCATCAGGTGTGTCACTCCTTATCATGAGATGATGCAGGCATCTACTGGTTAGCACGCTAGGATAATAAACTACGATGTATAATGTCTAAGGCCTGCGAGCCACATGTTTTGGCCGAGCCTTATAAACGGGCCGGTTTATATCCAGTTGAGTCGTTATTGAGTCCACTTAGGTTAGGAGTCGGTTTGGGCCTGTGCAACTGATTAGGGTTTGGCCTCCTATATAAAGGAGCTAGCGGTTAGGGTTTTAAGGAGGTTGAAAATTATGTAGAACATTGTGTTCAGTTTACCACCTTCCCTAGGGGATCGGCGTGTAGACGGCGTCTCGGGCATTCGTCGTTATCTTTGAAAATAAATACATGAGTGTTCTTGAATTGTTAAGAGTTATCGTGTGTTGCGATAAGGCTCTTGGATCTGCCAAGGGTTGTCGAACTTGGCGCGAGGCTTGGTGGTCATCACCTTGTTTCTCGCCTAAATCTATCCAAGTTCTTCAGGTTGCGTGTATCGCTAACTTGATTGAGAGAATAGTTATCTCGGTGGTTCTTGCGGTGAAAGATCGGGCAAACAAACCATATCATCTGGTATCAGAGCGCCAGGTTCATCACCGCGAGGGAGTTCATCCAGTAGAGATGTGTCTACTGGATTGTTTTTGCTGGGAGGTGTTCATGGCCGGATGGCGAGTTAGCACGTTTGTGCATCTCGGCGACTTGGAGCTTCTGCAGTCGGAGAGTTTTGGTTGCTCGCGATCGTGGACTCAGATCAGATTAGTCTCACTGAGAATTCTTTTGTTCGAGTGCGGAAGCAGCTCTTTTTCCCTTTTTTCCATGCGGACTCGTAGTAGTGTTCAAAAAAGAAAGTTTGCATGTGGAGATTGGATCGGATTTGCTGCCGTAGAGTCCGGCCAGAAAGGAAAAATAAAAATAAAAGGCATACGCGCAAGAAAGGAAGGGTTGTTGCGTTCTGCATGGAAGGAATTAAATGGTTTTATGCGCGGATTGTGGAGGATCGAGTCCAACTCATACATAAAAAAAGGAAGGAGCGAGAGACAGGACACGGATCGAGTAGAGCATATGGAAAGAAGTGGTCGTATCTAAATCAGATCTGGTTGTTGCGGTTTAAAAAAAACTGCCCCCGCGTCCTTAATTACTGCTTGGAGTTATGGCAGGTTAAAAAATAGAAAAGGAAAGAGAAGATTTGTTGCTAATCGGATTCCTTAATTATCGCGTTGAGTTTTGGCAAGGAAAATAAAGTGGAGATCTCGGGTTGAATTTGTTCCGGATTTGGTGGGATTAATTACGAACAGAAAAGGAAGGTTCCGCGTGTGTACTTTTTCGCGTGGATTTGGCAGTTATGGCCAAACACGTTCAGAGGAGATTTCGGTTCAGATCGGACTGAAAAAAAAACAAGGAAAGGTACAATACATGAGATACCAACAAGGAGAGGAAATATGGGTGCAGTTTTCGTTTGTTGTGCTCATTGAAACCATAAAAAAAATTGTTTGTAAGGAGAGGAGATCGGAACAGCTGTGGAAAATATAAGTTGCCACGTTTTGCATTAAAAAGGTTTGCACGAGGCTATTTTTGGTTCAGAAGATATTTGTGCAAAATTTTGCGGCGGACGGAGGAAAGATTAAAAGAAGAAAAGGAGACACTGGTTTTAGATTAATTAAAGAGGCGGTGAACTCAGTTCATTTGGATTCATGGCATGCAGGAATTTTTCTTGTTCGTCTTGGGTGATGCACTCAGTTTACCTCTACAATTTGGCATGCAGGAATTTGTCTTGTTCTTCTTGGGTGATGCACTCAGTTTACCTCTACAATTTCAGATTGCATATGTAAGCGTATTCAGCTTATTTGGGATTATTTGCGTGGTGCGTTTCCATGTGCAGTTTAAAAGTTGTGTGTCTCAGTCAGGTTGGTGGTGCCAAACATGAAGGGCACTAAGAACAAGTCTAGCTAGCTGAGAGGGAGGATGTGGTGTGGCAGGCCGACAGGACTTGAGAATAGAGAAGAATTGTGGCGATGTGAAGATTTGACGCCACGCCCACTGGAGAAGACCCTCCGGCGTTGAGGACAACGCCTTCCTAAGAAGGGGAGGATGATGCGGGCATCTACTGGTAAGCACGCTAGGATAATAAACTACGATGTATAATTTCTAAGGCCTGCGAGCCACATGTTTTGGCCGAGCCTTCTAAACAGGACGGTTTGTATCTAGTTGAGTCGTTATTGAGTCCACATAGGTTAGGAGTCGGTTTGGGCCTGTGCAACTGATTAGGGTTTGGCCTCCTATATAAAGGAGCTAGCGGTTAGGGTTTTAAGGAGGTTGAAAATTATGTAGAACATTGTGTTCAGTTTACCAACGTCCCTAGGGGATCGGCGTGTAGACCGCGTCTCGGGCGTTCGTCGTTATCTTTGAAAATAAAGACATGAGTGTTCTTGAATTGTCAAGAGTTATCGTGTGTTGCGAGAAGGCTCTTGGATCTGCCAAGGGTTGTCGAGCTTGGCGTGAGGCTTGGTGCTCATCACCTTGTTTCTTGCCTAAATCTATCCAAGTTCTTCAGGTTGCGTGTATCGCACACGTGATTGGGAGAATAGTTATCTCGGTGGTTCTTGCGGTGAAAGATCGGGCAAACAATCCATATCATTCTTGGCTTGCCCTTGTTCTGGTAACTGCCTCGTCCACCACGTTGGGAGCCCTCGCCCCGCTGGGCCTTCCTTTCGGCGTCCTTCTTGGCGTAGAGGGACGCCATGTATACCTGGAGCTTGATGACGGAGCGGCACTCAAACAAGTCATGCTTGTCGATCTTGTGTATCTTGCAGTAGGGCGACGGGGCAGAGTCCGCGGCGGCAACCACGATGTCGGTGGAGGATAGTTGCGGAGTGGCCCCGTTTCCCTCTGTGGTGAACACGGCTTGGTGGACGCGCTTGCGGGCTCCGGCCTCCCCGGAATGCTGGTTTTTTCTGGAAGGAGCTCGGGCTGCTGATACGTCCCAAACGTATCTATAATTTCTTCTTGCTCCATGCATGTTTTGTGTGATATTGCTATGATCTAAATACACTTTCATACACTTTTGATCATATTTGGACTAACTTATTGACTCAGTGCACCAGAGTGCCAGTTCCAGTTTTTTGCTGTTTTTCTATTCCAGGTTTCCCCCATTTTAAAAGTGCTCCAAAAATTTGGGAAAAATATGATAAAAATCAGCGCAATGGAAGCTTCTGGAACCCCGAACGAGGGCCGGGGGGCCACCACCAGGGACCCAGGTGGCCACCTGGCGCGACCTAGGGTCTGGCCACGCCAGTGGGGCGCCTGGACTCCTGGTGGACCCCTGTCTACCCCCTTCGCCTATTTATTCCCAGTGACGCGAAACCTCGAAGACATAACCCTTTTTCGCAATTTCTCCTCTGTTCCGTCGCTACCGCGCTTCCAAGATCGGGAGCGCTAGCAGAATTCTTCCCTGCACCCTACCGGAGGGAGGATCGACCTCCGGGAGCTTCCCCTTCACCATGGATGCTTCCTGGATATGTCGTGAGTAGTTTCCTTTGTACCATGGGTCCGTGATCAGTAGCTATGTGATGTTCTCCTGCCCTCTTTGTTCTTCATGGTTTAGACCTCGTGAGCTACCCTACATGATCGAGGCACATATGTAATCTTTCTTCTGTTGCTATGTTGAGTTTGATGGGATCTGGTGGATTATGATATTATGTTCAGATTGTGATAGAGTAATATATTTGGTTCTTATCTTTTATATTTTTGTTCCTAAGTAATTCTTTCATGTTCTCTGTTGCTGTTTATTGCTTTGGCCAATTAGTAGGTAGTAACTCCAAGAGGGAACGTTATGCTCGATTGTGGTTTCATGCCCCCTGATGACACGCTTGAGTGACAGAAACATGAGTCTAGGGTATGTGTTGTTGCCACAAGGGGGAAAACAATGGTGCTTGTAACCGCGGTTGCAAGGATTGTTTACTTTACGCAAAGTGCTTTTTAATGCAGTTGTCTGTTGCTTTGGGTTTACACTTTGGGTGGGGCTCGCAACTTAATACCAGTGAGATGTTCTGGATAGATATCTCAAGGTGGATAATTAGTAGTAGATGCAGTTGGATTTCGGTCTACTTATTTGGGCGTACTGCCCATGCTTTTGAGCCTCTTCCTTTCTTTGTAGCATAGTTAGCATTGTGGTGCGTTTATAATCCTGTGAATTGCCCATCTGTAATTTGTTCACCTAGCATCGCAGTTTTATCGTCTTTTGGGAGAGAGACATCACTAGTGAACATCATGGGACCCCAGTCCATATTCTCATCACTGTTTACACGCTCATTTACTTTCTTGCTTTTACTTTCAGTTGCTATCATTATCATTATCCCTTGTGTTTGATCCTTTGGAAACAACAAGACCGGAGAGATTGACAACCTCTCTGAACTTCGTTGGGAGCAAAGTTATTGGTCTCTGTGTGTAGGTCCACGTGAGTTGCACCGCAGACACCTACTTATCATCTCTAGAGTCCTAGTGGAGACAAACATGGGTATCTTCTCCAAGGGAAACTTGTCGCTACAGTGCATCTCACCTCCCACTTGGGATAACCAACCAAGGGCGAGAAGCAATTATCATCTCTCGCGTATCAAGCAAATTTCTGGCGCCATTGCCGGGGACTCTGAGTGCTAAGATAGGGGAGTTTCCCACTACCCTTTACCTTTGCTTTTTTGTCTTGTTAGTTTACCTTTCAGTTTTTATCTTTTTGTCTTATACAAAAAATCACAAAAAAATTATTTATCTTCCTAGTAGCTGTCATTATGTCTGGTCCTTTTGACTTTGTTGAGACAGAGGTTCTCACCTTTAAATAAAAAGGTGGTGAAAGTTTAAAAGATGATTGGTATAGAATTAATGATTCTCAGAAAAGAGCCACCAAGAAGCAATCCACTACTATCTTGCTTAGAAATTTTTATGTTGGGATTACTCCTTGGAATAGATTCATTCTAGATACTGCTATCAATGGGAATTTCCTAGAAGCCCAATTTTTGGGAGTCTCTTAATGTTATTGAAAATCTTGTTGGAAATCTCCCTGTTGCTAGCATACAAGAAGATATAACTCTAGCTCACATTATGAAAAAACTTGAAAAGATAGAGTTAGAAATAACAAGTATCACTAGGATAAATGAGTTGGGTCGCAAGATTCGAGGGAATTTGAATAGGCTTGATAGCTCCATGCTTAAAATTATTAAAACTTTGGAGAACATCAAATCCCATGATATGGATCCTTCTAGGATTGATAAGATTGAGGAAATCATTAATACTGTAGAAACTACTTTCTCCTCAATCATACCAAAAAAGGTAGAGACTCCGGCAAGAAAGGAACCTAAGTTCAATTATTTCCCTAAGGTTCCCCGACCTAAAAAAAATCCACCCATTGCCAAAGGAGTTAAAACCGTGAAATCTTTGGAAGAAATACCCCTCTTAGATCAATTTATAAATGAAACTCCCATTGATTTTTCGCCTTTTGTTTTTATCCCTAGAAGTATCTTGATTAGGCCTTTATTTGAAAGACCTCTTAAGACTAGTTGTACAATGGAAGAGCTTTTTGATGATCTTGATGATGGTTCAATTGATACAACTTGATCTTTTGCCTTATGCCTAGCTTAAAGGCGTAAAAGAAAGCGCTTGTTGGGAGGCAACCCAAGATGTTTTTACTTCTATTCTTAGTGGTCTTGATGATTGTTACTACTGTAGAAACATCATTGTATCTTTATTTTCAAGCTTTGTGCCAAGTTATAGCCTCTTATGATAAGGGAAGCAAAAGTTATGACATGTTGTCCAGAAAACAGATTTTGTCTTCTTGAGGGAAAAAAATCGGAACAAATCACCATTTCAACTTTTTGAGCTGAAATTTTTACACAGCATGCTCTATACAATTTTGAAACTTTCGCATGTTCTGAGTATTTTTATTTGAGTTGCAGAAATTCCCCGAAAAAGTTCTCTACTACATGTTGTTCTGTTTTTCATAGATTGTGCAACGTTTTGCCTTTCCTTACTTTTGCAAACCTTAAGTTTGATTTTTCTTTGAAAAAATCTTTTGGTAATCTTGATAAACAGTAGCTCTTCAAGAATATCTTTATATCCAGTGGGAAAAAATTATTTTATTAAGGGTACTAACCTCTCTAATCAGCTTATGATGATTTATGTATGAAGGGAGTTTTCAAGTGTGCGATGGAAGATAATGACAGAAGATCTGGGAGTTTCAAGCGCTCAAGCTTGGGGATGCCCCATGTATCCCCAATAAATATTCAAGGAGACTCAAGCGTCTAAACTTGGGGATGTCCCCGTGCATCCCCTTATCCATCAACAATCATCAGTTCGTCCTTCGTCTCACTATATTTTTATCACTTCATGCGTTATGTGCTATGCTTGGAGCCTCCCGCTCTTAGGTTTTACTTTTAGTGTTCTTTAGCTTTGCTTGCTGTTCATAACAAGTTAGACCCCAGCTTACTGTTGTGTGTTCTTTATCTTTTCGTAGCTACTGCCATGACTAGTTTTAGTTTTACTTTATCTTTAGCAAGAGCCTTGGGTTTTGTTTAGTTTCTTGCTGGAACTCTCTTTAGTTTTCATGTTTATCTTGTTAAGAGAGTTGGTTGTTCCACTGAGTTGTGTCTTGTCTTGAGAGTAGGTAATTGAGGTTGCTATTTAATTTTAGTAGTAACTTGCAATATTTTTGAGGTATTGATGTGAGTAATGTTTGAAATTTTGGTGTCAAGAGCTCTAGCCTATTAGTAATAGGTGTCACATTTTGGGCAATCCGTGTTTATTTTCAAAACCTACAAAACTAGTTGAGAACTCTAGCTACTAGATGGATCGATAATCTTTGGAGGGATCAGATATTAAAGTACACTCACGTACCATGAGTCGAGGATGCGCAAGGATAACCAAACCCCCATGCACTCCTCCTCAGGGTACTTGTGTCTTTTTGAACCTGCTTATTAGATTGAGAGTTACCGATAATAAGTGCATGAGTTCTTCAGACTAATGTAAGTATTTAAAGTTGACACTTTCACCTCCTCATATTTGCTAGCCTCTTCCGTGTCGTGCATTACCTTCTTCTCACTCCGAGAGTTGGTGTCCACCTTCGCCGGTACTTCCAAACCCTTGGCATGATATGCTCTGTCATCATAAACCTCCTTATATCTTTCCTCAAAACAACCACCATACCTACCTATCAAGGCATTTCCATAGCCTTTCCGAGATATATTGTCATGCAACATCCACCTCTTCATGACTTGATATTCATGTCATACTTGTTCCTGCAACACTAGCAGAGGCATACATTGCATACATCATGATAGCTACATCTTCTTTATGTTTTGAGTACCTTGTAAAGTGTGAAAGATCTTCTGTACCCTCTTGTAAATTAGAATGTTTCCCTAAGTGAGGAAAAGATCCCAAATTGGACAAAATAAAAGATCCCAAAGAGGAAAAATGAGAGTTAAATAGAAAGAGCCATTGAGGCCACCAAAAAAAATACAAAAAATAGAAAAAAGAGAAAAAGAAAAATAAAAAGAGAGAAAGGGGCAACACTACTATCCTTTTGAAAGATCCACACTAGTGCTCCCTCTTATGCTTGTACTCCATAGAGATGATCATTCATGCATATAGCTATGTGGCGACCTTCACACTATAGAACTTGGCTTGCATATTCCAAGGATGAGCCTCCTCAAAAGAGCTCTAGGTCTTCATGAGCGAGCAAGTTGGATGCACCCCCACTAGTTCCATTGGAGAGCTTTCTTAGCTCATATGTGCATCCGTTGCATGGCAATCCCTACTCCTCACATTGTATCTATCATTTGGCCTTCTCACCTATGATTGTCCTCATTGGAGTGAGCCTTTCTCACCTTTTTGTTTGAAAGTGCAATATATCGACCAGAGGGGGTGAATGGGAGATTTTCAAATATCTCGAGGAATTTCTATTTCTTCAGGACTGAGGCAATACGAGATTGAGGAAGTTGAGACCCGAGGAAGAACAAATGAAGTACAAAAGATATGGCGTGAATTGAAAACAACCTATTGCACAGCTAAGGTAATATTGAAGAACAAACTTAGGAATCAGTGCAGAGTGAACTCAGAAAGTAAAGCATCAGGATAAGTCATCAGTGCATAAACGTAATAACTGAGGTTGAAGAAATAGCACCAGGGCACAGAAGACGAAGACTTGATGAACCAGTTTGAGTTGTTGTGACAACTCTACGTATGGTTGGAGAGGCTGAGATTGAACTGAGAAGACATAGTCTTCACCTTATTCTCCTTGAACTAGAGTTCTCAGACTCCGTCCAATAACTCAGGTGATTCATCAAGGTAGACTCCCGAAACCTTCACAGACTCAGTCACTCCGGGAAGTCACAATTGCATCTTGACTTCCTCGGACTGAAGACTTATACACCGGCTAGAAGATCACGGTCTTCAAGAGTAAAAAGCTTCGGATCACTCGAACCGACTTCCTCAGAAATGCTCAACTACTCAGGCTGGTGGTTTTCCTAACATAGGTTCTTTAGTGTCTTCAATGAGGTGAGTTGCTCTCAAATGACAAGTGTCAGTTTTTCTCTCGGAGCAGCCAACCCACAAATGGAGCTGGCGGTGGCTATTTATAGCCGTGGAGCAATCCCAGGTGGACATAAATTGCCCTTGCACGCAATTACTCTGGTGCCCTCGGATATGACCGTTGGTAGACAAGTTCTAGCCTCTTACCACGCAACACGTGGCACGGTCAAACTATTCTCTCTCCTCACAGTCTTCAGAAGAATCACACTGGCGATCTCCAGACTCCTCAAGCGAAGTTAGTTACCTCAGTGTCCTGAAGAACGACGTCTCAGACACCCGAGGACTGAACTTCTACTGCAGGAGATTTCCTCGGGGTTTTCTTCAGGATTACTAATTGAGAACTTCCTTAGAAATACAGAACTCATTTTCCTCAACCCCTCCAACAGTGCGGTGTTTTCCTACGACACAAGAAGTATAAAAAGTCTTAGCAAGGACTACGCTTCAACTTCGTTCTTCAGCGCGAACGTCCTCAGGATCGTCCTCAGCTTCAGCTTCAACCGAACGCTTCGGGATCCTGATTCCTCAGGATTTTGCACAACTTCATGCTTATGGAAACACACCGGATTCTCCATTGTTCCTCAACATTTTGGGGGGGTCGACAACAGTGTTTAACCTCATCCTCAGGGACTGTTTTCCTGTGTATACTCACAAACACATCAGTCCCTCAACCGTTTTGTCATCAAATACTCCAAAACCTCAAAGGGGGCACTAGACACTACAGGAAACAGGAGTTATGCCGTCAGCCAAAGCTGATGGCAAACATATGAAAAGCTGACGGCAAAGGCTTTGCCGTCATCTCCATGACGGAAAAACCCTTGTCAGCTCATCAGTCGGCAGTGAGCTGCTTTGCCGTCAGCTTAAAATCGACCGACGGAAAAGACTGTGCCGTCAGTCATTTTACACCGGCTGACGGCAAAGCCTCTCGTACGGCCAGCCTCTGACTTAACTCCGTGGGCTGAGTTAACGGCGTGCAGTGCCGTCAGCTTGTCATCCGGCTTACGGCAAAGCACTTGCCTGGGCCCACATGGCAGCAGTTTGCCAGGGGTTGTGCACAGGCTGACGGCAAAGCTTTGCCGTCAGCTTCGGGACGGCTGACAGCAATCAGCCTTCCCTTTGCCGTCATCTTGCCTTCAAGCTGACGGCAAAGCATTGACCAAATGGTCACTGTCACAGCCCAGATTGCACAGGCTTCCGCCACGTGTCCTCTTTGCCGTCAGCTTGCTGACGGAAACGCCTTTGCCGTGAGCAAGCTGACGGCAAAGCTCTCTGTATCTATCTTTTTAATTTGTTTTCTTTAATTCTCTGCATTTAAACAATAATATATATATATATACAGATATATTATAGCCAACATGATATATTATAGTCATCTCCATCCCACAAGTAATACAAAAAGTGCCAACATGATATAAATGTACAAGTCATAAAAAAAGTGCCAACATGATATAAATTCACAAGTCATCTCCATCCCAAAAATGTACAAGTCCACTAGCTAGTGCATACATATAGTTTAAAACAGCAACAAGTCGACTACATAATCACACGCGTCTACAAAGGCCAGCACTATTCAAAGAGTGCATCCATCCTAACATACTATATGTACAACAAGAAGAATCCATCCATGAATAAAGGAAAATCTGCAAAATGAAAACATAATCATATGTTAGTTATGGAAAAGAAGAAATCCAAAATGATAAAAATATGAAAATAAAAAAGGAAAAAGAAGAACAAGGAGAAGAAGAGTAAGGAGAAGAAGAAGAGAAGAGGAAGAATAAGAATAAGATGAAAGGAAGAAGAGAAGATGGAGAAAAAGAAAGAAGAGAAAAAGGAAGAATAAGAAGAACTTTTCTTCTTTTACTTTCTTTTTCACCTCTTTCTTCTTCACTTCTTTCTTTTCCTCCTCTCCTTCTTCTTATTCTACAATACTTGTTCTTCTTAGACCTCAAGAGTTAAATATATCTCATTTTAGATCTAACTAAGTCATTAATTCATTTTTGAGCTTTATATGCGAAGTATAAGTCATTTTTAGGTTTATAAGCCACTTAAGCTAGTAAATTCATTATTGAGCTTTTATATGACAAGTATAGGTCATTGTTGAAATTAATAAGCTTATAAAATCTAATTTGAGCTTTAAAAGCTTATAAAGCCAAGTTCGAGCTTTATAAGCTTATAAAGTCACTATTCAGATTTTAGAAGCCAAGTATAACTCAATTTTCATCGAACTAAGCTATTAACATCATTTTTCAGCTCGACGAGCTTATGAAGTCATTGAGGAGCTATGATAAGCCAAGTATAAGTCATTTTTGAGGTTTACAAGCTTATAAAGCCAAGTATAAGCTAAAGCTTATATAGTCATTTTTTCGCTTTTATAAGGCAAGAATAAGTAAATATTTATGTAACTAAGCTATTTCTACAATTATTGAGCTTTATGAGCATATAAATTCATTTATGAGCTTTATGTAACTTACCGGAGGCCACCTCAAGGCTGAGAAGCGCCGCCACGTGGGTTGCTCGGGGATTCACTAGGAGATTCTTGTGGGTTGTGAGATGCAGCTCCGGAATTATGCTGCAACAAAGGATGAGTTGCAATGTGGTAAGCATAACGACACTTGATGGCATAAGACCGGGCTATATTGATTATTGAAAGAAACATACCGTTCCGGGAGGAAAAACGATAGGCGTCGGCATCGGTGGAGGGGTAAGACCTTGCTTCTCCCACATACTCTGCGAGTTAGTTTTTGAAGACTCGAGCATATTAGCAAGTGAACCAAACATATGCATATGCATTTTTGGCGGATATATGCAAAAGTAGTAACTTACCGAGAAGAGGTTGTAGATGGCCTTCGTCTGGGCATTATTGCGTGCCCTCTCCTCCTCGAGTATCCTCTGGGTCCTCTCCTCCGCCAGTCGGTCCCTCTCTGCAAGTTGCTCCGACAACATCTCTTGTGTCGCCTGTCTCTCCCTATGAATGGCGTCCTGCGAACACTCAACAATATAGAAATTATTGTCATCGTCGCTACGTAGTCTAAATAACGGAAAGAAAAATTGAGACAAAGTTATACCTGGATAGCAATGTCCACTGGCCGCGGGCGAGGTCGTACAGCAGGAGCGGAGCTCGTTTGCCTCGTCTTGATCTGAGGTAGAGTCTCCGGGCAAGGTACGAAGCCATTGCACATGGAGGTGCTGCCATGATACTTACCGCCACCAGCCATCATTAAGGCCTCCGGATCCATCTCCTCCTCGCTCGGGTCAAACTGAGGACCGCGTAGCTCTTTCGCCACCTCAGAATAGTCCATCATCTTGTGGTAGGCTACAGCGCTGGTGTACGCCTCAACACCTTCGCCCTCGGAATATGCCTTCACCGTTTTGTAGTTTCCCTTATCGGCCATGGCAAATGAGCGAAATCCCTTAAGCACAGGCTGATTATGGTGTTTCTCCTACAATGAAAAGCAAAGAAAAGGCATGAAACAAATCAATTGATTAATGATGAAAGGACATGAAACTTAAAACAAAAAGGCACATACCCATTTTTTTGCGTACTCGTTGACGTTGAGATTGCCTTGGTGGTGTGCCACACCTACCATTTGTGCACGCCTAGCCTTGGCGCTTTTGTGGGTGGACAGCCTGGCATCACTGAGCCATTTGTCCACTATCGCCTCAAAGCAATCCATCTTATTTGCACACCATCTCGGGGGTGCCTATGAATTAATAATCTTATAAAGTCATTGAATAGCTTTTTTAAGCCAAGTACAAGTCAAGTTTTATGTAACTAAGCTATTATTATCATTTTTGATTTTTACAAGCTTATAGAGCCAAGTTTGACCTTTATAAACTTATAAAGCCAAGTTTGACACTTATAAGCTTATAAAGCCAATTTTGAGCTTCATAAGCTTATAAAGAAAAGTTTGACACTTATAAGCTTATAAAGCCAAGTTTGAGCTTCATACGCTTATAAAGAAAAGTTTGACACTTATAAGCTTATAAAGCCAAGTTTGAGCTTCATAAGCTTATAAAGAAAAGTTGGAGCTAACTAGGCCTTACTTATAAGTGTAGGAATTTGAATTAGTTAGTAATTTACCTCCAAGTATTCTTCCTTCTTAAGGAAAACTTTTCTACACTTCTTCTTGGCCTTCTTCACGCCCTTCTTGGCGTACCAATCTCGAACACACTAAACACGCATCTCGTGCCTAGTGTTCGTGAGTAGCCTCACTATCTCCTTCTCGAGATTCTTCTGGGTCGCCGGCTCCATCCCCTTCTCCACCCTATAGTAGCACTGAAAAATTCATCGAACATATGCTTAGATGAGTGAAATGATTCCAACGTTAATAAATGATTGCAATTCTTAGAATACTTACCCCAAAAGTAGCCACCACCATGTCGGCTTTGGTACGACATTCAACGTTGTGGATGCGTTCATCTGGCGGGGCCGGGGCGGCTTAGTAGTGTGGGCAAATGAGGCCATGCTCACGAACCCTACCCTCACCAGGCAACTAGACTAGCCCGGAGAACTGTTCCTTAAGCACGACACCAAGGAGGCAGTTTGGATTCCGAGCACCTTCCGGGTAAGTCCACGCCCTGCAAAATAAGAACACAAAGACATTAGTTCTTGTTGGACCATATGTACATGTATGATATATATATACAAGGAACACAAAAAAATCATCAACTTACTTCTCCCCATCTGGCGCAATCAATGTCCTCTGCGCAGGGTCCGGACGTGGTGGGAGCCGTGTCATACCACACTGGTACACCGACTTCTTGGAAGAGGAGCTCCCCTCACCCCCATCATCCCCCTCACCCCCCTCAGCCCCGTCGTCATCGCTATCATCATCCTCATCAGCATCATCATCATCCGTGCGAGCACGCTCCTCCCAAGGATCATCCCAACGAGGCTCCGTCGACTACCTCCGTGCCTCCGGTGTCTCCGACTGCACCGGCGGTGTCCGCTACTCCGGTGCCTCCGACTGCACCGGAGGTGGCCGCTGCTCCGATGTCTCCGACTGCACCGGCGCCGCAGACTGCCTCGGTGCCTCTGCACCGCCGATTGCACCGGTGGCTCCTGCACCGGTGAGACTGTCCTGTGAGTGGGTGACTCGGCTAGGGCGCCACCTGCTCGACCACCTCCTCAACCACCGGGTTTAGCTCTCTTTTGGCCTTTTCCCCGACCGCTCCCATGAGGCTGCTCAGCACACGCCGGCGGCGAGCTGGCTGCGACAATATCCGCCAGCAACTCTCTCCGTAGAGGTAGAGGTGGTCGAGACTCCACCGGTGGGTCCCTACGGCTCGCCATCTGTCAACACCTGTTACGGAGTAAAGATGAATTAGTAAAGTAAGGAAATAAATAATACATATTCATATATACAAAAAACAAACATATGCATATAAAGATGAATTAGTACATTAAGGAAATAAATAATACAAATTCATATATACAAA
Organism: Bromus sterilis; assembly: GCA_950022295.1. Taxonomy (NCBI): domain Eukaryota; kingdom Viridiplantae; phylum Streptophyta; class Magnoliopsida; order Poales; family Poaceae; genus Bromus; species Bromus sterilis. The sequence goes on along the minus strand of OX465596.1, from coordinate 261,785,433 downwards.
AAACAAAAGAAAGTTGGGATGCATACAACTAATAGTCGGGATCATCTGTATCTTCTCCAGGATCAATAAAAACATCATCGTCACTATCACGCGTGTCATCATGAATGATCTCTTCTCCGGGATCGGGTGCAGCGTCAACCACATTTCGAAAGCCTTTTTGTGACCGGTCAAGCAATGATAAGTCATCCGCATCGGTAACCTCTTCGTGTTCCACTTATTCATCTTCCTCCTCATCATCATCGGTAACCTCTTCGTGTTCCACTTCTTCCTCTTCCTCCGCATTATCATTCTCTACTTCCATGTTTTGACCAAACGTAGAGGTTTTTCCGAAATGTTTTTTGGCCACACGTGTTTCTTGGAAGAATTCTCCGTCATATGTGTCTGGGTCTATGTGAGGTTGATAATCCTCTTCTTCATTGGGGGCAGGTAGTTTACCATGTGGCGGCACGTCATAGACGACATACCAATCTTCGAGATTCTTTACACTTTGGCAGGCCCATGGAAGATAGAAAACTTGTGTGGCCTGTTGAGCCACAATATAAACTTCGGAAACATTTAAACTAGCCCAACATGCTCATGAGTTCGTCTAGTGTCCTTCGGATCGAACCAATGACATTTGAAGACAACGAGGTTCGGAGGATTTTCACCATAATATAGTTGTTCGTATATTTCTTCAACTACTCCATAATACTCGAATCCCCCATCTATAGCGGACACACCGGAATTCGTTGTTTTCCAATCGGGCATAGTTTGCTCTTTCATACCAGTACGAAAGCGATACCCATTGATGTCGTATTTTTCATATGTATGGACCTTAAAGTCAAAACCATTTGCGATTTGTCTCAATTCAGCGTCCATCGACTCTGAATTAGCCTACAAGTTGAAACGGAAAGGCTTGTTGTATTAGTCGGTACTGAGACGACGAAGAAATAAAAATTGCATGTATATCATATAAGAAGTACCGTTTGTGTAAACCAAGAGATGAAACCGGGATTGCCGCCTCCCCGCTTCTCAAGAAGATTAATCTCTTCGATGGAGTCTTTTTGGATCGCCACTCCATTCGAGAATTGCGCGATGAATTGACTGTATCAAATAATTAAGAGAACTTAGACACACAACTCGTCAAGAAGTTGCAGAACAATTAATATGTAACGCGCACTTACTCGATGTATGGCCGCACTTCTGTCATGTTGGTCAAGATATAAAATGTAATTATGCCCCATTCCTCGAAGGTCAACGTCTTTGGCTTCATAACCCCACAAGGTGTGAGGCTCCCTTTAAAGAGTTTGAACTTGGATTCATGTCGCTCGGGCTCGCCAGTATTGTACCGAGGCATTGGATTATGCAAACTCTAATTAGTGGCAGCATAGTGTGTTGTCACGAAGTTTGCCGCTTCCTCGACAAAAAATGCCTCAGCCATTGATGCTTCAATTCTCCGTTTATTTTTACATTTTTGTCGAAGCGTCTTCTGCATTCTCTCGGTTGAATAGCACCAACGGTTTTGCACAGGGCCACCCAATCTTGCCTCCATCGGTAGATGCAAAATCATATGCTGCATCGGATTAAAGAAACCCGGTGGAAAGATCTTCTCTAACTTGCATATCAACTCCGGCGCCAGTTTTTCCATCTCTTCTATCACAATAGGCGATAATTATTTAGCACAAAGAACACGGAAGAAATATCTTAGCTCTGCCATTACTAGCCATTCATCCTCGGGGATGTAGCCGCGCAACATCACCGGCATTATCTGCTCAAGCCATATGTGCCAATCGTAACTCTTCAGCCCAAAGATTTTCAACTTTTCAAGAGTTGCTCCCCTTGCTAGATTCTCTGCATACCCATCGGGGAACATCAACTTTTTTTCTCCCAGATGAGGATTTCCCTCATGTGTTCCCTTTTAAGATTGAACCATGCCCTTGGCTTCTCCCAATTCTTCTTCCCTTTCGGTTGTCGCATCTTCAGTGACTTCCTATTACACAGACTCTCCTGATCGACTCTAGCCTTAACATTATCTTTCCCCTTATCAGTGTCGAACAATGTACCAAAAAGGGCCTCACCCATATTTTTTTCAGTGTGCATCATGTCAATGTTGTGTGGAAGAGCAAGGTCTTTGAAATAGGGGAGATCCCAAAAGCATGGCTTGTGGGTCCAGGCGTGTTCCGTATTATATCCCAAGAAATACCCTGGCCAGTTCGGATCAGGCTCTAGTGAATTCAACTGATCAAGAACTTGTGCGCCCGTCATCATAGGTGGTGCCTCGTGGTCGATGACTTTACCTTTGGTGAAATTCTTCTTGTCTTTTCTGAATCCATGGTCCAGAGGTAGGAATTGTCTATGCAAGTCGAAGCAAGAATACTTGCGACCCTCCGGCAGCCAATGAAACTTAAGAGCAGACTTGCATTGCGGGCATGGGAACCTTCCGTGCGCGCACCATGCAACAAAAAGTGCAAACGCCGACAGGTCATGCATGGAGTACATCAACCAAGCATGCCTTTGGAAGTTTATTTTGCTAGCTGCGTCATATGTCCAGATCCCATTATCCCAAGCTTCTTTCAACTCATCCATCAGTGGTTGGAAGTACACATTCATATTTTTTCTGGGATAGTTGGGCCCCGGAACTACCAACGTCAAGAAGATGTGCTTTCTCTGCATAAGTACTCAGGGGGAAGATTGAGGGGCATGATGAATACGAGCCAACAACTATACTGGGTTGCCGTCATACCGAAAGGATTGAACCCATCGAGGCTAATGGTGAGTGCCACGTTTCTTGGGTCTTTGGCTTTACCTTCTTTATGTATTACATTGAACATCTTCCACGCTTCACCATCAGAGGGGTGGGTCAACATCAAATTCCCGTATTCATCTGTAGCACGTCTAATTCCATCTCTGTGCCATGTCATTTGTTTTGCTGTTTCTTCAAGCATGTAAAGCCGTTGAAGTCTTGGTAAGATCGGTAGGTACCGAAGAATGATTACGGGTATTTTGCTCTGCGTCTTCTCACCAAGACCGTTGTCTACGACAATATACCTGGAGGACTTGCAGCGTGGATAATAATTACCATCCTCCTACTCATGCCTAAATAAGACGCATCCTTTCTCACAAGCATGTATCCGCTTGATGGGCATCTTCAGTGCACCGAGTATTTTGTCTGAGTGGTATAGGTTTGCAGGCATAATATGACCGTCCAGTAGAAAGCGCCTGAATAAGGTCATCATCGCATCATAGCACTCTCTGGGCAAGTTGAATTGTGCCTTAAGAGCCATTGTTTGTGCGATGGCATCTAGTTCACAAAGCTTGGTGTGCGCATGCAGCGGGAGTTTTGAAGACTCTAGCATTGCATAAAAGGCCTTGGCAGTTTCCTCCGGTACTTCGTCCTCATGACGAGAATCGTTGTAGTCATTGACCATGTCTTCGATCCCTGTACCACAATCCTCAATGCGCTGACGCACTACCTCATGTCTGTCACGTTGGGCCGACTCGCCATGAAATGACCACAACGTATAATCAGGCATGAAACCACGCATTTGCAGGTGTTTACCCATTACATCCTTTGTCTGTTGTGAATAGTTCTTACATCTAGTGCAGGGGCACCATGTTCTTGGTTGGCCAGCACTAAATGCAACCTCTAGGAACTCCTCAGTCTTGGTCAACAATTCCTCAGTCATATTTTTCTGACTAGGGTGGCCGGTGTACATCCACGCACGATCATTCATTCTGGCTAGCTAGCTAGTACAAATTAACACCAGAAGGCATATAATTAATTACAGTGATACGGCATATGCACACTAGCTAATAGGTAAAGATAGGTCCTAATCCCACCCGAGTATGTGCAGATTGTATTCATTTCCTCATGCTCTCCTCCCGATCTGACGCAAAATTTCAACAGCACCTCCCCGCTGTTCTCCTGATACACGTCTCAGCATAAACCGAGAGGATGTTTACCCGGAGAACAATAAGGTGGCGCTGACGAAATCGTCCGTCCGATCCAGAGGAGAGCATATATGGGGAAATGAACCCAATCTACACTTACTCGGGCTGTCCTTGGATAACGTTGGACAATTCGAAAGAGTTCACTTATAAATATGCAAACGAATGCATATTTATAAATGGAATGTTTCGAACGGGAGACGCATATGGGTTACGCGATGGGACCTTAAATCTAAATTTTAACTCGATACGGGAAACCGGTGGGCTGAACCAAAGTCGGGCCATAAACCACGGAGCAAAGGGCATAACCAAACAGAAACTTAGCTAGTATGCTATAAAATCTTAACCACTAAATAAAATACTAATTCTTTTTTCTATCTTTTTTATCTCTTTTCCATTCCTTTCATTTTACTTTTCCTTGCTTTTCAAATATGTTATTTCAATTCTACTTCTTTTCTTCTTTCCTCTACTTCTCTTTTCTTTTCTCTTCCTAATGTCTCTCATTCTCTTCATATTTTCTATACTTCTCTCTTCTTTCTATTCCTAATTTCTTTTTTCTCTTCTCTTTTCTCTACTTCTGTCATCTTTCTTCACAAATATTTTCTTTCATATTTTTCTCTACTTTCATTAGCTAGCTAATATAACAACTAACAAATAATAGTTTTCCTAATCTAACTAAAATCTAACAACTAACTAACTAAAATATATAGAAACTAACTACTTGTAGAAAAGACTAGCTTTCCTAAGCCAACTAAAATCTAAGTAATATAACAACTAACAACTATTAGGTAGGTATTTTTTCCTAAGCTAACTAATATAACAACTAACTACTTTCCTAAGCTATTTTTTATTTTTATTAGCTAGGTAATATAACTACTGACTACTTTATTTTTATTAGTTGTATAGTTTTTATTAGTGGTTGAGCCCAACGGCGAGGAGTTGCAGCAGGAACTTCCAGGGGCAGGGCGGAGGAGGTGGTGGTGGTAGCCGGCGAGGAGACCACTGCCGCCGAAGCCGAGGAGGAGGGGCAGGCGGCTGGCGTGGGAGGGGGCCGCGGAGGTGACGTCGTGCAGAGGCCTCCTGGTCTTGCACGGGGGCGGGGCAGTGGCGGCGACGTCTTCCCGAGGCGCGGTGGGACGACGTCTTGCACGGGGGCGGGGCGGAGAGGTGCTGCACGGGGGCGGGGCGGCGAGGTCCTGCACGGCGGCGGGGCGGCAGCGGCGAGGTCTTCCAAGGGGGTGGGGGCGGGGCCAACCGGGGTGGTGGTGGGTGGCGGCGGCGGCGGTGCGCGTCGAGGAGGAAGTTGTGGTGGAGTGTGGTGGAGTGGGGGTTAGGGTAAGCCCACGAGGGGGGTTATGGACTAGATTTGCCGTCAGCCGGCTGACGACAACGTCTTTCGTTAGGCTAAGCCGTCAGCTGGCTCACGGCAAAGCTGGGCGCCGTTACATCGGGGCTGGAAGGGACACGTGGCCTGCGGGTGGCCGTCACCCGTCCTTTGCCGTCAGCTTTATTGGTTTTTTTCGTCAGCCAGCGGACGGCTTAGCCAAGGCTGACGGCATACCTGTCCTACGCCGTAAGCTGAACGTTTGCCGTCAGCTTGGCCCAGGGCTGACGGCATAGAAGCCTTTGCCGCCAGCCCCGATCGAAAGTTGACGACAAACTGTTAAGCTGACTACAAAACTCCTGTTTCCTGTAGTGAGATGCACTTACAATCTCCCCCTTTTTGGAGATTTGATGACAATCTGGTTAAAGCTTCAACGGGATAAAATAAATATTTCTGAGGAAAAACTTGAAGAAAACAATTCATTGTTTCCGGATATAGAGATGCTCCCCCCTGAGGATATGCATGTTTTGAAGACTTGATATAATTTTTTTAAAACATGAGTAGCTCCCCCTATATCCCGGATTGTTTGAAACAGTGCATCATATGAAGTAATTTGAGGAATCAAACATAGCACTAAGTAATGTGGTTGCTGAGGAATAACATGAGTAATAGATAAACTTGAAGAATAGCATGAGGTAACTTAAGAGTATCAGAAACCACACAAAATATCAGTGTAAACTCATTACAAAAATGATCAGAAGAACGAGAGTTGTAACTGAGGAACCCATAAGAATCCGCTTGAAGACAACTAAACTTCTCCCCCTTTGTCATTAAATGAACAAAAAGGAGAGACTACTGCTAACGTCCCAAAGAAGTGCCTCAGGGTTGATCATCAGGACGGAGGCTCGCCGTGGCAGTGTGAGGACAAGCCGTAGTGTCTTCAATTTATTCAGGCAAGAATTCTTGTGCTGAAGAGTAGGAGTCAATCACTAGAGGTGGTGTCTTGCTTTTGGTGAACTGACGTGGAGGACGAATCTCAGGAAGCGGAGGCTGTCTGAGGCCAAGCTTGGCGAGGTCTTCAGGAGTGATCACCTCAGTCATAAGAGCATCAAGTCGCTGATACGTATGATGAGCATACTGATCAACCTTCTTCTGAGTTGTATGCATCTGCGCCATATAGCTGAGGATGTCACCAATCTGACGCTTCGTCCAGTCATGATTCTGATCCACCTTCTGATGCAGACTGATGAGGAGCTCGCGACCAGTCATCAGATGAGCTTGAGTTGTTTCCTCAGTCGAGGCATGGGTGCGCTCCTCATGAGTGGTGCGAGACTAAGGCTGACAAATATTGCCACCGAGCGATCCCTAAGGAAGTACGACTTCATAAAAAGGCGCTTTGCCCTTGGCATTAGCGTCAATAGTGTGTTGAAGCACTTCAACCGGAGGAACGTACGGGCGATGATTAGCCCGGTCAGACTGGATGTTGAGGCTAGTCTTAATGCAGTTAAGCTTCATAATCCATGGAGCGTATGGCTTCAAAATTTGAGGATTCTGAGCAGCATCCACCAACGTCTTGAAGAAGAAGTCAGAGACATTAATTGGAGCCGACATGCAGAGGATGTATAGAATGTTTTTCATGATGCCCATGACTTCCTCAGCAGATGATTCATATCACTTGATGGGGCAGAAGAACTTTGCCAAAATTTTGTACAAGGTGTTGGGCAGATACTGAAGCTGTGAAACGAGGAACTGTGTTCGAGGTGGAGCTTCAGGAGCTTGTGGCTTTATCAGCATATTCATCAGGTCATCCCAAAGAAGTGGAGCACCATATGTGCTTGGAACTGAGGCTTCAGAAAGAGGAAGCTGAAGAATGTCCACAATCTCAGGTATTGAGGTAGTGTAATGTTGATGCTGAGTCATCCATTCAAGTACCCAATTATTGATGTCTTTGGGGTCCCCTGAGACATATAATGTGGCATAGAACTGAAGCACAAGTTCTTCATTCCAGTGGAAGCACTCGGAGTAAAACTGAAGCAGCTTGGCATGATGCAAGTCCTGCAACGCATTGTTGAAGCAAGGAATGGCCTCCATATCCAAATGAGGAATATGTTTATGAGGAAAAACCTTTTGAGCCATGTAGAGGACTGAGGCATAGTAGTTCTTCTGAGTAGCCGTCCAGAACCTCAGCCCCAGCCTGAAAGAAGCTCATGGCGTTGAAGAATGCATCTGTGTTGAAGTTGGGACGAGCATCAGCTTCAAGATTTCTATAGAATGGCTTCTTCTGCTTCGGACATAGAGAGATGGCTGAGGAAGACTCCTGACGAGCTCGTGATGCTGAGGCAGAGTGTGGCTGAGGTGGGGAACCATGGTCTTCAACATGTGACTCGATTACAGCCTTTGGTTGTCGGGACCCGGGGTTACCGTATGCAAGTCCAGTTAAGACATAGTCATATGGAGAGCCGACAACCGCACCCACTTGTCTAAGCAGATAAGGCCAAGCACTGAACATTCTCGGAAAGCATCGTACGTGAGGGGCATCCCATCCAGGCCGGATGATCAACTGAGATGGGTCCTCATCGTCCGCACACAAGTCTAATGATATGGGTGGTGAACTCCCATATTCAAAGACAAGTCGCCTCAACCATACTATCGACAATCTCAAAACTCTTACATAGACTTACTCCAGCCCGATCACTTAGTCGGGGTCTAGTGCGGGCTCGATCATACCACAAAGTGTGCATGAGACGGAGTCTCGAACAATCGCGTCGCGATGCCCCAAGATGCGCACATCTAAGGGCCACTTGGTGTATGAAAGACCGCCAGCCAGAACACAACTAAGGTCTCGAAAACCCATACAAAGACATGCATGTTATAAACATACACGCAGCACACATGCCTTGTATGAACAGCAGGTACCATTGCAGTTCTCTACAAAGTGTACATATTTATTGATAACTCTTATAGAGTGCACACAGAGATCACATACATTTGATCCAACATTACATTACAAGCGGAAGCAAATTATGTCTCAGTACAGACAAGTTTAACAAATGGCTTAAGAAGCCTTATTTAAACACAAAGCCCTCCACGAGGGAACAAGTCGTCTGACTGGGACTAGACTAGTTGGTCTTCAGTCGTCCAGCTCGATGAAGAAGCCACCTTCGGGGTCAGTGGCATCATCTAAAACATAGATTCAGCAAACGTGAGTACAAAGTCGTACTCAGCAAGACTTACATAGGAGCTATACTACACATGCACATGTATCAAGGTAAAGGGAGGTGGGGTTCACTTGCAGAAGTGCCAGCTTTGACTTGGCTAATCCTGAACTACGAGTACCAGACTTTGAGGTAAGAAGCGTACACGAGTCCACTACTTTCTCCAACCAATACACCACTATGGTACCTTCCTCGACTTCCCCACGAGGAAGCACGCCATAGCAGTCACACTTATCTTGGTGTGTTTTAGAAGTATCCAGTTCAAGTTGTCTAATAATCAAGTTAAGCTTTCCAAGCAGTCCATAACCGCGGACGCGGCTATTCGAATAGTTTTGTTAACCTTGCAAGGGTGTACCGCTACACACACATGATCATCATTTACCGCCTTTGATCTCGACACCATTCAAGGGGTGCCAGCGAGGATGCTCACCACAACTGTTACCTCATAGCCGATCTAGTCCGAGAAAGCCGCCTACTTGGGTTGGTTACCACAATCGTGAACCCGGCCGGTTTACCGAAGTGGACCCAAGTGATGTGTGCGTGGTGCATAAGCCGGTCTCGGATGATCCGTTCTCTCACTTAGCAACCAGGCAACAGACCTACCAGAACTCCGAACTATTGCGACATCTGGACATCGAAAGGGATGAGTTAGTAAGTTGAGAGGGGTCAGTGAGCCCAATGTGTGGTTGTACTCTTCATCTTGGATCACCACACAAGAACTCGTACTAGGGCGGTGTTCAACGAGACAACCCACTGTGTACTCCTACACAGCCTCTCATCGTTCACCTTTTATTAGGGTCGATTCACCAACACTTTTCTACCAACATCAACATGATCATTCCCATCCCGACTCACATCACAGTAACAACATGGTATCATACTAAGCATGCAATAAGAAGTAACATTGCAGGGGCCACATGATATCAAACAACTCCTACATTTGCTAGGATTGTGGTTTGCTTACTATTGTGACAAAATGATAGGTCATGCAAAGGAATGGGTTCATCTATGCGGTAGAAACGAAGCATGGTGATCATAATAAACAATGCATAAGCGAGACATGAGAGGGAAGTGGGATTTTATCGACATGATCAATGGGGGTTTGCTTGCCTTGCTGACGAGGTTCGGGTTCGGGGTCTTCAACGAAGGTTGCAACCTCTTGCTCCGGTTCCACCTCTACTCGACAAACAAAGCACGAAGTAGCAATCAATATGAATGCAATGCTCAAGCACATGAATGAATGTTGAAACTTGAAGTATAAGTTTTGATGTGTGAGGCAATTCCATTTAAGTGGAGTATATTGCATTTGAAATGCAAATTCAAACTCCACATTTGAATTCAACATTAACCAAGTTTTATGTGATATAGTTTGATCATTTTGAAACAACTTCAAATGTGTATGATATGCCTCTGATGTGTGATTGAAATGTAGCATGTTGCCAGGGTTCAAGTTGCAAAAATATTTGATTTTAATTTGATTTAATTCCATTTAAATCAAATAGCAAATGCTACTGATCACATTTTAAATTCAACTCAAACAGAGTTGAAAGTTTCATATTTGGAAAGATAATTTTCTCCTGATCATTTTTCATATATTATTTGTCCAATTTGGAGTTAATATGAATTTTCTATGAATTTCCAAAGTTTGGGGTATTTTCTGGAATTTCTGGAATTCTTTAAATTCAAATAATCTCTGGAAATTCATTTAAATTGATTTATTGTGCAAGTGCTGACGTCAGGGGGGGCTGACATGTGGGGTCACCTTGTTAGTGACTGGGTTAATTAACCCGTGGGTTAAATTAATCCAATGGCTTAATTAAGCCACTAGGCCCACTGGTCAGTGACCTAGGGAGTCATTAGCTGGGTGTTTAAGGGCTAACCCACCGGCGGCTAACCGCCGGCATCTGGAGCCGCGGCGGCGACTCGCCGGAATGGCCTAGGGGCCACGGGAGACCACGGGGAGGGCACCAAAGGATGCAGCAGCTTCGTCCGCGTCTCCTGGAGGCAACAGGGGGTCACGGGGTGGTCGGGAGCGACGACGGCGACGACTCCGGCGGCAACAGAACGGCGGCGAGGTCGTAGTCGTCGTTGTGGTGCACGGTTGGAGTTGATTCGGGGCTTGTTCGAACGCTAGTACGTGCAGGAGTCAAACACGTGCACTGGGGGTTCACGACGAGCACTGGAGCGAGGAGGACGACGACCATGGCGGCGAGGTGCTCGGGTTCCCATGGCGGATTCGGCTAGAGGAAGAAAACGAGGGGGAGAAGTGAGGGGTTCCAGCCGTGAGCTCAACCTGAATCTATCTGGAGTGGTGGCTTGCTCGGGGAGGCGCTGGAGTTGCCGGAATTTGAAGTCGATCCACGGCGGCCGGTGATGAAGACGACGAAGTTAGCGAGCTCGGGTAGGCGCTCGGCTCCGATACCTTTCGCAGGTCGATGAAGACGACGACGACGAACTCCCTGGACACCTTGGCTTGGCTCCTCGACGTCGATGGCCGCGAGTTCTTGCGACGGCGAGCGGCGGCGCTCTCGGGTGGAGGAAGAAATCGGCGAAGGAGGAGGAAGGAGTCGCGCTGGAGGGGAGGAATGGATCAGGGAGGCTGCGGGGAATCTCCAGACGCGAGAAGAGGCCACGGGGAGGCCTGGAAGCTCTCGGCGGCGACGTGGCGGCCCCGGCTAGCTCGGTGGCATTCCACCGAGCAGCTTGGAGGCGCGGGACGGGGAAGAAGACGCCGCTGCCCCTGTGGGCCGGCTGGGCTGGGGTGGGCTGACTTCGCCTGGGCGCCAGGTAAGGAATTTCTGATTTCTTTTCTATTTCTCTTTTCTGACATTTGTTCTGTTTAGCCAAATAAAATAGCTAAACATTTTATTAAATGCTGAAAATTTTTAGGTGGCCTCATAATAATATAGACTAGCCACTCATAAACTTTCAACATTTTCAAAATTCAAATAATTTGAATCTTAAATCAAATAGTGGTATTTCTTTAATTCCAAGCCACTGTTTGAATATTTGAAAAATCTATGAGCATGGGATGGGTCCCACATCACTTGATATGTGATCACACTCATTTATAAGACTTTTCAAAAATCTAACATGAATTTTTGGAGAAGATTTTTATCTGGCCTTTTGAATTAATTCATCTGGGGGGTGTTCCTTCTCCCATTTGGATTTTGAAGTTGAATTTCCTTTGAATTCTTTCATGAATGCAAAGTGAAAAAGATCCTAGCACATTACCTAATAGAGGGTTCTGACAACTCGCTCCCACTCAACAGAATCTCGTCCCGAGATTCAGAAGTCTGCGGGAGGAAGGTGGGGTACTCGGCAATGAGACGGTCTTCTCTTTCCCACGTAGCTTCTCTTTCAGAGTGGTGTGACCATTGCACTTTCAGAAACCTAATCTTCTGACGACGAGTGACACGCTCTGCGGAATCAAGAATACGAACGGGGTATTCTCGATAAGAAAGGTCATCTTGGAGATCAAGCGTTTCATGGTAGACTTCGCGGATGGGGTTCTTGAAGCAACGCCTGAGTTGGGACACATGGAATACATCATGTACTCGGGTGAGGTGCGGAGGTAGTTCAAGTTGGTAGGCAACTTCTCCACGTTTAGCAATAATGCGGAAAGGTCCGATGTAACGTGGGGCCAACTTGCCTTTGATACCGAAATGTTGGGTTCCCTTCAGAGGAGTAACCCGAAGGTAAGCCTTCTCATCCAGATTGTAGCTCTCCTTCCTATGATGAAGATCATAGTAGCTTTTATGACGAGACTGGGCTGCTTTCAATTGATCACGAACAATGCGAACTTGCTCTTCTGCTTCCTTGATCACATCCGGTCCAAAGAATTGTCTTTCACCGGTTTCTGACCAGTTTAAAGGTGTTCGACATCGTCGTCCATAAAGGACTTCAAAAGGAGCCATGTTCAGACTAGATTGAAAACTATTGTTATAAGCAAATTCGGCAAATGGAAGAGACTTCTCCCAATTCTTTCCGAATGAGATAACACAAGCTCTGAGCATGTCTTGAAGAATTTGGTTAAACCTTTCGACTTGACCGCTAGACTGAGGATGGAAAGCTGTACTAAAGGAGAGATGAGTTCCCATAGCATTCTGAAAGCTTCCCCAAAATCTAGAGGTGAAAAGGCTACCGCGATCAGAATTGATTTCCAAAGGAACACCATGAAGTAATACAATTCTAGAGATGTACAAGTCTGCTAACTGGCTAGCAGTTATAGACTCGCGAACCGGAAGGAAGTGAGCAACTTTGGAAAGCCTATCTATGACAACGAAGATGGCATTGTTTCCTTTCTGGGTTTTTGGAAAGCCGGTGATGAAGTCCATACTGACTTTGTCCCATTTCCACTCGGGAATAGACAAAGGTTGAAGTGTACCAGCAGGTCTTTGATGTTCTTCCTTAATGCAACGACAAACGTCACATTCGGCAACAAATTGAGCAATGTCTCTCTTCATCCTAGTCCACCAAAATCTCTAGCGTAGATCTCGGTACATTTTAGTGCTACCGGGATGAATTGAGAGGGGTGTGTCATGGGCTTCCTTGAGGATGAGTTGCCTTAGTTCCCTATTCTTAGGTACTACCAAACGATTTTCAAAGAATACCGTTCCTTTGCTATCTGTGGAGAAACATTTAGCAACTCCGCTAGCAATGTTCTCCTTGATCCAGCGAATACCTCGTGCACGCCTTTGGGCAACTATGATTTGATCCTCAAGAGTTGGTTTCGCCACCAAGGTAGAAAGATAGCCATGAGGAACAATTTGAAGGTTGAGCTTGCGAAAGTCCTCATGAAGAAGTGGTTGATACTGTTGTAACATGAGGTTGTTACAATACGACTTATGACTTAGTGCATCAGCCATGACGTTGGCCTTGCCTGGGGTGTAAGAAATTACTACGTCGTAATCTTTTATCAACTCAATCCAGCGTCTTTGCCTAAGATTAAGATCTGGCTTGGTGAAAATATATTTGAGGCTTTGGTTGTCGGAATAGATCTCGCAACGGTTACCAAGGAGGTAATGTCGCCAAGTTGTTAGAGCATGAACTACGGCAGCGAGTTCCAGGTCATGGGTAGGATAGTTCTCTTCATGTGGCCGGAACTGGCGTGAAGCATAAGCTACCACATGTCGATCTTGCAGAAGTATGCATCCTAACCCTTGCCGTGATGCGTCACAATAGATCTCAAAATCCTTTTTGGTGTCTGGAGGTGCAAGTACAGGTGCAGAAGTCAATCTTCTTTTTAGCTCTTGAAAGCTTTCCTCGCACTTGGGAGTCCATAGGAATTTCTTATCTTTCTTGAGGAGTTCAGTTAGAGGCTTTGCAACTTTAGAAAAGTTCTCGACGAAGCGACGACAATAGCTAGCTAGGCCAAGAAAACTCCTAACTTGCTTAATCGATTCAGGTGGAGTCCAGTCAAGGACGGCCTGGACTCTCTCGGGATTCACAACAATGCCTTTTGCAGAAATCACGTGGCCTAAGTAGGTCACTTCTGGTAGGCAAAATTCACACTTGGAGAATTTAGCATACAGGCGATGCTCTCTAAGTTTCATCAATACCAGCCTTAGGTGTTCGGTATGTTCTTCTTCGTTCTTCGAGTATATAAGGATGTCATCGAGGTAAACCACGACGAACTGGTCCAAGTACTCCATGAAGATCGAATTCATCATGCGTGAGAAAGTGGCGGGGGCATTGGTTAAACCAAAGGACATGACGGTGTACTCGTAAAGACCATAATGAGTAGTAAAAGTCGTTTTGGGAATGTCCTCGTTTCGGATATTGATTTGATGATAACCTAATCTCAAATCCATCTTTGAGAAGACAGAGGATCTTGCAAGTTGATCATAAAGATCATTGATCCTGGGCAATGGGTACTTGTTCTTTATCGTCGCTAAATTTAGCGGGCGATAGTCTACGCACATCCTTTCTGTTCCATCTTTCTTCGTTACGAACATAACGGGGCGACCCCATGGCGATGAGCTAGGGCGGATGAAGCCTTTCTCCAACAAAGCTTCCAGTTGGGTTTTAAGCTCAGCTAACTCACGTGGGGCCATTTTGTACGGGCGTCTAGAAATTGGTGCGGTTCCTGGGGCAAGATCCACTATAAACTCTACACATCTGTCGGGTGGCATTCCCGGCAGCTCTTCAGGAAAGACATCCGGGAAGTCACGAACCACCGGAATATCTTCAAGTTCGGGAAGGGGAAGTACATTCAAAGAATGCACTTGGGTTCTTGTTCTGGGTGAGGTATAGTTGACTGTTTTGCCTGAAGGGTGGGTGAGTTTCACGGATTTGCCTTTGCAATCCAGGTAGGCATTCTGTCTTGATAGCCAATCCATGCCAAGGATGACATCAATGTCTGAAGACTTGAGGGCTATGAGTGAAGAAAGGAATAATAAACCCTCAATTGCAATCTGATTACCATGGCTTACTCTATTAGTTTGCCATCTTGACCCTAGAGTTTGAATAATCATTGGAGTGGACAATACAACAAAAGATAACTCATGACGAAGTGCATAACTTTCCGACATGAATGAATGAGATGCTCCTGGGTCGAAAAGAACGGAAGTAGGAACATAATTGACTGGGAGCGTACCAATAATGACGTCAGTGGTGTCGTCAGTCTCTTCGGCGGCGATCTGGTTCACACGTCCACGAGTGGCGGAAGGAGCGGGTTTGGCGGTGTAGACCTTCTGGGATGGCTTGCCACGACCATTGTTGTTGTTGTTGCCTCCGGCACGTGGTGGAGAATTCTGATGCTGGATCTGGTTCTGGGGACACTCGCGAGAGTAGTGGCCTGCCTGACCACACTTGTAACAGACTCCATAGACAGTGCGTGGAGCTGGGTTGTTTGGTGGAGCTGGGTGGAACTGGGTTGGTGGACGAGGCGCCACATACGATGGCCTCGGGGGGTTGTTCTGGCGGAACATGCTGTTTGGGATCGAGATCTTGCGCTTCTGGGAGCCAGAACTGGATGAACCATCATCTCTGGGGTGTTTGCGAAAGTAGTTGGGGGTGTTCATGTCCTCTGCCTTGATGGCCTTGTTGACAAGGATCTGGAAGGTGGCAAAGTCATGAAGATTGAGCTCACGACGAAGTCCAGTGTTGAGGCCACGACGAAACCTCTCTTGTTTCTTGGAGTCGGTGGAGACTTCTTCGGTAGCATAACGAGCCAGTCGGTTGAACTCACGACTAAACTCATCAACGGTCCTTCTGCCTTGAGTGAGGTTGCAGAACTCCTCATGCTTGCGGTCCATAAGACCTTTGGGAATGTGGTGCTCGCGGAAGGGCGTGCAGAACTCCTCCCAAGATGCAGGCGGTCCAACGGGACGCATATTCAGAAAGTTCTCCCACCAAGAACTAGCTGCACCTTCGAGGTGATAGGTGGCATAGCTGAACTTGTCGCCATTTGCAACACGGCCTGCTTGGAGCTTCCTTTCGATGCTGCGAAGCCAGTCATCGGCGTCAAGGGGCTCGGTGGAGTAACTGAAAACCGGGGGATGATGTCGGATGAAGTCGTTCAGGGACACCAACTCATTGCGCTGCTGAGTGGTGTTGCGAGCAATGACTTCCAACAGGTGGTGAGAGTCTCGGCGGTTCCTCTCGACTTCCATCAGAACCTGTGCCATCATGGGTGGGGGCGGAAGGTTGCCTTCCTCCTGGTCATTCCCACGACCTTGGTTACGTCCAACCAGGCCACGGGTTCCTTGAGACATCCTGAAGGTGAAAAACCAAAGTCAAACAGAGTTGATTTGAAGAGTCTAATCAAGGTATTGAAGTACTGGAAGGATTACAGAGCAAAGGAAGTAATCATCTTGACAACATGGTGATAAAAGCATACAAGCCATATATTCACAAGCTGTCATACAAACCATACATCGTTTTAGTACAAGCACCGAGCTAATACAAACGTGACGAAGATGATACATCCTTCAGAGGCACTCTGACTTCCTATACATTATTTATCTAAGCCTCTGGAACTTAGACACCTTGCATACAATATACTACGATACTACTACATCATCACCAACTAAGACCACAGGCGGTCTAACTCATCTCCATCTCCATAGCAGTCCTCATAAAAGTTACCCGCGTATCCCGGTAGCTGGAGGTGACCATCGGAAAACACGGAGGCTTGTCGACCCTGATATCCATTTGGGCAAGGATGGGGCCTAGGTCCAGCGTAGGGTGGAAGCAAAGGACCACGGGGTGGAAAAATGCCTCCAATCTCGGGCCAAGCAACTCGAGAAGGCATCTGAGTCCTCACTGGGTAGATCGCATCATGCTCGACTGATCCAACGCTCACAAAGGGTGCCAAAAGTGTCAGTGCTCGATACAGACGAACACGGGTGGCGTGGAGCTCGAAACGGAGAGCGCGTGCATCACGATCTCTGTCACTAGCAAACCTAGCAGTCACCTGAAGTGCTGGATCCTCTGTAGAGTGATCTGAGTAGAGTCCGGTGTAATATCCCTCTTCTCCTGGAAGTGCAGCAGGGATATAGCGGAAAGAGGTCTCTCTCAGCAAAGTGTGCTCCTCTCTCAGCAGTGTCATACATGAGTATGCAGCATCCTGCACAGCCATGTTCTCGGTAACGCCAATGCCATGTCCAAAGTGGATAGGCTGAGTGACTCCAACGTGGTGCAGGTAGATCCTGACAATGCAGTGGAACTGGGTCTAGTTGAAGTCGTGAAACTGCTCCTCGACGGTGTACTCAGGGTACCACCGATATCCCACATAGGACATCATCTCGATCAACGTGGCGGGATGGCCACGCACACCGAGGCACCTGGTCAAACGAACAATCTGCCGAGGGGGAAAATCTGTCATCTGAAACAGAAAGGAGTTTGCAAATGCATCAGATTATGAGATAAACCTGGAATGACTCGGACAGCATAACGGCTGTAATTGCAAGAAAAAAGACAATTTCTTACAACATGGAAACAGCACTTACATACGATGTAATAAAACAGGGAGCATAACCATTCTAACCAACCGATGACAACTTTCCTACGGCTATGAGGAAGCAAACAACGAGATGTTCTAGTCAGACAGAGGAGAGCATAGTCCTATCTTCTCGTAGAATAAGATGAGGGTGACTCAGAACTCAGAACGAAGGGGTAAGGAGAAAAAAGAAGCCTTACGTTGTTCCCTTATATACCCATAATAACTATATAACTATAGCAAGCTAGACTCAACTTCGGCCAAGGCTACTAGTCCTACAGTCAGTCCTGCTCTGATACCAAGTCTGTCGGGACCCGGGGTTAGCGTATGCAAGTCCCGTTAAGACATAGTCATATGGAGAGCCGAGAACCGCACCCACTTGTCTAAGCAGACAAGGCCAAGCACTGAACATTCTCTGAAAGCATCATACGTGAGGGGCATCCCATCCAGGCCGGATGATCAACTGAGATGGGTCCTCATCGTCCGCACACAAGTCTAATGATATGGGTGGTGAACTCCCATATTCAAAGACAAGTCGCCTCAACCATACTATCAACTATCTCAAAACTCTTACATAGACTTACTCCAGCCCGATCACTTAGTCGGGGTCTAGGGCGGGCTCGATCATACCACAAAGTGTGCACAAGTATCAAGGTAAAGGGAGGTGGGGTTCACTTGCAGAAGTGCCAGCTTTGACTTGGCTAATCCTGAACTACGAGTACCAGACTTTGAGGTAAGAAGCGTACACGAGTCCACTACTTTCTCCAACCAATACACCACTATGGTACCTTCCTCGACTTCCCCACGAGGAAGCACGCCATAGCACTCACACTTATCTTGGTGTGTTTTAGAAGTATCCAGTTCAAGTTGTCTAATAATCAAGTTAAGCTTTCCAAGCAGTCCATAACCGCTGACGCGGCTATTCGAATAGTTTTGTTAACCTTGCAAGGGTGTACCGCTACACACACATGATCATCATTTACCGCCTTTGATCTCGACACCATTCAAGGGGTGCCAGCGAGGATGCTCACCACAACTGTTACCTCATAGCCGATCTAGTCCGAGAAAGCCGCCTACTTGGGTTGGTTGCCACAATCGTGAACCCGGCCGGTTTACCGAAGTGGACCCAAGTGATGTGTGCGTGGTGCATAAGCCGGTCTCGGATGAGCCGTTCTCTCACTTAGCAACCAGGCCACAGACCTACCAGAACTCCGAACTATTGCGACATCTGGACATCGAAAGGGATGAGTTAGTAAGTTGAGAGGGGTCAGTGAGCCCAATGTGTGGTTGTACTCTTCATCTTGGATCACCACACAAGAACTCGTACTAGGGCGGTGTTCAACGAGACAACCCACTGTGTACTCCTACACAGCCTCTCATCGTTCACCTTTTATTAGGGTCGATTCACCAACACTTTTCTACCAACATCAACATGATCATTCCCATCCCGACTCACATCACAGTAACAACATGGTATCATACTAAGCATGCAATAAGAAGTAACATTGCAGGGGCCACATGATATCAAACAACTCCTACATTTGCTAGGATTGTGGTTTGCTTACTACTGTGAGAAAATGATAGGTCATGCAAAGGAATGGGTTCATCTATGCGGTAGAAACGAAGCATGGTGATCATCCTAAACAATGCATAAGTGAGACATGAGAGGGAAGAGGGATTTTATCGACATGATCAATGGGGGTTTGCTTGCCTTGCTGACGAGGTTCGGGTTCGGGGTCTTCAACGAAGGTTGCAACCTCTTGCTCAATATGAATGCATTGCTCAAGCACATGAATGAATGTTGAAACTTGAAGTATAAGTTTTGATGTGTGAGGCAATTCCATTTAAGTGGAGTATATTGCATTTGAAATGCAAATTCAAATTCCACATTTGAATTCAACATTAACCAAGTTGTATGTGATATAGTTTGATCATTTTGAAACAACTTCAAATGTGTATGATATGCCTCTGATGTGTGATTGAAATGTAGCATGTTGCCATGGTTCAAGTTGCAAAAATATTTGATTTGAATTTGATTTAATTCCATTTAAATCAAATAGCAAATGCTACTGATCACATTTTAAATTCAACTCAAACAGAGTTGAAAGTTGCATATTTGGAAAGATAATTTTCTCCTGATCATTTTTCATATATTATTTGTCCAATTTGGAGTTAATATGAATTTTCTATGAGTTTCCAAAGTTTGGGGTAATTTCTGGAATTTCTGGATTCTTTAAATTCAAATAATCTCTGGAAATTCATTTAAATTGATTTATTGCGCAAGTGCTGACGTCAGGGGGGGGCTGACATGTGGGTTCACCTTGTCGGTGACTGGGTTAATTAACCCGTGGGTTAAATTAATCCAGTGGCTTAATTAAGCCACTGGGCCCACTGATCAGTGACCCAGGGGGTCATTAGGTGGGTGTTTAAGGGCTAACCCACCGGCGGCTAACCGCCGGCGACTGGAGCCGCGGCGGCGACTCGCCAGAATGTCCTAGGGGCCACGGGAGACCACGGGGAGTGCACCAAAGGATGCAACAGCTTCGTCCGCGTCTCCTGGAGGCAACGGGGGGTCACGGGGTGGTCGGGAGCGACGACGGCGACGACTCCGGCGGCAACAGAACGGCGGCGAGGTCGTAGTCGTCATTGTGGTGCACGGTTGGAGTCGATTCGGGGCTTGTTCGAACGCTAGTACGTGCAGGAGTCAAATGCGTGCACTGGGGGTTCACGACGAGCACTGGAGTGAGGAGGACGACGACCATGGCGGCGAGGTGCTCGGGTTCCCATGGCGGATCCGGCTAGAGGAAGCAAACGAGGGGGAGAAGTGAGGGGTTCCAGCCGTGAGCTCACCCTAAATCTATCTGGAGTGGTGGCTTGCTCGGGGAGGCGCTAGAGTTGCCGGAATTTGAAGTCGATCCACGGCGGCCGGTGATGAAGACGACGAAGTTAGCGAGCTCGGGGAGGCGCTCGGCTCCGATACCTTTCGCAGGTCGATGAAGACGACGACGACGAACTCCCTGGACACCTTGGCTTGGCTCCTCGACGTCGATGGCCGCGAGTTCTTGCGACGGCGAGCGGCGGCGCTCTCGGGTGGAGGAAGAAATCGGCGAAGGAGGAGGAAGGAGTCGCGCTGGAGGGGAGGAATGGATCAGGGAGGCTGCGGGGAGTCTCCAGACGCGAGAAGAGGCCACGGGGAGGCCTGGAAGCTCTCGGCGACAACGTGGCGTCCCCGGCTAGCTCGGTGGCATTCCACCGAGCAGCTTGGAGGCGCGGGACGGGGAAGAAGACGCCGCTGCCTCTGTGGGCCGACTGGGCTGGGGTGGGCTGACTTCGCCTGGGCGCCAGGTAAGGAATTTCTGATTTCTTTCCTATTTCTCTTTTCTGACATTTGTTCTGTTTAGCCAAATAAAATAGCTAAACATTTTCTTAAATGCTGAAAAAATTTAGGTGGCCTCATAATAATATAGACTAGCCACTCATAAACTTTCAACATTTTTAAAATTCAAATAATTTGAATCTTAAATCAAATAGGGGTATTTCTTTAATTCCAAGGCACTGTTTGAATATTTGATAAATCTATGAGCATGGGATGGGTCCCACATCACTTGATATGTGATCACACTCATTTATAAGACTTTTCAAAAATCTAACATGAAATTTTGGAGAAGATTTTTATCTGGCCTTTTGAATTAATTCATCTGGGGTGTGTTCCTTCTCCCATTTGGATTTTGAAGTTGAATTTCCTTTGAATTCTTTCATGAATGCAAAGTGAAAAAGATCCTAGCACATTACCTAACAGAGGGTTCTGACATTGGTGAAGTGGTAGTTGCTGAGGGACAGGTGACTTGGCGATCCTCAGTGCGATCAGGTGCAACCTCAGTACCAGCATTGGTGCTATGCTCGGCTTCAGCTTCAGCGGCGGGGGGATCAGACTTAGGATCAGCAGTTGTTGTCGCCGCAGCATTAGAATCATCAGTTGAATTGGTGGGTGCACTTGTGGCTTCTGTTTCATCAGCATCAGACGCTGAGGACGATGCACTAACAGATTCTTCAGACTGCCAAGAAGTATCAGGAAGCACCTCGGTCATGGTGGGGGAGTGAGGCTCTGGGGAAAAGATAGTATGAGTGGGAGAGTTTGTCAGCCCATATTCCTCATCATGGACGCGAGGAGTACCATGATCCATAATGTCCACGTCCATGTCTTCAATCTCAGTGATAATCGGTGGAGGTGGGCCCTGAGGTGTTGGAACAATGGGTGTTGTAGAAGTGGGTGGAGTGAAGACAATTATGCTGCGCTGAGGATTTGGACGTGGAGTTGAGGCAGCAGTAATGAGAACAGTGGTATCAGCGGCCTTTGATGGCGGAGGAGCTGAGGAGAGTGGTGTAGCATCAATTGGGTCCTCAAAAGTGGGCTTCTTCGCGGCAGGTGGAGTTGAGGGTTGGGCCTCAGGTAGGCGCTTGAGGCCTTGAGCTGAGGCAGCAGGGGGTACTGAGGTAGCAAGCTGTCGAAGCTTCATCAATCTTTCCATCTGGTGAGACATCCGTTCCTTGGATTTTCCGATATAGGCACGGTTGGCGGCGAACTTAGTGTTGAGGAGTTGAACTTCGCATTGATGCTCTATGAACTCCTGAGGAGTAACATCAGTGATAGGTTTCTTTTTGAAGTCACTGAGGACTTTCTTCAGTTGCGCCTTGAATTGTTTCTGAAGATCACGTTGATGGATCTCATTGATGAGGAACTGTTGAACATAGAACTTGATATCTTTAGCTATGTCCAAATAATCAAGAGGAGTATCAGGCTTGACAGACCAGATTTCAATGTATTCCAAGATCTTCTTGGGATCAAGAAGCGGGATTTCAGACCCAGTTGCTTCAGCTTTGCGTCTGGCTGCAGCATGCACATATTCAATCTTGTCTTCTTCAGTTGCGACGAATCCGGCCAAGTCTTCAAATTAATCTTCATCATCAGAGCTCTAAGGAGTATGACGAATGGTGCCTCGCATGGAAGTTTTATTTGGTGAAGGCCGGGAGCCGCGTTGAACAACAGTTTTGGTCTTCAGCAGCGGCCGAGGCATTGTGGTTGAGGCCTCAGGAGCACTGCCAGATTCATCAGTTCGAATCCGTGAAGCGGGGGCAGCACCGTCTGTGCGTTGGCATGAGGCACCAGAAGCATGATGCTGTGCTAAGGACTTCTGTGAGGGCTTGATTCCAGGTGCCTTTCTGCGATGCTGACGCAGAGGTTGTGGCCTGGGTTGAGGCTGAGCCTGAGGTGGAATCTGCACTGAGGTAGTCAAGTCACGACCAGAGTCTTTACTCGACTTGCAGTGCGCTTGAGGTATTGTTGATAGGAATCAGGAAAGTCATCAGGAGTTCGCATAGTTGTGGGATCAGGAGTGAACCCAGGTGCAGGAGGAGGTCGGGCCTTGATACCCAAGGTCTTTAGCGGCGGATTGACAGCAAACATTTCCTCATGCTGAGGATTAACCCATTGGTATGCAACCCATCGCTTGTCCCATTCTCGCGTGATCTTCTGGACCCTTTTCTTACGATCATTCGCGTTTTCACGTTCGGGAGTCTTCAGCTGCTCATAGAGCTCAGGAGGCAGGTCATTGGCAGTATCAGTGTGCTTACGACGAGGGGCCATTTTCTTCAGTGGTGAAGACTGAGGAATTGTACGTTCGAGCTGAGCTGCAAATGAAGTGAGACTGTGAGAACCATACGATTCCTCAGCAGACATGTACCTGTGGCAGAATTAAGTTGCGAGGGAAGTGGGGTACAGTTATATGCGTTCATGAGGAATAGGCTGAGGAAAGCAACTTAATGAGGCATAGGTATAGGTCTCAGAAAGCAAGCAGTACAGTTGAGGATTGAATGGTTTGAGGACACAACAGTACTGAGGAATAAGAGACTGAGGAATAAGCAACTGAGGAATAAGCCCCTGAGGAATAAGCATACCAGAACTGAGGCGAATGCTGAGGAACCACAAGTCAGTTCTTCTCCGGCGACGGAGAACTCCGGCGATGTTAGCACAAGAGCTTGAGGAGCTCAAGGGCCGCGGCGCGAGAGGGAGATGAGAGGTGGGGGGAGAATGACCGTGGGGTGGATGGCTATTTATAGAGGGGTGAAAGCTGAGGGGTTGCGAAATTTGTGGACAGGATTGCCCTTGATGGTTGGGATCCTAAGTGGTTATCATAATGGTGGATAAGCACGACGTGCAGTAAAATCGCAACAAATTGAAGAAAATTGTAACTGATAATCCTCAATTTTGGGAACTTGAGGACAAAGGCTGAGGATTAAGACAGATGGTCTCAAGCTGAGGAATACATGATTTCCAGATGAACGCATATGAGATAGAAAGAATGGATAAGTGAGCACATAAGGACGGGTCCGATCACGTTCACCTAGATGAAGAAGAAAATGCTGAAGAACAATAACTATAGGTGAACGCTATAGAGGACAAACACGTTAATCATCAGCGATGAAGAATTCAACTGAGGAAACTGAGGAACAACAAATCCTGAGGAATTTTGGCGGTGGCGCTACCCACCTTATAGGAAATAAGACACTTGATACCATACACTTTTCGTATGGATCTTGAGTCAATTCCACGTTAATTTATTCACACTTAGCAAGGTAGTTCCTCATGATTTGAGGAGTACGACGCATTGTGTGTTGTACAGCAGGATTCTTCAATATTGTTAAAGTGTTAGGATGTGTGTCCATTCACTGGACGTTAGAGGAATCTAAGATATTTAGCTCACACCTCAGAGTGCTAAATCGCTTCTCATCCAAAGGCTTAGTGATTATATCCGCGAGTTGGTCTTCAGTCTTCACGTGGCTGATGACGATGTCTTCCTTCAATACATGATCCCGAAGAAAGTGATACCGAATCTCAATGTGCTTCGTCCTCGAGTGTTGTACTGGGTTCTGAGAGATCTTGATGGCGCTCTCATTGTCACATAGTAGTGGTAATCTCTTCAGGTTGATGCCATAGTCCTTCAGAGTTTGCTTCATCCAAAGAAGTTGTGAGCAGCTGGCACCGGCAGCAATGTATTCAGGTTCAGCAGTGGAGAGAGAGAAGCAGTTCTGCTTCTTCGATCACCAGCACACCAGAGAACGTCCGAGGAAATGCCATGTTCCTGAGGTAGACTTCCGATCCACTCGATCTCCAGCATAATCTGAGTCTGAGTACCCAACGAGATCCAGCTGTGTGCCTTTTGGATACCATAAGCCTAGCGACGGGGTCTGAGCCAAATATCGAAGAATTCGTTTCACCGCTTGCTGATGCGATTCCTTAGGTGCCGCTTGGAATCGGGCACACATGCAAACGCTCAACATTATATCAGGCCTAGATGCACATAGATATTGCAGAGAACCTATCATGGAGCGGTATACCTTTTGATCGTAGTCCTTGCCATTTTCATCAGGGCCTAGTTGCCCATTTGTAGGCATCGGTGTTTTGATACCCTTACAATCTTGCAACCCGAATTTCTTCAGGCACTCCTTGAGGTACTTCTCCTGAGAGATGAAGATGCCGTTGCGTTGTTGACGAATTTGAAGCCCTAAGAAGAACTTCAGTTCACCCATCATGGACATCTGATAATGTTCACTCATCAAGAATGCAAATTCTTCACTGTATTTGTTGTTAGTGCATCCAAATATGATATCATCAACATAGATTTGACATATGAATAATGCATCATCATATCGTTTTGTGAAAAGAGTTGGATCGAGGAAACCAGATTTGAAGCCCTTGCTGATGAGGAAGTCCCTTAGTGTGTCATACCAAGCCCGAGGGGCTTGCTTCAGTCCATAGAGGGCTTTCTTCAATCTGTACACCATATCAGGTTTCTTTGCGTCTTCAAAGCCTGGGGGTTGAGCAACATATAATTCTTCCTCGATATTACCATTGAGGAAAGCACTTTTCACATCCATTTGATATAACTTGATATTATGATGGTTATAAAATGCCTTGGGGGTGGTGCATTGAATGGCTCTTGGAATGTTTTACATGTGGTGGGACTGCCTTGTCCCCTCCACACCTCTTAATGTTGAGGGCGGCGTTGCTTCTTCCGGTTTCCTGTTGTGCGGAACTCCTTTCTGGAAATACCTTGCTTGTACCAAGAGGCAGCCTTTCTCGGCGAGCTGTTGCAGGCTTCTGGAATGGGAGAGCAAACTTCTGATCCCCGACACTTTTGTTTTAAATGCCGATGATTAATATCGTTGTGTGACACCATGTGACAGCAGGGTTGGTCGAGTGAGCCTTGTGATATGCAAAAGTACGGAACATGTGCATCTTACTTGGCTCGCTCGTTCCATCCCTGGAGTTTCTTGTGTATATATGTCCAATATATTTATGAGGCGCAAATTGTTGGATATATGCTCTAGAGGCAAATAATATATGATTATTCCAATATATCTAAGCAAGTTCATAACCAGTTTCATACCGTGCTAGAACTGTATCAGTGAAACAATGATACAGGTGTGGAATAGAAAACCCAAGTGTTCCTAGTTAGCCTCTATTTCAATAACTAGTTCATGGTCAACATGATGTTCGTGGTTTCGCGATCATGGACAATTAAGTCTCTTGACAGAGAGTGCACCTCACTGGATGAGTGATCTGATGAACATTACCCAAAGTAATCATTACAGCACGATCAAACTTATGAAGGTTCAGTGTTGTCATTACAGAACGTAGTAGACCGTTCCTTTGACCGTGAGTACGTGCATAATTGCTATCTTCCCGGATGCTTTGACTAACATCCCACCACCTGACTGAAATATGCGGGTCCAAACGGTTGTATCTTGGGTATTCCTTCGAGATATGTTGAGGAGTTTTGTTACAAGAGCGGGATTTGTCAATCCATGTGATGGATAGATACTCAGGGCCCACTCGGTGAGATTCCATCCATAAAGCTGCAGCGTGTGACTAGATCACAGGGATGAATATCACGGGAACGAGTAAACTAGACATAGGATGTCATTGATCGAATCTCGGAACAATCCAGTATCACTTACAAAGGGAATGCTATACGACGTAAGGTCCAATCGGTATTGATATCCGGAATGCACAGGGGTCATTATGGGCTTCCAGGTCCCGCTGATGATAATTGACCGTAGCCTCATCTCGGTCATGACTGGAGTGTTCTCGGACCGTAGGGTAACACACTTAAGGGTTCGATGAAATCGGAGACCTTCTTGGAACTATCGGAGTTACCGGAGATATGAGAGAGAACTTCGAAATCGTTTCGGAGGGGAGACGGAAATGTTCCATGGTTCTGAATTGTTCGGGAAGTTATTTAGATATGTTTTATTATTTAGTTAAATGAATTAAATATTAAAATGTAATTTAAATAATTAATGGAATAATATTCTGTTGATTTTTTGTTATTCCTTTAAAGAAAGAAGAAAGAAAAAATAAAGATAAAAGAAAAAAAGGGACAAGTGGCGCCATGGGGAAAGGGGCCCATTGGCCACCACGGCCACATGCGCCAAGCCCCTTGTGGCCGGCTCCATGGGCAGCCCTTCCCTGGGCATGTGCAACTAGCACATGTGGTACTAAAAGTTTAGTACCACATGCCTAGTTGACAGGTATTGCACCCCGGTTTTCGCCTATATATAGATGTGGTGGGTAGCCCCCTTTCAACACAAGAAATTCCAGAAAAATACAGATAAATTTTGTTGATCTCTCTCTCCCTCTTTCTCCCTCCTATGAGCAGACTCCCCTTGTTTGGAGGCTGCACTAGGTTGGAGATGTCTCCACCATACGCAGGACGTCGTGCTTCTGAGGCTCCGTCCGGAGATCGGAGGTCGTCAGCGAGTCTCGTACGTGTACGAGTACTACGAGGTGCTACACGTGTGGCACTACACCCATCCGGGTTCTCAACAAAGTCAGGGGGCTGTGAACTTCGTTCGGCTACATCAACCACGTTTGCGGGAACGTTTCCCGCGCAACGGACTACACCCCGAGGTATGTTATTCCACACTATTTTCCGTTACGGTAATACGGCTAGCTAGATCTTGGGTTATGGGAAACGCTAGTTAGGAAAAAATTGTGTTTTCCGCTGCGCACCCCAACAGTGGTATCATGAGCTAGGTCTATGCTTTGTATTGCTGTACGGATAGATGTCAGATCCCTCTGTTAGGTATGTGCTAGGGTTAGCTAGTGCCTTTGCATCATGTCAAAATTTCAAAAAAAAAGAGAAATCTTGGAAATCAAATTCAAAATCCAAATGGAAGAAGGAACACCCCCCAGATGAATTAATTCAAAAGGCCAGATAAAAATCTTTTCCAAAAATTCATGTTAGAGTTTTGAAAAGTCTTATAAATGAGTGTGATCACATATCAAGTGATGTGCGACCCACCCCATGCTCATAGATTTTTCAAATATTCAAACAGTACCTTGGAATTAAAGAAATACCCCTTTTTGATTTAAAATTCAAATCAATTGAATTTTAAAAATGTTGAAAGTTTATGAGTGGCTTGTCCATATTATTATGAGGCCACATAAAAGTTTTCAGCATTTAATAAAATGGTTTGGTATTTTTATCAGAGCCAAAACAAATTACAGAAAAAGAAAGGAAAGATTAAACAGAGAGAAAAAGAAAAGGCTTACCACTCGCCTGGGGCGAGGCCCACCTCTCCAGCCGGCCCAGCCCACCCGAACTCCCCTGTCGTCTTCCACCCGGCGCTGCCAAGCAGCTCGGTGGCGCGGCGTCGACGCCGTGGACGCCACCTCGACGCCCAGGACGTTCCAGGCCGCCCCGTGCCATCTTCTCGTGTCCTGAAGAACCGCCGTGAAGCCGTGAATCATTTCCCCCTCCTCTCTCGTGCTCTCCCTTCCTCTCCTCGTTTTCCCCTTCTTCTCCGAGAGCAGCCGCTGCTCGCCGTCGCAAGAACTCGCGGCCACCGTGCCCTAGAGCTTGAACCAAGGTGTCCCAGCGCTTCGTCGTCGTCGACTTCGTCGAACTGCAGAAGGAATCGAGCCCGGAGCCCGCGTAGACGCCGGAATCTTCCTCGAGCTCCCGCCGGCCGCCGTGGAGGACTTCGTCGATTACGCCGCCGTTGAGCCACCCCAGACCTCGCCACCACCTCTGCTGGATTCAGGGTGAGCTTACGAGTGAAACCCCTCACTTCTCCCCCTCGATTTCTTCCTCTAGCCGGATCCGCCATGGGAACCCGAGCACCTCGCCACCATGGTCATCGTCCTCCTCGCTCCAGTGCTTGTCGTGAACCCCCAGTGCACGCGTTTGACTCCCGCGTGTGCCAGCACTCGAACGCGCCACAAATCATCCCGAACCATGCACCACAATGATGACTGCGACCTCGCCGTGGTTCTGCTGCCGCCGGAGTCGTTGCCGTCGTCGTTACAGAGCTTCCCGTGGACCCCCGAGGCCTCCAGAAGACGCGGACGACCTCCAGGAGCAATCCGGTGCCCTCCGTTTCCCCTCCCGTGGCCGGAATCGTGTTCCCGTGCTGCGCCGCCGTGGCCAGGCCGCCGGCGTTTAGCCGCCGGCGTGTCAGTGCTAAACCCCCCCTGTTTTCACCATTTAAGTGACCCCTGGGTCACTGACCAGTGGGCCCAGTGGCTTAATTAAGCCCCTGGATTAACTTAACCCACGGGTTAAGTGAACCCAGTCAATGACAGGTGGGACCCCCTTGTCAGCCCCCCCCCCCCTGACGCCAGCTTGACGTCAGCCTGACGCAGTAAATCGATTAAATGATTTTTCCAGAAAAGAAAAATAGTTTAATAATTCCAGAGATTATTTAATTTAAAAGAATTCCAGAAATTCCAAATGTGGTGAAACTATATCACATATAATACACATATAACTTGGTTAATGTTGAATTCAAATGTGGAATTTGAATTTGCATTCTAAATGCAATATATTCCACTTAAATGGAATTGCCTCACACATCAAAATTATACTTCAAGCTTTAACATTACATCATGTGCTTGAGCATTGAATTCATATTGATTGCTACTTCGTGCTTTTGTTTGTCGAGTAGAGGTGGAACCGGAGCAAAAGGTCACCCCCTTCGCTGAAGATCCAGAACCCGAACCTCGTCAGCAAGGCAAGCAAAACCCCATTGATCATGTCGATAAAATCCCACTTCCCTCTCATGTCTCGCTTATGCATTGTATAGGATGATCACCATGTTACGATTCTACCGCATAGATGAACCCATTCCTTTGCATGACCTATCATTTTGTCACAGTAGTAAGCAAACCACAATCCTAGCAACTGTAGGACATGACTTATATCATGTGGCCCCTGCAATGTTACTGCTTATTGCATGCTTAGTATGATACCATGTTGTTAATGTGATGTGAGTCGGGATGGTAGTGATCATGTTGATGATGGTAGAAAAGTGTTGGTGAATCGACCCTAATACAAGGTGAACGATGAGAGGCTGTGTAGGAGTACACGGTGGGTTGTCTCGTTGAACACCGCCCTAAGTCCGAGTTCTTGTGTGGTGATCCAAGATGAAGAGTACAACCACACATTGGGCTCACTGACCCCTCTCAACCTATTAACTCATCCCTTTCGATGTCCAGATGTCGCAGTAGTTCGGAGTTCTGGTAGGCTTGTGGCCTGGATGCTAAGTGAGAGAACGGCTCACCCGAGACCGGCTTATGCACCACGCACACATCGCTTGGGTCCACTTCGGTAAACCGGCCGGGTTCACGATGGTGGTAGCCAACCCAAGTAGGCGGCTTTCTTGGACTAGATAGGCTATGAGGCAACGGTTGTGGTGAGCATCCTCGCTGGCACCCCTTGAATGGTGTCAAGATCAAAGGCGGTAAATGATGGTCATGTGTGTGTAGCGGTACACCCTTGAAAGGTTATCAAAACTATTCGAATAGCCGCGTCCGCGGTTATGGACTACTTGGAAAGCTTAGCTTGATTATTAGATAACTTGAACCGGATACTTCTAAAATACACCAAGTTAAGTGTGAGTGCTATGGCGTGCTTTCTCGTGGGGAAGTCGAGGAAGGCACCATAGTGGTGTATTGGTTGGTGAAAGTAGTGGACTCATGTACGCTTCTTACCTCAAGTCTGGTACTCGTAGTTCAGGACTAGCCAAGTCAAAGCTGGCATTTCTGCAAGTGAACCCCACCTCCTTTTACCTTGACACATGTGCATGAGTAGTATAGCTCCTATGTAAGTCTTGCTGAGTACGACTTTGTACTCACGTTTGCTTAATCAATGTTTTAGATGACGTCACTGACCCCGAAGGTGGCTTCTTCATCGAGCAGGACGACTGAAGTTAAGCTAGTCTAGTCCCAGTCAGCAGACTGGTTCCCTCGTCAAGGGCTTTATGTTTGAATAAGGCTTCTTAAGCCAATTTGTTAAACTTGTCTGTACTCAGACATAATTTGCTTCCGCTTTATGTTGTAATGTTGGATCACATGTTTGTGATCTCTGTGTGTACTCTATAAGAGTTATAAATAAAATGTACACTTTGTAGAGAATTGCAATGGTACCTGCTGTTCATACAAGGCATGTCTTTGTATGGGTTTTCGAGACCTTAGTTGTGTTCTGGCTGGCGGTCTTTCATACACCAAGTGGCCCTTAGATGTGCGCAGCTTGGGGCATCGCGATGCGATTGCTCGAGACTCCGTCTCGTGCACACTTTGTGGTATGATCGAGCCCGCCCTAGACCCCGACTAAGTGATCGGGCTGGAGTAAGTCTATGTAAGAGTTTTGAGATAGTCGATAGTATGGTTGAGGCGACTTGTCTTTGAATATGGGAGTTCACCACCCATATCATTAGACTTGTGTGCGGACGATGAGGACCCATCACAGTTGATCATCCGGCCTGGATGGGACGCCCCTCACGTACGATGCTTTCCGAGAATGTTCAGTGCTTGGCCTTGTCTGCTTAGACAAGTGGGTGCGGTTCTCGGCTCTCCATATGACTATGTCTTAACTGTACTTGCATACGCTAACCCCGGGTCCCGATAGACTTGGTATCAGAGCAGGACTGACTGTAGGACTAGTAGCCTTGGCCGAAGTTGAGTCTAGCTTGCTATAGTTATATAGTTACTCTGGGTATATATGGGAACAACGTAAGGCTTCTTTTTTCTCCTTACCCCCTTCGTTCTGAGTCCTGAGTCACCCTCATCTTATTCTACGGGAAGATAGGACTAGGCTATCCTCTGTCTGATTAGCACATCTCGTTGTTTTCTTCCCTATAGCCGTAGGAAAGTTGTGTCAGGTTTTCCTAGCATTGTTATAATGCTGATTTCTTACATCGTATTATGTAAGTGCGGTTTCTCATGATTGAAAGAAATTGTCATTTCTTACAATTACAGCCGTTATGCTGTCCGAGTCATTCTAGGTTTATCTCATAATCTGATGCATTTGCAAACTCCTTTCTGTTTCAGATGGCAGATCTTCCCCCTCGGTAGATTGTTCGTTTGACCAGGTGCCTCGGTGTGCGTGGCCATCCCGCCACGTTGATCGAGATGATGTCCTATGTGGGATATCGATGGTACCCTGAGTACACCATCGAGGAGCAGTTCCACGACTTCAACCAGACGCAGTTCCACTGCATTGTCCGGATCTACCCGCACCACGTTGGAGTCACCCAGCCTATCCACTTTGGACATGGCATCGGCGTTACCGAGAACATGGCTTTGCAGGATGTTGCATATTCATGTATTACACTGCTGAGAGAGGAGCACACCCTACTGAGAGAGACTTCATTCCGCTATATCCCTGCTGCACTTCCAGGAGAAGAGGGATATTACACCGGACTCTACTCAGATCACTCTGCAGAGGTTCCAGCACTCCAGGTGACAGACTTGGTATCAGAGCAGGACTGACTGTAGGACTAGTAGCCTTGGCCGAAGTTGAGTCTAGCTTGCTATAGTTATATAGTTACTCTGGGTATATATGGGAACAACATAAGGCTTCTTTTTTCTCCTTACCCCCTTCGTTCTGAGTCCTGAGTCACCCTCATCTTATTCTACGGGAAGATAGGACTAGGCTATCCTCTGTCTGATTAGCACATCTCGTTGTTTGCTTCCCTATAGCCGTAGGAAAGTTGTGTCAGGTTTTCCTAGCATTGTTATAATGCTGATTTCTTACATCGTATTATGTAAGTGCTGTTTCTCATGATTGAAAGAAATTGTCATTTCTTACAATTACAGCCGTTATGCTGTCCGAGTCATTCTAGGTTTATCTCATAATCTGATGCATTTGCAAACTCCTTTCTGTTTCAGATGGCAGATCTTCCCCCTCGGTAGATTGTTCGTTTGACCAGGTGCCTCGGTGTGCGTGGCCATCCCGCCACGTTGATCGAGATGATGTCCTATGCGGGATATCGATGGTACCCTGAGTACACCATCGAGGAGCAGTTCCACGACTTCAACCAGACGCAGTTCCACTGCATTGTCCGGATCTACCCGCACCACGTTGGAGTCACCCAGCCTATCCACTTTGGACATGGCATCGGCGTTACCGAGAACATGGCTGTGCAGGATGTTGCATATTCATGTATTACACTGCTGAGAGAGGAGCACACCCTACTGAGAGAGACTTCATTCCGCTATATCCCTGCTGCACTTCCAGGAGAAGAGGGATATTACACCGGACTCTACTCAGATCACTCTGCAGAGGATCCAGCACTCCAGGTGACTGCTAGGTTTGCTAGTGACAGAGATCGTGATGCACGCGCTCTCCGTTTTGAGCTCCATGCTACTCGTGTTCGTCTGTATCGAGCACTGACGCTCTTGGCACCCTTTGTGAGCGTGGGATCAGTGGAGTACGATGCGATCTATCCAGTGAGGACCCAGATGCCTTCTCGAGTTGCTTGGCCCGAGATTGGAGGATTTTTTCCACCCCGTGGTCCTTTGCTTCCACCCTACACTGGACCAAGGCCCCATCCTTGCCCAAATGGATATCAGGGTCCACAAGCCTCCGTGTTTTCCGATGGTCACCTCCAGCTACCGGGATACGCGGGTAACTTTTATGAGGACTTCTATGGAGATGGAGATGAGTGAGACCGCTTGTGGTCTTGCTTAGTGATGATGTAGTAGTATCTTAGTGTATTGTAAGCAAGGTGTCTAAGTTCCAGAGGCTTAGATAAATAATGTATATGAAGTCAGAGTGCCTCTGAAGGATGTATCATCTTCATCACGTTTGTATTAGCTTAGTGCTTGTACTAAAACGATGTATGGTTTGTATGACAGCTTGTGAATATATGGCTTGTATGCTTTTATCACCATGTTGTCAAGATGATTACTTCCTTTGCTCTGTAATCCTTCCAGTACTTCCATACCTTGATTAGACTCTTCAAATCAACTCTGTTTGACTTTGGTTTTTCCTTTAGGATGTCTCAAGGAACACGTGGCCAGATTGGTCGTAACCAAGGTCGTGCGAACGACCAGGAGGAAGACAACCTTCCACCCCCACCCACGATGGCCCAAGTTCTGATGGAGGTCAAGAGGAACCGCCGTGACTCTCACCACCCGCTGGAAGTCATTGCACGCAACACCACTCAACAGCGCAATGAGCTGGTGTCTCTGAACGACTTCATCCGGCTTCATCCCCCGGTTTTCAGTTACTCCACCGAGCCTCTTGACGCCGATGACTGGCTCCGCAGCATCGAAAAGAAGCTCCAAGCAGGCCGTGTTGCAACTGGTGACAAGGTCAGCTATGCCACCTATCACCTTGAAGGTGCAGCTAGCTCTTGGTGGGAGAACTTTCTGAATATGCGTCCCGATGGACCACCTGCATCTTGGGAGGAATTCTGCACATCCTTCCGCGAGCACCACATTCCCAAAGGTCTCATGGACCGCAAACGTGAGGAATTCTGCAACCTCACTCAAGGCAGAAGAACCGTGGACGAGTTTAGTCGTGAGTTCAACCGACTTGCTCGTTATGCCACTGAAGAAGTCTCCACCGACTCCAAGAAACAAGAGAGGTTCCGTCGTGGCCTCAACTCCGGACTCCGTCGCGAGCTCAACCTTCATGACTTTGCCACATTCCAGGTCCTTCTCAACAAGGCCATCAAGGCAGACGACATGAACACCCCCAACGATTTTCGCAAACACCCTAGAGATGATAGTTCATCCAGTTCTGGCTCCCAGAAGCGCAAGATTTGGATCCCCAACAGCATGTTCCGCCAGAACAACCCCCCGAGGCCATCCTATGTGGCGCCTCGTCCACCCACCCAGTTCCACCCAGCTCCACAAAACAACCCAGCTCCACACACTGTTTTCGGAGCTTGCTACAAGTGTGGTCAGGCAGGCCACTACTCTCGCGAGTGCCCCCAGAACCAGATCCAGCACCAGAACGCTCCACCCCGTGCCGGAAGCAACAACAACAACAATGGTCGTGGCAAGCCACCCCAGAAGGTCTTCACCGCCAAACCCGCTCCTTCCGCCACTTGTGGACGTCTAAACCAGATTGCTGCTGAAGAGACTGACGACACCACTGACATCATTCTTGGTACGCTCCCAGTCAATTTTGTTCCTACTTCCGTTCTTTTCGACCCAGGAGCATCTCATTCATTCATGTCGGAAAGTTATGCACTTCGTCATGAGTTACCCTTTGTTGAATTGTCCACCCCGATGGTTATTCAAACTCCAGGGTCAAGATGGCAAACTAATAGAGTGAGCCATAGTAATCAAATTGCAATTGAGGGTTTAGTATTCCTTGCTTCACTCATAGCCCTCAAGTCTTCAGACATTGATGTCATCCTTGGCATGGATTGGCTATCAAGACAAAATGCCTATCTGGATTGCAAAGGCAAATCCGTGAAACTCACCCACCCTTCGGGCAAAACCATCAACTATACCTCACCCAGAACAAGAACCCAAGTGCATTCCTTGAATGTACTTCCCCTTCCCGAACTTGAAGATATTCCGGTGGTTCGTGACTTCTCGGATGTCTTTCCTGAAGAACTGTCGGGCATGCCACCCGACAGGTGTGTAGAATTTATAGTGGATCTTGTTCCAAGAACCGCACCAATTTCCAAACGCCCATATAAAATGGCCCCACATGAGTTAGCGGAGCTAAAAACCCAACTTGATGCTTCGTTGGCAAAAGGCTTCATCCGCCCTAGCTCATCGCCATGGGGTTGCCCCGTTCTGTTCGTAAAGAAGAAAGATGGAACAGAAAGGATGTGCGTAGACTATCGCCCGCTAAATTTAGCGACGATAAAGAACAAATACCCACTTCCCAGGATCAATGATCTTTATGATCAACTTGCAGGATCCTCCGTCTTCTCCAAGATGGATTTGAGATTAGGCTATCATCAGATCAGAATCCGAAACGAGGACATTCCCAAAACGGCTTTTACTACTTGTTATGGTCTTTACGAGTACACCGTCATGTCCTTTGGTTTGACCAATGCCCCCGCCACATTCTCACGCTTGATGAATTCGATCTTCATGGAGTACCTAGATAAATTTGTTGTGGTTTATCTCGATGATATTCTCATCTACTCGAAGAACGAAGAAGATCATGCCAAACACTTAAGGCTGGTATTGATGAAACTTAGAGAGCATCGCCTGTACGCTAAATTCTCCAAGTGTGAATTCTGGCTACCAGAAGTGACCTACTTAGGCCTCGTGATTTCTACAAAAGGCATTGCTGTGAATCCCGAGAGAGTTCAGGCCGTCCTTGACTGGACTCCACCTGAATCGGTTAAGCAAGTTAGGAGTTTTCTTGGCCTAGCAAGCTATTGCCGTCGCTTCGTCGAGAACTTTTCTAAAGTTGTTAAGCCTCTAACTGAACTCCTCAAGAAAGATAAGAAATTCCAATGGACTCCCAAGTGCGAGGAAAGCTTTCAAGAGCTAAAAAGAAGATTGACTTCCGCACCCGTACTTGCACCTCCAGACACAAAAAGGGATTTCGAGATCTATTGTGACGCATCACGGCAAGGGTTAGGATGCATACTTCTGCAAGATCGACATGTGGTAGCTTATGCTTCACGCCAATTGCGGCCACATGAAGAGAACTATCCTGCCCATGACCTTGAACTCGCTGCCGTAGTTCATGCTCTAACAACTTGGCGACATTACCTCCTTGGTAATTGTTGTGAGATTTATTCCGACCACCAAAGCCTCAAATATATTTTCACCCAGTCAGATCTTAACCTCAGGCAAAGACACTGGATTGAGTTGATAAAAGATTACGACGTAGCAATTTCTTACACCCCAGGCAAAGCCAATGTCATGGCTGATGCAGTAAGTCGTAAGTCGTACTGTAACAACCTCATGTTACAGCAGTATCAACCACTTCTTCATGAGAACTTTCGCAAGCTCAACCTTGAAATTGTTCCTCATGGCTATCTTTCTACCTTGGTGGCGAAACCAACTCTTGAGGATCAAATCATAGTTGCCCAAAGGCGTGCACGAGGTGTTCGCCGGATCAAGGAGAACATTGCTAGCGGAGTTGCTAAATGTTTCTCCACAGATAGCAAAGGAACGGTATTCTTTGAAAATCGTTTAGTAGTACCTAAGAATAAGGAACTAAGGCAACTCATCCTCAAAGAAGCCCATGACACACCCCTCTCAATTCATCCCGGTAGCAAGAAAATGTACCGAGATCTACGCCAGAGATTTTGGTGGACTAGGATGAAGAGAGACATTGCTCAATTTGTTGCCGAATGTGATGTTTGTCGTCGCATTAAGGCAGAACATCAAAGACCTGCTGGTACACTTCAACCTTTGTCTATTCCCGAGTGGAAATGGGACAAAGTCGGTATGGACTTCATCACCGGCTTTCCAAGAACCCAGAAAGGAAACAATGCCATCTTCGTTGTCATAGATAGGCTTTCCAAAGTTGCTCACTTCCTTCCGGTTCGCGAGTCTATAACTGCTAGTCAGTTAGCGGACTTGTACATCTCCAGAATTGTATCACTTCACGGTGTTCCGTTGGAAATCAATTCTGATCGCGGTAGCCTTTTCACCTCTAGATTTTGGGGAAGCTTCCAACGTGCTTTGGGAACTCATCTCTCCTTTAGTACAGCTTTCCATCCTCAGTCTAGCGGTCAAGTCGAAAGGGTTAACCCGATTCTTGAAGACATGCTCAGAGCTTGTGTTATCTCATTCGGAAAGAATTGGGAGAATTCTCTTCCATTTTCCGAATTTGCTTATAACAATAGTTTTCAATCTAGTCTGAACATGGCTCCTTTTGAACTCCTTTATGGACGACGATGTCGAACACCACTAAACTGGTCTGAAACCGGTGAAAGACAATTCTTTGGACCGGATATGATCAAGGAAGCAGAAGAGAAAGTTCGCATTGTTCGTGATCAATTGAAAGCAGCCCAGTCTCGTCAAAAAAGCTACTATGATCGTCATCATAGGCAAGAGAGCTACAATCTGGATGAGAAGGCTTACCTTCGGGTTACCAACTTGAACTACCCCCGCACCTTTCCCGAGTACAAGATGTATTCCATGTGTCCAAACTCAGGCGTTGCTTCAAGGACCCCATCCGCGAAGTCGACCATGAAACGCTTGATCTCCAAGATGACCTTTCTTATCGAGAATACCCCGTTCGTGTTCTTGATTCCGCAGAGCGTGTCACTCGTCCTCAGAAGATTAGGTTTCTGAAAGTGCAATGGTCACACCACTCTGAAAGAGAAGCCACGTGGGAAAGAGAAGACCGTCTCCTTACCGAGTACCCCTCCTTCCTCCCGCAGACTTCTGAATCTCGGGACGAGATTCTTTTGAGTGGGGGCGAGTTGTCAGATCCCTCTGTTAGGTATGTGCTAGGGTTAGCTAGTGCCTTTGCATCATGTCAAAATTTCAAAAAAAAAAAAGAGAAATGTTGGAAATCAAATTCAAAATCCAAATGGGAGAAGGAACACCCCCCAGATGAATTAATTCAAAAGGCCAGATAAAAATCTTTTCCAAAAATTCATGTTAGAGTGTTGAAAAGTCTTATAAATGAGTGTGATCACATATCAAGTGATGTGGGACCCACCCCATGCTCATAGATTTTTCAAATATTCAAACAGTACCTTGGAATTAAAGAAATACCCCTTTTTGATTTAAAATTCAAATCAATTGAATTTTAAAAATGTTGAAAGTTTATGAGTGGCTTGTCCATATTATTATGAGGCCACATAAAAGTTTTCAGCATTTAATAAAATGCTTTGGTATTTTTATCAGAGCCAAAACAAATTACAGAAAAAGAAAGGAAAGATTAAACAGAGAGAAAAAGAAAAGGCTTACCTCTCGCCTGGGGCGAGGCCCACCTCTCCAGCCGGCCCAGCCCACCCGAACTCCCCTGTCGTCTTCCACCCCGCGCTGCCAAGCAGCTCGGTGGCGCGGCGTCGACGCCGTGGACGCCACCTCGACGCCCAGGACGTTCCAGGCCGCCCCGTGCCATCTTCTCGTGTCCTGGAGAACCGCCGTGAAGCCGTGAATCATTTCCCACTCCTCTCTCGTGCTCTCCCTTCCTCTCCTCGTTTTCGCCTTCTTCTCCGAGAGCAGCCGCTGCTCGCCGTCGCAAGAACTCGCGGCCACCGTGCCCTAGAGCTTGAACCAAGGTGTCCCAGCGCTTCGTCGTCGTCGACTTCGTTGAACTGCAGAAGGAATCGAGCCCGGAGCCCGCGTAGACGCCGGAATCTTCCTCGAGCTCCCGCCGGCCACCGTGGAGGACTTCGTCGATTACGCCGCCGTTGAGCCACCCCAGACCTCGCCACCACCTCTGCTGGATTCAGGGTGAGCTTACGAGTGAAACCCCTCACTTCTACCCCTCGATTGCTTCCTCTAGCCGGATCCGCCATGGGAACCCGAGCACCTCGCCGCCATGGTCGTCATCCTCCTCGCTCCAGTGCTTGTCGTGAACCCCAGTGCACGCGTTTGACTCCCGCGTGTGCCAGCACTCGAACGCGCCACAAATCAGCCCAAACCATGCACCACAACGATGACTGCGACCTCGCCGTGGTTCTGCTGCCGCCGGAGTCGTCGCCGTCGTCGTTACAGAGCTTCCCGTGGACCCCCGAGGCCTCCAGAAGACGCGGACGACCTCCAGGAGCAATCCGGTGCCCTCCGTTTCCCCTCCCGTGGCCGGAATCGTGTTCCCGTGCTGCACCGCCGTGGCCAGGCCGCCGGCGTGTCAGTGCTAAACCCCCCCCCCCCCCCCCGTTTTCACCATTTATGTGACCCCTGGGTCACTGACCAGTGGGCCCAGTGGCTTAATTAAGCCACTGGATTAACTTAACCCACGGGTTAAGTGAACCCAGTCAATGACAGGTGGGACCCCCTTGTCAGCCCCCCCTGACGCCAGCTTGACGTCAGCCTGACGCAGTAAATCGATTAAATGATTTTTCCAGAAAAGAAAAATAGTTTAATAATTCCAGAGATTATTTAATTTAAAAGAATTCCAGAAATTCCAGAAAATACCCCAAACTTTGGAAATTCATAGAAAATTCATATTAACTCCAAATTGGACAAATAATATATGAAAAATGATCAGGAGAAAATTATCTTTCCAAATATGCAACTTTCAACTCTGTTTGAGTTGAATTTAAAATGTGATCAGTAGCTTTTTCTATTTGATTTAAATGGAATTAAATCAAATTCAATTCAAATATTTTTGCAACTTGAACCATGGCAACATGCTACATTTCACTTACACATCAGAGGCATATAATACACATTTGAAGATGATTCAAAATGATGAATCTATATCACATATAAGTTGGTTAATGTTGAATTCAAATGTGGAATTTGAATTTGCATTCTAAATGCAATATATTCCACTTAAATGGAATTGCCTCACACATCAAAATTATACTTCAAGCTTGAACATTCCATCATGTGCTTGAGCATTGCATTCATATTGATTGCTACTTCGTGCTTTTGTTTGTCGAGTAGAGGTGGAACCGGAGCAAAAGGTCACCCCCTTCGCTGAAGATCCAGAACCCGAACCTCGTCAGCAAGGCAAGCAAAACCCCATTGATCATGTCGATAAAATCCAACTTCCCTCTCATGTCTCGCTTATGCATTGTATAGGATGATCACCATGTTACGATTCTACCGCATAGATGAACCCATTCCTTTGCATGACCTATCATTTTGTCACAGTAGTAAGCAAACCACAATCCTAGCAACTGTAGGAGTTGACTGATATCATGTGGCCCCTGCAATGTTACTGCTTATTGCATGCTTAGTATGATACCATGTTGTTACTGTGATGTGAGTCGGGATGGTAGTGATCATGTTGATGATGGTAGAAAAGTGTTGGTGAATCGACCCTAATACAAGGTGAACGATGAGAGGCTGTGTAGGAGTACACGGTGGGTTGTCTCGTTGAACACCGCCCTAAGTCCGAGTTCTTGTGTGGTGATCCAAGATGAAGAGTACAACCACACATTGGGATCACTGACCCCTCTCAACCTATTAACTCATCCCTTTCGATGTCCAGATGTCGCAGTAGTTCGGAGTTCTGGTAGGCTTGTGGCCTGGATGCTAAGTGAGAGAACGGCTCACCCGAGACCGGCTTATGCACCACGCACACATCGCTTGGGTCCACTTCGGTAAACCGGCCGGGTTCACGATGGTGGTAGCCAACCCAAGTGGGCGGCTTTCTTGGACTAGATAGGCTATGAGGCAACAGTTGTGGTGAGCATCCTCGCTGGCACCCCTTGAATGGTGTCGAGATCAAAGGCGGTAAATGATGGTCATGTGTGTGTAGCGGTACACCCTTGCAAGGTTATCAAAACTATTCGAATAGCCGCGTTCGCGGTTATGGACTACTTGGAAAGCTTAGCTTGATTGTTAGATAACTTGAACCGGATACTTCTAAATACACCAAGTTAAGTGTGAGTGCTATGGTGTGCTTTCTCGTGGGGAAGTCGAGGAAGGCACCATAGTGGTGTATTGGTTGGTGAAAGTAGTGGACTCGTGTACGCTTCTTACCTCAAGTCTGGTACTCGTAGTTCAGGACTAGCCAAGTCAAAGCTGGCATTTCTGCAAGTGAACCCCACCTCCTTTTACCTTGACACATGTGCATGAGTAGTATATCTCCTATGTAAGTCTTGCTGAGTACGACTTTGTACTCACGTTTGCTTAATCAATGTTTTAGATGACGTCACTGACCCCGAAGGTGGCTTCTTCATCGAGCTGGACGACTGAAGTTAAGCTAGTCTAGTCCCAGTCAGCAGACTGGTTCCCTCGTGAAGGGCTTTATGTTTGAATAAGGCTTCTTAAGCCAATTTGTTAAACTTGTCTGTACTCAGACATAATTTGCTTCCGCTTTATATTGTAATGTTGGATCACATGTTTGTGATCTCTGTGTGTACTCTATAAGAGTTATAAATAAAATGTACACTTTGTAGAGAATTGCAATGGTACCTGCTGTTCATACAAGGCATGTGTGCTGCGTGTATGTTTATAACATGCATGTCTTTGTATGGGTTTTCGAGACCTTAGTTGTGTTCTGGCTGGCGGTCTTTCATACACCAAGTGGCCCTTAGATGTGCGCAGCTTGGGGCATCGCGATGCGATTGCTCGAGACTCCGTCTCGTGCACACTTTGTGGTATGATCGAGCCCGCCCTAGACCCCGACTAAGTGATCGGGCTGGAGTAAGTCTATGTAAGAGTTTTGAGATAGTCGATAGTATGGTTGAGGCGACTTGTCTTTGAATATGGGAGTTCACCACCCATATCATTAGACTTGTGTGCGGATGATGAGGACCCATCACAGTTGATCATCCGGCCTGGATGGGACGCCCCTCACGTACGATGCTTTCCGAGAATGTTCAGTGCTTGGCCTTGTCTGCTTAGACAAGTGGGTGCGGTTCTCGGCTCTCCATATGAATATGTCTTAACTGTACTTGCATACGCTAACCCCGCGTCCCGACAATAGAACACATCGGGGATGTCTGTGTTGATTGTATGATTGTTACCCTCCCACGTGTACTTGTCCATATATGCGACATCGTTTGATGAAGCGGCCCCCGACCGACCTTACGTGTACTCTTACGCAAGACTGGTTCCATGCTTGACATTCGTCTTGTACCGTATAAAATGGCTCTGGGGGATGTCTGTCTCTCTACTTTAGCGGATGTGACATTTGCAACGGAGGGCCCCGTGCGGGGCGTAATAAAGAAA
This sequence comes from Bromus sterilis, assembly GCA_950022295.1. Taxonomy (NCBI): domain Eukaryota; kingdom Viridiplantae; phylum Streptophyta; class Magnoliopsida; order Poales; family Poaceae; genus Bromus; species Bromus sterilis. The sequence continues at coordinate 261,742,936 of OX465596.1, read as the reverse complement.
ATCGTATGGTTGACGTTGTGGTTGACTCGTAGGTTAAAACGTGTTTAACTATGAAATCCCTATCCGCCACGTAAAACTTGCAATATACATCTAAATCGTCTAAACTTTGTATTGTTAAGTGGGGGTATTGTTTGTTTGATTGTGAAGTAGTGATAGCTTTTCTATATGTTACTAGTAAGTAGTAAACGTCATCATGACAAAAAAACTCAAATGGAGACACTGTAGACTTAGTGTTGCCATAGCTTAGACATCTTAAAACCTGCTAGTATAGGATACACGTAGGTAGCATGTGATAAGATGATCCCTCAACAAAGCCAAAAACAAGTATTCTACCAAAGTGTGCACGACCTGGAAGGATCTCCCATATGTCCGACATTCCGTACATATCGGGTGTCACCCATATTAAATGACGTTCGCATGAGGTTGGGTTCGGCAAGCCTAGCATATGCAGATATGGCCTTGCTGAGCATCATATAACATGGAGGTTAACTTGGCGAGCGTAGCATATGTAGATATGGCCTCGGAATACTAGAGATCGAAAGATCGAGCATGAGTCACAATATACAGATAATATGATCGCACAAGTTGTTGTCTACCTTGGAAACTGACCCGTCGACCATGTGATATTCGAGGGCGGGCAATGAATCTGGATCATTTAATCACTAAAACTTCTTAGGGATGATTGTTTTAGTGCGAGCTCATTTATAATATGATTATATGAACTCATTGTTGTGAACTAGTCTTAATTGTGTTCCTTGCAATTATGTTTGTAGAAAATGAATGCACTAGAGCAACGTGAATTATCTTTCTTCATGGAGGGTGAAATACTTAGAGTAGATGGGTCAAACTTTGCTGACTAGTACTCACGCCTTAGGACTTCTCTCAAAAGAGCAAACATCTTTCTCACAATACAAATGCATGTGGAAGAACATTCGGACGACGATGTTGGCGATCAGGGGATACTTGATCATTATGCTCGCCGACAGAAGTGCTCCGTTGTCAGGAATGTCATGATTTTCAGCATGTCAGAGGATTTGGGTATTCAGTTTCAGGACACTGGATCATTGACATGATGGACACGCTATAGACAATGTTCATACGTGAGTTCAGAGTTGCTAGATTTGAGTTAGAAAGCAAGTTTCTATCTACAAAGATGGAAGAACTCACAAGCCTTGATGATCACTTAGATAGGATGCATGAGATGTACCTGACCCTAGTGGAGGACTATGAATATTGGACAATGAACGAAACCACCACAGAAGAGTTTGCCATAAACACGTTATTGCACTCGCTTCCTCCAAGTTATGGTGATTATGTTCATAGCTATGTCGGAAGTGGAGCTAATATTAGTCTCTATAACTTCATGACTAATCTCTTGGGTGCAAACATTTCTCCTATCAAGGATGCAGAAGTCGTGGATGGAAAAGGTATATACTTGATATAATTTATAAATGTTTGTTCCCTTATACAACACTTGCAGTTAATGAGTATCTGAAACTTATTCTGTTTTATGAAAACAGGACCTGCCGTTGCATGGACGGGAAGAGGTGAAATCAAGGATTGATGGATATCAAGTCAGTTGATGGCCAACATGGATTCTGCTGAGACATCGATCATAGGAGGTACTTAGAGTATTAGATAAATCTTATGTAATCATTATAGTATGAAAACATAGTTGTGTGTCTTGCATCTCGCAAGAAAAAGTTATTCATGTAACGAGACAAGTGAGTTGTTCCATCTTTATGAATAAAAGTGTGCTTATACTTTGATTACATCTTGATTTATGTTATGATAGAAAGCATTTATAATATTGCTATTATTGTCAAGTAATATTCAATGTTTAACGATAAATTTGTCTTGATTATAACAAGTCAAAGATTTGATTGCATAAGGTGATTTCATAACTGATGATTCCATTAAATGTATGATCTATTAACTTGTGAGTTCATTATCAATTAAAAGTCATAACTTGATTGCATGAGATGGAGTAAATACACGATCTATGAACCTCTTCAATAAATATGACCATGACAAGGTTCTAGCAAGCAGAACTTGTGCCAGTCATTATTCATAATTGATGTACTAAATGGGCACATGAGTTATCATTAAAGACTTCATATGATTAATTGAAAGTTGTATTCAATTGAGATCATAAATCTGTGATTCAGGAATCACAGTGTGAAGTAGAATATAAGGATACAAATCACTATGCTATTCGAATGATAAGTATTAAAGATGACATAATGGGAGACTTGTGGAAGTTGTACTGAAAATTATGATGGAAGTTTAAAGTTCTAGACTACTTAAACCATTCGTAGTCATATTAAACTGTAGTCTGGTCTAAAAATTCTTTTCCCCCGCACTAAAATTATTAACGAACAAGGTTGTTTAATTCATTAAGTTAAAACACCCACTTCATGAATAGGAAACCATCCTGAATCCAATGAGACAAGATAGCTCCATAATTTATGGTGTTATAAGGTTTCTTAAAGAAAGAATTTATTTGTGATAAAGCTACAATCAATTGAAATTACGTATTCTCCCCGAATAGCAAAATTTTTGTTGCTTGATTGTTAGTGTGTTAAGATGTCTCTCGACACGGATCCAATGGGAGATAATGGAAACTTTGACCAAGGTATTGGATCTTGCCTTCAGAATATCAGAGTATTGCAACGGAAGCGTGTTCCGCTGTAATGACGCTATATAAGGAAGGATATGCCAAAGACGATTGGTCTTGGTATATGAGTTGAAGTGTGGGCACCCCGGACTATATGTCCGAAGCGACCAGTTGTGTATACAGTCATGCTCCCATGATCAGTTCGCATGACACACAACTCGACATGGATATCATAGTCTCAATGTTCATACAATACCGAATACAAATCATACAACAATAAAGTCTTACATGGCCTCATCGGGCTCAAATAGCAGCGTAAAAGCAAAAGCATCAAAGGTAGGGGCAACACAATCCACAGGGTAGATCAGAGCATAACTCGTCCTAGTAGTCGCTGGTAGCATCGTCGTCATATACCTGCTCCTCCAAGCCTGGCCGATGGAATAACCAGGGACAAAGCCGTGAGTACATACAAAGTACTCGCAAACCACCTAAAGAAAGAAACAAAGTTTTGCATACGAAAATAATAGGATGGCTAGATGGTGGAGTTTTTCATAGGGATTTTCTATCTACTCAATATCATTATTAAGTTGGCAAAGTTTTAAACTTGGAAGATTTTATTTCCCACAATGTATTTGGATAAGTCAAGTCCAACCTTTTTCCAACAATATCAACATCATCGTCGCGAACCATAAACTCGGTACCGGGCTTTCTCATCTATTCCCCACAAAGTGTGGCCTCACTAGCTGTCCATGACCGTGGACTCCGGCTACTCGAATAGATTTACACTCTGCAGAGGTTGTACACTTGACCCACCACATTCCATACATCTGCCGTGTGTCCCCACGGATCGTCATACTTAAGTATGCGGGTCTCGGATAATCGACCTTAGTTTTCCCCTTGTCTTCCCTAGTACAGGTGAATCCACCCCTTGCGTACTGCATGGACTTTCCATGTGACAGATCATGCTCCTCTTGGACCCAAGCCTGCGCCGTAGTCGAAGATCACCAAGGTTCCTTCCGACACTAAGCCTAGCGAATTTCACCCATAGACTTCGAGGGATATCGGATTCGTGGAATCACGCATCCATGTGAAGTTACAGGACCCCCGTACTAAGACAAACAAGCTTTCAACTAGCCCTGTCCCATACCAGAGTATAGTGATTGTACTGTAATGCTAGATTTTGGTGGCACATATAGAGAGTCCCTCCAGACTTTGTCCATGTCCGACGATGTTCCACAAACCCGGCTATACCACCTTCTTAGGTGTATGCCGTACGATATAGGATGATGTATGACTTTCCAAGTTGTTATGTAATGCTAAAATAATAGAGCTGAGTGATGGTCTCGGCAGAATGCCGGGATCATCGGGGTTCTACTTAGTTTTTCCCAAATAGGTAGGCTATGGGGTGTGGAGTTTTTCTAATATAACTAATACAATCCAAAACCATATGAATATATAATACTAGCATGATACAATATAAGTGATACAAGAAAGGTAAAAAAATTGGTAATGCAGTGTTTTGAGTTTGACGGTGGCTTGCCTTCCTCGCCGATGTACCCTGGATCGGCTTCTTCGGCGCCAAGGGAGGAGTCTACACGTTGCGGAAGAAACAAATTCACTATTACAACCGGGCAAAAAATAACAAACAAGGCACACAACACTCAACTTCACTATCAATCAACAAGTAATTAAAAGAACAATTTGTACTTGCATTGAAATACTAAATCAACACTTCAAGTTGAATACCACAACACGGCATTGGAATAAATTTAATAGGATTACCACAACAAGATTATATTAAATAAAATCTTAACTTAAGTTATGTTTTTTTAGTTACTTTATTCATTAACAACTTATTAATTTGTTTTATTTCCATAACCAAGTTCATAGCAATAACCTACTAACCATATGCTAGTTTAATATTAAACTAACAATTAAATAGTACTAACATAAGTTAAATAGGAAATAAACTAGCAATAGTAATAATAATAATAAAAGGGGTCAAAATTTTATTTAAGCCAAATAATATTCTACACATACAGAAAAAACAAGAATATTCACAGGAGTATATACAAATCAACATTACATTTTTAGGGTTAACAGTGAATTGATTAAAACTATTCTTAGATGCTAAAAAGCACAATTAACTAGTTTAGACTAAAGCAATTAATTTGGTACTGCATAAAAATTATTCTAAACATACAGAAAGATAAAACACAATTTTCTAAGCCACACAAAATTCATTTCATATTTTTCTGAGCTACGGTTATTTTTCTACTATTATTTAGGTGCTACAGTTAATGAAAAAAGAAAAAAATGACAGCCGGTCGGCCCATGGCTATTCGGTGCCCATGGCGCTTTCTCTTTTTTTTAAAAAAAATACGGGCCGAGCCCAGCACAACGCGTTTTTTTTGAACGAAATGGTATCGGCTCGCCCTGGCCGTTGGATCAAGGGTGATCCGACGGCCAGGGGGGCGTCTTCTTCCTCACGTCCAGACCGAACACGGGGGGGGGGGGGCTCCCATGGCGGCCAGGGCCGAGCAGGGCCGCGCCGGAGGGCATGCGGTGGCCGGCGGCCGGCGGCAGGGGGTGGCGGAGGTAGGGCCAGTCTGGGGGTTCCATTTTTGCGCAAAAGGAGGGCATGCGACGCAGAAAACGTTGGCGCTCATGGCGGACAGGAGCGAGGTCGGCAGTTCACAGGGGCTTCTCGGGCGGCAACAGGCGGCGTGGAGTGGCGGCGGGCGTGCGGCGCGGGTAGGGGGGCCAATTTTTGCAGAGAACAGGTGGCGGGGACATCGGGGGTGAGGTCGAGCTCGGGGTAGACGAACGACGGCGGCTGCGGCTTGTCCGGCGTTCCTCGCCGGCGGCTCCTTGCCGACGTGGCTCCGGCATGGGGCGGAGAGGGGCGCGCCGGCCTCCTCCCGCCTCCTCCCTCCTCCTTCCTCCTTCCTCTTCCTCTTCTTCTTCTTCTTCTTCCCTCTTGTCTACTCTTCTATCTTCCTTCTCTGTTCTTCTGCTTGGAACTAGCGGGGTGGGGTGGAGAGCGGGGCGAGGTGGAGTGAGGTGGGAGCGGGGAGGTGCCCCTCATTTTATAACCGTGGAGGGGAGGGGAGCAAGCTCTGGAGGGAGGGGTGCGAGCTCTGGGAAGTCGAGGCGGTAAGGGCTGGCGTCATCGGGGGGGCCTCCTGATGACGTAGGGGTGGGGTTGTCATGCGGGCTAGGGAGAGAGAGGGAGATAGGCTGCGGCCCAGGTAGCGTAGGTATTTTTTTATACCAACAAAACCAGTTTTGCAAAAGCTTCTCCTTCGGTTTGGTTTAAATAAGAAACGAAATATTAAATTTGAAACCTCCAAAATAATTTATAAAGCTCCAAGAGTATTATTCTAATTTATTTAGAATTTTTAAGTTATTTTTAATTGGGTTAAAAATATTATTACTATTATAGTAATAGTAATAAATTAATTAGCAGTTTTGAAATATTTTTATTAAATATTTTCTGCTATAGAGGTATTTTTCATTATTCAATAGTGAATTTATGTGCAAGAAAAACTTTATTTGGTGAAAATATTAGTGATGCTAAAATGCTATGGTGGTGATATGTTGGTAGATCAATTTGTGTGGTAAGTGCTAATTATTTTTATTGGTTGATTCTTTTGGCATGACCAGGGAAAACAAGTATGGCATTAGCACAAGGCAAGCATGGCATAGCAACAAAGCATAAAGCAAACATGGCAGGGCAATTTTATTTGCATCACATCACAACTTTAGAAAGTTTTTGTTACCCCTAATTTTTGCTACTCTAATAACAGGGTAATAAAAGTTGGGATATGACAGACCTTCCCCCCTTAAAAAGAATCTCGTCCCCGAGATTCACAAGCTAGTGAAGAGATGCGGGAACTCGCGCTTGAGGTAGTCCTCCCGTTCCCAGGTGGCTTCCTCCACTGTGTGGTTTGTCCACTGGACCTTCTGGAACTTGATCGTGTGCTTACGGGTGACTCGGGTGGTTTCTTCCAGGATACGCATGGGTGTCTCACGGTATGTGAGATCCTGGTTGATGTCCATCGTGCGGTGATCGATGTTCTTGAAAACATCGGGATTGTCCGGCACCTCCACACACTTCCGGAGCTGCGAGACGTGGAAGACATCGTGCACATCGGATAGCTCTGCTAGTAGTCTCAGATGATAGGCAACTTGGCCTCGTCTGGCTGTCACCTCAAATGCTCCGATGTAACGCGGTGTTAGCTTACTCTTCACATGGAATCGCTGCATTCCCTTCAGTGGGGTGACTCGGAGGTACACAAAATCTCCAACTTCAAAAGTCACCTCTCGACGCTTGGGTTCGGGATAACTCTTCTGACGAGACTGAGCGGTCTTGAGACGTTCACGAATCAACTGGACCTTCTCTTCAGCCTCCTTCAGAACATCGGGTCCGAAAATTTTCCCTTCTCCGGTCTAAGACCAATTCAGGGGCGAGCGACACTTCCTCCCATACAAAGCTTCAAATGGTGCCATCTGCAAACTCAACTAGTAGCTGTTGTTGTAGGAGAATTCTGCATAGGGCAAGCAGTCCTCCCACTTGGAACCGTAGGCTAGAGCACATGCTCGGAGCATATCCTCTAGTATCTGGTTCACTCGCTCGGTCTGGCCTCCAGTCTGCGGGTGATATGCTGTGCTGAAGGTGAGCTTGGTGCCTAGTGCCTCCTGGACTTGCTTCCAAAACCTTGAGGTAAACTGTGTACCTCGGTCAGTCACAATCTCCTTCGGAACTCCGTGCAGGAATACGATCCTTGACATGTACAAGTCTGCTACCTTGGTGAGTCGATCGACGATAACCCAGATAGAGTCATGTCCTTTGCTCGACCTCGGTAGACCTGTGATGAAGTCCATGCCTATTCGTTCCCACTTCCATTCAGGAACTCAGAGTGGTTGCAGCAATCCTGCAGGTCTCTGGTGTTCTGCTTTCACTCTCTGGAAGATGTCGCACTTGGCGACATACATGGCAATTTCACGCTTCATACCGTGCCACCAGAACAAGTCCTTGAGGTCTTGATACATCTTAGTTCCTCCAGGGTGGATGGATTAAGGTTAACAATGAATTTATTAAAAACTAAAGCACTTAATTTGGTACTGCAGAAAAATTATTCTAAACATACAGAAAAATAAAACACAATTTTCTAAGCCACACAAAATTTATTTCATATTTTTCTGAGCTACGGTTATTTTTCTACTATTATTTAGGTGCTGCAGTTTATGAAAAAAGAAAAAAATGACAGTCGGCCGGCCCATGGCTATTCGGTGCCCATGGCGCTTTCTCTTTTTAAAAAAAAAATACGGGCCGAGCCCAGCACAACGCGTTTTCTTTGAACGAAATGGTATCGGCTCGCCCTGGCCGTTGGATCAAGTGTGATCCGACGGCTAGGGGGGCGTCTTCTTCCTCACGTCCAGACCGAACACGGGGGGGGGGGGGGGGCTTCTATGGCGGCTAGGGCCAAGCAGGGCCGCGCCGGAGGGCATGCGGTGGCCGGCGGCCGGCGGCAGGGGGCGGCGGAGGTAGGGCCAGCCTAGGGGTTCCATTTTTGCGCAAAAGGAGGGCATGCGATGCAGAAAACGTGAGCGCTGGAGGGAGGGGAGCGAGCGCTGGAGGGAGAGGTGCGGGCGCTCCCGCCTCCTCGCCTACTAGGCAGTCGAGACGTAGGGGTGGGGTTGTCATGCGGGCTGGGGAGAGAGAGGGAGATGGGCTGCGGCCCAGGTAGCGTAGGTATTTTTTTATACCAACAAAACCAGTTTTGCAAAAGCTTCTCCTTCGGTTTGGTTTAAATAAGAAATGAAATCTTAAATTTTAAACCTCCAAAATAATTTATAAAGCTCCAAGAGTATTATTCTAATTTATTTAGAATTTTTAAGATATTTTTAATTGGGTTAAAAATATTATTACTATTATAGTAATAGTAATAAATTAATTAGCAGTTTCGAAATATTTTTATTAAATATTTTCTGCTATAGATGTATTTTTCATTATTCAAATAGTGAATTTATGTGCAAGAAAAACTTTATTTGGTGAAAATATTAGTGATGCTAAAATGCTATGGTGGTGATATGTTGGTAGATCAATTTGTGTGGTAAGTGCTAATTATTTTTATTGGTTGATTCTTTTGGCATGACCAGGGAAAAAAAGTATGGCATTAGCACAAGGCAAGCATGGCATAGAAACAAAGCATAATGTGAACATGGCAGGGCAATTTTATTTGCAGCACATCAAAACTCTAGAAAGGTTTTGTTACCCCTAGTTTTTGCTACTCTAATAACAGGGTAATAAAAGTTGGGATGTGACATGAAGCCTTAGTTGAATTTAGAAGGTTGTCATGAATACGTTCTGTACAGGACAATAGTCATGAGTCTTCTTAATAAAACAAAAGGAATAACATTGCTTGAGACACAAAGGAATTATGGTAGCCTAGAACATGAGGAGAAATGAAATAATATTGAGTTACATATAGGATGGCTCACGTTCTGTGAAATAAATCGGTTATGACCAAAGTTCAATGGAGATTGACTGCTTAAACGTAGGAACGGTTTAATCAATAAGATATTTCATTTACACTACAATGGACCATAGACTGAAATTGTGTCTCAGTCAAATTGGGATTTGAAAGAGAATTGTAATGGGCATGACGAAGGTTTATTTCGTTGGAAGGATGGACTGTAGAACCTCAAGACAGGAACCCTCAACCTTGATTTTATCAAGTGATTTTTTGTGACTGACTAAAATATTGAGTGGGCCTGCAGTTTCATGAAACTGAGTGGGAGCTTTGAAGACATCCGAAAACTTAGAATGCAAAGGGCATTTTCTAAGTGAGAGCTTCGGGAGTGATACACGAGATAGCTTCTCGTCCCTCGTTGGTTACCCCAAGTGGAAGGTGAGATGTAGCATAGCAGCAAATTTCCCTTAGCGAAGATGCTAAGGTTCAGATTGTCTCCTCTAGGACTCCAACAGATACAAGTAGGTGGTAAAGTGAACAATGGCTCCATTCACAACTCTAAGTTGCTTACTTCACATGGACCTTCACACACAACAGATAGATTTTCTCCCAACGAGTACGTACGAGTTGTCAATTCCTCCAGCCTTGTTGTTTACAAAGGATAAACGCACGGGATAATAATGATAGTGATAGCTATGGAAAAGTAAATACTGAAAGTAAATTGAAGTTGTGAACAATATTGGAAATATGGACCGGGGTACTATGATGTTCACTAGTGATGTCTCTCTCCCAAAAGACGATAAAATAGCCATGCGAGGAAAACAAATTACAGCTGGGCAATTGACAGGATTATGTGCGCAAACCAATGCTAATTATGCTAAACAGAAAGGAAGAGGCTCAAAAGCATGGGAAGTACGCCAAGAAAAGTAGACCGAAATCCATCTGTATCTACCTACTAATCATTCACCTTGACATATCTATCCAGAACATCTCGCTGGTATTAAGTTGTGAATCCCACCCAAAGTGTAAACTCAAAGCAACAGACAACTGCATTAAAGAAATTTGCGTAAAGTAAACAATCCTTGCACCCGTAAGTACAAGCACCGTTGTTTTCCCCCTTGTGCCAACAGCACATCGCCTAGACTCATGTTTCTGTCACTCAAGCTAGTCATTAGGGGGCAATAACCCACAATCATGCATAACGCTCCCTCTTGGAGTCACTACCTACTACTTGGCCAAAGCAATAAACAGCAACGGAGAACATGCAAGAATTACTCAAGAACATAAATATAAAAGAAGAGAATCAAATATATAACTCAATCATAATCTGAACATAATCTCATAATCCATCGGATCCCAGCAAACTCAGCATAGCTACAGCAGAAAGATTACATAAGTGCCTCGATCATGTAGGGCAGCTCACGAGGTCTAATCCATGAAGAACAAAGAGGGGAGGATAACATCACATAGCTACTGATCATAGACCCATGGTCCAAGGTGGATTACTGACGGTTCATCCGGGAAGCATCCATGCTGGTGCCGGGAAGAGGTCTTCTAGTGCTCCTGATCTTGGAAGCGCGGCGACGGAGTGTAAGGCCCGATATGCGGTACTGTTCCAGATCTAGGTGTTTCCACCCAGATCCGGGGACGAAACACATATCGGTCCCACCGCGACATATGACAAAGCCATATGCCCCGGATTTCCAACAGTGTCAGATCCCTCTGTTAGGTATGTGCTAGGGTTAGCTAGTACCTTTGCATCATGTCAAAATTTCAAAAATAAATCTTGGAAATCAAATTCAAAATCCAAATGGGAGAAGGAACACCCCCCAGATGAATTAATTCAAAGGCCAAATAAAAATCTTTTCCAAAAATTCATGTTAGAGTTCTGAAAAGTCTTATAAATGAGTGTGATCACATATCAAGTGATGTGGGAACCATCCCATGCTCATAGATTTTTCAAATATTCAAACAGTACCTTGGAATTAAAGAAATGCCCCTTTTTGATTTAAAATTCAAATCTTTTGAATTTTAAAAATGTTGAAAGTTTATGAGTGGCTAGTTTATTTTATTATGAGGCCACATAAAAGTTTTCATCATTTAATAAAATGTTTAGCTATTTATTTTAGCTAAACAGAACAAATTACAGAAAAACAGAAAGGAAAGATTAAACAGAAAAGGAAAAGACTTACCTGGCGCCTGGGCGAAGTCGGCCCACCCCAGCCCAGCCGGCCCAAAAGGGCACGGGGGTCTTCTTCCACCTCCCGCGCCTCCAAGCTGCTCGGTGGAATGCCACCGAGCTAGCTGGTGACGCCACCTCGACGCCGAGTAGCTTCCGGCCCTCCCCGTGGCCTCTACTCGCACCTGGACGCACCTGGAGACGCCGTGAGTTCATTCCGCCCCTCCCCATTGCCTATCCTCCTCTCTCTCGCTGAACCCCACGAAGAACAGGACGCCGCCGTCGCCATAGCTTGAAGCCCGCGTGGCCAACGACGTCCCCGAGCTGCGGCGTGCTGTCCATCCTCCTCCTCGTCGTCGACTACGTCTCCCAGTGCAGCGAATCGAACTCGGAGCCCTCCTAGCCGCCGGAATCGAGCTCGAGCCGTCGCCGGACCCGAAGGACGCCTTTGTCGATTTCGTCGCCGTCGAGCCCTCCCAGCTCAAGCCGCCACCTCCGTCGAGTTCCTGGTGAGCAGGCGGTCCAAACCCCTCTCTCCCTGCCCCTCTTCGTTGTCTCCTTGACGATCCGCCATGGAAGCCGAAGTACCTCGCCGCCATGGATGAGCTCGAGGTCGCCCCTGTGCCCCTTCGTCTCAGCCAGAGCGCGCGTTTGGCTCCTGAGCATGTTAGCTTTCGAACGCGAGCGATTTCAGCCCGAACCGTGCACGGTAGCATCGCCTGCGACTTCGCCGTGGTTCTGCTGCCGCCGGAGTCGTCGCCGTCGTCGATGCAGAGCTCCCCGTGGACCCCCGATGCCTCCAGAAGACGCGGACGACCTCCAGGAGCAAGCCGGTGCCCTCCGTTTCCCCTCCCGTGGACGGAATCGAGTTCCCGTGCAGCGCCGCCGTGGTCCAGTCGCCGGCGTCAAGCCGCCGGCGAGTCAGCGTTAACCCCCCCGGCTAATCACCTATTTAGTGACCCCTGGGTCACTGACCAGTGGGCCCAGTGGCTTAATTAAGCCACTGGATTAATTTAACCCACGGGTTAAGTTAACCCAGCCACTGACAGGGTGGACCCACATGTCAGCCCCCCCCCCCTGACGTCAGCTTGACGTCAGCCTGACGCAGTAAATCGAATTAATGAATTTCCAGAGATTAAAAGAATTCCAGAAAATCCAGAAAATACCCCAAACTTTGGAAATTCATAGAAAATTCATATTAACTCCAAATTGGACAAATAATATATGAAAAATGATCAGGATAAAATTATCTTTCCAAATATGCAACTTTCGACTCTGTTTGAGTTGAATTTAAAATGTGATCAGTAGCATTTTCTATTTGATTTAAATGGAATTAAATCAAATTCAATTCAAATAATTTTGCAACTTGAACCATGGCAACATGCTACATTTCACTTACACATCAGAGGCATATCATACACATTTGAAGATAATTCAAAATGATGAAACTATATCACATATAACTTGGTTAATGTTGAATTCAAATGTGGAATTTGAATTTGCATTCTAAATGCAATATAATCCACTTAAATGGAATTGCCTCACACATCCAAACTTATACTTCAAGCTTTAACATTCAATCATGTGCTTGAGCATTGCATTCATATTGATTGCTACTTCGTGCTTTGTTTGTCGAGTAGAGGTGGAACCGGAGCAAGAGGTCACCCCCTTCGCTGAAGATCCAGAACCCGAACCTCGTCAGCAAGGCAAGCAAAAACCCCATTGATCATGTCGATAAAATCCCACTTCCCTCTCATGTCTCGCTTATGCATTGTATAGGATGATCACCATGTTACGATTCTACCGCATAGATGAACCCATTCCTTTGCATGACCTATCTTTTGTCACAGTAGTAAGCAAACCACAATCCTAGCAAATGTAGGAGTTGAATGATATCATGTGGCCCCTGCAATGTTACTGCTTATTGCATGCTTAGTATGATACCATGTTGTACTGTGATGTGAGTCGGGATGGTAGTGATCATGTGGTTGATGGTAGAAAAGTGTTGGTGAATCGACCCTAATACAAGGTGAACGATGACAGGCTGTGTAGGAGTACACGGTGGGTTGTCTCGTTGAACACCGCCCTAAGTCCGAGTTCTTGTGTGGTGATCCAAGATGAAGAATACAACCACACATTGGGCTCACTGACCCCTCTCAACCTATTAACCCATCCCTTTCGATGTCCAGATGTCGCAGTAGTTCGGAGTTCTGGTAGGCGTGTGGTCTGGATGCTAAGTGAGAGAACGGCTCAACCGAGGCCGGCTTATGCACCACGCACACATCGCTTGGGTCCACTTCGGTAAACCGGCCGGGTTCACGATTGTGGTAGCCAACCCAAGTAGGCGGCTTTCTTGGACTAGATAGGCTATGAGGTAACAGTTGTGGTGAGCATCCTCGCTGGCACCCCTTGAATGGTGTCGAGATCAAAGGCGGTAAATGATGATCATGTGTGTGTAGCGGTACACCCTTGCAAGGTTAACAAAACTATTCGAATAGCCGCGTCTGCGGTTATGGACTACTTGGAAAGCTTAGCTTGATTATTAGATAACTTGAACCGGATACTTCTAAAACACACCAAGATAAGTGTGAGTGCTATGGCGTGCTTTCTCGTGGGGAATTCGAGGAAGGCACCATAGTGGTGTAATTGGTTGGTGAAAGTAGTGGACTCGTGTATGCTTCTTAGCTCAAGTCTGGTACTCGTAGTTCAGGATTAGCCAAGTCAAAGCTGGCATTTTCTGCAAGTGAACCCCACCTCCTTTTACCTTGACACATGTGCATTAGTAGTATAGCTCCTATGTAAGTCTTGCTGAGTACGCCTTTGTACTCACGTTTGCTTAATCTATGTTTTAGATGACGCCACTGACCCCGAAGGTGGCTTCTTCATCGAGCAGGACGACTGAAGTTAAGCTAGTCTAGTCCCAGTCAGCAGACTGGTTCCCTCGTGGAAGGCTTTATGTTTGAATAAGGCTTCTTAAGCCAATTTGTTAAACTTGTCTGTACTCAGACATAATTTGCTTCCGCTTTATGTTGTAATGTTGGATCACATGTATGTGATCTCTGTGTGTACTCTATAAGAGTTATAAATAAAATGTACACTTTGTAGAGAATTGCAATGGTACCTGCTGTTCATACAAGGCATGTGTGCTGCGTGTATGTTTATAACATGCATGTCTTTGTATGGGTTTTCGAGACCTTAGTTGTGTTCTGGCTGGTGGTCTTTCATACACCAAGTGGCCCTTAGATGTGCGCAGCTTGGGGCATCGCGATGCGATTGCTCGAGACTCCGTCTCGTGCACACATTGTGGTATGATCGAGCCCGCCCTAGACCCCGACTAAGTGATCGGGCTGGAGTAAGTCTATGTAAGAGTTTTGAGATAGTCGGTAGTATGGTTGAGGCGACATGTCTTTGAATATGGGAGTTCACCACCCATATCATTTGACTTGTGTGCGGACGATGAGGACCCATCTCAGTGGATCATCCGTCCTGGATGGGATGCCCCTCACGTACGATGCTTTCCGAGAATGTTCAGTGCTTGGCCTTGTCTGCTTAGACAAGTGGGTGCGGTTCTCGGCTCTCCATATGACTATGTCTTAACCGTACTTGCATACGCTAACCCCGGGTCCCGACAGACTTGGTATCAGAGCAGGACTGACTGTAGGACTAGTAGCCTTGGCCGAAGTCGAGTCTAGATTGCTATAGTTATATAGTTACTCTGGGTATATATGGGAACAACGTAAGGATTCATTTTTCTCCTTACCCCTTCGTTCTGAGTTCAGAGTCACCCTCATCTTATTCTACGGGAAGATAGGACTAGGCTCTCCTCTGTCTGATTAGCACATCGCGTTGATTGCTTCCTTATAGCCGTAGGAAAGTTGTGTCAGGTTTTCCTAGCATTGTTATAATGCTGATTTCTTACATCGTATTATGTAAGTGTTGTTTTCATGATTGAAAGAAATTGTCATTTCTTACAATTACAGCCGTTATGCTGTCCGAGTCATTCCAGGTTTATCTCATAATCTGATGCATTTGCAAATTCCTTTCTGTTTCAGATGGCAGATCTTCCCCCTCGGCAGATTGTTCGTTTGACCAGGTGCCTCGGTGTGCGTGGCCATCCCGCCACGTTGATCGAGATGATGTCCTATGTGGGATATCGATGGTACCCTGAGTACACCATCGAGGAGCAGTTCCACGACTTCAACCAGACGCAGTTCCACTGCATTGTCCGGATCTACCCGCACCACGTTGGAGTCACCCAGCCTATCCACTTTGGACATGGCATCGGCGTTACCGAGAACATGGCTGTGCAGGATGCTGCATATTCATGTATTACACTGCTGAGAGAGGAGCAAACCATGCTGAGAGAGACTTCTTTCCGCTATATCCCTGCTGCACTTCCAGGAGAATAGGGATATTACACCGGACTCTACTCAGATCACTCCGCAGAGGATCCAGCACTCCAGGTGACTGCTAGGTTTGCTAGTGACAGAGATCGTGATGCACGCGCTCTCCGTTTTGAGCTCCACGCTACTCGTGTTCGTCTGTACCGAGCACTGACGCTCTTGGCACCCTTTGTGAGCGTGGGATCAGTTGAGTATGATGCGATCTATCCAGTAAGGACCCAGATGCCTTCTCGAGTTGCTTGGCCCGAGATTGGTTGAATTTTTCCACCCCGTGGTCCTTTGCTTCCACCCTACACTGGACCTAGGCCCCATCCTTGCCCAAATGGATATCAGGGTCCACAAGCCTCCGTGTTTTCCGATGGTCATCTCCAGCTACCGGGATACGCGGGTAACTTTTACGAGGATTACTATGGAGATGGAGATGAGTGAGACCGCCTGTGGTCTTACTTAGTGAGGATGTAGTAGTATCCTAGTATATTGTAAGCAAGGTGTCTAAGTTCCAGAGGCTTAGATAAATAATGTATAGGAAGTCAGAGTGCCTCTGAAGGATGTATCATCGTCATCACGTTAGTATTAGCTTAGTGCTTGTACTAAAACGATGTATGGTTTGTATGACAGCTTGTGAATATATGGCTTGTATGCTTTTATCACCATGTTGTCAAGATGATTACTTCCTTTGCTCTGTAATCCTTCCAGTACTTCAATACCTTGATTAGACTCTTGAAGTCAACTCTGTTTGACTTTGGATTTTTCACCTTCAGGATGTCTCAAGGTACACGTGGCCAGATTGGTCGTAACCAAGGTCGTGGGAACAATCAGGAGGAAGATAACCTTCCACCCCCACCCACGATGGCCCAGGTTCTGATGGAGGTCGAGAGGAACCGCCGTGACTCTCACCACCTGATGGAAGTCATCGCACGCAACACCACTCAGCAGCGCAATGAACTGGTGTCTCTGAACGACTTCATCCGGTTTCATCCCCCGGTTTTCTGTTACTCCACCGAGCCCCTTGACGCCGATGACTGGCTTCGCAGCATCGAGAGGAAGCTCCAAGCAGACCATGTTGCAGATGGCGACAAGGTCAATTATGCCACCTATCACTTTGAAGGTGCAGCAAGCTCTTGGTGGGAGAATTTTCTGAATATGCGCCCCGTTGGACCACCTGCATCTTGGGAGGAGTTCTGCACGTCCTTCCGCGAGCACCACATCCCCAAGGGTCTCATGGACCGCAAACGTGAGGAATTCTGCAACCTCACTCAAGGCAGAAGAACCGTGGACGAGTTTAGTCGTGAGTTCAACCGACTTGCTCGTTATGCAACTGAGGAAGTCTCCACCGACTCCAAGAAACAAGAGAGGTTCCGTCGTGGCCTCAATAGTGGACTCCGTCGCGAGCTCAACCTTCATGATTTTGCCACATTCCAGGTCCTTGTCAACAAGGCCATCAAGGCAGAGGACATGAACACCCCCAACGACTTTCGCAAACACCCCAGAGATGATAGTTCATCCAGTTCTGGCTCCCAGAAGCGCAAGATTTGGATTCCAAATAGCATGTTCCGCCAGAACAACCCACCGAGGCCATCCTATGTGGCGCCTCGTCCACCCACCCAGTTCCACCCAGCTCCACCAAACCACCCAGCTCCACGCACTGTTTTCGGAGCTTGCTACAAGTGTGGTCAGGCAGGCCACTACTCTCGCGAGTGCCCCCAGAACCAGATCCAGCACCAGAATGCTCCACCACATGCCGGAGGCAGCAACAACAACAACAATGGTCGTGGCAAGCCACCCCAGAAGGTCTTCACCGCCAAACCCTCTCCTTCCGCAACTCGTGGACGTCTGAACCAGGTTGCCGCTGAAGAGACTGACGACACCACTGACGTCATTCTTGGTACGCTCCCAGTCAATTTTGTTCCTACTTCCGTTCTTTTCGACCCAGGAGCATCTCATTCATTCATGTCGGAAAGTTATGCACTTCGTCATGAGTTACCCTTTGTTGAATTGTCCACCCCGATGGTTATTCAAACTCCAGGGTCAAGATGGCAAACTAATAGAGTGAGCCATGGTAATCAAATTGCAATTGAGGGTTTAGTATTCCTTGCTTCACTCATAGCCCTCAAGTCTTCAGACATTGATGTCATCCTTGGCATGGATTGGCTATCAAGACAAAATGCCTATCTGGATTGCAAAGGCAAATCCGTGAAACTCACCCACCCTTCAGGCCAAACCATCAAATATACCTCACCCAGAACAAGAACCCAAGTGCATTCCTTGAATGTAATTCCCCTTCCCGAACTTGAAGATATTCCGGTGGTTCGTGACTTCCCGGATGTCTTTCCTGAAGAGCTGCCAGGCATGCCACCCGACAGATGTGTAGAATTTATAGTGGATCTTGTTCCAGGAACCGCACCAATTTCCAAACGCCCATATAAAATGGCCCCACATGAGTTGGCTGAGCTAAAAACCCAACTTGATGCTTCGTTGGCAAAAGGCTTCATCCGCCCTAGCTCATCGCCATGGGGTTGTCCCGTTCTGTTTGTAAAGAAGAAAGATGGAACAGAAAGGATGTGCGTAGACTATCGCCCGCTAAATTTAGCGACGATAAAGAACAAGTACCCACTGCCCAGGATCAATGATCTTTATGATCAACTTGCGGGATCCTCCGTCTTCTCCAAGATGGATTTGAGATTAGGTTATCATCAGATCAGAATCCGAAACGAGGACATTCCTAAAACGGCTTTTACTACTCGTTATGGTCTTTACGAGTATACCGTCATGTCCTTTGGTTTAACCAATGCCCCCGCCACATTCTCACGCTTGATGAATTCGATCTTCATGGAGTACCTAGATAAATTTGTTGTAGTTTATCTTGATGATATTCCCTCATCTACTCGAAGAACGAAGGAGAT
Organism: Bromus sterilis; assembly: GCA_950022295.1. Lineage (NCBI taxonomy): Eukaryota > Viridiplantae > Streptophyta > Magnoliopsida > Poales > Poaceae > Bromus > Bromus sterilis. Next base: position 261,724,355 of record OX465596.1, on the reverse strand, counting down.
CATGCCGAACACTTAAGGCTGGTATTGATGAAACTTAGAGAGCATCGCCTGTACGCTAAATTCTCCAAGTGTGAATTCTGGCTACCAGAAGTGACCTACTTAGGCCACGTGATTTCTGCAAAAGGCATTGCTGTGAATCCCGAGAGAGTTCAGGCCGTCCTTGACTGGACTCCACCTGAATCGGTTAAGCAAGTTAGGAGTTTTCTCGGCATAGCTAGCTATTGCCGTCACTTCGTCGAGAACTTTTCTAAAGTTGCAAAGCCTCTAACTGAACTCCTCAAGAAAGATAAGAAATTCCAATGGACTCCCAAGTGCGAGGAAAGCTTTCAAGAGCTAAAAAGAAGATTGACTTCTGCACCAGTACTTGCACCTCCAGACACCAAAAGGGATTTCGAGATCTATTGTGATGCATCACGGCAAGGGTTAGGATGCATACTTCTGCAAGATCGACATGTGGTAGCTTATGCTTCACGCCAGTTGCGGCCACATGAAGAGAATTATCCTACCCATGACCTTGAACTCGCTGCCGTAGTTCATGCTCTAACAACTTGGCCACATTACCTCCTTGGTAATCGTTGTGAGATTTATTCCGACCACCAAAGCCTCAAGTATATTTTCACCCAGCCAGATCTTAATCTCAGGCAAAGACACTGGATTGAGTTGATAAAAGATTACGACGTAGCAATTTCTTACACCCCACGCAAGGCCAATGTCATGGCTGATGCACTAAGTCGTAAGTCGTACTGTAACAACCTCATGTTACAGCAGTATCAACCACTTCTGCATGAGGACTTTCGCAAACTCAATCTTGAGATTGTTCCTCATGGCTATCTTTCTACCTTGGTGGCGAAACCAACTCTTGAGGATCAAATTATAGTTGCCCAAAGGCGTGCACGAGGTGTTCGCCGAATCAAGGAGAACATTGCTAGCGGAGTTGCTAAATGTTTCTCCACAGATAGCAAGGGAACGGTTTTCTTTGGAAATCGTTTGGTAGTACCTAAGAATAAGGAACTAAGGCAACTCATCCTCAAGGAAGCCCATGACACACCCCTCTCAATTCATCCCGGTAGCACAAAAATGTACCGAGATCTACGCCAGAGATTTTGGTGGACTAGGATGAAGAGAGACATTGCTCAATTTGTCGCCGAATGTGATGTTTGTCGTCGCATTAAGGCAGAACATCAAAGACCTGCTGGTACACTTCAACCTTTGTCCATTCCTGAGTGGAAATGGGACAAAGTCGGTATGGACTTCATCACCGGCTTTCCAAGAACCCAGAAAGGAAACAATGCCATCTTCGTTGTCATAGATAGGCTTTCCAAAGTTGCTCACTTCCTTCCGGTTCGCGAGTCTATAACTGCTAGTCAGTTAGCGGACTTGTACATCTCCAGAATTGTGTTCCTTCATGGTGTTCCTTTGGAAATCAATTCTGATCGCGGTAGCCTTTTCACCTCTAGATTTTGGGGAAGTTTCCAACGTGCTATGGGAACTCATCTCTCCTTTAGTACGGCTTTCCATCCTCAGTCTAGCGGTCAAGTCGAAAGGGTTAACCAAATTCTTTAAGACATGCTCAGAGCTTGCATTATCTCATTCGGAAAGAATTGGGAGAATTCTCTTCCATTTGCCAAATTTGCTTATAACAATAGTTTTCAATCCAGTCTGAACATGGCTCCTTTTGAACTCCTTTATGGACGACGATGTCGAACACCACTACACTGGTCTGAAACCGGTGAAAGACAATTCTTTGGACCGGATATGATCAAGGAAGCAGAAGAGCAAGTTCGCATTGTTCGTGATCAATTGAAAGCAGCCCAGTCTCGTCAGAAAAGCTACTATGATTGTCATCATAGGCAAGAGAGCTACAATCTGGATGAGAAGGCTTACCTTCGGGTTACTCCTCTGAAGGGAACCCAACGTTTCGGTATCAAAGGCAAGTTGGCCCCACGTTACATCGGACCTTTCCGCATTATTGCTAAACGTGGAGAAGTTGCCTACCAACTTGAACTACCGCCGCACCTCTTCCGAGTACATGATGTATTCCATGTGTCCCAACTCAGGCGTTGCTTCAAGGACCCCATCCGCGAAGTCGACCATGAAACGCTTGATCTCCAAGATGACCTGTCTTATCGAGAATACCCCGTTCGTATTCTTGATTCAGCAGAGCGTGTCACTCGTCGTCAGAAGATTAGGTTTCTGAAAGTGCAATGGTCACACCACTCTGAAAGAGAAGCCACATGGGAAAGAGAAGACCGTCTCCTTACCGAGTATCCCTCCTTCCTCCCGCGGACTTCTGAATCTCGGGACGAGATTCTTTTGAGTGGGGGCGAGTTGTCAGATCCCTCTGTTAGGTATGTGCTAGGGTTAGCTAGTACCTTTGCATCATGTCAAAATTTCAAAAAGAAATCTTGGAAATCAAATTCAAAATCCAAATGGGAGAAGGAACACCCCCCAGATGAATTAATTCAAAAGGACAGATAAAAATCTTTTCCAAAAATTCATGTTAGAGTTTTGAAAAGTCTTATAAATGAGTGTGATCACATATCACGTGATGTGGGAACCATCCCATGCTCATAGATTTTTCAAATATTCAAACAATACCTTGGAATTAAAGAAATACCCCTTTTTGATTTAAAATTCAAATCTTTTGAATTTTAAAAATGTTGAAAGTTTATGAGTGGCTAGTTTATTTTATTATGAGGCCACATAAAAGTTTTCAACATTTAATAAAATGTTTAGCTATTTATTTTAGCTAAACAGAACAAATTACAGAAAAACAGAAAGGAAAGATTAAACAAAAAAGGAAAAGACTTACCTGGCGCCTGGGCGAAGTCGGCCCACCCCAGCCCAGCCGGCCCAAAAGGGCACGGGGGTCTTCTTCCACCTCCCGCGCCTCCAAGCTGCTCGGTGGAATGCCACCGAGCTAGCTGGTAACGCCACCTCGACGCCGAGTATCTTCCGGCCCTCCCCGTGGCCTCTTCTCGCACCTGGACGCGCCTGGAGACGCCGTGAGTTCATTCCGCCCCTCCCCAGTGCCTATCCTCCTCTCTCTCGCTGAACCCCACGAAGAACAGGACGCCGCCGTCGCCATAGCTTGAAGCCCGCGTGGCCAACGACGTCCCCGAGCTGCGCCGTGCTGTCCATCCTCCTCCTCGTCGTTGACTACGTCTCCCAGTGCAGCGAATCGAACTCGGAGCCCTCCTAGCCGCCGGAATCGAGCTCGAGCCGTCGCCGGACCCGAAGGACGCCTTTGCCGATTTCGTCGCCGTCGAGCCCTCCCAGCTCAAGCCGCCACCTCCGTCGAGTTCCTGGTGAGCAGACGGTCCAAACCCCTCTCTCCCTGCCCCTCGTTGTTGTCTCCTTGACGATCCTCCATGGAAGCCGAAGTACCTCGCCGCCATGGATGAACTCGAGGTCGCCCCTATGCCCCTTCGTCTCAGCCAGAGCGCGCGTTTGGCTCCTGAGCATGTTAGCTTTCGAACGCGAGCGATTTCAGCCCGAACCGTGCACGGTAGCATCGCCTGCGACTTCGCCGTGGTTCTGCTGCCGCCGGAGTCGTCGCCGTCGTCGATGCAGAGCTCCCCGTGGACCCCCGATGCCTCCAGAAGACGCGGACGACCTCCAAGAGCAAGCCGGTGCCCTCCGTTTCCCCTCCCGTGGACGGAATCGAGTTCCCGTGCAGCGCCGCCGTGGTCCAGTCGCCGGCGTCAAGCCGCCGGCGAGTCAGCGTTAACCCCCCCGGCTAATCACCTAATTAGTGACCCCTGGGTCACTGACCAGTGGGCCCAGTGGCTTAATTAAGCCACTGGATTAATTTAACACACGGGTTAAGTTAACCCAGCCACTGACAGGGTGGACCCACATGTCAGCCCCCCCCCCTGACGTCAGCTTGACGTCAGCCTGACGCAGTAAATCGAATTAATGAATTTCCAGAGATTAAAAGAATTCCAGAAAATCCAGAAAATACCCCAAACTTTGGAAATTCATAGAAAATTCATATTAACTCCAAATTGGACAAATAATATATGAAAAATGATCAGGAGAAAATTATCTTTCCAAATATGCAACTTTCAACTCTGTTTGAGTTGAATTTAAAATGTGATCAGTAGCATTTGCTATTTGATTTAAATGGAATTAAATCAAATTCAATTCAAATAATTTTGCAACTTGAACCATGGCAACATGCTACATTTCACTTACACATCAGAGGCATATCATACACATTTGAAGATAATTCAAAATGATGAAACTATATCACATATAACTTGGTTAATGTTGAATTCAAATGTGGAATTTGAATTTGCATTCTAAATGCAATATATTCCACTTAAATGGAATTGCCTCACACATCCAAACTTATACTTCAAGCTTTAACATTCAATCATGTGCTTGAGCATTGCATTCATATTGATTGCTACTTCGTGCTTTGTTTGTCGAGTAGAGGTGGAACCGGAGCAAGAGGTCACCCCCTTCGCTGAAGATCCAGAACCCGAACCTCGTCAGCAAGGCAAGCAAAAACCCCATTGATCATGTCGATAAAATCCCACTTCCCTCTCATGTCTCGCTTATGCATTGTATAGGATGATCACCATGTTACGATTCTACCGCATAGATGAACCCATTCCTTTGCATGACCTATCTTTTGTCACAGTAGTAAGCAAACCACAATCCTAGCAAATGTAGGAGTTGAATGATATCATGTGGCCCCTGCAATGTTACTGCTTATTGCATGCTTAGTATGATACCATGTTGTACTGTGATGTGAGTCGGGATGGTAGTGATCATGTGGTTGATGGTAGAAAAGTGTTGGTGAATCGACCCTAATACAAGGTGAACGATGACAGGCTGTGTAGGAGTACACGGTGGGTTGTCTCGTTGAACACCGCCCTAAGTCCGAGTTCTTGTGTGGTGATCCAAGATGAAGAGTACAACCACACATTGGGCTCACTGACCCCTCTCAACCTATTAACCCATCCCTTTCGATGTCCAGATGTCGCAGTAGTTCGGAGTTCTGGTAGGCTTGAGGTCTGGATGCTAAGTGAGAGAACGGCTCAACCGAGGCCGGCTTATGCACCACGCACACATCGCTTGGGTCCACTTCGGTAAACCGGCCGGGTTCACGATTGTGGTAGCCAACCCAAGTAGGCGGCTTTCTTGGACTAGATAGGCTATGAGGTAACAGTTGTGGTGAGCATCCTCGCTGGCACCCCTTGAATGGTGTCGAGATCAAAGGCGGTAAATGATGATCATGTGTGTGTAGCGGTACACCCTTGCAAGGTTAACAAAACTATTCGAATAGCCGCGTCCGCGGTTATGGACTACTTGGAAAGCTTAGCTTGATTATTAGATAACTTGAACCGGATACTTCTAAAACACACCAAGATAAGTGTGAGTGCTATGGCGTGCTTTCTCGTGGGGAAGTCGAGGAAGGCACCATAGTGGTGTAATTGGTTGGTGAAAGTAGTGGACTCGTGTACGCTTCTTACCTCAAGTCTGGTACTCGTAGTTCAGGATTAGCCAAGTCAAAGCTGGCATTTTCTGCAAGTGAACCCCACCTCCTTTTACCTTGACACATGTGCATCAGTAGTATAGCTCCTATGTAAGTCTTGCTGAGTACGCCTTTGTACTCACGTTTACTTAATCTATATTTTAGATGACGCCACTGACCCCGAAGGTGGCTTCTTCATCAAGCTGGACGACTGAAGTTAAGCTAGTCTAGTCCCAGTCAGCAGACTGGTTCCCTCGTGGAGGGCTTTATGTTTGAATAAGGCTTCTTAAGCCAATTTGTTAAACTTTTCTGTACTCAGACATAATTTGCTTCCGCTTTATGTTGTAATGTTGGATCACATGTATGTGATCTCTGTGTGTACTCTATAAGAGTTATAAATAAAATGTACACTTTGTAGAGAATTGCAATGGTACCTGCTGTTCATACAAGGCATGTGTGTTGCGTGTATGTTTATAACATGCATGTCTTTGTATGGGTTTTCGAGACCTTAGTTGTGTTCTGGATGGCGGTCTTTCATACACCAAGTGGCCCTTAGACGTGCGCAGCTTGGGGCACCGCGATGCGATTGCTCGAGACTCCGTCTCGTGCACACTTTGTGGTATGATCGAGCCCGCCCTAGACCCCGACTAAGTGATCGGGCTAGAGTAACTCTATGTAAGAGTTTTGAGATAGTCGGTAGTATGGTTGAGGCGACTTGTCTTTGAATATGGGAGTTCACCACCCATATCATTTGACTTGTGTGCGGACGATGAGGACCCATCTCAGTTGATCATCCGGCCTGGATGGGATGCCCCTCACGTACGATGCTTTCCGAGAATGTTCAGTGCTTGGCCTTGTCTGCTTAGACAAGTGGGTGCGGTTCTCGGCTCTCCATATGACTATGTCTTAATTGTACTTGCATACGCTAACCCAGGGTCCCGACAGACTTGGTATCAGAGCAGGACTGACTGTAGGACTAGTAGCCTTGGCCGAAGTTGAGTCTAGCTTGCTATAGTTATATAGTTACTCTGGGTATATAAGGGAATAACATAAGGCTTCTTTTTCTCCTTACCCCCTTCGTTCTGAGTTCTGAGTCACCCTCATCTTATTCTACGGGAAGATAGGACTAGGCTCTCCTCTGTCTGATTAGCACATCTCGTTGATTGCTTCCTTATAGCCGTAGAAAAGTTGTGTCAGGTTTTCCTAGCATTGTTATAATGCTGATTTCTTACATCATATTATATAAGTGATGTTTTCATGATTGAAAGAAATTGTCATTTCTTACAATTACAGCCGTTATGCTGTCCGAGTCATTCCAGGTTTATCTCATAATCTGATGCATTTGCAAACTCCTTTCTATTTCAGATGGCAGATCTTCCCCCTCGGCAGATTGTTCGTTTGACCAGGTGCCTCGGTGTGCGTGGCCATCCCGCCACGTTGATCGAGATGATGTCCTATGTGGGATATCGATGGTACCCTGAGTACACCATCAAGGAGCAGTTCCACGACTTCAACCAGACGCAGTTCCACTGCATCGTCCGGATCTATCCGCACCACGTTGGAGTCACCCAGCCTATCCACTTTGGACATGGCATCGGCGTTACCGAGAACATGGCTGTGCAGGATGCTGCATATTGATGTATTACCCTGCTGAGAGAGGAGCACACCATACTGAGAGAGACTTCATTCCGCTATATCCCCGCTGCACTTCCAGGAGAAGAGGGATATTACACCGGACTCTACTCAGACCACTCTGCAGAGGATCCAACACTTCAGGTGACTGCTAGGTTTGCTAGTGACAGAGATCGTGATGCACGCGCTCTCCATTTTGAGATCCACGCCACCCGAGTTCGTCTGTACCGGGCACTGACGCTCTTGGCACCCTTTGTGAGCGTGGGATCAGTTGAGTATGACGCGATCTATCCAGTGAGGACTCAGATGCCTTCTCGAGTTGCTTGGCCCGAGATTGGAGGAATTTTTCCACCCCGTGGTCCTTTGCTTCCACCCTACACTGGACCTAGGCCCCATCCTTGCCCAAATGGATATCAGGGTCCACAAGCCTCCGTGTTTTCCGATAGTCACCTCCAGCTACCGGGATATGCGGGTAACTTTTACGAGGATTACTATGGAGATGGAGATGAGTGAGACCGCCTGTGGTCTTACTTAGTGAGGATGTAGTAGTATCCTAGTATATTGTAAGCAAGGTGTCTAAGTTCCAGAGGCTTAGATAAATAATGTATAGGAAGTCAGAGTGCCTCTGAAGGATGTATCATCTTCATCACGTTTGTATTAGCTTAGTGCTTGTACTTAAACGATGTATGGTTTGTATGACAGCTTGTGAATATATGGCTTGTATGCTTTTATCACCATGTTGTCAAGATGATTACTTCCTTTACTCTATAATCCTTCCAGTACTTCAATACCTTGATTAGACTCTTCAATCAACTCTGTTTGACTTTGGTTTTTCACCTTCAGGATGTCTCAAGGAACACGTGGCCAGATTGGTCGTAACCAAGGTCGTGCGAACGACCAGGAGGAAGGAAACCTTCCACCCCCACCCATGATGGCCCAAGTTCTACTGGAGGTCGAGAGGAACCGCCGTGACTCTCACCACCTGCTGGAAGTCATTGCATGCAACACCACTCAACAGCGCAATGAGCTGGTGTCCCTGAACGACTTCATCCGACTTCATCCCCCGGTTTTCAGTTACTCCACCGAGCCCCTTGACGCCGATGACTGGCTCCGTAGCATCGAGAGGAAGCTCCAAGCCGGCCATGTTGCAGATGGCGACAAGGTTAACTACGCCACCTATCACCTCGAAGGTGCAGCTAGCTCTTGGTGGGAGAACTTTCTGAATATGCGCCCCGTTGGACCACCTGCATCTTGGGAGGAATTGTGCACGTGCTTCCGCGAGCACCACATTCCCAAGGGTCTCATGGACCGCAAACGTGAGGAATTCTGCAACCTCACTCAAGGCAGAAGAACCGTGGACGAGTTTAGTCGTGAGTTCAACCGACTTGCTCGTTATGCAACTGAAGAAGTCTCCACCGACTCCAAGAAACAAGAGAGGTTCCGTCGTGGCCTCAACTCCGGACTCCGTCGCGAGCTCAACCTTCATGACTTTGCCACATTCCAGGTCCTTGTCAACAAGGCCATTAAGGCCGAGGACATGAACACCCCCAACGACTTTCGCAAACACCCCAGACATTATAGTTCATCCAGTTCTGGCTCCCAAAAGCGCAAGATCTGGATCCCAAACAGCATGTTCCGCCAGAACAACCCACCGAGGCCATCCTATGTGGCGCCTCGTCCACCCACCCAATTCCACCCCGCTCCACCAAACAACCCAGCTCCACGCACTATTTTCGGAGCTTGTTACAAGTGTGGTCAGGCAGGCCACTATTCTCGCGAGTGTCCCTAGAACCAGCTCCAACACCAGAATGTTCCACCCCGTGCCGGAGGCAACAACAACAACAACAATGGTCGTGGCAAGCCACCCCAGAAGGTCTACACCGCCAAACCCGCTCCTCCCGCCACTCGTGGATGTCTGAACCAGATTGCCGCCGAAGAGACAGATGACACCACTGACGTCATTCTTGGTACGCTCCCAGTCAATTTTGTTCCTATTTCCGTTCTTTTCGACCCAGGAGCATCTCATTCATTCATGTCGGAAAGTTATGCACTTCGCCATGAGTTACCCTTTGTTAAATTGTCCACCCCGATGGTTATTCAAACTCCAGGGTCAAGATGGCAAACTAATAGAGTGAGCCATGGTAATCAAATAGCAATTGAGGGTTTAGTATTCCTTGCTTCACTCATAGCCCTCAAGTCTTTAGACATTGATGTCATCCTTGGCATGGATTGGCTATCAAGACGGAATGCCTATCTGGATTGCAAAGGCAAATCCGTGAAACTCACCCACCCTTCAGGCACAACCGTTAACTATACCTCACCCAGAACAAGAACCCAAGTGCATTCTTTGAATGTACTTCCCCTTCCCGAACTTGAAGATATTCCGGTGGTTCGTGACTTCCCGGATGTCTTTCATGAAGAACTGCCGGGCATGCCACCCGAGAGGTGTGTAGAATTTATAGTGGATCTTGTTCCAGGAACCGCACCAATTTCCAAACGCCCATATAAAATGGCCCCACATGAGTTAGCTGAGCTAAAAACCCAACTTGATGCTTCGTTGGCAAAAGGCTTCATCCGCCCTAGCTCATCGCCATGGGGTTGCCCCGTTCTGTTCGTAAAGAAGAAAGATGGAACAGAAAGGATGTGCGTAGACTATCGCCCGCTAAATTTAGCGACGATAAAGAACAAATACCCACTGCCCAGGATCAATGATCTTTATGATCAACTTGCAGGATCCGCTGTCTTTTCCAAGATGGATTTGAGATTAGGTTATCATCAGATCAGAATCCGAAACGAGGACATTCGCAAAACGGCTTTTACTACTCGTTATGGTCTTTACGAGTACACCGTCATGTCCTTTGGTTTAACCAATGCCCCCGCCACATTCTCACGCTTGATGAATTCGATCTTCATGGAGTACCTAGATAAATTTGTTGTGGTTTATCTCGATGACATTCTCATCTACTCGAAGAACGAAGGAGATCATGCCGAACACTTAAGGCTGGTATTGATGAAACTTAGAGAGCATCGCCTGTACGCTGAATTCTCCAAGTGTGAATTCTGGCTACCAGAAGTGACCTACTTAGGCCACGTAATTTCTGCAAAAGGCATTCCTGTGAATCCCGAGAGAGTTCAGGCCGTCCTTGACTGGACTCCACCTGAATCGGTTAAGCAAGTTAGAAGTTTTCTTGGCCTAGCCAGCTATTGCCGTCGCTTCATCGAGAACTTTTCTAAAGTTGCAAAGCCTCTACCTGAACTCCTCAAGAAAGATAAGAAATTCTTATGGACTCACAAGTGCGAGGAAAGCTTTCAAGAGCTAAAAAGAAGATCTACTTCTGCACCTGTACTTGCACCTCCAGACACCAAAAGGGATTTCGAGATCTATTGTGATGCATCACGGCAAGGGTTAGGATGCATACTTCTGCAAGATCGACATGTGGTAGCTTATGCTTCACGCCAGTTGCGGCCACATGAAGAGAATTATCCTACCCATGACCTTGAACTTGCTGCCGTAGTTCATGCCCTAACAACTTGGCGACATTACCTCCTTGGTAATCGTTGTGAGATTTATTCCGACCACCAAAGCCTCAAATATATTTTCACCCAGCCAGATCTTAACCTCAGGCAAAGACGCTGGATTGAGTTGATAAAAGATTACGACGTAGCAATTTCTTACACCCAAGGCAAAGCCAAAGTCATGGCTGATGCACTAAGTCGTAAATCGTACTGTAACAACCTCATGTTACAGAAGTATCAACCACTTCTTCATGAGGACTTTCGCAAGCTCAACCTTGAAATTGTTCCTCATGGCTATCTTTCAACCTTGGTGGCGAAACCAACTCTTGAGGATCAAATCATAGTTGCCCAAAGGCGTGCACGAGGTGTTCGCCGGATCAAGGAGAACATTGCTAGCGGAGTTGCTAAATGTTTCTCCACAGATAGCAAAGGAACGGTATTCTTTGAAAATCGTTTAGTAGTACCTAAGAATAGGGAACTAAGGCAACTCATCCTCAAAGAAGCCCATGACACACCACTCTCAATTCATCCCGGTAGCACGAAAATGTACCGAGATATACGCCAGAGATTTTGGTGGACTAGGATGAAGAGAGACATTGCTCAATTTGTTGCCGAATGTGATGTTTGTCGTTGCATTAAGGCAGAACATCAAAGACCTGCTGGTACACTTCAACCTTTGTCTATTCCCGAGTGGAAATGGGACAAAGTCGGTATGGACTTCATCACCGGCTTTCCAAGAACCCAGAAAGGAAACAATGCCATCTTCGTTGTCATAGACATGCATTCCAAAGTTGCTCACTTCCTTCCGGTTCGCGAGTCTATAACTGCTAGCCAGTTAGCGGACTTGAAAGCTCAAGAATGATCAGAGGGGGAGGGGGTGAATGATCATTTCTAAAAATTCTAAGGAACTTAGAAGGAAATCATGTAAACATCGTAGGACTAAAGACATCTCGAAGGAAATACAGTATCGAAAGTAATACAAGGCTCGAAAGGATTTGGAGCGAAGGAAAACATCGAAGACAAACAGGCTACGAGAAAATACTTGAAGTAAATGCTAGAAGGAAAACGAGCCTGACACAGCGATGTTTGGTAAACCAGTTCACACTCTGCAAAGTGCTACGTCTGGTTGGAGGGACTGGTGATTGAACACCTGGAGCAAAACTCTCTCCGTCCTATTCTCCACTGCAACAAACTCCTCGAGCTTGTCCAGTTTTCACTCGTGGTAGATGATTCAGGACATCTCCGAGACCTTTACAAACTTCCTTCAGCAGTGACAATTTCTCTTCGACTGCTTGACAGGCGACGCCTAACCGTCTAGGAGACTTGCAGTTCTCCAAGATAAAAAGATCGGATAATCTCAACCTAAGTCATAGTGAATTGCTCAACTCAGTTCAGACTTGGGATTTTGGTTTTCTCTCGATGAATTTCTTCGGGATGCACTCAGACTTCTATCTTAGAATCTTCAGTGGAGCAGCCAGCCCGAACTGGCGGGTGGGTGCGGGGTATTTATAGTTGGCGATCCCGATGGGTAAAATGACTGAAGTGACCCGATGCAACCGCTTGACGCGTGTCCACAACGGTCGGATTCCAATCACTGCGCAACTTTACTTGAGGAACAAGTAAGCTGACTCACCGAACGAGTTCTCTCTCGAAGGCACGAAGTGCAATGACTTTGCCTTCGAGCTATTCGCTCGACTCGGTGAGATTTCTCTCGGTAGGATTTTGTGGGTTTTGGTTGAGCAGAGCAAATTCACTTCGACAAAGATCTCAATTAGCAAACCCCTCTTGATAGTACGGTTTTTCCTACGACTCAAGAAATAAAGAGAAATTAGCAAAAAAAACTAAGTCTTCGACCAGCTTCAGCTTTCTCCTCGTTGCGCTTTTGCTCGAGAGAAACATCTTCTTCGACAACATTTTTTTAGGGGTCTTCTTCCTTCAAAGATTTCGGTAGATGACTGCAGCTTTACTGCAGTGAGTTGTCCTTCGACCTTCTTCATGCAAACTCCATTCTTTCGGAACCTAAGTATCTGTTTATACTCGAAAACAATATTAGTTCCACTTCTGCTTTGTCCAACAATGTCCAAAACCTTCGGGGGCAAAACTTGCTCTTACAATCTCCCCCTTTTTGGACGATTGTTGACAAAACAGGCATCGATAAATAATTTGAAAAAGTTTGAGTTTTCGATGATAAACCAGTGCTGAGATCGATGAAATACTCCCCCTTGATGTATGCACGGAAGATAAAGATTTCCTGTGAAGTGCATATTTGACAAGAAGCGTCGAGGAAAAACATCAAAAAAACTTAGCGAGAGAAATTGCATTCCAGATAGTATCCAATGTGAAGTATGCAATTTCCTCGAATGACCTATGAACTTATATGAAAGATAACTTCCTGCAAAAAGGTTAAGTATTGCAAGCAGCAGATAGATATCTTACGAAAAGAGTAGCAGTCCACAGTCCTACTTAGAGTTAGTTACAACCAGATCGAATGTGAATCGAAAGTTTGTTGAAACTACTCAGAAAGCTCAAAAACAAGAGTTTATCGAATGGAAAGCAAAACCCTTAACCCCGTAGGCAAACTAATTTCTTCGATGCCACTACATCTCCCCCTTTTTGTCACAACGTACAAAAAGATCGAGAGAATAGGGTCGAAAGAAATCCCTACTCGCGATGCTGGCTCTGGCGACGACGAGAAGATTCGGCGAGCGTTGGAGCACGACGAATTGGACGAGCGCCTGGAGGTGTAATCTTTGTGCGGAATGAATGTTGATCTCCTGAAGATTCCAGCTGCGATTCCGGCGGGGTCCTGCGGCTTCGAGGAAGTGGCGAGGGAACTCTGGGTTGACGTTGAGGGGCTTCTTCTTCTTGCTCGGAGTCAGAGGATAAATTGTCCAAAGTGATATGATAATAATCATCGACACTTAGCACATCTCTGTTCTTCGGTAGGCGAGGGATACTGGGATCCGGTCGATCTACTCGATCATCATTTGTTCAATTCCTGTTCAGATGGGGAGGATATTCTTCGAAGCCGCAACGTTGAAGTTGACCGAGGGAATTGAACTTCCGAAGACCTTTCCAATCACGGCGAAGGCATTCACGCAGCATCTGATTGTTGTTCATGGTAATGTTACGCAAGTGATTGATCTCATCCATCAGAGCTTGCTTCTGAATAAAATCTTGATCAATGTGATGTTGAAGCATTTGCTGGGACCGAAGAGAAACTTCCATATGATGCACTGGCTTGATAAACTTCGAGCGAATATTGCGCTCAGTTAAGTGGGCGCGGATGCCAGTGTGCTCAGCAAAAGGGTCGTTGGGTCGAGCAACAACCTGCAATACTTCGCGAACTGGAGGAGTGAAAATCTTCGGGTAAATGGATACGGGGAATGGCACGTCCCGAGAGTAATTGCAGATTGCCATCAGCCATGGTGCATATGGCTTGTGGGAATTGTGGTCATCAGCACAAGACACCAAAGTTCTGAGGAAGTAGTCTTCAAAATCGAAGGGATGACCGTGGACTAACTTCAACAGAGCAAGTTGCACATCATTTGGAATTGGAAAATTATCGTGCACATCAAGCATTGGCATCAAAGTCTTCGAGAGAATATAAAACCATGCCTTTGCTTCAAATACCAAGTGTCTTGGCTTCGGCTCAGTGGGGTAGTGATCTCCTACGACTTCTGGATCCATCAGCGTAGAGAATTCAGCAGGAGTTGCCGCAGGTAAGTCATGAAGTTTGTGAGGTAATCCTTCGAACCGAGGTAAATTGATTATGGCCAAAAATTGATCGACAGTCATATGAAAAACTTGGCCTTGAATCATATAGTCAAACTTCCATGTCTTCGAGTTCTCAGGATCTCCAGAGACATAAAGTGTTGCATAAATCTGTTTGATAAGCTCGGGATTGTAACCACAATCGAGAGCAAACATCTTGTGAGCATGCAGGCTATCAATTGTCTCGGCAATGTTCTCGAAACAAGTAGTGGAGTACACCGAAGGCATATCAAGATACTGATGCTGGAAAATTCTTGCCTTGTTGTACAATATACGAGTGTAATAGATAGCTTGCTCTTGAGTCCAAAACCGAAGAGAATAAGCACTTCTGGGCTTCTCGTAGGGATTGGAACCGAAGAAAAATGGCTTATGTTCGCGCCTTTTGAAGATAGGACCTCCTCGAGGAACATCTGAGCGGAACAAAGGCAGCATTTCTCTCAGATGAGCAGAGTGAAGCAGCTCATCAATGGGAAAAACCTCAGCAGCATTATCTGGCATCTGGAACTCTGGTTCAGCAGGTCGAGAGATAGATGATGGAATGTTGACAAAATCCTGAGCCGGAGTGACTGCAGGAGCATTCTCCTCGGCCTGAGCTACGACGGCATCTCCTTCGTCGGTTTGAGCATTTTGTGCGGCCTCTTCAATTTCCATGGCCTCCAAGTCTTCATTAAATTGAGCAAACGCATCAACCATTTCTTCGTTCGAAGAACTGGATGAGGAGGATGAAGAATTATTACTTGAACTGTCATTTCCAGAACTATTGCTTACGACAGAATCTCGTCGAGAGGAAACTGTCGTGATGTCAACATCAACATCTTCTCCTTCAGGCATAGTCCGGGCAGAAGAGTAATCTTTCTGGACTTGAATTTCTTGCTCGACACGAGCAACTTGCTTGGTCTCTGCATGAGCTTGGATCTCAGTGGTGGGAGTGGTCGATGGAATGACATGAGGTGGAGATGGTGGGTTTGGAGGTGGTGGCGAGGCTTTTGGTGGTGAGGCTTTTGGTGGTGAGGGTTGACGGGGTGGAGATGAAGGTGGAGGTGGAGGTGTTTGTTGTCGGGGTGGAGGTGTTTGTTGTCGGGGTGGAGGTGTAGCTTGACGAGGGGGTGGAGTTGTTTGTCGAGGCGGTGAACTTGTTTGGCGAGGTGGTGGAGTTTTCTTACGGGGAGGAGTGGGTTGCTTGGTGGGGTTTGGTTCAGTTTTTTGTCGTTCTGTGGGAGCAACGACCTCGGTGGACTTGGCCTTCTTTGCATTCTTCTCGATCTCTGGTGTCCCACGCTCAGAGGTTGGGGCAGCAGACTTTCTCTTTCGAGATTTTCTTTGGAACAGAGCATCATTATGCTCTTTGCAAACAGCAGACACAACTTGTTTTACCTTGTCAAACACAGCAGTTAAATTTTCTTTCTGAGTCCTCCTGGAAGCTTCAGCAGATGCAATCTTGGACTTGAAAAAATTTCGGGACTCAATGTCCTCGGTTTCCTCTTGGAGTTGCCTGGTGTAAAACCTGACTTGCTCCTTATCCTTTCGATCCTGGGTGATGTAGCCTTCCCAGCGTATCATGTATCGAGCAACATGCTCTTGAATTTCAGCAGGAACATCATCCTCGGCAGTGACTTTGCTTGGTGTAGTAGCCATTTTCCAGAGAATGTGTGAAATGTGTGCAGCATCCCAAGGAGCATTAGCATTAGATTCTCCTTCATTGGAACTTTCTTCATCGGCACGAGGGCCGGAAACAGCAGGTGCAACCGGGGCAGGAGCTGGTGCAGCTCGAGGAACTGGAGCAGCTTGAGCCTTCTGTCTTGCCTCCTTGGCTTTCTTTTCGGCTTCCTTGGTGGCTTTGGCAGCAGCAATGGGTTTTGAGACCACTGCTTTATCCTTCGAGGCACTAGGGGCCTCAGCATTCTTCTTCGAAGCACTAGGGGCTATAACCTTTTCTTTCGTGACTGTGGGAGTCACAACTTTCTCGGTGACCTTTTCTTTCGGGTCACTAGGGATAGTGCCTGCAGAAACCTGTCGTCGATATTTTTCACTGACCAAGTGAAGAATGCCCAGTTGTTGAGAAACCAGAGCCTTTTTATGCTCGGGCTGACTGTGAAAGTTCAGGAGCTTGGCATTAATCAATTCTTTCTCTTCTTGTTCCTTTTGCTTGGCCAGCCTTTCCTTTTGCTGAATAAGCGTTTCATCATCTTCACCAACTTGAGCTTGCTTTCCCTTCGATGGAGCCGAAGGTTTTGGTTGGCGAGCAGGAACAGGTGGAGCAGATGAAATAGGTGGATCTGTGACCAAGTTGGTCAAGTCAATATTTCCTCGAGGAGCCTGTGGAGCTGGCTCCTGGATCCTTATGCCTCTACTGCTCGGCTTTTTCTTCAGAGGTAAGTCTTCGACATCAGCCTCTGTACCAGGGTCTTGATCATCTGAATTAGCTTCTCCTTCGGAGCTTGCATCAGGAGGTGAAACTATTACAACCTTTTTCTGTCTCCTGGCAGACTTCTTGCCACCTTTCGGTTTGGCGCTAGGGCCAACTTCTTCGGCAGCTTTAGCAGCAGCTGCTTCCTTTCGTGCCTTAGCTTCTTTCCTCTTTTGTGCTCGAAGTTCACGTGCTTCAATGAGCTCTTTAAAATCATCAGGAGTTTTGAGGGCAGAAGGGTGAGCATCAGCTGGAGGAGGTGGTCGATTAAATTTCGTCCACTTTGGCCTTAGAGCTTTGACATCAACCCAAGGATTCTTCATAGCAAACAGCCTCTCCCAACGAGGAATAAGAGACTTGTATTCATACCAACGAAGAGCTTGAATTCTCCGAATCTCTTGCAGACGATTCTCTCTTGTACGATCATCCTCAGATCCTGGCGGCGTTCTCAAATTCTTCTCAATGATTACTTCCTCCGATAATCCTTCAGAGTTATTGGTGATTCTTGTTCGGCCTCCCACACGCTTGGGAACTCTAATATTTCCTTCGATATCAGCCATTTTCCTGCGAAAAAGAAGGATACGAGGGAATATAGGAAAGTTGTGAACAAGTACCAACAATTTCGAGGAAAAAACATTTTGAAAGCAGCAATCTTTTTGAGAGATTTGTCTTATCGCAAGTTTTCATGAAAGTGCTAGGCTAGATTTTCATCGGGTGGAAATCTAACGAAGAACTTGTATGAATAAATCGCACAAGATTAAATCTATCGAAACAATACTGTAGGATTTGCCTAAGTGAGAGAATCCGAAGGATTTCTTACCAAGGACAGATGGGGAATCGACAGAAAAACTAGAAACAGATTTCCCAAGTTTCAAAGATCCAACCGGATCAAACAGACCTAAAAGAAATCAGAGAAAAATCAACACAGAAACTGGAAATGATGAACAGAGCGAGATTGAATCGACTCCAGAGCCACACATACCCTAACTTGGTGATGTCAGGCGACTACGGCGACGCGGATGATGATCTTCGTCGACGGGAATGCCTCCGGCGGCTTCCTTTCGGCAGTTAAGCAGCGAGGGAGTCGACGGCGACGAGACAGCACGGCGGCGCGTGAGAGAGCTGGAGGCGAAGAGACGAAGTCGAAGGAATAGCGATGTCTAAGCCGGTGGAGTGGGTCAGTATTTATAAGGGAGGTTCTGACCGAGCTGTCAGATCTGATCCAACGGCGCAGATTTTGCGTCTCTCCGCATTCAACGGACGGATTTTGTGGCGGTAGTCGCGGGAAATCCCAACGAACCGAAAGAAAGTTGCTCCACGTCCGAGACCAAACTCATCGAGCATCGAGTATAAAGGTAGATAAAACTTCGATAGATTTTCCTTCTGAATCAATGACATTCGAAGGGAGTCTTGATCGAGTACAATATATACATGTTCACGAGAGAAAAGCATAGAATAGGTAGGGATAGAATAGAGGGAAAAACAGGGTCCGATACTTAGTCAATCCGAGATAAAAACAGCGATAAGAACTCGGAGTGATAAGTGTATAGGACAACACCAAACGAACAAAATAAACAAAAAAGAAATACGACAGAAAATTAACGAAAGTAAACTACAATAATAAGGTATTATACATAGTACCGATAGTTATGATCTTACTGCACATTGTGTGAGTCCAAGATGTTCAACTCACACCTCAGTGTACAGAACCTCTTTTCATCCAAGGGCTTTGTGAATATGTCAGCCAATTGTTCTTCGGTGCGAACATGACTGATAACAATATCTTCTCGCTGAACATGATCTCGAAGAAAATGATGACGAATATCAATATGCTTCGTTCGAGAGTGTTGCACTGGATTATGAGCAATTTTCATTGCACTCTCGTTATCACAAAGCAATGGAATTTTCTTCACAAGAATACCATAATCTTTCAGCGTTTGCTTGAGCCACAGAATCTGAGTACAGCATGAACCGGCAGCAATATACTCGGCTTCAGCCGTAGAAATAGATACACAATTCTGTTTCTTCGAGGCCCAACAGACAAGAGATCTACCGAGAAAATGACATGTGCCTGAGGTAGATTTCCTGTCGACTCGATCACCAGCCCAGTCAGAATCTGAATAACCAACGAGATCAAACTGGGCACCCTTGGGATACCAAAGACCCAAGGTTGGTGTGTGTGCCAGATATCGAAGGATTCGCTTGATAGCAATATGATGAGATTCCTTCGGATTTTCCTGAAAACGAGCACACATACATACTGATAGCATAATGTCAGGTCTAGATGCACAAAGGTAAAGAAGCGAACCAATCATCGAGCGATATTTCTTCTGATCGAAAGGTTTGCCCTTCTCATCTGCATCTAGATGAACATTCGTAGGCATTGGAGTCTTGATAGTTTTGCAACTGACTAGATCAAACTTCTTCAGGCAATCTCTGAGATACTTCTCTTGAGAAATGAAAGTACCATTTTTCTGTTGACGGATTTGAAGCCCGAGAAAGAACTTCAATTCACCCATCATAGACATTTCATATTTCTTCGACATCATGCGAGCAAATTCTTCGCTAATATCAGGGTTAGTACAGCCAAAGATAATGTCATCGTCATAAATTTGACACACAAAAAGATCAGTTTTGTATGCACGAGTAAAAAGAGTCGGATCAGTTGTTCCTGGTTTGAAGCCCTTCTTTAGAAGAAAATCCTTCAGCGTTTCATACCAAGCACGAGGTGCTTGCTTTAACCCATATAGGGCCTTGTGTAATCTGTACACCTTATCAGGATTCTTCGGGTCTTCAAAACCTGGTGGCTGCATAACATACACTTCTTCTTCGATCTCACCGTTAAGAAATGCACTTTTGACATCCATTTGATATAGTAGAATACCATTGTAATTGGAAAAAGCAAGCATGACACGAATGGATTCAAGTCGAGCAACTGGGGCATAAGTCTCACCAAAATCAATACCTTCGATTTGGGTGTAGCCTTGTGCAACCAGTCGAGCTTTATTCCTTACCACTATGCCATCTTCATCTTGCTTGTTGCGAAAAATCCACTTTGTACCAATGATATTATGCTTCGTGGGATCAGGTCTATCGACAAGAGACCAGACTTTATTTCTCTCGAACTGGTTAAGTTCTTCGAGCATAGCAGTCATCCAGTCTGAGTCTCTCATGGCTTCATCAAATTTTGAAGGTTCTAGCATGGATACAAACGAGAAATTTCCACAGAAGTTAGCTAATCGAGTACGAGAACGAGTGGTGGGACGACCTGGTAAACGAATCTCTTCGAGAATTGAGTCGACATTCACTCTTCTTCGAACACGAGGAAAAGATTCTTCATCTTGTGGATCAGGTTGATCTTCGGGATCAGCTTGTCCTTCGGGATCATTTCCTTTGGGTTCAGCTTGTCCTTCGGGATCAACATATTCTTCGTTTATGCGCTCTCCTTCAACCTGTGCATCAATTTCTTCAGGATGTTGATCTCCAGCGCCCCGGGCTATGTGTGGGAACATTGGACCATCATCATCCCTGTTTGCTTGTTGAGCATTTCCTTCGACAGGCCGAATATCTCCAATAGCCATGTACCTGATAACTTCATCCAAAGGAGGTTCATCCAGGTTAAGAGGTAATTGCTCCTTTTGAGAGCCGTTAGTTTCATCAAATCGAACATTTACAGTTTCGACAACTTTGCCAAGATGTGAGTTGTAAACTCTGTAAGTGTGAGAATTTGAACCATAACCTAGAAGAAAACCTTCGTGTGCCTTTGGGGCAAACTTGGAGCTGTGATTCATGTCTCTGATATAACATGGAGCACCAAAAACCCTGAGATAAGACACATTTGGCTTTTTACCAGTGATGAGTTCATGTGAAGTTTTCTTCAGAAACTTATGCAGATAAACCTTGTTGATGATATGACATGCAGTGTTGATAGCTTCGGCCCAGAACCTGATAGGAGTCTTGTATTCAGCAAGCATTGTTCTGGCCATTTCAATAAGTGTTCGATTCTTTCTCTCGACCACACCATTTTGTTGCGGTGTATATGCAGCCGAGAATTCATGAGTAAAGCCATATTCATCAAGAAAATCTTCAATATGAGTATTTTTGAATTTTGTACCATTATCACTTCTGATATGCTTGAGAGATAATTCATATTCAGTTTGAGCTCTCTTTGCGAAAGTTTTGAAAATTTCAACAACCTTGCTCTTGTCATCTAGAAAGAAAACCCAGGTATATCGAGAGAAATCATCAACAACAACTAGACCATACTTGTTACCTCCAAGACTAGCATAATTTTGAGGACCGAATAAATCCATATGAAGTAATTCAAGAGGACGAGTAGTAGTCATGACGGTTTTTGCAGAGTGATGTTTCTTGGCAATCTTTCCTGCTTCACAGGCACTGCATAGACGATCTTTATCGAATTTTACATTATCAATTCCAACGATGTTCTTCTTCGAGATAAGAGTTTGAAGATTTTTCATCCCTGCATGACCAAGTCTTCGGTGCCATAACCAACCAGAAGTGGCTTTGGCCATTAAACATGTGGACACAGCAGGTCCCGAAGAAAAATCAACGACGTAAAGATCACCCTTGCGATATCCTTCGAACACGAAGGAATAATCATCCTGTGAAAAGAAAACACAACGAGACGCAGAAAACAGTACAAGCATATCCATATCACAAAGTTTCGATATAGACATAAGATTATATCCTAGAGATTGTACAAGCAAAACCTTATCAATGTGCTTGTCTTTCGATATAGCAACTTTACCCAAACCAAGTACTTTCCCTTTGTTGTTGTCACCGAAGGTAATATATTTCTGTGAAGATTCAGACAGTTTTTCTTCGGTGAAAAAATCTTTGTCTCCGGTCATATGATTTGTACATCCACTATCCATGACCCATTCGGATCCACCGGAGACATAGCCCTGCAGAAGAATTAGTTCTTCTTAACCACCCACAAACGAGCAGGTTACTTAGAAGGCATGGTAGAGCTAGATGGATCAGCAATATTATATCGAACAGGATTGCATTGTCGATCAGGACCATCAAGCACACCATAAATATAATTCCTCGATGAGGGGTTAGAGTAACGATGGGTAATTGCAATTTTGGTGTTATCATTACGATGACGATAAACATTTCTATCGACACGATAGTATTCCTTCTGGGGAACATTTGAAGCAGGCACCAAGGGTTCATTTCTATCCTCGAGAGAATAGTAGTGATTCGGTGGTACCGAGGATTTTCCCTGCATAGAATGGTTAGGGGGCAGTTTTTCTACGAGAGATTTGCGAACCCAAATCTGTCGCTTATAAAAGCCATTCTTTGGAGGAGTACCAACGAACTCAGCCGATACCTTTCCTTCCTGATCTTTGACAAGCTTGTAGTCAGAATCAAGTGATTCATCAACAATAGCTTTGTCAATTTTGCAACTGAAACCTGAAAGGTTAGCAATATCAATGGGCTTTTCTTTCGCAAGAACCCAGACAGTTTTAGGATACTGCTCGGGTTCCCAGTAGGTTCCATCAGGATTGATTTTCCTTTCGAAGCCAACTCCTTCGTTACGAGGATTCCTGTGAAGAAGAGCCTTTCGAAGGATATCACATAAGTACTGGTGTCCCTGCACACTTTTGAACATGCCTGTTTCAAATAAGTTCTTCAACCTGAGGAGTTCCTCGGTAATGTTTTCCTCGTTCGAGGGGTTAGTATCATCGATAACAATAGGTTGCTTTCCTTTCGATCTCTCAGAAATAGACTCAATTTTACTTCGTTCCAAACAAGTCAAGCAAGGTGAAACAGATTCATTTTTATCTTCTGAGCCCTGTTGAGCCATGAGAGTGAGATTTACACTTTCCAACTCTTCATTAGCCTCTCTCAGTTTCTCGAGAGCCATTTTCCTTTGAAGGAATTCGTAGGTTAGCTTCTCGTAGTCCACTGAGAGAAGTTCATGACAAGAGGAAAGTTTATCATACTTTTCCTTCAGAGCATCATGCTCATTTGTCAAAGTTTGACCCTTCTCAATCTCATCGATCAACAAGGTCTCAGATTTTTGAATGGTTTCACTTAAAGAATCTAGTTCATCTTGTTGGATAGAAGCAATTTTAGCAAGTTTAGCATAGCTTATCCTAGAGTCACTTGCATAAGTAGATCCATCAGAAGTATCGTAGGATTTCTTAGATGAGGATACCTTAGCCTTGGCCATGAAGCAGTAAGCTGGAGATTCATCTTCACTGCTCTGGTTGGAGAAGAATGAACTTGAATTATTGTTCGAGGCGAATGCTATCCCAGCAACACCATCAGATTCAGAACCAGAACCAGAACCTGATCTTGACTTTGATCCTGCTTCAGAACCGGATGCTTCTTCTTCAGAGTTCATTTCTTTACCCAGATAGGCTTTGGCTCGGTGCGAATTCTTTCGACGAGAGGAATGAGATTTTGATGAAGAACCCTCTCGATGCTTGTGATACTTCTTCTTTTTGTCATCATCAGAACCATCTTTCTTGTCTTTTCTAGACCTTGAATCATATTTCTTCGAATCGTGGGTTTTGCTCGATCTGTAAGACTTGCTCGAAGAGCTGCTGTGAGAGTACTTTGATTTATGTTCAATTTCCCAGAGAGGACAATCAGCAATGAAATGACCTGGCTTCTTGCACTTATAGCAACAGTTATCTTTCGCTGAAGAGTTTCTGGATGATGATCGATGTTGAGATGAATCGCTAGAATGTCTTGAAGAATAGTTTTTCTTCGGTGAAGAGGAGTTCCTTCTCTGAAAGCGATTGAATCTTCTCATTATCAGTGCCAGATCTTTTCCAATGTTCTCGGGGTCATCTGAGGCACAACCCGATTCAGAACTAGCTTCAGGAGAGGAGTGATGTGAAGCTCTGGCTTTCAGTGCATGAGATTTTCTTCGACTCCCATTGACGTCACGTTTCTCATCTTCTTCCATCTCGAAAGTATTAAGCCTTTCAAGAATATCAGCGGCAACCATATCCTTGAAATCAGTTCTTTCCTTAATCATCAGCACAATGTGGTCGAAGGAATCATCAAGAGAACGGAGCAAAGTTCTGACAATAATCCGATTGGTAATGTCATCTGCACCGAGGGAAATCAGTTCATTTGACAGCGCAGTGAGTCTGCTGTATATGGAACAAACTTTTTCTCCCTCGTGCCTCTTGAACCTATAGAACTTGCTTCGAAGGGTGTCAATTCGAGCATCTTTCTGAGTAGAGACACCTTCACCAATCTTCTCAAGATAATCCCAAACACCTTTGGCCGAAGGAATATTCTTGACCTCATGATATTTTTCAGGAATCAGATGATTTGTGATGAATACCCAGACTTCAGCATCAAGGGACAACTTCTTAGCCTCTTCAGGAGTGATGGCATCAGTGTCCTCGACAGTTACACCATTCTTGACAACTTCCCAAGCGGCAGAGTTGATAGCCATGATATTCCTCTTCATTTTGTCCTTCCAATAGGGATAGTCCTTCCCATTGAAAATCGGGATTGGTTCCCCCGAGCGAACAGCTGCAAACGACATTCTTGACAACACTCCAGGTTGTTAGACCAAAATACGCAGAGCGTAGGGAGTGCCTAGCTCTGATACCAATTGAAAGCTCAAGAATGATCAGAGGGGGAGGGGGTGAATGATCATTTCTAAAAATTCTAAGGAACTTAGAAGGAAATCATATAAACATCGTAGGACTAAAGACATCTCGAAGGAAATACAGTATCGAAAGAAATACAAGGCTCGAAAGGATTTGGAGCGAAGGAAAACATCGAAGACAAACAGGCTACGAGAAAATACTTGAAGTAAATGCTAGAAGGAAAACGAGCCTGACACAGCGATGTTTGGTAAACCAGTTCACACTCTGCAAAGTGCTACGTCTGGTTGGAGGGACTGGTGGTTGAACACCTGGAGCAAAACTCTCTCCGTCCTATTCTCCACTACAAAAAACTCCTCGAGCTTGTCCAGTTTTCACTCGTGGTAGATGATTCAGGACATCTCCGAGACCTTTACAAACTTCCTTCAGCAGTGACAATTTCTCTTCCACTGCTTGACAGGCGACGCCTAACCGTCTAGGAGACTTGCAGTTCTCCAAGATAAAAAGATCGGCTAATCTCAACCTAAGTCATAGTGAATTGCTCAACTCAGTTCAGACTTGGGATTTTGGTTTTCTCTCGATGAATTTCTTCGGGATGCACTCAGACTTCTGTCTTAGAATCTTCAGTGGAGCAGCCAGCCCGAACTGGCGGGTGGGTGCGGGGTATTTATAGTTGGCGATCCCGATGGGTAAAATGACTGAAGTGACCCGATGCAACCGCTTGACGCGTGTCCACAACGGTCGGATTCCAATCACTGCGCAACTTTACTTGAGGAACAAGTAAGCTGACTCACCGAACGGGTTCTCTCTCGAAGGCACGAAGTGCAATGACTTTTCCTTCGAGCTATTCGCTCGACTCGGTGAGATTTCTCTCGGTAGGCTTTTGTGGGTTTTGGTTGAGCAGAGCAAATTCACTTCGACAAAGATCTCAATTAGCAAACCCCTCTTGATAGTACGGTTTTTCCTACGACTCAAGAAATAAAGAGAAATTAGCAAAAAAAACTAAGTCTTCGACCAGCTTCAGCTTTCTCCTCGTTGCGCTTTTGCTCGAGAGAAACATCTTCTTCGACAACATTTTTTTTAGGGGTCGTCTTCCTTCAAAGATTTCGGTAGATGACTGCAGCTTTACTGCAGTGAGTTGTCCTTCGACCTTCTTCATGCAAACTCCATTCTTTCGGAACCTAAGTATCTGTTTATACTCGAAAACAATATTAGTTCCACTTCTGCTTTGTCCAACAATGTCCAAAACCTTCGGGGGCAAAACTTGCTCTTACAGGACTTGTACATCTCCAGAATTGTATCCCTTCACGGTGTTCCTTTGGAAATCAATTCTGATCGCGGTAGCCTTTTTACCTCTAGATTTTGGGGGAGCTTCCAACGTGCTTTGGGAACTCATCTCTCCTTTAGTACGGCTTTCCATCCTCAGTCTAGCGGTCAAGTTAAAAGGGTTAACCAAATTCTTGAAGACATGCTCAGAGCTTGTGTTATCTCATTCGGAAAGAATTGGGAGAATTCTCTTCCATTTGCCGAATTTGCTTATAACAATAGTTTTCAATCTAGTCTGAACATGGCTCCTTTTGAACTCCTTTATGGACGACGATGTCGAACACCACTAAACTGGTCTGAAACCGGTGAAAGACAATTCTTTGGACCGGATATGATCAAGGAAGCAGAAGAGCAAGTTCGCATTGTTCGTGATCAATTGAAAGCAGCCCAGTCTCGTCAGAAAAGCTACTATGATCGTCATCATAGGCAAGAGAACTACAATCTGGATGAGAAGGCTTACCTTCGGGTTACTCCTCTGAAGGGAACCCAACGTTTCGGTATCAAAGGCAAGTTGGCCCCACGTTACATCGGACCTTTCCGCATCTTAGCTAAACGTGGAGAAGTTGCCTACCAACTTAAACTACCTCCGCACCTCTCCCGAGTACATGATGTATTCCATGTGTCCCAACTCAGGCATTGCTTCAAGGACCCCATCCGCGAAGTCGACCATGAAACGCTTGATCTCCAAGATGACCTTTCTTATCGAGAATACCCCGTTCGTATTCTTGATTCCGCAGAGCGTGTCACTCGTCGTCAGAAGATTAGGTTTCTGAAAGTGCAATGGTCACACCACTCTGAAAGAGAAGCTACGTGGGAAAGAGAAGACCGTCTCATTGCCGAGTACCCCTCCTTCCTCCCGGAGACTTCTGAATCTCGGGACGAGATTCTTTTGAGTGGGGGCGAGTTGTCAGAACCCTCTGTTAGGTATGTGCTAGGGTTAGTTAGTACCTTTGCATCATGTCAAAATTTCAAAAGAAATCCTTGAAATCAAAATTCAAAAGGAAATGGGAGAAGGAACACCCCCCAGATGAATTAATTCAAAAGGCCAAATAAAAATATTTTCCAAAAATTCATGTTAGAGTTTTGAAAAGTCTTATAAATGAGTGTGATCACATATCAAGTGATGTGGGACCCACCCCATGCTCATAGATTTTTCAAATATTCAAACAGTACCTTGGAATTAAAGAAATACCCCTTTTTGATTTAAAATTCAAATCATTTGAATCTTAAAAATGTTGAAAGTTTATGAGTGGCTAGTCTATATTATTAAGAGGCCACATAAAAGTTTTCAGCATTTAATAAAATGGTTTGGTATTTTTATCAGAGCCAAAACAAATTACAGAAAAAGAAAGGAAAGATTAAACAGAGAGAAAAAGAAAAGGCTTACCTCTCGCCTAGGGCGAGGCCCACCTCTCCAGCCGGCCCAGCCCACCCGAACCGTTATGTCGTCTTCCTCCCGCGCGTCCAAGCAGCTCCGTGGCAGGGCGCTGACGCCGTGGTCGCCACCTCGACGCCCAGGACCTTCCAGGCCGCCCCGTGCCACCTTATCGTGTCCTGAAGAACCGCCGTGAAGCCGTGCTTCAATTCCCCCTCCTCTCTCGTGCTCTCCCTTCCTCTCCTCGTTTTCCCCTTCTTCTCCGAGAGCAGCCGCTGTTCACCGTCGACGACATCCGTGGCCAGCCGGAGAAGAACCAGAAGAACTTGTCCATCAGCTTAGCCACCCTCGACTACGTCTCCCTGCAAGGAATCAAGATCCCGGAGCCCTTCTAGACGTTGGAATCGTCACCGAGAGCTCGCCGGATCCGCTGCTCGTCGCCGTTCAATACTCCGTCCACGTTCCCTCACCGGCTCCGTCGACTACTTCCTCGAGTTCCTGGTGAGCTCATGACCGAAACCCCTAAAATCCCCGCTTCGATTGCTTCCTCTAGCCATGGCTGCCATGGAAGCCGAGGTACCTCACCGCCGCGGTCGTCGTCGGCGAGCATCCGTGAAGCACACGTACCCAAGAGCATGTCTGACGTCTTCCCTGTGGTCTAACGCGTCGAACGAGCTCAAGATTGCTGGATTTTGAGCACCGTGGCGACGATTGCCTCCTCCCCGTGTTTCTGTTGCCGCCGGCGAGGTCACCGCCGTCGCTGGGGTCGTCGTCTTGGACGCTGGCGTGCACCAGGAGACGTGCGAGAGCACGGGCTTCGCTCCCGTGTTCTTGGCGCTTCGTTTGGACCACGGGAACAGCAGATCCGCGCAGCGCCGCCGTGGCCAGGCCGCCAGCGTTTAGCCGCCGGTGGGTTAGCCTAACCCTGAGCCTAATCCAGCCCCTAATGACCCCCATAGTCACTTACAGGTGGGCCCAGAACCCCTCTAATCTCTCTATTAATTTAAATTAACAGGGATTTATCCCAGAGAGGCTGACAGCCCTGGCCCACTAGTCAGTTTGACCGGGGTCAAAAACCCCTACGTCATGCTGATGCAGTGCTGGCGCAATAAAAGCTTTTCTAATTAAAAAGAATTCCAAAAATTCCAGAAAATACCCCAAACTTTGGAAATTCATAGAAAATTCATATTAACTCCAAATTGGACAAATAATATATGAAAAATGATCAGGAGAAAATTATCTTTCCAAATATGCAACTTTCAAGTCTGTTTGAGTTGAATTTAAAATGAGAACAGTAGCATATGTCATTTTCTTTATTTGAATTTAATTCAAATTCAAACCAAATGATCTTGCCACTTGAAGTTGTTTCAAAATAATCAAACTTTGTCAATTGCACCTTGACTAAATTGAATTCAAATGTGGAATTTGAATTTGCATTTCAAATGCAATATATTCCACTTAAATGGAATTGCCTCACACATCAAAACTTATACTTCAAGCTTTAACATTCAATCATGTGCTTGAGCATTGCATTCATATTGATTGCTACTTCGTGCTTTGTTTGTCGAGTAGAGGTGGAACCGGAGCAAGAGGTCACCCCCTTCGCTGAAGATCCAGAACCCGAACCTCGTCAGCAAGGCAAGCAAACCCCCATTGATCATGTCGACAAAATCCCACTTCCCTCTCATGTCTCGCTTATGCATTGTTTAGGATGATCACCATGCTACGTTTCTACCGTATAGATGAACCCATTCCTTTGCATGACCTATCATTTTGTCACAGTAGTAAGCAAACCACAATCCTAGCAACTGTAGGAGTTGTTTGATATCATGTGGCCCCTGCAATGTTACTTCTTATTGCATGCTTAGTATGATACCATGTTGTTACTGTGATGTGAGTCGGGATGGTAGTGATCATGTGGATGATGGTAGAAAAGTGTTGGTGAATCGACCTAATACAAGGTGAACGATGAGAGGTTGTGTAGGAGTACACGGTGGGTTGTCTCGTTGAACACCGCCCTAAGTCCGAGTTCTTGTGTGCTGATCCAAGATGAAGAGTACAACCACACATTGGGCTCACTGACCCCTCTCAACCTATTAACTCATCCCTTTCGATGTCCAGATGTTGCAGTAGTTCGGAGTTCTGGTAGGCTTGTGGCCTGGATGCTAAGTGAGAGAACGGCTCACCCGAGACCGGCTTATGCACCACGCACACATCGCTTGGGTCCACTTCGGTAAACCGGCCGGGTTCACGATAGTGGTAGCCCACCCAAGTAGGCGGCTTTCTTGGACTAGATAGGCTATGAGGTAACAGTTGTGGTGAGCATCCTCGCTGGCACCCCTTGAATGGTGTCGAGATCAAAGGCGGTAAATGATGGTCATGTGTGTGTAGCGGTACACCCTTGCAAGGTTAACAAAACTATTCGAATAGTCGCGTCCGCGGTTATGGACTGCTTGGAAAGCTTAGCTTGATTATTAGGTAACTTGAACCGGATACTTCTAAAATACACCAAGATAAGTGTGAGTGCTATGGCGTGCTTTCTCGTGGGGAAGTCGAGGAAGGCACCATAGTGGTGTATTGGTTGGTGAAAGTAGTGGACTCGTGTACGCTTCTTACCTCAAGTCTGGTACTCGTAGTTCAGGACTAGCCAAGTCAAAGCTGGCATTTCTGCAAGTGAACCCCACCTCCCTTTACCTTGATACATGTGCATGAGTTGTATAGCTCCTATGTAAGTCTTGCTGAGTACGCCTTTGTACTCACGTTTGCTTAATCTATGTTTTAGATGACGCCACTGACCCCGAAGGTGGCTTCTTCATCGAGCTGGACGACTGAAGTTAAGCTAGTCTAATCCCAGTCAGCAGACTGGTTCCCTCGTGGATGGCTTTATGTTTGAATAAGGCTTCTTAAGCCAATTTGTTAAACTTGTCTGTACCCAGACATAATTTGCTTCCGCTCTGTGTTGTAATGTTGGATCACATGTATGTGATCTCTTTGTGTACTCTATAAGAGTTTTAAATAAAATGTACACTTTGTAGAGAATTGCAATGGTACCTGCTGTTCATACAAGGCATGTGTGCTGCGTGTATGTTTATAACATGCATGTCTTTGTATGGGTTTTCGAGACTTTAGTTGTGTTCTGGCTGGCGGTCTTTCATACACCAAGTGGCCCTTAGATGTGCGCAGCTTGGGGCATCGCGATGCGATTGCTCGAGACTCCGTCTCGTGCACACTTTGTGGTATGATCGAGCCCGCCCTAGACCCCGACTAAGTGATCGGGCTGGAGTAAGTCTATGTAAGAGTTTTGAGATAGTCGGTAGTATGGTTGAGGCGACTTGTCTTTGAATATGGGAGTTCACCACCCATATCATTTGACTTGTGTGCGGACGATGAGGACCCATCTCAGTTGATCATCCGGCCTGGATGGGATGCCCCTCACGTACGATGCTTTCCGAGAATGTTCAGTGCTTGGCCTTGTCTTCTTAGACAAGTGGGTGCGGTTCTCGGCTCTCCATATGACTATGTCTTAACTGTACTTGCATACGCTAACCCCGAGTCCCGACACTGCGAAAATTGGGGCTAATGTGAGGGGGGTGGCTGCAAAATGTGGCTAGGGAAACACTAAAAATGGGTGGGAGTGTGGTGGTCTTTATATAGCATGGGTGGCTGGCAGTTTGCAAAAACATCATCGGTTTTTCTCTTGCGCGCGCGGTGCTCCCGTTTCTGACTGCCGGGGGTCCGCAGTACCTCCGATTCGGGTAAAACTTCGAACTGCGCGATCAGTGCGTCGAGCCGGAGGCGTTCACCTCTCGCTGGAACCGTTCTGAAAACACTTTCCGGCGCGCTATAAAAATATCCCATTTAATTATTAAACGGGGTTTTCGTTCCGTTGGCTGCGGCTGGTCTCGTGCGGTTTATGCGACGGTGATCGGGCGAACCCGGTGTCGCAAAGGTCGAGTGTCAGGGTGGCAAAGGTCAGTCTCCGTCCGATACGAGATAAGAGGGGGAAAATAATCGCCGATCGATAAATCGGGGATGCAAACACCGCAAACAAACCAGACAATCAAACAATTCACACCGAAAACAATTTTTTTATTTTTTGCAAAAACTGGGCTGTTACACGGAGGAACAGAGGAGAGATCGCGAAAAAGGGTTCCGTCCTCGAGTGTTTCTCGTGACGGGGAATATATAGGCGAAAGGGGGCAGCCAGAGGTGGGCCAGGGGCTCCAAGGGTGGGGCCGCGCCTTCTGGCCGCCTGGTGGCCCCCTGGCTCCCCTCTGGCCCCTCTCGGGCTCTTCGCGAAGCTTCCGGTACGCTGATTTTTCCTATATTTTTCCCAAAAATTTTCTGCTAATTTTAATAAGGGGGAAACCTGAAATAGAAAAACAACAGAAAACAGGAACTGGCACTGGGGTGCACTGAGTTAATAGGTTAGTCCAGATATGATCAAAAGTGTATGGAAGTTCATCAATGACATATCAATATCACACAAAAGAGGCATGGAGCAAGCAGAAATTATAGATACGTTTTGGACGTATCAGGGAGCATTGTCATTATGTAAGACATAGTAACAATAGAATGACTTGATGAAAGCTGAACCACAAATATATGAGTATATGATGGATATATTTGAGTGGGAGCATGATCATTATCTCAGACATGCATGTTATGACATATGTGGAGAATGATCACGTGTATGTATATATGGACATGCAAATGATATATGCATATGGAGAATCGTCTCATATGCACGTATATGCATTATGATATATATATATATATATAACGTATATGCATTATGATATATATATATATAACATAAGGTAGATATAACGCAAGATTACAAGAATCTTCCTTTATATGAAGTACTAAGCACATCACATGTTGAAATCTATAGTGATAGATACGTATGATGAAACAAAGAAAAGTTGGAATAATCTTCTAGACAAGAAACATGTTCTTGTAGCTAGAAATTATATAACGGATGAAATCCAAATATCACAAGCAATGTCTTGATGGAAGAATAGAGATGCACCATGTACTAGGACATGTGATCTCATATGTACTTTGACATATGATTCTACCATATAACATGCATTGTGAATCCAACAACATAATGACTCAAAATTTCTTGGAAGAAGAACAGATTCCGATGTGCTTTAGGAGTAAAACACAGAATCTGAATAAAGTCCATAAATTCAGTATATGAGGAATAATGAGGACTATGCTCTAAAGTATAGAAAGATTATAGACTTGAATGTAATGCAAGATTACAATTGCAAGCCATATTATGGGTCTATATGGATTTAGAGACATCACCAAAGACATGAAAGAAATGTGAGCAAGATTCACGACACTACAAACATAATACTACTTAATATAAAGTAGACGCATGGATAAAAGTTTGGCGTAAGAAGTTTGGACTTTTGGCTTAGTGTATATCCCAATATATGTGACGTTGCATAAGTCTTGGCGTGCGGGGGAGCGACGAGAGGGTCTTGCATTGTTGGTCGAGGGATGGCCGTCGTGAGGCGCCGTTCCTTCAAGTGGTCTGTCAGGCTGGGCCGTGTGCTCCTCGGCGGGGGCCTGAGCGCGGTGTGCTGATGGATCTTCTGGGGGTGGTGAGGACGCCGCGGGGCCGCATGCTCCGTGTTTATCACCAGTGCGTTCCGGGGGAAGTCTCGGATCCTCGTCGTCCACGGGGTGAAGGGTTGCTCCGTCCCTGGCGACGGGATAGTCTTTCCACGGTGGAAAGCCCTCCGTCGATTTCGTGCTGAGGGTGAGCTCTTGTGTGTCAAGGGGTCAACATTGCGAGATCAGCTTGACGAAGATCCTCAGATGACGTGCGTGCGGCGCCCTCCTTCTAGCGCCAAATGTCGGGGGGTCGGATCCCGCGAGGATGATATGATTCCGGGACGCGCACGGGAAACACAATGAAGATCGTCGACGCTGGGATTTACCCAGGTTCGGTCCGTCCGGAGACTAAAAGCTCTACTCCTGCTTGTCTGGATTGATACTATGGATGCTTCAAATATGAGTGGCTCTTCGGAGATGGATACGATCTCCTGTTTTTCTAGCACCTTGGGCCTCCCTTTTATAGCTCGAGGGGGTCGCCACAAATGGCCATGGGCGGTGCTGTTCCTCTGGAGCCGGGGGTGACGGGTGTCGCCGAAACGTTCCTTCTGGGAAGGGTTTTGTCAGAACCCTCTATTAGGTAATGTTCTAGGATCAAAGTCATCTTGCATCATGTTAAAAATTTCAATAGAAGTCTTGAAATCAAATTCAAAAGCAAAATAGGAGAAGGAACCCCCCCCAGATGAATTAACTCAAAAGGCCAGATAAAAATCTTCTCCAAAAATTCATGTTAGAATTTTGAAAAGTCTTATAAATGAGTGTGATCACATATCAAGTGATGTGGGACCCACCCCATGGTCATGGATTTTTTAAATATTCAAATAGTGCCTTGGAATTAATCAAAAACACCTATTTGATTTAAAGTTCAAATTATTTGAATTTTAAAAATGTTCAAACTTTACAAGTGGCTAGCCTAGTATATTGTGATGCCACATAAAAAGTTTCAGCATTCATAAAAATTCCTAGCTATTTTATTTGCTAAGATAAAAAAAATTGCAGAAAAGAATTTTGGAAAGAAAACAAAAAGGGGTTTACTGGGCATCTGGCCCAACTTAAGCCCCCACGGCCCAGCTGGCCCAGCCCACCACCCAGCCCCTTGTCGTCTTCCTCCACCAGCTCGGTGGCGAGCTGGGAGGGAGCCGGCGACGCCGTCGTGGCAGCCGAGAGGCTTCTAGGCCTCCCCTGCCCCTCTCCTGGCGCCACGCAGCAGCCAGAGCCTCCCCGGCTCCTTTCCCTCTCCTCTGGATCTCTCTCCGCGCTCTGCCTCGCTGAATTTTGCCGCATCCGAGCGCCTCGCCGGAGCACAACCGTGTGCACGCGTGGCCAGAGAGCTCCCTGAACCCAGCCGACGTGTCCAACGCACTCCTCGACGTCGTCTTCTTATCTGTGCCAGAGGAATCGGCCCCGGGAGCCCAGAGCACGTCGTCCCCTTCGTCGAGCTGCCGCCGGACCCGCAAGAGCTCGTCGCCGATTCCGCCACAACCGCAGCTCATCCGGCCTCCTCAACCCCGCCTTTGCATTTGTGGTGAGCCCCTGAGCATTTCCCCTCCGCTCCCGTGTTTTTCCCCTTCCTCTAGCTGCGGCCGCTATTGAAGCCGTAACTCCTTGCCGCCGGTGTGCTCGCCGTCGAGCACACGAGCCACCCCAGCCACCCTAGCCACGTCCAGTGGACGTGCGACTCTCCCAGGAGCGTAAACCACCCAGCCCCGCGACTTTTGGTACACCGTAGCACCGTCCCCTTCTTCACCGAGCCACGGCCGCCGCGCAAGTCGACGCTGGCGTCAACTCCGGCCACCCCCAAGACGCTGGCCTACCTCCCTCGACGCAAGGGAGCACGGGGTTCCCAACGGTGCAATCAGCGCACCCGATAACCCCCTGGAACGCCGTCCCCGTGCAGCACCGCCGTATCCCGTGGCCATCGGCGGCTCAACGCCGGCGAGGCCAACGTGGCCACGGTCATTAGACCTTAACCACCCCCCTAATGAACCCCTAGCCTATGACAGTGAGCCCCCAGGCCACTAACTAATCCCTGGTTAGTTTAAACTAACCGGGTTACTTAACTAACCCACTGACATGCAGACCCCACCTGTCAGCAGCCCCCCCCACGTCATCCCTGCGTCAGCATGATGCCATAATTGGTTAAATCAATTTAATTAATTCAGAAAAATCCAAAAAATGCTTTAAACTTTGAAATTCAATAACTAATTCATTTTAACTCCAAATTGGACAAATAATATGTCTAAAATTATCAGAAAAATACAAGGATTATGAATATGCAACTTGTTTCTATGTTTAACCATTTTAAAATGGGTGAACAGTAGCAAACATGCATATGGATCCTTTTCAAATTCAAATTCGGAGTGAATGTCCAAATGATTTTGCAACACACTTCTTTTAAATGGATTCATCCACACATCAGAGGCTTTACCTCAACTATACAACATCACTTCATGCTCAACCTTTTAAAATGAACTTTCATGCATTCAAATGCATTTGAAATTCATCGATAAATCAAATGGATTCTGAATTTTCAATTCAATTGCAATATACTCCTTTTAAATAGAATTGTCCACACAATGCAACCATGAACATCACCATTACAATCTTATTCATGTGATTGTGCATTGTACATTGTGTTGATCCTATGATTGTCATGTTGCTGATAGAAGTGGAGCCGGAAACCGAGATCACCCCCTTCGTTGAAGACCCCGTGACTGATTCTCGTCAGCAAGGCGAGCAAACCCCCATTGATCATGTCTATAAAATCCCACTTCCCTCTCAGTATCGCTTATGCATGTTTAGGAGATCACCTTGTATCAATTCTACCGCATAGTTGAACCCATATCCTTTGCATGACCTATCATCTTGTCACAGTAGTAAGCAAACCACAATTCTAGCAGATATAGGAGTTGGTTGATATCATGTGGCCCCTGCAACTGTTACTGCTTATTGCATGCTTAGTGGTACAATGAGGTTGCTTTCGATGTGAGTCGGGATGATGGTGAACATGGTGTTGATGAAAATGAAACTGTGTTGGTGAATCCACCCTAATAAAAGGTGAACGATGAGAGGCTGTGTAGGAGTACACAGTGGGTTGTCTCGTTGAACACCGTGTTGATGAAAGTGAAACTGTCTCGGTGATCCAAGAAGAACAGTACAACCACACATTGGGCTCACTGACCCCTCTCATCCTAGTACCTCACCCCGTTCGAAACCCAGAAGTCGTAGTAGTTCGAAGTTCTGGTAGGGCCGTGGCACGGTCTGCGAAGTGGATGAACGGCTTTTCAAGATCGGCTTGGGACCCTGCACACATCCTTTGAGGCTGTACTGGAACCTCGGACGGACTTCCATACGGATCCCCCTCAGATAGGCGACTCTCTGGACTAGAACGGAGCTATGAGCGAAGTGTTGTGGTGGAATCCTCGTTGTCACCTCTTGAACGGTGACACGCAAAAGGCGGTAACTGATGACACGTGTGTGTAGTGGTACACCCCTGAAGGGTTAACAAAACTATTCGAACAGCAGTGTCCGCGGTTAAGGACTGCTTGGAAAGCTTAGCTTGATTATTAGACAACTTGAACTGGATACTTCTAAAACACACCAAGATAAGTGTGAGTGTTATGGTGTGCTCCTCGTGGGGAAGTCGAGGAAGTAACCATAGTGGTGTATTGGTTGGAGATGTAGTGGACTCGTGTACGCTTCTTACCTCAAGTCTGGTACTCGTAGTTCAGGACTAGCCAAGTCAAAGCTGGCACTTCTGCAAGTGAAACCCCACCTCCCTTTACCTTGATACATGTGCATGAGTAGTATAGTTCCTACGTAAGTCTTGCTGAGTACGACTATGTACTCACTTTTTCTTATTCTACCTTGTAGATGAACCCACCGACCCCGATGGTGGCTTCTACCTGGAGCTCGAAGAATGAAGACTCAGACCAAGACCAAGCTAGTGTAGTCCCAGTCAGACGACTGGTTCCCTCGTGGAGGGCTTGTTTTTAGATAAGGCTTCTCTAAGCCATTTGTTAAACTTGTCTGTACTCAGACCTACTTTGCTTCCGCATGTTTGATGTAATGTTGGATCACAGACTTGTGATCTCTGTGTGCACTCTGTAAGAGTTATTAATAAAGATGTATACATTGTAGATAATTGCAATGATACCTGCTGTTCATACTAGACATGTGTGCTGCGTGTATGTTTATAACATGCATGTCTTAGTATGGGTTTTCGAGACCTTAGTTGTGATCTGGCTGGCGTTCTTTCATACACCAAGTGGCCCTTAGATGTGCGCATCTTGGGGCATCGCGATGCGATTGTTCGTGACTCCATCACGTGCACACTTTGATGTATGATCGAGCCCTCCCTAGACCCCGACTAAGTGATCGGGCTGGAGTAAGTCTATGTAAGAGTTATGAGATTGTCGATAGTATGGTTGAGGCGACTTGTCTGCGAATATGGGAGTTCATCACCCATATCATTATACTTGTGTGCGAACTATTAGGACCCATCTCAGATGATCATCCGGCCTGAATGGGATGCCCCTCACGTACGATGCTTTCCGAGAACGTTCTGTGCTTGGCCTTGTCTGCTTAGACAAGTGGGTACGGTTCTCGGCTCTCCATACGACTATGTCGTAGCGGGACTTGCATACGCTAACCCCGGGTCCCGACAGGTGTGTGGCGAGGCGACGCCACTCCTCCTGAGTGGGTGTGCGGGGCCTCGACACGTACGAGGAATAGAACTGGGGCGAAGGCGCCGCTGTCGCCCTGTCCCTCATACAAGGGTGTGGTGCATTGAATAACTCTTGGAATGTTCTACATGTGGTGGGACTACCTTGTCCCCTCCACACCGCTTATTGTTGAGGGCGGCGTTGCTTCTTCCGGTTTCCTGTTGTGCGGAACTCCTTTCCGGAAATACCTTGCTTGCACAAAGAGGCAGCCTTTCTCGGCGAGCTGTTGCAGTCTTTCGGGATGGGAGAGCAAACTCCTGATCCCCGACACTTTTGTGTTAAATGCCGATGATTTAAATCGTTGTGTGACACCATGTGACAGTAGGGTTGGTCGAGTGATCCTTGTGATATGTACAAGTACGGAACATGTGCATCGTACTTGGCGAGCTCGCTCCATCCCTGGAGTTGCTTGTGTATATGTCCAATATTTTTATGAGGCACAAATTGTTGGATATATGCTCTAGAGGCAAATATTATATGATTATTCCAATATATCTAAGGAAGTTGATAACCAGATTCATACCGTGCTAGAACTGTATCAGTGAAACAATGATACATGTGTGGTATAGAAAACCCAAGTGTTCCTAGTTAGCCTCTATTTCAATAACTAGTTCATGGTCAACATGATGATCATGGAAAATTAAGTCTCTTGACTGTGAGGTCACCTCACTGGATGAGTGACGTGATGAACATTACCCAAAGTAAGCATTACAGCATGATCAAACTTATGAAGATTCAGTGTTGTAATTACAGAATGTAGTAGACCGTTCCTTTGACCGTGAGTACGTGCATAATTGCTATCTCCCGGGTGCTTTGACTTACATCCCACCACCTGACTGAAATATGCGGGTCATAACGGTTGTATCTTGGGTATTCCATGGAGATATGTTGAGGAGTATTGTTACAAGAGCGGGATTTGTCAATCCATGTGATGGATAGATACTCAGGGCCCACTCGGTGAGATTCCATCCATAAAGCTGCAGCGTTTGACTAGGTCACGGGGATGAATATCACGGGAACGAGTGAATAAGGATTTTTTTCATAACGAGGTTGAACCAGACATAGGATGTCATTGATCGAATCTCGGAACAATCCAGTATCGCTGACAAAGGGAATGTTATACGATGTAAGGTCCAATCGGTATTGATATCCGGAATGCACAGGGGTCATTATGGGCATCCAGGTCCCGCTGATGATCATTGACCGTAGCCTCATCTCGGTCATGACTGGAGTGTTCTCGGACCGTAGGGTAACACACTTAAGGGCTCGATGAAATCGGAGACATTCTCGGAACTATTGGAGTTACCGGAGATATGAGAGAGAACTTTGAAATCGTTTCGGAGGGGAGACGGAAATGTTTCGTGATTCCGAATTGTTCGGAAAGTTATTTAGATATGTTTTATTATTTAATTAAATGAATTAAATATTAAAAAATAATTTAAATAATTAATGGAATAATATTCTTTTGATTTTTTTTCTTTAAAGAAAGAATTAAAAAAAGATAAAAGAAAAAAAAGGGACAAGTGGCGCCATGGGCCATGGGGCCCATTGGCCACCACGGCAACATGCGCCAAGCCCCTTGTGGCCGACGGCCTTGGGAAGCCCTTGCGTGGGCATGTGCAACTAGCACATGTGGTAATAAAATTTTAGTACCACATGGCTAGTTGACATGTATTGCACCCCGGTTTTCCTCTATATATAGATGTGGTGGGTAGCCCTTTTTCAACACAGAAAATTCTAGAAAAATACAGAAAAATTCTATTGATCTCTCTCCCTCTTTCTCGCTCCTATGAACGGACTCCCCTTGGTTGGAGGCTGCACTAGGTTGGAGATGTCTCCACCATACGCAGGCTATCGTGCTGCCGAAGCTCCGTCCGGAGGCCACCTTCGATGGATCGAAGATCGGAAGTCGTCATCGAGTCTTGTATATCTGCGAGTACTATGATATGCTACACGTGTGCCACTACACCCATCCGGGTGCTCAACACAGCCAGGGGACTGTGAACGTCGTTCGTCTATATCAACCACGTTTGCGGGAACGTTTCCCGCGCAACGGACTACACCCCGAGGTATGCTATTCCGCACTATTTTCCGTTACGGTAATACGGTGTAACAGCCCAGTTTTCGCAAAAATTAAAAAAAATTCTTTTCGGCGTGAATTGTTTGATTGTCTGATTTGTTTGTGGTGTTTGCATCCCCGATTTCTCGATCGGTGATTATTCCCCCCCCATCTTATCTCGTACCGGACGGAGACCGACCCTTGCCACCCTGACACTCGACCTTTGCGTCACCGGGTTTCACCCGATCACCTTCGCGAAAACCGCACGAGACCAGCCGCAGCCAACGGAACGAAAAACCCCGTTTAAAAATTAAACGGGATATTTTTATAGCGCGCCGGAAAGTGTTTTCGGAACGGTTCCAGCACGAGGTGAACGCCGCCGGCTCGACGCGCTGATCGCGCAGTTCGAAGTTTTACCCAAATCGGAGCTCCTGCGGACCCCCGGCGGTCAGAAACGTGAGCACCGCGCGCGCGAGAGAAAAACCGAGGATGTTTTTGCAAACTTCCAGCCACCTGGGCTATATAAAGACCACCACAGTCCCACCTCTTTCTAGGGTTTCCCTAGCCAAAAATTGAAGCCACCCCCCTGAGTTTGCTCAGATCTGCCCGAAAATACCCCAAAATCCCAAAGCCCTAATTCCAGAGAAACTCTGGCCGTCGGATCCGCAGATCGACGGACCAGAGCGCGCCACGTCAGCGCCTTGCCTCCACCTCCTCTCTCCCCAAATTCTCCCACACAGCCGCCCCCGCCCGAGAAGCCTCGCGCCGCCGCCGTCTACGACGAGCAGCCGCAGCCCGCCGCCGACGAGCCCCGCAGGTCGCGCCTCACCTCCTCCTTTCTTCTTCCCTCTCTCTCCTCCATCTAATCTCTCTTCCTCCTCTCTGCGTGCAAGGCGCCGCCGCCATGAACGCCCAGCCCGAGCTCACCAAGCCGGCCGCCGCCACGCCATGGCCATGGCCTCCCCGAGCCGGGAGATCGCTGCGCCGCCCGAAGACGATGGACCCGCGTGACCCCTCCTCCTCTTCCCTGGACCACGCATCAGCCGGCGCCCTCCATGGCCAGGACCTCGAGCAAAAGTCCGCGCCTCCCCAAGCCTCGCCGCCAACCCCTCTGCGCCACGGGATCCGGCGGGATCCAGACGCCGAGCCGCCGCCGCGCCCATGGCGCTGCCTCCTGCGGCCTCGCCGCGCCGCCTGGCCGGAGCGCCACTGGCCAGCCGCCGGCAGCCGCCCATACGGGATCGGGACGTGCCCGATCCGGCTGCCCACCAACCGCCACCACGACATTGGTCGGTCTCCCCTCCTTAGCCCAGCCGGCCTCCACTCCAGCCAGTGGGCCGCAGCCCAAGGGGTGAGCTGCCCCTCTTTTTTTCCCTTTTTTTATTTATTTATTTCTTTTTTTTCCTGTTGGGCCCAGTAGTTTCAGCCCGTTCAGTTTTTTTTTCTGCTGCTAGGTTTTTTTTATTAATTGCAGATTGTATTAGCTTTTGCGATGCTTATATCTTTACACTGGTAGCTCCGATGGAGACGCTTTCTACATGATAGTTGCTCCGTTTTGCGCGTAGATTAAAAAAATGTTGCTTGTTGCCATGTTTGACTTTGTTTACCTGCTGTTTACCTGCTAATTACAACTTCTTGCCACTGTAA
Source organism: Bromus sterilis (assembly GCA_950022295.1). NCBI lineage: Eukaryota > Viridiplantae > Streptophyta > Magnoliopsida > Poales > Poaceae > Bromus > Bromus sterilis. The sequence goes on along the minus strand of OX465596.1, from coordinate 261,683,172 downwards.
ACTGTTATTGCAATATCTTTTTAACCGTTGCTCTTTTTAAAATGTTCTTTATATGTAACTTGACTAGAATTGCAGGTAGATTGTGTTTTTGCTGTTCTTGCTTTCTAAATAAAATAATAAAATATTGTTTAGGGAAAAACAGTACCAAATTCTATTTTATCGTGGGGTCCGTAATAGTTTGCCATGTCTAGGTTTTCACCCCATTTAAATTGACTAGCATAGGTAGTTTATTTATGCTTCACCTTTTGCTATGTTTGTGTGATATGCCATGCTTCTGTGCTATGCCATGTTAACAACCTTTTGCTCACCTTGTGTAGCTAAACAACTTGAACTGATTCTAAATGTGCGGTATTGTCGTGTGTGACGAGTACTCCACTTAAATTGTTAGTAACCGCTCTCGACGGTAGGTGCGATGTCTCGTGTTTCTTCTTGTTTATGCTTGATCGTGTTTGCCTCGTAGTAATAGATGCTTGCTCGTTGATTGCTTTCCAGTGTTTACTTCTTGCGTGCTCCTGCGGATACCTCTCGGAGACGATGCGAGCTTACGATCAACTACACCTTCGGAACCCGACTTATCAACAGGCAAGGACTATACATTACTTATGATCCATTCTATTTCAACAAGCGGTTTGCATGCTAGTCTAGGTTAGGTTCGATGTTTGATCCTTCCACATGTTTACAGCCTCTTTCAAACCAATACAGCCATGTCCCCTCCCCGCAAACCTTGTACTGCTATGTTACTATTGCTCGTTGCTCAGCCCCTGCTTAGTATGCATGCTTAGGATGCTACGATGTTACCCTGTTACTCCTTGGTTTGGGATATCACATTATTATATTGTTGTGGATGATATTTATTATTATAATGTTGACTATATTCGACGAAGGATGGAAGGTCTAGGCTATCCCGCCCCGACGCTTTGTTCCATTCGAGTCACCTAGGATCCGATTTCCGGGTATTGGTTTTAAGACTGAGCGTGCCTAACCTCGTGTGGGGTTTTATGGGGTCCCCTTTTCTTACCTATCTAGCTTCAAACATTTATAGTGGTGGCCCGTGCTGATTTACCATTTGAAACCCCGTGTGTGTGCTTGGTGGATCCCCTCGCAATTTTTAAACAACCCGGACCAGCGGAGACATGGTTTCCCTGTTGGTCCACCTTTGACCGGCGAGGGCCCGAGGCCTCACGTGAGGCATCTCAGTAACCCAAACCCTGTTGAGACGGAAGAGTCCGATCCGAGAGCGTGGCCAGCTTTAGGATGGGGTGTCGACTCCCCGGGGGCCACCCAGATTTGTTCGTTGTTAGTTAGAGGGACCTGTCATTTTGGATCTCTTGGAACTAAATCATAAAATGGTTGCCTGTGATGGGTAGCAACTGAGAGAGATGGACGTGCATGCGTAGCCTCGTAATGGGCAGTTGGTACACCCCTGCAGTGTTAAATCTTTTCGAGAAGCCGTGTCCACGGTTATGGACGACTTGAGACCTACTCCTTGTTCATAGACAACAACAACTGAGATAATCTTAATATAATTTGAACAACGTGTGTGTGCCTTGACTGCTTCTTCTTCGTCGGGATGCGAAGAGGAGGACAAGGATAGGATAGGTGTTATGTTTGCGTAGTAGGTGGATAGCAGACTTGTTGGAGGCGATTCCTCATCGAATGCTTGGCTTCTTAGCTTACTCTCTAGATCATTAGCCACTTCATAAATGCTAGTACGGCAGCAACCTCACCACTTACACCTTACTTACCGTAAACTACTAGTTGTCCTAGAATGACGAGTGATGAAGTCCTTGCTGGTTCAGTTGACCACTACAGTTGGATGCTGAGTACTTCTGTACTCATGATACTACCCCCAAACTCTTTTCAGGGTCCTTGATCGACAACAGGTATGGTGATCGACGTTTCATGTGGAGACTCGACGACGACTAGTTAGGCGGATCCCGGCGGAGGGCCTGGACCCGTGTGTTTATGGGGATCGATGTTTTTCTCTTTGCCACTAGGTATTTGATTGTAGTCTGTACTTAGACATGTATCTTCCGCTGTTGTATTGTATTAAGGCAGTTGTATGCCGATTTTATGAGATGTTGTATCCTTGTATCTGTAATGTTGTGATATCATGTTGGAAATCCGGGGCATATGACTTCGTCATATGTCGCGGTGGGACCGATATGTGCTTCGTCCCCGGATCTGGATGGAAACATCTAGATCTGGAATAGTACCGCATATCGGGCCATACAACTTGGTATCAGATCCTTACCGACCGTAGGATCGCTTCTCTGGCCGAAGTCGAGTCTAGACAAAAATTATTTTGTAGTTATTAAGTTAGTTATTAGAGAGTAGGATTCTTTTTACTCCTTACCCATGCTCTGGTCAGGAAAAGTGTCGTAAGTGTTTTAAATTCTCGCCTTATCCCCTTCAAACTTTAGGATCTCGAGTGTGTGGAGTTTCGGAACCGTTACAATGCCTTGCTTGCAGCGTATTGTCTCGATTCCGAGCTCAGGTGGGAATTGCTGTAGCACCTTTAGATTCTCCGATTTTGGATATCATCTGGGTCGTCCTTTGCACTCCCATCTTTTTCACGGTGTTTTCACGACTTGCGTCGAAAAGCACTATCCTTTTGACCAAGTTTTAGCTGTCGTTCCTCCTCTTGACACCGACGGTTTCATATTTTCGAGGATGGCGTCTCTCTGCGGAAAGTTTCTCGACGGAAGCTCGACATCGACATGGAGCAGAGTCCCTTCTTGGTGGTGCTGAAGATCTTCGACTCTCTTTTCTCTCCCCCCCTCTCCCCCGGATCGTCCTGGATCTCGGGATGAGATCCCTTTTTGGTGGTGTTGTATTGTAACAACCCAGTTTTCGCAAAAATAAAAAAAAATTGTTTTCGGCGTGAATTGTTTGATTGTCTGATTTGTTTGCGGTGTTTGCATCCCCGATTTATTGATCGGCGATTATTTTTCCCCCTCTTATCTCGTACCGGACGGATACCGACCCTTGCCACCCTAACACTTGACCTTTGTGACACCGGGTTTCACCCGATCACCGTCGCGAAAACCGCACGAGACCAGCCGCAGCCAACGGAACGAAAAACCCCGTTTAATAATTAAACGGGATATTTTTATAGCGCACTTGAAAGTGTTTTCGGAACGGTTCTAGCGCGAGGTGAACGCCGCCGGCTCGACGCGCTGATCCCGCAGTTCGAAGTTTTACCCGAATCGGAGGTCCTACGGACCCCCGGCGGTCAGAAACGTGAGCACCACACGCGCGAGAGAAAAACCGAGGATGTTTTTGCAAACTGCCAGCAACCTGGGCTATATAAAGACCACCACAGTCCCACCTCTTTCTAGGGTTTCCCTAGCTAAAAATTGCAGCCACCCCCCTGAGTTTTCTCAGATCCGCCCGAAAATACCCCCAAATCCCAAAGCCCTAATTCCAGAGCAACTCTGGCCGCCGGATCCGCAGATCGACGGACCAGAGCGCGCCACGTCAGCGCCTAGACTCCACCTCCTCTCTCCCCAAATCCTCCCACGCAGCCGACCCGCCCGAGGGGCCTCGCGCCGTCGCCTTCCACGGCGAGCAGCCGCAGCCCGCCGCCGACGAGCCTAGCTGCCGCCGACGAGCCCCACAGGTCGTGCCTCTCCTCCTCCTTTGTTCTTCCCTCTCTCTCCTCCATCTAATCTCTCTTCCTCCTCTCTGCGTGCAAGGCGCCGCGCCATGAACGCCCAGCCCGAGCTCGCTAGGCCGGCCGCCGCCACGCCATGGCCATGGCCTCCCCGAGCCGGGAGCTTGTTGCGCCGCCCGAAGATGATGGACCCGCGCGACCCCTCCTCCTCTTCCCTGCACCACGCAGCAGTCGGCGCCCTCCATGGCCCGAACCTCGAGCAGAAGTCCGCGCCGCCCCAAGCCTCGCCGCCGACCCCTCTGCGCCACTGGATCCGGCGGGATCCAGACGCCGTGCCGCCGCCGCGCCCATGGCCCTGCCTCCTGCGGCCTCGTCGCGCCGCCTGGCTGGAGCGCCACTGGCCGGCCGCCGGCAGCCGCCCGCACGGTATTGGGACGTACCCGATCCGGCTGCCCACCAACCGCCACCACGACATGGGCCGACCTCCCCTCCTTGGCCCAGCCGGCCTCCACTCCAGCCAGTGGGCCGCAGCCCAAGGGGTGAGCTGCCCCTCTTGTTTTTCCCTATTTATTTATTTCTTTTTTTTCTTTTGGGCCCAGTAGTTTCAGCCCGTTTAGTTTTTTTCTGCTGCTAGGTTTCTTTATTAATTGCAGATTCTATTAGCTTTTGCGATGCTTATATCTTTACACCGGTAGCTCCGATGGAGACGCTTTCTACATGAAAGTTGCTCCGTTTTGCGCGTAGATTAATAAAATGTTGCTTGTTGCCATGTTTCACTTTGTTTACCTGCTGTTTACCTGTTAATTACAACTACGTGCCACTGTAAACTGTTATTGCAATATCTTTTTAACCGTTGCTCTGTTTAAAATGTGTTTTATATGTAACTTGACTAGAATTGTAGGTAGATTGTGTTTTTGCTGTTCTTGCTTGGTAAATAAAATAATAAATTATTGTTTAGGGCAAAACAGTACCAAATTCCATTTTATCGTGGGGTCCGCAATAGTTTGCCATGTCTAGGATTTCACCCCATTTAAATTGACTAGCATAGATAGTTTATTTATGCTTCACCTTTTGCTATGTTTGTGTGATATGCCATGCTTCTGTGCTATGCCATGTTAACAACCTTTTTCTCACCTTGTCTAGCTTAACAACTTGAACTGATTATAAATGTGCGGTATCGTCGTCTGTGACGAGTACTCCACTTAAATTGTTAGTAACCGCTCTCGACGGTAGGTGCGATGTCTCGTGTTGCTTCTTGTTGATGCTTGATCGTGTTTGCCTCGTAGTAATAGATGATTGCTCGTTGATTGCTTTCCAGTGTTTACTTCTTGCGTGCTCCTGCGGATACCTCTCGGAGACGATGCGAGCTTACGATCAACTACACCTTCGGAACCCGACTTATCAACAGGCAAGGACTATACATTACTTATGATCCATTCTATTTCAATCAGCCGTTTGCATGCTAGTCTAGGTTAGGTTCGATGTTTGATCCTACCACATGTTTACAGCCTCTTTCAAACCGATACAACCATGTCCCCTCCCAGCAAACCTTGTACTTCTATGTTACTATTGCTCATTGCTCAGCCCCTGCTTAGTATGCATGCTTAGGATGCTACGATGTTACCCTGTTACTCCTTGGTTTGGGATATCACATTATTATATTGTTGTGGATGATATTGATTATTATAATGTTGACTATATTCGACGAAGGATGGAAGGTCTAGGCTATCCCGCCCCGACGCTTTGTTCCATTCGAGTCACCTAGGATCCGAGTTCCGGGTATTGGTTTTAAGACTGAGCGTGCCTAACCGCGTGTGGGGTTTTATGGGGTCCCCTTTTCTTACCTATCTAGCTTCAAACTTTTCTAGTGGTGGCCCGAGCTGATTTACCATTTGAAACCCCGTGTGCGTGCTTGGTGGATCCCCTCGCAATTTTTAAACAACCCGGACCAGTGGAGACATGGTTTCCCTATTGGTCCACCTTTGACCGTCGAGGTCCCGAGGCCTCACGTCAGGCGTCTCGGTAACCCAAACCCTATTGAGACAGAAGAGTCCAATCCGAGAGCGTGGCCAGCTTCTTGATTGGGTGTCGACTCCCCGGGGGCCACCCGGATTTGTTCGTTGTTATTTAGAGGGACCTGTCGTTTCGGATCTCTTGGAACTAAATCATAAAATGGTTGCATGTGATGGGTAGCAACTGAGAGAGATGGACGTGTGTGCGGAGCCTCGTAATTGGCAGTTGGTACACCCCTGCAGGGTTAAATCTTTTCGAGAAGCCGTGTCCACGGTTATGGAGGACTTGAGACCTGCTCCTTGTTCATAGACAACAACAACTGAGATAATCTTAATATAATTTGATCAACGTGTGTGTGCCTTGACTTCTTCTTCTTTGTCGGGATGCGAAGAGGAGGACAAGGATAGAATAGGTGTTATGTTTGCGTAGTAGGTGGATAGCAGACTTGATGGAGGCGATTCCTCATCGAATGCTTGGCTTCTTACCTTACTCTCTAGATCGTTAGCCACTTCATAAATGCTAGTACGGAAGCAACCTCACCACTTACCCCTTCCTTACCGTAAACTACTAGTTGTCCTAGAATGACGAGTGATGAAGTCCTTGCTGGATCAGTTGACCACTACAATTGGATGTTGAGTACTTCTGTACTCATGATACTACCCCCAAACTCTTTTAAGGGTCCTTGATCGACAACAGGTATGGTGATCGAAGTTTCACGTGGAGACTCGACGACGACTAGTTAGGCGGATCCCGGCGGAGGGCCTGGACCCGTGTGGTTATGGGGATCGATGTTTTTCTCTTTGCCACTAGGCATTTGATTGTAGTCTGTACTCAGACATGTATCTTGCGTTGTTGTATTGTATTAAGGCAGTTGTATGCCGATTGTATGAGATGTTGTATCCTTGTATTTGTAATGTTGTGATATCATGTTGGAAATCCGGGGCATATGACTTCGTCATATGTCGCGGTGGGACCGATATGTGCTTCGTCCCCGGATCTGGATGGAAACATCTAGATCTGGAACAGTACCGCATATCGGGCCTTACATAAGGCTAGCTAGATCTTGGGTTATGGGAAACTCTAGTTAGGAACAATTTGTGTTTTCCGCTGCGCACCCCAACACAAATCATATTAATTTTCAAGATTACTTTCATACTTTTTCATGATTGTGTATTGAATTTGAACTAATCTTCGGAATTATGAACTTAGAAAATGGCTGACGACGATGATAGACTCCTCGAGTGCGACTATTATGGCGATCACTCGGGTCAGTGTGAAAAGTATCCAGAGTTGGATGGAGATGAAGAAATATACTTCTCCCTCACGCTTAGGGAGGGCTTCGAATTTCGAACGATATACAACTTTTGCGACATCTTCTTATTTAAGCATGTTCACTTAGTTTTTTTACGTGTATTTTTTTATAATCAACTAGCACATCCCTTCCTACGTAAGACCTCACATCTGAGACTTTGTCAATATCAATGATTGGCGCGGGAATGAAAAAAAGATGACAAACTTAAGATGAAACCTGGAATAACTTTAAAGGTCGAGGTTGCTAATGAACCAAACTGCACATATTTTGATTGTTCAAATTGGTATGCACTATGGAAGGCATATGCATTAGAGGATGATATGCAAATAACATTTTATCTTGGACCTCATCGTCAAGATGGTACAACATTTCTTAATGAGGAAATTTGGATGCTAGTGGACGACCTGAAGCTGGTCTTATCTCCACGTGAGTTCCTTAAACAAATTTGACTTATTTCCTTCCTTATTTCCTTGCTTCCCAAGTTGACAACTTATTTATAATTTCCAGTTTATCTCCATGCTCCGAAGGAAGTACGGAATAGGTTTAATGATACTTTTTATAATGGTGGCTTTGGCCTAACAATGGACGAACAAGATGATTTCATCGACGTTCTTAAAGGTGTTCCTTCAGTTGTGAACTTTAATAATTTTGGTCAACCTTATGCACCATATGTGTCATTTGTTCTGAAGTTGTTTCCAGGACATATAAATATTTTAGCATGGTAAGATTTTTTACTATTCTTTCACTATTCCATCATTTTAATAAATCCTTTGACCTAACATTAAGTATAATGCATTACTATGTATTTTACTCATATGTTTTAAATAGAGGATCCTGGAACCATGTGTGCCTAGCTGGATGCCTCCTATAGGCGAGCTTACAGTTGTTTCTGCGCGGGCATGGGATGTTCTCTTCAAGACTGACTACTCCACTGAAAGTGGAGATTATGGTTGCTTAATAATAAAAGGATGGAAAAGGATAGTGAATCAGAAAATATAAAAGATGGAGACAAGTTGTTCTCTATATTACATAATGGGATGTGGGTTGTCTTTTTTTTCATTTCACCTTGTGGTGGTGATGAGGAGTAGGTGGTTTCGTACTTGTTGTTAAACATTATTTTGTTGGAGGAGTCATACTTGTGTTGGTTATTAGCGAAGTTAAACTAAGAAAAATACGTTTGTGTTCGATATTAGCGAAGTTAAACTAGCAAAAGACCTTTGTGTTGGATATTATTGTTGGGCACTATGTTATCGATAAGAATAGAGGCTATGTATTGTCATTTGCAATGAATTAATGTAATCTTTTGAATCTTTGTAATAAGAATTATACTCCCTCAGATCCACAATAAGTGTTGCTCATATAGTAAAAATCTTGTACTATCTTAGTACAAAATGAGCGACACTTATTATGGATAGGATGGAGTAATACAATGCTTTCTGTAATTCTGTAATGCTTTAATTTATGTAATATTTTATGTTATTCTATAATTCTTCTTGTTTTCTATAAATTTTGTTTTGCTTTCTGTATGGCTTTAGTGGCGCATTTTTTATGAAGTTAGTGGCGCACCAGGAATGCACCACCCCTAAGGATCCTTAGTTTTTGCGTATTTCAAAATGTGCCACACCAAAGAGTCTTAGGGGTGTCGCATTTGGAATGCACCACTATTAATCCCTTATTAGTGGCTTGTCCTTAGTGGCGCATCTATAATGCGCCACTAAAGGCAAAAAAAGGGCGCCCCTATAAGGGATTTTCCTAGTAGTGAATGGATGGAAGTACATACATCCCCCCCGGACCTGTCCAACTCTTGGAAGATGTTCTTTGATGGATCAAAAAGATGGGAAGGAACAAGAACCGGCGTTGTGCTAATCTCCCCCAAAGGAGAAAAGCTAAAGTGTATAATACAGATCAATTTTGAGAAGGCATCCAACAATGAAGAAGAATACGAGGCCCTCCTCCACAGAATGCGCATGGCAAAAGCCTGCGGTCGTATGCTAATCTAAGGCGACTCCAACCTCGTCGTCCAGAAAACAATGAGAGATTGCGAAGCACTCACAGACAACATGTCTGCGTACCAGAAGCTCTACAACACCTTACAAGGTGATTTCGACGGATGCGAGCTCAACTACGTCACAAGGGAAAATAACACGGAAGTAGACGAACTCGCAAACATTGGATCCACCCGCGGACCAATACCACCCAGAGTCTTCCTCGAGAGCATCCAACATCGCTCCATCAAAGCGGCAAAGACACTCAAACCAATTGCAACAAAGGAAATAAATTCCACAGGCGCAATAGCAGACCAGACCACTGGGTATGAGCATGTGGCAGTAGTAGATCCAGCCATCGAGGAAGTAGCTGGTGACGTAGTCAAACAACAAGACCCTCCACCACCCGAAGGTCCAGCATGGACAAGAACTTTCTTATACTACTTGATACACAACATCCTACCACAGGACATCACAGAAGCACATCGCATCACTCGACGCTCAAAGCCTTTACCATAATCAACATGGAGCTCTACAAGCGCATCATCTCCCAGGAACTCCAAATATGCATCAAAGAAGAAGATGGCAAGGCACTACTACTCGAGATTCACGAGGGAATATGTGGCCACCACACGAGCAGTCACGCTCTGGTAGCCAAAGATTTTTGAGCAGGCTTCTATTAGCCAAGCGGCATGAGAAACGCAGAAGACATCGTACGACGCTACGTGGCCTATCAGAAATTTGCAAGAAGACCTCACGCACCAGCATTGGAACTCAAGACAATACCATTGGCCTGTCCTTTTGCGACCTGGGGGCTCGACATGATAGGACCTCTCAAGGAATCCTCAAAGGGCAGTCGCACTCACCTACTCGTGGCAGTGGACAACTTCACGAAGTGGATTGAAGAAGTACCCATCACTAGCTGGACTTCTCTGACAGTCGTGAATTTCATCAAGTCCATCATCTTCTACTTCGGTGTAGAACACAATATCATCGCCGACAACGGCAAAAACTTAACAGTTGACGAATTCCTGAGCATTTGTAAAGAGTTAGGGATCAAAATCATCTACGCATTATTCGCACACCCACAGTCTAATGGTTAAAGTTGAGAAATCAAACATACTAGTGTGCGACGGCATCAAGAAGCGCCTCCTCGCACCACTCAAGAAAGTCGCGGGTAACTGGGTTGAAGAGCTACCAGCCGTCCTTTGGAGCCTGCGAACTACACCCAACAACTCAACTCAATACGCTCCATTCTTTATGGTACATGGAGCAGAAGAAGCACTCCCGCATAACCTCAGATTTGACGCCCCGCACATAACCGGGTACGAGTAGGAAGAAGCAGAAGAAGAGTCAAGGACGACAAAGACGCAACATATGAGGCGCGAGACATTTCCCTATCACGATGAAAAAGATACCAAGAGAAGCTGCGTACATACCAAAGCAGTCGACTCCGCACCAGGGTCTTCAGCTTCGGGAACCTGGTGCTACGTGTAAAGCATGAAAAAGTGCATAAATACGGCCCACAATGGTAAGGGCTCTACATAACTCCAAAGTGATCGGAGGAGGAGCCTACATGCCAAAGAACCCGAAGACCGAGCAGGACGTGGTAAATCCATGGATTGTGGCAAACTTACGCCTCTTCTATCCATAGATTGCTCGCAATAACTCCCCTCTACCTCTCTCTTAAGCAATCAGAGTATTTCTCGAGGCTTCATATGCCACTCATGTAAGAAAAAAGCAATAAATATATGCATCGACATATGACGGAAAATCTTTACACGCGGGGGCTAGAGCGCGACTTCATACCCTCCCCCAAGGCGTTTTTCAGTTACGCGACTACCTACGAATCTTTACACTCGGGGGCTAGAGCGCGGTTTCATCCCCTCCCCCAGGGCATTTTTCTCTTACGCGACTACCTACAAATATTTTAACTCGGGGATAGAACGCGGTTTCAATCCCTTCCCCGAGGCATTTTTAGCTTAAGTGACTCCTTAAAACTTACACTCGGGGGCTTGAGAGCGGCTTCATACCCTCCCCTGAAGCGTTTTTCGCTTACACGACTACCTACAAATCTTTACACTCGGGGGCTAGAGCACGACTTCACCCTCTTCCCCGAGGCGTTTTTCGCTTACGCAACTCCTTGCGTACTCACACTCGGGGGCTTGAACGCGGCTTTCAACCTCCCCCCTTGAGGCGTCTCTTTCGCACACACAACATTGAACATATCAACACTCGGAACGCAAGCACGCCCCAAGCTGCGTTCCTGCCAGGTACATTCATCCAACATCGCGAAGCTTGCAAGAGGCCAGAAACAATCAAAGGATAGCCTCACTGGAGAACCAAGCAAAGAAGTAATAGAGCATACACCCAATCAAAAGTGATTCAACGAAGACTCGGGGGCCACTCCCATGGGGAGCGCTGTCACGCACCCGATAGATGAGAGATTGGGAAAAGCAGCACTCGACAAGCCAAAGACTACACCAACCGTGCCACGGTTAAGGACGGCCGAAAGGTAAAGACTACAAGGACTCGCAAGAAGCCAACATACTTTCACAACAAATCGGAAAGTGCAAGTCCAAACAACAAAGGAAAAAATTACACGACTCAATACAAATTTAAGCCTTCGCCAAATTGCCAGCGATTGAACGAAGCCTCGGGGGCTACTCCCATCGGGAGAGCTGTCGTGCACCCGACATAATTACTGGCTCACATGCATAAAGATTGCAAAAAAAACACAGGAAGAACAAATAAACAAGGAGTTTCCAATATATTGATCACACAAAGGATTACAAGGAGATTTCTTTACATCAAAAGGACTACAAGCCCAAGCGTCTCAAAGAATTATGACTTCTACATGTGTGACCATGCTGAGATAATTGGCACTCTACGCCACGCGAGGCATCACCACAGACAAAGGAAAAATTTTCTACCCTAAGTCTACATGGTGAAGCTCGACTAATGGCAAGCTTGTTGGCCTTGTCCTACCAGCGAGTCCACTTGATCGGAGGCTTCACATCAGCGTCCTGCTCAAAAATTGAGTAGTTAGCACCACCGCTAGTCAATGAGTTGGCATAGCAAGACATGGCAGGCGAGCCACCAGCAGAAGAATAAATGGAGGCACAACATGTGCCCCCCAGAGTCGTCGCTTGATCTCTCCCAGCAAGGCTTCAGCCAATTCCCTCCAGCACCAAAGGCCCTGACGGTGAGAGTTTCTTCACCATCAAATCGACAACAGAGGCTGTCACCCTCGCACATATTTAATTGGCGAGAGAACACCTTCCAACGGACTCCAAGAAAACCAAGGATGAACTCTCAACCTGGAGCCTTACCCACAATGGGCACTGGGAACAGCCTTGAAGTCGTAGCAAAAGACCATCTGCGCCGAGTTCATAAACAACGGAAACAAGGGAAAAGGGAAGTGGAATCCGAATAGCAATGTGGCTAAGGACATGAATAATGAAATCATAGCCGCAGACGCCCTTCTCCACAGCAGTAGCAGCTTTCCCCGCAGAACCACCACGCTCCTAGCGGCAGCGTGTCTCACAGCGAGCGCGGATACCACGGCCGGCGATGCCATGGACCAACATAACACCAACATCACCACGAGCACGGCGCTTAGAAGCCATGGGAGAAAAACCGGTGAGCAGAGGAAAGAAGGGAGATGGACTGCCAAAACACCAAAGTAAACAACCCATATTTATACAACCCCTCAAGGGTAAATGGGTCCACTTAGGTCCAAGAAATACGAATCGGTGCAACATGAAAAACCCAAAGGATGAGGCTACAACCCCACAGATTCCAAGACAAGGCGTTCTCTGCATCATGCAATATTTAAAATAGCAGTCAATTGCGCATTTTCCTTGCTACTTTGGAAATCCAAACAGATGGCAGAAGCACAGAGCCAATAGTGCGCCAACAAAAGAATCATCATAACTGTCAACGGACGCGACGGTTCACAGCAGATCATTATCATCTTCAACACTTCACCAGGAAAACATCATTACACCCTTTCACATCCATGCACCTTATATGGGATGTGTCGAGGCTCTCGCAGACGCTCTGACAAGGAAAAGATGCTCTTCCTTTTTCTAAGATTTTCTCCTCTTGCTTTGATTTCATTTCATCAAATAAACTCCCATCGGGAGTACTCTACCACTGCTAAACAGAGCAAAGGCAGCACGGTGCATTTTATGAGGGTGCGAGTGGCTACTCCCCTCAGATAGAGCAACACATCTACAAGGCTTGAGTGCTTACTCGTCTCTTCTACAAAGTGCTCGAGTGACTACTCGTAAGAATACGCAAGACGAAAAGAGCAAGCAATACTAATCCCCGCCTGAGAATTCGGACGCGCCTCGGGTGCTCATACTATAAGTCCACTCGATCATTCTCCGAGTGGGTGCACTCTAATCTTGTAACACGCCCCCAATAAATGAACTAGGGTGCGATACACTGCACCCCTTATGCCACGTGAGCTAGCGTGTCGGTAAGACCCCGCTGATCCGTCGGTCGGGCCGGTACTTGCCACATCGCGACCAAAATCTTGATGGTTCCATGCTTGGTGCATGATGAAATTTAAGCACTAACGGACGCGTCAGGGTCTTATTCAATACAATAAACTGGCAGAATTGATCATATAAGCCCTCCGCGGCATGGACCTTGCTTGACACCAGTAGTTTCCAATTTGTGTTGAGGTACTCGATGTTTATTGGGCTACTATGGTATTTTACGCTAGCGCAATTCACGGAGGCTCGACCAGTCGAGTACCTTGGGTCCTGTAAGCTTAGCATCCCTCTCAAAAATATTTCTCATGAATAAAACATGTGTCTTATAGCTCTCCAAGCGGCACCCACTATTACCGCTATTGTAGGTTCGAGTACCTGGTGACTCTTCGAGTCCCCCAAGCACTCGGGGGCTACTAACGAGGGGATTCCCCCACAACTCCTCATCATGAGGGTAACTGGTGCGTGTCGAGACAGAAGGCCCACTAGAAGCTTCGGCTGGCCCAAGATCAGCTCACCAAAAGCACCGTAGGTTGTGCCTACATGGAGTCCAAGGCGGTTCGAAATCCAAGGCGTGCCCGCCAAGACTAGCTAGATTAGGCAATCACTTTTGTAAACCTAGACGGACTCTCTTCGGGACCTCCACTGTAATCGCCTCCACCATATAATATATCGAGCAGGAAGTAGGGTTTTTACCGATCGAGGGCCCTAAACCTGGATAATCATGTCTCCTGTTAGCCGATGAGCATCGCCAATTATAACACCCCAGATTTCAACAAAATTAAAAATTTAGTTTTCGGTGTGAATTGTTTGATTGTCTGATTTGTTTGCGGTGTTTGCATCCCTGATTTATCGATTGGCGATTATTTTCCCCCTCTTATCTCGTACCGGACGGAGACCGACCCTTGCCACCCTGACACTCGACCTCTGCGACACCGGGTTTCAGCTGATCACCGTCCCAAAAACCGGCACCAGACTAGCCGTAGCCAATGGAACGAAAAACCCCGTTTAATAAGTAAACGGGATATTTTTATAGCGCGCCGGAAAGTGTTCGCAAAACGGTTCTAGCGCGAGGTGAACGCCAGTGGCTCGACGCCCTGATTCTGCAGTTCGTAGTTTTACCCAAATCGGAGATCCTGCGGACCCCCGGCGGTCAGAAATGTAAACACGGCGCGCGCGAGAGAAAAACCGGGGATATTTCTGCAAACTGCCAGCCACTTGACCTATATAAAGACTAAAACTCTCCCACCCCTTTATAAGGTTTCCCCTAAGCCAAAATTATAGCCAACCACCTCACAATGTCCAGATTTGGCACAAAAAAACCCCATTTTCGTCCAAATCTAGCCCCCTCTTATCTGGACCGTCAGATCTGGAGATCCGACGGCCCAGATCTCACCTAGCTCCCCAACAACCGCACCTCCTCTCTCCTCCAACCCGAGGCCTCCCGTGGCAGACGCCACCTCGCCGCCGCCACGTCTCCGGCGGCCGGAGCCACCTCGCCGTGCCGCCGCCACCTCCGGTCAGCCCTCCAGTGCGCGCGCCACCTCCTCTGCTCTCCCTCACCTTCCCTCTCATCTCCTCGACGCATGTCTCGTCGCCGGGCTGCTACACCATTGACGACAGCCGAGCGGAGCTCCAACGTCGCGCCGCCGCCTCTTGCCTCCCTGCGCTCCCCTCGACCCCGCCTTGTCCCGTTGGCCGGCGTCGCTGCGCCACCGCGCGAGCAGCCGTGGACGGCTGCCGCCGCCGCAGCGACCTCGGTCCCGGTCCGGCCCAGCGCCTCCGAAGCCCAGTCCGCCTCTCCCAGCCGCAGATGGGCCGAAAGCCCACTAGGGTGAGATTCGGCCCGAGCCTTTTTTTTTTGAGAACCTGTAAATTTTGCTAAGTCCTGAGAATTACTGTGCTGATTCGTTTTTGCGTTGTAGTTTGCGAGTAAACCGTAGCTCGGATGACGTTGCGCCCAAAAGGAAATTTGTTTAGTGTTGTGTGTACTTCAATTCATCTTTTGTGAGAATTTTTATTTGAGGCCATCTGGATGTTGTTAATCTCTATTGAAGTGGGCATTAGACTGTTAACTGCTGCTATTTCCTATTGGTGTGCTGCTGCTGTTATTTATTGCAAGTTTGCATGATGATGGTGAAACATCCATGAGGCCTATTGCATTAATTCTTGTTGCATACTGTTAAGAATCATGTGTACTTCAATGCTATGCATTCACTTGACATGTTTACATTCCTGGTCATAGTTGTGTTTAGCTCCAAAGTTGCTATGCCACTATTTATGATAGCCACCTCTGTTTTTCTCTAAGTCTGTAACTTGCCGATTCCATGTTGCACGCTTAATATCTTTTGATTTATGATGCCTATGACCTTGATTCTTGTTTGTAACTGATCATCATCATGCCTACTCCATGCTCATATATTTCTATGTCATGTTGCTGCACTTTTACATATAGTTTTGCTCCTATTTATACAACATGAAAATAACAGTTTCTGTCCTGTTTTCATGATTTTCACTAAGTCCTTGACCAGTAATGTTTTTTTGCATTTTGTGTTGCTTATAACTAGTGAACCATGATGCCTTTTTGCATGATTATTTTTGTCATGCCTTCCCTGCTATGTATATTTTAGTTGCATATCATTTTTGAGCATGTTTGCATTCATTGTCCTGTTTATGCATTGCTCTAAAGTGTGCTTCCTGATGTTGGCAGATTGTGCCCGTAATTTGTTTTGCTTGTATCATTTTAACTGTAACTCCGTTTGGAGTGTTCTTTATATGTAAATTGATTAGTTTTTCGTGTACTTTGTGTTTATGCTATTGTTTGATGTTGCTAACGAACCTAAAATATGGTTTAGGGCAGAACAGTACCAAACTGTAAAATCATCGTGAGGCACTTAGTGATATGCCATGTTTAGGTTGTGCCTCACTTAAATTGACTAGCATAGATAGTTTACCTTATGCTTCACCTCTTCCCGTGTTTGTGTGCTATGCCAGTCTTGAGTGAGATGCCATGTTAACAACCTTGCTCACCTTGTGTAGCTAAAAAACTTTAACCCTTGTAAACGTGCGGTATCGTCGTGCGTGACGAGTACTCCACTTAATCTGTTAGTAACCGCTCTCGAAGGTAGGTGCGATGTCTCGTGTTGCCTTCTTGTTGATGCTTGCTCGTGTTTGCCTCGTAGTAATAGAGTGCTTTCTCGTTGATTGCTTTCCAGTGTTTACCGTCTTGTGTGCTTCCGCGGGTACCTCTCAGAGACGATGCGAGCTTGCGATCAACTACACCTTCGGAACCCGACTTATCAACAGGCAAGGACCATACATTACTTATGATCCATTCTATTTCAACCAGCGGTTTGCATGATAGTCTAGGTTAGGTTCGATGTTTGATCCTACCACATGTTTACACCCTCTTTTAATCCGATATAGCTATGTCCCCTCCCAGCAAACCATGTACTGCTATGTTACTATTGCTCGTTGCTCAGCCCCTGCTTAGTATGCATGCTTAGGATGCTATGATGTTACCCTGTTACTCCTTGGTTTTTGGCTATCACATTATTATATTGTTGTGGCTAATATGATTATTATAATGTTGACTATATTCGACGAAGGATGGAAGGTCTAGGTTATCCCGCCCCGACGCTTTGTTCCATTCGAGTCACGTAGGACCCAACTTTCGGTTATTGTGTCTCTTGACGAGCGTGCCTAACCGCGTGTGGGATGCTCTGGGGTCCCCCTTTCTTACCTACCTAGCTTCAAATATTTCTAGAGGTGGCCCAAGCTGATTTACCATTTGAAACCATGCATATATATCTGTCGGGTCGCTCCTAGCAGATATCCTTTAAAACAACCTGGAGTAGTGAGGACATGGTTTCCTTCTAGGTCCACCTTTGACCGGCGAGGGCCCGGGGCCTCACGTGAGGTGTCCCGGCAACCCAAACCCTGTTGAGACGGAAGAGGCCGATCTAAGGGCGCGGCCGGCTTTTGGATTGGATGTCGACTCCCTGGGGGCCACCCGGATTTGTTCGTTGTTAGCTAGAGGGACATGTCGTTTTGGATATCTCGGAACTGAGAGAGATGGGCGTGCGTGCGGATCCTTGTAATGGGAAGTTGGTACACCCCTGCAGGGTTAAATCTTTTCGAGAAACCGTGTCCACGGTTATGGACGACTTGAGACCTACTCCTTGTTCATAGAGAACAACAACTGAGATAATCTTAATATAACTTGATCAACGTGCGTGTGACTTGACTGCTTCTTCTTCGTCGGGATGCCAAGAGGAGGACAAGGATAGGATAGGTGTTAGGATTGCGTAAGTAGGTGGATAGCAGACTTGTTGGAGGCGATTCCTCATCGAATGCTTGGCTTCTTATCTTACTCCCTAGATCGTTAGGCACTTCATAAATGCTAGAGCGGCAGCAACCTCACCACTTACCCCATCCTTACTGTAAACTACTAGTTGTCCTAGAATGACGAGTGATGAAGTCCTTGCTGGGTCAGTTGACCACTACAGTTGGTTCCTGAGTACTTTTGTACTCATGATACAACCCCCAAACTCTTTTCAGGGTTCTTGATCGACAACAGGTATGGTGATCGACGTTTCACGTGGAGACTCGACGACGAATAGTTAGGCGGATCCCGGCGGAGGGCCTTGACCCGTGTGGTTATGGGGATCGATGTTTTTATCTTTGCCAGTAGGCATTTGATTGTAGTCCGTACTCAGACATGTATCTTCCGTTGTTGTATTGTATTTAAGGAAGTTGTATGCCGATTGTATGAGATGTGGTATCCTTGTAGCTGTAAAGTTGTGATATCATGTTGGAAATCCGAGGCATATGGCATTGTCATATGTCGCGGTGGGACCGATATGTGCTTCGTCCCCGGATCTGGATGGAAACATCTAGATCTAGAAAAGTACCGCATATTGGGCCTTACACCAACCTGCTCTCCTCTCTCTATGATCTAAACACAGGGTTCCTAACCATGGGATTTGTTGAGGCCGATCCTCATCACCCGAGCACTCGATATGTCATACTTTCTAGCACAAGTCATGTCAAAATTCACGGGAAATTTTGGCATGAACTTTTGCAAACCAGTGGACATATCGAGTACCTAAATTTACCGGAACGGAAATAAATCAACATTCCGGCAAACCATAGGCCACTCGGATCCGTGCAAACAATATCGATCGCCTGAAAAGATGTCATACTTTCCAAAACTGTTCATAGCAATCTTTGTAACTCCAAAAGTTCATAGAAGAAATATACTTGAAATTTTCAGTGCCTACAAAAAATAGAGTTCACATTTATTGCATCCAGGCTTACTTTCGGAAACCTCATCAGCTGTAAAGTCTCAATACTAGGTGACTGATGGGTGCATATAACACCACCTCGTTGGTTACCCCAAGTGGAAGGTTATGATGCAGACATTGGTAAATTTCCCCGGGTGAAGATACCAAGGTTTTTCTCTAGTTGAATTCCAAGGATCACAAGTAGGTGGCAACGGCGTCGAAAATAAGGCGCGTAAGATGATGTGTTGGCCTGGACCTACACACAAGAACAGAAATAACTTAGCTCCCAACGAGTTCAGAGAGGTTGTCAATATCTCCGACCTTGCTGTTTAGGAAGGATCAAACACAACGGGAAAATAATACTGGTGCGACTGAAGGAAATAAAGAAGTAAAAGTGAAGTCGTAAACTATTGTGGAAATATGGACCGGGGTGCCATGACTTTCACTAGTGATATATTTCTCCCAAAAGACAGTAAAAAACTACGCTAGGTGAAAAAATTATAGTTGGGCGATTGACAGAATTATGAACTCACTGCAATGCTAAATATGCCAAGATGAGTAAACCGTTTATTCATCAGCATATACTCACTAATCATTCATCTTGAGATATCTATCCAGAACATCTCACTGGTACTAAGTTGTGAATCCCAACCAAATTGTAAGTTCAAAGCAACAGACAACTTCCTTCACACTCTATGCATAATGTAAGCAATCCTTATGACCGCAATCATAAGCACCGCTATTTTACCCCTATGGAAACAACACATTCCCTTGTCCCATGTTTTTGTCACTCAAGCTATACATCGGGAGGCATGAACCCACCATCTAGCATAACACTCCCTCTTGGAGTTGAAATCTACTACTTGGCCAAATCAATAAAACACAACGGAGAACATGCAAGATTACTCAAGAACTAAAATAAAAAGGTAAAACAATTATATTACTCATCACAATCTGAACATAATCTCATAATCCACCGGATCCCAGCAAACGCAACATAGCAAAGTAGGCATTAATACATAGGTGCCTTGACAATCATAGGTAGCTCACAAGGGCTAAACATTGAAGCACAAAATTGATGGAAGATATCATCTAGCTACTGATCATGGACTCATGGTCCAAGGGAAACTACGAACGACACATCACCAAGGAAATCATGGTAATGGAGAGGCCTCCGGAGGTCAATCCTCCCTCCAGATGGGTGCCGGGACGGGTTCTTCAGGCGATCCCGAGATCGAAATCGTGGTGGCGGCGGAACATTAAGGGTTTTCGCGTGGTGGAGTTCTCCTTGGGGCTTTTTGGAGCAGGGGCTAAATATATGCCAATGGAGAGCCTGAGGCGTGCCCCCTGGCCCAAACAGCCAGGTGGCACGGCCACCCCCTAGCCATGCCAGGGAGGCGCCTGTCTAGGGGGAGGCCCCATCGGGAGCCCCGTCAGTCTTCTGGAGTCTTCTGTCGTGGATATTTTTCTGGTATTTTTTCTGGAATTTTCCAAGCATTTTATTTTTCACCTTTTATATATGATGCACGGACAAAAACAGATAGAAACTGCCACTGGGCACTGAGTGAGTAGGTCATTCCAAATAACATGTAAATGATATGAAAGTGCATCAAAACATATAACATTATCACCAAAAACAAGCATGGAACAAGAAAAAATTATAGATACGTTTGGGACGTATCAACATCCCCAGGCTTAATTCCCGCTCGTCCTCAAGTAGGTAAATGACCACCAAGATAAGTTTTGTGGTGACATGCTACCAACAAATATTTGAATCTTAAAGTACAGCAAGCAAGAGATTCAATTAAAGTCAAGATAATAACAAGCAAGAGTATATATCTAGTATTGAAACTAGCAAATTAAGAACATAAAAATACTTAGCAGTTGTTGAGAACTCAATCTACTAACTTTAACACTTGGTCTCTTTTGGAATCTTAATATTAAATCGTCCCCAGATCGTCGTCCAGGTAGAAGTCAGTCCGATCCTCTCCCTTTCAATTTTGAGCACTCATGCAATGAATGAGCGCGAGCAAGATTTGTTGGCACTTAGGATGGGGAAGAGAATAGATGATGGGGAAGGAACTCAAAAAATATGAAAGTCTCACAACAATGAGGACAACCTTATTTTATGGTAGGCCTAATGCTAGATATGGCGTGAGGACTAGGGATTACCATGCAACAGATGCACTATGAGCTAAGAGTATATGAAAGCTCTCCAATGGAACTAGTGGGGGGTGCATCCAACTCGCTTGCTCACGAAGACCTAGATCTCCTTTGAAGAGGCTCATCATTGGAAAGCCAAGTTCTATTATGTAAAAGTCCCCACATAGTTATGCATGAATGATATGAAAACTCTCTATAAAGTACAAGTGCTACGTTGGAGCATAAGTCTGGATCTTTTAAAAGGAATAGTAGTGTTGCCCCGTTCTCTCTTTTTATTTTCTTTTTTTCTCCTTTTTAATTTTTTATTTCTTTGTGGCCTATTTGGCTCTTTCTATTTATCTCTCATTTGTCCGCTTTGGGATCTTTTCATGTGTCCTATTTTTAGATCTTTTATTTTTATCCTCTTTGGGATCTTTACCTCACTTTAAGGGCAACACTCTATATATTACATAGATGAAGAAGATAAGCACATTTTTACAAAAGTACTCATATAAAAAATGAAACTATATCATGATGCAGTCAAATGTATGCCTCTGCTAGTATAGCAGGATGTGCAATGATATTAGCGCGTCATGTAGAAATTATAAGGGAAAACCCAATTATCATGCGGCTCTACGATTAAGAAAAATCATGTATGCCAATGAAAGATCAAGTCATGTGAAGATGGATGTTGCATGGAAATGTATCTCGGAAAGGCTTTGGAAAATACCTTGATTGGTAGGTATGGAGGGTTGAGGAAGATATAATGAGGCTTATGATGACAGAGTGTATCATGCCAAGGATTTGGATATACCGGCAAAGTTTGCACCGACTCTCGAGGTGAGAAAGGTCAATGCACGGTACGGAAGAGGCTAGAAAAATATGGCTGCTGGAAGTGCCAAGAATCGAATAATCGCATTAGTCAATGGAACTTATCCACTTATTATAGGTAACCCACTATCTAGTCAGGATATTCAGAAAGAGACAAGCACCCTAAGGGGAGTTTTTGGGTTCTTGGTTATCCTTGCGCATCCTCGACCCATGATACGTGAGGATACTCTTTTACTACCCCGCAGAGGTTAGTGGTCTTTCTAGTAGCTAGAGTTCTCAACTAATTTTTGTAGTTTTTTCGAAAATAAGTATGTTGAACCAAAATATGAAACCTATCACTAATAGGACTTAGCTCTTGAAACACAAAAGTCCAAACATTACTTGAATCAACACCTCAAAATTATTCAAGTTACTACTAAACTTAGCATAGCAACCTTGATTACTACTCAAAGTAAGAAACATACTCATTGAAATAGGCCAACTCTCTAAACAAGATAAACATGCAACTCAAGGGAGTCCTAAAAATTCTAATTCTCAGCTCTTAGAAAAGAAATAAACATGAAGGGCAAGAGTTAAACATAAAATCAGCTAGAACAAAGAAAGAACACTCAATAAAGATAGAAGTGATAACTATGAGCATTCTAGGCAAAAAGTGGAGCGTGTTTCTCTCCCAAACAAGGTGCTATGATCCAGCTTGTTATGACCAGCAAAGAAAACTAAACTAAAGTAAGAAAAACTGAAAAGTAAAGAGCAAGAGGCTCCAAGCAAAGCACATAACATATACAGTGATAAAAATATAGTGTGGAGAAGGACGAACTGATAATTGTTGATGAAGAAGGGGATGCCCGGGGGAATCCCCAAGCTTAGACGCTTGAGTATCCTTGAGTATTTCTTGGGGGTGCCGGGGGCATCCCCAAGATTATGCTTTTAGCACTCCTGAATCTTCTTTCATCATCTCCCTTCGCACACTTGAAAACTCCCTTCATATGAAACTCATCATAAACTGATTAGAGCGGTTAGTGCCTTAAACAAATATATTCTACTTAGCCATTGTTGGAAACAAATATTTTCAAAAGTGGCTACCATTTTTCAAGATTTCCAAAAGGTTTTGCAAGGAAAATGGATGCGCAAGAATTGCAAAACTCAAGAAGCGCAAAACAGGGCAGAATTTGGGAAAAACGGAATAACAGGTAGTAATTAATTTTTTCGGGGCACTTCTGTAACTCAAATAAAAGATCTCACAACAGGTGGAAGCTTCACATTTGTATAGAGAATAATTTCAAAAAACAGATCAAAAATATTATATGGTTATTTTATACGAATTTGTTCGTCAAGCAGACATAATCTGTTTTCTGGACAGCATGTCACAATTTTTGATTCACTTGTCACCAAAGGTTAAAACTTGGCACAATGCTTGAAAATACAGATATAATGATGTTGATACATTAGTAGCAAAGAATCAAGACCACTAAAATTGAAAGTAAAAACATTTTGGGTTGCCTCCCAATAAGCGCTTTATTTTATTCCTTTAGCTAGGCATGAAGCAAGAACATCAAGTTGCATCAATTAAACCGTCATCAAGATCATCAAAAAGTTATTCAATAACACAACTAGTCCTCTTAAAAGGGCTCACAAACAGAAGCTTAGTTATAGCACTTCTAGGAATAAAATAAAAGGTAGTGAGATCAATGGAAGGTTCATTTCTAGTTATATCTAAGAGGGGTACTTCTTCCATGGTCTTCACAGTTTCATTATCCTTGACAATGGGTGTGTCACTTTTGGGCCGAGGGGTCTTATGCACATAAATGAACTTTTGTCCTTTCTTCACAGGAGTCTCTACCTTTTTAGTTTTTATTCAGGATAAAGTTGTTCCTAAAGCATCAATTACTTCCTCAATCCTATCAATCCTAGAAGGATCATCTTCTTTAAATTTAAGGGACTCCAAAGTTTTGTAAACTTTTTTTACGGAGCTATCAAGCCGATTCAAGTTCCCTTGAATCTTTCTATCAAGTTGACGACATCGAAGAAGAAAACTTCCAAAGGTGCGTGAAACTAATCGAGAGAAAGCTCGGATTCAACGAAGGAATATCACACCAAAACTGATTCGACTCAAGGAAATAAACTCGAGGTTTCCGTAAATGATTACCTAGGGTACTACTAGAAGGGTGAACATGACAATCTGAATCGAAACAATACCATACAAGCATTTCTACAATAACATCACTCAGGAAGGTGCGAAAACCTGGACAACGAGACGGAACAGAGGAGGATCCACACACAGTGCCAACTACAGTGGACAAAGGCGGACAGACAAAGCGGGAGGTTCAGAATCCATTAGCTGGATAATAACCACGCAACCCGGTTTGCTGTTTCACGTGGGCCGAGCATTTTCGATGTAGAGCGACAAGCCCACGATGCATGCTCATCCAGTTCGAAGTACGCTGACCAACCTGCTGCTGATAAAGTATTGGTCCGGCTGAAATCTCCTAAACGAGAACCTAGATTTGGTTTTGAAGAGGATACGTTGAAGTAGAAAATCATTATGTCGCACTTCCTTAGTTACTACAAAATAGTTTTTGTCTAGACTCAACTTAAATCAGTAAAGGGATCCTACGGTACGTAAAGCTTTGATACCAAGTTGTAAGACCCGATATGCGGTACTGTTTCAGATTTGGACATTTCCGTCCAAACCCGAGGATGAAGTACATACCGGACCCACCGCGACATATGACGAAGCCATATGTCTCGGATTTCAACATGATATCATAACATTACAACTACAAGGATACAACTTCTCATACAATCGGCATACAACTGCCTTAATACAATACATCAGCGGAAGTTACATGTTTGAGTACAGACTACAATCAAATGCCTACTGGCAAAGAGAAAAAGCATCGCTTCCATAACCACACGGGCCCATGCCCTTCGCTAGGATCCGCCTAACTAGTTGTCATCGAGTCTCTACGTGAAACGTCTATCACCATAACTGTTGTCGATCAACATCCCTGAAAAGAGTTTGGGGGTAGTATCATGTCAGAACCCTAATTTAGGTTTGTTCTTTTCTAAGCTAGCATTTTTTCATCATGAAAATTTTTGCAAAATAAAAAGAAATGGGGAAGCAAAAAGCCCCAAAATATTTTTTAATAAAAGGCCAGACAAAAATCTTTTTCCAAAACTGATTTGAACTTTCTGAAAAGTCTCATAATGGGCATGATCACATTTCAAGTGAAGTGGGTCCCACTCCATGCTCAAGGAATTTTCAAAAAGTCCAAAATGCCCTTGGAAATTAATTAAATAATGTATTTGCAATTGGAATTTAATAAATAAAATTCCAATAATTCTAAAACTTTGTGAGGGGATTTATATATGTCCTCTAAGCTCACATAAAAGTTTGCAGAATTTTATAAAATGATTTGATTGGGAAATCAAATCAAAACAAACACAACAGAAAACAAATAAAAGAAAAAGAAAGGAAAAAGGGCAAAAGCCCACCTGCCTGTAGCCCAACTCAGGGAGGTGGCCCAACCCAAGGGCAGTAGTGTCTTCCTCCCCGTGCCAGGCAGGCAGCTCGCGGCGTGGCGAGCATGCCGGCGTATCCATGGCCAGCAGCTTGCCTCCCCTCCGCTATCTCTTCGCCAACGCACGCCCTGGAGTCTCCCTCTCCATTCCCCCCATCTCTGGCCCTTCCTTCTTCCTCCCCGTCGTGAAACCGAGCGGACCCGTAGCCCTAGCCGGAGCACGGCCGTGCGCCACCGTGCCTCCCACGCCGAGCCTTCGTGTCCTTCCTCCTCGCCGGCATCGACTCCATCAAGATGCAGCTCACATTGAGGCCAAGGACGCCCGACAGCGACGACTGCATCAAGTTTTCGCCGACGTCCGCCATCGTCTTCGGCGAGGGACTCCTCCTCCTCCATCCCCTCTCCGGCCCCGCCGTGCCCCTCAAAGCGCTCCTGGTGAGCTTTCGGTTGCTCCCCCACACCCCGTCCTCCTCCCGGTAGCCTCTACGAAGATCCCGTCGAGGTTAGTGCCCCGGCCGCCGCGGGCTTCGTCGCCGCCGTGGCCCTGGAGCCCCCCGTGACCCCCGCGTGCTCTACGCGATGCGCGCGAGCACGGGGCACGTGCTGGTGCCCTCTGTGGCCCTTCCTGGCGAAGCGGGATCCTGGCGAAGCGCCGCCGTGCCCGTGCCGTCGCCGTCAAGCCGCCGGCCAATTAGGGCCTAACCCCCCTGCTAACCCACCCCCTAGCCTATGACACGTGGGCCCAAGGCCATTAACTAGTTTAATTAAATTAAACTAAACCCCACTGTTAACCCAGAGGCACTGTCCAATGGGCCCCCCATGTCAGGGCTGACCACACGTCATACTGACGCCAGCATGATGCAGTAATTGTTAAATCATTTAATTAATCCCGAAAAGACAGAAAATATCCAAAACATTGAATTTAAATAACTTTTAAACCGTAACTCAGATTGAAATGATTTTTATATGAAAATTGATCAGAATAAAATTCTCTATCCAAATATCAAACTTTCATCCATGTTTGAGTTGTTTATATTGAGGAACCAGTAGCATTTTGCTATATGGATCATTTG
This sequence comes from Bromus sterilis, assembly GCA_950022295.1. Taxonomy (NCBI): domain Eukaryota; kingdom Viridiplantae; phylum Streptophyta; class Magnoliopsida; order Poales; family Poaceae; genus Bromus; species Bromus sterilis. Next base: position 261,656,892 of record OX465596.1, on the reverse strand, counting down.
ATATAATTCACCTTTTATATATGATGCACGGACAAAAACAGATAGAAACTGCCACTGGGCACTGAGTGAGTAGGTCATTCCAAATAACATGTAAATGATATGAAAGTGCATCAAAACATATAACATTATCACCAAAAACAAGCATGGAACAAGAAAAAATTATAGATACGTTTGGGACGTATCAACATCCCCAGGCTTAATTCCCGCTCGTCCTCAAGTAGGTAAATGACCACCAAGATAAGTTTTGTGGTGACATGCTACCAACAAATATTTGAATCTTAAAGTACAGCAAGCAAGAGATTCAATTAAAGTCAAGATAAAAACAAGCAAGAGTATATATCTAGTATTGAAACTAGCAAATTAAGAACATAAAAATACTTAGCAGTTGTTGAGAACTCAATCTACTAACTTTAACACTTGGTCTCTTTTGGAATCTTATTATTAAATCGTCCCCAGATCGTCGTCCAGGTAGAAGTCAGTCCGATCCTCTCGCTTTCAATTTCGAGCACTCATGCAATGAATGAGCGCGAGCAAGATTAGTTGGCACTTAGGATGGGGAAGAGAATAGATGATGGGGAACGAACTCAAAAAATATGAAAGTCTCACAACAATGAGGACAACCTTATTTTATGGTAGGCCTAATGCTAGATATGGCGTGAGGACTAGGGATTACCATCCAACAAATGCACTATGAGCTAAGAGTATATGAAAGCTCTCCAATGGAACTAGTGGGGGGTGCATCCAACTCGCTTGCTCACGAAGACCTAGATCTCCTTTGAAGAGGCTCATCATTGGAAAGCCAAGTTCTATTATGTAAAAGTCCCCACATAGTTATGCATGAATGATATGAAAACTCTCTATAAAGTACAAGTGCTACTTTGGAGCATAAGTCTGGATCTTTTAAAAGGAATAGTAGTGTTGCCCCCTTCTCTCTTTTTATTTTTGTTTTTTCTCCTTTTTAATTTTTTTATTTCTTTGTGGCCTATTTGGCTCTTTCTATTTATCTCTCATTTGTCCGCTTTGGGATCTTTTCATGTGTCCTATTTTTAGATCTTTTATTTTTATCCTCTTTGGGATCTTTATCTCACTTTAAGGACAACACTCTATATATTACATACATGAAGAAGATAAGCACACTTTTACAAAAGTACTCATATAAAAAATGAAACTATATCATGATGCAACCCGGTTTGCTGTTTCACGTGGGCCGAGCATTTTCGATGTAGAGCGACAAGCCCACGATGCATGCTCATCCAGTTCGAAGTACGCTGACCAACCTGCTGCTGATAAAGTATTGGTCCGGCTGAAATCTCCTAAACGAGAACCTAGATTTGGTTTTGAAGAGGATACGTTGAAGTAGAAAATCATTATGTCGCACTTCCTTAGTTACTACAAAATAGTTTTTGTCTAGACTCAACTTAAATCAGTAAAGGGATCCTACGGTACGTAAAGCTTTGATACCAAGTTGTAAGACCCGATATGCGGTACTGTTTCAGATTTGGACATTTCCGTCCAAACCCGAGGATGAAGTACATACCGGACCCACCGCGACATATGACGAAGCCATATGTCTCGGATTTCAACATGATATCATAACATTCCAACTACAATGATACAACTTCTCATACAATCAGCATACAACTGCCTTAATACAATACATCAGCGGAAGATACATGTCTGAGTACAGACTACAATCAAATGCCTACTGGCAAAGAGAAAAAGCATCGCTTCCATAACCACACGGGCCCATGCCCTCCGCTGGGATCCGCCTAACTAGTTGTCATCGAGTCTCTACGTGAAACGTCTATCACCATAACTGTTGTCGATCAACATCCCTGAAAAGAGTTTGGGGGTAGTATCATGTCAGAACCCTAATTTAGGTTTGTTCTTTTCTAAGCTAGCATTTTTTCATCATGAAAATTTTTGCAAAATAAAAAGAAATGGGGAAGCAAAAAGCCCCAAAATATTTTTTAATAAAAGGCCAGACAAAAATCTTTTTCCAAAACTGATTTGAACTTTCTGAAAAGTCTCATAATGGGCACGATCACATTTCAAGTGAAGTGGGTCCCACTCCATGCTCAAGGAATTTTCAAAAAGTCCAAAATGCCCTTGGAAATTAATTAAATAATGTATTTGCAATTGGAATTTAATAAATAAAATTCCAATAATTCTGAAACCTTGTGAGGGGATTTATATATGTCCTCTAAGCTCACATAAAGGTTTGCAGAATTTTATAAAATGATTTGATTGGGAAATCAAATCAAAACAAACACAACAGAAAACAAATAAAAGAAAAATAAAGGAAAAAGGGCAAAAGCCCACCTGCCTGTAGCCCAACTTAGGGAGGCGGCCCAACCCAAGGGCAAGAGTGTCTTCCTCCCCGAGCTAGGCAGGCAGCTCGCGGCGTGGCGAGCATGCCGGCGTCTCCGTGGCCAGAAGCTTGCCTCCCCTGCCCTATCTCTTCGCCAACGCACGCCCTGGAGTCTCCCTCTCCATTCCCCCCATCTCTGGCCCTTCCTTCTTCCTCCCCGGCGTGAAACCGAGCGGACCCGTAGAACCTAGCCGGAGCACGGCCGTGCGCCATCGTGCCTCCCACGCCGAGCCTTCGTGTCCTTCCTCCTCGCCGGCATCGACTCCATCAAGATGCAGCTCACATTGAGGCCATGGACGCCCGACAACGACGACTGCATCAAGTTTTCACCGACGTTCGCCATCGTCTTCGGCGAGCGACTCCTCCTCTTCCATCCCCTCTCCGGCCCCGCCGTGCCCCTCAACGCGCTCCTGGTGAGCTTTCGGTTGCTCCCCCACACCCCGTCCTCCTCCCCGTAGCCTCTACGACGATCCCGTCGAGGTCAGTGCCCCGGCCGCCGCGGGCTTCGTCGCTGCCGTGGCCCTGGAGCCCCCCGTGACCCCCGCGTGCTCTACGCGATGCGCGCGAGCACGGGGCACGTGCTGGTGCCCTCTGTGGCCCTTCCCGTGGCCTACAACGGGATCCTGGCGAAGCGCCGCCGTGCCCGTGCCGCCGCGGTCAAGCCGCCGGCCAATTAGGGCCTAACCCCCCTGCTAACCCACCCCCTAGCCTATGACACGTGGGCCCAAGGCCATTAACTAGTTTAATTAAATTAAACTAAACCCCACTGTTAACCCAGAGGCACTGTCCATTGGGCCCCCCATGTCAGGGCTGGCCACACGTCATGCTGACGCCAGCATGATGCAGTAATTGTTAAATCATTTAATTAATCCCGAAAAGACAGAAAATATCCAAAACATTGAATTTAAATAACTTTTAAACCGTAACTCAGATTGAAATGATTTTTATATGAAAATTGATCAGAATAAAATTCTCTATCCAAATATCAAACTTTCATCCATGTTTGAGTTGTTTATATTGAGGAACCAGTAGCATTTTGCTATATGGATCATTTGATATAATTCAAATAAATCACTAGTGCTATTCCAACTTAAACCCTTGCTATGCAATGCACTTCAAATGAACTTAAGGAGCACAATACAACTATGAACATCATCATGTCATTCCATATTGTTTGAGCATTGTAATTTTTCAATTGTGTGCTTCACTTCCAGTGCTTCGGTGATTGCATCTTCTCGATAGAGTTGATCTCGGAGACGAGTTCAACCTCACATCAGAAGTACAGTACCTCATGATCGTCAGCAAGGCAAGCACCCCCTCTTTGATCATGTAGATAAAATCCCAGTTCCCTCTCATTCTCGCTTATGCATGTTTAGGATGTCATTATGATACGTTCTACCGCTAGTGGAACCCCTTCTTTTGCATGACCTATCATTTTGTCACAGTAGTAAGCAAACCACAATCCTAGCAGATGTAGGAGTTGGTTGATATCATGTGGCCCCTGCAACTGTTACATCTTATTGCATGCTTAGAGTTTACAATGAGGCTACTTTGTTGTGAGTCGGGATGGTAGTGATCATGTGAGTGATGGTGGTAACGTGTTGGTGAAGTTGACCTAAACAAGGTGAACGATGAGAGGCTGTGTAGGAGTACACAGTGGGTTGTCTCGTTGAACACCGCCTTAAGCCCGAGTTCTTGTGTTGTTATCCAAGACTAAGAGTACGACCACACATTGGGCTCACTGATCCCTCTCGGCCTAGTACCTCACCCCGGACCAAGTCCAGGAGACGCAAGTAGTTCGAGCTATAAACAATCTCAAGCAGGTACATCAAGGAAAGTGGTGGACGTAGGTTGTGGTTGAGTTGAATTAATTGATCATGATCGAGTTGAGCTTGATGGCTTGTCTCGCAATGTTTGAGTCCGTGTCGAAAAAATCTGCCGGATTCCGATTGTGGTCCCAACTCAAATAGGTGACTCCCTAGGACTAGAGATGGAGCTGTAAGTGAAGTGTCGTGGCAACATCCTTGCCGGTACTCGCTTGAAGGGTCCACTCCCAGGCGGTAACTGATGCGTGCGTGTGTGTAGCAGAACACCCCTGCGGGGTTAATGAACTATTCGAATAGCCATGTACGCGGTTATGGACTACTTGGAGACCTTTACTTGATCATAGACAACTTCAATGGTTACACTTAAAACTTGCCAAGATAAGCATGTGACGAGGGGGTGACCCCACGACTCCTATGGATGAGCCTACCTAGTGTACCCTAAGATAGAAGGCCCACAAAGATGCCGCCTAGGTCCGGCCTTAGCCCACTAGTGGCACCGACGTAGGAGTCCGCGAGTCATAAGGAAGGTGAAAACTTGCCGTACGGTACAAGATCAGGGTTAGGAAACCTCCTTTGTAATCCAAGACGGACTCCCCGAGACCTAGCCTAGTATATAAGGGCTAGGAGGGGAGACGCCAAGATCAAGCAATACACCATCTGTAACCCTAGCCTTGTGCGCACTAGCCTTGGCTTCCCTGTAATCGCCATATCCAATCAATAACATCGAGCAGGAACGTATCCTCCTGTTAGCCGAAGATCTATCGTCCAACCTGTGCCTCTCATGACTAACCCAGGGTCCCTGACCGTGGGATTTGCCGGGGTACATCCCCGTCAATTGGCGCCGTCTGTGGGAACTACACAGGTTGGAATCACGATCTCGGCGGTTCTGTCTCCAGCAAGCTACAACTCAAGAGCAAGAACCAGATGCAATCCATCAGAAGAAATCAAGATCACGGCAAGCATCTCTACCGCCCCAGCGAGTTCGCTCGGCCTGTAGCTGTGCCAGGATCAACACTATGGCGGCAACCGAGCCCACCGCCAGTAAAGGAGAACTCGACGACCCAAAAGAAAGGCGCCAGGGTTCTACACCAAGATCCCGGTCGACGAGCTACAGCACGAAGCAGAGGACCCGCCGACCACTCGACGACCCGCCACCACCCAGGCACCCGCTGCACAACAAGACACCGACTCCGAGCTCGAGATCAGCGATTGTCAAAATCATCGCCAAAGAAGAAGGAATTGACGACCTAGAAGACAGCCGCGAGGATTCTACGAGGAGACCCCACTCGACGAGTCGCACTACATAGCTACGCGCTCGCCGACCACTCGACGACCCGCCGCACGAACAGTTGTCGCCCGCCAGGACAGCGACTCTGAGACTCAGAACGGCGAATACTACGACCCAGATCGAAGACCAGACGAATTTTCCAACCTTATCAAGAACCATAATGTGAGCGCGGGGATCGAAATCGATCCACGAGTCCACGAGCACCCCGCGGATCACGCGCTGTTTTTCCAAATCTCAAGGAAGAAACGACACGCCGGATCCAGCAAACTCACGGTCAGGGAGCAGCTAGAAGGACCCTGCACGATCCACTGCTTCAAAGACGACCGTGGATACATCAGATCGAGTCACAATCTGGGAGACTACCGCCTGTTCAACGAACTCGCCGACAGCCTCAAGGAAGAAAACCAGCGAGAAGCCAAACACACCCGACGAACCGAGCAGTCGCTGACTCCAAGTCCCGAAAGACGCTCCAACCCGACTCAAGGACAGGTGTACACGATCCAGGAAGGCAGGGTATCACAAGCCCAAAAGGATGCCTACACCCTGCAGGCCAGAGCAGCCGAGAACCTAAACACAGTCGAAGTCTACCAGTTACACGACGCAGATACCAGCATCACGTTCGACCGGCAGTCCCAAGGCCGGGGCACACGCCCCTGGTACTCGACACTCAAATCGGAGGGTACGACATGGATATAATCTTCATGAATGGAGGCAGCAGCATGAACATAATCTTCGTCAGCACCCTACACAAGATGTTGATCCCACGATCAGTACGGAGTAGTACCAGGAGAAGCGGCCACTTCCCTTGGAGTAATCGAGCTCGAAGTTGTCTTTGGCAGCAGACGCTATTTAGCAAGACACACCCTCGAGTTCAAAGTACTCGATTGGCAGTCACAGTACCACGCCATACAGGGGCGTCCAGCATTTGCGCAATTCATGGCGATTCCGCACTACGCCTACCTCAAAATCAAGATGCCAGGATCCTCGGGCGTAATCACAGTCAACGGAAGCTTCACCAAATCAGACCAATGTGACCGCGATTTCCACAAAGTGTCCGACACCTTCGGAGCTGAGCAAGAGCTCACAGAAATAGCCATGGCGACAGACAAAAGTATCTTCCCACTAGCAAGTCGAAGCGAGTCAAAAGAATACGGGTGCGACTTCAGGATCGACAGCGACACGGTCACACACCAAGTGCACCCGACGGACCCAGAAAAAACAGTCCGCGTGTACGGCCAGCTCCCGGAAGATCAAGCGACTGCCCTCATCGCTTTCCTCCGTGAAGAATGGTAAATCTTTGCCTGGTGCCCAGCCGACATGCCAAGAGTACCGCGCGAGTTCGCGGAACACGCGCTGCGTATCAAGACAAACACCAAGCAAGTGAAGCAAGCACTGCAACGTCTCAGAACCCAAACGCAGAGAAATCGGGGAGGAAGCAACCGATTACTCGACGCCCAATTCATCCGAGAGACGAAGAAAGCCACTTGGGTCGCCAACCCTGTGCCGGTCCCCAAGAAAGACACAGACGTGCTACGAATTTGCGTCGACTACGGGCCAGTCAACAAACACTGCCCAAAGGATCATTTTCCCCTGCCAAGAATCGATCTGATAATCGACTCGACAGCAGGATGCGATCTACTATCGTTCCTCGACGCCTACTCAGGATACAATCAGATCAGGATGAAGGAAGAAGACGAAGAGCATACATCATTCATCACCCCCTACGGCGTATTTTGCTATAGGACAATGCCCTTCGGACTCAAGAACGTCGGTGCCACATACCAACGGATGATGCTAGCCTGCTTGAAAGAGAAAATCGGAAGAAAAGTGCAGGTCTATGTGGACGACATCGTCATCAAAACTTACAGTGCAAACACGCTACTCGACGACCTACGCGAGACCTTCGCAACACTCAACAAGTACAGAATCAAGCTCAACCCGAAGAAGTGCGCATTTGGCGTCCCAGCCGGGAAGTTTCTCGGGTATATGGTCTCCTCTCGAGAAATTGAAGCGAACCCGAAGAAAGTTTAGGAAATCGCCAAGATGCAGGAGCCAACCGACATCAGACGCGTGCAGCAGCTCACCGGAAGACTCGCAGCCTTAAGCCGTTTCATCAGCAGACTGGGAGAACGCACACTGCCATTCTACCAGCTGCTCAGAAAAGCGAAAAAATTCGAGTGGACCGACGAAGCCCGCAAAGCATTTGCGCACCTAAAGCAGACACTCTCGACCCCACCAATCTTGGCAGTGCCCAAAGAACGAGAAAAACTGTACCTCTATGTGGCAGCACGCAACAGCGAGGTAAGCACATCACTCGTCGTCGAGCGTATGGAAGAAGGCAAGGTCCATAGCATACAAAGACCGATCTACTACCTCAGCATGCTCATGACAAAATCCCAGTAGCGGTACCCGCACTACCATAAGCTACTACTGGCCATCATCACGACCTCGAGAAAGGTGTTGCACTACTTTGACGAACACCCTATCACAATCGTGAGCAGCGCACCACTCGCGGGCATCCTCAACAACCCCGGAGCGACTGGGCGAGTCGCCGAGTGGAACATTGAGCTCAGCCCGCGGGACCTGCAGTTCAAGCACCCAACAGCAATCAAGGCCCAAGTCCTCCCAGATTTTGTAGTCAAGTGGACAGAGGTCCAAACAACAGGCCCCCCGGACCTATCGAACTCATGGACAAAGTTTTTCGATGGGTCTAAAAGACAGCAGGGAGCCGGAGCAGGAGTCGTTCTGGTCTCCCACAAAGGAACGAAGCTCAAATACGTCCTACAGATCAACTTCAGCCACGCCTCCAACAACGAAGCCGAATACGAGGCACTGCTCTATGGCATGTGCATGGCCAAGACATGCGGTGCCACTCGCCTTGTAATCTACGGAGACTCCAACCTCGTCGTCCAGCAGGGGATGAAAGACTGCAATGCAGTAGCCGAGAACATGGCGGCCTCGTAATCTACGGAGACTCCAAACTCATGCACTTATTATCCGTAACTCTCAATCTAATAAGGAGGTTCACAAAGATACAAGTACCCTGAGGAGGAGTGTATGGGGGTTTGGTTATCCTTGCGCATCCTCGACTCATGGTACGTGAGTGTACTCTAATATTCGATCCCTCCAAAGATTAGTGATCCATCTAGTAGCTAGAGTTCTCAAATGGTTTTGGAGGTTTTGAAAATAAACACGGATTGCCCAAAATATGACATATATCACTAATAGGCTAGAGCTCTTGACACCAAAAGTTCAAACATTACTCACAACAATGCCTCAAAACTATTGCAAGTTACTACTAGAATTAAATAGCAACCTCAATTACCTACTTCCAAGACAAGACACAACTCAGTGCAACAACCAACTCTCTTTAACAAGATAAACATGAAAACTAAAAAGAGTTCCAGCAACAGACTAAACAAAAGCCAAGGCTCTTGCTAAAGACAAACTAAGACTAAAACTAAACATGGCAGTAGCTATGAAAAGATAAAGAACACACAACAGCGAAAAGATAGGCAGGAAAAATCCTATGATGTGTTCTAGATTTTGAAAGTGGAGCGTTTTTCTCTCCCACACAAAGTAAGAAGGGATCTAACTTGTTATGAACAGCAAGCAAATCTAAAGAAAACTAAAAACAAAACCTAAGAGCGAGACGCTCCAAGCATAGCACATAACGCATGAAGTGAGAAAAATATAGTGAGACGAAGGAAGAACTGATGATTGTCGATGGAGAAGGGGATGCACGGGGGCATCCCCAAGCTTAGACGGTTGAGTCTCCTAGAATATTTATTGGGGATGCATGGGGGCATCCCCAAGCTTGAGCGCTTGACACTCCTTGATCTTCTTTCATCATCTTCCATCGCACACTTGAAAACTCCCTTCATACATAACTCATCATAAGCTAATTAGAGAGGTTAGTACCCTTAATAAAATAATTTTTCCCCACTGGATATAAAGATATTATTGAAGAGATACTTTTTCTCAAGAGTTCCAAAAAGTTTTTGCAAAGAAAAAGCAAGCTTAAGGTTTGCAAAAGTTAGGAGAGACAAAACGTGGCAGAATCTGTGAAAAACAGAACAGCAGGTAGTAAAGAATTTTTTAGCGGTACTTCTGCAACTCAAATAAAAAAACTTTCAAAAGGACAGAATCTGTTTCACAATTGTATAGAGCACGCTTTCAAAAAAATTCAGATCAAAAAGATGATCTGGTGATTTGATTCGAATTTTTCTGTCAAAGGACAGAATCTGTTTTCTGGACAGCATGTCACAACTTTTGCTTCCCTTACCATAAGAGACTATAACTTGGCACAAAGCTGAAAAATAAAGATACAATGATGTTGCTACAGTAGTAACAAACATCAAGACACAACAAAAGCAAAAAGAAAAACCTAAATTCGTTGCGGGCTGCCTCCCGAAAGAACTTTCTTTTATGTCTTTAAGCTAGGCATTATGCAAAAGAAGAATCAAGTTTTATCAATAGAAAGAGAATAACTAGCCCGTGTAACGGACTCAAAAGGTAACTTGATTTTCTTTCTAGGGAAGTATTCCATCCCCTTTTTGAATGGGAATTGGAATTTTATATTCCCGTCTTTCATGTCAATAACCGCACCAACGGTGCGAAGAAAAGGACGTCCCAAAATAATTGGACACAAAGGTGCACACTCTATATCCATAACAATAAAATCAACGGGAACATAGTTTTCATTGACAATGATAAGAACATCATCGATCTTCCCCAAAGGTTTCTTTATGGAAGAATCAACAAGACGAACACCAAAAGAACAAGGCTCAAAGGGATTTAATTCAAACATATCAAATATTCTTTTGGGCATAACGGACGTACTAGCTCCAACATCACATAAAGCATAGCAAGAGAAGTTATTTAATTTAATTTTGATCATAGGTTCCCAACCATCCTCTAGCTTCCTAGGTATGGAGGCTTCTACTCTAAGCTTCTCCTCCCTAGCTTTGATGAGAGCATTTGTGATATGCTCCGTGAAGGCACGATTAAGTGTGCTAGTGTGGGGGTCTCTAGACATTTTGTGTAGCAAGCTAATAACTTCTGAGAGGGTGCAACTATCAAAATCAATATCACTACTATCAAAGGTGGTAGTAGTGTCATCTAGGCTCACTTGTTTGAAACCCTCTATGTTCATAGGAGTTTCTTCATCTTTGGTTGAGGTATTAGCATCACCATTAATAGGTCCAATGGGACTAGGAGTGCATTGGGTGCTAATAGTTTGGGTGTCCTCAACAATTTGGATAGTGGCAACTGTGTGGTGTGTAGGAAGGCTCTTAATTCTATCCTCTTCCTCTTTTTCTCTAGCCCACCTTTCTTTAAGTTTAGCCATCATCCTAATATTTTCATTAATTTGTAATTGGATAGCATTAATAGGAGTGGCCTTATTCTCCGGAAGGGGAGAGGTTCTTATTTTAAGCATCTCAATATGAAGGGCTAATCTTTCTACCTTCAAAGACATATTATCTAATTTAGATAATTTCTCCTCTACATTTTTGTTGAAGGCTTTTTGGGTAGTGATAAAGTCTCTAAGCATGTTTTCCAATTCAGAAGAGGGATTCTTGTTGCTAGGGTAGGTGTTGTTGTTCTCATAGTTGGATGGAAACGGTCTAGGATTGCTAGAAAAATTACCCCTATAAGCATTGTTGTTGATGTTGTTTCTAGCAATAAAGTTCACATCTACTTGTTCTTGGGAAACCAAATAATTTAAAGGGACGTCATGAGGATCAATAGAGGGTTACTTGGTAAGTAGAGACATAATTAAGTCAACTTTCTCATTGAGGGAGGTAAGTTCCTCGACAGAGTTTGCCTTCCTACCTGTTGGAGCGCGTTCGGTGTGCCATTCGGAATAATTGGTCATCATCTCATCAAGAAGCTTCGTGGCAGCACCAAGTGTAGTTGACATAAAGGTTCCTCCCGCGGCCGAATCTAACAGGTTCCGCGAGGTAAAGTTCAAGCCTGCATAAAACGTCTGCATAACCATCCAAGTAGTCAAACCATGTGTAGGGAATTTCTTAACAAGAGATTTCATTTGTTCCCAAGCTTGGGCAACGTGTTCATTATCCAATTTCTTAAAATTCATAATGTTACTCCTTAATTGGATAATTTTAGCAGGTGGGTAGTACTTCCCTATAAAAGCATCTTTGCACTTATCCCAAGAATCTATGCTATTCCTAGGCAAAGATTGAAACCAGATTTTAGCGTCTCCCCTTAAAGAGAAAGGAAAGAGCTTGAGCTTAACAATATCACCTTCTACTTCTTTATACTTTTGCATATCACATAATTCAACAAAATTATTCAAGTGTAAAGCAGCATCATCTCCAGCACCAGAGAATTGATCTCTCATAACAAGGTTTAGCAAGGCAGGTTTAATTTCATAAGAGGTAGCTGAAGTGGTAGGTGTGGCAATGGGGGTGCAGATAAAGTCTTGGTTGTTGTGACTAGTGAAGTCACACAACTTGGTGTTTTCAGTGGAACCCATAGCAGCAGCAAGTGTGGCAGATTTTTTTTTGTGATTTTTGATAAAAGACACAAAGAAAAAAACTGAAAGGTAAACTAACAAGACTAAAAAAACAAAGGTAAAGGGTAGTGTGCTACTCCCCTATCTTAGCACTCGGAGTCCCCGGCAACGGCGCCAGAAATTTTCTTTGATGACGTGAGAGTTGACGGGTGTAGTCTTCTCGCCCTTCGTTGGTGAGCCCAAAGTGGAAGGCGTGATGCAGCACGACAGCAAATTTCCCTCAGTAAAGATACCAAGGTTTGTCTCTAGTAGGACTCCAGAGATGATAAGTAGGTGTCAGCGGCGCTACTGACGCGGACTTGCAGACAGACACAAATAACTTTGTTCCCAACGAAGTTCAGAGAGGTTGTCAATCTCTCCGGTCTTGTTGTTCACAAAGGATCAAACACAAAGGATAATGATAGCAACTGAAAGTAAAAGCAGAAAAGTAAATGAGCGTGAAAACAGTAATGAGGATATGGACTGGGATACGTGATGTTCACTAGTGATGTCTCTCTCCCAAAAGACGATAAAACTGCTATGCGAGGTAAAAAAATTACAGAAGGGCAATTGACAGGATTATGAAGGCACCGCAATGCTAATTATGCTACAAAAGAAAGGAAGGGGCTCAAAAGCACGGGCAGTATGCCAAAATAAGTAGACCGAAATCTAACTGCATCTACTACTAATCATCCACCTTGAGATATCTATCCAGAACATCTCGCTGGTATTAAGTTGCGAGCCCCACCCAAAGTGTAAACCCAAAGCAACAGACAACTGCATTAAAAAGCACTTTGCGTAAAGTAAACAATCCTTGCAACCGCGGTTACAAGCACCGTTGTTTTCCCCCTTGTGGCAACAACACATCCCCTAGACTCATGTTTCTGTCAATCAAGCGTGTCATCGGGGGGCATGAACCCACAATCGAGCATAACGTTCCCTCTTGGGGTTACTTCCTACTACTTTGCCAAAGCAATAAACAACAACGAAGAACATGCAAGAATTACTTAGGAACAAAAATATAAGAGATAAAAACCAAATATATTACTCAATCACAATCTGAACATAATCTCATAATCCATCAGATCCCATCAAACTCAGCATATAAATAGCAGAAAGATTACAAAAGTGCCTCGATCATGCAGGGAAGCTCACGAAGTCTAAACCATGAAGAAGAAAGAGGGGAGGAGAACATCACATAGCTACTGATCACGGACCCATGGTCCAAGGAAAACTACTCACGAGACATCCGGGGAGCATCCATGGTGGAGAGGAGACTTCCGGAGGTCAATCCTTCCTCCGGCAGGGTGCCGGGAAGAGGTCTTCTGGTGCTCCCGATCTCGGAAGCTCGGCGGCGGCGGAACAGAGGCGAGATCGCAAAAAAGTGTTCTCTTTTCCGAAGTTTCCCGTGACGGAGAATATATAGGCGAAGGGTGGCAGCTAGAGGTGGACCACGGGCCCGAGGCGCCCCCTGGCGCGGCCAGGGGTGGGGCCTGGCCGGGTGGCCGCCTTGTCCCCCCTGGCTCCCCACTGGCCCCACTCGGGCTCTTCGCGAAGCTTCCTGTAAGCTGATTTTTCCTATATTTTTCCCGGAATTTTTGTGGCACTTTTTATATGGGGGAAAACTTAAATAGAAAAACAGCAGAAAACGGGAACTGGCACCGTGGTGCACTGAGTTAGTAGGTTAGTCCAAATATGATCAAAAGTGTATGAAAGTGTATCTAGATCATATCAATATCACACAAAACATGCATGGAGCAAGCAGAAATTATAGATACGTTTTGGACGTATCAGGTGCCCCGGCACACTGCCGGAAGGAGGAATCCCCTCTGGGAGACCATCAATCGCCATGGACGCCTCCCGGATGTTCCGTGAGTAGTCCCCCTTGCACCATAGGTCCGTGACTAGTAGCTATGTGATGTACTCTTCCCCTCTTTGTGCCTCCACTTTCGAGATCTCGTGAGCTGCCTCACATGATCGAGGAACTTTTGTAATTTTCTATGTTGCTATGCTGAGTTTGCTGGGATCTGATGGACTATGAGATTATGTTCAGATTGTGATGAGTAATATATTTGGTTCTCTTTTATATTTGTGTTATTTAGTAAATTCTTGCATGTTCTCCGTTCCCGTATTTTACTTTGGCCAAGTGATTTGTTGGAACTCCAAGAGGGAGCGTTATGCTTGATTGTGGGTTCAGCCCCTTGATGTCTATCTTGAGTGACAGAAACATGAGACTAGGGGATGTGCTGTTGACACCGGTTATAAAACAATGATGCTTGTACTTGCAGGCGCAAGGATTGTTTACTTTACGCATGGTTCTTTTAATGCAGTTGTCTGTTGCTTTGAGTTTACACTTTGGGTGGGATTCACAACTTCATACCAGCGAGATGTTCTGGATAGATATCTCTAGGTGGATGATTTGTAGTAGATGCAGATGGATTTCAGTCTACTTACCTTTGCGTACTGCCCATTAGTTTTGAGCCTCTTCCTTTCTTTTGTAGCATAGTTAGCATTGCGGTGCGTTTATAATCCTGTCAATTGCCCATCTTTGATTTGTTTACCTCGCTAGCACTTTTATCGTCTTTTGGGAGAGAGACATCACTAGTGAACATCGCGGGACCCCGGTCCATATTCACATCATTGTTTACACTTTCAATTTACTTTCAGTTCTTACTTTTAGTTGCCACTATTATTATCTCTTGCGTTGATCCTTTGTAAACAGCAAGGCTGGAGGAATTGACAACTCCTCTGTACTCGTTGGGAGCAAAGTTATTTGCTGTGTGTGCAGGTCCAGGCGAAGTTAGCAACCACGGCGCCACTGTTCACTTTATCACCTTCTTGTATCTCTACGAGTCCTACGGGAGACAAACCCTATCTTCTACATAGGGGAAATTCTACTGCTACGCTACATCTCACCTTCCACTTGGGGTAACCAACGAGGAGCAAGAGAAGTATCTTCCTTGCTAGCATCAAGCAATTTCTGGCGCCGTTGCCGGGGACTCCAGTCTACAAGATAGGGGAGTTGCACACTATCTTTTATCTTTTCTTTTTAGTCTTGTTAGTTTACCTTTCCATTTTTATCTTCGTGTCCTTTATAAAAAAAATATATAGTATGTCTAGTTCCTTACTTGCCAATCAATGTCTGACTTCTTTGAAACCAGATCTTATTGGCATGCAGGATAGACTTATGGAAACAAATACATCAGTTGTATGATTATGCTAGAAACTTCTTCTTAATATATAATATATCTTTCTGCATGGATGAATCTTGTTGCTTTATGAGGCATAAACACCTTGCCTTCCAATGTGAGTACAATGATGATGAAACCTTAGCTTCTTATGCTAAGAAGAATTATGATTTTTATGATGCAGAGAAAATAGAAGAATTGCTTATAAGGGTCCCTATGAAATTACTTCTCTTCTTAAAAATATTGATGATGCCCCTTACAAATCTGAGAGTCTTTCTATACTTAACTATTGTTTGGAATTACTATGAAAATTATTATATTACTGATCATCTTGAGAGAATATCTCCCCCAAAGGAAGTGACTAATGATTTGCATGACTCTATGGAAGAAGAAATTGCTGAACCTGAAAGCTCCTTGGATGAAAAAGAGGAGGAGAGTGACGAACAAAAGGAGGAAGAATGGAGCCATACACATCTACCTTCTAATGAGAGTAACTCTTTGACTCTTACCTTATATGAGTGTTATGATCCCATGGATTCTTTTGAAATATCCCTTTTTGATGAAGTTGATGCCTTCTATGCTTATGGTTGTGATGCCACTATGGATGATGCTTACGGAGATGAACTTGCTATAGTTCCTCATGTTAAGCATGAAATTGTTGTTATTTCACCCACACTTGATTTTCCTATTATCCTTTTGAAATCTCCAAATCATATTCCGAATAATTTTCCTGTTATCAAAGCTCAATGCGATGGGTTGCATTTATCTTATGATCCTAAAAACCGTGTTGAAAACAATACACGTGTGCTTGTAGGTCATGAACAATATGATTTATGTGATAGTTATATTCTTGATGTTGTTCATGATGCTACTAAAAATTACTTTGAGAGAGGAAAGTTTGGTTATAGAAACTTCCATATTACAAAAACACCTCTCTCTAAGTTGAAACTTTTGAAGTTGTTCTTGTTCCACCTTCTATGCATGTCACTTTGTGCTTCATTGATTTATTTTCTTACAAGATTCCTATGCACAGGAAGTGGGTTAGGCTTAAATGTGTTTCATATTTTCTTCTTAATGCTCTCTTTTGCTTCAAGATTGTTATTCTTGTGAGATCATCTTCTATAATATTTATGCCTAGCTTAAAGGCGTAAAAGAAAGCGCTTGTTGGGAGGCAACCCAAGATTTTTTTCTTCTTTTTTTAGTGGTCTTGATGATTGTTACTACTGTAGAAACATCATTTTATCTTTATATTTCAATCTTTGTGCCAATTATAGCCTCATATGACAAGGGAAGTGAAAGTTGTGACATGTTGTCCAGAAAACAGATTCTGTCCTCGTGACGGAAAAAATCGTAGAAAATTTCCAGTTCATCTTTTTGAGCGGAAATTTTTACACAGCATGCTCTATACAATCATCGAACTTCCGTATGTTCTGAGTTTTTTTATTTGAGTTGCAGAAGTATCCTAAAAAATTATTTACTACCTACTGTTCTGTTTTTCACAGATTCTGCCACGTTTTGTCTCTTCTAACTTTTGCAAACCTTAAGCTTGTTTTTTCTTTGCAAAAACTTTTTGGCAATCTTAATAAACAGTAACTCTTCAAGAATATCTTTATTTTTAGTAGAGGAAAATTATTTTAATTGGGTACTAACCTCTCTAATCAGTTTACAATGAGTTATGTATGAAGGGAGTTTTCAAGTGTGCGATGGAAGATGATGAAAGAAGATCCTGGAGTGTCAAACTCTCAAGCTTTGGGATGCCCATGTGCACCCCCAATAAATATTCAAGGAGACTCAAGCGTGTAAGCTTGGGGATGCCCCTGTGCATCCCCTTCTTCATCAACAATTATCAGTTCGTCCCTCGTTGCACTATATTTTTATCACTTCATGCGTTATGTGCTATGCTTGGAGCATCTCGCTCTTTACTTTTCTTAGGTTTGTTTTTTCTTTGTTTGATATTCATAAAAAGTTAGACCCCAGCTTTCTTTTGTATGGGAGAGAAACACGCTCCGCTTGAACTAGAACTCCTCATAGGATTTGCATGCTTATTCTCTTAGCTGTGAGTTGTTCTTTTTCTTTTCTTAGCTGCTGCCCTGTTTAGTTTTTATGCTTTAGTTTTCTTCTAGAGATTTTGTCTTGTCTTAGGTTGAACTTTCTATAGGTTGCATGTTTTATCTTGTTAGAGTGTTTTCCTGTTGCACTGAGTTTTGTGTCTTGACTAGAAAGTAGGTAGTTGAAGTTGCTATTCTCTTTGTAGTAGTAACTTGCAATAGTTTTGAGGTATTGACTAGAGAAATGTTTGAACTTTTGGTGTCAAGAGCTCGATCCTATTAGTGATAGATGTCGTATTTTGGGAAATCCAAGTTTATTTTCAAAAACCAAAACCCCTGTTGAGAACTCTAGCTACTAGATGGATCACTAACCTCTGGAGGGTTCGAATATTAAAGTACACTCACATACCATGAGTCGAGGATGCGCAAGGATAACCAAACCCCCATACACTCCTCCTCGGGGTACTTGTCTCTTTGAGAACCTCCATATTAGATTGAGAGTTACCGATAATAAGTGCATGAGTTCTTTGGACTAATGTGAGTATTCGAAAGTTGACACTTCCACATTCCCATATTTTGCTAGCCTCTCCTGTGTCGTGCATTGCCTCCTTCTTACTCCTTGAGTTGAAGTCCACCTTCGCCGGTACATCCAAACCCTTGGCATGATACGCTCTGTCATCATAAACCTCCTGATATCTTTCCTCAAAACAACCACCATATCTACCTATCAAGGCATTTCCATATCCTTTCCGAGATACATTTCCATGCAACATCAATCTTCTCATGACTTGATCTTTATGTCATACATGCCACTTGCTTGATCGATGAGCCGCATGCTAGTTGGGCCTTTCCCTAATCATTGCTACATTACGCGCTAGTATCATTGCATATCCTGCTACCTTGGCAGAGTCATACATGTGAATCATGATAGTTACATTTTCTTTATGTGAGTACCTTTGTAAAGTGTGAAATATCTCCTATATTCTTGTAAAATATAGAGTGTTGCCCCTAAAGTGAGGAAAATATCCCAAAGAGGACAAAATTAAAAGATCCCAAAGAGGACAAATGCGAGAAATTGAAAAATCCATTGAGGCCACCAAAAAATACAAAAAAATAGAAAAAAGAGAAAAAGAAAAATAAAAAGAGAGAAGGGGGCACACTACTATTCCTTTTGAGAGATCCACACTAGTACTTCATCCTCTATCCCTTGTATTCCATAGAGATTATCATACATGCATATAGATATGTGGGGACCCATCACACTATAAAACTTGGCTTGTATATTCCAATGATGAGCCTCCTCAAAAGAGCTCTAGGTCTTCTTGAGCAAGCAAGTTGAATGCACTCCCACTAGTTCCCTTGGAGATATTTTATCTCACATGTGCATCCGTTGGATGGCAATCCCTACTCCTCACATCATCTCTATCATATGGCCTTCTCTCGCCTATGATTTTCCTCATTGATGTGAGCCTTTCACACCTTTTTTGTCTTCCTCCTCCTCCTTCTTTCTGTTTCGCCTTTTAGGTGTCAACTTTCTTGCTCACGCTCATCCATTGCATGAGTGCTCAAAATATCGAAAGGGAGTGGATCAAATTGACTTGTACCTGACTAGTCGTCTGGGGATGAGTCCAGATAAGAATCCAAAGGAGACTAAGTGTGAAACTTTGGTAGGTAGTGGTTCTCAACAATTATTTTATATCTCGTATTCCCTATCCCCTTTCATGCACGCAAACACCATCTGGAGACATTCGAGTCACGGACAGCGAGAGCTCTTGCACCTTTTGTTCTTTTGTAACTTGTGTCAATGCTAATATAGACTCTTGCTTGTTAAGACTTGAATTTAATTGCATGCTTTGATTGCTTTACTTAAAATTCTTTATATGGTTGTGTGGCATGTCACCACAGAAATTATGCTTGTTATCATTTACCTACTACGGGACGAGCAGGAATTAAGCTTGGGGATGTTGATACGTCCCAAATGTATCTACAATTTCCGCTTGCTCCATGCATGTTTTGTGTGACTTTGCCATGTTTTTCTTGAACTTTCATACATTTTTTTGTCATATTTGGACTAACGTATTAACTCAGTGCACCCAGTTGCCAATTCCTGTTTTTCTGCTATTTTTGTATTTCAGGTTTTCCGGCCATTAAAAGTGCCTAATAAATCCCAGAAATATATATTAAAAATCAGCGTCACGGAAGCTTTAGGATTAAACAAGATATGGAAGGAGGGCCACCACCGGCGGCCTGGGAGGGTCCCTCTCGGTGCCCCCCTTCGTGTATATTTACCCCCCGTGACGGAAACCCCTAAGATCGATCTACTATTCCCGTTCTCCTCTCTGTTCCGCCGCCACCGCTGTTTAAAGATTGGGGTTGCCAGGAGCAGCTGCCCCGGCACACTGCCGGAAGGAGGAATCCCGTCCGGGAGACCATCCATCGCCATGGACGCCTCCTGGATGTGCCATGAGTAGTCCCCCTTGGACCATGGTTCCAGGACTAGTAGCTATGTGATGTACTCCTCCCCTCTTTGTGCTTCCACTTTCGAGACCTCGTGAGCTGCCTCACATGATCGAGGAACTTTTGTAGTTTTCTATGTTGCTATGCTGAGTTTGCTGGGATCTGATGGATTATGAGATTATGTTCAGATTGTGATGAGTAATATATTTGGTTCTCTTTTATATTTGTGTTCTTTAGTAAATTCTTTCATGTTCTCCGTTGCCATATTTTACTTTGGCCAAGTGATTTGTTGCAACTCCAAGAGGGAGCGTTATGTTTGATTGTGGGTTGAACCCCTTGATGTCTAGCTTGAGTGACAGAAACATGAGACTAGGGGATGTGATGTTGCCACCAAGGATAAAACAACGGTGCTTGTACTTGTGGGTGCAAGGATTGTTTACTATACGCATTGTTCTTTTAATGCAGTTGTATGTTGCTTTGAGTTTACACTTTGGGTGGGATTCGCAAATTAATACCAGCGAGATGTTCTGGATAGATATCTCAAGGTGGATGATTCGTAGTAGATGCAGATGGATTTCGGTCTACATACCTTGGCGTACTGCCCATTTCTTTTGAGCCTCTTCCTTTCTTTTGTAGCATAGTTAGCATTGTGATGCGTTTATAATCCTGTCAATTGCCCAGCTGTGATTTATTTACCTCGCTAGCACTTTTATCGTCTTTTGGGAGAGAGACATCACTAGTGAACATCACGAGACCCTGGTCCATATTCACATCATTTTTTACACTTTCAATTGACTTTCAGTTCTTACTTTCAGTTGCCACTATTATTACCTCTTGCGTTGATCCTTTGTAAACAGCAAGGCCAGAGGAATTGACAACTCCTCTGTACTCGTTGGGAGAAAAGTTATTTGTTGTGTGTGCAGGTCCAGGCGAATTTAGCAACCTCGGCGCCACTGTTCACTTTACCACCTTCTTGTATCTCTGCGAGTCCTATTGGAGACAAACTCTATCCTCTACATAGGGGAAATTCTGCTGCTACGCTACATCTCACTTTCCACTTGGGGTAACCAACAAGGAGCGAGAGGAGTATCTTCCTTGCTATCATCACATGTTGATAAGTCGGGTTCTGAAGGTGTAGTCGATCGCAAACTCGCATCGTATCGGAAAGTATCCGCGGAAGCACATAAGAAGTAAACACTATAAAGCAATCAACGGACATGGATCTATTACTAAGAAGAAACACAAGAGAGCAATGAACAAACAAGCATGGTCAAGTATGATGCATGTCATTTTAATATGATGGCATGAATATAACAATAAACAAGGTTAACGAAGCTCGGGTGGCAAGTGTGCAATGATCCCGACAACCTTCTTATGCATTATGTAGGTGAAAAACGGATCAGAAGGATCCTTATGTTATAATTGCTACAATACATGATCATGACATACGCAAAGGAATAGCACATGGAACGAAAAAGAATTTCCCACACTTGAGAATAAACCTCGAGGCGGGATTCCCTAAAATAAATATATGCAAATGACATGGAATGGTATGATGCAACTAATGCAATATATAGCAAGCAATGAAATAAATGCAAGACTACGCTACCGGCAATCTATGGTGAACGGAGGAACTACGATGCTCGAAACACGGGAAACTAAATGGAAGAATCACACCACGTGCAACCTACGAGGGGTTATGTGCAAAATGCACCATCACCAAAATAATGCTAGCTCAAATGGAAGTGTGAACAACACCATCTTTTTCCTCATATTTTTCTAGCCCAAAAACATGTATGACATGATTAAAATGGAGATAGGATGCACATGTTACTAATAATGCAAAAAAGGCAGATTCAATAAATCAGGTATAATAAAATGGAGGGAAACCTCCACTGGGCTGGCTTCGGCCCAAATGTCCCAAGTCCCTCGCGGACCTGCCTAAATGGCACCCACGGGCAAGAGTTAGCAGTCGGCGGAGCCCATCATGCTGCAAAAGAAAAGAGAAAAGGGGCAAAATTGATTCCAAGTGGTTTCGATACCCTGAACTCTTAGATAGAACCACTCGTGCGGAACCACTGGGATAGCTAGTCAGTTTTGAAAGAATTCGAACAGCTTCTGAATATCTACCATATCTCGGCGAGACTGAAACTGAATAAAACGATCACCTAAAGAACTAACAGAAGAAAAACATGGCAAAAGGAGGCACCTTGCGCCGGCTAGGAATTGAACTAGGTACCTCCTGATTACACCCAAGCGCCCACAACAATGGGCTAGCAGTAGCTTCTCGACAAAAAAAGGAGTCTAACAGAAAAATAGCTAACCAGTGCGGCTATATGAAACTGAAGAAATAGCACTGCAAAAGATAGGAGGAAAAGGATGCGCCTTGTGATTGTGGAGGGATCCGATCACGGAGCCTCTCGGATGAGACTACGGCGCATCTACCACTGTGCTACTACTACGGATCGTAACATGCGGCCAATTGCAATGAAAAAAGAGAAGACATGCATTGCTAACTCGACAAAATCAAACCTGAAGATTTTTGCATGCGAACCTATCAAAACAGAACGAGTGCGGAACTACAATGATGTTCTACACTCCACGCATAAGGAGGCCAAGGCTTGAGCTGGAGCAGGGATTGGACACGCGCGCGCTGGGACGGACGTGCTCGAGGCACGTACTGGCCGAGGCGAACACGGCGACGAGGAACAGAGCTAGGCACGCGGGCGAGCACGGGAAAAGCACGGCCACGGCAACGATCGGAACCAGGGGAACCGGCCTACTCTTCTACACGAAGAGAGGAAAATGGAAGGAGGAGAAAGGGGTTCACAAGGGGGACACGGCGACAGAGACGAACGCCGGCTCGGGAAGTTCGCGGGCTCGATAGCACTATCCCCGGGGAGGACAACGAAGATGCGGGAGGACGGGGCGAAGCAGAGGGCGACAGGCTCGCTGATGAGGAGGAAGAACATGGCCTCGACATGGACGAACCCTGCATACTTCGGGGCGACGATCGGGCCCTAAACATCACATAATTTTGGAGCTTGAGATCCCTGTCCAAGGTGTCAACAGGAGAGGAAAAACAAGAGAGTGGAGAGGAGTGTTGGGATGGAGAAGGGGATTCTAGGGTTCGCGAGGAGGGGGCGAGAGGGGGCTTAAAAGGGGGCGCCGTGGGTGGCTACCGGGAGAGCTCCACGCTGGCCTCCTCTCCTCTTCTTTTTGTCGAGGCAGAAAAAGGTGAGAGGGGAGCAAAGGAAGAGGAGGATGACATGTGGGTCCTGGGAAAGTGGGCTGGGGTGGGGAGGATATTGGGCTGGGCTGAGGAAATAAAAAGGAGAGAGGTCCAACTGGCTCTCCACAATTTTCCTACATTTAATCATTTAATTATAGAGAGCAAGAGAAATTCAATAAAAGAAAAAGAAGAGGACATATAAAATCATACAACAATATGATTATGAATCCTAAGCAATTATCAGATTGTTATTAAAAGAAATGGGTCCAAAATATTTAAGTAATTCACAGGGCATTTAAATCAATTTAAATGCTAGTTGAACTACAACCCAATTTTGTGGACATGAACAAATCATGGATTTTCGCACAAGCCTTTATCATGGCAAAACATGATGATTCCCAAAATATCTTGCTTAGGGTAGAAAAATGGAGGCTTGGAAAAATTGAAAAAGGACAGAAAAGGGAGAAAAGAGAGAATTCAAAATAATCCCTTTACATGACATGAAAAATGATTTGGCATTTTTCTGTCACATGAATTATAGCAAAGAATAAATGTGAAAATTCATCCCCAATGGGAAAAAAGTGCAAATTTGTTTGGATTTTGCTAGTTTTGGGCTGTTACAACTCGCCACCACCAACAGAGGATCTCATCCCGAGATCCGGAAAACCCCGGGGGGAAGGATTCAGATGTTGCAAGGAGGAAGATTGATCGAACGAATGAAACTTCCCGACAAAACCAACATAGGCTTCGCTCATCGGGACAAGGATGTTTCCTCCGTCAGGATCCAACCTTACTGGAGTTGCCGATATCGAAGAATAAAACTTCCAAAGGTGCGGGAAACTAATCGAGAGAAAGCTCAGATTCAACGAAGTGATATCACAACAAAACTGATTCCACTCGAGGAAAGAAACTCGAGGTTACTACTGGAAGCATAAACATGAAAATCCGAATCGAAACA
Organism: Bromus sterilis; assembly: GCA_950022295.1. Classification (NCBI taxonomy): domain Eukaryota; kingdom Viridiplantae; phylum Streptophyta; class Magnoliopsida; order Poales; family Poaceae; genus Bromus; species Bromus sterilis. Next base: position 261,633,007 of record OX465596.1, on the reverse strand, counting down.
ATACCATACCAGCAATTCTACAAAAACGTCACTCAAGAAGGTGTGAAAACCTGGACAACGAGATGGGACAGAGGAGGATCCACACACAGTGCCGACTACAGCGGACAAAGGGGGACAAACGAAGCGGGAGGTTCCGAATCCATTAGTTGGTTAATAACCACTCAACCCGGTTTGCTGTTTCACGTGGGCTGCGCATTTGTGGATGTAGAGCTACAAGCCCACGAGCCATGCTCAGCTAGTTCAAAGTACGCCGACCAACCCGCTGCTGATAAAGTATTGGTCTGGCTGAAATCTCCTAAACGAGAACCTAGATTTGGTTTTGAAGACGATAAGTTGCATGAGAAAATCATTACGTCGCACTTCCTTACCATAGGGAGGGGATAAGGAGTAAAAAGAATCCTACTCTCCGATAACTAACTTAGTTACTACAAAATAGTTTTTTTCTAGACTCTACTTCCATTAGTAAAGGGATCCTACGGTCGGTAAGGCTCTGATACAATGTTGTAATGCCCGATATGCGGTACTGTTTCAGATTTGGAATTTTCCGTCCAAACTCGAAGACGAAGCACATACCGGACCCACCACGACATATGATGAAGCCATATGTCTCGGATTTCAACATGATATCACAACATTACAACTACAAGGCTACAACATCTCATACAATCGGCATACAAATGCCTTAATACAATACATCGCTACCATAACCACACGGGCCGAGGCCCTCCGCCGGGATCCGCCTAACTAGTCGTCGTCGAGTCTCCACGTGAAGCGTCGATCACCATACCTGTTGTCGATCAAGAACCCTGAAAAGAGTTTGGGGGTAGTATCATGAGTACAGAAGTACTCAGCATCCAACTTTAGTGTGTCAACCGACCCAGCAAGGACTTCATCACTCGTCATTCTGGGATAACTAGTAGTTTACGGTAAGGATGGGGTAAGTGGTGAGGTTGCTGCCGCACTAGCATTTATGTCGTGGATAACTATCTAGAGAGTAAGATGACAAGCCAAGCATTCGATGAGGAATCGCCTCAAACAAGTCTGTTGTCCACCTAATTACGCAAACATAACACCTATCTAATCCGTGTCCTCTTTCATCACCCGATGAAGAAGAAACAATCATGGCACACAGACGTTGATCAAGTTATTAAGTTTATCTCAGTTGTTATTGTCTATGAACAAGGAGTAGGCCTCAACTCGTCCATAACCGTGGACACGGCTTCTCGAAAATATTTAACCCTGCATGGTTGTACTAACTGCCCATTATAAGGCTCCGCACGTACGCTGGTTTTCTCAGTTGGGTCCGCTAAAGACACTCATTGAAGAGTTTTTCCGAGAGTCTAGACGTCATAATCCCTCTAACTAACAATGAACAAATCCGGGTGGCCCCCAGGGAGTCGACATCCAATCCAAAAGCCGGCCGCGCTCTCAGATCGACCTCTTCCATCTCAACAGGGTTTGGGTTACCGGGGTGTGACGCCCCCAAAATTATACCGTGTACAGTAATCATACACGCAAGGTACACGACCGAGATTAGGGACTCACGGTGAGATATCACAACACAACTCTAAAAATAAAATAATACAAGTTGTTTAATTGAAGCCAGGGGCCACGAGGGCTCGAATACAACAGCTCGAAAGCACAAAGTTAGTGGAAGCAATAGTATCTGAGTACAGACACAGGGTACACATGATCTGCCTTAAGAAGGCTAGCACAAAACAACAACGATCGAAAAGGCGAGGCCTCCTGCCTGGGAACCTCCAGACTACTCCTGGTCAACGAGGAACTCGACGTCGTAGAAGGCATCGGGGATCTTCATGTTGCGGTGGTCGGCATCGGGGATCTCCTGCTCCTGGACTCCAACGTCGACTGCAGCGGCCGATCAGGAAAAAAGAAAAAGGGGAAATAAAGCAAAGGTCAGTATCTAGCATACCCGCGAGTCTTACGTCCTCTACTAAGCATTTATGCATTGTATCAAATGGAAAGGGGAGGCTATATATAGTGGAATGCAAGATAGAAATCAGAATAAGGGTAAGAATCTAGGCCTATCGAAGACTAGCATCTTCCAACGAGTCTTGCAGCATGAGGAGAGAATAGCCAAAAGTTCATAAAGCATAAAGTAACAATGCAGCAGAAGTTGATGTAGCATTGTATAATAATAAGTTGTAATAATTAACAATGCCTCCGAGATCCCTTCCTCGACATCCCAGCAAGGAAGAAAACCCGGAACCACACAGTTTAATAATAATACTCCCTCTGTTCCTTGATATAAGGTGCCTAAGGTTTTGAATTTTTTTCCAAAATACATGGCATATTGATATTATACGACCCGTCTAGGGAAGTATACCTATGGAAAGAGATAGAACGGAGAGTCTTTTTCTATTATTGGTTGATTCAAACAATTTTCTGTTTATTTTTTTTAGGGAAAGATCAGTCCAATTATAGCATTACATGTACGCGTTAATATCCTTGGAAAAAACTTAGGCACCTTATATCAAGGAACGGAGGGAGTAGTTTGTAGTGGTAAGATCCAGCTTCAGCATAAAGCGTCCTATTACCGTGGACACGGCTATTCGAATAGATTAATCTTCCCTGAAGGGGTGCACTTGTGTTACACTACACGCACGGATCTCCAGGGTGGCGGGCACCTTGTTAGGGAACTCCCCACCGAGGCTATCCGACACTCCATAGCCCATCTTTCAAACTCAAAAGAGAGGCCATCCGCCGGTCTAAATACTAAGTACGCTGGGCCTTGGACCCCGACCCGAACGTACTCCTGCATGGTGCGGGACTGGCCGGTGCAGCATAAACAAACCAAATAAGACAACACCGCGCGAGGTGAACCGACTCCTGCCCTGTCGAGTACATCGCGGACAACCACAGTAGTCAGGACCACCAGTACATCGGTGCCTGCCCTGTCGTCCCACCAAGTCTCTGTCGTTACCAACAAGGTGAACCGACTCCTTATCTTGTCTCGCGTGTGCTCCTGGAGGAGCTCGAATTTCGTGGTTTGGTAACTCTCGCGGCCAACGATCAGGGGCCAAGCACACCGGTACACTGGTCGTACCCTCCCTGTTGTCCCGTCGCAATACCACTCGCGGGCAGCGTTGGGTCACCCGACTTCTTACATTTAAGGACAACCGTGTTCAGGTCCCTAGGGCGGCTATACAGAGTCAGCAACGAGTGGAGTACGAGGATTACTCCTCGATAGCTCCACTTGATGTGGCTCGGCAGAGCCGAGGTAGGGGCCTTAGGCGGTCTCTGCATTGTACTGTACCTGTGCAATTATAATCATCGTATCCGCGTTCACTCCCCTGAGTGATCACGACCCTCTATCTAATCCTAGCTAACAATGCGCAGGGCTCACTGCTGAATATAATATATATATACATATATATATATATAATAGGCAACATAGGATAAAGGAAGGTACATCAAGGGGCGACAAAAACAGGCTATGCAATTGAATAGGACTGTAACGTACCAGCAGCAGTAACAATGCCTAGTGCAAGAAAGTACGGAAAGGTAGGAGATATGTAGGGAAGAGAATGGCTCTGCTTGCCTGGAAGCTCGACAGTAGAGGTAGGGTCGTCGACGTAGTAGTCGTACCCAGCCGCGGTCTAATCGACAATAGCGGGGTCTATCAGAGATAAGGGGGGAACAGTAAATACACAACAATCATAAACAAACATATGCATGGCATGAAAAAAGTAAAGGTAACGGTGTTCTAACGCAGGGCAATGTATTATGCTCGGAGCGGGAATTTATACAAAGCAGGGGCTGAGCAACGAGCAGGAGTAACATAGCAGTACATGATTTGCTAGGAGGGGACATGGTTCTATCGGTTTAAGAGAGGCTGTAAACATGTGGTAGGATCAAACATCGAACGTAACCTAGACAAGCATGGACACCGTTGATTATAATAGAATGGATCATAAGTAATTTATAGTCCTCGAATGTTGATAAGTCGGGTTCCGAAGGTGTAGTCGATCACAAACTCGCATCGTCTCCGAAAGTATCCGTGGGAGCACATAAGAAGTAAACACTAGAAAGCAATCAACGGGCATGGATCTATTACTACGAAGCAACACAAGCGAGCAATGAACAAACAAGCATGGACAAGTATGATGCATTTCATTTTAATATCATGGCATGAATACAAGAATAAACAAGATTAACGAAGCTCGGGTGGCAAGGGTGCAATGATCCCGACAACCTTCTTATGCATTATGTAGGTGAAATACGGATCCGAAGGATCCTTATGCTATAATTGCTATAATGCATGATCATGGCATAAGCACAGGAATAGAACATGACACGAAAAATAATTGCCCACACTTGAGAATAAACCTCGAGGCTGGATTCTCTAAATTAAATATATGCAAATGACATGGCATGGTATGATGCAACTCATGAAATATATAGCAAGCAATGGAATAAAGCGCAAGACTACGCTACCAGCAATCTACGATGAACGGAGGAACTACGATGCTCGAAACACAGGAAACAAAATGGAAGAATCGCACCATGTGCAACCTACAAGGGGTTATGTGCAAAATGCACCATCACCAAAATAATGCTAGCTCAAATGGAAATGTGAACAACAGCATCTTATTCCTCATATTTTTGTAGTCCAAAAACATGTATGACATGGTTAAAATGGAGCTGGGTGCACATGATACTAACAATGCAAAAAAGGAAGATTCAATAAAACAGGGAAAATAAAATGGAGGGAACCCTCCACTGGGATGGCTTCGGCCAAAATGGCCCAAGTCCCTCGTGGACCTCCCTAAATGGCGCCCAAGGGCAAGAGATAGCAGTGGGCTGAGCCCATCACGCTGCAAAAGGAAAGAGAAAAGGGGGAAAATCGATTCCAAGTGGATTCGATCCCCTGAACTCTTGGATAGAACCACTGGTGCAGCACCACTGGGCTAGCCAGTCAGTTTTGAAAGAATCCAACATCTATTGAACATCTACCATATCTGGCGAGACTGAATCTGAATACAAAGATCACGTGAAGAACTGACAGCAGAAAAACATGGAAAAAGGAGGCACCTTGCGCTGGCTACGAATTGAACTAGGTACCTCCTGGTTAGACCCTAGCGCCAACACCAATGGGCTAGCTGCAGCTTCTTGACAGAAAAAGGAGTCTAACAGAAAAATAGCTAACCAGCGTGGCTATCTGAAACTGAAGAAATAGCACTACAAAAGATAGGAGGAAAAGGATGCGCCTTGCACTGGGTGAGGGATCCGATCACGCAGCCTCTCGGATGAGACTACGGCGCATCTACCACTGTGCTACTACTACAGATCGTAACATGCAGCCGATTGCAAGGAAAAAAGAGAAGACACGGGAACACTAGAAAAAATAAATCCTGAAGATGTCTGCATGCGAACCTGTCGAAACTGAACGAGCGCGGGACTACAAAGATGATCTACAATCCACGCGCAAGGAGGCCAAGGCTCGAGCTGGAGTAGGGACTGGAAACGCGCGCGCTGGTACGGATGTGCTCGAGGCACGTACTGGCCGAGGTGAACACGGCGACGAGGAACAGATCTAGGCACGCGAGCGAGCACGGGAAAAGCACGGCCACGGCAACAATCGGAACCAGGGGAACCGGCCTACTCGTCTACACGAAGAGAGGAAAACGGGAGGAGGAGGAAGGGGCTCACAAGGGGGACGCGGCGACGGAGACGATCGCCGGCTCGGGAAGGTCGCGGGCTCGACAGCATGGTCCTCAGGGAGGAAGACGAAGAAGCGGGAGGACGGGACGAAGCAGAGGACGACGGGCTTGGTGATGAGGAGGAAGAACATGGCCTCGACATGGAGGAACCCTGCAACCTTCGGGGCGAAGATTGGGGCCTGGACATCACAGAATTTTCGAGCTTGAGCTCCCTGTCCAAGGTGTGAACAGGAGAGGAAACACGAGAGAGGGGAGAGGGAGATGGCGGCGGCGCTGGGATGGAGAAGGGGCTGCTAGGGTTCGTGAGGAGGGGGGCGAGAGGGGGCTTAAAAGGGGGAGCGTCATGGGTGGCTGCCGGGAGGGCTCCACGTCAGCCTCCTCTCCTTTGCTTTCTGTCGAGGGAGAAAAAGGTGAGAGGGGAGCAGAGGAAGAGGAGGATGACATGTGGGTCCTGGGGAAGTGGGCTGGGGCGGAGAGGAAATTGGGTTGGGCTGAGGAAAGAAAAGGAGAGAGGTCCAACTCGCTCTCCGCAATTTTCCTACATTTAATCATTTAATAAAAGAAACAGCAGAGGACATATAAAATCATATAACAATATGATTATGTATCCTATGCAATTATCAGATATTTAGGAAAAGAAATGGGTCCAAAATATTTAAGTAATTCATAGGGCATTTAAATCAATTTATATGCTAGTTGAACTTCAACCTAATTTTCTAGACATGAACAAATCATGGATTTTGGCAAAAGCCTTCATCATGGCAAAACATGATGATTCGAAAATATCTTGCTTAGGGGAGAAAATGGAGGCTTGGAAAACTTGGGAAAGGACAGAAAAGGGAGAAAAATGAGAATTCAAAATAACCCCTTTACATGACATGAAAAATGATTTGGCATTTTTCTGTCACATGAATTATAGCAAAGAATAAATGTGCAAATTTTAATCCCCAATGGGAAAACAAAAGTGCAATTTTTTCTTGGATTTTGCTAGTTTTGGGTTGTTACACTTCCTCAATCCTATCAATCCTAGAATGATCATCTTCTTTATATTTTAGGGACTCCAAAGTTTTGTCAACTTTGTTTACGGAGCTATCAAGCCTATTCAAGTTCCCTTGAATCTTTCGATCCACTTCATTTATTTTAACCATGCTTCGCATATCTATTTCTATTTTCTCAAGTTTACTCATAATGTGAGCTAAAGTAATGCCTTCTTTTGGGACAACAACAGGGAGAAATCCTACAAGATTTTCCATAACAATAAGAGCCTCCCAAACGGGGGCTTCAAGGAAGTTTCCACTTATTGCAGTGTAGAAAATAAATATATTCCAATAAGTTATACCAACATAAAAGTTTAGAAGAATAATTGTAGTGGTTTCCTTCTTGGTTTCTCTACTTTGAGAATCATGTAGAGCGACAAAGCAAGATTGAATCGGGAATGGAAGTGATATGACTACTCTGAAATAAAAAGATCATCAAGGCTTGATAGACTTATAGTCATAAACATGTGTAAGCATGTGCCAAGTCAATCCAAAAATTCTCCGAAGGGAAATAGCACTTCAATATGCCAAACCATGAACAATGCAATGCATGCAACTCATTTCAATAACACATTATGCACTCCAGCTATTTGAGACTAGTCACAAAGAAAGCATGAACTACTAGGAAAGCATTGTAAACGTAGCACTATGTCGCTACAAGCTGGCCTCTAGATCATAAGTACACGCATATGTACAAAAGTAGAAACAAATAGAGTTCATACCAGCTTTCCTTGTTGCATCCCTTCTGTCGATTTTCATTATTACTGCCTCGTCACTTGCACGATTGAATGTGTAAAGATATAATTAAGTGAAATTGCAACCATGGACGTGAGTTGAACTCTGCAAAAAAAGCAAACTAAAAAGAGAAAGGAAATGATTTTGGGTTTTTTCAAAGGTTAATCGAAAACAAAAGATAGGACAATTAAGAAAGATCAAAGAAGAATAGGCAAAAACTTTCAAAAGATTAAAATGAAAACCATGGATGATACAGTGAAAAGGGAGAAGGGTACGTAGTCCCCCAAGCTTAGGCTTTTGTCCTAAACTTGGCTCGGCTACTGTGGGCCCCAACAAAATTTACAATGGTGTTGCTATAGTAGTAAAAACAGCCAAGACTCAACAAAGAAAAAGAAACCTAATCCATTTTGGGCTGCCTCCCAGAAGCGCTTCTTTAAAGCCATTAGTTAGGCATGGGTGTAACGATGCTCACAAAGGAATAAAAAGTTGAAGCACAAAAGAGAGCATCAAAGGAGCAAATATAAACCACATTTAAGTCTAACATGCTTCCTATGCATGGGCATCTTGTAAGCAAATAAATCAATGAAGAACAAAGTATCAAGCATAGGAAGGTAAAACAAGAGCACCTTCAAGATTTGCAACATGGAGAGAGGTGTTTTCCTAACATGAAATTTTCTACAACCAAAATTTTCTCTCGCATAATAATTTTCAGTAGCATCATGAACAAATTCAAAAATATAACTATCACATAAAGCATGCTTTTCATGATCTACTAGCACATAATCATATAAACTTTCTAAGCATAAATCCTCATTATCAAGAACATCCATAGTAGGCAAAAATAGAGGGTTATCATAAGACTTATCAAAATAGCAAGGGTTATCATAAATAATAGTAGAAAAAACATCCTTGCAAGTCTCATTCATAGGGGCATCATGGACACAAGCATTAATTTCATCAAAAAGGGATATTTCAAAAGATTCAATAGGATCATAGCAATCAATATAGCATTCAGCCTCCTTCGGTGAGCAGGGAGGGCAATCATATAAAGTATGAGTCAAAGAGTTACTCTCATTAGTTGGTAGAGATGGGTAGCTACTCCCCTATTCCTCCTTTTGTTCGTCACTCTCCTCCTATTTTTCATCTAAGGAGCATTCAATTTCAGCAATTTCTTCTTCCGTAGAGTCCTCCAAAGCATTAATCTCTTCCTCTTGTGGAGAGAACCTTTTGAGATAGTCAGTAATATAAGCATTATCATTAAAAATCTCAAAGCAATATTTAAGTATATCAAGACTCTTAGATTTGTAAGGGGCATTTTCAATATTTTCAACAAAGGAAGCAATTTCATAGGCACCCTTAAAGACAACAAATTCTTATATTTGTGCTACATCAGAGAAATCATAATGTCCCCTAGTATAAGATACCAAGGTTTCATTATCATTACACCAAAATTGGAAAGGAAGGTGTTTAAAGGGCAAGCAGCAACAAGATTCATCACAACAATAAGATATATCATAATCAGAGCATAAGTTTCTAGCATATTTATTAACTTGAGATAAAAAAATTGATATAAATTTCCCTTTTTCAGACAAGTGGTATTCCTTATAATATTTTTGTTAATCCTCAGTGAATCCACCATGCCAATAAGATCTAGTTTCAAAGAATTCAACCATTGTAAGCAAACAGAGTAATAAGATAAAGTGTAATTATCAAGTGAACTTATAAGTAGAGCTATGGTCCCCGACAACGGCGCCACAAAATAGTCTTGATAACCCACAAGTGTAGAGGACCGCAAAAGTCTTCGCGGGTAGGTATAATCCTAATTTATTGATTCCACACAAGGGGAGCCAAAGAATACTTATAAGCCTTAGTAGTTGAGTTATCAATTCAACCACACCTGAAAAAGCACTAGAAAATATATTTATTAGCAACGGTGTGTTGACGGGTTTAGTCTCATAGACTTCCCCAATCACCAACACCACAAAGTAGTAACAAAGTAGTAGCAGCAGTAATGAGAGCAATAGTAACAACGAAGGCAATGAAGATGAAACATGTACCAGGGTTCAAGGTTTCACTTGAGGTAACTCTCCAAGAAAAAAGAACAAGGTGTTGGGTGAAAAAATTACAGTTGGGCAATTGACAAAATTGCACAAACTCTAGCGAAAGAACAATCTAGAGCAATCCTAGTCTCAGAACCAAATGTAGGCATGTGTTCCATATGTAGTTGTACGTGCTTGCAATAAGAACTGGCACAACATCTTTTGTCCTACCGTCCTGTTACAAACGGGGCCAAAAGGAACTTACGGAGATTAAGGTGCTCTTGTCAAAGAGCACAGGAACAAAGCATTAACATTCTATGAACACATGTGATCCTCAAATTATAGCCCATCCCCTATGGTGTCCCAAGCTGTCACCATTGGGATCGCCGGTTCCGGACTATAATAGGTTCATACAACCGTAGATAAGATCTAGAACAAAAATTATAATCATGAAACCATAACGTGCCCAGATCTGAAATCATGCTACTCGTGCACTAGTAACAAGCATTAAGAACAACAAAATTGCAGCAACAATAATTCATAAACCTCTTAGGACTGAACAAGGTAACAATTCATTGGATCCCAACACACACAACATGAATTACATCATATTGATCTCAATCATGTAGGGCAGCTCATGAGAACTTTGTATTGAAGAATTAGGGGGAGAAGATACCAACAAGCTACTGCCAAGAACCCATAGTCCAAGGAGGACCTACTCATGATCCATCATGGGGTGAAGAAGAGTTGATGAAGATGGCCCCGAGGGCCAAGGCCCTCTCTGGCAGGGTGCCGGAGCAGGATCCTGGTGACCCCTAAAGCTAGGTTTCGATGGTGGCGGAGATCGAGAGAGCTTCTAGAAAAGACGTCTGGATATCTCGGGTTTTTGCGTCACGGGTAAATTTATAGGCCAAGGGGGAGTACGAGGTGGTGCCCAGGTCACCCAGGCGGCCAACTGGCGCGGGTGGGCCCTGGCCACGCCTGGAGGGCGCCTAGGGGCCTGGGGCCACCTCCTCATTCCGTCGTCCGGCTGGAGGACTCTTCCGATGTGAATATTTTTTTGGTATTTTTTTGGGAATTTTCTAAGAAACTTCATTTTTGGACTTTTTCTGCATTGCAAAGAAAAAACGGACAGGAACTGGCACTGGGCTCTATATTAGTATGTTAGTCCAATAAATGATTCAAAAGCATGGCAAAAAGATGTAGCAATGACACAAAAAGGTAATGGAACGAGCAAAAATTATAGATACGTTTGAGACGTATTAGCATCCCCAAGCTTAATTCCTGCTCTCCCTCGAGTAGGTATATGATAACAAGATAATTCTATATGTGACATGCTACTTAGGAGTAAAGGCAATCAATCTAATGTAATGAAGATACATAAGTCGAAGACAAAGTGATATAAAGCAATACTCTATAGTTGATATTAAGCAAGCAATGAAGAACATATAAACAATTGAGCTCTTGATGTCCGTGAATCGAATGGCTCAGTCAGAGTCCCCGCGCCAAGAGTGGGGAATGTTTAGAGTATAAAACTATTGGATAGTTGTTGAGAACTCAATCTACTAAATTTTAACATATGGTCCCTTTGGAATCTTATTCTCACTCGTCCCCAGACCACTAGTCAGGTACAAGTCAATTTGATCCTCTCCCTTTCGACTTTGAGCACTCTTGCAATGGATGAGCGCTAGCAAGATAAGTTGGCACTTAGGATGGCAAAATAGATTAATGAGGGAGATAGGAAGTCAAAAACTGAGAAAGGCTCACACCAATGAGGACAATCATAGGCGGGAGAAAGCCAAATGATAGATATGGTGTGAGAAGTAGGGATTTCCATGCAACATGCGGATGCACAAAGAGCTATAAGTATATGAAAGCCCACCAATGGAACTAGTGGGGGTGCATCCAATTTGCTTGCTCATGAAGACCTAGAGCTCTTCTGAGGAGGCTCATCCTTGGAATATGCAAGCCAAGTTCTATAGTGTATAGATCCCCACATCCTTTGCTCCCCGGGTTTCTACCATCGCTCCGCGATGTAGAAATAAACCCTGACAAGAGTTAATAAAAGCTCCCCGGGTTTTTACCATCGCTCCGCGATGTAGAAATTAACCCGGGAAAGAGTTAAGACAAGCTCCAATGGCTTCTACAATCGCTCCGTGATGTAGAAATAAACCCCGGCAAGAGTCAAAACATGCTCCCCGGGTTTCTACCATCGCTCCGCGATGTAGAAATAAACCCCGGCACGAGTAGAGACAAGCTCCCGGGATTTCTACCATCACTTCGCGATGTAGAAATAAACCTTGGCAAGAGTCAAGACATGCTCCCAGGGTTTCTACCATCGCTCTGCGATGTAGAAATAAACCCCGGCACGAGTAGAGACAAGCTCCCCTGGTTTCTACCATCGCTTCGCGATGTAGAAATAAACCCCGACAAGAGTCAAGACATGCTCCCCGGGTTTCTACCATCGCTCCGCGATGTAGAAATAAACCCCAGGACGAGTAGAGACAAGCTCCACGGGTTTCTACTATCGCTCTGAGTTGTACAAATAAACCCCTGGAAGAGTTAAGACAAGCTCCCCGGGTATCTATCATCGCTCCGTGATGTAGAAATAAACCCTGGCAAGAGCCAAGACAATCTCTCCGTGTTTCTATCTTTGCCCCGTGATATAGAAATAAACCACGGGTCTAAATTCATAAATGGAGCTCACCATATTCCCGGATGTTTATTTCCGGGCGATCACCAATATTCCCGGATGTTTATTCTCCGGATGATTATCAAAATTCCCGGATGTTTATTCCCAGACGGTTATCAAAATTCTCGGATGTTTATTCGTGGATGCTTATCAATATTCCCGGATGATTATCAAAATTCGTGAATGTTCATTGCCGGACTATTATCAATATTCCCCGATGTTTATTCTCCGGATGATTTTAAAAATTCCCGAATGTTTATTCCCGGACAGTTATCAAAATTCCCGGATGTTTATTACCAGACGCTTATCCATATTCCCGGATGTTTATTCGAGGATGATTATCAAAATTCCCGGATGTTTAATATCGGACGGTTATCAATATTCTCGGATGTTTATTGTCGGATGTTTATTGCCGGACGGTTATCAATATTCCCGGATGTTTATTCCCGGATGATTATCAGCATTCCCAGATATTTATTCCCGGAAGATCATCAGCATTTCCAGAAGACTATTTTCGAAATCCACTATTAGAGAAAAGGCTATACATGGAATCCTTATTAGTGGCGCATTTTTATGTAATGCAGCACTATCTGTAAGGGGTGGCGCATTGGTTGTAACCGCTATGACCAGTAGCTATGTGATGTCTTCTCTCCAATCTTGTGCTTCAATTCTTACCCCTTATGAGCTGCACTACATTATCAGGGCATCTATGTAATTCTTCCTGCTGTTGCTATGCTGTGTTTGCTGAGATCCCATGGATTATGACATTATGTTCAGATTTTGATGAGTTATATATTTGGTTCTCCTTTTATATTTTGTTCTTGATTAATTCTTGCATGTTCTCCATTGCTTTTTATTTCTTTGGCCAAGTAGTATATAGTAACTCCAAAAGGGAGTGTTTATGCTTGATTGTGGGTTCATGCCCCCAATGTATAGCTTGAGTGACAGAAACATGAGACTAGGGGATGTATTGTTGCCACCAGGGAGAAAACAATGGTTCTTGTAACCACAGTTGCAAGGATTTTTTACCTTACGCAAAGTTTGTTAATGCAGTTGTCTGTTGCTTTGGGTTTACACTTTGGGTGGGGCTTAAAACTTAATACCAGCGAGATGTTCTGGATAGATATCTCAAGGTGGATGATTAGTGAGTAGATGGAGTTGGATTTCGGTCTACTTTTCTTGGCGTATTTCCCATACTTTTGAGCCTCTAACTTTCTTTGCAACATAATGACCATTGCAGTGCGTTTATCATTCTTTCAATTGCCCAGCTATAATTTGTTTACCCAGCTTAGTTGTTTTATCGTCTTTTGGGAGTGAGACATCACTAGTGAACATCATGGGACCCCGATCCATATTTCCACCATTTTTTACACCTCAACCTTTCCTACTTTATTTCTTTTTCAGTTGCAATCACTACTATTTCCACCCTTACTTTTGATCCTTTGTAAACAACAACATCAGAGAGATTGACAACCTATCTGTACTCGTTGAGAGCAAAGTTATTTGTTTCGGTGTGCAGGTCCACTTCAACCTAATCTCCCTCCGGCAAATAATATCTGGCGCCGTTGACAACTACTTGCAGACTTCGAAGTCCTCCTAGTACGATAAACCTTTGTATCTTCACCGACGGATAATTTCTACTAGGCTACATCTAAACCCTTCACTTGGGGTAACCAACGAGGGGAGAGAAGCCATCAAGCTAATTTCTGGCGCCGTTGTCGGGGACTGCAATCTTCAAGATAGGGGAGTTGCACACTAACTTTTACTTTTGCTTTTTATTCTTGTTAGTTTACTTTCCAGTTATTGCTTTAGACTCTTATACCAAAAACCACAAAAAAATTAGTTACTTTGCTCTTGCTTGCTGCTATTACTATGGTTTCCACTGAAAAAACTAAGTTGTGTGACTACACTGGTCACATCAAAAAATGACTTTATTAGCATTCCTATTTATCCACCTGCTACTTCAGCACCTTCTTATGTAATCAAACCTGCTTTTCTGAATCTTGATATTAAAGAACAATTCCCCGGTGCTGGAGATTATGCTGCTTTGCACTTCAATAATTTTGTTGAGCTTTGTAATATGCAAAAGTACAAAGAAGTAGATGGTTACACTGTTATACTTAAGCTTTTTCCTTTTTCCTTGAGAGGAGGAGCTAAAGTGTGGCTTTAATCCTTACCTAGGGATAGCATTGATTCTTGGGACAAGTGCAAGGATGTTTTTATTGGGAAGTACTACCCACCTTCTAAGATTATCTAGTTGAGAAGTAACATTATGAATTTTAAACAGCTGGATAATGAGCACGTTGCCCAAGCTTGGGAACGCATGGAATATCTTGTCATGAATTGCCCTATACATGGTTGGACTACATGGATGGTTAGACAGACTTTCTATGCAGCATTAAACTTTACCTCACGGAATCTGTTGGACTTGTACGCGGGAGGAACTTTCATGTCAACTACACTTGGTGCTACCACGAAGCTATTGGACGAGATGATGACAAACTATTCTCAATGGCACACCAAAAGAGCTCCAACATGTAGGAAGGTAAACTCTATTGAGGAGATCTCCTCTTTAAGTGAAAAGGTTGACATGATTATGTCTTTACTTACTAAGCAAGATCCTATTGATCCTCCTGATGTTCCTTTGAATTCTTTGGTTTCTCAAGAAGGAGAGAAAGTTGATGTTAATTTTATTTCTAGCAACAAATTTAAAATAATGCTTATAGGAGTAATTTTGGTAGGAACAATCCTAGACTGTTCCCATCCAACAACAACAGGAACAACAATAATTATCCCAACACCAAAAACTCCACTTCTGAATTAGAGAGCATGCTTAAAAAATTTATCACTTCTCAAACAGCCTTCAACAAGAGTGTAGAAGAGAAATTAGAAAAACTAGATAGTCTCTCTATGAAGGTAGACAATATATCTCATGATGTAGAGATGCTTACACTAATAGGAAACTAGCTATCCGTGGAGCACCTATTTTGACTTTCTGTGGCGCATATGTGGGTGTGCCACAGAAACCTCACCACTAAAATTTATTTTCTGTGGCGCATGTATCCGTGCGCCACAGAAATCTACATTTCTGTGGCCCACCGGGGGTATGTGCGCCACAGAAAAGGCACATGCGCCACAGAAGTCCTATATACATGCGTGACAAAAATAAATTAACAGTACAAAAAATATAAAAATATGTGATACAAACAACAGATTAATACATAGTGCTCATCACAAACAGCAGATTAATACATAGTGGTCTTCATAAACAACAATCATCTCTTTGTGATCATCACATTACTTAGAGCCCAATATACATAGTGGTCATCACATTATAATAGTCATAGCTAGTAGTCATCGTATTATTACAAGTCATAGTGGTCATCACATTACAAATCGATATCTACACTAGAATCACGTCCCTGAGCTGAAGAAGCTTCACTCTTAGTCAGAAATGAAGATGAGTTTGTTCTCTCTTGCGGCCTGAGATGCTTCTCGTTCTACCACTTGGCGTGCTGGGTATGCTGGATAGGTGGACGTCCTCGATGCAGAGAGGTGTGAGCCGGTGCACGAGCCCGAGAAGGCTGGCGTTGGCGCTGGCGCTGGCGGGAAGGGGGCGGTGGCACCACGTACTATATGGACGCCGGTGCTAATGTGGCAGGTTTGGCGGGAGCGAACCATGACGGTCGTGCTGCAAAATATGTAGTTAGTAATAAACAAAGATGAAGGTGCATAGGGGCATGCAGTTCTAACTGTTATAGCATATACAAACAGAGATGTCAAGTGGCAGTGCTGGTTGATGATGCAATTGTCAAGTAATAGCATAAATATCCTATTTTTTGGAAACATCCACCATTTTATAAAACACCGACACAATCCTTTTCACTTCAAAAGTTTTTTAATCCTCTAAGAAAATCTTAGGAATAACTTGGTTTATCATCCTGCCAACCCAGTATAACTAATAAATTGTCCTTGTAACTAGCACTAGATAAACCAAGCATCTCCCAGTTTAGAAAAGCTTGGGTAGAGACTTGAATGATATAACATCGCAGTAGCATCTCCTTGTAACATCATGTGCCCAGCTGCAAACAACCCCCCATGTAAACTCCACTCCACTTGATACTACACCACACAAACTGAACTACTACTAGCACAATCAACTCTAGATACACAAGTTCAAAAAAGTGGCTATACATCATTCTAATGTTTGATTAGTAGAAATCCATCATTCTAAGGTTGCATCTCCAGCACTTGTCCACCTACGATACCTAGTTCTAGGAAAAAAAATCTTTTGACTAAAATCCTTTTACCACTTCATGCCATCTCTAGATTCTAGCATTTAAAGATTTTGGATCTAGGATTGTGGTATGAGTGATTTTCCCAAAGACTTGAGAAACCTTCGAAGAAGAGGGAGGTCGAGGGGGAAGGCTTACCGGAGTGGAGGGACTTGCCGGAGACAGGCAAGGAGGGGCGGCGTGTCGGCTGCTGCTGTTGTGGTGAGAGGCTGCAGAGGGGTGGTGGGGCATGGTGAGAGAGAGAGAGAGAGAGAGAAAGAGAGAGAGAGAGAGAGAGAGAGAGAGAGAGAGGGAGGCACAACGGAGGGGCGGGTGTCACCGGAGACGGGCGCGGGGTCGCCGCAGGGGACCGCGGTGGCAGTGAGGTATAGATGGAATCTGGCCGGCGGGAGAAGTGTGGGGGATAGCTAGGTTTGCCGGATGGCCTGGCCGGAGAGGTGGTTTTATAGGGATTTCTGTGGCGCATACCAGTGAGGCGTGCCACAAAAACCTCACAGAAAGTGGCCCAGCGGCGCAAGTGGTGGGCCCCCCACACAATTCATTGGCGCACCACTCTGCATGCGCCATAGAATAGGGCAATTCAGTGGCACACCATGACAATATGCACCACAGAAATGTCTGCATTTCTATGGCGCAGTTTCCACCATGCACCACAAAAATATTTCTGTGGAGCACCCACTTTTCAGTGCGCCATAAAAAGCATTCCTATCTATAGTCAATTTAATAGTAGTGTTAAAATTAGAACTTCTCCCCTCGAGGAAAGGAAAACTATACCCATGAATGCTATATAAGTGCAAGTTAATAAGAAAATTAGAATTCTAGCCAAACTTAAGGATAGATGGGCTAGAGAGCCTTCTTACACACACTACTATTGGCACTATACAAGTTGTTGAGGATCTCAAAACTTTTATCACCCAACACATCCCTAGTCCAAATGGACCTATTGATGGTGATGCTAATACCTCAACTTTAGGAAAAGAAGGTCCCATGAACTTAGATACTACCAAGAGAATGAGCTTAGATGACATCACCAGCAATTTAATTAATGGTAGTGATCTTGACTTTGACAATTGTAGTCTTTTTTAAGTTATCACTTTTCTAGAAAGAATGGCTAAAGACCCCCACACTAGTACACTTAACATTGCCTTCACCGAGCATAATACCAATGCTCTTATAAAAGACAGGGTGGACAAGCTCAAGTTAGAGACTTCTATTCCTAGAAAACTAGAAGATGGTTGGGATCCTATGGTCAAAATTAAATTGAATAATTTCTCTTGCTTCGCTTTATGTGATGTAGGAGCTAGTGCCTCCGTTTTACCCAAATAATGTATGATATGCTGGGTTTGAAACCTTTTGATCCATGTTATTTTAGAGTTGCTCTTGTTGATTCTTCCGTAAAGAAACCTTTTGGGTTGATTTTTTGATGTACAACTGTAGGGAAAAGCACCCCACAACACTTTATTAAACATAAATAATATTTACTAATTTACAACTGGGCCAAGACCAAACAAAAACAAAACATCATATAACATCCCACCTCATGGTGGTAAGTAGTCAATCCATCTAAATAAGTCATCCTTATATTTGGGTCTGATTCTATAACCTAGTAGAGTTAGATCATGTATGAAACCTTTTCGTCATCTAGCAAAAGAGGGTCTTTCATGTCTGAATGCCTTGTCATTTCTAATTATCCAAATATTCCACCAGGCTGTGAAGACCACTTCAGAGAAGAAAGCTTTAGAAAACTCTCTTCTAGCATAAGTTGTGACTTCTATCATATTGGAACCCTGAGTCCATTCAATTTGGAGGTAATTCCATATTCTCACACTGAAAGAATAAATGATCTCTGGTCTCAAGTGTGTGGGAACTGTAGAGCACACAGTCAAGCTATCCTCAATGTGCCAATGCCTCCTCTGAAGCATATCTTTAGTATTTATCCTATCCATGATGACCAGCCAAGAAAAAACTTTGATCTTTAGTGTGCAACATGACTTCCAAATCCAAGAAAGCAAAGGGATTGGAAATTATTGGTTCATGAACCTGCTTATAGAATTACATTGAAGTATATGGGCCACCTTTCCCAAAATTCCAGGACCATTCATCTAAATTATCCCCCCTCTCTTGATAAGGTTCAAGCAGAACTCTGAGTAGATGTAGTTCCTCAAATGCTTCATTGGAGAGTGGAAGATTGAAAAGGGACATCACTTCACCTATCAAGAGCACTTCTTGGACTGATATTTGGATGTTAATAGAAAAAGAGCCCAGACTGGCAAATCTACTTCCTAAAATCTCATATTGGGAGTAGCCAATGAACCAACCAGAATTAAGAAGTCATCCCATCTCCAAAGGTACATTTGGAGACTGCCAGGAATTTATCCATCAGTTTGCAGATGTCCTTCCATCAGAAAGAGCCACATAGGTCAGTAGCATGAGGTACTCTGTGATGGTAATATGTGTTACAGACAAGATGAACCCAAGGAACATTCATTTTTTTGTAGAATTTGCTCATGTGTTTAAGCAGAAAAGCTTCATTCTGCAGGGAAAGATTAAGTATACCCCATCTTCCTTTGTTTTTGGGCCTACAGACAAGATCCCAGGCAGCTAGAGACTTCCCAGATTCCTCGCCATACCTTCTTCGCAGACATTTCCTCTGAATTCTTTCAAGTTGTTTGATGATGCCAGCAGGAATATGAAGTGAGCAGAGAAAATAATTTGGCATGGATGAAATGACTGAATTCAGAAGCTAAAGTTTGCCTCCCTGATTGAGAAAACAAGAGCTAGAAGTGAGTCTCCTCTCCATACTATCCACTAGTGGCATAAAATCAATCATTCTTGGTCTAGTGGTCCCAATAGGCAAGCCTAGGTATGTGAACAGCAAAGTGCCAGATTGACAGCCAAAAACTGAGGTTAGTCTAGACAGTTGCTCATCATTGATGTTTATAGGGTACATGGAAGATTTATGGTAGTTGATATCAAGTCCAGTGGATAGGGAGAACTCTTGCTGGGCCTCCTTCAGAACAATCACCTGATCCTCATCAGCTTGCATGATTAAGAGAGTGTCATCAGCATATTGAACTATTGGAAAATCTGGATCATGTGAGGGAATTTGTTACTGCAACCTTCCCCTGCTGAGCAGATCATTTACCACTTATTGTGGAAGATCAGCAGCAAGGACAAAAAGAAGGGAGGACAAGGGATCCCCTTGCCTGACACCTCTTCTACATTTGAATTGTTTTCCAGGAGTCCCATTCAAGAGCACAGAGGAGGAACCTAATGGCTGCAATCAGATACCCAGTTTCTCCATCTAAGATTGAAGCCCTTGAATTTTAGAATCTGTAGAATAGACTCATGCTCAATGGATTCAAAAGCCTTTTCAAAATCAATATTAAGGATGATCATGGGTTTTCTAGAATGGTGACATTGGTGTAAATATTCTAGGGTCCAAGCAATGCAGTCCTGAATGGATCTATCCTTAATAAAGCCATATTGGTTCTTATGAATACACCTGGTGACAACCTTCTGAAATCAGTTGGCTGCCATTTTTGTGAGGAGTTTAATTCCCACACTTGTTAGAGAAATAGGCCTGAAATCATTGACAGATTTGGGTGTAAATTTCTTTGGCCCCAAAGTGATGAAAGATCCATTCAGCCCCTCCAACCTTGCAGAACCAGCATGGAACTCATCAGCCAATCTGTAGAAATCCTTAGAAATAATACTCCAACATTTCTTAAGAAACATCCCATTGAGACCATCAGGTCCAGGAGCTTTATCAGCGGGCATGTGCTTGATGGTATCATCAATCTCTTTCCTCTCCAAAGGTTCAGTCAGACTGTCTAAATCCTCCACTTCATTCAACAGATTCTTCAAATTGAAAACCATCTGAATTCCCCATGATATCCCCATCCTATTTTTAAAGGATGACAAAAAAGCAGCAGCCAGCACACCATGATCAGAGAAAGGAGTCCCATCATAAAGATCCAGAGAGGCAATTGAGTTCCTTCTCAATCTCTCAGATGCCATGGCTTGGAAGAATTTAGAATTTTCCACTCCCACCTTGATATATATTTTGGTACATCTTTTCTTACAATAAAGATGCTGCCACTGTAACAGTTTCTCATGGTGAAGCTTAACAATCTTCCTAAAATTGGATTCAGGGATTGTCGGTTGTCTGAACTCCTCCAAGAAGTCCAGGATAAAGATGACCCTGTTACATTTAGAGATGAGAGCTTTGAGGCCTGAAGTATTTCTCTGCCATGTTTTAAGAGCTCCCCTTAGCCTTTTCAGCTTATCCACAATAACATCAGTTATGTGACCTTTATGAGAGGGTAGCTCCCAAACCTGCCTGACACAATCAATAAATCCAGTCTTCTCAACCCAAAAGTTTTCAAATCTAAATATTTTAACTTTGGGGATGGAAGTGGAGATGGAGACCACACATGGCAGATGATCAGAAGTTGTCTTGGCTAGAGGCAAAACCTGGGAGAGAGGATAGCATGCAATCCAATTAGATGAGGTGAAAAAATAGTCTAGTTGCTCAAGTAATGTTTTGTCCTACATATTGGACCGTGTGTAACTCCTGCCCTTGATAGGCAACTCCAGAAGACCTAAATGACCAATGATCTCATTAAAAATAAATAAATCATTTATGTCACCTCATCCCTATTTCTGTTATCCACTGATCTCACAAAGTTGAAGTCTCCAAGAAGAAGCCAGTTGGCATCAAAAGGTATCTGCAAGTTATAGAGCTATTGTACAAAAAGATCTCTTCTTTGCTGCTCACATGGCCCATAAACATTCACAAGTGTCCAGGATTCAGCATTAAGTTTAGAAGTGAATTGGGGTACCAGTCCAAATTGTTGTGTGTCCACCAGCAAACCATCAAACAAAGAAGAGTTCCAAATAGTAATTAAACCCCAGAAGCCCCCAAAGAAGGAACATCTACAAATCGGTCAAACCTCCTAGGACACCATGTCTTAAGAAATCTTGTAAGCAAATGATATCACATTGACTTTCCTCAATTTTTTCCCTAACATCCCTTTGCCTAGCTACAGAATTTAAGCCTCTGACATTCCAACATAGAACATTCCAATTTCTAGTAGTTGAATAATCCATAAAGAAAAGAGTACCAGAGGGAGTTTACTACTGTAAATATTACAGATAGGATAAGGAGTTCAGATCCAGCAAAATAAACCCATGCCCAAAAGACGATGTTCTTAAAACTGGCTAATTTAGAGGCTTGCCAAACCCAATTAACATAACAATCACTGATCATTAGAGGACTATGATGTAGGCGTAGTGGAAGGAGCAGATCCAAGCTTCTCCTTGGTGAGGAGGGATTCTTCTATCTCCAGGTCCGCACCAATGTGTTGTAACACCCTGATGGGAGTTGGTGGGATGTCAGGGACCTCATGTTGGGCTTCAGAGTCACCTTGGTGGGCCTCTTCTTCAAAAATGGGCTGCTGGACCACTGGGAGTGGCTTGGTTCTTGCCTTTTTCTTTTTAGGAGTAGTAAGAACCAGGAGAGTTCCCGCCTTAAAACCATCCCTCTTTTCCAGGCTTCGAGTACAGCGACGTACAAAGGCTTACATAACTGGAGTAGAGCGCTTCCGAGCATGTTTGCTGCCGCACTTAATCTGTGGAGCAGAGAAAACCATATTCTGGTCTCCAGTGGTTTTCTCCAAACTAAGATTCAACTGTGGCACAGAGAAAGGTTCAGCAGTAGCATGGTCACCACCATTGTGTGCATGGTCCTCAAAGAAAATCAAGGATGGTGCCAGAGTTTCAGTATCAAAAGCAAGGCTCCAAGACCTCTTGGAGGAAACAATGGATTTCAGGGGAGGCATCATCAAAGGTCTTGGAACTGTCCTAGTACAAATCTCCTCATATAGACAAGTAAAAGTTCTCCTCCAAATCATTTCAGGTGGCAGTGAAGGTCCAGCAGGAATCCTGATCATTGCCACAATTATGTTTGTGGTTCTTCAGGGGGTGGGATAAAATTAACAATGGCCAAAATAGGGTCTGGTAACACAACTTCCATGTTGGATTAAGCCATGAGATCACCATCAATCACAGGAACCTCCATGACTTGGTCCACTGAGTCCGATTCCTGCGGGTGATCAAGCACCATGGACATCTGTTCATCAGCTTGATTATCCACTGCAGGTTCCTGAACCTCCTCAATTATTGGCTCATCTCCCCACATAGCATGTCCCCAATTCTGGTCCTGAGGAGCTACAGGTTGTCTTCTGCTAGGGAGTCATCCGCTGGAGGGTGCGGGGCTTCATTCCAAACCAGAGTTGGATATGGGGGAAGCACAAAATTGAAATTATTGTGCTGCAGCTGACCAGGCATGGGGTGTGGATTCCCATCTAGAGGCATTGGGTCCTCATCGTCAGGTAGCTGGTTTTCCCAATTTGCCCCCAGGACATAACAAGATGCAGTCCAGTTAACTCGGGCACCCCCAAATTCAGCAAAATCTTGAAAGACAACGTCTCTAGGCACCCGAGGTACATCAGGGAACAAAGCATAGACCATGGCCCTAACAAGATATGGATCTTCAGCATCCCAATAGTGGAATTTTCGAAAAGTGTTGATCATCTCCTTGAGATTGTTGCCATTGCGCAAATCCAAAGGTACGCCAATAAAGATGAGCCTAACAGAGCGGTGGTCATTAGCTGTTATGTATCCAATCCCTTCATCATGGTTAAAAAACCTCACAAAGTGGTTTGCTCCAAGGTTTAAAGGAGGATGTTGCGTCAGCGAATAATGCACAACTGCGCTTCTAACTTGAAACAGTCCAATGCCAGTAAACCAAGACTGGGTCGACCTAACCTGAATACCTCGCTCATGGAGGAAGTCGGCGACTTTCTCCCGCATTGCACCCATCTCTTCCGGCGCCGGCGGAGGCACCACCTCGACCACCATGTATTTCTCATGGGTACGGGTCGGGCGCTCTGCAGGGGTGACGAACGTGCGTAGAAGGCGCGTGGGTCCACCATCAATGGTCTGGTGGCCAACCGGCAGGAACCTATGAGGATCTAGCTCATACACCGCCATGCACTGTTGCTCGGCGAGATCAACTTCTGGTGTAGGCAGTGCAAGATTTGGCGAAGCATGCGCGTCGGGGGTTGGGGTTTTCTCTGTATTGCTAGGTGTAGAAGAGGAAGATGTATGATTTGGAACGAGCTCTAGATCATCATTATTAAGGGTAGCACCTGCCCTTTGGGTTTCCTTCCACACGCTTCCTTCCTGCCGCACAATCTTTTCACAGTTGCGTCAATGGTGACCCGGCTTGGAGCAGATTAAATAAACCATATTAGCAGTGCAACTCGATAACAGGTGGCCCTGGCGGTTACAGATTGAGCAAATCATGATGCGGGCCACCATGTCATCGACCATGGCTTCAAAAGCATCGGCAGCCTCCTGTGTGTACGAAAAGATATGCTCCGGAATCGGCAGCGTCGGGGGAATTTTAGGATTGAATATTGTTTCCTTCTGTTGTAGAATAACCAGAACTTCCCGAAGTATTCGAGTTGGGAACAATTATCTTATCTCCCGTCGGTTGCAGGTTGCATGGAGCCACCTGACTAGGCGGCCCCGGGGCCACATGCATGCATCCCAGCGGACGTAGAAGCTGCTTCACAATTGGCAACCGCAGGATGAGCCATGTGAGGGGCATGGACGTCAGGATCCTTTGCCACCATTAGAGTATCAACTGAATTGCTGTTATATGGAAACAGATCCCATTGAATTGGGACTATACCAAACTGAATGGACGGCAAGGTTGCCGTCCGATGTACCTCCGGCACGGGCAACGACGGAGGGCACTCCTCCAGCAACAAGTCATATCCTTCCTCAAGCAGATCCACTCTGGACTCCGGCGACACAAGGAGGCCATAAATTTTGCATGCATAATAATCAATTATTCCAGCAAAACGTACATATTTAGAGTTAGATATAGCCGATTTTAAAGAGGTTTTCTTAGGAGCCGAACGCAAAGCATTGAGACCTAATTGAACTCTCTTCTTGAAAGGACAAACCAATGTCCATTCCTCCCTGGATTGCTTCTGCCATAGCTTGAACTCATACATCCATTGAGGACCACCATAGTTCCAAAGATAAAAATAGCAGATAAACTTTGGAGAGACAAACTTGCGGCGGGTGAGGCGAAAACCGACCTTTTTATTGGCAACATTGAAACTGAAAACACGATCACGCAAGATGGACACCTTTAGTGCATCACATCGACCTCCAGTGATGGGCTCGAGTGCAACAGCAGCGGAATCCTCAGTCAACTTGAACGATGTACGTCCAAAAGCCACAACCATGGTGAAACGCCCCGAATCATACGTGGGGTGCACCGTCGAAAAGCAGGTGCGTCGAACCTCCTCGGAGAACTGCACACCTGGAGCCAGATCTAAGCCCATCTAGAGGGATGCATATACCGCCATGATATGGCTATCAATGCATGGAGGAGGCGACGCCGGTGAAGATGATCGGACCCAAAAGATGGAGTAGAGGCTCGATCAATGTGGATATTGGGTGGAGAGGCTAGGGTTTAGGGGAGGCGACGTGGGGTGGGTGAGACCAACCGATACGGGCCCCACACCCAGTTGCCCTTTCAGGGAGGATTGGTAATGTTCTTATTGTTGTCAATGATAATTATGTTCCCGTTGATTTTCTTTTAATGCACATTGAGTGTGATTCCTCATGTCCAATTATTTTGGGACCTCATTTTCTCCGCACCGTTGGTGCTATCATTGACATGAAAGAAGTGACTATTAGATTCCAATTCCCTCTCAAAAAGGGAACAAAATACTGCCCTCGAAAGAAGATTAAGTTACCTTATTACTTCGTTACACGGGAAAGTTATTCTTTTGGAGTTGATAAAACTTTGTAACATCCCAATTTTCTAAATTCGGATGTTAATAGATCATCGTATGCATTCCATGCTTTATTTGCATAATTTGAATTTTCTATATATTCAAACACTTCTCAACTTAAGGAAATTCATTGGAGAGGATATAAAATGACTTATCCCCTGTTAAGAAGTTGAAAATGTTTAGAATATTATTTGGTATTCTTGGAGATTTGTTCTTGAGAATTATAATTAAATCTAAATTATTTTATGGATTTTTATAATGCTCTGTGAAGTTTTATTGCATTAAAATGATTTATTAAAATTGCATTATAGTTGGACAAGTATTTCCGGTCAAATATATTTTTATTTTTTATTTTAATACTGACACATTCCTAAAACTAATATTTTATTATTGTAAAATGTTTTCTCAACGCGGTTGACCAAACAAAATAAATTTTAAAAATGGGTTTTGCAACTGGGCCACTAGCAGGCCCAGTATGTTGTTTTTTCGCCGCCGCGCAATTGGAGCCCGATTCGGATTCGGACAAAAAAATTCTTATCTTATATCTAGTTTTCCAGAAAAAAATTTCCTTATTCTTTTTCGAAACACTAGCTCGCGGGACACGATTCGCTGCCGCCGGATTCCGCCAACCGCCGCCGCCGGTCGCTGCCACCGCGCGCCCTGCCTCCAGACCGCCGCCTCCCCACCACCTCCATGCATCGCAGGACCATCGTGCCACCTCGCCGAGGTGAGCCGCGTCGCCGTCATCTGAATCTCAGATCTAGATCTGGGTTTTTATTACGGTTCCGGTTAACCGAGTTAACCCATTATTCGCTGGTTAAACGTTGTTTTTATTTAGAGAACGTTCGCCGGAATTTCACCAGAGCGAAAGCCATTCGTCCCGTAGCAGCGAGGGCCTGATCATGATGGAAATTTATTTTTATTCGTGGATAAGCCCTTTTCACAGATTTCACCGAAGTATTGTTTTAGCTATATCTTATTAACCGTGTATTCGGTATAGGTGATTATTTTTGCGTTGCAACCGTAGTGAAATGTAGATTATAGTAGCATACACTATGCACGTTTTGAAAAATGGAATTTGAATTTTATTCAGATTCAAATTCAAACTTTTGGAGACCGTATCTTGCAAACGGTGAAGCTCTTTTCGTTGATTCTAGTTGCATTGGGATCCTAGTGACTGTTAGGTATCGTTTAGCTACTATTTGGTGATTTTAATTGCTATTCATTTGGATATTTTATTGATGCATTTTTTGTGTTGAGTGTGTTATTGATTGTTGTATTGTGGTTCGTGTAGACTGTCTGGAGTGCACCGCAACTTTTTGTGAACAGTTTTATTGTCTTGATCAGGAACAAGGCAACTTACATATTGATCACAACACACCTATATTTTTCGTTATGCATATAGTACTTATCACTCTATGCACGTTTAGGATTACTACTATATACTTATGCTACAAACCTGGTAGGATAGCCATATGATCTGATCCTGTATTCTTTGTCGCCTTAGTTCATGATTGTTTTGTGATGCTTGTAGACGGGGATTGGCACGAGTATTCATTGAGTATGTGAGGATCCTAATGACTTGACTAACAACCTTAAATAGAATTCACCTCTGAACGGGCGGGATGCATTCTAGAGGATGCGCCTTCCCTAAGGACACACTACTGGAATTCAGACGTTTGTCGTCTGCCTAGGCAGACTGCAAACCACCAAATGGCGGACGGCACAGGTCTTTTCCATCTGCTATTGGACGGCAAAGCACCCGTCACAAGTTTCTTCGGCAAACAGGTTCTTTGCCGGCTGCATAGTATCGCAGGTCGGCAAAGAGCTTTGCCGACCCCTTTAGCCCTAACATACGGCAAAAATGGTCGGACGACGAACTCAGTGCAGACGACCTCCGTCAGGCCGTTAACGGACTGGTTGTCGTCAGCCAACAGACGACAAATAAGGGTGACGTCAGCTGGTGCCTTTACAGCGTGACAAGGCCAAGCACAGAACGTTCTCGGAAAGCATCGTACGTGAGGGGCATCCCATCCAGGCCGGATGATCAACTGAGATGGGTCCTCATCGTCCGCACACAAGTCTAATAATATGGGTGGTGAACTTCCATATTCAAAGACAAGTCGCCTCAACCATACTATCGACTATCTCATAACTCTTACATAGACTTACTCTAGCCCGATCACTTAGTCGGGGTCTAGGGCGGGCTCGATCATACCACAAAGTGCGCACGAGACGGAGTCTCGAACAATCGCATCGCGATGCCCCAAGCTGCGCACATCTAAGGGCCACTTGGTGTATGAAAGACTGCCAGCCAGATCACAACTAAGGTCTCGAAAACCCATACAAAGACATGCATGTTATAAACATACACGCAGCACACATGCCTTGTATGAACAGCAGGTACCATTGCAATTCTCTACAAAGTGTACAATTTTATTGATAACTCTTATAGAGTGCAAACAGAGATCACAAACATGTGATCCAACATTACAACACAAACGGAAGAAAATTATGTCTGAGTACAGACAAGTTTAACAAATGGCTTAAGAAGCCTTATTTAAACACATGCCCTCCACGAGGGAACCAGTCGTCTGACTGGGACTAGACTAGTTGGTCTTCAGTTATCCAGCTCGATGAAGAAGCCACCTTCGGGGTCAGTGGCATCATCTAAAACATAGATTAAGCAAACGTGAGTACAAAGTCGTACTCAGCAAGACTTACATAGGAGCTATACTACTCATGCACATGTATCAAGGTAAAGGGGGTGGGGTTCACTTGCAGAAGTGCCAGCTTTGACTTGGCTAATCCTGAACTACGAGTACCAGACTTTGAGGTAAGAAGCGTACACGAGTCCACTACATTCTCCAACCAATTACACCACTATGGTGCCTTCCTCGACTTCCCCACGAGAAAGCACGACATAGCACTCACACTTATCTTGGTGTGTTTTAGAAGTATCCAGTTCAAGTTGTCTAATAATCAAGCTAAGCTTTCCATGCAGTCCATAACCGCAGACGCGGCTATTCGAATAGTTTTGTTAACCCTGCAGGGGTGTACCGCTACACACACATTATCATCATTTACCGCCTTTGATCTCGACACCATTCAAGGGGTGCCAGCGAGGATGCTCACCACAACTGTTACCTCATGGACGATCTAGTCCGAGAAAGCCGCCTACTTGGGTTGGTTACCACTATCGTGAACCCGGCCGGTTTACCGAAGTGGACCCAAGTGATGTGTGCGTGGTTCATAAGCCGGTCTCGGATGATCCGTTCTCTCACTTAGCAGCCAGGCCACAGACCTACCAGAACTCCGAACTATTGCGACATCTGGACATCGAAAGGGATGAGTTAGTAAGTTGAGAGGGGTCAGTGAGCCCAATGTGTGGTTGTACTCTTCATCTTGGATCACCACACAAGAACTCATACTAGGGCGGTGTTCAACGAGACAACCCACCGTGTACTCCTACACAGCCTCTCATCGTTCACCTTGTATTAGGGTCGATTCACCAACACTTTTCTACCATCATCAACATGATCATTCCCATCCCGACTCACATCACAGTAACAACATGGTATCATACTAAGCATGCAATAAGCGATAACATTGCAGGGGCCACATGATATCAAACAACTCCTACATTTGCGAGGATTGTGGTTTGCTTACTACTGTGACAAAATGATAGGTCAGGCAAAGGAATCGGTTCATCTATGCGGTAGAAACGTAGCATGGTGATCATCCTAAACAATGCATAAGCGAGACACGAGAGGGAAGTTGGATTTTATCGACATGATCAATGGCGGTTTGCTTGCCTTGCTGACGAGGTTCGGGTTCTGGGTCTTCAACGAAGGGGGCAGCCTCCTGCTCCGGTTCCACCTCTACTCGACAAACAACAAGCAAAGTAGCAAAGTAAATACAATGCACAAACACATGATGGAAGTTTGAATCTTGATGTACATGCTTTGATGTGTGAAGCAATTCCATTTAAATGGAGTATATTGCAAATTGAATTGCAAATTCAAACTCCACATTTGAATTCAAAATAACCAAGTTGCATGTGACATTGTTTGATCATTTTGAATCATCTTCAAATGTGTTTGACATGCCTCTGATGTGTGGTTGAATTGTAGCATAATTCCAAGGTCCAAGTTGCAATAGCATTTGATTTGAATTTGAATTAAATTCAAATAAACCAAATGACATATGCTACTGGTCCCAATTTAAATTCAACTCAAACATAGTTGAAAGTTGCATATTTGGAAAGATAATTTTCTCCTGATCATTCTTCATATATTATTTGTCCAATTTGGAGTTAATATGAATTTTCTATGAATTTCCAAAGTTTGGGGTATTTTCTAGAATTTCTGGAATTCTTTAAATCATTTTGATTTTCTGGAAATTCATTTAAATTGATTTATTGCGTCAGTGCTGGCGTCAGGGGGGGGCTAACAAGGGGGTCCCACCTGTCGGTGGCTGGATTTAATTAAACCGTGGGGTTAATTAATCTAGTGGCTTAATTAAGCCACTGGGCCCACTTGTCATAACCCAGGGGGTCATTAGGCGAGTGATTAAGGGAGGGGGTTTGGGCTAACACGCCGGCGGCTAAACGTCGGCGACTGCACCGCGGTGGCGCTGCACGGGGAGGGCGAATCCGTCGACGATTTGTAGCGCCGAGACCATCAACTTGAAGCCCTCACTCGCGCGCGTCGAATGGGACCGAAACCAAGCGCTGGGGTGCACCGTACGCTCGTCGGCGTCAAGCTTTGCGGCGACCTAGCTACGGCCGTGATCGGGATTTCGTTCCAGGGCACGGATCGAGGCGGGGCTAGGTTGGTTCGACGAGGAGGAGCACGGGGAACAAGATGGACATCATGGCGGGCTCGATGGCGTAGCGGTTGAACGTCTCCATGGATCCCGGCGGCGAGGAGCTTTGGCTCTCATGGTGGCCAAGGCTAGAGGGAGTAATCGAAGGGGGAAAGTGAGGGGTTTTGAACCCGAGCTCACCAGGAACTCAGTAGAGGTGGTGGCGAAGGCTGGGGTGGTTCAACGACGACGGAATTGACGAAGTCCTTCACGGTGGCCGGCGGCGACTTGGTGGCGATGGCGGAGTCTCCGGGGCTTCCTGGCTCGATTCACCGCCCGGGAAGACGAAGACGACGTCTGCGGTTCTTCTGTACAGCTCGAGGCGTCGCGAGGAGCACGGTGGCCACGCGGGGGCTCGACGGCGCTCCGGCGTTCTTCTCGGGCGACGAAGAATTGGGCGAGAGAGGAAGGGGAAGACGACGAGGAGGGAGGGGAATGAACTGGGGCGGCTCCAGGATGCGTCCAGACGAAGAGATGAGGCCTGGGGAGGCCTGGAAGCTTGAAGGCTTCGCGGTGGCGTCCACGGCGTCGGCGCCTCGCCACCGAGCTGCTTGGCAGCGCGGGGTAGAAGACGACAAGGGGGGTTCGCGGGCTGGGCCGGCTAGGTGGGCTGCGGGGAGCTAGTTGGGCTGCTTCCACGTAAGTTCTTTTTCCCTTTTTCTCTCTGTTTTCTTTTCTGCTATTTGTTTTTCTTAGCTAAAATAAATATATAGGCATTTTATTAAATGCTGAAATTTTTTATGTGGCCTCATAATAATATAGACTAGCCACTCATAAAGTTTCAACATTTTTAAAATTCAAATAATTTGAATCTTAACTCAAATAGGGTTATTTGACTAATTCCAAGGCACTGTTTGAATATTTGAAAAATCCATGAGTATGGGATGGGTCCCACATCACTTGATATGTGATCACACTCATTTATAAGACTTTTCAAAAATCTAACATGAAATTTTGGAGAAGATTTTATCTGGCCTTTTGAATTAATTCATCTGGGGGGTTTCCTTCTCCCATTTTCTTTTGATGTTGATTTCAAAGATTCCTTTTGAAATTTTTGACATGATGCAAGGTTACTTTGATCCTAGCACATTACCTAACAGAGGGTTCTGACAACTCGCCCCCACTCAACAGAATCTCGCCCCGAGATTCAGAAGTCTGCGGGAGGAAGGTGGGGTACTCGGCACTGAGACAGTCTTCTCTTTCCCACGTAGCTTCTCTTTCAGAGTGGTGTGAACATTGCACTTTCAGAAACCTAATCTTCTGACGACGAGTGACACGCTCTTTGGAATCAAGAATACGAACGGGGTATTCTCGATAAGAAAGGTCATCTTGGAGATCAAGCGTTTCATGGTCGACTTCGCGGAT
The DNA here is from genome assembly GCA_950022295.1 of Bromus sterilis. NCBI lineage: Eukaryota > Viridiplantae > Streptophyta > Magnoliopsida > Poales > Poaceae > Bromus > Bromus sterilis. The sequence continues at coordinate 261,601,412 of OX465596.1, read as the reverse complement.
GGGGTCCTTGAAGCAACGCCTGAGTTGGGACACATGGAATACATCATGTACTCGGGAGAGGTGCGGAGATAGTTCAAGTTGGTAGGAAACTTCTCCACGTTTAGCAATAATGTGGAAAGGTCCGATGTAACGTGGGGCCAACTTGCCTTTGATACCGAAACGTTGGGTTCCCTTCAGAGGAGTAACCCGAAGGTAAGCCTTCTCATCCAGATTGTAGCTCTCTTGCCTATGATGACGATCATAGTATCTTTTCTGACGAGACTGGGCTGCTTTCAATTGATCACGAACAATGCGAACTTGCTCTTCTGCTTCCTTGATCATATCCGGTCCAAAGAATTGTCTTTCACCGGTTTCTGACCAGTTTAAAGGTGTTCGACATCGTCGTCCATAAAGGAGTTCAAAAGGAGCCATGTTCAGACTAGATTGAAAACTATTGTTATAAGAAAATTCAGAAAATGGAAGAGACTTCTCCCAATTCTTTCCGAATGAGATAACACAAGCTGTGAGCATGTCTTCAAGAATTTGGTTAACCCTTTCGACTTGACCGCTAGACTGAGGATGGAAAGCTATACTAAAGGAGAGATGAGTTCCCATAGCATTCTAAAAGCTTCCCCAAAATCTAGAGGTAAAAAGGCTACCGCGATCAGAATTGATTTCCAAAGGAACACCATGAAGTGATACAATTCTAGAGATGTACAAGTCCGCTAACTGGCTAGCAGTTATAGACTCGCGAACCGGAAGGAAGTGTACAACTTTGGAAAGCCTATCTATGACAACGAAGATGGCATTGTTTCCTTTCTGGGTTCTTGGAAAGTCGGTGATGAAGTCCATACCGACTTTGTCCCATTTCCACTCGGGAATAGACAAAGGTTGAAGTGTACCAGCAGGTCTTTGATGTTCTGCCTTAATGCGACGACAAACATCACATTCGGCAACAAATTGAGCAATGTCTCTCTTCATCCTAGTCCACCAAAATCTCTGGCGTAGATCTCGGTACATTTTTGTGCTACCGGGATGAATCGAGAGGGGTGTGTCATGGGCTTCCTTGAGGATGAGTTGCCTTAGTTCCCTATTCTTAGGTACTACCAAACGATTTTCAAAGAATACCGTTCCCTTGCTATCTGTGGAGAAACATTTAGCAACTCCACTAGCAATGTTCTCCTGATCCGGCGAACACCTCGTGCACGCCTTTGGGAAACTATGATTTGATCCTCAAGAGTTGGTTTCTCCACCAAGGTAGAAAGATAGCCATGAGGAGCAATTTCAAGGTTGAGCTTGCGAAAGTCCTCATGAAGAAGTGGTTGATACTGTTGTAACATGAGGTTGTTACAATACGACTTACGACTTAGTGCATCAGCCATGACATTGGCTTTGCCTGGGGTGTAAGAAATTACTACGTCGTAATCTTTTATCAACTCAATCCAGCGTCTTTGCCTGAGATTAAGATCTGGCTGGGTGAAAACGTATTTGAGGCTTTGGTGGTCGGAATAAATCTCGCAACGGTTACCAAGGAGGTAATGTCGCCAAGTTGTTAGGGCATGAACTACGGCAGCGAGTTCAAGGTCATGGGTAGGATAGTTCTCTTCATGTGGCCGCAATTGGCGTGAAGCATATGCTACCACATGTCGATCTTGCAGAAGTATGCATCCTAACCCTTGCCGTGATGCGTCACAATAGATCTCGAAATCCTTTTTGGTGTCTGGAGGTGCAAGTACAGGTGCAGAAGTCAATCTTCTTTTTAGCTCTTGAAAGCTTTCCTCGCACTTGGGAGTCCATAGGAATTTCTTATCTTTCTTGAGGAGTTCAGTTAGAGGCTTTGCAACTTTAGAAAAGTTCTCGACGAAGCGGCGGCAATAGCTGGCTAGGCCAAGAAAACTCCTAACTTGCTTAACCGATTCAGGTGGAGTCTAGTCAAGGACGGCCTGAACTCTCTCTGGATTCACAACAATGCCTTTTGCAGAAATCACGTGGCCTAAGTAGGTCACTTCTGGTAGCCAGAACTCACACTTGGAGAATTTAGCATCCAGGCGATGCTCTCTAAGTTTCATCAATACCAGCCTTAAGTGTTCGGCATGTTCTTCTTTGTTCTTCGAGTATATAAGGATGTCATCGAGGTAAACTACGACGAACTGGTCCAAATACTCCATGAAGATCGAATTCATCATGCGTGAGAAAGTGGCGGGGGCATTGGTTAAACCAAAGGACATGACGGTGTACTCGTAAATACCATAACGAGTAGTAAAAGCCGTTTAGGGAATGTCCTCGTTTCGGATTTTGATTTGATGATAACCTAATCTCAAATCCATCTTGGAGAAGACAGAGGATCCTGCAAGTTGATCATAAAGATCATTGATCCTGGGCAAAGGGTACTTGTTCTTTATCGTCGCTAAATTTAGCGGGCGATAGTCTACGCACATCCTTTCTGTTCCATCTTTCTTCGTTACGAACAGAACGGGGCAACCCCATGGCGATGAGCTAGGGCGGATGAAGCCTTTCTCCAACAAAGCTTCCAGTTGGGTTTTAAGCTCAGCCAACTCACGTGGGGCCATTTTGTATGGGCGTCTAGAAATTGGTGCGATTCCTGGGGCAAGATCCACTATAAACTCTACACATCTGTCGGGTGGCATGCCCGGCAGCTCTTCAGGAAAGACATCCGGGAAGTCACGAACCACCGGAATATCTTCAAGTTCGGGAAGGGGAAGTACATTCAAGGAATGCACTTGGGTTCTTGTTCTGGGTGAGGTATAGTTGACTGTTTTGCCTGAAGGGTGGGTGAGTTTCACGGATTTGCCTTTGCAATCCAGGTAGGCATTCTGTCTTGATAGCCAATCCATGCCAAGGATGACATCAATATCTGAAGACTTGAGGGCTATGAGTGAAGCAAGGAATACTAAACCCTCAATTGCAATTTGATTACCATGGCTTACTCTATTAGTTTGCCATCTTGACCCTGGAGTTTGAATAATCATTGGAGTGGACAATTCAACAAAGGGTAACTCATGACGAAGTGCATAACTTTTCGACATGAATGAATGAGATGCTCCTGGGTCGAAAAGAACGGAAGTAGGAACATAATTGACTGGGAGCGTACCAAGAATGACGTCAGTGGTGTCGTCAGTCTCTTCGGCGGCGATCTGGTTCACACGTCGACGAGTGGCGGGAGGAGCGGGTTTGGCGGTGTAGACCTTCTGGGGTGGCTTGCCACGACCATTGTTGTTGTTGTTGCCTCCGGCACGGGGTGGAGCATTCTGGTGCTGGATCTGGTTCTGGGGACACTCACGAGAATAGTGGCCTGCCTGACCACACTTGTAATAGGCTCCGAAAACAGTGTGTGGAGCTGGGTTGTTTGGTGGAGCTGGGTGGAACTGGGTTGGTGGACGAGGCGCCACATAGGATGGCCTGGGTGGGTTGTTCTGGCGGAACATGCTGTTCGGGATCCAGATCTTGCGCTTGTGGGAGCCAGAACTGGATGAACTGTCATCTCTAGGGTGTTTGCGAAAGTCGTTGGGGGTGTTCATCTCCTCGGCCTTGATGGCCTTGTTGACAAGGACTTGGAAGGTGGCAAAGTCATGAAGATTGAGCTCACGACTGAGTCCAGTGTTGAGGCCACGACGGAACCTCTCTTGCTTCTTGGAGTCGGTGGAGACTTCTTCAGTTGCATAACGAGCAAGTCGGTTGAACTCACGACTAAACTCATCAACGGTTCTTCTGCCTTGGGTGAGGTTGCAGAACTCCTCACGCTTGTGGTCCATAAGACCCTTGGGAATGTGGTGCTCGCGGAAAGAAGTGCAGAATTCCTCCCAAGATGCAGGCGGTCCATCGGGACGAATATTCAGAAAGTTCTCCCACCAAGAGCTAGCTGCACCTTCAAGGTGATAGGTGGCATAGCTGACCTTGTCACCAGTTGCAACACGGCCTGCTTGGAGCTTCCTCTCGATGCTGCGAAGCCAGTCATCGGCGTCAAGGGGCTCGGTGGAGTAACTGAAAACCGGGGGATGAAGTCGGATGAAGTCGTTCAGGGACACCAACTCATTGCGCTGCTGAGTGGTGTTGCGAGGAATGACTTCCAACAGGTGGTGAGAGTCTCGGCGGTTCCTCTCGACCTCCATCAGAACCTGAGCCATCGTGGGTGGGGGTGGAAGGTTGCCTTCCTCCTGGTCATTTCCACGACCTTGGTTACGACCAACCTGGCCACGGGTTCCTTGAGACATCCTGAAGGTGAAAAACCAAAGTCAAACAGAGTTGATTTGAAGAGTCTAATCAAGGTATTGAAGTACTTGAAGGATTACAGAGCAAAGGAAGTAATCATCTTGACAACATGGTGATAAAGCATACAAGCCATATATTCACAAGCTTTCATACAAACCATACGTCGTTTTAGTACAAGCACCAAGCTAATACAAACGTGATGAAGATGATACATCCTTCAGAGGCACTCTGACTTCCTATACATTATTTATCTAAGCCTATGGAACTTAGACACCTTGCTTACAATATACTAAGATACTACTACATCATCACTAAGTAAGACCACAGGCGGTCTCACTCATCTCCATCTCCATAGTAGTACTCATAAAAGTTACCCGCGTATCCCGGTAGCTGGAGGTGGCCATCGCAAAAACACGGAGGCTTGTGGACCCTCATATCCATTTGGGCAAGGATGGGGCCTAGGTCCAGCGTAGGGTGGAAGCAAAGGACCACGCGGTGGAAAAATGCCTCCAATCTCGGGCCAAGCAACTCGAGAAGGCATCTGAGTCCTCACTGGGTAGATAGCATCAAACTCAACTGATCCAACCATCACAAAGGGAGCCAAAAGTGTCAGTGCTCGATACAGACGAACACGGGTGGCGTGGAGCTCGAAACGGAGAGCGCGTGCATCACGATCTCTGTCACTAGCAAACCTAGCGGTCATCTGAAATGCGGGATCTTCTGCAGAGTGATCTGAGTAGAGTCCGGTGTAATATACCACTTCTCCTGGAAGTGCAGCAGGGATATAGCGGAAAGAAGTCTCTCTCAGCAAAGTGTGCTCCTCTCTCAGCAGTGTCATACATGAGTATGCAGCATCCTGCACAGCCATGTTCTCGGTAACGCTAATGCCATGTCCAAAGTGGATAGGCTGAGTGACTCCAACGTGGTGCGGGTAGATCCGGACAATGCAGTGGAACTGCGTCTGGTTGAAGTCGTGAAACTGCTCCTCGACGGTGTACTCAGTGTACCATCGATATCCCACATAGGACATCATCTCGATCAACGTGGCGGGATGGCCACGCACACCGAGGCACCTGGTCCAACGAACAATCTGCCGAGGGGGAAGATCTGCCATATGAAACAGAAAGGAGTTTGCAAATGCATTAGATTATGAGATAAACCTGGAATGACTCGGACAGCATAACGGCTGTAATTGTAAGAAATGACAATTTCTTCCAACATGGAAACAACACTTACATACGATGTAATAAAACAGGGAGCATAACCACTCTAACAAACCGATCACAACTTTCCTACGGCTATGAGGAAGCAATCAACGAGATGTTCTAATCAGACAAAGAAGAGCCTAGTCCTATCTTCCCGTAGAATAAGATGAGGGTGACTCAGAACTCAGAACGAAGGGGGTAAGGATAAAAAATAAGCCTTACGTTGTTCCCTTATATACCCAGAGTAACTATATAACTATAGCAAGCTAGACTCAACTTCGGCCAAGGCTACTAGTCCTACAGTCAGTCCTGCTCTGATACCAAGTCTGTCGGGACCCGGGGTTAGCGTATGCAAGTACAGCTAAGACATAGTCATATGGAGAGCCGAGAACCGTACCCACTTGTCTAAGCAGACAAGGCCAAGCACAGAACGTTCTCGGAAAGCATCGTACGTGAGGGGCATCCCATCCAGGCCGGATGATCAACTGAGATGGGTCCTTATCGTCCGCACACAAGTCTAATAATATGGGTGGTGAACTTCCATATTCAAAGACAAGTCGCCTCAACCATACTATCGACTATCTCATAACTCTTACATAGACTTACTCCAGCCCGATCACTTAGTCATGGTCTAGGGCGGGCCCGATCATACCACAAAGTGTGCACGAGACGGAGTCTCAAACAATCGCATCGCGATGCCCCAAGCTGCGCACATCTAAGGGCCACTTGGTGTATGAAGGACCGCCAGCCAGAACACAACTAAGGTCTCGAAAACCCATACAAAGACATGCATGTTATAGACATACACGCAGCACACATGCCTTGTATGAACAGCAGGTACCATTGAAATTCTCTACAAAGTGTACAATTTTATTGATAACTCTTATAGAGTGCAAACAGAGATCACAAACATGTGATCCAACATTACAACACAAACGGAAGAAAATTATGTCTGAGTACAGACAAGTTTAACAAATGGCTTAAGAAGCCTTATTTAAACACATGCCCTCCACGAGGGAACCAGTCGTCTGACTGGAACTAGACTAGTTGGTCTTCAGTCGTCCAGCTCGATGAAGAAGCCACCTTCGGGGTCAGTGGCATCATCTAAAACATAGATTAATTAAACGTGAGTACAAAGTCGTACTCAGCAAGACTTACATAGGAGCTATACTACTCATGCACATGTATCAAGGTAAAGGGGGGTGGGGTTCACTTGCAGAAGTGCCAGCTTTGACTTGGCTAATCCTGAACTACGAGTACCAGACTTTGAGGTAAGAAGCATACACGAGTCCACTACATTCTCCAACCAATTACACCACTATGGTGCCTTCCTCGACTTCCCCACGAGAAAGCACGACATAGCACTCACACTTATCTTGGTGTGTTTTAGAAGTATCCAGTTCAAGTTGTCTAATAATCAAGGTAAGCTTTCCAAGCAGTCCATAACCGCGGACGCGGCTATTCGAATAGTTTTGTTAACCCTGCAGGGGTGTACCGCTACACACACATGATCATCATTTACCGTCTTTGATCTCGACACCATTCAAGGGGTGCCAGCGAGGATGCTCACCACAACTGTTACCTCATAGCCGATCTAGTCCGAGAAAGCCGCCTACTTGGGTTGGTTACCACTATCATGAACCCGGCCGGTTTACCGAAGTGGACCCAAGTGATGTGTGCGTGGTGCATAAGCCGGTCTCGGATGAGCCGTTCTCTCACTTAGCAGCCAGGCCATAGACCTACCAGAACTCCGAACTATTGCGACATCTGGACATCGAAAGGGATGAGTTAGTAAGTTGAGAGGGGTCAGTGAGCCCAATGTGTGGTTGTACTCTTCATCTTGGATCACCACACAAGAACTCATACTAGGGCGGTGTTCAATGAGACAACCCACCGTGTACTCCTACACAGCCTCTCATCGTTCACCTTGTATTAGGGTCGATTCACCAACACTTTTCTACCATCATCAACATGATCATTCCCATCCCGACTCACATCACAGTAACAACATGGTATCATACTAAGCATGCAATAAGCGATAACATTGCAGGGGCCACATGATATCAAACAACTCCTACATTTTCTAGGATTGTGGTTTGCTTACTACTGTGACAAAATGATAGGTCATGCAAAGGAATGGGTTCATCTATGCGGTAGAAACGTATCATGGTGATCATCCTAAACAATGCATAAGCGAGACACGAGAGGGAAGTGAGATTTTATCGACATGATCAATGTGGGTTTGCTTGCCTTGCTGACGAGGTTCGGGTTCTGGGTCTTCAACGAAGGGGGCAGCCTCCTGCTCCGGTTCCACCTCTACTCGACAAACAACAAGCAAAGTAGCAAAGTAAATACAATGCACAAACACATGATGGAAGTTTGAATCTTGATGTACATGCTTTGATGTGTGAAGCAATTCCATTTAAATGGAGTATATTGCAAATTGAATTGCAAATTCAAACTCCACATTTGAATTCAAAATAACCAAGTTCCATGTGACATTGTTTGATCATTTTGAATCATCTTCAAATGTGTATGACATGCCTCTGATGTGTGGTTGAATTGTAGCATAATTCCAAGGTCCAAGTTGCAATAGCATTTGATTTGAATTTGAATTAAATTCAAATAAACCAAATGACATATGCTACTGGTCCGAATTTAAATTCAACTCAAACATAGTTGAAAGTTGCATATTTGGAAAGATAATTTTCTCCTGATCACTTTCATATATTATTTGTCCAATTTGGAGTTAATATGAATTTTCTATGAATTTCCAAAGTTTGGGGTATTTTCTGGAATTTCTGGAATTCTTTAAATCATTTTGATTTTCTGGAAATTCATTTAAATTGATTTATTGCGTCAGTGCTGGCATCAGGGGGGGGGGCTGACAAGGGGGTCCCACCTGTCAGTGGCTGGATTTAATTAAACCGTGGGGTTAATTAATGGGCCCACTTGTCAGTGACCCAGGGGGTCATTAGGCGAGTGATTAAGGGAGGGGGTTTGGGCTAACACGCCGGCGACTGGACCGCGGCGGCGCTGCACGGGGAGGGCGAATCCGTCGACAATTTGTAGCGCCGAGACCATCAACTTGAAGCCCTCACTCGCGCGCGTCGAATGGGACCGAAACCAAGCGCTGGGGTGCACCGTACGCTCGCCGGCGTCAAGCTTTGGGGCGACCTAGCTACGGCCGTGATCGGGATTTCGTTCCAGGGCACGGATCGAGGCGGGGCTAGGATGGTTCGACGAGGAGGAGCACGGGGAACATGATGGACATCATGGCGGGCTCGATGGCGTAGCGGTTGAACGTCTCCATGGATCCCGGCGGCGAGGAGCTTCGGCTCTCATGGTGGCCAAGGCTAGAGGGAGTAATCGAAGGGGGAAAGTGAGGGGTTTTGAACCCGAGCTCACCAGGAACTCAGTAGAGGTGGTGGCGAAGGCTGGGGTGGTTCAACGGCGACGGAATTGACGAAGTCCTTCACGGTGGCCGGCGGCGACTTGGTGGCGATGGCGGAGTCTCCGGGGCTTCCTGGCTCGATTCACCGCACGGGAAGACGAAGACGACATATGCGGTTCTTCTGGACAGCTCGAGGCGTCGCGAGGAGCACGGTGGCCACGCGGGGGCTCGACGGCGCTCCGGCGTTCTTCTCGGGCGACGACGAATCGGGCGAGAGAGGAAGGGGAAGACGACGAGGAGGGAGGGGAATGAACTGGGGCGGCTCCAGGATGCGTCCAGACGAAGAGATGAGGCCTGGGGAGGCCTGGAAGCTTGAAGGCGTCGCGGTGGCGTCCACGGCGTCGGCGCCTCGCCACCGAGCTGCTTGGCAGCGCGGGGTAGAAGACGACAAGGGGGGTTCGCGGGCTGGGCCGGCTAGGTGGGCTGCGGGGAGCTTGTTGGGCTGCTTCCAGGTAAGTTCTTTTTCCCTTTTTCTCTCTGTTTTCTTTTCTGCTATTTGTTTTGCTTAGCTAAAATAAATAGCTAGGAATTTTATTAAATGCTGAAAAAATTTATGTGGCCTCATAATAATATAGACTAGCTACTCATAAAGTTTCAACATTTTTAAAATTCAAATAATTTGAATCTTAACTCAAATAGGTTTATTTGATTAATTGCAAGGCACTGTTTGAATATTTGAAAAATCCATGAGTATGGGATGGGTCCCACATCACTTGATATGTGATCACACTCATTTATAAGACTTTTCAAAAATCTAACATGAAATTTTGGAGAAGATTTTATCTGGCCTTTTGAATTAATTCATCTGGGGGGTTTCCTTCTCCCATTTGCTTTTGATGTTGATTTCAAAGATTCCTTTTGAAATTTTTGACATGATGCAAGGTTACTTTGATCCTAGCACATTACCTAACAGAGGGTTCTGACACTCCAAGACCATAACTACAAGTTCAAAACCTAAGTTAAGACATGGGCAAAGAGAAGATGATCCATCCTTATTAGCATGCATCCCACCGTGAAGAAATCTGCAAAATTAATTCAAAAATAAGTTATGCATGCTTTATATGAAGCTAATATGGTTATGATGAAATAAAATGAGAAGAAGAAGAAAAGGACAGAGAAGAACAGATTAAGATAGCTAGCTTTAGCATTTTTTGTAGTAAATGAACTAATTAAAGCTTGTAGTAAATGAACTAACTAAAGATTGCTAGATATGAAAATGAGAAGGAGTAGAAGAAAATGGGAAGGAGAAGTGGAGGTAAAGAAAATGAGAAGGAGAAGCATAAAAAGAAAATGAGCCTCCGTCTCTTAGCTAAGTAAGCAACTTAGGTCATTATGAGCTAACTATGTCGTTTTTCAACTAACTAAGCTAATTATGCCTTTTTGTGCAAAAGAAGCTAAGTATGGAATTTTAAGCTAACTAAGCATTAATAAATAAAAATAGAAGACAACTTATCGGATTGGAGACCTCAAGGCTGAGATGGCTGAGTACCATCTGGCGGGTTGGTCGAGGTTGACACGGGAGAACGGTCATGGGATGCAGCACGAGGGTTATGCTGCACGGAAAGATCAACTAGCGGTTAGCACAACGACACTCAATATGGAATTGATGATCATTGAAAGATACTGACCCTCCCCACATGAGAAATTATCGGCATCGTTGGAGCGGCATGACCAGTCTTCTCGCACATAGTCTACACATTTATTTTCCACGAGTCTATCATATTAGTTACTAATATAAACAAACATTATAACATGCATTCTTTGGGAGGATATGAACAAGTGACTTACCACGATGAGCTCATACAAGGCCCGGTTCGACGCATCGTGGCGTGTCGTGGCCCCCTCAAGAGCCTTCGCCGTCCTCTCCTCCGCCAACCGCTCTCTCTCCGCCGCCTTCTCCTCTGCCCACCGCTCCTTCTCCTCCAGTAGCCGCTGGGTATTTTGTCGCTCTTTCTCAAGAGCTTCCTGCAAACCCACTCCTCTTGTTAGCACTGTAATATTCGATGAGATAAAATAAGAATGCAAGAGTCCTTATGGCTAACCTGGATAGCGAGATCAACTGGCTGCGCACGAGTCCTTATAGCAGGAGAAGAGCTCGTTTGGCGCGCCTTGATCTGAGGAAGAGTCCTATCGCACCGAATCAACTTATCTCCAATGGCCATGGCGCCTTCCACCACCACAGATCATCACCAGCTCCGGGTCAATAGGCTTCCCAACCGGGGTATAATCCTGCCCGTGCTTCTCCTTCGCCACCTCAGTATAATCCTTGAGCTTACTGTAAGCGGCAATGTTGGTGAAAGTCGAAGGAGTGGCAATATCCCACTCTGAGAGTGCCTTGGCCTTCTTGTAGGACGTTGTATGGGTCATGCCATAATTGTCGAACACCCCAAGCACCTCCATTTTATTCTGCTCTGCCTAAGAGAAAAAGCAAAGCACAATATTAGTAAACGGCTAAGTTGTGGGAGCGTAAAAGACAATATTAACAAAGCACACATACCCATTTTTTCCCTTAGCCAGCTAAGTTGCGGATGCCTTGATGGTGTGGCACACCAACCATTTGGGCGCGCCGGTCCTTGGCATTGTAGTGGAGGGCGAACAAGGCTTCTGAGCACCACTGATCCACTATGACCTCCCAACAATCCATCTTATCCGCACACCATCTCGGCGGCGCCTAAGTTAGTAAACAGAAATATTAGCTATTATAGGCCTATCAAGGAATCAAATCAAGGAAACTAGAATACGCAAGAAGGGGTTACGATCATGTACTTCTCCCTCTTCAGAAGCTTCTTGTGGCACTCCTTCTTGCTACGCTTAAGGCCAGTCTTGGCGTAGTATTCATGGACCTCCTGCACTCGCATCTCGTGCCTAAGGTTCTGCAAAAGGCGCACACACTCTTGGACGAGCACGTTTCCTTCCTCGTGCTCCATGGACTCTTCGACCTTGTAGTACACCTGCAATTAATAGCACGAGAAAAAGACTGATGAGTGCACCAACTAGCTAGCAATTCTCAAGTTCTCATAGTGTGAAAGAGAAATTACCCAAAATCCGTTCAACAGCATGTCGGCTCTGTTGTGGCATCGAACCCTGTTGACGGTCGTATTTTGAGGGGCCTCGGCAGCTCTATAGTGCTGACAAAACAGGGCTGGCTGCGGAGGCGAATCATCACCGGGCTGAACCAACCCCGGGAAATTCTGCCTGATGAGCACACCAAGGATGCCGTTGGGATTGCGGAAACCCGAGGCGTATGTCCAACCCCTGGAATAAAAAAAGCAAAGCCATCAGATATTTCCATAAACCTCGGCGTACTGAAACAGAGTAATTAAGTGCACTTACGTCTCTCCAACAGGCGTAATCAACGACCTATGGGCGGGAGTCACCGGCTGAGCCGGGAGCAGTGTACTCCCACGCTGGTACACGTTGTTACCCTCAGCCGCCTTAGCCTCATCATCAGTGGCAACCGCCTCCCCTTCACCAACCTCGTCCTCCGGCGTCTCCTTGTCCGGACATGGTCCCCAGGACGTGCGTTGGGACGTAGCCTCCTCCTCCATCATGGGACTCTCCGAGGAGGGATCCACCCTGTGCTCTGGAGAATCAGCCGGAGGTGGTGGCGAGGAAGGCGCAGCTGTCCGCCTCCCTCTCGCGCGGCCATCACTTGCTCTGCCAGCTCTCCCGCCCCTCTTCGCCCGACCTCCTCTCCCCCTGGGCACCTCAGAAGTAGGAGGCGAGGACATACTCTCGAGCAAAGACCTCTGTAGAGTCCCTGGTGCAAGCGCAGTACCCCGGCCCCTCCCTCGTGACGAAGAACCACCGGCGGAGGTCTCGCCCTCCATATCTGTCACGAACCTGCCAAAAACTATAGTAAATGAAATTAGTACAAATGAGAAAAATAAATAATACTACTACAAAAGAAAAAATTAATTTACTACAATGAGAATATATTTAATTAAAGTTGGGATTCATACAACTAAGAATAGTCGGGATCATCCGTCTCTTCTCCGGGATCAATTGAAGGATCATCATCGCTATCACTCCTGTCGTCGTAAATGAAGGCATCATCGGGTTAAACAACACCAACATTTGGAAGGCCTTTCTGTAAACAGTCAAGCATTGACAAGTCATCTGGATCAGTAACATCTTCTTCTTCATGAGGCTCTTCCACATCATCGGTATCGACTTCTTCCTATTCATCGGTATCGGGTTCGCTCTCATTGTCTTGTTCCATGTTCTCTTGTTCCACTCTCACCTTGACCAATTTCTACCACAACATACCTGTATGACATGCATTTGGGACAATAGTCTTTGTCCGCATACTCTTTCCTAAATAGAGCACATCCATTCTCACAAGCATGTATCTGCTCATAGGGCATCTTAAGTACCTTGAGGATTTTATCCGGTTGGTACAGGTTTGCAGGCATAACATGATCTTTTGGTAGAAGCCGCCCAAATACGGTCCTGGTCGCATTGTAGTATTTTGTGCCCAAGTTGAATTGTGCCTTCAGAGCCAGCACTTATGCAATGGCATCGAGCTAACAAAGCTCAGTTTGAGAGTGGAGAGGACGTTTTGAAGACTCCAACATCTCACAGAAGGCCTTCGTAGTTTCCTCCATCTCATCGTCTTCATCCCGCGCATCGTCAAAGTCCTGCACCATGTCTTTGATCCCGGTTCTGTACTCGTCCATGCGCAGGCGGACCACCTCGTCTCAAGCGTCCGGCAGACTCGCCATGGAAGGTCCACACTGTATAATCAGGCTTAAAACCCCACTTCTGCAAGTGTTTACCCATATCCACCTATGTCGCCTATTTATAGTTGTCGCACCTAACGCAGGGGCACCATGTTTTTCTCTTACCATTTGCAAACGCCGCTCTCAGAAGCTTCTTGGTTTTCATTGCACATTTCGTGGTCATCTCTTTCTGATTACGGGGACCGGTGTACATCCAGGCACAATCATCGCTCATCTTGTCACTAGCTAGCTACTAAACAATAAATATACCAGTTTGTTAATTTTATTACATCCGATTTTTATTGCTTTTATCATACATAGCTACGGCATATGCAATTAACCTATACACTAATAGGTAAAGATAGGTCCTAATCCCACCCGAGTATGTGTAGATTGGGTTCGTTTTCCCATGCTCTGCCCGCGATCCAACGCCGAATTTTAGCAGCATCTCCCCAATGATCTCCTAATACACGTCTCGACAAAAATCCAAGAGGTTTTGTATCCGGAGAACAACAGGGTGGAGCTGACAAAATTCCACGTTGGATGAGGACCAGAGCATGAAAAACGACCCAATCTACACATACTTGGGTTGTCCATGGATAACGTTGGACAATTCGAAAGAATCACTATTATAAATATACAAATGCATGCATATTTATAACTCTAACCCTTTCGAACGGGAGACTGATACGGTGAGGATAGTCCTCTCACTCCTCGTTGGTTACCCCAAGTGGAAGGTGAGATGTAGCGTAGAAGAAAATTTCCCCTAGAGAAGATGCTCAGGTTGAGTATCGAACCAGTAGGACTCCAAGAGATACAAAAAGGTGGTAAAGTGAACAATGGCGCCGTTCACAACCGAGGTTGCTAACTTCACCTGGACCTGCACACACAACAAGTAACTTTTCTCCCAACGAGTAAAGAGGAGTTGTCAATTCCTCCGGCCTTGATGTTTACAAAGGATCAACGCAAGAGATAATAATAGTGGCAACTGAAAGTAAGAACTGAAAGTAAATTGAAGGTGTAAACAATAGTGTGAATATGGACCGGGGTCCCTTGACGTTCACTAGTGATGTCTCTCTCCCAAAAGACGATAAAAGTGCTAGCAAGGTAAACAAATCACAACTGGGCAATTGATATGATTATAAACGTACCACAATGTTAAGTATGCTACAAAAGAAAGGAAGAGGCTCAAAAGCAATGGGAATCACGACAAGGTAAGTAGACGGAAATCCATCTACATCTACTATGAATCATCCACCTTGAGATATCTATCCAGAACATCTCGCTGGTATTAAGTTGAGAATCCCACCAAAAGTGTAAAATCAAAGCAACAGACAACTGCAATAAAAGAACTATGCGTATAGTAAACAATCCTTGCACCCGCATGTACAAGCAGCATTGTTTTATCCCTGGTGGCAACAGCACATCCCCTAGTCTCATGTTTCTGTCACTCAAGCTAGACATCAAGGGGCTGAACCCACAATCAAGCATAACGCTCCCTCTTGGAGTTGCAATAAATCACTTGGCCAAAGTAAAATACAGCAACAGAGAACATGCAAGAATTACTAAAGAACACAAATATATTACTCATCACAATGTGAAAATAATCTCATAATCCATCAGATCCCAGCAAACTCATCATAGCAACACAGAAAACTACAAAAGTTCCTCGATCATGTGAGGCAGCTCACGAGGTCTCCAAAGTGCAAGCACAAAGAGGGGAGGAGTACATCACATAGCTACTGGTCACGGACCCATGGTCCAAGGGGGACTACTTACGGCACATCCGGGAGGCGTTCATGGAGATGGATGGTCTCCCAGAAGGGATTCCTCCGTTCGGCGGAGGCGGAACAGAGAGGAGAGCGGGAACAGAAGATCGATCTTAGGGGTTTCCATCATGGGGGGTAAATATAGGCGAAAGGGGGCACCGAGAGGGGCCATAGGGCAGCCAGGAGGCCTCCTGGCGCGGCCTAGGGTGGGGCCGCGCCAGGGACCCTCCTGGGGCCCTGGTGGGTCCACCCCCCTTCCTTCCTTGGTGATTCGGGAAGCTTCCGGGTCGCTAATTTTTATATAATTTTTCAGGGATTTATTTGGCCCTTTTAATGGCCGGAAAACCTGAAATACAAAAACAGCAGAAAACAGGAACTGGCAACTGGGTGCACTGAGTTAATAGGTTAGTCCAAATAAGAGAAAAGGTGTATGAAAGTTCAAACAAAACATGGCAAAGTCACACAAATCAAGCATGGAGCAAGCAGAAATTATAGATACGTTTGGGATGTATTAACATCCCCAAGATTAATTACTGCTCGTCCTCGAGTAGGAAAATGATAACAAGCAAAATTTCTGTGGCGACATCCACACAACCATATAAATACTTTTAAGTAAAACAATCAAAGCATGCAATTCAATTCAAGTCTTAACAAGCAAGATTCTATATTAGTAATGACACAAGCAACAAAAGAACAAAAGGTGCAAGAGCTCTCGTTGTCCGTGACTCGAATGTCTCCAGATGGTGTTTGCGTGCAACAAGACGGATATGGAATACAAGTTAAAAAAGTTGTTGAGAACCACTATCTACTAAAGTTTCACACTTAGTCTCCTTTGGATTCTTATCTTGACTCTTCCCAGACCACTAGTCAGGTACAAGTCAAACTGATCCACTCCCTTTCGATATTTTGAGCACTCATGCCATGGATGAGTGTGAGAAAGAAAGTTGACACCTAAAAGGATAAACAGAAAGAAGGTGGAGGAGGAAGACAAAAAAGGTGTGAAAGGCTCACATCAAGGAGGACAATCATAGGCGAGAGAAGGCCATATGATAGATATGATGTGAGGAGTACGGATTGCCATGCAATGGATGCACATGTGAGCTAAAAGCTCTCCAAGGGAACTAGTGGGGGTGCATCCAACTTGCTTGCTCAAGAAGACCTAGAGCTCATTTGAGGAGGCTCATCATTGTAATATACAAGCCAAGTTATATAGTGTGAATGGTCCCCACATAGCTATATGCATGTATGATGATCTCTATGGAGTATAATGAGTGGAGGATGAAGAACTAGTGTGGATCTCTCAAAAGGAATAGTAGTGTGCCCCCTTCTCTCTTTTTATTTTTATATTTTCTCTTTTTTCTATTTTTTGGTATTTTTTTGGTGCCCTCAATGGCTCATTCTATTTCTCTCATTTGTCCTCTTTGAGATCTTTTGATTTTCTCCTCGTTGGGATCTTTTCCTCACTTTCGGGGCAACACTCTATATTTTACAAGAATATAGGAGATATTTCACACTTTACAAAGGTACTCACATAAAGAAGATGTAACTATCATGATGCAAATGTATGCCTCTGCCAGGGTAGCAGGATATGCAATGATACTAGCGCGTCATGTAGCAATGATTACGGCAAGGTCCGACTAGCATGCGGCTCATCGATCAAGCAAGTAGCATGTATGACATGAAGATCAAGTCATGAGAAGGTGGATGTTGCATAGCAATGTATCTCGGAAAGGCTATGGAAATTCCTTGATAGTTAGGTATGGTGGCTGTTTTGAGGAAAGATATAAGGAGGTTTATGATGAAAGAGCGTATCATGCCAAGGGTTTGGATGTACCGGCGAAGGTGGACGCCAACTCTCGGAGTGAGAAGGAGGCAATGCACAACACATGAGAGGCTAGCAAAATATGGGAGGTGGAAGTGTCAACTTTCGAATACTCACATTAGTCCGAAGAACTCATGCACTTATTATCGGTAACTCTCAATCTAATCAGGAGGTTCACAAAGAGACAAGTACCCCGAGGAGGAGTGGTGGGGGTTTGGTTATCCTTGCGCATCCTAGACTCATGGTACGTGAGTGTACTCTAATATTCTAACCCTCCAGAGGTTAGTGATCCATCTAGTAGCTAGAGTTCTCAACAGGGGTATTTTGGTTTTCGAAAATCACACGGATTGCCCAAAATACGACATATATCACTAATAGGCTCGAGCTCTTCACACCAAAAGTTCAAACATTACTCTAATCAATACGTCAAAACTGTTGCAAGTTACTACAACAAAGAGAATAGCAACTTCAACTACCTACTTTCTAGTCCAGACACAAAACTCAGTGCAATAGGCAAACTCTCTAACAAGATAAAACATGAAATCTATATAAAGTTCAACCTAAGACAAGACAAAATCTCTAGAAGAAAACTAAAGCATAACAACTAAACAGGGCAGCAGCTAAGAAAAGAAAAAGAACAACTCACAACTAAGAGAATAAGCATGCAAATCCTATGAGGAGTTCTAGTTCAAGCGGAGCGTGTTTCTCTCCCATACAAAAGAAATCTGGGGTCTAACTTATTATTAACCTCAAACAAAGAAAAAACAAACCTAAGAAAAGTATAGAGCGAGACGCTCCAAGCATAGCACATAACACATGAAGTGATAAAAATATAGTGCAACGAGGGACGAACTGGTAATTTTTGATGAAGAAGGGGATGCACGGTGGCATCCCCAAGCTTAGACGCTTGAGTCTCCTTGAATATTTATTGGGGGTGCACATGGGCATCCCCAAGCTTGTGCGTTTGACACTCCAGGATCTTCTTTCATCATCTTCCATCGCACACTTGAAAACTCCTTTCATACATAACTCATTGTAAACTGATTAGAGAGGTTAGTACCCTATTAAAATAATTTTCCTCTACTGCAAATAAAGATATTCTTGAAGATCTACTGTTTCTCAAGATTGCCAAAAAGTATTTTGCAAAGAAAAAGCAAGCTTGTGGTTTGCAAAACTTAGGAGAGACAAAACGTGGCAGAATCTGTGAAAAACAGAACAACAGGTACTAAAGAATTTCTGTAGGGATAAATGTTCAACTCAAATAAAAAAACTCGGAACATACGAAAGTTCCGTGATTGTATAGAGCACTCTGTGTAAAAAATTCAGCTCAAAAAGATGAACTGATAATTTTCTATGATTTTTTTCGTCACGAGGACAAAATCTATTTTCTGGACAACATGTCACAACTTTCACTTCCCTTGTCATATGAGGCTATAATTGGCACAAAGCTTGAAAATTAAAGATTCAGTGATGTTGCTACAGTAGTAACAATCATCAAGACCACTAAGAACAGAAGAAAAAGAAAGAGGAAAACCTAAAATCGTTGCGGGCTGCCTCCCGAAAGCGCTTCTTTAAAGCCATTAGCTAGGCTTAAAGCAAAAGATCAAATCTTATCAAGAAAATAACTAGCCCGTGTGACAGACTCAAAAGGAAACTTAATATTTTTCCTAGGGAAATATTCCATCCCTTTCTTTAGAGGGAATTGGAATTTGATATTCCCCTCTTTCATGTCAATAATAGCGATCACGGTGCGAAGAAAAGGACTTCCAAAAATAATTGGACAAGAGGGCTCACACTCGATGTCCATAATAGTAAAATCAACGGGAACATAATTTTCGTTGACAATGATAAGAACATCGTCGATCTTCCCCAAAGGTTTCTTTACAGAAGAATCGACAAGACGAACACCAAAAGAACAAGGATCAAAAGGTTTCAATTCAAGCATATCATACATTCTTTTGGGTATAACGGAGGTACTAGCTCCAACATCACAAAGAGCAAAGCAAGAGAAGTTATTCAATTTGATTTTTATCATAGGATCCCAACCATTTTCTAGCTTCCTAGGTATGGAGGCTTCTAGTCTAAGCTTCTCCTCCCTAACTTTGATTAGAGCATTGGTGATATGCTCTGCGAACGCAAGATTAAGTGTGCTGGTATGGGGGTCCCCAGACATTTTGTGTAGGAAACCAATAACTTCAGGTAAGGTGCAGTTGTCAAAGTCTAGATCACTACTATCTATCAAGGAGGTAGCGATATCATTTAGGCTCACTTGTTTGAACGCCTCTATGTTCATAGAGGTTTCTTCATCTATGGTTGAGGTGGTAGCATCACCATTGATAGGTCCAGTGGGACTAGGGGTGTGATGGGTGCTAACAGTTTGGACATCCTCAACAACTTGGATAGTAGCTACTGTGTGGTACGTAGGAACGGTCTTAACTCTCTCTTCTTCCTCCTTTTCTCTAGCCCATCTCTCTTTAAGTTTGCCCAACATCCTAATATTTTCATTAATTTGTACTTGGATAGCATTCATAGGAGTGCTCTTCCTCTCCTTGGAGGGAGAAGTTCTAATTTTAAGCATCTCAACATCATGGGCTATGTTGTCTACCTTCGAAGAGAGGATATCTAGTTTGTTTAATTTCTCTTCTACACTCTTGTTGAAGGCCTTTTGGGTAGTGATAAAGTCTTTGAGCAAGGTCTCTATTTCAGAGGTGGAGTTTTTGGTGCTAGGATAAGTGTTGTTGTTCCCATATTTGTTGGATGGGAAAGGTCTAGGATTGTTGCTACCAAAATTACTCCTATAAGCATTATTGTTGAAGTTGTTTCTAGAGATAAAATTCACATCTACTTGTTCTTGAGCAACCAAGGAATTTAAAGGAACATCCTGAGGATCAATAGAAGCTTGCTTGGTAAGTAGAGACATGATCACGTCAACCTTTTCATTAAGAGAGGAAATCTCCTCTACAGAATTTACCTTCTTACCAGTTGGAGATCGTTCGGTGTGCCATTGAGAGTAGTTCAACATCATGTCATCAAGTAGTTTCGTGGAAACACCAAGTGTGGTTGACATGAAAGTTCCTCCCGCGGCCAAGTCTAACAGATTCCGCGAGGTACAGTTTAAGCATGCATAAAAAGTCTGGATAACCATCCAGGTAGTCAAACCATGTGTAGGGCAGTTCTTAACAAGAGATTTCATTCGTTCCGAAGCTTGGGCAACGTGTTCATTATCCAATGGCCTAAAATTCATAATGTTACTTCTCAACTGGATAATTTTAGCAGGGCGATAGTACTTCCCAATAAAAGCATCCTTACACTTGTCCCAAGAATCGATACTATTCTTAGGTAAGGATTGCAGCCAATCCTTGGCTCTTCCTCTCCATGAGAAAGGAAAAAGATTCAGCTTCACGATGTCTCCATATACTTCCTTGTACTTTTGCATATCACAAAGCTCAACAAAATTATTTAAGTGCAAGGCAACATCCTCTCCAGCACCTCATAATTGATCTTTCATAACAAGATTAAGCAAAGTAGGTTTAATTTCATAAGAAGGTGCTGAAGTGGCAGGTAGAGCAATAGGAGTGCAGATAAAGTCACTGTTGTTGTGACTAGTGAAGTCACACAACTTGGTGTTTTCATTGGAACCCATAGTAGCAGCAGGTATTTTGGTATTTTTGATAAAGGCCACAAAAGTAAAAACTTAAAGGTAAACTAACAAGACTAAAAAGCAAAGATAAAAGATAGTGTGCAACTCCCCTATCTTGTAGACTGGAGTCCCCGGCAACGGCGCCAGGAATTGGCTTGATACCGTGAGGATAGTTCTCTCACTCCTCGTTGGTTACCCCAAGTGTAAGGTGAGATGTAGAGTAGCAGCAAATTTCCCCTAGCGAAGATGCTAAGTTGAGTATCGACCCAGTAGGACTTCAAGAGATTCAAAAAGGTGGTAAAGTGAACAATGGTACCGTTCACAACCGAGGTTGCTAACTTCACCTGGACCTGCACACCCAACAAGTAACTTTGCTCCCAATGAGTATAGAGAAGTTGTCAATTCCTCCGGCCTTGCTATTTACAAAGGATCAACGTAAGAGATAATAATAGTGGCAACTAAAAGTAAGAACTAAAAGTAAATTGAAGGTTTAAACAATGGTGTGAATATGGACCGGGGTCCCGTGATGTTCACTAGTGATGTCTCTCTCCCAAAAGACGATAAATGTGCTAGCGAGTTAAACAAATCACAGCTGGGCAATTGACATGATTATAAACGCACCGCGATGCTAACTATACTACAAAAGAAAGGAAGAGGCTCAAACGAAAGTGGCAGTACGCCAAGGTAAGTAGACCGAAATCCATCTGCATCCACCTTGAGATATCTATCCAGCACATATCGCTGGTATTAAGTTGCCAATCCCACCCAAAGTGTAAACTCAAAGCAACAGACAACTGAGTTAAAAGAACTATGCGTAAAGTAAACAATCCTTGCACCCGCAAGTACAAGTACTGTTGTTTTATCCCTGGTGGAAACAGCACAT
The DNA here is from genome assembly GCA_950022295.1 of Bromus sterilis. NCBI lineage: Eukaryota > Viridiplantae > Streptophyta > Magnoliopsida > Poales > Poaceae > Bromus > Bromus sterilis. The sequence continues at coordinate 261,579,709 of OX465596.1, read as the reverse complement.
ACCATAGTCTCATGTTTCTGTCACTCAAGCTAGACATGAAGGGGCTGAACCCACAATCAAGCATAACGCTCCCTCTTGGAGTTGCAACAAATCACTTGGCCAAAGTAAAATACGACAACGGTGAACATGAAATAATTTACTAAAGAACACAAATATAAAAGAGAACCAAATATATTACTCATCACCTACTGGTCACGGTCCCATGGTCCAAGGGGGACTACTCACAGCACATCCGGGAGGCATCCATGGCGATGGATGGTCTCCCGGAGGGGATTCCTCCTTCCGATAGGGTTCTGGGGCAGTTTCTCCTTGCATCCCCGATCTTGAAACGGCGGCGGAGGCGAACAGAGAGGAGAACAGGAATAGCAGATTGATCTTAGGGGTTTCTGTCACGGGGGGTAAATATAGGCGAAAGGGGGCACCGAGAGGGGCCACAAGGAAGCCAGGAGGCCTCATGGCGCGGACTAGGGTCGGGCCGCGCCAGGGACCCTCCTAGGGCCCTGGTGGGTCCACCCCCTTCCTTACTTGGTGATTCGGGAAGCTTCCGGGTCGCTGATTTTTTATATAATTTTTCCGGGATTTATTTGGCATTTTAATGGCCGGAAAACCTGAAATACAAAAACAGCAGAAAATAGGAACTGGCAACTGGGTGCACTGAGTTAATAGGTTAGTCCAAATATGATAAAAAGTGTATCAAAGTTCAAGAAAATCATGGCAAAGTCACACAAATCATGCATGAAGCAAGCAGAAATTATAGATACGTTTGGGATGTATCAGAGATGCATACTGGTTACGCGACTGACCTAACTAGTGTCATCGGCACGAAGGCCAGAATAGAACACAAGGAGGGGGGAGGAGGATATCAGAATTTTTTTACTCACCCTCGATAGGAGGGGAGGTCGTCGAACACGATACCCTCTATGGTGGTGCTCGAAGTGAAGGGGAAATAAATTCACATTCAATTTCAAAAAATCAACACAAACACTATTACTGGTAGTTAAGCTAAAATAATATGAACATCTAATTACTAACTACGTTATCTACTTTCTTATTCTTCTTCTTCACTCATCCTCTTCTCTGGGATACGATCTATATTACGGCCTCCTCCTCTCCTCCTTCTCTCCGGCCTTCTCGTCTTCTCCTTCTCCATATCTCCTCCTAATCCTAACTTCCTCCTCCTTCATCTCTCCGACCTCCTCGTCCTTCTCTCGGGCCTCCTCCTCTCCTCCTTCTCTCCGGCCTCCTTCTGCATCTCTCCGACCTCCTACTCCATCTCTCCGACCTCCTCCTCCTTCTCTCGGCCCTCCTACTCTCCTCCTTCTCTCCGACCTCGTCCTCTCCTCCTTCTCCATCTCTTCCTAACCTCCTCCTCCTCCTCCACCTCCTTCTCTCCTCCTCTTTTTTCTTTCACTTCTGTTTCTAACGAAAACTAAATCTATCTAATTGCTAACTAAAACTACATTTAATTAAAAGAAAATCAAACTAATTGCGAACAATACTATTACAAAATAACACTAATAAAATTACTAAAAGAAATAACTACAATAAAACAACCTAACAATTATTTTTTCTCTTCTTTATATTTTTCCACTTCTTTTTTTTCTTCTTCTAACATAACTAACTACAATACAATGACTAAATACAATACTATAATTAATAAAACAGACTAAAATTACTAAAACAAAGAAAAAGCTACCAAAAGTTAGTAACACAGAGTAAAAAAGAGGGGAAAGGGGGCTCACCGGAGTGGAGGACGTGGAGGCCGGCGATGGTGGTGGAGGAGGGCGGTGGTGGAGGAGGCCGGTCGGATAGGGGTGAACGGAGGCGGAGGCTGCAACAGGGTGGCGAGCGGCGGTTAGAGGAGAGAGGAGAGAGAGGAGGGAGTTGAGGGAGGAAGAGGAGCGGGCGGCGGGGCTCACGGCGGAGGGTGCGGCGACGACCTGCGAGGGTGGCGGCGGCGGTTAGTCCAAATATGATGAAAAGTGTATGAAAGTGTATATAAATCACTGCAATATCACACAAAACATGCATGGAGCAAGCAGAAATTGTAGATATGTTTGAGACGTATCACCGCTCACCTTGCTCTAGGACACCTCATTCATCGGTACAACCATAGGCTGGAGGTTACAGTGTAAAAGGAGATGGCTCGGTTCCTTCCATGTGGAGTGCTAGTTCTGAAGAAGTTCAAGATTACTCTTGGGTCCATTTGGCCAGGCACTACCACCTACTTCATACAGAGCCTGGAGAAGCACATTCTAAACTTGGAGTGAAGCACCCAATCAGATGTCTACACCATCACCGAACTTTAGCAGAAGAACCGCAAACTCAAGAGAGACAACAATAAGTTGAAGATTGAGAAGAAGGAGATGCAAGAAGAAATCAAGGAGCTGAAGGAGAAGCTGAAGGCACAAGGTTTCGACGTGAAGGAAGTTGAACCAGAAGTGGAGACTTCAGGATAAAAAGAAAAACATAGTCCCAAGAGGTGCAACCTCATGAGTGGGCACAAGTACCGTATGCTGTTTAGCAAAGACAATGTTCTAAACTATTACACCTTCAATTAGCTTATCATCGTTATCGTGTTAGTATATTTGACCATGCAAACTTAATTGGTATGGAGATACTAGGTTTTTTGAGATACTATTATTTTCGTGGTTGTAATGAGGATCTTATCTTAGTTATGCAAATAAATATTAAAACTATATGGTGTGATCTTATTATTTGTTGGTGTTATTGTATTGCTTGATGGTGTGCTTATTGGTTGGTGATACTGTGTGATATTGTGTGCTATCTTTGTTTATATATTGCCTTGATCATATTATGCATATGGGGTAGGATATATTTCCCTAGCTAAATTTTGTCTATAACTTATATATTCTTGCCCAAACGATGTTGCCGAGACGTGATCCTATGGGATGTGGTGCAGGAAATAATGAGGTGCCACCGTAAATGCAGCAGTTGATTCAGGGACAGGTTCAGTTGATCCAGTTGCTCACTCAGAACATTGGAAACAACAACTAGGCGCCACCACAACCACCGCCGCCACCTGTGGGCACACTTACTAGGTTCTTGAGGTTTACTCCTTAGAGGTTCTCCACACCCCCTGGGTTTATTGTGGAAGATGATTGGATTCGCTCAGTTAACAGGAACATGGATACTGTTAGCTACACTGATGATGAGAGAGTGAGGTTTGCCTCACACTTGTTGGAGGGTCCTGCCACAGCATGGTGGGACAATTATCTGGTGACATACCCCATTGACACTATCACCTGGGCATAGTTTCAGGCTGCCTTTCGCGCCGCACATGTTTCTGCAGGCCCCATGGCCTTGAAGAAGAAGGAGTTTTGCATCTTGCACCAAGGAGGTCGCCAAGTGGCTGAGTATGTGGAGGAGTTTAACAAGCTTGCACGCTATGCTCCCAATGATGTCAATACTGATGCAACCAAGCAGGAGAAGTACTTGGAGGGTCTCAATGATGAGTTGGGTGTTCAGTTGACTATGGCTACCTTCAACAATTGCCAGGGGTTCATTGTTAAAGCTATTTTGCTGGAGGGAAAGCATCATGCTATGTAGTATCGCAAGAGGAAATACAACAACAACAACAACAACAACAACAACAACCACAACAACAAACAACAACAACAACAACAAGTAGAACTCAGGGTCACATCAGATGCAACATACTTCCTATAATCCGAATGAAGGACATAACCATGGGCATAATCATAATGGGGGCAATGGACACAATCATCATGCTGGCAATGGACAGAATCATCATGGAGGGAATGGCCACAAACATAATGGCCACAATCATGAGAATGGGCAAAAGAATGGCAATGACAATGGGAAAGGAAATTCCAATGGAGGAAATAATAGTCAGAACCGCTAGATTGTGCATGCGCCAAGAGACTGAAGTCAGGTTCAGTGTTACAAGTGCAATGATATGGGGCATTATGCAACAGATTTCTTGGAGAATAAGAATACTGGAGTCGTCAAGCCCAACCCCTTTAACAAGGGATATGTGAACCATGTTAACGTGGAGGAGGTCTATGATGAGCCTGATGCAGTGATTGTTAAGTTCCTTATAAATTTAGTACTCGCACTTGTTCTTTTTTATTCTGGTGCATCACATTCATTCATATTGAGGGTATTTGTGGATAAGCATGAGTTACCTACGATAGTTCTTAAGTCATCTATCCTTATAAGTTCTCCGGGAGCGGAGATGTCAGCTAGTTTGGGATTCTATCAGATAACCTTCGCTATAGGGAAGCATGATTTTCCTACAGATTTGATTATATTGAAGTCACAAGGTTTGTATGTTATCTTGGGGATGTTTTGGCTAGCCAAGTACCAAGGTGTTATTGATTGTGCCAGTCGATCAATCACTCTCTGTACACTGAACGGGAAGAAGATTAGATATGTATCCAAGTATAAGCATCAGCACGCTCAGGTGAATCATCTTAAGGAGGGTGGCCTGGATGATGTGCATGTTGTGAGGGATTATCCGGATGTGTTTCCAGAAGAGTTGCCAGGTATGCCACCGGATAGGGAGATTGAGTTCCTTATTGATTTAATACTAGGCACTGGTCCTATTGCTAAGAGGACGTATAGGATGCCCGTTAATGAACTTGCAGAGCTAAAGGAGAAGATTAGAGAATTGCAGGCAAAGGGATTCATTCGCCCAAGATCGTCACCTTGGGGAGCTCCAGTGTTATTTGTTGACAAGAAAGATGGAACCTTGCGGATGTGTGTTGATTACCGTTCTAAGAATGATGTTACTATCAAGAATAATTATCCTCTACCTGTTGGATTAATGATCTATTTGACTAGTTGGAGGGAGCTTGTGTGTTCTCTAAGATTGATCTTCGTTCTGGCTGTCATCAATTGAAGATTCGGGAGAAGGATATTCCGAAGACTGCTTTTACTACAAGGTATGGGTTGTATGAGTATACCGTTATGTCAATTGGATTGACTAATGCTCCTGCATACTTCATGAATATGATGAATAAGGTGTTTATGGTGTTCTTGCATAAGTTTGTTGTGGTTTTAATTGATGATATATTGGTGTATTCCAAGAATGAGCAAGAGCATGATTTACATTTGCAAAAATCTCAGGGAACACAAATTGTATGCCAAGTTCAGCAAGTGTGAGTTTTGGTTGAAGGAGGTAGAATTCCTTGGGCATGTTGTGTCAGGAGATGGAGTAGCTGTGGACCCATCCAAGGTTTCAATAGTCACAGAATGGGAGACACCCAAGACAGTTGGGGACATTCGCAGTTTCCTGGAGCTTGCAGGATATTATAGGAGGTTCATTGATAATTTCTCCAAGATAGCAAAGCCAATGACCGAGTTGTTAAAGAAAGAGAATAAGTTTCATTGCAGCGATGAATGTGAAACTAGCTTTCAGGAGTTGAAGAAACGGTTATTAACTGCACCAATCTTATGTTTGCCTGATATAATAAAGATTTCTAAGTATATAGTGATGCATCTCGTCGATTACTTGGTTGTGTTTTTATGAAAGGAGGTAAAGTTGTTGCTTATTCTTCATGTCAGATTAAGAACCATGAGGAAAACTATCCTACACATGATTTGGAATTAACTACAGTTGTTCATGCATTGAAAACATGGAGACACTATCTTGTTGGTAGTCGTTGTGATATATTTACTGATCATAAGAGTTTGAACTATATCTTTACTCAGAAGGACTTGAATCTCAGGCAGAGTAGATGGCTAAAGCTTATTAAGGATTATGATTTGAATGTGCAGTATCATCCTGGTAAGGAGAATGTTGTTGCTGATGCATTTATCCATAAGAGTCATATCAATTTTGGTAATGTTGAGGATATGCCACTTGAGTTATGTGAGCAGTTCAAGAATCTCAGGTTAGAGATAGTTCCTAAGGGATATGTGGCAACATTGGAAGTGAAGCCAAATTTTTTGGAAAGAACCAGAGAAGCTCAGAAGGGTGATGCACAGATTGATGAAATAAAGGGGAATATGATCAAAGGGAAAGCGGAGGGTTTCCATGAGGATGAGCATGGGTCCATTTGGTTTGAGAAGCGCATTTGTGTACCACAAGATGCAAATATCAGGAAGTTGATTCTTCAAGAGGCACATGATTCACCTTATTCTATCCATCCCAGGAGTACCAATATGTACTTGGAATTGAGGGAGAGATTTTGGTGGCCTAGCCTGAAGCGAGAGATAGCTAAGTATATTGCATTGTGTGATGTTTGCCAGAGAGTCAAAGATAAACATCAGAAGCCAGCAGGATTGTTGCAGCCTTTGCCTATACCCCAGTGGAAGTGGGATCATATAGGTATGGACTTTATTACTGGTTTACCCAGGACTCGGTCAGGATATGATTCTATTTGGGTGGTTGTTGATTGTTTGACTAAGGTTGCTCACTTCATTGCGGTAAAGACAACTTATACAAGTGCTAAGCTAGCCAAGATTTATATTACCAGGATTGTTTGTATGCATGGAGTTCCAAGTAAAGTAGTGTCTGATCGAGGAACTCAGTTCACATCTAAGTTTTGGCGTCAATTGCATGAGACCTTGGGCAATAGGCTGGAATTTAGTACAACTTTTCATCCACAGACAAATGGGCAAACAGAGAGAGTGAATCAGATTATGGAGGATATGATGAAAGCTTGTGCATTAGATTATGGGTCTAGTTAGGATGATAATCTACGTTATGTTGAGTTCTCATACAACAACAATCAATTATCATGCTAGTTTGCAGATGGCATCATTTGAGTTACTGTATGGGAGGAAGTGCAGAACATCGTTGATGTGGGATGAACTGGGAGAAAGTCAGTTGTTTGGACCGGACCTCATCAGAGATGATGAGGATAAGGTTAAGTTGATCCGTGATAGACTGAAGATAGCACAGTCTAGGCAGAAGAGTTATGCAGATGCGAAGCGCAAGGAGGTAACTTATGAGGTAGGGGACCGTGCATACCTTAGAGTTTCACCGGTTCGTGGAATTAAAAGGTTTGGAATCAAGGGAAAGTTAGCACCACATTTTGTGGGGACTTATAACATCTTGGAGCGCAGAGGAGAGGTAACTTATCAGCTGTAGTTGCCAGAAGCTTTGTCAGGAGTGCATGATGTGTTTCACGTATCCCAGCTGAATAAGTGTCGTGAAGAGATGGAAGATGTTCCTTTGAGAGACACAGTACCACTTGAGGCAATTCAGTTCGAGAGTGACTTGACATATGAGGAGAAGCGTGTTAAAATTCTGGAGACTGCAGAAAGAGTTACCCGCACCAAAAAATCAAGCTATGAAGTTCAGTGGGATCATCATACCGAAGAAGAAGCTACTTGGGAGTGAGAAGAAGATTTTATGTAAGATCTTCTACACCTCTTTGCTAGCCAACCCGAATCTCGAGGAAGAGATTCATCTTAAGGGTGGGGGGTAGGTTTGTAACATCCAAGTTTCTAAATTTGGATGTTAATAGATCATCATATGCATTCCATGCTTTATTTGCATTATTTGATTTTCTGGATATTCAAACACTTCTCAACTTAAGGCAATTCATTGGAGAGGATATAAAATGACTTATTCCTTGTTAAGAAGTTGAAAATGTTTAGAATATTATGTGGTGTTCTTGGAAATTTGTTCTTGAAAATTATAATAAACTCTAAATAATTTTAGGAATTTTTATAATGCTCAGTGAAGTTTTATTGCATTAAAATTATTTATTAAAATTGCTTTTTAGGCGGAAACGTATTTCCTGTCAAATATTTTTATTGTAATGTCGGCGTATTTCTAAAACTAATATTTTATTATTTTAAAATGTTTCCTCAATGCGGTTGACCAAAAATAATAATTTTAAAAAAATAGGTTTTGCATATGGGCCACCAGCAGGCCCAGTGTGCTGATTTTTTGCCGCAGCGCAGTTGGAACCCGATTCGCATTCTGGGAAAAAATATATTTTTCTCAGCTTATATATAGTTTTCCAGAAAAAAAATTCCTTTTTTAACCCTAGCTCGCGGGACCCGCTTCGCCGAATTCTCCGCCGCTGGATTCCGCCAACCGCCGCCGCCGACGACACGCCGCCGCCATCGTGTGCCCCACGGTCAGACCACCGCGCCGCCGACGAGGTGAGCCACGCCGCTGTCATCTGGATCTCAGATCCAGATCTGGGTTTTTATTAGGGTTCCGGTTAACCGGACTTGACCCAGTTTTATCCTTTTAACTGTTGTCTTTATTTAGAGAACGTTCACCGGAAGTTCACCGGACCGAACGTCGTTCGTCCCGTAGAAGCGAGGGCCTGATCGCGATGGAAATTTTTTTATTTTCGCGGATAAGCCCTTTTTCACATATTTTACTCTAGAACCGCTTTAGCTATATCTTTTTAACCGTGTATCGGTTTTAGCTGATTTTTTTGCGTTACGACCATAGTGAAATGTAGATTACAGTAGGATACACTTTGCACTTTTGCACAATTCGAATTTCAATTTTATTCATATTCAAATTCAAACTTTCGGAGACCGTATCTTGCAAACGGTGAAGTCGTTTTCGTTGATTCCAGTTGCGTTGGGATCCTAGGAAATTGTAGGTATCGTTTATATAATGTTTGGTGGTTTTACTTTGCTATTCATTTGGATCTTTTACTGATGCATTGTTTATGTGTTGAGTGTGTTATTGATTGTTGTACTATGGTTCGTGTAGACTGTCCGGAGTGCACCGCAACTTTCTGTGAAGAGTGTGATTGTCAGGATCAGGAACAATGCAAGTAACACATTGACCACACCACACCTATATTTTCATTATGCATGTAGTACTTATCACCCTATGCATGTGTAGGATTACTACTATATACTTATGCCGCAAACCTGATAGGATATCTATATGATCAGACCTTGTATTCTTTGTCGCCTTAGTTCATGATTGTTATATATCGCTATGCTTGTAGATGGGGATTAGCATGAGTATTCATTGAGTATGTGAGTATCCTAATGACTTGACTAACAAACTTAAATAGAATTCACCTCTGGACGGGAGGGATTCATTCTGGAGGCTGTGCCTTCTCTAAGGGCGGGTTCAGGGCTAACTGCTCCCAATGGTTTTTCATGGTATGGAGGGAAGGAATCATGGGGTCTTCCACCTTATCTAAGGACTGCGACCATGAGAGTGCACCCTAAGTTGGAGCCCTCCAGCCTCAAAAATATCGGACAGACTTAGTGACTAGTAGCTTCCATGTACAGGCACCGGCTATATGGGATTTGGCTTAGTCGAGTAAGTTGTAGGGAGTCTGGCCCTGGTAGCTACAAGATGTAGATATGATTGGTGTACCGGCTACCAAAGGGTGGAGGTGACCTCTTCTGAAGATTTCGTCTCAATCTTCGGGTTGAGTCCACTGGGTAAAGTGTACAAACCTCTGCAGAGTGTACAAACTAATCATGATTAGCAGTGTCCCCGGTTATGGAAAACTTTGAGCAACTAGGCATTACTACTCTTGGATGGCCTTGAAAGACGATTCACCTTAATAAAACTTGAGTGGGAAATTTTAATAAAGGGTATGGGTTGGAATTGCTGTCGCCCAATTCAACCTTATGTTTAATATAGTAAGACTAACTAAAATTTGACTAATAGGTAGATTGAGGGGAAAATCAGCTTTCTGCAAAATAAAACTATAAGCCTTCCTTTGACTTACCTTGCATGTAGCTGTAGGTCTATTATATCATTTTTCGTGTGGCTTGCCGTACATTCCAATGTACTGACCCGTTGTCGGGCTCTAACCTTCGCGTTCCTGGTTTTTTAGACGATCAGTAAGGTGCGTTTAGGGTCGCGGGTCTTCACTCAGCATGTCGCTTGTGGATGTTGATGGGGCTCATGGATATTTACTATTTTACTTCCGCTATATTTATATTGAATAAGCTAGCATTGAGCTATGAAACTTGTTTATTTTATGAATTCTGGATCATTACGTTGTAATAAATGATGCACTTGTACATTTTTATTCATCTATATTGTGTGTGCTAGCGAGTTCGATCCAGGGACTAGCACTGGAGCACAGAGTCTTCGATTCTTACCGAATCGGGTCGTTACAAATTGATCTTTTTGCTTCATGACTAGCTAAAAGGCATAAAACAGCGCTTATTGGGAGGAAACCCAAAATATTTTTACTCTTCAGTTTTAGTGGTCTTGATGCTTGTTACTACTATATCAACATCATTGTATCTTTATTATCAAGCTTTGTGCCAAGTTTTATCCTCCGATTGCAAGAAAGTTCAAAAGTTGTGACATGCTGTCGAGAAACAGATTCTGTCTGCTTGACGGAAAAATTCATGAGAAATGACTAGATCATCTTTTTGATCTGAATGATTTTGACAGTATGCTCTATACATTTATCTTTCTAGCATCTGTTCTGAGTTTTTTGATTTGAGTTACAGAAGTACCCCAAAAAAATTAATTACTACCTGCTGGTCTGTTTTTTCACAGATTCTGCCACGTTTTGTGTTTTCACCGTTTTGAAAATCTTAATCTTTTTTTTGAAAAAAAATTTGGCAATCTTAAGAAACGGTAGCTCTTCATGAAAATCTTTATTTCCAGTGGAGAAAAAATATTTTATTATGGGTACTAACCACTCTAATCAGTTTATGATGAGTTTCGTATGAATATAGTTTTCAAGTATGCGATGGAATATTACGAAAGAAGATCCGGGAGTGTCAAGCTCTCAAGCTTGGGGATGCCCCCATGCACCCCCAAGAAATATCCAAGGGGACTCAAGTGTCTCAACATCGGGATCCCCCAGTGCATCCCCTTCTCCGTCAATCATCATCAGTTCGTCCTTCTCCACGCTATATTTTTATCTCTTCATTTGTTACGTGCTAAACTTGAAGCGTCTCACTCTTTACTTTTTAGTTTTTTTTAGTTTTTATTGTTGGTCATAACAAGTTGGACCCTAGCCTTCATTGTTTGGGAGAGAAACACGCACCACTCCACCCTAGAACCCAACATAGGCTTGCATGCTTATTCTTTGTGTGTGTTCTTTATCTTTTCATAGTTGTTATCATGCTTAGTTCTTAGTTTTCATGTTTATCTATTTAAGAGCTTTTATTTAGGTTTCTTTTGGACTCCCTTGAGTTTTCATGTTTATCTTGTTTAGAAAGTTGTCTTGTTGCACTGAGTTGTGTGTCTTCCATGAGTAGGTGTGACATCCTGGATTTTGAAACTTTCTTTTTCCAAAAACTTTTCTGATTTATTTCCAGATTTGCTATTGGATTTGATTTTGAGCACCTATTTGGACTTGAAACTTGAGCATATTTTCTTTCCATGCTCAAGTGTACCTTGAATCCAAGCCTTTCCCATGTCATTGCATTGATCTATCCCATCCAAGCCACCTTTTTATTCAAGCCATATATTCCTTTTTCAATAAAAGGGTTATTCCAATTATTTGAGTTTTGTCAAGCAACCCATATTTTTATTGGTCCATAAATCCCCAAATAATTCCGACATTCTCTTGATGCCATCTCTTGCCAGATTCTCCAAAACAATTGCATGGACCAAGTGGATTTTTCCTCTAGAAAAATTCATTTGTCTGTGGGGCAGAATGGAGCTCTGTGAAGGGAGTGCCATTTTCCTTGATCCATTGCTGGTGAAACTTTTGGTGCAATCTCTTATGATCATATAATTATCCTACACCAAATTCCACCACCAAGTTTGATACAAAACCCATCACCCATATGTGTGCATCATCATGCTGAATTTTCTGGTCAGCAGGACACCTTGTGAAGCAAGTGCTAGCTAGGCTTGTCCAATGGCCATGAAATTTTGCACACATGTGAAAACCACCAAATAACCTCACTCCACCAATTTTCAGCCAACTCCATATAAACTATGAGATGTTAGCTTCAACTTTGCATTCTGGACTATTTGGACATTTGCAAAGGAACTACTAGCTACATTGCTCCATTTGAGGTGAAACTTGGTACACCTACTCACCTTAATGTATGATTGATCTCAGCAAAAAATCATGCATAGGGGAGCCATGTGCTAGCCACAACCCAGTACAAACACCTTCTGCACCAATGTCCCATTTGCAAAGGAAGTACCATGTGCATTTGCTTGATTAAGCTCACACTTCGCAGAACCATAGTCCTTCCAGCCCTAAGCCCCTGGGACAATCCCACATCCACCCCCTAAGGACCATTCGATTTTAACTTCTACTGCAAGTTTTTTGCATCAAACTTGTCAGTGATAGTGTGGTCCAACCAGAGCACCTTTGGCCAATCTTTTAACACAGTGGTGTTCACTAGTGAAAGGACTACATGCTTGACACATTTGGCCACGCGAAACCTCATCCAAAACACCAGTGCGCGTGGGGAGCAAGCAGATGGCGTGCACTAAACGCGTCCCGGGCGTGCCCGACGAGTCCCCATCGTGCTCCAGGGCACTCCCGTCGTCTAGCCCGTGTCCACCCGCGCCGCACGGCTTTGCGCAGCTGCGTGTTCCACGCATCCACCTCTAGAACCTCCTCGACGCTCCTCGACGTCACCAGCTCACCCGCCACGGCCGCTCTTATCCCCGTAGCCGCCATGGCTATAAAAAACCGCGTGCCCCCGAGCTTCACAGCACAGTGGCAGCACCCAACAACCTCCCCCTCACTCCCTGACCTCTCCTAGCCCGGCTCCCCCTACCAATTTTGTGGCCGGAAGTTGCATGCCCTCCACGGCCACCGCGCCCACCGTCGCCCTCCGGCAAAATTCGAACTAGCTGGGCCTCCCTCTCCTCCAAGACGCACCTGCGGCTCCTCCTAGTCGCCCCTAAGCATCCCCACCTCCAAGCCCCGCCGGAGCTCCTCCTCATCCACCTCTGGTGCCATTGCCGCCGCCTCTCCCCGCCCACGAGATTCGAAGACGCCGTCCTGCAAGGACCCGCGGCCACTGGACGGCGCCGCCCGACGTGCCGCCACCAGCAGGAGACCGTGGCCGCGCCCTCCCTGGAGAAGCAGAGACGAAACAGGGGAGGCAGGGAGACTGACCGCTGGACCCCGCTCGTCGGCGCCTCAGCCTCGTGCCCGTTTTTCTTCAAGTGGTGGCGGGTTTCTGCGAAGTGTGTTTCTCCCTACGGAAAGCGTAGTTCTGCGCCCTTCGGCTCGGAATACGCTTTCATGAGCCGAAGGCTCATTTTCCTTCTTCTTCAACCCGGAATACGCCTTCACTTAACAGAAAGCGCATTTTCACCAGTAACTAGCCCGTTTTTCCTCATATCTTCGCAACCGCAAGTCCAAATGGGGTGATTCCTTTTGCGTTGTTTTCGTATCGAGATCCTCTTAGTTTTGGCATAGGTTTCATGCCATGTTTTGATGTTGTTATTTTCTGGTAAAACAAAAGATGGCGTTTGACTTTTTCTCTGTTGCTTTATTTCAAAATATTTTTTGGGCTTTGCTTGTGTTGAAGACCCGGAACTTCTTCACACCCCGTTGGTGAAGGCAAGCCACAACTTCTTTTGCACCTTCGTAAACCGTTGACGTGTTTTAAAAATGCTTTAACCTTCGGTGATACAACTTTCGTGTTATGCCTTGATCATGTTGTTTTGATTACCGTATAACCATGTTAAACCCATGATATGCTTAAAACTATGATGATTATGATATGTCGTTGTCATGTTATGCTCTAATCATGTCATCACTATTCTATGCTTGAATGCTTTGTAATCTCCACCGTGCTCATGTGAATGCTAGATGTAATATCATACCATGTTGATCATCCTTAACCTGGTTAAGTTATTCATGTAAACATGCCTGATAATGATACAACTATAACTATACCTTGGATGGTTTCTCCATGTATTGCATAATAATGTTATATGAATGCTCATGTTGCACATGGTGCTTGCGATTGCTGTCGAAGACATATTCCATGCCAAGTTGATTAGGTGCCGTGGAACTAAGCTTATCTGGTGCAGCCACACTCGCCTGTATGGGAAGGCCTTGGCTCAGTCTATTGGTGGTTTCTCTTATTGCGTATCACAAAGTAGGGAAGGCTATGCGCGGCGCACTACCCTGGCCCGGTAGGCGGCGATAGTCTTGAGAGCCAGGTAAGTTTTGTACCATGCGATGGTCAGTTAAAATTATGGATCGTGTGACGGTCAGTTGCCATGCGATGGCTGGTGTGTCTGGAGGACATGGGGCTACCCACGGCATGTCTTGCGAAGCGTGTCGGGTGATACGGTAAGAAGAGTCACCGGTAGAACGGTCATCGTTGGAGAAATCCTAGTCCACTCCTAGGAGATGTTCCAAGGTACTGGATGGAGGAGGAGCTCCATAGTGTGGGTAAAGTGCACAAACTCTGCAGAGTCACCCAAATCTATTCGAATAGCCGAGTCCACGGTATTGGACACAGTTAACAGTAGGTCTGACTGAGATAAACATGAGTTCGGTTGGATGAGTGTGGTAAGTTGTTGGTCATGCGACGACCGATACTGGAGTCGGTAAGGACTCCGAGGTAAGCCACGTGATCATGCGATGATCATGTGGGGTCCAGGTGACCTTAAACGATGGTGGATTATGCATTCGTCTTAATGTTGATAAAATGCTGATAATATACTGAAGATATGCTTGATGATTATCTGCTTGCATGATGTTCATTAATATACTTTAACCTGTATGCCATGTTATTGTTTTTCCTTGGTGCATGGTTGTTGTGAGCTTGCAAGTACATTTGATGTACTGACCTGGCGTGTCATCCCAGATTTGCAGTCCGTGCTTTGGACGCGTAGGACGACGTTCCCGATGTTTGCGAGCTAGGAGGTGTCCCAGCCAATGTCCCTGTGGAGTGGAGTTCATCACCGCTGTCGTTGTTCCACTACTGAGTGATATTCCGCTGCTAGAGAGTTAGTTTGCTTCTTGATGTAGATCCGTGGCGAGCTTGAGGAGCAAGCTTGTTCTCCGTCTCGCTCCTCCAGCATTGTAATAAAACCTTTGTACCCGTATATTTGTTAATAGAAAGTTGTTCAGTTCTATATCAAGTAGTGCCGTGTTCCAGAAGACTTGATCTCTGGGCTGGAGCATGGGGCGTTCCGGTCCTCTGAGCAGGGGTGCCACAACGCTTGGTATCAGAGCATGACTGGCTGTAAAACCCGCTAGCCCGCACAAACGTTAGAAGGACGTTAGATTAACGTTAGAGCTAGAGTTATAGCTTGCTTGTGTGCTGCATTTTTTTGCTGCATATAGATCACCTCCTTTTCGCTAACGGACTGTTTGATGAGTGTAGATGGCGGATGTAACATCCCAAAATTTTCCAAATTTTGGAATGTTAATCAATAATATAATATCAATTGAATTGTTTTGATTTTGGGGTAAATGAAAAACTTTTCCCTTGAGTTTTTGTTTAAACCTTTACAAACCATTTAATAAAATTGGATAATCATTTATCCAATAATGAAAATTTTGGTTGTGAACTTTATTCAAAATTTCAAAGAATGATTTTCTTTTGTCCTTTTGAAATTTGGTACGAACCACAATTAAATATTTTCGAGTGAGAATAAAACGACTTTCTTAAATTTATTGTGGTCCCATACTCATTCTCGAATTCTTATTTTGGAGTTTATTGGATATTGACGTTTAAGAGATATTTAAATATTTCCAATAATTTAATAAACAAAATGAGAGGAGATAATATGACTTCTCAAAAAACAGTATTTAATTTTTTTAGTAATGTCGTTAATGAGTTTTTTTTTATAATAATCTATTTCTAAAATGTATTCTGAGAGGGAAATATAGTTTTCCTAGACTCTCTATGTTTTATTTGGCCTATACAATTTTATTTGAGAGTGTTTAATCCAGATAATAAAAATAGGATTCCTAAGTCAATTGGACTGAGGTCATCTATCTAAATTTTTTTCCCCTATCTCTCTTTCCTTTTTATTTATCTTGGGCCAAATTTCCACTAAGGCCCATAGCCCGAGCGAGCTGTCTTCTTCCTCTCGTTCGTTCATGTGTACGTGAACACAGAAGCAAATGGCCATGGCAACTGAAGCTCTTCCTCCTTTCCTCCCATATACTCTTTTGACTGATTCACTTCAGAACCTACATAAAAATTGTGGACAAGTTCATGAGGAATCCATTCATGGAAACAAACACGCGTTTTAATGCTTTTAATTGTCCATCATTTTCTCCATGAATGACATTAAATTCATTTCCAAAACCTCGCTTTTAATGCCCATTATTTCTCCATAAATGCCATTAAATCTATTTCCAAAACCTCGCTTTTAATGTTCATTATATCACCATGAATTCCATTAACTCCATTCCAAAACCTCACCCACTCTCCTTCTATGGACCTCCCATGACCCTATAAATACCACCCCTTGGACCCCTTTGAACCACACATCCCCACGCATAAAGTCCCTCTCCAAAGCCCTCTCCTTCGTGCGCAATTTCTCGTCGGAGGAAAGATGCATCCACACTTCCGGTGAAGATTTTTGTCGCCATGAAAGGTACCTAGTCCATATTTCTTCCTCTAGTTTCTTCCCCTTGCCGATGCGCACCGTTGTGACATATTTTTCCTCTCGATTGCAAGGCCGGAGCACGCCGTCCGTGTCATTGTGCTCTTCAGGTGTTCTTCTCTACTCCGGTGGAACTTCTCGGCTATCCGAAGGCGAACATGGAGCTATAACCTTGTCCATTGAGTAGCCCAAATCATCCTCTATCCCGTTCGGCTGTTTATTGACGCCCGCGACCTTTTTCCAAAATTCCGGCGAGATCTCCGGTGAGCCTTTCTCCCCTCTTTGTTCATCATTTTATTTTGTAAAAATCGAATGGGTACAGACCTATCAGAACTTGCCATTTTTCATCCTTTTTATTAATCCCGTAATTCATTTTAGCAAAAATAGTCAAACTTCAGAAATTCATATCTTCTATCCCGTAAGTCGGATTTCGACAAATTTCATATCCCCGGATTCCTTGGAAAATGTAATTTATTATTTTCCAGTAGTATTCCACTTTTGATAATTTGAAATTTAACTCAAATTTATTTCTATAATTTGAGTATATTTGATATACATCTTATTCTATAATTTATTTGCAATATTTTCTTCATCAAATTTGATCCTTAAAATCAAATATTTCTGTTTGGACAATTGTCACATTCTTTCCATCATATAAATACACTATTTAGTTATATCTCTTTTTTATATAAATTTGGCTACAAAAATTCAATCTTCTCGACAAGATCATCACGATTTCTATCGGATCTTTTTGAATCCAATCCAAGAATTGATTTCCTATTCAAATATGCATATGGACAAACCAACTGAGTTTGACATACTCTCCATCCAATTGATTTTATAATCAACCTCCAACATATCCAATTGATTTTACAATCCTCGGATATATGATTGCCATCATATTGCCATCCAATCCAACTTGATCCTATCTCAACCTATCCATGCCATAGTAATTAGTTTATTAATAGTAATAACTAAATATTTATGTTGTAATTGTATCTTATTTGGATCTTCACTTTGGATTGAGTTGTGTGTTGAAGTGTTTCTCTTTTACCGTTAGATATATTGTAACGAGATGGAGAGATGACTACGAGTAGAATATTTCATCGTCAGGATCCAGGCAAGTTACTCTTTTGATCATGCTCCAGTATTACCTATATTTTTTATATGCATTGTAGTCCAACTTAAATATTATGCATTGATAGGATTATATATTATGCTATGCTATTACACCCAGTAGTTCATTGAGGTAGGTCTGAACCTTATATCATTGTCGCCATCGTGTATAATTATACTGCTTTGCTAAGTAGACGTGGATTGGGAAGTGATCCATTATGAGGTATGAGTGACTAAGTAGTAAACAGGACCAAGATAATCTTAATGAACCAACTAGGTGGAATGGTTGGGGGCACCCTGGAGGAACCAGTGGATTTGCCTGAGTGACCTGGAGATGGCCAGTAATCACTGCGGAATGCCACCCAGGCTTAAAGGGATCAATCATATTTTTCATAACTAGAAGCTTACGTGTGCAGCCACAAGCTATTATGGGCTCTGGCTTGGTTGATTAGTTGTAGTGACTCTTACTAGGTGGTGCTACGAACGTAGTTATGAGTAGGTGGGATGGGCACCGCCAGAGTGAGGGAAACTCTTCTAAAAGACCATGTCTCGACCTTCCGGTTCTCATACAACATGAAGTGTGACGAACTAAAAAGGAGGTGGTCGAGTCTTGTGGGGAAAAGTGCACAAACCTCTGCAGAGTGTACAAACTGATCATGATTAGCCGTGTCCCCGGTTACGGACAACTTTGAGCATCTAGAAGTGGGAATGTTGACGGATCTCATCATATTTAATTAATCAATCGGGTTTAATCAACTTTGGGAATAGATTGACTTGGAGAAACCAATTCAATCATATTATGAGCTTTGTAGTACTGTTATGATAATCTTTGAGTAGGACAAAATCAACTTTATGCAAACTGAAACTCTTAGAGCTTTTCCACCAGCCAAAATTGCATGTAGAAGATAGGTCTGTTATATATTTTTTTTGGGAGTAACTTGCCGTACATTCAAAGTACTGACCCATTTTGGGCTGTAACCTTCGGTGTTGTAGGATTGTATATGACGAGTAAGTGATGCGATGTAGGGTTACGATGTCTACACTCAAATTTGCCGTTGGTGTTGATGGGACTCCACTTATGTATTGTTTATTTCCGCGGTGTATTCTAGCCCAAAGGCTATAAGGTAATAAATACCATGTATTTACGTTACTTTTTGACATGTGATTCATGGTATTTCATCGAGTACTGTGTGTGCTAGCATACTGATCCAGGGATAGCACAGAAGCACAGTAGACTTGGTTCCTTTTGGGACCGGGTCGTTACAGCGGAGTATCCACTCGACCACCTATCCTCCCCTCACGAACCAGCTTCGCCCATCTGCTTGCCCACATTTGGTGGACTCTCTACCCCAATGGAGAGATTCCGCGGTACCAAGTGACCCCAATGCCAATCGGAGGGTCGATGCTGGAGTAACGTGCCAAGGTCCTCATAGCAGTCAACCTTCCCATCGGCCTGCGAGCCTACGACTTCCAAGGTGGTTTTGCCCCGACCCCCGATCGTGCAGTTTAGCTAGCTACTCTGGCAGGACTCGCCGGTCTTCGCCAGCAGGAGAGCGAGATGTATTAGGATCGCGCCTTCCATTTCTATCCCACCTTGATCTCCAATCCTCAGCAGATAGGATTTCCCAGGCATCTTGCAGAATCCGACGCTGCGGTGACCTGTATGTCTCGCTACATGGTCGCCGAGTATGCCCTCCTCATCGAGCTGGTCAGTGATGCAAGGGAAGCAAGAAGGATGCTTTCTGCATCCTTGGCTTTGGCAACTCCTCCACCAGACCTCCCTGCTTCTGGAAACCCGTCGAGGGATCGTAGCGCTTGAGTTTAGTGTAGTGCATGCTGGTTGTTGCATATTAGTTGATGATGTGCTAGCATTAGTTTATGATATGTCTGCCTGTAATCGGATGTACTATCGATACTATTGATCTTCGTATAATTCCTTCATCGATCTCGCATTTGACTCTTCGGTGTTTAACAAGGAAGTTTTGCAAGTAGCACATGACTCAAACGAACCGTTGCTCGCTTTCTTTTGGATAGTGGCACCACGCCTAGTTTAAGTTGATTCATTGTCGGCCGTCCGAAGTGGATGCCTAATTTTCATTTCTCTTTTCAACAACCGTCCCGTGTTCTGAGTTGTTTCCTCGTCCGTCTCGGGCAGTTGTTGAGTTTCTCTTCGTAGTGGAGACCCTATGTTCTGAGCTGTTTTCTCGGCCGTCCTAGGGGACCTCCGCATTCTTGTTATCAACGTTGTCTCATGCTCTGAGTTGATTCTTGGCCAGCCGTCTTGAGCAGCGCTTGAGCTATTCCAGTAAACGTCCCAGAGCTGAGTTGTAAAAACCGTTATGGTGGCTACTTGGTTATTTTCCGGTTTTATGCAAGGGATTCGGATAGTCGTGAACTACCGCTTTTGAAGTGATTCTTCTATCGATCGTTGTCGATCTTCGCTCCGTTGGATGTCTTCGTTGGTTTTCATTTCGGTCTTCGTTTGGTTCTTTGATATCACCTTATCCACCCCGATGGAAAGTTTCTCATAACCCCGCACACCTCGAAGACTCAGTGACAGATCGCAGAGCATCATGAATTTACCAAGTCTAGAAGGACTCACACACAATGCATTGGGAATATTGAGGTCCAGTACAAGTTCTGCTTGGATACATGATACGTCCCAAACGTATCTATAATTTATGCTTGCTCCATGCATGTTTTGTGTGACTTTGCCATGTTTTTCTTGAACTTTCATACACTTTTGAACCTATTTGGACTAACCTAGTAACTCAGTGCACCCAGTTGCCAGTTTCTGTTTTCTGCTGTTTTTGTATTTCAGGTTTTCCGGCCATTAAAAGTGCTCCAAGAATTCCGGGAAAAATATATAAAAAATCAGCGCAACAGAAGCTTCCGGAATCACCAAGAGAGGGAAGGGGGGCCACCACGAGGCAGCCAAGAGGGCAGTTGGCTCGGACCCACCCTGGGTCGTGCCAGGGACCCTCCTGACTGCCTCGTGGGTCCCCTCGACGCCCCCCTTAGCCTATATTTACCCCTCGGGGTGGAAACCCCTAATACGAACTCCTCTTTCGCGATCTCGCCTCTGTTCTGCCGCCGCCGCCGTTTCTAGATCGGGGCTGCCTGGAGAAGCTGCTCCGGCACCCTGCCGAAAGAAGCTACCCCCTCCGGGAGACCCTCCATAGCCATGGACGCCTGCCGTATGTATCGTGAGTAGTTTCCCTTCGACCATGGGTCCGTGACCAGTAGCTATGTGATCTATCTCTCCCCCTTTTATGCTTCCACTTTCGAGTCCTCGTGAGCTGCCTCACATGATCGAGGCATCTATGTAATTTCTGCTATTGCTATGCTGAGTTTGTTGGAATCTGATGGATTATGAGACTATGTTCAGATTGTGATGAGTAATATATTTGGTTCTTTTCTTTTATATTTTGTTCTTGAGTAAATGCTTGCATGTTCTCCGTTGCGGTATTTTCTTTGGCCAACTATTTTATTTGCAACGTCAAGCGAGAGCGTTTTGCTCGATTGTGGGTTTAGCCCCTTGATGTCTAGCTTGAGTGACAGAAACATGAGACTAGGGGATGTGATGTTGCTACCAGGGATAAAACAATGGTGCTTGTACCTTCGGGTGCAAGGATTGTTTACTTTACGCAAAGTTCTTTTAATGCAGTTGTCTGTTGCTTTGACTTTACACTTTGGGTGGGATTCGCAACTTAATACCAGCGAGATGTTCTGGATAGATATCTCAAGGTGGATGATTCGTAGTAGATGCAGATGGATTTCGGTCTACTTACCTTGGCGTACTTCCCATTGCTTTTGAGCCCTTCCTTTCTTTGCAGCATAGTTAGCATTGCGGTGCCTTCATAATCCTATCAATTGCCCAACTGTGATTTGTTTACCTCGCTAGCACTTTTATCGTCTTTTGGGAGAGAGACATCACTAGTGAAAATCACGGGACCCTGATCCATCTTCACATTATTATTCACACCCTCAATTTACTTTCAGCTTTTACTTTCATTTGCACCTTTTATCTCTTGCGTTGATCCTTTGTAAACGACAAGGCCGGAGGAATTGACAACTCGTCTATACTCGTTGGGAGCAAAGTTATTTGTTGCTGTGTGCAGGTCCACGACAACACCCTAGTCAGGAAGCAATTTCTGGCAACGTTGCCACCTACTTGTATCTCCTGAGTCCTACTGTTTCGATAACCTTGGTATCTTCACCGAGGGAAACTTGCTGCTGCACTGCATCTCAAACCTTCCACTTGGGGTAACCAACGAGGGGCGAGAAGCCATCAAGCAAATTCCTGGCGCTGTTGCTGAATGAGTTGGATCGTAAGATTCAAGGGAATTTGAATAGGCTAGATAATTCCATGCAGAAAATTATCAGCACTTTGGAGACTATCAAATCCCTTGATGAAAAGTCTTCTAGGATAGAAAAGATTGAGGAAGTTATTGAAACCTTAGGAACTACCTTTTCCTCAATCGAAACCAAAAAGGATGAAACTCCAACAAAGAAGGAACCTAAGTCCGCTTACGTACCCAAGGTTCCCCGAGCTAAAGCTAGCACACCTAGTGCCAAGAGAGTTGAAACGGTGAAAACTTTGGAGGAGACACCTATCTTTAACTTTAATGAAACTCCAATTGATTTCCCTCCTTTTGATTTTATTCCAAGAAGCATTTTCATTCGTCCTTTATTTGAGAAACCCGTTAAGACTAGTTGTACAATTAAAGAGCTTTTTGATGATCATGATGATGGTTCAATAGATGCAACTTGATCTTCTACTTTAAGCCTAGCTAATGGCTCTAAAGAAGCGCTTTCGGAAGGCAGCCCGCAACGAATTTAGGTTTTTCTTTTTTTCTTCTGTTCTGTTCTTAGTGGTCTTGATGATTGTTACTACTGTAGCAACATCATTGTAGCTTTACTTTTCAAGCTTTGTGCAGAGTTTAGCCTCATACGGCAAGGGAAGTAAAAGTTGTGACATGCTGTCCAGAAAAAAGATTCTGTCCTCGTGACTAGAAAAATCAGAGAAAAATCCCAGTTTGTCTTTTTGAGCTGAATTTTTTACACAGCGTGCTCTATACAATTACTAAACTTCCGTATGTTCTAAGTTTTTTTATTTGAACTGCAGAAGTACCCCTAAAAAATTCGTTTCTATCTGCTGTTCTGTTTTTCACAGATTCTGCCACGTTTTGTCTCTCTTCACTTTTTCAAACCTTAAGCTTGCTTTTTATTTACAAAAACCTTTTGGAAATCTTGGGAAACAGTAGCTCTTCCTCGAAATCTTTATTTGCAGTAGAGGAAAATTATTTTATTAGGGTACCAACCTCTCTAATCAGCCTACAATGAGTTATGTATGAAGGGAGTTTTCAAGTGCGCGATGGAGGATGATGAAAGAAGATCCAGGAGGGTCAAACGCTCAAGCTTGGGGATGGCCATGTGCACCCCCAATAAATATTCAAGGAGACTCAAGCGTCTAAGCTTGGGGATGCCCCTTGCATCCCCTTCTTCATCAACAATTATCAGTTCGTCTCTCGTTGCACTATATTTTTATCACTTCATGCATTATGTGCTATTCTAGGAGCGTCTCGCTCTTAGATTTTGTTTTTTGTTTTCTTTTGCTTTGTTTGCTGTAGTAACAAGTTATACCCCAACTTAATCATTTGTGTGGGAGAGATTCACGCTCCGCTTGAACTAGAACTCCTCATAGGATTTGCATTCTTATTCTTTTAGCTGTGAGCTGTTATTTTTTCTTTTCTTAGCTGTTGTTCTGTTTAGTTGTAGTGCTTTAGTTTTTCTAGAGCTTTTCTTTTTGTCTTAGGTTGAACTTTCTATAGGTTGCATGTTTTATCTTGTTAGAGAGTTTTCCTGTTGCACTGAGTTCTATGTCTTGACTGAAAGTAGGTAGTTAAAGTTGATGTTCTCTTTGTAGTAGTAACTTGCAATAGTTTTGAGGTATTGACTAGAGTAATGTTTGAACTTATGGTGTCAAGAGCTCTTGCCTATTAGTGATAGATGTCGTATTTTGGGCAATCCGTGTGTTTTTCGAATACCAAAAACCCCTGTTGAGAACTCTAGCTACTAGATGGATCACTAACCTCTGGAGGGTTCGAATATTAGAGTACACTCACGTACCATGAGTCGAGGATGCGCAAGGATAACCAAACCCCCATACACGCCTCCTCGGGGTACCTGTCTCTTTGTGAACCTCCTGATTAGATTGAGAGTTACCGATAATAAGTGCATGAGTTCTTCGGACTAATGTGAGTATTCAAAAGTTGACACTTCCACCCACCTATACTTTTTCTAGCCTCTTCAGTACCGTGCATTGCCCTTTCTCACCTCGAGAGTTGGCGCATACTTCGCCGGTGCGTCCAAACACTTGGCACGATACGCTCTGTCATCATAAGCCTCCTTATATCTTTCCTCAAAACAGCCACCATACCTACCTACAAGGCATTTCCATAGCCTTTCTGAGATACATTTCCATGCAACATCCACCTTCTCATGACTTGATCTTCATGTCATACATGCTACTTGCTTGATCGATGAGCGCATGCTAGTTGGGCCTTGCCCTAATCATTGCTACATGACGCGCTAGTATCATTGCATATCCTGCTATCCTGGCAGAAGCATACATTTCCATCATGATAGTTACATTTTCTTTATGTGAGTACCTTTGTAAAGTGTGAAAGATCTCCTATATTCTTGTAAAATATAGAGTATTTCCCCTAAAGTGAGGAAAACATCCGAAAGAACAAAAATCAAAAGATCCCAAAGGTGACAAATGAGAGTTAAATAGAAAGACCCATTGAGGCCACCAAAAAAATAAAAATAAAAGAGAAAAAGAGAAAAATAAATAGAGAGAAGGGGGCATACTACTATTCCTTTTGAGAGATCCACACTAGTACTTCATCTCCTATCCCTTGTACTCCATAGATATCATCATCATGCATATAGCTATGTGGAGACCCTTCACACTATAGAACTTGGCTTGTATATGCCAATGATGAGCCTCCTCAAACGAGCTCTAGGTCTTCTTGAGCAAGCAAGTTAGATGCACCCCCACTAGTTCCCTTGGAGAGATTTTAGCTCACATGTGCATCCGTTGTATGGCAATCCCTACTCCTCACATCATATCTATCATATGGCCTTCTCTCGCCTATGATTGTCCTCATTGATGTGAGCCTTTCACACCTTTTTTGTCTTCCTCCTCCACTTTCTTTCTGTATTGCCTTTTAGGTGTCAACTTTCTTGCTCGCGCTCATCCATTGCATGAGTTCTCAAAATATCGAAAGGGAGTGGATCATTTTGACTTGTACCTGGCTAGTGGTCTGGGGGTGAGTCCAGATAAGAATCCAAAGGAGACCAAGTGTGAAATTTTAGTAGATAGTAGTTCTCAACAACTATTTTTTATCTCGTATTTCCCTATCCCTTGCTTGCACGCAAACACCATCTGGAGACAGTCGAGTCACGGACAGCGAGAGCTCTTGCACCTTTTGTTCTTTTGTTGCTTGTGTCAATGCTAATATAGACTCTTGCTTGTTAAGACTTGAATTGAATTGCATGCTTTGATTGCTTTACTTAAAATTCCTTTTATGGTTGTGTGGCATGTCACCACAGAAATTACGCTTGTTATCATTTACCTACTCGAGGACGAGCAGGAATTAAGCTTGGGGATGTTGATACGTCCCAAACGTATCTATAATTTCTGCTTGCTCCATGCATGTTTTGTGTGACTTTGCCATGTTTTTCTTCAACTTTCATACACTTTTGAACCTATTTGGAATAACCGAGTAACTCAGTGCACCCAGTTGCCAGTTTCTATTTTCTGCTGTTTTTGTATTTCAGGTTTTCCGGCCATTAAAAGTGCTCCAAAAATTCCGGGAAAAATATATAAAAAATCAGCGCAACAGAAGCTTCCGGAATCACCAAGAGAGGGAAGGGGGCCACCACCAGGCAGCCAGGAGGGCAGGTGGCGCGGCCCCACCCTGGGTCGCGCCAGGGACCCTCCTGAATGCCTCGTGGGTCCCCTCGACGCCCCCCTTCGCCTATATTTACCCCTCGGGGTGGAAACCCCTAATACAGACTCCTCTTTCGCGATCTCTCCTTTGTTCCGCCGCCGCCGTTTCTAGATCGGGGCTACCTGGAGAAGCTGCTTCGGCACCCTGCCGGGAGAAGCTACCCCCTCCGGGAGACCCTCCATAGCCATGGACGCCTCCCGTATGTACCGTGAGTAGTTTCCCTTGGACCATGGGTCCGTGACCAGTAGTTATGTGATCTATCTCTCCCCCTTTTGTGCTTCCACTTTCGAGTCCTCGTGAGCTGCCTCACATGATCGAGGCATCTATGTAATTTCTGCTATTGCTATGCTGGGTTTGTTGGGATCTGATGGATTATGAGAGTATGTTCAGATTGTGATGAGTAATATATTTGGTTCTTCTCTTTTATATTTTGTTCTTGAATAAATTCTTGCATGTTCTCCGTTGCGGTATTTGCTTTGGCCAAGTATTTTATTTGCAACTCCAAGAGAGAGCGTTATGCTCGATTGTGCGTTCAGCCCCTTGATGTCTAGCTTGAGTGAAATAAATATGAGACTAGCGGATGTTCTGTTGCCACCAGGGATAAAACAATAGTGCTTGTACCTGCGGGTGCAAGGATTGTTTACTTTACGCAAAGTTCTTTTAATGCAGTTGTCTGTTGCTTTGAGTTTACACTTTGGGTGGGATTCACAACTTAATACCAGCGAGATGTTCTGGATAGATATCTCAAGGTGGATGATTCATAGTAGATGCAGATGGATTTCGGTCTACTTACCTTGGCGTACTGCCAATTGCTTTTGAGCCCTTCCTTTCTTTGCAGCATAGTTAGCATTGCGGTTCCTTCATAATCCTGTCAATTGCCCAACTAGGATTTGTTTACCTCGCTAGCACTTTTATCGTCTTTTGGGAGAGAGACATCACTAGTGAAAATCATGGGACCCTGGTCCATCTTCACATTATTGCTCACACCCTCAATTTACTTTCAGCTTTTACTTTCCTTTCCACCTTTTATCTCTTGCGTTGATCCTTTGTGAACGACAAGGCCGTAGGAATTGAAAACTCCTCTGTACTCGTTGGGAGCAAAGTTATTTGTTGCTGTGTGCAGGTCCACGACAACACCCTAGGCATGAAGCAATTTCTGGCGACGTTGCCACCTACTTGTATCTCCTGAGTCCTATTGGTTCGATAACCTTGGTATCTTCACCGAGGGAAACTTGCTGCTGCACTGCATCTCAAACCTTCCACTTGGGGTAACCAACGAGGGGCAAGAAGCCATCAATAAACTTTCGAATCAAGTCAGCGTCATTCAAGTAACCATCATGTCCATGAAGATTCCATCAGTGAAAGGCCGCAATGAATTGGGAAATCAGCAAGTCAGAAGGGACTCGTACCCGAATGCATTGAAAGCATGTGGCTCACGTATGGATGCCACCGAAGCCATCAGTTGAATCAAGTCTGCGTCAACTACGGCAACCGCGAAGATTCAAGCAAAGGAAAATGTAAATGTCCAAGGCACGACATATACTAGCAACAATCTTATCCGAGGCAAGATATTTCAGTATATTCTGGAAGACAGTCAGAATGTATCATGAAGTCAGAACCAAGCAAGACAACGATTGGGAGAATTTTTCCCTCTAGCAAGCCAGCAGTCAGTAATTGGGCAGACGCTGCGTTCAGATTTGTCCCCATGTCAGGATGGGAAAGTTTTAGCCGTAAGGAACCTCAGCCTTCCGCAACAAGATACCCGGCACAGCCGACGTGTACATTGTACCAGTCTTCCCCAGTACGTTATCCGGACATTTTCTCGGCCAAGACAGTCAGCTTCCACCACAAGTCACAGAGTGAAGCTTACGGGGCAAGACACACGGTCGTGCTCAATACGCCATGGATAGATTCCAGCACAAGTCACCCAGCTGCCCACAGTAAACTGCCGCAAAAACTTCCAGTACAAGGAACCGGTATCCCGTCAGCGCGAAGAGGCATACTTCAGGGACAAGATAATCCATCCTCTTCAGTAAGCTATCAAGAAAGCTTCCGAGGCAAGGCAACCCAGGCTTCTTCAGCTAGCTACCATGGCAGCTTCCCGTGTACGACACCCCGCCTTCCTCGATACACCACCGAAGAAAGCTTCTGAGGTACGACACCCAGTCTTCCCCAGCAATCCACCCGGCCAAGCTCCAAAGACAAGCTACCCAGTCTTCCTCGACACGTCATCATGTCTTCCACAATATTGTCATAAAGCCAGTTATTCAAAGGCAGTAAAGACTTCAACATCATCAGGACCCACACGTTTATGGGCATTTATCCTCAAGGATGCGAGCTACCCCGGTGTGGATACCACCATGCTCGTAATCAAAAAAGAGTATACACATGGAAAACGATAAAGGACCGCAACTCTCGGGAGACAAGCCAGCAGAAAAATCTGATATACACCTCAGCCAGGAAGAAAGACTGGCAAAGTCATGAAGGAACACCCTGAGGAAAGGAAGCCATGAAGCATTGGATTTGGCCCCAACCACGAGGGTCATCTCCTCAAGTCTGACAAGGCCCCGAAGAAGGATAATCTTGAGACCCCATTCATGGCCACCAAGATTATCATGATGAGCCAAAAGACAAAAGGTGAAGGTAACCCGTCTGTCTCAGAGGAAGATGTCGACAAAATAATCAGCCGTTATGCAAGAAGTACAAACAAAGAATGTTGATGAAGGTAAAGCCAGTACAAGAAGATGTTTGTCACAGTAGCAAGACCGAGGGAAGACACACATGGCCCATGTTTAATCGCGCGGCAATATATGTTACGAAAATAAGCGTTTCACCTCATAGGTTGTCAAAAGTATTCAACCTTTACAAGCCCGACGGGTAAGGAAAAAGGGTGAATTGTATGGACCTCATGGTCAAATGTCTCCTCGATCAGTTGAAGCCATATGGACACCCACCAATGAAGAAATCTCACTCTGTGGGCAAAGGACCGCGTACCCAGCCCGTCAGCACGAGCAGTTACTCAAGTTCGGAATTGTCGGTTCTGCCGAGATACCCCACTCTACTTCACTAAAGATCACTTATCCAGCTCAACATGTTGACCATAAAGACCGCGTCGGAGCTTAACACGGTCTATCTCCACCCAGGGATATGGCAGCAGGACAAGTGAATCTCAGCATGGGGAAACATTCAGAATTTGTGCTCCGACCGAAATTCACACTCATGATGAACCAGCTAAAATCAATGTGGTGCAATCCGAGGTGCCGTCAGTCAGAGTCTCGCACTGTGGAACACCACGACTGTAATCAGCTTGAGGTATCAATTACCCGTGAAGGCCAAGCTCTTTTTCTCAAAGAGATCAACCCAAAAAGATTCAAGACCGTGCCGCAGATAAGGCACGAAAGATCACAGGAATAATATGGGTATTGTCAGCCATTAGCCCATGACAGGACAGTCCGTTATCATACAAGTCAACAGACACAAGGATGGGAGTCAACAGGGAAGGATCTGATAAGGCCAGGACGAACGTCCAGTCACATATATGGATTGGGTGAATCAAGCCCCCTGAGCCAGTGATATTGGATGCTAATGAGGGAACAGCGTGCAGAAAAAAGGGAAATCCGAGAAGCAATGAGTTTGCAATGGTTCCCTGAGAAACCATATCTCAAGGAAGAGATTTTTTTCGAAGGGGGTTAGGTTTGTGACATCCTGGATTTTGGAACTTTCTTTTTCCAAAATATTTTCTGATTTATTTCTGGATTTGCTATTGGATTTGATTTTGAGCACCTCTTTGGACTTGAAACTTGAGCATATTTTCTTTCCATGCTCAAGTGGACCTTGAATCCAAGCCTTTCCCATGTCATTCCATTGATCTATACCATCCAAGCCACCATTTTATTCAAGCCATATATTCCTTTTTCAATAAAAGGGATATTCAAATTATTTGACGTTTGTGAAGCAACCCATATTTTTATTGCTCCATAAATCCCCAAATAATTCCCACATTCTCTTGATGCCATCTCTTGCCAAATTCTCCAAAACCATTGCATGGCCCAAGTGGATTTTTCCTCTAGAAAAATTCATTTGTCTGTGGGGGAAGAATGGAGCTTTGTGAAGGGAGTGCCATTTTCCTTGATCCATTGCTAGTGAAAAATTTTGTGCAATATCTTATGATCATATCATTATCCTAAACCAAATTACACCACCAATTGCTTTGCCAAACTCCCACAATAAATTCCCAAAGTTTTGGTGCAGAAAGTGGCATTGTGAAGGAAGTGCATGATAGGGGATCCCATTTTCCTTGAAACTTCTTGTGGCTATTCCCACACCTAAAGGACTCCACTAAACCAAGTTTCATCCAAATCGCATCCCCCATGTGTGTGCATCATCATGCTGAAATTTCTGGTCAGCAGGACACCTTGTGAAGCAAGTGCTAGCTAGGATTGTACAATGGCCATGAAATTTTTTTCTCACATGTGAAAACCACCAAATAACCTCACTCCACCAATTTTCAGCAAATTCCATAAAACCTATGAGATGCTAGCTTCAACTTTGCATTCTGGCCTATTTGGACATTTGCAAAGGAACTACTAGCTACATTGCTCCATTTGAGGTGAAACTTGGTACACCTATTCAACCTAATGTATGATTGAGCTCAGCCAAAAATCATGCATAGGGGAGCCATGTGCTAGCCACATCCCAGTACAAACACCTTCTGCACCAATGTCCCATTTGCAAAGCAAATACCATTTGCATTTTATTGATTAATCTCAAACGAAGAAGAACCATAGTCCTTCCAACCCTAAGCCCCTGGGACAATCCCACCTCCACCCGCTAAGCACCATTCGATCTTATCTTCTACTGCAAGTTTGCTACATCAAACTTGTCAGTGATAGTGTGGTCCAACCAAAGCACCTTTGGCCAATATTTTTGCAGTGGGGTTCACTAGTGAAAGGACTACACGCTTGACACATTTGGCCACGCGAAACCTCATCCAAAACACCAGTGCGCGTGGGGAGCAAGCACATGGCGTGCACTGGACGCGTCCCAGGCGTGCCCGACGAGTCCCCATTGTGCTCTAGGGCGCTCCCGTCGTCTAGCCCGTGTCCACCCGCGCCGCACGGCTTTGCGCAACCGTGTGCTCCACGCGTCCACCTCTAGAACCTCCTCGGCACTCCTCGACGTCGCCATCTCACCCTCCGCGGCCGATCTTATCCCCGTAGCCGCCATGGCTATAAAAACGCGCGCCCCCGAGCTTCACAGCACACCAGCAGCACCCAGCAACCTCCCCCTCACTCCCTGACCTCTCCTAGCCCGGCTCCCCCTTCCAATTTTGTCGCCGGAAGCCGCATTGCCCTCCATAGCCACATCGCCCACCGTCGCCCTCCGGCAAAATTCGAACTACCCGGAGCCTCCCTCTCCTCCAAGACGCACCTGCAGCTCCTCCTAGTCGCCCCTAAGCATCCCCACCTCCAAGCCCTGACAGAGCTCCTCATCGTCCACCTCGGGCGCCATTGTTGCCGCCCCGCCCCACCCACGGGAGTCGAAGCTGCCGTTCCGCGAGGCCCCGCGGCCACTGGACGGCTCCGCCCGACGTGTCGCGCCCAGCAGGAGACCGTGGCCGCGCCCTCCCTCATCGGCGGCGAGCGCCACGCCGGCTGGCCGCCGTGCTCGGCCCCGACAGGCTCCCTGGAGAAGCAGAGACGAAACAGGGGAGGCAGGGAGACTGACCGGTGGACCCCGCTCGTCAGTGCCTCAGCCTCATGCCCATTTTTCTTCAAGTGGTGGCTGGTTTCCATGAAGTGTGTTTCTCCCTACGGAAAGCGTACTTCTGCGCCCTTCGGCCCGGAGTACGCATTCATGAGCCGAAGGCGCATTTTCCTTCTGCTTCCGCCCGGAATACGCCTTGACTTAACACAAAGCGTATTTTCACCAAAACCTAGCCCCCGATCCCGTCTTCCCTCATATCTTCGCAACCGTAAGTCCAAATGGGGTGATTCCTTTTGCGTTATTTTCGTATCGAGCTCCTATTCGTTTTGGCATAGGTTTCATGCCATGTTTTGATGTTGTTATTTTCTGGTCAAACAAAAGATGGTGTTTGACTTTTTCTCCGTTGCTTTATTTCAAAATATTTTCAGGGCTTTGCTTGTGTTGAAGACCCGGAACTTCTTCAGACCCCGTTGGTGAAGGCAAGCCACAACTTCTGTTGCACCTTCGTAAAACTTTGACGTGTTTTAAACATGCTTTAACCTTCGGTGATACAACTTTCGTGTTATGCCTTGATCATGTTGTTTTGATTACCGTATTACCATGTTATACCCATGATATGCTTAAAACTATGATGATTATGATATGCCTTTTGTCATGTTATGCTATAATCATGTCATCACTATCCTATGCATGAACGCTTTGTAATCTCCACCGTGCTCATGATAATGCTAGATGTAATGTCATACCATGTTGATCATCCTTAACCTGGTTAAGTTAATCATGTAAACATGCCTGATAATGATCCAACTATAACTGTACCTTGGATGGTTTCTCCATGTATTTCATAATAATGTTATATGAATGCTCATGTTGCACCTGATGCTTGCGATTGCTGTCGAAGACATATTCCATGCCAACTTGATCAGGTGCCGCCGAACTGAGCTTATCTGGTGCAGCCACACTCGCATGTATGGGAAGGCCTTGGCTTGGTCTATCGGTGGTTTCTCTTATTGCGTATCACTAAGTAGGGAAGACTATGTGCGCGTGGACTACCCTGGCCTGGTAGGCGGCGATAGTCTTGAGAGCCAGGTAAGTTTTGGACCATGCGATGGTTAGTTAAAATTATGGACCGTGCCACGTTCAGTTTCCATGTGATGGTTGGTGTTTCTGGAGGACACGGGGCTACCCACGGCATGTATTGCGAAGCGTGTCGGGTGAAACGGTAAGGGGAGTCACCGGTAGAACGGTCATCGTTGGAGAAATCCTAGAACACTCCTAGGAGACGTTCCAAGGTACTGGATGGAGGAGGAGCTCCAGAGTGTGCGTAAAGTGCACAAACTCTGCAGAGTCACCCAAATCTATTCGAATAGCCGAGTCCACGGTATTGGACACAGTTCACAGTAGGTCACACTGAGATCAACATGAGTT
This sequence comes from Bromus sterilis, assembly GCA_950022295.1. Lineage (NCBI taxonomy): Eukaryota > Viridiplantae > Streptophyta > Magnoliopsida > Poales > Poaceae > Bromus > Bromus sterilis. The sequence goes on along the minus strand of OX465596.1, from coordinate 261,546,979 downwards.
CGGTTGGATTAGAATGGTAAGTTATTGTTCATGCGAAGACCAGTGCTTGAGTCATTAAGGACTCCGAGGTAAGCCACGTGATCATGCGATGATCATGTGGGGTCTAGGTGACCTTAAACGATGGTGGATTATGCATCCGTCTTAATGTTGATAGAATGCTGATAATATACTGATGATATGCTTGATGATTATCTGCTTGCATGATGTTCATTAATATACTTTAACCTGTATGCCATGTTATTGTTTTTCCTTGGTGCATGGTTTTTGTTAGCTTGCAAGTACATTCGATGTACTGACCTGGCATGTCATACCAGATTTGCAGGCAGTGCTTTGGACGCATAGGACGACGTTCCCGGTGTTTGCGAGATAGGAGGTGTCCCAGCCAATGTCCCTATGGAGTGGAGTTCATCACCGCCGCCTTTGTTCCTCTACCGAGTTATATTCCGCTGCTAGAGAGTTAGTTTGCTGCTTGATGTAGATCCGTGGCGAGCTTGAGGAGAAAGTTTGTTCTCCGTCTCGCTCCGCCAGTGTTGTCATAAACCCTTTCTACCCGTATATTTGTTAATAGAAAGTTGTTCAGTTCTATATAAAGCAGTTCCGTGCTCCGGAAGACTTGATCTCTGGGCTGGAGCATGGGGCGTTCAGGTCCTCTGAGCCGGGGTGCCACAGTAGGTAATTGAGGTTGCCATTATAAGTGTAGTAGTATTTTGCAATAGTTTTGCGGTATATGTATTTGAGTAATGTTTGGACTTTTGGTGCCAAAATCTTGAGCGTATTTGTGATAGGTGTTGTATTTTGGGCAATGCTTATTTATTTTCAAAAACTACAAAAAATTAGTTGAGAACTCTAGCTACTAGATGGATCGCTAACCTTTGGAGGGGTTGTAATATATAGAGTACCCTCACCTACCATGGGTTGAGGATGTGCAAGGTCAACCAAACCCCCTTACACTCCTCCTCGGGGTACTTGTCTCTTTCTGAACCTCCTGATTAGATAGAGAGATACTGATAATAATTGCATGAGTTCTTCGGACTAATACGATTATTCGATTGTTGGCACTTCCACCTTCCATATTTTGCTAGCCTCTTCGGTACCATGCATTGCCCTTTCTCATCTAGAGAGTTGGTGCATACTTCGCCGGTGCATCCAAACCCTTGGCATGATATGGTCTTTCATCATAAACCTCCTTATATCTTCCGCAAAACAGCCACCATACCTACCTATCAAGGCGTTTCCATAGCCTTTCCGAGATACATTGCCATGCAACATACACCATCTCATGACTTGATCTTCATTTCATACATGTTTTTTCTTGATCGAGGAGCCGAATGCAAGTTGGGACTTGCCCCTATAATTGCTACATGGCGCGATAGTATAATTGCATATCCTGCTACAATGGTAGAGGCGTACATTTGCATACATCATGATAGTTTTTCAGTTTTCTCTATGTTGAGTACCTCTTGTAAAGTATGAAGATCTTCTATTTTATTGTAAAAAATAGAGTGTTTCCCTTAAGTGAGGAAAAGATCCCAAAGAGGACAAATTAAAATATCCCAAAGAGGAAAAATAAGAGACAAATAGAAAGAGCCAATGAGGCCACAAAAATACAACAAATAGAAATAAGAAATAAAAAAAGAGAAGGGGCAACCCTAATATTCCTTTTGAAAGATCCACACTCGTACTCCATTGTCATATGTGTACTCCATAGAGATATTCATATCATTCATGCATAACTATGTGGGGATCCTTACACCATAGGCCTTGGCTTGCATATTCCAATGATGAACCTCCTCAAAAGAGATCTAGGTCTTCATGAGCAAGCAAGTTGGATGCACCCCCACTCGGTCCAGTGGAGAGCTTACAATATCTCATATGTGAATTCCTTGCATGGAAATTCCTACTCCTGACATCATATCTATCATTTCACTTTCTCTCGCCTATGATTGTCCTCATTGATGTGAGCCTTTCACACCTTTTTGTCTTCCTTCCCCATCATTTTTCTCTTGGCCATCCTAAGTGCCAACATATCTTACTCGCGCTCATCCATTGCACGAGTGCTCAAATTCGAAAGGGAGAGGATCAGTTTGACTTGTGCCTAACTAGTGGTCTGGGGACGAGTCAAAATAAGATTCCGAAGGAGACCAAGTGTGAAGTTTTAGTAGATTGAGTTCTCAATTAAACTATATAGTATTTTTATGATCTAAAACCATCTCCCACTTCTTGCTGATGTCTACGCACACTTCTATTCTTGTAGACTATGTTGGGCCTCCAAGCGCAGAGGTTTGTAGGACAGCAGCAATTTCCCTCAAGTGGATGACCTAAGGTTTATCGAACTCAGGGAAGTACAGGTTGAAGATGGTATCTCTCAAGCAACCCCGCAATTAAGGTACAAGAAGTCTCGGACACACCTAATACAACTAGGAGTTGTATAGGTGCACTAGTTCGGCGAAGAGATGGTAAAATGCGAGTGATAGGTGTGGCAAAACAAAGTAATATAAATCTTTAATAAAAAGTGCAGCAAGCAAACATGTGACAAAAGTGAGCACAAACGGTGTAAGAATGGTGGAAACAAGGCCTAGGCTTCATACTTTCACTAGTGGCAACTCTCAACAACATTAACATAGTCTAATCACATGATATTTCCCATAAAACATGCAATGGAGACGCACTCGGAGGTCATTCCTTTGTGGTCAAGAGAGGATGAGAATTATGTAGGGCTACAAAAGCACACCTCAAAGTTCGTAGTTCTCAATCTATGGATTTCTCAATGTCACCGCGGCAATCCAAAGAGAGTACCACAATCACCACAACATATCTCAAGGATAGTCAAAGACAAGCACCAAGAGACTCTCAATCTTCAATCAACACACAAAAGAGGAAATCACTCATGATAATATTCTTCTAACCCACGTCCAATAGACCGCTGTCACCTTGGTCTCGGGGATTATACTAGATAAGATCAATTGAGTACATCAATCCAATACATAGAGGAAGGGGAAATATCATGGGATCACCCTAGATAAACATAGCCTATGATCACAACGAAGATCACATCATGGGAGGGAGAGAAGAACACATAGCTACTGGTAGAAACCTCAGCCCCGAGGAGGAACTACTCCTGCTTCATGGAGGAGGGAAGCAACGGCGATGGAGATGAATCCGGGGGCACTTCCCCGTCCCGGGAGGGTGCAGGCACAGGAATTTTGTCCCCCCGAAACTTGATGGCGATGGCGGCGGAGATCAGAATTGCTTCTGGAGAAAAGGGGTCTGGAATCAGGGTTTCCGCGACGGGAGAATAAATAGGAGCCAAAGTAGGGAACCAGGGGGTGTGGGACCCAGCCAGGAGGGCAGGTGGCGCGGCCAGGGGCTGGGCCGCGCCAGGCACCCTCTTGGCTGCCCCCTGGCTGCCCTGGGGACCCCCTTTGGACTCGAGGAAGCTTCCGGAACGCTGGTTTTTTATATAATTTTTCCGGGATTTATTGGGCACTTTAATTATTGGAAAAACCTGAAATACAAAAACATCAGAAAACAGGAACTGGCAACTTGGTGCACTGAGTTAATAGGTTAGTCCAAATATGCTCAAAAGTGTATGAAAGTTCAAGAAAAACATGGCAAAGTCACACAAAACATGCATGGATTAAGCAAAAATTATAGATACGTTTGGGACGTATCACTTGCACGCAAACCATTTGGAGACATTCGAGTCACGGACATCTGGAGCTCTTGCACACTTATGTTCATGTTTTGCTAGTTTCAATACTAGATATAGACTCTTTATTGTTATTTTCTTGACATGAATTCCATATCTTACTTGCTTTACTTTGAAGTTCTTATATGTGTGTTACCATGTCACCACATAAATTATCTGTGTTGTCATTTACCTACTCGAGGAAGACCAGGAATTAAGCTTGGGAATGTTGATACCTCCCAAAAGTATCTATAATTTCTGCTTGTTCCATGCTATTTTGGACTAACCTAGTAACTCATTACACCCAGTGACAGTTTCTGTCTACTGATGTCTATGAATTGCAGGTTTTACCCATATTTACAGACCTCCAAAAATTCCAACAAAAATATATAAAAAATCAACACGACAGAAGCTTCGGGAAAGACCGAAGGAGAGCCGGAGGGGAGCTAGGCCCCAACCAGGCGGCCAGGTGGCACCCCCCCTCCTGGCCGCTCTACCAGGGCGGCTGGGGGGGAGGGGCCACGCCCTGGTGCCCCCTCCGACCTATATTTACACCGAGTCACGGAAACCCTCAGAGGGAACCCCGCATCGCGATTTTCACCTCGGTTCCGCCGCCGCCTCGCTTCCAAGATCGGGAGCACCAGAAGTCCTCTTCCAGGCACCCTGTCGGAGGGAGGAATGAGCTCCGAGAGCTTCTCCACCACCATGAGTGCTTCCCGGATGTGTAGTGAGTAGTCCTCGTTGGACCATGGGTCCATCACCAGTAGCTGTGTTTTGTCTTCTCTCCAATCTTGTGCTTAATTTCTTAGCCCTTGTGAGCTGCCCTACATGATCAAGGCATCTGTGTAATTCTTTCTGCTATTGCTATTATGTGTTTGGTGAGATCCTATGGATTATGAGATTATTTTCAGATTTTGATGAGTTATGTATTTGGTTCTCCTTTTATATTTTGTTCTTGATTAATTTTTGCATGTTCTCCATTGCTTTTTATTCCTTTGGTGAAGTAGTAGATAGTAAATCCAAGAGGGAGTATTTATGCTTGATTGTGGGTTCATGTATCCCGATGTCTAGCTTGAGTGACAGAAATATGAGACCAGGGGATGTGTTGCTGCCACCAGGGAGAAAACAATGGTGCTTGTAACCGCGGTTGCAAGGATTGTTTACCTTACGCAAAGTTTGTTAATGTAGTTGTCTGTTGCCTTGGGTTTACACTTTGGGTGGGGCTCGCAACTTAATACCAGCCAGATGTTCCGGATAGATATCTCAAGATGGATGATTAGTGAGTAGATGCAGTAGGATTTCCGTATACTTGTCTTGGCGTACTGCCCATACTTTTGAGCCTCTAGCTTTCTTTGCTGCATAATTAGCATTGCGGTGCATTTATAATATTTTCAATTGCCCAAGTGTAACTTGTTTAACCAGCTTAGCTGTTTTATCGTCTTTTGGGAGAGAGACATCACTAGTGAACATCATGGGACCCCAGTCCATATTTCCACCACTGTTTACACCTCAGCCTTTACTTCTTTATTTATTTTTCAGTTGCAATCAGCACTATTTCCACCCTTGGATTTGATATTTTGTAAACAACAAGAACGGAGAGATTGACAGCCTCTCTGTACTCGTTGGGAGCAAAGTTATTTGTTTCGGTGTGTAGGTCCACGTCAACCTGATCTCCATCCGGCAACTTAATCTGTGGCACCGTTGACACCTACTTGCATAATTCATAGTCCTCCTTGTACGATAAACCTTGGTATATTCACCCAGGGAAACGTGCTACTAGGCTACATGTCAACCTTCCACTTGGGGTAACCAACGAGGGGCGAGAAGCCATCAGTTTCAAGGATTGTTTACCTTACGTATAGTTTATTAATGTAGTTGTTTGTTGTTGTGATCCTACAGTTTGGCTTGGGTTCGCAACTTAATACTAGTGAGATGTTCTTCATAGATATATCAAGGTGGATGATTAGTGAGAATATGTTGATGATTAGATGGTCTGCTCATCTCTGCGTACTGCCCATACGATTGAGCCTCTGGCTTTCTTGTAGCATAATTAGCATTGCGGTGCGTTTATAATTTTGTCAATTGCCCAAGTGTAACTTGTTTACCCAACATAGTTGTTTATTGTTAAGCTTTACTGCTTTTATTTCCTTTATGTTGCAATGACCACTACTATTTCCACTTGTGTTTTGGTCCTTTGTAAAAAACAAGACCAGAGAGATTGATAACCTCTCTGACTCAGTTGGGAGCAAAGTTATTTGCTTTTGTGTGCAGGTACAAGTTAAGGGAGCAATAGCTTTCAGACAGCTCGTTGCTTGGAGTCCTCCTGGTTCGATAAACTTTTACATTCCTTGTATAAGTGAAATTTTCTACTACTACATCCTAACCTTCCACTTGGGGTAACCAACGAGGAGCACTATTCAGTGTTGTAACACCCTGAGTGTCTGTAACAGTAATCACTTGTACTGTTGAGTAATCATTGTTGCTAATCACTGTTGCGATCATGCCTTGTTCATGTTTGAATTCAAACAAACCCAAAATGCCTTTTGATGAATATTAAAAATAAGTGGAAATAAAACATTGTCCAAAACTTGTGAAACCATTTTTTTTAATCCCTAAAAACCAGTGGACCATGATAAACCTGCAATGAGAATTTATTGCAATAACTAAATATTGCAAACAAATCATACCAGTGCACGAACAACACCTTTTGCCAATTGCATATTAAATAGAATTATTAAAAGGTTTTATACGAGTCTCAAACTTTTTGTGTCATCTTAGTATTGTGCCATGCTAATTATGGAACCGATTGCTTATTTACAAAATAGCTAAAGCAAATAAATAAATATAAAAAGAAAAGAACAAAAGCTGAAAAGAAATAAAAAGAATAAAAGCAAAGGATCCCACCCCTGTTCCCCCCTAGCCCACCACCCAGCTAACCACCAGCCTAGCCCACCCTGGGCTACCCCTTCCCCCTCCCCTGTTCAACATCGCTCGTGGCAACCATCGGCCGGTGCCACCGCGCGCCCCGACGCCGTGTCGCTCATCGGCGGCTAGCCGGCGTCGATAAGAGCTTTCTCGAGCCCCCTGCGCCCTTGGAAAACCCTAGAACCCCTCCGGCGCCACTCCATTCCTCCACCTCGCCCCTCCCCGGCACCTTCCCCACCCAGCCCGAGCTCCGCCGTGGGCATGCCCTCAGCACCGTCGCCGCCAACAACGACTACAGGCCGGCCAGGATTGTCCTAGGCCCCCGCCATGGACCTCCTCGCCCCCCTGCGCTCCCAATCGAAGCCAAACGCCCCGAGCCCGATGTCCGGTCATCTTCCTCCGCTTAGGCCGCCGTGGTCACCGCTCCAATTCGCCGCCTCCTGCTCTCCATCACGCCCGCTGCCTCCTTGACGTGCTCCACGGTTAGCTGGGCACCATTCCCCCCTTTCCCGCTCGAGTTCGTGGCCTCTGTCAGCGTCCTCGTCGACGCGTGCTCCAGCCGTCGACATGGCCGCGAGCACTGCGCTCCCGGTGCCCCTCAGCTCACTCCGACGATACCCATGGGCTCCTGGTGTGCCACTGGACCAGCCCCGCTAGTTCACGCTCACGGAGGAGCACACGAGGCACGTTTCCGACGACACCCACGTGCGGGCCGCCGCGCGTTTGCTTGCCTGCCCCGCTCCGGCAAGTCCCCGGCAATGTTGTGACCACTAGTCGACGCGGGGTGAAGCCCCCGTTCGATTCTGCCCCTCTGCGCACGGTTTGGCGGCCGAATACGAGCTCCTCGTCGTCGGTCGTGGCATTGCTCGCCGCCGGCGAGCTCCCACGGTGGCTGCCGGGTGGGCCCGCTGGATTAGCCCCTAACCCCACCCCCTGTGCCACTTACATGTGGGCCAGGGCCCCTAATTAACCTGTTAATTAAAAACAATTGAAAATAACCCCATGACCAATGACATATGGGCCCAGCCCCTTAATTATCTCTCTGGGTTTAATTAAAATGATAATTAACACATGAGTCTATTACAACTAGGCCCCACCTGTCAGGTTTAATATTTAAATGAGTTTAGGTGAAATATGAGAGTATGACATGTGGGCCCTGGCTCTGTTTTAATTTAATAAAATGAATTATTAGTATTGTGAGTCTGACCAGTGGGACCCACTGGTCAGGTTTGTCCAGTCAACCCCTCTGTCAATAATGTTGGATTTTAAATAATAAAAGAAATCCAGAAATTGATTTAAATTGATTTAAACTTCGAATTTAAATATCTTTTAAACCGTAAGTTAGATTACAAAACTTTATACATGAAAATTGATCAGAAAAATATAACGAATATGAATACGCTATCTGTATACCCACCAAACCCCTCTAACACAAAGAACATCGACATCCCCCCTTTGGGCCGTTTATCGATAATCACCCGGAGCCGGGTTTTTATCCCCGAATGAATTCCCGCTCCGAGCAACATGCACTACACTACATTAGAACACCGTTAACATTGCATTTGTCATATCATTCATCTGGTTTTTTATGCTTGCTTTGTATTTACTGTGTCTCCCCCCTTTATTCTCCGGTAGACCCCGTTGCTGCCGCCGACTACATCGCTGCCGGGTACGACTACTTCGTCGAAGACCCTGCCCCTACCCGCGAGCTTCCAGGCAAGCAGAGCAATTCTCTTCCCCAGATATCGCCTATCTTTTCCGTTATTTCTTGCACTAGGCATCACTGCTGCTGCTAAGTTACGATCCTATTCAATTGCATAGCCTCCATTGTCGCCCCTTGATGTACCTTCCTTTATCCTATGTTGCCTGCTATGAATATATATATTTTATTCAGTAGAGAGCCCTGCGCATTGTTAGATAGGATTAGATAGCGGGACGTGACCACTCAGGGAAGTGAACACGGATATAATATATACAACTGGAGAGGTACGATACAATGCAGAAACCGCCTAAGGCCCCCTAGCTCGGCTCTGCCGAGCCACCATCAAGTGTGAGCTATCAAGGAGTAATCCTTGTACTCCACTCGTTGCTGACTCTGCATAGCCGCTCTAGGTACCTGAGAAACGGTTGTCCTTAAGGTAAGAAGTCCGGCGACCCAACGGTGCCCGCGGGCGGTATTGCGTCGGGAATGACAGGGAGGGTACGACCGACGTTACTGGCGTGCTTGGCCCCTGCTCGTATCTCGCGAGAGTTACCAAACCACGAAAAGTAGAGCTCTACCAAGAGCACACGCGAGACAAGTTAAGGAGACAGTTTACCTTTTTGGTAACCGCAGAGACTTGGTGGGACGACAGGGCAGGCACCGATGTACTGGTGGTCCTGACTGTTGTCGTTGTCCGCGGGTCAGTTAAGTCGAGGCAAGGATAACGATTGTCACACAGGTTAATTAAAATGCTAAATTGTTCGGCGGATGTCTTGAGTAGCCTTTTGGCATGTATGCACTACCTACACGTGGGATAAGGAGTGTGGGCTCCTTTGCATCGTAGTCTTGTTCGAGGGTCTTCAGACGTCAGCAGTATCGCGGGATGATTGCCGGAAAGTGGTGTTGTATTCTCTTGCTCGAGCAGTGTATTTGTATTTGCTTTAAATTTTCTTCACCGGCCAGTCACGCACCGTTCAGGAGTACATTCGGGTTAGGGTCCAAAGCCTGGCGTACATAGGATATAGTCCGGCGGATGACCTCTCTGTTGATTGCCGAAGGATGGGCTACTTTGTGTCGGATAACTTCGGTGGGGTGTTCCCTAACAAGGTGTACGCCACCCTAGAGATCCGAGCGTCGTAGAGTCACGCCAGTGCACCCCTGCAGGGAAGATTAATCTATTCGAATAGTCGTTTCCACGGTAACAGGACGCTTTATGCTGAAGCTGGATCTTACTACTACAAACTACTACTATTAAACTGTATGGTTCCGGGTCTTCTTCCTTGCAGGGAGTCGAGGTAGGGAACCCGGAGACAGTATTATAATTAATTATTACAACTTACTATTATACAATGCTGCAGCAACTTCTGTTGCATTGTTATTACATTGATGTTATTGAATTGTTGGTTGTTTCTCTTTTCATGCTGCAAGACACGTCAGAAGATGCTAGTCTTCGATAGGCCTAGCTGCTTACCCCTATTTTTATTTCTACTTTGCAGTCCACTATATACAGCCTCCCCTTTCCATTTGTTACAAATGCATAAATGCTTAGTAGAGGACGTAAGACTCGCGGGTATACTAGATACTCACCCTTGCTTTATTTCCCCTTTATGGTTTGCCTGATCGGCCGCTGCAGTCGACGTTGGAGCCCAGGAGCAGGAGTACTGTTAGGGGGATGGATCAGGCCCATAGAACCGGCATTAGAAACCTCTGGGCCGGCTTACATGTGAAGGCCCACAAAGAAAACTCGACCAGGAGTCTGACGTGCCAAGCGTGAAGATTGAAGCCCTAGAAGGAATTCGACTTACCTTGTATAGCACGTAGGAAACTTGTAAAGTAGAATAGAATTCCACATCGTGTAGGAGTCAGACTCTATGAATCCCGGGACCCGGCGCCTTTATAAGCCAAGGTCCATGGGAGCCAGTGCTAGAACCTACCTCAAGCCAGGATTAGACAACGCGCGCTATAACCTAGATCTCCACGAGACTAAGGTTGCGAAACATCATCACTGTAATCGATAAGATCAGCTCTTCCTATTGAGGAGTCGATCCCACAATAGTCAAAAAGCAGGAGTAGGTCTTTACCGCATCGACGGGGCCGAACCTGGGTAAACCGCCGAGTCCCGTGTCTATGTCGACTCGCTCCTCGAATTCACCTCGCAGCAAAGGTCCCATGATAAGTCCGACTCTACGGACATCTGCCGTGACTTTCGCACGACAGTTGGCGCCCACCGTGGGGCCTGCGCTCGCAGGTGTACAGATTCAAGGGGGAGCTCTACAAGGCATAAAAGGATTCATGGATGGACGAATCACCAGGAGCCGGCGCGGAAAGTTCTGCATCGAGGACTCGACTTGGGGCCCTGACGCTGATTTTGTCGAATCCGGTTATCGGGTTCCGATCGGATCTATTCATATCTTCATAGGCAAGACAGACAGATCTGAGCCAGAGTCGGACCCTGAAGTCCTCCTGGAAACCTCGAGTCGGCGACATGCAGACTCAAGGCACACTTTTGTCGGGTTCAGCGCTGGATCTCCGGAGTAGGCGCGTCTGTCGAGTCCTTGACGCCAACACCACGGAAGAAACATCTGACGCCGACTCATACCCCAGTGAAACAAGCTTTTCAGACACTGGCTCCATCCGATCCGTCGGAAGCAACAGACTCGGCTCGGGAATAGCTGAATACGACCCCGACTTTCCACAGTACGAGCCTCCATACTGCGTGATAGTGTTCATGACAGGAACTGAGGAACAGGGAAGCCAGCCGGCTCAGGGCGCGACGCAGAACCGGAACGTAGCGACGGCTCACAACACGGCCCATAATCCAGATAGGGAATAGCCAGAAATTCTCACGGGAGGAGAAGCCCTCACATATGCCCTAAACACCTTGGACGAACCCTTAGCTACGCGGATGACAACGGAAAACCAGCAAGCCTGGAGAACCAGGGTCAATGGACTCAAAGCCTAGGTGATGAGCATTCGGAGGGAAATTAACTCCCATAACGCACAAATGGTGGAAAGATAAACCCAACTCGCCCAAGAAACCAGGCGCTTACGACACGAGTCGGAGTTGATAGAGGCCCAGAGACTAAGTCTCGCCAACGCACGCCCCGCAGGACCCGCGAGCCGGATCCCTGCTGATCTCCCGGCCCGGAGACTATTCTAGGATATGAATCACTCGACTCCCCCAGGGTACACGCCACCAAGGCAACATGTCCCCTCACCATGGCAGGAGCGGTTCCATACACCCTCGGATCACTTCAATAACCCCATGGCAAACGTGGTGGCAACGACACGGTACCTCGCCAGCGTTCCTGTGCATGGAGACGTTCCGGGGGACCAGGCCACTCGAGGGGCGATCGATCTGCTCAAAACCGCAATCACACAGCAAGACCAATACTCACAGGGATTCCAATACTTACATGAAACCCCATATAAAAGTATGAGCCGACAAGCAGATTCACCGGCTCCAGCCGGCTCGAGCAGCCATCGCCAGCGCAGAACTCCACCACCGTCGGACCCACAGGGGGCGATAAGGATCCAAGACATACCGTCTAGTTTCCACCCCGAACGACGGGTAGAGCAGATGTTCCAATCTCCGCCCCTAGATCAAGACACCGAGTCCATCAGCAGATCCGTGGGCAACCGATGCCTGGTGCCGGCTGTACGAAATACTCGCCTGCCACCAGATTTCAAAGGACCACGTATGATCACGAACTACACAACCGACATGGACCCGGCGGCTTGGATCGAAAGTTATGACTGTCACAACCCCAAGTTAGGTATGTGCTAGGATCAGAGGTACCTTCCATTCATGCAAAAATTTCAAATTGCAATTCAAAAATGGGGAAAAGAAAGCCCTGAGAAATTAAATCAAATAACCAGAGAAAAATCTTTTCCCAAAAATCATTTGAGTATTTGGAAAATTCCTATAAATGGTGCTGATCATTTTAAAAATGGTTTGGGAGCAATCCCATGCTCATGGAATTTTCTAATATTCAAACAGTGGCTTTGGAAATTAAATTAAACCCTATTTGACTTGAAATTCAAATTATTTGAATTTCAAAAATGCCCAAAAGTTATGAGTGGCTATCTCTCTATTTTATGAGGCCACATAGAAATTTGGGGCATTTAATAAAATGCCTAGGTATTTTGTTTTCTAGGCAGAACAAATAGAACAGAATTAAATAAAAAGAAAAGAGAAAGCAGAGAGCTTACCTCTTGTACCAGGCGAGGCCCACCTCCTTGGCCCCGGCCCAGCCCACCGAGCCACCTTGTCTTCTTCCTCCCCGCCCCTCCAAGAACCTCGCTGGAGGGCAGAGCACGGCGACGTCCAGGCCCTTCTAGACCTCCCCATCCCTCTCTCTTGTGCCACGGAGTCGCGCAGAAGCCCCCCCCCCCCCCCCCGCACCCCAGCTCTCTGCCAGACCCTCTCCTTCCCCTCCGGCGACGAGAAACCGAGCACCCCCGACGTGGCCACCGTGCTCCCCTCGCCGAGCCGAGCTGTCCAGTGCATCCGCTACCGTCGTCTTCGTCATCTCCCGCACAGAATCGAACCGAAGAGCTCCCCAGGCGTCGCCCGTGTCTTCGAGTTGCTGTCGGCCGCCGACGACCCCCAAGTCGATTTCGACGCCGTGCTGCTTTCCCCGCCCCCTTCGTCCTCTCCATCGCCACTGGTGAGCTCCCAGCTCCATTTCCCCCCCATCCGTGCGTCTCCCCGTGCTCTCTGTGCTAGTCCGCCATGGACAGTGTCTCCGGCCGCCGCCTCCCGACGTCGAAGCCATGGCCTGGAGCCTCCCCCTCGAACCCCTCCTAGTCCAGACGACGCGCGACGTCGCGGGCTTCGTCCCAGTGCCCCCAGCCTCCTCCCCGTGTCCCGTAACGCCGTTCCGGTAGAGCGCCGCCGCGCACTGGACGCCGGCGGCTAACCGCCGGGCACTTAGGAGTTAACCCACCACTAATCACCCCCTAATCCCACTGACTCGTGGGCCCAAGGCCACTAACTAACCCCTGGTTAGTTTAACTAACCGGGTTAATTAACCCCCCCCCCCACTGACAGCCCGGACCCACGCGTCAGCGGCCCCCTGACGTCACCCTGGCGTCAGGCTGACGCTGTAAATCAGTTAAATGGTTTATTTAATTCCAGAAAATACCCCAAACTTTGGAAATTCATAGAAAATTCATCCTAACTCCAAATATAGGAAATAATATGTCTAAAATTATCAGAAAAATACAAGGATTAAGAATATGCAAAAATTTTCATGTTTGACCATTTTAAAATGGGTGAACAGTAGCAAACATGCATATGGACCCTTTTCAATTTCAAATTTGGGATGATTTTGCAAATGATTTTGCAACACCCTTATTTCCAATGGTTTCATCCACACCTCAGAAACATTACTTCAACTATACAACATCACTTCATGATCAAACTTTTCAGATAAACTTTCATGCATCCAAATGCATTTGAAATTCATCGATAAATCAACTGGAGTTTGAATTTGCAATTCAAATGCAATATACTCCTTTTAAATGGAATGCTCAACACATCAGTACCTTGAACATCACCATTACAATCTTATTCATGTGATTGTGCATTGTACATTATGTTGATCCTATGATTGTCATGTTGCTGATAGAAGTGGATTCGGAGCTCGAGATCACCCCCTTCGTTGAAGACTCCATTATCGAAACCTCGTCAACAAGGCAAGCAAACCCCCATTGATTATGTCTATAAAATCCCACTTCCCTCTCATGTCTCGCTCATGCATTGTTTAGGATGATCACCATGATAACGTTTCTACCGCATAGTTGAACCCATATCCTTTGCATGACCTATCATCTTGTCACAGTAGTAAGCAAACCACAATCCTAGCAGATGTAGGAGTTGGTTAATATCATGTAGCCCCTGCAACTGTTACTGCTTATTGCATGCTTAGTGGTATAATGAGGTTTCTTATGATGTGAGTCGGGATGACAAACATGGTGTTGATGAAAGTGAAACGTGTTGGTGAATCTACCCTAATACAAGGTGAACGATGAGAGGCTGTGTAGGAGTACACAGTGGGTTGTCTCGTTGAACACCGCCCTAAGCCCGAGTTCTTGTGTAGTGATCCAAGAAGAAGAGTACAACCACATATTGGGCTCACTGAACCCTCTCATCCTAGTACCTCACCCCGTCCGAACCCCAAGAGTCGCAGTAGTTCGGAGTTCTGGTAGGGCTGTGGCACGGTTTGCGAAGTGGATGAACGGCTTTTCAAGACCGGCTTGGGACCCTGCACACATCGTTTGAGGCTGTACTGGAACCTCGGCCGGACTTCCATACGGATCCCCCTCAGATAGGCGACTCTCTGGACTAGAACGGAGCTGTGGGCGAAGTGTTGTGGTGGCATCCTCGTTGTCACCTCTTGAACGGTGACACGCAAAAGGCGGTAACTGATGACACGTGTGTGTAGCGATACACCCTTGGAAGGTTAAAAAAACTATTCGAATAGCCGCGTCCGCGGTTAAGGACTGCTTGGAGAGCTGTGCTCGATTATTAGACAACTTGAACTGGATACTTCTAAAACTCGCAAGATAAGCGTGAGTGCTATGGTGTGCTTCTCGTGGGGAAGCCGAGGAAGTAACCATAGTGGTGTATTTGGTTGAAGAGATGTAGTGGACTCGTGTACGCTTCTTACCTCAAGTCTGGTACTCGTAGTTCAGGACTAGCCAAGTCAAAGATGGCACTTCTGCAAGTGAAACCCCACCCCCTTTACCTTGATACATATGCATGAGTAGTATAGTTTCTATGTAAGTCTTGCTGAGTACGATTTTGTACTCACGTTTGCTTAATCTATGTTTTAGATGAACCCACCGACCCCGATGGTGGCTTCTAACCGAAGCTCGAAGAATGAAGACTCCGACCAAGACCAAGCTAGTGTAGTCCCAGTCAGATGACTGGTTCCCTCGTGGAGGGCTTGTTTTTATATAAGGCTTCTCTAAGCCATTTGTTAAACTTGTCTGTACTCAGACCTACTTGCTTCCGCTTGTTTGTTGTAATGTTGGATCACATGCTTGTGATCTCTGTGTGCACTCTGTAAGAGTTATTAATAAAGATATATAATTTGTAGAGAATTGCAATGATACCTGCTGTTCATACAAGGCATGTGTGTTGCGTGTATGTTTATAATATGCATGTCTTTGTATGGGTTTTCGAGACCTTAGTTGTGATCTGGCTGGTGGTCTTTTATACACCAAGTGGCCCTTAGATGTGCGCAGCTTGGGGCATCGCGATGCGATTGTTCGAGACTCTGTCTCGTGCACACTTTGATGTATGATCGAGCCCGCCCTAGACCCCGACTAAGTGATCGGGCTGGAGTAAGTCTATGTAAGGGTTATAATACAATCGATAGTATGGTTGAGGCGACTTGTCTATGAGTATAGGAGTTCACCACCCATATCATTTAGACTTGTGTGCGGACGATGAGGACCCATTTCAGTTGATCATCCGGCCTGGATGGGACGCCCCTCATGTTCGATGCTTTCCGAGAACGTTCTGTGCTTGGCCTTGTCTGCTTAGACAAGTGGGTACGGTTCTCGGCTCTCCATATGATTGTGTTGTAGCGAGGCTTGCATACGCTAACCCCGGGTCCCGACAGACTTGGTATCAGAGCAGGACTGACTGTAGGATTATCAGCCTTGGCCGAAGTGGAGTCTAGCCTTCTATAGTTATATAGTTACTATGGGTATATAAGGGAACAACGTAAGGCTTCTTTTTCTCCTTACCCTCATCGATCTGAGTTCTGAGTCACCCTCATCTTATTCTACGGGAAGATAGGATTAGGCTCACCTCTGTCTTACTAGAACATCTCATTGATTGCCTCCTTATAGCCGTAGGATGGTTATGGTTGTCCAGAGTCTTCGTATTTTGAGTTCCTTGAAGAAGTTCTGTCCAATTTCTTCGAGGTTGTTTCATTTTCCATCGAAGTGTAGCCGTTATGCTGCCGGATTTGTTCCATGTTTCTTTGAATCATTGCCTTTGCATTATAGTCTTCTCCTTCTGAAATTGTATCCTTTTATCCTTGACTCCATCGTACAACCTGTTCTGATTGTTGATTTTTATCACACAGGATGTCAGGTGGAACTCGTAGTGCTGTTCTTCGGAATCGAGACCGTGATCGGAATCGAAATGATGATGAACCTCTACCATCGCCTTCTGCGGCAGAAATCATGATGGAAACTGAGCGGAATAGACGTGATCAAACACGCCTTCTGGAGCTCATCGAGCAGAATACCGCCCACCATCGTAATGTGGTGGTCAGCATTCAGGACTTCATCCTCCTCAAGCCACCGGTATTCCGATGTTCTTCTGAGCCCCTTGAAGCTGATGATTGGCTCCGTTCCATCGAGCGTAAGCTTGATACTGCACATGTTGCTCCCGATGACCGAGTTGTTTTCGCGGTATACTTCTTGGAATGTGCTGCTCTTGAGTGGTGGGAGAACTATGTTGCAATGCAGCCAGATGGTCACGTAGTGACTTGGCAGGAGTTCTGTGTTGCCTTTCGAGGGTACCACATTCTGGATGAGTTGATGGAGCGCAAGAAGGAAGAGTTCTGCAATCTGAATCAAGGAGATATGTCCATCCATGAGTATGTGAGGGAATTCAACCGTCTTGCTCGGTATGCCCAAGATGAGATCACCACCGATGCCAGAAAGCAGGCAAGGTTCCGCAAGGGACTTAGCCCCATCCTTCGTCATGACCTCAACCTCATCGAATTTGCCACCTTTCAGGATTTAGTCAACAGATCCTTCAGAGCTGAGCATGGCAATGAAGTTTTCGAAAAGTCTCGCAAGCATGCTCTTGAGCTTGCCCCTTCTTCCAGTTCACGCCCTCAGAAGCGTATGATCTGGATTCCTAACAGTTTGATCCACCAAAACAACCCACCGAGGCCATCCCTTGTGCCGCCTCGTCCACCAGCTCCACCAAACAACCCAGCTCCCCGCACTATCTTTGGAGCCTGCTTTAGATGTGGCCAGCCTGGTCACTACTCTCGTGAGTGCCCCGTCAACCAAAATGCTCCACCCCATGCCAAAGGAAAACCCACTGTAGATGCCAAACCACCTCCAAAGGTTCCCACCGCTAATCCATCCACCTCAGAAAATCTTGGACGTGTGAACCAAATCTCAGCTGAGGAAACTGATGGTACTTCTGACGTCATTCTTGGCACACTCTCAGTCAATTTTGTTCCCACTTCTGTTCTTTTCGATCCAGGAGCTTCTCACTCATTCATGTCGGAAAGTTATGCACTTCGACATGATGTATCCTTTGAAGAAATGTTCACCCCTATGATCATTCAAACTCCTGGTTCCAAGTGGCAAACTAATAGAGTAAGCCATGGTAATCAAATTGCAATTGAGGGTTTAGTATTCCTTGCTTCACTCATAGCCCTCAAGTCTTCAGACATTGATGTCATCCTTGGTATGGATTGGTTATCAAGACAACATGCTTTTCTTGATTGTAAAGCCAAGTCAGTTAGACTTACACACCCTTCATGCCAGACAATAGTTTACTCCTCACCAAGAACAAGAACCCAGGTGCATTCTTTGAATGTGCTTCCCCTTCCCGACCTTGAAGATGTTCCGGTGGTTCGTGACTTTCCGGATGTCTTTCCTGAAGAGCTGCCGGGCATGCCACCCGACAGGTGTGTAGAGTTCATAGTGGATCATGCCCCAGGCACAATCCCAATTTCCAGACGCCCATACAAAATGGCCCCACGTGAGTTAGCTGAGCTTAAAACCCAACTGGAAGCTTTGTTGGAAATAGGCTTCATCCTCCCTAGCTCATCGCCATGGGGTTGCCCCGTTCTGTTTGTAACGAAAAAAGATGGAACAGAAAGGATGTGCGTAGACTATCTCCCGCTAAATTTAGCGACGATAAAGAACAAATACCCACTGCCCAGGATCAACGATCTTTATGATCAACTTGCAGGATCCTCTGTCTTCTCCAAGATGGATTTAAGATTAGGTTATCAACAAATCAAAATCCGAAACGAGGACATTCCCAAAACGGCTTTTACTACTCGTTATGGTCTTTACGAGTACACCGTCATGTCCTTCGGTTTAACCAATGCGCCCGCCACTTTCTCACGCATGATGAATTCGATCTTCATGGAGTATTTGGACCAGTTCGTCGTGGTTTACCTCGATGACATCCTTATATACTCGAAGAACGAAGAAGAACATGCCAAACACCTAAGGCTGGTATTGATGAAACTTAGAGAGCATCGCCTGTATGCTAAATTCTCCAAGTGTGAATTTTGGCTACCAGAAGTGACCTACTTAGGCCACGTGATTTCTGCAAAAGGCATTGTTGTGAATCCCGAGAGAGTTCAAGCCGTCCTTGACTGGACTCCACCTGAATCGGTTAAGCAAGTTAGGAGTTTTCTTGGCCTAGCCAGCTATTATCGTCGCTTCGTCGAGAACTTTTCTAAAGTTGCAAAACCTCTGACTGAACTCCTCAAGAAAGATAAGAAATTCCTATGGACTCCCAAGTGCGAGGAAAGCTTTCAAGAGCTAAAAAGAAGATTGACTTCTGCACCCGTACTTGCACCTCCAGACACCAAAAAGGATTTCGAAATCTATTGTGATGCATCACGGAAAGGGTTAGGATGCATACTTCTGCAAGATCGACATGTGGTAGCTTATGCTTCACGCCAGTTGCGGCCACATGAAGAGAACTATCCTACCCATGACCTTGAACTCGCTGCCGTAGTTCATGCCCTAACAACTTGGCGACATTACCTCCTTGGTAATCGTTGTGAGATCTATTCCGACCACCAAAGCCTCAAATACATTTTCACCCAGCCAGATCTTAATCTCAGGCAAAGACGCTGGATTGAGTTGATAAAAGATTACGACGTCGTAATTTCTTACACCCCAGGCAAAGCCAATGTCATGGCTGATGCACTAAGTCGTAAGTCGTATTATAACAACCTCATGTTACAACAGTATCAACCACTTCTTCATGAGGAATTTCGAAAGCTTAATCTTGAGATTGTTCCTCGTGGATCTCTTTTCAACTTGGTGGCGAAACCAACCCTTGAGGATCAAATCATGGTTGCCCAAAGGCGTGCACGAGGTGTTCGCCGGATCAAGGAGAAAATTGCTAGCGGAGTTGCTAAATGTTTCTCCACAGATAGTAAAGGAATGGTATTCTTTGGAAATCGTTTGGTAGTACCTAAGAATAGGGATCTAAGGCAACTCATCCTCAAAGAAGCCCATGACACACCCCTCTCAATTCATCCCGGTAGCACAAAAATGTACCGAGATCTACGCCAGAGATTTTGGTGGACTAGGATGAAGAGAGACATTGCTCAATTTATTGCCGAATGTGATGTTTGTCGTCGCATTAAGGCCGAACACCAAAGACCTGCTGGTACATTTCAACCTTTTCCTATTTCAGAGTGGAAATGGGACAAAGTCGGTATGGACTTCATCACCGGCTTTCCAAAAACCCAGAAAGGAAACGATGCCATCTTCGTTGTCATAGATAGGCTTTCCAAAGTTGCTCACTTCCTTCCAGTTCGCGAGTCTATAACTGCTAGCCAGTTAGCGGACTTGTATGTCTCTAGAATTGTGTCCCTTCATGGTGTTCCTTTGGAAATCAATTCTGATCGTGGTAGCCTTTTCACCTCTAGATTTAGGGGAAGCTTCCAACGTGCTATGGGAACTCATCTCTCCTTTAGTACAGCTTTCCATCCTCAGTCTAGTGGTCAAGTCTAAAGGGTTAACCAAATTCTTGAAGACATGCTCAGAGCTTGTGTTATATCTTTCGGAAAGAATTGGGAGAAGTCTCTTCCATTTGCCGAATTTGCTTATAACAATAGTTTTCAATCTAGTCTGAACATGGCTCCTTTTGAACTCCTTTATGGACGACGATGTCGAACACCCCTTAACTGGTCAGAAACCGGCGAAAGACAATTATTTGGACCGGATATGATCAAGGAAGCAGAAGAGCAAGTTCGCATTGTTCGTGATTAATTGAAAGCCGCACAGTCTCGTCAGAAAAGCTACTATGATCGTCATCATAGGCAGGAGAGCTACAATCTGGATGAGAAGGCTTACCTTCGGGTTACTCCTCTGAAGGGAACCCAATGTTTCGGTATCAAAGGCAAGTTGGCCCCACGTTACATCGGACCTTTCCGCATTATTACTAAACGTGGAGAAGTTGCCTACCAACTTGAACTACCCCCGCACCTTTCCTGAGTACATGATGTATTCCATGTGTCACAACTCAGGCGTTGCTTCAAGGACCCCATCCGCGAAGTCGACCATGAAACGCTTGATCTCCAAGATGACCTTTCTTATCGAGAATACCCCGTTCGTATTCTTGATTCCGCAGAGCGTGTCACTTGCCGAAAGAAGATCAAGTTTCTGAAAGTTCAGTGGTCACACCACTCAGAGAAAGAAGCCACGTGGGAAAGAGAAGACCGTCTCAGTGCCGAGTACCCCCTCCTTACTCCCGCAGACTTCTGAATCTCGGGACGAGATTCTTTTGAGTGGGGGCGAGTTGTCACAACCCCAAGTTAGGTATGTGCTAGGATCAGAGGTACCTTGCATTCATGCAAAAATTTCAAATTGCAATTCAAAAATGGGGAAAAGAAAGCCCTGAGAAATTAAATCAAATAGCCAGAGAAAAATCTTTTTCCAAAAATCATTTGAGTATTTGTAAAATTCCTATAAATGGTGCTGATCATTTTAAAAATGGTTTGGGAGCAATCCCATGCTCATGGAATTTTCTAATATTCAAACAGTGGCTTTGGAAATTAAATAAAACCCTATTTGACTTGAAATTCAAATTATTTGAATTTCAAAAATGCCCAAAAGTTATGAGTGGCTAGCTCTCTATTTTATGAGGCCACATAAAAATTTGGGGCATTTAATAAAATGCCTAGGTATTTTGTTTTATAGGCAGAACAAATAGAACAGAATTAAATAAAAAGAAAAGAGAAAGCAGAGAGCTTACCTCTCGCACCAGGCGAGGCCCACCTCCTTGGCCCCGGCCCAGCCCACCGAGCCACCTTGTCTTCTTCCTCCCCGCCCCTCCAAGCACCTCGCTCGAGGGCAGAGCACGGCGACGACGCCACGGCGACGTCCAGACCCTTCTAGACCTCCCCCTCCCTCTCTCTTGTGCCACGGAGTCGCGCAGAAGCCCCCCCCCCCCCCGCACCCCAGCTCTCTCCCAGACCCTCTCCTTCCCCTCCGGCGACGAGAAACCGAGCACCCCCGAAGCACAGCCGGAGCGCGGCGACGCCCCGACGTGGCCACCGTGCCCCCCTCGCCGAGCCGAGCTATCCAGTGCATCCGCTGCCGTCGTCTTCGTCATCTCCCGCACATAATCGAACCGAGGAGCTCCCCAGGCGTCGCCCGTGTCTTCGAGTTGCCGCCGGCCGCCGACGACCCCCAAGTCGATTTCGACGCCGTGCTGCTTTCCCCGCCCCCTTCGTCCCCTCCATCGCCACTGGTGAGCTCCCAGCTCAATTTCCCCCCATCCGTGCGTCTCCCTGGGCTCTCTGTGCTAGTCCGCCATGGACAGTGTCTCCGGCCGCCGCCTCCCGACGTCGAAGCCATGGCCTGGAGCCTCCCCCTCGAACCCCTCCTAGTCCAGACGACGCGCGACGTCGCGGGGTTCGTCCCAGTGCCCCCAGCCTCCTTCCCGTGTCCCGTAACGCCGTTCCGGTAGAGCGCCGCCGCACACTGGACGCCGGCGGCTAACCGCCGGGCACTTAGGAGTTAACCCACCACTAATCACCCCCTAATCCCACTGACTCGTGGGCCCAAGGCCATTAACTCACCCCTGGTTAGTTTAACTAACCGGATTAATTAACCCCTCCCCCACTGACAGCCCGGACCCACGCGTCAGCAGCCCCCTGACGTCACCCTGGCGTCAAGCTGACGCAGTAAATCAGTTAAATGGTTTATTTAATTCCAGAAATTCCAGAAAATACCCCAAACTTTGGAAATTCATAGAAAATTCATCCTAACTCCAAATATAGCAAATAATATGTCTAAAATTATCAGAAAAATACAAGGATTAAGAATATGCAATTTGTTTTCATGTTTGACCATTTTAAAATGGGTGAACAGTAGCAAACATGCATATGGACCCTTTTGAATTTCAAATTTGGGATGATTTTGCAAATGATTTTGCAACACCCTTATTTCCAATGGTTTCATCCACACCTCAAAAACATTACTTCAACTATACAACATCACTTCATGATCAAACTTTTCAGATGAACTTTCATGCATCCAAATGCATTTGAAATTCATCGATAAATCAACTGGAGTTTGAATTTGCATTTCAAATGCAATATACTCCTTTTAAATGGAATGCTCAACACATCAATACCTTGAACATCACCATTACAATCTTATTCATGTGATTGTGCATTGTACATTATGTTGATCCTATGATTGTCATGTTGCTGATAGAAGTGGATTCGGAGCTCGAGATCACCCCCTTCGTTGAACACTCCATTATCGAAACCTCGTCAGCAAGGCAAGCAAACCCCCATTGATCATGTCTATAAAATCCCACTTCCCTCTCATGTCTCTATTATGCATTGTTTAGGATGATCACCATGTTAAGTTTTCTACCGCATAGTTGAATCCATATCCTTTGCATGACCTATCATCTTGTCACAGTAGTAAGCAAACCACAATCCTAGCAGATGTAGGAGTTGGTTGATATCATGTAGCCCCTGCAACTGTTAGTGCTTATTGCATGCTTAGTGGTATAATGAGGTTGCTTATGATGTGAGTCGGGATGACAAACATGGTGTTGATGAAAGTGAAACGTGTTGGTGAATCTACCCTAATACAAGGTGAACGATGAGAGGCTGTGTAGGAGTACACAGTGGGTTGTCTCGTTGAACACCGCCCTAAGCCCGAGTTCTTGTGTAGTGATCCAAGAAGAAGAGTACAACCACACATTGGGCTCACTGACCCCTCTCATCCTAGTACCTCACCCCATTCGAACCCCAAGAGTCGCAGTAGTTCGGAGTTCTGGTAGGGCTGTGGAACGGTCTGCGAAGTGGATGAACGGCTTTTCAAGACCGGCTTGGGACCCTGCACACATCGTTTGAGGCTGTACTGGAACCTCGGCCGGACTTCCATACGGATCCCCCTCAGATAGGCGACTCTCTGGACTAGAACGGAGCTGTGGGCGAAGTGTTGTGGTGGCATCCTCGCTGTCACCTCTTGAACGGTGACACGCAAAAGGCGGTAATTGATGACACGTGTGTGTAGCGGTACACCCTTGCAAGGTTAACAAAACTATTCGAATAGCCGCGTCCGCGGTTAAGGACTGCTTGGAGAGCTGTGCTCGATTATTAGACAACTTGAACTGGATACTTCTAAAACTCGCAAGATAAGCTTGAGTGCTATGGTGTGCTTCTCGTGGGGAAGCCGAGGAAGTAACCATAGTGGTGTATTTGGTTGAAGAGATGTAGTGGACTCGTGTACGCTTCTTACCTCAAGTCAGGTACTCGTAGTTCAAGACTAGCCAAGTCAAAGCTGGAACTTCTGCAAGTGAAACCCCACCCCCCCTTTACCTTGATACATATGCATGAGTAGTATAGTTCCTATGTAAGTCTTGCTGAGTACGATTTTGTACTCACGTTTGCTTAATCTATGTTTTAGATGAACCCACCGACCCCGATGGTGGCTTCTAACCGAAGCTCGAAGAATGAAGACTCCGACCAAGACCAAGCTAGTGTAGTCCCAGTCAGACGACTGGTTCCCTCGTGGAGGGCTTGTTTTTAGATAAGGCTTCTCTAAGCCATTTGTTAAACTTGTCTGTACTCAGACCTACTTGCTTCCGCTTGTTTGTTGTAATGTTGGATCACATGCTTGTGATCTCTGTGTGCACTCTGTAAGAGTTATTAATAAAGATATATACTTTGTAGAGAATTGCAATGATACCTGTTGTTCATACAAGGCATGTGTGATGCGTGTATGTTTATAATATGCATGTCTTTGTATGGGTTTTCGAGACCTTAGTTGTGACCTGGCTGGCGGTCTTTTATACACCAAGTGGCCCTTAGATGTGCGCAGCTTGGGGCATCGCGATGCGATTGTTCGAGACTCTGTCTCGTGCACACTTTGATGTATGATCGAGCCCGCCCTAGACCCCGACTAAGTGATCGGGCTGGAGTAAGTCTATGTAAGGGTTATAATACAATCGATAGTATGGTTGAGGCGACTTGTCTATGAGTATGGGAGTTCACCACCCATATCATTTAGACTTGTGTGCGGTGGATGAGGACCCATTTCAGTTGATCATCCGGCCTGGATGGGACGCCCCTCACGTTCGATGCTTTCCGAGAACGTTCTGTGCTTGGTCTTATCTGCTTAGACAAGTGGGTACGGTTCTCGGCTCTCCATATGATTGTGTTGTAGCGAGGCTTGCATACGCTAACCCCGGGTCCCGACAATGACCCAGCCATGGAAAGTTACAAGCCAGCGAAGGAGTATGCGCCCGTTACCTCACAATGATGTTGGAAGGGTCGGCTCGCACATGGTTCAAAAATCTCCCAGAGAATTTTGTCACCTCCTGGGCGGATCTCAAGGAGAAATTTATTCAAAACTTCCAATGCACCTGTCGGCGAGCTACCACAATTGTCGACTTGGAACATTGTGTCCAGAAGGAAGGAGAGTCGACCCTGAGCTGGGCACGACGGGTGGCAGAAATAATCCATTCCTCGGACACTATCACTGCCCAAACAACCGTCATTGTCTTGGAGAGGAACTGCAAGTTTGAGCCCCTAGTACACAAACTTGGCCGTCTCAAGAGAACAGTCAAGGATATAAGGGAACTCATGAATGCGGTTATCAAATACGCCGAGCTGACAAAACCAAAGGTACTGAACCTCAACAGGATAAAGCCGGCCAGAACAAAAATAGCGGCAAAACATCCCAGAATCACAGTCAGCAAACCAAGCGGCGACTTAATCAGACTACTTCCTAGTTGGTATCCAACACAAATGTCGGCTCCCAAAGACAGAAGCAGGGGGGCAACAACTACCGCAAGCCTGAAGGAAATTTTCGCCCAAACAGCTTTGAAGCAGCTATGAAGAGTCCTCGCCCGACCCATAGTAAACCCGGTCGCCCAGCCAACCACACTTGGGAAGATTGCAATTTTATGAAAGAATTTGCACAACGTGGGAACCAGGGACCTCCCGGGTCAGGTGGGGGAGCCGGCTAGAACGGCAACAACCAGAATCCTGGCTACCAAGGAGCCGGCACAATGCCTCAACACCAAGGACCCGGAGGAGGGTCCCAGCAAAATAAGTCAGGGCTCGCTGGATTCCAAGCAAACCGGAAACAACTTCATGACCGTGCAGCATATCAAATTTTCACCACCAGCAGTTGCAGGAGGGATAGGAAGCTGCAAAAAAGAGCCGCCATGGCTGTGACTACAGAGCCGGCTTGGCCCAGGTGGCTTAATTGGTCAGAACAGTCAATCACTTGGACAAGGGACGACCACCCCCCGGTGGTGAATAACCCGGGGGCCTTGGCTCTAGTAGTCTCTCCACAAATTGGAGGATATACACTTGACAAAGTGCTCATGGACGGAGGAAGCAGCATCAACATCCTTTACTACGAAACCTTTCGCAGGATGGGGCTGACCCAAAAACAACTGCAACCCTCCAACACCGTTTTCCACGGAATAGTCCCAGGAAAGTCGGCACGCCGATAGGCAAAATTCACCTGGAGACGGCTTTTGGAAACGCTGAGAATTTCCGCTCCGAGCTCATACCCTTCGAAGTGGTAAAACTCGAGAGCCCATATCACGCCATTTTGGGCAGACCGGCTTACGCCAAATTCATGGCTCGGCCATGTTATGTCTACCTGAAACTAAAGATGCCGGGTCCTAATGGTCCAATCACCGTCGATGGAAGTCGGTCGAGGGCAGTGGAATGTGACGAATAGCACGTCAAATTTTCCGAGTCGACACGCGCCAAAGAGCACTTGTCAGTATACCAAGAAAAGGTAGACCCGGAAGACCCCACAATCCTGAAGAAACCGACTCCCGACAACAACCCCAAGTTCCAACCGGCTCAGGATACGAAGAAAGTTGACTTTGTCCCTGGTGACTCTTCTCAGCAGTTCATCATCGGGACCGAGTTATCTGATAAATAGGAAAGCGCGCTCATCGAGTTCCTCCGTGAGAATCGGGACATCTTCGCCTGGAAACCCTCTGATATGCCAGGTGTCCCGAGGGAACTCGCTGAGCACCACCTAAATATAGATCCAAAGCTGAAGCCGGTCAAGAAATTCCTTCGCCGTTTCAATGACAAGAGAAGAAACACTATTGGGGAAGAGATAGCCCGGCTCCTTGCCGCCGGGTTCATCATGGAAGTCTTCTATCCAGAATGGCTCGCAAACCCGGTCCTCGTTTTCAAAAAGAACGGGACCTTGCGCATGTGCATCGACTATACAGACTTAAACAAGGCCTGCCCGAAGGATCCCTTCGCGCTGCCTCGTACTGACCAAA
Source organism: Bromus sterilis (assembly GCA_950022295.1). Taxonomy (NCBI): domain Eukaryota; kingdom Viridiplantae; phylum Streptophyta; class Magnoliopsida; order Poales; family Poaceae; genus Bromus; species Bromus sterilis. The sequence goes on along the minus strand of OX465596.1, from coordinate 261,520,129 downwards.
TCATAGACTCGACTGCGGGATGTGAGCTCCTATGTTTCCTTGACGCTTACTCTGGTTATCACCAGATGAAGATGGCCCTTGAAGATGAAGAGAAAACGGCTTTCATCACTCCCTTCGGGATCTACTGTTACACATCTATGCCCTTTGGCCTTAAAAACGAGGGAGCCACATACCAGCGAACAGTACAGAGTTTCCTCAAAGAGCAGATTGGGCGCAACGTGCATGCTTATGTGGATGACATAGTGATCAAGTCCCAATTGACCGACTCACTCATCAGTGACTTGACGGAAACCTTCAAAAATCTGCGCAAGTACTAGATGAAGATAAACCCGGCCAAATGCACCTTCGGGGTACCTGCAGATAAACTCCTTGGATACATAGTATCAGAGAGAGGTATCGAGGCAAACCCAGAGAAAATCAACGCTGTCAAGACTCTTCAGAAGCCGGCCTCAGTAAAGGGAGTCCAATGACTCACAGGATGCGTAGCCGCTCTGAGTCGGTTCATAAGCCAACTTGGTGAAAAGGCAATCCCCGTGTATCGACTTCTGAGGAAATCAGAAACATTTTTCTTGGATGAAGAAGCCGATCAGGCCCTAGAATCATTGAAGAAGCAACTATCCCAGGCTCCAATATTGGCGGCTCCCAAACCAAAGGAACCTATGTTACTTTATATCGCCGCCAACAATCGAGCAGTCAGCGATGTAGTTGTTGTTGAGCGTATGGAAGCCGGCATAGAGCACCCCCTGCAAAGGCCAGTTTACTACGTCAGTGAAGTTTTGACCCTATCAAAGCAGCGCTATCCTCCCTGGCAGAATTTGGTTCTTGGTGTATTCATGGCGAGTCGGAAACTTAAACACTACTTTCAGGAGCACCCCATAAACGTGGCCAGCTCAGCACCACTTGCAAATATCATCCAAAATCGGGAAGCAACGGGAAGGATTGCAAAGTGGGCCATAGAGTTGGGGGCTTATCATATCAAATACAAGCCGCGATCGGCCATCAAGTCCCAGGCGTTAACCGACTTCATCAATGACTGGACAGAAATCCAAACATCTCCGGATAAGCCAGTCACCAAATATTGGACGATGCACTTCGATGGAACCTGGCAGCTCCAAGGGTCAGGAGCCGGCGTGGTTCTTACCTCACCTAAAGGGGAGAAATTATGCAATGTTCTACAGCTGCAGTTCACCTGTACCAACAATGTAGCAGAGTATGAAGCCTTGCTTCATGGAATACGGCTGGCTCGTGAGATGAGCATAAGTTGGATCCAATGCTATGGCGACTCTGATCTCGTTTCTCAACAAGTGTCAGGAAAATGGGATTCCAAAAATCCCATAATGGCAGCTTATCGACGAGAGGTGCAAAGAAAAGCCGGATTTTTCGTTGGATACCAGGTGGATCACGTGGACCGTCGGGAAAACGAAGCAGCAGATGCCATCTCCCCACTCGGCTATCAACGAAAGACGTTTGTACAACCACCAACAGAGCAAGACATAGCAGAGCCGGATCCAGAGCCGGCTTTGGTTGCTGCAATTCATGCTACACCCTCATGGGTCGTACCTTACTTGGATTACAAAACTAGAGGAATCCTTCCTCAAGATGAGATGTTGGCTAGACAAATCGTTAGGAGAAGCCAATCCTTTGTACTCATCAATGGTGAGTTACATCGGCGGAGTGCCGCATATGTTTTTCAGAGATGTGTCTCACCAGAAGAAGGTAGAGCCATCCTCAACGAAATACACTCTGGAGATTGCGGACACCATGCCGGCTCTCGTTCACTGGTTGCTAAATCCTTTCGACATGGCTTCTACTGGCTCACAGCTCATGCGGACGCAGAAGACATAGTCAAGAAATGTGATGGATGTCAGTGCTATGAAAAACAAGCTCACGTGCCGGCTCAAGAACTCAGGATGATACCTATCACTTGGCCCTTTGCAGTATGGGGACTTGATATGGTGGGACCTTTCAAAAGGTCAGCCAACAAAAACAATCACATATTAGTGGCAGTGGATAAGTTCACCAAATGGGTCAAAGCCGAGCCGGTCAGCAAATGTGATGCTGTGACAGCACTGAAATTCTTGAAAAAGATCATATACAGATTCGGATACCCCCACAGCATCATCACTGATAATGGTTCTAACCTATCAGAAGGGGTTATGCAGCGATTCTGCCAGAACAAGCACATCCGACAGGACCTTGCATCAGTGGCAAACCCACAGTCCAACGGACAAGCCGAGAGAGAGCCAACCAAGAGTTGCTCCGAGGCATCAAACCCCGACTCGTTGTCCCCTAGAAAAGGACGCCGGGTTGTTGGGAGGAGGAGTTACCCTCATTATTATGGAGCATCAGGGCGACTCCCAACAGGTCGACGGGCTATACACCCTTCTTCCAGGTTTATGGAGTGGAATCCGTCCTCCCAAGTGACATACGTCACGACTCACCTCGAGTCATTGCATATGTAGAAGCCGAAAACGAGAAAGCAAGACAAGATGCCTTGGATATTCTCGATGAAAAACAATATTTGGCTGCAGCTCAATCGACTATTTACCAACAAGATCTGCGAAGCTACCATAGCCGTCGCATCAAAAGTCGGACTTTCCAGGAAGGTGATTTAGTGCTCCGACTCATACAGAAAAGAGATGGAAGGCACAAGTTATCCTCTCCTTGGGAAGGACCGTTCGTGGTCAGCAAGATCCTGTACAATGGGTCCTACTACCTAGTGGATATACGCGAGAACGAAAACACGAGCACAAGCATGGAGGAGACTCCTAGGCAGTGGAACATCACACAACTCCGTCCATATTACACTTGAGTAGAAACAGGAACATTATTATACATTTCACAAAGTCGACACACGTCGCACGGTCTTTCGTCATAATATATATATAAGCCGACATTCGTCGCGATGGATTGCGCCATCAAAATATACATAAGTCGACTCTTGTCGCACTGGCCCTCGCCACACATAACGAAGTCGACTTTCTTCGCGACGGCTCTCGCCATATCGATTCCTCTTTACCTTTTTTGTTTCATGACATTTATTTTTTGCATCATACATTACATAGATTGAATTATTATATCTCAGAGACCTAGGGGCTTGATCTACCCCTCTATTGGTACTGAGCATGTATATTGCTTATTCAGGGGAATCGGGGAGCTCGATGACAATCATTGACTCTTTATCCGAAAACTCGGCATATATATGTAAAAATCACAGTGTATAAACTTATTGATGGGCAATAGGGGGGCTCGATGTCACTCATCGACTCTTATCCGAAGAAATCCCGGCATACACATGAACTGGAAAAACACGCCTTGGCCTGTATAGCTTAAACTCATACGATCTACGTGTACCCGGCTTAGTCTACATACCTTGGGGGCTTACAACAATGTCTGCCGAGTCTAGTCTTAAGTACAGGGAGCACTAGTCATATGTAGCCGGCTTACAGAGAAGTTCTGACTCCTGGATAACCCAATAATGTATCTCAAGTACGAGAAGATGAGGCATTTTGAATCCAGAGTCGACTTCTACATGAGCCTTCATACTTTCTTTTTGCATACATTAGCATCATCACATACTCTTTTCATTTTAAATGTCATCCAAAAGATGCACCTTGAGCATTAACCTGTGTGACTCGGTATGACACAAAAGATGCTCATACTGACTCATGGGGACTACAACTTTTTCATTGCATCTTCTGCATATATAAAGTCAACTTCGGTCGCGACGGCTCTTTCCATACATATAAAGTCGACTTCGGTCGCGACGGCTCTCGCCATACATATATATATCAACATTCGTCGAACCGGCCCTCGCTGACCTATTTGGAAGCTGAACACAACCCATCGTGTCATATCTATGTGACTTGGCAGATTAAAAGATAGACCTATGTGACTCGGCACTGCACACAGATGCACACACTGACTCATGGTGACTACAATTCAAGGTTTTCTCTCAAATAAAGACTCGGTACATCACCCAGCTGAGTACACCGACACTTGGGGAATAACACTGCAAAAATTCTTTATCACAAAGGCTTGGCATATTATATGTGATGACTTCAGAAAATATGCAAGAAATTGTAAGTCCCAGGTTGCTGCAGGCAAGACAAACCGACACTTGGGGGCTACACTACTTCGAAGCAAGTTTCATAAACATAAATTCTTCTTTGATGACCCGGTACGGCACGTAAACGTGACCACACCATCTCATGGGGGCTACAAGTCGATCTGTCCTATGAGTCGATTACAGATACTACACTATTCTGAATCGACTCAGGGGGCTGCAGATACATACACTATCATAAACAATCGGCTCTCGTACACTCTGAGAAATATTTCAAGTCAGGAATAAAACCGACTCATGGACTCATGGACTCAATGAAAGTTCATAAATTTCATTCATCAAACCAACTGGGTCTTACATCAAAGGAGGAAACCTTACAAGCAAAGGCCAAACTCGGCAATATACTACTAAGAAGAAAAACCCACAGCTTCAGACATCTTCTTCAGAGTCGGCTTCATCGTCTGTTTAAGCTTCTTCTTCACTAAGGATTTCTTCATCGCTGGAGCTCTCCACACAACAGCAGGCTCAGTCTCCATCCGAGTCAAAGATCCTAGCCGACAAGGTTTCTTCACCATCAAAACTGAAGACAATGGTGTCTCCTCTTGAGATATTCCTAGATCGAAGAAATTTTTTCCAACCCTTCTCAAAAAACATGGTGCCATGGCTAGAAAATCTAACCGTCACCCAGACAGGCACATGAGGACATCCATCAGATTGGAGCCAAAGACCCGAAGGCTCTGAGTCAATCACAAGTTGATAAAAAGACTCAGGAAGTTTGATCCAGCATCGAATCGTCCGGATATGAACCAAGAACACACTCCTCTCAGGAGAAGAAGGGGGATATTCAGAAGGAGAGGCAGCACGAGTACTTCTTCCTCTACCTCTACCACGACCACGACCACGGCCGCGACCTCGAGTACTTGCACGGGGATCGGGCTCGTTGGATGCCAAAGGATAAGAGGCTTCTAGCTTAGGTTCCATAGGGAAAACAGGAAGAGTAAGAAGAAGATGGATGCACTTGAAAGATCAAACTATCTGTCACAACCCAAGTTTAGGTATGTGCTAGGGTTCAAGTGCTCCTTTGCATCATGCAAAATTTTCAAAAGAAATTCAAAAATGGGGAAAAGAAAAGCCCTAGAGAATTTAATTCAAATGGCCAGACAAAAATTTCTTCCAAAAATTCCTCTGTTATTTTTTAAAAGTCTTATAAATAAGCATGATCACATATAAAGTGAAGTCGGTCCCACTGCATGCACCAAGATTTCTCAAAAAATCCAAACAGAGCTTGGAAATTAAATAATACCTCTATTTGATTTGAAATTCAAATTGTTTGAATTTCAAAAATCCCCAAAATTTGTGAGTGGCTATCTATATTCCTTGTGAGGCCACATAAAAATTTGGAGGATTTTATAAATTGCCTTGATATTTTATTCAGGGCAAAACAAATTTACAGAAAAAGAAAAATAGAAAGAATAAAGAAAAGGGGTCTTGCCTGTTTCTGGCCCAACTTAACCCCAGCCGGGCCAGCCCACTTCCCCCGCTTGTCTTCTTCCTCCCCGCCGAGCCAAGCAGCTCGGTGGAGAGTGCTCGACGGCCACCAAAGCCACCTCCTGCTTCCCCGAGCCACGTCTTCACGCCTGGAGGCATCTAGAAGAGGCCCCCGTCTTCTTTCCCCTCTCCCTGCTCTCTCCACAATCTCCCCTCGCCGAATTCTTCACCAGCCGAGCACCTCCGCGGAGCACGGCGTCGCTCCTGCGTGGCATATGGTCGTTCCAAGCCGAGCCGCCTTGTCCATCGACATCGACGACGACTACTTCATCACCGTGCCAAATATTGGAAGCCGGGAGCCCCTAGAGCAAGTGAATCACACGGTCTTCATCACCTTCGGCCGCCGTGCGCCATCGTCGATTGCGTCTCCGGCAAGCCACCTCTGCCCTCGCCGCCAACTCCGTTGAGTTCTTGGTGAGCCGTAGATCCAAACTCCTCTTTTCCCGCCTCCTATCGCTGCATCTATCGTGATCTGCCATGGAAGCCGAGAGCCACCGCCGCCATTACCACCGTCGAGCTAGCCCCGTGCCCTTCCATCCAGCACAACATGTCCGCCAAGTTCCTGAGGCTCCCAGATTTGCGTAGAACCAGTCCACGCCCAAGGAGGAGCACTACAGCGTCGTCTGCATCACCGCCATGTCACGGCCGTCGCTAAAGGTCGTTGTCGGCAAGGTTTCGGCGCCCCCAAGTGACCCCGTGTGCATTGTGCGATGCGGGCGAGCCTGGGGAGCAGATCCCTGCCCTCCCCGTGCCAAATGGTGGCCGGGAAGCCCCTCCGGCGTGCCTCCGCCGCCTCTGTTGGTCACCGGCGACACGTCTCCGGTGAACTGACAAGTTCGGCGAGGTTAACTCGCTAATCACCTAACCCTGGGCCACTAACAAGTGGGCCCAGGACACTAACTAACCCCCTAGTTAGTTTAAACTAACAGGATTTATTAACCCAGCCACTAACAAGGTGGCCCCACACGTCAGAGCCCCCCTGACGTCATGGTGACGCAGTGCTTGTGCAATAATTCATTTCTAATTTAAAAGAATTACAGAAAAGTAAGAAAATACTTTAAACTTTGGAAATTCATAGAATATTCAATTTAACTCCAAATTAAACATATAATATATGAAAAATTATCAGAAAAATGCAAGGATTATGAATATGCAACTTGTCTCTTTGTTTGACCTTTTTAAAATGGGTGAACGGTAGCAAACATGCATATGGCATAATTTGAATTTGAATTTGAAGTTTGAATTTGCATTCCAAATGGAGTACACTTCAATTAAGATGAATTTCCCAAAAACCAGTAGCATTCACATCATGGACAACTATATCATGTGCTTGTGCATTCTATTCCAATGTTGTCCCCTCCCCCTTTTTGTTGATGATTGTTCCGGTAACAGACTTTCGAGGCGGAGGTCACCCCCGAAGAAGAAGACCGTTAAACCCGTGTATCGTCAGCAAGGCAAGCAAACCCCATTGATCATGTCTATAAAATCCCACTTCCCTCTCAGTCTCGCTTATGCATGTTTAGGAGATCACCTTGTTATCGATTCTACCGCATAGTTGAACCCATATCCGATGCATGACCTATCATCTTGTCACAGTAGTAAGAAAACCACAATCCTAGCTGACATAGGAGTTGATTGATATCATGTGGCCCCTAAAACTGTTTCTGCTTATTGCATGCTTAGAGTTTACAATGAGGATACTTTTGATGTGAGTCGGGATGATAGTAAACATGGTGTTGATGAAGGTGAAAACTGTGTTGGTGAATCTACCCTAATACAAGGTGAACGATGAGAGGCTGTGTAGGAGTACACAGTGGGTTGTCTCGTTGAACACCGCCTTAAGCCTGAGTTCTTGTGTAGTGATCCAAGACAAAGAGTACTACCACATGTTGGGAAAACGGATCCCCGCTCAACCTATTAACTCACCCTGATTCAGTTCCAGGAGTCACACCTAGTTCGGGTTTTCCATTCGACATATGCATAGAAAGATAAAGGAAATGAAATATGGCATTCATGGTAGGGCGTGTAGCACATGGCTTGTCAAGCGCAGAACCATTCGTCGAGGTGGGCTTGTCGGTCGTGACTGCATGGTTTGAGTCCTGACGGGGAACCCGGCCGGATTTCCAGTTGGGTTTGGAACTCAGATAGTCGACTCCTGGATTAGAATTAGCTGTGAGGTAAAAGTTGTGGGAATTATCCTCGCCGACTCCCTCTTGAAGGGTGACGAGATCCCGGTGGTAACTGATAGTTTCATGTGTGTAGAGTACACCCCTGCAGGGTTAATAACTATTTGAATAGCCGTATCCGCGGTTATGGACTACTTGGAGACCTTTACTTGATCATAGACAACTTGAATGGATAGTCTAAAACTCGCAAGATAAGCGTGAGTGTTGTGGCGTGCTTCCTCGTGGGGAAGTCGAGGAAGTACCCATAGTGGTGTATTGGTTGGAGACCTGGTAGTGGACTCGTGTACACTTCTTACCTCAAGTCTGGTACTCATAGTACAGGACTAGCGTAGTCAAAGCTGGCACTTCTGCATGTTGAAACCCCACCTCCTTTACCTTGAAACTAGAGCATGAGTAGTATAGTTCTGATGTAAGTCTTCCTGAGTATGACTTTGTACTCACATTTTCTTATTCTATGTTTTAGATGAGAACCCAGCCTCCGATGGATTCACCTTCCTGAAGCTCGACGTTGACTAAGCTAGTATAGTTCTAGACAGCAGTCTGGTCCCTCGTGGAAGGGCATGTATGTTGGACAAGGCTTCTCTAAGACATTTGTTAATCTTGTCTGTATTCAGACCTAATTTGCTTCCGTTGTTTGATGTAATGATGGATCATAGTTATATGATCTTTGTGTACTCTATGTGTTAGTCAATAAAGATATACCTTGTAGAGTTCATGCAATGTGTACCTACTATTTACACTGGACATTCATGCTGCGTGTATGATTATAACATGCATGTCTTAGTGTGGGGTTCGATAGCTTAGTTGTGTTCTTGCCGGCGGTCTTTTATACACCAAGTGGCCCTTAGATGTCCGCATCTTGGGGCATCGCGATGCGATTGCTCATGACTCTGTCACGTGGCACACTTTGTTCTATGATCGAGCCCACCCGAGACCCTGACTAAGTGATTGGGCTGGAGTCTATTTATGTAAGTGTTATAATTTAATCGATAATATGGTTGAGGCGACTTGTCTATGATTATGGAATTTCACCACCCAAAATCATTTAGACTTGTGAGCGAGCGATGCGGACCCATCTCAGTTGATCATCCGGCCTGGATGGGATGCTCCTCATGTATGATGCTTTCCGAGAGTGTTCTATGCTTGGCCTTGTCTGCTTAGACAAGTGGGTACGACTCTCGGCTCTCCATATGGTTGAGTTGTGATTGGAATTACATACGCTTATTCCGGGTCCCGACATACTTGGTATCAAAGCAGGACTATCTGTAGGATTATTCAACCCTTGATCGAAGTCGAGTCTAGCATTCTATAGTTATATAGTTACTTGGGTATAAAGGGAACAACGTAAGGCTTCTTTTTCTCCTTACCCTCATCGATCTGAGTTCTGAGTTACCCTCATCTTTTCTGCGGGAAGATAGGACTAGGCTCATCTATGTCTTACTAGAAAATCTCGTTGATTGCTTCTTTGTAGCCGTAGGACTGTCGTAGTCTTCCGATTCATCATTCCGTACTACTTCTTAGGAAGTGATGCCCGTTATCTTTGAGGTTGTCTCCTTTTTCATCCCGGTGTAGCCGTAATGCTGCCCGAGTTATCCCGTGGTCCTTTGAAGTCATTGTTGTTGCATTACAGTCTTTTCCGCCTAAATCATGTCCTCTTATCTTTGACTCCATTGTAAAACCTGTTCTGATTGTTGACTTTTATCACACAGGATGTCAGGTGGAACTCGTAGTGCTTTTCGTCGCAATCGAGACCGTGACCGGAATCGAAGTAATGATGAACCTCCACCACCGCCTTCTGCGGCGGAAATCATGATGGAAGCTGAGCAGAATCGACGTGATCAAACACGCCTTCTGGAGCTCATCAGGAAGAATACCGCTCTTCAGCGCAATGTGATTGTGAGCATCCAGGATTTCATCTTCCTCAAGCCACCGGTATTTTGATGTTCTTCCGAGCCCCTTGAAGCCGATAATTGGCGCCGTTCCATCGAGCGTAAGGTTGATACGGCGCATGTTGCTCCCAATGATCGTGTGATGCTTGCGGTATACTTCCTGGAAGGTGCTGCTGGTGAATGGTGGGAGAACTATGTTGCAATGCAACCTGATGGTCATGTAGTGACTTGGCAGCAATTCTGTGATGCCTTCCGAGGGTACCACATTCTGGATGAGATGATGGAAAGGAAGAAGGAAGAGTTTTGCAATCTAACTCATGGAGATAGTTCCATCCACGAGTATATGACCGAGCTCAACCATCTTGCTCGTTATGCCCAAGAGGAGATATCCACTGATGCCAGGAAGCAAGCAAGGTTCCGCAGGGGACTTAGCCCTGTTATTCATCTTGATGTCAATCTTCATGAGTTTGTCAACTTTGAGGATTTAGTCAATATATCCTTCAGAGCTGAGTATGGAAATGAGGTGTTCGAAGAGTCTCGCAAGCATGCTCGTGAGTTTGCTCCATCTTCTAGTTCGGCCCCTCAGAAACGCCGAATGTGGATTCAAACTAGTGCCATTCCTTCAAACCTTATTGAAAGGCTATCCTATATGGTGCCTCAACCTCCTCCACCAAACACGAATCCCAACAGCTATGGTAGTGAGCCTGCCATCCTTGATCCACCCCCTGACACCATAGTTTGCTACAAGTGTGGTCAGCCTGGCCACATCGCGCGGAAATGTTCATTGTCGGTGAAACTGGATCCTCGTCCAAGACATAATGCCACCCTACCCAAGTCTTCCAAAGCTAAGTCTTCACAGAAATCAACCTCCAACTCCTTGCAAGCATGTAACAGCCCAGTTTTCACAAAAATTAAAAATTTTGTTTTCGGCGTGAATTGTTTGATTGTCTGATTTGTTTGCGGTGTTTGCATCCCCGATTTATCGATCGGCGATTATTTTTCCCCCTCTTATCTCATATCGGACGGAGACCGACCATTGTCACCCCGACACTCGACCTTTGCGACACCGGGTTTCACCCGATCACCGTCGCAAAACCCGCACGAGACCAGCCGCAGCCAACGGAACGAAAACCCCGTTTAATAATTAAACGGGATATTTTTATAGCGTGCCGGAAAGTGTTTTCGGAACGGTTCCAGCGCGAAGTGAACGCCTCCGGCTCAACACGCAGATCGCGCAGTTTGATGTTTTACCCGAATTGGAGGTACTGCGGACCCCCGGCGGTCAGAAACGTGAGCACCGCGCGCGCGAGAGAAAAACCGAGGATGTTTTTGCAAACTGCCAGCCACCTGGGCTATATAAAGACCACCACACTCCCACCCATTTTTAGGGTTTCCCTAGCCACAATTTGCAGCCACACCCCTCAGATCTGCCTCCAAATTTTCCCAATACCCCAATTTTTCGCAGCAGTTCCAGCCCAGCAGATCTGGACCGTCAGATCGCCCGATCTGACGGCCGAGATCGCCTCCCACCAACCTCTCTTCCACCTCTCACCAACCGCAGCAGCCAGCCCGAGGCACCTCCGCGCCGCCGCCTCCCGCAGCCTGCCGGCCGGCCGCCGCAGCGGAAGCAGGGAGCCGCGCCCCCCTCTCCTTCCTCTCCCTGTTCCCTCTCTTTGATCCCGCTTCCTTCTCTTCTCGTTGCAGGCCGCCGCACCGGGTGAAGCTAGCCGCCATGGCTGCCCGAAGGCGTAGCTCGGCCGCCCGCTGCCACCTCGCCACCGGCGCCGAGGACGGCCCGATCCAGCCGGTGCTCTGCCGCCGCCGCCGCCCTTCCTCTGGCCTCCCACGACCCGCGACCTCCTCACCGGCGACGATAGCCGGCGCCGCCAGCGCAGCCTCCCGTCGTGGAGACGAGGAGAGTCGTCGGCCTCCAACCGCCGCCGAGTGGGCCACGGCCTGGCTCCAGCAGCCCAGTTCGAGCCGGCCCGCCAGGCGCCCCAGGCCCAGCCTTCCAGCCAAGCCGCCTCCAGGCCGCAAATGGGCCTCGGCCCATTAGGTGCTTTTTTTTCTCTCTCTTAGACCCTGCGATTTTTGCTAAGTGTTGGAAAAATCTGCTGCTGATTGCTTTTTGTGCTGCGAATTCCCGTTTAACCGTAGCTCGGATGAACGTGCCGCCAAAACGAAAGTTGCTCAGTTTTGCGTGCTCTAGCATCCGTATGTAGAAAGTTTTTTCATTTGAGGTCGTCTTGATTGTGTAATTGTGTGCTAAAGTGGGCATCAGGCCGTTAAACTGCTACAAATTCCTGTTAAGTGTTGCTGTTTATATTTTATTGCAACTTTTCATGATGATTGTGACTCATCCATGAGGCCCATTGCATTGATTCTTTCTCCTATGTGTTAAGAATATTGTGTACTTCATTTCCATGCTTTAACTTGCCATGTTTGGGTGCTTTAGCTGTATTAAATCTTGCTCCAAAGTGGTGATCCTGATGTTAATGTTCTGCTGTGCTGAAAACTGTTATTTTGTTGCAACTTCGGTCGACGAGTGTGTCGCGACCGTTTATCGGAATTGAGTGATTCCAATTGAATAGTGTTAAGCATCATGTCTACTTTGATCCCATGTATTTCTATGTCATGTTGCTGCACTTTTCCATATAGATTTACCCCTGTTTATACAGCATGTGTGCGTAACTTGTTTTGCTTGTATCTTTTTAACCGTAACTCCGTTTGGGGTGTTCTTTATATGTAACTTGACTAGAATTGCATGTAGATTGGGTTTATGCTGCTCTTGATTGCTAATAAAAATAATAAAATATTTTTTAGGGGCAAAACAGTACCAAATGCAATAAATATCGTGGGGTCCGTAATAGTTGCCATGTATAGGTTTACCCCCCACTTAAAGTAACTAGATTAGATAGTTTATTTATGCTTCACCTCTTGCCATGTTTGTGTGTTATGCCATGCTTGAGTGATATGCCATGTTAACAACCTTTGTTGATCACCTGTAGCTAAACAATTTGAACCTTTCTAAATGTGCGGTATCGTAGTGTGTGACGAGTACTCCACTTAACTTGTTAGTAACCGATCTCGACGGTAGGTGCGATGTCTCGTGTTGCCTTCTTGTTGATGCTTGCTCGTGTTTGCTTCGTAGTAATAGATGCTTGCTCGTTGATTTCTTTCCAGTGTTTACCGTCTTGTGAGCTTCCGTGGGTACCTCTCGGAGACGTTGCGAGCTTGCGATCAACTACACCTTCGGAACCCGACTTATCAACAGGCAAGGACTATACATTACTTATGATCCATTCTATTTCAACCAGCGGTTTGCATGCTAGTATAGGCTAGGTTCGATGTTTGATCCTACCACATGTTTACAGCCTCTTTCAAACCGATACAGCCATGCTCCCTCCCAACAAACCTTGTACTGCTATGTTACTGTTGCTCGTTGCTCAACCCCTGCTTAGTATGCATGCTTAGGATGCTACGATGTTACCCTGTTACTCCTTGGTTTGGGCTATCACATTACTATTATTGTTGTTGATGATATGATTATTACAATGTTGACTATATTTGACGAAGGATGGAAGGTCTAGGCTATCCCGCCCCGACGCTTTGTTCCATTCGAGTCACCTAGGACCCGAGTTCCGGGTATTGGTTTTAAGAATGAGCGTGCCTAACCGCGTGTCGGATTTTATGGGGTCCCCTTTTCTTACCTATCTAGCTTCAAACAATTCTAGAGGTGGCCCAAGCTGATTTACCATTTGAAAACATGCATATATATCTTGTCGGGTCGCTCCTAGCTGATATCTTTTAAAACAACTTGGGCCAGTGGAGACATGGTTTCTCTGTTGGTCTACCTGATCAGCTAGGACCCGGTTTCCCATGTGTGATTAACCGGCAATCCGACCTGCATCATACGGAAGAGTCCGATCCGAGAGCGTGGCCGGCTTTTGGATTGGGTGTCGACTCCCCGGGGGCCACCCGGATTTGTTCGTGGTTAGTTAGAGGGACCTGTCGTTTCGGATCTCTCGGAACTAAATCATAAAATGGTTGCCTATAATGGGTAGCAACTGAGGGTGATGGGCGTGCATGCGGAGCCTTGTAATGGGCAGTTGGTACACCCCTGCAGGGTTAAATATTTTCGAGAAGTCGTGTCCACGGTTATGGACGACTTGAGACCTACTCCTTGTTCATAGACAACAACAACTGTGATAATCTTAATATAACCTGATCAACGTGTGTGTGTGCCTTGACTGCTTCTTCTTCGTTGGGATGCGAAGAGGAGGACAAGGATAGGATAGGTGTTATGCATGCGATAGCAGTTGATAGCAAGACTTGTTGGAGGCGATTCCTCATCGAATGCTTGGCTTCTTACCTTACTCTCTAGATCGTTAGCCACTTCATAAATGCTAGTGCGGCAGCAACCTCACCACTTACCCCTTCCTTACCGTAAACTACTAGTTGTCCTAGAATGACGAGTGATGAATTCCTTGCTGGGTCAGATGACCACTACAGTTGGATGCTGAGTACCTATGTACTCATGATACTAACCCCAAACTCTTTTCAGGGTCTTGATCGACAACAGGTATGGTGATCGACGTTTCGCGTGGAGACTGGACAACGACTAGTTAGGCGGATCCCGGCGGAGGGCCTGGACCCGTGTGGTTATGGGATCGATGTTTTCTCTTTGCCAGTAGGCATTTGCTTGCAGTCTGTACTCAGACATGTATCTTCTGCTGTTGTATTGTATTTGAGGCAGCTATATGCCGACTGTATGAGATGTTGTATCCTTGTATCTGTAATGTTGTGATTTCATGTTGGAAATCCGGGGCATATGACTTCGTCATATGTCGCGGTGGGACCGATATGTGCTTCGTCCCCGGATCTGGATGGAAACATCTAGATCTGGAACAGTACCGCATATCGGGCCTTACAACTTGGTATCAGAGCCTTACCGACCGTAGGATCCCCTCTCTGGCCGAAGTCGAGTCTAGACAAAACTATTTTGTAGTTACTAAGTTAGTGATCGGAGAGTAGGATCTTTTTACTCCTTATCCTTGCTCTGGTTAAGACAAGTGTCGTAAGTGTTTTAATTCTCGACTTATCCCCGTTCAAACTCTAGGATCTCGAGTGTGTGGAGTATCGGAACCATTACAATGCCTTGCTTGCAGCGTATTGTCTCGATTCCGAGCTCAGGTGGGAATTCCTGTAGTACCTTTAGCTTCTCCGATTTCGGTTATCGTCTGGGTCATCCCTTGCCATCCCTCCTTTTGTTCGGTGTTTTCACGACTTGCGTCGAAAATCACTATCCTTTGATCCGGTTTTCGTTGTCGTTCCTCCTCTTGACACCGACAACTTCGCATTTTCGACGATGTCGTATCCCTGCGGAAGATTATCTCGACAAAAGTTCGACGTCGACATGGAGCAGAGTCCATTGTTGGTGGTGTTGAAGAATCGTCGGCTCTCTCTTTTCTCTCCCCCCCTCTCCCGGATCGTCCTGGATCTTGGGACGAGATCCATTGTTGGTGGTGTTGTATTGTAACAGCCCAGTTTTCACAAAAATTAAAAATTTTGTTTTCGGCGCGAATTCTTTGATTGTCTGATTTATTTGCGGTGTTTGCATCCCCGATTTATCGATCGGCGATTATTTTTCCCCCTCTTATCTCGTATCAGACGGAGACCGACCCTTGCCACCCCGACACTCGACCTTTGCGACACCGGGTTTCACCCGATCACCGTCGCAAAACCCGCACGAGACCAGCCGCAGCCAATGGAACGAAAACCCCGTTTAATAATTAAACGGGATATTTTTATAGCGCGCCGGAAAGTGTTTTCGGAACGGTTCCAGCGCGAGGTGAACGCCTCCGGCTCGACACGATGATCGCGCAGTTCGATGTTTTACCCGAATCCGAGGTACTGCGGACTCCCGACGGTCAGAAACGTGAGCACCGCGCGCGCGAGAGAAAAACCGGGGATGTTTTTGCAAACTGCCAGCCACCTGGGCTATATAAAGACCACCACACTCCCACTCATTTTTAGGGTTTCCCTAGCCACAATTTGCAGCCACACCCCTCAGATCTGCCTCCAAATTTTCCCAATACCCCAATTTTTCGCAGCAGTTCCAGCCCAGCAGATCTGGACCGTTAGATCGCCCGATCTGACGGCCGAGATCGCCTCCCACCAACCTCTCTTCCACCTCTCACCAACCGCAGCCGCCAGCCCGAGGCACCTCCGCGCCGCCGCCTCCCGCAGCCAGCCGGCCGACCGCCGGAGCGGCAGCAGGGAGCCGCTCCCCCCTCTCCCTCCTCTCCCTCTTCCCTCTCTCTGACCCCGCTTCCTTCTCTACTCGTTGAAGGCCACCGCGCCGGGTGAAGCTAGCCGCCATGGCTGCCCGAAGGCGTAGCTCGGCCGCCCGCTGCCACCTCGCCACCGGCGCCGAGGACGGCCGGATGCAGCCGGTGCCCCGCCACTGTCGCCCTTCCTCTGGCCCCCCACGGCCCGCGACCTCCTCACCGGCGACGATGGCCTGCGCCGCCAGCCGCAGCCTCCCGTCGTGGAGACGAGGAGAGCCGTCGGCCTCCAACCGCCGCCGAGTGGGCCACGGCCTGGCTCCAGCAGCCCAGTTCGAGCCGGCCCGCCAGGCGCCCAGGCCCAGCCTTCCAGCCAAGCCGCAAATGGGCCTCGGCCCACTAGGTGCTTTTTTTTCTCTCTTTTAGACCCTGCGATTTTTGCTAAGTGTTGTAAAAATCTGCTGCTGATTGCTTTTTGTGCTGCGAATTCCCGTTGAACCGTAGCTCGGATGAACGTGCCCCCAAAACGAAAGTTGCTCAGTTTTGCGTGCTCTAGCATCCGTATGTAGAAAGTTTTTGCATTTGAGATCGTCTTGATTGTCAGAACCCTCTGTCAGGTATTGTGCTAGGGTTAGTTAGTACTCTTGCATCATGTTAAATTTTCAAAAGAAAACTTTGAAATCAAAATCAAAAGCAAAATGGGAGAAGGAAACCACCCCAGATGAATTAATTCAAAAGGCCAGATAAAAATCTTCTCCAAAAATTCATGTTAGATTTTTGAAAAGTCTTATAAATGAGTGTGATCACATATCAAGTGATGTGGGACCCATCCCATGCTCATGGATTTTTCAAATATTCAAACAGTGCCTTGGATTTAATCAAAAACCCCTATTTGAGTTAACATTCAAATTATTTGAATTTAAAAAATATTGAAACTTCATAAGTGGCTAGTCTATATTATTATGAGGCCATATAAAAAATTTCAGCATTTAATAAAATGCCTAGCTATTTATTTAGCATAGCAAAACAAAAAGGCAGAAAAGAAAACAGAAAGGAAAAAGGAAAAGAGAGCTTACCTGGCCATTCGGCCCAACTCATTCCCCCCTGGCCCAAGCCCACCTGGAACCCCCCTTGTTTTCTTCCAGCGCGGCGGCAAGCATCTCGGTGGCCGGCATGCCGCGGCCGCCACGCCACCTGCCTGCCTGGAGGCCTCCCCGGCGTCCTTATCGCGTCTGCAGACGTCCTGGAGACGCCCAGCTCCATTCCCCTCCCTCCAGTGCACTTGCCCCCTTCGTTCTCGCTGGATTCGAAGACGAACCGAGGACCCGCCGGAGCGCGCCACCGTGAAAGACATGGCCACCATGGCCTAGAGCTCAGGCCAACTTGTCCCGTGCGTGCGTCGTCGTCGACTTCATCGCCTCGCAGAAGACGGCGCCTTGATTTGATCCAGAGGAGACGCGAGCCTCACCGAATCGACGCCGGTCGCCGGAGAGCTACCTCGTCGATTCGCCACCACCAGACCCTCCCCGAGCCCGCTGACCACGCCATCGAGTTCGTGGTGAGCTCCTGCCCATTTCCCCCAACCTGGCGCCCTCTCTCTTGGTCTCTAGCCTCTTTCGCCATGGTTGCCGAAGCATGTCGCCGCATGGTTGACGTTGAGGTCGCCCCAGTGCTCCATCGACTCAACCATTGCGCGCATCATCATCCTGGTGCTCCAAGGTTTCGTCCGAGCCATCGCCTGCCCACGAAAACCCACCGTAGCGTCGTCTTCGTCGTCGCCGGGCCACGGCCGCCGCAAGAACTCAACGCCGTCGAGGATTCCGGCCATTCCAGTGGCCATGCTGTGTTCGGCTTGACGCGGACGAGCTCGGGCTTCCGTTTGGTGGTCTCAGCGCACCAAATGGTGGTCGGAGCCACCGTCCCGCGCGTCGCCGCCGCGTCTGGTGGCCACCGGCGGCTAGCCGCCGGCCTGTCAGGCTGACCCCGGTCATTAGTCGCTAATCACCCCCTAATGACTCCCCCCCCCACAGAGGCTGACATGTGGGCCCAGCCCCTAGATAACCACTGGTTTAAGTTTAAAATCGTTTTAATTAGCACAGTGACACTTACAGGTGGGACCCCCTTGTCAGTGGCCCCCTGACGCCAGCATGAGGTCATGCTGACGCAGTAATTGAAATTCCAGAAATTGAAATGAATTAAAGAAATTCCAGAAAATCCAGAAAATAGCCCAAACTTTGGAAATTCATAGAAAATTCATATCAACTCCAAATTGGACAAATAATATATGAAAGATGATCAGGAGAAAATAAGCTATCCAAAAATCCAACTTTCAACTATGTTTGAGTTGATTTTAAAATGGGACCAGTAGCATATGTCATTTGGTTTTTTTGGAATTTATTCAAATTCAATTCAAATGATTTTGCAACTTGGACCATGGAATTATGCTACCTTTCGACCACACTTCAGAGGCATATCATACTCAATTCAAAATGTTTCAAATTGATCAAACAATGTCACATGTAACTTGGCTAAGTTTGAATTCAAATTGGAGTTTGAATTTGCAATTCAATTTGCAATATACTCCATTTAAATGGAATTGCTTCACACATCAAAGCATTTACATCATGTTCCAACCTTCCATCATGTGATTGTGCATTGTATTTACTTTGCTACTTTGCTTGTTGTTTGTCGAGTAGAGGTGGAACCGGAGCAGGAGGCTACCCCCTTCGTTGAAGACCCCGAACCCGAACCTCGTCAGCAAGGCAAGCAAAACCCCCATTGATCATGTCAATAAAATCCCACTTCCCTCTCATGTCTCGCTTATGCATTGTTTAGGATGATTACCATGCTATGTTTTACCGCATAGATGAACCCATTCCTTTGCATGACCTATCATTTGTCACAGTAGTAGGCAAAACCACAATCCTAGAAAATGTAGGAGTTGATTGATATCATGTGGCCCCTGCAATTTTTACTGCTTATTGCATGCTTAGAGTGATACCTTGATGATACTGTTATGTGAGTCGGGATGGTAGTGATCATGTTGATGATGGTAGAAAAGTGTTGGTGAATCTACCCTAATACAAGGTGAACGATGTGAGGCTGTGTAGGAGTACACGGTGGGTTTTCTCGTTGAACACCGCCCTAAGTCCGAGTTCTTGTGTGGTGATCCAAGATGAAGAGTACAACCACACATTGGGCTCACTGACCCCTCTCAACTTACTAAATCATCCCTTTCGATGTCCAGATGTCGCAATAGTTCGGAGTTCTGGTAGGTCTGTGGCCTGGCTGCTAAGTGAGAGAACGGCTCATCCGAGACCGGCTTATGCACCACGCACACATCACTTGGGTCCACTTCGGTAAACCGGCCGGGTTCACGATAGTGGTAGCCAACCCAGGTAGGCGGCTTTCTCGGACTAGATAGGCTATGAGGTAACAGTTGTGGTGAGCATCCTCGCCGACACTTCTTGAACGGTGTCGAGATCAAAGGCGGTAAATGATGATCATGTGTGTGTAGCTGTACACCCCTGCAGGGTTAACAAAACTATTCGAATAGCCGCGTCCGCGGTTATGGACTGCTTGGAAAGCTTAGCTTGATTATTAGACAACTTGAACTGGATACTTCTAAAACACACCAAGATAAGTGTGAGTGCTATGGCGTGCTTTCTCGTGGGGAAGTCGAGGAAGGCACCATAGTGGTGTAATTGGTTGGAGAAAGTAGTGGACTCGTGTACGCTTCTTACCTCAAAGTCTGGTACTCGTAGTTCAGGACTAGCCAAGTCAAAGCTGGCACTTCTGCAAGTGAACCCCACCTCCCTTTACCTTGATACATGTGCATGAGTAGTATAGCTCCTATGTAAGTCTTGCTGAGTACGACTTTGTACTCACGTTTGCTTAAGTTTTAGATGAACCCACTGACCCCGAAGGTGGCTTCTTCATCGAGCTGGACGACTGAAGATCAAGCTAGTCTAGTCCCAGTCAGACGACTGGTTCCCTCGTGGAGGGCTTGTGTTTAAATAAGGCTTCGTAAGCCATTTGTTAAACTTGTCTGTACTCAGACATAATTTGCTTCCGCTTGTGTTGTAATGTTGGATCACATGTTTGTGATCTCTGTGTGCACTCTATAAGAGTTATCAATAAAAATGTATACTTTGTAGAGAATTGCAATGATACCTGCTGTTCATACAAGGCATGTGTGTTGCGTGTATGTTTGTAACATGCATGTCTTTGTATGGGTTTTCGAGACCTTAGTTGTGATCTGGCTGGCGGTCTTTCATACACCAAGTGGCCCTTAGATGTGCGCAGCTTGGGGCATCGCGATGCGA
Source organism: Bromus sterilis (assembly GCA_950022295.1). Taxonomy (NCBI): domain Eukaryota; kingdom Viridiplantae; phylum Streptophyta; class Magnoliopsida; order Poales; family Poaceae; genus Bromus; species Bromus sterilis. Next base: position 261,499,828 of record OX465596.1, on the reverse strand, counting down.
TTGTTCGAGACTCGGTCTCGGGCACACTTTGTGGTATGATCGAGCCCGCCCTAGACCCCGACTAAGTGATCGGGCTGGAGTAAGTCTATGTAAGAGTTATGAGATAGTCGGTAGTATGGTTGAGGCGACTTGTCTTTGAATATGGGAGCTCATCACCCATATCATTAGACTTGTGTGCGGACAATGAGGACCCATCTCAGTTGATCATCCGGCCTGGATGGGATGCCCCTCACGTACGATGCTTTCCGAGAACGTTCTGTGCTTGGCCTTGTCTGCTTAGACAAGTGGGTACGGTTCTCGGCTCTCCATATGACTATGTCTTAACTGGACTTGCATACGCTAACCCCGGGTCCCGACATTGATTTAGTAATTGTGTGCTAAAGTGGGCATCAGGCCGTTAAACTGCTACAAATTCCTGTTAAGTGCAGCTGTTTATATTTTATTGCAACTTTGCATGATGATTGTGACTCATCCATGAGGCCTATTGCATTGATTCTTTCTCCTATGTGTTAAGCATCATGTGTACTTAATTTCCAAGCTTTAACTTGCCATGGTTGGGTGCTTTAGCTGTATTAAATCTTGCTCCAAAGTGGTGATCCTGATGTTAATGTTCTGCTGTGCTGAAAACTGTTATTTTGTTGCAACTTCGGTCGACGAGTGTGTCGCGACCGTTTATCGGAATTGAGTGATTCCAATTGAATATTGTTAAGCATCATGTCTACTTTGATCCCATGTATTGCTATGTCATGTTGCTTCACTTTTGCATATAGATTTACCCATGTTTATACAGCATGTGTGCGTAACTTGTTTTCCTTGTATCTTTTTAACCGTAACTCCGTTTGGGGTGTTCTTTATATGTAACTTGACTAGAATTGCATGTAGATTGTGTTTATGCTGATCTTGCTTGCTAATAAAAATAATAAAATATTGTTTAGGGGCAAAACAGTACCAAATGCAATAAATATTGTGGGGTCAGTAATAGTTGCCATGTATAGGTTTACCCCCCACTTAAAGTAACTAGATTAGATAGTTTATTTATGCTTCACCTCTTGCCATGTTTGTGTGTTATGCCATGCTTGAGTGATATGCCATGTTAACAACCTTTGTTGATCACCTGTAGCTAAACAATTTGAACCTTTCTAAATGTGTGGTATCGTCGTGTGTGACGAGTACTCCACTTAACTTTTTAGTAACCGATCTCGACGGTAGGTGCGATGTCTCGTGTTGCCTTCTTGTTGATGCTTGCTCGTGTTTGATTCGTAGTAATAGATGCTTGCTCGTTGATTGCTTTCCAGTGTTTACCGTCTTGTGAGCTTCCGCGGGTACCTCTCGGAGACGTTGCAAGCTTGCGATCAACTACACCTTCGGAACCCGACTTATCAACAGGCAAGGACTATACATTACTTATGATCCATTCTATTTCAACCAGCGGTTTGCATGCTAGTATAGGCTAGGTTCGATGTTTGATCCTACCACATGTTTACAGCCTCTTTCAAACTGATACAGCCATGCTCCCTCCCAGCAAACCTTGTACTGCTATGTTACTGTTGCTCGTTGCTCAGCCCCTGCTTAGTATGCATGCTTAGGATTCTACGATGTTACCCTGTTACTCCTTGGTTTGGGATATCACATTACTATTATTGTTGTTGATGATATGATTATTATAATGTTGACTATATTTGACGAAGGATGGAAGGTCTAGGCTATCCCGCCCCGACGCTTTGTTCCATTCGAGTCACCTAGGACCCGAGTTCCGGGTATTGGTTTTAAGACTGAGCGTGCCTAACCGCGTGTGGGATTTTGTGGGGTCCCCTTTTCTTACCTATCTAGCTTCAAACAATTCTAGAGGTGGCCCAAACTGATTTACCATTTGAAAACATGCATATATATCTTGTCGGGTCGCTCCTAGCAGATATCTTTTAAAACAACTTGGGCCAGTGGAGACATGGTTTCTCTGTTGGTCTACCTGATCAGCTAGGACCCGGTTTCCCATGTGTGATTAACCGGCAATCGGACATGCGTCATAAGGAAGAGTCCGATCCAAGAGCGTGGCCGGCTTTTGGATTGGGTGTCGACTCCCCGGGGGCCACCCGGATTTGTCCGTGGTTAGTTAGAGGGACCTGTCGTTTCGGATCTCTCGGAACTAAATCATAAAATGGTTGCCTATAATGCGTAGCAACTGAGAGTGGTGGGCGTGCATGCGGAGCCTTGTAATGGGCAGTTGGTACACCCCTGCAGGGTTAAATCTTTTCGAGAAGCCGTGTCCACGGTTATGGACAACTTGAGACCTACTCCTTGTTCATAGACAACAACAACTGAGATAATCTTAATATAACCTGATCAACGTGTGTGTGTGCCTTGACTGCTTCTTCTTCGTCGGGATGCGAAGAGGAGGACAAGGATAGGATAGGTGTTATGCATGCGAAAGCAGTTGATAGCAAGACTTGTTGGAGGCGATTCCTCATCGAATGCTTGGCTTCTTACCTTACTCTCTAGATCGTTAGCCACTTCATAAATTCTAGTGCGGCAGCAACCTCACCACTTACCCCTTCCTTACCGTAAACTACTAGTTGTCCTACAATGACGAGTGATGAAGTCCTTGCTGGGTCAGATGACCACTACAGTTGGATGCTGAGTACCTCTGTACTCATGATACTACCCCCAAACTCTTTTCAGGGTTCTTGATCGACAACAGGTATGGTGATCGACGTTTCGCGTGGAGACTCGACGATGACTAGTTAGGCGGATCCTGGCGGAGGGCCTGGACCCGTGTGGTTATGGGATCGATGTTTTCTCTTTGCCAGTAGGCATTTGCTTGCAGTCTGTACTCAGACATGTATCTTCCGCTGTTGTATTGTATTTGAGGAAGTTGTATGCCGACTGTATGAGATGTTGTATCCTTGTATCTGTAATGTTGTGATATCATGTTGGAAATCCGGGGCATATGACTTCGTCATATGTCGCGGTGGGACCGATATGTGCTTCGTCCCCGGATCTGGATGGAAACATCTAGATCTGGAACAGTACCGCATATTGGGCCTTACAAAGCAAAGTCCTTAGCCACAGTTGGTGGTTGTGTGAACCAAATCTCAGTTGAGGAAGCTGTTGATACTTCTGACGTTGTCCTTCGTACGCTCCCAGTCAATCATGTTCTCTCCTCCATTCTTTTCGATCCAGGAGCTTCTCATTCATTCATGTCGGAGAGTTATGCACTTCGTCATGAGTTCCCCTTTGAAGAAATGTTTTCTCCAATGATCATCCAAACTCCTGGTTCAAAGTTGCAAACTAATAGAGTAAGCCATGGCAATCAAATTGAAATTGAGGGTTTAGTATTCCTTGCTTCTCTTATAGCCCTCAAGTCTTCACACATTGATGTCATCTTAGGTATGGATTGGTTGTCAAGACAGAATGCTTTCCTTGATTGTAAAGCCAAGTCAGTTAAACTTACCCATCCTTCAGGCCAGACAATTGACTACACCTCACCCAGTTCTAGAATTCAGATGCATACTTTGAATGTGCTTCCCCTTCCTGACCTTGAATATATTCCGGTGGTTCGTGACTTCCCGGATTTCTTTCCTGAAGAACTTCCAGGAATGCCTCCTGACAGATGTGTAGAATTCATTGTAGATCTTGCCCAAGGAACCGCCCCAATTTCCAAACGCCCATACAAAATGGCCCCACGTGAGTTAGCTGAGCTTAAAATCCAAATTGAAGTTTTTTTGGCAAAAGGCTTCATCGCCCTAGCTCATCGCCATGGGGTTGCCCCGTTCTGTTCGTAACGAAGAAAGATGGAACATAAAGGATGTGTGTAGATTATCGCCCGCTTAATCTTGCGACGATAAAGAACAAGTACCCACTTCCCAGGATCAATGATCTTTATGATCAACTTGCTGGATCCTCTGTATTCTCCAAGATGGATTTGAGACTAGGCTATCATCAAATCAAGATCAGAAACGAGGACATTCCCAAGAAGGCTTTCACTACTCGTTATGGTCTTTACGAGTTTACCGTCATGTCCTTTGGTTTAACCAATGCCCCTGCTACTTTTTCACGCATGATGAACTTGATCTTCATGGAGTATTTGGAAAAGTTCGTCGTGGTTTACCTCGATGACATCCTTATATACTCGAAGAACGAAGAAGAACATGTCGAGCATCTTAGGCTGGAATTGATGAACCTTCGAGATCATCGCCTTTATGACAAGTTCGCTAAGTGCGAATTTTGGCTACCAGAAGTGACCTACTTAGGCCACGTGATTTCTGCAAAAGGAATTTATGTGAATCCCTAGAGAGTTCAGGCCGTCCTTGACTGGACTCCACCTGAATCCGTTAAGAAAGTTAGGAGTTTTCTTGGCTTAGCAAGCTATTGTCGCCGCTTCGTTGAGAACTTCTCCAAAGTTGCAAAGCGTCTAACTGAACTCCTCAAGAAATTGAGAAATTCGAATGGACTCCCAAGTTCGAGGAAAGCTTTCAAGAGCTAAAGAGAAGATTGACTTCTGCACCCGTACTTGCGCCTCCAGACACCAAAAAGGATTTCAAGATCTTTTGTGATGACTCATGGCAAGGGTTAGGATGCATACTTATGCAAGATAGACATGTGGTAGCTTATGCTTCACGCCAGTTGCGTCCACATGAAGAGAACTATCCTACCCATGATCTTAAAATCGTTGTCGTAGTTCATGCCCTGACAACTTGGTGACATTACCTCCTTGGTAATCGTTGTGAGATTTTTTCCAATCACCAAAGCCTCAAATACATATTAACCCAGCCAGATCTTAATCTCAGGCAAAGACGTTGGATTGAGCCAACCTAATGGCTGATGCACCCCAGGAAAAGCCAACGTAATGGCTGATGCACCCCAGGAAAAGCCAACGTAATGGCTGATGCACTAAGTCGTGAGTCGTATTGTAACAACCTCATGTTACAACAGTAGCAACCACTTCTTCATGAGGAATGTCGAAAGCTCAACCTCGAGATTGTTCCTCATGGATTTCTTTCTACCTTGGTGGCGAAACCAACCCTTGAGGATCAAATTATAGCCGCCCAGAAACGTGATAGTGGTAATCGAGAGATCAAGATGAACATTGCTAGCGGAGTTGCTAAATGTTTCTCCATAAATGATCAAGCTGTCATTTTCTTCGGCACTCGATTAGTTGTACCACGAAAACACAATCTTAGGAGGTTGATTCTTAAGGAAGCTCATGATACTCCCCTTTCGATTCATCCTGGTAGCACAAAGATGTACCAAGACCTACGCCAGAGATTTTGGTGGACTAGGATGAAGCAACAAATTGCTCAGTTCATTGTTGAATGTGATGTTTGTCGTCGCATTAATGCGGAACATCAAAAACCTGCTGGTACTCTTCAACCTTTGTCTATTCCCGAGTGGAAATGGGACACAGTCGGTATGGACTTCATCATCGCCGTTCCAAAAACCCAGAAAGGAAATGATGCCATCTTCGTTGTCATTGATAGGCTTTCCAAATTTGCCCACTTCCTTCCTGTTCGTGAGTCTATAACTGCTAGCCAATTGGCGGACTTGTACGTCTCTAGAATTGTGTCTCTTCATGGTTTTCCTTTGGAAATCTATTCTGATCATGGTAGCCTATTCACCTATAGATTCTTTGGACCGGATATGATCAAGGAAGCAGAAGAGCAAGTTCGCATTGTTCACGATCGATTGAAAGCCGCCCAGTCTCGTCAGAAAAGCTACTATGATCATCATCATAGGCAAGAAAGCTACAATCTGGATGAGAAGGCTTACCTTCGGGTTACACCTCTGAAGGGAACCCAATGATTCGGTATCAAAGGCAAGTTGGCCCCACGTTACATTGGACCTTTCCGCATTCTTGCTAAACGTGGAGAAATTGCCTACCAACTTGAACTACCCCCGCACCTTTCCCGAGTACATGATGTATTCCATGTGTCACAACTCAGGCGTTGCTTCAAGGACCCCATCCGCAAATTCGACCATGAAACGCTTGATCTCCAAGGTGACCTTTCTTATCGAGAATACCCGTTCGTATTCTTGATTCCACAGAGCGTGTCACTCGTCGTGAGAAGATCAAGTTTCTGAAAGTGCAATGGTCACATCACTCCGAGAAAGAAGCAACCTGGGAAAGAAAAGACCGTGTCCGTGCCGAGTACCCCTCCTTCCTCCCGACGACTTCTGAATCTCGGGACGATATTCTTTTGAGGTGGGGCGAGTTGTCACAACCCAAGTTTAGGTATGTGCTAGGGTTCAAGTGCTCCTTTGCATCATGAAAAATTTTCAAAAGAAATTCAAAAATGGGGAAAAGAAAAGCCCTAGAGAATTTAATTCAAATGGCCAGACAAAAATTTCTTCCAAAAATTCCTCTGTTATTTTTGAAAAGTCTTATAAATAAGCATGATCGCATATAAAGTGAAGTGGGTCCCACTGCATGCACCAAGTTATCTCAAAAAATCCAATCAGAGCTTGGAAATTAAATAATACCTCTATTTGATTTGAAATTCAAATTGTTTGAATTTCAAAAATCCCAAAAATTTGTGAGTGGATATCTATATGCCTTGTGAGGCCACATAGAAATTTGGAGGATTTTATAAATTTCCTTGCTATTTTATTCATGGCAAAAAAAATTACAGAAAAAGAAAAACAGAAAGAATAAAGAAAAGGGGTCGTACCTGTTTCTGGCCCAACTTAACCCCCAGCCGGCCCAGCCCACCTCCCCCTCTTGTCTTCTTCCTCCCCGCCGAGCCAAGAAGCTCTGTGGCGAGTGCTCGACGGCCGCCGATGCCACCTCCTTCTTCCCCGAGCCACGTCTTCACGCCTGGTGGCATCCAGGAGAGGCCCCCGTCTTCTTTCCCCTCTCCCTGCTCTGTCCACACTCTCCCCTCGCCGGATTCTTCACCACCCGAGCGCCTCCGCAGAGCACAGCGTCGCTCCTTCGTGGCCAACGGCCGTTCCAAGCCGAGCCGCCTTGTCCATCGATCTCGACGACGACTACTTCGTCAGCGTGCCAAATAGTGGAAGCCGGGAGCCCCTAGAGCAAGCGAATCGCGCCGTATTCATTGCGTCCGGCCGCCGTGCGCCATCGTCGATTGCGTCTCCGGCAAGCCACCTCCTCCCTCGCCACCAACTCCATTGAGTTCCTGGTGAGCCGTAGATCCAAATCCCTCTTTTACCGTCTCCTATCACTGCCTCTATCGCGATCTTCCATGGAAGCCGAGAGCCACCGCCGCCATTACCGCCGACGAGCTAGCCCCCGTGCCCTTCCATCCAGCCCAGCCTGTCCGCCGCGTACCTGAGGCTCCCAGATTTGCGTAGCACCAGTCCACGCCCGAGGAGGAGCACTACAGCGTCGTCTGCATCAACGCCGTGTCACGACCGCCGTGAAAGGTCGTCGCCGGCGAGGTTTCGATGCCCCCCAAGTCACCCCGTGTACACTGTGCGATGCGGGCGAGCCTGGGGAGAAGATCCCTGCCCTCCCCGTGCCAAATGGTGGCCGGGAAGCCTCTTCGGCGTGCCTCCGCCGCCTCTGTTGGTCGCCGGCGACACGCTGCCGGTGAACTGACAAGTCCGGCGAGGTTAACTCTCTAATCACCGAACCCTGGGCCACTAACAAGTGGGCCCAGGACACTAACTAACCCCCTGGTTAGTTTAAACTAACCGGGTTTATTAACCCATCCACTGACAAGGTGGCCCTACAGGTCAGAGCCCCCCCTGACGTCATGGTGATGCAGTGCTTGCGCAATAATTCATTTCTAATTTAAAAGAATTACAGAAAAGTCAGAAAATACATTAAACTTTGGAAATTCATAGAATATTCATTTTAACTACAAATTAAACATATAATATATGAAAAATTATCAGAAAAATGCAAGGATTATGAATATGCAACTTGTTTCTTTGTTTGACCATTTTAAAATGGGTGAACAGTAGCAAACAAGAATATTGCATAATTTGAATTTGAATTTGAAGTTTGAATTTGCATTCCAAATGAAATACACTTCAATTAAGATGAATTTGCCATAAACCAGTAGCATTCACATCATGGAAACCTAGATCATGTGCTTGTGCATTCTATTCCAATGTTGTTCCCCCCTTTTTGTTGATGATTGCTCCGGTAACAGACTTTCCGAGACGGAGGTCACCCCCGAAGAAGACCATTAAACCCGTGTATCGTCAGCAAGGCAAGCAAACCCCATTGATCATGTCTATAAAATCCCACTTCCCTCTCAGTCTCGCTTATGCATGTTTAGGAGATCACCTTGTTATCGATTCTACCGCATAGTTGAACCCATATCCGATGCATGACCTATCATCTTGTCACAGTAGTAAGAAAACCACAATCCTAGCTGACATAGGAGTTGATTGATATCATGTGGCCCCTGCAACTGTTACTTCTTATTGCATGCTTAGAGTTTACAATGAGGATACTTTTGATGTGAGTCGGGATGATAGTGAACATGGTGTTGATGAAGGTGAAAACTGTGTTGGTGAATCTACCCTAATACAAGGTGAACGATGAGAGGCTGTGTAGGAGTACACAGTGGGTTGTCTCGTTGAACACCGCCTGAAGCCCGAGTTCTTGTGTAGTGATCCAAGACAAAGAGTACTACCACATGTTGGGAAAACGGATCCCCGCTCAACCTATTCACTCACCCTGATTCAGTTTCAGGAGTCACACCTAGTTCGGTTTTCCATTCGGCATATGCATAGAAAGATAAAGGAAATGAAATGTGGCATTCATGGTAGGGTGTATAGCACATGGCTTGTCAAGCGGGGAACCATCCGTCGAGGTGGGCTTGCCGGTCGTGACTGCATGGTTTGAGTCCTGACGGGAAACCCGGCCGGATTTCAAGTTGGGTATGGAACTCAGATAGTCGACTCCTGGATTAGAATTGGCTGTGAGGTAAAAATTGTGGGAATTATCCTCGCCGACACCCGCTTGAAGGGTGACGAGATCTCGGTGGTAAATGATAGTTTCATGTCTGTAGCATTACACCCCTGCAGGGTTAATAACTATTTGAATAGTTGTGGCGTGCTTCCTCTTGGGGAAGTCGAGGAAGTACCCATAGTGGTGTATTGGTTGGAGACTTGGTAGTGGACTCGTGTACGCTTCTTACCTCAAGTCGGGTACTCGTAGTGCAGGACTAGCCAAGTCAAAGGTGGCACTTCTGCATGTTGAAACCGCACCTCCTTTACCTTGAAACTTGAGCATGAGTAGTATAGTTCTGATGTAAGTCTTGCTGAGTACGACTTTGTACTCACGTTTTCTTATTCTATGTTTTAGATGGGAACCCAGCCCCCGATGGAGTCACCTTGCTGAAGCTCGATGTTGAATAAGCTAGTATAGTTCCAGACAGCAGTCTGGTCCCTCGTGGAGGGTCATGTATGTTGGACAAGGCTTCTCTAAGCCATTTGTTAATCTTGTCTGTACTCAGACCTAATTTGCTTACGTTGTTTGATGTAATGATGGATCATAGTTATATGATCTTTGTGTACTCTATGTGTAAGTCAATAAAGATATACCTTGTAGAGTACATGCAATGTGTACCTGCTATTTACACTGGACATGTATGTTGCGTGTATGATTATAACATGCATGTCTTAGTGTGGGGTTCGATACCTTAGTTTTGTTCTTGCCAGCGGTCTTTTATACACCAAGTGGCCTTTATATGTGCGCAGCTTGGGGCATCGCGATGCGATTGCTCGTGACTCTGTCATGTGGCACACTTTGTTCTATGATCGAGCCTGCCCGAGAACCTGACTAAGTGATCGGGCTGGAGTCTGTTTATGTAAGTGTTATAATTCAATCGATGATATGGTTGAGGCGACTTGTCTATGAGTATGGGATTTCACCACCCATAATCATTTAGACTTGTGAGCGAGCGATGAGGACCCATCTCAGTTGATCATCCGGCCTGGATGGGATGCCCCTCACGTACGATGCTTTCCGAGAGTGTTATGTGCTTGGCCTTGTCTTCTTAGACAAGTGGGTACGACTCTCGGCTCTCCATATGATTGAGTTGTGACTGGAATTACATATGCATATTCCGGGTTCCGACACTATCCAAGGGATATTTATTGTAGATTCATGGAGAGGATCCATTAATTCCATATATGATACGGGATAACTACCCATGGTAGATAGCATTTATGGAAAGACTCCTCGATTCCCACTACAAACATCAATGCCTCACACCGGCGTTTCGGGCAGTGTGATCATAAAAACCAAACCGGATCTTTGACCAAAGGTCAAAAGAAAAATCTTCAAGTGAAAGGAAATGAGGAGCTAAAAAGAGTTGATGACGACTCCTAGTAAGCATGAAATGATAGTTGATTCAACCAGAAGATTCGACTTCATGGAGATAAAGGAATCGAAGCAAGATTGAAGAGAGACGACTCCGACTCCCAATCAACGCCAAGCATAAAGTCGGCCCTTGATCCATGAAGAGCCGGTGGCAATGAAGAAGATAAAGAAGATTGTTGTGAAGAATAAAGCATCACAACAATCCTGGGGGCTAATGTCGGGGGGATGGATCAGGCCCATAGACCCGGCATTAGAAACCTCTGGGTCGGCTTACATGTGAAGATCCACAAAGAAGACCCGACCAGGAGTCTGACGCACCAAGCGTGAAGATTGAAGCCCTAGAAGGAATTCGACTTACCTTGTATAGCACGTAGGAAACTTGTAAAGTAGAATAGAACTCCACATCGTGTAGGAGTCGGACACTAGGAATCCTGGGAACCGGCTCCTTTATAAGCCGAGGTCCACGGGAGCCAGAGCCAGAACTTACCTCAAGCCAGGATTAGACAACTCGCACTATAACCTAGATCTCCACGAGACTAAGGTTGTGAAACATCATCACTGTAATCGATAAGATCGGCTCTTCCTATTGAGGACTCGATCCCACAATAGTCAAAAAGCAGGAGTAGGTCTTTACCGCATCGACGGGGCCGAACCTGGGTAAACCGCTGAGTCCCATGTCTATGTCGACTCTCTCCTCGAATTCCCCTCGCAGAAAAGCTCCCATGATAAGTCTGACACTACGGACATCTGTCGTGACTTTCCCACGACAAGTACCCCGGAGGCGCCTAATACTACGTCGATCCCCCCTTTGACCAGGACCAGGAGTAGTTTCAGAGGCTCCCAGGCAGGAGGTCTTGCCTTTTCGATCTGTATCTCTGATGTTATTTGTGCTAGCCTTCTTAAGGCAAAACTTGACTAACTATGTCTGTACTCAGATATCATGGCTTGTATAACTTATGTATTCAGATCCTTGTGATCCCTGGTATTGTAACTTATTGGTTTATCCTTTTGTGTTTAGCGTTGTGTTGTGATATTCTCACCGTGGCACCCTAATCTCAATCATGTACCCTGCGTGTATGATTACTTTACACGGATTGATTTTGGGGGCGTCACAACTGTCATCAGCGGATTTTCCCTAGGTGAAGATACCAAGGTTTGTCTCCAGTATGATTACAATGATCACATGTAGGTGGCAACGACATCAGAAATATGGCACGTAAGTTGACGTGTTGGCCTGGACCTGCAGACGAGAATGCAAATAACTTTGCTCCCAACGAGTTCAGAGAGGTTTTCAATCTGTCCGACCTTGTTGTTCACAAAGGATCAAACACAACGGGAAAATAACAGTGGCGTCCGGATCCGGGCTCACCGAGTCTTGGGGCGGCCGACTGGCTCGAGGCGGCCATGGCAGGCAGGAGGCGGCGGCCGGTTGATGCGGATCAGGGGGCGAGGTGAGGTTCGATCCCAGGGGAGGAAAACTAGCGATGGGGTGGGGCGCGGGGCAGGGAGGCTAGAGGCGGTGCACGGGCGCGAGGGAAGGAGGTGGTGTGGCGGCGCATGATGGGAGGGGAGTGAGGGTTGGGTGGGGAAGAACGTGGGGCGTCAGGGAGAGGTGGCCGTGTGTTTTATTCTTGTGGGTGGGATGTTTACGGGGCGCTCCGCGCTAGAAACCGGGCTAAGAGGGGTGTTGGCAGAATAAGCTAGGTGTTGTTAGAATAAGAGTCTTAAGGGTGTTGTTTGAATAGACCCACCCTATATATATATATATCAGAATAACTATTCTGACAACATTTCGAACTGCATCGTATCGCAAAAAAGAACCGCACTGCTGAGTTCGGAGCACTACAGTTCGGGTAAAACAGAACCGCATACAACGTTTTCGCGATAACTTCTTAACCGTTTGTCAGAATTGAGCGTATGATACACCGTTCGATTCGTATGGAAAAGTATCATCTTTCGTATGTTGAACAGTTGCCCCGATTCTTCACGGATTAAGAGCAGTTTCGAAAATGGTGCGGCGACCCACTTTTGCAGCGGGCGTATTTTTGCTATTTCTCTTAAACCATTCATCGGAATGATGCAAATGATATACCGTTTGAAAGATATCGATCAGGCGCTCCATCCATATGTAGAACACTTTGTCTAATTCTCTACGGATTTGAGAGAAATCTAGCCGCAAAAAAATGCAGCAACTCTGTTTTTCGTTTTCGGATCTTGTAGAGATTAGAACTTTTTAACCGCTTGTCCGATCGATGCATATGATACACCGTTGGATTCGTCTGGATTAGTTTATCAATTCATATGTTGAACACTTTTCCATATTCCACACGGTTTTGAATTAATTAAAAAACGGTGTTGCTGCTCTCTTTTGGACAGGGGGGAGTTTTCGCGGAAATTCGTTCGATTCGTTCGTCCGATTGATGCAATTGATACAACATTGGATAGCTATCGTCGAGGCTCTCCATTTGTATGTAAAACACATCCTCTAATTCCTTACGGTTTAAAAGTTGTGTCGATTTTAGTAAATCGCGGAACTCCGTTCTTCGCGGACCCGAAATCAACGAAGTGAACTGCATTCGCTGGAAACCGCACTGCATCCGACAGTCAAGCGCACTGCATTATCGCCAGACAGAACGCACATGTTTTTCGCGGAACAAAAAATCGGCAAGTGAACTGCATCCGCGGAGCACCCGATTGCATTTGTCAACAGAAAGAACTGCACATGATTTTTTCACATGGCAAAGAGAAATACGCGTATTTTTTCGCGGACCCGGAATCAACGTAGTGAACTGCATTCGACCGTTACAGGTTGCATTTATCGGCAGAGAGAACTGCATTTGTTTTATTAACTTTTAACATTATTTTTTGTCAATGAGCGTGCACCGCAAGGACAAGGCGGGTGAACTGCATTTATTTTTTGTAGACGGTGAAATACAAGTGAACATCATCCAACAAACTACATGAGATCACCAAGCGCACTGCAATACACATGTTGAAATTCATTTTGAAGGAGAGCGAATTGCATGATTTTGTAATATACATATATAACTGATCAAGAGTGAACCACATCCACTTTTTGGGAGGAGCGAACCACGATACAAATCAAAGGAAGCTGCATGATAAAAAATGGTGCACTGCATTTTTTCACTGCCTTTGAAAATTGATACATCAAAGTGCATAAAACCATACACATATTGCAATCAACACTAAACCGAACCACAAGAACTAAAAACAGTGAACCACACTGAACTGGATTCTCAATCAGCGAACCATTTTGCATTTTGCTGACATCCAACAAAAGCACAAAAAAACTTCAAAACGGGAACAAAAAACTGCACTAGTGCACCACCTAACATGCGACATGCTTTTTTGGTGGGGATCTGGCAACAATGGCAAGCACCCAACTGATCTCTAGTACCTGCAATTAAGTAAAATATTACCAAACAAAGATCAACGGAAAAGGGACAAATGCAAGAGCGAGAAATCATGAGGAAACGACATGGCGCCCTTTGGATCTGGCGGCCGCACCAGGAGGCAGCAGGACCAACAGCCGGCAGTCGTAGACGTGCTCCCCGTTCTGCCGCTCGAGGAGGGGGGCGAGAAGAACCACATCGAATAAGGGGGAGGGCTGCAGGCGCATGCTGGTGGAGAGGACGCCGCATCACCGGCGGTGGGAGCCCCCGATCTGGATGCGCCATCGCGCGCCCGCTCGGTCTAGGTCGCGGCCGATCTGGAGGGGAGGAGATTTCTCGGGGGCGGAGAAGCTACGGCGGCGCGACGACTGGAGGGATCATGCGTCGCATCGGCAGGGAGGGAGCAGGTGCCGTGCGGAGGTAGGGGTCGGCCGACACACCGTGCCGCTCTGGATCGTCCGCGGCTGGCTAAATCCGACCGACGGGGTGGGAGGGGGGCCTCGATGGCGTGTTGGGTCGGCCAGGCGCGCAGGTGGGGGTGCGGGAGGTCGCCATCGGTGAGCTAGGAGGCGGGGGCGCGGGTGGAGGGGGGCACCGGAGGCAAGAGGAAGGAGGCGCTGCGGCGCTAAGGGATCTGGTGCGGGGTGTGAGAGAGAGGAGTGCGTGGGTGGGGGCGTGGATGGGTGGTGGGGGAACGAGAGGATAAGGTGGGCGGTTTTTTCCCCACCGGTTAGTTTGTAGCTACGGGTCGGTTTGGTTCGGGGTTGTTGTCAGAATAAGCATTAGTTGTTAGAATAAGGTTTTAAGGGGTGTTGTTAGAATAGACCCACCCTATATATATATATATATATATATATATATGCAATCCACCACGACCCTCGGGGGCCGGGGTTTGCACGGACACCGGCCAGGCGTTGGATCCTGCGGACGGAGAGGGGCCAAGACGCGCGGATCCGACCGTCCACGCTCGGGAAGGTGCGGCGGCGCGGGGGAGGAGGTGCACGGTGGCGCGTCGTCGCGGGGAAGAAGGCAATGCGAGGTAGGAGAGCGCACGGGTAGAGAGAAAGAGGGGTGGGTGGATGGGGAGACGATAAGGTGGGGGTTGGTTCGGTCGGTTGCTTTTATCTGGTATTTTTATATTTCCTTGGTGAGCGACGGGTGTTAGAAGATTAGTGTTAGCAAAATAAGACTTAAGGGGTGTTAGAAGAATAGACCCACCCTATATATATATGTTTGTCGATAGAGTGAGACTTTGTTTGTTGTGTTTTAGCAATGACATCCGGTGAGAAAATGCTTAAACTTTGGAAATTCATAACTAATTCATTTTAACTCCAAATTAAACATATAATATATGTAAAATTGTTTTCATGTTTAACCAAATAAATTTGGGTGAACAGTGGCAACATTGCATATGCATTATTTTGAAATTCAAATTGGAGTTTGAATTTGCATTTCAAATGCAATACACTCCTTTTAATTGGAATAACTTACACATCAGTGACACATACATCAAGTTTCAACCTTCTACTCATGTGTTTGAGCATTGTCTTATTATTGTTTCGATGTTTGTATTGTTTGTCGAATAGAGGTGGAGCTGGAACCCGAGATCACCCCCTTCGTTGAAGACCCCGATACTGAACCTCGTCACCAAGGCAAGCAAACCCCCATTGATCATGTCGATAAAATCCCACTTCCCTCTCAGTCTCACTTATGCATTGTTTAGGATGATTACCATGCTACGTTTCTACCGCATTGATGAACCCATTCCTTTGCATGAACTATCATTTGTCACAGTAGTAAGCAAACCACAATCCTAGAAAATGTAGGAGTTGATTGATATCATGTGGCCCTTGCAACTGTTACTGCTTATTACATGCTTAGAGTGATACAATGTTGATACTGTTATGTGAGTCGGGATGGTAGCAATCATCTTGATGATGGTGGAAATGTGTTGGTGAATCTACCCTAATAC
This sequence comes from Bromus sterilis, assembly GCA_950022295.1. NCBI lineage: Eukaryota > Viridiplantae > Streptophyta > Magnoliopsida > Poales > Poaceae > Bromus > Bromus sterilis. The sequence goes on along the minus strand of OX465596.1, from coordinate 261,484,149 downwards.
AAGGTGAACGATGAGAGGTTGTGTAGGAGTACACAGCGGGTTGTCTCGTTGAATACCTCCCTAAGTCTGAGTTCTTGTGTGGTGATCCAAGATGAAGAGTACAACCACACATTGGGCTCATAGACCCCTCTCAACCTACTAACTCATCCCTTTCGATGTACAGATGTCGTAGTAGTTCGGAGTTCTGGTAGGTTTGTGGCCTGGCTGTTAAGTGAGAGAACGGCTCAACCGAGACCAGCTTATGCACCACACACACATCATCTGGGTCCACTTCGGTAAACCGGACGGGTTCACGATAGTGGTAGCCAATCCAGGTAGGCGGCTTTCTTGGACTAGATCGGCTCTGAGGTAACAGTTGTGGTGAACATCCTCGCCGACACCCCTTGAATGGTGTCGAGGCCAAAGGCGGGAATTGATGGCCATGTGTGTGTAGCGGTACACCCCTGCAGGGTTAACAAAACTATTCGAATAGTCGCGTCTGCGGTAAGGGACTGCTTGGAAAGCTGTGCCTGATTATTAGAAAAATTGACTGGATACTTATAAAACTTACCAAGATAAGCGTGAGTGCTATGGCATGCTTCCTCGTGGGAAGTCGAGGAAGGCACCATAGTGGTGTATTTGGTTGGAGATGTAGTGGACTCGTGTATGCTTCTTACCTCAAGTCTGGTACTTGTAGGTCAGGACTACCCAAGTCAAAGCTGGCACTTCTGCTTATGACCCCCATCTCCCTTTGCCTTGATGCATGTTCATGAGTAGTATAGTTCCTACGTAAGTCTTGCTGAGTACGACTTTGTACTCACATTTTCTTATTATATGTTTTAGATGAACCCACTGACCCCGAAGTTGGACTCTTCCTTGAGCTCGAAGACTGAAGACCAAGCTAGTGTAGTCCCAGTCAGCAGACTGGTTCCCTCGTGAAGGGCTTGTTTATAAATAAGGCTTCTCTAAGCCATTTGTTAAACTTGTCTGTACTCAGACCTACTTTGCTTCCGCATGCTTGTTGTAATGTTGGATCACGGTCTCGTTATCTCTGTGTGCACTTTGTAAGGGTTATCAATAAAGTTGTACACTTTATAGAGAATTTCAAAGATACCTGTTGTTCATACTAGACATGTGTGTTGCGTGTATGATTATAACATGCATGTCTTAGTATAGGTTTTAGAGACCTTAGTTGTGATCTGGCTGGCGGTCTTTTATACACCAAGTGGCCCTTAGATGTGCGCAGCTTGGGGCATCGCGATGCGATTGCTCGTGACTCTGTCACGTGCACACTTTGTTGTATGATCGAGCCCGCCCTAGACCCCGACTAAGTGATCGGGCCGGAGTAAGTCTATGTAAGTGTTATAATAAAATCGATAGTATGGTTGAGGCGACTTTTCTATGAGTATGGGAGTTCACTACCCATCTCATTTAGACTTGTGTGCGGACGATGATGACCCATCTGAGTTGATCATCCGGCCTGGATGGGATGCCCCTCACGTTCGATGCTTTCCGGGAACGTTCTGTGCTTGGCCTTTTCTGCTTAGACAAGTGGGTACGGTTCTCGGCTCTCCATATAATTGTGTTGTAGCGGGTCTTGCATACGCTAACCCCGGGTCCCGACAGACTTGGTAGCAGAGCAGAACTAACTGTAGGATTATCAGCCTTGGCCGAAGTCGAGTCTAGCCTTCTATAGTTATATAGTTACTCTAGGTATATAAGGGAACAACATAAGGCTTCTTTTTTCTCCTTACCCTCATCGTTCTGAGTTCTGAGTCACCCTAATCATTTTCTACGGGAAGATATGACTAGGCTCATCTATGTCTTACTAGAACATCTAGTTGATTGCTTCCTTGTAGCCGTAGGAAAGTTGTGTTCGGTTTGCTAGAGTTGTTGTGCTTCCTGATTTCTTACATCGTATGAAAGTGATGTTTCCATGTTGTAAGAAATTATTTTTTCTTGCAATTACAGCCGTTATGCTGTCTGAGTCATTCCAAGTTTCTTCATAATCTGATGCATTTGTAAACTCCTTCTTTCTGTTTCACATGGCGGATCTTCCCCCTCGGCAGATTGTTCGTTTGACTAGTTTCCTCGATGTGCGTGGGCATCCAGCCATGCTCACCGAGATGATGTCCTTCATTGGCTATCGTTGGTATCCTGACTACACAGTTGAGGAGTAGTTCCTTGACTTCAACCAGACTCAGTTCCACTGCACTGTCAGGATCTACCCGCACCACATTGGAGTCCCTCATCCTATCCTCTTTGGACATGGTATTGGTGTGACTGAGAACATGGCTGTGCAGGATGTTGCATACTCATGTATTACCCTGCTGAGAGAGGAGCACGCAATGGTTGGTGGGTCACCTTTCCGCTATATCCCTGCTGCACTTCTAGGAGAAGAGGGGTATTACACCGGATTGTACTGAGATCACTCCCTGGAGGATCCTTTGCTTCAGATCACTGCTCGGCACGCTTGTGATAGAGATCGTGATGCACGTGCCCTTTGTTTTGAGCTTCACGCCACCCGTGTCCGTCTGTATCGAGCACTTACACTCCTGGCTCCTTTTGTGAGTGTTGGATCAGTGGAGTATGATGCTATCTACCCAGCCAGGACACAGATGCCTTCTCGAGTTGCCTGGCCCGAGATTGGAGGCATTTTTCCACCCCGTTGTCCTCTGCTTCCACCCTACGCTGGACCTAGGCCCCATCCTTGCCCAAATGGATATCAGGGTCCACAGGCCTCCGTGTTTTCCGATGGTCACCTTCAGCTATTGGGTTACGTGGGTAACTTTTACGAGGATTACTATGGAGATGGAGATGAGTGAGACCTCCTGTGGTCTTTCTTTAGTGAGGATGTATTAGTATCTTTAGTATATTGTATGCAAGGTGTTCTAAGTTCCAAAGGCTTAGATAAATAATGTATAGGAAGTGAGAGTGCCTCTGAAGGTTGTATCATCTTCATCACGTTTGTATTAGCTTGGAGCTTGTACTAAAATGATGTATGGTTTGTATGACGGCTTGTGAATATATGGCTTGTATGCTTTTATCACCATGTTGTCAAGATGATTACTTCCTTTACTCTGTGATTCTTCCAGTACCTTCAATACCTTGTTTAGACTCTTCCAATCAACTCTGTTTGACTTTGGTTTTCACCTTCAGGATGTCTCAAGGAACCCGTGGCCAGCTTGGCCGTGCCCATGGTCGTGGGAATGAACCGGAGGAAGGCAATCTTCCACCGCCACCCACGATGGCTCAGGTTCTGATGGAGGTTGAGAGGAACCGCCGAGACTCTCACCAGTTGATGGAGGTCATTGCCCGCAACACCACTCAGCAGCGCAACGAGTCGGTGTCTTTGAATGACTTCATTCGGCTTCATCCACCGGCTTTCAGCTACTCCACCGAGCCCCTTGACGCCGATGACTGGCTTCGCAGCATCGAGAGGAAGCTCCAGGGAGGCCATGTTGCAGATGGTGACAGGGTCAGCTATGCCACCTACCAACTCGAGGGTGCAGCTAGCTCTTGGTGCACTTCATTCCGTGAGCACCACATTCTCAAGGGTCTTATGGACCGCAAGCGTGAGGAGTTCTGCAACCTCACCCAAGGCAGGAGGACTGTTGACGAGTTTAGTCGTGAGTTCAACCGACTAACTCGTTATGCTACTGAAGAGGTATCCACCGATGCCAAGAAGCAAGAGAGGTTCCGTCGTGGACTCAATTCTGGAATCCGCCGTGAGCTCAACCTACATGACTTCGCCACCTTCCAGGTCCTGTTCAACAAGGCCATCAAGGCGGAGGACATGAACACCCCCAATGATTTCTGCAAGCAACCTAGAGATGATGGTTCATCCAGTTCAGGCTCTAAGAAGCGCAAGATCTGGATCCCCAACATCATGTTTCACCAGAACAACCCACTGAGGCCATCCTATGTGGCGCCTCGTCCACCAGCCTCGTTCCACCCAGTTCCACCGAACAACCCAGCTCCCCGCACTGTCTTTGGAGACTGCTACAAGTGTGGTCAGGCAGGTCACTACTCCCGCGAGTGTCCCCAGAACAAGCTCCAGAATCAGAATGCTCCACCCCATGCCGGAAGTAACAACAATGGTCGTGGCAAGCCACCCCCGAAGGTCTTCACCACCAAACCCGCTCCTCCCTCCAATCGTGGACGTGTGAACCAGATCTCAGCTGAAGAGACCGATGACACTTCTGACATCATTCTTGGTATGCTCCCAGTCAATTATGTTCCTACTTCCGTTCTTTTCGATCCAGGAGCATCTCATTCGTTCATGTCGAAAAGTTATGCACTTCATCATGAGTTGTCCATTGTTGAATTTTCCACCCCAATGATAATTCAAACTCCAGGGTCAATATGGCAAACTAATAGAGTAAGCCATGGCAATCAAATTGCAATTGAGGGTTTAGTATTCGTTGCTTCACTCATAGCCTTCAAGTCTTCAGACATTGATGTCATCCTTGGTATGGATTGGTTATCAAGACAAAATTCTTTTCTTGATTGCAAAGCCAAGTCAATTAGACTCACCCATCCTTCAGGCCAGACAATAGATTATTCCTCACCAAGATCGAGAACCCAGATACATTCTTTGAATGTGCTTCCCGTTCCAGACCTTGAAGATATTCCGGTGGTTCGTGACTTCCCGGATGTCTTTCCTGAAGAGCTGTCGGGCATGCTACCCAACAGATGTGTAGAGTTCATAGTGGATCTTATGCCAGGAACCGCACCAATTTCCAGACGCCCATACAAAATTGCCCCACATGAGTTAGATGAGCTTAAAATCCAACTTGAAGCTTTGTTGGCAAAAGGCTTCATCTTCCCTAGACCCCTATTAAGTGATCGGGCTGGAGTAAGTCTATGTAAGGGTTATAATACAATCGATAGTATGGTTGAGGCGACTTGTCTATGAGTATGGGAGTTCAGCACCCATATCATTTAGACTCATGTGCGGACGATGAGGACCCATCTCAGTTGATCATCCAGCCTGGATGGGATGCCCCTCACATTCGATGCTTTCCGAGAACGTTTTGTGGTTGGCCTTGTCTGCTTAGACAAGTGGGTACGGTTCTCGGCTCTCCATATGATTGTGTTGTAGCGAGTCTTGCATACGCTAACTCCGGGTCCCAACAGACTTGGTATCAACTCTGTCGGGACCCGGGGTTTGCGTATGTAATTCCTGTTACAACACAATCATATGGAGAGCCGAGAGCCGTACCCATTTGTCTAGGCAGACAAGGCCAAGCACAAAACACTCTCGGTAAGCATCGAACGTGAGGGGCATCCCATCCAGGCCGGATGATCAACTGAGATAGCTCCTCATCGTCCGCTCACAAGTCTAAATGGTTATGGGTGGTGAAATCCCATACTCATAGACAAGTCGCCTCAACCATATTCTCGATTGAATTATAACACTTACATAAACAGACTCCAGCCCGATCACCTAGTCGGGATCTCAGGCGGGCTCAATCATACAACAAAGTGTGCCACGTGACTGAGTCACGAGAAATCGCATTGCGATGCCCCAAGCTGTGCACATCTAAGGGCCACTTGGTGTATAAAAGACCGCCGGCAAGAACTCAACTAAGCTATCGAACCCCACACTAAGACATGCACGTTATAATCATACACGCAGCATACATGTCTAGTGTAAACAGCAGGTAATCACAACATGAACTCTACAAACTCATAGTCTTTATAACTTGTCGTAAACAGAGCAGACATAGTAGTTGTATTACAAGCAGAAATCACATGACCGTGATCCAACATTACATCAAACATCAACGGAAGAAAATTATGTCTTAGTAAAGACAAGTTTAACAAATGGCTTAAGAAGCCTGAAATAAAATACAACGACCCTCCAGAAGGCACAGGCTGTTGTCTGGAACTATACGACTTGGTCCACGTCGAACTCGAGGTAGAGGCCACGATCAGGGTCAGTGGTCTCGTCTCTAAAACATAGAATAAGCAAACGTGAGTACAAAGACGTACTAAGCAAGACTTACCTAGGAACTATACTACTCATGCACATGTATCAAGGCAAAGGGAGTTGGGGTTTCAATGCAGAAGTGCCAGATTTAACTTGGCTAGTCCTGTACTACGATTACCAGAAAGAGGTAAGGAGCGTACACGAGTCCAAGTATCGAGTCTCCAACCAATACACCACTATGGATACTTCCTCGACTTCCCCATGAGGAAGCACGCCATAGCACTCACACTTATCTTGGCGGGCTGGAGTCTGTTTATGTAAGTTTTATAATTCAATCGAAAATATGGTTGAGGCGACTTGTCTATGAGTATGGGATTACACCACCCATAATCATTTAGACTTTTGAGCGGGCGATGAGGACCCATCTCAGTTGATCATCCAGCCTGGATGGGATGCCCCTCACGTACGAAGCTTTCTGAGAGTGTTCTGTGCTTGGCCTTGTCTTCTTAGACAAGTGGGTATGACTCTTGGCTCACCATATGGATTGAGTTGTGACTGGAATTACATATGCAAATTCCGGGTCCCGACAGACTTGCTATCACGTACTGATCATTTTGATGATAGTGGAAATGTGTTGGTGAATCTACCCTAATACAAGGTGAACGATGAGAGGCAGTGTAGCATTACAAAGTGGGTTGTCTTGTTGAACACCGCCTTAAGTCCGAGTTCTTGTGTGGTGATCCAAGAAGAAGAGTGCAACCACTCATTGGGCTCACTGAATCCTCTCAACCTAGTACCTCACCCCGTTCAAACCCCAGAAGTCGCATTAGTTCGCAAGTTCTGGTACGGCTGTGGCATGGTCTGCGAAGTGAATGAACGGCTACTCAGACCGGCTTGGGACCCTGCACACATCGTTTGAGGCTGTACTGGAACCTCGGCCGGACTTCCATACGGATCCCCCTCAGATAGGCGGCTCTCTGGACTAGAACAGAGCTGTGGGCGAAGTGTTGTGGTGAACATCCTCACCGACACCCCTTGAATGGTGTCGAGGCCAAATGCGGTAACTGATGGTCATGTGTGTGTAGCGGTACAGCCTTGCAGGGTTAACAAAACTATTTGAATAGCCGCGTCCGCGGTTAAGGACTGCTTGGAAAGCTTAGCTTGATTATTAGACAACTTCAATGGATACTTATAAAACTTGCCAAGATAAGCGTGAGTGCTATGGCGTGCTTTCTCGTGGGGATTCGAGGAAGGCAACATAGTGGTGTAATTGGTTGGAGACATGTAGTGGACTCGTGTACGCTTCTTACCTCAAGTCTGGTACTCGTAGTTCAGGACTAGCCAAGTCAAAGCTGGCACTTCTGCTTATGAACCCCACCTCCCTTTACCATGATACATGTGCATGAGTAGTATAGTTCCTACGTAAGTCTTGCTGAGTATGACTTTGTACTCACGTTTGCTTATTCTATGTTTTAGATGAACCCACTGACCCCGAAGGTGGATTCTTCTTGGAGCTCGACGACTGATCAAGCCAGTGTAGTCCCAGTCAGATGACTGGTCCCTCGTGGAAGGGCTTGTTTATAAATAAGGCTTCTCTAAGCCATTTGTTAAACTTGTCTGTACTCAGACCTACTTTGCTTCCGCATGTTTGATGTAATGTTGGATCACAGACTTGTGATCTCTGTGTGCACTCTGTAAGAGTTATCAATAAAGTTGTAAACTTTGTAGAGAATTGCAATGATACCTATTGTTCATACTAGACATGTGTGTTGTGTGTATGATTATAACATGCATGTCTTGGTATGGGTTTTCGAGACCTTAGTTGTGATCTGGCTGGCGGTCTTTTATACACCAAGTGGCCCTTAGATGTGCGCAGCTTGGGGCATCGCGATACGATTGCTCGTGACTCTGTCACGTGGCACACTTTGTTGTATGATCGAGTCCGCCCTAGACCCCTACTAAGTGATCGGGCTGGAGTAAGTCTATGTAAGTGTTATAATACAATCGAGAGTATGGTTGAGGCGACTTGTCTATGAATATGGGAGTTCATCACCCATATCATTTAGACTTGTGTGCGGACTATGAGGACCCATCTCAGTTGATCATCCGGCCTGGATGGGATGCCCCTCACGTTTGATGCTTGCCGAGAATGTTCTGTGCTTGGCCTTGTCTGCTTAGACAAGAGGGTACGGTTCTCGGCTCTCAATATGATACGCTAACCCCGGGTCCCGACAGACTAGGTATCAGAGCTTGACTGACTATAGGATTATCAGCCTTGGTCAAAGTTTAGTCTAGCCTTCCATAGTTATATAGTTACTCTCGGTATATAAGGGAACAATGTAAGGCTTCTTTTTTCTCCTTACCTTCATCGTTCGGAGTTCTAAGCCACCCTCATCTTTTCTACGAGAAGATAGGACTAGGCTCATCTATGTCTTACTAGAACATCTCGTTGATTGCTTCCTTGTAGCCGTAGGAAAGTTGTGTTTGGTTTGCTATAGTTGTTATGCTTCCTGATTTCTTACATCGTATGTAAGTGATGTTTCCATGTTAAAAGAAATTGTTTTCTCTTGAAATAACAGTCGTTATGCTGTCTGAGTCATTCCAGTTATCTTCATAATCTGATGCATTTTCAAAATCATTCAACTCTGTTTGACATTGATCTTATCCTTTAGGATGTCTCAAGGAACCCGTGGCCACCTTTGTCGTGCCCAAGCTCGTGGGGATGATCTGGAGGAAGGCAATCTTCCACCGTCACCCAAGATGGCTCAAGTTCTCATGGAGGTTGAAAGAAACCGAAGGGACTCTCGTGAGTTGTTGGCGGTCATTGCTCGGAACACTGCCCAGCAACAGAATGATCTTGTGTCGTTGAATGACTTCATCCAGCTTCATCCCCCAGTTTTCAGATATTCCACTGAGCCCCTTGACGCTGATGACTGGCTTCGCAGCATCGAGAGAAACCTCCATTCTGGACATGTTTCAGATGGTGACAGAGTCAACTATGCCTTGGATATGTGCCCTAGAGCCAAATTAATAAAGATATTTGTCACATATCCGTTTTGTTCATAATACATTTTATAGTGTGCTATAACTATATTACTTGGAAATACTAATACAGGTGTAGTATAAAACATGGTCTGTAGTTTAACTCGGGTAAACTATCTCATTGGGCAATTGATTGATCAAACTTTCCTGATCATGGCGACACTTAAGTCCATTGACAATGAGGTCATATCGTTAAGGGGAATGATGTGATGGACGTACACCCAACTAAAGTATTGCAATGTGATCGAGTCACATAGTTCAGCGTTGCGATGACTTTGTAACATATGGCTTAGTCCTTAGACCGTAACGATCATACGTAATTGTCATCTATGAGGAGACTTTGATTTGTATCCCACCGCCTGAATGAAATATGCTGGCTATAACAGTGCACTTTGGGTATTCCGAAATAGATGGTTGATGAGTATGTTAATAGATCAGAGCGGGATTTGTCAGTCCTTGTGACAGGACAGGTACTCTGGGCCCACTCGTTGATATTGCATCAACACCTTGCAAGGACGTGACTAGGTCACAAGAGATGCAATGATCATGGACGAGAGAAGTTGTTTGTTATGAACGAGATGTGAACACGGTATGTAAGATACCGACGATCAAACCTCGGACAAACAAAGTACCGCAACACAAAGGGATTACGTCGTATCGTTAACGGTTTCCAAAAGCGATCGAAGTTCATTCGATTGAAGCGCAGGGGCTGTCAAGGATTGTAACCAGGTCCAACTGACTAGTCATTGGTCAATGAGAAGAGTCTCGACCATGTCTGTTGTTTCCCGGACCGTTAGGGTGTTACACTTAAGGGCAATCGATGCATAGGACAGTTACGGGATCAATCGGTGAAATAGGAGGAATCACCGGAATAGTTCCGGAGGAGGACGGAATGGTTTCCAGACATTTTGAATAGTTCAAAATAAAGTTTAATTGTTTTAATAATGTTTTATTATTTAATTATCTGAATTAAATATTTAAAACATATTAAATAAATTAAAAAAATGGGAAAAAGGCTAAATGGGCCCATGGGGCCCATTAAGGGAGGAGGGGGTCTCCCCCCTTGGGCTTGGCGCCAAGGGTGGGGCCCACCACCCCCCTTGGCCTGCGCACTCCCCCCCTTGGGAGTTTAGTCCCACATGGGGGAGGGGAGGAGGATGGCACCCCCTTGGCCTATATAAGGATGGGTAGACCCCCTTTTTCCAACACACCAATATCTCCTTCTTCCTCCTTCTCCTTCCCGGAAGTGGACTCCCCTTGTTTGGAGTATGCACCTGGATTGGAGTTCTCCACCATAAGGTAGGCCGTCGTTCTGCTGGAGTCGGGATCCGTAGCCGTCTTTCTTCCGCTGCTCGCCTGGTTCGGGGCCCGGGAGGAACATCTATTGTAACGTACGTGTATAATCTCTTCGAGGCACTACACCTGTGGTGCTACTTCGTCGCTGGAGGTTTACCGGGAGTCATCCTCGCCGGTAGTGGTCTTCTACACGACAGGGAGGTCGTAGTTCCGAGTCTACGCCAGCCACGTTCGCAAGAACGTTTCCCTCTTTCGGTCATCAAAGGTATGAACACCGATTCCCTCCGTTACTTACATCGCCATAGCATAGATCTTGGGTTCGGGTACCGTAGGTATGAAAAATTTGTGTTTTCTGCCCCGTATCCCAACAGTGGTATCATGAGCTAGCTATGCGTACATATATTGTATGGGTAGAACACATCAAGGATGTGGGCATCGAATCTTCATTCGTTACCCTCCCAGGTGTACTCATTTAGCGTTGCGGCAATGTTTGATGAAGCGGCCCCCGACCGACCATACGCGTTTACGCGAGACTGGTTCCACGCTTGACATATGGCTTGTACCATATAAAGTGGTTGGGGGTGTCTGTCTCTCTACATTAGCGATGCGAAGATGTTTGCAACGGAGGGCCCCGACAGGGGTGTAATAGAGACGGATGGGAGACGATGTTGTGACATGTTTTTCGCAGGATAGAAACGGTTCTCTCTCTCGAAACCCCTAGCAGCCACGTAAAACTTGCACAAGCTAAAGTAGAAAGGCGTTTAACTTTGCTTTGCATGAAGGGGGGTCATAGGTTGTATGATTTACAGTTTTACTTCCTGTTTTATGCTAGTATGCTAGATGTATCGACGGTAGCACGAAACAGGACCATCTCTCACAATACCAACATTGTGTTCTTCCTTGGTGGGCACCGCCTGGAAGGTTCTCCCATATGGCTTGATGCTCCGTACATACCGGAGTTGTCCTACATATTCAACGGAGTTCGCATGAGGTTGCGTTCGGCAAGCCTGGCATATGCAGATATGGCCTTGCTGAAGAGCTAATCAAGGTTAGATTGGCAGGCTTGACGTATGTAGATGCGGGCCTGGAACACAGGAGACCGAAAGGTCGAGCACGAGTCACATGCCTGATGTGATTGGCTTAGAGGCCTACCTGGTTCGCATACTGATGGCTGTGACGATCGGGGGAGGTATGGGGGCTAGGATTGTGTAATCACTTAGTTAAATTGAGAGGTGTTTATCTAAGTGGGAGCTTTCTCGAATTTTGAGATTAAACTGAAACTGCACATTATGAACAAAAGTCTAAATATGTATCCTTGTGAATCAACCTTGTAGATGGCAGCACCTCGCCCCTCGTTCAACTTAGGATCATTCCTAGAGAAAGATAAGCTAAAAACAGATGGGACAAACTTCACCAACTGGTTCCGCACCCTGAGGATTCTCCTCGTTCCCCTCAAGATGGCATACGTACTAGAGGACGCGTTAGGTGATGAACCAGCAGATGATGTCAGTCAGGACGAGAAGAATGTCTATATCTCCAGGACTGATGATTACAACCTTGTCTAGAGTGGCATGCTCTACTCCATGGAGGCTGAGCTGCAGAAACTCTTTGAGAGGATGGGTGCATATGATATTATCGCCGACCTCAAGGCGGTCTTCGCACCTCAAGCCAGGGCTGAACGGTACGAGGCTTCTGAAGCCTTCTTCTCAGCAAAGATGGACGAGCACGGCAACGTGAATGAGCACGTAGTCAAAATGTCTGCCTACGTTCAGCGCTTGAATGCTCTGGAATGCCAGATTCCAGATGACCTTGCTGTTTATAGGGTGTTTTAGTCGCTTCCCCCTAGCTACAAAGGCTTTGTGCTGAACTACAACATGCAGGGGATGACCAAAACCCCTTCTGAGTTGTTCGCCATGCTGAAGAGCGCCGAGGTTGAGATCAAGAAGGAGCACGCCGTATTCATGGTCAACAAGACCACTAACTTCAAGAAGTCAAGCAGGCGGGAGAAGGCCAAGAGAGGTGGCCCCAAGAGGGATGGCAAGTCAGTTGCCGCTCCTCCCAAGGCACCCAAGCCTAAACCCGGAGTGGAGTGCTTCTACTGCAAGGGTGAAGGTCACTGGAAACGCAACTGCCCCAAGTACCTAAAGGACAAGGAGGCTGGCAAGGTTGCCAAGAGAGACGAAGGTATATTTGATATACATATTGTTGATCTTCTCTTGACAAGCGCCGGGAACACATCCTGGATACTTGATACAGGATCTGTCGCTCATATTTCTAATTCCATTCAGAGACTAAGGAATAGGAGACGCTTGCTCAAGGATGAAGTGACGATGCGCGTGGGGAATGGCTGTCAAATTGAAGTCTTGGCGGTCGGCACTAAGCATCTTAGTCTCCCTTCGGGATTGGTTTTAGTTCTGAATAATTGCAACTATGTACCCGCGTTGAGTGTGAACATCGTTAGTGGCTCTTGCTTGAAGCGAGACCGCTATTATTTTAAGTCTGATACAATTGGTTGTTCGATTTATAAGGATGAAATGTTTTATGTTCACGCACCGGAGTTGCATGGTTTATCCATACTTGATCTCGATGGTGACGTGTGTCACATTAACAATATTGAGGCCAAAAGATTGAAGAATGATGAAGATCACATGAAGATGTGGCATTGCCGACTTGGTCATATTGGTATAAAGCGCATGGAGAAGCTCCATAAGGATGGACTTCTTGAGTCATTGGATTTTGGATCCCTTGATACATGTGAACCATGCCTCATGGGCAAAATGACAAGGGCTCCATTCAATGGGATAATGGATCATGCGGATGAATTATTGGGGATCATACACACGGATATATGTGGACCCATGAACGTCCCCACTCGCAATGGTCTTCATTACTTCGTGACCTTTACTGATGACTTGAGCAGATATGTGTATATTTACTTGATGAAGCACAAGTCTGAATCCTTTGAAAAGTTCAAGGAATTTCAGAATGAGGTCGAAAATCAACTCGGAAAGAAAATCAAGCACCTTCGATCGGATCGAGGTGGCGAGTATTTGGGTCACGAGTTTGGCAATCATCTGAAGTCTTGTGGCATAGTACCACAGCTTACGCCGGCAAGCACACCTCAGAGAAACGGTGTGGCTGAGCGACGTAATCGAACCCTATTGGATAGCGTACGATCGATGATGTCTCATACTGATTTTCCTGTGTCATTCTGGGGGTATGCATTAGAAACTGTCGCTCATATTCTTAATAGGGCACCATCCAAATCCGTAAAGACAACACCATTTGAAGAATGGCATGGCACGAAACCTAACTTGTCTCACCTGAAGATTTGGGGTTGTGAGGCTTATGTTAGGAAACTACAGCCTGACAAAACTTGAATCCAAGGCGGATAAGTGCATCTTTGTGGGCTATCCCAAGGAAACTTGTGGATACACCTTCTAAAACAAGTCTGACAGCAAAACGTTTGTTGCCAAGACGGGACACTTTCTTGAGAAGGAGTTTCTCGCGAAAGAGTTGAGTGGGAGGAAAATAGACCTCGATGAAGTGAATGACCAATCACTCCAATTGGAAGAAACGGCTGCGGAAATTGTTCTGGAACCATCTTCCACAGTGGGAGCTGAAGAGAATGGCCAGAACGACATTCATAATGATCATGACATTGATGATGATCATGATGAGAATAAAGAGGAACCTTTTATGCCCCGTAGGTCATCAAGAGTCCGTCAACCTACTGAGTTTTACGGACAGCTTGTGAATGCAATCTCGGCTGATGAGTCGGGTGAACCTACAAGTTACAAAGAAGCAATGGAGGGACCCGAGTCCGAGAAATGGCTTGAAGCCATGAAATCCGAAATAGACTCCATGTACACCAACAAAGTATGGACTTTGGTGCATATTCCCGAGGACCGCAAGGCCGTCGAGAATAAATGGATTTTCAAGAAAAAGACTGACGCAGGCGGAAACGTATCTGTCTACAAAGCTCGACTTGTCGCGAAGGGGTTCCGACAAATTCAAGGAGTTGACTACGAGGAGATGTTCTCTCCTGTAGCGACGATAAAGTCTATTCGGATCCTACTAGCAATAGCTACATATCATGATTACGAGATATGGCAGATGGATATGAAAACTGCATTCCTAAATGGCAACTGATGCCCCACAGGCGTAAGGGATCGAGATAGTCTTCGCGGGTAAGTTAACCTATTTTATTGATTCGACACACGGGGAGCCAAAGAGTATTTATAAGCTTTGACAGTCGAGTTGTCAATTCAACCGCACCTGAAATATACTTGCTTGTAACAATAGATAAGTGGCAACGATAATATGATAGTGATAGTGGCAACAGAAAAAGTAACAACTAATGACCAGCAGGATTAAAAACACTGTAGGCTAGGGAAATGGATGGTCGGGCGCTGCATGGATGGGATGTCAGAACCCTCTGTTAGGTAATGTGCTAGGATCAAAGTAACCTTGCATCATGTCAAAATTTCAAAAGAAATCTTTGAAATCAAAATCAAAAGCAAAATGGGAGAAGGAACCCCCCCAGATGAATTAATTCAAAAGGCCAGATAAAAATCTTCTCCAAAAATTCATGTTAGATTTTTGAAAAGTCTTATAAATGAGTGTGATCACATATCAAGTGATGTGGGACCCACCCCATGCTCATAGATTTTTCAAATATTCAAACAGTGCCTTGGAATTAATCAATTACCCCTATTTTGATTTAAAATTCAAATCATTTGAATTTTAAAAATGTTCAAATTTTAGGAGTGGCTAGTATATTATTTTATGAGGCCACATAAAAATTATGAGCATTTATTAAAATGTTTAGCTATTTTATTTAGCTAAACAGAACAAAGGTCAGAAAAGAAAACAGACAAGAAAAGAAAAAAGGGACTTACCTCGTTTTCGGCCCAACTAGTTCCCCAGCCGGCCCAGCCCAGCCTCTCCGCTTGTCGTCTTCCCCGGCCAGCACGCAGGGAGCTGCGTGGCGACCATGCCGTGGCCGCCGACGAGCCCCTGGCCACCTCCTGCTTCCTCCCTTCCACGTAATCGCGCCTGGAGACGCCCAGATCCTTCCCCGCTCCATTCCCCCTCTCCACGAACTACCTCCCCGTCTCCTTCGCCCGATTTCGTCGTCGTCCGAGGACTCGCCGGAACTCTCCACCGTGGAAGACGCGGCCAACGTGTGCTAGGGACCAGAAGAGCTTGTCCATCAGCTTCGCCACCGGCGACTACATCTCCCTGCAAGGAATCAAGATCCCGGAGCCCTTCTAGTCGTCGGAATCGTCACCGAGAGCTCGCCGGATCCGCTACTCGTCGCCGTTCAATACTCCGTCCACGTTCCCTCACCGGCTCCGTCGACTACTTCGTCGAGTTCCCTGTAGCCTGGTGAGCGTTTCCCCTCAAGCCACGGCTTCCTTCTCCTCCTCTAGCTCGAGCTGCCATGGACGCTGGAGTATCGAGCGGCCGTGCTCGTCGTCGACGAGGCTACGCTAAGCAATCAACCCCGTCACCTTGTCCATCGCATTCCCCGTGCTCCACTGCTCCGAACACACCAATCCCCGCCCCAAATGGCGCTCCGTAGCGAGTTTGGCCTCCAGCCAGTAGTACCGCCGCCGCAAAGCTCGACGCCGGCGTGCGTACAGAGCCTCCCAGGCTTCTCTTTCGGTCTCCATCGACGCGCGACACCGAGAGCTTCGTCTTAGTGGTCGAAGCGCGTGATTTGGACCACGGGAGCGCCCTCCCCGTGCAGCGCCGCCGCGTCTGTGACGCCGGCGTTTAGTCGCCGGCAGGCCCGCCGACGTGGCCTTGTTTAGGGCTTAACCCCACCGGGGTTAAGTGACCCTGGGTCACTGACCAGTGGGCCCAGTGGCTTAATTAAGCCACTGGATTAATTTAAACCAACGGATTAATTCAACCAGCCACTGACAGGTGGGACCCCCTTGTCAGCCCCCCCCCTGACGCCAGCTTGAAGTCAGCATGGCGCAATAATGAATTTCCAGAAAATCAAATTGAATTAAAGAAATTCAAGAAATTCCAGAAATTCCAGAAATTACCCCAAACTTTGGAAATTCATAGAAAATTCATATTAACTCCAAATTGGACAAATAATATATGAAAATGATCAGGAGAAAATAAGCTATCCAAAAATGCAACTTTTAACTATGTTTGAGTTGATTTTAATATGGGACCAGTAGCATGTGTCATTTGAATTATTTGGAATTAATTCAAATTCAAATCAAATGCTTTTGCAACTTGGACCATGGAATTATGCTATATTTCAACCAAACTTCAGAGGCATATCATACACATTTCCAAAAGGTTCAAATTGATCAAACCATGTCACATATAACTTGACTAAGTTTGAATTCAAATTGGAGTTTGAATTTGCAATTCAAATTGCAATATACTCCATTTAAATGGAATTTCTTCACACAACAAAGCATTTACATCAAGTTCCAACCTTTCATCATGTGATTGTGCATTGTTTTTACTTTGCTACTTTGCTTGTTGTTTGTCGAGTAGAGGTGGAACCGGAGTAGGAGGCTGCCCCCTTCCCTGAAGACCTAGAACCCGAACCTCGTCAGCAAGGCAAGCAAACCCCCATTGATCATGTCGATAAAATCCCACTTCCCTCTCATGTCTCGCTTATGCATTGTTTAGGATGATTACCATGATGCGTTTCTACCGCATAGATGAACCCATTCCTTTGCATGACCTATCATTTTTTCACAGTAGTAAGCAAACCACAATCCTAGCAAATGTTGGAGTTGTTTCATATCATGTGGCCCCTGCAATTGTTACTGCTTATTGCATGCTTAGAATGATACCATGATGATACTGTGATGTGAGTCGGGATGGTAGTGATCATGATGATGATGGTAGAAAAGTGTTGGTGAATCTACCCTAATACAAGGTGAACGATTAGAGGCTGTGTAGGAGTACACGGTGGGTTGTCTCGTTGAACACCGCCCTAAGTCCGAGTTCTTGTGTGGTGATCCAAGATGAAGAGTACAACCACACATTGGGCTCACTGACCCCTCTCAGCTTACTAACTCATCCCTTTCGATGTCCAGATGTCGCAATAGTTCGGAGTTCTAGTAGGTCTGTGGCCTGGCTGCTAAGTGAGGGAACGGCTCATCCGAGACCGGCTTATGCACCACGCACACATCACTTGGGTCCACTTCGGTAAACCGGCCAGGTTCACGATAGTGGTAACCAACCCAAGTAGGCGGCTTTCTCGGACTAGATCGGCTATGAGGTAACAGTTGTGGTGAGCATCCTCGCCGACACTTCTTGAACGGTGTCGAGTTCAAAGGCGGTAAATGATGATCATGTGTGTGTAGCGGTACACCCCTGCAGGGTTAACAAAACTATTCGAATAGCCGCGTCCGCGGTTATGGACTGCTTGGAAAGCTTAGCTTGATTATTAGATAACTTGAACTGGATACTTCTAAAACACACCAAGATAAGTGTGAGTGTTATGGCGTGCTTTCTCGTGGGAAGTCGACCAAGGCACCATAGTGGTGTAATTGGTTGGAGAAAGTAGTGGACTCTTGTACTCTTCTTACCTCAAGTATGGTACTCGTAGTTCAGAATTAGCCAAGTCAAAGCTGACACTTCTGCAAAGTGAACCCCACCTTCCTTTACCTTGATACATGTGCATGAGTAGTATAGCTCCTATGTAAGTCTTGCTGAGTACGACTTTGTACTCACGTTTGCTTAATCTATGTTTTAGATGAACCCACTGACCCCAAAGGTGGCTTCTTCATCGAGCTGGACGACTGAAGATCAAGCTAGTCTAGTCCCAGTCAGACGACTGGTTCCCTCGTGGAGGGCTTGTGTTTAAATAAGGCTTCTTAAGCCATTTGTTAAACTTGTCTGTACTCAGACATAATTTTCTTCCGCTTGTGTTGTAATGTTGGATCACATGTTTGTGATCTCTGTTTGCACTCTATAAGAGTTATCAATAAAATTGTATACTTTGTAGAGAATTGCAATGATACCTACTGTTCATACAAGGCATGTGTGCTGCGTGTATGTTTATAACATACATGTCTTTGTATGTGTTTTCGAGACCTTAGTTGTGATCTGGCTGGCGGTCTTTCATACACCAAGTGGCCCTTAGATGTGCGCATCTTGGGGCATCGCGATGCGATTGTTCGAGACTCCGTCTTGTGCGCACTTTGTGGTATGATCGAGCCCGCCCTAGACCCCGACTAAGTGATCGGGCTAGAGTAAGTCTATGTAAGAGTTATGAGATAGTCGATAGTATGGTTGAGGCGACTTGTCTTTGAATGTGGGAGTTCACCACCCATATCATTAGACTTGTGTGCGGACGATGAGGACCCATCTCAGTTGATCATCCGGTCTGGATGGGATGCCCCTCACGTACGATACTCTCCGAGAACGTTATGTGCTTGGCCTTGTATGCTTAGACAAGTGGGTACGGTTCTCGGCTCTCCATATGACTATGTCTTAACTGGACTTGCATACGCTAACCCCGGGTCCCGACAGACTTGGTATCAGAGCAGGACTGACTGTAGGACTAGCAGCCTTGGCTGAAGTCGAGTCTAGCTTGCTATAGTTATATAGTTACTCTGGGTATATAAGGGAACAACGTAAGGATTCTATTTTTCCCTTTACCCCCTTCGTTCTGAGTTCTGAGTCACCCTCATCTTATTCTACGGGAAGATAGGACTAGGCTCTCCTCTGTCTGATTAGAACATCTCGTTGTTTGCTTCCTTATAGCCATAGGAAAGTTGTGATCGGTTTGTTCGAATGGTTATGGTCCCTGATTTATTACATCGTATGTAAGTGCTGTTTTCCATGTTGTAAGAAACTGTCTTTTCTTACAATTGCATCCGTTATGCTGTCCGAGTCTTTCCAGGTTTATCTCATAATCTGATGCATTTGCAAACTCCTTCTTTCTGTTTCAGATGTCAGATCTTCCCCCTCGGCAGATTGTTCGTTTGACCAGGTGCCTCGGTGTGCGTGGCCATCCCGCCACGTTGATCGAGATGATGTCCTATGTGGGATATCGGTGGTACCCTGAGTACACGTTTGAGGATCAATTCCTTGACTTCAACCAGACCCAGTTCCACTGCATTGTCAGGATCTACCCGCACCACCTTGGAGTCACTCAGCCTATCCACTTTGGACATGGCATTGGCATGACTGAGAACATGGCTGTGCAGGATAATGCATATTCATGTATTACACTACTGAGAGAGGAGCACACTATGCTGAGAGAGACCTCATTCCGCTATATCCCTGCTGCACTTCCAGGAGAAGAGGGATATTACACCGGACTCTACTCAGATCACTCTGCAGAAGATCCAGCATTTCAGATGCCTGCTAGGTTTGCTAGTGATCGAGATCGTGATGCACGCGCTCTCCATTTCGAGCTTCACGCCACTCGTGTTCGTCTGTATCGAGCACTGACCCTTTTGGCACCCTTCGTGAGCGTTGGATCAGTCGAGTATGATGCTATCTACCCTGTGAGGACTCAGATGCCTTCTCGAGTTGCATGGCCCGAGATTGGAGGCATTTTTCCACCCCGTGGTCCTTTGCTTCCACCCTACGCTGGACCTAGGCCCCATCCTTGCCCAAATGGATATCAGGGTCCACAGGCCTCCGTGTTTTCCGATGGTCACCTTCAGCTACCGGGATACGCGGGTAACTTTTATGAGGACTACTATGGAGATGGAGATGAGTGAGACCGCTTGTGGTCTTACTTAGTGAGGATGTAGTAGTATCTTAGTGTATTGCACGCAAGGTGTCTAAGTTCCAGAGGCTTAGATAAATAATGTATAGGAAGTCAGAGTGCCTCTGAAGGATGTATCATATTCATCACGTTTGTATTGGCTTGGTGCTTGTACTAAAACGATGTATGGGTTGTATGACAACTTGTGAATATATGGCTTGTATGCTTTATCACCATGTTGTCAAGATGATTACTTCCTTTGCTCCGTAATCCTTCCAGTACTTCAATACCTTGTTTAGACTCTCCCAATCAACTCTGTTTGACTTGGTTTTTCACCTTCAGGATGTCTCAAGGAACCCGTGGCCAGGTTGGTCGTAACCAAGGTCGTGGGAATGACCAGGAGGAAGGCAACCTTCCACCCCCACCCACGATGGCTCAGGTTCTGATGGAGGTCGAGAGGAACCGCCGAGACTCTCACCATCTATTGGAAGTCATTGCTCGCAACACCACTCAGCAGCGCAACAAGTTGGTGTCCCTGAACGACTTCATCCGACTTCATCCCCCGGTTTTCAGTTACTCCACCGAGCCCCTTGACGCCGATGACTGGCTTCGCAGCATCGAGAGGAAGCTCCAAGCAGGCCATGTTGCAGATGGCGACAAGGTCAGCTATACCACCTATCACCTCGAAGGTGCAGCTAGCTCTTGGTGGGAGAACTTTCTGAACATGCGTCCCGTTGGACCGCCTACATCTTGGGAGGAATTCTGCACGTCCTTCCGCGAGCACCACATTCCCAAAGGTCTCATGGACCGCAAGCGTGAGGAGTTCTGCAACCTCACCCAAGGCAGAAGGACCGTTGACGAGTTTAGTCGTGAGTTCAACCGACTTGCTCGTTATGCAACTGAAGAAGTCTCCACCGACGCAAAGAAGCAAGAGAGGTTCCGTCGTGGCCTCACCACTGGACTCCGTCGTGAGCTCAATCTTCATGACTTTGCCACATTCCAGGTCCTTGTCAACAAGGCCATCAAGGCAGAGGATATGAACACCCCCAACGATTTCCGCAAACACCCTAGAGACGACAGTTCATCCAGTTCTGGCTCCCAGAAGCGCAAGATCTGGATCCCAAACAGTATGTTCCGCCAGAACAACCCACCGAGGCCATCCTATGTGGCGCCTCGTCCACCAACCCAGTTCCACCCAGCTCCACCAAACAACCCAGCTCCACGCACTGTTTTCGGAGCCTGTTACAAGTGTGGCCAGGCAGGCCACTATTCTCGTGAGTGTCCCCAGAACCAGATCCAGCATCAGAATGCTCCACCCCGTTGCGGAGGCAACAACAACAATGGTCGTGGCAAGCCACCCCAGAAGGTCTACACCGCAAAACCCGCTCCTCCCGCCACTCGTAGACGTGTGAACCAGATCGCCGCCGAAGAGACTGACGACACCACTGATGTCATTCTTGGTACGCTCCCAGTCAATTATGTTCCTACTTCCGTTCTTTTCGACCCAGGAGCATCTCATTCATTCATGTCGGAAAGTTATGCACTTCGTCATGAGTTATCTTTTGTTGAATTTTCCACCCCAATGATTATTCAAACTCCAGGGTCAAGATGGAAAGCTAATAGAGTAAGCCATGGTAATCAGATTGCAATTGAGGGTTTAGTATTCCTTGCTTCACTCATAGCCCTCAAGTCTTCAGACATTGATGTCATCCTTGGCATGGATTGGCTATCAAGACAGAATGCCTACCTGGATTGCAAAGGAAAATCCGTGAAACTCACCCACCCTTCAGGAAAAACAGTCAACTATACCTCACCCAGAACGAGAACCCAAGTGCATTCTTTGAATGTACTTCCCCTTTCAGAACTTGAAGATATTCCGGTGGTTCGTGACTTCCCGGATGTCTTTCCTGAAGAGCTGCCGGGCATGCCACCCGACAGATGTGTAGAGTTTATAGTAGATCTTGCCCCAGGAACCGCACCAATTTCTAGACGCCCATACAAAATGGCCCCACGTGAGTTAGCTGAGCTTAAAACCCAACTGGAATCTTTGTTGGAAAAAGGCTTCATCCGCCCTAGCTCATCGCCATGGGGTTGCCCCGTTCTGTTCGTAAAGAAGAAAGATGGAACAGAAAGGATGTGCGTAGACTATCGCCCGCTAAATTTAGCGACGACAAAGAACAAATACCCATTGCCCAGGATCAATGATCTTTATGATCAACTTGCAGGATCCTCTGTCTTCTCCAAGATGGATTTGAGATTAGGTTATCATCAAATCAAAATCCGAAACGAGGACATTCCCAAAACGGCTTTTACTACTCGTTATGGTCTTTACGAGTACACGTTCATGTCCTTTCGTTTAACCAATGCCCCCGCCACTTTCTCACGCATGATGAATTCGATCTTCATGGAGTACTTAGATAAATTTGTTGTGGTTTATCTCGATGATATTCTCATCTACTCGAAGAACGAAGAAGAACATGCCGAACACTTAAGGCTGGTATTGATGAAACTTAGAGAGCATCGCCTGTATGCTAAATTCTCCAAGTGTGAATTCTGGCTACCAGAAGTGACCTACTTAGGCCACGTGATTTCTGCAAAAGGCATTGCTGTGAATCCCGAGAGACTTCAGGCCGTCCTTGACTGGACTCCACCTGAATCGGTTAAGCAAGTTAGGAGTTTTCTTGGCCTAGCCAGCTATTGCCGTCGCTTCGTCGAGAACTTTTCTATAGTTGCAAAGCCTCTAACGGAACTCCTCAAGAAAGATAAGAAATTCCTATGGACTTCCAAGTTCGAGGAAAGCTTTCAAGAGCTAAATAGAAGATTGACTTCTGCACCCGTACTTGCACCTCCAGACACCAAAAAGGATTTCGAGATCTTTTGTGACACATCACGGCAAGGGTTAGGATGCATACTTCTGCAAGATCGACATGTGGTAGCTTATGCTTCACGCCAGTTGCGGCCACATGAAGAGAACTATCCTACCCATGACCTTGAACTCGCTGCCGTAGTTCATGCCCTAATAACTTGGCGACATTACCTCCTTGGTAATCGTTGTGAGATTTATTCCGACCACCAAAGCCTCAAATATATCTTCACCCAACCAGATCTTAATCTCAGGCAAAGACGCTGGATTGAGTTGATAAAAGATTACGACGTAGTAATTTCTTACACCCCAGGAAAAGCCAATGTCATGGCTGATGCACTAAGTCGTAAGTCGTATTGTAACAACTTCATGTTACAACAGTATCAACCACTTCTTCATGAGGACTTTCGCAAGCTCAATCTTGAGGTTGTTCCTCATGGCTATCTTTCTACCTTGGTGGCGAAACCAACTCTTGAGAATCAAATCATAGTTGCCCAAAGGCGCGCACGAGGTGTTCGTCGGATCAAGGAGAACATTGCTAGCGGATTGCTAAATGTTTCTCCACATATAGCAAAGGAACGGTATTCTTTGGAAATAGTTTGGTAGTACCTAAGAATAGGGAACTAAGGCAAATCATCCTCAAGGAAGCCCATGACACACCCCTCTCGATTCATCCCGGTAGCACAAAAGATCTACGCCAGAGATTTTGGTGGACTAGGATGAAGAGAGACATTGCTCAATTTGTTGCCGAATGTGATGTTTGTCGTCGCATTAAGACAGAACATCAAAGACCTACTGGTACACTTCAACCTTTGTCTATTCCCGAGTGGAAATGGGACAAAGTCGGTATGGATTTCATCACCGGCTTTCCAAAAACCCAGAAAGGAAACAATGCCATATTCGTTGTCATAGATAGGCTTTCCAAAGTTGCTCACTTCCTTCCGGTTCGCGAGTCTATAACTGCTAGCTAGTTAGCGGACTTGTACATCTCTAGAATTGTATCCCTTCATGGTGTTCCTTTGGAAATCAATTCTGATCGCGGTAGCCTTTTCACCTCTAGATTTTGGGGAAGCTTTCAGAAGGCTATGGGAACTCATCTCTCCTTTAGTACGGCTTTCCATCCTCAGTCTAGCGGTCAAGTCGAAAGGGTTAACCAAATTCTCGAAGACATGCTCAGAGCTTGTGTTATCTCATTCGGAAAGAATTGGGAGCAGTCTCTTCCATTTGCCGAATTTTCTTATAACAATAGTTTTCAATCTAGTCTGAACATGGCTCCTTTTGAACTCCTTTATGGACGACGATGTCGAACACCACTGAACTGGTCAGAAACCGGTGAAAGACAATTCTTTGGACCGGTTATGATCAAAGAAGCAGAAGAGCAAGTTCGCATTGTTCGTGATCAATTGAAAGCAGCCCAGTCTCGTCAGAAAAGCTACTATGATCGTCATCATAGGCAAGAGAGCTACAATCTGGATGAGAAGGCTTACCTTCGGGTTACTCCTCTAAAGGGAACCCAACATTTCGGTATCAAAGGCAAGTTGGCCCCACGTTACATCAGACCTTTCCGCATTATTTCTAAATGTGGAGAAATTGCCTACCAACTTGAACTACCCCCGCACCTTTCCCGAGTACATGATGTATTCCATGTGTCCCAACTCAGGCGTTTCTTCAAGGACCCCATCCGCGAAGTCGACCATGAAACGCTTGATCTCCAAGATGACCTTTCTTATCGAGAATACCCCGTTCGTATTCTTGATTCCGCAGAGCGTGTCACTCGTCGTCAGATGATTAGGTTTCTGAAAGTGCAATGGTCACACCACTCTGAGAAAGAAGCTACGTGGGAAAGAGAAGACCGTCTCAGTGCCGAGTATCCCACCTTCCTCCCGCAGACTTCTGAATCTCGGGACGAGATTCTGTTGAGTGGGGGCAAGTTGTCAGAACCCTCTGTTAGGTAATGTGCTAGGATCAAAGTAACCTTGCATCATGTCAAAATTTCAAAAGAAATCTTTGAAATCAAAATCAAAAGCAAAATGGGAGAAGGAACCCCCCCTAGATGAATTAATTCAAAAGGCCAGATAAAAATCTTCTCCAAAAATTCATGTTAGATTTTTGAAAAGTCTTATAAATGAGTGTGATCACATATCAAGTGATGTGGGACCCACCCCATGCTCATAGATTTTTCAAATATTCAAAAAGTGCCTTGGAATTAATCAATTACCCCTATTTTGATTTAATATTCAAATCATTTGAATTTTAAAAATGTTCAAAATTTAGGAGTGGCTAGTATATTGTTTTATGAGGCCACATAAAAATTATGAGCATTTATTAAAATGTTTAGATATTTTATTTAGCTAAACAGAACAAAGGTCAGAAAAGAAAACAGACAAGAAAAGAAAAAAGGGACTTACCTCGTTTTCGGCCCAACTAGTTCCCCAGCCGGCCCAGCCCAGCCTCTCCGCCTGTCGTCTTCCCCGGCCAGCACGCAGGGAGCTGCGTGGCGACCATGCCGTGGCCGCCAACGAGCCCCTGGCCACCTCCTGCTTCCTCCCTTCCACGTAATCGCGCCTGGAGACGCCCAGAGCCTTCCCCGCTCCATTCCCCCTCTCCACGAACTCCCTCCCCGTCTCCTTCGCCCGATTTCGTCGTCGTCCGAGGACTCGCCGGAACTCGCCACCGTGGAAGACGCGGCCAACGTGTGCTAGGGACCAGAAGAGCTTGTCCATCAGCTTCGCCACCGTCGACTACGTCTCCCTGCAAGGAATCAAGATCCCGGAGCCCTTCTAGTCGTCGGAATCGTCACCGAGAGCTCCCCGGATCCGCTGCTCGTCGTCGTTCAATACTCCGTCCACGTTCCCTCACCGGCTCCGTCGACTACTTCGCCGAGTTCCCTGTAGCCTGGTGAGCGTTTCCCCTCAAGCCACGGCTTCCTTCTCCTCCTCTAGCTCGAGCTGCCATGGACGCCGGAGTATCGAGCCGCCGTGCTCGTCGTCGACGAGGCTACGCTAAGCAATCAACCCCGTCACCTTGTCCATCGCATTCCCCGTGCTCCACTGCTCCGAACACACCCATCCCCTCCCCAAATGGCGCTCCGTAGCGAGTTCGGCCTACAGCCAGTAGCACCGCCGCCGCAAAGCTCGACGCCGGCGTGCGTACAGAGCCTCCCAGGCTTCCCTTTCGGTCTCCATCGACGCGCGACACCGAGAGCTTCGTCTCAGTTGTCGGAGCGCGCGATTTGTGACGCCGACGTTTAGCCGCCGGCAGGCCCGCCGACGTGGCCTTGTTTAGGGCTTAACCCCACCTGGGTTAAATGACCCTGGGTCACTGACCAGTGGGCCCAGTGGCTTAATTAAGCCACTGGATTAATTTAAACCAGCGGATTAATTCAACTAGCCACTGACAGGTGGGACCACCTTGTCAGCCCCCCCTGACGCCAGCTTGAAGTCAGCATGACGCAATAATGAATTTCCAGAAAATCAAATTGAATTAAAGAAATTCAAGAAATTCCAGAAATTCCAGAAATTACCCCAAACTTTGGAAATTCATAGAAAATTCATATTAACTCCAAATTGGACAAATAATATATGAAAAATGATCAGGAGAAAATAAGCTATCCAAAAATGCAACTTTCAACTATGTTTGAGTTGATTTTAAAATGGGACCAGTAGCATATGTCATTTGAATTATTTGGAATTAATTCAAATTCAAATCAAATGCTTTTGCAACTTGGACCATGGAATTATGCTATATTTCAACCACACTTCAGAGGCATATCGTACACATTTCCAAAAGGTTCAAATTGATCAAACCATGTCACATATAACTTGACTAAGTTAAAATTCAAATTGGAGTTTGAATTTGCAATTCAAATTGCAATATACTCCATTTAAATGGAATTGCTTCACACAACAAAGCATTTACATCAAGTTCCAACCTTTCATCATGTGATTGTGCATTGTTTTTAATTTGCTACTTTGCTTGTTGTTTGTCGAGTAGAGGTGGAACCGGAGCAGGAGGCTGCCCCCATCGCTGAAGACCCAGAACCCGAACCTCGTCAGCAAGGCAAGCAAACCCCCATTGATCATGTCGATAAAATCTCACTTCCCTCTCATGTCTCTCTTATGCATTGTTTAGGATGATTACCATGATGCGTTTCTACCGCATAGATGAACCCATTCCTTTGCATGACCTATCATTTTGTCACAGTAGTAAGCAAACCACAATCCTAACAAATGTCGGAGTTGTTTGATATCATGTGGCCCCTGCAATTGTTACTGCTTATTACATGCTTAGAATGATACCATGATGATACTGTGATGTGAGTCGGGATGGTAGTGATCATGATGATGATGGTAGAAAAGTGTTGGTGAATCTACCCTAATACAAGGTGAACGATGAGAGGCTGTGTAGGAGTACACGGTGGGTTGTCTCGTTGAACACCGCCCTAAGTCTGAGTTCTTGTGTGGTGATCCAAGATGAAGAGTACAACCACACATTGGGCTCACTGACCCCTCTCAGCTTACTAACTCATCCCTTTCGATGTCCAGATGTCGCAATAGTTCGGAGTTCTGGTAGGTCTGTGGCCTGGCTGCTAAGTGAGAGAACGGCTCATCCGAGACCGTCTTATGCACCACGCACACATCACTTGGGTCCACTTCGGTAAACCGGCCGGGTTCACGATAGTGGTAACCAACCCAAGTAGGCGGCTTTCTCGGACTAGATCGGCTATGAGGTAACAGTTGTGGTGAGCATCCTCGCCGACACTTCTTGAATGGTGTCGAGTTCAAAGGCGGTAAATGATGATCATGTGTGTGTAGCGGTACACCCCTGCGGGGTTAACAAAACTATTCGAATAGCCGCGTCCGCGGTTATGGACTGCTTGGAAAGCTTAGCTTGATTATTAGATAACTTGACCTGGATACTTCTAAAACACACCAAGATAAGTGTGAGTGCTATGGCGTTCTTTCTCGTGGGAAGTCGAGGAAGGCACCATAGTGGTGTAATTGGTTGGAGAAAGTAGTGGACTCGTGTACGCTTCTTACCTCATGTCTGGTACTCGTAGTTCAGAATTAGCCAAGTCAAAGCTGGCACTTCTGCAAAGTGAACCCCACCTTCCTTTACCTTGATACATGTGCATGAGTAGTATAGCTCCTATGTAAGTCTTGCTGAGTACGACTTTGTACTCACGTTTGCTTAATCTATGTTTTAGATGAACCCACTGACCCGAAGGTGGCTTCTTCATCGAGCTGGACGACTGAAGATCAAGCTAGTCTAGTCCCAGTCAGACGACTGGTTCCCTCGTGGAGGGCTTGTGTTTAAATAAGACTTCTTAAGCCATTTGTTAAACTTGTCTGTACTCAGACATAATTTGCTTCCGCTTGTGTTGTAATGTTGGATCACATGTTTGTGATCTCTGTCTGCACTCTATAAGAGTTATCAATAAAATTGTATACTTTGTAGAGAATTGCAATGATACCTACTGTTCATACAAGGCATGTGTGCTGCGTGTATGTTTATAACATACATGTCTTTGTATGGGTTTTCGAGACCTTAGTTGTGATCTGGCTGGCGGTCTTTCATACACCAAGTGGCCCTTAGATGTGCGCAGCTTGGGGCATCGCGATGCGATTGTTCGAGACTCCGTCTCGTGCACACTTTGTGGTATGATCGAGCCCGCCCTAGAACCCGACTAAGTGATCGGGCTAGAGTAAGTCTATGTAAGAGTTATGAGATAGTCGATAGTATGGTTGAGGCGACTTGTCTTTGAATATGGGAGTACACCACCCATATCATTAGACTTGTGTGCGGACGATGAGGACCCATCTCAGTTGATCATCCGGTCTGGATGGGATGCCCCTCACGTACGATGCTCTCCGAGAACGTTCTGTGCTTGGCCTTGTCTGCTTAGACAAGTGGGTACGGTTCTCGGCTCTCCATATGACTATGTCTTAACTGGACTTGCATACGCTAACCCCGGGTCTCGACATGGGAGTAAACATATAATAGATTCTAACACGGGGCAGGGCACACAGAAAATCAATGATCATCTAGGCAAATATCAAACAATAGGCATGTATCCAGTAGGTAGTTGTGCGTGCTTGCCATAAGAACTTGCACAACATCTTTTGTCCTACCATCCCGCTACGAACGGGGCCAAAAGGAACTTATGGAGATTAAGGCGCTCCTGTCAAAGAGCACCGGAACAAAGCAATAAACTCAATGGATACATGGAATCCTCAAATCATGGACCATCCCCTTTGGTGTCTCAAGCTGTCACCTTTGGGATCGCCGGTTCCGGACCATAATAGGTGCATACAAATCATAGATAGGATCTAGAACACAAATATATTCATGAAAACACATAGGGTTCAGATCTGAAAACATGGCACTCGGGCCCAAAGTGACAAGCATTAAGAACAAAAAGTTGTAGCAAAGAAGATAAACACCAATCTAGATGATAAGCAACATGCCCCCTACAATCTGACGAACTATTACATGATTAAACTCATCCAATCCCTACCATCCCCTTTGCCTACAGCAGGGAATTACTCACACATGTGAAGAGAAGTCATGGAGGATGGATGGAGTGGTGATGGTGATGACGATGGCGACGATCTCCCCTCTCCGGAGGCCAAATCAGCCTCCAGATTAGCCCTCCCAAAGAAGAACAGAGGGTGGCGGCGGCTCCGCGACGGAAATTTGGAAAACGACTCTTCTTCTGGGGTTTTCTCGTCACGGGGATAAATAGGAGCCTCGATAGGGCACCAGAGGACGGGGAGCAGCCAAGGCAGCCAGAGGGCGCGGCCCCAGGGCTCCCCTCTGGTCCCACTTCTGGCTCCTGGCTCCATCGGGTGCGTGAATTTTCTGGTATTTTTCTGGGAATTTTCTGGGATGTCTAAAAATCCATTTTCCTGCACACAATAAAACCATACAGGCAGCTCTGCTGAAAACATCGTTAGTCCAGGTTAGTTTCGTCCAAATCATGCAAGAATGAGGGAAAAACAATAGCAAAAGTGTTTGGAAAAGTAGATACGTTTGAGACGTATCAACTCCCCCAAGCTTAGCATATTGCTTGTCCTCAAGCAATTCAGTTCAATGAACTGGACGCGACAAAGAAAACTTTGACAAAATCTTTTGCTTCATTAGATGTATATAAGCATGTACTACGAAAAGAGTTTAGCAAGTAATGAAACAATGTTATAAGGAAAATGCACGAAGCAATTCTTCTTTCATGTGATCAATCACAAACAACTAAAAGTAAATAATAAGCTGCTGAAAATCAAGACAGGATCACAATATACATAGATTGAACATGCTTGAGTGGCATTTCGCTAGCCTCCATGAGTGAAGCAAAAAATAAATGCAGAAACTCCTCCGGAGTTTTAAAGGTGACTAGAACTTAGTATTTCAAACTAGCAATAACACAAGCATGCAGAAGACAATGTAATACTTTGGGACAATGCATGTTCCACTAAGAATGACAATTATGCTCTCATAGTTGGTGCTTTGAAGAAAGAAGGGGAGACTCTCGAACCGTGGCTTTTGATGGCAAGGAGTAAAACCCGTGAAAGGAAGCAAAGACTAAACATGTGCCAGAGCTCTTGGTTTTGAAAACAGAGATTTTTTTTTTTGAGAAGTGCAACTTTCCAGTCAACGGTGAACGGTAAAGGTCTCTCAATATCTCCCATGCCAACCATATATAATGCCTTTTGCTTACACATATTCCCTTATCCATGATTCCTTCGATGGTCCCTGGAACCTTTTATTTTTCCTCAAGGATGGAAGGAGGGTATCGTTCCACCTATCATAAGCAGCGTTTGGTCCATTTCACTCCATCATCAAGTATGGGGGAGGTGTAATTCTCATATATTTTTTTCTTTTTCTGTTTTGACTAGTTAAAACTTCCGTCAAAATATTTTTGGCATGAAAGATACTGATTTCCCCTCACCGGACCATGAGCTTGTATGGTTACAAAAGGGAAACTTTTGAATAAATTTCGAGATGGCACAAGAAAGTCTAAGTTAGGAGTGGCCGGTAAATACCACATATAGGTAGGTATGGTGTACTCAAATGGAACAACTGGGTTTGAAAAAGAAGTTTGGAAGCACAAGCAGAATTCCGCTTGGTGCGAGCGAAGGCTAGCAAAAGACTAGGAAGCGACCAACTAGAGAACAATAATTGTCATAATCATGCAGAGCGACAAAGCAACATTGAATCGGGCATGAAAGTGATATAACTATTCTGAAACAAAAAGATCATCAAGGCAAAAATAGACTTTCTAGTCATAAGCATGTGTAAACATGTGCCAAGTCAATCCAAAATTTCTCCGAAGGGAAATAGCACTTCAGTATGCCACACCATGAACAATGCAATGCATGTAAATCATTTCAACAACACATTATGTACTCTAGCTATTTCAGACTAGCCACAAGGAAAGCATGAACACTGGGAAAGCATTGTAAACATAGCACTAAGTCGCTACAAGCTGGTCTCTAGATCATAAGTACAGGCATATGTACAAAAGTAGAAACAAGAAGAGTTCATACCGGTTTTCCTTGTTGCGTCCCTTCCGTCGATCTTCGTCATTACTGCCTGGTCACTTGCACGATCGAACGTAGGAAATATAATCAAATGCCATCACGGACTTGAGCTGAACTCTGAAAACAAAGCAAACTAAAGAGAGAAAGAAAATCTTTTTGTTGTTTTTGAAAAGTAAGAAAGAAAGAAGAACGGGCAAAAGCTTCGAAAAGATCAAAGCGAATAAAATGGATAAGTGAGAAGGGCCCGTACTCCCCCAAGCTTAGGATTTTGGCCTAAGTTGGTAGTAGCTAATGTCCCCAGGAGCCTCCTGCTCCAGGGTAGTACGGGTGAGTCCAAGGGTCGTATGAGGCTTCTGGTGCGTACACCGAAGTCCTCGGATCCTCCCACGAAGAAGGATCTGCGCTCCAAGCAAAGGAAGACCCTTCACCAAACTGGGTGACGGTCTCTCCCTGGAAAGGTGGGAACTCACCATGCTCCTCCTCGTCGGGCACAACCCCCTCCATGGGGTCATGAAACTGACGCTGGACCACGAACTCATCGAACTGGGTAGCATTAAAGGACCATCCGTTCCTGCGAGAAAAATCAAACAAAAGAGGTGCAGGTAGATGGATCTTGCGTTCCGTGGTAGCTTCAAAACGCAAGATATAATCAAGGTTACCAAACTCGGAAGTCATGGTAAAAAACTTATGCCTTTTCATAGCAGCAAGATCAAAACTTAAATAAGTAAAAGGCTTATCATCGGGGTGTGGGGTGCCATTAAGAGACTCTAGGATGAGTGTGGCGTAAACGCCACCAAATAAGTCTCCCTTGTTACCGTTCATAGCAAGGCGTCGAGCAATTAAGGCACCCACATTATAATCAAACCTCCCTGAAAGGGCGGTTGCCAGGATAGCAATATCTGGCGCAGATATTTTTCTCGTGTTATCACGAGCTAACAGCCCTCTAGCAATATAATACGCAAAATACCTGAGGTGTGGAAATAAGATGCTGGAGATCTTTGACCGATGAATATCCCTTGTATCCATGCTACAGAGAGAGTTGAAGACGGTCCTCAGCTCGGAGGGCTGAGAGCTCATCTTCGCCGTCAGTCCCACGTTCGGCACACCTATTATTTCACAAAACTTTTCCAAAGGCATGGTCAAAAGATCATTGTAAATTTTAAACTCAATAGAACTAGCATCAAGGTTATATCTAAAACTGTTAATAAAACAGGAGGTGAGTTTTTGATACTGAGTAACACGGCACGTTGCGAGCCGCGTCAAACCTGCATTAGCACAAAGATTATAGAACTCCTCCCTAATTTCTGCAGCTTCAAGGAATTCATCGCACGGGAAAGTCATTTCACGTGCTTGATTTGTGTCCTCCAACAACTCTAAGGGCACATGATCTTCGTTGTAGCTCACCCTGGCAGTCGAGGATGAAGTTGCAGCTCTTGTAACTCGGTCGGAGCGCTCGGGCCTCTTCTTCCCAAGCCACCCCTTTGCTCTCCATAGCAAACTCATTTCTGAAATTTTTGACAAATTACAAAAACAAGGATTTAGACCAAGTGAGTTAAGGAAAACTACTCAACTCACTTACCTAAGGGATAAAC
Source organism: Bromus sterilis (assembly GCA_950022295.1). Taxonomy (NCBI): domain Eukaryota; kingdom Viridiplantae; phylum Streptophyta; class Magnoliopsida; order Poales; family Poaceae; genus Bromus; species Bromus sterilis. The sequence goes on along the minus strand of OX465596.1, from coordinate 261,451,196 downwards.
TTGCACCAAAACTTGGAAAATAAAATTCTACACATGCATGCAAGCTCATATAAACAGCACCAAGAGCTAATAAATACTCACAAATGAAGCCACCAATCAAAAATCTAATTGGAGGGGTGAAGAAGTTACATACCAGGGAGTATTTTCTCAAAAATTCAGCTCGAATAGTGTGCTGTAGAGAGATATCGAAAATCGCCTCCAAGAACAGCAAGAACGCAAGAACAAAGTGCAGAACTCGTGTTTTTGGAGAGAGAGGAAGAAGGAGGAAGAAGACATACCTGGAAGTGGGGCCTGTGGGCCCCAGGCGCCCTGTGGGCGCGACCAGGGGGCAGGCCGCGCCAGCTGGCCGCCTGGGCTGCTGGTGGCCACCCCTGGTCAGCCCCAGGTGCCTCTGGGTCACTCGCGGCATGGAATTTTTTTTTCTGGAATTTTTCTGAAAACTTCACTGTTGAAAATTTCTCGGAGTTCAAAAAGCTGCAAAACTTTCTGAAAACTTAAAGCGATGATTAGTATTGTGAAGCTTTAAAAACATAAAAACTTGGTACAGCAAAGAGAACGAAATCTAAAGCAAATGAAAACATAACAAGCTTGACTTTTTACCTAAATAAAACAAGTTTCACTAGTAAGGTTGATCAAGTCTTACCAACAAACTGGCGATATGTTGAACAAGAAGTCTCCCCTCTTATGAAGTGATCATTGCACCTTTACTTTGATGGACATTGTCCCCACCATAATGGTTTTGTATTTGTGGTGCACATGTAGTGGACAGTTCCATTCTCCAATCTTCACGGTCTCGATATTCTCTATAGAGTGAAGGCCATGCCTCTTGTCGATCTTCTTTGGAAAATAAACCGTGTGTTCTTTATCATCGACGTTGAAGGTGACCTTTCCTTTGTTGCAATCAATGATAGCACCTGCGGTGTTAAGAAAAGGTCTACCAAGAATAATGGACATGCTCCCATCCTCGGGCATGTCAAGCACAACAAAATCTATAAGGATCAAACAGTTAGCAACTTCAACAGGTACATCCTCACAAATACCTATTGGGATAGTTGTTGATTTGTCAGCCATCTGAAGGGAGATATCTGTAGGGATTAGTTTCTCTAAACAAAGCCTTTTGTAAATAGAGAAAGGCATAACACTCACTCCTGCACCAAGATCACATAAAGCAGTTCTGACGTAATTATTCTTTATGGAGCACGGAATAGTGGGTATACCTGGATCACCGAGCTTCTTAGGAATCTTGCCACTGAAAGAGTAGTTACCAAGCATAGTAGATATTGCCTCATTAGGAACTTTTCTTTTATTAGTAACAATATCTTTCATATATTTTGAATAGGGAGGTAACTTAATAGCATCAGTCAAAGGAATTTGAAGAAAAAGAGGCTACATCCATTCAAAAATTTTATTATAATGCTCTTCTTCTTTGGATTTGAGGGACTTACCTGGAAAGGGCATGGGTTTCTATGTCCATGGTTCTCTTTCCTTCCCATGTCTTCTTGCGATGAAGTCTTCTTTAGAGTACCTCTTGCGTTTATCGGGTGCTTCTTCTTCTCTTACCTTGAGAGAATCATCCTTCTCTGCGTCCTTTTCTTCAGACTCGGCACCGTCTTCTGTTTCAACATCGGAGGTAGATATGCTGTTAGGATCAACAGCTAGCTTTTCACTTGTAATAGGATCATCGGGATTGTCAGCCTCCTTGTGTTTCTTCTTCTTTTTCTTCGGAGAGCTAACAGTCTCGTCTTCTTCTTGTACTTGAGAATCTTGCTCGATCCTCTTTGGATGCCCCTCAGGATAGAGTGGGTCCTGGGTGTGTGTTCCACCCCTAGTTTTAATTCCATAAGCTTGTATGTCCTGTTTGGCATTATTAGCAAGCAAATCTTTTTGCACATTTGAAATTTGTTCAAGCTGAGTTTGAACCATATGAAAATGCTTAATAAGACATTTAACATCATTAACTGTTCTTTCTAGAACATCACACAAACTTTTGATAGCAAGAGAATTATCATGCAGCTGACTTTGTAATCTCCTATTAAAATGGTCTTGCTTAACAATAAAATTATCAAGCTCATCTAAACATTGGTCGGGAGGCTTACCTTCAGGAATGTCACTTTCAGTAAAGTCTAATAAAGAGTGTACCTCTACCAAGGGAGGGTGAGTAGTAGGCTCACACAACTTCTCAATAGGCGGTAAATTCTTCACGTCTTCGGCTTTAATACCTTTCTCCTTTATAGACTTCTTTGCTTCTTGCATATCTTCGGGGTTCAGAACAAGCATGCCCCTCTTTTTCGGTGGTAGAAGTGGTTCAGGAACGTTCTAGTCTTCATAGTTTTTGCGATTTTGCACATTACGTCTTCTGCATCGTCCGACGTTCTTTCCCTGAAAACACAACTAGCACAACTATCCAGATAGGTTCTGGATTCGTCGGTTAAACCAGCATAAAATATATCAAGCAGTTCATTCTTGGGGATCCCATGTCCCGGCATAACCTTAAGTAAATCACAAAACCTCCCCCAAGCTTTAGGGAGGTACTCATCCTGCAATTTTTTAAAGTTATAGATTCTTTGCAAAGAAGCATGTTGCAGATGAGCCGGAAAATATTTATCACCAAAAAATTTGACTAATTCCTGAGGACTTTTAACAGAAACATAGGGTAGTGCGTCATACCATGATTTAGCGTCTTCCTTCAAAGAAAAAGGAAAAAGCTTGGCCACATAGAAGTTTCGTATCTTCTCATCAGTAGTGAATAGGTTGCTTAACTCAGCGAGTTTGGTCAAGTGTGCTATAGCATCATCATTTTCTCTGCCATAAAAGGGGTCAGCCTCGACTGTAGATATAAGTGAAAGATCAACAGAGAAATCATAATCGGGATCAGTGATGCATATAGGTGACGTGGAAAATTTAGGATCAGGGATAACTTTGTTCTTCATGGCGTGCCTCTCGAGCAACTCCTTAACAGCACCAGGGTCAGAGTCGACACACTCTCTGAGTTCCCTGCAAAAATCATCATCAAGAGTAACATAATCATCATCAAGGATTCTCTCCTTGAGTTCATCTAAGCTCGGGTAACCAAAGGTTTTGCAGGTAGGAATATAGGTAGCAGGGGTCTCGGTCTTGGATTTTTCTGCAGTCTTAGCAGTCTGAGTTTCAATATAGTGACCAAGAAAAGTAGCATCATCAAGAGTAGTGGAAGCATCATCAAAAGTATCGGAAATAGTAACAGACTCAATAGAAGCATCATGTAGTGGTGGTGAAGTAAACTTACTCATAACAGAAGGTGAATCAAGTAGCACTTGTGTTCAGAACAGTACCTTTTCTTGTACGGGATGGTAAGATCGGAACCTTGGGGTCTCCTTTCTTACCCATAGCGGATGATATGCAGCAGGCAGGATACTTCAGGTAGACTTGTATATATTTCTATACTCCCCGGCAACGGCGCCAGAAAACGATGCTTGATGCCCCACAGGCGTAAGGGATCGATATAGTCTTCGCGGGTAAGTTAACCCAATTTATTGATTCCACACACGGGGAGCCAAAGAGTATTTATAAGCTTTGAAAGTTGAGTTGTCAATTCAAACGCACCTGAAATATACTTGCTTGCAACAATAGATAAGTGGTAACGATAATATGATAGTGATAGTGGCAACAGCAAAAGTAACAACAAAAGTAACAACTAATGACCAGCAGGATTGAAAACACTTTAGGCTAGGGAGATGGATGGTCGGGCGCTGCATGGATGGGAGTAAACATATAATAGATTCTAACACGGGGCAAGGCACACAGAAAAGCAATGATCATCTAGGAAAATATGAAACAATAGGCATGTATCCCGTAGGTAGTTATGTGTGCTTGCAATAAGAACTTGCACAACATCTTTTGTCCTACCATCCCGCTACGAACGGGGCCAAAAGGAACTTATGGAGATTAAGGCGCTCCTGTCAAAGAGAACCGGAACAAAGCAATAAACTCAATGGATACATGGAATCCTCAAATCATGGACCATCCCCTTTGGTGTCCCAAGATGTCACCTTTGGGATCAATGATTTCGGACCATAATAGGTGCATACAACTCATAGATAGGATCTAGAACACAAATATATTCATGAAAACACATAGGGTTCGGATCTGAAAACATGGCACTAGGGCCCAAAGTGACAAGCATTAAGAACAACAAGTTGTAGCAAAGAAGATAAACACCAATCTAGATGATAGGCAACATGCCCCCAACAATCTAACGAACTATTACATGATTAAACTCATCCAATCCCTACCATCCCCTTTGCCTACAGTAGGGAATTACTCACACATGTGAAGAGAATTCATGGAGGATGGATGGAGTGGTGATGGTGATGACGATGGCGATGATCTCCCCTCTCCGGAGGCCAAATCAGCCTCTAGATTAGCCCTCCCGAAGAAGAACAGAGGGTGGCGGCGGCTCCGCGACGGAAACTGGGAAAACGACTCTTCTTCTGGGGTTTTCTCGTCACGGGGATAAATAGGAGCCTCGGTAGGCCACCAGAGGAGGGGGGAGCAGACCAGGCGGCTAGAGGGCGCGGCCCCACCCCTGGCCGCGCCAGGGGGGTGCCTGGGGCCCCCAGGGCTCCCCTCTGGTCCCACTTCTGGATCCTGGCTCCATCGGGTGCGTGGATTTTCTGGTATTTCTCTGGGAATTTTCTGGGATGTCTAAAAATCCATTTTCCTGCACACAATAAAAAAATACAGGTAGCTCTGCTGAAAACAGCGTTAGTCTAGGTTAGTTTCGTCCAAATCATGCAAGAATGAGGGCAAAACAATAGCAAAAGTGTTTGGAAAAGTAGATACGTTTGAGACGTATTAGCAACATTGAGGAAGAGTTGTATATGATGCAACCAGAGGGGTTTGTCGATCCAAGGAACGCTGGTAAGGTGTGCAAGCTTCAACGGTCCATCTATGGGTTGAAGCAAACATCTCGGAGCTGGAATGTTTGATTTGATGAGGTCATTAAAGCTTTTGGATTTGTCCAAAACGTCGAAGAGTTCTGCGTCTATAAGAAACTGAGTGGGAGCTCTGTAGCATTCCTTGTGTTATATGTAAATGACATATTACTAATAGGGAACGATAAGAAATTCTTAGAGGAAGTGAAGGAATATCTGAATGGACAATTTTCCATGAAGGACCTAGGTGAAGTTGCGTACATATTGGGCATTAAGATCTATAGAGATAGACCTAATCGACGGTTGGCCTTGAGTCAGAGCACTTATATTGACAAGATATTGAAAAGTTTCAGTATGTGTAACTCCAAGAGAGGCCTCTTGCTAGTTATAAAAGGTGTCAAATTAAGCGTGACTCAATGCCCAACCACAACAAAAGAGAAGGAGGAGATGTCCTCAAAGCCCTATGCCTCAGCCATAGGTTCTCTCATGTCTGCTATGTTATGTACCAGACCGGATTTAGCGCTGGCCATTAGTATGACTAATCGCTACCAGAGTAACCCGGGAATGGCTCACTTGACAGAAGTAAAGAACATCCTTAAGTACTTGAGAAGAACCAAGGATCTCTTTCTCCTTTATGGAGGAGTTGATGAGGAGCTCACCGTAAAGGGTTACGTTGAGGGAAGCCACGGCTCAGATCTAGATGACTCGAAATCCCAGACGGGATATGTTTTCATGTTGAACGGTGGCGCAATTAGCTGGAGGAGCGGCAAACAGTCAGTCATCTCCCAATCTACAATGGAGTCGGAGTATATCGCCCCTTGCGAAGCGTCTAACGACGCGCTATGGCTGAAGAAGTTCGTGATCGAGCTTGGCATCTTTCCCAGCTGCACTGACCCCGTGGGAATCTTCTGCGACAACACGGGTGCCATTGCTAACGCGAAGGAGCCAAGAACTCACTCTACAGCCAAACACATCCTCCGAAAGTTCCATGTGACGCGAGACTACGTTAGGGATGGACACACTAGGATTCACAAGATATATACGGATCTGAACGCAACAGACCCGATGACTAAACCTCTTCCACAGGGCAAGTTTGAAGAACACCAAGAGACCATTGGTGTTAGATACATACATGATGTAAACTAGTGTAATTTGTACTCTAGTGCAAGTGGGAGACTGTTGGATATGTGCCCTAGAGACAAATTAATAAATATATTTTTCAGATATCCATTTTGTTCATAATACGTTTTATACTGTGCTATAACTGTATTACTTGGAAATACTAATACAAGTGTAGTATAAAACATGGTTCGTAGTTTAACTCGGGTAAACTATCTCATTGGGCAATTGATTGATCAAGCTTTCCTGATCATGGCGACACTTAAGTCCATTGACAATGAGGTCATATCGTTAAGGGGAATGATGTGATGGACGTACACCCACCTAAAGTATTGCAATGTGATCGAGTCACATAGTTCAGCGTTGCTATGACTTTGTAACATATGGCTTAGTCCTTAGACCTTAACGATCATACGTAATTGTCATCTATGAGGAGACTTTGATTTGTATCCCACCGCCTGACTGAAATATGCTGGCTATAACGGTGAACTTTGGGTATTCCGAAATAGAAGGTTGATGAGTATGTTAATAGATCAGAGCGGGATTTGTCAGTCCTTGTGACAGGATAGGTACTCTTGGCCCACTCGGTGATATTGCATCAACACCTTGCAAGGACGTGAATAGGTCACAAGAGATGCAATGATCATGGACGAGAGAAGTTGTTTTTTGTGAACGAGATGTGAACACGGTATGTAAGATACCGATGATCAAACCTCAGACAAACAAAGTACTGCAGCACAAAGGGATTACGTCGTATCGTTAACGGTTCCCAAAAGAGATCGAAGTTCATTCGATGGAAGCGCATGGGCTGTCAAGGAATGTAACCAGGTCCAACTGACTAGTCATTGGTCCATGAGAAGAGTCTCGACCATGTCTGCTGTTTCCCGGACCGTTAGGGTGTTACACTTAAGGCAATCGATGCATAGGACAGTTACGGGATCAATCGGTGAAATAGGACGAATCACCGGAATAGTTCCGGAGGTGGATGGAATGGTTTCCGGACATTTTGAATATTTCAAAATAAAGTTTAATTGTTTTAATAATGTTTTATTATTTAATTATCTGAATTAAATATTTAAAACATATTAAATAAATTAAAAAAAATGGGAAAAGGCTAAATGGGCCCATGGGGCCCATTAAGGGAGGAGGGGGTCTCCCCCCTTGGGCTTGGCGCCAAGGGTGGGGCCCACCACCCCCCTTGGTCGGCGCACTCCCCCCCTTGGGAGTTTAGTCCCACATGGGGGAGGGGAGGAGGATGGCACCCCCCTTGGCCTATATAAGGAGGGGTAGACCCCCCCCTTTTTCCAACACACCAATATCTCCTTCTTCCTCCTTCTCCTTCCCGGAAGTGGACTCCCCTTGTTTGGAGTCTGCACCTGGATTGGAGTTCTCCACCATAAGGCAGGCCATCGTTCTGCTGGAGTCGGGATCCGTAGCCGTCTTTCTTCCGCTGCTCGCCTGGTTCGGGGCCCGGGAGGAACATCGATTGTACCGTACGTGTATAATCTCTTCGAGGCACTACACCTGTGGTTCTACTTCGTCGATGGAGGTTTACCGGGAGTCATCCTCGCCAGTGGTGGTCTTCTACACGACAGGGAGGTCGTAGTTCCGAGTCTACGCCAGCCACGTTCGCAAGAACGTTTCCTTCTTTCGGTCTTCAAAGGTATGAACACCGATTCCCTCCGTTACTTACATCGCCATAGCATAGATCTTGGGTTCGGGTGCCGTAGGTATGAAAAATTTGTGTTTTCTGCCCCGTATCCCAACACCTACCACCTCAAGGGTGCAGCTAGATCTTGGTGGGAGAACTTTCTGAACATGCGTCCAGCTGGACAGTTGACTTCGTGGAGTGAGTTCTGTGACGCTTTTCGCGAGTATCACATTCCTAAGGGACTCCTGGACCACAAGAGAGAGGAGTTCTGCAATCTCACCCAAGGAAGAAGGTCCGTTGAAGAGTTTAGTTGGGAGTTCGATCGTCTTGCCCGATATGCTCCCGAGGAGGTCTCCACCGACTCCAAGAAGCAAGAGAGGTTCCGCAAGAGACTCAATTCTGGACTTCGTCGCGAGTTGAATCTCCATGACTTCGCCACATTCCAGATCCTTGTCAACAAGGCCATCAAGGCGGAGGATATGATCACTCTCGAGGATTCCCGCAAGCACCCTAGAGATGATGGTTCATCCAGTTCAGGCCCTCAGAAGCGCAAGATCTGGATCCCCAATAGCATGTTCCGCCAGAACAACCCACCGAGGCCATGCTTTGTGGCGCCTCGTCCACCAACTCAGTTCCATCCAGCTCCACCTAACAACCCAGCTGCCCTCCCTATCTTCGGAGCTTGTTTCAAATGTGGCCAGCCTGGTCACTATTCTCGTTAGTGCCCCATAAATCAGAATGCTCCACCCCATGCCAAAGGGAACCCCAATGTTCGTGCCAAGCCACCCCCGAAGGTCTCCACCACCCAGCATCCTTCTTCTGCAAATCTTGGACGTGTGAACCAAATCTCAGCTGAGGAAACTGATGGTACTTCCGACGTCATTCTTGGTACGCTCCCAGTTAATTATGTTCCTACTTCCATTCTTTTCGATCCAAGAGCATCTTACTCATTCATGTCGGAGAGTTATGCACTTCGGCATGAGATATCCTTTGATGAAATGTTCACCCCAATGATTATTCAAACTCCTGGTTCCAAGTGGCAAACTAATAGAGTAAGCCATGGCAATGAAATTTCAATTGAGGGTTTAGTAATCCTTGCTTCACTCACAGCCCTCAAGTCTTCAGACATTGATGTCATCCTTGGTATGGATTGGTTATCAAGACAAAATGCTTTTCTTGACTGTAAAGCCAAGACAGTTAGACTTACCCATCCTTCAGGCCAGACAATAGATTACTCCTCACCAAGAACAAGAACCCAGATGCATTCTTGTGCTTCCCCTTCCCGACCTTGAAGATGTTCCGGTGGTTCGTGACTTCCCCGATGTCTTTCCTGAAGAGTTGCCGGGAATTCCACCCGAAAGATGTGTAGAGTTCATAGTGGATCTTATGCCAGGAACCGCACCAATTTCCAGACGCCCATACAAAATAGCCCCACGTGACTTAGCTGAGCTTAAAATCAAACTTGTAGCTTTGTTGGCAAAAGGCTTCATCCGCCCTAGCTCATCGCCATGGGGTTGCCCCGTTCTGTTCGTAACAAAGAAAGATGGAACAGAAAGTATGTGCGTAGACTATCGCCCACTAAATCTAGCGACGATAAAGAACAAGTACCCACTTCCCAGGATCAATGATCTTTATGATCAACTTGCTGGATCCTCTGTCAGAACCCTAATTTAGGTTTGTGTTTAACCTAGCTTGCATTTTTTGCATCATGAATATTTTGCAAAAAGAAAAAGAATTGCGGAAGCAGAAAAGCCCCAAAATAATTTTTAATAAAAGGCCAGACAAAAATCTTTATCCAAAAATTCTTTGAACTTTTTTAAAGTCTCATAAATGGGCATGATCACATTTCAAGTGAAGTGGGTCCCACTTCATGCTCTGTGATTATTCTAAAAGTCCAAAATCCCATTGGAAATTAAATATTTAATGTATTTGAAATTGAAATTATTTAAATATAATTTCAATAATTCTAAAACTTTGTGAGTGGACTTATATATGTCACACAAGCTCACATTAAAGTTTTTAGAATTTTATAAATTGGTTTGGTTTAGAAATCAAATAAAAAACAAATTGCAGAAAAGAATAAAAAGAGAAACCTGAAATAGAGAAGGAGACATACCTGGGCAAGGCCCACTTACTTGGCGCCTAGCCGAGGCCAAGCTAGCCCACCAGGGGCAGCAGGGTCATCCCCTACCCCTGGCCCCGGTGCTTCTCGCTGGAGCGCATGCGGTGGCCATGGCCGCCACCTCCTCCTTTGGCCAGCGCACAACCTTTCCCCCTCTTCCTGTTCGTCTCCCTCTCTCTCTCGTCTGTTCAGCGCAAGCCCGAGGACCTCACCTCGCCGCCGACGTGCGCCCACGTGGCCAACGGCCTCCTCTCGAGTCGTCGGGTTGTCCAGACGCTCCCGCGCCCTCGTCCCCGTCGAGCTGCTCCCCCAATCGAAGCCGAGGACAACTCCAGGTGACTCCCACATCAAATCCTCGCCGCCGGCCGCCGTTCACATCGAGCTCAAATTCGTCGCGCCCAGCTCCTCTCCGGCCTCCCCGAGTGCGCCAACGAGCTCCGGTGAGCTCCCAGCTCTGTTTTCCCCATACGTGCTTCTCCCCGTGCTCCCTGCGGCCTTTCTCCATGAACAGAGGCTCCGGTCGCCGCACCTTGTGACCTAGCCGTGGCCCGAGGCCTCCTCGTTGAGCCCCTCCTACTCTAGTGGATGTGCGTGGGCGAGAGGAGCACGCCCATACCCTTTTCCCCCTCTCTCGTGGCCCCTAGCTCTCTCCGGCGTGAGCTCCAGCCGACATCAGTGACTTCGGCGAGCTCCTCCATTAGCGCCCCTAACCAAAGCACTAACACCCCTAACCCCTCTCACTGACACTGGGCCCAGGGCCCTTAATTAATTAGTGTTTAATTTAAACATAAACCTAAACTAACCCCTTCCACTGACAGCCAGGACCCACTGGTCAGCCCCCCCCACGTCATGCTGACGTGGTGCTGACGCAGTAAATCCAAACTAATTTAATTAATACAGAAATTACAGAAAATAAGCAAAACTTCAAATATTAATATCTTTGAAACTATAATTCCAAATGAAAAAAATTATATATGAAAAATGATTGATGCCACTGGCGCATCAAATGCGTGCCCACAACGAGTTCCCGTGCACTCCGGCGTGCTCTGGTTCGTCGGAGCTCGCCACCGGCAACCTAGCCGACGTGGCAGGGTGATTAGTCACCCTGACCCCACAAGCCAGTGACCATGACATGTGGGCCCTAGGCCTAATTAACCCCCTCTGTTAAGTTTAATCCTAATTAAAACGATTCAATTAATTAAACAGACACTGACATGTGGGACCCCCTTGTCAGAGGCCCCCTGACGCCAGCATGATGTCATGCTGATGCAGTAAATCCTTTTTCATTTTAAAAGAAAATCCAGAGAAAGGCAGAAAATGATATAAATTCCCTGCATTGGTGTGTGAGAATTATAAAGCTAGCTTTATGATAGAGCTGGTTAGGGAGTTACTCGGAAAGTACTGACTTGAGGGGCGTGTGGATCCACCAAACTTAAAAATAAAGTTGTCAATATTCCTTATAATAGATATACTTAATTATATCATAAGAATCTTAAGATATTTTTCGACTAGATAGAAATAGTAAATTTGAATTGAGACACCTATTCCCTGACGGATTTAAACTTACCTTCTATTTCCGTGCCTTTAGTAGGCTTAGTATTTCCGGCAATTGCAATGACTTCTTTATTTCTTTATGTGCAAAAAAATAAGATTGTCTAGTATTTTTTAGTGTAAGTAATATAATATGGTAGGGTATGTGGATTTTTCTACACACACTTTCTACACACAAAAATTGGTAAAAATCTTTGCTTTGGATCTAATTATACTTTTCGAGTATATTGACAATTCGAAAAAACAGCTCATACTATGATTATAGTATAATTACGAGCGGTTGGATTTGGACCTATTGTCTAGTGATGCCCCTATCGTCTAGTGGTTCAGGACATCTCTCTTTCAAGGAGGCAGCGGGGATTCGACTTCCCCTGGGGGTAGGGAGTATTCTGAAAGGAGGTTAATCATAGATTATCAAAAACCCTAGAAAAAATTCTTCCTGGGTCGATGCCCGAGTGGTTAATGGGGACGGACTGTAAATTCGTTGACAATGTATACGCTGGTTCAAATCCAGCTCGGCCCAAAAATCTAAGGCTTCGTGAATATGAACCCCTCAATCGATACCGTCCAACTATCCTTTTATTGGGACAGTAGCATACTTCTCGTTAGGGACAATAGTTCCTATACTTAACTGACCTCTGTGCGCAATCACTATTTGACACATAATTCTTTCATCTTTTCGTTCTTGATGACTCTGTTTGAGGAGCCTGACCTTGAACTAGCTTTTTGCAACACAAACCACTATCTTTACTTTCCTTTAGATATAGTATCTAACTATCAATTCATAAGAGTCAAACGGGTGCGTCCATCCCATCTATCGACAGGTCCAGATACCGGATCTGGGAAACAAGCAATACTCCACAATTCCTTAATGAAAAACATACCTATCTTATCTTGAAAGACTGTCCTTTCCTCGCTTGTTATTGTGATATCAATGAAATAAAGCTAGATATTGACTTCATTTATATCTTTTGGCTGGCTATGGTGAACAAATCCTTTCTCTTCACTTTTTTTTGTGCTCCGCATGGCTCCGGTCAAGATGTGACTCATCCTGTATATACATAATTAGGAGACCTCTCACGAACTTGTTAAAGAAAGGAGTACCATTTGTGTGGAATCAAAGTTTAAATCATTTTCTGGAATTTCTGAATTAATTTTTTAAATGGAAAAGGGTTTATTGCGTCACTCTGAGGTCATGCTGGCGTCACGGGTTCGACTCTGGTCAAACTAACCTGTGGGCCAGAGCTGTCAGCCTCTCTGGGTTTAATCTCTGTTAATTAACTTAACAGAGGGGTCTAGGGGGCCTAGGGCCCACATGGCAGTGGCTGGAAGGGGGGATTAGCAACTAAGCTTATTAAGGCCACGTTGACCTCGCCGGCGGCTAGCCGCTGGTGACCAAAACCGCGGCGGCGCTGCTCGGGTTCTCGAATCCGGCCACCATTTGGTGCGCCGTGACCACCAAACGGCGGCCCGTGCACGCCCGCTTCACCCAGCACCCACGGGGAGGCTCAGGAGGGGCCAAAGCCTCGTCGGCGACGTGCTCGGGCGGCGGAAGAACCACGGCGAGGAGGCGGTTCTTGGTGTGGTGCACCAAAGGAGCCACGGATGGGCGTGTTCGAAGCAGAGGAGCAAGGCGATCATGAAAGACATGGGCTCGAGTTAGACTGCTTCATGGTGGCTCGCCGACGAGCATCGCGGCGGCGCTGATCTACGGCTCCCATGGCAGATTGCGACAGAGGCATCAACAAGGGGCGGAAAGAGAGGGGTTTGAACCGCCTGCTCACCAGGAGTTCAAAGGTGGTGACGGCTTGAGCTGGGGTGGCTAGATGGCGTCGCAATCGTCGTCGATCTTCCTCGGCTCCGGCGAGGGCTCGGGCTCAAATTAAGCGGCTACGGAGGCTCCGACCACGCCATCTTCTGCAGATCGACGAACCGCTCAACGCTGGACACGGGGGACAGCTTGGCTGGGCTCCTCAACGTCGATGGCCACGCGGGGACGCGTCGATGCTCCGGCGATCTCTCCTGTCGACAACGAACACGGCGAGGGAGGAGGGGGAAACTGCTCTTGAGGGGGAGGAGTGGATAGGGACGTCTCCCAGACGTCTCCAGACGAGGGGATAACCCCTGGGCAGGCAGGCAGCTGCCTGGCGTGCCCACAGCACTCGCCGGCGAACCTGCGTTCCTGCCTGGCCGGGGTTGAAGACGCATGTGCCCCTGTGGGCTGGGCTGGGCCAGGCTGGGGGATGAGTTGGGCCCCTTCGCAGGTAAGCCTCTTTTCTATTTTCTGTTTCATTTTATTTTCTGTATTTTTTTGTCTTAGCTAAATTAAATAGCTAGACATTTAAATCTTAAAGGTCAAGGGAACGAAGTGCTCTCACAACCGTCCTCAGGGTCTACGTGATCCGTCCGATCTACCTCTCACTCGCTTTGCACCGTTTGATCCTCCTGGCCAATCTGTCCGCGCCAATCACTCTCACACCCGCGTGCCCCCCATCTCTTCTCCCACGCCCATCTCTCCTCCCCATGCCTCAACGGCCTCCTCTTCTCCCTCTTCTTTCAGCCGCCTCCCTCCCTTCCTCTCACCCCACGCTGCCTGTCTCCGCCTCCTCCCTCTCACCTCGACCAGAGCAGGGCAGCTGGCGTGCGCCCTCTTCTCCCCACTCTACGCGGGCGCCGCTCGTCTCTGCCTGAGAGAAGATGAGATGCAGAGAGGGAAGGAAGGAGAGGAGGGAAAAGTATGGAAGGGCGAGCGAGCTTAGTGAGAGGAGGAGCAGCCCACAACTCCACGCGGTCCGCCTCTAGCGTGGTCGTCATCGCCATGGAAGGGCGTGCGGCCTGATCTGCATGTTGGGGGACGGCACGATCCGCTCCTAGATCTGGTGCTGCAAGGAAGCCGGGGCTCGGGCATAATGCACGGGAAGCTGCGGCGGCACTCCAGCAAGGCATGTGGTGCTGGTCGTGGATCACTTCAGATTCACAGGTATACCAGCTCTTCTCTTTCTTTGATTTTCTTGTTCAAGTCCATGCTTCGGTTTATCTTGCGGTCTTTTCCGTATCACAAACGCAAAAGAAAAGATGCAAATGTGAGGATAGACCTATGGTATAGTTTTCAATTTCTTCTTGTTAAAAGAACTACTCATTTGTTTGTTTGTAGGTTAATTGTGAGCGTGGGTATCTATCATGATCAAAAAACTATTCTACTAGGTAATCCACAATAAAGAATTCCATAGATTTCTTGTGTCAATACTCAATACTGATTTTTCATGCTAGGTTTTGAACTATTTTTTAGCATTGCATACTTTCTGACTCCGTTTTTACCAGCTTGTTATGATAATTGACAAGTTCTTTTTAATGTTGGTGTGTAGAGAGATGGACCAGTACAGATAGATGATCCTCGAATTATTAATAACATAGGTTTAACATCTTCTCTATTTTCTATCTGAATTTTCATATGCAAAACTGCAGATTCCACACTTGAGGCCTACTGAGTACAAGAGGTACAAGAGGCCTACTGAATTTTCATATACTTCTGAATTCTAATTGTTGTTCTTGATTTTCATTCTATGCGTTGGTGCCATGGCCTCTGTTATCTAAGTTCCTTCTGTATATTTCTTTGTGTTTGCAGGGGATGCCTATTAGTCCGCCAATCGTTTTTTCACTACAATCATTCAAACTTTGTGGACTTGGGAGGTGGGGTTATGGGATGCAGAGGTTTCCACTCAAGCTTTTGGCCCACACAGAGTTGTCTTTCTCTTAATATCGGTATGCTGTATTGTGGATGATCCCAATTTTTATAATCTTGTGGGCAAGGTGACAGTTCATATTTACAGATACTGCTTGCTTGCAGATGTTTCTACAATAATGATTGTGAAACCCGGCCCTGTTGTTGATTTTCTGCTGGCCAACCAGAAGGTCGACCACCCTAATAAAATTGATTGGGGCAAGGTAGGATTTCTCTTCAACTTGATTATGAAAACCATTGATCATGCTTGTCTTGATATATATCTTAACCTTTGTTGCTTTTGTAGGCCAAACGAGCACTGAAGAATTTGAGGATAAAAACAAGCCCAGCAAATACATAATACAAAATTGTTGGCTTGAGTGAGAAGAACTGTTATGAACTGTAAGTAAGCATCACATTTCGTCATTTGTTGTGTAAATTGAGTAGTGGGCTAGGTGGTTTAGGCGAAAGCTTGGGCCTCTCATACCATTAAAGTGGGAGGCACCGCGTTGGGCTGGCTTCATAGAGCAGCGTTTACTGCCCGCTTCCAATGGTGGGAGGATAACAGGTCGCTGCACCATGGGCCTGATCTGGCGCATTGTTCTTCCATAACAAGCCACCATTTTTTTTATTCAGCTATTTCTATATATCAGCCTTCCGCTGAGTTACGGGTTTGTCGCACGTCATGAATCATCCCTGGTGGGGTGCTTGGATCTTCCTTACATAGTATAACTCCAATCCATGCGGCTCGTTATAGGTACTTTGTCTCTGCATACCAAGTATACATTCGCCGCTTGTTCTCTTTGAGCCGTCCTTTTAAGCCCGTGTAAGGTTACATTAGATGCTTTCCTGTGGGGCATGTTTTTCACCCGATACTGGTATAATATATGTCGCCTAGGTCTCGTGTACATTACGATCTACATCCTCGGTTGATGGTTTGGTTGGTATAAGGTGGGAGTCACCGCCTGCCTTATTGAGTTTCCTATATGTATCGTTACTTCCTTTGTTTATGTTTATTCATTATGTGTGACAGGCCTTCATACATATTGACTCCAATGATTTTATGGATTTTTTTCTATGTGCATTTTTCAGTATTTGGTTACCGCCCTAATGCATTTCCTGTACTTATTTCAGGTTTTCTCATCCTTTGCTTCTCATACGTTTGCTCCTTGCTGCTTCTTCAGGTCTTTGTTCTTGTGCTCAGATTTTCCCAGTCTTGCTAGCTTGTTTATTTTTCTGTTGTGCAATAAGCTATATTATCGTTTCAAGGGGCAAGCTGGGCATCCGTAAACACAGGACCTTGCCTGCCCAGTTTTGCATTAGATCATACCATCATTGCATCAGCTTAGTTCACTATGATTGTTACACCTTTTTTGTTTGCATATAGAACTAGTTGAATTCACAACAGCTACCGACAAGTGGTGCTAGAAATCTTAGCTAAATGCTACTATAATTTTGAATAATCATCTGGTTCAGGCCCAATCAGGAGTGGATGCTTTGTACAGTGAGACATGGTTATTTGTTGGAAAACCAGACAGTTTCTGAAGTTTCTCTCTCTGTCCCGTAGGCGAACCCCGCCGCTAGGAGGCCGTCGTGGGAGGCCTGTCCCGAGATCGCCTCGCCACTCCTTCGGTGACCCCCGCTGCGCCTGGATTCGGGCGGATCCGACGAGAAGGATGAGACCCGCATTGTCCAGGTCCTCCATCTCCCTCCACTGCTCCTCTGCCTCCTCCATTGACCACCGGCTCCACCATCTCGCCTACAAGGTGAGCGACCATCTCCCTCCACTTCTTGTTGTGTTTTACTTTTGGTTTATAGAATTTTATGTTGATGTGATTGATTCATATTTCGAAATGTGGTGTACTGAATATTGATTTTTTTGCTTTGAACAATTGAACATGGGACTTGACTCTTTTACTTTCTTATATTGCTTGTTGTTCATATAGATCTAGACTATTAGGTTATAACTTGATGATTGACTTGCTGTTTACATTTCTTTGTCCTCCGTGTCATTGTTTTTTGCTAGATCTTGCACCTGAGCTTTAGGAACCTGCTGCAGAAGAATTGACCTCAATATTTAGTTTCTGTTGGGGTTGAGGTGGTGGCAAGGTTGTTATAATCTCGACCGAGATTTTTGGTTTATTATTAAGAATTGATGAAGGATATGTCATATGTTCAATTGCTGACATATGCAATGTGAACATTCTTTTCTAGGTTTGGTGGCTTCGTTTGATTTTCTTCTTTTCTTGCTGCGCATTTTAGCTTCACTTTGATTATTTTATCCAGGTTAAATAGACTTATCAACGAGAAACATAATACCATTGAAAATTGTAATGCCCTGAAGCGAAGGCCGATAAATTGTCCTCCAATGCATCTTTTTATTTCTTTGGGGAATTGGGATTTGTTAGGCCTGATACATGCTTGAACTTTATTTTACTTGTCCCAGACTGGTGGTTTCCTCAGTTGAGAAATGTGGTATTGCTGCCCAGATCCCTTGCAGAAGCTGATATGACACAACAAATTTGTCCTACCTGTGTTCTAAGTGATCATTTAGTTCCTATTTGTTGCTACTGTGCTACCAGTCTGAAATTTGTATGATTTGAATTTTGAGAAGAGTAGGAATCATTTCTGATGTTTGGTTCTTAGTCATCAAAAGTAAATCATCTGGTGATAGGAATAATAGTTGCATTTCACCATACTCTGGTTTATTTTTGTCGCTGCTCTAAAAGTAAGACTGGGCATAAATACTGACCAATCGAAAACTGAATCGAAACCGAAGCCGAATAAATTGAACTTTTGTTTTTATTACTGTGTACAAAATAATTCGGTTAGCTGGGCTAGTAACCGAACCAAATTCGGTTGATTAACCAAATTGACCGAAGCCCATCATTAGGGAGCATTTTTTTTCTGCGAGCCCACGGCCCAGCCACCCGGGCAACACCCCATGACCCACGTCCCCAGTTATGGCCTCACCCTCACGCCGCGTTAGTGCGTCACGCCCTCACCCCATCTGGGGCTGAGACGCTGCCGTGTCGCCTAGACGTGCCCCCAGCGTTGGTTGTTCCCCCGAGTCATGACGTCGGCTCACGTTCTCCCCCACTTGGTCAGCCCCGACGCCCGCGGCCACCTCGGCAAGTTAGCGACAAACGCTGGTCACCATGTCCACCTCGGCTTGGCTTGGCACCCCTCCTCCGACGGTCCCGCCCTTGCCGACAGTGCCGACCACCTGGGCGGCTGTGTCGCGGGTGCCGCATCGAGTTCAACCACTATTGTCACACCTTCCCCCACTACCGCGGGCGACGGTGCCTCAAGCAGATCGTTTGCACCTTCCCCACTACTGCTGAAGTCGCCATCACCTGGACAGTGAAGATCAATCGTCGAAAGGAGCAGGTAGACGGCAGAATATAGGCGCCGACGACATCTTCTTCAATTACTCACCACTGCTTCTCCAATGGTGTACATGGTACCTAAATCGCTTAAAACCGAAAAATCGGTTAACCTAAATTTTGATTAGCTGAATTTTAGTGTCAAATTCGGTTTTTACTTCTACAAACCGAATTCACACAAAAATCAAACAACAAAAACCAAAATTTCGGTTTCTATCGAACGCCAAGGACTATCTAAAAGTATCATTCATTATCATCCAAAATGCCATGGGATAAAAAATATGTCAAAATCAAAAAAGTGACACACTTCTCATAATTGAAAGATTACCTAAATATGTAAAGTTTAATGATGCAAATTATCTTAGTGATAGTGACCTAGATACAGGGCATCATTAATTAATGATGAATCATTTTTCCAAGATATCTACAGACTGCATCTGTTTCTTTTCCTTCCACACCCGAAAAGGGAAACTGTGGGTCGATGTTCACAGGTTTTGAGAAGGTTAGTAAATGAATCAGGTTCATGCCTTAAATTGTGAACATTGGTTTGCTTGCTAAGCTAAGATAGTATGTTTATTGACAGATCTTTCAATACAACAAGGAAAGAAGAAGATGAGAAGATGGATTTCCTGCATATATAATGTAATGGGAGAATGCACATATAATGTAATGGGAGAACACAGTAGAACCTCTTATTTGTTATGTTCCTATTTTGTTATGTTTGGTCGCTGTGTTGAACCTTATAAGGTTGTTATTGGGAAAAACTAATGTGTTGTGCTTTGGAGTAAATGAATCATGCGTGTAAGACTGGCATCTTGGTAAATCAGTGTGTTTGCCTTGAACCTAATATATCAAGTGTTTTGTTGTATGGTCCATGGATTGCATTTGATATAGTGCTTAACTATATGCACTGGCAATTTTTCATTTGGCATAGTCTAATAGCATATGTGTTACATTGCGATAAAGGTAATTCATGGGTACCACTAGCTCATTGGATTTGCTACAATGCCTTTACTCTTGCAGTTGATGATTTAGCTTGATCACTTCATCACGATTGGTATCTGAAAATGCAAGTTTTTTCTATGAAAACATGGTTTCAAATGGGTCTCTGCGCCATTTGGCGCAACGGGTCATCTAGTTTTATAAAATGTCCCAAATTTTTACAGAAAATAGAAAAGAGGCTTACCTGCATAGGGGCCCAACTCATCCCCCAGCCTGGCCCAGCTCAGCCCACAGGGGCACATGTGTCTTCAACCCCGGCCAGGAAGGCACGCAGGTCGCCGGCGAGCGCCGTGGGCGCGCCAGGCAGCTGCTTGCTTTCCCAGGGGTTATCCCCTCGTCTGGAGACGTCTGGGAGACGTCCCTATCCACTCCTCCCCCTCCAGAGCAGTTTCCCCCTCCTCCCTCGCCGTGTTCGTCGTCGACAGGAGAGATCGCCGGAGCACCGACGCGTCCCAGCGTGGCCATCGACGTCGAGGAGCCCAACCAAGCTGTCCCCCGTGTCCAGCGTTGAGCACTTCGTCGATCTGCAGAAGATTGCGAGGCCGGAGCCTCCGTAGCCGCCGAATGTTCCTACGTAAGTCTTGCTGAGTACGACTTTGTACTCACGTTTTCTTATTCTATGTATTAGATGAACCCACTGACCCCGAAGGTGGATTCTTCCTGGGGCTCGACGACTGATCAAGCCAGTGTAGTCCTAGTCAGATGACTGGTCCCTCGTGGAAGGGCTTGTTTATAAATAAGGCTTCTCTAAGCCATTTGTTAAACTTGTCTGTACTCAGACCTACTTTTCTTCCGCATGTTTGATGTAATGTTGGATCACAGACTTGTGACCAAAATAGAGCCCTCGATGCCGCGCATCCGTTGGGGCACATGGGCGAAATGGAGGGGGCCGGAGACGTCGACAGCGTCGAGCCGCGCGGCGGCCGGAGCATGGCTCAACTGCGGCGGCGATTCTGTGCGCTAAAACAGGAGCGGATAGGGGGAAGAGGACCGGGAGCTCACCGTGAACTCAATAGGGTGGTCGTCGGGGGTGGTGACAAACTGGTGGCGCCGAATTTATCAACGGAGAGTGGCGGCCTTGCCGGAGCCAGGTTCCGTGGCCGCCGCCGGCTAGCCGCCGGCCGGATGGCTTAATTAGGGGCTAACCCCCCTAGTTAGTTGGCCCTAGGCCACTAACAGGTGGGGCCCTGGCCCCCTTAACCCCCCTGTCAGTTTAATTAAACGGGGATTAACCCCTGGGCATTGACTAGTGGGCCCCGCTGGTCAGCCCCCCCCCACACACGTCAGCATTGTGTTAGCCTAACACAATAATTCCAATTTCAGTTTAAAAAAAAGAAATCTAGAAATTGTTTAAATCTTTCAAATTGAATAACTTTTAAACCATAAATCCAAATCAAACAAATAATATATGAAAAATTATATAAAAAATGCAAGGAATCCAAATATGCAATATTTAAGCATGAAAAAATAGTTTACAAAGTTCAAACAATAGAAAATGCAATTTGGACAAATTTGAATATTCATTTGGAGTTTGAAATTGAATTTCTTCTTCAAATCAACTTCAATTAACATGTTGAAACATGAACATAGAGCACATAAGTACCATGCCATGATACATTATGCATCTTGTTTGAGCATTGCAATGTGATGATTACATTGTTGTTGTCTCGGTGTTTGTCTCTTCTCGATAGATTCATCGCCGGACGTAGTTTCTGACTGCACTGAAGAGTGACACCTCGTGATCGTCAACAAGGCAAGCAAACCCCATTGATCATGTCTATATAAACCCATTTCCCTCTTGTTCTCTTATGAATGATTAGGTGATTCACATGTTACCGTTCTACCGCTAGTTGAACCCATCCTTTACATGACCTATCATTGCTGCCACAAGTCTGTCGGGACCCGGGGTTTGCGTATGTAATTCCTGTTACAACACAATCATATGGAGAGCCGAGATCCATACCCACTTGTTAAGCAGACAAGGCCATGCACAGAACACTCTTGGAAAGCATCTAACGTGAGGGGCATCCCATACAGGCCGGATGATCAACTGAGATGGGTCCTCATCGTCCGCTCACAATGTCTAAATGGTTATGGGTGGTGAAATCCCATACTCATAGACAAGTCGCCTCAACCATATTATCGATTGAATCATAACACCTACATAAACAGGCTCCAGCCCGATCACCTAGTCGGGATCTCGGGCGGGCTCAATCATACAACAAATTGTGCCATGTGATAGAGTCACGAGCAATCGCATCGCGATGCCCCAAGCTGCGCACATCTAAGGGCCACTTGGTGTATGAAAGACCGCCGGCAAGAACACAACAAAGCTATCGAACCCCACACTAAGACATGCACGTTATAATCATACACGCAACATACATGTCCAGTGTAAACAGCAGGTAATCACAACATGAACTCTACAAACTCATAGTCTTTATAACTTCTGCTAAACAGAGCAGGCATAGTAGTTGTATTACAAGTAGAGATCACATATCTGTGATCCAACATTACATCAAACATCAACGGAAGAAAATTATGTCTTAGTAAAGACAAGGTTAACAAATGGCTTAAGAAGCCTGAAAGAAAATACAACGACCCTCCAAAAGGCACAGGCTGCTGTCTGGAACTATATGACCTGGTCCACGTCGATCTCGAGGTAGAGGCCACCATCAGGGTCAGTGGTCTCGTCTCCAAAACATAGAATAAGAAAACGTGAGTACAAAGACGAACTCAGCAAGAATTACATAGGGACTATACTAGTCATGCACATGTATCAAGGCAAAGGGAGGTGGGTTTTCATTGCATAAGTGCCAGCTTTGACTTGGCTAGTCCTGTACTACGAATACCAGAATGAGGTAAGGAGCGTACACGAGACCAAGTATCAAGTCTCCAACCAATACACCACTATGGTTACTTCCTCGACTTCCCCACGAGGAAGCACGCCATAGCACTCACACTTATCTTGGCAATTTTAGAGTAACCATTGAAGTTGTCTATGATCAAGTAAAGGTCTCCAAGTAGTCCATAACCATGGACACGGCTATTCGAATAGTTCATTAACCCTGCAGGGGTGTACTTCTACACACACACATGCATCAGTTACCGCCTGGGAGTGGACCCTTCAAGCGAGTGCCGGCGAGGATGTTGCCACGACACTTCATTCACAACACCATCTCTAGTCCTAGGGAATCGCCTATTTGAGTTGGAACCACGATCGGAATCCGGCCGATTTTTCCGATGCGGACTCAAACGTTGTGTGACTGCCATCAAGCTCAACTCGATCATGATCACTTGATTCAACGAGCCCACAACCTACGTCCACCACTTACCTTGATGTACCTTCTTGAGAACGTTTAAAGTGCGAACTACTTGCGACTCCTAGACTTGGTTTGGGGTGAGGTACTTGGCCGAGAGGGGTCAGTGAGCCCAATGTGTGGTCGTACTCTTAGTCTTGGATAACAACACAAGAACTCGGGCTTAAGGCAGTGTTCAACGAGACAACCCACTGTGTACTCCTACACAACCTCTCATCGTTCACCTTGTTTAGATCAAATTCACCAACTCGTTACCACCATCATTCACATGATCACTACCATCCCGACTCACAACAAAGTAGCCTCATTGTAACCTCTAAGCATGCAATAAGCTGTAACAGTTGCAGGGGCCACATGATATCAAACAACTCCTAGATATGCTAGGATTGTGGTTTGCTTACTACTGTGACAAAATGATAGGTTATGCAAAAGAATAGGTTCAACTAGAGGTAGAACGTATCATGGTGACATCCTAAACATGCATAAGCGAGAATGAGAGGGAACTGGGATTTTATCGTCATGATCAAAGAGGGGGGGGGGGTTCTTGCCTTGCTGACGATCACGAGGTACTGTACTTCTGACGTGAGGTTAAACTCGTCTACGAGATCAACTCTACCGAGAAGAAGCAATCACCGAAGCACTAGAAGTAAAGCACATTCAATGAATTACAATGCTCAAACAATATGCAAAACATAGCATGGCAATGTACTGATGTGACCTATGTTTAAATTGCAACATGTTAATTGAAGTTGATTTGAAAACTAAATCCAAATTCAAAATCCAAATGGTATTCAATTTAGTCCAAGTTGCATTTGCTAATGTTTGTTCATTGTAAACCATGTTATCATGTGTGTGATATGCCTCTGATGTACTAGTGATCATGTTTGCATTGCATTGGTTAAAGTTGGAATAGCATTTCAATTCAATTTGAATTAATTCCAATTAAACCAAATAAAAAAAGCTACTGGTCCCAATTTAAGATCAACTCAAACAAAGTTGAAAGTTAGAAATTTGAATAGAGCATTTTCTGCTGATCATTTTTCATATATTACACTTTGCATTTGGACTTATAGATTAAAAGATATTAATATTTGAAGTTTTGCTTATTTTCTATGATTTACTGATTAAATAAATTATTTCTCCTTTATTGCGTCATGATGACATCATGATGACGCAGGGGCTGGCCTGACCGGGGGGGGGGGGGGGTCCACTGGACAGTGAGAGAGGGGGTTAGTTATCTTCTATTTATTTTTAAACTTCGTTTAAACATGGCCTGGGGCCCACTGTCATAGGCTGTGGGGGGATTAGACTGGGGTGATTAGGGCCTCTAATGGTGGCGTCGCCGGAATCCACTAGAGCTCGCCGGAGCTCACGCCGGAGAGAGCTAGGGGCCACGGGAGAGGGGGAGAAGGGTACCAGGGGGGTTCCTTGGCTCACCCGCGTGCGATGGTACCATTTACGCACCAAGGCGAGCACGTGAGCGACGGGGGGTTCAAGCCTGGCGGCGGCCGTGGTCCTGGTCATGGCGAATGGCGATAGGGAGCACGAGGAGTGGAGCTAGGAGGGGGGAAATATTGAGCAGCTCACGAGGAAGACGATGGCACACTTGGGGAAGCCGGAGAAGGAGCGGACGGAGCTCGATTTGGCGCCGGAGTCGGGGGTGGCCGCGGCGTCTCGGCGAAGCTATCGTCGTCGCTGGTGCTTCTCGCTCCAAATTAGTTGAGGGGGTCGAAGTAGCCGTCCACGGGGCGCTTAATTGTCACTGTGCGGAGGCGAGACGAGGCCGGTGGCCATGCGCGGGACGAAGGAAGAAGACGAGGGAGAAGGCTCCAGGGGGGGGGGGGGATGGATCGGGATGGCCTCCAGGCGTCACTAGCTCGAAGATGAGGACGAGGAGGCCCGTGCACTGGCGAGAAGGAGGAGGTGGTGTCCATCCCCGCAGCGCACGGCGCGTATGTCTCTCCTCCTGGCAGAGAGGAAGAAGACAAGGAGGTAAGTGGGCCGGGCCAGGTGGGCTTCGCCCTGTGCGAAAGGTAAGCTCTTTCTCTGTTTTCTTCTTTTTTCTTTTTCTGTTTAATTTGTTTGCCCTAAAAATAAATACTAGGGCATTTTATAAAAACTCCCAATTATTTTTATAAAACCTAGGTGACTTATTATTAGTCAACCCCAAGTTTTGGGAATTTTTGAAATTCAAATTATTTGAATTTCAATTCAAATAGGCAATTGATTAAATTTCCATGCTACTGTTTGGATTTTTGAAAAATCAATGAGCATGGGATTAAGCCCAAATCACTTTTAAAATGATCAAACTCATTTTTAGGATTTTTCAACACATCCAAAAGAATTTGGAAAAGGATTTATTTCTGGCCTTTTATTTAAATTGCTTTGGGGCTTTTCTTTTCCCCATTTCCTTTTCTTTTGCAATTTTTTTCCAAGATGCAAAAATGCCAGCTAGATTAAACACAAACCTAATTTAGGGTTCTGACAACTCGCCCCCACTCAAAAGAATCTCGTCCCGAGATTCAGAAGTCGTCGGGAAGAGGGTGGGGTACTCAGCTCGTAGACGATCCTCTCGTTCCCAGGTAGCTTCTTTCTCTGAATGATGTGACCACTTCACTTTGAGGAATCTGATCTTCTGACGTCTGGTGCTACGCTGGGCTTCATCAAGAATACGAATAGGGTACTCTCGATATGAAAGGTTATCTTGGAGATCAAGCGTTTCATGGTCTACTTCGTGGATGGGGTCCTTGAAGCAAAGCCTGAGTTGAGAGACGTGGAAGACATCATGAACCTGGGAGAGGTGAGGGGGTAGTTCAAGTTGGTAGGCAACTTCTCCACGTTTAGCGAGGATGTAAAAGGGACCAATGTAACGTGGGACCAACTTGACTTTGATACTGAAGCGATGGGTACCCTTCAGAGGAGTAACCCGAAGGTAAGCCTTCTCATCCAGATTGTAGCTTTCTTGCCTATGATGACGATCATAGTAGCTTTTCTGACGAGACTGAGCGTCTTTCAAACGATCACAAACAATGCGAACTTTCTCTTCTGCTTCCTTGATCATATCCGGTCCAAAGAATTGTCTTTCACCGGTTGCTGACCAGTTTAGGGGTGTTCGACATCTTCATCCATAGAGGAGTTCAAAAGGATTGTTATACGCAAATTCAGCAAAAGGAAGAGAATTCTCCCATTTCTTTCCGAAAGAGATAACACAAGCTCTGAGTATGTCTTCGAGAATTTGATTGACCCTTTCTACTTGACCACTGGATTGCGGGTGATAAGCGGTGCTAAAGGAGAGGTGGGTTCCCATAGCATTATGGAAACTTTCCCAAAATCGAGAAGTGAAAAGACTACCACGGTCTGAATTGATTTCCAAAGGAACACCGTGAAGTGACATGATTCGGGAGACATAGAAGTCCGCTAACTGGCTAGCAGTTATAGACTCGCGAACGGGAAGGAAGTGAGCAACTTTGGAAAGCCAGTGATGAAATCCATACTGACTTTATCCCATTTACACTCGGGGATAGGCAAAGGTCTAAGAGTACCAGTAGGTCTTTGATGTTCTGCATTAAAGCGACGACAAAAATCACCTTCAGCAATGAACTGAGCAATTTCTCTCTTCATCCTAGTCCACCAAAATCTCTGGCGTAGATCTTGATACATTTTTGTACCACCAGGATGAATCGAGAGGGGAGATTCATGAGATTCTTTAAGGATCAGCTGTCCAAGGTTCTTATTCTTTGGTACTACTATCCTGTTCTCGAATTATACAATGCCTTCATTGTCTAGGGTAAAACATTTATCCTTACCACTAGCAATGTTTTCTTTGATGTATCGGATACCTCGAGCACGTTTTTGTGCATCTTTGATTTGATCCTCAATAGTTGGTTTCACTACCAAGCTGGAAAGGAATCCATAAGGAACAATCTCAAGATTAAGCTTTCGTAGTTCCTCATAGAGAAGTGGTTGATACTGTTGTAACATGAGGTCGTTACAATACGACTTACGACTTAGTGCATCAGCCATGACATTGGCTTTGCCTGGGGTGTAAAAAAAATCCTAAGTCATAATCTTTTATCAACTCCATCTAGCATCTTTGCCTGAGATTAAGATCTGGCTGGGTGAATATGTATTTGAGGCTTTGGTGGTCGGAATAGATCTCACAACGATTACCAAGGAGCTAATGTCGGAATAGAAAACTCAAAACTTGCTTAACCGATTCAGGTGGAGTCCACTCAAGGACGACCTGAACTCTCTCAGGATTGACAGCAATGCCTTTGGCAGAAATCACGTGGCCTAAGTAGGTCACTTCTGCTAGCCAGAATTCACACTTTGAGAATTTGGCATATAGGCGATGCTCTCGAAGTTTCATCAATACCAACCTAAGATGTTCGGCATGTTCTTCTTCATTCTTCGAGTAGATGAGAATGTCATCAAGATAAACTACAACAAATTTATCCAAGTACTCCATGAAGATCGAATTCATCATGCGTGAGAAAGTGGCGGGGGCATTGGTTAAACCGAAGGACATGACGGTGTACTCGTAAAGACCATAACGAGTAGTTAAAGCCGTTTTAGGAATGCCCTCATTTCTGATTTTGATTTGATGATAGCCTAATCTCAAATCCATCTTGGAGAAGACATAGGATACAACAAGTTGATCATAAAGATCATTGATCCTGGGAAGTGGGTACTTGTTCTTTAACGTCGCTAGATTTAGCGGGCGATAGTCTACGCACATCCTTTCTGTTCCATCTTTCTTCGTTACGAACAGAACGGGGCAACCCCATGGCGATGAGCTAGGGCGGATGAAGCCTTTTGCCAACAAAGCTTCAAGTTGGATTTTAAGCTCAGCTAACTCACAAGGGGCCATTTTGTATGGGCGTCTAGAAATTGGTGCGGTTCCTGGCATAAGATCCGCTATGAACTCTATGCATCTGTCAGGTGGCTATGTTTAAAGAGTTGGGTTACTGGATGGTTTTCCTAGAGGATGACCATGGTTTACTAGGGGCGACAAAAGATATGTCAGAGTAGCAAAGTACCCCAACACGATGGTTAGTGTGGTTCTTCTGGCTAGAAGACATCTAAAGTGGGAGGAAGAGCTGCAAATGATTCAGGATAGGTTTCTAGAACAAAACCTACAAAAAACTCTATGGAACTGTCAGGCATACCACCTAGAAGTTCTTCTAAACGGAGAACCGAAATGGAGAGAAGGATTTTGCAATTGCATCAGATTATGAAGAAACCTGGAACAACTCGGACAGCATAACGGCTGTAATTGCAAGAGAAATGGAAATCCTCACAACATTTCAACAAAACTTACATAAGAAGTTCAAAAATACGAAGCACAACGACTCTAGACAACCAAACACAACTTTCGTATGGCTACAAGGAAGCAATCAACGAGATGTTCTAGTAAAGACATAGATGAGCCTAGTCCTATCTTCCCACAGAACAAGATGAGGGTGACTCAGAACTCAGATCGATGAGGGTAAGGAGAAAAAAGAAGTCTTACGTTGTTCAATAGGACAAACGTAAGGCTTCTTTTTCTCCTTACCCTCATCGATATGAGTTCTGGGTCACCCTTATCTTTTCTACGGGATGATAGGACTAGGCTCATCTATGTCTTACGAGAACATCTCGTTGATTGCCTCCTTTAGCCGTAGGATTGTTGTGGTCGTCTAGAGTCTCCGTGTTTTGAGTTCCTTGAGGAAGTTCTGTCCAATCTCCTCGAGGTTGTCTTGTTTTCCATCCCGATGTAGTCGTTATGCTGCCGGATTTATTCTGTGTTTCTATGAATCATTGCCTTCACATTATAATCTTTCCGCCTTCATCATGTCCTTCTTGTCTTTGATTCCATCATGCAACCTGTTCTGATCGTTGATTTTTATCACACAGGATGTCAGGTGGCGCTCGTAGTGCTGTTCTTCGGAATCGAGACCGTGATCGGAATCAAAATTATGATGAACCTCCACCAACGCCTTCTGCGGCGGAAATCATGATGGAAGCCGAGCGGAATCTACTTGATCAGGCACGTCTTCTGGAGCTCATCGAGCAGAATACCGCCCACCATCGTAATGTGGTGGTCAACATTCAGGACTTCATCCTCCTCAAGCCACCGGTATTCCGATGTTCTTCTGAGCCCCTTGAAGCTGATGATTGGCTCTGTTCCATCGAGCGTAAGCTTGATACTGCACATGTTGCTCCCGATGATCGAGTTATTTTTGCGGTATACTTCTTGGAAGGTGTTGCTCTTCAATGGTGGGAGAACTATGTTGCTATGCAGCCACATGGTCACGTAGTGACTTGGCAGGAGTTCTGTGTTGCCTTTCGATGGTACCACATTCTGGATGAGTTGATGAGCGCAAGAAGGAAGAGTTCTGCAGTCTGACTCAAGGAGAGATGTCCATTCACGAGTACGTGAGGGAGTTCAACCGTCTTGCTCGCTATGCCCAAGATGAGATCACCACCGATGCCAGAAAGCAGGCAAGGTTCCGCAAGGGACTTAGCCCCATCCTTCGTCATGATCTCAACCTCATCGAATTTGCCACCTTTGAGGATTTAGTCAACAGATCCTTCAGAGCTGAGCATGGCAATGAAATTTTCGAGGAGTCTTGCAAGCATGCTCTTGATCATGCCCCTTCTTCAAGTTCAGCCCCTCGGAAACGACGAATTTGGATTCCAACCCGAGCCATACCTCAAAAATTTCTTTAGAGGCCACCACCAAGTATATGCCATCCACCTCAACACATTGTTCCTCCCCGAAATGATGGTGTCCGACCAAGTAATCCTGCTCCCAGCAATTCAGGCAGGGTGTGTTTGACGTGTGGTCTGACAGGCCATTACATCCGACAGTGCCCTCAAGTGTTGGTGGTACCACGTCGTCTTAGCCATAAGCCTCCAAAGAAACCAACCACCAAAACCTTCCCAGCAAAGACTTCAGTCACAAGTAGGGGATATGTCAATCAAATCTCAGTTGAGGACACCACCGCTACTTCAGACGTCGTTCTTGGCACACTCCCAGTCAATCATGTTACCGCCTCCATTCTTTTCGATCCAGGAGCTTATCATTCCTTCATGTCGGAGAGTTATGCACTTTGGCATGAGTTCTCTTTTGAATAAATGTTTTCTCTAATGATCATTCAAACTCCTGGTTCCAAATGGCAAACTAATAGAGTAAGCCATGTCAATCAAATTGCAATTGAGGGTTTAATATTCCTTGCTTCACTTATAGCCCTCAAGTCTTCGGACATTGATGTCATCCTAGGAATGGATTGGTTATCGAGGTAGAATGCTTTCCTTGATTGTAAAGCCAAGTCAGTCAAACTCACCCATCCTTCAGGAAAGATCATTGACTACACATCACCCAGCTCTAGATTCCAGATGAATACTTTGAATGTGCTTCCACTTCCAGACCTTGAAGATATTCCGGTGGTTCGTGACTTCCCGGATGTCTTTCCTGAAGAGCTGCCGGGCATGCCACCCGACAGATGTGTAGAGTTCATATTTGATATTATACCAGGCACAACCCCAATTTCGAGACGTCCATATAGAATGGCCCCACATGAGTTAGCTGAGCTAAAAACTCAACTTGATGCTTCATTGGCAAAAGGCTTTATCCGCCCTAGCTCATCGCCATGGGGTTGCCCCGTTCTGTTCGTAATGAAGAAAGATGGAACAGAAAGGATGTGTGTAGACTATCGCCCGCTAAATCTAGCGATGATAAAGAACAAGTACCCACGGCCCAGGATCAATGATCTTTATGATCAACTTGTTGGATCCTCTTTCTTCTCCAAGATGGACTTGAGATTAGGCTATCATCAAATCAAAATCCGAAACGAGGACATTCCCAAGACGGCTTTCACTACTCGATATGGTCTTTACGAGTACACCATCATGTCCTTCGGGTTAACCAATGCCCCCGCCACATTCTCGCGCTTGATGAATTCGATCTTCAATGAGTACCTGGATAAATTTGTTGTGGTTTATCCTGATGACATTCTCATCTACTCAAAGAACAAAGAAGAGCACGCAGAACATCTTAGGTTGGTATTGATGAAACTTCGAGAGCATCGCCTTTATGCCAAGTTCTCTAAGTGTGAATTTTGGCTACCAGAAGTGACCTACTTAGGCCACGTGATCTCTGCAAAAGGTGTTGCAGTCAATCCTGAGAGAGTTCAGGCCGTCCTTGACTAGACTCCAACTGAATCGGTTAAGCAAGTTAGGAGTTTTCTCGGCCTAGCCAGCTATTGCTGCCGCTTCGTTGAGAACTTTTCTAAAGTTGCAAAGCCTGTTACTGAACTGTCGGGATCCGGAATATGCGTATGTAATTCCATTCACAATTCAATCACATAGAGAGCCGAGAGCCGTACCCACTTGTCTATGCAGACAAGGCCAAGCACAGAACACTCTTGGAAAGCATCATACATGAGGGGCATCCCATCCAGGCCGGATGATCAACTGAGATGGGTCCTCATCTCCCGCTCACAAGTCTAAATGATTATGGGTGGTGAAATCCCATACTCACAAACAAGTCGCCTCAACCATGTTATCGATTGAATCATAACCCTTACATAAACAGACTCCAGCCCGATCACTTAGTCGGGGTCTAGGGCGGGCTCGATCATACAACAAAGTGTGCCACGTGACAGAGTCACGG
Source organism: Bromus sterilis (assembly GCA_950022295.1). Taxonomy (NCBI): domain Eukaryota; kingdom Viridiplantae; phylum Streptophyta; class Magnoliopsida; order Poales; family Poaceae; genus Bromus; species Bromus sterilis. The sequence goes on along the minus strand of OX465596.1, from coordinate 261,419,755 downwards.
GCAATCGCATCGCGATGCCCCAAACTGTGCACATCTAAGGGCCACTTGGTGTATAAAAGACCGCCAGCCAGATCACAACTAAGGTCTCGAAAACCCATACTAAGAAATGCATGTTATAAACATACACGCAACACACATGTCTAGTATGAATAGCAGGTATCATCACATAACTCTACAATGTACTTCTTTATTTACTCACACATAGAGTATACAAAGATCACATGTCTGTGATCAACATTACATCATACAACGGAAGCAATTTAGGTCTGAGTACAGACAAGTTTAACAAATGGCTTAGAGAAGCCTTGTACAACAAACATGCCCTTCCACGAGGGACCAGACTGCTGTCTGGAACTATACTAGCTTAGTCAACGTCGAGCTTCACGAAGGTGACTCCATCGGGGTCCGGTTATCATCTAAAACATAGAATAAGCAAACGTGAGTACAAAGTCGTACTCAGCAAGACTTACATCAGATCTATACTACTCATGCTCAAGTTTCAAGGTAAAGGAGGTGGGGTTTCATCAAGCAGAATTTCCAGCTTTGACTTGGCTAATCCTGAACTACGAATACCAGACTTGAGGTATGAAGCGTACACGAGTCCACTACCAAGTCTCCAACCAATACACCACTATGGTCACTTCCTCGACTTCCCCACGAGGAAGCACACCATAGCACTCACGCTTATCTTGCGAGTTTTAGAAGTATCCATTCCAGTTGTCTAATAATCAGGTACATGTTCCAAGTAGTCCATGACCGCGGACGCGGCTATTCGAATAGTTTTGTTAACCTTGCAAGGGTGTAAGCTACACACACATGACCATCAGTTACCGCCAGGTCTCGCCACCTTTCAAGAGGTGACAGCGAGGATGTTCACCACGACACTTCGCTCACAACCAGTCTATTCCAGGAGTCGACTATCTGGGTTTGTCACCGCTCGAGTGTCCGGCCGGATCAACGATACAGACCCAGACAATGTAGGCAACCGAGACGCCACCTCTGCCAGATGGTTTCACTGTCTCACAGATCCACCCACATATCTAGGATGATGCAACATTTCCACTCACTCTTTTTCTATGCATATGTCAAATGGAAGGCCCGAACTAATGTGACTCCTGGACGTCAACACGGATCAAGGTACTAGGCCGAGAGGGGTCAATGAGCCCAATGTGTGGTTGTACTCTTTGTTTTGGATTACCATACAAGAACTCGGTGCTTAAGGCGGTGTTCAACGAGACAACCCACTGTGTACTCCTACACAACCTCTCATCGTTCACCTTGTATTAGGGTGGATTCACCAACACAGTTTCACTTTCATCAACACCATGTTCACCATCATCCCGACTCACAACAAAAGCAACCTCATTTTAACAGTTGCAGGGGCCTCATGATATCAATCAACTCCTATGTCAGCTAGGATTGTGATTTTCTTACTACTGTGACAAGATGATAGGTCATGCATCGGATATGGGTTCAACTATGCGGTAGAATCGATACAAAGTGATCTCCTAACATGCATAAGCGAGACTGAGAGGGAATTGGTATTTTATAGACATGATCAATGGGGTTTGCTTGCCTTGCTGACGAGGTTCAGTATCGGGGTCTTCAACGAAGGGGGTGGCCTCCGGTTCCGGTTCCACTTCTATTAGCAACATGACAATCATAGGATCAAAATAAATTACAATGCACAATCACATGAATAAGATTGCAATGGTGATGTTCATGGTTGCAATGTGGGTACAATTCCATCTAAAATAAGTGGAATGCAAAATCATTTGCAAATTCACTCCAAATTTGAATTCAAAAGAACTCCATATGCACATTTGCTACTGTTCACCCATTTTAAAATGGTCAAACATAGAAACAAAGTGCATATTCAGAATCCTTGCATTTTTCCTGATAATTTTTCATATATTATTTATGAAATTTGGAGTTAATATGAATTAGTTATGATTTTCTAAAGATTAAATGATTTTCTAGAATTTTCTCTGTTTTCTTTTATTCTTTTATTTTCTGGAAAAAAAATGTTTATTGCATCAGCATGACCTCAGCATGACATCAGCAGGGCTGACATGTGGGCCATGCCTGTCAGTGGCTCACTGTTAATTTCTGTTTGGATTTAAAATAAACAGTGGTTAAGGGGGGGCTGGCCCCACTTGTCATTGGGCTGGGAAGGGGATTAGCTGGCTAATGGCCTTTTGCCCACTGTGCAATGAGAGAGAGGAGGGTTTAGGGCTCGGTTAATGGCGAGCTCACCGGAATACGGCCGGAGCTTCGCCGGAGTTGCCAAATCGGTCACGGGGCGGAGCATGGTTGGCACTGGGAGGAAGCTAGGGACCTCGCGCGTCTTAAGATGCCATCAGGGGTCCAAGGGGAGGCGCTGGAGCACGGCCACGACGGCAATGGCGGCGACCGGCGCATTGGAGAGATGAGGACGGCGATTCGGGCACGGATTTGAGCGTAGCAGAGAGGGGAAAAGGGCAGCAGCTCACTGGGAGTTTGTCGGTGGTCTCAGGGAAGCCGGGGGAGGCGAGGCAACGGAGTATTGCTCGCCGGGGCTTCACGGGTGGCCGGCGGAATCCGGTGGGGTTGACGTCAGCTCCAGGGGCTCCGCGGCTCGATTAGTAGGGGGGATCGACGGAGAAGACCGAGGCACGTCGTCTGGAAAAGGTGAGGAGGCTCTGCTCAGCCGTTGGCCGCGACTACTCTTGACGGCGGCGAGCTCGAGCTCTCGGGTGCGGCGAAATCGCGACGAGGGAGAGGTGGAGAGGATGCAGCGAGAGGGGGAAAGGAAGCGGGCAAGCGTGGCGCGTTTCCTAGCGAGAGGATAAGGTCCAGGGGGGCTAGGAAGCCTCTCGGCGTCGAGGTGGCGCCGTGGCCGTGCTCTGCCTGCACCGAGCTGCTTGGCTCGGCGGGGAGGTAGAAGACAAACGCCGCGGTGGGCTGGGCCGAGCCAGAGGAGAAGTGGGCCTTGCCCTGGGCGACAGGTAGGTCTTCTCTCTTTCTGCTTTTATTTTTCTTTTTATATTTCTGTAAATAGGTTGGCCCCACTAAATAAATTAGCTAGGCATTTTTAATAAATGTCCAAATAGTTTTATAAATCCTAGGTGACCAGTAGCTAGTCACATTTAGGATTTCGACATTTTTTAAATTCAAATTATTTGAATTTCAAATCAAATAGGGGTTCTTTTAATTTTCCAAGGCACATTTTGAATTTTTGAATATTCCATGGGCATGGTAATGAACCCAAACCACTTTTAAAATGATCAACATCATTTATAGAAATTTTCCAAATATTCAAATGATTTTTGGAAAAAGATTTTTATCTGGCCATTTGATTTAATTTCTCAGGGCTTTTCTTTTCCCCATTTTTGAATTTTCTTTTGAAATTTTGCATGATGCAAAGGGGAACTCAAACCCTAGCACTTACCCTAGTTGGGGTTATGACAACTCGCCTCCACTCAAAAGAATCTCGTCCCGAGATTCGGAAGTCGTCGGGAGGAAGGTGGGGTACTCGGCACGGAGGCGGTCTTCTCTTTCCCAGGTTGCTTCTTTCTCGGAGTGATGTGACCACTGCACTTTGAGGAACATGATCTTCTGACGACGAGTGACACGCTCTGCGGAATAAAGAATACAAACAGGGTACTCTCGATAAGAAAGGTCATCTTGGAGATCAAGCGTTTCATGGTCGACTTCGCGGATGAGGTCCTTGAAGCAACGCCTGAGTTGTGACACATGGAATACATCATGTACTCGGGAAAGGTGCGGGGGTAGTTCAAGTTGGTAGGCAACTTATCCATGTTTGGCAAGAATGCGGAAAGGTCCGATGTAACGTGGGGCCAACTTGCCTTTGATACCGAATCTTTGGGTTCCCTTCAGAGGAGTAACCCGAAGGTAAGCCTTCTCATCAAGATTGTAGCTTTCTTGCCTATGATGACGATCATAGTAGCTTTTATGACGAGACTGTGCGGCTTTCAATCGATCACGAACAATGCGAACTTGCTCTTCTGCTTCCTTGATCATATCCGGTCCAAAGAATTGTCTTTCACCGGTTTCTGACCAGTTTAGGGGTGTTCGACATCGTCGTCCATATAGGAGTTCAAAAGGAGCCATGTTCAGACTAGATTGGAAACTATTGTTATAAGAAAATTCGGCAAATGGAAGAGACTTCTCCCAATTCTTTCGGAAAGAGATAACACAAGCTCTGAGCATGTCTTCCAAGATTTGATTAACCCTTTCAACTTGACCGCTAGACTGAGGATGGAAAGCTGTACTAAAGGAGAGATGAGTTCCCATAGCATTCTAAAAGCTTCCCCAAAATCTAGAGGTGAAAAGGCTACCACGATCAGAATTGATTTCCAAAGGAACACCGTGAAGAGACACAATTCTAGAGACGTACAATTCCGCTAAATAGATAGCAGTTATAGAATCACGTACTGGAAGGAAGTGAGCAACTTTGGAAAGTCGGTCAATGACAACGAAGATGGAATCATTTCCTTTCTGGGTTTTTGGAAAGCCGGTGATGAAGTCCATACCGACTTTGTCCCATTTCCACTCTGGAATAGGCAAAGGTTGAAGTGTACCAGCAGGTCTTTGATGTTCTGCCTTAATGCGACGACAAACATGACATTCAGCAACAAATCGAGCAATGTCTCTCTTCATCCTAGTCCACCAAAATCTTTGGCGTAGATCTCGGTACATTTTTGTGCTACCGGGATGAATCGAGAGGGAAGTGTCATGGGCTTCTTTGAGGATGAGTTGCCTTAGATCCCTATTCTTAGGTACTACCAAAGGATTTTCAAAGAATACCGTTCCTTTACTATCTGTGGAGAAACATTTAGCAACTCCGCTAGCAATGTTCTCCTTGATCCGGCGAACACCTCGTGCACGCCGTTGGGCAACTATGATTTGATCCTCAAGTGTTGGTTTCACCACCAAGTTGAAAAGAGATCCACGAGGAATGTCACAACCCTAGTTTTGGTATGTGCTTTTATTACTAAAATATTTGCATCATATTTAATTTTCTTGGTTTAAGAATTGGGGATTTGGAAAAGCCTCAAAAAGAATTTTAAACAAAAGGCCAGATAAAAAGTTTTTCCAAAATTCCTCCAAACAATTTTGAAAAGTCCTATAAATGAGTATGATCATTTTAAAAATGATTTGGAGTCAAACCCATGCTCATGGATTTTTCAAATATTCAAACAGAGGCTTGGAAATTAAATTTAAATGCTATTTGAATTGGATTCAAATTATTTGAACTCCAAAAATACTGAAAACTTGGGTGTGGCTTTATTTCAGTCATATATAGTCCCAATAAAAATATCAGGGTTTTATAAAAATGTTTTGTTATAAAAACAAAACAAAACAAAAGAAACAGAAACAAAATAAAAGAAAAAGGGAAAGGAACTCACCTCACTTACCTCTGGCCCAGCTAGCTAGCCAAAGCCGGCCCAGCCCGCCAGGGGCACCCCTGTCTTCTTCCCTGGGCAGGCAAGCACAGTGGTGCGTGGCGACCATGCCATGGCCGCCGACGCCACCTCCTGCTTCCCCTAGCCTACCCCCTTGCCTTTGGATGCCTGGAGACTTCCCACGCCGTCCCCATCCGTTTTCCCCTCCCCTCGCAGTCTCTCTCGCCCTCTGTCTCGCCTCCCGCACCACGTCCGAGAGCTCGACGACGCCGCCGACGTGCACCACCGCGGCCACCGGCATCCCCTCGCAGCGCAAGGTTGTCCAGAAGACCCACCGTCGTCACCTTCGTCTCCTGGAGCATTCAATCGAGCAAGAGAGCCCCGACAGCCATCGCAATCTTCATCATCTTCCCCTACGGTCGCCGAGTCTTCGTCGCCAAATTTCGCAACCACCGAGCTCCCCGCGGCCCCATCGTCTTCTCCATTAGCTCCACGGTGAGCAGCTCTCCCGGTTGCCCCTTTTTCCGCCCCATCTTGTGCCCGGGAAAACTTTCCGGCGAGGTCAGTGCCTCTGACCGCCGCCGCGGTTGAAGTAGCCGTCGCCACAGGCCATGTCTTTGGCCCCCGACAACTCCAGTGGATGCGGAAGCTCACGAGCTACGCGCCCGTACCAACCAGACCCCCTCCCGTGCCAAAAACCCCAACTCCGGCGAGTCTCCGGCAGGTTTCCGGCGACCCCGCCATTAGGGCCTTAGTCACTAAGCTAATCCCCCCCTCCTCTCTCTGACAGTGGGCCCAGTCCCTCTAATTAAACACGGTTAAAATTAATTAAAACGGGGTTAACCCCTGAGCCACTGACAAGGCTGGCCCACTGGTCAGATCCCCCCCGTCAGCATGACCTCATGCTGACGCAAAAAGTCTTTTTCCTTTTTAAAATAATTCAATAAAATACAGAAAATGGCCAAAACTTCAATAAATCATAAAAAATTCATTTTAACTCCAAATTGGACAAATAATATGTCTAAAATTATCAGAAAAATACAAGGATTATGAATATGAAATTTGTTTTCATGTTTGACCATTTTAAAATGGGTGAACAGTAGCAAACATGCATATGGATCCTTTTCAAATTCAAATTTGGAGTGATTTTGCAATTGACTTTGCAACACACTTAATTTGAATGGTTTCACCCCCACATCAGAAACATTATCCCAACTATACCACATCACTTCATGATCAACCTTTTCAAATAAACTTTCATGCATTCAAATGCATTTGAATTTCATCGATAAATCAAATGGAGTTTGAATTTGCATTTCAAATGCAATATACTCCTTTTAAATGGAATGCTCAACACATCAGTACCATGAACATCACCATTACAATCTTATTCATGTGTTTGTGCATTGTACATTATGTTGATCCTATGATTGTCATGTTGCTGATAGAAGTGGAGCCGGAACCCGAGATCACCCCCTTCGTTGAAGACCCCGTGACTGAACCCCGTCAGCAAGGCAAGAAAACCCCCATAGATCATGTCGATAAAATCCCACTTCCCTCTCATGTCTCGCTTATGCATTGTTTAGGATGATCACCATGATAACGTTTCTATCGCATAGTTGAACCCATATCCTTTGCATGAACTATCATCTTGTCACAGTAGTAAGCAAACCACAATCCTAGCAGATGTAGGAGTTGGTTGATATCATGTGGCCCCTGCAACTGTTACTGCTTATTTCATGCTTAGTGGTACAACGAGGTTGCTTTTGATGTGAGTCAGGATGATGATAAACATGGTGTTGATGAAAGTGAAATGTGTTGGTGAATCTACCCTAATACAAGGTGAACAATGAGAGGCTGTGTAGGAGTACACAGTGGGTTGTCTCGTTGAACACCGCCTTAAGTCCGAGTTCTTGTGTGGTGATCCAAGAAGAAGAGTACAACCACACATTGGGCCCACTGACCCCTCTCATCCTAGTACCTCACCCCGTTCGAACCCCAAGAGTCGCAGTAGTTCGGAGTTCTGGTAGGGCTGTGGAACGGTCTGCGAAGTGGATGAACGACTTTTCAAGACCGGCTTGGGACCCTGCACACATCGTTTGAGGCTGTACTGGAACCTCGGCCGTACTTCCATACGGATCCCCCTCAGATAGGCGACTCTCTGGACTAGAACGGAGCTGTGGGCGAAGTGTTGTGGTGGCATCCTCGCTGTCACCTCTTGAACGGTGACATGCAAAAGGCGGTAAATGATGACACGTGTGTGTGGCGGTACACCCCTGCAGGGTTAACAAAACTATTCGAATAGCCGCGTCCGCGGTTAAGGACTGCTTGGAAAGCTTAGCTTGATTATTAGACAACTTGAACTCGATACTTCTAAAACACACCAAGATAAGCGTGAGTGCTATGGTGTGCTTCTCGTGGGGAAGTCGAGGAAGTAAGCATAGTGGTGTATTGGTTGAAGAGATGTAGTGGACTCGTGTACGTTTCTTACCTCAAGTCTGGTACTCGTAGTTCAGGACTAGCCAAGTCAAAGCTGGCACTTATGCAAGTGAAACCCCACCTCCCTTTACCTTGATAAATGTGCATGAGTAGTATAGCTCGTACGTAAGTCTTGCTGAGTACGATTTTGTACTCACGTTTGCTTAATCTATGTTTTAGATGAACCCACCGACCCCGATGGTGGCTTCTACCCGAAGCTCGAAGATTGAAGACTCAAACCAAGACCAAGCTAGTGTAGTCCCATTCAGACGACTGGTTCCCTTGTGGAGGGCTTGTTTTTAGATAAGGCTTCTCTAAGCCATTTGTTAAACTTGTCTGTACTCAGACCTACTTTGCTTCCGCTTGTCTGTTGTAATGTTGGATCACATGCTTGTGATCTCTGTGTGCACTCTGTAAGAGTTATTAATAAAGATGTATACATTGTAGAGAATTGCAATGATACCTGCTGTTCATACTAGACATGTGTTTTGCGTGTATGTTTATAACATGCATGTCTTTGTATGGGTTTTCGAGACCTTAGTGGTGATCTGGCTGGCGGTATTTTATACAACAAGTGGCCCTTAGATGTGCGCAGCTTGGGGCATCGCGATGCGATTGCTCAAGACTCCGTCTCGTGCACACTTTGATGTATGATCGAGCCCGCCCTAGACCCCGACTAAGTGATCGGGCTGGAGTAAGTCTATGTAAGGGTTATAATACAATCGATAGTATGGTTGAGGCGACTTTTCTATGAGTATGGGAGTTCACCACCCATATCATTTAGACTTGTGTGCGGACGATGAGGACCCATTTCAGTTGATCATCCGGCCTGGATGGGATGCCCCTCACGTTCGATGCTTTCCGAGAACGTTCTGTGCTTGGCCTTGTCTGCTTAGACAAGTGGGTACGGTTCTCGGCTCTCCATATGATTGTGTTGTAGCGAGGCTTGCATACGCTAACCCCGGGTCCCGACAGACTTGGTATCGGAGCAGGACTGACTGTAGGATTATCAGCCTTGGCCGAAGTCGAGTCTAGCCTTCTATAGTTATATAGTTACTCTGGGTATATAAGGGAACAACGTCAGGCTTCTTTTTCTCCTTACCCTCATCGATCTGAGTTCTGAGTCACCCTCATCTTATTCTACGGGAAGATAGGACTAGGCTCATCTATGTCTTACTAGAACATCTCGTTGTTTGCTTCCTTGTAGCCGTAGGAAAGTTGTGTCCGGTTTCCTAGCATTGTTGTAATGCTGATTTCTTACATCGTATTATGTAAGTGTTGTATTTACATTGAAAGAAAATTGTTTTCTTGCAATTACAGCCGTTATGCTGTCCGAATCATTCCAGGTTTCTTCATAATCTGATGCATTTGCCAAAATCCTTCTCCCCCTTTCGATTGTCTTTCCAGAAGAATTCTAGGTGTCATGCCCGACAGTTCCATAGAGTTTGATGTAGGTTTTCTTCTAGAAACCTATAGTGTTTCATTTGCAGCTCTTTCTCCCACTTTAGATGTCTTCTAGCCAGAAGAACCACACCAACCATCGTGTTGGGGTATTTTGTTACTCTGACATATCTGTTGTAGCCCTAGTAAGCAATGGTCATCCTCAGGAAAACCATCCAGTAACCAAAATCCTTAAACCTAGCCACCCGACAGATGTGTAGAGTTTATAGTGGATCTTGTACCAGGAACCGCACCAATTTCTAGACGCCCATACAAAATGGCCCCACGTGAGTTAGCTGAGCTTAAAACCCAACTGGAAGCTTTGTTGGAAAAAGGCTTCATCCGCCCTAGCTCATCGCCATGGGGTTGCCCCGTTCTGTTCGTAACGAAGAAAGATTGAACAGAAAGGATGTGCGTAGACTATCGCCCGCTAAATTTAGCGACGATAAAGAACAAGTACCCATTGCCCAGGATCAATGATCTTTATGATCAACTTGCAGGATCCTCTGTCTTCTCCAAGATGGATTTGAGATTAGGTTATCATCAAATCAAAATCCGAAAGAGGACATTCCAAAAACGGCTTTTACTACTCGTTATGGTCTTTACGAGTACACCGTCATGTCCTTTGGTTTAACCAATGCCCCCGCCACTTTCTCACACATGATGAATTCGATCTTCATGGAGTACTTAGATAAATTTGTTGTGGTTTATCTCGATGACATTCTCATCTACTCGAAGAACGAAGAAGAACATGCCGAACACCTAAGGCTGGTATTGATGAAACTTAGAGAGCATCGCTTGTATGCTAAATTCTCCAAGTGTGAATTTTGGCTACCAGAAGTGACCTACTTAGGCCACGTGATTTCTGCAAAAGGCATTGCTGTGAATCCCGAGAGATTTCAGGCCGTCCTTGACTGGACTCCACCTGAATCGGTTAAGGAAGTTAGGAGTTTTCTTGGCCTAGCCAGCTATTGCCGTCGCTTCGTCGAGAACTTCTCTAAAGTTGCAAAGCCTCTTACTGAACTCCTCAAGAAGGATAAGAAATTCCAATGGACTCCCAAGTCCGAGGAAAGCTTTCAAGAGCTAAAAAGAAGATTGACTTCTGCACCTGTACTTGCACCTCCAGACACCAAAAGGGATTTCGAGATCTTTTGTGACGCATCACGGCAAGGGTTAGTATGCATACATCTGCAAGATCGACATGTGGTAGCTTATGCTTCACGGCAGTTGCGGCCACATGAAGAGAACTATCCTACCCATGACCTTGAACTCGCTGCCGTAGTTCATGCCCTAACAACTTGGCGACATTACCTCCTTGGTAATCGTTGTGAGATCTATTCCGACCACCAAAGCCTCAAATATATATTCACCCAGCCAGATCTTAATCTCAGGCAAAGACGCTGGATTGAGTTGATAAAAGATTATGACTTAGGAATTTCTTACACCCCAGGAAAAGCCAATGTCATGGCTGATGCACTAAGTCGTAAGTCGTATTGTAACAACCTCATGTTACAGCAGTATCAACCACTTCTTCATGAGGAATTTTGAAAGCTCAACCTCGAGATTGTTCCTCGTGGATCTCTTTTCAACTTGGTGGCAAAACCAACCCTTGAGGATCAAATCATTGTTGCCCAAAGGCGTGCATGAGGTGTTCGCCGGATCAAGGAGAACATTGCTAGCGGAGTTGCTAAATGTTTCTCCAAAGATAGTAAAGGAACGGTATTCTTTGGAAATCATTTGGTAGTACCTAAGAATAGGGAACTAAGGCAACTCATCCTCAAAGAATCCCATGACACACCCCTCTCGATTCATCCCGGTAGAAAAAAAATGTACCAAGATCTACGCCAGAGATTTTGGTGGACTAGGATGAAGAGAGACATTGCTCAATTTGTTGCCGAATGTGATGTTTGTCGTCGCATTAAGGCAGAACACCAAAGACCTGCTGGTACACTTCAACCTTTGCCTATTTCAGAGTGGAAATGGGACAAAGTCGGTATGGACTTCATCACCGGCTTTCCAAAAACCCAGAAAGGAAATGATGCCATCTTTGTTGTCATAGATAGGCTTTCCAAAGTTGCACACTTCCTTCCAGTTCGCGAGTCTATAACTGCTAGCCAGTTAGCGGACTTGTATGTCTCTAGAATTGTGTCTCTTCATGGTGTTCCTTTGGAAATCAATTCTGATCGTGGTAGCCTTTTTACCTCTAGATTTTGGGGAAGCTTTCAAAATTCTATGGGAACTCATCTCTCCTTTAGTACAGCTTTCCATCCTCAGTCTAGTGGTCAAGTCGAAAGGGTTAACCAAATTCTTGAAGACATGCTCAGAGCTTGTGTTATCTCATTCGGAAAGAATTGGGAGAAATCTCTTCCATTCGCCGAATTTGCGTATAACAATAGTTTTCAATCTAGTCTGAACATGGCTCCTTTTGAACTCCTATATGGACGACGATGTCGAACACCCCTTAACTGGTCATAAACCGGTGAAAGACAATTCTTTGGACCGGATATGATCATGGAAGCAGAAGAGCAAGTTCGCGTTGTTAGTGATCAATTGAAAGCCGCACAGTCTCGTCAGAAAAGCTACTATGATTGTCATCATAGGCAAGAAAGCTACAATCTGGATGAGAAAGCTTACCTTCGGGTTACTCCTCTAAAGGGAACCCAAAGTTTCGATATCACAGGCGAATTGGCCCCACGTTACATCGGACCTTTCCGCATTCTTGCTAAACGTGGAGAAGTTGCCTACCAACTTGAACTACCCCCGCACCTTTCCCGAGTACATGATGTATTCCATGTGTCACAACTCAGGCGTTGCTTCAAGGACCCCATCCGCGAAGTCGACCATGAAACGCTTGATCTACAAGATGATCTTTCTTATCGAGAATACCCTGTTCGTATTCTTGATTCAGCAGAGCGTGTCACTCGTCGTCAGAAGATTAGGTTTCTGAAAGTGCAATGGTCACACCACTCTGAGAGAGAAGCTACGTGGGAAAGAGAAGACCGTCTCAGTACCGAGTATCCCTCCTTCCTCCCGCAGACTTCTGAATCTCGGGACGAGATTCTTTTGAGTGGGGAGGAGTTGTCACAACCCTAGTTTTGGTATGTGCTTTTATTACTAAAATATTTGCATCATGTTTAATTTTCTTGGTTTAAGAATTGGGGATTTGGAAAAGCCTCAAAAAGAATTTTAAATAAAACGCCAGATAAAAAGTTTTTCCAAAATTCCTCCAAACAATTTTGAAAAGTCCTATAAATGAGTATGATCATTTTAAAAATGATTTGGAGTCAAACCCATGCTCATGGATTTTTCAAATATTCAAACAGAGGCTTGGAAATTAAATTTAAATGCTATTTGAATTGGATTCAAATTATTTGAACTCCAAAAATCCTGAAAACTTGGGTGTGGCTTTATTTCAGTCATATATAGCCCCAATAAAAATATCAGGGTTTTATAAAAATGTTTTGTTATAAAAACAAAACAAAACAAAAGAAACAGAAACAAAATAAAAGAAAAAGGGAAAGGAACTCACCTCACTTACCTCTTGGCCCAGCTAGCTAGCCAAAGCCGGCCCAGCCCGCCAGGGGCACCCCTGTCTTCTTCCCTGGGCAGGCAAGCACAGTGGTGCGTGGCGACCATGCCATGGCCGCCGACGCCACCTCCTGCTTCCCCTAGCCTACCCCCTTGCCTTTGGATGCCTGGAGACTTCCCACGCCGTCCCCATCCGTTTTCCCCTCCCCTCGCAGTCTCTCTCGCCCTCTGTCTCGCCTCCCGCACCACGTCCGAGAGCTCGACGACGCCGCCGACGTGCACCACCGCGGCCACCGGCATCCCCTCGTAGCGCAAGGTTGTCCAAAAGACCCACCGTCGTCACCTTCGTCTCCTGGAGCATTCAATCGAGCAAGAGAGCCCCGACAGCCATCGCAATCTTCATCATCTTCCCCTACGGTCGCCGAGTCTTCGTCGCCAAATTGCGCCACCACCGAGCTCCCCGCGGCCCCATCGTCTTCTCCATTAGCTCCACGGTGAGCAGCTCTCCCGGTTGCCCCTTTTTCCGCCCCCTCTTGTGCCCGGGAACACTTTCCGGCGAGGTCAGTGCCTCTGACCGACGCCGCGGTTGAAGTAGCCGTCGCCACAGGCCATGTCTTTGGCCCTCGAAAACTCCAGTGGATGCGGAAGCTCACGAGCTACGCGCCCGTACTAACCAGGCCCCCTCCCGTGCCAAAAACACCAACTCCGGCAAGTCTCTGGCAGGTTTCCGGCGACCCCGCCATTAGGGCCTTAGTCACTAAGCTAATCCCCCCTCCTCTCTATGACAGTGGGCCCAGTCCCTCTAATTAAACACGGTTAAAATTAATTAAAACGGGGTTAACCCCTGAGCCACTAACAAGGCTGGCCTACTGGTCAGAGCCCCCCCCGTCAGCATGACCTCATGCTGACGCAATAAGTCTTTTTCCTTTTTAAAAGAATTCCAAAAATTCCAGAAAATGGCCAAAACTTCAATAAATCATAGAAAATTCATATTAACTCCAAATTGGACAAATAATATGTCTAAAATTATCAGAAAAATACAAGGATTATGAATATGCAATTTGTTTTCATGTTTGACCATTTTAAAATGGGTGAACAGTAGCAAAAATGCATATGGATCCTTTTCAAATTCAAATTTGGAGTGATTTTGCAATTGACTTTGCAACACACTTAATTTGAATGGTTTCACCCCCACATCAGAAACATTATCTCAACTATACCACATCACTTCATGATCAACCTTTTCAAATAAACTTTCATGCATTCAAATGCATTTGAATTTCATCGATAAATCAAATGGAGTTTGAATTTGCATTTCAAATGCAATATACTCGTTTTAAATGGAATGCTCAACACATCAGTACCATGAACATCACCATTACAATATTATTCATGTGATTGTGCATTGTACATTATGTTGATCCTATGATTGTCATGTTGCTGATAGAAGTGGAGCCGGAACCCGAGATCACCCCCTTCGTTGAAGACCCCGTGACTGAACCCCGTCAGCAAGGCAAGCAAACCCCCATTGATCATGTCGATAAAATCCCACTTCCCTCTCATGTCTCGCTTATGCATTGTTTAGGATGATCACCATGATAACGTTTCTATCGCATAGTTGAACCCATATCCTTTGCATGAACTATCATCTTGTCACATAAGTAAGCAAACCACAATCCTAGAAGATGTAGGAGTTGGTTGATATCATGTGGCCCCTGCAACTGTTACTGCTTATTTCATGCTTAGTGGTACAACGAGGTTGCTTTTGATGTGAGTCGGGATGATGATAAACATGGTGTTGATGAAAGTGAAATGTGTTGGTGAATCTACCCTAATACAAGGTGAACGATGAGAGGCTGTGTAGGAGTACACAGTGGGTTGTCTCGTTGAACACCGCCTTAAGTCTGAGTTCTTGTGTGGTGATCCAAGAAGAAGAGTACAACCACACATTGGGCACACTGACCCCTCTCATCCTAGTACCTCACCCCATTCGAACCCCAAGAGTCGCAGTAGTTCGGAGTTCTGGTAGGGCTGTGGCACAGTCTGCGAAGTGGATGAACGGCTTTTCAAGACCGGCTTGGGACCGGGCACACATATTTTGAGGCTGTACTGGAACCTCGGCCGTACTTCCATACGGATCCCCCTCAGATAGGCGACTCTCTGGACTAGAACGGAGCTGTGGGCGAAGTGTTGTGGTGGCATCCTCGCTGTCACCTCTTGAACGGTGACATGCAAAAGGCGGTAAATGATGACACGTGTGTGTGGCGGTACACCCCTGCAGGGTTAACAAAACTATTCGATTAGCCGCGTCCGCGGTTAAGGACTGCTTGGAAAGATTAGCTTGATTATTAGACAACTTGAACTGGATACTTCTAAAACACACCAAGATAAGCGTGAGTGCTATGGTGTGCTTCTCGTGGGGAAGTCGAGGAAGTAAGCATAGTGGTGTATTGGTTGAAGAGATGTAGTGGACTCGTGTACGTTTCTTACCTCAAGTCTGGTACTCGTAGTTCAGGACTAGCCAAGTCAAAGCTGGCACTTCTGCAAGTGAAACCCCAACTCCCTTTACCTTGATACATGTGCATGAGTAGTATAGCTCCTACGTAAATCTTGCTGAGTACGATTTTGTACTCACGTTTGCTTAATATATGTTTTAGATGAACCCACCGACCCCGATGGTGGCTTCTACCCGAAGCTCGAAGATTGAAGACTCAGACCAAGACCAAGCTAGTGTAGTCCCAGTCAGACGACTGGTTCCCTCGTGGATGGCTTGTTTTTAGATAAGGCTTCTCTAAGCCATTTGTTAAACTTGTCTGTACTCAGACCTACTTTGCTTCCGCTTGTCTGTTGTAATGTTGGATCACATGCTTGTGATCTCTGTGTGCACTCTGTAAGAGTTATTAATAAAGATGTATACACTGTAGAGAATTCCAATGATACCTGCTGTTCATACTAGACATGTGTGCTGCGTGTATGTTTATAACATGCATGTCTTTGTATGGGTTTTCGAGACCTTAGTTGTGATCTGGCTGGCGGTCTTTTATACACCAAGTGGCCCTTAGATGTGTGCAGCTTGGGGCATCGCGATGTGATTGCTCGAGACTCCGTCCCGTGCACACTTTGATTTATGATCGAGCCCGCCCTAGACCCCGACTAAGTGATCGGGCTGGAGTAAGTCTATGTAAGGGTTATAATACAATCGATAGTATGGTTGAGGCGACTTGTCTATGAGTATGGGAGTTCACCACCCATATCATTTAGACTTGTGTGCGGACGATGAGGACCCATTTCAGTTGATCATCCGGCCTGGATAGGATGCGCCTCACGTTCGATGCTTTCCGAGAATGTTCTGTGCTTGGCCTTGTCTGCTTAGACAAGTGGGTACGGTTCTCGGCTCTCCATATGATTGTGTTGTAGCGAGGCTTGCATACGCTAACCCCGGGTCCCGACAAGGAACAATCTCGAGGTTGAGCTTTCGAAATTCCTCATGAAGAAGTGGTTGATACTGTTGTAACATGACGTTGTTACAATACGACTTACGACTTAGTGCATCAACCATGACATTGGCTTTGCCTGGGGTGTAAGAAATTCCTAAGTCATAATCTTTTATCAACTCTATCCAGCGTCTTTGCCTGAGATTAAGATCTGGCTGGGTGAATATGTATTTGAGGCTTTGGTGGTCAGAATAGATCTCACAACGATTACCAAGGAGGTAATGTCGCCAAGTCTTCAGGGCATGAACTACGGCAGCGAGTTCAGGATCATGGGTAGGATAGTTCTCTTCATATGAACGCAACTGGCGTGAAGCGTAAGCTACCACATGTCTATCTTGCATAAGTATGCATCCTAACCCTTGCCGTTAAGCATCACAATAGATCTCGAAATCCCTTTTGGTGTCTGGAGGTGCAAGTACGGGTGCAGAAGTCAATCTTCTTTTTAGCTCTTGAAAGCTTTCCTCGCACTTGGGAGTTGTGACACCCCCCAAAATCAATCCGTGTACAGTAATCATATACGCAGGGTACACGGCTGAGATTAGGGTGCCACGGTGAGAATATCACAGCACAACACTAAACACAAAAGGATAAACCAATATGTTACAATAAAGGGGGTCGCGTGGACCCGAATACATAAATTATACAAGCCATAATATCTGAGTACAGACATAGTTAGTCAAGTTTTTCCTTAAGAAGGCTAGCACAAATAACATCAGAGATATAGATCGAAAAGGCAAGGACTCCTGCCTGGGAGCCTCCGAAACTACTCCTGGTCCTGGTCAGCGGGGGTCTCGACGTAGTAGTATCCACCTCCGGGGTACTCCTGCTCCTGGGCTCCAATGTCGACTGCAGCGGCCAATCAGGCAAAACAGTAAAGGAAATAAAGCAGGTGAGTATCTAGTATACCCGCGAGTCTTACGTCCGCTACTAAGCATTATGCATTTGTATCAACGGAAAAGGGAGGCTGTATATATAGTGGACTGCAAGATAGAAATCAGAATAAGGGTAAGAAGCTAGGCTTATCGAAGACTAGCATCTTCTGACGATGTCTTGCAGCATGAGGAGAGAAACAGCCAACAGTTTATATAAAGCAATAAAGTAACAATGAAGCAGAATTGCTGCAACATTGTATAATATAAGTTGTAATGATTAATAATAGCAATGCCTCCGAGTTCCCCTCCTCGACTCCCTGCGAGGAAGAAGACCCGGAACCATACAGTTTAATAGTAATAGTTTCTAGTGGTAAGATCCAGCTTCAGCATAAAGCGTCCTGTTACCGTGGACATGGCTATTCGAATAAATTAAACTCCCTGCAGGGGTACACTACTGTTCACCCTGCACGCTCGGATCTCCAGGGTGGCGTGAACCTTGTTAGGGAACGCCCCACCGAGGCTATCCGACACGACACAGCCCATCCTAGGCTCAACAGAGAGGCCATCCGCCGGACTATATCCTGTGCACCAAGGGGTCTAGGTCCCTCACCCTTGCACGCTCCTGCACGGTGCGAGTCTGGCCGGTGAAGCAAAAGCAAATCCAAACACACCTGCTGCAGCAAAAAGACAAGACCACTTCCCGGCGATCAGGCCGCAGTACTGCTGACGTCTGAAGAGCTTTCGGACGAACTACGACGCGGAGGGCCCACACCGTAATCCCACGTGTAGGTAGTGCGTACAGACCAACGGGTCTCTCAAGTCATCCGCCGAACCATTTAGCATTTTAATTAACCTGCGTGACAACCGTTATCGTTGCCCCGACTTAACCGACCCGCGGTCAACGACAGTAGTCAGGACCACCAGTACATCGGTGCCTGCCCTGTCGTCCCACCAAGTCACTGCGGTTACCAACAAGGTGAACCGTCTCCTTAACTTGTCTCGCGTGTGCTCTTGGTAGAGCTCGACTTTCGTGGTTTGGTAACTCTCGCGAGATACGAGCAGGGGCCAAGCACGCCAGTAACGTCGGTCGTACCCTCCCTGTCGTTCCCGACAATATACCTCTCGCGGGCACCGTTGGGTCGCCCGACTTCTTACCTTAAGGACAAACACTGTTCAGGACCCTATGGCAGCAAGACAAAGTCACCTCGAGTGGAGTACAAGGATTACTCCTGGATAGCTCACACTTGAGGTGACTAGGCATAACCCAGATAGGGGCCTTTGGCGGCGTCTGCTTTGTTCTGTACCTGTGCAGTTGTATATATAGTATCCGTGTTCACCCCCCTGAGTGATCACGACCCGCTATCTAGTCCTAGCTAAAAATGCGCAGGGTTCACTGCTGAATATATGGATAATTATAATAGGCAGCATAGGATAAGAAAGGTACATCAAGGGGCGACAAAATCAGGCTATGCAATTGAATAGGATTGTAATCGTAGCAGCAGTAGTAACCATGCCTAGTGCAAGAAAGTACGGAAAAAGTAGGCGATATCTGGGGAAGAGAATGGCTCTGCTTGCCTGGAAGCTCGACGGTAGGGGTAGGGTCGTCGACGAAGTAGTCGTACCCGGCAGCAGTGTAGTCGGCGGTAGCAGCGGGGTCTACCGGAGATAAAGGGGGGGGGAGGAAACAGTAAATACACAGCAATATATACAAACAAATACATGGCATGACGTATGCAAAGCTAACGGTGGTCTAATGCAGTACGATGTATCAGGATCGGAGCGGGAATTCATCCGGGGATGAACTACCGGCTCCGGGTGATTACCGGACAGGGTGTCCGGAGGGGGAAGGATCAAGCCGGAGGTGTCGTGGACATCCGACAAAGATAACGGGGGTGTATCCGGGTTAGTTGAACCATTCCGAACAACTTTCGTGTTCGAGATAAATTCATGCGACAGGTTTTTACCGGCACCGGGAATTATCGACAAACAACCCGGAGGGGGGAATTTCGATGATCGGTGTGTTAGGGGTGTGTGGTAGACATAGGGATAGCGTATCCGTATTCGTTATATTTTTCTGATCAATTTTGATGTATAAAGTTTTTCGATCCGATATACGGATTAAAAGATATTGATTTTATAAGTTTTAAATCATTTAAAAGATTTTCTGGAATTATTTTTATTAATAAAATAGTAACATTATCTACAACAGTTTGACTGGTCAAACCTGACCAGTGGGTCCTATCTGTCATAGACACAATTCTAGTAAAATTCATTTTATTTATCTGAATATAAAAGGGGACCCACATGTCATCCTCATAGTTTTAATAAAATCATTAAATTTATTTATATGACAATGGGGTCCCACATGTAAGTCACACATATTATAATTAGTCATTTTAATAAATTCATAAAAGGGCAGGGCCCACATGTCATAGTCAGTAGGTTAATTAACAGATTTTTATCAGTAGTTAAAAGGCTGTGGCCCACATGTCAGTGGGGTGGGGGGTTTTCTTTTTAGTTCATTACTAACAGGGGGTTAGACTAAGTGGGGGGGGGGGGGTTAGACACTAACAGGGGATTAAAGCGGGGGGGTCTAATCCAGCCGGGCCCACAACCATGGCACGCCGGCGGTGGCTGTGGCACGACGGCGAGGCTGCCGGCCAGCCCCGGCGAACACAAGTCCAGCAGGAGGGGGGGAATCGACCTGGGGGTTCGCTGCGGGTTGGTTGGGGCTGGGTATGCTGCAAGGGGGGTCGGGCTCGTCGGCAATGAAGAGCACGGCGACGGCGGGGCACTGGCTATGCGGAGCCGGCGCTCTAACGCGCGAAGCACGGCCCGGCGAGAGGGGAAACAAAGCTGCGCTCACCAGGAAGCGAAGGGGAGTGGCCTCGTGGCCGGAGGTGGTCGGGCGGGAGCTCCACGGCTTCAATGGCGCTGGAGGCTGGAGGAGGAAGAAGCTCGCAATTCGCGTCGTGTGGAGGCTCCGGGCTCGAATTAACGGGGGGGGGGGGGGGGGTTCGAAGCGGCGGAGTACGCCGGAGCTCCTGGACGCGGAGGCGGGCTCTGGGGTGGTTAGTGGTCGCGAGCACCACGGCGGTGTGGCCACGGCTGCGCCCGGGTTCGCGCGGGAGGGGAGGGAAGAGCACGCGGGGAAAAATGGAGTGGCGGCTAGGGTTTCCAGGGGTCGGGGGGTGGCACGGGGGACCTTATCCTCACCAGGACGGCGTCGATGACCGACACGGCGGCCATGGCGTGGCTCAGCCGGGGGATGCTCTCCACGAGCCCCCGCCCATGAACAGGAGGAAGGAGGAGGGCGCGGGGTGGGCTGGGCCTGGGGGAGTGGGCTGTCTTGGCCCACAGGGAGACAGGGGGTGGGCTCCATTTCTTTTATTGTTTCTTTTCTTTTGTTTGTTGTATTTGTTTTCTGTTTTAATTTCTTTTAACTATTCTACAATTTATTACATTATGGTATAGGCACCATAATTAGTGTTATACTAGATACGAGTGCCACAAAAGTTTTGGAGACAAAAGAAATTCATTTGATATTTCTTTTAAATAATAAATGCCCAAAGTAAGGGTTTTAACCTACTGTTTGAATTTTTTGGAATTTTCTATAACTCAATAAATACCCAAACCCATATGGATTTGGTCCAGTGATTATTTGGGATTTTATAAAAGTGGTTCCAAGATTTTTGTAAAAGATTTATTGTCACCCTATTTTTAATATTCATCAAAAAGCATTTTAGGGTTTGTTTGAATTTCAATTCAAATGCCTTGTACTTGTTTTGATTCCAGATGATCAAGGTCCATGATCACCATGCATTCAAGAACATCAAAGTGGAATTTGAAATTTGAACTATTCCAAGTTGATCAACAAAAGTTTTGAACAGTACAGATGAACAGTAACAGTGATTACTGTTCACTGACAGTGATGGTGTTACAAATCTCCCCCACTACAAGAATTCTCATCCCGAGAATTTAGGTGGTAGAGGGGAAAAGATCGGGGTATTCTTCATGTAGACGATCTTCGCGTTCCCAAGTGGCTTCATCTTCAGAATGATTCGACCACTGAACTTTGAGGAACTTGGTTGTCTTGTTGCGGGTTTTGCGTTCATACTGATCGAGAATGCGGCTTGGATGTTCTTGATAAGTCAAGTCCTGTTGCAGGTCGATCATATCATGTTCCACCTCGCGAATAGGGTCCTTAAAGCAGCGTCGGAGTTGGGACACGTGGAATACATCGTGGACCTGAGAGAGGTTTGGAGGCAATTCCAAACGGTATGCCACTGGTCCACTTCTGGAAAGAATACGGAATGGGCCAATGTAGCGAGGAGCTAATTTTCCTTTGATCCCGAAACGATGAGTGCCTCTCATCGGAGTGACACGGAGGTACGCGTATTCTCCAGGTTGATAAACCATTTCTTTGTGCTTGCGATCATAGTTTCTCTTCTGGCGGGACTGAGCAGCTTTCAAGTGTTCACGAATAACGCAAACCTGATCTTCGGCATGCTGAATAATGTCCGGACCAATGAGAGTTCTTTCTCCAGTTTCTGACCAATTCAGAGGGGTTCGACACTTACGTCCATAGAGAACTTCAAAGGGTGCCATCTTCAGACTAGCTTGATAGCTATTGTTGTACGAGAATTCAGCGAATGGAAGAGATTCCTCCCATTTCTTACCGAATGAGATGACACAAGCTCGGAGCATATCTTCGAGCACTTGGTTGACTCGTTCGACTTGTCCTTGCGACTGGGGGTGATAAGCGGTGCTGAAATTTAGGTGAGTGCCCATAGCTTCTTGGAAACTATGACAGAACTTTGAGGTGAAAATGCTTCCACGGTCTGAACTGATCTCCAACGGAATACCATGGAGGGAAACAATTCTGGAAACATATAAGTCTGCCAACTGACTAGCAGAGATCCTCCTTGACAGGCAGAAAATGAGCAACCTTGGAGAATCGGTCGATGACGACAAAGATGGCATCATGACCTTTCTGTGATCGGGGAAATCCGGTGACGAAGTCCATTTCAATCTTGTCCCATTTCCATTCAGGAATAGAGAGTGGTTGCAGAGTTCCGGCAGGTCTTTGATGTTCGGCTTTCACGCGACGGAAAACGTCACACTCATCAACATAACGAGCAATGTCTTGTTTCATGTTGGACCACCAGTACCGCTGACGAATGGCTTGGTACATCTTGGTACTACCAGGGTGAATCGACAAAGGTGTATCATGAGCTTCCTTCATGATGTTAGAGGCGTAATTCAGGTTGGCCTTGGCTACCGGAACCACGAAACGACCCTTAAAGTACACCGCATTATCATCATTTGCATCAATAGTGAAGAATGAGGGCTCTCCGTTGGCGACACGACGCTTAATCTTCCAAATGTCAGAGTCATAATTTTGTACCGTCTTGATGCGGGTGTCGAGGTCTGGTTGGACCACCAGGGAGTTCACATATCCCTGCGGAACAATTTCGATGTTCAGCTTGCGGAGTTCTGCATACAGACGTGGCTGTTGCACTTGAACTTCAAGTTCACTACAATAGGCTTTGCGGCTTAAGGCATCGGCCACAGCATTAGCTTTGCCAGGGGTGTAAGAAATTCCCATGTCGTAGTCGGCTATTGTCTCGAGCCATCTCTGTTGGCGGAGATTCAGGTCTGGTTGCGTAAACAGGTACTTCAGGCTTTGGTGGTCGGTGAAGATCTCGCAACGATTACCGACGAGGTAATGCCGCCACAGCTTGAATGCATAAATTACTGCTGCCAATTCGAGATCATGAGTTGGATAGTTTTCTTCGTGAGCACGCAACTGACGAGAGCCATAAGCAATCACTTTGCGCTCTTGCATTAGGACACAGCCTAATCCTTGACGAGCCACATCGCAATAAATCACGAAGTCCTTCTAAGTATCAGGAGGAGCAAGCACCGGGGGTGAAGTGAGCTTGAAAACTTTCTTGAAATTTATCAGTCCACTCAAACTTGACGCCTTTGTGAAGAAGATTAGTCAGAGGCTTGGCAATCTTGGAGAAATTCTCAACAAAACGGCGGCAATAGCTGGCAAGGCCGAGGAAACTTCTGACTTGCTTGACAGTCCTGGGCGGAGTCCAATCAAGAATAGCCTGAATACGTTCGGGGTTGACAGCAACGCCATCCTTGGAAAGCACATGACCAAGGTAGGTTACTTCGGGAAGCCAGAACTCACACTTTGAATACTTAACATAGAGTTTGTGTTCTCTAAGCTTTTCCAGTATAAGACGAAGATGTTCAGCATGTTCTGCATCGGTCTTGGAGTAAATCAATATATCATCCAGATAAACCACGACAAACTTGTCGAGATATTCCATGAATATATAGTTCATCAATCTGGAGAAGGTGGCTGGTGCATTCGTCAAGCCAAAGGACATGACAGTGTACTCGTATGAACCATAGCGAGTAATGAATGCGGTCTTCGAGATGTCCTCATCACGGACTCGGATTTGATGGTAACCCAACCTTAAGTCGAGTTTTGAAAACACCGTGGATCCAGCAAGTTGATCATAAAGATCATTGATCCGAGGGAGGGGGTACTTGTTCTGTATCGTGGCCTGGTTGATAGGTCGGTAATCTTGGAACAATCGGTTCGTGCCATCACTCTTCTTGACAAAGAGCGAAGGTGCTCCCCAAGCAGAGGAACTTGGACGGATGAAGCCTTTCTCGAGGGCCGTGTCGATCTCCTTCTTCAATTCAAGGAGGTGGTGAGGTGGCATCTTATATGGGCGCTTGGCAATAGGGACGGTGCCAGGCTTCAAGTCGATGACGAATGCAACTTCTCTAATCGGGGGTATCCCCGGCAGTTCTTCTGGGAATACGTCGGTAAAATCACAAACGATTGGGACTTTCTCAATCCCTTCGAGAGGTGCGACATTCAAGGCATTCAGAGCATATATACGAGCTTCGGCATTCATCGACACAACGGCAGTGTGACTCAAAATCGCGCCAGAAGGATGAAAAAGTTGGATGACCTTGGTGCCACAATAAAGTGCGGCATTGTGGGTTTTCATCCAATCCATGCCAAGGATAAGGTCGATGGTGGAGGTTTTCAGAATGTGTGGACAAACCATGAACTCAAATCTTTCGATCTCGACAGTGAGGTTAGGTGCAACCATGTCGACACGACACTGGCTACTGGGAGTCCGGACTATTAAGGGGGTGTGCATCTTTTCGTGGTAAATGCCATGCTTAGAAGCAAATGCTCCAGACATAAATGAATGCGATGCTCCTGTATCAAATAAAACGGTAGCAGGTATTGAGTTAACGAGAAGTGTACCCATCACAGTAGCGGGCTGTTCCTGAGATGCTTCAACATCAATGTTGTAAGCATGACCACGAGCATGAGGATTTGACCCAGTATTATAGTTGAGGGTCCCATTGTTGCCACGACCATTTCCGTGGCCAGCAGGGTGAACTACCAGTTGATTCTGTCGCTGAGGGCAGTCTCTGGCAATATGGCCTGGCTGATGGCACTTGAAACACAGGCCATCTTGAGGACGGAGGGGTGCAGTCTCAGTCTTCGGCTCTCTCGGCGGGGGCGGAGGCAGACGAGGTGCAACATACGACGGCCTTGGTGCAGGGGAAGTTGGACGCATAAGACTGTGTGGAAGCCAAACGCGTTGCTTCTGTGCTGTGCCCGAAGATGAGCCAGCATCACGGGGGCGCTTCGGCGAACCACCGAACTTAAGCTGAGCTGTCTCAAGTGTGATAGTCTGGTTCACCATGGTGGCGAAGTCGGGGAAGACGTGCAAAGCCAGTGCAAGCTGGAGATCTGGGTTGAGCCCATCACGGAACTTCTCTTTCCTACTTTCATCATTGGGGAGGTCACTTGCAGCATAGCGGGAGAGGCGGAGGAATTCCCTCTGGTATGCCTCGACAGTTTTGTTGCCCTGAACGAGGTTGCGGAACTCGGCCTTCATACAGTTCATAATCGCCTGGGGGACATAACGAGCGCGAAAGGCAGTCTTGAAGTCATTCCAGGTGACGAAAGTCCCTTCAGCTAGCGAGCCTTTGTAAGTGTCCCACCACTGAGCAGCGGGACCACGCAGGAAATAGGACGCGAAGTTGACATAATCAGCAGCGCTCACATTAGCGAACTCCAGCTGACGAGTGATGTCACGAAGCCAATCATCAGCATCCAGCGGCTGTTCCGGTTGGTGGAAGAGAGGGGGATTGAGACGCATGAAATCCCGCAGAGTAACCACAGGCGGTTGGTTCTGGTGCTGGTTCTGGTTCTGATTTTGGTTCTGGAGCTGATCTATGACTCCTTGCATAAATACTTGGTTCATCTGAAACAGCTGCATCATCGCGGCCATGTAGTCCGGCGGCGGAGGTGGATCGTTGGCACCACGACCACGACCACGACCACCACGACCATCCATCCTGCTAGAATTTAATAGGGGTATTTCAGCGATGAACATTTTAACGAGATACCGGAAACGAGTAAGAGGTAAAGCGACAACAAAGAGGAGGCGCGGATATATAGGAGTAGTCATATAATCAATCGAAAATCGGGCAGCGTAACGTCGTAGAAATTAAGGAAAAAGGACACACTAGGCGGCGCGCAGACCGCGGTAAGGATTACACGACGCGACATAGATTCCACTATGTCAATCACGCCGCAAGAAACCTGTTGGCCACAGGAGTTAATGCCAGAGGACGCGCGGCCTGCCCAGAATGAGAATGGGATCCGCGGTCCGGGACCTGGGGTAGAACTCCTGCAACACGACTCAATCAATGGGGAACGCACCAAAAACGCCGGGTGGAATCAAGAGAACGTGATCCTAATGTCAGAGTTTGTAAAACTTATCAGCAAGGATAAGAGAGAAGATTCCCAGAGCATAGGTAAGGAGAAAAGGATCCTAATACCATAGATATCACACGTAGTGACATCGATGTGGGCCCGTAAGCCAAATATTAAGTTAGCAAAATAGTTTTCAAAGTCTAGACTCAACTTCGACCAGGTAGTGGTGGGGTGGCTTCCTATAGGCAGTCGACTCTAATACCAACTTGTGACGCCCCCCAAAATCAATCCGTGTACAGTAATCATACACGCAGGGTACACGGCTGAGATTAGGGTGCCACAGTGAGAATATCACAGCACAACACTAAACACAAAAGGATAAACCAATATGTTACAATAAAGGGGGTCACGCGGACCCGAATACATAAGTTATACAAGCCATAATATCTGAGTACAGACATAGTTAGTCAAGTTTTGCCTTAAGAAGGCTAGCACAAATAACATCAGAGATACAGATCGAAAAGGCAAGGCCTCCTGCCTGGGAGCCTCCGAAACTACTCCTGGTCCTGGTCAGCGGGGGTCTCGACGTAGTAGTATCCACCTCCGGGGTACTCCTGCTCCTGGGCTCCAACGTCGACTGCAGCGGCCGATCAGGCAAAACAGTAAAGGAAATAAAGCAGGTGAGTATCTAGTATACCCGCGAGTCTTACGTCCGCTACTAAGCATTATGCATTTGTATCAACGGAAAAGGGAGGCTGTAAATATAGTGGACTGCAAGATAGAAATCAGAATAAGGGTAAGAAGCTAGGCCTATCGAAGACTAGCATCTTCTGACGATGTCTTGCAGCATGAGGAGAGAAACAGCCAACAGTTTATATAAAGCAATAAAGTAACAATGAAGCAGAAGTTGCTGCAACATTGTATAATATAAGTTGTAATGATTAATAATAGGAATGCCTCCGAGTTCCCCTCCTCGACTCCCTGCGAGGAAGAAGACCCGGAACCATACATTTTAATAGTAATAGTTTCTAGTGGTAAGATCCAGCTTCAGCATAAAGCGTCCTGTTACCGTGGACACGGCTATTCGAATAGATTAAACTCCCTGCAGGGGTGCACTACTGTTCATCCTGCACGCTCGGATCTCCAGGGTGGCGTGAACCTTGTTAGGGAACGCCCCACCGAGGCTATCCGACACGACGCAGCCCATCCTAGGCTCAACAGAGAGGCCATCCGCCGGACTATATCCTATGCGCCAAGGGGTCTAGGTCCCTCACCCTTGCACGCTCCTGCACGGTGCGAGTCTGGCCGGTGAAGCAAAAGCAAATCCAAACACACCTGCTGCAGCAAAAAGACAAGACCACTTCCCGGCGATCAGGCCGCAGTATTGCTGACGTCTGAAGAGCTTTCGGACGAACTACGACGCGGAGGGCCCACACCGTAATCCCACGTGTAGGTAGTGCGTACAGACCAACGGGTCTCTCAAGTCATCCGCCGAACCATTTAGCATTTTAATTAACCTGCGTGACAACCGTTATCGTTGCCCCGACTTAACCGACCCGCGGGCACCGACAGTAGTCAGGACCACCAGTACATCGGTGCCTGCCCTGTCGTCCCACCAAGTCACTGCGGTTACCAACAAGGTGAACCGTCTCCTTACCTTGTCTCGCGTGTGCTCTTGGTAGAGCTCGACTTTCGTGGTTTGGTAACTCTCGCGAGATACGAGCAGGGGCCAAGCACGCCAGTAACGTCGGTCGTACCCTCCCTGTCGTTCCCGACAATATACCTCTCGCGGGCACCGTTGGGTCGCCCGACTTCTTACCTTAAGGACAACCGCTATTCAGGACCCTATGGCGGAAAGACAAAGTCAGCCTCGAGTGGAGTACAAGGATTACTCCTGGATAGCTCACACTTGAGGTGACTAGGCATAAACCAGATAGGGGCCTTTAGCGGTGTCTGCTTTGTTCCGTACCTGTGAAGTTGTATATATAGTATCCGTGTTCACCCCCCTGAGTGATCACGACCCGCTATCTAGTCCTAGCTAACAATGCGCAGGGTTCACTGCTGAATATATGCATAATTATAATAGGCAGCATAGGATAAGAAAGGTACATCAAGGGGCGACAAAATCAGGCTATGCAATTGAATAGGATTGTAATCGTAGCAGCAGCAGTAACCATGCCTAGTGCAAGAAAGTACGAAAAAGGTAGGCGATATCTGGGGAAGAGAATGGCTCTGCTTGCCTGGAAGCTCGACGGTAGGGGTAGGGTCGTCGATGAAGTAGTCGTACCCGGCAGCAGTGTAGTCGCCGGTAGCAGCGTGGTCTACCGGAGATAAAGGGGGGGGGAGGAAACAGTAAATACACAACAATATATACAAACAAATACATGGAATGACGTATGCAAAGCTAACAGTGGTCTAACGCAGTACGATGTATCAGGCTCGGAGCGGGAATTCATCCGGGGATGAACTACCGGCTCCGGGTGATTACCGGACAGGGTGTCCGGAGGGGGAAGGATCAAGCCGGAGGTGTCGTGGACATCCGACAAAGATAACGGGGGTGTATCCGGGTTAGTTGAACCATTCCGAACAACTTTCGTGTTCGAGATAAATCCATCCGACAGGTTTTTACCGGCACCGGGAATTATCGACAAACAGCCCGGAGGGGGGAATGTCGATGATCGGTGTGTTAGGGGTGTGTGGTAGACATACGGATAGCGTATCCGTATTCGTTATATTTTTCTGATCAATTTTGATGTATAAAGTTTTTAGATCCGATATACGGATTAAAAGATATTGATTTTATAAGTTTTAAATCATTTAAAAGATTTTCTGGAATTATTTTTATTAATAAAATAGTAACATTATCCACAACAGTTTGACTGGTCAAACCTGACCAGTGGGTCCTATCTGTCATAGACACAATTCTAGTAAAATTCATTTTATTTATCTGAATATAAAAGGGGACCCACATGTCATTCTCATAGTTTTAATAAAATCATAAAATTTATTTATATGACAGTGGGGTCCCACATGTAAGTCACACATATTATAATTAGTCATTTTAATAAATTCATAAAAGGGCCCCACATGTCATAATTAGTCATTTTAATAATTAACAGATTTTTATCAGTAGTGAAAAGGCTGTGGCCCACATGTCAGTGGGGTGGGGGGTTTTCTTTTTAGTTCATTACTAACAGGGGGTTAGACTAAGTCGGGGGGGGGGGGGTTAGACACTTACAGGGGATTAAAGGGGGGGGGGGGTCTAATCCAGCCGGGCCCACTGGACAGTGGCACGAGGCCACAACCATGGCACGCCGGCGGTGGCCGTGGCACGGCGGCGATGCTGCCGGCCAGCCCCGGCGAACACTAGTCCAGCAGGAGGGGGGGAATCGACCCGGGGGTTCGCTGCGGGTTGGTTGGGGCCGGGTATGCTGCAGGGGGGGTCGGGCTCGTCGGCAATGAAGAGCACGGCGACGGCGGGGCACTGGCTATGCGGAGCCGGCGCTCTAACGCGCGAAGCACGGCCCATCGAGAGGGGAAACAAAGTGGCGCTCACCAGGAAGCGAAGGGGAGTGGTCTCGTGGCCGGAGGTGGTCGGGCGCGAGCTCCACGACGTCAATGGCACTGGCGGCTGGAGGAGGAAGAAGCTTGCGATTCTTGTCGTGTGGAGGCTCCGGGCTCGAATTAACGGGGGGTTCGAAGCGGCGGAGTACGCCGGAGCTCCTGGACGCGGAGGCGGGCTCTGGGGTGGTCAGTGGCCGCGAGCACCACGGCGGTGTGGCCACGGCTGCGCCCGGGTTCGCGCGGGAGGGGAGGGAAGAGCACGCGGGGAAAAATGGAGTGGCGGCTAGGGTTTCCAGGGGTCGGGGGGGCCACGGGGGACCTTATCCTCCCCAGGACGGCGTCGATGACCGACACGGCGGCCATGGCGTGGCTCAGCCGGGGGATGCTCTCCACGACCCCCCCATGAAAAGGAGGAAGGAGGAGGGCGCCGGGTGGGCTGGGCCTGGGGGAGTGGGCTGTCTTGGCCCACAGGGAGATAGGGGGTGGGCTCCATTTCTTTTATTGTTTCTTTTCTTTTCTTTGTTGTATTTGTTTTCTGTTTTAATTTCTTTTAACTATTCTACAATTTATTACATTATGGTATAGGCACCATAATTAGTGTTAAACTAGATACCAGTGCCACAAAAGTTTTGGAGACAAAAGAAATTCATTTGATATTTCTTTTAAATAATAATTGCCCAAAGTAAGGGTTTTAACCTACTGTTTGAATTGTTTGGAATTTTCTATAACTCAATAAATACCCAAACCCATATGGATTTGGTCCAGTGATTATTTGGGATTTTATAAAAGTGGTTCCAAGATTTTTGGAAAAGATTTATTGTCACCCTATTTTTAATATTCATCAAAAAGCATTTTAGGGTTTGTTTGAATTTCAATTCAAATGGCTTGTACTTGTTTTGATTCCAGATGATCAAGGTCCATGATCACCATGCATTCAAGAACATCAAAGTGGAATTTGAAATTTGAACTGTTCCAAGTTGATCAACAAAAGTTTTGAACAGTACATATGAACAGTAACAGTGATTACTGTTCACTGACAGTGAGGGTGTTACAGGAGTCCATTGGAATTTCTTATCTTTCTTGAGGAGTTCAGTTAGAGGCTTTGCAACTTTAGAAAAGTTCTCGATGAAGCGGCGGCAATAGCTTGCTAAGCCAAGAAAACTTCTAACTTGCTTAACCGATTCAGGTGGAGTCTAGTCAAGGACGGCCTGAACTCTCTCGGGATTGACTGCAACACCTTTTGCATAAATCACGTGGCCTAAGTAGGTCACTTCTGGTAGCCAAAAATCACACTTGGAGAACTTGGCATAAAGGCGGTGCTCTCTAAGTTTCATCAATACCAACCTAAGATGTTCTGCGTGCTCTTCTTCGTTCTTCGAGTAGATGAGAATGTCATCAAGATAAACTCAATCATATGGAGAGCCGAGAGTCGTACCCACTTGTCTAAGCAGACAAGGCCAAGCACAGAACACTCTCGGAAAGCTTTCTACGTGAGGGGCATCCCATCCAGGCCGGATGATCAACTGAGATGGGTCCTCATCGCCCGCTCACAAGTCTACATGATTATGGGTGGTGAAATCCCATACTCATATACAAGTCGCCTCAACCATATTATCGATTGAATTATAACTCTTAATAAACAGACTCCAGCCCGATCACTTAGTCGGGGTCTCGGGCGGGCTCAATCATATAACAAAGTGTACCACGTGACAGAGTCACGAGCAATCGCATCGCGATGCCCCAATCTGCGCACATCTAAGGGCCACTTGGTGTATAAAAGAACGCTGGCAAGAACATAACTAAGCTATCGAACCCCACACTAAGACATGCATGTTATAATCATACACGCAACATACATGTCGAGTGTAAACAGCACACATTGCATAAACTCTACAAAGTATATCTTTATTGACTTACCATAGAGCATACAAAGATCACATGTCTGTGATCATCATTACATCATACAACGGAAGCAAATTAGGTCTGAGTACAGACAAGATTAACAAATGGCTTAGAGAAGCCTTGTACAACAAACATGCCCTTCCACAAGGGACCAAACCGCTGTCTGGAACTATACTACAAAGGTCATCATCGAGATTCAGGGGGGTGGCTCCATCGGGGTCCGTCTCTCATCCTAAAAACATAATTAAGCAAACGTGAGTACAAAGTCGTACTCAGCAAGACTTACGTAGGAGCTATACTACTCATGCACAAGTTTCAAGGTAAAGGAAGTGGGGTTCATCATGCAGAAGTGCCAGCTTTGACTTGGCTAGTCCTGAACTACGAGTACCAGACTTTGAGGTAAGAAGCATACACGAGTCCACTACCAAGTCTCCAATCAATACACCACTATGGCTACTCCCTCGACTCACCCACGAGGAAGCCCACCATAGCACTCACGCTTATCTTGCGAGTTTCAGAAGTATCCATTGAAGTTGTCTAATAATCAGGTACAGGTTCCATGTAGTCCATGACCGCGGACGCGGCTATTCGAATAGGTTTGTAACCTTGCAAGGGTGTAAGCTACACACACATGACCATTGGTTACCTCCTTTTTCTCGCCACTGTTCAAGAGGTGACATCGAGGATGTTCACCACGACACTTCGCTCACAACCGGCCTATTGCAGGAGTCGACTATCTGAGTTTGGCACCGCTCGAGAGTCCGGCCGGTTTCAACGATACGGACCTAGATAATGCAAGGGACCGAGATGCCACCTCTGCTAGATGGTTTCAATGCCTCACAGGTCCACCCACATATCTATATGATGCAACCTTTTCTTCATTCTTTTTCTATGCACATTCCAAATGGAAAGCCCGAATCTATTGTGACTCCTGGACCGGATCGGGTAAGTAAAGAGGCCAAACGGGGCTCCCATAAACCCTACATGTGGTCATACTCTTTGTCTTGGATCACAAAACAGGAACTCGAGGCCTAGGGCAGTGTTCAACGAGACAACCCACTGTGTACTCCTACACAGCCTCTCATCGTTCACCATTGTTTAGGGTGGATTCACCAAAACGCTAACATCAACATCCTGTGAACATTCCATCCCGACTCACAATCAAAGTAACCTCATTGTATCACTAACAGCAATAAGTAGTAACAGTTGCAGGGGCCACATGCTCATCATTCAACTCCTATATCTGCTAGGATTGTGGTTTGCTTACTACTCTGACAAGATGATAGGTCATGCATCGGATATGGGTTCAACTAAGCGGTAGAATCGACACAAGGTGATCTCCTAATCATGCATAAGCGAGACTGAGAGGGAAGTGGGATTTTATAGATATGATCAATGGGGGTTTGCTTGACTTGCTGACGACACACGGGTCTTAACGGTGGTCTTATTCTTCGGGGGTGATCACCGTCTCGGAAGTCTGTTACCGGAACAATCATCAACAAAGGGGGGGACAACTTCGGAAGTAAATGCACAAGAACATGATATAGTTGTTCCATGATGTGAAGGGTACTGATTTTTGGCACATTCAATTTAAATGAAGTGTATTGCATTCGGAATGCATATTCAAACTCCATATATGATTTTCAAATTAGCCAAATATGCATTTGTCACTGTTCACCCATTAAAAGTTGGTCAAACATGAAATTTTTTGCATATTATTAATCCTTGCATTTTTTTGATAATTTTCCATATATTATTTGTCTCATTTGGATTTGTGGTATAAAAGATATGAATTTCTGAAGTTTATTCTATTTTCTGATTTTCTTTGGATTTATTTTTAATCTGGAAAAAATTCTTTTATTGCATCAAACCCTACATGTGGTCATACTCTTTGTCTTGGATCACAAAATAGGAACTCGGGGCCTAGGGCAGTGTTCAACGAGACAACCCACTTTGTATTCCTCCACAGCCTCTCATCGTTCACCTTTGTTTAGGGTGGATTCACTAACACGCTAACATCAACAACCTGTGAACATTCCATCCTGACTCACAATCAAAGTAACCTCATTGTATCATTATGCAGCAATAAGCAGTAACAGTCGCTGGGGCCACATGCTCATCATTCAACTCCTATATCTGCTCGGATTGTAGTTTGCTTAATACGGTGACAAAATGATAAGTCATGCATCGGAATGGGTTCAACTATGCGGAAGAACGTGTCTCAGTGATCTCCTAAACATGCATAAGCGAGACGGAGAGGGAAGTGGCATTTTATAGACATGATCAATGGGGTTTTCATGCCTTGCTGACGATACACGGGTTTAACGGACTTCTTCTTCCTCGGGGGTGATCACCGTCTCGGAAATTCTGTTACCGGAACAATCATCAACAAAGGGGGGGCAACATTGAAAGTAAATGCACAAGCACATGATAAGTTCTGACATGATGTGAATGCTCTTGGTTTGTGGAAAATTCATCTTAATTGAAGTGTATTGCGTTTGGAATGCAAATTCAAATTCAAATTATGCCATATGCATTTTTGCTACTGTTCACCCATTTTAAAATGGTCAAACATAAAAAAAATTGCATATTCATAAGCCTTGCATTTTTCTGATAATTTTTCATATATTATTTGTCCAAATTGGAGTTAGTATGAATTTTCTATGATTTTTCAAAGTTTAAATCCTCTTCTGGAATATATTTAATTCACTTAATCAATTACTGCGTCATGCTGGTGTCAACATGACGTAGGGGGGCCTGACAGGGGGTCCCACTTGTGAGTGTCTTGTTGAATTAATTGAAATGTTTAATTTTATTTAATCTTATTAGAGAGGTTAGCCAGGGGCTGGGCCCACATGTTTGTGACACTGCCAGTGGGGCCAGGGTTAATTAGCACGGGGTTAGCTCTAATGGCGTCGCCGGCGAGCTTCCAGACGGCGGCGCCTCGCCGGAGTTCCTCTGTAAGGCACGTGAGGGGGCTTGGAGAGCACCGAGGCGTTCCTCTTTGTCTTGCGCTTCTTCTGGAGCCACTGGGGAGTCAAGGCATGGCCTCGGGCCACGAAGGCGACAACAGCTTGCTAAGCCAAGAAAGCTCCTAACTTGCTTAACCGATTCAGGTGGAGTCCAGTCAAGGACGGCCTGAACTCTCTCGGGATTGACAGCAATGCCTTTCGCAGAAATCACGTGGCCTAGACAGGTCACTTCTGGTAGCCAAAATTCACACTTAGAGAACTTGGCGTAAAGGCGATGCTCTCGTAGTCTCATCAATACCAACCTAAGATGTTCTGCATGCTCTTCTTCGTTCTTCGAGTAGATGAGAATGTCATCAAGATAAACTACAACGAATTTATCCAAGTACTCCATGCAGATCGAATTCATTAAGCGCGAGAATGTGGTGGGGGCATTGGTTAACCCGAAGGACATGACGGTGTACTCATAAAGACCATATCGAGTAGTGAAAGCCGTCTTGGGAATGTCCTCGTCTCGGATTTTGATTTGATGATAACCTAATCTCAAATCCATCTTGGCTCTGATGGCGATGATCAATGGAGTTTGCTTGCCTTGCTGACGATACACTGGTCACTGACCAGAGGGCCCCACCGGTCAGTTGACCAGTCAACCCCCCTTGCGTCAGCATGACACCATCATGACGCAATAAGTCCCTTTCTATATTAAAAGAAATCCAGAAATTCCAGAAAATAGAATAAACTTTGAAATTCAATAACTTTTTAATCCTAACTCCAAATTAAACATATAATATGTGAAAAATTATCAGAAAAATGCAAGGATAAATAATATGCAATTTGTTTTCATATTTGACCAACTTTTAATGGGTGAACAGTGAAAATGAATATTTGGCTAATTTGAAAATCATATATGGAGTTTGAATTTGCATTCCAAATGCAATACACTTCAATTAAGATGAATTTGCCACAAACCAGTAGCATTCACATCATGGACAACTATATCATGTGCTTGTGCATTTTATTTTGATGTTGCCCCCCCTTTGTTGATGATTTTTCCGGTAACAGTGTATCCGAGACGGAGGTCACCCCCTGAAGCAGAAGTTCAATAAACGAGTGTATCGTCAACAAGGCAAGCAAACCCCATTGATCATGTCTATAAAAACCCAGTTCCCTCTCTTTCTTGCTTATGCATGTTTAGGAGTTCACCATGATACGTTCTACCGCTAGTTGAACCCATTCCTTTGCATGACCTATCATTTCTGCCACAGTATTAAGCTAACCTCGACCTAGCAGATCTAGGAATTGCTTGTGATCATCATGTGGCCATTCATCCATGTTATGCTTATGATATGCTTAGATTTGTGGAAGCATTGGTCCATGTTGGGTGATGAATTGATGTTGGTGGCAGTCATGTTCATGTTACTTGTGATGAAAAGGGTGTGGTGAACTTGAATAAACAAGGTGAATGATGAGAGGCTGTGTAGGAGTACACAGTGGGTTGTCTCGTTGAACACTGCCCTAGGCCCCGAGTTCTTTTGTTGTGATCCAAGACAAAGAGTACTACCACATGTTGGGCAAACAGACCCCCGCTCAACCTACTAACTCACCCCAGTTCAAGGCCAGGAGTCACTAGTTCGGGCTTTCCATTTGTCATATTCATAGAAAAAGAATGAATGAAAGTTTGCATCATTTAGATATGTGGGTGGACTTGTGAGACAGTAAAACCATCTTCTAAGGTGGCGTCTCGGTCGCCTGCATCGTCTGAGTCCGTATCGTTGACCCGGACGGACTCTTGAGCAGTGAGCAACTCAGATGGTTGATTCCTGGATTAGAATTGGCTGTGAGGTAAAAGTTGTGGAAATTATCCTCGCCGACACCCGCTTGAAGGGCGACGAGATCCCGGCGGTAACTGATGGTTTCATGTGTGTAGCAGTACACCCCTGCAGGGTTAACAAAACTATTCGAATAGCCGCGTCCGCGATAAGGGACTACTTGGAAAGCTATGCTTGATTAGTAGACAACTTCAACGGATACTCTAAAACTTGCCAAGATAAGCGTGAGTGCTATGGCGTGCTTTCTCGTGGGAAGTCGAGGAAGCATCCATAGTGGTCTATTGGTTGGAGACTTGGTAGTGGACTCATGTACGCTTCTTACCTCAAGTCTGGTACTCGTAGTAAAGGACTAGCCAAGTCAAAGCTGGCACTTCTGCATGTTGAAACCCCACCTCCCTTTACGTTGAAACTTGAGCATGAGTAGTATAGTTCTGATGTAAGTCTTGCTGAGTACGACTTTGTACTCACGTTTTCTTATTCTATATTTTAGATGGAAACCCAGACCCGGGAAGGAGTCACCTTCCTGAAGCTCGACGTTGACTAAGCTAGTATAGTTCCAGACAGTAGTCTGGTCCCTCGTGGAAGGGCATGTATGTTGAACAAGGCTTTTCTAAGCCATTTGTTAAACTTTTCTATACTCAGACCTAATTTGCTTCCGTTGTATGATGTAATGTTGATCACAGACATGTGATCTTTGTATGCTCTTTGTGTAAGTCAATAAATATATGTCTTTTATACACCAACTGGCCCTTAGATGTGCGCAGCTTGGGGCATCGCGATGCGATTGCTCGTGACTCTGTCACGTGGCACACTTTGTTGTTTGATCGAGCCCTCCTGAGACCCCGACTAAATGATCGGGCTGGAGTCTGTTTATATAAGTGTTATAATTCAATCGATAATATGGTTGACGTGACTTGTCTATGAGTATGGGATTTTACCACCCATAATCATTTAGACTTGTGAGCGGACGATAAGGACCCATCTGAGTTGATCATCCGGCCCGGATGGGATGCCCCTCACGTACGATGCTTTCCGAGAGTGTTCTGTGCTTGGCCTTGTCTGCTTAGACAAGTGGGTACGACTCTCGGCTCTCCATATGATTGAGTTGTGACTGGAATTACATACGCATATTCCGGGTCCCGACAGACTTGGTATTAAGTCTGTCGGGACCCAGGGTTAGCGTATGCAAGACCCGCTACAACACAATCATATGGAGAGCCGAGAACCGTACACACTTGTCTAAGAAGACAAGGACAAGCACAGAACGTTCCCGAAAAGCATCGAACGTGAGGGGCATCCCATCCAGGCCGGATGATCAACTGAGATGGGTCCTCATCGTCCGCACACAAGTCTAAATGAGATGGGTAGTGAACTCCCATACTCATAGACAAGTCGCCTCAACCATACCATCGATTGTATTGTAATACTTACATAGACTTACTCCATCCCGATCACTTAGTCGGGGTCTAGGGCAGGCTCGATCATACAACAAAGTGTGAACGTGACAGAGCCACGATTAATCGCACCAAGTCTGTCGGGACCCGGGGTTAGCATATGCAAGACCCGCTACAACATAATCATATGGAGAGCTAAGAACCGTACCCTCTTTTCTAAGCAGACAAGGCCAAGCACAGAACGTTCTCGGAAAGCATCGAACGTGAGGGGCATCCCATCCAGGCCGGATGATCAACTAAGATGGGTCCTCATCGTCCGCACACAAGTCTAAATGATATGGGTGATAAACTCCCATATTCATAGACAAGTCGCCTCAACCATACTCCCGATTGTATTATAACACTTACATAGACTTACTCCAGCCCGATCACTTAGTCGGGGTCTAGGGAGGGCTCAATCAAACAATAAAGTGTGCCACTTGACAGAGTCACGAGAAATCGCATCGCGATGCCCCAAGATGCGCACATCTAAGGGCCACTTGGTGTATAAAAGACCGCCAGCCAGATCACAACTAAGGTCTCGAAAATCCATACCAAGACATGCATGTTATAATCATACACGCAGCACATATGTCTAATATGAACAACAGGTATCATTGCAATTCACTACAAAGTTTACAACTTTATTGATAACTCTTATAGAGTGCACACAGAGATCACAAGTCTGTGTTCCAACATTACATCAAACATGCGGAAGCAAAGTAGGTCTGAGTACAGACAAGTTTAACAAATGTCTTAGAGAAGCCTTATTTATAAACAAGCCTGTCCACGAGGGACCAGTCATCTGACTGGGACTACACTGGCTTGATCAGTCGTCGAGCTCCAGGAAGAATCCACCTTAGGGGTCAGTGGGTTCATCTAAAACATAGAATAAGCAAACGTGAGTACAAAGTCGTACTCAGCAAGACTTACATAGGAACTATACTACTCATGCATATGTATCAAGGTAAAGGGAGGTGGGGTTCATAAGCAGAAGTGCCAGCTTTGACTTGGCTAGTCCTGAACTACGAGTACCATACTTGAGGTAAGAATCATACACGAGTCCACTACATGTCTCCAACAAATTACACCACTATGTTGCCTTCCTCGACTCCCCACGAGAAAGCACGCCTTAGCACTCACGCTTATCTTGGAAAGTTTTATAAGTATCCATTGAAGTTGTCTAATAATCAAGCTAAGCTTTCCAAGCAGTCCTTAACCGTGACGCGTCTATTCGAATAGTTTTGTTAACCCTGCAGGGGTGTACCGTTACACACACATGACCATCAATTACCGCCTTTGGCCTCGACACCATTTAAAGGGTGTCGGCGAGGATGTTCACCACAACACTTCGCCCACAGCTCCGTTCTAGTCCAGAGAGTCGCCTATCTGAGGGGGATCCGTATGGAAGTCCGGCCGAGATTCTAGTACAGCCTCAAACGATGTGTGTAGGGTCCTAAGCCGGTCTGAGTAGCCGTTCATCCACTTCGCAGACCATGCCACAGCCCTACCAGAACTTGCGAACTAATGCGACTTCTGGGGTTCGAACGGGGTGAGGTACTAGGTTGAGATGGGTCAGTGAGCCCAATGTGTGGTTGCACTCTTCTTCTTAGATCACCACACAAGAACCCGGACTTAGGACGGTGTTCAACGAGACAACCCACTGTGTACTCCTACACAGCCTCTCATCGTTCACCTTGTATTAGGGTAGATTCACCAACACATTACCACCATCATCAAGATGATCACTACCATCCCGACTCACAAAAGAGTAACTTCATTGTAACTCTAAGCATGCAATAATCAG
Organism: Bromus sterilis; assembly: GCA_950022295.1. Lineage (NCBI taxonomy): Eukaryota > Viridiplantae > Streptophyta > Magnoliopsida > Poales > Poaceae > Bromus > Bromus sterilis. The sequence continues at coordinate 261,380,258 of OX465596.1, read as the reverse complement.
TAATAGTTGCAGGGGCCACATGATATCAAACAACTCCTACATCTGCTAAGATTGTGGTTTGCTTACTACTGTGACAAAATGATAGGTCATGCGAAGGATTGGGTTCAACTATGCGGTAAAATCGACAACAAGGTGATCATCCAATTTCATGCATAAGCAAGACTGAGAGGGAAATGGGTTTTTGTCGACATGATCAATGGGGGTTTGCTTGCCTTGCTGACGAGGTTCAGTCACGGGATCCTCAACGAAGGGGGTGATCTCGGGTTCCGGCTCCACTTCTATTAGCAACATGACAATCATAGGATCAACATAATATACAATGCACAATGACATGAATAAGATTGTAATGGTGATGTTCATGGTTGCATTGTGTGGACAATTCCATTTAAAAGAAGTGGGTTGCAAAGTCATTTGCTAATTCACTCCAAATTTGAATTCAAATTAAAGACATATGGAAAAATTCTGCAGTTCACACAATTTAAATTGGTCAAACATGAAAACAAAGTCCATATTCACAAACCTTGTATTTTTCTGATAATTTTAGACATATTATTTGTCTAGTTCGGAGTAAAAATGAATTTTTGAAGTTTATATCATTTTGTGCCTTTTTCTGGATTTTCTTTTGAAATGAAAAAGGATTTACTGTGTCAGCATGACATCATGCTGGCTTCAGGAGGCCTCTGATGAGGGGGTCCCACATGTCAGTGTCTGTTTAATTAATTGGATCGTTTTAATTAGGATTAAACTTAAGAGAGGGGGTTAATTAGGCCTAGGGCCCACATGTCATGGTCACTGGCTTGTGGGGCCAGGGTGACTAATCACCCTGCCACGTCGGCTAGGTTGCCGGCTGTAACGGCCCTTCACAAAAATTAAATTTTTTGTTTTCGGTGTAAATTGTTTGATTGTTTGATTTGTTTGCGGTGTTTGCATCCCTGATTTATCGATCGGCGATTATTTCTCCCCCCTCTTATCTCGTATCGGACGGAGACCAACACTTGCCACCCTGACACTCGGCCTTTGCGACATTGGGTTTCGCCCGATCACCGTCGTGAAAACCGCACGAGACCAGCCGCAGCCAACGGAATGAAAAAACCCGTTTAATAATTAAACGGGTTATTTTATAGCGCACCGGGAAGTTTTCTTGGAACGGTTCCAACGCGAGGTGAACGCCTCTGGCTCGACGCGCTAATCGCGCAGTTCGAAATTTTACCCGAAACGGAGGTCGAAATTTTACCCGAAACGGAGGTCATGCGGACACCCGGCGGTCAGAAACGTGAGCACCGCGCGAGAGCGAGAAAAACCGGGGATGTTTTTGCAAACTGCCAGCCACCTGGGCTATATAACGACCACCACACTCCCACCTCTTTCTAGGGTTTCCCTAGCCAAAAATTGAAGCCACCCCCTCCACTTTGCCCCAAAAACACCCCAATCTCGTACAAACCCTAATTCTCAGATCTGAGATCAGCCCAATGAGTTCTGGACCGTCAGATCGTCTGATCCGATGGCCTGGGATCGTGACACGTCACCCCTTCTCCGACCTCTCCTCCCACCTCCTGCCCGTGGGCAGCACGCAGCCGCCGCCTCGCCTCCGGCCACCGGCCCGCCGCCGGCAGCCGGCCACCTCCTCCTTTCCCCCGCGGCCTCCTCCTCTCTCCCTGCGCCTCCTCTCTCCTTCCCCTCTAACCCCTCCCTCTCTCTCCTACACAGCAGCCCGCCGCCCGTGCCATGGTCGGCGATGTCCGAGCTCGCTCGAGCCGAGCCGTCCGCCTCGTCTCGCCACTCGAAGCACGCCGCCGACGACCGGATCCGCCCCGCCACCTCTCGATCCGCTGCGTCCGCGCCACCGCGCCCTCCTTGCACAACTCGCCGTCGTCTTTCGCGGGATCGAGCGAGGCACCCCCAACCGTCGACATGGGCCACGTCTTCGCCTCGGCCCACCTGCAGCCTCTCCCCCCGCGGCCCAGTCCAACCCAGGCCGCCTCCAGGCCAACTTGGGCCGAGCCCATGTGGGTGAGGCCCGACCTCCTTTTTTCTCTGCTCTCTGTTTTTTTCCTTAGTCTATTTTTTGCTAAGTCTGAGTAATTTTTGTTGCTGATGTCTGTTTGCAACGTAATTTCCCGTTGATCCATAGCTCCGATGAAAGTGCCGCCAAAACGAAAACTCCTTAGAATTGCGTGTACTTCAATCCATATTTTGTGAGCAACTTGATTTGAGGTCACCTTGATTGTGTAATTGTATGTTGAAGTGGGCATCAGGCCGTTAAACTTCTACTAATTCCTGTTAAGTGTTGCTGTTGTTATTTTTTTGCAACTTTGACTGATGATTGTGACACATCCATGAGGCCTTTTGCATTGATTCTTTTTCCTATCTGTTAAGCATCATGTGTAATTCATTTCCATGCTTTAGCTTGTCATGTTTGGGTGCTTTAGCTATATTAAATCTTGCTCCAAAGTGTTGATCCTGATGTTAATGTGCTGCTGTGCTGAAAACTGTTATTTTGTTGCAACTTCGGTCGACGAATGTGTCGCGAACGTTTATCGGAATTGAGTGATTCCAATTGCATATTGTTAAGAATCATGTCTACTTCCATTATATGTATTGCATCTTCATGTTAGCATTCCTGGTAATATAGTTTTTTAGCTCCAAAGTTGGTATCCCGCTGTTTCTGACAGCCACCTCTGTTTTTCTCTAATTCTGTAACGTTCCGATGCCATGTTGCATGCTTAATATCTTTTGATCTATGATGCCTATTTGCATGATTCCTTTTTCCATGCCTTCCCTGTCATGTATACTTTAGTTCCATATCATTTGTGAGCATTTTTGCATTGATTATCCTGTTTATCCATTGCTCTAAAGTGTGCTTCGTGATGTTGGCAGATTGTGCCCGTAACTTGTTTTGCTTATATCTTTTTAACCGTAACTCCGTTGGGAGTGTGCCTTATATGTAACTTGATCAGTTTTTCGTGTACTTTGTGTTTATGCTATTGTTTTCTGTTGTTAACCAACCTAAAATATGGTTTAGGACAGAGCAGTACCAAATGTTTTAATCATTGTGCGACACTTAGTGTTATGCCATGTCTAGGTTGTGCCTCACTTAAATTGACTAACATAGATAGTTTATCTTATGCTTCACCTCTCGCCATGTTTGTGTGTTATGCCATGCTTGCTTGAGTTGCCATGTTAACAACCTTTGTTGATCCCCTGTAGCTAAACAACTTGAGCCTTTCTAAATGTGTGGTATCGTCGTGTGTGACGAGTACTCCACTTAACCAGTTAGTAACCGCTCTCGACGGTAGGTGCGATGTCTCGTGTTGCCTTCTTGTTGATGCTTGCTCGTGTTGCCCCGTAGTAATAGAGTGCTTTCTCGTTGATTGCTTTCCAGTGTTTATCGTCTTCTGTGCTTCCGCGGGTACCTTCGGAGACGTTGCGAGCGTGCGATCGACTACACCTTCGGAACCCGACTTATCAACAGGCAAGGACTATACATTACTTATGATACATTCTATTTCAACCAGAGGTTTGCATGCTAGTCTAGGATAGGTTCGATGTTTGATCCTACCACATGTTTACAACCTCTTTCAAACCGATACAGCCATGTCCCCTCCCAGCAAACCATGTACTGCTATGTTACTATTGCTCGTTGCTTAGCCCCTGCTTAGTATGCATGCTTAGGATGCTACGATGTTGCACTGTTACTCCTTGGTTTGGGATATCACATTATTACTATTATTTTCGATGATTATGATTATTATAATGTTGACTATATTCGACGAAGGATGGAAGGTTTAGGCTATCCCGCCCCGACGCTTTGTTCCATTCGAGTCACCTAGGACCCGAGTTCCGGGTATTAGTTTTAACACTGAGCGTGCCTAATCGCGTGTGGGATTTTATGGGGTCCCCTCTTCTTACCTACCTAGCTTCAAACATTTCTAGAGGTGGCCCAAGCTGATTTACCATTTGAAACCCGTGTGTGTGTTGGTCAGCTGCCAGTAGTTTTCAAACAACTCGGGCCAGCGGAGACATAGTTCCTCTGTTGGTCCACACTTGGTGAGCTAGGGGTCCCCTGATTTCCCGACCTTAGCCGTACGGAAGAGTCCGGTCCGAGAGCGTGGCCGGCTTTTAGATTGGGTGTCGACTCCCCGGGGGCCACCCAGATTTGTGCGTTGTTAGATAGAGGGACCTATCGTTTCGGATCTCTCGGAACTAAATCATAAAATGGTTGCCTCTAACGGGTAGCAACTGAGAGAGATGGGCGAGCATGCGATGCCTCGTAATGGGCAGTTGGTACACCCCTGCAGGGTTAAATCTTTTCGAGAAGTCGTGTCCACGGTTATGGACGACTTGAGACCTACGTCCTGTTCATAGACAACAACAACTGAGATCATCTTAATATAACTGGATCAACGTGTGTGTGTGCCTTGACTGATTCTTTTTCGTCAGGATGCGAAGAGGAGGACAAGGATAGGATAGGTGTTATGTATGCGTAAGTAGTTGATAGCAAGACTTGTTGGAGGCGATTCCTCATCGAATGCTTGGCTTCTTATCTTACTCTCTATATCGTTAGCCACTTCATAAATGCTAGTGCGGCAGCAACCTCACCACTTACCCCTTCCTTACCGTAAACTACTAGTTGTCCTAGAATGAAGAGTGATGAAGTCCTTGCTGGGTCAGTTGACCACTACAGTTGGATGCTGAGTACTTCTGTTCTCATGATACTACCCCCAAACTCTTTTTAGGGTTCTTGATCGACAACAGTTATCGTGATCGAAGTTTCACGTGGAGACTCGATGACGACTAGTTAGGTGGATCCCGGCGGAGGGCCTGGACCCGTGTGGTTATGGGGATCGATGTTTTTCTCTTTGCCAGTAGGCATTTGATTGTAGTCTGTACCCAGACATGTATCTTCCGCTGTTGTATTGTATTTGAGGAAGTTGTATGCCGATTGTATGAGATGTTGTATCCTTGTATCTGTAATGTTGTGATATCATGTTGGAAATCCGGGGCATATGACTTCGTCATATGTCGCGGTGGGACCAATATGTGCTTCGTTCCCGGATCTGGATGGAAACATCTAGATCTGGAACAGTACCGCATATATGGCCTTAGACCGGCGGCAAGCTCCGACGAACCAGAGCACGCCGGAGTGCACGGGAACGCGTTCTGGGCACGCATTTGATGCGCCAGTGGCATCAATCGCGAGCTGGGACCGAGCCGCATCGGATGGAGCTAGCCAGGGGGGCTGGAGCTCACCGGAGCGACGCCGACGCCAAGCCCTAGCGGCGGCCGTGGCTCGGGCTCGAGGAAAATATCGATGTGGAGCTCCACTTGAAGCATCAAAGGGCGCAATCGAAGCAGTGGGGCGCGGTGAAAACGACGGACAAGAAGGCCAGCTCGATTGCACTACAAGCCGTCGTCGCCATGGATCCCGACGGAGAGAAGCTCCAGCTTTCATGGCAGAATACGGTACAGGCCAAGGGGGCGACCGTGGGCTAGGTGGGGCGAAGCAGGAGCTCACCGCGGATGAAGTGGAGGTGGTGGCGACGTCGTAGAGGGTCTGTGGCTGGAGTAATCGACGACGGTGACTTGCGGGTCCGGCGAGCTCTCGGTGAAGCGTGCGTCGTCCAAGGTCTCGATTAGGACTCCCGCTTCTCCAGATCGGGGTAAACAGCTATGGCGCGCATGATGGACATGATCTCCTCCCCTATCTCCGGCGTTGGCTGCGGTTTCCGTCGACGGCGAACTGCGGGTGCGCTCGGTTGATTTGGGGGAATCGCACAGAGAGCGCGAGAGAGTGCAGCGAGAGGGGGAATGAACTGGGGCGTGTGCAGGCGTCTCCGTGGCGCGAGGATAGGCCTCAGGGAGGCGTGGAACATCGTTGGCGTCGCGCTGGCAGTCGCTGCCCCCGGCATGCTCGATAGCGAGCTGCTTGGGGTAGACGACAGGGGAGTTTGGCGGGCTGGGCCTGCTAGGTGAGCCAGGGGCGATGAGTTGGGCCAGTTCCCAGGTAAGTCCTTCTCCTTTTCTTTTTCTTTTTCTTTTCTGATATTTGGTTTTACTTAGCTAATTAAATAGCTAGACAATTTTATAAATGCCCCAAATTTTTATATGGCCTCAAAATAAATATAGCTAGCCACTTATAAAGTTTGGACATTTTTAAAATTCAAATAAATTGAACTTTAATTCAAATAGGGGTTTAAATTTAATTACATGCTCCTGTTTGAATATTTGAAAAATCTGTGAGCATGGGTTTGAATCCAAATCACTTTGTATGTGATCACACTCATTTATGAGACTTTTAAAAAATGCAAAAGGAATTTTTGGAGCAACTTTTATTCTGGCCATTTGAATTAAATTCATCTGGGGGGTTCTCTCTCCCATTTCAATTTCTTTTGAAATTTTTAACATGAATTCAATGTGAGACTTGATCCTAGCACATACCTAACTTGGGGTTGTGACAACTCACCCCCACTCAAAAGAATCTCGTCCCAAGATTCAGAAGTCCGCGGGAGGAAGGAGGGGTACTCGGCATTGAGACGGTCTTCTCTTTCCCACGTGGCTTCTTTCTCAGAGTGGTGTGACCATTGCACTTTCAGAAACTTAAACTTCTGACGACGAGTGACACGCTCTGCTGAATCAAGAATACAACGGGTTATTCTCGATAAGAAAGGTCATCTTGGAGATCAAGCATTTCATGGTCGACTTCACCGATGGGGTCCTTAAAGAACCGCCTGAGTTGTGACACATGGAATACATCATGTACTCGGGAATGGTGCGGGGGTAATTCAAGTTGGTAGGAAACTTATCCACGTTTAGCAAGAATGCGGAAAGGTCCAATGTAACGTGGGGCCAACTTTCCTTTGATACCGAAGTGTTGGGTCCCTTCAGAGGAGTAACCCGAAGGTAAGCCTTCTCATCCAGATTGTAGCTTTCTTGCCTATGATGACGATCATAGTAGCTTTTTTGACGAGACTGGGCTGCCTTCAATTGATCACGAACAATGCGAACTTGCTCTTCTGCTTCCATGACCATATCCGGTCCAAAGAATTGTCTTTCACCGGATTCTGACCAGTTAAGGGGTGTTCGACATCTTCATCCATAGAGGAGTTCAAAAGGAGCCATGTTCAGACTAGATTGAAAACTATTGTTATAGGCAAATTCGTCAAATGGAAGAGATTTCTCCCAATTCTTTCAGAATGAGATAACACAAGCTCTGAGAATGTCTTCAAGAATTTGGTTAACCCTTTCGAATTGACCGCTAGACTGAGGATGGAAAGCTGTACTAAAGGAGAGATGAGTTGCCATAGCATTCCGAAAGCTTCCCTAGAATCTAGAGGTGAAAAGGCTACCACGATCAGAATTGATTTCCAAAGGAACACCATGAAGAGACACAATTCTAGAGATATACAAGTCCGCTAATTGGCTAGCAGTATAGACTCGCGAACGAGAAGGAAGTGAGCAACTTTGGAAAGTCTATCCACAACAACGAAGATGGCATCATTTCCTTTCTGGGTTTTTGGAAAGCGAGTGATGAAATCCATACTCACTTTGTCCCATTCCACTCTGGAATAGGCAAAGGTTGAAGAGTACCAGCAGGTCTTTGGTTTTCTGCCTTAATGCGACGAAAAACATCACATTCGGCAACAAATCGAGCAATGTCTCTCTTCATCCTAGTCCACCAAAATCTCTAGCGTAGATCCCGGTACATTTTTGTGCTACCGGGATGAATCGAGAGGGGTGTGTTTAACACTGTGCTAGCCCACATGTCAGCCCCCCCTGCGTCAGCATGACGCAGTAAAGCCTTTTTCAATTTACAGATAATCCAGAAAATTCCAGAAAATGATTAAATCTTGTAAATTCAATAACTTTTAAACCACAACTCCAAATCAAATAAATAATATATGAAAAATTATCATAAAAATACAAGGAATCCAAATATGCAACTTTCATGCATGACAAAATGGTTTACAAAGATCAAACAGTAGAAAATGCAATTTGGAAAAATTTGAATAATCATTTGGAGTTTGAATTTGGAATTCTTTTCCAAATATACTTCAATTAACATGTTGAAACATAAACATAGAGCACATACATCATCTGGGTCCTGAACGGAAACCCCGGCCGGATTCCCGATTGGGGTACATACTCAGATAGGCAATCCCCTGGACTAGAGTTGGAGCCGTGAGGTAAGTGCCTTGGTGTTTATCCTCGTCGGACATCCGCTTGAAGGATGACGAGTCAAAGGCGGTAAGTGTTGACACGTGTGTGAAGCGTACACCCCTGCAGGGTAATGATCTATTCGAATAGCCATGTCCACGGTTAGGGACTACTTGGAGACCTTTACTTGATTATTAGACAACCTGAACGGATACTCTAAAACTGCCAAGATAAGTGTGAGTGCTTTGCATTGCTTCCTCGTGGGGAAGTCGAGGAAGAAACCATGGTGGTGTATTTATGTGGTGATCAAGATTAGATGGAATCGTGTGTGCCTCTCATCTCAACTCTATGTAGTCATAGTACAGGATAGCAGAGTCAAAGCTTTCTGCATTACAACCCCACTTTACTTTACCTTGATACCTGAGCATGAGTAGTATAGTTCTGATGTAAGTCTTGTTGAGTACGACTTTGTACTCATGTTTGCTTAATTTATGTTTTAGACAGGAGACCACTGACCCTGATGGTGGCCTCTACCTCGAGCTCGACGCCGACTAAGTCCTACAGTTCCAGACAGCAGCCTGGTTCCTTTGGAGTGTCGTTGTATTTTATTTCAGGCTTCTTAAGCCATTTGTTAAGCTTGTCTTTACTAAGACATAATTTTCTTCCGTTGTTGTTTGATGTAATGTTGGATCACATTCATGTGATCTCTGCTTGGAATACAACTACTATGTCTGCTCAGTTTAGCAGATGCAATAAAGTCTATGGGTTTGTAGAGTTCATGTTGTGTTACCTGCTGTTATACACTTGGCATGCATGTTGCGTGTATGTTTATATCGTGCATCTCATGTGTGGGGTTCGATAGCTTAGTTGTGTTCTTGCCGGTGGTCGTTCATACACGAAGTGGCCCTTATATGTGCGCAGCTTGGGGCATCGCGATGCGATTGCTCGTTACTCTGCCACGTGGCACACTTTGTTGTATGATTGAGCCCGCCCCAGACAACGACTAAGTGATCGGGCTGGAGTTTGTTTATGTAAGTGTTATGATTCAATCGATAATTTGGTTGAGGCGACTTGTCTATGAGTATGGGATTTCACCACTCATAAGCATTTAGACTTGTGAGCGGACGATGAGGACCCATCTCAGTTGATCATCCGGGCCTGGATGGGATGCCCCTCGCGTTCGAGCTTTCCGAGAGTGTCTTGTACATGGCCTTGTCTTCTTAGACAAGTGGGTATGGCTCTCGGCTCTCCATATGATTGAATTGTGACTGGAATTACATATGCATATTCTGGGTCCCGACAGAGTTGGTCGAGCATGTCGGGGGCAGACGACAGGGGAGTTTGGTGGGCTAGGCCTGCTAGGTGGGCCTGGGGCGATGAGTTGGGACAGTTCCCAGGTAAGTCCTTATCATTCTCTTTTTCTTTTTTCTTTTCTGATATTTGATTTTTTACTTAGCTAATTAAATAGCTAGACAATTTTATAAATGCCCCAAATTTTTATATGGCCTCAAAATAAATATAGCTAGCCACTTATAAAGTTTGGACATTTTTAAAATTCAAATAAATTGAACTTTAATTCAAATAGGGGTTTAAATTTAATTCCATGCTCATGTTTGAATATTTCAAAAATCTATGAGCATTTCAAATGCATTACACTCCTTTTAATTGGAATAACTCACACATTAGTGACACATACATCAAGTTTCAACCTTCAACTCATGTGTTTGAGTATTGTCTTATTATTGTTTCGATGTTTGTGTTGTTTGTCGAATAGAGGTGGAGCCGGAACCCGAGATCACCCCCTTCGTTGAAGACCCCGATACTGAACCTCGTCAGCAAGGCAACAAAACCCCCATTGATCAGGTCGATAAAAACCCATTTCCCTCTCAGTCTCGCTTATGCATGAAATAGGATTATCACCTTGTTATCGATTCTACCGCATAGTTGAACCCATATCCTTTGCATGACCTATCATCTTGTCATAGTAGTAAGCAAACCACAATCCTAGCTGACATAGGAGTTGATTGATATCATGTGGCCCCTGCAACTGTTACTGCTTATTGCATGCTTAGATTTACAATGAGGTTACTCTTTTGTGAGTCAGGATGGTAGTGATCATGTTGATGATGGTGGAAATGTGTTGGTGAATCTACCCTAATACAAGGTGAACGATGAGAGGCTGTGTAGGAGTACACAGTGGGTTGTCTCGTTGAACACTGCCCTAAGTCCGAGTTCTTGTGTGGTGTTCCAAGATAAAGAGTACAACCACACATTGGACTCACTGACCCCTCTCGACCTAGTACCTCATCCCGGTTCGAAACCCAGGAGTCGCAGTAGTACGTAAGTTCTGGTAGGGCTGTGGCACGGTCTGCGAAGTGGATGAACGGCTAATCAGACCGGCTTGGTACCCTGCACACATCGTTTGAGGCCGTACTGGAACCTCGGCCGGACTTCCATATGGATCCCCCTCACGTAGGCGACTCTCTGGACTAGAACGGAGTTGTGGGCGAAGTGTCGTGGCAACATCCTCGCAGGTACCCGCTTGAAGGGTCCCACTCCCAGGCGGTAACTGATGTGTGTGTGTGTGTGTGTAGCGGTACACCCCTGCATGGTTAACAAAACTATTCGAATAGACGCGTCCGCGGTTAAGGACTTCTTGGAAAGCTTAGCTTGATTATTAGAGAACTTGAACTGGATACTTATAAAACTTTCCAAGATAAGCGTGAGTGCTATGGCTTGTTTTCTCGTGGGGAAGTCGAGGAAGGCACCATAGTGGTGTAATTGGTTGGAGATATAGTGGACTCGTGTACGCTTCTTACCTCAAGTCTGGTACTCGTAGTTCAGGACTAGCCAAGTCAAAGCTGGCACTTCTGCTTATGAACCCCACCTCCCTTTACCTTGATACATGTGCATAAGTAGTATAGCTCCTACGTAAGTCTTGCTGAGTACGACTTTGTACTCACGTTTGCTTATTCTATGTTTTAGATGAACCCACTGACCCCGAAGGTGGATTCTTCCTCGAGCTCGACGACTGAAGACCAAGCTAGTGTAGTCCCAGTCAACTGACTGGTTCCCTCGTGAAGGGCTTGTTTATAAATAAGGCTTCTCTAAGCCATTTGTTAAACTTGTCTGTACTCAGACCTACTTTGCTTCCTCATGCTTGTTGTAATGTTGGATCACGGTCTCGTGATCTCTGTGTGCACTCTGTAAGAGTTGTCAATAAAGTTGTAAACTTCGTAGAGAATTGTAATGATACCTGTTGTTCATACTAGACATGTGTGCTGCGTGTATGATTATAACATGCATGTCTTAGTATGGGTTTTCGAGACCTTAGTTGTGATCTGGCTGGCGGTATTTTATACACCAAGTGGCCCTTAGATGTGCGCAGCTTGGGGCATCGCGATGCGATTGCTCGTGACTCCATCACGTGCACACTTTGATGTATGATCGAGCCCGCCCTAGACCCCGACTAAGTGATCGGGCTGGAGTAAGTCTATGTAAGGGTTGTAATACAATAGATAGTATGGTTGAGGAGACTTGTCTACGTATATGGGACTTCACCTCCCATATCATTTAGACTGGTGAGCGAACGATGAGGACCCATTTAAGTTGATCACCCGGCCTGGATGGGATGCCCCTCACGTTCGATGCTTCCGAGAACGTTCTGTTCTTGGCCTTGTCTGCTTAGACAAGTGGGTACGGTTCTCGGCTCTCCATATGATTGTGTTATAGCGGAACTTGCATACGCTAACCCCGGGTCCCGAAAGACTTGGTATCAGAGCATGTTTGAAAAGTCTGAAAAATATGCATGATAACATATAAAGTGAAGTGGGTCCCACTGCATGCACCAAGATTTTTCAAAAATTCCAAACAGGGCTTGGAAATTAAATAATAACCTATTTGATTTGAAATTCAAATTATTTGAATTTAAAAAATATCCAAAACTTGTGAGTGGCTAGCTATATGTCTTGTAAGGCCACACAAAAGTTTTAGGCATTTTATTAATTACCTAGATATTTATTTATCAAAGAAAAAAAAATTACAGAAAAGAAAAGGAAAAGAAAAACAGAAAGAAGTTACCTGTCGCCTAGGGAAAGGCCCGCCTCCTCCTGGCCCAGCACTGCCGCCTCTGGCGTTGTCGTCTTCCCCAGGCAGCCAGGCACGGTGCTGCGTGCCCGGCATGCCGAGGTCGACGCCGTGGCAGCTCCCCTGCCTCCTTATCGCAGCCACGGACGCCCAGGAGACGCCCCGCTCATTTCCTCCCTTCCCTGGCCTTCGTTCTTCCTCCCGGTGTGAATTTGCGCTTCGGTCGAAACCCTAGCAGAGCATGGTGATGCTCTGGCGCGGCCACTGGTCACTCTAGCGCGAGAAACCGTGTCCATTCTACTTGCCGGTGATGACTCCTTCGATTCCCCCATCCAATTTGAGAAAAGGCGCAACTCCGGAGACGCGGGCTTCAAGTTCTTCACCGCCGGCCGCCACGATTCCGGCGACGAATCAAGCCCTCTCCAGCTCCTCTCCGACCCCGAAGAGCTCCTCATCGCATTATGGTGAGCTTCCTGCTTCGTTTTCTCCCTCCCGCGGCTTCCCCCGTTGATGAGGACATCCCTACTAATGTTACACCCATATCCTCACCAACTACACATATTGGACCAGTTACTAGAGCTCGTGCACGTCAACTAAATTATCAGGTACTTTCGTTTCTTGCGAATCCTTCTATTGTTCATGAACATATGATACTGCCTAAATTAGATACTTTTGTTTTGCTTATGAATGAAGGACCTAGCATGGACAAGAAGGATGGTCATTGGAGCGGGATCAAGCATGGAGAAGAAGGTGCGCGCGCGGGAAAGGACAGCGGAGCTTCCCGTGGTGATTATCGCACTTTGAAGCCACCATAAGGCGCGCATGAAGTCTTGGACGAAATACGCGAGATGCCACTTCATTATTTTCGTCCAAGGGCAATTATAGGTGTTGCGTCACCTTAATATTGGGCTGGGCCCATGTAATTTCGAAATACCACCTTATAGGCTGTTTTTAGAGTCCGTATGTGTGGGGAAACCGAGTTAGGGTTGTTTTCGGACCCCACCTCCAAGGGGTCACGAAAATCCCCTCTGTTCCCCCATATATACAGCCCTTAGGGCGTCGTTTAGACTTGGGTTTTAATTAGATTTAAGTTAGCCATAGCCGCAACTTCGAGCTCTTCGTTTGTGTCATCCGACCAGGCCAAGACCTCATTGGAACCCCAACTTTCGTAATCTTTCATCTTATATTCGCAATATCCAGATTGCAATTCTTAGTTCTTGCTTGTTCTTCGATTGCTTGCAGGAATTAGACCTTCGTGGTCAGGTTGATCGTGCATCCGCGGGATCAATAACCTCTCGGAGTTGGTTTAGCGATCGCTAAGGCGCAACGTCTTCGCACGTTCGTAGTCGGGTCGTGAAAGTCTACTCCACCATAATCGATCTCCACCATCTCATCGAAACATCGAGACACCTTCGCCTCTATCAAGTGGTATCAGATTTCCAGGTTGCTCGGTGAGATTTACCAGTTTTCGTAGTCTAGATTGATTCTGTTCGTCATGCCTACAGCCCACGAAAAAGCCAAAAAAAAATTTAGGGTTAGATCATCACGTCCCAAGACAGTCCGAGCCTTTGTCCAGTTTTCTTTTCAGTACTTGCTTTGTTGAATTTACGGTTGCATCGTTGTGTCAAGTTGCTGATCTTAGCGTCTAGTTCCCTTAGAGTTTCGAGTTCTGATCACAGTTTGCCACGTCGCCGCCGCACAGTAGTCATCCTACCACGTTCCGCCAATCCAAGTGCAGATACACCACCACGTTCCGCCAAGCAGAGTCCATATACACCACCACGTACCACGAGTCCGAGTTGAGTTCCATCATCAGTACGGTTCGTGACCTCTCCATAGCCAGATTAGTTTGAGTTGATTAGAGTCGGATTTCACCAATCTTTGTCGTACGTAGAAGGGGGTGATTTCCAAAAAAAAAAAAAAAAAAAAAAAAAAAAAAAAAGAGTCTGGCACGCTTTTCAGAGCAGTTTTTAGGCCAAAATTTTCAGGGGTAAAAAAAATTCGTGCCCATACGTTCCTTAGGTCCAGAAACTCGTTTTGAGACGTTCGCCACCATAGTGATTTTTTCGCACTTTTTCAGCCACCGCAGTCCCGCATCGCCAAAAAAAAAAAAAAAAAAAGAGAAATTTTTTTTTTCAGAGTGTGCTTCTCAGTTGATTACGTGCCGCGCCGTGCTTTCGTTGGTGTTTTAGGCTCGCGTCTCTAGTACGGTCTAGCCTAGGATCAGCACAGTACCGACGTTGAGTTTTTATTCAACTTTGCATCTCTGTTTTGATTACTGTTGAGCTTTTTGCTACCATATTTGTCAAACCTACCTACAGCTCCACATATATTCTACTTCGTGCGGTTGACACCTCCTGGCCATCGCTCTACCACATCTCTGAGAGTTTTGACCCGTTGGTTGTACATCACCACCTGCTGCTAGGTAAGAATCGGTAAGAACTGAAGAAAAGCTTGACGGATTTGTGCTTCCCACCACCCCACATCCCATTAGTCGAAGTAGGATCATACTTCTGTGTGTTTTCTATTTCTGCTAACCATGCCAGGATCCCATGATGAAGTGGCGCGGGATGCACCTGATTGGGAGAATATGACAAACAAAGCATTACATGATAAATTTGCACAAATGATGTCTGAACAGGTGAATGACATCGAGAACAGATTTACAGAGGCGATTGATGGTGTGGAGAAGATGATCGACACCAAGCTCGACGCCAAGTTTACTGAGTTGCTCGCACGCTTACCTATACAGCCTGCGGCCGCTCCAGCACAGCCACCGCCACCACGACGTGCACGACGTATTCTGTTTCCGGGCGGACAAGCTGCTGGTGCTCCTGCTGCTGCTGCAGTTACTGCTGCTGCTGCCTCTGACGTCGGCCAGGACGACAACTACGAGGGTGATTACGAGGAGGAGGTGGAACAAGAAGCGGCCTATGAACAGCCAGCTGGACGTCCACGTCCCAACATTCGCCACGGTCGACACCAACCACCCCCTCAGGTACGCGATGATGAACATGTGCCTAAACTTAAATTGAATCTTAAGCCGTTTGAGGGTAGATATATTCCTGATGCTTATCTTACTTGGGAGTTAGAAACTGAACAACGCTTTACATGTTTACAATATCCTGAGAATAGACGTGTTACTGCTGCTGTTTGTGAATTCACGGGTTTTGCATCTATTTGGTGGTCTGAACATTGTAGATTGCATGCTAATAATATTCCAGCTACTTGGGCTGCTTTAAAAGATGCTATGCGTACTCGCTGGGTTCCTCCTTATTATCAACGTGAATTGCTACAAAAATTATAGCGTTTGAGACAAGGAAAAAATTCTGTAGAGGAATATTATCAAGAATTACAAACTGGATTGATTAGATGTGGCCTAGTAGAGGATAATGAAGCTATGTTTGCACGTTTCATAGGTGGCTTAAACAGGGAGATACAAACTATTCTAGAATACAAGGACTATGCTACTATTACTCGTTTGTTTCATCTTGCTTGTAAAGCTGAACGTGAAGTGCAGGATCGACAGGCCGCTACGAGACCTAACTTTTCTGCAGGACGAAATACATCATGGACATCGCGTGGACCTTCTACATCCACACGTCCTGCTGCTCCACCCTCTACTTCAGCCGCTCATTCTTACAGGGAGCCACCAAAACAGTCAGCGCCACCATTCAAGGGTGCACAGAGTGGTCCAGCGGCGAGTTCTTCTTCATCCATGGCTTCCACAGGGCAAACACGAGATCGTGATATTAAATGTCGTAGGTGCCAAGGTGGAGGTCACTTCGCAAAAGACTGTCCCTCCAAGCGTGTGATGATTATTACGGCGGATGGTGGGTATGAGTCAGCGAGTGACTATGATGAGGAGACTTTAGTTCTCATTGCTCATGAGGAACAGGGTGCCCATGATGATGCTCATGATATGGAGTATATGGCTCCTGATGATGCAGATAAATATGCTAGTTTGGTTGCTCAACGTGTGTTAAGTGTGCAGGTAACGAAGGCTGAGCAAAACCAGAGGCATAATTTGTTCCACACAAAGGGAGTGGTGAAAGAACGTTCGGTTCGCATCATCATTGACGGAGGGAGTTGCAACAACTTGGCTAGCATGGAGTTGGTGGAGAAGCTATCTCTCACCACAAGACCACACCCCCATCCGTACTATATTCAGTGGTTTAACAATAGTGGTAAGATTAAGGTAACGCGTTCTGTTCGTGTGCACTTTAGCATTGCTGCATATGCTGATTATGTTGATTGTGATGTGGTACCCATGCAAGCATGCTCTCTTTTACTTGGTAGACCATGGCAATTTGATAGGAATGTTGTACACCATGGTAGGACAAATCAGTTTACTCTGGTTCATCAGGATAAAAATATTGCTTTACTTCCTATGTCTCCTGAACAAATTGTGAAAGATGATCTTGCTAGAGCTAGTAAAGCTAAACAGGAGAAAAATAAGAGTGAAAATGAGATAGCAGCCAAAGAATTTGAGCAACAACATAAGACTAATAGCAAATCTTCTTCTGCTGTGTCTAATGAAATTAAATTGACTAGTCCAACTTTGCTTGCTACTAAAGTTGATATTTCAGATTTGGATGTTAGTCAATATGTGTGCTATGCTTTGTGTGCAAAGAAGCTTTGTTTTCATTTGAGGAATTGCCTCCTTCTTTGCCTCCTGTTGTCACTGACCTTTTGCAGGAGTTTATTGACGTCTTTCCACAAGACGTACCACCGGGATTACCACCTATTCGAGGGATTGAGCATCAGATTGACTTAATTCCCGGTGCTTCACTGCCCAACCGTGCGCCATACCGTACCAATCCGGAGGAGACAAAGGAGATTCAGCGTCAAGTACAAGAGCTACTCGACAAAGGTTACATACGTGAATCCCTTAGTCCTTGTGCTGTTCCTGTTATATTAGTGCCTAAAAAGGATGGAACATGGCGTATGTGTGTTGATTGTCGAGCCATTAATAATATTACTATTCGTTATCGTCATCCTATTCCTAGGTTAGATGATATGCTTGATGAATTAAGTGGCTCTACCATGTTTTCCAAAGTTGATTTGCGTAGTGGATACCATCAAATTCGCATGAAATTAGGAGATGAATGGAAAACGGCATTTAAAACTAAGTTTGGATTATATGAGTGGTTAGTCATGCCTTTTGGGTTAACTAATGCACCTAGCACTTTCATGAGATTAATGAACGAGGTTTTACGTGCTTTCATTGGACGATTTGTGGTAGTCTATTTTGATGATATACTGATTTATAGCAAATCTTTGGAGGAACATTTGGATCATTTACGTGCTGTTTTTATTGCTCTACGTAATGCACGTTTGTTTGGTAACCTTGGGAAGTGCACCTTTTGCACCGACCGAGTATCGTTTCTTGGCTATGTTGTTACTCCGCAGGGAATTGAAGTTGATAAAGCCAAGATCGAGGCGATTGAGAGTTGGCCGCAGCCCAAAACGGTCACACAAGTGAGGAGTTTTCTTGGCCTCGCTGGATTCTATAGGCGTTTTGTGAGAGATTTCAGCACCATTGCTGCACCTCTCAATGAGCTTACACGCAAGGATGTGCCTTTTACTTGGGGTACCGCACAGGAAGAAGCCTTCACCGTATTGAAAGATAAGTTAACACATGCTCCTTTGCTCCAACTTCCTGATTTTAATAAGACTTTTGAGCTTGAATGCGATGCTAGTGGGATTGGTTTGGGAGGTGTGTTATTACAAGATGCTAAACCTGTTGCTTACTTTTCTGAAAAATTGAGTGGGCCTAGTCTGAACTATTCTACTTATGATAAGGAATTATATGCTCTTGTTCGGACATTAGAAACTTGGCAACATTATTTATGGCCCAAAGAATTTGTTATACATTCTGATCATGAATCTTTGAAACACATAAGAAGTCAAGAAAAACTTAATCGTAGACATGCTAAGTGGGTTGAATTTATTGAGACTTTCCCTTATGTCATTAAACACAAGAAGGGGAAAGATAATATTATTGCTGATGCTTTGTCTCGTCGTTATACTATGCTTTCCCAACTTGACTTCAAGATATTCGGTTTAGAGACAATCAAAGATCAATATGTACATGATGCAGAATTTAAAGATGTTTTGCAGAATTGTAGAGAGGGTAGAACATGGAACAAGTTTGTGCTTAATGATGGGTTTGTGTTCCGTTCTAACAAGCTATGCATTCCAGCTAGCTCTATTCGTCTTTTGTTGTTGCAGGAGGCGCATGGAGGAGGATTAATGGGACATTTTGGCGTGAAGAAGACGGAGGACGTACTTGCTACACATTTCTTTTGGCCAAAGATGAGACGGGATGTTGAGCGTTTTGTTGCTCGCTGCACTACATGTCAAAAAGCTAAGTCACGACTCAATCCTCATGGTTTATACATGCCTTTACCTGTACCTAGTGTTCCGTGGGAGGACATATCCATGGACTTTGTTTTAGGCTTGCCTCGAACAAAGAACGGGAGGGATAGCATATTTGTTATCGTGGATAGATTTTCTAAGATGGCACATTTTATACCATGTCATAAAAGCGATGATGCTGCTAATGTTGCTGATTTATTCTTTCGTGAGATTATTCGCTTACATGGTGTTCCCAATACTATTGTCTTGGATCGTGATACTAAGTTTCTTAGCCATTTTTGGAGATGCTTATGGGCTAAGTTGGGGACTAAACTACTTTTTAGTACTACATGTCATCCCCAAACTGATGGACAAACTGAAGTAGTCAATAGGACTTTGTCTACTATGCTTAGGGCTGTTTTAAAGAGTAACTTGAAACTGTGGGAAGAATGTTTACCTCATATTGAATTTGCTTATAATCGTTCATTGCATTCTACCACTAAAATGTGCCCTTTTGAGATTGTTTATGGTTTTCTACCTCGTGCACCTATTGATTTGCTTCCTCTTCCATCTTCGGAGAAGGTTAATTTTGATGCTAAGCAACGTGCTGAATTGATATTAAAACTGCATGAGTTAACTAAAGAAAACATTGAGCGCATGAATGCTAGATACAAGCTTGCTGGTGATAGGGGTCGAAAGCATGTTGTGTTTGAACCCGGAGATCTTGTTTGGTTACATCTACGTAAAGATAGGTTTCCTGATTTGCGCAAGTCTAAGTTAATGCCTCGAGCTGATGGTCCCTTTAAGGTTTTGCAGAAAATTAATGATAATGCATATAAACTTGAGCTACCTGCAGCCTTTGGGGTTAGTCCCACATTTAATATTGCAGATTTGAAGCCTTATTTGGGAGAAGATGATGAGCTTCCGTCGAGGACGACTTCAATTCAAGAAGGGGAGGATGATGAGGACATCCCTACTAATGTTACACCCATATCCTCACCAACTACACATATTGGACCAGTTACTAGAGCTCGTGCACGTCAACTAAATTATCAGGTACTTTCGTTTCTTGCGAATCCTTCTATTGTTCATGAACATATGATACTGCCTAAATTAGATACTTTTGTTTTGCTTATGAATGAAGGACCTAGCATGGACAAGAAGGATGGTCATTGGAGCGGGATCAAGCATGGAGAAGAAGGTGCGCGCGCGGGAAAGGACAGCGGAGCTTCCCGTGGTGATTATCGCACTTTGAAGCCACCATAAGGCGCGCATGAAGTCTTGGACGAAATACGCGAGATGCCACTTCATTATTTTCGTCCAAGGGCAATTATAGGTGCTGCGTCACCTTAATATTGGGCTGGGCCCATGTAATTTCGAAATACCACCTTATAGGCTGTTTTTAGAGTCCGTATGTGTGGGGAAACCGAGTTAGGGTTGTTTTCGGACCCCACCTCCAAGGGGTCACGAAAATCCCCTCTGTTCCCCCATATATACAGCCCTTAGGGCGTCGTTTAGACTTGGGTTTTAATTAGATTTAAGTTAGCCATAGCCGCAACTTCGAGCTCTTCGTTTGTGTCATCCGACCAGGCCAAGACCTCATTGGAACCCCAACTTTCGTAATCTTTCATCTTATATTCGCAATATCCAGATTGCAATTCTTAGTTCTTGCTTGTTCTTCGATTGCTTGCAGGAATTAGACCTTTGTGGTCAGGTTGATCGTGCATCCGCGGGATCAATAACCTCTCGGAGTTGGTTTAGCGATCGCTAAGGCGCAACGTCTTCGCACGTTCGTAGTCGGGTCGTGAAAGTCTACTCCACCATAATCGATCTCCACCATCTCATCGAAACATCGGGACACCTTCGCCTCTATCACCCGTGCACTGCATAACCATCTCGCCGTTGCCCGACCCCAGCCGCCGCGCTTGTTGTCGCCGTCGTGGCCCGAGGCCACGCCTTGACTCGCCAGTGAATCCAGAAGAAGCGCAAGACGAAGAGGAACACCTCGGTGCTCTCCAAGCCCCTCCCGTGCCTTGCAGAGGAACTCCGGCAAGGCGCCGCCGTCTGGAAGCTCACCGGCGACGCCATTAGAGCTAACCCCGCGCTAATTAACCCCGACCCCACTGGCAGTGTCACAGACATGTGGGCCAAGCCCCTGGCTAACCTCTCTGTTAAGATTAAATCAAATTAAACATTTCAATTAATTAAACAAGACACTGACAAGTGGGACCCCCCTGTCAGGCCCCCCCCTACGTCATGCTGACACTAGCATGACGCAGTAATTGATTAAATGAATTAAATATATTCCAAAAAAGGCTTTATACTTGAAAAATCATAGAAAATTCATACTAACTCCAATTTGGACAAATAATATATGAAAAATTATCAAAAAAATACAAGGATTATGAATATGCAATTTGTTTGTATGTTTGACCATTTTAAAATGGGTGAACAGTAGCAAACATGCATATGGCATAATTTGAATTTGAATTTGAAGTTTGAATTTGCATTCCAAATGCAATACACTTCAATTAAGATGAATTTGCCACAGACCAGTAGCATTCACATCATGTCACAACTTATCATGTGCTTGTGCATTTACTTTCGATGTTGCCCCCCCCTTTGTTGATGATTGTTCCGGTAACAGACTTTCCGACACGGTGATCACCCTCGAAGAAGAAGAAGTCCGTTAAACCCGTGTATCGTTAGCAAGGCAAGCAAACCCCATTGATCATGTCTATACAATCCCACTTCCCTCTCAGTCTCGCTTCTGCATGTTTAGGAGATCACCGAGACATGTTCTTCCGCATAGTTGAACCCATTCCGATACATGACCTATCATTTTGTCATCGTATTAAGAAAACCACAATCCTAGCAGATATAGGAGTTGAATGATGAGCATGTGGCCCCTGCAACTATTACTACTTATTGCTGCTTAGTGATACAATGAGGTTACTTTGATTGTGAGTCGTGATGGAATGTTCACAGGTTATTGATGTTAGCGTGTTAGTGAATCCACCCTAAACAAAGGTGAACGATGAGAGGCTGTGTAGGAGTACACAGTGGGTTGTCTCGTTGAACACTGCCCTAGGCCCCGAGTTCCTGTTTGGTGATCCAAGACAAAGAGTATGACCACATGTAGGGTTTATGGGAGCCCCGTTTGGCCACTTTACTTACCCGATCCGGTCCAGGAGTCACAATAGATTCGGGCTTTCCATTTGGCATGTGCATAGAAAAAGAATGAATAAAAGGTTGCATCATATAGATATGTGGGTGGACCTGTGAGGCAGTGAAACCATCTGGCAGAGGTCGCGTCTCGTTCCCTTGCATTATCTGTGTCCGTTTCGTTGAACCGGCCAGACTCTCGAGCAGTGCCAAACTCAGGTAGTCGACTCCTGGATTAGAGAAGGTGATGTGAGGGTAGTGCCTTGGTTTCATCCACGTCCGACACCCGCTTCAAGGGTGACAAGAACGAGGCGATAAGTGATGACACGCGTGTGAAGATGTACACCCCTGCAGGGTTAATAAACTATTCGAATAGCCGTGTCCGATGTTATGGACTACTTGGAGACCTCTACTTGATCATTAGATAACTTCAATGGATACTCTAAAACTCGCAAGATAAGCGTGAGTGCTATGGCGTGATTTCTCGTGGGGAAGTCGAGGAAGTATCCATAGTGGTGTACTAGTTGGAGACTTGGTAGTGGACTCGTGTACGCTTCTTACCTCAAGTCTGGTACTCGTAGTTCAGGACTAGCCAAGTCAAAGATGGAACTTTTGCATGTTGAACCCCACCTCCCTTTACCTTGAAACTTGAGCATGAGTAGTATAGTTCTGATGTAAGTCTTGCTGAGTATGACTTTGTACTCACGTTTGCTTATTCTATGTTTTAGATGAGAACCCGGACCTCGATGGATTCGTCTTCCTGAAGCTCGACGTTGACCATTGTAGTATAGTTCCAGACAGCAGTCTGGTCCCTCGTGGATGGGCATGTATGTTGAACAAGGATTCTCTAAGCCATTTGTTAAACTTGTCAGTACTCAAACCTAATTTTCTTCCGTTGTTTGATGTAATGATGGATAATAGTCATATGATCTTTGTATGCTCTATGTGTAAGTCAATAAAGAAGTACATTGTAGAGTTATGTGATGATACGTGTTGTTCATACTAGACATGTGTGCTGCGTGTATGATTATAACATGCATGTCTTAGTATGGGTTTTTGATAACTTAGTTGTGTTCTTGCCGGCGGTCTTTTATGCACCAAGTGTCCCTTAGATGTGCGCAGCTTGGGGCATCGCGATGCGATTGCTCTTGACTCTGTCTCGTGCACACTTTGTCTCGTGACTCTGTACAACTTTATTGGCCCTAACACGTACAATCATACACCAAAGAGTGCCACGTGACAGAGTCACGAGCAATCGCATCGCGATGCCCCAAGCTGCGCCCATCTAAGGGCCACTTGGTGTATGAACGACCGCCGACAAGAACACAACTAAGCTATCGAACGCCACACATGACATGCACGATATAAACATACACGCAACATGCATGCCAAGTGTATAACAGCAGGTAACACAACATGAACTCTACAAACTCATAGACTTTATTGCATCTGCTAAACTGAGCAGACATAGTAGTTGTATTCCAAGAAGAGATCACATGAATGTGATCCAACATTACATCAAACAACAACGGAAGCAAATTATGTCTTAGTAAAGACAAGGTTAACAAATGGCTTAAGAAGCCTGAAATAAAATACAACGACCCTCCAAAGGAACCAGGCTACTTTCTGGAACTATACGACTTAGTCGGCGTCGAGCTCGAGGTAGAGGCCACCATCAGGGTCAGTGGTCTCCTCTCTCAAACATAAATTAAGAAAACGGGAGTACAAAGTCGTACTCAACTAGACTTACATCAGAACTATACTACTCATGCTCAGGTATCAAGGTAAAGGCAAGTGGGGTTGTAATGAAGAAAGCTTTGACTTGGCTATCATGTACTATGACTACATAGAGTTGCGATGAGAAGCGCACTCGAGTCCATCTAATCTTGATCACCACATCAATACACCACCATGGATTCTTCCTCGACTTCCCCACAAGGAAGCAACCCAGAGCACTCACACTTATCTTGACGATTTTTAGAGTATCCATTTGAGTTGTCCAATAATCAAGTAAAGGTCTCCAAGTAGTCCATAACCGTGGACATGGCTATTCGAATAGATCATTACCCTGCAGGGGTGTACGCTTCACACACTTGTCAACACTTACCGCCCGTGACTCGTCATCCTTCACGCGGATGTCGGACGAGGATAAACACAAAGCCACTTACCTCACGACTCCAACTCTAGTCTAGGGGATCGCCTATCTGAGTATGTACCCCAACCGGGAATCCGACCGGGTTTTCCGTTCAGGACCCAGACGATGTATGGACGGTCCGACAAGCCCACCTCAACGGATGGAACTGCGCTTGCCTAAAACCGTGCTACAAAGTAACCTTGTATCTCCTCCCACTCCGACACAAAATAAAATCGAAGATGCAATAACCCATGCGAATCCTGGACCAAAATCGGGGTGAGTTAGTAGGCCAAACGGGGTCCATAGCCCTGCATGTGGAAGCACTCTTGTCTTGGATCACAACACGAGAACTCGGGTCCTAGGTCAGTGTGAATGAGACAACCCACTGTGTACTCCTACATAGCCTCTAATTGTTCACCTTTGTTAGGGTGACTTCACCAACACATTAGCATTACATTGCATTGTTATCTACCATCGCGATACATCACCCAGATGGATCATCTTCATTGCATACAACTCTAGCATGGCATAGCATAACATGGATGAAGGGCCACATGATGAACACAAACAATCTTGTATCTGCTAGGTTGAGGTTTGCTTAATACTATGGCAGCAATGATAGGTCATGCAAAGGATGGGTTCAACTAGCGGTAGAACGGTAACATGTGAATCACCTAATCATGCATAAGAGAACAAGAGGGAAAATGGGTTTATATAGATATGATCAATGGGGTTTGCTTGCCTTGTTGACGATCACGAGGTGTCACTCTTCAGGGCAGTCGGAAACAACGTCCGGCGATGAATCTATCGAGAAGAGGAAAACACCGAGAGAACAACAATGTAAACATCAAATTGAAATGCTCAAAAAAGATGCATAATGTATCATGGCTTGTTACTGATGTGCTCTATGTTCATGTTTCAACATGTTAATCGAAGTATATGTTGAAAAGAATTCCAAATTCAAACTCCAAATGATTATTCAAATTTGTCCAAATTGCATTTCCTACTGTTTGATCTTTGTAAACTATTTTGTCATGCATGAAAGTTGCATATTTGGATTCCTTGTATTTTTCTGATAATTTTTCTTATATTATTTATTTGATTTGGAGTTATGGTTTAAAAGTTATTGAATTTACAAGATTTAGCTATTTTCTGGAATTTTCTGGATTATCTGTATATTGAAAAAGGCTTTACTGCGTCATGCCTGGCTCATGGTGACGCAGGGGGGCCTGACATGTGGGCCAGCACTGTCAGTGGCACAGTGTTTATCCCTCTGTTTAATTAAATTTAAACAGGTTTATTAAGGGCCGGGCCCCACCTGTCAGTGGGTGATTAGGGGAGATTAGGCCCCTAATCACACCTGCTGGCCGGCGGCGGCCACGGGACATGGCGGAGGGCCGCCGGAGTTGGCCTCCCGGCCACGGGATGGCACGGGGAGGGCACCAACCGTGCCCTCTCGCACGCGCGCGTCAAGTGGAGGCATCGGGGCAGCCAAAAGGTGGCCGGGAGTGCGACGACGAGCACAAGGGTGCGGCGGCCGTGCTCTCCTTCGGCGGGAATCGGTAACGGGGGCGCGGGGAGGAGCGTGGAGTAGAGGGTTAGCTGCGCGAGCTCACCAGGGTTGCAACGGAGAGGACGAAGGAGCCGGAGGAGCAGCGGCGAGGGAGCAATCGCTCGCCGGAGTTCGTAGGCCGCAGCGGAGGTAGTTGGTGCATGTGTCGCCGGAGTTTCTCCTGGGCTCGAATTGAAGGTCCTGGGCGAAGAGGATCTTCACGGCGGTCGTCTTGGACAACCTGGCGCGGCAAGAGAAGGCCAGTGGCTACGGTGGCGCAAGCCGGCGAACTGCGGGGCGCTCGGTCCTCGCGGGATATCGCCGGAGAGAGAGGGGAAAGGGGTCCAGAGGGGAGAAATGGAAGGGGGGAAGCTTGGGCGTCTCCACGGCGCGGATAAGGACGGGGGGAGCAGCCAGGAAGCTGCCTGGCAGCCACGCCGGGCTCGCTGGCAGGCAAGTCTGTCGGGACTCGGGGTTAGCGTATGCAAGACCCGCTAAGCAGACAAGGCCAAGCAAAGAACGTTCCCGGAAAGCATCGAACGTGAGGGGCATCCCATCCAGACCGGATGATCAACTGAGATGGGTCGTCATCGTCCGCACACATGGCTAAATGATATGGGTGGTGAACTCCCATACTCATAGGCAAGTCGCCTCAACCATACTATCGATTGTATTATAACACTCACATAGACTTACTCCAGCCCAATCACTTAGTCGGGGTCTAGGGCGGGCTCGATCATACAACAAAGTGTGCACGTGACAGAGTCACGAGCAATCGCATCACGATGCCCCAAGCTGCGCACATCTAAGGGCCACTTGGTGTATAAAAGACCGCCAGCCAGATCACAACTAAGGTCTCAAAAACCCATACTAAGACATGCATGTTATAATCATACACGCAGCACACATGTCTAGTATGAACAACATGTATCATTGCACATCTCTACAAAGTGTACAACTTTATTGGTAAATCTTACAGAGTGCACACAACGATCACGAGACCGTGATCCAACATTACAACAAGCATGCGGAAGAAAAGTAGGTCTGAGTACAGACAAGTTTAACAAATGGCTTAGATAAGACTTATTTATAAACAAGCTCTTCATGAGGGAACCAGTCTGCTGACTGGGACTACACTAGCTTGGTCTTCAGTCGTCGAGCTCGAGGAAGAATCCACCTTCGGGTTCAGTGGGTTCATCTAAAACATGGAATAAGCATACGTGAGTACAAACTCGTACT
Source organism: Bromus sterilis (assembly GCA_950022295.1). Taxonomy (NCBI): domain Eukaryota; kingdom Viridiplantae; phylum Streptophyta; class Magnoliopsida; order Poales; family Poaceae; genus Bromus; species Bromus sterilis. Next base: position 261,353,568 of record OX465596.1, on the reverse strand, counting down.
CAGCAAGACTTACGTAGGAGCTATACTACTCATGCACATGTATCAAGGTAAAGGTAGATGGGGTCCATCAGCAGAAGTGCCAGCTTTGACTTGGCTAGTCCTGAACTACGAGTACCAGACTTGAGGTAAGAAGCATACACGAGTCCACTATATCTCCAACCAAATACACCACTATGGTGCCTTCCTCAACTTCCCACGAGAAAGCACGCCATAGCACTCACGCTTATCTTGGAAACTTTTATAAGTATCCAGTTCAAGTTGTCGAATAATCAGGCACAACTTTCCAAGTAGTCCCTTACCGCGGACGCTACACACACATGACCATCAGTTACCGCCTTTGGTCTCGACTCCATTCAAGGGGAGTTGGCGAGGATGTTCACCACAACTGTTACCTCATAGCCGATCTAGTCCAAGAAAGCGGCCAACCTAGGTTGACTACCACTATCGTGAACCCGGCCGGTTTACCGAAGTGGACCCAGATGATGTGTGCGTGGTGCATAAGCCGGTCTCGGTTGAGCCGTTCTCTCACTTAGCAGTCAGGCCACAAACCTACCAGAACTCCGAACTACTTCGACATCTGGACATCAAAAGGGATGAGTTAGTAGGTTGAGAGGGGTCAGTGAGCCCAATGTGTGGTTGTACTCTTCATCTTGGATGACCACACAAGAACTCGGACTTAGGGCGGTGTTCAACGAGACAACCCACTGTGTACTCCTACACAGCCTCTCGTCGTTCACCTTGTATTACGGTAGATTCACCAACACATTTTCACCATCATCAACATGATTCCTACCATCCCGACTCACATAACAGTATCAACATTGTATCACTCTAAGCATGCAATAAGAAGTAACAGTTGCAGGGGCCACATGATATCAATCAACTCCTAAATTTGCTAGGATTGTGGTTTGCTTACTACTGTGACAAATGATAGGTCATGCACAGGAATGGGTTCATCTATGCGGTAGAAATGTAGCATCGTAATCATCTTAAACAATGCATAAGCGAGACTGAGAGGGAAGTGGGATTTTATCAACATGATCAATGGGGGTTTGCTTGCCTTGCTGACGAGGTTCAGTATCGGGGTCTGCAAGGAAGGGGGTGATCTCGGGTTCCGGCTCCACCTCTATTCGACAAACAACACAAACATCGAAACAATAATAAGACAATGCTCAAACGCACGAGTTGAAGGTTGAAACTTGATGTATGTGTCACTGATGTGTGAGTTATTCCATTTAAGAGGAGTATATTGCAAATGAATTGCAAATTCAAACTCCAATTTGAATTTCAAAAGAATTCATATGCAATGTTGCCACTGTTCACCCAATTTTATTTGGTCAAACATGAAAACAGATTGCATATTCAGAATCCTTGCATTTTATGATAATTTAACATATATTACATGTTTAATTTGGAGTTAAAATGAATTAGTTCTGAATTTCCAAAGTTTAAGCATTTTATGGAATTTCTGAATAATCTTTAAATTGGAAAAAGGGTTTATTGCGTCAGTGTGATGTCATGCTGGCGTCAGGGGGGCTCTGACCAGGGGGTCCCACCTGTAAGTGACTCAGGGTGTTAATTAAAACGTTTAGTTTAGATTTAAATTAACCTAGAGGTTAATTAGGGCCTAGGGCCCACATGTAAGTGTCTCTGCAGGGTGGGGCCAGGGTGGCTAACCTCTCCGGACACGTAAGCACGCCGGCGAAGTGTCTCCGGCGACCTCCAGAACGGCAGAGCTGCACGGGGATGGCGATTCCGTGGACCAAATCGAGCGGGGCTTGGTTCAAACAGAAGCTGGAAGCAGCGCGCGTTCATTTGAGCTAGGCTGGGAGGCTGGGTGCACAAGTGGCTTGCCGTCGCCGAACTTAGCCGCGACAGAGGAACGACCGCGAGGAAAACTTGATGAAGGGTTCCACTTGAAGCGGGGATAGGCTAGATCTACGCAGCCGAGCAAGGGCATCATGATAGACATGGGCTCGAGCTCGACTGCTTCACGGTGGCTCGCCGACGAGCACCGCAGCGGCGCTGATATATGGCTCCCATGGCGGATTGCACAGGAGGGCAAGGGAGGAGCCACAAATGGGAGGGGAAGAAGAAGATGCTCACCCTGGAGCGAATGGTGGTGACGGCGAGGGCTGGGAGCTAGCGGCGGCTTAGGAATTTCTTCTCGATCTCCATGGCGGCCGGAGCTCGATGGCGAAGGTGGCGTCGGATGCAGTGGCACTCGGGCTCGATTGAACGGTCAAATCCATACCCACTTGTCTGTGGCTCCTCCCATCATCATAATTTCATCACCATGGGGTTGCCCCATTCTGTTCATAACGAAGAAAGATGGAACATAAAGAATGTGCGTAGACTATCGCCCGCTAAATCTAGCGACGAGAAAGAACAAGTACCCACTGCCCAGGATCAATGATCTTTATGATCAACTTGTTGGATCCTCTGTCTTCTCCAAGATGGATTTGAGATTAGGCTATCATCAAATCAAAATCCGAAACGAGGATATTCCAAAAACGGCTTTCACTACTCGTTATGGTCTTTACGAGTACACCGTCATGTCCTTCGGTTTGACTAATGCCCCCGCCACTTTCTCGCTCATGATGAATTCGATCTTCATGGAGTACTTAGATAAATTTTTTGTAGTTTATCTTGATGACATTCTCATGTACTCGAAGAACGAAGAAGAACATGCCGAACATCTTAGGTTGGTATTGATGAAACATCGAGAGCACCGCCTTTATGCCAAGTTCTCCAAGTGTGAATTTTGGCTACCAGAAGTGACCTACTTAGGCCACGTGATTTCTTCAAAAGGCATTGCTGTGAATACCGAGAGAGTTCAGGCCGTCCTTGACTGGACTCCACCTGAATCGGTTAAGCAAGGTAGGAGTTTTCTTGGCTTAGCAATCTATTGCCGCCGCTTCGTCGAGAACTTTTCTAAAGATGCAAAGCCTCTAACTGAACTCTTCAAGAAAGATAAGAAATTCCAATGGACTCCCAAATGCGAGGAAAGCTTTCAAGAGCTAAAAAGAAGATTGACTTCTGCCCCCGTACTTGCGCCTCCAGACACCAAAAAGGAATTCGAGACGTTTTGTGACACCTCACGGCAAGGGTTAGGATGCATAATTATGCAAGATAGACATGTGGTAGCTTATGCTTCACGCCAGTTGCGTCCACATGAAGAGAACTATCGTACCCATGATCTTGAACTCGTTGCCGTAGTTCATGCCCTGACAACTTGGCAAAATTACCTCCTTGGTAATCGTTGTGAGATCTATTCCGACCACCAAAGCCTCAAATACATATTCACCCAGCCAGATCTTAATCTCCGGCAAAGACGCTGGATTGAGTTGATAAAAGATTATGACTTAGGAATTTCTTACACCCCAGGCAAAGCCAATGTCATGGTTGATGCACTAAGTCGTAAGTCGTATTGTAACAACCTCATGTTACAATAATATCAACCACTTCTTCATGAGGAATTTCGAAAACTCAATCTCGAGATTGTTCCTCATGGCTATCTTTCTACCTTGGTGGTGAAACCAACTCTTGAGGATCAAATCATAGTTGGCCAAAGGCGTGCACGAGGTGTTCGCCGGATCAAGAAGAACATTGCGAGCGGAGTTTCTAAATGTTTCTCCACAGATAGTAAAGGAACGGTATTCTTTGGAAATCGTTTGGTAGTACCTAAGAATAGGTAACTAAGGCAACTCATTCTCAAAGAAGCCCATGACACACCCCTCTCGATTCATCCCGGTAGCACAAAAATGTACCGAGATCTACGCCAGAGATTTTGGTGGTCTAGGATGAAGAGGGACATTGCTCGATTTGTTGCCGAATGTGATGTTTGTCGTCGCATTAAGGCAGAACACCAAAGACCTGCTGGTACACTTCAACCTTTGCCTATTCCAGAGTGGAAATGGGACAAAGTCAGTATGGATTTCATCACTAGCTTTCCAAAAACCCAGAAAGGAAATGTTGCCATCTTCGTTGTTGTGGATAGGCTTTCAAAAGTTGCTCACTTCCTTCCCGTTCGTGAGTCACTAACTTCTAGACAGTTAGCGGACTTGTATGTCTCTAGAATTGTGTCTCTTCATGGTGTTCCTTTGGAAATCAATTCTGATCGTGGTAGCCTTTTCACCTGTAGATTTTGGGGAAGCTTTCAGAATGCTATGGGAACTCATCTCTCCTTTAGTAAATCTTTCCATCCTCAGTCTAGCGGTCAAGTTGAAAGGGTTAACCAAATTCTGGAAGACATGCTCAGAGCTTGTGTTATCTCATTGGGAAATAATTCGGAGAAGTCTCTTCCATTCGTGGAACTTTCTTATAACAATAGTTTCCAATCTAGTCTGAACATGGCTCCTTTTGAACTCCTATATGGACGAAGATGTCGAACACCCCTAAACTGGTCGGAAACAGGTGAAAGAAAATTCTTTGGACCGGATATGATCATGGAAGAAGAAGAGCAAGTTCGCATTGTTCGTGATCAATTGAAAGCAGCCCAGTCTCGTCAGAAAAGCTACTATCATCGTCATCATAGGCAAGAAAGCTACAATCTGGATGAGAAGGCTTACCTTCGGGTTACTCCTCTGAAGGGAACCCAACGCTTCAGTATCAAAGGCAAGTTGGCCCCACGTTACATTGGACCTTTCCGCATTCTTGCTAAACGTGGAGAAGTTGCCTACCAACTTGAACTACCCCCGCATCTTTCCCGAGTACATGATGTATTCCATGTGTCACAACTCAAGCGTTTCTTCAAGGACCCCATCCGCGAAGTCGACCAAGAAACGCTTGATCGCCAAGATGACCGGTCTTATGGAGAATACCCCGTTCGTATTCTTGATTTAGCAGAGCGTGTCACTCGACGTCGGAAGATTAAGTTTCTGAAAGTGCAATGGTCACACCACTCTGAGCGAGAAGCCACATGGGAAAGAGAAGACCGTCTCAGTGCCGAGTACCCCTCCTTCCTCCCGCAGACTTCTGAATCTCGGGACGAGATTCTTTTGAGTGGGGGCGAGTTGTCAAAACCCTCTGTTAGGTATGTGCTAGGGTTAGCAAGTAACTTTGCATCATGTTAAAAATTTAAAAAGAAATTGAAATGGGAGAGAGAACACCCCCCAGATGAATTTAATTCAAATGGCCACCGTCTAGCTCAAGCCTCCTCGACTTGTCCAGAAGAAGCGCGGTGTTCGACTACGCCGAATCCCCCGTTCAATCGAGCCCAAGCGCCACTGCATCCGACGCCAGCTTCGCCATCGAGCTCCGGCTGCCGTGGAGATCGAGAAGAAATTCCTCCGCCGCCGCTAACTCCCAGCCATCGCCGTCACCACCATTCGCTCCAGGGTGAGAATCTTCTTCTTCCCCGCCCATCTGTGCCTCCTCCCTTTCCCTCCGGTGCAATCTGCCATGGGAGCCATAGATCAGCGCCGCCGCGGTGCTCGTCGGCGAGCCACCGTGAAGCAGTCGAGCTCGAGCCCATGTCTATCATGATCCCCTTGCTCGGCTGCGTCGATCTAGACTATCCCCGCTTCAAGTGAAGCCCTGCATCAAGTTTTGCCTCGCGGCCGTGCCTCTATCGCCGCTAAGTTTGTCGCCGGCAACCCACCAGTGCACTCTAGCCTCCCAGCCTAGCTCAAATGAACGCGCGCTTCTGCCAGCTTCCGTTTGAACCAAGCCCCGCTCGATTTGGTCCCGCGAATCACCTTCCCCGTGCAGCTCCGCCGTTCTGGAGGTCGTCGGAGACACGTCGCCGGCGTGCTGACGTGTCCGGCGAGGTTAGCCACCCTGGCCCCTCCCCTGCAGAGACACTTACATGTGGGCCCTAGGCCCTAATTAACCTCTGGGTTAATTTAAATCTAAACTAAACGTTGTAATGAACACCCTGAGTCACTTACAGGTGGGACCCCCTGGTCAGAGCCCCCCTGACGCCAGCATGACATCACAGTGATGCAATAAACCCTTTTTCCAATTTAAAGATTATTCAGAAATTCTAGAAAATGCTTAAACTTTGGAAATTCATAACTAATTCATTTTAACTCCAAACTAAACATATAATATATGTAAAATTATCAGAAAAATGCAAGGATTCTGAATATGCAATCTGTTTTCATGTTTGACCAAATAAAATTGGGTGAACAGTGGCAACATTGCATATGCATTCTTTTGTAATTCAAATTGGAGTTTGAATTTGCATTTCAAATGCAATACACTCCTTTTAATTGGAATAACTTACACATCAGTGACACATACATCAAGTTTCAACCTTGAACTCATGTGTTTGAGCATTGTCTTATTATTGTTTCGATGTTTGTGTTGTTTGTCGAATAGAGGTGGAGCCGGAACCCGAGATCACCCCCTTTGTTGAAGACCCCGATACTGAACCTCGTCAGCAAGGCAATCAAACCCCCATTGATCATGTCGATAAAATCCCACTTCCCTCTCAGTCTCGCTTATGCATTGTTTACGATGATTACCATGCTACGCTTCTACCGCATAGATGAACCCATTCCTTTGCATGACCTATCATTTTTCACAGTAGTAAGCAAACCACAATCCTAGCAAATGTAGGAGTTGATTGATATCATGTGGCCCCTGCAATTGTTACTGCTTATTGCATGTTTAGAGTGATACAATGTTGATACTGTTATGTGAGTCGGGATGGTAGCAATCATGTCGATGATGGTGGAAATGTGTTGGTGAATCTACCCTAATACAAGGTGAAAGATGAGAGGTTGTGTAGGAGTACACAGTGGGTTCTTGTGTGGTGATCCCAGATGAAGAGTACAACCACACATTGGGCTCACTGACCCCTCTCAACCTACTAACTCATCCCTTTCGATGTCTAGATGTCGCAGTAGTTCGGAGTTCTGGTAGGTTTGTGGCCTGGCTGTTAAGTGAGAGAACGGCTCAACCGAGACCGGCTTATGCACCACGCACACATCATCTGGGTCCACTTCGGTAAACCGGTTCACGATAGTGGTAGCCAACCCAGGTAGGCGGCTTTCTTGGACTAGATCGTCTATGAGGTAATAGTTGTGGTGAACATCCTCGCCGACACCCCTTGAATGGTGTCGAGGCCAAAGGCGGTAACTGATGGTCATGTGTGTGTAGCGATACACCCCTGCAGGGTTAACAAAACTATTCCAATAGCCGCGTCCGTGGTAAAGGACTGCTTGGAAATCTATGCCTTATTATTAGGAAACTTGAACTGGATACTTATAAAACTTGCCAAGATAAGCGTGAGTGCTATGGCGTGCTTTCTCGTGGGAAGTCGGGGAAGGCACCATAGTGGTGTATTTGGTTGGAGATGTATTGGACTCGTGTACGCTTCTTACCTCAAGTCGGGTACTCGTAGTTCAGGACTAGCCAATTCGAAGCTGGCACTTATGCTAATGAACCCCACCTCCCTTTGCCTTGATACATGTGCATGAGTAGTATAGTTCCTACGTAAGTCTTGCTGAGTACGACTTTGTACTCAAGTTTTCTTATTCTATGTTTTAGATGAACCCACTGACCCCGAAGGTGGATTCTTCCTCGTGCTCGACGACTGAAGACCAAGCTAGTGTAGTCCCAGTCAGCAGACTGGTTCGCTCGTGAAGGGCTTGTTTATAAATAAGGCTTCTCTAGGCCATTTGTTAAACTTGTCGGTACTCAGACCTACTTTGCTTCTGCATGCTTGTTGTAATGTTGGATCACGGTCTCGTGATCTCTGTGTGCACTCTGTAAGAGTTATCAATAAAGTTGTACACTTTGTAGAGAATTACAATGATACCTGCTGTTCATACTAGACATGTGCGCTGCGTGTATGATTATAACATGCATGTCTTAGTATGGGTTTTCAAGACCTTAGTTGTGATCTGGCTGGCGGTCTTTTATACACCAAGTGGCCCTTAGATGTGCACAGCTTGGGGCATCGCGATGCGATTGCTCATGACTCTGTCACGCGCACACTTTGTTGTATGATCGAGCCCGCCCTAGACCCTGACTAAGTGATCGGGCTGGAGTAATTCTATGTAAGTGTTATAGTACAATCGATAGTATGGTTGAGGCGACTTGTCTATGAGTATGGGAGTTCACTACCCATCTCATTTAGACTTGTGCGCGGACGATGAGGACCCATCTCAGTTGATCATCCGACCTGGATGGGATGCCCCTCATGTTCGATGCTTCCCGGGAACGTTTTGTGCTTGGCCTTGTCTGCTTAGACAAGTGGGTACGGTTCTCGGCTCTCCATATGATTGTGTTGTAGCGGGTCTTGCATACGCTAACCCCGGGTCCCGACATGATCTTACTGTGGTTTGATGACATCTTCACTATGTTTCACCTTTTTCCGCTGCACTACACATTCGTTCGGCTATTTGCGCTCAGTATGGAGATGCGGATCATTAGAGACAAGACCCCGGACATCGTTATAGTTGACCCCTTCTACATGCCCGCCAAGCTCTTGTGTAGCCCCAGGGACCGGCGACTCGCTAGTGATTACCTCCAAGACGTCATTCTGGCGAACAAGGATAAGGACAACTTCCTCGTGCCTTACTTTCCCGAGTAAGTCATCCCCTCACGTCCCCGTAAGGTACACTAGGTTCCTTAGATATCGGTCGTTCTTTTCCTCTTAACATCCGTGTTGTGTGAAGTGATGAAATAAAGTGCACACTCATTGCTCTAAGCCCGAAATGGTCCATGGCCACGTATTTCGACCCGGATCGTGATTCGAACAAAGAGTACACAAATATCAAGAAAGTTCTCGATAAGGCTCTCTCGCGGTACTCCAAATTTGGAGTCACCTTCAAGAAGGAAGTTGTTAGGTACGGCGCGCACGTGTTCACACACGTAAAAAAGTTCGCCTGCGTCAAGCAGCCGCCTAGCGGTCAGAAGGATGCCAACTACGCCTTGCATCACATGCGGGCGTTCGTACGGGACCAGCAGCAGCTTACGCTGCCAGCTCATCTCAAGCACTGGGCAGAACGCTTTTCGGAAATCGAAGACGCCGACCTCAGACAAGAATTCTTTCGCATCCAGTCGGAGTTGGAAGGAATCATCTCCGAAGATGTCCTTCGTAACACGGGGGATTTCTACATCAACAGTCAACAGTCCAACCGTGAAATAGATACAATGCTAAGATTGCAGGCTGACGGCGATTGCTCATTCATGACCATCACGAAAGACGGCGGCTTCACCAACGCTCTGGCCGTGAGCGGAGTCAAAAGTCTTGATGCCCGTGTGCCTAGCTATGTAGTTATGGACTATCCACGAGAGCTCATGTGTTGTATAAACTTTTATGAACTTGTATGTACGTATTTCTCCTTAGTTTAAACAGTCGTCTTTCAACTTATATGTAGTCGATGCTATTTATTACTACGACCATGAACCGTGTGCTATTAATGTGTGTTGATTTTCTCTTCCTTTGGTCCTTAATTTTTTTGTATACGTATGTACTTCTTAAATATTATCTGTAAGTTGCTCTTAATGTCGTCGTATGTCGTGTACATTGGTAGGATTCCCGGAGTCTACGACGACTGGGAGGATTGTTGGAGACAAGTTCACCGTTTTAGCGGTAACAGTTACAAAGGATACCCCACAAGGGCGGAGGCAGAAGCTAGATATGTGAACTCTCTAGCGGGGGAGAAGAGGGAGCGGAGGAGGAACCGGATGAATCTCACTTTGGTTACGATGATGCTCATCGTGACCGCCACCCTCTTCTTCAATGTCATGGTAGTTTAGATATCGACTTGCACTACTAGGAAAGGGCCTTATAGTGGCGTCTTTTTTTTGCCTTTAGTGGCGCATTTCAAATGCGCCACTAAGGACAAGCCACTAATAAGGCCTTAATAGTGTCGCATTTCAAATGCGCCACCCCTAAAACTCGTATGCGTGGTGCATTTCAAAATGCGCCACCCATAAGCCCATATGATTGGCGCATTCCGGAAATGCGCCACCCATAAGAGTCTTAGGGGTGGCGCATTCTGAAAATGCGCCACTATTAAAAAAAATTAAATTTTGAATTTTGAATCTGGATAACAATTTTTTTATTTTTTTCTTAATCTCAGGTTGGTATGCTTATGCCCGATCACTATGCTTAATCTCAGGTCAAACTAACCTCCATGCTCACCTAGTAGGCACATGTTGATATATCTATCATATAGATCCTATTAAACCATATTGATGTCTAGGACCTTGTTGATGTTAATGGGTGTGCTAAAATTTTCAACCTTTTTTTGAAACTTTCTCGATGGGACCATTAGCATATTTTGAACTTTTTTTGAAAAAAAATTGAATATTTTTTTTAATTTTTAATTTTTAATTTTTTTGAATGTTACTAGCTAAAATTTTCAACTTTTTTTGAAACTTCCCGATCGGTCCTCTAGCCTATTTTGATTTTTTTTAACATATTTTTTGAATTTTTTTTTTCTGTTACTAGTGGCGCATTTCATACAAAATGCGCCACTACTAAGTTCAATTTTTTTTTCATTTTTTTGTCTCCAGATCTTCAAATGCCCGTAACTTTTTTTCTGTTAGGTTTTTGAGAATTTGAATATAAATTTTTTAGTAGATGGTGTTTCATATAAAAAACTTTTTCATCGGAGGTCGTATGCAAAAGTTATGCCCATTTTACGAAATTCTCGAGAGATTTTGAAAAAAAAGTCGAAATTCATATTTGTAAATTTACCTAACAACTAGACCACATATCACATTGGAAAATTATTTTCTTTTATTTTTTTAACATTTCTATTCATTTTCTTTTAATTATTTTCAAACTGAAAAGGCGGTCCACCGGGGGGGTGTATTTGTGTGCTGGGAATTTTCCCTCGCATTTTTTGCTTAGTAGTGGCGCATATGCAAGATGCGCCATCCCTAAGAGATTATGGGTGGCACATTTGCAGAATGCGCCACCTATAAGGTTCTTAGGGGTGGCGCATATTTCCAAATGCGCCACGTATAAGAGGATCCAGGGCTGGCCCACCCTTAGGGGTGGCGCATTTAAAAAAATGCGCCACCTATAAGAGCTTATAGGTGGCACATTTTTAACCAGTGCGCCATCACTTACAACATAGTGACGCATTACATAAAAAATGTGCCACTAATAAGGTTTCCATGTATAGCTATTTCTCTAGTAGTGTTGTAATGTGAACACAAACTCGCTACTCGAGACTTGTAATGTTCTAACTATGTTCGGTATTTTGAATTCGGGGACTAATATGATGATTTGTAATAGGAGACTAATCTTCTGTTGTATTCAGAGACTAATCTTCTATCGTATTCGATAAATCTGTGATGTGTATATATTTGTTGTTTATATCTGTTTGTAACCTGTGAAAATACAGAAAAGCAAAAGAAAACACCTAATATTCATAGTAATGGCGCACATACATTATATCGGTAGCGCATGTACAAAAACACAGCAATGGCGCACTTCCTGAGAGTGCGCCATTACTGACCTAGAGCACAATACACACATGTCGTGGTAGCAGTAACATTAGTGGCGCACCACTGGCTTCAGTAATGGCACAGTATACAGGATAGTAATGGCGCACCAAATGTGCGCCATTACTATCACTTACTAATAGCGTGCTAGTAATGGCGCCATTAGTAGCCAAATTAGGTGCGCCATTAAAACCGTATTTCCTAGTAGTGATGTCTACATGCAAATAGCAACCATGAAAAACTGAGTGTAATGGCAGCAACAGAGAATTAGTAACAATAGTACAACAAGCTAATTGTTAGTGCAACTGAGGCATTTTCACAAAAATTTACTGGCATATATAAATTGGTTAGAATCATAAAACAATATGCACACACACACACACACACACATATATATATATATATATATCAGTGAGGTACTCTTGTTCAGTCAATCCAATGGTACAATGAATTTTGGCATTTATGAACTGATATTTAGAATCATCAAAGAATATGCAGACACATATATATATCGGTGCTCTTGTTCAGGCTGTTACAGGTTAAAGAGGAAAATACCTTCAACTTCAACATTTGTATCATCTCTTTTTCTTTTCAAAATGAATGCATCGTTGTTTCTCTGTGTCATCTATTTGGAAACTATTTTTTATCAATTGAAAAATAATAATTCAGCATTTGTTCTATAAACGGAAGAATCTACTTATTCTAGCAATCTAAAACCAATATTTTATGTTGGTCTGCAATTTACATGGAGAGATAGAACTCCGAAACTAAAATATCTATGATATACCTAGTTACAGTGAATTTTTAGAGTTGATGTTCTAAGCCTGCCACTTGGAAAAAATAAATCTCCAACCCCAACGATCAGTGAAATAATGGAGATATAATTCAGGCTACATTTGACTGAGCATACAAGTAATCATTTGTAGTTTTAATTCTACAAAAAAAACAAGAAACTGACAGAAAAGCAGAGTGAGACCTCAAACATCTTTTTTTTAAAAGACGCTCATCAACCAAATTTAAAATCTACAATTCTGAACCCAATCTGGAGCCCGAAAAGCCAACCATGATCACATTAGCTAACATTCTTCTCTGAAAGTTTAACTTCATATTCTACTACACAAACGTGAGATTCTGTTCTGAAACTTTGAAGTTGGCAGCTATGCTATGCTGGAAAGCTGGTATATTGCTAAATCATACAATATATAATTTCTATTGACAAGTTCTATGACAAAAAGTAAAGTATACCAGCGAGCTTGCCGTAGTATATAGTACGACTACTCACATGCCACTGTTTTCCAAGTATGACGCATACATCCAAGGAACATGCTACTTTAAATTATATCACTCACCCGCTATATTACTTCACAGTAACATATATTAGGATAGTAAAATTCTTTGTAGTGGTCCCGTTCTTTGTTGTATATACACTTATAACCTAAGATCTGGAGCAATATATCCCCATGCACCAGATTAATTATGCTTATTAAATTGTTTTGTATGTTCTGGTAGTTCTGGTCCGTGTGAAGCAAATTTATAAACCAATTGACCTTTTGGAGAAGAAAAAGGAAAAGGAAATCTACCACATGTTGAGAAGACAATTTGACCAAACCCTAAGCAAGTGCGTACTTATCCAGGAGCTTCAGTTTGAGAAAAGGAAATGGTTCATATCTTACTAATTCTCTAGTGAGTGTTTTGCTCGGAAAAAATATATCAGAATGATGCCAGCGCGTAAATGTAATCGTGTTGATATATCCTGTGTTGTGCTCGTAGTAGAAACCAAGAGTCCGGCCCATGTGATTAGTGTTGCCATCACATAGATGCATTCGAATAATCAAATGCAGAAATCATTAGACAAATGTTTCACGGTTTTACGACTAGTACTAAGTCGCAACATCAGATTTGCACAAGAACTACACGTCTCAATCAGTATCGATGCATTTGAGAAAACAAGATCGCAATGGTGCACAAGATAAAGCATTTAACAATCGCATAAAGGTAAAACCAACCAAAAAGATTTACCGAGAAACGGCGAGCGACGGCGGCGCGCGGGAGGACGAGAGGGCGGTGCGGCAGCGCGATGGTTGAGCTCCTCCGCGGCGTCGCGATCGTGCGGATGACGGAGGGTAGAGGAGGTCGGCGGCGAGGTGGGGGAACTGAAGAGAGGCGAACGGGCGTGGTTAGAGAGAGAGATAGAGACACACACACACACACACATAGAGGGAGGCACACCGGCTGGGACGGGGTCGCCAGAGACGGCCTGGGGTCGCCGGAGAGGAGTGCGGAGACGGCGAGCTAGATATGGGATCTGGGCGGAGGGGGAGAAGTGAGGGGGATAGGGTTGCGGGGAGGGCGAGGGGGGCCGATTATATAGGGATTTCTGTGGCGCATCCGGGCCAGGTGCGCCACAGAAAGTTTATCCATATTGCACGAGGTCGGCCGTGGTGGGCCCCCCACATAATTCAGTGGCACATGGACCAACATGTGCCACATAAATATTTCTGTGGAGCACCCACTTTTCAGTGTGCCACAGAAAGCTTTCCTATCTATAGTCAGTTTCCTAGTAGTGTGGTACCGATCATAGAAGTAATACCCATTTACCTTAAGTTCTACATCGCACTAAAAAGGCCATAGTTTTAAACATTGGGTATGACATTATCTACAATCATATTTTCTTAGACAGAAGATTAAGTTCATAATAGGGGTTCATGTTTTAAAACAATTCTGGAACTCACACTCAGACAAACATCCCTCATAGTTTATCCTAAGTGATTACATGATCCTTGAGAACTATACCTCCCCTGTGTGTCACGACCATCAGTACATTCTCAAGGTAGGCCATCATGCCAATCACATTATCCATGTGACTCATGCTCGATCTTTCGATCCTTGTGTCCCGAGGTCATGTTTCTGGACATGCTAGGTTCGCCACAATAACCTTAGTGATTATATGCCCCGTATGCAGGGCTATGTTTCTGGACATGCTAGGCTTGCTCCACCCATCTCATTTGAACGCTAATATGTTTGACACCCGTGTGACACGCGATGCCTACATAATGGAGATCTTTCCAGATGGTGCTTCAATAAGGAAGGACACTTTTTTGGATTAGTGAGGGATCATCCTATAATTCTATCGTCATGTAACGACCCGATTCACTAAGAATCGAAGTCTCTGTGCATTCTGTGATAGTCCCTGGATCAATAGCTAGCACACACAGTACATGATGCAATTTCAAGAATAAACCACATGTCATAAATATTACATAGAAGATCCAGTATTACAATAAATCATACCTCCATAGCTAAAGGCTAGCTTACAAATAGAATACAACAGAAAAACAATAAAGAGCTTCGTCGTGTCCATCAATTCCACCGACACAGTTGAGTATATACATCGTGGCCCTACATCACATCACTTACTCGTCGCATATAATCCTGCAACACCGAAGGTTACAGCCCGACAACGGGTCAGTACATCTGATTTGTACGGCGAGTCACACGAAAAAGATTATAACAGACCTAGATCTACATGAAGGATAAGTCAAAGGAAGGCTTAGGGTTTTATGTTGCAGGAAACTGATTTTTTTCGCTCAATCTACCTATTAGTAAAATTTTAGTTTAACTTACTACATTAACATAAGGTTGAATTGGGCTACACCAATTCCATCCCATACCCTTTATTAAAGTTTCCCACTCAAGTATTTGTTAAGGTGAATCATCTGTCAAGATCCTCCGATAACAGTAATGCCTAGTATCTCAAAGTTGTCCACAACCGGGGACACGACTAATCATGATTAGTTTGTATGCTCTGCAGAGGTTTGTACACTTTACCCAGTGGACTCAACCCGAAGATTGAGACGGAGCCTTTCGGAAGAGGTTACCTACACCCAACGGCAAGCCGGTACACCTACCATAATCTACATCTGCTAGCTTTGCACGGGGGAGGCTTCCTACAACGTACTCAACTAAGCCAGAGCCCATATGGCCAGTGGCTATACATGGATGCTTTGAGTCACCAAGTATGTCCGATCTTTTTGAGCCTGGATGGCGCCCACTTACATTCAGAGGGTAGATACCATGAAGTTCTTTATACCACCCATTCCAACCATTCGGGAAGCATTTGGCCCTGGTACCGCCTTAGATAACGCACGATCCCCAGGATGCTCTCCCTGCCCATCCAGAGGTGAATTATATTTAAGGTTTCTAGTCCAGTCATTAAATCCTCCCACAACTCAATGTATTCTCAAGCCAATCCCCATCTACAAGCATAGCAATATATAAACATCACGAACTAGGGCGACAATGAATACAGGATTAGATCATATGGCTATCCTTCCAGGCTTGTAGCATAAGAATATATAATTGTCCTACACATGCATAGGGTGATAAATGTTACATGCATAATGAAAAATATAAGTTGAGGTATGGTCAAAGTGTAACTTGCCTTATACATTCGATGAAGTTCTTCGCTCTCACGATCCAGATAACTCTAATAGGCACACTCCAAGCAATCTATCATAAACGAAATAACTCAAATAAGCAATCATGCCAAATAAAGATTAAAAGATCAACAAATCAAACACAACAACGTTTAGCAACAATTACAATTAGACTTGAAAGGTATATGTGTCAATGTGCTCGAAGGTGATAGGTGAAACGTGAACTCGAGAGAGTCAACGGATAAAGAATTTTCAGTACAAAATATTATGACTAAAGATATTAATAACTAAGGATACATATCATGGCAATAAGAAATGTGTGTGGATATAGCCGATAGAATGTTTCAAATGATCCAATATGCAAAAGGAATCATGTGAAACGGAATACTACAACACGAGTTATAGCAGGTTGAAGTTTGAAGTAAATTTAAATTCAAATAGATCAAAAATTATTTGAATGTGGTGTATAAATGATGTGGACATAAATTATAAGACATCATGATCCTATGCAAAAAGAATCAATTTAATTGGATC
The DNA here is from genome assembly GCA_950022295.1 of Bromus sterilis. Classification (NCBI taxonomy): domain Eukaryota; kingdom Viridiplantae; phylum Streptophyta; class Magnoliopsida; order Poales; family Poaceae; genus Bromus; species Bromus sterilis. The sequence continues at coordinate 261,337,180 of OX465596.1, read as the reverse complement.
ACCGGTATAAAAAGATACGACCTCCAGAAGTTTAAATTTGAATTTGAACAAATTCAAATTCAAAATTTTGAAAAAGTGTGGAAAGTTAACTGTATGATAAACTACTGATCAATATGAGTGCATAGGAAAAAGAATCACCTAAATATGATATATGGTCTAAAAGATATAGCTATTCTAGTTTCAAGGTGTAAACTGTGAAAAAGGACTCATACATGAAAATAAATAAGTTCATATCACAAAAAGGCCCCTAGTGCTATTGAAAGAACGGTGTTCGTTTAGGGATTTACTGGTGAACATTCACTGCATAGAGGATTCGGTCCGACGCGGTTAACCAGAGAAAACAGGAAGAACCGAGTTGACCTAAACAAATAAAAAAACGCCTCCCGATCTGATCTGGGCCGTCGACCTCAGATCTATCGGCAAAGAGGCACTCACCGGAGTGACCGGCAACGACTCACTTTCCAGCGAGGCGGCGGCGCGGGCAGCGGCACAGCGGCCGGCGACTGGCTAGGGGAGGGTGAGTTCGGCGATGGGCAGTCACTAGTGCAGGAGGGCGCGTATCCGGCGGTGGCGCGGTCGTCGGCATCCTTTGGCGCGGCCTGGTGCTCGGCCCATGGCGGCAGAACGGCGTCGGCCATGGCGGGCTGGCGCGGCGGTGACCATTGTGGACGGGTAGCAGCACAGGTAGGTGAGGGGCGACTCGGGCGGCGCAGGGGATGAGGCCACGACAGCGATATTCCGGCGAGCTCGCGTGGTCCCTGTAGGTCACGAAAAATCACGATTTTAGCAAAAATCGGACGGGGAGAAATTGGTGAATATTTATAGCAAGGTTTTCGTGCAAACGGAGTAAAGGCGATATCGAATCGGCGATGTTGTTAGGATTCGGTTCGAGGTTCTGTTTGTGTGTGATACGTCCCAAACGTATCTATAATTTCTTCTTGCTCCATGCATGTTTTGTGTGATATTGCTATGATTTAGATACACTTTCATATATTTTTTATCATATTTGGACTAACCTATTAACTCAGTGCACCCAGTTCCAGTTTCTGTTTTCTACTATTTTTCTATTTCAGGTTTCCCCCATACTAAAAATACTCCAAAAATTCTGGAAAAAACAGATAAAAAATCAGCGCGCCAGAAGCACCGGAAGAACCAAAGTGGGGCTTGAGGGCAACCACCAGGTGCCCAGGCACCCTCCCGGTGCGCCCTAGGGTTGGGCCACGCCAGGGGGGCGCCTGGACCCCTGGTGTCCTCCCTGGCTGCCCCCCCTTCGCCTATATATTCTCTGTGTCGTGAAACTTCCGAGGACAGAACAATTTTTCTTGATCTTGCCTCTGTTCCGCCTCCGCCGCGCTTCCAAGATCGGGAGCGCCAGCATACCTCTTCCCTGCACCCTGCCGGAGGGAGGACTGACCTCTAGGAGATTCTCCTCCACCATGGACGCTTCCCAGATGATCCGTGAGTAGTCTACCTTGGACTATGGGTCCATGATCAGTAGCTATGTGATGTTCTCCTCCCCTCTTTGTTCTTCATGGATTAGACCTTGTGAGATTCCCTACATGATCAAAGCAAATATGTAATTCTTTCCGCTGTTCCTATGCTGAGTTTACTGGGATCTGATGGATTATGAGACCATGTGCAGTTTGTGATAGAGTAATATTTTTGGGTCTTATCTTTTATATTTTTGTTCTTGAGTAATTCATGCATGTTTTCCGTTGTTGTTTATTGCTTTGGCCAAGTAGTAGGTAGTAAATCCAAGAGGGAACGTTATGCTCGATTGTGGGTTCATGCCCCCTGATGACTAGCTTGAGTGAAAAAAACATGAGTCTAGAGAATGTGATGTTGCCACAAGGGGGAATACAACGGTGCTTGTAACTGAGGTTGCAAGGATTGTTTACTTTACGCAAAGTTCTTTTAATGCAGTTGTCTGTTGCTTTGGGTTTACACTTTGGGTGGCGCTCGCAACTTAATTCCAGCGAGATGTTCTGGATAGATATCTCAAGGTGGATGATTAGTAGTAGATGCAGTTGGATTTCAGTCTACTTATTTTGCCGTACCGCCCATGCTTTTGAGCCTCTTCCTTTCTTTGTAGCATGGTTAGCATTGCGGTGCGTTTTTAATCCTGTCAATTGCCCAGCTTTTATTTGCTTACCTCGCATAGCAGTTTTATCGCCTTTTGGGAGAGAGACATCACTAGTGAACATCATGGGACCCCGGTCCATATTCTCGTCACTGTTTACACGCTCAATTTATTTCCTGACTTTACTTTCCACTAGCTATCAGTATTATCCTTGATCCCTTGCGTTTGATCCTTTGTAAACATCAAGGCCAGAAAGATTGACAACCTCCCTAAACTTCGTTGGGAGCAAAGTTAAATGTATCTGTGTGCAAGTCCACGTCAACCGCTTAAATTCTAGCGCCGTTGTCACCTACTTGCCGCTTTTGCAGTCCTACGGGAGACAAACCTTATCCTCTGAGTTAGGGGAAATTTTCTGCTATCCTACATCTCACCTTCCACTTGGGGTAACCAACGAAGGGCAAGAAGCCATTATCATCTCTCGCACATCAGTGTGCGAGGAGGAGACTGAGGAGGAAGATGATGGGTGGGGTCACCTCGTCAATGACTCGGCGAAAAAGAAAAAAGAAAAGAAAACTAAGAAAAACAAGGGGATGCGTTTGGGCAGGCCCGGTAGCGCTGGGCAATGCTATGCTACACCCACAGCGGGAGATAGGAACTTGGCCTGCGACAGCTGCTGTGTTTTTTTAAATAGAACTTTAGAAGGTTTTATAAAATAAAATTCAAATCCAATTTTTTTTTTAAAATTCATAAAATAATCTCAAGAAAATTATGCAATGAAAATATTGACCAAACTAATAACTAAAAATAATAGCGTCTTTTTCAATGACTTTATTTAGTTATTAAATATTTTAAAAGTCAACAAAAATCTCAAATAATTATTTAAATAATTTCCACTCTTTTTTGTGAAGAAGTCATCTTATCTTCTCTCAAGTTATCATTATTTTTGAATGGAAAATTATTTAAATAAAATCCTATTAAAATAAAATCATAGTAAAACATAGCCTAACTCTCTTTTGTAACGATGGAGTCATGTTACCTTCCCTCTTTTGTTTTTAGTTGGATTTGTTTTAAATACCCATAGTCATTTTAATCCCTCTCATTTGAATATTCGATAAACTCAAAAAGTTTTCAATCCTAGTGAAAATAAATCATGTCAAGAAAAACAATCATTAATATAATTAATTTATTAACATTCCAAAATTTGTAAAATTTTGGGATGTTACAGGCCGTATATCTAATACAAGCAAAACAGGATGCAACAATATAAATCATACTAACTATGATTCCCCCTTTCATGCAAATTAAAGTTAAAACGCCTTCTACTTTATCTTTTGCAAGTTTTACGTGGATGCTAGGTGTTTCGAGAAAGAATCGTTTCTATTCTACGAAAAATAAGCCACAACACCAATCCTGCAATTCTCTCTATTACACCCCTCTCAGGGCCCTCTGTTGCAATTGTCTTCGCATCGCTAATGTTAGAGAGACAAACACCCGATCCAGTTATATGGTACAAGCCATATGTCAAGCGTGGAATCAATCTCGCCTAAACGCGTAAGGCCGGTCGGGGCCGCTTTATCAAGACATTGCTGCCATGCTAAATGAGTACACGTGGGAGGGTAACAATTGGAGAATTGATGCCCACATACTAGATGTGTTCTATCTGTACAATACATCTATGCATAGCCTTTCTCATGATACCACTGTTGGGGAATAGGACAGAAAACAATAAAAAAATTAACCTATGACTCCCAAACCCAAGACATACGATATGGCGATGCAAGTAACGGATGGAAATAGGTCACATAGCAGTAAGTAGTCCATTAAGCGGGAAACGTTCCCTCGTGAACGTGATTGATCTAGTCGTACCAGTAATCCCCGATGCCGCGCAGATCCACGATGACTCCAAAGCCACCCGGTCCTTGTAGACCGATGACGGGATTACGTCCCCGTCGAAACGTTGTCGGTGAAGACGTCGCGATACGGCCTCGACGATGAAGGAGCACCAAAAGTGTAGCGCCTCGCGGGATTACACCCATAGGGTGTACCCGACGTTTCCTCTGGGCTCTGAACCAGAATAGCAGAGAAATAAGATGGATTCGGATCCCGCTCTCACCAGCACGACAACGTGCGTATGGTGGAGAAATCCTCAACCAAGGACAGACTCCAAACAAGGGGAGTCCACTCAAAGGAAGGAGAAAGAGAGAGAAGAGAACTCAATTGTTGTGAAGAAAAGGGCACCCCTACCCCTCCTTATATAGGCCAAGGAGGGGTGCACACCTCCCTCCCTCCCTGGGGTGGGACTAAACCCCCCCCCCCAAGGAGGGTGGCGCGTCGTCCAAGGGGGAGTGGGGCCCTCCCTTGGCGCATTGCCCTAGAGGGGAGGCTCCCTCCTCCCCTAATGGGCGTTTTTAGGCCCGTATACATTTTCTTCCTATTTTAATTATATTAAATTATCTTTTATTATTTAATTATGTTATTTAAATAATAAAATATATTTAAACATTATTTTGAACCTTTCAAAATATCCAGAACTTCTACTAGCACCTCCCGGAACAATTCCGGTGTTCTCTCTTATTTCATCGATGATCCCGAATCAATCCTTATTGCGTCGAATACCCTTAAGTGTGACACCCTACGGTTCGGGAAACAACAGACATGATCAGACACTCTCTGACCAATGACCATCATGTGGGATCTGATTACAATCCTTGATGTGCCCCAGCGCTTCCATTGAATTAACTTCATCGTTCAATCGTTACCATTGAGTCCTGATCCCTTTGTCCTACAGTACTTTGTTTATCCGAGGTTCGATCATCGGTATTAAATCCTATATACCTAGTTCATCCTCATTACCGACAAACATGTTTACTCGTTCCCGTGATATTACAACTCCGTGACCTAGTCACATGATTGCAATCTTTATGTTGTAATATCGCCGAGTGGGCCCAGAGTACCTATCCGTCACTCGGATGGACAAATCCTGTTTTGATCTATTTTCATAATCATCAGCATATCTACTTCAGAATACCCAAGATACACCTTTATTTTTACCATGTTTTAGTGTAACGGTTGATGCACTCAAAGCATCCTTGTAGATAGCAATTATGTATGATCATGACGGTCTAAGGATTGGGTCAGTACGTTATAGTTATCGCAATGTTCAACTATATGACTGGATCACATGGCAAAACTTCTTGTGGGTGTGTCTCCATCATATCATTCTCCCAATGATACAACCCCATTGTCAATAGGCGATTATGTCCTCATGATCAGAAAACCTTGATCGTCCGATTGACCAATGGACTAGTATACTAGAGTTAACTAGGGACCTGGTTGTTTGTATACCACACGTGTATTAAGGTTTCCTCTTAATACATTTATAGCATAGTATAAAACGTATTATGAAGTAATGGAATATGCCAATAAACATATTTTATTTGCCTCTAGGGAACATTCCCAACACTAAGCACGTGGGCAGCGAAGCTGGAGGAGACATACGCGGCACAGGCAGGTCAGGAAGCGGAGAGACTACACATATAGACGAACCTCCATAGGGTGAGCCAGGCCTAAGCCAAGCAAGTCGAAAATATCGCGGAGGAAAACCAGTCTCTCAAGCGCCGTGAGGACGCACTGGAGGCAACCGTGGAAGAATTGCGCCGCAATCTGGTGGAGCTGCACAAAAAGGAACTGGCTGCCGTGCAGAGCGCTCACACGGAGTGTGATGGTCTGAAGTGGAGTCTGGGCGAGAGGGAAGCCTACATCCGTAAGATGGAGGCTAGCTTCTCGGGGACAGAGAAAGCAGCAACTGTCGCCCGCGCGGAGACCGCACGCGTCAAGAAGGAGTTGGACACAGCAAACCAGGCCTTTGCCAACCTAAAAGATGAGTACGCTCAACACAAGGCGTCGAACAGTGAGGGGCTGAAGTCCATTCGAAACGTGGCAGCCAGTTTCGCCACAGTGCTGAAAAATATGCAGCTTCCCCATGTTGGCCTACTAGAGGATCCGCAGGACCGTCAGGTTGAAGGTCTCATGGATTTCTTCCTGAATGCAGCAGACATGATGGACAAGTACTAGGAGGGGCGCACGGAGCGAGCGGTCCAGATCGTGAAAGACGTGTGCTCAGAGATCTGCAGGTGCGCGTTCACGAGGCTGAAGTTCCACAACCCGGAGCTGGACTTGAACACCATGTAGACGAGCATTCAGAGCAGAGACACGCGGAGGATAAATGCCGCAAGCACGCTGAGAATATAATAACCATGATGGCTAGGAAGAAATGATCTCATGAATTTGCATGTCACCTTTTTTTACCTTTCCCGGGATGAACTTTGTGAGTTGTAATAATACACTTGGTACCTTGTCTTCCGCGAGACGAGTAGCAAGGCAGCTTGAAGCGTCGGTTTCTTGGATGTATGTTGGGTCTTCTTCGTGTGGATATTGTGAATCAGTGATAGGGTGTTGCGCACATTTGCTCGTGTGAGGGGTATCGGGCGTGCCGTCTAGGAGATAGTCACGAGACGGGCCACGCCGCCTCTTGGAAGTGTGGCACAATCTGGCCCGTGTCATTGATAGGCCGATAGTAGCATCCGATACCCAGACTCCGCGGAGGAGGAAGGTTTTCCGGGAACTCTAATCCCAATCCCGGAAATGACTTCTCGGGGAAAGGAAGTTTCCGGGAGCCGGGGACACAGGGAATTGGGTCCCCGTGACGCACATGACTAGTGGGAATTTACCGGTAGCTATACGTCTGCGCATGTTCGCTCGGAGCGAAAGCTTTGCAGGAACCTTGCACTAGGCTGTGGGACGGACCCAGAGCGTAATTCTCACAGAGCCGGATCATCCCATGGCGCCCTGTGTAGCTTCCATCCGGGACGGCAGCCGGGAGAGTACTAGGGTAGCTAGGGTCAAGATGCTCTCGTGTTGAGGAGGCGGTAGGACCGCGGTTACCCGTGGGAGGCTGCGCTCGGTGCAGTTACCACACGAGTGCGGTGTTGCTCGGGAGCCACAATCTTCTTGGTCGATTGTGTCCGCAAGTAATTTTATTCCCGGAGGAGGCGAATCCGAGGATGACCACAAGTAAGCACGATGGGGGAGTAGAAGGGATTCACAAGAGGGACACACACGAGGTTCTTCGCGCTCCAACTGGAACCGGTGAGATATTGGGATGAACAAACCGCGAGGGGATCTGTAGCAAGAAGCCAGTCGTCTTCGGTTGTCATCAAGTGATGCTCAGCGACCGATGCCCAGTGGTTCTTCTATGAAACGTGCATTTTTTGGGGGCTTGTTGGCAGTGCAGCACCGTTGCGCCGACATTGAAGGCGGCGCCCCTTGTAGCGTCGTATCCTTTGAGAGCATGGTTGATGAAGAGGGAATATGATGGCTGACGTAACCGCCGGCCCTCCTTCTAGCGCCAGATGTCGGGGGTTGCTTCTCAAGCCCTCCTTCTAGCGCCATATGTCGGGGGGATCAAGCCCAACCCTTGTCCAGTGCCGAAAAGAGGGGAGAACAGCGGTGACGTCGACCCGAAAAATCCTTCCGGAAGGGCTGCTTCCGGCAGGGCACGGCCCGAAGACCATACAGAACGGGTAACACGTCAGGTTCCCGCTAGCTTCATGAAGACGGAGGTTGATGCGGCGTCTAAACAGCATTTGAACTTAGAGATGAAGCGAGCAGACACGGGGTTTACCCAGGTTCGGGCCGTCCGTAGACTAAAAGCCCTACTCCTGCTTGTCTGATCATTCATTGTGGGTAACTATGCGGAGTACACTATTTTTCGGGAGGGTCCTCCCCCCTCTCATCAGCTCGATTCTCCCTTTTATAGGTGTAATGGGATATACACAGAGTTCCACGGGTGTTTACAAAAATTTACAGAAAAATACATGTATACGTGCGAGCTACGTGGTCCATGGGGACAACTTCCGGGAATCTTGGGGCGCGGTTGTTGCAATGCACGCGGCTTTGGCGTGTCGTGTTGGCGACGGGCTCCTGCCAGGTGTCGCAGTTGTTCTGCTGCTCGGTATGGGTTGTCTCCTTCTGCAATAAATGTCCTTTCAGAAGAGTCATCGTTAGTTTGAAATATACTTTGATAATGTGAGATTGTCGTGCGGCGCTTTTCAGAATATACCCAGGGGTCCTATCTCCGACAAACTTGTTATGAATAGCAAACAAAACTAAAACAAACTAAAAAGTAAAGAGCGAGACGCTCCAAGAATAGAACATAACATATGAAGTGATAAAAATATAGCATGAAGAAGGACGAACTGATGATTGTTGATGGAGAGGAGGATGATGTAACATCCCAAAATTCTAAATTTATATATATATATATATATATATATATATATATATTATAATTATGATTGTTTTGGTTGCTCTGTTTGAAATTGATTTGTGTGAAGTTGACTCATTTGAAACTTTTGGAGTTTAAATTAATATTAAATTAATGAAAGGGCATAAAATGACTTCCCCTAATATTCATTTTTTTGCACTTATAAGTTAAAACAAATCCGACAATAAAAATAGAGAGAAGGTAATATGACTCCTTTAAGATATAAAAGAAAGTTAGAATATGTTTTGAATATGATTTTATTTTATTTGGAGTTTATTGGAATTATTTAATACTATTTCATACCAAATAAAAATACACATGAGAGAAGATAAAATGAATTCCTTAACATAAAAATGGTTAAAAAAATATTGGATCATTTTATTTGGATTTATCAAAATTAGTTTTTGTGTTTATGGAGAAAACTCATTGAATATTTTATTTTGATTATGATTTTAGAAATTTATTTTATATTTTTCCTACTTATATTTTATTTTATAAAACTTTTCGAAGTTCAGCCAAATTAAATAATAATAATATATTTATTATTATTTTTTATTTTAAAATACTATTGTGTTATATTTTCAGGTTACTTATATTATTTTCAAAATACCTCTAACTTTGTTTTTCAAAAAAAGATTTATTTTATTTTTGGCCGCTAGGCCAACCCAGCAGGCCAGGCCAGCCGCCCACGCCTAGCCGCACCCCCTTCTCCTTGCTCATGCACGGGCGCAACGCACTCAAACACGCACGCAGAAGAAGAGAATGCGACATGCCCGGCCACGCCACGCGACTCCCTGTCCACGCGCCCCTTCTTTCCTTCCCCGACCATCCCCGCACCTCCTTCCTCCGCCCCGACATCTTTTAACGCGCCAGAAAGCTGTCACCGACCTCGCGGGAATATCCAGAGTCCGCTGGATTTTGCGCCTTCGGGGGCAAGAACGTGGACGCCCCATTGTTTACCTAATAATAAAGGGATGAGGCTTTCGTAGTCCATTTTTTATTTTGGTAAAAAACTCCTTTTATTTTCTATGATTTTTTTAGATAAACATGGACCTTGTCCCCGGTTTCAATTCATAGAAATCAGAGTGGACCTTGTCCCCAGTTTTAGATAAACCACAAGCACAAGTTCTGAATCTGGTCTCTAACAAAGCAGAGTGCCCCAAATACTTATTACAAACTGAAGCAAAAGAGGTAAAAGGAAAATAGGGCGACCAATCTACCAGCTACTGGGAATGCCAACAGGGAACTACTCATGCTTTGCCCCTCAGATGGCGGCGGACGCATCAACTGTGATCTTTGCGGTCTTCATTGGTGGTCCAGAGCTAGCAGCCCTGGGAGACCAGTTTGCATCCAGGGGAGAGATCGCGCTTGAAATGAGCACCTTGGCAGTCCCAGGTTTGGCTGGGGAGGGGTAGCTGGAGGCTAAAGAGGCCTTCAGGCTATCCCTAGACCCCCAAATTATTTTTTCATACACACCAATTTCTAGTTGGCTAGGTGAATTTTGCTATTTCCCTCAAAATCATTCCACGGGCAGTTGGCCATCTGGGTGTTAATCAACTCCACTGCCCATTTGGGAAACTTAAAAAATGAGAGGAGGTAAATAGGGATACTAGCCAAGCAATCTTGGATCAAGATAAGCCTACCCCTATAAGATAGTAGTTTTCCTCTCCATCCTGCAATTCTCTTCAGGATCTTGTCAATCAAAGGTTGTATATCTTCCTTACTGAGCTTTTCATAATGGAGAGGAATTCCTAAGTGTTTGATGGGAAAATTACCCTGGCTACACCCTAGACTACTAATGAAAGGGGAAAGTTCTTCTCCCACCAGGTTAATGGGGATGAGCTCACTCTTGCTGTAGTTAATTCTCATACCTGAAATTTGTTCAAAGCAGCTGAGAACCACTTTCAAGTATAAGCATGTTCCAAATTTTTATCTAAAAGCAGGATAGTGTCATCTGCATATTGAAGGCAGATGATCCCTCCTGGACAGATGTCAGGACAAAGCCCACTAATGAGCTGCTGGTCAACAGCTTTGGCTACCATCCTAGTTAGGGCATCCACTACAATGTTACATGTTGGGGAACGGGGCAGAAAACAATAATTTTTCATGAACTACGCGTCCCAAACCCAAGACCTATGCTATGGCGATGCAAGTAACGGAGGGAATTGGTCACATACCAGTATGTAGTCCGTTAAGCGGGAAATGTTCCCGCGTGCAAGTGGTTGATGTAGTCGTACCGGCAATCCCCGATGCCGCGCAGATCCATGATGACTCCTGAGGCCACCCGGTCCTTGAAGACCGAAGACGGGATTACGTCCCCGTCGGAACGTTGTCGGTGAAGACGTCGTGACACGACCTCAACGATGAAGGAGCACCACAAGTGTAGCGCCTCGCGGGATTACACGCATACGGTGTACCCGACGTTCCCTCCGGGCTCCGAACCAGAAGAGCAGCGGAAAGAAGATGGATTCGGATCCCGATTCCAGCAGCACCACGACGTGCGTATGGTGGAGAAACCCCAACCAAGTTTAGACTCCAAACAAGGGGAGTCCACTCGAGGAGGGAGAAAGAGAGAGAAGAGAGATCTGAGAAACTTGTCTCAAATAAAATTGAGTGTAGAAAAAAGGCACCCCCACCCCTCCTTACATAGGCCAAGGAGGGGTGCCACCCTCCCTCCCCTTCCCATGTGGGACTAAACCCTAGGTAGGGGGGGGGGGTTTGGTGCGGCTAGGGGAGGTGGGCTCCCTTCCTTGACGCCTTAGCCCAAGGGGGAGCTCCCTCCTTCCCCTAATGGGCCTCTTTAGGCCCATATGACTTTTAATTCATTTTTAATCATATTTAATCATATTTTAATATTTAATTCTTTTAATTAAATAATAAAATATATTTAAACATTATTTTGAACCTTTCAAAATATCCAGAACAACATCCGACACCTCCCGGAACAATTCCGGTGTTCTCTCTTATTTCACCGATGATCCCGAATCAATCCTTATTGCGTAGAATAATCTTAAGCGTGACACCCTACGGTTCGGGAAACAGCAGACATGATCAGACACTCTCTGACCAATGACCATCATGTGGGATCTGGTTACAATCCTTGATGAGCCCCTGCGCTTCCATCGAATTAACTTCATCGTTTGAACCGTTAACGTTGAGTCCTGATCCCTTTGTCATACGGTACTTTGTTTGTCCGAGGTTTGATCGTCGGTATCCAATATACCTAGTTCATTCTCGTTACCAACAAACATGTTTACTCGTTCCCATGATATTACAACCCCGTGACCTAGCCACATGATTGCGCAATCTTTATGATGTAATATCACCGAGTGGGCCCAGAGTACCTATCCGTCACTCGGATGGACAAATCCCGTTTTGATCTATTTGCATACTCATCAACATATCTACTTCGGAATACCCAAGATACACCTTTATGGTTAACATGTTTCAGTGTAACGGTTAATGCACTCAAAGCATCCTGGTAGATAGCAATTATGTATGATCACCACGGTCTTAAGGATCGGGTCACTACGTTTATAGTTATCGCAATGTTGAACTATGTGACTGTATCACATTGCAACACTTCTGGTGGGTGCGTGTCTATCATGTCATTCTCCCAATGACATGACCCATTGTCAATAGACTGTTCACATCTCATGATCAGGAAACCTTGATCATCAATTTCCCAATGGACTAGTTTACTAGAGTTAACTAGGGACCTAGTTGTTTGTATACCACACGTGTATTAATGTTTCCACTTAATACAGTTATAGCACAGTATAAAACTTATTATGAACTAATGGAAAACTCCAATAAACATATTTTATTTGCCTATAGGGCACATTCCCAACAACTTTCATGAATTTATCATGACCTACGCGTCACGAACCTAAGACCTATGCTATTGCGATGCAACTAACGGAGGGAATTGGTCACATAGCAGTATGTAGTCCGTTAAGCGGGAAACGTTCCCGCGTGAAAGTGGTTGATGTAGTCGTACCGGCAATCCCCGATACCGCGCAGATCCACGATGACCCTTGTAGCCACCCGGTCCTTGTAGACCAATGACGGGATTACGTCCCCGTCGGAACGTTGTCGGTGAAGACGTCGCGACACGGCCTCAACGGTGAAGGAGAACCACAAGTTTAGCGCCTCGCGGGATTACACACATACGGTGTACCCGACATCCCTCCGGGCTCCGAACCAGGCGAGCAGCGGAAAGAAGATGGATTCAGATCCCAGCAGCACGACGGCGTGCGTATGGTGGAGAAACCTCCAACCCAGTGCAGCCTCGAAACAAGGGGAATCCGCTCAAGGAAGGAGAAAATAGAGAGAAAGATCAACAGAATTTATCTGTATTTTTCTGGAATTTTCTGTGTAGAAAAAAGGGCACCCTCCACATCTATATATAGGAAAAAAGGGGTACGCAGGCACATCAACTAGCAATGTGGTACTAAACTTAGTACCACATGTGTGCTAGTTGCACCATGTGCCCACGCATGCATGCATGTCCGTGGAGGCCTTTGCATGTGGCCGGACAACCCCACCACCATGGCGTGGTGGTATTTAGGCCAAGTGGCCCATGCACCACCTCCCACCTCTTTTTTTTTCTTTTCTTTTCTTTTTCTATTCCTTTATTTTAAAGAAAAATAAATGAACCTTTATTCCTTTTAATTATTTAAATTATATTTCAATATTTAATTCATTTAATTAAATAATAAAACATATGCAAATAACTTTCCAAACAATTCGGAACTACAGAAATTTTTCCATCACCCTCCGAAACGATTTCGGAGTTCTCTCTTATTTCTCCCGCGATCCCGAATCTATCCTTATTGCGTAGAATACCCTTAAGCGTGACACCCTACGGTTTGGGAAACAGCAGACCCAATGACCATCATGTGGGATCTGGTTACAATCCTTGATGTGCCCCTACGCTTCCATCGAATTAACTTCATCGTTGAACCGCTAACGTTGAGTCCTGATCCCTTTTTCATACGGTACTTTGTTTGTCCGAGGTTTTATCGTCGATATCCTATATACCTATTTCATCCTCGTTACCAACAAACATGTTTACTCGTTCCCGTGATATTACAACCCCGTGACCTAGTCACATGATTGCAATCTTTATGATGTAATATCATCGAGTGGGCCCAGAGTACCTATCCGTCACTCGGATGGAAAAATCCCGTTTTGATCTATTTGCATACTCATCAACATATCTACTTAGGATTAGCCAAGATACACCTTTATGGTTACCATATTTCAGTGTAACGGTTAATGCACTCAAAGCATCCTGGTAGATAGCAATTACGTATGATCATCACGGTCTTAAGGATTGGGTCACTACGTTATAGTTATCGCAATGTTGAACTATGTGACTGGATCACATTGCAACACTTCCGGTGGGTGTGTGTCTATCATATCATTCTCCTAATGACATGACCCCATTGTCAGCAGATTTTTCACGTCTCATGATTAGGAAACCTTGATCATCTATTGCCCAATGGACTAGTTTACTAGAGTTAACTAGGGACCTGGTTGTTTGTATACCACACGTGTATTAATGTTTCTGCTTAATATAGTTATAGCACAGTATAAAACTAATTATGAACTAATGGAATACGCCAATAAACATATGTTATTTGCCTCTAGGGCACATTCCCAACAGTCTCCCACTTGCGCTAGAGTACAAATAATCTAGTTGCATTTTTCTGTGGAGTATATGGTTATAGATCATGCTTGCTTGTGGAAAAGGTTGTATCAACGGTCTGGGTACCATTCAGATCAGTATGTCTGTTGCAAATCATTAATGTCACCTAGTTTGACATTACTTCATTCTCCATTATAATGATGAGGTATATATATATATTCGGCGGTAGAGTGAGACTTCGTTTGTTTGTGTTTCAGCAATGACATCCGGTGGGTCACGCGGACTTTCCCATAGTCATGCACACTGAAACTCACTCAGCCAGAAGTCGAACTTCTTAATCCAGAATATAACTCTTGCCACTTTTAAAGTAGCCATATCATGGTAGATTTAATCCTTAGTGCATTTTATGCAACTTTGATGTCTAACCATGTTTCTTTCAACTTAGGAATTTATTAGTATGATATCTCAATTTTCCAGGTTAGTGTCAGAACTTGAACCAGCATAACATTTATGGTCAAGTCCACTATCCTTTACAAATTAGAGATGTATCCTCAGTTCTCCCCAGATACTGAAGGATAAACTTAACTCTTTGTTCAATGATTTACACATAAATCATGTCACAACATGTGCTTCTTACGAAGAACTTGGGTCACATTACGTCGAGTACAAAACTTTGGTTTTTATGTGAAAGAACCTATGACAGAGGCATAGAGGATGTAGCACATCCATTTCTTTCATTTAACCATTGTTCTTGTACTGAGATTAACTCGATACTTCTCTTTGATATACAAGTAAGAACTACCTTCTTGACTTGTCCCATTCTGAACTTCTTCAGAATCTTATCCAGGAAAGTATTCCGACTCAATGATATTAAACGCATTAATCTATCTTAATAGATTTTCAATGCTTAACTTCATTCATGAAAGATTTTCAATAATCATTAATAAGTTTTAAATGTTACATTCCCTTATTGAGGGGAAACTGGAATCTTATAGTCCCTTCTTTCATGGCAATGATAGAACCAACAGTGCGAAGAAAAGGTCTTCCAAAAATATTGAACATGAGGGATCACACTCAATATTCATGATAAGAAAATGAACGGGAACATAATTATCATTGACAACAATGGGAACATCATCAATGCTCCCTAAAGGTTTCTTTACGGAAGAATAAACAAAACGAACACCAAAAGAACAAGGATCAAAATGTTTCTATTCAAGCATATCATACATTCTTTTGGCTAAAATGGAGGTACTAGCTCCAACATCACATAAATCAAAGCAAGAAAAGTTATTCAATTTGATCTTGACCATAGGATCCCAACCATCTTCTAGTTTTCTAGGAATAGAAACCTCTAGTTTAAGTTTCTCCTCCCTAGTGATATGCTCAGTGAAGGAAATGTTAAGTGAACTAGTGTGGGGGTCTTTGGACATTCTTTGTAAAAATTTCATAACTTCAGAAAGACTACAATTACCAAAATCAAATTCACTACCATTAATTATAGTGATGGTGATGTCATCTAAGCTCATTTTTTTTGCTAGTCTCCAAGTTCATGGGACCTTCTTGTCCTTGAGGTATTAGCATCACCATTAATGGGTCCATTAGGTGGACTAGGATGCGATGGGTGCTAAAAGTTTTGAGATCCTCAACAACATTTAAAGTATAAAGTGTGGTGTGTGTAGGAAGGTTCTTAACTCTCTCTTCCTCTTCTTTCTCTCTAGCCAACCTATCCTTAAGTTCGGCTAGCATTCTAATGTTCTCATTTATTTGCACTTGGATAGAATTCATAGGTGTGGTTTTCTTCTCCTCAAGGGGAGAAGTCCTAATTTTGATCATCTCAACATCATGAGCAATGTTGTCAACCTTCAAAGATAGGCTATCAAGTTTGTCTAATTTTTTCCTCTACACTCTTATTGAAGGATTTTTTAGAGGTTATAAAGTCCTTAAGCATGCAAGATAATTCAAGACTTGAGTTTTTGGTGCTAGGATAAGTGTTGTTGTTCCCGTAAGAGTTAGAGGGGATCGGTCTAGGATTGTTGCTACCAAAGTTAATCCTATAAGTACTATTATTGAAGTTGTTCCTAGAAAATAAAATTAACATCTATTTTCTCTCTCTCTCTCTCTCTCTTGAGCAACCAAAGAATTTACAGGAACATCATGAGGATCAATAGGAGCTTGCTTAGTAAGTAAAGAAATAATCAAGTCAACATTTTCATTTAAAGACGAGATCTCCTCAATAGAGTTTACCTTCCTACCTGTTAGCGATCTTGCGGTGTGCCATTGAGAGTAGTTTGTCATCATATCATCTAATAGCTTCGTGGCGACACCAAGTGTGGTTGACATTAAAGTTCCTACCGCTTTCGAGTCCAACATATTCTGCGAGGTAAATTTCAATACGGCATAGAAAGTCTGAATAACCATCCAAGTAGTCAAACCATGTGTAGGTAAATTCTTAACAAGAGATTTCATGTGTTCCCAAGCTTGGGCAATGTGTTCATTATTCAATTGCCTAAAATTCATAATGTTACTCTCAACAAGATAATCTTAGCAGGTGGATAGTACTTCCCAATAAAAGCATCCTTGCATTTATCCCAAGAATCTATACTATTCCTAGGCAAGGATTGGAGCCACTCCTTACCTCTTCCTCTCAAATAAATGAAAAAGCTTAAGTTTAACAATATCACCATCTACTTCCTTATACTTTTGCATATCACAAAGCTCAACAAAATTATTCAAACGCAAAGCAGCATCATCTCCAGCACCAGAGAATTGTTCTTTCAAAACAAGATTCAATAAAGCAGTTTTAATCTCATAGGAAGTCGCCTCAGTGGCTGGTGCAGCAATAGAAGTGCAAATAAAGTATTTGTTGTTGTGATTAGTGAAGTGATGGCTTCTCGCCCTTCGTTGGTTACCCCAAGTGTAAGGTTTGTGATGTAGTGCAGCAGCAATTTTCCCTCGGTGAAGATACCAAGGTTTGTCTCCAGTAGGACTCCAGAGATGATAAGTAGGTGTCAGCGGTGCAACTGACGCGGACCTGCACACAGACACAGATAACTTTATTCCCAACGAAGTTCAGAGAGGTTGTCAATCTCTCCGGTCTTGTTGTTCACAAAGGATAAAACGCAAGGGATAATGATAGCAAGTAAAAGAAGTAAAGTAAATATATCTTGGAAACAGTAATGAGGATATGGACCGGGATACATGATGTTCACTAGTGATGTCTCTCTCCCAAAAGACGATAAAACTGCTATGCGAGGTAAAAAAATTACAGAAGGGCAATTGACAGGATTATGAACGCACCGCAATGCTAACTATGCTACAACAGAAAGGAAGAGGCTCAAAAGCACGGGGAGTACGCCAAAATAAGTAGACAGAAATCCATCTGCATCTACTACTAATCATCCACCTTGAGATATCTATCCAGAACATCTCGCTGGTATTAAGTTGCGAGCCCCACCCAAAGTGTAAACCCAAAGCAACAGACAACTGCATTATAAAGAACTTTTCGTAAAGTAAACAATCCTTGTGTCGGGACCCGGGGTTAGCGTATGCAAGTCCAGCTAAGACATAGTCATATGGAGAGCCGAGAACCGTACCCACTTGTCTAAGCAGACAAGGCCAAGCACAGAACGTTCTCGGAAAGCACCGTACGTGAGGGGAATCCCATCCAGGCCGGATGATCAACTGAGATGGGTCCTCATCGTCCGCACACAAGTCTAATGATATGAGTGGTGAACTCCCATATTCAAAGAACAGTCGCCTCAACCATACTATCGACTATCTCATAACTCTTACATAGACTTACTCCAGCCCGATCACTTAGTCGGGGTCTAGGGCGGGCTCGATCATACCACAAAGTGTGCACGAGACGGAGTCTCGAACAATCGCATCGCGATGCCCCAAGCTGCCCACATCTAAGGGCCACTTGGTGTATGAAAGACCGCCAGCCAGATCACAACTAAGGTCTCGAAAACCCATACAAAGACATGCATGTTATAAACATACACGCAGCACACATGCCTTGTATGAACAGTAGGTATCATTGCAATTCTCTACAAAGTATACATTTTTATTGATAACTCTTATAGAGTGCACACAGAGATCACAAACATGTGATCCAACATTACAACATAAGCGGAAGCAAATTATGTCTGAGTACAGACAAGTTTAACAAATGGATTAAGAAGCCTTATTTAATCACAAGCCCTCCACGAGGGAACCAGTCGTCTGACTGGGACTAGACTAGCTTGATCTTCAGTCGTCCAGCTCGATGAAGAAGCCACCTTCGGAGTCAGTGGGTTCATCTAACACATAGATTAAGCAAACGTGAGTACAAAGTCGTACTCAGCAAGACTTACATAGGAGCTATACTACTCATGCACATGTATCAAGGTAAAGGGAGGTGGGGTTTCACTTGCAGAAGTGCCAGCTTTGACTTGGCTAGTCCTGAACTACGAGTACCAGACTTTGAGGTAAGAAGCGTACACGAGTCCACTACTTTCTCCAATCAATTACACCACTATGGTGCCTTCCTCGACTTCCCCATGAGAAATCACGCCATAGCACTCACACTTATCTTGGTGTGTTTTAGAAGTATCCAGTTCAAGTTGTCTAATAATCGAGCTAAGCTTTCCAAGCAGTCCATAACCGCGGACGCGACTATTCGAATAGTTTTGTTAACCCTGCAGGGGTGTACCGCTACACACACATGATCATCATTTACCGCCTTTGATCTCGACACCATTCAAGGGGTGCCAGCGAGGATGCTCACCACAACTGTTACCTCATAGCCGATCTAGTCCGAGAAAGCCGCCTACTTGGGTTGGTTACCACTATCGTGAACCCGGCCGGTTTACCGAAGTGGACCCAAGTGATGTGTGTGTGGTGCATAAGCCGGTCTCGGGTGAGCCGTTCTCTCACTTAGAAGCTAGGCCACAGACCTACCAGAACTCCGAACTATTGCGACATCTGGACATCGAAAGGGATGAGTTAGTAAGCTGAGAGGG
Organism: Bromus sterilis; assembly: GCA_950022295.1. Classification (NCBI taxonomy): domain Eukaryota; kingdom Viridiplantae; phylum Streptophyta; class Magnoliopsida; order Poales; family Poaceae; genus Bromus; species Bromus sterilis. The sequence goes on along the minus strand of OX465596.1, from coordinate 261,318,116 downwards.
GTCAGTGAGCCCAATGTGTGGTTGTACTCTTCATATTGGATCACCACACAAGAACTCGGACTTAGGGCGGTGTTCAACGAGACAACCCACCGTGTACTCCTACACAGCCTCTCATCGTTCACCTTGTATTAGGGTCGATTCACCAACACTTTTCTACCATCATCATCATGATCACTACCATCCCGACTCACATAACAGTATCATCAAGGTATCACTCTAAGCATGCAATAAGCAGTAACATTTCCAGGGGCCACATGATATCAATCAACTCCTACATTTGCTAGGATTGTGGTTTTGCCTACTACTGTGACAAATGATAGGTCATGCAAAGGAATGGGTTCATCTATGCGGTAGAAACGTAGCATGGTAATCATCCTATACAAAGCATAAGCGAGACATGAGAGGGAAGTGGGATTTTATCGACATGATCAATGGGGGCTTGCTTGCCTTGCTGACGAGGTTCGGGTTCGGGGTCTTCAACGAAGGGGGCAGCCTCCTGCTCCGGTTCCACCTCTACTCGACAAACAACAAGCAAAGTAGCAAAGTAAATACAATGCACAATCACATGATGGAAGGTTGGAACTTGATGTAAATGCTTTGATGTGTGAAGCAATTCCATTTAAATGGAGTATATTATAAATTGAATTGCAAATTCAAACTCCAATTTGAATTCAAACATGACCAAGTTACATGTGACATTGTTTGATCATTTTGAACCTTTTGGAAATGTGTATGATATGCCTCTGAAGTGTGGTTGAAATGTAGCATAATTCCATGGTCCAAGTTGCAAAAGCATTTGAATTGAATTTGAATAAATTCCAAATAATTCAAATGACATATGCTACTGGTACCATTTTAAAATCAACTCAAACATAGTTGAAAGTTGGATTTTTGGATAGCTTATTTTCTCCTGATCATTTTTCATATATTATTTGTCCAATTTGGAGTTAATATGAATTTTCTATGAATTTCCAAAGTTTGGGGTATTTTTTGGATTTTTCTGAAATATTTTTATTTCTTTTATTATTTGGAAATTCCTTTATTCCTTTTATTGCATCAGCATGATGCACTGCCGGCGTCACCAGGGGGCTGACAGGTGGGCCAGGGGTGTCAGTGTCACTGGCTAATTAACCCGGCTGGTTAATTTAATCCAGTGGCTTAATTAAGCCACTGGGCCCACTGGTCAGTGGCCCAGGGTGGGTTTAGGAGGGGGATTAGTGGCTAACCCACCGCCGGCTAAACGCCGGCGGCCAACCCACGGCGGCGCTGCACGGGATGAGGCTGCCGTGGTCCGTTTGAAGCGCTGGAGGAACCAAACGCAAGCTCGTGGAGCCGCGCGTCTCGGGGAGGGTCCAGGTGACCAAGGAGGCCACCGGAGCGACGCCGGCGACGACCTTCCACGGCGGCCGTGGAACGGGCTCGGGATGGATCTCGCTGCAGAGCACCATTTGAGCCACCGCTGGGCGCGTTCGAAGCAGCAGTTCACAGCGGAGGTGATGGACAAGACGGCGAGGATGATTTCCTAGCAGATGCTCGCCGACAACGACCGTGGCGGCTCGGTACTCCGGCGACCATGGCAATCGGTGACAGAGGAAGAAATCGAGGGGGAGAGGTTAGGGGTTTTGACCGTGAGCTCACCAGGAACTCAACGGAGGTGGTGGCGAGGGCTGAGGTGGCTCGACGGCGATGTAATCGACGAAGTTGCGCGGCGGCCGTAGATGAAGACGACGACGCGATTCGGCAGCTCCAGGGGGCTTCAGCTCCCCATATTCCACTCAAAGACGAAGACAACTGCGGTAAAGACGATGGAAAGGATCTGGGGGCTTCTCGGCGTCGATGGCTACGCGGGGGCTTGACGGTGCTCCGGCGAGCTTCACGGACGTTGGCGGAACGGGCGAGAGAGGAGGGGGAGGTGGTTCTGGAGGGAGGGGAGTGGACGTGGGCGTCTCCAGGACGCGTCTAGAGGGCTCGGGAGGCTGGGGGGGCGCCAGGAAAGCAGGTGGCGTGGCGACGGCGTCGGCATGCCGGGCACGCAGCTGCCTGGCTGCCTGAGGAAGAAGACAAGACGACTCGGAGTGGGCTGGGCCGGCTGGGCTTCGCCTGGGGCGACAGGTAACTCCTCTGCTTCCTTTTCTTATTTCCTTTTTCTGGTTTCTTCTGACATTTGTTTTGCTGTGCTAAAATAAATAGCTAGGCATTTTAATAAATGCTGAAAATTTTTATATGGCTTCATAATAATATAGACTAGCCACTTATAAAGTTTCAACATTTTTAAAATTCAAATAATTTTAATCTTAACTCAAATAGGGGTTTTTCAATAAATCCAAGGTACTGTTTGAATATTTGAAAAATCCATGAGCATGGGCTGGGTCCCACATCACTTGATATGTGATCACACTCATTTATAAGACTTTTCAAAAATCTAACTTGAATTTTTGGAGAAGATTTTTATCTGGCCTTTTGAATTAATTCATCTGGGGGGGTTCCTTCTCCCATTTTGCTTTTGATTTTGATTTCAAAGATTTCTTTTGAAATTTTAACATGATGCAAGTGACTTACTAACCCTAGCACATTACCTAACAGAGGGTTCTGACAACTCGCCCCCACTCAACAGAATCTCGTCCAGAGATTCAGAAGTCTGCGAGAGGAAGGAGGGATACTCGGCACTGAGACGGTCTTCTCTTTCCCACATAGCTTCTCTCTCAGAGTGGTGTGACCATTGCACTTTCAGAAACCTAATCTTCTGACGACGAGTGACACGCTCTTCGGAATCAAGAATACGAACAGGGTATTCTCGATAAGAAAGGTCATCTTGGAGATCAAGCGCTTCATGGTCGACTTCGCGGATGGGGTCCTTGAAGCAACGCCTGAGTTGGGACACATGGAATACATGATGTACTCGGGAAAGGTGCGGGGGTAGTTCAAGTTGGTAGGGAACTTCTCCACGTTTGGCAAGAATGCGGAAAGGTCCGATGTAACGTGGGGCCAACTTGCCTTTGATACCGAAACGTTGGGTTCCCTTCAGAGGAGTAACCCGAAGGTAAGCCTTCTCATCCAGATTGTATCTCTTTTGCCTATGATGACGATCATAGTAGCTTTTCTGACGAGACTGGGCTGCTTTCAATTGATCACGAACAATGCGAACTTGCTCTTCTGCTTCCTTGATCATGTCCGGTCCAAAGAATTGTCTTTCACCGGTTTCTGACCAGTTTAAAGGTGTTCGACATCGTCGTCCATAAAGGAGTTCAAAAGGAGCCATGTTCAGACTAGATTGGAAACTGTTGTTATAAGCAAATTCGGCGAATGGCAGAGACTTCTCCCAATTCTTTCCGAATGAGATAACACAAGCTCTGAGCATGTCTTCAAGAATTTGGTTAACCCTTTCGACTTGACCGCTAGACTGAGGATGGAAAGCCGTACTAAAGGAGAGATGAGTTCCCATAGCATTCTGAAAGCTTCCCAAAAATCTAGCGGTAAAAAGGCTACCGCGATCAGAAATGATTTCCAAAGGAACACCATGAAGGGATACAATTCTAGAGATGTACAAGTCCGCTAACTGGCTAGCAGTTATAGACTCGCAAACCGGAAGGAAGTGAGCAACTTTGGAAAGCCTATCTATGACAACGAAGATGGCATTGTTTCCTTTCTGGGTTCTTGGAAAGCCGGTGATGAAATCCATACCGACTTTGTCCCATTTCCACTCGGGAATAGACAAAGGTTGAAGTGTACCAGCAGGTCTTTGATGTTCTGCCTTAATGCGACGACAAACATCACATTCGGCAACAAATTGAGCAATGTCTCTCTTCATCCTAGTCCACCAAAATCTCTAGCGTAGATCTCGGTACATTTTTGTGCTACCGGGATTAATCGAGAGGGGTGTGTCATGGGCTTCCTTGAGGATGAGTTGCCTTAGTTCCCTATTCTTAGGTACTACCAAACGATTTCCAAAGAATACCGTTCCCTTGCTATCTGTGGAGAAACATTTAGCAACTCCGCTAGCAATGTTCTCCTTGATCCGGCGAACACCTCGTGCACGCCTTTGGGCAACTATGATTTGATCCTCAAGAGTTGGTTTCGCCACCAAGGTAGAAAGATAGCCATGAGGAACAATCTCAAGATTGAGCTTGCGAAAGTCCTCATGAAGAAGTGGTTGATACTGTTGTAACATGAGGTTGTTACAATACGACTTATGACTTAGTGCATTAGCCATGACATTGGCTTTGTTTGGGGTGTAAGAAATTACTACGTCGTAATCTTTTATCAACTCAATCCAGCGTCTTTTCCTGAGATTAAGATCTGGCTGGGTGAAAATGTATTTGAGGCTTTGGTGGTCGGAATAAATCTCACAACGATTACCAAGGAGGTAATGTCGCCAAGTTGTTAGGGCATGAACTACGGCAGCGAGTTCAAGGTCATGGGTAGGATAGTTCTTTTCATGTGGTCGCAACTGGCGTGAAGCATAAGCTACCACATGTCGATCTTGCAGAAGTATGCATCCTAACCCTTGCGTGATGCGTCACAATAGATTTCGAAATCCTTTTTGGTGTCTGGAGGTGCAAGTACGGGTGCAGAAGTCAATCTTCTTTTTAGCTCTTGAAAGCTTTCTTCGCACTTGGGAGTCCATAGGAATTTCTTATCTTTCTTGAGGTGTTCAGTTAGAGGCTTTGCAACTTTAGAAAAGTTCTCGACGAAGCGACGACAGTAGCTGGCTAGGCCAAGAAAACTCCTAACTTGCTTAACCGATTCAGGTGGAGTCCAGTCAAGGACGGCCTGAACTCTCTCGGGATTCACAGCAATGACTTTTGCAGAAATCACGTGGCCTAAGTAGGTCACTTCTGGTAGCCAAAATTCACACTTGGAGAATTTAGCATACAGGCGATGCTCTCTAAGTTTCATCAATACCAGCCTTAGGTGTTCGGCATGTTCTTCTTCGTTCTTCAAGTATATAAGGATGTCATCGAGGTAAACCACGACGAACTGGTCCAAATACTACATGAAGATCGAATTCATCATGCGTGAGAAAGTGGCGGGGGCATTGGTTAAACCAAAGGACATGACGGTGTACTCGTAAAGACCATAACGAGTAGTAAAAGCCGTTTTGGGAATGTCCTCGTTTTGGATTTTGATTTGATGATAACCTAATCTCAAATCCATCTTGGAGAAGACAGAGTATCCTGCAAGTTGATCATAAAGATCATTGATCCTCGGCAATGGGTACTTGTTCTTTATCGTCGCTAAATTTAGCGGGCGATAGTCTACGCACATCCTTTATGTTCCATCTTTCTTCGTTACGAACAGAACGGGGCAACCCCATGGCGATGAGCTTGGGCGGATGAAGCCTTTCTCCAACAAAGCTTCCAGTTGGGTTTTAAGCTCAGCTAACTCACGTGGGGCCATTTTGTATGGGCATCTGGAAATTGGTGCGGTTCCTGGGGCAAGATCCACTATAAAATCTAGACATCTGTCGGGTGGCATGCCCGGCAGCTCTTCAGGAAAGACATCCGGGAAGTCACGAACCACCGGAATATCTTCAAGTTCGGGAAGGGGAAGTACATTCAAGGAATGCACTTGGGTTCTTGTTCTGGGTGAGGTATAGTTGACGGTTTTGCCTGAAGGGTGGGTGAGTTTCACGGATTTGCCTTTGCAATCCAGGTAGGCATTCTGTCTTGATAGCCAATCCATGCCAAGGATGACATCAATATCTAAAGACTTGAGGGCTATGAGTGAAGCAAGGAATACTAAACCCTCAATTACAATTTGATTACCATGGCTCACTCTATTAGTTTGCCATCTTGACCCTGGAGTTTGAATAATCATTGGGGTGGACAATTCAACAAAGGATAACTCATGACGAAGTGCATAACTTTCTGACATGAATGAATGAGATGCTCCTGGGTCGAAAAGAACGGAAGTAGGAACATAATTGACTGGGAGCGTACCAAGAATGACGTCAGTGGTATCATCAGTCTCTTCGGCGGCAATCTGGTTCACACGTCCACGAGTGGCGGGAGGAGCAGGTTTGGCGGTGTAGACCTTCTGGGGTGGCTTTCCACGACCATTGTTGTTGCCTCCGGCATGGGGTGGAGCATTCTGATGCTGGATCTGGTTCTGGGGACACTCACGAGAGTAGTGGCCTGACTGACCACACTTGTAACAGGCTCCAAAAACAGTTCGCGGAGCTGGGTTGTTTGGTGGAGCTGGATGGAACTGAGTTGGTGGACGAGGCGCCACATAGGATGGCCTTGGTGGGTTGTTCTGGCGGAACATACTGTTTGGGATCCAGATCTTGCGTTTCTGGGAGCCAGAACTGGATGAACTGTCGTCTCTAGGGTGTTTGCGGAAATCGTTGGGGGTGTTCATGTCCTTTGCCTTGATGGCCTTTTTGACAAGGAACTGGAACGTGGCAAAGTCATGTAGGTTGAGCTCACGACGGAGTCCAGAGTTGAGGCCACGACGGAACCTCTCTTGTTTCTTGGAGTCGGTGGAGACTTCTTCAGTAGCATAACGAGCCAGTCGGTTGAACTCACGACTAAACTCGTCAACGGTCCTTCTGCCTTGGGTGAGGTTGCAGAACTCCTCACGCTTGCGGTCCATAAGACCCTTGGGAATGTGGTGCTCACGGAAGGAAGTGCAGAATTCATCCCAAGATGCAGGCGGTCCAACGGGACGCATATTCAGGATGTTCTCCCACCAAGAGCTAGCTGCACCTTCGAGGTGATAGGTGGCATAGCTGACCTTGTCGCCATCTGCAACATGGCCTGCCTGGAGCTTCCTCTCGATGCTGCGAAGCCAGTCATCGGCGTCAAGGGGCTCGGTGGAGTAACTGAAAATCGGGGGATGAAGTCAGATGAAGTCGTTCAGGGACACCAACTCGTTGCGCTGCTGAGTGGTGTTGCGAGCAATGAATTCCAGAAGATGGTGAGAGTCTCGGCGGTTCCTCTCAACCTCCATCAGAACCTGAGCCATCGTGGGTGGGGGTGGAAGGTTGCCTTCCTCCTGGCCATTCACACGACCCTGGTTACGACCAATCTGGCCACGGGTTCCTTGAGACATCCTGAAGTTTGAAAACCAAAGTCAAACAGAGTTGAATGGGAGAGTCTAAACAAGGTATTGAAGTACTGGAAGGATTACAGAGCAAAGGAAGTAATCATCTTGACAACATGGTGATAAAGCATACAAGCCATATATTCACAAGCTGTCATACAAGCCATACATCGTTTTATTACAAGCACCAAGCTAATACAAACGTGATGAAGATGATACATCCTTCAGAGGCACTCTGACTTCCTATACATTATTTATCTAAGCCTCTAGAACTTAGACCCTTGCGTACAATACACTAAGATACAAATACATCATCACTAAGTAAGACCACAGGAGGTCTCACTCATCTCCATCTCCATAGTAGTCCTCATAAAAGTTACCCGCGTATCCCGGTAGCTGAAGGTGACCATCGGAAAACACGGAGGCCTGTGGACCCTGATATCCATTTGGGCAAGGATGGGGCCTAGGTCCAGCGTAGGGTGGAAGCAAAGGACCACGGGGTGGAAAAATGCCTCCAATCTCGGGCCAAGCAACTTGAGAAGGCATCTGAGTCCTCACTGGGTAGATAGCATCATACTCAACTGATCCAGTGCTCACGAAGCGTGCCAAAAGGGGAAGTGCTCGATACAGACGAACATGGGTGGCGTGGAGCTCGAAACGGAGAGCGCGTGCATCACGATCTCGATCACTAGAAAATCTAGCAGTCATCTGAAGTGCGGGATCCTCTGCAGAGTGATCTGAGTAGAGTCCGGTGTAATATCCCTCTTCTCCTGGAAGTGCAGCAGGGATATAGCGGAACGATGTCTCTCTCAGCATAGTGTGCTCCTCTCTCAGCAGTGTAATACATGAGTATGCAGCATCCTGCACAGCCATGTTCTCAGTCATGCCAATGCCATGTCCAAAGTGGATGGGCTGAGTGACTCCAACGTGGTGCGGGTAGATCCTGACAATGCAGTGGAACTGGGTCTGGTTGAAGTCGAGGAACTGCTCCTCAACGGTGTACTCAGGATACCATCGATATCCCACATAAAACATCATCTCGATCAATGTGGCGGGATGGCCACGCACACCGAGGCACCTGGTCAAACGAACAATCTGCCGAGGGGGAAGATCTGCCATCTGAAACAGAAAGGAGTTTGCAAATGCATCAGATTATGAGATAAACCTGGAATGACTCGGACAACATAACGGCTGTAATTGCAAGAAAAAGACAATTTCTTACAACATGGAAACAGCACTTACATACGATGTAATAAATCAGGAAGCATAACCACTCTAACAAACCAATCACAACTTTCCTACGGCTACAAGGAAGCAAACAACGAGATGTTCTAATCAGACAGAGGAGAGCCTAGTCCTATCTTCCCGTAGAATAAGATGAGCGTGACTCAGAACTCAGAACGAAGGGGGTAAGGAGAAAAAAGAAGCCTTACGTTATTCCCTTATATACCCACAGTAACTATATAACTATAGCAAGCTAGAATCGACTTCGGCCAAGGCTACTAGTGCTACAGTCAGTCCTACTCTGATACCAAGTCTGTCGGAACCCGGGGTTAGCGTATGCAAGTCCAGCTAAGACATAGTCATATGGAGAGCCGAGAACCGTACCCACTTGTCTAAGCAGACAAGGCCAAGCACAGAACGTTCTCGGAAAGCATCGTACGTGAGGGGCATCCCATCCAGGCCGGATGATCAACTGAGATGGGTCCTCATCGTCCGCACACAAGTCTAATGATATGGGTGGTGAACTCCCATATTCAAAGACAAGTCGCCTCAACCATACTATCGACTATCTCATAACTCTTACATAGACTTACTCCAGCCCGATCACTTAGTCGGGGTCTAGGGCGGGCTCGATCATACCACAAAGTGTGCACGAGACGGAGTCTCGAACAATCGCATCGCGATGCCCCAAGATGTGCACATCTAAGGGCCACTTGGTGTAGGAAAGACCGCCAGCCAGATCACAACTAACGTCTCGAAAACCCATACAAAGACATGCATGTTATAAACATACACGCAGCACACAAGCCTTGTATGAACAGTAGGTATCATTGCAATTCTCTACAAAGTATACATTTTTATTGATAACTCTTATAGAGTGCACACTGAGATCACAAACATGTGATCCAACATTACAACATAAGCGGAAGCAAATTATGTCTGAGTACAGACAAGTTTAACAAATGGCTTAAGAAGCCTTATTTAAACACAAGCCCTCCACGAGGGAACCAGTCGTCTGACTGGGACTAGACTAGCTTGATCTTCAGTCGTCCAGCTCGATGAAGAAGCCACCTTCGGAGTCAGTGGGTTCATCTAAAACATAGATTAAGCAAACGTGAGTACAAAATCGTACTCAGCAAGACTTACATAGGAGCTATACTACTCATGCACATGTATCAAGGTAAAGGGAGGTGGGGTTTCACTTGCAGAAGTGCCAGCTTTGACTTGGCTAGTCCTGAACTACGAGTACCAGACTTTGAGGTAAGAAGCGTACACGAGTCCACTACTTTCTCCAATCAATTACACCACTATGGTGCCTTCCTCGACTTCCCCACGAGAAAGCACGCCATAGCAATCACACTTATCTTGGTGTGTTTTAGAAGTATCCAGTTCAAGTTGTCTAATAATCGAGCTAAGCTTTCCAAGCAGTCCATAACCGCGGATGCGGCTATTCGAATAGTTTTGTTAACCCTGCAGGGGTGTACCGCTACACACACATGATCATCATTTACCGCCTTTGATCTCGACACCATTCAAGGGGTGCCAGCGAGGATGCTCACCACAACTGTTACCTCATAGCCGATCTAGTCCGAGAAAGCCGCCTACTTGGGTTGGTTACCACTATCGTGAACCCGACCGGTTTACCGAAGTGGACCCAAGTGATGTGTGCGTGGTGCATAAGCCGGTCTCGGGTGAGCCGTTCTCTCACTTAGCAGCCAGGCCACAGACCTACCAGAACTCCGAACTATTGCGACATCTGGACATCGAAAGGGATGAGTTAGTAAGTTGAGAGGGGTCAGTGAGCCCAATGTGTGGTTGTACTCTTCATCTTGGATCACCACACAAGAACTCGGACTTAGGGCGGTGTTCAACGAGACAACCCAACGTGTACTCCTACACAGCCTCTCATCGTTCACCTTGTATTAGGGTCGATTCACCAACACTTTTCTACCATCATCATCATGATCACTACCATCCCGACTCACATAACAGTATCATCAAGGTATCACTCTAAGCATGCAATAAGCAGTAACATTTGCAGGGGCCACATGATATTAATCAACTCCTACATTTGCTAGGATTGTGGTTTTGCCTACTACTGTGACAAATGATAGGTCATGCAAAGGAATGGGTTCATCTATGCGATAGAAACGTAGCATGGTAATCATCCTATACAAAGCATAAGCGAGACATGAGAGGTTAGTGGGATTTTATCGACATGATCAATGGGGGTTTGCTTGCCTTGCTGACGAGGTTCGCGTTCGGGGTCTTCAACGAAGGGGGCAGCCTCGTACTCCGGTTCCACCTCTACTCGACAAACAACAAGCAAAGTATCAAAGTAAATACAATGCACAATCACATGATGGAAGGTTGGAACTTGATGTAAATGGTTTGATGTGTGAAGCAATTCCATTTAAATGGAGTATATTGCAAAGTGAATTGCAAATTCAAACTCCAATTTGAATTCAAACTTGACCAAGTGACATGTGACATTGTTTGATCATTTTGAACCTTTTGGAAATGTGTATGATATGCCTCTGAAGTGTGGTTGAAATGTAGCATAATTCCATGGTCTGAGTTGCAAAAGCATTTGAATTGAATTTGAATAAATTCCAAATAATTCAAATGACATATGCTACTAGTACCATTTAAAAATCAACTCAAACATAGTTGAAAGTTGGATTTTTGGATAGCTTATTTTCTCCTGATCATTTTTCATATATTATTTGTCCAATTTGGAGTTAATATGAATTTTCTATGAATTTCCAAAGTTTGGGGTATTTTCTGGATTTTTCTGAAATATTTTTATTTCTTTTATTATTTGGAAATTCCTTTATTCCTTTTATTGCATCAGCATGATGCACTGCTGGCGTCACTAGGGGGCTGACAGGTGGGCCAGGGGTGTCAGTGTCACTGGCTAATTAACCCGGCTGGTTAATTTAATCCAGTGGCTTAATTAAGCCACTGGGCCCACTGGTCAGTGGCCCAGGGTGGGTTTAGGAGGGGGATTAGTGGCTAACCCACCGGCGGCTAAACGCCGGCGGCCAACCCACGGCGGCGCTGCACGGGAGGAGGCTGCCATGGTCCGTTTGAAGCGCTAGAGGCACCAAACGCAAGCTCGTGGAGCCGCGCGTCTCGGGGAGGGTCTAGGTGACCAAGGAGGCCACCGGAGCGACGCCGGCGACGACCTTCCGCGGCGGCCGTGGCACGGGCTCGGGGTGGATCTCGCTGCAGAGCACCATTTGAGCCACCGCTGGGCGCGTTCGAAGCAGCAGTTCACGGCGGAGGTGATGGACAAGACGGCGAGGATGATTGCCTAGCAGATGCTCGCCGACGACGACCGTGGCGGCTCGGTACTCCGGCGACCATGGCAATCGGTGACAGAAGAAGAAATCGAGGGGGAGAGGTTAGGGGTTTTGACCGTGAGCTCACCAGGAATTCAACGGAGGTGGTGGCGAGGGCTGAGGTGGCTCGACGGCGATGTAATCGACGAAGTTGCGCGGCGGCCGTAGATGAAGACGACGACGCGATTCGGCAGCTCTAGGGGGCTTTAGCTCCCCATATTCCGCTCAAAGACGAAGACAACTGCGGTGAAGACGATGGACAGGATCCGGGGGCTTCTCAGCGTCGATGGCTACGCGGGGGCTTGACGGTGCTTCGGCGAGCTTCACGGACGTTGGCGGAACGGGCGAGAGAGGAGGGGGAGGTGGTTCTGGAGGGAGGGGAGTGGACGTGGGCGTCTCCAGGACGCGTCTAGAGGGCTCGGGAGGCTGGGGGGGCGCCAGGCAAGCAGGTGGCGTGGCGACGGCGTCGACATGCCGGGCACGCAGCTGCCTGGCTGCCTGAGGAAGAAGACAAGACGGCTCGGAGTGGGCTGGGCCGGTTGGGCTTCGCCTGGGGCGACAGGTAACTCCTTTGCTTCCTTTTCTTATTTCCTTTTTCTGTTTTCTTCTGACATTTGTTTTGCTGTGCTAAAATAAATAGCTAGGCATTTTATTAAATGCTGAAAAAATTTATATGGCTTCATAATAATATAGACTAGCCACTTATAAAGTTTCAACATTTTTAAAATTCAAATAATTTGAATCTTAACTCAAATAGGGGTTTTTCAATAAATCCAAGGTACTGTTTGAATATTTGAAAAATCCATGAGCATGGGGTGGGTCCCACATCACTTTATATGTGATCACACTCATTTATAAGACTTTTAAAAAATCTAACATGAATTTTTGGAGAAGATTTTTATCTGGCCTTTTGAATTAATTCATCTTGGGGGGGGGGGGGTTCCTTCTCCCATTTTGCTTTTGATTTTGATTTCAAAGATTTCTTTTGAAATTTTAACATGATGCAAGTGACTTACTAACCCTAGAACATTACCTAACAGAGGGTTCTGACACCTTGTAACCGCGGTCACAAGCACCGTTGTTTTCCCCCTTGTGGCAACATCACATCCCCTAGACTCATGTTTCTGTCACTCAAGCATGTCATCGGGGGGCATGAACCCACAATCTAGCACAATGTTCCCTCTTGGAGTCACTACCTACTACTTGGGCAAAGAAATAAACAACAACGGAGAACATGCAAGAATTACTTAGGAACAAAAATATCAGAGATAAAAACCAAATATATTACTCTATCACAATCTCAACATAATCTCATAATCCATCAGATCCCTCCAAACTCAGCATAGCAACAACAGAAATATTACAAAGGTGCCTCGATCATGTAGGGCAGCTCACGAGGTCTAAACAATGAAGATCAAAGAGGGGAGGAGAACATCACATAGCTACTGATCACGGACCCATGGTCCAAGGAAAACTACTCACGAGACATCCGGGGAGCTTCCATGGTGAAGAGGAGACTCCCGGAGGTCAATCCTCCCTCCGGCAGGGTGCCGGGAAGAGGTCTTCTGGTGCTCCCGATCTCGGAAGCGCGGCGGCGGCGGAACAGAGGCGAGTTTGCGTAATAGGGTTCCTCTTCTCGAGTTTTCCCGTGACGGAGAATAAATAGGAGAAGGGGTGCAGCCAGAGGTGGACCAGGGGCCCCAGGCGCCCCCCTGGCGCGGCCAGGGTGGGGCCGCGCCGGGTGGCTGCCTGGGCCCCCCTGGCTCCCCTCTAGCCCCTCCCGGGCTCTTCTCGAAGCTTCCTGTACGCTGATTTTTCCTGTATTTTTCCCGGAATTTTTCTGGCACTTTTTATATGGGGGAAAACTGAAATAGAAAAACAGCAGACAACAGGAACTGGCACTGGGGTTCACTGAGTTAATAGGTTAGTCCAAATATGATCAAAAGTGTATGAAAGTGTATCTAGATCATAGCAATATCACACAAAACATGCATGGAGCAAGCAGAAATTATAGCTACGTTTTGGACGTATCAACATCCCCAAGCTTATTTCCTGCTCGTCCTCGAGTAGGTAAATGATAACAAGCATAATTTCTGTGGTGACATGCTAGCAACCATAAAAGAACTTTGAAAAGTAAAGCAATCAAGGTTAGAGATTCAATTCAAGTCATAACATGCAAGAGTCTATATTAGCATTGAAACAAGTAACAAAGGAACAATAGGTGCACGAGCTCTCGCTGTCCGTGACTCGAATGTCTCCAAATGGTGTTTGCGCGCAAGAACGGGGATAGGGAATACGAGAAAAAAGTAATTTTTGTGTTGAGAGCTCAATCTACTAAAGTTTCACACTTGGTCTTCTTTGAAATCTTATCTTGACTCGTCCCCAGACCACTAGAAATTTGATCCACTCCTTTTCGATATTTTGAGCAATCATGCAATACAGTGGAGGAGGAAGAAAAAAAGGATGAGAAAGGCTCACATCAATGAGGACAATCATAGGAAAGGGATGCCAAATGATAGATATGATGTGAGGAGTTGGGATTGCCATGCAACGGATGCACATAAGAGCTAAGAAGCTCTCCAAAGGAACTAGTGGGGGTGCATCTAACTTGCTCACTCATGAAGACCTAGAGCACGTTTGAGGAGGCTCATCCTTGGAATATGCAAGCCAAGTTCTATAGTGTGAAGGTCCCCACATAGCTATATGCATAATGACCATCTCTATGGAGTACAAGGATATAAAGGGAGTACTAGTGTGGATCTCTCAAAAGGATAGTAGTGTTGCCCCTTTCTCTCTTTTTATTTATTTTTCTCTTTTTCTATTTTTTTGTATTTTTTGTGGCCTCAATGGCTCTTTCTATTTAACTCTCATTTGTCCTCTTTGCGATCTTTTAATGTGTCCACTTTGGGATCTTTTCCTCACTTAAGGGCAACACTCTATTTGGGAAGGATATAAGGAGGCTTATGATGACAGAGCGTATCATGCCAAGGGTTTGGATGTACCGGCGAAGGTGGACACCAACTCTCGGAGTGATAAGAAGGCAATGCACGGCACAGGAGAGGCTAGCAAAATATGGGAAGGTGGAAGTGTCAACTTTCAATACTTACATTAGTATGAAGAACTCATGCACTTATTATCGGTAACTCTCAATCTAATAAGGAGGTTCACAAAGAGACAAGTACCCCGAGGAGGAGTGTATGGGGGTTTGGTTATCCTTGCGCATCCTCGACTCATGGTACGTGAGTGTTCTCTGATATTCGACCCCTCAGAAGAGTAGTGATCCATCTAGTAGCTAGAGTTCTCAACTAGTTTTGTAGGTTTTGAAAATACACTCGGATTGCCCAAAATACGACACCTATCACTATTACTCACATCAATACCTCAAAACTATTGTAAGTTACTACTAAAATTAAATAGGAACCTCAATTACCTACTTTCAAGACAAGACACAACTCAGTGCAACAACCAACTCTCTTTAACAAGATAAACATGAAAACTAAAAAGAGTTCCAGAAACAAACTAAACAAAAGCCAAGGCTCTTGCTAAAGACAAACTAAGACTAAAACTAAACATGACAGTAGCTACGAAAAGATAAAGAACACACAACAGCAAAAAGATAAGCAGGAAAAATCCTATGATGTTTTCTAAATTTTGAAAGTGGAGCGTGTTTCTCTCCCACACAAAGTAAGACGGGATCTAAATTGTTATGAACAGCAAGCAAAGCTAAAGAAAACTAAAGATGAAACCTAAGAGCGAGACGCTGCAAGCATAGCACATAACGCATGAAGTGATAAAAATATAGTGAGACGAAGGACGAACTGATGATTGTTGATGGAGAAGGGGATGCACGGGGGCATCCCCAAGCTTAGACGCTTGAGTCTCCATGAATATTTGTTGGGGATGCATGGGGGCATCCCCAAGCTTGAGCGCTTGACACTCCTGGATCTTCTTTCATCATCTTCCATCACACACTTGAAAACTCCCTTCATACATAACTCATCATAAGCTGATTAGAGAGGTTAGTACCCTTAATAAATAATTTTCCCACTGGATATAAAGATATTATTGAAGATCTACTGTTTCTCAAGAGTACCAAAAAGATTTTGCAAAGAAAAAGCAAGCTTAAGGTTTGCAAAAGTTAGGAGAGACAAAACGTGGCAGAATCTGTGAAAAACAGAACAGCAGATAGTAAAGAATTTTTTAGGGGAATTTCTGCAACTCAAATCAAAAAACTCAGAACATACGGAAGTTTCTTAATTGTATAGAGCATACTGTGTAAACATTTCAGCTCAAAAAGATAAACTGGGATTTTTCTGGAATTTTTCTGGTCACGAGGACAGAATCTGTTTTCTGGACAGCATGTCACAACTTTTACTTCCCTTGCCGTAAGAGGCTATAACTTGGCACAAAGATGAAAAATAAAGATACAATGATGTTTCTACAGAAGTAACAATCATCAAGACACAACAAAAGCAAAAATAAAAAACCTAAATTCGTTGCGGGCTTCCTCCCGAAAGCGCTTCTTTAGAGCCATTAGCTAGGCTTAAAGATTATAGAAGATGCTCTCACAAGAATAAGAAATTTGAAGAAAAAGAGAGCATCAAGAAGCAAATGTGAAACACATTTAAGCCTAACCCACTTCCTATGCATAGGCATCTTGTAAGAAAATAAATCAAAGAAGCACAAAGTGACATGCATAGGAAGGTAGAACAAGAACAACTTCAAAAATTTCAACATGAAGAGAGGTGTTTTTGTAACATGGAAGTTTCTACAACCAAAATTTCCTCTCTCAAAATAATTTTCAGTAGTATCATGAAAAACATCAAGAATATAACTATCACATAAATCATGTTGTTCATGAACTGCAAGCACACGTGTATAGTTTTCAACACGGTCTTTAGGATTATGAGATAAATGCAACCCATCACATTGAGCCTCAATAAGAGCACAGTTCTCCGGAATATGAGTTGGAGATTTCAAAAGGATAATAGGAAAATCAAGTGTGGGTGCAATAGCAACAATTTCATGCTTCACATAAGTAACTATAGCAAGTTCATCTTTGTAGGCATCATCCATAGTGGCATCATGGCCATCAACAAAGCAAGTATCAAAATCATCAGAAAGGGAAGTATCAAGTGAGTCCTCGGAATCATAAGATTCCTCTTCATAGCAATCATTAGCCTCTTCTTGGGCAGCAAGCATTCTATTTTTAAAACCCTCAATATAAGCATTGTAAGTATATTTCTCAAAGCAATAAGCAAGAACAACAAAGTTTTCAGACTCGAAAATAGTATCGTGATACTTTTCAATTAAAGAAGCAATCTCATAGGCACCTTTAAAAGCAACAAACTCTTCAATCTTTTCAACATCAAAGTAATCATAAACACCTTTAGCATAAGAAGATAATATCTCATTTTCATTAAACTCACATTGGAAAGGAAGGTGTTTATGATCTATATTAGAACAGCAAGTGAAATCATAAATTTGGCACAAAAGTTTAGCATGGCAATAAGAAACATGTATTTGCTCCCATAAGTGTTTCCCTTTCTGAGATAGGCGGTGCCGCGTATAATGAGAATGCTCATCCAATGATTTTCCCTCAACCAAGTCGGTCGGGTTTTTAGCGCGAGCACAAATTGATCGAAGACGATCCAAGTGAAACATGTCCATCCTACCATATTTGGGTGGTTCATCACCCATGGTGAGGATAGCATAAATAGGCAAAGAAAGACAAAGGCAAAAGGTAGCAACTATTTTTGTGGTTTTTCATAAAGGACACTGAGATAAAAACTGAAAGGTAAACTAACAAGACTAAAACAAACAAAGGTAAATGGTAGTGTGCAACTCCCCTATCTTAGCACTCAGAGTCCCCGGCAACGGCGCCAGAAAAATTGCTTGATGGCTTCTCGCCCTTCGTTGGTTACCCCAAGTGGAAGGTTTGAGATGTAGTGCAGCAGAAGTTTTCCCTTGGTGAAGATACCAAGGTTTGTCTCCAGTAGGACTCCAGAGATGATAAGTAGGTGTCAGCGGCGCAACTGACGTGGACTTGCACACAGACACAGATAACTTTGTTCCCAACGAAGTTCAGAGAGGTTGTCAATCTGTCCGGTCTTGTTGTTCACAAAGGATAAAATGCAAGGGATAATGATAGCAAGTAAAAGCAGTAAAGTAAATATAGCTTGGAAACAGTAATGAGGATATGGACCGGGATACATGATGTTCACTAGTGATGTCTCTCTCCCAAAAGACGATAAAACTTCTATGCAAGGTAAACAAATTACAGAAGGGCAATTGTCAGGATTATGAACGCACCGCAATGCTAACTATGCTACAAAAGAAAGGAAGAGGCTCCAAAGCACGGGCAGTATGCCAAAATAAGTAGACCGAAATCCATCTGCATCTACTACTAATCATCCACCTTGAGATATCTATCCAGAACATCTCGCTGGTATTAAGTTGCGAGCCCCACCCAAAGTGTAAACCCAAAGAAACAGACAACTGCATTAAAAATAACTTTGCGTAAAGTAAACAATCCTTGTAACCGCGGTTACAAGCACCGTTGTTTTCCCCCTTGTGGCAACAGCACATCCCCTAGACTCATGTTTCTGTCACTCAAGCATGTCATCGGGGGGCATGAACCCACAATCTAGCACAACGTTCCCTCTTGGAGTCACTACCTACTACTTGGCCAAAGCAATAAACAGCAACGGAGAACATGCAAGAATTACTTAGGAACAAAAATATCAGAGATAAAAACCAAATATATTACTCTATCACAATCTGAACATAATCTAGTAATCCATCAGATCCCTCCAAACTCAGCATAGCAACAGCAGAAATATGACAAAGGTGCCTCAATCATGTAGGGCAGCTCACGAGGTCTAAACAATGAAGATCAAAGATGGGAGGAGAAAATCACATAGCTACTGATCACGGATCCATGGTCCAAGGAAAACTACTCACGAGACATCCGTGGAGCATCCATGGTAGAGAGGAGACCCCCGGAGGTCAATCCTCCCTCCGGCAGGGTGCCGAGAAGAGGTCTTCTGTTTCTCCCAATCTCGGAAGCACGGCGGCGGCGGAACAGAGGTGAGTTTGCAGAATAGGGTTCCTCTTCTGGAGTTTTCCCGTGACTGAGAATAAATAGGAGAAGGGGGGCAGCCAGAGGCAGACCAGGGGCCCCAGGCGCCCCCCTGGCGCGGCCAAGGGTGGGGCCGCGCCGGGTGGATACCTGGGCCCCCCCTGGCTCCCCTCTAGCCCCTCCCGGGCTCTTGTCGAAGCTTCCTGTACGCTGATTTTTCCTGTATTTTTCCCGGAATTTTTCTGGCACTTTTTATATGGGGGAAAACTGAAATAGAAAACAGCAGAAAACAGGAACTGGCACTGGGGTGCACTGAGTTAATAGGTTAGTCCAAATATGATCAAAAGTGTATGAAAGTGTATCTCGATCATAGCAATATCACACAAAACATGCATGGAGCAAGCAGAAATTATAGATACGTTTTGGACGTATCATAAAGTCACACAACTTGGTGTTTTCAGAGGAACCCATAATGGAAGCAAGCAAGAACAAAGTAACTAATTTTTTGGTGTTTTTGGTATAAGACTCTAAAGCAAAAACTGAAAAGTAAACTAAGAAGAATAAGAAGCAAAGGTAAAATATAGTGTGAAACTCCCCTATCTTGAAGACTAGAGTCCCAGGCAACGGCGCCAGAAATTATCTTGATGGCACTGTTTAGTGCTCCTCGTTGGCTACCACGAGTGGTAGGTTGAGATGTAGACATCGGTGGATACATCCCAAACGTATCTATAATTTACGCTTGTTCCATGAACTTTTATGTTACATTGCTACATGTTTTGCTACACTGTTATATCATTTTTCATATATTTGGACTAACCTGCTAACTTAGTGCACCCAGTGCTAGTTTCTGTCTGCTGATGTCTGTAAGTTGCAGGTTTTTTCCCCCAATTTACGATGCTCCAAAAATTCCAGAAAAATCATATAAAAAATCAGCGAGACGGAAGCTTCCGTAGCCCCAAAGGATAGCCGGAGGGGGCCACCCCCTCCCAAGCGGCCAGGTGGCGCAACCCACCTCCTAGACACACCACCAGGGCACATGTGAGTTGGGGCCACCCCCTGGTGCCCCCTTCGGCCTAGATTACCTCCTCGTCCTGAAAACCCTCAAGGAGAACCTCGCATCACGAATTTCCTCTTAGTTCCGCCGCCGCCGCGCTTCCAAGATCGGGAGCACCAGAAGACCTCTTCCCGGCACCCTGCCGGAGGGAGGATTGACCTCCGAGAGCTTCTCCACCACCATGGACGCTTCCGGTATGTGCCGTGAGTAGTCCCCCATGGAACATGGGTCGATGACCAATATCTATGTCATGTCTTCTCTCCAATCTTGTTCTTCAATTCTTAGGCATTGTGAGCTGCCCTGCATGATCAAGGCACCTATGTAATTTTGCCTGCTAATGCTATGCTGTGTTTGCTGAGATCCGATGTATTATGAGATTATGTTCAGATCGTAATGAGTTATATATTTGGTTAACCTTTTATATTTTGTTCTTGAGTAATTCTTGCATGTTCTCCGTTACTTATTATTGATTTGGCCAAGTTTTAGATAGTAACTCCAAGAGGGAGTGTTATGAATGATTGTGGGTTCATGTCCCCCTGATTTCTAGCTTGAGTGATAGAAACATGAGACTAGGGGATGTGTGGTTGCCACCAGGGAGAAAACAACGGTGCTTGTAACCACGGTTGCAAGGATTGTTTACCTTACGCAAAGTTTGTTAATGCAGTTGCCTGTTGCTTTGAGTTTACACTTTGGGTGGGGCTCGCAACTTAATACAAGTGAGATGTTCTAGATAGATATCTCAAGGTGGATGATTAGTGAGTAGATGCAGATGGATTTCGGTCTACTTGTCTTAGCGTACTTCCCATACTTTCAAGCCTCTAGCTTTCTAGTAGAATAATTAGCATCCCGGTGCGTTTATAATTCTATCAATTGCCCACCTGTAATTTGTTCACCCAGATAGCTATTTTATCATCTTTTTGGACAGAGACATCACTAGTGAACATCATGGGAGCCCGATTCATATTTCAACATTTTTTTACATTTCACTTTATGTACTACCTTATTTCCTTTTGTTGCAATTATCACTACTATCTACCCTTGATGCACGAGATAGTTTCTCGTCCCTCGTTCATTACCCCAAGTGGAAGGTGAGATGTAGCGTAGCGGCAAATTTCCATTAGCAAAGATGCTAAGGTTTAGAGTGTCTCCCGTAGGACTCCAACAGATACAAGTAGGTGGTGAAGTGAACAATTGGCGCCGTTGACCATCTAAGGATTGCTAACTTCACCTGGACCTGCACACACAACAGATAGCTTTGCTCCCAACGATTACAGAGGAATTGTAAATTCCTCCGGCCTTTTTGTTTACAAAGGATAAAACGCACGGGATAATAATGATAGCGATAGCTATGGAAAAGTAAATACTGAAAGTAAATTGAAGGTGTAAACAGTGTTGCAAATATGGACCGGGGTACTATGATCTTCACTAGTGATGTCTCTCTTTCAAAAGACGATAAAATAGCCATGCGAGGTAAACAAATTAAAGCTTGGCAATTGACAAGATTATGTGCGCAAACCAATGCTAATTATGCTTTGCAGAAAGGAAGAGGCTCAAAAGCACGGGCGGTACGCCTAGACAAGTAGAACGAAATCCATTTGCATCTACCTACTAATCATCCACCTTGAGATATCTATCCAGAACATCTCGATGGTATTAAGTTATGAATCTCACCCAAAGTTTAAACTCAAGGCAACAGACAACTGCATTAAAGAACTTTGCGTAAAGTAAACAATCCTTGCACCCGCAAGTACAAGCACCCTTGTGGCAAAAGCACATCCCCTAGACTCATGTTTCTGTCACTCAAACTAGTCATCGGGGGCCATGAACCCACAATCATGCATAACGCTCCCTCTTGGAGTCACTAACTACTACTTGGCCAAAGGAAAATGCAGCAACGGAGAACATGCAAGAATTAATCAAGAACATAAATATAAAAGAAGAGGATCAAATATATAACTCAATCAGAAATCTGAACATAATCTCATAATCCATCGGATCCTAGCAAACTCAACATAGCAACAACAAAAAGATTACATATGTGCCTCGATCATGTAGGGCAGCTCACGAGGTCTAATCCATGAAGAACAAAGAGGGGAGGAGAACATCACATAGCTACTGATCATACACCCATGGTCCAAGGTGGACTACTCACGGTTCATCCGGGAAGCATCCATGGTGGTGGAGAAGCTCCCGGAGGTGGTTCCTCCCTCCGGCAGGGTGCCGGGAAGAGGTCTTCTGGTGCTCCCGATCTTGGAAGCGCGGCGGCGGCAGAACAGAGGACAGATCAAGAAAAAGGGTTCCGTCCCCGAGGGTTTCTCGTCACGGGAAATAAATAGGCGAAAGGTTGCAGCCATAGGTGGGCCAGGGGCTGCAGGCGCCCCCTGGCGCGGACAGGGGTGGGGTCCCGCCCTCTGGCCGCCAGGGGGGCCCCTGGCTCCCCTCTGACCCCTCTCGGGTTCTTCGCGAAGCTCCGGTACGCTGATTTTTCCTATATTTTTCCTGGAATTTTTCTGGTACTTTTAATAAGGGGGAAAATTGAAATAGAAAAATAGCAGAAAACAGGAACTGGCACTGGGGTGCACTGAGTTAATAGGTTAGTCCAAATATGATAAAAAGTGTATGGAAGTTCATCAATATCATAGAAATATCACACAAAAGCGGCATGGAGCAAGCAGAAATTATAGATACGTTTTGGACGTATCAACCCTTGCGTTGATCCTTTGTAAACAACAAGGCCGGAGATATTGACAACCTCTCTGAACTCGTTGGGAGCAAAGTTACTTGTTGTGTGTGCAGGTCCAGGTCAACTAAGCAACCTTGAGTTGTGAACGGAGCCATTGTTTACTTTACCACCTATTTGTCGATCTTGGAGTCCTACTGGTGGAATTAAACCTTGGTATCTTTGGCAAGGGAAATTTGCCGCTACGCTACATCTCAACCTTCCACTTGGGGTAACCAACAAGGGGCGAGAAGCCATCAAAACAAATTTCTGGTGCCGTTGCTAGGGAAGCAAACAAACTATAGCCGTCAACTCTCGCGCCATCAAGCAAATTTTTGGCGCCGTTGCCGGTCACTCCAATCTTCAAGATAGGGGAGTTGCACACTATATTTTATCTTTCCTTTTTAGTCTTGTTAGTTTACTTTCCAGTTTTTACTTTTGCTTTTGTGTCTTTATGAAAAACCCAAAAAATAGTTGCTACCTTTTGTCTTTGTCTTTGTCTTTATCTGCCTACTGATGCTATCTTTACCATGGGTGTGGAACCACCCAAATATGGTAGGATGGACATGTTTTACTTGCATCGTCTCCAGTCTATTTGTGCTCGGGCTAAAAACCCAACCGACTTGATTGAGTGAAAATCATTGGATGAGCATGCTCATTATACGCGACACCGTTTATCAAATACAAACTTATTATTGCTATGCTGAATTTTTATGCCATATTTATGATCTTACTTGCTGCTCTAAAAAATACCGCAAACACCTACCTTTCCAATGTGAGTTTAATGATAATGAGATCCTATCTTCTTATGCTAAAGGTGTTTATGATTACTTTTATGTTGAAAATAATGAAGAGTTTGTTGCTTTTAAGGGTGCTTATGAGATTGCTTCTTTGATTGAAATGTATTATGATACTATTCACAAATCTGAAAACCTTGCAGTTCTTGCTTATTGCTTTGAGAATTATATTTGCAATGATTATATTGAGGATTTTAAAAACAAAATGTTTTCTTCCCAAGAAGAGGATAATGATTTCTATGATGTAGAATCCTATGGTTCCAAGGACTCACTTGATACATCGCTTTCTGAAAATCTTGATACTTGCTTTGTTGATGGCCATAATGCCACTATGAATGCTGCTTACGAAGATGAACTTGCTATAGTTCCTTATGTTAAGCATGAAATAGTTGCTATTTCACCAACACTTAATTGTCCTATTATCCTTTTGAAAACTCCAACTTATATTCCGGAGAATTGTGCTCTCATTAAGGCTCAATGTGATGGGTTGCTGATGATCCTCAACTGTAGGGGATCGATTGTAGCATTTTCGATAAATAAGAGTGTTGAACCCAATGAGGAGTAGAAGGTATTGATAAGTGAATTTGGTAAAGAAATGGTTGCAGACACTGAAAGATAGCTTTTTAGGGGTTTTCGGTATAAGAAACAAGAAGATAAAAGCGAGAAAAGTAAAAGGTACTGAGGAGTAACAAGTGGCCCAATCCTTTTGACCAAAGGATAAGCCTATCAACTGAACTTATAAAGGCTAAAGGTTCTTGAGGACACACTGGAGAGATAGTCACGTGCTTTCGCCATATTCCGTATCGATTATATGTTTTGTGTTGATAAGTGTTCAGTGGGTGGATCTATGCAAGCATCCGCAAATACAAGGTAGAAATTAAGGAAAAGGCCTAAACATAGCAATACAATCAATGATCCATTATTCCCTTGTGCAAAACAGTGCAAACTGAGGTTCAGGTTTCTATCAGTCCGGCAACCCGCCGTAAGCATTCTTTATACACAATGCATTCCCCTAGGTCCTTAATAAGGTGAAGTGTTCAGTGTCCGACTGACAAAACACCACTAGGAAAATAACAACACAACTTAAATATCAAACAACACATATTACTTAAAGATCATATGACTACTAACAACTAGACTTCTCCCATGTCCTCAAGAACTAAAGTAACTACTCACAAGACATAAAGGAGATCATGATCCGCGGTGATAAATATATGATAAACAATCTGGACATAATAATACTTCTCCAACAAAACTCATTAGCATTCACCACAAAGTAGTAATCAACACTGGTAGAGTAGAGAGGATAGATAGTACGGATTACAACACAAGTTGCAATTGTGAGATGAGATAGGATGGTGGTGGAGATGGTTCTAATGTTGGGATGATGTTGATGATGGTCTTGATGATGCCCGTGACGATGGTGATGACGATGGCGATGATCTCTGATATGTCCCAAACGTATCCATAATTTCTGCTTGCTCCATGCATGTTCTGTGTGATATTGCTATGATCTACATACACTTTCATACACTTTTGATAATATTTGGACTAACTTATTAACTCAGTGCACCCCAGTGCCAGTTCCTGTTTTCTACTGTTTTTCTATTTCAGGTTTCCCCCATATTAAAAGTGATCCAAAAATTTTGGAAAAACAGATAAAAAATCAGCGTAGAAGAACCTTCCGGAATCATATGATCAAGGCACATATGTAATTATTTCTGCTGTTACTATGTTGAGTTTGCTGGGATCTGATGGATTATTAGACAATGTTCAGTTTTTGATAGAGTAATATATTTTTTTCTTATCTTTTATATTTTTGTTCCTAAGTAATTCTTGCATGTTCTCCGTTGCTATTTATTGGTTTGGCCAAGTAGTAGGTGGTGACCCCAAGAGGGCATGTTATGCTCGATTGTGGGTTCATGCCCCTGATGACACGCTTGAGTGACAGAAACATGAGTCTAGGGGATCTGTTCTTGCCACAAGGGGGAAAACGACGGTGCTTGTAACCGCGGTTGCAAGAATTGTTTACTTTACGCAAAGTTCTTTTAATGCAGTTGTCTGTTTCTTTGGGTGGGGCTCGCAACTTAATACCAGCGAGATGTTCTGGATAGATATCTCAAGGTGGATGATTAGTAGTAGATGCAGTTGGATTTCGGTCTACTTATTTTGGCGTACCGCCCATGATTTTGAGCCTCTTCCTTTCTTTGTAGCATAGTTAGCATTGCGGTGCGTTTTTAATCATGTCAATTTCCCAGCTTGTATTTGTTTACCTCGTATAGCACTTTTTTCGTCTTTTGGGAGAGAGACATCACTAGTGAACATCACGGGACCCCGGTCCATATTCTCATCATTGTTTACATGCTCATTTATTTTCTGATTTTACTTTCCAGTTGCTATCATTATCATTATCCCTTCTGTTTGATCCTTTTTAAACAACAAGACCAGAGAGATTGACAACCTCTCTGAACTTGGTTGGGAGCAAAGTTATTTTTTTGTGTGTGCAGGTCTAGGCGAAGGAAGTGATTCTTTTCAGATGGCGCATCACTTGCCGAACCACCTACTTGTCTCTTTTGGAGTCTTACGGGAGACACTCTAAACCGTGGCATCTTTGCCAAGGGAAATTTGCTGCTATCCTACATCTCACCTTCCACTTAGGGTAACCAATGAATGACGAAAAGCCATTACCATCTCTCGCGCATCATGAAAATTTTTGGCGCCGTTGCCGGGGACTCCAATCGTCCAGATAGGGGAGCTGCACACTATCTTTTACCTTTGCTTTTCAATCTTGTTAGTTTATATTTCAGTTTGTATCTTTGTGTCCTTTATCGAAAATCACAAAAAAATTGCTTGTACCTGCTGCTACTATGGGTTCCACTAAAAACACCAAGTTGTGTGACTTCACTAGTCACAACAACAATGACTTTATCTGCACTCCTTTTGACACACCTGTCACTTCTGCTACCTCTTATGAAATTAAACCTACCTTGCTAAACCTTGTTATGAGAGATCAATTCTCTGGTGCTGGAGATGATGCTGCTTTACACTTGAATAATTTTGTTGAGCTATGTGATATGAAAAAGTATGAAGAAGTAGAAGGTGATGTTGTTAAGATCAAGATTTTTTCCTTTCTCTCTAAGGGGAGAAGCTAAAATATGGTTCCAATCTTTGCATAGGAATAGGATAGATTCTTGGGATAAGTGCAAAGATGCTTTTATTGGGAAGTACTACGCACCTGCTAAAATTATCCAATTGATAAGTAACATTATGAATTCTAAGCAATTGGATAATGAACACATTGCGCAAGCTTGGGAACGAATGAAATCTCTTGTTAACAAATGCCCTACACATGGTTTGACTACTTGGATGGTTATCCAGACTTTTTTGCAGTCTTGAACTTTAACTCGCGGAACCTGTTAGATTAGGCCACGGGAGGAACCTTTATGTCAACAACACTTGGTGCTGCCACAAAACTCCTAGAAGAGATGATGACCAATTATTCCCAATGGCACACCGAACACGCTCCAACAGGTAGGAAGG
Organism: Bromus sterilis; assembly: GCA_950022295.1. Lineage (NCBI taxonomy): Eukaryota > Viridiplantae > Streptophyta > Magnoliopsida > Poales > Poaceae > Bromus > Bromus sterilis. The sequence continues at coordinate 261,291,313 of OX465596.1, read as the reverse complement.
TAAACTCTGTCGAGGAGATTTCCTCCCTAAATGAAAAAGTTGACTTAATTATGTCTCTACTTACCAAGAAACCCTCTATTGATCCTCATGATGTTCCTTTAAATTCTTTGGTTGCTCAAGAACAAGTAGATGTGAAATTTATTGCTAGAAACAACTTCAACAATAATGCTTATAGGGGTAATTTTGCTAGCAATCCTAGACTGTTTCCATCCAATTATGGGAACAACAACACTTATCCTAGCAACAAGAACCCCACTTCTGAATTAGAAAGCATGCTTAAAGACTTAATCACTACCAAAAAATCCTTCAACGAGAGTGTAGAAGAGAAACTAGCCAAATTAGATAATCTCTCTTTGAAGGTAGATAGCTTAGCCCTTGATGTAGAGATGCTTAAAATTAGAACCTCTCCCCTTGAGGAGAGGAAGGCCACTCCTATTAATGCTATCCAATTGCAAATTAATGAAAATATTAGGATGATGGCTAAACTTAAAGAAAGATGGGCTAGAGAAAAAGAGTAAGAGGATAGAATTAAGAGCCTTCCTACACACCACACTGTTTCTACTATCCAAGTTGTTGAGGATTCACAAAGTTTTAGCACCCAACACACTCCTAGTCCAATTGGACCTATTAATGTTTATTCTACTACCTCAACCATAGAAGAAGAAACTCCTATGAACATAGAAGCTTTCAAACAAGTGAGCCTAGATGACACCACTACCACCTTTCATAGTAGTGACATTGAATTTGATAGTTGCAACCTCTCAGAAGTTATTAGCTTGCTACACAAAATGTCTAGAGACCCCCACACTAGCACACTAAATCTTGCCTTCACGGAGCATATCACTAATGCTCTCATCAAAGCTAGGAGGGAGAAGCTTAGAGTAGAATCCTCCATACCTAGGAAGCTAGATGATGGTTGGGATCCTATGATAAAAATTAAATTGAATAACTTCTCTTGCTATACTTTATGTGATGTTGGAGCTAGTACCTCCGTTATGACCAAAAGAATGTATGAAATGTTTGAATTCGAACCTATTGATACTTGTTCTTATGGATTTTGTCTCGTTGATTCTTCTGTAAAGAAACCTTTGGGGAAGATCGATAATGTTCTTATCATTTTAATGACAATTATGTTCCAGTTTATTTTACTATTATGGATATAGAGTGTGAACCTTTATGTCCAATTATATTGGGACGTCCTTTCCTTTGCACCGTTGGTGCTGTTATTGACATGAAAGAGGGGAATATATAATTTCAATTTCCTCTCAAAAAGGGGATGGAACCCTTCCCTAGAAAAAAGATTAAGTTACCTTTTGAGTCCATCACACGGGCTAGCTATTCTCTGTCTCTTGATAAAACTTGATCTTTTTGATTTATAACTAGCTTAAAGGCGTAAAAGAAAGTGCTTGTTGGGAGACAAGCCAGATGTTTTTCTATCTGTTTTTAGTGGTCTTGATGATTTTTACTACTGTAGCAACATCATTGTATCTTTATTTTCAAGCTTTGTTCCAAGTTTATCCTCCGATTGCAAGAAAGTTCGAAAGTTGTGACATGTTGTCCAGAAAACAGATTTTGTCCTTGGACGAAAAAATAAGCCTAAAATCACCAGATCATCTTTTTGATCTAATTTTTTTAGAAAGCGTGCTGATGACCCTCAACTATAGGGGATCGTTTGTAGCATTTTTGATAAATAAGAGTGTCGAACCCAACGAGGAGCAGAAGGTATTGGCAAGTGACTTTGGTAAAGAAGTAGCTGTAGGAACTGAAAGATAGCTTTTTAGGGGTTTTCGGTATAAGCAACAGAAAGGTAAAAGCGATCAAAGTAAAAGGCACTAAGGAGTAACAAGTGGCCCAATCCTTTTGAGCAAAGGACAGGCCTAGCAACTGAAATTATAAAGGCTAAAGCGTTCTTGAGGACACACGTGAGAAATAGTCATGTGCTTTCGCCATATTCCACATCAGTGCTATGTGATGTGTTGATAAGTGTTGAGTGGGTGGATCTATGATAGTGTACCCTCTAGGCTAAGGTAATTGCACTCTTATGATTAAACACCTTGCAAGCATACACAAATACAAGATAGTAATTAAGGCAAAAGCTTAACCATAGCAATACGATCGTTGAACCATTGTTCCCTTGTGCAAAAGCGTGCGAACTGGGGTTTATGTTTCTGTCACTCCGGCAACCCACCGTAAGAATTATTTATACACAATGCATTCCCTTAGGTCCTTAATAATGCGAAGTGTTGAGTGTTTGACTCACACAACACCACTAGGAAAATAACAACACAACTTAAATATCAAACAACACATATTACTTCAACATCATATGACTACTAGCAACTAGACTTCTCCCATGTCCTCAAGAACTAAAGTAAGTACTCACAAGGCATAAAAGAGACCATGATCAGTGGGGATACATAGATGATAAATAATCTGGACACAATTTTATTTCTCCAACAAAACTAAATAGAATTCATCACACGGTAGTAATCAACACCGGTAGAGTAGAGAGGATAGATAGTACGGATTACAAAACAAGTTGAACTTGTGAGGTGAGATTGGATGAAGATGAAGATGGTGCTGATCTTGGGCATGATGTTGATGATGATCTCGATGATGCCCGTGACGATGGTGATGATGTGGCGACGATCTCCCCTTCCGGGAGGTGTTCTCCCTGGCGGAATCTTCCTGTTGGAGATGTCTTTTCTGATCTGTAGGTTTCCGCCACGGAGCGGCTGGGGAACTCGCGAAACTCTCCCCTATTTATGGGTTTTGGATGATGTGTGATATATAGGCCAGAGGGGGAGCCGGGAGTGGTCCCAGGGGTCCTAGAGCCCTCCCGGCGCGGCCAGGGTAGGGGCCACGCCAGGTGGCCTCCTGGGCACCCTGTGGCCCCCCTCTGGCCCCTCTCCGGTGTGTCTTCGTCATTCTTCTGAAAAACACCCTACGTCAATTTTTTGGTAATTTGGAGGTGTTCTTCTTCAGGAACTCAACGTCCAATTTTTACCGCTGAATCCTGCGTATGCTGTGTAAATTAAGCCAAAACAATATAATAATAACATCATATCATGAAATATATCAATAAATAAGAAAGAATTACTATATAAAATAGTGATGCATTTTGGACGTATCAACTCCCCCAAGCTTAGACCTCTCTTGTCCCCAAGAGAATACTGAGCTCGGTAAACCTGTCCCCAAGTTTAGAGAGCAAAGTGTCGATAAATAGAATACGGACAAGAAGCATCAAGGTTTCTTCATCAAACTCGAGCATCCTCAAAAGCAACCTCAAGTCATATGGTCCTTATTAGAAAGTAATAACAATTATAATCAAAAGTAGGGCTGAGAAAACTCATCAAATTATGGCAAACATATCCTTGGTCAAAGGACAACTAACAACTTTTACTCTTTCTCTTTCTAATTATAATGAAACAATTTGAAGATTTGAAAGAACATGTTATCATTCATGAAGTGCAAATTCTAACACAAAGGAAGATGCTTGCTTGGCATTAGCTTTTGCGAACAACTTACTTATCAAGATATAATCACAACAGTGATGTGGCATGGCAAAACTTAATGCAGCATTATATGAATGAATCATCACCAACATCAAGTGTCTTTTCTCTTTGGGAAAAGAAAGAAGTAGGAAAACTGACTCAACATAAAAGTAACGGAAAGGTCTCTTCAAAGGCAAGCAGGGAAAACTCATGTGCTATCCGTAAATCAAACAGAATGAAAATAAATTTTGGGAGGTGCATAGTTTGTCAATGAATGCTAATAGATAGCTCAATTACTTCTCAAGATGGACAAGTTTCGGGGAACGGCTCCCAAGTGGGGACGATTACATCCCCTTAATCTCCTTTGTTTATCACTGCCAAAGTTTCTGATTTCTCATAGACCAAGCGTGAAGTAGGGTTTGTTTGTTATATTATCTTTCGATCTGGGGGCACTCATGCCAATTCCTCCTTGTATTATCGGTTTGCAGATTATACATGCAATCCCGGGGTAAAACTTGTCCAACTTAAGAAGATCATGAATTACCTACTACTTCCTCATGAGCTAAACAAGAGGCACAAAACAGAAGATTTTGAACATTTAAGGATAACACATAAATTCTATACTTCTAGGAGTGGTAGGGAAATACCACGAATAGGAAGGTATGGTTGACTCAAATGGAAGGTATTTGTTTCCGGGTATGGATGCACAAGCAGAAATCTTCTAGGCAAAGGGTTTGGGTAGCAAAGGCTTTGAGAGAACAGACATTTGATGCTAACTTGGATGCAAGTCATATAAAGCATAAACATTAAGGTAAACATAACACATCAAGTTGTCTTCCTTGTCAACATAACACTTCAAGCATAATAACATAAAGGTTTTGGCTATGTCGCTACTTGGAAAAACATGCATGTTGTCAAGTCGAAAGCTATGTTTGCCAAAATTAAATAAAGTTTTCAAAGCCATACCTGATATAAGGTCAATACTCCCCATAAGAATCATCATATAAGGTCAATTGCATGAAGAGAATACCGAGTGCAGCGAAGAAACCAATAGACTTCTCATTAATATTCCATCATAGACGACTCCATACTCACGGATACAAACTCTCCACAGAAGGAGTGATAGACCTTAATGCAAACAAATATTTCATAAAATAACTTCCCTAGACATGATATGACTCTACTTGACCCTAAAAGACTAAGATAAAGATAAAAGATACCGGGCACTCCCCCAAGCTTGGAACAAGCTGAGGGGATGCCATTACCCAAGGAGATTTCCTCCTCACTCTTCTTGTTGTTGTTTGTTCTGATCCCTGATGACACGGCGAAGGGTTCGGTTTTCTGAATACTAGACTTCCACTTGAACTTTTAGTACACTGAAATATTCACAGAGTTGATTGGTGATGCAGTAAGCCTCGGAGATGGTGGAGATTGTACGTTGATCTTCAAGTGAACTGGGAGGCCCTGAAAGGTTAAGAGAAAGATCATATTGAGGTTGGACAGATCCCACCATGATGGGATTGCTTGGACCTCCTAGTTGTTGGGCAGTGATAATCTTGACTTTCTCTCTCACGGAGCGCTCCATCTCCGCTTGTCTTGCGGAAATTTCTTCTTCTATAGCCCAGTCAAAGTGCTTCCCTCGGTTTAGATCCTTCTAGACTTGCCGTAGACGTCGCCCCAAGAAGTCTTCTCCGCTCGAACCACAAGAAGACATCTCTGGAAATAGATTTTTGTCCTGGCAGAAACAACTCGAAAAGAAAACACACGAAATCGTGAGATAAGGTGCCGGGAGTATCCGGGAAAATATATAGCAAAAATTTCTGCAACAATAGGAAGGTAAGGAGCCAAAGTGGAGTCGGAGACGGGCTCCGGGGTGCCCAGGCGGCCACCCGGCGCGGCCAGGGGGGCGCCTGAGCCCCCTGGATATCCTCTTCGGCTCCAATTAGGCTTTGAATTTTCTATATTTTGCAAAAACTCGTAATCTGGAATTTTATAGCGGTTCGCGCTGTTTCCTTACCATAATACATGAGTAAAGTGTTAGAGAGATGTAATCAATCCATGTATGACACGGTAAGATCAAATATGAAGTTTATCAATTTGCCATTATACTTATTAAAATTATGTGTTAGTGACTACGACTTTTTCACTGAAAAGAGCACCATCAAATCTATTGAAATGACACCATATTAGATATGATAAGGAATATTAAAACCATATTGTCTTATCTTAAAATTTGGGCATATGAGACATATGTTTGACATACTCAAAACCCCAAATCAGATTGGTATTCCTCTATCATTACACCAAAACAAAACTGTTTGTTGTTAAGAACGGTGTGTCTCGAAGAAAATAGTTTCTTGCGGAAAGGTGAGTGGGAGGAAAGTGCAACTTGTCAAGATTGTTGAATCTCAAAATAAGTGCGCAGCTCAACCATACAGGTTAGGCAAAACTCGTACAAACATTCTTGATATGTAAACGAGTTATTATTGTTCGACAATGATAATCCTCTGATATACAAAGAAGCATTGATGGGCCCTGACTCCGGGATTTGGATAAATGCCAAATAATCCGAGATAGTATCCATGAAAGTAAATCAAGTTTTGAACTTGGTAGACCCTCCGAAAGACTAAAAGTCTGAAGAATGATGTTTTCTAGCAAGTTCAAAGGTTGACTATGGCGAACTAATATCGACCGTAGAGATGCTTCAGTCAGTTCGGGTTATACTAGCAATTACTACATATCTCATTTATGGGATAGGATAGAATGATCGTCAAAACAAAGTTCCTACACAGAAATATGACGAAGGACGTATATGTGATATGACATGAACGTTTTGTCGATTCAGAGGATGCTGGAATAGTTGCAACCCTCGGATTTCCAGTAATGGACTGAAGCTAGCATAATGGAGATGTAATTTTCATTGTGATGAAATTGCCAACAGATTTTGTCTTCATCAAGAAAAACGAAGATGCTTGAATATTCAAGAAAGTAAGTGGGAGCTAAATAATATTTCTAAAACCTTATGTAGATGACATATTGTTGATTAGAAATAATATAAATTTCTTGACATGCATAAGGACTTCATTGAAAAATAGTTTCCAGCTGAAGTACTTGGGCTAATATAGCATTACTATTGAGCACATTGATCTATGAAGATAGTAAGTGCCTGGTCATGCTAAAGCCAATATTACATATTGACATGATACTAAAGTAGTTTATTATGAAAACACCAAGAAAGATATTCTTGCCAAGGTCATGGTGCAAAATTGTTTGGTAAAATCGGTGTCCATGAACACAGATAAACAAAACGCATGAATTGAATTTCGCTCACCTATGTGTTTGGATTAATCATGTACACCGTAATATGTAAAACGACCATATATGTCTAGTGCTCCAAAAGGTTGTGAGCAAGATACCAAAGTGATCAAGATGTTGATCATTGTACAAACAGTGAAAAGTTAAACTTATGATAGATAAGATATGTTTCTTGGAAAATGAAGATAATGAAGAGCTCATTGTAATAAGTTACACCAGTTGAATTTTGATGTAAATAGTTACACTAATTCGGTCTTCATACTTACTCCGACTGATTTTCTATTTTAATTGGGATTATGTGTTTCACACATAAGAGTGGTGCACTATGGAGGAACCGTGTCAAGATAGATACTACGACGAATTCTATAATAGAGGCTAAGTATATTGTTGCTTAAAGAAATAACAATTAGGGTATTTTGAATCATGAGTTCATTTATGAACGTGGTATGGTTTCCTAGATGCTTGAAGTTCATGGAACATTGATGAATGATTTCATGACTTATTCTAGGGAACCAAGGTCCTGCCAAATGATTCAAACGTATACAAAGCTAAACTGATAAAATTAGTGAATATATGCAAGATACAAACAGGCCTGAAAGGTCAGATCCGTAGATGAAGTCTATAGCACAAATGAAGCATGCATTACACCTGTATGTCATAGGTGTTACATGCTCAAGCACTGACAATATTATTGAATCTAGTGCAAGTGGGAGACTGTTGGAAATATGCCCTAGAGAAAATAATAAAATGTTATTATATATATATAATATATATATACAGTAACTGTCTATTCTGCTAATATTAGCATAATAACTATTCTACTAACACTTTTGCACTGCCTCGGATGCTAATGAGAACCGCACTGCTGACTCACAAGCACTGCAGCTCGGGTGAAATAGAACCGCATGTAGTATTTTCGCTCTAACTTTGTAAACGTTAATCGGAATTGAGCGTATGATACACCGTTGGATTCTTATGGAAAAAGAGCATCTTCGTATGTTGAACACTTTCCCCGATACTTCACGGATTAAGAGCAGTTTTAAAAACGGTGCGGCGGCCCACTTTCGCAGCGGATGTTTTTCCATGATTTCTCTTAAACCGCTTCTCGGAAAGATGCAAATGATATACTGTTCGAAATATATCGATCAGGCGCTCCATCCATATGTACAACACTTTGTGTAATTCGATACGGATTTGAGAAAAATCTAGCCGCAAAAAAACACGCACACTCTGTTTTTCCCGACGGATCTTGTAGATATTCAAACTTTTTAACCGCTTGTCCGAACGATGCGTATGAAACACCATTGGATTCGTATGCAGTAGGAGAAAAATCCATATGTTGAACACTTTACCAAATTCCTCATGGTTTTGAAGTAATTTGAAAAACAGTGTGGTTGTCGACATTTGGGGCAGCGGGAGTTTTTGCGTAAATTATTTTGATTCGTTTATCCGATTGATGAAATTGATACACCGTTGGATAGATATTATCGATGCGCTCCATTTTCATCTAGAACACACTTTCTAATTCCTTACGGTTCAAAAGATTTGTCGATTCTACTAAAAACGCGGAACTTCATTCTTCGCGGACCCGAAATCGACCAAGTGAACTTCATTCGACGGGCAACCGCACCTCATCCGACGGGCAAGCGCACTGCATTATCGCCATACATAACGCACTTGTTTTTCATGGATCTGGAATCGGCCAAGTGAACTGCATCGGACGGGAAACCGCACCGCATTTGTCGACACAAAGGACTTCACGCTCTAGAAACTTGGATTAGTAGGGTGTTAGCAGAATAAGAATTTTGTTAGTAGAATAAGCTCTTAAGGGGTGTTAGTAGAATATATTGTGAGATTCGGAAGAAAACTCATTTGCATGTGTGGAAATGTAAACACCAAGAGTTCCTGGTTTAGCCTCTAAGACCAGCTCATGTGCTAATTGGTGATTAAGTTTCCTTAATCATGGACAATGTTCTTGTAACAAGGATGTCAGTAGCAATGAGAACATATTGTTAGCATAACAATGATGTTGAACCGACCCCAGTATTGAACTATATACTTAGAGATCACATCGTAACAACATTATAAGTCATATCATGAAATGTTTTCATATACGTAATTCCTTAGACCTTGAGAGTGTCGAGTCCCTTCACACAGGAAGATGTACTTTGGTTCTTAGATGAATCTTCCCATTACTGGCAAGTAGTAAAATAAGTTCTTGGTACATCAGATAGTGTGTAGTAACTTCGATAGCTCAAGACTAGGATTTACTCCTTCACGATGAAGAAATATTAACTTTGAGCCCAGTCGGTATGACGGTATCCATTATAGTCTGGCCAGACGCATTGTGACTTAGTCACAGGGATACCGGAATACGATAACGAGAAAAGGGGACAAATGATCAAAGAGGATAACGAGTGGCTTGTGTTCAAGAAGTTGTTACGGCTAGGTGCAAAACTTCTCTTCTCTGACTTTTTCATATATCGCGAAGCAAAGGAAATGGTACATGACTAAACATAATGGTTCACTCGAAGTTTCTTCGTGTATGTGCGGGAGTCAACATGGATGTCACTGGCTCCGTTGTTAATTATTGACTATTGCCAGAAGGTTTTTGTCCTATGTCCGGAAGATGTTCTAAGTCATGTCCGCATTATACAGAACCTATTGGATCACACACATAACGAGCAGTAGTCTGTTAGAATACTGGAATGATAGAAGGTTTAGTAGAAGCAAAGGAGAATAGTTCATACGGGCACCGGAAGTATTTCTGGGTATTTATGGAATTGTTCGTAGGGGCACCAGAAGTAGTTCTGGGTATTTAAGGATATGTCCAGATCACTCTGGAGTTGTCCTAGTTGGTTGAGGAACATATGAGAACGGTACTAGGGAAGTACTGGATCGACCGTAATAGTTTCTTGTTAATCGGTGGACATCCCGACAACTTATGCGATCATTGCGTAGCTTAAACTGTAACTCAGATGGTCCCGGAAACTATCCAAATGGTTCCGGAATGTCCTGTAAGTGCTCCAGAAGGTTCCGGAATGTCCCGAAACCATCCTGGAAGGTCCTGGAAGCTTATGGAAGGTTCCCGGAGTTTCTGGGCAGTACCACTAACTAACCCCACGCCCCTATCTTGGGGGGCAAGCCACCTAGGCTTCCCCAAGTCGACCTAGGAGGTGGGGGCGCCATAAGGGAGCAATCCTACTCCAAGTAGGATTGCAATCCTCCATGGATTAGGATTCCCCGGTGGGAAGGACTCCCTTTGGGAGTAGGAGCCCCAGGGGGACTCCACACCTACTAGGTCGGCAAGGATAGCCCCCTGGCCAGCTATATAATGAGGGGAAGAGGAAAGGGGTGCAGCACATCAAACCCTAGGCCCCCCTACACAACCCTCCCTCCGCTAAACCCCGTCGCTCCACAATTAGACCCCGGTTTAGACGATGTTCAAGATCGGAATCCGCTAGGATTGTCTCCCTCTAGTTTTCTCGGTGGCAATCTTCTCTGGACGGCGGAGCGCTGCTGGATTGTTGCTACGGGATGTGTGGATACTAATATAGGAGTCGTGCCTTCCACCCTTCGTCGAGGAGCTTATTCGTCGGACTTGTTCGCGGGACTAGATCTCGAGACAGTTCGAGGGATCGATATCCTTGCGGTTGGGAGGTCATTGAAATTCCTAGCTGCGGGAATCTGCACAAACGGTCTTCACCGACTCTACTTCCTCTACATCGGTTGGTGAGCCATGACCTAAAACCTTGTTTGCATTCTTCTTATATGATCTTGGATGATTGCTACGTAGGCCGATTTTTTTTGTTTTCTACTGCTTTTCCCAGCAGGTCCAACATGCTTATTTTCAAAAACTACAAAAATTAGTTGAGAACTCTAGCTACTGAAAGGATCACTAATCTTTGCGGGATTGTAAAAGGGTACCCTCACATATCATGGGTCGAGGATGTGCAAGGATAACCAAACCCCCAAACACTCGTCTTAGGGTACTTAACTCTTTGTGACTCTCCCAACTATATAGAGACTTACTAATAATAAGTGAATGAGTTCCTTTGACTACTGTGAGTATTCGATTGTTGGCACTTCCACCATCCTTTTATTTTGCTAGCCTCTTCGGTACCGTGCATTGCCCTTTATCAACTTAAGAGTTGGTGAAAAACTTCACCGGTGAATTCAAATCCTTGGCATGATACTCTCTGTCATACATAAGCCTCATTATATCTTCCTCAAAACAGCCACCATACCTACCTATCATAGCAGTTCCATAGCCATTCTGAGATACATTGCCATGGAACTTCCATCTTTTCATGACTTGATGATTATTCTTCATTGTCATACATGATTTTGCTTGATCGCAGAGCCACATGATAGTTGAGATTTTCCCTTACACCTTTTTTCTACATGACGTGCTAGTGTCATTGCATATCCTGCTATACTGGCAGAGGCATACCTTGCATACATCATGATATAGTTTCAGTTTCATTATGAGTATCTTATAAAGTCTGTTGATCATGTTTATCTTTGTATATATAGAGTGTTTCCCTTAAAGTGGGGAAAAGATCCCAAAGAGGACGAATGAGAGATTTAATATAAAGAGCCAATGAGGCCACAAAAATACAAAAAAAGAAAAAAAGAGAAAAAATAAAAATAAAAAGAGAGAAAGGGTAAAGTCACAATAAAGAGAAAGGGGCAACACTACTATTCTTCTTTTAAAAACCCGCACTTGTGCTTCAAAGTAGTACTTGTAATTCATAGAGAGGTTTTCATATCATTCATGCATAACTAAGTGGGGATCCCTACACTATAGAACTTGGCTTCTATATTGAATGATGAGCCTCCTCAAAAGAGCTCTCTAGGTCTTCTTGATCAAGCAAGTTGTATGCACCCCCACTGGTTCCATTGGTGAGATTTCACATACTCATATCTCTATGTCAATTAGTTGCTTGCCAATTCCTACTCCTCACATCATGTATATCATTTGGCTTTATCTCGCCTATGATTATCCTCATTTATGTGAGCCTTTTATTACTTTTTGACTTCCTACCCCCATAATTTATTATTTTTGCGAACCTAAGTGTCAACCAATCTTTCTCGCACTCATTCATTGCATGAGTGCTCAGAGTCGAAAGGGAGAGGATCGAGTTGACTTGTACCTGACCGACAGTCTACGGATGAGTCATAATAAGATTCAAAAGAGACCATTTGTGAAATTTAGTACATTCAGTTCTCAACAACTAATAAGGCTTTTTGCCTACACCCATCTCCCATTCTGAACGTAAACACCAATTGGAGACATTCGAGTCACGGACAGCAAGAGCTCTTCCACCTTGATGCTCTTACTTAGTTTCAATGCTAGATATAGACTCTTGATTGTTATTATCTTGACTTGATTTACATCTCTTGCTTTTTTACATTAAAGTTCTACTTATGTTGATGACATGTCACCACAAAAATTATCTTTGTTATCATTTACCTACTCGAGGACGAGAAGGAATTAAGCTTGGGGATGTTAGTACGTCCCAAACGTATCTAAGTTTTTTCTTGTCCCATGCTTCTTTTGATGACATTATTACATGTTTTGATGCACTTTCATACCATTTTCAACCTAGTGCCCAGTGCAAAATTATGTTTGTTTTTGTCCGTGCAATGCAGAAAATAGCTAAACAAATCAAAGTGCTCGGAAAAATCCAGAAAAAACTAGGAATTCTAATTATTCAGAAGACTTCACAATCCCGAAGTCCATCCTGAGGGGGCATGGAAGCAAGCTAGTAGATGTCTGATGGCTTCACGCCACTCGTTGGTTACCCCAAGTAGAAGGTTGAGATGTAGCGTAGAAGCAAATTTTCATTGGCGATGATGCCAAGGTTTGAGTTAGTCGGTTGGACTCCAAGGATCGACAAGTAGGTTGAAATAAAACAATGGTTGCTTACTTGAACTGGACCTGCACACACAACAAATAAATTTTCTTCCCAACGAGTACAGAGAGATTGTCAATGTCTCCGGCCTTGGTGTTTACAAAGGATCAAACGCACAGGATAATGATAGTGGTGCTGATAGCAACTGAAAGTAAAAGAAGGAAGTAAAGTGGAGGTGTAAACAGTGGTGGAAATATGGACCGGGGTGCCATGATGTTCACTAGGGATATCTCTCTAGGTAAACAAATTACAGTTGGGAAATTGACAAAATTATAAACGCACTGTAATGCTAATTATGCTGCAAAGAAAGCTAGAGGCTCAAAAGTATGGGCAGTACGCCAAGACAAGTAGACCAAAATCCATCTGCATCTACTCACTAATCATCCACCTTGAGATATCTATCCAGAACATCTCGCTGGTATTAAGTTGCGAGCGCCACCCAAAGTGTAAACTCAAAGCAACAGACAACTGCATTAATAAACTTTGCGTAAAGTAAACAGTCCTTGCAACCGCGGTTACAAGCACCGTTGTTTTCTCCCTGGTGGCAACAGCACATCCCCTAGTCTCATGTTTCTGTCAATCAAGCTAGACATCGGGGGGCATGAACCCACAATCATGCATAACGCTCCCTCTTGGAGTTACTATCTACTACTTGGCTAAAGCAATAAAAATAATGAAGAACATGCAAGAATTACTCAAGAACAAAATATAAAAGGAGAACCAAATATATAACTCATCACAATCTGAACATAATCTCATAATCCATCGGATCCCAGCAAACACAGCATAGTAACAGTAGGAAAATTACATAGATTCCTTCATCATGTAGGCCAGCTCACAAGGGCCAAGAATTGAAGCACAAGGTTGGAGAGAAGACATCACATAGCTACTGATCATGGACCCCTGGTCCAAGGGGGGTCATGGACCCCTGGTCCAAGGGGGGAATACTCACTGCACATCCGGGAAGCATCCATGGTGGTGGAGAAGCCCCCCGGAGGTCAATCTTCCCTCAGGCAGGGTGCTGGGAAGAGATCTTCTGGTGCTCCAGATCTTGGAAGCGCGGCGGCGGTTGAATAGAGAGCAAAATCGTGATGCGGGGGTATTTCTCAGGGTTTTCAGAGCGAGGGGTAAAAATAGGAGGAAGGGGGCACCAGGGGGTGGCCCCACCTCCTAGGAGCCCTGGTGGCGCGACCAAGGAGGGGGCCGCGCCACCTGGCCACCTGGGTGGGGCCTTGCCCCCCTCCGGCACTTCTTCGGTGATTCTCGAAAATTCTGTCGTGGTTATTGTTTATATGATTTTTCTGGAATTTTCGGAGCTCTGTAAATATGTGTAAAAACCTGCAACTTACAGGCATCAGTAGACAGAAACTGACACTGGTTGCACTAAGTTAGTAGGTTAGTCAAAATATGTTTAAAAGGTATAAAAGTGTAGCAGAACACATAGCAATGTCACCTAATATAGCATGGAACAACAAGAAATTATAGATACCTTTGGGATGTATCAATGTCTTCTCTCCAATCTTGTGCTTAATTTTCTAGACCTTCTGAGTTTCCTTTGTGATAATTCCTATGTTGTTATGTTGTGTTTGTTGGTGACGAGGATTAACCTTGGCAAGTCCCATGGTAAGGTACCCTGGATTTGACCGTATAAGAAGGAGTGGAATGTTGATGATCTCTTCGGCTAATAGGAGACATGGATTTACGCAGGTTTAGGGCCCTCGATCGGTAAAAACCCCACTTCCTACTCGATGTATTATATGGCGGAGGCGATTACGGTGGAGGATCCTGCGAGATTCCTCAGGACATATGTATTGCGCAGAGTATTGGATGACCTAGAAGTCCCCTCTCCCAGCCTTTATATACTAGGCTGGGTCCATCTAGGTTTACATAGAGAATTTCCTATTCTATCTTGTATTGGTCGCCAAGTCTTGGAATCCATGTCAGTTTGGACTCCATTTCGGCGCAGTCGTTGGTGCTTTGGGTGGGCTGATCTTGGGCCTCCCGAAGCTTCTAGTGGGCCATCAGTCTTGACACGCACCAGGTACCCTCACGGCGAGGACTCGTGGGGTATCCCCTCATTAGTAGCCCCCTAGTGCCTGGGGGACTCGAAGAGTCGCACAGCGACTCCAAACTGCATTACGTTCTTAGTTTGTGTCGCCTTTAAGAGTTTCATGATGTATGTATGATGAATTTTTTAAGTGTTGAGAGGTATGTTAAAATAAAGGGCCTGAGGCACTCGACGGATGGAACCTTAGCGAATTGCGCTAGCGGAAAATATCACAGTAGTCGATTAAAGCTCGAGACCCCCGACACATACTTGGTGAGACCGGTGTCAGGTAAGGTCCAGGTCACGGAGGGCTTACCGGATCAATGCCGCTAGTTATACTTCATAATTGACCCAACGCGTCCGTGGGGATTTTCTTCATACACCTGAGCATGGAAACAATGGGCATGAAATAGCTTCTGTGGAAAGTCCTAGCTCGGCCCACAGATCAGTGGGGTCATACCTACGCGTTCGTGGACGCGGCTTCTAGGGTGAATTGTATCGTAGTCCAGGTATCAGTAGGGGTGATGCCATTATAGAATGCATCCACTCGGAAAATGATCGAGTGAACTTTTAGTACGAATAAGTGCCTGGTAAAGGTTCGAGTGATCACTCGACGAGACGGTCGAGTGAATGTCATAGCTTGTTTTCTTGTGTCAACTTGCGAGTCAGTACTCAAGCGCTTGTTTCAGAGGCCAGTGAGCATTCGAACCTTAATGATGTGTTTGATGCTTGATACGCCGAGGCGAGTGAGAAATCGAGCCTTCGTAGAGTGCTTTGGGTTGCTTTTGAACCTTCAGGAGAGTTAGCGTGCTCCCGATGGGAGTTTATTTGATGAAATCAAATCAAAGAAAGAAAATTAATAGTGAAAAAAGGTAGAAGGACTCTGCTGGATGGGAAGTGGTCCACTAATGTTGGTCAATACAACTCTGATCTGCATAAGCATGCGAGCGACACCTCTGTATGGATGGGACGTCACGGAGACTTTGACAGCTGTGAAATGTTGCTTGCTGCGGTCAGAGACGATTGGATATGTCATGCCGCGGTAATTTCGTGAGACATGATGATGGTTCCTCATTTTTCATGCAATATAGGTGTCGTGGTTACTGCACCGGTTAAGATTTCCCATGTCGCGTGGAAGACAGAGGATCATGCTCTGTCGATTCGATACCAATGTGAACGATGGATGGATGGGCTTGTACTGTTGTGTATATAAAGGACCAACGGTAAATTGGGTTTTTATCATGTCGTTGCCTTCTTGCGTTCTTCGCTTCCTCTGTTCTTGCACCCTTGCTCTTGCGCCCTTGCTCTTCTTCCTTCTAGCACACCGCCCTTAGTTCTTCCACCATGTCGAAAGCCTCTAAGAGCTCAAAGGCGTTGAAGGACAACCAGAATGAATGCGGCGAATAAGACCTTTGGCGGCTGGGAGCCGCGTCGTTCAAGGCTGGGGAACTCGCCAAAATTTGCAGAGGGGAGGTCTTGTGGTGCAGGGCACCGCTCGGGTTCATGGGAATGAAGATCTGCCGGTGCCGCAGGGATATGAGCGGGTATGCTTCCGAAGATTTGTTCAGTGCGGCTTTTCTCTTCTTGTCCATCCTTTTGTGTGGGGCTTGTTATTCGTCTATCAGGCGCAGCTTCATGATTTTACCAATAATGGGATCCTACACATAGCGTTCTTTATTACTCTATGTGAATGATTATCCAAGTGAGGAGTAATATTATGAATTTTAAACAATTGGATAATGAACACGTTGCCCAAGCTTGGGAACGCATGAAATCTCTTGTTAAGAATTTCCCTACTCATGGTTTGACTACTTGGATGGCTATCCAAACTTTTTATGCAGGCTTTAACTTTACCTCGCGGAACTTGCTAGATTCTGCCGGGGGAGGAACCTTTATGTCAACAACGCTTGGTGCTGCCACAAAACATCTCGATGAGATGATGACCAACTATTCCCAATGGTACACCGAAAGAGCTCCAACAGGTAGGAAGGTAAACTCTGTCAAGGAGATCTCCTCCCTAAATGAAAAAGTTGACTTGATTATGTCTCTACTTACCAAGAAATTTCCTATTGATCATTATGATGTTCCTTTAAATTCTTTGATTGCTCAAGATCAAGTAGATGCGAACTTTATCTCTAGAAACAACTTCAATAACAATGCTTATAGGAGTAATTTTGGTAGAAATCCTAGACCGTTCTCCTCGAACAACTATGGGAACAACAACACTAATCCTAGCACCAAGAACTCCACTTCTGAATTAGAGAGTATGCTTAAAGACTTCATCACTAACCAAAAAGCCTTCAACAAGGGTGTAGAGGAAAAACTAGACAAATTAGATAATCTCTCGTCGAAGGTAGACAATTTATCCCATGAAGTAGAATTGCTTAAAATTAGAACTTCTCCTCTTGAGGACAGGAAGGTCACTCCTATGAACGTTATCCATGTCAAATTAATGGAAACATTAGGATGATGGCTAAACTTAAAGAGAGATTGGCTATAGAAAAGGAGGAAGAAGATAGAATTAAGAGCCTTCCTACACACCATACCATTGCTACAATCCAAGTTTTGGAGGATATCCAAACTCTTAGCACCCAATGCATCCCTAGTCCCATAGGACCTATTAATGGTGATGCTATGACCTCAACCATAGAAGAAGAAACTCCTATGACTATAGAAGCTACCAAACAAGTGAGCCTAAAGGACACCACTACCACTTTACTTGATAGTAGTGACCTTGATTTTTATAATTGCACCCTTTCCGGAGTTATTCGTTTCCTTCACAAGATTTCTAGAGACCCCCACACTAGCACGCTGAATCTTTCCTTCACGGAGCATATCACTAATGCTCTCATTAAAGCTAGAGAGGAGAAGCTTAGGATAGAAGCGTCCATACCTAGAAATCTAGAACATGGTCGGGATCCTATGATTAAAATTAAGTTGAATAACTTCTCTTGCTATGCTTTATGTGATGTTGGAGCTAGTACCTCCGTTATGCCCAAAAGAATGTATGATATATCTAAATTGAAACCGTTTGATCCTTGTTCTTTTGGTGTTCGTCTTGTTGACTCTTCCGTAAAGAATCCTTTGGGGCAGATAGATGATGTTCTTATCATTGTCAATGACAATTATGTTCCCGTTGATTTTACTATTATGGACATTGAATGTGAACCTTCTTGTCCAATTATTTTGGGACACCCTTTTCTTCGCACCGTTGGTGCTGTCATTGATATGAAAGAAGGGATTATCAAATTGCAATTCCCTCTCAAGAAAGGGATGGAACATTTCCCTAGGAAAAAGATTAAGTTGCATTTTGAGTCTGTCACACGGGCTAGTTCTTTTCTTGAAAATACTTGATCTATTGCATCAAGCCTAGCTAATGGCTTTAAAGAAGCGCTTTCGGAAGGCAGCCCGCAACGAATTTAGCTTTTCCTTTTTGTTTTTCTTCTATTTTTAGTGGTCTTGATGATTGTTAATACTATAGAAACATCATTGTATCTTTACTTTTAAAGCTTTGTACCATTTATAGCCTCATATGACAAGGGAAGTCAAAGTTGTGACATGTTGTCCAGAAAACAGATTCTGTCATAGTGACTGGAAAAATCACAGAAAAATCCCAGTTTATCTTTTTGAGCTGAAATGTTTTCACAGCGTGCTCTATACAATCACGGACCTTTCGTATGTTCTGAGTTTTTTTATTTGAGTTGCAGAAGTATCCCTAAAAAATTATTTCCTACCTGCTGGTCTATTTTTCCCAGATTCTGTCCAGTTTTGCATTTTCTTCATTTTGCAAACCTTAAGCTTCTTTTTCTTTGCAAAAACTTCTTGGCAATCTTGAGAAACAGTAGCTCTTCAAGAATATCCTTATTTCCAGTAGAGAAAATATATTTTATTATGGGTACTAACCTCGCTAATCAGATTATGATGAGTTATGTATGAAGGGAGTTTTCAAGTGTGCGAGGGAAGATGATACAAGAAGATTTAGGAGTGTCAAACGCGCAAGCTTGGGGATGCCCCCATGCATCCCCAAGAATTATTCAAGGATACTATGGCGGCTAAGCTTGGGGATGCCCCCATGCATCCCCTTCTTCATCAACAATTATCAGTTTGTCTCTCGTATCACTATATTTTTATCACTTCATGCGTTATGTGCTATGATTGGAGCGTCTTGCTCCTTATTTCCTTTTTGATTTTTCTTTAGCTTTGATTTCTGTTCATAAAAAGTTAGAACCCTACTTTCATTGTGTGGGAGAGAAACACGCTCCACTTTCAAAATCTAGAACACATCATAGGATTTTTCATGCTTATCTTTGCTTTGTGTGTTCTTTATCCTTTTCATAGCTACTGTCTTGTTTAGCTCTTCATTTTCATGCTTATCTTTGTAAGAGATTTTATTTAGTTTGTTGCTGGAACTCTCTTGAGTTTTCATGTTTACCTTGTTTAGAGAGTTTGCATGTTGCACTGAGTTTTGTGTCTTGACTTGAACTAGGTAATTGAGGTTGCTATTCAATTGTAGTAGTAATAGTTTTTAGGTATGCTTTGAGTAATTTTTGGAATTTTGGTGTCAAGAGCTTTAGCCTATTAGTGATATATGTCGTATTTTGTGAAATCCGTGTTTATTTTCAAAACTTACAAAATTAGTTGAGAACTTTAGCTACTAGATGGATCACTACTCTTTGGAGGGATCGAATATTAGAGTACACTCACGCACCGTGAGTCGAGGATGCGCAAGGATAACCAAACCCCCATACACTCCTCCTCGGGGTACTTGTCTCTTTGTGAACCTCCTTATTAGATTGAGAGTTACCAATAATAAGTGCATGAGTTCTTCAGACTTATGTGAGTATTCGAAAGTTGACACTTCCACCTACCCATATTTTTCTAGCCTCTCCTGTGCCGTGCATTGCTTTCTTCTCACTCCGAGAGTTGGCGTCCACCTTCGCCGGTACATCCAAACCCTTGGCATGATACGCTCTGTCATCATAGACCTCCTTATATCCTTCCTCAAAACAGCCACCATACCTACCTATCAAGGCATTCCATAGCCTTTCCGAGATACATTGCCATGCAACATCCACCTTCTCATGACTTGATGTTCATGTCATACATGCTTTTGCTTGATCGATGAGCCGCTTGCTAGTTGGGCCTTGCCCTAATCATTGCTATATGACGCACTAGTATCATTGCATATCCTGCTACACTGCCAGAGGCATACATTTGCATACTTCATGATAGTTTCATTTTCTTTATGATTTGAGTACCTTGTAAAGTGTGAAACATCTTTTATACTTTTTGTAATATATAGAGTGTTGCCCCTAAAGTGAGGAAAAGATCCCAAAGAGGAAAAAATTAAAAGATCCCAAAGAGGACAAAATCAAAAGATCCCTAAGAGGACAAATGAGAGGAATAGAAAGAGCCATTGAGGCCACCAAAAAATACAAAAAAATAGAAAAAAGAGAAAAAAGAAATAAAAAGAGAGAAGGGGGCACACTACTATTCCTTTTGAGAGATCCAGACTCGTACTCCCTCTTATATATTGTACTCAATAGAGATTATCATTCATGCATATAGCTATGTGGGACCTTCACACTATAGAACTTGGCTTCTATATTCCAATGATGAGCCTCCTCAAATGAGCTCTAGGACTTCTTGAGCAAGCAAGTTGGATACACCCCCACTAGTTCCATTGGAGAGCTTACCTTAGCTCATATGTGCATCCGTTGCATGGCAATCCCTACTCCTCACATCATATCTATCATTTGGCATTCTCTCGCCTATGATTGTTCTCATTGATGTGAGCCTTTCACACCTTTTTGTCTTCCTCCCCCATCATTATTCTCTCTTTGCCATCCTAAGTGTCAACTTTATTGCTTACGCTCATCCATTGCATGAGTGCTCAAAATATCAAAAAGGAGTGGATCATTTGACTTGTACCTGGTTAGTAGTCTGGGGATGAGTCAAGATAAGATTCCAAAGAAGACCAAGTGTGAAACTTTAGTAGATTAAGTTCTCAAAAATAAAAACTATGTTTTAATCTCTCGTATATCCCTATTCCATTTCTTGCACGCAAACACCATTTGGAGACATTGGAGTCACGGACAGCGAGAGCTCTTGCACCTGTATGTTCTTATGTTCCTTGTTTCAATGCTAGTATAGACTCTTGTCTGTTATGACTTGGATTGAATTACATGCCTTGATTGCTTTACATAAAAGTTCTTATATGGTTGGTAACATGTCACCACTGAAATTATGTTTGTTATCATTTACCTACTCGAGGACGAGCAGGAATTAAGCTTGGGGATGTTGATACGTCCAAAACGTATCTATAATTTCTGCTTGCTCCATGCTTCTTTTGTGTGATACTGCTATGATATTGATACACTTTCATACACTTTTGATCATATTTGGACTAACCTATTAACTTAGTGCACCCCAGTGCCAGTTCCTGTTTTCTGATGTTTTTCTATTTCAGGTTTCCCCCATATTAAAAGTGCTCCAAAAATTCGGGAAAATTCAATAAAAAATCAGCGCTTCGGAAGCTTCGGGAATCACCAAGGAGGGGCCAGACGGGACCCACCAGGGCCCAGTCGCCCTCCCGGCGCGGCCTAGGGTGAGGCCGTGCCAAGGGGCCGCCTGGACCCCTGGCTGCCCCCTTCGCCCATATATTCTCCGTGACGCGAAACCCCCGAAGACAGAACCCTTTTTCGCGATCTCTCCTCTGTTTCGCCACCGCCGCGCTTCCAAGATCGGGAGCACCAGGAGCCCTCTTCCCGGCACCCTGCTGGAGGTAAGAACCACCTCCGGGAGCTTCTCCACCACCAT
The DNA here is from genome assembly GCA_950022295.1 of Bromus sterilis. Lineage (NCBI taxonomy): Eukaryota > Viridiplantae > Streptophyta > Magnoliopsida > Poales > Poaceae > Bromus > Bromus sterilis. The sequence continues at coordinate 261,269,720 of OX465596.1, read as the reverse complement.
GGACGCTTCCCGGATGAACCATGAGTACTCCCCCTTGGACCTTGGGTCCATGATTAGTAGCTATGTGATGTTCTCCTCCCCTCTTTGTTCTTCATGGTTTAGACCTCGTGAGCTGCCCTACATGATCGAGGCACATATGTAATTATTCTGTTGTTGCTATGCTGAGTTTGCTGGGATCTAATGGATTATGAGACTATGATCAGATTGTGATTGAGTAATATATTTTATTCTCCTCTTTTATATTTATGTTCTTCAGTAATTCTTACATTTTCTCCGTTGCTGTTTATTGCTTTGGCCAAGTAGTAGGTAGTGACTCTAAGAGGGAGCGTTATGCATGATTGTGGGTTCATTCCCCCCGATGACTAGCTTGAGTGACAGAAACATGAGTCTAGGGGATGTGTTGTTGCCAAGAGGGAGAAAACAACGGTGCTTTTACTTGCGGGTGCAAGGATTGTTTACATTACACAAAGTTCTGTAATGCAGTTGTCTGTTGCTTGGAGTTTGCACTTTGGTTGGGATTCGCAACTTAATACCAGCGAGATGTTCTGGAGAGATATCTCAAGGTGGATGATTAGTAGGTAGATGCAGATGGATTTCGGTCTACTTGTCTTGGCGTACCGCCCATGCTTTTGAGTCTCTTCCTTTCTTTATAGAATAGTTAACATTGGTTTGCGCACATAATCCTGTCAATTGCCCTGCTGTAATTTGTTTACCTCGCATGGCTATTTTATCGTCTTTTGGGAGAGAGACACCACTAGTGAACATCATGGGATCCCGGTCCATATTTCCAATACTGTTTACACCTACTATTTATTTTCTGCTTTATTTAATTTTCCGTTGCTATCACTATCATTATTATCCCGTACGTTTTATCCTTTCTGAACAACAAGCCGGAGGGATTGACAACCTCTCTGAACTCGTTGGGAGCAAAGTTATCTGTTGTGTGTGCAGGTCCACGTCAACCGCCTAATTTATGGCGTCGTTGTCACCTTCCTGTCGTTGTTGGAGTCCTACTGGAGCCAAACCTTGGTATCTTCACCGAGGGAAATGTGCTGATGTCTACATCTCAAACCTTCCACTTTGGGTAACCAACGAGGGGCGAGCAACTCTTGCGACATCAATTTTTCCTGGGGATATGTCCCCACTGGAGGATCTAGAGGCATCTCTTAAACGTGAAGAGATCGAACGCCGAGTACACCATTGAGGGCATCACCATCTCCATCGAGGATAAGGAAACATACTTTGATTTGGAGAAACTATATTCCGTCCAAGGGTGGCGGTAGAAGTGCTTTTATGTGATGGATCAAATTTTCCCTGGCCAACTGTACGGTTTGCCACCGATTAATCCTGTAGCATGGGCGATTAGGCAGTCTTCTTGGAAGTACGAGTTGTCGCCGTTAGAACTGGAGACTATGGAGCCATTGGCACAATCGGTTGCCGAGCTGAAGGAATAGGTTACTGTGATAAAACTCATTGCTATCTTTGTGGAGAGATGCATGCACTGCTTCAATGTCGAGCGCGGCCCATGTGGCAGTATACTGGAGTGGGGGACTCGACGAGATATTAAACGAGGATTTCTCAAGCCTAGAACTTGTGTCCCGAGTGTGGAGGATCACAAATGCTCGAGTGATGCTCTGGAGAGTCCCATGGTTTTGTTTTCCGCTGAGCAGTTGCTTCCACGGGTATAGGACTCTGTATAATTTCATCTCTTTCTCTTCCAAATTCTACGTTTTTGTCTTGATATTATGTTCTCGTTCGTGTGCTGTTGTAGGACCATGTTCCTTTTCTCAAGAATCCCCCGCAGCCTGAGACCGTTGATATGTGAGAGGAAGATGATGATTTTCCGATTCCGCCTGCACCCGTGGTTAGAGAAGGTGCTTGCCAGTCTTCGGGTGGGGGTGATGCTGCCCAACCTACCGGGGAGGATGATGACGGCCGGGTCCCGTTGAGCGAAAGTTCAAGCACCCTAGTTCATCAACATCGGAGGTTATCATGGGATCGTCGCCTCCTGGTGCTGGGGAGAAAATTATGGGTTCTTTTGCTGCTGCTATTCGTCCTCCTCGGGGTGGTCACAAGAGGCTGAAGATGGATATTTCTCTTCGGTCGAATGCTGCTGGTGCCAGGTTAGTTCTTTAGCTTTGTTGTATTTTTGTGCTGCTTTCTTACTTTATGTTGTTTGTCCTTATATGAGTCTTATCAGGGGTGGTGCTGTTGTGACGCCCTCTTGTCTGTTCCGTCGTCCGTTCCTCCAGCGGCTATTCCGGGCGCTACAACCGAGACTACGTCGAGTCCTTCGCTTGCTACTCCTGAACTGAGTCCATATGCAACCAATCCACTGGTGGTTTCTGGGACGGTGACTGCTAAAGCTGTGTTGTCCTTGAGTGGTCTGTCTATGTCAGCTACTCGTTATGCTCAACAGGAGTGAACTCTTAAAAAAGATCTTTCGTTGGAGAACAAGGCGGCTTAGTTTGATCGCATGGCCGAATAGGTATTCTCTTCTGGTCACCGTCGTTTTTCTGTAGTGCTTGTCTCTGCGAATTATCGGGTGCGTGACAGCGCTCCCGATGGGAGTAGCCCTCGAGGCTGCGTGCAATCACTTGGGGTTGGACGCAGGCTTTGATTATTCCGACTGCTAATTCATTTCCCTTCTGTTGTCTTTTTATTATTGTAGCCGATTTTCAAGGTAGTCGACCGTTTTCTGAATAAAGTCGACAGGTACTGGGCTGAGCATGACGAGGTTGGCGCTAAGCTGGGCCGAATTGCTGGTGAGCGTTGCTTTTTTGTATTAGGACTTCTCTTTGATTGACAGATGGTTGATGGGTTTAGTTTCCTTTTCAGCTGGGAAGAAGGCCGCTGAGAAGCGGGTTCCTGAGCTAGAGTGGGAGCTTGCTCTTCTGCATAGAGGCTTGGAGGCGAAAGAGAAATACCTCGAGTCGCAACGCGTTGAGGTTGAGCGCCTTCCTCGTGTGGGAGAGCGGGGAGCAATTGGAGCAGGCCAAAGAGTCTGAAGTTGGGCGTCTTTGTGCTCTCGCGAGTGCTCTTGCAGTTAATTATGTCCTTCTTCCCTTTGTAGATTCTTTTGTGTATGAATTATCTTCGTTTGATGAATTCTCTGAATCAGGTGCCGTTGGAGTTGACACTTCTTCTGCTACGTCTGAGGGGTCGGACGTGCTTCGCGGTGTTGTCAATGTCATGGAGGGTGTTGTGGATGCTACCAAGGCTGCGGTTGGCGAGGCCTCGACCGTGCTCGAGCTCCCGCATGAGGGCGTTTTCCCGGAGAAGGTTGTGCCTCAGGGTCCTGGTCCGCTGGCGGATGCTTTTCACAAGGACGGTGAATTATTGGAAGGCTTCGTCCGTGACAATGTGGTGAGTGTTCTTGAGACTGCGTTAATGGTCTTGTTGGGCCATGGCGTGTCGATTGATTATGACACAATGGTGTCGAATTTTCTTGAGTACACCGATGAGCAATGGCTTCGGTCTTCTGTCTTGGCGCCTCGTCTGCAAAAGATTGTGGAGGATCATGCCCGCGCTTGCGAGGACTGTCGGGGGGGGGGGGTGACCAAGATCATAACCCAGCATGCAGAAGACCCAGGATGACTCATTAGAGAAGGCCCAGAAGAGGACCCAGTTTTGTACCGGGTCACTCCCAGTATGAAGCCCGAAAACCTTAGAAGGAATAGGATTTACCTGGATAAAACAAGGAAACCACTTGTAACTATAATAGGACTCTGGGTCGTGTAGAAGTCATACTTATGTAACCCGAGGGGTCCGGCATCTATATAAGCCGGCACCCCGGGGCACTAAAAGGACAACTCTCAACATAGATCTTCTCAAGGCATAGGTAGCGATTCCGCACCCATATAATCGAGAAGTTGATATCCAATAATAGAAAAGTAGGAGTAGGTCCTTACCTTACGAGGGACCGAAACCTGGGTAAAATCTCGTGTCTCGTGATCTCGCCGACTCTCTCTTTGAATTTACCTTGCACCAAAGGCCTCACGTTAAGTCCTCCAATGAGGACATCTTCCACGACTTTCCCACGACATTTGGCGCCCAATGTGGGGCTTGCGCACGCATGCGTCATAATTTTGGAGGGAGCTCGCCAAGACATGGATGATTTCATCACCGCTCTGGTCACCAGAAGCTGGCACAGAAAGCTCCACCTTAACAACACCACCCGGGCCTCGGAGATTGATTCCATCGAGCCGGCTCATCGGATCCCGGTCGGATCTATCAACCGCTTAGAAGGATCAACCGGATCCAAGACGGAACCAGATCGCGATATTCTCACAGAGATAACAAGTCGGCTCAGAACTGATTCCAAACATATTTTCGTCGGGGTCGTCCATCGATCCCAGAGCCGGCATGATCTGTCGAAATCCTGATTCATGACAACTCGGCAGAAATCTCTGATACCGACTCATGTTCCAGCAAAACAAAGCGTTCTGATACCAAGTCCATCAGCTCAATTATAAAAAACCGTCTCAGGTCTGCGCCAGAGGACTGTGACCCAGATTTTCCCTGCTATCAGACACCGCACTGCTCCATCACAAGTCTCCGTGCCAACTCCAAGAAATTATATAGTAAGAAACTGGCTGTTTCCACTCATCTTTTCATCAGGTTTACTAATGGATCTCCAGTACCAGATCATCCCGTCGAGGCTAAGGAAAAGGAGAACGTTTCACAATTCCCAGAAAAAGTCTCTTTTTCAGACGAAGAAGACGGCAACGGCATTATAATAGCCAGTCCTTCTGAAGAAAACCAACACGTAGGAGTCCAAGAAAATTCTCCTAACATCATTAGATTCCGACACCAAGTTGGAAAAAATTTGGATCGTGTCGCTAACAGGAGCCCAAACCCTCTGGAAATTCCAAAGAGACTCGAAACCGGCTCAGATACCAGAGAAAGTCAGTCCGAATACCACAACCAGCTAATGAAGTACCAATAAAAGGCCACCTAGCTACAAAGAGAAACAACTTGGGAACACAGGAACTCCACAAAAGTGCACAGTCGTTCTTCACGAGAGGATCGGCGAAATGATAAATACGTGAACCTGGACCGTCGGCTTGGACCTATGAACCGCGCACTAAATTGTATGAAGGAAGTAGTCTAAGATTTGCAAGGAATAGTAGACGATGTTATCAGATACGCCACCTCCAATGAAGCCAAGTACGGAAGGATTCAAAATCAAAATCAAAACAAAGGAAAACGCAAGCTTTTTGAGGACCCGGAAGAAAACATCCGAGCCGGCTCCCAGAAGCAAGGAAGTTTCGCGAGGCCAGACAAAAGAACTTGGATACATAATTCTGAAAAAACTCTACAGGAGCCCTGCCCACAGCACTCTAGACCAGGTCGCCCTTCAAATCACTCTTGGGAATAATGCTACCACATGCTTGCGTTCAGGCGACAATGGGGAAAAAACAACGAGCAGGTTACCTACCTGAAGAAAATATGGTCGGCTCCTATGGCTAAAGAACATCAGACCCAAGAGACACCTGGCCTGCCTATTATAGAGCCGGCCCAGGTCACCAAGCACTAAGGAACTGGTAAAAACGGCTGATGTCATTTGGTCTCCTCACCAAAACAGAAACAGCTCCCTACGGTATGAACAAGTTTTTCCTAGTGAAACCTGCCATTTATTCAATAAGCGATAGCTAGCGACCACGCCCTTTGTCTAAAATGGAGATTCATGAAGCCGTGGGATATAGCATAGCTCCCTCTTTATTGTTACTAAATAGATCAGGGATATCAATCCCTAGGAACTTGTTAAAAACATCAATAAAATAAAAAATATCAACTATTACGTACTGACTCCTACTTTCCTGTCATTTTGCATTGCATTACATTCTTGCATTTAATTTATTTGAAACCTGGAAGGCATGATCACCCTTCCCTATTACCAGGCATGTATATAGCTTTATTTAGGGACCCTGGGGGCTTGAAGTTTCCGACTTCAATTCTTCATCTGGGACTCGGCATATACATGAAATGGCCTACTATTGGATTTATCTTTGCCTTTATAGCTGATGCAAACTCGTACTTTGTAAGGACCGATATGCCGTACTGTTCCAGATCTAAATGTTTCCATCTAGATTTGGGGACGAAGCACATATCGATCCCACCGCAACATATGACAATGCCATATGCCCCGGATTTCCAACATGATATCACAACATTACAGCTACATGGATACAACATCTCATACAATCGGCATACAACTGCCTTAAATACATTACATCAGCGGTAGATACATGTCTGAGTACAGACTACAATGAAATGCCTAGCGGAAAAGAAAAAAATACATCGCTCCTATAACCGCACGGGTCCAGGCCCTCCGCCGGGATCCGCCTAACTAGTCGTCGTCGAATCTCCACGTGAAACTTCGATCACCATACCTGTTGTCGATCAAGAACCCTGAAAAGAGTTTGGGGGTAGTATCATGAGTACAGAAGTACTCAGCATCCAACTGTAGTGGTCAACTGACCCAACAAGGACTTCATCACTCGTCATTCTAGGACAACTAGTAGTTCACGGTAAGGATGGGGTAAGTGGTGAGGTTGCTGCTGCACTAGCATTTATGAAGTGGCTAACGATCTAGAGAATAAGATAAGAAGCCAAGCATTCAATGAGGAATCGCCTCCAACAACTCTTGCTATCAGCTACTTACGCAAACATAAGACCTATCCTATCCTTGTCCTTCCCTTTGCCTCCCGACGAAGAAGAAGCAGTCAAGGCACACACACGTTGATTAAGTTATTAAGATTATCTCAATTGTTGTTGTCTATGAACAAGGAGTAGGTCTCAAATCATCCATAACCGTGGACATGGCATCTCAAAAATATTTAACCATACAGGGGTGTACCAACTGCCCATTACAAGGCTCCACACGCACGCCCATCTCTCCTAGTTGCTACCCATCATAGGAAACCATTTTATGATTTAGTTCTGAGAGATCCAAAACGACAGGTCCCTCTATATAACAACGCACAAATTCGGGTGGCCATCGGTGAGTCGACATCCAGCTCAGGAGCCGGCCGCGCTCTCGATCTGGTCTCTACAATCTGTCGCAGGTTTGGATTGCCAGTAAATTCTCACATGAGGCCGGGTCCTCAGCCAGAAAGGTTGGACCAACAAGGAAACCATGTCCCCGCTGGCCCAGGTTGTTTTAAAGAATATCTGCCAGGAGCTACCCGACAGACATATATGCATGGTTTTCAAATGGTAAATCAGCTTGGGCCACTACTAGAAATGTTTGAAGCTAGGTAGGTAAGGAAAGGGGACCCCATAAAATCCCACACGCGGTTAGGCACGCTCAGTCTTGGAACCAATACCCGGAACTCGGATCCTAAGTGACTCGAATGGAACAAAGCGTCGGGGCGAGATAGCCTAGACCTTCCATCCTTCGTCGAATATAGTCAACATTATAATAATCATATCATCCACAACAATATAATAATGTGATAGCCCAAACCAAGAAGTAAAAGGGTAACATCATAGCATACTAAGCAGTAACACCGTAGCATACTAAGCATACTAAACACTGGAAATCAATCAACGAGCAAACATCTATTACTACGAAGAAATAACGATCAAGCAACAACAAGAAGGCAACACAAGACAACGCACCACGGTATTGCATCTATCATCGAGAGCGGTTACTAATAGGTTAAGTGGAGTATTCGTCACACACGACGATACCGCACATTTACGAAGGTTCAAGTTGTTTAGCTACACAAGATGAACAAAGGTTGTTAACATGGCATCTCACTCAAGCATGGCATAGCACACAATCATGGCAGGAGGTGAAGCAAACACTGCAAACAATACAGGCAAACATCACAACAACGGAACAAACAATTTTTTTAATTTGGGCGAAAATCCTGGGCTGTTACATACTTATATGACCTACATGACCCATTTTAGTTCAAACACCAGCCTGCTTTATCAGATGCCTGTTGAGTTTGATTCTATTACAAGGAACACTAGAATAAGTCATGCGATGCTTTCTTACACAGAAGTTTTGACTCACGCGCAATTAAGTGACCAACAGTTATTTTCTAAAAGACAGACAGAAAACCTCCTGGTTAAATGAGTCGGTCAGTATTGATCTTGTACAGTTAAAGAATGTTGAGACAGTCACGCGTATGGTCGGCTTCTATATGAGCTTGTCGTCGATATTTAACAACAGATGCCATGGGGATGGCTAAAGGTGGGGGAACAATGGGCAGACGCCGGCGCTCCGGACGGGTCTAGGTACAAAGAACACGGCGAGGTACCCAGGTTCGGGGCTCTCCATAGAGATAAAACCCCTACTCCTGCCTGTCTGGACTATAGACATATATATGTACACTGGTGCTCCTCGAGCTGTATATCTGCTACTGCTACTTGGCTCATGGCCGAGCTAAACTACTAGCATGGGATGAATGAATGGAGTGAGCTCCTGGCTCCACCCTCTTCCTCACCGTGGGCACCCTTGCCCTTTATATAGTAGTGGCAAGGGGACAAGGGGGTGAGGGAGAGAGGGAACAAGGAGACAAAGGGGGGACAAGAAGTACAAGTGAAGTGACACCATGATGTGATGTAATGTGACATCTAACCACTACACTATTCCTGACATGACTAGAGATGTCACTTAGTTGTCTTGTCTGCTTGTCATCTCGGTTGACCTCTTGGACATCCGAGTGCGCGAACAGTCGGCCGAGTCCGCGGACGGCCGATTGCGGGGCAATCGACCGGCATCCGAGCTGGCACGCAATCGGCATGGAGCAGTCGGCGGGGGCCGAGCCGGAGCGCAGTCGGCGAAGGCGCGCAGTCGGCGTTGCGTCGAATCGGTGACATTGGTATACCCGGGGGTATTTCCTCCGACAGTAGCCTCCGAGCCTTGGAGCAATCAATCGGGAGCTGCCGACATGGCGCACTCAACCGAGATGAGATGTCTTGGAGCAATCAATCGGGAGCTGCCGACAGGGCGCACTCAACCGAGATGAGCTCTCTTGGAGCAATCAATCGGGAGCTGCCGACATGGTGCACTCAACCGAGATGAGCTGTCTTGGAGCAATCAATCGGGAGCTGCCGACATAGCGCACTCAACCGAGATGAGCTCTCTTGGAGCAATCAATCGGGAGTTGCCGACATGGCGCACTCAACCGAGATGAGCTGTTTTGGAGCAATCAATCGGGAGCTGCCGACATGGCGCACTCAACCGAGATAAGCTGTCTTGAAGCAATCAATCAGGAGTTGCCGACATGGCTCACTCAACCGAGATGAGCTCGCAGGCTTGACTTCTTGGCGTAGCCGGGACACCCACTAGGTGAAAGTGTAGCCTCCGGGTGAATCGGAGACTCATCCGGAGGGTCTTCTGTTGATGTAGCAATCGGGGCACTCGGCAGGTTCGTCCTCCGAGCCTCCGAGTGACTCGTCGAGTTATTCGGGCAAGTGATCCCTTGTGGTTGCTCCGAGCTGAAGGAATCTGCGAACAGCCAGCCACCCGACTCTCTCTTCTGAACTTGCTCTGAAAATTGCTGTCTCTTCACTCAGTCGGTGGCCGAGCTGGGGTAATCGGTCGAGCCAGCAACCCAACTACTTTGTTGTTGTTGTTTTTTTTTTACCGCCGATTGCTTCTAGTACTCTTTGTTTCTCTCTCTGAATTTTTGCTTTTCACTATCTCCTAAATTGCAGCCGACGGCCAGGGCATGCGGATACGCAGGCGTCGAGCTTGCAAGCGAAGGAGTGGGCGGGGGCCGACTGCGGGACTTGGGCGCAGTCGGCATGATGGCGTTGGTGTAGACGGAGGAGCAGCAGCTCGGCAACGGGGGAGGACGACACGGGGCGCGGGAATGTACAAAGGAGGCGCACTCGGGGGAGCGGTACGGTCCGAGCTGCACACTCGGAGGAGCAGGGCGGAGGGGCGCACTCGGAGCTACGCAGCTCGGCGGCGAGGGGCCGAATGCGGAGGAAGGCCATGGCGCTGAGGAAACTGCAGCGAGCTCGGCGGCGCAGGTCGGAGGAGGGCGCAGTCGGAGCTCCCGGGCGAAAACAGCGAAGCACCCGCGGAAGCCGGATGGCCACTGGCACACTCGGCCGACAGCGGCAGCAGCCGGGAAACCACAGCGCAATCGGCCCGTAGCTCAGAAGTCCAGCGGCCGGACTGCGGGAGGGCCTCGGATGCGCTCCGCAGCTCGGAGGCTACAGCAACCGGAGGATGACCTCTTTGCACGGGCGTACTACTTGTACGGGCATATTTGGCTAGTGTTTGGGAAATATCCAGGCAATGTACGAAACACACTTGTGCTGCATCTGAGGAAAATGGGTTGCATCTGGCTGGAGGAGCAGCAGGACAGCAACGACGCCGGAGGCGGACGACGACGGGCACTTCCGGCTGCGCCGCCCGCGGTTATAGCAGAGGAGAACCATGGACGTCGTCGGCCAGATGACTCGCAGGCGTGAAGGAGCATCAGCAACATGAGCGGCGCAGAACCACGACGCGACTGGAGCACAGCCACGGGCGCCGCTGGCTGGACGGACCGCGGGCGCTGGGAAGAGGGCCACGGGCACGACTGACTGCGAACTCGCGTGTGGATGCAACGCAGGGCGGCCGCCCGGCCAAAGCATAGGCGTGGCTGCTGACGGGCGCCTCGACACTCGAGGACGGAGATGGTGGTGCAGAAATCCAGCGGATTGAGCTCGCGCCAGCGACGAAAAGGCCGCTGCCTCGGGCGCGGACGGAGAGACGCGGGGGAGCTGGGGAAGCTCGGCGGAGGGTGCGGCTGCACTGCGAAGCTTGAGCCCCCAGGCGGAGCGCCTAGGTGGAAAGGGAGCTGACGAGCACGGCGGAGCCGATGAAGTTGCTGATGAAGAAAAGGCCCCGTCCGAAACGGGACTCCGGTCGCCGTGAGCGCCGCCGAGTGCAGCAAAGCCTCCGTGCGCAGAGGAGGAGCTGCCCGGGCGGAGACGCACGCAGAGGAAGATGCAGATGCAGCAAGAACAACCTCCGGGCACGCAGCCTACTGAACTGAGATTCAGATCCAGAGAAGGTGGTGAAGAAATCGTCGATGAAGAAAGGTCCCGTCCGAAAAGGGACTCCAGTCGCCGCAATTTGCCCCACGGTGGGCGCCAACTGTCGTCGATATTTAACAACAGATGTCATGGGGATGGCTAAAGGTGGGGGAACAATGCGCAGACGCCGGCGCTTCGGACGGGTCTAGGTACAAAGCACACAGCGAGGTACCCAGGTTCGGGGCTCTCCGTAGAGATAAAACCCCTACTCCTGCCTGTCTGGACTATAGACATATATCTGTACACTGGTGCTCCTCGAGCTGTATATCTGTTACTGCTACTTGGCTCATGGCCGAGCTAAACTACTAGCATGGGATGAATGAATGGAGTGAGCTTCTGGCTCCACCCTCTTCCTCACCGTGGGCACCCTTGCCCTTTATATAGTAGTGGCAAGGGGACAAGGGGGTGAGGGAGAGAGGGAACAAGGAGACAAAGGGGGGACAAGAAGTACAAGTGAAGTGACACCATGATGTGATGTAATGTGACATCTAACCACTACACTATTCCTGACATGACTAGAGATGTCACTCAGTTGTCTTGTCTGTTTGTCATCTCGGTTGACCTCTTGGACAGCCGAGTGCGCGAACAGTCGGCCGAGTGCGCGGACGACCGACTGCGGGGCAATCGACCGGCATCCGATCTGACACGCAATCGGCATGGAGCAGTGGGCGGGGGCCGAGCCGGAGCGCAGTCGGCGAAGGTGCGCATTCGGCGTTGCGTCGAATCGGTGACATTGGTATACCCGGGGGTATTTCCTCCGACAGAGCTCTTACATTTCTTGCATACACACACATTTTTTGTTCTTTATTTACTTACTTTTCTCGGCATATGAAAACATATTCTTTCCTCTGCCAGTTTATCGACTTTCATTAACATTCTCAAGTGAACTAAAATTCGGTACAAAGGGGTTACAGGTTGACTCTACCATGACTTGATATGAACATTAATCATACCAACTCATGGGGGCTACACCTCGATTTTAAAATAACAAACATATCGACTTTACTATTAGCTCGGCGTAACACCGACTCAAGGGGGCCACATACTGATTTTCCTGATATCACTTAGTGCCGGATCATGGATGCTAGTACCTACACGAACATATATGACCCAGATGATACCATGACAAGCCGGTATACACCGACTCCCATCCTGAGGACACGGTCACAATTGAGCTCTTTAAGGGAACCACTGGTGTACGATACGTGTTTGACCGACTCCTTGTCAAAACCGGCCTTTATCAAAATACAATTGTTAAAGAAGATGGAAATCAATTTTACATACTCCAGGTCATTAAAAACCGATTTTCAAAATATCATACTACTTACACCTAGGAACACAAATCCTAGCATATCATATCCTATTTCAAGCAGGAAAACATATTTCAAAGACTTCACAAGTAGTGGCCATATGACCGACTTCCATAAAAACAGAAATAAAAATGCTAAAGGGAATTGGCATCCAGGCATTCAAAAGTTAAAAGAAGGTTTAACAACACCGCGAAGGTTCAAGTGTGTATCATGAACAAAGGCAAGGAGCTCATTACTACAACATCCAACACTATGGCATTTCAAAATGTTTTAAGTCAATGACTCCTCAAAGGAAGATAAATGGAGTAGACCCGGTTGCAACAAGTTTCAACTTAAGCTCGTCTTCCTTGTCGGCTATACCTTCAGAGCTACAATCCAGTACTACCTGCAGGTTCTACAAAGTTATCACAGCCTTCATATAATGCAACATCTGAGAGATCTTTGATCGTCAGATCATCTTCTCCCTCACCTGAAACCGGCTCAGTTGAAGTTGTCGATCTGCAGTCTTTGATGGAGGAAGCACAAAAAATTCAATCGGCTCGGGAGGAGTAAGCTTCCACCTCTTGTTGCGCTCGTCGTAACCCGGTTCTATCTCAGACAGGTCAATCTCATCACCAATCTTCGCCCCGAACATGCGTGTCTCTTTGATAATTTTGGCATAGTCATCCTTGGAAAAAGGGGACCCGTCAATGTTTAGCTCAGGAAAGCCGTCTTCTAGTAATTCGGCTTTCATGTCAGGTTGCCAAGATTTGGCAAGTTTTAAACCACGCATCACTCCCAAACGACATGCCAAGCGCTTTGCCACATCCACCCAAGCCAGTACAGTCGAGAATGACTGCATCGTCCAGGCTAGCTTGGGTATGTTGGCCGGCTTGCTCTGAGTTGCGGCAATAACATTCACGGATCCTTCGCATAATTGCTTGATCAGTGTGTATAGTGCAGTAAGTTTCTTGCCAGGCGGCTCCAGGAGAGCCGGATGTTGTTTTCCTGCAACAAAGAACACCAAGTCAGCAAGAAACTACGACTACATGATAACGGTTTAGAATTTACATCGATTAAACCGACTTACCAAAGACTGATATCACGAACTGATGAATGCTCTATTTAAGAACATTCAATCTTTTCTCTATTTCTTGGAACTTGGACAAGCGTCGTCGGGAGTCTGACTCAAATTAGCCTGAACCTCGGCATGATGAGACTTTGCCGCCTCCAGTTCTTTTTCTTTCTTTTCAGCTCATCTTGAAGCCGGCAAATCTCCTTTTCCGCTTGCTGCCGTTTATCAGACTCGGCCTCGAGATTCTCTTCCTATTGATGAGTTGCCTGGCCAGTTTCCAAATCCAAAGCCTACATAAAAATTCCCTGTGTTTAACAACTATATAACCAGGCACTTGGGGGCTGCACTTCGAAACAAAAAGCATAACAAGTTCCGGGCCGCTATAGATATAACAACCCGGTACTTGAGGGCTACATTAATACAGCTACACACGAATAAACATACCTCATAGCGTTGCTTGATGCATACGATCAAGTCACGTTGCTAGCCGAGACAACTCACCGACTCAAAGCATAAATGTTCAAATGAAAAAAAATCAAGAGTCGCCACAAAGGGCTGACTCGTAGATTGTTTCTCCAAATCTTCTCTCTTTGCTATCATTGTGGCAACAGGTTCACCAATACGATCCCCGGTCACAATAACCTTCTCCTCAACCATCGATATCTCAGCTGTTGGAGTCGGAATTGGATCTGGGATATCGGCTTCCTCGTTGGATTGGACAACCGGCTCCTCAGCTTCACCCCTGGGAGAATCAGCCTTGTATATCTTAGATGGGCTTGATTCGGCAAAGGTGGTACCTTTCATCTGTTTCTCTACAGAAACTCTAGGTGTTTTCTCTACAACAACCGGCTCATTCACTGTTGAGGAGCCGGGCATTGTTTTACTCTTAGCTTGAGCCATAAAATGAAGACACAAGCTCGTTAACTTAAGGAAAAAAATGAAATATTGTCTCTATGGTTAAAAGAACTTACCCACGGTTGATGGGAATTTTTTTGGAGAGCCGGACAGATGACTCCCCAGAAGAAGGATCTCCCTCTGTGTTGTCGGCAACAGAGCGCTGTTGTTCAGCAGGATTCAACCCAACTCCGACTTTTTGACAAGTACATCATGGAGAATTGGGAATTCCAGTATGAAGGCGGTCGACAGACTCAGAACTATGAGTCCGCCTATTCCTCTCTTGTCCCTACAACGGTATAGATATAAGATTCATATTTTCCTTAAAGATAATTTGGGAAGTCAGTGAATAATACCTTTTCCTCAGGAAATCGGTTTTCCTCCGCTCTCGGAAAGTCGGTTCTGGCAGGGGGATCTTTTTCCTCCTCCTCCTCATTATCATCTTCCTCCGAGTCCTCCTATATGAATATAGGCAAATAAGAGATAAATCGTCTGACAAGGATAGTTTCAATTGTTACTTACATGACGACTCGGGCTATGGACGCATGTCTCCTCATCAACAATGGAGGTTTCTTGAGTGGGGACCCACCATGGATCATTTGCCTGAAAAGATATGGTGAAAGACAGAGCGTCAATGCAAGATTTGTTTTATACTACCAGAAATATTCGGTGATCAACGTACCTCTGGAGTCAGATTATCAGCGCAGAAGGGGGCAATGCCAACCATTGCAATGTCTCTTTTACTTTCTGCAAGATACTTTTTAGAGGCTGCCACAAGAGCAGCCGACTCTAGTTCTGCGTGTGCATAACGCATGGGGTCCTTTGGACTAGTGTACTCGCACAAAAGACGGTCCCTAAAGCTGAGAGGTTGGATTTTCCAGCCAACCCAATACCGGTTCAGGTCTGTGCCAAGAATTCCATGAGCGAGCAGTGCCTTCATTCGGGCGAACAAAGCTTCGAACTTCTCCCTTTTTTATCGTCTGGATAAGCATTCAGGACCTCATGATAAACGATTCGGCTATCACGGAAGCCGGGAAGAGGACGCTCGCCCTCTGGGACTTTGACAGTGCAATAGAAAAAATACTCCTGCCAAGTTTTCACATGAGTGGATAGCTTCAAGGACAGGAGCATACTTCTCTGTTGCTTCTGGATGGAATTCCTCCACACTCCAGAAGCGGACCTCCGATGTGCTCGGTTTGCTTGTTGAGAACTCGGGAAATAAAGCCAAAGTCGGCTTCCTCTGTAAATATACTTCACATTAGACATGGAAGTGGCAGATATTCAGAATAGAATTGGGATCCAGATCTTCGGGGTGTAAGCTGTATGCGTGTAGAAAGTTCCTATAAAATCTGGAGCCAGGAGGATGGAATCACCGGGTTATGTGATCAGCGAAAACAATCACTTCGACCTCTCGAGGTTGTGGCCGGATCTCCTCCCCAGGGGCACACCATTTAATTTCTGACTGAGGAGGCAAAATCCCAGTCTTCTCCATCTGTTCCAACCTTAGTTGAGTCATCTACGACTTCATCCAGTTGTCTTCTAAATTATTCTTTGAAGCCGGTTTTTCCATAGTTTTTCCCTTTTTGCCTTTGGGGCCTACGTAGGCTGTTTTCTTCCCCATGGTGAAAGAAGAAGACCTGTTTTTACAGATATACTAAGTCAGCTAGAGAAAAAGACGACTAATGCTACAGCACGATCCATTGTCTATAAGTCGGATTTCGAGAGGTTTAAAAGTTCAACACAAACTATTTTTGCATAAAACTGTAAGGCAAATGGATCAACGAAACCTCGAAAATACATGTGAAAAGAGGAGCTTATTCCGATGCTTACGGGAAACAGATATAACAGGTTGAGTGCCTTCGTCATGTGGGGGTGCAGCTGGAGCAACTGGAGCAGGCCAAAGAGTCTGAAGTTGGGCGCCTTCGTGCTCTCTCGACTGCTCTTGCCGGTAATTATGTCCTTCTTACCTTTGTAGCTTCTTTTGTCTATGAATTATCTTCGTTTGATGAATGCTCTGAATCAGGAGACGTTGGAGTTGAGACTTCTGTTGCTATGTCTGAGGGGTCGGACGTCCTTCGCGGTGATGTCAATCTCGTGGAGGGTGTTGTGGATTCTACCAAGGTTGCGGTTGGCGAGGCCTCGGCCGTGCTCGAGCGCCCGCATGAGGGCATGTTCCCGGAGAAGGGTGTACCTCAGCGTCTTGGTCCGCTGGCGGCTGCTTTTGACAAGGACGGCGACTTCTTGGAAGGCTTCGTCCGTGACAATGTGCTGAGTGTTCTTGAGACTGCGTTAATGGTCTTGTTGGGCAATTGCGTGTCGATTGATTATGACACCATGGTGTCGACTGTTCTTGGGTACACCGATGAGCAAGGGCTTCTGACTAGGCGCGTCGTCTTCAAAAGGTTGTAGAGGATCATGCCCGCGCTCGCGAGGAATGCCGGGGGGATGGACCAAGATCATAACCCGGCATGCAGAAGACCCAGGCTAACACATTAGAGAAGGCCCGGAAGAGGACCCGGTTTTGGACCCGGTCACTCCATGTATGAAGCCCGAAGACCTTATAAGGAATAGGAATTACCTTGATAAAACAAGGAAACCACTTGTAAATAGAATAGGATTCTGTGTCGTGTAGAAGTCGGACTTATTTAACCCGAGGGATCAGACATCTTAATAAGCCGGCAACTCGGGGCACTAAAAGGACAACTCTCAACTTAGATCTTCTCGAGGCATAGGTAGAGATTCCGCACCCTTGTAATCGAGAAGTTGATATCCAATAATATAAAAGATGGAGTAGGTCTTTACCTCACGAGGGGCCGAAACCTGGGTAAAATCTCGTGTCTCGTGATCTCGCCGACTCTCTCTTCGAATTCACCTCACAGCAAAGGCCTCACGTTAAGTCCTCCAATGAGGACATCTTCCGTGACTTTCCCACGACAAGGACTTCGAGTAGCTTTTTAGGGAGCTTGTATTTTTCACGTGGTGCATCTGATGAGATGCTATTGTAATGAACACCTTTGCTTGAAGAATGTTTCTAGTTTATTGATTACAAAGCCCTCGGGCGTTTGTTTTGTTGTCTTGACTTTTTGTAACGACCCGATTCACTTAGAATCGGAGTCTCTGTGATCAAGTGCTAGTCCCTGGATCGAACTCGCTATCACACACAGTATAACAGTTGTATATCAAAGTACAAGTGCATCATTATTACATCGTATGATACAGAATTCAAAAAAAATAACAAATTGCATAGCGCAAGGATAGCTTATTCAATATAACTATAGAGGAAACAAAACAAGTAGCGAGGTGTCCCATCAACATCCACAAGAGACATGCTGAGTGTAGACTCGCAACCCTATCATAACGAAGGTTACAGCCCGAACACGGGTCAGTACATCTGATTTGTACGGCAAGTAACACAAGTGATAAAGCAATCCTACAACTAATTTCAAATCAAGAACATGAATAAAGCTTGGTTTGTTGTACATAAAGTTGGAATTCATCTACTTCTACTTACTACTCAACATTTTTATCATCTCAAGTTAATATCAACCCACAAAGGACAACAACTAACTAACCGCCTATGAGAGCCCTCGGGATCATAGGATTTCTAATGGCAGCCATGAGAGCCCTCAGGATCATGATTTCGTGAGTATTGTAGAGCCCTCAGGATACAATTGCACACGTACCTCCTATTCGTGGACATCATAGAGCCCTCAGGATACGATGCCACTACAAACACATTCGTGACTGTTACAGAGCCCTCAGGATGCAACATCACCCTATCGTGAACAGTGTAGAGCCCTCAAGATACATTGCCAGTACCTAGACACAAAGTGAACATTGCAGAGCCCTCAGGGTGCAATGCCATACAAAAAATCGTACGTGAATATTACAGAGCCCTCAGGATGTAATACCACTCTACAGTACCTCAATTGCAAGTTACTATTTTACTAATAATAATGTTGTCGCAACACTTGAATAACACCATAATTTTCCCCCATAATTATCATTGCAAAAGTAAGTATATAATCACATAGAACAAGAAGTACTAAAACACAACAGCGTTGGATATAATGATCAATCAAAACATGTGGCTATCCTACCAGGTTTCAGCATAAGGTAGTAATATTTCACATGCGTCGAAACAAAGGATCAGCATAACCAAAAGTGAGACTTGCCTTGAACGGTGTTGAAGTACTCTAACACTTATTTCTGATCCTTTCTGCACTCCGGACAATCTACACAATCAAACAATGAAGCATTCAATACACCATAACACATAAACAATGCAATAATAAAAGAACCAAATGAACAGCAAGAAAACCAACTAAACAATAGCTAAACAATATCTACACGTCACCACGATCCCAACGCAACTGGAATCGGCGAAAACGGATACAACGTATAAAAGATACGGTCACCGGAAGTTTCAAATTTAAATCTGTACAAATTAAAATTTTAAAACTGAAAACTTTTGAAAACTTAGGTCCACTGGATAGAATTTTTCTTAACGGTCGCAACGCAAAAATAATTAACTAAAACGGAGCTACGGTTTAAAAGATATAGCTAAAACGGTTCTAGGATGAAATCTGTAAAAAATGGCCTAATCGTAATTAAATTAAAAGTTTCTGTCGCAAACAGGTCCTTTTCGCTACAGGACAAAATTGCTAACGTATCGCTGACGTGGCGACGGCACGGAAACCGAGGTTCGCCGGCGGCACGGAAAACGAGGTTCGTCGGGCACGGAACCCGAGATTCGTCGGGCACTGAAACCGAGGTTCGCCGGCGGCGACGCGGAAATCGAGGTTCGCTGGCAACGCGGATCCCGAGGTTCGCCTGTTGCGGCGCGAAAATCGAGGCGCGAACGGTTTAGGGTTTCTGAAAAAAACGAAAAAGAAAAATTTCGAAATCTTATATAGCCCGAAATTTTTTTTTTGAAATCCGTCTCGGGCTCAAAATGCGCCCGCGGCAAGAAAGGGCTACTGGGTCGACTAGGTACATATTTTCTTTTCTTTAAATTTGAAACATCAAACAATATTACAAAAATAAATACACATCAGAAAAATATGAAATAAATTTCTAAATTCTTCAAATAATCTAAAGAAAATTATGCAATGAACATATTTTCCAAAAAAATAAATAAAAATAAATACATTTTTCATTGACCTTATTTAATTATAAAATATTTTAGAAATTCATAAAAATATTAAATGATTATTTAAATAGTTTCCACTCAATTTTTCTGAAGAAGTCATTTTATCTTCTCTCATGTTATTATTATTTTGAATGGAAAATTATTTAAATAACTCCAATTAAATTAAAATAAAATCACATTAAAACATTTCCAACTTTCTTTTATATCGAAGGGTCATATTACCTTCTCTCCTTTTATTTTGTTGGATTTGTTTTAAACAATAAATACCAAAACACCAACAATGAGTTATTCAATTAAAATGCAAAAGTTTCAGATCCCAGTAAAAGTCAAACATATCAAGCAAACAAACATTAATATAATTTACTTAATTGAAATTCCAAAATTTGAGAGATATTGGGATGTTACATTTTTGTTTTCTCTTGCGCTAGGCTTCCATGAGTGCTTATCGTGCGTGAAAAACTTTGAGGGAGGACGCCCATGAGGATGCATATGAGTCGCTTTGCGTTCGCTTCAAAGATGTTGAACCTGAAAATGTTCGACTCATGGGTGTTGTTGCGGTTCCGCGCTCGAAGCGCGAGCAGGTGGAAGCTGCGATGGATGGTTTGGTGAGCTGGATGTTCAAGTTGTCCGATGTAATGGCAGGTGAGTTTTTGGGTACTTTGTTATGTAGTTTTGTTGGTATTTGTTGGATATATGCTCTAGAGGCAAATAAGATATGATTATTCCAATATATCTAAGCAAGTTCATAACCAGTTTCATACCGTGCTAGAACTGCGTCAGTGAAACAATGATGCAGGTGTGGTATAGAAACCCCTAGAGTTCCTAGTTAGCCTCTACATCGATAACTAGTTCATGGTCAACATGATGGTCGTGGTTTCGCAATCATGGACAATTAAGTCTCTTGACTATGAGGTCACCTCACTGTTTAAGTGACGTGATGAATATTACCCAAAGTAAGCATTACAGCATGATCAAATCTTATGAAGGTTCAGTGTTGTAATTATAGAACGTGGTAGACCGTTCCTTTGACCGTGAGTACGTGCATAATTACTATCTTCCCGGATGCTTTGACTTACATCCCACCACCTGACTGAAATATGCGGGTCATAACGGTTGTATCTTAGGTATTCCGTGGAGATATGTTGAGGAGTATTGTTACAAGAACGGGATTTGTCAATCCATATACTGGATAGATACTCTAGGCCCACTCGGTGAGATTCCATCCATAAAGCTGTAGCGTGTGACTAGGTCACGGGGATGAATATCACGGGAACGAGTGAATGAGGATTAGTTCGGAACGAGGTTGAACCAGACATAGGATGTCATTGATCGAATCTCGGAACAATCCAGTATCGCTGACAAAGGGAATGCTATACGGCGTAAGGTCCAATCGGTGTTTGATATCCGGAATGCACAGGGGTCATTATGGGCATCCAGGTCCCGCTGATGATCATTGACCGTAGCCTAATCTTGGTCATGACTGGAGTGTTCTCGGAACGTAGGGTAACACACTTAAGGGCTCGATGAAATCGAAGACCTTTTCGGAACCATCGGAGTAACCAGAGAATAAAGGAAACAATATCGGAGAAGTACCGTGTTGAACCGAAACAAGTTCAGAGTGAACCGGAAGGTGTTCCGGAGCACCGGGAGATGGAATATTATGTTTTAGTTATTAATTAATTGAATTAATAATTAAAATCATTTTATTTCTAATTAATATGTGCAATGGGCCTTAGTGGAGAAAAAGGCCCATTAGGGGAAATAAAAGGGAAAAAGAAAAAAGAAAAGAGGGGGGAGGCGCCATGGGCCCTAGGGCCCATGAGGGGTGCGCCCCCTCCCCCCCCCCTTGGCCGGCCACCTCCCCTTAGCAAAGGGACTTTAGTCCCACATTGCTAAGGGAGAGGGGTTGACTCCCTCCGCTCTGCCTATATATAGATGGGCAGGGTGCACATATTTAATACACAAAAATTCGGGAGAAATTAAATATTATTCCAAATTGAGATCGGTTTTCTCCGGTCTTTTCCCCTCCCTTGTCTCTTTCAAGGTGGGCTCCCTAGTGTGAGCCTGTAGTGGAATTGAGGCTTCTCTGCTAGAATCGGAGGCCATTGTGCTGTCGAAGCTCCGTCCGGAGGTCTGCTTCCGCCACCTTCGCTGGATCAGAGAACGGAGGTCGTCATCGAGTCTCGTACGTGTGCGAGTACTACGAGGTGATGCACGTGTGCCACTACACCCATCCGGGTGCTCAACACAGCCAGGGGGCTGTGAAACTTGATCAGCTACATCAATCACGTTTGCGGGAACGTTTCCCGCGCAACGGACTACACCCCGAGGTATGTTATTTCCGCACTCCTTTCCGTTACGGTAATACGGCTAGCTAGATCTTGGGTTATGGGAACGCTAGTTAGAAAAATTTGTGTTTTCTGCTGCGAACCCCAACAGTGGTGTCATGAGGTAGGTCTATGCTTAGTATTACTGTACGGATAGAACACATCGGGGATGTGGGCGTTGATTGTATGATTGTTACCCTCTCACGTGTACTTGTTCACATCTGCGGCATTGTTTGATGAAGCGGCCCCCGACCGACTTTACGCGTACACTTACGCGAGACTGGTTCCACGCTTGACATACGGCTTGTACCGTATAAAGTGGCTAGGGGGGTGTCTGTCTCTCTACTTTAGCGGATGTGGCATTTGCAACGGAGGGCCCCGTGCGGGGTGTAATAGAGACAATCGTATGGTTGACGTTGTGGTTGACTCGTAGGTTAAAACCTGTTTAACTATGAAAGCCCTAGCAGCCACGTAAAACTTGCAATATACAACTAGACCGTCTAAACCTTGTATTGCTAAGTGGGGGCTATCGTTTGTTTTGTTTGTGATGTAGTGATAGCTTTGCTATGTGTTACTAGTAAGTAGTAATCGTCATCATAAAACAAACTAAAATGGAGACACTGTAGACTTAGTGTTGCCATAGCTCATACATCTTAAAACTTGCTAGTATAGGATACACGACGGTAGCATGTGATAATATGATCCCTTAACAAAGCCAAACACAAGTATTCTACCGAAGTGTGCACCGCCTGGAAGGTTCTCCCATATGGCTTGATGCTCCGTACATACCGGAGTTGTCCTACATATTAAATGGAGTTCGCATGAGGTTGGGTTCGGCAAGCCTGGCATATGCAGATATGGCCTTGCAGAGCAGCATATAACATGGAGGTTAATTTGGCGAGCCTAGCATATGCAGATATGGCCTCGGAATACTAGAGATCGAAAGATCGAGCATGAGTCACAGTACATATAAGATAATGTGATCGCACAAGTTGTTGTCTACCTTTGAAACTGGCCCGTCAGCCGTGTGATATTCGAGTTCGGGCAGTGAATCTGGATCATGTAATCACTAAAACTTCCTAGGGATGAATTTTTTTAGTGCGAGCTCATTTATAATATGATTATATGAACTCATTGTTGTGAACTAGGCTTAATTGTGTTCCTTGCAATTATGTTTGTAGAAAATGAATGCACTAGAGCAACGTGAACTATCTTTCTTCATAGAAGGAGAAAGACTTAGAGAAAATGGGTCAAACTTTGATGACTGGTACTTACGCCTTAGGACGTCGCTCAAGAGAGCAAACATCTTGTTTACAATAGAAGTGCATGTGGAAGAACATCCGGACGATCATGTTGGCGATCAAGGGATACTTGATCATTATACTCGCCGACAGAAATGATCCGTAGTCAGGAATGTCATGATCTTCAGCATGTCAGAGGTTTTGGGCATACAGTTTCAGGACACTGGCTCATATGATATGATGGACACGCTAAAGACAATGTTCGTACGTGAGTTCAGAATTGCCAGATTTGAGTTAGAAAGCAAGTTTCTATCTACAAAGATGGAAGAACGCACAAGCCTTGGTGATCACTTGGACAGGATGCATGAGATGTACCTGACCCTGGTGGAGGGATATGAATATTGGACACTGAACGAAAGCACCACAGAAGAGTTTGCAATAAACACGTTATTGCACTCACTCCCTCCGAGTTATGGTGATTATGTTCATAGCTATGTCGGAAGAGGAGATAATATGAGTCTCCAGAACTGCATGACTGATCTCTTGGCCGCGTACATTGCTCCTATCGAGGATGCAGAAGTCGTGGATGGAGAAGGTATATACTTGATATACTTTATAAATGTGTACTCCCTTATACAACATTTGTAGTAAATGAGTATCCGATACTTATTCTGTTTTATGAAAACAAGACCTGCCGTTGCATGGATGGGAAGAGGTGAAATCAAGGATTGATGGATATCAAGTCAGTTGATGGCCAGCATGGATTCCACCGAGACATCTATCATAGGAGATACTTAGAGTATTAGATAAATCTTATGTAATCATTATAGTATGAACACTTAGTTGTGTGTCTTGCATCTCGCGAGACAAAGTTATTCATGTAATGAGACAAGTCAGTTGTTCCATCTTTATGAATAAAAGTGTGCTTATACTTTGATTACATCTTGATTTATGATATGATAGAAAGCATTTATAATACTGCTATTATTGTCAAGAAATATTCAATGTTTAATGATAAAGTTGTCTTGATTATAACAAGTCAAAGATTTTATTTCATGAAGTGACTTCATAACTGATGAATGCATTAAATGTATGATCTGTTAACTTGTGAGTTCATTATCGAATGAAAATCATAACCTGATTGTATGAGATGGATTAGATACACGATCTATGAACCTCTGCAATAAATATAACCATGACAAGGTTCTAGCAAGTAGAACTTGTGCCAATCATTATACATAAATGATGTATTAAAATGGGCACGTGAGTTATCATTAAAGACTTCATATGATTAATTGAAAGTTGTATTCAATTGAGATCATAAAACTGAGATTCAGGAATCACAGTGAGAAGTGAGAATACAAGGATACATATCACTACGCTACGATCCGAAGTGATAAGTATTGATATTGACATAATGGGAGACTTGTGGAAGTTGTACCACAAACTACGATGGAAGTTGAAAGTGCAAGACTACTTAAACCATTCGTAGTCATACTAAACCATAGTATGGTCTAAACGTTCTTTACCCAAGCACTATAGTTATTGTCGAATAAGGTTGTTTAATTCATTAAGTGAAAACACCCACTTCATGAATAGGAAACCATCCTGAATCTAAACGAGACATGATAGCTCCATAACCGATGGTGTTATAAGGTTTCTTAAAAGAAAGAATTTCTTTGTAATAAAACTACAAGCAATTGAAATTACATATTCTCCCCGAATAGAAAAATTGTGTGTTGCTTGATTGGTAATGCGAGAAGAAGTCTCTCGACACGGATCCAATGGGAGATAATGCAAACTTTGACCGGGGTATTGGACCTTGCCTTCAGAATATCAGAGTATTTCAACGGAAGCATGTTCCGCTGTAATGACGCTATATAAGGAAGGATATGCCAAAGATGATTGATCTTGGTATATGAGTTGAAGCCATTGTTGAATTTAGAAGGTTGTCATGAATACGTTTTGTACAGAACAATAATCATGAGTCTTCTTAATAAAACAATAGGGAATAACATTGCTTGAAACACAATGAAACGATGGTAGCCTAAAACACGAGGAGAAATGAAATAATATTGAGTTACATATAGGATGGCTCACGTCCCGTGAAATAAATCGGTTATTTCAAATTCTCAACAAACTGGAGAGTTATTGAGAATAATGTAATGGGCATAAGGCATTATTTGGCTATGACCAAAATTCAATGGTGATTGACTACGGAAACGTAGGAATGCTTTAATCAATAAAATATTTCATTTACACTACGATGGACCATAGCCTGAAATTGCATCTCATTCAAATTTGGGATTTGAAAGAGAATAGCAATGGGCGTGACGAAGGTTACTTCGTTAAACGGATGGACTATAGTACCTCAAGACAGGAACCCTCAACCTTGATTTGATCAAGTGATTTTGTGATGACCAAAATATTGAGTGGACCTGCAGTTTCATGAAACTGAGTGGGAGCTTTGAAGACTTCCTGGAAACTTGGAATGCAGAGGGCATTTTCTGAGTGGGAGTTTTGGAAGCATTGTCATTATGTGAGACATAGTGAACAATAAAATGACTTGATGAGAGCTGAACCACAAATATATGAGTATATGATGGATATATTTGAGTGGGAGCATGATCATTGTCTCAAACATATATGCATTGATATGTGTGAAGAATGATCTCATATGTATATATATGGATATGCATTGATTGTGTATATAGAGAGTCGTCTTATATACATATGTGCATTATGATATATATATAAAGCATAAGGCAAATAAAATACAACATTGCAAGAATCTTCTTTTATGTGAAATACCAACACATTACACGTTGAAATCTATATGAGTAGATTAAGATACGGATAATGAAACGAAGTGAAGGTTGGAATAATCTTCTAAGACAAGAAACAGATTCTTGTGGCTAGAAATTACATAATGGATGAAATCCAAATATCACAAGCAATGTCTTGATGGAATAATAGAGATGCACCATGTACTGGACATGTGATCTTATATGTTCCTGACATATGATTCTACCATATAACATGCATTGTGAATCCAACAACAGAATGACTCAAAAGTTCTTGGAAGAAGAACAGATTCCAATGTGCTTTAGGAGTAAAACACAGAATCTGAATAAAGTCCATGCATTCAGTATATGAGGAATACTGAGGACTATTCTCTAAAATATAGAAAGGATAACAGACTTGAATTTAATGCAAGATTACAATTGCAAGCCATATTATGGGTCTATATGGAATTAGAGACATCACCAAAGACATGAAAGAAATGTGAGCAAAATTCACGGTACTACAAACATAATACTACTTAAGAAAGTGGACGTATGGATAAAAGTTTAGCGTTAGAAGTATTGGACTTCTGTTTGAGTGTATTTCCCAGTATATATGACTATGGATGAGTCTTCTGAAGACTGAACCAAGAGATCATTGGAGGATACTGTGAAATAATAGTCTCACTCTCCCGCGAAACTTATATCCAACCATTATATGATAACGAGTGGTATGTCAAAAGATTTTTTGACCTATACCAGTTGCAAAGGAATCATACGAATCTGAATTGGTGCAGTTCGTTGACGAACCCTTTTCCATGAGCATGCATGATCAATGAACACTGATGTGATAAGACGATTATGATCGGAAAAATGTGGCTAGATTATTAGCACTCTAGTGCAAGTGGGAGACTGTTGGATATATGCTCTAGAGGCAAATAATATATGATTATTCCAATATATCTAAGCAAGTTCATAACCAGTTTCATACAGTGCTAGAACTGCGTCAGTGAAACAATGATGCAGGTGTGGTATAGAAACCCCCAGAGTTCCTAGTTAGCCTCTACATCGATAACTAGTTCATGGTTAACATGATGGTCGTGGTTTCGCGATCATGGACAATTAAGTCTCTTGACTATGAGGTCACCTCACTGTTTAAGTGACGTGATGAAAATTACCCAAAGTAAGCATTACAACATGATCAAATCTTATGAAGGTTCAGTGTTGTAATTACAAAACGTGGTAGACCGTTCCTTTGACCGTGAGTACGTGCATAATTACTATCTTCCCGGATGCTTTGACTTACATCCCACCACCTGACTGAAATATGCGGGTCATAACGGTCGTATCTTTGGTATTCCGTGGAGATATGTTGAGGAGTATTGTTACAAGAGCGGGATTTGTCAATCCATATAATGGATAGATACTCTGGGCCCACTCGGTGAGATTCCATCCATAAAGCTGCAGCGTGTGACTAGGTCACGGGGATGAATATCACGGGAACGAGTGAATGAGGATTAGTTCGGAACGAGGTTGAACCAGACATAGGATGTCATTGATCGAATCTCGGAACAATCCAGTATCGCTGACAAAGGGAATGCTATACGGCGTAAGGTCCAATCGGTATTTGATATCCGGAATGCACAGGGGTCATTATGGGCATCCAGATCCCGCTAATGATCATTGACCGTAGCCTCATCTCGGTCATGACTAGAGTGTTCTCGGACCGTAGGGTTACACACTTAAGGGCTCGATGAAATCGAAGACCTTTTCGGAACCATCGGAGTAACCAGAGAATAAAGGAAACAATATCGGAGAAGTACCGTGTTGAACCGAAACAAGTTCGGAGTGAACCGGAAGGTGTTCCGGAGCACCGGGAGATGGAATATTATGTTTTAGTTATTAATTAATTGAATTAATAATTAAAATCATTTTATTTCTAATTAATATGTGCAATGGGCCTTAGTAGAGAAAAAGGCCCATTAGGGGAAATAAAAGGGAAAAAGAAAAAAAGAAAAGAGGGGGGAGGCGCCATGGGCCCTAGGGCCCATGAGGGGTGCGCCCCGTCCCCCCCCCCTTGGCCGGCCACCTCCCCTTAGCAAAGGGACTTTAGTCCCACATTTCTAAGGGAGAGGGGTTGACTCCCTCCCCTCTGCCTATATATAGATGGGCAGGGTGCACATATTTAATACACAGAAATTCGTGAGAAATTAAATATTACTCTGAATTGAGATCGGTTTTCTCCGGTATTCTCCCCTCCCTTGTCTCTTTCACGGTGGGCTCCCTAGTGTGAGCCAGTAGTGGAATTGAGGCTTCTCTGCTAGAATCGGAGGCCGTCGTGCTGCCGAAGCTCCGTCCGGAGGTCTGCTTCCGCCACCTTCGCTGGATCGGAGAACGGAGGTCGTCATCGAGTCTCGTACGTGTGCGAGTACTACGAGGTGCTGCACGTGTGGCACTACACCCATCCGGGTGATCAACACAGCCAGGGGGTTGTGAAACTTGATCGGCTACATCAACCACGTTTGCGGGAACGTTTCCCGCGCAACGGACTACACCCCGAGGTATGTTATTTCCGCACTCCTTTCCGTTACGGTAATACGGCTAGCTAGATCTTGGTTTATGGGAATGCTATTTAGAAAAATTTGTGTTTTATGCTGCGAACCCCAACAGTATTGTCCTTCCTTGGCTAAACTCATTGCTTCTGACTGTCCTTGGAGCTGTAGGTGTCCGGCAAGACTCGTCTGGAGTCCGAGGTGGTGCAAGTTTAATTATCTCGTTTGGAGGATCCCGCTGTTCAGGAGAATAACCCTTTATGGGAAAACAGGGACAAGGCTCGCGTCTTTGCTGCCCTTCGCGAGAGTGTGAACAAGGTTCCCAAGGCCGTTGAGTAATGCCGTAAGCTGCTTCATAAAGTTTTCAACGAGATGTTCCCTCTGGATCCGGCTCCACGGATACTCGAGGAGCATTTTAATATATTTGTGTCGCCCTTTGGAGGTTCAGCGCAAGGTGAAGTTGCAGATTCAGGCGGGCGCTCATTGTGCTCTGGCGCTGGTTCGCTTGCATTGGCGTGGAGTGGATCTTATGCAGGCGGCACAAGGTCCTCCTCGCGGACGGGATGAACCGATGCCCGAACATTATGATGTTGCGACTGCTCCTTCCGTACTTATAGTGGAGAAGCTGTTGGAGGACACTGATGTGCTCGCTATATTGTGAAGGAGAAGCCCGATGTGTAGAAACTTGTTTGTTTTTGTATATAATATAACACAGAGTGTAGCTAGTATCTTGTGAATATACGGTGCATCCCCCTAGTGTTGGTCGTGGATTATTTTTGCACAATACTCCGGGTCTTTGGTGGCGTCTGATGTTGATGGCTTCTGTTGCTCCAGTCTTTTTCTCTGGAGTTCATGCTATAGTTTCTTTGCTCACAAACCATTTGGGTGCGACCGAGCCCCCGAGTGATTTTCTGGCATTGTGATGAGTGATCTTTCCAGTTTGTTTTGTTTTTATGATTACGAGCGTAGTTAACACCTCAGGAAGGTTTTGTTGCGCGAGCCACCGAGTGCTAAGTTGGATTTTTTGTGTCGCGGGTGCCAGAAAAACGCCTCATAGGTGTCGTAGTGGTGCGGGCTCCGATTGCCAAGTGATGTCATTGTGGAGAAACGAGTGCAAAAAAACACCTCAGAGGTGGCTTAGTTGCGCGATCCCCCGAGTGCTAGGTGAGGTCATTGTCGAGTCTCGAGTGCGAAAAAAAGCCTCGGAGGTTTCTTACTTGCGCGAGGCCCCGAGTATCAGGTGAGTTGCAAGGTACTATGAAAAATCTATCCACTTTATTGATTTTTTTCCTTGAAGTACTTACACTAATGGCTGAGTGGCCTTATTTTGATCAATGGCTTAATAGCCCTAGGAATTAAAAGGTACGGCTAAGATAGAGAATAGAAAAATCATGAGGCGCTAATTTCTATGGTATTGTTGCTGCTCTGGTGGTTCTGCAATTTCTTCAAGGATTTGTGTAGTGCTGTTCCTTGGAGGTCGCCAGTTCTGCTGCTGCGAGGCCTTGGTGTGCTCCAAAAGTTTCGGAGATCTTGTGGAATTCCCTGTCGCAACGATCTGACCTAATGAAGCTTCCGCTGATGGTGATGACTTCTCTTGGTCCAGGCATCTTGAGCTTCAGGTATGCGTAGTGGGGACCGGCCATAAATCGTGCGAAAGCTGGCCGACCTAGGATTGTGTGGTACTGTGACCTCTAGTTGACTACTTCAAAGTCCAGGGTCTCCTTTCAGAAGTTTCTTTCGTTTTCCAAACACGACCTCAAGGCTAATTTTTTCGAGAAGGTAGACTGCTTTCCCTGGTACTATGCCATGGAAGGTGGTGCATGATGTCTTGAGTACGGAGGTTGGGATGAATATATCCTCGATGGTTTTGGTGAATAAGATGTTGATTCCACTGCCTCCATCCATGAACATGTCATAATTTCCAATTCGCCCCTCGAGCACTAGTGCGGCGTGTCCTGGTCGAGGGATGGCTGTCGGGTGATGTTCTCGAGAGAATGTTATGTCAATCTCCGATCCACGGAGGACTCAGGTATTGCGTGGTATGAGGTTGCTTCTAGGTAGACTTGTCGAGAAACCTGCTTCTGTTGCCTGTTTGAGGGGCGTCCTTCTTGGATCATGCAAATCCGCCTGTGTGCGATTGGGTATGTGTCCTTGTCTTCGGCTGCTCCGTGTCCTTGCTGCACAACGGAGACCTGCCTTGGTGGCGGTACGTCGTGTGCGATTTTCCCGGGGAGTATGTTTGCGAGTGCTTGGGGTGCTGGTGGAGCGTTCCGGTCATATTCTTCAGAGAGTTCATTGAAACGCCTGCTGTTTCTCAATGTATTCCCTGATCGGAATTATCCTTTCCCGTCTTTGTATCCGTGGAACTTCCGGGGTCCATCGAGCTGTTCTTTCACCTAGTAGGGTGCTCGGGTGTCGTCACGCGGTTATCGAGGTCGCCACTCGCGCTTTTGGTTGTGTGGTTTGACATCTCGGCTCTCTCTTCTAGGTGGTCTGTTATCATCGCGGCGCCTGCCTTCTCTATCGTTTGGGAAGCCGACCGCGACCATCTCGACTCCTCTATCATTGTAGAAATTTCGTCTAGGTATTTTCCTTCTTTAGTGGAAACATCTGTCGCCGCCGTAGTAGTCGTAGTCATGGTCATCTCGGGTGGATGAGATATCAGTTTCGTTGTGTATGGAGTCTTCTCCATCGGTCTAGCAGTTGGCCTGTTCCAATAGCGGCACGAGGGTGCGGAATTTGAGTTTCCCTAGCTATTCTTTGAAGGTTATACTCTAGATCCCTCGTCTGAATGCATCGATACCGCTTTCATCTGATATGTCTTCTACAGATTTTTTTAGTATAGTCCACCATTGTATGTAGCTTCGTCGCGACTCCCAAGAGCCTTCCTTGCAGACTCTCAGTTCTTTGAGCGAGGCGGGCCATTTGTATTTTTACTTGAATTTTTCGATGAAGGAGGAGCGGAATTTCCTCCGTGAGCTGATGGACCGTGTTGCAAGTTCTTTAACCAGTGCCTTGCTAATCCGGTGAGCATAAGTTTTACGTACTGCATGGTTGTGGTGTTGTTGCCTCTCTCGAATTTTACTGCTGTTAGATAATTGTCGAGCCAGCCTTCTGGTTCTTTGAGTCTGTCGTACTTGTGAGTTGCTGAGTTTAGCTTGAAACCTTCGAGCATTCAGGTTTTGCGTATTTCTCGTGTGAAACATAGTGCCCCGCAAGGTCCAAAGTCTCTGTCTGATTCTGAGACATCTGAATACTCTTCTTGAGTTGCACCTCTGCGACGTCCTCGGTTGATTTTTCTTTGTGTGATATTCGCGACAGTCGCGTCGTCGGTCACCATGTTTTCGATCCTTGTCGCGGTCAGCTCGGCCACAATTTTTATCACGTCCATCTTGGCCGTGGCCGCGACGGTAATCACCTTCGTGTTCATCGTCATCAGGCGAGCTTGGGTCTCCCCCTAGTGATGGTCCGCGAGTCGTTAGCCTTGCGGGATCTTTCTTGGGTGCGGACAAGGCGAGTGCTTCACTTAAAACTTTAAGTGCTCTAGATGTGTTGCAGTGTGCTTCTTCTTTCTCACCAGTCTACGCGGAGTGAAGATATGTTTTTGCGGCGACCAGTCCTTTGGCTGGAGTGAGTTGTTCCTCTTTGTCATAGTCGTCTTCTTCGAGTTGGAATGTGTCATTCAAATTTCTGGTAACTTCGTCTTTATATTTTTGCGTCAGGCCGTTGAGTCTAGACTTGCGCTGAAAGAGTGATTTGAAACCGAAGGATTCTTCCGATTGCGCCTGTCGCCTAGCACTTGACTCACGACAATTCGTCGACGTTCCTCAAGCTCATGTGACAATCGTCTATTTTATTCAGCGATGTCTCTTGAGATTCTGTTGTATGCCATGAGCTCGTCGCGTGGAGCATCATGGGGTAACAATTTGGCATTGATAACTGTGGTTTGTACTCTGTCCATGGCTTCTCTAGATAGGGTGATTGTTTCATTGGAAGTTTTCTTTTTAGTCAGTGCGGCTGGCACCCTAGGTGCAACTGGTTCGGTGGGTGGCCTGTTGCACCCTAGTTGATCACTCACAGGATTGTTGTTGCCTGCATTGTTGTATCTTTCCGGGGTACTCGTGGGGATGTTGTCTCCTATTCCCTGCTGAGTTGTGCCTATGGGTGCTCCAGGGTTGGTTTCTCTTGGCGGCGCACTCGAGGAATTGCTTCCTTGTAACATCCCAAAATTTTCCAAATTTTGGAATGTTAATAAATAATATAATATTGATTGAATTGTTTTGATTTTGGGGTAAATGAAAAACTTTTCCCTTGAGTTTTTGTTTAAACCTTTACAAACCATTTAATAAAATTGGATAATCATTTATCCAATAATGAAAATTTTGGTTGTGAACTTTATTCAAAATTTCAAAGAATTTTTCTTTCTTTTGCCCTTTTGAAATTTGGTACGAACCACAATTAAATATTTTCGAGTGAGAATAAAATGACTTTCTTAAATTTATTGTGGTCCCATACTCATTCTCGAATTCTTATTTTGGAGTTTATTGGATATTGACGTTTAAGAGATATTTAAATACTTCCAATAATTTAATAAACAAAATGAGAGGAAATAATATGACTTCTCCAAAAACAGTATTGATTTTTTTTAATAATGTCGTTAATGAGTTTTTTTATAAAAATCTATTTCTAAAATGTATTCTGAGAGGGAAATATAGTTTTCCTAGACTCTCTATGTTTTATTTGGCCTATAAAATTTTATTAGAGAGTGTTTAACCCAGATAATAAAAATAGGATTCCTAAGTCAATTGGACTGAGGTCATCTATCTAATTTTTTCCCTCTATCTCTCTTTCCTTTTTCTTTATCTTGGGACAAATTTCGACTAAGGCCCATAGCCCGAGCGAGCTGTCTTCTTCCTCTCGTTCGTTCATGTGTACGTGAACACAGAAGCAAATGGACATGGCAACTGAAGCTCTTCCTCTTTTCCTCCCATCTACTCTTTTGACCGATTCACTTCAGAACCTACACAAAAATTGTGGACAAGTTCATGAGGAATCCATTCATGGAAACAAACACGCGTTTTAATGCTTTTAATTGTCCATAATTTTCTCCATGAATGCCATTAAATTCATTTCCAAAACCTCGCTTTTAATGCCCATTATTTCTCCATAAATGCCATTAAATCTATTTCCAAAACCTCTCTTTTAATGCCCATTATTTCTTCATGAATGCCATTAACTCCATTCCAAAACCTCACCCACTCTACTTCTATGGACCTCCCATGACCCTATAAATACCGCCCCTAGGACCCCTTTGATCCACACATCCCCACGCATAAAGTCCCTCTCCAAAGCCCTCTCCTTCGTGCGCAATTTCTCGTCGGAGTAAATATGCATCCACACTTCCGGTGAAGATTTTTGTCGCCATGAAAGGTACCTAGTCCATATTTCTTCATCTAGTTTCTTCCCCTTGCCGATGCGCACCGTTGTGACATATTTTTCCTCTCGATTGCAAGGCCGGAGCACGCCGTCCGTGTCATTGTGCTCTTTATGCGTTCTTATCTACTCCGGTGGAACTTCTTCGCTATCCGAGGGCGAACCTGGAGTTATAACCTTGTCCATCGAGTCGCACAAATCATCCTCTATCCCGTTCGGCTGTTTATTGACGCCCGCGACCTTTTTCCAAAATTCCGGCGAGATCTTCGGTGAGCCTTTCTCCCCTCTTTGTTCATCATTTTATTTTGTAAAAATCGAATGGGTACGGACCTATCAGAACTTGCCATTTTGCATCCTTTTTATTAATCCCGTAATTCATTTTAGCAAAAATAGTCAAACTTCAGAAATTCATATCTTCTATCCCGTAAGTCGGATTTCGACAAATTTCATACCCACGGATTCCCTGGAACATGTATTTTATTTTGATCCAGTAATATTTCACTTTTGGTAATTCTAAATTTAACTCAAATTTATTATGTGAATTTGAGTATATTTATTATTCCTCTCATTCTATAATTTATTTAGAAATCTTTCCTTGACCAACTTTGATCCTAAGTGTCATACCTTTATGTTAGGACACTTGTCACATTCTTTTCATCATGTTGATACCCTATTGTTGACATTTCTCGCATTCTTTCCATTATATAAGAACCTTATTTGACCTCAAGCCTTTGTTTCAACTTTCATTTAGTTGTATCTCTTTTTTATATAAATTTGGCTACAAAAATTCAATCTTCTCAACAAGATCATCACGATTTCTATCGGATCTTTTTGAATCCAATCCAAGAATCGATTTCCTATTCAAATATTCATATGGACAAACCAACTGAGTTTGACATACTCTCCATCCAATTGATTTTATAATCAACCTCCAACATATCCAATTGATTTTACAATCCTCGGATATATGATTGCCATCATATTTCCATCCAATCCAACTTGATCCTATCTCAACCTATCCATGCCATAGTAATTAGTTTATTAATAGTAATAACTAAATATTTATGTTGTAATTGTATCTTATTTGGATCTTCACTTTGGGTTGAGTTGTGTGTTGAAGTGTTTCTTTTTTACCGTTAGATATATTGTAACGAGATGGAGAGATGACTACGAGTAGAATATTTCATCGTCAGGATCCAGGCAAGTTACTCTTTTGATCATGCTCCAGTATTACCTATATTTTTTTATGCATTGTAGTCCAACTTAAATATTATGCATTGATAGGATTATATATTATGCTATGCTATTACACCCAGTAGTTCATTGAGGTAGGTTTGAACCTTATATCATTGTCGCCACCGTGTAGAATTATACTGCTTTGCTAAGTAGACGTGGATTGGGAAGTGATCCATTACGAGGTATGAGTGACTAAGTAGTAAACAGGACCAAGATAATCTTAATGAACCACCTGGGTGGAATGGTTGGGGGCACCCTGGAGGAACCAGTGGATTTGCCTGAGTGACCTGGAGATGGCCAGTAATCACTGCGGAATGCCACCCAGGCTTAAAGGGATCAATCATATTTTTCATAACTAGAAGCTTACGTGTGCAGCCACAAGCTATTATGGGCTCTGGCTTGGTTGATTAGTTGTAGTGACTCTTACTAGGTGGTGCTACGAACGTAGTTATGAGTAGGTGGGATGGGCACCGCCAGAGTGAGGGAAACTCTTCTAAAAGACCATGTCTCGACCTTCCGGTTCTCATACAACATGTAGTGTGACGAACTAAAAAGGAGGTGGTCGAGTCTTGTGGGGAAAAGTGCACAAACCTCTGCAGAGTGTACAAACTGATCATGATTAGCCATGTCCCCGGTTACGGAAAACTTTGAGCATCTAGAAGTGGGAATGTTGACGGATCTCATCATATTTAATTAATCAATCGGGTTTAATCAACTTTGGGAATAGATTGACTTGGAGAAACCAATTCAATCATATTATGAGCTTTGTAGTACTGTTATGATAATCTTTGAGTAGGACAAAATCAGCTTTATGCAAAGTGAAACTCTTAGAGCTTTTCCACCAGCCAAAATTGCATGTAGAAGATAGGTCTGTTATATATTTTTTTGGGAGTAACTTGCCGTACATTCAAAGTACTGACCCATTTTGGGCTGTAACCTTCGGTGTTGCAGGATTGTATACGACGAGTAAGTGATGCGATGTAGGGTTACGATGTCTACACTCAACTTTGCCGTTGGTGTTGATGGGACTCCACTTATGTATTGTTTATTTCCGCGGTGTATTCTAGCCCAAAGGCTATAAGGTAATAAATACCATGTATGTACGTTACTTTTTGACATGTGATTCATGGTATTTCATCGAGTACTGTGTGTGCTAGCATACTGATCCAGGGATAGCACAGAAGCACAGTAGACTTGGTTCCTTTTGGGACAGGGTCGTTACAAGATGGTATCAGAGCACATGTTGACTGTAGGTCGTGGCCCTAGAAACTGGAAAGCCATTAGGAAGTATACTCTCTAAAAATATTATTTAAAAAAAATCCATTACTACTCATCTTTTCTAAGTTTTACCAAACACTCCCTCTTATCCCAAACAAGTTAGACTATACCCATGCCACTTTGACCACTGAGAAGAATTGTGTTACGTCTCTTCGGGAAGGACACGATATTGGACAACTCAATACCATTTCGGAGAATAGATGTTTTCAACATGAATTAGAAGTATGGAAGTATGGAAGACTCGAAGAATTTGAAGACTCTAAAGATCCCAAGATTATTCAAGACCCATAGAAGACCCGGGTACATCCAAGACTAAGATGCTTGTGAAGAAGTTAAGGAATATATTACACAATACCAATAGTATCCAAGCCCACCATGAGAGTTGTGAAATGAACGAAAGAGTGCGAGTAGAGTGCCCGACCATGCGAGCTCATGTGGAGGAAGGTACCATAGGAATTGTTTGATTGACTTTATGAGTGATATTTGGAGTTTTCTCGGAGTTCTCGCTATTGATTTAATGATTGGTGTCATTTGAACTGTTAAATTTAAATTTGTATTTTTGGGATACGTATTTCGTAGGATTTATTATTAATTGAACCTTGAGAGTTGCGAGCAACGGATGATGTATCAGAAGACCATCACATCGACGAAACTTCTTGTATCGAAGACTTTCAAGAACCGAAGAGAATGAAGACTTCCTGACGAAAACGTAGTAAACGAGTCTATTATGTATGTTAGTTGTTTGATAATTGTTGTGTAGGTATCCATCTCCTCTTCTCTCTAAAATTCTATCTCATATCTGACCAACCTTAAAACCCATAGATGGACATTAATATTTTGATGAGACCAGTGACCCAGTCAAAGTAGAAGAGTGGATTCAAAATATAGAATGGACAAGAATCTCCCATTTGCAAGGAGAACACAATTGTTGAGGACGGAAGTTCCCTATTATATGGATGCAAGTTTTGAGCACAAACAATGTAGGATCATCGCCACCCAAAAATGTTTATTAGTTTTGCAGGTGAAGACCTCTTTAAGAGGAGTGAGAAAGACTTAGTGTTAGAATACGTGATTCATCTATCTACATATGAAGTAATGATTTGAGTACGGGATGGATTGACCCCCATACCGAAGACTCTTATTATATACTTTGGTATGTTAGATTGGTAAATTAGAGAGACAAAAAAATGTAGTAGAGTGTCGATGCGACAAGCCTAAACCATAGAATGGTAAGACGCATTACCCTTTGTAGATAGGAATCGTGCCTAACGTAGGTTGTACGGTGAGTAAGAAACATGAAGATTTTCAAGAAGCTTCATTTGGAAGTTATTTTGACCACCATGAGTGTCTCGATAGTTAGTTTTGGAACCTATGTATTTTATAGAAAGACTTGTTCCTTGGGGAGATGCAGATTCTTATCTGTGGATGCTTGATGAAGAACCATCATGGTATGAAGAATTTTGGAGACCCCATAAGCTTTCTTCTAAGGGTGGTAGTTCCCTAACACCCTGGTGCGGTAAATGATGCGAACCACACCCTGGTTAAGGTTCAGAACTGGTGCCTAAAGCTACGAGCCCGGGATATGATTTAAGTAACGGAAGCATATGTAATTGTACCGGTGGAACACAACCCTCAAAACGAGAAGTGAAGGATAAACCGCAAGCCTCGTGTTATGCCAAGACCATGGGGAAGTAACCCAAAAATCCTCGAGCCTAACTCATTTCTTTCTAGCCTTTGCAAATCTCGAGGACGAGATTTCTTTTAAGGGTGGTAGTTTGTAACATCCCAAAATTTTCCAAATTTTGGAATGTTAATAAATAATATAATATTGATTGAATTGTTTTGATTTTGGGGTAAATGAAAAACTTTTCCCTTGATTTTTTGTTTAAACCTTTACAAACCATTTAATAAAATTGGATAATCATTTATCCAATAATGAAAATTTTGGTTGTGAACTTTATTCAAAATTTCACAGAATTTTTCTTTCTTTTGCCCTTTTGAAATTTGGTACGAACCACAATTAAATATTTTCGAGTGAGAATAAAATGACTTTCTTAAATTTATTGTGGTCCCATACTCATTCTCGAATTCTTATTTTGGAGTTTATTGGATATTGACGTTTAAGAGATATTTAAATACTTCCAATAATTTAATAAACAAAATGAGAGGAGATAATATGACTTCTCCAAAAACAGTATTGATTTTTTTTTAATAATGTCGTTAATGAGTTTTTTATAAAAATCTATTTCTAAAATGTATTCTGAGAGGGAAATATAGTTTTCCTAGACTCTCTATGTTTTATTTGGCCTATAAAATTTTATTAGAGAGTGTTTAACCCAGATAATAAAAATAGGATTCCTAAGTCAATTGGACTGAGGTCATCTATCTAATTTTTTTCCCTCTATCTCTCTTTCCTTTTTCTTTATCTTGGGACAAATTTCGACTAAGGCCCATAGCCCGAGCGAGCTGTCTTCTTCCTCTCGTTCGTTCATGTGTACGTGAACACAGAAGCAAATGGACATGGCAACTGAAGCTCTTCCTCTTTTCCTCCCATCTACTCTTTTGACCGATTCACTTCAGAACCTACACAAAAATTGTGGACAAGTTCATGAGGAATCCATTCATCGAAACAAACACGCGTTTTAATGATTTTAATTGTCCATAATTTTCTCCATGAATGCCATTAAATTCATTTTCCAAAACCTCGCTTTTAATGCCCATTATTTCTCCATAAATGCCATTAAATCTATTTCCAAAACCTCTCTTTTAATGCCCATTATTTCTTCATGAATGCCATTAACTCCATTCCAAAACCTCACCCACTCTACTTCTATGAACCTCCCATGACCCTATAAATACCGCCCCTAGGACCCCTTTGAACCACACATCCCCACGCATAAAGTCCCTCTCCAAAGCCCTCTCCTTCGTGCGCAATTTCTCGTCGGAGTAAAGATGCATCCACACTTCCGGTGAAGATTTTTGTCGCCATGAAAGGTACCTAGTCCATATTTCTTCATCTAGTTTCTTCCCCTTGCCGATGCGCACCGTTGTGACATATTTTTCCTCTCGATTGCAAGGCCGGAGCACGCCGTCCGTGTCATTGTGCTCTTTATGCGTTCTTATCTACTCCGGTGGAACTTCTTCGCTATCCGAGGGCGAACCTGGAGTTATAACCTTGTCCATCGAGTCGCACAAATCATCCTCTATCCCGTTCGGCTGTTTATTGACGCCCGCGACCTTTTTCCAAAATTCCGACGAGATCTCCGGTGAGCCTTTCTCCCCTCTTTGTTCATCATTTTATTTTGTAAAAATCGAATGGGTACGGACCTATCAGAACTTGCCATTTTGCATCCTTTTTATTAATCCCGTAATTCATTTTAGCAAAAATAGTCAAACTTCAGAAATTCATATCTTCTATCCCGTAAGTCAGATTTCGACAAATTTCATATCCACGGATTCCCTGGAACATGTATTTTATTTTGATCCAGTAATATTTCACTTTTGGTAATTCGAAATTTAACTCAATTTTATTATGTGAATTTGAGTATATTTATTATTCCTCTCATTCTATAATTTATTTAGAAATCTTTCCTTGACCAAATTTGATCCTAAGTGTCATACCTTTATGTTAGGACACTTGTCACATTCTTTTCATCATGTTGATACCCTATTGTTGACATTTCTCGCATTCTTTCCATTATATAAGAACCTTATTTGACCTCAAGCCTTTGTTTCAACTTTCATTTAGTTATATCTCTTTTTTATATAAATTTGGCTACAAAAATTCAATCTTCTCAACAAGATCATCACGATTTCTATCGGATCTTTTTGAATCCAATCCAAGAATCGATTTCCTATTCAAATATTCATATGGAAAAACCAACTGAGTTTGACATACTCTCCATCCAATTGATTTTATAATCAACCTCCAACATATCCAATTGATTTTACAATCCTCGGATATATGATTGCCATCATATTTCCATCCAATCCAACTTGATCCTATCTCAACCTATCCATGCCATAGTAATTAGTTTATTAATAGTAATAACTAAATATTTATGTTGTAATTGTATCTTATTTGGATCTTCACTTTGGGTTGAGTTGTGTGTTGAAGTGTTTCTCTTTTACCGTTAGATATATTGTAACGAGATGGAGAGATGACTACGAGTAGAATATTTCATCGTCAGGATCCAGGCAAGTTACTCTTTTGATCATGCTCCAGTATTACCTATATTTTTTTATGCATTGTAGTCCAACTTAAATATTATGCATTGATAGGATTATATATTATGCTATGCTATTACACCCAGTAGTTCATTGAGGTAGGTTTGAACCTTATATCATTGTCGCCAACGTGTAGAATTATACTGCTTTGCTAAGTAGACGTGGATTGGGAAGTGATCCATTACGAGGTATGAGTGACTAAGTAGTAAACAGGACCAAGATAATCTTAATGAACCACCTGGGTGGAATGGTTGGGGGCACCCTGGAGGAACCAGTGGATTTGCCTGAGTGACCTGGAGATGGCCAGTAATCACTGCGGAATGCCACCCAGGCTTAAAGGGATCAATCATATTTTTCATAACTAGAAGCTTACGTGTGCAGCCACAAGCTATTATGGGCTCTGGCTTGGTTGATTAGTTGTAGTGACTCTTACTAGGTGGTGCTACGAACGTAGTTATGAGTAGGTGGGATGGGCACCGCCAGAGTGAGGGAAGCTCTTCTAAAAGACCATGTCTCGACCTTCCGGTTCTCATACAACATGTAGTGTGATGAACTAAAAAGGAGGTGGTCGAGTCTTGTGGGGAAAAGTGCACAAACCTCTGCAGAGTGTACAAACTGATCATGATTAGCCGTGTCCCCGGTTACGGACAACTTTGAGCATCTAGAAGTGGGAATGTTGACGGATCTCATCATATTTAATTAATCAATCGGGTTTAATCAACTTTGGGAATAGATTGACTTGGAGAAACCAATTCAATCATATTATGAGCTTTGTAGTACTGTTATGATAATCTTTGAGTAGGACAAAATCAGCTTTATGCAAACTGAAACTCTTAGAGCTTTTCCACCAGCCAAAATTGCATGTAGAAGATAGGTCTGTTATATATTTTTTTGGGATTAACTTGCCGTACATTCAAAGTACTGACCCATTTTGGGCTGTAACCTTCGGTGTTGCAGGATTGTATACGACGAGTAAGTGATGCGATGTAGGGTTACGATGTCTACACTCAACTTTGCCGTTGGTGTTGATGGGACTCCACTTATGTATTGTTTATTTCCGCGGTGTATTCTAGCCCAAAGGCTATAAGGTAATAAATACCATGTTTGTACGTTACTTTTTGACATGTGATTCATGGTATTTCATCGAGTACTGTGTGTGCTAGCATACTGATCCAGGGATAGCACAGAAGCACAGTAGACTTGGTTCCTTTTGGGACAGGGTCGTTACAAGATGGTATCAGAGCACATGTTGACTGTAGGTCGTGGCCCTAGAAACTGGAAAGCCATTAGGAAGTATACTCTCTAAAAATATTATTTAAAAAAAATCCATTACTACTCATCTTTTCTAAGTTTTACCAAACACTCCCTCTTATCCCAAACAAGTTAGACTATACCCATGCCACTTTGACCACTGAGAAGAATTGTGTTACGTCTCTTCGGGAAGGACACGATATTGGACAACTCAATACCATTTCGGAGAATAGATGTTTTCAACATGAATTAGAAGTATGGAAGTATGGAAGACTCGAAGAATTTGAAGACTCTAAAGATCCCAAGATTATTCAAGACCCATAGAAGACCCGGGTACATCCAAGACTAAGATGCTTGTGAAGAAGTTAAGGAATATATTACACAATACCAATAGTATCCAAGCCCACCATGAGAGTTGTGAAATGAACGAAAGAGTGCGAGTAGAGTGCCCGACCATGCGAGCTCATGTGGAGGAAGGTACCATAGGAATTGTTTGATTGACTTTATGAGTGATATTTGGAGTTTTCTCGGAGTTCTCGCTATTGATTTAATGATTGGTGTCATTTGAACTGTTAAATTTAAATTTGTATTTTTGGGATACGTATTTCGTAGGATTTATTATTAATTGAACCTTGAGAGTTGCGAGCAACGGATGATGTATCAGAAGACCATCACATCGACGAAACTTCTTGTATCGAAGAATTTCAAGAACCGAAGAGAATGAAGACTTCCTGACGAAAACGTAGTAAACGAGTCTATTATGTATGTTAGTTGTTTGATAATTGTTGTGTAGGTATCCATCTCCTCTTCTCTCTAAAATTCTATCTCATATCTGACCAACCTTAAAACCCATAGATGGACATTAATATTTTGATGAGACCAGTGACCCAGTCAAAGTAGAAGAGTGGATTCAAAATATAGAATGGACAAGAATCTCCCATTTGCAAGGAGAACACAATTGTTGAGGACGGAAGTTCCCTATTATATGGGTGCAAGTTTTGAGCACAAACAATGTAGGATCATCGCCACCCAAAAATGTTTATTAGTTTTGCAGGTGAAGACCTCTTTAAGAGGAGTGAGAAAGACTTAGTGTTAGAATACGTGATTCATCTATCTACATATGAAGTAATGATTTGAGTACGGGATGGATTGACCCCCATACCGAAGACTCTTATTATATACTTTGGTATGTTAGATTGGTAAATTAGAGAGACAAAAAAATGTAGTAGAGTGTCGATGCGACAAGCCTAAACCATAGAATGGTAAGACGCATTACCCTTTGTAGATAGGAATCGTGCCTAACGTAGGTTGTACGGTGAGTAAGAAACATGAAGATTTTCAAGAAGCTTCATTTGGAAGTTATTTTGACCACCATGAGTGTCTCGATAGTTAGTTTTGGAACCTAT
The DNA here is from genome assembly GCA_950022295.1 of Bromus sterilis. Classification (NCBI taxonomy): domain Eukaryota; kingdom Viridiplantae; phylum Streptophyta; class Magnoliopsida; order Poales; family Poaceae; genus Bromus; species Bromus sterilis. The sequence goes on along the minus strand of OX465596.1, from coordinate 261,226,521 downwards.
GTATATTATAGAAAGACTTGTTCCTTGGGGAGATGCAGATTCTTATCTGTGGATGCTTGATGAAGAACCATCATGGTATGAAGAATTTTGGAGACCCCATAAGCTTTCTTCTAAGGGTGGTAGTTCCCTAACACCCTGGTGCGGTAAATGATGCGAACCACACCCTGGTTAAGGTTCAGAACTGGTGCCTAAAGCTACGAGCCCGGGATATGATTTAAGTAACAGAAGCATAAGTAATTGTACCGGTGGAACACAACCCTCAAAACGAGAAGTGAAGGATAAACCGCAAGCCTCGTGTTATGCCAAGACCATGGGGAAGTAACCCAAAAATCCTCGAGCCTAACTCATTTCTTTCTAGCCTTTGCAAATCTCGAGGACGAGATTTCTTTTAAGGGTGGTAGTTTGTAACATCCCAAAATTTTCCAAATTTTGGAATGTTAATAAATAATATAATATTGATTGAATTGTTTTGATTTTGGGGTAAATGAAAAACTTTTCCCTTGAGTTTTTGTTTAAACCTTTACAAACCATTTAATAAAATTGGATAATCATTTATCCAATAATGAAAATTTTGGTTGTGAACTTTATTCAAAATTTCAAAGAATTTTTCTTTCTTTTGCCCTTTTGAAATTTGGTACGAACCACAATTAAATATTTTCGAGTGAGAATAAAATGACTTTATTAAATTTATTGTGGTCCCATACTCATTCTCGAATTCTTATTTTGGAATATATTGGATATTGACATTTAAGAGATATTTAAATACTTCCAATAATTTAATAAACAAAATGAAAGGAGATAATATGACTTCTCCAAAAACAGTATTGATTTTTTTTTTAATAATGTCGTGAATGAGTTTTTTTATAAAAATCTATTTCTAAAATGTATTCTGAGAGGGAAATATAGTTTTCCTAGACTCTCTATGTTTTATTTGGCCTATAAAATTTTATTAGAGAGTGTTTAACCCAGATAATAAAAATAGGATTCCTAAGTCAATTGGACTGAGGTCATCTATCTAATTTTTTCCCTCTATCTCTCTTTCCTTTTTCTTTATCTTGGGACAAATTTCGACTAAGGCCCATAGCCCGAGCGAGCTGTCTTCTTCCTCTCGTTCGTTCATGTGTACGTGAACACAGAAGCAAATGGACATGGCAACTGAAGCTCTTCCTCTTTTCCTCCCATCTACTCTTTTGACCGATTCACTTCAGAACCTACACAAAAATTGTGGACAAGTTCATGAGGAATCCATTCATGGAAACAAACACGCGTTTTAATGCTTTTAATTGTCCATAATTTTCTCCATGAATGCCATTAAATTCATTTCCAAAACCTCGCTTTTAATGCCCATTATTTCTCCATAAATGCCATTAAATCTATTTCCAAAACCTCTCTTTTAATGCCCATTATTTCTTCATGAATGCCATTAACTCCATTCCAAAACCTCACCCACTCTACTTCTATGGACCTCCCATGACCCTATAAATACCGCCCCTAGGACCCCTTTGAACCACACATCCCCACGCATAAAGTCCCTCTCCAAATCCTTCTACTTCGTGCGCAATTTCTCGTCGGAGTAAAGATGCATCCACACTTCCGGTGAAGATTTTTGTCGCCATGAAAGGTACCTAGTCCATATTTCTTCATCTAGTTTCTTCCCCTTGCCGATGCGCACCGTTGTGACATATTTTTCCTCTCGATTGCAAGGCCGGAGCACGCCGTCCGTGTCATTGTGCTCTTTATGCGTTCTTCTCTACTCCGGTGGAACTTCTTCGCTATCCGAGGGCGAACCTGGAGTTATAACCTTGTCCATCGAGTCGCACAAATCATCCTCTATCCCGTTCGACTGTTTATTGACGCCCGCGACCTTTTTCCAAAATTCCGGCGAGATCTCCGGTGAGCCTTTCTCCCCTCTTTGTTCATCATTTTATTTTGTAAAAATCTAATGGGTACGGACCTATCAGAACTTGCCATTTTGCATCCTTTTTATTAATCCCATAATTCATTTTAGCAAAAATAGTCAAACTTCAGAAATTCATATCTTCTATCCCGTAAATCGGATTTCGACAAATTTCATATCCACGGATTCCCTGGAACATGTAGTTTATTTTGATCCAGTAATATTTCAATTTTGGTAATTAGAAATTTAACTCAAATTTATTATGTGAATTTGAGTATATTTATTATTCCTCTCATTCTATAATTTATTTAGAAATCTTTCCTTGACCAAATTTGATCCTAAGTGTCATACCTTTATGTTAGGACACTTGTCACATTCTTTTCATCATGTTGATACCCTATTGTTGACATTTCTCGCATTCTTTCCATTATATAAGAACCTTATTTGACCTCAAGCCTTTGTTTCAACTTTCATTTAGTTATATCTCTTTTTTATATAAATTTGGCTACAAAAATTCAATCTTCTCAACAAGATCATCATGATTTCTATCAGATCTTTTTGAATCCAATCCAAGAATCGATTTCCTATTCAAATATTCATATGGACAAACCAACTGAGTTTGACATACTCTCCATCCAATTGATTTTATAATCAACCTCCAACATATCCAATTGATTTTACAATCCTCGGATATATGATTGCCATCATATTTCCATCCAATCCAACTTGATCCAATCTCAACCTATCCATGCCATAGTAATTAGTTTATTAATAGTAATAACTAAATATTTATGTTGTAATTGTATCTTATTTGGATCTTCACTTTGGGTTGAGTTGTGTGTTGAAGTGTTTCTCTTTTACCGTTAGATATATTGTAACGAGATGGAGAGATGACTACGAGTAGAATATTTCATCGTCAGGATCCAGGCAAGTTACTCTTTTGATCATGCTCCGGTATTACCTATATTTTTTTTATGCATTGTAGTCCAACTTAAATATTATGCATTGATAGGATTATATATTATGCTATGCTATTACACCCAGTAGTTCATTGAGGTAGGTTTGAACCTTATATCATTGTCGCCACCGTGTAGAATTATACTTGTTTGCTAAGTAGACGTGGATTGGGAAGTGATCCATTATGAGGTATGAGTGACTAAGTAGTAAACAGGACCAAGATAATCTTAATGAACCACCTGGGTGGAATGGTTGGGGGCACCCTGGAGGAACCAGTGGATTTGCCTGAGTGACCTGGAGATGGCCAGTAATCACTGCGGAATGCCACCCAGGCTTAAAGGGATCAATCATATTTTTCATAACTAGAAGCTTACGTGTGCAGCCACAAGCTATTATGGGCTCTGGCTTGGTTGATTAGTTGTAGTGACTCTTACTAGGTGGTGCTACGAACGTAGTTATGAGTAGGTGGGATGGGCACCGCCAGAGTGAGGGAAACTCTTCTAAAAGACCATGTCTCGACCTTCCGGTTCTCATACAACATGTAGTGTGACGAACTAAAAAGGAGGTGGTCGAGTCTTGTGGGGAAAAGTGCACAAACCTCTGCAGAGTGTACAAACTGATCATGATTAGCCGTGTCCCCGGTTACGGACAACTTTGAGCATCTAGAAGTGGGAATGTTGACGGATCTCATCATATTTAATTAATCAATCGGGTTTAATCAACTTTGGGAATAGATTGACTTGGAGAAACCAATTCAATCATATTATGAGCTTTGTAGTACTGTTATGATAATCTTTGAGTAGGACAAAATCAGCTTTATGCAAACTGAAACTCTTAGAGCTTTTCCACCAGCCAAAATTGCATGTAGAAGATAGGTCTGTTATATATTTTTTTGGGAGTAACTTGCCGTACATTCAAAGTACTGACCCATTTTGGGCTGTAACCTTCGGTGTTGCAGGATTGTATACGACGAGTAAGTGATGCGATGTAGGGTTACGATGTCTACACTCAACTTTGCCGTTGGTGTTGATGGGACTCCACTTATGTATTGTTTATTTCCACGGTGTATTCTAGCCCAAAGGCTATAAGGTAATAAATACCATGTATGTACGTTACTTTTTGACATGTGATTCATGGTATTTCATCGAGTACTGTGTGTGCTAGCATACTGATCCAGGGATAGCACAGAAGCACAGTAGACTTGGTTCCTTTTGGGACAGGGTCGTTACATTCCTCCTATCCTTATGTTACGTTGCGGTATGGTTCCGGGCGCGCCAAGGGTGACTGTTGGTGGGGCATCGTTGAAAGCCTCGTTATTTCTGACGACTGCGCTGGTTCCACCGTAATTGTTGGAGTCAATGGTTTTGCCTTTGTAAGTCGGGTCGGTTCGCCGGGGTTCGTCATGTACACCTGGAACGGTATACTACTTGGTGGTGTGGTATTACTACAGCCGCAGCTATCCCAACCGGCTGTTTCGTCTTGATTGTCGATGCGAGTGTTGTTGAGGATCGGACTGAGGCGGGCGGCGCGGGTGCCTTCGATTGGGACGATTTATCTTCAATCTTGGTTGTTGCTGATGTCGTGGTTGATGCAGCTGGTGATCGGGCTTGATCCATGAGGTGGAAAGTGCCTCATCGGTTGACGTAGGTCTAATATTCGCCGAAAGTTAGATCTATGCACTGATACGTCTCAAACCTATCTACTTTTCCAAACACTTTTTCTATTGTTTTCCCCTCATTCTTGGATGATTTGAACTAAATTAACCCGGACTAACGTTGTTTTCAGCAGAGCTGCCTGTATGGTTTTATTATGTGCAGATTTATGGATTTTTAGGTGCTTCAAAAAATTCCGGGAAAATTCACAGAAAATCCACGCACCAGAAGCTTCGATGTGCCAGAAGTGGGGCCAGAGGGGGGCCACAGGGGCTCCAGGCGCCCTGCTGGCGCGGCCCCACCCCTGGTCGTGTCGGCTGGCCTCCTGGGGGCCTCCCACTCCTCTGGTGCCCTACGGATGCCCTATTTATTCCCGTGACGGATGCCCTATTTTCTTGAAGCTGCAGGAATCAAGGAGGAGTTTTATGGCCTTTGCACCAATGCCGGTTTGACACGGCTAGCACTATGCCGTGTGGTACAATGTAAGAAACTCAGCTCCTGTTTCACTAATTGTTTTTAATATAGTCATGATGTTGTAACTATTGAGTTTAAAATTTATTATAAGCTTATTACCATGTCTTTGGCAAGATTTTGTGAAATTATAGGTCTGTCAAACGCTGGTCAGACGGCAAGGATGGACTCTTAGCCCATCGAGTCGAGGACTCTATTTGACTCACTTTGTAGCCAGGAGACGATGGATATCCGGTATACAAAGATTTCCAGCATTTTATTCCCTCATCTCAGGTATTTTGCGTATTTTACGATGGATATCCGGTGACAACACGAGCAACGGTTCTGCACCAGATTTCGCTATCTATGCGAACGCCCTCTCTGGTATGAGTGATTGTAATGTGGGTGTCTTAATTGCTCGTCGCCTTGCTATGAATGGTAACAAGGGTGATTTAATTGGTTGCGTTTACGCCACACTTATCCTTGAGTATTTTAATGGCACCCCGCATCCTGATGATGTTCCCTTTCATACACAAGTCTTGATCTTGCTGCTATGAAGAGGCATAAGTTTGTTACCCCGACTTCCGAGTTTGGTAACCTTGTTTATATTTTGAGGTTTGAAATGACTATTACACGAGAGATCCGCCTACCTGCACCACTTTTGTTTGATTATACCCGCAGGAAAGGATGGTCCTTCAATGATGTCCAGTTTTATGAGTTCATGGCCCTGTATCAGTTGCATAACCCTGTGGAGGGGGTTGTGCCCGACGAGGAGGAGCATGGGGAGTTCCCACCTTTCCAGAGGGAGACCGTCACCCAGTATGGTAAGGGGTATTCTTCTGCTTGGAGCGCAGGACCTTCCTCATGGGAGGACCCTAGGACTTCGGTGTACGCACCGGAGGGCTCGTACGAATCTTGGACTCACCCGTACCACCCCGGAGCAGGAGGCTCCTGGGGGAAGTAGCTGCTACCAACTTAGGCCAAAAGCCTAAGCTTGGGTGAGTACGTGCCCTTCTCCCTTTTCCATTGCATTATCCGTTTTTATTTTGTCCGCTTTGATCTTTTTGAAGTTCTTGCTTGTTCTTCTCTGTCCTTTTTAATTTGAAAAAAATAACAAAAATATTTCTCTTTTTTTTTTCATTTAACCTTTAAACCCAAAAATATTTCCTTTCTCTCTTTAGTTTGCTTTGTTTCAGAGTTCAACTCGAGTCCGTGATGGCATTTGATTATATGTTTCCCACATTCGGTCGTGCAAGTGACAAGGCAGTAATGACGAAGATCGACGGAAGGGACACAACAAGGAAAACCAGTATGAGCTCTTCTTGTTTCTAATTTTGTACATATGCATGTACTTATGATCTAGAGACCAGCTTGTAGGGACATAGTGCTATGTTTACAATGCTTTCCGAGTGTTCATGCTTTCTTTCTTGCTGATCTCAAATAGCTAGAGTGCATAATATGTTGTTGAAATGATTTACATGCATTGCATTATTCATGGTTTGGCATATTGAAGTGGTATTTCCCTTCGGAGAATTCTTGGATTGATTTGGCACATGTTCACACATGTTTATGACTACAATGTCTATTTTGCCTTGATGATCTTTTTGTTTGAGAATAGTTATATCACTTTCATTCCCGATTCAATGTTGCTTTGTCGCTCTGCATGATTATGAAATTTATTGCTCTCTAGTTGGTCGCTTCCCAGCCTTTTGCTAGCCTTCGCTCGCACTAAGAGGAATTCTTCTTGTGTACCCAAACTCTCTTTTCAAACCAGTTATGCCACTTGAGCCCACCATACCTACCTTTATGTGGTATTTACTGGCCACCCCTAACTTAGAATTTCTTGTGCCATCTCGAAATTTATCAAAAGATTCCCTTTTGTAACCGTACAAGATCATGGTGCGGTGAGGGAATATCAGTATCTACCATGCCAAAAATATTTTGATGGAAGTTTTAACTAGTCAAATTTTAAAATAAAAAAGAGAGAGTTACACCTCCCCCATACGTGATGATTGAATGAAATGGACGAAATGCTGCTAATGATAGATGGAACGAGAAAACTTCCTTCCATACTTGAGGCAAAATAAATGGCTCCATAGACCCTCAAATGATAGGTGGGTATGGGAACAAAAGTATAAGCAAAAAGCATTAATATAGGTGGCATGGGAAATATTGAGAGACCTTTACCATTCACTGTTGACTGGAAACATGCGCTTCTCAAAAGAATTTTATCTCTGATTTCAAAACCAAGAGCTCTGGCACATGTTTAGTCTTTGCTTACAACCACGGGTTTTCAACCTTGCCATCAAAAAGCCACGGTTCGAGAGTCTCCCCACTTTCTCCAAAGCACAAACTATTGAGAGAATAATTGTCATTCTTAGTGTAACATGCATTGTCCCAAAGTACTACATTGTCTTCTACATCATTGTGATATTGCTTGTTCTGAAATTGTTAGTTCTAGTCTCCTTTAAAACTCCGGAGGAGTTTCTGCATTTATGTTTTGCTTCACTCATGGAGGCTAGCGAGATACCACTCCAGTATGTTCAAGCTATGTGCATTGTGATCTTGTCTTAATTTTCAGAAGCATATTTTTTAATTTTAGTAGTTTGTGATTGATCACTTGAAAGAAGGATTGTTTAATGCATTGTCCTCGCATCATTGTTTACATACGTGCTAAACTCTTTTCGTAGTACCGGATTATATACAACTTATGAAGCAAAAGAGTTTGTCAAAGTTTTCTTTGTCGCATCAAGTTCGTTGAACTGAATTTCTTGAGGACAAGCAATAGGCTAAGCTTGGGGGAGTTGCTACGTCTCAAACGTATCTACTTTTCCAAACATTTTTTCTATAGTTTTTCCCTCATTCTTGCATGATTTGAACTAAACTAACCCGGACTAACATTGTTTTCAGTAGAGCTGCCAGTAAGGTTTTATTATATGCAGATTTCTGGATTTTTAGGTGCTTCAGAAAATTCTGGGAAAATTCACAGAAAATCCACGCACCAGAATCTTCGATGTGCCAGAAGTGGGGGCGGAGGGGGGCATAGGGGCTCCAGGCGCCCTGCTGGCGCGGCCCCACCCCTGGCCGCGTTGGCTGGCTGCCTGGGGGCCTCCCCCCTCATCTGGTGCCCTACGGATGCCCCTATTTATTCCCGTGACGGTAAAACTGTCGTGGGGAAGTCACCGCAGATGTCCGTAGAGTCGGACTTGATTATGGGGGCTTTGCTACGAGTGTACGAGGAAGAAAAACATCACAGAGAGAGAAAATGCGATTATATACAGCTTCAGGCCCCGGGAAACACCGCCCGGTAAAGACAATACATGGTGTTTGTGGCCAGGTCTTATTCCTTTGCTCACGGGGAATCGGCGGCGTGTCCCCGACTATATTACAGTTCTATTCAAGTGAAAGCCTACTTTGGAGAAAGACTTCTTTGGCGAAAGCCTACTCTCATGGCAAAAACCTACTCTCATGGTGAAATCCTACTCTCATGTCGAGAGCCTACTATCATGGAGAAATCCTACTCTCCTGGCGAGAGCTTATTCTCATGGCGAAAGCCTACTCTCCTGTCGAGAGCCTATTCTCATGGATAAAGCCTACTCTCATGGCGAGAGCCTACTCTCATGGCAAGATCTTACTCTCATGGAGAAAGCCTACTCTCATGGCGAGAGCCTACTTCGTCGGAAGCCTACTCTGGTGAACTTGGCCTCTACGGGCGCCCTACCCCCTCCTTATATATGTAGAAGGGGGAGGCTTACATGTAGAGTCCTACTCTGATACAAAATAGTCTCGTCTTGTATTACAAGTTGGATATCAATCTAAGTCCTACTCTAAGTCTTGTAATATTCCAAGTTAAGTGGACTCCGAAGAGGAGAGTCTCCGTCAGGCCTACTCCCGTAAAGGAGAGTCACCTTGTCTGACGTACTCCTGTAGAGGAGAGTCACCTTCTCTGACCGCGCCCTGTGTAGGAGAGCCACCTTCTCCGTGGCCGACTCCTGTGGAGGAGAGTTACCTTCTCCGTGGCCGACTCCTGTGTAGGATAGTCACCTTCTCCGTGGACGACTCTTGTGGAGGTGACTCATGTCAAACGACTCATGGAGATGACTCATGTCAACCTACTCATATCTCCAGGACCCGTCTTCTGCCGACTCTAGTCTCCAGGACCTGTCTTCTGCCGGGTCTTAGGTATGAGTAATCCCCCCGACAGTTGCCCCCAAGTTTAGCTTGGACGCAATCTTGGCGTGGGCTTCCCTTTTTTTTTGCTTGTCCTTGGCGATGAGATTGTCGTAGAAGAGAACGTTTGGTGCGCGTCCATGGTAAACTTCTAGTATAATGAATAGTTAGGATACAGACCGGGTCTGGAGGCCAAACCATTAGGTCGGCTTGCTCCACTGATTCATGTCAATGAACCCGATATGATTCAATTTTGAGCTCTTCCACGTTTGAGTTCAATGTTGCTTTTTGCTCTTCCGTGTCTTGTCAAAAGGACTCGGGAAAAAATTACGGGCAATTTTATGTCCATATCACCTATAGCCCCCAAGCTCCGAGCTTATCATCTCGTGATGACTTGGAGTTTTGTATATAAAATAGGCTTGCTGGTGTAGCCCCCAAGTGTCGGGTTGTCTTGCTTGCAGCAACCTAGCATTTGTACTTGTGAAATTTGCTTCGAAGTAGTGTAGCCCCCAAGTGTCGGGTTGTCTTGCCTGCAGCAACCTGGGAATTACAACTTCTTGCTTGTTTTCTGAAGTCGGCAAGTATTGTATGCCAAAGCCGACAATTTTTGTTAAAGTCGGCAAATGTTTGCTTGCTGCTAAAAACTGATGAATGTGAATTTGCTGAATCCGGTAGATATGATATGATGGGTTGTGTTCCCAGTTTCCAAATAGAGTGGCCCTCAGAGTGCTGGAATATGTTTCCTTCAGCAACCCGGAATAATGTGTGCCACCTCCAAGTCGGTATGAGCATCTGAATGTGGTGAGAGCCGATGTGACAAAAGTCGACTTATATATATGGCGAGAGCCAGTGCGATGAGTGTCGACTTATATATATGGAGAGAGCCGGTGCGACAGAAGTCGACTTGTATATATATGACGACAGCCGTTTGCGACAGAAGTCGACTTAGGAATGCAGAAGATGCAATGATGTTTGGATGCAGAATGTAATGCAGGCTAGTAGAAGTCGACTTTCAACCTCATCATCTCGCATTGAGAGAGATTATTGGTTTGCAAAGTAGAATATCTCTGTAGAGCCGGCTTTCCAGTAACTAGCATGGATGGCTTTTAAGTACTAAATTCGGTAGATGGTTTTATGTAAACCTCGAAGTTTATACCAACCGGTTGCGCATTAGTAAAGAAAGCTATAAAGTGTACAGGCCGGGTGGCGTGGCCAAGTCATGTGTATGACAGGATATTTTCGGCACATAAGGGTTGATGGGAGCCATCGAACCCCCCCCCCCCCCTTTTATCCTTATTTAAACGAACACAAGTTTTTACATGTATATGTCGGCTATTTCCGGTAAGAGTCAATGAGTATCATCAGGCTCTCCCTCTTTCACCTTGTCAAAGCAATATACATGCCCAGAGCCAGTAGAGGGTTCATCAAGCCCCCAGGTCTTTGAGAATTTTAGTGATGCAGTATGCAATGTAATATGATGCAATATGTAATGCGATGTAATGTGATGCAATAAGTATGAAATATTATGCAATATGATGCATATATGATGCAATATGATGCAGCATGTGTGAAAGATTTATGTAATATGAGTGTGGTGATAGCCTGGTGCGATGAAGATCGATTTATGGATGCAGAAGATGTAATGCATCATGATATGAAAATAAAGGTGCAATGCATAATGATGCAATGCATAAGTTTACATTTTCTGGGTTCCAGAAGTGTCTAGTCTTACCGAGATTTCTTGTGAAGCCGGTACTTTGTAGTGATCCTGGATCCGTAAAGGAGCCAAAATTTCCGATGAACCGGAACTCATCGAGGAGCCGTAATTTTTGAATGAACTAGGAATCGTTAGAGGATGCGGTATTTTTAAACGTGTCGGAACTCGTCAAGGAGCCGAATTTTTTAATGAACCTGAATCTCATTGTGGAGCCGGGATTTTACCGATGATCGGGAACTCGATGAAAGAGCCAGAATTTTCCAATGAATCGGAATCTGAGCCAGGATTTTACCATCGAAATCAATGGACCAAAATTTGTGATGGTCAATTATAATCCGTCGTTGAAACATAATATATCTCAATCTCCAATGGATCCTATAGGAGGAATAGCCCCCGAGTCTTGAGTCGACTCGAGGAGTTGGCTGATGATGCAGAAAAAATCCAGAGAACCATGGAAGGCAACCGTGGTGAGGTTGTGACCGATCTTCGTAGGAGTCGGCGGTTGATAATTCGACCAATATGTCGAGCTGGTGATAGCGACGGCCAAGCGGTTGTAAGCCGACGCATATGTGTCTGATAATTTTTCTCAAACGGTAGTTGTCTCAATGTTCTGAGTGCAAACCGATGATAAGTTGGGCCAAATTTGTGGTTGGATTTCGCGACCTTGCGTAGATCCAAAAAACACGTTTTAGTGCGGGAGTCGGCCACAGAGATCTACCCTTTTGAATTTTCTAAAAACTTATGTGGTAGTAAAGGAATATATCCCGCAGCTTTCCACCGGAGGGATCTTTGAATTTATATACGAGTTGAACTCGGGAATTTTATATGCTGAAGTCGTGCGGAGTTCCACCAGATTTCGATAGTGCTTCAGTGTAGGAGTCGGCCAGGGAGATCTAACCGTTGGAATTGTCTTAAATTTTAACATCTTGTAACTAACAGAATTGCCAATCTTTTCACCGAAGGGATCTTCAATATGAGTTCTCAGTCGCCTCCTGGAGCGTTCGCAATGCATATGTTGTTTCATGTCCTGCAAGCTGCACACGAGGGTCAAGTTCCGAGTTTCGAGTCACGCGCTCGAATTGTTTCTTCTTTTCTCCATGATCTTGATGTAAATCTTGATGTAGATGTTGGAGAAACCGAGGTTGCAATGCACCCGGGTCGGATCGAGTCTTGCCATAATCGGCGGATCGTCGACTTGTTGATGTAGATTTGTTCGTGTCGGTTCTTCTTCGTTCGGCCGATCATGAGTTTCTCGATCCCTGTGAGGACTTCCTTCGAGATGTCAACATCCTTGTGCGTAGGCCCCACGGTGGGCGCCAACTGTCGTGGGAAAGTCACGGCAAATGTCCTTAGAGTCGGACTTGATTATGGGGCCTTTGGTACGAGTGTACGAGGAAGAAAAACATCAGAGAGAGAGAGAAAACGCGATTTTATACAGCTTCAGGCCCCGAGAAACACCGTCCGGTAAAGACCCTACATGTTGTTTAAGGCCATCTCTTATTCCTTTGCTCACGGGGAATTGCCGGCTTGTCGCTGACTCTCTTACAGTTGTATTCAGGTGAAATCCTACTTTGGCGAAAGTCTACTTCCATGGCGAAAGCCTACTCTCATGTCGAGAGCCTACTCTCATGGCGAAAGCCTGCTCTCATGGCGAAAGCCTACTCTCCTTGCGAGAGCCTATTCTCATGGCGAAATCCTACTCTCCTAGCGAGAACCTATTCTCATGGCGAAAGCATTCTCTAATGGCGAGAGCCTACTCTCATGGCAAGAGCCTACTCTCATGGAGAAAGCCTACTCTCATGGTGAGAGCCTACTTTGGCGGAAGCCTACTCTGGCGAACTTGGCTTCTATGGGCGCCCTACCCCTCCTTATATAGGTGGAAGGGGGAGGCTTACATGTACAGTCCTACTCTGACACAAACTAGTGTCGTCTTGTATTACAAGTTGGATATCAATCTGATTCCTACTCTAAGTCTTGTAATATTCCAAGTTAAGTGGACACCGAAGAGGAGAGTCTCAGTCACGTCTATTCCTGTAAAGGAGAGTCACCTTGTTTGACGGACTCCTATAGAGGAGAGTCACCTTCTCTGACCGACTCATGTGGAGGAGAGTCACCTTCTCCGTGGCCGACTCCTATGGAGGAGAGTCACCTTCTCCGTGGCCGACTCCTATGGAGGAGAGTCACCTTCTCCGTGGCCGACTCATGTGGAGGAGACTCACCTTCTCCGTGGCCGACTCCTGTGGAGGTGACTCATGTCACACGACTCATGGAGGTGACTCATGTCTCCAAGATCTGTCTTCTGCTGACTCTAGTCTCCAGGACATGTCTTCTGCCACATCTTATCTGTGAGTAATCCCCCGACAAAACCCCTGAAACAGAAGTCGCTTTTCCAGTTTCTGTCGCGGAGCCGCCGCCACCCTGTGTTCTTCCTCGGGAGGGCTAATCTGGAGGCTGATTTCGCCTCTGGAGAGGGGAGATCTTCGCCATCGTCATCACCATCGCCAATCCATCCTCCCTCCATGACTTCTCTTCACAATTGTGAGTAATTCCCTACTGTAGGCAAAAGGGATGGTAGGGATTGGATGAGTTTGATCATGTAATAGTTCATCAGATTGTTGGGGGCATGTTGCCTATTATCTACTATAGTGTTTATCATCTTTGCTACAACTTGTTGCACTTAATGCTTGTCACTTTGGGCCCGAGTGCCATGTTTTCATATATGAACCACTTGTGTTTTCATGAGTATATTTATGTTCTTGATCCTATGTATGAGTTGTGTGCACCTATTATGGTCCGGAACCAGCGATCCCAAAGGTGACAGCTTGGGACACCAAGGGGGATGGTCCATAATTTGAGGATTTCATGTATCCATTGAGTTTATTGCTTTGTTCCGGTGCTCTTTGAAAGGAGCACCTTAATCTCCATAAGTTCCCTTTGGCCCCGTTCGTAGCGGGATAGTAGTACAAAAGATGTTGTGCAAGTTCTTATTGCAAGCATGCACAACTACCTACGGGATACATGCCTAATGTTTGATATTTGCCTAGATGATCATTGCGTTTCTGTGTTCCTTGACCCGTGTTAGAATCTATTACATGCTCATTCTTATACAAGAAGCGGCCAACCATCCATCTCCTAGCCTACAGTGTTTTAATCCTGCTGGTTATTACTAGTTTATTTTCGCTGTTTTACTTTTGTTGTCGCCACTATCACTATCATACCACAGTTTCTATTAATATTTTGTTGCAAGCAAGTATATTTCAGGTGCGGTTGAATTGAAAACTCAACTTTCAAAGCTTATAAATACTCTTTGGATCCCCTTGTGTCGAATCAATAAATTGGGTTAACTTACCCGCGAAAATGCTACAAACGATCCCCTACAGTTGAGGGTCATCATGCACGTATGCATATATGAGAAGATTGACTGCAAGATAGGAAGGTGCGTGACGAAACCAAGGGACTCGAACAAATCTCGCTCTGCCTGAGCCGTCGATGCACCGAGTGCTGATGAAGTCGTCGAGTTGTCGGCTTCTGCTGATGGAACGACCGAGATCATGAATCCAACCTGCATCATCCCCACGGTCGGCACAAATTGACGAGGATTAACCTCTGCAAGTCCCATGGTAAGGTACCATGGGTTTGATCGTAGAAGGAGTGCAAGGTTAGTTATCTCGTCGGCTAACAGGAGACAGCGACTTACCTAGGTTCCGGGCCCTCGATCGGTAAAATCCCTACTTCCTACTCGATATATTATATGCCGCAGGCGATTACAGTGAAGGATCCGGCGATATTTCTGAGGGAAGATGTATTGCGGTGAGTATTGGATGCCCTAGACGTCCCCTCTGCCAACCTTTATATACTAGGCTAGGTCTCGAGGAGTCCATCTAGGTTTATATAGAGAATTTCCTATTCTATCTAGTCTTGGTCGCCAAGTCTTGGACACCATGTCTGTTTGGATTCCATGCCGGCGCAGTCGTCGGTGCTTTGGGTGGACTGATCTTGGGCCTCCCGAAGCATCTGGCGGGCCATTAGTATTGACACGCACCAGGTACCCTCACGGTGCGGAGTCGTGGAAGTATCCCCTCGTTAGCTGGGATCCAGTGGATTATGAGGATATGTTCAGTTTGTGGAAGTAATATATATTTGGTTGTCTTTTATATTTATGTTCTTGAGTAGTCATGCATGATATCCGTTATAGTATGTTGCTTTGGCCAAGTAGTAAGTTTTAACTCGAAGAGGGAGTGTTATGCTAGATAATTCGTTCATGCCTCCTGATGTCCAGCTTGAGTGACAGAAACATGGGACTAGGGAATGTGTTGTTTCCATTAGGGGTAATCATAGGTGCTTATGACTGTGTGTCATAAGGATTTCTTACATTACGCGTAGAATGTTAAGGCAGTTGTCCGTTGCTTTGAGTTCGCGGCATTAGTTGTGGCTTGCAACTTAATACTAGCAACATGTTCTGGATAGATATATCAACGTGTATGATTAGTAAGTAGATGCTGATACATCTCAAATGTCTCTATAATTTCTGCTTGTTCCATGCTTATATTGGTGATATTGTTATATGTTTTGATGCACTTTCATATCTTTTACAACATATTTGGACTAACCTACTAATTCAGTGCTAGTGCGAGTTTCTGTCTGATATTGTCCGTGCATTGCAGGAAAATGTCAAAAATAAAAGTACTCGGTAAATTCTGGAAAAATTATATAAAAATCAGCGGTTCAAAAGACTCCCGAATCCCGAAGAGGGGCTGGAAGGGGCCCACGCCCTGGCCCGGTGCCCTCCTGGCGCAGCAAGGGGGAAGGTCGTGCGACCTGGCCGCCTGGTCAGGTGGGGCCTCCCCTCTAGCCCCCCTTTCTCCTATATTTAGACCCTCCTCCAAAAACCCTCGGGAGGAGCCCCGTTACACAATTTTGTCCATTGTTCCGCCCCCGCGATTCCGATCTCGGGATCTCCAGGAGAAGGTATCCCGGCACTCTTCCAGAGGGAGGATTGACCTCCGGAGGCCTCTCCACCACCATGATCGCCTCCGGGATGTGTCGTTAGTAGTCCCCCTTGGACCATGGGTCCATTACCAAAAAAATGTAAATGAATTTATTTATGAACCGAACTTTTTGTATCATCACTATGTGGTGTAACAATATTTATATAACTAGTCTAACATTTAACAAAACTCCTTTGGTGACTAAACAAAACAAAAACAAATACAAATAGAAAGAATAAACAAAATAAAGAAAAGGGAAAGCCTAACCAAAAGCGTGTGGTTACCAAACCACGAAAGTCAAGCTCTTCCAAGAGAACCCGCAAGACAAGGTAAGGAGACGGTTCACCTTGTTGGTAACCGCGCGCTTTGACGGGACGACAGTGCAGGCACCGATGTACTGGTGGTCCTGGCTGTTGTTCATTGTAAGTTGTGTGAATTAGTTGAGCCACGTTAACGTTTGTCCGCGAGATAGTAAAATGTCTAATGGTTCGGTGGATGAATTGAGTACCCTTTTTGGCTTATACGCCCTGCCTACACGCGGGATAATAAGTTATGGGCTCCCCTGCATCGTAGTCTCGTTTGAGAGCTCTTTAGACGTCAGTAGTACCGAGGGCTGATTGCCGGGAAGTGAGGAGTCTTCTTTTCTCAAGTTGTGTTGTTTGTCACTGCTTCTCGGCCACCCACGCACCGTGTGATGTCTACGCACACTTCTATTCTTGTAGACTATGTTGGTCCTCCAAGCGCAGAGGTTTGTAGGACTGCAGCAATTTCCCTCAAGTGAATGACCTAAGGTTTATCGAACTAAGGGAAGTAGAGGTTGAAGATGGTCTCTCTCAAGCAACCCTGCAATTATGATACAAGAAGTCTCTTGTAATAGCCCAAAACTATCAAATTAAATATAAATTTGCATTTTTATTTTTCCCATTGTGGATGAAAATTTGCACATTTATTCTTTGCAATAAATCCATGTGACTAAAAAATGCCAAATCATTTTTCATGTTATGTAAAAGGATTATTTTGATTCCTTCCATTTGTTCCTTTTCTGGCTTTGCCATATTCCCCAAGTCTCATCTTTGATCCCCTAAGCAAGTCCTTTTGGATTTCATCATGTTTTGCCGTGATAAGGAACCTTGCCAATTCCCATGATTTAATCATGTCTAGAAAATGGGGTTGTAGTTCAAATGGTATTGGAATTAATTTAAATGCCATTTGAATTACTTAAATATTTTGGACCCATTTCATTTTCAAAAAATCCTATAATTTCTAAGGATTCATAATCATATTGTTATATGATTTTATAATTTCCTATGTTATCTCTTTTTAGCCTTTTCCTCTGCTATCTTTCGTAAAAGAATAAAACGCAGAGACTCCTCTAGCACTTGGGCCACTCCCTTTTTTTTCCTTGGCCCATCTCCCCTCAAGCCCACCTCTTCCTCCTCCTTTTCTTTTTCTTCCCCAGCAGCACGTGGTCTCCCCTCCTCTCTCTCGCTACATGTCATGGCAGAAAGAAGGAGGTGGAGCCCTCCCGACAGCCACCTCGGCGCTCCCCCTTTTTAAGCCCCCTCTCACCCCCTCCGGGAACCCTAACCCCTCCTTCTTTCCTCTCAGCGCCGCCGCCACTCTCCTCCTCTTTGTTTTTATCTTCTTGCCTCCATGGAAAGGAAGTCCAGGAGCTTGATCGCTTCCGATCATCGCCGCCATGACGTTGCCGTCTTCCTCGCCGTTGTGCGCGGCCATGCCTTCGACCCGATGGAGATGGAGATGCCCAGTTCGTCGTTCCCCAGCTATGTGTCGTCGTCTCCTTCCCCGAGCCGATCGATGACAACAGCCTCCCCTCGCTGTGAACTGCTGCCCTCCTCTCTCTGCTTTCGTGCTTGTTGTTGTAGGTGCCGTATTAGCCATTAGGCCGTAGCTCTGTGAGCGTCGACGTTGTGCCGTCCAATCGTCGCCGTGCGCGTCGCCATGGACGCCCTGTGTCTCGAGCGCGATGAGCTAGAGCCCGCGTGTCCTTGCTCGCTTGTCGTGTGCGTCTGATGCACCAACCGGCGCCAAAGTCCATGCCTTTGGCCTCCAGGGACGTCTCCAGAGCTGTTGCGCATGGCGCCCTTCCCCGCCTTGCAGAGTCTGCAACTTGGTTGTAGTTTCATCGGTGCAGTTTTGTTCAGTTTCAGTTAGCGCCGCAAGATCCTTTTATTATCAGTCGTAGTGCCATTCCAACGTCAGCCGATGTAGTAGCGCAATGGTAATGGTGCCTTGTTGGCATCCGAGATGTCTTTGGTTCGATCCCCCATGGGAAGGAATTAAGTCCCATTTTTGTGCTATTTTTGCCTCAGCGCGAGTCTGGGCTCGACCCGCTGTTATTGTTTTCCCGTGGGCGCCAGTAAGGCTTCCCCGCGAGGGTTTGGGGCTGATTTGGCTGAGACCAGCCCAGGGAGGGTCCTTCTCCTTTTTTCAGTTTTTGGATTAAATTCAAATATATTTGAGTTGAACCAAATCTGTCCCATTTTGCGTTGCTCGCAATTTGTGCGTCCTTGCTCCAAATAATTCATGTTATGCATGATTTTGGGGTAGAATTCTGTGAGGAACAAGATGGTGTATTTCATTGGTTCATATGAGCTTGCATTATCTTGGCGATGGTGAATTTTTCACGAAACCCCTCATGATGATGGACATGCTACAATCATCCATTCCTTTTCATCGTCGTTGTGCTTCGAGCACTGTAGATCTTTCGTAACCGTAGCTTACCGGTAGCGTTGTATCGTTCTTTCTTTCCTTGCTTGGAATAGATTGTATTAGGTGCATCATATTTTTATTTGAGGGAACACAGTACAATGCAGACACTCACATACACGAGTATACACTCACACCTATGAACGCACACACGCACACCCTACCCCTATGAGCATCTTCGCAATACTGAGCCGGCACATCATCTTGAGATTAACGAAGTCACCACCTCGTCTTCGACGGGAACGTCTCCTCCCAATGAAAGCGCATCACCGGAAAGCCTGAAATATATTCAGGAAAATGCGAGCACCAATGTCAAATTATGACATGTGATTTGCATCTAGTTAAGTTAAGGAATCCTGTCTCGAGGTCTATCTTCGTGAGTGGACAATTCTTATTAATGTCTTGTTCATCCTTTTCTTATTCCATGGTCATGCATTATAATTACTATAACATAAGGATCCTTTGGTCAATTGATCACCCACCTAATGCATATGAAGATTCTCGGGAGCATTGCACCGTGATTCTCGAGCTTCATTAAACTTGTCCTATCTTGTGTTCATGCCATGTTATTAAAATGACATGCATCATACTTGATCATGCTTGATTGTGCATTGCTTGTTGTTGATTGCTCCGTAGTGATAGTGCAATCTACGTTGATTGATTTTCCAGTGTTTCCTTCTTGTGTGCTTCCGCGGGTACCCTCGGAGACGTTGCGAGCTTGCGACCGACTACACCTTCGGTGCCTACATCTCGACAGGTAAGGGGGAACATATATCATGCTTATAACTTTCAGCTCACTTGTGCCTAGGTATAGGATAGAATGATTGGTTGATCCTACCACTTCATATTTATGCCTCTCAAATAAACCCAAACATCCATGTCCCCCACATCCTAGCAAACCATTGTTTGGCCATGTACCTTGCTTGCTTAACCACTGCTTAGTATGCATGCTCGGAAGCTATCATGTTCTCCTGTTACTCCTTGGATTGGGCTATGACATTATTATAATGTTGTGGATGATATGATTATTATAAGGTTGACTATACTCGACGAAGGATGGAAGGTCTAGGCTATCCCTCCCCGATTCTTTGTTCCATTTGAGTCACCAAGGATCTGAGTCTGAGTTCCAGGTATTGGTTCGAAGACTGAGCGTGCCTAACCACATCTGCGATTTTATGGGGTCCCCTTTTCTTACCTACCTAGCTTCAAACATTTCTAGTAGTGGCCCAAGCTGATTTACCATTTGCAAACCATGCATATATGTCTGTCGGGTAGCTCATGGCAGATATTCTTTAAAACAACCTGGGCCAGCGGGGACATGGTTTCCTTGTTGGTACAACCTATCTGGCTGAGGACCCGGCCTCATGTGAGAATTTACCGGCAATCCAAACCCGAGGCATACATTAGAGACCAGATCGAAAGCGCGGCCGGCTCCTGAACTGGATGTCGACTCACCGGAGGCCACCCGGATTTGTTCTTTGTTAGCTAGAGGGACCTGTCATTTCGGATCTCTCGGAACTAAATCATAAAATGGTTGCCTGTGATGGGTAGCAACTAAGAGATATGGGTGTGCGTGCGGAGCCTTGTAATGGGCAGTTGGTACACCCCTACAGGGTTAAATCTTTTTGAGAAGTCGTGTCCACGGTTATGGACGACTTGAGACCTACTCCTTGTTCATAGACAACAACAACTTAGATAATCTTAATAACTTGATCAATGTGTGTGTGTGCCATGACAGCTTCTTCTTCGTGGGGATGCGAAGGGGAGGACAAGGATAGTATAGGTGTTATGTTTGCGTAAGTAGCTGATAGCAAGACTTGTTGGAGGCGATTCCTCATTGAATGCTTGGCTTCTCATCTTACTCTAAAATAGATCGTTAGCCACTCATATATTGCTAGTGCTGCTGCAACCTCATCACTACCCTCTTATTACCGTGAGAAGTTAGTTACAAGACTTATTGGTATAGCTCACCCCTTCTTTTCTCTTGTACGCACGTTATGCAAACGATCTTGGACTTTAGAGGAGCTCGATGACCCTTCTTCTGGATGCCTTCGCGGAGACTCGACGACGACTAGTTAGGTGGATCCCGGCGGAGAGCCTGGACCTGTGTGGTTACAGGCATGGTGTGTTTTACTTTTGCCACTAGGCTTTTGTTTGTAGTCTGTACTCAGACATGTATCTTCCGTTGATGTATTGTATTAAGGCAGTTGTCTGCCGATTGTATGAGATGTTGTATCCTTGTAGCTGTAATGTTGTAATATCATGTTGGAAATCTGGGGCATATGGCATTGTCTATGTCGCGGTGGGACCGATATGTGCTTCATCCCAAGATCTGGATGGAAACATCTAGATCTGGAACAGTACCGCATATCGGGCCTTACATATCTTTTGTCCCCAACACACCTAATACAACTAGGAGTTGTATAGGTGCACTAGTTCTGCGAAGAGATGGTAAAATTCGAGTGATAGGTTTGGCAAAGCAAGGTAATATAAATCTGTAATAAGAATTACAGCGAGCAAAAAAATGGTAAACGTGAGCACAAATTGTATTGCAATGGTGGAAACAAGGCCTAGGCTTCATACTTTCACTAGTGGCAACTCCCAACAACATTAAAATAGTCTAATCACATGATATTTCCGCTAAAACATGCATTGGAGACCTACTCGGAGGTCATTCCTTTGTGGTCAAGAGAGGACGAGAATTATGTAGGGCTACAAAAGCACACCTCAGAGTTCGTAGTTCTCAATCTATGGATTTCCCAATGTCCCCGCGGTCATCCAAAGAGATTACCGCAATCACCACAATATATCTCAATGATAGTCAAAGACAAGCACCAAGAGACTCTCAATCTTCAATCCACACACAAAAGAGGAAATCACTCATGAAAATAATCTTCTAACCCATGTCCAATAGACCGCTATCACCATGGTCTCGGGGATTATACTAGATAAGAACAAGTGAGTACATTAAATCCAATACATAGAAGAAAAGGAAACATCATGGGATCACCCTAGATTAACATAGCCTATGATCACAATCAAGATCACATCATGGGAGAGAGAATTGACCACATAGCTACTGGTAGAAACCTCAGCCCCGAGGAGGAATTAGTTCCACATCATGGAGGGAGGAAGCAACATCGATGGAGATGAATACGGGGGCACTTCCCCGTCCCAGCAGGGTGCCGGCACAAGAATTCTGGCCTCCCGAAGCTTGTTGGTGATCGTGGTAGCGATCAGAATTGCTTCTGGAGAAAAGGGTTCTGGAATTAGGGTTTTCGCGTCGGGAGAATAAATAAGGGCCAAGGGGGGTAGCCAGGGGGGCCACCAAGAGTCCAGGCGGCCTCCCAGCGTGGCCCCACCATAGGTCGCACCCACTGGCCACCAGGGCACCAGGTGGGGCCCCTCTGGCCCCCCTTCAGGCGTCTGGAAGCTTCCAGTACGCTCTTTTTTTAATATATTTTTCCAGAATTTTTCTGGCACTTTAAGTAATGGGAAAACGTGAAATACAAAAACAACAGAAAACATGCATCAAAAGCATAGCATTATCACACAAAACATGCATGGAGCAAGCAGAAATTATAGATACGTTTGGGACGTATCACCATGCAAGAGTACGTTAGGGTTGGGGTCCAAAGCCCCGCGTACATAGGATTTAGACCGGTGGATGGCCACTCTGTTGAGTTTAAAGGATGGGCTATGGTTTGTCGGATAGCCTCGGTGGGGCATTCCCTAACAAGGTGTACGCTACCATGGATATCCGTGCCTTGTAGTGTAACAGAAGTGCACCCCTGCAGGGAAGATTAATCTATTCGAATAGATGTGTCCACGGTAACAAGACACTTTATGTTGAAGCCAGATCCTACTACTACAAACTACTACATTACTAAACTATTGGTTCCTGGTTTTCTACCTCGTAGGCAAGTCGAGGAAGTGATCTCGGAGGCATTGATAATTGTTACAACTTACTACTCCCTCCGTTCCAAAATAATTGTCTTAACCTTAGTACAACTTTGTACTAGAGCTAGTACAAAGTTGAGACAATTATTTTGGAACGGAGAGAGTATTATACAATGTTGCAGTAACTTCTTCTGCATTTTTACTTTATGCTTTATATAAACAGTTGTCTATTCTCTTCTCATGTTGCAAGAACCGCGTGAAGATGCTAGTCTTCGATAGGCCTAGCTTCTCATCCGTATCCTGGTTTCTGCAATTCAGTCCACTATATAGCCTCCCCTTTCCATTGATACAAATGCTTAAATGGTTAGTAGCCGAATGTAAGACTGGCGGGTATGCTAGATACTGATCCTTGCTTTATTTCCCCCCTTTGTTTTATATACTCGGATTGCTGCAACCAGACGCTGGCGCCCAGAAGGAGGAGTACCCCGGATGCGCCTAGTAGGACGTCGAGTTCCCCGTTGACCAGGAGTAGTTCGGAGATTCCTAGGAAGGAGGCCTTGCCTTTTCGATCTGATGTTATTTTTCCTAGCCTTCTTAAGGCAAAAATTGACTAACTATGTTTGTACTCAGATATTATGATTGTAGAACTTATGTATTTGGATCCTCGTGATCCCTGGTTTGTAACTTAAAGATTTATCTTATTTGTGTCTAGTGTTGTGCTGTGATATTCTCACCATGGCACCCTAATTTCGGTCGTGTACCCTGCGTGTATGATTAATGTACACGGCTTGATTTTGGGGACATCACAAGTTGGTATCAGAGGCGACTGCCTGTAGGAAACCCCTTACCCACTGCTTGGTCGAAGTTGAGTCTAGTCTTTGCAGAACTATTTTACTAACATTGATGTTGTGGCTTACGGGCCCACATCGCAAACTAGGTGGTATTAGGATCCTTTTCTCCGTACCTTTACTCTAGGATTCTACTCTCTTATCCTTTCGGGAAATTTTGCTAACACTGACATTACGATCTCATGGTCGCATCTACTCGTAGAGCTGGATTATCCACAACATTCCTTGCCATTACTGTACTCGGTGTACCATCTTGTCCATGGTAACCCGTTGCTATTATTGGGTATCGACTTTGCGGTTGACATCATTAACAAGTTGACCGCTGATGAAATTTGCACCGAGATTTGTTTTCCACCCGGCGTTCTGCTTCTAAAACCTCTATTGATTTGTGTCGCAGGGATTTCAGACCAGTATCCTGAACCGCTGGATCCCCTTTCTCATTCAGGGAAGGCCGCGCGTTCACTGGCTTTATTACTCTAGCCAACAGTTTTCTTGCGACGTGATTGACATAGACTTTTCTATGCCGTGTTGTGTATTCCGACCGCGGTCTTCACGCCGCCTACTGTGTCCTTTTTCATTAATTTCTACGACGTTATGTTGTCCGATTTTGACTGTCTCTTTGTGTGGATTTGTATGTCTTAAATGACTGCCCCTATATATCCGCTCCACTGCTTGTTCATTGTTGCATTACCTCCTGATTGTTTCCAGTATCTCGCTAAATTGTCATTGATGAAATACCCTTGTTAAATTTTAGCAGGATGGTTGGTCATCGTCGTGGTGCCAACGATCCACCTCCGCCGCTAGATTACATGGCCGCAATGATGCAACAGTTCGAGCTGAACCATCAGTTCATGGAGAATATCATGCCTCAGTTTCCACAGTAGAACCAACATGGGAACCACCATCAGCATGTCGCAGTGACTCTGCACGACTTCACCCGCCTCAACCCCACTATGTTCCGCAACTCTGTTCAGCCGTTGGATGCTGATGACTGGCTTCGCGACATCACTCATGAGATGGAGTCTGCTAATGTTGATCCAGCCGACTTTGTGAACTTTGCGTCCTACCACCTGAAAGGCTCCCCTGCTAAGTGGTGGAGCACCAACAAGAATTCACTGCCAGTTGGAGAAGTCATCACCTGGGATGGATTTCAGCCCGCCTTCTGCGCCCGCTACATTCCTCGGGGAATCGTGGATCGCAAGAGGGAAGAATTCCGCAACCTCACTCAGGGCAACATGATTGTTGAAGCCTATCAACGCGAGTTCCTCAAACTCTCCCGCTATGCAGAAGAAGAAATCACAACTGATGCCCGTAAACAACAGAAGTTCCGTCGTGGGATCAATGCAGACCTCAGGCTCACTCTTGCCGTTCATGATTTTTCCAAGTTCTCCACCATTGTGAACAAGGCTATCACCATCGAGACTACCCAGATGGAGCGCAAGGACTCGCAGAAACACAACACAGAAGCATCGCATCTGGCTCCCTAACAGTGTGACCCAGTCACCTTCCCCTGCTCCAAGGCCTTCTTATGCTGCACCCTGTCTGCCTCCGCCACCGCCAATGCCAAGAGCTCTACCTCCACCACCCAATGCTTCACCCCTTCGTCCTCATGATGTATTATGCTTCACGTGCCGCTAACCTTGACATTTTTTCCGAGAATTCCCCCAGAAATGGAATCAAGTGGTAGTTCACCCTGCTGGCTGCGGAAATGGTCGTGGAAACAACAGGACCCCAACTATAATACTGGGTCTGCTGCTCATGCTCGTGGACATGCTTAGCTCATTGATGTAGAAGAAGCTCAGGAACAACCCTCTACAGTGATGGGTACCCTTCTCGTTAATTCAGTACCTGCTACTGTTTTATTTGAGTCGGGAGCATCACATTCATTCATGTCGGAAGAATTTGCATTGTCGCATAACCTTACGTTTGAAAAAATGAATCCACCAATGGTTGTCCGCTCCCTTGGAGGCCGTTGTCAAACCTCCATGATGGTACACGGTGTCGCCATTGACGTCGAAGGGATTGTATTCCTTGTGTCCCCCATCATTCTGAAGTTTTCCACCATAGACCTCATTCTAGGTATGGATTGGTTGAAAGTTCACGATGCCGCACTGTATTGTGGTAGCAAGTCTGTCCAACTTTTTCACCCCTCCGGCGAGATTCTTAACTACACCACCAAAATTGCCCGAGATGATGAAGCGTAGATATATATGATGAATTATTTGAATGTCTCACCTCTCGAAGGGCTTGAGAACGTTACAGTCGTTCGCGATTTTTCCGACGTCTTCCCAGAAGAACTGCCGGGAATACCCCCGACCAGAGAGGTGGAATTCGTCATCGACTTGAAGCCAGGCACTGTTCCTATTGCCAAGCGTCCTTACAAGATGCTGCCACATGAACTCCTTGAACTTAAGGAGGAAATCGACAAGGCACTTCAGAAAGGATTCATTCTCCCCAGTTCCTCTGCTTGGGGAGCACCTTCGCTCTTTGTCAAGAAGAGCGATGGAACGAACCTTTTGGTGCAAGATTACCGACCTATCAACCAGCCAACAATACAGAACAAGTATTGCTTCCTCGGATCAATAATCTATATGATCAACTTGTTGGGTCTACGGAGTTCTCGAAACTTGACTTGAGGTTGGGTTATCATCAAATCCGGGTCCGTGAAGAGGACATTCCGAAGACTGCCTTCATTACTCGCTATGGTTCTCCAGCCATTGATGAACTATATATTCATGCAATATCTCGACAAGTTCGTCGCTGTTTATCTGGATGATATCTTGGTATACTCCAAGAATGATGAAGAAAATGCTGAACACCTTCGTCTTATACTGGAAAAGCTTCGAGAACAAAAACTCTATGCTAAGTATTATAAGTGTGAGTTCTGGCTTCCCGAAGTAACCTAACTTGGTCATGTGATTTCCAAGGATGGCATTGCAATCAACCCAGAATGTATTCAGGCTATCCGTCACTGGAGTCCTCCCAAGACTGTCAAGCAAGTCAGAAGTTTCCTCGGACTCGCTAGCTATTGCATCTGTTTCGTCGAGAACTTCTCCAAGATTGCAAAGCCTCTGACTAATCTGCTTCACAAAGGTTTCAAGTTTGAGTGGACAGACAAATGTCAGGAAAGTTTTCAAGCTCTCAAGGACAAGCTCAGTTCACCCCCAGTGCTTTCTCCCCCTGATACTCGGAAGAACTTCATGATATACTGTGACGCGTCTCGTCAAGGATTAGGCTGTGTCCTAATGCAAGAGCGTCGCGTGATTGCTTATGGCTCTCGTCAGTTGCGTTCTCATGAAGATTTCTACCCCCCCCCTTATGATATCGAATTGGCAGCAGTAGTTTATGCATTGAAGCTGTGGAGACATTACCTCGTCGGTAATTGTTGCGAGATCTACACCGACCACCAAAGCCTGAAGTACCTGTTTACTCAGCCAGACCTAAATCTCCACCAACAAATATGGCTCGAGACAATAGCTGATTTCAACATGGATAATTATTACACCCCTGGAAAAGCTAATATGATGTCCGATGCCTTGAGCCGCAAATCCTACTGTAGTGAACTTGAAGTTCAAGTACAACAACCACCTTTGTATGAAGAGCTTCGAAAGTAGAACCTCGAGATTGTTCCTCAGGGTTATGTGAATAACCTGGTTGTTGAACCAGACCTCGACGTCACCGTCAAGTGGATACAAACATGTCACTTTGATGTCGAGAAGATTAAGAGGTATATCGCTAGAGGAAAACCCTCATTCTTCACTGTTCCTGATGACGGTATGTTGTATTTCAAGAATCGTTTAGTGGTCCCTAAAGGTAAGGCCAAACTAAACTTGACCCCGCGCGTCATGAAAGAAGCTCACGATAATCCTTTGTCGATTCACCCTGGTAGTACCAAGATGTACCAACACCTTTGTCAGCGGTACTGGTGGTCTAACATGAAGCAAGACATCGCTCGATATGTTGACGAGTGAGACGTATGCCGCTGCGTCAAAGACAAACATCAAAGACTTGATGGAACTCTGCAACCACTTTCTATTCCTGAATGGAAGTGGGGCAAGGTCGATACGGACTTCGTCACTTGTTTTCCCTGATCACAGAAGGGTCATGACGCTATTTTTGTCGTCATCGACCGGTTCTCCAAGGTTGCCCACTTTTTTCCAGACAAGGAGACGATCTCTGCTAGTCCTTTAGCCGACTTGTATGTTTCCAGAATTGTGTCCCTCCACGGTATTCCATTCGAGATCAGTTCAGACCGTGGCATCATTTTCACATCAAGATTTTGGGATAGTTTCCAAGAAGCTATGGGCACTCACCTAAAATTCAGTCCCTCTTATCACCCCCAGTCGCAAGCGCAGGTTGAACGAGTCAATCAAGTTCTTGAAGACATGCTTCGAGCTTGTGTCATTTCATTCGGTAAGAAATGGTAGGAATCTCTTCCGTTTGCTGAATTCTCATAAAACAATAGCTATCAAGCTAGTCTGCAGATGGTACCCTTTTAAGTTCTTTATGGACATAAGTGTAGAACCCCTCTGAATTGGTCAGAAACTGGGTAACGAACCCTCATTGGTCCAGACATTATACATCATGTTGAAGATTAGGTTCGCATTATCCGTGAACATTTGAAGGCTGCTTAGTCCCGCCAGAAGAGCAACTACGACCGCAAGCACAAAGAAATGGTCTATCAACCCGGCGAACAAGCTTACCTTTGTGTCACTCCCATGAGGGGCACTCATTGTTTCGGGATCAAAGGAAAGTTAGCTCCTCGCTACATAGGCTTGTTCCGTATCCTCCCCAGAAGTGGACCGGTGGCTTACCGATTGGAGTTTCCATCAAACCTCTCCCAAGTCCACGATGTCTTTCATGTGTCGCAACTCCGTCGTTGCTTGAAGGATCCTATCCAAACAGTGGATCATGAAGTCCTTGAACTGCAGCAGGACTTGTCTTCTCAAGAACATCCGAGCCATATTCTTGATCAGTATGAATGTCGAACACTCAACAAGACAACCAAGTTCCTTAAAGTTCAGTGGTCAAGTTATTCTGAATATAAGGCCACATGGGAACGCGAAGATCGTCTTCGTAAAGAATACCCCGATCTTTTCGCCTCTACCGCTTAAATTCTCGGGAAGATAATTCTTATAGTCGGGGAGATTTGTAACACCCTCTGTGTCATGTAATAGAAATCACTTTTGCCAATGACAATTACTGTTGCTAATCTTTCCTTGATCTTCTTTGAATCAAAAAAAATTAAAAATTCCCTTTGGTTGATATTAAAAATATTGTGGTAAATACAAATTTGTCCAAAAATTGTGCAACCAATTTTGTTAAATCCCTAAAAGTTAGTGGATCATGTTGGAACGACAATGGGAATTTATTTAAGGTTTAAATTAATTAAAAACTCCTAAACATAAGCATTTCAGTAGCAATTAATCCCTTTTAAATAAAACAAAAGTGCAATTGATTTTGTTTGGGCACAAAACGTTTTTTTGGCTTTGTTATAAAGGGCATCTCTAATTGTTGTACATGTTTCACATTTAAAAAAAATCCAAAAATAGATAAAAAATACAACCAGAAAAGGAAAAGAGAAATAAAATGGAAAAGAAATATAAAAAAGTTAACCTACTGTAAGGCCCGATATGCGGTACTGTTCCAGATCTAGATGTTTCCATCCAGATCCGGGGATGAAGCACATATCGGTCCCACCGTGACATCTGACAATGCCATATGCCCCGGATTTCCAACATGATATCACAACATTACAACTACAAGGATACAACATCTCATACAATCGGCATACAACTGCCTGAATAAAATACATCAGCAGAAGATATATGTCTGAGTACAGTCTACACTTAAATGCCTAGTGGCAAAGGTAAAACACGCCATTCACACGTTCACACGGGTCCAGGCTCTCCGCCGGGATCCTCCTAATAAGTCGTCGTCGAGTCTCCGCGAAGGAGTCCAGAAGAAGGGCCGTCGAGCTCCTCTGTAGTCCATGATCGTTTGCATAACATACATAAAAGAGAGAAGAAGGGGGTGAGCTATATAAAAAAGTCTTGTAACTTACTTCTCATGGTAAGATGGGGGTAGTGGTTGAGGTTGCAGCCACACTAGCATTATATAAGTGGCTAACGATCTATTTAGATTAAGATGAGAACCAAGAGTTCGATGAGGAATTGCCTCCAACAAGTCTTGACATTAGCTACTTACGCAAACATAACACCTATCCTATCCTTCTCCTCCCCTTTGCATCTCGACAAAGAAGAAGCAGTCAAGGCACACACATGTTGATCAAGTTATTAAGATTATCTCAGTTGTTGTTGTCTATGAACAAGGAGTGGGTCTCAAGTCGTCCATAACCGTGGACACGGCTTCTCGAAAAGATTTAACCTTGCAGGGGTGTACCAGCTGCCCATTATAAGCTCTGTATGTACGCCGGCTCTCTCAGTCGGGCCTTTTAAAGACACTCATTGAAGAGTTGTTCCGAGATATCCGGACGTCATAATCCCTCTAACTAACAACGAAAAAATCCGGGTGGCCCCCGGGGAGTCGACACCCAGTCCTAAAGTCGGTCGCGCTTTCGGATCGGACTCTTCCGTATGGCTAAGGTCGGTGTTAGCCTCACCTGAACTCAAGGGCGCCCCTAGCTCACCAGTGTGGACCAACAAAAGAACTCTGTCTTCGCTGGCCCAAGTTGTTTAAAATATGCTGGTCGCGGACCAAGCACACACACTGTTTCTAATGGTAAATCAACTAGGGCCACCACTAGAAATGTTTGGAGCTAGGTAGGTAAGAAGAGGGGACCCCATAGAATCCCACACGCGGTTAGGCGCACTCGTCAAGAGAGAAAATACCCGTAACTCGGGTCCTAGGAGACTTGAATGGAACAAAGCATCGGGGCAGGATAGCCCAATCCTTCATCGAGTATAGTCAACATTATAATAATCATATCATCCACAAAAATATAATAGTGTGATAGCCCAATCCTAGGAGTAACTGGGAACAGTTGTAGCATCCTAAGCATGCATACTAAGTAGTGGTTAAGCAAGCAAGGTACGTGGCCAAACAATGGTTTGAGGGGATGTCGGGGACATGGCTATTTGGGTCTATTTGAGAGGCATAAATATGAAGTGGTAGGATCAAGAAATTGTTCTATCCTATCTGTAGAAGGATAGAGAGGTGTTTGGTGGAATCGATGTTTATTTCCTGAGCCTTGGAGGCATATATATATGAGTACAATGATCTACTTGGAGTACAAGTCAAGGTAGAAGAGTCCTACGCTATCTATGTTTCCTAGTATAATCCATATACTCAACATCCCCCCGCAGTCACAACGTAGCGACGCAGACGGTGAGACTGAAGAAGAATCCGAAGGCGGAGCCGACGAACATCCCCACCACAGTCATAACGGTCGACGCATCGCGGAGTTTGTGCCTGGAGTGGAAGCCAACGAGGTTCCCAAGCAGGCGGTAGGCCTTTGTGTCGTTGTTGAAGTAGCCGACAGCGTAGGGTGGTGAAGCCGTAGTCGAGGTAGCCGTGCGTGTAATGCCGTGGTCGATGTCGAGTCAGGGTAGCCGGTGTCGAGATAGTCGTCGAGGAGCCGCGTGTGCAAGGAAGTTAGGAGTGCAGCGCGACTCGGGAAGAGCGGCACTGGCGGGCGATCGTCAGTCATAGCACGGGACGTCGCGAACAAGATGATAGTGACGTCCGGAAGGAGACGGTGTTGACGAAACGTCGCGCCGGGTTTGCCAATCCCGGGGAAACGTCGTAGACGAAGGCACGCGTCTAGGTTGCCAGCACCGGGCATGCGTAGACAGACGAAGACGATGTCGACGAAGCGTCGCACCAGGCTTGACAGGCCCGGGAACACGTCGTAGATGAAGGCACACAACGGTGTTGCCAGTACCGGGCATGCATCGACGGGGACCAGTAGGAGCTGTACGCCATGTCGAAGGGACCATCAGACAAAGGCTCGACGACGGTTGCGGCGCAACTCGGTGGGGGGGGGGGGGGTAGAAGGTGCCGAGGGTGGAGTCGCCGCGGTTGCCGGAGTTAGATGAGGTGGTCGAGGAAGATGACAACGACGCTGACAATGAGCTGATGCTGGACAAAGACAAAGAGCATGGATAGCGATGAAGTCGACAGAAACAGAGGCAGCCCATGGGGTGCGCGTCGGTCACCCATAGAGGCGGCGAGGCTCGGGTGAGCGGCAGCGGCGAACAGGGTGTCGGCGCGCCTCGGGTGAGCGGCAGCGGTGCGGGTGGCGCGGCGACGGCGGTGCTCGAAGTAGGCAAAGATGATCCGACAGCATGACGAAGACCAGGCGCGGACGGTGCCGTTCCCGCGCCAAGAGAGGTGGCGCAGCGCGTGCCACGGGGCCGTCAACGCACGCAGACGGCAAAGTGGACCGCGTGCCGCGGCGCTACGGCCCGAAGGGGCAACGCAGCGGCGACGCGCGTGTCGGGGGCGACGGCGGGGAAGACCTCGGGGCGGTTGCAGGGACCGCGTTCCACGCTCGCTACGGCCCGACGGGGCGACGCAGCGGCAACGTGAGGGTCAGTGCAGCCTCGGGGACGACCTGGAGCGGACGGCCTCGGGGCG
Source organism: Bromus sterilis (assembly GCA_950022295.1). NCBI lineage: Eukaryota > Viridiplantae > Streptophyta > Magnoliopsida > Poales > Poaceae > Bromus > Bromus sterilis. The sequence goes on along the minus strand of OX465596.1, from coordinate 261,194,614 downwards.
GCGGTGATCATGGGCTGCGGCACTACAGATCGATGGGGCGACGCAGCGGCAGCGCGCGGGTTGGTGCAACCACGGGGACGGCCTCGGGGCGGCGGCGTGGACTGGGCGCCGCGGCGCTGCGGCCTGTGGGGGCGACGCATCGCCGACGAAGAAGTCCGGGCAGCCACCGGGAGAACCACGGGGGCGGCGCCGCGGCCGCCCGATGCTCGCTCGGTGGATAGGCGCTTGTACTCAGAGACGTTCTTCACGGGATCATGCGGAGGCGCACGCGGACGAATATACGGATTGTGTACGCGGCGCGAATGGGGCCGATCGCGGACGCGCGGGTGATCAATCCGATAACCCCCGAGGTGGAGGGGCGCTGCTCGGCGTGATGATGGCGATGGGAACCGAGCAGAACCGGCCGGCGCGGGCTCGGCAGGCGAGTCGACGTGAATTAACCGGCGCGGGGCCATCCGACGCGACTCCAGCCGTTGTGGTATGGGGGCGATGATGGTGGCGGAGGACTACCGATCTGAAGCGAAGGCGGCGACGTTTGGCGAGGGCGACGGGCAGGCAGACGCGCAGAAGGGTACCATGGGTCGCCACGTCGCGCGAAGCCGGCAAGGCGGCGCACGAAGCTGCCTTGTCGGTGATGAAGCCGGTAGTCACACCGGTGTCGGAGTAGAGGCGCGTGAGGATCGACGACGACGGTGGGCGACGCAAACCGATCTTAGATCGGAGAACCAAAAAAGACGCCGATCAAGACGACCGGCGGAAGAGAGAAATCCGGATCAAGAGATCGGGAAAACGACTCTCTAGGGCAGCCGGTCCACAGAACCGGCGGACGAACCGTAGGTACGGGCGGCGCGGCCTCCGGCGCCGGCGATCATGGATCGGCCCTGGGGGCGCCGCGGGCGGAAGCGACGGCGGCGGCTAGGGTTTAGATCGTGTTTAGGCTGATACCATGTAGAATCATAGAGAGGGGTTTGGTGGAATCGATGTTTATTTCCTGAGCCTTGGAGGCATATATATATGAGTACAATGATCTACTTGGAGTACAAGTCAAGGTAGAAGAGTCCTACCCTATCTATGTTTCCTAGTATAATCCATATACTCAACACTATCCCTAGGCACAAGTGAGCTCATAGTTATAAGAATGATATATGCTCCCCCTTACCTGATGAAAAGACGAAGCCGAAGGTGTAGTCGATCGCAAGCTCGCAACGTCTCCGAGGGGTAAACGCGGGAGCACACAAGAAGGAAACACTGGATAGGCAATCGAAGAGCAAGCTTCTGTTACTAAGAGGCAATAACCATCAAGCAGCATCAAGAAGGAAAGACGAGACAACGCACTACGGTATCGCATCTATCATCGTGAGCGGTTACTAATAGGTTTAGTGGAGTATCGTTCACACACGAAGATACCGCACATTTAGAATGGTTCAAGTTGTTTACTACACAACATGAGCAAAGGTTGTTAACATGGCATCCCACACAAGCATGACATAGCACACAAACACGGCAAGAGGTGAAGCATAAAGTAAACTATTATGCTAGTCAATTTAAGCGAGACACAACCTAAACATGGCATTACACTAAGTGTCCCGTGATAATTAGAGCATTTGTTAATGTTCTGCCCTAAATCATAATTTAGGTTGGTTAAAAACAGAAAAAAATAGCACAAACACAATCTACATGAAATTATAGTCAAGTTACACATAAATAATACCCCAAACGGAGTTACGTTTAAAAAGACACAATCATCACAAGTTATGAACACAATCTGCCAACATCAGGTAGCACACTTGAGAGCAAAAAAACAACATGCTACAGATTGCAAACATGCACCAAAATGATACAGATCAACAGTAGACATGACAAGCATGACATGGCATCAAGGTTTCGTGTATATGAGCATCAAGATAATTATAACCCAAGAAAAAAGCTAAATTATACTACTGGTTTAGGAATTCACAGCAGGTAAAGCAATATCAAACAAGCTCCAAAATGAACATGCAATACATCTATAGCAAGCCAACATGATGCTCATGAGTTCATACATTTCACTTATGGTCAAAAGACCCATGTATAAATATGTAGGAAGTACGCAAAACATGTAAAACATATTCCATACTTGGTAGAATTTAGAGCAGTTGACAGCAAACTGCAAGTATGCACCTTGGGAGCCCAATACCTATATAAATAGGAAGGATATCATGGCATAGCAATAGATGGCATGAAATTATACATGAAAAAGGAGAAATTCATTACATTGGCGATAAAACATATGAAGCATGGATCAAAAAGTATAAGGCAGTCAAGTAGGCAACTTTATACAAATTGCAACATATATTATCAGGTACACCACTTTGGAGCAAGATATGAAATAGCTACATCAGGTAAAAATGGAAAATGAATGCATAAAAGTGAAGTACACATGATGCTTAACATATAAAGAAAGAATCACTAGTATAGGCATCATGGATGTGACACAAACATCAACCAAACTTTGCTAAAAATAACAGTGAACAGAAGTAAAATTCTGGAGCACACTTCAACAGAGATTTTCACCCCTCAAATGACCTCAAATGGATTAAGTCACTAAAGAAAAAAGTTAGAGCACATCACAAGAAACAATTATGATTTTGGGAGCATCAACATACGGGCTATTGATCACTCGCAAACTTCATCTCAAAACAGCTAACAGCAGCAATTTTCCACAAACTTCATCTCAAGACAGAGCAAGGCGTGAGCTGGCTCACCACTACGGGCTGAGGCCCATCTGTGGGTGGGCGAGGGATAGCTGGCTAGCGCCTAGGGCGTTGCGGGACGCTGGGTCAGGCGAGAGGAGGTGGGCCGCACGAGGCAGGCCGGCCCAGGCGAGAGGAGGTGGCCGGATCGGGATCGATCCCAATCCCATACTGGGTTGCGGCGGCCGGCGGATTTCTCCGCCGAGGGGTGTGGCACCGGTGATCCTTGGGGCGGCGCGAGGTCGAGGAACAGGACGCGGCACGGCGGAGGACATGGGGTGTCGCAACACGAGCTCCGGTTCGAGGACGGCCATGGCCATGGTGCGGGCAGCGGGTGGCTTCGGCTCGAGGTCGCTGTCCATGGCGCCGGCGATGGGTTCCTAGGCACAGAGAGGAGAGGACAGAGGTCAGAGGGGAGGAGAGAGGGAGGAAGAGAGGGAGGTTGCGAGGGGGTACCCTGGCGGGCATGCGCGGCCGCGGCGACTCGGCCCAGATTGGGCCCAAGCGGACCGCGGTGGTGGTGGAGGGCCCTACGGGGCCCGATTCCTCTGTTTGATGGTGGGAGGGCGACGTGGCACTCTCTCGACACTCCGATCGCCAGATCCGACGGCTAAGGAAGCTTGGGCTAGGGTGTCGGCTGGTGGAGGGGTTTGGATTAGATCTGGTAATTTTTAGAGGGGTGTGGCTGCAAAAATGGACTAAGGGAAACCCTAGAGGGGTTAGGAGAGAGTGGTAGTCTATTTATAGGTTGGTTGGCTGGCTGGTTTACGCAAACACCCCCGGTTTCTCTCTATCGCCTCTGGTAATTACGTTTCTTGCCGCCGGGAGTCCATACGACCTCGATTCGGACGAAATCTCGAGCCACGCGCTTAGCGCGGAGAGACGGTCACTTCTACCTCACTACGATACCGTTCCGAGAATATTTTCCGACGCCCAATAAAATAATCCATTTATTAAATAAACGGGGTTTTCGTTCCGATCGCGATGGTTGGTCTTGTGCCGGCTGTCGCGACGGTGCTCGGGTGAAACCCGGTGTCGCAAGGTCGTGTGCCATGGTGGAAGGGTTCGGTCACGCATCCGATACGAGAAAGAGGGGGGAAATGTAATCACCAATTAATAAATTGGCGAAGCAAATACTACAAACAATTCTAACAAGCAACAAAATAATGCAACAAACAAAATTTATAATTAGAGTGGAATTTCCACGCTGTTACATGTACGCCCAGCGCAGAACCCCCCACTGGGCGCTGCCCAGCCCATCTCCCCCTCCCACTCATTTCTATCCCCTGTTCATCACGTACGTGGCACACATCCGGCCGGCGATGGTCGCGGCCATCGCCGTGCCGTCTATCCACGATGACCTCGGCATGGATAAGGCCCCGGCACACCCCAACCCTAACCCTAGATCCACTGCCCACTGTTTTTTCCCCTCGCCTTCATCCTCCTCGCGCACGGCCAAGCCACCATGGCCACGAGGACGTGAAACTTCATGGTCACCGCCCACCACTGCCCTCGCCGTCGTGTCTAGGAGCATCGCGAACGTCGGATATGCCTCCACGCGAACGGAATCGAGCCGAGGACGTCCACAGCGAGCCAATCGTCTGCGTTCCCCTTCCCGGTGCCGTCACGGTTGCAGAATATTTGCCGCCACCTCAAGCCTCCCCCGAGCAGCCTGAGCACACCTGCACGATCCCAATGAGTGCGGTCACCTTCCCCAACCCTCCCCTTTGTATCCCTTTTGTAGTAGACGTCGACGGCATGGGAGCGGAGCTCGTCACCTCCATTGACAGCCGTGAGCTCGCTCTCGTGCCGCTCTGCGCTCGCCAGTGATGTTGTCGTGCTCCTGGTAAGCTATAGTACCCGCCTAGCTAGCTCCTACTCCACGATGCACATCGTAGCCCCAATTCCGACCACGCCCGTACACAGCCGCCTCCACGGCTCGAGCCCGCCGCTGATTCCGGCGGTCCCCTGGAGAAGCACCACCACCACTCGACACGGCAGGTCCCGAGCTCTCGAACGTGCCTTCCCACGCCTTCTGTTGTGGCCTCTATCGAGTGCATGGTCATCGTCGGCGGCTCTGAATGTCGGGACCCGGGGTTTGCGTATGTAATTCCTGCTACAACTCAATCATATGAAGAGCCGAGAGCCGTACCCACTTGTCTAGGCAGACAAGGCCAAGCACAGAATGCTATCGGAAAGCTCAAACGTGAGGGGCATCCCATCTAGGCCGGATGATCAACTGAGATGGGTCATCATCGTCTGCTCACAAGTCTAAATGATTATGGGTGCTGAAATCCCATATTCATCGACAAGTCGCCTCAACCATATTATCGATTGAATTATAACACTTACATAAACAGACTCTAGCCCTATAACCTAGTCGGGGTCTCGGGCGGGCTCGATCATACAACAAAGTGTGCCACGTGATAGAGTCACGAGCAATCGCATCGCGATGCCCCAAGATGTGCACATGTAAGGCCCACTTGGTGTATGAAAGACCGCCGGCAAGATCACAACTAAGCTATCGAAACCCACACTAAGACATGCACATTATAATCATACACGCAACATACATGTCTAGTGTAAACAACAGGTACTCTTCACATGAACTTTACAAAGTATACCTCTTTATTGACTTACATATAGAGTACACAAAGAGAACACATCAATGTGATCCAACATTACATCAAACAACGGAAGCAACTTAGGTCTGAGTACAAACAAGTTTAACAAATGGCTTACAGAAGCCTTGTTCAAACATACATAGCCCTCCACAAGGGACCAGACTGGTGTCTGGAACTATACTAGCTTACTCCACGTCGAGCTTCAGGAAGGTGACTCCATCTGGGTCTGGATTCTCATCTAAAACATAAAATAAGAAAATGTGAGTACAAAGTCGTACTCAGCAAGACTTACATCAGAACTATACTACTCATGCTCAAGATTCAAGGTAAAGGGAGGTGGGGTTTCAATGCAGAAGTGCTAGCTTTGACTTGGCTAGTCATGTACTACGAATACCAGAATGAGGTAAGAAGCGTACTCAAGTCCATATAGTCTTGATCACCACATCAATACACTACCATGGATTCTTTTTTGACTTCCCACAAGGAAGCACACCATATCACTCACACTTACCTTGGAAAGTTTTAGAGTATCCGTTGAAGTTGTCTAATAATCAAGCATAGTTCTCCAAGTAGTCCATAACCGCGGACACGGCTATTCGAATAGTTCATTACCCTACAGGGGTGTACTTCTTCACACGCGTGTCATCACTTATCGCCTAGAGTTCATCACTCTTCAAGCGGATTTCAGACATGGATAAACACCAAGGAACTACCCTCACATCACCTTCTCTAATCCAGGAGTCGGCTATCTGAGTTTGCCACCGCCCGAGAGTCCGGCCGGTTCAACGAAACGGACTCAGACAATGCAGGCGACCGAGACGCCACCTTGGAAGATGGTTTCACTGCCTCACAGGTCCACCCGCATATCTATATGATGCAACCTTTCATTCATTCTTTTTCTATGCATATGCCAAATGGAAAGCCCGAATTAGTGTGACTCCTGGACTTGATCAGGGTGACTTAAGAGGCCAAACGGGGTTCCCATAAACCCTACATGTGGTAGTAATATTTGTCTTGGATCACAACTCAAGAACTCAGGGCCTAGGGCAGTGTTCAACGAGACAACCCGCTGTGTACTCCTACACAGCCTCTCATCATTCACCTTGTTTAGGTCAAATTCACCACACCATTTTCATCAAAAGTAATATGAACATGATTACTACCATCATCAATTCATCACCCAAGATGGACCAATGCTTCCACAACTCTAAGCATAGAATTAGCATAACATGGATGAATGGCCACATGATGATCACAAACAATTCCTAGATCTGCTAGGTTGAGGTTTGCTTAATACTGTGGTAGAAATGATAGGTCATGCAAAGGAATGGGTTCGACTAGTAGTAGAACGTATCATGGTGAACTCCTAAACATGCATAAGCGAGAATGAGAGGGAATTGGGTTTTTATAGACATGATCAATGAGGGTCTGCTTGCCTTCCTGACGATACTCGGGTTACTGGTCTTTTTCTTCAGGAACATAGCCCGTCTCGGAAACGCTCTTACCGAAACAACCATCAACGAAGGGGGACAACATCGAAAGTACAATGCTCAAGCACATGATAAGTTGTGATAACATGATGTAGATGGTACTGATGTGTTGACAATTCCATTTAATTGAAGTGTATTGCAAAAGATTTGCAAATTCAAACTCCAAATTTGAATTCAAATTATGGCATATGCACCTTCGCTACTTTTCACCCATTTTAAAATGGTCAAACATGAAAACAAGTTGCATATTCATATTATTTGCAATTGTTTGATCATTTTTCATATAATATTTATTAAATTTGGAGTTCTGGTTAAATTTCTATGATTTTTCAAAATTGAACCATTTTCTAGAATTTTCGGGATTTCTTTTATTCTGGAAATTGTTTATTGCGTCAGCATGATGTCACTGTGACACATGGGGGTTGACTGGTCCACCTGACCCGTGGGAACAGGGTGTTAGTGAAACGGGCTAATTCCCCGGGTTAATTAAGTTAAGAGTGGTTATTAGGGGGTTGGGCCCCACCTGTCATTGGATCAGGGGTGGGATTACAGGTTAATTAACCACGCCACATCACGGCTGCCGGCGTTGAGCCGGCAGTGACCTTCCCGCATGGTGGCGTGGCACGCAGACGACGATGCAGTGCGCCATATGGAGCGCTGAGTGCACCGGGATGAAGACCGCGCACTCGCGCACCACACAGAAGAGGCGGGCGTTGACGGTGAGCAAGGAGGTGGCGGCCAGAGCTCGGTCGAGAAGCAAACAACGATTGGGGGCACGGATTCGAGCTCGGGATCAGGAGAAAGTACGGGGAGCTCACCAGGAGCTCGTTGGTGAGGACAGCGGGGCCGGAGAAGAGCTGGGGCGACGTATTCCGGCAATGGTGCACGGCGTCCATGGTGAGAGAAATTGACGCGGGCGATGTCTCAAATGAGATTTGGCTCGATTCCTTCTGCGGAGAGGCGCGGGGCGACACTTCAGAGCTCCTGGACAACACGGGGTGCCGAGTGGAGGCCGTTGGCGGTGGTCACGGTGGCGCGCTCCGGCGAGCTTCGGCCGGCGACGAAAACGAGCTGGAGAGAGGGGGAAGGTGAGTTGCGGGAGGGGGAAGTGGTGTGTCCCCCTCTGGGCGTCTCCGTGGCGCTCTGAGGAGGAAGGGGAGGACCTAGGTGGCCTCGTCGTCGTCGTGGCGGTCGTCGCCCTCGGCATGTTCGACAGCGAGCTGCTTGCGGTAGACGACAAAGCTGTTGGGCTGGTCTTGGGCCAGGCCTCGTGCTCCAGGTAAGTTGGGCCTAAAACCCCTCTGTCCTTTATTTCTTTTATGTTTTCTATTTCTATTAATTTGTTTCTCTTTGAAATAAAATAGCAAAGCATTTTTATAAATTCCCAAATATTTTATATGGCTTTACATGACCAGTAGCTAGTCACTCCCAAGTTTTGAAGATTTTTGAAATTCAAATTATATGAATTTCAATTCAAATAGGGTTAAGTTTGATTTCCTAGAATTTGTTTGGAATTTTTAAAAAATCTTAGAGCATGTAGTGGGACCCACTTCACTTTATGTGTGATCATGCTCATTTGTAAGACTTTTCAAAAAGTTCAGAGGATTTTTGGAAGAAATTTTTAGGATGGCCAATTGAATTAAATTCATTTAGGGGTTTCTGCTTTCCCCATTTGGATATCTTTTGAAATTTTTCACATGATGCAAAGACTCAAAGTCACCCTAGCACATACCTAAGTTGGGGTTGTGACACTGACCTCGTCAGCGGAGACTAGAGGTCACTGGCAGGTGGCCCCCTCCCGTCAAGTACCTAATTAAATGTTAAACACCCCATGTGTGTCACTTACAGGTGGGGTCCAGTGCCCCTTTATTAGACAACAAATTGAGTTAAGTGGGGATAACCCCCTCGGCCTATTACATGTGGGCCCAACCCTTAAGATAACACCTCTGGTTAATTTAAATTATTATTAGCACATGTGTCACTTACACATGGGTCCCACCTATAAGAAATTACATTAAATGAATTAATAATATACTCAGAGTATGACATGTGGGTCTAGTGCATTATTTAAAAAGAAAATGAATTGTTTAAATAGGTAGAGACTGACATGTGGGACCCACTGGTCAGTAGGTCCCACTCGTCAGGTTTAACCAGGTCAATATCACTGTAGTGGATAATGTTGCATTTTAATAATAAAAGAAATTCCAGAAAATTCTTTTAAATGATTTAAAACTTTAGAAATTAATATCTTTTAATCCGTAGCTCAGATGGGAAAACTTTATACATGAAAATTGATCAGAAAAATACAATGAATAATAATATGTTATTCATACACCCACCACACCCCACCAACATACTGAATATTGAAACTTCCCCCTCCGGTTCGTTTGTCGATAATCACCTGGAGCTGGCAGTTCATCCCGGATGAATTCTCGATCCGAGCCAAACACTTTCTACTGCAATAGAACACTGTTAACATTGCGTTTGTCATGCCATGCATATGTTTGCATATGATTGCTTTTTATTTACTGTTTCTTCCCCCCCCCTTAATCTCTGGTAGACCCCGTGACTGCCGCCAACTACACCATTGTTGATTAGGACTACGTCGTCGATGACTGTACCCCTGCCCTCGAGCTTCCAAGCAAGCAGAACCATTATCCTTCCCCAGACATCTCCTATCTTTTCCGTACATTTCTGTAACACCCCGATATCTTAGCCCTGTCATTAAGCTAATTGATTGCCTTGTCATCATAATCACCCTCATTAAAAATTGCATTAGGAAATAATTCAACTCTAATTAAAATTACTAATGCTAGTCACGATAAAACTTTGTAACGATGATTAGCAGAGACATCCATAAATTTGCAAATAACCGATAGGTAATTATAGAATTTAAATCAATACTTTGGAGTTATTAAATTGACCCTAGATCTTGAATAAACAAAGTAGAAATTATACTTAAACCAAAAATAATGCAAACACTTTTATAAAATGTAAAATAATGAGTAGGTCAATATACTATAGCATTGGATATTTAATATAGCATTTAAAATCAATAAAAAATAAAATAGTACTAAAGTAGCCACATTAAAAAAATTGTAAATGAATTTATTTATTAACCAAACTTTTTGTGGCATCACTATGTGATGTAACAATATTTATATAACTAGTCTAAGATTTAACAAAACTCCATTGGTGACTAAACAAAACAAAAACAAATACAAACAGAAAGAATAAATGATGTGCGAGAGATGATAATGGCTTCTCGCCCTTCGTTGGTTACCCCAAGTGGAAGGTGAGATGTAGGATAGCAGCAAATTTCCCGCTGACGTAGAGGATAGGGGTTGTCTCCCGTAGGACTCCGAAAATGCCAAGTAGGTGACAACGACCCTAGAAATTAGGCGTTGACGTGGACCTGCACACAGACACAAATAACTTTGCTCCCAACAAAGTTTAGAGAGGTTGTCAATCTCTCCGGCCTTATTGTTTACATAGGATCAAACGCAAGGGATAAAGGATAATAGTGATTGCAACTAGAAACTAAAGGAAGGAAATAAATTGAGCATGTAAACAGTGATGAGAATATGGACCGGGGTCCCATGATGTTCACTAGTGATGTCTCTCTCCCAAAAGACGATAAATTGCTATGCGAGGTAAACAAATCACAGATGGGCAATTGACAGGATTAAACACACACCGCAATTCTAACTATGCTACAACGAAAGGAAGAGGCTCAAAAGCATGGGCGGTACGCCAAAATAAGTAGACCGAAATCCAAGTGCATCTACTACTAATCATCCACCTTGAGATATCTATCCAAAACATCTCGCTGGTATTAAGTTGCGAGCCCCACCCAAAGTGTAAACCCAAAGCAACAGACAACTGCATTAAAAGAACTTTGCGTCAAGTAAAAAATCCTTGCAACCGCGGTTACAAGCACCTTTGTTTTCCCCCTTGTGGCAACAACACATCCCCTAGACTCATGTTTCTGTCACTGAAGCTAGTCATCAGGGGGCATGAACCCACAATCGAGCATAGCGTTCCCTCTTGCAATCACTACCTACTACTTGGCCAAAGCAATAAACAGCAACGGAGAACATGCAAGAATTACTCAAGAACAAAAATATAAAAGATAAGAACAAAATATATTACTCAATCACAAACGGAACATAGTCTCATAATCCATCATATCCCAGCAACCTCAACATAGAAACAACAGAAAGAATTACATATGTGCCTTTTGTCGTGTAGGGCAGCTCACAAGGTCTAATCCATGAAGAACAAAGAGGGGAGGAGAACATCACATAGCTACTGATCATGGACCCATGGTCCAAGGTAGACTACTCACGGATCATCCGGGAAACGTCCATGGTGGAGGAGAAGCTCCCGGAGGTCAATCCTCCCTCCGGCAGGGTACCGGGAAGAGGTCTGCTCGGGCTCCCGATCTTCGAAGCGCAGCGGCGGCGAAGCAGAGACGAGATCGCGAAAAAGGGTTCTGTCCTTGGAAGTTTCCCGTCACGGAGAATATATAGGCGAAGGGGGCAGCCAAGGGGGCCACCAGGGGTCCAAGCGGACCCCTGGCGTGGCCCCACTCTACAGCGCGCCGGGAGGGCGCCTGGCCCTCTGGTCCCACTTTGGCTCTTCTGAAAGCTTCCCGTACGCTGATTTTTTATTGGATTTTTCTCGAATTTTTGGAGCACTTTTAATATGGGGGAAACCGGAAATAGAAAAACAGCAGAAAACAGGAACTGGCACTGGGGTGCACTGAGTTAATAAGTTATTCCAAATATGATCAAAAGTGTATGAAAGTGTATCTAAAACATAGCATCACACATAACATTTATGGAGCAAGAAGAAATTATAGATACGTTTGGGACGTATCAACATCCCCAAGCTTAATTCCTTCTCGTCCTCGAGTAGATAAATGATAACAAGCATAATTTCTGTGGTGACATGCTAACAACCATATAAGAACTTTGAAAGTAAAGAAATCAAGGTATGTAATTCAATTCAAGTCATAACAAGCAAGAGACTATATTAGCATTGAAACAAGCAACATAAGAACATAAAGATGCAAGAGATCTGGCTGTCCGTGACTCGAGTGTCTCCAGATGGTGTTTGCGTGCAAGAAGGAGGAGATGGGATAAAACCACGAGCCCCCAGCGGAAGCCTAGCCGCCAGCTTCCACTCTCCCTCTCGCTCACCCCTGTCTCCTTCCCGCATGTGAACTGTAAGGCCCGATATGCGGTACTGTTCCAGATCTAGATGTTTCCATCCAGATCCGGGGACGAAGCACATATCGGTCCCACCGCCACATACAACATAGCCATATGCCCCGGTTTCCAAAATGATATCACAACATTACAGATAAAATGATACAACATCTCATACAATCGGCATACAACTGCCCTAAATACAATACATCAGCGGAAGGTATATGTCTGAGTACAGACTACAATCAAATGCCTACTGGCAAAGAGAAAATCATCGATCCCCACAACCACACGGGTCCAGGCCCTCCGCCGGGATCCGCCGAGCTAGTCGTCGTTGAGTCTCCACGTGAAACGTCGATCACCATACTTGTTGTCGATCAAGAACCCTGAAAAGAGTTTCGGGGTAGTATCATGAGTACAGAAGTACTCAACATCCAACTGTAGTGGGCAACTGACCCAGCAAGGACTTCATCACTCGTCATTCTAGGACAACTAGTAGAATACGGTAAGGATGGGGTAAGTGGTGAGGTTGCTTCCACACTAGCATTTATGAAGTGGCTAACGATCTAGAGAGTAAGATAAGAAGCCAAGCATTCGATGAGGAAACGCCTCCAACAAGTCTTGCTATCAGCTACTTACACAAACATAACACCTATCCTATCCTTGTCCTCCTCTTCGCATCCCGACAAAGAAGAAGGACTCAAGGCACACACACGTTGAGCAAGTTTTATTAAGATTATCTCAGTTGTTGTTGTTGTCTATGAACAAGGAGTAGGTCTCAAGTCGTCCATAACCGTGGACACGGCTTCTCGAAATGATTTAACCCTGCAGGGGTGTACCAACTGCCCATTACAAGGCTCCGCACGCACGCCCATCTCTCTCAGTTGCTACCCATGATAGGAAACCATTTTATGATTTAGTCTGAAGAGATCCGGAACGACAGGTCCCTCTAGCTAACAACGAACAAATCCGGGTGGACCCCGGTGAGTCGACATCCAACTCAAAAGTCGGTCGCGCTCTCGAATTGGCCTCTACCGTCTGGACGAGCTCGGGTTAGCTACCCAAACAGATGTGGGCAGCCCCCTAGCTCCCTGGGGTGGACCAACAAGAGAAACCATGTCTCCGCTTTCCCAAGTTATTTTAAAGAATATCTTCTAGCTAGGAGCGACCCGACAGACACACACCTAGTTTTCAAATGGTATATCAGCTTGGGCCACCACTAGAAATGTTTGAAGCTAGGTAGGTAAGAAAAGGGGACCCCATAAAATCCCACACGCGGTTAGGCACACTCAGTCTTAAAACCAATACCCGGAACTCGGATCCTAGGTGACTCGAATGGAACAAAGCGTCGGGGCGGGATATCCTAGACCTTTCATCCTTCATCGAATATAGTCAACATTATAATAATCATATCATCCACAACAATATAATAATTTGATAGCCCAAACCAAGGAGTAAAAGGGTAACATCGTAGCATCCTAAGCATGCATACTAAGAAGGGGCTAAGCAACGAGCAATAGTAACATAGTAGTACAAGGTTTGCTGGGAGGGGACATGGCTGTATCGGTTTGAAAGAGGCTATAAACATGTGGTAGGATCAAACATCGAACCTATCCTAGACTAGCATGCAAACCGCTGGTTGAAATAGAATGGATCATAAGTAATGTATAGTCCTTGCCTGTTGATAAGTTGGGTTCGGAAGGTGTAGTTGATCGCAAGCTCGCATCATCTCCGAAGGTACCCGCGGAAGCACACAAGACGATAAACACTAGAAAGCAATCAGCGAGCAAGCATCTATTACTACGAAGAAAACACGAGCTAGCATCAACAAGAAGGCAACATGAGACATCGCACCTATCGTCGAGAGAGGTTACTAACAGGTTAAGTGGAGTACTCGTCACACACGATGATACCGCACATTTATATTGGTTCAAGTTGTTTAGCTACTCAAGGTGAGCAAGGTTGTTAACATGGCATCTCACTCAAGCATGGCATAGCACACAAACATGACAAGAGGTGAAGCATAAAGGAAAATATCTATGCTAGTCAATTTAAGTGAGGCACAACCTAAACATGGCATTCCGCTAAGTGCCCCATGACAATTTAAGCATTTGGTACTGTTCTGCCCTAAAACATATTTTAGGTTGGTTAACAACATCAAACAATATCATAAACACAAAGTATACGAAAAACTAATCAAGTTACATATAAAGAACACCCCAAACGTAGTTACGGTTAAAAAGATATAAGCAAAACAAGTTTGGACACAATCTGCCAACATCAGGAAGCACACTTTAGAGCAATGCATAAACAGGATAAGGAATGCAAACATGCTCACAAATGATACGCAACTAAAGTAGACATGATAGGGAAGGCATGGCAAAATGAATCATGCAAATAGGCATCATGAACAATTAATTATAGCTCATGCAAAATGCAACAAACCATTACTGGTCTAGGACTTACTGAAAATCAGAGAAACATGGCAGAAACTGTTATTTTTATGCTGTATAAAAAGGGGTAAAGCTATATGCAAAAGTACAACAACATGACATAGCAATATATGAGGATGGAGTAGGCATGATGGTGATCAGGTACAAACAAGAATCATGGTCATATGCATCACATATCAAAAGATATTAAGCATGCAACATGGCATCGGAAAGTTACAGACTTAGAGAAAAACAGAGGCCGCTGTCAAAAACAGCAGCATAGCAACTTTGGAGCTAAACATATCTATGACCAGGAATGTAAACATGACAATGCAATAGATATAATGGAAGAAGACATTATGCTTAACAGTATGCAACAAGAATCAATGCAATAGGACTCATGGATGTGTCACAATCATCATGCAAACTCGCAATAAAATAACAGCAGCAACACATGTCAGAAATTAGTAGTAGTTAAACAGTCTGATGCCCACTTCAACACAGATTAACAACATCAATATGGCCTCAAATAAAAATGCTCACAAAAGATGGATTGAAGTACACACAATTCTAAGAAATTTCCTTTTGGGCGCAACGTCATTCGGGCTACGGTTTGATCGCAATTCTAATCGGAAAACAGCATCAGCAGTTAAATTCCAGGGACTAAGTGAAATTCTCAGGGGTTATCCAGGGAAAAAATAAACAAAAAAGTAAAAAGGCCTCACCAGTGGGCCTTGGCCCAAGAGGCGGCCTGGATCTGGCCTGGCTGGACGGGTCGTGGTGGGCGCTTTGGGCCGCTGGGGCGTTCTGGGCCGATGGCTCCAGAGGGCCCAGCTGGCTGGCTGGCCGGATCGGGACGGGATCCGGTCCCGTACGGGGGTGGCGGCGGCCGCCAACCTTGCTGGCGGCGAGGAGGCCAGGCGGCGCTCGAGACAGGAGGGTCGGAGGCGAGCGCGAGGACCGCCGGGGCGGCTGGATCCAGTCGCGGCGGTGCTAGAGGGCGGCACGACGAGCTCGAGGTAGGAGGAGGCCTGCGAGCTCCAATGGCGCGGAGGCGCGAGCTCCGGCTCCGGGGGCGGCCTGAGGAAGGGGAAGAGAGGGAGGAGGCTGAGAGGAGAGGAGGAGGTAGCGCGGGAGGAGGAGAACACCTGCGGGGCGGCAGCCGTGGCGTGGGGCTGGCTGGAGCGCGGCGTGGCTTGGCGGCTCCATGGCCGGCGGTGGGCAGATGGGTCGGGCGGTGCCCTGGAGGGCTGGAGGGGGCCCTGCGGGGCCCGGAACCTCTAGAGCTGCGGTTTGGAGGCTAAGGCTCGATCTCAGCCGTTGGATCTCAGATCTGACGGCTCATATCTGGGGGAGGCTAAGGTTTTGGATTTTGGAGGGCTATGGGGCAAAAATTTGAGCAAAGCTAGGGGTGTGGCTGCAATTTTTGTGCTAGGGAAACCCTAGAAAGGGGTGGGAGAGTGGTGGTCTTTATATAGCCCAGGTGGCTGGCAGTTTGCAAAAACATCCCCGTTTTTTCTCTCACGCGCGCGGTATTTACATTTCTGACTGCCGGGGGTCCGCAAGACCTCCGATTCGGGTAAAACTTCGAACTGTGCGATCAGCGCGTTGAGCCGGTGGCGTTCACCTCGCGCTAGAACCGTTCCGAGAACACTTTTCGGCGCGCTATAAAAATAACCCGTTTAATTATTAAACGGGGTTTTTTGTTCCGTTGGCTGTGGCTGGTCTCGTGCGGTTTTCGCAACGGTGATCGGGTGAAACCCGGTGTCGCAAAGGTCAAGTGTCAGGGTGGCAAGGGTCGGTCTCCGTCCGGTACGAGATAAGAGGGGGGGAATAATTGCCGATCGATAAATCGGGGATGCCAACACCGCAAACAAACCAGACAATCAAACAATTCACACCGAAAACAAAATTTTTAATTTTTGTGAAATCTGGGCTGTTACATGAACCGCCTAGGCCGTCGTCATCGCCTCCGGCGAGGCTAACCGCCTCCTCGAGCCCCGAGACCACGTCCAAGAGGACACCCGTGGCCCTCTTCGTCGAAGACACCAACTAATTGGAGCCGGGGGCGCTGCCGACGTCACCATCCTCCTCATCGCTCGTCGTGGCCGCCGCGACCATCGCCGTTGTGTCGCTGCTCCGACCACTCCCCGGCCTCCCCGATAACCCCTGTGAGCTGCCGCGTCCGTTCCCCTCTCTCACCGTCTCAGTTACTCGCCGGAGCGCCGTGTTGTGCTCGGACGCCGTCATACGCCGTGGCCGGAGACCACGCTTGGCCCGCTCTGCCTCGGGCACGGCTGCGCCCAGTGCGCTCCCTTTGACGTCCCGCGCGTGCCCTTTCACCCATGGTTGCGCCCCCGCCTGCCACTAGTCTCGGCCATGGCCGTGGTGTGAGCTGCGTGCGTACTGCCACTGCCCGTGGCTGCTCCTAGTCGTGACCGCCGGAGCTCCCTGCTCCCGTGCATACGCGCCCCTGGCCACATCGGGCAACAGCCTGGATGTTTTGCTCTCTAGGATGCACTGCTCGTGACACAAGCTCCGCAGGTTGCCGGCTGTAGAAAGCTATGTCAATCTGCTTCCATCGATTGGCAACAATCCTGCATACACAAAGCTATTAAGTCTGTTTCGGTCGATTAGCAACATTTCTCGTATACATAGATAATATTTGCTGATAGCTTAGAAATACCACGTGCACAGCTATCTAATAAACGGGCAGCCGGCCAGCGTACTAATTGCACCTGGAGCTGCTGCCTGTCATTGTTGTTGTATCCGCTGCTCCGTTGAATATAGCTGCTGCTGCTGACTGCGTTGCTACTGCTGCTGCTCCTGCAGATGCACTGCTGCTATTTGTACTTGTTGCTGTTAACCCTAGTTGATGTACCACTTTTGGTAGCACCAAAACAACAGCAAAACCAAGTTTAACATGGATAAAATTTGTATGAGCATGTAGTACACTTGACAAGGATCAATTGTCTCCACTGGACCAAACTCAGATAATGCCTAGATTAATTCCAATGAAAATCACAAAAGGCAACTTTCTGTAGTTTTTGGTATCAGTGGCTAATAGCACTCTTCGCACCATGTTTTGGTCGAGTAAATGAACCGTAATAAATTTGGCTTGCATACCAGTTTCGAGATCACATCAAGCTGATAAAGTTTCTTATAAGGCCCTAACTCGGCGGATCAGACGAACACAAAACCGTAGCCCTCTGAGGATACTAAAGGATGTTAAAACCGGAGTCCCCATAACTTAGAAAAATTCAAAGGGTTCTAAAACAATGTCTCTATGAAAAGTGGGCCCTAGCCTTTTTTTAATTATAAAAATGTTGTATTCAACTATATTAATTCTGAGTCATTGACATCAGGGCTCCACCCGTCAGTTGATTGATCAAATATCCCTATTATGGATAATGTTGCTTTTAATATTAAATATAATTCCAAAATATTGTTAAAACTTCAGAAAATCTTATAAAATAAACTGTAACTCCGATGAAAATACTTTATACCTGAAAGTTTCTTAGAATAATACAATGAATACGGATACGCCAACCGTATATCAACCGCACACCTCTAACATACCGAACGTGGAACATTTCTCCTTCGGTTCATATGTCTCTCAGACGACCGGAGCCGGTAAAACTTTCCGGATCAAAAATTTCTGAATAACAAAGTTGTTCTAAATGGATCAACAGGCACGGATACACTATCCACATGTCTATCAAATGTCACTAACACTGCAGACATGGAACCTTCCCCTCCGGATCATCTGTCCGGTAATCCACCGGTACTGATGAGACATCCCCGGATAAATTCCCGCTCCGCCTAAAATACTTAACACTGCGTTAGAACATCGTGTACAATTCAATTTCCATGTCCTTTTTTGGTGTTTGCATTGTCTACATTGTATTTAATGTTTATCCCCCCCCCCTTATTTCTCCGGTAGACCCCGTTGATGCCGCCGACGAAACCGTTGCCGAGTACGACTACTTCGTCGACGATCGTACCCCGACTGTCGAGCTTCCAAGCAAGCAGAGCCATTCTCCTTCCTCAAATATCGCATATATTTTCCGTACATCTCTTGCACTAGGCATTGCTACTGTTATTACGTTAATTCATATTCTGTTGCATAGCCTGTTTTTGTCGCCCCTTGATGTACCTTCCTTTATCCTATGCTGCCTATATAAATATAATATTCAGCAGTTGGCCCTGCGCATTTTTAGTCAACTAGGATTAGATAGAGGGCCGTGATCGCTCTGGGAGTGAATGCTGGTATAAATTATTATAACTGCAATAGGTACGGTACAGAGCTGACACCCAAGGGAACCTACAACGGCGAGACTCTCCGAGTCACTTCAAGTTTGAATTACGAGTGGATGGACTCGTATTTCACTCTCGTCGCCGGCTCGGTAGCATAGCACCACCGGGATGATATGAGGATACTCCTCTTTAGTTCATTCCGCTGATGTCTCGGTCGAACCTCTTCAAGTGAACCATCGAGGGTGATTACTCCTGGTTTCACTTGATGGTAGGCACCTGAATCAACTGGTGTCCTTAAAGGTAAGTAGTCGGGTGACCCAACGGTGCCCGCGAGAGGTATTCTATCAGGACGGCAAGACAGGTGGATACCATCGCGGGCCTGGTCCTTGCTCGTTGGCAGTGAGATACCAACCCATGAAAGTCGAGCTCCTCTAGGAGCACACGCGAGACAAGGTAAGGAGACGGTTCACCTTGTTGGTAACCGCGTGCTTTGACGGGACGACAAGGCAGGCACCGATGTACTGGTGGTTCTGGATGGTGTTCGTTGTCCGTTGTGTTAACTAGTCGGGCAACGATAACAGTTGACCCGCGATATTATAAAATGTCTAATGCTTCGGTGGATGACTTGAGTGGCTTTATGCTAATACGCGCTGCCTACACGTGGGGCAAGGGGTAATGGGCTCCCCTGCATCGTAGTCTCGTTCGAGAACTCTTCAGACATCAGCAGTACCGCGGGCTGATTTCCGGGAAGTGGTCTTCTTTGATAGTGATGTGTCTTATTTGCTTATGCTTCACCGGCTAGTCACGTACCATGTAGGATTACATCGGGGTTGGGGTCCAAGACCCTGCGTACTTGGATTTAGACCGGCGGATGTCCTCTCTGTTGAGTTTGAAAGATGGGCTACGGTGTGTCGGATAGCCTAGGTGGGGAATTCCCTAACAAGGTGTACGCCACCCTGGAGATCCGTGTGTTGTACACACAAGTGCACCCCTGCAGGGAAGATTAATCTATTCGAATATCCGTGTCCACGGTAACAGGACGCTTTAGCTGAAGCCAGATCCTACTACTACAAACTACTACATTACTAAACTGTTGGTTCTGGGTTTTCTTCCTCGCAGGGAAGTCGAGGAAGTGATCTCAGAGGCCTTCATAATTATTACAACTTACTATTATACAATGTTGCATTGTTACTTTATGATTTATATGAACTATTGGCTATTCTCTTCTCATGCTGCAAGAATCGTCGGAAGATGCTAGTCTTCGATAGGCCTAGCTTCTCTCCCTTATTCTGGTTTTCTATTGTTCAGTCCACTATATAGCCTCCCCTTTCCATTGATACAAATGAATAAATGCTTACTAGCGGATGTAAGACTCGCGGGTATGCTTTGATACTCACCCTTGCTTTATTTCCCCCCTTTGTTTTATATACACGGTTGCTGGAATCAGACGCGAGGCGTCCAGGAGCAGGAGATCCCCGATGCCGACCACCGCAATGTGAAGATCCCAGATGTCTTCTACGACATGGAGATCCCCGACGACCAGGAGTAGTTTGGAGGTTCCCAGGCAGGAGGCCTCGCCTCTTCGATCGTTGTTGTTTTTGTGCTAGCCCTCTTAAGGCAAATCATGTTTACCTTGTGTCTGTACTCAGATACTATTGCTTCCGCTGACTTGTGTATCTCGAGCTATTGAATTCGAGCCCTCGTGGCCCTTGGCTTGTATTAAACAGCTTGTATTATTTTTATTTGTAGAGTTGTGTTGTGATATCTTACCATGAGTCCCTGATCTCGATCGTGTACCTTGCGTGTATGATTACTGTACACGGTCTGATTTCGGGGGTGTCAAAAGTTGGTATCAGAGCCGACTGCCTGTAGGACACCCCCTTCCAACTCCTTGGTCAAAGTCGAGTCTAGACATCGCGAAACTATTTTACTAACTTTGTTGTGTGGCTTACGGACCCACAACGCAACTGGGATGGTATTAGGATTTTTTCTCTCCGCACCTTTACACTAGGACTTTTGATCTCTCATCTTTTCGGGTTAAGGATTTTGATAACTCTAACTCTAGGTTCTCGTGACTCTTCCTCTCGGAGATCCATTCATTCCAGATGATCGCTTGCTTCACCTAAAGATTCTGAAGATTAATCTTTGATAAATTCCCAAGAACCTACGTGTTCATCGCCTTGCAATCCCCTGCCACCGATAAGTCTGTATGGATAATTACATCCACCTCCCGATCTGTAAATCATAATTCCCTTGTACGTAAGCATCGAATTATTCTAATGCTTCTATCATCCGATGCCTTTTCATTCTTTCTCCTTCTGGTTGAGTGTCGATACTCACATAAGATTCTTTGCGAACCACCCGACCTTTGGTGGATTATCATCCGACTAATTTTACATGGCTTCTTCTATGTTATATTGAATTCATGATGAGAAATACCAACCTTGCCCCTCGATGATTTGAGTTATCATCGACAACCTCCCTTGACTCCCTGCCAAAACAACTTGGGCGTGTATATCGTGCTCTACTTTCCTTGGGCAGGAAATACACCTAATTCTTTCTTATCATTACATTTTCCTTTCCATTGGTCTGTTTAACCTTTCTTGATATCATTATAAACTAAGAAGTGATAATTCCCTGCTTATGTAAACACCTCGGTGTACAACTTCATCAGTAATACCTTGTTTCCATTGTTGTTGACATTTCGGTAAGCACTGATGGACGAGAACTTTTCCTATTGGTCCGCCTCGTCTTAACAAGCAGGAAAATGGTTCTCTTCGTCCCTCGCCCTTGGTACCGACGTTGTTGCCGACATAGCCGACAAGTTGTTCGCTGACAAACCTTGCATTATGGTCGCATATGATGTCTCCACCCATCCTACTCATAATCCGAACTATGCCACAGTTCCACAGGACCGAAACCTGACTCCTTTGTACATCCCAATTCCCAAGTTTATTACTTGTGCTTGACCTTGTATGCAATTCACGAGTCACCTACCTTGTGATATAAAACCCGGTATCAGACGTCGTGCTTATGCCTGATGCTCTGAACCCTTTTTATCCTCCTTCATCGACTTCAAATGCATGTCTATCCACTTGAAAATTCTCATACCTTCTTTTGATTCCCTCGATGTATTTCCCTGAGTTTAAACTCGGAAGGTACTATGTACCCCATTCACTCGGGCAACCTCTGTTGATTAACCTTGTACTGATCCGAGCTTACCTCCTAGCCTATTCGTAAGTACGCTGAAGACCCCGATTGTAACAGCCCAAAACTAGCAAAATCCAAAAAATTCGCAATTTTATTTTTCCCATTGGGGATAATAATTTGCACATTTAATCTTCGTCATAATCCATGTGACGGAAAAATGCCCAAGCATTCTTTATGATTACTTAACAAGATTATTCGCAATTCTTCCACTTGTTACTTCTCTAGCCTTTGCCTTTTTCTTCCGTGATCACCTTTGATCATCCAAGCAAGGACTTTTGGACTCCATCATGTTTTTCCATGAGAAAAGGTCCACGCAAAATACCATGATTTGATCATGTCCGGAAAATGGGTTGTAGTTCAAAGTGGCATTTTAATAAATTTAGATGCCTTTGAATTATTTAAATATTTTTACCCAAATCATTTTCTGAAATTCTTATAAATCATTTGGATGAGGAATCATATTTTTATATGATGTTTGAACATTCACTTGTATTTATTCTATTGCATTTTCTGCTCTCTTTTTATTAAAAGAATAAATGCATATATTTCCTCCTAGCCTTCTTGGGCCTCTCTTTTTTCCCATCCCACCTAACCTTCCTCTCCCCAGCCCAACCGTTTCCTCCTTTTTTCCCCTTGCAGATGGAGGTCCCCCTCCTCACATGCTCCACGCCATGGAAGAGAGGAGGAGGTGGAGCCCTCGTGGAATCCCCTCTCCAGCCGCCCCTTATAGCCTCTCCACTCGCCCCGCGCCCCCCCTCATCTAGCGTTCCCTCTCCCCCGCCTCCATCTCCCTCTCCCCCCTCTCCTTTCTTCTTCTTCTTCCCTGCCCGGACGCCATGCACAAGAGGTCCATGGAACCGAGTTCATGAGCCCCTGCGACGATCATCGATGATCAATGACGTGTACGTCTTCTTCGAGCCCGTGCGCGCCACCAGCCGCGAGGAAATGAGCCGGTGTGCTCATGGCCCTCGGCTGCTTCCCCGTCTTCCCTGCGTCATCTTCAACCCGCGGACGTCTCCGAACTCGCCGGTTTCATCTTCCTCGGCGACGGCCCCCTCTGCGTCTCCTTTCCCGAGATGGCGATCGTCCCTGCGTATGAGTCCATCTTCCTCGAGCCCAAGCCTCGTGAGCGCCTCCCCTCCTCTATCCATGTCCTTCCATCGCATGTAGCAGTAGGACACCGTAGGTCCTCTCCGTTTGCTTCTGCTCGTCTGCCGCTCGCCGCCGCAAACCGTGTGCGTGTCAGCGCACACGCGCGCGTCCGCGACCCATCTAGTGTGCGCCCTTGGCCTTCCTTGGCACGCCCCTGCAGCCCTACCTCGCCGCACTCCTGGTTGCTCTACCCCGGTGGCCGCTGGCACTCGTCATCTGCTCTGTCAGACACAAGGTGTCATTTTTCTTCAGGTGCGCGTTCTGATTCAGTTAGTCTCCATGTAGTTAAGTTATGTACTGGAGAAGCGTTGTTCTGTCGAATCCTCTTGCGTAGCCCAGCGGTGTGGGTGCCGCGGTTGTGGCCGTGAGGGCGTTGGATCAAGTCCCCAGCTCTGCAAGGGGCACCCTTGTTTACTTGTTTTTGCATCGTGTGCAGTTTCAGTTAACGCAGGTTGCTGAGTCTTTATGATTCAGTGTTGATTCTTGTCGTATGTTCCTTCATTGGTGCAGCGGTGTGGGCACCGTGGTTTACTACCGTGAGGTGCTGTGTTCGATCCCCCTTGGGAACGAATACCCCCAATTTCCCCCCCCCCTTTCTTTTATTTTTTTTAGCCAGCGAGATGGGCTCGCCCGAGTTTAGTTCATCGCCCAAGGGTGTTAAATAGACACACCCGCGAGGGTTTGGGCCAGATTTGGCCGAGACCAGTCCGTGGAGGTTTTCCCTCCATTTACTTTTTCTGGTTTATTCAAAATCTGTTTAAATTCCTCCAAATATGCCCCTTTTTGCATTGTGTGTTTAATGTGCATCCTTGCTCCAAATAAATCATGTCATACATGATTTTGGGGTAGAAAAATATCAAGAACGAGATGGTGATGTTCATATTTCCATTTGATCTAGAATTATTTAGGTCATGGTGCATTTTGTACATAACCCCTCGTAGGTTGGGCATGGCGCGATTCTTCCATTTTTCGGTGTTTTGAGCATCGTAGTTCCTCCGTTCACCGTCACTTTCGGTAGCGTAGTCTCGCCCTTTATTTAATTGCTTGAACTAGATTGCATGAGTTGCATCATAATATGCCATGCCATTCTCATATATGTTAATTGAGGAACCCCACCTCGATGTTTATTCTCATGTGTGGGCAATTCTTGCTAATATTATGTTTTTCTTTTGCATATGCAATGATCATGCATCATACCAACTTTAACATAAGGACTCCTTCGAATTCATTAACCACCTACCTAATGCATATGAAGGTTGTTGGTAGCATTGCACACTTGCTCCCCGAGCTTCATTTAAACTTATCTATTTTTATGATCCCCCTTGGGAACGAATACCCCCAATTCCCCCCCCCCCTTTCTTTTATTTGCTTTAGCCAGCGAGATGGGCTCGGCCCAGTGTAGTTCATCCCGTGGGTGTCAAATACACACACCCGTGAGGGTTTGGCCAAGATTTGGCCGAGACCAGCCCGTGGAGGTTTTCCATCCACTTACTTTTTCTGGTTTATTTAAAATATGCTTAAATTCCTCACAATATGCCCCTTTTTGCATTGTGTGTTTAATGTGCATCCTTCCTCGAAATAAATCATGTCATACATGATTTTGGGGTAGAAAAATATCAGGAACGAGATGGTGATGTTCATATTTCCATTTGAGCTAGCATTATTTTGGTGATGGTGCATTTTGCACATAACCCCTTGTAGATTGCGCATGGCGCGATTCTTCCATTTTTCCATCTTTCGAGCATCGTAGTTCCTCCGTTCACCGTAGCTTTCGGTAGAGTAGTCTCACCCTTTATTTAATGGCTTGAAATAGATTGCATTAGTTGCATAATAATATGCCATGCCATTCTCATATATGTTATGTTTAGGAACCCCACCTCGAGGTTTATTCTCATGTGTGGGCAATTATTTCTAATATTATGTTTGTCTTTAGCATATGCCATGATCATGCATCATACCAACTTTAACTTCAGGACTCCTTCGAATTCATTAACCACCTACCTAATGCATATGAAGGTTGTCGGTAGCATTGCAGCCTTGCTTCCCGAGCTTCCTTTAAACTTACCTATTTTTATGATCCCCCTTGGGAACGAAACCCCCAATTTTGCCCCCCCCCCTTTTCTTTTATTTGTTTTAGCCAGTGATATTGGCTCGGCCCAGTGTAGTTCATCGCCCGTGGGTGTCAAATAGACACACCCGCGAGGGTTTGGCCCAGATTTGGCCGAGACCAGCCCGTGGAGGTTTTCCCTCCATTTACTTTTTCTGGTTTATTTAAAATATGCTTAAA
This sequence comes from Bromus sterilis, assembly GCA_950022295.1. Lineage (NCBI taxonomy): Eukaryota > Viridiplantae > Streptophyta > Magnoliopsida > Poales > Poaceae > Bromus > Bromus sterilis. The sequence continues at coordinate 261,169,217 of OX465596.1, read as the reverse complement.
CTCCTCCAAATATTCCCCTTTTTGCATTGTGTGTTTAATGTGCATCCTTGCTCCAAATAAATCATGTCATACATGATTTTGGGGTAGAAAAATATCAGGAACGAGATGGTGATGTTCATATTTCCATTTCAGCTAGCATTATTTTGGTGACGGTGCATTTTGCACATAACCCCTCGTAGGTTGCGCATGGCGCGATTCTTCCATTTTTTCCGTGTTTCGAGCATCGTAGTTCCTCCGTTCACCGTAGCTTTCGGTAGCGTTGTCTCGCCCTTTATTTACTTGCTTGAAATAGATTGCATTATTTGCATCATAATATGCCATGCCATTCTCATATATGTTATGTTGAGGAACCCCACCTCGAGGTTTATTCTCATGTGTTTGCAATTCTTGCTAATATTATGTTTGTCATTTGCATAGGCCGTGATCATGCACCATACCAACTTTAACTTAAGGACTCCTTCGAATTCATTAACCACCTACCTAATGCATATGAAGGTTGTCGGTAGCATTGCACCCTTGCTCCCCGAGCTTCATTTAGACTTATCTATTTTTATGTTCATGCCATGTTAATAAAATGTCATGCATCATATTGGATCATGCTGGTTTGTTCATTGCTTGCTCGTGCGTGTTCCGTAGTAATAGAAGCATGTTCGTTGATTGCTTTCTAGTGTTTACTTCTTGTGTGCTCCTGCGGATACTCTTGGAATGATGTGAGTTTGCGATCGACTACACCTTCGATTTCGTCTTCTCTCAGGTAAGGGGGACCATATATCATGCTTGTAACTTTTAGCTCACTCTTGCCTAGGTATAGGATAGAATGATTTCTTGATCCGACCACTTCATATTCGTGCCTCTCAAATAAACCCAAACAGCCATGTCCTCCACATCCTAGCAAACCTTGTTCGGCTATGTTACTATTGCTCGCTTCTCAGCCATTTCTTAGTATGCATGCTAGGATGCTATCCACTGTTATCCTATTACTCCTTGGATTGTCTATCACATTATTATATTGTTGTGGATGATATGATTATTATAAATGTTGACTATACTCGACGAAGGATGGAAGGTCTAGGCTATCCCGCCCTGATACTTTGTTCCATTCGAGTCACCTAGGACACGAGTTCCAGGTACTGTGTCTCTTGACGAGCTTGCCTAACTGCGTGTGGGTTACTATGGGGTCCCCTCTTCTTACCTACCTAGCTTCAAACATTTCTAGTGTTGGCCCAAGCTGATTTACCATTTGAAACGTGTGTGTGACTGGTCTGCGGCCGAAAGATTTCAAATAACTTGGGCCAGCGGAGACATGGTTTCTCTTATTGGTCCACACCTGGAAGCTAGGGGGCTGCCCACATGGTTTGGGTTAGTTACCCCGACCTCGTCCAGATGGAAGAGTCCGATCCGAGAGCGTGGTCGGCTTTTGGATTGGATTTCGACTCCCCGTGGGCCACCCGGATTTGTGCGTTGTTAGTTAGAGGGTCCTGTCGTTCCGCATCTCTCGAGACTAAATCATAAAATGCCTGCCTATGATGGGTAGAAACTGAGAGAGATGGGCGTGCATGCGGAGCCTTGTAATGGGCAGTTGGTACACCCCTGCAGGGATAAATCTTTTCGAGAAGTCGTGTCCACGGTTATGGACGACTTGAGATCTACACCTTGTTCATAGACAACAACAACTGAGATAATCTTAATAACTTGATCAATGTGTGTGTGCCTTGACTGCTTCTTCTTCGTCGGGATGCGAAGGGGAGGACAAGGATAGGATAGGTGTTATGATTGCGTAAGTAGCTTGAAAAAGCCCGGGATTTTCACCCAAATTAAAAAATTTGTTTGTTGCTTCATTTTGCTGTTTGCTATAATTGTTTGTAGTATTTGCTTCGCTGATTTATTAATCGGTGAATATTTCCCCCCTCTTTCTCGTACCGGTATGCGTGACTAAAGCCTTTTCCCAAACGACACATGACCCTTGCGACATCGGGTTTCACCCGAGCACCGTCGCTACTCCCAGCACAGGACCAGCCATCGCCATCGGAACGAAAAAACCCATTTAATAATTAAATGGATTATTTTATTGAGCGCTGCAAAATGTTATCGGAACGGTATCGAAGTGGGGTACGACTGACGGGATCGACGCGCTGAGCGCGTGGTTTGAGATTTAGCCCGAATCGAAGGTCGTATGCACTCCCGGCGGTCAGAAACGTGGAGTACTGGACGCGCGAGAGAGAACCCGGGGGTGTTTGCTTCAACTTGCCAGCGAGACCACCTATATATAGACCAGCCCCTCTCCTAGCCCTTCTAGGGTTTCCCCAACACAAAATTTGCAGCCACCCCCCTCACAAAATCCCTAAATTTTCCATCCAGCCCCTCCAAATCCGAAACCCTAGCCCCTACCCTCAAACTAGAACGTTAGATCCAGATCGGAGGGCTCCCAGCCATCCACGTAGCCCCCAACCGCTCCTGCAGGGAACTGGGCCCCGTAGGGGCCCGATCTGGGCCTGGCCGGCCCGCGCGCATCCGACCTCCTGGGAATCCCGCCGCCGCCGAGCTCCGGCCACCGCACCGGCAGCCTCCGCGCCACCTCCTCTCGCGCCCTTCTTCCTCCCTCTTCCCCTCGCCGGACCTCTCCTTCTCCCTGCTACAGCTCACCACCGACAACCACCACGCCATGGCTGCCCAAGGACGACGACGAGCCGAGCCGACGAGCTCGCGCCGCCTCGAGCCCCCTCACCGCAACACCTCGCCACCGGCAACGGAGTCCGACCAGATCCCGCGCCGTGCCGCCAAGATCCGCCGCCTGGACCTCCCCTTGTCGCGCCTCCCCGCCTCGCTCGCCGGCGGGAGCCGCTAGGCCGGCGCCGCTGCTGGTCTCGGTCTGAGACGAGGAGGCCCGAACCGCCTCCGCCGCCGCTGTGGGCTGGCGTGCCCCATGAGGCCCATCGCGCGCCCTGCCCGCGTGACTCTCTCCGCCCTGGGCTAGAGGTTTCAATCCAACGCCCTCCCCACCGAGCTGGGCCTTGGCCCAAGGGTGAGCGCCCTTCCCTTTTCCTTTTTTTTATTTTTTTAAATTTTTTTCTGCTGTGTTAGTTGGGCTCGGCCCTTAACTATCTCTCGCATGCGCGCTTAGTATAGCGTGGTTGCGCCTGTTGGGCCTTTTTGGCCGAGGGGAGCCCAAATAGGGTCTTCTCCTCTTTTCTTTTTTTGTATTAGCTACTTCCTTGTGTAATTTGTCGTAGACGATAACTTTTAGCCCGTTGCTCGGATGGAGACGCTTTCTACATGAAAGTTGCTCCGTTTTGCGTGTAGATTATTAAAATGTGCTCTTTTGCCATGTTTGACTTTGTTTACATATTGTTTTATTGCTAATTACAAGGCATGTCACCGTAAATGTAATAGGTCGTAACTTTTTAACCGTTGATCTGATAAAAATGTTTCTTATATGTAACTTGACGAGAATTGCATGTAGATTGTGATTATGCTGCTCTTTATTGCTAATAAAAATAATTAAATTGTGTTTAGGACAGAACAGTACCAAATTCAATAATTATCATGGGGTCCGTAATAGTTGCCATGTATAGGTTTTACCCCCCCCCCCCCCACTTTAAGTGACTAGATTAGATAGTTTATTTATGCTTCACCTCTTGCCATGTTTGTGTGCTATGCCATGCTTGGGTGAGATGCCATGTTAAAAAACCTTTGATCATGTTGTGTAGCTAAACAACTTGAACCTTTCTAAATGTGCCGTATCGTCGTGTGTGACGAGTACTCCACTTAACCTGTTAGTAACCGCTCTCGAAGGTAGATGCGATGCCATAGTGTGTTATCTCGTATTGTCTTCTTGTTGATGCTTGCTCGTGATTCATTTGTAGTAATAGATGCTTGCTCGTCGATTTCCTTTTCCAGTGTTTCCTTCTTGTGTGCTTCCGCGGGTACCTCTCGGAGACGATGCGAGCTTGCAATCGACTACATCTTCGGTTTCTTCTTCTCATCAGGTAAGGGGGAACATATATCATGCTTATAACTTTCAGCTCACTCGCGCCTAGGTGTAGGATAGATCGATTGCTTGATCCTACCACTTCATATTCATGCCTCTCAAATAAACCCAAACAGCCATGTCCTCCACATCCCAGCAAACCTTGTTCGGCTATGTTACTATTTCTCGCTGCTCAGCCACTGCTTAGTATGCATGCTAGGATGTTATCAACTGTTACCTCCTGTTACTCCTTGGATTGGGCTATCACATTATTATATTATTGTGGATGATATGATTATTATAAATGTTGACTATATTCGATGAAGGATGGAAGGTCTAGGCTATCCCGCCCCGACGCTTTGTTCCATTCGAGTCACCTAGGACCCAAGTTCCGGGTATTGTTTCTCTTGGCGAGCGTTCCTAACCGCGTATGGGATACTATGGGGTCCCCTTTTCTAACCTAGCTAGCTTCAAACATTTCTAGTGGTGGCCCAAGCTGATTTACCATTTGAAAACCGTGTGTATGTCTGTCGGGTAGCTCCTGGCAGATATTCTTTAAAACAACTTGGGCCAGCGGAGAAATGGTTTCTTTGTTGGTCCACCCCAGGGAGCTAGGGGGCTGCCCACATGGTTTGGGTAGCTAACCCGACTTCATCCAGACGATAGAGGCCAATTCGAGAGAGTGGTCGTCTTTTGAGTTGGATGTCGACTGACCAGGGGCCACCCGGATTTGTTCGTTGTTAGCTAGAGGGACCCGTCGTTTCGGATCTCTCAGGACTAAATCATAAAATTGTTGCCTGTGATGGGTCGAAACTGAGAGAGATAGGCGTGCGTGCGGAGCCTTGTAATGGGCAGTTGGTACACCCCTGCAGGGTTAAATCTTTTCGAGAAGTCGTGTCCACGGTTATGGACGACTTGAGACCTACTCCTTGTTCATAGACAACAACAACTAAGGTAATCTTAATAAACTTGATCAACGTGTGTGTGCCCTGACTACTTCTTCTTCGTCGGGATATGATACGTCCCAAACGTATCTATAACTTCTACTTGCTCCATGCATGTTTTGTGTGACTTTGCCATGATTTTCTTGAACTTTCATACACTTTTGATCATATTTGGACTAACATATTAACTCAGTGCACCCAGTTGCCAGTTCCTGTTTTCTGCTGTTTTTGTATTTCAGGTTTTTCCAATAATTAAAGTGCCCAATAAATCCGGGAAAAAATATATAAAAAATCAGCGCTCTGGAAGCTTCCGGAATAACCAAGACATGGCAAGAGGGCCATCACCAGGGGCCCAGGAGGGTGCCTGGCGCGGCCCCACCCTAGGTCGTGCCACCTTCCCTCATGGCTGCCCTGTGGCCCCCCTCGGTGCCCCCTTTGGCCCTTATTTATACTCGCGTCGCAAAAACCCTGATTCCAGACCCCTTTTCTCCAGAAGAAATTCCGATCTCCGCCGCCATCGCCATCAAGTTTCGGGGGGACAGAATTCCTGTGACGGCACCCTGTCGGGACGGGGAAGTGCCCCCGGATTCATCTCCATCGACGTTGCTTCCTCCATCCATGAAGAGGGAGTAGTTCTCCCTTGGGGCTGAGGTTTCTACCAGTAGCTATGTTTTCTTCTCTCTCTCCCATGATGTGATCTTCGTTGTGATCATAGGCTATGTTAATCTAGGGTGATCACATGATATTTCCCCTTCCCCTATGTATTGGATTGATGTACTCAATTGATCTTATCTAGTATAATCCCCGAGAACAAGGTGACAGCGGTCTATTGGACATGGGTTAGAAGAATATTATCATGAGTGATTTCCTCTTTTGTGTGTTGATTGAAGATTGAGAGTCTCTTGGTGCTTGTCTTTGACTATCCTTGAGATATGTTGTGGTGATTGTGGTACTCTCTTTGGATGGCCGCGGTGACATTGGGAAATCCATAGATTGAGAACTACGAACTCTGAGGTGTGCTCTTGTAGCCCTACATAATTCTCGTCCTCTCTTGACCACAAAGGAATGACCTCCGAGTGTGTCTCCATTGCATGTTTTATGGGAAATATCATGTGATTAGACTATGTTAATGTTGTTGGGAGTTGCCACTAGTGAAAGTATGAAGCCTAGGCCTTGTTTCCACCATTGCAATACCGTTTGCACTCACGTTTACTACTTGTTTGCTTGCTGCTCTTTTTATTACAGATTTATATTACCTTGCTTTGCCACACCTATCACCCATATTTTACCATCTCTTCGCCGAGCTAGTGCACCTATACAACTCCTAGTTGTATTAGGTGTGTTGGGGACACAAGAGACTTATTGTATCTTAATTGCAGGGTTGCTTGAGAGAGACCATCTTCAACCTCTACTTCCCTGAGTTCGATAAACCTTAGGTCATCCACTTGAGGGAAATTGTTGTTGTCCTACAAACCTCTGCGCTTGGAGGCCCAACATAGTCTACAAGAATAGAAGCGTGCGTAGACATCAAGCTATTTCTGGCGCCGTTGCCGGGGAGGTGAGTGCCTGAAGGTATATCTTTAGATCTTGCAATTAATTCTTTTTATTTCTTTTTTTTATTTTCACTAGTTAGGCTTTATGGAAAACAAAAAAAAATTATGAGAGAGCTTTATGAGCTCTAACTTGAGTTGGGACATGAAGTGTTTGAAGAGAAAATCAAAAAGCCTATGGAGCTTTATTATTTGCACAACACTCATGATAGTAGCAATGTTATTAGTATGTCTTCTTTGAATACTTTTGATACTAATGATATGCAAAGCCATAAGCTTGGGGATGCTACGTTTTATGAAGATGATCTTTTTATCCCCCCAAGTTTTGATGAGGAAATTTATTTTGATGATACTTTGCCTCCCATCTATGATGATTATTGTGATGACACTTATGCTATAAAGAATAAAATTTTACAAGTGCATCATGATAAGAATGATTCATGTGATAGTTATTTTGTTGAGTTTGCTCCCACTATTACTAATGAGAAGGATTTTGCTTATGTGTGGAGTAACAAATTTTCTATGCTTGTGGATCATGATAAGAATTTTTTATGTGATGCTTATATTTTAAGTTTATTCATGATCCTACTAGAAATTATTATGAGAAGGGAACATATTCTTATAGATATTACAATAATATCAAGTTCCCTCTCTTTATGTTGAAGGTTTTGAAGTTGCACTTATTTTGGCTTCCTATGCTAATATCTTTATGCTTCCATGAGTTATTTATCTACAAGATCCCTTTGCATAGAAAGCATGTTAGACTTAAATGTGTTTGTTATTTCCTTCTTGATGCTCTCTTTTGTTCTTCAACTCTTATTCCTTATTCCTATGAGAGCATCATTAAAATCTTAAGCCTATCTTTATGGCTATAAAGAAAGAGCTCTAGGGAGACAACCCTTGTTATCTTTAGTTTGAGTTTTTACTTTCAGTTTTTAGTGGTCTTGATGATTGTTACTACTGTAGCAACATCGTTGTATCTTTATTTTCAATCTTTGTGCCAAGTCTAGTCTCCGATTGAAAAAAAGTTCAAAAGTTGTGACATGCTGTCCAGAAAACAGATTCTGTCCTTGGACGACAAAATGAGCCTAAAATCACCAGATCATCTTTTTTACCTGAATTTTTTTGAAAGCATGCTCCATACAATTGACTTTCGACCGTCTGTTCTGAGTTTTTTTATTCGAGTTGCAGAAGTACCCCTAAAAAATTCTTTACTACTTGTTGTTTTGTTTTTCACAGATTCTGCCATGTTTTGTCTCTCCTAACTTTTGCAAACCTTAAGCTTGCTTTTTCTTTGAATTTTTTTTTTCGAAATCTTGAGAAACAGTAGCTCTTCAAGAATATCTTTATTTCCAGTAGAGGAAAAATTATTTTAGTTGGGTACTAACCTCTCTAATCAGTCTACAATGAGTTATGTATGAAGGGAGTTTTCAAGTGCGCGATGGAAGATGATGAAAGAAGATCTTGGAGTGTCAAACCCTCAAGCTTGGGGATGCCCCCATGCATCCCCAAGAAATATTCAAGGAGACTCAAGCGTCTAAGCTTGGGGATTCCCCCGTGCATCCCCTTCTCCATCAACAATCATCAGTTCGTCCTTCATCTCACTATATTTGTATCACTTCATGCGTTATGTGCTATGCTTGGAGCGTCTCGCTCTTAGGTTTTATTTTTAGTTTTATTTAGCTTTTTCTTGCTGTTCATAACAAGTTAGATCCCGTCTTACTTTGTGTGGGAGAGAAACACACTCCGTTTGAGATAGAACTCCTCATAGGATTTGCATGATTATTTCCTTAGTTGTGAGTTGTTCTTTTTTTCTTTTCTTAGCTCCTGCCCTGTTTAGTTGTAGTGCTTTAGTTTTATTCTAGAGATTTTCTTTTGTCTCAGGTTGAACTTTCTATAGGTTGCATGTTTTATCTTGTTAGAGAGTTTGCCTGTTGCACTGACTTTTGTGTCTTGACTAGAAAGTAGGTAGTTGAAGTTGCTATTCTCTTTGTAGTAGTAACTTGCAATAGTTTTGAGGTATTGACTAGAGTAATGTTTGAACTTTTGGTGTCAAGAGCTCGAGCCTATTAGTGATAGATGTCGTATTTTGGGCAATCCATGTGTTTTTCGAAAAACAAAAACCCCTGTTGAGAACTCTAGCTACTAGATGGATCACTAACCTCTAGAGGGTTCGAATATTAGAGTACACTCACGTACCATGAGTCGAGGATGCGCAAGGATAACCAAACCCCCATACGCTCCTCCTCGGGGTACTTGTCTCTTTGTGAACCTCCTGATTAGATTGAGAGTTACAGATAATAAGTGCATGAGTTCTTCGGACTAATGTGAGTATTCGAAAGTTGACACTTCCACCCACCTATACTTTTTCTAGCCTCTTCGGTACCGTGCATTGCCTCCTTCTCACTCCGAGAGTTGCCGTCCACCTTCGCCGGTACATCCAAACCCTTGGCATGATATGCTTTGTCATCGTAAGCCTCCTTATATCTTTCCTCAAAATAGCCACCATACCTACCTACAAGGCAATTCCATAGCCTTTCCGAGATACATTTCCATGCAACATCCACCCTTCTCATGACTTGATCCTCATGTCATACATGCTACTTGCTTGATCGATGAGCCGCATGCTAGTTGGGCCTTTCCCTAATCATTGCTACATGACGCGCTAGTATCATTGCATATCCTGCTATCCTGGCAGAGGCATACATTTGCATCATGATAGTTATATCTTATTTATGTGAGTACTTTTGTAAAGTGTGAAAGATCTCCTATATTCTTGTAAAATATAGAGTGTTGCCCCAAAAGTGAGGAAAAGATCCCAAAGAGGACAAAATCAAAAGATCCCAAAGAGGACAAATGAGAGTTAAATAGAAAGAGCCATTGAGTCCACCAAAAAAATAGAAAAAATAGAAAAAAAGAGACAAAGAAAAATAAAAAGAGAGAAGGGGGCACACTACTATTCCTTTTGAGAGATCCACACTAGTACTTCATCCTCTATCCCTTGTACTCCATAGAGATCATCATCATGCATATAGCTATATGGGGACCTTCACACTATAGAACTTGGCTTGTATATTCCAATGATGAGCCTCCTCAAACGAGCTCTAGGTCTTCTTGAGCAAGCAAGTTAGATGCACCCCCACTAGTTCCCTTGGAGATATTTTAGCTCACATGTGCATCCGTTGCATGGCAATCCCTACTCCTCACATCATATCTATCATATGGCCTTCTCTCGCCTATGATTGTCCTCATTGATGTGAGCCTTTCACACCTTTTTTTGTCTTCCTCCTCCACCTTCTTTCTGTTTCGACTTTTAGGTGTCAACTTTCTTGCTCACGCTCATCCATTGCATGAGTGCTCAAAATATCGAAAGGGAATGGATCAGTTTGACTTGTACCTGGCTAGTGGTCTGGGGACGAGTCAAGATAAGAATCCAAAGGAGACTAAGTGTGAAACTTTAGTAGATAGTTGTTCTCAACAACCTTTTTTCTCTCTTTTTCCCAGTCCCCTGCTTGCACGCAAACACCATCTGGAGACATTCGAGTCACGGACAGCGAGAGCTCTTGCACCTTTTGTTCTTTTGTTTCTTGTGTCAGTGCTAATATAGACTCTTGCTTGTTAAGACTTGAATTGAATTGCATGCTTTAATTGCTTTACTTAAAAGTCCTTATATGGTTGTGTGGCATGTCACCACAGAAATTATGCTTGTTATCATTTACCTACTCGACGACGAGCAGGAATTAAGCTTGGGGATGTTGATACGTCCCAAACGTATCTATAATTTCTTCTTGATCCCTGCATGTTTTGTGTGATTTTTCCAAGATTTGCTTGAACTTTCATACACTTTTGATCATATTTGGACTAAACTATTAACTTAGTGCACCCAGTTGCCAGTTCCTGTTATTTTCTGTTTTTGTATTTCAGGTTTTTCCAATAATTAAAGTGCGCAATAAATCCTGGAAAAATTATATAAAAATCAGCGAGCTTTCAGAATAACCACTACCCCCATCTTACTCTTGAGAAGTTTGTTACAAGACTTTTGATATAGCTCACCTCTTTCTTTTCTCTTTTACGCACGTTATGCAACGATCTTGGACTTCAGAGGAGCTCGACGACCCTTCTTCTGGACGCCTTCACGAGGACTCGACGACGACTAGTTACGTCGATCCCGGCGGAGAGCCTGGACCCGTGTGGTTACGGGAATAGTGTGTTTTACTTTTGCCACTAGGCATTTGATTGTATTCTATACTCAGACATGTATCTTCCGCTGATGTAATGTAATTAAGGAAATTTTATGCCGATTGTATGAGATGTTGTATGCTTGTAGCTGTAATGTTGTGATATCATGTTGGAAATCCGGGGCATATGACATTGTCATATGTCGCGGTGGGACCGATATGTGCTTCATCCTCGGATCTGGATGGAAACATCTAGATCTGGAACAGTTCCGAATATCGGGCCTTACAACTTGGTATCAGAGCCTTCCCGACCGTAGGATCCCTTTTCTGGCCGAAGTCGAGTCTAGACAAAAACTATTTTGTAGTTACTAAGTTAGTTATCGGGTAGTAGGATTCTTTTTCCTCCTTACCTTTGCTCTGGTCAAAACAAGTGACATAAGTGTTTTAACTCTCGCCTTATCCTTCAAAACTCTAGGATCTCGAGTATGTGGAGTTTCGTAATAGTTCCAATGCCTTGCTTGCAGCATATTGTCTCGATTCCGATCTCGGGTTTGGGAAATCCTGTAGTACCTATAGTTCTTCCGACTCTGGTTAATCATCTTGGTCGTCCGTTGAATTCATTCCTCTTGCTTAGTATCCTCACTATTTCAGTGAGAATGCTTCTTTTGATCGTCACTTGGACTATTGTTCTTCCTCTTGATCTCCCGGTGGTTTCGTTCTCCTACGTTGCCGTCTCTCTGCGGAAATTTATCTCGACGGAAGTTCGTTGTCGACATGGAGCAGAGTTCCTTGTTGGTGGTGTTGAAGATTGTCGACTCTCTTTTCTCTCCCCTCCTCTCCCTCGTATCGTCTAGGATCTCAGGACGAGATCCCTTTTTGGTGGTGTTGTATTGTAACAACCCGGGATTTTCACCAAATTAAAAAATTAGTTTGTTGCTTTAATTTGTTGTTTGCTATAATTGTTTGTAGTATTTGCTTCGATGATTTATTAATCGGTGAATATTCCCCCTCTCTTTCTCGTACCGGTATGCGTGACTAAACCCTTTTCCCAAACGGCACATGACCTTTGCGACACCGGGTTTCACCCGAGCACCGTCGCAACTCCCGGCACAGGAGCAGCCATGGCCATCGAAACAAAAAACCCCATTTAATAATTAAATGGATTATTTTATTGAGTGCCGGAAAATGTTCTCGGAACGGTATCAAAGTGAGGTACGACTGATGGGCTCGACGCGCTGAGCGCGTGGTTCTAGCTTTCGCCCAAATTGAAGGTCGTATGCACTCCCGGCGGTCAGAAACGTGGAGTACCGGCCGCGCGAGAGAGAACCCGGGGGTGTTTGCGTAAACTTGCCAGCCAGAACACCTATATAAAGACCACCCCTCTCCTAGCCCTTCTGGGGTTTCCCCAACACAAAATTTGCAGCCACCCCCCTCACAAAATCCCCAAATTTGCCATCCAGCCCCTCGAAATCCGAAACCCTAGCCCCTACCCTCGATCTAGACCGTTAGATCTAGATCGGAGGGCTCCCAGCCATCCGCGTAGCCCCCAACCGCTCCTCTAGGGAATCGGGCCCCGCAGGGCCCCAATCTGGGCTAGGTCGGCCCGCGCGCAGCCGACGCCCGTGGGAATCGCGCCGCCGCCGCTGAGCTCCGGTCGCCGCGCCGGCACCCACCGCGCCGAATCCTCCCGCGCCCTTCTTCCTCCCTCTTCCCCTCGCCTCACCTCTCCTCCTCCCCGCTGCAGCTCACCGTCGGCAGCTGCCGCGCCATGGCCGCCCAAGGACGACGAAAAGCCGAGCCAGCGAGCTCATGCCACCTCGAGCCCCCGCACCGCACCACCTCGCCACCGGCACCGGAGTCCGACCAGATCCCGCGCCGCGCAGCCAAGATCCGTTGTCGGGGCCTCCCCTTTCCGCGCATCCTCGCCTCGCTCGCCGGCGGCAGTCGCTAGGCCGCCACCGTTGCTGGTCTCGGTTTGAGACGAGGCGGCCCGAACCACTCCGCCGCCGCTGTGGGCCGGCGTGCCCTACGCAGCCCACCGCGTGCCCCAGCCCGCGTGCCTCTCTCCGCCCTGGGCGAGAGTTTGCAATCCAACGCCATCCCCACCGAGCTGGGCCTTGGCCCAAGGGTGAGCGCCCTCCCCTTTTGTTTTTTTTTATTTTTTTTATTTTTTTTCTGCTGCGTTAGTTGGGCTCGGCCCATAACTATCGATCGCGTGCGCGCTTAGTATAGCGTGGATGCGCCTGTTAGGCCTGTTCGGCTGAGGGGATCCCAATTAGGGTCTTCTCCTCTTTTCTTTTTCTGTTTTAGCTATTTCCTTGTGTAATTTGTCGTAGGAAATAACTTTTTGCCCGTTGCTCGGATGCAGACGCTTTCTACATGAAAGTTGCTCCGTTTTGCATGTAGATTATTAAAATGTGCTCTTTTGCCATGTTTGACTTTGTTTAGATCATGTTTTACTGCTAATTACAATGCATGCCACCGTAAATTTAATAGGCCGTAACTTTTTAACCGCTGCTCTGATAAAAATGTTTCTTATATGTAACTTGACTAGAATTGCATGTAGATTGTTATTATGCTGCTCTTTATTGCTAATAAAAATAATTAAATTGTTTTTAGGGAAGAACAGTACCAAATGCAATATTTATCATGGGGTCCGTAATAGTTGCCATGTATAGGTTTTACCCCCCCCCCCACTTAAAGTGACTAGATTAGATAGTTTATTTATGCTTCACCTCTTGCCATTTTTGTGTGCTATGCCATGCTTGGGTGAGATGCCATGTTAAATAACCTTTTCTCATATTGTGTAGCTAAACAACTTGAACCTTTCTAAATGTGCGGTATCGTCGTGTGTGACGAGTACTCCACTTAACCTGTTAGTAATCGCTCTCGGCGGTAGATGAGATGCCATAGTGTGTTATCTCGTGTTGTCTTCTTGTTGATGCTTGCTCGTGATAGCTTCTTAGTAATAGATGCTTGCTCGTCGATTGCCTTTTCCAGTGTTTCCTTCTTGTGTGCTTCCGTGGGTACCTCTCGGAGACGATGCGAGCTTACAATCGACTACATCTTTGGTTTCGTCTTCTCATCAGGTACGGGGGAGCATATATCATGCTTATAACTTTCAGCTCACTCGCGCCTAGGTGTAGGATAAATCGATTGCTTGATCCTAACACTTCGTATTCATGCCTCTCAAATAAACCCAAACAGCCATGTCCTCCACATCGCAGCAAACCTTGTCCGGCTATGTTACTATTACTCGCTGCTCAGCCACTGCTTAGTATGCATGCTAGGATGTTATCAACTGTTACCTCCTGTTACTCCTTGGATTGGGCTATCACATTATTATATTATTGTGGATGATGTGATTATTATAAATGTTGACTATATTCGACGAAAGATGGAAGGTCTAGGCTATCCCGCCCCGACGCTTTGTTTCGTTCGATTCACCTAGGACCCGAGTTCCGGGTATTGTGTCTCTTGATGAGCGTGCCTAACCGCGAGTGGGATACTATGGGGTCCCCTTTTCTTACATACCTAGCTTCAAACATTTCTAGTGGTGTCCAAAGCTGATTTACCATTTGAAAACCGTATGTGTGTCTATCGGGTAGCTCCTGGCAGATATTCTTTAAAACAACTTGGGCTAGAGGAGACATGGTTTCTCTGTTGGTCCACCCTAGGGAGCTAGCGGGCCTCCCACATGGTTTGGGTAGCTAACCCGACCTCATCCAGACGGTAGAGGCCAATTCGAGAGCGCAACCGTCTTTTGAGTTGGATGTCGACTCACCGGGGGCCACCCAGATTTGTTTGTTCTTAGATAGAGGGACCTGTCTTGTCGGATCTCTTGGGACTAAATCATAAAATGGCTGCCTGTGATGGGTTGAAACTGAGAGAGATGGGCGTGCGTGCGGAGCCTTGTAATGGGAAGTTGGTACACACCTGCAGGGTTAAATCTCTTCGAGAAGCCGTGTCCACGGTTATGGACGACTTGAGACCTAATCCTTGTTCATAGACAACAACAACTGAGAAAATCTTAATAAACTTGATCAACGTGTGTGTGCCTTGACTGGTTCTTCTTCGTTGGGATGTGAAGGGGAGGACAAGGATAGGATAGGTGTTATGTTTGCGTAAGTAGTTGATAGCAAGACTTGTTGGAGGCGATTTCTCATCGAATGCTTGGTTCTCATCTTACTCTAAAATAGTCCGTTAGCCACTCATATATTGCTAGTGCGACTGCAACCTCACCACTACCCCCATCTTACTCTTGAGAAGTTTGTTACAAGACTTTTGATATAGCTCACCTCTTTCTTTTCTCTTTTACGCACGTTATGCAACGATCTTGGACTTCAGAGGAGCTCGACGACCCTTCTTCTGGGCGCCTTCACGAGGACTCGACGACGACTAGTTAGATGGATCCCGGCGGAGAGCCAGGACCGGTGTGGTTATGGGAATGGTGTGTTTTACTTTTTGCACAGGGCATTTTATTGTGATCTGTACTCAGACATGTGTCTTTCGCTGATGTAATGTAATTAAGGAAGTTGTATGCCGATTGTATGAGATGTTGTATCCTTATACCTGTAATGTTGTGATATCATGTTGGAAATCCAGGGCATATGGCATTGTCATATGTCGCGGTGGGACCGATATGTGCTTCGTCCCCAGATCTGGATGGAAACATCCAGATCTGGAACAGTACCGCATATCGGGCCTTACATAGCTGATAGAAGACTTGTTGGAGGCAATTCCTCATTGAATGCTTGGTTCTCATCTTACTCTAAAATAGACTGTTAGCCACTCATATATTGCTAGTGCGTCTGCAACCTCACCACTACCCCCATCTTACCGTGAGAAGTTAGTTACAAGACTTGTTGATAAAGCTCACCCCTTATTTTCTCTTTTACGCACGTTATGCAAACAATCTTGGATTACAGAGAAGCTCGACGACCCTTCTTCTGGACGCCTTCGTGAAGACTCGACGACGACTAGTTAGGCGGATCCCAGCGGAGGTCCTGGACCCGTGTGGTTTGGGGATCGATGATTTTCTCTTTGCCACTTGGCATTTTATTATAGTATGTACTCAAACATGTATCTTCCGCTGATGTAATGTTTTTAAGGAAGGTGTATGCCTGTTGTATTAGATGTTGTATCCTTGTAGCTGTAATGTTGTGATATCATGTTGGAAATCCGGGGCATATGACATTGTCATATGTCGCGGTGGGACCTATATGTGCTTCGTCCCCGGATCTGAATGAAAAATCTAGATCTGGAACAGTACCGCATATCGGGCCTTACACCGATGGAAGGATGACAACTCGTTGAGGTGCACCGACACAAGAGAAATGAAGACATCAACGATATGGAATAACTTCTTTGAAAAGGACAAAAAGAACTAGAATATTCATTACATTACGAAAACCACAACCTTACCCCTTACACTTCCTTTTAATTCTCGGGACGAGAATTCTTTGTAGTGGGCGAGACTTGTAACACCCCGAGATCTTAGCCCTGCCATTAAGCTAATTGATTGCCTTGTCATCATAATCACCCTCATTAAAAAATTGCATTAGAAAATAATTCAACTCTAAATAAAATTACTAATGCTAGTCACGATAAAATTTTGTAAAGATGATTACCAGAGACATCCATAAATTTGCAAATAACCCATAGGTGATTATAGAGTTTAAATCAATACTTTGGAGTTATTAAATTGCCCCTGGAATTTGAATAAAGAAATTTGAAATTATAGATAAACCAAAAATAATGCAAACACTTTTATCAAATGTAAAATAATGAGTAGGTCAATATACTATAGCATTGGATATTTAATATAGCATTTAAAATCAATAAAGAAATAATACAGTACTAAAGTAGCCACATTTAATCCCTATTAAATAAAACAAAATTGTAAATGAAATTATTTATTAAACGAACTTTTTGTGGCAACACTATGTGGTGTAACAATATTTATATAACTAGTCTAACATTTAACAAAACTCCTTTGGTGACTAAACAAAACAAAAACAAATACAAACAGAAAGAATAAACCAAAAGAAAGAAAAAGGAAAGCCTAACCTACGCCAAGCGCAAAGCCCATCCGGTGCCCAGCCCACCCCGCTCCTCTCTCCGTCTTCCTATGTACAGGGAGAGGCACGGGCGTGCGTGTCGGGCATCCCACGACTGCCATGGCTCCAGCCGCCCTGGCACCCATCCGGCGGCTCATCGGCGGGGATAAAACCCTGAGCCCGCAGCGGAACCCTAGCCGTCAGGTTCCCCTCTCCCTCTCACTCGCCCCCGTCTTCTTCCCGCATGTGAACCGCCTCGGCCGTCGTCGTTGCTATTAGTGTAATCTTGAGTGTTAGGTAAATCATAGTTCGAGTCTGAAAGTCCAAGTATGTGATCAGAGGGGGAGGGGGTGAATGATCATTTCAAATTTTTGCATGAAACTTTGAAGTGAAGCACAACTTAGCAGCAGAAGGAATTCAATAGAAGGTAAACAGTGAAGCAGAACTAGAGTGAAGCACAACATAGCGAATCAAAAGCATCAAATCAGTTGCATTGAATCAAAACACAGAAGCAATTGCAATACTGAATGTAAGTGCGGAATGTAAAACGAACTCTTGACTCGGCGATGTTTGTTCGACCAGTTCACTCTCTGCAAAGTGCTACGTCTGGTTGGAGGGACTTGTGATTGAACACAAGAGCTAAGCTCTCTCCGTCTGTATCTCCACTGCACCAATCTCCTTGAGTTTGGTCAGTTGTTCACTCATGGTTGATTATTGAGAAAATCACCGAAACCTTTGACAAATTGGACTTCGAGGCGACAATTAATCTTCGCTCTCTGAAGAACAACACTCTAACCGTCTAGGAGAATTTCAGTTATCCAAGATAATAAGGCTAGCAAACTTATTCCTAAGTCATAGTGAATCAACTCAGATCAATAGGACTTATGCTTCGGTGAATGGGTTTTTGGTTTGCTTCGGTTGGGTTGCTCTCTTTCTTAACTGTCATAATAATCTTGGAGCAGCCACCCACCAATGAGGGCGGGGGTGGCCTATTTATAGGTGGTGATCCCAAGGTGCGAAATGACTGAAGTGACCCGATGCGACAGCTTGACACCTGTCCGCAACGGTCGGATTTCTATTCAATGCACAACTTTACTTGCGGAACAAGTAAATATGACTCACGGACTTGGTTATGCTTCAGGAGCCGAAAGAACATAGTATTCGCTGGTGAAGCATTACCTAGTGCACATGAGATTTGTCCTCTAGCTTCTCACAGGTTTGAATTCGATCTGAGTCTTTTCACCAAAACCTTCGGAGTACATTTACTAAACCCCTCTTGATAGTACGGTTTTTCCTACGACTCAAAGAAGTGAAAAAGAACTACGCAAAAACAACTAAGTCTTGCGCCATCTTGGTCATCTCCTTCGATGAGGATTCCTTATCTTTTTGGGGGGTCGACATCCATGATGAGCTTCACTCCAGAGGATATGCTTCAGTAAATATGTAAATCTTCATTGAAGTTTTAGCACCAACCTATAACTTTAGGAACCTAACCATCTGTTTTACACTAGAAAACTTGTTAGTTCCTCTACTGTTTTGTCCAAAAATATCCAAAAATCATGGGGGCATAACATTGCTCTTACAATCTCCCCCTTTTTGGACTATTGTTGACAAAACAGGCATCGATAAAAATATGAAATTTTGAGTTGACTTGAGAGGAAACTCTAAGATATGAAGCTTTTGACTCCCCCTGAATGCAAGCATCAAAGATTCATATAATCGAAGTGAATGCTTGATGGAGGATATCTTTGATGAGGAGCCTAACACATATCTTAGTGAACCAATTGCGTTTAAAAGGTATTAGTCTTGAAGAATATGCAATCATCCAATTACCTGTGAACTTAATGGGAATAACCACCTGCAAGACAAAATATATGAGAGCAACTTTCAAGCACGGGGGTTATTAACACATAACATGTAGCAGTTCACAGACGAAGTAAGACTTAAGTTACAACCCAATCGAAGCGAATGGAAAGTTTGTTTCAACTTAACACACAAAAGATCGAATCAAAACACCCTTAAACCCCACAGCGAATCTAAACTCAATCGATGCTACATTCTCCCCCTTTTTGTCAATGATTGGACAAAAGGTTCAGAGGTAGATCAAGAGTATTTACTCGTTGGCTTGCAACCCAGGGACCCTGCTGACGTTCTTCGCCCGAAGAAGATGCATCTCCAGAAGTGTCTCCTCCGGCTGAGGCAGGCGACTCCATTTCTTCAATGTTCAGTGGCGCCTGCAGCAAGTCAAGGTCACTGTCGTTGAGAGGGTCATCTTCTTTTTTCGACGTGTGAGAGTCTTCGTCAGAGAAAGTGTCAGGGCGAATCTTCTCAGCTGGGTTGACAAATAAAACTTCATCAATCTTCTCCAGTGAAGGGATCTTCGGGTTGGGGCGGTCTATTGAATCATTTCTTGAAAAATGGCGTTGAACGTGAGGATACTCCTTGTAAATCCGGGCAGCTTCAAGCTTCTTGACGGAGTTGAATTTCCTCAGTCCTTTCCATGAGTGGCGCTTCAACACTTTCAGGTATTGGTTGTTGTTTAAAGCAATATTGCCAACTCTATTGATTTCATCAGAGAGATGTTGCATTTGGCGTTGATTGCCTTCGATGAAATTTTCCAGCATCTATTGCGAGAGAATGCCAACTTCAAAGTGATAGACTTCCTTCTGGAAAGACTTCGACATGTTTATTTCATTGACATGCTGTCTGACTCCTACATAAGTGGCAAAGGGATCATTTGGCCTTCTGAATATATTCATTGTATCGCGCACAGGAGGACAGAACAGCTTCGGATGATGCTTGGCAACAAAGTCTTCACTGCGCCCATAGTTGCATATGACTTGGATCCAGGGAGCATACGCCTTCAATTGATGGACCAGTTCAGCAGCTTGAACCATGTACCGAAGAAAACAATCCTGGAAGTCAAACACATGGCCATGAGTGAGCTTCAGCAGAGCATGTCGTACATGGTAGTGAATGTTGGACTCATCATTGGCAGTGCTGAGAGGCATCAAGGAATTAGACAAGATATAAAACCAAGTCTTTGAAATGAAAACCAGATGCTTCGGGCGAATATTTTCTGGCATGTGATCTCCAGTGACTTCAGGATCCAATAGCGAAGAAAATTCAGCTTCAGTAGGATCAGGAAGCAAGTGAACCTTTGCAAGTTTGCCAATATGCCGAGGGATAGTTACTATTTCCATGAATTCATCAGAATGCATGCGAAAAACTTTACCTTGAATCATCTACTCCAGTACCCATGTGGCAGTATCATCAGGATTTCCAGATACATATAGTGTGGCATAGAATTGCTTGGTGAATGGCGTCTCCATGGCAAACAAGCTTGTCAGATTCTGTGCTTCGATAGTTTCCATGATATTTTGGAAGCACGTTGCAGATGATAGGCTTCGCATGTCCAAGTACTTGTGCCTAAACAAGAGACCCTTCTGGCAATACAACTTAGTGTACAGAATCTGTTGTTCAGCAGTCCAGAAACGAAGGTCATCAGCTGTCCTGGGCGAATCATAAGGGCTTGTTGCAAAGAAGCGAAGCTTCTGGCGATGAGCTTCGATATCAAATTCTGGCCCATGTCTTGTTGAAGAACCATCACCCAGGAAGATTGGAAAGGTTTCGTTTGGGTAGATGGAATCCATTTGAGTATCCTGGGCAGGTGTGCAATGGGGCGCCTTCCTACGAGCAACTATGGCTCGATCTTGAGGTTGAGTTATGACAGCCAATTCATTTTCTTCAGCAGAATTTGCATTGGCTTCGGGCTCTTCTGATACAGCCTTTTCTTTAGATTCGCCTTCTGGTTCTTCAGACTCGTCCGCAGAGTGAGCTGAAGAATAATCTCGTGAAGGAACTGGTATGTCTTGAGTTTGAGGCGAAGGCTGTGGCTCAAAGTTTTCCTGGTGCGAGGGTTGTGGAGCGACTTGAGGTGGAGGTGGAGGTGGAGCACGGGGTGGAACGGCTTCGGTAGCAGGTGGATTTGCGGTGGGAGTGGGGAGGGTGATGATTTTGCAACGCGGGGGTGAAGCACGTCTTGGGATATTCTTCGTAGGATGAGAGTTAACCTCATCAGCTTCGTCAGTGGCATCAGTGATCAGACAATGCTTCCTTGGCTGCAACTGGGGAAGGGGAGAAGCGAGTTGCTTGAGCATAGCTTCACGCTTCTTGGAGTCAAGAGCCATGACTGAAGCATTATGCGTCTTGCAACATTCTTCGATGGCAGATTTTATCTTGCCTTGAAATACTTGAATATTTTGCTTCGTCTTCGCATTGACTTCAGAAATTTTCTTCGAAGCAGCTTCTGCTTCGTCCTTGAAGTCTTCATCATATTCAGCGTCAGTCTTCTTCTTGAACTTTAGAATCTTGGCAGACTCAGACATGTCCCTTGCGTGCAAGTCCTTAGCTGATTGTACAATGTTTCAATCATCGCAGAGAGTGTTGGTGAGATGTATACATTCCCAACATCAACAGTTTCGGGATCAATAGCTTCGGCGAGCTTGCAGAACGCCTGATGCAGGCTCAAATAATCCCATAGTGCACCTTCTCGTGCATCAGGTAAGTTGTTGTGACTATGTTCAACTTCTTCATCAGCTTCGGGGGCAGGAGTTGTGACTTGCTTCGGAGTAACTTCTTTCGGAGTCATATCCACAGCAGCTTCCTTTTGAGCAGCTCTAGCAGCTTTCTCTGCTTGCTTTGTTCTCAAGGTATTAAGTGTTGCCTTGCGCTTGGCTTCGGCTTCACTAAGCTGTTTTGCTTCGGCAACAGCCTTAGCTTCTTGCTTCTGCACTTCGGCGAGCTTATGCTTCGCTTCAGTTCTCTGGTTGGCTTCAGCCAGATCTTTCCTTTGCTTCTCAAGCAAGGCAGCATCTCTGTCAGCCTCTTTCTTCGCTTGAGCTTCTTTATCATCCTTAGCTTGGTCTTGTGCTGCAGAGTGAAGTCGTTCAGCTTCAGCATGGTCTCTCTTGCGCAGTTCAGCTTCAGACAACTTCTTGGTGCCAACATGTGCATAAGTTTGGCCAGGCTTTGCAACAGTAGATTTCAGCTTCGATGCTTTGGTTGATTTGGCAAGTTCAGGAGTAGAAACTTCGGGCTGACCAGTAGGCTTCGGCTTCGGGTCATGCCTTTCCTTTGTCCTCTGCTCTGCTGGGACTAGGCGGCGATGTGGCTTTGAAGCCAATGGACCCTCAATCACCAAATTGGTTAAGTCAATTCTAGGCCTAGGAGCAGGAGGATCAGTGGGATCTTGAATTCTCACGCCTCTCGAAGCAGGCGATTTCTCTCCAGCCTTTTTCTTCAGAGGCTTCCGAAGCTTTGGCCTCTTGGGACTTGGAGCAACTGGGGTGTGCTCGGACTCGTCATCAGCATCTTCAGCAGGATCTTCACCAATGGAGTCCTCAAGCTGTGCAGCAGCATCAGCTTCATCAGGAGCAGCTTGCTCACTGTCTTCATCTGAGATAGCAGGAGGTGGTGAAGCACTCAATTTTCTCAGCCTGCGTCTCTTAGGCTTCGATGTGCCAGCTTCAGCATGGCCTTCAGCAGCTTGTGCTTTGGCCTTCTTCTCATCTCCTATTCTTTTCTTCTCAGCCAATACAGCAAGTCTTGCTTGCTCCTCGGGGTAATCATCTGGCGTCTTGAGTGAGTTGGGGTGAGGAACCTTTGGTGGCTTTGGATAGTATTTCCTTCGGTTTGCCTCAGTGTACAGAGCACACATAGCCGTTGTGTACCGGTATGGTGGGCTGAAAGCAAACTGCATAGCCCACTTCCAATCTGGAACGCTCTTGTACTTGTACCATCTAATCGCCCAGTAGCGGAGAATCTTTTGCATGCGAATCTTTCGCATGTGATCAGTTTCTTCGGGAGGAGTGTCATAGCCCATTTTCACACGAATGGCTTCGGGAATTCCTCGGGCATTATTGACTTCCTTCGTTTTGCCTCCTTTGCCTTTTTGCTTCGGGGGCTCGGGGAAATCCTCAAGCCCTTCAACGATTGGAGATTCATTACCGAAGGCAGCCTCTTCATCAGACATCCTGTGAACAGAATAATGGAAGAGGGGGAAAATAGGATAGATAAGGATAATCACAGGCAAAGGCTTCGACCAAAACAAATTTTGACAAGAATTCAAGGCGAAAATAAGACCAGATGCATATCTGACGTTGGACTAGGCTAGAACTAATTCAAGAACAAGTTCTAACTCAGTCCAAACACAAACAGATCTAATCCCAACACTGACCTGAATAGAAGGGATACTTTGATGCTACAAACAAGTTTCCCAAGGTTCAATGATTACCACGGATCAAACAGCCCTAGAAACAGAAGGAACAAGGCAAACGGCAAGTCACATATCCAAACCCTAGGAGGAAGAGAACGCATTGAGAATAGATTGGATCCGAGATGATGCTTAACGTACTCTATCTTGGTGACGTGAAGCGGCTACTACAACGGAGGGCGGTGAAGTGCTCGTCGGCGGCAGGGAACGTCCACGGCGGCGACTGTCCGGCAGTGAAGCGGCGCGGTCGACGTCGGGGGCGAGAGCTCAGCGGCGTGCTCGAGGAGGGAGAAGGGGAGCGGAGGAGACGAATGAGCCGGGTGCGGTTCACAGAGGTGGGGATTGCTTTATATAGTGGCTGATCGGAAACTGTTATCAGATCGCATCGGACGGCTCCATGCGAGTGTCTCTTCCGATTCAACGGTGGGGATGAAGTGGCGGTTCGAGAGCGAAACTCGTCGGACCGAAAAAGACGGGGACTCAAAGGTCGAAGAATAACTCTTGACCGAGAGAAAAAACTTCGATAAAGTTGAAAGCAATTGATTCGGAACTCAATGATGTTCGAAGCAATATGCTTTCCGTTTCAAATGTGCTTAACCATTGAAGACAGAGTAGATTGGGAACGAATCAAAATGGATGGGATAGGGTCCGAAACTTATCACTTCGAAGAAAAACAACAACGAAGCTAAAAGTGATAAGTATATGGGACTAACGAAACAAATAAAAACCAACACAAAAATGAAAGAAAATGGCAAACGAAGCTAAAAACATATACATGGACGAAGGAAAACTCGAGCGAAACTAAATAAACAAACACACAACGAAGGTGAATATGTACAGGGGAAAAGTTTCGATCTTACTGAACATTGTGTGAGTCTAGGATGTTGAGCTCACATCTCAGTGCACAAAACCTTTTCTCGTCCAATGGCTTCGTGACTATATCTGCCAATTGATCTTCAGTTCTGACATGACTGATCTCAATATCTTCGCGCTGAACATGATCTCGACGAAAATGGTGGCGAATATCGATATGCTTCGGTCGAGAGTGTTGCACAGGATTGTGTGCAATTTTTATAGCACTCTCATTATCGCAAAGAAAAGGGATTTTCTTCACATAAGGTAGATTTCCTGTCAACCCTATCACCAGCCCAGTCTGAATCAGAATATCCAATCAAATCAAACTGAGTTCCTTTGGGATACCAAAGTCCCAATGAAGGAGTATGTGCTAGATACCTAAGAATTCACTTTACTGCAATATGATGTGATTCCTTCGGATTGGCCTGAAAACGAGCACAAATACAAATTGATAACATAATGTCAGGTCTAGATGCACATAAGTATAAGAGTGAACCTATCATAGACCGATACTTCTTCTGATCGAAGGGTTTCCCCTTTTCATCAGCATCAAGAAAACCATTGGTTGGCATGGGAGTTCTGATAGTTTTGCAATCATTAAGATCAAATTTCTTCAGGCAATCCTTCAAATATTTTTCTTGCGAAATAAAGGTGCCATTCTTCTGTTGACGGATTTACAGTCCAAGGAAAAACTTCAGTTCACCCATCATTGAGATCATATTTCTTCGACGTCATCCTTGCAAATTCTTCGCTGATTTCAGTGTTAGTGCAGCCAAAAATAATATCATCTACATATATCTGACACACAAATAGATCATTGTTATATGATCGAGTTAAAAGAGTGGGGTCAGTGGTTCCAGGTTTGAAGCCTTTATTCAGGAGGAAATCCTTCAATGTTTCATACCAAGAACGAGGTGCTTGCTTCAGTCCATACAAAGCTTTGTGAAGCCTATACACCATATCAGGATTCTTCGAGTCTTCAAAACCTGGTGGCTGCATAACATACACTTCTTCTTCTATCTCACCATTAAGAAAATCACTTTTGACATCCATTTGATATAGCAATATATTTTTGTGGTTAGCAAAAGCAAGCATGACACGAATGGATTCGAGACAGGCTACTGGAGCATAGGTTTCACCAAAATCAATGCCTTTGATTTGGGTGTATCCTTGTGCTACCAGTCTAGCCTTATTTCTTACCACAATACCATCTTCATCTTGCTTGTTGCGAAATATCCACTTAGTGCCAATAATATTGTGCTTCGTGGGATCAGGCCTCTCAACAAGTGACCAAACTTTTTTTCTTTCAAACTAGTGAAGTTCTTCCATCATAGCCAATAACCAATCTGGATCCTTCATTACTTCATCAAATTTTGAAGGCTCTAGCATGGAAACAAAAGAAAAACTTCCACAGAAGTTAGCCAAACGAGTACGAGATCGAGTAGTGGGACGACCTGGTTGATGAATGTCTTCGAGGATCGAATCAACATCAACTCTTCTTCGAACTCGAGATAACGTAGTATTCTTTGCGTCAGTCTCAGCTTCTGCTTCAGGATCTGCTTCAGCTTCAGGATCCACTTTAGCTTCAGGATCTGCTTCACCTTCAGCTTCATCATTTCCTTCAGGATTAGCATGTTCTGTGTTCCCTTTCCCTTCATCGTCCTGTTCATCATTAGCTTCAGGATGTTGATTTCCAGCGCCACGGGCTAGGTGTGGGAACATTGGATCATCATCATCCCTATTAGCTTGACGAGGATTTGCTTCAATAGGGCGAATCTCTCCAATAGCCATGGACATTATCACTTCATCAAGTGGAGGTTCATCTAGATCATAAGGGAAATGCTCCTTTTGAGAGCCATTAGTTTCATCAAACCTCACATTTACAGTTTCCATAACTTTCCCAAAGTGAGAGTTATACACTCTATAAGTGTGATAATTTGAGCCATAACCTAAAAGAAAACCTTCATGTGCCTTAGGGGCAAATTTGGAGCTATGATTCATATCTCTAATAAAGCAAGGAGCACCAAATACCCTAAGATACGAAACATTTGGTTTGTTACCAGTGATAAGCTCATGTGAAATTTTCTTCAGGAATTTGTGAAGGTAAACCTTGTTGATGATATGACATGTTGTGTTAATTGCTTCGGCCCAGAACCTAATTTTACCAGCTTCGCAAGCACTGCAGAGACGATCCTTATCGAATTTTACTTTGCTAAGGCCAATAACATGCTTCTTCTTCACTAGATTATGAAGATTTCTCATCCCTGCATGCCCAAGTCTTCGATGCCATAACCAACCGGATGAAGCTTTTTCCATTAGGCATGTGGATACAGCAGGGCCCGAAGAAAAATCAACAATGTACAAATCTCCTTTTCGGTAACCCTCGAAGACAAGCGTATAGTCATCCTGTGAAAATACAACACAAAGCGAAGCAGAAAATAGAACAAGCATACCCATATCGCATAACTTCGAAATAGACATAAGATTATATCCCAGTGATTGGACTAGCATAACCTTGTCAATGTGCTTATCTTTCGATAAGGCAACCTTACCCAAACCTATAACTTTACCCTTGTTGTTATCACTGAAGGTAATGTACTTCTGAGAAGATTGAGATAGTTTTTCTTCGGTGAATAACTCCTTGTCTCCTGTCATATGATTTGTACATCCACTATCCATGACCCATTCGTTTCCACCGGAGACATAGCCCTGCAGAAGAATTAGTTCTTCTTAACCACCCACAAACGAGAAGGTGACTGAGAAGAGGTTGAAGCACTGGTTGAAGCAATATTAAAACAAACAGGATTATATTGGCTAGGGGGACCATCAAGTACACCATAAATGTAAGTCCTCTGCGAATGGTTAGGATAAGAATGAGCATATGCAATCTTATTATGGTTATCTTGAGGAAGATAAGTATAACGACCAGTGCG
Organism: Bromus sterilis; assembly: GCA_950022295.1. NCBI lineage: Eukaryota > Viridiplantae > Streptophyta > Magnoliopsida > Poales > Poaceae > Bromus > Bromus sterilis. Next base: position 261,142,457 of record OX465596.1, on the reverse strand, counting down.
ATAGTATTTGTTCTGAGGAACGTTTGATTCGGGCACTAGTGAATCATTTCTCTCCTCTAGAGAATAGATATGATTCGGTGGTACCGAAGACTTTCCCTGCATAGTATGGTTACCAGGCAGTTTTTCCACAAGTGCTTTCTGCACCCATATCTGCCTCTTTTAGAAGCCATTCTTAGGAGGAGTCCCAACATACTCAGCTGTAACCTTTCCCTGTTCATCTTTAATGAGCTTGTAGTCTGAATCAAGTGATTCATCCACAATAGACTTATTCATTTTGCAATCGAAACCTGAAAGGTTAGCAATATCAATGGGTTTCTCCTTCGCTAGGACCCAAACATTCTTAGGATACTGCTCAGTTTCCAAATAGGTGCCATCAGGGTTTATCTTTCTCTCGAAACCAACACCCTCATTCCTAGGATTCCTGTGAAGGAGAGCCTTCCTCAGGATTTCACAAACATATTGGTGACCTTGCACAAACATGCCTGTTTCAAATAAGTTTTTCAACCTGAGGAGTTCCTCGGTAACAGCAGGATTTTCCTCATCCGAGGCATTAGCATCATCAATAATAATAGGAGCTTTGCCTTTGGAATCAGTTTTTCTTCGTTCCAGACAAGTTAAGCAAGGTTAATCAGTTTTATGATTTGCTTCAGAACCTTGTTGAGACATGAGAGAGAGATTGAAATTTTCCAACTCTTCATGAGCCTCTTTCAGTCTTTCGAGAGCCATTTTTCTCTGAAGAAATTCATAGGTGAGCTTCTCATAATCAGCTGAAAGAAGATCATGCCAAGAGGATAATTCTTCGAACTTCTCTTTCAGAGCAGCATGCTCATTAGTTAAAGTTTGAACTTTCTCTATCTCATCGATCAACAGAGTTTCTTATTTCTTAATGGTTTTGCTTAGCGAATCAAGTTCATCTTGTTGGATTGAGGCAATTTTAGCAAGTTTAGCATAGCTTATCTTCGAATCACTATCATATGAGGAACAATCAGAAGTATCATAGGTAATTTTGGATGAAGATACCTTCGCTTTGGCCATGAAGCAATAGGCAGGAGTTTCATCTTCACTACTGTTTTTGGTCAAGAATGAGCTTGAAGCTTTGGTTGAAGCATCTACTGAAGCGAATGCCAAACCAGCAACACCATCTGATTCGGACCCAGACCCAGACCTTGAGCCTGATTCAGCTTCGGACCCAGAGGCTTCATCTTCAGAGTCCATTTCCTTTCCCAGATAGGCCTTGGCACGGTGAGAGCTGCTTCGATGAGACGAGTGAGTCTTCGATGAAGAACCCTCACGCTTCTTATGATAGTTCTTCCTCTTGTCATCATCAGAATCTTTCTTCTTTTCTCTTCTCGAAATGGAATCATGTCTCTTGGACTCATAGCTTCTGGAAGATCTGTGGGACTTGGTTGAGGAGTCTCTGAGCGAATGCTTCGATCTGTTCTCAGCTTCCCACAGAGGGCAATCAGCAATGTAGTGACCTGGTTTCTTGCACTTGTAGCAGCAGTTGTCCTTCGATGGAGAGCTTCTTAAGGATGAGCGGTGAGATGAGTGACTTGAGATCCTTGAATAATAACTCTTCTTGGGTGAAGAGAAACCTTTTCTTTTGAAGCGGTTGAAGCGTCTCATGATCAATGCTAAATCCTTCCCAATGCTTGCAGGATCATCAGATTCGACACCTGAAGCAGAACTGACTTCCGGTGAAGAATGACGCGAAGCTTTTTCTTTCAAAGCATGTGATCTTATTCGAGAGCCATCAATGTCACATTTCTCATCTTCTTCCATTTCAAAAGTATTGAGTCTCTCAAGAATATCAGCGGCAACAAGACGTCTGAAATCAGTTCTTTCCTTGATCATCAGCACAATGTGATCAAACGAATCATCCAATGAGCGAAGCAAAGTTCTTACAACTGAGTGAGGAGTAATGTCAACAGCACCGAGGGAAATCAACTCATTAGCAAGAGCAGTGAGTCTGCTGTAAATGGAGCTGACTTTTTCACCCTCGTTTCTCTTAAATCGATAGAATTTGCTTCGGAGTGTGTCAATTCCGGCATCCTTCTGGGTTGAAACACCTTCACCAATCTTTTCAAGATAGTCCCAGACACCTTTGGCATTTGGGATATTCTTCACTTCATGATACTTCTCTGGTGTCAGATTATTGGTGATGAATACCCAGACTTCAGAATCAAGATCAATCAATTTTTCTTCTTCAGGAGTGATGGCATTCTCATCGGCGACTGTGACTCCATATAAGACAACTTTCCAGGCAACAGAATTGATAGCCACGATATTTCTCTTCATTTTGTCCTTCCAGTACGGGTAGTCCTTCCCATTGAAAACAGGAATAGGTTCGCCGGAGCGAATGGCTGCAAAAGACATACTTGAAAGCACTCCAGGAGGTTAATCCAAAACACACAGAGTGTAGGGAGTGACTAGCTCTGATACCAATTGAAAGTCCAAGTATGTGATCAGAGGGGGAGGGGGTGAATGATCACTTCAAATTTTTGCATGAAACTTTGAAGTGAAGCACAACTTAGCAGCAGAAGGAATTCAACAGAAGGTAAATAGTGAAGCAGAACTAGAGTGAAGCACAACATAGCGAATCAAAAGCATTGAATCAGTTGCATTGAATCAAAACATAGAAGCAATTGCAATACTGAATGTAAGTGCGGAATGTAAAACGAACTCTTGACTCGGCAATGTTTGTTCGACCAGTTCACACTCTGCAAAGTGCTACGTCTGGTTGGAGGGACTTGTGATTGAACACAGGAGCTAACCTCTCTCCGTCCGTATCTCCACTACACCAATCTCCTTGAGCTTGGTCAGTTCTTCACTCGTGGTTGATGATTGAGGAAATCACCGAAACCTTTGAGAAATTGGACTTCGAGGAGACAATTAAACTTCGCTCTCTGAAGAACAACACTCTAACCGTCTAGGAGAATTGCAGTTCTCCAAGATAACAAGGTTAGCAAACTTCTTCCTAAGTCATAGTGAATCAACTCAGATCAATAGTACTTATGCTTCGGTGGATGGGTTTTTGGTTTGCTTCGGTGGGGTTGCTCTCTCTCGTAACTGTCAGAATAATCTTGGAGCAGTTGCCCACCAATGAGGGCGGGGGTGGTCTATTTATAGGTGGCGAGCCCAAGGTGCGAAATTAATGAAGTGACCCGATGCGACAGCTTGACACCTGTCTGCAACCGTCGAATTTCTGTTCAATGCGCAACTTAACTTGCGGAACAAGTAAAGCTGACTCACGGACTTGGTTATGTTTCAGGAGCCGAAAGAACATAGCCTTCGTTGGTGAAGCATTACCTAGTGCACATGAGATTTCTCCTCTGGCTTCTCACAGGTTTGGATTCGATCTGAGTCTTTTCACCAAACCTTCGGAGTACATTTACTAAACCCCTCTTGATAGTACGGTTTTTCCTACGATTCAAAGAAGTGAAAAGGAACTACGCAAAAACAACTAAGTCTTGCGCCATCTTGGTCATCTCCTTCGATGAGGATTCCTTATCTTTTTGGGGGGTCGACATCCGTGATGAGCTTCGCTCTAGAGGATATCCTTAAGTAAATATGTAAAACTTCATTGAAGCTTTAGCACCAACCTATAACTTCAGGAACTAACCATCTGTTTTACACTAGAAAACTTGTTAGTTTCTCTACTTTTTTGTCCAACAATATACAAAACTCATGGGGGCATAACTTTGCTCTTACAGAGTCTAGTACGTGTCTTGGTAGGATTACTAGGTAAGTGCATGCTACGTACTAGTATTACCATATGTGTAAAAAGATGAGTCCGGTTTGGACTCAACAACAAGTCCGTGTAGGAGAGTTTGTTTGGACGTGAGGGCTCAGCTAGCTTGGACGTGTGTGTGTGTGTGTGTATATATATATATATATATATATATACGTGAGTTTTTTAACCGCGGAAGAGACGTGGCAGAGAAAACAAAGAGTAATAAAAAGAGAGAGAGGCATGACATCTGCCTTTAGCTAAATATTGTTTGTGTGCACGTGTGTTCGTCATTTTTATATGAGCGATCCTGAGGATTAAATTCCAACAATTGGTATCTAGAGCAAGGTCGATCTGAAGCTGCGCTTGCCCTTGGGTGGCGACTGACTAGCGCCTCGGGGCGGGCCATGAAGTCGCTGAGTTGTGCAGTGATGATGACGACCAAGCAATCGTCATTCGGCGGGGCGACATGGAGGGAGTCTGTCGTCGATATGTGACGGCAGATGCCATGGGGATGGCTAAAGTGAGGGGAAGACACGAGGGAGGGAATGTCGATGGTGCCGGAATCGGGTTGGGCACAAGCACAGTGAAGACACCACGATGTACCCAGGTTCGGGGCTCTCCGGAGAGATAACACCCCTACTCCTGCTTATCTCTTATATATCAATGAAGGAACTACAATAACTGCTCTTCTATCTTCTCAGGGGAAAGAGTAAACCGCCGCCGTGGGCAAGGTCTTCTCCTGCTTCCCTGAGGAGTGACTACAGGCAGTAAATGAACTGGAGGGAGAAAGAGTTAATGAGATCTCAGGTGTGGCGTCCCTCGTGCAGGAGGGGTACCCTGGCTCTTATAGTGTGAGTCCAGGGTACTTCGGTAACTTCAGTGCCGAATGGGCCCAGCTGTCAACCTCTAGTCGGCCTGGGCCCACCGACTGCTCCTATCCGGGTGATCCGGAGCCTACGAGCGGCGACCCATGCTGCTACCTTGTAGGGTCTAGTGATGAACAGTGGAGCTATGAGGTACGGTCTTGTCGGCCTGTCCGCGGAATCGGCGGAGAGGTCGACATCGTATCTCCCGGAAATCCTCGATGTGACTTGGCCTTCCTTCCACCCAGATATCTCGGGATATGGCATTTATGACCTCGTAATCATACCCCCGACTGGGTGTCAGGTAGCTCCGATTGCGCCTGGACCGACTGGTGGTTCCTGGGTAAGGCCGATTGCTCTGGGCAATCGGTCTTCTAGGAAACGACCTCGGTCCAGCTGCAGGCCAATCGGACGATCGTCTTCAATGAACAAAGGGGTGGACCGATTGCGCCTGGGCCGACTGCCGGCACTTAGTATGGTCGATTGCTTTAGAGCAATCGGCCGTACCTCTGCCTAGCTCGGCCCAGCTGCAGCCCAATCGGCCCATCCTTGTCTTGAAAGCTTGCTTCCGCTTGGGTTAGCCTACCCGGGTACCAATCCCCCGACAGTAGCCCCTAAAGCTGTAAAGGTCCCACGGTCACTTGACCGCGGGGCCTTTGCAGTTTTTCAATTTGTCTTGAGGTTTTCCAACTGCTATGGCCTCTTCGAGTGCGTCATTCCGAGTTCGTCGGCCGACTCGGAGATCACATTCGGCTGACCTCGTTCCCATCCGATTGGATTTGGTTCCTTCTCGCTTCGTATCTTCATTTGCTGGAACAGTACCTTCTGCCGATTGCGCTCCAACGGTTACCTCCGACTTGCCCACGACGCGATAATTGAGCTGGAACCCACGACCCACGCGCGACGTGACATGAATGCAGGAGCCGACCCCCACGTCGCACGTCTCGCCTTCTGTGCCAGGATCCTCTGTGTTGATCTGTCGGTTAGCCTTCTTGTGCCCTAGGTCACACCGGGCCACATGGCCACAGGGTGATCCCACTCCCCTCCCCCGCCGCCCATATAAGCCACCGGGGGGGGAGCCTCGCCTCTTCCTTCTTCAGCACATCTCCTTCAACCTCCAGCTTTCCCTCTCTCTCTGCGCCATTGCCGCTTCTCGCGCAGATTTCTCTCCCGCGGACCTCTGCTCTCCCGCCTGCTCCGGCAACTGATTCGCGCTCCTCGCCGCCTCCGCCGCCGCCACAGCAGTTCGCCGGCGTCATTCTCACGCTCCGCCTCGGTCTGCTTCCTCTCCTTCCTCTTCTGCGGAACCAATGGCGCCACGACGGGACGTCTCGCAGGCGAGCCGCGGGTGCTGGAAGGGATCCCAAGCCACCGCCGCCGCCGTCGAAGCACTGATTCGCGCCCGAAAGATGCCCGCAGAGATTGAATGGCGGATCCCGGGCCAGGCCGACGTCGTGCCCAGCGCGCGCACGGGCGAGAGGGTTGTCTTCCTCGCTCACTTCGAGCGTGGATTCGGCCTTCCCGCAAGCGCCTTCTTCCGCGAGTTCCTTGAGTTCCACCGACTTCAGCCTCATCATCTCGCCGTTAACTTCATCATGAACCTTTCCGGGTTCGTGACACTCTGCGAGGGCTATCTCGGCTGCCGACCTAGCATCGCGCTCTTCAAGCGCTTCTTCAACCTCCGAGCCCACAATGCTCGAACAGGAGAGATCGTTGCCCCCACCATCGAAGGCGGCAAACCCTCCTATCCGACTGATATGACCGACTGCGGCAGTTGTCTTGCCGCAGCCGGCAAGATAAAATATCCCAGCCCCGACATCGTCCAGTCCTGCAGAAACTGGCAGACGTCGTTCTTCTACGTCAAGTCTCCCGATCAAGGCCCCGACCTCCTCAACCTGCCCGAGTTCTCACTCGCTAGGCCGGTTGAGAAGCATCAATGGGCTCTGAAGTACGGTGCTGGGGATTGCGACGTCGACGCTCAAGCCACCAGGGTCACCCAGCTGGAGCGAGAGGGACTCCTTCCCACCGACTTGATAGCGGCATGGCTTCACGCGCGAATTCTTCCCCTGCAGCGCCGAGTGCATCGTCTCTGCGACGTGTCAGGGCCTCGGGACCCCACTCGGCTCTGCACGTGGGAAATGAAGACCGAGATCCTCTGCGCCCGAGTGAAAGCCATCACCGGCAGTGCGCTGCCTGACCCTTTCCGGTTCAGGCTTGCCTACCTTACCCGACAGCGGAAACCGCCTGTGGTATGCTCCGATTACTTGTGCCTTCGTTTCAGCACTTCGTTCAGTCCGACTGCCTGCTCTTCCGATTGCTCTGATCACTTGTGCCCCTTTTAGCACTTCCTTCAGTCCAACCTCATGGAGGACGGCCAGGAAGCTGGTGTGTTTGCCCCTGATCGCACGGAAGAGGACCCCATTGACCTTGAGTACAATGGCGAGATCCCTTCCGCCGACTTCAGTGAAGATGATGAGGATGAAGACGAGTCCTCTGGGGAATCCTCCGACCCCATGGACGCCGAAGATGATGATGCTGCGCGCGCCATCCCTCCAAGGACCACCACTCGGCTGCCAGCTCAAGGGGGTCCGCCCGACTCTTCCCTTGAGCGACTTTTGGCTGATTGGAGTGATGATAATAGTATCTCAACGGGTGCTGCTCCTGCTGCAGCTCCTCGGGATAAGCCTCCCAGGGTGCCAGCCAAACGCATCTCAGCAGCTGGATCTTCCTCTGGTACCGCTCCCTCCAAGGTCATCCAAACCGTGCCGACTGCCCACAAAGGCAAGCAGGCCCAGAAGACGACAACTCGAAGGCCGACCACTCAAGCGCCGCTGAATGTCGCCCCACTCCGCTGCCGAATGCCTACCGGCGCACCTCGAACGATCGGGTATGCTTCTGACTTTCTGCGCAGTACTTTGCTACCTCTGCTTCTACTGACTCTTCTCCCTTTCTCCCTTCAGCGAGCCGATTGGGCTTGATGACATCGACACCGAGATCCCGGCTCGTGTCGGCACCATCATCTCGCCCGCTGCTTCTGCTGCGGCTGTTCGCAAGCGGCCGACCGCCACGCATCACTCCTCCAAAGACGCCGAACGTGCTGCCAAGAGAGCTCGGCTCGCAGCAGCCCCGAAGACATCTCCTTCCGACCTCGCCCCAAAGATCATCAAGCGTGCGGCCGACCCGGTATCTCCTGGTGTCGGGGCAACGCAATCGGTAGATCCGATTGCCCCATCCCCGCCACGCCGCTCCAGCCCGGCCGCCGCTGCTACAACTTCTCCCGCTCCGTCGACCGCCGTGCCCGATGCACCAATGGTGACGATCTCGCCGCCGACTGTGATGTCGGCACCGCCAACCATTGCTACCACGCCACCAGCTGTTCTATCAGCGCCGCCGACGACCACAACTCTTCCCCCAGTCATCATTACTACCGCTGCTCCGACTCGCCTGATTGTGCCGCCGCCGCAATCGGGTGCTTCTGATTTTCAAGTGACGACGGTGCCACCAACTCTTACAACTGCCACTTCCATCGCGATTCCAACCTCAGCGCCGACGTCGACGCCCACTGCCTCGGAAGTTTTAATGCGCACGGTGGATCAATTCCGGGCCGAGTACTCTCGCGCCCGTCACGTTGGTGCTGAGGCTGACGCTGCGCTTCCTCCTCAAGAGCCCATGGCGTCCGCGCTGAGCCGAGTAAACTGCTTCGCCAACGCCATTGCTCGGGATCTTCAACAGCTCGTCTCGCATCATACGGTAACCTCTTGCTTTCCTTCCTTTCCTTCTTTTACTTTGGACATTTTTCTTCCGGTGGGTGCGCGCAAGCGCACCCAGTGGGTGTAGTCCCCGAGATTCGGGCCGATTGATTACAATCGGTTCGGATCTTCTTAGTACTTTCGCTTTTCTCGTTTGCCTTCCTCAATCGGTGGACTTTCCTTCCGGTGGGTGCGCGCCAGCGCACCCACTGGGTGTAGTCCCCGAGATTCGGGCCGATTGGTTACAATCGGTTCGGATCTTTTAGCATTTTTGCTTTTCTCATTTGCCTTCCTCAATCGGTGGACTTTCTTTCCGGTGGGTGCGCGCAAGCGCACCCACTGGGTGTAGTCCCCGAGATTCGGGCCGATTGGTTACAATCGGTTCGGATCTTTTAGCATTTTTGCTTTTCTCATTTGCCTTCCTCAATCGGTGGACTTTCTTTCCGGTGGGTGCGCGCAAGCGCACCCACTGGGTGTAGTCCCCGAGATTCGGGCCGATTGATTACAATCGGTTCGGATCTTCTTAGTACTTTCGCTTTTCTCGTTTGCCTTCCTCAATCGGTGGACTTTCCTTCCGGTGGGTGCGCGCCAGCGCACCCACTGGGTGTAGTCCCCGAGATTCGGGCCGATTGGTTCGGATCTTCAATATTCTTTGCTCTATTACTGACTTTGTCGTGCTGTTCTTCTCAGGCTGTTATGGAGGAGAAACGAAATGTCTTCGAGAAACTTCTTGAAGCTTATACCGCCAGCCTCCGGACCCTCGCCCAGGCCCAGCTGCAGGTCAACAACCTGTCAGCCGAGACCTCCAAACTGAAAGATATCTTCTAGCCCATCTGCCTTTTCTCCACTAGCCGATTGCTCTAGCGCTCATATCTCTATGCTCTCTTCTAGCTACTGTTCCTCTGGTAGGTGACCTCCAGGGCCGGATTTCTGAATTAACTGCAGAACTTAACCAGCAGAGCCCAGCTCTCGCCAAAGCTTCTGAAGAAGTGACTCGGCTGCAAGGGGTAGAGACTGACTTGAACCGGACTATTCACAATCTTCGCGCCGAGATGGCAGCTCTTGAAAAGAAACATCTTGCGGACGTTGCTGCTGTGACGGCCACTAGCGCTGGGCTTCTTGCCGAGCGGGATGCCGCAGTCTCCGCCCGAGATGCTTTACAAGCCGAGAGGGATGAAGCAGTCGCCGCGCGGGATTCCATTCGCAAGGATCGCGACGAGCAGATCGCCAAATATGAAGAAATGGAGAAGCAGCATCTTGAAGAAAATTCCCGAATGCGCCGCCGAGCCAAAGGTTTCTGCGACTCGCTAACTGACATGGATCTTCTCCTTAGCGGTGAGTCTTCCTTTATGCCGATTGCATTTTCCGATTGCTTTCTTCTTGTATCTGATTTCTCACATTTTTCCTTCTTGACACAGAGGCCTGGCCCGAATCTGAGGCGGCTACCTACGCCGCTGTCGCCTAGTCTCGGGAGGATCATATCGCTGCCGGAGGGACTTGTGACCGCGCGGACAGCGTCTGGACCCGACATGAATATCTGATCGGCACTCAAGCTCGCATTCCGGTCATCCAGGGAGTGGCCCTGTCCTTCAAGCTCGGAATTCTGAAGATTGCCGAAACCCTGTGGCCGGCGGCTGAGCTCAAGGCCGGACTAAAGAGAATGGAACATGCTGCCGACTCCTCCGCCGAGGTTCGCAAGGACGACCCACAAGAGGAGGAAGATTCTGATCAAGGGGAAACTCCGAATGCGACCACTGAGCAAACTCGGATTCTCCTCAAGGCTATCCCACGTCGGATCGACGTTCTGCTGAATTCCGCGGGTCGTACTGGTGCGGAGACCACCCTTCAGACAATATTGACTTGGTACCCTCAAATGAAACTCTCCAAGTTATACAGCCTCTGAGATGGTGCCGGGGACCTTCTTGAGAAAACCTACGCTGAGGTCAATCGGCTAGCCAGCACTATGGCGAATTTGTTCTCTCCGTATGACTACACTCCATACCTTGATGACGGAGGGAACCCACTCCCTGCTTCAACTATCTCTGCGCTAGCCGAGGAGCCTTCCGACAGCGACTCATCTTAGACCTCTCCGAAGACGAAACGAGTTGATGCTGCCGGTTCTGAAGCTCAATCGGATCCGTTTGCTCCATCCTCCAGCTCGGTGCCTCCGACTGCTTGAGATGTGCCCTCTTGATTTGTATTCGGACTGTCCACCTACCGATATTAGATCGGTTTTACTTTTCCTTGTAAGACAATTTTAATTCTGCCGACACCCACTTGATGTAATGAACTTATTCGGCCTTGGGCCTGTTACTTTTGATGCAAATCGATTGCTTGTTTTAACTGTTTTGATGTGCGATCAACTTTGCGTCTTTTCCGGTTTCTTTCATCGGCTGCGCTTGGGGATGTTTACTGTGTCGATCTTGCTGCCAACATGCGGTCCCCGATCGGATCAACAGTAGAACGTCCAGCCAAGGTTCGATGAGTTTTTATTTTTACACGACAAGATTCTTAACGCAAAGGATTCTGCAACAGCAGGCGCCGATTGCCCGCTTCTGGATCTAGTGTCCGAGTTTGCGGCGCAATCGGCGACTTTATCTCGTCGGCGCTGCTTGTGGTGGCATGTTTCGAGTTGTTTCCCGGGATTTGTACTACCGACTGCCTCACTCGTCACCCTTTTCAATGCCACAAACCCCTTAGTGATTTGCGCTTGAGCTGGGTGTCCGATTGCGAGTTAGCCTGCAGTCCCCGTGCCACGATGGATTATTTTCTTGACCTCGTGGTCGGCCAGTCCCCGGGTATGCTATGCACATCTCGGGTCTGACGGAGCGTTGCCGATTAGGGCTAGCTCTTCGAATGGAATTATACGAAAAGTACTCGAATGCTCATTTTCAGAGACATGATAACTTTAACTGATTGTTTGCCGAATGGCTTACATGAACTTATGCCGTTCAACTATAGAACGGACATAACAACTCGGCATTCCACGGCCGCTCTGTCTCTACTCCCGATGTGTCCTTGTGCCGAGTTCCCTTGGTGCAATCAATCAGGTAGTAGGAGTTGTTTTTGAGCGCTCTACTGACAATAAACGGCCCTTCCCAAGGTGAGTATAGCTTGTGCTGCCCATCTGACTTCTGGATTCGGCGGAGCACCATGTCCCCCTCTCGGAAAGAGAAAGGTCGAATCTTCTTGCTGTGGTAGTGCCGCAACTTCTGCTGATAGATTGCTGACCTAGACAAGGCCAACAAACAAGCTTCTTCTTTGAGGTCGACGCCGTCTTCTCTTGCTAACTTGGCTTCTTCTTCAGTGTATAAAGCGTGCCGAGGTGAATCAAACTCGATGTCGGAGGGGATGACTGCTTCTGAACCATATACCAGGAAGAAAGGAGTGAATCCAGTCGACCTATTCGGCGTGGTCCTCAAACTGAAAAGTACTGCGGGGAGCTCATCAATCCATGCCCCAGGTGCCCTCTCAAGTGGCTCTACCAATCTGGGCCTGATACCCGATAGGATTAGTCCGTTTGCCCTTTCGACTTGACCATTGGACTGTGGGTGTGCCACAGATGCCAGATCAAGCCGAATGCCTTGCTGAGATGCATATCGAGCCAATGCCCCCTTTGCAAAGTTTGTGCCGTTGTCGGTAATGATGCTGTTAGGAACACCATATCTGCATACGATGTCGGCCACAAACTTGACTGCAGTCGGTCCATCCAACTTCTTGATTGGTCTTGCCTCGATCCACTTGGTAAATTTGTCAATTGCCACCAGGAGATGTGTCATGCCGCTTCTGGCTCTCTTGAATGGTCCGACCATGTCTAGACCCCAAACTGCAAACGGCCAAGCTATTGGGATGGTCTTCAGTGCCGATGCTGGCTGATGACTCCTTGCCTTGAATCGCTGACAACCCTTGCAGTGCTTCACCAGATTTTCAGCTGCTGCGAGTGCAGTTGGCCAGTAGAAACCATGCCGGAAAGCCTTGTTGGCAATTGCCTTTGCTGACGCGTGATGACCACATTCACCCTGATGGATGTCTCTGAGCAGCTCCAAGCCTCTGTCCTCTTCAACACACCTCTGAAGAACACCAGTCGGACTCTTGCGCATCAGCTCATTGTTGATGATTGTATATGACCAAGACCGGCGACTGATCTTCCTGGACAATGCCAAATCTGGTGTAAGGGTCCCGTCTGCCAAAAAATCTCGAATCGGCTGTGCCCATGATGGCGCACTGACCACTACCATTACTGCTGCTTGCTGGGGGAGGACTTCTTCTTGGATTTCGGTCTCTTGAGCATTGGCCTGCTCGATCTCGGCCTCTTGAACCTCTGCTATCTCTTCTTCTGTTTGCGAACTGCCGACTGCGGCGCCTGTCGCGCATTCGGCAGCCTCCGGTGCTGACTTCTCATCTGGGGTTGAAACTTCATTACTGTAATCGGCAACTTCTGATATCACTTGTTCTCCAGAGGTTGTGCCCTCTGGCGCAGCCTCCGCTTGCTTCTCTGTGGTATCGCTCTTCTTCTTCTCTTCTGCAGCCCCTGGTTTGCAATCGGCAGCCCCTGGTGCTATTGCCGAGACACCCTGAGCGCTGGATTGCTTCCTCATGGTTGCAGGCTTGGCCGGTTGAACTTCTTTTGCCTTTCTCAGAGCTTCAAGATCGGTCTCCGAGATAAATATGGACTCGGAGTCCGGTGACGGAGTGATGGATGGCTTCTTGATGTGCTCGAGAGATACGCCTGGTGGAATTGCTTGCCTTGTGGAACCAAGCTTGGACAATGCATCTGCTGCTTCATTATTTGCTCTTGGAACATGATGGAACTCACAACCTTCAAAGTATCCGCTGATTTGCTGCACCAGGAATCGGTAGCTTGCCATGTTAGCATCTTTTGCATCCCAGGTGCCCGAACACTGCTGTACCACCAGATCGGAGTCACCATAGCACTCAATATTCCGAATACCGATTTCCTTGGCCAACTTGATACCATGCACAAGGGCTTCGTACTCGGCTACATTGTTAGATGCTGCAAAGTGAATTTGGAGCACATATTGCAATTGATCTCCCCTTGGGGACGTGAGCACCACCCCAGCCCCTAGGCCATTCTTCATTTTGGAGCCATCGAAGTGCATTCGCCAGACATCCGACATGGGGAGTTGTGGCATGTACTGAGTTTCAGCCCAGTCCACCAGGAAATCAGCTAGTGCCTGCGACTTGATTGCAGTCCTTGGCTCATATTGGATGCCATGACTGGCCACCTCGATTGCCCATTTCGCCACTCTTCCAGTTGCATCTTTGCTTCCCATGATGTCGGCTAATGGAGCCGAACTGACAACAGTGATCAAGTGGGCTTGAAAATATGGCTTCAATCTCTTGGCCGCCATGTATACTCCATAGCACATCTTCTGGTAGTGAGGATAGTTCTGCTTGGATGCTGAAAGCACTTCGCTGATGTAGTACACTGGACGCTGGACTTGCTGTGCCTTGTCCTTCTCGGGCCGCTCCACCACCATAACTGCGCTGACCACCCGATTGGTTGCTACAATGTATAACATCATGGGCTCCTTCTCAATCGGGGCAGCCAGAATCGGTGCCGTGGATAGCATGCGCTTGAGCTCTCAGAATGCTTCATTTTCCTGGGGGTCCAAGTAAATTTCGCTGTCTTTTTCATCAACTGGTACAAGGGAATTGCCTTCTCGCCCAGCCGACTGAGGAATCGGCTGAGGGACGCGAGGCAACCGGTGAACTTCTGCACTTGCTTCAAGGTCTTGGGCTGCTCCATGCGCTCTATTGCGGCTATCTTCTCGGGGTTGCATTCGATTCCCCTCTCGGAAACGAGAAACCCCAAGAGCTTGCCGGCTTGGACTCCAAACACACACTTCTCCGGGTTGAGCTTGATCTGATAGGTTCTCAGATTTGCAAAGGTCTCTCTGAGGTCGTCCAACAATGTGACTCCCCTTGCCGACTTCACCACCAAGTCGTCCACGTAAACGTGGATATTTCTGCCGAGCTGAGAGTGTGTGCACCTTTGCATCATGCGCTGATAAGTGGCACCTCCATTTTTCAGACCAAAAGGCATGGTGATGTAGCAGTAGGCCCCGAAAGGGGTTATGAATGCTGTCTTGATCTGATCTTCCACGGCTAACTTTATCTGGTGATATCCAGCAGTAGCATCCAAAAAGGATAACAACTCACAGCCGGCCGTAGAATCCACCACTTGGTCAATTCGGGGCAAAGCAAACGGATCTTTGGGGCATGCCTTGTTCAAACAAGTGTAATCTATACACATACGCCAAGTCTTGTTCTTCTTCATGACGAGGACTGGGTTGGCCACCCACTCGGGGTAAAACACTTCCATGATGAAACCTGCAGCTTGTAACTTTGCAATCTCTTCGCCGATTGCTCTTCTCTTGTCCTCAGAAAAACGTCTCAGGGGTTGTTTGACCGGATTCGAGCCTGGCCGAATGTGCAGCTTGTGCTCGGCGAGTTCTCTCGGAACACCAGGCATGTCCTGTGGAGACCATGCAAAGATGTCCCGATTCTCACGGAGAAACTCGACGAGCTCGCTTTCCTATTTGTCGCTAAGTCCAGCTCCGACCACAACAAACTTGGTCGAGTCGGAGGGATCTAGAGCGATTTTCTTACTATCCTTGGCCGATTGAAAAGCTGATTCCTCACCTGCTCTCTATGCTGGGCCAACCGGCAGTGGGTTCTTGCTCTGCGCTTGCGCCATTGCAATCACCTTGCCGAGTTGACGCTTCTCTTCCTCCACCACTAAGGACTCAGCCAAACTGCTGCCAGCGGATGTGCACTCGAGGGACTTCCTGAAGTCTCCGGTGACTGTGATGACGCCGTTTGGCCCCGGGATCTTCATCTTCAGGTATGTCTACTGTGCATTGATCATGAACTTGGCAAATGCTGGTAATCCCAACAATGCGTGGTATGGACTGCTGAGGTCGGCCACCTCGAACCAAATCGGCTCTCTCCTGAAATTCTCCTCTGTGCCAAAAATGACATCCAACCGAATGCGACCCAAGGGGGTGCAAGACAACCCAGGGACGATCCCGTGAAATGTCGTCCGACTGCGCTCCAAATCCCTCTCTGTAAGTCCTAGCTTGAGCATCGTATCTCGGTACAGGATGTTGATTGTGCTTCCTCCATCAACTAGCACTCTTGAAAACTTGCATGAAAACTTAGGTCCTGCGACCAGGGCATCCACCACCAGCGGATAGTTGCCCGGATTCGGCAAAATGGTGGGATGATCTGCTCTGTCCCAGGATATCGGACATTCTGACCAGCGCATGAATTGGGGGATCAGTGGCATAGTTGCATTGACTTCCTGAGCTCGGGCTCTCCGACTGCCCTTGTCTGTGGACTCACTGGTGAAAATCATGTATGCTGCATCCTGCTGCGGGTACTGGTTTTGCTCCTGAGGTGGTGGTGGGGGTAAAGCTTCTCCTTTTGCTATCCTTCTCACAAAATCACATTGCCGAGTGGTGTGCGCAGACGGCCTCCCAGGCGTGCTGTGCAACTTACATGGTGCATCCAACATGTCCTCAAACGTGTACTTGGGCTTCATCTGCCCTGGGGGTCTCACATTGGGTCTCATCTTCCGACTGCCTCCTGCAGCCGCCGGGTCTTCCTCATTCTGAACAGCGGCCACCTGCCGACTGCCATACTGATTGTCCGGTTGCTCGTCCTTTCGCTTGCCGTTGTTCTGCTGGTTGTTGTTGTTGTTGTTGCGGTTGTTCTCTCTTCTCTCTTTCCGGCTGAGGCCTTGGTTTCCTGTGTCCGACTGCGGAGCCCCTGGTGACTGGATCACACCTCCAACTCCGAGTTGGATAGGGCGCATCGCAGAATCGGACATAGCGAAAGCATTTGCCACCTTCATGAGCTCGGCGAGCGATGTGAAGTCTTTGCGGAGCAGCTTGTGCTTCAGCATTGAATCGGCCAGGCATCCATCAGTGAAGTACCGAATGGCCTGAATCTCATGGACTCCTTCGCACGAATTCTTCAACTTGATCCACCGAGACAGGTAATCTCGGAGGGGCTCGTCCTTGCCTTGCACGCACAAAGCTAACTGCCGAGGGAGGTTGGGCCTTTCATATGTGCTTGTGAAGTTGTGGATGAACGCAGTCGTGAAGTCCTCCCAATAGTTCACACTGTCCTTGGGCAAACTATTCAGCCATGTCCGAGCTGAACCCTGCAGCATGAGCAGTGCATAGCGAACTTCCACACGCCGATTACCTCCCGCAATGCGAACTGCTGTCAGGTAATCGGACAGCCAGTCCTCAGGCTTTACCGAGCCATTGTACTTTGGGGTATCTCTCGGCAGTGTAAAACCTTTGGGGAAATTTTCCGTCCGAATGCGATGACCGAAACATGCTGGGCCAGCTTCTCCTTCTTCATCTTCCTGGGCCTCCTTCTCCAGGAGCTCAATGCGATGCCTTGCATCATTCTGACCGATTTGGCGAGGGCCAAGCCGGGTGCTGATTGCTGGTCTCGGTGCCGACTGTTGCGGCCTGTCATGGCGCCTGCTGTTAACAGCCGGCTCTTCCATTCTTCTGCTTGCTGCTGGGCGATTGCTTCTGACCTTGCTGTCATGCCGAGATGGCGCGGGCTGGTGCCGATTCTGGCGCGACGCATTCGGCCGCTGGCTAGCTCCCGCATTCGGCCTCACAGTTCCTCTTGATGCCTCTGGCTCAGCATTCTGATTGCCCATTTCCGCAAGCCTCTGCTCTTTTGCAGCCGCTATCAGCTCGCGCATTCGGCGCGACTGCTCGCGCCGCTCATCTCCTTCCAACTCTTCCAGCTCAAGCGCTATCTGCTCGGCTGCTCTCAGATTCTTGTCGGGTGTGCTATATGTGGGCCTTTGGACAAATGCCGATTGCACCGGTTGCTCCGGTTGTGCCGGCCTTCTCGGACGCTCCGGTAGCTCCGCCCCAGACAACTGCTGGTTGACTGCCCGGCCTCGGCTTCTTAGGTCTTCCAGGACTGCGGGCTCAATCGGCCGACGTGGTCCTGCATGCGCTGCATTGTATTCCCGAGTGATGGCTCCCAGCCGACGCTCCTCAGCCAGCACTTGCTCGGCCCTGCGAGCCAGTGCAAGCCGTGCCGTTTCCAGCTCGGTATGCACTTGCTCCGGATCACCATTCCTGTTCACGGGTGTGTACAGCACATCCCGCAACGCACTGGTGCCAATTCGCTCTGCTGCATCAGCAACTTCCTTTGCCCTCCTTGCTGCGCTTGCCGGGTCCCGATTGGTCGAGGATGACGCTCCCGCCATCATGACTGCAGCGTGCAGTCGGCCCTCCCCTTGGCCAGGTGCTGCGGTGCAGCCCCTGGTCAAGAGAAGGTCTGTAGCACATGAAAAAACTCGGATGTCTCTTGGATATGCCTCAGGGAAGGCACCGATGAAGAGACGGTGACTTTCCACCTGCAGCGACACCCCGGGCGGCAAGGGAGCTCCTTCCTTATACCGCGCCGAGTAGTCCACCACATAGTCGATTGCCCCACGCCTTAGAATCAGGCCAGAGGCGTGGCTACCGCCCGATGCAGAGGTTGATCCCGTCCGGATCTTAACTCCAGTCGACGCCTCGGTCTGCCCCACGGTGGGCGCCAACTGTCGTCGATATGTGACGGCAGATGCCATGGGGATGGCTAAAGTGAGGGGAAGACACGAGGGAGGGAATGTCGATGGTGCCGGAATCGGGTTGGGCACAAGCACAGTGAAGACACCACGATGTACCCAGGTTCGGGGCTCTCCGGAGAGATAACACCCCTACTCCTGCTTATCTCTTATATATCAATGAAGGAACTACAATAACTGCTCTTCTATCTTCTCAGGGGAAAGAGTAAACCGCCGCCGTGGGCAAGGTCTTCTCCTGCTTCCCTTAGGAGTGACTACAGGCAGTAAATGAACTGGAGGGAGAAAGAGTTAATGAGATCTCAGGTGTGGCGTCCCTCGCGCAGGAGGGGTACCCTGGCTCTTATAGTGTGAGTCCAGGGTACTTCGGTAACTTCAGTGCCGAATGGGCCCAGCTGTCAACCTCTAGTCGGCCTGGGCCCACCGACTGCTCCTATCCGGGTGATCCGGAGCCTACGAGCGGCGACCCATGCTGCTACCTTGTAGGGTCTAGTGATGAACAGTGGAGCTATGATGTACGGTCTTGTCGGCCTGTCCGCGGAATCGGCGGAGAGGTCGACATCGTATCTCCCGGAAATCCTCGATGTGACTTGGCCTTCCTGCCACCCAGATATCTCGGGATATGGCATTTATGACCTCGTAACCATACCCCCGACTGGGTGTCAGGTAGCTCCGATTGCGCCTGGACCGACTGGTGGTTCCTGGGTAAGGCCGATTGCTCTGGGCAATCGGTCTTCTAGGAAACGACCTCGGTCCAGCTGCAGGCCAATCGGACGATCGTCTTCAATGAACAAAGGGGTGGACCGATTGCGCCTGGGCCGACTGCCGGCACTTAGTATGGCCGATTGCTTTAGAGCAATCGGCCGTACCTCTGCCTAGCTCGGCCCAGCTGCAGCCCAATCGGCCCATCCTTGTCTTGAAAGCTTGCTTCCGCTTGGGTTAGCCTACCCGGGTACCAATCCCCCGACAGAGTCGATAGGTTGTCGTTGGTAAGGCAGTGGAAGATGATCGTTGATGGGAGAAGTGGTGCCGAGGTGTGGTGCCGAAAAGTCATCAATATCGTTGTCCGTGGAGTCTGAGTCAAGGAGTCGTGCGAGTTTGCATGGGCAGTTGTCGTCGTGTCTGTGAGTCGTCGTCGTCATGTCCAAGTGCTTGTCTCTGTAAGGATCTGTTGAAGATGAAGCGTACCCAAGTTGTTTATGTCACTCGACGAGAGGGTCAAGTTCAAGTATGCGGAGGCGGTAAACCAATGAAGGTGAGTCTCTTCAATGAGGACATGTCTCTACATGAGGCCGAAGTGGATGGTGAAGTTCACGGGAGGTCGGCGTGTATCTCGCTAGGGTGAATGGTGTAGTTCACCGGGTGGTGTGTTCCACAAGGTTACTAGCGAGGCTGGGTAGTCCAAGACATATTTGAGTTGATCCGTAAATTCGCCAAGTGAAAATTGGGGAGAACCGGTTTAATTTGTCGTGGAGCGAGCGGATGAGTCGACAAGGGATGGATCTTCAACGAGTCAAGATCAAGAGAAATACAGAAGACATAGTATCAAGATTAAGGGGTGAATATTAGTGTAATCTTGAGTGTTAGGTAAATCCTAGTTCGAGTCTAGTACGTGTCTTGGTAGGATTACTAGGTAAGTGCATGCTACGTACTAGTATTACCATATGTGTAAAAAGCTGAGTCCGGTTTGGACTCAACAACAAGTCCGTGTAGGAGAGTTTGTTTGGCCGTGAGGGCTCAGCTAGCTTGGACGTGTATATATACATGTCAAGGGCTGCATGAGTTTTGTAACAGTGGAAGAGAAAATACAAGAACACCGTGGCAGAGAAAACAAAGAGCAATAAAAAAAGAGGCGCGACATATGTCTTTAGCTAAATATTGTTTGTGTACGCGCGTATTGGTCGTTTTTTATATGAGCGATCCTGAGGATTAAATTCCAACAGTCGCTACCGGCAAGGCCAACCGCCTCCTCGAGCCCCGAGACCACGTCCAAGAGGACGTCGTGGCCCTCTTCGTCGACGACGCCAATTGATTGGATCCGGGGGCGCCGCCGACGTCACCATCCTCCTTATCGCTCGCCGTGGCCGCCGCGGCCATCGCCGCCATGCCGCTGCTCCGACCTCTCCCTGGCCTCCCCGGCCTCCCCGAGCACCTCCCCTGCAACCCTATGAGCCGCCGTCTCGTTTACTCGCCGGAGTGTCGTGCCGCGCTCGATCGCCGTTGTATGCCGTGGCCGGAGCCCGCGCTGGCCACGCTCTGCCTTGCGCACGGCTGCGCCCAGTGCGCTTCCTTGGCCGTCCCGCGCACGCCCTGGCACATGTGGTTGCACCACCGCCTGCCACTGGCCTCGGCCATGGCCGTGGTGTGAGCTGTGTGCGTACTGCCGCTGCGCATGGCTGCTCCTAGTCGTTGACGCCGGAGCTCCCTGCTCCTGTGCATACACGCCCCTAGCCACACCAGGCAGCAGCCTCCATGTTTTTCTTTCTAGGATGCACTCCTCGTGACAGAAGGTCTGCAGGTTGCCGGTTGTAGAAAGCTATGTCTATCTGCTTCCATGGATTGGCAACAATCCTGCATACATAAAGCTAGTCAAGTCTGTTTCGGTCTATTAGCAATATCTCTGGTATACATAGCTAATATGTACTGATAACTTAGCAATACCACCTGCACGCCTAGATAATCAACGGGCATCCGGCCAGCGTACTAATTGCACCTGGAGCTGCTGCCTGTCATTGTTGCTATATCCGTTGCTCTGCTGAGTATAGCTGCACAGCTGCTGACTGCGTTGCTACTATTGCTGCTGCAGATGCACTGCTGGTATTTGTACTTGTTGCTGTTAACCCTAGCTGTTGTATAACTTTTGGCAGCACCAAAACAGCACCAAAACCAAGTTTAACATGGATATAATTTGTATGGGCATGTAGTACACTTGACAAGGATCAATTGTCTCCGCTTGACCAAACTCAGATAATGCCTAGATTAATTACGATGAAAATCACAAAAGGCAACTTTCTGTAGTTTTTGGTTTGACTGTCTAATAGCACTCTTCGCATCATGTTTTGGTCGAGTAAATGAACCCTAATAAATTTGGCTTCCGTACTAGATTCAAGATCACAGAAAACTGATAAACTTTCATATACGGCCCTAACTCGGTGGATGAGCCAAACCAAAAACTGTAGCCTTCCGAGGACGCTAATGGATGTTAAAACCGGTGTCCTCCAGACTTAGCAAAATTCAAAGGGTTCCAAAACAATGTCTTTATGACAAATGGGCCCTAGCCTTTTTTTTAATTATAACTTTGTTTATTTAAATATATTAATTCTGAGTCATTGACATTAGGGCTCCACTCGTTAGTTGACAATCAAATATCCCTAATGTGGATAATGTTGCTTTTAATATTAAATATAATTCCAAAATATTGTTAAAACTTCAGAAAATCATATAGAATAAACTGTACCTCTGATGAAAATACTTTATACATGAAAGTTGCTTAGAATACTACAATGAATACGAATACCCCTCCGGTTCATCTGTCTGTCAGACGATCGGAGCAGCTAAAACTTTCCGAATGAAAATGTTCTGAATATGAAAGTTGTTCTTAATGGATCAACGAGCACGGATACACTATCCACATGTTTGTTAAATGTCTCTAACACTATAGATATGGAACCTTCCCCTCTGGATCATCTATCCGGTATTCCACTGGTACTGATGAGACATTCCCGGATAAATTCCCGCTCCTCCTAAAATACTTAACAGTGTGTTAGAACATCATGTACAATTCAATTTACATGTCATTTTTCTGTGTTTGCATTATGTGCATTGTATTTACCGTTTCTCCCCCCCCCCCTTTATTCTCCGGTAGACCCCGTTGCTGCCGCCGACGACACCATTGCCGAGTACGACTACTACGTCGACGACCGTACCCCTACTGTCGAGCTTCCAGGCAAGCAGAGCCATTCTCCTTCCCCAGATATCGTCTATCTTTTCTGTACATTTCTTGCACTAGGCATTGTTGTTGCTGCTATTACGTTAATTCCTATTCTGTTGCATAGCCTATTTTTGTCGCCCCTTGATGTACTTTCCTTTATCCTATGCTGCCTATATAAATATAATATTCAGCAGTTGGACCTGCGCATTGTTAGTCAACGAGGATTAGATAGCGGGCCATGATCGCTCTAGGGAGTGAACGCGGGTATAAATTATTATAACCGCAATAGGTACGGTAAAGAGCAGACACCCAATGGAACCTACAAAGGCGAGACTCTCCGAGTCGCTTCAAGTTTGACTTACGAGTGGATGGACTCGTATTTCACTCTCGTCGCCGGCTCGGTAGCGTAGCACCACCGGGATGATACGAGGATACTCCTCTTTAGTTCATTCCGCTGATGTCTCGGTCGAACCTCTTCAAGTGTACCATCTAGGTTGATTCCTCCTGGTTTCACTTGATGGTAGGCACTCGAATCAACTGGTCTCCTTAAAGATAAGTAGTCGGGTGACCCACCGGTGCCCGCGAGAGGTATTGTATCGGGACAGCAAGACATGCGGATACCATCGTGGGTGTGGTCCTTGCTCGTTGGCCGTGAGATACCAACCCACGAAAGTCAAGCTCCTCAAGGAGCACACGCGAGACAAGGTAAGGAGACGGTTCACCATGTTGGTAACCGCGTGCTTTGACGGGACGACAGGGCAGGCTGATAAGGTGTGGTCGGATCTTCTCAGTAAGCGAACGGTGAATATGAGGGCGATGATAGATAACTTGTATGTAGCCGATGAACTCTCCTCACTAGATCCCTGTTGCCAATGCGACAGCTCTCTACCCTTTGGATATTCACAACTTCACACACTTGGGCAACGTAGCCGTAGACCACGAGAAGGTAATTTGCAATCTACTAATTCCCAGTGGAACAACAGATCACACAAAACTTGCAGTAGCAACACTTCAGATCGATACGAATTGAAGTATATGATTCAAGATGAAATCTTGGAGCTATTCTCAAGAACTAGGGTTTATCTAAACGTGGTCTAACCCTAAAACTCACAGGGGGTCCGGTATTTATAAGCTAGGGGTGTCAAACTCAGATACAAGGCCGCAGCCCGTCAGATCTGCGCGCAGGCAGTTTTGGACGTCCGATGCGTTGGACGTCCGAATCGTGTCGGACTTCCGGCTGTTTTGACATCGGTTCTGTACTCGGGGGCCATCGTGAAGATCTTCATGTCGGACGTCCGTTCCATGTCGGACGTCCGTCGTGTCGGACGTCCGAATCCCGTCGGATGTCCGCGGAAAATAGCAACCCTTCTGTAACTTGAGGTCATCAAGGCGTCGTAGCTCCTGACCTCCGATGTCGGACGTCCGAAATGCGTCGGACGTCCGAAAGTCGGAGATTCCTTCATCTTCTCCTCCTTCTAGATCCTCTTCTTCGTCATGATACCTGATTATGCAAACATACAAAGATTTAGGCAGTATAAAGTTCTCATTACATAACATATTAGAATCTATTAAGAGCGAGTTCACCTATTGTTCTATCAACTTTGCACGAGCTCTTGTAATAGGTCCAATTATGATTTGATCATCCTTCTTCTTTGTTGAATCAACTTGTTCTTCACGATGAACTGGAGATGTGTGGGTAGTAGGGATGTCCTCATCATCTCCCCCCCCCCTTCAAAAGGCGTCGACCTCGACGCTCCAAGGTCATCTCCCATGTATGGTGATAAATCATCAACGTTGAAACTGTTTCTAGCGCCACCAAACTCAGCAATGGGAATATCAATCGAGTAGGCATTGTCATTGATCTTGGCTAACACCTTGTAAGGACCAGCACCACGTGGCTTCAACTTGGAATTCCTCATCCCTGTAAATCTATCCTTGCGCAAATGCACCCAAACCATATCTCCAGGCTGAAATAGAACTTGCTTCCGTGACTGGTTCCTTGCAGCAGCAACATTCTTGCCTTGCTTCTCAATAGCCTCTCGGGTCTTCTCATGGATCTTCTTCACAGAATCTGCTCGTTTGGATGCCTCCATATTAACTCGTTCCTGCAATGGAAGAGGCAGCAAATCAAGAGGTGTAATAGGCTTGAAACCATATACCACTTCAAAAGTACAAAGCTGAGTAGTAGTGTGTACTGCCCTGTTATAAGCAAACTCCACATGTGGCAAACACTCCTTCCATTCGCGCAGATTCTTCTTGATCATAGCTCGCAGCAATTGTGATAATGTTCTATTCACCACCTCTGTTTCACCATTAGTTTGGGGATGACATGTAGTGCTGAACATCAACTTGGTCCCCAACTTTCCCCAAAGTTTCTTCCAAAAGTAGCTCATGAATTTCACATCCCTGTCAGAAACAATTGTCTTGGGCACTCCATGCAAGCGTACAATCTCCCAGAAAAACAGGTTAGCAACATGCGACGCATCGTCACTCTTATGGCATGCAATAAAATGTGCCATCTTAGAAAATCTATCCACTACCACAAATATACTATCATGACCATATTTAGTGCGTGGCAATCCTAACACAAAGTCCATACTAATATCTTCCCAAGGTGTGGTAGGAGCCGATAGTGGAGTATACAAACTATGAGGCTTCAGCTTGGACTTGGATGTGTTGCATACAATGCAGCGTCGAACAAACCTGTCCACATCACGCCTCATCCTAGGCCAATAAAAATTATCAGCAAGCATGAGTAGTGTCTTCTCACGCCCAAAGTGACCCATCAATCCTCCTGCATGTGATTCCTGCAACAATAGAAAACGCAAAGACGATTCTGGAACACAAAGTTTGTTAGCTCGAAACAAAAATCCATCATGGATGTGGAACTTGTCCCATGCATTTCGAAGCAAACACAAACGATATGGTTCAGCGAAATCATGATCAGTTGCATATAAATCACACAAACTCTCTAATCCAGGAATTTTAACATCAAGATGTGTCAATAACATGTTCTTCCTAGAGAGAGCATCAGCAACAACATTATCTTTCCCTTTCTTATATTTGATGATGTAGGGAAAAGACTCAATGAACTCAACCCACTTAGCTAGGCGTCTATGCAAATTAGATTGAGCTTTCACATATTTCAAAGCTTCATGATCAGAATGTATGATAAATTCTTTTGGCCACAAGTAATGTTGCCAAACTTCAAGAACTCTGACAAGTGCACACAATTCTTTATCATAAACAGGATAATTTAATCTAGCACCAGAAAGCTTCTCACTGAAATAAGCTATAGGTCTACCTTCTTGCATCAAGACACCACCAATGCCTATACCACTAGCATCACATTCAAATTCAAATTGCTTAGTAAAATCTGGTAATGCAAGTAATGGTGCAGAAGTAAGCAAACGTTTCAACTCATCAAATGCAAGGTCTTGGGCAACGCCCCAAACAAAAGGCACACCTTTCTTAGTCAATTCATTCAACGGTGCAGCAATAGTACTAAAGTCTTTCACAAAACGTCTATAAAAACAGGCAAGACCGTGAAAATTTCGTACTTGACTAACATTCATGGGAGTAGGCCAATTTTGAATTGCTTCAATGTTTGAAGAATCTACTTCTACCCCACGCTTAGATACAACATATCCCCGAAATATGACCTTATCTTTTGCAAATGTGCACTTCTCAAGATTAGCAAATAATTTAGCATCACGCAACACTTGCAAAACTTGTCTAATATGATCAGCATGTTCAACTTCATTGCGGCTGTAAATAAGTATATCATCAAAATACACAACCACAAAATGACCAATAAACTCTCTCAAAATATGATTCATTAAATGCATGAAAGTACTAGGAGCATTAGTAAGACCAAAAGGCATAAATAACCACTCGTATATCCCAAATTTTGTTTTGAAAGCAGTTTTCCATTCATCCCCTTCTTTCATCCTAATTTGATGGTATCCACTACGCAAATAAATTTTAGAGAAAATAGCAGCACCACACAATTCATCAAGCATATCCTCTAAGCGTGGAATAGGATGACGATATCTAATAGTGATGTTATTAATAGCTCTACAATCTACACACATATGCCATCACTACTGGAAAAATAGCTATATATAATATGGACACTAATGGCGCACCATGTGTGCAGTGCGCCATTACTAAATAGCAATGGCGCACCATGTCCTAGTGTGCCATTAGTTCTCCTGTTACTAATGGCGCACGGACCAGAAGGTGCGCCACCGCCCAGTCACTCCTAGACAAGCCCCCCTCCCCAGACTTAGCAATGGCGCACTATTTGGAAGTGCGCCATAAGGCACGAGGGATGCTAAACGCGCACTTCTGTGAAGTGCGCCATTGCTAAGTCAGGGGAGGCGTGGGCCCAGGCCTGATGACATAGCAATAGCGCACTTCCCAGAAGTGCGCCATTACTAAGTGTATAACGCTTGTGGAGCACTTCTTGGATGTGCGCCATTTCTATCCTGGTCCCCCCTCTGGCCAGCTGGGACCACCTGTCCCAGAGTTAGTAATGACGCATATTTGCTGAGGTGCGCCATTGCTAACTCTAGGAGCAGCTAGATATTTTTGCAGCACACCACACTCACTTTCCCCACCTCCAACAAGCTTCTCTCGGTTCTTTCCTTCTCCTCACCTTATTTGCACCATAGATTTACCCAAAATAAGTAGTTGTATCTCCTTTTTTGATTGGTAAGTAAGGTATCTCTCTTTATTGTTGTGTAGATCTAGTTTGTTCTCTCTCGAACACACTTTTTGTTGGTGTATACTTGTGGTGTGATGTGATGATCATGGGGTATATATGTATGCGTGTTGTGATAATGGATGTGTGATGATCATGGGATATGTATGTACATGTGTGTTTGTAGGTACCTCACATATGCGATAGTTTCCAATATTTTGCCGGAATGTTGATTCATTTCCGTTTCGGCGAAAATTTGGCACACTTTGCATTCTTTTTTGTCCTAATAATTAGGCAAGGTCATGCCAAAAAATATTTGGTTCTAAAATATCGTTTTGCTCTATGCCCCGCAGGCGACCATGGTTCGCAAGATGACCGGAGGCATCGTGGATAGTTTTTTGAGCTCCGCGAAGGCCGAGATGATTCAAAAGAACGAGACGGAGATAAGATGTCCGTGTCGAAGATGCAAGCTGAAGTGCCTTTTGGACCCGGATTCAAAAACAATAAAGGGGCACCTTCTCACGCGTGGTTTCATGGATGGCTATCGGTGGCAAGGTGATGAAGAAGATTATGAACTCGTCCAGGGTGGTCGGGAAACAGTAAGCAGAAATAGCGCCGAGGTCGAGCGAGAAGACGAAGAATCTCCCGGACATGATCACGATGCAGGACACAATCATCATGTAGAAGATGCCGGACATGATCATGAGGAAGATCAAGACGAAGGGCATGATCATTATGAATATGAAGATGCCGGAGAAGACGGCGATGATGGACCATCGTTGATGGACTAGGTGCAGGACCCTCATCTTCAAGAGTTGCTTCTGAACCAGGCGAGTACTAATGCAAGAGCTGTCGCCCGAGAGAAAGCCAAGCTGAATCAACTTGAGATGGACGCAGTTACTCAATTGTATGAAGGATGCAATCCTGAGGATACCCGCTTGAAAGTAGCGCTCATGGCTCTAGAGATGAAAGTAAAACATAAAATGACCGACACATGCTTCGACGAAAACATGTCATTCTGGCAAGACCGTCTTCCCAAGGGGAACACATGCCTGACCAGTTTCAATGAGGCGAAGAAAATCGTGTGTCCTCTGGATTTACCGCATGTTAGATACCATGTCTGCGTTAACGATTGCATCATTTATCGGCATGAGTACGCGGAGTCTACCGTATGTCCGAAGTGCGGCGCTAGTCGATACAATAAGAAGAAGAAAGCTCCTCAAAAACGATGTGGTACTTTCCGATCATTCCTCGTCTGCAGCGTTATTTCGCGGACCCTAAGCAAGCTAAGCTCATGCGCTGGCATGCAAAAAGGAAACAGCAAAAGGAAGAAGCTGAAAAAAATGATCCAGAAAAAGATAGGATGTTGAGTCACCCTTCTGATGGGACCCAGTGTGAGGCATTGAACTTTGAGGAGGACTTTGGGAAGGATCCAAGGAACATAGTGTTGGTCGCGAGCACTAATGGAGTCAATCCTTTCGGCAACCAGGGCAGCACACATAGCACCTGGCCAGTGTTTGTGTGCATGTACAACATCCCCCGTGGGAGTGCATGAAGAGGAAGTACATGCACATGAGTGTGCTAATTGAAGGACCGAAACAACCAGGAAACGACCACAATCTGTATCTAGGGCTCCTAAAAGAGGAGCTAGATACGCTATGGAGAACGCCAGTCAATACGTGGGACGCTCTAGAAGAAACATATTTGCCTATGAAAGCCGCACTGCTCACGACGATGCACGACTATCTCGATTTAGGATATGTCGCGGGGCAGGTGGTCCACGGACACTGTGGATGCGCTAGGTGCATGGACGACACAACGTATCACCAGCTACCTAAGGATCCCGGGTCTTCAAAAACCGTGTTCATGGGACATCGAAGATGGCTTCCTCACAATGACCCATGGAGAAAACGCAAGGAAGTGTTCGATGGAACAGCGGAACCCCGAAAGGCCCCACGTAGGAGGAGCGGCACCGAAATAGACATGATGTTGACAAATTGGAAAGAGTTCCCACCGCCAAGAAAGATCAATTCTAAGAGAAAGGCGCCAGAGCCGCTGTTGAAGGTATGGAAAATAAGGTCTGTTTTTTGGTCCTTGCCATACTAGAACATCCTCGGTGTGCCAAACAGCCTTGATGTCATGCATATCACGAAGAATGTGTGCGAGAGTCTGCTTGCTACCCTGCTCAACATACCAGAAAAGACCAAAGATGGCCCGAAAGCAAAGGCAGACTTGCTATCAATGGGCATCAGGGAGGAGCTTCACGCAAACCGCCCTAATGATGATGATGATGATGACGACGACGATGATGATGATGATGAGCCACCGGAGGACACGGAAAGTCGTCGCAAAGGAAAAAAGGTCAAGAAGCAGAGCAAACATTATTACTTCCCCCCCCCCCCCCGCGTGCTTCACTCTAAGTCAGAAGGAGATCCAGCAGTTTATCAACTGCCTCCTAGGAATAAAACTTCCTTACGGTTTCGCTGGGAAGATCAGCAGATACCTAGACTTAGCGAAGCAGAGGTTCAGCGGGATGAAGTCTCACGACTGTCACGTGCTGATGACTCAGCTACTTCCGGTTGCAATGCGCGGGATCATGGACGACCACGTCAGTGAAACGCTATTTGGCCTATGCAACTTTTTCGATGTCATCTCTCGGAAGTCGGTTTGCGTGAGGAAACTCAGAAGGCTACAAGAAGAGATCGTGGTGATAATATGCGAGCTCGGGATATACTTCCCGCCCGCATTCTTCGATGTCATGGTGCATCTCCTCGTCCATATCGTGGATGATATCATCCAACTCGGGACGACGTTCCTGCACAGCATGATGTCGTTCGAAAGGATGAATGGTGTGATCAAAGGATACGTTCGCAACAGGGCACGTCCAGATGCACGCATATCCTAGGGCTTTCTGACCGAAGAGTGCATCTCCTTTTGCACGAATTATCTAGGCATCGATAACCCCGTTGGTCTGCCCGTCAACAGGCATCTCGGCAGGCTCGCTGGATATGGTCACCGCAAGGGTCGCCGCGAAATGCATGTCGACTTCCAGGATCGAATCGCCGACTTTGAAAGAGCAAACCTAGTCGCGCTGCAACACATTGACTTGGTCGATCCTTGGGTGGTAGAGCACATAACCTCAATTGAGAAGACGTACAATGACCGAGGCCAACAGTGGACGGACGGACATGTACTCAAAGAGCACAACTCATGCTTCACGCTTTGGTTCAAGGACAAGCTTCTATCGTACCCTTTACATGAGGACTCTTCCGAGGAAGAAAAACTCGTATTCGCCTTGTCACAGGGCGCTGAGCACAACCTGATGACATATCAAGCGTACGATATTAACGGCTACACATTCTACACCGAGGAAAAGGACATGAAGAGCCGGGGTAACGATGGAAGCCTACACCGGTAATGTCAAGAAAAGATACTACGGAAGGATCGAGGAGATCTGGGAGCTCAGCTACGCAGGAGAGAAGGTGCCGATGTTCCGCGTCAGGTGGGCCAAGAGCATCGTAAAAGAAAGTCGGTATTTCACCACCATGGTTATACCCGAAGCCAAATCCAAGACCGCGGGCGCAAACGTCACCGCGCAAAATGAGCCATGGGTACTGGCTAGCCAAGTGGACCAATGCTTCTTCATTACCGACCCGTCAAAGCCCAGTCGTGTTGTCGTGAGGAGAGGCAAAAGGAACATCATCGGAATGGATGGAGCCGCCAACGAGCAAGACTTCGACAAGTACGGAGACCCGAAGATTGAAGATGATGACGACGATGATGCAGTAGCATACAAAACAAGAAGAAGAAGGACCACCCTACCTAAATGCGGTCGCCCGTTCAAGAGAAGAAATCAAGGGGTTCCGGGGCTAAATTATGCAAACGCGAAAAAGAAGGGCAAAAAGATTGTGAAAAGATGATAGCTAAGATCCAATCACGACGATTGTTATTTCATGATTGTTATTTCATGTCACTTGATTTCAACCTCATTTATGAGCATGTGAATGATTATTTTTAGAGATCTTTTAAACATTATATTATTTAATATTATGAGCATTATATCATTTTAGTACATAAAATATGAAACTACTTGCCATGATGAACTAAATGATATAAATTTTCTTTTATGGATATTGATATATTTTTCTTAAAACCGTGTCAATGTTTTTCTTAAAAAACAAATACACCTTATATAAAGGAACGGAGGGAGTATTGTAGATGTTGATAGTTTTTGTTATATTTAGGAATGAGGGAGTATTAAATTGCCATGTGTTTATAATTACTACACAATATAAAACTAACACATAATTATAATTATAATTATAATTATAAATAACAAAATATTAAAAGCGTTAATGGCGCACCTATGAAAAGTGCGCCATTGCTATTCCTATGCTAATGGAGCACTTCCAGAAAGTGCGCCATTGTTATTCCAAGTAGTTAGGGTTATCTTTCGATTGGGCTTGATCCCATCGATTCATCTCACAGTACTCTCTCTCTCGAACCCCATCTCGCCGCAGCCCCCCTCCGGCGACCCCCACTCCGGCGACCCCCCCCCCCCCCCCGGCGACCCCCACTCCGGCGATCCCCCTTCGCTGCCACCCCTCCGTCGCACCACCGAAGCCCTATCCCGTGGCGACCGAGATTGTGTAGACGCCGCCGAGGAATTCCTGCAAGGTGGGCTTCGAGGTACCTTCTTGTGTGTTCTGAATTCTGATGTGCGCGTTCCGATTTCCGTCCAACCATTGTGCGTCTCTTCTTGTGTGTTCTGAATTCTGATATTGCCGGGCATGAGAGGCCGTCGTGGATGCTTGTTCTAGCGCTAGTCCAGTTCAAATAAAAGCAGCTTGCACTTTGTTGAGGAATATAGCTAGCCATCTTCAAGGTTCAAGCTCGCAAGGTTGCACACTAGCTTGACAGGGTTGGGGGAAGTTGCACCAGCAAAGTCCAGCATCCATCTCTCATTTTTTGTTGGGTAGCTAGCAATGGCATGGAAATGCATGGACCATTTTGTTTTATTTAGGCACTAGCGTTCCATGTCGTTTTATGGATTGTTTGGTGCTACTACGTGACACATTGGAGTGCATGAGGCTCATGCTTGTGTCTCACCTACAACAAGTGTGCGTGCTGCTAAAAAGATTGGTTGTGTGCGTGGTGCTTGTCCTAGCTAGGGTGTTTAGCTCCGGCTCTTTGTGATTTATGACTAAGTAAAAATAAAGGTGGATGGACATGTGTACTAGGAGTGGTACCAAGCAAGCCATGTGAGATGGATTCATGGTGGAGTAGCTGCCCAGCTAATTTATTATTAATTCATGCTGCAAGTCTCACATGAAGATTGGTACTACCATTACCATGGGGGCAGAGGTAATTCATGCATAAGTAATGAATATGGTAGTACTCTAGTAGATACCACATCATAGAGACCTCATGTGGAGTAGGAGATGCTAGAAGCTCTATGAATTTAGAAAGGGTTTGGGTAATTCCATTGTGATGTACATTCTTTCCAAGTTATGATACCTAAAAATTGAACTGAAACTTGGTAGTACCTAGGATATGGGTGGGGAAGAAGAAGAAGAAGATGGGGTGCTCCTGCTAGCCAAATTGTTCAGGCATAATACTGTAGCAGTAGTACTCATTTTGTTGACAAGCTGCGGATTTTTTTTTCTACTACTATGCCAGTTCATTTTTTTTTCTTGTTTGTTCCTGCAAATCACCCCAAAAACATTGATATTTCATTCTTTCTGCAGAATCTGTTGTGCTTAGATACAACACGACATTGCTTCACATAAGCATGTCTTAACTTATATAATCACTAGTATTTCTTGTTTCCGACTTTGATGATATACTGCTGACATAACATAAGTGGTCTTTTGTATGTCTGATTTTCATGTGCTCAAGTACTGATTATTCAAACTAAAGAAAATGCTACGAGGGAGGAGATTATTTATTATGTGCTCCTGTACTGATTTTCATATGCAGTCTCATGCATTTAACTTATGTTGACATATATGCAAGAAACTGTTATGTTTATATATATGCATTCCTGTTTATATATGCAGTCCTGCCTATATGCTTGTTGTGCCATTTTTGTGCAGGTACAAATAATGACCCCATTCTCCCGAAATGTCGATTAATTTCCATTTTGGTTGAGAATGGGGTCCTAGCTCAAGAAAATTTGCAAAGGTCATGCCGAATTTTCCGTGAATTCGTGCATGACCTTTGTTAAATTTCTTGACCTAGAAGGTTCTTTGCATGTAATTTTCCAACTACATAGCTCAACAATCTCCACAGTAGCATATAGTGTTAGGCACTTTCATATTTGATCACTGGCAGGATGAAAGCTGCACACATCATAATATAAACATCATGAACTTTTTTCTTATCCTAGCTATACTAGCTACCCTGATATCATCCAATCACTCTAGTAGCATTTTTTCTTATCCTATGTAGTGGGTGTAGATGGCCGACAACGATGAGGCCTCCGGTTTGCACCACCAGAAGCAATATTGGGAGATGAGCATGGACGATGATCCACAACCTCAACCCTGCTACGAGGGAATCGGGGATGACTCTACCGATCCCGAGTACACAACCACTAGCGAGGATGATTGTGGTGCCGCGGGGGCCGATCCCTCCACTGATGATGGCAGCCAACCGAAGAGGCAAAAAAAGGAGAGGCACCCGAGCAAGCTAGGCACCGTCAAGGAGGAATTTACCGAAGTGGACAAAAATGGGCTTCCAACGGAGCCCAAAGAATTAGTCGGTGGGTACGCCGGACAACTCGGGTGCATTCTCCAGGGCACCGTCTCGATCAACACCGAGAACCTAAGGCATCCTGACCGAGCGAATTTGCGCAACCTCCTCTTCACGAAGCTGCACAACCGATACAAGTTCCCCGCTCAATTCGCAAACACACAACTCCACGGGAATAAAGTGAATAGTGCCGCCCTCACGAAGATGAGCACATCCCTGGCTACTTGGAGAAGCACGGTGAAGAAAATGATTAGTAAAGGTGTTAGTTACGAGAAGATCAAGGAGGCAAATCCTTCGATCAGCGAAACTGACTACGAGGAGTTCAAGCTCAAGTCCGAGGACACCTCAACCAGTGAATCGAGTCAGTGGGGGAAAAGTATGCGGGAATTGAACTTAGGGTTTCACAGACTCGGTCCCGGCGTTTACAGAGTGGCGGAACCGAAATGGGACAAGGAGGACGCGGAGCATGCCGCGCAAGGCCTACCGCCCCTCTTCAAAAAATACGGAGATAAGCCTACAGATAACTATGTCAGGGCCCGGTACAAGAGGAACCCGATAACAGGGGAGCTTACGACGGAACCGAAGGTGGAGGAGCTTGAGCGTCTTCTGGTAAAGAATACCTCCCCCTTGTTAAATTAGCTCCATATGGTTGCATTTTAAAATTAGTGAAGCCAAATTTCTGAATGGTCCCCGCGATCCTTGTGCAGGAAACTGAAAGCATCAGCGCGGGGTCCCCGCCTATCGCCCCTTGGGACAACTCTTTAAATAGGGCGATCAACACACTCAAGAAAAAGGATAAGCTTAGTAAGCCGTCTTCAACTGGTCATGTGTCCGGCAAAGGCTGTTCCTCAAAATGTTCGGACTACTATAACACTAGGCGAAAGGAGAAAAGCACTAGCGGCTCGGAGGCACAACTCCAGGAAAAAATGGAGCAGAATCCACGCATTGTGGAAGAACAAGTTGGACATGCGCTCAACAACATGATGCCTTCCTTGTTTGTGTTCATGCGAGACTGGCTTGCGAGCGGTCAAGAGGGGTTGCCCCTGATTCCCAGCTTCATGGGCAGCAACTCTCACAACGCGACGGCAGTGGCGGCGGCCCCGTTGGTGTCCCCGGCGGCGGATGCGTTTGTGACCCCGGCGGCGGCCAGGACGGTGCCCCCGGCTGCGGCCGCGACGGTGTCCGCGACGGCGGATGCATTTGTGACCCCGGAGGTGGCGCAAGTATTGGAGCATAAAACACCAACGCCCCGCACCTCAGGAGCAAGCGCCCCCTCCGTCACATGCCCGCCCGCCGTTGGCGGTCCATCGACATTAGCCGAGCTCAACGCCATCACTATAACAAAGCCTCGGTCGATGACTTCATCTCCTTTTGCCTTTGACTTGGCATCCTTGATGCCCTACATGTTTTCGCAGGGCACCGTCAACGTTCCATGCACTCTCCTGCACTTCGTGGACAAGGAGTTGGTCGATGTTGCCGTGGGAAGAATCGTTCAACCGGGCATCCGCGTGTTCCATGGTAATCCGATGCCAGCCAACGTGTATAAGGTTCAACTGATTCGGGTGCTGGATGGCTACGGCGAATTGTTACCTCCCTATCGACCCCCTGGAGCCGAGGACGAAGATGTGATGGACCTCCACAGCTGCTTGAACTGGAGCTTGCTTTGGCCGAAGTGCCAGATTCGTTTGGGGGTGGGGAACTACTCCACCCCACCGCCAGTCGTGCCGGCGCCAAGCCATGCCAAGACCGCTGCAACACCGTCGGCTGATCCGGGCTACCACCCCATGGACATCGATGTGGCACAAGATTGGAGCAACACCAACACCACCACACTACTTGCCCGTGTCGATGACTTCTACGAGGAACACGGTGGGTGCGACATGGACGACCTTTTCCCGCCTGCTTCTCAAGAACCAAACCTTGGTGCAAAAGACTCATCGCACCCATCTCGTAGCGCGGAGATGAATTCCAACAATAAGCGTCGACTGTTCAGTTCTCAGGAGACGCCTCCAGCTGCCGCCTTCACCGAGGCTGAGACGGCCGAGGCGCGAAATGTTATCAGCCCCAACACACTCAGGAAGGCGGTCTCCAAGCAGGTAAAGGTCCCATTACATGAGAAGCGGAAGAAGAAGGGACGGACAAGAAGGAGGAAGGGTCCCACTACTGCGAGCCAGCCGGTACCGACGATCCGTGCTCAAGACGGGCCACCAAGACCCGATGGAATCATGTCGAGGGTGCATGTGGCGGGTAGGCCGATGCTATCTGATGCAATGCTCGATGCTGCAACCGGTGCTATGAAGAGTCTGCATGACATTGTTCTGAATATAGAGACGCGACGTCTCAGAGAGAATGATGTGGCATACCCGGTTTTCACCGCCAAGGTGCCAGAGGGAAAGGGCTTTGTTACTTGCGACATCGGACGTGTGATCTTCCTGCGGTTTGATGACATCTTCGCTATGTTTCACCTTCTTCCGCTGCACTACACATTCGTTCGGCTAATTGCGCTCAGTATGGAGATGCGGATCATTAGAGACAAGACCCCGGACATCGTTATAGTCGACCCCTTCTACATGCGTGCCAAGCTCTTGACCAGCCCCGGGGACCGGCGACTCGCTAGTGATTACCTCGGAGGCGTCATTCTGGCGAACAAGGATAAGGACAACTTCCTCCTGCCTTACTTTCCTGAGTAAGTCATCCCCTCACGTCCCTGTAACGTACATTAGGTTGCTTAGATTTCGGTCGTTCTTTTCCTCCTAACATCCGTGTTGTGTGTAGTGATGAAACAAAGTGCACACTCATCGCTCTAAACCCGAAATGGTCCATGGCCACGTATTTGGACCCGGACCGTGAGTCGAACAAAGACTACACAAATATCAAGAAATTTCTCGATGAGGCTCTCTCGCGCTACTCCAAATCTGGAGTTACCTTCAAGAAGGAAGTTGTGAGGTACGGCGCGCATGTGTTCACTCACGTAACAAAGTTCGCCTGCGTCAAGCAGCCGCCTGGCGGTCAGAAGGATGCCTACTACGCCATCCATCACATGCGGGCGTTCCTACGGGACCAGCAGCAGCTTACGCTCCCAGGTCATCTCAAGCACTGGGCCAAACGCTTTTCGGTAATCCAAGACGCCGACCTCAGACAAGAATTCTTTCGCATCCAGTCGGAGTTGGAAGGAATCATCTCTAAAGATGTCCTTCGTAACACGGGGGAGTTCTACCTCAACAATCAACTGTCCAACCGTGAAATAGATACAATGCTAAGATTGCAGGATGACGGAGATCGCTCATTCATGACCATCACGAAAGACGGCGGCTTCACCCACGCTCCGGCCCGTGAGCGGAGTCAAAAGTCTTGATGCCCATGCGCCTAGCTATGTAGTTCTGGACTATCGACGAGAGCTCGTGTGTGTTGTATAAACTTTTATTAACTTGTCTGTACATATGTCTCCTTAGTTCAAACAGTCATCATTCAACTTATAAGTAATCGATGCTATTTATTACTAGGACCATGAACTGTGTGCTATTAATGTTTGTTGCTTTTCTCTTCCTTTGGTCCTTAATTTTATTGTATACGTCTGTACTGCTTAAATATTATCTGTAAGTTTCTCTTAATGTTTTTTTTGTCCAGTGCATAAAGCAGATGCCGTCGTATGTCATGTACATTGGTAGGATTCCCGGAGTCTACGACGACTGGGAGGAATGTCGGAGACAGGTTCACCGTTTTAGCGGTAACAGTTACAAAGGGTACCCCACAAGGGAGGAGGCGGAAGCTACATATGCGCGCTATCTAGCGGGGGAGAGGAGGGAGCGGAGGAGGAACCGGATGAAGATGACTTTGGTCACGATGATGCTCATCGTGACCGCCACCCTCTTCTTCAATGTCATGGTAGTTAAATATATCGACTTGTAATGTGATCAAACTCGCTACTCGAGACTTGTAATGTTCTAACTTTGTTCGGTATTTTGAATTCGGAGACTAATATGATGATTTGTAATCGGAGACTAATCTTCTACTTTGTTGTTTATAAATCTGCTGTTTATATCTGTGTTGTTTATAAATCTGTTGTTTATATCTGTGCAAAATACAGAAAAGAAAAAAGAAAAAAAAACCTGATATTCATAGTAATGGCGCACATAGTGTGCTTCAGTGGCGCATGTGGAGAAACACAACAATGGCGCACTTCCTGAAAGTGCGCCATTAGTAACCCAGAGCAGAAGACACACATGTGATGGGACCAGTAACATCAGTGGCGCATTTCAGGCCTTAGTAATGGCGCACTTCTGGTGCGCCATTAGCATACAAGATAGTAATGGCACACTGAATGAGCGCCATTACTATCACTTACTAATGGCGTGCTAGTAATGGCGCACCCAAAGTGCGCCATTGATGTCAAAAGATAGTGCGCCATTAAAGACCTTTTTTCTAGTAGTGCATGTACCATCTTTCTTAGGAACCAAAATAACAGGCACAGCACAAGGGCTAAAGCTGACACGAATGTACCCTATCCAGAAGTGCTTGTACTTGTTGTTGAATTTCCTTCATCTCTTGGGGATTGGTCCTGTATGGTGCCCGGTTGGGAAGAGTAGCACCTGGAATAAGATCAATTTGGTGCTCAATACCACGCAAGGGTGGTAATCCTGCTGGAACCTTCGCCGGAAACACATCATCATAATCCTACAAAACATTAGACACACTAGACGAAAGAGGATGATTATCATTAGAAAGAAAAACCTCTCCTTTGGTTTGGAACAAATTGCAGCGCTGAGACTCAGATTTGGGCTGCACAGTAAGAGCACGCTGTGACACAATAATGGTAGGAGCATGCGATGGAAAAGCATACATGCCTTCTTCACTATTGTATCCCTCGTCATGGAATGCGTCAGGGTCTTCATTATCACCGGTTTCATACTTGCCGGTTTCTTCATTAATGAACATGACCTTTCGATTCGGGCAATCTCTCTTAAAGTGACCCGGATTACCGCAAGAGTGACAAGTCATCTCGCGATTGCGAGCGGTAGACATGTTGGAGCCTGCACTAGTGGCAGGAGCCGCTGGCCTCTTGGCCATAGAACCATTGGAGGCTGGCTTGGAAAGTGAAGAAGAAGCCCGAGTATTGGCGCCATAGTTCTCCATAGGCACGGCAGAAGGTGTCCTTGGAGAAAATCTGCTAGATGATGTGTATTTGGCCTTCAGTTGTGCCTCTTCTGCAAGTTGTGATTCAGCTTCCCTTGCAAGATGTAATAGATCATTCATATTATAGTATTGGTGATGCCGCACAATACTCTTGATGTTAAATTTCAGCCCATGGAGAAAATGTTGCATAGTCATCTCAACCTCTTCACGGACTCGTGCACGTTGCAGCAACATCTCCATCTCCATATAATATGCATCAACGGACATAGTACCTTGCTTCAATTGTTGCAATTTATCAAAAAATGTTCGTAAGTAATTAGTGGGAACAAACCGAGGTTTCATGGTCGCCTTCATGTCACACCATGTACGAATAGGCTGCCCATCGGTTTCTTGTATCTCGGTCAACACACTCTCCCACCAACGCAAGGCATAACCGTCAAACTCGGACGAAGCAATCTTGATCTTCTTGTCCTCCGAATAATCATTCAAACGCCATAATTATTCCATCTTAAGCTCCCATGTGAGGTACTCTTCCACATCCGTGGAACCTTCAAATTTGGGGATGTTAAACTTGGGCTTGCTCAAGACATCTTCTTCCTGAATGGGTAGACGGCGCGCACCAAAACCAAGTGGAGGTTGGCGAACCGGCCCTTGAGCACCACGCCCACGGCCTTGATTTCCCCTCAAATCAGCATTGTCGCCATGGACACTACAATCATCGTCCTGGGGGTCAGGTTGGCGTTGTATAATAGCTTCTTGTATGCCAGTGACAAATGTTTTCATTTGTTGTAGGCTCTGCTGTATAGCAGCAAGTTGTTGTTGCATAGTGGTGACTGCAGCTTCAGTCGCGTCCACTTTCAGTTGGACCGCTTGAACATTTGTATCAATCGCATCAGCGGATTTAGTAATCATCCCAGTCAAGTGATCACGGAGACCTTCATATGCCTCCCATGTAACTGGCGCATCCTTGCCCTGTTTCTGCATCACATCAAAACCACTTTGAGACATGATTAGTAGGTTAGTGCACTAAATCAAAATCTTTTGGTGGACACTCACAACTCACTCAAAACTGGCAAGAAAAGGTGAATCTTACCGTTCCAAAGTGAATAGTAATGCGTACCCGTTCGTATGGAGGACTAGTGCACGGATGTGATGAAGTTAATACCCGAGTAAAAGAGTGAACACACGACAAAGCAGGATATATGTGGTGGAGCTATAGGTATGGCACCCTAACTATACCGAAGTCAAGTCCTAGTGCTGATCGTGTGATACAAACCCAAGGAAAAACTCACACAGTGGAGACAAAAAAGAAGACAGGCCCCTCAAAAGATCACCACGATGATATGTCCTTTCTAGCACTTGTATATCTCTTTGCAATCTTGGATAACTCTTTTTTATCACACTTCTTTCTCCCTTTTTTTTTAACTTTTCTCTTTTTCTCTCTATTTTTTTTTATTTTTATGACACTATTCCAAACTTGAAGAAAATTGGTACAGTACTGCTACAATAATTTTGATTTTTCTACAGTAACTTTTCTCTTTAGGACACAATATGTCGCACCGCGGAGAAATTTTCGGGAAGAACACAAAGAAACAGCAAACTAAAACAATGAATCCGATGCAATCTAAGTTATGGCAAAACTAGAAACCCTAATATTTTTGTATGGCTTTTTCTGGATAGGACAAAAACAAAAACGATCTAATAGATGGATTTGGTGGATGCTTACCGAGGAAACACTGGAAATCTGATACCAAGATGATAAGGGGTGGCCCGATCTTCTCAGTAAGCGAACGGTGAATATGAGGGCGATGATAGATAACTTGTATGTAGCCGATGAACTCTCCTCGCTAGATCCCTGTTGCCAATGCGACAACTCTCTACCCTTTGGATATTCACAACTTCACACACTTGCGCAACGTAGCCATCGACCACGAGACGGTAATTTGCAATCTACTAATTCCCAATGGAACAACAAATCACAAAAAACTTGCAGTAGCAACACTTCAAATCGATAGGAATTGAAGTATATGATTCAAGATGAAAGCTTGGAGCTATTCTCAAGAACTAGGGTTTATCTAAACGTGGTCTAACCCTAAAACTCGCAGGACGTCCGATGCGTCGGATGTCCGAATCGTGTCGGACTTCCGGCTGTTTTGACATCGGTACTGTACTCGGGGGTCGTCGCGAAGATCTTCATGTCGGGCGTCCGTTCCATGTCGGACGTCCGAATCCCGTCGGATGGCCGCCGAAAATAGCAACCCTTCTGTAACTTGAGGTCATCGAGGCGTCGTAGCTCCTGGCCTCTGATGTCGGACGTCCGAAATGCGTTGGACGTCCGAAAGTTGTAGCTTACTTCATCTTGTCCTCCTTCTGGATCCTCTTCTTCGTCATGATACCTGATTATGCAAACATACAAAGATTTAGGCAGTATAAAGTTCTCATTACATAACATATCAGAATCTATTAAGAGCGAATTCACCTGTTGTTCTATCACTTCAATTCTGATTTCATCATCCTTCTTCTTTGTTGAATCAACTTGTTCTTCATGACGAACTGGAGATGTGTGGGTAGTAGGGATGTCCTCATCACAGGCACCAATGTACTGGTGATCCTAGCTGATATTCGTTGTCCCTTGTGTTAACTAGTCGGGCAACGATAAAGGTTAACCCGCGAGATAATAAAATGACTAATCGTTTGGTGGATGACTTGAGTGCTTTATGCTAATACGCGCTGCATACACGTGGGTCAAGGAGTCATGGGCTCCCCTGCACCGTAGTCTCGTTCGAGAACTCTTCAGACGTCAGCAGTACCGCGGGCTGATTGCCAGGAAGTGATCTTCTTTGAGAGTGTTGTGTCTTATTTTCTTATGCTTCACCGGCGAGTCGCGCACCGTGCAGGAGTACGTCGGGGTTGGGGTCCAAGATCCTGCGTAATTAAGATTTAGACCGGCGGATGGCCTCTCTTCGTACGGTGTGTCGAATAGCCTCGGTGGGGCATTCCCTAACAAGGTGTGCGCGACCCTGGAGATCCGTGCGTTGTAGTGTAACAGCAGTGCACCTCTGCAGGGAAGATTAATCTATTCGAATAGCTGTGTCCATGGTAAAAGGACGCTTTATGCTGAAGCCAGATCCTACTACTACAAACTACTACATTACTAAACTGTTGGTTCCGGGTTTTCTTCCTCGTAGGGAAGTTGAGGAAGTGATCTCGGAGGCATTCATAATTATTACAACTTACTATTATACAATGTTGCAGAAACTTCTGGTGCATTGTTACTTTATGCTTTATATGAACTGTTGGCTATTCTCTTCTCATGCTGCAAGAATCTTCAAAAGACGCTAGTCTTCAATAGGCCTGGCTTCTCTCCCTTATTCTGGTTTCTGCCGTTCATTCCACTATATAGCCTCCCCTTTCCAGTGATAAAAATGCATAAATGCTTAGTAGCGGACGGAAGACTCGCGGGTATGCTAGATATTCACCCTTGCTTTATTTCCCCCCTTTGTTTTATATACACGGTTGCTGCAATCAGACGCGAGGCGTCCAGGAGCAGGAGATCTGTCGGGAGGATGGACCAAACCCATAACCCGGCATTAGATCTATGGGCCGATTCACCTACGGAAGGCGCACAAAGAAGACCCAGCCACGGGACGACTGTAACAAGGAAAGAAGATTGAAGCCGTAGAAGGAATTCGACTTACCTTGTATAGCACATAGCATATTTGTAAAGTAGAATAGGACTCCACCTCGTGTCGGAGTCGGACTCGCGGAATCTCGGGACCCGACGCCCTTATAAGCCGAGGACCATGAGATCCAGGGCCAGAGAACAATCTTAGCCTAAGATAGGACTAGACACTTGTCAGCGTAACCTAAATCTCATCGAGACTAAGTTTACGAGCCGACTCTCTTGTAATCGAACAACCGAATCTTCTTTCGATAGTCGGAACCCATAATAGGAGGAAGCAGGAGTAGGCTTTTACCTCAAGAGAAAGAGGGGCTGAAACCTGGGTAAATCGCCGAGTGTCTTGTCTATGTCGACTCTCTCCATGAAATCGCCTCGCAGCAAAGGTCCCATGTCAAGTTCGACTCTTCGTACATCTGTCGTGACTTTCCCACGGCAGTTGGCGCCCACCGTGGGGCCTGCGCTCACAGGTGTTGAGATTCTGGAAGGAGCTCTACAAGGCATGGAGGGATTCGTTGCTGGGCGGATCACCATAAGCCGGCGCGGGAGGCTCTGCATCGACAATTCCACTTGTGCCCTGAAGCCGATTCTGTTGAATCAGGATATCGGGTCCCGATCGGATCCATCCACATCTTCATTGGCAGGAAAAATGGATCTGAGCCAGATCTGGACCCTGAAGTGCCTATCGAAACTTCGAGTCGGCAACATGCCGGCTCCAAACGCGCTTTCGTCGGATTCATTGATGAGTCTCCAGAGCCGGAACGCTCTGTCGAGTCCCCAATGTACGACGCCTCGGAGGAACTGACTGATGCTGACTCATATCCAAGTGAAGAAATCTTCTCCGATGAGGGGTCCATCCGATCTGTAGGGAATAACAGACTCGGCATGGGCATGCTATAATATTACCCGAATTATCCTCACTTTGAGCCTCCATATTGCGCCACGATATTCATTTCCGACGTTGGAGGATTGGAGAGTCAGGCAACTCAGAACCAAGGCGCAGAGTCGGTAGCTTCTGGGGCCCATCGTGCAAATAGGGACCTAGCAGCCCGCCCGTCAGTACAAGATCCTACTAGATCCCAAGTCCTCGCTAATGCCCTAACCTCCCTCGATGAGGCCTTGGCTACAACGATGACGCTTGATAACCAGGAGGCTTGGAAGAAAAGAGTGAACGAGCTCAAGGTTCGGATAACAAACTTGCAAGCATAGGTCAACGTTGAAAAGGAACAGATGATGGAGAAAGAATCCCGGCTTGCCCAGGAAGCCGCACGCCTCCGGGGAGAGTCGGATCTGATAGACGCTCAGCGATTGAGCCTCGCTTACACGCGCCCACAGAGATACACGAGTCGGTTCCCCCTTGACTATCAAGGGCGAACGCTATACAAAAGCCCTGACCAGTCGACTCCCCCAAGATTCGCGCCTCCCAGACAGCCGGCCCTTTCACCACACCAAGATCGCTTCCATACAACTCCCTACCACTTTGATAACCCCATGGCTAATATCATGGAGGAAACTCAGTACCTCACCAATGCACCAATTCAGGGAGACACCCCAGCGGATCGTGCCGCCCGAGCAGCTGTGGACTTCCTCAAAACGGCGATCATGCAGCAGGGCCAATACTCACAAGGACTCCCATACCTACATGGAACTCCATATCGAAGCGTGAGATGGCAAGAAGAATCACCAGATCCATCAGCCTCAGGCAGCCAGCACCACCATAAAGTACCTCTGACCCCTCCGGGAGGACTGAGGATCATGGACCTACCGGCTCCCAACACCAACCAACGTGTAGAGCCGGCAGTCCAACTTCCCCCACAGGAATCAAACACTGAGTTCGTCAGCAAATCTGTGGGTAATCGATGTCTAGTGCTGGCATTGAGGAACACACGTTTTCCACTAGATTTCAAGGGGCCACGCAAAATCCCAAACTACACGGCTGACATTGACCCGTCAGCTTGGATCGAAACCTATGACCTCGCCATGGATATGATGCATGCTGGAGAAGAAGTCTGTGCCCGATATTTCACAATGATGTTGGAAGGGCCGGCTCGCACATGGTTCAAAAATCTCCCAGAAAATTCCATCACATCTTGGACGGATCTCAGAGAGAAGTTCATTAAGAATTTCCAGGGG
Source organism: Bromus sterilis (assembly GCA_950022295.1). Taxonomy (NCBI): domain Eukaryota; kingdom Viridiplantae; phylum Streptophyta; class Magnoliopsida; order Poales; family Poaceae; genus Bromus; species Bromus sterilis. The sequence goes on along the minus strand of OX465596.1, from coordinate 261,098,144 downwards.
ACCTGCCGGCGAGCCACAAAAATAGTCGACTTGGAGCACTGCTTCCACAAAGAAGGAGAGTCGGCCCTAAGCTGTGCATGATGAGTTGCAGATATAATCCATTCCTCAGACACTATTACTGCGGAGACAGCAGTAATTGTCCTAGAAAGAAACTGCAAGTTCGAGCCTCTAGTACACAAGCTCGGCCGACTCAAGAGGACAGTCAGCAACATAGGAGAGCTCATGAATGCGGTCATCAAGTATGCCAAGTCTGATAAAACAAAGGATGTCGACCCGGAAGAAGATAAAGTCACCCAGAGCAAAAAGAGTAACGGCAAGGGGTCACAGAACCAGAATCAACCAGGTAAACGACGGCTCGATCAGAACACTTCCGACTTTGTAGCCAACACAATTGTCGGCTACCAAAGGCTGAAGCAAGGGGGAAACGACTACCGCGGCAAGTAGGAAAGAAATTTCCAACCCCTAGTTACTTTTGAAGAAGCTGTGAAAAGACCTTGCCCGTTGCATAGCAAACCCGGCCGTCCATCCATCCTTACTTGGGAACAATGCAACTTCATGAAGGAGTTCCAAAGGCGTGGAGGCCAGGGCCCCCCTGGGTCAGGTGGTGGAGCCGTTCAAAACAGTAACAACCAAAACTTTGATCAGCAGGGAGCCAACGCGGCACCACAGTACCTAGGATCCCAGGGAGGAGGATAGCAAAACCAATCGGGACGCGCAGGATACCAATCAAAGCCAAAACAGCTCCAAGATCACTCGGCTTATCATGTCTTTACCACCACTAGCTGTCGGAGGGACAGGAAGCTGCAGCAGAGAGTTGCCATGTTCGTGGCCACAGAGCCAGCTTGTCCCAGGTGGCTTAACTGGTCTGAGCAGACGATCACCTGGACAAGGGACGACCACCCCCCTGTGGTAGAAAACTCGGGTTCTCTAGCCTTGGTAGTTTCTCCACAAATTGGATGCTACACATTGGACAAAGTACTAATGGACGAAGGAAGGAGCATCAACATCCTTAGGATGGGATTGACCCACAAATAGCTGCAAATCTCCAACACCGTGTTCCATGGAATAGTCCTAGGAAATTCGGCACGACCGATAGGCAAGATCTACCTGGAGACAGCCTTTGGAACTCTTGAGAACTTTTGATCCGAAATCATACCCTATGAGGAGGTGAAGCTCGAGAGCCCATACCATGCCATCCTAGCCAGACCAGCTTACGCGAGGTTCATGGCTCGGTCGTGCTATGTTTAGATGAAACTAAAAATTATGGGTCCCTTCGGCCCAATCACAGTAGATGGGAGCCGGTCCAGAGCCACGGAGTTTGACGAGCAACACGTCAAGTTTGCTGAGTCGGCTTGCGCCAAAGAGGACCTATCAGAATTCCAGGAGAAGGTAGATCCAGGAGACACCACCATCCTGAAGAAACCGACTCCTGGCAACAACCCCAAGTTCCAGCCGGCTCAGGACACGAAGAAAGTCAACTTTGTCCCTAGTGACGCTTCCAAGCAGTTCATCATTGGGACAGGTCTATCTGACAAATAGGAAAATGCGCTCATCGGGTTCCTCCATGAGAATCGGGACAACTTTGCATGGAAACCTTCTGACATGCCAGGTGTCCCGAGGGGACTCGCTGAGCACCACCTAAATATTGATCCTAAACTAAAGCCTGTCAAGCAATTCCTTCGTCGCTTCAATGATGAAAGGAGGAACGCCGTTGGGGAAGAGATAGCCTGGCTCCTCACCGTCGGGTTCATCATGGAAGTTTTTTATCCGGAGTGGCTGGCAAACCCGGTCCTCGTTTTGAAAAAGAACGGGACCTGGTGCATGTGCATTGACTACACCGACTTAAACAAGGCCTGTCCAAAGGATCCCTTCACACTACCTCACATCGATCAAATCATCGACTCTACTGCAGGATGAAAGCTCCTGTGTTTTCTCGATGCCTACTCTGGTTATCACCAAATCAAGATGGCCCTCGAGGACCAGGAGAAAACGACTTTCATCACTCCCTTTGGGATATACTGCTACACTTCCATGCCCTTCGTCTTGAAGAATGCAGGGGCCACATATCAGCGGGCGGTCCAGAGTTGTCTCAAGGAGCAAATTGGGCGCAATGTGCACGCTTACGTGGATGATATAGTCATCAAGTCATAGATTGCCGACTCGCTCATCAGCGACCTTCAAGAATCTGCGTAAGTATCAGATGATGCTAAATCCGTCCAAGTGCACCTTCGGAGTTCCTGCAGGAAAGCTCCTTGGATACATAGTATCAGAGAGAGGAATTCAAGCAAACCCGGAAAAAATCAACGCTATTATGGCTCTCCAGAAGCCGGCCTCGGTGAAAGGAGTCCAACGACTCACGGGATGCGTAGCTGCCCTAAGCCGGTTTATCAGCCGACTTGGAGAAAAAGAAATTCCCTTGTACCGACTCTTGCGAAAGTCTAAAAAAATCGTCTGGGACGACGAAGCCGATCAAGCCCTGGAAGCACTAAAGAAGCAACTCTCCCAGGCCCCGATCCTCGCGGCTCCCAAGACAAAAGAGCCAATGCTACTCTATATTTCATCCAACAACCGAGCAGTCAGTGACGTAGTAGTGGTTGAACATATGGAAGCCGGCAAAGAGCATCCTCTGCAGAGGCCAGTGTATTATGTTAGTGAGGTCTTGACTTCATCGAAGCAACGCTATCCTCATTGGCAGAAGCTAGTTCTTGGTGTGTTATAGAGTTGGGGGCTCAAACATTACTTCCAGGAATACCCCATAACTGTAGTCAGCTCAGCACCGCTTGCAGATATCATCCAAAACCGTGAGGCCACGGGAAGGATTGCAAAGTGGGCTATAGAGTTGGGGGCTTATCACATCAAGTATGAACCACGCATGGCCATCAAGTCCCAAGCACTAGTCGACTTCATCAATGATTGGGCCGAAATCCAAGCACCTCCAGAGAAGCCGATAACCAAATACTGGACGATGCACTTCGATGAGAGTCGGCAGCTCCAAGGATCAGAAGTCGGCGTGGTCCTCACCTCCCCCAAAGGAGAACAATTTTGCTATGTCTTGCAGCTGTAGTTCACTTGCACCAACAACGCAGCAGAATATGAGGCTCTACTCCATGGACTGCGGTTGGCCCGTGAGATGACCATAAGCTGGATCCGATGCTATGGCGATTCCGACCTTGTTTCTCAGCAAGTGTCAGGAAGGTGGAACTCCAAAGATGCTACAATGGCGGCCTATCGGCGTGAGGTGGAAAAACAAGCCGGTTTCTTTGTTGGGTACCAAGTGGACTACGTGGAACGAAAGCTAAACGAAGCTGCGGACGCTCTGTCCCGGCTCGGCTCTCAACGAAAGTCGGTTCCACCAAATGTGTTCCTCGACGTCCTAACAAAGTCGTCTGTGCAAATACCAACAGATCAAGACATAGTAGAGCCGGATCCACAACCGGCTTTGGTGGTTGCAATACATGCTACCCCCTCATGGGTTGTACCATATCTGGAATACAAGACCCGTGGAATCCTACCAGCTGATGAGGTAGAATCCATACAAATCGTCAGGAGAAGCAAGTCTTTTGTGATCCTCAACGGTGAGTTACATCGGCGAAGCCCTGCAGATGTTTTTCAGAGATATGTGTCACCAGAAGAAGGCAGAGAAATCCTCAATGAGATACACTCTGGAGACTGCGGGCATCATGCCGGCTCTCGTTCGTTGGTGGCTAAATCCTATAGACACGGATTCTACTGGCTCATAGCTCATGCGGATGCAGAGGATATAGTCAGGAAGTGTGATGGATGCCAACGCTACGCAAAGCAAGCACAAGTGCCTACTCAAGAACTCCGGATGATCCCAATCACTTGGCCCTTTGCGGTGTGGGGGCTTGATATGGTGGGACGTTTCAAAAGGACACCTAACAAGAATAAAAATTTGCTGGTGGCAGTCGAAAAATTCACCAAGTGGGTTGAGGCAGAGCCGGTTAGAAAGTGCGATGCAGAGACGGCACTAAAATTCCTGAAAAAGATAATGTACAGATTCGGCTACCCCCACAACATCATCACTGATAACGGCTCTAACCTTTCAGAGCGGGTTATGCAGCGATTCTTTCAAAAAGAACACATCCGGCTCAACCTTGCGTCAGTGGCTCACCCACAAACCAACGGACAAGCCGAGAGAGTTGCTGGGAGGAAGAGTTTCCCTCGGTATTGTGGAGCATCAGGACGACTCACCACGAGTCACAACCTATATAGAGGCCGATAATGAGAAATCCAGGCAGGACGCCTTGGATGTTCTTGATGAAAAACGAGAACTAGCAGTAGCTCAATCGGCTATCTACCAACAAGATTTGCGAAGATATCATAGCTGTCGCATCAAAAGTCGGACTTTCCAGGAAGGTGACTTGGTGCTCCGCCTCATCCAGAAGAAGGACGGAATGCACAAGTTGTCTTCTCCAAGGGAAGGACCGTTTGTGATCAGCAAGAAACTGTACAATGGGTCCTACTACCTGGTTGATATACGCGAGAAGGAAAAATCAAGCACCTCGATGGAGGAGACTCCCAGGCCGTGGAACATCACACAACTCCGTCCATATTACACCTGAGTAGAGTAGGAAACTATTGTACAAAGTCGACACTCGTCGCACCGGCTTTCTCCATATATGTATATAAGTCGATTTTCATCGCAACCGACTCTCAGTCAAAATAATAAAGTCGATCTTAAATCGCATTTAGGTCATCGCCATAATTAAAGTCGACTTTGGTCGCAAACAGGCTATGACCAAAAAGTCGACTTCGTCGCACCGGCTCTCGCCACACTTATGCATAAATTAAATTTTCATATTGCATAGTCTTTCATACATATTGCATCATATTACATCGCATTGCATATTGCATCATAAATCTCATAATTCTCAGAGACCTGGGGGCTTGATCAACCCTCTATCGGCTTTGAGCATGTATATTGTTTTGATAAGGTAAAAGCGGGGGGGGGCAATGATACTGATCGACTCCTACCAAAAAAAGTCGGCATATACATGTAAAACTTCACATGTGTTTGCTTTGATAAGGGATAAAAGGGGGGTTTGATGGCTCCCATCGACTCTTAAAAACCGAAGATATCCTGGCAAACACATGAATTGGCCACCCACTACGTCTGGCCTGTACAGTTTAGAGCTTCCATAACTAACGCGCAACTGGTTGGTCTAAACTTCGAGGTTTACATAAACCATCTAGCAAATTTAGTCCTAAGAGTCGGGCATGCTAGTTACTGGAAGGCCGTCTCTACAGAGATGTTTTGACTTTTTCAACCAATAATCTCTCTCAACGCGAGAAGATGAGGTCTAAGTATACTTATACTAGCCTTTACATTACACTCTTGCATTTACAGCATCATGCATAAATCACAAATTTTTCTCAAAAATAAAAGTTAGACCTATGTGACTCGGCACAAGCACTCAGGTGCCTATACCGACTCATGGGGACTACACTTCAAAAAAAATCTTCTCAAAGACCCGACATGACGCAGTGATGTTCATGCCGGCTCTTGGGGACTACACTTCAAAAGTTTTCTTCTCAAGCAAAGACTCAGTACATCACCCAGATGCATACACCGACTCTTGGGGAGTAACACTTCGAAAAAATTCTTCCTCGAAGATTTGGCTCGATGCCATTATCATACCAACTCTTGGGGAGTAACACTTCCAAAAATATATATATGACCCGATACGGCACGCAAACGTGACCACACCAACTCATGGGGGATACAAGTCGATCTATCCTATGAGTCGATTGCCGATACACACCTATTCTGAATCGACTCGGGGGCTAAAGATACAGATAATATATAAAAAATCGGCTCTCATACATTATGCAAAAAACATTAAAAAGTCTAGAATAAAACCGACTTATGGACTCGATGGAAATTCATAATTTTCATTCATCAAAACAGCTGAGTCTTACATCAAAAGAGGCAACCTTACAGAAAATTAAAGGCCAAACTCGGAAAAATACTACTAAGAAAAAGCTACAGCTTCAGTCATCATCTTCAGAGTCGGCTTCATCTTCAGTTGAAGAAATATGGACTTCTTCTTCATTGTTGAGGAGTTCTTCATCGCTGCTGCTAGAACTCTCCATGCAGCAGCATGCTCGGTCACCATCCGAGTCAAAGATCCTAGCCCACAAGGTATCTTCACCATCAAATCTAAAGACAATGGTGTCTCCTTTTGAGATGTTCCTGGAGTGACGAAAAGTTTTCCAACCTCGCTCAAAAAACATGGAGTCGTGGCTAGAAAATCTAGTAGCCACCCAAACGGGCCCATGAGGACATCCCTCAGAACGAAGCCAAAGACCCGAGGGCCTTGAATCAATCACAACCTGAGTAAAAGAATCAGGAAGCTTGATCCAACGATGAATCATCTGAACATGAATCAAGAATTCACCCCTCTCAGGGGAAGAAGGGGGAGATTCAGACGGAGAGGCAGCTCGAGCACTTCTTCCCTTACCTCTGCCACGACCACGACCGCGCCCACGGCCACGGCCGCGTCCACGAGTTCCTGCGCTGGAACCTGGCTCATCGCACGTCAAAGGAACATGAGCACCGAGCTTGGGAGCCATGGAAAGAGAGAGGAGGAAGACGAAGATGCGTGCACTTGAAAGATAAAGCTACCCGATGGCTATTTATAGTAGTTCTGAGGGGAAGGTCAATCAATACCATAAATGACATAGGTGAACTACGAATGGTAGATGACATTTATGGAAAGACTCCTCGATTCCCACTACAAACATAATGCCTCCAACCGGAGTTTCGGGCAGTGTGACCATAAATACCATAATGGATCTTTGACTAAATTTCGGGACCCGGGGTTAGCGTATGCAAGACTCGCTACAACACAATCATATGGAGAGCCGAGAACCGTACCCACTTGTCTAAGCAGACAAGGCCAAGCACAGAACGTTCTCGGAAAGCATCGAACATGAGGGGCATCAAATCCAGGCCGGATGATCAACTGAGATGGGTCCTCATCGTCTGCACACAAGTCTAAATGATATGGGTGATGAACTCCCATACTCATAGACAAGTCGCCTCAACCATACTATCGATTGTATTATAACCCTTACATAGACTTACTCCAGCCCGATCACTTAGTCGGGGTCTAGGGCGGGCTCGATCATACATCAAAGTGTGCACGTGACGGAGTCACGAACAATCGCATCGCGATGCCCCAAGCTGCGCACATTGATACGTCCAAAACGTATCTATAATTTCTTCTTGCTCCATGCATGTTTTGTGTGATATTGCTTTGATGTAGATACACTTGCATACACTTTTGATCATATTTGGACTAACCTATTAACTCAGTGCACCCTAGTGCCAGTTCCTGTTTTCTGATGTTTTTCTATTTCAGTTTTCCCCCATATAAAAAGTGCCAAAAAAATTCGGGAAAATTCAGATAAAAAATCAGCGTGACGGAAGCTTTGAGAAGAGCCCGGGAGGGGCCAGAGGGGAGCCAGGGGGCCCAGGTGGCCGCCCGGCGCGGCCCCACCCCTGGCCACGCCAGGGGGGTGCCTGGGGCCCCTGGCCCACCTCTGGCTGCCCCCTTTCGCCTATTTATCCCCCGTCACGGGAAAACCCCAGAAGGAGAACCCTATTCCGCGAACTCGCCTCTGTTCCGCCGCCGCCACGCTTCCGAAGATCGGGAGCACCAGAAGACCTCTTCCCGGCACCCTGCCGGAGGGAGGATTGACCTCCGGGAGTCTCCTCTCCACCATGGATGCTCCCCGGATGTCTCGTGAGTAGTTTTCCTTGGACCATGGGTCTGTGATCAGTAGCTATGTGATGTTCTCCTCCCCTCTTTGCTCTTCATTGTTTAGACCACGTGAGCTGCCCAACATGGTCGAGGCACCTTTGTAATATTTTTGCCATTGCTATGTTGAGTTTGATAGGATCTGATGGATTATGAGATTATGTTCAGATTGTGATAGAGTAATATATTTTGTTTTTATATCTTATATATTTGTTCCTAAATAATTCTTGCATGTTCTCCGTTGTTGTTTATTGCTTTGGCCAAGTAGTAGGTAGTGACTCCAAGAGGGAGTGTTGTGCTAGATTGTGGGTTCATGCCCCCCCCCCCGATGACATGCTTGAGTGACAGAAACATGAGTCTAGGGGATGTGATGTTCCCACAAGGGGGAAAACAACGGTGCTTGTAACCGCGGTTACAAGGATTGTTTACTTTACCCAGAGTTCTTTTTAATGCAGTTGTCTGTTGCTTTGGGTTTACACTTTGGGTGGGTCTCGCAAGTTAATACCACCGAGATGTTCTGGATAGATATCTCAAGGTGGATGATTAGCAGTAGATGCAGATGGATTTCGGTCTACTTACCTTGGCGTACTGCCTGTGCTTTTGAACCTCTTCCTTTCTTTTGTAGCATAGTTAGCATTGCGGTGCGTTCATAATCCTGTCAATTGCCTTTCTATAATTTGTTTACCTCGCATAGCAATTTTATCGTCTTTTGGGAGAGAGACATCACTAGCGAACATCACGTATCCCGGTCCATATCCTTATCATTGTTTCCACGCTATATTTACTTTTCTTCATTTACTTTCAAGTTGCTATTATTATCCCTTGCATTTTATCCTTTGTAAACAACAAGACCAGAGAGATTGACAACCTCTCTGAACTTCGTTGGGAACAAAGTTATCTGTGTCTGTGTGCAGGTCTGCGTCAGTTGCACCGCTGACACCTACTTATCATCTCTGGAGTCCTACTGGAGACAAACCTTGGTATCTTTACAGAGGGAAATTTTCTGCTGTGCTACATCACGCCTTCCACTTGGGGCTCACCAACGAAGGGCGAGAAGACTACACCCGTCAACCCTCGCGCCATCAAGCAAATTTCTTGCACCGTTGTCGGGGACTCCGAGTGCTAAGATAGGGGAGTTGGACACTACCCTTTACCTTTGTTTTTTAGTCTTGTTAGTTTACCTTTCTATTTTTATCTCAGTGTCCTTTATGAAAAACCACAAAAATAGTTGCTACCTTTTGCCTTTGTCTTGCTTTGCCTATTTATGATATCCTCACCATGGGTGATGAACCACCCAAATATGGTAGGATGGACATGTTTCACTTGGATCGTCTTCGATCAATTTGTGCTCGCGCTAAAAACCCAACCGACTTGGTTGAGGGAAAATCATTGGATGAGCATGCTCATTATACGCGGCACCGCCTATCTCAGAAAGGGAAACACTTATGGGATCAAATACATGTTTCTTATTGCCGTGCTAAACTTTTGTGCCACATTTATGATTTTACTTGATGTTCTAATATAGATCATAAACACCTTCCTTTCCAATGTGAGTTTAATGAAAATGAGATCTTATCTTCTTATGCTAAAGGTGTTTATGATTACTTTGATGTGGAAAAGATTGAAGAGTTTGTTGCTTTTAAAGGTACCTATGAGATTGCTTCTTTGATTGAAAAGTATCACGATACTATTTTCGAGTGTGAAAACTTTGCTGTTCTTGCTTATTGCTTTGAGAATTATACTTCCAATGCTTATATTGAAGATTTTAAAAATAGAATGCTTGGTTCCCAAGAAGAGGCTAATGATTGCTATGAAGAGGAATCTTATGATTCCGAGGACTCACTTGATACTTCCCTTTCTGATGATTTTGATACTTGCTTTGTTGATGGCCATGATGCCACTATGGATGATGCCTACGAAGATGAACTTGCTATAGTTCCTTATGTTAAGCATGAAATTATTTTTGTTGCACCCACACTTGATTGCCCTATTATCCTTTTGAAATCTCCAACTATTCCGGAGAATTTTGCTCTTATCAAGGCTCAATGTGATGGGTTGCATCTATCTTATCATCCTAAAAACCGTGTTGAAAACAATACACGTGTGCTTGTAGGTCATGAACAACATGATTTATGTGATAGTTATATTCTTGATGTTGTTCATGATGCTACTGAAAATTACTTTGAGAGAGGAAAGTTTGGTTGTAGAAACTTCCATGTTACAAAAACACCTCTCTTCATGTTGAAAATTTTGAAGTTGTTGTTGTTCTACCTTCCTATGCATGTCACTTTGTGCTTCTTTGATTTATTTTCTTACAAGATGCCTATGCATAGGAAGTGGGTTACGCTTAAATGTGTTTCACATTTTCTTCTTGATGCTCTCTTTTGCTTCAAAATTCTTATTCTTGTGAGAGCATCTTCTATAATCTTTAAGCCTAGCTAATGGCTCTAAAGAAGTGCTTTCGGAAGGCATCCCGCAACGAATTTAGGTTTTTCTTTTTGATTTTGTTGTGTCTTGATGTTTGTTACTTCTGTAGAAACATCATTGTCTCTTTATTTTTCAGCTTTGTGCCAAGTTATAGCCTCTTATGGCAAGGGAAGTAAAAGTTGTGACATGCTGTCCAGAAAACAGATTCTGTCCTTGTGACCAGAAAAATTCCAGAAAAATCCCATTTCATCTTTTTGAGCTGAAATTTTTACACAGTATGCTCTATACAATTACGAAACTTCCATATGTTCTGAGGTTTTTTATTTGAGTTGCAGAAGTGCCCCTAAAAAATTATTTACTACCTGCTGTTCTGTTTTTCACAGATTCTGCCACGTTTTGTCTCTCCTAACTTTTGCAAACCTTAAGCTTGCTTTTTCTGTGCAAATTTTTTTTGGCAATCTTGAGAAACAGTAGTTCTTCAAGAATATCTTTATATCCAGTGGGTAAAAATTATTTTATTAAGGGTACTAACCTCTCTAATCAGCTTATGATGTGTTATGTATGAAGGGAGTTTTCAAGTGTGCGATGGAAGATGATGAAAGAAGATCCAGGAGTGTCAAGCGCTCAAGCTTGGGGATGCCCCCATGCATCCCCAATAATTATTCAAGGAGACTCAAGCGTCTAAGCTTTGGGATGCCCCCGTGCATCCCCTTCTCCATCAACAATCATCAGTTCGTCCTTCGTCTCACTATATTTTTATCACTTCATGCGTTATGTGCTATGCTTGGAGCGTCTCGCTCTTAGGTTTTGTTTTTAGTTTCCTTTAGATTTGCTTACTGTTCATAACAAGTTAGATCCTTTCTTACTTTGTGTGTGAGATAAACATGCTCCACTTTCAAAATATAGAACACATCACAGGATTTTTCCTGCCTATCTTCTTGCTGTTGTGTGTTCTTTATCTTTTCATAGCTACTGCCATGTTTAGTCTTAGTTTTAGTTTGTCCTTAGCAAGAGCCTTGGATTTTGTTTTAGTTTGTTGCTGGAACTCTCTTTAGTTTTCATGTTTATCTTGTTAAGAGAGTTGGTTGTTGCACTGAGTTGTGTCTTGTCTTGAAAGTAGGTAATTGAGGTTGCTATTTAATTTTAGTAGTAGCTTGCAATAGTTTTGAGGCATTGATGTGAGTAATGTTTGAACTTTTGGTGTCAAGATCTCTTGCCTATTAGTGATAGGTGTCTTGTTTTGGGCAATCCGTGTTTATTTTCAAAACCTACAAAACTAGTTGAGAACTCTAGCTACTAGATGGATCACTACTGTTCTGAGGAGTCGAATATTAGAGTACACTCACGTACCATGAGTCCAGGATGCGCAAGGATAACCAAACCCCCATACACTCCTCCTCGGGGTACTTGTATCTTTGTGAACCTCCTCATTAGATTGAGAGTTACCGATAATAAGTACATGAGTTCTTCGGACTAATGTAAGTATTGAGAGTTGACACTTCCACCTTCCCATATTTTGCTAGCCTTTCCCGTGCCGTGCATTGCCTTCTTCTCACTCCGAGAGTTGGTGTCCACCTTCGCCGGTACTTCCAAACCCTTGGCATGATACACTTTGTCATCATAAGCCTCCTTATATCTTCCCTCAAAACAGCCACCATACCTACCTATCAAGGCATTTCCATAGCCTTTCCGAGTTATATTGCCATGCAACATCCACCTCTTCATGACTTGATCTGCATGTCATACATGTTCCTGCTACACTGGCAGCGGCATACATTGCATACATCATGATAGTTACATCTTCTTTATGATTTTGAGTACCTTGTAAAGTGTGAAAGATCTCCTTTACCTTCTTTTAAAATAGAGTGTTTCCCTTAGGTGAGGAAAAGATCCCAAAGTGGACACAATAAAAGATCTCAAAGAGGACAAATGAGAGTTAAATAGAAAGAGCCATTGAGGCCGCAGAAAATACAAAAAAATAGAAAAAAGAGAAAAAGAATTAAAAAGAGAGAAAGGGGAAACACTACTATCCTTTTGAGAGATCCACACTAGTACTCCCTTTATATCCTTGTACTCCATAGAGATGATCTTCATGCATATAGCTATGTGGGGACCTTCACACTACAGAACTTGGCTTGCATATTCCAAGGATGAGCCTCCTCAAACGAGCTCTAGGTCTTCATGAGCGAGAAAGTTAGATGCACCCCCACTAGTTCCATTGGAGAGCTTCTTAGCTCGTATGTGCATCAGTTGCATGGCAATCCCTACTCCTCACATCATATCTATCATTTGGCATCTCTTGCCTATGATTGTCCTCATTGATGTGAGCCTTTCTCATCCTTTTTGTCTTCCTCCTCCACCATATGTCTCTCTTTGCCATCCTAAGTGTCAACTCTCGTGCTTACGCTCATCCATTGCATGAGTGCTCGAAATATCGAAAAGGAGTGGATCAAATTGACTTGTACCTCGCTAGTGGTCTGGGGACGAGTCAAGATAAGATTCCAAAGAAGACCAAGTGTGAACCTTTTGTAGATTGAGTTTTCAACACAAAAATACTTTTTTCTCGTATTCCCTATCCCCTTTCTTGCACGCATACACCATTTAGAGACATTCGAGTTACGGACAGCGAGAGCTCTTGCACCTTTTGTTCTTTTGTTACTTGTTTCAATGTTAATATAGACTCTTGCATGTTATGACTTGAATTGAATCTCTAACCTTGATTTATTTACTTTTCAAAGTTCTTTTATGGTTGCTAGCATGTCACCACAGAAATTATGTTGTTATCATTTACCTACTCGAGGACGAGCAGGAATTAAGCTTGGGGATGTTGATACGTCCAAAACGTATCTATAATTTCTGCTTGCTCCATGCATCTTTTCTGTGATATTGCTATGATCTAGATACACTTTCATACACTTTTCATCATATTTGGACTAACCTATTAACTCAGTGCACCCCAGTGCCAGTTCCTGTTTTCTGCTGTTTTTCTATTTCAGGTTTCCCCCATATAAAAAGTGCCAGAAAAATTCGGGAAAATTCAGATAAAAAATCAGCGTGACGGAAGTTTCAAGAAGAGCCCGGGAGGGGCCAAAGGGGAGCCAGGGGGGTCCCAGGCGGCCACCCGGCGCGGCCCCACCCCTGGCCGCGCCAGGGGGGCGCCTGGGGCCCCTGGCCCACCTCTGGCAGCCCCCTTTCGCCTATTTATCCCCCGTCACGGGAAAACCCCAGAAGGAGAACCCTATTCCGTGAACTCACCTCTGTTCCGCCGCCGCCGCGCTTCCGAAGATCGGGAGCACCAGAAGACCTCTTCCCGGCACCCTTCCGGAGGGAGGATTGACCTCCGGGAGTCTCCTCTCCACCATGGATGCTCCCCGGATGTCTTGTGAGTAGTTTTCCTTGGACCATGGGTCTGTGATCAGTAGCTATGTGATGTTCTCCTCCCCTCTTTGCTCTTCATTGTTTAGACCTCGTGAGCTGCCTAACATGATCGAGGCACCTTTGTAATATTTCTGCCATTGATATGTTGAGTTTGATAGGATCTGATGGATTATGAGATTATGTTCAGATTGTGATAGAGTAATATATTTGGTTTTTATCTCTTATATCTTTGTTCCTAAGTAATTCTTGCATGTTCTCCGTTGCTGTTTATTGCTTTGGCCAAGTAGTAGGTAGTGACTCCAAGAGGGAGCGTTGTGCTAGATTGTGGGTTCATGCCACCCCGATGACATGCTTGAGTGACAGAAACATGAGTCTAGGGGTGTAACACCCTCAGCTGCCTGTAACAGTAATCATCATCACTGTTGACTATCACTGTTTGTTAATCCCTGTTATTCCCTGACCTTAATCAAACTTTGCTTCTGCTCCTTCCAAACCATACTGGTTGGTAATCAAAACACAAAGCCCAATGCATTTTGCTCATCATGGAACCAACCCTAATTGAAACTACCTCAAATGGAAATTAAAACAAAAGTGCTACAATAAAGTTGTTCCAAACATCATGGAACTATTTTTGTAAATTGCCTAAAATCATTACAATCATGTTGGACCAACTTTGGTAATTTTTGGAGTTATAGAAAATTGTAAACAATTCAAACAGTAGGTTAAAACCCCTACTTTGGGCATTTTATATTTAAATGAAATACCTAATGAATTTATTTTGCTGCACAACTTTTTGTGGCACCTCAGTAATATATAAAACTAATTTACAAACACCAATTATATTTTTCAAAAATGCTAGGGTTAACAAATCAATTACAGAAAAGAATTTGAATAAACAGAAAACCAGAAAATGGGAAAACACTTAAACCTCGCCTGGGGCGAAGCCACCGCAGCCCAGCCCAGCCCACTCCCCTTGTCTTCTTCCTCCAACCACCCCCCCCCCCCCACCTGCTCCCGTCCGGCGCCCGTCGTGGACGCGTCGCCGCCAGCCCGGCCCCGCCCTCCAACTGCCCCCTGACGCCGCGGACGCGATAAGAACGGGGCTCCCTCCCTCCTGGACACGCTCACCCTCTCCTTCCCCTCCTCTCCTTCTCGCACGCCTCGGGGAAAGGCAGCCGAGCGCCGCCGTCGCCATTACCGTGGCCAAGCGCGGCCAACGCGCTCCAGCCACCTCGCCGTGTTGTCCAGGAGCCTCTTCATCGTCGTCTTCGTCAAGTACCGCAAGGAACCGAACCGTGGAGCCCGACAGCAACGACTACGCCCCCGTTCCCCTCCGGCGCCGCCGCGACATCGCCGTCGAATTCCCGCGTCGTCGAGCCTCCCCCGAGCCTACTGCCCTCCTCTACGCGCTCCTGGTAAGCTTCCCGTTCATCGCCAACTTCCCGTAGTTGCTCGCGTAGCCCGTAGCCTTCTCCCCTAACTCGCTTGCTCCGGCCGCCGTGGCACGTCGTTGGAGTCGTCGTTTTGGTTCGTCCCAGTCCACGCCAAGTGCACCAGTAGGTCCCCCGTGTTGCGTATGCTCGATTTGGACCAGTAGCTAGCTCGAGTTCGACCCGTATATGCATTCGCCATTGGAGCCCGACGACCTTCGCCGCCATTGATGAAGATGCGCTCACCTCCGGGCGTCCCAGCTCGCGAGACCACTCCAAATCGACGCGGATTCGAGCTCTCTGTCGACTGCCACCAGCGGCGCCTCCAACGGCGCTCGGAATCGTGGGCTAGCTCGACCTCGCCGCCGGCGAGCCTCCGGTGAGGTTCCGGTGAGGCTGCCAGGTGGGACCCCGGTGTCAGTCAGTTGATTAGGGGTTAATCTCACCCCTAATGGGCCACTGACAGTGGACCCCCCCGGCTAATTAACCTGTTAGGTTAACTGAGTAGTTTAACTAAATAATAAACCCCCCACAGTCACTGACATGTGGGTCCCCTAGCCATTTAGTTTAATTAAACATGTTTAATCAGCTCTGGAGTCTATGACACCTGGGCCCCACTGTCAGTTTAATTATTTAAGAGAATTATTAGAAATTCCAGTCTATGACAGGTGGGTCCAGATATATTTTCTAATTTAGTTAAATGAATTATAAATAACAGAGGCTGACATGTGGGTCCCACATGTCAGCACTGTTCTGGATAATGTTGTGGATAATGTTTTGGATAATGTTTAAATAAATAATAAAAGAAAATCCAGAAAATCATTTAAATTGATTTAAAACTTTGAAATTCAATAACTTTTAAACCGTAACTCGGATTCAAAAACTTTATACATGAAAATTGATCAGAAAAATATAACGAATACGAATACGCTATCCGTATGTCTACCACACCCCTCTAACACAACAAACATCGAACATTCCCCCTCCGGACCGTCTGTCCGATAAATTGTCCGGTACTGTTAGAGTGCCCGGATGAATTTATTCCGAACACGAAAGTTGTCCGGAATGGTTCAAATAGCACGGATACACCCCCTTATGTTGTTCCGGTAACCACGACACCTCCGGCTTGATCCTTCCCCCTCCAGACACCCTGTCCGGTAATCACCCGGAGCCGGCAGTTCATCCTCAGATGAATTCCCGCTCCGAGCATATTGCATTGCACTGCGTTAGAACACCGTTAACATTTCATCTATCATGTCATGCATATGTCTGTATATTATTGTTGTGTATTTACTGTTTCCCCCCCCCCTTAATCTTCGATAGACCCCGCTGCTGCTGTCGACTACACCGCTGCTGAGTACGACTACGTCGTCGACGACCCCACTACTACCGTCGAGCTTGCAGGCAAGCAGAGCCATTCTCTTCCCCAGATATCGCCTATCTTTCCGTACATTTCTTGCACTAGGCATTGTTACTGCTGCTGCTACGATTACAATCCTATTCAACTGCATAGCCTGATTTTTGTCGACCCTTGATGTGCCTTCCTTTATCCTATGCTGCCTATTATTATTATGCATTATTCAGCAGTGAGCCCTGCGTATTGTTAGCTAGGATTAGATAGAGGGCCGTGATCACTCAGGGGAGTGAACGCGGATACAATATTTATAACCGCACAGGTACGGTACAATGCAGACACTGCCTCAGGCCCTACCTGGGTTATGCCTAGTCACCTCAAGTGTGAGCTATCAAGGAGTAATCTTTGTACTCCACTCGAGGCTGACTTTGTCTTGCCGCCATAGGGTCCTGTAAACGGTTGTCCTTCAGGTAAGGAGTCGGGCGACCCAACGGTGCCCGCGAGAGGTATTGCGACGGGACGACAGGGAGGGCACGACCAGTGTACCGTTGTGCTTGGTCCCTGGTCGTTGGCCGCGAGAGTTACCAACCCACGAAAGCCGAGCTCCTCCCGGAGCACACGCGAGACAAGGTAAGGAGACGGTTCACCTTGTTGGTAACCGCAGTGACTTGGTGGGACGACAGGGCAGGCACCGATGTACTGGTGGTCCTGGCTGCTGTCGTTGTCCGCGGGTCGGTTAAGTCGAGGCAACGATAACGGTTGTCGCGCAGGTTAATTAAAATACTAAATGGTTCAGTGAATGTCTTGAGTTGGCTATATGCCATGTACGCACTACCTACCCGTGGGAACTACGAGTTATGGGCTCCTCCGCTTCTTAGTGTTGTCCGAGGACTCTTCAGACGTCAGCAGTACCGCGGGCTGATTGCCGGGAAGTGCGCTGTCTTCTTGGCTCGAGCTGTGTTGTTTTTGTTACGGCTTCCCGGCCACCCACGCACCGTGCAGGAGTACGTCAGGGTTGGGGTCCAAGGCCCTGAGTACTTAGGATTTAGACTGGCGGATGGCCTCTCTGTTGAGTTTGAAAGATGGGCTATGAAGTGTCGGATAGCCTCGGTGGAGCGTTCCCTAACAAGGTTCCCGCCACCCTGGAGATCCGTGCGTGTAGCGTAACACCAGTGCACCCCTGCAGGGAAGAATTGATCTATCGATAGCCGTGTCCACGGTAACAGGACGCTTTATGCTGAAGCTGGATCTTACCACTAGAAACTATTATTATTAAACTGTATGGTTCCGGGTTCTTTTCCTCGCGGGGATGTCGAGGAGGTGAACTCGGAGGCATTGTTAATTATTACAACTTATTATTATTCAATGTTGCAGCAACTTCTGCTTCATTGCTACCTTACTGTTTTATATAAACTGATGGTTGATTCTTACCTCATGCTGCAAGACACCGTCGGAAGATGCTAGTCTTCGTTAGGCCTAGTATCTTACCTTTGCTCTGAATTTCTGTCTTCAGTCCACTATATACAGCCTCTTCATTCCGTTGATACAATGCATAATGCTTAGTAGCGGACGTAAGACTCGCGGGTATACTAGATACTCACCTGCTTTATTTCCTTTACTGTTTTGCCTGATCGGCCGCTGCAGCCGACGTTGGAGCCCAGCAGCAGGAGTACCCCGGAGGCGCCTACTACGACGTCGAGTTCCCCGTTGACCAGGAGTAGTACTGTGGATCCCAGGCAGGAGGCCTCGCCTTTTCGTTCTGTATCTCTGATGTGATTTGTGTTAGCCTTCTTAAGGCAAAACTTGACTAACTATGTCTGTACTCAGATATTATGGTTTGTATAACTTATATATTCGGGTCCGCGTAACCCCTTCTATTGTAATATATTTGTTTATCCTTTTGTGTTTAGTGTGGTGCTGTGATATTATCACCGTGGCACCCTAATCTCAGTCGTGTACCCTGTGGGTATGATTACTGTACACGGATTGATTTTGGGGGGCGTCACAAGTTGGTATCAGAGCCGACTGCCTGTAGGAAGCCACCCCACCACTACCTAGTCGAAGTTGAGTCTAGACTTTGAAAAACTATTTTGGCTAACTTAATATTTGGCTTACGGGCCCACATCGATGTCACTACGGTGGTATCTATGGTATTAGGATCCTTTTCTCCTTACCTATGCTCTGGGACTCTGCTCTCTTATCCTTGCTGGTAAGTTTTACAAAAGCTGACATTAGGATCACGTTCTCTTGATTCCACCCGGCGTTTTTCTGGTGCATCCCCCATTGATTGAGTCGTGTTGCAGGCGTCGTACGCCAGATCCCAGACCGCGGATCCCATTCTCATTCTGGGCAGGCCGCGCGTTCTCTGGCATCAACTCCTGTGACCAACAGTTTTCTTGCGGCGTGATTGACATAGTGGAATCTATGTCGCGTCGTGTAATCCTTACCGCGGTCTGCGCGCCGCCTAGCGAGTCCTTTTTCCTTAATTTCTACGACGTTACGCTGCCCGATTTTCGATTGATTCGGTGTGCGCATGTGTATGTCTTATATGACTACTCCTTTAAATATCTGCGTCTGCTTTACGTTGTCGTTTTACTTCAGGCTTGATTCCCGGTATCTCGCAAAATTTTCATCGCTGAAATACCCCTGTTAAATTCTAGCAGGATGGCTGGTCGTGGTGGTCGTGGTCGTGGTCGTGCTTCCAACGACCCACCTCCGCCGCCGGATTACATGGCCGCGATGATGCAGCAGTTCGAGATGAACCGTCAGTTCATGCAGAATATCATGGCTCAGTTCCCCCAGCCGAATCAGAATGGACACCACCATCAGCATGCCACCGTGACTCTGCACGACTTCACCCGCCTCAACCCCACTATGTTCCGCAACACTGTTCAACCGCTGGATGCTGATGACTGGCTTCGCGACATCACTCACGAGCTGGAGTCTGCTAATGTCGATCCAGCCGACTATGTGAACTTTGCGTCTTATCATCTGAAAGGCGCAGCTGCTCAGTGGTGGAGCACCCACAAGCGTTCCCTGCCAGTCGAAGAAGTCATCACTTGGGATGAATTTCAGTCTGCTTTCCGCGCCCGCTACATTCCTCAGGGGATCATGGATCGCAAGGCGGAAGAATTCCATAACCTCACTCAGGGCGATATGACTGTTGAAGCCTATCAGCGCGAGTTCCTCAACCTCTCTCGCTATGCGGAGGGAGAGATCACCACTGATGCTCGCAGGCAGCAGAAGTTCCGTCGTGGCCTCAACCCAGAACTCAGGCTCGCTCTTGCCGTTCATGATTTCGCCAACTTCGCCACCATGGTGAACAAGGCTATCACCGTCGAGACTGCCCAGATGGAGCACAAGAACTCTCTGAAGCGTTATCGTGACGCTGGCTCATCTTCGGGCGCAACGCAGAAGCGTCGTATCTGGCTCCCTACCAGTGTGACTCATTCAGCTGTCCCTGCTCCAAGGCCGTCTTATGCAGCACCCCATCTGCCTCCGCCACCGCAGATGCCAAGAGCTCTGCCTGCACCACCCAATGCTACACCCCTTCGTCCTCAGGATGGATTATGCTTCACGTGCCGTCAACCAGGGCATTTTTCTAGAGAGTGCCCCCAGAAACAGAAGCAACTGGTAGTTCACCCCGCTGGCCGTGGAAATGGCCGTGGCAACAACAGGACCCCCAACTATAATACTGGGTCTGCTGCTCATGCTCGCGGACATGCTTACAACATCAATGTTGAAGAAGCTCAGCAACAACCCGCTACCGTGATGGGTACCCTTCTCGTTAATTCCGCACCTGCTACTGTTTTATTTGATACAGGAGCATCGCATTCATTCATGTCGGAAGCATTTGCATTATCGCGTAACATTCCGTTTGAGAAGATGAACCCACCGATGATGGTTCGCACCCCTGGAGGCCGTTGCCAAACCTCCATGATGGTACACGATGTCACCATTGACGTCGAAGGGATTATATTCCTTGTGTCCCCCATCATCCTAAAAACCTCCACCATAGACCTCATCCTGGGAATGGATTGGTTGAAAGTTCACGATGTCGCACTGTACTGTGGCACCAGCTCTGTCCGTCTTTTACACCCCTCCGGCGGGATTGTTAACCACACCACCCGAGTTTCCCGTGATGCCGAAACACATATATTTATGGTGAATGCTTTGAATGCCGCCCCCCTCGAAGGCATCGAGACCGTTCCAGTCGTTCGCGATTTTCCCGACGTCTTCCCAGAAGAACTGCCGGGAATACCCCCGATCCGACAAGTGGAATTCGTCATCGACTTGAAGCCAGGCACTGTTCCTATTGCCAAGCGTCCTTACAAGATGCCGCCACATGAACTCCTTGAACTTAAGGAGGAAATCGACAAGGCACTTCAGAAAGGATTCATTCGCCCCAGTTCCTCAGCTTGGGGAGCACCTTCGCTCTTTGTCAAGAAGAGCGATGGGACAAACCGATTGGTCCAAGATTATCGGCCTATTAACCAAGCCACCATCCAGAACAAATACCCACTTCCCCGGATCAATGATCTGTATGATCAACTTGCCGGATCTAAGGTGTTTTCTAAACTCGACTTGAGGTTGGGTTATCACCAAATCCGGGTCCGTGATGAGGATATTCCGAAGACTGCCTTCATTACTCTCTATGGTTCATACGAGTACACCGTCATGTCCTTTGGCTTAACCAATGCTCCAGCCACCTTCTCCAGATTGATGAATTATATTTTCATGGAGTACCTCGACCAGTTCGTCGTGGTTTATTTGGATGATATATTGATATATTCCAAGAATGAAGAAGAACATGCTGGACATCTTCGTCTTATACTGGAGAAGCTACGAGAACACAAACTCTACGCTAAGTTTTCTAAGTGTGAGTTCTGGCTTCCCGAAGTAACCTACCTTGGACATGTGATTTCCAAGGATGGCATTGCCGTCACCCCAGAACGTATCCAGGCTATTCTTGACTGGACTTCTCCCAAGACCGTCAAGCAAGTCCGCAGTTTCCTCGGACTCGCTAGCTATTGCCGCCGTTTCGTCGAGAATTTCTCCAAGATTGCCAGGCCTCTGACTAATCTACTTCACAAAGGCGTCAAGTTTGAGTGGACAGATAAATGTCAAGAAAGTTTTCAAGCCCTCAAGGACAAGCTAACTTCTCCCCCGGTGCTCGCTCCCCCTGATACCCAGAAGGACTTCGTGATATATTGCGACGCGTCTCGTCAAGGATTAGGCTGTGTCCTATTACAAGAGCGCAAGGTGATCGCTTATGGCTCTCGTCAGTTGCGTTCTCACGAAGACAAATATCCAACACATGATCTCGAATTGGCAGCAGTAATTTATGCATTGAAGCTGTGGCGACATTACCTCGTTGGTAATCGTTGCGAGATCTACACTGACCACCAAAGTCTGAAGTACCTGTTTACTCAGCCAGACCTGAATCTTCGTCAACAACGATGGCTCGAGACAATAGCCGATTTTAACATGGATATTCATTACACCCCTGGCAAAGCTAATGTGATGGCTGATGCCCTGAGCCGTAAAGCTTACTGTAGTGAACTTGAGGTTCAGCTACAACAACCACCTCTGTATGAAGATTTTCAAAAGTTGAACCTCGAGATTGTTCCTCAAGGTTGTGCAAATAACCTGGTCATTGAACCGGATCTCGTCAAAAACATCAAGTGTATACAGTTCTATGATGATTTCGTGCACAAGATTAAGCGCGATATCGCCAATGGGCGACCCTCCCCCTTCACCGTTGATAGTAATGGTGCGGCGTTCTACCAGAACCGTTTAGTGGTTACTCACAGCAAGGGCAGGCATGAGAACCTGGATATGACCCCGAAGGTCATGAAAGCGGCTCACGATACCCCGTTGTCCATTCATCCTGGAAGCACCAAGATGTACCAAGACATTCGTCAGCAATTCTGGTGGCCCAACATGAAGCAAGACATTGCCCGATATGTTTCTGAATGTGACGTTTGTCGTCGCGTCAAGGGGGAACATCAAAAACCCTCTGGAAAACTACAACCACCTGAAATCCCTGTATGGAAGTGGGACAAAGTTCAGATGGACTTCGTCACCGGTTTTCCCCGATCCCAGAAAGGTAACGATGCTATCTTTGTCGTCATCGACCGGTTCTCCAAGGTTGCTCACTTTATACCAGTCAAGGAGAAGATCACTGCGGCTCAGTTAGCGGAATTGTATATCGCCCAAATCGTGTCGCTCCACGGTATTCCGTTGGAGATCAGTTCAGATCGCGGCAGCCTTTTCACCTCCAGATATTGGCGGAGTTTCCAAGAAGCTCTGGGGACTACTCTGCATCTCAGCACCGCTTATCACCCCCAGTCACAGGGCCAAGTCGAACGCGTCAATCAAATACTTGAAGATATGCTTCGAGCTTGTGTCATCTCCTTCGGCAAGAAATGGGAGGAATCTCTTCCATTTGCTGAATTCTCGTACAACAATAGCTACCACGCTAGTCTGAAGATGGCACCCTATGAAGTTCTCTATGGGCGTAAGTGTCGGACCCCTCTGAGTTGGTCAGAAACTGGGGAACGTGCACTCATTGGCCCGGATATTATTCAGCAAGCTGAAGACCAAGTTCACGTCATCCGTGAACATTTGAAGGCCGCTCAGTCTCGTCAGAAGAGCAACTATGACCGCAAACACCGTGAAATGGAGTATCAACCTGGTGAATACGCATACCTCCGTGTCACTCCCATGAGGGGCACTCATCGCTTCGGTATCAAGGGCAAGTTGGCTCCTCGCTACATTGGCCCGTTCCGTATCCTTTCCAGGAGTGGACCCGTGGCATATCGTTTGGAATTGCCGCCGAACCTCTCCCAAGTCCACGATGTCTTCCACGTGTCGCAACTCCGTCGCTGCTTCAAGGATCCTATCCACGAAGTGGAGCATGATATGATCGAACTGCAACAAGACTTAACTTATCGAGAACATCCGAGCCGCATTCTCGATCAGTCTGAGCGTCGAACCCGCAACAAGACCGTCAAGTTCCTCAAGGTCCAGTGGTCGAATCATTCCGAAGATGAGGCCACGTGGGAACGCGAAGATCGCCTTCGCGATGAATACCCCGATCTTTTCCTCGCTACCACTTAAATTCTCGGGACGAGAATTCTTGTAGTGGGGGAGATTTGTAACACCCTCAGCTGCCTGTAACAGTAATCATCATCACTGTTGACTATCACTGTTTGTTAATCCCTGTTATTCCCTAACCTTAATCAAACTTTGCTTCTGCTCCATCCAAACCATACTGGTTGGTAATCAAAACACAAAGCCCAATGCATTTTGCTCATCATGGAACCAACCCTAATTGAAACTACCTCAAATGGAAATTAAAACAAAAGTGCTACAATAAAGTTGTTCCAAACATCATGGAACTATTTTTGTAAATTGCCTAAAATCATTACAATCATGTTGGACCAACTTTGGTAATTTTTGGAGTTATAGAAAATTGTAAACAATTCAAACAGTAGGTTAAAACCCCTACTTTGGGCATTTTATATTTAAATGAAATACCTAATGAATTTATTTTGCTGCACAACTTTTTGTGGCACCTCAGTAATATATAAAACTAATTTACAAACACCAATTATATTTTTCAAAAATGCTAGGGTTAACAAATCAATTACAGAAAAGAATTTGAATAAACAGAAAACCAGAAAATGGGAAAACACTTAAACCTCGCCTGGGGCGAAGCCACCGCAGCCCAGCCCAGCCCACTCCCCTTGTCTTCTTCCTCCAACCACCCCCCCCCCCCCACCTGCTCCCGTCCGGCGCCCGTCGTGGACGCGTCGCCGCCAGCCCGGCCCCGCCCTCCAACTGCCCCCTGACGCCGCGGACGCGATAAGAACGGGGCTCCCTCCCTCCTGGACACGCTCACCCTCTCCTTCCCCTCCTCTCCTTCTCGCACGCCTCGGGGAAAGGCAGCCGAGCGCCGCCGTCGCCATTACCGTGGCCAAGCGCGGCCAACGCGCTCCAGCCACCTCGCCGTGTTGTCCAGGAGCCTCTTCATCGTCGTCTTCGTCAAGTACCGCAAGGAACCGAACCGTGGAGCCCGACAGCAACGACTACGCCCCCGTTCCCCTCCGGCGCCGCCGCGACATCGCCGTCGAATTCCCGCGTCGTCGAGCCTCCCCCGAGCCTACTGCCCTCCTCTACGCGCTCCTGGTAAGCTTCCCGTTCATCGCCAACTTCCCGTAGTTGCTCGCGTAGCCCGTAGCCTTCTCCCCTAACTCGCTTGCTCCGGCCGCCGTGGCACGTCGTTGGAGTCGTCGTTTTGGTTCGTCCCAGTCCACGCCAAGTGCACCAGTAGGTCCCCCGTGTTGCGTATGCTCGATTTGGACCAGTAGCTAGCTCGAGTTCGACCCGTATATGCATTCGCCATTGGAGCCCGACGACCTTCGCCGCCATTGATGAAGATGCGCTCACCTCCGGGCGTCCCAGCTCGCGAGACCACTCCAAATCGACGCGGATTCGAGCTCTCTGTCGACTGCCACCAGCGGCGCCTCCAACGGCGCTCGGAATCGTGGGCTAGCTCGACCTCGCCGCCGGCGAGCCTCCGGTGAGGTTCCGGTGAGGCTGCCAGGTGGGACCCCGGTGTCAGTCAGTTGATTAGGGGTTAATCTCACCCCTAATGGGCCACTGACAGTGGACCCCCCCGGCTAATTAACCTGTTAGGTTAACTGAGTAGTTTAACTAAATAATAAACCCCCCACAGTCACTGACATGTGGGTCCCCTAGCCATTTAGTTTAATTAAACATGTTTAATCAGCTCTGGAGTCTATGACACCTGGGCCCCACTGTCAGTTTAATTATTTAAGAGAATTATTAGAAATTCCAGTCTATGACAGGTGGGTCCAGATATATTTTCTAATTTAGTTAAATGAATTATAAATAACAGAGGCTGACATGTGGGTCCCACATGTCAGCACTGTTCTGGATAATGTTGTGGATAATGTTTTGGATAATGTTTAAATAAATAATAAAAGAAAATCCAGAAAATCATTTAAATTGATTTAAAACTTTGAAATTCAATAACTTTTAAACCGTAACTCGGATTCAAAAACTTTATACATGAAAATTGATCAGAAAAATATAACGAATACGAATACGCTATCCGTATGGCTACCACACCCCTCTAACACAACAAACATCGAACATTCCCCCTCCGGACCGTCTGTCCGATAAATTGTCCGGTACTGTTAGAGTGCCCGGATGAATTTATTCCGAACACGAAAGTTGTCCGGAATGGTTCAAATAGCACGGATACACCCCCTTATGTTGTTCCGGTAACCACGACACCTCCGGCTTGATCCTTCCCCCTCCGGACACCCTGTCCGGTAATCACCCGGAGCCGGCAGTTCATCCTCAGATGAATTCCCGCTCCGAGCATATTGCATTGCACTGCGTTAGAACACCGTTAACATTTCATCTATCATGTCATGCATATGTCTGTATATTATTGTTGTGTATTTACTGTTTCCCCCCCCCTTAATCTTCGATAGACCCCGCTGCTGCTGTCGACTACACCGCTGCTGAGTACGACTACGTCGTCGACGACCCCACTACTACCGTCGAGCTTGCAGGCAAGCAGAGCCATTCTCTTCCCCAGATATCGCCTATCTTTCCGTACATTTCTTGCACTAGGCATTGTTACTGCTGCTGCTACGATTACAATCCTATTCAACTGCATAGCCTGATTTTTGTCGACCCTTGATGTGCCTTCCTTTATCCTATGCTGCCTATTATTATTATGCATTATTCAGCAGTGAGCCCTGCGTATTGTTAGCTAGGATTAGATAGAGGGCCGTGATCACTCAGGGGAGTGAACGCGGATACAATATTTATAACCGCACAGGTACGGTACAATGCAGACACTGCCTCAGGCCCTACCTGGGTTATGCCTAGTCACCTCAAGTGTGAGCTATCAAGGAGTAATCTTTGTACTCCACTCGAGGCTGACTTTGTCTTGCCGCCATAGGGTCCTGTAAACGGTTGTCCTTCAGGTAAGGAGTCGGGCGACCCAACGGTGCCCGCGAGAGGTATTGCGACGGGACGACAGGGAGGGCACGACCAGTGTACCGTTGTGCTTGGTCCCTGGTCGTTGGCCGCGAGAGTTACCAACCCACGAAAGCCGAGCTCCTCCCGGAGCACACGCGAGACAAGGTAAGGAGACGGTTCACCTTGTTGGTAACCGCAGTGACTTGGTGGGACGACAGGGCAGGCACCGATGTACTGGTGGTCCTGGCTGCTGTCGTTGTCCGCGGGTCGGTTAAGTCGAGGCAACGATAACGGTTGTCGCGCAGGTTAATTAAAATACTAAATGGTTCAGTGAATGTCTTGAGTTGGCTATATGCCATGTACGCACTACCTACCCGTGGGAACTACGAGTTATGGGCTCCTCCGCTTCTTAGTGTTGTCCGAGGACTCTTCAGACGTCAGCAGTACCGCGGGCTGATTGCCGGGAAGTGCGCTGTCTTCTTGGCTCGAGCTGTGTTGTTTTTGTTACGGCTTCCCGGCCACCCACGCACCGTGCAGGAGTACGTCAGGGTTGGGGTCCAAGGCCCTGAGTACTTAGGATTTAGACTGGCGGATGGCCTCTCTGTTGAGTTTGAAAGATGGGCTATGAAGTGTCGGATAGCCTCGGTGGAGCGTTCCCTAACAAGGTTCCCGCCACCCTGGAGATCCGTGCGTGTAGCGTAACACCAGTGCACCCCTGCAGGGAAGAATTGATCTATCGATAGCCGTGTCCACGGTAACAGGACGCTTTATGCTGAAGCTGGATCTTACCACTAGAAACTATTATTATTAAACTGTATGGTTCCGGGTTCTTTTCCTCGCGGGGATGTCGAGGAGGTGAACTCGGAGGCATTGTTAATTATTACAACTTATTATTATTCAATGTTGCAGCAACTTCTGCTTCATTGCTACCTTACTGTTTTATATAAACTGATGGTTGATTCTTACCTCATGCTGCAAGACACCGTCGGAAGATGCTAGTCTTCGTTAGGCCTAGTATCTTACCTTTGCTCTGAATTTCTGTCTTCAGTCCACTATATACAGCCTCTTCATTCCGTTGATACAATGCATAATGCTTAGTAGCGGACGTAAGACTCGCGGGTATACTAGATACTCACCTGCTTTATTTCCTTTACTGTTTTGCCTGATCGGCCGCTGCAGCCGACGTTGGAGCCCAGCAGCAGGAGTACCCCGGAGGCGCCTACTACGACGTCGAGTTCCCCGTTGACCAGGAGTAGTACTGTGGATCCCAGGCAGGAGGCCTCGCCTTTTCGTTCTGTATCTCTGATGTGATTTGTGTTAGCCTTCTTAAGGCAAAACTTGACTAACTATGTCTGTACTCAGATATTATGGTTTGTATAACTTATATATTCGGGTCCGCGTAACCCCTTCTATTGTAATATATTTGTTTATCCTTTTGTGTTTAGTGTGGTGCTGTGATATTATCACCGTGGCACCCTAATCTCAGTCGTGTACCCTGTGGGTATGATTACTGTACACGGATTGATTTTGGGGGCGTCACAAGGGGATGTGCTGTTTCCACAAGGGGGAAAACAACGGTGCTTGTAACCGCGGTTACAAGGATTGTTTACTTTACGCAGAGTTCTTTTTAATGCAATTGTCTGTTGCTTTGGGTTTACACTTTGGGTGGGGCTCGCAACTTAATACCACCGAGATGTTCTGGATAGATATCTCAAGGTGGATGATTAGTAGTAGATGAAGATGGATTTTGGTCTACTTACCATGGCGTACTGCCTGTGCTTTTGAACCTCTTCCTTTCTTTTGTAGCATAGTTAGCATTGCGGTGCGTTCATAATCCTGTCAATTGCCTTTCTATAATTTGTTTACCTCGCATAGCAATTTTATCGTCTTTTGGGAGAGAGACATCACTAGCGAACATCACGTATCCCGGTCCATATCCTTATCATTGTTTCCACGCTATATTTACTTTTCTGCATTTACTTTCAAGTTGCCGTTATTATCCCTTGCATTTTATCCTTTGTAAACAACAAGACCGGAGAGATTGACAACCTCTCTGAACTTCGTTGGGAACAAAGTTATCTGTGTCTGTGTGCAGGTCCGCGTAAGTTGCACCGCTGACACCTACTTATCATCTCTGGAGTCCTACTGGAGACAAACCTTGGTATCTTTACCGAGGGAAATTTTCTGCTGTGCTACATCACGCCTTCCACTTGGGGCTCACCAACGAAGGGCGAGAAGACTACACCCGTCAACCCTCGCGCCATCACACATCTAAGGGCCACTTGGTGTATAAAAGACCGCCAACCAGATCACAACTAAGGTCTCGAAAACCCATACTAAGACATGCATGATATAATCATACACGCAACACACATGTCTAGTATGAACAGCAGGTATCATTGCAATTCTCTAAAAAGTGTACAAGTTTATTGATAACTCTTACAGAGTGCACACAGAGATCACGAGACCGTGATCCAACATTACAACAAGCATGCGGAAGCAAATTATGTCTTGGTACAGACAAGTTTAACAAATGGCTTAAGAAGCCTTATTTAAACACAAGCCCTCCACAAGGGAACCAGTCTGCTGACTGGGACTACACTAGCTTGGTCTTCAGTCGTCGAGCTCGAGGAAGAATCCACCTTCGGGGTCAGTGGGTTCATCTAAAACATAGAATAAGCAAATGTGAGTACAAAGTCGTACTCAGCAAGACTTACGTAGGAGCTATACTACTCATGCACATGTATCAAGGTAAAGGGAGGTGGGGTTCATAAGCAGAAGTGCCAGCTTTGACTTGGCTAGTCCTGTACTACAAATACCAGACTTGAGGTAAGAAGCGTACACGAGTCCACTACATGTCTCCAACCAATTACACCACTATGGTCCCTTCCTCGACTTCCCCACGAGAAAGCACGCCATAGCACTCACGCTTATCTTGGAAAGTTTTATAAGTATCCAGTTCAAGTTGTCTAATAATCAAGCTAAGCTTTCCAAGCAGTCCCTTACCGCGGACGCGGCTATTCGAATAGTTTTGTTAACCCTGCAGGGGTGTATCGCTACACACACATGACCATCAGTTACCGCCTTTGGCCTCGACACCATTCAAGGGGTGTCGGCGAGTCGGCGAGGATGTTCACCACAACTGTTACCTCATAGCCGATCTAGTCCAAGAAAGCCGCCTACCTGGGTTGGCTACCACTATCGTGAACCCGGCCGGTTTACCGAAGTGGACCCAGATGATGTGTGTGTGGTGCATAAGTCGGTCTCGGCTGAGCCGTTCTCTCACTTAGCAGCTAGGCCACAAACCTACCAGAACTCCGAACTACTGCGACATCTGGACATCGAAAGGGATGAGTTAGTAGGTTGAGAGGGGTCAGTGAGCCCAATGTGTGGTTGTACTCTTCATCTTGGATCACCACACAAGAACTCGGACTTAGGGCGGTGTTCAACGAGACAACCCACTGTGTACTCCTACACAGCCTCTCATCGTTCACCTTGTATTAGGGTAGATTCACCAACACATTTCCACCATTATCAACATGTACCATCCCGACTCACATAACAGTATCAACATTGTATCACTCTAAGCATGCAATAAGAAGTAACAGTTGCAGGGACCACATGATATCAATCAACTCCTACATTTGCTAGGATTGTGGTTTGCTTACTACTGTGACAAATGATAGGTCATGCAAAGGAATGGGTTCATCTATGCGGTAGAAACGTAGTATGGTAAGCATCCTAAACAATGCATAAGCGAGACTGAGAGGGAAGTGGGATTTTATCGACATGATCAATGGGGGTTTGCTTGCCTTGCTGACGAGGTTCAGTATCGGGGTCTTCAGCGAAGGGGGTGGCCTCCGGTTCCGGCTCCACTTCTATCGACAAACAACAATCAAAGGGGGAAACATAAGTACAATGCATGAGCACATGGTTGAAGGTTGAAACTTGGTGTACATGCTTCTGATGTGTGAGGAAATTCCATTTAAATGAAGTATATTGCAAATGAATTGCAAATTCAAACTCCATATTTGAATTTAAAAGGGTTCATATGTATGTTTGCTTCTGTTCCCCCATTTTAAAATGGTCAAACATGAAAAACAAAGTGCATATTCAGAATCCTTGCATTTTTCTAATAATTTTACATATATTATATGTTTAATTTGGAGTTAAAATGAATTAGTTATGAATTTCCAAAGTTTAAATCATTTTCTGGAATTATTTTAATTGGAAAAACGATTTACTGCGTAGGCATGACGTCAAGGTGACGTGGGGGTGCTGACAGGTGGGGCCTCTCTGTCAGTGTCTCTGTTAACTAAACCGTTTTGTTTTAATTTTAACAGGGGGATTAAGCGCCCTGGGCCCACTTGTCAGTGGCACTAGTGGTGGGGTTAGGGGCTAATCACCCCGGCCACGTGGATCTCACCGGCGGCAAGTCCCCGGCGACGTCCAGACGCGGCGGCGTCCACGGGGACGGCGGCTCCGACCATCATTTGGCACGTCGCGACCACCAAACGGGAGCCCAGGCACACGCGCTTCATCTGAGATAGACGAGCAGCACGGGGGCTCATCGGAAGGACGTCGGCGACGAGCAAAGGCGGCGGCAGCAGCAGCACGGCCGTGGTGCGGATCTTGCTGTGGTGCACCATTTGAGCCACGGGTGGGCGCGTTCGAAGCAGCACACCAAGGAGAAGGTGATGGACATGGCCTCGAGCTCGGCTGCTTCATGGTGGCTCGCCGACGAGCATCGCGGCGGCGCAGATCTACGGATCCCATGGAAGATCGCGACAACGGCAGCAACAGGGGGTGGGAAGAGAGGGGTTTGAACTGCCTGCTCACCAGGAGTTCAAAGGTGGTGACGGCTTGAGCTGGGGTGGCTTGACGGCATCGCAATCGTCGTCGATCTTCCTTGGCTCCGGCGAGGGCTCGGGACCAAATTCGGCGGCTATGGAGGTTCCGAGCTCTTGATCTGCTGCATTGCGACGGAGTCGAAGGCGTGGAAGCCCCTGGACAAGCTTTCAGAAGCTCTAGATCGCAGTGGCCGCGTCTTCTACGGTGGGGGGCTCCGGTGAAGCTTTGGGCGGTGGAGAAATCGAGCACAGGAGGAAGGGGCAGAAGCTATGGAGGTGGGGAATGGATCCGGGAGTGAGCTGGGCATCTCCAGGCGCGAGGATAAGGCTTGGGGGCGCTAGGCAGGCTAGCAGCTGCCGCCGGCGTTGGCATGCCCTCCAGCGAGGTGCTTGCCGCGCTGGGGGAAGACGACAAGGAGGGTAGGCGGGCCTGGGCCGAGGGGGCGATGAGTTGGGCCGAAATGGCCAGGTGAGCCCCTTTCCCTTTTTCCTTTTCTTTTTCTTTCTGTTATTTTGTGTGCCTTGCTAAATAAAATAGCTAGGCATTTTCTAAAATGCTGAAACTTTTTATATGGCTTCACAATATAATAGGCTAGCCACTTGTAAAGTTTGAACATTTTTAAAATTCAAATTATTTGAACTTTAATTCAAATAGGGGTTTAAATTTAAATCCATGTTCCTGTTTGAATATTTGAAAGCATGAGGTTGGTCCCATATCACTTGATATGTGATCACACTCATTTATGTGAGTTTTCAAAAATAAAAAAGGAATTTTTGGAGCAACTTTTTATCTGGCCATTTGAATTAAATTCATCTCGGGGGTGCTCTCTCTCCCATTTCAATTTATTTTGAAAATTTTAACATGATGAAAAGTTTCTTGCTAACCCTAGCACATACCTAACAGAGGGTTCTGACACTAAAAAAAGTCAAAGGAAATTTTTAAAGTTGGAAGATGAAACGAAGATTTGAAGATAAGATAGATACCGGCTCTTTGTAAAACTCAAAAGGAGGTGAGAGTCGGTATATCTGAATTAGGGAGTCGGCAACCACGATGATGACAAGAAGATTGCTGCAAAGACTAAAGCATCACAACAATCCTGGGGGCTAATGTCGGGGGGATGGACCAAGCTCATAACCCGGCATTAGATCTATGGGCCGACTCACCTACGGAAGGCCCACAAAGAAGACCCGTCCACGGGCCAGCTGTACCAAGGAAAGAAGATTGAAGCCATAGAAGGAATTCGACTTACCTTGTATAGCACATAGCATATTTGTAAAGTAGAATAGGACTCCACCTCGTGTCGGAGTCGGACTCGTGGAATCCCGGGACCCGGCGCCCTTATAAGCCGAGCACCATGAGATCCAGGGACAGAGAACAATCTTAGCCTAAGATAGGACTAGACACTTGTCGGCGTAACCTAGATCTCATCGAGACTAAGTTTACGAGCCGACTCTCTTGTAATCGAACAACCGACTCTTCTTTCGAGAGTCGAAACCCATAATAAGAGGAAGCAGGAGTAGGCTTTTACCTCAAGACAAAGAGGGTCTGAAACCTGGGTAAATCGCCGAGTCTCTTGTCTATGTCGACTCTCTCCATGAAATCGCCTCACAGCAAAGGTCCCATGTCAAGTTCTTCGGACATCTACCGTGACTTTCCCACGTGAAGGTCCCCAATGCCTTCTACGACATGGAGATCCCCAACGACCAGGAGTAGTTTGGAGGTTTCCAGGAAGGAGGCGTCGCCTTTTCAATCGTTGTTGTTTTTGTGCTACACCGCTTAAGGCAAATCATGTGTACCTTGTGTGTGTACTCAGATACTATTGCTTCCGTTGACTTATGTATCTCGAGTTGTTGTATTCGAGCCCTCGTGGCCCTTGGCTTGTATTAAAAAACTTTTATTATTTTTATTTGTAGAGTTGTGTTGTGATATCTTACTGTGAGTACCTGATCTCGATCGTGTACCTTGCGTGTATGATTACTGTACACGGTACGATTTCGGGGGCGTCACCATTTCTTGCACTAGGCATTGCTGATGCTGCTATTACGTTAATTCCTATTCTGCTGCATAGCCTGTTTTGTCGCCCCTTGATGTACCTTTCCTTTATCCGATGTTTCCTATTATAATTAAGCAATATTCAGCAGTTGGCCCTGCGCATTGTTAGTTAACTAGGTTTAGATAGCGGGCCATGATCACTCTGGGGAGTGAACGCGGGTACAAATTATTATAACTGCACAGGTACGGTACAAAGCACACACCGCTAGAGCCCCCTACCTCGGCTCTACCGATCCACCATCAAGTGTGAGCCATCAAGGAGTAATCCTCGTACTCCACTCGTTGTTAACTCTGTATAGCCGTCCTAGGGTCCCGAACCACAGTTGTCCTTAAAGGTAAGCAATCGGGCGACCCAACACATGTACATGTGTTCTTGGACCCTAGACGACAGGGAGGGTACGACCGATGTACATGTGTGCTTGGACCCTGATCGTTGGCCGCGAGAGTTACCAAACCACGAAAGTCGAGCTCTTCCAAGAGCACTCGTGATACAAGGTAAGGAGACGGTTCACCTTGTTGGTAACCGTGCACTTTGACGGGACGACAGAGCAGGCACCGATGTACTGGTGGTCCTGGCTGTTGTTTGTTGTTCGTTGTGCGAATTATTCGGGCAACGATAACGGTTGTCCGCGAGATAATAAAATGACTAATGGTTCAGTGGATGACTTGAGTACCTTTTTGGCTTATACGCGCTGCCTACACGCGGGATAACGAGTTATGGGCTCCCCTGCATCGTAGTCTCATTCGAGAGCTGTTTAGACGTCAGAAGTACTGCGAGCTGATTGCCGGGAAGTGAGGTGTCTTCTTTTCTCGAGCTGTGTTTTTTGCTACTGCTTCCCGGCCACCCACGCATCGTGCAGGAGTATGTTAGGGTTGGGGTCCGAAGCCCTGCGTACTTAGGATTTAGACCGGCGGATGGCCTCTCTGTTCAGTTTGAAGGATGGGCTATGGTGTGTCAGATAGCCTCGATGGGGCATTACCTAACAACATGTACGCCACCCTGGAGATCCGTGCTTTGTAGTGTAACAGAAGTGCACCCATATAGGAAAGATTAATCTATTCCAATAGCCGTGTCCACGGTAATAGGACGCTTTATGCTGAAGTCAGATCCTACTACTACAAACTACTACATTACTAAACTGTTGGTTCCGGGTTTTCTTTCTCGCAGGGAAGTCAAGGAAGTGATCTCGGAGGCATTGATAATTATTACAACTTACTATTATACAATGCTGCAGCAACTTCTATTGCATTGTTACTTTCTGCTTTATATAAATTGTTGGCTATTCTCTTCCCATGCTGCAAGAACCGCGTTAAGATGCTAGTCTTCGATAGGCCTAGCTTCTCATCCTTATCCAGGTTTTCTGCATTTCAGTCCACTATATAGCCTCCCCTTTCCATTGATACAAATGCATAAATGCTTAGTAGCCGGACGTAAGACTCGCGGGTATGCTAGATCCTCACCATTGCTTTATTTCCTCCTTTGTTTTATATACCCGGATTGCTGCACCCAGATGCCTACTACGGCGTCGAGTTCCCCATTGACCAGGAGTAGTTCGGAGGTTCCCAGGAAGGAGGCCTTGCCTTTTCGATCTGATGTTATTTGTGCTAGCCTTCTTAAGGCAAAATTTGACTAACTATGTCTGTACTCAGATATTAATATATTATGATTGTATAACTTATGTATTCGGATCCTCGTGATCCCTGGTTCGTAACTTAAAGATTTATCTTAGTTGTGTCTAGCGTTGTGCTATGATATTCTCACCGTGGTACCCTGATTTCGGTCCTGTAGCCTCGTGTATGATTACCGTACACGGCTTTATTTTGGGGGCATTACAGTATACAACAGCTCCATGGTGTATGCTCTTTGCAAATGATGTGGTACTAGTGGATGATAGTCAGGCGGGGGTTAATAAAAATTTAGAATTGTGGAGACATGCTATAGAATTAAAAGGTTTAGACTTAGTAGAACTATAATTGGGTACATGAGGTGCGGTTTCAATACTACTAGGCATGGAGAAGAAAAGGAAGTTAGCCTTAGTGGGCAGGTGGTACCTCAGAAGGACACCTTTCGATATTTGGGGTCAATGCCCCTATGCAAAGTGATGGTGATATTGCTGAAGATGTGATCCATCAAATAAAAGTTGGATGACTGAAGTGGCGCCAAGCTTCTGTCATCCTCTGTGATAAGAGAGTGCCACAAAAGCTAAAAGGCAAGTTCTATAGAACGACAATTCGACCTGCGATGTTGTATGACGTTGAATATTAGCCAACTAATAGGCAACATGTCTAACAACTAGGTGTGGCAAAGATGCACATGTTGACATGAAAATGTGGCCACACAAGGAAGGATCGAGTCTAGAATGATTATATACGTGATAGAGTTAGTGTAACAGCCCAGATTTCACAAAAATTAAAAAAAATCGTTGTGAATTGTTTGATTGTCTGATTTGTTTGCGATGTTTGCATCCCCGATTTATCGATCGGCAATTAATTTTCTCCCCCTATTCTCGTATCGGATGCGTGACCGACCCCTTTCCACCACAGCACACGACTTTGCGACACCGGAATTTCACCCGAGCACCGTCGCTACCGGCACAGGACCAGCCATCGCCACCGGATCGAAAACCCCGTTTATTTAATAAACGGATTATTTTATTGGGGCATCGAAAAATGTTGTCGGAATGTCACCGCAGTGAGGTACGATCAACGGGCTCAACGCGCTGAGCGCGTGGTTCGAGATTTCGTCGGAATCGGAGTCCGTACGGAGTCTCGGCGGTCACGAATGCGATCACCGGACACGCGAGAGGGGTACCGAGGGCGTTTGTGTCAACTGGCCAACCAACCAGCCCTATATAAAGACCACCAGCCTCCCAACACCCAATTATGGTTTACCCTAATGGAAAATTGCAGCCACCCCCCCTCTTTTTGCACAAATTTTGCCCCTAGCCCCTGCTATCCCGAAACCCTAGCTACTAGATGATCTGAGCCGTCAGATCTTCCCTCCAACGGCCCAGATCTAGCCATCCTCCCCCTCCAGCCGCAGCACAGGTCAACCGGGCTCCGCGGGCCTGCTCCGCCGCCGCCGGGCCCGCCGAAGCCCATATGGCGCCCGAGCCAGCCGCCCTCCTCCCGTGAAGCCGCGCTGCTGCGCCGCTGGTCGCCGGCAGCCGGAGTCGTGCGCCGCCGCGCGCCCCAGGTCGCCGCCCTGCCCGCGCCCCTCTCCATCCCGCACTCTCCCTGACCTCCCTCTCCCCTCGCAGGACGACGCCGCTGCCCGCCATTGGAGGCTGCCCGAGGTCGGGCCAAGCCACCGGGATCTCCAACGTCGCCCCGCCTCCCTAGCCACTGGAAACGGCGGCCACGCCGCATCCGTGCCTGTCGCGGCCCTTGCCGGACCCCCGCCTGCACCGCCTCAGCCGCCCGCCGTCGCCGGCAACGAAGCAGCCGCCGTCGCCAGTTCGATCCGATCGGATCGACCGATCCGGTCAACCGCTGCCGGGTGGGCCGGCCTGCCCAGCCCAGCACCCCGCGGTCCGAGCGGCCTAGCCAGCGCAGCCGACCTACCTCTCCAGCGGCCAGATGGGCCGAGCCCATCAGGGGTGAGGCCCTGTTTTTTTTCTTTATGTTTTTTTTACTTTTGTCTATTTTTTCTGCTAAGTCTGGAAACTTGCTCCTCTTACGTTTTTGCAACGTTATTTCCCGTTGATCCGTAGCTCCGATGAACGTGCCCACAAAATGAAAGTTGCTTAGAATTGCGTGTCTTTTAATTCATCTTTTGTGAGCTTTTTGATTTGAGGTCACCTTGATTGTGTAATTGTGTGTTGAAGTGGGCATCAGGCCATTAAACTGCTACAAATTCCTGTTAAGTGCTGCTGTTTATATTTTGTTGCAACTTTGCATCATGATTGTGACTCATCCATGAGGCCTATTGCATTGATTCTTTATCCTATGTGTTAAGCATCATGTGTAATTATTTTCCATGCTTTAACTTGTCCTGTTTGGGTGCTTTAGCTATATTAAATCTTGCTCCAAAGTGGTGATCCTGATGTTAATGTGCTGCTGTTGCTGAAACTGTTATTTTGTTGCAACTTCGGTCGACGAGTGTGTCGCGACCGTTTATCGGAATTGAATGATTCCAATTACATAATGTTAAGCATCATGTCTAATTTTATTACATGTATTGCATTGTCATTATATGCTTGCTGGTCATATAGTTATTTAGCTCAAAAGTTGTTGTGCTGCTGTTGTTGACAACCACCTCTGATTTTCACTAAGTCTGTTACTTTGCGATGCCATGTTGTTTGCTTAATATCTTTTGGTCTGTGATGCCTTTTTGCATGATTATTTTTGCCATGCCTTCCCTGTCATGTCTACTTTAGTTCCATATCATTTGTGAGCATGTTTCCATTCATTGTCCTATTTATGCATTGCTCTAAAGTGTGCTTCGTGATGTTAGCAGTTTGTACCCGTAACTTGTTTTGCTTATATCTCTTTAACCGTAACTCCGTTTGGGGTGTTCTTTATATGTAACTTGATTAGTTTTTCGTGTAATTTGTGTTTATGCTATTTTTTGTTGCTGTTAACCAACCTAAAATGTGGTTTAGGACAGAACAGTATAAAATCCTTTAATTGTTGTGGGGCAAGTAGTTCTATGCATGTTTAGGGGTTGCCTCACTTAAAATGACTAGCCTAGTTAGTTTACTTTGTGCTTCACCTCTTGACATGTTTGTGTGCTTTGCCATGCTTGCTTGAGTTGTCATGTTAATAACCGTTGGTTGATCACCTGTAGCTAAACAACTTGAACCTCTCTAAATGTGCGGTATCGTCGTGTGTGACGAGTACTCTACTTAAATTGTTAGTAACCGTTCTCGACGATAGATCAGTATCGCGTTGCTGTGTCGTGTGATGTCTTCTTTATCCTATGCTGCCCCGTAGTAATAGAGTGCTTGCTCGTTGATCGCTTTCCAGTGTTTATCCTCTTGTGTGCTTCCGCGGATACCTCTCGGAGACGTTGCGAGCGTGCGATCGACCACCTTCGGAACCCGACTTATCAACAGGCAAGGACTATACATTACTTATGATCCATTCTATTTCAACCAGCGGTTTGCATGCTAGTCTAGGTTAGGTTCGATGTTTGATCCTACCACATGTTTACAGCCTCTTTCAAACCGATACAGCCATGTCCCTTCCCAGCAAACCTTGTACTGCTATGTTACTATTGCTCGTTGCTCAGCCCCTGCTTAGTATGCATGCTTAGGATGCTACGTTGTTACCCTGTTACTCCTTGGTTTGGGATATCACATTATTATATTGTTGTGGATGATATGATTATTATAATGTTGACTATATTCGACGAAGGATGGAAGGTCTAGGCTATCCCGCCCCGACGCTTTGTTCCATTCGAGTCACTTAGGATCCGAGTTCCGGGTATTGGTTTTAAGACTGAGCTTGCCTAACCGCGTGTGGGATTTTATGGGGTCCCCTTTTCTTACCTATCTAGCTTCAAACATTTCTAGTGGTGGCCCGAGCTGATTTACCATTTGAAACCCCGTGTGTGTGCTTGGTGGATCCCCTCGCAATTTTTAAACAACCCGGACCAGCGGAGACATGGTTTCCCTGTTGGTCCACCTTTGACCGGCGAGGGCCCGAGGCCTCACGTGAGGCGTCTCGGTAACCCAAACCCTGTTGAGACGGAAGAGTCCGATCCGATAGCGTGGCCAGCTTTTGGATTGGGTGTCGACTCCCCGGGGGCCACCCAGATTTGTTCGTTGTTAGTTAGAGGGACCTGTCGTTTCAGATCTCTTGGAACTAAATCATAAAATGGTTGCCTGTGATGGGTAGAAACTGAGAGAGATGGACGTGCGTGCGGAGCCTCGTAATGGGCAGTTGGTACACCCCTGCAGGGTTAAATCTTTTCGAGAAGCCATGTCCACGGTTATGGACGACTTGAGACCTACTCCTTGTTCATAGACAACAACAACTGAGATAATCTTAATATAACTTGATCAATGTGTGTGTGTGCCTTGACTGCTTCTTCTTCGTCGGGATGCGAAGAGGAGGACAAGGATAGGATAGGTGTTATGTTTGCGCAAGTAGTTGATAGCAAGACTTGTTGGAGGCGATTCCTCATCGAATGGTTGGCTTCTTATCTTACTCTCTAGATCGTTAGCCACTTCATAAATGCTAGTGCGGCAGCAACCTCACCACTTACCCCTTCCTTACCGTAAACTACTAGTTGTCCTAGAATGACGAGTGATGAAGTCCTTGCTGGGTCAGATGACCACTACAGTTGGATGCTGAGTACCTCTGTACTCATGATACTACCTCCAAACTCTTTTCAGGGTTCTTGATCGACAACAGGTACGGTGATCGACGTTTCACGTGGAGACTCGACGACGACTAGTTAGGCGGATCCCGGCGGAGGGCCTGGACCCGTGTGGTTATGGGAATCGATGTTTTTCTCTTTGCCAGTAGGCACTTGCTTGTAGTCTGTACTCAGACATGTATCTTCCGCTGTTGTATTGTATTTAAGGAAGTTGTATGCCGATTGTATGAGATGTTGTATCCGTGTAT
This sequence comes from Bromus sterilis, assembly GCA_950022295.1. Lineage (NCBI taxonomy): Eukaryota > Viridiplantae > Streptophyta > Magnoliopsida > Poales > Poaceae > Bromus > Bromus sterilis. The sequence continues at coordinate 261,058,269 of OX465596.1, read as the reverse complement.
CTGTAATGTTGTGATATCATGATGGAAATCCGGGGCATATGACTTTGTCATATGTTGCGGTGAGACCGATATGTGCTTCGTCCCCGGATCTGGGTGGAAACATCTAGATCTGGAACAGTACCGCATATCGGGCCTTACAGTTAGGGTGGCACCAATTAGATAAAATCTTGTCCAACATCATCTGAAATGGTTTATGCATATCCATCGTATGCCTCCTGAAGCGCTTGTGCATAGCGAGAGGTTAAGTCGTGCTGATAATATTAAGAGACTTCGGGGAAAACCAAACCTAACTTAAAAAAAGTCTCTGAACAGATATCTGAAGTACTGGATTATCATCAAAGATCTAGCTCTGAACTGGGATGCGTGGAATTTAGCTATCCACGTACCAAAACCATGACTTTCTTTCGATTTCTTTTAAAAAATGTATCTGGCCTATTCCAACTGGTTTGGGACAGATAGAATTTGTTGTTGTTGTACACATCAACTGGTTTGGGACAGATAGACTTTGATGTTGTTGTATACATCAACTATTGGAGATGCTTAAAAGAAGCAAAAGTGTGGTAGAGTTGGCATATCAGCGTCCTTAGTGACGGGGGATGTTGGGAGAGCAACTAGTTAGCGGGCACCATCCCGCGCGGTCCCGCGAAGGTCACTTTTGGCGCGCTTTGGATCCGCCACATGTTGCGCTTTGACTGCGTCCCGACGAAGCAAAAACTATGGCTGCGCCGCGGCGCCTTGGACTATGGCTGTGGGACATACTGTGGCTCGAGCTGTGACTGAAAACTATGGCTATGACTCGGACTGTAGCTGAAACCTGTGGCTATGGCAAGGGCTATGGCTGAAAAAAACAATGTGTCTAGCTGAAAAATTGTGGTTGTGGCTGAAAATTATGGGTGTGGCTGAAAACTATGGTTGTAGCTTAAAATGTTGCTGCACATCCGAAAGACACCACGTGTCAAACACGAAAAGGCTAAAGGGAAACCCTGAAATGCACCAGAACGTACATCTGCGAAGTGTAAGTATACCCTCTAACTAGTGATTGACGGATATTTGTCGTTGCTATTTACAAAGATAGCAACGGCTATCCCATCTAATGGATTGTCTCGCTGGGCAATCACAAAGTCAGAGTAACAGCAACAGGTAACAACACATGACAGTATCTATCAACCATTTCAGCGCTGTTAACTTTTTACATAGGTTGCGAGACATGATCAACAAGACAACAAGACAACATAAAAAACAGCACCACGAGCCAGAACACAAAATCACCACGTTGAACCAACCAAGTTTTTTACCTACAAGCAATCCCTGGAGACGTTTAATGTTTCATCTGAGAACAAACTATAGAGAGCCAGAAACAACGGTTTCATGGTGCTTATTGCAACTTTCTCGCCCCTGCCTTAGTCCGCAGTCCAGCTATGCTCTACAATCTCACGGACTTTGCGGTTGTACTCTCGCTTATTCTCGCTAAACATTCTGGCAGTTTCCGAATTTGCTGGAGAGTTGGGGTTCGGATCACACAGCAAGGACTGAAAAGGAAGTAGAGTGAGTTAGTGATCAGATAAAGTTGTATGATGCAGACACTACATGCAACCTACAGTTACTGGGGGAGGGCAGCACGTACATGTGAAGCCTCCCAGCGTCTATCATGAAATGGTTCTGCTTAATATTTTCGCATCAATGTGTACAAAATGTACCACGCTGGATGCAACCAAGCCCAAAATTCAAAAACATATATTTAAGAGAAAAGTATATTTTTCGTCCCTAAACTCTTTCGAAAATATAGAATTGGTCCCTCAACTTCTAAAAGTATAAAATTGGTCCCTCAACTTTTAAAATCGGTTACTTTTAGTCCCTCGTGCCGCTTCGGATGATTTTGCCGACGTGGATTGCTTAAATAAAAAGAGGAGCGAGGGAAGGTTGTGCGCTGCCTACGGCCCTCGCCGCCTACCATCGACAAAGTATGACATGCAGATGACGCAGCCAGCACGGACAAACGTGCAGTGCTGCTGCTCTTCTTGTGCATCAACGAGACAGCGGCATAAGTGGTGAAGGGAGCGCGCAACCTTCCCACGCTCCTCTTTTTTTATGGCAAACCACGTTGGTAGAAATCATCCGAAGCGGCACAAGGGACAAAAAGTAACCGATTTTAAAAGTTGAGCGACCAATTCTATACTTTTTAAAGTTGAGGGACCAATTATGTACTTTCGAAAGAGTTTAAGGACAAAAAATATACTTTTCCCTATATTTAACTGGAAACCGTAGACCAATGCAAAAAGACATTAGATCTACCAGTCAATACATAATCATAAATGGCATGCTTTCCAAATATTAAAAATGAAGGTGCCAATGAAGAGAATTAATTAAAAAGAAGACATGAGGGTCAAGTTGGTAGCCCACCATGCAGGGTGCTAACCTGACGCTAACATTGATACTAATCAGGGTTGGCTAGCACTCCACATGGTGGGCTAGCCAACTGAGCGCAGGAGGCTTCACTTTCCACAATATTGGGGAAAGTGACTGAACATGCCTACTAATTAGCACTATCCTCGTCAATGGGAATCACGCATGAAGTTTGACCAGTATGATCAAAATGGTACCTGAATAGAAGTCAATATGGCAGCAACATCATATATAGGGCTCCACTGGTTCTGTAGAATATCCAAGCAGATGCTCCCATCTGCATAAACTGCAGAGATGTAGCAAGATGTTAAACCACTTCTCCAGAATATTAATTGAGAATAATGATATTTACTCCATAAGACATGAAAGGTAATTCAGTCACATGGAATAAGAGAGACAGATAAGAGACAGTGAGAAAGAAGGTCTCATATGAAATCAGAGAGATGGATATACAAAGGCGAAATGAGAGAGATTACTATTTGGGTGAAACATCCTAGAGACAAAACGAACAGTTGGTGGCTTGTTCGGGTAATCTTCTGTAAACTGCAATGTAAGCTTGAACGTGCCTAGATATGTGAAACAGTGAACTGTTAGTAAAATTTCCAGTGCCATAATATTTATAATATAATAGCATTAATTCAACTGCAGCAACAAAAAGATTCAACATAACTACTTGAGACTTTTTGGTTGTCCTATATCATGAAGAATTGCTGTGTCAGTACTCAGCACAAATAGATTCATGATAACCATGGTAATAACATAGAAAGAAAATAGGCACTGAAATTTTTACATGTATTCATAATGTTTGCAATAGATGATTTAAGGCTGCTTAAAAACTACAAAACCAAAAGAAAGAAGTGCATATTTTACCAACCAGCAACCCAAAATAGCAAGCATCAAATCAGCAGTACAAGTTTATCAAACACAAATTAGCAGAACCAATTAATAGCAGTACCAAATCAGCATGCAAATTAGTAGCACTACCATATTATCAAGAACTAAACTAAAATTACCATGGAGCATCTTCAAATTCTAACATACATCAATCCCTTAGCAGTGCAATTTATTCATCAATCCATGCATTTAACAATTCATTCATCAATCCATGTATTACCAATGCCATACATCTATCTATTCATCTATTCAGAGAAGAGAGGATATGAGGCAGAGGAGAGATGAGGCTGAGAGAAGAGATGAGACAGAGGGACCACAGGAGGTCAGCGGCGACGGGGAGGACGGGGTGGCCTCGGGCGGCACCAGCCGGCAGCAGGGGCGGGGTGAGGCCAGAGTTGCCAGGCGAGGTCAGAGCTCGGGCGGGCCAGTGTTGCAGGGTGTCCGGCGAGGCGTGCTCCCACGCCGATGTTCACCATCTGGAACCAGCTCATACATGCTCTCTTCTTTTTACCTGCTCCCTCTATGCAATTGCTATAAAGCCCTCCCCCTTCTCCTCTGGAACTAACATGTGTTTCTGGGTTGCAAACCTTGATCCTCCAAGTTGAGTCGAATAAATCTGTAGAAATTCGTGTGATCGGTCTCTGAATTTCATGATTTTAGCTGTCAGACTAGCAAGTCCTGACAGTCCCACTTTATGATTCACAATAAAACTACCCCAACAACTAGTAAAACAGTAAATCGGCTAGAGGTCAGAGATCAAACCAACGAGCCTCACCTCCGTCCCATGGCGTATCATCCGGCCTGCGAAAACCACGCAACAGAGAAAGAATCCCCGTGAGCACCACAAAGAGTAATGTGGAAATAACTGAAACTGAGAAACTCGGCACGATCTAGAAGTCCCCTGACCAAACCCTATCACAGAGGCGGGGGAGGAGAAGCTGTCCCCCAAGATGAACCGGCCAGGTCCGGATCACAAACCCGAAGATGACGGCGTTCCAGAGCATGATGTTGTTGTCGAGCGGCGGGCCGCTGATCCCGGCGAGTGGGTCGTGCTGCAGCCGCTTGAAGTCCCGCATCAGGCGCTTTCTCGACGGCGTCCACATCTCCGCCGCCGGCGCTGCCTCCTCGAACCCAAACGAACCTAATCTCCCTGCCACTCGTCGGGCAGGTTTGGTCGCGTCCGGAACTGACGAAGCTTCCAGAGAGAGAATCTGAGCCACGACCACACGACAAACGAACGCAAGTTTGCTACAGTATTTATTTTCGCTCAACTAGCATTACATCGGAAGAAAAAAAAACTATCACACACTTAGAGCTCTTCCAATGCATTGTTTTTTAGCACAATATCATAGGAATAATAAAAACTTAAGATACAACTATCACAGTGCATTGTTTCTTAGAGGTTATACCTTATTTAATGATTTTGGCGTCATGCATACATATGATTGATTTAACAGTGCTCTTTGCATATGGCCACGTGAAAGGATTGTATCTTAGCTAAGATACAAACTCCCTCTTTTTCTTCATTAAATATTATGCCACATAAGCAAAATGCCTATAATTACGTGCTAAGATACTACCATTGAGAGTGCCCTTATCTAACTCACTCCGCTACTGATGAAGAAGCGAGAGATGATCTAATCTTCACATGAACAAAGTGGTGCATGAATTATAGGATAGTCTGAAGGCTTTTTGCCAGACTTCTACGACAATATCATGTCATAACCGGAGCGAATCATGGCATCACATGTGCCTGAGGACTTCTCCCGTGATGTTGACATCGCCCCACATGCAACGGTATATTCATAATGGACAATAATAATAAAAATACTCAAATATGAACCATGATTACAATCAATAAAAATAAAGGCATTACAGGTGAAATTATTTTCCCATTCGTTTAGTTGGAATGCTAGATGTATATATGCCAATAAAAATAAAAATGAAAGATTGCATTAAAACATAATTTTTTTAGGACACATTAAAACATAATTAAGTATGGTCTTCACATGTCACCACATAACATGATGAATAACCCTTTTCAATTGCCACAAATTCTCTACCCGTTTAATATTTGGCATCTGATCTTGACATAATGTTGTGTGCAAGGATGAAACATAAATTCACACAATTATATTTAGGAGATAGTATTCGAAATGTTTGCTGCATTTTTTAATAAATTATCACTTGATATTTTGGAATAATTGAAACAAGTAAAAAACATGAATTTTATATTGTCATCTTATTGTGTGCAAGAACTTCAGTTTAACGTCTCCGCTTATCTCTACTACTATTAAAAGAGCAAACATAATTTTCTCTACAGTCACACCACAAAGTGTACACGGAATACTCAGGATCCTCCGATCTGATTCAACTGACGAAATCTAAAAGCCAATATCGCTTCAATGGTCTGCCAACCCGATCAAAGGCTAGGATTAAATGTTTTGCCTCCGCTGTAGCACCCCCACCGCGCAGATTAATGTGCTTCTCTCCTCGCACTGCCGCACTCCTCCAATCCTCCGTAATTTCCTCCTTGAATCCAGCAGAATCACATCCCCTCTGAATTTCTTCGTATCCTAGGGTTAGGTCGCTGCCGCCACCTGACAGCTCCAAATCTCCTTGCCAGTTCCTCTCAACACCGTGCGCCACAATTTTCCTGCTCGTGGCCGAGGGATGCGGCGGAAGGGCAGGCGGCCGCACGGACGCAGACGATGGCGTGCGCGGCGAGGACGGACACATCCACCACAAGGGTATGCACACGAGTGCCGCTCCTTGCACAGCGCCACACGACCCGCGCTCATCTCAGCCCAGGCTGCCGAAGCTCGACCCACATCCTCCAGCCCCTGGGCTTGCAGCCGCCGACACGGGGAGAGGAGACCGCCACTGTAGCCGCAACATGCATTTGTTCCGCGGGCCCGGAACCCGCACTGTGCCTTCTTGTGTTTAGTGGCTCTGTTTTGTTTTATGTATCTGTATCCTGCACTATGCATATCACGTTTGTAATAGCAATTGTACTCTTTTGGGTGATACTAGGTTCCAGTAAGGAAGGACGAGTAGACGTTGGAGCTGCACCGTATACATTGGGAACCTTCCAGGGATATCACGGAGAGGGAGATGGGTGATCTCTTCAACAAGGTTGGCATTTTTTTATATAATCAATTCAGCTATCAATTAGAACTGGCTACAATATGGAAATAGAGAATGACCCAGATTGGTTTCATTTTACGTCCCCGTTCATCTTGAAAATATGAAAATAATGACATCCTAGACTGTAAAAAACTTAGGACCTCGGTTGTATTTACTGGATTTTTTTTGGAGCTTATACACTACCGCTTGTATGGAGTAACTACACCTTAATGTCTTGGAATATCCCCTATACGGTGGATGTTCGTGCAAAAGCTTAAACAACACCATCAGGTTCTTGAGTTCTTAGTCTATCATCTGCATTGCACCGTGGTGGATCGAGGTTCTAAATAACAGACATGTGGGGTTTTCAAGATTTGGGCAATGGTGTGGACTGCAACACGTTTGACATTGATGGCATTGTCCAGTAGAAACAAGGATGAGATGTTCATGTAAGATTGTTTGTACTAACCCAAGGAGGCTGTCACACACATGAGTACATGACCATTCCTAATATTGATTCTTTTTAATTGGAACATAGATTTTCCAAACAGTCGATTCAAATTCCGTAAAAGGTTTTTCCTAAAGATCTAAGAGAAGGAACCAGTAAGGTAACTGAAATACAATTTTCAAAAACGTGATTATGCTCAGAACTTCATTTTTTTAATCTGATCGAATTTTTCTTTGTAAATTCACACAGTTTAACATGACGCAGAGGATTCAAGTAGTAAAAGAAATGATGCAGTGGATTCAAGGTCCCGAAATATTTGTGAGTCTCTTGGTTCTTCTATCTATGCTCCCTATCTAAGCTTGCATCTTTGCCAATTCAGATCAAATAAAATTTAAAAAATGTACATAGATTTAGTTTAACCACAGGACAGTTTTATTTTCTACTGGACAAATCATTTTCTAAACTTGACACAATATTTATCTTTAACACTGCATATGTTTTCCTATTGCAGGTGACACCTGTTGTGAGCATACTGCAATTACAAAACCTTGATATTTACATTCATATTGTGCATGGTTGCGGATACTGACTCTAATGAGAACGCGTAGAAGATGAATTGTACATGGTAAAGTTTTTATTTGCATGTGCAAAGTGAGACAATATCTTAGGGATGGTACCATAACAATCAGGTAATTCCTTGACCATCTCATTTCAGGGATATTTAGCTTCCTTTTATCATGGTTCGAACTTGGAAATATGGTTCCCACCCTTCCCATCTCACTCACACGGTAAACATGTTCGTCAGTGCTGGCTTATGAATTTATTCTGTATCATATCCGAAGAACATCAAAATAGCAGAACAACCGTGAAGGACATAAATTCAGAATTTGGCTCCCCAAGTCAAGCGTTCAAAATTTAGATTTTTGATTCAATTTAAATCGACAAAAAAGTGTAAGGGGTTTGTTAAGAAATCTGAATTCTGAAGTCGATATCATTGAATTTTAGCCAGGGTTTGGCTGTGTGCATTTTCTCACATAATTGCTTCAGATTTGTTAATTCACAGCATGCTGATTTGTTGGGTATTAGTAATTTTACGTGAGTACATGAATTCTACACATTGCTAAGTGGATGGATCAGGTCCTCTCCCGTTTTAAGCTTTCTGACTACCTAAAAGTTGTGTTTCAAGATTATGTTAATGACATCTGACTTATTAATATTGAAGGAGCACAATTGTGTTGGAAGAGGCATACATGAAAAGCCTCCAGACTATATCAAGTAATCTGGTGTAACCCTGAAGCATAGTTATGATTATGCGGGCATGTTGCATGCACACAATCACTAACTTGATTTACTGTGTGTAACAACCCAGTTTTTGAAAAATTAAAATTTTTGTTTTCGGTGTGAATTGTTTGTTTGTCTGATTTGTTTGTAGTGTTTGCATCCCCGATTTATCGATCGGCGATTATTTTCCCCCCTCTTATCTCGTATCGGACGGAGACCGACCCTTGCCACCCTGACACTCGACCTTTGCGACACCGGGTTTCACCCGATCACCGTCGCGAAAACCGCACGAGACCAGCCGCAGCCAACGGAATTATTAAACGGGATATTTTTATAGCGCGCCGGAAAGTGTTCTCGGAACGGTTCCAGCGCGAGATGAATGCCTCCGGCTCGACGCGCTGATCGCGCAGTTCGAAGTTTTACCCGAATCGGAGGTCCTGCGGACCCCCGGCGGTCAGAAACGTGAGCACCGCGCGCGCGAGAGAAAAACCGGAGATGTTTTTGCAAACTGCCAGCCACCGGGGCTATATAAAGACCACCACACTCCCACCCATTTCTAGGGTTTCCCTAGCCACAATTTGCAGCCACACGCCCAGTTTTGCCCCCAATTTTCGTCCTTTTGCTAGCCCATCAGATCGGGACCGTCAGAACGCCCGATCTGACGGCCAGGGAGATGCCACGCCACCCCATCTCCTCCCACCTCCAGCCTTCTCTCTCCTCCCTCCATCTCCACGTCGCCGCCGCCTCCCGAACTCCGGCCAGCCGGCGCCGCCACCCCTCACCTCCACTCCTCCCTCCCCTTTCCCTCTTCTCCTCCTTCCTCTCACCCTCCTCTCTCTCTCTGCAGGGGACCGCCGAGCCGCCATGGGAGGCAGCAGCCGGCCCGAGCTCCTCCCGCCGCCTGGGGCCACCGGATTCGGCCCCAACCGCCGCCTCCTCGAACCCAAGCGAACCTAATCTCCCTGCCACTCGTCGGGCAGGTTTGGTCGCGTCCGGAACTGACGAAGCTTCCAGAGAGAGAATCTGAGCCACGACCACACGACAAACGAACGCAAGTTTGCTACAGTATTTATTTTCGCGCAACTAGCAAACATGCCCGTGCGTTACATCGGAAGAAAAAAAACTATCACACACTTAGAGCTCTTCCAATGCATTGTTTTTTAGCACAATATCATAGGAACAATAAAAACTTAAGATACAACTATCACAGTGCATTGTTTCTTAGAGGTTATATCTTATTTAATGATTTTGGCGTCATGCATACATGTGATTGATTTAACAATGCTCTTTGCATATGGCCACGTGAAAGGATTGTATCTTAGCTAAGATGCAAACTCCCTCTTTTTCTTCATTAAGTATTATGCCACATAAGCAAAATGCCTATGATTACGTGCTAAGATACTACCATTGAGAATACCCTTATCTAACTCACTCCGCTACTGATGAAGAAGCGAGAGATGATCTAATCTTCACATGAACAAAGTGGTGCATGAATTATAGGATAGTCTGAGGGCTTTTTGCCAGACTTCTACGACAATATCATGTCATAACCGGAGCGAATCATGGCATCACTTGTGCCTGAGGACTTCTCCCATGATGTTGACATCGCCCCACATGCAACGGTATATTCATAATGGACAATAATAATAAAAATACTCAAATATGAACCATGATTACAATCAATAAAAATAAAGGCATTACATGTGAAATTATTTTCCCATTCGTTTAGTTGGAATGCTAGATGTATATATGCCAATAAAAATAAAAATGAAAGATTGCATTAAAACATAATTTTTTTGAGGACACATTAAAACATAATTAAGTATGGTCTTCACATGTCACCACATAACATGATGAATAACCCTTTTCAATTGCCACAAATTCTCTACCCGTTTAATATTTGGCATCTGATCTTGACATAATGTTGTGTGCAAGGATGAAACATAAATTCACACAATTATATTCAGGAGATAGTATTCGAAATGTTTGCTGCATTATTTAATAAATTATCACTTGATATTTTGGAATAATTGAAACAAGTAAAAAGCATGAATTTTATATTGTCATCTTATTGTGTGCAAGAACTTCAGTTTAACGTCTCCGCTTATCTCTACTACTATTAAAAGAGCAAAGATAATTTTCTCTACAGTCACACCATAAAGTGTACACGGAATACTCAGGATCCTCCGATCTGATTCAACTGACGAAATCTAAAAGCCAATATCGCTTCAATGGTCTGCCAACCCGATCAAAGGCTAGGATTAAATGTTTTGCCTCCGCTGTAGCACCCCCATCTCGCAGATTAATGTGCTTCTCTCCTCGCACGGCCGCACTCCTCCAATCCTTCGAAATTTCCTCCTTGAATCCAGCAGAATCACATCCCCTCTGAATTTCTTCGTATCCTAGGGTTAGGTCGCTGCCGCCAGCTGACAGCTCCAAATCTCCTTGCCAGTTCCTCTCAACGGCGTGCGCCACAATTTTCCTGCTCGTGGCCGAGGGATGCGGCGGATGGGCAGGCGGCCGCACGGACGCATACGATGGCGTGCGCGGCGAGGACGGATACATCCACCACAAGGGCATGCACACGAGTGCCGCTCTTTGCACAGCGCCACACGACCCGCGCGCATCTCAGCCCAGGCTGCCGAAGCTCGACCCACATCCTCCAGCCCCTGGGCTTGCAGCCGCCGACACGGGGAGAGGAGACCGCCGCTGTAGCCGCAACATGCATTTGTCCCGCCGGCCCGGAACCCCCACTGTGCCTTCTTGTGTTTAGTGGCTCTGATTTTTTTATGTATCTGTATCCTGCACTTATGCATATCACGTTTGTAATAGCAATTGTACTCTTTTGGATGATACTAGGTTACAGTAAGGAAGGACGAGTAGACGTTGGAGCTGCACCATATACATTGGGAACCTTCCAGGGATATCACGGAGAGGGAGATGGGTGATCTCTTCAACAAGGTTGGCATTTTTTATATAATCAATTCAGCTATCAATTAGAACTGGCTACAATATGGAAATATAGAATGACCCAGATTGGTTTCATTTTACGCCCCCGTTCATCTTGAAAATATGGAAATAATGACATCCTAGACTGTAAAAAACTTAGGACCTCGGTTGTATTTACTGAATTATTTTTGGAGCTTATACACTACCGCTTGTATGGAGTAACTACACCTTAATGTCTTGGAATATCCCCTGTACGGTGGATGTTCGTGCAAAAGCTTAAACAACACCATCAGGTTCTTGAGTTCTTAGTCTATCATCTGCATTGCACCGTGGTGGATCGAGGTTCTAAATAACAGACATGTGGCGTTTTCAAGATTTGGGCAATGGTGTGGACTGCAACACGTTTGACATTGATGGCATTGTCCAGTAGAAACAAGGATGAGATGTTCATGTAAGATTGTTTGTACTAACCCAAGGAGGTTGTCACACACATGAGTACATGACCATTCGTAATATTCATTCTCTTTACTTGGAACATAGATTTTCCAAACAGTCAATTCAAATTCCGTAAAAGGTTTTTCCTAAAGATCTAAGAGAAGGAACCAGTAAGGTAACTGAAATACAATTTTCAAAAACGTGATTATGCTTAGAACTTCATTTTTTAATCTGATCGAATTTTTCTTTGTAAATTCACACAGTTTAACATGACGCAGAGGATTCAAGTAGTAAAAGAAATGATGAAGTGGATTCAAGGTCCCGAAATATTTGTGAGTCTCTTGGTTCTTCTATCTATGCTCCCTATCTAAGCTTGCATCTTTGCCAATTCAGATCAAATAAAATTTTAAAAATGTACATAGATTTAGTTTAACTACAGGACAGTTTTATTTTCTACTGGACAAATCATGTTCTAAACTTGACACAATATTTAGCTTTAACACTGCATATGTTCTCCTATTGCAGGTGACACCTGTTGTGAGCATACTGCAATTACAAAACCTTGATATTTACATTCATATTGTGCATGGTTGCGGATACTGACTCTAATGAGAACCCGTAGAAGATGAATTGTACATGGTAAAGTTTTTATTTGCATGTGCAAAGTGAGACAATATCTTAGGGATGGTACCATAACAATCAGGTAATTCCTTGACCATCTCATTTCAGGGATATTTAGCTTCCTTTTATCATGGTTCGAACTTGGAAATATGGTTCCCACCCTTCCCATCTCACTCACACGGTAAACATGTTTGTTAGTGCTGGCTTATGAATTTAATCTTTATCATATCCGAAGAACATCAAAATAGCAGAACAACCGTGAAGGTCATAAATTCAGAATTTGGCTCCCCAAGTCAAGCGTTCAAAATTTAGATTTGTGATTCAATTTAAATCGACAAAAAGTGTAAGGGATTTGTTAAGAAATCTGAATTCTGAAGTCGATATCATTGAATTTTAGCCAGGGTTTGGCTGTGTGCATTTTCTCACATAATTGCTTAAGATTTGTTAATTCACAGCATGCTGATTTGTTGGGTATTAGTAATTTTACGTGAGTACATGAATTCTACACATTGCTAAGTGGATGGATCAGGTCCTCTCCCGTTTTAAGCTTTCTGACTACCTAAAAGTTGTGTTTCTAGATTATGTTAATGACATCTGACTTATTAATATTGAAGGAGCACAATTGTGTTGGAAGAGGCATACATGAAAAGCCTCCAGACTATATCAAGTAATCTGGTGTAACCCTGAAGCATAGTTATGATTATGCGGGCATGTTGCATGCACACAATAACTAACTTGATTTACTGTGTGTAACAGCCCAGTTTTTGAAAAATTAAAAATTTTGTTTTCGGTGTGAATTGTTTGTTTGTCTGATTTGTTTGTAGTGTTTGCATCCCCGGTTTAGCGATCGGCGATTATTTTCCCCCTCTTATCTCGTATCGGACGGAGACCGACCCGTGCCACCCTGACACTCGACCTTTGCGACACCGGGTTTCACGCGATCACCGTCGCGAAAACCGCACGAGACCAGCCGCAGCCAAAGGAACGAAAACCCCGTTTAATAATTAAACGGGATATTTTTATAGCGCGCCGGAAAGTGTTCTCGGAACGGTTCCAGCGCGAGGTGAATGCCTCCGGCTCAACGCGCTGATCGCGCAGTTCGAAGTTTTACCCGAATCGGAGGTCCTGCAGACCCCCGGCGGTCAGAAATGTGAGCACCTCGCGCGCGAGAGAAAAACCGGAGATGTTTTTGCAAACTGCCAGCCACCGGGGCTATATAAAGACCACCACACTCCCACCCATTTCTAGGGTTTCCCTAGCCACAATTTGCAGCCACACCCCCAGTTTTGACCCCAATTTTCGTCCTTTTGCTAGCCCATCAGATCTGGACCGTCAGATCGCCCGATCTGACGGCCAGGGAGATGCCACGTCACCCCATCTCCTCCCACCTCCAGCCTTCTCTCTCCTCCCTCCATCTCCACGTCGCCGACGCCTCCCGAACTCCGGCCAGCCGGCGCCGCCACCCCTCACCTCCTCTCCTCCCTCCCCTTTCCCTCTTCTCCTCCTTCCTCTCACCCTCCTCTCTCTCTGCAGGGGACCGCCGAGCCGCCATGGGAGGCAGCAGCCGGCCCGAGCTCCTACCGCCGCCCGGGGCCACCGGATTCGGCCCCCAACCGTCGCCTGCCGCGCCCCCCTAGAGCGCCGCCTACCCGCCGCCCTCGCCTCCGGTGGCCGGCGCGCCACCGGTCCACCGCCGCGTGGTGTCCTGCTCGGGAGGAGCCCGGCGGCAGGCACCGGCTGCCTCTCCAGCGAGGTGGGCCGGCACCCCCAAGGCGGCCAGCAGGAGCCCGAGCCCAACCGGCCTCCAGCCAGCCCAAGGCCTCCAGCTGTCACCTCCTCTGGCCTGTTGGGCCGAGCCCATCAGGGGTGAGCTCGTTTTTTTCTTTTTCTTTATTTTTTTTCCACTGCTCAATTTTTTTTTCTAAGTGTTGAGATAGATTACTGCTGATCCCGTTTTGTACTGCTTTTTCCCGTTGATCCGTAGCTCCGATGAACGTGCCCCCAAAACGAAAGTTGCTCAGAATTGCGTGTTCTTTAATTCATCTTTTGTGAGCATTTGCATTTGAGCTCGTCTTGATTGTGTAATTGTGTGCTGAACAGGGCATCAGGCCGTTAAACTGCTACTTTTTCCTGTTATGTGCTGCTGTTATTATTTTGTTACAACTTTGCATGATGATTGTGACTCATCCATGAGGCCTATTGCATTGATTCTTTATCCTATGTGTTAAGAATCATGTGTACTTCATTTCCATGCTTTAACTTGTCATGTTTGGGTGCTTTTGTTATATTAAATCTTGCTCCAAAGTGGTGATCCTGATGTTAATGTGCTGCTGTTGCTGAAACTGTTATTTTGTTGCAACTTCGATCGACGAGTGTGTCGCGACCGTTTATCGGAATTGAGTGATTCCAATTGCATTTTGTTAAGAATCATGTCTACTTTCATTACATGTATTGAATTGCCATGATATGCTTGCTGGTCATATAGATATTCTGCTCCAAAGTGGCTATGCTGCTGTTTTTTGACAGCCACCTCTGTTTTTCTCTAAGTCTGATACTTTGCAATGCCATGTTGTTTGCTTAATATCTTTTGATCTATGATGCCTTTTTGCATGATTCTTTTTGCCATGCCTTCATGTCATGTCTACTTTAATTGCAAGTTATTTGTGAGCATGTTTGCATTGATTAACCTGTTTATGCATGCTCTAAAGTGTGCTTCGTGATGTTGGCAGTTTATGCCCGTAGCTTGTTTTGCTTATATCTTTTTAACTGTAACTCCGTTTGGAGTGTGCCTTATATGTAACTTGATTAGTTTCTCGTGTACCTTGTGTTTATGCTATTGTTTTCTGCTGTTAACAAACCTAAAATATGGTTTAGGACAGAACAGTACCAAATGTTTTAATCATCGTGCGACACTTAGTGTTATGCCATGTTTAGGTTGTGCCTCACTTAAATTGACTAGCATAGATAGTTTACTTTGTGCTTCACCTCTTGCCATGTTTGTGTGCTATGCCATGTTTTCTTGAGTTGCCATGTTAATAACCGTTGGTTGATCACCTGTAGCTAAGCAACTTGAACCACCGTAAACGTGCGGTATTCGTCGTGTGTGACCGATACCGCACTTAAACTGTTAGTAACCGTTCTCGACGATAGATCCGTATCGAGTTGCCGTGTCGTGTGATTTCTTCTTGATCTTGTGTTGCCCGTAGTAATAGATGCTTGCTCATTGATTTCTTTCCAGTGTTTACTTCTTGTGTGCTTCTGCGGGTACCTCTCGGAGACGATGCGAGCTTGCGATCGACTACACCTTCGGAACCCGACTTATCAACAGGCAAGGACTATACATTACTTATGATCCATTCTATTTCAACCAGCGGTTTGCATGCTAGTCTAGGATAGGTTCGATGTTTGATCCTACCACATGTTTACAGCCTCCTTCAAACCGATACAGCCATGTCCCCTCCCAGCAAACCTTGTGCTGCTATGTTACTTTTGCTCGTTGCTCAGCCCCTGCTTAGTATGCATGCTTAGGATGCTACGATGTTACCCTGTTACTCCTGGGTTTGGGATATCACATTATTATATTGTTGTTGATGATATGATTATTATAATGTTGACTATATTCGACGAAGGATGGAAGGTCTAGGCTATCCCGCCCCGACGCTTTGTTCCATTCTAGTCACCTAGGATCCGAGTTCCGGGTATTGGTTTTAAGACTGAGCGTGCCTAACCGCGTGTGGGATTTTATGGGGTCCCCTCTTCTTACCTATCTAGCTTCAAACATTTCTAGTGGTGGACCAAGCTGATTTTACCTTTTGAAACCGTGTGTGTGCTGGTCGTACGCCAGTAGTTTTCAAACAACTCGAGCCAGCGGAGACATAGTTCCTTTGTTGGTCCACACCTGGAAGCTAGGGGGCTGCCCACATCTGTTTGGGGAGCTAACCCGACCTCGTCCAGACGGTAGAGGCCGATTCGAGAGCGCGGCCGGCTTTTGAGTTGGATGTCGACTCACCGGGGGCCACCCGGATTTGTTCGTTGTTAGTTAGAGGGACCTGTCTTTTCGGATCTCTTGGAACTAAATCATAAAATGGTTGCCTGTGATGGGTAGCAACTGAGAGTGATGGACGTGCGTGCGGAGCCTCGTAATGGGCAGTTGGTACACCCCTGCAGGGTTAAATCTTTTCGAAAATCCGTGTCCACGGTTATGGACGACTTGAGACCTACTCCTTGTTCATAGACAACAACAACTGAGATAATTTAATACAACTTGATCAACGTGTGTGTGTGCCTTGAGTGCTTCTTCTTCGTCGGGATGCGAAGAGGAGGACAAGGATATGATAGGTGTTATGATTGCGCAAATAGTTGATAGCAAGACTTGTTGGAGGCGATTCCTCATCGAATGCTTGGCTTATTATCTTACTCTCTAGATCGTTAGCCACTTCATAAATGCTAGTGCAGAAGCAACCTCACCACTTACCCCATCCTTACCGTAAACTACTAGTTGTCCTAGAATGACGAGTGATGAAGTCCTTGCTGGGTCAGATGACCACTACAGTTGGATGCAGAGTACCTCTGTACTCATGATACTATCCCCAAAGTCTTTTCAGGGTTCTTGATCAACAACAGGTATGGTGATCGATGTTTCACGTGGAGACTCGACGACGACTAGTTAGGCGGATCTCGGTGGAGGGCCTGGACCCGCGTGGTTATGGGATCGATGTTTTTCTCTTTGCCACTAGGCATTTGCTTGTAGTCTGTACTCAGACATGTATCTTGCGCTTTTGTATTGTATTAAGGAAATTGTATGCCACTTGTATGAGATGTTGTATCCTGGTATCTGTAATGTTGTGATATCATGTTGGAAATCCGGGGCATATGGCTTTGTCATATGTCGCGGTGGGACCGATATGTGCTTCGTCCCCGGATCTGGGTGGAAACACCTAGATCTGGAATAGTACCGCATATCGGGCCTTACAACTTGGTATCAGAGCCTTACCGACCGTAGGGTCCCTTCTCTGGCCGAAGTCGAGTCTAGAGAAAAACTATTTTGTAGTTACTAAGTTAGTTATCGGAGAGTAGGAATCTTTTTACTCCTTACCCTTGCTCTGGTCAGGACAAGTGCCGTAAGTGTTTTAATTCTCGCCTTGTCCCCTTTCAAACTCTAGGATCTCGAGTGTGTGGAGTTTCGGAACCGTTACAATGCTTTGCATGGGAAGTATTGTCTCGATTCCGACCTCTGGTTGGGAATTCCTGTAGTACCTTTAGCTTTCTTCGATTCTGGATATCATCTTGGTCGTCCATTGCTCTCCATCCTTTTTGCTCGGTGTTTTTACGACTTGCGTCGAAAATCGCTATCCCTTGATCTGGTTTTCGCGATCGTTCTTCCTCTTGACACCGACGATTTCTTCTTTTCGACGATGTCGTCGCTCTGCGGAAGTTTATCTCGACGGAAGCTCGACGTCGACATGGAGCAGAGTCCCTTGTTGGTGGTGTTGAAGATCGTCGACTCTCTTATTTCCCCCTTCCCCTCTCCCCCGGATCGTCCTGGATCTCGGGACGAGATCCCTTGTTGGTGGTGTTGTATTGTAACAGCCCAGTTTTTGAAAAATTAAAAAATTTGTTTTCGGTGTGAATTATTTGTTTGTCTGATTTGTTTGCAGTGTTTGCATCCCCGATTAATCGATCGGCGATTATTTTCCCCCCTCTTATCTCGTATCGGACGGAGACCGACCCTTTCCACCCTGACACTCGACCTTTGCGACACCGGGTTTCACCCGATCACCGTCGCGAAAACCGCACGAGACCAGCCGCAGCCAACGGAACGAAAACCCCGTTTAATAATTAAACGGGATATTTTTATAGCGCGTCGGAAAGTGTTCTCGGAATGGTTCCAGCGTGAGGTGAATGCCTCCGGCTCGACGCGCTGATCGCGCAGTTCGAAGTTTTACCCGAATCGGAGGTCCTGCGGACCCCTGGCGGTCAGAAACGTGAGCACCGCGCGCGAGAGAGAAAAACCGGAGATGTTTTTGCAAACTGCCAGCCACCGGGGCTATATAAAGACCACCACACTCCCACCCATTTCTAGGGTTTCCCTAGCCACAATTTGCAGCCACACCCCCAGTTTTGCCCCCAATTTTTGTCCTTTTGCTAGCCCATCAGATCTGGACCGTCAGATCGCCCGATCTGACGGCCAGGGAGATGCCACGTCACCCCATCTCCTCCCACCTCCAGCCTTCTCTCTCCTCCCTCCATCTCCACGTCGCCGCCGCCGCCACCCCTCACCTCCTCTCCTCCCTCCCCTTTCCCTCTTCTCCTCCTTCCTCTCGCCCTCCTCTCTCTCTCTGCAGGGGACCGCCGAGCCGCCATGGGAGGCAGCAGCCGGCCCGAGCTCCTCCCGCCGCCCGGGGCCACCAGATCCGGCCCCCAACTGCCGCCTGCCGCGCCCCCCTAGAGCGCCGCCTGCCCGCCGCCGTCGCCGTCGGTGGCCGGCGCGCCACCGGTCTGCCGCCGCCTGGTGTCCTGCTCGGGAGGAGCCCGACGGGAGGCACCGTCTGCCTCTCCAGCGAGGTGGGCCGGCACCCCCAAGGCGGCCCAGCAGGAGCCCGAGGCCCAGCCGGCCTCCAGCCAGCCCAAGGCCTCCAGCTGCCACCTCCTCTGGCCTGTTGGGCCGAGCCCATCAGGGGTGAGCTCGTTTTTTTCTTTTTCTTTATTTTTTTCCACTGCTCAATTATTTTTTCTAAGTGTTGAGATAGATTGCTGCTGATCCCGTTTTGTACTGCTTTTTCCCGTTGATCCGTAGCTCCGATGAACGTGCGCCCAAAACGAAAGTTGCTCAGAATTGCGTGTACTTTGATTCATCTTTTGTGAGAATTTGCATTTGAGCTCGTCTTGATTGTGTAATTGTGTGCTGAACAGGGCATCAGGCTGTTAAACTGCTACTTTTTCCTGTTATGTGCTGCTGTTATTATTTTGTTACAACTTTGCATGATGATTGTGACTCATCCATGAGGCCTATTGCATTGATTCTTTCTCCTATGTGTTAAGCATCATGTGTACTTCATTTCCATGCTTTAACTTGTCATGTTTGGGTGCTTTAGCTATATTAAATCTTGCTCCAAAGTGGTGATCCTGATGTTAATGTGCTGCTGTTGCTGAAACTGTTATTTTGTTGCAACTTCGGTTGACGAGTGTGTCGCGACCGTTTATCGGAATTGAGTGATTCCAATTGCATATTGTTAAGCATCATGTCTAATTTCATTACATGTATTGCATTGCCATGATATGCTTTCTGGTCATATAGATATGCTGCTCCAAAGTGGCTATGCTGCTGTTTTTGACTGCCACCTCTGTTTTTCTCTAAGTCTGATACTTTGCAATGCTATGTTGTTTGCTTAATATCTTTTGATCTATGATGCCTTTTTGCATGATTCTTTTTGCCATGCCTTCCCTGTCATGTCTACTTTAATTGCAAGTCATTTGTGAGCATGTTTTCATTGATTAACCTGTTTATGCATTGCTCTAAAGTGTGCTTCGTGATGTTGGCAGTTTCTGCCCGTAGCTTGTTTTGCTTATATCTTTTTAACCGTAACTCCGTTTGGAGTGTGCCTTATATGTAACTTGATTAATTTTTCGTGTACCTTGTGTTTATGCTATTGTTTGCTGCGTTTAACCAACCTAAAATACGGTTTAGGACAGAACAGTACCAAATGTTTTAATCATCGTGCGACACTTACTGTTATGCCATGTTTAGGTTGTGCCTCACTTAAATTGACTAGCATAGATAGTTTACTTTGTTCTTAACCTCTTGCCATGTTTGTGTGCTATGCCATGCTTGCTTGAGTTGCCATGTTAATAACCGTTGGTTGATCACCTGTAGCTAAACAACTTGAACCACCGTAAACGTGCGGTATTCGTCGTGTGTGACCGATACCCCACTTAAACTGTTAGTAACCGTTCTCGACGATAGATCCGTATCGAGTTGCCGTGTCATGTGATGTCTTCTTGATCTTGTGTTTCCCGTAGTAATAGATGCTTGCTCGTTGATTGCTTTCCAGTGTTTACTTCTTGTGTGCTTCCGCGGGTACCTCTCGGAGACGATGCGAGCTTGCGATCGACTATACCTTCGGAACCCGACTTATCAACAGGCAAGGACTATACATTACTTATGATCCATTCTATTTCAACCAGCGGTTTGCATGCTAGTCTAGGATAGGTTCGATGTTTGATCCTACCACATGTTTACAGCCTCCTTCAAACTGATACAGCCATGTCCCCTCCTAGCAAACCTTGTACTGCTATGTTACTTTTGCTCGTTGCTCAGCCCCTGCTTAGTATGCATGCTTAGGATGCTACGATGTTACCCTGTTACTCCTGGGTTTGGGATATCACATTATTATATTGTTGTTGATGATATGATTATTATAATGTTGACTATATTCGACGAAGGATGGAAGGTCTAGGCTATCCTGCCCCGACGCTTTGTTCCATTCGAGTCACCTAGGATCCGAGTTCCGGGTATTGGTTTTAAGACTGAGCGTGCCTAACCGCGTGTGGGATTTTATGGGGTCCCCTCTTCTTACCTATCTAGCTTCAAACATTTCTAGTGGTGGCCCAAGCTGATTTTACCTTTTGAAACCGTGTGTGTGCTGGTCGTACGCTAGTAGTTTTCAAACAACTCGGGCCAGCGGAGACATAGTTCCTTTGTTAGTCCACACCTGGAAGCTAGGGGGCTGCCCACATCTGTTTGGGGAGCTAACCCGACCTCGTCCAGACGGTAGAGGCCGATTCGAGAGCGCGGCCGGCTTTTGAGTTGGATGTCGACTCACCGGGGCCCACCCGAATTTGTTCGTTGTTAGGTCGAGGGACCTGTCGTTTCGGATCTCTTGGAACTAAATCATAAAATGGTTGCCTATGATTGGTAGCAACTGAGAGTGATGGACATGCGTGCGGAGCCTCGTAATGGGCAGTTGGTACACCCCTGCAGGGTTAAATCTTTTCGAAAAGCCGTGACCACGGTTATGGACGACTTGAGACCTACTCCTTGTTCATAGACAACAACAACTGAGGTAATTTTAATACAACTTGATCAACGTGTGTGTGTGCCTTGACTGCTTCTTCTTCGTCGGGATGCGAAGAGGAGGACAAGGATAGGATAGGTGTTATGATTGCGCAAATAGTTGATAGCAAGACTTGTTGGAGGCGATTCCTCATCGAATGCTTGGCTTCTTATCTTACTCTCTAGATCGTTAGCCACTTCATAAATGCTAGTGCGGAAGCAACCTCACCACTTACCCCATCCTTACCGTAAACTACTAGTTGTCCTAGAATGACGAGTGATGAAGTCCATGCTGGGTCAGATGACCACTACAGTTGGATGCAGAGTACCTCTGTACTCATGATACTACCCCCAAACTCTTTTCAGGGTTCTTGATCGACAACAAGTATGGTGATTGACGTTTCACGTGGAGACTCGACGACGACTAGTTAGGCGGATCCCGGCGGAGGGCCTGGACCCGCGTGGTTATGGGATCGATGTTTTTCTCTTTGCCACTAGGCATTTGCTTGTAGTCTGTACCCAGACATGTATCTTCCGCTGTTGTATTGTATTAAGGCAGTTGTATGCCGCTTGTATGAGATGTTGTGATATCATGTTGGAAATCTGGGGCATATGGCTTTGTCATATGTCGCGGTGGGACCGATATGTGCTTCGTCCCCGGATTTGGGTGGAAACACCTAGATCTGGAACAGTACCGCATATCGGGCCTTACACTGTGCATATATGTCGCTTTTTGGCTTATATTTTTGCTGCGAAATTTCAGTTCACCTATTTTCTTCAGGAAAGTTAGTTCAGCTGCTTTATATAACTCTGCTCTCCCACTTATATTAACATCAATTTGTATTTGAATGTTGGATTTCTTATGCAGATCCAAACTCTTGTAAAATCAACAAGACTGATAATAAGTTTCAGAGACTTAGAATATCAATGGCACAACTTTGTCTCAAAGACTAAGCATATACACACTTTATCCGTTTAACTAACTATATCCTTGGACCTTTTTCTCTCAGATTTAGTCTTCTGTTGCTTACATCATGATATAAAGACCAATTGTATGATTACATCAACATGGTATGGGCACGACAACCATTTACATCTCCATGGCGTGGACACGACACAAGGCTGTTTTCCTAATCATAACTTCACTTGTTCTTCTACAACTACAACCTATCATATTGAAAGGATCTAACAATATATTATTATTTCTACGCAACACCTTGGCCATAGTATGTGATGTCTCACAATTGAAAATACAACTTGATCGATATCGCAACATTGAATATACATTCAATATATTTTTTAGAACATTTTATTATAATGGTGTGAATATCATTGGTTAATCGTAGACGTGTGTTGCACGTGAAAACTTACTAGTATAGTAAAGGCATGATATCCAAGGCCTTTGCTAGGAAGACTACCACAGTAATCACATCAATCAACTTACAAGTGACACACATAGTAACCAAGATTAACATTCAAAGGATTGATGTGCTTGAACTCAATTTAAACTGCATCTACTTTTACACTACATGGAGACCCCATATAAAAATTAGGGTCAATTGTATTGAACTGGTCCAAATTCATGTTCCGATGTGATCCTCTCGGTGAGCGTCAATCAAGCCTATAGCCGGCCAACTATTACCAATTTACTTGGGCCTCTCTTTTTAAACATGTGCCTCTTTGATTTTGGTAGAATGATATGCCCGGGGGGGCTAAGTCCCTTTCATGTGTGCCTCATTGATTTTGGTCCCACAAATCCCTTCTTGTATCAATTACAGGAAGTTAAATAAACTACTAGGAAGGACCACTACCCGATGCCCTTCATCGATCAGATGCTTGAGAGGTTGTCCAAAAACACCCACTTTTGCTATCTTGACCGGTACTCTGGCTTCTCTCAAATTCATGTTAACACTTCTGATCAAGAGAAGACAACTTTCACGTGTCTTTACGGTACTTATGCTTATATGCGTATGCCTTTTGGTTTATGTAATGCACCTGCTACTTTTCAGAGATGCATGTCTGCTATTTTTCATAGTTTCTATGAGGATATTGTGGAAGTCTTCATGGACAATTTCTCCGTCTATGGAACTTCCTTTGACCACTGTCTCCACAATCTTAATAAAATATTGCCGAGATGCGAGGACACAAATTTAGTTCTAAACCTGAAAAAGTGACACTTCATGGTTAACGAAGGGATCATTCTTGGTCACAAGATTTCCGAGAGGGGAATTGAAGTGGACAAGGCGAAGATTGAAGCTATTGAAAGGATGCCCTATTCAAGGGACATCAAAGGTATTCGTAGTTTTCTCGGTGATGCTGGTTTCTATAGAAGATTTACTAAAGACTTTTATAAGACTTCAAGACCCCTCACTAATCTTCTCCAAAAGGATGTTCCTTTTGTATTTGATGAAGATTGTAAGGAAGCCTTCGAAGTTCTTAAAAAAACATTAATAACCGCTCCTATACTACAACCGCCTGATTGTAAATTGTCCTTTGAAATTATGTGAGATGCTAGTGATTTTGCTATTGGAGCTGTTTTAGGACAAAGGGTTGATAAGAAATTGAATGTTATACATTATGCTAGCAAAACCCTTGATACTGCTCAAAAGAATTATGCTACTACTGAGAAGGAATTCTTAGCAGTAGTGTTTGCTTGTGATAACTTTAGACCTTATATTGTTGATTCTAAAGTTATTATTCATACTGACCATGCTGCCCTTAAGTACCTTATGGAGAAGAAGGATGCCAAACCAAGACTCATCAGGTGGGTAATCCTTCTTCAGGAATTTGATTTACATATTGTTGATAGGAAAGGAGCAGACAATTTGGTGGCAGACAATGTTTCAAGAATGGAAGATATACCGCATGATCCCATTCCAGTCAACAACAGCTTGCCAGACGAATAACTAGCTGTTGTAAAAGTACAATCTCTTTCCGATCCTTGGTTTGCAGATTATGCGAATTTTATCGTTGCAGAGTATTTGCCTCCAGGTTTAACATTTAAGCAAAGGAAGAAGTTCTTCCACGATTCAAGGCATTACTTTTGGGATGACCCTCATCTTTTCAAAAAAGGTCCGAACGGGATCGTGAGAAGATGCATACCGGAACACGAGCAGAAGGACATTCTCAGACAATGTCTCGATAGTCCCTATGGAGGACATCATGCCGGTGAGAGGACCGCACATAAGGTTATCCAATCAGGTTTTATTGGCCTGCTCTCTTTAAAGATGCTAGAAATTATGTTTTATCTTGTGATAAGAGTCAGAGAGTTGGAAATATTAGTAGGAGGAATGAGATGCCTATGAATTACTCTCTAGTGATTGAGCCTTTTGATTGCTGGGTTTTTTATTTTATGGGTTCTTTTCCTCCCTCACACAAGTACACTCACATTTTAGTAGCTATTGATTATGTAACCAAGTGGGTTGAAGCAATCCCCACTGAGAGTGCTGATCACAAGACATCTTTGAAAATTCTCAAGGATGTAATTTCGCCCAGGTTTGGTGTACCAAGGTACCTCATGATTGATGGAGGATCACACTTCATGCATGGATCTTTTAGAAAAGCGTTAGCCAAGCACGATGTCAATCATAGAATTGCTTCACCGTACCATCCTCAAACTAGTGGGAAAGCTGAGCTGACAATAGTGAGATCAAGTTGATCTTACAAAATACAGTTAACAGTTCTAGAAAGGACTAGTCAAAGAAGTTAGGAGATGCTTTGTGGGCGTATATAACTTCTTACAAAAACCCCATGGGCATGTCTCCCTATAAGATGGTCTATGGCAAGGCTTGCAATTTGCCATTAGAGTTAGAACACAAAGCTTTCTGGACTGTTAGAGAGCTTAATGCCGACCCAAAGTTAGCCGGTGAAAAGCGTCTCATGAAATTGACTTCTCTAGATGAGTGGAGAAGTGAAGCTTATGAGACTGCTAAAATGTTTAAGGAAAAGGTAAAGAAGTGGCATGATAGAAGGATTCTGAAACGTGAATTTAATGTTGGTGATAATGTTTTATTGTTTAGATCTCGTTTTAGGTTTTCTCCAGGTAAACTACTTTCCAGATGGGAAGGGCCATTTCAAATCGAATAAGTCTACCGCTCCGGTGCAATCAAGATTAAAAAATTTGATGGCACCAAACCTCAAGTTGTGAATGGGCAAAGACTCAAGCATTACATGGAGGGAGACCCTGTCAATGTTGATGTAAATCTAATACACACAACAACTCATGAAGAATATGTTGCAGCCCTGTTTTAGAGACCAGCGGGAGCAGAATAAGAAATGAATTACGACAAGGAAACATCGCGAACCGCCATAAAAGTTCCATATTACGAGTTTCTGCAAAATTAGGGAAATGCAAAGCCTAATTGGAGCCGGAGAGGAGCTCTAGGGGGTCCAGGCACCCCCCTGGCGCGGCCTACCTCCTGACCGTGCCAGGAGGCCGCCGAGGCACCCCGGAGTCCATCTCTGACCCCACTTTGTCTTGTTTCCTTCCTTCTATTGCAGAAATTTTTGCTATATATTTTCCCGGATCGTCCCGGCACCGTATCGCGCGATTTCGTGTATTTTATTTTCGAGCTGTTTCTTCCGGGAAAACTTTCATCTAGACTTAGGGAAGTTCGTCGTCAACATCATCAACCCGTACCTCGCTTTGTGAAGAAGCACCCTCAAATCGTTCGGGTGGAGGATGTCGTCCTCCATCAAGAAGATTTGAAGGGACCTGTCGAGGAGGGGAGCATCGAGGCCAGGCTGGAAAAAGTGGAGCTTGAAGTCTTCAAGTACAAGAAGATGGTTGAGCGTGGTGTTGAAGCCAACTTTGACATCATCAATGAGATGAAGGCGTTCTACAAGAAAGAGATGAAGGAGATGTGGGCAAGCATCACCGCATCAGAAGAAATAATTGATGAGCTCCAAGGGAAGATTTATGATCTGCACAACCAGAACTGTTAGTATGAACTAAAGTTTCTGCGCATGGGTTTAGGTGCTAAAAGCAGGATCTTGGAGACTGAAGCCTCTTATGAGATGGGAGAACCTCTTCCACGGAAGCGCTTCGCCAAGGACTACGTGATCAACGGCAACAGGAATGAGGAGTGAATCTCCTCGGGTAATGGCATCCCCTTAGCATGTTCCAAGCTTGGGGGAGTGCCCGGTATCTTTATATTAGTCTTTTAGATTCAAGCAGAGTCGTATCATGTCTAGGGAAGTTATCTTATGAAATAGGTGGTTGCATTAAGGTCTATCAATCCTTTGTGGAGAGACTTGTATCATGAGTGTGGAGTCGTCTATGATGGAATATTAATGAGAAGTGTATTGGTTCCTTCGCTGCAATCGGTATTCTCTTCACGCAATCGACCTTATATGATGATTCTTATGCGGAGTATGGACCTTATATCAGGTATGTCTTTGAAAAGATTATTTAAATTTTGCAAACATAGCTTTGGTCATGAGAACGTGCATTTTTTTTCTCAAGTAGTGACATAGCCAAAACCTTTATGTTATTATGCTTGAAGTGTTATGTCGAAAAGGAAGACAACTTGATGTGTTATGCTCAACTTAATGTTTATGCTTTATATGCTTTGCATCTAAGTCATCATCAATTGTTTGTTCTCTCAAAGCCTTTGCTAGCCAAACTCTTTGCCAAGCAGATTTATGCTTGTGCATCCATACCCTGAAACCAATATCTTCCATATGAGTCCCCCATACCTTCCTATTCGTGGTATTTCCCTACAACTCCTAAAAGTATAGAATTTATGTGTTATACTTAAATGTTCAAAATCTTCTGTTTTGTTCCTCTTGTTTAGCTCATGAGGAAGTACTAGGTAATTCATGATCTTCTTAAGTTGGACAAGTTTTACCCTGGGATTGCATGTCTAATCTGCAAACCCATAATACGAGGAGGAACTGACATGAATGCGCCCATCTCGTAAGATAATACAACAAACAAACCCTCCTTCATGCTTTGTCTATGAGAAATCAGAAACTTTGGCAGTGATAAACAAAGGAGGCTAAGGGGAAGTGCTCGTCCCCACTTGGGAGCCGTTCCTCGAAACTTGTCCAGCTTGAGAAGTAATTGAGCTATCTATTAGCATTTATTGACAAACTATGCACCTCCCAAATCTGTTTTTTTATTCTATTTGATTTAAGGATAGCACATGAGTTTTCCCTACTTCCCTTTAACAAGGGCCTGTCTTTTACTTTTATGTTGAGTCAGTTTTCCCTACTTCCTTCTTTTCCCAAGAGAACAGACATTTGATGTTGATGAGGATTCATTCATATAATGTTGCACTAAATTTGCAATGCCACATCCTTGTTGACATTATCATTTGATAAGTAAGTTGTTTGCGAAAGCTTATGCCAAGCAAGCATCTTCCTTTGTGTTAGCATTTTCACTTCATGACAAATAACATGTTCTTTCAAAATCTTCAAATTATTTCATTATAAAGTGGGAAAGCAAAAGTAAAAGTTATTAGTTTTCCTTTGACCAAGGATATGTTTTCCATAATTTGATGAGTTTCCTTAGCCCTACTTTTGATTATAATTGTTACTACTTTCTCATAAGGGCCTTATGAGTTGAGGTTCCTGTTGAGGATGCTTGAGTTTGGAGAAGAAATCATGATGCTTCTTGTCAGTATTCTATTTATCGACACTTCACTCTCTAAACTTGTGGACAGGTTTACCGAGCTCAGTATTCGCCTGGGGACTAGAGAGGTCTAATCTTGGGGGAGTTGATACGTCCAAAATGCATCACTATTTTACATCGTAATTCACCCCTATTCATTGATATATTTAATGCTATGATCATATTCTTATGTTATTTTGGCTTGTTTTACACAGTTTGGAACTTTCCGATGCCGAAGCAGCAGACGCAGGATGCAGCGGTAAAAAGTGGACACAGAGTTTCTGAACTAGAAGACCTCCAAATTGTCTGAAAATCGATGGAGGTTATTTTACAAAATATTGACGGAGGCACGCAAAACGAGAGCCACAGGGGGGCAACCAAGTGCCCAGGCGGCCTGGTGGTGCGGCCCCCCTAGTGGTCGCGCCGGGTAGCCTCCTGGACACCCGGGGCCACCCCGGCTGCCCCCAAGGGAGGAGTTTCGTGAGTTCCGTCGCCGCTCCATGGCGGAAACCTACAGAGAAGAAAAGGCATCTCCGGAGGGCAGATTCCGCCGGGGAGAACACCTCCCGGAAGGGGAGATTGATGCGCGAGAGATGATAATGGCTTATCGCCCTTCGGTGGTTACCCCAAGTGGAAGGTGAGATATAGGATAGCAGAAAATTTCCCTTAGAAAAGATGCTAAGGTTTAGAGTGTCTCCCGTAGGACTCCGAAAGCGACAAGTAGGTGGTTCGGCAAGTGATGCACCGTCTGAAAAGAATCACTTGCTTCGCCTGGACCTGCACACACACAACAAATAACTTTGCTCCCAGTGAAGTTCAGAGAGGTTGTGAATCTCTCCGGGCTTGTTGTTTACAAAGGATCAAACACAAGTGATAATGATAATGATAGCAACTGGAAAGTAAAAGCAGAAAATAAATGAGCGTGTAAACAGTGATGAGAATATGGACCGGGGTCCCGTGATGTTCACTAGTGATGTATCTCTCCCAAAAGACGATAAAAGTTCTATGCGAGGTAAACAAATCACATCTGGGCAATTGACAGGATAAAAAAAGCCCCGCAATGCTAACTATGCTACAAAGAAAGGAAGCGGCTCAAAATCATGGGCGTTACGCCAAAATAAGTAGACCGAAATCCAACTGCATCTACTACTAATCATCCACCTTGAGATATCTATCCAGAACATCTCGCTAGTATTAAGTTGCGAGCCCAACCCAAAGTGTAAACCCAAAGCAACAGAAAACTTCATTAAAATAACTTTGCGTAAAGTAAACAATACTTGCAACTGCGGTTACAAGCACCGTTGTTTTCCCCCTTGTGGCAACATCACATCCCCTAGACTCATGTTTCTGTCACTAAAGCGTGTCATCAGGGGGCATGAACCCACAATCGAGCATAACTTTCCCTCTTGGGGTTACTACCTACTACTTGGCCAAAGCAATAAACATCAACGAAGAACATGCAAGAATTACTTAGGAACAAAAATATAAAAGATAATAACCAATTATATTACTCTATCACAAACTGAACATAGTCTCATAATCCATCAGATCCTAGCAAACTCAGCATAACAACAACACAAAGAATTACATATGTGCCTTGATCATGTAGGGAAGCTCACAAGGTCTAATCCATGAAGAACAAAGAGGGGAGGAGAACATCACATAGCTACTGATCACGGACCCATGGTTCAAGGTAGACTACTCACGGATCATCCGGGAAGTGTCCATGATGGAGGGGAAGCTCCCTGATGTCAATCCTCCTTCCGGTAGGGTGTTAGGAAGAGGTCTGCTAGCTCTCCCGATCTTGGAAGCGCGGCATCGACGGAACATAGGCGAGATCGCGAAAAAGGGTTCTGTCTTTGGAAGATTCCCGTCACAGAGAATAAATAGGCGAAGGGGGAAGCCAGGGGGGCCACCAGGGGTCTAGGCGCCCCCCTGGCGTGGCCAGGCCCATGGGCGCGCCACCAGGGCACCTAGGCCCCTGGTGGTGGCCCTCTAGCCCCACCCAGGTGATTCTGGAAGGTTCTTCTGCGCTGATTTTTTATCTGATTTTTCCCGAATTTTTGGAGCACTTTTAATATGGGGGAAACCTGAAATAGAAAAACAGCAGAAAACTGGAACTGGCACTGGGGTGCACTGAGTTAATAAGTTAGTCCAAATATGATCAAAAGTGTATGAAAGTGTATCTAGATGATAGCAATATCACACAAAACATGCATGGAGCAAGCAGAAATTATAGATACGTTTGGGACGTATCAACATCCCCAAGCTTAGTTCTTTCTCGTCCTCGAGTAGGTAAATGATAAGAAGCATATTTTTCGTGGTGACATGCTAGCAACCATATAAGAACTTTGAAAGTAAAACAATCAAGTTATGTTATTCAATTCAATTCATAGCAGGCAAGAGTCTATATTAGCATTGAAACATGCAACGAAAGAACATAAAGGTGCAAGAGCTCTCGCTGTCCGTGACTCGAATGTCTCCAGATGTTGTTTGCGTGCAAGAAGGGGAAGATGGGAATACGAGAGAAAAGTATATTTTTTGAGAACTCAATGTACTAAAGTTTCACACTTGGTCTTCTTTGGAATCTTATCTTGACTCATCCACAGACCATTAGCCAGGTACAAGTCAATTTGATCCACTCCTTTTTGATATTTTTAGCACTCATGCAATGGATGAGCGTAATCACGAGAGTTGACACTTAGGATGGCAAAGAGAGAGATATGGTGGAGGAGTAAGACAAAAAGGGTGTGAAAGGATCACATCAATAAGGACAATCATAGGCGAGAGAAGGCCAAATGATAGATATGATGTGATGAGTAGGGATTGCCATGCAACGGATGAACATATGAGCTCAGAAAAGCTCTCCACTAGAACTAGTGGGGGTGCATCCAACTTGCTCGCTCTACAAGACCTAGAGCTCGTTTGAGGAGGCTCATCCTTTGATTATGCAATCCAAGTTCTATAGTGTGAAGGGTCCCCACATAGCTATATGCATATATGATCATCTCTATGGAGCACAAGATATAAGAGGGAGTACGGGTGTGGATCTTTCAAAAGGAATAGTAGTGTTGCCCCTTTCTCTCTTTTTATTTCTTTTTCTCTTTTTTCTCTTTTTTGTATTATTTTGGTGGCCTCAATGGCTCTTTCTCATTTGTCCTCTTTGGGGTCTTTTAAATTGTGTCCACTTTGGGATCTTTTCCTCAATTAAGGGCAACACTCTATTTTACAAGAATGTATAGAAGATCTTCACACTTTACAAGGTACTCAACATAAACAAGATGTAGCTATCATGTTGTATGCAAATGTATGCCTCTGCCAGTTTTGCAGGAACATGTATGACATTAAGGTCAAGTCATGAGAAGGTGGATGTTGCTTGGTAATATATCTCGGAAAGGCTATGGAATTTCCTTCATAGGTAGGCATGGTGGCTGCTTTGAGGAAAGATATAGGGAGCTTTATGATGACAGAGCGTATCATGCCAAGCGTTCAGATGCACCGACGAAGGTGGACGCAAACTCTCTGAGTGAGAAGAGGGCAATGCGCGGTACCGAAGATGCTAGCAACTATGAGGAGGTGGAAGTGCCAACTTCCAATACTTACATTAGTCCGAAGAACTAATGCACTTATTATCGATAACTCTCAATCTAATAAGGAGGTTCACAAAGAGACAAGTACCCCGAGGAGGAGTGTATGGGGGTTTGGTTATCCTCGTGCATCCTCGACTCATTGTACGTGAGTGTACTCTAATATCCGATCCCTCCAAAGATTAGTGATCCATCTAGTAGCTAGAGTTCTCAACTAGTTTTTTTAGGTTTTGAAAATAAGCACGGATTTCCCAAAATACAACACCTATCACTAGTAGGCTAGAGCTCTTGACACGAAAAGTTCCAACATTACTCACAACAATACCTCAAAACTATTGCAATGAACTACTACAATTGAATAGCAACCTACATTACCTACTTCAATACAAGACACAACTCAGTGCAACAACCAACTCTCTTAACAATATAAACACGAAAACTAAAGAGAGTTCCAGCAACAAACTAAACAAAAGCTAAAGCTATTGAAAAAGATAAACACGAAAACTAAGACTAAACATGGCAGCAGCTACGAAAATATAAAGAACACACAACAGAAGAAAGATAGGCAGGAAAATCCTATGATGTGTTCTAGTTTCAAGTGGAGCGTGTTTCTCTCCCACACAAAGAAACCTGGGTTCTAACTTTTTATGAACAGCAAGCAAAGCTAAAGAAAACTAAAAAGGAAACCTAAGAGCGAGATGCTCCAAGCATAGCACATAACACATGAATTGATAAAAATATAGTGAGACGGAGGATGAACTGATGATTGTTGATGGAGAAGGGGATGCACAGGGGCATCCCCAAGCTTGAGCGTTTGACACTCCCGGATCTTCTTTCATCATCTTCCCTCATACACTTGAAAACTCCCTTCATACATAACTCATCATAAGCTTATTATAGATGTTTGACCCTTAATAAAATAATTTTTCTCCACTGGAAATAAAGATATTCTTGAAGAGCTACCGTTTCTCGAGATTGCCAAAAAGTTTTTGCAAAGAAAAATAAAGCTTAAGGTTTTTGAAAGTAAGGAAAGGAAAATAATCTGTGAAAAACTGAACATCAGGTAGTAAATAATTTCTTCGGGTACTTCTGCAACTCAAATCAAAAAAATCAGAACAAATACTCAAAAGAAAATTGTATGGAGCACGTGTGACGGGGATCAACCCCGGAAAATCCCATGGTCAGGGACCCTGGGTTAGTCATGAGATGCACAGGTTGGACGATAGCTCGTCGGCAAACAGGAAGGCTCGCTCCTGCTCGATATTATTGATGGGGGAGATGCGATTACAGTGGAGGCCAAGGCTGGAGCGCTCAAGGCTAGGGTTACAGGTGATATTAGATGTCTTTGGCATCGCCCCTCCTAGCCCTTATATACCGGGCTAGGTCTCGGGGAGTTCACCTACGTTTACAAGTAAGCTTTCCTAACCCTAGTTTGCTCTGTACGGCAGGTCTTCGCACCTTCCTTGTGAGTCGTGGACTCCTACGTCGGTGCCAGCTAGCGGGCCGAGGCTGTATTTTCATGGGCCTTCTGTCTTCATGGACACCAGGTAGGCTTATCCGTAGGAGTTGTGGGGTCACCCCCTCGTCAGTAGCCCCCGAGTGCGTGGGCGACTCGAAGAGTCGCGCAAGGACTCGAGTACATTCATTTGTCGGTTAATGGTATGCGCGGTTCATCCGCGGGTCGCTGGCAGTCTGGTGGCCATGACAAAACCTGTTTCGAGGGATGCTAAGCTGAAAGGGCCCAAGGAGTCGACGGGTCGAGCCTTGGTGAATTGCACTATGGCAAATACCTACAGTAACCCAATCAAACCTACGTCCCTCGACGTGAGCTTGGAACACTGGTGTCGAGCAAAAGTCCGGCCACTTCAGGTCTTACGGTGTTCATTTGCCGCCAGTAATGTGCATAGCCTAAGGCGCGTCCGCCCGGCTTTTCTATCATGCGCAGCGCATGGGAAAGGTTGGGAGTGAAATCGCTCTTCGGCAAGTCCCATCCCGGCCGTACTTCGCAGCAGGGTCTTACCTACACGCTAATCTTGCATGGCATCTGGGCACAGTGTATCCTGTTCCAGGAATGTGTGTTTTGAGGCGCGGAGCCTTATAGCATTGCACCCGCTTGGAACAAAACATCAAGCGAGCTGTTCACTCATTCACCTGAGGAGCTTGTTTCGAGTGCTCAGTCGGGGGTTTTTTGCGAGTAATCACTCGAATGCCGTTTTGGCTCTTGAGGTGAGGGAGCACCTGAGACTCTTAGCGCCGTATGGTCTTGGTGAATGCATGTTTTTCTTTGCGTCGGGTTGATGGAGCACCCGAGACTCTTTGTGAGTGCGAGTGGTCACTCGAGCACTTTGCTGACATTTAGGTGAGGGAGCACCCGGGACTCTTATGATGTACTCTCCCGATGGGATGTTTTTTCTCCATCGGGAAAAAGATCTGAAAGATAGAATCTCAGGGCCTTGATGGCGTACTCAGTACGCCTTGCTGTGATATGACGTTGGCGTGGTCTTCTGCAATTTTTTGACCGCTGCGGTCTGTCGTGGGAAATGACTTGGCGCTGTCCCGCCGAAATTTTCGCGTCGCGCGATCATGGTCCTCTTTTTGCGTGCGTAGTGGGCGGTGTTGTTATTGCGCCGGTTGGATTTTCCATACTTTTCGCCTCTGTATGGGGCCGTGCCACGTTTTACTGGGCAAAAAGGTTGCATGGTGGCCCTTCTTGCTATGCTCTTTGAGTTAAATACCATGTGGCTGGGTAAATTGTATGTTTTACCCAGCCATTGCCTTCCTCCTCTTTCTCTGCTTCCCTTGTGTTCCTGAGCCTTCGTCTTTTCTCTTCTGCGTGTTGCTGTGAGATCTATGTCCAAGTGCCCCCGTGCTGCTGCCGAGTCGGCCAAGATGTCCGGCAAGTGGGAGCGGTCCACGTTCGGGGCTGGAGATCTGGATGCGCTGGTTGCTGATGGCATGGTGGTGGTGGGCGATGTCCGTCTTCCTGGTGATGAGTCGATTCCAGTGCTGGCGGCGGACGAGCGGGTATGCTTCCAGGCTTTCTTCCACCGTGGGTTTGCTCTTCCGCTGCATCCTTTCGTTCAGGGCTTGTTGTATTCCTATCAGCTCCGGTTGCATGACCTGACTCCCAATGGGATTTTGCACATTGCGTGTTTCATCACTCTTTGCGAGGCCTTCCTGGGGATTTACCCCCATTGGGGACTTTGGAGGCGCCTTTTTAATGTAAAAAGTACGAACTCTGAGTATGCCGTGGGTCGAGTGGGTATCTCCATTGGGGATAAACATTCATATTTTGACTTGGAGAAGATCGATTCCGTTAGTGGCTGGCGAAGAGGCAGGTTTTATCTGAAGGATCGCTTCACTGTTGGTCAGCAATTTGGTCTTGCTTCTTTCAATCCGGGCACGCGGGTGCTCAGACAGCCTTCGTGGTCTCATCCTTTGACCGAGGTGGAGTCGTCCGAGCTGACTCCGTTTTTGGAGAGGATTTCTGTGTTGAAGGATAACTTGACTGGTGGTCAGCTTATCTCTGTTTTTGTGGGGAGGCGAGTTCAACCGTTGCAGCATCGAGCTCGCCCTATGTGGCAGTACGAGGGACTCGGTGACTCGACGAGATGCTCGCCTGAAGAGCTAGAACATGATGCCTTGATAGCTCGTATCCAACATGTGACCAAGTGCTCGAGTATTTCCGAGATGTGCCTTGTCCTTCCATATGCTTCTGATCATTCTCCGCCACCGGTTGGTGCCCGTGTTCATTCATTTGTTTGGACGAGTACCTAGTTTTGTTTTGTTGTTGACATTGCTTGCCTTGCAGGGCCATGCTCCGGTGCCGTGTAATCCTCCGCAGCCGGAAGACGCCGATATTCGTGAAGAGCCTGATGCTTCCGCAACTGATAATGCTGCGCCGCCTGTTGATGCTGAGATTGTGCTAGTGGAGACTGGAGAAAGTGAGCACTCGAGTCCCTTTCTTGTGAAGCGGTCGCGCCCCTTGGATGCTGAAGATCATGCTGCGTTAGGTGATGATGTCCCGCCTTCTGCTCCTTTTGCTGGGCCTTCCCCTTCGGCTGCTGCTCTGGACCCTCCTTCCAAGAGGGTCAGGCTTGGGAGGCTGGGGCGTCCTCGTGCTGCGCGTGTCTGGTAAGAGTCTGCTGGATTTGTGCCCGTTCCTTTTTTCCTTGTTCTTGCGTCTGACAATGCTTATTTTGTAGTGCTGCGCCTACTCCGGCTGCCTCGTGCACCAGCGCAGCTGCTACTGATCTGAAGTCGATGAGTTCTGGGGCGGCAACCAAACATCTCGAGGACCTCTCGGTTGCCGCTGGTCAATCTGGGCTGACGGTGACTCCTGCCGTTTCGGCTGCGGGTGTAGTTCCTGGTGTGCCTTCTTCTGAGGCGCCTGGTGTTGTTGCTCCTGAGCCCAAGCCGATTGAACTTCGGTATCCGTACTTTGGCCGTCTTGATCTGGCGATTGAAGACAAGGCCCGTGTTTTCGACCATGTCTCCAAGCTGGTAAGATGATTCGTGTCTGTGTTACTTTATCATCGGGGGCACGGCAGTGCTCCCGATGGGAGTAGCCCCCGAGGCTAGAAGTAACTGTTTGCAGTTGCTTGTAGTCTTGTCTTTCCCTGACACCTGATTGCCTGGTATTTGTAGCCTGTGTTCCAACACTGTGAGCGTTTGATGATTGATGCTGAGCGTTGGCAACGGGCCCATAATTCTGCCCAGGATGCCTTGTCTGCTATGGATGGTGAGTTTTTATTTTTGCGCTGCTGAGCTTTGGGTGCTTCGTCTTCTGTTCTGAGTGCTGTCTTGCCTTGTAGATCTTCGCCGGGTAGCCGAGAAGCAAGCCGAGAAGGCGGAAAAGACGGTTTCCGTTATGAAGGCTGCCTTGGCTTCCAAGGAGGCGGAGTTTCACGGTCAACATGAGGAGCTGGTTCGCCTTCGCCAGGCTGAGGACGCGCGTGCGCGGGTGGAAGCAGTCGAGGGCAAACGTCTTCGCTGTTTGGCGGACTCGCTTGTGTGTAAGTTTTGGTATTCAACCATTGGTCTTGATGTTCCTACTGTCTTCCCCTGGTGACGTTTCTTTGCTTGGTGCAGCTGCTGTAGGTGCGAAGCCGGTGGAGACTGCTGCGTCAGGGTCTGGAATTCTCCAAGGTGCTGTGGATGCTGTTGCAGAGGCTGTTTCGGTGGTCGGGGACATTTGCGCCCGGGCTTCCAATCTTGTGGGGCTTGCGCACGAACATCTTATGCCGGAGGGTTCAAAGGTGCCTGATGGCCTGGGCGCTCGGGTGGCTGCATTCGGTCCTGATGGGAGACGTATGGTGGAGCTGGTTGCAGAGAGCGTGGTGAGTGGTTCTTCCACGACCCTTGTCGTCCTTATAGGGCATTCCTTTGATGATTCCTTGGTTGAGACCATCCCGGACTATTCTGATGAGCAGGACGACCGAGCCGATAAGCTGGCTCGTCGCCTGCAACAGGTTGTGGATGCTCAGGGTCCCCCTGTCGTAGGTGAGGGGGAGGCATAGTAGTGTTGCGTCGCTTTGAAACTTTCTCTGTAATTCGTGACTCCATTGTGATGGTTGATCTTTTTGCTACCTTTATCTGAGTGACTGCTTGGCTGTTCCTCTTGCTGTTTTTGATTTCTTTGTTTTGTTCATCTTGCGGTAGGCCACTCCGGGCGTTCTTCATCCGTGGAGTTCGCTGAAGGATGACGCCCGCGAGGGTGCGTACGAGTCCGTTTGCTTGCGGCTGAAGGACGTTGAGCGTGAGATTGTTCGACTGAAGGGATCCGTAGCCGTTCAGCGTACTCTTCGCAAGCGTGCCGAGGCCGTGGTTGAGAGCCTTGCTTCGTGGGTGGTGAAGTTGTCCGACCTCCTGCGGGATGAGTCTTGCCTCTGCTTGGTTGCTTGATTCCGCTTAGTGGGTTTTTCCGTCTCTGTCTTGATCGTAGTTCTTGACTTTCGATGTGCTGGCATGGCGAACTCGGGATGAAGAGAGGGCCGTTCAGTCGGAGATGTCGCGGCTTGATGATCCTAGTGTGCAGGCGAGCAATCCCTTTTGGGCGGATGGGGCTCGTGCTCGAGCGTTTGCTTTGCTTCGTCTCCGAGTTGAGCGGGTACTGGATGCTCTCAAATACTGCCAGTTGGTATTGGGTGGTATCCATATTGAGTTCTATCCGTTGGAGGTGGTTCCTTCGTCCCTTGAGAGGCAATGTCGCATATTTTCTCAACCTGCCGAGTTACGTCGAGTGATGGATCATCAGATTCGTGCTGGAGCCCGAGCTGCTTTGGGCTTGGTCCATAGTCATTGGCCAGGGGTGGATTTTGCTCAGGTGGTGGCGGGTCCTCCAGGCGGTAGGGGTCATCCGATGAACGAGCACTATATGTCTGTAGATGAACCTGCGCGCCAGGTTGTGAGGCGAGTTTGTGAAGAGAACGACCGCCATCTAGGTGCACTTATTAAGGCGAAGTTGGAGCCTGAAGATGAGGTGCTTCCCTTCGTTGTGTATGCTTCTTCTTGGTGGTGTATATTCCATTCTGTCTTGTTCGCGTCGCGGGGGTCGTCTGCGTTGTAATTGCGGGGGACTTTTGCCGCGGCATTCCCTTGAGTGTAAAGTTTTTGATGTGTCGCGGTTGCGAAGGACACCTCGGGGGGTGGCAGTTTCGGTGAACCCCTGAGTGCCAAGTTTTGATGTGCCGTGGTTGCGGAGGACGACCCGGGGGGTGGCTGCTTCGGTGAGCCCCCAAGTGCCAAGTTTTGATGTGTCGCAGTTGCGGAGGACGACTCGAGGGGTGGCTGCTTCGGCGAGCCCCCGAGTGCCAAGTTTAATGTGCCGCGGTTGCGGAGGCGACTCGGGGGATGGCTGCTTCGGCGAGCCCCCGAGTGCCAAGTTTTGATGTGCCGCGGTTGCGGAGGACGACTCGGGGGGTGGCTGCTTCGGTGAGCCCCCGAGTGCCAAGTTTAATGTGCCGCGGTTGCGGAGGACGACTCGGGGGTGGCTGCTTCGGCGAGCCCCCGAGTGCCAAGTTTAATGTGCCGCGGTTGCTGAGGACGTCTCAGGGGGTGGCTGCTTCGGCGCGCCCCCGAGTGCCAAGTTTAATGTGCCGCAGTTGCGGAGGACGACTCGGGGGGTGGCTACTTTGGCGAGCCCCCGAGTGCCAAGTTTAATGTGCCGCGGTTGCGGAGGACGACTCGGGGGGTGGCTGCTTCGGCGAGCCCCCGAGTGCCAAGTTTAATGTGTCGCGGTTGCGGAGGCGACTCGGGGGATGGCTGCTTCGGCGAGCCCCCGAGTGCCAAGTTTTGATGTGCCACGGTTGCGGAGGACGACTCGGGGGGTGTCTTCTTCGGCGAGCCCCCGAGTGCCAAGTTTAATGTGCCGCGGTTGCGGAGGACGACTCGGGGGGTGGCTGCATCGGCGAGCCCCCGAGTGCCAACAGATTTTGGGGAAAAATATTTATGTAATACTTTTCCTGCTGTCTCTTATAGAGAGTAGGGGGTTCTGTTGAAGACAGATCCCTTTTGCTTAGAACGGTGATGTGGTGGCCTTAAAGGCCTGGTAATTTTGTCTCCGAGTGCGTGGGTTCGAACTGGCTCAAGGAGCTGATGGATCCGCGCCGAAGATTTTTCAGCCAATGTCGAGCGGAGCTCTCGAGCATGAGCTGCACGTAATGCATTGCCTTGACGTTGGTTCCTCTTTGAAACTTGACTGCTGTTAGGTAGTCGTCGAGCCATGCCTCCGGCTCCTCGAGTCCGTTGTACTTTAGTGTCGTGGAGTTCAGTTTGAACCCGTTTGGCATACGCGTCTCACGTATGGCACGTGTGAAGCAGAGTGCTCCACATGGCTCGATTTCCTCGTCGGAAGCCTCTTCATCCGAGTACTCCTCGCGTGCTGCACGTCTTCGCCTGCTGCGGTTGACTCTGTTTCATGTGATGTCGTCTCGCGCATCTCGCCGAGTGCTGCGGCGCCTGTTGTTGTCGTCGCTGTCGTGTTTCTTGTACTTGTCGGGGCGCCTGCGCCTGTCGTCATTACTGTCGTCGTCGTCTGGTGAAATGGGGTCCCTTTCCGGTGTCCGTTCGCGAGTCTGCCGTTTTGCGCTGGATTTCTTAGGTACCGAGGCATCGATAGCGTCCTTCATTATCTGCAAAGCTATGGAAGTGTAGCGATCCGTCTTGCCCTTTCTGCTTTTCTGGGCACGGGACAGGTAGTCCTGGGCGCTTATGAGTGCTTCTGCCGGAGTGAGGGGCTCTTCTTCGTCGTCGTCCTCCTCTGATCTGAAGTCATCTTCCAGTTTCCGCACTACTCTCTCCCTTTCTGTCTTCCGCAGGTTGTTGAGTTTTGATCTGTTGCGGGTGGGGGAGTCGTGGCCTGGCGAGTCACTTCTGGGAGATTTTCTGCGACTGCTTTTCCTTTCGGGTTCCGCTTTTGCTTGCTTCTCCATGGCTAGGCGCCACTGTCTCGTCTGCTGGGTTAACTCACCCGCTAACTTGTTGTATGCCCTTAGCTCGTCTCTTGAGGCATCTGATGGTAGTAACCTGCCGCGGGCGACTGCTTACTTTACCATTGCCATTGATTCCTTGGACAAGTATATTTTTTCTTTGGGTGGTTCGCCCGCCGCTGCAACCGGGGTTTGCTGCCTGCTGCGTGATGGCTGGCTGCCTTGGCCAGGTGCTTGCTGTTTGCTGCTTAGCGGCTGACTGCTTCTTTTCTTGCTGGGTCCTTGTTCCACCGGGACTTTCTTTGGTATGGTCCCCGGTTCTCCTAGCTGTACGACCATCTGATTGGTGTTGCCGGGACCTGCTGCCCTGTTGGTGGTTGGGGTGTCTTGACGAGTGCCCAGGTCGTCGATTCGCCCATTGTTACCTGACGCTGATGCGCCAACTTCTTCCATGAACACCTGCGATGGTGTCCTTGCCGTCTCCTTGCTGATACGTGTGATCATGCTTCTCCATGCTGGGGCTTCACTCGAGCGGTCGTGAGTGGCGTGGAGCCGTGAGTTGGGTGGGTAGCTACAACCGCCAGATAGGTTGGCCGTGCGGGTGGCGTCTGCTACGGTCATTGCTGCAGTTGTTGCCGTGGGCGCACGGGTGCCGTCGATGAGGCGAAGGGTACCCCAATGGTTGATGTAGATCTGATACGCTCTGAAGATCAGATTGACGCCGGAGTGTAGATTGGTGAAGACTGGCTTGAGGGCCGGGAGGTGGGCCATGAATCCGAGGGACTCGAACAGGTTGGATCTTGCCGGAGCCGTCGAGTTGATGAGTGCTAATGATGATGTGGCCGCCGAGATCGCGTTCCCAACCTGCGCGGTTCCCACAGACGGCGCCAATTGACGGGGATCAACCCCGGCAAATCCCATGGTCAGGGATCGTGGGTTAGTCATGAGATGCACGGGTTGGATGATAGCTCGTCGGCAAATAGGAAGGCTTGCTCCTTCTCGATATTATTGATGGGGGAGATGCGATTACAGGGCCAAGGCTGGAGCGCTCAAGGCTAGGTTTACAGGTGATATTAGATGTCTTTGGCGTCGCCCCTCCTGGCCCTTATATACCGGGCTAGGTCTCGGGGAGTTCACCTACGTTTACAAGTAAGCTTTCCTAACCCTAGCTTGCTCCGTACGGCAGGTCTTCGCACCTTCCTTGTGAGTCGTGGACTCCTACGTCGGTGCCAGCTAGCGGGCTGAGGCTGTATCTTCATGGGCCTTCTGTCTTCATGGAAACCAAGTAGGCTTATCTGTAGGAGTTGTGGGGTCACCCCCTCGTCAACGTGATACGTCCAAAATGCATCACTATTTTATATAGTAATTCTTTCTTATTCATTTATATATTTCATGATATGATGCTATTCTTATGTTGTTTTGGCTTAATTTACACAGTTTGCAACTTTCCGAGGCCGAAGCAGCATACACAGGATTCAGCGGTAAAAAGTAGACGCTGAGTTGCTGAAGAAGAACACCTCCAAATAACCTGAAAATAGGTTGAGGGTATTTTCCAGAAGAATGACGAAGACACGCCGAAGAGGGGCCAGAGGGGGGCCACAGGGTGCCCAGGCGACCACCTAGCGCGGCCCCCACCCTGTCCGCACCGGGAGGGCGCCTGGAACCCTGGGGCCACTCTCGGCTCCCCCCTCTGGCCTATATATCACACATCGTCAAAAAACCCTAAAGAGGGGAGAGTTTCGAGAGTTCCCCCGCCGCTCCATGGCGGAAACCTACAGATCAAAAAAGACATCTTCGGCGGGCTGATTCCGCGGGGGAGAACACCTCCCGTAAGGGGAGATCGTCGCCATCATCATCACCATCGTCACGGGCATCATCGAGATCATCACCAACATCAGCACCATCTTCATCTTCATCCAATCTCACCTGAAAAGTTCAACTTGTGTTGTAATCAGTACTATCTATCCTCTCTACTCTACCGGTGTTGATTACTACCGTGTGATGAATGCTATTGAGTTTTGTTAGAGAAATATCATTGTGTCCAGATTTGTTATCATCTATTTATCCCCACTTATCATGATCTCTTTTATGTCTTGTCAGTAGTTACTTTAGTTCTTGAGGAGATGGGAGAAGTCTAGTTGCTAGTAGTCATATGATGTTGAAGTAATATGTGTTGTTTGATATTTAAGTTGTGTTGTTATTTTCCTAGTGGTGTTGTGTGAGTCTAACACTCAACACTTCGCATTATTAAGGACCTAGGGGAATGCATTGTGTATAAAGAATGATTACGATGGGTTGCCGGAGTGACAGAAACCTAAACCCCAGTTCGCACGCTTTTGCACAAGGGAACAATGGGTCAATGATCGTATTGCTATGCTTAGGCTTTTGCCTTAATTACTATCTTGTATTTGCGGATTCTTGCAAGGTGTTTAATCATAAGAGTGCACTTATCTTAGTCTAGAGGGTGCACTAGCATAGATCCACCCACTCAACACTTATCAACACAGCACATAGTACTGATGCGGAATATGGCGAAAGCACATGACTATTTATCCTGTGTGTCCTCAAGAACGCTTTAGCCTTCATAAGTTCAGTTGCGAGGCCTGTCCATTGCTCAAAAGGATTGGGCCACTTGTTAATCCTCAGTGCCTTTTACTTTGCTCGATTTTACATTTTTGTTGCTTATACCGAAAACCCCTAAAAAGCTATCTTTCAGTTCCTGCAGCTATTTCTTTACCAAAGTCACTTGCGAATACCTTCTGTTCCTCGTTGGGTTCGACACTCTTATTTATCAAAAACGCTACAAAAGATCCCCTACAGTTGAGGGTCATCAAGTACTATTTTTTGGCGCCGTTGCCGGGGAGCGTAGTGCTATTAGTAAGTGAAGCTGGTAAGGAAGTTTTTATATTTCTTTTTTTGTTTTGCCGTTGTTGCTTTTGTCCTTATGGACACCTCTACTCTTGAATCATTGTTTATGGGGAAACGCCTCACGAATGTGGTGGTAACCCCAAACCCTACTTAAATTGTGCCTTACAAAATACCATCTGCTATTATCAATTATGTCTTATCTAATCGTTATGCAGGAGATAGACATCCAGGTGAACACTTGCTATATTTAACACAACAATGTTCATTATTTAAGCTTGTAGGTGT
Organism: Bromus sterilis; assembly: GCA_950022295.1. Taxonomy (NCBI): domain Eukaryota; kingdom Viridiplantae; phylum Streptophyta; class Magnoliopsida; order Poales; family Poaceae; genus Bromus; species Bromus sterilis. The sequence goes on along the minus strand of OX465596.1, from coordinate 261,015,278 downwards.
GTCGCTGGAATTCATCATGAAGAAATTATTCCCCATATCACTTATAGGTAAAGCTTCATATTGGTATAAGCTCCTTGATAACTCACATCTACTAAATTGGGAAGAGCTTATATCTCTCTTTTATACAAAGTTTTACCCTCTTCATGAAATTCATCGAGACAGGAATTACATCGACAACTTTTGGTCTCGCGACGGAGAGAGCATCACTCAAGCTTGGGGGAGACTTAAATCCCTAATGTTTAAATGTCCTATCCATGAACTCTCCAAAGATATTATAATTACAAACTTTTATGCCAGGCTTTCTCGTCAGGATAAGGAGATGTTGGATGCCTCCTATAGCGGGGTATTCCAAACAAAAAGCGTCGAAGAAAAGTGGGATATCATTGAGAAGGTCCAGAAGAATACGGAAGACTGGGAAATCGATACAGGTATTTGACTCGCTATACATTATGAGCATGTTACATTGAGAGCTATGTGAAAAATGATTATTTTAATACCTTTTGTCCTAAGATTGGTCTTGATTCCCAGCTTATGATTTATTTTTGTAAGAACTTTGCCTCTCACATTGACTCTTCTAAGGAGGAGAAGGATCAGTATCATAAACTTTTTAAAGAGTTACATATTGATATTCATGTTGCTGGGCCTATTCTGCGTGCAGTTTTTTATGAAAAGCCCCCTTTTCCCACAAGGATGAGGGAGCACACTTTTGTGACAGACATAGTAAATAAAAGTGGGAGAAGAACTAATGAACCTGAGGACCTGATCAAGGTCGATCCTCAAGTTCCGATGGTTAAAGATTTAGTTACCAATGATGTTTCAGATTCCAAGATAAATTTTTGTGTTGTTTCAACTAACATTGTCACAGCCAAGAATAAGAGCCCAATTTCAGGTACACCAGTTGTATCAGTCAAAATAGGAGATCATAACTATTACGGGCTTTGCGATCTGGGGTCGAGTGCTAGCGCTATTGCATATTCACTCTATCAGGAGATCATGAGTGAGATTTCACCCTGTGAACTTGAAGAAGTTGATGTTACCATTTAACTAGCAAACAAATAAACTATCTCTCCCATTGGAATTGTGAGAGATGTTGAAGTCCTATGTGGAAAGGTAAAGTATCCTGCCGACTTTCTCGTACTTGGTTCAGTGCAAGATAGTTTTTCCCCTATTATCTTTGGTAGACCTTCCCTCAGCACTTGTGGTGCTATTATAGATTGTAAAAAAGGTAAAGTTTCTGTTGAATTCAATGGTGAGCCATATGAATTTAACTTTTATAAATTTTCCAAGCAACCTCGTGGTACCGATTTACTTAGTGATGATAAAATTGTTGAAAATATTGCTTCTATTGCTATTCCTCCTAATGATCCTTTGCAGCAATATATGGAAGACCACGAGAATTATTTACATATGCAGGAAAGAAATGAGTTAGACGAAATATTTGCAAGTCAAGCTGCTATCCTGAAGCACAACCTTCCATTTGAGCCTTTAGGAATCCTAGCACAACCAAAAGAAGACCCGGTGTTTGACCTCAAATCACTGCCCGATACGCTCAAGTATGCCTATTTAGATGAAAAGAAAATATATCCTGTTATTATCAATGCTAACCTTTCAGGATTTGTAGAAGAGCGATTATTGGAGACACTTCACAGACACCGTGGTGCCTTGGGCTATACCCTTCATGACCTTAAGGGATTAGTCCATCGATTTTCCAACACACTATCAATCTCGAGCCCTATGCTAAGCCAGTTGTTGATCATCAATGACGTCTGAACCCAAGGATGAAGGATGTGGTTAGGACGGAGATTCTCAAGCTTCTAGCCACAGGTATCATCTATCCTATAGCTGATAGTAGGTGGGTAAGTCCAGTTCATTATGTTCCTAAGAAAGGAGGTATGACTGTTTTTCCTAATGATAAAAATGAACTAATACCTCAGAGAGTTGTTATTGGATATAGAATGTGTATTGATTACAGGAAGTTGAATAAGGCAACTAGGAAGGATCACTACCCGCTGCCCTTTATTGATCAGATGCTAGAGAGGTTGTCTAAAAACACCCACTTTTGCTATCTTGATGGGTACTCTGGCTTCTCTCAAATTCATGTCAACACTGCCGATCAAGAGAAGAACACTTTCACGTGTCCCTACGGTACTTATGCTTATAGGCATATGCCTTTTGGTTTATGTAATGCACATGCTACTTTTCAGAGATGTATGTCTGCAATTTTTGATGGTTTCTGTGAGGAGATTGTGGAAGTCTTCATGGAATATTTCTCCGTCTATGGAACTTCCTTTGACCATTGTATCCACAATCCAAATAAAGTTTTGCAGAGATGCGAGGACACAAACTTAGTTCTAAACTGGGAAAATGCCACTTCATGGTTAACGAAGGGATCATGCTTGGTCACAAGATTTCCGAGAGGGGAAATGAAGTGGACAAGGCGAAGATTGAAGCTATTGAAAGGATTCCTTATCCAAGGGATATCAAAGGTATTCGTAGTTTTCTCGGTCATGCTGGTTTCTACAGAAGATTTATTAAAGACTTTTCTAAGACCTTGAGACCCCTTACTAATCTTCTCCCGAAGGATGTTCCTTTTGTATTTGATGAAGATTGGAAGGAGTCTTTCAAAGTTCTTAAGAAAGCTTTGATAACCGCTCCTATAGTACAACCACCTGACTGGATTTTTCCCTTTGAAATTATGTGTGATGCTAGTGATTTTGCTGTTGGAGCTGTTTTAGGACAAAGGGTTGATAAGAAATTGAATGTTATACATTATGATAGCAAAACCCTTGATAGTGCTCAAAAGAATTATGCTACTACTGAGAAGGAATTCTTAGCAGTAGTGTTTGCTTGTGATAAGTTTAAACCCTATATTGTTGATTCTAAAGTTATTATTCATACTGACCATGTTGCTCTTAAGTACCTTATGGAAAAGAAGGATGCCAAACCAAGACTCATCAGGTGGGTACTCCTTCTTCAAGAATTTGATTTACAGATTGTTTATGGAAAAGGAGCAGACAATCCGGTGGAGGAAAATCTTTCAAGGATGGAAGATATACCGGATAATCCCATCCCAGTCAACGACAGTTTTCCAAATGAATAACTTGCCTTTGTAAAAGTACAATCTTTTTCTGATCCTTGGTTTGCAGACTATGCTAATTTTAGCGTTGCAAAGTATTTGCCTCCAAGTTTAATATTTCAGCAGAGGAAGAAGTTCTTCCATGATTTGAGGCACTACTGTTGGGATGACCCACATCTTTTCAAACAAGGTCCAAACGGGACCATGAGAAGATGTATACCGGAACATGAGCAGAAAGACATTCTCAAGCAATTTCACGACAGTCCCTATGGAGGACATCATGCTGGCGAGAGGATGATACGTCCAAAACGTATCTATAATTTCGGCTTGCTCCCCAGTGCCAGTTCATGTTTTCTACTGTTTTTCTATTTCAGTTTTCCCCCTTATTAAAAGTACCAGAAAAATTCCAGGAAAAATATAGGAAAAATCAGTGTACCGGAAGCTTCGCGAAGAGCCCGAGAGGGGCCAGAGGAGAGCCAGGGGGCCCCAAACGGCCAGAGGGAGCGGCCAGGCCCCTGGCCGCGCCAGGGGGGCACCTGGAGCCCCTGGCCCACCTCTGGCTGCCCCCTTTCGCCTATTTATTCCCCGTGACGAGAAACCCTCGGGGACGGAAACGTTTTTCACGATCTCTCCTCTATTCCGCCGCCGCCGTGCTTCCAAGATCGGGAGCACTAGAAGACCTCTTCCCGGCACCCTGCCGGAGGGAGGAATCACCTCCGGGAGCTTCTCCACCACCATGGATGCTTCCCGGATGAACCGTGAGTAGTCCACCTTGGACCATGGGTCCATGATCAATAGCTATGTGATGTTCTCCTCCCCTCTTTTTTCTTCATGGATTAGACCTCGTGAGCTGCCCTACATGATCGAGGCACATATGTAATCTTTCTGCTGTTGCTATGCTGAGTTTGCTGGGATCCGATGGATTATGAGATTATGTTCAGATTGTGATTGAGTTATATATTTGATTCTCTTCTTTTATATTTATGTTCTTGAGTAACTCTTGCATGTTCTCTGTTGCTGTTTATTGCTTTGGCCAAGTAGTAGGTAGTGACTCCAAGAGGGAGCGTTATGCATGATTGTGGGTTCATGCCCCCCGATGACTAGCTTGAGTGACAGAAACATGAGTCTAGGGTATGTGTTGTTGCCACAAGGGGGAAAACAACGGTGCTTGTACTTGTGGGTGCAAGGATTGTTTACTATACGCAAAGTTCTTTAATGCAGTTGTCTGTTGCTTTGAGTTTACACTTTGGGTGGGATTCACAAATTAATACCAGCGAGATGTTCTGGATAGATATCTCAAGGTGGATGATTAGTGGGTAGATGCAGATGAATTTCGGTCTACTTGTCTTGGCGTACCGCCCGTGCTTTTGAGCCTCTTCATTTCTGTTTTGCATAATTAGCATTGGTTTGCGCACATAATCCTATCAATTTCCCAGCTGTAATTTGTTTACCTCGCATGGCTATTTTATCGTCTTTTGGGAGACATACATCACTAATGAACATCATAGGATCCAGGTCCATATTTCCTCATACTGTTTACACCTTCAATTTACTTCCAGTATTTACTTTTCCGTAGCTATCACTATCATTATTATCCCGTGCCTTTTATCCTTTGTAAACAACAAGGCCGGAGGAATTGAAAACTCCTCTGTACTCGTTGGGAGCAAAGCTATTTGTTGTGTGTGCAGGTCTAGGCAAAGCAAGTGATTATCATAAAACGACGCCTCACTTGCCGAACCACCTACTTGTTGCCGTTGGAGTCCTCCTGGACGATACTCAACCTTAGCATCTTTTCTAAGGGAAATTTGCCGCTATCTACATCTCACATTCCACTTGGGGTAACCAACGGGGGCGAGAAGTTATCTCGTGTATCAAGCAAATTTCTGGCGCCGTTGCCGAGGACTCCACTCTTCGAGATAGGGGAGTTGCACACTATCTTTTATCTTTGCTTTTTAGTCTGGTTAGTTTACCTTTCAGTTTTTGCTTTAGTGTCCTTTATCAAAAATCTAAAAAAATATATAGTATGTCTAGTTCCTTACTTTCCAATCAATGTATGACTTCTTTGAAACCAGATCTTGTTGGCATGGAGGATTCACCGAGGATCAACAAAAGTGGTACAAGGAACACCGCTTGTCTCAAAAGGGGATACACTTATGGAAACAAATACACCAGTTGTATGACTATGCTAGAAACTTGTGCTCAATATATAATATATCTTTCTGCAAGGATGAATCTTGTTGCTTTATGAGGCACAAACACCTTGCTTTCTAATGTGAGTACAATGATGATGAAACCTTAGCTTCTTATGCTAAGAGAAATTATGATTTTGGTGATGCAGAGCAAATAGAAGAATTTGTTGCTTATAAGGGTGCCTATGAAATTACTTCTCTTCTTAAAAATATTGATGATGCCCCTTACAAATCTGAGAGTCTTGCTATACTTAAATATTGTTTGTAAAATTACGATGCAAATTATTATAGTACTGATCATCTTGAGAGAATCTCTCCCCCAAAGGAAGAGAATAATGTTTTGCAGGACTCTATGAAAGAAGAAATTGTTGAACCTGAAAGCTCCTTGGATGAAAAAGAGGAGGAGAATGACGAACAAAAGGAGGAAGAATGGAGCCATCCGTTTCTACCTTCTAATGAGAGTAACTCTTTGAATCTTACCTTATATGAGTGTTATGATCCTATGGATTCTTTTGAAATATACCTTTTTGATGAAGTTGATGCCTTCTATGCTTATGGCCGTGATGCCAGTATGGATGATGCTAACAAAAATGAACTTGCTATAGTTCCTCATGTTCAGCATGAAATTTTTGCTATTGCACCCACAATTGATTGTCCTATTATCTTTTTTAAATCTCAAACTCATATTCCGGAGAATTGTGCTCTTATCAAGGCTCAATGTGATGGGTTGCATTTATCTTATAATCCTAAAGACCGTGTTGACAACTATACACGTGTTCTTGTAGGTCATGAACAACATGATTTATGTGATAGTTATATTCTTAATGTTGTTCATGATACTACTGAAAATTATTTCGAGAGAGGGAAGTTTGGTTGTAGAAACTTCCATATTGCTAAAACACCTCTCTTCATGTTGAAAGTTTTGAAGTTGTTCTTGTTCAACCTTCCTATGCATGTCACTTTGTGCTTCTTTGATTTATATTCTTACAAGATTCCTATGCATAGGAAGTGGGTTAGGCTTAAATATTTTCCATATTTGCTTCTCGATGCCCTCTTTTGCTTCAAAATTCTTATTCTTATGAGAGCATCTTCTTTTTGCATTAAGCCTAGCTAATGGCTTTAAAGAAGCGCTTTCGGGAGGCAGCCCGCAACGAATTTAGAATTTACTTTTTGTTTTTCTTCTGTTTTTAGTGGTCTTGATGATTGTTACTACTGTAGCAACATCATTGTATCTTTACTTTTCAAGCTTTGTGCCTTTTATAGCCTCATACGACAAGGGAAGTGAAAGTTGTGACATGCTGTCCAGAAAACAGATTCTGTCCTCGTGATTAGAAAAATCAGAGAAAAATCCCGGTTCATATTTTTGAGCTGAATTTTTTACAAAGCGTTCTCTATACAATTACGAAACTTTCGTATGTTCCGAGTTTTTTGATTTGAGTGGCAGAAGTATCCCTAAAAAATTCTTTACTACCTGCTGGTCTGTTTTTCACAGATTCTGTCCTGTTTTTCCTTTTCTTCATTTTGCAAACCTTAAGCTTTCTTTTTCTTTGCAAAAACTTTTTGGAAATCTTGATAAACAGTAGCTCTTCAAGGTTATCTTTATTTCCAGTAGAGAAAAAATATTTTATTATGGGTACTAACCTCGCTAATCAGATTATGATGAGTTATGTATGAAGGGAGTTTTCAAGTGTGCGAGGGAAGATGATGAAAGAAGATTAAGAAGTGTCAAGCATTAAAGCTTGGGGATGCCCCCATGCATCCCCAATAAATATTCAAGGAGAATCAAGCGTCTAAGATTGGGGATGCCCCCGTGCCTCCCCTTATCCATCGACAATTATCAGTTCGTCTCTCGTTTCACTATATTTTTATCGCTTCATGCGTTATGTGCTATTCTTGGAGCGTCTCGCTCTTATGTTTTGTTTTTAGTTTTCTTTAGATTTGATTGCTGTTCATAAAAAGTTAGAGCCCAGATTTATTTGTGTGGGAGAGAAACACGCTCCACTTCCAAAATTTAGATCGGAACATAGGACTTTTCCTGCTTATCTTTGCCGTGTTTGTTCTTTATCTTTTCGTAGTTGCTGTCATGTTTTGCTCTTAGCTTTCATGCTTATCTTTTCAAAGAGCTTTTGTTTAGTTTGTTGCTGGAACTCTCTTGAGTTTGCATGTTTATCTTGTTTAGAGAGTTTGCCTGTTGCACTGAGTTTTGTGTCTTGACTTGAAGTAGGTAATTGAGGTTGCTATTCTTTTTGAAGTAGTAACTTGCAATAGTTTTGAGGTGTTGTTTTGAGTAATGTTTGGACTTTTGGTGTCAAGAGCTTTAGCCTATTAGTGATAGATGTCGTATTTTGGGCAATCCGTGTTTATTTTCAAAAACCTAAAAATTAGTTGAGAACTCTAGCTACTAGATGGATCAATACTCTTCTGAGGGGTCGAATATTAGAGTACACTCACGTACCATGAGTCGAGGATGCGCAAGGATAACCAAACCCCCATACACTCCTCCTCGGGGTACTTGTATCTTTGTGAAACCTCCTTATTAGATTGAGAGTTACCGATAATAAGTGCATGAGTTCTTCGGACTAATGTGAGTATTCGAAAGTTGACACTTCCACCTTCCCATATTTTGCTAGCCTTTCCTGTGCCGTGCATTGATTTCTTCTCACTCCAAGAGTTAGCGTCCACTTTCGCCGGTACTTCCAAACCCTTTGCACGATACGCTCTGTCATCATAAGCCTCCTTATATCCTTCCTCAAAACAGCCACCATACCTACCTATCAAGGCATTTCCATAGCCTTTCCGAGATATATTGCCATGCAACATCCATCTTCTCATGACTTGATCTTCATGTCATACATGCTACTTGCTTGATCGATGAGCCGCATGCTAGTTGGGCCTTGCCCTAATCATTGCTACATGACGCGCTAGTATCATTGCATATCTTGCTACACTGGCAGAGGCATACATTTGCATACATCATGACAGTTACATTTTCTTTATGATTCGAGTACTTTGTAAAGTGTGAAAGATCTTCTATACTTTTTTGTAATATATAGAGTGTTGCCCCTAAAGTGAGGAAAAGATCCCAAAGTGCACAAATCAAAAGATCCTAAAGAGGACAAATTAAAAGATCTGAAAGAGGACAAATGAGAGTCAAATAGAAAGAGCCATTGAGGCCACCAAAAAATACAAAAAAAAGAAAAAAGAAAGAAAGAGAGAAATAAAAAGAGAGAAGGGGCACACTACTATTCCTTTTGAGAGATCCACACTCTTACTCCATATTATATCTTGTACTCCATAGAGATTAAAATTTATGCATATAACTATGTGGGGACCTTCACACTATAGAACTTAGCTTGTATATTCCAATGATGAGCCTCCTCAAATGAGCTCTAGGTCTTCTTGAGCAAGCAAGTTGGATGCACCCCCACTAGTTCCATTAGAGAGATTTTAGCTCATATGTGCATCTGTTGCATGGCAATCCCTACTCCTCACATCATATCTATCATTTGGCTTTCTCTCGCCTATGATTGTCCTCATTGATGTGAGCCTTTCACACCTTTTTTGCCTTCCTCCTTCACCTTATTCTCTCTTTGCCATCCTAAGAGTCAACTTTCTTGCTTACGCTCATCCATTGCATGAGTGCTCAAAATTTCGAAAAGGAGTGGATCATTTTGACTTGTACCTGGCTAGTGGTCTAGGGATGAGTCAAGATAAGATTCCAAAGAAGACCAAGTGTGAAACTTTAGTAGATTGAGTTCTCAACATAAAAATACTTTTTCTCGTATATACCTATCCCCTTTCTTGCACGCAAACACCATTTGGAGACATTCGAGTCACAGGCAGCGAGAGCTCTTGCACCTTTATGTTCTTATGTTGCTTGTTTCAATGCTAAATATAGACTCTTGCTTGTTATGACTTGAATTGAATTCCATGCTTTGATTGCTTTACTTACAAAGTTATTATATGGTTGTTACCATGTCACCACAGAAATTATGCTTGTTATCATTTACCTACTCGAGGACGAGCAGGAATTAAGCTTGGGGATGTTGATACGTCCAGAACGTATCTATAATTTCTTCTTGCTCCATGCCTCTTTTGTGTGATATTGCTATGATATTGATGAACTTCCATACACTTTTGATCATATTTGGACTAACCTATTAACTCAGTGCACCCTAGTGCCAATTCCTGTTTTCTGCTGTTTTTCTATTTCAGGTTCCCCTTATTAAAAGTATTAGAAGAATTCCGGGAAAAATATAGGAAAAATCAGCGTACCGGAAGCTTCGCGAAGAGCCCGAGAGGGGTCAGAGAGGAGCCAGGGGCCCCAGGCGGCCAGAGGGCGCGGCCAGGCCCCTGGAGCCCCTGGCCCACCTCTGGCTGCCCCCTTTTGCCTATTTATTCCCCGTGACGAGAAAACCCCGGGGACGGAACCCTTTTTCGCGATCTCTCCTCTGTTCCGCCGCCACCGTTCTTCCAAGATCGGGAGCACCAGAAGACCTCTTCCCGGCACCATGCCGGAGGGTGGAATCACCTCCGGGAGCTTCTCCACCACCATGGATGCTTCCCGGATGAACCGTGAGTAGTCCACCTTGGACCATGGGTCCATGATCAGTAGATATGTGATGTTCTCCTCCCCTCTTTGTTCTTCATGGATTAGAGCTCGTGAGCTGCCCTACATGATCGAGGCACATATGTAATCTTTCTGCTGTTGCTATGCTGAGTTTGCTGGGATCCGATGGATTATGAGATTATGTTCAGATTGTGATTGAGTTATATATTTGATTCTCTTCTTTTATATTTATGTTCTTGAGTAACTCTTGCATGTTCTCCGTTGCTGTTTATTGCTTTGGCCAAGTAGTAGGTGGTGACTCCAAGAGGGAGCGTTATGCATGATTGTGGGTTCATGCCCCCCGATGACTAGCTTGAGTGACAGAAACATGAGTCTAGGGGATGTGCTGTTGCCACAAGGGGGAAAACAACGGTGCTTGTACTTGCGGGTGCAAGGATTGTTTACTTTACGCAAAGTTGTTTAATGCAGTTGTCCATTGCTTTGAGTTTACACTTTGGGTGGGATTCGAAACTTAATACCAGCGAGATGTTCTGGATAGATATCTCAAGGTGGATGATTAGTGGGTAGATGCAGATGAATTTCGGTCTACTTGTCTTGGCGTACCGCCCGTGCTTTTGAGCCTCTTCCTTTCTGTTTTGCATAATTAGCATTGGTTTGCGCACATAATCCTGTCAATTGCCCAGTTGTAATTTGTTTAACTCGTATGGCTATTTTATCGTCTTTTGGGAGAGAGACATCACTAGTGAACATCATAGAATCCCGGTCCATATTTCCTCATACTGTTTACACCTTCAATTTACTTCCAGTATTTACTTTTCCGTAGCTATCACTATCATTATTATCCCGTGCCTTTTATCCTTTGTAAACAACAAGGGCGGAGGAATTGACAACTCCTCTATACCCGTTGGGAGCAAAGCTATCTATTGTGTGTGCAGGTCCAGGCAAAGCAAGTGATTATCATAAAACGGCGCCTCACTTGCCGAACCACCTACTTGTTGCCGTTGGAGTCCTCCTGGACGATACTCAACCTTAGCATCTTTGCTAAGGGAAATTTGCCGCTATCTACATCTCACCTTCCACTTGGGGTAACCAACGGGGGCGAGAAGTTATCTTGTGTATCAGAGGACCGTACATAAGGTTCTCCAATCAGGTTTTTATTGGCCTACTCTCTATAAAGATGCTAGAAATTATGTCTTATCTTGTAATAAGTGTCAGAGAGTTGGTAATATTAGTAGGAGGAATGAGATGCCTATCAATTACTCACTAGTGATTGAGCCTTTTGATTGATGGGGTTTTGATTTTATGGGTCCTTTTCCTCATTCAAACAAGTACACTAACATTTTAGTAGCTGTTGATTATTTGACCAAGTCGGTCGAAGCAATCCCCACTGAGAGTGCTGATCACAAGACATATTTGAAAATGCTCAAAGATGTAATTTTCCCTAAGTTTTGTGTACCTAGGTATCTTATGACTGATGGAGGATCACACTTCACGCATGGAGCTTTTAGAAAAGCTTTAGCCAAGTACGATGTCAATCATAGAATTTCTTCACATTACCATCCTCAAACTAGTTGGCAAGTTGAGCTCACCAATAGAGAGATCAAGTTGATTTTGCAAAAGACAGTTAACAGTTCTAGGAAGGACTGGTCAAAGAAGTTAGGAGATGCTTTGTGGGCGTATAGAACTGCTTAATGGTCTATGGAAAAGTTTTCCATTTGCCATTAGAATTAGAACATAAAGCTTTCTGGGCTGTTAGAGAGCTTAATGCTGACCCAAAGTTAGCCGGTGAAAAGAGTCTCATGAACTTGACTTCTGTAGATGAGTGGAGAAGTGAAGCTTACGAGAATGCTAAAATGTTTATAGAAAAGGTAAAGAAGTGGCATGATAGAAGGATTCTGAAACGTGAATTTAATGTTGGTGATAAAGTTTTATTGTTTAGATCCCGTTTCAGGTTTTCTCCAGGTAAATTACTTTCTAGCTGGGAAGTACCATTTCATATTGGAGAAATATACCACTCTGGTGCAATCAAGACTAACAATTTTGATGGCAGCAAACCTCAAGTTGTGAATGGGCAAAGACTCAAGCATTACATGGCGGGAGACCCCGTCAACGTTGATGTAAATATAATACACACAACAACTCATGAAGAATATGTTGCAGCCCCGTATCAGACACCGGCAGAAGAAGAATAAGAAAAGTTATAGTTGTGTTCCGAGAGGCCCAAGTTATGGCACTTCTTCAAAACACATTATACGCTCGCTAAACTTGTAACTCAAATATTACTTTCTACAATCTAATTTGCAGAAGCATTATTTTCTTGTTACAATGAATTTCTATTTCGCTCTAAAATTGCATGAACGTTTCAAAGATTCTAGACCTATGTCTTCATTGAACAGATATCCACATATCTACTTCAAATCATGAGTGAAGATAGAAAATCCACTACACACAACTACACTTATTGGACTACACACATCATCATGTATGATTTGCAATAATTTAGTTGCCCGTTCATGTAGGCCCGTCAACAGAGTTTTAGTCACATTAATTTAAGACGAAGTTTGCAAGCATCAATTGATTCATAATCATGTGACTCAAAAGTCCATCACCATGGAATTATTCATGCATGTTATGTCACTTCTGATAAACTATAGTGCCACACCTGTGTGGTATTTCTGTCAGTCTTGCGACGTTTAGCGTAAGTGTTATGGATGTTTAGTATTATTACCAAGATTCATAATATACAACCTATTCATAATGTAAGTATGACATATACATTATTCATAACTTTGAACAACTCTCTTTCAACAAACATGATTCAAAATGATGTTGTGCAACAAGGATAAAGTGTAGTAACAATTTAATGAACTCGAAAATGAATTATAAAGATAATCATAGAGTCAACGCACAATATACTAAACCTTTTACCGTGTTCCCATGCGTGTCAAAAATCATCATCATCTATTCATAAAGGCCATAGTATTTCTTGCATTGATTTGCAACAATATGCAATCGAAGTGATATTCTAGTGATCAACAATTTAATCACAGTACCCAAGAATTAAGATTAACCACTCAATCCTGATTCTCAATAATTACATCTTTTGACCAGGAATGAATTCATCTATAACTTCATATGACTTTCATTTCTGAGTTGGGTATTTTAGCCTTATTTCGTTTTGCCTTTATACATATCATAGTTCTATTTCCAATATCACACCTACTCACAGAAGATCTCACATGGACTTTCTAGTGTGTAAGTCTTATTAACACTCATTGGAAGTTTCTTTCCCTTAATTCTCATCATCATATGATTGGTGTTTTCTGGATCCCACACTTATCAATTTCGTTAGAGCACAATGAACATTTCACTAATGCTTACAATCATACATTGTACTAGATATTTCATATCCTCCGTCAATTGTCTTATTACTGAAAATAGATTCTAAGTTCCATGAATATCACATAAGTATCCAAAACGTTTGGAAGTTCATGTTTCATGGTGGTGAAGACAATGCACTTAGCTATGGTGGAATTCTAGCCTTTTGGATTGACGGACATAAGTCACATAATCCATAGCATCAGCGGGAGAGTATCAAAAATTTGCGATAGGACATGGTCCTTCTCGGCACTATTGAGGATACTTCTCACGATACGGTACAATCATAAAGTGTTTACCAGATAATATAGTTAATCAAAAGAAATCGGGAAGGTGGTAACGCGAGCCATTATTATATAACAATAATGAAAATACTAAGACTTTGTTCATAATTAAGTTGCACTTGTGATTAATCAATTTAATTTAATTACTAAGTGCGCTCCCACTCAGATCAATATCTCTCGTAATTAATGCTGGAGTGATTCAAGATCCAACCTAATCGTCTGCCTTTGACGTGACATCACTAATTACCTAGATTGGACCAGTAGGCCAACTTGCCAATCACGACACAAGTGATTCTTGTTCATCTTTCGATGGGCGTGTTCCGGTAGCAAACTTTTATCCAAACCGTAAATACAACCAAGTGTAATGTGTTGTGTGTTCTTTTAACACACCCTCCTTTTATGCGTCACCATGTGTGCACCCATGTGACATGACCTGCTTCGGTGTGAAACATAGTATAGATGATACTACAGTTGAGAGAACACTATCAACTTGATATTGTTTTGCGAGATATCACCCTAATAAAATATGACTACCGCGCATCAAACAAGGGTGCATCAAAGGCATAAACATCACATGCAATTCATAAAATTATGTGATATGATATAGCCCTTTTCTTTGTGAAGTCTTCTTTTTCTTCACGTCATCATGGTAGAAGTCACCGTGTCCACCAACTTGTCCCTGGCGCCAGGACCATCACCTTGCATATATCTATTTCTTTGCCTAGAGCTAATAAAAAGTTATAGTGTGCAGGCCATAATTAAGTGAAAATCATATGAATCCAGTCATCATGCCGTACCACGACACGCATGCCGCGAATAAATATTACATAACATATAGCATCTCATACAAACACGTTGCAAATCTCGAAGGCTATACCACATCACATGCATACTCTGCAAAAACAGGTTAGATCTCCGTCTACACGGATTGTTGCAAATTCTATTGTAGTTGATTAGCAGGTTACATGCAAACGTTGTTCCCTATACAGACCAAACACGATACTTCACTGTTACTAGTTTAACGCCCTGGGTGCGTGCAACAACTAATGCCACAAGCCAAATTTCGTTCAACGCGTGACCCCCGTGAGGATTTGAGTTCATAAAATCCACAAGCCCCTCCACTTTAAATCTTATATTGCGATATTAAGATGAGATCCAAGGAGTTTGACGTAGACCATGATCAAGGCAACCAGCATACTGAAAGCAGCATAGAGGGATCGATGGAAAACTCAATCCTTGTAGCAAAACCTCAACTTGCCATCAAGCAAAGAAAAAATCACATGACAAGGAATCAACAAAAATATCAATGCCTCATATCGACATATGATCTAGACCAAAAAATGCACCTACTCATAGATCGCTCATGATACCACTATTGGGAAACGCAGTACAAAACAAAAAAATTCAGCCTACGTAGCAACACCCAAGATCATCTATGAAGATTTCATACAAGGTTTTAGCTCATGGCTCACCAACCGATGTAGTAGAAGTAGAGTTGGTGAAGACCGTCTTTGCATATCCCCGCAGCTAGGAATTTCAATGACCCCCAACTGCGAGGATATCGATCCCTCGAACCGTCCCGCGATCGAGTTCCGCGAAAAAGTCCCACGAATAAGCTCCCAAAAGAAGGGTCGAAGGCACAACCCTTCTATTAGTATCCACACATCCCACAGCAACAATCCAGCAGTGCTCCGCCATCCAGAGACGAACGCCACCGAGAAAATTAGAGGGATAAAATCCTAAAGGATTCCGATCTAGAACAACGTCTAAACCGGGGTCTAATTGTGGAGCCACGGGGTTTAGAGGAGGGAGGGTGGTGCAGGGGTGCCTAGGGTTTGATGTGCTGCGCCCCTTGCCCCTCCCCCTCATTATATATTGTTGGCCAGGGGGCTGTCCTGGACGACCTGGGAGGTGTAGGATTCCCCTAGGACTCCTACTCCCAAATGGAGTCCTTCCCACCGGGGAATCCTACTCCAAGGAGGATTGCAATCCTACTTGGAGTAGGATTTCTCCCTTATGGCGCCCCACCTCCTAGGTCGACTTGGGGAAGCTTAGGTGGCTTGCCCCCCAAGATAGGGGTGTGGGGTTTGTGAGTGGTACTACCCAGAAACTTCCGGAACCTTCCAGAAGCTTCTAGGACCTTCCGGGACCTTCCGAGATGGTTTTGAGACATTCCGAAACCTTTTGGAGCACTTCCAGGACCTTTCCGGACCATTCTCGGATGTTTGAACCATTTGAATAGTTTCCAAGACCATCCGAGTTACCGTTTAAGCTACCCATTCACCCCGTAAGTTATCGGGACGTCCACCGATTAACCAGAAACTATTTCGGTCGTTCCTGCACTTCCGCAGTACCATTCTCATATGTTCCGGAACCACCTAGGACTACTCCAGAGTGATCCGGACATATCCTTAAATACCCATAACTACTTCAGGTGCCCTTTGATGCGCAAGACATGATAATAGCTTCTCGCCCTTCGTTGGTTACCCCAAGTGGAAGGTGAGATGTAGGATAGCAGCAAATTTCCCTTGGCAAAGATACCAAGGTGTAGAGTGTCTCCCATAGGACTCCGAAAGCGACAAGTAGGTGGTTCGGCAAGTGACGCGCCTTCTGAAAAGAATCACTTGCTTCTCCTGGACCTTCACACAAGTACAAATAACTTTTCTCCCAACGAAGTTCAGAGAGGTTGTCAATCTCTCCTGTCTTGTTGTTTACAAAGGATCAAACGCAAGGGATAATGATAATGATGATTGCAACTGGAAAGTAAAATTAGAAAATAAATTGAGCGTGTAAACAGTGATGAGGATATGGACCAGGGTCCCATGATGTTCACTAGTGATATCTCTCTCCCAAAAGACGATAAAACTGCTATGCGAGGTAAAGAAATCACAGCTGGGCAATTGACAGGACTAAAAACGCACCACAATGCTAACTATGCTACAAACAAAGGAAGAGGCTCAATAGCATGGGAGGTACGCCAAAATAAGTGGACCGAAATCCCACTACATCTACTACTAATCATCCACCTTGAGATATCTATCCAGAACATCTCAATGGTATTAATTTGCGAGCCCCACCCAAATTGTAAACCCAAAGCAACAAACAACTACATTAAAAGAACTTTGCGTAAAGTAAACAATCCTTGCAACAGCGGTTACAAGCACCATTGTTTTCCCCCTTGTGGAAACAACACATCCCCTAGACTCATGTTTCTGTCACTCAAGCTAGTCATCAGGGGGCATGAACCCACAATAGAGCATAACATTCTGTAAGGCCCGATATGGGGTACTGTTCCAGATCTAGATGTTTCCATCTAGACCCGGGGACGAAGCACATATCGGTCCCACCGCGACATATGACAAAGCCATATGCCCCGGATTTCCAACATGATATCACAACATTACATATACAAGGATACAACATATCATACAATCGGCACACAACTTCCTCAATACAATACAACAGCGGAAGATACATGTCTGAGTACAGACTACAGTCAAATGCCTACTGGCAAAGAGAAATTCATCGATCCCCATAACCACACGGGTCCAAGCCCTCCGCCGGGATCCGCCTAACTAGTCGTCGTCGAGTCTCCACATGAAACGTCGATCACCATACCTGTTGTCGATCAAGAACCCTGAAAAGAGTTTGGGGGTAGTATCATGAGTACAGAAGTACTCAGCATCCAACTGTAGTGGTCATCTGACCCAGCAAGGACTTCATCACTCGTCATTCTAGGACAACTAGTAGTTTACGGTAAGGATGGGGTAAGTGGTGAGGTTGCTGCCGCACTAACATTTATGAAGTGGCTAACGATCTAGAGAGTAAGATAAGAAGCCAAGAATTCGACGAGGAATCGCCTCCAACAATTCTTGCTATCAACTACTTACGCAAACATAACACCTATCCTATCGTTGTCCTCCTCTTCGCATCCCGCCGAAGAAGAAGCAGTCAAGGCACACACACGTTGATCAAGTTATATTAAGATTATCTCAGTTGTTGTTGTCTATGAACAAGGAGTAGGTCTCAAGTCGTCCATAACCGTGGACACGGCTTCTCGAAAAGATTTAACCCCGCAGGGGTGTACCAACTGCCCATTACAAGGCTCTGCATGCACGCCCATCTCTCTCAGTTGCTACCCATCACAGGCAACCATTTTATGATTTAGTTCCGAGAGATCCGAAATGACAGGTCCCTCTAACTAACAACGAACAAATCCGGGTGGCCCCCGGGGAGTCGACACCCAATCCAAAGGCCGGCCGTGCTATCGGATCGGACTCTTCCGGCTGGACGAGGTCGGGGTAACTAACCCATCACTGTGGGTAGCCCTCGAGCTTCCAGGTGTGGACCAACAAAGGAACTCTGTCTCCGCTGGCCCGAGTTGTTTGAAAATCTGCTGGGAGCTCACCAGTCGCACACACGGTTTTCAAATGGTAAAACCAGCTTGGGCCACCTCTAGAAATGTTTGAAGCTAGGTAGGTAAGAAAAGGGGACCCCATAGCATCCCACACGCGGTTAGGCACGCTCAGTCTTAAAACCAATACCCGGAACTCGGGTCCTAGGTGACTCGGATGGAACAAAGCATCGGGGCGGGATAGCCTAGACCTTCCATCCTTCGTCGAGTATAGTCAACATTATAATAATCATGTCATCAACAACAATATAATAATGTGATAGCCAAACCAAGGAGTAACAGGGGGGTAACATCGTAGCATCCTAAGCATGCATACTAAGCAGGGGCTCAGCAACGAGCAATATTAACATAGCAGTACATGGTTTGCTGGGAGGGGACATCGCTGTATCAGTTTGAAAGAGGATGTAAACATGTGGTAGGATCAAACATTGAACCTACCCTAGACTAGCATGCAAACCGCTGGTTGAAATAGAATGGATCATAAGTAATGTATAGTCCTTGCCTGTTGATAAGTCGGGTTCCGAAGGTGTAGTCGATCGCAAGCTCGCATCGTCTCCGAGAGGTACCCGCGGAAGCACACAAGACGGAAACACTGGAAAAGACAATCGACGAGCAAGAATCTATTACTAAAAAGAAAACACGAGCAAGCATCAACAAAAAGGCAACACGAGACATCGCACCTACCGTCGAGAGAGGTTACTAACAGGTTAAGTGGAGTACTCATCACACACGACGATACCGCATATTGAGAAAGGTTCAAGTGGTTTAGCTACACAATATGAGCAAGGTTGTTAACATGTCAACTCACTCAAGAATGGCATATGACACAAACATGGCATTAGGTGAAGCATAAGGTAAACTAGCTATGCTAGTCAATTTAAGTGGGGGGTAAAATCTATACATGGCAACTATTACGGACCCCACAATATTTATTGCATTTGGTACTGTTTTTCCCTAAACAATATTTTATTATTTTTATTAGCAAGCAAGAGCAGCATAAACACATTTTACATGCAATTCTAGTCAAGTTACATATAAGAAACATTTTAAACAGAGCAACGGTTAAAAAGTTATGGCAGTTACAGTTTCAGTGACAAGCAGTTGTAAATAGTAGGTAAACAACATGGAAACAAAGTCAAACATGGAAAGAAACAACATTTTATTAAACTACACGAAAAACTAAGCAACTTTCATGTTTTACGCGTCGCGATCGGAGCTATGGTTAAAAATATACGGGCATCGCAAAAATACAGCACAATCTGCCAAAATCTAGAAAAAGTAATGCATGCCTCACCATGGGCTCGGCCAATCTGCGGTGGAGAGGTCGTGGCCTGGCTAGCGGATCTGGGCCGGCTCGGGTGCTGGGCCGCGCTGTCGCTGGGCCTCGGCTGGGGCAGGCCATGGGAGGTGGGCCGGCCCACGCGGCTGGTGCGTGCGAGCGGGAGCTGGCCTCGCTCCCGACGGGAGTTGCAGGCGGCGGCGGAGCAGCTCGCCGGCCGGTGAGGCCGCGGCCTCCGGCGAGGGGCGGTCCGGCGAGGGGAGCGTGGTGAGGGAGGCGACGTGGGCTGGCTTCGGGTGCGCGCTCCCGGCGGCGGCAATGGAGCTCCGGCCCGTGGTGTTCGGCGGCTGCGGCCATGGAACGGTGGCGAGGGCACCCTGCTGCACGGGAGAGAGGGGAGGTGAGAGGAGAGATGGACAGGAGGAGGGGGGGGGGGCGCACGGGACGACTCACCATGGCGGCGGACGGCGAAAGTCAACGCCGGAGGTGACCGGAGCACGGCGGCGGTCGCGGATCCGACGCGGCGGCGCGTCCCTCCATGGACGGCGGCGCGGGGATGGGCCAGGCAGGACGGCGGCGCCCTGTGGGGACCGGTTCGAGTGGGGAGCTGCTGGGGGCTACGGGGCAAGATCTGGGCCATCAGATCTCGGATCTGACGGTCCAGATCTGAGGGAGAGCTAGGGTTTCGAAAATTTGGGACTATTTTGGCAGATCTGGCTAAGTGGAGGGGGTGGCTGAAATTTTTCGGCTAGGGAAACCCTAGAAAGGGGTGGGAGTGTGGTGGTCTTTATATAGCCCAGGTGGTTGGCAGTTTGCAAAAACATCCCCGGTTTTTCTCTCGAGCGCGTGGTGTTTACGTTTCTGACCGCCGGGGGTCCGCAGGACCTCCGATTCGGGTAAAACTTGGAACTGCGTGATCAGAGCGTCGAGCCGGTGGCGTTCACCTCGCGCTGGAACCGTTCCGAGAACACTTTCCGGTGCGCTATAAAAATATCCCGTTTAATTATTAAACGGGGTTTTTCGTTCCGTTGGCTACAACAGGTCTCGTGCGGTTTTCGCGACGGTGATCGGGTGAAACCCGGTGTCGCAAAGGTCAAGTGTCAGGGTGGCAAGGGACGGTCTCCGTCCGGTACGAGATAAGAGGGGGGGAAATAATCGACGATCGATAAATTGGGGATGCAAACACAGCAAACAAATCAGACAATCCAATAATTCACACCGAAAACAAATTTTTTTAATTTTTGTGAAATCTGGGCTGTTACCCGTTCCCTCTTGGAGTCACTACATACTACTTAGCCAATGCAATAAAAAACAACGGAGAACATGCATGAATTACTCAAGAACAAAAATATAAAAGATAAGAACCAAATATATTACTCTATCACAAACTGAACATAGTCTCATAATCCATCAGATCCAAGCAAACTCAGCATAGCAACAGCAGAAAGAATTACATATGTGCCTTGATCATGTAGGGAAGCTCACAAGGTCTAATCCATGAAGAACAAAGAGGGGAGGAGAACATCACATAGCTACTGATCATGCACCCATGGTAAAAGGTAGACTACTCACGGATCATCCGGGAAGCTTCCATGGTCGAGGAGATGCTCCCGGCGGTCAATCCTCCCTCCGGAAGGGTGCAGGGAAGAGGTTTGCTCGCGCTTCGATCTTGGAAGCGCGGCGGCGGCGGAACAGAGGCGAGATCGCGAAAACGGGTTATGTCTTTGGAACAATCCCGTCATGGAGAATATATAGGAAAAAGGGGGGCGCCAGGGGGGGCACTAGGGGTTCAGAAGGCCCCCTGGCGCGGCCCCACCCTAGGGCGCGCCAGGAGGGCGCCTAGGCACCTGGTGGTGGCCCTCTGGCCCCTCTCTGGCACTTTTTATCTGATTTTTTATCTGATTTTCCCGAATTTTTTGAGCACTTTTAATATGGGGGAAACCTGAAATAGGAAAACAGCAGAAAAAAGGATCTGGCACTGGGGTGCACCGAGTTAATAGGTTAGTCCAAATATGACCAATAGTGTATGAAAGTGTATCTAGATCATAGCAATATCATACAAAACATGCAATAGATACGTTTGAGACATATTAACATCCCCAAGCTTAGTTCCTTCTCGTCCTCGTGTAGGTAAATGATAACAAGCAGCATTACTGTGGTGACATGCTAACAACCATATAAGAAATTTGAAAGTAAAGCAATAAAGGTATGTAATTCAGTTCAACTCATAACAAGGAAGAGTCTATATTGGCATTGAAACAAGCAACATAAGACCATAAAGGTGCGAGATCTCTCGCTGTCCGTGATTCAAATGTCTCCTGATGGTGTTTGCGTGCAATAAGGGGGATAAAGGAATACGAGAGAAAAAAATATATATGTTGAGAACTCAATCTATTAAAGTTTTACACTTGGTCTTCTTTGGAATCTTATCTTGACTCGTCCCTAGACCACTAGCCAGGTACAAGTAAATTTGATCCATTCCTTTTCGATATTCTGAGCACTGATGCAATGGATGAGAGTACGCACGAGAGTTGACACTTAGGATGGCAAAGAGAGAGATATGGTGGAGTGATACGCGAGAGATGATAATTGCTTCTCGCCCTTCGTTGGTCACCCCAAGTGGAAGGTGAGATGCAGCGTCGCGGCAAGTTTCCCTTGGTGAAGATACCAAGGTTGAGATCGACCAGTAGGACTCCGGAGATGATAAGTAGGTGGTTCATCAAGTGACGCGCCGTTCAGGATAATCACTTTCTTCTCCTGGACCTGCACAGACACAAATAACTTTGCTCACAATGAAGTTCAGAGAGGTTGTCAATCTCTCCGGTCTTGTTATTTAAAAATGATCAAAACACAAGGGATAATGATAATGATAGCAACTGAAAATAAAAGCAAGAAAGTAAATGAGCGTGTAAACAGTTATGAGAATACGGACCGGGGTCCCGTGATGTTCACTAGTGATGTCACTCTCCCAAAAGACGATAAAACTTCTATGCGAGGTAAACAAATTATAGATGGGAAATTGTCAGGATTATAAACGCACCGCAATGCTAACTATGCTACAAAAGAAAGGAAGAGGATCAAAAGCATGGGCAGTACGCCAAAATAAGTAGACAGAAATCCATCTTCATCTATTACTAATCATCCACCTTGAGATATCTATCCATAATATCTTGCTGGTATTAAGTTTCGAACCCCTCCCAAATGTTAAACCCCAAGCAACAGACAACTGCATTAAAAAGAACTTTGCGTAAAGTAAACAATCCTTGCAACCGCGGTTACAAGTACCGTTGTTTTTCCTCTTTTGGCAACAACACATCCCCTAGACTCATGTTTCTGTCACTCAAGCGTGTCATCCGGGGCATGAACCCACAATCGAGCATAACATTCCCTCTTGATGTTACTACCTACTACTTGGCCAAAGCAATAAACAACAACAGATAACATGCAAGAATTACTTAGGAAAAAAAATATAAAAGATAAGAACCAAATATATTAATCTATCACAACCTGAACATAATCTCATAATCCATCATATCCCATGAAAATCAGCATAGGAACAGCAGAAAGATTACATATGTTCCTCGATCATGTAGGGAAGCTCACAAGGTCTAAACCATGAAGAACAAAGAGGGGAGGAGAATATCACATAGCTACTGGTCACGGACCCATGGTCCAAAGGAAACTACTCACGACACATCTTGGAAGCGTCCATGGTGGAGGGGAAGCTCCCGGAGGTCGATCCTCCCTCCAGCATGGTGTCGGGAAGGGGTCTGCTGGTGCTCCCGATATTGGAAGCGCGGCGGCGGCGGAACAGAGGCGAATTGCAAAAAAGGGTTCTGTCTCCGGGATTTTCACGTCACGGGAGATATATAGGCAAAAGGGGCAGCCAGAGGGCCCACCATGGGTCCAGGCGCCCACCTGGCGCGGCCAAGCCCTAGGCCGCGCCAGCTAGGCGCCTGGGCCCCTGGTGGGTCCCACCTGGTCCCCCTTCGGGACTCCGGAAGGTTCCTTCACGCTGATTTTTTATCTGATTTTCCCGAATTTTTTGAGCACTTTTAATATGGGGGAAAACTTAAATAGAAAAACAGCAGAAAACAGAAACTGGCACTGGGGTGCACTGAGTTAATAGGTTAGTCCAAATATGATCAGAAGTGTATGAAAGTGTATCTAGATCATAGCAATATCACACAAAACATGCATGGAGCAAGCAGAAATTATCGAAACGTTTGGGACGTATCAACATCCCCAAGCTTAATTCCTGCTCGTCCTCGAGTAGGTAAATGATAACAAGCATAATTTCTGTGGTGACACGCTAGCAACCATATAAGAACTTTGAAAAGTAAAGCAATCAAGGTATGTGATTGAATTCAAGTCATAACATGCAAGAGTCTATATTAGCATTGAAACAAGTAATAAAAGAACATTAGGTGCAAGAGCTCTCGCTGTCCGTGATTCGAATTTCTCCAAATGGTGTTTGCGTGCAAGAAGAGGGATAGGGAATACGAGAAAAACATATTTTTGTGTTGAGAACTCAATCTCCTAAAGTTTCACACTTGGTCTTCTTTGGAATCTTATCTTGACTCGTCCCCAGACCACTAGCCAGGTACAAGTCAATATTATCCACTCATTTTCGATATATTGAGCACTCATGCAATGGATGAGCGTAAACACGAAAGTTGACACTTAGGATGGCAAAGAGAGAAATATGGTGGAGGAGGAAGACGAAAAGGATGAGAAAGGCTCACATCAATCAGGACAATCATAGGCGAGAAGGCCAAATGATAGATATGATGTGAGGAGTAGGGATTGCCATGCAACGGATGCACATATGAGCTTAAAAGCTCTCCAATGGAACTAGTGGGGGTGCATCTAACTTGCTCGCTCATGAATACCTAGAGCTCTTTTGAGAAGGCTAATCCTTGGAATATGCAAGCCAAGTTCTATAGTGTCAAGGTCCCCACATAGCTATATGCATGAATGATCATCTCTATTGATTATAAGGATAAGAGGGAGTACTAGTGTGGATCTTTCAAAAGGATATCAGTGTTGCCCCTTTCTCTCTTTTTATTTTATATTTTTTATATTTTTTTGTATTTTTTTTGGTGGCCTAAATGGCTCTTTCTATTTAACTCTCATTTTTCCTCTTTGGGATCTTTTATTTTTTCCATTTTGGAATCTTTTCCTCACTTAAGGGCAACACTCTAATTTACAAGAGGGTATAGAAGACCTTTCACCTTTTACAAGTTACTCAAATCATAAAGAAGATGTAGCTATCATGATGTATGCAATGTATGCCGCTGCCTGTGTAGCAGGAACATGTATGACATGAAGATCAAGTCATGAAGAGGTGGAAGTTGCATGGAAATATATCTTGGAAATGCTATGGAAATGCCTTGATAGGTAGGTATGGTGGCTGTTTTGAGAAAGGTGTAAGGAGCTTTATGATGACAGAGCGTATCATGCCAAGGGTTTGGATGTATCGGCGAAGGTGGACGCCAACTCACGGAGAGTGAAGAAGGTAATGCACGACACAGGAGAGGCTAGCAAATATGAGGAGGTGGAAGTGTCAACTTTCAATACTTACATTAGTCCGAAGAACTCATGCACTTATTATCGATAACTCTCTGTAACAACCCGAATCTGATAATATTCGAATCTCTGTGCTTACTGTGCTATCCCTGTATCGTAGCTAGAAAACACAGTAACAAGAGTGGATATCAAGTAAACATACATCATATTACCACAAACGAAGGATCCAGAGTTACATATTTGCATACAACTTGCACAGCTCTAGACCGGCATAGAATACAGCGGAAACATATACTTTACTAAGCTAGGGGCTCCATCAACGCCACTCGGCTCGTTGATTGTAGACCCGTGATACTATCGCTTCTTACATATCTTCATCTACACGTGAGTGCAGCCTAAATGGGTGAGTACATTGAATATACTCGCAAGTTACAAAGAAAAGGAATATAACAGATTATTCATGCAGGGTAAGTCAAGTGGATAGATAAGGTTTATTTGCGAAAATCCAATTTTCCCTTAACTAAGATTTGTAAACTTTCTTTGAAAAACAAAACAGTTTTTAAAGATATAGGGTTAGAGTGAAACACTTGGGTAGATACACCAAGGCACAAATCTCCAACCTAAGTAAAATATATATATGGTTGAAGTGAAACACACCCTCGTGCTTAATCCTCAACCTAGAACCCTTAAAATAGATTTTTAGAAAAAATATAGTCTTGACTCTGCAGAGTTAGAAACGGTGCATGTCCTCAGCCAGGCGCAATTACTCAAGTGTGCAAGTCCTCCGTCGAGCGCAATCACTTAGTATGAAAGACCCTAGTTGAGCGCAATCCCATAGTGTGCATGTAACACCCCGGTTGTCACGCTACAGTGATCACATTATCTAATGCCAGGTCAGCAGGATTATGCTAATAATGATCAACCTTGATCATGCCTAGATTGAATTCAAACCCAAATTGAATTTCCAAAAAAATTAGGGGACAATAAATTCACCCAAATATTTTGCAACCAATTTTATTAAATGCATAATAATCAATAGATCATATTAAAATAACTGAGGGAATTTATTACAAGGTTTAAATAATGTAAACAACTCAAAACAATAGCAAAGCACTAGCATTTGACACCTTTTAAATAAAACAAAATTGCAAATGAATTTAATTGGTTCCCAAACTTTTTGTAGCAGCATAGTAAATTATAATATAAATATTGGAGCAATTATCATATATTACATAAATCAAATAGTGGCTAAACAAAACAAACACATAAGAGAAAAAAAATGCAGAAAATGAAAAAAAAATTCTAAGTGCGCCCAGCCCAACCGGCGCCCCCCATCCCTAACCTCCTGTTCACGGGGGGGGGGGGGGGGGGAAGCCGTGGCGGCCATCCATGGCCCCGGCCGTGCCGTGGCGGCCATCCCACGGCTCACCGGCGAGCACAAGTGCCCGGCACCCCCTGGCTACGAACTCTAACCCTAGGGGGCCCTCCATTCCCCTCCCACCCCTTGCACCACTGCTCCCCCTCCTCCCAGTTCTGCACACCGAGCCGCCATGACCATGGCTTCGCGAGCGCGCGCGGCCGACCTCGCCCCCAGACCAAACCAGTGTGTCCAAGCCATGCGCCGCCATCGTCTTCATCAACACGCGGAAGGAATCGGGCCCGGACGACCTCAAGACGACGACAGCTTCATCGTCTTCAACCTCGGGCCGCCGTGGTCGCAGGCCAAATTCACCGCCTCCATGCCTCCTCCGAGCTCGCCGTCACCGCCGTTGGACCCCTGGTGAGCTTCGGCTCCTTCCCCAACTCCTCTTGCTTGGCTCCTAAGGCCCGAGCGCGTTCCCCCCTGTTACATGCTCCGGCCACCGCCATGGCTATGAGCTTCGCGCTCCCTGTTATGCTCGGCTCGCGCCTTTGGCACCAACGTGCTCCCCGTGCCCCTTAGGCTCCAGCCAACCCCTCAAATCACTCGATTTGGTCACGTATCATGGCGTGGCATTTGAACCGTACGTCCGCCACCGCCATTGATGACCTGGAGCTTGCCTCCGTCCAGCTCGGCCGCGGCAACTGCTACAATTGACGCGGGGAAGTGGCAGCTTTCCATCGAGCCCAACCGCGCCACAAACAGCCGCCGGAACTGGCCGGAACGTCGACCTCGCCGTAGTACAGTACGTCTTCGGCGTGCCCGCGAGGTTAAGCCCGAGGCTAACCTCACTGACTGGTGGGCCCCGTGGCTTAATCCGGCTATTAAGCCCCTAACCCCCCACTAATGGGCCACTGACAGTGGGCCAGTGTCCTTTTGAGTGTCACCTGTTTGTTTAAACGAAATTAAAATATTGAGCCATTGACATGTGGGCCATAGGCCATTAACTAAATCACTGAATTAAAATAACTTTATTAGCCCTGTGTCAATGACACATGGGCCCCCACTGTCAGTTTATTTGATTAAATGAATTAATATAAATTCCAGTGTATGACATGTGGGCCCTGGCTCTGTTTTAATTTATTAAAATGAATTGTTAATATGGTGAGGCTGACTAGTGGGACCCACTTGTCAGGTTTGACCAGTCAAACTGCACTGTTCTGGATAATGTTTAGTTAATTAATAAAAAGAAATCCGGAAATTCATTTATAATGATTCAAACTTTAAAATTCAATATATTTTAAACCGTAAGTCAGATTCAAAAACTTTATACATCAAAATTGATCAGAAAAATATAACGAATACGAATATGCTATCAGTATATCAACCACCCCCCTCTAGCATACCGAACATTGAACCTTCCCCCTCCGGACCGTTTGTCCGATGATTTGTCCGGTACTGTTAAAGTATCCGGATGAATTTATTCTGAACACGAAAGTTGTTCGGATTGTTTCAACTAGCACGGTTACACCATCCACACGTTTGTCGGATGTCCACGACACCTCCGGCATGATCCCTTCCCCCTCCGGGCCGTCTGTCGATAATCACCTGAAGCCGGTATTTCATCCCCGGATGAATTCTCGCTTCGAGCCTAACACTTTACCCTGTGTTAGAACACCGTTAACAATGAGTTCGCCATGTATTGTATTTGTATTGCTATTATTGTTGTATATTTATTGTTTCTTCCCCCCTCTCTTATTTTCCGGTAGTCTCGACGTCCGCTGCTGATGCCCCTGTGATCGACTACTTCATCGATGACCCTGCCTCTACTGCCGAGCTTCCAGGCAAGGAGAGCCATTCTCTTTCCCAGATATCGCCTATCTTTTCCGTACTTTCTTGCACTCGGTATTGTTACTTCTGCTGCTACGTTACAATCCTATTCAATTGCATAGCCTGATTTTGTCGCCCCTTGATGTACCTTCCTTATCCTATGTTGTCTATTATAATTATGCTTTATTGAACAGTGAGCCCTGCGCATTGTTAGCTAGGATTAGATAGCGGGCCATGATCGCTCAGGGGAGTGACGCGGATACAAAATATATACAACTGCAACAGGTACGGATCAATGCAGACGCCCTAGGGAACCTACAACGGCGAGACTCTGCCTAGTCGCTTCGAGTTTGACTTACGAGTGGACGAACTCTTATTTCACTCTCGTCAGCTCAGTAGCGTAGCATCACCGGGATGATACGAGGTTTACCTCTTTAGTTCATTCCGCTGATGTCTCTGTCAAACCTCTTTAAGTGTGCCATCGAGGGTGATACCTCCTGGTTTCACTTAATGGTAGGAACTCGAACCAACTGGTGTCCTTAAAGGTAAGAGTCGGGCGACCCAACGGTGCCCGCGAGCGGTATATTGCCGGGAGCGACAGGGAGGGTACGACCGACGTTACTGGCGTTCTTGGCCCCTGCTCGTATCTCACGAGAGTTACCAAACTACGAAAAGTCGAGCTCTACCAATAGCACACGCGAGACAAGGTAAGGAGATGGTTCACCTTGTAGGTAACCGCAGTGACTTGGTGGGACGACAGGGCAGGCACCGATGTAGTGGTGGTCCTGACTGCTATCGTTGACCGCGGGTCAGTTAAGTCGAGGCAACAATAACGATTGTCACGCAGGTTAATTAAAATTCTAAATGGTTCGGTGGATGAATTGAGAGGCCGCAAAGGCCTGTACGCACTACCTTCATGTGGGATAAGGATTTATGGGCCCCCCTGCGTTGTAGTTTGTCCGAAAGCTCTTCAGACGTCAGCAGTACCGTGGCCTGCGCCGGGAAGTTTTGTCTTCTTCGCTCGAGCAGTGTGTATTTGGATTTGCTTTTGCTTCACCGGCCACCCACGCACCGTGCAGGAGCGTGGAAGGGTGAGGGACCTAGACCCCTTGGCGCAGAGGATATAGTCCGGCGGATGGCCTCTCTGTTGAGCCTAGGATGGGCTGCGATGTGTCGGATAGCCTCGGTGGGGCATTCCCTCACAAGGTGTACGCCACCCTGGAGATCCGAGCGTGCAGGCTGAACAATAGTGCACCCCTGTAGGGAGTTTAATCTATTCGAATAGCCGTGTCCACGGTAACAGGACGCTTTATGCTGAAGTTGGATCTCACCACTACAACTATTAAACTGTTGGTTCCGGGTTTTCTTCCTCGCAGGGTAGTCGAGGAGGGGAACTTGGAGGCATATATTATTATTAATCTTTACAACTTACTATTATACAATGCTGCAGCAACTTCGGCTCCATTGTTATTAAATTCATGCTATTGAACTGTTGGTTGTTTCTCTTCTCATACTGCAAGACACGTCAGAAGATGCTAGTCTTCGATTGGCCTAGCTTCTTACCCTTATTCTGATTTCTACCTTGCAGTCCACTACATACAGCCTCCCCTTTCCATTTGATACAATGCATAATGCTTAGTAGCGGACGTAAGACTCGCGGGTATGCTAGATAGTCACCTTTGCTTTATTTCCCCCTTTTTGTTTTGCCTGATCGGCCGCTGCAGTCGACGTTGGAGCCTTGGAGTCCAGGAGCAGGAGATCCCCGATGTCGACCACCACAACATGAAGATCCCCGATGCCTTCTACGACGTCGAGTTCCCCGATGACCAGGAGTAGTTTGGAGGTTCCTAGGAAGGAGGCCTCTCCTTTTCGATCTGTTGTTATTTGTGCTAGCCTTCTTAAGGAATCCTTGTATTCTTGTGTCTGTACTCACATACTATTGCTTCCGATAACTTTGTGCTTTCGAGCTGTTGTATTCGAGCCCTCGTTGGCCCTGGCTTGTATTAAACAGCTTGTATTATTTTATTTGTAGAGTTGTGTTGTGATATCTCACCGTGAGTCCCTAATCTCGATCGTGTACCTTGCGTGTATGATTACTGTACACGGTCTGATTTTGGGGGCGTCACAGTGCAAGACCCTAGTTGAGCGCAATCACTCAAGTATGCAAGTACTCTGTGGAGCGCAATTACTTGGCATGAAAGACCTCAATTAGGCGCAATCACTCAAGTGTGCAAGACCCCAGTCGGGCGCAATCACTCAAGTATTCAAGTCCTCCGTCGAGCGCAATTACTTGATGTGGAAGACCCTAGACGGGCGCAATCACTTGTAGAAAAAATATATTTTTATAGTTTTGTTTTCGAAAGTGTTTAGAAAACATTGCGTCAAAAGAGAGAAAGTTTTAATGCTTAAAAACTTGTTTTGGTTTTTCAAACCCTCCCATTTCTACAAGCATGGCTAAGCATCAACATAGATATAAGATTTGATCTTAAGGGTCTGAATAGCAATATATACTTTGTAAAAACTTTCGTAAAACTTTTCATGCATAAAATAAATTGAAAGAGTTCATGAATATAATAAAAATATAGGACAAAGTATGATCAAATTGCAACTTGCCTGAGTCTCTTGAAGTTGATACTCTATTCTTATATAGTCACTCCTTCACCTTACGATATATCTAATGATAAAGAAAAGTACTTCAACACACAACAAAATCCAAACGAAGATCCAAACAAATATACAAATAAATAATACAAAATATTTAACTAGTAATATTGATAAGAAAATAGCCTAGACATGATCATGGGTTTGGATAGGGCCAAGGTAGATTGAATGGAAGTATGACATAGGTTTTATCCTATGGTTGGAGCAATTTGGTACAAGTGAAGATCTTGGTTTTAGTATATGGAATGATTGTGAGACAAGATTTCATAACCCAAAATTCCATGAAGAACTATTTAGGATGTTAGACTTATGGTTGATAATGAGAATTAGAATTCATAAGAGTTTTAGGATATTGGAATTTGTTCACGGTTTCTTATAGTGCTAGATTCATGGCATTTGAGTTATTAGATCAAATAAAATTCATGTGAGTTCACCATGTTCACATCATTAAGTTAGGGTAAATATGGAATTGGTTTATGGAGTTGGATGACATAAATATTTATGTTAAATTAATTTAAATAAATACAAATTTTGTTGATAGAATATGATCAGAGAGGTTCCTAATGATCTTCACAAGAAGAATGACTCAAGAATAAAAATTAAACTAATGATGGAATTGGATTATTATAAAAGAAAGGAAACAGGAGTATTGAGCTAAATCAGGAACTAAACTTAGTTCGAAAAATATGGAATGCATTCTAACAGAAAGATATTGTTTTAGGGACCAATTTTTTGTATAAGAAATATTTTCATATGAATTACGAATTAATCTCTATAGTAAAAATAATTAAGAGATTAATTGAGAGAATGCCACGTGGCAGAATCTTATTAGCTGGTACCTCTTCACTTAAGTGATTCACTCAGGGACGCTAGATCTACATCCGACGGTTGAGAACATAAGTGGATATTAACTCATCGAAGTTGGGTGGCTAGGTCGCCGGAGTTGGGCGGTGGTCTCGCCGGAGTTGTCGAAATCAGTGCATCGGTGAAGATGGGATGGTGTACGGTATATAGACGGAGGTTGCAAACCTTTTGGGCAAGGTCTCCAAGTCGATGGCTTTCTACACGAGCGGCTACGGCTCGCCGAAATTAGCAAAAGTCACCAGAGTTCATGGTATTGGAGTTGTCGCGCTCCGGCTGCGTAAGAAAATGGATTAACATGTCAGGTAGGTGCGCCTCTGTGAGTGTAACAAGATGGAGAAAGAATCATAGCCTGGGTACCTCGTACGCCGATACGATCTTCACTGGAATTCATGGCTGTACCGAACTCCTACGAGAAATTTCTCTCGAAATAGAGCGAGTTGGATGGGGATTTTGGGCATTCTGAGGAAGTGGATGAAGGTAATATTCTTGGTGCCTTTTATAGTGATGGGGAAGGTCCATACGAGGAGATCCGGGATGTACTTTGGTTTAGCCATTAATGGCGTGTTAAGTGGAGCACTGACCATAATCTTGAGCGTAGTGGAAAAATTATTCTCTGAATGGATTCTTCGTTTAGTGCTGAACGTTTTTCGTATTGAAGTCGAAGCGAAAAGATGAACGGTTGACGAGCTAGTGGGACAAGAAGAGCGAGAGATGCCATGGATAAGCTTCTGTTCGTGTTCTCCAGGAAGGAAAGAACCGAGGAGGAAGAAGAACATGGTGGTGGGCTTTGGTGAATATACTAGGCCCAAGTAGGGAGGAAATAAATAAAATATAGAGGGCATAGGAAAGTTTATTTTCTATCCGAATAATCTTTATAAACATAGTTTTATCAAAATAAACATCATTTGACGTATTAATAAATTCCCTAAATTGATTTTTATGGTTTTCTAAATACCAAAATGACTTTGTAAAATATACGTGTATTAAATATTCCCAACAATAATTTTGGAGAATTCATATTATCTCCACTCATATATTTAATTGACTTATTGGAAATATTTAAATAACCTTTAAATGACAATA
Organism: Bromus sterilis; assembly: GCA_950022295.1. Classification (NCBI taxonomy): domain Eukaryota; kingdom Viridiplantae; phylum Streptophyta; class Magnoliopsida; order Poales; family Poaceae; genus Bromus; species Bromus sterilis. Next base: position 260,982,761 of record OX465596.1, on the reverse strand, counting down.
TCAAATAAACTCCAAATAAAAAGAATTAAAAATAGAGATTGGTCCAAAATTAATTTGAGAAAATCATTTTATTCTCACTCTAAAAATATTTAATTGTGGTTTCCATTAAAATTTCAAAATAATCAAAAGCAAGAAAAACATTCTTTAAATTTTGAATAAACCTTGAAACCAAGATTTTTCTTTATTGAATAAATGATTATCCAATTTTTAATATCATGGTTTTGCAAAGGTTTAAACAAAATTCAAAAGTTTTTTTAAATTTCCTCTGAAAAACAAAGCAAATCAAAGAATAATATTTATTTATTAACATTTCAAAATTTAGAAATTTTTGGGATGTTACACTCTCAATCTAATAAGGAGGTTCACAAAGAGACAAGTATCCCCCCTGAGGGATGTATGGGGTTTGGTTATCTTTGCGCATCCTCGACTCATTGTACGTGAGTGTACACTAATATTCGATCCCTCCAAAGATTAGCGATCCATCTAGTAGCTAGAGTTCTCAACTAGTTTTGTAGGTTTGTTGAAAATAAACACGGATTGCCCAAAATACGACACCTATCACTAATAGACTAGGGCTCTTTACACCAAAAGTTCAAACATTACTCACATCAATACCTCAAAACTATTGCAAGTTACTAGTAAAATTAAATAACAACCTCAATTACCTACTCTCAAGACAAGACACTACTTAGTGCAAAAACAAACTCTCTTAACAAGATAAACATGAAAACTAAAGAGAGTTCCAGCAACAAACTAAACAAAAGCCAAGGCTCTTGCTAAAGACAAACTAACACTAATTCTAAACATGGCAGTAGCTACACAACAGTAAAAATATAGGCATGAAAAATCCTATGATGCGTTCTAGATTGGAGTGGAGCGTGATTCTCTCCCACACCAAGTAATACAGGGGCTAACTTGTTATGAACAGCAAGCAAAGCTAAAAAAAACTAAAAATAAAACCTAAGAGCGAGACGCTCCAAGCATAGCACATAACGCATGAAGTGATAAAAATATAGTGAGACGAAGGACGAACTGTTAATTCTTGATGGAGAAGGGGTTGCACGGGGGCATCCCCAATCTTAGACGCTTGAGTCTCCTTGAATATTTATTGGGGATGCATGGGGGCATCCCCAAGCTTGAGCGCTTGACACTCCCAGATCTTCCTTCATCATCTTCCATCGCACACTTGAAAACTTCCTTCATACATAACTCATCATAAGCTAGTTAGAGAGGTTAGTACCATTAATATAATAATTTTTTCCCACTGGATATAAAGATATTCTAGAAGAACTACTGTTTCTCAAGAGTGCCAAAAGGTTTTTGCAAATAAAAAGCAAGCTTAAGGTTTGCAAAAGTGAGGAGAGGAAAACGTGGCAGAATCTGTGAAAAACAGAACAACAGGTAGTAGAGAATTTGTTCGGGGTACTTCTGCAACTCAAATAAAAAAAATCGAAACATACGAAAGTTCCGCAATTGTATAGAGCATGCTGTGTAAAATATTCATCTCAAAAGTATAGAGCATGCTGTGTAAAATATTCATCTCAAAAATATGAACTGGTGATTTGATCCGATTTTTCCGTCAAGAAGACATAATCTGTTTTCTGGACTACATGTCACAACTTTTGCTTCCCTTATCATATGAGGCTATAAATTGGAACAAAGCTTGAAAATAAAGATATAATGATGTTGCTACAGTAGTAACAATCATCAAGATCACGAAAAACAGAAGTAAAACATCTTGGGTTGCCTCCTAACAAGCGCTTTCTTTTACGCCTTTAAGCTAGGCATAAGGCAAAAGAAGAATCAACTTTTATCAAGAGAAAGAGAATAGCTAGCCCGTGTAACGGACTCAAAATGTAACTTTACTTTCTTTCTAGGTAAGTGTTCCATCCCCTTTTTGATAGGGAATTGAAATTTTACATTCCCCTCTTTCATGTCAATAGCAGCACCAGCGGTGCGAAGAAAAGGGCGTCCCAAAATAATTGGATATAAAGGTTCACACTCTGTATCCATAATAATAAAATCGACGGGAACATAGTTGTCATTGACAATGATAAGAGCATCGTCGATCTTCCCCAAAGGTTTCTTTACGGAAGAATCAACAAGACGAACACCAAAAGAACAAGAATCAAAAGGTTTCAATTCAAACATATCATCTATTATTTTGGGCATGACGGAGGTAGTAGCTCCAACGTCACATAAAGCATAGCAAGAGAAGTTATTTAATTTAATTTTTATCAAAGGGTCCCAACCATCATATAGCTTCCTAGGTATGGAGGTTTCTATCCTAAGCTTCTCCTCCCTAGATTTGATGAGAGCATTTGTGATATGCTCCATGAAGGCAAGATTAAGTGTGCTAGTGTGGGGATCTCTAGAAATTTTGTGCAGTAAGCTAATAACTTCTGAGAGGGTGCAACTATCAAAATCAATATCACTACTATCAAAGGTGTTAGTAGTGTCATATAGGCTCACTTGTTTGAAACCCTCTATTTTCATAGGAGTTTCTTCTTCTATGGTTGAGGTATTAGCATCACCATTAATAGGTCCAATGGGACCAGGAGTGCATTGGGTGCTAATATTTTTGGTATCCTAAAAAATTTGGATAGTGGCAACTGTGTGGTGTGTAGGAAGGCTCTTAATTCTATCCTCTTCCTCTTTTTCTCTAGCCCATATTTCTTTAAGTTTAGCCATCATCCTAATATTTTCATTAATTTGTAATTGGATAGCATTAATAAGAGTGGCCTTCCTCTCCTCAAGGGGAGAGGTTCTAATTTTTAGCATCTCAACATCAAGGGCTAAGCTTTCTAACTTCAAACAAAGATTATATAACTTAGCTAATTTCTCTTCTACATTCTTGTTGAAGGATTTTTGGGTAATGATAAAGTCTCTAAGCATGTTTTTTAGTTCAGAAGTCGGCTTCTTGTTGCTAGGGTAGGTGTTTTTGTTCCCATAGTTGGGTGGAAACGGTCTAGGATTACTAGCAAAGTTTCCCCTATAAGCATTTTTGTTGAAGTTGTTTCTAGCAATAAAGTTCACATCTACTTATTTTTGAGCAACCAAAGAATTTAAAGGAACATCATGAGGATCAATAGATGGTTGTTTGATAAGTAGAGACATAATTAAGTCAACTTTTTCATTGAGGGAGGTAATCTCCTCGACAGAGTCTACCTTCCTACCTGTTGGAGCGCGTTCGGTGTGCCATTGGGAATAGTTAGTCATCATCTCATCGAGAAGCTTTGTGGCAGCAACAAGTGTAGTTGACATAAAGGTTCCTCCCGCGGCCGAATCTAATAGGTTTCGCGAGGTAAAGTTCAAGGCTGCATAAAAAGTCTGGATAACCATCCAGGTAGTCAAACCATGTGTAGGGCATTTCTTAACAAGAGATTTCATACGTTCCCAAGCTTGGGCAACGTGTTCATTATCCAATTGCTTAAAATTCATAATGTTGCTCCTCAATTGGATAATTTTAGCAGATGGGTAATACATCCCAATAAAAGCATCTTTGCACTTATCCCAATAATCTATGTTATTCCTAGGCAAAGATTGAAATCAGATTTTAGCTCCCTCCCTCAAAGAGAAAGGAAAAAGCTTGAGCTTAACAACATCACCTTCTACTTCTTTATACTTTTGCATATCACATAACTCAACAAAATTATTTAAGTGTAAAGCAACATCATCTCCAGCACTAGAGAATTGATCTCTCATAACAAGGTTTAGCAAAGCAGGTTTAAGTTCGTAAGAGGTAGCTGAAGTGTAAGGTGTGGAAATAGTAGTGCAAATAAAGTCTATGTTGTTGTGACTAATGAAGTCACACAACTTGGTGTTTACAGTGGAACCCATAGTAGCAGCAAGTGTCACAGATTTTTTTGTAATTTTTGATATAAGACACAAAGATAAAAACTGAAAGGTAAACTAACAAGACTAAAAAGTAAAGGTAAAAGGTAGTGGGCAACTCCCCTATGTTATCAATCAGAGTCACCGGCAATGGCGCCAAAAATTTGCTTGATACATGAGAGATGATAATTCCTTCTCGCCCTTCGTTGGTTACCCCAAGTGGAAGGTGAGATGCAGCGTAGCAGCAAGTTTCCCTTGGTGAAGATACCAAGGTTGAGATCGACCAGTAGGACTCCGGGGATGATAAGTAGGTGGTTCGGCAAGTGACGCGTTGTTTATGATAATCAGTTGCTTCTCCTGGACCTGCACACAGACACAAATAACTTTGCTCCGAAGAAAGTTCAGAGAGGTTGTAAATCTCTCCGGTCGTGTTGTTTACAAAGGGTCAAAACACAAGGGATAATGATAATGATAGCAACTGAATGTGACAGCAGAAAAGTAAATGAGCGTGTCAACAGTGATGAGAATATGGACCGGGGTCCCGTGATGTTCACTAGTGATGTCTCTGTCCCAAAAGACGATAAAACTGCTATGCGAGGTAAACAAATTGCAAATGGGCAATTGACATGATTATAAACACACCACAATGCTAACTATGCTACAAATGAAAGGAAGCGGCTCAAAAGCATGGGCAGTATGCCAAAATAAGTAGACCGAAATCTATCTGCCTCTATACTAATCATCCACCTTGAGATATCTATCCAGAACATCTCGCAGGTATTAAGTTGCGAGCCCCACCCAAAGTGTAGACCCAAAGTAATAGACAATTGCATTAAAAAGAACTTTGCATAAAGTAAACAATCCTTGCAACCGCGGTTACAAGGACCATTGTTTTCCCCCTTGTGGAAACAACACATCCCCTAGACTCATGTTTCTATCACTCAAGCGTGTCATCAGGGGGCATGAACCCACAATCGAGCATAACATTCCCTCTTGAAGTTACTACCTACTACTTGGCCAAAGAAATAAACAGCAACGGAGAACATGCAACAATTACTTAGCAACAAAAATATAAAAGATAAGAACCAAATATATTACTCTATCAGAATCTGAACATAATCTCATAATCCATCAGATCCCATCAAACTCAGCATAGCAACAGCAGAAAGATTACATATGTGTCTCGATCATGTAGGGCAACTCACGAGGTCTAAACCATGAAGAATAAAGAGGGGAAGATAACATCGCATAGATACTGATCACGGACCCATGGTCCAAAGGAAACTACTCTCGGCACATCCGGGAAGAGTCCATGATGGAGGGGAAGATCCCGGAGGTTGATCCTCCCTCCGGCAGGGTGCTAGGAAGGGGTCTACTGGTGGTCCCGATCTTGTAAGTGCGGTGGCGGCGGAACAGATGCGAGATCGCAAAAAAGGGTTCTCTCTCCGGGAGTTTCACGTCACGGGAGATATATACGCGAAGGGGGGACCAGGAGTCCAGACGCCCCCTGGCGCGGCCAAGCCCTAGGACGCGCCAGCTAGGCACCTGGGGCCCTGGTGGGTTCCACCTGTTCCCACTTCGGGACTCCGGAAGGTTCTTCATGATGATTTTTTATCTGAGTTTCCTGAATTTTTTTGAGCACTTTTAAGATGGGGGAAAACTGAAATAGAAAAACAGCAAAAACAGAAACTGGCACTGGGGTGCACTGAGTTAATAGGTTAGTCCAAATATGATCAAAAGTGTATGAAAGTGTATCTAGATCATAGCAATATCATACAAAACATGCATGGAGCAAGCATAAATTATCGATACGTTTGGGACGTATCAAGGAGGAAGACAAAAAGGGTGAGAAAGGCTCACATCAATGAGGACAATCAAAGGCGAGAGAAGGCCAAATGATAGATATGATGTGGGGAGTAGGGATTTCCATGCAACGGATGCACATATGAGCTAAGAAAAGCTCTTCAATGGAACTAGTGGGGGTGCATCCAACTTGCTCGCTCAAGAAGACCTAGAGCTCGTTTGAGGAGGCTCATCATTGTAATATACAAGCCAAGTTCTATAGTGTGAAGGTCCCCACGTAGCTATATGCATATATGATCATCTCTATGGAGCACAAGATATATGAGGGAGTACGAGTGTGGATCTTTCAAAAGGAATAGTAGTGTTGCCCCTTTCTCTCTTTTTATTTCTTTTTTCTCTTAATTCTATTTTTTGTATTTTTTGGTGGCCTCAATGGCTCTTTTTATTTAACTCTCATTTGTCCTCTTTGTGATCTTTTAAATTTTGTCCTCTTTGGGATCTTTTCCTCAGTTAAGGGCAACACTCTATTTTACAAGGTATAGAAGATCTTCACACTTTACAAGGTACTCAACATAAAGAAGATGTAGCTATCATGATGTATGCAAATGTATGCCTCTGCCAGTGTAGCAGGAACATGTATGACATCAAGTCATTGGAAGGTGGATGTTGCATGTTAATATATCTCGTAAAGGCTATGGAAATGCCTTGATAGGTAGGTATGGTCTCTGTTTTGAGGAAAGGTATAAGGAGGTTTATGATGACAGAGCATATCATGCAGAGGGTTTGGATGTACCGGCAAGGTGGACTCCAACTCTCGGAGTGAGAAGAGGGCAATGTGCGTTAGCGAAGAGGCTAGAAAATATGAGAAGGTGGAAGTGTCAAATATCAATAGTTACATTAGTCTGAAGAATTCATGCACTTATTATCGGCAAATCTCAATCTAATAAGGAGGTTCACAAAGAGACAAGTACCCCGAGGAGGAGTGGATGGGGGTTTGGTTATCCTTGAACATCCTCGACTCATGGTACGTGAGTGTACTCTAATATTCGATCCCTCCAAAGATTAGTGATCCATCTAGTAGCTAGAGTTCCCAACTAGTTTTTGTAGGTTTTGAAAACAAGCACGGATTGCCCAAAATATGACACCTATCACTAACAGGCTAGAGCTCTTGACACTAAAAGTTCAAACATTACTCACAACAATACCTCTAAACTATGTCAAGTTACTAATACAATTGAATAACAACCTCAATTACCTACTTCAAGACAAGACACAACTCAGTGCAACAACCAACTCTCTTAACAAGATAAACATGAAAACTAAAGGGAGTTCCAGAAGCAAACCAAACAAAATCTAAGTGAAAGGGCATGTGCCCTTATGTTTGGTTTTGGTAATTGATGACAATCTTTATGGACTAATGGTTTCCTTGAGTTATACTTTAAGGTTTGTCCATAGGCAACGCTTGAAGATCATATGGTGGCTTCAAGGTTGTAAGATGAAGATTACGTGTTGACCAAAGTGTTCTTCATGGAGCTATCCAAAGATTGGTCAAGTAGATGTGTGCATGGTCAAGAGGAGCATCACGAAGATATCATATGCTTGGAGCTTGCCGACCATTTGGTGATAATGGTCGTGTGAAGATGTGCCTAAAAGAGGCTCACCCATAATGGAGTATGGGAGAGCTATCTACAAGTCTTCATCAAGTCGGCGGAATCAAGGAAGATGTTCCAACTTGAGGCGGGCATGATCGTCATCATCAAGCTCAAGTGGATTATTTGCAAGACAAAGGTTTGACTAGATAGGTGTCTAGTTTACCGGTCTCTTGGTAGTAGTTAGGAGACCGTGTTATAGGCTAGGCCGAGTCATTCGTGGAGAGCTCAAACCTTTTGCATCCTTGGCATCATCTTTATTGGTTCTTTTTTGGCTTTTCTTCGTGTGAGTTTTGAAGATTGTGGTCTTCTTCATGACAAGCTCTTGTTCATCGAAAACGGATTTCATATGCGTCTTCTCGTATGTTTTTCAATGTGGGAGATTTGCCGGGTCGTCTCGGTTAGAGGTTTCACACCTCTATTTGTTTGACATTTCTCCCTTGCCACTTCTAAATATTTCCATGTGTTGATTTGGACCTTTGATATAATTTGGAAAACCTTATGTTGTGTCACCCTTTGGTGTGCCATCTTGGTTTACTTGATGTTTTGTCCAAATTGTATTCACTTTTGGTTCTTGAAAGTCTTGTGCATGCATATTTTCTATGTGTTGTTCCGATGCATGATTTCTTTCTTTGATCGTATATATAGGTTAAACTCCATCCACTTCTTTATTGGCTAATATGTGCATGGAATGCATCTTCATGTTCATATGCACTTATCCCCGTGGAGTTTGTCCTATGTATGTTTGTTCCTCTAACTCTTGGGTCCCAATGAGTTTGGGTACCATTTTGTGTGTTAATGTTGATGTAGGAACTTTGGAGACGCATTGGAGGATCGTCTCATTTAAGGAAGGTGGTGTCACCATGTGCCTTTAGGAGTCATGCTAGGACGATCATTGAAGACTTTATCTACTACATCATTCCCATGCTATCTCCGTAACAAGTATCTACCTCATGCATACTTTTCTTGCTTCCAACCTTGTGTAGGTTGCATCATGGCATGATATTCTTCATTTGCAATTGTTGCGGTTCTTGATTTGTTCTAGAATTGCAAGATATATTATTGGTTGCGATACTTGTTTCGTTGTTCAAAGCATCTCAACTATCTCTTGATACCATGTTGATAGTTGTGATGACTTTGATGGTTGTTTGTGTGGATTTCATCCTTATACAATAAGATAATATTAAGCATTGGCTATGCTTTCTAGCAAAGATCTTATTCGTATATTTATGACTGCCATTTGGATATCGTGTTCTCTCCTTTTGTAACTATCTCGGGTGTACATGCTTCTTTGTGGATATAATCTACCTAGAATCTTATACACTTGAGAGAAGTTACACTTTTAGTGGATATCCTTGGTCTTTCATGTCCACCTTTTATTTTCAATGTTAAAATTCTTCGGTGGTTACATGAAAGCGTGTGTGTGGTTGAGTGCGTGTCTTAATTCTATTCTTATTGGTGCACTCTTTTGGTGGTGAAGATTGTTGTCCTCATGCTTGCCTTGATGAGCCTATTATTTTCTATCTTCACCATGGGGTTGTCACAAGCCTTGATTTTACTTTGCATTTTAGTTAAGCTTGTGAACCCATTTGTTGTTTGTGTGTGTGACCTTCTTAACTTATGTTGGAAGGACATGTATAGCATCTTGAGTCTCAATTCTTCAAGACTATGTTGATGCTTAAATAGTCATCCTTATACTAGTCATATCAAGTGCTTCGCCATGACTCACACACATCTTGATGGTTGAGCCTATTCCTATGATTATCTCTTCTGCTATTTTCTCAACTATTGGTTTGTTGCAAGTGCTAGACTTTGTCTCATATCTTTGCACACTTGCACATGTGTTGTGTTTCTATCGATTTTGGGGGAGTGATGATCCAATTTTTGTGAACTTTGTATTATACTACAAAGATTCTAAATAGTGCACAAATCTTTGGGAACTTCTCTATTTTCTTTAGAACACTCCTATGCTCAAATCATAATATCTTATAATCTTTTGGCATCTTGGATCGTTTGATTGCTTGCTTTTTCTTATGCCTTTGTGCCATCTCATATTTTTGCAATCTTTGGATCCTCTATATAGTTTGTTTTTCCTCCCATCGTATATCTTTGGATATGTGTATTTTATTCCACTCATTTCTTGAAAAATACACTCTTTTGGGAGGAACACATTCTATATCGGCCTTCTAAGTTTTTTCGCCCATTTTGGCAATCGATGCCAAAGGGGGAGATGAGTTTAGAGGGTTTTGTTTGAGAAGGTTCATGCTTTGGTTTTGTTCTTAAGCATTTGCCCTCTTAGTCATGCATACTTGCTTTGCATGATTAGTATAATTCATCATATAAACCCTCTTATTGTGTTTGTCATCAATTACCAAAATGGGGGAGATTGAAAGGGCTTGTGCCCTTATGTTTGGTTTTGGTAATTGATGACAATCTTTATGGACTAATGGTTTCCTTGAGTTATACTTTAAGGTTTGCCCATAGGCAACGCTTGAAGATCATATGGTGGCTTCAAGGTTGTAAGATGAAGATTACGTGTTGACCAAAGTGTTCTTCATGGAGCTATCCAAAGATTGGTCAAGTAGATGTGTGCATGGTCAAGAGGAGCATCACGAAGATATCATATGCTTGGAGCTTGCCGACCATTTGGTGATAATGGTCGTGTGAAGATGTGCCTAAAAGAGGCTCACCCATAATGGAGTATGGGGGAGCTATCTACAAGTCTTCATCGATTTGGCAGAATCAAGGAAGATGTTCCAACTTGAGGCGGGCATGATCGTCATCATCAAGCTCAAGTGGATTATGCGCAAGACAAATGTTTGACTAGATAGGTGTCTAGTTTACCGGTCTCTTGGTAGTAGTTAGGAGACCGTGTTATAGGCTAGGATGAGTCGTTCGTGGAGAGCTCAAACCTTTTGCATCCTTGGCATCATCTTTATTGGTTCTTTTTTGGCTTTTCTTCGTGTGAGTTTTGAAGCTTGGGGTCTTCTTCATGACAAGCTCTTGTTCATCGAAAACGGATTTCATATGCGTCTTCGCTTATGTTTTTCGATGTGGGAGATTTGCCGGGTCGTCTCGGTTAGAGGTTTCACACCTCTATTTGTTTGACATTTCTCCCTTGCCACTTCTAAATATTTCCATGTGTTGATTTGGACCTTTGATATAATTTGGAAAACCTTATGTTGTGTCACCCTTTGGTGTGCCATCTTGGTTTACTTGATGTTTTATCCAAATTGTATTCACTATTTGTTCTTGAAAGTCTTGTGCATGCATATTTTCTATGTGTTGTTCCGATGCATGATTTCTTTCTTTGATCGTATATATAGGTTAAACTCCATCCACTTCTTTATTGGCTAATATGTTCATGGAATGCATCTTCATGTCCATATGCACTTATCCCCGTGGAGTTTGTCCTATGTATGTTTGTTCCTCTAACTCTTGGGTCCCAATGAGTTTGTGTACCATTTTTTGTGTTAATGTTGATGTAGGAACTTTGGAGATGCATTGGAGGATCGTCTCATTTAAGGAAGGTGGTGTCACCATGTGCCTTTAGGAGTCATGCTAGGACGATCATTGAAGACTTTATCTACTACATCATTCCCATGCTATCTCCGTAACAAGTATCTACCTCATGCATACTTTTCTTGCTTCCAACCTTGTGTAGGTTGCATCATGGCATGATATTCTTCATTTGCAATTGTTGCGGTTCTTGATTTGTTCTAGAATTGCAAGATATATTATTGGTTGAGATACTTGTTTCGTTTTTCAAAGAATCTCAACTATCTCTTGATACCTTGTTGATAGTTGTGATGTCGGGACCCGGGGTTAGCGTATGCAAGCCTCGCTACAACACAATCATATGGAGAGCCGAGAACTATACCCACTTGTCTAAGCAGACAAGGCCAAGCACAGAACGTTCTCGGAAAGCATCGAACGTGAGAGGCATCCCATCCAGGCCGGATGATCAACTGAAATGGGTCCTCATCGTCCGCACACAAGTCTAAATGATATGGGTGGTGAACTCCCATACTCATAGACAAGTCGCCTCAACCATACTATCGATTGTATTATAACCCTTACATAGACTTACTCCAGCCCGATCACTTAGTCGGGGTCTAGGGCGGGCTCGATCATACATCAAAGTCTGCACGAGACGGAGTCTCGAGCAATCGCATCGCGATGCCCCAAGATGCGCACATCTAAGGGCCACTTGGTGTATAAAAGACCGCCAGCCAGATCACAACTAAGGTCTCGAAAACCCATACAAAGACATGCATGTTATAAACATACACACAACACACATGCCCTGTATAAACAGCAGGTATCATTGCAATTCTCTACAATGTATACATCTTTATTGATAACTCTTACAGAGTGCACACAGAGATCACAAGCATGTGATCCAACATTACAACAGACAAGCGGAAGAAAAGTAGGTCTGAGTACAGACAAGTTTAACAAATGGCTTAGAGAAGCCTTATCTAAAAACAAGCCCTCCACGAGGGAACCAGTCGTCTGACTGGGACTACACTAGCTTGGTCTTGGTCTGAGTCTTCATTCTTCGAGCTTCGGGTAGAAGTCACCATCGGGGTCGGTGGGTTCATCTAAAACATAGAATAAGCAAATGTGAGTACAAAATCATACTCAGCAAGACTTACATAGGAACTATACTACTCATGCACATGTATCAAGGTAAAGGGAGGTGGGGTTTCACTTGCAGAAGTGCCAGCTTTGACTTGGCTAGTCCTGAACTACGAGTACCAGACTTGAGGTAAGAAGCGTACACGAGTCCACTACATCTCTTCAACCAATTACACCACTATGGTTACTTCCTCGACTTCCCCACGAGAAGCACCCCATAGCACTCACGCTTATCTTGGTGTGTTTTAGAAGTATCCAGTTCAAGTTATCTAATAATCAAGCTAAGCTTTCCATGTAGTCCTTAACTGCGGACGCGGCTATTCGAATAGTTTTGTTAACCCTGCAGGGGTGTACCGCTACACACACGTGTCATCAGTTACCGCCTTTTGCGTGTCACCGTTCAAGAGATGACAGCGAGGATGCCACCACAACTGTTACCTCATAGCCGATCTAGTCCATGAAAGCCGCCTATCTGGGTTGTCTTCCACTATTGTGAACCCGGCCGGTTTACCGAAGTGGACCCAGACGATGTGTGCGTGGTGCGAAAGCCGGTCTCGGATGAGCCGTTCTCTCACTTGTCTACCAGGCCACAATACCTACAGAAATCCGAACTACTGCGACATCTGGACATCGAAGGGGATGAGTTAGTAAGCTGAGAGGGGTCAGTGAGCCCAATGTGTGGTTGTACTCTTCATCTTGGATCACCACACAAGAACTCGGACTTAGGGCGATGTTCAACGAGACAACCCACCGTGTACTCCTACACAGCCTCTCATCGTTCACCTTGTATTAGGGTAGATTCACCAACACTTTTCTACCATCATCATCATGATCACTACCATCCCGACTCACATAACAGTATCATCATGGTATTACTCTAAGCATGCAATAAGCAGTAACAATTGCAGGGGCCACATGATATCAAACAACTCCTACATTTTCTAGGATTGTGGTTTTGCCTACTACTGTGACAAATGATAGGTCATGCAAAGGAATGGGTTCATCTATGCGGTAGAAACGCATCATGGTAATCATCCTAAACAATGCATAAGCGAGACATGAGAGGGAAGTGGGATTTTATCGACATGATCAATGGGGTTTTGCTTGCCTTGCTGACGAGGTTTCGATAACGGTGTCTTCAACGAAGGGGGTGGCCTCCAATTCCGGTTGCACGTCTATTAGCAACATGACAATCATAGGATCAACACAATGTACAATGCACAATCACATGAATAAGATTGTAATGGTAATGTTCATGGTACTGATGTGTTGAGCATTCCATTTAAAAGGAGTATATTGCATTTGAAATGCAAATTCAAACTCCATTTGATTTATCGATGAAATTCAAATGCATTTGAATGCATGAAAGTTCATTTGAAAATGTTGATCATGAAGTGAGGTGGTATAGTTGAAGTAATGTCTCTGATGTGTGGATGAATCCATTGGAATTAAGGGTGTTGCAAAATCATTTGCAAAATCACTCCAAATTTGAATTTGAAAAGGATCCATATGCATGTTTGCTACTGTTCACCCATTTTAAAATGGTCAAACATAGAAACAATTTGCATATTCATAATCCTTTTATTTTTCTGATAACTTTAGACATATTATTTGTCCAATTTGGAGTTAGGATTAAAAAGTAATTGAATTTCAAAGTTTAATCTATTTTCTGAAATTTTCTGAATTAATTAAAACGATTTAATTCCTTTACTGCGTCAGCATGATGTCATTGTGACATCAGGGGGGGGGGCTGACTGGTGGGCCAGGGATGTCAGTGACACAGGGCTTAATTAACCTCTGTTTAAAATTAACCCAGGGTTAATTAACATCCTGGGCCCACATGTCAGTGGCCCAGGGCTGGGTTAATTAGGGTTAACCCCGCCGTACACGTGGGCTCACCGGCGACCAAAAAAACGGCGGCGTTGCTCGGATTCGCTGCTCCCGTGCATCATTCGATGCGTTGAGACCATGGGAACGTATCCCGTGCTCTCGCGCGTCGTCTGGTGCACGCGGGCGGCCTCGGGGGTGACCAGGGCGACGATGGCGACCTCACCGGCGGCAACAGGAGCCCGGCGAACATGCAATCGTCGTCACAGGGCAGCAAAAGGACCATGCTCTAGTGCAATAGACGCGTAGGAAAAAGTCAAAGACGACGGACAGGCTTGGAGGCTCGCTTGCTTTACGGGTGCCCGCCGACGAGCAGCGTGGCGGCTCTGTTTTCTGGCGACATGGCAGAGGTGGCTAGGGGATGAACGGGGCGCCATGGGTTTAGGGGAAAGGATCTAGAGCTCACCACGAGCGCGATGATGCAGCCAATGGGCTCGGGGAGTCCTCAACGGCGGCGAATCGACGTCGACGATCTTCGGCTGCCGGCGGCGAGTTGAGGAGGCTGGCGTTGTCTCGGGGCCGAATTGGCTCGCCAGCTTCTGCAGGGTGACGAAGTCGTCGATGAGGAGCACGGGGGACATGCTGGTTCGGTCTCTAGGGCACGGTGGCCGCGTCTGCCATGGCGGTGTGCTCCGGCGATCTCTCTGACCAAGGCAAAATCGAGCGAGGGAGGGAGAAGAGATGGCGCTGGAGAGGGGGAAAGGGGTCACGGCTGCGAGGCGATCCTCCAGGACACAAAGAAAGGGCACGGGGCGGCCTGGAAGTCCCTGGACGTCGCGGTGGCGTCGACCACGCCCTCGGCTCGATAGCGAGCTGCTTGAAGAAGAAAGGACTTTCAGAAGAAGAGTGGTGTGACCACTGAACTTTCAGAAACTTCATCTTCTTTCGGCGAGTGACACGCTCTGCTGAATCAAGAATACGAACAGGGTACTCTCGATAAGAAAGGTCATCTTGGAGATCAAGCGTTTCATGGTCGACTTCGCGGATGGGGTCCTTGAAGCAACGCCTGAGTTGGGACACATGGAATACATCATGTACTCGGGAAAGGTGCGGGGTTAGTTCAAGTTGGTAGGCAACTTCTCCACGTTTAGCAAGAATGCGGAAAGGTCCGATGTAACGTGGGGCCAATTTTCCTTTGATACCGAAACGTTGGGTTCCCTTTAGAGGAGTAACCCGAAGGTAAGCCTTCTCATCCAGATTGTAGCTCTCTGGCCTATGATGACGATCATAGTAGCTTTTCTGACGAGACTGGGCTGCTTTCAATTGATCACGAACAATGCGAACTTGCTCTTCTGCTTCCTTTATCAGGTCCGGTCCAAAGAATTGTCTTTCACCGGTTTCTGACCAGTTTAAAGGTGTTCGACATCGTCGTCCATATAGGAGTTCAGAAGGAGCCATGTTCATACTAGATTGAAAACTATTGTTATAAGAAAATTTGGCACATGGAAGAGACTTGTCCCAATTCTTTCCGAATGATATAACACAAGCTCTGAGCATGTCTTCAAGAATTTGGTTCACCCATTCGACTTGACCGCTAGACTGAGGATGGAAAGCTGTACTAAAGGAGAGATGAGTTCCCATAGCATTCTGAAAGCTTCCCCAAAATCTAGAGGTAAAAAGGCTACCACGATCAGAATTGATTTCCAAAGGAACACCATGAAGAGACAAAATTCTAGAGACGTACAAGTCTGCCAACTGGCTAGCAGTTATAGACTCGCGAACTAGAAGGAAGTGAGCAACTTTGGAAAGCCTATCTATGACAACGAAGATGGCATTGTTTCCTTTCTGGGTTTTTGGAAAGCCGGTGATGAAGTCCATACCGACTTTGTCCCATATCCACTCTGGAATAGAGAAAGGTTGAAGTGTACCAGCAGGTCTTTGATGTTCTGCCTTAATGCGACGACAAACATCACATTTGGCAACAAATTGAGCAATGTCTCTCTTCATCCTAGTCCACCAAAATCTCTGGCGTAGATCTCGGTACATTTTTGTGCTACCGGGATGAATCGAGAGGGGTGTGTCATGGGCTTCTTTGAGGATGAGTTGCCTTAGATCCCTATTCTTAGGTACTAACAAACGATTTCCAAAGAATACCGTTCCCTTGCTATCTGTGGAGAAACATTTAGCAACTCCGCTAACAACGTTCTCCTTGATCCGACGAACACCTCGTGCACGCCTTTGGGCAACTATGATTTGATCCTCAAGAGTTGGTTTCGCCACCAAGGTAGAAAGATAGCCATGAGGAACAATCTCAAGATTGAGCTTGCGAAATTCCTCATGAAGAAGTGGTTGACACTATTGTAACATGAGGTTGTTACAATACGACTTACGACTTAGTGCATCAGCCATGACATTGGCTTTGCCTGGGGTGTAAGAAATTCCTACGTCGTAATCTTTTATCAACTCAATCCAGCGTCTTTGCCTGAGATTAAGATCTGGCTGGGTTAAAATGTATTTGAGGCTTTGGTGGTCGGAATAGATCTCGCAACGGTTACCAAGGAGGTAATGTCGCCAAGTTATTAGGGCATTAACTACGGCAGCAAGTTCAAGGTCATGGGTAGGATAGTTCTCTTCATGTGGCCGCAACTGGCGTGAAGCATAAGCTACCACATGTCTATCTTGCAGAAGTATGCATCCTAACCCTTGCCGTGATGCGTCACAATAGATCTCGAAATCCTTTTTGGTGTCTGGAGGTGCAAGTACGGGTGCAGAAGTCAATCTTCTTTTTAGCTCTTGAAAGCTTTCCTCGCACTTGGAAGTCCATAGGAATTTCTTATCTTTCTTGAGGAGTTCAGTCAGAGGCTTTGCAACTTTAGAAAAGTTCTCAACGAAGCGACGACAATAGCTGGCTAGGCCAAGAAAACTCCTAACTTGCTTAACCGATTCAGGTGGAGTCCAGTCAAGGATAGCCTGAACTCTCTCGGGATTCACATTAATGCCTTTTGCACAATTCACGTGGCCTAAGTAGGTCACTTCTGGTAGCCAAAATTCACACTTGGAGAATTTAGCATACAGGCGATGCTCTCTAAGTTTCATCAATACCAGCCTTAGGTGTTCGGCATGTTCTTCTTCGTTCTTCGAGTAGATGAGAATATCATCAAGATAAACCACAACAAATTTATCTAAGTACTCCATGAAGATCGAATTCATCATGCGTGAAAAAAGTGGCGGGGGCATTGGTTAAACCAAAGGACATGACGGTGTACTCGTAAAGACCATAACGAGTAGTAAAAGCCGTTTTGGGAATGTCCTCGTTTCGGATTTTGATTTGATGATAACCTAATCTCAAATCCATCTTGGAGAAGACAGAGGATCCTGCAAGTTGATCATAAAGATCATTGATCCTGGTTAATGGGTACTTGTTCTTTATCGTCGCTAAATTTAGCGGGCGATAATCTACGCACATCCTTTCTGTTCCATCTTTCTTCGTTACGAACAGAACGGGGCAACCCCATGGCGATGAGCTAGGGCGGATGAAGCCTTTTTCCAACAAAGCTTCCAGTTGGGTTTTAAGCTCAGCTAACTCACGTGGGGCCATTTTGTATGGGCGTCTGGAAATTGGTGCGGTTCCTGGGGCAAGATCCACTATAAACTCTACACATCTGTCGGGTGGCTAGGTTTAAGGGGTTGGATCTCTGGATAGCTTCCTAGAGGATGACCAAGGTTTACTAGGGGCTACAATAGATATGTGAGAGTAGCAAAGTACCCCAACACGATGGTTAGTGTGGTTCTTCTGGCTAGAAGACATCTAAAGTGGAAGCAAGAGCTGCAATTGAATCACTATATGTTTCTAGAATAAAACCTACTTCAAACTCTATGGAACTGTCGGGCATGCCACCTAGAAGTTCTTCTAAAAGGACAACCGAAAAGGAGGAAAGAATTTTGCAAATGCATCAGATTTTGAAGAAACCTGGAATGATTCGGACAGCATAACGGCTGTAATTGCAAGAAAACAATTTTCTTTCAATGTAGATACATCACTTACATAATACGATGTAAGAAATCAGCATTACAATAATGCTAGGAAACCAGACACAACTTTCCTACGGCTACAAGGAAGCAAACAACGAGATGTTCTAATTAGACAGAGGTGAGCCTAGTCCTATCTTCCTGTAGAATAAGATGAGGGTGACTCAGAACTCAGAACGATGAGGGTAAGGAGAAAAAAGAAGCCTTACGTTGTTCCCTTATATACCCATAGTAACTATATAACTATAGAAGGCTAGACTCGACTTCGGCCAAGGCTGATAATCCTACAGTCAGTCCTGCTCTGATACCAAGTCTGTCGGGACCCGGGGTTAGCGTATGCAAGCCTCGCTACACCACAATCATATGGAGAGCCGAGAACCGTACCCACTTGTCTAAGTAGACAAGGCCAAGCACATAACGTTCTCGGAAAGCATCGAACGTGAGAGGCATCCCATCCAGGCCGGATGATCAACTGAAATGGGTCCTCATCGTCCAAACACAAGTCTAAATGATATGGGTGGTGAACTCCCATACTCATAGACAAGTCGCCTCAACCATACTATCGATTGTATTATAACCCTTACATAGACTTACTCCAGCCCGATCACTTAGTCGGGGTCTAGGGCGGGCTCGATCATACATCAAAGTGTGCACGAGACAGAGTCTCGAGCAATCGCATCGCGATGCCCCAAGCTGCGCACATCTAAGGGCCACTTGGTGTATAAAAGACCGCCAGCCAGATCACAACTAAGGTCTCGAAAACCCATACAAAGACATGCATGTTATAAACATACACGCAGCACACATGCCCTGTATGAACAGCATGTATCATTGCAATTCTCTACAATGTATACATCTTTATTGATAACTCTTACAGAGTGCACACAGAGATCACGAGCATGTGATCCAACATTACAACAGACAAGCGGAAGCAAAGTAGTTCTGAGCACAGACAAGTTTAACAAATGGCTTAGAGAAGCCTTATCTAAAAACAAGCCCTCCACGAGGGAACCAGTCGTCTGACTGGGACTACAATAGCTTGGTCTTGGTCTGAGTCTTCATTCTTAGAGCTTCGGGTAGAAGTCACCATCGGGGTCGGTGGGTTCATCTAAAACATAGAATAAGCAAATGTGAGTACAAAATCGTACTCAGCAAGACTTACATAGGAACTATACTAATCATGCACATGTATCAAGGTAAAGGGAGGTGGGGTTTCACTTGCAGAAGTGCCAGCTTTGACTTGGCTAGTCCTGAACTACGAGTACCAGACTTGAGGTAAGAAGCGTGCACGAGTCCACTACATCTCTTCAACCAATTACACCACTATGGTTACTTCCTCGACTTCCCCACGAGAAGCACCCCATAGCACTCACGCTTATCTTGGTGTGTTTTAGAAGTATCCAGTTCAAGTTATCTAATAATCAAGCTAAGCTTTCCATGTAGTCCTTAACTGCGGACGCGGCTATTCGAATAGTTTTGTTAACCCTGCAGGGGTGTACCGCTACACACACGTGTCATCAGTTACCGCCTTTTGCGTGTCACCGTTCAAGAGATGACAGCGAGGATGCCACCACAACTGTTACCTCATAGCCGATCTAGTCCATGAAAGCCGCCTATCGGGGTTGTCTTCCACTATCGTGAACCCGGCCGGTTTACCGAAGTGGACCCAGACGATGTGTGCGTGGTGCGAAAGCCGGTCTCGGATGAGCCGTTCTCTCACTTGGCTACCAGGCCACAATACCTACAGAAATCCGAACTACTGCGACATCTGGACATCGAAGGGGATGAGTTAGTAAGCTGAGAGGGGTCAGTGAGCCCAATGTGTGGTTGTACTCTTTATCTTGGATCACCACACAAGAACTCGGACCTAGGGCGATGTTCAACGAGACAACCCACCGTGTACTCCTACACAGCCTCTCATCGTTCACCTTGTATTAGGGTAGATTCACCAACACTTTTCTACCATCATCATCATGATCACTACCATCCCGACTCACATAACAGTATCATCATGGTATTACTCTAAGCATGCAATAAGCAGTAACAATTGCAGGGGCCACATGATATCAAACAACTCCTACATTTGCTAGGATTGTGGTTTTGCCTACTACTGTGACAAATGATAGGTCATGCAAAGGAATGGGTTCATCTATGCGGTAGAAACTCATCATGGTAATCATCCTAAACAATGCATAAGAGAGACATGAGAGGGAAGTGGGATTTTATCGACATGATCAATGGGGTTTTGCTTGCCTTGCTGACGAAGTTTCGATAACAGTGTCTTCAACGAAGGGGGTGGCCTCCGATTTCGGTTGCACGTCTATTAGCAACATGACAATTATAGGATCCACACAATGTACAATGCACAATCACATGAATAAGATTGTAATGGTAATGTTCATGGTACTGATGTGTTGAGCATTCAATTTAAAAGGAGTATATTGCATTTGAAATGCAAATTCAAACTCCATTTGATTTATCGATGAAATTCAAATGCATTTGAATGCATGAAAGTTCATTTGAAAATGATGATGATGAAGTGAGGTGGTATAGTTGAAGTAATGTCTCTGATGTGTGGATGAATCCATTGGAATTAAGGGTGTTGCAAAATACTTTGCAAAATCACTCCAAATTTGAATTTGAAAAGGATCCATATGCATGTTTGCTACTGTTCACCCATTTTAAAATGGTCAAACATAGAAACAAGTTGGATATTCATAATCCTTGTATTTTTCTGATAATTTTAGACATATTATTTGTTCAATTTGGAGTTAGGATAAAAAAGTTATTGAATTTCAAAGTTTAATCTATTTTCTGAAATTTTCTGAATTAATTAAAACGATTTAATTCCTTTACTGTGTCAGCATGATGTCATTGTGACATCAGGGGGGGGGGGGCTGACTGGTGGGCCAGGGATGTCAGTGACACAGGGCTTAATTAACCTCTGTTTAAAATTAACCCAGGGTTAATTAACATCCTGGGCCCACATGTCAGTGGCCCAGGGCTGGGTTAATAAGGGTTAACCCCGCCGGACACGTGGGCTCACCGGCGGGAGGTCACCCGCGACCAAAAATGCGGCGGCGTTGCTCGGATTCGCTGCTCCCGTGCATCATTCGATGCGCTGAGACCACGGGAACGTAGCCCGTGCTCTCGCGCGTCGTCTGGTGCACGCGGGCGGCCTCGGGGGTGACCAGGGCGACGATGGCGACCTCACCGGCGGCAACAGGTGCCCGGTGAACATGCAATCGTCGTCACAGGGCACCAAAAGGACCAAGCTCTAGTGCAATAGACGCGTAGGAACAAGTCGGAGACGACGGGCAGGCTTGGAGGCTCGCTTGCTTTACGGGTGCCCGCCGACGAGCAGCGTGGCGGCTCTGTTTTCCGGCGACATGGCAGAGGTGGCTAGGGGATGAACGGGGCGCCGTGGGTTTAGGGGAAAGGATCAAGAGCTCACCACGAGCGCGATGATGCAGCCAGTGGGCTCGGGGAGACCTCAACGGCGGCGAATGGACGTCGACGATCTTTGGCTGCCGGCGGCGAGTTGAGGAGGCTGGCGTTGTCTCGGGGCCGAATTGGCTCGCCAGCTTCTGCAGGGTGACGAAGTCGTCGATGAGGAGCACAGGGGACACGCTGGTTCGGTCTCTAGGTCACGGTGGCCACGTCTGCCATGGCGGTGTGCTCCGGCGATCTCTCTGACCAAGGAGAAATCGAGCGAGGGAGGGAGAAGAGATGGCGCTGGAGAGGGCGAAAGGGGTCACGACTGCGAGGCGATCCTCCAGGACACAAAGAAAGGGCACGGGGCGGCCTGGAAGTCCCTGGACGTCGCGGTGGCGTCGACCACTCCCTCGGCTCGACAACGAGCTGCTTGAAGAAGACGACACGGGAGGTAGGTGGGCCTGGGCCGGCTGGGGAACAAGTTGGGCTGAATCCCAGGTAGGCCCCTTTTCTATTTTCTGTTTCCTTTTCTTTTCTGTAATTGTTTTGTCTTAGCTAAAAAAATAGCTAGACATTTTCTAAAATGCTACAAACTTTTATGTGGCCTCAATATATAGAGAGCTAGCCACTTATAAAATTTGAGCACTTTTAAAATTCAAATAATTTGAACTTTAATTCAAATAGGGTTTTAAATTAATTCCAAGCTCCTGTTTTGAATATTTGAAAAATCCATGAGCATGGGATTGCTACCACATCATATTATATGTGATCCCACTAATTTATGGGACTTTTCAAAAATGCAAAAGGAATTTTTGGAGCAACTTTTTATCTGGCCATTTGAATTAATTTCTCAGGGCTTTGCTTTTCCCCATTTTTGAATTTATTTTTGAATTTTTCATCATGATGCAAAGGCCTAGGCTTAACCTAGCACATACGTAACTTGGGGTTGTGACATGTGATGACTTTGATGGTTGTTTGTGTGGATTTCATCCTTATACAATAAGATAATATTAAGCCATTGGCTATGCTTTCTAGCAAAGATCTTATTCGTATATTTATGACTTCCATTTGGATATCATGTTCTCTCCTTTTGTAACTATCTCGGGTGTACATGCTTCTTTGTGGATATAATCTACCTAGAATCTTATACACTTGAGAGAAGTTACACTTTTAGTGGATATCCTTGGTCTTTCATGTCCACCTTTTATTTTCAATGTTAAAATTCTTCGGTGGTTACATGAAAGCGTGTGTGTGGTTGAGTGCGTGTCTTAATTCTATTCTTATTGGTGCACTCTTTTGGTGGTGAAGATTGTTGTCCTCATGCTTGCCTTGATGAGCCTATTATTTTCTATCTTCACCATGGGGTTGTCACAAGCCTGGATTTTACTTTGCATTTTAGTTAAGCTTGTGAACCCATTTGTTGTTTGTGTGTGTGACCTTCTTAACTTATGTTGGAAGGACATGTATAGCATCTTGAGTCTCAATTCTTCAAGACTATGTTGATGCTTAAATAGTCATCCTTATACTAGTCATATCAAGTGCTTCGCCATGACTCACACACATCTTGATGGTTGAGCCTATTCCTATGATTATCTCTTCTGCTATTTCCTCAACTATTGGTTTGTTGCAAGTGCTAGACTTTGTCTCATATCTTTGCACACTTGCACATGTGTTGTGTTTCTATCGATTTTGGGGGAGTGATGATCCAATTTTTGTGAACTTTGTATTATACTACAAAGATTCTAAATAGTGCACAAATCTTTGGGAACTTCTCTATTTTCTTTAGAACACTCCTATGCTCAAATCATAATATCTTATAATCTTTTGGCATCTTGGATCGTTTGATTGCTTGCTTTTTCTTATGCCTTTGTGCCATCTCATATTTTTGCAATCTTTGGATCCTCTATATAGTTTGTTTTTCCTCCCATCGTATATCTTTGGATATGTGTATTTTATTCCACTCATTTCTTGAAAAATACACTCTTTTGGGAGGAACACATTCTATATCGGCCTTCTAAGTTTTTTCGCCCATTTTGGCAATCGATGCCAAAGGGGGAGATGAGTTTAGAGGGTTTTGTTTGAGAAGGTTCATGCTTTGGTTTTGTTCTTAAGCATTTGCCCTCTTAGTCATGCATACTTGCTTTGCATGATTAGTATAATTCATCATATAAACCCTCTTATTGTGTTTGTCATCAATTACCAAAATGGGGGAGATTGAAAGGGCTTGTGCCCTTATGTTTGGTTTTGGTAATTGATGACAATCTTTATGGACTAATGGTTTCCTTGAGTTATACTTTAAGGTTTGCCCATAGGCAACGCTTGAAGATCATATGGTGGCTTCAAGGTTGTAAGATGAAGATTACGTGTTGACCAAAGTGTTCTTCATGGATGTAAGGCCCGATATGCGGTACTGTTCCAGATCTAGGTGTTTCCACACAGATCCGGGGATGAAGCACATATCGGTCCCACCGCGACATATGACAAAGCCATATGCCCAGGATTTCCAACATGATATCACAACATTACGGATACAAGGATACAACATCTCATACAATCGGCATACAACTGCCTCAAATACAATACAATAGCGGAAGATACATGTCTGAGTACAGACTACAAGCAAATGCCTACTGACAAAGAGAAAAACATCGATCCCATAACCACACGGGTCATGGCCCTCTGCCGGGATCCGCCTAACTAGTCGTCGTTGAGTCTCCACGTGAAACGTCGATCACCATACCTGTTGTTGATCAAGAACCCTGAAAAGAGTTTGGGGGTAGTATCATGAGTACAGAAGTACTTAGCATCCAACTGTAGTGGTCATCTGACCCAGCAAGGACTTCATCACTCGTCATTCTAGGACAACTAGTAGTTTACGGTAAGGAAGGGGTAAGTGGTGAGGTTGCTGCCACACTAGCATTTATGAAGTGGCTAACGATCTAGAGAGTAAGATAAGAAGCCAAGCATTCGATGAGGAATCGCCTCCAACAAGTCTTGCTATCCACCTACTACGCTAAAATAACACCTATCTTATCCTTGTCCTCCTCTTCGCATCCCGACGAAGAAGAAGCAGTCAAGGCACACACACGTTGAAAAAATTATATTAAGATTATCTCAGTTGTTGTTGTCTATGAACAAGGAGTAGGTCTCAAGTCGTCCATAACCATGGACACGGCTTCTCGAAAAGATTTAACCTTGCAGGGGTGTACCAACTGCCCATTACGAGGCTCCGCACGCACGTCCATCTCTCTCAGTTGCTACCCATCACAGGCAACCATTTTATGATTTAGTTCCAAGAGATCCGAAATGACAGGTCCCTCTAACTAACAACGAACAAATCCGGGTGGCCCCCGGGGAGTCGACACCCAATCCAAAAGCTGGCCACGCTCTCGGATCGGACTCTTATGTCTCAACAGGGTTTGGGTTACCGAGACGCCTCACGTGAGGCCTCGGGCCCTCGCCGGTCAAAGGTGGACCAACAGGGAAACCATGTCTCCGCTAGTCCGGGTTGTTTAAAAATTGCGAGGGGATCCACCAAGCACACACACGGGGTTTCAAATGGTAAATCAGCTCGGGCCACCACTAGAAATGTTTGAAGCTAGATAGGTAAAAAAAGGGGACCCCATAAAATCCCACACGCGGTTAGGCACGCTCAGTCTTAAAACCAATACCCGGAACTCGGATCCTAGGTGACTCGAATAGAACAAAGCATCGGGGCGGGATAGCCTAGACCTTCCATCCTTCGTCGAATATAGTCAACATTATAATAATCATATCATCAACAACAGTATAATAATGTGATATCCCAAACCAAGGAGTAACAGGGTAACATCGTAGCATCCTAAGCATGCATACTAAACAGGGGCTGAGCAACGAGCAATAGTAACATAGCAGTACAAGGTTTGCTGGGAGGGGGCATGGCTGTATCGGTTTGAAATAGGCTGTAAGCATGTGGTAGGATCAAACATCGAACCTAACCTAGACTAGCATGCAAACCGCTGGTTGAAATAGAATGGATCATAAGTAATGTATAGTCCTTGCCTGTTGAATAGTCGGGTTCCGAAGGTGTAGTTGATCACAAGCTTGCATCGTCTCCGAGAGGTACCCGCGGTAGCACACAAGAAGGAAACACTGGAAAGCAATCAACGAGCAATCATCTATTACTACGAAGCAAACACGATCAAGCATCAACAAGAAGGCAACACGAGACATCGCACCTACCGTCGAGAGCGGTTACTAACAGGTTAAGTGGAGTACTCGTCACACACGACGATACCGCACATTTACGGTGGTTCAAATTGTTTAGCTACAGGTGAGCAAAAAAGGTTGTTAACATGGCATATCACTCAAGCATGGCTTAGCACACAAACATGGCAAGAGGTGAAGCATAAATAAACTATCTAATCTAGTCACTTTAAGTGGGGGTAAAACCTATATCTGCCAACTATTGCGGACCCCACGATATTTATTGCATTTGGTACTATTTTTACCTAAAGCATATTTTATTATTTTTATTTGCAAGAAAGAGCAGCATAAACACAATCTCCATGCAATTCTAGTCAAGGTACATATAAAGAACATTTTAAACAGAGCAACGGTTAAAAAGATATTGCAATAACAGTTTACAGTGGAAGGCAGTTGTAATTAGCAGGTAAACATCATGTAAACAAAGTCAAACATGTCAACAAGCAACATTATATTAATCTACGCGCAAAACGGAGCAACTTTCATGTAGAAAGCGTCTCCATCGGAGCTACCGGTGAAAAGATATAGCACTCGCAAAAAGCTATTACAAACTTCCAAAATAATAATAAAAAATAGCAAATAAAAAAACTAAACGGGCCGAATCTACTGGGCCCAACAGAAAAAAAAGAAATAAATAAAAAAAAAGAAAAAAAAGAGGGGAAGCTCACCTTGGGCCGAAGCCTAGCTCGCGGTGGAGAGGTCGTGGGCCAGGGGCGCCTGCTGGGTCGTGGGGCGCAGCCAGCCCACGCGGTTGGTGGCGGCCAGCCTCGTCCCCGACTGGATCGGACGACTTCTCTTCGGCCACCGGCGGCGCTCGCCGGCGAGGGAGGCCGGGCGGCCGCATGGGAGGAGGCGAGGGGTCGTGGGGCGCGCGGCAGAGGCCGGTGGGTGACACGGCGGGCGGTCGCCGTCGAGGGGCGTGGTGGCCGCGGCTTGCTCTGCTTCGGGAGATGGCTCGCCGGCCATGGAGGGTGGCGGCGCCGGCGTCTTCACGGGCTGGCAGCGGCCTGCGGCAGAGGCGAGAGGAGGTGAGGAGGGAGGAGAAGAGGGCACGCGCGAGGGAGCTCACCGGAGGGAGCACGGCGGCGGCTGCCGCGGTGGTGACGGACGGCGACGGCTGGTGCGCTCCGGTTCGGCGCAAGGCGGGACGGCGACGCGGTGGAGCGGCCCGCGGGGCCGGGTTCGGCTGGAGGGAGCGGTTCGGTCGATCTGAGCCACAGATCTCAGATCAAATGGCTGAAAATGGGGCTGATGGCTAGGGTTTCGAATTGGAGAGGGATGTGGGCAGAATTTTGTGGCAATTTCAGGGGGGTGGCTGCAATTTTCCATTAGGGTAAACCCTAATTGGGCGGTGGGAGGCTGGTGGTCTTTATATAGGGCTGGTTGGCTGGCCGGTTGACACAAACGCCCTCGGTACCCCTCTCGCGTGTTCAGTGATCGCGTTCGTGACTGCCGAGACTCCGTACGGACTCCGATTCCGACGAAATCTCGAACCACGCGCTCAGCGCGTCGAGCTCGTCGATCGTACCTCACTGCGGTGACATTCCGACAACATTTTTCGGCGCCCCATAAAATAATCCGTTTATTAAATAAAAGGGGTTTTCGTTCCGGTGGCGATGGCTGGTCCTGTGCCGGTAGCGACGGTGCTCGGGTGAAATCCCGGTGTCGCAAGGTCATGTGTCGCGGTGGAAAGGGGTCGGTCACGCATCCGATATGAGAATACGGGGAGAAATATTCACCGATAATTATTTCGGCGAAGCAAACAATGCAAACAAATAAGACAACCAAACAATTCACGCTGAAAACAATTTTTTAATTTTTGCAAAAACTGGGCTGTTACAATGGAGCTATCCAAAGATTGGTCAACTGGATGTGTGCAAGGTCAAGAGGAGCATCACAAAGATATCGTATGCTTGGAGCTTGCCGACCATTTGGTGATAATGGTCGTGTGAAGATGTGACTAAAAGAGGCTCACCCATAATGGAGTATGGGGGAGCTATCTACAAGTCTTCATCGAGTCGGCGGAATCAAGGAAGATGTTCCAACTTGAGGCGGGCATGATCGTCATCATCAAGCTCAAGTGGATTATGCGAAAGACAAAGTTTTGACTAGATAGGTGTCTAGTTTACCGGTCTCTTCGCAGTAGTTAGGAGACCATGTTATAGGCTAGGCCGAGTCGTTCGTGGAGAGCTCAAACCTTTTGCATCCTTGGCATCATCTTTATTGGTTCTTGTTTGGCTTTTCTCCGTGTGAGTTTTGAAGCTTGTGGTCTTCTTCATGACAAGCTCTTGTTCATCGAAAACGGATTTCATATGCGTCTTCTCTTATGTTTTTCGATGTGGGAGATTTGCCGGGTCGTCTCGGTTAGAGGTTTCACACCTCTATTTGTTTGACATTTCTCCCTTGCCACTTCTAAATGTTTCCATGTGTTGATTTGGACCTTTGATATAATTTGGAAAACATTATGTTGTGTCACCCTTTGGTGTGCCATCTTGGTTTACTTGATGTTTTGTCCAAATTGTATTCACTTTTGGTTCTTGAAAGTCTTGTGCATGCATATTTTCTATGTGTTGTTCCGATGCATGATTTCTTTCTTTGATCGTATATATAGGTTAAACTCCATCCACTTCTTTATTAGCTAATATGTGCATGGAATGCATCTTCATGTCCATATGCACTTATCACCGTGGAGTTTGTCCTATCTATGTTTGTTCCTCTAACTCTTGGGTCCCAATGAGTTTGGGTAACATTTTGTGTGTTAATGTTGATGTAGGAACTTTGGAGATGCATTGGAGGATTGTCTCATTTAAGGAAGGTGGTGTCACCATGTGCCTTTAGGAGTCATGCTAGGACGATCATTGAAGACTTTATCTACTACATCATTCCCATGCTATCTCCGTAACAAGTATCTACCTCATGCATACTTTTCTTGCTTCCAACTTTGTGTAGGTTGCATCATGGCATGATATTCTTCATTTGCAATTGTTGCGGTTCTTGATTTGTTCTAGAATTGCAAGATATATTATTGGTTGCGATACTTGTTTCGTAGTTAAAAGCATCTCCACTATCTCTTGATACCTTGTTGATAGTTGTGATGACTTTGATGGTTGTTTGTGTGGATTTCATCCTTATACAATAAGATAATATTAAGCCATTGGCTATGCTTTCTAGCAAAGATCTTATTCGTATATTTATGACTTCCATTTAGATATCGTGTTCTCTCCTTTTTTAACTATCTCGGGTGTACATGCTTCTTTGTGGATATAATCTACCTAGAATCTTATACACTTGAGAGAAGTTACACTTTTAATGGATATCCTTGGTCTTTCATGTCCACCTTTAATTTTCAATGTTGAAATTCTTCGGTGGTTACATGAAAGCGTGTGTGTGGTTGAGTGCGTGTCTTAATTCTATTCTTATTGGTGCACTCTTTTGGTGGTGAAGATTGTTGTCCTCATGCTTGCCTTGATGAGCCTATTATTTTCTATCTTCACCATGGGGTTGTCACAAGCCTTGATTTTACTTTGCATTTTACTTAAGCTTGTGAACCCATTTGTTGTTTGTGTGTGTGACCTTCTTAACTTATGTTGGAAGGACATGTATAGCATCTTGAGTCTCAATTCTTCAAGACTATGTTGATGCTTAAATAGTCATCCTTATACTAGTCATATCAAGTGCTTCGCCATAACTCACACACATCTTGATGGTTGAGCCTATTCCTATGATTATCTCTTCTGCTATTTGCTCAACTATTGGTTTGTTGCAAGTGCTAGACTTTGTCTCATATCTTTGCACACTTGCACATGTGTTGTGTTTCTATCGATTTTGGGGGAGTGATGATCCAATTTTTGTGAACTTTGTATTATACTACAAAGATTCTAAATAGTGCACAAATCTTTGGGAACTTCTCTATTTTCTTTAGAACACTCCTATGCTCAAATCATAATATCTTATAATCTTTTGGCATGTTGGATCGTTTGATTGCTTGCTTTTTCTTATGCCTTTGTGCCATCTCATATTTTTGCAATCTTTGGATCCTCTATATAGTTTGTTTTTCCTCCCATCGTATATCTTTGGATATGTGTATTTTATTCCACTCATTTCTTGAGAAATACACCCTTTTGGGAGGAACACATTCTATATCGGCCTTCTAAGTTTTTTCGCCCATTTTGGCAATCGATCCCAAAGGGGGAGAAGAGTTTAGAGGGTTTTGTTTGAGGAGGTTCATGCTTTGGTTTTGTTCTTAAGCATTTGCCCTCTTACTCATGCATACTTGCTTTGCATGATTAGTATAATTCATCATATAAACCCTCTTATTGTGTTTGTCATCAATTACCAAAATGGGGGAGATTGAAAGGGCTTGTGCCCTTATGTTTGGTTTTGGTAATTGATGACAATCTTTATGGACTAATGGTTTCCTTGAGTTATACTTTAAGGTTTGTCCATAGGCAACGCTTGAAGATTATATGGTGGCTTCAAGGTTGTAAGATGAAGATTACGTGTTGACCAAAGTGTTCTTCATGGAGCTATCCAAAGATTGGTCAAGTAGATGTGTGCATGGTCAAGAGGAGCATCACGAAGATATCATATGCTTGCAGCTTGCCGACCATTTGGTGATAATGGTCGTGTGAAGATGTGCCTAAAAGAGGCTCACCCATAATGGAGTATGGGGGAGCTATCTACAAGTCTTCATCAAGTCGGCGGAATCAAGGAAGATGTTCCAACTTGAGGCGGGCATGATCGTCATCATCAAGCTCAAGTGGATTATGCGCAAGACAAAGGTTTGAGTAGATAGGTGTCTAGTTTACCGATCTCTTGGTAGTAGTTAGGAGACCGTGTTATAGGCTAGGACGAGTCGTTCGTGGAGAGATCAAACCTTTTGCATCCTTGGCATCATCTTTATTGGTTCTTGTTTGGCTTTTCTTCGTGTGAGTTTTGAAGCTTGTGGTCTTCTTCATGACAAGCTCGTGTTCATCGAAAACGGATTTCATATGCGTCTTCTCTTATGTTTTTCGATGTGGGAGATTTTCCGGGTCGTCTCGGTTAGAGGTTTCACACCTCTATTTGTTTGACATTTCTACCTTGCCACTTCTAAATATTTCCAGTTGTGATTAGGCATCTCTGTTCGTTAGCTTTCCATCAAGCTTGAGTTTTCCTTAATCGGAGTTCTTTTGCAGAAGTTTTGGTAGTTCAGGGTTTTCCTGTTTTATTTGGAGTTCATCTGTTGTGTGGCCTGGGCTCCCTGGTTCTGCCAGGGCGGTAGTACCGCTCCCAGTGCGGTAGTACCGTGCCACTGTAGTACCGCGGGCAAGTACCGCACTCACTACCGTAAGTCCACTGGACTTTGCGGTAGTGGGCACGGCACTGGGCTTCGGTAGTACCGTGGGGAGGTAGTACCGCTCCCGGCGCGGTAGTACCGCACCACGGTAGTACCGCTCTCTGAGCGGTAGTACCGTGGTTGGTGGGCTGCCAACGGATTCCAATGGCTGGATTCGTGGGAGACTATAAAAGGGGGTCTTCTTCCTCCTTTGTCTTCACCGGTTCTTTGCAAGTTCTTCCCCCCATTGTTGACCTCTTTGAGCTTGCTTACTCTCTTCCCCTCCTATGATTCTTGCTCCTTTTTGAGGGAAAAGAGAGAGGAGGTATAGATCCACATTCTCCACCAAGCCATCTCTCCTCTAAGTGAGGGGAACCTTGTGGATCTAGATCTTGGAGTTCTTGGTGTTCTCCATGTTCTTCCTCTCATATTCCTCCATAGCTTTTGTTGCTTTGGTGGGATTTTAGAGTTGGGGACTTGAGCACTTCGTGTGCTCTTGCCATTGCATTTGGTGCATCGGTTCGAGTTCTCTCCGAGGATTCTTTGTAGTGAGTGAAGTTGTGAAGATAGCTAATCTTGAGTGCATTGACACTCTAGAGCTTGTTCCGCGTGGGTGCGTTGGCACCTAGAGGCTTGTTGTTACGGAGCTCAATCATTGTGGTGGAAAGCTTCGGGACGCTACGGGAGCCTCCAATTCGGTTCTGGAGATTGCCCCGAGCATTTGTACGGGTTCGATGACCGCCCCCAAGGGTTGCCATTTGTACGGGTTCGGTGACCGCCCTCAAGTGTCCTAATAGTGGAATCACGGCATCTTGCATTGGTAAGAGCGTGAGGAGAAATAGGGTGGCCCTCGTTGGCTTCGTTTGAGCATTGTGCTCCTCACCCTCTCCAAACGGAGACGTACTTCTCGCAAGAGAAGGAACTTCGGTAACAAATCCTTGTCTCAATCGGCTCCACATGCGGTTATCTCTACCTTTACTTTGAGCAAGCTTATTACATTGTTTATCTTGTGCTTGCTCATATTATTGTACATTGCTTGTCCCATAGGTTGTTTTTCTAGACAACCTATTTACTTGTGCACCTACTTTGTGATAGCCATAGTGCTCTTGTCATATATCTTGCTATCACATAGTTGTTTATCTTGCTTAGTATAAGTTGTTGGTGCACATAGTTGAGCCTAGCTTATTTAGGTTTCTTGCTTGGCAAATTAAACGTTAAGTTTTATTCCGCATTTGTTCGAGCCGAAACCGTAATTATTTTAAATGCCTATTCACCCCCCTCTAGGCGACATCCACGTCCTTTCACTAAGGCTCTTGCTAAAGACAAACTAAGACTAAAACTAAACACGACAGTAGCTACGAAAAGATAAAGAACACACAACAACAAAAAGATAAGCATGAAAAATCCTATGATGTGTTCTAGATTGGAGTGGAGCATGTTTCTATCCAACACAAAGTAAGCTAGGGTCTAACTTGTTATGAACAGCAAGAAAATCTAAAAAAAACTAAAAAAGTAAACCTAGGAGAGAGACGCTCCAAGCATAGCACATAATGCATGAAGTGATAAAAATATAGTGAGACGAAGGACGAACTGATGATTGTTGATGGATAAGGGGATGCACGGGGGCATCCCCAAGCTTAGACGCTTGAGTCTCCTTGAATATTTATTGGGGATGCATGGGGGCATCCCCAAGTTTGAGCGCTTGACACTCCCGGATCTTCTTTCATCATCTTCCATCGCACACTTTAAAACTCCCTTCATACATAACTCATCATAAGCTGATGAGAGAGGTTAGTACCCTTAATAAAATAATGTTTCCCTACTGTATATAAAGATATTATTGAAGAGCTGCTGTTTCTCAAAATTACCAAAAGGTTTTAGCAAAGAAAAAGAAAGCTTAAGGTTTGCAAAAGTAAGGAGAGGCAAAACGTGGCAGAATCTGTGAAAAACAGAACAAAAGTTATTACAGATTTTTTTGAGCACTTCTGCAACTCAAATAAAAAAACTCAGAACATACGAAAGTTTCAGAATTGTATAGATCATGCTGTGTAAAAAATTCAGCTAAAAAAGATGATCTGGTGATTTGTTCCGATTTTTTCCGTCAACAAGACAAAATCTGTTTTCTGGACAACATGTCACAACTTTTGCTTCCCTTATCATAAGAGGCTATAACTTGGCACAAAGCTTGAAAATAAAGATACAATGATTTTGCTAAAGTAGTAAAAATTGTCAAGACCGCTAAAAACATAAGTAAAAAAATATTGGGTTGCCTCCCAACAAGCGCTTTCTTTTACGCCTTTAAGCTAGGCACGAAGATTATAAAAGATTCTCTCATAAAAATAAGGATTTGAAGCAAAAGAGAGCATCAAGAAGCAAATATGAAACACATTTTAGCCTAACCCACTTCCTATGCATAGGCATCTTGTTAGAATATAAATCAAATAAGCACAAAGTGACATGCATAGGAAGGTGGAACAAGAACAACTTCAAAAGTTTCAACTTAGTGAGAGGTGTTTTTGTAACATGGAAGTTTCTATAACCAAACTTTCCTCTCTCAAAGTAATTTTCAGTAGTATCTTGAACAACATCAAGAATATAACTATCACATAAATCATATTGTTCATGACCTGCAAGCACACGTGTATTTTTTTCAACACAATTTTTAGGATCGTAAGATAAATGCAACCCATCACATTGAGCTTTGATAAGAGGAAAATTCTCCGGAATATGGGTTGGAGATTTAAAAACGATAATAGGGCAATCGAGTGTGGGTGCAATAGCAACAATTTCATGCTTATCGTAAGGAACTATAGCAAGTTCATCTTCGCAAGCATAATCCATATTGGCATCATGGCCATCAACAAAGCAAGTATTATGTTCATCAGAAAGGGAAGTATCAAGTAAGTCCTCAGAATCATGGGATTCCTCATCAAAACAATCATTAGCCTCTTCTTGGGCAGCAAATATTTTATTTTTAAAATCCTCAATATAAGAATTGGAAGTATAATTCTTGAAGAAATAAGCAAGAACTGCAAAGTTTTCAGACTTGTAAATTGTATTGTGATTCTTTTCAATCAGAGAAGCAATCTCATAAGCACCCTTCAAAGCAACAAATTCTTCAATCTTTTCAACAGCAAAGTAATCATAAACACCTTTAGCATAAGAAGATAGGATCTCATTTTCATTAAACTCACATTGGAAAGGAAGGTGTTTACGATCTATATTAGAACAACAAGTAAAATCATAAATGTGGCACAAAGATTCAGCATGGCAATAAGAAACATTTATTTGATCCCATAAGTGTTTCCCTTTCTGAGATAAGCGGTGCAACATATAATGAGCGTGCTCATACAATGATTTTCCCTCAACCAAGTCGGTTAGGTTTTTAGCACGAGCACAAATTGATCGAAGACGGTCCAATGGAAGCATGTCCATCCTACCATATTTGGGTGGTTCCACACCCATGGTGAAGATAGAATAACTAGGCAAAGCAAGGCAAAGGCAAAAGGTAGCAACTATTTTTTTTGGTTTTTCAAATAAGACTCGAAAGAAAAACCAAAAACTGAAAGGTAAACTAACAAGACTAAAAAGCAAAGGTAAAAGGTAGTGGGCACCCTATCTTAGCACTCGGAGTCCCCGGCAACGGCGCCAGAAATTTGCTTGATACGCGAGTGATGATAATTTCTTCTCCCCCTTCGTTGGTTACCCCAAGTGGAAGGTGAGATGCAGCATAGAAACACGTCGTTTTAATATATTTCTCTCTTAACCTGGACCTGCACACAGACACAAATAAATTTGCTCCCAACGAAGTTCAGAGAGGTTGTCAATCTCTCGGGTCTTGTTGTTTACAAAGGATCAAACACAAGGGATAATGGTAATGATGATAACAACTGAAAGTAAAAGCGAAAAAGTAAATAAGCGTGTAAACAATGATGAGAATATGGACCGGGGTCCCGTGATGTTCACTACTGATGTCGCTCTCCCAAAAGACGATAAAACTGCTATGCGAGGTGAACAAATTACAGATGGGCAATTGACAGGATTATAAAAGCACCGCAATGCTAACTATGCTACAAAGAAAGGAAGAGGCTCAAAAGCATGGGCAGTACGCCAAATGAAGTAGACCGAAATGAAACTTCATCTACAACTAATCATCCACCTTGAGATATCTATCCAGAAAAACTCCCTAGTATTAAGTTGCGAGCCCCACCCAAAGTGTAAACCCAAAGCAACAGACAACTGCATTAAAAACACTTTACGTAAAGTAAACAATCCTTGCAACCGCGGTTACAAGCACTGTTGTTTTCCCCTTGTGGCAACAACACATCCCCTAGACTCATGTTTCTGTCACTCAAGCGTGTCATCGGGGGGCATGAACCCACAATCGAGCATAACGTTCCCTCTTGGAGTCACTACCTACTACTTGGCCAAAGCAATAAACAACAACGGAGAACATGCAAGAATTAATTAGGAACAAAAATATAAAAGATAAGTACCAAATATATTACTCTATCACAATCTGAACATAATCGCATAATCCATCAGATCCCATCAAACTCAGCATAGCAACAACAGAAAGATTACATATGTGCCTTGATCATGTAGGGCAGCTCACGAGGTCTAAACCATGAAGAACAAAAGAGGGGAGGAGAACATCACATAGATACTGATCACGGACCCATGGTTCAAAGGAAATTACTCACGGCACATCCGGGAAGCGTCCATGGTGGAGGGGAAGCTACCAGAGGTCGATCCTCCCTCCGGAAGGGTGCCCGGAAGAGGTCTGTTGGCGCTGCCGATCTTGGAAGCGCAGCGGCGACGGAAAAAAGGCGAGATCGCGGAAAATGGTTCTCTCTTTGGAAGTTTTACGTCACGGGAAATAAATAGGCGAAGGGGGGCAGCCAGGGGGCAACCAGGGGTCCAGGCGCCCCCATGGCGCGGCCAAGCCCTAGGCCGCACCAGGTGGCCGCCTGGGGCCCTGGTGGGTCCCACCTGGTCCCCTTCGGGACTCCGTAAGGTTCCTTCTCGCTGATTTTTTATCTGATTTTTCCCGAATTTTTTGAGCACTTCTAATATGGGGGAAAAACGAAATAGAAAAACAGCTGAAAACAGAAACTGCCACTGGGGTGCACTGAGTTAGTAGGTTAGTCCAAATATGATCAAAAGTGTATGAAAGTGTATCTAGATCATAGAAATATCACAAAAAACATGCATGGAGCAAGCAAAAATTATAGATACGTTTGGGACATATCAGTTAGTCCAAATATGATCAAAAGTTTATGAAAGGGTATCTTGATCATAGCAATATCACACAAAACATGCATGGAGCAAGCAGAAATTATAGATACGTTTGGGACGTATCACCCTTATGAACAATTCCATAAATACTCGAAACTACTTCTGGTGCCCGTATGAACTATTCTTCTTTGCTTCCACTAAACCTTCCAGTATTCTAACAGACTACTGCTCGTTAAGTGTGTGACCCGATAGGTTCGGTATAATGCAGACATGACTCAGAACATCTTCCGGACATAGGAAAACAACCTTCTGTCGATAGTCAATAATCAACAGCGGATCCATGGACACCCATGTTGACTTCCACACATACACGAAGAAACTTCGAGTGAACCATTATGTTTAGTCATGTACCATTCCCTTTTCTTTTCGATATATGAAAAAGTCAGAGGAGAGAAGTTTTGCTCACATGTGTAACAACATCTTCAACACAAGCCACTCGTTATCCTCTTTGCTCGTTTGTCCCCTTTTCTCGTTATCGTATTCCGGTATCCCCTTGACTAAGTCACAATGCGTCTGGCCAGACTATAATGGATACCGTCATACCGAGTTGGACGGAAGTTAATATCTCTTCATCGTGAATGATCAAATCCCAGTCTTGAGATATCGCAGTGACTACACACTATCCGATGTACCCAGAACGTATTTTACTACTTCCCAGTAACGGGAAGATTCATCTAATAACCAAAGTACATCTTCCTATGTGAAGGAACTCGACACTCTCATGGTCTAAGGAATTACGTATATGATAACATTTCATGATATGACATATAACGTTGTTACGATGTGATCTCTTACTATATCATTCAATACTGTGGTCGGTTCAACATCATTGTTCTTCTCAGAATATGTTTTCATTGCTATTGACATCCTTGTTACAAGAACAATGTCCATGATTTAGAAAACATAATCATCAGTTAGCAAATGAGCTGGTCTTAGAGGCTAAACTAGGAACTCTTGGTGTTTACATTTCCACACATGAAAATGAGTTTTCTTCCGAATCTCACAGTCAGGGCCATTGCAATTATCTCATAGAAATATAAAGATTAATTCCAACCGTGGAATTATATATATAATAACATTTTATTATTGCCTCTAGGGAATATTTCCAACATAACCAATATACGACACCTATCACTAATAGGCTTGAGCTCTCTTGACACACAAAATTCCAAACATCACTTGTATCAACACCTCAAACCTATTGCAAGTTATTACTAAACTCAACTTAGCAACCTTGATTACCTACTCAAAGTAAGATACACACCTAGTGCAACAAATCTAACTCTCTAAAGAAGATAAGCATGAAACTCATGAGAGTTCTAGAAATTCTAAATATCAACTCTTAGAAGGAAATAAGCATGAAAAAGAAGAGCTAAACATGCCAACAAGCTAGAAAAAAAGATTGAACACTAGAAACGATAAAAATGAAAACTATGAGCATTCTAAGCAAAAGTGGAGTGTGTTTCTCACCCAAAGAAGGCATGATAGGGTCCAAATTTTTATGACCAGCAAACAAAACTGAACTAATCTAAAAAGTAAAGAGCAAGAAGCTCCAATAAAAGCACATAGAATGTGAAGCAATAAAAATATAATGCTAAGAAGGACGAACTGATAATTGTTGATGAAGAAGGGGATGCACGAGGGCATCCCTAAGCTTAGACGCTTGAGTCTTCTTGGATATTTCTTGGAGGTGCCGGGGGCATCACCAAGCTTAAGCTTTTGGCACTTCTGAATCATCTTTCATCATCTCTCTTCGCAACACTTTAAAACTTCCATCACATGGAACTTCTCATAAACTGATTAGAACAGTTAGTGCAAATAAATAATAAAGTTACACTTTGGTACTGTTGGAACAAGACAGAAAAACAACTTTGTTTAAGGGTTCTTGCAAAGAAAATCCTGGAGCAAAGTACCCAAAAGGTGAAATCGAAAAACAAGACAGAAATCTGGGAAAACAGGACAACAGGTGAAACTCATATTATTCGAGACACTTCTGTAGCTCAAATAAGAAAACTCAAAACTAAAGAGCATTCAGAAATTATATAGAGCATGTTGTGTAAAAAATTCAGATAAAACAGATGATCTGGTGATTTGTAAATATGTTTGCAATGAAGCAAACATAATCTGTTTTCTGGACAACATGTCACAACTCTTGTTTTCGCCTTCACTAGAGGCTAAAATTTATCACAGAACTTGAAAATAAAGATATGATGGTGTTGCTAGTGTAGTAACAAACACCAAGACCCACTAAAATTGAAATTAAATTATTTTGGGTTGCCTTCCAATATGCGCTTTCTATTACGCCTTTTAGCTAGGCATGAAGCACAAGATCAAGTTGCTTCAATTGAACCATCATCAAGATCGTCAAAAAGCTCTTCAATAGTGAAACTAGTCCTTTCAAGAGGACTTTCAAACAAGTCCCTAGTACTAACACTTCTATGAATAAAATAAAAGGTAGTGAAACTAATAGGAGGTTGACTAGGGGGTGACCCCACGACTCCTACGGATAAGCCTACCTGGTGTCCCTGAAGACAGAAGGCCCATGAAGATACAGCCTCGGCCCGTTAATTGGCACCGACGTAGGAGTCTGCGACTCACAAGGAAGGTGCGAAAACCTGCCGTACGGAGCAAGCTAGGGTTAGGAAAGCTTACCTGTAAACGTAGATGAACTCCCCGAGACCTAGCCCAGTATATAAGGGCTAGGAGGGGTGACGCCAAAGGGCAACCAATATCATCTGTAACCCTAGCCTTGAGCGCTCCAGCCTTGGCATCCACTGTAATCGCATCTCCCCCATCAATAATATCGAGCAGGAGCATGTCTCCCATCAAGACCGCTCGGGCTACAGCTGTGCCAGGACCGATACTACGGTAACGGCCAAGTGCAACGTCAGCGCCGAAGGAATCGACGACCCAGAAGAACGGCGAGGGACCTCTATGAAGGAATTCCCCTCGACGAACCGCGACGCGCAGTGGAGGACTCGCAAATCCCCCGACAACCCGCCGCCGCCCGGGCACCCACCGCACATCAAGACGATGACTACGAGATCGAAACCAGCGATCAGCAGAACCATCGCCAAGGAAGAAGGAATCGACGACCCAAAAGGCGCGCATGGGAGATCTACGGCGAGGCTCCAATGAATGAGCCACGTCACGCAGCCGCGCAACCGACGACCACTCAACGACACGCCATCACACGAACACCTGCCGCCAGCCAGGACAGCGACTCTGAGACACTGGTGGGCGAGTACTATGACCCAGATCAAAGGCCAGATGAATTCGCCAACCTCATCAAGAACCAAGACATGAGTCGAGGAATCGAAACCGACCCTCGCTTCCACGAACACCCGGAGGATCACGAGAAAATCTTTATAATCTCAAGAAGGAAGAGGCACGCCGGATCTAGCAAACTCACGGCTAGAGAGCAGCTAGCAGGACCCTACACGATCCACAACTTCGAGGATGACTGGGGACGTGTCAGGTCAGGCCACACTTTGAGGGACTGCCGCCTGTTCAACGAACTAGCCGGCGACCTCAAGAAGGAGAAGCAGAAAGAAGAAAGGCGCAACCGGCGACCCGAACAATCGCCGCCCTCAAGCCCGGAAGGACGTCACAGTCTGCTGCAAGGACAGGTGCTCATGATCCAAGAGGGAAAGGTGCTGCAAGCACAACGCGACGCCTACACCCTGCAAGCTAGAGCAGCCGAGAGCATAAACATAGTCGAAGTCTACCAGCTACATGACACGGAGACCAGCATCACGTTCTCACAGGACGACCATCCACTCGCAGTCCTAAGACCGGGGCACGTGCCCCTGGTGCTCGATGCACAAATCGGAGGGTACGACATGGATAGGGTCTTCATGGACGGAGGCAGCAGCATGAATATCATCTTCGCCAGCACACTGCAAAAGATGCTGATCCCACGATCAGCATGGAGAAAATCGAGCACCGAGTTACATGGGGTAGTCCTAGGAGAAGCAGCCACATCCCTCGGAGTCATCGAACTTGAAGTTGTCTTCGGCAACCAAAGCAACTTCGCAAAGCACGCCCTCGAGTTCGAGGTACTCGACTGGAAAACGCAGTACCACGCCATATTGGGACGACCAGCATTCCCGCAGTTCATGGCGGTCCCACACTACGCCTACCTCAAGCTCAAGATGCCAGGATCAGTAGGAGTCCTCACGATCAACGGAAGTTTCATCAAATCAGATCAATGTGACTGTGACTTTCACAAAATCTCCGACACATTCGGAGCAGAGCAAGAACTCGGAGAAATAGCCATGGTGACGGACAAGAGTACCTTCCCATTGGTGAGCCGAAGAAAATCTAAGGAGTACGGACGCGACTTCAGAATCGGCAGCGACATAATCACTCACCATGTGCACCCGACGGACCCGGACAAAACAGTCCGCGTGTACGCCCACCTACCAGAGGAGCAGGCAACGACCCTCGTCGCTTTCCCTCGAGATGAGTGGGAAATATTAGCCTGGTGCCCAGCCGACATGCCTGGAGTGCCACGCGAATTCGCGGAGCACTCCCTACGCATCAAACAAAACACGAAGCCGGTGAAGCAAGCTCTGAGACGATTCTTGGAGCCCAAGCGCAGAGAAATCGGAGAGGAAGTAAACCGGTTACTCGATGCCCAGTTTATCCGAGAAACGAAGAAAGCCACCTGGATAGACAACCCAGTGCTAATTCCCAAGAAAGACACGACCGTGCTGCGCATGTGTGTCGACTATGGACCAGTCAACAAGCATTGCCCGAAGGACCACTTCCCCCTGCCTAGAATCGATCAGATAATCAACTCGACAGCAGGGTGCGATCTACTTTCCATTCTTGACGCTTACTCAGGATACAACCAGATCAGGATGAAGGAAGAGGAAGAAGAGCACACATCGTTCATCACCCCCTATGGCGTATTCTGCTACAGGACCATGCCCTTCGGTCTCAAAAACGCAGGTGCCACATACCAGCGAATGATGCAGGCCTGCCTGAAGGATCAAATCGGAAGGAACGTGCAAGTCTATGTGGACGACATCGTCATCAAGACCTACAAAGCAGCCACACTACTCGACAACCTGCGCGAAACCTTTGCAGCGCTCAAAAAATACAGAATCAAACTCAACCCAAAGAAGTGCGCATTTGGCGTACCGGCAGGGAAGCTGCTCGGCTATATCGTCTCTGCCTGAGGAATCGAGGCAAACCCTGAGAAAGTCCAAGCCATCTCCCGAATGCAAGAACCAACCGACGTCAAAGGAGTACAGCAGCTCACTGCAAAACTCGCATCCCTAAGCCGCTTCATCAGTAGGCTAGGAGAACGCACGCTGCCTTTCTATCAGCTGCTCAGGAAAGGAGAGAAATTCGAATGGACGGAGGAATCCCGCCAAGCATTCGCAGACTTGAAAAAGACACTCTCGACCCCACCAATCCTGGTGGTACCCAAGGAACGAGAGAAGCTATACCTCTACGTGGCAGCACATAACAGTGTAGTAAGCACAGCGCTCGTTGTCGAACGCGCAGAAGAAGGCAAGGTCCAGAGCATCCAGAGACCAATCTACTACCTCAGCATGCTCCTGACCAAATCCCGGCAGTGGTACCCGTATTATCAGAAGCTACTATTAGCCATCATCATGACCTCAAGAAAGGTGTCCCACTATTTCGACGAGCACCCTATCACAATCGTGAGCAGCGCACCACTCGCTGACATACTCAATAACCCGAGAGCGACTAGCGAGTCGCCGAGTGGAACATTGAGCTCAGCCCACGGGACCTGCAGTTCAAGCACCCAACAACCATCAAAGCCAAGTACTCCCAGATTTCCTGGTCGAGTGGACGGAGGTTCAGACACCAGGCCCCCCTAGACCTATCAAATTCATGGTCAATGTTCTTCGATGGGTCCAAGAGACAACAAGGAGCCGGGGCAGGAGTTGTGCTCATCTCCCCTAAAGGAACAAAGCTAAAATATGTCCTCCAGATCAACTTCAGTCACGCCTCCAACAACGAAGCAGAATACGAGGCACTCCTCCATGGCATGCGCATGGCCAAAACATGCGGAGCCACTCGCCTCATAATCTATGGGGACTCCAATCTCGTCGTCCAGCAGACGATGAGAAACTGCGACGCAATAGTCGACAACATGGCGGCCTACCAGAAGCTCTACAACGCACTCGAAGGAAGTTTCGACGGGTGTGAGCTCCACCACATCACCAGGGACAACAACACAGAAGCTGACGAACTCGCGAACATTGGTTCGACCCGAGGACCAATACCAGCCTACGTTTTTCTCGAAAGCATCAGCCGGAGATCCCTCAAGGTACAGGCAGCAGCACCTGAAGAAGTCGTGGATGGCGAGGACGCAACAGACCTGACGCAGGTGGCAGCAACAACCCCATCAGAAGTGACAAGCACCAGCACACCCGGCAGCACAGCTCCGACAGAGCTCGAAGGACCTATCTGGGCAAAATCGTTCCTCCGATTCCTAATCGAAGGTACGCTACCGCAAGACGTGGCCGAAGCACGACGCATCAGCCGACGATCCAAGGCGTTCACGGTGATCAACAAACAACTATACAAGCGCAACATAACCCAGATACTCCAAAGGTGCATCGACGAAGAGGACGACAAAGTCCTACTGCTCGAAATCCAGTAAGGCACCTGCGGGCACCATGCGAGCATTCGAGTACTCGTGTCCAAAGCATTCCGAGCCGGTTTCTATTGTCCCACAACCATGAAAAACGCAGAGGAAATCGTGCGACGTTGTATCGCCTGCCACAAATTCGCCAACAGGCCACACGCTCCCGCATCAGAGATCAAGACTATACCACTATCCTGGCCGTTCGCCACCTGGGGACTCGACATGGTGGGCCCACTCAAGAAATCATCAAAGGGCGGAAGGACACACCTGCTCGTCGCAGTCGACAAGTTCACTAAATGGATCGAAGCAGTACCCATCACCAGCTCCACAGCCCTCACGGCTGTCAACTTCATCAAATCGATCATCTTCAGGTTCGACGTACCACAGAACATCATCACGGACAAAGGCACGAACTTCACAG
Source organism: Bromus sterilis (assembly GCA_950022295.1). Classification (NCBI taxonomy): domain Eukaryota; kingdom Viridiplantae; phylum Streptophyta; class Magnoliopsida; order Poales; family Poaceae; genus Bromus; species Bromus sterilis. The sequence continues at coordinate 260,939,631 of OX465596.1, read as the reverse complement.
CTGCAGAATTCTCGAACTTTTGCGAAGAACTAGGCATCAAAATAAATTATGCATCAGTCGCGCACCCACAGTCCAACGGCCAAGTGGAAAAATAAAACGGCCTTATATGCGGGGGAATCAAGAAGCGGCTCCTCGCACCACTCGAGCAAGCCGCCGGAAACTGGGTAGAAGAACTCCACGCGGTACTAGGGAGCCTACGAACTATAGCAAACACCGCAACCCAGTACACACCCTTCTTCATGGTGTACGGGGCAGAGGCAGTCCTACCACATGACCTCCAGTTCGGAGCACCTCGGGTCACCGGATACGAAGAAGAAGAAGCAGAAGAAGCACTACAAGATGACAAAGATATGGCTTACGAAGCAAGAGATACAGCCCTGGCAAAATCAGAAAGTACCAGGACAAGCTACGCACCTACCAAAGCAGTCGCTTGCGCACTAGAACCTTCAACAAAGGTGACCTAGTCCTACGGCTGATACAAGAGAAGGTCCATAAACTTGCCCCCCAATGGGAAGGACCATTCATAGTCTCAGAAGTCATCGGAGGTGACGCCTACAGGCTGAAGAACCCGAAGAAAGAAGAGGACGTGGGCAGCCTATGGAACGTAGCAAACTTGCGACTTTTCTATCCATAGTCCCCATCGGTCAGACATGACTGGCAACTCATGTAGCTGCTCGACCACAATAAAATAAATGTTGCCCAAATACTGCCATCTCAAAGCACTCGGGGGCTTAAGCATAAAATCCCCCCGAGAGACGCTATCGCCTACGCGATTTTAACCACAGCACTCGGGGGCTTAAGAATAAAATCCCCCCGAGAGACGCTATCGCTCAAGCGATCTTAACCAAAAGCACTCGGGGGCTTAAGCATAAAATCCCCCCGAGAGACGCTATCGCCTACGCGATCTTAACCACATCACTCGGGGGCTTAAGAATAAAATCCCCCCAAGAGACGCTATCACCCAAGCGATCTTAACCAAAAGCACTCGGGGTCGTAAGAATAAAATCCCCCCGAGAGACGCTATCGCCACTCAAGCGATCTTAACCAAAAGCACTCGGGGGCTTAAGAATAAAATCCCCCCCGAGAGATGCTATCGCCACTCAAGCGATCTTAAACACAAACATTCAGGGGCTGGAGCACAAAAACTCCCCCCGAGAGACGCTATCGTCGCTCACGCGACCTCTACATCCAAGCACTCGGGGGCTCGAGTACCACCTCCTCCCGTGAATCGCTCGCGCAGTCTGAAGCTTAAAAAGACCAAGCAAAAATACCCGGCCAGCCCCACCTGCTGAGAGCAAGGCTCGAAAGACATGGCCACAATCAGATGGAGCACAGGATACAAACTCATTTAGTCTTCATCCGATCGCCAACGATCACCTAAAGACTCGGGGGCAACTCCAATCAGGAGCGCTGTCGCGCACCCGATAAAAGACAGAAATTAGCGGAAGAATGACAAGGGAAACAAATCTCAGCCTACGCTCGACCCTCCGACTCAAGCATAGCCTCGGGGGCTTCTCCCATCGGGCACACCAGATACAACCCATAGTGCAAAGTTTGGACGGACTCGATAACAGCTCTCGATCGCAAAGTACTTGAACATAGCTCCTGGTTGCAAAGAACTTGAAGACAGCTCCTGATCGCCAAGGACTCGAGCACAGTTCTCGGCAGTTTACACCACAAGGACCATCTTCAGTACAAAAAGATTCAAAGTCTATTGGATAGAAGGCAGCTCCGATCACTCGAAGGAAATCCTCATTACATCAAGAACCAACCTAGTTACAAAATATGCAAACAGTCCTACAACATCAATCACCCAAGGAATTATGACTTCTACATGTGCGCCCATGCTGGGATGATTGGCACTAAGACAGCAAGCATCATCACAGACAAAGGAGGAGTCAAAGGAGCAGGCTCATGATGTCAATGACATAAAAAAAGGTGAAGCTCGACTTATTTGCAGAGCAGTTGAAGACTATGCTCCACCAGCTTCTTCTCCTGCTCCACTAGCTTCTTCTCCAAGCTCCGCCCGAGTTGCCAGCGAAGATGAAGCCGCCTCCAGTTCTACAAGGTCGCTTGGCGCGCCCGTTTGATCGATGGCTTGGCGTCGATGCCCTCTTCGGAGCTGATGGAGACGGCACCATCACCTGAGCAGTCGCTAGAAGAAAGAGCTGTAGAAGATGCAGGCGTAGGACTCCTCGACCTTGTGGAGCTGTCAATGCTCGACTCCCTCCAGTGCGGATCCATGCTGTTTTCGCTCGGATCAAACTCGCGGACAGTGACAGTACTTTCGTCGTCAGAACGACATCTAAGCATATCGCCATCTCGCAGATTCAACCGCCGAGCAAACAAACTCCAACCAGAGCCAAGAAAAATCAAGCGAGAACTATCAACCTCCAAGTCACATAAGAAGGAGATCGAAAGCTCCCTTGAAGATGCAGAAGAAAGCCATCTAAGCCACGTTCAGAGACAATGGCGGAAAAAGCAGAGGGAAGAAGAACGCGATTGGCGCTCTGGCCACGAACACGTAAAAGAAAATCATAGCGCCAGAAACCCTCCTCCAAGGGAGAGGAGGAAGGCACTGGCGCCGTACCATGGCGACCACCACGGCATGAGCGTGGTGCACGGCCACCACGGCCACGACAAACACGGCCACGGCCAGCACCTTGCCTGGGAACCATGAGAGGAAGAAGAGAAGAAGGAAGATGCAAATCAGCAAGCTGGATAGAGGCGAAACGCTGTGGAAACAAAAGAATTATTTATAGAACATCAACCTCCCAGCACAGAGAAGCCACGACGACAGCAGCAATTAATTCAAAAGACCAAACGTCGCAGACGTCTCAGATTCCAAGACCAAGATGCTTTCCCATGGGACGCACTGTGCGTGAGACGCGTCCATTCACGCGCGTTTCCAACGCGCGTATCGGAAACTCAACCAGCGCCTGCCGCACGCCACAGCGGTCATCATTATGACCGGTCATAAAGAAGTGACGGTTCACTGGCGGAGCATCCCTGACAGCCATCAAACAGAGGCATCCTTATCCTGACAAGCGGTGAAGAATACAAACAGACATCAAGGCTCAGAGATTCCATCTTTCAGATCTTTTTCCCAATGAAGAAAAACATCTTACTCCCATCAGGAGAGCACATCATGAGAGTCCCAGGTGCTCCCTCACCCAAAGGTCAGCAAGGTGCTCGAGTGACCACTCGCACTCACGAGAGTCTCGGGTGCTCCCTCAACCCAACACAAGACAAACATTCACTCGCCAAGATCATACGGCGCTAGAGTCTCAGGTGCTTCCTCACCTCAAGAGACGAAACGACATTCGAGTGACTACTCGCGAAGAACTCCCCGTCTGAGCACTCGAAAAAGCTCCAAGGGTGAATGAGTGAACAACTCGCTTGATGTTTTGTTCCAAGCGGGTGCAATGCTATTAGGCTCCGCGCCTCAAAAACACACATTCCTAGAACACGATACACTGTGCCCAGATGCCACGCAAGATTAGCGTGTAGGTAAGACCCCGATGCGAAGTTCGGCCGGGCTGGGACTTGTTGAAGAGCGATTTCACTCCCAACCTTTTCCATGCGCTGCGCATGATAAGAAAAAGCCGGGCGGACGCGCCTTAGGCTATGCACATTACTGGCGGCAAATGAACACCGTAAGACCTGAAGCGGCAGGACTTTTGCTCTACACCAGTGTTCCAAGCTCACATCGAGGGATGTGGGTTTGATTGGGCTACTGCGGTATTTTCCCTAGTGCAATTGACCAAGGCTCGACCAGTTGACTCCTTGGGCCCTTTCAGCTTAGCATCCCTCAAAACAGGTTTTGTCATGGGCATCAGACTGCCAGCGACACGCGGTTGTACCGCGCACACAAATAACTGACAAATGGATGTACTCGAGTCCCTGCGCGACTCTTCGAGTCCCCCAGGCACTCGGGGGCTACTGACGAGGGGGTGACCCCACGACTCCTACGGATAAGCCCACCTGGTGTCCCTGAAGACAGAAGGCCCATGAAGATACAGCCTCGGCCCGTCAATTGGCACCAACGTAGGAGTCTGCGACTCACAAGGAAGGTGCGAAAACCTGCTGTACGGAGCAAGCTAGGGTTAGGAAAGCATACCTGTAAACGTAGATGAACTCCCCGAGACCTAGCCCAGTATATAAGGGCTAGGAGGGGCGACGCCAAAGGGCAACCAATATCATCTGTCTCCCTAGCCTTGAGTGCTCCAGCCTTGGCATCCACTGTAATCTCATCTCCCCCATCAATAATATCGAGCAGGAGCATGCCTTCCTGTTTGCCGACGAGCTATCGTCCAACCTGTGCCTCTCATGACTAACCCAGGGTCCCTGACCATGGGATTTGCCGGGGTTGATCCCCGTCAGAGGTTCATTTTTAATTATATTCAAGATAGATACTTGCTCCAATGCTTTCACAGTTTCGTTCCCCTTGGCAATAGGTTTATAAAATTTAGGTTGAGGGATATTAGGTACATAAATGACCCTAGGTCCCTTCTTCACCGGGGTCTCTACCTTTTTGTTTTGATTGAGGATAAAGTCGTCCCTAAAGCATCAATTACTTCCTCAATCTTATCAATCCTAGAAGAATCGTCTTCCTTGGATTTAAGGGTCTCCAAAGTTTTTTTTACTTTATCTAAGGATTAATCAAGCCTATTCAAACTAGTCGTCGACCCGTGCATCTGCACGAGCTAGTTATTTTAAGTAAACAACATATATGTTCTATGGGAAATTACACTATTAATAATATATTGAAGTTGTAAGAAATGTAATGTATTTTGTGTACGGATCAAAGTTTTTGGATGGGAATCAAATCTACTGTGATTTATAGATTTTTAGGAAAAAATATAATATATTCGAATTTGTAAGAATGGAAATATATTGATTAAATATATATGGATTTTATGATGTCAACCAAATATCTCACGTGTTATGGTAAATTTGCAACCGCATAACCACTTCTAGAATATCTGATAATAAACAGTCCTAACTTCTTGATTTTGTATTTATGTTTGTCGATAAATTTCCCTAGTGACATAAGATTTTTACAAAATTATCTTATGATGGAAGACTTGCTAATTTTTTACCTGACTTATAATTACTGTTAAATTTATGCCTAGCTCACGTGAAATATAATTATTGACATTTTGTTGAAACATAATCTAGCCTTCTATCCACAAAATCTGCGTGCAACATATATTTGTGGAACTTAAAATAAAAGAACTTTTCATGCAACCTTGACAATTTAATCTTTCAGCATATAACAATTTCAGTATAGACATTGCAGCCTATTAGTGAACTGAAATTTGTTACATTTTAGTGTCAGAAAAATTGTACAATTGGCCCTATATATTTGGGATTTTTATCTTAAAGCATTGTAATGTCGATATAAGACTAATGATTTAGCACGAAAAAGATAGGACTAATGATAGAAACAAACATTGCTTACTACTAAGTAAACATATCTTAACTTTCCACACCAAAAGGTAAGGTAACGTAAACTCTTGCTGACTGGTATGGTACCACAAACATCTTTAAGCACATAAAAACCTCATCAAAGAAGACAACCTTTTCAATTAAAATATTTTTCGCATGCAATCATACTCTAAAAATAGCCATGTTTAGATACTCATTCCCATAGAGGTAAGCTGTAAAAAAAGGTAAACTGATAAAATCAGTATTCAACATTAGTAGCATAATAGTGGAAAAATGAAGAACAACACAAAAAAATGCAGAATAAAATGAACATATCCCTTATGTAAAACATATAGGAAAAAATCTATCAAATATTTTTACCGTGTGTATTTCCTACAGGATCATTAGTTGGAAAATAAATAAAATCTTTAGCTGGCACCACTTCAAAAGGTAATCAAATTCAGCTTGGGAAGGATAGAACACTGATCGATGTACCGATGTTCGTCTCCCTTCAAACTTAAGAACTATATGATCTCTCTAAACAAAAACACACAAACTATATGAAGGAGTGCAAAAAGGATTAGTACCACCATGTTAAATTATTCAAAATATGATAGGGCAATAGCAAAATTCATAGGATACATGCAAACTATTTTTACATTTCACAACGTAGTAGATGAAAATAATCTATGAAATTAAATGGAATCAGATAAAAAAATTCTTAGTTTTAGTCGTATCCACTGAATGAATTCTGCAGTATCCACCTTCCCGGCTACGAACCATTTGTTTTGTTTTTTTCTGACGCAAACCAAAGAAGTGTCCTCTCCACCGTTTGGCCACTGAACTCTCTTATGTTGCTTCGAACTAAGAAAGAAAAGTTTGAGAATTACATGCCGACCACCAACATGTGTTGTGTCTTGTGTCCATGTTTGCCTCTGCTGAAGAGAATGAAATGATTGGCATAGCAAGTGACTTGGGGTATGCATAAGCTGACCAAATATAAATGTGTAGGGCTCTTATTCTTAATCAATTTTCCATATACTAAACAGATACGACGTCCAGCCGATGTAGTGGTGTCTGGTTCTTCCGCGATTCTATGCAGAGAACAATAGATCATCAATCCCCAAGCATCAAATACATCCGCTCATCATCATGTGTCATACAATAGGAATCCATGGGATTAAGAATTAAGATTGATGAGGAACGAACCTAAATCTCAGATTGGAAGTAGCGGACCTGGATTGCAGCAAGAGTACCAACCTCGTCATTGGCGTCACATGCATAAGGAGGCTACAGCCATGGTGACGAATAAGGACACTGCTCAAAGTTGAATCCATGCTAATTCATTTTTTTCCACTCGATCCATGGCGCCCTACTTGAAGATGTTGACGTAAGTTGCTGCAGTTGGATCCAATCCTCCCTGCTTGGTGACAGCGATGGTTGGCGAAGGGCATGGGCAAGGAAGGAGGAAGGGCCTTCATTTAAATGGCCTTACAAACCCTAGTGCCCAGGCTGCTTGACAACACGGAGGCGACGCATCAACGGTTGCACTTAGGAGGAGGGCTTCAAGAATATTTGATGTAGGATATATCGTTTTTGTCTAAGGTTTATGTCATAGGTTTTTTTACAGGGATTGTGACATAACTCGTGTGGACTGTTTGCTATACCTAATCTAACGACTCTTAGGAACTAATATAGAGATCGGAGGAACAATAAGCATCTTCTCTCAGCATTAACGTGGAGCCTTGGTTGGTGCTTCCAATTACTATATACTAGATGATACCCCGCGCGTTGCTGCGGGAACTATTAACAAATACTTTGATGTTTTCAAACATGAGTAAAATTATGAAACATATTATAATTTCATTATAAATTCGTTTTCTAAAAAATATATTGTTTAGAGTACAAATCTAAGACAATTTGATAAAAATCTAAAAATATGTGGGATTTTTTGGTTTGTTAATTTATTACCTTGACAATATATCGGTGAGATGAGAAGAGATGAAAAGAAGTTGAGTAGAGACAGTGGAAATATCTCCACCATTGAATAAACTTAAAACAATGATAGGAACTAAAGATGTGCATTCGTAAAAAATTTGTTGCATAGAAAAATAGCATGCGAGATAACTTATAATTAGATTTTCTATAAAGAAATTATTTATAAATCGTTGAGCTAAGTGCATAATTTTTGAAAATATTTTTTTGTGATGTATGGAGAATTAAATGGGGGCATGTGCATGAAGATTTGAACACTGATAGCCACTATAGAGGTGCATTCGTAAAAAAAATTCGAATAAAAAAATAACATGCGAGATAACTTATAATTTGATTTTCTATAACGAAATCGTTTATAAATAGTGAAGTTAAGTGCATAATTTTTTTAAATATTTATTTGTAATGCATGGAGAATTAATGGGAGCATGTGCATGAAGAGTTGGTGGAAATAAATTTTTGCATGGTGGGCCTACTTGATGATGTGGATAGCTTGCATGTCAAGATAGATAGGTTAGTGGGGATGAACTATTTAGGTATTATAGATAAGATTCCCTTGAACCTACAATCTACTTCCTTTATCCAGTGATGCTTGACATATCTTTTTCTATCTTTTCAACTTTACACATAATGTGAGATAGAGTGATCTCATTCTTTGTTTTTGCAATAAGAGAAACTCCAACTAGATTATCCATAACATTAAGAGCCTCCCAAATAGGGGCTTCTATGAAGTTACCACTTAATGCTTTATCTAATATAAACCTATTCCATGAAGTAATCCCAACATAAAAAGTTTCTAAGAAGGTTAGTGTTGGATTGCTTCTTGGTAGCTCTATCTTGACAATCATTAATCCTATAACAAGCATCTTTCAAACTCTCCCACCTCTTTGTTTGGAGGTCAGGACTTCTACCTCGGGTGCTACACCGAAGGTAAAAGAACTAGACATACTGACTAACAAAAGGAACAAAATAAGAAAAAGGTAAATACTTTTTTGGTTTTTTTATGTACGATACGCAAGCAAAGATAAAAACTAAAAGGTAAGCTAACCAGACTAGAAAGCAAAGGTAAAAGGTAGTGTATAACTCCTCTATCTTGAAGCTTGGAATCCCCGACAATGACGACAAAAAATAGTTTGATGGGTGCAGATAACACCTGCTCATTGGTTACCGCAAATGGAAAGTTATGAGGCACATAGCGGTAAGTTACCTGACACGTGAGAGCATAAGGTTTGTCTCCAGGAGGACCTGAAGACAACAAGTAGGTGGCAAGCAAGAAACGACGCTGAAATTATTAATCTTGTGCGACAAAACCAGAATGTTTTTTACTTGACCTGGACTTGCACACAAGACACAATAAGCTTTGCTCCCAACGAGTACAGAGAGAATGTCAACCTCTCCGACCTTGATGTTTACAAAGGTTAAACACAAAGGTGAAATAGTAATGCAACGAAAGGAAAAGTAAAGCAGTAAATAATGGTGGTGTGAACTTATGATTAGAATATGGACCGGGGTACCATGGTGCTCACTAGTAGTGTCTCTCCCAAAAGAGAGTAGACAATTATGTTGGATGAACAAATTACAGGTAGGAAATTGGTACGTCTCAAATGTATCTCTAATTTCTGCTTCTGCCATGCCCTTTTTGTGTCATTGCTACATCTTTTTTCCATGCTTTTGAATCATTTATTGGATTAACCTACTAATATAGAGCCTAGTGCCAGTTCCTGTCTGTTTTGTCTTTGCAATGCAGAAAAAGTCCAAAAATATGAATTTTCTCAGAAAATTTCCAAAAAATTACCAAAAAATATTTACTTCGGAAGAGTCCTCCAACTGGAGGATGGAGTCAAGAGGTGGTCCCAGGCACCCGGGCTCCCTCCCGGCACGGCTAGGGGGGCCCGCGCCAAGTGGCCACCAGAGCGACCTAGGCACCGCCTCAGACTCCCCCTTGGCCTAAAATTTTGCGCGTGGCGCAACAACCTGAGATATCGAGATGTCTTTTCCAGAAGCGCTCCTGATCTCCGCCTCCATCGAAACCTAGCTTCGGGGGTCACCAGGATCCTGCTCCGGCACCCTGCCGGAGAGGGCCTTGGCCCCCGGGGCCATCTTCATCAACTCTTCTTCACCCCATGATGGATCATGAGTAGTTCCTCCTTGGACTACGGGTTCTTGGTAGTAGCTTGTTGGTATCTTCTCCCCCTAGATCTTTAATATAAAGTTCTCATGAGCTGCCCTACATGATTGAGATCCATATGATGTAATTGGTATTGTGTTTGTTGCGATCCGATGAATTGTTACCTTGTTTAGTCCTAAGAGGTTTATGAATTATTGTTGCTGCAATTTTGTTGTTCTTAATGCTTGTTACTAGTGCACGAGTAGCATGATTTCAGACCTGATCACGTTATGGTTGTATGATTATAAGTGTTTTTCTAGATGTTATATACGGTTGTATGCACCTATTATAGTCCGGAACCGGCGATCCCAATGGTGACAACTTGGGACACCAAAGGGGATGGGCTATAATTTGAGGATGACATGTGTTCATAGAGTGTTAATGCTTTGTTCCAGTGCTCTTTGGCAGCAACACCTTACTCTCCGTAAGTTCCCTTTGGCCCCGTTCGTAGCGGAACGGTAGGACAAAATATGTTGTGCAAGTTCTTATTGCAAGCACGTACAACTACATACGGAACACATGCCTACTTTTGGTTCTTAGACTAGGATTGCTCTAGTTTTTTTTCTGGCTAGAGTTTGTGCAATTTTGTCAATTTCCCAATTGTAATTTGTTCACCCAACACCTTGTTCTTGGTGAGTTACCACTAGTGAATCCTTGAACCCCGGTCCATCTTTCATCTTCATTGCCTTTGTTGTTACTATTTCTCTCATCACTGCTGCTACTATTTTGTTAATACTTTGTGGTTTTGGTGATTGGGGAAGTCTATAAGGCTACACCCGTCAACACACCGTTGCTACTAAATATCTCGTCTAGTGCTTTTTCAGGTGTAGTTGAATTGACAACTCAACTGCTAAGGCTTATAAGTATTCTTTGGCTCCCCTTGTGTCGAATCAATAAATTTGGGTTATACCTACCCGTGGGTTATCAAGACTATTTTCGGGCGCCGTTGCCGGGGATCACAGCTCTACTTATAAGTTCACTTGATAAGTACACTTTATCTTATTACTCTGTTTTCTTACAATGGTTACTTTCTTTGAAACTAGATCTTATTGGCAAGGTGGATTCACTGAGGATCAACAAAAATGTTATAAGGAATACCACATGTCTGAAAAAGGGAAATTTATATGGAGACTTATGTCTGAAGTTAATAGATATGCTCGAAACTTATGCTCTAATTATGATAAATATTATTGTTGTGATGAATCTTGTTGCTTCTTGCCCTATAAACACCTTTCCTTCCAATGTTGGTGTAATGATAATGAAACATTGGTATCTTATACTAGGGGACATTATGCTTTCTTTGATGTAGCACAAATAGAAGAATTTGTTGTATTTAAGGGTGCCTATGAAATTGCTTCCTTTATTGAAAATATTGAAGATGTCCCTTATGAATCTGAGAGTCTTGATATACTTAAATATTTCTTTGATAATTTTAATGATAATTCTTATATTACTAACTTTCTCAAAAGGTTCTCTCCACAAGAGGAAGAGAGTAATGCTTTGCAGGACTCTACGGAAGAAGAAATTGCTGAAACTGAATGATCTTGAGAAGAAAAAGAGGAGGAGACTGATACATCCCAAACGTATCTATAATTTCTGCTTGCTCCATGCATGTTTTGTGTGATATTGCTATGATCTAGATAATCTTTCATACACTTTTGATCATATTTGGACTAACTTATTAACTCAGTGCACCATAGTGCCAGTTCTTGTTTTCTACTGTTTTTCTATTTCATATTTCCCCCATATTAAAAGTGCTCCAAAAATTCGGGAAAAATCAGCGTACGGGAACCTTCCGGAATCACCTGGCTGGGGCCAGAGGGCCACCACCAGGGACCCAGGAGGCAACCTGGCGCGGCCTAGGGTCAGGCCGCGCCTGTCGGGACCCGGGGTTAGCGTATGTAATTCCAGTCACGATACAATCACATGGAGAGCCGAGAGCCGTACCCACTTGTCTACTCAGGCAAGGCCAAGCACAGAGCGCTCTCGGAAAGCATCAAACGTGAGGGGCATCCCCTCAAGGCCGGATGATCAACTGAGATGGGTCCTCATCGTCCGCTCACAAGTCGAAATGCTTATGGGTGGTGAATCCCATACTCATAGACAAGTCGCCTCAACCATGTTATCGATTGAACCCTAACTCTTACATAGACTTACTCCAGCCCGATCACTTAGTCGGGGTCTAGGGCGGGCTCGATCATACAACAAAGTGTGCACGTGACAGATTCACGAGCAATCGCATCGCGATGCCCCAAGCTGCGCACATCTAAGGGCCACTTGGTGTATAAAAGACCGCCAGCCAGATCACAACTAAGGTCTCGAAAACCCATACTAAGACATGCATGTTATAAACATACACGCAGCACACATGCCTAGTATGAACAGATGGTATCATCACATAACTCTACAAGGTACTTCTTTATTAACTTACACATAGAGTATACAAAGATCACATGTCTGTGATCAACATTACATCATACAACGGAAGCAAATTAGGTCTGAGTACAGACAAGTTTAACAAATGGCTTAGAGAAGCCTTGTAAACATACATGCCCTTCCACGAGGGACCAGACTGCTGTCTGGAACTATACTACCAAGGTCAACGTCGAGCTTCAGGTCGGTGACTCCATCGGGGTCCGGGTTCTCATCTAAAACATAGAATAAGCAAACGTGAGTACAAAGTCGTACTCAGCAAGACTTACATCAGAACTACACTACTCATGCTCAAGTATCTAGGTAAAGGGAGGTGGGGTTCATCATGCAGAAGTGCCAGCTTTGACTTGGCTAATCCTGAAATACGAATACCAGACTTGAGGTAAGAAGCGTACACGAGTCCACTACCAAGTCTCCAACCAATACACCACTATGGTTACTTCCTCGACTTCCACACGAGGAGCACACCATAGCACTCAGGCTTATCTTGCCAGTTTTATAAGTATCCACTCAAGTTGTCTAATAATCAGGTACAGGTTCCAAGTAGTCCTTAACCGCGGACGCGGCTATTCGAATAGTTTTGTTAACCTTGCAAGGGTGTAAACTAAAAACACATGACCATCAGTTTCCGCCAGGTCTCGCCACCGTTCAAGAGGTGACAGCGAGGATGTTCACCATGACACTTCGCTCACAACCGGTCTATTCCAGGAGTCGACTATCTGAGTTTGTCACGGCTCGAGAGTCTGGCCGGATCAACGAAACGGACCGAGACAATGTAGGCAACCGAGACGCCACCTCTGACAGATAGTTTCACTGTCTCACAGATCCACCCACATATCTAGGATGTTGCAACATTTCCACTCACTCTTTTTATATGCATATGTCAAATGGAAGGCCCGAACTAATGTGACTCCTGGACGTCAACACGGATCAAGGTACTAGGCCGAGAGGGGTCAGTGAGCCCAATGTGTGGTTGTACTCTTTGTCTTGGATTACCATACAAGAACTCGGTGCTTAAGGCGGTGTTCAACGAGACAACCCACTGTGTACTCCTACACAACCTCTCATCGTTCACCTTGTATTAGGGTGGATTCACCAACACAGTTTCACTTTCATCAACACCTTGTTCACTATCATCCCGACTCACATCAAAAGCAACCTCATTGTACCACTAAGCATGCAATAAGCATTAACAGTTGCAGGGGCTACATGCTCATCATTCAACTCCTAAATCTGCTAGGATTGTGGTTTGCTTAATACGGTGACAGAATGATAGGTCATGCATCGGATATGGGTTCAACTATGCGGTAGAATCGATACAAGGTGATCTCCTAAACATGCATAAGCGAGACTGAGAGGGAATTGGGATTTTATAGACATGATCAATGGGGTATGCTTGCCTTGCTGACGATACACGGTTCTTAACGGTGGCTTCTCCTTCGGGGGTGATCACCGTCTCGGAACGTCTGTCACCGGAACAATCAATCAACAAAGGGGGGGGGCAACATTGTAATAGAATGCACAAGAACATGAATATGTTTTCCATGATGTGAATGGTGCTAGTTTGTGGTACATTTGATTTAAATGAAGTGTATTGCATTTGAAATGCAAATTCAAACTCCACATATGAATTTCAATTTAACAAAATTGCATTTGAAATTGTTTGATCAGTTGAAACTATGTGATTATGTGTGTGATATGCTTCTGAAGTTCAGGTGATCATGTTTGCATTGTAATGGTTAAAATTTGAATTGCATTTGAATTAAATTTGAATTAATTCCAATTAAGCCAAATAACAAAAGCTACTGGTCCCATTTTAAAATCAACTCAAACATAGTTGAACGTGGGAAATTTGGATAGCTTATTTTCTGCTGATCATTTTTCATATATTATTTGTCTAATTTGGAGTTAATATAAATTTTCTATGAATTTCTAAAGTTTCACCTATTTTCTAGAATTTCTAGATTTCTTTAATTCTCTGGAAATTGGTTTATTGCGTCAGCATGACGCAGTGCTGATGTCACAGGGGGGGCTGACATGTGGGGTCAGCTTGTTAGTGGGAGAGGGGTTTAATTCCCTGTTAGATTAAACTAACAGAGGTTAATTAGCATAGGGGAGGCCACTGGTCAGTGAGGTTAGGGTTAGGATTAGGTGTGGTTTAGGGGCTAAGTGCCCGGCGGCTTGATGCCGGTGGCACTGGCCACGACGGCGCTCACCGGAATAGTTCTATGGGCCACGGGAGGGCACGAGGGATGCACTGGAGGGTTGCTGGGGCTCGCGCGCGTCTAGCAGCGCCATCGGGGGTTCAAGGGGAGGCTTCGGAGAACGCCGGCGACTAAGAGTAGCGGCGGCCGGCGACTGGTGAAGAGGGAAACAGGCACGGGGGCACGGAGGAGAGCGAGAGGAGGGGGAAAACAACGAGGGGCTCACCCCGGATGCAATGGCGTCAACGGTGAAGACAGAGGAGGCGCAGTGGCGGTGTATTTCCCGACGGGGTCCACGGCGGCCGGCGGCAAATCGGCGAAGAAGGCGTCGTCCTCGGGGCGGATGGGCTCGAATTGATGCTGCTGGTCGAAGGAGTCGGCGCTGGGGAGTCCTCTGGACAACACGGCATCACGGGAGAGGCACGGTGGCCACGCAAGCGGTCGTCGGCGGCGAGACCTAGCTCTCGGCCATGGTGATTTCTGACGCGAGGAGAGAGGGAGAGTGAGCTGGAGGAGGGGGAAGTGTTTGGCGACCTCTGGGTGTCTCCGTGGTGTCGTGGGGGAGAAGATGGGGCCCTGGAAGCTCCTCGGTGGCGTGCGCGGCGGTGAGCTCGCCACCGAGCTGCTTCGGGCGCCGGGGAGGAAGACGACACCGGGGGCTGGTGAGCTGGGCTGGGAAAAGGTAAGTTGGTCCGGGGGGCCCGGTTGGGTGGGCTCCTTTGCCCTTTTTCTTTTTCTCTGTGTTTTTGTTTCTGTTTTCCTTTTCTATTATTTGTTTTGCCCCAAATAAAAATAGTAAGGCATTTTATAAAATCATGAAAACTTTTATGTGGGCTTATAACATATATAGCTAGCCACACATAAGTTTTGGTGACTTTTGAAATTCAAACAATTTGAATTTAAATTCAAATTGGAGTTTAATTTAATTTCCAAGGCACCTTTTGAATTTTTGAATATTCCATGGGCATGGGAAAATACCCAAACCACTTTTAAAATGATCAGCATCATTTATAGGAATTTTCCAATTATTCAAATGATTTTTGGAAAAAGATTTTTATCTGGCCATTTGAATTAAATTCTTTAGGGCTTTTCTTTTCCCCATTTTTGAATTTCTTTTGAAATTTTTGCATGATGCAAAGGGTCAAACAAGCCCTAGCACTTACCCTAGTTGGGGTTCTGACAACTCGCCCCCACTCAAAAGAATCTCATCCCGAGATTCAGAAGTCGTCAGGAGGAAGGTGGGGTACTCGGCACGAAGGCGGTGTTCTCTTTCCCACGTTGCTTCTTTCTCGGAGTGATGTGACCATTGCACTTTGAGGAACTTGATCTTTTGACGACGAGTGACACGCTCTGCGGAATCAAGAATACGAACAGGGTACTCTCGATAAGAAAGGTCATCTTGGAGATCAAGTGTTTCATGGTCGACTTCGCGGATGGGGTCCTTGAAGCAACGCCTGAGTTGTGACACATGGAATACGTCATGTACTCGGGAAAGGTGAGGGGGTATTTCAAGTTGGTAGGCAACTTCTCCACGGTTAGCGAGAATGCGGAAAGGTCCGATGTAACGTGGGGCCAACTTGCCTTTGATACCGAATCTTTGGGTTCCCTTCAGAGGAGTAACCCGAAGGTAAGCCTTCTCATCAATATTGTAACTCTCCTCTCTATGATGATGGTCATAGTAGCTCTTTTGACGAGACTGGGCGGCTTTCAATCGATCACGAACAATGCGAACTTGCTCTTCTACTTCCTTGATCATATCCGGTCCAAAGAGTTGTCTTTCACCGGTTTCTGACCAGTTAAGGGGTGTTCAACATCGTCGTCCATAGAGGAGTTCAAAAGGAGCCATGTTGAGACTAGATTGGAAACTATTGTTATAAGAAAATTTGGCAAATGGAAGAGATTTCTCCCAATTCTTTCCGAATGAGATAACACAAGCTCTGAGCATGTCTTCCAACATTTGATTAATCCTTTCAACTTGACCTCTAGACTGAGGATGGAAAGCTGTAGTAAAGGATAGATGAGTTCCCATAGAATTCTGAAAGCTTCCCCAGAATCTAGAGGTGAAAAGGCTACCACGATCAGAATTGATTACCAAAGGAACACCATGAAGAGACACAATTCTAGAGACATACAAGTCCGCTAACTGGCTAGCAGTTATAGACTCGCGAACTGGAAGGAAGTGAGCAACTTTGGAAAGCCTATCTATGACAACGAAGATGGCATCATTTCCTTTCTGGGTTTTTGGAAAGCCGGTGATGAAGTCCATACCGACTTTGTCCCATTTCCACTCTGGAATAGGCAAAGGTTGAAGTGTGCCAGCAGGTCTTTGGTGTTCTGCTTTAATGCGACTACAAACATCACATTCAACAACAAATCGAGCAATGTCTCTCTTCATCCTGGTCCACCAAAATATCTGGCGTAGATCTCGGTACATTTTTGTGCTACCGGGATGAATCGAGAGGGGAGTGTCATGGGATTTTTGGAGGATGAGTTGCCTTAGATCCCTATACTTAGGTACTACCAAACGATTTTCAAAGAATATTGTTCCTTTACTATCTCTGGAGAAACATTTAGCAACTCCGCTAGCAATGTTCTCCTTGATCCGGCGTACACCTCATGCACGTCTTTGGGAAACTATGATTTGATCCTCAAGGGTTGGTTTCGCCACCAAGTTGAAAAGAGATCCACGAGGAACAATCTCGAGGTTGAGCTTTCGAAATTCCTCATGAAGAAGTGGTTGATACTGCTGTAACATGAGGTTGTTACAATACGACTTACGACTTAGTGCATCAGCCATGACATTGGCCTTGCCTGGGGTGTAAGAAATTCCTAGGTCATAATCTTTTATCAACTCTATCCAGCGTCTTTGCCTGAGATTAAGATCTGGCTGGGTGAATATGTATTTGAGGCTTTGGTGATCAGAATAGATCTCACAACGATTACCAAGGAGGTAATGTCGCCAAGTCTTCAGGGCATGAACTACGGTAGCGAGTTCAAGATCATGGGTTGGATAGTTCTCTTCATGTGGCCGCAACTGGTGTGAAGCATAAGCTACCACATGTCGATCTTGCATAAGTATGCATCCTAACCCTTGCCGTGAAGCATCACAATAGATCTCGAAATCCTTTTTGGTGTCTGGAGGTGCAAGTACGGGTGCAGAAGTCAATCTTCTTTTTAGCTCTTGAAAGCTTTCCTCGCACTTGGGGGTCCATTGGAATTTCTTATCTTTCTTGAGGAGTTCAGTAAGAGGCTTTGAAACTTTGGAGAAGTTCTCAATGAAGCGGCGACAATAGCTTTCTAGGCCGAGAAAACTCCTAACTTGCTTAACCGATTCAGGTGGAGTCCAGTCAAGGACGGCCTGAACTCTCTCGGGATTGACTGCAACACCTTTCGCAGAAATCACGTGGCCTAAGTAGGTCACTTCTGGTAGCCAAAATTCACACTTGGAGAACTTGGCATAAAGGTGGTGCTCTCTAAGTTTCATCAATACCAATCTAAGATGTTCTGCGTGCTCTTTTTCGTTCTTCGAGTAGATGAGAATGTCATCAAGATAAACCACAACAAATTTATCTAAGTACTCCATGAAGATCGAATTCATTAAGCGCGAGAATGTGGCGGAGGCATTGGTTAAATCGAAGGACATGACGGTGTACTCGTAAAGACTATAACGAGTAGTAAAAGCCGTTTTTGGAATGTCCTCGTTTCGGATTTTGATTTGATGATAGCCTAATCTCAAATCCATCTTTGAGAAGACAGAGGATCCTGCAAGTTGATCATAAAGATCATTGATCCTGGGAAATGGGTACTTGTTCTTTATCTTCTCTAAATTTAGCGGGCGATAGTCCACGCACATCCTTTCTGTTCCATCTTTCTTCGTTACGAACAGAACGGGGCAACCCCATGGCGATGAGCTAGGGCGGATGAATCCTTTTGCCAACGAAGCATCAAGTTGGGTTTTTAGCTCAGCTAACTCATGTGGGGCCATTCTATAAGGACGTCTGGAAATGGGGGTTGTGCCTGGTATAAGATCAACTATGAATTCTATACACCTGTCGGGTGGCATTCCCGGCAGCTCTTTAGGAAAGACATCCGGGAAGTCACGAACCACCGGAACATCCTCAAGGTAAGGAAGGGGAAGCACATTCAAAGTATGCATCTGGATTCTAGAACTGGGTGACGTGTAGTCAATGGTCTGGCCTGAAGGATGGGTGAGTTTAACTGACTTGGCTTTACAATCAAGGAAAGCATTCTGCCTTGATAACCAATCCATGCCTAGGATGACATCAATGTCCGAAGACTTGAGGGCTATAAGAGAAGCAAGGAATACTAAACCCTCAATTGCAATTTGATTGCCATGGCTTACTCTATTAGTTTGCCATTTGGAACCAGGAGTTTGAATGATCATTGGAGAATACATTTCTTCAAAGGAGACATCATGCCGAAGTGCATAACTCTCCGACATGAATGAATGAGAAGCTCCTGGATCGAAAAGAACGGAGGTGGGAACATGATTGACTGGGAGTGTGCCAAGGATGACGTCGGAAGCAGCAGTGGTTTCCTCAACTGAGATTTGGTTCACATATCCACTACTTGTGGCTGAAAGCTTTGCTGCGATGGTTTTGGTGGTTGATTTCTTTGAAGGCTTATGACTAGGTCGACGGGGTGCCACAAACACTGTAGGGCATTTTCGGAAGTGATGGCCTGTCAGACCACAAGTGAAACACACCCTGCCTGAATTGCTGGGGGTGGGGTTACTTGGTTGCACATCATCATTCCGGGGAGGAAAAATGTGTTGAGGTGGATTGCATAAATTTGGTGATGGCCTCTGGAGAAGGTTTTGAGGTATGACACTGGTTGGAATCCAAATTTGCCATTTCTGAGGGGCTGAACTTGAAGAAGGAGCAAGCTCAAGAGCATGCTCGCGGGACTCCTCGAAAATTTCATTCCCATGCTCAGCTCTGAAGGATCTCTTGACTAAATCCTCAAAGGTAGCAAATTCGATGAGGTTGAGATCATGACGAAGGATGGGGCTAAGTCCCTTGCGGAACCTTGCCTGCTTTCTAGCATCGGTGGTGATCTCATCTTGGGCATACCGAGCAAGACGGTTGAACTCTCTCACATACTCATGGATGGACATCTCTCCTTGGGTCAGATTGCAAAACTCTTCCTTCTTGCGCTCCATTAACTCATCTAGAAGGTGGTACCCTCGAAAGGCATCACGGAACTCCTGCCAAGTCACTAGGTGACCATCTGGCTGCATAGCAACTCCCACCATTCAGCAGCAGCACCTTCCAGAAAGTATGTCGCGAATATAACTTGATCATCGGGAGCAACATGTGCAGTGTCAAGCTTACGCTCGATGGAACGGAGCCAATCATCAGCTTCAAGAGGCTCAGAAGAACATCGAAATACCGGTGGCTTGAGGAGGATGAAGTCCTGAATGCTCACAACCACATTGCAATGACTTGAGGTATTCTGCTCGATGAGCTCCAAAAGGCGTGTTTGGTCACGTTGATTCTTCTCAGCTTCCATCATGATTTCCGCCGTAGAAGGCGATGGTGGAGGTGCATCATCATTTCGATTCCGAACACGGTCTCGATTCCGATGAACAGCACTACGAGTTCCACCTGACATCCTGTGTGATAAAGATCAACAATCAGAACAGGCTTCATGATGGAATCAAAGACAAGAAGGACATGATGAAGGCGAAAAGATTGTAATGCGAAGGCAATGATCCACAGAAACTGGGAACAAATCCGGCAGCATAACGGCTACACCAGGATGGAAAATGAAACAACCTTGAGGAGATTGGACAGAACTTCCTCAAGGAACTCAAACACGAAGACTCTGGACGACCACAACTGTCCTACGGCTACATGGAGGCACTCAACGATATGTTCTAGTAAGACATAGATGAGCCTATTCCTATCATACCGTAGAAAAGGTAAAGGTGACCCAGAACTAAGATCGACGAGCGTAAGGAGAAAAAGAAGTCTTACGTTGTTCCCTTATATACCCAAGTAACTATATAACTATAGAGTGCTAGACACGACTTCGACCAAGGGTTGATAGTCCTACAGACAGTCCTGCTCTTGTACAAAGTCTGTCGGGACCCGGGGTTAGCGTATGTAATTCCAGTCACGATACAATCACATGGAGAGCCGAGAGCCATACCCACTTGTCTAAGCAGACAAGGCCAAGCACAGAACGCTCTCGGAAAGAATCAAACGTGAGGGGCATCCCATCTAGGCCGGATGATAAACTGAGATGGGTCCTCATCGTCCGCTCACAAGTCTAAATGCTTATGGGTGGTGAATCCCATACTCATAGACAAGTCGCCTCAACCATGTTATCGATTGAACCCTAACTCTTACATAGACTTACTCCAGCCCGATCACTTAGTCGGGGTCTAGGGCGGGCTCGATCATACAACAAAGTGTGCACGTGACAGAGTCACGAGCAATCACATCGCGATGCCCCAAGCTGCGCACATCTAAGGGCCACTTGGTGTATTAAAGACCGCCAGCCAGATCACAACTAAGGTCTCGAAAACCCATACTAAGACATGCATGTTATAAACATACACGCAGCACACATGCCTAGTATGAAGAGCAGGTATCATCACATAACTCTACAAGGTACTTCTTTATTAACTTACACATAGAGTATACAAAGATCACATGTCTGTGATCAACATTACATCATACAACGGAAGCAAATTAGGTCTGAGTACAGACAAGTTTAAGAAATGACTTAGAAAAGCTTTGTAAACATACATGCCCTTCCACGAGGGACCAGACTGCTGTCTGGAACTATACTACCAAGGTCAACGTCGAGCTTCAGGTCGGTGACTCCATCGGGGTCCGGGTTCTCATCTAAAACATAGAATAAGAAAACGTGAGTACAAAGTCGTACTCAGCAAGACTTACATTAGATTTACACTACTCATGCTCAAGTATCAAGGTAAAGGGAGGTGGGGTTCATAATGCAGAAGTGCCAGCTTTGACTTGGCTAATCCTGATCTACGAATACCAGACTTGAGGTAAGAAGCGTACACGAGTCCACTACCAAGTCTCCAACCAATACACCACTATGGTTACTTCCTCGACTTCCACACGAGGAACACACCATAGCACTCACGCTTATCTTGCGAGTTTTATAAGTATCCATTCAAGTTGTCTAATAATCAGGTACAGGTTCCAAGCAGTCCTTAACCGCGGACGCGGCTATTCGAATAGTTTTGTTAACCTTGCAAGGGTGTAAACTACACACACATGACCATCAGTTACCGCCAGGTCTCGCCACCGTTCAAGAGGTGACAGCGAGGATGTTCACCACGACACTTCGCTCAAAACCGGTCTATTCCAGGAGTCGACTATCTGAGTTTTTCACCGCTCGAGAGTCCGGCCGGATCAACGAAACGGACCCAGACAATGTAGGCAACCGAGACGCCACCTCTGGCAGATGATTTCACTGTCTTACAAATCCACCCACATATCTAGGATGATGCAACATTTCCACTCACTCTTTTTCTATGCATATGTCAAATGGAAGGCCCGAACTAATGTGACTCCAGGACGTCAACACGGATCAAGGTACTAGGCCGAGAGGGGTAAGTGAGC
Organism: Bromus sterilis; assembly: GCA_950022295.1. NCBI lineage: Eukaryota > Viridiplantae > Streptophyta > Magnoliopsida > Poales > Poaceae > Bromus > Bromus sterilis. Next base: position 260,917,783 of record OX465596.1, on the reverse strand, counting down.
CCAATGTGTGGTTGTACTCTTTGTCTTGGATTACCATACAAGAACTCGGTGCTTAAGGCGGTGTTCAACGAGACAACCATCTGTGTACTCCTACACAGCCTCTCATCGTTCACCTTGTATTAGGGTGGATTCACCAACACAGTTTCAATTTCATCAACACCATGTTCACTATCATCCCGACTCACATCAAAAGCAACCTCATTGTACCACTAAGCATGCAATAAGCATTAACAGTTGTAGGGGACACATGCTCATCATTCAACTCCTAAATCTGCTAGGATTGTGGTTTTCTTAATACGGTGACAGAATGATAGGTCATGCATCGGATATGGGTTCAACTATGCGGTAGAATCGATACAAGGTGATCTCCACACATGCATAAGCGAGACTGAGAGGGAATTGGGATTTTATAGACATGATCAATGGGGTTTGCTTGCCTTGCTGACGATACACGGTTCTTAACGGTGGCCTTCTCCTTCGGGGGTGATCACCGTCTTGGATCGTCTGTCACCGGAACAATCAATCAACAAAAGGGGGGGGCAACATTGTAATAGAATGCACAAGCACATGATTATGTTGTCCATGATGTGAATGGTGCTGGTTTGTGGTACATTTGATTTAAATGAAGTGTATTGCATTTGAAATGCAAATTCAAACTCCACATATGAATTTCAATTTAACCAAATTGCATTTGAAATTGTTTGATCATTTGAAACCATGTGATCATGTGTGTGATATGCTTCTGAAGTTCAGGTGATCATGTTTGCATTCTAATGGTTAAAATTTGAATTGCATTTGAATTAATTCCAATTAATCGAAATAGCAAAAGCTACTGGTCCCATTTTAAAATCAACTCAAACATAGTTGAAAGTGGGAAATTTGGATAGATTATTTTCTGATGATCATTTTTCATATATTATTTGTCGAATTTGGAGTTAATATGAATTTTCTATGAATTTCTAAAGTTTCACCTATTTTCTGGAATTTCTGGATTTCTTTAATTCTCTGGAAATTGGTTTATTGCGTCAACATGACGCAGAGCTGATGTCACAGGGGGGCTGACATGTGGGGTCGGCTTGTCAGTGGGAGAGGGGTTTAATTCCCTGTTAGATTAAACTAACAGAGGTTAATTAGCATAGGGGGGCCACTGGTCAGTGAGGTTAGGGTTAGGATTAGGGGTGGTTTAGGGGCTAAGTGCCCGGCGGCTTGACGCCGGTGGCACTGGCCATGGCGGCACTCGCCGGAATAGTGCTACGGGCCACGGGAGGGCACGGGGGATGCACTGGAGGGTTGCTGGGCCTCGCGCGCGTCTAGCAGCGCCATCGGGGGTTCAAGGGGAGGCTTCGGAGCACGCCGGCGACTAAGAGTAGTGGCGGCCGGCGACTGGTGAAGAGGGAAACGGGCACGGGGGCACGGAGGAGAGCGAGAGGAGGGGGAAAACAACGAGGGGCTCACCCCGGATGCAATGGCGTCGACGGTGAAGACAAAGGAGGCGCGGTGGCGGTGTATTTCCCGACGGGGTCCATGGCGACCGGCGGCAAATCGGAGAAGGCGTCGTCCTCGGGGCGGATGGGCTCGAATTTGTGACTCCCCCAAAATCAGACCGTGTATAGTAATCATACACACAGGGTACACGACTGAAATTAGGGTGCCACGGTGATAATATCACAGCACAACACTAAACACAAAAGGATAAACAAGTATGTTACAATAGGGGAGTCACGCGGACCCGAATACATAAGTCATACAGGCCATAATATCTGAGTACAGACATAGTTAGTCAAGTTTTCCCTTAAGAAGGCTAGCACAAATCACATCAGAGATACAGATCGAAAAGGCGAGGCCTCCTGCCTGGGATCCACCGAACTACTCCTGGTCGACGGGGAACTCGACGTCGTAGTAGGCGCCTCCGGGGTACTCCTACTCCTGGGCTCCAACGTCGGCTGCAGCGGCCGATCAGGCAAATCAGTAAAGGAAATAAAGCAGGTGAGTATCTAGTATACCCGCGAGTCTTACGTCCGCTACTAAGCATTATGCATTGTATCAACGGAGAGAAGAGGCTGTATATAGTGGACTGACAGACAGAAATCCAGAGCAAGGGTAAGAAGCTAGGCCTAATGAAGACTAGCATCTTCTGACGATGTCTTGCAGCATGAGGTAAGAATCAGCCAACAGTTTATATAAAGCATAAAGTAACAATGCAGCAGAAGTTGCTGCAGCATTGTATAATAATAAGTTGTAACAATTAACAATGCCTCCGAGTTCACCTCCTCGACATCCCCAGGAGGAAGAAAACCCGGAACCATACAGTTTAATAATAATAATTTCTAGTGGTAAAACACGGCTATTCGAATAGATTAATCTTCCCTGCAGGGGTGCACTTGTGTTACGCTACACGCACGGGTCTCCAGGGTGGCGGGAACCTTGTCAGGGAACGCTCCACCGAGGCTATCCGACACTTCATAGCCCATCTTTCAAACTCAACAGAGAGGCCATCTGCCGGTCTAAATCCTAAGTACGCCGGGCCTTGGACCCCAACCCGAACGTACTCCTGCACGGTGCGTGGCTGGCCGGTGAAGTTGAAGCAAATCCAAATAAGACATCACCGCGCGAGCAAATAAGACAACACCACTTCCCGGCAATCAGCCCGCAGTACTGCTGACGTCTGAAGAGTCCTCGGACGATACTACGAAGCAGAGGAGCCCATAACTCATAATTCCCACGGGTAGGTAGTGCGTACATGGCATATAGCCAACTCAAGACAATCACTGAACCATTTAGCATTTTAATTAACCTGCGTGACAACCGTTATCGCTACCTCGACTTAACTGACCCACGGACAACGACAGCAGCCAGGACCACCAGTACATTGGTGCCTGCCCCGTCGTCCCACCAAGTCACTGCGCTTACCAACAAGGTGAACCGTCTCCTTACCTTGTCTCGCGTGTGCTCCTGGAGGAGCTAGACTTTCGTGGGTTGGTAACTCTCGCGGCCAAAGATCAGGGGCCAAGCACACCGGTACACTGGTCGTGCCCTCCCTGTCGTCCCGTCGCAATACCTCTCGCGGGCACCGTTGGGTCGCCCGACTTGTCACCTTAAGGACAATCGTTTACAGGACCCTATGGCGGCAAGACAAAGTCAGCCTTGAGTGGAGTACAAGGATTACTCTTTGATAGCTCACAATTGAGGTGACTAGGCATAACCCAGATAGGGGCACTTGAATAGGATTGTAATCGTCGCAGCCGCAGTAACAATGCCTAGTGCAAGAAAAATACAGAAAGATAGGTGATATCTGGGGAAGAAAACGGCTCTGCTTGCCTGGAAGCTCGACGGTAGGGGTAGGGTCGTCGACGAAGTAGTCGTACTCAGCAGCGGTGTAGTCGACGGCACCTGCGGGGTCTACCGGAGATTAAGGGGGGGAGGAAACAGTAAATACACAGCAAGCATATACAAACAGATGCATGACATGATAGATGAAATGTTAACGGTATTCTAACGCAGTGCAATGCACATTGCTCGGAACGGAAATTCATCTGAGGATGAACTACCGGCTCCGGATGATTACCGGACAGGGTGTCCGGAGGGGGAAGGATCAAGCCGGAGGTGTCGTGGGTACCGGACAAGCATAAGGGGGGTGTATCTATGCTAGTTCAAATATTCCGAGAAACATTCGTGTTCGGAATAAATTCATCCGGGCACTCTACCAGTACCGGATAATTTATCGGATAGTCGGTCCAGAGGGGGAAGGTTCGATGTTGGTTGTGTTAGGGGGGTGTAATAGACATACGGATAGCGTATTCGTATTCGTTATATTTTTCTGATCAATTTTCATGTATAAAGTTTTGGAATCCGAGTTACGGTTTAAAAGTTATTGAATTTCAAAGTTTTAAATCATTTAAATGATTTTCTGAATTTATTTTATTATTTATTCAACATTATCCAGAAAATTATCCAAAACAGTGCCTGACATGTGGGACCCATATGTCAGCCTCTGTTATTTATAAAACATTTAATTAAATCAGAAAAGCCTCTGGGCCCACATGTCATCCTCTAATATTAAACTAAAACAATTTAATTAGTCTAAATTACTGGTGGGGCCCAGGTGTCAGCCTCACAGTAGCAATTTAATCATTTTAACTAATTGGAATGGGCATGGGGCCCAGGTGTCATACACCAGGGGGGTTAACTAACCTTTTTAGTTTAACAGGATTATTAGGGGGGAAAGGGCCCGCAGGTCAGTGACCAGGGGATTCATTAGTGTTAATATAAACGGCCTGACAAGGGGGGGCCCGCCGGTCAGCGTCACAGGGAGCACGCCGGCGGCGAGAACTCCGGCGAGGTCGCCGTTCCGGCCGATTCCCACAGCCACTTGATGCGCGGGGCCGTGCGTTTGGACCAGGGGACCCGGACGCGGCGATCTGAGGTGGTGGCGTGGACCGCGGCGACCGGAATCCACGACGGCGACGAGGTCAGCGGCGGTTTCCTCGGGTCATCGACGGGAACGCGGTTATAGGGGAAACTCTCGAGCGGGGGACGGTTAGGCGGGTGCAGCGGGCCACCAGAAGCACGTGCGTGCCACTAGCACGCGCTGGGGTAGTTCAGGACGACGACGACGTTCATGGTGGCGGCGGCGGCCGGAGCATGCGAAAGGGGTCTTTTGCACTAGAGCTAAACGGCGGCTACGGACAACAGAAGATGGTTAGGATGCTCAGCACGATCGCGTAGGTGGTGGCAGAGGGCGCGGAGATGAACTGGGGCGGCGGCAATTTGAAGGTGATCCCAGCGGCTGGAGGCAGACGACGACGATGATTCGAGTCGATGCAGGCGCTCCAGGCTCGGCCTACTTCAGCATGGAGACGAAGACGACGACTGCGCGTGCACTGGACGTGGTTGTGGGGGCTGGGAGTTGCGTTGGCCACGCGGGTTCACCGATCCGTGGCCATGGCGGTCTCGGCTCGAGGTAGCAGACGATGGGGGGGTTGGTTCTGCGCGAGACCTGGGCTGGGAGGCAGGCTAGGGTTACAAGGGGGTAGTTGTGTGTCGCCCTTATCGCCTCCATGAGGGAGCAGGTGAGGGGGCAGGTGAGGGGGGGGGAGGCGGCCAAGCAGTGGCCTCCATGGCCATGGCTGTGCCACGGCGAGGGGGCAGGTGGGGAGTTGGTGGAAAGAGGAGGAGGGAGGGAGCTGGGCCCGGGTGGGCCATTGCCTAGGCCGACATTTAGTGATTTTACAATCTTCTTAGTCTTTTCTTTTCTGTATTTCTCTTTTGGTAATTGTTTTCCAAGCTTAGGCAATTTTGTAAAAAGTGTTAGGTGCCTCAATATTAGTATATCATTATATAGTAGTGCCACAAAAGTTTTTGCAGCAAAAGAAAATCATTAGATATTTATTTTAAATATTAAATGCCCAAAGTAAGGGTTTTAACCTACTGTTTGAATTGTTTGGAATTTTCTATAACTTAATAATTACCCAAACCCATTTGGATTTGGTCCACTGATTATTTGTGATTTTATAAAAGTAGTTTCACAATTTTTGGAGAAAGTTTATTTTGCACCTTGGTTTTATTATTTAATAATCCACCAAAGGCACTTTGAACTAGATTGATTTGAATTTATTCAAAGGGTATTTAATTTGAGCTTGGGATTGTTTGGATTCAAGTTGACCAAGGTCCATGATCCCATGACTTCCAACAATATCAAAAGAGAAGTTGAATTTTAACTGAACCAAGTTGATCAAACAAAAGTTTTGAACAGTAATGATCAACAGTAATGGTGATTACTGTGCACTGACAGTGAGAGTGTTACAAATCTCCCCCACTACAAGAATGCTCGTCCCGAGAATTTAAGTGGTAGCGAGGAAAAGATCGGGGTATTCACCGCAAAGGCGATCTTCGCGTTCCCAAGTGGCTTCATCTTTAGAATGATTCGACCACTGAACCTTGAGGAACTTGACGGTCTTGTTGCGGGTTCGACGCTCAGACTGATCGAGAATGCGGCTCGGATGTTCTCGATAAGTCAAGTCTTGTTGCAGCTCGATTATATCATGCTCCACTTCGCGGATAGGGTCCTTGAAGCAGCGACGGAGTCGCGACACGTGGAATACATCGTGGACTTGGGAGAGGTTCGGCGGCAATTCCAACCGGTATGCCACGGGTCCACTCCTGGAAAGGATACGGAATGGGCCAATGTAGCGAGGAGCCAACTTGCCCTTGATACCGAAGCGATGAGTGCCCCTCATGGGAGTGACACGGAGGTAAGCGTATTCACCACGTTGATACTCCATTTCCCGGTGTTTACGGTCATAGTTGCTCTTCTGACGAGACTGGGCGGCCTTGAGATTTTCTTGCACAATGCGAACCTGATCTTCAGCTTGTTGGACAAGATCTGGTCCGAAGTAGGGTCGTTCCCCAGTTCCTGACCAATTCAGGGGGGTTCGACATTTACGTCCGTATAGAACTTCGAAGGGGGCCATCTTCAAGCTAGCTTGATAGCTATTGTTGTACGAGAATTCCGCGTACGGGAGGGCATCCTCCCATTTCATGCCGAAAGAAAGGACACAAGCGCGAAGCATGTCTTCCAGCACTTGATTAACTCGTTCAACTTGGCCTTGCGACTGGGGGTGATAAGCGGTGCTGAGATTCAGACGAGTCCCGAAAGCTTCCATGAAACTAGTCCAATATCGTGAGATGAAAATGCTGCCACGGTCTGAACTGATCTCCATCGGAATACCGTGGAGTGACACAATTCGGGAGATATACAAGTGTGCTAATTGACTAGCAGTGATCGTCTCCTTGACCGGCAGGAAGTGTGCAATCTTGGAGAATCGGTCGATGATGACAAAGATGGCATCGTTACCTTTCTGTGACTTAGGAAAACCGGTGACGAAGTCCATTTCGACTTTGTCCCACTTCCAATCAGGAGGAGGGAGTGGTCGCAACCAAGCAGCAGGTTTCTGATGTCCGGCTTTCACGCGACTGCAAACGTCACACTGAGAAACATAGTGGGCGATGTCTTGCTTCATGTAAGGCCACCAGTACCGTTGACGAAGGTCTTTATACATCTTGGTACTGCCAGGGTGGATTGACAAGGGAGAATTATGGGCTTCTTCCATGATATCCGGACCACAGTTAATGAGGGCCGGGCTCACAGGAACTACTAAGCGGCCCTTGAAGTACACAGTATCACCATCATTGGCATCAATGTTAAAAGAGGAGGGCTTTCTTTCTGGGATGTCCTTCTTGATCTTCACAATGTCAGGGGCCAGAGATTGTCTACTCTTAATGAGGGCGTCGAGCTTTGACTCGAGAACCAGGTTATTGACGTAACCTTGAGGAACAATCTCGAGATTCAACTTAGGAAACTCTTCATACAGAAGTGGTTGCTGCACCTGAACCTCAAGTTCAGAACAGTAAGCTTTGCGGCTCAAGGCATCGGCCATCACATTTGCCTTGCCACGGGTATACTAAATATCCATGTTGAAGTCGGCTATTGTCTCGAGCCATCGTTGTTGACGAAGATTCAGGTCTGGCTGAGTAAACAGGTACTTCAGACTTTGGTGGTCGGTGTAGACCTCGCAACGATTACCGACGAGGTAATGTCGCCACAGCTTCAATGCATAAATTACTGCTGCCAATTCGAGATCATGTATTGGGTATTTGTCTTCGTGAGCACGCAACTGACGAGAGCTATAAGAAATCACCTTGCGCTCTTGCAATAGGACACAGCCTAATCCTTGACGAGACGCGTCGCAATATATCACGAAGTCCTTCTGAGTATCAGGGGGAGCGAGCACCGGGGGAGAAGTTAGCTTGTCTTTGAGTGCTTGAAAACTTTCTTCACATTTATCTGTCCACTCAAACTTGACGTCTTTGTGAAGCAGATTAGTCAGAGGCCTGGCAATCTTGGAGAAATTCTCGAGGAAACGGCGGCAATAGCTAGCGAGCCCGAGAAAACTGCGGACTTGCTTGACGGTATTGGGAGGAGTCCAGTCAAGAATAGCCTGGATACGTTCTGGGGTGACGGCAATGCCATCCTTGGAAATCACATGTCCAAGGTAGGTTACTTTGGGAAGCCAGAACTCACACTTAGAATACTTAGCGTAGAGTTTGTGTTCTCGAAGCTTCTCCAGTATAAGACGAAGATGTTCAGCATGTTCTTCTTCATTCTTGGAATATATCAATATATCATCCAGATAAACCACGACGAACTGGTCGAGGTACTCCATGAAAATATAATTCATCAATCTGGAGAAGGTGGCTGGAGCATTGGTTAAGCCAAAGGACATGGCAGTGTACTCGTATGAACCATAGCGAGTAATGAAGGCAGTCTTCGGAATGTCCACATCACGGACTCGGACTTGGTGATAACCCAACCTCAAGTCGAGTTTAGAAAACACCTTGGATCCGGCAAGTTGATCATACAGATCGTTGATTCGGGGAAGTGGGTATTTGTTCTGGATGGTGGCTTGGTTAATGGGCCGATAATCCTGGACCAATCGGTTCGTCCCATCGCTCTTCTTGAAAAAAAGCGAAGGTGCTCCCCAAGCTGAGGAACTGGGGCGAATGAATCCTTTCTGAAGTGCCTTGTCGATTTCCTCCTTAAGTTCAAGGAGTTCATGTGGCAGCATCTTGTAAGGACGCTTGGCAATAGGGGTGGTGCCGGGCTTCAAGTCGATGACAAATTCAACTTCTCTGATCGGGGGTATTCCCGGTAGTTCTTCTGGGAAGACGTCGGGAAAATCGCGAACGTCTGGAACGTTCTCGATGCCTTCGAGGGGGGCGGCATTCAAGGAGTTCATCAAAAATATCTGTGTTTCAGCATTACGGGTAACTCGGGTGGTGTGGTTAACAATCTCGCCGGAGGGGTGAAAAAGTTGGACAGACTTGGTGCCACAATAAAGTGCGGCATCGTGAAATTTCAACCAGTCCATTCCCAGAATGAGGTCTATGGTGGAAGACTTCAGAACGATGGGGGAAGCAAGGAATTCAATCCCTTCAATTTCAACCATGGTTCCGGGCACTATCTTGGTGGTTTGACATTGGCCTATCGGGGTGCGGACAACCATCGGTGGGTTCATCTCTTCTAGCGTGAAGTTATGCGACCATGCAAATGCTTCCGACATGAATGAATGCGATGCTCCCGTATCAAATAAAACAGTAGCAGGTACGGAATTAACGAGAAGGGTACCCATCACGGTAGCGGGTTGTTGCTGAGCTTCTTCAACATTGACGTTATTAGCATGTCCACGAGCATAAGAGGCAGACCCAGTATTATAGTTGGGGGTCCTGTTGTTGCCACGACCATTTCCACGGCCAGCGGGGTGAACTAACAGTTGCTTCTGTTTCTGGGGGCACTCTCTGGAAAAATGCCCAGGTTGGCGGCACGTGAAACATAATCCATCCTGAGGACGAAGTGGGGTAGCATTGGGTGGTTCAGGCAGAGCTCTTGGCAACTGCGGTGGCGGAGGCCGACGGGGTGCAGCATAAGACGGCCTTGGAGCAGGGACAGGTGAATGGGTCACACTGGTAGGGAGCCAGATACGACGCTTCTGCGTTGCGCCCGAAGATGAGCCAACGTCACGATATCGCTTTAGAGAGTTCTTGTGCTCCACCTGTGCAGTCTCGACGGTGATAGCCTTGTTCACCATGGTGGAGAATTTGGCGAAATCATGAACGGCAAGAGCGAGCCTGAGGTCTGGGTTGAGGCCACGGCGGAAGTTCTACTGCCTGCGAGCATCAGTGGTGATCTCTCCTTCCGCATAGCGAGAGAGGTTGAGGAACTCGCGCTGATAGGCTTCAACAGTCATGTCGCCCTGAGTGAGGTTACAGAATTCTTCCGCCTTACGATCCATGATCCCCTGAGGAATGTAGCGGGCGCGGAAGGCAGACTGAAATTCATCCCAAGTGATGACTTCTTCAACTGGCAGGGAACGCTTGTGGGTGCTCCACCACTGAGCAGCGGCGCCTTTCAGATGGTAAGACACAAAGTTCACATAGTCGGCTGGATCGACATTAGCAGACTCCAGTTCGTGAGTGATGTCGCGAAGCCAGTCATCAGCATCCAACGGCTGAACAGTGTTGTGGAACATAGTGGGGTTGAGGCGGGTGAAGTCGTGCAGAGTCACGGTGGCATGCTGATGGTGGTGCCCATTCTGATTCGGCTGGGGGAACTGAGCCATGATATTCTGCATGAACTGACGGTTCATCTCGAACTGCTGCATCATCGCGGCCATGTAATCCGGCGGCGGAGGTGGGTCGTTGGCAGCACGACCACGACCACGACCACCACGACCAGCCATCCTGCTAGAATTTAACAAGGGTATTTCAGCGATGAAAATTTAACGAGATACCGGAATCAAGCCTGAAGTAAAACGACAACGAAAAAGAGGCGCAGATATATATAGGAGTAGTCATATAAGACATACACAGAGTCAATCGAAAATCGGGCAGTGTATCATCGTAGAAATTAAGGAAAAAGGACTCACTAGGCGGCGCGCAGACCGCGGTTAGGATTACACGACGCGACATAGATTCCACTATGTCAATCACGCCGCAAGAAAACTGTTGGCCACAGGAGTTAATGCCAGAGAACGCGCGGCCTGCCCAGAGTGAGAATGGGATCCGCGGTCCGGGACCTGGGGTATGACTCCTGCGACACGACTCAATCAATGGGGGGAGCACCAAAAACGCCGGGTGGAATCAAGAGAACGTGATCCTAATGTCACATTTTTTAAAACTTACCAGCAAGGATAAGAGAGCAGATTCCCAGAGCATAGGTAAGGAGAAAAGGATCCTAATACCATAGATATCACACGTAGTGACATCGATGTGGGCCCGTAAGCCAAATATTAAGTTAGCAAAATATTTTTTCAAAGTCTAGACTCAACATCGACCAAGTAGTGGTGGGGTGGCTTCCTACAGGTAGTCGGCTCTGATACCAACTTGTGACTCCCCCAAAATCAGACTGTGTACAGTAATCATACACACAGGGTACACGACTGAAATTAGGGTGCCACGATGATAATATCACAGTACAACACTAAACACAAAAGGATAAACAAGTATGTTACAATAGGGGAGTCACGCGGACCCGAATACATAAGTCATACAAACCATAATATCTGAGTACAGACATAGTTAGTCAAGTTTTCCCTTAAGAAGGCTAGCACAAATCACATCAGAGATACAGATCGAAAAGGTGAGGCCTCCTGCCTGGGATCCACCGAACTACTCCTGGTCCACGGGGAAATCGACGTCGTAGTAGGCGCCTCCGGGGTACTCCTGCTCCTGGGCTCCAACGTCGGCTGCAGTGGCCGATCAGGCAAAACAGTAAAGGAAATAAAGCAGGTGAGTATCTAGTATACCCGCGAGTCTTACGTCCGCTACTAAGCATTATGCATTGTATCAACGGAAAGAAGAGGCTGTATATAGTGGACTGAAAGACAGAAATCCAGAGCAAGGGTAAGAAGCTATGCCTAACGAAGACTACCATCTTCCGACGATGTCTTGCAGCATGAGGTAAGAATCAGCCAACAGTTTATATAAAGCATAAAGTAACAATGCAGCAGAAGTTGCTGCAGCATTGTATAATAATAAGTTGTAACAATTAACAATGCCTCCGAGTTCACCCCCTCGACATCCCCGCGAGGAAGAAAACCCGGAACCATACAGTTTAATAATAATAGTTTCTAGTGGTAAGATCCAGCTTCAGCATAAAGCGTCCTGTTACCCTGGACACGGCTATTCGAATAGATTAATCTTCCCTGCAGGGGTGCACTTGTGTTACGCTACACGCACAGATCTCCAGGGTGGCGGGAACCTTGTCAGGGAACGCTCCACCGAGGCTATCCGACACTTCATAACCCATCTTTCAAACTCAACAGAGAGGCCATCCGCCGGTCTAAATCCTAAGTACGCCGGGCCTTGGACCCCAACCCGAACGTACTCCTGCACGGTGCGTGGCTGGCCGGTGAAGTTGAAGCAAATCCAAATAAGACATCACCGCGCGAGCAAATAAGACAACACCACTTCCCGGCAATCAGCCCGCAGTACTGCTGACGTCTGAAGAGTCCTCGGACGACACTGCGAAGCAGAGGATCCCATAACTCGTAATTCCCACGGGTAGGTAGTGCGTACATGGCATATAGCCAACTCAAGACATTCACTGAAACATTTAGCATTTTAATTAACCTGCGTGACAACCGTTATCGCTGCCTCGACTTAACTGACCCATGGACAACGACAGCAGCCAGGACCACCAGTACATCGGTGCCTGCCCCGTCGTCCCACCAAGTCACTGCAGTTACCAACAAGGTGAACCGTCTCCTTACCTTGTCTCGCGTGTGCTCCTGGAGGAGCTCGACTTTCTTGGTTTTGGTAACTCTCGCGGCCAACGATCAGTGGCCAAGCACACCGGTACACTGGTCGCACCCTCCCTATCGTCCCGTCGCAATACCTCTCGCGGGCACCGTTGGGTCGCCCGACTTCTTACCTGAAGGACAACCGTTTACAGGACCCTATGGCGGCAAGACAAAGTCAGCCTCGAGTGGAGTACAAGGATTAACAATGCCTTTGGCGGTGTCTGCTCTGTACCGTACCTGTGCAGTTATAATAATTGTAACCGCGTTCACTCCCCTGAGTGATCACGGCCCTCTATCTAATCCTAGCTAACAATGCGCAGGGCTCACTGCTAAATAATGCATAATAATAATAATATGCAGCATAGGATAAAGGAAGGCACATCAAGGGGCGACAAAATCAGGCTATGCACTTGAATAGGATTGTAATTGTAGCAGCCGCAGTAACAATGCCTAGTGCAAGAAAAATACGGAAAGATAGGCGATATCTGGGGAAGAGAATGGCTCTGGTTGCCTGGAAGCTCGACGGTAGGGGTAGGGTCGTCGACGAAGTAGTCGTACTCAGCAGCGGTGTAGTCGACGGCAGAAGCGGGGTCTACCGGAGATTAAGGGGCGGAGGAAACAGTAAATACACAGCAAGCATATACAAACAGATGCATGACATGATAGATGAAATGTTAACGGTGTTCTAACGCAGTGCAATGCACATTGCTCAGAACGGAAATTCATCTGAGGATGAACTACCGGCTCCGGATGATTACCGGACAGGGTGTCCGGAGGGGGAAGGATCAAGACGGAGGTGTCGTGGGTACCGGACAAGCATAAGGGGGGTGTATCCATGCTAGTTGAACTATTCCGAGAAAATTCGTGTTCGGAATAAATTCATCCGGGCACTCTAACAGTACCGGACAATTTATCGGACAGTCGGTCCGGAGGGGGACGGTTCGATGTTCATTGTGTTAGGGGGGTGAATAGACATACGGATAGGTTATTTGTATTCATTATATTTTTCTGATCAATTTTCATGTATAAAGTTTTGGAATCCGAGTTACGGTTTAAAAGTTATTGAATTTCAAAGTTTTAAATCATTTAAATGATTTTCTGAATTTCTTTTATTATTTATTCAACATTATCCAAAACATTATCCAAAACAGTGCCTGACATGTGAGACCCATATGTCAGCCTCTGTTATTTATAAAACATTTAATTAAATCAGAAAAGTCGCTGGGCCCACATGTCATCCTCTAATATTAAACTAAAACAATTTAATTAGTCTAAATTACTGGTGGGGCCCAGGTGTCAGCCTCACAGTAGCAATTTAATCATTTTAACTAATTGGAATGGGCATGGGGCCCAGGTGTCATACACCAGGGGGGTTAACTAACCTTTTTAGTTTAACAGGATTATTAGGGGGGAAAGGGCCCGCAGGTCAGTGACCAGGATGGGTCATTAGTGTTAATATAAATGGCCTGACAAGGGGGGGCCCGCCGGTCAGCGTCACAGGGAGCACGCCGGCAGCGAGAACTCCGGCGAGGTCGCCGTTCCGGCCGATTCCCACGGCCACTTAATGCGCGGGACAGCGCGTTTGGACCAGGGGACCCGTGCGCGGCGATCTAAGGTGGTGGCGTGGACCGCGGCGACCGGAATCCACGCCGGCGACGAGGACAGCGGCGGTTTCCTCGGGTCATCGACGGGAACGCGGTTACAGGGGAAACTCTCGAGCGGGGGACGGTTAGGCGGGTGCAGCGGGCCACCAGAAGCACGTGCGTGCCACTAGCACGCGCTGGGGTAGTTCAGGACGACGACGACGTTCATGGCGCCGGCCGGAGCATGCGAAAGGGGTCTTCTGCACTAGAGCTAAACGGCGGCTACGGACAACAGAAGATGGTTAGGATGCTCACCACGATCGCGTAGGTGGTGGCAGCGGGCGCGGAGATGAACTGGGGCGGCAGCAATTTGAAGGTGATCCCAGCGGCTGGAGGCAGACGACGACGACGATTCTAGTCGATGCAGGCGCTCCGGGCTCGGCTACTTCAGCATGGAGACGAAGACGACGACTGCGCGTGCACTGGACGTGGTTGTGGGGGCTGGGAGTTGCGTTGGCCACGCGGGTTCACCGATCCGTGGGCATGGCGGTCTCGGCTCGAGGTAGCAGACGATGGGGGGGGTTGGTTCTGCGCGAGACCTGGGCTGGGAGGCAGGCTAGGGTTACAAGGGGGTAGTTGGGTGTCGCCCTTATCGCCTCCATGAGGGAGCAGGTGAGGGGGAAGGTGAGGGGGGGGGGCGGCCAAGCAGTGGCCTCCATGGCCATGGCTGTGCCACGGCGAGGGGGCAGGTGGGGAGTTGGTGGAAAGAGGAGGAGGGAGGGAGCTGGGCCCGGGTGGGCCATTGCCTAGGCCGACATTTAGTGATTTTACAATCTTCTTAGTCTTTTCTTTTCTGTATTTCTCTTTTGGTAATTGTTTTCCAAGCTTAGGCAATTTTGTAAAAAGTGTTAGGTGCCTCAATATTAGTATATCATTATATAGTAGTGCCACAAAAGTTTTTGCAGCAAAAGAAAATCATTAGATATTTATTTTAAATATTAAATGCCCAAAGTAAGGGTTTTAACCTACTGTTTGAATTGTTTGGAATTTTCTATAACTTAATAATTACCCAAACCCATTTGGATTTGGTCCACTGATTATTTGTGATTTTATAAAAGTAGTTTCACAATTTTTGGAGAAAGTTTATTTTGCACCTTGGTTTTATTATTTAATAATCCACCAAAGGCATTTTGAATTAGATTGATTTGAATTCAATTTAAAGGGTATTTAATTTGAGCTTGGGATTGTTTGGATTCAAGTTGACCAAGGTCCATGATCCCATGACTTCCACCAATATCAAAAGAGAAGTTGAATTTGAACTGAACCAAGTTGATCAAACAAAAGTTTTGAACAGTAATGATCAACAGTAATGGTGATTACTGTGCACTGACAGTGAGAGTGTTACAGAATTGATGCTGCTGGTCGAAGGAGTTGGCGCTGGGGAGTCCTCTGGACAACACGGCGTCCCGGGGGAGGCACGATGGCCACGCAAGCGCTCGTCGGCGGCGAGACCTAGCTCTCGGCCATGGTGATTTCTGACGCGAGGAGAGAGGGAGAGTGAGCTGGAGGAGGGGGGAAGTGTGTGGCGACCTCTGGGTGTCTCCGTGGCGTCCTGGGGGAGAAGAGGGGGCCCTGGAAGCTCCTCGGTGGCGTGCGCGGCGGTGAGCTCGCCACCGAGCTTCTTCGGGCGCCGGGGAGGAAGACGACACCGGGGGCTGGTGGGCTGGGCTGGGGGCCCGGTTGGGTGGGCTCCTTTGCCCTTTTTCTTTTTCTCTGTGTTTTTGTTTCTGTTTTCCTTTTCTATTATTTGTTTTTCCCCAAATAAAAATAGTAAGGCATTTTATAAAATCATGAAAACTTTTATGTGGGCTTATAACATATATAGCTAGCCACTCATAAGTTTTGGTGACTTTTGAAATTCAAACAATTTGAATTTAAATTCAAATTGGAGTTTAATTTAATTTCCAAGGCACCTTTTGAATTTTTGAATATTCCATGGGCATGGGAAAATACCCAAACCACTTTTAAAATGATCATCATTTTTGGAAAAAGATTTTTATCTGGCCATTTGAATTAAATTCTTTAGGGCTTTTCTTTTCCCCATTTTTGAATTTCTTTTCAAATTTTTGCATGATGCAAAGGGTCAAACAAGCCCTAGCACTTACCCTAGTTGGGGTTCTGACAGCACCGGGGGGGGGGGGGGGGGGGCGCCTGGACCCCTGGTGGCCCCCTGGCTGCCCCCCTTCGCCTATATATTCTCTGTGACGTGAAACCTCCGAAGACAGAACCCTTTTTCGCGATCTCGCCTCTAATCCGCCGCCGCCGCGCTTCCAAGATCGGGAGCGCCAGTAGACCACTTACCGGCACCCTGCCGGAGGGAGGATTGACCTCCGGGAGCTTCCCCTCCACCAGGGACGCTTCCCGGATGTGCCGTGAGTAGTTTCCCTTGGACCATGGGTCCGCGATCAGTAGCTATGTGATGTTCTCCTTCCCTCTTAGTTCTTCATGGTTTAGACCTCGTGAGCTTCCCTACATGATCGAGGCACATATGTAATTTTCTGCGTTTGCTATGCTGAGTTTGCTGGGATCTGATGGATTATGAGATTATGTTCAGATTCTGATTGAGTAATTATTTTGTTCTTATCTTTTATATTTTTATTCCTAAGTAATTCTTGCATGTTCTCCGTTGCTATTTATTGCTTTGGCCAAGTAGTAGGTAGTGACTCCAAGAGGGAACATTATGCTCGATTGTGGGTTCATTCCACCCCGATGACACGCTTGAGCGACAGAAACTTGAGTCTAGGGGATGTGCTGTTGCCACAAGGGGGAAAACAACGGTGCTTGTAACCGCGTTTGCAAGGATTATTTACTTTACGCAAAGTACTTTTTAATGCAGTTGTTTGTTGCTTTGGGTTTACACTTTGGGTGGGGCTCACAACTTAATACCAGCGAGATATTCTAGATAGATATCTCAAGGTGGATGATTAGTAGTAGATGCATTTGGATTTTGGTCTAGTTATATTGGTGTACCGCCCATGCTTTTGAGCCTCGTCCTTTCTTTGTAGCATAGTTAGCATTGCGGTGCGTTTTTAATCCTGTCAATTGCCCAGCTGTAATTTGTTTACCTTGCATAGCAGTTTCATCGTCTTTTGGGAGAGAGACATCACTAGTGAACATCACAGGACCCCGGTCCATATTCTCATAACTGTTTTCACGCTGTTTTATTTTCCTGCTTTTACGTTCCAGTTTCTATCACCATTATCATTATCCCTTGCGTTTGATCCTCTGTGAACAACAAGGCTGGAGAGATTGACAACCACTTTGTACTCGTTGGGAAGCAAAGTTACTTGTGTTCTGTGTAGGTCCACGTCAGTTGCGCCGCTGACACCTACTTATCATCTCCGGAGTCCTACTAGAGACAAACGTTGTTATATTTAGCGAGGGAAATTTGCCGCTACACTACATCTCATCTTCCACTTGGGGTAACCAACGAGGAGAGATATCAGAGAGTGACGAACAAAAGGAGGAAGAGTGGAGTAGTGACCCATCTCTACCATTTAATGAAAGTAACTCTTTGACTCTTACTTTATATGATTTCCCTCCATGCTCACCGAAGGAGGATGAATGCTATATTGATTGCGATAATCCTATTGAATCTTTTGAAATATCCCTTTTTGATTAAATTGATGCTTGTGGCCGTGATGACCCTATGAATGAGATTTGCAAAGATGATTTTGCTACCGTCATTTATGATAAGCCTTGCTATTTTGATAAGTCTTATGATAACCCTCTATTTTTGCCTAGTATGGATGTTCTTGATAATGAGGAGTTATGCTTAGAAAGTTTATATGATTATGTGCTAGTAGATCATGAGAACCATGCTTTATGTGATGGTTATATTATTTAGTTTGTTCATGATGCTATTGAAAATTATTATTAGAGAGGAAAATTTGGTTGTAGAAATTTTCATGTTAGGAAAACACCTGTCTCCATGTTTAGAATTTTGAAGGTGCTCTTGTTTTACCTTCCTATGCTTGATACTTTGTGCTTTATTGATTTATTTTCTTACAAGATTCCAATGCACAGGAAGAATGTTATACTTAAATGTGGTTTATATTTGCTCCTTTGATGCTCTCTTTTGTGCTTCAACATTTTATTCTTTTGTGAGCATCGTTACACTCATGCCTAGCTAATGGCTTTAAAGAAGTGCTTCTGGGAGGCAGCCCAAAACAGATTAGGTTTATTTTGCTTTTGTTGTGTCTTGCATGTTCTTAATACTGCAGCAAAACCATTGTATCTTTATTTTCAAGTTTTGTGCCAAGTTCTAGCCTCTGATGATAAGGGAAGCAAAAGTTGTGACATCCTGTCCACAAAACAGATTCTGTCTGCTTGACGGAAAAAATCAAAACAAATCACCAGTTCATCTTTCTAAGCATTTTGATTTTCACCTTATTCTGCGGTGCATAGACAATAACAACTAGAAACTCGCCCTGGGCAATGGGTTAAAAGGTTAGTCCCAAACATGTTGTAAGAAGATATGAAAGTGAAATAAAAGATATAGAAAAGTCACACAATTGAGCATGGATAATTTTTGTGGTGACATATCAACATCCACAAGATTAATTCTTGCCCGTCCTCGAGTAGATAAATGATAAAAAAGATAATTTTTGTGGTGACATGCTACCGACATAAATCAGAACATCTAGTAAAGAAATCAAGCTGTATAAATGGATAAAAAGTAATATATAGCAAGAGTCTATGTCTAATATTTAAATAGGTAAAGTAAGAACATAAAGGAAAAAAGAGCTCTTTTTTTTAAGCTTTCAAACTGAGGGGTAAGACACCCCCAGCATTTTATTACCAGGAACACAATATTTACAAATGTACAGCAAAAGCTTCAAAAAAACACCTCTCAGGGTGGAAGGAAATCAATCCATCTAAGTAAAATATCCTTAAATCTAGGCTTAATTCTATAACTAAGCAGGGTTAAATCATGAATGAAGCCAACCCTCCACTTAGCAAAAGAGGGCCTGACATGCTTGAAACATTTAGCATTCCTGATCAACCAGATGTTCCACCAAGCAGTAAACACCACTTCAGCGAAGAAAGGTTTATTGAAGGACTCCTTGGCGCTCTTGGCAATGTTAATCATGTCAGAACCATGGCTCCAATCAATTTGCAGATATGCCCATATTCTAGCACTGAAGTTGCACTAGAAAAAGAGATGATCTCTGGTCTCCATGTGTTGGGTATGGCAAAGCACACACTCAGGACCATCCTGGATGTTCCAGTGTCGTCTGATGAGCATATCCTTTGTATT
This sequence comes from Bromus sterilis, assembly GCA_950022295.1. NCBI lineage: Eukaryota > Viridiplantae > Streptophyta > Magnoliopsida > Poales > Poaceae > Bromus > Bromus sterilis. The sequence continues at coordinate 260,898,524 of OX465596.1, read as the reverse complement.
GAGACGATCCATGATTACCAGCAAAGCGAAAACTTTGGTCTTTAAGATGCAACAGGATTTCCAAATCCAATTTAAAAGAGGATTTGCATGTATAGGATCATGCACCAACTTTCAGAACTTCTTAGCAGAGTATTTCCCTTTGCCATTCAACCTCCATGTCCAGCAGTCCTTTGTTTCGTCACCACTTTGATTTGGAAGGATTAGTGGCATCTCAGAGAGCTCCTGGAAAGGTAGATTGAAAAGCTCAGTGAGATCAGCCACCTTCCTGGCCTCTTTTACAGATAGAAAAGGATACTTAGCAAAGGAAAACAATCTTTGGAACTTCTGAGCTAGAGTAGCGTTTGTGTTGGAGACCCAAAAATAACTCCACAGCAAAACAGAGTCTCCAAGACCCACTTTAACCTGGGACACAGCCACAAAGCTATCCATCAACTTGGCCACATCTTTCCACCAGAATGAGCCACAGAGCTCAGTAGCATGAGGCACTCTTTCATGGTAATAAGTGTTCCATACAAGACAGACCCAAGGAATATCCTCCTTAATGTAAAATTTATTCAGGTGCTTCATCAAAAGGGCTTGATTCTGCAGTTGCAAATTGAGGATGCCCAGACCACCCTTGTTCTTTGGTCTGCAAACAAGCTCCCAAGCAGCAAGTGACTTGCCAGAATCCTGTCCATACTTCCTCCAAATACATTGTCTCTGGATCCTCTCCAATTTCTTGATGATACCAGCAGGAATGTGTAATGAGCAAAGGAAATAGATGGGCATGGAAGATATCATAGAGTTGAGTAGCTGGAGTTTGCCCCCTTGAGTTAAAAAGCAAGAACTGGCAGTAAGTCTTCTCTCCATGCAGTCCACCAAGGGGAGCAGATCCACAATTTTGGGCCAGGTAGTGCCCACAGGCAACCCCAAATATGTGACAGGAAGCTTCCCAACTTGGCAACCAAAAACACTAGCCAACTCAGCTATAAAAACCTCATCAAGATTGATAGGAATCATGGATGATTTGTTGTAGTTGATATCCAGACCAGTGGACTGAGAGAAACTTTTGGGAGCTTCCTTGAGCCTAAGAACTTGTAAAGCCTCAGCTGGCATAACCAATATTGTGTCATCAGCATACTGAACAACTGGAAAATCAGGGTCATGGCATGGAATAGGCAAACTGAGATTCCCTTTCCTCAGCAGATCATTGACAACAGATTGCAGAAGATCAGCAGCCAGAACAAAAAGAAGAGGGGATAAAGGATCACCCTGTTTGACCCCCCTTTTGCATTTAAACTGTCTTCCTTGGATGCCATTTAACAGAACAGAGGAAGACCCAGTGTCCAACAGTTGCTGCACACAGATTCTCCATTTTAATGGAAAACCTTTGTGCTTTAAAATTTCTAGAATGGCATCATGCTCAATAGAGTCAAAAGCTTTCTCAAAATCAATCTTGAGGAGAATCAGGGGTCTTTTGGAATGGTGGCACTGATGCAGGTATTCTAAAGTCCAGGTAATACAGCCCTGGATAGATCTCTCCTTGATGAATCCATATTGGTTTTTGTGAATGCACCTCCTGATGTCCTTCTGAAACCTATTAGCAGCCATCTTTGTGAGAAACTTAATACCCACACTGGTGAGGGAGATGGGTCTGAAATCATTCACAGTCTCAGGAACAGGTTTCTTGGGGATAAGAGTGATGAAAGAGCCATTTGAACCTTCTAAATCAGCATGGCCACTATGGAACTCCTCAGCCAACCTGTAAAAGTCGGTGCAAATTACGGACCAGCAAGATTTCAAAAAATTTCCATTAAAACCATCAGGTCCAGGTGATTTATCAGGTGACATGAACTTGATTGTATCATCCATTTCTTTCATATCAAAAGGGGCTACCAAAGCTTCCAATCCATCCACAGGAGCAAGCAGATCATTCAGATTGCAAGTCACGACAATACCCTTGGCTACTCCCATTGAATTTATAAAAGCAGACCAAAAGGCATTAGCAAGTAGATCATGGGAGGAGCAAGTAGTTCCATCAGCTAGCTGGAGAGAGGCAATTGAATTCCTTCTATGCCTCTCAGAGGCCATTTCTTGAAAAAACATGGAGTTCTCCTCCCCCACTTTGACATATCTCTGTGTGCATCTTTTCTTCCAGTACATATGCTGCCAATGCAAGATTTTCTCCAGGTGCAACTTGACAATTCTCCTAAAATTGGATTCAGGTACAGTCATCTTCCTTAACTCTTCTAAACAGTCAAGTAAGAAAATGATCCTGTTGCACTTGGAGATAAACACTTTGAAGTTAGAAAAGTTTTTCTTCCAGTGTTTGAGGGCCCTTCTAAGTCTCATGAACTTGTCCACAATTCTAGCCACATGATGAACTTTAGAGGACCAAGCATCCCAAGAAGATTTTACACAATCCAGAAAACCAGGCATCTCCACCCAAAAGTTTTCAAATTTAAAAATGTTAGCTTTTGGGATGGAGGTGTTAATTGTTACCACACAAGGAACATGGTCTGAGGCAGTCTTAGCTAAAGGCAGCACCTGAGTTGAAGGGTAAGATAAAATCCAATTAGCAGAGGTGAAGAACCAATCCAGCTGCTCCAACAATGGATTCTCGTGCATGTTAGACCATGTAAATCTTCTTCCTTTCAGAGGAAGCTCAAGCAGACCAAGATGACCAATTATCCCATTGAAGATGAACATGTCATTGACATCTCCACCAGGCAAAGTCCTATTATCCAAAGACCTGATGAAATTAAAACCTCCAAGAAAAAGCCAATTGGCATCAAAGGGGATAGATAGGTGGTAAAGCCAATCCACAAAAATGTCTCTCTGCTGTTGCTCACAAGGGCCATATACATTCACCAGAGTCCAAGATTCTGCATTATGAGAGGAAGTGAAATGAATCACCATCCCAAAAGCTTTTGTGTCAACCAACGGCCCATCAAAGATAACTGAATTCCAAATGGTCAGAATTCCCCCAGAGGCTCCTCTCAAAGGAACCACAATAAATTGATCAAATCTCCTAGGGGAAAAAGATTTAATAAAGTTGTGGTCGACAGTCTCACATTTGGTTTCCTGAAGGCAGATAAGTGCACACTGACTATGCTCAATTTTCTCCCGCACTGCACTTTGTCGAGCTGTTGAATTTAGGCCACGAACATTCCAACAAAGCACTTTCCAATCTCTAGTAGTTGTATAATTCATGGGAAGTAGAATAAAAGGAAAGCAGGATAACTATAAACATTACAGTTATCAACCAGTAGCAGGAATAGCACCTCGGGCCAAAAGAAAGCTGCCCAGAAACATTATCACAAGTGGCCAATTTAAAGGCTTGCCAAACCCAGAAAACAAAATGGGAGCTAAACATCATCATCATCCTCTTGAGATGTAGATGATGGAGCTGCCATAAGCTTCTCCTTCGTCAGTAGAGCTGGGTCGATCTGCAGGTCTGTGCCAATGGTCTGAATGACCCTGATAGGAGTGGGTGGCACCACCTATTCCTCCTGCTGAGCTGGGCCTTGGGCTTGTCCCTCAAACTCGTCCTCCGACATCAAGTGTATGGGCCTGACCTTGGGCTTCTTTCGTTTTGGAGCCATAGGGAGTTCTGCCAAAGTTCCGGCCTTAAAGTCGTCCCTCTTGATTGCGCTTCTGGTGCAGCGCCTGACAGCAGTGTCAACAACGGGGGTTGCCCTCTTCTTGCGTCTTAGTGCTATCACCTTTGTCAGTGGGGGGCTGGAGAAGGTGAGATCCTTGGGGAGCTCCACTGCAGGCATTGGAGTTGCAAAGGTATGTGGCCCTGCATCATCAGCAATAAAAGTAATTGAAAGCTCCATGGAACTCTCATCAAAAGCCATGCTCCAAGATCTCTTGGAACAGATCAGAGGGAGAGCAGGGCACAAGTTCAGGCTTCTGGGGATCTGAAGGGAGCAAATTTCAGGCATCACCCTGGGGAAAGCCCTGCTCCACTGCATCTCAGGGGGAAATTCAGGCCCAGCAACAATATTGATCATCCCCACGAACGCCTGTTGTGGGGAAATAGGGGGTAGGATATAGGGAACCAAGGCCAAAATGGGCTCCTCCTCAGCTGGCTGCTGTAACACCCTCAGTTTCTGTAACAGTAATCATCATCACTGTTGACCATCACTGTTTGTTAATCACTGTTATCCCCTGTCCTTAATCAAACTTTGCTTCTGCTCTTTTCAAAACATGCTGGTTGGTAATCAAAACCCAAATCCCAATGCATCTTTCTCATCAAGAAACCAAACCCTAGTTGAAACTGCTTTGAAAAAAAATTAAAACAAATGTGTTCAAATAAAGTTGTTCCATAAATCCTGGAACCATTTTTGTAAATTTCCTAAAATCATTACAATCATGTTGGACCAACTTTGGTAAATTTTGGAGTTATGAAAAATCTCAAACAATTATAACAGTAGCTTGTAAGGTCCTTTTTCATCATAAATATTTAAAAGAAATAACCATTGAGTTTTAAAATGCACCAAACCTTTTGTGTCACCTACATGTGACATACACCTAATTTAGAAACCACTGGCACCTTTTATAAAAATGTTTTAGCATTTAAATTAATTGTTTCTAGCAGTAACAGTAAATGAATAAGGCAAATAAAAACAAAATGGTAATTCCTCGCCTGGGGCGAGGCCCACCACACGGCCACCTCCTTCTCCACCTGCCCACGTCCCCTCCGTCACCTGCTCCGGTGCCGTGGAGGCACCGCCATGGCCGGCGTGCCTACAGGCCTCCCCCACCCTCACTGTGGCCGGGGCAGGGATAAGGCAGCCCCCGGGCACCCCTGGGACACGCCCCCACCCCATTCCCCTCCTCCTCCTCTCGCCATCGTCGGGGAAAAATTCCCGAGCGCCGCCGTCGCCATGTCCGTGAGTCCACGCGGCCAGTGAGCCCCTCCCACCTCCTCGCCGTGTCCAGGTGAAGCGTCGTCGTCGTCTTCGTCGACTACACCCGCCAATCGAGCCCAGGGAGCCCCACAGCCGTCGCCGCGTCTTCTTCCCCCAACTTCGGCCTCCGTGCGCCACCGCAGTTGCGCCCCGTCTGCCTCCGCCACCGCAGTTGCCAAGAGCTCTGCCTGCACCACCCAATGCTACCCCCCTTCGTCCTCAAGATGGCTTATGCTTCACGTGCCGCCAACCTGGGCATTTTTCCAGGGAGTTCCCCCAGAAACAGAAGCAACTGGTAGTTCACCCCGCTGGCCGAGGAAATGGTCGTGGCAACAACAGGACCCCCAACTATAATACTGGGTCTGCCGCTTATGCTCGTGGACATGCTAACCACGTCAATGTTGAAGAAGCTCAGCAACAACTCGCTACCGTGATGGGTACCCTTCTCGTTAATTCCGTACCTGCTACTATTTTATTTGATACAGGAGCATCGCATTCATTTATGTCGGAAGCATTTGCATTGTCGCATAACTTCTCATTGGAAAAGATGGACCCACCGATGGTTGTTCGCACCCCGATAGGCCAATGCCGAACCACCAAGATAGTGCCGGGAACCATCGTTGAAATTGAAGGAATTGAATTCCTTGCTTCCCCCATCATCCTGACGTCTTCCACCATAGACCTCATTCTGGGAATGGATTGGTTGAAATTTCACGATGCCGCACTCTATTGTGGCACCAAGTCTGTCCAACTTTTTCACCCCTCCGGCGAGATTGTTAACCATACCACCCGAGTTACCCGTAATGCTGAAACACAGATATTTATGATGAATGCTTTGAATGCCGCCCCCCTCGAAGGCATCGAGAACGTTTCGGTCGTTTGCGATTTTCCCGACGTCTTCCCAGATGAACTGCCGGGAATACCCCCAATCAGAGAAGTTGAATTCGTCATTGACTTGAAGCCAGGAACTATTCCTATTTCCAAGCGTCCTTACAAGATGCTGCCACATGAACTCCTTGAACTTAAGGAGGAAATCGACAAGGCACTTCAGAAAGGATTCATTCACCCCAGTTCCTCAGCTTGGGGAGCACCTTCGCTTTTTGTCAAGAAGAGCGATGGGACAAACCGATTGGTCCAAGATTATCGGCCCATTAACCAAGCCACCATCCAGAACAAATACCCACTTCCCCGGATCAACGCTCTGTATGATCAACTTGCCGGATCCAAGGTGTTTTCTAAACTCGACTTGAGGTTGGGTTATCACCAAATCCGAGTCCGTGATGAGGACATTCCAAAGACTGCCTTCATTACTCGCTATGGTTCATACGAGTACACTGTCATGTCCTTTGGATTAACCAATGCTCCAGCCACCTTCTCCAGATTGATGAATTATATTTTCATGGAGTACCTCGACCAGTTCGTCGTGGTTTACCTGGATCATATATTGATATTTTCCAAGAATGATGAAGAACATGCTGAACATCTTCGTCTTATACTAGAGAAGCTTCGAGAACCCAAACTCTACGCTAAGTATTCTAAGTGTGAGTTCTGGCTCCCCGAAGTAACCTACCTTGGACATGTGATTTCCAAGGATGGCATTGCCTTCACCCCAGAATGTATCCAGGATATTCTTGACTGGACTCCTCCCAAGACCGTCAAGCAAGTCCGCAGTTATCTCGGGCTCGCTAGCTATTGCCGCCGTTTCGTCGAGAATTTTTCCAAGATAGCCAGGCCTCTGACTAATCTTCTTCACAAAGGCGTCAAGTTTGAGTGGACAGATAAATGTCAAGAAAGTTTTCAAGCACTCAAGGACAAGCTAACTTCTCCCCCGGTGCTCGCTCCCCCTGATACTCAGAAGGACTTCGTGATATATTGCGACGCGTCTCGTCAAGGATTAGGCTGTGTCCTATTGCAAGAGCGCAAGGTGATTGCTTATGGCTCTCGTCAGTTGCGTACTCACGAAGACAAATACCCAACGCATGATCTCGAATTTGCAGTAGTAATTTATGCCTTGAAGCTGTGGCGACATTACCTCATCAGTAATCGTTGCGAGGTCTACACCGATCACCAAAGTCTGAAGTACCTGTTGACTCAGCCAGACCTGAATCTTCGTCAACAACGATGGCTCGAGACAATAGCCGACTTCAACATGGGGATTTCGTATACCCCGGGCAAGGCTAATGAGATGGCCGATGCCTTGAGCCGCAAAGCTTACTGTTCTGAACTTGAGGTTCAGGTGCAGCAACCACTTCTGTATGAAGAGTTTCGCAAGTTGAACCTCGAGATTGTTCCTCAAGGTTACGTCAATAACCTGGTTCTCGAGTCAAAACTCGACGCCCTCATCAAGAGTAGACAATCTCTGGCCCCTGACATTGTGAAGATCAAGCAGGACATCGCAGAAGGAAAGCCCTCCACTTTTACCATTGATGCCAATGATGGTGATACTGTGTACTTCAAGGGCCGCTTAGTAGTTCCTGTGAGCCCGACCCTCATTAACTGTGGTCCGGATGTCATGATAGAAGCCCATAATTCTCCCTTGTCAATCCACCCTGGCAGTACCAAGATGTATAAAGACCTTCGTCAACGGTACTGGTGGCCTTACATGAAGCAAGATATCGCTCGCTTTGTTTCCAAATGTGACGTTTGCAGTCGCGTCAAAGCCGGACATCAGAAACCTGCTGGTTTGTTGCGACCACTCCCTCCTCCTGATTGGAAGTGGGACAAAGTCGAAATGGACTTCGTCACCGGTTTTCCTAAGTCACAGAAAGGTAACGATGCCATCTTTGTCGTCATCGACCGATTCTCCAAGATTGCACACTTCCTACCGGTCAAGGAGACGATCACTGCTAGTCAGTTAGCACACTTGTATATCTCCCGAATTGTATCACTCCACGGTATTCCGATGGAGACCAGTTCAAACCGTGGCAGCATTTTCACCTCACGATACTGGAATAGTTTCATGGAAGCATTCGGGACTCGTCTGAATCTCAGCACCGCTTATCACCCCAAGTCGCAAGGCCAAGTTGAACGAGTTAATCAAGTGCTGGAAGACATGCTTCGCGCTTGTGTCCTTTCTTTCAGCATGAAATGGGAGGATGCCCTCCCGTACGCGGAATTCTCGTACAACAATAGCTATCAGGCTAGCTTGAAGATGGCCCCCTTCGAAGTTCTATACGGACGTAAATGTCGAACCCCCCTGAATTGGTCAGGAACTGGGGAACGGCCCTACTTCGGACCGGATCTTGTCCAAGAAGCTGAAGAACAAGTTCGCATTGTGCAAGAAAATCTCAAGGCCGCACAGTCTCGACAGAAGAGCAACTATGACCGCAAACACCGTGAAATGGAGTATCAACCTGGTGAATACACGTACCTCCGTGTAACTCCCATGAGGGGCACTCATCGCTTCGGTATCAAGGGCAAGTTGGCTCCTCGCTACATTGGCCCGTTCCGTATCCTTTCGAGGAGTGGACCCTTGGCATACCGGTTGGAATTGCCGCCGAACCTCTCCCAAGTCCACGATGTTTTCCACGTGTCGCAACTTCGTCGCTGCTTCAAGTATCCTATCCGCGAACTGGAGCATGATATGATCGAGCTGCAACAAGACTTGACTTATCGAGAACATCCGAGCCGCATTCTCGATCAGTCTGAACGTCGAACCCGCAAAAAGACCGTCAAGTTCCTCAAGGTTCAGTGGTCGAATCATTCTGAAGATGAAGCCACTTGGGAACACGAAGATCGCCTTCGCGATGAATACCCCGATCTTTTCCTCGCTACCACTTAAATTCTCGGGACGAGAATTCTTGTAGTGGGGGAGATTTGTAACACCCTCAGTTTCTGTAACAGTAATCATCATCACTGTTGACCATCACTCTTTGTTAATCACTGTTATCCCCTGTCCTTAATCAAACTTTGCTTCTGATCTTTTCAAAACATGCTGGTTGGTAATCAAAACCCAAATCCCAATGCATCTTTCTCATCAAGAAACCAAACCCTAGTTGAAACTGCTTTGAATAAAAATTAAAACAAATGTGTTCAAATAAAGTTGTTCCATAAATCCTGGAACCATTTTTGTAAATTGCCTAAAATCATTACAATCATGTTGGACCAACTTTGGTAAATTTTGGAGTTATGAAAAATCTCAAACAATGATAACAGTAGCTTGTAAGGTCCTTTTTGATCATAAAATATTTAAAAGAAATAACCATTGAGTTTTAAAATGCACCAAACCTTTTGTGTAACCTACATGTGACATACACCTAATTTAGAAACTACTGGCACCTTTTATAAAAATGTTTTAGCATTTAAATTAATTGTTTCTAGCAGTAACAGTAAATGAATAAGGCAAATAAAAACAAAATGGTAATTCCTCGCCTGGGGCGAGGCCCACCACCCGGGCCACCTCCTTCTCCACCTGCCCACGTCCGCTCCGTCACCTGCTCCGGTGCCGTGGCGGCACCGCCATGGCCCGCGCGCCTACAGGCCTCCCTCACCCTCACTGTGGCCGGGGCAGGGATAAGGCAGCCCCCGGGCACCCCTGGGACACGCCCCCACCCCATTCCCCTCCTCCTCCTCTCGCCATCGTCGGGGAAAAATTCCCGAGCGCCGCCGTCGCCATGTCCGTGAGTCCACGCGGCCAGTGAGCCCCTCCCGCCTCCTCGCCGTGTCCAGGTGAAGCGTCGTTGTCGTCTTCGTCGACTACACCCGCCAATCGAGCCCGGGGAGCCCCACAGCCGTCGCCGCGTCTTCTTCCCCCAACTTCGGCCGCCGTGCGTCGCAGAGGAAATTCACCGCCGTCGAGACGCCGTCGAGCCCACTGCCACCACTGCTACACTCGCGGTGAGCTCAGCTACCTCCCCCTACTCCTCGCGTAGTCCCTCGTGCACCGAATCGGCCGACGCCATTAAAGCCGAGGCGCCTCGCCGCCAGCGAGCCCTCCACCGTAGCCTCGAGCACGCAAATGGCATTTCTTCCGCGTCGTATTCCTCGCAGCGTTCCCAGGTGCTCAACCGTGTACCACATGCTCTAGGCCTCCCTCGAAATCAACGACTCCGACGAGGTCCGTAGCGTAGCCACCGCCTACCTTGTCGCCGGCGACGAATCCAGCGACCCCTCGGCCACCGCAACACCCCCAATCTCCTCCCTGTTGTCGTCCGCGTCGGTTGGAGCTAGCCGCAGCCCCAACCGTGGCCTGTCCTGAGCGCTAGCTCCACCTCGCCGCCGTCAAGCTCCGGTGAGCCCACCGGTGAGGCTGACCGGTGCCCCCCCCCCCGTGTCAGCCAGCTTAATTAGGGGTTAATCAAACCCCTGGGCCACTGACAACGGGCCCCACTCGTTAACCCCCCCGGCTAATCTCTTCTTAACTTAATAGAAAAGTTAACCCCCCCCCCTTAGGCACTGACTTGTGGGTCCCCTAGCCGTTTAGTTTAATTAAACAGGTTTAATCAGCTCTGGAGCCAATGACACCTGGGCCCCCCTTGTCAGATTTTAATTATTTAAGAGATTTAAATAAATTCCAGTGACTTACATGTGGGTCCAGAGGCTATTTCTGATTTAATAAAGTGTTTTATAAATAAACAGAGGCAGACATGTGGGTCCCACATGTCAGGCACTGTTTTGGATAATGTTTTGGATATTGTTCTGGATAATGTTTAATAAATAATAAAAGAAATTCAGAAAATCATTTAAATTGATTTAAACTTTGAAATTCAATAACTTTTAAACCGTAACTCGGATTCAAAAACTTTATACATGAAAATTGCGTATGCCTATCACACCCCTCTTACACAATGAACATCGAACCTTTCCCCCTCCGGACCGGCAGTCCGATAAATTGTCCGGTACAGTTAGGGTGCCCGGAAGAATTTATTCCGAACACGAATGTTTCTCGGAATAGATCAACTAGCACGGGTACACCCCCCTTATGTTTGTCCGGTACCCACGACACCTCCGGCTTGATCCTTCCCCCTCCGGACACCCTGTCCGGTAATCATCCGGAACCGGTAGTTCATCCTCAGATGAATTTCCGTTCCGAGTAACATGCATTGCACTGCGTTAGAACACCGTTAACATTTCATCTGTCATGTCGTGCATCTGTTTGTATATGCTTGTTGTGTATTTACTGTTTCTTCCCCCTTAATCTCCGGTAGACCCCGCTGCTGCCGTCGACTACCCCGCTGCTGAGTACGACTACTTCGTCGACGACCCTACTACTACCGTCGAGCTTCCAGGCAAGCAGAGCCATTCTCTTCCCCAGATATCGCCTATCTGTCCATACATTTCTTGCACTAGGACTTGTTACTGCTGCTGCTACGTTGCTTACCTATTCAATTGCATAACCTGTCATTGTCGCCCCTTGATGTGCCTTCCTTTATCCTATGCCGCCTGTTATTATTATTATGCATTATTCAGCAGTGAGCCCTGCGCATTGTTAGTTAGGATTAGTTAGAGGGCCGTGATCACTCAGGGGAGTGAACGCGGATACAAATATTATAACTGCACAGGTACGGTACAATGCAGACACCGTCTAAGGCCCCTATCTGGGTTATGCCTAGTCACCTCAAGTGTGAGCTATCAAGGAGTAATCCTTGTACTCCACTCGAGGCTGACTTTGTCTTGCCGCCATAGGGTCCTGTAAACGATTGTCCTTCAGGTGAGAAGTCGGGCGACCCAACGGTGCCCGCGAGAGGTATTGCGACGGGACGACAGGGAGGGCACGACCAGTGTACCGGTGTGCTTGGCCCCTGATCGTTGGCCGCGAGAGTTACCAACCCACGAAAGTCGAGCTCCTCCAGGAGCACACGCGAGACAAGGTAAGGAGACGGTTCACCTTGTTGGTAACCGCAGTGACTTGGTGGGACGACGGGGCAGGCACCGATGTACTGGTGGTCCTGGCTGCTGTCATTGTCCGCGGGTCAGTTAAGTCGAGGCAACGATAACGGTTGCCACGCAGGTTAATTAAATGCTGAATGGTTCAGTGAATGTCTTGAGTTGGCTATATGCCATGTACGCACTACCTACCCTTGGGAATTACAAGTTATGGGCTCCTCCGCTTCGTAGTGTCATCCGAGGACTCTTCAGACGTCAGCAGTACCGCGGCCTGCGCCGGGAAGTGGTGTTGTCTTAATTGCTCGCGCGGTGGTGTCTTATTTGGATTTGCTTCAACTTCACCGTCCAGCCACGCACCGTGCAGGAGTACGTTCGGGTTGGGGTCCAAGGCCCGGCGTACTTAGGATTTAGACCGGCGGATGCCCTCTCTGTTGAGTTTGAAAGATGGGCTATGAAGTGTCGGATAGCCTCGGTGGAGCGTTCCCTAACAAGGTTCACGCCACCCTGGAGATCCGTGCGTGTAGTGTAACACAAGTGCACCCCTGCATGGAAGATTAATCTATTCAAATAGCCGTGTCCACGGTAACAGGACGCTTTATGCTGAAGCTGGATCTTACCACTAGAAACTATTATTATTAAAATGTATGGTTCCGGGTTTTCTTCCTCGCGGGGATGTCGAGGAGGTGAACTCGGAGGCATTGCTAATTATTACAACTTATTATTATACAATGCTGCAGCAACTTCTGCTGCATTGTTACTTTATGCTTTATATAAACTGTTGGCTGATTTTTACCTCATGCTGCAAGACCTCGTCGGAAGATGCTAGTCTTCGATAGGCCTAGCTTCTTACCCTTGCTCTGGATTTCTGTCTTTCAGTCCACTATATACAGCCTCTTCTTTCCGTTGATACAATGCATAATGCTTAGTAGCGGACGTAAGACTCGCGGGTATACTAGATACTCACCTGCTTTATTTCCTTTACTGTTTTTCCTGATCGGCCGCTGCAGCCGACGTTGCAGCCCAGGAGCAGGAGTACCCCGGAGGCGCCTACTACGACGTCGAGTTCCCCGTTGACCAGGAGTAGCTCGGTGGATCCTAGGCAGGAGGCCTCGCCTTTGCGATCTGTATCTCTGATGTGATTTGTGCTAGCCGTCTTAAGGCAAAACTTGACTAACTATGTCTGTACTCAGATATTATGGCTTGTATGACTTATGTATTCGGATCCGCGTGACCCCCTCTATTGTACATATTTGTTTATCCTTTTGTGTTTAGTGTTGTGCTGTGATATTATCACCGTGGCACCCTTATCTCAGCCGTGTACCCTGCGTGTATGATTACTGTACACGGATTGATTTTGGGGGCGTCACAGCTACTGTAGCAAATGATCCTCATCATCTGGAATGTTAACAACTTCCAAAACCGGTTGCTCCACCAATTCAGAAAGGTCAGGATAGTCCAGCACCATGGATTGTTGCTCTTGATCAGGGGCGTCCTGTTGGTCCTGGTGCTCCGGCTGTTGGTCTGCAGCATCACCCCAGACTGCATTTCCCCAACCCGGAGGATCATTGGGGGCTGGAACATTGTCAGGTGCTGGTGCAGGGACGTCGTTCCAGCCAATAGTCAGATATTGGGGAAGCACCCATGGGATGTTATCTGGAACAAGATCCCCAGGTAGAGGATGTGGGTTGCCATTGAGCGGCATGGGATCCTCATCCTGCGGCATTTGATTTGCCCAGTCTGCTCCCAAAATGTAGCAGGCAGCCGTCCAGTTAACCCTGTTTCCTCCCCATTCAGCATAATCACCGAAGAACACATCCCTTGGAACCAGCTCAGTGGAAGGGAAGGACTCATGTACAATCGAGCGCACCAAATATTGATCTTTAGAGTTCCAAGAATGAAATTTACCAAAATTATGAATGGCCTCTGAAAGATTCTTGGTGTTGCGGTAGTCAAGAGGTACGCCAACCAGCATGAGCCAGCCCGTACTGAAATCATCCGCACCACGGAAGCCTTCACATTGGTCGTGGTTCTAGAAACACACGAATCTATCACCGCCAAGATCGAAAGGAGGTTGTTGTGTGAGAGTGTACCTAACAGCTGCATCCCGAACTTGGAAAAGCCCCACTCCCAGAAACCATGGCTGCACCGAGCGCACCATGATGCTGCGGGCCTGAAGGAAATCCGCAACCTCCTCACGGGCTGGCCCCAAAGCTTCAGGAGGTGGTGGTGGCATGATCTCTGCCACCATGAAGTCCTCGTGGCGCCGCTTAGGCCTCGCCCCCACGGTGACAAAGGTGCGCGGCAGGCGACTGGGTCCACCATCCACGATTAGATGACCAGCGGGGAGATAGCGATGGGGTCGAGCTCATAAACCGCCATGGATACCCAGCTTGGGATGCAGCGAGAGCAAGGAGGAGTGGCGAGATCGATTGGAGGCAGCGAAGCGCAAGCGGCAGGTGGGGTTTTCTCCTTGGAGACGCTTGGGCAGGGGAGGGAGGTGGCACGAGTCCCAATATTAGAGTAAGAGTCTGGTGTGTACTCAATGGGATGTTGCGTGTGAATCGGCCTCCAGACGCATACCTCTCTACGTGCAATCGCATCGCAGTCCCGTCTACGGTGGCCCATACGGTTGCATGCCATGCAGAGCCGTTTTAACGGGCAAGACGATGACAAGTGGTCCTGAATTTTGCAGATAGAGTAGGTCATGATCCGGGCCACCATGTCATCCACCATAGCTTCAACCGCATCCGTAGAAGGCACGCCCTGCATGGTGGAGGAGGAAGCCTGCACCGAATCTTTTTGTTTCTCCTTTAGGGAAACTCAAGATATGGATACATGCTGTTTTCCCACGATAGGCGAGGCACAATGGTTTAAAGATGGCAGGATTATCCGTTGCACCTTATCAGGTAAAGAATCCTTATCACATGCGCAAGATCCGGGTTCGGCCATGGAATGCGGAACTGTTCCAAATTGAATCACCGGCGTTGCCACCGTCCGGTGAATAACCAGTGGCGGTGACGGCGGAGGACATTCGTCCGGGGGCAGATCATAACCATCTTGAACCAACTCTTTACGAGCTTCTGGATGAACACGCAAATTATAGCTCTTGCAGGCCTCATAGTCAATTATAGTAGCAAAGCGTAGGGTTTTGGACTTAGATTGGCCAACTTTCATCGCCGACTTTTTTGGATCCGCACGTAGTGCGTTCATCCCCGCCTGAGCACGTTTCTTGGATGGACTAACCAGTGTACATTCGTCCTTGCATTGTTTCTGCCAGATCTTGAACTCATAGATCCAATGAGGCCCTCCATAATTCCAAAGATAAAAATAACAAATAAACTTTGGAGAGACAAACTTCTGCTCTTGGTAAGCAGAAAACCAAAATGTTTGTTAGCAACCGTGAAAGTGAAAACACGATCACGTAGAAAATAAACCTTGAGTGCATCGCATCGACCACCCGTGATGGACTCAAGAGAAACCGCCGCGGAATCTTCATCCAGCTTGAAAGATGTGCGGCCAAAGGCCACCACCATGGTGAAATGGCCCGAATGCACGGTGGGATGCACCGTAGAGAAAAAACTGCGTTGAACCTCCTCAGAGAACTCCTTTCCAGGAGCCAGATCCAAACCCATCTGGAGGGCTGCATAGACCACCATGATATGGCTACCAATGGAAAGAGGAGGAGACGCCGGAGACGATGATCGGAGCCAAAAGTTGATGAAGAGGCCCGATCAACGAAGATCTTCGATGGGGTGACTAGGGTTTAGAGGCGGCGACGTGGGGGTGGGAGAGCGCCATCAATCTGTATCAGCATGTATTGTAGGGCTTTTACTTCTTTGGAAAAAAAACCTCGAGGACAGAAAAATGCTTCTGTCCGGAAAAAAGCGCTCTTACTGTTCGTGACTCGAATGTCTCCAATTGATGATCCCATGAAGCGTGAGGAGGGTTGAGAGTTTAAAAATATTGAATAGTTGTTGAGAACTCTGTCTACTAAATAGCTCACATAGACCCTTTCGAAGCTTATCATCCCTCGTCCCTAGACTGTTTGTCAAGTACAATACTATCTGATTATCTCCCTTTTGACTTTGAGCAACTCATGCAATGATTGAGCGCAAGCAAGATAAGTGGAACTTAGGATTGCGAAGAGAATAATGATGGGGATAGGAAGTCAAAAAGTGAGAAAGGGTCAAACCAATGAGGAGAACCATTAGGTGAGAGAAAGCCTGATGATCGATATGTTGTGACGAGTAGGAATTTCCATGCAACAGATGCACATAGAGCTATAACTGTAAGAAATCTCTCTAATGGAACTAGTGGAGGCGCATCTAACTTGCTTGCTCATGAAGACCTAGAGCGCTTTTGAGGAGACTCATCATTTGAATATAAAAGCCATTTCCTATAGTATAAGGTCCTCATTTACTTATGCAATAATGATATGAAAACTCTCTACAAACTGAAGTACAAGTGCTACTTTGAAGCACAAGTGTGGATTTCAAGGATAGTAGTGTTTCCCCCTCTCTCTTTTTATTTATTTTTGTGGCCTATTTTTTATTTTCTCTCATTTGTTCTCTTTGGGATCTTTTCATTTCTTTCCCAATTAAGTTCACTTTGGAATCTTTTCCTGACTGGTAAGGGAAAAACTCTATATGAACATCATCAACACATAAACGGAAACTATATCATGATGTATGCAATGTATGCCTCTGCCACTGTAGTAGGATGTGGAATGATACTAGCACGTTATGTAGCAAGAATATGAACAAGGGTAAAGCTCAACTATATTTGTTGATGAAGAAAAATATCAATTCATGTAACGAAAGATTGATTTGCATGGAAATGTATCTCAGAATGTCTATGAAAATGCCATAATAGATAGACATGGTGGTTGTTTTGAGGAACATATAATGAGGCTTATGTATGAGAGAGCGTATCATCCAAAGGATTTGGATGCACCGACGAAGTTTGCACATACTCTCAAGATGAAAAAGGCCAATGCATGATAGCGAAGAGGCTAGCAATATATAATGATAAGTGGAAGTACCAAAAATTGAATACTTGCATTAGTCAAAAAGAACTCATCCACTTATCATGGGTACATCGCAATCTAATCAAGAGTAAACGAACAGTCAAGCACGCTAAGTGGAGTGTGTCATCGTAATGTGACGGCAGATGCCATAGGGATGGCTAAAGTGAGGGGGAAAACCGAGGTAAGTGTCGATGGTGCCGGAAACGAGAGTGGGGATAAGCATAGTGATACACCGCGATGTACCCAGGTTCAGGGCTCTTGTTAGAGATAAAACCCCTACTCCTGCCTAATGCTATGAGCAATAACTCGAGCTACAATTGTGTTCCTTGAGCTATATCAGAGGAAGGAGGAGAAGGCATGTTGCTCTGATCTCTCCTGCATCTCTACCTGGTGGGTGTCATGAAGTTAATGCCGATCGTCCCTCTCGCAGGAGGAGTTCCCGGGGTTCTAATAGGCCGAACCCGGGCTACAATGGTAACTACACAATAGGGGGGACCCGGCTGTAAGACTCTAGGATTTAGCTGTGGCCCGCTGACTGCGGTCTGTCCGAATGCTAGGCTTAGAAGGCTGCCAATCTACTTTATCATGGGAATCTCGTAGCCCATAGGTCTTGAGAGTCCTAGCGAGTAGGCAGACAACTACCTCAGTTCCTGGTCTTGTCCACCATCCTGTTAGGCCGAGCATTGATGGGCAACCATCATGCGCCTGATAGATCGGCGATGCGACCATGCTTACTCACAAGCGGATCTCTCGGGGTCGCTACTGATGACCTCTGGTCGGGTGCGCCCATCCGGCCCTTGGTCAACTATTGTTTCAGGTGCAACCTCAGTGTGTCGTCTACACCAGGCATTTCGCAGCTGGGCTGCTCAGCTCGGCCCTTGTGTATCCGGTGTCCTCCTCAAGGTTGAAGTTTGTCTTGAAAGGATGTTTCACCTAGGTGACCCTACCTAGGGGTCATTCCCCCGACAGTAGCCCCTGAAGCTGTGGAGGTCCCATGGTCGGCTCACTGCGGGGCCTCCGCAGGTTCTGATGCAGGTTCTCTAAGTCGTTGACCTCAATCTATACCAATTACACTGCCCCGTTTTGTTTAAGAGCACTGCCGAGTGCGCCTCGCCGAGCTGACTCTGACCTCAGCTGAATGTGTCGCGCCAAACTGTCCATAAGCATCGCCGATCTGCCTCGCGCAGAACCGAGTGTGAATCCCTCCGGTTGCACCTCAACGGTTACGTTGACCAGAGTCTTGAATGCCCCCACGTCGCTACGGTTTCACCGCGTCCATCCGTTAACGGGTATTGGCCCACCAACCCACGCACGACGGGACGTTACCGAAGTCCTCGGACCAGGCGCGCACGCCTCGGCTTCTTCGCGGGATTCTCTATGCTTTGTACTCCTGTGACGACTCGATACACTCAGCCCTCGGAGGCCACATGAGGCCACAGAGTGCGTAGCCTGATCCCACTCATGACCTTTTGCCCATAAATAGGGGAGGGGAAGGGATCAGGAAAGCCTCCACGCGCCATTTGCCTCTTTCATCTCGTCTTCTTCCTTTGCTCTCCCTGCCGCCGTTGCCATTGCAGCGTACGTTTGAAGCACTGTTGCTGCTCCACTCTATGCTCCGGCCACCACTCTCCACCAACTCCGGCCCCGTTCCTCCTATGCTGCCATGCTGGATCAAGACATGGCCTCCGCCCTCGGCGGATGGGAGGGCTCGTAGGTGAGGGACTACGACATACTCCGCCTCTGCCGCGTGATACGTTCCAAACGTATCTATAATTCTTGCTTGTTCCATGCCCTTTTATGTGATAATGCTACATGTTTTGCTACACTTTTATATCATTTTACACATATTTGGACTAATCTACTAATTCAGTGCACCCAGTGCTAGTTTCTATCTACTGATGTCTATAAGTTGCAGGTATTTTTGCCCAATTTACAGAGCTCCAAAAATTCCAAAACAAATGTATAAAAAATCAGCGTTCCAGAAGACTCCAGACGTCCGAAGGAAAGACCGAGGGTGTCCACTTGTCTCCCAAGCAGCCTGCCCACGCGGCATAGGGGGAGGCCGCGCCATGAGGCCGCCTGGGCAACTGGGACCACCCCTGGTCCCCCCCCCTTGGCCATATTTTTAACCCCACGGAGGAAACCCTTATTCCAGAACTCCTTTTTCCAGAAGCGATTCCGAACTCCGCCGCCATCGCCAACACCTTTGGGGGACCAGAATTCATGTGTCGGCACCCTGCCGGGACGGGGAAGTGCCCCCGGATTCATCTCCATCGACGTTGCTTTCTCCCTCCATGATGCGGGATTAGTTCCTCCTCGGGGCTGAGGCCTTCTACTGTAGCTATGTGGTAAATTCTCTCTCCCATGATGTGATCTTCATTGTGATCATAGGTTATGTTAATCTAGGGTGATTTCATGATGTTTCCCCTTCTTCTATGTATTGGATCGATGTACTCCTTTGGTGATATTTCCAGAGTCCAAAGTGACGCGTGGGACTCCACTATTATGGTGATATTGATCACGAGATTTGTTCTTTTTGTTGGATTAAATCATGGCTTGAGAGTCTCTTTGATAGAGGCGAAGGTGTCCCGATGTTTCGATGAGATGATGGAGATCGATTTTGGTGGAGTAGACTTTCACGACCCGACTACGAACGTGCGAAGACGTTGCGCCTTAGCAATCGCTAAACCAACTCCGAGAGGTTATTGATCCCGCGGATGCACGATCAACCTGACCACGAAGGTCAATTCCTGCAAGCAATCGAAGAACAAGCAAGAACTAAGAATTGCAATCTGGATATTGTGAATATAAGATGAAAGATTAACAGAAGTTGGGGTTCCAATGCGGTCTTGGCCTGGTCGGACGACACAAACGAAGAACTCGAAGTTGCGGCTATGGCTAACTTAAATCTAATTAAAACCCAAGTCTAAACGACGCCCTAAGGGCTGTATATATGGGGGAACAGAGGGGATTTTCGTGACCCCTTGGAGGTGGGGTCCGAAAACAACCCTAACTCGGTTTCCCCACACATACGGACTCTAAAAACAGCCTATAATGTGGTATTTCGAAATTACATGGGCCCAGCCCAATATTAAGGTGACGCAGCACCTATAATTGCTCTTGGACGAAAATAATGAAGTGGCATCTCGTGTATTTCGTCCAAGCCTTCATGCATGCCTTATGGTGGCTTCAAAGTGCGAAAATCCCCACTGGAAGCTCCATTGTTCTTCCCCGCGCGCGCACCTTCTTCTCCATGCTTGATCCCGCTCCAATGACCGTCCTTCTTGTCCATGCTAGGTCCTTCATTCATAAGCAAAACAAAAGTATCTAATTTAGGCAGCATCATTTGTTCATGAACATTAGAAGGATTCGCAAGAAACGAAAGTACCTGATAATTTAGTTGACGTGCACGTGCTCTAGTAACTGGTCCAGTATGTGTAGTTGGTGAAGATGTGGGTGTAACATTAGTAGATATGTCCTCATCATCCTCCCCTTCTTGAATTGAAGTCGTCCTCGACGGAAGCTCATTATCTTCTCCCAAATAAGGTTTCAAATCTGCAATGTTAAATGTGGGACTAACCCCAAAATCTGCAGGTAGCTCAAGTTTATATGCATTATCATTAATTTTCTGTAAAACCTTAAAGGGACCATCAGCTCGTGGCATTAACTTAGACTTGCGCAAATCAGGAAACCTATCTTTACGTAGATGTAACCAAACAAGATCTCCTGGTTCAAACACAACATGCTTTCTACCCTTATCACCAGCAATCTTGTATCTAGCATTCATTTTCTCAATGTTTTCTTTAGTTAACTCATGCATTTTTAATATCAATTCAGCACGTTGCTTAGCATCAAAATTAACCTTCTCCGAAGATGGAAGAGGAAGCAAATCAATAGGTGCACGAGGTAGAAAACCATAAACAATCTCAAAAGGGCACATTTTAGTGGTAGAATGAAATGAACGATTATAAGCAAATTCAATATGAGGTAAACATTCTTCCCACTTTTTTAAGTTACTCTTTAAAACAGCCCTAAGCATAGTAGACAAAGTCCTATTGACTACTTCAGTTTGTCCATCAGTTTGGGGATGACATGCAGTACTAAAAAGTAGTTTAGTCCCCAACTTAGCCCATAAGCATCTCCAAAAATGGCTAAGAAACTTAGTATCACGATCTGAGACAATAGTATTGGGCACACCATGTAAGCGAATAATCTCTCGAAAGAATAAATCAGCAACATTAGCAGCATCATCGCTTTTATGACATGGTATAAAATGTGCCATCTTAGAAAATCTATCCACGACAACAAATATGCTATCCCTCCCGTTCTTTGTTCGAGGCAAGCCTAAAACAAAGTGCATGGATATGTCCTCCCACGGAACACTAGGTACAGGTAAAGGCATGTATAAACCATGAGGATTGAGTCGTGACTTAGCTTTTTGACATGTAGTGCAGCGAGCAACAAAACGCTCAACACCCCGTCTCATCTTTGGCCAAAAGAAATGTGTAGCAAGTACGTCCTCCGTCTTCTTCACGCCTAAGTGTCCCATTAATCCTCCTCCATGCGCCTCCTGTAGCAACAAAAGACGAATAGAGCTAGCTGGAATGCATAGCTTGTTAGAACGGAACACAAACCCATCATTAAGCACAAACTTGTTCCATGTTCTACCCTCTCTACAATTCTGCAAAACATCTTTAAATGCCGCATCATGTACATATTGATCTTTGATTGTCTCCAAACCGAATATCTTGAAGTCAAGTTGTGAAAGCATAGTATAACGACGAGACAAAGCATCAGCAATAATATTATCTTTCCCCTTCTTGTGTTTAATGACATAAGGGAAAGTCTCAATAAATTCAACCCACTTAGCATGTCTACGATTAAGTTTTGCTTGACTTCTTATGTGTTTCAAAGATTCATGATCAGAATGTATAACAAATTCTTTGGGCCATAAATAATGTTGCCAAGTTTCTAATGTCCGAACAAGAGCATATAATTCCTTATCATAAGTAGAATAGTTCAGACTAGGCCCACTCAATTTTTCAGAAAAGTAAGCAACAGGTTTAGCATCTTGCAATAACACACCTCCCAAACCAATACCACTAGCATCGCATTCAAGCTCAAAAGTCTTACTAAAATCAGGAAGTTGGAGCAAAGGAGCATGTGTTAACTTATCTTTCAAGACCGTGAAGGCTTCTTCCTGTGCGGTACCCCAAGTAAAAGGCACATCCTTGCGTGTAAGCCCATTGAGAGGTGCAGCAATGGTGCTGAAATCTCTCACAAAATGCCTATAGAATCCAGCGAGGCCAAGAAAACTCCTCACTTGTGTGACCGTTTTGGGCTGCGGCCAACTCTCAATCGCCTCGATCTTGGCTTTATCAACTTCTATTCCCTGCGGAATAACAACATAGCCAAGAAACGATACTCGGTCGGTGCAAAAGGTGCACTTCCCAAGGTTACCAAACAAACGTGCATTACGTAGAGCAATAAAAACAGCACGTAAAGGATCCAAATGTTCCTCCAAAGATTTGCTATAAATCAGTATATCATCAAAATAGACTACCACAAATCGTCCAATGAAAGCACGTAAAACCTCGTTCATTAATCTCATGAAAGTGCTAGGTGCATTAGTTAACCCAAAAGGCATGACTAACCACTCATATAATCCAAACTTAGTTTTAAATGCCGTTTTCCTAGGCTAGACCGTACTAGAGACGCGAGCCTAAAACACCAACGAAAGCACGGCGCGGCACGTAACAACTGTGAAGCACACTCTGAATTTTTTTTTTGTTTGCTTTTTTTTTTTTGGCGATGCGGGACTGCGGGGGCTGAAAAAGGGAGAAAAAATCACTATGGTGGCGAACGTCTCAAAACGAGTTTCTGGACCTAAGGAACGTATGGGCACGAAAATTTTGGCCTAAAAACTGCTCTAGAAAGCGTGCCAGACTTATTTTTTTGTTTTTTTGTTGTTTTTTTTTTGGAAATCACCCTCTTCTACGTATGACAAAAGATTGGTGAAATCCGACTCTAATAAACTCAAAACTATTCTGGCTATGGAGATATCACAAACCGAACGGGTGATGGAACTCAACTCGGATCGGTAGGTTGTGGTGGTGTGTATGGACTCTGCTTGGCGGAACTTGGTGGTGTATCTGGACTCGGATTGGCGGAACGTGGTGGTGTACTACTGTGCGGCGGCGGCGTGACAAACTGTGATCAGAACTCGAAACTCTAAGGTAACTAGACGCTAAGATCAGCAACTCGACACAACGATGCAACCGCAAATTCAACAATGCAAACTACTGTAAAGAAAACTGGACAAAGGCTCGGACTGTTTTGGGACGTGATGATCTAACCCTAATTTTTTTTGTTGGATTTGTCGTGGACTGTAGGTATGAAGAACATAACCAATCTAGACTACGAAAACTGGTAAATCTCACCGAGCAACCTGGAAATCTGATACCACTTGATAGAGGCGAAGGTGTCCCGATGTTTCGATGAGATGATGGAGATCGATTTTGGTGGAGTAGACTTTCACGACCCGACTACGAACGTGCAAAGACGTTGCGCCTTAGCAATCGCTAAACCAACTCCGAGAGGTTATTGATCCCGCGGATGCACGATCAACCTGACCACGAAGGTCAATTCCTGCAAGCAATCGAAGAACAAGCAAGAACTAAGAATTGCAATCTGGATATTGCGAATATAAGATGAAAGATTAACAGAAGTTGGGGTTCCAATGCGGTCTTGGCCTGGTCGGACGACACAAACGAAGAACTCGAAGTTGCGGCTATGGCTAACTTAAATCTAATTAAAATCCAAGTCTAAACGACAACCTAAGGGCTGTATATATGGGGGAACAGAGGGGATTTTCGTGACCCCTTGGAGGTGGGGTCCGAAAACAACCCTAACTCGGTTTCCCCACACATACGGACTCTAAAAACAGCCTATAATGTGGTATTTCGAAATTACATGGGCCCAGCCCAATATTAAGGTGACGCAGCACCTATAATTGCTCTTGGACGAAAATAATGAAGTGGCATCTCGTGTATTTCGTCCAAGCCTTCATGCATGCCTTATGGTGGCTTCAAAGTGCGAAAATCCCCACTGGAAGCTCCATTGTTCTTCCCCGCGCGCGCACCTTCTTCTCCATGCTTGATCCCGCTCCAATGACCGTCCTTCTTGTCCATGCTAGGTCCTTCATTCATAAGCAAAACAAAAGTATCTAATTTAGGCAGCATCATTTGTTCATGAACATTAGAAGGATTCGCAAGAAACGAAAGTACCTGATAATTTAGTTGACGTGCACGTGCTCTAGTAACTGGTCCAGTATGTGTAGTTGGTGAAGATGTGGGTGTAACATTAGTAGAGATGTCCTCATCACTCTTGATGCTTGTCTCGAGTATAGTTTGCATAGTGCTTCGGCCACAGGATGGGTGCTTTGTATATTAAGAAAGAGAATACTCTTCAGATATGTTGTGGTGATTGTGGTACTCTCTTTGGATGGCCGCGGTGATATTGGGAAATCCTTAGATGAGAACTACGAACTCTGAGGTGTGCTTTCGTAGCCCTACACAATTCTCATCCTCTTTTGATCCACAGAAAGAATGATATCCGAGTTATGTCTACCTTGCATGTTTTAGTGGAAATATCATGTGATTAGACTATGTTAATGTTGTTGGGAGTTGCCACTAGTGAAAGTATGAAGACTAGGCCTTGTTTCCACCATTGCAATACCGTTTTTACTCACATTTACTACTTGTTTGCTTGCTGTAATTTTGATTACAGATTTATATTACTTCGTTTTGCCGCACCTATCACCCATATTTTACCATCTCTTCGCCGAACTAGTGCACCTATACAACTCCTAGTTGTATTAGGTGTGTTGGGGAGACAAGAGAATTCTTGTATCTTAGTTGCAGGGTTGCTGGAGAGAGAACATCTTCAACCTCTACTTCCCTGAGTTCGATAAATCTTAGGACATCTACTTGAGGGAAATTGATGTTATCCTACAAACCTCAGTGCTTGGAGGCCAACCATAGTCTACAAGAATAGAAGCATGCGTAGACATAGCTATTTGTGGCGCCGTTGCCGGGGAGGTAAGGTTTGAAGTTATATATTTAGATTTTGCAATTATATCTTTCTATTTCTTGTTTTCATTTTCACTAGTTAGGCTTATGGAAAAAATTGCGAGAGCTTTGTGAGCTCTGCCTTGAATTGGGACATGAAGTGTTTGAAAAGAAAATAAAAAAACCTATGGAACTTTATTTGCATAATTTTCATGATTGCAATGTTACTAGTATGTCTTCTTTGAATACCTTTGATGCTAATGATTTGCAAAGATTTAAGCTTGGGGTTGCTATGTTTGATAAAGATGAAATTTTTAGCCCCCCAAGTTTTGATGAGGAAATTTATTTTGATGATACTTTGCCTCCTATATATGATGATTATTGTGATGCACTTATGCTATAAAGAATAAAATTTCCAATTTGATCATGAAAAGAATGATACAAGTGATAGCTACTTTGTTGAGTTTGCTCCCACTATTACTATGAGAGGGATTTTTCCTATGTGGGGAGTAATCAATTTTCTATGCTTGTGGATCATGATAAGGATTTTTTATGTGATACTTATCTTGTAGAGTTTATTCATGATTCCACTGAAAATTATTATGAGAAGGGAACATATGGTTATAGATATTTCAATAAGATCAAATTCCCTCTCTTTATGTTGAAGGTTTTGAAGTGGCACTTGTTTTGCTTTCCTATGCTTATTGCTTTGTGCTTCAATGAATTATTTCATTGCAATATTCCTATGCATAGGAAGCATGTTAGACTTAAATGTGTTTGGTATTTAACTCTTCATGCTCTCTTTTGTGTTGCAACTCTTATTCCTACAAGAGCATCATTAAAATCTTAAGCCTATCTTGCGTCTTCATTGTTTTGCAAAGCTAAATCTTGCTTTTTCTTTGCATTTTTTTTTGGCAATCTTGAGAAACAGTAGATCATCAAGAATATCTTTATTTACATTGGAGGAAAAATATTTTATCATGCGTACTAACCACTCTAATCAACTTATGATGAGTTTCGTATGAAGGGAGTTTTTAAGTATGCGAAGGGAGATGATGAAAGAAGATTTGGGAGTGTCAAGCGCTCAAGCTTGGGGATGCCCCCATGCAGCCGAAAGAAATATCCAAGGATACTCAAGCATCTAAGCTTGGAGATGCCCCCGTGCATCCCCTTCTCCATCAAGCATCATCAGTTCGTCCTTCTCCATGCTATATTTTTATCAGTTCATATGTTATGTGCTAGACTTGGAGCGTCTTGCTCTTTACTTTTTAGGCTGTTTTAGTTTTACTTTCTGTTCATCACAAGTTGGATCCTAGCCTTCATTGTTTGGGAGAGAAACACGATCCACTCCACTGTAGAACACAACATAGCCTTGCATGGTTATCTTTCTTTTTGTGTGTGTTCTTTATCTTTTCATAGCTGCTGTCATGCTTAGCTCTGAGTTTTCACGCTTATCTTTTTATGAGCTTTTGTTTAGGTTGTTCTAGGAATTCTATTGAGTTTTCATGCTTATCTTGTTTAGAGAGTTGGCTTGTTGCACTGAGTTGTGTGTCTTGCATGAGTAGGTAATTAAGGTTGCTATTACAAGTGTAGTAGTAACATGCAATAGTTTTGAGATATTGATTTGAGTAATGTTTGGACATTAGGGTGCCAAGAGCTTGAGCCTATTAGTAATTTAGAAAGATACTACTCTTGAGATATGTTGTGGCGATTGTGGTACTCTCTTTGGATGGCCGCGGTGGCATTGGGAAATCCTTAGGTGAGAACTACAAATTCTGAGGTGTGCTTTCATAGCCCTACGCAATTCTCATCCTCTTTTGATCCACAGAAAGAATGATCTCCGAGTTATGTCTTCCTTGCATGTTTTAGTGGAAATATCATGTGATTAGATTATTTTAATGTTGTTGGGAGTTTCCACTAGTGAAAGTATGAGGCCTATGCCTTGTTTCCACCATTGCAATACCGTTTGTGGTCACGTTTACTACTTGTTTGCTTGTTGTAGATTTATTACAAATTTATATTACTTCATTTTGCGCACCTATCACCCATATTTTACCATCTCTTCGCCGAACTAGTGCACCTATACATCTGCTAGTTGTATTAGGTGTGTTGGGGACACAAGAGACTTCTTGTATCTTAATTCAAGGGTTGCTTGAGAGAGACCATCTTCAACCTCTACTTACCCGAGTTCGATAAACCTTAGGTCATCCACCGCTTGTGAGAGAGAAACCGGGGATGTTATTGCAAACTGCCAGCTACCTGGGCAATATAAAGAGTACCACTCTCCCACCCCTTTCTACGGTTTCCCTAGCCAAAAATTGCAGCCACCCCCTCAAAATTTGCCCCAAAAACTCCCCTAGCCCTCAAAATCTGAGATTTTTCCTCCCCTGCGATCTGGACGGTCAGATCTCGCGATCCGACGGCCTAGGGAGCTCCCCACCTACCCACCTCTCTCCTCTCGCACGCCGCCCGCGGGCTCACCGCAGCCACATCCCTCCGGCCAGCCGCTGGCGTCCAGCAGCCAGGCCGCCCCGCACCCTTCCTTCTCCTCCCTTCCCTCTCCTCTCCTTGATCTCTCCCTCACCGCGCCCTCTTCCTCTCGACTGCAGGTCGCCGGTCGGAGCCACCATTGGAGGTGCGGCCTCAAGCTCGAGCCGAGCATCGCCGGGCGCCGCCTTTCCTCCAAGCCGGCGACCACGTCGGGCCCGGATCCGGCCCCGCCTCGCCCGATCCGCCCCTCCCCTGGCCTGCTTGCCCAACGCCACCTCGCCGTGCCGCTCGTCGCCGTCAAGGAGGTCGCCGTCGCCGGATCCTTCATGGATCGGTACGAGAGAGACCGGGCCGGCCTTCCCTCACCGCCTGGGTCCAGCACAGCGCCTCCGCAGCCCAGCCGCGCGGCCCAGTCCGCCTCTCCAGCCACTAGTGGGCCGAGGCCCAGGGTGAGCAGCCTGAGCCGGCCCGTTTTTTTTTCAATATGTTATTTATTTATTTTAATTTTTTCCAGTACCTCAATTTTGCTAAGTCTGGGGATTATTGCTGCTAATTCAATTTGCGTTGTAATTTGCGAGTAAACTGTAGCCCGGATGACGTTGCGCCCAAAAGGAAATTTTTTTAGAATTGTGTGTACTTCAATCCATCTTTTGTGAGAATCTTGATTTGAGGTCATATTGATGGTGCAAATCTGTGTTGAAGTGGGCATCAGACTGTTAACTGCTATTATTTTCTGTTAACTGCTATTATTTTCTGTTAGTGTGCTATTATTTTATTGCATGTTTGCTTGATGATTGTGACACATCCATGAGGCCTAAGCTATTAATTCTTATTGCATCATGTTAAGCATCATGTCTACTTCAATGCTATGCATTCACATGTCATATTTTCCTGCTGCATGATGTTTGTTTCATCACCCAAAGTAGCTACCCTGCTGTTAGTGTGCTACTGTTTATACAAAGTTGCTACTTTGTTGTGCTATATCTTTTTAACCGTGCATCCTATTGAGCATTGCAATATGTCATTTTGATCTATGCCATGTCTACTTCCACTATATGTATTGAATTGTCATGTTTACATTTCTGGTCATAGATATGTTTAGCTCCAAACTTGCTATACTGCTGATTGTTGATAGCTACCTCTATTTTCACTGTCTGTAACTTTTAGATGCCATGTTGCACGCTCAATATCTCTTGATCTGTTATGCCTATGACCTTGATTCTTGTTTGTACCTGATCACCATCATGTCTACTTCATGCTCATCTATTGCTATGTCATATTGCTGCACATTTGCATATAGTTTTGCTCCTGTTTATACAGAACGATGATAACAGTTTCTGCCCTGTTTTCCTGATTTTCACTAATTCCTAGACCATTAATGTTTTATAGCTTTTTGTGTTGCTTATAACTAGTGAACCATGATGCCTTTTTGCATGATTCCTTTTGCCGTGCCTTCCCTTCCATGTCTACTTTAGTTGGATATCATTTGTGAGCATGTTTGCATTTATTATCCTGTTTATGCATTGCTCTAAAGTGTGCTTCCAGATGTTGGCAGATTGTGTTCCAAACTTGTTTTGCTTGTATCTTTTTAACCGTAACTCCGTTTGGAGTGTTCTTTATATGTTACTTGATTAGTTTTTCATGTACTTTGTGTTTATGATATTTTTTGTTCTTGTTAACCAACCTAAAATATGGTTTAGGGAAGAACATTACGAAATGCTTTAATTGTTGTGGGGTACTTAGTGGAATGTCGTGTTTAGGTTGTGCCTCACTTAAATTGACCAGCATAGATAGTTTACTTTATGCTTCACCTCTTGTCATGTTTGTGTGCTATGCCATGCTTGAGTGAGATGCCATGTTAATAACATTTGCTCATCTTGTGTAGCTAAATAACTTGAACCATTCTAAATGTGCGGTATAGTCGTGTGTGACGTGTACTCCACTTAACATGTTAGTAACTGCTCTCGATGATAGATGCGAAACCGTAGTGCGTTGTCTCGTGTTGCCTTCTTGTTGATGCTTTCTCGTGATTGCTTCGTAGTAATAGATGAATCTTTGTTGCTGTATTTCTAGTGTTTACTTCTTGTGTGCTCCCGCGGATACTCTCGGAGACGTTGCGAGCTTGCGATCGACTTCACCTTCGGTTTCGTCTTCTCATCAGGTAAGGGGGAGCATATATCATGATTATAACTTTTAGCTCACTCGCGCCTAGGTGTAGGATAGAACGATTGCTTGATCCTACCACTTTATATTCATGCCTCTCGAATAAACCAAAACAACCATGTCCTCCACATCCCAGAAAATCTTATTCGGATATTTTACTATTGCTCGCTGCTCAGCCACTGCTTAGTATGCATGCTAGGATGTCATCAATTGTTATCCTGGTATTCCTTGGGTTTGGGCTATCACAATATTATATTGTTTTGGATGATATTGTTATTATGATGTTGACTATATTCGACGAAGGATGGAAGGTCTAGGCTATCCCGCCCCGATGCTTCGTTCCATTCGAGTCACTTGAGACCCGAGTTCCGAGTATTGTGTCTCTTGACGAGCGTTCCTAACCACGTGTGGGATACTATGGGGTCCCTTTTCTTACCTACCTAGCTTCAAACATTTCTAGAGGTAGTCCAAGCTGATTTACCATTTGATACCATGCATATATATCTGTCGGGTCGCTTCTAGAAGATATCCTTTGAAACAACCTGGGCCAGCGGAGAAATGGTTTCCTTGTTGGTCCAACCTTGGCCAGCGCGGGACCGAGACCTCACGTGAGGTGCCGACTTTTGGATTGGATGTCGACTCACCGGGGGCCACCCGAATTTTTTCGTTGTTAGATAGAGGGACCTGTCGTTTCGGATATCTCAGAACCAAATCATAAAATGGCTGCGTGTGATGGGTAGAAATTGAGAGAGATGGGCATGCGTGCGGAGCCTTGTAATGGGAAGTTGGTACACCCCTGCAGGGTTAGATCTTTTTGAGAAACCGTGTCCACGGTTATGGACGACTTGAGACCTACTCCTTGTTCATAGACAACAACAACTGAGATAATCTTAATATAACTTGATCAACGTGTGTGTGCGCCTTGACTCCTTATTCTTCGTCGGGATGCGAAGAGGAGGACGAGGATAGGATAGGTGTTATGCTTGCGTAAGTAGTTGATAGCAAGACTTGTTGGAGGCGACTCCTCATCGAATGCTTGGTTCTCATCTTACTCTAAATAGACCGTTAGCCACTCATATATTGCTAGTGCGTCTGCAACCTCACCACTACCCCCATCTTACCCGTGAGAAGTTAGTTACAAGACTTTTGATATATTCTCACCCCTTGCCTTTCTTTTCCATTTTATGTTTTGCCTGATCGACCGCTGCAGTTGATTACTACCTCGACTCTTCTTCTGGACGACTTTGTGGAGACTCGACGACGACTAGTTAGGTGGATCCCGGCGGAGAGCCTGGACCCATGTGGTTGTGGGAATGGTGTGTTTTACATTTGCCAGTAGGCATTTGATTGTAGTCTGTACTCAGACATGTATCTTCCACTGATGTATTGTATTAAGGCAGTTGTATGACGATTGTGTGAGATGTTGTATCCAAGTAGCTGTAATATTGTGATATCCTGTTGGAAATCCGGGGCATATGACATTTTCATATGCCACGGTGGGACCAATATGTGCTTCGTTCCCGGATCTAGATGGAAACATCTAGATCTGGAACAGTACCGCATATCGGGCCTTACAACTTGGTATCAGAGCCTTACCGACCGTAGGATCCCTTTTCTGGCCGAAGTCGAGTCTAGACAAAAATTATTTTGTAGTTACTAAGTTAGTTATCGGATATTAGGATTCTTTTTCCTCCTTATCCTTTCTCTAGTCAGGACAAGTGTCGTAAATGTTTTCATCTCGCCTTATCCCATTTCAAACTTTAGGATCTCGAGGTGTGGAGTTTCGGAACCGTTACAATGTCTTGCTTGCAGCGTATTGTCTCGATTACGATCTCAGGTTTCGGAATTCTTGTAGTACCTTTAGCTTCTCCTGTTTCGGTTATCATCTGGGTCATCCATTGCCATCCCTACTTTTACCGGTGTTTTTACGACTTGCGTCAAAAATCACTATCCCTTGATCTGGTTTTCGCGATCGTTCTTCCTCTTGTCACTGACGGTTTCATTTTTCCGACGATGTCATCTCTCTGCGTGGAGTATCTCGACAGATTTCGTCGTTCGACATGGAGCAGAGTCCCTTGTTGGTGGTGTTGAAGATCGTCCGCTCTCTTCTTTCCCCCTTCCCCTCTCCCCCGGATCGTCCTGGATCTTGGGACGACATCCCTTGTTGGTGGTGTTGTATTGCAACAGCCCAGATTTTCACAAAAATAAAAAAATGTTTTTGCTGTGAATTGGTTGATTGCCTGCCTTGTTTGCGGTGTTTGCATCCCCGATTTATCGATCGACGATTCTTTTTCCCCCTCTTGTCTCGTACCGGACGGAGACCGACCCTTGCCACCTGGACACTCGACCTTTGCGACACCGGGTTTCACCCGATCACCGTCGCGAAAACCAGCACAAGACCAGCCGCAGCCAATGGAACGAAAACCCCGTTTAATAAGTAAACGGGATATTTTTATAGCGCGCCGGTAATTGTTCTCAGAACGGTTCCAGCGCGAGGTGAACGCCGCCGGCTCGACGCACTGACCGAGCAGTTCTAAGTTTTACCCGAATCGGAGGTCCTGCGGATCCCCGACGGTCAGAAACGTAAGCACCGCGCGCGCGAGAGAGAAACCGGGGATGTTTTTCCAAACTGCCTGCCACCTGAGCTATATAAAGACCACCACTCTCAAACCCCTTTGTAGGGTTTCCCTGGCCAAAAATTTCAGCCACCCCCTAAAATTTTTCCCCAAAAACTCCCCCTAGCCCTCCAAATCTGATATTTTTGCTCCCATGCGATCTGGACTGTCAGATCTCGCGATCCGACAGCCCAGGGAGCTGCCCACCTACCCACCTCTCTCCTATCGCCCTCCTCCCGCACGCCGCCCGAGGGCTCACCACCGCCACCTCCCTCCGGCCAGCCGTCGGCGTCCAGCAACCGGGCAGTCCTGCACCCTTCCTTCTCCTCCCTTCCCTCTCCTCTCCCTGATCTCTCCCTTACCGCGCCCTCTTCCTCTCGAATGCAGGTCACCGGCCGGAGCCGCCATGGGAGCAGCGGCCTCAAGCTCGAGCCGAGCATCGCCGGGCGCTGCCTTTCCTCAATGCCGATGGCCACGTCTGGCCCCGCCGCGCCTGATCCGCCCATCCTCTGGCCTCCGTGCCCAGCGCCACCTCGTCGCGCCCCTCGTCGCCGGTAAGGAGGTCGCCGTCGACGGATCCCTCCTGGATCAGGACGGATGCGACCGAACCGGCCTTCCCTCGCCGCCTGGGTCCAGCCTGTCGGGACCCGGGGTTAGCGTATCCAAGTCACGCTACGACATAGTCATATGGAGAGCCGAGAACCGTACCCACTTGTCTAAGCAGACAAGGCCAAGCACATAACTTTCTCGAAAAGCATCGAACGTGAAGGGCATCCCATCTAGGCCTGATAATGAACTAAGATCGGTCCTCATCGTCCGCACACAAGTCTATGATATGGGTGGTGAACTCCCATATTCACAAACAAGTCGCCTCAACCATACTATCGACTATCTCATAACACTTACATAGACTTACTCCAGCCCGATAACTTAGTCGGGGTATTGGGCGGGCTCGATCATACAACAAAGTGTGCATGAGACAGAGTCTCGTGCAATCGCATCGCGATGCCCCAAGCTGCACACATCTAAGGGCCACTTGGTGTATAAAAGACCGCCAGCCAGATCACAACTAAGGTCTCGAAAACCCATACAAAGACATGCATGCTATAAACATACACGCAGCACACATGCCTTGTATGAACAGCAAGTATCATTGCAATTCTCTACAAAGGATACATTTTATTGATAACTCTCACAGAGTGCACACAGAGATCACGAGACCGTGATCCAACATTACAACAAGCATGCGGAAGAAAATTATGTCTGGGTACAGACAAGTTTAATAAATGGCTTAAGAAGCGTTATTTAAACACAAGCCCTCCACGAGGGAACCAATTCTGCTGACTGGGACTACACTAGCTTGGTCTTCAGTCGTCGAGCTCAAGGAAGAATCCACCTTCAGGGTCAATGGGTTAATCTAAAACATAGAATAAGCAAACATGAGCACAAAGTCGTACTCAGAAAGACTTACGTAGGAGCTATACTACTCATGCACATGTATCAAGGTAAAAGGGGGTGGGGTTCATAAACGGAAGTGCCAGCTTTGACTTGGCTAGTCCTGAACTACGAGTACCAGACTTGAGGTAAAAAGCGTACACGAGTCCACTACATGTCTCCAACCAATTACACCACTATGGTGCCTTCCTCGACTTCCCCACGAGAAAGCACGCCATAGCACTCACGCTTATCTTGGCAAGTTTTATAAGTATCCAGTTCAAGTTGCCTAATAATCAAGCTAAGCATTCCAAGTAGTCCTTTACCGCGGACGCGGCTATTCGAATAGTTTTGTTAACCCTGCAGGGGTGTACCGCTACACACACATGACCATCAGTTACCGCCTTTGGCCTCGACACCATTCAAGGGGTGTCGGCGAGGATGTTCACCACAAAACTGTTACCTCATAGCCGATCTAGTCCAAGAAATCCGCCTACCTGGGTTGGCTACCACTATCGTGAACCCGGCCGGTTTACCGAAGTGGACCCAGATGATGTGCGCTTGGTGCATAAGCCGGTCTCGGCTAAGCCGTTCTCTCACTTAGCATCCAGGCAACAAACCTACCAGAAATCCGAACTACTGCGACATCTGGACATCGAAAGGGATAAGTTAGTAGGTTGAGAGGGGTCAGTGAGCCCAATGTGTGGTTCTACTCTTCATCTTCGATCACCACACAAGAACTCGGACTTAGGGCGGTGTTCAACGAGACAACCCACTGTGTACTCCTACACAGCCTCTCATCGTTCACCTTGTATTAGGGTAGATTCATCAACACAATTCCACCATCATCAACATGATTGCTACCATCCCGACTCACATAACAGTATCAACATTGTATCACACTAAGCATGCAATAAGCAGTAACAATTGCAGGGGCCACATGATATCAATCAACTCCTACATTTTCTAGGATTGTGGTTTTCTTACTACTGTGACAAATGATAGGTCATGCAAAGGAATGGGTTCATCTATGCGGTAGAAACGTAGCATGGTAATCATCCTAAACAATATATAAGCGAGACTGAGAGGGAAGTGGGATTTTATAGACATGATCAATGGGGGTTTGCTTGCCTTGCTGACGAGGTTCAGGTTCGGGGTCTTCAACGAAGGGGCAGCCTCCGGTTCCGGCTCCACTTCTATCGACAAACAAAAATCAAGGGGGGGCAACATAAGTACAATGCACAAACACATGGTTGAAGGTTGGAACTTGGTGTACATTCTTCTGATGTGTGAGGTAATTCCATTTAAATGAAGTATATTGCAAATAAATTGCAAATTCAAACTCCAATTTGAATTCAAAAGGAATTCATATGCATGTTTGCTTCTGTTCCCCCATTTAAAAATGGTCAAACATGAAAACAAAGTGCATATTCAGAATCCTTGCATTTTTCTGATAATTTTACATGTATTATATGTTTAATTTGGAGTTAAAATGAATTAGTTATGAATTTCCAAAGTATAAGCTATTTTCTGGAATTATTTTAAATTGAAAATGCATTACTGCGTCACTGTGATGTCATGCTGGCGTCAGGGGGGGTTCTGACCAGGGGGTCCCACCTGTAAGTGTCTCGTTTGTTAATTCAAACGTTTAGTTTAGTTTTAAATTAACCCAAAGGTTAGTTAGGGCCTAGGGCCCACATGTAAGTAACTGCTGGGGAGATTAGTGGTTAAACTGGTCCACCACGTCAGCCTCGCCGGCGGCTACTCGGCGCTGGCAACCCGACGCGGCGGCAACGCACGGGACGGCGGTTCCGGCCACCATTTGGCACGCCGCGACCACCAAACGGGAGCCCAGGAACGCGCACTTCATCTAAGACAGACGAGCAGCACGGGGGCTCACCGGAAGGACGTCGGCGATGAGCAAAGGCCGCGGCAGTAGCAAGGCCGAGGTGCAGATCTTACTGTGGTGCACCATTTGAGCCACGGTTGGGCGCATTTGAAGCAGCACACCAAGGAGAAGGTGATGGACAAGGTCTAGAGCTCGATGGCGTAGCGGGGTCTCGTCGACATGGACCACGGCGACGAGAAGCTACGGCTCCCATGGCGGAATCGAGGGCGTAGCTAGAGGGGTTTTGAGCTATGGCTCACCAGGAACTCAACGGATTTGGTGGCGAGGACGGGGGTGGCTTGCCGGAGACGCAATCGACGCTGGCGCAAGGCGGCCGTAGACGAATACGACGACTCGATTCGGCGGCTCCAGGGCGTCCGAGCTCGATTCCTTCTGCACGGGGACGTAGGCGACGGTGACGGAGACGATGGACTTGCTGGCGCGGCTCGGGGACGGCGGTGGCCACGCGTGCTTCAATCCATGGCGACGAAGGCGCTCGGGTCGTCGTCGAACTCAGTGAGAGAGTGAGAGGGAGAGGCTCTGTAGGGGGGAATGGAAGCACGACGTCTCTAGGCGTGGCGTGGTGCGGCTATAAGGCGCGGGAGGGCCAGGTGGAGGCCTGGGAGGCGTCGACGTGCTCGGCTGGGTCGGTGGCATTCCACCGAGCAGCTTGGAGGCGCGAGGTGGGGAAGAAAACCCCTGTGCCCCTGGTGGGCTGGCTTCGCCTAGGCGACAGGTAAGGGTTTTTCAATTTTTCAGTTTAATCTTTCCTTTCTTGAATTTCTTTTCTATAATTTTTTTTGCCCATTAAATAAAATAGCTAGGCATTTTTGTAAATGCTCAAAATTTATATATGGACTTACATGACCAGTAGCTTGTCATTCCCAACTTTTGAACATTTTTTAAATTCCAAATATTTGAATTCAAAGTCAAACAGGGGTTTAAATTTAAATCCATGCTCCTGTTTGAATATTTGAAAAATCCATGAGCATGGGGTTGGTCCCACATCAATTGATATGTGATCACAATCATTTATGAGACTTTTCAAAAATGCAAAAGGAATTTTTGGAGCAACTTTATTTCTAGCCAT
Organism: Bromus sterilis; assembly: GCA_950022295.1. NCBI lineage: Eukaryota > Viridiplantae > Streptophyta > Magnoliopsida > Poales > Poaceae > Bromus > Bromus sterilis. The sequence goes on along the minus strand of OX465596.1, from coordinate 260,862,026 downwards.
TTGAATTAATTCATCTGGGGGGGTTCCTACTCCCATTTGAGTTTGAAATTGAATTCCATTTGATTTTATTTGATGAATGCAAGGTGACTTTAATCCTAGCACATTATCTAACAGAGGGTTCTGACAACTCGCCCACACTCAAAAGAATCTCGTCCCAAGATTCAGAAGTCTACGGGAGGAAGGTGGGGTACTCGGCACGGAGACATTCTTCTGTTTCCTACGTGGCTTCTTTCTCAGAGTGGTGTGACCATTGCACTTTCAGAAACTTAATCTTCTGACGACGACGAGTGATACGAACGGGGTATTCTCGATAAGAAAGGTCATCTTGGAGATCAAGCGTTTCATGGTCGACTACGCGGATGGGGTCCTTGAAGCAACGCCTGAGTTGTGAAACATGGAATACATCATGTACTAGGGAAAGGTACGGGGGTAGTTCCAGTTGGTAGGAAACTTCTCCACGTTTAGCAAGAATGCGGAAAGGTCCGATGTAACGTGGGGCCAACTTGCCTTTGATACAGAATCGTTGGGTTCCCTTCAGAGGAGTAACCCGAAGGTAAGCCTTCTCATCCAGATTGTAGCTTTCTTGCCTATGATGACGATCATAGTAGCTTTTCTAACGAGACTGGGATGCTTTCAATTGAACACGGACAATGCGAACTTGCTCTTCTGCTTCCATGATCATGTCTGGTTCAAAGAATTGTCTTTCACCGGTTTCTGACTAGTTCAAGGGTGTTCGACATCTCCGTCCATAGAGGTGTTCAAAAGGAGCCATGTTCAGACTAGATTGGAAAAGGTTGTTATAAGAAAATTCGGCAAATGGAAGAGACTTCTCCCAATTCTTTCCGAATGAGATAACACAAGCTCTGAGCATGTCTTCGAGAATTTGGTTAACCCTTTTGACTTGACCACTAGATTGAGGATGGAAAGCTGTACTAAAGGAGAGATGAGTTCCCATAGAATTCTAAAAGGTTCCCCAAAATCTAGAGGTGAAAAGGCTACCACGATCAGAATTGATTTCAAAAGGAACACCATGAAGAGACACAATTCTAGAGACATACAAGCCCGCTAACTAGCTAGCAGTTATAGACTCGCGAACTGGAAGGAAGTGTGCGACTTTGGAAAGTCTATCCACCACAACAAAGATGGCATCATTTCCTTTATGGGTTTTTGGAAAGCCAGTGATGAAATCCATACTGACTTTGTCCCATTTCCACTATGGAATAGGCAAAGGTTGAAGTGTACCAGCAGGTCTTTGATGTTCTGCCTTAATGCAACGACAAACATCACATTCGGCAACAAATCGAGCAATGTCTCTCTTCATCCTAGTCCACCAAAATCTCTGGCATAGATCTCGGTACATTTTTGTGTTACCGGGATGAATCAAGAGGGGTGTGTCATGGGCTTCTTTGAGGATGAGTTGCCTTAGTTCCCTATTCTTAGGTACTACCAAACGATTTCCAAAGAATACCGTTCCGTTAATATTTGTGGAGAAACATTTAGCAACTTTGCTAGCAATGTTCTCCTTGATCCGGCGAACACCTCGTGCACGCCTTTGGTAAACTATGATTTGATCCTCAAGAGTTGGCTTCGCCACCAAGGTAGAAAGATAGCCATGAGGAACAATCTCAAGATTGAGCTTACGAAATTCCTCATGAAGAAGTGGTTGACACTTTGTAACATGAGGTTGTTACAATACGACTAACGACTTAGTGCATCAGCCATGACATTGGCTTTGCCTGGTGTGTACGAAATTCCTACGTCGTAATCTTTTATCAACTCAATCCAGCGTATTTTCCTAAGATTAAGATCTGGCTTGGTGAAAATGTATTTGAGGCTTTGGTGGTCGGAATAGATCTCACAACGATTACCAAGGAGGTAATGTCGCCAAGTTGTCAGGGCATGAACTACGGCAGCGAGTTCAAGATCATGGGTACGATAGTTCTCTTCATGTGGACGCAACTGGCGTGAAGCATAAGCTACCACATGTCTATTTTGCATAAGTATGCATCCTAACCCTTGCCGTGAGGCGTCACAAAAGATCTCGAAATCCTTTTTGGTGTCCGGAGGCGCATGTACGGGTGCAGAAGTCAATCTTATTTTTAGCTCTTGAAAGCTTTCCTCGCACTTGGGAGTCCATTGGAATTTTTATCTTTCTTGAGGAGTTCAGTTAGAGGCTTTGCAACTTTAGAAAAGTTCTCGACGAAGCGGCGACAATAGCTGGCTAGGCCAAGAAAACTCCTAACTTGCTTAACCCATTCAGGTGGAGTCCAGTCAAGGACGGCCTGAACTCTCTCGGGATTCACAACAATGCCTTTTGCAGAAATCACGTGGCCTAAGTAGGTCACTTCTGGTAGCCAAAATTCACACTTGGAGAATTTAGCATACATGCGATGCTCTCTAAGTTTCATCAATACCAGCCTAAGATGTTCGACATGTTCTTCTTCGTTCTTCGAGTAGATGAGAATGTCATCAAGATAAACTACAACAAATTTATCTAAGTGCTCCATGAAGATCGAATTCATCATGCGCGAGAAAGTGGCGGGGGCATTGGTTAAACCGAAGGACATGATGGTGTACTCGTAAAGACCATAACGAGTAGTAAAAGCCGTTTTGGGAATGTCCTCGTTTCGGATTTTGATTTGATGATAACTTAATCTCAAATCCATTTTGGAGAAGACAGAGGATCCAGCAAGTTGATCATAAAGATCATTGATCCTGGGCAATGGGTACTTGTTCTTTATCATCGCTAGATTTAGCGGGCGTTAGTCTACGCACATCCTTTCTGTTCCATCTTTCTTCGTTACGAACAGAACGGGGCAACCCCATGGCGATGAGCTAGGGCGGATGAAGCCTTTTTCCAACAAAGCTTCAAGTTGGATTTTAAGCTCAGCTAACTCACGTGGGGCCATTTTGTATAGGCGTCTGGAAATTGGTGTGGTTCCTGGCATAAGATCCACGATGAACTCTACACATCTGTCGGGTGGCATGCCCAGCAGCTCTTCAGGAAAGCCATCCGGGAAGTCACGAACCACCGGAATATCTTCAAGGTCGGGAAGGGGAAGCACGTTCAAAGAATGTATTTGGGTTCTCGATCTTGGTGAGGAATAATCTATTGTCTGGCCTGAAGGATGTGTAAGTCTAACTGACTTGGCTTTACAATCAAGAAAAGCATGTTGTCTTGATAACCAATCCAGACCCAGGATGACATCAATGTCTGAAGACTTGAGGGCTATGAGTGAAGCAAGGAATACTAAACCCTCAATTACAATTTGATTGCCATGACTTACTCTATTAGTTTGCCATCTTGACCCTGGAGTTTGAATTATCATTGGGGTGGACATTCCAACAAAAGACAACTCATGATGAAGTGCATAACTTTCTGACATGAATGAATGAGATGCTACGGGGTCGAATAGAACGGAAGTAGGAACAAAGTTGACTGGGAGCGTACCAAGAATGACGTCAGTGGTGTCGTCAGTCTCTTCGGCGGCAATCTGATTCACACGTCCACGAGTGGCGGGAGGAGCGGGTTTTGTGGTGTAGACCTTCGGTGGTGGATTGCCACGACCATTGTTGTTACCTCCGGCACGGGGTGGAGCATTCTGATTCTGGAGCTGATTCTAGGGACACTCGCGGGAGTAATGGCCTGCCTGACCACACTTGTAGAAGGCTCCAAAGACAGTGCGGGGAGCTGGGTTGTTCGGTGGAGCAGGGTGGAACGAAGCTAGTGGACGAGGCACCACATAGGATGGCCTCGGTGGGTTGTTCTGGCGAAACATGCTGTTGGGGATCCAGATCTTGCACTTCTGAGAGCCTCAACTGGATGAACCATCATCTCTAGGGTGCTTGCGGAAGTCATTGGGGGTGTTCATGTCCTCCTCTTTGATGGCCTTGTTGACAAGGACCTGGAAGGTGGCGAAGTCATGCAAGTTGAGATCACGACAGAGTCCAGAATTGAGTCCACGGAGGAACCTCTCTTGCTTCTTGGCGTCGGTGGATACCTCTCTAGTAGCATAAAGAGCCAGTCGGTTGAACTCACGACTAAACTCGTCAAGAGACCTTCGGCCTTGGGTGAGTTTGCAGAACTCCTCACGCTTGCGGTCCATAAGACCCTTTGGAATGTGGTGCTCACGTAATGAAGTGCAGAACTCATCCCAAGTTGTGGGCGGTCCAACGGGACGCATGTTCAGGAAATTCTCCCACCAAGAGCTAGCTGCACCCTCGAGGTGGTAAGAAGCATAGCTGACCCTGTCACCATCTGCAACATGGCCTGCCTAGAACTTCCTCTCGATGCTGCGAAGCCAATCATCGGCGTCAAGGGGCTCGGTGGAGTAGTTGAAAACCGGGGGATGAAGCCGGATGAAGTCATTCAAAGACACCAACTCGTTGCGCTGCTGAGTGGTGTTGCGGGCAATGACCTCCAGCAACTGGTGAGAGTCTCGGCGATTCCTCTCAACCTCCATCAGAACCTGAGCCATCGTGGGTGGGGGTGGAAGATTGCCTTCCTCCGGTTCATTCCCACGACCATGGGCATGACCAAGCTGGCCACGGGTTCCTTGAGACATCCTGAAGGGGAAAACCAAAGTCAAACAGAGTTGATTGGAAGAGTCTAAACAAGGTATTGAAGGTACTGGAAGAATCACAGAGCAAAGGAAGTAATCATCTTGACAACATGGTGATAAAAGCATACAAGCCATATATTCACAAGCTGTCATACAAACCATACATCATTTTAGTACAAGCTCCAAGCTAATACAAACGTGATGAAGATGATACATCCTTCAGAGGCACTCTGACTTCCTATACATTATTTATCTAAGCCTCTGGAACTTAGAACACCTTGCGTACAATATACTCAGATACTACTACATCCTCACTAAAGCAAGACCACAGGCGGTCTCACTCATCTCCATCTCCATTCTAATCCTCGTAAAAGTTATCCGCGTAACCCGGTAGCTGAAGGTGACCATCGGAAAACATGGAGGCCTGTGGACCCTGATATCCATTTGGGAAATGATGGGGCCTAGGTCCAGCGTAGGGTGGAAGCAGAGGACCACGAGGTGGAAAAATGCCTCCAATCTCGGGCCAAGCAACTCGAGAAGGCATCTGTGTCCTGACTGGGTAGATAGCATCATACTCCACTGATCCAACACTCACAAAAGGAGCCAGGAGTGTAAGTGCTCGATACAGACGGACACGGGTGGCGTGATGCTCAAAATGAAGGGCACGTGCATCACGATCTCTATCACAAGCGTGCCGAGCAGTGATCTGAAGCAAAGGATCCTCCAACGAGTGATCTGTGTACAATCAGGTGTAATATCCCTCTTCTCCTGGAAGTGCAGCAGGGATATAGAGGAAAGATGTGCCTCCAAGCATAGTGTGCTCCTCTCTCAGTAGAGTCATACATGAGTATGCAGCTTCCTACACAGCCATGTTCCCAGTCATGCCAATGCCATGTCCAAAGTGGATAGGTTGAGTGACTCCAGTGTGGTGCGGGTAGATCCTGACAATGCAGTGGAACTGGGTCTAGTTGAATTCAAGGAACTGCTCCTCAACGGTGTACTCAGGGTACCATCGGTATCCAATGAAGGACATCATCTCGATCAGCATGGCGGAATGGCCACGCACACTGAGGCACCTAGTCAAACCAACAATCTGCCGAGGGGGAAGATCTGCCATCTGAAACAGAAAGAAGGAGTTTGCAAATGCATCAGATTATGAAGAAACTTGGAATGACTCGGACAGCATAACGACTGTAATTGTAAGAAATGTCTTTTCTTGCAATGTAGAAACAACACTTACATACGATGTAAGAAATCAGGAAGCATAACAACTATAGCAAACCAAACACAACTTTCCTACGGCTACAAGGAAGGAAACAACGATATGTTCTAGTAAGACATAGATGATCCTAGTCCTATCTTCCCGTACAATAAGATGAGGGTGACTCAGAACTCACAACGATGAAGGTAAGGAGAGAAAGGAAGCCTTACGTTGTTCCCTTATATACCCAGAGTAACTATATAACTATAGCAAGCTAGACTCGACTTTGGCCAAGGCTGATAATCCTACAGTCAGTCCTGCTCTGATACCAAGTCTGTCGGGACCCGGGGTTAGCGTATGCAAGTCCCGCCACGACATAGTCATATGGAGAGCCGAGAACCGTACCCACTTGTCTAAGAAGACAAGGCCAAGCACAGAACGTTCTCGAAAAGCATCGAACGTGAAGGGCATGCAATCCAGGCCGGATGATCAACTGAGATGGGTCCTCATCGTCCGCACACAAGTCTATGATATGGGTGGTGAACTCCCATATTCACAAACAAGTCGCCTCAACCATACTATCGACTATCTCATAACACTTACAAAGTGTGCACGAGACAGAGTCTCGAGCAATCGCATCGCGATGCCCCAAGCTGCGCACATCTAAGGGCCACTTGGTGTATAAAAGACCGCCAGCCAGATCATAACTAAGGTCTCGAAAACCATAAAAAGACATGCATGTTATAAACATACACGCAGCACACATGCCTTGTATGAACATCAGGTATCATTGCAATTCTCTACAAAGTATACATTTTATTGATAACTCTCACAGAGTGCAGCAAATTATGTCTGGGTACAGACAAGTTTAACAAATGGCTTAATAAGCCTTATTTAAACACAAGCCCTCCACGAGGGAACCAGTCTGCTGACTGGGACTACACTAGCTTGGTCTTCAGTCGTCGAGCTCGAGGAAGAATCCACCTTTGGGGTAAGTGGGTTCATCTAAAACATAGAATAAGCAAACGTGAGTACAAAGTCGTACTCAGCAAGACTTACGTAGGAGCTATACTACTCATGCACATGTATCAAGGTAAAAGGGGGTGGGGTTCATATGCAGAAGTGCCAGCTTTGACTTGGCTAGTCCTGAACTACGAGTACCAGACTTGAGGTAAGAAGCGTACACGAGTCCAATACATGTCTCCAACCAATTACACCACTATGGTGCCTTCCTCGACTTCCCCACGAGAAAGCACGCCATAGCAGTCACGCTTATCTTGGCAATTTTTATAAGTATCCAGTACAAGTTGTCTAATAATCAAGCTAAGCTTGCCAAGCAGTCCCTTACCGCAGACGCGGCTATTCGAATAGTTTTGTTAACCCTGCAGGGGTGTACCGCTACACACACATGACCATCAGTTAGCACCTTTGGCCTCGACACCATTCAAGGGGTGTCGGCAAGGATGTTCACCACAACTGTTATCTCATAGCCGATCTAGTCCAAGAAAGCCGCCTACCTGGGTTGGCTACCACTATCGTTAACCCGGCCGGTTTACCGAAGTGGACCCAGATGATGTGTGCATGGTGCATAAGCCGGTCTCGGATGAGCCGTTCTCTCACTTAGCATCCATGCCACAAACCTACCAGAACTCCGAACTACTACGACATCTGGACATCGAAAGGGATGAGTTAGTAGGTTGAGAGGGGTCAGTGAGCCCAATGTGTGGTTGTACTATTCATCTTGGATCACCACACAAGAACTCGGACTTAGGGCGGTGTTCAACAAGACAACCCACTGTGTACTCCTACACAGCCTCTCATCGTTCACCTTGTATTAGGGTAGATTCATCAACACAATTCCACCATCATCAACATGATTGCTACCATCCCGACTCACATACCAGTATCAACATTGTATCACACTAAGCATGCAATAAGCAGTAACAATTGCAGGGGCCACATGGTATCAATCAACTCCTACATTTGCTAGGATTGTGGTTTGCTTACTACTGTGACAAATGATAGGTCATGCAAAGGAATGGGTTCATCTATGCGGTAGAAACGTAGCATGGTAATCATCCTAAACAATGCATAAGCGAGACTGAGAAGGAAGTGGGATTTTATCAACATGATCAATGGGGGTTTGCTTGCCTTGCTGACGAGGTTCAGGTTCAGGGTCTTCAACGAAGGGGGCAGCCTCCGGTTCTGGCTCCACTTCTATCGAGAAAGAACAATCAAGGGGGGCAACATAAGTACAGTGCACAATAACATGTTTGAAGGTTGGAACTTGGTGCACATGCTTCTGATGTGTGAGGGAATTCCATTTAAATGAAGTATATTGCAAATGAATTGCAAATTCAAACTCCAATTTGAATTCAAAATGAATTCATATGCATGTTTGCTTCTGTTCCCCCATTTTAAAATGGTCAAACATGAAAACAAAGTGCATATTCAGAATCCTTGCATTTTTCTGATAATTTTACATATATTATATGTTTAATTTGGAGTTAAAATGAATTAGTTATGAATTTCCGAAGTTTATGCTATTTTCTGGCTTTTCTGGAATTCTTTTAAATTGAAAATGCATTACTGCGTCACTTTGATGTCATGCTGGCGTCAGGGGGGTTCTGACCAGGGGGTCCCACCTGTAAGTGTCTCCTGTGTTAATTAAAACATTTAGTTTAGTTTTAAATTAACCCAAAGGTTAATTAGGTCCTAGGGCCCACATGTAAGTGACTGCTGGGGGGGGATTAGTGGTTAAACTGGTCCACCACGTCAGCGTCGCCGATGGCTAGTCGCCGGTGGCAACCCGACGCGGCGGCGACGCATGGGACGGAGGCTCCGGCCACCATTTGGCACGTCCCGACCACCAAACGGGAGCCCAGGCACGCGCACTTCATCTAAGACAGACGAGCAGCACGGGGGCTCATCGGAAGGACGTCGGCGACGAGCAAAGGCGGCGGCAGTAGCACGGCCGTGGTGCAGATCTTGCTGTGGTGCACCATTTGAACCAATGTTGGGCGCGTTCGAAGCAGCACACCAAGGAGAAGGTGATGGACAAGGTCTAGAGCTCGATGGCGTAGCGGGGGCTCGTTGACATGGACCACGGCGGCGAGAAGCTACGGCTCCCATGATGGAATGGCACAGAGGAAGAAATCGAGGGCGTAGCCAGAGGGGTTTTGAGCTATGGCACACCAGGAACTCAACGGAGTTGGTGGCGAGGACGGGGCTGGCTTGCCGGAGACGCAATCGACGATGGCGCACGGCGGCCGTAGATGAAGACGACGACTCGATTCGGCGGCTCCAGGGCGTCCGAGCTCGATTCCTGCTGCACGAGGACGTAGGCGAAGGTGACGGAGACGATGGACTTGCTGGCGCGGCTCGGGGATGGCGGTGGCCACGCGTGCTTCAATCCATGGCGACGGCGGCACTCAGGTCGTCGTCGAACTCGGTGAGAGATTGAGAGGGAGAGGCTCTGGAGGGGGGGAATGGAAGCACGGCGTCTCCAGGCATGGGAGGCGTCGACGTGCTCGGCTGGCTCGATGGAATTCCAACGAGCAGCTTGGAGGGGCGGGGTGGGGAAGAAGACCCCTGTGCCCCTGGTGGGCTGGCTGGGCCGGGTGGGTTGGCTTCGCCTAGGCGACAGGTAAGGGTTTTTCTATTTTTCTGTTTAATCTTTCCTTTCTTGAATTTCTTTTCTGTAATTTTTTTTGCCCATTAAATAAAATAGCTAGGAATTTTTGTAAATGCTCAAAATTTATATATGGACTTACATGACCAGTAGCTAGTCATTCCCAACTTTTGAAAATTTTTGAAATTCCAAATATTTGAATTAAAATTCAAATAGGGGTTTAAATTTAAATCCATGCTCATGTTTGAATATTTGAAAAATCCATGAGCATGGGGTTGGTCCCACATCACTTGATATGTGATCACACTCATTTATGAGACTTTTCAAAAAATGCAAAAGGAATTTTTGGAGCAACTTTATTTCTGGCCATTTGAATTAATTCATCTGGGGGGGTTCCTTCTCCTATTTGAGTTTGAAATTGAATTCCATTTGATTTTCTTTGATGAATGCAAGGTGACTTTGATCGTAGCACATTACCTAACAGAGGGTTCTGACACAGCCCAGTGCCTTCGCAGCCCAGCCGCGCGGCCCAGTCCGCCTCTCCAGCCGCCAGTGGGCCGAGGCCCAGGGTGAGCAACTAGAGCCGACCCTTTATCTTTTTATTTTTTTATTTTTTTTATTTTAATTTTTTCCAGTACCTCAATTTTGCTAAGTCTGGAGATTATTGTTGCTGATTCAATTTTGCGCTGTAATTTTCTAGTAAACCGTAGTGCGGATGACGTTGCGCCGAAAAGGAAATTTGTTTAGAATTGTGTGTACTTCAATCCATCTTTTGTGAGCATTTTGATTTGAGGTCATATTGATGGTGCAAATCTGTGGTGACGTGGGCATCAGACTGTTAATTACTATTATTTTCTGTTAGAGTGCTGCTGTTGTTATTTTATTGCAAGTTTGCTTGATGATTGTGACACATCCATGAGGCCTATGCTATTAATTCTTGTTGCATCCTATTAAGAATCATGTCTACTTCAATGCTATGCATTCACATGTCATATTTGCCTGCGGCAATATGTTTGTTTCATCACCCAAAGTAGCTACCTTGCTGTTAGTGTGCTGCTATTTATATAAATTTGCTACTTTGTTGCCCTATATCTTTTTAACCGTGCATCCTATTGAGCATTGCAATATGTCATTTTCATCTATGCCATGTCTACTTCCATTGTATGAATTGAATTGTCATGTTTACATTTCTGGTCATAGATATGTTTAGCTCCAAAGTTGCTATCCTGCCGATTGCTGACAGCCACCTCTGTTTTCACTAAGTCTGTAACTTTCTCATGCCATGTTGCACACTTGATATCTTTTGATCTGTTATGCCTATGACCTTGATTCTTGTTTGTACCAGATCACCATCATGTCTAATTCATGCCCATCTATTGCTATGTCATGTTGCTACACATTTGCATATAATTTTTCTCCTGTTTATACAGCATGATGATAACAGTTTCTGCCCTGTTTTCCTGATTTTCACTAAGTCCTAGACCGGTAATGTTTTATAGCTTTTTGTGTTTCTTATAACTAGTGAACCATGATTCCTTTTTTCATGATTCCTTTTGTCGTTCCTTCCCTTCCATGTCTACTTCAGTTGCATATCAATTGTGAGAATGTTTGCATTCATTATCCTGTTGATGCATTGCTCTAAACTGTGTTCCTGATGTTGGCAGATTGTGTTCCAAACTTGTTTTGATTGTATCTTTTTAACCGTAACTCCGTTTGGAGTATTCTTTATATGTAACTTGATTAGTTTTTCGTGTACTTTGTGTTTATGCAATTGTTTGCTGTTGTTAACCAACCTAAAATATGGTTTAGGGAAGAACAGTACCAAATGCTTTAATTGTTGTGGGGTACTTAGTGGAATGTCGTGTTTAGGTTGTGCCTCACTTAAATTGACGAGCATAGATAGTTTACTTTATGCTTCACCTCTTGTAATGTATGTGTCAATGCCATGCTTGAGGGATATGCCATGTTAATAACCTTTGCTCATCTTGTGTAGCTAAATAACTTGAACCATTCTAAATGTGCGGTATCGTCGTGTGTGACGTGTACTCCACTTAACCTGTTAGTAACCGCTCTCGACGATAGATGCGATACTGTAGTGCGTTATCTAGTGTTGCCTTCTTGTTTATGCTTTCTCGTGATTTCTTCGTAGTAATAGCTGAATCTCCGTTGGTTGTCTGTCCAGTGTTTACTTCTTGTGTGCTCCCACGGGTACTCTCGGAGACGTTGCGAGCTTGCGATTGACTACACATTCGGTTTCGTCTTCTCATCAGGTAAGGGGGAGCATATATCATGCTTATAACTTTCAGCTCACTCGCGCCTAGGTGTAGGATAGATCGATTGCTTGATCCTACCACTTTATATTCATGCCTCTCGAATAAACCTAACAGCCATGTCCTCCACATCCCAGCAAACCTTGTTCGGCTATGTTACTATTGCTTGCTTCTCAGCCACTGGTTAGTATGCTTTCTAGGATGTTATCAATTTTTATCCTGTTACTCCTTGGATTTGGGCTATCACATTATTATATTGTTTTTGATGATATTGTTATTATGATATTGACAATATTCGACGAAGGATCGAAGGTCTAGGCTATCCCGCTCCGATGCTTTGTTCCATTCGAGTCACCTAGGACCCGAGTTCCGGGTATTCTGTCGCTTGACGAGCGTGCCTAACCGCGTGTGGGATACTATGGGGTCCCATTTTCTTACCTACCTAGCTTCAAATATTTCTAGAGGTGGCCCAAGCTGATTTACCATTTGAAACCATGCATATATATCTGTCGGGTCGCTGCTAGCAGATATCCTTTAAAACAACCTGGGCCAGCAGAGACATGGTTTCCTTGTTGGTCCACCCTTGGCCAGCAAGGGCCCGGGACCTCACGTGAGGTGTCCCAGTAACCAAAACCCTGTTGGTACAGAAGAGACCAATCCGGGGGCGCGGCCGGCTTTATGATTGGATGTCGACTCCCCGGGGGCCACCCGGATTTGATCGTTGTTAGCTAGAGGGACCTGTCGTTTCGGATCTCTCAGAACTAATTCATAAAATGGCTTCCTGTGATGGGTAGAAACTGAGAGAGATGGGCATGCGTGCGGAGCCTTGTAATGGGCTGTTGGTACACACCCCTGCAGGGTTAAATCTTTTCGAGAAGCCGTGTCCACGGTTATGGACGACTTGAGACCTACTCCTTGTTCATAGACAACAACAACTGAGATAATCTTAATATAACTTGATCAACGTGTGTGTGCCTTGACTGCTTCTTCTTCATCGGGATGCAAAGAGGAGGACAAGGATAGGATAGGTGTTATGCTTGCGTAAGTAGTTGATAGCAAGACTTGTTGGAGGCGATTCCTCATCGAATGCTTGGTTCTGATCTTACTCTAAATAGACCGTTAGCCACTCATATATTGCTTGTGCGTCCTCAACCTCACCACTACCCCCATATTACCAGTGAGAAGTTAGTTACAAGACTTTTGATATATTCTCACCCCTTGCCTTTCTTTTCCCTTTTATGTTTTGCCTGATCGGCCGCTGTAGTTGATTACTACCTCGACTCTTCTTCTCGACGCCTTCGTGGAGACTCGACGACGACTAGTTAGGTGGATCCCGCCGGAGAGCCTGGACCCGTGTGGTTGCGGAATGGTGTGTTTTACCTTTGCCAGTAGGAATTTGATTGTAGTCTGTACTCATACATGTATCTTCCGCTGATGTATTGTATTAAGGTAGTTGTGTGCCGATTGTATGAGATGTTGTATCCATGTAACTGTAATGTTGTGATATCCTGATGGAAATCTGGGGCATATGACATTGTCATATGTCGCGGTGGGACCGATATGTGCTTCGTCGCCGGACTACATCTTTTTTCCATGCTTTTTGCCAGTACTGCATATCGGGCCTTACACATTGCTACATCTTTTTCCAATGCTTTTGAATCATTCGTTGTACTAACCTACTAATATTGAGCTTGGTGCAAGTTTCTATCTGTTTTGTCGTTGTAATGCAGAAAATGTCAAAAAATGAATTCCTCCAAATGGAGGAGGAGCTGTGGGAGAGGTCCGCACCTACCAGGCGGCTATAGAGCGCGGCTAGGGCGCACCCATGCCACCTGGCCGCCTAGTTGAGGTGGGCCCCCCTCGGACTCCCCTTCGGCCTATATTTTTCCTCGGAACCCAGAAACCCGAGATATCCCGTCATATTTTCTAGGAGCGATCTTGATATCCGCCGCCATCGAAACCTAGCTTCGGGGGTCACCAAGAGCCTGCTACAGCACCCTACCGGAAAGGGCCTTGGCCCCAGGGGTCATCTTCATCAACTCTTCTTCACGCCATGATGGATCGTGAGTAGTTCCTGTTTAGACTACGGGTTCTTGGCAGTAGCTATGTGGTATCTTCTCCCCCTAGATCTTCAATACAAAGTTCTCATGAGTGGCCCTACATGATTGAGATCCATATGATGTAATTGCCGTTGTGTTTGGTGGGATACGATGAATTGTTACATTGTTATTATTTGCTGAGAAGTTTATAAATTATTGTTGCGGCAATTTGTTGTTCTTAATTCTTGTTACTAGTGCAAGAGTAGCATGATTTCAGATCTGAGCACTTTACGGTTGCATGACTATAATTGTTATTGTAGATCTTATCTACGGTTTTATGCACCTGTTATAGTCCGGGACCGGCGATCTCAATGGTGACAGCTTGGGACACCAAAGGGGATGGGCTATAATTTGAGGATTACATGTGTTCATATATGTTAATGCTTTGCTCCGGTGCTCTTTGACAGGAGCACCTTAGTCTCCATAAGTTCCTTTTGGCCCCATTGGTAGCGGTATGGTAGGACAAAAGATGGTGTGCATGTTCTTATGGCAAGCACGTACAACTACATACAGAATACATGCCTACGCATGGTTCTTAGACTAGGATGCTCTAGTTTGTTCTTTGGCTAGAATTAGTGCAATTTTGTCAATTTCCCAATAGTAATTTGTGCACCCAACACTTGTCTTTTTTCTTGGAGAGTTACCACCAGTGAAACCTTGAACACCGTCGATCTTTCATCTTTATTGACTTCGTTGTTACTATTGCTCTCTTTGCTGCTATTACTTTGTTACTACTTTGTGGTGTTGGTGATTGGGGAAGTCTTAAAGGCTACACCCGTCAACACACCGTTGCTACTTATATCTTGTATAGTGCTTTTTCAGGTGTGGTTGAATTGACAACTCAACTTATAAGGCTTATAAGTATTCTTTGGCTCCCCTTGCGTCGAATCAATAAATTGGGCTATACCTACCCGCGAAGAATGTTGCGATCCCCTACACTTGTTGGTTATCACCAGGCGGCAAGATCGCACCAGCACTGCAGCCCGGCGGGTGCGTCATCTTCACGGCGCACTTCGCTCGCGGGTTTGATTTCTCGGCGAATAAGTTCTTCCGTGATTTCCTGAATCACTTCCAGATGCAACCGCATCACCTCGGCGCCAACGCCATCATGCTTCTCTCGGCCTTCGTCACGCTGTGTTAAGGTTACCTTGGCGTGAGGCCGAGCTTGGTGTTGTGGACTCAGCTATTCCACTTCCGATCTGAAATGGTCGCAACCGGCAGGCTACTGGCGAACTCGAAGTGCACTGGCCCGCCACAAGTTCCGAGAAGGTGATGGTCGATTGTGGCGCTGCCACCATCTACACAATTGCAAAAACAAGCTATCTTGAATCCAAAGCCCTCCAATCGGTGAAGAAATAGCAGCGGACCTTCTTCTACGTCAGAACTCCGGACAACCGAGCCGACTGCCACAACTTGCCAGAGTTTTTGTTGTAGCCACCGTTACGAAAGCTTAAGTAGGGGGTCAAGGTCGTCCACGGACACGTTGAATTGCACAAGATGTTTGACCGGGTTCGCCAACTGTATAAAGAGGAGGGGCTGGACCAGGGCGACCTTGTTGCCGGCTGGATCTACCACCGAGTGCAACCTCTCCAATGGAGGCCTCACCGAATGTAAGACATGTCCAACCACCGCGATGCCACTAGGAGTTCCACTTTCTGCTTGTCCAAAGAACAAGTGTGAGAGCGGGTGCTCGCCCTTGCCGATGTTGAGGTGTCGGGTACGTGGTGGTTCGGCAAGAAACCCTACAGTCGGCGAAACCCGCCTCCTCAGGTACCTAGATCTTCGTCTTCTATTCTTTCTCTTTGCTTTGTTATCTCTCATGCCCATGTTGGCCATCGCTGTAGCTCTTCCTTTCCCAACTACAATATGAGGACGGACAAGCCACAGCCACAGGTTACTGTAACGCCCCGGTTTTCACCAACAGTAATCACTTTTGGTTACTGCCAAGTTACCTTGATGGCATGTGATGATCACTCTTGATCATGATCTTGTTCAGATTCAAGCGAAATAAAATTCCCCGAATAAAAATCCCAACACAATGTGGAAATCAAACTTTTAAAGATGATAAATCTGAAGGTCCATAACCTTGCAAATACCTCACTTGCTATTATAGAATTTAAATCAATATGTTAGCATTACTAAATTGTCCCAAGAAAATTCAATAAAACTGATGTATAAAAGTTGCAGGAAAATATATGGAAAAGTAATTATAAAATCTCTAATAATCAATGGGTCATGCTAAAATAGGAAAAGGAAGTTATTAAAATGTGTAGATAATTTAAATAAATAATAACAATGCTAGACAACCCCATATAAGCCTTTTAAAATAAATAACCATATTCAAATGGTTTTATTTTTATACCAAACTTTTTCTAGGAGTGTAATATAATGCAATACAAATACTGGTGCAAGTTTCACTGTTGAATAAATTCAAATATTATCTAAACAAATTATAAACAGAAAGGAAAGGAATAATAAAACAGAAAATAACTGCAAATATAAAAGGGGTAAAACCCGCCTAGGGCAACCCCCCCCCCCATCCGGCCCAGCCCAAGCCAACCCCCCCTCTCTCTCTCCTTCTTTCACCTCCTCCCTGCCCCCACCCCACGACGCCATGGCCATGGCCATGCCGGCCCCTCCCCCTCACCTGCCCTGTCCCTCACCTGCTCCCTCATGGAGACAAGGCCGACCACCTGCCCCCTTAACCCCCCTGCTCACTGCTCTCCCCCTCCCCAAGCTCCTTCCCTCCTCTCCCGCCGTGGTTCCCGTGGCCAACGGTGACGAGGAGGCCAGCCACCGTGTCCTAGGGCCCCGCCGACGTCGTTTTCGTCGTCCGCCGCAAGGAATTGAGCCGGAGTGCCCCCTGTCGCTCGAGCCGCGGTCGTCTTCTACCTCTAGTCACCATCTCCATTGACGGCGATTCGCGCGCTCCGAGCTCCCCCAAGTCCGCTGCCAACCCCCTGCAACCCGCCGTGAGCACCCCCTTCGAATCCCCCTAACCCCCGCTTGTTTCCCGCTGTGGTTCATCGTTCCCGCGCGTCGCTTGCTCCGGCCACCGCCCGACTCGACGCAGCCGTCATCCTGGTCCATCCCAGCTCGCGCCAATCGCAGGGTTGGGTGCAACGCGTCATGCTGGTCCCGTAGGAGAAAACGGCGCACGATTTGGTCCCCTGTCCGGAGAAAACGCCCCTCTCCGGTGCCTCCCCTGTTCACCGTCGACGGCGAGGTCTCGGCGTGCTGCTAGCCAGTGGGGTGCCCGCTGACGTGTGGGTCCCCCCCCCCCCCCGGTTTTAGTTAGCACTAACCCCCCTCTAATAGTTGTTGTTTATAAATAAACTCAGATTAACCTTTGTGCCTATGACAAGTGCACCCTAGCACTTAGGTTAATTACTGGATTGAATAAAAGCTTAATAATACTGGAGTGTATGACACCTGGCCCCCACCTGTAAGTATTTTAATAAAATGGATTTATAATAATAACAGTGTATGACATGTGGGTCCTCTACTCTTTTAAAATAAATAGAAATTGTTTTAATTATCCAGAGGCTGACATGTGGGTCCCCCAGTTAGTGGTACTGTTCTGGATAAACTTATGGATAATGTTGTATTTAATAAATAAAAGAAATTCTAGAATTGCTTTTAAATTGATATAAACTTTGAAATTCAATATCTTTTAAACCGTAAGTCAGATCAAAATAATTTATATATCAAAATTGCTCAGAAAAATACAACGAATACGAATATGATATCTGTGTGTCAACCACACCCCTCTAACACAACGAACATCGCCATCCCCTCCTCCGGGCCGTATGTCCGATAATTGCCCGATACCGTTAAACTATCCAGATGAATTTATTCCGAACACGAAAGTTGTTCAGAATGGATCAACTAACACGGATACACCCTCCGTATGTTTGTCCGATGTCCACGACACCTCAGACATGGAACCTTCCCCTCCGGATCATCTGTCCGGTAATCACCCGGTACTGATGAGTGTTCACCGGATAAATTCCCGCTCTGCCTAAAAATACTTAACATTGCGTTAGAGCCCCGTTGCTTTGTATCTGATATATCTTGCATTTGTATTGCTATTATTGTTGTGTATTTATTGTTTCTCCCCCCTTTATTCTCCGATAGACCCCGACGTTGTCGCCGACTACACCGTTGCTGAGTAAGACTACTACGTCGACGACCCTACACCTACCGTCGAGCTTCCAGGCAAGCAGAGTCATTCTCTTCCCCAGATATCGCATATCTTTTCTGTACTTTCTTGCACTAGGCATTGTTACTGCTGCTGCTACGTTACAATCCTATTCAATTGCATAGCCTGTCATTGTCACCCCTTGATGTACCATCCTTTATCCTATGCTGCCTGCTATAAATATATATATAATATTCAGCAGTGAACCCTGCGTATTGTTAGCTAGGTTTAGAATAGCGGGCCGTGATCACTCTGGGAGTGAAAGAGGATTACAAATATTATAACTGCAACAGGTACGGATCAATGCAGACGCCCTAGGGAACCTACAACGGCGAGACTCTGCCGAGTCGCTTCGAGTTTGACTTACGAGTGGACGGACACGTATTTCACTCTCGTCGGCTCAGTAGCGTAGCATCACTGGGATGATACGAGAATTTTCCTCGTTAGTTCATTCCGCTGATGTCTCTGTCGAACCTCTTCAAGTGTACCATCGAGGGTGATTCCTCCTGGTTTCACTTGATCGTAGGCACTCGAATCAACTGGTATACTTACAGGTAAGGAGTCGGGTGACCCAACGGTGCCCGCGCAGGGTATCTTAGCGGAACGACAGGTCAGGTGTATTCCACCAGTGTGCGGCGGGCCTGGTACTGTTCGTGGCCGACAGATATCCTATTGTACGAAAGTTGAGCTCTTCGGAGCAAACGCGAGACAAGGTAAGGAGACGGTTCACCTTTTTAGTAACCGCACGAGTTGGTGGGACGTCAGGGCAGGCACCGATGTTACTGGTGGTCCTGACTGTTGTCGTTGTCCGCGACTCATTCAATAAGGGGCAACGATAACGGTTGTCTTGACAGAAAATTAATAAATTGCTTAATGGGTTCGGCGGATGACTTGAGTAGCATTTTGGCTTGTACGCACTACCTATACGTGGGATTACGGGGTGGGCCCTCCGCGTTTAGGTCTCGTTCGAAAACTCTGAAAGACGTCCAGTTCAGCACTGTGGCGCGGTTGGATCCGCATCCATGATAGAGTTGCGTGGTATCCACCTTCCTCACAACGACCCGGAGAGCGAGGGGTGATAGGCCCATGACCCCCTTGCCCTTAGGGATGTAGACCGGCGGGGACCTCTCTGATGAGCCGTAGGATGGGCCTCGGCGTGTCGGATAGCCTCGGTGGGGTGTTCCCCAACAAGGTGTACGCCACCTTGGAGATCCGAGTGTGTAGTATGACACCAGTGCACCCCTGCAGGGAAGATAATCTATTCGAATAGCCGTGTCCACGGTAACAGGACGCTTTATGCTGAAGCCAGACTCTACCACTACAAACTACTATTATTAAACTGTTGGTTCCGGGATTTCTTCCTCGCGGGGATGTCGAGGAGGGGATCTCGAAGGCGTTTATTATTATTAATAATTACAACTTACTATTATACAATGCTGCAGCAACTTCTGCTGCATTGTTACTTTCATTTATATTATATTAAACTATTGGCTGATTCTTACCTCATGCTGTAAGACTCGTCGGAAGATGCTAGTTTTCGATAGGCCTAGCTTCTCACCCTTATACTGATTTCTACCTTGCAGTCCACTATATACAGCCTCCCCTTTCCATTTGATACAAATGCATAAATGCTTAGTAGCGGACGTAAGATTCGCGGGTAGGCTAGATACTCACCCCTGCTTTATTTTTCCCTTTGATTGTTTTGCCTGATCGTCCGCTGCAGTCGACGTTGGATCCTTGGAGTCCAGAGCAGGAGATCCCCGATGTCTACCACCTCAACGTGAAGATCCACGATGCCTTCTACGACGTCGAGTTCCCCTTTGACCAGGAGTAGTTTGGAGGTTCCCAGGCAGGAGGCCTCGCCTTTTCGATCGTGTTGATTTTGTGCTAGCCTTCTTAAGGTAACCTTGTATCCTTGTGTCTGTACTCAGATACTATTTCTTCCGCTAACTTTGTGCTCTCGAGCTGTTGTGTTCGAGCCCTCGTGGCCCCTGGCTTGTATTATACAGCTTGTATTATTTTATTTGTAGAGTTGTGTTGTGATATCTCACCGTGAGTCCCTGATCTCGATCGTGTACCTTGCGTGTATGATTACTGTACACGGTCTAATTTTGGGGGCGTCACAAGTTGGTATCAGAGCCGACTGCCTGTAGGACACCCCTTCCAACTCCTTGGTCGAAGTCGAGTCTAGTCTTTGCAAAACTACTTTACTAACAGTGTCGTGTGGCTTATCGGCCCACGTCGCAAACCTGGTGGTATTAGAACCCTTTTCTCCGTACCTTTACTCTGGGATTCTACTCTCTTATACTTTCGGGTAATTTTTCTAACTCTGACATTAGGATCTCGTGGTCGCATCTAACCGGAGAGCCCTTCACCCAAGATGATCGCTTTCTTCACCTGAAGATTCCGAAGATTACAATTCGATAAATTCCCGAGAACCTACATGTTCATCGCCTTTGCAAGCCCCTGCCACCGGTAAGTCTGTGTGGATGATTACATCCCCCTCCCAATCTGGAAATCGTAATTCCTGTTTACTTAAGCATCAAATTATTCCGATGCTTCTACCATCTCATGCCTTTGCATTCTTTCTTCTTGGTTGAGTACCGGTACTCATACCAGACTCTCTGTACAGCACCCGACCTTTGGTGGATTATTATCCGACAAATCTTACATGGCTTCTTCCATGTGTCAATTGGATTCATCGTGTGAAATACCATTCTTGCCCTCGATGATTTGTGTTATCATCGAAAACCTCCTTTGACTCCCTACCAATACGAACTTGGTCATGTATATCTTGCTCCCTTTTCTCTTGGGAAGGATATACACCTAATGTTGTGTATAACCACATTTTCCTTTCCATTGGTATGTTTAATCGGATAATCACATCTTCCCTTCCATTGGTCTGTTTAAACTTTCTTGCGATCATTATAACCTAAGCAGTGATAATTCCCTGCATATGTAAATACTTTGGTGTACAACCTCATCACTAACACCCTGTTGCCATTGTTGATGACATTTCGGTTACCACCGATGGGCAAGAGTTTTGCAGATTGGTCTGCCTTTTTTTTTAACGAGCGGGAAAATGATTCTCCTCGTTCCTCTCCCTCGGTACCGACGTCGTTGCCGAGATAACTGAGGAACTGTTCTCTGACAAACCTTGCATCACGATCGCATGGAATGTCGCAACCCTTCTTATTCAATGTGGGCCCATAACCCACAGTTCCACAGGATCGAAACCTGACTTGTCGTCTGCCTGGTGATAATCGGCCCGATATCATGCTTATGCTTGATGCTATGCACCCCTCTTTCATCATCCGTCATCGGCATCGAATGCATGCCTATCCGTTTGAAACTTCTCATACCTTATTTTGTTTCCCTCGATGTATTACCCTGAGTTTAAAACTCGGAAGATACTTTGTACCCATTCCCTTGGACCACCCCGATTGATTAACCTGGTACCGATCCGTCCCCCTTAAGTTTTATCTCCTAGCCTATTCGTAAGTACGATGAAGCCCCGAAAGAAGGATGACCACTCATCGAGATGCACCGATATAGAGAAGTGAAGACAACAACGTGAAGGATTAATTTCGTCGAGAAGGACAGCAAGAACCAGAAGATTTGTTAGAATACAAAACCAAAACTTTAACCCTACACTACCTTTTAATTCTCGGGACGAGAATTCTTTGTAGTGGGGGAGATTTGTAACGCCCCGGTTTTCACCAACAGTAATCACTTTTTGTTAATGCCAAGTTACCTTGATGGCATGTGATGATCACTCTTGATCATGATCTTGTTCAGATTCAACCGAAATAAAAATTCCCCGAATAAAAATCCCAACACAATGTGGAAATCAAACTTTTAAACATGATAAATCTGAAGGTCCATAACCTTGCAAATACCTCACTTGCTATTATAGAATTTAAATCAATATGTTAGCATTACTAAATTGTCCCGAGAAAATTAAATAAAACTGATGTATAAAAGTTGCATGAAAATATATGGAAAAATAATTATAAAATGTCTATTAATCAATGGGTCATGCTAAAATAGGAAAAGGAGTTTATTAAAATGTGTAGATAATTTAAATAAATAATAACAATGCTAGACAACACCATATAAGCCTTTTAAAACAAATAACCATATTCAAATGGTTTTATTTTTATACCAAACTTTTTCTAGCAGTGTAATATAATGCAATACAAATACTGGTGCAAGTTTCACTGTTGAATAAATTCAAATATTATCTAAACAAATTATAAAAAGAAAGGAAAGGAATAATAAAACAGACAATAACTGCAAATATAAAAAAGGGGTAAAACCCGCCTAGGGCAACCCCCCCATCCGGCCCAGCCCATGACAGCCCCCCTCTCTCTCTCTCCTTCTTTCACCTGCTCCCTGCCCCCACCCCACGACGCCATGGCCATGGCCATGCCAGCCCCTCCCCCTCACCTGCCCCCTCCCTCTCCTGCTCCCTCATGGAGACAAGGCCGACCACCTTCCCCCTTAACCCCCTGCTCACTCCTCTCCCCCTCCCCACGCTCCTTCCCTCCTCTCCCGCGCGGCACCGAGTGCTGTCGTGGCCGCCCCGCCGTGGTTCCCGCGGCCAACGACGACGAGGACGCCAACCACCGTGTCCTAGGGCCCCGCCGGCGTCGTCTTCGTCGTCCGCCGCAAGGAATTGAGCCGGAGTGCCCCCTGTCGCTCGAGCCGCGGTCTTCTTCTACCTCAAGTAACCATCTCCATTGACGGCGATTCGCGCGCTCCGAGCTCCCCCGAGCCCGCTGCCAACCCCCTGCAACCCGCCGTGAGCACCCCCTTCAAATCCCCCTAACCACCGCTCGTTTGCCGCTAGGGTTCGTCGTTCCCTCGCGTCGCTTGCTCCGGCCACCGCCCCACTCGACGCAACCGTCGTCCTGGTCCATCCCAGCTCACGCCAATGGCAGGGTTGGGTGCATCGCGTCATGCTGGTCCCATAGGAGAAAACGGCGCACGATTTGGTCCCCTGTCTGGAGCAAACGCCCCTCTCCGGTGCCTCCCCTGTTCACCATCGACAGAGAGGTCTCGGCGCGCTGCTAGCCAGTGGGGTGCCGGCTGACGTGTGGGTCCCCCCCCTCGGTTTTAGTTAGCACTAACCCCCCTCTAATAGTTGTTGTTTATAAATAAACTCAGATTAACCTTTGTGCCTATGACAAGTGGACCCTAGCACTTAGGTTAATTAATAGATTGAATAAAAGCTTAATAATACTGGAGTGTATGACACCTGGGCCCCACCTGTAAGTATTTTAATAAAATGGATTTATAATAATAACAGTGCATGACATGTGGGCCCTCTACTCTTCTAAAATAAATGGAAATTGTTTTAATTATCCAGAGGCTGACATGTGGGTCCCCCAAGTCAGTGGTACTGTTCTGGATAAACTTATGGATAATTTTGTATTTAATAAATAAAAGAATTCTAGAATTGCTTTTAAATTGATTTAAACTTTGAACCGTAAGTCAGATGAAAATAATTTATATATCAAAATTGCTCAGAAATATACAACGAATACGAATATGATATCCATCTGTCAACCACACCCCTCTAACAGAATGAACATCGACATCCCCCTCCTGGTCGTATGTTCGATAATTGCCCGATACCGTTAAACTATCCGGATGAATTTATTCTGAACACGAAAGTTGTTCAGAATGGATCAACTAACACGGATACACCCTCCGTATGTTTGTCCGATGTCCACGACACCTCAGACATGGAACCTTCCCCTCCGGCTCATCTGTCCGGTAATCACCCGGTACTGATGAGTCGTCACCGGATAAATTCCCACTCCACCTAAAAATACTTAACACTGCGTTAAAGCCCCGTTGCTTTGTATCTGATATGTCTTGCATTTGTGTTGCTATTATTGTTGTGTATTTATTGTTTCTCCTCCCTTTATTCTCCGATAGACCCCAACGCTGTCGCCGACTACACCGTTGCTGAGTACGACTACTACGTCGACGACGCTACCCCTACTGTCGAGCTTCCAGGCAAGCAGAGCCATTCTCTTCCCCAGATATCGCCTATCTTTTCCGTACTTTCTTGCACTAGGCACTGTTACTGTTGCTGCTACGTTACAATCCTATTCAATTGCATAGCCTATCATTGTCACCCCTTGATGTACCATCCTTTATCCTATGCTTCCTGCTATAAATATATATATAATATTCAGCAGTGAACCCTGCGCATTATTAGCTAGGTTTAGAATAGCGGGTCGTGATCACTCTGGGAGTGAAAGAGGATTACAAATATTATAACTGCAACAGGTACGGATCAATGCAGACGCCCTAGGGAACCTACAATGGCGAGACTCTGCCGAGTCGCTTCGAGTTTGACTTACGAGTGGACGGACTCCTATTTCACTCTCGTCGGCTCAGTTGCGTATTATCACTGGGATGATACGAGAATTTTCCTCCTTAGTTCATTCCGCTGATGTCTCTGTCGAACCTCTTCAATAGGCACTCGAATCAACTGGTGTCCTTACAGGTAAGGAGTCGGGTGACCCAACGGTGCCCGCGAAGGATATCTTAGCGGAACGACAGGTCAGGTGTATTCCACCGGTGTGCGGCGGGCCTGGTACTGTTCGTGGCCGACATATCTCCTGTTGTACGAAAGTCAATCTCTTCGGAGCAAACGCGAGACAAGGTAAGGAGACGGTTCACCTTTTATTAATCGCACGAGTTGGTGGGACGTCAGGGCAGGCACCGATGTTACTGGTGGTCCTGATTGCTGTCGTTGTCCGCGACTCATTCAATAAGGGGCAACGATAACGGTTGTCTCGACAGAAAATTAATAAAATGCTTAATGGGTTCGGCGGATGACTTGAGTAGCCTTTTGGCTTGTACGCACTACCTATACGTGGGATTACGGTGTGGGCCCTCCGCGTTTAGGTCTCGTTCGAAAGCTCTGAAAGACGTCGAGTTCAGCATTGTGGCGCGGTCGGATCCGCATCCATGATAGAGTTGCGTGGTATCCACCGTCCTCACAACGACCCGGAGAGCGAGGGGTGATAGGCCCATGACCCCCTTGCACTTAGGGATGTAGACCGCTGGGGACCTCTCTGATGAGCCGTAGGAAGATAGGCCCATGACCCCGACCACACCGTGTCCGATGCCAATGACAACGAGGTCAACGAGAGCGATGACCCCGAGACTGAAGCTCGGACGACCTCCCTGGGAATCAGATACAAGAAGCCGGGTACATCAGATTCCTCACTTCAACGCTTCATGGCGACTAGAGTGACGACTCCGGTGGGTCATCTTCTGGAAATCATGGTGCAGAGTCCCGGTTGGCTCCCAAAAAGGTGGCCAAGGACAAACTCCCCTCAACGATGCTCCATCGGTTGTTGCCCCCTGCCTCAGGATAAGCCCATCGAGAAACGACCATCTAAAGGGCAGTCGGCGAAGGATAAGGCCGGCCTGGGAAACAATAATCTCAAGCAAACGCCATCTGCCCCTACTCTACAGGAAGTAGCACTGGACATTCCTCCCTTGGAACTTTCAGATGCCATTTTTGGCAGGCCGAGTGCCCCAAGTGGTTAGGTAACACTTCAGTCTCATTGCCTCTGCTCTTTTGTGCTTAATTTGCTTTCTGTAGTTTCTCATTCCGCCGCCACAGGTGCCCCTCCGGCTACTCGCCCCATGGCTTCGACCACGTCTTCCAAGGAAGGAGCCAGCCGAAAACGGCCCGCCGAGACCGCCAAAGCCAAGCGCGCCAAGAAGGCCCGCGCGGAATACTCGTGCCAGCCGAGGCCTGCCGCCTCCACGGTGAAATCCTCAGCTGCTGCTGGTGTATCTGTTGATGCGTCACCGGAGGTGCCGGCTACCACTGTTCCTCCTAAAGCCTCCTCTAATGGATCTTCTGATGGATCCTAACTTGCTTTTTTTCCTTCAGCCGTCCGCCAATGGAGATAGGTCATCTTTGACTGGTTTCTTGCCAGCTATTCATACAGCCAGAAGACCCTTTCCATCTTGAAGCGTCTATCAGATGCGCAGGCCGCCGAGATCGCCCTGCTGAAAGGTATGGTTTTCCGATTGCTCTCTTCCGGATGTTGCCGAACTGATTCTGACTCTGTTGGAATTTTGATCTTAGCTTCTACCGCCAACCTTCCCGAGCTGAACGCTATACAGACACGGTTGGCCGAGCTGGAAAGTCAGTTCGGTGAGTGAAGTACCGAGCGCGACGAGGCCGTGAAGGAGCGACACCGGCGACAGGCTGTTGACACCGATCTTCATGGCCGCATGGAGAAGCTGACTGGAGATGTATCCGGTCTGAAGACTGCTCAACAAAAAGTGCTGGATATGCTGCTGCAACGTCGATAGGAGAGTCAAGAGGAGCTGCAAGTGGAGAGAGATGATGCCGTTGAGAAACTCGATGCCGCCGTTGCGAACTACAAGCGGGAGTTGGCCGCCACGAATTCTTGGGCCGAGGTCCTTCTTGCTGGCATGCATGAAATTGATGACCTGATTGCTAGTAAGCTTTTGAGATTTCTCTGACTGCTTCTTCACAACCAGACCTCTGCTCCGTGCCTTCCAACCGTAATCTCCCTTAGTTGCCTGATTTCTTGTTTTCTTGCTTGCTAGATTCTTTGTCCAATACCCAGGAGAGTGCCGAGAAGGCCATCCAGGAGCATCGTCAAGCCCGCCCAGTTGAAGGGGCCGCGGTGGAGGAGGTAGCCCCCTGGAGGTCG
Source organism: Bromus sterilis (assembly GCA_950022295.1). NCBI lineage: Eukaryota > Viridiplantae > Streptophyta > Magnoliopsida > Poales > Poaceae > Bromus > Bromus sterilis. The sequence continues at coordinate 260,835,336 of OX465596.1, read as the reverse complement.
GACGTGATCATCCTGGCCACACACGCACGCCTGCCTCTTCTCAAGGGTGCACTGTGTGCCTTCAAAACCGGGGTGCTGAAGCTCAACCGTCTTCTCTGGCCGGCTGACCAAGTGCCGAGTGTGCTTGACACGATTTCTCAAGTGACTGCTATGATGACTGCAGCCCCTTGGATCTTTCATGCACTACAGGAATCTGCAACCCGAGCTGATGCTCAGATGGCCCTTACCGCAGCAATCAGCTAGTATCCTTTCCTGGATCCCAGCCTGCTGGAGGCTGTCCACACCGGTTCCGCGCGTGACGTGCAAGTGACGTGTGGGGGGGGGGGGGGGGGGGGGGCATCCAGCATCACGCGGCGGATATCAACTCTTGGATCAATCCCCTCGTGTACATCCCCCTGCTTGGCAGTGAAGGAGAAGATCTTCATGCAGCCACTATGGCCGAGCTGCAGGACATCATATATTGATTATGATAGCGCCAACCCTGATCGCCCGCCTAAAGTGATCAATAATTCGTCGTTGTTGGGTGCCTATCGCTACTCCTCCCTCGATGCGGATTCCTCGGCCAGCTCGGCTGAACAGTCACGTCCACGGTCGTCGAGCAAACAAATCCAACTGCCACGCAGGTCCCGCCAACTACTCCTCAGCCAGTGATAGCCGCTTCTTACTCGGCTTCAGCTTCCCCCCACGGAGACGACCGCGCCAGCATCCGGCGAGGAGACCACGACCGATGCTCCTGCTACTTGAGCTGGGTGTGTTTTATTTGTGTAATGAATACATTCGGCTGTAGGCCAAGTACTTGTAAGATATATTTACTTATTACTTGTATAGAAATGTCTGCCAGCTCGTGTTTGTGGTTTCTAACCGTTGCTCATTTTTTTGCGTTTTTCCTCTCGCAATCGCGTGCTCTCGCTAGACGGACAGCCGACCTGCGGTCTGTGGCTCGATCGAAAAGTGGATTTTGAGATGATGGGGAAAGTACTTCTGAGCCTTAGGAGTTTTGAACACAAAAAACAAGGAGCAGGAAAAGCCGACCGCTTCTTGCCGACTATTAGCTAGCGAGCTTGGTCGTAGTCGGTGTAGCTGTTTTTAGCCATGTCCCACTTTGATTTATCTCAATATAAATTTCCAAGTGGCACCTCTGACCGGCCCTACACTCTCCGATATTACAGCCGACCTGTGGTCTGTATCCGGACCTATTTTTTTAAGATAAAACTTTATGGACTAGCCAATCAATGCCCGATTCACTTTGGTTGACTGCGGGACCAAAGTTTGTAAAAAATAAAAACATCTCGCAAAGATCAAGTAGTTAAGGATGATCCAATGCAATCTCATGGATGCATGATGACTTTACTGATAAACCTTGCAAGGATAAAGATACATTTGTACCGTTCAACTATAAAACGGGCATAGATCTCGGCGTTCTATGGCCGCTTCATTTCGACTCCTGAAGTGTCCTTGTGCCGGGTTGGCTGCGTGCAGTCGTTGAGGTAGTAAGCATTGTTCTTTAGCGCCTGGTTGATGATGAATGGACCTTCCCACGGGGAGAAAGACTTGTGCTGGCCCACCGACTGTTTTATCCAGCGGAGCACCAAGTCTCCCTCATGAAAAGCGATGGGGCGGATCTTTTTGCTGTGGTAGTGTCACAACTTCTGCTAGTATATTGCCAATCTGGACAGAGCCAGCATACATACTTCTTCTTTGAGATTGATGCCATTTTCTCTATCTTCCTTGGCTTCTGCCTCCGTGTACAGGGTGCAGCGAGGTGAATCGAACTCGATATGAGAAGGGATGATTGCCTCTGCGTAGTATACGAGGAAGACGGGAGTAAATCCGGGTGAACAGTTGAGTATGGTGCGCAAACTTGAAAGCACAGTCGGCAACTCATCAATCCATGCTCTGGGTGCTCGTTGTAGTGGTTCGACCAACCGAGGCTTGATGCCTAACAAGATGTGGTTGGTTGCTCGCTATGCTAGACCGTTGGATTGTGGGTGGGCGACGGATGCCAAATCTAGCCGGATGCCACGCTGGGATGCATATCGTGCCAGTGGCCCCTTTGTGAAATTGGTGTCGTTGTCAGTGATGATGTTCTGCGGAAGTCCATATCGGCTTGCAATATCTGCCACAAACTTGACTGCAGTGGGCCCATCCAATTTCTTGATTGGCCGAGCTTCAATCCACTTGGTAAACTTGCCGCCTGCGACCAAAAGGTGTGTCATGCCGTCCTATCATTTCTTGTCCCCACACTGCAAAGGACCATGTTATTGGGATGGTTTTGAGTGAGGTGGCCGGCTGGTGGCTCTTGGCTTTGAAACGTTGAAAACCATTGAAATTCTTCACCAAATCTTCGGCTGCTGCCAAAGCAGTTGTCCAGTAGAAACCATGGAGAAAAGCCTCGGCTACTATTGACCCTGCGGATGCATGATGGCCACATTCTTCTTGATGGATATCTCGCAGCAGAAGCAACCCCTTGTCTGGCTGAACACAATGTTGGAGAACTCCCATGGCACTGCGGTGGACTAGCTCATTGTTGATGATAGTGTATGTGCCAGATTGGTGCTAGATCTGCGGAGCAACTACTTCATCTTGGGGGAGGGTTCCATCCACCAAAAAATCGCGAAACGGCTACACCCATGATGGTGCATTTACTACCACAACACAACTGCAATTTCCGGTTCGTGTGCTATTGAGACGGTTGTGGGTACTTCTTAGAAGTTGGATCTGATTGTTTCTTCCATCACTAAGTCAATCCCCGAGCTAACGATAGCAGCCCCTAAAGAGGAATCGGCAGCCCCTAGTGTTGTCGCGGCTGAGCCGACAACCCCTTATGTGGCCGCATGCCCCCTCTAGTTAGATACCTTTGCTGCTTTCGCACTGGGAGCCTCCAAGTCGGCCGTAATGAAGATGGACTCTGATTCTGGTGAGGGCTTGATGGATGTCTTCTTGATGTGCTCTAGGGAAATGCCTCCTGGTATGGATTTTCTGGTGGAACCTAGCTTGGAGATTGCATCTGCTGCATCGTTCTCTACTCTGGGCACATGATGAAATTTTGAACCCTCAAAAGAACCATGCAGCTGCTGGACCAGGAACCCGTATCTTGCCATGTTCACAACCTTTGCATCCCAATTGCCAGTGCATTGCAGAACCACAAGGTTGGAGTCACCGTAACATAAGATCAGCCGGATCCTGATCTCCTTTGCCATCTTGAAGTCGTGGACGAGTGCCTCGTACTCGGCGACGTTGTTGGCTGCTGTGAAATGGATTTGCAGGACTTAGTTGAGCTTGTCACCCTTGGTATAAGTGAGGACAATGCCGGCTCCAAAGCCGTTTCTCATCTTGGAGTCGTCGAAGTGCATGTTCCAATGATCCGAATCGGTGCAGGGCGACTCATATTTAGTCTCATCCCAATCCACCAGGAAATCTTCCAAACCTTGCGATTTGACTGTCGTGCGGGGCTCGTACTTGATATCACGAGCGGCGATCTTGATTGCCCATTTTTCCAATCGATCAGTTGCATCTTTGTTTCCGATTATATCTGCGAGGGGTGTGACTGCCGTAATCGGATGAGCTTGGGAGTATGAATTCATCTTCTTTGCTTCCATGTACACACACTAGTGCAAAGAGGGGCTAACACGACACTCCTTTCCCAGTCCCTTGTCTAAAACTGTCTCCGATGATATCAACGCTAAAGGTATAAACAAATATTCGTGTGCCTGAAACTGAACCGTCTTGGAAACATACGCCAACGACCACTATTCTGAAAATTGTTCCATGGGTGATGTAGGGCTGACGGGTCTTTGAAAACCCGTCTGGGTTGTTTAGGGTGAAAACCCACTGTTGCAAATAAAGGACCACTATCCTTTCCATGCAATCGTGCATAGTTACTGAAATGTTTGGAATGCCTAATTTATCAGGTACGCTTCTGAAAATCTTTTCATGTGTAAAACAAGGGCTAACGATTCATTCAAACAACCATCCGCATGAGAAGCCAGAAAACTCATGGTTGGAAAGAATGAACCGCTAGCCCTTCTTCACAATCATTTGTATTTACTGAAACCTGTGGGATGTGTAATCTATCAGGTATGCTTTTGAAAATCCTTCTGTGGGTGGAAGCAAGGCTGATGGTCCGTCCAAAAAATTGTCTACTATGAGAATTCAAAAAACATTTAAATATATATACATAGTTCGAGGTACATTGAAGCCGCAGCCACCAGCGCATGAAGTACACACCCACAGTTCATCGCTACACTTTTAACTTTTTCAAACTTGAAATACAGTACTAGCTAGAATAGCCCTGCAGGTGAAGTCGGCACTGGCTCACGGCTGGGCGGATGTAGGACAGTCGATCACCACCTTGTATTCAGCGTAGGCCACATAGTACGCCACTTTTTCCATGACACGGCGTACAGCCACCCGATCTTCCATGGCCACGAGTGTCGCGTTGGTGGCGCGGACATCCTGCTCGGCGTGGTAGAGCTTAGCGTGATCCGTCCCGAGCTCCCGGGGTAACCCGAGGGCGCTCGACCAAATATCAACGCTTCCTTCGACGCCCGCCAGAAGGAAGGTCTAGGTACCGGGGCCCATGGAGCAACCGGAACCGCGGTCGCCGCGGGAGCTGTCGCCGTTTCCTCCACGGCCAGGACCGTCGGCTGAGTTGCTCACCATGGAATAGATCGCCGGAGTTGGAGGAGCGAAGAGGAAGAGAAAAATTACGGTTTTGGTTGGCGAAGTATGAAACCCCTATGGCGCACCCAGCCCAGTATAAGTAGCAGGCGATAGCAAACTCGAACGGCCGCCGAGTGCCTAAGAATTAAGCCCCGACGCCCGCTTGTCTAGTACGTCCCCGCGACGACGCCGCTTTGGAAGTGTCATGCGTGCAGTTTGACCGGCATGCCTATTGGGCCATGAGACCCGGTCCCTGATTGGACCCCTTCGATCACATGGACTAGTGTAGAAGTGCAACTTCCGCTTCACCCCAACGAACGAAAAGCCGCGCCCTTCGTTTGGTTACCAACTTACCATGCGTGCATATTATGTAAGACAGACGGCCAGAGAAAATCACCCCGCACACACAAAAAGTTTCATTGTCTTCTCAACCCTGACGAACAGTTCGACATGGCTCCACAGGACGACCTCGACGGTTCCCCTCCGGCGCAAAGACGCCGCCTGGGGGAAATTAGTGTTGATCCCCTTACAACCATGGTTTCTGACAGCACTTGAGTGGATGTCTTGAGCGGCCCAAGGCTTGCAGCATATGACGCGGGGGTTATGCACATGCTCCTACATGAATGTGAGGACATGAATACGGTGCTAGGGCGTGCATGCGTAATGGAGAAACTACAAGATGATGATCATTACTGAGGTTTGGAGAAGGAACAACAACAATCGCTGAGTGAGAAGTGCAACATCACCCCTCTTGACGCCACACCTTTTCCAGCGATGAGTTTATGTCACCCTCAGGTAGGTGATTGATCACTTATGTGTTTCTTTAAAAAAATTCATTTCTCTCAGCCTGATTTTTCACGATCGAACAAACGACACATATGGCAGCCTTGGTTTGGTGTGAATGGTGACTGGCTAACCTTTCTTGTACGTAACGGCAGAGGCGTCCAATTGCACAACGTGTAAACTGGTATGACAGTTGATGTGCCTCCATTGTCATCTACTAGCCTTCATCAGACAAACGGCCTATGCACTGTCGGCTATGATCTCATAAATCCTAAAATGAAGAAGATAGCTAGGGTACGTCCACCTGCAAAGTATAGTGGCTTATTCAAACACTACAATATCATCGCCGTCTTCGACAAAAGGATTTACATAATAGGCCGGTGTGATGTTACCAAATCTTGGTGTGATTTTACTGACTCCTTAACATGGTACATGGTCGCAACACCCAATCGGACTCCTTGGCGATATGAAGATGCTGTTTACAGTGGCGGTCGGTAATTTGCCGTGACAAACAACGGTGATTGTTACATGTGGGATCCAAATGATGGAGGTAAAGCTTGTTTTTACATATATCCCACGGTGTATATGTTATTATTTTCATCAGTAAATGTTTGGTCCATTAATATAAAGTAATAAGAAGTACGTTGCTTCGTTTCAATTGCAGGTTCAATGCAGCCCCCAATTTCAATTTGTGCACCGCAGATTCTCAATGACATGGTCTGCAGAACGGTTGGCATGATTGGAAAAAGGAATGGTACCTCATTTCTGATGTCTATGGCACCTTACTTATCGTGCGGGTTTGATACAGAGATCACCCGAGAAAAACCTGAAATTCCTTACCTGAATCGAACTATTCAAAGTTACAACAATGCGAGCTGTGACGTCTTCATGATTCATGCAGGACAACATGATCTTCGGGGCGCGCAATGGGAGCCGGTTCCCGACTTGGGTGAGTAATCCATCTTTTTAGGAAAAAGTTATCCTCGCATGATCGAAATAACACCATGGATGATGAGCACATACTAAGGTCTGCCGTTCCTTAAGCCTGGTTGTGTCTTCATTGCTTGGTTGTAACCTACCAAGTTGCTATGCTATACTAGGCAACACCATCTCCTGATCTTTGCCGTTTTTCCTTCGACGGCTCTTCTATGCTTGGTTGTAACCTACCAAGTTGCTACGCTGGCTAGGAGTCATCCTCTCCGTGGACAGTGCCATCACTGCGAAACTACCAGGACTGGAACGAGCATGATCCAAAGATGTCATCATCAAAGTTTACATCTGCTCGATCCATCCTTATTGGTATATATATGTATGTGTGTGTTCTGACGACACTATATGCCTGTATTTATTATATTGTAGGTGTGTGAGGTAGTTTATATGAAGCATTGTATGAAATGGATGTATATATGCAACCGGAATTTAAATCAATTTATATGTGATCGCTTGTTATCGTAACGCATAACCCACACGGGCTGTGAAAACAAACTGTTTGCAATGAGCGATTTGTTTTGCTGAGGAAGCTAGGAAGAGTTTCGTACTGAAGAAGCTAGGTAGAAGGTGTTGGACGGGCATGCATTAAGTGAATTATTTTTTAGCATCGTTACCTTCAAATTGAAAATAATTTAAGACGACCTCTTAAAAAGACGAGACTTGGCATGATGTCATCATTTCATCAACATGGTCCGTGGTAAAAGTTTCAGTGAATTGCTAATCAAATTAGATACACTTCGTATATAAACTAGGCCATTCCTTTCGACCTATCGGGGTTTCGATCGGAAACAACCTCATCACAAAGCAATCATGTTATTCATAATCTCTGAAAACTAAGACTTTTTATATGTTCAACATTAAGCATTCAAACTTACATCCTGAAATATCAAACGTTTCTGACTTCATTTGGAAATTTTAATGAATTAAATGAATTATTTTCGAGAATAACGGCATTGAAATTGAAAATCAATTCAAATGATATCTAAAAATGACTAGACTTGGCATGCTGTCATCATTTCACCAACATAGTCTGTCCTAATAGTTTCAGTGGATCACTAAAGAAATTACATAAACTTCGTGTACAAACTAGGCCATTCCTTTCGAAGTATCGGGGTTTTGACCGGAAACAACCATGTTTGAAAGGCATTACGTTATTCTTAAATCTTTTATACCCCAAACATTTTTTATGTTCAACATTAAGCATTGACACTAACATCCTTTAATTTCAGGAGTTTTTGACTTCATTTGGCAATTTTAATGCATTAAATAAATTTTTTTCGAGCATAATGACATTGAAATTGAAAATCAATTGAAATGACCTCTAAAAAGGATGAGATTTCGCTTGCTGTCATCATTTCACCAACATGGTCCGTGGTAAAAGTTTCAGTGGATTTCTAATCAAATTAGATACACTTCGTATATAAACTAGGCCATTCCTTTCGACCTATCAGGGTTTCGATCGGAAACAACCTCATCACAAAGCCATCATGTTATTCTTAATCTCTGAAAACTCAGACTTTTTATATGTTCAACATTAAGCATTCAAACTAACATCCTGAAATATCAAACGTTTCTGACTTCATTTGGAAATTTTAATGCATTAAATGAATTATTTTCGAGCATAACGGCATTGAAATTGAAAATCAATTCAAATGATATCTAAAAAGGAATAGACTTGGCATGTTGTCATCATTTCACCAACATAGTCTGTCCTAATAGTTTCAGTGGATCACTAAAGAAATTAGATAAACTTCGTGTACAAACTAGGCCATTCCTTTCGAAGTATCGGGGTTTCGACCGGAAACAACCATGTTTGAAAGGCATTACCTTATTCTTAACTATTTTATACCCCAAACATTTTTTATGTTCAACATTAAGCATTAACACTAACATCATTTAATTTCAGGAGTTTTTGACTTCATTTGGCAATTTGAATGCATTAAATGAAATTTTTTCGAGCATAATGACATTGAAATTGAAAATCAATTGAAATGATCTCTAAAAAGGACGAGATTTGGCATGCTATCATCATTTCACCAACATGGTCCGTGGTAAAACTTTCAGTAGATTACTAAAGAAATTAGATACACTTTCTACACAAAATGGGTTAGTTAAATGTTAGTCAAATCCTGCGAAACCCCGTTGACCGTCTCAAAACCCAACAGAATATCTCATAACTCTAGCGTACAACTTTGGCCATTGGATGTAACCTTAGCGACGATCGATAGTCTTTGGATCTTACCGCGATCCGCAAGAAGCTTGTTATGCGACATGATTGGTTGCATATTTGTTTAGTTATATTACAAACAGTTTATAATGCAGAAACGTTTGTGATCGTCTGACACGTAAGTAGCACCCCATCCACCGAAGTATTTTCGTATCATCTCACTCGTAAAAATAATAATGCCCATTTGCGATAAGACTGTATCCCATACAATTGTATCAACATGCATAACCAACACGGTTTGTTAAAATAGGCTGTTTGCAATACGTCATTTTCCCTATCGAAGAAGCTTGGTAGAAGGACTTCTACGAACAGGTCAACTGGCTGGTCTATCTCCCAGATATAAATCGATAGACTGAGCTTCAATGACTTAAGTCACATTACTTTGGGTGCATGACAGGTGGGTCCGATAGCTGTTGGTCCCCCCTGTCATGCCATCAATGTCATGTTACTTAAGTCACTTAAGACAGATCCATGATCGATTGCGTTGCAAGAGCTGGTACACAAGAATCACATAGATTCCTACTATCTTATTTTCACAACTAAATTATGTAGATTGAACTTATATAGCTTCGTCCATACACAAAAACAAGTACTAGAATAATAAATTAATTGAGACAAGCTAAATAAACGGAGGATTACATTGTTCATCAAAGTTTTTGCCAAATAAATATGGACTACCAAAGGATCAAGCTACTTCGGATGTTAGAGGCGGCGGCCAGATCCACATGTTCAGCTTCGTGTCGGGCCACCTCTTCCTTCACTTGATCTAAAGACTCCTAAAGGCCGAGAGATGCGGACAGATTCGCCGAGGCTTCATAAGCTTTGGCGGCCTTGGCTTTTTTCTTTATTCCAGCGTGCTTAGCCATATAGGCCACTGCCGACCTCTCGAAGGTCTTCCTAGTCCAAGTCTGACGCTTTATCTGCGAGTTGGTAGAAGCGAGCCTCTTCCGCCGCCCCATTCTTGGTGGCCTCGGCCCAGACTTCGGACCTGGCATGTGTGTCCGGCGATGGATGTTGCTTAGGAGGTGAGAGTGATGGTGAGGGTCATGAGGGTGATGGTGAGGTTGATGTTGCTGGGATTTTCGAGGGTGATGAGGGCCAAGTAGGTGACGATCTAGACTTAGACTGAGAGGACATGATGGTTGATATGGAGAACAGGGATTGGGGGCGAGGGCGGATGAGTGTATTTATGAGGTTTTCAAACTGTCAAGGTTTATTTTTTCCGTAGTCTATTTTATTATTGAAAAAATTTCATGGTACTGTGAATTAACTTCATTATGAAGTGGGGGCTAGTCGCCGTCTCTCTATCTCTCACACTCTCTCGAAGAGTCCATACACATCATCTCCCACGTAGTCGTCACTGCCAGAGACGCAGCCCCACAAAATCGCCGAGCCGTTCCCCAACACAGAGTCGCCGTCGCCACACTCGCCAATACACCCTAGTTGGGTATTTCTAACGGAGATGAAGGTTACTGGAAGCTTATCCGTGTTTTCAATGTCAGTGCCCAAAGTGTCATCATGAGGGAGGACTGTGTGTCCTCGGCCGCACACAAGGTAGTTTCGACATCACTGTCAGAGATGAGTTCTTAAAGGAGATGTATTCTTAAAGCGCATCGTATGTTCTTGTGCCGCCACCCCCCTTACAGTAATTTTTTGTTGGAATTTAGTGATTTGGTTTGTTCATCCCAACTATTTCCTGCAGCTCATCACTTGCTTTTCTACAACAACTATGATAGCTAAGTTCTTCATGTACCTGTTTGAAGACTCGGCTATGGTTAGAGTACATATGAACCATGTATATAGTTTCAAAGTTGAGATTACAACCGAAACTGGAGGTCACTGCTAGAAACTGGCAAGAAAGTATGAGTGGATATAAGTCAACCTGGTCTTATCATACATGTGGTGTTTCCAGCTCAAATCCGTCGATGGACTGATAAAGTATTTTAGTGTTCTTTCAAATATTGCATTTATCTGTCTTGCGTTGTTTTACCAATTATTTTTTCAGGTTTAAAATATAATACCTACTGACAAAAACTTTATTTTATGTAGTCAATGTTGAGCGTGTAGTTAAAAAACTGAAGATTAGTCATCGTTCCCAATTTTGGTGCCGAGATCTGCAGCCTATCGTAGAATTTGCTAGAAGGATAAACTCGATGATTAAGCGTCATCGTGCTGGATGCATGATGGCATCTTGTTATATAATTGTGCATACTTTGGACAACATCAATTGTACCAAAAAAATCCTGGTACATGTTTATCTATCGTGCTATATATACTTTTGTAAATTAATAAGGGGGAACTTTAAGACGAGATAGATGAGATAGATTACCTAATATGGGAGTGGTTTAAGTGAGAGAATAGCTCCCTTACCAAACCAACTGAGATATTTGCCATGTTTATGAAAAATGACCTAACTTTGATGTCATGTGCCCGGCTAGCCCGGATCATTCTTAGAGCAGTCGAGGTTACCGGAATTACGGCCTTCCGTACAAGAACTGGCACTATTGTAACTCGCAAAGAGCCTCCTGCCTTCTCGAAAGAAACATGGACACATCCATCACATCAACTATTTCAGTTTTAATACCCTTTCCTATCTCTTCTTCAACCAGTAAAGTACTGGCTCTCACGCCTATCTATTTATCCTCACTACTAATAAATCAACTTATTACCCCCGCACTTTCTATCTCTCCTATTCCTGTAATCCAGGGTTACAATTGTTTTATTGTTCTTGCAACAGATATTCCTGCCATCAGTTGTTCCTGAATTGATCCCCTCTGTTGGTCCAATAACACTAGCTATTGGTCAGAATAAGAGGGTGATGTCATCAAACAATATTTTTCCTAGAAATGGAAATATTTTCATTCTAAAATGGAACACTTATGGTTGATATTGTATGTGTAAAGTCCTATGTTCTGTGAATGCACCTTAAGAACATATGTATGTAACTGTTGTTGAGTAATACTTATTAATGCATTTAATGAATTGTTTTTAGTAAAAATTACATTGAAGTTGAACATTCTATAGATCTTCTACACCCAAACTTTTTATATGATCAACATTAAGCATTCACACTAACATACTGAAATTTCAAACGGTTTCGACTTCATTTGGCAATTTTAATGTACAAAACGAATTATTTTTAGCATAATGTCCTTGGAATTTAAAATAAAATCAAATGACCTCTAAAAAAGATGAGACTTGGCATGCTGTCATCATTTCACCAACATGGTCCGTGGTAAAAGTTTCATTGGATTACTAGACAAATTAGATATACTTCGGGCACAAACTGGACCATTCCTTTCGAAGTATTAGGGTTTTGATCACTAACAATCACATCATAGAGGCATCACATTATGCTTAAATATTTTATACCCCGAACTTTTTATCTGATCAACATAAAGCATTCACAAAAATATATTAAAATTTCAAATGTTTCTGACTTCATTTGGCAATTTTAATGCATAAAATGAATTGTTTTTTTAGCATAATTGCCTTGGAATTAAAAATCAATTCAAATGGCCTCTAAAAAGGACGATACTTGGCATGCTGTCATCATTTCACTAACATGGTCCTTGCTAAAAGTTTCAGTGCATTACTAGACAAATTAAACATACTTCGTGCACAAACTAGACCATTCCTTTCGAAGTATCAGGGTTTCGATCGGAAACAATCACATCACAGAGGCATCAGGTTATTTTTAAATCTTTTAAAGCCCAAACTTTTTCTATGATCAACATTAAGTATTCACACTAACATACAGAAATTTCAAACATTTCTGACTTCATTTGGCAATTTTAATGCATAAAATGAACTATTTTTGAGCATAACGGCCTTGGAATTGAAAATCATTTCAACTGGCCTCTGAAAAGGACGAGACTTGGCATGCTGTCATCATTTCACCAACTTTTAATGCATGAAATGAATTATTTTTGAGCATAATGGCTGAAAGTGCAATCATGCCCTTAATCATATTTTGTTGGTGATGACAATATACCTATAGGGGACTAATAATGTTTGTCGAGTATATCTCAGGTATTAGTCCTCGGTTCATTGTGATGGTGGATCATGGACCATTGACATTATCAATTGCTGAAGATATGGAACAAATGGAGCTAAAGCGTAAGCTTTTTCGGTTATACTTGAGTGTAGGGATCCCCGCACTATTAAGAGGGGATCAGTGGGATTATTGGTTAAGTTTTGCTCAAACTATTAATAAACAAACCCAAACTCCATCTCACTCCCTAATTAACTAGTCTGCAATAACATGCACAAACCAGACGTCCGGTCACTGTCGAACGTCCGATACTTCGAGCTCTCAGACGTCCGATCACGGTCGGAATTAGGGTCCGAGAGGTCAGTGGGTTTTTGACAATTTATAATGGATATCCGGTCCCTGTCAGACGTTCGGTGGTCGGACGTCCGGTTGTTGTCGGCAATAGGGTCCTAGGGGACAGTGTCTTGTCGCTCTACTTTATCGGAAATCCGACCCCATCGGATGTCCGGTCGTCGTCGGACGTCCGGTACCTGGTCACGGTTCTCTCTTTAAATTGTGTTCTTCAGCACATGCTCAATGATTTTGGGCGTCCGATACATGTCGGACGTCCGACACTTATGCAGGCAGAATGCTCCAATGGCCATTTCAGCCATTGGACTGTTTATACCCCATCACCACCACTTGTCAGGATTGACCACTTCATTTGCAAACACACACAAGAACACAAGTGCTCCCTCTCACTCTCTCCCTCACCAAATCTCAGATCCGAGAGAGATCCTTGAGAGTTTTTGTCGGATCTTTCACCCCGTGATAGATCGGGCCCTTCCCCATCTTTTAACCAAAAAAAATCGCGTTTTGAGAAAGTCTTGAGCTTTCCCCATTGATATTGTTACTCTTGTAGGTTGGAGAATCCTAGGCGGGTAGGAATTCTTTAGAGAGGAATCGACCATTGTGATTACCCCCGTTGAGTTTGTGAGGGTTTGGTGACCACCTTTAAGGTCAACCGGTAGTGGTTGGGAATCTCCATCGTGGTGATATCTCAAGGGGAATAGAGTGAGCCTTCGTGGCGTTGGTGTGCCTTCGTGGTTTCACCCACTCTCTCTGAACGGCGAGTAGCTTCCCTCCAAGGAAGTGAACATCGGAATACATCGTTGTGTTCGCTTCATTCGGTTATCCCTACTCTTTCCCCTTTTACTTGTGCTACCTTGTTATTTATCCCTCACTTACTTTAGTATATTGTGCTTTTGTTTACCTTGTCATTTTTATGTCACCCTTGCAATTGTTCGGCACATCTTTATCTTTCGCATTATTGCCTAAAAATTGCTAAGTAGTGTTAAAATTTTAACATGACCTATTCACCCCCTCCTCTCGGTCTATCTCAATCCTTTCAATTGGTATCAGAGCCTCGTGCTCTAATCTGGTGGCTTAACCGCCCTAGAGCGAGATGACCAACGACAACATCCCCAAATTGTCGGGACTCGGGGTTTGCATATGTAATTCATGTCACAACTCAATCATATGAAGATCCGAGAGTCGTACCCACTTGTCTAAGAAGACAAGGCCAAGCACAGAACACTCTCGGAAAGCATCGTACGTGAGGGGCATCCCATCCAGGCCGGATGATCAACTGAGATGGGTCCTCATCGTCCGCTCACAAGGCTAAGTGGTTATGGGTGGTGAAATCCCATACTCATAGACAATTCGCCTCAACCATATTCTCGATTGAATTATAACACTTACATAAACAGACTCCAGCCCGATCACTTACTCGGGCGGGCTCAATCATACAACAAAGTGTGCTACGTGATAGAGTCACGTGCAATCGCATCGCGATGCCCCAAGTTGCGCACATATAAGGGCCATTTGGTGTATAAAAGACCGCCGGCAAGAACTCAACTAAGCTATCGAACCCCACACTAAGACATGCACGTTATAATCATACACGCAGCATACATGTCCAGTGTAAACAGCAGGTAATCACAACATGAAATCTACAAACTCATAGTCTTTATAACTTATGTTAAACAGAAGAGACATAGTAGTTGTATTACAAGCAGAGATCACATGTCTGTGATCCAACATTACATCAAACATCAACGGAAGAAAAATATGTCTTAGTAAAGACAAGTTTAACAAATGGTTAAGAAGCTTGAAAGAAAATACAACGACCCTCTAGAGGGCACAGGCTGCTGTCTGGAACTAAACGACCTGATCCACGTCGAGCTCGAGGTAGATGCCACCATCAGGGTCAGTGGTCTCGTTTCTAAAACATAGAATAAGAAAACGTGAGTACAAAGGCATACTCAACAAGACTTACATAGGAACTATACTACTCATGCACATGTATCAAGGAAAAGGGAGGTGGGGTTTCATTGCAGAAGTGCCAGCTTTGACTTGGCTAGTCCTGTACTACGAATACCAGAATGAGGTAAGGAGCGTACACGAGTCCAAGTATCAAGTCTCCAATAAATACACCACTATGGATACTTCCTCTACTTCCCCACGAGGAAACACGCCATAGCACTCACACTTATCTTGGCAAGTTTTAAGAGTAACCATTGAAGTTGTCTATGATCAAGTAAAGGTCTCCAAGTAGTCCATAACCTCGGACATGGCTATTCGAATAGTTCATTAACCCTGCAGGGGTGTATTGCTACACGCATGCCTCATCATTTACCGCCTGGGGATGGACCCTACAAGTGAGTACCAGCGAGGATGCTGCCACGATACTTCACTCACGTGCCCACAACTTACGCCAACCACTTAACTTGGTTCCACCTGCTTGAGATCGTTAAAGGGCGAACTACTTGCGACTCCTGGACAGGTCCGGGGTGAGGTACTAGGCCGAGAGGGGTCAGTGAGCCCAATGTGTGGTCGTACTCTTAGTCTTCGATAACAACACAAGAACTCGGGCTTAAGGCGGTGTTCAACAAGACAACCCACTGTGTACTCCTACACAACCTCTCATCGTTCACCTTGTTCAGGTAAAATTCACCAACACGTTACCACCATCATTCACATGATCACTACCATCGCGACTCACAACAAAGTAGCCTCAGGTAACAACTCTAAGCATGCAATAAGCTGTAACAGTTGTAGGGGCCACATTATATCAACCAACTCCTACATCTGCTAGGATTGTGGTTTGCTTACTACTGTGACAAAATGATAGGTCATGCAAAGGAATGGGTTCAACTAGCGGTAGAATGTATCATGGTGACATCCTAAACATGCATAAGCGAGAATGAGAGGGGACTGGGATTTTATCGACATGATCAAAGAGGGGGTGCTTGCCTTGCTGACGATCACGAGGTACTGTACTTCTGACGTGAGGTTGAACTCGTCTCCGAGATCAACTCTACCAAGAAGAAGCAATCACCGAAGCACTGGAAGTAAAGCACAATCAATGAACTACAATGCTCAAGCAATATGCAAAACATAGCATGGCAAGGTGCTGAGGTGACTTATGTTTAAATTGCAACATGTTAATTTGAAGTTGATTTGAAAAGTAAATTCAAATTCAAACTCCAAATGTATTCAAATTGGTCCAAGTTGCATTAGCTAAAGTTTTTTCATTTTAAACCATGTGATCATGTATGTGAAATTCTTCCGAAGTGTAGGTGATCACATTAGCATTGCAAGGGTTCAAGTTCAAAAGAGCATTGCATTTTATTTGATTTAACCCAAATGATCCAAATAGAAAAATGCTACTGGTTCATCAAGATAACTTGTTCAAAAATGGTTGAAAGTTTGATATTTGGATAGAGAATTTTATTCTGATCAATTTTCATATAAAAACATTTCAATCTGAGTTACGGTTTAAAAGTTATTTAAATTCAAAGTTTTGGATATTTTCTGTAATTTCTGGATTAAATAATGAATTTCTAATTATTGCATAAGGGTGATGTCATGCTGATGCAGGGGCTGGCCTGACAGGGGGGTCCCACTGATCAGCCTCTGTGGGTTAATTAATCTTCTGTTTAAATTAAACTGGCTTTAACTAAGGGGTTGGGGCCCATCTATCAGCCTCTAGGGGGGTGGTTAGCTGGCGGGTTATGGGCTAACAGGCCGGCGGCTTGACGCTGGTGGCCTAGGCATGGCGGTGCTCTGCCGGAACCGAGTTCCCGGCCACGGGGAAGGAAACGGAGGGCACGGGCGTGTGCCCCGTACTCGTGCGCGTCTCCTGGAGCACGCCGAGGACCTCGAGGAGGCCCTAGGCCACGGCGGCGACTAAGCCCGCAACGGCCGGACTCTGATGCGGAGGGAAACGGCGTCGAGGGGTCGGGGAGAGCAACAGATAGGGGGATTCGAAGCGCGGAGCTCACCGGAACGCGAAGGCGTCGACGGGGAGGTCGGGGATGAGCTGGCCGTGGAGAATTTGGCGAAGGTGCCCACGGCGGCCGGCAGCGAGATGGTGAGGAAGGCGTCGTCCACGGGGCCTCCGGGCTCGATTGGATGCGCTTGAAGACGAAGTCCACGGCGGAGATCCTCCTGGACAAGGTTGCACGGCGATTTGAGGCCGTTGGCCGCGACGGTGCACTGGGGTGCTCTCCGGCGAGCTCTCGGGGCGGCTCGGGGTTGCGCGAAAACGGCGAGGGAACGAGAACGGCGACCAGGGGAAGGGGGGGGGAAGACTTGGGGCGTCTCCAGGAGGCTCCACGGTGACAGAAGACGACGAGGCAAGCAGGAGGTGGCCGGCGCGCTGCGGCATGCACGCCACGCAGAGGCGTGCTGTGCTGGCCAGGGGAAGAAGACGCCCCTGCCCTTGGTGGGTTGTGCCGCTGGCTGGGTGGGCTGGGAAGGTAGGTGGGCTCTTCCCTTTTTCTTTTTTTTTCTTTTTAATTGTTTTCTGTTATTTATTGGCCCATTTAAAATAAATACTAGGGCATTTTATAAAAATCCCCAATTATTTTTATAAAACCTAGGTGACTCTATAGAAGTCAACCCCAAGTTTTGGAAATTTTTGAAATTCAAATTATTTGAATTCCAATTCAAATAGACAAATGATTTAATTTACAAGACACTGTTTGGAATTTTGAAAAATCTATGACCATGGGATTAATCCCAAATCACTTTTAAAATGATCACACTCATTTTTAGGCCTTTTCAACATATCCAAAAGAATTTTGGAAAAATATTTATTTCTGGCCTTTTTATTTAATTCATTTAGGGCTTTTATTTTCCCCATTTCTTTTTCTTTTGCAATTTTAATTATGATGCAAAAATGCAAGCTAGGTTAAACACAAACCTAATTTAGGGTTCTCACACAAATGTTCGGGGGCCGGCGTGGAGGAGGTCGCAGTTGCTGCGGATGCCGCTCGTTTGGAAACCGAGAGATTAGCGGCCGAACGACGTGTCTCCGCACAACTTGCGGCTCCCCCCTCCATGGGGATTGTTTCCGTCGGAATTGAGGAACCAAAATTGTTCACTTCAAGTGATTTAGTACAAGCTCTTGAAAAATAGAAACGGGATATTGAAGCCGCCTTTGCAAGGATGAAGGCTACGGCATCGGAGTGACAAACGTCAAGTGGTGCGGCCCCAAGGTCCCCACACGCGACCTTTGGGCACCCCGGTTCTGAAATTCCCTTGCAAAGAGGTGGCCCCTACCAATGGGACTATCCTACCCCCAAGCTTGTGGAACCTAAGTATAATTTCAATGGCAATCCACCGGTACTAACCGAGACTACTAACTTCTTGGATTGGAAAAGTCTTATGGAGGATTATTTTAGATTTGTGTGTGAATCAAAGTGGAACCTCGTCAACTCCGACAAAGGTTACTATTCGGTTGACCCAAACAACCTTACACCAAGTGAATTGTTTGACAGACACCTCAACCTTGCGTCCAATGGGTTCCTGAAAAGAGGAATGGATGAGTTCACTCGAGCACCATTTCTCCATATCGCCAATGCCAAGGAACTTCGGGATACTCTTCTCATTTCCATGTCTAGCACCTGCTCTTTACAAATGACAAGATATGAGACCGCCAAAAATGCATTGCACAACCTTCACATGAAGAAAGATGAGACACCCCAACAACTCCATATGCATCTAAAAGTTCTCTCCGCACCTGTGAGAAATCATTGGATGGATAGCAAATCACCAATCGTTACCTTGTGGACAAAATATTGAGTGCTCTCACGGTATACTCACAACAAATTGTGTGGGAATTGAGGCGGATGCCCGACTTCTTCAAGATGACACCGGATGATGTGATTGCCACCTTCTTGCAATATGAAGAGCACCTAAAGGAGTCCAAGAGGCTACTTGCAACATATGGTGGACCATCCTCAAACCTAGCCCTCAAGGCTAGGCTCAAGGAGTTTGATGATTATGAGGAAGAAGATGAGTATGAAGATGATGATAACTCTGATGATACTCCTTCATATGATGATATGGATGGTTCACCAAAGGAGACTTAAAGGGAAGATTCGAAAATAAGAAGTCAAGAACATGCTAAAAATGTGAGAGACCGGGACAATTTGCGGAGGATTGTCCATATGAGAAGAGAGAGGACAAGCCTCGATTTCCTTGAAAGGAAGTTGCCAAGAAGCTCCCGAACCCTCTCAAAAAAAAGTTCAAGAAGAAAGCCTTGTTGTCCCTAGAAGGATCCGATCGCGAGGAAGTTGGTGGTGTGGCCGGAGTTGCTCAAGATACACAAAAGACAGTGAAGCTCCTCAACAAGGAAGGTGAATTTGTCAACTACAATTATGTGAGTTACTACACCGGCAATGCACACAAGTGTCTCATGGCCAAGTTGGTTTATGATGACACTCCCTCCTCCTCGTCCAAGATCAATGTAACTCCTATTGATGAGTCCTTCATGTTCTCTTCCGAAACACCTCATGATGAATTTCATGATGTGGAAGGTGATGATGCAAATGTCACTTGTGAAGATTTCTTGTTTGCTAAAGTGAAAAAAATGATGTGCTCTCTCAAACGCAACAAGATCAAAATGCACTCCACAACCATTAAGGATCTTGAAATCCTCCTCACCGAGGAAAAGGAGAATTATGCTCTCGTTGAGCGAATGGTTGACTTTGAGGAGGCTAGCAATGATAACTTGTGCAAAGTTGTTCAAACATCAAATGACTTAAATGACAAACATGTTTCCTCCTTGAAAAAGGCTAATGAAATTTGGAAGGAACTTGCTAATGATATGAGAAAGCTTGTAGAGCTAAACACCTCCCTTTCTAAGGATATTGAGGTAGTCACTTTTTATCTCAAGACAAAAGATGATGAGCTCACCACCCTTAAGAAGAATCTTGAGGCTCACAAACTTGCTCATATAAAAACACTTACTAAGATGTCTCCTCCCACTATTGTACATGTTGATGCTTGTGCTACTAACTCTACTCTTGATCAAGCATCTCTCATTGAGGAGAACTTAGATCTTCATGCTCAACTTAGGAAG
This sequence comes from Bromus sterilis, assembly GCA_950022295.1. Lineage (NCBI taxonomy): Eukaryota > Viridiplantae > Streptophyta > Magnoliopsida > Poales > Poaceae > Bromus > Bromus sterilis. The sequence continues at coordinate 260,815,269 of OX465596.1, read as the reverse complement.
GGCCTCTTGACTTGTGCCCAAGGCGAGAAAAACCTAAATGATGTACCAAGTCATCACAAGGAGTCCGTTCCTAAGGAGGGATGTGGTTTTGATCCAAGTACGAGTGTGACAAATGATGTCACCCTTAGCAAGGGATCAACTCCTCAAAAGGTGATCTTTGTTCGTGAAGGGCACAAGGACAAATGTAAGAAGGTTCATGAGGTTGGTTTTGGGAGTGGGAAGGCCACTAGGGGCAAGTCCATTCCCAACAAGAAGAAGGAGAAGATGCCTCCATCCTATGTGCTCCGTATGGAAAAGGATAGAGATGTGTATGCCAAGTTTATTGGGGCCCGTAATGCTTTCCGTTTCTATACTATTTGGGTCCCAAAGACCCTTGTCACTAACCTTAGAGGTCCCATTGTAAAATGGGTACCTCAAAAAAAGGCTTAATCTATGTGTAGGATGCTCCGAGACAAATGGGTGATTGATAGTGGATGCACCAATCATATGACCAAAGAAAGCCGTTTGCTCAAGGACTTCATGGATGCAATTCAACCATATCTGAGCATCGTCTTTGGTGGTGGTTCCAAGGGAAAGGTACTTGGGTTGGGAAAAGTGGCTATTACTAATGATATGTCTCTTGCCAATGTCATGCTTGTCCAATCCCTTCAATACAATTTGCTTTCCGTTCTTCAATTAGCTTCCGTTGGTTATGATACACTATTTGGTCTAACAAGTGTGAAAGTCTTTAGGAGAGATAGTCTAGAAGTGGCCTTTGTTGGAGAGTTGTATGACAACCTTTACACGGTTGATTTCTCGAAAGAGAGTACCTACCATACCACTTGTATAATGGCCAAGGCCGACAAGGGGTGGCTATGGCATCGCCGGCTAGCCCATGTCGGCATGAGAAATCTAAAAGATCTCCTAAAGGGTGAACACATCCTCGGACTAACAAACATGACTTTTGACAAAGATCGTGTGTGTAGTGCACGCATAGTCGGGAAGCAACATCAAGAAAAGCATACCCCCAAGAATGTTTTGTCAACTTCAAGGCCTTTGGAGCTCCTTCATGTGGATCTCTCCGGGCCTCCATCATGAGATATTCTTGGTGGGAAGAAATATGGTCTGTTCATTGTTGATGATTATTCAAGATACACGTGGGTGTTCTTCCTCAAGTCCAAGGAAGAGACGAAGGCCACCTTCATTGATTTTGCCAAGCAAGCCCAAAGGAAATACAACATGGCTATCTTGTCAATACGAAGTGACAATGGCACCGAATTCAAGAACTACACCTTCGAATAATTTTTGAGTGATGAGAGGATTGAGCATCAATATGCCTCACCATACACCCCTCAACAAAATGGTGTCACCGAGGGGAAGAATTGCACTGTTTTGGAGATGACCCGGTCCATGTTGGATGAGTACAAGTAACGATATAGGTTTTGGGCCGAAGCCATCAACACCGTATGTCATGCGTCAAACCGGCTCTTCCTTCTCAAGATCTTGATGAAGACCCCCTATGAACTTCTAACCGGCCAGAAGCCAAATGTCAAATACTTTCGAGTATTCGGTGGTAAGTGTGTCTTTCTCAATAAGAAAGACCGGTTAGCTAAGTTTCAATCCAAAACAATTGAGGGTATATTTGTTGGATATGCCTCTAACTCTCATGCCTATAGGGTGTACAAAAAATCCACCAGAAGTTTTGTGGAAACTTGTGACATGGAGTTTCATGCATTTAATGGCTCCCATGAGGGGGAAGTTGAACTAAGTGATGTAGGTAATAATGACGATTCCTCTCAAGACATTTTGGCTATGGGCATTGGAGATCTTGTGCCCATTGCTCAAGTACCTAGAGAGGATGAGGTGGGTGATGGGGCAAGTGTTCCACCACCACAAGCACCTCCTCCTACCAATAAAGATCCAATTGCTCAAGATGAGCACAGTATCCAAGAACAAGAACGAGACCCTCCACAATCCGATGTGGTTGCTCAACCACAAGTTGATTATGAGGTTGATCCACGTGATCGGCTTGACCGTATTTTCTTTGGAGAAAATGATCTTATTGAAGATGGCTCCACCTTTGATGATGAACCAAATGTATATCATGAACCCGAATGGGTGGAGTCTATTGAAACTCCAAATTCTACCATGCCATTGGTGGCTGGACGTTTTGATGTTGACAAGATCCTCACGGGATTGGGGCAAGGCAGAGTAACTCATCGTCAACTTATGAACTTTTGCGCTCACTTCTCGTTTGCGTCTAGCATTGAACCACTTAGGGTTGAACAAGAACTTGAGGACGCAGATTGGCTCATTGCAATGCAAGATGAGCTCACTAGTTTCACCCGGAATGAGGTGTGCTCTCTCATGGAGAGGCCTTCCGGTCTAAATCATAACATCATTGGAACTAAGTGGATCTTCAAGAACAAGCAAGATGAATATGTCAATATCATCCACTACAAGGCAAGGTTAGTGTCTCAAGGGTACTCACAAGTTGAATGCTTGGATTTTGATGAGACCTTTGCACCCGTTGCTCGTCTTGAATCTATATGCATGCTTCTTGCTTATGCCGCACTCAATGGATTTCCATTATTTCAAATGGATGTAAAAAGTGCTTTCCTTAATGGTCCTCTACAAGAGGATGTATATGTAGCACAACCACCCGGCTTTTATGACCCTCATCACAAGGAAAACATGTACAAACTTCATAAGGCACGATATGGTCTTAAGAAAGCCCTCGGTCTTGGTACAACCATATTAGGAAGTTTTTTCTCGAGGAAGGATTTGTGAGGGGTGTCATTGATGCAACTCTTTTTACCAAGAGAACCAATGGTGAGTTGGTCATATGAAAAAACTATGTAGATAACATAATATTTGGTTCTCCTAATCCATCTTTGTGCAAGTGGTTCTCGAAGACTATGACCATGAACTTTGAGATGTCCATGATGGGGAGCTTGAAGAATTTCCTTGGATTTCAAACCGAGCAATTTACTGAAGGAACCTTCATCTCCGAAACAAAGTACATTCAAGACATGCTCGTGAAGTTTGGTATGAAAGATGCCAAGCCATGCAAGACACCCATGCCAACAAAGGGATATCTAGATCAAGACCTTTCTGTATTCCATTTGATGCTACTCTTTATCGTTCTATGATAGGGTCATTTCTTTACCTTTGTGCATCTAGACCGGATATTATGCTTAGCGTAGGAATGTGCGCAAGATATCAAGCCTCTCCAATGGAGAGTCACCATTTGGCGGTTAAGCGCATTCTTAGATACCTTGTTCATACTCCTTTCTTGGGACTTTGGTACCCCAAGGAAGCCAAGTTTGATCTCTTGGGGTACACGGATGAGGATTGGGCCGGAGATAAGGTGGATCGGAAATCAACCTCCGGTTCATGCCAATTTCTTGGGCGATCATTGGTAAGTTGGCACTCCAAGAAGCAAAATTGTGTCTCCCTCTCCACTGCCGAAGCCGAGCATGTTGCTGCCGCAAGTAGTTCTACTCAAATCTATGGATTCGGAAAACTTTGAAGGATTATGGACTCACCTATAAGAAGATACCCATCTTATGTGACAATGAAAGTACCATCAAGATTTCCAACAACCCTTGTCAACATCCTTGCACCAAGCATATTGACATTCGTCATCATTTCATATGGGATCATATTCAAAAGGGGGATATTGTTCTTGCACATGTGGGCACCGACAAGAAACTTGCCGATATCTTCACGAAGCCTTTGGATGAAGCAAGGTTTTGCCAACTAAGGGGTGAACTTGGTATCTTGGAACGTTATAGCTTTTCAGCCTAGGGGTATCTTGCTCTAATTCATGCACATAGGAAATGACTTGTCTAGATGAAGGCATAGATGTAGGGGAGAAACTTAATTCATAACTTCTCAACTCTCTACGTAAGGCATAAATAGATGAACACATCAACAATCCGCATGCTCACTTCGGTGAGACCATGTGTAGCGGTTAACGCTGGAGTAGTGGCTTTGGACCCAAGGTACATCTTCGCGGTGTCAAAGAACATATGCTCAAACATGGTGGCCTCGGCCACCGACCTTCCTTGTGGAAGGGTTGGGTGTTACTTCTAATTTGGCTTCTTACCTTCATACTTGTATGCCTATGTGTTAATCTATATGAACCTATCTCCCTGTCCTCCATGGTTCGATTGACCGTCGCGGAACTCTTGTGCATGGAATTCCTAGTCTGCCATGCCTTTCCTTCTGACTTTATCAGGTTTCGGACGTCCGCTTCCCACCGAATGTCCGTCTCCTGGCACCTGGGCACGACCTGACTACCTGAAGCCCTATCCTTCTCTGTCAGAAATACGGTCGGTGTCGAACGTCCGACCCGCACTGGACGTTCGACGAACCACGACCTATATAAAACGATCCGTCGGGCTGAGGGAGTAGTTTTTCTCTTCCTCTCCCGGTTCTGTGTCGCCGCTTCCTCCGCCCCTCATCATCGCCGGCCGTCCCGCACTACCCGGCGCGCGCCCTACCTGGATCTTCGCGCCACGGGCACTCCTTCCCCTGATCTCTCTTTCCATCCAATCATATTTGGGATTGGTGCCCGGATTTGCGCCTTATTTCTCGTTTCCCCATCTAGGGTGTCGCGATGGTGCGGACAAAACACTTCGATCACAAGGATGCTAGGGGATCCTACTGTCACGGAGGGTCCGCGGATTCCGATGAACACGGTCATCTCGCCGCCATGCTCGCCGTGAAGCCACCCGTGGGAAGAAGCCCCAATACACCGACCCCACCACGGACAGTGATGATACCCATGATGATCCAGATATTACTTTTGAGGATGAAGTCGATGAGGAGGTTGAGGCTGATTTTCCTGCGAATGATCTCATTCCAGAAGCTCATGTTCGCCAATCTGCGCGTGCCAAACTTGGTCCACGTCGCGCTGCACGGGCCTCCTCCTCTGCATCGGGTGCCCATGCTGGAGATTATGTGGTCGCCGATGACGCACCACCGGTGGCCCGTGTTCATATCTCTTGTGAACCGGTTTCCACCCATGGTGTCATGCCTCACACTACTCCAAGTCTTCTGCCACTTCATATCAGAATCTGCGCCGAGATGTCAACCAATTTTATGCTGAGCAGGATTGCCTTGATCCACGTTTTTGGACAAATGAGCAGGCGGATGTGTTCTCCTCAGTTGTTCTGCACAAAGGGCTAGCCAACTCCCATTCTTGCATTCCACTTCAGTTCATTAGGAACCATCCCTCCAAGTTTCTGGTGTCCGTGCTATCATTGATGCTATGGTACTTGTTGCGCCCTTTGGTTTTCAGCGTGACTGGAACACAACTGCTATCCTTCAGTTCTACGCCACGTGTTTCTTAAAGAATAAGACAGTTACATGGATGATTGGTGAGGAGCGCCTCTCTTCCACATATGCTCAGTTTGCGAAGGCCCTTGGCTTTCGGGCCTCTAGTTTTCGTATCCACTCTGCAAGTGAGGAGCACAAGCCCATGACTCACGATAACTGCATTCAGTTTATCAAACCTGGTTTGAAGGGTGATGAAGTCTACAAGAAACACAATGATGTGTCCATCTGGAAGCCACCATTTCACTTCTTGTTTCAGTGTGTGCTTCAGACTATTTATCCGAAGTCTGGGGACAAGTGCATGTGCAGCAGCTATGCCATTGATCTGAGGTGTCGCATGGAGTCGCACCCCACGAAGCTCATTGATATACCACACTTCATTTGACATTTGATCCGCCTAGCCAACATTCAGACTCGACGCACTTTACCTCATGCTCCATTCCTCATGACTCTCATTCAGTCTCGTGCGTCGCACCCCATTGATCTCACTCATCGTCACACGATGTGGACCATCCCGTCATACATGTTCATCACAAGGGAAGCAAAAGTTGTGACATGCTGTCCAGAAAATAGATTATGTCTGCTTGACGGAAAAAATCAAAACAAATCACCAGTTCATCTTTTTGAGCTGAATTTTTTACACAGCATGATCAATAAAATTGTGAAACTCTCATATGTTTTGAGATTTCATATTTGCTCAGAAGAAGTGCACCTGAAAAATCAAAATTTACAATCTGTCATGTTTTGGAAGATGATCTATTAGTGTACTAACCGCTCTAATAAGTTTATGAGATATTTTATGTGAAGGAAGTTTTTAAGTGTGCGAAGGGAGATGATGAAAGAAGATTTAGAAGTGCCAAAATCTTAAGCTTGGGGATGCCCCCGGCACCCCCACGAAATATTCAAGGAGACTCAAGCGTCTAAGCTTGGGGATGCTCCCGTGCATCCCCTTCTTCATCAACAATCATCAGTTCATCCTTCTCCACACTATATTTTTATTGCTTCACATGATATGTGTTGTTCTTGGAGCGTCTGTTTAATTTTCTTAGTATAGTTTTCTTTTATTTGTTGGTCATTACAATTTCGGACCCTATCATGCTTGATTGGGAGAGATACACGCTCCACTTTATCATAGAACACTCTAGAGTTTCACTTATATCTGTTGAGTGTTAAACTCATCTACTGCCTGTTTTGATAGCTCTTGTGCTTCACTTAGATATTGCCTGAGAGCAATTTAATTTCTTTTGTAGAAATTTTAGAACTCTCGTGCTTCACTTATATTTGTTTAGAGAGTTTTTTCTGTTGCAATGGTTTATATGTCTCATGGTATGTTTTATATGTTGTGTATAGGTAATCTAGATCACTAGGTTTAGCTTAGGATATCTTGTAATAGGTTTGAGGCATTGATTGAGTTATGATGAATGTTTATGCAATTGAGCTTGCCTATTAGTGATAGCTGTCGCATATTGGCTAACCGTGCCTTATTTTCGAAAACTAAAAAAAAATTAGTTGAGAACTCTAGCTACTAAAAGGATCACTAATCTCTGCGGGGTTGGAATATAGAGAGTACCCCCACCTACCATGGGTCGAGGATGCGCAAGGATAACCAAACCCCCATACACTCCTCTTTGGGGTACTTGTCTCTTTGTGAATCTCCTGACTAGATAGAGAGTTACTGATAATAAGTTCATGAGTTCTTCAAACTAATGCGAGTATTCGATTGTTGGCACTTCCACCTTCCCATATTTTGCTAGCCTCTTCGGTACCGTGCATTGCCCTTGGTGCAAACTTCACCGGTGCATCCAAACCCTTGGCATGATACACTACGTCATACATAAACCTCCTTATATCTTCCTCAAAACAACCACCATACCTACCTACCAAGGCATTTCCATAGCCTTTCCGAGATATATTGCCATTCAACATCCACCATTCGTCATGATCATATGACTTATCCTTCATTGTCATATTTCCTACTGCTACAGTGGCAGAGTGTAACAGCCCAGATTTCACAAAAATTAAAAATTTTGTTTTCGGTGTGAATTGTTTGATTGTCTGATTTTTTTGCGGTGTGTGCATCCCCGATTTATCGATCGGCGATTATTTTCCCCCTCTTATCTCGTATTGGATGGAGACCGACCCTTGCCACCCTGACACTTGACCTTTGCGACACCGGGTTACGCCCGATCACCGCCGCGAAAACCGCATGAGACCAGCCGCAGCCAACGGAACGAAAAACCCCGTTTAATAATTAAACGGGATATTTTTATAGCGCGCCGGAAACTGTTCTAAGAATTGTTCCAGCGTGAGGTGAACGCCGCCGGATCGACGCGCTGATCGCGCAGTTCGAAGTTTTACCCGAATCGGATGTCTTGCGGACCCCCGGTGGTCAGAAACGTAAACACCGCGCGCGAGAGAGAAAAATCGGGGATGTTTTTGCAAACTGCCAGCCACCTGGGATATATAAAGACCACCACACTCGCACCTCCTTCTAGGGTTTCCCTAGCCACAAAATTGCAACCACCCCCTCAGATCTGTCTCCAAAATTGCCCCCTATCCCTCCAAACCCGAAACCTAGCACAGGTCCGTTTGCATCCGTTCGATCGCAAGATCGGAGGGCCGTGGACGTGCCACGCACCTCTCTCCTCTCTCTCTCCAGCCGGCCGAGCTCCTCCCGAGTCGCACCACCCCGACGTCCAACTCCGGCGAGGCGCGCCGCCCCCTCAGGCCAGCCCTCCGCCGCCGGTCGTCTCCTCCTCTCCTCTCTCAATTTCTCTCCTCACCGCGCCCTTCTCTCCCTCTCCAGAAACCGCGCTGCACCATGGAGCCGCGCCATGGCCATGGCATCATGAAGCTCGCGCCGCCACCCCTTGGACCTCGCTAGCGCCCGGATCAGGCGACCAGCCACCAGATCGGCCCTTCCCCGGCCTCCCGTTGACCTCCCCTGCGACCTGCACGCGCCCCGACGCTGGTAGACGGCGAGGCGGCCACCTTGGCGCCGCCATGGCGTATCCCGTGTGGGACGAACGAGCCGCACACCAGCCACCTTCGTTCGGGCTTCGTCCTCGCGTGGGCCAGCGAGCGCCTCTAGCGGCCCAGCACCCCGGCGCGCCCCCAGGCGGCCCAGCGCCCCCGTGGCCCAGCCGCGCCCCTTGGCCCACTTCGCCCCAGCGCCCTGAGTGGCGCCTAGCTATCCCGCGCCGCCCCTGCTTGCTGGGATTGGCCCACAAGATGAAGGCGCCCGCCTTCTCTTTTATTTTTTATTTTTTTCGCATGTCATGTTGGGCTCGGCCCATTTCCTGTTGTGGCTATCTAGCGCACTGTGCGCATTTTATTATCTAGCGCCTAGCCTTTTTAGGCCCAGCAGGATTCGGCCTAGACTGGCTCAGTATTTTTTCTCCGTTTATATTATTTGGTAGATTGTATTTATTTTTGCGTTGCCCGTATCTTTTAGACCGTAGCTCGGATCGCAACGCGTTTAACATGAAAGTTGCTTAGAGTTTTGTGTAGATTACATGTTGTTTTCCTGCTATTTATGTTGCATGCCACCGAAAACTTTAACTGTCATAACTTTTTAACCGTTGCTCCGATAAAAATGTTCTTTATATGTAACTTGATTAGAATTGCATGTAGATTGTCTTTATGCTGCTCTTGCTTGCTAATATAACTAATAAAATATTGTTTAGGGAAAATCAGTACCAAACATTATAATTATCGTGGGGTCCATAATAGTTGGCATGTATAGGTTTTACCCCCACTTAAATGACTAGATTAGATAGTTTACTTTGTGCTTCAACTCTTGCCATGATTGTGTGCTATGGCATGCTTGAGTGAGATGCCATGTTAATAACCCTTGCTCACCTTGTGAAGGTAAACAACTTGAACCATTCTAAACGAGCGGTATCGTCGTGTGTGACGAGTACTCCACTTAACCTGTTAGTAACCACTCTCGACGGTAGGTGCGATGTCTCGTGTTGCCATCTTGTTGATGCTTGCTCGTGTTTTCCTTGTAGTAATAGATGCTTGCTCGTTGATTGCTTTCCAGTGTTTAAAGTCTTGTTTGCTTCTGCGGGTACCTTCGGAGACGATGCGAGCTTGCGATCAACTACACCATCGAAACCCGACTTATCAACAGGCTAGGACTATACATTACTTATGATCCATTCTATTTCAACCAGCGGTTTGCATGCTAGTCTACGATAGATTCAATGTTTGATCCTACCACATGTTTACAACCTCTTTTAAACCGATACATCCATGTCCCTTCCCAGCAAACCATGTACTGCTATATTACTATTGCTCGTTGCTCAGCCCCTGCTTAATATGCATGCTTAGGATGCTACGATGCTACCCTGTTGCTCCTTGGTTTGGGCTATCACATTATTATAATCTTGTTGATGATATGATTATTATAAAGTTGACTATATTCAACGAAGGATGGAAGGTCTAGGCTATCCCGCCCCGACGCTTTGTTCCACTCGAGTCACCTAGGATCCGAGTTCCGGGTATTGGTTTTAAGACTGAGCGTGCTGATACGTCCCAAACGTATCTATAATTTCTGCTTGCTCCACGCATGTTTTGTATGATATTACTATGATCTAGATACTCTTTCATACACTTTTGATGATATTTGTACTAACCTATTAACTCAGTGCACCCCAGTGCCAGTTCCTGTTTTTTGCTGTTTTTCTATTTCAGTTTTCCCCCATATAAAAAGTGCCAGAAAAATTTGGGAAAATTCAGATAAAAAATCAGCGTGACGGAAGCTTCGAGAAGAGCTCGGGAGGGGCCAGAGGGGAGCCAGGGGGGCCCAGGCGGCCACCCGGCGGGGCCCCACCCCTGGCCGCGCCAGGGGGGCGCCTGGGGCCCCTGGCCCACCTCTGGCTGCCCCCTTTCGCCTATTTATCCCCCGTCCCGGGAAAACCCCAGAAAGAGAACCCTATTCCGCGAACTCGCCTCTGTTCCGCCGCCGCCACGCTTCCGAAGATCGGGAGCACCATAAGACCTCTTCCCGGCACCCTGCCGGAGGGAGGATTGACCTCCGGGAGTCTCCTCTCCACCATGGATGCTCCCCGGATGTCTCGTGAGTAGTTTTCCTTGGACCATGTGTCCGTGATCAGTAGTTATGTGATGTTCTCCTCCCCTCTTTGATCTTCATTGTTTAGACCTCGTGAGCTGCTCAACATGATCGAGGCACCTTTGTAATATTTCTGCTATTGCTATGTTGAGTTTGATAGGATCTGATGGATTATGAGATTATGTTCAGATTGTGATAGAGTAATATATTTGGTTTTTATCTCTTATATTTTTGTTCCTAAGTAATTCTTGCATGTTCCCCGTTGCTGTTTATTGCTTTGGCCAAGTAGTAGGTAGTGACTCCAAGAGGGAGCGTTGTGCTAGATTGTAGGTTCATGCCCCCCAATGACACGCTTGAGTGACAGAAATATGAGTCTAGGGGATGTGTTGTTGCCACAAGGGGGAAAACAACGGTGCTTGTAACCGCGGTTACAAGGATTGTTTACTTTACGTAGAGTTCTTTTTAATGTAGTTGTCTGTTGCTTTGGTTTTACACTTTGGATGGGGCTCGCAACTTAATACCAGCGAGATGTTCTGGATAGATATCTCAAGGTGGATGATTAGTAGTAGATGCAGATGGATTTCGGTCTACTTACCTTGGCGTACTGCCTGTGCTTTTGAACCTCTTCCTTTCTTTTGTAGCATAGGTAGCATTGCGGTGCGTTCATAATCCTGTCAATTGCCTTTCTGTAATTTGTTTACCTCGCATAGCAATTTTATCGTCTATTGGGAGAGAGACATCACTAGCGAACATCACGTATCCCGGTCCATATCCTTATCATTGTTTCCATGCTATATTTACTTTTCTGCATTTACTTTCAAGTTGCTATTATTATCCCTTGTGTTTTATCCTTTGTAAACAACAAGACCGGAGAGATTGACAACCTCTCTGAACTTCGATTGGAACAAAGTTATCTGTGTCTGTGTGCAGGTCCGCGTCAGTTGCGCCGCTGACACCTACTTATCATCTCTGGAGTCCTACTGGAGACAAACCTTGGTATCTTTACCGAGGGAAATTTGCTGATGTGCTGCATCACGCCTTCCACTTGGGGCTCACCAACGAAGGGCGAGAAGACTACACCCGTCAACCCTCGCGCCATCAAGCAAATTTCTGGCGCCGTTGTCGGGGAATCCAAGTGCTAAGATAGGGGAGTTGCACACTACCCTTTACCTTTGTTTTTTAGTCTTGTTAGTTTATCTTTTAGTTTTTATCTTTGTGGCTTTTATCAAAAACTACAAAAAAATCTGCTACACTTCCTGCTACTATGGGTTCCACTGAAAACACCAAGTTGTGTGACTTCACTAGTCACAACAACCAAGACTTTATCTGCACTCCCATTTCCACACCTGCCACTTCCGCTACCTCTTATGAAATTAAACCTGCTTTGCTAAACCTTGTTATGAGAAATCAATTCTCTGGTGCTGGAGATGATGCTTCTTTACACTTGAATAATTTTGTTGAATTATGTGATATGCAAAAGTATAAGGAAGTCGATGGTGATGTTGTTAAGCTCAAGCTCTTTCCCTTCTCTTTAAGGGGAGATGCTAAAATCTGGTTTCAACCTTTGCCTAGAAATAGCATAGATTCTTGGGATAAGTGCAAAGATTCTTTTATAGGGAAGTACTACCCTCCTGCTAAGATTATCCAATTGAGGAGTAATATTATGAATTTTAAGCAATGGGATAATGAACACGTTTCCCAAGCTTGGGAACGGATGAAATCTCTTGTTAAGAAATGCCCTACACATGGTTTGACTACCTGGATGGTTATCCAGACTTTTTATGCAGGCTTAAACTTTACCTCGAGGAACCTGTTAGATTCGGCCGCGGGAGGAACCTTTTTGTCAACTACACTTGGTGCTGCCACGAAGCTTCTCAATGAAATGATGACCAATTATTCCCAATGTCACACCGAACGCGCTCCAACAGGTAGGAAGGTAAATTCCGTCGAGGAAATTACCTCCCTCAATGAAAAAGTTGACTTAATTATTTCTCTACTTACCAAGCAACCCTCTATTGATCCTCATGATGTTCCTTTAAAATCTTTGGTTGCTCAAGAACAAGTAGATGTGAACTTTATTGCTAGAAACAACTTCAACAACAATGCTTATAGGGGAAATTTTGCTAGCAATCCTAGACCGTTTCCATCCAACTATGGGAACAACAACACCTATCCTAGCAACAAGAACCCCTCTTCTGAATTAGAAAGCATGCTTAGAGACTTTATCACTACCCAAAAAGCCTTCAACAAAAATGTAGAAGAGAAATTATCTAAAATAGATAATCTCTCTTTGAAGGTAGAAAGCTTAGCCCTTGATATTGAGATTCTCAAAATTAGAACCTCCCCACTTGAGGAGAATAAGGCCACTCCTATTAATGCTATCCAGTTACAAATAACTGAAAACATTAGGATGATGGCTAAACTTAAAAAAAGATGGGCTAGAGAAAAAGAGGAAGAGGATAGAATTAAGAACCTTCCTACACACCACACAGTTGCCACTATCCAAATTGTTGAGGACACTCAGACTATTAGCACCCAATGCACTCCTAGTCCCGTTGGACCTATTAATGGTGATGCTAATACCTCAACCATAGATAAAGAAACTCCTATGAACATAGAGGGTCTCAAACAAGTGAGCCTAGATGACACTACTACCACCTTTGATAGTAGTGATATTGATTTTGATAGTTGTACCCTCTCAGAAGTTATCAGTTTACTACACAAAATGTCTAGAGACCCCCACACTAGCACACTTAATCTTGCCTTCACGGAGCATATCACAAATGCTCTCATCAAAGCTAGGGAGGATAATCTTAGAGTAGAAGCCTCCATACCTAGGAAGCTAGAGGATGGTTGGGACCCTATTATCAAAATTAAATTAAATAACTTCTCTTGCTATGCTTTATGTAATGTTGGAGCTAGTACCTATGTTATGCCCAAAAGAATATTTGATATGTTTGAATTGAAACCTTTTGAGTCTTGTTCTTTTGGTGTTCGTCTTGTTGATTCTTCCGTAAAGAAACCTTTAGGGAAGATCGACGATGTTCTTATCATTGTCAATGACAACTATGTTCCCGTTGATTTTATTGTTATGGATATAGAGTGTGAACCTTTATGTCCAATTATTTTGGGACGTCCTTTTCTTCGCACTGTTGGTGCGGTTATAGACATGAAAGAGGGGAATATAAAATTCCAATTACCATTTAAAAAGGGGATGGAATGCTTCCCTAGAAATAAAATCAAGTTACCTTTTGAGTCCGTTACTCGGGCTAGTTATTCTCTTTCTCTTGATAAAACTTGATTCTTCTTTTGCATTAAGCCTAGCTAATGGCTTTAAAGAAGCGCTTTCGGGAGGCAGCCCGCAACGAATTTAGGAGTTTTATTTTTTCTTTTGTTATGTCTTGATGATTGTTACTTCTGTAGCAACATCATTGTATCTTTATTTTTCAGCTTTGTGCCAAGTTATAGCCTCTTACGGCAAGGGAATTAAAAGTTGTGACATGCTGTCCAGATAACAGATTCTGTCCTCGTGACAAAAAAAATTCCAGAAAAATCCCAGTTCATCTTTGTGAGCTGAAATTTTTACACAATATTCTCTATACAATTACGAAACTTCCGTATGTTCTGAGTTGTTTGATTTGAGTTGCAGAAGTACCCCTAAATAATTGTTTACTATCTGCTGTTCTGTTTTTCACAGATTCTGCCACGTTTTGCCTCTCTTAACTTTTGCAAACCTTAAGCTTGATTTTTCTTTGCAAAAACTTTTGGGAACTCTTGAGAAATATTAGCTCTTCAAGAATATCTTTATATCCAGTGGAGAAAAATTATTTATTAAGGGTACTAACCTCTCTAATCAGCTTGTGATGAGTTATGTATGAAGGGAGTTTTCAAGTGTGCGATGGAAGATGATGAAAGAAGATCCAGGAGTGTCAAGCGCTCAAGCTTGGGGATGCCCCCATGCATCCCCAATTAATATTCAAGCAGACTCAAGAGTTTAAGCTTGGGGATGCCCCCGTGCATCCCATTCTCCATCAACAATCATCAGTTCGTCCTTCGTCTCACTATATTTTTATCACTTCATGCGTGATGTGCTATGCTTGGACCGTCTCGCTCTTAGGTTTTATTTTTAGTTTTCTTTCGCTTTGCTTGCTGTTCATAACAAGTTAGATCCTTTCTTACTTTGTGTGAGAGAGAAACACGCTCCACTTTCAAAATTTAGAACACATCATAGAATTTTTCCTGCCTATCTTTTTGCTGTTGTGTGTTCTTTATCTTTTCATAGCTACTGCCATGTTTAGTCTTAGTTTTAGTTTGTCTTTAGCAAGAGCCTTGGCTTTTGTTTTAGTTTGTTGCTGGAACTCTCTTTAGTTTTCATGTTTATCTTGTTAAGAGAGTTGGTTGTTGCACTGAGTTGTGTCTTGTCTTGAAAGTAGGTAATTGAGGTTGCTATTTAATTTAAGTAGTAGCCTGCAATAGTTTTGAGGTATTGATGTGAGTAATGTTTGAACTTTTGGTGTCAAGAGCTCTTGCCTATTAGTGATAGGTGTCGTATTTTGGGCAATCCGTGTTTATTTTCAAAACCTACAAAACTAGTTGAGAACTCTAGCTACTAGATGGATCACTACTCTTCTGGGGAGTCGAATATTAGAGTACACTCACGTACCATGAGTCCAGGATGCGCAAGGATAACCAAACCCCCATACACTCCTCCTCGGGGTACTTGTCTCTTTGTGAACCTCCTTGCTAGATTGATAGTTACCGATAATAAGTGCATGAGTTCTTCGGACTAATGTAAGTATTGAGAGTTGACACTTCCACCTTCCCATATTTTGCTAGCTTTTCCCGTGCCGTGCATTGCCTTCTTCTCACTCCGAGAGCTGGTGTCCACCTTCGCCGGTACTTCCAAACGCTTGGCATGATACGCTCTGTCATCATAAGCCTCCTTATATCTTCCCTCAAAACAGCCACCATACCTACCTATCAAGGCATTTCCATAGCCTTTCCGAGTTACATTGCCATGCAACTTCCACCTCTTCATGACTTGATCTTCATGTCATACATGTTCCTGCTACACTGGCAGCGGCATACATTGCATACATCATGATAGTTACATCTTCTTTATGATTTTGAGTACCTTGTAAAGTGTGAAGATTTCCTATACCTTCTTGTAAAATAGAGTGTTGCCCTTAAGTGAGGAAAAGATCCCAAAGTGGACACATTAAAAGATCCCAAAGAGGACAAATGAGAGTTAAATAGAAAGAGCCATTGAGGCCACCAAAAAAATACAAAAAATTAGAAAAAAGAAATAAAAAGAGAGAAAGGGGCGACACTACTATCCTTTTGAGAGATCCACACTAGTACTCCCTTTATATCCTTGTACTCCATAGAGATGATCATTATGCATATAGCTATGTGGGGACCTTCACACTATAGAACTTTGCTTGCATATTCCAAGGATGAGCCTCCTCAAAAGAGCTCTAGGTCTTCATGAGCGAGCAAGTTAGATGCACCCCCACTAGTTCCATTGGAGAGCTTCCTAGCTCGTATGTGCGTCCCTTGCATGGAAATCCCTACTCCTCACATCATATCTATCATTTTACATCTCTTGCATAAGATTGTCGTCATTGATGTGAGCCTTTCTCATCCTTTTTGTCTTCCTCCTCCACAATATTTCTCTCTTTGCCATCCTAAGTGTCAACTCTCGTGCTTACGCTCATCCATTGCATGAGTGCTCGAAATATCGAAAAGGAGTGGATCAAATTGACTTGTACCTGGCTAGTGGTCTAGAGACGAGTCAAGATAAGATTCCAAAGAAGACCAAGTGTGAAACTTTGGTAGATTGAGTTCTCAACACAAAAGTACTTTTTTGTCTCGTATTCCCTATCCCGGATTACTTTGGTAGATTGAGTTCTCGCTGTTTTTATATTTCAGTTTCCCCCATATAAAAAGTGCCAGAAAAATTCAGGAAAATTCAGATAAAAAATCAGCGTGATGGAAGCTTCGAGAAGAGCCTGGGAGGGGCCAGAGGGGAGCTAGGGGGCACAGGCGGCCACCCGGCGCGACCCCACCCCTGGCCGCGCCAGGGGGGCGCCTGGGGCCCCTGGCCCACCTCTCGCTGCCCCCTTTCGCCTATTTATCCCTCGTCACGGCAAAACCCCAGAAAGAGAACCCTATTCCGCGAACTCGCCTCTGTTCCACCGCCGTCGCGCTTTCGAAGATCGGGAGCACCAGAAGACCTCTCCCCGGCACCCTGCCGGAGGGAGGATTGACCTCCGTAAGTCTCCTCTCCACCATGGATGCTCCCCGGATGTCTCGTGAGTAGTTTTCCTTGGACCATGGGTCCGTGATTAGTAGCTATGTGATGTTCTCCTCCCCTATTTGATCTTCATTGTTTAGACCTTGTGAGCTGCCCAACATGATCGAGGCACCTTTGTAATATTTCTTCTATTGCTATGTTGAGTTTGATAGGACCTGATGGATTATGAGATTATGTTCAAATTGTGATAGAGTAATATATTTGGTTTTTATCTCTTATATTTTTGTTCCTAAGTAATTCTTGCATGTTCACCGTTGTTGTTTATTGCTTTGGCCAAGTAGTAGGTAGTGACTCCAAGAGGGAGCGTTGTTCTAGATTGTAGGTTCATGCCCCCCGATGACACGCTTGAGTGACAGAAACATGAGTCTAGGGGATGTGATGTTGCCACAAGGGGGAAAACAACGGTGCTTGTAACCGCGGTTATAAGGATTGTTTACTTTACGCAGAGTTCTTTTTAATGCAGTTGTCTGTTCCTTTGGGTTTACACTTTGGGTGGGGCTCGCAACTTAATACCAGCGAGATGTTCTGGATAGATATCTCAAGGTGGATGATTAGTAGTAGATGCAGATGGATTTCGGTCTACTTACCTTGGCGTACTGCCTGTGCTTTTGAACCTCTTCCTTTCTTTTGTAGCATAGTTAGCATTGCGGTGCGTTCATAATCCTGTCAATTGCCTTTCTGTAATTTGTTTACCTCGCATAGCAATTTTATCGTCTTTTGGGAGAGAGACATCACTAGCGAACATCACATATCCCGGTCCATATCCTTATCATTGTTTCCATGCTATATTTACTTTTCTGCATTTACTTTCAAGTTGCTATTATTATCCCTTGCGTTTTATCCTTTGTAAACAACAAGACCGGAGAGATTGAGAACCTCTCTGAACTTCGTTGGGAACAAAGTTATCTGTGTCTGTGTGCAGGTCCGCGTCAGTTGCGCTGCTGACACCTACTTATCATCTCTGGAGTCCTACTGGAGACAAACCTTGGTATCTTTACCGAGGGAAATTTGCTGCTGTGCTGCATCACGCCTTCCACTTGGGGCTCACCAACGAAGGGCGAGAAGACTACACCCGTCAACCCTCGCGCTATCACGTGCCTAACCGCGTGTGGGATTTTATGGGGTCCCCTTTTCTTACCTACCTAGCTCCTAACATTTCCAGTTCTGGCCCAAGACGATTTACCATTTGAAACCGTGTGTGTGCTGGTCGGCCGCCAGTAGTTTTCTAACCAACCTGGGCCAGCGGGGACATGGTTTCCTTGTTGGTCCACCTTTTTCGACTGAGGACCCGGTTTCCCATGTGTGATTAACCGCGTATCCAAACCTGCGATTGACGGTAGAGACCGATTTGAGAGCGCGGCCGGCTTTTGAGTTGGGTGTCGACTCACCGGGGGCCACCCGGATATGTTCGTTGTTAGTTAGAGGGACCTGTCGTTTCTGATCTCTCGGAACTAAATCATAAAATGGTTGCCTATAATGGGTAGCAACTGATAGAGATGGGCGTGCGTGCGGAGCCTTGTAATGGGCAGTTGGTACACCCCTGCAGGTTAAATCTTTTCGAGAAGCCGTGTCCACCGTTATGGACGACTTGAGACCTAGGTCCTGTTCATAGACAACAACAACTAAGGTAATCTTAATATAACTTGCTCAAAGTGTGTGTCCCTTGACTGCTTCTTCTTCGTCGGGATGCGAAGAGGAGGACAAGGATAGGATAGGTGTTATGTTTGCGTAAGTAGTTGATAGCAAGACTTGTTGGAGCCGATTCTTCATCGAATGCTTGGCTTCTTACCTTATTCTCGAAATTGTTAGCTACTTCATAATGCTAGTGCGGCAGCAACCTCACCACTTACCGCATCCTTACCGTAAACTACTAGTTGTCCTAGAATGACGAGTGATGAAGTCCTTGCTGGGTCAGTTGACCACTACAGTTGGATGCTGACTACTTCTGTACGCATGATACTACCCCCAAACTCTTTTCAGGGTTCCTGATCGACAACAGGTATGGTGACCGACGTTTCACGTGGAGACTCGACGACAACTAGTTAAGCGGATCCCGGCGGAGGGCCTGGACCCGTGTGGTTCTGGGGATCGATGATTTTCTCTTTGCTCGTAGGCATTTGGTTGTAGTCTGTACTCAGACATGTATCTTCCGTTGTTGTATTGTATTAAGGTAGTTGTATGCCGATTGTACGAGATGTTGTATCCTTGTATCTCTAATCTTGTGATATTATGTTGAAAATCCGGGGCATATGACTTCGTCATATGTCCCGGTGGGACCGATATGTGCTTCGTCCCCGGATCTGGATGGAAACATCTAGATCTAGAACAGTACCGCATATCGGGCCTTACAACTTGGTATCAGAGCCTTACCGACCGTAGGATCCCTTTTCTGGCCGAAGTCGAGTCTAGACAAAAACTATTTTGTAGTTACTAAGATACTTATCGGAGAGTAGGAATCTTTTTACTCCTTATCTTTGCTCTGGTCAGGACTAGTGCCGTAAGTAATTTATTCTCTACTTATCCCCTTCAAACTGTAGGCTCTCGAGTGTGTGGAGTTTCGGAACCGTTACAATGCCTTCCTTGCAGCGTATTGTCTCGATTCCGATCTCAGGTTTGGGAATTCCTGTAATACCTTTAGTTCTTCCGACTCTGGGTAAACATCTTGGTCGTCTGTTGACTTCAGTCCTCTTGCCCAGTATCATCACGATTTCAGTGAGAATGCTTCCCTTGATCGTCGCTATCAACTATCGTTCTGCCTCTTGATCTCCCGATGGTTTCGTTTTACGACGTTGCTGTCTCTCTGCGAAAATTTATCTCGGCAGAAGTTCAATGTCGACATGGAGCAGAGTCCCTTGTTCGTGGTGTTGAATAATCGTCGACTCTCTTTTATCTCCCCCTTCCCCTCTCCCCTGGATCGTCTAGGATCTCGGGACGAGATCCCTTGTTGGTGGTGTTGTATTGTAACAGCTCAGATTTTAGAAAAATTAAAACTTTTATTTTCGGTGTGAATTTTTTGATTGTCTTATTTTTTTGCGGTGTGTGCATCCCCAATTTATCGATCGGCGATTATTTTTCCCCCTCTTATCTTGTATTGGACGGAGTCCGAACATTTCCTCCCTGACACTCGACCTTTGCGACACCGGGTTACACCCAATCACCGTCGCGAAAACCGCACGAGACCAGCCGCAGCCAACGGAACAAAAAACCTCGTTTAATAATTAAACGGGATATTTTTATAGCGCGCCGGAAAGTGTTCTCAGAACGGTTCCAGCGTGAGGTGGACGCCGCCAGCTCGACGCGCTGATCGCGCAGTTCGAAGTTTTACCCGAATCGGAGGTCCTGCGGGGTGTTTACCTTTCTCCGATTCGCGCATCCCCGGTTTTTCTCTCGCGCGCGCGGTGTTTACGTTTCTCCGATTTGGGTAAAACTTCGAACTGCGCGATCAGCGCGTCGAGCCGGAGGCGTTCACCTCGTGCTGGAACCGTTCTGAGAACACTTTCCGGCGCGCTATAAAAATATCTCGTTTAATTATTAAACGGGGTTTTTCGTTCCGTTGGCTGCGGCTGGTCTCGGGCGGTTTTCGCGACGGTGATCGGGTGAAACCCGGTGTCGCAAAGGTCGAGTGTCAGGGTGGCAAGGGTCGGTCTCCGTATGATACGAGAACAAATTTTTAATTTTTGTGAAAACTGGGCTGTTACAATACAACACAACCAACAATGGATCTCGTCCCGAGATCCAGGACGTTCCGGGGAAGAGGGGAAGGGGGAAGAGAGAGTCGACGATTCTTCAACAGCACCAACAAGGGACTCTGCTCCATGTCGACGATGAACTCGTGTTGAGATAAATTTCCGCAGAGAGACAACATCTTCGAAAAAAACGAAACCGTCAGTGACAAGAGGAAGAACGATCGCGAAAACAAGATCAAGGGATAGTGATTTTCGACGCAAGTAGTGAAATCACCGGGCGAAAGGAGGGAGGGCAAAGGACGACCCAGATGAAATATGAAACCGGAAAAGCTAAAGGTACTACAGGAATTCCCACCTGAGCTCGGAATCGAGACAATACGCTACAAGCAAGGCATCGTAACGGTTCCGACACTCCATACACTCGAGATCCTAAAGTTTGAAGCGGAGGTAAGTCGAGAGTAAAAACACTTACGACACTTGTCCTGACCAGAGCATGGGTAAGGAGTAAAAAGATTCCTACTCTCCGATAACTAGCTTAGTAACTACAAAATAGTTTTTGTCTAGACTCGACTTCGGCCAGAGAAGGGATCCTACGGTCGGTAAGGCTCTGATACCAAGTTGTAAGGCCCGATATGCG
The DNA here is from genome assembly GCA_950022295.1 of Bromus sterilis. NCBI lineage: Eukaryota > Viridiplantae > Streptophyta > Magnoliopsida > Poales > Poaceae > Bromus > Bromus sterilis. The sequence continues at coordinate 260,794,231 of OX465596.1, read as the reverse complement.
GTACTGTTCCAGATCTAGGTGTTTCCACCCAGATCCGGGGACGAAGCACATATCGGTCGCACCACGACATATGACAAAGACATAAGCCCCGGATTTCCAACATGATATCACAACATTACAGATACAAGGATACAACATCTCATACAATCGGCATACAACTGCCTCAAATACAATACAAGAGCGGAAGGTATATGTCTGAGTACAGACTACAAGCAAATGCCTAGTGGCAAAGAGAAAAACATCGATCCCCATAAGCACACGGGTCCAGGCCCTCTGCCGGGATCCGCCTAACTAGACGTCGTCGAGTCTCCACGTGAAACGTCGATCACCATACCTGTTGTCGATCAAGAACCCTGAAAAGAGTTTGGGGGTAGTATCATGAGTACAGAGGTACTCAGCATCCAACTGTAGTGGTCATCTGACCCAGCAAGGACTTCATCACTCGTCATTCTAGGACAACTAGTAGTTTACGGTAAGGAAGGGGTAAGTGGTGAGGTTGCTGCCGCACTAGCATTTATGAAGTGGCTAACGATCTAGAGAGTAAGATAAGAAGCTAAGCATTCGATGAGGACTCGCCTCCAACAAGTCTTGCTATCAACTACTTGCGCAAACATAACACCTATCCTATCCTTGGCCTCCTCTTCGCCTCCCGACGAAGAAGAAGCAGTCAAGGAACACACACACGTTAATCAAGTTATGTTAAGATTATCTCAATTGTTGTTGTCTATGAACAAGGAGTAGGTCTCAAGTCGTCCATAACCGTGGACACGGCTTCTCAAAAAGATTTAAGCCTGCAGGGGTGTACCAACTGCCCATTACGAGACTCCGCACGCACGCCCTTCTCTCTCAGTTGCTACCCATCACAGGCAACCATTTTATGATTTAGTTCCAAGAGATCCGAAACGACCAGTCCCTCTAGCTAACAACGAACAAATCCGGGTGGCCCCCGGTGAGTCGACATCCAACTCAAAAAGCCGGCCGCGATCTCGAATTGGCCTCTACCGTCTGGATGAGGTCGGATAGGTTGCCCAAACAGATGTGGACAGCCCCCTAGCTCCCTAGGGTGGACCAAAAAAGAAACCATGTCTCCGCTGGCCCAAGTTGTTTTAAAGAATATCTGTCAAGAGCGACCCAACAGACACACACACGGTTTTCAAATGGTAAATCAGCTTGGGCCACCACTAGAAATGTTTGAAGCTAGGTAGGTAATAAAAGGGGACCCCATAAAATCCCACACGCGGTTAGGCACGCTCAGCCTTAAAACAAATACCCGGAACTCGGATCCTAGGTGACTCGAATGGAACAAAGCGTCAAGGCGGGATAGCCTAGACCTTCCATCCTTCGTCGAATGTAGCCAACATTATAATAATCATATCATCAACAACAATATAATAATGTGATATCCCAAACCAAGGAGTAACAGGGTAACATCGTAGCATTCTAAGCATGCATACTAAGCAGGGGCTGAGCAACGAGCAATAGTAACATAGCAGTACAAGGTTTGCTGGGAGGGGACATGGCTGTATCGGTTTGAAAGAGGCTGTAAACATGTGGTAGGATGAAACATCGAACCTAACCTAGACTAGCATGAAAACCTCTGGTTGAAATAGAATGGATCATAAGTAATGTATAGTCCTTGCCTGTTGATAAGTCGGGTTCCGAAGGTGTAGTCGATCGCAAGCTCGCATCGTCTCCGAGAGGTACCCGCGGAAGCACACAAGAAGTAAACAATGGAAAGCAATCAACGAGCAAGCATCTATTACTACGGGAAAAACAAGATCAAGAAGACATCACACGACATGGCAACGCGATACGGATCTATCGTCGAGAACGGTTACTAACAGTTTAAGTGGGGTATCGGTCACACACGACGAATACCACACGTTTACGGTGGTTCAAGTTGTTTAGCTACAGGTGATCAACCAAGGTTGTTAACATGTAAACTCAATCAATCATGGCATAGCACACAAACATTTCATAAGGTTAAGCACAAAGTAAACTATCTATTCTAGTCAATTTAAGTGAGGCACAACCTAAACATGGCATAACACTAAGTGTTGCACGATGATTAAAACATTTGGTACTGTTCTGTCCTAAACCATATTTTAGGTTGGTTAACAGCAGAAAACAATAGCATAAACACAAATTACACAAAAAACTAATCAAGTTACATATAAAGAACACCCCAAACGGAGTTACGGTTAAAAAGATACAAGCAAAACAAGTTACGGGCACAAACTGCCAACATCATGAAGCACACTTTAGAGCATTGCATAAACACGTTAATCCAAGCAAACATGCTCACAAATGACTTGCAATTAAAGTAGACATGGCAGAGAAGGCATGGCAAAAAGAATCATGCAAATAGGCATCATTGATCAAAAGATATTAAGCAAACAACATGGCATCGCAAAGTAACAGACTTAGAGAAAAACAGAGGTGGCTGTCAAAAACAGCAGCATAGAAACTTTGGAGCTAAATATCTATATTACCAGCAAGCATATCATGACAATGCAATACACGGGATGAAAGTAGACATGATTCTTAACAATATGCAATTGGAATCGCTCAAATCCGATAAACGGTCGCAACACACTCATCGACCGAAGTTGCAACAAAATAACAGTTTCAGCAACAGCAGCACATTAACATCAGGATCACCACTTTGGAGCAAGATTTAATATAGCTACAACACCCAAACATGGCAAGTTAAAGCATGGAAATGATGAACACATGATGCTTAACACAATGGAAAAAGAATCAATGCAATAGGCCTCATGGATTTGTTACAATCATCATGCAAAGTTGCAACAAAATAATAACAGCAGCACATAACAGGAATTTGTAGCAGTTTAACGGCCTGATGCCCTGTTCAGCACACAATTACACCATCAAGATGACCTCAAATGCAAAAAAACTTTCTACATACGAACGCTAGAGCACGCAAAACTGAGCAACTTTCGTTTTGGGGGCACGTTCATCGGAGCTACGGTTTAACCGTTATTAACGGTGCAAAATCGAATCAGCAGCAAAATTAGCTCCAGACTTAGCAAAATTCGCAGGTACTCTGGAAAAAAAGGTACATGTGCCCTCACCACTGGGCTCAGCCCATCTGGCCTGAAGACTGGCCTGGCTGGCCTGGACGAGCTGGATCTGGGCTGCTTGGGGCGAGCGGCCCACGTGGTGCGGTTGCTGGGCCGGCTGGCTTCGGGCCCATGTGGCCACGGCTGTTGGCGAGCGCTGGCTGGCTCGGGCTCCTCCCGAGGTCGACCAGGGGCGGGTGGCGGCGACAGCCAACTCCGGCCGGCCACCGGAGCGAGGCCAGGTGCAGCGGGGCCGGGAAGCGCGGCAGGCGGAGGAGGGGCCCGGCGGCGCCTGGTTCCAACGGTCAGAGGCGGCGGCGGCCTCGTGTCAGGGGAGCTCGGGCTCGCCGGCCGGCTCCCTAATCTTGGGGCGCGACGGCGGCCACCTGGGAGGAGACAGAGGAGATGAGGAGGGAAAGGGAGAGGAGGAGAAAAGAGGAAGGGAGAGAGGAGAGGGCTCGTGAGGAGGAGGTGGAGCGGCGGCGGGCTGGCCGGAGGAAGCGACGGCGGCCCGACTCCATGGGCGGCGGCCTGGATGGAGATGGGAGGTAGGTGGGAGGCTTTGGGGTGACGTGGCGCCCTCCTGGCCGTCAGATCGCAAGATCTGACGGTCCAGATCCATTGGGTGGCCTGATCCAGATCTGATCTAGGTTTTGGACGAAAATGGAGTAGTTTTTGGGGCAAAATGGAGGGGGTGGCTCCAATTTGTGTCTAGGGAAACCCTAGAAATGGGGTGGGGGTGTGGTGGTCTTTATATAGCCCGGGTGGCTGGCAGATTGCAAAAACATCTCCGGTTTTTTTCTCGCGCGCGCGGTACGCTCGTTTCTGACCGCCGGGGGTCCGCAGTACCTCCGATTCAGGTAAAACTTCGAACTACGCGATCAGCGCATCGAGCCGGAGGCGTTCACCTCGCGCTGGAACCGTTCTGAGAACACTTTCCGGCGCACTATAAAAATATCCCGTTTAATTATTAAACGGGGTTCTTCGTTCCGTTGGCTTCGGCTGGTCTCGTGCGGTTTTCGCGACGGTGATCGCGTGAAACCCGGTGTCGCAAAGGTCGAGTGTTAGGGCGGCAAGGGTCGGTCTCCGTACAATACGAGATAAGAGAGGGAAAAATAATCGCCGATCGATAAATCGGGGATGCAAACACCGCAAACAAATCAGACAATCAAACGATTCACGCCGAAAATAAAATTTTAATTTTTGTGAAAACTGGGCTGTTACACGCCCCCACGCTGGTAGCCGGCGAGGCGGCCACCTCGGCGCCGCCATGGCGTATCCCGTGCGGGACGAACCAGCCGCACGCCAGCCACCTTCGCCCGGGGTGCGTCCTCGCGTGGGCCAGCGAGCGCCTCTAGCGGCCCAGCACCCCGGCGCGCCCCCAGGCGGCCCGCCGCCCCCGTGGCCCAGCCGCGCCCCTTGGACCACTTCGCCCCAGCGTCCTGAGCGGCGCCTAGCAATCCCGCACCGCCCCTACTTGCTGGGCTTGGCCCGCAAGGTGAAGGCGCCCCCCTTCGCTTTTATTTATTATTTTTTTTGCATGTCATGTTGGGCTCGACCCATTTCCTCTTGTGGCTGTCTAGCGCACTGTGCGCATTTTATTATCCAGCGCCTAGCCTTTTTAGGCCGAGCAGGAGCAATTCAGCCCAGAGTGGCTTAGTATTTTTTTTCCGTTTATATTATTTGGCAGATTGTATTTATTTTTGCGTTGCCCGTATCTTTTAGACAGTAGCTCAGATCGCAACGCGTTAAACATGAAAGTTGCTTAGAATTTTGTGTAGATTAATAAAATGTGCTCTTTTGCCATGTTTGACTTTGTTTACATGTTGTATTCCTGCTATTTACATTGCATGCCACTGAAAACTATAACTGTCATAACTTTTTAACCGTTGCTCCGTTAAAAATGTTCTTTATATGTAACTTGAATAGAATTGCATGTAGATTGTGTTTATGCTGCTCTTTCTTGCTAATAAAAATAATAAAATATTGTTTAGGGAAAATCAGTACCAAACATTATAATTATCGTGGGGTCCATAATAGTTGGCATGTATAGGTTTTACCCCCACTTAAATGACTAGATTAGATAGTTTACTTTGTGCTTCACCTCTTGCCATGATTGTGTGCTATGCCATGCTTGAGTGAGATGCCATGTTAATAGCCCTTTCTCACCTTGTGAAGCTAAACAACTTGAACCATTCTAAACGTGCGGTATCGTCGTGTGTGACGAGTACTCCACTTAAATTGTTAGTAACCGCTCTCGATGGTAGGTGCGATGTCTCGTGTTGTCTTCTTGTTGATGCTTGCTCGTGTTTGCCTCGTAGTAATAGATTCTTGCTCGTTGATTGTTTTCTAGTGTTTACCGTCTTGTGAGCTTCCGCGGGTACCTTCGGAGACGATGCGAGCTTGCGATCAACTACACCTTTGGAACCCGACTTATCAACAGGCAAGGACTATACATTACTTATGATCCATTCTATTTCAACCAGCGGTTTGCACGCTAGTCTAGGATAGATTCGATGTTTGATCCTACTACATGTTTACATTCTCTTTCAAACCGATACAGCCATGTCCCTTCCCAGCAAACCATGTACTGCTCTGTTACTATTGCTCGTTGCTCAGCCCCTGCTTAATATGCATGCTTAGGATGCTACGATGTTACCCTGTTGCTCCTTGGTTTGGGCTATCAAATTATTATATTGTTGTTGATGATATGATTATTATAATTTTGACTATATTGGACGAAGGATGGAAGGTCTATGCTATCCCGCCCCGACGCTTTGTTCCATTCGAGTCACCTAGGACCCGAGTTCCGGGTATTGGTTTTAAGACTGAGCATGCCTAACCGCGTGTGGGATTTTATGGCGTCCCCTTTTTTTAACTACCTAGCTCCAAACATTTCCAGTGGTGGCCCAAGATGATTTACCATTTGAAACCGTGTGTGTGCTGGTCGGCCGCCAGTAGTTTTCAAACCAACCTGGCCCAGCGGGGACATGGTTTCCTTGTTGGTCCACCTTGTTCGGCTGAGGACCCGGTTTCCCATGTGTGATTAACCGTCTATCCAAACCTGCGATAGACGGTAGAGACCGATTTGAGAGCGCGGCCGGCTTTGTTCGTTGTTAGTTAGAGGGACCTGTCCTTTCGGATCTCTCGGAACTAAATCATAAAATTTTCCTATAATGGGTAGCAACTGAGAGAGATGGGCGTGCGTGCGGAGCCTTGTAATGGGCAGTTGGTACACCCCTGCAAGGTTAAATCTTTTCGACAAGCCGTGTCCACCATTATGGACGACTTGAGACCTACGTCCTGTTCATAGACAACAACAACTGAGGTAATCTTAATATAACTGCTCAACGTGTGTGTGCCTTGACTGCTTCTTCTTCGTCGGGATGCGAAGAGGAGGACAAGGATAGGATAGGTGTTATGTTTGCGTAAGTAGTTGATAGAATGACTTGTTGGAGCCGATTCCTGATCGAATGCTTGGCTTCTTACCTTACTCTCTAGATCGTTAGCCACTTCATAATGCTAGTGCGGCAGCAACCTCACCACTTCCCCCATCCTTACCGTAAACTACTAGTTGTCCTAGAATGACGAGTGATGAAGTCCTTGCTGGGTCAGTTGACCACTACAGTTGGATGCTGAGTACTTCTGTACTCATGATACTACCCCCAAACTCTTTTCAGGGTTCCTGATCGACAACAGGTATGGTGACCCACGCTTCACGTGGAGACTCGACGACGACTAGTTAGGCGGATCCCAGCGGAGGGCCTGGACCCGTGTGGTTATGGGGATCGATGATTTTCTCTTTGCCAGTAGGCATTTGGTTGTATTCTGTACTCAGACATGTATGTTCTGTTGTTGTATTGTCTTAAGGCAGTTGTATGCTGATTGTATGAGATGTTGTATCCTTGTATATGTAATGTTGTGATATCATGTTGAAAATCCGGGGCATATGACTTCGTCATATGTAGCGGTTGGACCGATATGTGCTTCGTCCCCGGATCTGGATGGAAACATATAGATCTGGAACAGTACCGCATATCGGGCCTTACACAGAGGCATTCATATAGATTCATTACTTTTGTATTCAGAGTTGTAAGTAAATAAAAGTGTGTTGATGTTATGATAGAGGGTTGCCCCTACAGTGAGGAAAGGAATAAAAGATCCCAAAGTGGACGAAATAAAAAAATAGAGAGAATAAAGATCCATGGAGGCCAGACAAAAATCAAAAAAATACAAAAAGGTGAAAAAAAGAGGGGCAACACTACTATCCTTTATTCCACACTTGTGCTTCAAAGTAGCACCCGTACTTCATAGAGAGTTTCCATGCTATAGTTGTATAAATATGTGGGGTTCTATACACTATAGAACTTGGCTTGCATATTCCAAGAATGAGCCTCCTCAAAAGAGCTCTAGGTCTTCATGAGCAAGCAAGTTGGATGAACCCCCAATAGTTCCATTGGAGGGCTTTCATACACTTATAGCTCATTGTGCATCCGCATGTTGCATGGAAATCCCTACTCCTCACACCATATCTATCATTTGTCTTTCTCCTGCCTATGGTTGTCCTCATTGGTGTGAGCCTTTCTAACTTTTTGCCGTCCTAAGTGCCAACGTATCTTGCTCGCGCTCATCCATTGAATGAGTGCTCAAAGTCGAAAGGGAGAGGCTCAATTTGACTTGTACTTGACTAGTGGTCTGGGGACGAGTCATAATAAGATTCCAAAGGGATCATGTGTGAAAATTTAGTAGATTGAGTTCTCAACAACTATTCAGTAATTTTATGGTCTAAACCTTCCCTACCTTTTGGCACAGGGACTCCGGCTGAGACATTCGGTTGACGGACATCAAGCAATTGTTTATATGTTCTTCATTGCTTGCTTAATATAAACTATGGACTATTGCTTTATATCACTTTGTCTTTGGCTTATGTATCTTCATTACATTAGATTGATTGCCTTTACTTCTAAGTAGCATGTCACATCAAAAATTATCTTTTTATCATTTACCTACTTGAGGATGAGCAGGAATTAAGCTTGGGGATGCTCATACGTCTCAAACGTATCTATAATTTTTGCTCGTTCCATGCCCTTTTTGTGTCATTGCTACGTCTTTTTGCGATGCTTTTGAATCATTTATTGGACTAAACTACTAATATAGAGCCCAGTGCCAGTTCCTATCTGTTTTGTCTTTGCAATGCAGAAAAAGTCCAAAAATGACCTTGGTCAGAAAATTTCCAAAAAATATTTAAATCGGAAGAGTCCTCCAGCCGGAGGATGGAGTCAAGAGTTTTCCCCAGGCCCCCAGGCGCCCTCCCGGCGCGGCCTGGGGGGCCCGCGCCAGGTGGCCGCCTGGGCGACCTGGGCACCGCCTCGGACTCCCCCTTGGCCTATAACTTTTCCCGTGACATCTCCGCCGCCATCGAAACCTAGCTTCAGGGTTCAACAGGATCCTTCTCCGGCACCCTGCCGGAGAGGGCCTTGGCCCACAAGGCCATCTTCATCAACTCTTCTTCACCCCATGATGGATCGTGAGTAGTTCCTCCTTTGACTACGGGTTCTTGGCAGTAGCTTGTTGGTATCTTCTTCCCCTAGATTTTCAATACAAAGTTCTCATGAGCTGCCGTATATGATTGAGATCCATATGATGTAATTGGTGTTGTGTTTTTTGGGATCCCATGAATTGTTACCTTGTTCAGTCCTAAGAGGTTTATGAATTATTGTTGCTGCAATTTTTTTGTTCTTAATGCTTGTTACTAGTGCACGGGTAGCATGATTTTTCAGGTGTGGTTGAATTGACAACTCAACTGCTAAGGCTTATAAGTATTCTTTGGCTCCCCTTGTGTCGAATCAATAAATTAGGGTTATACCTACCCTTGAAGACTCTTGCGATCCCCTACACTTGTGGGTTATCAGCAATTGAGATAATTATAAATGCTCCACAATGCTAATTATGTTACAAAAAGTAAAAGGCTCAATCGTATAGGAATTACACCAAGACAAATAGATTGTTTATTCATCAACATTTAAGTATTAATCATCCACCTTGAGATATCTATCCAGAACATCTCAGTGGTATTACGTTGCGAGCCACAACTAAAGTTGCAAACTCATAGCAACGGACAAGTGCCTTAACACTCTATGCGTAATGTAAGCAATCCTTATGACACGTAGTCATAAGCACCGCTTCTTTACCCCTAATGGGAACAACACGTTCCCTAGTCCCATGTTTCTGTCACTCAAGATGGAGATCAGGAGGAATGAACCCATTATCTAGCATAACACCCCCTCTTGGAGTTACAAATTACTCCTTCGCCAAATCAACAATCTGTAATGGAGAACATGCATGGCTACTCAAGAACATAAATATAAAAGAGAACCAAATATATTACTTCCATGAACTGAACATAATCCATCTGATCCCTATTAGCTTGCTCATGTTAGACAACTCAGCAGGTCTAGACAATTAAGCACAAGATTGGAGAGAAGACATCTATTAGCTTGCTGTCATGGACCCATGGTCCAAGGAGGGAATACTCACGGAGCATCCTGGAGGGAATCATGGTTATGGAGTGGCCTCTAGAGATCAATCCTCACTCCGGAAAGGTGACAGAAGAGGAACTTCAGTTGATCCTGATCTTGGAATCGCGGAAGCGGAACAAAGGCGTAGATGGCAAAAATAAGTCCTCCCTGAGGGTTTTTGGAATGAGGTTTAAATATATGCCACAGGGGAGCACCAGGGGGTGGGCCACCTGACCAGGCGACGAGGGGGCGCAGCTAGCCCCTGGCCACAACAGGTGGTCGCATCTCCCTCTGGCTGGGCTTTGGGATTCTGGAGTCTTCCGAAGAATTGGAATTTATGGATATTTTTTGGATTTTTCCAAGAACTTTGATTTTTCAGCTATTTTCTACATTGCACGGACAAGAACAGACATAAACTGGCACCGGGAACTAGGTTAATAGGTTACTCCCAAATGTGTTGCAAATGGTATGAAAGTGCATCAAAATATGTAACAATGTCGCCAAAAGAAGCATGTAACAAGAAAAAAATTATAGATACTTTTGGGATGTATCAGCAGCCCAGCCCCGGCCGCACCCTCATGTCGCCTATCGAGGGGTTGGGCCCCCTGGCCCTCCTTCGGGCTTCTCAAGTCTTCCGATGAATTATAATTTTTAGGTTATTTCTTTTTCTGAGCATTTTGATTTTCACCTTGTTCTGCGGTGGATAGACAATAACAACTAGAAAATCGCCCTGGGAAATGGGTTAAAAGGTTAGTCCCAAACATGTTGTAAAAAGATATGAAAGTGCATTAAAATATATATAAAAGTCACACAATTGAGCTTGGATAATTTTTGTTATGACATATCAACATCCACAAGATTAATTCTTGCCCGTCCTCAAGTAGATAAATGATAACAAAGATAATTTTTGTGGTGACATGCTATCGACATAATTAAGAACATCTAGTAAAGCGATCAAGATGTATAAGTGGAGAAAAAGTAATATATAGCAAGAGTCTAAGTCTAGTATTGAAACAGGTAAAGTAAGAACATAAACGAAAAAAGAGCTCTTACTGTTCGTGACTCGAATGTCTCCAATTGATGATCCCCTGAAGAGTGAGGAGGGTTGAGAGTTTAAAAGTATTGAATAGTTGTTCAGAACTTTGTCTACTAAATAGCTCACACAGTCTCTTTGGAATCTTATCATCCCTCGTCCCTAGACTGTTTGTCAAGTACAATACTATGTGATTATCTCCCTTTTGACTTTGAGCAACTCATGCAAGGATTGAGCGCAAGCAAGATAAGTGGCACTTAGGATTGCGAAGAGAATAATGATGGGGATAGGGAGTCAAAAAGTGAGAAAGGGTCAAACCAATGAGGACAACCATTAGGTGATAGAAAGCCTTATGATCGATATGTTGTGAGAAGTAGGAATTTCCATGCACCAGATGCACATAGAGCTATAACTATAGGAAAACTCTCTAATGGAACTAGTGGATGTGCATCCAACTTGCTTGCTCATGAAGACCTAGAGCACTTTTGAGGAGACTCATCATTTGAATATACAAGCCATTTCCTATAGTATCAGGTCCTCACTTACTTATGCAATAATGATATGAATACTCTCTACAAACTGAAGTACAAGTGCTACTTTGAAGCACAAGTGTGGATTTCAAGGATAGTAGTGTTTCCCCTTCTCTTTTTTTTTCTGTGGCCTTATTTTTATTTTATCTTATTTGTTCTCTTTGGGATCTTTTTATTTCTTTCCCAATTTAGTTCACTTAGGAATCTTTTCCTGACTGGTAAGGGAAAAACTCTATATGAACATCATCAACACACTTTTAAAAGTACTGATAACGTACACGGAAACTATATCATGATGTATGCAATGTATGCCTCTGCCAGTGTATTAGGATGTGCAATGATACTAGCACGTTATGTAGCAATAATATGAATAAGGGCAAACCTCAACTATATTTGTTGTTGAAGAACAGCATCAATTCATGTAACGAAAGATTGAGTTTCATGGCAATGTATCTCAGAATGTGTATGAAAATGCCATACTAGATAGGTATGGTGGTTGTTTTGAGGAACATATAATGAGGCTTATGTATGAGAGATCGTATCATCCAAAGGATTTGGATGCACCGACGAAGTTTTCACCAAATCTCAAGATGAAAAATGCCAATGCACGATACCGAAGAGGCTAGCAATATATAATGATAGGTGGAAGTACAAAAAATTGAATACTTGCATTAATCCAGAAGTACTCATCAAATTATCATGGGTACTTCACAATCTAATCAAGAGTAAATGAACTGTCAAGAACGCTAAGTGGAATGTGTCATCGTAATGTGACTGCAGATGCCATAGGGATGGCTAAAGTGAGGGGGAAAACCGAGTTAAGTGTCGATGGTGCCGGAAACGAGAGTGGGGACAAGCTCAATGATACACCGCGATGTACGCAGGTTCAGGGCTCTCGTTAGAGATAAAACCTCTACTCCTGGCTAATGCTATGAGCAATAACTCGAGATACAATTGTGTTCCTTCAGCTGTATCAGAGGAAGGAGGAGAAGGCATGTTGCTTTGCTCTCTCCTGCATCTCTACGTGGTCGGTGTAATGAAGTTAATGTCGATCGTCCCTCTCGCAGGAGGAGTTCCCGGGGTTCTTATAGGACGAACCCGGGCTACAATGGTAACTACACAATAGGGGGACCCGGCTGTAAGCCTCTAGGATCTAGCTGAGGCCTGCTGACTGCGGTCTGGCCGGATGCGAGGCTAAGAAGGTTGCCGACCTACTTTGTCATGGGAATCACGTAGCCCATAGGTCTTGAGAGTCCTAGCGAGTAGGCAGACAGCTACCTCGGTGCTTGGTCTTGTCCACCGTCGTGTTAGTCCGAGCATTGATGGGAAATCATCATGCACCTGACAGATCGGTGATGAGACCATGCTTACTGACAAGCGGATCTCTTGGCGGGGCTAATGATGACCTCGGGTCGGGTGCGCCCATCCGGCCCTTGGTCAACTCTTTCTTCTGTTGCCACCTCGGTGTGCCATCTACACCGGGAATTCGGCAGCCGGTCTTCTCAGCTCGACCCTTGTGTATCCGGTGTCCTCCTCAAGGTTGCAGTTTGTCTTGAAAGGATGTTTCACCTGGGTGACCCTACCCAGGGGTCATTCCCCCGACAGTACCCCCTAAAGCTGTGGAGGTCCCATGGTCGGCTGACTGCGGGGCCTCCGCAGGTTCTAATGCAGGTTCTCTAAGTCATTGACCTCAATCTATACCAATTACGTTGTGCCGAGTGCGCCTCACCGAGCTGTCTCTGACCTCAACCGAATGCGTCGCGCCGAACTGTCCATAAGCCTCACCGATCTGCCTCTCGCAGAGCTGAGTGCGAATCCCGCCGGTTGCACCCCAACGGTTACTTTGACCAGAGTCTTGAACACCCCCACGTCGCTTTGGTTTCGCCGCGTGCAGCCGTTAATGGGTATTGGCCCACTAACCCACACACGATGGGTCGTTACCGAAGTCCTCGGGCCAGGCGCGCACGCCTCGCCTTCTTCACAGGATTCTCTATGCTTTGTGCTCCCATGACCGCTCGATACACGCAGCCCCTCGGAGGCCACATGAGGCCATAGAGTGCATAGACTGATCCCAATTGTGCCCTTTTTCCCATAAATAGGGGAAGGGAGGGGATCGGTCAAGCGTCCACGCGCCATTTTCCTTCTTCATCTCGTCTTCTTCCTTTGTTCTCCTCGCCGCCGTCGCCATTGCAGCGCACGTTTGAACCACTGTTGCTGCTCCAGTCTTTCTTCGGCCACCACTCTCCACCAACTCCGGCCCCGTTCCTCCTCCGATGACACACTGGATGAACACATGGCCTCCGCCCTCAGCGGATGGGAGGGCTCGGAGGTGAGGGACTACGACATACTCCGCCTCCGCCGTGTGATCTGTCCCAAATGTATCTATATTTTCTTCTTGTTCCATGCCCTTTTATGTGATAATGCTACATATTTTGCTACACTTTTATATTATTTTACACATATTTGGGCTAACCTACTAACTCAGTGCACTCAGTGCCAGTTTCTGTCTGCTGATGTTTCTAAGTTGCAGGTATTTTTTCCCAATTTAGAGAGCTCCAAAAATTCCACTAAAATGTATAAAATATCAACGTTCCAAAAGACTCCAAACGCCCGAAGGAGAGACGGAGGGGGGCCACTTGTCTCCCAGACGGCCTGCCCGCGTGGCCTAGGGGGAGGCCGCGCCATGAGGCCGCCTGGGCGAATGGGACCACCCCTGTTTCCCCCCTTTGGCCCTATTTTTACCCCACGGAGGAAACCCTGATTCCAGAAGTCCTTCTTCCAGAAGGGATTCCTATCTCCGCTGCCATCGCCAACAAGCTTCGGGGGACCAGAATTCTTGTGACGGCACCCTGACGGGACGGGGATGTGCCCTCGGATTCATCTCGTTGCTTCCTCCCTCCATGATGGGCGAGTAGTTCCTCCTCGGGGCTGAGGCGTTCTACAGTAGCTATGTTGTTAATTCTCTCTCCCATGATGTGATCATAGGCTATGTTAATCTAGGGTGATTTCATGATGTTTCCCCTTCTTCTATGTATTGGATCAATGTACTCCTTTGGTGATATTTCCAGAGTCCAAAGTGACGCGTAGGACTCCACTATTATGGTGATATTGATCATGAGATTTGTTCTTTTTCTTGGATTAAATCATGGCTTGAGAGTCTTTTGATGCTTGTCTTGAGTATAGTTTGCATAGTGCTTCGGTGAAAGGATGAGTGCTTTGTCAATTAAGAAAGAGAATAGTCTTGAGAATTGTTGTGGTGATTGTGTTACTCTCTTTGGATGGCCGCGGTGACATTGGTAAATCCATAAGTGAGAACTACGAACTCTGAGGTGTGCTTTCGTAGACCTACGCAATTCTCATCCTCTTTTGATCCACGGAAAGAATGAACTCTGAGGTATGTCTACCTTGCTTGTTTTAGTGGAAATATCATGTGATTAGACTATGTTAATGTTGTTGGGAGTTGCCACTAGTGAAAGTATGAATCCTAGGCCTTGTTTCCACCATTGCAATACCGTTTGTGCTCACGTTTACTACTTGTTTGCTTGCTATCATTTTTATTACAGATTTATATTACTTCGTTTTGCCACACCTATCTCCCATATTTTACCATCTCTTCGCCGAACTAGTGCACATATAGAACTCCTAGTTGTATTAGGTGTGTTGGGGATACAAGAGACTTATTGTATCTTAATTGAAGGGTTTCTTGAGAGAGACCATCTTCAACCTCTACTTCCCTGAGTTCGATAAACCTTAGGTCATCCACTTGAGGGAAATTGATGCTATCCTACAAACCTCTGCGCTTGGAGGCCCAACATAGTCTACATGAATAGAAGCATGCGTAGACATAGCTATTTCTGGCGCTGTTGTCGGGGAGGTAAGGTTTGAAGTTATATCTTTAGATTTTGCAATTAAATCTTTCTGTTTCTTGTTTTTATTTTCACTAGCTAGGCTTATGGAAAAAAATGCGAGAGCTTGGTGAGCTCTACCTTGAATTGGGACATGAAGTGTTTGAAGAGAAAATCAAAAAACCTATGGAACTTTATTTGCATACTTTTCTTCATTGCAATGTTACTAGTATGTCTTCTTTGAATACCTTTGATGCTAATGATATGCAAAGTTATAAGCTTGGGGATGCTACGTTTGATGAATATGAACTTATTAGCCCCCCATGTTTTGATTAGGAAATTTATTTTGATGATACAATACCTCCTATCTATGATGATTATTGTGATGGCACTTATGCTATAAATAATACATTTTTGCAAGTGGATCATGATAAGAATGATTCATGTGATAGCTAATTTATTGAGTTTGCTCCCACTATTACTAATGACAAGGTTTTGTCTTATGTGGGGAGTAATAAATTTTCTATGCTTGCGGATCATGATAAGAATTTTTTATGTGATACTTATATTGTTGAGTTTATTCATGATCCCACTGAAAATTATTATGAGAAGGGAACATATGCTTATAGATATTTCAATAATATAAAATTCCCTCTCTTTATGTTGATGGTTTTCAAGTGGCCTTTGTGTTTCTTTCCTATTCTTATTGCTTTGTGCTTCAATGAATTATTTCATTGCAATATTCCTATGCATATGAAGCATGTTAGCCTTCAATGTGTTTGGTATTTACTTCTTCATGCTCTGTTTTGTGCTTAAACTCTTATTCCTGCGAGAGCATCATTAAAATCTTAAGCCTATCTTTATGGCTATAAAGAAAGATCTCTTGGGAGACAACCCTTGTTATCTTTACTTTGAGTTTTTACTTTTAGTTTTTAGTGGTATTGATGTTTGTTACTACTGCAGAAACATCATTGTCCTGAAATAGATTTTGTCCCCTTGACGGAAAAACTGGACATAAATCACCAGATCATATTTTGATCTGAATTTTTTTGAAAGTATGATCCATACAATTGGAATTCGTGCGTCTGTTCTGAGTTCTTTTATTTGAGTTGTAGAAGTACGCCAGAAAAATTATTTACTACCCATTGGTCTGTTTTTCATAGATCCTTCCATGTTTTGCGTCTTCATTGTTTTGAAAATCTAAAGCTTGCTTTTTCTTTGCAATTTTTTTTGGCAATCTTGAGAAACAGTAGATCTTCAAGAATATCTTTAGTTAAATTGCAGAAATTTTTGTTTATGATGCGTACTAACCACTCTAATCAACTTATGATGAGTTTCGTATGAAGAGAGTTTTCAAGTATGCGAAGGGAGATGATGAAAGATAATTCGGGAGTGTCAAGCGCTCATGCTTGGGGATGCCCCCATGCACCCCCAAGAAATATCCAAGGAGACTCAAGCATCTAAGCTTGGGGATGCCCCCGTGCATCCCCTTTTCCATCAAGAATCATCAGTTCGTCCTTCTCCGTGCTATATTTTTATCACTTCATATGTTATGTGCTAGACTTGGAGCGTCTTGCTCTTTAATTTTTAGGTTGTTTCAGTTTTACTTGCTGTTCACAACAAGTTGTATCCTAGCCTTCATTGTTTGGAAGAGAAACACGATCAACTCCACCGTAGAACACAACGTAGCCTTGCATGCTTATCTTTTTTTTGTGTGTCCTTTATCTTTTCATAGCTGTTGTCATGCTTAGCTCTGAGTTTTCATGCTTATCTTTTTAAGAGTTTTTGTTTAGGTTGTTCTAGGAACTCTATTGAGTTTTCAGGCTTATATTGTTTAGAGAGTTGACTTGTTGCACCGAGTTGTGTGTCTTGCATGAGTAGGTAATTAAGGTTGCTATTACAAGTGTGGTAGTAACAAGAAATAGTTTTGAGGTATTGATTTGCGTAATGCTTGGACATTAGGGTGCCAAGAGCTTGAGCCTATTAGTGATAGGTGTCATATTTTTTGAAATCCATGCTTATGTTCAAAAACTACAAAAATATAACACCCTAAGTGTCTAGGAACAATAACCACTTTTTCTAATGATTTTTGGTGTTGCAAATCATTCCTTGATCGTCTTTGGATCAATTCAACTTCAAATTACCCTGTGATTGAAATTAAAAAAACGTGGCAAATAAAGTTCAACCAAAAACTTTGCAAGCACTTTTGTAAAATGCCCAATATTCAGTGATACATGTCCGTGTGGGTATGGGAATTTAGTAAGCTATAGAATAAATCAAAGAATTCAATTAGTAGCACAATAGTGGCATTTAATACCATTTTAAATAAATCAACAATGCAAATGAATTTATGAAACCCCCAAACTTTTTGTGGCCCTCTGGTAATATGCAAGGATAATTATGGAACAGTTTACATATTTTACAAAAATCCAAATGCAGCTAAAACAAATGCAAACAGAAAAGAAAACGTAAATAAAAAGAAAAGAAATAAAAAACCCATATTCCTACGCTATGGGTGAGGCCCTCCACGGCCCATCTCCCACCCCCCCAACCAGCCAGCCCACCTCGGCCCACTCCCACCTTCTCCCTCCCCTGTTCATAGCCATGGCGTGGAGGCCATCCAGGACGGCCACGCAATGGCGTGGCGCCGTGGAGGCCATCCGGCGGTCGCCGCCGAGAATAAGGAGGCCACCCTGAGCCCCGCACCCCTCCCAGGAAACCCTAACCTGCCCTGCATCCTCCCTCGCGCCACCTTGCTTCAGACCGAGCTCACCGTAGGCGCAGCGTCGCCGCGTCGCCGGGCTCGCCGCGGCCAGCGACGCTGGCAGACCACGCAACCTTGTCTGGCCGCCCCCAGCCTCTCCCTCGACTCCCCTCCCACTCCTCCATCCCCGACGTCCACTGCACACCACGAATCGGGCCGCGCCCCTCCGCCAGGGCCACCGGTGGACTCGCTCGAATTTGCCGCCCCTCGAGCCCCTCCGACCACCCCTTGGTGACACTGATGGATGCGGCGCGTCGCACTGGTTCCGTAGGAGCAAATGGCACACCGAGCGGCCCCCTGTGACGCGATTCAGGCGAGCTCCGTTCCTCGTCGCCATTCCCCCCATAGGCCAACGCCGGCGCTCTGCTGCCGTGCTGCGTGGTCGCGCTCCCCTTGGTCGTCTGTGCCATTGTGTGCGCGCGCGAGGCTGTCGCGCCCTCTCAGGCCACCGTGCCCATCGTCGCCGGCGTGCTCAGGCAGCGTGGCTATGGGCTAACGCCCCCTGTGATTTAACACTAAGAAATAGCCCCCCCCTAAATAGCCTATGACAGTGGGCCGTGCCTTTCAATTAAGTTGTTAATTAAGTAATAGAGATAACCCCCTGTTAATATAACTTTGTCTATGACAAGTTGGGCCTGAGGCCATTAAACATATTGAATAACAGATATTTAACACATGTGCCACATACAACTGGACCCCACTGCATACTTAGCTTAAATAAAATTGATTTAAATACAAACAGTCTATGACAGCTGGGTCCCACTGCTTTTGGTTTTAAATAAAAATGAATTATAAAATTCTCTGTCTATGACATGTGGGTCCATTGGATTGATTATATTTAGTTAAATCATTATTATTAACCAGAGGCTGACATGTGGGACCCCATTCCAGGCACTGTTCTGGATAATTTTGTTTTAATAATAAAAGAAATTAGAAAATGATTTAAATTGAATTAAACTTTGAAATTGAATATCTTTTAAACTGTAAATCAGATGAAAATAATTTATATATAAAAATTGCTTAGAAAAATGCGTAGAATACGAATACGCTATCTGTTTGTCTAACACACCCCTCTAACATACCGAACATCAAACCGTCCCCCTCCAGACCGTCTGTCCGATGATTTGTTCGGAACTGTTAAAGTATCCGGATGAATTTATTCTGAACACGAAAGTTGTTCAGAATAGTTCAACTAACTCGGATACCCCACCCATACGTTTGTCGGATGGCCACGACACCTCCGGCATGATCCCTTCCCCCTTCGGACAGCATGTCCGGTAATCACCCGGAGCTGGTTGTTCATCCCCGGATGAATTCCCGCCCCGAGCATATTGCTTCGTAATACGTTAGAGCACCGATAACATTTCATCTGTCATGTCATGCATTTTATTTCTATGTTTGTTTTATATTTACTGTTTCTCCCCCCCCCTTTATTCTCCGGTAGACGCCGTTGCTGACGCCGACTACACCGCCGCTGAGTACGACTACTACGTCGACGACCCTACCCCTACCGTCGAGCTTCAAGGCAAGAAGAGCCATTTTCCTTCCCCAGGTATCGCCTATCTTTCCGTACATTTCTTGCACTTGGAATTGCTGCTACTTCTACGTTACAATCCTATTCAATTGCATAGCCTATTTTTGTCGCCCCTTGATGTACCTTCCTTTGTCCTATGCTGCCTTATAAATATATATAATATTCAAAAATGAACCCTGCGCATTGTTAGCTAGGTTTTGAATAGCGGGCCGTGATCACTTTAGTGAGTGAACGCGGATTACCTAATATTATAACTGAAACAAGTACGGATCAATGCAGACGCCCTAGGGAACCTACAACGGCGAGACTCTGCCAAGTCACTTCGAGTTTGAATTATGAGTGGACGAACTCGTATTTCACTCTCGTCGGTTCAGTAGCATAGCATCACTGGGATGATACGAGGGTATACATCTTTAGTTCATTTCGCTGGTGTCTCGGCACCACCGGAGTGATACGAGAATATTCCTCTTTGGTTCATTCCGCCGTTGTCTCGGTTGAACCTCTCCAAGTGTACCATCAAGGGTGATTCCTCCTGGTTTCACTTGATGGTAGGCACTCGAATCAACTGGTCTCCTTACAGGTAAGGAGTCGGGTGACCCAACGGTGCCCGCGCAGGGTATCTTAGCGGAACGACAGGTCAGGTGTAATCCACTGGTGTGCGGCGGGCCTGGTACTGTTTGTGGCCGAGAGGTATCATGTTGTACGAAAGTCCAGCTCTTCAAAGAGCAAATGCGAGACAAGGTAAGGAGACGGTTTACCTTGTTGGTAACCGCACGAGTTGGCGGGACGTCAGGACAGGCACCGATGTTACTGGTGAACCTGACTGCTGTCGTTGTCCGGGACTCACCCAGATAGGGGGCAACGGTAACGGTTGTCCCGACAGATAATAATCAAACGACTAACGGTTCAGGTGGATGACTTGAGAGGCCGCAAAGGCCTGTACGCACTACCTTCACGTGGGGTTACGATGTGGGCCCTCTGCGTTGTGGTCTCGTTCGAAAGCTCTGAAAGACGTCTAGTTTCAGCATTGTGGTTGGGTCGGATCGTGCTGCGGCACTGGATCCACTTGGCGCATAACGACCCGGAGTGCGAGAGGTGATGGCCCATGAAGCTCTTGTGCTTAGGACTGTAGACCGGCGGGGACCTATCTGATGAGCCGTAGGATGGGCCTCGGCGTGTTGGATAGCCTCGGTGGGGCATTCCCTAAAAAGGTGTACGCCACCCTAGAGATCCGAGCATGCAGGCTGAACAGTAGTGCACCCCTGCAGGGAGTTTCATCTATTCGAATAGACGTGTCCACGGTAACAGGACGCTTTATGCTGAAGCCAGAGCCTACTACTACAAACTACTACTATTAAAATGTTGGTTCCAGTTTCTCTTCCTCGCAGGGAAGTCGAGGAGGGGATCTCGGAGGCATTTATAATTATTAATAATTACAACTTACTATTATACAATGCTGCAGCAACTTCTGCTGCATTGTTACTTTATGCTTTATATGAACTGTTGGCTATTCTCTTCTTGTGCTTCAAGACTCGTTGGAAGATGCTAGTCTTCGATAGGCCTAGCTTCTCATCCTTATTCTGATTTCTACCTTGCAGTCCACTATATACAGCCTCCCCTTTCCATTTGATACAAATGAATAAATTCTTAGTAGCGGACGTAAGACTCGCGGGTATGCTAGATACTCACCTTTGCTTTATTTCCCCTTTTTTTTGTTTTGCCTGATCGGCCGCTGCAGTCAACGTTGGAGCCCAAGAGGAGGAGATCCCCGATGCCGACCACCGCAACGTGAAGACCCCCGGTGTCTTGTACGACGTCGAGTTCCCCTTTGACCAGGAGTAGTTTGGAGGTTCCCAAGAAGGAGGCCTTGCCTTTTCGATCGTTGTTGATATTTGTGCTAGCCTTCTTAAGGCAACCTTGTATCCTCGTGTCTGTACTCAGATACTATTTTTTCCGCTGACTTTGTGCTCTCGAGCTGTTGTATTCGAGCCCTCGTGGCCCCTGGCTTGTATTAAACAGTTTGTATTATTTTATTTGTAGAGTTGTGTTGTGATATCTCACCGTGAGTTCCTGATCTCGATCGTGTACCTTACGTGTATGATTACTGTAAACGGTCTGATTTTGGGGGTGTCACAAAAAATTAGTTGAGAACTCTAGCTACTAGATGGATCGCTAACCACTGGAGGGGTTGGAATATATAGAGTACCATCGGTCGAGGATGCGCAAGGATAACCAAACCCCCATACACTCCTCCTCGGGGTACTTGTCTCTTTGTGAACCTCCTGACAGTACTAGGAGAAAGGCTAGTAGTAACGCCCCATTTTGGCTTATTAGTAGCGCCCAACGGCGCACTACTGATAGCACGCTACAACTAACTTGTAGCAGCAGCGCGCGCTGGCAACCACTACTACTACGTAGGGTTAGCAATAGCGCCTCCTGGATTGGGTGCTACTAGTAATATTTTTCATTTTTTTCCTTTTCTGCCTATTTTCTCATATTTGTTTGTATAGGTTTCATAGTATAATGCACACAATAGTATCATCAATTTATAGACATACACACCTCAATATCTCATACACAGACAATATTCTAAATCGATCATCTCATATATATTATCACACGATCATAATATCCAATACAAAGGTTAATATCGAACACAAAGGTCAACTTTTCCTAGTTTAACTTCGCTAATATCCAACAACATAATGTTTAACAACAACTATGAACCAACCTACTGATCACGACCACAAGGTTAAATGTAAAAAAACCAAAAGACACCCCACATTCCATTATGTAATATGGAGAACAACTTGTCTCCATGTTTGATGTTCATTCCGTTCACTATCCTTTTCCATCCTCTTATTCTTACGCAGCCATCATCTTCAGCTTCAGTGGAGAAGACAGTGCTGAAGAGGACATTCCATGCCCGTGAAGAAACAACTGTAAGCTCGCCTTGAGGAGGCATCCACTTAGGCGTACATGTTGCCGGTATTCTCTGTTGAAAACATACGAGTAAAATACTCAGTAATACATTATACTTAATGTCAGGTCAAAAGATTTCTGAAAATGGACTAGTGTGATAGAATAGTAAACAATCTTACCATGATATTATCTTTTACATGTCCTGGAAATAACTTGACAACAAATGGAACATATGATGTATAAGGTTCGCCAATATTATTCAAGTTCACAAACGAAGGAACACCTTTAAGAACATTAATGAAATCATCTTGTTCATCAATTGTCAGGCCAAATCCACCATTATGAAAAGTATTATCAAACATCTTCCGAACTTATTTTGGAGCTTGGAGATAAACTAACAATTATAAATAAGTTGTCAACTTAGCGCCACAAGAAAATAAGGAAGTAAATAAGTCAAAGTTGTTTAAGAAACTCACGTGGAGATAGAACCGGCTTAATGTCGTCCACTAGCATCCAAATGTCCTTATTTCGAAATGTTTGACCATCTCGACGACGAAGTCCAAGATCAAATGTTATTTGCATATCATCCTCTAATGCATATGCCTTGCATAGTGCATACCAATTTGTACAATCAAAATATGTGCTATTTGGTTCATTAAAGACCTCGACCTTTACAGATATACCATCTTTCGTCTTAATATTGTCATTGTTTTTGGCATTCTCACGCCACTCATCGATTTTGACAAAGTCGCAGACATGAGGTCTTGTGTAGCAAGGGATGTGCTAGTTTATTATTAAAAAATACACGTCAAAACAAGAAGTAAGTGAAGCATGCTTAAATAAGAAGATGTCGATGAAGTTTCATACCGTTTGAAATTTGATGCCCTGCCTAAGCGTGATGGAGAAGTATCTTTATTCCTCCCCATCCAACTCTGGAAACTTGTCACACCGACCAGAGTCATCGCCATAATAATCGCACTCGGGGATTCTATCGTCGTCAGCCATTTTCTGTGTTCATAATTCAAAAATTAGGCATTTAAAACAAAAGGAAAAACAGATGAACTCAAATAGCAAAAGTAATGATTAAAAGTAGGAAAATAATTCTAGCATATGTCACTACATTACTTCTGCTCAGAAAAATTTATACTAACTAAAAAATGAACAAAAACGAATATGGGATGATACAATTCCAATTAGTGCCTCATATTTAGATTGAACACATAAGCGAATCAGGGGGAGCGTGGCAGCTAGCCAAGTAGGATGCACAAGTTCCGTACTTGTACATATCACAAGGGTAGATGCACGCTCTCCCCCGATGTCACATTGTGTCAGAACGGTTTAAATCATAGGTATATAAAACGAAAGGAAAAAAAAGGATGAACTCGAATAAAAATGCAATATATCGGTTTTTGCCTCATACTTAGGTTGAACACACACAAACAACTACAGGGATGGCGTAAGCGAGCCAAGTAGGATGCACACGATTCGTATTTGTGTATATCACAAGGCTCGCTTACCCATCCCTGTTGTCACATGGTGTCACAACGGTGTTTTAATCCTCAAAATATCAGTTTTTGTCTCATACTTACATTGGACACACACAAGTGATTTCAGGGATGGAGCCATTGACCCAAGTAGGATGCACAAGTTCCGTACTTGTGCATATCACAAGGATCATTGGCCCATCCCTAACGTCACATAGTGTCACAATAATGTATTTTAATCATCGACATTCTAAAAAGAAGGAAAATAATGATGAACAATAATATCAGCGAATGCAACAATAATATCACTCATACATATATATCGAGTAATACAACGGTAAACAACGTGACTTGCGTAGTAATTGGTCATACATATATATCTTAAGACTCATACATATAATACATGAATAATACAGTAAACAACGTCGGGTGCGGATGGTGGCCACCCAAAGAGAAGGAACCACCACGAACTCGTAGCTCGGGTTAGATCCCTGAAGAACCTTCCAGGTCCTCCATGACCCGGTGTCCAACGCCACCAAGTAGCGACGGACGTTCTCGTCCTCCTCTCTGACACGTCGGCGTACAATCCACTCGGGGGTCGGCTGCCTCTGCACCGACTGTGGCCCACGCGACCGCCACAAAAGAAGATCCGGGTCGACGACAGGACGCGGATTCCTCACTAAGCGGCGTGCCTCGGAGATCACCTCCCAGTGCTAGCCCGGGGGAGCCCAGTCCCGGACATCGCCCATCCCATCAAGCACGTGCTCTCCGACGCGGCGACGACGGGGATGCGGGCCAGGCATCGTTGTCGAGAACTTATTTAATATACAAAGTTTTATTAAAATGAACGAGTGAAAAATTTATAATAAATAACAAATTAACAAAATAAGACAAAAAATACTTCCGAAAAAAAGGACAAATAGTACCTCATATTTAGATTGGACACATAACCGATTCCAGGGAGAGTGTGGCAGCGAACCCAAATAGGATGCACAAGTTCCGTACTTGTACATATCACAAGGGTTCGTTTCACACTCTCCCTGATGTCACATAGTGTCACAATATATTTAAATCATTGGCATTCTAAAAAAATAGCAAAATTAATGTTTAAAAGTAATTTCATGCTAAAAAACACCATTTAATTCCCGTTTCGAGAAATCTCAAGCACTAGATATGTCCTAATTTTCTAGAACAAGTGATGCCGAAATCCATGGAAATTTTCGGCATGACATTTTCAAAAAATTCGACATATCAAGCGCCTCAAATTCGCCGGAACGGAAACGAATCGACATTCCGGAAAAACATAGGCCACTCATATCCTGCAAACAATGATCCTAATTACTCAATATGCTAACAAAAGTACAACTTAAACTACACAAGAACCACACACACATATTTTTCGCTAGCAATAATATGAACCCTAACAATGCATCCATAGCAATAGCAATTTTCCATAGCAATAGAAATCTAACAAAAAACAACATTATGTTCCAATCTAACAAAAATCCTACATCATGTTTCAATCTAACAGAAATTATACGAATTGGGAGAGGGGATTGAGCAGGAGACTCACCAACGGACGGCGGCGGCGTGGAGGAGCGGGGCGGGTTGGGGAGGCGGCCGGCGGGTCGGGGAGGCGGGCGGTGGGTCAGGGCGGCGGCTGGTCGGGGACGCGGGCGGTGGGTCAGGGCGACGGCGCGGTCGGGGCGGCGACGTGGGGGGGAGAAGAAGGAGAGTGAGAGAGAGAAATGTGAGAAAAAAGAGGGTTAGGAGCCGGTTATGAGCAGCCCATAGCAGTTCGTTCCACATTAACAGCAGCGGGCGACAGGAAGGGGCGCTACTGCTACGACACTAGTAGTAGCGTGCTTTGCAGGAAGGCGCTACTACTGTAACTTGTCAGCTGGTTTTGGTGGCGACCACCTTTAGTAGTAGCGGGCGCCCATAAAATTCACTACTGATAAAGGCTTAGCAGTAGCGGGCCCCTATAAGACGCGCTACCTAATTAGCAGTAGCGCCCTCAGGAGAGGGGCGCTACTGTTAAGCCTCTACCTATAAGCTTTTTCCTAGTAGTGTGATTAGATAGAGAGTTACCAATAATAAGTGCATGAGTTCTTCAGACTAATGCGACTATTCGATTGTTGGCACTTCCACCTTCCGTATTTTGTTAGCCTCTTCGATCCCGTGCATTTCCCTTTCCCATCTTGAGAGTTGGTGCATACTTCACCGGTGCATCCAAACCCTTGGCATGATACGCTTTTTCATCATAAACCTCCTTATATTTCCTCAAAACAGCCACCATACCTACCTATCAATGCATTCCCATAGCCTTTCTGAGATACATTTCCATGCAACATCCACCATCTCACGACTTGATCTTCATGTCATACATGCTTTTTCTTGATCGAGGTGCCGCATGCTTGGTGGGCTTTTCCCTTAGAATTTCTACATGACACGCTAGTATCATTACATATCCTGCTACACTGGGAGAGGCATACATTTTCATACATCATGATTGTTTTCATTTTTTTTATGTTGAGTACTTCTTGTAAAGTGTGAAGATCTTCTTTATATTCTTGTAAAATATAGAGTGTTGCCCTTAAGTGAGGAAAAGATCCCAAAGAGGACAAATTAAAAGATCCCAGAGAGGACAAATTAAAATATCCCAAAGAGGACAAATGAGAGATAAATAGAAATAGCCAAAGAGGCCAGAGAAATAAAAAAATAGAAAAAAAGAGAAAGAAATAAAAATACAGAAGGGGCAACACTCGTACTCCATTGTTATATTTGTACTCCATAGCGATTATCATTCATGCATAACTATGTGGACACCCTTACACTATAGAACTTGGCTTGCATATTCCAAGGATGTGCCTCCTCAAATGAGCTCTAGGTATTCATGAGCAAGCAAGTTGGATCCACCCCCACTAGTCCCATTGGAGAGCTTACCTTAGCTCATATGTACATCCGTTGCATGGAAATCCCTACTCCTCACATCATATCTATCATTTGTCTTTCTCTCAAATATGATTTTCCTCATTGATGTGAGCCTTTCACACCCTTTTTGTCTTTCTTCCCTAATCATTTCTCTCTTTTCCATCCTAAGTGCCAACATATCTTGCTCGCGCTCATCCATTGCATGATTGCTCAAAGTCGAAAGGGATAGGATCAGTTTGACTTGTACCTGACTAGTGGTCTAGGGATGAGTCAAAATAAGATCCCGAAGGATACTAAGTGTGAAACTTTAGTAGATTGAGTTCTGAATTAAACTTTATATTTTTTTATTTACTAAACCATCTCCCATTGCTTGCACGCAAACACCGTTTGGAGACATTCGAGTCACGGACAGCGAGAGCTCTTGCACCTTTATGTTTATGCTTTGCTAGTTTCAATACTAGATATAGACTCTTGCTTGTTATTATATTGACTTGAATTGCACACCTTACTTTCTTTACTTTGAAGATTCTTATATGTGTGTTAGCATGTCACCATAGAAATTATCCGGGTTATCATTTACCTAAGGACGATCAGGACTTAAGCTTTGGGATGCTGATACGTCCCAAACGTATCTATAATTTCTGATTGTTCCATGCCCATTTATGTGACAATGCTACATGTTTTGCTACACTTTTATATCATTTTACACATATTAGGACTAACCTACTAACTCAGTGCACCAAGTGCAAGTTACTGACTTCTGATGTCGGTAAGTTGTAGGTATTTTCCCCAATTTACAGAGCTCCAAAAATTCCAGGAAAAATAAATAAAAAACAGCATTCAAGCAGACTCCAGACGTCCGAATGAGAGCCGGAGGGGGGCACCTCTCTCCCAGGCATCCTTCTCGCGCGGCCTACGGGGAGTCCGCACATCGAAGATCCAGTATTAAAATAAAGCATACCTGCATAGCTCAAGGTTAGCTTAGAAAAAGAATACAGCGGAAAACAATATAAGCTTCGTGGCGTCCATCAACTCCACCGGCATAGTTGAGCATAGACATCGTAACCCTACATCGCATCACTTAATCGTTGTATACAATCCTTCAACACCGAAGGTTACAGCCCGAACACGGGTCAGTACATCTGATTTGTACGGCAAGTCACTGTAACGACCCAATTCACACCGAATTGGAGTCTCTGTGCTCAAGTGTGTCAGAACCCCAACTAGGGTAAGTGCTAGGGTTTGCTTGACCCTTTTTGCATCATGAAAAATTCAAAAAGGAAATTCAAAAATGGGGAAGCAGAAAGCCCTGAGAATTTAATTGAAATGGCCAGATAAAAATCTTTTTCCAAAAATCTTTTGAATGCTTGGAAAATTCCTATAAATGATGCTGGTCATTTTAAAAATGATTTGGGATCAATCCCATGCACATGGATTTTTCTAATATTCAAACAGTGGCTTTGGAAATTAAAATAACCCTATTTGAATTTAAATTCAAATTATATTGAATTTCAAAAATGCTCAAACTCTACAAGTGACTTGCTACTGGTCACCTAGGAATTATAAAAATGTTTGGGCATTTTACAAAATTGCTCTGCTATTTTTATTTGGGGCAAAACAAATAAACAAAAAAGGAAAAAACAGAGAAGAAATAAAAAGGGGAACACCCTGGCCATTCGGCCCAACTCTTTCTTCCCCCCCAGCCTTCCAGCCCAGCCCACCTGGGGAGGGCACATGCGTCTTCCTCCCCAGGACAGGCAGGCAGGCAGCACGCCGGCGACCGCCGTGGGCGTGCCAGGCAGCTGCCTGCTTCCCCCTCCCTTCCCGTGGAGCCTGGAGACGCCCAGAAGGCCACCGCGTCCATTCCCCCTCTCTCTGGACCTCCTCCCCCTCTCCTCCTCGCCGTTTTCGCGACGACCGAAGCCGCGCCGGAGCACCGCTGCCGCGTACTCGTGGCCATCGACCTCCTCCCGGCAAGCTGATCTGTCCAGACGAACCAGCGCTGACGTCTCCACCGGACCCCCCAGCTAATCGAGCCCGAGGACGCCCGGAGCCCACGCCAGCTTCTTCGAGACCCCGCCGGAGCCGGAGAAGACCGCCGTCTAATTGCGTCGTCTCCACGCGCCCCAGCCTTCGCCGTTGCCTCCGTGAGCTTCAGGGTGAGCTCCTCGCCATTTTCCCCCATTCCACGCTCTCTCCCGTGCACCGTAGCCCCTCGTCCACCTCACCAGTGGCCGGCCGCCGCCCCTCGACGTTGTCGGCGTCGTTTTAGCCCTCCCCGAGACCCCCTGGTGGCACGACTTGATGCGGACGAGCCCGGAGCTTCTTCTCGTGCAAGCGGCGCCCAATTTGGTGGCCATTTTCGCCACCCAGTACCAGGCCGCCGTGCTCGACGTCGCCGGCGTTGAGCCGCCGGCGAGTTGGGATTAACCTAACCTAATCCACAGCTTAACCCCCTCTGAGTCCATGACATGTGGGCCAGCCCCCCCCCCCCCCCGCTAAACCCCTCTGTTAAGCTCATTCAAACCGGGAGTTTAACCCCTGAGGCTGACAGAAGGGACCCACAGGTCAGGAGCCCCCACACGTCATGCTGACGTCAGCATGACGCATTAAATCAAATTTCCAGTTTTTAAAAGAATTATTTAAAACAGAGAAAAATCCAGAAAATGAGTTAAACTTGGGAAATTCATAACTAATTCATATGAACTCCAAATATAACAAATAATATGTCTAAAAATATCAGAAAAATCCAAGGATTATGAATATGGACTCTGTTTTCATGTTCGACCAATTAAAATTGGGTGAACAGTGCAAAACATCCATATGTCTTTAATTCAAATTCAAATTTGAAGCACATTTGCAAATAGCTTTGTATTTGACTTCTTTTAAATGGAATTGTAAACACATTGTGACCAAGAACATCACCATTTCAATATTGATCATGTGTTTGATGCATTGCAAATAAATTTATACCTTGTTTGATTGTTTGCTCGATAGACGTGCAACTGGAATCGGAGGCCACCCCCTTCGTTGAAGACACCGTTATCGAACCTCGACAGCAAGGCAAGCAAACCCCATTGATCATGTCTATAAAATCCTATTTTCCCTCTCAGTCTCGCTTATGCATGTTTAGGAGATCACCGAGACACGTTCTTTCGCAGAGTTGAACCCATTCCGATGCATGACCTATCATTCTGTCACCGTATTAAGCAAACCACAATCCTAGCAGATATAGGAGTTGAATGATGAGCATGTGGCCCCTGCAACTGTTACTTCTTTTGCTGCTTAGTGATACAATGAGGACGTTTTGATTGTGAGTCAGGATGGAATGAACACAGTGGTGTTGATGAAAGTGAAACGCGTTGGTAAATCCACCCTAAACAAAGGTGAACGATGAGAGGCTGTGTAGGAGTACACAGTGGGTTGTCTCGTTGAACACTACCCTAGGCCCCGAGTTCCTGTTTTGTGATCCAAGACAAAGAGTATGACCACATGTAGGGTTTTATGGGAGCCCCGTTTGGCCTCTTTACATACCGATCCGGTCCAGGAGTCACAATAGATTCGGGTTTTCCATTTGACATATGCATAGAAAAAAAATGAAGAAAAGGTTGCATCATCCTAGATATGTGGTGGACTTGTGAGGCAGTAAAACCATCTGGCAGAGGTGGCGTCTCGGTCCCTTACATTATCTGAGTCCGTTTCTGGAACCGGCCGGACTCTCGAGCGGTGCCAAACTCAGGTAGTCGACTCCTGGATTAGAGAAGGTGATGTGAGGTTAGTGCCTTGGTTTCATCCACGTCCGACATCCGCTTGAAGGATGCCAAGAACGAGGCGATAAGTGATAACACGCGTGTGAAGATGTACACCCCTGCAGGGTAAATGAACTATTCGAATAGCCGTGTCCGCGGTTATGGACTACTTGGAAACCTCTACTTGATCATAGACAACTTGAATGGATACTTATAAAATCCGCAAGATAAGCGTGAGTGCTATGGTGTGCTTCTTCGTGGGGAAGTCGAGAAAGTAACCATAGTGGAGTATTGTTTGGAGACATGTAGTGGACTCGTGTACGCTTCTTACCTCAAGTCTGGTACTCGTAGTACAGGATTAGCCAAGTCAAAGCTGGCACTTCTGCATGTGAAGCCCCACCTCCTTTACCTTGATACTTGAGCATGAGTAGTATAGCTCTAATGTAAGTCTTGCTGAGTACGACTTTGTACTCACGTTTGCTTATTCTATGTTTTAGATAAGAAACCGGACCCCGATGGAGTCACCTTCGTGAAGCTTGACGTTGACCTTGGTAGTATAATCCCAGACAGCAGTCTGGTCCCTCGTGGAAGGGCATGTTTGTTTACAAGGCTTCTCTAAGCCATTTGTTAAACTTGTCTGTACTCAGACCTAAATTGCTTCCGTTGTATGATGTAATGTTGATCATAGACATGTGATCTTTGTATGCTCTATATGTATATCTATAAAGAGTACTTTGTAGAGTTATGTGATGATACCTGCTGTTCATACTAGGCATGTGTGCTGCGTGTATGTTTATAACATGCATGTCTTAGTATGGGTTTTCGAGACCTTAGTTGTGATCTGGCTGGCGGTCTTTTATACACCAAGTGGCCCTTAGATGTGCGCAGCTTGGGGCATCGCGATGCGATTGTTCGTGACTCTGTCACGTGCACACTTTGTCGTATGATCGAGCCTGCCCTAGACCCCGACTAAGTGATCGGGCTGGAGTAAGTATATGTATGAGTTAGGATTCAATCGATAACATGGTTGAGGCGACTTTTCTATGGGTATGGGATTCACCACCCATAAGCATTTAGACTTGTGAGCGGACGATGAGGACCCATCTCAGTTGATCATCCGGCCTGAATGGGATGCCCCTCACGTTCGATGCTTACCGAGAACGTTCTGTGTTTGGCCTTGTCTGCTTAGACAAGTGGGTACGGTTCTCGGCTCTCCATGTGATTGCATCGTGATTGGAATTACATACGCTAACCCCGGGTCCCGACAGACTTGGTATCAGAGCAGGACTGTCTGTAGGATTAGAAAACCTTGGTCGAAGTCGAGTCTAGCATTCTATAGTTATATAGTTACTATGGGTATATAAGGGAACAACGTAAGGCTTCTTTTTCTCCTTACCCTCATCGATCTGAGTTCTGAGTCACCCTTATCTTTTCTACGGGATGATAGGACTAGGCTCATCTATGTCTGACTAGAACATCTCGTTGAGTGCTTCCTTGTAGCCGTAGGACAGTTGTGGACGTCCAGACTCATCGGTTTTGAGTTTCTTGAGGAAGTTATGTTCAATCTCCTCGAGGTTGTTTCATTTTTCATTCCGGTGTAGCCGTTATGCTGCCGGATTTTTCCCATGTTTGTGTGAATCTTTGCCTTCGCATTATAATCCTTTCCGCCTTCATCATGTCTTGTTATCCTTGAATCCATCATTCAACCTGTTCTGATTGTTGATTTTTATCACACAGGATGTCAGGTGGAACTCGTAGTGCTGTTCGTCGGAATCGAGACCGTGTTCGGAATCGATATGATGATGCACCTCCACCACCGCCTTCTGCGGCGGAAATCATGATGGAAGCTGAGAAGAATCAACGTGATCAAACACGTCTTCTGGAGCTCATCGAGCAGAATACCTCACGTCATCGTAATGTGGTTGTGAGCATTCAGGACTTCATCCTCCTCAAGCCACCGGTATTCCGATGTTCTTCTGAGCCCCTTGAAGCTGATGATTGGCTCCGTTCCATCGAGCGTAAGCTTGATACTGCACATGTTGCTCCCGATGATCGAGTTATATTCGCGGCATACTTTCTGGAAGGTGCTGCTGCTGAATGGTGGGAGAACTATGTTGCTATGCAGCCAGATAGTCACTTAGTGACTTGGCAGGAGTTCTGTGTTGCCTTTCGAGGGTACCACCTTTTGGATGAGTTGATGGAGCGCAAGAAGGAAGAGTTCTGCAATCTCACTCAAGGAGAGATGTCCATGCATGAGTATGTGAGAGAGTTCAACCGTCTTGCTCGGTATGCCCAAGATGAGATCACCACCGAGGCCAGAGAGCAGGCAAGGTTCCGTAAGGGACTTAGCCCCATCCTTCGTCATGATCTCAACCTCATCGAATTTGCCACCTTTGAGGATTTAGTCAACAGATCCTTCAGAGCTGAGCATGGCAATGAAATTTTCGAGGAGTCCCGCAAGCATGCTCTTGAGTTTGCTTCTTCTTCAAGTTCAGCCCCTCAGAAACGCCGAATTTGGATTCCAACCGGAGCCATACCTTAAAACTTTCTGCAGAGACCAACCTCCAATATATGTCATCCACCTCAACACATTGTTCCTCCTCGGAATGATGG
The DNA here is from genome assembly GCA_950022295.1 of Bromus sterilis. Classification (NCBI taxonomy): domain Eukaryota; kingdom Viridiplantae; phylum Streptophyta; class Magnoliopsida; order Poales; family Poaceae; genus Bromus; species Bromus sterilis. The sequence goes on along the minus strand of OX465596.1, from coordinate 260,761,222 downwards.
TGTGCAACCAAGTAATCCCACTCCCAGAAATTCAGACAGGGTATGTTTTAAGTGTGGTCTTCCAGGCCATTACTATCGCCAATGCCCTCAGGTCTTGATGACACCACGTCATTCTCGACCCAAGCCTCCAAATAAACCAACCACCAAAGCCTTTCCAGCAAAGCCTTCATCCTCTAGTAGTGGTTATGTGAACCAAATCTCAGTTGAGGAAACCACTGATGCTTCTGACGTCATTCTTGGCACACTCCCAGTCAATCATGTCCCCGCCTCCGTTCTTTTCGATCCAGGAGCTTCTCATTCATTCATGTCGGAGAGTTATGCACTTCGTCATGAATTTCATTTTGAAGAAATGTTTTCTCCAATGATCATTCAAACTCCTGGTTCAAAGTGGCAAACTAATAGAATAAGCCATGGCAATCAAATTGCAATTGAGGGTTTAGTATTCCTTGCTTCTCTTATAGCCCTCAAGTCTTCGGACATTGATGTCATCTTAGGAATGGATTGGTTATCAAGGCAAAATGCTTTCCTTGATTGTAAAGCCAAATCAGTCAAACTCACCCATCCTTCAGGCCAGACCATTGACTACACATCACCCAGCTCTAGAATCCAGGTGCAGACTTTGAATGTGCTTCCCCTTCCAGACCTCGAAGATGTTCCGGTGGTTCGTGACTTCCCGGATGTCTTTCCTGAAGAGCTGCCGGGAATGCCACCCGACAGGTGTGTAGAGTTCATAGTGGATCTTATACCAGGCACAACCCCAATTTCCAGACGCCCATATAGAATGGCCCCACATGAGTTAGCTGAGCTAAAAACCCAACTTGATGCTTCGTTGGCAAAAGGCTTCATCCGCCCTAGCTCATCGCCATGGGGTTGCCCCGTTCTGTTCGTAACGAAGAAAGATGGAACAGAAAGGATGTGCGTAGACTATCGCCCGCTAAATTTAGCAACGATAAAGAACAAATACCCACTGCCCAGGATCAATGATCTTTATGATCAACTTGCAGGATCCTCTGTCTTCTCTAAGATGGATTTGAGATTAGGCTATCATCAAATCAAAATCCGAAATGAGGACATTCCCAAAACGGCTTTCACTACTCGTTATGGTCTTTACGAGTATACCGTCATGTCCTTTGGTTTAACCAATGCTCCCGCCACATTCTCGCGCTTAATGAATTCGACCTTCATGGAGTACTTAGATAAATTTGTTGTGGTTTATCTTGATGACATTCTCATCTACTCGAAGAACGTAGAAGAGCACGCAGAACATCTTAGGTTGGTATTGATGAAACTTAGAGAGCACCGCCTTTATGCCAAGTTCTCCAAGTGTGAATTTTGGCTACCAGAAGTGACCTACTTAGGCCATGTGATTTCTGCGAAAGGTGTTGCAGTCAATCCCGAGAGAGTTCAGGCCGTCCTTGACTGGACTCCACCTGAGTCGGTTAAGCAAGTTAGGAGTTTTCTTGGCTTAGCAAGCTATTGCCGCCGCTTCGTCGAGAACTTTTCTAAAGTTGCAAAGCCTCTGACTGAACTGCTCAAGAAAGATAAGAAATTCCAATGGACTCCCAAGTGCGAGGAAAGCTTTGAAGAGCTAAAAAGAAGATTGACTTCTGCACCCGTACTTGCACCTCCAGACACCAAAAGAGATTTCGAGATCTATTGTGATGCTTCACGGCAAGGGTTAGGATGCATACTTATGCAAGATCGACATGTGGTAGCTTATGCTTCACGCCAGTTGCGGCCACATGAAGAGAACTATCCTTCCCATGATCTTGAACTCGCTGCCGTAGTTCATGCCCTGAAGATTTGGCGACATTACCTCCTTGGTAATCGTTGTGAGATATATTCCGATCACCAAAGCCTCAAATACATTTTCACCCAGCCAGATCTTAATCTCAGGCAAAGACGCTGGATAGAGTTGATAAAAGATTATGACTTAGGAATTTCTTACACCCCAGGCAAGGCCAATGTCATGGCTGATGCACTAAGTCGTAAGTCGTATTGTAACAACCTCATGTTACAACAGTATCAACCACTTCTTCATGAGGAATTTCGAAAGCTCAATCTCGAGATTGTTCCTCGTGGATCTCTTTTCAACTTGGTGGCGAAACCAACCCTTGAGGATCAAATCATAGCCGCCCAGAAACAAGATAGTAGTATTCAAGAGATCAAGCAAAACATTGTTAGCGGAGTTGCTAAATGTTTTTCTGCAAATGATCAAGGAACGATATTCTTTGAAAATCGTTTAGTAGTTCCTAAAAATGAAGACCTAAAGCAGCTGATCCTTAAGGAAGCTCATAACACTCCCCTCTCAATTCATCCCGGTAGCACAAAAATGTACCGAGATCTACGCCAGAGATTTTGGTGGACCCGGATGAAGAGAGACATTGCACAATTTGTTGCCGAATGTGATGTTTGTCGTCGCATTAAGGCAGAACACCAAAGACCTGCTGGTACTCTTCAGCCATTGTCTATTCCCGAGTGGAAATGGGACAAGGTCGGTATGGACTTCATCACCGGCTTTCCAAAAACCCAGAAAGGAAATGATGCCATCTTCGTTGTCATTGATCGACTTTCAAAAGTTGCTCACTTCCTTCCAGTTCGCGAGTCTATAACTGCTAGTCAGTTGGCGGACTTGTATGTCTCTAGAATCGTGTCTCTTCACGGTGTTCCTTTGATGATCAATTCTGATCGTGGTAGCCTTTTCACCTCTAGATTTTGGGAAAGTTTTCAAAATGCTATGGGAACTCATCTATCCTTTAGTACAGCTTTCCATCCTCAGTCTAGCGGTCAAGTTGAAAGGGTTAATCAAATCTTGGAAGACATGCTCACAGCTTGTGTTATCTCATTCGGAAAGAATTGGGAGAAATCTCTTCCATTCGCCGAATTTGCTTATAACAATAGCTATCAATCTAGTCTGAACATGGCTCCCTTTGAATTCCTCTACGGACGACGATGTCGAACACCCCTTAACTGGTCAGAAACCGGTGAAAGACAACTCTTTGGACCGGATATGATCAAGGAAGCAGAAGAGCAAGTTCGCATTGTTCGTGATCGTTTGAAAGCCGCTCAGTCTCGTCAAAAGAGCTACTATGATCGCCATCATAGAGAGGAGAGCTACAATATTGATGAGAAGGCTTACCTTCGGGTTACTCCTCTGAAGGGAACCCAAAGATTCGGTATCAAAGGAAAGTTGGCCCCACGTTACATCAGACCTTTCCGCATTCTCGCTAAACGTGGAGAAGTTGCCTACCAACTTGAACTACCTCCGCACCTTTCCCGAGTACATGATGTATTCCATGTGTCACAACTCAGGCGTTGCTTCAAGGACCCCATCCGCGAAGTCGACCATGAAACGCTTGATCTCCAAGATGACCTTTCTTATCGAGAGTACCCTGTTCGTATTCTTGATTCAGCAGAGCATGTCACTCGTCGTCAGAAGATCAAGTTCCTCAAAGTGCAATGGTCACATCACTCCGAGAAAGAAGCAACCTGGGAAAGAGAAGACCTCCTCCGTGCCGAGTACCCCACCTTCCTCCCGACGACTTCTGAATCTCGGGACGAGATTCTTTTGAGTGGGGGCGAGTTGTCAGAACCCCAACTAGGGTAAGTGCTAGGGTTTGCTTGACCCTTTTTGCATCATGAAAAATTCAAAAATGGGGAAGCAGAAAGCCCTGAGAATTTAATTGAAATGGCCAGATAAAAATCTTTTTCCAAAAATCTTTTGAATGCTTGGAAAATTCCTATAAATGATGCTGATCATTTATAAATGATTTGGGATCAATCCCATGCACATGGATTTTTCTAATATTCAAACAGTGGCTTTGGAAATTAAAATAACCCTATTTGAATTTAAATTCAAATTATATTGAATTTCAAAAATGCTCAAACTCTACAAGTGACTTGCTACTGGTCACCTAGGAATTATAAAAATGTTTGGGCATTTTACAAAATTGCTCTGCTATTTTTATTTGGGGCAAAACAAATAAACAGAAAAGGAAAAAATAGAGAAGAAATAAAAAGGGGAACACCCTGGCCATTCGGCCACACTCTTTCTTCCGCCCCCAGCCTTCCAGCCCAGCCCACCTTGGGAGGGAACATGCGTCTTCCTCCCCAGGACAGGCAGGCAGGCAGCACGACGGCGACCGCCGTGGGCGTGCCAGGCAGCTGCCTGCTTCCCCCTCCCTTCCCGTGGCGCCTGGAGACGCCCAGAAGGCCACCGCGTCCATTCCCCCTCTCTCTGGACCTCCTCCCCCTCTCCTCCTCGCCATTCTCGCGACGACCGAAGCCGCGCCGGAGCACCGCCGCCGCGTACTCGTGGCCATCGACCTCCTCCCGGCAAGCTGATCTTTCCAGACGAACCAGCGCTGACGTCTCCACCGGAACCCCCAGCTAATCGAGCCCGAGGACGCCCGGAGCCCACGCCAGCTTCTTCGAGACCCCGCCGGAGCCGGAGAAGACCGCCGTCTAATTGCGTCGTCTCCGCGCGCCCCAGCCTTCGCCGTTGCCTCCGTGAGCTTCAGGGTGAGCTCCTCGCCATTTTCCCCCATTCCACGCTCTCTCCCGTGCACCGTAGCCCTTCCTCCACCTCACCAGTGGCCGGCCGCCGCCCTTCGACGTCGTCGGCGTCGTTTTAGCCCTCCCAAAGACCCCCTGGTGGCACGACTTGATGCGGACGAGCCCGGAGCTTCTTCTCGTGCAAGCGGCGCCCGATTTGGTGGCCATTTTCGCCACCCAGTACCACGCCGCCGTGCTCGACGTCGCCGGCGTTGAGCCGCCGGCGAGTTGGGATTAACCTAACCTAATCCACAGCTTAACCCCCCCTGAGTCCATGACATGTGGGCCAGCCCCCCCCCCTAAACCCCTCTGTTAACCTAATTCAAACCGGGAGTTTAACCCCTGAGGCTGACAGAAGGGACCCACAGGTCAGGAGCCCCCACACGTCATGCTGAGGTCAGCATGACGCATTAAATCAAATTTCCAGTTTTTAAAAGAATTATGTAAAACAGAGAAAAAACCAGAAAATGAGTTAAACTTGGGAAATTCATAACTAATTCATATGAACTCCAAATATAACAAATAATATGTCTAAAAATATCAGAAAAATCCAAGGATTATGAATATGGACTCTGTTTTCATGTTTGACCAATTAAAATTGGGTGAACAGTGCAAAACATCCATATGGCTTTAATTCAAATTCAAATTTGAAGCACATTTGCAAATGACTTTGCGTTTGACTTCTTTTAAATGGAATTGTAAACACATTGTGACCAAGAACATCACCATTTCAATATTGATCATGTGTTTGATGCATTGCAAAAAAAATTATACCTTGTTTGATTGTTTGCTCGATAGACGTGCAACTGGAATCGGAGGCCACCCCCTTCGTTGAAGACACCGTTATCGAACCTCGACAGCAAGGCAAGCAAACCCCATTGATCATGTCTATAAAATCCTATTTTCCCTCTCAGTCTCTCTTATGCATGTTTAGGAGATCACCGAGACACGTTCTTTCGCATAGTTGAACCCATTCCGATGCATGACCTATCATTCTGTCACCGTATTAAGCAAACCACAATCCTAGCAGATATAGGAGTTGAATGATGAGCATGTGGCCCCTGCAACTGTTACTGCTTTTGCTGCTTAGTGATACAATGAGGAAGTTTTGATTGTGAGTCGGGATGGAATGAACACAGTGGTGTTGATGAAAGTGAAACGCGTTGGTGAATCCACCCTAAACAAAGGTGAACGATGAGTGGCTGTGTAGGAGTACACAGTGGGTTGTCTCGTTGAACACTACCCTAGGCCCCGAGTTCCTGTTTTGTGATCCAAGACAAAGAGTATGACCACATGTAGGGTTTTATGGGAGCCCCGTTTGGCCTCTTTACATACCGATCCGGTCCAGGAGTCACAATAGATTCGGGTTTTCCATTTGACATATGCATAGAAAAAAAATGAAGAAAAGGTTGCATCATCCTAGATATGTGGTGGACTTGTGAGGCAGTAAAACCATCTGGCAGAGGTGGCGTCTCGGTCCCTTACATTATCTGAGTCCGTTTCGTGGAACCGGCCGGACTCTCGAGCGGTGCCAAACTCAGGTAGTCGACTCCTAGATTAGAGAAGGTGATGTGAGGTTAGTGCCTTGGTTTCATCCACGTCCGACATCCGCTTGAAGGATGCCAAGAACGAGGCGATAAGTGATGACACGCGTGTGAAGATGTACACCCCTGCAGGGTAAATGAACTATTCGAATAGCCGTGTCCGCGGTTATGGACTACTTGGAAACCTCTACTTGATCATAGACAACTTGAATGGATACTTATAAAATCCGCAAGATAAGCGTGAGTGCTATGGTGTGCTTCTTCGTGGGGAAGTCGAGGAAGTAACCATAGTGGTGTATTGTTTGGAGACATGTAGTGGACTCGTGTACGCTTCTTACCTCAAGTCTGGTACTCGTAGTACAGGATTAGCCAAGTCAAAGCTGGCACTTCTGCATGTGAAGCCCCACCTCCTTTACCTTGATACTTGAGCGTGAGTAGTATAGCTCTGATGTAAGTCTTGCTGAGTACGACTTTGTACTCACGTTTGCTTATTCTATGTTTTAGATAAGAAACCGGACCCCGATGGATTCACCTTCGTGAAGCTTGACGTTGACCTTGGTAGTATAATCCCAGACAGCAGTCTGGTCCCTCGTGGAAGGGCATGTTTGTTTACAAGGCTTCTCTAAGCCATTTGTTAAACTTGTCTGTACTCAGACCTAAATTGCTTCCGTTGTATGATGTAATGTTGATCACAGACATGTGATCTTTGTATGCTCTATATGTATATCTATAAAGAGTACTTTGTAGAGTTCTGTGATGATACCTGCTGTTCATACTAGACATGTGTGCTGCGTGTATGTTTATAACATGCATGTCTTAGTATGGGTTTTCGAGACCTTAGTTGTGATCTGGCTGGCGGTCTTTTATACACCAAGTGGCCCTTAGATGTGCGCAGCTTGGGGCATCGCGATGCGATTGTTCGTGACTCTGTCACGTGCACACTTTGTCGTATGATCGAGCCCGCCCTAGACCCCGACTAAGTGATCGGGCTGGAGTAAGTATATGTATGAGTTAGGATTCAATCGATAACATGGTTGAGGCGACTTGTCTATGGGTATGGGATTCACCACCCATAAGAATTTAGACTTGTGAGCGGACGATGAGGACTCATCTCAGTTGATCATCCGGCCTGAATGGGATGCCCATCACGTTCGATGCTTACCGAGAATGTTCTGTGCTTGGCCTTGTCTGCTTAGACAAGTGGGTATGGTTCTGGGCTCTCCATGTGATTGCATCGTGACTGGAATTACATACGCTAACCCCGGGTCCCGACAAAGTGCCAGTCCCTGGATCAAACTCGCTGGCACACACAGTCTTATAGATGTATATCAAAGTACAAGTGCATCATTAATACAACGTATGATCCAGAGTATATAAATAACAAGTTGCATAGCTCAAGGCTAGGTCATTCAATATAAATATAGCGGAAGCAAAAGCAAATAACGTGGAGTCCATCAACAGCCACATGCGAACATGCTGAGTGTAGACTCGCAACCCCTAAACGCACCTTACTGATCGTCTGAAAAACCTGCAACACCGAAGGTTACAGCCCGACAACGGGTCAGTACATCTGATTTGTACGGCAAGTGACACGGATAAGTTTATATAAAGGACCTACAACTACATGCAAGGTAAGTCAAAGGAAAGGCTTATGGTTTTGTTTTGCAGAAAGCCAATTTTCTCCTGAACTAAACTAGTCAAAATTTTAAGTTGAATTCTACCTGAAACACACAGCAACCCATGCTACTCTTGTCCCAACCAAATTATTATTAAGTGTTCATCTGTCAAGATCGTTCATCAACAGTACTGACTAGTTGCTCAAAGGTCGTCCGTAACCGTGGACACGGCTAATCATGATCAGTTTATACGCTCTGCAGAGGTTGTACACGTTCCCCACTGGACTCAACCCGAAGATTGAGACAAAGACTTTCTGAAGAGGTTGCCTCCACCCTTGGTAGCCGGTACACCTAACACAATTCTACATCAGCTAGCTACCAGGGCCAGGTTCCCCACAACGTACTCGTCTAAGCCAGAGCCCATATAGCCAGTGGCTGTACACGGAAGCTACTAGTAATATTGCATGTCTGATCTTTTTGAGCCTGGACGGCGCCCACCACGTCAGAGGGCTCACCATGACGTTTTCTCGACCACCAAACAAACCATTGGGTGCATTTAACCACGGCACTGTCCTCAACCGAGCCACAACTACCGGGATGCCACCCGCCCGTCCAGAAGTGATTTCTATTATTATAAAGTTGCTACACAGTTTATTAAATAGCTCACATGCACTCCATGAATTTGCACAACCCAAACCACGTCTACAAGCATAGCAATAAAGCAACAACACGGCTAGGTTGATCTACGATAGACAAGTCAAAACATGTGGCTATCCTAACTGGTTTTGCAGCAACAGTAAAGTAAACTACCTATCATGCAATAGAGTGATATTTCCTAACATAATGCATATAGAAAAAATATAGGTATGAGTATGGTCAAAGCGTCACTTGCCTTATACATTCGATGAAGATCTTCGCTCTCACGTTCCAGTCAACTCTACTCGTCACACTCCGAGCAATCTATCGTCAACGAAAGAACTCAATAAGCAATCACACCACAAGGACAAAACATAAGATCAACAGAACAATCACTAAAGTTTTAGCAACAAAACAAAAAGGTTTTGAAGTGCAAAGGTGTGGATGTGCTCGATGGTGATCGGTGGACCGTGAACTCGAGAGAGTCAACGGATAAAGAGTTGTCGATACAAAAATTATGATCAAGGCATTATGAAATCAAAGTAAAGATCATAGCAATATGAATGGTATGTGGATATTGCCGATAAGATGTCTCATATGATCCAGTATGCAAAAAGAATCACGTGAAACGGAATACTACAACGCAGGTCATAGCAACTGCAACATTGCATTGAATTTGAATTCAAACAGATCAATAAACTTGTGAATTTTTGTGTACATAAGGTATAAACAAAAAGTACATGGAACGAGTGATCCAACACAAAAAGAAACGGCGCAAACGGGTGCACCGGTAAAAAGTTACGGCTGCCGAAAGTTCAAAGTTGGGTCAGCCTGGGATCCAAATTTAATTACTTCAAACTTCTTTAACACTAGGTCTACTGGCTAGAGAATTTCTACATGGTCGCAACGCAACTGGAATCACTCGATTCCGAGCTACGGTTAAGAAGTAGTCGCGAAAACGGTTTCGGGTGAAAAACGGGGGTACCGGGGGTTCTACTGTAAAAAAGACCCGTACATAAATAAAATTTTTACGAAAAACGCGATCGGTTCCCTGGGCGGTTTGGATCCAGATCTGAAAAAAAAAATCAAAACGTTTTTTTTCCAACCGTTCTTCTCCACGCACGGGCTGCACGGGCAGCCATGGCCATGGCCACTTGGAGCAGCGGCTCGGCCAGGCCGGCTCCGGCCAGGCGAGCAGGCGAGGGCGGCTGGGCTCTCCGGCCAGGGGCGCGCGGCCAGGCGCGGCACAGGCGCGGGCGGGCGCGGGCGCGCAGGCCATGGGGCGGCCATGGCTCGGGCGGCGGCGGCGGCGGCCAGGGGACGGCGGCGCGGCGGGCTAGGGCGGTGGTGTACTCCGGCGAGGCGCGGGGTCGGGCGCGGCACGGCGGGTCGCGAAATTACCTCGAAAAAACGCGAAAAATGTAGCTCGGGCGAACTTTCCGGCGATGACGTCGGCGGCGGCGGGTCCCGCGGATTAGATTAGAGCTAACCCTAAAACGCTGGCAAAAATAAACTTAGCCCTAATCGCGGCTATTTATAGCCAGCCCCTAATCCCTTTTTTTTAAATCCGAAATAAAAACAAATTCGGTCTGTTGGAAAAAAAACAGACCAGGCCCAATAGGCCCAAAACAATATTAGAAAAATCACGGAAATTTATTTTAAAAATTCCGTCTTCGCCAATTTTTTTAAAATTATGAAATTGAATTTTTGGCTTGACCAAAATAATAAAATAAAATAAAAACTTTGGAACTTATTTTTAAATATTTTTAAATACTTTTCTCGCATTTTAAAAATACCGAAAACTCTGAAAATTGATTTAAAAACTTTTCCAGTGCATAAATAAATTCCAAAAATAATTTTAGAAAATATTTATAACTCCAAAGTAAAATTAAAAAGTCTCCCAAAAATATTTTAAACTATTCTTCAACGAATTAGAAATTTGGATAAGTCCTTTTATATCCTCTCCAGCGAACTGCCATGTGTTGAAAAATGTTTTGAATATTTAAAATAATTCCAATAAAGATTTAAAACATTTTCCAAACTTTTAAAATGTTGAAGGAGTCATATTACCTTCTCTCATTCTATTTTGTTGGTTTTGTTTTTAAATAATAAATTCCCAAAACACCAACGGTGAATATCAGGGAAAGTCATTTTATTCCCTCTCGTTTTTTAATATTCAGTAAACTCCAAAAGTTTTAAATCCCAGAGAAAATCAAACACATAAATCAAAAAATCATTATCTATTTAATTTTATTAACATTCCAAAATTCGGAGAATTTTGGGATGTTACAGTCACACGAAGAAGGATATAACGGACCTATCGCTACATGCAAGGTAAGTCAAAGGAAAGGTTTATGGTTTAGTTTTGCAGAAAGCTAGTTTTTCCCTCACATACTACAACTAATCAAATTTTAATTTTAACTTGCTAGTCCTAAGTATGGTTGAATCGGGCTACACCAGCATTGCATCATGCTGATGCAATAAACCAAATTACAGAATTTTAAAAGAATTAAAGAAAATCAAAAATTTCAGAAAATCAATTATACTTTAGAAAATCATAACTAATTCATATGTACTCCAAATTAAACATATAATATATGAAAAATTATCAGAAAAATGCAAGGATTAAGAATATGCAATTTGTTTTTATGTTTGACCATTTTAAAATGGGTGAACAGAAGCAAATGTGTATGTGGCTTAATTTGAATTTGAATTTGAAGTTTGAATTTGCATTTCAAATGCAATATACTTCAATTAAGATGAATATGCTACAAACCAGTACCATTCACATCATGAACAAACTTATCATGTGCTTGTTCATTTTTACTTTTGAAGTTGTCCCCCCCTTGTTGATGATTGCCTCCGATGACAGACGTTCTGAGACGGTGATCACCCCGAAGAAGAAGACCACCGTTAAGACCCGTGTACCGTCAGCAAGGCAAGCAAACCCCATTGATCATGTCTACAAAATCCTACTTCCCTCTCAGTCTCGCTTATGCATGTCTAGGAGATCACCAAGAATCGTTCTTTCGCATAGTTGAACCCATTCCGATGCACGACCCATGCAACTGTTACTTCTTATTGCTGCTTAATGATACCATGAGGATGTTATGTTTGTGAGTTGGGATGGAATGAACAGAGTGATGCTGATGATAAAGTGTTGGTGAATCCTACCTAAACAAATGTGAACGATGAGAGGCTGTGTAGGAGTACACAGTGGGTTGTCTCGTTGAACACTGCCCTAGGCCCCGAGTTCCTGTTTTGTGATCCAAGACAAAGAGTATGACCACATGTAGGGTTTTATGGGAGCCTCTTTACGTACCCGATCCGGTCCAGGAGTCACACTAGATTCGGGCTTTCCATTTTACCTAACTATAGATATGTGGGTGGATCTGTGAGGCAGTGAAACCATCTGTCAAAGGTGGCGTCTCGGTCCCTTGCATTATCTGAGTCCGTTTCGTGGAACCGGCCGGACTCTCGAGCGGTGACAAACTCAGGTAGTCGACTCCTGGATTAGAGAAGGTGATGTGAGGGTAGTGCCTTGGTTTCATCCACGTCGGACACCCGCTTGAAGGGTGACAAGAACGAGGCGATAAGTGAAGACACGCGTGTGAAGATGTACACCCCTGCAGGGTTAATGAACTATTCGAATAACCATGTCCGCGGTTATGGACTACTTGGAGACCTTTACTTGATCATAGATAACTTGAATGGATACTTATAAAAGTCGAAAGATAAGTGTGAGTGCTATGGCGTGCTTCCTCGTGGGGAAGTCGAGGAAGTAACCATAGTGGTGTAATTGGTTGGAGACTTGGTAGTGAACTCGTGTACGCTTCTTACCTCAAGTCTGGTACTCGTAGTACAGGACTAGCCAAGTCAAAGCTGGCACTTCTGCATGTTGAACCCCGCCTCCTTTACCTTGAAACTTGAGCATGAGTAGTATAGATCTGATGTAAGTCTTGCTGAGTACGACTTTGTACTCACGTTTTCTTATTCTATGTTTTAGATGAGAACCCAGACCACGATGGAGTCACCGACCTGAAGCTCGACGTTGACCTTGGTAGCATAGTTTCAGACAGCAGTCTGGTCCCTCGTGGAAGGGCATGTATGTTTACAAGGCTTCTCTAAGCCATTTGTTAAATTTGTCTGTACTCAGACCTAATTTTCTTCCGTTGTATGATGTAATGACGATCACAAACATGTGATCTTTGTATGCTCTATGTGTAAGTCAATAAAGATACACTTTGTAGAGTTATGTGATGATACATGTTGTTCATACTAGACATGTGTGCTGCGTGTATGATTATAACATGCATGTCTTAGTATGGGTTTTCGAGACATTAGTTGTGATCTAGCTGACAATCCTTTATACACCTAGTGGCCCTTAGATGTGCGCAGCTTGGGGCATCGTGATGCGATTGCTCGTGACTCTTTGTTGTATGATCGAGCCCGCCCTAGACCCCGACTAAGTGCTCGGGCTTGAGTAAGTCTATGTAAGAGTTAGGATTCAATCGATAACATGGTTGAGGCGACTTGTCTATGAGTATGGGATTCACCACCCATAAGCATCTAGACTTGTGAGTGGACGATGAGGACCCATCTCAGATGATCATCCGGCCTGGATTGGATGGCCCTCACGTTCGATGCTTACCGAGAATGTTCTGTGCTTGGCCATGTCTGCTTAGACAAGTGGGTACGGTTCTCGGCTCTCCATGTGATTGTATCGTGACTGGAATTACATATGCTAACCCCGGGTCCCGACATTAATCCTCACATAGCTCCATGATAACTCAACCAATCCCCGTCTACAAAGCAATAGAAGTATATAACAACCACGATCCTAGGTCGACAATGGAATACAAGGTCAGAGCATATGGCTATCCTACTAGGTTTAAAACATAACTAATATATAATCCTGCACATGCATAGAGTGATAATTTGCTACATGCATAATAGAAAATATAGGTTAAGGTATGGTCAAAGTGTAACTTGCCTTTTACATTCGATGAAGTTCTTCGCTCTCACGGTCCAGTCAACTCTACTCGTCATACTCCGAGAAAATCTATCGCAAACGAATGAACTCGAATAAGCAATCACATCATAAGGACAAAACAAAAGATCAACAAAACAATCACAAAGGTTTTAGCAACAAAACGAAAAGGTTTTGAAGTGCAAAGGTGTCGATGTGCTCGAAGGTGATCGGTGGAAGTGAACTCGAGAGAGCCAACAGATAAGGATTCATCGGTAAGGAATTGTGATCCTGGACATTTATGAATTCAAGGTGAATATCATGCCCACATGAAAATTGTGTGAATCTTACCGACAAGATGTCTCCAATGATTCGATATGCAAAAAGAATCACGTGAAACGGAATACTACAACGCAGGTCATAGAAAGTTCAAATTTGAATTGAATTTTGACTTTAAACAGATCAACAAATTTGTGAATTTTTGTGTACACATGATATGAATAGAAGGTACATGGAACGAGTGATCTAACGCAAAAAGAATCACTCGATTTGGATCAACGGTTTACAAGATACGACCACCGGAATTTGAATTTAAATTTGAAACAGATTCAAATTTCAAAGTGTGCAAAGTGTGGAAAAAGTTATACCATGCTAAAGTACAGAACAACACGAGTGCGTAGGAAAAAGTTTCACCTCGATCGGACTTACGGTGTAGAAGATATTGCGGCGCGTGAACGGGGGTTTTTTTTGCCAACAGGGGCCTATCCGCAATTAAAATATCTTCAGAAAAAGCGATCGGGTCCCTGCGGGGCGGTTGACCAGATCTGGATCGGGGTTGACTCCGGCGAGCTCGTTTTTCGGCGTACTTCGGCTGCTCCGGCGAGAGGAGGCGCGGTGGGGCGACGTGGGCAACGGCGTGGGGCACTGGTGCGGGGGAGGCGGCGGCTCGCGCGACGCGGCCGGTGTGGCACGGTTCGGCGCGCGGCGGGGCGGTGGCTGCCGGCGGCGGCCGGGCGGCGAGTTCCGGCGACGCGGAGACGGCTTCTCTGGCGAAGCGGGCGGCGGCGCGGTCACGTGACGGTGGCGGCGGGGTCGGGCGGGGTCCGCTAGGGTTTCCAGAAAACCGAAAAATATAAATGGCCAGAAAAAAAAACAATTAAACCGAGTTGGGCTCTAATTGCACATGCGGTCGGAGACAAACCACTGGGCTGGGCTACGGAATTTTTTTATTTTTATTCAAAAATCAAAACTTCAAACAAAAAAATCAAATCAACCGTAACTCTAAAAAATATGAAATAAATTTCTAAATTCTTCAAATAATCTAAAGAAAATTATTTAATGAATACATTTTCCAAAAAGGAAAAAAAATAAAAACATTTTCTAAATACCTTATTTAAATATAAAATATTTTCATGACTCAAATAAAATCCAACAAATTATAAAAAAAAAATCTTGGGTCAAGAGCATTGACAAACCCTTTCTAAATAATAAAATATAAATTTTAAAATTGTTACATCAATAAATAATTTGGTGAAATAAAAATATCCCATTGGAATACTTTTTCAACTCTTTTAAAGTATTTCATAAATCATTTAAATGAAATAAAAACCCTCTTAGCATTATAAAATCCCTAAAATGATTTTAGAGTTATTTATAATACTAATAATAAATTTTACAAACTTTAAAGTAATATTCTAAATATTTTCCAACTTTATTAAAAAGGGGATAAGTCATTTTATATCCTCTCAATGAATTTCCTTGAGTTGAAAAATGTTTTGAATATTCGGAAGAACTCCAATAATGATTTAAAACATTTTCCAACCTTTTAACATATTGAAGGAGTCATTATACCTTCTCTCATTTTGTTTTGTTGGTTTTGTTTTAAATAATAAATTCCCAAAGCACCAATTATGAATATTAGGGAAAGTCCTTTTATTCCCTCTCCTTTTTAATATTCAATAAACTCCAAAAGTTTTAAAACCTAGAGAAAATCAAACGCATCAAGCAAACAATCATTATCTATTTAATTTTATTAACATTCCAAAATTTGGAGAATTTTGGGATGTTACACACTACCACCCTTAAAAGGAATCTCGTCCTCGAGATTCGAGAAGGCTAGAAAGAAAAGTTAGCGTTCGGGTCTTCATGACCGTCCATCGATCCTCCGATGAGCTAAGGTGCTACCACCCTTAAAAGGAATGCGACGTGGTCTTCAAAAGCTTGCTCCCTCAGCGAGGTCCTCACACATAATCTTCATACCCCGTTGGGGCATTGAATTCTTCATCACAAGTGTGGGCTTCCAATATCTTAGCCCATCGATGACATTCTTCGTAAAGATCCCACCTTCAGTCTTCGAGGTTTCACGAATTCCTCCTTTGAGGTTTCCATCCCTTAGCAAGAGAGTGGTCTTCCAAGTACTGAGACTTCATGACTGACAGGTCAGACGCCAATACTAAACAACTATCGATTACTCTCTTGGTGGTCATCTAGAATACTATTACGGGATACCTGCAGAAAATGGTCTTGGTCCATTACTCACCGTATAACACAAACGGTAAACTTCTACAGGGGTCACACATCGTACCATTCTATGGTTTAGGCTTTGACATCGTCTTCTCTCTGCTATAGGTAAGTCACTCAAGATTTACTATCCCGCATAGCAAGAGCGAATAATAAGGGTAGTCGTCATGGGGGCCAATCCATTCCGCACCCAGATCATTACCTTGTATATGGTTTAGCGAATCTCGCAATCTAACACTCGGTCATCCTCACAAGCGTTGTAGAAAATTCCTCTTGATCATGAACTGGGTTCAGATAAATCCATGATTCTGCAAGCCAAACAAACATCTACCGTTTCTTCACTACACTCAGGTTTACGTAGCCTCCTATAAAACGTGTACTAGTGCATCACAACTTCCTCCAGGGTTCTTCCTTCAACAAGATTGTGCTTGCTTGTTGTAAGATCTTGGCACACGGGGTTAACTTTGAACTTGGCATTGGTTGCATCATCTTTATTCCAATCTTGACATTAACATCCATTGTAGTAGCTTCTTCAGTGTAGGATGAGGATGAGGGGGAATAGAATGTAGATAGCGAGGTAGAGAGAGAGATAGCGAGAGATACCCATACAAACATCACACTAGTTTTGGAACATAAGTTTTGATGTGTAGCTGTCGGTAAAACAAGAAATGACAGCTCACAGAAACGATCTAACGGTAGAAACTTGAATCTTCCAAGTCTTCAATGACGGTAGCTTCAGTTTTGCATTGTCGAAGAAATCTTCGTATCGTCGAGTCACTTGCCAATTTACTCTTCTTGTTGTTGTGTCTCCTTTAGTCTTGAAGAATACTAAATAGATGAGGGGTCTAATGAAATGTTTAAACCTTGGGTGCACCCACTTAGGGTGTTTTATTTGTGTAATGAATACATTTAGCCGTAGGCCAAGTACTTGTAAGATATACTTACTTATTGCTTGTATTGAAATGTCTGCCATCTCGTCTTTTTTTTCTAAGCGTTTTTCATTTTCTTTGCCTTTTTCCTCTCGCACCCGCGTGCTCTCGCTAGCCGGACATCCGACCTGCGGTCTGTGGCTCGATCGAAAATTGGATTTTGAGATGGTGGGGAAAGTACTTCTGAGCCTTAGGCGTTTTGAACACAAAAAACAAGGAGTAGGAAAAGCCGACCGCTTCTTTCCGACTATTAGCTAGTCATCTTGGTCGCAGTCGGTGCAGCTGTTTTCAACCATGTCCCACTCTGATTTATCTCAATATAAATTTCCAAGTGGCACCTTTGACCAGCCCTACTCTCCCCCATATTACAGCCGACGTGCGGTCCGGATCGAATAGTAGCTCAGCCAAAATCAACACTCTTATTTTCTTAAGATAAAACTTTATGGACCAGCAGATCAGTCCCGGATTCCTCTTTGGCTCACTGCGGGACCGAAGTTTGTAAAAAATTAAAACATCTCTCAAAGATCAAGTAGTTAAGGATGATCCAATGCAATCTCATGGATGCATGATGACTTTACTGATAAACCTTGCAAGGATAAAGATACATTTGTACCGTTCAACTATAAAGAGGGCATAGATCTCGGTGTTCCAGGGCCGCTCCATTTTTACTCCTGAAGTGTCCTTGTGAGGGTTGGCTGCGTGCCGTCATTGAGGTAGTATGCATTGTTCTTCAGCGCCTGGCTGATGATGAATGGACCTTCCCACGGGGAGGACAACTTGTGCTGACCCACGAACTATTTTATATGGCGGAGCACCAAGTCTTCCTCACGAAAAGCGATGGGGCGGATCTGTTTGCTGTGGTAGTGTCACAGCTTCTGCTGGTATATTGTCGATCTAGACAGAGCCAACAGGCAAGCTTCTTCTTTGAGATTGATGCAATTTTCTCTAGATTCCTTGGCTTCTGCCTTCGTGTATAGGGTGCAGAGAGGTTAATCGAACTCGATATGCGGAGGGATGATTGCCTCTACGCAGTATACGAGGAATAAGGGAATAAATCCGGTTGAATGGTTGAGTGTGGTGCGCAAACTCCAAAGCACAGTCGGCAACTCATCAATCCATGCTCCGGGTGCTCACTGTAGTGGTTCGACCAACCCAGGCTTGATGCCTAACAACATGAGGATGCTTGCTCGCTATGCTAGATCATTGGATTGTGGGTGGGCGACGAAAGCCAAATCTAGCCGGATGCCCTGCTAGGATGCATATCGTGCCAGTGGCCCTTTGCAAAATTGGTGCCATTGTCAGTGATGATGTTCTGCGGAAGTCCATATCGGCTTGCAATATCTGCCACAAACTTGACTGCAGTCGGCCCATCCAATTTCTTGATTGGACAAGCTTCAATCCACTTGGTAAACTTGCCTTCTGCGACCAGAAGGTGTGGCATGCCGCCTCTGGCTGGCTTTAATGGTCCTAGCATATCTAGTCCCCACACTGCAAAGGGCCATGTTATTGCCATGGTTTGGAGTGATGAGGCCGGCTGGTGGCTCTTGGCTTTGAACCGTTGACAACCATTTGAATGGTTCACAAAATCTTCGGCTGCTGCCAGACCAGTCGGCCAGTAGAAAGCATGGCCAAAAGCCTTGGCTACTATTGCCATTGCGGATTCATGATGGCCACATTCTTCTTGATGGATATCTCGCAGCAGAAGCAACCCCTTGTCCGGCTCAACAAAATGTTGGAGAACTTCCATGGCACTGCGGTGGACTAACTCATTGTTGATGATAGTGTATGTGCCAGATCGGTGCTAGATCTGCGGAGCCTCTACTTCGTCTTGGGGGAGGATTCCATTCACCAAAAAATCGTGAAACGGTTGCACCCATGATGTTGCATTTACTACCACAGCACAGCTGCAATTTCCGGTTCGTGTGCTATTGAGCCGGTTGTGGGCACTTCTTAGAAGTCGGAGCCGATTGTTTCTTGCATGACCACGTCAATCCCCAAGATGACGACAACAACCCCTAGAGAGGAATCGACAACCCCTAGTGTTATCGCGGCTGAGCCAACAACCCTTGGTGTGGTCGCGTGCCCCCTTTGGTTAGATGCCTTTGCGGGTTCTACTGCTTTCGCACTCGGATTCTGGTGAGGGTTTGATGGATGACTTCTTGATGTGCTCTAGAGAAATGCCTCCTGGTATGGATTTTCTGGGGGAACCTAGCTTGGAGAGTACGTCTGCTTCATCGTTCTCTGCTCTGGGCACATGATGTAATTCGCAACCCTCAAAAGAACCACGCAGCTGCTGGACAAGGAACCCGTAGCTTTCCATGTTTGCAACATTTGCATCCCAATTGCCATTGCATTGCTGAACCTACAGGTCGGAGTCACCGTAACACAAGATCCGCCGGATCCAGATCTCCTTTCCTAGCTTGATGTCATGGACGATGTAACACCCTCACTGTCATGTAACAATAATCATTTTGCTAATGAAAATTACTGTTGCTAATCATGCCTTGATCATCTTTGCATTTGATCATATCCAAAAACCCTGTTGGTTGATATTAAAAACAAAGTGCCAAATAAAACTTTTTCCAAAAATTGTGCCACCAATTTTGTAAAATGCCTAAAAACTAGTGGACCATGCTAAACCAACCATTGGTATTTATTGCAATAAATAAACATAGAAAACAATTTTAACCAGTGCTAAAACATCCCCATTCACTAGTTGCATATTCAAAAGAAATATTAAATGAATTTACTAATGGCCCAATCTTTGTATGGCACTGTTATATGGTGCAACCCTAATTGTGGTGCATGTTCCACATTTTACAAAAATACAAAAGCATCTAAAAGTATATAAAACAAATGCATACGTATAAGAATAAAGAGAAAGAAAAATAGAAGAAAACAGAAAATGGGGAAAAACCTTATCTAACGCCCAAGGCTACTTCGTCCCCCCTCTCACTGGGCCGGCCCACTCCCACCACACCTTTTCCCTCCCCTGTTCACAAGGGTGCCGTGGCGGGCATCCCCCGGCTTCCGGTGGAGTTAAGACCCCGAGGCCCCCCGAGCCACCCCCTGGAACCCTAGAAATTCCCTCGTGCCGCCGTTTTCCCCCTCCCTTTCCCTTGCTCCTCCACTGAGCTCGCGGCGCATCGACGTGGGCACGCCGCCATCGTCCTCGAAGCGAACGGTCACGCCCGCCCGCTCCGTCGTGTCCCCCACCTCCGCCACGATCCGCTGGGTCATCCTCGCCCTCGAGCCCAAGCCGACGGCCACTGCCTTGCCTGAATCGCGCCTTCTTCCTCCACCACGACCGCCTCGCCATTCCTGGGGACCCGCTTCGCTCTGGTGCTCCTCCGCCTCTCCTGACCTCCCCATATAGCTCCTGGTGTGCTCCAGCTTCTCCACTGTCTGCTCGCGCTCGAGTTTGCTGCTAGAGCGCCGAATCCCACTGAGTCGTGGCTCCGGCCACCGCCGCGAGCTCGCCTCCGGTGAGTTCCGACCACCCCATGGCCTCATGTAACCTCCATGGGATGGGAGGGTCACCTAGCTCAACGTAGAGTCATCCGGCGCACCGAACGCCCCCTTGTGGCAAGACCATGCTCGCCGGGGCTTCGCCTGTAGTCGTCGTCGGCGACGCCCGTGCGCTAGCCTTGGGTTTGACCCACTGACATGTGGGGTCCCCTAGGTTAACCCCATGTAATTAGGCCTAAACCCCCCTATGTTAAGATTAGAGCTAATCTAAATAAACCCCTAGCCTCTTACATGTGGGCCCAATTCCGTTGGATTAAGTAAACAAAAAAAATGTTAATATATCTATGTCTAAATGAAATGTGGGACCTGTTGATTTTAAAATAAATATAATGTTGTAATTAAATGACTAGAGGTTGACCAGTGTGACCCACTAGTCATATTTGACTATTCAACTACTTGTGGATAATGTTGCTATTTTATTAATAAAGAAATCCAGAAAAAGATTTAAATTGATTTAAACTTTGAAAATCAATATCTCTTAATCCGTAAGTTAGATTCAAAAACTTTATACATGAAAATTGATCAGAAAAATATAATGAATACAGATACGCCACCCGTATACCCACCGCACCCCTCTAACATAACGAACACGAGACATTCCCCCTCCGGTTGCACTGTCCGGCAACCGCCCGGAGCCGGTAAAATTGCCGGTTAAATTCCCGTTTCGTCTGCAAAGTGTAGAAGTGCGTTAGTTCACCTCTAACTTAACGTATTGCCATGTCTTGTATTGTATTATTATTATTGCCGTTTATTTATTGTTTCTTCCCCCTCTCTTTTTGTCCGGTAGTCTCGACGTCCGCTGTCGATGCCCCTGTGATCGACTACTTCGTCGACGACCGTACCTCTACCATCGAGCTTCCAGGCAAGTAGAGCCATTTTCCCTCCCCAGATATCACCTATATTTTCCGTACTATTCTTGCACTAGGCATGGTTTCTGCTGCTACATTACAATCCTATTCAATTGCATAGCCTGTCATTGTCGCCCCTTGATGTACCTTCCTTTATCCTATGCTGCCTATATATACATATTATATTCAGAAGTGAACCCTGTGAATTGGTAGTCAAGTAGGATTAGATAGCGGGCCGTGATCACTCCGGGGAGTGAACACGGATACAAAAATTATAACTGTACGGTACAATGTAGACACCGCCTAAGGCCCCTACCACGGCTCTCCCGAGCGACATCAAGTGTGAGCTATCGAGGAGTAATCCTTGTACTCCACTAGTTGCTGACTCTGTATAGCCTCTATAGGGTGCTGAACAACGGTTGTCCTTAAAGGTAAGAGTCGGGCGACCCAACGGTGCACGCGAGTGGTATTGCGACGGGACGACCGGGAGGTTACGACCAACGTACTGGCATGTCTGGACCCTGATCGTTGTCCGCGTGAGATACCAAACCACGGAAGTCGAGCTCCTCCAGGAGTACACGCGAGACAAGGTTAGGAGTCGGTTCACCTTGTTGGTAACCGCGGAGCTTTGACGGGACGACAGGGCAGGCACCGACGCACTGGTGGTCCTGGCTGTTGTTTGTTGTCCAGTGTGTTGTTAGTCAGGAAACGATAACGGTAACCTGCGAGATAATAATAAAATGACTAATGGTTCTGGTGGATGACTTGAGAGGCCAAAAAGGCATGTACGCACTACCTTCACGTGGGATTACGGTGTGAGCCCTCCATGTTGTGGTCTTGTTCGAAAGCTCTGAAAGACGTCCAGTGTCAGCATTGTGGTTGGGTCGGGTCGTTCTGCAGCGCTGGATCCACTTGGCGCACAACGACCCGGAGTGCGAGAGGTGATGGCCCATGAAGCTCTTGTTCTTAGGACTGTAGACCAGCGGGGACCTCTCTGATGAGCCGTAGGATGGGCCTCGGTGTGTCGGATAGGCTCGGTGGGCATTCCCTAACAAGGTGTACGCCACCCTGGAGATTCGAGCGTGCATGCCGAACAGTAGTGCACCCCTGCAGGGAAGATGATCTATTCGAATAGCCGTGTCCACGGTAACAGGACGCTTTATGCTGAAGCCAGAGCCTACAACTACAAACTATTAATATTAAACTGTTGGTTCTGGTTTCTCTTCCCCGCAGGGAGTCGAGGAAGGGAACTCGGAGGCATTTATAATTGTTAATTATTACAACTTACCATTATACAATGCTGCAGCAACTTCTGTTGCATTGTTACTACATTCATGTTATTGAACTATTGGTTGTTCTATTCTTGTGCTGCAAAACCCGTCGGAAGATGCTAGTCTTCGATAGGCCTAGTTTCTCACCCTTATTCCGGATTTCTGCAATTCAGTCCACTACTCATAGCCTCCCCTTTCAATTTGATACAAATGCATAAATGCTTAGTAGCGGACATAAGACTCGCGGGTATGCTAGATATACACCCTTGCTTAATTTCCCCCTTTTTGTTTTGCCTGATCGGCCGCTTGTAACAGCCCAGATTTCACAAAAATAAAAAATTTTGTTTTCGGTGTCAATTGTTTGATTGTCTGATTTGTTTGCGGTGTTTGCATCCCCGATTTATCAATCGGCGATTATTTTCCCCCCTCTTATCTCATACCGGACGGAGACTGACCCTTGCCACCTTGACACTCGACCTTTACGACACCGGGTTTCACCCGATCACCGTCGCGACCTCTGGCACAGGACTAGCCATCACCAACAGTGCGGAAAACCCCATTTATATTTAAATGGGTTATTTTATCGGGAGGTGCTCGACGTTCTATTTTGGCCTTAAACGTTGTAGACGACGTGCTTACCGTGTGGCGATGTTGTATTTCGATTTTAGTGCGATTCCGACTTCGTCGGGTAGGTGAACGTTGGGATGTGCCAGACATAGTAGCCGGTGTAAGTCCTATGGCGTATTTTACAAAATGCCGCATGAGTTATTAGATGGACCCCTAGATCTCTCTCTTTTCTTCGGAATCTAGCTCACCCGAAAAACCGGACCCGAAACGGGGCTTTTTGTGGCCCGAAACCACTCGCAAACACCCACCATAAATGGACAAGCCCCCTTCCAAATTTGGAGCAACCCTAGCCCTAGCCTCCTCTCTTTCTGCGCCCAGCCACCGCAGCACCGCCACCAGGCAGCCAACCACCCCACCATCCTGATCTGGTAGCCTCGATCAGATCCGTTGGATCCATATCGGAAGGCTAGCATCACGCCACGTCACCACTGCAGCCCCGTGGAGCCTCGCGAGCCGGCCTATCCTGCCCGAAGCCTCCTCCCATCGCCTCTCCGGCCGGCGAGCAGCCGCCGTTGACCCGCGGGTCACGGACGCCCCTGCTCCTCTCCTCCTCCTTCCCTCTCCTCTCTCCCCTAATCTCCCTCACCCTCCTTTCTTCCAGATCGCGCCCGCCCTGGAGTCACCGTAAGTAGCTCTCCACCATGGCCTCGGACGCCGCCGCACCTGGGAACCGCCATGGACCCGCGCCCTCCGCCGCGTGACGCCACCCCGGCCCCGGTTCAGCCCGTTCCGGCCATCCCCAACCTCACCTGCGCCTCCCAGACTCCACTCGCTCGCCGGCGTCAAGCTCCACTGTGCCAGTTCCCGTCGGGAACGAACAGGACGCCCGCGTGCGTGGCTCCTCGCGTGGGTTGGCTCCAGCGCGGCCCAGCCGGCGACCAACGCGGCCCAACAAGCCGCCCACATCCGCGGCTATTTGTCGCCTAGGGCGCAGCCGCCGCACCTAGCCGACCTGGGCCTCGGCCCAGAGGTGAGCCTCCCCTTTATTTGTTTTTCTTTTCCTTTTTTTTTCTCTCTGCCGCGGTAGTTGGGCCGGCCCAATAGTTCATTAGTGCATTGTGCGCGGTTTAGATATCCAGCGCCCATTGTTTCGGCCCGTTTAGTTTTTTTGCTAGGTTTTTATTATTATTTTGGCAGATTGTATTAGTTTTTCTTGCGAGTGCTATATCTTTTTAACGGTAGCTCGGATCGCGACGCTTTAAACATGAAAGTTGCTTAGAATTTTTTGTAGACTAACAAAATGTGACTCTTTGCCATGTTTGACTTTGTTTACATGCTGTTTGACTTCTATTTACAACTGGTTGCCACTGTAAACTGTAACTGCCATAACTTTTTAACCGTTGCTCGGATTAAAATGTTTCTTATATGTAACTTGACTAGAATTGCATGTAGATTGTGTTTACGCTGCTCTTGCTTGCTAATAAAAATAATAAAATTATGTTAGGGAAGAACAATACCAAATGCAATAATTGTCATGGGGTCCGTAATAGTTGGCATGTATAGGTTTTACCCCCCACTTAAAATGACTATATTAGATAGTTTACTTTGTGCTTTACCTCTTTCCATGTTTGTGTGCTATGCCATGCTTGAGTGAGATGCCATGTTAATAACCTCTTCTCATCTTGTGTAGCTAAACAACTTGAACCCTTGTAAACGTGCAGTATCGTCGTGTGTGACGAATACTCCACTTAACCTATTAGTAACCGCTCTCGACGGTAGGTACGATTTCTCGTGTTGCCTTCTTGTGGATGCTTGCTCGTGTTTGCTTCGTAGTAATAGATGCTTCCTCGTTGATTGCTTTCCAGTGTTTACCGTCTTGTGTGCTTCCGCGGGTACCTCTCGGAGACGATGCGAGATTGCGATCGGCTACACATTCGGAACCCGACTTATCAACAGGCAAGGACTATACATTACTTATGATCCATTCTATTTCAACCAGCGGTTTGCATGCTAGTCTAGGATAGGTTCGATGTTTGATCCTACCACATGTTTACAACCTCTTTCATACCGATACAGCCATGTCCCCTCCCATCAAACCTTGTACTGCTATGTTACTATTGCTCGTTGCTCAGCCCCTGCTTAGTATGCATGCTTAGGATGCTACGATGTTACCCTGTTACTCCTTGGTTTTGGATATAACATTATTATTATTGTTGTTGATGATATGATTATTATAATGTTGACTATATTCGACGAAGGATGGAAGGTTTAGGCTATCCCGCCCCGACGCTGTGGTCCATTCGAGTCACCTAGGATCCGAGTTTCGGGTATTGGTTCTAAGACTGAGCGTGCCTATCCGCGTTTGGGATTTTATGGGGTCCCATTTTCTTACCTACCTTGCTTCAAACATTTCTGGTGGTGGCCCAAGCTGATTTTACCATTTGAGAAACCGTGTGCGTAACTGGTCTGCAGCCAGTGGATTTAAAATAAACCGGGCCATTGGGATGGTATATCCTGTTGGTCCACATCTGGAAGCTAGGGGTCTTCCCACATCTGTTTGGGTAGCTATCCCGACCTCGTCCAGACGGTAGAGACCGATTCGAAAGCGCGGCCGGCTTTTGAGTTGGGTGTCGACTCATCGGGGGCCACCCGGATTTGTGCGTTGTTAGTTAGAGGGACCTGTCGTACTGGATCGCTCGGAACAACTCTTCAATGAGTGTCTTGTAATGGGCGTGCGTGCGGAGCCTTGTAATGGGCAGTTGGTACACCCCTGCAGGGTTAAATCTTTTCGAGAAGCCGTGTCCACGGTTATGGACGACTTGAGACCTACTCCTTGTTCATAGACAACAACAACTGAGATAATAATAATATAACTTGATCAACGTGTGTGTGCCTTGACTGCTTCTTCTTCGTCGGGATGCGAAGAGGAGGACAAGGATAGGATAGGTGTTATGCCTGCGTAAGTAGGTGGATAGCAGACTTGTTGGAGGCGATTCCTCATGGGATGCCACTTCATAAATGCTAGTGCGGCAGCAACCTCACCACTTACCCCATCCTTACCGTAAACTAGTAGCTGTCCTAGAATTACAAGTGATGAAGTCCTTGCTGGGTCAGTTGACCACTACAGTTGGATGCTGAGTACCTCTATACTCATGATACTACCCCCAAACTCTTTTCAGGGTTCTTGATCGATAACAGGTATGGTGATCGACGTTTCACGTGGAGACTGGACGACGCCTAGATAGGCGGGACCCGGCGGAGGGCCTGGACCCGTGTGGTTGTGGGGATCGATGTTTTTCTCTTTTGCCACTAGGTATTTTATGGCGGTCTATACTCAGACATGTATCTTCCGTTGATGTATTGTATTTAAGGAAGTTGTATGACGATTGTATCAGATGATGTAACCTTGTATCTGTAATGTTGTGATATCATGTTGGAAATCCGGGGCATATGACCTCGTCACATGTCGCAGTGGGATCGATATGTGCTTCGTCCCCGGATCTGGATGGAAACATCTAGATTTGGAACAATACCGCATATCGGGCCTTACACCGCTGCTGTCAATGTTGGAGCCCAGGAGTAGGAGGTTCCAGGAGGAGCCTACTACGACGTCTAGTTCCCGTTGTCCAGGAGTAGTTCGGTGGATCCCAGGCAGGAGGCCTTGCCTTTTCAATCTATATCTCTGATGTTCTTTGTCCTAGCCTTCTTAAGGCAAAACTTGACTAACTATGTCTGTACTCAGATATTATGTTCTATGACTTATGTATTCGGGTCCGCGCGACCCCCATTGTTGTAACATATTGGTTTATCATTTTGTGTTTAGTGTTGTGCTGTGATATTCTCACCGTGGAACCTTGATCTCGATCATGTACCCTGCATGTATGATTACTGTACATGATCGTAAATCGAGGGCGTCACAGACAAGTGCCTCGTACTCGGAGACGTTGTTGGATGATGTGAAATGGATTTGCACGACTTAGTTGAGGTTGTGACCCTTGGTAGAAGTGAGGAAAATGCCGGCTCCCAGGCCGTTTCTCATCTTCGAGCCGTCGAAGTCCATCTTCCAATGATCCGAATCGGTGCAGGGCGACTCATATTTAGTCTCACCCCAATCGACCAGGAAATCTTCCAAACCTTGCGATTTGACTGCCGTGCGGGGCTTGTACTTGATATCACGAGCGGCGATCTCGATTTCCCATTTTTCCAATCGGTCGGTTGCATCTTTGTTGCCGATGATATCTACGAGTGGTGCCGAGCTGACCGCCGTAATTGGGTGAGCTTGGGAGTATGGCTTCATCTTCTTTTCTTCCATGTACACACAATAGTGCAAAGACGGGCTAACACGACACTCCTTTCCCAGTCCTTTGTCTGAAACTATTTGCGATGATATCAACGCAAAAGGTATAAATAAAAATCCGTGTGACCGAAACTGGACCGTCTGAGAAACATACGCCAACGTCCACTATTCTGAAAATTATTCCATGGGTGATGTAGGGCTGACGGGTCTTTGAAAACCCGTCTGGGTTGTTTAGGGTGAAAACCCTCGGTTGCAAATAAAGGACCGCCAGCCTGTCTACGCAATCGTTCATAGTTACCGAAATGTTTGGCATGCCTAATTTGTGAGGTACGCTTCTGAAAATATTTTCGTGTGTGAAACAAGGGCTGACGATTCATTCAAACAACCGTACGCATGAGAATCCAGAAAACTCATGGCTGCAAATAATGAACCTCTATCCCTTCTTCAAAATCATTTGTATTTACTGAAATCTGTGGTATGTGTAATCTATCAGGCACGTTTCTGAAAATCCTTTCATGGGTGGAAGCAAGGCTGACGGTCCGTCCAAAAAACTATACTATGAGCATTCAAAAACATTTAAATATATATACATAGTTCGAGGTACATTGAAGCCGTGACCACCATCGCATGAAGTATACACCCGCAGTTCATCGCTACACTTTTAACTCATTCAAACTTGAAATACAATACTAGCTAGAAAAGCCCTACAGGTGAAGTCGGTGTTGGCTCACAGGTGGGCGGATGTAGGGTGGCCGGTCACCGCCTTATATTCATCATAGGCCACGTTGTACGCCACTTTTTTCCACGACACGGCGTACGACCGCCCGATCTTCCATGTCCATGAGTGTCGCGTTGGCGGCGCGGAAATCCTGCTCGGCGTGGTAGAGCTTAGCATGATCCGGCCTGAGCTCCCGGGGTAACCCGAGGGCGCTCGACCAAATATCGACGCTACCTTCGACGCCCGTCGGAAGGAAGGTTTAGGTACCGGGGCCCATGGAGCCACCGGAACCGCGGTCGCCATGGGAGCCGCCGCCATTTCCTCCACGGGATCCGCCGTTTCCTCCACAACCAGATCCGTCCGCTGTGTTTCTCACCATGGATTAGATCGCCAGAGTTGGAGCAGCGAAGCGGAAGAGAAAAATTGCGCTTTTGGGTGGCGAAGTATGAAACTCCTATGGAGCACCTAGCCCGGTATAAGTAGCAGGTGATAGCAAACTCGAACGTCCGCCGAGTGCCCAAGCATTAAGCCCCTCCGCCGGTTCGTCCAGTATGTCCCCTCGACGGCGCCGCTTGGGAAGTGTCATGCGTGCAGTTTGACCGGCATGCCTATTGGACCATGAGCTCGGCCCCTGATTGGACCCCTTCAATCATATGGACCAGTGTATAAAGGGAACTGCCTCTTCTCTCTGACGAACCGAAAGCCGCGCCCTTCATTCGGTTACCAACTTACCATGCGTGCATATTATGTAAGCCAGACGGCCAGAGAAAATCATCCCGCACACACAAAATGTTTCATCGTCTTCTCAGCCCTCGCGAGCAGTTCGACATGGCTGCGCAGGACGACCTCAATGGTTCCTCTCCGGCGCAAAGACGCTGCCTGGAGGAAATCAGCGTCGATCCCCTTACAACCGTAGTCTCTGACAGCAATTGAGTGGATGTCTTGAGCGGCCCAAGGCTTGCAGCATATGACGCGGTTGCTATGCACATGTTCCTACTTGAATGTGAGGACATGAGTACGGTGCTAGGGCGTCCATGCGTAATGGATAAACTACAAGATGATGATCATTACTGAGGTTTGGAGAAGGAACAACAACAATCGCTGAGTGAGAAGTGCACCATCACCCCTCTTGATGTCACACCTTTTCCAGTGACGATTTTATGTCGCCCTAAGGTAGGTGATTGATCACTTACATCTTTCTTTACAAAATTTCATTTCTCTCAGCCTAATTTTTCACGATCGATCCAACTGCATGTATGACAACCTTGGGTTGGTGCGAATGGGGATTGGATAGCCTTTCTTGTACGTAACGACGGAGGCGTCCAATTGCACAACGTGTACACTGGACTGACAGTTGATGTGCCTCCATTGTCATCTACTGGCCTTCGTCAGACAAACAACCTATGCACTGTCGGCTATGATCTCATAAATCCTAAAATGAAGAAGATAGCTAGTGTACGTCCATCTGCAAAGTATGGTGGCTTATTAAACACTACAATATTATCACCGTCTTCAACAAAAGGATTTCCATAATAGGCCGGTGCGATGTTACCAACTCTTGGTGTGATGTTACTGACTCCTTAACATGGTACATGCTCTCAACACCCGATCTGACTCCTTGGCGATATGAAGATGCCGTTTACATTGGAGGCCGGTAACTTGCCGTGACAAACAGTCGTGATTGTTACATGTGGGATCCAAATTATGGAGGTAAAGATCGTTTTTACATATATCCCATGGTGTATATGTTAGTATTTACTTCAGTAAATGTTTGGTCCATTTATATATAGTAATTAGATGTATGTTGCTTCGTTTCAATTAAAGGTTCAATGCAGCCCCCAATTTCAATCCGTGCGCCGCATATTGTCAATGACATGGTACCGCAGAAAGGTTGGCATGCTTGGACAAAGGAATGGTACCTCATTCCTGATGGCTATAGCACCTTACTTATCGTGCGCGTTGCTATGGAGATCACCCGAGAAAAACCTGAAATTCCTTACCTGAAACTAATTATTCAAAGTTACAACAATGCGAGCTGCGATGTCTTCATGATTCATGCAGGACAACATGATCTTCGGGGCGCACAATGGGAGGCGGTCCCTGACTTGGGTGAGTACTCAATCTTTTTAGGAAAACGTTATCCTCACATGATCAAAATAACACCACGGATGATGAGCACGGACTAAGGTCTGCCGTTTCTTAAGCATGGTTGTGTCTTCATTGCTTGGTTGTAACCTACCAAGTTGCTATGCTATACTAGGAAGCACCATCTCCTGATCTTTTCCTTTTTTCCTTGGACGTTGCTTGGTTGTAACCTACCAAGTTGCTATGGTGGCCAGGAGTCATCCTCTTTGTGGATAGTGCCATCGCTGCGAAACTACCATGACTTGAACGAGCATGATCCAGAGGTGTCATCATTAAAGTTTACATCTGCTCGATCCATCCTTATTGGTATATATATGTATGTGTGTGAGTGTGTGTGTTCTGACGAGACTATATGCATGTATTTATTATATTGTAGGTGTGTGAGGTAATTTATATGAAGCATTATATGTAATGGATGTATATATGCAACTGGAATTTAAGTCAATTTATATGTGATCGTTTGTTATCGTAACGCATAACCCACACGGGTTGTAAAAACAAACTGTTTGCAATGAGCGATTTGTCTTGCTAAGGAAGCTAGGAAGAGTTTCGTACTGAAGCAGCTAGGTAGAAGGTGTTGGACGGGCATGCATTAAGTGGATTATTTTTTAGCATCATTACCTTCAAATTGAAAATAATTTCAAATGACCTCTTAAAAATACGAGACTTGGCATGTTGTCATCATTTCATCAACATGGTCCGTGGTAAAAGTTTCAGTGGATTGCTAATCAAATTAGATACACTTCGTATATAAACTAGACCATTCCTTTCGACGTATCGGGGTTTCGATCGGAAATAACCACATTACAATGCAATCATATTATTCTTAATCTCTGAAAACTCAAAGTCTTTATATGTTCAAGATTAAGCATTCACACTAACATCCTGAAATATCAAACGTTTCTGACTTCATTCGGAAATTTTAATGCATTAAATGAATTATTTTTAGCATAATGACATTGAAATTGAAAATCAATTCAAATGACATCTAAAAAGGACCAGACTTCGCATGCTGTCATCATTTCGCCAACTTGGTCGGTCCTAATAGTTTTAGTGGATAACTAAAGAAATTAGATACACTTCGTGTACAAACTAGGGCATTGCTTTCGAAGTATCTGGTTTCCGACCCGAAACAACCATGTTTCAAAGGCATTACGTTATTCTTAAATATTTTAAACCGCAAACATTTTTTATGTTCAACATTAAGCATTGACACTAACATCCTTTAATTTCAGGCATTTCTGACTTCATTTGGAAATTTTAATGCATTAAATGAATTGTTTTTGAGCATAATGACATTGAAATTTAAAATCAATTCAAATCACCTCTAATAAGGACGAGATTTGGCATTCTATCACAATGTCACCAACATGGTCCGTGGTAAACTTTCAGTGGATTACTAAAGAAATTAGATACACTTTGTGCACAAAATGGGTTAGTCAAATGTTAGTCAAACCCTGCAAAACCCCGTTGACCGTCTCAAAACCCAGCAGGATATCTCATAACCCTAGTGTACAACTTTGGCCGTTGGATGTAACCTAGGGACGATCGATAGTCTTTGGATCTTACCGCGATCTGCAAGAAGCTTGTTATGCGGACTGATTGGTTGCATATTTGTTCAGGTATATTACACACAGTTTATAATACAAAAACGTTTGTGATCATTTGACATGTAACTAGCACCCCATCCACCGAAGTAAGGCTGTAACCCATACAATTTTGATAAGGTTGTAACCCATACAATTGTATCAAAACGCATAACCAACACGGGCTGTTAAAACAGGTTGTTTGCAATACGTGATTTGCCTTATCGAAGAAGCTTGGTAGAAGGACTTCGACGGACAGGTCAAATTGCTGGTCTATCTCCCAGATATAAATCGATAGACTGCGCTTCAGTGACTAAGTCACATGACTTTGGGTGCATGACAGGTGGGTCCAATAGCTCTTGGGCCCCCCTGTCATGCCCTCAATGTCATGTGACTTAAGTCACTGAAGCTGGATCCATAATCGATTGCGTTGCAGAAGCAGGTACACAAGAAGCACATAGATTACTACTATCTTATTTTCACAACTAAATTATGTAGATTGAACTTTATAGCTTCGTGCATACACGAAAACAAGTACTAGAATAATAAATTAACTGAGACAAGCTAAACAAACGGAGGATTACTTTGTTCATCAAAGTTTTTGCTAAATAAATATGAACTACCAAAGCATCAAGCTACTCCGGATGTCTATGTCCGCATACAAAGAAATTCTCCTTGGACAAGAGAAAGGAATCTTCAGTCTTCATGTTGGATTTGAGATTGAAGATGGCAGAGGCGGTTGCCAGATCCGCGTGTTCAGCGTCGTGTCGGGCCAGCTCTACCTTCTCTTGATCTACAGACTCCTAAAGGCCGAGAGATCGTGACAGATTCGCTGCGGCTTCATAAGCTTTGGTGGCCTTGGTTTTTTTCTTTCTTCCAGCGCGCTTAGCCATATAGGCCACTGCCGACCTATCGGATGTCTTCCTAGGCCAAGTCCGACGCTTTATCTGCGATTTGGTACAATCGAGCCCCTTCCGCCACCGCATTCTTGGGAGCCTCGGCCCGGACTTTGGACCTGGCCTGTGTGTCCGGTGATGTTTGGTGCTTAGGAGGTGAGGGTGAGGGTGATGAGGGTGATGGTGATGTTGATGGTGATGGGATTTTCGAGGGTGATGAGGGCCAAGTAGGTGACGATCTAGACTTAGACTGAGAGGCGATGATGGGCTCAATGGAGAACAGGGAGTGCGGGCGAGGACGGATGAGTGTATTTATGAGGTTTTCCGACTGTCAAGGTTTATTTTTTCCTTAGTCTATTTTATTATTTTCAAAATTTCATGGTGCTGCGAATTAACTTCATTATGAAGTAGGGGCTAGTCGTCGCCGTCTCTCTATCTCTCACACTCGCTCGAAGAGTCCGTACACATCGTCTCCCACGTAGTCGTCCCCGCCGGAGACGCAGCCCCCGAAGTGGCCGAGCCGTTCCCCAACACAGAGTCGCCGTCGCCACACCGGCCAATACACCCTATTTGGGTATATCTAACGGAGATGAAGGTTACTGGAGGCTTGATCCGCATCTTGTAACTCACAATCAATGTAGTCTATTATTGTAGATTCATTTTTTCTTGGATCTTATCCGTGGTTTCAATGTCAGTGCCCAAAGTGTCATCACGAGGGAGTATTGTGTGTCCTCGTCCGCACACAAGGGAGTTTCGACATCACTGTCAGAGATGAGTTCTTAAGGGAGATGTTTTCTTAAAGTGCACCGTATGTTCTTATGCCGCCGCCAGCCCCCTTACAGTAATTTTTTGTTGGAATTTAGTGATTTGGTTGTTCATCGCAACTATTTCGTGCAGCTCATCCCTTGCTTTGCTACAACAACTATGATAGCTAAGTTCTCCATGTACCTGTTTGAAGACTCGGCTATGGTTATAGTACAGACGAACCATGGATATAGTTTCAAAGTTAAGATTACTACCGAACCTAGAGGTCACTTCTACATTAAGAAGGATCTATGGAGAGAGTTTGCTACATGTTATGTGCTAGAAACTGGCACGAATATGTTTGCTACAGTGTTAGTGGATATAAGTCAACCTGGTCTTATCATACATGTGGTGTTTCCAGCTTAGATTCATCGACGGACTGATAAAGAATTTTAGTGTTCTTTCAAATATTGCATTTATCTGTCTTACATTGTTTTACCAATTATTTTTTCAGGTTTAAAATTATAATACCTACTGACAAAAACTTTCTTTTATATAGTCGATGTCGAGCGCGTAGTTAAAAAACTGAAGATTAGTCCTCGTTCCAAATTTCGGTGACGAGATCTCGAGCCTGTCATAGAATTTGCTGGAAGGATAAACTCGATGATTAAGCGTCATCGTGTTGGATGCAAGATGGCATCTTGTTATCTAATCGTGCATACTTTGGACAGCATCAATTGTACCGAAAAAATCCCGGTACATGTTTATCTATCGTGATATATATACTTTTTTAAATTTTACCTTCATCCAGGGTTACAATTGTTTTATTGTTCTTGCAACAGATATTTCCGCCATCAGTTGTTCCTGAAGTTATCCCCTATGCTTGTCCAATAACACTAGCTATTGGTCAGAACAAGAGGGTGATTACGTCATACAACATTTCTCCTAGAAATGGAACAATTTTCATTCATAATTGGAACACTTTGATGGAAATTTGTCCACACATGAAAATGGGAGACAACGTTTTCCTCTTCATGTACGAAGGCACTGAAGGGATTTTCCTATTCATTAGTTGAAGACGTTTTGTGATGAAGATCCTGAGTTATGCCTTCCTCAAAGACTTATGGGTGATTATTGTATGTGTAGAGTCCTATGTTCTGTGAATGCACCTTCAGAACATATGTATGTAATTGTTGCTGAGTAATACTTATTAATGCATTTAATGAATTGTTTTTAGTAAAATTGACATTGAAGTTGAAAATTCTATAGATCTTCTACACCCCAAACTTTTTATATCATCAACATTAAGCATTCACACTAACATACTGAAATTTCAAACTTTTTCGACTTCATTTCGCAATTTTAATGTATAAAACGAATTATTTTTTAGCATAATGGCCTTGGAATTGAAAATAAAATCAAATGACCTCTAAAAAGGAGGAGACTTGGCATGCTGTCATCATTTCACCAACATGGTCCGT
This sequence comes from Bromus sterilis, assembly GCA_950022295.1. Classification (NCBI taxonomy): domain Eukaryota; kingdom Viridiplantae; phylum Streptophyta; class Magnoliopsida; order Poales; family Poaceae; genus Bromus; species Bromus sterilis. The sequence goes on along the minus strand of OX465596.1, from coordinate 260,726,373 downwards.
GGTAAAAGTTTTAGTTGATTACTAGACAAATTAGATATACTTCGTGCACAAACTGGACCATTCCTTTCGAAGTATCAGGTTTTGATCAGAAACAATCACATCACAGAGGCATCACATTATTCTTAAATCTGTTAAACCGCGAACTTTTTATCTGATCAACATTAAGCATTCACACAATCATACTAAAATTTCAAATGTTTCCCACTTCATTTGTCAATTTTAATGCATAAAAAAATTATTTTTTTAGCATAATTTCCTTGGAATTGAAAATAAGTTCGAATGGTTCTAAAAAGGACGGGACTTCGCATGCTGTCATCATTTCACCAACATGGTCCTTGCTAAAAATTTCAGTGGATTACTAGACAAATTAGACATACTTCGTGCACAAACTAGACCATTCCTTTCGAAGTATCGGGGTTTCGATCGGAAACAATCACATCATAGAGGCATCAGGTTATTTTTAAATCTTTTAAACCCCAAACTTTTCTATGATGAACATTAAGTATTCACACTAACCTACAGAAATTTCAAACGTTTCTGACTTCTTTTGGCAATTTTAATGCATAAAATGAACTATTTTTTAGCATAACGGCCTTGGAATTGAAAATCATTTCAAAAGCCTCTAAAAAGGACGAGAGTTGGCATGATGTCATCATTTCACCAACTTTTAATGCATTAAACGAATTATTTTTTAGCATAATGGCTGAAACTGCAATCATACCCTTAATCATATTTTGATGGTGATGACAATATACATATAGGGGACTAATAATGTTTGTCAAGTATATCTCAGGTATTAGTCCTCGGTTCGTTGTGATGGTGGATCATGGACCGTTGACATTATCAATTGCTCAAGATATGGAACCAATGGAGCTGAAGCGTAAGGTTTTTCTGTTATACTTGAGTATAGGGATCCCCACACTATTAAGAGGGGGTCAATGGGATTATTGATTAAGTCTTGCTCAGACTATTCATAAACAAACCCAAACTCCATCTCACTCAATAATTAACTGGTCTGCTATAACATGCACAGACCAGACGTCCGGTCACCGTCCGACGTCCGACACTTCAACCTCACGGACGTCCGGTCACCATCGGAATTAGGGTCCGAGAGGTCAGTGAGTTTTTCACAATTTATAACAGATATCCGGTCCCTGTCGTACGTCCGGTGGTCGGACGTCCGGTTGTTATCGGCAATAGGTTCCGAGGGGTCAGTGGCTTGTTGCTCTACTTTATCGGAAAACCAACCCCCATCGGACATCCGGTCATCAGATGTCCGATCGTCGTCGGATATCCGGTACCTGGTCACTGTACTCTGTTTCAACTGTGTTCTTCAGCTCATGCTCAATGATTTTGGACGTCCGACACTTATGCAGGAAAAATGCTCAAACAGCCATTTCAACCCTTGGACTATTTATACCCCCTCACCACCACTTGTGAGGATTGACCACTTCATTTGCAAACACACACAAGAACACAAGTGCTCCCTCTCACTCTCTCCATCACCAAATCTCAGATCCCGGAGAGATCCTTGAGAGTTCTTGTCGGATCTTTCACCTCGTAATAGATCCGGCCCTCCCCCATCTTTTAACCAAAGCAAATCGCATTTTGAGAAAGTCTTGAGATTTCCCCATTGATCTTGTTACTCTTGTAGGTTGGAGAATACTAGGCGGGTAGGAATTCTTCGGAGAGGAATTGACCATTGTGATTACCCCCGTTGTGTTTGTGAGGGTTTGGTGACCACCATTAAGGTCAACCGGTAGTGGTTGGGAATCGCCTTCGTGGTGATATCTCAAGGGGAATAGAGTGAGCCTTTGTGGCGTTGATGTGCCTTCGTGGTTTCACCCACTCTCCGGTGAGTAGCTTCCCTCCAAGGAAGTGAACATCGGGATACATTGTTGTCTTTACGTCATTCGTTTATCCCTACTCTTTCCCCTTTTACTTGTGCTACCTTGTTATTTATACCTCACTTACTTTAGTATATTGTGCTTTTGTTTACCTGTCATATTTAGGTCACCCTTTCAATTTTTAGGTACATATTTATCTTCCGCATTATTGCCTAAAAATTGCTAAGTAGTGTTAAAAATTTGTAATATGACCTATTCACCCGCCTCTAGGTCTATCTCGATCCTTTCAATTGGTATAAGAGCCTCGTGCTCTAATCTTTTGGATTAACCTCCCTAGAGCGAGATGACGAAGGAAAGCATCCCCAAAAGTTTGGGGGCCCGCGTGGAGGAGGTCGCAATTGCTGCGGATGTTGCTCGTTTGGACACCGAGAGATTGGCGGCCGAACGAAGTGCATCCGCACAACTTGCGGCTGCCCCCTCCACGGGGAATGTTTCCTCTGAAATTGAGGAACCTAAATTGTTCACTTCAAGTGATTTAGTACAAGCTCTTGAAAATAAAAAATGGGATATGGAAGCCGCCTTTGCAAATATGAAGGCTACGACATGGGAGTGACAAACGTCAAGAGGTGCGGCCCCAAGGTCCCCACACGCGACCTTTGTGCACCCCGGTTTCGAACTTCCCCTGCAAAGAGGTGGTCCCTACCAATGGGACTATCCTACCCCCAAGATTGTGGAACCTAAGTATAATTTTAATGGAAATCTACCGGTACTAACTGAGACTACTAACTTCTTGGATTGGAAAAGTCTTATGGCAGATTATCTTAGGTTTGTGTGTGAACCAATGTGGAACCTCATCGACTATCCGGTTGACCCAAATAACCTTACACCAAGTGAAGTGTTTGACAGACCTCGACCTTGCGGCCATTGGGTTCCTGAAACTAGGAATGGATGAGTTGACTCGAGCACCATTTCTAAGGATGGTGAGGTACTGACTGTGTCTCTCAAGAAAAAATATGATCAGCTCACCACCCTTCAGAAAAATCTTGAGGCTCACAAACTTGCTCATATAAAAACACTTACTAAGATGTCTCCTCCCACTATTGTACATGTTGATTCTTGTTCTACTAACTCTACTCTTGATCAAGCATCTCTCATTAAGGAGAACTTAGCTCTGCATGCTAAACTTAGGAAGGGCCTCTTGACTTGTGCCAAGGCGAGAAAAACCTAAATGATGTAATAAGTCATCACAAGGAGTCCTATCCTAAGGAGGGACTTGGTTTTTATCCAAGTACGAGTGTGACAAAGGATTTCACCCTTAGCAAGGGATCAACTCCACAAAATGTGATCTTTTTTCGTGAAGGGCACAAGGACAAATGTAAGAAGAAGGTTGATGAGGTTGGTATTGGGAGTGGGAAGTCCACTAGGGGCAAGTCCATTCCCAACAAGAAGAAGGAGAAGATGAATCCATCCTATGTGCTCCGTAAGGCAAATGATGGAGATGTGTATGCCAAGTTTATTGGGCCCCGTAATGCTTCCTGTTTCTATACTATTTGGGTCCCAAAGACTCTTGTCACTAACCTTAGAGGTCCCATTGTAAAATGGGCACCTTTAACCAAAGCCTAAACCTATGTGTAGGGTGCTCCGAGACAAATGGGTGATTGATAGTGGATGCACCAATCATATGACCGGAGAAAGCCATTTTCTCAAGGACTTCATGGATGCAATTCAACCATATATGAGCATCGTCTTTGGTGGTGGTTCCAAGGGAAAGGTACTTGGGTTGGGCTAGGTGGCTATTACTAATGATATGTCTCTTGCCAATGTCATGCTTGTCCACTCCCTTCAATACAATTTGCTTTCCGTTCTTCAATTATCTTTCTTCGGTTATGATACACTATTTGGTCTAACAAGTGTGAAAGGCTTTAGGAGACATACTCTCGAAGTGGCATTTGTTGGAGAGTTGGATGACAACATTTACACGGTTGATTTCTCAAAAGAGAGTACCTACCATGCAACTTTTCTAATGGCCAAGGCCGACAAGGGGTGGCTATGCCATCGCCGGCTAGCCCATGTCGGTATGAGAAATCTAAAAGATCTCCTAAAGGGTGAACACATCCACGGACTAAGAAACATGACCTTTGAGAAAGATCATGTGTGTAGTGCATGCATAGCCGGGAAGAAACATCAAGCAAAGCATACCCCCACGAATGTTGTGTCAACTTCAAGGCCTTTGGAGCTCCTTCATGTGGATCTCTTCGGGCCTCCATCATGGGATATTCTTGGTGGGAAGAAATATAGTCTGGTCATTGTTGATGATTATTCAAGATACACATGGGTGTTCTTCCACATGACCAAGGATGAGACGAAGGCCACCTTCATTGATTTTGCCAAGCAATCCCAAAGGAAATACAACATGGCTATCTTGGCAATACGAAGTGACAATGGCAACGAATTCAAGAACTACACCTTGGAAGAATTCTTGAGTAATGAGGGGATTGAGCATCAATATTCCTCACCATACACCCCTCAACAAAATCGTATTGCCGAGAGGAAGAACCACACTCTTGTGGAGATGGCCCGGTCCATGTTGGATGACTACAAGTCACCATATAGCTTTTGGGTCGAAGCCATCAAAACCGCATGTCATGCGTCAAACCGGTTCTTCCTTCGCAAGATCTTCATGAAGACCCCATATGAACCTCTAACCGGTCACAAGCCAAACGTCAAATACTACCGAGTATTCGGTTGTAAGTGTTTCTTTCTCAATAAGAAATACCGGTTAGCTAAATTTCAATCCAAAACAATTTATGGTATATTTGTTGGGTATGCCTCAAACTCTCACGCCTATAGGGTCTACAACAAATCCACCGGATGTGTTGTGGAAACTTGTGACATGGAGTTTGATGCTTTTAATGGCTCCCATGAGGGGCAAGTTGATCTAAGTGATGTAGGTAATAATGAAGATTCCTCTCAAGACATTTTGGCTATGGGCATTGGAGATCTTGTGCCCATTGCTCAAGTACCTAGAGAGGATGAGGTGGGTGATGGGCCAAGTGTTCCACCACCACAAGCACCTCCTCCTACCATTCAAGATCCAATTGCTAAAGATGAGCCCATTATCCAAGAACAAGAACAAGACCCTCCACAATCCGATGTGGTTTCTCAAACACAACTTGATGATGTGGTTGATCCACGTGATCGGCTTGACCGTATTTTCTTTGGAGAAAATGATGTTATTGAAGATGGCTCCACCTTTGATGATGAAACAAATGTATATCATGAACACGAATGGGTGGAGTCTATTGAAACTCCAACTTCTACCATGCCATTAGTGGCTAGACGTGGTTATGTTGACAAGATCCTCACGGGATTGGGTCAAGGTATAGTAACTCGTCGTCAACTTATGAACTTTTGCGCTCGCTTCTCATTTGCGTCTAGCATTGAACAACTTAGGGTTGAACAAGCACTTGAGGATGCGGATTGGATCATTGTAATGCAAGATGAGCTCACTAGTTTCACCCAAAATGAGGTGTGGTCTCTCATAGAGAGGCCTTCCGGTCTAGATCATAACATCATTGGAACTAAGTGGATATTCAAGAACAAGCAAGATGAATATGGCAATATCATCCACAATAAGGAAATGTTAGTGGCTCAAGGGTACTCCCAAGGTGAATGCTAGGATTTTGATGAGACCTTTGTGCCCGTTGCTCGTCTTGAATCTATGCGCATGCTTCTTGCTTATGATGCATTCAATGGATTTCCATTATTTCAAATGGATGTAAAAAGTGATTTCCTTCACGGTCCTTTACAAGAGGATGTATATGTAGCACAACCACCCGGTTTTTATTACCCTCATAACAAGTACCACGTGTACAAACTTCATAAGGCACTATATGGTCTTAAGCAAGCCCCTCGGGCTTGGTACAACCATATTAGTAAGTTTTTACTCGAGGAAGGATTTGTGAGGGGTGTCATTGATGCCATTCTTTTTACGAAGAGAACCAATGGTGAGTTGCTCATATGCAAAAGCTATGTAATATTTTGTTCTCCTAATCCATCTTTGTGCAAGTGGTTCTCGGAGACTATGACCAAGAACTTTGAGATTTCTATGATGGGGAGCTTGAAGTATTTCCTTGGATTTCAAATCGAGCAATTTACTGAATCCCAAACAAAGTACATTCAAGACATGCTCGTGAAGTTCGGTATGAAAGATGCCAAGCCATGCAAGACACCCATGCCAACATAGGGATATCTAGACCAAGACCTTTCGGTATTCCATTTGATACTACTCTTTATCGTTCTATGATAGGGTCATTGCTTTACCTTTGTGCATCTAAACCGGATATTATGCTTAGCGTAGGAATGTGCGCAAGATATCAAGCCTCTCCTATGGAGAGTCACCATTTGGTGGTTAAGCGCAGTCTTAGATACCTTCTTCATACTCCTTTGTTGGGCCTTTGGTACCCCAAGGAAACCAAGTTTGATCTCTTGGGGTACACGGATGCGGATTGGGCCAGAGACAAGGTGGATCGGAAATCAACCTCCGGTTAATGCCAATTTCATGGGCGCTCATTGGTAAGTTGGCACTCCAAGAAGCAAAATTGTGTCTCCCTCTCCACCGCCGAAGCAGAGTATGTTGCCGCAGCAAGTAGTTCTACTCAAATCCTATGGATGCGGAAAACTTTGAAGGATTATGGACTCACCTATAAGAAGGTACCCATCTTATGTGACAATGAAAGTGCCATCAAGATTTCCAACAACCCTTGTCAACATCCTCGCACCAAGCATATTGACATTCGTCATCCTTTCATATGGGATCATATTCAAAAGGGTGATATTGTTCTTGCACATGTGGGAACCGACAAGAAACTTGCCGATATCTTCACGAAGCCTTTGGATGAAGCAAGGTTTTGCCAACTAAGGGGTGAACTTGGTATCTTGGAACTTTATAGCTTTTCAGCCTAGGGGTATCTTGCTCTCATTCATGCACATAGAAAATGACTTATCTAGATGTAGGCATAGATGTAGGGGATAAACTTAATTCATAAGTTCTCAAATCTTTACATAAGGCATAAATAGATGAAAACATCAACAATCCGCATGCTCACTTCGGTGAGACCATGTGAAGCGGTTAACGATGGAGTAGTGTGTTTGGACCCAAGGTACATCTTTGCGATGTCAAAGAACATATGCTCAAACATGGTGGCTTCGGCCACCGACCTTCCCCTTGGAAGGGTTGGGTGTTACTTATATTTTGGCTTGTTACCTTCATACTTGTATGCCTATGTGTTAATCTATATGAACATATCTCCTTGTACTCCATGGTTCGATTGACCCTCGCGGAATTCTTGTCCATGGAATTCCTAGTCTGCCATGCCTTTCCTTGTGACTTTATCAGGTTTCGGACGTCCGGTCCCCACCGGATGTCCGTCTCCTGGTACCTGGCACGAAATGACTACCTGAAGCCCTATCCTGCCCTATCGGAAATCCGGTCGATGTCGGACGTCCGACCCGCACCAGACGTCCGATGAACCACTACCTATAAAACGATTCGTCAGGCTGAGGGAGCAATTTTTCTCTCCCTCGCCCGGTTCAGTGTTGCCGCCGCCTCCGCCCGTCGTCATCGCCAGCCGTCCCGCACTGCCCGGCATGCCCCCTCCCCGGATCCGAGCCCGCGCCACCTGCGGCCGAGCCGCCGCCCCACATCGCGCGATGCCGCCGTCGCCGGAGCCGCCCACCGCCGGCCCACACCTCGCCGACAGCCTCCCCACCGACGGAGCAAGTTGCCGGAGCCGCAACCACCTCGCCGGAGTTCAGATCTGGGCGAGGGACCCGATTGCTTTTTCTGAGGAAAAGAAAATTGCAAATAGGTCCTTTCTGCAGAAAACCCCCTGACCTCGTAGCCGCAATATCTCCGCAACCATAAGTCGGATTGAGGTGACACTTTTTCCTACGCACTCATGTTGTTCTGTACTTTAGTATGGTATAAAGTTTTGCACACTTTGCACACATTTGAATTTGAATTTATTTCAAATTCAAATTCAAATACCGGAGGTCGTATCTTTTAAACCGTTGATCCAAATCGAGTGATTCTTTTTGCGTTGGATCACTCGTTCCATGTATTTTCTGTATATATCATGTGTACACAAAAATTCACAAGTTTCTTGATCTGTTTAAATTCAAATTCAAATCAACTTTTCACTTGCTATGGCATGCGTTGTAGTATTCTGTTTCACGTGATTCTTTTGGCATATCGGATCATTTCAGACATGATTTCGGTAAGATTCACACACTTGTCATGTGGGCATGATATTCACCTTGAATTCATAATGTCCACGATCACAATTCCTTACCGATGAATCTCTATTTGTTGACTCTCTCGAGGTCACTTCCACCGATCACCTTTGCACTTCAAAGCCCTTTTGTTTTGTTTCAAAAACCTTTGTGATTGTTTTTTGATATTTTGTTTTGTGCTTGTGATGTGATTGCTTATTCGAGTTCATTCGTTTGCGATAGATTTGCGTGGAGTGTGACGAATAGGGTTGACTGGAACGTGAGAGCAAAGATCTTCATCGAATGTATAAGGCAAGTCATATCTTTGATCATACTCCCTATTACCTATGTTTTCAACGCATTAGTTCTTCTTCTTCTTACATTGCATGATAGTTTATGCTACGGTCTTTTTACACCCAGTAGTTCATGGAGGTAGGTCTGTTTCCTTACATCTTTGTCACCATCGTATGCTATGATATTGCTATGCTAAGTAGACGTGGATTGGGAAGTGAATCATTGTCAGGTATGAGTGATGATGTAGTAATCAGGACCAAGATAAAGTTAATGAACTACCTGGATGGGATGGTTGCAAGTATCTTGGAGATAGCCAATGATGACTGCGGAAAGCCACCCAGGATCAAAGGGACTAATTGTGTTGTCATACCTAGAAGCCTACGTGTGCAGCCACAAGCTATTATGGGCTCTGGCTTACTTGAGTAGGTTGTGTGACCCTTTTTCGGGATAACTAGCAGATGTAGATTTTTTATAGGTGTACCGGTTATCCAGCGGTTAAGGGGAAACACTTCTGAAAGACCATGTCTCGATCTTCCGGTTGTCATACACCATGCAGTGTGACGAACTACAACGGAGGTGATCGAGTCTTGTGGGGAAAAGTGCACAAACCTCTGCAGAGTGTAAAAACTGATCATGATTAGCCGTGTCCCGGGTTATGGACAATTTGAGCGACTAGATGTGGTAATAATGATTTGTCTCATCATCTTTAATTAACTGATTGGTTTAATCACTTTGGGATAGATTGATTGGGGGTTCCTATCTCAATCGTATGCTATTGTAGAACTTAGTTACTATTATTCTATAGGTAAAATTTAGCTTTTTGCAAAAATAAATGTAGAAGCTCCACCAGCCAAATTGCATGTATTGTAGGAAAATTTTACTTCTTTCTGGGATATGATTTTCTGTACATTCAAATGTACTGACCCGTTGTCGGGCTGTAACCTTCGGTGTTGCACGATTATATACGACGAGTAAGTGGTACGATGCAGGGTTACGATTTCTATACTCAACTATGCCGGTGGAGTTGATGAACGCCACGAAGCTCTTTATTGTTTTCCTCTGTATTTTATTTGTAAGCTAGCCTTTTGCTATGCAGGTGTGCTATTTTGTAATACTGGATCTTCGATGTAATATATATTGCATGTGGTTTATTCTTGATATTACATCATGTACTGTGTGTGCTAGCTATTGATCCAGGGACTAGCACAGAATGCACAGAGACTTGGATTCTTAGAGAATCGGGTCGTTAAAGTCCAGGCGCGCACGCCTCAGCTTTTTCGTAGGATTCTCTGTGCTTTGTTCTCCCGTGACCGCTCGATATACGCATCCATCGGAGGACACATGGCCACAGAGTGCATAGCATGATCTCACTCGTGCCCTTTTTCCCATAAATAGGGCAGGGGAGGGGATCGGGCAAGCCTTCACGCGCCATTTTCCTTCTTCATCTCGTTTCTTCCTTTGCTCTCCCCGCCGCCGTCTCCATTGCAGCGCACGTTTGAACCATTGTTGCTGCTCCACTCTTTGCTCTGGCCACCACTCTCCACCAACACTGGCCCCGTTACTCCTCCGCTGCCACGCTGGATCAATCGTCATTCTAGGAGAACTAATAGTCTATGGTAAGGATAGGGTAAGTGGTGAGGTTGCTGCCGCACTAGCAGTTATGAAGTGGATAACGATCTAGAGAGTAAGATAAGAAGCCAAGCATTCGATGATGAATCGCATCCAACAAATCTGCTATCCACCTACTTACGCAATCATAATACCTATCCTATCCTTGTCCTCCTCTTCGCATGCCGACGAAGAAGAAGCAGTCAAGGCACACACACGTTTATCAAGTTAATTTAAGATTATCTCAGTTCTTGTTGTCTATGAACAAGGAGTAGGTCTCAAGTCGTCCATAACCGTGGACACAGCTTCTCGAAAAGATTTAACTCTGCAGGTGTGTACCAACTGCCCATTACAAGGCTCCGCACGCACGACCATCTCTCTCAGTTTCTACCCATCACAGGCAGCCATTTTATGATTTAGTTCCAAGAGATCCAAAACGACAGGTCCCTCTAGCTAACAACGAACAAATCCAGGAGGCCCCCGGTGAGTCGACATCCAACTCAAAAGCCGGTCGCGCTCTCGAATCTGCCTCTACCGTATGACTCCAGGTTTGGATTGCCGGTTAATCTCACATGAGACCGGGTCCTCAGCAGGTCATGATGGGCCAGCAAGGAACCATGTCCTCACTTGTCCGGGTTGGTTTGTAAACTACTGGCGGCTGACCAGCACACACACGATTTCAAATGGTAAATCAGCTTGGGCCACCACTGGAAATGTTTGAAGCTAGGTAGGTAAGAAAAGGGGCCAGCAAGGAACCATGTCCTCACTTGTCCGGGTTGGTTTGAAAACTACTGGCGGCTGACCAGCACACACACGATTTCAAATGGTAAATCAGCTTGGGCCACCACTGGAAATGTTTGAAGCTAGGTAGGTAAGAAAAGGGGACCCCATAGCATCCCCCACGCCGTTAGGCACGCTCGTGAAAATCCACAATACCAGGAACTCGGGTCCTAGGTGACTCAAATGGAACAAAACGTCGGGGCGGAATAGCCTAGACCTTCGATCCTTTGCCGAGTATAGTCAACATTATAATAATCATATCATCCACAACAATATAATAATGTGATATCCCAAACCAAGGAGTAACAGGGTAACATCATAGCATCCTAAGCATGCATACTAAGCAAGGGCTGAGCAACGAGCAATAGTAACATAGCAGTACATGGTTTGCTGGGAGGGGACATGGCTGTATCGGTTTGAAAGAGGCCGTAAACATGTGGTAGGATCATACATCGAACCTAACCTAGACTAGCATGCAAACCGCCGGTTATAATAGAATGGATCATAAGTAATGTGTAGTCCTTGCCTGTTGATAAGTCGGGTTCCGAAGGTGCAGGCGATCGCGAGATCGTACCGTCTCCGAGAGTAACCGTGGGAGCACACAGGAAGGAAACATTGGAAAAGGAAATCGACGAGCAAGCACCTATTACTATCCAAGTATGTGATCAGAGGGGGAGGGGGTGAATGATCACTTCAAATTTTTGCATGAAACTATGAAGTGAAGCATAACTTAGCAGCAGAAGGAATTCAACAGAAAGTTAAACAGTGAAGCAGAACAGGATTGAAGCATAACATAGCGAATCAAAAGCATCGAATCAATTGCATTGAATCAAATCACTGAAGCAATAGCAAAACTGAATGTAAGTGCGGAAAGTAAAAAGAACTCTTGACTCGGAGATGTTTGTTCGACCAGTTCACACTCTGCAAAGTGCTACGTCTGGTTAGAGGGACTTGTGATTGAACACAGTAGCTAACCTCTCTCCGTCCTTATCTCCACTACACCAATCTCCTTGAGCCTGGTCAGTTCTTCACTCGTGGTTGATTATTGAGGAAATCACCGAAACCTTTGACAAACTGGACTTCGACGCGACAATAACTCTTCGCTCTCTGAAGAACAACTCTCTAACCGTCTAGGAGAATTGCAGTTCTCCAAGATAAAAAGGCTAGCAAACTTCTTCCTAAGTCATAGTGAATCAACTCAGATCAATAGGACTTATGCTTCGATGGATGGGTTTTTGGTTTGCTTCGGTGGGGTTGCTCTCTCTTTTTTCACTGTCAGAAAATGTTCTTGGAGCAGCCACCCACCAATGAGGGCGGGGGTGGCGTATTTATAGGTGGTGATCCCAAGGTGCGAAATGACTGAAGTGACCCGATGCGACAGCTTGACACCTGTCCGCAACGGTCGGATTTCCAATCAAAGCGCAACTATACTTGAGGAACAAGTAAAGATGACTCACGGACTTGGTTATGCTTCAGGAGCCGAAAGAACAAAGTCTTCGCTCGTGAAGCATTACCTAGTGCACATGAGATTTCTCATCTCTGGCTTCTCACAGGTTTGGATTCGATCTAAGTCTTTTCACCAAAACCTTCGGAGTACATTTAGTAAACCCCTCTTGATAGTACGGTTTTTCCTACGACTCAAATAAGTGAAAAAGAACTACGCAAAAAACTACTAAGTCTTGCGCCATCTTGGTCATCTCCTTCGATGAGAAGTTCTTCAGGATTCCATATCTTTTTAGGGGGTCAACATCCATGATGAGCTTCACTCCAGAGGATATGCTTCAGTAAATATGTAAATCTTCGTTGAAGCTTTATCACCAACCTATAACTTCAGGAACCTAACCATCTGTTTTACACTAGAAAACTTGTTAGTTCCTCTACTGTTTTGTCCAACAATATACAAAACTCATGGGGGCATAACTTTGCTCTTACAATCTCCCCCTTTTTGGACTATTGTTGACAAAATAGGCATCCATAAAAATATGGAATTTTTTAGTTGAGTTCAGAGAAAACTCTAAGATATGAAGCTTTTGACTCCCCTGAATGCAAGAATTGAAGATTTATATAATCGAAGGGAATGCTTGATGAAGGATATCCTTGATGGTAGGCCTAACAGATATCTTATCGAATCAATTGCATTTAAAAGATATTAGTCTTGAAGAATATGAAATCATCCAATGACCTATGAACTTAATGAGAATAACCACCTGCAAGACAAAGATATACGAGAGCAACTTGCAAGCACGGGGGTTATTAACACATAAAATGTAGCAGTTCACAGACGAAGTAAAACTTAAGTTACAACCCAATATAAGCGAATGGAAAGTTTGTTGTAACTAAACACACAAGATCGAATCGAAACCCTAAACCCCGCAGTGAATCTAAACTCAATCGATGCTACATTCTCCCCCTTTTTGTCAATAATTGGACAAAAGGTTGAGAGGTAGATCAAGAGTATTTACTCGTTGGCTGCAACCCTGGGACCCTGCTGATTGTCTTCGCCCGAAGAAGATGCATCTCCAGAAGTGTCTCCTTCGGTTGAAGCAGGCGACTCCATTTCTTCGATGTCAAGTGGCGCATGAAGCAAGTCAAGATCACTGTCGTTGAGAGGGTCATCTTCTTGCTTCGAGGTGTGGGAGTCTTCATCAGAGAGAGTATCAGGGTGAATCTGTTGAGCTGGATGAACAAATAGAAATTCATTAATCTTTTCCGGCGAAGGGATATTTGGGTTGGGTCGATCTATCAAATCATTCCTGGAGAAATGTCATTGAAGATGTGGATACTCCTTGAAAATCCAGGCAGCCTAAAGCTTCTTGACTGAGTTGAACTTCCTCAAACCTTTCCATGAGTGGCGCTTCAAGACCTTCAGGTACTGATTATTGTTCATAGCAATGTTGCCAACTCGATTGATTTCATCAGAGAGATGTTGCATTTGGCGTTGATTGCCTTCAATGAAGTTTTCCAGCATCTGTTGTGAGAGAATGCCAACTTCAAAGTGATAAACTTCCTTCTGGAAAGACTTCGACATGTTGCGTTCATTGACATGCTGTCTGACTCCAACATATGTGGAAAATGGATCATTTGGCCTTCTGAAGATATTCATTGTATCACGCACAGGAGGACAGAACAGCTTCGGGTGATGCTTTGCAACAAAGTCTTCACTGCGTCCATCATTGCAAATGGCTTGGAGCCAGGGAGCATACAACTTCAATTGATGGACCAGTTCAGCAGCTTGGACCATGTAGCGAAGAAAACAATCCTCGAAGTCAAACACATGGCCATGAGTAAGCTTCAGCAAAGCATGCCGTGTATGATAGTCAATGTTGGACTCATCACTTAAAGTGCTGAGATGCATCAATGAATTAGACAAGATGTCAAACCAAGTCTTCGAGATGAATACCAGATGCTTCGGGCGAATATTTTCAGGCATGTGATCTCCAGTGACTTCGGGATACAGCAGTGAAGCAAATTCAGAATCAGTTGGATCAGGCATATTAACATCAGAATATTCACTATGTGTGCCAAGGAATATTCACTATGTCCATGAATTCATCAGAATGCATCCTAAAAACCTTGCCTTGAATCATCCACTCAAGTAACCAAGTGCTTGTGTCATCAGGATTTCCAGAGACATAGAGTGTGGCATAGAATTGCTTCACAAGTTCAGAGTTCAATGGTGTTTTCATAGCAAATAAGCTTGTCAGATTTTGTGCTTCGATGGTTTCCATAACGTTCTGGAAACACGTTGCAGAAGTGAGACTTCGCATATCCTAATACTTGTGGCTAAATAATACACCCTTATGGCAGTATAGCTTCGTGTAAAGAATCTGCTGGTCAACAGTCGAGAAGCGAAGGTCATATGCAGTCCTGGGTGAATCATATGGACTTGTGCCAAAGAAGCGAAGCTTCTGGCGATGAACTTCGAGATCAAACTCTGGACCATGTCTAGTAGAAGAACCATCTCCCAGGAAAATTGGAAAAGTTTCACGAGGGTAGATGGAGTCCAGTTGAGTATCTTGGGCAGGTATGCAATGAGGAGATTGCCTTCGAGCAACTATGGCTCGCTCTTGAGGTTGGGTCATAATGGCCAATTCATTTTCTTCATCATTTGCATTGGCTTCGGGGTAGTCAGGAGCAGCTTGTTCCTTGGCTTCGTTGCCTTCCTGTTCTTCAGACTCATCCGCAGAGTGAGACGAAGAGTAATCTCTGGATGGAACAGGTATGTCTTGAGCTTGAGGAGAAGGCTCAGGCTCAAAGTTGTCGTGGTGCGACGGTTGTGGAGCGGGTTGATGTCAGAACCCCAACTAGGGTAAGTGCTAGGGTTTGTTTGTGCCCTTTTCATCATGCAAAATTTCAAAAGAAATTCAAAAATGGGGAAAAGAAAATCCTTGAGAAATTTAATTCAAATGGTCAGATAAAAATCTTTTTCCAAAAAATCTTTTGAACATTTGAAAAATTCCTATAAATGATGGTGATCATTTTAAAAGTGGTTTGGGATCAATCCCATGCTCATGGAATTTTCTAAATTTCAAACAATGCCTTGGAAATTAAATTAAACTCTAATTTGAATTAAAATTCAAATTGTTTGATTTTCAAAAATCTCCAAAACTTGTGAGTGGCTAACTATATGCTTTGTAAGTCCATATAAAAGTTTTGGGCATTTTATAAATTGCCTAGGTATTTATTTATCAAGGCACCAGAAAAATACATAAAGAAAAACAGAACAAAAAGAAAAGAGGAGTCCCCGTGCTTCTGGCCCATGTGGCCCAGCCTGGCCAGCAAGCCGGCCCAGCCCACCAGGGGCAGGGTCGTCTTCTACCCCCGCGCCAGGCAGGCTGGGAGCTGCGTGGCGTCCATGCCAAGGCAGCCGGCCACCTCCTGCTTCCCCCTGGCCTCCTAACCCTCCCCGTGGAAGCCTGGAAGGCCCCAGGTCCTTCTCCCCCTCCCCTGGTTCTTCCCCTCTCCCTCTTTCACCAGTTCCAGCACGCAACCGAGAGACGCCGTCGCCGCCGTCAAGCTTCCACGCGGCCACCGAGCTCCTTCCGGCGAGCCAAGATGTCTGGGAGGTTCCCCGGCGACAATCCGTTCAAGTGGCGCTTCTAATTTGGAGCTAGGAGCACTAGCAAAGACGATAGCTTCGCCGAACCGCCGCGGCCACCGTGTGATCCAGGCGACAAATTGAGCTCCGTACGCTTCTTCTCCGGCGCCGCCGTGCCTCTCTTCGTGTTCAGGTGAGCACTGCGAGCCGGTTCCCCCTCTCCTTTCTCCTCCCCGTGCTCTCCGCGTCGTCTTCGCCTTTTCCAGTAGCTCTGGCCGCCGCCTCCGTAGACGCAGCCGTGGCCACAAGCACCCCCTCGTTGCCCCGATGGCACAGGCAGACGCGCGACATCGCGAAGCACCCCCAGCACTCTTCTTCTTCCCCCCCGTGCACTAAATCTCCTTCCCGGCGAAACTCTGGCCGGCAACAGTGGCCTCCGGCGACGAAGCCATTAGGCCCCCCCTTAATCACCTCTTAACCCCTAACCCTAGTCTATGACAGTGGGGCCCCTAGCCCTAATAACCCCTCTGTTAAGTTAACAGAGAGGGGATTAACCCCCCTGAGGCTGACACCCTGGACCCACATGTCAGCCCCCCCCCCACTGATGTCAGCATTGCATAATGCTGATGCAATAAATCAATTCCAGAATTTTAGAAATGATTTTAATAATTACAGAAAATCCAGAAAAATAGCCAAACTTCAATAATTCATAGAAAATTCATATTAACTCCATGTTAAACATATAATATATGAAAAATTATCAGAAAAATACAAGGATTAAGAATATGCAATTTGTTTTTATGTTTGACCATTTTAAAATGGGGAAACAGTAGAAAATGTGCAAATGTCTTAATTTGAATTTTAATTTGAAGTTTGAATTTTCATTTCAAATGCAATATACTTCAATTAAATTGAATGTGCTGCAAACCAGTACCATTCACATCATGGACAACCTTATCATGTGTATGTGCATTTTTACTTTCGAAGTTGTCCTCCTCCCCCTTTGTTGATGATTACTTCCGATGACAGACGTTCCGAGACGGTGATCACCCCGAAGAAGAAGACCACCGTTAAGACCCGTGTACCATCAACAAGGTAAGCAAACCCCATTGATCATGTCTATAAAATCCTACTTCCCTCTCAGTCTCGCTTATGCATGTTTAGGAGATCATCGAGACACGTTCTTTCGTATAGTTGAACCCATTCCGATGCATGACCTATCATCTTGTCACAGTAGTAAGCAAACCACAATCCTAGCTGACATAGGAGTTGTTTGATATCATGTGGCCCCTACAACTGTTATAGCTTATTGCAATGCGTAGTGTTACAGTGAGGTTGCTTTGGTTGTGAGTCGGGATGATGGTGAACATGGTGTTGATGAAAGTGAAACTGTGTCGGTGAATCCACCCTAATACAAGGTGAACGATGAGAGGCTGTGTAGGAGTACACAGTGGGTTGTCTCGTTGAACACTGCCCTAGGCCCCGAGTTCCTATTTGTGATCCAAGACAAAGAGTATGACCACATGTAGGGTTTTATGGGAGCCCCGTTTGGCCTCTTTACGTACCCGATCCGGCCCAGGAGTCACACTAGATTCGGGCTTTCCATTTGATTTATGTATAGATATGTGGGTGGACCTGTGAGGCAGTGAAACCATCTATCAAAGGTGGCGTCTCGGTCCCTTACATTATCTGAGTCCGCTTCGTCGAATCGGTCGGAATCTCGAGCGGTGATAAACTCAGGTAGTCGACTCCTGGATTAGAGAAGGTGATGTGAGGGTAGTGCCTTGGTTTCATCCACGTCCGACACCCGCTTGAAGGGTGACAAGAACGAGACGATAAGTGATGACACGCGTGTGAAGATGTACACCCCTGCAGGGTTAATGAACTATTCGAATAGCCGTGTCCGCGGTTATGGACTACTTTGAAACCTCTACTTGATCATAGACAACTTGAATGGATACTTATAAAACCCGCAAGATAAGCGTGAGTGATATGGTGTGCTTCCTCGTGGGGAAGTCGAGGAAGTACCCATAGTGGTGTATTGGTTGGAGAATTGTTGTGGACTCGTGTACGCTTCTTACCTCAAGTCTGGTACTCGTAGTACAGAACTAGCCAAGTCAAAGCTGGCACTTCTGCATGTTGAAGCCCACCTCCTTTACCTTGATACTTGAGCATGAGTAGTATAGATCTGATGTAAGTCTTGTTGAGTACGACTTTGTACTCACGTTTTCTTATTCTATGTTTTAGATGAGAATCCGGACCCCGATGGAGTCACCTTCGTGAAGCTCGACGTTGACTAAGTTAGCATAGTCCCAGACAGCAGTCTGGTCCCTCGTGGAAGGGCATGTTTGTTATAAAAGGCTTCTCTAAGCCATTTGTTAATCTTGTCTGTACTCAGACCTAATTTGCTTCCGGTGTATGATGTAATGTGTATATCTATAAAGAGTACTTAGTAGAGTTATGTGATGATACCTGTTGTTCATACTAGGCATGTGTGCTGCGTGTATGTTTATAACATGCATGTCTTAGTATGGGTTTTCGAGACCTTAGTTGTGATCTGGCTGGCGGTCTTTTATACACCAAGTGGCCCTTAGATGTGCACAGCTTGGGGCATCGCGATGCGATTGCTCGTGACTCTGTCACGTGCACACTTTGTTGTATGATCGAGCCCGCCCTAGACCCCGACTAAATGATCGGGCTGGAGTAAGTCTATGTAAGAGTTAGGATCCAATCGACAACATGGTTGAGGCGACTTGTCTATGAATATGGGATTCACCACCCATAAGCATTTAGACTTGTGAGCGGAAGTTGAGGACCCATCTCAGTTGATCATCCGGCCTGGATGGGATGCCCCTCACGTTTGATGCTTTCCGAGAGCGTTCTGTGCTTTGCATTGTCTGCTTAGACAAGTGGGTACGGCTCTCGGCTCTCCATGTTATTGTATCATGACTGGAATTACATACGCTAACCCCGGGTCCCGACAGTTGAGGTGGAGGAGGAGTTGGAGCACGGGGTGGAATGACTTCGGGAGAAGGTGGTTTTGCGGTTGGAGTAGGAAGTGTGATGATTTTGCATTGAGGGGGCGAAGCATGTCTTGGGGCCTTATTGGTAGGATGAGAGCTCACCTCATCAGCTTCGTCAGCGTCTGTGATCAGACGGCGCTTCCTTGGTTGCAGTTGGGGAAGAGGTGAAGCTAGTTGGTTGAGCATAGCTTCGCGCTTCTTGGAATCAAGCGCCATGACTGAAGCATTGTGAGTTTTGCAACATTCTTCGATGGAAGATTTAATCTTGCCTTGAAACACTTCCATATTTTGCTTTCTCTTCGCATTGACATCAGCAATCTTCTTCGAAGCCGCTTCGGCTTCGTTCTTGAAGTCTTCATCGGATTCAGCTTCTGCTTTCTTCTTGAACTTCAGAATCTTGGCAGAGTCAGATCTGTCCCTAGCATGCAAATCCCTTAGCTGATTGTATAGAGTTTCAATCATTGCAGAAAAGAGTTGGTGAAATGTAGACATCTCCAACATCAACAGCTTCGGGATCAACAGCTTCAGCTTGCTAGCAAAATGCCTGATGCAGGCTCAAACAGTCCCATAGTTCACCTTCTCTTGCATCTGGAAAGATGTGGTGAATATGCTCAACTTCTTCATGAGCTTCGGGGGCAGGGGCTGCGGCTGGCTTCGAAGTGACATCCTTTGGAGCCATGTCTACATCATCTACCTTCTGAGAAGCTCTAGCAGCCTTCTCTGCTTGCTTTGTTCCAATGATATTAAGTTGAGCCTGGCGCTTGGCTTTGGCTTCACTGAGCTGTTTGGCTTCGGCAGCAGCCTTAACCTCTTGAGTTTTTACTTCAACGAGCTTGCGCTTCACTTCAGCTTTCTGATTTGCTTCAGCAAGATCTTTCCTTTGTTTCTCTAGTGAAGCAGCATCTCTATCAGCCTTTCCCTTTGCTTTAGCTTCTTTATCAGACTTAGCTTGGGCTTGCGCTTCAGCGTGAAGTCATTCAGCTTCAGCACGGTCTCTCTTGCGCATTTCAGCTTCAGACAGCTTCTTGGTGCCGACCTGGGCATAAGATTGGCCAGGCTTGGCAACGGAGGATTTCAGCTTTGAAGCTTTGGCTGGCTCAGGAGCTTTAGCTTCGGGCTGACCAGTAGGCTTCTCCTTCGGGTCATGCCTTTCCTTCGTTCTCTAATCAGCAAGAACCATGCGGCAAGGTGGCTTTGAAGCCAATGGAGCCTCAACCACCAAGTTGGTCATATCAACTTTTGGCTTAGGAACTGGGGGATCTGTGGGATCTTGAATCCTTACGCCTTTTGAAGCAGGCGGTTTCTCTCCAGCCTTCTTCTTCAAAGGCTTCCGAAGCTTTGGTCTCTTAGGACTAGGGGGAACAGGGGACTGCTCAGACTCATCATCGGCATCGTCACCAGGATCTTCACCAAGTGAGTCTTCAAGCTGTGCAGTAGCATCAGCTTCATCATCAGCTTCATGATCACTCTCTTCTTCAGAAAGAGTAGGAGGAGGTGAAGCACTCAATTTTCTAAGCCTTCGCTTCTTAGGCTTCGATGCACCAGCTTCAGCATGGCCTTCAGCAGCTAATGCTTTGGCCTTCTTCTCTTCTATGATTCTTTTCTTTTCAGCTAATATAGCAAGTCTCTTTTGTTCTTCAGGGTAATCATCTGGTGTCTTGAGAGTATTTGGGTGAGGAACAGCTGGAGGCTTCGGGTATTATTTTCTTCGATTTGCAGCATTATATTAAGCACAAAGAGAAGTTGTGTATCGATATGGTGGACTAAAGGCAAACTGCATTGCCCACTTCCAGTCAGGAATGCTCTTGTATTTGTACCACCTTATTGCCCAGTAGCGTCGAATCTTTTGCAGTCGAATCTTTCGATCGTGATCTGATTCTTCAGGTGGAGTGTCATAGCCCATCTTCTTGCGAATGGCTTCGGGAATACCAAGGGGGTTTTTGACTTCCTTCGTCTTGCCTCCTTTGCCTTTCTGCTTTGGGGGCTCAGGGTAATTGTCAAGCCCTTCCACAATGGTTGATTCATTCCCATTGGTTGCCTCTTCGTCAGACATCCTGTGAACAGAAAGATAGGAAAGAGGGAATAGGAAGGGAATGAATATGCACAGGCAAAAGTTCCGTCCAAAACGAAATTTTGACAAGAACCCAAAGCAAATTAAGATCAGATGCATATCTATCAGTGGATTGGGCTAGAACTAGTTCAAGAACAAGACCTAACTCAGTCCAAACACAAAATAGATCTAATCTTAATACTGACCTGAGTAGATGGGATTACTTTGATGCTACAAACAATTTTCCCAAAGAGCAAGGATCAACAAGGATCAGAACAACCCTATAAATAGAAAACAAAACCCTAACAAATCTTAGATCCAAGCCCTAGATGAAGAACACACAGAAAAGATTGGACCCAAGAGAACTTGCGTACCCTAACTGGGTGACGCGAAGCGGCTACGACGACGGAGGGCGGAGACGTGCTCTTCGTCGGCGGGGAACGTCCACGGCGGCTGCGGTCCGGCAGTTAAGCGGCGCTGTCGACGTCGGGGCCGAGAGCTCTGCGGCGTGCTCGAGGGGAGGGGAGGAGATCGGGAGAGAACGGGAGCAATGAATGTGGGGGGGGTGACGGTTCGCTGGTGGATATGCCTTATATAGGCCCGATCTGAAAAGGTTGTCAGATCATATCGAACGGCTGCCAGCGAGTGTCTCTTCTGATTCAATGGCTCAGATGAAATGGCGGTTCGCGAGCGAATCTCAACGACCCGAGAAAGATGGGGACTCAGCGGCCGAAGAATAAGTCTTGAACGAGAGCAAAAACTTCCATAAAGTTGGAAGCATTTGATTCGCAACTTCAATGACGTTCGAAGCAATATGCTTTCCATTTCAAATGTGCTTAGCCATTCAAGATAGAATGGATTGGGAGCGAATCAGAATGGAGGGGATAGGGTCCGAAACTTATCACTTCGAAGAAAAACAACAACGAAGCTAAAAGTGATAAGTACAGGGGACAAATGAAACGAATAAAAACAATATAAAACTGAAAGAAAATGGAAAACGAAGCTAAACACATAAACTTGGACGAAGGAAAACTTAAGCGAAACTAAAAAAACACACAACGAAGGTGAATATGTACAGGGGAAAAGTTTCGATCTTACTGAACATTGTGTGAGTCTAGGATGTTTAGCTCACATCTCAATGCACAAAACCTTTTCTCGTCCAATGGCTTCATGAATATATCTGCCAATTGATCTTCCCTTCTAACATGGCTGATCTCAATGTCTTCGCGCTGAACATGATCTCGAAGAAAAGATGACGAATATTGATGTGCTTCGTTCGAGAGTGTTGCACAGGATTGTGTGAAATTTTGATAGCACTCTCATTATCACAAAGCAAAGGGATTTTCTTCACATAAATACCATAATCTTTCAGCGTCTGCTTAAGCCAAAGTATCTGAGTGCAGCATGAGCCAGCAGCAATGTATTCGGCTTCAGCAGTAGATATTGAGACACAGTTTTGTTTCTTTGAAGCCCAACACACCAGGGATCTACCAAGAAAATGGCAAGTGCCTGAGGTAGATTTCCTGTCAACTCTATCACCAGCCCAGTCTGAATCAGAATATCCAATCAAATCAAACCGAGTTCCTTTGGGATACCAAAGTCCCAAAGAAGGAGTATGTGCTAGATATCGAAGAATTCACTTTACTACAGTATGATGAGATTCCGTCGGATTGGCCTGAAAACGAGCACAAATACATTCTGACGGCATAATGTCAGGTCTAGATGCACATAAGTATAAGAGTGAACCTATCATAAACCGATACTTCTTCTGATCGAAGGGTTTCCCTTTTTCATCAGCATCAAGAGTTATACTCTGTAAGTGTGAGAGTTTGAGCCATAACCTAGAAGAAAACCTTCATGTGCCTTAGGGGAAAATTTTGAGCTATGATTCATATCTCTAATAAAGCAAGGAGCACCAAATACCCTAAGATATGACACATTTGGTTTGTTACCAGTGATAAGCTCATGTGAAGTTTTCTTCAGGAACTTGTGAAGGTAAACCTTGTTGATGATGTGACAAGCTGTGTTAGTTGCTTCGGCCCAGAACCTAATAGGAGGCTTGTATTCAGCAAGCATAGTTCTGGCCATTTCAATGAGAGTTCTATGCTTCCTTTCAACTACACCATTCTGTTGAGGTGTATAAGCAGCAGAGAACTCATGAGTAAAACCATGATCATCAAGAAAATCTTCAATATGAGTATTTTTGAACTCAGTTGCATTTTCACTTCGGATATGCTTCAGAGATAATTCATATTCTGTTTGAGCTCTCTAAGCGAATGACTTGAAGATTTCAACAACTTTGATCTTGTCATCCAAAAAGAAAACCCAAGTATAGCGAGAGAAGTCATCAACAATAACAAGACCATATTTGTTTCCTCCCAAACTTGCATAATTTTGAGGACCAAAAAGATCCATATGAAGCAATTCAAGAGGACGAGTGGTAGTCATGATAGTCTTCGCTGAATGATGTTTCTTCGTAATTTTACCAGCTTCGCAAGCACTGCAGAGACGATCCTTATCGAATTTTACTTCTCTAAGGCCAATAACATGCTTCTTATTCACTAGATTATGAAGATTTCTCATCCCTGCATGCCAAAGTGTTCGATGCCATAACCAACCGGATGAAGCTTTTGCCATTAAGCATGTGGAAACAGCAGGGCCCGAAGAAAAATCAACAATGTATAAATCTCCTTTTCGGTAACCCTCGAAGACAAATGTATAGTCATCATGTGAAAAGACAACACGACGCGAAGCAGATAATAGAACAAGCATACCCATATCACATAACTTCGAAATAAACATAAGATTATATCCAAGTGATTGGACCAGCATAACCTTGTCAATGTGCTTATCTTTCGATATGGCAACCTTACCCAAGCCTAACACTTTACCCTTGTTGTTATCACCGAAGGTAATGTACTTCTGGGAAGATTGAGATAGTTTTTCTTCGGTGAATAACTCCTTGTCTCCGGTCATATGATTTGTACAACCACTATCCATGACCCATTCGGATCCACCGGAGACATAGACCTGCAGAAGAATTAGTTCTTCTTAACCATCCACAAACGAGCAGGTGATTGAGAAGAGGTTGAAGCACTGGTTGAAGCAATATTAAAGCGAACTTTAGTGTATTGCTTCGGTGTACCATCAAGCACACCATAAATGTAAGTCCTCTGCGAATGGTTAGGATAAGAATGAGCATATGAAATCTTAGTATTGTTATCATGAGGACGATAAGTATAACGACCAGTGCGATAGTATTGCTTCTGCGGAACATTTGATTCGGGCACCAGTGAATCATTTCTCGTTTCTACATACTCAGCTGTAACCTACATACTCAGCTGTAACCTTTCCCTCTTCATCTTTGTTGAGTTTGTAGTCTGAATCAAGTGATTCATCCACAATGGCTTTGTTCATTTTGCAATCGAAACCTGAAAGGTTAGCAATATCAATGGGTTTCTCCTTTTCTAGGAACCAAACAGGCTTAGGATACTGCTCAGGTTCCCAATAGGTGCCATCAGGGTTTATCTTTCTCTCGAAACCAACACCCTCATTTCTGGGATTCCTGTGAAGGAGAGCCTTCCTCAGGATATCACACAAATACTGGTGACCTTGCACACTTTTGAACATGCCTGTTTCAATTAAGTTTTTCAACCTGAGGAGTTCCTCGGTAACAGCAGGATTTTCCTCATCAAAGGCATTAGTATCATCAATAACAATAGGAGCTTTGCCTTTGGAATCAGTTTTGCTGCTTTCCAGACAAGTTAAGCAAGGTGAATCAGTTTTATGATTTGCTTCAGAACCTTGTTGAGCCATGATAGAGAGATTGACATTTTCCAATTCTTCATGAGCCTCCTTCAGTCTTTCGAGAGCCATTTTCCTCTGAAGAAATTCATAGGTGAGCTTCTCATAATCAACTGAAAGAAGATCATGCCGAGAGGATAATTCTTCAAACTTCTCCTTCAGAGCAGCATGCTCATTAGTTAAAGTTTGACCTTTTTCTATCTCATCGATCAACAAAGTTTCTGATTTCTTAATGGTCTTGCTTAGTGAATCATGTTCATCTTGTTGGATTGAAGCAATTTTAGCAAGTTTAGCATAGCTTATCTTCGAATCACTATCATATGAGGAACAATCAGAAGTATCATAGTTTGATTTGGATGAAGATAACTTCGCCTTGGCCATGAAGCAATATGCATTAGTTTCATCTTCACTACTGTTGTTGGTGAAGAATGAGCTCGAACCTTTGGTTGAAGCATCTGCTGAAGCGAATGCAAAACCAGCAACACCATCTGATTCGGACCCAGACCAAGACCTTAGCCTGATTCAGCTTCGGAACCAGAGGCTTCGTCTTCAGAGTTCATCTCCTTTCCCAGATAGGGCTTGGCACGGTGAGAGCTGCTTCGACGAGACGAGGGAGTCTTCGATGAAGAGCCTTCACACTTCTTATGATACTTCTTACTCTTTTCATCATCTGAATCTTTCTTCTTTTCTCTTCTTGAACTGGAATCATGTCTCTTGGACTCATGGCTTCTGGAGGATCTGTGGGACTTTGTTGAGGAGTCTCTCAGGGAATGCTTCGATTTGTTCTCAGCTTCCCATAGAGGGCAATCAACTATGTTGTGACCTGGTTTCTTGCACTTTTAGCAGCTGTTATCCTTGGATGAAGAGCTTCTTGAGGATGAGTGGTGAGAGGAGTGACTTGAGATTCTTGAAGAATAACTCTTCTTGGGTGAAGAAAAACCTTTTCTTAGGAAACGGTTTAAGCGTCTCATGATCAATGCTAAATCTTTCCCAATGCTTGCAGGATCATCAGATTCGACACCTGAAGCAGCACTGGCTTTAGGTGAAGAATGAAGCGAAGCTTTTTCTTTCAAAGCATGTGATCTTCTTCGAGAACCATTTAGGTCATGTTTCTCATCTTCTTCCATTTCAAAAGTATTGAGTCTCTCAAGAATATCAGCGGCAACAAGATGTCTGAAATTAGTCCTTTCCTTGATCATCAGCACAATGTGATCAAACGACTCATCCAATGAGTGAAGCAAAGTTCTTACAACAGATTGAGGGGTAATGTCATCGGCACCGAGGTAAATCAACTCATTAGCAAGAGCAGTGAGTCTGTTGTAAATGGAGCTGACTTTTTCACCCTCGTTTATCTTGAAGCGATTGAATTTGCTTCGAAGTGTGTCAATTCTGGCATCCTTCTGGGTAGAGACACCTTCACCAATCTTTTCAAGATAGTCCCAGACACCTTTGGTAGATGGAATATTCTTCACTTCATGATACTTTTGTGGCGTCAGATGATTGGTGATGAATACCCAGACTTCATAATCAAGGTCAATTAGCTTCGCTTCTTCAGGAGTGATGGCATTCTTGTCGGCAACTGTAACTCCATACAAGACAATGTGCCAGGCAGTCGAGTTGATAGCCATGATATTTCTCTTCATTTTTTCATTCCAGTATGGATAGTCCTTTCCATTGATCACGGGTATAGGTTCGCCGGAGCGAATGGCTGCGAAAGAAATACTTGCACAACTCGAGGAGGTTAATCCAAACAAAAAGTGACTAGCTCTGATACCAATTGAAAGTCCAAGTATGTGATCAGAGGGGGAGGGGGTGAATGATTACTTCAAAGTTTTGCATGAAACTATGAAGTGAAGCATAACTTAGCAGCAGAAGGAATTCAACAGAAAGTTAAACAGTGAAGCAGAACAGGATTGAAGCATAACATAGCGAATCAAAAGCATCGAATCAATTGCATTGAATCAAATCACCGAAGCAATAGGAAAACTGAATGTAAGTGCGGAAAGTAAAACGAACTCTTGACTCTGCGATGTTTGTTCGACCAGTTCACACTCTGCAATGTGCTAAGTCTAGTTGGAGGGACTTGTGATTGAACGCAGGAGATAACCTCTGTCCTTCCTTATCTCCACTTTACCAATCTCCTTGAGCTTGGTCAGTTCTTCACTCGTGGTTGATTATTGAGGAAATCACCGAAACCTTGGACAAACTGGACTTCGAGGCGAGAATAACTCTTCGCTCTCTGAAAACAACTCTCTAACCGTCTAGGAGAATTGCAGTTCTCCAAGTTAAAAAGGCTAGCAAACTTCTTCCTAAGTCATAGTGAATCAACTCAGATCAATAGGACTTATGCTTCGGTGGATGGGTTTTTGGTTTGCTTCGGTGGGGTTGCTCTCTCTTTCTTGACTGTCAGAAAATGTTCTTGGAGCAGCCACCCACCAATGAGGGCGGGGGTGGCGTATTTATAGGTTGTGATCCCAAGGTGCAAAATGACTGCAGTGAGCTGATGCGAAAGCTTGACACCTCTCCGCAACGGTCGGATTTCCAATCAAAGCGCAACTTTACTTGAGGAACAAGTAAAGATGACTCACGGACTTGGTTATGCTTCAGGAGCTGAAAGAACAAAGTCTTCGCTGGTGAAGCATTACCTAGTGCACATGAGATTTCTCATCTCTGGCTTCTCACTGGTTGGGATTCGATCTGAGTCTTTTCACCAAAACCTTCGGAGTACATTTACTAAACCCCTCTTGATAGTACGGTTTTTCCTACGACTCAAAGAAGTGATAAAGAACTACGCAAAAAACTACTAAGTCCTGCGCCATCTTGGTCATCCCCTTCGATGAGAAGTGCTTCAGGATTCCTTATCTTTTTAGGGGGTCGACATCCGTGATGAGCTTCATTCCAGAGGATATGCTTCAGTAAATATGTAAATCTTCGTTGAAGCTTTATCACCAACCTATAACTTCAGGAAACTAACCATCTGTTTTACACTAGAAAACTTGTTAGTTCCTCTACTGTTTTGTCCAACAATATCCAAAACTCATGGGGGCATAACTTTGCTCTTACAATTACTACGAAGCAAAAACGATAAAGCATCAACAATAAGGCAACACGAGACATCTCACCTACCGTTGAGAGCGGTTACTAATAGGTTAAGTGGAGTACTCGTCACACACGACAATACCGCACGTTTACAAGGGTTCAAGTTGTTTAGCTACAGAAAATGAGAAAAGGTTGTTAACATGGAATCTCACTCAAGCATGGCATAGCACAAAAACATGACAAGAGGTGAAGCATAAGATAAACTATCTATGCTAGTCAATTCAAGTGAGGCACAACCAAAACATGGCATAACACTAAGCACCACACGAGAATTTACAAGTTTACTATTGTTCTGCCCTAAACCATATTTTCGGTTGGTTAATAAAAGCAAACAATTGCATAAACATAAAGTACATGAAATTATAATCAAGTTACATGTAAAGAACACTCCAAACGGAGTTACTCGGTTAAAAAGGTATAAGCAAAATAAGTTATGCACACATGTTTTTAAAAACAGGGGGCACACTTTAGAGCAATGAAACAATTAGCTACAGATTGCATACATGCATCAAAAGGACATGGAGTTATATTAGACATGGCAAGGAAGGCATGTCAAAATGAATCATGCAAATAGGCATCATGGTTCACTAGTTGTATGCAACACAAGAAGCTATAAAACATTACTGGTCAAGGACTTAGTGAAAATCAGGAAAACAGGACAGAAAATGTTATTTTCATGTTATATAAATAGGAGAAAAAATATGTATAAATGTGCAGAAACATGACGTATAAATATGTGGGAATCAAGTAGACATGATGGTGATCAGGTAAAAACAAGAATCAAGGTCATATGCATCACAGATCAAAAGATGTTAAATGTGCAACATGGCTTCGGAAAGTTAAAGACTTGATGAAAAACAGAGGTGGATGTCAAAAATAGCGGAATAGCAACTTTGGAGCTGAAAATAACTATGACCAGGAATGCTAAAATGATAATACAATACATATAATGGAAGTAGACATGGCATAGATAAAAATGACATATTGGAATGCTCAATAGGATGCACGGTTAAAAAGATATAGGGCAGCCAAGTAGCAAATTTATAGAAACAACAGCACATATCATCAGGGTCACCACTTCGGAGCAAGAATTAATATATTACAGCAGGAAAACATGGCAAAGTAATGCATCTAGTTTCAGTGCACATGATGCTTAACACATACAAGAAAGAATCAATAGCATAGGCCTCATGGATATGACACAATCATCAACCAAAGTTGCAATAAAATAACAACAGCAGCAATTAACCGAAATTTGCAGCAGTTAATAGTCTGATGCCCAATTCAACAGTGATTAACAACATCGAGATGACCTCAAATCAAAATGATCACAAAAGACGAACTGAAGTACACACAATGTTAAACAGTTTTCATTTTGGGCGCACGTTCAACGGAGCTACGGATTACTCGCACATTACGATGAAAAACGGAATCAGCAGCACAACACAAATTCCAGAGGGAAAGGGAAAAAAGGCTCACCCTGGGCCTCGGCCCAAATCGACCTGGTGCAGGATCTGGACCGGCTGGGCTAGAGGTGGGCTCGTCGGGCGCTGGCAGGCCGCCCCAGCCACGGCGTTGGGAGGCGGCGTCGGCCACCGGCGCGGCGTTCCGGCGAGGGCGGTGGCATGAGGAAGGTTGGAGGGGGCGAAAACAGGAGCGGCGGCGCCGGCCTTGGGCAGATCTTCCGCCAGCGGTGGCCTCTGGCAATGGGGCGCGGCGGCCCGAACTCGGCTCGATCTCGAGCTCGTTCATGGCCCGGCAGCGTCACGTCTCCCAGCGTCGGCGTCCTATGGCAGAGGAGGAGGAGGTGAGGAGGGAGGATAAGGAGAGGGGCGCGGCAGGAGACCCTCACCGAAGCTGCGATGGCTGCCGGCGCGGCGGCCGTAGATGGCCAGAGGACGCGGCGGCGCGTCCATAGGAGGATGTGGGAGGTGGAGAGGAGAGAGGAGGTGGAGGCTGGGGCGCGTCTGGGCCGTTGAATCGGCCGATCCGACGGTCCATATCGCAGGGAATTAGGGTTTGGGAAAAAATGGGAATAAAAACTGCGAAAATGGGGTGTTTTTGGGTAGATCTGGGTAAACTCAGGGGGGTGGCTGCAATTTTGGCTTAGGGGAAACCCTAGAAGGTCTAGGGGCAGTGGTGGACTTTATATAGAGGGGTCTGGCTGTCAAGTTTACGCAAAATCCCTCGGGTCTTCCTTCTCGCGTCCAGTCCTCCACGGTTCTGACCGCCGGGAGTGCATACAACCTCCGATTCGGGCGAAATCTCGTACCACGCGCTCAGCGCGACGAACCCATCAGTCGTACCTCACTTTGATACCGTTCCGAGAATATTTTCCGGCGCACAATAAAATAAACATTTTAATTATTAAATGGGGTTTTTCTTTCCGATGGCGATGGCTGGTCTCGTGCCGGTTGCGACGGTGCTCGGGTGAAAACCCGGTGTCGCTAAGGTCACGTGTTAGGGTGGCAAGGGTCGGTCTCCGTCCGGTACGAGATTAGAGGGGGAAAATAATCGCCGATCGATAAATCAGGGATGCAAACACCGCAAACAAAGCAGTCTATCAACCAATTCACACCGAAAACAAAATTTTTATTTTTTGTGAAATCTGGACTGTTACAGCCTATTAGTGATATGTGTCGTATTTTGTGAAATCCGTTCTTATTTTCAAAAACTACAAAAATGAGTTGATAACTCTAGGTACTAGATGGATCGCTAACCTTTGGGGGGGTTGGAATATATAGAGTACCATGGGTCAAGGATGTGCAAGGATAACCAAACCCCCATACACTTCGCCTCGGGGTACTTGTCTCTTTGTGAACCTCCTGATTAGATAGAGAGTTACCGATAATAAGTGCATGAGTTCTTCGGACTAATGCGACTATTCTATTGTTGGCACTTCCACCTTCCATATTTTGCTAGCCTCTTCGATCCCGTGCATTGCTCTTTCTCATCTTGAGAGTTGGTGCATACTTCATCGGTGCATCCAAACCCTTGGCATCATACGCTTTGTCATCATAAACCTCCTTATATCTTCCTCAAAACAGCCACCATACCTACCTATCAAGGCATTTCCATAGCCTTTCTGAGATACATTGCCATGAAACATCCGCCATCTCATGACTTGATCTTCATGTCATACATGCTTTTTCTTGATCAAGGAGCCGCAGGCTAGTTTTCCTTTTCCCTTATAATTGCTACATGACGCACTAGAATCATTGCATATCCTACTACACTGGGAGAGGAATACATTTGCATACATCATGATAGTTTTCATCTTTCTTTATGTTGAGTACTTCTTGTAAAGTGTGAAGATCTTCTTTATATTCTTGTAAAATATAGAGTGTTGCCCTTAAGTGAGGAAAAGATCCCAAAGAGGACGAATTAAAAGATCCCAAAGAGGAGAAATTAAAATATCCCAAAGAGGACAAATAAGAGATAAATAGAAAGAGCCAAAGAGGCAACAAAAATACAAAAAAAAGAAAAAAAAAAGAGAGAAGGGGGCAACACTACTATTCCTTTTGAAAGATCCACACTCGTACTCCATTGTTATATTTGTACTCCATAGCGATTATCATTCATGCATAACTATGTGTACACCCTTACACTATAGAACTTGGCTTGCATATTCCAAGGATGAGCCTCCTCAAATGAGCTCTAGTTATTCATGACCAAGCAAGTTGGATCCACCCCACTAGTTCCATTGGAGAGCTTACCTTAGCTCATATGTGAATCCGTTGCATGGAAATCCCTACTCTTCACATCATATCTATCATTTGACATTCTCTCGCATATGATTGTCCTCATTGATGTGAGCCTTTCACACCCTTTTTTGTCTTCCTTCCCCCATCATTTATCTCTTTACCATCCTAAGTGCCAACATATCTTGCTCGCGCTCATCCATTGCATGAGTGCTGAAAGTCGAAAGGGATAGGATCAGTTAGACTTGTACCTGACTAGTGTTCTGGGGATGAGTCAAAATAAGATCCCAAAGGATACTAAGTGCGAAACTTTAGTACATTGACTTCTCAATTAAACTTTATTATATTTTTTATTCTCTAAACCCATCTCCCATTGCTTGCAAGAAAACACCATTTGGAGAAATTTGAGTCACGGAAAGCGAGAGCTCTTGCACCTTTATGTTCATGCTTTGCTAGTTTCAATACCAGATATAGACTCTTGATTGTTATTATCTTGACTTGAATTTCACATATTACTTGCTTTACTTTGAAGTTCTTATATGTGTGTTAGCATGTCACCAAAAAAATTATTTGGGTTATCATTTACCTACTCGAGGATGATCAGGAATGAAGCTTGGGGATGTTGATACGTCCCAAACGTATCTATAATTTCTGCTTCTTCCATGCCCTTTTATCTGACATTGTTATATGTTTTGCTATAACTTTATATCATTTTAACCATATTTGTACTAACCTACTAACTCAGTGCACCCAGTGCGAGTTTTTGTCTGCTGATGTCTGTAAGTTGCAGGTATTTTCTCCCCAATTTACTGAGCTCCAAAAATTCCAGAAAAAATACAAAATAAATCAGCTTCAAGAAGACTCCAGACGTCCGAAGGAGAGCCAGAGGGGGTCCACCTACAGGGAGGCTGCGCCACGAGGCCACCTGGGCGACTTGGACCACCCCTGATGCCCCCCTTTGGCCCTATTTTTAAACCTGAGGAGGAAACCCTAATTCCAGAATTCCTTTTTCCAGAAGCGATTCCGATCTCCGCCCCAAACGCCAACAAGATTTGGGGGACCAGAATTCCTCCCCGGTGTTGAGGTCTTCTACATTAGATGTGTCGTTAATTCTCTCTCCCATGATGTGATCTTCATTGTGATCATAGGCTATGTCAATCTAGGGTGACCTCATGATGTGTCCCCTTCTTCTATGTAGTGGATCGATGTACTTCCTTGGTGATATTTCTGGAGTCCACGATGACGCGTAGGACTCCACTATTATGGTGATATTGATCATGAGA
This sequence comes from Bromus sterilis, assembly GCA_950022295.1. Taxonomy (NCBI): domain Eukaryota; kingdom Viridiplantae; phylum Streptophyta; class Magnoliopsida; order Poales; family Poaceae; genus Bromus; species Bromus sterilis. The sequence goes on along the minus strand of OX465596.1, from coordinate 260,693,573 downwards.
TTTGTTCTTTTTTTGGATTGAATCATGGCTTGAGAGTCTCTTGATGCATGTCTTGAGTATAGTTTGTCAATTTATAAAGATACTACTCTTGAGATATGTTGTGGTGTTTGTCATACTCTCTTTGGATGGCCGCGGAGGCATTGGGAAATCCTTAGATGAGAACTACGAACTCTGAGGTGTGATTTCATAGCCCTACGCAATTCTCATCCTCTTTTGATCCACGGAAAGAATGAACTCTGAGTTACGTCTTCCTTGCATGTTTCTTTCTTGTTCCATGCTTATTTTGTGTCATTGCTACATCTTTTTGCCATGATCTTGAATCATTTATTGGACTAACCTACTAATATGGAGCTTGGTGCAAGTTTCTGTCTGTTTTGTCGTTGCAATGCGGAAAAGGTCAAAACATGAAGTCCTCCAACTGGAGGAGGAGCTCTAGGAGAGGTCCGCACCTACCAGGCGGCCATAGAGCGCGGCTAGGGCGCACCCACGCCACGTGAATGCCTGGTTGAGATGGGCCCCCTCTGACTCCCCTTCAGCCTATATTTTTCCTCCGAACCCAAAAATCCGAGATATCCCGTCATATTTTCTAGAAGCAATCTCGATCTCCGCCGCCATCGAAAAATGGCTTCGGGGGTCACCAAGATCCTGCTCCAGCACCCTACGGGAGAGGTCTTTGGCCCCCGGGGTCATCTTCATCAACACTTCTTCACTCACTGATGGATCGTGAGTAGTTCCTGCTTGGACTACGGGTTCTTGGCAGTAGCTATGTAACAACCCAGATTTCACAAAAATTAGAAATTTTCTTTTCGGTGTGAATTGTTTGATTTTCTTATTTGTTTGCGGTGTTTGCATTCCCGATTTATCGATTGGCGATTATTTTCCCCCTCTTATCTCGTACGGGACGGAGACCAACCCTTGCCACCCTGAGACTCGACCTGTCCGACACCGGGTTACACCCGATCACAATCGCGAAAACCGGCACAAGACCAGCCATCGCCATCGCAACGAAAAACCCATTTAATAATTAAACGGGTTATTTTTATAGCGCGCCGGAAAGTGTTCTCGAAACGGTTCCAGCGCGAGGTGAACGCCGCCGGCTCGACGCGCTGATCGGGCGGTGAGAAGTTTTACACGAATCGGAGATCCTGCGGACCCCCGGTGGTCAGGAACGTAAACACCGCGCGCGCGAGAGACAAACCGGGGATGTTTTTGCAAACTGCCATCCACCTGGGCTACGTAAAGACCACCACTCTCCCACCCCTTTCTTGGGTTTCCCTAAGCCAAAATTGCAACGACCCCCTCACATTTGCCTAAAAAATACCCCATTTTCGTCCAAACCTAGCCTCCCAGATCTGGGATCCAGCCCATTGGGTTCTGGACCGTCAGATCGGCCGATCTGCCGGCCAGGAATGCACCACGTCGCCACCTAGCCACGCACCTCTCTCTCTCCTCCAAGCCACCGCAGCCAGCCCGTGGGCTCACCGCGCCGCCACCTCCGGCCAACGCCGACAGCCGCGCGCAGCCGCCGGCTACCCTCCCTCTCCTTGCGCCATCCTCCTCTCCCTTCTCTTCTTCTCCCTCTCACCCCCTCCGCCCCCTGTGAACCGGATCTGCCGCGATCACCCCGCACCTTACCTGCCTGCGCGCCGGGGTGCCGACCGGCAGACCCAACACCAGCCACGCGGCCCACTCGCCCCCGAGGCCCAGGCCAGCTGAGCCCAGCCGCCAGCCTTCCCGCCGCCCCTGCGAGATGGGCCTTGGCCCATGGTGAGGCCCTTCTATTATTTTTCTGTTGTTTACCCTCTGTAATTTTTCTAAGTCTGGAATATTATTGCTGCTGATACATTTTTGCGACGTAATTCGCGATTAAACCGTAGCCCGGATGACGTTGCGCCCAGAAGAAAAATTGTTTAGAATTGTGTGTACTTTAGTTCATCTTTTGTGAGCATTTTGACTTGAGGCCATCTTGATGTTGTTAATCACTTTTGAAGTGGGCACCAGAATGTTAACTGTTGCTAATTTCTGTCAAGTGTTGTTGTTGTTATTTTATTGGAAGTTTGATTGATGATTGTGACACATCCATGAGGCCTATTGCATTTATTCTTGTTGAATACTATTAAGCATCATGTATAATTTAATGCTATGCATTCACATGTAATGTTTTCCTGCTGCATGATGTTTGTTTCATCACCCAAAGTAGCTATCCTGCTGTTAGTGTGCTGATGTTTATATAAAGTTGCTACTTTGCTTCCCTATATCTTTTTAACCGTGCATCCTATTGAGCATTGCAATATGTCCTTTTGATCTATGCCATTTCTACTTTCATTATATGTATTGCATTGTCATGTTTACTTTCCTGGTCATAGATATGTTTAGCTCCAAAGTTGCTATCCTGTTGTTGACAACCACCTCTGTTTTTCACAAAGTCTGTAACTTTCCGATGCCATGTTGCACGCTTAATATCTTTTGATCTGTTATGCCTATGACCTTGATTCTTGTTTGTACCTGATCACCATCATGTCTAGTTCATGCCCATATATTTCTATGTCATGTTGCTGCACAGTCGCATATAGCTTTAACCCTGTTTATACAGCATGAAAATAACAGTTTCTGCCATGTTTTCCTGATTTTCACTAAGTCCTTGTCCAGTAATGTTTTATAGCTTTTTGTGTTGCTTATAACTAGTTAACCATGATGCCTATTTGCATGATTCCTTTTGCCATGCCATGCCTGCCATGTCTACTTTAGTTTCATATCATTTTTGTGCATGTTTGAAACTTTTTTCTTGTTTATTTATTGCTCTAAAGTGTGCTACCTGATGTTGGCAGATTGTGTGCATAACTTGTTTTTCTTATATCTTTTTAACCGTAACTCCGTTTGGGGTGTTCCTTATATGTAACTTGATTAGAATTTCATTTACTTTGTGTTTATGCTATTTTTTGATGTTGTTAACCAACCTAAAATATGTTTTAGGTTAGAACAGTACCAATTACTTAAATTGTCGTGCGACACTTAGTGTATGCCATGTTTAGGCTTGTGCCTCACTTAAATTGACTAGCATAGATAGTTTCTCTTATGCTTAACCTCTTTCCAGGTTTGTTTTCTATTCCATGCTAGAGTGAGATGCCATGTTATCAACCTTGCTCAACTTGAGTAGCTAAACTACTTGAACCCTTGTAAATGTGCGGTATCATCGTGTTTGACGAGTACTCCACTTAACCTGTTAGTAACCGCTCTCGACGATAGATGCGATACCATAGTGCATTGTCTCGTGTTGCCTTCTTGTTGATGCTTTCACGTGATTTCTTCGTAGTAATAGATGCTCGCTCTTCGATTGCCTTGTCCAGTGTTTCCTTCTTGTGTGCTTCCGCGGGTACCCCTAGGAGACGTTGCGAGCTTGCGGTCGACTTCACCTTCGGTTTCGTCTTCTCATCAGGTAAGGGGGATCATATATCATGCTTATAACTTTCATCTCACTCGCGCCTCGGTGTAGGATAGAACGATTTCTTTATCCTACCACTTTATATTCATGCCTCTCAAATAAACCCAAACAGCCATGTCCTCCACATCGGAGCAAACCTTGTTCGGCTATGTTACTATTGCTCGATGTTCAGCCACTGCTTAGTATGCATGCTAGGATGTTATCAACTGTTATCCTGTTACTCCTTAGATTGGGCTATCACATTATAATATTGTTGTTTATGATATGATTATTATAATGTTGACTATATTCGACGAAGGATGGAAGGTCTAGGCTATCCCGCCCCGACGCTTTGTTCCATTCGAGTCACCTAGGACCCGAGTTCCGGGTATTGGTTTTAAGACTGAGCGTGCCTCACCGCGTGTTAGATTTTATGGGGTCACCTTTTCTTACCTACCTAGCTTCAAACATTACTAGTGGTGTCTCAAGATGATTTACCATTCGAAAACATGCATATATGTCTGTCGGGTCGCTCCTAGCAGATATCCTTTAAAATAACTTGGGCCAGCTGAGACATGGTTTCTCTTGTTGGTCCACCCCGGGGAGCTAGGGGGATGCCCACATGGTTTGGGTAGCTAACCCCACCTCATCCATACGGTAGAGGCCAATTCGAGAGCGCGGACGGCTTTTGAGTTGGATGTCGACTCACCGGGGGCCACCCGGATTTGTGCGTTAATAGTTAGAGGGACCTGTCGTTTCGGATCTCTCGGGACTAAATCATAAAATGGCTGCCTGTGATGGGTAGAAACTGAGAGAGATGGGCGTGCGTGCAGAGCCTTGTAATGGGAAGTTGGTACACCCCTGCAAGGTTAAATCTTTTCGAGAAGCCGTTTCCACGGTTATGGACGACTTGAGACCTACTCCTTGTTCATAGACAACAACAACTGAGATAATCTTAACAACTTGATCAACGTTTGTGTTACTTGACTGCTTCTTCTTTGTCGGGCTGCGAAGAGGAGGACAAGGATAGGATAGGTGTTATGTTTGCGTAAGTAGAAGATAGCAGACTTGTTGGAGGCGATTCCTCATCGACTTCTTGGTTCTCATCTTACTCTAAATAGACCGTTAGCCACTCTTATATTTCTAGTGCATCTGCAACCTCGCCACTACCCCCATCTTACCCATGAGAAGTTAGTTAGAAGACTTTTGATATATTCTCACCCCTTTCTTTTCTTTTCCATTTTATGTTTTTCCTGATCGGCCTCTGCAATTGATTACTACCTCGAATCTTGTTCTGGACGCCTTCGTGGAGACTCGACGACGACTAGTGGTGAGCCTGGACCCGTGTGGTTACGGGAATCGGTGTGTTTTACCTTTGCAAGTAGGCATTTGATTGTAGTCTAAACCCAGACATGTATCTTCCGCTGATATATTGTATTAAGACAGTTGTATACCGATTGTATGAGATGTTTTATCCTTGTAGCTGTAATGTTGTGATATCATGTTAGAAATCCGGGGCATATGGCATTGTCATATGTCGCAGTGGGACCGATATGTGCTTCGTCCCCGGATCTGGATGGAAACATCTAGATCTGGAAAAGTACCGCATAGTGGGCCTTACAAGCTATGTGGTATATATCTTCTCCCCCTAGATCTTCAATAAAAAGTTCTCATGAGCGGCCCTACATGATTGAGATCCATATGATGTAATTGGCGATGTGTTTGGTGGGATACGATGAATTATTACATTGTTATTCAGTGCTAAGAAGTTTATGAATTATTGTTGCTGCAATTTGTTGTTCTTAATGCTTGTTACTAGTGCACGAGTAGCATGATTTCAAATCTGAGCACTTTATAGTTGCATGATTATAATTATTGTTGTAAATCTTATCTATGGTTGTATGCACCTGTTATAGTCTGGAAGCGGCGATCTCAATGGTGACAGCTTGGGACACCAAAGGGGAGGGGCTATAATTTGAGGATTACGTGTGTTCATAGATGTGAATGCTTTATTCTGGTGCTCTTTGACAGGAGCACCTTAGTCTCCATAAGTTCCTTTTGGCCCCTTTGGTAGCGGTATTGTAGGACAGAAGATGGTGTGCAAGTTCTTATGGCAAGCACGTACAACTACATACAGAATAGATGCCAAAGTATGGTTCTTAGACTATGATGCTCTAGTTTGTTCTTTGGCTAGAATTAGTGCAATTCTGTCAATTTCCCAATAGTAATTTGTGCACCCAGCACTTGTCTTTTTTCTTGGAGAGTTACCACCAGTGAATCCTTGAACACCGTCCATCTTTCATCTTTATTGCCTTCGTTGTTACTATTGCTCTCTTTGCTGCTACTAATTTGTTACTACTGGTGTTGGTGATTGGGGAAGTCTTAAAGGCTACACCCATCAACACATTGTTGCTACTTATATCTTGTATAGTGCGTTTTAAGGTGTGGTTCAATTGAAAACTCAACGTCTAAGGCTTATAAGTATTCTTTGTCTCCACTTGTGTCCAATATATAAATTGGGTTATACCTACCCGCGAAAAATGTTGCGATCCCCTACACTTCGGGGTTATCACCCGGCGGCGAGATCGCACCGGCACTGCAGCCCGACGGGTGCGTCGTCTTCACGACGCACTTCGCTCGCGGGTTTGGTCTCTCGGTGAGCAAGTTCTTCCGTGATTTTCGGAATCACTTCCAGATGCAACAGCATCACCTCGGCGCCAACGCCATCATGCTTCTCTCGGACTTCATCGCGCTACCACCATCTACACCAATGCAAAAACGAGCTATCCTAAATCCAAAGCCACTTCAATTGGTGAAGAAATGGCAGCGGACCTTCTTCTACGTCCGAACTCGGGACAACCAAGCCGACTGCCACAACTTGCCGAAGTTTGTGTTGTAGCCACCGTTCCACTAGCTTAACTGGGGGGTCAAGGTCGGCCACGGAGATGTTGAACTGGACAAGATGTTTTACGAGTTGCGCCAACTGCACGAAGAGGAGGGGTTGGACAAGGGCGACCTTGTTGCCGGCTAGATCTTCCACCGAGTGGAACCTCTCCAACAGAGGCCTCACTGAATATGCGACATGTCCAACCACCGCGATGCCCTTGCCGATGTTGAGGTGTCGGGTACGTGGTGGTTCGGCAAGAATCCCTAAAGTCGGCGCAACCTTTCTCCTCAGGTACCTTGATCTTCGTCTTGTTTTTTTTCTCTTTGTTTTGTGATCTTTGACGCCCAAGTTGGCCATCACTGCAGCTCTTCCTCGCCCAACATCATGGCCACAACCACTGGTTACCCTGACCACGCCGTGTCCGATTCCAACGACAAAGAGGTCAGCGAGAGCGACGACCCCGAGAATGAAGCTCGGACAACATCGCTGGGAATTCGATACGAGAAGCCGGATACGTCAGATTCCTCACTTCAACGCTTCATCGCCGAGTGGAGTGACGACTCCGGTGGCTCATCTTCTGGCAATCATGGTGCAGAGTCCCGGTTGGCTCCCAAAAAGGTGGCCAAGGACAAACGCCCCCTCGACGATGCTCCGACGGCTGCTGCCCCCCTTCCCCAGGATCAGCCGACTGAGAAACGACCATATAAAGGGAAGTTGGCGAAGAATAAGGCCGTTCGTGGAAAGAATAAGATCAAGCAAACGTCGTCTTCCACTTCTCTACAGGATGTAGCACTGGACATTCCCCCGTTGACCTTTCGGATGCCATTTTTTGCAGGCCGAGTGCCCCAAGTGGTTAGGTAACACTTCAGTCTCCTTGCCTTTTCTCTTCTTTGCTTAATTTTCTTTCTGCACTTTCTCATTCCTTCTTGCCTCTTGGTACCGCAGGGCTCCATGTGACATCAATGCCGGCGCCACCGCTGCCCCTTCGGCTACTCGCCCCATGGCTTCGACCACGTCTTCCAAGGTAGGAGCCAGCCGGAAACGGTGAGCAACACCCGGCGAGACCGCCAAAGCCAAGCGTGCCAAGAAGGCCCGCGAGGAATACTCGTGCCAGCCGAGGCCTGCGCCTTCGCGGTGAATTCTTCAGCTGCTGCTGTTGGATCTGGTGATGCGTCGCCGGAAGTGCCGTCTACCACTGTTTCAACTAAATCCGTCTCTGGTGGATCTTTTGATGTGCTTCTAGGCGCGTGGTCCTGACTAGGCCGGCTTGGCCAGGTCAGCTGGCAATGATGCCGCCCTTCCTTAGGTTGGTTTAGGCGGCGGTGATGCGCCCGCCGCCCAGGTCAGGGCTGCGCCGGTTGCGCCGGGTACATCTCCTAAGACTACCCAAGCATCCGTCACCACGGCTGCTACCAGTGCTCCCCTGCCAATGAGCGAGCCCTCGGCGAGTCGTGCCTTGGTGCCTTAGTGAACATCTTCAACACAGACTGTTTCTTCGGTCGATTAGTTCCGGCTGACTACTTGGGCACCACGGTCGATCCAGACTCCAAGTCTACCTCTGCCGGAGCGAGCTCATTGGATCAGATACCCTCGGCCACGCAAGGTCGCGTGGTTACTTGTCAGAACAATCTTCTAGGTATGTGCTAAGTCAAGAGCTACTTTGCATCATGATAAAATTTTCAAAAGATTTTGAAATGGGAGAGAAAAACCCCCCAGATGAATTTAATTCAAATGGCCAGAGAAAAAGTTTCTCCAAAAATTCCTTTTGCATTTTTGAAAAGTATTATAAATGAGTGTGATCACATATAAAGTGATTTGGATTCAAACCCATGCTCATAGATTTTTCAAATATTCAAACGGGAGCATGGATTTAAAGTTAAACCCCTATTTGAATTAAAGTTCAAATTATTTGAATTTTAAAAATGCCCAAACTTTATAAGTGGCTAGATATTTTTATTTTGAGGCGATATAAAAAGTTGGAGCATTTATAAACAATTTTGCTATTTTTTTAGCAAGGTAAAACAAATTGTAGCAAGAGAAAAACAGAAGAAATAAAAAGGAGAGGGACTTACCTGGAAGCAGCCCAACTTACCCCCCCCCCCCCCCGCGGCCCAGCTGCAGCCCAGGCCCACCTCCCTCCTTGGCGTCTTCCTCCCCACGCCCCGAAGCTGCTCGGTGGAATGCATGCAGCATGCCACCGCGCCGCCGACGAGCTCCTGGCCACGCAGCTGCTTCCCACTCGTCCCTATCGCGTTGCCGTGGACGTCTGGAAGCCTCCCGAGCCACTTCCCTCTCACCCAGTTCACCCCGTGCTCCCCCTCTGCGAAACCCGACGTCAACCGAGCGCCGCCGTCGCCATGACTCCGCACCCGCGCGGCTAGTGAGCACGTCGAGCCGAGCCACCATGTCCAGAGGCTTCTGCACCATCGACTACGCCAAGATGCAGAAGGAATCGAGCCCTTATGCCCTGTAGCCGCCGTCCCCTTCTTCGTCCTCGCCTCCGGCCGCCGTGCGCCATCGACGAATTCGTCACCGTCAAGGCACCCCCGACCTCGCCGTCACGTCCTTCGCATCTGTGGTGAGCAGGCGCTTAGTTTCCCCCTTCCAATTCGTCCTATAATTCGAGCTGCCATGAGAGCCGAGCAAGGTGGCCGCCAAGGTTGAACTTGCGCTCGCTCTCGTGCGCCCACAACCTTCCCAGCGCGCCCGTTTTTCTCCTGGAGTTCCCATCTTCCGAACGCGCCACTTCCCGCTCCGAACCGCCCACGGCAGCTTCACTTGCGACGTCGCCGCACTTCTTCTTCCGCCGACGAGCTCGCCGCCGTCCTCCTGCACCTCCCCGTGGACGCCTGCTAGCTCAAGACGACGCGCGCGAGCCTGAGCTTCCTCCTGGTGGTCGAAACGCAGAGAACGGTGCACGGGAACACCGTCCCGTGCGAGCGGCGCCGCACTGGATGCCACCAGTGGCTAACCATCGGCGCGGCGTGTTTAGTTAGAGTTAACCCCACGCTTAATCACACCCCTAGGCCACTGACTAGTGGGCCCAGGCTGCTAACTAACTACAGGTTAATTTAAACTAACCGGGTTAGTTAACTAACCCACTTACAGCGAGGCCCCACATGTCAGAACCCCCCCCCCCTGACGTCATCCTTGCGCAAGCATGACGCAGTAAAACGATTAATTGATTTAATTTAAAATCCAGAAAATCCAGAAATTAGGCCAAACTTTGGAAAATCTTAATAAATTCATTTTTACTCCAAATTGGACAAATAATATGTCTAAAAATATAAGAAAAATCCAAGAAATCTGAATATGGACTTTGTTTTCATGTTTGACCAATTTAAATTGGGTGAACAGTGGAAAACGTCCCTATGCATTTAATTTGAATTCAATTTTGAGGTGCATTTGCAAATGACTTTGCAATATACTTCTTTTAAATGATTTCATCCACACATCAGAGGCTTTACCTCACCATTACAACATAACTTCATGCTCAACCATTTCAAATGAACTTTCATCCATTCAAATGCATTTGAAATTCATCGATAAATCAAATGGAGTTTGAATTTGCATTTCAAATGCAATATACTCCTTTTAAATGGAATGCTCAACACATCAGTACCATGAACATCACCTTATACATTTTATCATGTGCTTGAGCATTGCATTCATATTGATTGCTACTTCATGCTTTGTTTGTTTGGATAGAAGTGGAGCTGGAAACGGAGGCTACCCCCTTCGTTGAAGACACCGTGTGTGAACCCCGTCAGCAAGGCAAGCAAATCCCCATTGGTCATGTCGATAAAATCCCACTTCCCTCTCAATCTCGCTAATGCATTGTTTAGGATGATTACCATGATAACATTTCTACCGCATAGTTGAACCCATATCCTTTGCATGACCTATCATCTTGTCACAGTAGTAAGCAAACCACAATCCTAGCAGATATAGGAGTTGGTTGTTATCATGTGACCCCTGCAACTGTTACTGCTTATTGCATGCTTAGAGTTACAATGAGCTTACTCTTTTGTGAGTCGGGATGGTAGTGATCATGTTGATGATGGTGGAAATGTGTTGGTGAATCTACCCTAATACAAGGTGAACAATGAGAGGCTGTGTAGGAGTACACAGTGGGTTGTCTCGTTGAACACCGCCTTAAGTCCGAGTTCTTGTGTGGTGATCCAAGAAGAAGAGTGCAACCACACATTGGGCTCACTGACCCCTCTCACACTAGTACCTCACCCCGTTCGAACCATAGAAGTCGCAGTAGTTCAGAGTTCTGGTAGGGCTGTGGCACGGTCTGCGAAGTGGATGAACGGCTTTAAAGACCGGCTTGGGACCTTCACACATCGTTTGAGGCTGTACTGGAACCTTGGCCGGACTTCCATACGGATCCCCCTCAGATAGGCCACTCTCTGGACTAGAACGGAGTTGTGGGCGAAGTGTTGTGGTGGCATCCTCGCTGTCACCTCTTGAACGGTGACACGCAAAAGGCGGGAACTGATGACACGTGTGTGTAACGGTACACCCCTGCAAGGTTAACAAAACTATTCGAATAGCCGCGTCCGCGGTTATGGACTGCTTGGAAAGCTTAGCTTGATTATTAGACAACTTGGACTGGATACTTATAAAACTTACCAAGATAAGTGTGAGTGCTATGGCGTGCTTTCTCGTGGGGAATTCGAGGAAGGCACCATAGTGGTGTAATTGGTTGGAGATGTAGTGGACTCGTGTACGCTTCTTACCTCAAGTCTGGTACTCGTAGTTTAGGACTAGCCAAGTCAAAGCTGGCACTTCTGCAATTGAACCCCACCTCCCTTTTACCTTGATACATGTGCATGAGTAGTATAGTTCCTACGTAAGTCTTGCTGAGTACGAGTTTGTACTCACATTTTCTTATTCTATGTTTTAGATGAACCCACCGACCCCGATGGTGGCTTCTACCTGAAGCTCGAAGAATGAAGACTCAGACCAAGACCAAGCTAGTATAGTCCCAGTCAGACGATTGTTCCCTCGTGGAAGGGCTTGTTTATAGATAAGGCTTCTCTAAGCCATTTGTTAAACTTGTCTGTACTCAGACCTACTTTGCTTCCACATGTTTGATGTAATGTTGGATCACAGACTTGTGATCTCTGTCTGCACTCTGTAAGAGTTATCAATAAAATGTATACTTTGTAGAGAATTGCAATGATACCTGCTGTTCATACAAGCCATGTGTGATGTGTGTATGTTTATAACATGCATGTCTTTGTATGGGTTTTCGAGACCTTAGTTGTGATCTGGCTGGCGGTCTTTCATACGCCAAGTGGCTCTTAGATGTGCGCAGCTTGGGGCATCGCGATGCGATTGCTCGAGAATCTGTCTCGTGCACACTTTGTGGTATGATCGAGCCCGCCCTAGACCCCGACTAAGTTATCGGGCTGGAGTAAGTCTATGTAAGAGTTATGAGATAGTCGATAGTATGGTTGAGACAACTTGTCTGTGAATATGGGAGTTCATCACCCATATCTTTATACTTGTGTGCGGACGATGAGGACCCATCTCAGTTGATCATCCGTCCTGGATGGGATTCCCCTCACGTACGAAGCTTTCCGAGAACGTTCTGTGCTTCGCCTTGTCTGCTTAGACAAGTGGGTACGGTTCTCGGCTCTCCATATGACTATGTCGTAGCGGGACTTGCATACGCTAACCCCAGGTCCCGACATTACTGTGTGCAACTAGATCAGGGGCTTCACAGAGGGGGCCCTTGCCGAGATCCTCATCGCGGAGCACTCCACTGTGGTAAGCTCCCTTTTCCCGTGGGGGCGCGCCAGCGCACCCATCTGGTGTACTCCCCGAGATTCGGTCCGATTTCTTGCAATTGGGCCGGATCTTCCTGGAATTACCCTGAAATTGACATCCTAACTTGGTTTTTTTCCTTCAGGCCGTCCACCAATGGAGATAGGTCATCTTTGACCGGTTTCTTGCTAGCTATTCATACAGCCAGAAGACCCTTTCCATCTTGAAGCGTCAATCAGATGCGCAGGCCGCCGAGGTTGCCCTTCTGAAAGGTATGGTTTTCTAATTGCTCTCTTGCGGATGTTGCCGACCTGATTCTGAATCAGTTGGAATTTTGATCTTAGCTTCTACCTCCAACCTGCTCGAGGTGAACGCTCTGCAGAAACGGTTGGCCGAGATGGAAGGTCAGTTCGGTGAGCGAACAACCAAGCGTGACGAGACCGTGAAGGAGCGAGACCGGCTACAAGTTGTTGACACTGATCTTCATGGACATGTGGAGAAGATGATTGGAGATGTATCCAGTCTGATGACTGCTTGTCAAAAAGTGTTGGATATGCTCCTCCAAGCCCGACATGAGAGTGAAGAGGAGCTGCAAGTGGTGTGAGATGATGCCGTGAAGAAACTCGAGGACGCCGCTGTGGACTACCAGCGGGAGCTGGCCTCCATGAAATCTCGGGCTGAGGTGCTGCTTGCTGGCATGCATGAAATGGATGACCTGATTGCTGGTAAGGTTTTGTGCTTTCTCCGACTGCTTCTTCACAACCAGACCTCTGCTCCTTGCCTTGCAACCGATATCTCCCTTAGTTGCCTGATTTCTTGTTTTCTTGCTTGCTAGATTCTTTGCCCAATACCCAGGAGAGTGCCGAGAAGGCCATCCAGGAGCACCGTCAAGCCCGCCGAGTTGAAGGGGCCGCGGTGGAGGAGGTAGCCCCCTGGAGCTCGGACGAGATCATCCTGGCCACACATGCACGCCTACCTCTTCTAATGGGTGCACTGTGTGGCTTCAAAACCGGGGTGTGGGAGCTCAACCGTCTTCTCTGGACGGCTGACCAAGCGCCAAGTGTGCTTGATACGACTACTCAGTGCTCAGATAGCCCTTACCTCAGCAATCAGCTAGTATCATGTCCTGGATCTGACCCTACTGGAGGCTGTCCGCACCGGTTCCACGCGTGAAGTACAAGCGACGTGGGGGGGGCATCCAGCATCACGCAGCGGATATCAGCAATTGGATCAATCCCCTCGTGTACATCCCCCTGCTCGGTAGTGAAGGAGAAGAGCCTCCTGTAGCCACTATATTGATTATGATAGCGCCAACCCTGCTCGCCCGCCTAAAGGCATCAACAATTCGTTGTTGTTGGGTGCCTATCACTACTCATCCCTCGATGCGGACTCCTCGGCCAGCTCGGCTGAACAGTCACGTGCCGCTGGCCGAGCCCAGCCGGTCGTCGAGCAAACAAATCCAACTTCCACGCAGGTCCCGCCAACTACTCCTCACCCAATGAAAGCCGCTTCGTACTCGGCTTCAGCTTCCCCACACTGAGACGACCGCGCCGCCATCCGGCGAGGAGACCACGATCGATGCTCCCGCTACTTGAGCGGCCACTGCGCTGATGCGCCTTTATCTTGAACATACTTTTGTTAAACCTTGCGTGCACCGATTGGGGGTGTTTTATTTGTGTAATGAATACATTCGGCTGTAGGCCAAGTACTTGTATGATATATTTACTTATTGCTTGTATTTAAATGTCTGCCAGCTTGTCTTTGTGTTTTCTTACCGTTGCTCTTTTTCTTTGCCTTTTTCCTCTCGCAACCGCCGACCTGTGGCCTGTGGCTCAATCAAAAAGTGGATTTTGAGATGATGGGGAAAGTACTTCTGAGGCTTAGGCGTTTTGAACACAAAAAAAGGAGCAGGAAAAGCCGACCGCTTCTTGCTGACTATTAGCCAGCCAGCTTGGTCGCATTCGGTGTAGCTATTGTCAACCATGTCCCACTTTGATTTATCTCAATATAAATTTCCATGTGACACCTCTGACCGGCCCTACTCTCCCCGGTATTATAGCCGACCTGCGATCTGTATCCGGATCGAATAGTTGCTCGGCCAAAATCATTAATCTTATTTTTTTAAGATAAAACTTTATGGACTAGCCGATCAGTCCCCGATTCCTCTTTGGCTGACTGCGGGACCAAAGTTGTAAAAAATTAAAACATCTTACAAAAATCAATTAGTTAAGGATGATCCAATGCAATCTCATGGATGCATGATCACTTTACTGATAAACCTTCCAAGGATAAAGATACATTTGTACCGTTCAACTTTAAAACGGGCATAGATCACGGCATTCCATGGCCGCTCCGTTTCGAATCCTGAAGTGTCCTTGTGCCGGGTTGTCTTCGTTCATTCGTTGAGGTAGAAATCTAGAAGATCTCCTAAAGGGTGAACACATCCTCGTACTGACAAACATGACTTTTGAGAAAGATCGTGTGTGTAGTGCATGCATAGCCGGGAAGCAACATCAAGCAAAGCATACCCCCAAGAATGTTGTGTCAACTTCAAGGCCTTTGGAGTTCCTTCATGTGGATCTCTTCGGGCCTCCATCATGTGATATTCTTGTTGGGAAGAAATATAGTCTGGTCATTATTGATGATTATTCAAGATACACGTGGGTGTTCTTCCTCAAGTCCAAGGACGAGAGGAAGGCCACCTTCATTGATTTTGCCAAGAAAGCCCAAAGGAAATACAACATGGCTATCTTGGCAATACGAAGTGACAGTGGCTCCGAATTCAAGAACTACACCTTGGAAGAATTCTTGAGTGATGAGGGGATTGAGCATCAATATTCCTCACCATACACCCCTCAAGAAAATGGTGTCGCAGAGAGGAAGAACCACACTCTTGTGGAGATGGCCCGGTCCATGTTGGATGAGTACAAGTCACCATATAGCTTTTGGGCCGAAGCCATCAACATCACATGTCATGCGTCAAACCGGCTCTTCCTTCGCAAGATCTTGATGAAGACCCCCTATGAACCTCTAACCGGTCACAAGCCAAACGTCAAATACTTCTGAGTACTCGGTTGTAAGTGTTTCTTTCTCAATAAGAAAGACTGGTTAGCTAAGTTTCAATCCAACATAATTTAGGGTATATTTGTTGGGTATGCCTCAAACTCTCACGCCTATAGGGTCTACAACAAATCCAGCGGATGTGTTGTGGAAAATTGTGACATGGAGTTTGATGCGTTTAATGGCTCCCATGAGGGGAAAGTTTATCTAAGTGATGTAGGTAATAATGAAGATTCCTCTCAAGTCATTTTGCCTATGGGCATTGGACATCTTGTGCCCGCTGCTCAAGTACCTAGAGAGGATGAGGTGGGTGATGGGCCAAGTGTTCCACCACCACAAGAACCTCCTCCTAGCACTCAAGATCCAATTGCTCAAGATGAGCCCATTATCCAAGAACGAGAACAAGACCCTCCACAATCCGATGTGGTCTCTCAACCACAAGTTGATGATGCGGTTGATCCACGTTATCGGCTTGACCGTATTTTCTTTGGAGAAAATGATGTTATTGAAGATGGCTCCACCTTTGATGATGAAACAAATGTATATCATGAACCCGAATGGGTGGAGTCTATTGAAACTCCAACTTCTACCATGCCATTGGTGTCTAGACGTGTTGATGTAGACAAGATCCTCACGGGATTGGGGCAAGGTATCGTAACTCGTCGTCAACTTATGAACTTTTGCGCTCACTTCTCTTTTGTGTCTAGCATTGAACCACTTAGGGTTGAACAAGCACTTGAGGATGTGGATTGGCTCATTGCAATGCAAGATGAGCTCACTAGTTTCACCCAGAATGAGGTGTGGTCTTTCATGGAGAGGCCTTCCGGTCTAGATCATAACATCATTGGAACTAGGTGGATTTTCAAGAACAAGAAAGATGAATATGGCAATATCATCCGCAACAAGGTAAGGTTAGTGGCTCAAGGGTACTCCCAAGTTGAAGGCTTGTATTTTGATGAGACCTTTTCACCCGTTGCTCGTCTTGAATCTATACACATGCTTCTTGCTTATGCCGCATCCAATGGATTTCCATTATTTCAAATGTATGTAAAAAGTGCTTTCCTTAACGGTCTTCTACAAGAGGATGTATATGTAGCACAACCACCCGGCTTTTATGACCCTCATTACAAGGACCAACTGTACAAACATCATAACGCACTATATGGTCTTAAGGAAGCCCCTCGGGCTTGGTACAACCATATTAGGAAGTTTTGACTCGAGGAAGGATTTGTGAGGGGTGTCATTTATGCCACTCTTTTTACCAAGAGAACCAATGGTGAGTTTCTCATATGCAAAATCTATGTAGATGACATAATATTTGGTTCTCCTAATCCATCTTTGTGCAAATGGTTCTCGGAGACTATGCCCAGGAACTTTGAGATTTCCATGATGGGGAGCTTGAAGTATTTCCTTGGATTTCAAATCGAGAAATTTACTGAAGGAACCTTCATCTCCCAAACAAAGTACATTCAAGACATGCTCGTGAAGTTCGGTATGAAAGATGCCAAGCCAAGCCATGCAAGACACCGACCTTCCTTGTGGAAGCGTTGGGTGTTACTTCTATTTTGGCTTGTTACCTTCATACTTGTATGCCTATGTGTTAATCTATATGACCCTATCTCCTTGTCCTCCATGGTTCGATTGACCCTCACGAAATTACTGTCCAATGAATTCCTAGTCTGCCATGCCTTACCTTATGTATTTATCAGGTGTCGGATGTCCGATCCCCACCAGATGTATGTCTCCTGGCACCTGGGCACGACGACCTGATTACCTGAAGCCCTATCCTGCCCTGTCGGAAATCCGGTCGGTGTCGGAACTCCGGCCCGCACCGGACGTTCGATGAACCACGACCTATATACACTACAGGAAACAGGAGTTTTGCCGTCAGCCAAAGCTGACGGCACACTTATGAAAAGCTGACGGCAAAGGCTTTGCCGTCAGCTCCACGACGGCAAACCTGTTGTCAGCTCATCAGTCGGCAGTGAGCTGCTTTGCCGTCAGCTCAAGATCGACCGATGGCAAAGCCTTTGCCGTCAGCCTTTTTGTACTGGCTGACAGCAAAGTCGCTCGTACGGCCAGCTCTGACTTAACCCCCGTGGGCTGAGTTAACGGCGTGCATTGCCGGCAGCTAGCCGTCTGGCTGACGGCAAAGCCCTTGCGTGGGCCCACATGTCAGCAGTTTGCCGTCAGCAACCTACTCTTTGCCGTCAGCCGGTTGAAGGCCAACGGCAAAGCCGTGACCAAATGGTCACTCCCACAGCCCAGATTGCACAGGCTGCCGCCACGTGTCCGCTTTGCCGTCAGCTTGCTAACGACCCGTTAGCTTGCTAACGGCAACGCCTTTGCCGTCAGCAAGCTGACGGCAAAGCTCTCTGTATCTATCTTTTTAATTTTTTTTCTTTAATTCCCTGCATATAAACAATAATATATATATATATATATATATGTACAGAATGCCATCCACAAGTCATATATACAATCATAATGCTATCCACAAGTCACGTATACAAAAGAAGCCATCCACAAGTCATATATACAAAAAGAAGCCATCCACAAGTCATATAAACAAAAAGAAGCCATCTCCATGTTTAAAAAAGCAAGTCATCTCCATGTTTAAAACAACAAGCCATCTCCAAGTTTAAAACAACAATTCATCATATATACAAAAGGAAAGTGCCCAACATTATATACATCTACAAGTCATCTCCATCCTAACATACTATATCTATAACAAAGAAGCAGCCATCCATGCATAAAGGCAAATCTGCAAAATGAAAACATAATCATATGTTACATATGGAAAAGAAGAAATCCAAAATGATGAAAAGATGAAAATAAAAAGGAAAAAGAAGAACAAGGAGAAGAAGAGTAAGGAGAAGAAGTGGAAGAATAAGAATAAGATGAAAGGAAGAAGAGAAGATGGAGAAAAAGAAAGAAGAGAAAAAGTAAGAATAAGAAGAACTTTTCTTCTTTTACATTCTTTTTCACCTCTTTCTTCTTCACTTCTTTCTTTTCCTCCTATCCTTCTTCTTATTCTACAATACTTGTTCTTCTTAGACCTCAAGAGCTAAATATATCTCATTTTAGATCCAACTAAGTCATTATAAAATCTAATTTGAGCTTTAAAAGCTTATAAATCCAAGTTTGAGCTTTATAAGCTTATAAAGTCACTATTGAGCTTTTAGAAGCCAAGTATAACTCAATTTTCATCGAACTACGCTATTAACATCATTTTTCAGCTTTATGAGCTTATGAAGTCATTGAGGAGCTATTATAAGCCAAGTATAAGTCATTTTTATGTTTACAAGCTTATAAAGCCAAGTATAAGTTTTATAAGCTTATATAGTTATTTTTTAGCTTTTATAAGCCAAGAATAAGTAAATATTTATGTAACTAAGCTATTACTACCATTATTGAGCTTTATGAGCATATAAAGTCATTGATGAGCTTTATGTAACTTACCGGAGGCCACCTCAAGGCTGGGAAGCGCCGCCACGTGGGTTGCTCGGGGATTCACTAGGAGATTCTTGTGGGTTGTGAGATGCAGCTCCGGAATTATGCTGCAACAAAGGATGAGTTGCAATGTGGTAAGCATGATGACACTTGATGGTATAAGACCGGGATATATTGATCATTGAAAGAAACTTACCGTTCCGGGAGGAGAAACGATAGGCGTCGGCATCGGTGGAGGGGTAAGACCTTGCTTACCAAGAAGAGGTCGTATGCATTCTTGGCGGATATATGCAAAAGTAGTAACTTACCAAGAAGAGGTCGTAGATGGCCTTCGTCTAGGCATTATTGCGTGCCCTCTCCTCCTCGAGTATCCTCTGGATCCTCTCCTCCGCCAGCCGGTCCCTCTCCGCAAGCTGCTCCGACAACATCTCTTGTGTCGCTTGTCTCTCCCTATGAATGGCGTCCTGCGAACACTCAACAATATAGCAATTATTGTCATCATCACTACGTAGTCTAAAGAACGGAAAGAAAAATTGAGACAAAGTTATACCTGGATAGCAATGTCCACTGGCCACGGGCGAGGTCGTACAGCAGGAGCGGAGCTCGTTTGCCTCGCCTTGATCTGAGGTAGAGTCTACGGGCAATGTATGAAGCCATTGCACATGGAGGTGCTGCCATGATGCTTACCGCCACCAGAAATCATCAAGGCCTCCGGATCCATCTCCTCCTCGCTCGGGTCAAACTGAGGACCGCGTAGCTCTTTCTCCACCTCATAATAGGCCATCATCTTGTGGTAGGCTGCAGCGCTGGTGTACGCCTCAACACCGTCGCCCTCGGAATATGCCGTCACCGTTTTTTACTTTCCCTTGTGGGCCATGGCAAATGAGCGAAATCCCTTAGGCACAGGCTGATTATGGTGCTTCGCCTACAATGAAAAGCAAAGAAAAGGCATGAAACAAATCAATTGATTAATGATGAAAGGACATGAAACTTAAAACAAAAAGGCACATACCCATTTTTTGCGTACTCGTTGACGTTGAGATTGCCTTGGTGGTGTGCCACACCTACCATTTGTGCACGCCTAGCCTTGGCGCTTTTGTGGGTGGACAGCCAGGCATCACTGAGCCATTTGTCCACTATCGCCTCAAAGCAATCCATCTTATTTGCACACCATCTCGGGGGCGCCTATGAATTAATAATCTTATAAAGTCATTGAATATCTTTTTTAAGCCAAGTACATGTCAAGTTTTATGTAACTAAGCTATTAATATCATTTTTTATTTTTACAATCTTATAGAGCCAAGTTTGACCTTTATAAACTTATAAAGCCAAGTTTGACACTTATAAGCTTATAAAGCCAAGTTTGAGCTTCATAAGCTTATAAAGAAAAGTTTGACACTTATAAGCTTAAAAAGCCAAGTTTGAGCTTCATAAGCTTATAAAGAAAAGTAGGAGCTAACTAGGCCTTAGTTATAAGTGTAGGAATTTGAATTAGTTAGTAATTTACCTCCAAGTATTCTTCCTTCTTAAGGAAAACTTTTCTACACTTCTTCTTGGCCTTCTTCACGCCCTTCTTGGCGTACCAATCTCGAACACACTGAACACGCATCTCGTGCCTAGTATTCGTGAGTAGCCTCACTATCTCCTTCTCGATATTCTTTTGGGCCGCCGGCTCCATCCCCTCCTCAATCCTATAGTAGCACTGAAAAATGCATCGAACATATGAAAAGATGAGTGAAATGATTCCAACACTAATAAATGATTGCAATGCTTAGAATATTTACCCAAAAAGTAGCCACCACCATGTCGGCTTTGGTACGGCATTCAACGTTGTTGATGCGTTCATCTGGCGGGGCCGGGGCGGCTTTGTAGTGTGGCCAAGTGAGGCCGGGCTCAGGAACCCTACCCTCCACAGGAAAATGGACTAGCCCGGGGAACTGCTCCTTAAGCACGGCACCACGGAGGCAGTTCGGATTCCGAGCACCTTCCGGGTAACTCCACGCCCTGCAAAATAAGAACACAAAGACATTAGTTCTTGTTGGACCATATGTACATGTATGATATATATATGTACCATTAGTTCTTGTTCAACTTACTTCTCCCCATCTGGATCAATCAATGTCCTCTGCGCAGGGTCCGGACGTGGTGGGAGCCGTGTCATACCATGCTGGTACACCGGCTTCTTGGAAGAGGAGCTCCCCTCACCCCCATCATCCCCCTCACCCCCCTCAGCCCCGTCGTCATCTCTATCATCATCCTCATCAGCATCATCATCATCCGTGCGAGCACGCTCCTCCCAAGGATCATCCCAAAGAGGCTCCGTCGACTGCCTCGGTGCCTCCGGTGTCTCTGACTGCACCGGCGGTGTCCGCTGCTCCGGTGCCTCCGACTGCACCGGCGGTGGCCGCTGCTTCCGACTGCACCGGCGGTGGCTCCTGCACCGGTGAGACTGTCCTGTGAGTGGGTGACTCGGCTAGGGCGCCACCTGCTCCTCGACCACCTCCTCGACCACCGGGTTTAGCTCTCTTTGGGACTTTTCCCCGACCTCTCCCACGAGGCTGCTCAGCACGCGCCGGCGACGAGCTGGCTGCGACAATACCCGCCAGCAACTCTCTCCGTAGAGGTAGAGGTGGTCGAGACTCCACCTGTGGGTCCCTATGGCTCACCATGTGTCAACACCTGTTATGGAGTAAAGATGAATTAGTAAAGTAAGGAAATAAATAATACAAATTCATATATAAAAAAAACAAACTTATGCATATAAAGATGAATTAGTACATTAAGGAAATAAATAATACAAATTCATATATCCAAAAAACAAAAGAAAGTTGGGATGCATACAACTAATAGTCGGGATCATCTGTATCTTCTCCAGGATCAATAAAAACATCATCGTCACTATCACGCGTGTGGTCATGAAATATCTCTTCTCCGGGATCGGGTTCAACGTCAACCACATTTCGAAAGCCTTTTTGTAACCGGTCAAGCAATGATAGGTCATCCGCATCGGTAACCTCTTCGTGTTCCACTTCTTCATCTTCCTCCTCATCATCATCGGGAACCTCTTCGTGTTCCACTTCTTCCTCTTCCTCCGCATTGTCATTCTCTACTTCCATGTTTTGACCAAACGTAGAGGTTTTTCCGAAATGTTTTTTGGCCACATGTGTTTCTTGGAAGAATTCTCCGTCATATGTGTCTGGGTCTATGTGAGGTTGATAATCCTCTTCTTCATTGGGGGCAGGTAGTTTACCATGTGGCGGCACGTCATAGACGACATACCAATCTTCGAGATTCTTTACACTTTGGCAGGCCCATGGAAGATAGAAAATTTGTGTGGCCTGTTGAGCCACAATATAAACTTCGGAAACATTTAAACGGTTCTTCTGTTTAATTTCAACTAGCCCAACATGCTCATGAGTTCGTCTAGTGTCCTTCGGATCGAACCAATGACATTTGAAGACAACGGCATTCGGAGGATTTTCACCATAATATAGCAGTTTGTATATTTCTTCAACTATTCCATAATACTCGACTCCTCCATCTATAGCGGACACACCGGAATTCGTTGTTTTCCGATCGGGCATAGTTTGCTCTTTCATACCAGTACGAAAGCGATACCCATTGATGTCGTATTTTTCATATGTATGGACCTTGAATTCAAAACCATTTCCGATTTGTCTCAATTCAGCGTCCATCGACTCTGAATTAGCCTACAAGTTGAAAAGGAAAGGCTTGTTGTATTAGTCGGTACTGAGACGACGAAGAAATAATAATGGCCTGTATATCATATAAGAAGTACCGTTTGTGTAAACCAAAAGATGAAACCGGGATTGTCGCCTCCCCGCTTCTCAAGAAGATTAATCTCTTTGATGGAGTCTTTTTCGATCGCCACTCCGAGAATTGCGCGACGAATCGACTGTATCAAATAATTAAGAGAAGTTAGACACACAACTCGTCAAGAAGTTGCAGAACAATTAATATGTACCGCGCACTTACTCGATGTATGGCCGCACTTCTGTCATGTTGGTCAAGATATACAATGTAATGATGCTCCATTCCTCGAAGGTCAACGTCTTTGTCTTCATAACCCCACAAGGTGCGAGGCTCCCTTTAAAGAGTTTGAACTTGGATTCATGTCGCTCGGGGTCGCCAGTATTGTACCGAGGCTTTGGATTATGCAAACTGTAATTAGTGGCAGCATAGTGTGCTGTCACGAAGTTTGCCGTTTCCTCGACAACGAATGCCTCAGCCATTGATGCTTCAATTCTCCGTTTATTTTTACATTTTGCTCGAAGCGTCTTCTGCATTCTCTCGGTTGCATAGCACCAACGGTTTGCACAGGGCCACCCAATCTTGCCTCCATCGGTAGATGCAAAATCATTTGCTGCATCGGATTAAAGAAACACGGTGGAAAGATCTTCTCTAACTTGCATATCAACTCCGGCGCCAGTTTTTCCATCTCTTCTATCACAATAGGCGATAATTCTTTAGCACAAAGAACACGGAAGAAATAGCTTAGCTCTGCCATTACTAGCCATTCATCCTCGGGGATGTAGCCGCGCAACATCACCGGCATTATCCGCTCAAGACATATGTGCCAATTGTGACTCTTCAGCCCAAAGATTTTCAACTTTTCAAGAGTTGCTCCCCTTGCTAGATTCGCTGCATACCCATCGGGGAACATCAACTTTTTTTTCACCCAGATGAGGATTTCCCTCATGTGTTCCCTTTTAATATTGAACCATGCCTTTGGCTTCTCCCAATTCTTCTTCCCTTTCGGTTGTCGCATGTTCAGTGACTTCCTATTACACAGACTCTCCTGATCGACTCTAGCCTTAACATTATCTTTCCCCTTATCAGTGCTGAACAATGTACCAAAAAGGGCCTCACCCATATTTTTTTCAGTGTGCATCATGTCAATGTTGTGTGGAAGAGCAAGGTCTTTGAAATACGGGAGATCCCAAAAGCATGGCTTGTGGGTCCAGGCGTGTTCCGTATTATATCCCATGAAATACCCTGGCCGGTTCGGATCAGGCTCTAGTGAGTTCAACTGATCAAGAATTTGTGCGCCCGTCATCATAGGTGGTGCCTCGTGCTCGACAACTTTACCTTTGGTGAAATTCTTCTTGTCTTTTCTGAATCCATGGTCCAGAGGCAGGAATTGTCTATGCAAGTCGAAGCAAGAATACTTGCGACCCTCCGACAGCCAATGAAACTTAAGAGCAGACTTGCATTGCGGGCATGGGAACCTTCCGTGCACGCACCATGCAACAAAAAGTGCAAACGCTGGCAGGTCATGCATGGAGTACATCAACCAAGCATGCATTTGGAAGTTTGTTTTGCTAGCTGCGTCATATGTCCGGATCCCATTATCCCAAGCTTCTTTCAACTCATCCATCAGTGGTTGCAAGTACACATTCATATTTTTTCCGGGATAGTTGGGCCCCGGAACTATCAACGTCAAGAAGATGTGCTTTCTTTGCATAAGTACTCCAGGGGGCAGATTGAGGGGCATGATGAATACGGGACAACAAGTATATTGGGTTGCCGTCATACCGAAAGGATTGAACCCATCGAGGCTAATGGCGAGTGCCACGTTTCTTGGGTCTTTGGCTTACCTTCTTTATGTATTTCATTGAACATCTTCCACGCTTCACCATCAGAGGGGTGGGTCAACATCAAATTCCCGTATTCATCTGTAGCACGTCTAATTCCATCTCTGTCCCATGTCATTTGTTTTGCTGTTTCTTCAAGCATGTAAAGCCGTTGAAGTCTTGGTAAGATCGGTAGGTACCGAAGAATGTTTCTGGGTATTTTGATCTGCGTCTTCTCACCAAGACCGTTGTCTACGACAATATACCTGGAGGACTTGCAGCGTGGACAATAATTATCATCCGCATACTCATGCCTAAATAAGACGCATCCTTTCTCACAAGCATGTATCCGCTCGATGGGCATCTTCAGTGCGCCGAGTATTTTGTCTGAGTGGTATAGGTTTGCAGGCATAATATGACCGTCCGGTAGAAAGCGCCCGAATAAGTTCATCATCGCATCATAGCACTCTCTGGACAAGTTGAATTGTGCCTTAAGAGCCATTGTTTGTGTGATGGCATCTAGTTGACAAAGCTTGGTGTGCGCATGCAGTGGGAGTTTTGAAGACTCTAGCATGGCATAAAAGGCCTTGGCAGTTTCCTCCGGTTCTTCGTCCTCAAGACGAGCATCGTTGTAGTCATTGACCATGTCTTCGATCCCTGTACCACAATCCTCAATGCGCTGACGCACTACCTCATGTCTGTCACGTTGGGCCGAATCGCCATGAAATGACCACAACGTATAATCAGGCGTGAAACCACGTATTTGCAGGTGTTTACCCATTACATCCTTTGTCTGTTGTGAATAGTTCTTACATCTAGTGCAGGGGCACCATCTTCTTGGTTGTCCAGCACTAAATGCAACCTCTAGGAACTCCTCGGTCTTGGTCAACCATTCCTCAGTCATATTTTTTTGACTAGGGTGACCGGTGTACATCCACGCACGATCATTCAATCTGGCTAGCTAGCTAGTACAAATTAACACCAGAAGGCATATAATTAATTACGGTGATACGACATATGAACATTAGCTAATAGGTAAAGATAGGTCCTAATCCCACCCGAGTATGTGCAGATTGGATTCATTTCCCCATGCTCTCCTCCCGATCCGACGCAAAATTTCGACAGTACCTCCCCGCTGTGCTCCTGATACACGTCTCAGCATAAACCGAGAGGATGTGTACCCGGAGAACAACAAGGTGGCGTTGACGAAATCCTGCGTCCGATCCGGAGGAGAGCATATATGGGGAAATGAATCCAATCTACACATACTCGGGCTGTCCATGGATAACGTTGGACAATTCGAAAGAATCCATTTATAAATATGCAAATGAATGCATATTTATAAATGGAATCTTTCGAACGCGAGACGCATATGGGTTACGTGACTTGCATGATTTGAGAAGGAAAGAACTAGCTATACACCTATCTTTTGGGTAGGGTGAAACTAAGGTAGGGTGAAACTAAGAGGAGAGAGACGTTTGGCGTCCCCAGTAGGAAACAGTGCTAGTCACGGGAACCTATGCAATTAAATAAGGCAACCTTAGCAGCAACAAGCTAAGCTCCAATATATCTAAAAATCCTAACATTTGTTACTTCCATTTATTTCCTTTCCATTTATTTATTTCTTTTATTTCCTTTCCATTCATTACTTTTTTTTAACTTCTATTTCTTTCTAACATACATACTGCTTCTCTTATAATTCTTATTCTTCTTTTCCTACTCTTTTTTCCTTTTTTTCTTAGATAAATAAGAGCTCTTGCCCACTAACAATACTAACTATATATCCTAATTTAGTAATAACTAATTCCTAAATCTAACAAACCCTATCCCTAATCTACTAACAGATCTAGCTAGCTAATTTTTTTAATAAATAATTATAAGCTAACTAAAATTTAACATAAATATCTACTAACAATAAATAGAAACAAAATTGAATCCTAATTAGTATACTAACTAATTTCTAAATCTAACAAACCCTAGCCCTAATCTACTAACAGATCTAGCTAGCTAAAAATTTAACTAACTACTGATAAGCCAACTAAAATTTAACATAGATATCTACTAACATTAAATAGAAACAAAAATGAATACAAAGTAAATAAAAATGGAGAAAATGGAGGGGGTGCTCACCAGGGGGGTCGACGGCTGGGGGAGAGGAGAGCGGCGGCGCTGCCAAGAGCTAGAGGGGGAGGGCGAGCCGAGTAGGAAGCCGGTGGCAGGGTAAGCGGCGGCGGCCAGGGGAGGTGACGGCGGCGACTGGATCCGGGTCGGGGGAGGTGGCGGCGGCGACTTCTGGTCCCAGTCGGGGGAGGTGGCCGCGAGGGCTGGATCCGGGCCGGGGCGACGAGCTCGATGGGGAGCAGTGGCCCTAGGAGCAGCGGCGGCGAGGTCCCTGGGCGGCGACGGCGGAAGCACGGGAGAAAGAGAGGGGCGCAAGAGAAATGAGAGAGAATAAGGCTAGCACGCACACTTAACGGCGCTGGTGCTTTGCCGTCAGCCAGCTAACGGCAAAGGCCCGTTGCCGTCAGCTGGCTGACGGCAAAGCGCCAGCTCGTTAACCCTTGGCACGTGGTGGGCCCGGGTCCATGTAGGCCGTCAGTCGCCGCGTTGCCGTCAGCCTGGTGAGACTTTGCCGTCAGCCAGCTAACGGCTTTGAAACAGCTGACGGCAAAGATTTTTTTGCCAACAGCTAATTCTTTGCCGTTAGCTTTTATTCTAGCTGACGGCATAGCAATCTTTGCCGTCAGCCCCTATAGAAAGCTGACGGCTAAGTTGGAAGCTGACGGCAAAACTCTTGTTTCCTGTAGTGATAAAACGATCCGTCGGGCTGAGGGAGCAGTTTTTCTCTCCCTCGCCCGGTTCTGTGTCGCCGCCGCCTCCACCCCTCGTCGTCGCCGGCCGTCCCGCACTGCCGGCGCGCCCCCCTCCCGGATCTGCGGTCCACGGGAACTCTTTCCCCTGATCTCTCTTTCCATCCAATTATTTTTGGGATTGGTGCCCGGATTTGCGCCTTACTGCACGATTCCCCATCTAGGGTTTCATGATGGTGCGGAAAAAATGCTCCGATCATAAGGATGTTGGGGATCCTACTCTCGTGGAGGGTCCGTGGATTCCAATGAACACGGTCGTGCTCGCCGCCATGGTCGCTGTGAAGCCACCCATGGGAAGAAGCCCCAATACACCGATCCCGCCACATATAGTGATGATACCCATGATGATCCAAATCTTACTTTTAAGGATGAAGTCGATCAGGAGGTTGAGGCTGATTTTGCTGAGAATATCTCATTCCACAAGCTCCTGTTCGCCCGTCTGTGCGTGCCAAACTTGGTCCACGTCGCGCTGCACATGCCTCCTCCTCTGCATCGGGTTCCCATGCTGGAGATGATGTGCCCCCCGATAACGCACCACCTGTGTCCCGTGTTCATATCTCTTGTGAACCGGTTGCCACCCATGGCCGTCATGCCTCGGACTACTCCAAGTCTTCTGCCACTGCATATCAGAATCTGTGCCGTGATGTCAACCAATTTGATGATGAGCAGGATTTCCTTGATCCACGTTTTTTGACAAATGTGCAGGAGTATGTGTTCTCCTCAGTTGTTCTGCACAAAGGGCTGGACAACTCCCATGCTTGCATTCCACATCATTTCATTCGGAACCATCCGTCAAAGTTTCTGGGTGTTCGTGCTATCATTGATGCTATGGGACTTGCTGCGCCCTTTGGTTTTCAGCATGACTGGAACACAAATGCTATCCGTCAGTTCAATGCCACGTGTTTCTTCAAGAATAAGACTGTTACATGGATGACTGGTGATGAGCACCTCTTTTCCACATACGCTCAGTTTGCGAAGGCCCTTTGATTTCGGGCCTCTGGTTTTCGTATCCACTCTGCCAGTGAGGAGCACAAGCCCATGACTCACGAGTACTGCATTTGGTTCATCAAACCTAGTTTGAAGGGTGATGACGTCTACAAGAAACTCAATGATGTGTCCATCTGGAAGCCACCATTTCACTTCTTGTGTGTGCTTCAGACTCTTTATCCGAAGTATGGGGACATGTCCATGTGCAACAACTATGCCATTGATCTGATGTGTCCATGGAGTCGTACCCCACAGAGCTCATTGATATACCACACTTCATTTGACATGAGATCCGCCTAGCCAACATTCAGACTCGACGCAGTTTCCCTCATGCTCCATTCCTCATGGCTCTCATTCAGTTTCGTGCGTCGCGCCCCATTGAGCTCACTCATCGTCACATGATGTGGACCATCCCGTCGTACATGTATGATGACGCTCCTGCTGCCACGTCGCGCGCTGTTTTGGAGTCTTCCACTATTGGTGGAACACTACGGCGTCACACCTTTGAGAAGGCGCCCATGCGGAGGATTGTTCACTTCATGGGCAAGGCCCAATCTTCCATGATGCGGGCTATCACCTTCAACTGCACCTCTAACCAAACTATCGTCTCCGAGGTCATCTCTTCCAAGAACATCATAAAGGCATCACGTTATTGTTAAATCTTTTAAACACCACACTTTTTTATGGTCAATGTTAAGCAAGCACACTAACATACTGAAATTTCAAATATTTCTGACTTCAATTGGAAATTTTAATGCATAATGTTTTTTGAGCATAATGGCCTTGGAATTGAAAATCAACTCAAACGACCTCTAAAAAGGACGAGACTTGGCAAGCTGTCATCATTTCACCAACATTGTCTGTGGTAAAAGTTTCAGTGGATTACTAGACAAATTAGATATACTTCATACACAAACTGAACCAATCATTTCCAATTATCAGGGTTTCGATCAGAATCAATCACATCACATAGGCATCACATTATTTTTGAGTTTTTTAAACCCCAAACTTGTTCTATGATCAACATTATGCATTCACACTAACATACTGAAATTTCAAACGGTTCTGACTTCATTTGGCAACTTTCATGCATAAAACGAATTATATTTGAGCTTAATGGGCTTGGAATTGAAAACCAATTCAAACAGTCTCTACAAAGGATGAGACTTGGTATGCTGTCATCATTTCACCAACATTGTTCGTGGTAAAAGTTTCAGTGGATTACTAGACAAATTAGATATACTTCATGCACAAACCAGACCATTCCTTTTGAAGTATCAGAGTTTTGATGAGAAACAATCACATCACAAAGGCATCACATTATTTTTAAATATTTTAAACCCCAAATTTTTTCTATGATCAACATTACGCATTCACACTAACATGCTGAAATTTCAAACGTTTCTGACTTCATTTGTCAATTTTAATGCATAAAATGAAATATTTTTTAGCATAATGGCCTTGGAATTGAAAATCAATTGAAACATCCTCTAAAAAGGACGAGACTCGCATGCTGTCATCATTTCACCAAAATTGTCCGTGGCAAAAGTTTCAGTGGATTACTAGGCAATTTAGATATACTTCATGCACAAACTAGACCATTCCTTTCGAAGTATCAGGATTTCTATCGGAAAAAATCACATCACAAAGGCATCACCTTATTTTTAAATATTTTAAACCCCAAACTTTTTCTATGAACAATATTAAGCAAGCACACTAACATACTGAAATATCAAACGTTTCTGACTTCATCAGGAATTTTAATGCATAAACAAATTATTTTTGATCATAATGGCCTTGGAATTGAAAATAAATGCAAACGACCTCTCAAAAGGACGAGACTTGGCATGATGTCATCATTTCACCAACATTGTCTGTGGTAAAAGTTCCAGTGGATTGCTAGACAAATTAGATATACTTCATGCACAAACTGGACCATTCCTTTCGAAGTATCGGGATTCCGATCAGAAACAATCACATCAAAAAGGCATCACATTATTTTTAAATTTTTTAAACCCCAAAAGTTTTCTATGATCAACATTACGCATTCACACTAACATACTAAAATTTGAAACGGTTCTGACTTAATTTGGAAATTTTAATGGAGAAAATGAATTATTTTTTAGCATAATGGCCTTGGAATTGAAAATCAATTCAAACGGTCTCGAAAAAGGAAGAGACTTGGCATAAGCGATCTTTGCCAAAGGAAGAGTGTCGAACCGAATGATGAGTAAAATGTACTTACAAGTGATCTTGAGAAAGGAATACCTGCAAGCACAGAATGGTAAAATTTTATGGGTTTTCTGGTATAAGCGACAAGGAAATAAAAGCAAGTAAAGTAAATGGTGTTGTACTGCAGCAAGAGGTCCAATCCCTTTGTAACAAATAATAAGACGAAGGATTAAACTTATAAAGATCTAAAACGTTCTAGAGGACACAAGGGAGACGTAGTCATGTGCTTTCGCCATATTCCGTCTAGTACTATGTTTTGGTTTGATAAGTGTTGTGTGGTTGGACCTATGCTAGTGCACCTTCTAGATTAATATAGGTACAATCTTATGATTGAACCTCTTGCAAATATCCGCAAAAATAAGAGATAAATTAAGGCAAAGCCTAACCATAGAAATAAACTTTAGGTTCCATGATACGTCCCAAATGTATCTACAATATCTGCTTGCTCCATGCATGTTTTGGGTGATACTGCTATATTTTTGAGACACTTTCATACACTTTTGATCATATTTGGACTAACCTATTAACTCAGTGCACCCCACTGCCAGTTTCTGTTTTCTGCTGTCTTTTTATTTCAGGTTTTCCCATTACATAAAATGCTAGAAAAATTCTGGGAAAAATATATAAAAAATCAGCGCAACAGAAGCTTTCACAGTCCCGAAGGGGGCCAAAGGGGACCCACCAGGGCTCCAAGCGGCCTGTGGGCGCGGCCTCGGGTGGGACCGTGCCAGGGGGCCGCTTGGACCCCTAGTGCCCCCCCTGACTGCCCCCCTTCGCCTATATTTACCTCCTCCTCCGAAACCCTCGAGTACAGAACCCTTTTTCGCGACCTAGCCTCTGTCCCTCCGCCGTTGCGCTTCCACAATCGGGAGCAGCATAACACCTCTTCCCGGCACCCTGCCGGAGGGAGGATCGACCTCTGGGAGCTTCTCCACCACAATGGACGCTTCCCGGATCATCCGTGAGTAGTCCACCTTGGACCATGGGTCCATGATCAGTAGCTATGTGATGTTCTCTCCCCCTCTTTGTTCTTCATGGATTAGGCCTTGTGAGCTGCCCTACATGATCAAGGCACATATGTAATTCTTTCTTCTATTGCTATGTTGAGTTTGCTGGGATCTGATGGATTATGAGACTATGTTCAGATTGTGATGAGTAATATATTTGGTTCCTATCTGTTATAATTGTGTTCTTGAGTAATTCTTACATGTTCTCCGTTGATGTTTATTGCATTGGCCAAGTAGTAGGTAGTGACCCCAAGAGGGAGCGTTATGCTTGATTGTGTGTTCATGCACCCTGATGACTAGCTTGAGTGACAGCAACATGAGTCTAGGGGATGTGTTGTTGCCACCAGGGGGGAAAACGATGCTTGTAACCGCGGTTGCAAGGACTGTTTAGTTTACGCAAAATTATTTTAATGCAGTTGTCTGTTGATTTGGGTTTAGACTTTGGGTGGGCCTCGCAACTTAATACCAGTGAGATGTCCTTGATAGATATATCAAGGTGGATGATTAGTAGTAGATGCAGATAGATTTCAGTCTACTTATCTTTTGTGGCATAGTTAGCATTGGTTTGCACCCATAATCCTGTCAATTGCCCAGCTGTAATTTTTTTAACTTTCATAGATTTTTATCGTCTTTTGGGAGAGATACATCACTGGTGAACATCATGGGACCCCGGTCCATAATTCCACCACTGTTTACACCCTCAATTTACTTCTTTCTTTTACTTTCTAGTTGTAGCTATCAATATATTTTATCTCTTGTGTTTGATCCTTTGTAAACAACAAGACCGAAGAGATTGACAACCTCTCTGAACTTTTTTGGGAGCAAATGTTATTTTGCTGTGTGCATGTCCATGTCTTCTATAAGTGCTAGAGCAGAAGACACCTACTTGTCGTTGTCGGATTCCTACTGGAGAGATAAACCTCGGTATCTTCACTGAGGGAAATTTACCGCTATCTACATCTCACCTCCCACTTTGGGTAACCAACAAAGGGCGAGAAGCCGTTATCATCTCTCGTGCATCAAGAAAATTTTTGGCGCCATTGCCGGGACTCCGCTCTACAAGATAGGGGAGTTGCACACTATCTTTTATCTTTTCTTTTTAGTCTTGTTTGTTTGCCTTATTGTTTTTACCTTTGTGTCTTTTAACAAAAACCCAAAAAATAGTATGTCTAGTTACTTGCTTGCCACCAATGCCTAACTTCTTTGAAACCAGATCCTATTGGCATGGAGGATTCACTATGGAACAACAATAATATTACAAGGAACACCGCTTGTCTCAAAAGGGGATACACTTATGGAATCAAATACATCTGTTGTATGAGTATGCTAGAAACTTGTGCTCAATATATAATATATCTTTCTACAGGGACGAATCTTGTTACTTTATTAGGCATAAACACCTTGCTTTTCAATGTGAGTACAATGATGATGAAACCTTAGCTTCTTATGCTAAGAGAAACTATGATTTTTATGATGCAGAGCAAACAGAAGAATTTGTTGGTTTTAAGGGTGCCTACGAAATTACTTCTGTTCTTAGAAATATTGATGATGCCCCTTACAAATCTCTCCCCCAAAGGAAGAGACTAATGTTTTGCAGGACTCTATGGTAGAAGAAATTGATGAACCTGAAAGCTCATTGGATAAAAAATAGGAGGAGATTGACGAACAAGAGTAGGAAGAATGGGGCCATCCATGTCTACCTTCTAATGAGAGTAACTCTTTGACTCTTACCTTATATGAGTGTTATGATCCTATGGATTATCTTGAAATATCCCTTTTAAATGAAGTTGATGCCTTCTATGCTTATGGCCTTGATGCCACTATGGATGATGCTTATAGAGATGAACTTGCAATAGTTCCTCATGTTAAGCATGAAATTTTTGCTATTTCACCCACACTTGATTGCCCTAATATCCTTTTGAAATCTCCAACTCATATTCCGGAGAATTTTGTTCTTATCAAGGATTAATGTGATGGGTTGCATCTATCTTATGTTCCTAAAAACCTTGTTGAAACCAATACACGTATGCTTGTAGGTCATGAACAACATGATTTATGTGATAGTTTTATTCGTGATGTTGTTCATGATACTACTGAAAATTACTTTGACAGAGGAAAATTTGGTTGTAGAAACTTCCATGTTACAAAAACATATGTCTTCATGTTGACAGTTTTGAAGTTGTTATTGTTCCACCTTCCTATGCATGTCACCTTTTTCTTCTTTGATTTATTTTCTTACGAGATGCCTATGCATAGGAAGTGGGTTAGGCTTAAATATGTTTCATATTGCTTCTTGATGCTCTCTTTTGCTACAACTCTTATTCTCTTTTGAGAGCATCTTTTATAATCTTCATGCCTAGCTAAAAGGCATAAAAGAAAGCGCTTGTTGGGAGGAAACCCAAGATGTTTTTCCTTCTGTTTTTAGTGGTCTTGATGATTGTTACTACTGTAGAACATCATTGTATCTTTATTTTCAAGCATTGTGCCACGTTTAGCCTCTAATTGCAAGAAAGTTTAAAAGTTCTGACATGCTGTACAGAAAACAGATTATGTCCTTGGACGGAAAAATTCACGATAAATCACCAGATCATCTTTTTCATCTGAATTTTTTTGACAGCAAGCTCTATACAATTAGCTTTCAATCGTCGGTTCTGAGTTTTTTGATTTGAGTTGCTGAAGTACCCGAAAAAAAATATTTACTACCCTCTGGTCTATTTTTCATAGATTCTTCCACGTTTTTCCTTTCCTCAGTTTTGCAAGTCTCGCGCTAGCTTTTTCTTTGCAAAAACTTTTTGGCGGTCTTGAGAAACAGTAGAACTTCAAGAAAATCTTGATTTACAGTAGAGGCAAATTGTTTTATTGTGGGTACTAACCTCTCTAATCAGCTTATGATGAGTTTTGAATGAAGGGAGTTTTCAAGTGTGCGAAGGAATATGATGAAAGAAGATCCGGGAGTGTCAAAACGCTCAAGCTTGGGGATGCCTCCATGCACCCCCAAGAAATATTCAAGGAGACTCAAGCATCTAAGCTTGGGGATGCGCCCGTCTATCCCCTTCTTCATCAACAATTATCAGTTCGTCCTTCGTTACACTATATATTTATCACTTCATGCGTTATGTGCTATACTTGGAGCGTCTTGCTCTTTAGTTTTCTTTTTAGTTTTCTTTAGCTTTCCTTGCTGTTCATAACAAGTTAGAACCCAACTTTCTTTGTGTGGGAGAGAAACACGCTCCACATAAAGTGGAACACATCATAGGATTTTCATGCTTATCTTTCTTTTGTTGTGTGTTCTTTATCTTTTCGTAGCTGCTGTCATGTTTAGATCTTAGTTTTCATACTTATCTTTTTCAGAGCTTTTTGTTTAGTTTTTTGCTGGAACTCTTTGGAGTTTTCATGTTTATCTTGTTTAGAGAGTTGGCTTGTTGCACTGAGTTGTGTATTGACTTAAAATAGGTAATGAAGGTTGCTATTCAATTGTAGTAGTAACATACAATAGTTTTGAGGTATTGTTGTGAGTAAAGTTGGAACTTTTGGTGTCAAGAGCTCTAGCCTATTAGTGATAGATGTCGTATTTTTGGAAATCCGTGTTTATTTTCAAAAACTATAAAAACTAGTTGAGAACTCTAGCTACTAGATTGATCGCTAATCTTTGGAGGGATCGGATATTAGAGTACACTCACGTACCTTGAGTCGAGGATGCGCAAGGATAACCAAACCCCCAAACACAGCTCCTCGAGGTACTTGTCTCTTTTTGAACCTCCTGGTTAGATTGAGAGTTACCGATAATAAGTGCACGAGCTCTTAGGACTAATATAAGCATTCGAAAGTTGACACTTCCACCTTGCCATATTTGCTAGCCTCTTTAGTACCGTGCATTGCCCTCTGCTCACTCCGAGAGTTGGCGCCTACCTCGCCGGTGCATCCAAACCCTTGGCATGATACACTATGTCATCATAAACATCCTTATATCCTTCCTCAAAACAGCCATCATACCAACCTATCAACGCATCTCCATAGACTTTCCGAGATATACTAACATGCAAAATCCACCTTCTCTTGACTTGATCTTCATGTCATACATGTTCCTTCTACACTGGCAGAGGCATACATTTGCATACATCATGATAGCTACATCTTCTTTATGCTCAGTACTTTTGTAAACTGTGAAAGATCTTCAATACTCCTTGTAAAATAGAGTGTTGCCCCTAAGTAAGGAAAAGATCCGAAAGAGGACAAAATTAAAAGATCCCAAAGAGGAAAAATGAGAGCTAAATAGAAAGAGCCATTGAGGCCACCAAAAAATACAAAAAAATTGAAAAAAGAGAAAAAATAAGTAAATAAAAAAAGAGAATGGGGCAACACTACTATTCCTTTTGAGAGATCCACACTCATACTCCCTCCATAGAGATGATCATATATGCATATAGCTATGTGGGGCCCTTCACACTATAAAACTTGGCTTGTATATTCCAATGATGAGCCTCCTCAAATGAGCTCTAGGAATTCTTGAGCAAGAAAGTTGGATGCACCCCCACTAGTTCCATTGGAGAGCTTACCTTAGCTCGTATGTGCATCCGTTGCATGGCAATCCCTACTCCTCATTGATGTGAGCCTTTCAAACCTTTTTTTCTTCCACCATCTCTCTCTATCTTTCCCATTCTATGTGTCAACTTTCTTTCTTACGCTCATCCATTGCATGAGTACTCAAAATATCAAAAGGGAGTGGATCAAGTTCACTTGTACCTGACTAGTGGTCTGGGGATGAGTCAAGATAAGATTCCAAAGAAGACGAATTTTGAAACTTTAGTGGATCCAGTTCTCAACAAATAAATATTTTTCTCTCTCATATTCCCATCCGCCACTTCTTGCACGCAAACACCATTTGGAGATATTCGAGTCACGCACAGCGAGAGCTCTTGCACCTTTATGTTCTTATGTTGCTTGTTTCAATGCTAATATAAACTCTTTCCTGTTATGACTTGAATTCTATTACATGCCTTGATTACTTTACTTAAAAGTACTTTTTTGGTTGGTAGCATGTCACCACAGAAATTATGCTTGTTATCCTTTACCTACTCGAGGACGAGCAGTAATTAAGCTTGGGGATGTTGATACGTCCCAAACGTATCTATAATTTCTTCTTGCTCTATGCATCTTTGGATGATTTTGTTATGACTTTGATACACTTTCATACAGTTTTGATCACATTTGTACTACCCTATTAACTAAGTGCACCCAAGTGCCACTTTCTGTTTTCTGCTGTCTTTTTATTTCAGATTTTCCCATTACGTAAAATGCCAGAAAATTTCCGAGAAAGATATATAAAAAATCAGCACAACAGAAGCATCCAGAGTCCTGAATGGGGGGTCAGAGGGGACCCACCAGGGCTCCAGGCGCCTTGTGGGCACGGCCTAGGGTGGGGTCGCGCCAGGGGGCCGCCTGGAGCCCTGGTGGCCCCCCTGGCTGCCCCCTTTGCCTATATTTACCTCATCCTACGAAACCCTCGAGGATAGAACCCTTTTTCGCGATCTTGCCTCTGTTCCGCCGCCGCCGCTCTTCCATAATCCGGAGCACCAGAAGACCTCTTCCTAGCACCCTTCCGGAGGGAGGAGCGACCTCCTGGAGCTTCTCCACCACCATGGACGCTTCCCGGATAATCCTTGAGTTGTCCCCCTTGGACCATGGGTCCATGATCAGTAGCTAGGTGATGTTCTCTCCCCCTCTTTGTTCTTCATAGATTACACATTGTGAGCTTCCCTACATGATAAAGGCACATATGTAATTATTTCTGCTGTTGCTATGTTGAGTTTGCTGGGATCTGATGTATTAGTAGACTATGTTCAGATTGTGATGAGTAATATATTTGGTTCTTCTCTTTTATATTTGTGTTCTTGAGTAATTCTTGCATGTTCTCCGTTGCTGTTTATTACTTTGGCCAAGTAGTAGGTAGTGACACCAAGAGGGACCGTTATGCTTGATTGTGGGTTCATGCCCCATGATGACTAGCTTTAGTGACAGAAAAATGAGTCTAGGGGATGTGTTGTTGCCACAAGGGGGAAAAACGATGCTTGTAACCGTGGTTGCAAGGATTGTTTACTTTATGAAAAGTTATTTTAATGCATTTGTATGTTATTTTGGGTTTGCACTTTGGGTGGGGCACACAACTTAATACCATCGAGATGTTCTGGATAGATATCTCAAGGTGGATGATTAGTAGTAGATGCAGATGGATTTCAGTCTACTTGTCTTGGCGTACCTCCCATGCTTTTGAGCCTCTTCCTTTTTTCGTAGCATAGTTACCATTGCTTTGGGCCCGTAATCCTTTAAATTGCCTAGCTGTAATTTGTTTACCTTGCATAGATGTTTATCGTCTTTTCGGAGAGAAACATCACTAGTGAACATCATGGGACCCCGGTCCATACTTCCACCACTGTTTACAACCACAATTTAATTCTCGCTTCTACTTTCTAGTTGTAGCTATAACTATCTTTTATCTCTTGTGTTTGATCCTTTGGAAACAACAAGACCGGAGAGATTGACAACCTCTCTAAACTTCGTTGGGAATAAAGTTATTTGTTTTTGTGTGTAGGTCCACGTCTTCTGTAAGCGCCAGAGCAGAAGACACCTACTTGTAATTATCAGAGTCCTACTGGAGACATAAACCTCGGTATCTTCACTGAGGGAAATTTTCCGCTATCTACATCTCACCTTCCACTTGGGTTAACCAACGAAGGGTGAGAATCTGTTATCATCTCTCGCGCAACAATCGAAGACTCCCTCGTGCAAAAGTGTGCGAACTGGGGTTCAGGTTTCTGTAACTCCGACAACCCACCATAAGCATACTTTATACACAATGTATTCCCCTAGGTCCTTAAAATGGCGAAGTGTTATGTAGTTGACGTTCACATAACACCAATATAAGAATAACGCGAGAACTTAAATATAAAACATCACATATTACTTCAACATCATATGACTACTAACAACTAGACTTCTCCCATGTCCTGAAGAACTAAAGGAACTACTCAGAAGATATATAAGAGATCATGATCAGGGTAATAAATATATGATAAACAATCTTTTCATAACGATAATTCTCCAAAAAACTTAATAGCATTCACCACAGAAGAGTAATCAACACCAGTAAAGTAGAAGGGATAAATAGTGCAAGTTACAACTCGGATTGCAATGGCGAGATGAGATGGGATGAAGGTGGAGAT
The DNA here is from genome assembly GCA_950022295.1 of Bromus sterilis. Taxonomy (NCBI): domain Eukaryota; kingdom Viridiplantae; phylum Streptophyta; class Magnoliopsida; order Poales; family Poaceae; genus Bromus; species Bromus sterilis. Next base: position 260,655,061 of record OX465596.1, on the reverse strand, counting down.
GATGCTGGTGATGGGGATGATGGGGATGATGATCTCGATGATGCGCAAGATGATGGTGATGACGATGAGGACGATCTCCCCCTACGGGAGGAGTTCTCCCCGACGGAACCTGTCCGTCTGAAAGGTCTTTTCTTCTCTGTAGGTTTCCGCCACGGAGCGGCGGTGGAACTCTGGAAACTCTTCTCTTTTTGGGGTTTTTAGGTCATGAGGATGATATAGGTCAAAAGGGGGGCACCGGAGGTGGGGCCCACCCCCCAGGCGGCCACTTAGCGCTACATAAGGGGGGCGCGCCACCAGGGCACCTGGAGCCCTGGTGGCCCCCTGATGTCAACGCACGCTTCTATTCTTGTAGAATATGTTGGGCCTCCAAGCGCATAGATTTGTAGGATAGCAGTAATTTCCCTCAAGTGGATGACCTAATGTTTATCGAACTCAGGGAAGTAGATGTTGAAGATGGTCTCTCTCAAGGAACCCTGCAATTAAGATAACAGAAGTCTCTTGTGTCCCCAACACACCTATTACAACTAGGAGTTGAATAGGTGCACTAGTTCGGTGAAGAGATGGTAAAATATGGGTGATAGGTGTGGCAAAACGAAGTAATTTAAATCTGTAATAAAAATTACAGCAAGCAAAAAAATAGTAAACGTGAGCACGAACGGTATTGCAATGGTGGAAACAAGGCCTAGGCTTCATACTTTCACTAGTGTAAACTCCCAACAACATTAACATAATATAATCACATAATATTTCTACTTAAATTTGCATTGGAGACGTACTCAGAGGTCATTTCTTTGTGGTCAAGAGAGGACGAGAATTGTGTAGGGCTACAAAAGCACACCTTAGAGTTCGTAGTTCTCATCTACAGATTTACCAATATCACCGCGGCCATCCAAAGAGAGTACCACAATCACCACAACATATCTCAATGATAGTCAAAGATAAGCACCAAGAGACTCTCAATCTTCAATCCACACACAAAAGAGGAAATCACTCATGAAAATATTCTTCTAATCCATGTACAATATACCTTTGTCACCTTGGTCTCATGGATTATACTAGATAAAGACAAGTGAGTACTTAAAATCCAATACATAGAAGAAGGGGACAGAAACGTCATGGGATCATCCTATATTAACATAGCCTATGATCACAATAAAGATCACATCATGGTAGAGAGAATTGACTACATAGATACTTTAGAAGGCCTCAGCCTCGAGGAGGAACTACTCCCACTTCATGGAGGGAGGAAGTAACGTCGATGGAGATGAATCCGGGGGCACTTCCCCTTCCTGACAGGGTGCAAGCACAGGAATTCTAGTCCACCAAAGCTTGTCGGCGATGGCGACGGAGATCAGAATTTCTTCTGGAGAAAAGGGTTCTGTCCTCAAGGGTTTCGTCCTGAGGGGTAAATATAGGCTAAGAGGGAAACCAGGGGTAGACCAGGGAGTCCAGACGGCCCCCCGGCGCGGCCTAGGGTGGGGCCGCGCCACCAGGCCACCCGGGCGGCTGCTGGGCCCCCCGGGGCCCCCTTCGGGCGTCCGCAAGCTTCCGTCTCGCTGATGTTTATATATTTATCCTTGAATTTTTTGGGCACTTTAAGTAATGGGAATACCTGAAATACAAAAACAACATAAAATAGAAACTGGCACTGTGGTATCCTAAGTTAATAGGTTAGTCCAAATATAATCAAAAGTGTATGAAAGTTCATCAAAAGCATAGAAATGTCACCCAAAATATGCATGGAGCAAGCAGAAATTATAGATACGTTTGGGATGTATGTAACACCCCCAGTGTCATGTAACAGTAATAACTTCTGATTAATGATAATTACTGTTGCTAATTTCACTTTGATCATCTTTGCATATGATCACTCCAAAAATCCTTTTGGTTGATCTTAAAAAATAATGTGATAAATAAAACTTTGTCCAAAAATTATGCAACCAATTTTGTTAAATGCCTAAAAATCAGTGGACCATATTAAACTAACATTGGATATTTATTGCAATATTTAAATATTGCAAACAATTCAAACTAGTGCTAAAATAACCCCTTTCACTAGTGGCATAATAAAAATAAATATTAAATCAATTTATTTTTCTACAAAAACTTTTGTGGCACTGCTATACATTGCACTATTAATTTAGAGACACATTGCATATTTTTCAAAAATGCCTAGGTAACTAAAACAATTACAAAGGATGTAAAAAAAAAACTAAACTCCGCACTGGGCGAAGCCCACCCCCCTTCCCCCCTTGGGGCAGCCCACCCCAGCCCGTCCCACCCCCACGGGGTCAACTACCCCCATCGATCCCTCTCTCTCTCTCAACCCCCCCACGACCGTGCACCTCCCCCCCCCCCAATCTGGATCGGCCGCCCCGCCCGATCCCGATTCCCCCGACGACCACGTTGCCTCCTCCCCGGCCTTCTCCGCCCGCAGGCTCCGTCCGCCCCCGCGACGGCTCCCCCCGGCGCCGCCCTCTTCCCTCTCACCGCGTGACGCCGCCGGGTGTCCTCCTCACGGCACGGCGCCGCGCCCCCTCCGCCCCGAGTGCACCGCCCGGCCTCCCCGACCTCGGCCGCGACGAACCCCCTCCCCTGTGAGCCGCTGGCCGTGGCCATGGCCTCGCGCCCCCTTCCCTTTTTCCCCTAGCCGCGCTTAAGTCCGCCCCGGCCGCCATGAGGATGGAGCGGAGCTCCTCGCGGCAGCCCCCCCCCCCCCCCGTTCTCCACCCACGGCTATGCCCACCCCCCTCGCCGACGCGGACCACCGGGCCGCCATGACCGAGCACCCCCTCGTGCCTGCTCCGCTGCGGCCGAGTGGCCACACCCCCTGCACCTCCGGTCGCCGCGCAGCCTCCCCTTACCGTGCGCACCACCCCCACCTCGCCCGGGCTGGCCGGAGGCCATCTCCCGCCGGCTATGCGTGCGCCATGGGAGAGCCCTCCCTGTTAGCAGTGGGTAAGCCCACTGACAGGGGGCCCCCATACCCCTAATCAAAATAAAATGTTAATTATAAACCTGTTAGACTGACTTGTGGTTCCCCCCATATGTTAATTAAGTTATTTGGCTAAATATACTTTGTTTGGTTCATGTGCCTATGACCAGTGGGCCCCCCCCACCTCTAATTGAGTTTGGTTAAAAATGCTAATAAAAATGAGTCAATGATATGTGGGACCCCACTGTCATTTAATTAATAAAATTGAATTATTAAAACTGAGAGGCTGACATGTGGGTCCCATATGTCAGCTTTGACCAGTCAAACTGTGCTCTGGATAATGTTGAATAAACAATTAAAGAAATTCAGAAAACTGATTTAAAATGTTTAAAACTTATTAAATCAATATGTTTTAATCCGTAACTCGGATCAAAAAACTTTATACATGAAAGTTGATCAGAAAAATATAACGGTTAAGAAAACGCTACCCGTATACCCACCACTCCCCCTCTAACACAATGAACATCGACATCCCCCCCTCCGGGTCGTTTGTCCGATAATAGCCCGATACCGTAAAACTCTCCGGATGAATTTATTCTGAACACGAAAGTTGTTCAGAATAGTTCAACTAACCCGGATACATCACCCATACGTTTGTCGGATGTCCACGACACCTCCGGCATGATCTTCCCCCTCCGGACACCCGGTCCGGTAATCACCCGGAGCTGACGGTAAATCCACAGTTGAATTCCCGCTCCGTGCTATGTGTATCGTTAACATTTCATATGTCGTGTCTTGTATTTTTATTGCTATCATTGCTGTGTATTTATTGTTTCTCCCCCCTCTTTTATTGTCCGGTAGTCTCGACGTCCTCTACTGATGCCCCTGTGATCGACTACTTCGTCGACGACCGTACCTCTACCGTCGAGCTTACAGGCAAGCAGAGCCATTTCCTTCCCCAGATATCGCATATCTTTCCATACTTTCTTGCACTAGGCATATGCTGTTGCTGCTACGTTATAATCCTACTAAATTGCATAGCTTGTTTTTTTTTTGTCGCCCCTTGATGTACCTTCTGTTATCCCATGCTGCCTATTATATATATTATATTCAACAGTGAACCCTGCGCATTGTTAGTCAATAGGATTAGATCGTGTTCACTCTGGGAGTGAATGCGGATACGATACATTACAACTGCTACAGGTATGGTTCAGAGCAGACACCGACTCAGCCCCCTACGTCGGATCTGCCGAGCCACCTCAAGTGTGAGCGATCGGGGAGAAATCCCCGTACTCCACTCGTGGTCGACTCTGTATATCCGTCTTAGGGTTCTGAACCACGGTTGTACTTACAGGTAAGGAGTCGGGTGACCCTACGGTTCCCGCGCAGGTTATCTTAGCGGAACGACAGGTCAGGTGTATTCCACCGGTGTGCGGCGGGCCTGGTACTGTTCGTGGACGAAGGATTTCCTGTTGTACGAAAGTCGAGCTCTTCGGAGCAAACGCGAGACAAGGTAAGGAGACGGTTCACCTTGTTGGTAACCGCACGAGTTGGTGGGCCGACAGGGCAGGCACCGACGTTACTGGTGGTCCTGACTGCTGTCGTTGTCCGCGACTCATTCAGTAAGGGGCAACGATAACGGTTGTCTCGACAGAAAATTAAGAAAATGCTTAACGGGTTCGGCGGATGACTTGAGTAGCCTTTTGGCTTGTACGCACTACCTATACGTGGGATTACGCGTTTGGGCGCCTCCGCAATGTAGCCTCGTTCGAAAGCTCTGAAAGACGTCCATTTCAGCATTGCGGCAGGGACGGATCGCGCTGCGGCGTTGGAATTCACCCTCCTCGCAATGACCCGGAGAGCGAGGGGTGATAGGCCCATGACCCCCTTGCACTTAGGGCTGTAGACCGGCGGGGACCTCTCTGATGAGTCGTAGGATGGACTGCGTTGTGTCGGATAGCCTCGGTGGGGCATTCCCTAACAAGGTGTACGCCACCCTGGAGATCCGAGCGTGTAGTGTCACACTAGTGCACCCCTGCAGGGAAGATTAATCTATCGATAGCCGTGTCCACGGTAACAGGACGCTTTATGCTGAAGCCAGATCCTATCACTACAAACTACTACTATTAAACTGTTGGTTCCGGGTTTTCTTCCTTGCGGGGATGTCGAGGAGGGGAACTCGGAGGCATTGTTAATTGTGATTACAACTTATTATTATACAATGCTGCAGCAACTTCTGCTGCATTGTTACTTTCATTACTGTAATATAAACTGTTGGCTGATTCTTACCTCATGCTGCAAGACTCGTCGGAAGTTGCTAGTCTTCGATAGGCCTAGCTTCTTACCCTTATTCTGATTTCTATCTTGCAGTCCACTATATATAGCCTCCCCTTTCCATTTGATAGATGCATAAATGCTTAGTAGCGGACGTAAGACTCGCGGGTATGCTAGATACTCACCCTTGCTTTATTTCCCCTTTTCGCTTTGCCTGATCGGCCGCTGCAGTCGACGTTGGATTCCAGGAGCAGAAGATCCCCGGAGCCCCCTACGACGACGAGTTCCCGTTGGCCAGGAGTAGTTCGGTGCATCCCAGGAAGGAGGCCTCGCCTTTTCGATCTTTACCTCTGATGTTAATTGTGCTAGCCTTCTTAAGGCAAAATTTGACTAACTATGTCTGTACTCAGATATTATGATTGTATGACTTATGTATGCGGGTCCGTGTGACCCCCTTCATCGTAATATATTTGGTTTATCCTTTTGTGTTTAGTGTTGTGCTGTGATATTCTCACCGTGGCACCTTGATCTCGATCATGTACCCTGCGTGTATGATTACTTTACATGATCGTAAATCGAGGGCGTCACAAGTTGGTATCAGAGCCGACTGCCTGTAGGAAGCCACCCAACCACTACCTGGTCGAAGTTGAGTCTAGAATTTGAAAAACTATTTTGCTAACTTAATATTTGGCTTACGGGCCCACATCGATGTCACCACGTGTGATATCTATGGTATTAGGATCCTTTTCTTCGTACCTATGCTCTGGGAATCTGCTCTCTTATCCTTGCTGGTAAGTTTTACAAACTCTGACATTAGGATCACGTTCTCTTGATTCCACCCGACGTTTTGGTGCTTCCCCCATTGATTGAGTCGTGTCGCAGGAGTCATACCCCAGGTCCCGGACCGCGGATCCCATTCTCATGCTGGGCAGGCCGCGCGTCCTCTGGCATTAACTCCTGTGGCCAACAGTTTTCTTGCGGCATGATTGACATAGTGAATCTATGTCGCGTCGTGTAATCCTTACCGCGGTCTGCGCGCCGCCTACTGAGTCCTTTTTCCTTAATTTCTACGATGTTACGCTGTCAGATTTTGACCGACTGTGTGCAAAGATCTGTATGTCTATATGACTACTATTGTGTATCTACTGCACTTCTCATTTATTGCTCATACTACATCATGTATGACTTCTTATCCTTGCAAATGCTTTGTCTGAACTAACCCCTGTTGTTCAGGAAGGATGGCTGACGATCCCCCACCTCCACCTTATATGGTCGCATTACTGCAACAGTTTGATCTGAACCGTCAGTTTATGGCCGGAGTAATGACCCAGCTTTCAACTCAGAATTCCCCAATAACACTGCAGGAGTTCGTGCGCCTCAGTCCGTCCACCTTCCTCAGCTCCGCCAATCCTATGGATGCCGATGATTGGCTCCGTGATATTGCTTTTCAGATGGAGTCAGCTGATGTTGCCCCTGCCAGTTACCTCACCTTTGCGACGTATCATCTGAGGGGTCCAGCTGCTCAGTGGTGGGAAAGCCACCGGCTTGCGTTGCCAGATGGAACTGTAACCACTTGGCAAGAATTCCAGTTAGCTTTTCGTGCATGGCACCTCCCTCAAGGTCTGATGGACCAGAAGAAGGAGGAGTTCCGCAAACTCCGTCAGGACCAGACGACTGTTGATGAATACCATAGGAAATTCCTTGAGTTGTCCCGCTATGCTGCGAGAGACGTCGCCACCGACGCTCGCAAACAGGAGAAGTTCCGAGGAGGACTGCGTCCTGATTTAGAGCTCGCACTTGTCCTTCACGATTGTGCGGACTTGGCGACCCTTGTCAGCAAGGCTTTCCAAGTCGAAACTGCTCTGACTAAACACCATGAGTCGCTCAAACGTTCTCGAGATGCTAGCCCATCTTCGAGTCGGCATGCTCAAAAACTTAAAGTCTGGCTCCCGCACAGTGTTTTTCACCGGCCCGCTCCGACACCAAGACCGTCTTATGTTGCACCTCGTCTGCCTCCGCCTCCGAGACAGCTAACGATTCCGACTGAACAGCCCAATATTATGGCTCCTCCCCAGAACGATGGCTTATGCCGCCAGTGTGGACAGCCAGGTCACCGCGCACCTTGTCCTCCTGTTAGCAGAAAGAGAAGTTGTAGAAGCCGTCATTCCAGTAACCGCAACACAAAACAATGTACTATGAGTTGTGCTCATGTCACTCATGTCAAGATGGAAGAAGCTCGCGAGTCCCCAAAAATAGTGATGGGCACTTTACTCGTCAATTCAACGCCAGCTTCTGTTCTTTTTGATTCCGGGGCATCGCATTCCTTTATGTCCCAATCGTTTGCTCAGTTCCATGGTATAGCTACGAAACCCTTGGCCACTCCTTTAGCGGTAAATGTTGTTGGATCTCAGAGCCGTGCCACCATGATGAGCCCCGATACCACCATTGCAATCATGGGTCTGTTGTTCCCTGCTCCTCTTATTGTCCTGAAGTCGTCCAACATTGATGTCATACTCGGTATGGATTGGTTGGCGGCACATGATGCCCGTATCCACTGTGCCACTAAGACAGTTCAACTCACGCACCCTTCTGGCAAAAAGATTCTGTACTCGGCCCGAACAGCTCAGCATGCCGAAGGCCAGATATAAGCCCTGAATTCTTTGAATACCTCACCTCTTGAAGGGATCGAGAACGTTCCAGTTGTTCGCGATTTTCTCGACGTCTTTCCAGAAGAACTGCCGGGAATACCCCCGATCAGAGATGTCGAATTCGTCATCGACTTGAAGCCTGGCACCGTCCCTATTGCTAAGCGCCCTTATAAGATGCCACCTCACCACCTCCTTAAACTGAAGAAGGAGATCGACACAGCACTTCAAAAGGGCTTCATCCGTCCAAGTTCCTCTGCTTGGGGAGCACCTTCGCTCTTTGTCAAGAAGAGTGATGGAACTAACCGTTTGGTCCAAGATTACCGACCTATCAACCAGGCAACAATACAGAACAAGTATCATCTCCCTCGGATCAATGATCTATATGATCAACTTGCTGGATCTACGGTGTTCTCGAAACCTTACTTGAGGTTGGGTTACCATTAGATCCGGGTCCGCGAAGAGGACATCCCGAAGACCTCCTTCATTACTCGTTATGGTTCTTACGAGTACACCGTCATGTCTTTTGGCCTGACCAATGCCCCAGCCACCTTCTCTCGGTTGATGAACTATATATTCATGGAATACCTCGACAAGTTCGTCGTGGTTTATCTGGATGATATCTTGGTATACTCCAAGAATGAAGAAGAACATGCTGAACACCTTCGTCTTATACTGGAAAAGCTTCGATAACACAAACTCTATGCTAAGTATTCTAAGTGTGAATTCTGGCTTCCCGAAGTAACTTACCTTGGTCATGTGATCTCCAAGGATGGCGTTGCCGTCACCCCAGAACGTATCCAGGCTATTCTTGACTGGACTGCTCCCAAGACCGTCAAGCAAGTCAAAAGTTTCCTCGGCCTCGCTAGCTACTGCCGCCGTTTCGTCGAGAACTTCTCCAAGATTGCCAAGCCTTTGACTAGTCTGCTTCACAAAGGCGTCAAGTTTGAGTGGACAGATAAATGTCAAGAAAGTTTTCAAGCTCTCAAGGACAAACTCACTTCTCCCCCAGTGCTTGCTCCGCCTGATACTCAGAAGGACTTCGTGATATATTGTGACGCGTCTCGTCAAGGATTATGCTGTGTCCTAATGCAAGAGCGCCGCGTGATTGCTTATGGCTCTCGTCAGTTGCGATCTCACGAAGATAATTATCCAACGGATGATCTCGAATTGGCAGCAGTAATTTATGCATTGAAGCTGTGGCGACATTACCTCCTTGGTAATCGTTGCGAGATCTACACCGACCACCAAAGCCTGAAGTACTTGTTTACTCAGCCCGACCTGAATCTCCGCCAACAAAGATGGCTCGAGACAATAGCCGATTTTAACATGGATATTCATTATACTCCTGGCAAAGCTAATGTGATGGCTGATGCCCTGAGCCGTAAAGCTTACTGTAGTGAACTTGAGGTGCAACTAGAACAACCACCTCTGTATGAAGAGTTTCAAAAGCTGAACCTCGAGATTGTTCCTCAAGGTTATGTAAATAACCTGGTTATCGAACCGGATCTCGTCAAATCCGTCAAGGGTATACAGTTTTATGATGATTTCGTACACAAGATTAAGCGCGATATCGCAAATGGGAGACCCTCACCCTTCACTATTAATAGCGAAGGTGCGGTGTTCTACCAGAACTGTTTAGTGGTTACTCACAGCAAGGGAAGGCATGAGAACCTGGATATGACCCCAAAGGTCATGAAAGCGGCTCACGATACCCCGCTGTCCATTCATCCTGGAAGCACCAAGATGTACCAAGACATTCGTCCGCAGTTCTGGTGGCCTAACATGAAGCAAGACATTGCCCGATATGTTTCTGAATGTGACGTTTGCCGTCGCGTCAAGGAAGAACATCAAAAACCCGCCGGAACTCTGCAACCACTCTCTATTCCTGAATGGAAATGGGACAAGATCGAAATGGACTTCGTCACTGGTTTTCCGCGATCACAGAAGGGCCATGATGCTATCTTTGTCGTCATCGACCGATTCTCCAAGGTTGCCCATTTTCTGCCAGTCAAGGAGACGATCTCTGCTAGTCAGTTAGCAGACTTGTATGTTTCCAGAATTGTGTCCCTCCATGGTATTCCATTGGAGATTAGTTCTGACCGTGGCAACATTTTCACCTCAAGATTCTGGGATAGTTTCCACGAAGCTATGGGCACTCACCTAAACTTCAGCACCGCTTATCACCCCCAGTCGCAAGGCCAAGTTGAACGCGTCAATCAAGTGCTTGAAGATATGCTTCGAGCTTGTGTTATCTCATTCGGTAAGAAATGGGAGGAATCTCTTCCATTTGCTGAATTCTCGTACAACAATAGCTATCAGGCTAGTCTGAAGATGGCACCCTTTGAAGTTCTGTATGGACGTAAGTGTCGAACCCCTCTGAATTGGTCAGAAACTGGGGAACGAACTCTCATTGGTCCGGAAATTATTCAGCATGCTGAAGATCAGGTTCACGTTATCCGTGAACACCTGAAAGCTGCTCAGTCTCGTCAGAAGAGCAACTATGATCACAAGCACAAGGAAATGGTCTATCAACCTGGCGAATACGCTTACCTTCGTGTCACTCCCATGAGGGGCACTCATCGTTTCGGGATCAAAGGCAAGTTAGATACTCGCTACATTGGCCCGTTCCGTATCCTTTCCAGGAGTGGACCCGTGGCATACCGATTGGAATTGCCGCCGAACCTCTCCCAAGTCCACGATGTCTTTCACGTGTCGCAACTCCGTCGCTGCTTCAAAGACCCTATTCGTGAAGTGGAACATGATATGATTGAGCTGCAACAGGACTTGACTTATCAAGAGCATCCGAGCCGCATTCTTGATCACTCTGAGCGTCGAACCCGCAAGAAGACCGTCAAATTCCTCAAGGTTCAGTGGTCGAATCATTTTGAAGATGAAGCCACTTGGGAACGCGAAGATCGTCATCGTGAAGAATACCCCGATCTTTTTCCCGCTACCACTTAAATTCTCGGGACGAGAATTCTTGTAGTGGGGGAGATTTGTAACACCCCCAGTGTCATGTAACAGTAATAACTTTTGCTTAATGATAATTACTGTTGCTAATCTCACTTTGATCATCTTTGCATATGATCACTCAAAAAATCCTTTTGGTTGATATTAAAAAATAATGTGATAAATAAAACTTTGTCCAAAAATTATGCAACCAATTTTGTTAAATGCCTAAACATCAGTGGACCATATTAAACTAACATTGGATATTTATTACAATATTTAAATATTGCAAACAATTCAAACTAGTGCTAAAATAACCCCTTTCACTAGTGGCATAATAAAAATAAATATTAAATTAATTTATTTTGCTACAAAAACTTTTGTGGCACTGCTATACAGTGCACTATTAATTTAGAGACACATTGCATATTTTTCAAAAATGCCTAGGTAACTAAAACAATTACAAAGGATGTAAAAAAAACTAAACTGCGCACTAGGCGAAGCCCACCCCCCTTCCTCCCTTGGGGCAGCCCACCCCAGCCCGTCCCACCCCCACGGGGTCAACTACCCCCATCGATCCCTCTCTCTCTCAACCCCCCCACGACCGAGCACCTCCCCCCCCCCCCCCGATCTGGATCGGCCGCCCCGCCCGATCCCGATTCCCTCGACGACCACGCCGCCTGCTCGGCCTCCTCCGCCCCCAGGCTCCGGCCGCCCCCGCACGGGCTCCCCCCGGCGCCGCCCTCTTCCCTCTCACCGCGTGACGCCGCCGGGTGTCCTCCTCACGACATGGCGCCGCGCCCCCTCCGCCCCGAGTGCACCGCCCGGCCTCCCCGACCTCGGCCGCGACGAACCCCCTCCTCTGTGAGCCGCTGGTCGTGGCCATGGCCTCGCGCCCCCTTCCCTTTTTCCCCTAGCCGCGCTTAAGTCCGCCCCGACCGCCATGAGGATGGAGCGGAGCTCCTCGCGGCAGCCCCCCCCCCCCCCCGTTCTCCACCCACGGCTATGCCCACCCCCTCGCCGACGCCGACCACCGGGCCGCCATGACCGAGCACCCCCTCGTGCCTGCTCCGTTGCGGCCGAGTGGCCACACCCCCTGCACCTCCGGTCGCCGCGCAGCCTCCTCTTACCGTGCGCACCAACCCCACCTCGTCGGGGCTGGCTGGAGGCCATCTCCCGCCGGCTATGCGTGCGCCATGGGAGAGCCCTCCCTGTTAGCAGTGGGTAAGCCCACTGACAGGTGGCCCCCACACCCCTAATAAAAAACAAGTTAATTATAAACCTGTTAGACTGACTTGTGGACCCCCCCATATGTTAATTAAGTTATTTGGCTAAATAAACTTTGTTTGGTTCATGTGCCTATGACCAGTGCCCCCCCCACCTCTAATTGAGTTTGGTTAAAAATGCTAATAAAAATGAGTCAATGACATGTGGGACCCCACTGTCATTTAATTAATAAAATTGAATTATTAAAACTGAGAGGCTGACATGTGGGTCCCATATGTCAGCTTTGACCAGTCAAACTGTGTTGTGGATAATGTTGAATAAACAATTAAAGAAATTCAGAAAAATGATTTAAAATGTTCAAAACTTATTAAATCAATATCTTTTAATCCATAACTCGGATCAAAAAACTTTATACATGAAAGTTGATCAGAAAAATATAACGGTGAAGAATATGCTACCCGTATACCCACCACCCCCCCTCTAACACAACGAACATCGACATCCCCCCCTCCGGGCCGTTTGTCCGATAATAGCCCGATACCGTAAAACTCTCCGGATGAATTTATTCTGAACACGAAAGTTGTTCAGAATAGTTCAACTAACCCAGATACATCACCCATACGTTTGTCGGATGTCCACGACACCTCCGGCATGATCTTTCCCCCTCCGGACACCCGGTCCGGTAATCACCCGGAGCTGGCGGTTCATCCACAGATGAAATCCCGCTCCGTGCTATGTGTATCGTTAACATTTAATATGTCGTCCTGTATTTTTATTGCTATCATTGCTGTGTATTTATTGTTTCTCCCCCCTCTTTTATTGTCCGGTAGTCTCGACATCCGCTGCTGATGCCCCTGTGATCGACTACTTCGTCGACGACCGTACCTCTACCGTCGAGCTTACAGGAAAGCAGAGCCATTTCCTTCCCCAGATATCGCCTATCTTTCCGTACTTTCTTGCACTAGGCATATGCTGCTGCTGCTACGTTATAATCCTACTAAATTGCATAGCTTGTTTTTTTTTGTCGCCCCTTGATGTACCTTCTATTATCCCATGCTGCCTATTATATATATTATATTCAGCAGTGAACCCTGCGCATTGTTAGTCAATAGGATTAGATAGTGGGTCGTGTTCACTCTGGGAGTGAATGCGGATACGATACATTACAACTGCTACAGGTACGGTTCAGAGCAGACACCGACTCAGCCCCCTACGTCGGATCTGCCGAGCCACCTCAAGTGTGAGCGATCGGGGAGAAATCCCCGTACTCCACTCGTGGTCGACTCTGTATATCCGTCTTAGGGTTCTGAACCACGGTTGTACTTACAGGTAAGGAGTCGGGTGACCCTACGGTGCCCGCGCAGGTTATCTTAGCGGAACGACAGGTCAGGTGTATTCCACCGGTGTACGGCGGGCCTGGTACTGTTCGTGGCCGAAGGATTTCCTGTTGTACGAAAGTCGAGCTCTTCGGAGCAAACGCGAGACAAGGTAAGGAGACGGTTCACCTTGTTGGTAACCGCACGAGTTGGTGGGCCGACAGGGCAAGCACCGACGTTACTGGTGGTCCTGACTGCTGTCGTTGTCCGCGACTCATTCAGTAAGGGGCAACGATAACGGTTTTCTCGACAGAAAATTAATAAAATGCTTAACGGGTTCGGCGGATGACTTGAGTAGCCTTTTGGCTTGTACGCACTACCTATACGTGGGATTACGCGTTTGGGCGCCTCCGCAATGTAGCCTCGTTCGAAAGCTCGGAAAGACGTCCAGTTCAGCATTGCGGCAGGGACGGATCGCGCTGCGGCGTTGGACTTCACCCTCCTCGCAATGACCCGGGGAGCGAGGGGTGATAGGCCCATGACCCCCTTGCACTTAGGGCTGTAGACCGGCGGGGACCTCTCTGATGAGTCGTAGGATGGACTGCGTTGTGTCGGATAGCCTCGGTGGGGCATTCCCTAAAAGGGTGTACGCCACCCTGGAGATCCGAGCGTGTAGTGTCACACTAGTGCACCCCTGCAGGGAAGATTAATCTATCGATAGCCGTGTCCACGGTAACAGGACGCTTTATGCTGAAGCCAGATCCTATCACTACAAACTACTACTATTAAACTGTTGGTTCCGGGTTTTCTTCCTCGCGGGGATGTCGAGGAGGGGAACTCGGAGGCATTGTTAATTATGATTACAACTTATTATTATACAATGCTGCAGCAACTTCTGCTGCATTGTTACTTTCATTACTGTAATATAAACTGTTGGCTGATTCTTACCTCATGCTGCAAGACTCGTCGGAAGTTGCTAGTCTTCGATAGGCCTAGCTTCTTACCCTTATTCTGATTTCTATCTTGCAGTCCACTATATATAGCCTCCCCTTTCCATTTGATACATGCATAAATGCTTAGTAGCGGACGTAAGACTCGCGGGTATGCTAGATACTCACCCTTGCTTTATTTTCCCTTTTCGCTTTGCCTGATCGGCCGCTGCAGTCGACGTTGGAGTCCAGGAGCAGAAGATCCCCGGAGCCCCCTACGACGACGAGTTCCCGTTGGCCAGGAGTAGTTCGGTGCATCCCAGGAAGGAGGCCTCGCCTTTTCAATCTTTACCTCTGATGTTAATTGTGCTAGCCTTCTTAAGGCAAAACTTGAGTAACTATGTCTGTACTCAGATATTATGATTGTATGACTTATGTATGCGGGTCCGTGTGACCCCCTTCATCGTAATATATTTGGTTTATCCTTTTGTGTTTAGTGTTGTGCTGTGATATTCTCACCGTGGCACCTTGATCTCGATCATGTACCCTGCGTGTATGATTACTGTACATGATCGTAAATCGAGGGCATCACAATGTATCAACATCCCCAAGCTTAATTCCTACTCGTCCTCGAGTAGGTAAATTATAACAAGCATAATTTCTATGGTGACATGCTGCCAACCATATAAGAACTTTGAAGTAAGGCAATCAAGGCATGTAATTCCATTAAAGTCATAACAAGCAAGAGTCTATATTAGCATTGAAACAAGCAACATAAGAACATAAAGGTGAAAGAGCTCTCGCTGTCCGTGACTCGAATGTCTCCAAATGGTGTTTGTGTGCAAGAAGTGGGAGATGGGTTTAGAGAAAAAAACAAACTTATTTATTTTAGGTGAGAACTCAATCTACTAAAATTTCACACTTGGTATTGTTTGGAATCTTATCTTGACTCGTCCCCAGACCACTAGCCAGGTACAAGTCAAACGGATCCACTCCATTTCGAGTTTTGAGCACTTATGCAATGGATGAGCGTAAGCAAGAAAGTTAACACTTAAACGGTGAAAGAGAATAATGATGGAGGAGGAAGAAAAAAAGGTGCTATGGAAAGCCAAATGATAGATAGGATGTGAGGAGTAGGGATTTCCATGCAACGGATACACATGTGAGCTATGGAAAGATCTCCAATGGAACTAGTGGAGGTGCTTCCAACTTGCTTGCTCAAGAAGACCTAGAGCTCATTTGAGTAGGCTCATCATTGGAATATAAAAGGCAAGTTCTATAGTGTAAGGGTCCCCACATAGCTATATGCATGTATGATGATCTCTATGGAGTAAAATATATAATAGGAGTACGAGTGTGGGTCTTTCAAAAGGAATAGTAGTGTGCCCCATTCTCTTTTATTTTCTTTTTCTCTGTTTCTATTTTTTAATTTTTATGGCCTCAATGGTTCTTTTGATTTATCTCTCATTTTTCCTCTTTGGAATCTTTTAATTTTCCTCTTTGGGATCTTTTGGTTTGTCCTCTTTGGGATCTTTTCCTCACTTTAGGTTAAACATTCTATATATTACAGGAAGTATGGAAGATCTTTCACACTTTACAAAAGTACTCAGCATAAAGAAGATGAATCTATCATGATGTATGCAAATGTATGCCTCTGCCAGGGTATCAATATTTGCAATGATACTAGCGCGTCATGTAGCAATTACTTGGGAAAGTCCCAACTACCATGCGGCTCATCGATCAAGCAAAAGAATGTATGACGTGAAGACCAAGTTATGATAAGGTGGACGTTGCATGACAATGTATCTCGGAAAGGCTATGGAAATGTCTTGTAGGTAGGTATGGTGGCTGTTTTGAGGAAAGATATAAGGAAACTTATTATGACAGAGCATATCATGCCAAGGGTTTGGATGCACCAGTGAAGTATGCGCCAACTCTCGAGGTGAGAAACGGAAATGCATGGTACAGAAGAGGCTACAAAAATATGGGTGGTAGAAGTGTCAACAATCTAATACTTACATTAGTCTGAAGAACTCATGCACTTCTTATCGGTAACTCTCAATCTAATCAAGAGGTTCATGGTATGTTAGTGTACTCTAATATCCGATCCCTCCAAAGATTTGTGATCCATCTAGTAGCTAGAGTTCTCAACTATTTTTTTGTAGTTTTTCGAAAATAAACACCAATTTCTCAAAATACAACATCTATCACTAATAGTCTAAAGCTCTTGACAACAAAAGTTCAAACATTACTCAAGACAATACCTCAAAACTATTGCAAGTTACTACTACAAATGAATATCAATCTCAATTACGTACTTTAAGTCAAGACACACAACTCAGTGCAACAGGACAACTCTCTAACCAGATAAACATGAAGACTCAAGAGAGTTCCAGGAACTACCTAAACAAAAACTCTTAATAAGATAAGAATGTAAACTAAGAGCTAAGCATGACAGTGTACTCAAGGACACACACAGCAAAGATAAGCATGAAAATCCTATTATGTGTTCTATGTTAAAGTGGAGCGTGTTTCTCTCCCACACAAAGAAAGCTAGGTTCCAACTTGTTATGAACATCAAGAAAAACTAAAACAAACTAAAAAGTAAAGAGAAAGATGCTCCACGTTTATCACATAACATATGAAGTGATAAAAATATAGCATGGAGAAGGATGAACTGATGATTGGTTATGGAGAAAGGGATGCACGGGGGGCATACCCAATCTTAGATGCTTGAGTCTCCTTGGATATTTCTTGGGGTGCATCGGGGCATCCCCAAGCTTGAGCGCTTGACACTCCCGAATCTTCATTTATCATCTTCCTTCGCATACCTGAAAACTCCCTTCGTACGAAATTCATCATAAGCTGATTAGAGTGGTTAGTACCCATGATAAAATATTTTGTCTTCAATGGAAATAAAGAAATTCTTGAAGTGCTACTATTTTTCATGATTGCCAAAAAGTTTTTGCAAATAAAAATCAAGCTTAAGGTTATCAAAATGATAAAAACACAAAACGTGGCAGAATCTGTGAAAAATAGACCAACAGGTAGTAAATAATTTTTTCGGGGTACTTCTGCAACTCAAATAAAAAACTCAGAATTGATGCACAAAATCCAATTGTATTGAGAATGTTGGCAAAAAAATTCAGATTAAAAAGATGATCTTGTGATTTATAGCTAATTTTTACGTCAAGGGGACAAAATCTGTTTCTGGATAGCATGTCACAACTTTTGAACTTTCTTGCAATCGGATGCTAAAACTTGGCACAAAGCTTGAAAATAAAGATACAATGATGTTGCTATATAAGTAACAAGCATCAAGACCACTAAAAACTAACAGTAAAAAACTCAAGAGCTCTTTCTTTATAACCATAAAGATAGGCTTAAGATTTTAATGATGCTCTCATAGGAATAAGAGTTGAAGAACAAAATAGAGCACTGATGGCTTCTCGCCCCTCGTTGGTTACCCAAAGTGGAAGGTTGAGATGTAGACAACAGCTAATTTCCCTCGGTGAAGATACCAAGGTTTGTCTCCAGTAGGACTCCGACAACGACAGGAAGATGACAACGGTGCTAGCAATTAGGCGGTTGACGTGGACCTGCACACATAACAGATAACTTTTCTTCTAACGAGTTCAGAGAGGCTGTCAATCCCTCCGGCCTTGTTGTTTACAAAGGATCAAACGCACGGGATAATAATGATAGCAATAGCAACAGAAAAGTAAATAAAGGAGAAAATAAATAGTGGGTGTAAACAGTGTTGGAAATATGGACCGGGGTCCCATGATGTTCACTAGTGATTTCTCTCTCCCGAAAGGCGATAAAATAGCCATGCAAGGCAAACAAATTCCAACTGGGCAATTGACAGGTAAACAAGAAAGGAAGAGCTCAAAAGCATGGGCGGTACGCCAAGACAAGTAGACCGAAATCCATCTGCATCTACCTACTAATCATCCACCTTGAGATATCTATCCAGAACATCTTGCTGGTATTAAGTTGCGAATCCTACCCAAAGTGTAAACTCAAAGCAACAGACAACTGCACTAAAGAGTTTTGCGTAAAGTAAAAAATCCTTGCACCCGCAAGTACAATAACCGTTGTTTTCTCCCTTGTGGCACCAGCACATCCCCTAGACTCATATTTTGTCACTCAAGCTAGTCATCAGGGGGCATGAACCCACAATCATGCATAATGCTCCCTCTTGGAGTCACTACCTACTACTTGGCCAAAGCAATAACCAACAAAGGAGAACATGCAAGGATTACTCAAGAACATAAATATAAACGAGGAGAATCAAATATATTACTCAATCACAATCTGAACGTAGTCTCATAATCCATCAGATCCTAGCAAACTCAGCATAGCAACAGCAGAAACATTACATATGTGCCTCAATCATGTAGGGCAGCTCACGAGGTCTAAACCATGAAAACAAAGAGGGAAGGAGAACATCACATAGCAACTGATCATGGACCCATGGTCCAAAGTGTACTACTCACGGTTCATCCGGGGAGCATCCATGGTGGTGGAGAAGCTCCCGGAGGTGGTTCCTCCCTCCGGCAGGGTGCCTGGAAGAGGGATCCTGGTGCTCCCGATATTGGAAGCGCGGCAGCGGCGGAACAGAGGAGAGATCGCGAAAAAGGGTTCTGTCCTCGAGGGTTTCGGGACAAGAGGGATATATAAGCGAAGGGGGGCAGCCAGAGGTCGACCAGGGGCCCCAGGCGCCCCCCTGGCGCGACCGAGGGGGTGGCCGCGCCAGGTGGTCGGCTGGGCCACCCCTGGCTCCCCTCTGGCCCCACTTGGGCTCTTCCCGAATCTTCCTGTACGCTGATTTTTCCTATATTTTTCCCAGAATTTTTCTGGCACTTAAATACAAAAAGTGTATGGAACTGGCACTGGGAAAACCTTAAATACAAAAATAGCAGAAAACAGGAACTGGCACTGGGGTGCACTGAGTTAATAGGTTAGTCCAAATATGATCAAAAGTGTATGGAAGTGCATCAATATCATAGAAATATCACACCAAAGAAGCATGGAGCAAGCAGAAATTATAGATACATTTTGGACGTATCAACATCCCCAAGTTTAATTCCTGCTCGTCCTCGAGTAGTTAATGATAACAAACATAATTTCTGTGGTGACATGCTACCAACCATATAAGAACTTTTAAGTAAATAAATCAAGGCATGTAATTCAATTCAAGTCATAAGAGGCAAGAGTCTATATTAGCATCGAAACAAGCAAAATAAGAACATAAAGGAGCAAGAGCTCTCGCTGTCCGTGACTCGAATGTCTCCAAATGGTGTTTGCGTGCAAGAAAGGGTATATCGATATACGAGAGAGTAAAACATAGTTCTTACTGTTGAGAACTTAATCTACTAAAGTTTCACACTTGGTCTTCTTTGGAATCTTATTTTGACTCATCCCCAGACCACTAGCCACGTACAAGTCAAAATGATCCACTCCCTTTCGATATTTTGAGCACTAATGCAATGGATGAGCGTAAGCAAGAACGTTTACACTTAGGATGGAAAAGAGAGAAAAATGATGGGGGAGGAAGACAAAAAAGGTGTGAAAGGCTCACATCAATGTGGACAATCATAGGCGAGAGTAAGCCAAATGATTGATATGATGTGAGGAGTAGGTATTGCCATGTAACGGATGCACATATGAGCTAAGGTAAGCTCTCAAGTGGAACTAGTGGGGGTGCATCCAACTTTCTTGCTCAAGAAGACCTAGAGCTCATTTGAGTAGGCTCATAATTGGAATATACAATCCAAGTTCTATAGTGTGAAGGTCCCCACATAGCTATATGCATGATCATATCTATGGATTAAAAGGATAAGAGGGAGTACTAGTGTGGATCTTTCAAAAGGATAGTAGTGTTGCCCCTTTCTCTTTTTTTTCTTTCTCTTTTTTTCAATTTTTTTGTATTTTTTTGGTGGCCTCAATGGCTCTTTCTATTTAACTCTCATTTGTCCTCTTTGGGATCTTTTGATTTTGTCCCCTTTGTAATCTTTTGCTCACTTTAGGGGCATCAATCTATATATTACAAGAAGTCTAGAAAATCTTTCACACTTTACAAAAGTACTCAACATAAAGAAAATGTAACTATCATGAAGTATGCAAATGTATGCCTCTGCCAGTGTAGCAGGATATGCAATGATACTAGCGCGTCATGTACGAATTATTAGGGCAAGGCCCGACTAGCATGCGGCTCATCGATCAAGCAAAAGCATGTATGACATGAAGATCAAGTCATGAGAAGGTGGATGTTGCATGGCAATGTATCTCGGAAAGGCTATGGAAATGCCTTGATAGTTAGGTATGGTGGCTGTTTTGAGGAAGCATTTAACGAGGCTTATGATGAATGAGCGTATCGTTCCAAGGATTTGGATGCACCGGCGAAGTATGCGCCAACTCTCGAGGTGAGAAAGGGCAATGCACAGTACCGAAGAGGCTAGAAAAATATGGCTGGGTGGAAGTGTCAACTTTCGAATACTCACATTAGTCCGAAGAACTCATGCACTTATTATCGGAAACTCTCAATCTAATTAGGAGGTTCACAAAGAGACAAGTACCCTGAGGAGGATTGTATGGGGGTTTGGTTATCCTTGCGCATCCTCGACTCATGGTACGTGAGTGTACTCTAATGTTTGATCCCTCCAAAGATTAGTGATCCATCTAGTAGCTAAAGTTCTCAACTAATTTTTTTGGGGTTTCGAAAATAAACACGGATTGCCCAAAATACGACATCTATCACTAATAGGCTAAAGATCTTGACACCAAAAGTTCAAACATTACTCATGGGAATACCGCGAAACTATTGCAAGTTACTACTACAATTTAATAGCAACCTCAATTACCTACTTCAAGTCAAGACACAAAACTCAGTGCAACAGGAAAAATCTCTAAACAAGATAATCATGAAAACTCCAGAGAGTTCTAGGAACAAACTAAACAAAATCTCTTTGAAAAGATAAGCATGAAAACTAAGAGCTAAACATGACAGCAGCTACGAAAAAGATAAAGAACACACACAACAAAGATAAGCATGAAAATCCTATGTTGTGTTCTAGGGTGAAGTGGAGCGTGTTTCTCTCCCACACAAAGAAATCTGGGTTCTAACTTTTTATTAACAGAAAGCAAAGCTAAAGAAAACTAAAAAGGAAATAAAGAGAAAGACGTTCCAAGCATAGCACATAACGCATGAAGTGAGAAAAAATAGTGGAACGAAAGACGAACTGATAATTGTTGATGGAGAAGGGGATGCATGGGGGCATCCCCAAGCTTAGAAGCTTGATTCTCATTGAATATTTATTGGGGATGAATGGGGGCATCCCCAAGCTTGAGCGTTTGACCTTCCAGAATCTTCTTTTATCATCTTCCCTCGCACACTTGAAAACTCCCTTCATACATAACTCATCATAATGTGATTAGCGAGGTTAGTACACACAATAAAATATATTTTTTCTACTGGAAATAAGGATATTCTTGAAGATCTACTGTTCTAAAGATTTCCCAAAAGTTTTTTCAAAGAAAAAAGCAATCTTAAGTTTTGCAAAAGTTAGGAGAGACAAAACGTGGAAGAATCTGTGAAAGACAGAATAGCAGGTAGTAAATAATTTTTTAGGGATACTTCTGCAACTCAAATCAAAAAACTCAGAACATACGAAAGTTCCATGATTGTATAGAGCATGCTGTGTAAAACATTCAGCTCAAAAAGATGAAATGGAATTTTTCTATGATTTTTCCCGTCACGAGGATAGAATCTGTTTTCTGGACAGCATGTCACAACTTTCACTTCCCTTGTCATATGAGGCTATAAATGGCACAAAGCTTGAAAAGTAAAGATACAATGATGTTTCTACAGTAGTAACAATCATCAATACCAATAAAAACATAACAAAAAGGAAAACCTAAATTAGTTGCAGGCTGCCTCCCGCAAGCGCTTTCTTTTATGCCTTTAAGCTAGGCATGATGCAAAAGATCAAGTCTTATCAAGAAAATAACTAGCCCGTGTGACGGACTCAAAAGGAAACTTAATCTTCTTTCTAGGGAAGTTTTCCATCCCTTTCTTGAGAGAGAATTGGAATTTTATAATCCCTTCTTTCATATCAATGACAGGACCCATGGTGCGAAGAAAAGGATGTCCCAAAATAATTGGACAAGAAGGTTCACATTCAATGTCCATCATAGTAAATTCAACGGGAACATAATTGTCATTGACAATGATAAGAAGATCATCGATCTTCCCCAAAGGTTTCTTTATGGAAGAGTCAACAAAACTAACACCAAAAGAACAAGGATCAAAAGGTTTCAATTCAAATATATCATACATTATTTTGGGCATAACGGAGATACTAGCTCCAACATCACATAAAGCATAGCAAGAGAAGTTATTCAACTTAATTTTAATGATAGGATCCCAACCATATTCGAGACTTCTAGGTATGGAGGTTTCTACCCTAAGCTTCTCCGCCCTAGCTTTCATGAGAGCATTAGTGATATGCTCCGTGAAGGCAAGATTCAGTGTTCTAGTGTGGGGATCTCTAGACATATTGTGAAGGAAACGAATAACTACAGAAAGGGTGCAATTATCAAAATCAAGGTCACTACTATCAAGTAAAGTGGTAGTGGTGTCCTTTAGGCTCACTTGTTTGGTAGCTTCTATAGTCATAGGAGTTTCTTCTTCTACGGTTGAGGTCATAGCATCACCATTAATAGGTCCTATGGGACTAGGAGTGGATTGGGTGCTAAGAGTTTGGATATCCTCAACAACTTGGATACTAGCAATCGTATGGTGTGTAGGAAGGCTCTTAATTCTATCTTCTTCCTCCTTTTCTCTAGCCCATCTTTGTTTAAGTTTAGCCATCATCCTTGTGTTTTCATTAATTTGCACATGAATAGCGTTCATAGGAGTGACCATCCTCTCCTCAAGAGGAGAATTTCTAATTTTAAGCAATTGTACTTCATGGGCTAAATTGTCTACCTTCGACGAGAGATTCTCTAATTTGTCTAGTTTTTCCTCTACACTCTTGTTGAAGGCTTTTTGGGTAGTGATGAAGTCTTTAAGCATACTCTCTAGTTCAGAAGTGGAGTTCTTGGTGCTAGGATAAGTGTTGTTGTTCCCATAGTTGTTGGAGGGGAACGGTCTAGGATTGCAACAAAAATTACTCCTATAAGCATTGCTATTGATGTTGTTTCTAGAGATAAAGTTCACATCTACTTGATCTTGAGCAATCAAAGAATTTAAAGGAACATCATGAGGATCAATAGGAGATTGCTTGGTAAGCAGAGACATAATCAAGTCAACTTTTTCATTTAGGGAGGAGATCTCCTCGAAAGAGTTTACCTTCCTACCTGTTGGAGCTCTTTCGGTGTGCCATGGGGAATAGTTGGTCGTCATCTCATCGAGTAGTTTTTTGGAAGCACCAAGCGTTTTTGACATAAAGGTTCCTCCCGCTGCCGAATCTAGCAAGTTCCGCGAGGTAAAGTTCAAGCCTGCATAAAAAGTTTGGATAACCATCCAAGTAGTCAAACCATCCGTAGGAAAATTCTTAACAAGAAATTTCATGCATTCCCAAGCTTGGGCAACATGCTCATTATCCAATTTCTTAAAATTCATAATATTAATCCTCAATTGGATAATCTTAGCTGGGGGGTAGTACTTCCCAATAAAAGCATCCTTGCACATATCCCAAGAATCTATGCTATTCCTAGGCAAGGATTGAAACCAGATATTAGCTCCTCCTCTCAAGGAGAAAGGAAAAAGCTTAAGCTTAATGATATCGCCAGCTACTTCTTTGTAATTTTGCATACCACAGAGCTCAACAAAATTATTTAAGTGCAAAGCAGCATCATCTCTAGCACCGGAGAATTGATCTTTCATAACAAGGTTCAGCAAAGCAGGTTTAATCTCATAAGAAGGTGCTGAAGTGGCAGGTCAAGCAATAGGAGTGCAGCTAAAGTCACTGTTGTTATGACTAGTGAAATCACACAACTTGGTGTTCCCGGAAGAACCCATAACAGCAGCAAGCAAGGTAACTATTTTTTTTTTGATAAAGGACACTAAAGAAAAAAATGAAAGGTAATCTAACAAGACTAAAAAGCAAAGATGAAATATAGTGTGCAACTCCCCTATGTTGAACAGTGGAGTCCCCGGCAACGGCGCCAGAAATTAGCTTTGATGGTTTCTCACCCCTCGTTGGTTACCCAAAGTGGAAGGTTGAGATGTAGACAACAACAAATTTCCCTCGGTGAGGATACCTAGGTTTGACTCCAGTAGGACTCCGACAACGACAGGAAGGTGAAAACGGTGCCAGCAATTAGGCGGTTGACGTGGACCTGCACACACAACAGATAACTTTGCTCCCAATGATTTCAGAGAGGTTGTCAATCGCTCCGGCCTTGTTGTTTACAAAGGATCAAACGCACGGGATAATAATGATAGAAATAGCAACAGAAAAGTAAATAAAGCAGAAAATAAATAGTGGGTGTAAAGAGTGTTGGAAATATGGACCGGGGTCCCATGATGTTCACTAGTGATGTCTCTCTCCCAAAAGAAGATAAAATAGCCATGCAAGGTAAACAAATTATAGCTGGGCAATTGACGGGATTATGTGCGCAAACGAATGCTAACTATGCTATAAAGAAAGGAAGAGTCTCAAAAGCATGGGAGGTACGCCAAGACAAGTAGACCGAAATCCATCTGCATCTACCCACTAATCATCTACCTTGAGATATCTATCCAGAACATCTCACTGGTATTAGGTTGCGAATCCCACCCAAAGTGTAAACTCAAAGTAACAGACGACTGCATTAAAAAACTTTGCGTAAAGTAAACAATCCTTTCACCCGCAAGTACAAGCACCATTGTTTTCTCCCTTGTGGCATCAACACATCCCCTAGACTCATGTTTCTGTCACTCAAGCTAGTCATCAAGGGGCACGAACCCACAATCATGCATAACGCTCCCTCTTGGAGTCACTACCTACTACTTGGCCAAATCAATAAACAGCAATGGACAACATGCAAGAATTACTCAAGAACATAAATAAAAAAGAGGAGAATCAAATATATTACTCATTCACAATCTGAAAATAGTCTCATAATCCATTAGATCCCAGCCAACTTAGCATAGAAACAGCAGAAAGATTACATATGTGCCTCGATCATGTAGGGTAGGTCACGAGGTCTAAACCATGAAGAACAAAGAGGGCAGGAGATCATCACATAGCTACTGATCATGGACCCATGTTCCAAGGTGGACTACTCACGGTTCATTCGGGAAGCATCCATGCTAGTGGAGAAGCTCCCGGAGGTGCTTCCTCCCTCTAGCAGGGTGCCGGGAAGAGGCCTCCTGGTGCTCCCGATCTTGGAATCGCGACGGCGGCGGAACAGAGGAGTGATCGCGAAAAAGGGTTATTTCCTCGAGGGTTTTGGGACGAGAGGGATATATAGGCGAAGGGGGGCAGCCAGAGGTGGACCAGGGGCCCCAGGCGCCCCTCTGGCGTGGCCTAGGGGGTGGCCGCACCAAGTGTCCGCCTGGGCCACCCCTGGCTCCCCTCTGGCCACACTTGGGCTCTTCCCGAAGCTTCCCGTATGCTGATTTTTCCTATATTTTTTACGGAATTTTTCTGGCACTTTAAGTAATGGGAAAACCTGAAATACAAAAACAGCAGAAAATAGGAACTGGCACTGGGGTCCACTGAGTTAATAGGTTAGTCCAAATATGATCAAAATTGTATGGAAGTGCATCAATATCATAGCAATATCACACAAAAGAAGCATGGAGCAAGCAGAAATTATAGGTACATTTTGGACATATCAAGCACCAAGAAGCAAATATCAAACACATTCAAGTCTAACATGCTTCCTATGCATATGAATATTGCAATAGAATAATTCATTGAAGCACAAGGCAATAAGCATAGGAAGGAAAAACAAGTGCAACTTCAAAACTTTCACAATAAAGAGAGAGAACCTGCTATTATTTAGATATCTATAAGCATATGTTCCCCTCTCATAATAATTTTCAGTGGGATCATGAATAAACTCAACAATATAAGTATCACATAAAACTTTCTTATCATGATCCACATGCATAGAAAATTTATTACTCCCCTCATAAGAAAAATCCTTCTCATTAGTAATAGTGGGAGCAAAGCAAACTGAACAAAATAGCTATCACATGAATCATTCCTATCATGGTCCACTTGAAAAAAATATTCTTTATAGCATAATTGTCATCACAATAATCATCATAGATAGGAGTCAAAGTATCATCAAAATAAATTTGATCATCAAAACTTGGGGGGACAAAAAGATCATCTTCATAAAACATAGCATCCCCAAGCTTAGTGCCGACATCGATGGAGATATAATTGACCACAAAAAGATCATCTTCATAAATCCAATACATAGAAGAAGGGGAAACATAATGGGATCATCCTAGATTAACATAGCCTATGATCACAATCAAGATCACATCATGGGAGATATAATTGACCACATAGCTATTGTAGAAGGCCCCGGCCCCATGGAGGAACTAATCCCGCTTCATGAAGGGAAGAAGCAACATCGATGGAGATGAATCCGGGGGCACTTCCCCGTCCCGGCTGGGTGCCGACACAGGAATTCTGGTCCCCCGAAGCTTCTCGGCGATGGCGGCGGAGATTAGAATTTCTTATGGAGAAAAGGGTTCTGTCCTCGAGGGTTCCAACCCAAGGGTTAAATATAGGCGAAGGGGGTAGCCAGGGGTAGACCAGGGAGTGCAGGAAGCCCCCCGGCGCGGCCTAGGGTGGGGCCTGATCACCCTCAAGTGTAGGGGATTGAGATAGTCTTCGTGGGTAAGATAACCCAATTTATTGATTCGGCACAAGGGGAGCCAAAGAATATTTATAAGCTTTGACAGTTGAGTAATCAATTCAACTGCACCTGAAAGATACTTGCTTGCAACAAAATATTAATAGCAACTATGATATGATAGTGGTAGTGGCGACAACAAAAGTAAAACAGCGAAAGAAAACTACTAGTAACCAGCAGGATTGAAACACTTTAGGCTAGGGAGATGGATGGTTGGGCGCAGTTTGGATGAGAGTGAACATGTAATAGATTTTAACATGGGGCAAGGCACACAGAAAAGCAAGGTTCATCTAGGAAAATATCAAACATTAGGCATGTATCCCGTAGGTGGTTGTGCGTGCTTGTAGTAATAACTTGCACAACATCTTTCGTCCTACCATCCCGCTATGAACAGGGCCAAAAGGAACTTATGGAGATTAAGGTGCTCCTGTCAAAGAGTACCGCAACAAAGCAATAAACTCAATGGATACATGAAATCCTCAAATTATAAACCATCCCCTTTGGTGTCCCAAGCTGTCACCTTTGGGATCGCCGGTTCCGGACCATAATAGGTGCATACAACTCACAGATAGGCTCAAGAACATAAATATACTCATGAAAACACAAGTGGTTCAGATCTGAAAACATGGCACTCGGGACCAAAGTGACAAGAATTAAAAGCAACAAGTTGTTGAAAAGATGATAAACACCAAACTAGATGATAGGCAACATGCCCCCAACTATCTGATGAACTATTACATGATCTAACGCATCCAATCCCTACCATCCCCTTTGCCTACAGCAGGGAATTACTCACACATGTGAAGGGAAGTCATGGAGGAACGATGGAGTGGTGATGATGATGGCGATGGAGATGATCTCCCCACTCTGGAGGCCAAAAAAGCCTCCAGATTAGCCCTTCTGGAGAAGAACAGAGGGTGGCGGAAGCTCCGCGATGGAAACTAGGAAAATAACTTTTGTTCTGGGGTTTATCCGTCACGAGAATAAATAGGGGCCTCGGTAGGGCACCAGAGGAGGGGGGGAGTCCTCTAGGCGGCAAGACGGCGCGGCCAGGGGTGGGGTCGCGCCATCATGGCGCCTGGAACCCTTGTGGCTCCCCTCTGGCCCCACCTTTGGCTCGTGGAAGCTTCGGGTGCGTGAATTTTCCTGGAATTTTCCGAGATACCTAAAAATCCATTTTCTTGCACACAATAAAATCATACAGGAAGCTCTGCTGAAAACAGTGTCAGTCTGGGTTAGTTTAGTTCAAATCATGCAAGAATGAGGGCAAAATAATAGCAAAAGTGTTTGGAAAAGGAGATACGTTTGAGACGTATCAACTCCCCCAAGCTTAGCTTATTTCTTGACCTCAAGAAATTCAGTTCAACGAACTCGAAGTGACAAAGAAAACTTTGACAAACTCTATTGCTTCATAAGATGTATATAAGCATGTAATACGAAAAGAGTTCAGCAAGTATTGAAACAATGCTATGAGGACAATTCACGAAGCAATACTTATTTCAAGTGATCAATCACAAACAACCAAAAGTAAATAATATGCTACCGAAAATCAAGAAAAGATCACAATGCACATAGCTTGAACATACTAGAGTGGTGTCTCGCTAGCCTCCGTGCGTGAAGCAAAACATAAATGCAGAAACTCTTTCGAAGTTTGAAAGGAGACTAGAACTAAGAATTTCAGAACAAGCAATATCACAATCATGCAGAAGGAAATGTGGTACTTTGGGACAATGCATGTTACACTA
This sequence comes from Bromus sterilis, assembly GCA_950022295.1. NCBI lineage: Eukaryota > Viridiplantae > Streptophyta > Magnoliopsida > Poales > Poaceae > Bromus > Bromus sterilis. Next base: position 260,626,171 of record OX465596.1, on the reverse strand, counting down.
AGAATGAAAATTATGCTCCCAATTGTTGGTGCGTGGAAGAAAGAAGGGGAGACTCTCGAACCGTGGCTTTTTGATGGCAAGGTTGAAAACCCGTGGTTAGAAGCAAAGACTAAACATTTACCAGAGCTCTTGGTTTTGAAAACAGAGATACAATACTTTTGAGAAGTGCAACTTTCCAGTCAACGGTGAATGGTAAATGTCTCTCAATATCTCCCATGCCAACTATATTAATGCTTTTGCTTACACTTTTGTTCCCTTATCCACCTATCATTTGACGGTCTATGGTACCTTTTACTTTGCCTCAAGTATGGAAGGAAGTTTTCTCGCTCCATCTATCATTAGCAGCATTTGGTCCATTTCATTCCATCATCAAGTATGGGGAGGTGTAACTCTTTTTTTTAATGACTAGTTAAAACTTCCGTCAAAATATTTTTGGCATGGAAGATATTGATTTTCCCTCACCGCCCCGTGAGCTTGTACGGTTACAAAAGGCATGCTTTTGAATAAATTTCGAGATGGCACAAGAAAGTCTAAGTTAGGGATGGCCGGTAAATACCATATATAGGAAGGTATGGCGGACTCAAGTGGAATAACTTGTTTGAAAGGGAGTTTGGATACACAAGCAGAATTTTGCTTAGTGCGAGTGAAGGCTAGCAAAAGACTGGGAAGCGACCAACTAGAGAGCAATAATTGTCATAATCATGGAGAGCGACAAAGCAACATTGAATCTGGCATGAAAGTCATATAACTATTCTGAAACAAAAAGATCATCAAGGCATGATAGAATTTTTAGTCATAAACATGTGTGGGCATGTGCCAAGTCAATCCACAAAATCACCGAAGGGAAATAACACTTCAATATGCCAAACCATGAATAATGCAATGCATTTAAATCAGTCCAACAACACATTATGCACTCTAGCTATTCGAGATAATACAATGGAAAAGGGAGAAGGGCACGTACTCCCCCAAGCTTTGGCTTTTGGCCTAAGTTGGCAGCAGCTACTGCCCCCAGGAGCCTCTTGCTCCGGGGTGGTACGGTAAGTCCAAGAGTCGTATGGGGCTTCAGGTGCGTACACCGAAGTCCTGGGATCCTCCCATGAGGAAGGCTCCGCGTTCCAAGCACAGGAAGACCCCTCACCAAACTGGGTGATGGTCTCCCCCCTGGAAAGGTGGGAACTCACCATGCTCCTCCTCGTCAGGCACAAGCCCCGGTGTGGGGTTATGCAGCTGATACTGGGCCAAGAACTCATCGAACTGAATATCATTGAAGTACCATCCATTCCTGCGGGTATAATCAAACAAAAGTGGTCCAGGTAGACGGATCTCTCAAATAATAGTCTTTTGAAACCTCAAAATATAAATAAGGTTACCAAACTCAGAAGTCATGGTAACAAACTTATGCCTCTTTGTAGAAACAAGATCAAGACTTGTGTAAGTAAAAGGGACATCTTGAAGACGTGGGGTGCCGTTAAAAGACTCAAGGATAAGTGTGGCGTAAACGCCACCAACTAAATCTCCCTAGTTACCATTCATAGCAAGGCGTCGAGCAATTAAGGCACCCACATTATAATCATTCCTACCTGAGAGGGCGTTCACATAGATAGCATTATCTGGTGCGGAACCGTTGCTCGCGTTCTCACGAGCCAACAACCTTCTAGCAATAAATTACGCGAAATACCTAAGGTGGGGGAATAAGATGCTGGACATATTTGTACGCCAGATATCCCTCGTCTCCTGGCTACATAGAGAGTGGAAGAGAGTCCTCAGCTCGGAGGGCTGAGTGTGCATCCTGGCCGTATCACCAAATCTTGACAAAGACATGGTCAGAAGCTCATTGTAAATTTTAAACTCAATAACCCCATCATCATGATTATATCTGAAACTATTAATAAAACAGGAGGTGAGTTTTTTATACTGCACAACACGGCAGAGTGTTAGCCGTGTCAAGCTTCGAGGAAAGCATCGCACGGATACATCATTGTGCATGCTGGACTCGTGTTTTCAAACAACTCTAGGGGCACATGATCTTCATTATAGCTCACCCTAGCAACTGAGATTGAGGCTGCAGCTCTAGTAACTCGATCGGAGCGCTCGGGCTTCTTCTTCCCAAGCCACCCCTTTGCTTTTCCTAGCAAACTCATTTCTGAAATTTTTGCAAATGCACAAAAACAAGGATTTAAACAAAGTGACTTGAGGCAAACTACTCTACTCACTTACCTAAGGCATAAGCTTGCATCAAAACTTGGGAAATAAATTTCTACACATGCATCATGCATGCAAGCTCATATGAACAACACCAATAACTACTAAATACTCACAAATGAAGCCACCAATCAAAAATCTAATTGGAGGGGTGGAGGAGTTACATACCAGGGAGTATTTTCCCAAAATCTTAGCTCAAATGATGGGATGTAGAGAGAGATCGAATTTCTGGACGGAGAGCAGCAAGAACGCAAGTTCCAGGTGCAGAAATCGTGTTTTGGGGAAGAAAGGGACAGAGAGGAAAAGACTCACCTGAAGGGCTGACCTGTGGGCCTAGGCGCCCTGTGGGCGCGGCCAGGGGGCAGGCCACGCCAGCTGGCCGCCTGGGCCACTGGTGGCCCCCCCTGGTCAGCCAAAGGTGACCCTGGGTCACACTCCACGTGGAAATTTTCATTTTTTTTCTGGAATTATTCTGAAAACTTCACTGGTGAAATTTTTTCGAAGTTCAAAAAGCTGCGAAACTTTCTGAAAACTTGAAGTAGTGATTAGAACTGTGAAGCTTCAAAAACATACAAACTTTGGCACAACAAAGAGAACAAATGCTAAAGCAAATGAAAACATAACAAGCTTCACTTTTCACCTATATAAAACATGCTAGCTAGCAAGGTTGCCCAAGTCTTACCAACGAACCGGCGATATATAGAGCAGAAAATTTTGCCTCTTATGAAGTGATCATTGCACCTTTACTTTTATGTACATTGTCCCCACCATAATAGTTTTATATTTGTGGTGCACATGTAGAGGACAATCCCATTCTCCAATCTTCACGGTCTCGATATTCTCTATAGAGTTAAGGCCATGCCTGTCGATCTTCTTTGGAAAATACAACGTGTGTTCTTTATTGTCAACGTTGAAGGTAACCTTTCCTTTATTGAAGTCAATAATAGCACCTGCGGTATTGAGAAAAGGTCTAACAAGAATAATGGACATGCTCCCATCCTCGGGCATTTCAAACAACAAAATCTGTAAGAATTAAGCAATTAGCAACTTCAACAGGAACATCCTCACAAATACCAATTGGGACGGTTGTTGACTTGTCAGCCATTTGAAGAGAGATATCTATAGGGATTAGCTTATCTAAGCATAGCCTCTTATAAAGAGAAAAAGGCATGACACTCAATCCTGCCCCAAGATCACAGAAAGCAGTTTTGACATAATTATTCTTTATGGAGCAAGGAATGGTGGGTATACCTGGATCTCCGAGCTTCTCACGAATCTTCTCACTGAAAGAGTAGCTAGCAAGCATAGTAGATATTGCCTCATTAGGGAATTTTCTTTTATTAGTAACAATATCTTTCATATATTTGGAATAAAGAGGTAACTTGATAGCATCAGTCAAGGGAAATTGAAGAAAAAGAGGTTTCATCCATTCACAAAGTTTATTATAATGCTCTTCTTCCATAGATTTGAGAGACTTACCTCGAAAGGGCATGGGTTTCTGTACCCATGGTTCTCTTTCCTTCCCATGTCTTCTTGCGATGAAGCCTTCTCTTGCGTTTATCGGGTGGTTCTTCTTCTCGCACCTCGGGATGATCATTCTTCTCATTATCTTTCTCGGGCTCAGCATCGTCTTCGGTTTCAGCATCAGAGGTAGATATGTTGTTAGGATCATTGGAGTTGTCAGCTTCCTTTTGTTTCTGCTTCTTCTTTGGAGAGCTAGCAATCTCATCTTCTACCTATACTTCAGAATCTTGCTCGATCCTCTTTGGATCCCCCTCGGATAGAGAGGGTCCTGGTTGTGTGTTCCACCCCGAGTCTTTATACCATAAGCATGTATATCCTGTTTGGCATTATTAGCAAGAAAATCTTTTTGCACATTAGAAATTTGTTCAAGATGAGTTTGAACCGTATGAAAATGCTTAACAAGACATTTAACATCATTAACTGTTCTACCTAGAACGTCAAGTAAACTCTTGATAGCAAGGGAATTATCATGCAACTGATTGTGTATCCTCTCATTGAAATGGTCTTGCTTAATAATAAAATTATCAAGCTCATCTAAACATTGGTCAGGAGGCTTACCTTTAGGGATGTCAGTTTCATTGAAATCTAAAAGAGAGTGTACCTCTACCAAGGGATAGTGAGTAGTAGGCTCACACAACTTCTCAATAGGAGGAAGATTCTTCACGTCTTCGGCTTTAATGTCTTTCTCCTTTGTAGACTTCTCTGGTTCTTGCATATCTTCGGGGCTGAGGACAACCATGCCCCTCTTCTTTGGTGGTGGAGGTGGTTCAGGGATGGACCGATCTTCGTCGTTCTTGGTAATCTTTCCCATTAGTTCTTCAACATCGTCCGTGTTCTTTCCCTGAAAACACAACCAGCACAACTATCTAGATAGGATCTATATTCATCGGTCAGACCAGCATAAAATATACCAAGTAATTCATTCTTAGGGATGTCATGTCCAGGTCTAGCCTTAATTAAACCGCAATACTTCCCCCAAGATTTAGGTAGGGGCTCATCCTGCAACTGTTTAAAGTTGTAAATTCTTTGTAAAGCAACATGTTGCTTATGAGAAGGAAAATATTTATCAACAAAAGATTGAGCTAAGTCCTGAGGACCTTTAATAGAACAATAAGGTAGTTCATCAAACCATGCCTTAGCGTCTCCCTTCAAAGAAAAGGAAAAAAGCTTAGCCACATAAAAGTTTCGTATCCTCTCATAAGTAGTAAATAAGCCACCCAACTCAGTGAGTCTTGTCAGGTGTGCTATAGCATCATCATTTTCTCTGCCATAAAAGGGGTCAGCTTCAGCTGTGGATATAGGTGAAAGATCAATAGAGAAATCATAATCAGGATCAGTAATGCATATCGGCGATGTAGAAAATTCAGGATCAGGAGTGATCTTGTTCTTCATGGAGTGCTTTTCAAGAAGCTTCTTAACAGCACCAGGGTCAGAGTTGGCACACTCTGTAAGTTCCCTGCAGAAATCATCATCGAGGATAATATAATCATCATAAAGGATTCTCTCCTTGAGTTTATCTAAGTCTGCGTAACCAAAGGCTTTGCAAGTAGGAAAGTCATAGCAGGAGTCTCAATCTCGGACTGTGATGCAACCTTAGCAATCTGAGCTTCAAGATAGTGACCAACAAAACTAGTATCATCAAGAGTAGTGAAAGCATCATAAAAAGTATCGAACATAGTAACAGACTCAGTAGAAGTAGCATGTGGTGGTGGTGGTGAAGCAAACTTACTTATAACGGAAGGCGAATCAAGCGTAGCACTAGTGCTCAGAACAGTACATTTTCTTGTAGTGGATGGTAAGATCGGAACCTTGGGGTCTCCTTTCTTACCCATAGCAGATAAAGTGCAGCAGGCAGAATACTTCAAGAAGACTTGTAAATAATGATATGCTCCCCGACAATGGCGCCAGAAAATAGTACTGATAACCCTCAACTGTAGGGGATCGAGATAGTCTTCACGGGTAAGATAACCCAATTTATTGATTCGACACAAGGGGAGCCAAAGAATATTTATAAGATTTGACAATTGAGTTCCCAATTCAACCGCACATGAAATATACTTTCTTGCAACAAAATATTAATAGCAATTGTGATATGATAGTGGTAGTGGCGACATCAAAAGTAAAACAGCGAAAGCAAACTACTAGTAACCAGCAGGATTGAAACACTGTAGGCTAGGGAGATGGATGGTTGGGTGCTTCTTGGAGGAGAGTGAACATGTAATATATTTTAACACGGGGCAAGGCATACAGAAAAGCAACGACCATCTAGGAAAATATGAAACATTAGGCATGTATCCCATAGGTAGTTGTGCGTTGATACGTCCAAAACGTATCTATAATTTCTTCTTGCTCCATGCCTCTTTTGTGTGATATTTCTATGATATTGATGAACTTCCATAAACTTTTGATCATATTTGGACTAATCTATTAACTCAGTGCACCTCAGTGCCAGTTCCTGTTTTCTGCTGTTTTTCTATTTCAGGTTTCCCCCATATTAAAAGTGCTCCAAAAATTCGGGAAAAATACAATAAAAATCAGCGATACGGATGCTTCGAGAATCACCGAGGGGGGGCAGAGGGGACCCACTATGGCCCCAGGCGCCCTCCTGGCGCGCCCTAGGGTGGGGCCGTGCCAGGGGGCCGCCTGGACCCCTGGTGGCCCCCCTGGCTGCCCCCCTTCGCCTATTTATTCCACGTGACGTGAAACCCCCGTGACGGGAACCCTTTTTAGCGATCTCTCCTCTGTGCCGCCGCCGCCGCGATTCCAAGATAGGGAGCACCAGAAGACCTCTTCTCGGCACCCTGTCGGAGGGAGGAACCACCTCCGGGAGCTTCTCCACCACCATGGATGCTTCCCGGATGAACCGTGCGTAGTTCACGTTGGACCATGGGTCTATGATCAGTAACTATGTGATGTTCTCCTCCCCTCTTTGTTCTTCATGGATTACACCTCGTGAGCTTCTCTACATGATCGAGGCACATATGTAATATTTCTGCTGTTGCTATGCTGAGTTTGCTAAGATCCGATGGATTATGAGATTATGTTCAGATTGTGTTTGAGTAATATATTTGATTCTCCTCTTATATATTTATGTTCTAGATTAATTCTTACATGTTCTCCGTTGCTGTTTATTGCTTTGGCCAAGTAGTAGGTAGTGACTCCAAGAGGGAGCGTTGTGCATGATTGTGGGTTCATGCCCCCTGATGACTAGCTTGAGTGACAGAAACATGAGTCTAGGGGGGAAAACAACGATGCTTGTTCTTTCGGGTGCAAGGATTGTTTACTTTATGCAAAGTTCTTTAATGCAGTTGTCCATTGCTTTGATTTTACACTTTGGGTGGGATTCACAACTTAATACCAGCGCGATGTTCTGGATATATATCTCAAGGTGGATGATTAGTAGGTAGATGCAGATGGATTTCGGTCTACTTGTCTTTGCGTACCGCCCATTCTTTTGAGCCTCTTCCTTTCTTTATAGCATAATTAGCAATGGTTTGCGCACATAATCCCGTCAAATGCCTAACTGTAATTTGTTTACCTCGCATGGCTATTTTATAGTCTTTTGGGAGAGAGACATCACTAGTGAACATCATAGGACCCCGGTCCATATTTCCAATACTGTTTACACCCACTATCAATTTACTGCTTTATTTCCTTTTCCATTGCTATCATTATCATTATTATCCCATGTGTTTTGTCCTTTATAACCAACAAGGCCGGAGGAATTGACAACTCCTCTGTACTCGTTGGGAAGCAAAGTTATTTTCTTTGTGTGCAGGTCCAGGTAAAGTTAGCGACCTCGGTTGTAAACGGCGCCATTGTTCACTTCACCACCCTCTTGTATCAATTGGAGTTCTACTGGTTCGATACTCAGCCTTAGCATCTTCGCTAAGGGAAAATTCTGCTATCAACATCTCAACCTTCCGCTTTGGGTAACCAACGAGGGGGCGTTAAATCGTACCATCAAAAGCAATTTCTGGCGCCGTTGTCGGAGACTCCAGTCTTCAAGATAGGGGAGTTGCACACTATCTTTAATCTTTGCTTTTTAGTCTTGTTAGTTTATCTTTCAGTTTTTTCTTTAGTGTCCTTTATCAAAAATCAAAAAAATAGTTATCATGATTGCTGATACTGTGGGTTCCCCCGAGAACACCAAGTTGTGTGACTTCACTAGTCACAACAATAGTGACTTTATCAGCACTCCTATTGCTACACCTACTCCTTCAGCACCTTCCTATGAGATTAAACCTGCTTTGTTGAACCTTGTTATGAAAGATCAATTCTCCGGTGCTGGAGATGATGCTGCTTTGCACTTAAATAATTTTATTGAGCTTTGTGATATGCAAAAGTACAAAGAAGTAGATGGTGATATTGTTAAGGTTAAGCTTTTTCCTTTCTCCTTGAGAGATGGAGCTAAAATCTGGTATCAATCCTTGCCTAGGAATAGCATAGATTCTTGGGACAAGTGCAAGGATGCTTTTATTGGGAAGTACTACCCCCTGCTAAGATTATCCAATTGAGGAGATATATTATGAACTTTAAGCAATTGGATAATGAACACGTTGCCCAAGCTTGGGAACGCATGAAATCTCTTGTTAAGAATTTCCCTACGCATGGTTTGACTACTTGGATGGTTATCCAAAATTTTTATGCAGGCTTGAACTTTACCTCACAGAACTTGCTAGATTCGGCCGCGGGAGGAACCTTTATGTCAACTACACTTGGTGCTGCCACAAAACTTTTCGATGAAATGATGACCAACTATTCCCAATTGCACACCGAAAGAGCTCCAACAGGTAGGAAGGTAAACTCTGTCGAGGAGATCTCCTCCCTAAATGAATAAGTTGACTTGATTATGTCTCTACTTACCAAGCAATCTCCTATTGATCCTCATGATGTTCCTTTAAATTCCTTGATTGCTCAAGATCAAGTAGATTTGAACTTTATCTCTAGAAACAACTTCAATAACAATGCTTATAGGAGTAATTTTGGTATCAACCCTAGACCGTTCCCCTCCAACAACTATGGGAACAACAACACTTATCCTTGCACCAAAAACTCCACTTCTTAATTAGAGAGTATGCCTCAAGACTTTATCACTACCCAAAAAGCCTTCACCAAGAGTGTAGAGGAAAAACTAGAAAAATTAGATAACCTCTCGTCGAAGGTAGACAATTTATCCCATGAAGTGGAATTGCTTAAAATTAGAACATCTCCTCTTGAGGAGAGGAAGGTCACTCCTATGAATGCTATCCAAGTGAAAATTAATGAAAACATTAGGATGATGGCTAAACTCAAAGAGAGATGGGCTAGAGAAAAGGAGGAAGAAGATAGAATTAAGAGCCTTCCTACACACCATACAATTGCTACTATCCAAGTGGTTTAGGATAACCAAACTCTTAGCACCCAATGCACCCCTAGTCCCATAGGACCTATTAATGGTGATGTTATGACCTCAACCGTAGAAGAAGAAATTCCTATGACTATAGAAGCTACCAAACAAGTGAACCTAAAGGGCACCACTACAACTTTACTTGACAGTAGTGACCTTGATTTTGATAATTGCACCCTTTCTGAAGTTATTATTTTCCTTCACAAGATGTCTAGAGACCCCTACACTAGCACACTTAATCTTGCCTTCATGGAGCATATCACTAATGCTCTCATGAAAGCTAGGGAGAAGAATCTTATGGTAGAAGCCTCCATACCTAGAAAGCTAGAAGATGGTTGGGATCCTACGATTAAAATTAAGTTGAATAACTTTTCTTGCTATGATTTATGTGATGTTGGAGCTAGTACCTCCGTTATGCACAAAATAATGTATGATATATTTTAATTGAAACCTTTTGATCCTTGTTCTTTTGGTGTTCGTCTTGTCGATTCTTCCGTAAAGAAACCTTTGGGGAAGATCGATGAGGTTCTTATCATTGTCAATGACAATTATGTTCCCGTTGATTTTACTATTATGGACATTGAATGTGAACCTTCTTATCCAATTATTTTGGGACGTCCTTTTCTTCGCACCATGGGTGCTATTATTGATATGAAAGAAGGGATTATAAAATTCCAATTCCCTATCAAGAAAGGGATGGAACACTACCCTTGGAAAAACATCAAGTTGCCTTTTGAGTCCGTCACACGGGCTAGTTATTTTCTTGAAAAAACTTGATCTTTTGCATTAAGCCTAGCTAATGGCTTTAAAGAAGCGCTTTCGGGAGGCAGCCCGCAACGAAATTAGGATTTTCTTTTTGTTCTTCTTCTGTTTTTAGTGGTATCGTTGATTGTTACTACTGTAGCAACATCATTGTATCTTTACTTTTCAAGCTTTGTGCCATTTATAGCCTCATATGACAAGGGAAGTGAAAGTTGTGACATGCTGTGCAGAAAACAGATTCCGTCCACGTGACTAGAAAAATCAAAGAAAAATCCCAGTTCATCTTTTTGAGATGAAATTCTTACACAGCGTGATATATACAATTACGGAACCTTTGTATATTCTGAGTTTTTTGATTTGAGTTTCAGATGTATCCCTAAAAAATTCTTTACTACCTGCTGGTCTGTTTTTCACAGATTCTGTCCTGTTTTGCCTTTCCTTCATTTTGCGAACCTTAAGATTGCTTTTTATTTTAAAAAACCTTTTGGAAATCTTGAGAAACAGTAGCTCTTCAAGAATATCTTTGTTTCCAGTAGAGAAAAATTATTTTATTATGGGTACTAACCTCGCTAATAAGATTATGATGTGTTATGTATGAAGGGAGTTTTCAAGTGTGCGAGGGAAGATGATGAAAGAAGATTAAGAAGTGTCAAGCTCTCAAGCTTGGGGATGCCCCCATGCATCCCCAAGAAATATTCAAGGAGACTCAAGCATCTAATCTTGGGGATGCCCCCGTGCATCCCCTTCTCCATCAACAATTATCAGTTCATCTCTCGTTTCACTATATTTTTATCACTTCATGCATTATGTGCTATGCTTGGAGCGTCTCGCTCGTAGGTTTTATTTTTAGTTTTCTTTAGCTTTGCTTGCTGTTCATAACAACTTAGAACCCGGCTTTCTTTGTGTGGGAGAGAAACACGCTGCACTTCCAAAATCTAGAACACAACATAGGATTTTTCATGCTTATCTTTGTTGTGTGTGTTCTTTATCTTTTCCATAGCTACTGTCATGTTTAGCTCTTAGTTTTCATGCTTATCTTTTTAAAGAGATTTTTTTAGTTTGTTGCTGGAACTATCTTGAGTTTTCATGTTTATCTTGTTTAGAGAGTTTGCCTATTTCACTGAGTTTTGTGTCATGACTTGAAGTAGGTAATGGAGGTTGCTATTCTTTTGTAGTAGTAACTTGCAATAGTTTTGAGGTATTGCTTTGAGAAATGTTTGGACTTTTGGTGTCAAGTGCTTTAGCCTATTAGTGATAGATGTCGTATTTTGGGAAATTCGTGTTTATTTTCAAAACTTACAAAATTAGTTGAGAACTTTAGGTACTAGATGGATCACTACTCTTTTGAGGGATCGAATATTAGAGTACACTCACGTACCATGAGTCGAGGATGCGCAAGGATAACCAAACCCCCATACACTCCTCCTCGGGGTACTTGTGTCTTTGAGAACCTCCTTATTAGATTGAGAGTTACCGATAAAAAGTGCATGAGTTCTTCGGACTAATGTGAGTATTCAAAAGTTGACACTTCCACCTTCCCATAGTTTTCTAGCCTCTCCTATGCCGTGCATTGCCTCCTTCTCACTCCGAGAGTTGGCGTCCACCTTCGCCGGTACATCCAAACCCTTGGGATGATACGCTATGTGATCAAAAACCTCCTTATACCATTCCTCAAAACAACCACCATACCTACCTATCAAGGCATTTCCATAGCCTTTCCGAGATATATTGCCATGCAACATCCACCTTCTCATGACTTGATCTTCATGGCATACATGCTACTTGCTTGATCGCTGAGCCGCATGCTAGTTGGGCCTTGCCCTAATCATTGCTACATGACGCTCTAGTATCATTGCATATCCTGCTACACTGGAAGAGGCATACATTTGCATACGTCATGATAGTTATATCTTCTTTATGATTTGAGTACTTTTGTAAAGTGTGAAATATCTTCTATAATTTTTGTAATATATAGAGTGTTTCCCCTAAGTGAGGAAAAGATCCCAAAGTGGACAAATTAAAAGATCCCAAAGTGGAAAAATTAAAAGATCCCAAAGAGGACAATTGAGAGAAATAGAAACAGCCATTGAGGCCACCAAAAAAAATACAAAAAAATAGAAAAAAAGAAAAAATAAATAAAAAGAGAGAAGGGGGCACACTACTATTCCTTTTGAAAGATTCACACTCGTACTCCCTCTTATATCTTGTACTCCATAGAGATTATCATTTATGCATATAGCTATGTGGGGACCTTCACACTATAGAACTTGGCTCGTATATTCCAACGATGAGCCTCCTCAAATGAGTTCTAGGTCTTCTTGAGCAAGAAAGTTGGATGCACCCCCACTAGTTCCATTGGAGAGCTTTCCTTAGCTCATATGTGCATCTGTTGCATGGAAATCCCTACTCCTCACATCATATCTATCATTTGGCTTTCTCTCGCCTCTGATTGTCCTCATTTATGTGAGCCTTTCACGCCTTTTTGTCTTCCTCCTCCACCATATTCTCTCTTTGCCATCATAAGTGTTAACTTTCTTGCTTACGCTCATCCATTTAATGAGTTCTCAAAATGTCGAAAAGGAGTGGATCATTTTGACTTGTACCAGGCTAGTGGTCTGGGGATGAGTCAAGATAAGATTCCAAAGAATACCAAGTGTGAAACTTTAGTAGATTGAGTTCTCAACATAAAAATACTTTTTCTCGTATATCCCTATCCCCTTTCTTGCACGCAAACACCATTTGGAGACATTCGAGTCACGGACAGCGAGAGATCTTGCACCTTTATGTTCTTATGTTGCTTGTTTCAATGCTTAATATAGACTCTTGCCTGTTATGACTTGAACTGAATTACTTTCCTTGATTGGTTGACTTAAAAGTTCTTATATGGTTGTTAGCATGTCACCACAGAAATTATGCTTTTATCATTTACATACTCAAGGACGAGCAGAAATTAAGGTTGGGGATGTTGATACGTCCAAAACGTATCTATAATTTCTGCTTGCTCCATGCCTCTTTTGTGTGATATTGCTTTGATATTGATGAACTTCCATACACTGTTGATAATATTTGGGCTAACCTATTAACTCAGTGCACCCTAGTGTCAGTTCCTGTTTTCTGGTGTTTTTCTATTTCAGGTTTCCCCCATATTAAAAGTGCTCCAAAAATTCGGGAAAAATCCAATAAAAAATCAGCGATATGGAAGCTTCGAGAATCACCGAGGGGGGGGGGGCAGAGGGGACCCACTAGGGCCACAGGCGCCCTCCCGACGCGCCCTAGGTTGGGGCCGTGCCAGGGGCCCGCATGGACCCCTGGTGTCCCCCCTGGCTGCCCCCCTTCTCCTATTTATTCTTCGTGACGTGAAACCCCCGTGACGGGAACCCTTTTTTGCGATCTCTCCTCTTTTCCGCCGCCGCCGCCCTTCCAATATCGGCAGAACGAGAAGACATCTTCCCGGCACCCTGCCGGAGGGAGGAACCACCTCCGGGAGCTTCTCCACCACCATGGATGTTTCCCGGATGAACCGTGAGTAGTCCACCTTGGACCATGGGTCTATGATTAGTAGCTATGTGATGTCTCCTCCCCTCTTTCTTCTTCATGGATTAGACCTCGTGAGTTTCCCTACATGATTGAGGCACATATGTAATATTTCTGCTGTTGCTATGCTCAGTTTGCTGGGATCCGATGGATTATGAGATTATGTTTCAGAATGTGTTTGAGTAATATATTTGATTCTCCTCTTTTGTATTTATGTTCTAGAGTAATTCTTGCATGTTCTCCATTGCTGTTTGTTGCTTTGGCCAAGTAGTAGGTAGTGACTCCAAGAGGGAGCGTTATGCATGATTGTGGGTTCATGCCCCCTGATTACTAGCTTGAGTGACAGAAACATGAGTCTAGGGGATGTGATGTTTCCACAAGGGGGAAAACATAGGTTCTTGTACTTGCGGGTGCAAGGATTGTTTACTTTCCGCAAAGTTCTTTAATGCAGTTGAATGTTGCTTTGAGTGTACACTTTGGGTGGGATTCACAACTTAATACCAGCGAGATGTTCTGGATAGATATCTCAAGGTGGACGATTAGTAGGTAGATGCAGATGGATTTCGGTCTACTTGTCTTGGCGTACCGCCCATGCTTTTGAGCCTCTTCCTTTCTTTATAAAATAATTAGAATTAGTTTGCGCACATAATCCTATCACTTTCCCATCTATAATTTGTTTACCTCGCATGGCCATTTTATCGTCTTTTGGCAGAGAGACATCACTAGTGAACATCATAGGACCCTGATCCATATTTCCAATACTGTTTACACCCACTATCAATTTACTTCTTTATTTACTTTTCCATTGCTATCACTATCATTATTATCCCGTGCATTTTATCCTTTATAAACAACAAGGCCGGAGGAATTGAAAACTCCTTTGTCCTTGTTGTGAAGAAAAGTTATTTGCTGTGTGTGCAGTTCCAGGTATAGTTATTAACCTCGGTTGTAAACGACGCCATTGTTCACTTCACCACCTTCTTGTATCTGTTTGAGTCCTACTAGTTCGATACTCAACCTTAGCATCTTCGCTAAGTGAAATTAATGCTATCTACATCTCAACCTTCCACTTTTGTCCTACCATCCCGCTACCAACGAAGACAAAAGGAACTTATGGAGATAACGTGCTCCTGTGAAAGAGCACCGGAACGAAGAAATAAGCTCAATGGATACATGAAATCCTCAAATTATAAACCATGCCCTTTGGTGTCCCAAACTGTCACCTTTGGGATCGCCGGTTCCTGACCATAAAAGGTGCATACAACTCATAGATAGGATCAATAACATAAATATACTCATGAAAACAAAAGTAGTTCAGATCTGAAAACATGGCACTCGGGCCTAAAGTGACAAGCATTAAGAGCAACAAGTTGTAGCAAAGATGATAAACACTAAATCAGAATATAGGCAACATGCCCCCAACATATAACGAACTATTACATGATCTAACTCATCCAATGCCTACCATCCCCTTTTCCTACAGCAGGGAATTACTCACACATGTGAATGCAAGTCATGGAGGAAGGATGGAGTGGTGATGATGATGACGATGGCAATGATCTCCCCTCTCCGGAGGCCAAAACAGCCTCCAGATTAGCCCTCCCAGAGAAGAATAGAGGGTGGCGGCGGGTCCGCGACGGAAACTGGGAACACGACTTCTGGACTGGGTTTTCCCGTCATGAGAATAAATAGGGGCCTCGGTAGGGCACCAGAGGAGGGGGAGTCCTCCAGGCGGCCAGCCGGCGTGGATAGGGGTGGGGTCGTGCCAGCAGGGCGCCTGGAGCCCTGGTGGCTCCCCTCTGGCCCTACCTCTGGCTCGTGGAAGCTTCGGGTGCGTGGATTTTTCCTAAATTTTCCTGGAATTTTCCGAGATACCTAAAAATCCATTTTCCTGCACACAATAAAACCATACAGGAAGCTCCACTGAAAATAACGTCAGTCCGGGTTAGTTTAGTTCAAATCATGCAAGAATGATGGCAAGACAATAGCAAAAGTGTTTGGAAAAGTAGATATGTTTGAGATGTATCAGGGCCGCGCCACCAGGGCGCCTGGCGCCTAGTGGGGCCCCCTGGACCCCCTTCGGGTGTTCTGAAGCTTCCGTCTCACTGATATTTTATATATTTTTCCCATATTTTTTGGGCACTTTAAGTAATGGGAAAATCTGAAATACAAAAACAGCGAAAAACTGAAACTGGCACTGTGGTGCACTGAGTTAATTGGTTAGTCCAAATATGATCAAAAGTGCATGAAGGTGCATCAAAAGCATAGCAATCTCACTCAAAACAAGCATGGAGCAAGAAATAATTATAGATACGTTTGGGACGTATCACCCCCCTCCGGTTGCCCTTTGGCCAGTCTTCGTTATATCTTCAGAAAGTTCTTCCCAGTGAATTTCAGGTCATTTGGAGATGTGCTGATATGGCCACTCCACGTGCACGTTTCCCCGCTGATTCCTGCGTCTGCTGTTTCGGCACCGGAAATTTGTAAACTTTGTAAGACAAGCCAAAACACTGTAAGAACATCATCACAATATGAAATATATCAATGATCAGAGGTAAATTATTATGTAAAATAGTGATGCATTTTAGATGTATCAACTCCCCCAAGCTTAGACGTCGCTTGTCCCCAAGCAAATACTAAGCTCAGTAAATTGTCCACAAGTTTAGAGAGTGAAGTGTCGATAAATAAGAATATGGACAAGAAGCATCATAATTACTCTACAGAACTCAAGCATCCTCAACAGCAACCTCAACTCATATGGCCCTTATAAAAGAGTAATATCAATTACAATCAAAAGTAGGGCTAAGAAAACTCGTTAAACCATGGCAAACATGTCTTTGGTCAAAGAACAACTAATAACTTTCAAATTTTTCTCCTTCCTTTATATTTTGATGAGATCAATGAAGCTTTTGAAAGAACATGTTATTAGTCAGGAAGTGAAAATGCTAACACAAAGGAAGATGTTTGATGTAGCAAGGCTCAACAAATAACTTTCTTATCTTAATGATAATGTCAACAAATATGTAATATGGAAATTCTCAATGAGACAATCTAAATGCGTGCATCTTTGTCAACATAAGGTGTCTGCTCTTTGTGAGATAGAAGGAAGTGGGTTTACTGACTCAACATAAAAGTAATGACTTAGCCCTTCGTAGAGGGAATTAGGGAAAACTCATCTTCTAGAGCTTCTAGTGGATTTGAAATCAGTATGATTCTGGGAGGTGCATAATTCGTCAACGATTGCTAGTAGATAGCCCAATACTTCTCATGCTGGACAAGTTTTGAGGAACGGATCCCAAGGTCCGAACGATCACATCCCCTTAGTCTCCTTGGTTTATCACTGCCAAATTTCTCTGATTTCTCATGAATAAAGCGTGAAGGATGTTTTGTTTGTTGCTATTATCTTTTACGAGTTGGGCGCACTCATGCCAGTCCATCCTCATGTTAGGTGTTGATATATTATACATGCAAACACAGGAAAAGATTTTCTAGTATGAGAAGATCATGAATTATCTACTACTACCTCATGAGCTAAAACAGAGGCACAAAAAAAGCAATATACTATTTTCAAGGTTTAAAGATAGCAGATGAATAGTATACTTTAGGAGTGGCGGTGAAATACCACAAATAGGAAATGTTTGGTGGACTCTTTGGAAGGTTGAGATTTACAGGTATCGGTGCACAAGAAGTATTCCCTCTTAGTACAAGGTTTGGCTAACAAAGGATTTTGAAAGTACACAAATGATGTTGACTTGGATGCAAAACAATATATAGTCTACATTAAGAATTGGCATGAAACATCAAGTTGTCTTCCTTGTCAGCATAACACTTCAAGCATAAGAACATAAAGGTTTTGACTATGTCGCTACTAGAAAAATCCATGCTTGTTGTTATGACCAAAGCTATGTCTACCAAGATTAAATAAAGTTTTCAAAGCCAGACCTGATATATAAGGCCGATTGCGTGAAGAGAATACTAGGTGCAGCGAAGAAACCAATAGACTTCTCATTAATATTCCATCATAGACGACTGCACACTCACGGATACAAGACTCTCCAAAAAGGAGTGATAGACCTCAATGCAAACACCTATTTCATAAGATAACTTCCCTAGACATGGTATCACACTAAACTTGACCACTAAAGATAAAGATACCGAGCACTCCCCCAATCTTGGAACAAGCTAAGGGGATGCCATTACCCATGAAGGTTTCACTCTTCATCCTTGTTCTCGTTCCTCAGGTAATAATTAGAGAAAAGCTTCCATCGAAAGGTTCCTCCCTCCACACAGGATTCTTCAGTCTCCAGGATCCTGCTTTCGGCCAATAAGCCCACGCGCAAAAACTTTAGTTCATACTCAAAGTTCTGGTTTTGCAGGTCATAGATGTGTCCTTGAAGCTCGAACACTTTTGTCTCCAGTGCATATGTTCTTGACTGCACTTCCTACATCTCCTCCTCATGTTGTTTCTTCAGGTCGGTGATGATGTCGATGTTGGCCTCGACACCATGCTCGATCATAAACTTGTACTTGAAGACCTCTTGCTCCACTTATTCCAGCCTGTCCTTGGTGTTCACCTCCTTGACAGGTCCCTTCAGATCTTCTTTGTGGAGGATAACATCCCCCACCCAATGTGTTTGAGGGTGCCTCTTCACCTATGAGAGGTAAGGGTTGATGAAGTTGATGAGGTACTTCTCATTGCAGGAACTTGGGGAAGTCATGCCACCTAGGTTTTGCTAAAAGTTTTCCTAGATACAATTGATCAAAAAGAAGACACACAGAATCACAAGATAAAAAGCTGGGACGATCTGGGAAAATATATAGCAAAAATTTCTTCACCAAAAGGAAACTAGGGGGCCAAAGGGGAGTCGAAGACGGGCTCCTGGTGGTCCAGACAGCTACATGGCGCGGCCAGGAGGCAGGCCGCGCCACCAGGGCGCCTGGAACCCAGGGAGCTCCTCTCCGGCTCCACTTCGGCTCAGAATTTTCCTTATTTTCAAAAAACACATAATACAGAACTTTTATGGATGATCGCGAAGTTTTCGAACCGTATTACATACATATTCTTATTCTGCTTATGCTGGTGTCTGAATCAGTGCTGCAACATGTTCTTCGTGATTGGTTGTTTGTAAGGCCCGATATGTGGTACTGTTCCAGATCTAGATGTTTCCATCCAGATCCGGGGACGAAGAACATATCGGTCCCACCGAGACATATGACATAGCCTTATGCCCCGGATTTCCAACATGATATCACAATATTTCAGATACAAGGATACAACATCTCATACAATCGGCATACAACTGCCTTAATACAATACAACAGCGGAAGATACATGTCTGAGTAAAGACTACAATCAAATGCCTAGTGGCAAAGACAAAAACATCGATCCCTATAACCACACGGGTCCAGGCCCTCCGCCGGGATCCGCCTAACTAGTCGTCGTCGAGTCTCCACGTGAAACGTCGATCACCATACCTGTTGTCGATCAAGAACCCAGAAAAGAGTTTGGGGGTAGTATCATGAGTACAGAAGTACTCAGCATCCAACTGTAGTGGTCAACTGACCCAACAAGGACTTCATCACTCGTCATTCTAGGACAGATAGTAGTTTACGGTAAGGAAGGGGTAAGTGGTGAGGTTGCTGCCGCACTAGCATTTATGAAGTGGCTAACGATCTAGAGAATAAGGTAAGAATCCAAGCATTCGATGAGGAATCGCCTCCAACAAGTCTTGCTATCAACTACTTACCCAAACATAACACCTATCCTATCCATGTCCTCCTCTTCGCATCCCGACGAAGAAGAAGCAGTCAAGGTACACACACATTTATCAAGTTATAGTTATGATTATCTCGGTTGTTGTTGTCTATGAATAGGACGTAGGTCTCAAGTCGTCCATAACCGTGGACATGGCTTCTCGAAAAGATTTAACCCTGCAGGGGTGTACCAACTTCGCATTAAAGGGCTCCACACGCACGCACATCACTCTCAGTTGCTACCCATCACAGGCAACAATTTTATGATTTAGTTCCAAGAGATCCGAAACGACAGGTCCCTCTAGATAACAACGAACAAATCCGGGTGCCCCCCGGTGAGTCGACACCCAACTCAAAATTCGGGCGCACTCTTGAATCGGTCTCTACCATCTGCCGCAGGTTTGGATAGCCGGTTAATCACACATGGGAAACCAGGTCCTCAGCCGGAAAAGGTGGGCCAGCAAGGGAACTATGTCCTCACTGGTCTAGGTTGGTTTGAAAACTACTTTCGGATGACCAGCACACACACGGTTTCAAATGGTAAATCAGCTTGGGCCACCACTAGAAATGTTTGAAGCTAGGTATGTAAGAAAAGGGGACCCCACAAAATCCCACACGCGGTTAGGAACGCTCAGTCTTAAAACCAATACCCGGCACTCAGATCCTAGGTGACTCGAATGGAACAAAGCGTCGGGGCGGGATAGCCTAGACCTTCCATCCTTCGTCGAATATAGTCAACATTATAATAATAATCATATCACCAACAACAATATAATAATGTGATATCCCACACCAAGGAGTAACAGGGTAACATCATAGCATCCTAAGCATGCATACTAAGCAGGGGCTGAGCAACGAGCAATAGTAACATAGTAGTACATGGCTTGCTGGGAGGGGACATGGATGTATCGGTTTGAAACAGGCTGTAAACATGTGGTAGGATCAAACATCGAACCTAACCTAGACTAGCGTGCAAACCGCTGGTTGAAATAGAATAGATCATAAGTAATGTATAGTCCTTGCCTGTTGATAAGTCGGGTTCCGAAGGTGTAGTTGATCGCAATCTCGCATCGTCTCCGAAGGTACCCGCGGAAGAACACAAGACAATAAACACTGGAAAGAAATCAACGAGCAAGCATCTATTACTACGAAGCAAACCCGAGCCAGCATCAACAAGAGACATCGTACCTACCGTCGAGAGCGATTACTAACAGGTTAAGTGGAGTACTCGTCACACACGACGATACCGCACATTTGGAAAGGTTCAAGTTGTTTAGCTCCAGGTGATCAACAAAGGTTGTTAACATGGCAACTCTAGCAAGCATGGCATAGCACACAAACATGACAAGAGGTGAAGCACAAAGTGAACTATCTAATCTAGTCACTTTAAGTGGGGGTAAAACCTATACATGGCAACTATTACGGACCGCACGATAATTATGATGTTTGGTACTGTTTTTCCCTAAACAATATT
Organism: Bromus sterilis; assembly: GCA_950022295.1. Classification (NCBI taxonomy): domain Eukaryota; kingdom Viridiplantae; phylum Streptophyta; class Magnoliopsida; order Poales; family Poaceae; genus Bromus; species Bromus sterilis. Next base: position 260,605,529 of record OX465596.1, on the reverse strand, counting down.
TTAATATTTTTTTAGCAAGACGGAGAAGCAGAAACACAATCTACACGCAATTCTAGTCAAGTTACATGTAAAGAACATTTTAATCAGAGCAACGGTCAAAAAGTTATTAATTAAACAATTTATAGTGGCATGCGATGTAATTAGCAGTCAAACAACATGTAAACAAAGTCAAACATGGCAAAGAGCAACATTTTATTATTCTACACGAAAAACTAAGCAACTTTCATGTTTTACGCGTCACGATCCGAGCTACCGTTAAAAAGATACGGGCACCGCAAAAATAAAACACAATCTTCAAATTAAATCTAACAGGAAAAAAAAGTCTACTGGGCCGAATTAGGAGCTAACGGGCCTAACCAGGGGCGCTGGATAGCTAAATATCGCACAATGCGTCATATAGCAGCAGCCACAAAAAAAAGGAAAAAGGGGGCGAGCTCACCATGGGCTTCGGCCCAGCTCGGGGGTTGCGTTGGATAGAGTTTTCTGGCCGCGTGCGAAGAACGGCTACGGGCCGCGGCGCTAGCGCGGTTGGGCCGTGGGCGCAAGGTGGGCCATGTTGGGGCGAACTGCTGTTGGGTCGGCTCAGCCACGCTAGCCCACCACGGCCACAACTAATAAGCGAGGCGGGAGGCAGGGCCTCGCCCCCGACGGGAGGGAACGGCGCCGGCGTTGAGGTGTACGGTGAGGGGCGGCGCTCCAACGACCGCGACTCTAGGTGGCGGAGCAGGAAGATCGGCGTCCAGCCTCGCCGGATCCGGCCGGATGGGTCTTGGGGTGAAGCTCGGGGCTGGCAGACGTGGACCTTGGAGCTCCAAGGCCTTCCATGGCGGGGCAGCGGCCTGCGCGGGCTCCTGCACACGAGAGATGGAGACCGGGTGAGGAGGAGACAAGGGGGCGCAACCTGCAGGGGCGTCGGTGGATCATCTCGCCGGAAGGACCACGGCGGCGGGGCGAGGACAAGCACGGGCGGCGGCTGCACGAGGCTTAGGGAGAGGGAGGAGCTCCCATGGTTGGCCACGGCGTCTGGTGACGTGGCTCGTCCTGGGCCACTCGATCCAGATCCGACGGCCTGGATTGAGCCACCCGATCTGGACGTGGGGGAGAAGTTGGTGGGGTTTGGGTGCGGCGAGGTGGCGGCGTGGGAGAGGGTTAGCACAAAATTTTAGGGGAGTAGGGACTAGGGTTTCCAGATTAGGTAGGGGGGCTTGGCTATTTATAGCAGGTTTTATAGGAATGGCTAATTGGGCTACAAAATGGCTGGATAGGAGGTATTTAGGGGTTGGTTTTCAGGTGGGCTAAGTTCTGAAGATAAGAAAAGAACCGCGTTGGTCAGTTGGCTGTCTGCGTGAAATCTTGCAAATACACACCTCAAATACATACCGGCTACTATGCCTGGCGCATCCGAATGTTCACCTACCTGATGAAATCGGAATCGCGCGTAATTCGAAACACATCGTCGCAACATGATAACCACGTCGTCTACAACGTTTAACGCCAAAAGAGAACGTCGAGCACCTCCCGATAAAATAACCCATTTAAATATAAATGGGGGTGTCCCCACCGATGGTGATGGCTGGTCTTGTGCTGGTTTTGCGACGGTGATCGGGTAAAACCCGGTGTCGCAAGGTCGAGTGTCAGGGTGGCAAGGGTCGGTCTCCGTCCGGTACGAGATAAAAGGGGGAAATATTCACCGATTAATAATTCGGTGAATCAAACACCGCAAACAAATCAGACAATTAACCAATTCACGCAGAAAACATTTTTTTTTATTTTTGAAAAATCTGGGCTGCTACATTGTTCGTATCATATCCACATTAACATTGACAGGATCTCCCTCCATGCATGTAATGCTTGAGTCTTTCCCCATTCACAACTTGAGGTTTGGTGCCTTCAAAATTGTTAATCTTGATTGCACCGGAGCGGTAGACTTCTTCAATGTGGAACGGTCCTTCCCATATGGAAAGTAATTTACCTAGAGAAAACCTGAAACGAGATCTAAACAACAAAACTTTATCACCAACAGTAAATTCACATTTCAAAATTATCCTTTCATGCCAGTTCTTTACCTTTTCCTTAAACATTCTTGTGCTCTCGTAAGCTTCACTTCTCCACTCATCTAGAGAAGTCAAGTTCATGAGACGCTTTTCACCAGCAAGTTTAGGGTCAGCATTAAGCTCTCTAACATCCCAGAAAGCTTTGTGATATAATTCTAAAGGCAAATGGCAAGCCTTTCCATAGACCATCTTATAGGGAGACATGCCCATGGGGTTTTGTTAAGAAGTTATATATGCCCACAAGGCATCTCCTAATTTTTTTGACCAGTTCTTCCTAGAAATTTTCACTGTGTTTTATAAGATCAACTTGGTCTCCCTATTTTTCAGCTCAACTTTCCCAATCGTTTGAGGGTGTTAAGTTGAAGAAATCCTATGGTTGACATCATACTTTGCTAAAGCATTTCTAAAATCAACATGTGTAAAATGTGATCCTCCGTTGGTCATGAGGTACCTTGGTACACCAAACCTAGGAAAGATTACATATTTAAGCATCTTCAAAGATGTCTTGTGATCAGCACTTTCAGTGGGGATTGCCTCAACCCACTTGGTTACATAATCTACGGCTACTAAAATTTGAGTGTACTTGTGTGAAGGAGGAAAAGGACCCATGAAATCAAAGCCCCAGCAATCAAAAGGCTCAATAACTAGAGAGTAATTCATAGGAATCTCAGTTCTCCTACCAATGTTACCAACTCTCTGACACTTATCAAAATATAAAACATTATTTCTAAGATCTTTGAAGAGATTTGGCCAATAAAAACCTGATTGGAGAACCTTGTGTGCAGTCCTCTCACTAGCATGATGTCCTCCATACGGGAAATCATGAAATTGTTTCAAGATATCCTTCTACTCATGTTCGGGTATGCATCTTCTCACGATTCCATCCGCGCATTCTCTGAAGAGATGTGTGTCATTCAAAAAGTAATACCTCAAATCGTGGAAGAATTTATTCCTTTGCTAAAATTTTAATCCTGAAGGTGAAAACTTGGTAACAATAAAGTTTGCATAATGTGCAAACCAAGGATCAGAAATAGATTGTATCCATAAAACCTCTAACTGTTCATCAGGAAAGCTATACTTAGCCAGAATAGGATCATGTGGTATGTTCTCTATCATGGAGAGGTTGTCTGCTACAGGATTGTCCGCTCCCTTCCTGTCAAAAATCTTCAAATCAAACTCTTTAAGACGAAGAACCCATCTGATAAGCCTTATTTTGGCATCTTTCTTCTCCATAAGATACTTAATATCATCATGATCAGTATGACTAATGTCTTTGGAATCAACAATATAAGGTCTAAACTTATCACAAGCAAACACTACTGCTAAGAATTCCTTTTCAGTAGTAGCATAATTCTTTTGAGAACTATGAAGGGGTTTTCTAGAATAATGTATAACATTCAATTTCTTATCAAACCTTTGTTCTAGCACAACTCCAACACCAAAGTCAGTAGCATCACACATGATTTCGAAAGGTAAATTATAATCAGGTGGTTGGACTATAGGAGCGATTATCAAAGCTTTCTTAAGAACTTCGAAGGCTTCCTTACAATCTTCATCGAAGACAAAAGGAATATCCTTCTGATGAAGATTAGTGAGGGGTCTCGAAGTCTTAGAAAAGTCTTTAATAAATCTTCTATAGAAACCAGCATGACCGAGGAAACTACGAACACCTTTGATGTCCATTGGATAGGGCATCCTCTCGATTTTTTTAATTTTGGCCCTGTCCACCTCGATTCCCCTTTCAGAAATCTTGTGGCCAAGAACAATTCCCTCATTGACCATGAAGTGGCACTTCTCCCGGTTGAGCTCCAAATTTGTCTCCTCACATCTCTGCAAATCTTTATTAAGGTTGTGGAGACAATGGTCAAAAGAGGTTCCATAGACGGAGAAATCGTCCATGCAAACCTCCACAATTTCATCACAAAAACCATGAAAGATAGCAGACATACACCTCTGAAAATTAGCAGGGACCTTGCGTAAACTGAAAGGCATACTTCTACAAGCATAAGTACCAAAAGGACAAGTAAAAGTGGTCTTCTCTTGATCAGTAGTGTTACCATGAATTTGAGAGAAGCGAGAATATCCATGAAGATAGCAAAAGTGGGTGTTTCTGGATAACCTTTCAATCATTTGGTCGATGAACGGCAATGGGTAGTGATCCTTCCTAGTCTCCTTATTCAACTTCCTGTAATCAACACACATCAATATCATATCCAATAATAATTCTTTGATGGATTAGTACGTTCTTATCATTAGGAACAACAGTCGTACCTCCTTTCTTAGGAACACAATGTACTGGACTTACCCACTTACTATCAGCTCTAGGGTAGATAATACCTGCGGCTAGAAGCTTGAGGATTTAGGTCCTCACCACATCTTTCATCTTCGGGTTGAACCGTCGTTGATGATCAACAACCGGTTTAGCATCGGGCTAAAGATTGACAAATAGATGGACTAATTTCCTTGATATCATCAAGGGTATATCCAATAGCGCCTCAGTGTTTATGAAGGGTTTCCAATAATTTCTCTTCTTCATATCCTTAAAGGTTAGCACTGATAATAACAGGATAAATTTTCTTTTCATCTAATTAAGCATACTTGAGAGTATCGGGAAGATGTTTTAGATCGAACATCGGGTCTTCTTTTGGTTGTGATAGGATTCCTAAAGGTTCAACTGGAAGGTTGTGCTTCAGGATAGAAGGTTGTCTCAAGAAGATGTCATCTAGTTTCTTTCTTTCCTGCATATGAATGTCATTCTCGTGGTCCTCCATGTATTTCTGCAAAGAATCATTAGGAGTAATAGCAATATAGCCGTTTTTTCAATAATCTTATCATTACTAGGCAAATCAGTACCACGAGTTTTCTTGGAAATTTTAGAAAGGTTAAATTCATATGGCTCACCATTGAATTAAACAGATACTTTTCCTTTCCTGCAATCTATAATAGCTCCACAAGTCTTGAGAAAAGGTCTACCAAATATAATAGGATGAAAATTATCTTGCACTGAACCAAGTACTATAAAGTCAGTAGGATACTTTACCTTTCCAAATAACACTTCAAAATCTCTCACAATTCCAATAGGAGAGATAGTTTCTTCGTTTGCAAGATGAATAGTAACGACAATTTCTTCAAGTTCACAAGGTGAAATCTCACTCATGATCTCTTGATAGAATAAATATGGAATACCACTAGCACTAGATACCAAATCGCATAGCCCATAAGAATTGTGATCACCTATTTCAGCAGATACCAATGGAGTACCTGAAATTTGGCCTTTATTCTTGGCTGTGACAAGGTTGGTAGAAACAGCACAAAAATTTCTAATGGAATCTCCAATATCACTAGTAATAAGATCTTTAACCAATGAAACTTGAGGATTGACCTTAATCAGGTCCTCATGCTCATGAGCCATTCCTCACTTAATTTAATATACCTGTCACAAAACAATGCTCCCTCATACTAGCGGGAAAAGGGGGCTTTTCATATATAACTGCAGGCAAAATAGGGCCAACAACATGAATATCGACAGGTAAATCCTTAAAGGTCTTATGATGCTGATCCTCCTTTTTAGAAGAATCAATATGAGAGGCAAAGTCTTTGCAAAAATCATTTAGAAGCTGGGAATCAAGACCAATCTTAGCACAAAAGGTATTCAAGTAATCAGTTTTCACATAGCTCTCAATGTAATCATGCTCATAATTTATACCGTGTCTCTCTGGATCCTTTCAATAAGATCCCACCTTTCTTCAATGCTTTTATTTGGAAATACCCCACTAGAGGAGACATCAAGCATCTCTTTATCTTGACGAGAAAGTCTTGTATAAAAAATTGTAAGAATAATTTCCTTGGGGAGCTCATGATTGGGGCATTTGAGCATTAGGGACTTCAATCTCCCACAAGCTTGGGCGATGATTTCTCCGCCAGGACACCAAAATTTATAAATATAGTTCATGGCTCGATGTATTTCATGAAGAGGATAAAACTTTTCATCAAAGAGAGGCATAAGTTCTTGCCAATCTAGTAAGTGAGAGTTATCAAGAAGCCTATACCTATCCAAAGCCTTATCTTTTAATGATAGAGAGAATAGCTTTCTCATAACAAAATCCATCGATATACCTTTAAGCTTAAATAAGGAGCATAGTTGTGAAAGATATAGCAAGTTTTCTCCTAGATGTCTATCTCCTGCATATCGATTAGCCAAGACATAATCAAAAATACATGTTGGTATTTTGAGAGGCACAATTTTAGTAGGAGGGGGAGCCTTATCCACCATAGTATCGGTGGGGCAGTGCCCCACAAGAAAAGATCCAAGGGAAAAGTTGTCCATAGGGAAAAAAGTAGCTACAGCAAAATAAAAACAACATGAGCATCGTAAAGGTTTCCTTACCAATTTCACTTTCCAATAGCGCTACACTCCCCGGCAATGGCGCCAGAAAATGGACTTGATGACCCACAAGTGTAGGGGATCTATCGTATCCTTTTCGATAAGTAAGAGTGTCGAACCCAACGAGGAGCAGAAGGTACCGACAAGTGATCTTGAGAAAGGAATAACTGCAAGCACTTAAAGGTAACTTTTTATGGGTTTTCTGGTATAAGCAACAAGGAAATAAAAGCAAGTAAAGTAAATGGTGTTGTGGTGCAACAAGTGGCCTAATATATTTGAAGAAATGATAAGCCAAAGGATTAAACTTATAAAGAGCTAAAACGTTCGTGAGGACAGAGGTTAGACCCTCAGTATCTGTAACAGTAATCACTTTGATTGTTGACTATTACTGTTGCTAATCGTTGTTACTAATCTTGGCCTTGATCAACATTGAATCAAAAAAAATTCAAATGCCTTTTGTGGTTATTAAAAATAGGTGACAAATAACACTTTGTCCAAAACTTGTGCAACCACTTTTGTTAAATGCAAAATAATCATTGGACCAGGGTAAACCAACTTAGAATATTTATTAAACAACTGGAAAATTGAAACAATTCAAACCAATGGAAAAACAACTCCATTTGTTGGTTGCATTTATAAAAGAAATACCAAATGAATTTATAAATACCCCCAACTTTTGTGGCACTCTAGTAATGCGTAACAATATTATTCGGACAGTTCCACGTTTCACAAAAATTTAATGTGAGCAAAACAAAAGCAAACAGAAAAGAAAGAAGAGAAAAGAAATAAAGAAAAAGAAAAAGACCTAAAGTACGCCCAGTGCAACGGCACACCCCGGTCCACTTCGCACTCTCCTTCCTACTCCGGCACTGGCGCCATGCCGTGCCCATGCCGCCAACGCCAATACCCGCTCCGCCCCTCCTCCTCGCCTGCTCTCCTTCCACCTTGATGTCTTGGAAACGATAAGATCGAGACCCCGCGTTTTCTGGATCAAGCCCGCACCATTTTCCCCTCCTTCTTGCCTCGTCCTCGTCGGGGGGATTCCACCCGAGCACCGTCGTCTCCATGGCCGTGAGCTCACATGACCAGTGAGCTCGCGTCGCCACGCCACCGTGTTCAAGTTGTTCTTCGTCGTCATCTACGTCTGCGGGGCAGATGGAATCGAGCCGGGGGTCCCTCCATGCCGCGCACGGTCGCCTTCCCCAAATCCGACCGCCGTCGGGTTGCAGCGCAAGTCCGGCCGCGTCGAGCCTCCTCCGAGCTTGCTGCCCTCCTCTACGTGTTCCTGGTGAGCAGGTCCACCTTCCCCACCTCCCTGGAAAATTGAAACAATTCAAACCAATGGAAAAACAACTCCATTTGTTGGTTGCATTTATAAAAGAAATACCAAATGAATTTATAAATACCCCCAACTTTTGTGGCACTCTAGTAATGCGTAACAATATTATTCGGACAGTTCCACGTTTCACAAAAATTTAATGTGAGCAAAACAAAAGCAAACAGAAAAGAAAGAAGAGAAAAGAAATAAAGAAAAAGAAAAAGACCTAAAGTACGCCCAGTGCAACGGCACACCCCGGTCCACTTCGCACTCTCCTTCCTACTCCGGCACTGGCGCCATGCCGTGCCCATGCCGCCAACGCCAATACCCGCTCCGCCCCTCCTCCTCGCCTGCTCTCCTTCCACCTTGATGTCTTGGAAACGATAAGATCGAGACCCCGCGTTTTCTGGATCAAGCCCGCACCATTTTCCCCTCCTTCTTGCCTCGTCCTCGTCGGGGGGATTCCACCCGAGCACCGTCGTCTCCATGGCCGTGAGCTCACATGACCAGTGAGCTCGCGTCGCCACGCCACCGTGTTCAAGTTGTTCTTCGTCGTCATCTACGTCTGCGGGGCAGATGGAATCGAGCCGGGGGTCCCTCCATGCCGCGCACGGTCGCCTTCCCCAAATCCGGCCGCCGTCGGGTTGCAGCGCAAGTCCGGCCGCGTCGAGCCTCCTCCGAGCTTGCTGCCCTCCTCTACGTGTTCCTGGTGAGCAGGTCCACCTTCCCCACCTCCCTGTTGAGCTTACTGTTCGCCGTAGCCTCCATCGCCATTAGGGCAGGAGCTTCTCGCCGCCGGCAAGCTGGCCACCGTGGCCTAGCTTGCCCGTCTGGCGCGCTAAGCGTGTCATTCCGCGCACACTGCTCCCAGGGGTCGAATCGCGTAGCGCCTTTCCAAGCTCCGCCACTAGAACGTCGTCGTCGATCCCGTGCTGCGTCGTGAACTCCGGCCACCCCAAACGCCGTCATCACCCCCAATCGACACGTCGTGCTCCACTCGTTTGAATGCGACCAACCTCCTCCAAAACAATGCACCGTAGCGGAAACCCGAGCCCCTCCCGTGGCGTCCGCCTTGTGAGAGCTCGCCGGCAACTAGCCGTCGGCCACTACCGACGTGCCACACCTGGGGGCAACCCCTTGGGTCACTGCCAGTGGGTCCCGTGGCCCCAGTTGACTGGGTTGACTGGTTAACTATGCTGACTAGGCAACCCAAGTCACTGACAAGCGAGCCCCACCCCACTGGTTAAGTTAAGTTTAATTAAAACTGAACTAAAATTATTTAGTTAAGTAATCTGTCACTGACAGGTGGGGTCCAGTAGCTAATTAATCATTTTTAGTTAAATTAACTCTCTGGGTTAAGTCTCTGAGTATGACATGTAGTTCCACCCTGTCAGAATACTATTCTGGATAAGGTTGCTATTTAGTTAATAAAAGAAATTCTAAAAATTGATTTAAAATGAATTAAAATTTAAAATTTAATATCTTTTAAACCGTAAGTCAGATTAAAAAACTATATACATGAAAATTGATCACAAAAATACAACGGTTACAAATATGCTATTCGTATGTCTACCACACCCATCTAAAACAACGAACATCGACATCCCCCCTCAGGGAAGTTTGTCGATAATCACTTGGAGCTGGTATTTCATCCCTGGATGAATTCCCGCTCCGAGCATATATCATTGCACTGGGTTAGAACACCGATAACAATGCATCTGTCATGTCATGCATCTGTTTGCATATGTTTGCTTTGTATTTACTGTTTCCCCCCACCCCCTTCTTCTCCGGTAGAACCCGCGACTGCCGCCGACTACACCGCTGCTGAGTACGATTACGTTTTCGACGATCGTACCCCTACCGTCGAGTTTCCAGGAAAGCAGAGCCATCTTCCTTCCCTAGATATCACCTATCTTTCCGTACTTTTCTTGCACTAGGCATTGTTGCTGCTGCTATTACGTTAAATTCCTATTCTGTTCCATAGCCTTTTTTTTGTCGCCCCTTGTTGTATCCTCCTTTATCCTATGATGCCTTATAATTATATATATCATATTCAACAGTTAGCCCTGCTCCTTGATAGTTAACTAGGTTTAGATAGCGGGTCGTGATCACCTGGGAGTGATCGGGGATACAATATATTACAACTGCTACAAGTACGGTTCAGAGCAGACACCGACTCAGGCCCCAACCCCGGCTCTGCCGAGCCACCTCAAGTGTGAGCTATCGAGGAGTAATCCTTGTACTGCACTCATTGCTGTCTTTGTATAGCCGTCCTAGGGTACTGAACCACGGTTTTCCTTACAGGTAAGGTTTCGGGTGACCGAACGGTGCCCGCACAGGATATTGTATCGGAACGACAGGACAGGTTTATTCAACCGGTGTGCGGCGGTCCTGACACTTCTTCGTGACCGAGAGGTGCCCTGTTTTATGAAAGTCGAGCTCTTCAAAGAGCACACACGAGAAAAGGTAAGGAGACGGTTCACCTTGTCGGTAACCGCACGAGTTGGTGGGACGACAGGGCATGCACTGATGTACTGGTGGTCCTGACTGATGTCGTTGTCCGCGACTCATCCAGAAAGGGGCAACCATAGCGTTTGTCTTGACGGAAAATAATAAAATGCTTAACGGGTTCGGTGGATGACTTGAGTAGCCTTTTGGCGTATACGCGCTGCCTACACGTGGGATTACGAGTATGGATCCCCTGCATCGTAGCCTCGTTCGACATCCTTCAAACGTCAGCATGCCGCGGCCTGATTGACGGGAAGTGGTGTGTCTTTTTCCTGCAGCGGTTGAGATTTGATTTCGCTTCACCGGCCAGACTCGCACCGTGCAGGAGTACGTCAGGATTGGAGTCCAAAGCCCTGCGTACTTAGGATTAAGACCGGCAGATGGCCTCTCTGTTGAGCTCCAAGGATGGACTACATTGTGTCGGATAGCCTCGGTGGGGCATTCCCTAACAAGGTGTATGCCACCCTGGAGATCCGTGCGTTGTACTTTAACATAAGTGCACCCCTGCAGGGAAGATTAATCTATTCGAATAGCTGTGTCCACGGTAACAGGAAACTTTATGTTGAAGCGAGATCCTACTACTACAAACTATTATTACTAAACTGTTTGGTTCCGGGTTTGCTTCCTCGCAGGGAAGTCGAGGAGGTGATCTCGGAGGCATTGCTAATTATTACAACTTACTATTATACAATGCTGCAGCAACTTCTGCTGCATTGTTACTTTATGCTTCATATAAATTGTTGGCTATTCTCTCCTCATACTGCAAGACTCGTCAGAAGATGCTATTCTTCGATAGTCCTAGATTCTCTTCCTTATTCCAGTTTTCTAACTTTCAGTCCACTATATACAACCTCCCCTTTCCATTTAATACCAATGCATAAATGCTTAGTAGAGGACGTAAGACTCACGGGTATGCTAGATACTCACACTTTCTTTATTTCCCCCCTTTTTGTTTTTCCTGATTGGCCGCTGCAGTCGACGTTGGAGCCCAGGAAAGGAGTGCCCCGGAGGCGACTACAACGATGTCGAGTTCCCCGTTGACCAGGAGTAGTTCGGTGGATCCCAGGAAGGAGGCCTCGCCTTTTCGATCTGTATCTTTGATGTTATTTGTGCTAGCTTTATTAAGGCAAAACTTGACTAACTATGTTTGTACTCAGATATTATGGCTTGTACAACTTATGCATTCGGATCCTCGTGATCCCTGGTTTGTAACTTAAAGATTTATCTTATTTGTGTCTAGTGTTGTGTTGTCATATTTACCGCAGCACCTTGATATTTATCATGTACCCTGCGTGTATGATTGTTGTACATGATCGGAAATCGGGGGCATTACAACACACGGGAGAGGTAGTCATGTGCTTTCGCCATATTCCGTCTAAGACAATGTTTTGTGCTGATAAGTGTTTTGTGGGTGGACCTATGCTAGTGCACCTTCTAGCCTAAGCTATGTACACTATTATGATTAAACCTCTTGCAAGCATCCGCAAATGCTAGAGATAAATTAAGGAAAAGCCTAACCACATAGCAATAAACTTTAGGATCCAACACTCCCTCGTGCAAAAGTGTGTGAACTGGAGTTCAGGTTTCTGTCACTCCAGCAACCCACCATAAGCATACATTATACACAATGTATTCCCCTAGGTCATGAAAAACGCGAAGTGTTATGTAGTCGACGTTCAGATAACACCATTAGAAGAATAACACCACAACTTAAATATCAAAAAACACATACTACTTCAACATCATATGACTACTAACAACTAGACTTCTCCCATGTCCTCAAGAACTAAAGGAACTACTCACAAGACATAAAAGAGATCATGATCAGAGGTGACAAATATATGATAAACAATGTACTCATAATGATAATTCTCCAACAAAACTTCACAACATTCACCACAAAAGAGAAATCAACACCGGTAAAGTAGAGGGGATGAATAGTGCAAGCTACAACTCGGATTGCAATGGAGAATGAGATGGGATGAATATTGAGATGGTTCTGGTGATGGGGATGATGGTGATGATGATCTCGATGATGCCCGGGACGACGGTGATCACGATGAGGACGATCTGCCCTCCGAGAGGAGTTCTCCCCGACGGAATCTGCCCGCCGGAAAGTTCTTTTCTTCTATGTAGGTTTCCGGCACGGAGCGGCGGCGAAACTCTGTAAACTCTTCTCTTTTGAAGGTTTTTAGGTCACGAGGATGATATAGGCCAAAGGGGTCAACGGAGGTGGGGCCCACCCCCAGGCGTCCACCTGAAGCGGCCTAAGGGGGGGAGGGGCGCCACCAGGGCGCCTGGAGCCCTGGTGGCCCCCCTCCGACTGCCCTTTGGCCAGTCTTCGTTTTATCTTCAGAAAGTTCTTCCCCATGAATTTCAGGTCATTTGGAGAGTTGCTGATATGGCCACTCTACGTGCACTTTTCTCCGCTGATTCCTGCATGTGCTGTTTCGGCACCGGAAATTTGTAAATTGTTAAACAAGCCAAAACACTAAAACTGCATCATGATAATATGAAATATATGAATGAATATAGGTAAATTATGATGTAGAATAGCGATTCATTTCGGACGTACCAATGGTCAAGAGGGAAGAAAGGTTTTTGTACAACACCCGCTATAATATTGAAGTATTCCTGAAGAGGACGAACGATGGACGGGCAATAATCAAGAGTCTCTGGGCTAAAGTCGCACAGGCGTTCAACATTCTCATAGGGTCAATTTTTGCATTCTTCTTCGACTACTTCCCAGACGAGACTCATCTGTCTATCTACAGACTATGAAACTCTACTTTGCAAAAGGTATGATACCACAGATTTGGTGTTTCTGTATTGTGGCTTGTTGTACTACCTGCTGATTGTACTGTGATTTCAATAATAATGAAAACCATGGCGACCATTAGAATAATATTTATGATATATTGTGTTATATATATATATGGTGGGAACATTTTTGTTATAAATGTCCTTCTTACAACAATTAAAAAATGACTAAAATGTTTCAGATTAATATATTGCAAAATAATCCTTTTTGTAGTTAGAGCATTGCACATGGTTCTACATATAATTTTGCCACAAATATATGCGTATATCCAACACATTCGATAAGAAATGAGCGTCGGGGATTTATTTATAATTCCACACCATATTTTGTGCACAACCGTTTGTATGTTCAGCGTATATCACACACAGTTCGTTCAAAAAGAACGTTTGTCATTTCATTCTCAAACCACACGATCATTTCTGCACAAATGTTTGGGTCCGTCTGAACAAAACAAACGTGTACTATATGTAAACTCTATTAATAGCTTGATCTATCGCACGTAGTTCCCGACACACCAGCGTTTGGGATAGTATAATTGAATACAAACATAGTTTTTGGATTAAACATATGCTATAGGATCATAATCTCAGACGGACATTCATGGATAAGTGTTTCTGATGCTAAGGTCAACACAAATGTTTGATGTATCATGTGCGTCTGCGTGGACTAGTCCATAGGGAAAGGTTTCTGGCTATCGTGTGGAATAAGGTGTAAGGCCCGATATGCGGTACTGTTCAAGATCTAGATGTTTCCGTGCAGATCCGGGGACGAAGCACATATCGGTCCCACCGCGACATATGACAAAGCCATATGCCCCGGATTTCCAACATGGTATCACAACATTACAGATACAGGATACAACATCTCATACAATCGGCATACAACTGCCTTAATACAATACAACAGCGGAAGATACATGTCTGAGTACAGACTACAATCAAATGCCTACTGGGAAAGAGAAAACATCAATCCCATAACCACACGAGTCCAGGCCCTCCGCCGGGATCCGCCTAACTAGTCGTCGTCGAGTCTCCACGTGAAACGTCGATCACCATACCTGTTGTCGATCAAGAACCCTGAAAAGAGTTTGGGGGTAGTATAATGAGTACAGAGGTACTCATCATCCAACTGTAGTGGTCATCTGACCCAGCAAGGACTTCATCACTCTTCATTCTAGGACAACTAGTAGTTTACGGTAGGGAAGGGGTAAGTGGTGGGGTTGCTGCCGCACTAGCATTTATGAAGTGGCTAACAATCTAGAGAGTAAGATAAGAAGCCAAGCATTCGATGAGGAATCGCCTCCAACAAGTCTTGCTATCAGCTACTTACGGAAACATAACACCTATCATATCCTTGTCCTCCTCTTCGCATCCCGACGAAGAAGAAGCATTCAAGGAACACACACGTTGATCAAGTTATATTAAAATTATCTCAGTTGTTGTTGTCTATGAACAAGGAGTAGGTGTCAAGTCGTCCATAACCGTGGACACGGCTTCTCGAAAAGATTTAACCCTGCAGGGGTGTACCAACTGCCCATTACAAGTCTCCGCACGCACGTCCATCTCTCTCAGTTGCTACCCATCACAGGCAACCATTTTATGATTCAGTTCCAAGAGATCCGAAACGACAAGTCCCTCTAACTAACAACGAACAAATCCGGGTGGCCCCCGGTGAGTCGACATCCATCTCAGGAGCCGGCCGCGCTCTCGATCTGGTCTCAACCATCTGTCGCAGGTTTGGATAGCCGGTTAATCACACATGGGACACCGGGTCCTCAATAGGACAAGGTGGGCCAGCAAGGGAACTAAGACCTCACTGGTCCAGGTTGGATGGAAAACTACTAGCGGCCGACCAGCACACACATGGTTTCAAATGGTAAATCAGCTTGGGCCACCACTAGAAATGTATGAAGCTAGGTAGGTAAGAAAAGGGGACCCCATAAAATCCCACACGCGGTTAGGCACGCTCAGTCTTAAAACCAATACCCGGAACTCGGGTCCTACTTGTAAGGCCCGATATGCGGTACTATTCCAGATCTAGGTGTTTCCACCCAGATCCGGGGACGAAGCACATATCGGTCCCACCGCGACATATGACAAAGCCATATGCCCCCGATTTCCAACATGATATCACAACATTAAAGATACGAGGATACAACATCTCATACAATCGGCATACGACTGGCTTAATACAATACAACAACGGAAGATACATGTCTGAGTACAGACTACAATCAACTGCCTACTGGCAAAGAGAAAAACATCGATACCCATAACCACACGGGTCCAGGCCCTCCGCCGGGATCCGCCTAACTAGTCGTCGTCGAGTCTCCACGTGAAACGTCGACCACCATACCTGTTGTCGATCAAGAACCCTGAAAAGAGTTTGGGGTAGTATCATGAGTACAGAAGTACTCAGCATCCAACTGTAGTGGTCATCTGACCCAGCAAGGACTTCATCACTCGTCATTCTAGGACAACTAGTAGTTTACGGTAAGGAAGGGGTAAGTGGTGAGGTTGCTGCCGCACTAGCATTTATGAAGTGGCTAACGATTTAGAGAGTAAGATAAGAAGCCAAGCATTCGATGAGGAATCGCCTCCAACAAGTCTGCTATTCACCTACTACGCAAACATAACACCTATCCTATCCTTGTCCTCCTCTTCGCATCCCGACGAAGAAGAAGCAGTCAAGGCACACACACGTTGATCAAGTTATATTAAGATTATCTCAGCTGTTGTTGTCTATGAACAAGGAGTAGGTCTCAAGTCGTCCATAACCGTGGACACGGCTTCTCGAAAAGATTTAACCCTGCAGGGGTGTACCAACTGCCCATTACGAGGCTCCGCACGCACGCCCATCTCTCTTAGTTGCTACGCATGATAGGCAACCATTTTATGATTTAGTCCCAAGAGATCCGGAACGACAGGTCCCTCTAACTAACAACGCACAAATCCGGGTGGCCCCCGGTGAGTCGACATCCAACTCAAAAGCCGGCCGAGCTCTCCAGTCGGCCTCTACCGTCTGGACGAGGTCGAGTTAGCTACCCAAACAGATGTGGGAAGCCCCCTAGCTTCCAGGTGTGGACCAACAAAGGAACTAAGTCTCCGCTGGCCCGAGTTGTTTGAAAACTTGCGACGTCGACACTCGCACACACACGTTTGCAAAAGGCAAAAAAATCTTGGGCCACCACTATAAATGTTTGAAGCTAGATAGGTAAGAAAAGGGGACCCCATAAAATCCCACACGCGGTTAGGCACGCTCAGTCTCAAAACCAATACCCGGAACTCGGATCCTAGGTGACTCGAATGAAACAAAGCGTCGGGGCGGGATAGCCTAGACCTTCCATCCTTCGTCGAATATAATCAACATTTATAATAATCATATCATCAACAACAATATAATAATGTGATATCCCAAACCCAGGAGTAACAGGAGTAACATCGTTGCATCCTAAGCATGCATACTAAGCAGGGGCTGAGCAACGAGCAAAAGTAACATAGCAGTACAAGGTTTGCTGGGAAGGGACATGGCTGTATCGGTTTGAAAGAGGCCGTAAACATGTGGTAGGATCAAACATCGAACCTAACCTAGACTAGCATGCAAACCGCTGGTTGAAATAGAATGTATCATAAGTAATGCAAAGTCCTTGCCTGTTGATAAGTCGGTCGCATCTTCTCCGAGAGGTAGCCGCAGGAGCACACAAGAAGTAAACACCGGAAAGCAATCAACGGTGCACCACTATTACTACGGAGCAATACAAGATCAATGAAACAACACAAGACACGGCAACGCGATACGGATCTATCGTCAAGAACGGTTACTAACAGTTTAAGCGGGGTATCGGTCACACACAACGAATACCGCACGTTTACGGTGGTTCAAGTTGCTTAGCTACAGGTGATCAACCAACGGTTATTAACATGGCAACTCAAGCAAGCATGGCATAGCACACAAACATGGCAAGAGGTTAAGCACAAAGTAAACTACCTATACTAGTCAAGTTAAGTGAGGTTCCACCCTAAACATGGCATAACACTACGTACCCCACGACAATTAAAAGATTTGGTACTGTTCTGTCCTAAACCATATTTTAGGTTGGTTAACAACAACAAACAATAGCATAAACACAAAGTACGCGAAAAACTAATCAAGTTACATATAAAGAACATTTTAATCCGAGCAACGGATAAAAAGTTATGGCAGTTACAGTTTTAGTGGCAGGCAATTGTAATTAGCAGTTAAACAACATGTAAACAAAGTCAAACATGGCAAAGGAGCACAAATTATTGAACTAGATACAAAACTAAGCAAGTTTCATATTTTATGCGTTGCGATCCGAGCTACGAGCTAAAAGATACGGGCAAAATAAATAAATAACACAATCTGCCAATAATAATAATAAAAACCTAACAGAAAAGAAAAAAAACTATACGGGCCGAAAGCTACTGGCTGGCCCAACAGGTAAAAGAAAAGAAAAACGAATAAAAAAAAAACGGAGGGCGCTCACCTTGGGTCTGGCCCAAGAGGAGGGGCGGCCTGGGCCGGCTGGCTGGCGCAGCCCACCTTGCGGCTGGCGGCCCACCTGGCTCGCTCAGCCTCGTCCCGATGGGATCGGGCGGAGACGGAACCGGCGCACGGTGGCGCTACGGCAGGGCTTGCCGGTCGGAGTTCGGCGCACGGCGAGGCGAGGGAGGGCGCTGGCGGCACGACGGAGCAGAGCAGGAGGAGGCGCGGCGGACGTCGGCGTCGTGGCGCGGCCGGGTCAGGCTTCCAGGTGAAAGGGCGGCGCGAGCTCCTGCTCGGGCCATGGCGCGGCAGCGGCCGGCCTGGCAGCGCTCCGGCTGTCGGCGATGGAGGAGAGCGAGGAGGCGGCGGGAGGCCTCACCGAGGCGACGCACGGCGGCTGTCGGCGGCGACCTTTTCTCCATGGGGACGGCGAGGCTTGGACAGAGAGAGAGAGGAGGGAGGTTAGGTCAGGTGGATCTAGGCCGTCGGATCGCGAGATCTGACGGTCCAGATCGCAGGGGAGCAAAAATTCGGGATTTGGGGTAAAAATGGGCAGATCTGGCAAAGTGGAGGGGGTGGCTGCAAATTGTGGCTAGGGACACCCTAAGTGGGGTGGTGGTCTTTATATAGCCCCGGTGGCTGGCAGTTTGCAAAAACATCTCCGATTTTTCTCTCTCGCGGGAGGTGCTCCCGTTTCTGACCGCCGGGGGTCCGCAGTACCTCCGATTCGGGTAAAACTTCGAACTGCGCGATCAGCGCGTCGAGCCGGAGGCGTTCACCTCGCATTGGAACCGTTCCGAGAACACTTTCCGGCGCGCTATAAAAATAATCCGTTTAATTATTAAACAGGGTTTTCGTTCCGTTGGCTGCGGCTGGTCTCGTGGGGTTTTCACGACGGTGATCAGGTGAAACCCGGTGTCGCAAAGGTCGATTGTCAGGGTGGCAAGGGTCGGTATCCGTCCGGTACGAGATAAGAGGGGGAAAATAATCGCCGATCGATAAATCGGGGATGCAAACACCGCAAACAAATCAGGTAATCAAACAATTCACACCGAAAACATTTTTTTTTATTTTTGTGAAAACTGGGCTGTTACACTAGGTGACTCGAATGGAACAAAGCGTCGAGGCGGGATAGCCTAGACCTTCCATCCTTCGTCAAATATAGTCAACATTATAATAATCAAATCATCAAGAACAATATAATAATGTGATATCCCAAACCAAAGAGTAACAGGGTAACATCGTAGCATCCTAAGCATGCGTACTAAGCAGGGGCTGAGCAACGAGAAATAGTAACAAAGCAATACAAGGTTTGCTGGGAGGGGACATGGCTGTATCGGTTTGAAAGAGGCTGTAAACATATGGTAGGATCAAACATCGAACCTATCCTAAACTAGCATGCAAACCGCTGGTTGAACTAGAATGGATTATAATTAATTTATAGTCCTTTCCTGTTGATAAGTCAGGTTCCGAAGGTTTAGATGATCGCAAGCTCGCATCGTCTCCGAAGGGTACCCGCGGAAGCACACAAGACGATAAACACTGGAAAGCGGTCAACGACCAAGCACTCTATTACTACGGGGCAACACAAGATCAAGAAGACATCACACGACACGGCAACGCAATACAGATCTATCGTCGAGAACGGTTACTAACAGTTTATGTGGGGTATCGGTCACACACGACGAATACCGCACGTTTATGGTGGTTCAAGTTGCTTAGATACAGGTGACCAACCAAAGTTGTTAACATGTCAACTCAAGAAAGCATGGCATAGCACACAAACACGTCAAGAGGTGAAGCACAAAGTAAACTATCTATGATAGTCAATTTAAGTGAGGCACAACCTAAACATGGCATAACACTAAGTGTCGCACGATGATTAAAGGATTTGGTACTTTTCTGCCCTAAACCATATTTTAGGTTGGTTAACAACAGAAAACACTAGCATAAACATAAAGTACACGAAAAACTAATCAAGTTACATATAAAGAACACCCCAAACGGAGTTACGGTTAAAAAGATACAAGCAAAACAAGTTACGGGCACAAACTGCCAACATGAGGAAGCACACTTTAGAGCAATGCATAAACAGGATAATCAATGCAAACATGCTCACAAATGATATGGAACTAAAGTAGACATGTTAGGGAAGGCATGGAAAAAATAATCATGCAAAAATGCATCATAGATCAAAAGATATTAAGCAAACAACATGGCATCGCAAAGTAATAGACTTAGAGAAAAACAGAGGTGGCTGTACAAAACAGCAGCATAGCAACTTTGGAGCTAAAAATCTATATGTCCAGTAATTCTAACATGAAGATGCAACACATGGCATGAAATTAGACATGATTCTTAACAAAATGCAATTGGAATCACTCAATTCCGATAAACGGTCGCGACACACTCGTCGACCGAAGTTGCAACAAAATAACAGTTTTCAGCACAACAACACATTAACATCAGGATAGCTACTTTTGAGCAAGATACATTATAGCTAAAGAACCCAAACATGACAAGTTAAAGCATGGCAATGAAGTACACATGATGGTTAACACATAGGAAAAAGAATCAATGCAATAGGCCTCATGGATTAGTCACAATAATCATGCAAAGTTGCAACAAAATGTAAACAGCAGCACTTAACAAGTATTTGTAGCAGTTTAACGGCCTGATGCCCACTTTAGCACACAATTACACAATCAAGATGACCTCAAATGCAAAAACTTTCTACATACGAATGCTAGAGCACGCAAAACTGAGCAACTTTCGTTTTGGGGGCACGTTCATCGGAGCTACGGATTAGTCGCAAAACCACTCGCAAAATAGAATACATGACAAAAATCTTCCAGACTTAGAAAAAATAGCAGGGTCTAGTCAGAAAAAAAAGGAGGGATGGTCCTCACCATGGGCCTAGAGGCCCATCTGGCCGAGGTGGGGAGATGGGCCGCCTGGCTTGCTGGGCTTGGGGCGCCTGGCTCGGCCACGAGGCGCGTGCAGGCCGGCCCACGTCGGCCACTGGAGGAGGCCAGCCGGCTCGGGCTCCCTCCCGAGCACGACCGCAGGCGGCGAAGACATGGGGCGGAAGGAGCGCTCGGGCGGCAGCGTGGCCGTGCTCGGTCTCGCCGGCTCCTGTCCATGGCGGGGCGGCGGCTCTCCGGGCGTCCTGGACAGGGAGACGAAGAACGAAGTGAGAGGAGAAGGGAGAAGGAGGCACGGGAGGAGAGGAGACCTGCGGGTGGCCGACGGCCTACCTCTCCGGCGGCGTCCTCGGGCCCGGCGGCGGCTAGCCATGCGCAGCTGCAGGAGGAGAGAGCAGAGGAGTGGCTGGGCGCGATCTGGAGCGTCCATCTCGCCGATCGACGGCCGAGAGCGACCAGGAACTAGGGTTGACGAAAAATGGGGTAAAACTGGGGGTGTGGCTGCAAATTTGTGCTAGGGAAACCCTAGAAAGAGGTGGGGGTGTGGTGGTCTTTATATAGCCCAGGTGGCTGGCAGTTTGCAAAAACATCCCCGGGTTCTCTCTCTCGCGCGCGGTGTTCACGTTTCTGACCGCCGGGGGTCCGCAGTACCTCCGATTCGGGTAAAACTTTGAACTGCGCGATCAGCGCATCGAGCCGGAGGCGTTCACCTCGCGCTGGAACCGTTCCGAAAACACTTTTCGGCGCGCTATAAAAAGATCATGTTTAATTATTAAACGGGGTTTTTCGTTCCGTTGGCTGCGGCTGGTCTCGTGCGCTTTTCGCGATGGTGATCGGGTGAAACCCGGTGTCGCAAATGTCGAGTGTCAGGGTGGCAAGGGATGGTCTCGGTCCGATACGAGATAAGAGGGGGGGAAATAATTGCCGATCGATAAATCGGGGATGCAAACACCGCAAACAAATCAGACAATCAAACAATTCATACCGAAAGCAAATTTTTAATTTTTGTGAAAACTGGGTTGTTACATAAGGCCCCCCTATCGCACTCGAAGGCAAGTGGACGGTTCTGATTCCCGTTGGTGATTGGGGTCACAAACCGTTTGGAAAGCTACGTTTCACACTAGTGATACCATAACACATCTTCTAATAATGGGGGTAGTTTTGCTTGGAGGTGGACAGTACTTCACTAAGATAATATACTGGCCTCTGGACCGACTTTGGTTTTTCCTTCTTAGGACCCTCTACTACCATCACAACAATGACCATGCGAGTAGTAGCCTCAATGTACAACATCATCGGCTCTTTCTCAGTCGGCGCGGCCAGTATTGGAGATGTGGAGAGCATGCGCTTGAGCTCCTTGAAAGTTTCATCGGCCTGCGGAGTCCTTGTGAATTTCTCTCTTTTCTTCATCATTTGGTATAGTGGGATTGCCTTCTCTCCTAGCTGATTGAGGAATCAGCAGAGTTATGCCAAGCATCCGATGAATTATTGCACATCCTTGAGGTTTCTTGGTTGATTCATGTGCTCGATTGCAGCTATCTTCTCTGGGTTGAAGTCGATTCCTTGCTCAGAGCCAAGGAATCCTAGAAGTTTGCCGTCTAGAACACTGATGTGCGAGATGATGATAAGGGTTTCTCGGCCTTCGTTGGTTACCCGAAGTGGAAGGTGAGATATAGGATAGAAGCAAATTTCCCTCAGTGAAGATACCGAGGTTGAGTTCAATCCAGTAGGACTCCGATAATGATAAGTAGGTGGTTTCTCAAGTGATGCGTTGTCTGAAGAAAATCACTTGCTTCTCCTGGACCTGCATACAAAATCAAATAACTTTGCTCACAACGAATTTCAGAGAGGTTGTCATCCTCTCTGGTCTTGTTCTTTACAAAGGATCAAACGCAAGGGATAATGATAATGATGATAGCAACTAGAAAGTAAAAGCAGAAAATAAATGAGTGTGTAATCAGTGATAAGAATATGGACCGGGGTCCCGTGATGTTCACTAGTGATGTCTCTCTCCGAAAAGACGATAAAACTGCTATTCGAGGTAAACAAATTACAGCTGGGCAATTAACAGGAGTATAAACGCACCGCAATGCTAACTATGCTACAAAGAAAGGACGAGGCTCAAAAGCATGGGAGGTACGCCAAAATAAGTAGACCGAAATCCAACTGCATCTACTACTAATCATCAACCTTGAGATATCTATACAGAACATCTCGCTGGTATTAAGTTGCGAGCCCCACCCAAAGTGTAAACCCAAAGCAACAGACAACTGCATTAAAATCACTTTGCATAAAGTAAACAATCCTTGCAACCGCAGTTACAAGCACCGTTGTTTTCCCCCTTGTGGCAACATCAAATCCCCTTCATGTTTTTGTCACTCAAGTGTGTCATCGGGGGGCATGAACTCACAATCGAACATAACGTTCCCTCTTGGAGTCACTACCTACTACTTGGCCAAAGAAATAAACAACAATGGAAAATGCAAGAATTACTTAGGAAAAAAAATATAAAAGATACAAACCAAATATATTAATCAATCACAATCTGAACATAATCTCATAATCGATCGGATCCCAACAAACTCAGCATAGCTATAGCTGAAATATTACATATGTGCCTCGATCATGTAGGGTAGCTCGCGAGGATTAAACCATGAAGAACAAAGAGGGGAGGAGAACATCACATAGCTACTGATCACGGACCCATGGTCCAAAGAAAACTACTCACGGCACATCCGGGAAGCGTCCATGGTAGAGGGGAAGCTCCCGGAGGTCAATCCTCCCTCCGGCAGGGTGCCGGGAAGAAGTCTGATGTAGCTCCCGATCTTGGAAGCACGGCGGCAGCGGAATAGAGGTAAGATCGCAAAAAGGGTTCTGTCTTTGGGGGTTTCGCATCACGCAGATTAAATAGGCGAAGGGGGCAGCCAGGGGGGCCACCAAGTGTCCAGGCGGCCACTCGCCGCGGCCCCACCCTAAGCCGCCCCACCTGGCCGCCTAGGCACCAGGTGGGGCCCCTATGGCCCTCCTTCGGGGCTCTGGAAGGTAACGTTGCACTGAGTTTTTATCCGATTTTTCCCGAATTTTTGGAGCACTTTTAATATGCGGGAAACCTGGAATAAAAAAAACAGAAAACAGGAACTGGCACTGTGGTGCACTGAGTTAATAAGTTAATCCAAATATGATCAAAAGTGTATGAAAGTGTATCTAGATCATAGCAATATCACACAAGACATGCATGGAGCAAGAAGAAATTATAGATAAGTTTGAGACTTATCAAATGCCAAACAGCACACCTCTCTGGGTTGAGCTTGATCTGATAAGTACGCAGGTTTTGAATGTTTCCTTGAGGTCAGCCAGCAGCGTTTGTCGCTTGGTCGATTTAACAACTAAATCATCCACATACACATGTATGTCTCTACTGAGTTGTGGATGCACACAACGCTGCATTGTGCGCAGATAATTTGCGCCGCCATTTTTCATACCAAAGGGCATGGTGATATAGAAATAAGCCCTGAAAGGGGTGATAAATGTCGTTTTTATTTGATCTTCAACAACATGTTTTATATGGTGACAGACAGAAGTGGAATTCAGAAAAGATAATAGCTCGCAGCCGGACGTAGAGTCAATGACTTGGTTGATAAGTGGAAGAGCGAATGGATCGGGGCATGCCTTGTTCCGGCAAGTGTAATCAATACACATGCGCCAGGTCTTGATTTTCTTCATCACGAGGTCTGGGTTTGCCAGCCACTCGGGGTAGAACACTTCCATGATGAAGCCGGCTACGAGAATCTTGGCGATCTATTCACCTGTTGTTCTTCTCTTGTCTTTGGAAAAGCGTCGAAATGGCTGCCTTACCGGATTAGAGCTTGGCCGAGTGTGAATTCGATGCTCGGCGAGTTCCCTCGGCACAGCCGACATGTCTTGTGGAGATCATGCAAAGTGTCCCGGTTCACACGGAGGAACTCGACGAGCTCGCTTTCCTATTTTCTGCTCAGGCCGGTTACGACGACCACACACTTGGTGGGGTTGAATGGATCCAGAGAACTCTTCTTGCTATCCTTGGAAACTTGAAACTGAGTCTCGTCGTCCGATCTCTTGGCCTTCCTAGTCGATAGTGGTTCCTTGGTTTGTGCCTGAGCCATGGCCACCAGCTTATCGAGCTGACGCCGCTCCTCGGTGACAACTAGTGACTCATCTAGCTTGGAGTTGGCTGCAGAGAACACGATGGATTTCTTGTAGTTGTCGAAGACAGTGATGACACCCTATGGGTCTAGAAGCTTCATCTTCAGGAATGGGTGGTGAGGAACTAGCATGAATTTGGCGAATTGTAAGGCCCGGTATGCGGTGCTGTTCCAGATCTAGGTGTTTCCACCCAGATCCGGGGACGAAGCACATATCGGTCCGACCGTGACATATGACATAGCCATATGCCCCGGATTTCCAACATGATATCACAACATTACAGATACAAAGATACAACATCTCATACAATCGGCATACAACTTCCTTAAATACAATACATCAGAGGAAGGTAGATGTCTGAGTACAGACTACAATCAAATGCCTAGTGGCAAAAGAAAACATCGATCCCCATAACCACACGGGTCCAGGCCCTGCGCCGGGATCCGCCTAACTAGTCTTCGTCGACTCTCCACGTGAAACGTCGATCACCATGCCTGTTGTCGATCAAGAACCATGAAAAGAGTTTGGGGGTAGTATCATGAGTACAGAAGTACTCAGCATCCAACTGTAGTGGTCATCTGACCCAGCAAGGACTTCATCACTCGTCATTCTAGGACAACTAGTAGTTTACGGTAAGGATGGGGTAAGTGGTGAGGTTGCTGCCGCACTAGCATTTATGAAGTGGCTAACGATCTAGAGAGTAAGGTAAGAAGTCAAGCATTCGATGAGGAATCGCCTCCAACAAGTCTTGCTATCGACTACTTACGCAAACGTAACACCTATCCTATCCTTGTCCTCCTCTTCGCATCCCGACGAAGAAGAAGAAGTCAAGGAACACACACACACGTTGATCAAGTTATATTAAGATTATCTCAGTTGTTGTTGTCTATGAACAAGGAGTAGGTCTCAAGTCGTCCATAACCGTGGACACGACTTCTCGAAAAGATTTAACCCTGCAAGGGTGTACCAACTGCCCATTATAAGGCTCCGCACACACGCCCATCTCTCTCAGTTGCTACCCATGATAGGCAACCATTTTATGATTTAGTTCCAAGAGATCCCAAACGACAGGTCCCTCTAGCGAACAACGAACAAATCCGGGTGGCCCCTGCTGAGTCGACACCCAACTCAAAAGCCGGCCGCGCTCTCGAATCGGCCTCTACCGTCTGGATGAGGTCGGGTTAGTTGCCCAAACAGATGTGGACAACCCCCTAGCTCCCTGAGGTGGACCAACAAGAGAAACCATGTCTCCGCTGGCCCGGGTTGTTTGAAAAATACTGGCGGCCGACCAGCACACACACGGTTTCAAATGGTAAATCAGCTTGGGCCACCACTAGAAATGTTTGAAGCTAGGTAGGTAATAAAAGGGGACCCCAAAAAGTACCACACGCAGTTAGGCACGCTCAGTCTTAAAACCAATACCCGGAACTCGGTTCCTAGGTGACTCGAATGGAACAAAGCTGTCAGATCCCTCTGTTAGGTATGTGCTAGGGTTAGCTAGTACCTTTGCATCATGCAAAAGTTTCAAAAAGAAACCTTGAAAATCAAATTCAAAATCCAAATGGGAGAAGGAACACCCCCCAGATGAATTAATTCAAAAGGCCAGATAAAAATATTTTCCAAAAATTCATGTTAGAGTTTTGAAAAGTCTTATAAATGAGTGTGATCACATATCAAGTGATGTGGGACCCACCCCATGCTCATAGATTTTTCAAATATTCAAACAGTACCTTGGAAATAAAGAAATCCCCCTATTTGATTTAAAATTCAAATCATTTGAATTTTAAAAATGTTGAAAGTTTATGAGTGGCTAGTCCATATTATTATGAGGCCACATAAAAGTTTTCAGCATTTAATAAAATGGTTTGGTATTTTTTTTATCAGAGCCAATACAAATTACAGAAAAGAAAGGAAAGATTAAACAGAAGAATTTAGATAACGTTACCTGTCGCCCAGGGGCGAGGCCCACCTCTCCAGCCGGCCCAGCCCGCGGAGCCCCCTTGGCGTCTTCCTCCCCACGCCCCGAAGCTGCTCGGTGGAATGCATGCAGCACTCCACCGACGCCGCCGACGAGCCCTGGCCACCTCCTGCTTCCCCCTCGCCACCTCTTCACGCCTGGAGATGCCCAGAAGGCCACCGCATCCATTCCACGTCTCCCTGGACCTCCTCCCCCTCTGCTCTTCGCGATTTCATCGACGTCCGAGAGCTCACCGGAGCGCACCGCCGTGGAGACCCGTGGCCACCTTCCTCCTCAGCCGCTGCCACCTTGTCCAGGACGCGCGCCGTCGTCTTCTTCATCGCCGTGTGCAAGCAATCGAAGCCAGGAGCCCCGAGCACGTCGTCCTCTTCACCGAGCCGCCGCTGAACCCGCAAGAGCTCGTCGTCGATTCCGCCGCAGCCGCAGCTCCTCCGGCTTCCTCGAGTCCGTCTCTGCAACCAGGGTGAGCAGGCGCGCTTTTCCCCTCATCTTGCCGTTTGAATCCGTGCCCGAATCGTGATTCCGACGAGGTCCGAGACCAAGCGCCGCCGCTCGTCGTCGAAGTCATTCGCCAGAGCCCCCGTTTGACCCCTGGATGGCTCCACTAGCTCCGCACACACCCCAGCTTCGTTTCCATGCTCTCGGTTTCCAAATCCATGCAAAAAACGAAGAACCCGACGAGTCCCGTGCCGACTTCCGCCGCCGCTCGTCGCCGATGACGCTCCGGTGATCCCCGTGGCCCCCTGATGCCACCACTCGATGCGGACGACCTCAAGGAGCAGGTCCATGCACTCCAGGCCCCTCTCCGTGCCCTAGAACCCAACTCCGGCGAGTCTCCGGCAGGATTCTGGCGACTTCACGGCGAGCCCACCATTAGCCCCCCTACTGACCCTGTTAAGCTTAACCCAGTGGCTGACAGGTGGGGCCAGCCACTAATTAACCCTTCGGGTTAATTTTAATAGGGGGATTAACCCCCACTGTGGATGACAGGTGGGACCCCTTGTCAGGTTGACTCGGGTCAAACCCCCCTGACGCCAGCATGACACCGCAGTGACGCAATAAAGGATTTCCAGAGATTAAAAAGAATTCCAGAAAATCCAGAAAATACCCCAAACTTTGGAAATTCATAGAAAATTCATATTAACTCCAAATTGGACAAATAATATATGAAAAATGATCAGGAGAAAATTATCTTTCCAAATATGCAACTTTCAACTCTGTTTGAGTTGAATTTAAAATGGGACCAGTAGCATATATCATTTGCTTTATTTGAATTTATTTCAAATTCAAACCAAATGATTTTGCCACTTGGACCATGGATTTATGTTGCAAATCAACCACACTTCAGAGGCATATCATACACATTTGAATTTAATTCAAATTGATCAAACTATATCACATGTAACTTGATTAATGTTGAATTCAAATGTGGAATTTGAATTTGCATTTTAAAAATGCAATATATTCCACTTAAATGGAATTGCCTCACACATCAAACTTGTACTTCAAGCTTAAACATTCTATCATGTGCTTGAGCATTGCATTCATATTGATTGCTACTTCGTGCTTTGATTGTCGAGTAGAGGTGGAACCGGAGCAAGAGGTCACCCCCTTCGCTGAAGATCCAGAGCCCGAATCTCGTCAGCAAGGCAAGCAAAACCCCATTGATCATGTCGATAAAATCCCACTTCCCTCTCATGTCTCGCTTATGCATTGTATAGGATGATCACCATGTTACGATTCTACCGCATAGATGAACCCATTCCTTTGCATGACCTATCTTTTGTCACAGTAGTAAGCAAACCATAATCCTAGCAAATGTAGGAGTTGAATGATATCATGTGGCCCCTGCAAATGTTACCGCTTATTGCATGCTTAGTATGATACCATGTTGTTACTGTGATGTGAGTCGGGATGGGAATGATCATGTTGCTGATGGTAGAAAAGTGTTGGTGAATCGACCCTAATACAAGGTGAACGATGAGAGGCTGTGTAGGAGTACACGGTGGGTTGTCTCGTTGAACACCGCCCTAAGTCCGAGTTCTTGTGTGGTGATCCAAGATGAAGAGTACAACCACACATTGGGCTCACTGACCCCTCTCAACTTATTAACTCATCCCTTTCGATGTCCAGATGTCGCAGTAGTTCGGAGTTCTGGTAGGCTTGTGGCCTGGATGCTAAGTGAGAGAACGGCTCATCCGAGACCGGCTTATGCACCACGCACACATCGCTTGGGTCCACTTCGGTAAACCGGCCGGGTTCACGATTATGGTAGCCAACCCAAGTAGGCGGCTTTCTTGGACTAGATAGGCTATGAGATAACAGTTGTGGTGAGCATCCTCGCTGGCACCCCTTGAATGGTGTCGAGATCAAAGGCGGTAAATGATGGTCATGTGTGTGTAGCGGTACACCCTTGCAAGGTTAACAAAACTATTCGAATAGCCGCGTCCGCGGTTATGGACTGCTTGGAAAGCTTAGCTTGATTATGAGATAACTTGAACCGGATACTTCTAAAACACACCAAGATAAGAGTGAGTGCTATGGCGTGCTTCCTCGTGGGGAAGTCGAGGAAGGCACCATAGTGGTGTATTGGTTGGTGAAAGTAGTGGACTCGTGTACGCTTCTTACCTCACAGTCTGGTAATCGTAGTTCAGGACTAGCTAAGTCAAAGCTGGCATTCTGCAAGTGAACTCCACCTCTCTTTTCCTTGATACATGTGCATGAGTAGTATAGCTCCTATGTAAGTCTTGCTGAGTACGCCTTTGTACTCACGTTTGCTTAATCTATGTTTTAGATGACGCCACTGACCCCGAAGGTGGCTTCTTCATCGAGCTGGACGACTGAAGTTAAGCTAGTCTAGTCCCAGTCAGCAGACTGGTTCCCTCGTGGAGGGCTTTATGTTGAATAAGGCTTCTTAAGCCAATTTGTTAAACTTGTCTGTACTCAGACATAATTTGCTTCCGCTATGTGATGTAATGTTGGATCAGTTGTAAGTGATCTCTGTGTGTACTCTATAAGAGTTATAAATAAAATGTACACTTTGTAGAGAATTGCAATGGTACCTGCTGTTCATACAAGGCATGTGTGCTGCGTGTATGTTTATAACATGCATGTCTTTGTATGGGTTTTCGAGACCTTAGTTGTGTTCTGGCTGGCGGTCTTTCATACACCAAGTGGCCCTTAGATGTGCGCAGCTTGGGGCATCGCGATGCGATTGTTCGAGACTCGGTCTTGGGCACACTTTGTGGTATGATCGAGCCCGTCCTAGACCCCGACTAAGTGATCGGGCTGGAGTAAGTCTATGTAAGAGTCTAGAGATAGTCGATAGTATGGTTGAGGCGACTTGTCTTTGAATATGGGAGTTCACCACCCATATCAGTAGACTTGTGTGCGTACGATGAGGACCCATTACAGTTGATCATCCGGCCTGGATGGGATGCCCCTCACGTACGATGCTCTCCGAGAATGTTCAGTGCTTGGCTTTGTCTGCTTAGACAAGTGGGTGCGGTTCTCGGCTCTCCATATGACTATGTCTTAACTGTACTTGCATACGCTAACCCCGGGTCCCGACAAAAGCGTCGGGGCGGGATAGCCTAGACCTTCCATCCTTCGTCGAGTATAGTCCACATTATAATAATCATATCATCAACAACAATATAATAATGTGATAGCCCAAACCAAGGAGTAACAGGGTAACATCGTAGCCTCCTAAGCATGCATACTAAGCAAGGGGTGAGCAACGAGAAATAGTAACATCGCAGTACATGATTTTCTCGGAGGGTACATGGCTGTATCGGTTTGAAAGAGGTTGTAAACATGTGTTAGGATCAAACATTGAACCTAACCTAGAATAGAATGCAAACCGCTGGTTGAAATAGAATGGATCATAAGTAATGCATAGTCCTTGCCTGTTGATAAGTCGGGTTCCGAAGGTGTAGTTGATCGCAAGCTCGCATCGTCTCCGAGAGGTACCCGCGGAAGCACACAAGATGGAAACACTGGAAAATGCAATCAACGAGCAAACATCTATTACTACGAATCAAACACGAGCAAGCATCAAAAAGAAGGCAACACGAGACATCGCACCTACCGTCGAGAGCAGTTACTAACAGGTTAAGTGGAGTACTTTTCACACACGACGATACCGCACGTTTATAATGATTCAAGTTTTTTAGCTACAGGTGATCAACAAAGTTTTTTAACATGGAAACTCACTCAAGCATGGCAAGAGGTGAAGCATAAATAATCTACCTATACTAGTCAAGTTAAGCGGGTAAAATTCCTACACATGGCATGTCGCTATTTACCCCGAAAAATAAATACGTTTGGTACTGTTTTACCCTAAACAATATTTTATTATTTTATTTATCAAGCAAGAACAACATAAATACAATCTTAGTCAAGTTACATATAAAGAACAATTTAAACAGAACAACGGTTCAAAAGATATCGCAATTACAGTTTACAGTGCAAGCAGTTGTAATTAGTAGTCAAACAGCATGTAAACAAAGTCAAACATGGCAAAAGAGCACATTTTATTAATCTACATAAAAACTAAGCAAGTTTCATGTTTAAAGCGTCGCGATCCGAGCTACCGTTAAAAAGTTAACGCCCTCGCAAAAATACAACACAAACTGCCAAATAAATAAACTAGAAAAAAAACAGTGAGCAGGCCGAATCTGAAGCTATTGGGCCCAACAATGCATCAACAATAATAAAAGAAAAAAGAAAAAAAAGGTGAGGCGTCCTCACCATGGGCCGAGGCCCATCTAGAGGAGAGGCCGGTTGGAAGGCTGGGCCTTGTGGGCCATAGTGGGCGCGCCGGCTCACCACGGTGGCAGCAGCGGCTGGCTACTGTACCGGCCGGATTGGGTCATGGAGGAGGCGGCCGGCCGGCCAACGGCGGCAGGGCTCGCCAGCCGGTGGCGGGACGGCGGCAAAGGGTCGAAGGGCGGTCCGGATCCGGGCGCGGCCCCACCGGATCCATGAAGTGGCGGAGGCGGCGACATTCGAGGCGCTGGCGGCTAGGTCGTGGCAGGCCTCCATGGCGCGCAGCGGCTCGGGCCTCGTCGGCCACCACGGCGACCTGCGAGGGAGAGGGGGGCCGGTGAGAAGAGGAGATGGAGGGAGGGAGGAGAGGAGGCGACCTGCAGAGGAGGAGGAAGGAAGGGGTGGCCGGGGCGGCCTGCCTCGCCGACGGCGACCTCGGGCCTGGCGGCGCGCAGGGTTAGATCGGGCGGCTTCCACGGGAGGAGAGAGAGGAGGGTCTGGGCGACGTGGCACTCCCTGGTCCGTCGGATCGCGAGATCTGACGGTCCAGAGCGCCTAGGTGCAAATTTCCAGATCTGGGACTAGGTTTGCGAAAATTGGGGGAAAAACTAGGGGTGTGGCTGCAATTTTGGCTTAGGGAAACCCTAGAAAGGGTGGGAGTGTGGTGTTCTTTATATAGCACAGGTGGCTGGCAGTTTGCAAAAACATCCCCGGTTTTTCTCTCTCGCGCGCGGTGTTTACGTTTCTGACTTTCGGGGGTCCGCAGTACGTCCGATTCGGCTAAAACTTCGAACTGCGCGATCAGTGCGTCGAGCCGGCAGCGTTCACCTCGCGCTGGAACCGTTCTGAAAACACTTTCCAGCGCGCTATTAAAATATCTCGTTTAATTATTAAACGGGGTTTTTGTTCCATTGGTTGCGGCTAGTCTCGTGTGCTTTTCGCGACGGTGATCGGGTGAAACCCGGTGTCGCAAAGGTCGAGTGTCAGGGTGGCAAGGGTCGGTCTCCGTCCGGTACGAGATAAGAAGGGGGGAAATAATCGCCGATCGATAAATCGGGGATGCAAACACCACAAACAAATCAGACAATCAAACAATTCACACCGAAAACAAATTTTTTAATTTTTCCATAATCTGGGCTGTTACAATACAACACCACCAACAAGGGATCTCGTCCCGAGATCCAGGATGATCCGGGGGAGAGGGGAGAGAGAAAAGAGAGCCGACGATCATCAACACCACCAACAAGGGACTCTGCTCCATGTCGACGTCGAACTTCTGTCGAGATAAATTTCCGCAGAGAGACGGCAACGTCGGAAAACAAAACCATCAGTGTCGAAAGGAAGAATGACAATTCAAAGCGACGATCAAGGGAAGCATTCTCACTGAAATCCTGAGGATAGTCGGCAAGCAAACTGAAGTCAACAGAAGACCAAGATGTTTACCCAGAGTCGGAAGACCTAAAGGTACTACAGGATTTCCCAACCTGAGATCGGAATCGAGACAATATGCTGCAAGCAAGGCATTGTAACTATTCCGATACTCCACACACTCGAGATCCTAGAGTTTTTAAGGGGATAAGGCGAGAATAAAATACTTACGACACTTGTCCTAACCAGAGCAAGGGTAAGGAGCAAAAAGATTCCTACTCTCCGA
This sequence comes from Bromus sterilis, assembly GCA_950022295.1. NCBI lineage: Eukaryota > Viridiplantae > Streptophyta > Magnoliopsida > Poales > Poaceae > Bromus > Bromus sterilis. The sequence goes on along the minus strand of OX465596.1, from coordinate 260,572,430 downwards.
CAACTAAATTAGTAACTACAAAATAGTTTTTGTCTAGACTCGACTTCGGCCAGAAAAGGGATCCTACGGTTGGTAAGGCTCTGATACCAAATTGTAAGGCCCGATATGCGGTACTGTTCCAGATCTAGGTGTTTCCACCCAGATCCGGGATGAAGCACATATCGGTCCCACCGCGACATATGACATAGCCATATGCCCCGGATTTCCAACATGATATCACAACATTACAGATACAAGGATACAACATCTCATACAATCGGCATACAACTGCCTTAAATACAATACATCAGCGGAAGTTAGATGTCTGAGTATAGACTACAATCAAATGCCTAGTGGCAAAAGAAAAACATCGATCCCCATAACCACACGGGTCCAGGCCCTCCGCCGGGATCCGCCTAACTAGTCGTCGTCGAGTCTCCACGTGAAACGTCGATCACCATACCTGTTGTCTATCAAGAACCCTGAAAATATTTTGGGGGTAGTATCATGAGTACAGAAGTACTCAGCATCCAACTGTAGTGGTCATCTGACCCAGCAAGGACTTCATCACTCGTCATTCTAGAACAACTAGTAGTTTACGGTAAGGATGGGGTAAGTGGTGAGGTTGCTGCCGCACTAGCATTTATGACGTGGCTAACGATCTAGAGAGTAAGGTAAGAGGTCAAGCATTCGATGAGGAATCGCCTCCAACAAGTCTTGCTATCGACTACTTACGCAAACATAACACCTATCCTATCCTTGTCCTCCTCTTCGCATCCCGATGAAGAAGAAGCAGTCAAGGCACACACACACACGTTGATCAAGTTATATTAAGATTATCTCAGTTGTTGTTGTCTATGAACAAGGAGTAGGTCTCAAGTCGTCCATAACGGTGAACACGGCTTCTCGAAAAGATTTCACCCTGCAGGGGTGTACAAACTGCCCATTACAAGGCTCCGCACGCACGCCCATCTCTCTTAGTTGCTTCCCATGATAGGCAACCTTTTTATGATTTAGTTCCAAGAGATCCGAAATGACAGGTCCCTCTAGCTAACAACGAAAAAATCTGGGTGGCCCCCGGTGAGTCGACACCTAACTCAAAAGCCGGCCGCGCTCTCGAATCGGCCTCTACCGTCTGGATGAGGTCGGGTTAGTTTCCCAAACAGATGTGGACAACCCCCTAGATCCCTGAGGTGGACCAACAAGAGAAACCATGTCTCTGCTGGCCCGGGTTGTTTGAAAACTATTGGCGGCCGACCAGCACACACACGGTTTCAAATGGTAAATAAGTTTATGCCACCACTAGAAATGTTTGAAGCTAGGTAGGTAAGTAAAGGGGACCCCACAAAATCCCACACGCGTTTAGGCACGCTCAGTCTTAAAACCAATACCCGGAACTCGGGTCCTAGGTGACTCGAATGGAACAAAGCGTCGGGGCGGGATAGCCTAGAAGTTCCATCCTTCGTCGAGTATAGTCTACATTATAATAATCATATCATCAACAACAATATGATAATGTGATAGCCCAAACCAAGGATCATAAGTAATGCATAGTCCTTGCCTGTAGATAAGTCGGGTTCCGAAGGTGTAGTTGATCGCAAGCTCGCATCGTCTCCGAGAGGTACCCGCGGAAGCACACCAGAAGGAAACACTGGAAAAGGCAATCAACGAGCAAGAAACTATTACTACGAAGCAAACACGAGAAAGCATCAACAAGAAGGCAACACGAGACATCACACCTACCGTCAAGAGCGGTTACTAACAGGTTAAGTGGAGTACTCGTCACACACGACGATGCCGAACGTTTATAATGATTCAAGTTTTTTAGCTACAGGTGATCAACAAAGGTTGTTAACATGGCAACTCACTCAATCATGGCATATCAATCAAGCATGGCAAGAGGTGAAGCATAAATAATCTACCTATACTAGTCAAGTTAAGCGGGTAAAATTCCTACACATGGCATATCTCTATTTACCCCGCAAAATAAATATGTTTGGTACTGTTTTCCCCTAAACAATATTTTATTATTTTATTTATAAAGCAAGAACAGTATAAACACAATCTACATGTAATTCTAGTCAAGTTACATATAAAGAACAATTTAAACAGAGCAACGGTTAAAAAGATATGGCAATTATAGTTTATAGTGGCAAGCAGTTGTAATTAGGAGTCAAACAGCATGTAAACAAAGTCAAACATGGAAAAAGAGCACATTTTACTAATCTACACAAAAAACGAAGCAAGTTTCATGTTTAAAACGTCGCGATCCGAGCTACCGTTAAAAAGTTATCGCCCTCGCAAAAATACAGCACAAACTGCCAAATAAATAAACTAAAAAAGAAAAAAAAACAGTTAACAGGCCGAATCAGAAGCTATTGGGCCCAACAGTGCATCAACAATAATAAAAGAAAAAAGAAAAAAAAGGTGAGGCGTCCTCACCATGTGCCGAGGCCCATCTGGAGGAGAGGCCGGCTGGAAGGCTGGGCCTTGTGGGCCACAGTGGGCGCACCGGCCCACCATGGTGGCAGCGGCGGCTGGCTGCTGTACCGGCCGAATCGGGTAGTGGAGGAGGCGGCCGGCCCGCCAACGGCGGCAGGGCTCGCCAGCCGTTGGCGGGAGGGCGACGCAGGGTTGAAGGGCGGTCCGGATCCGGGCGCGGCCCCGCCGGATCCATGCAGTGGCGGAGACGGACACCTTCGAGGCGCTGGCGGCTAGGTCGTGGCAGGCCTCCATGGCGCGCGGCGGCTCGGGCCTCGTCGGCCACAACGGCGACCTGCGAGTGAGAGGGGGGGCCGGTGAGAAGAGGATATGGAGGGAGGGAGGAGAGGAGGCGACCTGCAGGGGAGGAGGAAGGAAGGGGTGGCCGGGGCGGCCTGCCTCGCCGGCGGCGACCTCAGGCCTGGCGGCGCGTGGGGTTGGCTCGGGCGGCTTCCACGGGAGGAGAGAGAGGAGGGGCTGCGCGACGTGGAACTCCCTGGGCCGTCGGATCACGAGATCTGACGGTCTAGAGCGCCTGGGTGCAAATTTCCAGATCTGGGACTAGGGTTGCGAAAATTGGGGGCAAAACTGGGGATGTGGCTGCAATTTTGTCTTAGGGAAACCCTAGAAAGGGGTGGGAGTGTGGTGGTCTTTATATAGCATAGGTGGCTGGCAGTTTGCATAAACATCCCCGGTTTTTCTCTCTCATGCGCGGTGTTTACGTTTCTGACTGCCGGGGGGTCCGCAATACCTCCGATTCGGGTAAAACTTCGAACTGCGCGATCAGTGCGTCGAGCCGGCGGCATTCACCTCCCGCTAGAACCGTTCCGAAAACACTTTCCGGCGCGCTATTAAAATATCCCGTTTAATTATTAAACGGGGTTTTTGTTCTGTTGGTTGTGGCTAGTCTCGTGCTATTTTCGCGACGGTGATCGGGTGAAACCCGGTGTCGCAAAGGTCGAGTGTCAGGGTGGCAAGGGTCGGTCTCCGTCTGGTACGAGATAAGAGGGGGGAAAATAATGGCCGATCGATAAATCGGGGATGCAAACACCGCAAACAAATCAGACAATCAAACAATTCACACCGAAAACAATTTTTTTAATTTTTGCAAAATCTGGGTTGTTACACAAATGCAGGAAAACCAAAGAGCAGATTGTATGGGTAGTTCATGTCGGCCACCTCAAACCAGATCGGCTCTCGGTGGAAGTTCTCTGGGGTAACGAAGACTACATCCAGCCGAATGCGCCCCAGCGGAGTACATGAGAGGTCGGGGACGATGCCATGGAATGTGCTCCAACTGGGCTGAAGCTCACTCTCGCTGATGCCCAACTTGATCATGATCTCACGGTATAGAATGTTGAAGCTGTTTCCTCGATCAATGAGGGTCCGAGTGAACACGGACGAGTATCGCGGTGCTGCTACGATGGCATCTAACACCAGCGCGTAGAGCCCGGATTCAACATCAAGCCCGGATGGTCCTCCTTTCCCCAGGTGTTGAGGTTGTCCGACCACTTCATGTACTTATGAACCGGTGGAATGGTAGCATTGACCTCTTGAGCGCGCGCCCGACGACTCCTCTTGTCTTATGACTCGCTAGTGAATATCATGTAGGCCTCATCCTGGCGCGGGTACTGGTTGCAAGCTAGAGGTGGCGGTGGAGGTGGGCGTCCGCCCTTGCCCTGCAGCAGAACCTTCGTCCGGTTGCATTGTCGAGTGGCACTACAAAATGAGAGATTTTAGTTGATGGGCCATTTCTGTCACGGTAAAGCACTTTTCATCAGTAATGATACGGTATCGATGGATTCCCTCCGTCAATAGACATGTCACTGACGCGCCGTCGAAAAAAAAAATAACGACGTTACCACTTTTTTCGTCGTCTAAGATTGTTTTTTAGGTGATATTACCCATTTCATCAACAATGTCAATCTTTGATGACGGGGTTAATCAGTTGCCTAATAAGCACAACTTGTCACCTATATGTGTCTTCTTTGATGATAACCCCGTAGCTAGAAATTGTTTTCTTCTGGTTTGACTAGTCAGATTTCTGACAAGTGGTCCCCCTTTTGCTGCTGTGGCTTCTTCCATGTGGGACCGGATTTTCTTTAACCGCCTTAAGTGCCCATTGTAACAACTCAGATTTCAAAAAAAATAAAACAAATTGTTTTCTGCGTGAATTGTTTGTTTGTCTGATTTGTTTGAGATGTTTGCATCCCCGATTTATCAATCGGCAATTATTTCCCCCTCTTATTTCGTGTCGGACGGAGAACGACCCTTGCCACCCTGACACTCGACCTTTGCAACAACGGGATTTCACCCGAGCACCGTCGCAATGGAAGTGAGGTATGACTGACGGGCTCGCCGCGCTGAGCGTGTGCACTACTGGAAAAAAAGGCCTTTAATGGCGCACGTATTTTGGCTACTAATGGCGCACATTAGGTGCGCCATTACTAGCACGCCATTACTAACTTTTAGTAATGGTGCACATTTGGTGCGCCATTACTTTCCCAGACAGTAATGGCGCACCTATAGTGCGTCATTACTAGGCCCAAAAGTGCGCCATTACTATCTGACTTAGTAATGGCGCACCACATAGAAGTGCACCACTACTAACAAAAAAACATTTTGAATTTTTTCCATTTTTTTTTAAAATTGATTATTTTTTCGATTTTTTTCTTAATCTATGGTCAATATGCTTAATCCCAAGTGAAATGGCGCTCCGTGGTCAAACTTCCCGAACGGTCATCCATCCTCACAGTACTCCACCCCCAGCACGCTTAACTTCTCAGTTATATCCAATTCCAACACCAGCTCACTTAACACCTTGTTGATATATGTATCATATCAATCCTATTAAACCTTGTTGATGTCCAAAATTTGATAAAAGTTTAATTTATTCAAAAAATTGGAAAAAAATATCAAAAAGTTTGAATAAATTCAAAAAAATAGAAGAAAAAAATCAAAACATTTGGAAAAATTCAAAAATTTAAAAGTTCACGCCTAAAATTTTTCTTTATTTATTATTTTCCCGCCTTCAAAATTAAAAAAAAAGATAGTAGTGGCGCACTATTCATAAGGTGCGTCATTATTAATTTTTTGAATATTTTTTTTATTTTCCCGCGTTCAAAATTAAAAAAAAGTTAGTAATGGCGCACAATTCAGAAGGTGCATCATTACTAACTTTTTTTAACTATAAAAAAAAATAAAAAAAATTGCTAATGGTGCACCTATACAAAGTGCGTCATTACTAATTTTTTATTTTTTTTTTTTTGTTTTCCCGCCTTCAAAATTCAAAAAAATATAAAAAAGTTAGTAATGGCGCACCTATACAAAGTGCGCCATTACTAACTTTTTTTATTTTGTTGAATTTTTTATTTAATTTTTATTTTCCCGCCTTCAAAATTCAAAAAAAAATGTTAGTAATGGCGCACCTATACAAAGTGCGCCATTACTACATTTTTTTATTTTTATAGGTGCGCCATTAGTAACCCAACTTACTAATGGCGCACCTATACAAAGTGTGCCATTACTATATCGAGTAATGGGTCAAAGCTTGATCAAACATAGTAATGACACACTTTTCTAAAGGTGCGCCATTACTATCCCAACTTAGTAATGGGACCCATTCCTGGACATAGTAATGGCGCAGTTTTTACAGGTGCGCCACTGCTATTTATGTTACTAATGGCGCACTATGTAATGGTTATATTGCACCACAGTTATATTGCGCCATTAGTGCCATATTATCTATAGCCATTTTTCCAGTAGACGTGGTTCGAGATTTCGCACGAATCGGAGGTCGTATGCACTTCCGGCGGTTAGAAACGTGGAGTGTCGGACGCGAGAGAGAAAACCCGAGGGTGGTTGCGTAAATTTGCCAGCCAGACCCCCTATATAAAGAACACCCTTCTCCCCTAGCCCTTCTAGGGTTTCCCTCTCGTAAAATTGCAGCCACCCTCTCCAAATTACCCAAAAATTACCCCCAAGTCCCTACAGAGCCAAAACCCTAGCTCCCCTTAGATCCAACGGTCCAGATCTCATCCCAGCCTCCCACCACAGCCTCTCCAGCCATCCGGGCCCCGCAGGGTCCTGGATCCGTCTCCACTGCCTACCGCCGCCGCGCTCCGGCAGCCGGCACCGCAGCCGCTCGGTGAGCGCGCCACATCGCCGCCCCTGCCTCCCTCTCTCCTCTCCCCCCTCACCCCTCCTATGTCCCTCGCAGAGCGCCGCCGTGTCGCCTCGAAGTCAATGCGTCGCCCACGCCAGGCGCTACCCCGTCGTCCCTCCTTTGGATCCGGCAGATCCACCTCTCCGCCGCAGTTGGACGTGGTCGCCTCACCGACCGGCACGGCGCTTCCCCACGCCGGCGTTTGCCTCACCACCGTCGCACGTCGCTCGGGAGGCGCCCGAGATCGTCGGCCTCCCCTGCACTCGTGGGTCGGCCCATCTCCAGCCGGCCAGCCGCAGCCCAGCCGCGCGCCCTGCTCGCCCACCGCAGCCTCGTTGGCCTCGGCCCATGGTGAGGCCCTTTTTTTTGTGCGTAGGATTGCGAATGTACCGTAGCTCGGATGAGGATGCGCCCAAAACGAAAATTGGTTAGTTTTGTGTGTACTTCAGTTCATCTTTTGTGAGAATTTTGTTTTGAGGTCATCTTGATTGTGTAATTGTTGGTAAAATAGGTCCACCCATCCTTAATTGCAAACTGTTGTTAATTGCTTCTGAAAACTGTTACTTGATTGAAACTTCGGGTGACGGTTGTGTCACAACCGTTCATCGGAATTGAGTGATTCTTGTTGCACACTGTTAAGAATCATGTCTAATTCACTTCCATGCTTTCACTTGTCATTTTTTCCTACTTCATGTTCATGGTATATTCACCCAAAGTAGCTACCCTGCTGTTAGTGTGTTGTTGTTTATATCAAGTTGCAACTTTGCTGCCCTATATCTTTTTAACCATGCATCCTATTAAGAATTCCAATATGTAATTTTGATCTATGCCATGTCTACTTCCATTACATGTATTGCATTGTCATGTTAGAATTCCTGGTCATAGTTGTCTTTCAGCTCCAAAGTTACTATCCTGCTTTTATTGAAAGCCACCTCTGTTTTCCCCAAAGTCTGTAACTTTCCAATGCCATGTTGCACGCTTAATATCTTTTGATCTGTTATGCCTATGACCTTATTATTGTTTGTACCTGATTATCATCATGCCTACTCCATGCTCATATATTGCTATGTCATGTTGCTGCACTTTTGCATATAGTTTTTCCCCTGTTTATACAGCATGAAAATAACAGTTTCTGCCCTATTTTCCTGATTTTCACCAAGTCTTAGACCAATAATGTTTTATTGCATTTTGCTTGGGCTATAATTAATTGTTCATGATGCCTATTTGCATGATTCCTTTTGCCATGCCTTACCTGCCATGTCTACTTTAGTTGCATATCATTTTTGTGCATGTTTACAACATTTTTCTTGTTCATTTGTTTCTCTAAAGTGTGCTTCATGATGTTGGCAGATTGTGTGCATAACTTGTTTTGCTTATATCTTTTTTACCGTAACTCCGTTTTGGAGTGTTCTTTATATGTAACTTGATTAGAATTTCATGTACTTTGTGTTTATGCTATTTTTTCTGTTGTTAACCAAACTAAAATATGGTTTAGAGAAGAACAATACCAAATGCTTAAATTGTCGTGGGTTATTTACTGATATGCCATGTTTAGGTTGTGCCTCACTTAAATTGACTAGCATAGATAGTTTACCTTATGTTTCACCTCTTGTCATGTTTGTGTGCTATGCCATGCTTGGGTGATATGCCATGTTAACAACCTTTGCTCCTTTTCTGTAGCTAAACAACTTGAACCCTTAAAAACGTGCGGTATCGGCGTGTGTGACGAGTATTCCACTTAACCTGTTAGTAACCGCTCTCGACGGTAGGTGCGATGTCTCGTGTTGCCTTCTTGTTGATGCTTGCTCGTGTTTGTTTCGTAGTAATAGATTCGTGATCGTTGATTGCTTTCAAGTGTTTACCGTCTGGAGTTCTGACGGGGTTACCTTCGGAGACGATGCGAGTTTGCGATCAACTACACCTTCGGAACCCGACTTATCAACAGCCAAGGGCTATACATTACTTATGATCCATTCTATTATAACCAGCTGTTTGCATGCTAGTCTAGGTTAGGTTCGATGTTTGATCCTAAAACATGTTTACAGCCTCTCTTAAACCAATACAACCATGTCCCCTCCTAGAAAACCATGTACTTCTATGTTACTATTGCTCGTTGCTCAGCCCCTGCTTAGTATGTACGCTTAGGATGCTACGAATGTTACCCTGTTGCTCCTTGGATTGGGATATCATATTATTATATTGTTGTGGATGATATGATTATTATAATGTTGACTATATTCGACGAAGAATGGAAGGTCTAGGCTATCCTGCCCCGACGCTTTGTTCCATTCGAGTCACCTAGGACCCGAGATCCGAGTATTGTGTCTCTTGACGAGCGTGCCTAACCGCGTGTGTGATACTATGGGGTCCCATTCTCTTAACTACCTAGCTTCAAACATTTCGAGTGGTGGCCCGAGCTGATTTACCATTTGAAACCCCGTGTGTGTGCTTGGTTGGATCCCCTCGCAGTTTTTAAAAAACCCGGGCCAGCGGAGACATGGTTTGTTTGTTGGTCCACACTGGTGAGCTAGGGAAGTCCCCTGCTACTCAGGTGAGGCTAACCCCGACCTTAGCCATACGGAAGAGTCCGATCTGAGGGCGCGGCCGGCTCTTGGGTTGGGTGTCGACTCCCCGGGGTCCACCCCGATTTGTGCGTTCTTAGTTAGAGGGACCTGTCGTTTAGAATCTTTCGGGACTAAATAATAAAATGGCTTCCTGTGATGGGTAGAAACTAAGAGAGATGGGCGTGCGTGCGGAGCCTTGTAATGGGCAGTTCGTACACCCCTGCAGGGTTAAATCTTTTCGAGAAGCCGTGTCCACGGTTATGGATGACTTGACACCTACTCCTTTTTCATGGACAAAAATAACTGCGATAATCTTAATATAACTTAATCAATGTGTGTGTGCCTTGACTGCTTCTTCTTCGTCGGGATGCGAATAGGAGGACAAGGATAGGATAGGTGTTATGATCGCGTAAGTAGGTGGATAGCAGACTTGTTTGAGGCGATTCCTCATCGAATGCTTGCCTTCTTATCCTACTCTCTATATCGTTATCCACTTCATAAAAGCTAGTGCGGCAGCAACCTCACCACTTACCCCATCCTTACCGTAAACTACTAGTTATCATAGAATGACGAGTGATGAAGTCCTTCCTAGGTCAGTTGACCACTACTGTTGTATGATGAGTACTTCTGTACTCATGATACTAACCCCAAACTCTTTTTCGGGTTCTTGATAGACAACAGGTATGGTGATCGACGTTTCACGTGGAGACTCAATGACAACTAGTTAGGCGGATCCCGGCGGAGGGCCTGGACCAGTGTAGTTATGGGGATCGATGATTTTCTCTTTGCCACTAGGCATTTGATTGTAGTCTGTACTCACACATGTATCTTCCGTTGATGTAATGTATTAAGGCAGTTGTCTGCCGATTGTATGAGATGTTGTATCCTTGTAGCTGTAATGTTGTGATATCATGTTGGAAATCCGGGGCATATGACATTGTCATATGTCGTGTGGGATAGATATGTGCTTCGTCCCCGGATCTAGATGGAAACATCTAGATCTGGAACAGTACCGCATATCGGGCCTTACACCCATCACTAATAAATTGTCCCTTAGTTTTGACTACTCAACAGTCCTGACATATGGGCCCAAGAAATACTGACGTGGAGGCTTACGAGTGTTCCCAAAGAATGTCGGTGTGCGCGCTTACATGTGGGCCCTGATAGTGGTCACGGTTCGAATTCCCGTCGTAAACCTCGTCACTGATTTCGATTCTCAGCAAATCATGCCCGTTTCAAATTTGTATGCAAATTTAAAATGAAATTGTTATTTTTTATGAAATCAAACAGTGCCATCATAGATTTAATTATCAATGATAATTGATAATTATGAAACCACTTTTCCAAATAATAAAATAAGCATCGAAAGGACATATTATAGTCCAATTAAAATAACACACTAGAGAAAGTATCCTGACGAACAATAATGCACCATCACCACTTGGTGGGTTTTGAGATAGTCTTCTCGGAAAACTGCGTCGATTTCCTTAAGAGATCAGAAGAACTGCCTCCACCTGATGTTGCTTTATTCTAGTAGCATCCAATGTTTTTCTTTATAATCCTTGATGGTTTGAATTTCTTCCTTCTGCTTCCTTTTGAGCACTTCAATTTCTTGCTTATGTGCAGCAATTAATATATCCATCTCTTTTTTATACTTCTAGTTTGACGCTTCTGCGTCTAACCCTTGGTTTATAATCTTCCCCTCTAATTGTCAAATACATTGTTCAGAGGATGAATTCTACGATGGGACACCATGCTTGAAATTATTATCAACATCGAGCTCTTTTCCTCAATAATATGCAAGTTAGGTTCTTGCGGCATAGCTTGTTCAGCAGGTTTCCTCTTTTTTGTATGTGTTTCAATCTGCATTATGATTGAAAGCATTCATCATTTACTGTTAGTATTTTACAATATGATGGCTCGGAAAGTACAGTTGAAGTCAAAAGAATTATAAACTACTATCGGATGTTTCCTTTGCACTCTGTCTCATACTGGGATTTTTCTGTATGTTGTGGCCTTGTACTGGAAGCACAGCAGTGCAAGCTTTGTTGTTGTCCTCTTTAGCCATAAGGAATAAGAACAAACACATCAATGTAGGAAATCATCTATTAGTCACAAGTATGATGTATTATGTTATTTAAATTCTTACCATAAAACTATATTTACGTTGTTTACCAGCTTTTCGTAAAATAGCAGTGCGAAATTCTTTGGCAAAATCTTCCCTCAAGTCAATATCGAGCTTTCCCTGAAGAAACCATGTATCCATGAATGTTAGAACATGTGTATTGCACCTATCAATGAAAGTGGTATGAGAGAAATGCATAATATAGATGAATTTTAAATTAGGAAAGAAAGTTACTTTGTAAATAGCTAGAACCACTTGATTCTTTTTTGCAACTGTAGATTGAGCTACATCTTCATCCATATCAACATCATAGACTTCATCTGGCTGCTCCGAATCATCTATTTCAGAATCACCATGCACAAAAGAATGTGCTATACAATTTATCCCGATGTTCATTTCCTTGGAGGGACGCTACTCACCATTTGCGGAGAGAGTGGGTGAAACCACGAAGGCACACCAATGCCACGAAGGCTCACACTATTCCCTTTGAGATATCACCACGAAGGCGATTCCCAACAACTACCAGTTGAACTTAAAGGTGGTCTCCAAACCCTCACAAACTCAACGGGGGTAATCAGAATGGTCGATTCCTCTCCGAAGAACTCCTACGCGCGTAGAAGTCTCGAACCTCCAAGAGTAACAAGATCAATGGGGATATCTCAGACTTGCTCAAAACGCGATTTGCTTTTGTTGAAAGATGGGGAAGGGGCGGATTTATCACCACTACTGGAATTCATCAGTTTGCCATGTGTCAACCTCTTAGCCGTCTGTTTTTCATCGGGGCAGACGGAAAAGAGGTTATATGCCATCTGTTGACCTAAATAAAGACAGAAAACTGCTGACTGATGGCAAATATGCGGGATGCCGTCTGCTTCCACTCAGGCAGACGGCAACTGACTCTTTGCCATCTGCGTGCAAACGGCAAAGAAGTTGTGGGCCCAGCCAGCCCCTCCCACTCGGCCTGGCTAACGGCCCCGAGGTATGTCGTCTGTCAGCAGACGGCAAACTGGCGTGTGCCGTCTGCTGACAGATGGCAAACCTCATGTGCCGTTAACTGTCGGACACACGCCCCCGAGCCCTATCCCCACCGCGCCCTCTCTCTCTCTCTCTGCCACACCCAGCGCCGCCACCCCCCGCAGATCGCCGCCGCCAACCGTAGGTCGCCGCCGGGCCCTCCGCCACGCCCGCAGCCGGTGAGCCCCTCCGCCCGCCCCTCCTCCTCCCCGAACTCCCTCCTCTCTGTCATCTCTCCTCTAATCACCGCTCTCTACCCCTGTTGTAGCCCCCGCCGCCATTAACCTCGACCCAACCGGCCTCCTCCAGCACCGCCTCCTCCACCACCATCGCCGGCCTCCATGTCCTCCACTCCGTGAGGCCCCTTTCCCCTCTTATTTTCTCTGTGTTAGTAATTTTTGTTATCTTTTTCTCTGTTTTAGTAATTTTAGAATTGTAGTTAGTCATTGCATTGTAGTTAGTGAGGTTAGAAGAAGAAATAAATAATTAAAAGAAGAGGAAAAATAGAAAGAAGAGAAAAAAAATTAGTTAGGTTATTGTATTGTAGTTATTTATTTTATTAATTTTATTAGTGTTATTTTGTAATAGTATTGTTAGCTATTAGTTTTTTTTTTTTAATTAGATCAATTTTATTTAGAAATTAGATAGATTTAGTTTTAATTAGTTTTCGTTAGAAAAAGAAGTGAAAGAAAAAAGAGGAGGAGAGAAGGAGGTGGAGGAGGAGGAGGTTAGGTGGAGGAGGAGAGATGGAGAAGGAGGAGAGGAGGAGGCCCGAGAGAAGGATGAGGAGGTCGGAGAGATGGAGGAGGTGGCCGCAGAGAAGGAGGAGAAGAGGAGGCCCGAGAGAAGGAGGAGGAGGTCGGAGAGATGGAGGAGGAGGAGGACGTTAGGAGTAGGAGGAGAGATGGAGAAGGAGGAGAGGAGGAGGCCGGAGAGAAGGAGGAGAGGAGGAGGCCGTAGTATAGATCGTAGCCGAGAGACGAGGACGAGCGAAGAAGAAGAATAAGAAAGGAGATAACGTAGTTAGTAATTAGATGTTAGTATTACTTTAGCTTAACTACCGGTAATAGTGTTTGTGTTGATTGTTTGAAATTTAATGTGTAGTTATTTCCCCTTCACTTTGAGGACTGCCGTCGAGGGTCTCATGTTCGACCGTCAACGGGGTCGAATGCCACACCAGAGCGGACATGGTGTTGAACGGCTTTTGGGTAATTTCTCTTTCACACAATGAGAACTTTAGAATAGCTAGGTAGTTGGTCCACTCATCAGTGTTGTATCGTGCTCTTAATTGCAGGTCTATTACAAGGTCGAAGAGTCCATGGAGGAGGAGGCAGGAAAGGTGCTAATCCAAGAGGGTAGGTGCCTCTTGCAGAACACAAGGCATGGGATGCGAGTGTAGGAGGTCCGTGACTACTACGCCAAGCGTGGCCTTAAGCGTAGCAAGTCGGAATGCCGAAAGAAGTATCTTTCCAGGGACCAGTACATGATTGTAACCCCTTCTTGTGTCTTTTAGTTTCGTTGATTTGATTCCTAGCTAGCTAGGCCTATAATAGCTAATCTTCCTGTTTACTAACTTAGGCGCCACCGAGATGGTCTGCGGATAAGATGGATTGTTGGGAGGACATTGTGGACCAGTGGTGCTCAGAAGCCTGGTTGGCCTCCCACAACAATGCCAAGGACCGGCGCGCCCAGATGGTTGGTGTGCCACACCATCAAGGCAGCCGCAACTTAGCTGGTTACGGGGAAAATGGGTATGTGTGTTTTGCTAATATTGTCTTTTACGCACCCACAACTTAGCCGTTTACTAATATTGTGCTTTGCCTTGTCTTTTAGGCGGAGAATAATAAAACAGAGCCGCTTGGGGTGTTCTACAATTATCGCATGGCCCATACAACGTCGCACAAGAAGGCCAAGGCACTCTTAGAGTCGGATATTGCCACTCCGTCGACTTTCACCAACGTTGCCGCCTAAGGTAAGATGAAGGCTTATACCGAGTTGGCGAAGGAGAAGCACGGGTAGGATTATACCCCGGGTTGGAAGCCTATTGACCCGGAGCTGGTGATGATCTCTGGTGGCGGAAGGCGCCATGGCGGCATGGCCATTGGAGATAGTTGATTCAGTGCAATAGGACTCTTCCTGAGATCAAGGCGCGCCAAACGAGCTCTTCTCCTGCTACAAGGACTCGGTGCAAGGCATTCTTGTGTTCTCTCATCAAATATTACAGTGCTAACTACAGGAGTGGGGTTGCAGGAAGCTCTTGAGAGAGAGCAACAGAATACCCAGCGGCTACTCGAGGAGAAGGAGCGGTTGGCGGAGGAGAAGGCAGCAGACAGAGAGCGGTTGGCAGAGGAGAGGACGGCGAAGGCTCTTGAGGAGGCTGCGGCACGCCACGATGGGTCGAACCGGGCCTTGTACGAGCTCATCGTGGTAAGTCACTTGTTCATATTCACCCAAAGAATGCATGTTATAATGTTTGTATATATTTGGAACTAATATGATTGACTCATGGAAAACAAATGTGTAGACTATGTGCAAGAAGACTGGCCATGCCGCTCCACCGATGCCGACCATTTCTCATGTGGGGATGGTGAGTATCTTTCAATGATCATCAATACCTTATTGAGTGGTGTCATGCTAACCGCTAGTTGATCTTTTCATACAGCATCCCATGACCCTTCTCCCCCGTCAACCTCTATCAACCCGACTGATGCTTCTCATCCACCTCATCCTTGAGGGCTACACTCCGGTAAGTTGTCTTCCATACTTACGTTTAGAGTTCCTATATTTATCCGAAAAATGTCATACTTTGCTTATTTTGCACCAAAAGGGCATATTTAGCTTGTTAGTTCAAAAACTGACATAGTCAACTTAGTTAGACATAGTTATGTCAAAACATATCGTAGTTAGCTTAGTTATCTCAAAAAATGACATAGTTAGCTCAACAAATGGTATAATTAGCTAAGTCGGCTCAAAAATGGCATTATTAGCTAAGTTAGCTAAAAATGATAAAATTAGCTAAGTTAGCTAAAAAATGGAGGCTATTTCTTCATCTTTGTCACCATGCATCATCTTCTCTTATTCTTCCTCTCCTTTCTTGTAACAGCCCAAATTTCACAAAATTTTAAATTTTTTTTTCGGTGTGAATTGTTTGATTGTCTGATTTGTTTGCGGTGTTTGCATCCCCGATTTATCGATCGGCGATTATTTTTCCCCCTCTTATCTCGTACCGGACGGATACCAACCCTTGCCACCCTGAGAATCGACATTTGCGACACCGGGTTTCGCCCGATCACCGTCGCGAAAACCGCACGAGACCAGCCGCAGCCAACGGAACGAAAAACCCCGTTTAATAATTAAACGGGTTATTTTTATAGCGCGGCGGAAAGTGTTCTTGGAACGGTTCCAGTGCGAGGTGAACGCCGCCGGCTCGACGCACTGATCCCGCAGTTCAAAGTTTTACCCGAATTGGAGGTCCAGCGGACCCCCGGCGGTCAGAAACGTGAGAACGGGGGATGTTTTTGCAAACTGCCAGCCACCTGGGCTATATAAACACCACCACACTCCCACCCCTCTCTAGGGTTTCCCTAACACAAATATTGCATCCGCCCCCCTCTAAAAATCCCCAAATCTGCGAAATAGCCCCCCACCAGCCGAAAACCTGGCCCCCATCAAATCCAGACCGTTGGATCTGGGATCTGACGGCCCAGATCTGGCCGTCCCTCCCCCCAACCGCAGCATAGATCCACCCAGGCCGCGCCGGGCCCGCCTCCCCGCCGTCGGGCCCGATCCAGGCCGCACGAGCCGCCGCATCGCCGTGGAGGCCGCCACCGCTCCGGACTCCGGTGAGCCGCCAGCGCACCACCGCAGGAGCCACCCCGCCGGCACCCTCCTCTCCTCCGCGACCAAGTCTCCTCCTCTTCCCTCCTTTCTCCCTGTTCCCTCTCCTCTCACGCCTCCCTTCTCTTCCTCTGCAGCACGCGGCGACCGGAGCCACCACGCCATGGCCGGCCACGATCTCGAAGCTCGCGCCGCCCTCATAGGAGGTCCCCTCCGCCTCGCGCCTCCTCCACTGCCTAGCGTCGCCGTGCGCCATCCCCGCACCCCGCCGGCCCCCCTCCATGGACCCGCCGTGGCGCCTCCCTAGCTGGACGGCCAGGCCAGCCACCGCCTGCCGCCGGGACGAGATCTGACCGGGATCCCGGTCCAACCGCTTCCAGGTGGGCCGCGCAGCCCCTGGTGGCCCAGTAACCGGCCTGGGCCGGCCTCCCCTCCACGGCCCAGCCAACGCCAGGCCGAGCTGGCCTCTCCAGTCGCCGCCTTGGGTCGGCCCATGGGTGAGCCAGGCTTCCTTTTTTTTATTTGTTTCTGGTATTTTCTTTTCTTATTTTCGCTAAGTCTGTGAAAACTGTTGCTGTGATCTGTTTTGCGCGTAGTTTTACGGTAGATCTGTACCTCGGATGGACTTGCGCCCAAAATAAATTTTGGTGCTGTTGATGTGCTCTATCATAATGCTTTTGGGGGTTAATCGATATGAGGCCATCTTGAATGTGTAATTGTGTGATGAACAGGGCATCAGGCCGTTAACTGTTATGTGCTGCTGTTATTATTTTATTGCAAATTTGATTGATGATTGTGACGCATCCATCAGGCCTATTACATTGATTCTCTTTCCTGTGTGTTTAACATCATGTGTACTTCATTTCCATGATTTAAATTTTCATGTTTGGCTGCTCTAGCTATATTAAATCTTGCTCCAAAGTGGTGATCCTGATGTTAATGTGCTGCTGTGCTGAAAACTGTTATTTTATTGCAACTTCGGGTGATGGTTGATTTGCAACCGTTCATCGGAATTGATTGATTCCTTTTGCACCCTGTTAAGCATTGTTTCTACTTCAGTTCTCTGCATTCACATGTCATATTTGCTTGCTGCATGTTGACTGTATCTTAAACCAAAGTAGCTACCCTGCTGTTAGTGTGCTGATGTTTATATTTTGTTGCAACTTCGGTCGAAGAGTGTGTCGCGGCCGTTTGTCGGAATTGAGTGATTCCAATTGCATATTGTTAAGCATCATGTCTTCTTCCATTATATGTATTGTATTGCCATGATACGCTTTCTAGTCATATAGTTATTTAGCTCCAAAGTGGCTACCTTGCTGTTTTTGACAACTACCTCTGTTTTTCTCTAAGTCTGTAACGTTCCGATGCCATGTTGCATGCTTAATATCTTTTGATCTATGATGCCTATTTGCATGATTCTTTTTGCCATGCCTTCCCTGTAAGGTCTAATTTAGTTCCATATCATTTGTGAGCATGTTTACATTGATTATCCTGTTTATGCATTGCTCTAAAGTGTGCTTCGTGATGTTGGAAGATTGTGCCCGTAACTTGTTTTGCTTGTATCTTTTTAACCGTAACTCCGTTTGGGGTGTTCTTTATATGTAACTTGATTAGTTTTTCGTGTACTTTGTGTTATGCTATTGTTTTCTGTTGTTAACCAACCTAAAATATGGTTTAGGACAGAACAGTACCAAATCCTTTAATTGTTGTGCGACACTTAGTGATATGCCATGTTTAGGTTGGGCCTCACTTAAATTGACTAGCATAGATAGTTTATCTTATGCTTCACCTTTTTCCATGTTTGTGTGCCATGCCATGCTTACTTGAGTTGCCATGTTAATGACCGTTGGTTGATCACCTGTAGCTAAATAACTTGAACCACCGTAAACGTGCGGTATTCGCCGTGTGTGACGAGTACTCCACTTAACCTGTTAGTAATCGCTCTGGACGGTAGGTGCGTTGTCTCGTGTTGCCTTCTTGTTGATGCTTGCTCGTGATTGCTTCGTAGTAATAGATGCTTCCTCGTTGATTGCTTTCTAGTGTTTACCCTCTTGTGTGCTCCCGCGGGTACCTTCGGAGACGATGCGAGCTTGCGATCAACTACACCTTCGGAACCCGACTTATCAACAAGCAAGGACTATACATTACTTATGATCCATTCTATTTCAAGCAACGGTTTGCATGCTAGTCTAGGATAGGCTCGATGTTTGATCCTACCACATGTTTACAGCCTCTTTCAAACCGATACAGCCATGTCCCCTCCCAGCAAACTATGTACTACTATGTTACTATTGCTCGTTGCTCAGCCCTTGCTTAGTATGCATGCTTAGGATTCTACGATGTTACCCTGTTACTCCTTGGTTTGGGCTATCACATTTATTATATCGTTGTTGAGGATACGATTATTATGATGTTGAATATATTCGACGAAGGATGGAAGGTCTAGGCTATTCCGCTCGGACGCTTTGTTCCATTCAAGTCACCTAGGACCCGAGTTCGGGGTATTGGTTTTAAGACTGAGCGTGCCTAACCACGTGTGGGATTTTATGGGGTCCCCTTTTCTTACCTACCAAGCTTCAAACATTTCTAGAGGTGGCCCAAGCTGGTTTTACCATTTGAAAACCATGTGTGTGACTGGTGAGCTGCCAGCAGATTTTCAAACAACTCGGGCCAGCGGAGACATGGTTTCTTGGTTGGTCCACACCTGGAAGCTAGGGGGCTGCCCACATCTGTTTGGGTAGCTAACCCGACCTCGTCCAGCCGGAAGAGTCTGATCCGATAGCGCGGCCTACCTTTGGATTGGGTGTCGACTCCCCGGGGGCCACCCGGATTTGTTCGTTGTTAGTTAGAGGGACCTGTCATTTCGGATCTCTCGGAACTAAATCATAAAATGGTTGCCTGTGATGGGTAGCAACTGAGAGAGATGGGTGTGCGTGGCGAGCCTTGTAATGGGAAGTTGGTACACCCCTGCAGGGTTTAATATTTTCGAGAAGCCGTGTCCACGGTTATGGACGACTTGAGACCTACTCCTTGTTCATTGACAACAACAACTGAGAGAATCTTAATATAACTTGATCAACGTGTCTGTGCCTTGACTGCTTCTTCTTCGTCGGGATGCGAAGAGGAGGACAAGGATAGGATAGGTGTTATGTTTGCGTAAGTAGCTGATAGCAAGACTTGTTGGAGGCGATTCCTCATCAAATGCTTGGCTTCTTATCTTACTCTCTAGATCGTTAGCCACTTCATAAGTGCTAGTGCGGCAACAAGCTCACCACTTACCCCATCCTTACCGCAAACTACTAGTTGTCCTAGAATGTCGAGTGATGAAGTCCTTGCTGGGTTAGTTGACCACTACAGTTGGATGTTGAGTACTTTTGTACTCATGATACTAGCCCCAAACTCTTTTCAGAGTTCTTGGTCGACGACAGGTATGGTGACCGACGTTTCACGTCGAGACTCGACGACGACTAGTTAGGCGGATCCCGGCGGAGGGCTTGGACCCGTGTGGTTATGGGGATCGACGTTTTTCTCTTTGCCAGTAGGCATTTGATTGTAGTCTATACTCAGACATGTATCTTCCGCTGATGTATTGTATTTAAGGAAGTTGTATGCCAATAGTATGAAATGTTGTATCCTTGTATCTGTAATGTTGTGATATCATGTTGGAAATCCGGGGCATATGGCTTGGTCATATGTCGCGGTGGGACCGATATGTGCTTCGTCCCCGGATCTGGATGGAAACATCTAGATCTGGAACAGTACCGCATATCGGGAATTACATTTCTTCTCTTCTTTCTTCTACTTCTTCCTCTCTTTCTTTTCTTCTTCTTCTTTTTCTAACTTTCTTTTATTTCATTTTGCAGAGTAGCTTCACGGGAGTCATGCATTCATGGAGTGGTGCTTCTTCACTTATAACATACTTGTTTATTTTGAGACTTGTGTTTGATGGAGTGATGTATGTGTTTGACACTTGTGTGCACTAAGTATATAGATCACTTGATGTTCATTATGTATTTGGAGACTATATAGATCACTTGATGTTTATTATGTGTTTCGATCACTTAATGAGATGTGATTTGTGCTTTGGTACTGCTGGTATATATGTATTTATTTTTTGACAAATGCAAGGAATTCTAAGAAAAAAAACAGGTGTTATGCAGCCTCTTTGCCGTCTGCTTGTAGTCGGCATACCTCTTTGACGTCTGCTTGCTGTCGGCAAAGGTGACACGTGGCACCCAAATGTGCAATCTGTCAACAGACTAGGTGCCATTTGGTCAGTATGTCGTCTGTATAACCCTGGCAGACGACAAAGAGCATCACTATGCCGTCTGTCCGACAGACAACAATGATCTGATGAGAGGTGACATCCTGATGACGTCACCATTTCTTTGTCGTCTGTCGGTAGACGGCATAGCTCGCCGTTAACGGCCTGACGGAGGGGACTGTAATCTTTTTGCCGTCACGCTCTCTTTGTCGTCTACTTGCCATTATACGGTCGGCAAAGGTCTTTGCCGTCCTTCGATTATACACAGACGGCAAAGCACCTCTTTGCCGAAGAAACGGCTGACAGAAGATGTGTCGTCCGGAGGCAAACGACAAAGAGCTTTGCCGACAGCTAAAGGTGTGTTTGCCGTCTGCCATGGAAGACGGCAAACAAGAGAATTCCATTAGTGCACGGGGTGAAGGATCCGTCAAGAACTCTCAAGGAACTATCCGGGATCTGAGATTTCGTGAGGGAGAGATTGAGAGGGAGCACTTGTGTTCTTGGGTGTTTTGCAAATGAAATGGTCAGCCCTCTCAAGTGGTGGAGTGGGCATATTCATAGTCCAAGGCCAGAAATGGCCGTTGGAGCACTCTGCCTGCATAAGTATCGGACATCCAACATGGACGCGACGTCCGGTACCTGTATACCGGACGTACGGTTCACACCGGACATCCACGAACACACAACATGCGCAAAAGAACACAGTTAAATTAACCAGGCATTGGACGTCCGATGGCTACCGGACATCCGATGACCGGATGTCCGATGGGCGCCGGAAATCCGATAAACCAGAGAGAAAATCCACTGACCCCTCGGATCCTTTGTCCGATGCCGACCGAACGGCCGACCACAGGACGTCCGACAGCGACCGGAAATCCGATAAAATGAGGCAAAAACCTACTAAACTTTCGGACCCTTAGTCCGACGGCCAATGGATGTCCGAGAGAACCAGTTACCGGACGTCCGATGGGGATCAGACGTCCGATGTGTGTATAATAAGCAGGCTTGTTGAAATGAGTGAAAGACATGCAATTTGTTTGTTTTGTGAGTTACTTGAGCAAGAATTAAGCAGTACACCCCATGATACCCTCTTAATAGTGCAGTGATCCCTATACTCAAGATAGATGAAAAAGCTTACGCTTGAAATGCATTGGCTCCATCTCTTGAGCAATTGTAAATATCAATGGTCTATGATCCATCATCACATCGAACCGAGGACTAAAACCTGAGATGAACTGGACAAACATTGTTATTACTCTACATGTATATTGTCATCAACATCAAAAGATGATTAAGGGAATGATTGCACTTTCAATCTCCCCCTTTTTGATAGTGGATGACAACATACATATAGCTCCCAAAGATATACAATTTTTGCTTTAGTGGGAGCAAGTTTTATTATAAACTCCCCTTAATGTGTGCATGTTAGATTCTTGACTTTAAGCAAGATGCACACCTTGAGAGTAGTCCCATCACATGATATTACATATTCAAAGGTCATATCATTGAAGCTAGCAATATATGATTATGACAATGAAAATGTAAATTGCAAGCACAAGATACCACATATGACCAAAGAACCACCAACTTTACATATGACCAAAGAACCACCATCTTTTTCTAAGCCAAGTCACATAAGACAGCACCATGCCTAGTACCAAAGGTTCACACGGTTCGCATAACATCCTAGACACACACCAAGTTCATATAACAAAATAACAAACTAGAAAAAATACAAGTCTCACAATCAACACCTAGACACCATAAATAAAACTGGATACATATGTCTCTCCCCCTTTGGCAGGAAGTACCAAGAAGGGAAACACAAGGAAGCACGATCTAGGGGTGCCACTGCCACTAGCACCCGAGGCCTCCGGGAAGAAGTATGCCCACTCCGGTCCCGTGGGGCAATCAAAACCAAGCCCAGCGGGAGGAGCCTCCGGAAGACGCTCATCATCGCTGACATTTGGCCTCACCAGCAGCATGGAGACGGGCCTTGAGCTTGTTCTTGGAGGAGATGAGCCCAGAGAAAACAGTGTGGTTGGAGGTGTAGTTGAAAGTGATAGCCATCATCATAGAAGATTAGGCCTTGCCCAAGAAGTGAGCAATCCTCCGCATGGGCGCCTGCTCAGAGGTGTGGCGCCGAAGTGTGACACCAACAGACGCAGATTCCGGAACAGCGTGGGTCGTTGGAGCAGGAGCATGATAATACATGCAGGTCGGAACGGTCCACATCGAGTGAAGATGAGTGACCTCAATGGGGCGTGATGCACGAGACTTAATGAGAGCCATGATGAAGGGAGCGTGATGGAAACTGCGTTTAGTATGAATGCTAGCCACACAGATCTCATGCCAGATAAAGTGGGGTATATCAATGAGCTCCGTGGGGTGCGACTCCATGCGACACATCAGATCAATGGCATAGCTGCTGCATGTGGACTTGTCCCCATACTTCGGATAATGAGTCCGAAGCACACACTAAAACTGGAAGTGGAATTGTGCCTGCAAGATGAACACATCATTGAGCTTCTTGTAAACATCATCACCTTGCAGATCCGGTTTGATGAGACGAATGCAGTTCTCGTGAGTCATGGTCTTGTGCTCCTTATTGGCAGAGTCGATGCGGAAACCCGAGGCCCGAAAGCCAAGGGCCTTCACAAACTGAGCATATGTGGTAGAGAGACTGATGGTAAGATTTAACGCCCCATCGTTGGTTACCCAAAGTGGAAGGTTGAGATGTAGATAGCAGAAATATTCCTTAGCGAAGATGCTAAGGTTGAGTATCGAACCAGTAGGAATCCAACAGATACAAGAAGGTGGTGAAGTGAACAATGGCGTCGTTTACAACCGAGGTTGCTAACTTTACCTGGACCTGCACACACAACAAATAACTTTTCTTCCCAACGAGTACAAAGGAGTTGTCAATTCCTCCGGCCTTGTTGTTTACAAAGGATAAAACGCACGGGATAATAATGATAGTGATAGCAACGGAAAAGTAAATAAAGCAGTAAATTGATAGTGGGTGTAAACAGTATTGGAAATATGGACTGGGGTCCTATGATGTTCACTAGTGATGTCTCTCTCCCAAAAGACGATAAAATAGCCATGCGACGTAAACAAATTACAGTTGGGAAATTGACAGGATTATGTGCACAAACCAATGCTAATTACGCTAGAAAGAAAGGAAGAGGCTCAAAAGAATGGGCGGTAGGCCAAGACAAGTAGACCGAAATCCGTCAGCATCTACCTACTAATCATCCACCTTGAGATATCTATCTAGAACATCTCGCTGCTATTAAGTTGCGAATCCCACCCAAAGTGTAAACTCAAAGAAATGGACAACTGCATTAAAGAACTTTGCGTAAAGTAAACAATCCTTGCACCCACAAGTACAAGCACCGTATTTTTCCCCCTTGTGACAACAACACATCCCCTAGACTCATGTTTCTGTCACTCAAGCTAGTCATCAGGGGGCATGAACCCACAATCATGCATAATGCTCCCTCTTGGAGTCACTACCTACTACTTGGCCAAAGCAATAAACAGCAACGGAGAACATGCAAGAATAACTCTAGCACATAAATATAAAAGAGGAGAATCAAATATATTACTCACACACAATCTGAACATAATCTCATAATCCATCGGATCCCAGCAAACCCAACATAGAAATAGCAGAAATATTACATATGTGCCTCGATCATGTAGGGCATCTCATGAGGTCTAATCCATGAAGAACAAAGAGGGGAGGAGAACATCACATAGCTACTGATCATAGACCCATGGTCCAAGGTGGACTACTCACGGTTCATCCGGGAAACATCCATGGTGGTGGAGAAGCTCCCGGAGGTGGTTCCTCCCTGCGGCAGGGTGCCGGGAAGAGGTCTTCTGGTGCTCCCGATCTTGGAACCGCGGTGGCGGCGAAAAAGAGGACAGATCGAGAAAAAGGGTTCACGTCACGAGGAATAAATAGGCGAAGGGGGGCAGTCAGGGGGGCCACCAGGGATCCAGGCGCCCCCCATGCGCGGCCTCACCCTAGGGCGCGCTTGGGGCCCTGGTGGGTCCCCTATGGCCACCCCTCGGTAATTCTCGAAGCTTCCGTATCGCTGATTTTTTATTGCATTTTTCCTGAATTTTTGGAGCACTTTTAATATGAGGGAAACCTGAAATAGAAAAACAGCAGAAAACTGGAACTGGCACTAGGGTGCACTCAGTTAATAGGTTAGTCCAAATATGATCAAAAGTGTATGAAAGTTCATAAATATCATAGCAATATCACACAAAAGAGGCATGGAGCAAGCAGAAATTATAGATACGTTTTGGACGTATCAACATCCCCAAGCTTAATTCCTGCCCTTCCTCGCTGTCCGTGACTCGAATGTCTCCAAATGACTCGAATGTCTCCAAATGCACTTATTATCGGTAACTCTCAATCTAACAAGGAGGTTCACAAAGAGACAAGTACACCGAGGAGGAGTGTATGTGGGTTTCGTTATCCTTGCGCATCCTCGACTCATGGTACGTGTGTGTACTCTAATATTGGATCCTTCCAAAGAGTAGTGATCCATCTAGTAGATAAAGTTCTCAACTAATGTTGTAAGTTTTGAAAATAAAAACGGATTGCCCAAAATACGTCATCTATCACTAATAGGCTAAAGATCTTGAAACCAAAAGTCAAAAATTACTCAAAGCAATACCTCAAAACTATTGCAAGTTACTACTAAGAAAGAATAGCAACCTCAATTACCTACTTCAAGTCAAGACACAAAACTCAGTGCAACAGGAAAACTCTCTAAACAAGATAAACATGAAAACTCAAGAGAGTTCCAGAAACAAACTAAACAAAAGCTCTTTAAAATATAAGCATGAAAACTAAGAGCTAAACATGACAGTAGCTATGAAAAAGATAAAGAACACACACAGCAAAAATAAGCATGAAAAATCCTATGTTGTGTTCTAGATTTTGGAAGTGGGGCGTGTTTCTCTCCCACACAGAGAAATATGGGTTCTAACTTGTTATGAACAGAAAGCAAAGCTAAAGAAAACTAAAAATAAAACCTAAGAGCAGGAAGCTCCAAGCATAGCACATAACATATGAAGTGATAAAAATATAGTGAAACGAGAGACGAACTGATAATTTTTGATGGAGAAGGGGATGCACGGGGGCATCCCCAAGCTTAGACGCTTGAGTCTCTTTGAATATTTATTGGGGATGCATGGGGGCATCCCCAAGCTTGAGTGCTTGACACTCCTGAATCTTCTTTCATCATCTTCCCTCGCACACTGGAAAAATCCCTTCATACAGAACTCATCTGTAAGGCCCGATATGCGGTACTGTTCCAGATCTAGATGTTTCCGTCCAGATCCGGGGACGAAGCACATATCGGCCCCACCGCGACATATGACATAGCCATATGCCCCGGATTTCCAACATGATATGACAACATTACAGATAGAAGGATACAACATCTCATAGAATCGGCATACAACTGCCTTAATACAATACATGAGCGGAAGATACATGTCTGGGTACAGACTACAATCAAATGCCTACTAGCAAAGAGAAAAACATTGATCCCGATAACCACACGGGTCCAGGCCCTCCGCCGGGGTCGTCGTCCAGTATCCACGTGAAACGTCGGTCACCATACCTGTTGTCGATCAAGAACCCTGAAAAGAATTTGGGTGTAGTATCATTAGTACAGAGGTACTCAGCATCCAACTGTAGTGGTCATGTGACCCGGGAAGTACTTCATCACTCGTCATTCTAGGAAAACTAGTCGTTTACGGTAAGGATGGGGTAAGTGGTGAGGTTGCTTCCGCACTAGCATTAATGAAGTGGCTAACGATCTAGAGATTAAGATAAGAAGCCAAGCATTCAATGAGGAATCGCCTCCAACAAGTCTTGCTATCAACTACTTACGCAATCATAACACCTATCCTATCCTTGTCCTCCTCTTCGCATCCCGACGAAGAAGAAGCAGTCAAGGCACACACACGTTGATCAGGTTATAATTAAGATTAACTCAGTTGTTGTTGTCTATGAACAAGGAGTAGGCCTCAAGTCGTCCATAACCGTGGACACGGCTTCTCGAAAAGATTTAACCCTGCAGGGGTGTACCAACTGCCCATTTCAATGCTCCGCATGCACGCCCATCTCTCTCAGTTGCTACCCATGATAGGCAACCATTTTATGATTTAGTCCCAAGAGATCCGGAACGACATGTGCCTCTAACTAACAACGCACAAATCCGGCTGGCCCCCGGTGAGTCGACATCCAACTCAAAAGCCGGTCGCGCTCTCGAATCGGCCTCTACCGTCTAGACGAGGTCGGGTTATCTACCCAAACAGATGTGGGCAGCCCCCAAGATTCCAGGTGTGGACCAACAAAGAAACCATGTCTCCGCTGGCCCGAGTTGTTTGAAAATCTGCGAGGTCGACACTCGCACACACACGTTTTGAAAAAGGTAAAACCAGCTTGGGCCACCACTAGAAATGTTTGAAGCTAGATAGGTAAGAAGAAGGGACCCCATAGCATCCCACACGCGGTTAGGCATGCTCAGTCTTAAAACCAATACCTGGAACTCGGATCCTAGGTGACTCGAATGGAACAAAGCGTCGGGGCGGGATAGCCTAGACCTTCCATCCTTCGTCGAACATAGTCCACATTATAATAATCATATCATCCACAACGATATAATAATGTGATAGCCCAAACAAAAGAGTAACAGGGTAACATCGTAGCATCCTAAGCATGCATACTAACCAGGGGATGAGCAACGAGCAATAGTAACATAGCAGTACATGGTTTGCTGGGAGGGGACATGGCTGTATCGGTTTGAAAGAGGCTGTAAACATGTGGTAGTATCAAACATCGAGCCTAACCTAGACTAGCATGAAAACCGCTGGTTGAAATAGAATTGATCATAAGTAATGTATAGTCCTTGCCTGTTGATAAGTCGGGTTCCGAAGGTGTAGTTGATCGCAAGCGCGCATCGTCTCTGAGAGGTACCCGCGGAAGCACACAAGACGGTAAACACTGGAAAGCAATCAACGAGCAAGCATCTATTAATACGAAGCAAACACGAGCAAGCATCAACAAGAAGGCAACACGAGACATCGCACCTACCGTCGAGAGCAGTTACTAATAGGTTAAGTGGAATACTCGTCACACACGACGATACCGCACGTTTATGTGGGTTCAAGTTGTTTAGCTACAGGTTATCAATAAAGGTTGTTAACAAGGCAACTCAAGCAAGGATGGCATAGCACAAAAACATTACAAGAGGTGAAGCACAAAGTAAACTATCTATGCTAGTCAATTTAAGTGAGGCACAACCTAAACATGGCATTCCACTAAGTGCTCCAAGACAATTAAAAGATTTGGTACTGTTCTTCCCTAAACCATATTTTAGGTTGGTTAATAACATCAAACAATAGAATAAACACAAAGTACACAAAAAACTAATCAACCTACATATGATGAACACCCCAAAAGGAATTACGGTTAAAAAGATGCAAGCAAATCAAGTTACGGGCACAATCTGCCAACATCAGGAAGCACACTTTAGAGCAATGCATAAACAGGATAACGAATGCAAACATGCTCACAAATGATATGCAATTAAAGTATACATGACAAGGAAGGCATGGCAAAAAGAATCATGCAAAAAGGAATCATGAACAACTAATTATAGCCCAAGCAAAATGCAATAAAACATTACTGGTCTAGGACTTAGTGAAAATTAGGAAAACATGGCAGAAACTGTTATTTTTATGTTCTATAAACAGGAGAAAAACTATATGAAAAAGTGCAGCAACATGACATAGCAATATATGAGCATGGACTAGACATGATGGTGATCAGGTACAAACAAGGATCAAGGTCATAGGCATCATATATCAAAAGATATTAAGCATGCAACATGGCATCGGAACGTTACAGACTTAGAGAAAAACAGAGGTGGCTGTCAAAAACAGCGGGATAGCAACTTTGGAGCTCAATAACTATATGACCAGCAAGCATATCATGACAATGCAATACATATAATGGAAGTAGACATGATGCTTAACAATATGCAATTGGAATCACTCAATTATGATAAACGGTTGCGACGCAACCGTCAGCCGAAGTTGCAACAAATTAACAGATTCAGCAACTTTAGCACATTAACATCAGGGTCACCACTTTGGAGCAAGATTTAATATAACTAAAGCACCCAAACATGACAAGTTAAAGCATTGGGATGAAGTACACATGATGCTTAACTGATAGGAAAAAGAATCAATGCAATAGGCCTCATGGATTTGACACAAGCATCACCCAAAGTTTGAACAAAATAACAGCAGCAGTAGTTAACGGCAGATTACCAACTTAACGATGTGGTGCCCTGTTCAACACACAATTACATATTCAAGATGACCTCAAAATAAATAACTTCCTATAGATGAACTCTACAGCACACAAATCACAACCAAACAAAAAAAGAATCACTTCATTCGGAGCTACGAGTCAATGGGAAATCGATTTGCAAAACGGGATCAGCAGCACAATTTTCCAAGGACTTAGTAAAAATTCGCAGGTTTTAACAGAAAAAAAATAAATAAAAGGGCCTCACCGCTGGGCCGTGCCCGACAGGCCGAAGTGGGCGCTGGAGTGGAGGCCGGCCTGCTGGCGCCTTGGGCGGCTAGAGCAGGCTGGGCCGTGGGGGTGCTGGGCCGGCCCAGGGCACGGCTGGCAAGCGGCTCGGACAGCCAGATCAGGTCGATCCTGACCGTGCGGCGGAAGACGGCCTCTCCGGCAAGGGGCGCGGCTCCGGCGAACCATAGGGCGGCTCTAGGAGGTAGAGGAGGCGGACGCGTCTCGGGATCCAGCCGGTGGTGGGGCAGTCGGCGACTAGTGCAGCTCGAGGGGGCGGTGCGAGCTCGGTCGGCCACCATGGCGGGCGGCGTGACGACCAGGCGTCGGCGGAGGACCTGAAGAGGGGGTAGGGCGACGGTGAGAAGAGGGAGGAGGAAAGGAGGTGCGGGGAAAGGGGAGACCTGCAGGGCGTGCGGTTGCTCGGGCGGCGGCGCCCTCGCGCTCCACGGGCGCGCGGTGGAGAGGGAGAAGGGAGAGAGGTTGGCTAGGCGCGATCTGGGCTGTTGGATCGGCTGATCCGACGGTCCAGATCGCAAGGGAGAAAAAATTTCAGATTTGGAGGGCTAGGGGGAGTTATTGGGGCAAAGTGGAGGGGTGGGCTGCCATCTTTTGGCTAGGGAAACCCTAGAAAGAGGTGGAAGTGTGTTGATCTTTATATAGCCTAGGTGGCTGGCAGTTTAGAAAAACATCCCCGATTTTTCTCTCACGCGCGCGATATTTACGTTTCTGACCGCCGAGGGTCCGCAGGACCTCCGATTCGGGTAAAACTTCGAACTACGCGATCAGCGTGTCGATCCGGCGGCGTTCACCTCACGCTGGAACGACAACACTTTCCGGCGCGCTATAAAAATAACCCATTGAATTATTAAACGGGGTTTTCGTTCCTTTGGCTGCGGATGGTCTCGTGCGGTTTTCGCGACGGTGATCGTGTGAAACCCGGTGTCGCAAGTTCGAGTGTCAGGGTGGAAAGGGTCGGTCTTCGTTCGTTACGAGATAAGAGGGGGTTAAAATAATCGCCGACCGATAAATCGGGGATGCAAACACCGCAAACAAATCAGACAATCAAACAATTCACACCGAACACATTTTTTTTTTAATTTTTGCAAAATCTGGGCTGTTACAATACAACACCACCAACAAGAGATCTCGTCCCGAGATCCAGGACAATCCGGGGGAGAGGGGAAGGGGAAAGGATAATCGACAATCTTCAACACCACCAACAAGGGACTCTGCTCCATGTCGACGTCGAACTTCGGTCGAGAAAACTTTTCCGCAGAGATACGGCAACGTCGGAAAACGAAACCACTGGGAGATCAAGAGGAAGAACGATAGCATAAAAACAATAGCATAAACACAAAGTACACGAAAAACTAATCAAGTTACATATAAAGAACACCCCAAACGGAGTTACGGTTAAAAAGATACAAGCAATGCAAGTTACGGGCACAATCTGCCAACATCGGGAAGCACACTTTAGAGAAATGCATAAACACGATAATCAACGCAAACATGCTCACAAATGATATGCACTTAAAGTATACATGACAAGGAAGGCATGGCAAAAAGAATCATGCAAAAAGGCATCATGAACAACTAATTATAGCCCAAGAAAAATGCAATAAAACATTACTCGTCTAGGACTTAGTGAAAATCAGGAAAACATGGCAGAAATTGTTATTTTTATGTTGTATAAACAGGAGCAACACTATATGCAAAAGTGCAGCAACATGACATAACAATATATGAGCATGAACTAGACATGATGTTGATCAGGAACAAAAAAGAATCAAGGTCATAGGCATGATAGATCAAAAGATATTAAGCATGCAACATGGCGTCGGAACGTTACAGACTTAGAGAAAAACAGAGGTGGCTGTCAAAAACACTGGGATAGAAACTTTGGAGCTCAATAACTAGATGACCAGCAAGCATATCATGACAATGAAATACATATAATGGAAGTAGACATGATTCTTAACAATATGGAATTGGAATCACTCAATTCTGATAAACGGTTGCGACGCAATCGTCACCCGAAGTTGCAACAAATTAATAGTTTCAGCAACAGCAACACATTAACATCAGGGTCACCACTTTGGAGCAAGATTTAATATAGCTAAAGCACCCAAACATGAAAAGTTAAAGCGTAGGGATGAAGTACACATGATGCTTATCTCATAGGAAAAAGAATCAATGCAATAGGCCTCATGGATTTGACACAAGCATCACCCAAAGTTTGAACAAAATAACAACAGCAGTAGTTAACAGAAGATTAGCAACTTAACGATGTGGTGCCCTGTTCAACACACAATTACATATTCAAGATGAACTCAAAATAAATAACTTCCTAAAGATGAACTCTAGAGCACACAAAGCACAACCAAAAAAAAGAATCACTTCATTCGGAGCTACGAGTCAACGGGAAATCGATTTGTAAAACGGGATGAGCAGCACAATTTTTACATGACTTAGTGAAAATTCGCAGGTTTTAACAGAAAAAAAAATTAAAGGGCCTCACCGTTGTGCCGAGCCCAATAGGCCGAAGTGGGCGCTGGAGTGGAGGCCGGCCTGCTGGCGCCTTGGGCCGCTGGGGAAGGATGGGCCGTGGGGTTGCTGGGCCGGCCCAGGCCACGGCTGGCTGGCGGCTCGGATAGCCGGATTAGGTCAATCCCGACCGCGCGGCGGCCGGCGGCCTCTCCGGCGAGCCATAGGGCGGCGCTAGGAGGTAGAGGAGGCGGGCACGGCTCGGGATCCAGTCGAATCTAGCCGGTGGTGGGGCGGTCGGCGACTGGTGCAGCTCATGGTGCCGGTGTGAGCTCGGCCGGCCACCATGGCGGGCGACGCGACGACCAGGCATCGGCGGCAGACCTGCTGAGGGGTAGGGCGACAGTGAGAAGAGGGAGGAGGAGAGGAGGCGCGGGGAAAGAGGAGACCTGCGGGGCGCGCGGCTGCCGTGGTCGCCGGCGGCGGCTGCTCGGGCGGCGGCGCCCTCGAGCTCCACGGGCGCGCGGTGGAGAGGCAGAAGGGAGAGAGGTTGGCTAGGCGCGATCTGGGCCGTTGGATCAGCCGATCCGACGGTCCAGATCGCAAGGGAGCAAAATTTTCAGATTTGGAGGGCTAGGGGGATTTATTGGGGCAAAGTGGAGGGGGTGGCTGCCATTTTGTGGCTAGGGAAACCCTAGAATGGGGTGGAAGTGTGGTGGTCTTTATATAGCCCAGGTGGCTAGTAGTTTAGAAAAACATCCCCGGTTTTTCTCTCGTGCGCGCGATATTTACTTTCTGACCGCAGAGGGTCTGCAGGACCTCCGATTCGGGTAAAACTTCGAACTGCGCTGGAACCATTCGGAGAAAACTTTCCGGCGCACTATAAAAATAACTCGTTTAATTATTAAACGGGGTTTTCGTTCCGTTGGCTGCGGCTGGTCTTGTGCGGTTTTCGCGACAGTGATCGAGTGAAACCCGGTGTCGCATGGTCGAGTGTCAGGGTGGCAAGGGTCGGTCTCCGTCCAGTACGAGATAAGAGGAGGGGGGAAATAATCGCCGATCGATAAATCGGGGATGCAAACACCGCAAACAAATCAGACAATCAAACAATTCACACCGAAAACAAATTTTTTTAATTTTTGCAAAATCTGGGCTGTTACATCATCATAATCTGATTAGCGAGGTTAGTACCCACAATAAAATATTTTTTTCTATACTGGAGACAAAGATATTCTTGAAGATCTACTGTTTCTAAAGATTGCCAAAAAAAATTTGCAAATAGAAAGCAAGCTTAAGGTTTGCAAAACAAAGAAAAGGCAAAACAGGACAGAATCTGTGAAAAAGAGACCAGCAGGTAGTAAAGAATTTTTTAGGGATACTTCTGCAACTCAACTGAAAAAACTCAGTACATACAAAAGTTCCGTAATTGTATAGAGCACGCTATGTAAAAATTTCAGCTCAAAAAGATGAACTGCGATTTTGCTATGATGTTTCCCGTCACGAGGAAAGAATCTGTTTTCTGGGAAACATGTCACAACTTTCACTTCCCTTGTCATATGAGGCTATAAATGGCACAAATCTTGAAAAGTAAAGATACAATGATGTTGATACAGTAGTAACAATCATCAAGAACACTAAGAAAAGAAGTAAAAACATCTTGGGTTGCCTCCCAACAAGCGCTTTATTTTACGCCTTTAAGCTAGGCATGAAGATCATAAAAGTTGCTCTCATAAAAATAAGGATTTGAAGCAAAAGAGAGCATCAAGAAGAAAATATGAAACAAATTTAAGCTTAACCCACTTCCTATTCATGGGAAACTTGTAATCAAATAAATCGTGAAAGCAAAAAATAACAAGCATAGGAAGATAAATGAAGAACAACTTCAAAACTTTCAACATGAAGAGAGGTGTTTTTGTAACAAAGTTTCTACAACCAATCTTTCCTCTCTCAAAATAATTTTCAGTAGTATCATGAACAACATCAAGAATATAACTATCAAATAAATCATGTTGTTCATGACCTACAAGTACACGTGTATAGTTTTCAACACGGTCTTTAGGAACATAAGATAAATGCAACCCATCTGATTGAGCCATAATAAGAGCATAATTCTCCGGAATATGATTTGGAGATTTCAAAAGGATAATAGGACAATCAAGTGTGGGTGCAATAGCAAAAATTTCATGCTTAACATGAGGAACTATAAAAAGTTTATTTCCGTAAGCATCATCCATAGTGGCATCACGGCCATAAGCATAGAAGGCATCAACTTCATCAAAAATGGATATTTCAAAAGAATCCATAGGATCATAACACTCATATAAGGTATTATTCAAAGAGTTACTCTCATTAGAAGGTAGACATGGATGGATCCATTCTTCCTCCATTTGTTCGTCACTCTCCTCCTCTTTTTCATCCAAGGAGCTTTCAGGTTCAACAATTTCTTATTCCATAGAGTCTTGCAAAAAATTAGTCTCTTCCTTTGGGGGAGAGATTCTCTCAAGATGATCAGTAATATAATAATTTGCATCGTAATTTTCCAAACAATAGTTAAGTATAGAAAGACTCTCAGATTTGTAAGGGGCATCATCAATATTGTTAAGAAGAGAAGTAATTTGATAGGCACCCTTATAAGCAACAAATTCTTCTATTTCCTCTGCATCATCAAAATCATAATTTCTCTGAGCATAAGAAGCTAAGGTTTCATCATCATTGTACTCACATTGGAAAGCAAGGTGTTTGTGCCTCATAAATCAACAAGATTCATCCCTGCAGAAAGATATATTATATATTGAGCACAAGTTTCTAGCATAGTCATACAACTGGTGTATTTGTTTCCATAAGTGTATCCCCTTTTGAGACAAGCGGTATTCCTTGTATCACTTTTGTTGATCCTCGGTGAATCCTCCATGCCAATAAGATCTGGTTTCAAAGAAGTCAGACATTGATTGGCAAGTAAGGAACTAGACATACTTTTTTTTGAATTTTTGATAAAGGACACAAAGAGAAAAACTGTAAGGTAAACTAACAAGACTAAAAAGCAAAGATAAAAGATAGTGTGTAACTCCCCTATCTTGAAGAGTGGAGTCCCCGGCAACGGCGCCAGAAATTGCTTTTGATGGGACGATTTAACGCCCCCTCGTTGGTTACGCAAAGTGGAAGGTTGAGATGTAGATAGCAGCAATTTCCCTTAGCGAAGATGCTAAGGTTGAGTATCCAACCAGTAGGACTCCAACAGATACAAGAAGGTGGTGAAGTGAACATTGGCGCCGTTTACAACTGAGGTTGCTAACTTTACCTGGACCTGCACACACAGCAAATAACTTTGCTTCCCAACGAGTACAGAGGAGTTTTAAATTCCTCCGTCCTTGTTGTTTACAAAGGATAAAACGCATGGGATAATAATGATAGTGATAGAAACGGAAAAGTAAATAAAGCAGTAAATTGATAGTGGGTTTAAACAGTACTGGAAATATGGACCGGGGTCCTATGATGTTCACTAGTGATGTCTCTCTCCCAAAAGACGATAAAATAGCCATGCGAGGTAAACAAATTACAGTAGGGCAATTGACAGGATTATGTGCGCAAACCAATGCTACTTATGCTATAAAGAGAGGAAGAGGCTCAAAATCATGGGCGGTACGCCAAGACAAGTAGACTGAAATCCCTCTACATCTACCTACTATTCATCCACCTTGAGATATTTATCAAGAACATATCGCTGGTATTAATTTGGGAATCCCACCCAAAGTGTAAACTCAAAGCAACGGACAACTGCGTTAAAGTAATTTGCGTAAAGTAAACAATCCTTGCACCCGCAAGTACAAGCACCGTTGTTTTCCCCGTTTTGGAAACAGCACATCCCCTAGACTCATGTTTCTTTCACTCAAGCTAGTCATCAGGGGGGCATGAACACACAATCATGCATAACGCTCCCTCTTGGAGTCACTACCTACTACTTGTCCAAAGCAATAAACAGCAACGGAGAACATGCAAGAATTACTCTACAACATAAATATAAAAGAGGAGAATCAAATATATTACTCAAACACAATCTGAACATAACTCATAATCAATCGGATCCGAGCATCGCAACAGCAGAAATATTACATATGTGCCTCGATCATGTAGGGCAGCTCACGAGGTGTAATCCATGAAGAACAAAGAGGGGAGGAGACATCACATAGCTACTGATCATAGACCCATGGTCCAAGGTGGAATACTCACGGTTCATCCGGGAAGCATCCATGGTGGTGTAGAAGCTCCTGGAGGTGGTTCCTCCCTCCGGCAGGGTGCCGGGAAGAGGTCTTCTGGTGCTCCCGGTCTTGGAAGCGCGGCGGAAGTGGAACAGAGGAGAGATCGCGAAAAAGGGTTCCCATCACGGGGGTTTCACGTCACGAGGAATAAATAGGCGAAAGGCGGCAGCCAGGGGGGCCACCAGGGGTCCAGGCGGCCCCCTGGCGCGGCCCCACCCTAGGGCGCGCCGAGAGGGCGCCTGGGGCCCCGGTGGGTCCTCGTTGGCCCCCCCTCGGTTATTCTCGAAGCTTCCGTATCGCTGATTTTTTTTTATTTTCCCAAATTTTTAGAGCACTTTTAATATGGGGGAAACCTGAAATAGAAAAACAACAGAAAACAGGAACTGGCACTGGGGTGCACTGAGTTAATAGGTTAGTCCAAATATGATCAAAAGTGTATGGAAGTTCATCAATATTATAGCAATATCACACAAAAGAGGCATGGTGCAAGCAGAAATTATAGATACGTTTTGGACGTATCAGAGACGCTGCTCACGAGTCATCCATATAACAGTCTTCTTCTTGCAGAAGCATGTGGCATAGAACTGAAGGATAGCAGCCTTGTTCCAGTCACGCTGAAACCCAAAGGGCGCAGCAAGACCCTAGGGAAGATATCCCTAGGCAGAAAAGCTATAACGTCCCAAGATACCAAGTTCACCTCTTAGTTGGCAAAACCTTGCTTCATCCAACGGCTTCGTGAAGATATCGGCAAGTTACTTGTCGGTGCCCACATGTGTAAGAACAATATCACCCTTTGGAATATGATTTCGTATAAAGTGATGACGAATATCAATATGCTTGGTGCGAGGATGTTAACAAGGGTTGTTGGCAATCTTGAT
Source organism: Bromus sterilis (assembly GCA_950022295.1). Classification (NCBI taxonomy): domain Eukaryota; kingdom Viridiplantae; phylum Streptophyta; class Magnoliopsida; order Poales; family Poaceae; genus Bromus; species Bromus sterilis. The sequence continues at coordinate 260,535,742 of OX465596.1, read as the reverse complement.
AGCACTTTCATTGTCACATAAGATTGGTACCTTCTTATAGGTGAGTCCATAATCCTTCAAAGTTTGCCTCATCCATAGGATTTGAATAGAACAACTTGCGGCGGCCACATACTCGTCTTCGGCGGTGGAGAGAGAGTCACAATTTTGCTTCTTGGAGTGCCAACTTACCAATGAGCGCCCAAGAAATTGGCATGAACCGGATGTTGACTTCCGATCCACCTTATCTCCGGCCTAATCCGCATCGGTGTACCCCAAGAGATCAAACTTGGCTTCCTGGTGGTACCAAAGGCCCAACAAAGGAGTATGAACAAGATATCTAACAATGCGCTTAACCGCCAAATGTTGACTCTCCATAGGAGAGGCTTGATATCTTGCCCACATTCCTACACTAAGCATAGCATCCGGTCTGGATGCACAAAGGTAAATCAATGACATTATCATAGAACGATAAAGAGTAGCATCAAACGGAATACCGGAAATGTATTGATCTAGATATCCCTTGGTTGGCATTGGTGTCTTGCATGGCTTGGCATCCTTCATACCAAACTTCGAGAGCATGTCTCGAATGTACATTGTTTGGGAGATGAAGGTTCCTTCGGCAAATTGCTCGATTTGAAATCCAAGGAAATACTTCAAGCTCACCATCATGGACATCTCAAAGTTTTTGGTCATAGTTTCCGAGAATCACTTGCACAAAGATGGATTAAGAGAACGAAATATTACGTCATCTACATTGATTTGGCATATGAGCAACTCACCATTGGTTCCCTTGGTAAAAAGAGTGGCATCAATGACACCTCTCACAAATCCTTCCTCGAGTTAAAACTTCCTAAGATGGTCATAACAAGCCCAAGGGGCTTTCTTAAGACCATATAATGCCTTATGAAGTTTGTACACGTGGTGCTTGTGATGAGGGTCACGAAAGCCGGGTGGTTGTGCTACATATACATCCTCTTGTAGTGGACCATTAAGAAAAGCACTTTTTACATCCATTTGAAATAATGGAAATCCATTGAATGCGGCGTAAGCAAGAAACATGCGTATAGATTCAAGACGGCCAACAGGAGCAAAGGTATGATCAAAATCCAAGCCTTCAACTTGGGATTACCTTTGAGCCACTAGCCTTGCCTTGGTTCGAATGATATTACCATATTCATCTTGATTGTTCTTGAAGATCCACTTGGTTCCAATGATGTTATGATCTTGACCGGAAGGCCTCTCCACGAGAGACCACACGTCATTCCGGGTGAAACTAGTGAGCTCGTCTTGCATTGCAAAGAGCTAATCTGCATCGTCAAGTGCTTGTTCAACCCTAAGTGGTTCAATGCTAGACACAAACGAGAAGTGAGCGCAAAAGTTCATAAGTTGACGACGAGTAACTATACCTTGCCCCAATCCCGTGAGGCTTTTATCAACATCAACCCGCCTATCCACCAATGGCATGATAGAAGTTGGAGTTTCAATGGGCTCCATGCATTCGGTTTCATGATATACATTTGGTTCATCATCAAGAGTGGATCCATCTTCAATAGCATCAATTTCTCCAGTGGAAATGCGTTCAAGTCGATCTCGTGGATCAACCGCATCATCAATTTGTGGTTGAGAAACCACATCGGATTGTGGAGGGTCTTCTTCTTGTTCTTGTATAATGGGCTCATCATGAGCAATTGGATCTTGAGTGGTAGGAGGAGGTGCTTGTGGTTGTGGAACACTTGGCTCATCAACCACCTCATCATCTCTAGGAACTGGAGAAATGGGCACAAGATCTCCAATGCCCATAGCCAATATATCTTGAGAGGAATCTTCATTATTACCTACATCACTTAGATCAACTTGCTCCCCATGGGAGCCATTAAATTCATCGAACTCCACATCACAAGTTTCCACAACACATCAAGTGGATTTGTTGTAGACCCTATAGGCGTGAGAGTTTGAGGCATACCCAACAAATATACCCTCAATTGTTTTGGATTGAAACTTAGCTAACCGGTCTTTCTTATTGTAACGACCCGGTCCCAAAAGGAACCAAGTCTACTGTGCTTCTGTGCTATCCCTGGATCAGTATGCTAGCACACACAGTACTCGATGAAATACCATGAATCACATGTCAAAAAGTAACGTAAATACATGGTATTTATTACCTTATAGCCTTTGGGCTAGAATACACCGCGGAAACAAACAATACATAAGTGGAGTCCCATCAACACCAACGGCAAAGTTGAGTGTAGACATCGTAACCCTACATCGCATCACTTACTCGTCATATACAATCCTGCAACACCGAAGGTTACAGCCCAAAATGGGTCAGTACTTTGAATGTACGGCAAGTTACTCCCAAAAGAATATATAACAGACCTATCTTCTACATGCAATTTTGGCTGGTGGAAAAGCTCTAAGGGTTTCAGTTTGCATAAAGCTGATTTTGTCCTACTCAAAGAGTATCATAACAGTACTACAAAGCTCATAATATGATTGAATTGGTTTCTCCAAGTCAATCTATTCCCAAAGTAGATTAAACCCGATTGATTAATTAAATATGATGAGATCCGTCAACATTCCCACTTCTAGATGCTCAAAGTTGTCCGTAACCGGGGACACGGCTAATCATGATCAGTTTGTACACTCTGCAGAGGTTTGTGCACTTTTCCCCACAAGACTCGACCACCTCCTTTTTAGTTCGTCAAACTGCATGTTGTATGAGAACCGGAAGGTCGAGACATGGTCTTTTAGAAGAGTTTCCCTCACTCTGGCGGTGCCCATCCCACCTACTCATAACTACGTTCGTAGCACCACCTAGTAAGAGTCACTACAACTAATCAACCAAGCTAGAGCCCATAATAGCTTGTGGCTGCACACGTAAGCTTCTAGTTATGAAAAATATGATTGATCCCTTTAATCCTGGGTGGCATTCCGCAGTGATTACTGGCCATCTCCAGGTCACTCAGGCAAATCCACTGGTTCCTCCAGGGTGCCCCCAACCATTCCACCCAGGTGGTTCATTAGGATTATCTTGGTCCTGTTTACTACTTAGTCACTCATACCTCATAATGGATCACTTCCCAATCCACGTCTACTTAGCAAAGCAGTATATTTCTACACTGTGGCGACAATGATATAAGGTTCAGACCTACCTCAATGAACTACTGGGTGTAATAGCATAGCATAATATATAATCCTATCAATGCATAATATTTAAGTTGGACTACAATGCATATAAAAAATATAGGTAACACTGGAGCATGATCAACAGAGTAACTTGCCTGGATCCTGACGATGAAATATTCTACTCGTAGTCATCTCTCCATCTCGTTACAATATATCTAACGGTAAAAGAGAAACACTTCAACACACAACTCAATCCAAAGTGAAGATCCAAATAAGATACAACTACAACATAAATATTTAGTTATTACTATTAATAAACTAATTACTATGGCATGGATAGGTTGAGATAGGATCAAGTTGGATTGGATGGAAATATGATGGAAATCATATATCCGAGGATTGTAAAATAAATTGGATATGTTGGAGGTTGATTATAAAATCAATTGGATGGAGAGTATGTCAAACTCAGTTGGTTTGTCCATATGAATATTTGAATAGGAAATCAATTCTTGGATTGGATTCAAAAAGATCCGATAGAAATCGTGATGATCTTGTTGAGAAGATTGAATTTTTGTAGCCAAATTTATATAAAAAAGAGATATAACTAAATGGAAGTTAAGACGAAGATTTGAGGTCAAAATAGTGTATTTATATGATGGAAAGAATGTGACAATTGTCCAAACGGAAAGATTTGATTTTAAGGATCAAATTTGATGAAGAAAATATTCCAAATAAATTATAGAATAAGATGTATATCAAATATACTCAAATTATAAAAATAAATTTGAGTTAAATTTCGAATTATCAAAAGTGGAATATTACTGGAAAATAATAAACTACATTTTCCAAGGAATTCGGGGATATAAAATTTGTCGAAATCCGACTTACGGGCTAGAAGATATGAATTTTCCAAGTTTGGATATTTTTGCTAAAATGAATTACGGAATTAATAAAAGGATGCCACGTGGCGAGTTCTGATGGGTCCGCACCATTCAATTTTTTACAAAAAAAAATGATGAACAAAGGGGATAAAATCTTACCGGAGATCTCGCCGGAATTTTGGAAAAAGGTCTCCGGCGTCAACGAACAGCCGAACGGGGTAGAGGATGATTTGGGCGACTCGATGGACAAGGTTATAGCTCCATGTTCGCCTTCGGATAGCCGAGAAGTTCCGCCGGAGTAGAGAAGAACGCATGAAGAGCACAATGACACGGACGGCGTGCTCCGGCCTTGCAATCGAGAGGAAAAATATGTCACAACGGTGCGCATCGGCAAGGGGAAGAAACTAGAGGAAGAAATATGGACTAGGTACCTTCCATGGTGACGCAATCTTCATCGGAAGTGTGGATGTATCCTAACTCCGAAGATGAATTGCTAATGAACGAGAGGGTTTTGGAGAGGGAATTTCTGCGTGGGGATGTGTGGTTCAAAGGGGTCCTAGGGGCGGTATTTATAGGGTCATGGGAGGTCCATAGAAGGAGAGTGAGCAAGGTTTTGGAAATGGAGTTAATGACATTCATGGAGAAATAATAGGCATTAAAAGTGAGGTTTTGGAAATGGATTTAATGTCATTCATGGAGAACTAATGGCATTAAAAGCATTAAAGTGAAGTTTTAATTGCCTGAATGAATTCCTTATAATGTGATACGAATGTGAATTTCATATCGAATCGGTCAAGGAATTAAGTAGAAGGAGGGGAGGAATGTGTCCAGGTGCCATGTACCTCGTTTTCTGTAACGAGTGACTCGTTCATTCGTGAACGTGAGACAGAAGAAGATGATATGAGCCTTAGTGGAAATTTGTTCCAAGATAAAGAAAAAGGAAAGAGAGATAGAGGGAAAAAATTAGATAGATGACCTCAGTCCAATTGACTTAGGAATCCTATTTTTATTATCTGGGTTAAACACTCTCAAATAAAATTGTATAGGCCAAATAAAACATAGAGAGTCTAGGAAAACTATATTTCCCTCTTACAATAAATTTTAGAAATAGATTTTTATGCAATAAAAAACTCATTAACGACATTATTAAATTTTTCCAATACTGTTTTTGGAGAAGTCATATTATCTCCTCTCATTTTCTTTATTAAATTATTGGAAATATTTAAATATCTCTTAAATGTCAATATCAAATAAACTCCAATTTCAAATAAAATTCGAGAATGAGTATGGGACCACAAATTTTTTGAGAAAGTCATTTTATTCTCACTCTAAAATATTTAATTGTGGTTCCTACCAAGTTTCAAAAAGACAAAAGAAGGAAATCATTCTTTGAATTTTTAATAAAGTTGAAAACCAAACTTTTCATTGTTGGATAAATTATTATCCAATTTTATTAAATGGTTTGTAAAGGTTTAAACAAAAACTCAAGGGAAAAGTTTTTATTTACCCCAAAATCAAAATAATTCAATCAATATTATATTATTTATTAACATTCCAAAATTTGGAAAATTTTGGGATGTTACACTTATTGAGAAAGAAACACTTACAACCAAATACTCGGAAGTATTTGACATTTGGCTTGTGACCGGTTAGAATCTCATAGGGGGTATTCATCAAGATCTTGCAAAGAAAGAGCCGGTTTGATGCATGACATGTGGTGTTGATGGCTTCAGCCCAAAAGCTATATGGTGAATTGTACTCATCCAACATGGATCGGGCCATCTCCACAAGAGTGCGGTTCTTTCTCTCGGCTACACCATGTTGTTGAGGGGTGTATAGTGCGGAATATTGATGCTCAATCCCCTCATCACTCAAGAATTCTTCCAAGGTGTAGTTCTTGAATTCGGAGCCATTGTCACTTCGTATTGCGAAGATAGCCATGTTTTATTTCCTTTGAGCTTGCTTGGCAAAATCAATGAAGGTGGCCTTCGTCTCGTCCTTGTACTTGAAGAAGAACACCCACGTGTATCTTGAATAATCATCAACAATGACAAGACCATATTTCTTCCCACCAAGACTATCCCATGATGGATGCGCGAAGAGATATACATGAAGGAGCTCCAAGGTCCTTGAAGTTGACACGATATTCTTGGGGGTATGCTTTGATTGATGTTGCTTCCCGGCTATGCATGCACTACACACATGATCTTTCTCAAAAGACACGTTTGTTAGTCCGAGGATGTGTTCACCCTTTAGGAGGTCTTTTAGATTTCTCATTCCAATATGGGCTAGCCGGCGATGCCACAGCCACCCCTTGTCGGCCTTGGCCATTAGACAAGTTGCATGGTAAGTACTCTCTTTCGAGAAATAAATCGTGTAAAGGTTACCATCCAACTCTCCAACAAAGGCCACTTCGAGAGTATCTCTCCTAAAGACTTTCACACTTGTTAGGACAAATAGTGTATCATAACCGACGGAAGCTAATTGACGAACAGAAAGCAAATTGTATTGAAGGGATTGGACAATCATGACATTTGCAAGAGACATGTCATTACTAATAGCCACCTTGCCCAGACCAAGTACCTTTCCCTTGGAACCACCACCAAAGACAATGCTCATATATGGTTGAATAGCATCCATGAATTCCTTGAGCAAATAGCTTTCTCCGGTCATATGATTGGTGCATCCACTATCAATCACCCATTTGACTCCATTGGAGAGAGCATTCTACAGATAGGTTTAAGCTTTGGTTAGAGGTGCCCATTTTTCAATGGGACCTCTAAGGTTAGTAAGAAGAGACTTTGGGACCCAAATAGTATAGAAACGGAAGGAATTACAGGGCCCAATGAATTTTTCAAACACATCTCCATACTTTGCCTTACGGAGCACATAGGATGGAGGCATCTTCTCCTTCTTCTTTTTAGGAATGGACTTGACCCTAGTGGCATTCCCATTCCCAAGACCAACCTCATCAACCTTTTTCTTACCTTTGTCCTTGTGCCCTTCACGAACAAATATCACCTTTTGAGGAGTTGATCCCTTGCTAAGGGTGACATCCTTTGTCAAACTCGTACTTGGATCAAACCCAAGTCCCTCCTTAGGAAAGGACTCCTTGTGATGACTTAGTACATCATTTAGGTTTTTCTCACCTTGGGCACAAGTCAAGAGGCCCTTCTTTAGTTGAGCATGAAGGACTAAGTTCTCCTCAATGAGAGATTATTGATGAAGAGTAGAGTTAGTAGCACAAGCATCAACATGTACAATAGTGGGAGGAGACATCTTAGTAAGTGTTTTTATGTGAGCAAGTTTGTAAGCCTCAAGATTCTTCTTAAGGGTGGTGAGTTCATCATCCTTTGTCTTGAGAGACAAGGTGAGTAATTCAACATCCTTAGAAATGGAGGTGTTTAGCTCCACAAGCTTGCTCATATCATTATCAAGTTACCTACAGATTTCATTAGCCTTTTTCAAGGAGGCAACATGCTTGTCATTTAAGTCGTTTGATGTGTGGAAAACTTTGCACAAGTTATCATTTAGAGCTTCCTCAAAGTCAACCTTTCGCTCAAGAAGAGTATAGTTCTCCTTTTCCTCACTGAGGAGGATTTCAAGATCCTTCATGGTTGTGGAGTGCTTACCCACCACATCCCTAAGTAATTGAAATATTTTGAGCTTGTTGCCTTTGAGAGAGCTCATCATTTTTTTCACTTTAGAAAACAACAAATCTTCACAAGTGCCATGTGCATCATCACTTTCCGCATCATGAAATTCATCATGACATTCATAAGAGAACATAAAGGACTCATCAATAGGAGTTACCTTGATCTTGGCCGAGGAAGAGGGAGTGTCATCATCAACCAACATGGCCATGAGACACTTGTGTGCATTGCCGGTGTATTCACTCATGTAGTTGTAGTTTACAACTTCACCTTCCTTGTTGAGGATCTTCAAGGTCTTTTGTGTGTCTTGAGCAACTCCGGCCACATCACCAACATCCTCGGGATCAGACCCTTCTAGAGCCAACAATGCTTTCTTCTTGAACTTGTTGTTGAGAGGATTTGGGAGCTTCTGGGAAACATACTTCCGAGGAAATCTAGGCTTATCCTCTCTCTTCTCCTACGGAAAATCCTCCGCAAAGTGTCCCGGTTTCTCACAGTGGTAGCAGTTGCTTGCCTTCTTCTTTTGGAATATTCCCTTCAAGTCCCGTTTGGTGAACCTCTTCACAAAGAGAGCCATATCATCATATGAGGGAGTATCATCAGAGTTAACATCATCTTCATACTCATCTTCTTCCTCATCATCATAAAACTCCTCGAGCCTAGACTTGAGTGCAAGGTTTGAGGATGGACAACCATATGTGGCAAGAAGTCTCTTGGACTCCTCTAGGTGCTCTTCATATTGCAAGAAGGTGGCAATCACATCATCCGGTGTCATCTTGAAGTAGTCGGGCATACGCCTCAATTCCCACACCATTTGATGAGAATATACATGAGAGCATTCAACATCTTGTCCACAAGGTAACGGTTGGTGATTTGATGTCCATCCAAAGATTTCTCACATGTGAAGGATTGGACATGAGGGGAGAGAACTTTTGTCGGGACGCGGGGTTTGCGTATGTAATTTCAGTCACAACTCAATCATATGGAGAGCCGAGAGCCGTACCCACTTGTCTAAGAAGACAAGGTCAAGCACAGAACACTCTCGGAAAGCATCGAACGTGAGGGGCATCCCATTTAGGCCGGATGATCAACTGAGATGGGTCCTCATCATCCGCTCACAAGTCTAAATGATTATGGGTGGTGAAATCCCATACTCATAGACAAGTCTCCTCAACCACATTATCGATTGAATTATAGAACGTACATAAACAAACTCCAGCCCGATCACCTAGTCGGGATCTTGGGTAGGCTCAATCATACAACAAAGTGTGCCACGTGACAGAGTCACGAGCAATCGCATCGCAATGCCCCAAGCTGCGCACATCTAAGGGCCACCTGGTGTATAAAAGACCGCCGGCAAGAACACAACTAAGCTATCGAACCCCACACTAAGACATGCACGTTATAAACATGCACGAAGCATACATGTCTACTGTAAACAGCAGGTACTCATCACATTACTCTACAAAGTATATCTTTATTAACTTACATAGAGTACACAAAGAGATCACGAGTCTGTGATCCAACATTACATCAAACAACGGAAGCAAATTAGGTCTGTGTACGGACAAGATTAACAAATGTCTTAGAGAAGCCTTGTTCAACGTACATGCCCTTCCGCGAAGGACTAGACTGCTGTCTGGAACTATACTAGCTGAGTCAACGCCGAGCTTCAGGAAGGTAACTCCATCGGGGGCTGGGTTCTCATCTAAAACATAGAATAAGAAAACGTGAGTACAAAGTCGTACTCACGAAGACTTACATCAGAACTATACTACTCATGCTCAAGTTTCAAGGTAAAGTGAGGTGGGATTTCAACATGCAGAATTTCCAGCTTTGACTTGGCTAGTCCTGTACTACGAGTACCAGACTTGAGGTAAGAAGCGTACACGAGTCCACTACCAAGTCTCCAACCAATACACCACTATGGATACTTCCTCGACTTCCCCACGAGGAAGCACACCATAGCACTCACACTTATCTTGCCAGTTTTAGAGTAACCGTTGAAGTTGACTAATAATCAAGTAAAGGTGTCCAAGTAGTCCATAACCGCTGACGCGGCTATTCGAATAATTTTGTTAAGCCTGCAGGGGTCTACTGCTACACACATGAAACCATCAGTTACCGCCGGGATCTCATCACCCTTCAAGCGGGTGTCGGCGAGGATAATTTCCACAACTTTTACCTCACAGCCAATTCTAATCCAGGAATCATCCATCTGAGTTTCTCACCGCTCAAGAGTACAGACCCAGACGATGCAGGCGACCGAGACACCACCTTAGCAGATGGTTTTATTGTCTCACAGTTCCACCCACATATCTAAATGATGCAAACTTTCATTCATTCTTTTCTATGCATATGCCAAATGGAAAACCCAAACTAGTGACTCCTGGACTTGAACTGGGGTGAGCAAAAGGTTGAGCGGGGATCCGTTTGCCCAACATGTGGTAGTAGTCTTCGTCTTGGATCACCACACAAGAACTCCGGCTTAAGGCGATGTTCAACGAGACAACCAACTGTGTACTCCTGCACAACCTCTCATCGTTCACCTTGTATTAGGGTGGATTCACCAACACAGTTTCACCTTCATCAACACCATGATCACTACATCCCGACTCAAAGATAGAAGTATACTGATTGTATACTCTAAGCATGCAATAAGCTTTAACAGTTGAAGGGGCCACATGATAGCAATCAACTCCTATGTCAGCCAGGATTGTGGTTTGCTTACTGCTGTGACAAGATGATAGGTCATGCATTGGATATGGGTTCAACTATGCGGTAGAATCGATAACAAGGTGATCATCCTAATCAATGCATAAGAGATACTAAGAGGGAACTGGATTTTATAAACATGATCGATGGGGTTTTCTTGCCTTGCTGACGATACACTGGTTATCTAACTTCTGCTTCAGGGGGTGACCTCCGTCTCGGATACACCGTTATCGAAACAATCATCAACAAAGGGGGGAACATCGAAAGTAAATGCACAAGCACATGATAAGTAGTGACATGATGTATAGGGTACTGGTGTGTGGCATATTCAATTTAATTGAAGTGTATTGCAAAGGAATTACAAATTCAAACTCCAAATTCAAATTCAAATTAAGACATATGAACATTTTCTTGTGTTCATCCATTTAAAAATGGTCAAACATACAAACAAATTGCATATTCTTAATCCTTGCATTTTTCTGATAATTTTTCATATATTATTTGTCCAATTTGGAGTTAAAATGAATTATTTATGAATTTCTAAAGTTTATTGCATTTTCTGACTTTTCTGTAAATTATTTTAATTTGGAAAATCCTTTATTGTGTCATTATTAAGTCATGCTGACGTGGGGGAGTTCTGACTAGTGGGGCCACTCTGTCAGTGTCAGTGGGTTAATTAACCCGGTTAGATTAAATTAACAGAGAGTTACTAAGTGGGTTGGCCCAACATGGCAGTGACTATTGGGGGGATTAGCGGGGTGGTTAGGCCCTAAGCTAATCATCGCAGAAGCGGCGACGATGCGCTAGATGGCAGCGCAGTGCACCAAAAGGGCTGTCGTGACCACCTACGTGCTCAGGGGGAAGGCGCGCGTCAGACGAGGCTAGCAGGGGGCTCAGGGAACCACCGGAGCGTGGCCGGCGATGTGCTCAGCGGCGGCCGAACTCCGGCGAGGCGGGAATCCACGCTGCGGAGCCCCACCTTGGCCATGCGCTAGCGTGGCGTGCTCAGGGAAGGCACATGAGTGCGGTGGGCACCCTGGCTGGTGTCTACAATCTCGGGGCTGAGCCCACTGTAGTCCATGGCGGCGACGGTGTCGTCTTCCATTGCAGCGGTGGCTAGGGATCAAACGAGGGGGCTCCAAGTTGGGGGAACTGAGCACAATCTCACCACGAATTCGATGCAAAGGTTAGCGGGCGCGGGGATGGGCTGGCGGCGGTGAATCGGGGACCTCGATCTTCGGCGGCCGGCGAAGATTCGAAGAGGCCTTCGTCTTCTATGGACCAAATCATGGCGCCGTCTTTTGCTAGTCGATGAAACGGACGACGACGATCACGAGGGGTATCTTGGATGGAGCTCTAGTTCATGTTGGCCGCGACATTCAACGGCGGCGAACTGCGGTGGCATACGGGTGTCGATAGAATCGAGCAGCAGTGCGCGTCTGAGCGGTTGGAAGAAGGGGAAAGTGAAGCAACAGGCTCTCCTCGTCTCAGTGGTGAGAAGAAAGCCCCTGGGAGGCCTAGAACGACGAGGGCGTCGCGGTGGCGTCCATGGCGTGCCTCGGCTCTACACCGATCTGCTTGAAGAAGACGACAAGGAGAGGAGCTCGGCTAGGCTGTGTTGCTGCGCCAGGGGGGATAAGTTGGGCCAGTTCCCAGGTAGGTCTTTTTTTTTATTCTTTCTATTTTCTTTTCAACTATTTGTTTTGCCTTGATAGAAAAAAATAGCTAGGCATTTTTATAAATGCCCCAAATTTTTATGTGGCCTCACGAGGCATATAGATAGCCACTCACAAAGTTTGGGGATTTTTGAAATTCAAACAATTTGAAATTCAAATCAAATAGGGGTATTATTTAATTTTCAAGGAACTTATGGTATTTTTGAGAAATCTTGGAGCATGAAGTGGGACCCACTTCACTTTATATGTGATCATGCATATTTATAAGACTTTTCAAAAATACCAGAGGAATTTTTGGAAGCAACTTTTATCTGGCCATTTGAATTAAATTCATCTGGGGGTGTTTCTTCTCCCATTTAAATTTCATTTTGAAATTATTTTAAGATAATGCAAAGTGAGACTTGATCCTAGCACATACCTAACAGAGGGTTCTGACAACTCGCCCCAACTCAAAAGAATCTCGTCCCGAGATTCAGAAGTCTGCGGGAGGAAGGAGTGGTACTCGGCACTAAGACGGCCTTCTCTTTCCCACGTGGCTTCTTTCTCAGAGTGGTGTGACCATTGCACTTTAAAAAACTTGATCTTCTGACAACGAGTGACACGCTCTGCGGAATCAAGAATACAAACATGGTACTCTCGATAAGAAAGGTCATCTTGGAGATGAAGCGTTTCATGGTCGACTTCGGGGATGGGGTCCTTCAAGCAACGCCTGAGTTGTGACTCATGGAATACATCATGTACTCGGGAAAGGTGCGGGGGTAGTTCAAGTTGGTAGGCAACTTCTCCACGTTTAGCAAGAATGCGGAAAGGTCCAATGTAATGTGGGGCCAACGTGCCTTTGATACCGAAGCGTTGGGTTCCCTTCACAGGAGTAACCCGAAGGTAAGCCTTCTCATCAAGATTGTAGCTTTCTTGCCTATGATGACGATCATAGTAGCTTTTCTGACGAGACTGTGCGGCTTTCAATTGATCACGAACAATGCGAACTTGGTCTTCTTCTTCCTTGATCATATCCGGTCTAAAGAATTGTCTTTCACCGGTTTCTGACCAGTGTAGGGGTGTTCGACATCTTCGTCCATAGAGGAGTTCAAAGGGATCCATGTTGAGACTAGATTGGAAACTATTTTTATAAGGAAATTCGGCGAATGGAAGAGATTTCTCCCAATTCTTTCCGAATGAGATAACACAAGCTCTGATCATGTCTTCAAGAATTTGGTTAACCCTTTCAACTTGATCACTAGACTGAGGATGGAAAGCTCTACTAAAGGAGAGATGAGTTCCCATCGCATTTTGAAAGCTTTGCCAGAATCTAGAGGTGAAAAGGTACCACGATCAGAATTGATTTCCAAAGGAACACCATGAAGAGAAACAATTCTAGAGACATACAAGTCCGCTAACTGGCTAGAAGTTATAGACTCGCGAACTGGAAGGAAGTGAGCGACTTTGGAAAGCCTAGCAATGACAACGAAGATCACATCATTTCTTTTATGGGTTTTTGGAAAGCCAGTGATGAAATCCATACTGAATTTGTCCCATTTCCACTCGGGAATAGGCAATGGTTTAAGAGTTCCAGCAGGTATTTGGTGTTCTTCCTTAATGCGAAGACAAACATCACATTCAGCAATGAACTGAGCAATTTGTCGCTTCACATTCAGCAATGCTACCAGGATGAATCGATAGGGGAGTATCATGAGCTCCTTAAGAATCAGCCTCCTAAGATTGTGTTTTCGTGGTACAACTAAACGAGTGCCAAAGAAAACGACACCTTGATCATTTATGGAGAAACATTTAGAAACTCCGCTAGCAATGTTCTTCTTGATCTCTCGAATACCACTATCACGTTTCTGGGCGACTATGATTTGATCCTAAAGGGTTGGTTTCGCCACCAGGGTAGATAGAAAGCCATGAGGAACTATCTCGAGATTGAGCTTTAGAAATTCCTCATGAAGAAGTGGTTGATACTGTCGCAAGATGAGGTTGTTACTATACGACTTACGACTTAGTGCATCAGCCATGACATTGGCTTTGCCTGGGGTGAATGAGATTCCTAATTCATAATCATTTATCAACTCTATCCAGCGTCTTTGCCTGAGATTAAGATCTGGCTGGTTGAATATGTATTAGAGGCTTTGGTGGTCGGAATAGATCTCACAACGATTACCAAGGAGGTAATGTCGCCAAGTCTTCAGGGCATGAACTACGACAGTGAGTTCAAGATCATGGGTAGGATAGTTCTCTTCATGTGGACGCAATTGGTGTGAAGCGTATGCTACCACATGTCGATCTTGCATAAGTATGCATCCTAACCCTTGCCGCGAAGCATCACAATAGATCTCGAAATCCTTCTTGGTGTCTGGAGGCGAAAGTACGGGTGCAGAAGTCAATCTTCTTTTTAGCTCTTGAAAGCTTTCCTCGCACTTGGGGGTCCATTGGAATTTCTTATCTTTCTTGAGGAGTTCAGTTAGAGGCTTTGCAACTTTGGAGAAGTTCTCAACGAAGCGGTGGAAATAGCTTGGTAAGCCAAGAAAACTCCTAACTTGCTTAACCGATTCAGGTGTAGTCTAGTCAAGGACGGCCAGAACTCTCTCGAGATTGACAGCAATGCATTTCGCAGAAATCACGTGGCCTAGGTAGGTCACTTCTGGTAGCCAAAATTCGCACTTAGAGAACTTGGCGTAAAGGCGGTGCTCTCGAAGTTTCATCAATACCAGCCTAAGATGTTCGACATGTTATTCTTCGTTCTTCGAGTATATAAGGATGTCATCGAGGTAAACCACCACGAACTTGTCCAAATACTCCATGAAGATCGAATTCATCATGCGCGAGAAAGTGGCGGGGGCATTGGTTAAACCGAAGGACATAACGGTGTACTCATAAAGATCATAACGAGTAGTGAAACCCATTTTTGGAATGTCCTCGTTTCTGATTTTGATTTGATGATATCCTAATCTCAAATCCATCTTGGAGAAGACAGAGGATCCAACAAGTTGATCATAAAGATCATTGATCCTGGGCAGTGGGTACTTGTTCTTTATCGTCGCTAGATTTAGCGGGCGATAGTCTACGCACATCCTTTCTGTTCCATATTTCTTGGTTACGAACAGAATGGGGCAACCCCATGGCGATGAGCTAGGGCGGATTTTAAGCTCAGCTAACTCACGTGGGGCCATTTTGTATGGGCGTCTGGAAATTTGGGTTGTGCCTGGCATAAGGGCAACAATGAATTCTACACATCTGCCAGGTGGCATTCCTGGCAGCTCTTCGGGAAAGACATCCAGGAAGTCACGAACCACCGGGATATCTTCAAGGTCAGGAAGGGGAAGCACATTCAAAGTATGCATCTGGATTCTAGAACTGGGTGATGTGTAGTCAATTTTCTGGCCTGAAGAATGGGTGAGTTTAACCGACTTGGCTTTACAATCAAGGACAAAATTCTGTCTTGACAACCAATCCATTCCTAGGATGACATCAATGTCTGAAGACTTGAGGGCTGTAAGAGAAGCAAGGAATACTAAACCCTCAATTACAATTTGATTGCCATGGCTTAATCTATTAGTTTTCCACTTTGAACCACGAGTTTGAATTATCATTGGAGAAAACATTTCTTCAAAGGAAAACCTATGAGGAAGTGCATAAATCTCCGACATGAATGAATGAGAAGCTCCCGGATCGAATAGAATGGTGGCGGGAACATGATTGACTGGGAGTGTACCAAGGATGACGTCAGAAGTTTCAATAGCTTTCTCAACTGGGAGTGTACAACCACTACTTGTGGATGAAGGCTTTGCTTGCAAGGGTTTGGAGGTGGGTTTCCTTGAAGGCTTACGTCGAGAATGACGTGGTAACATCAAAACCTGAGGGCACTGACGGAGGTAATGGCCTGGCAGACCACACTTGAAACACACCCTGCCTGAATTGTTGGGGGCAGGATTACTTGATTGCACACCATCATTCCTAGGAGGAACAAAGTGTTGAGGTGGATGGCATATATTGGATGGTGGCCTAGTTTTGATGTATGTGTCGGGACCCAGGGTTAGCGTATGCAAGTCCCGTTACAACACAATCATATGGAGAGCCGAGAGCCGTACCCACTTGTCTGTGCCGGATGACCAAGCACAGAACGCTCTTAGAAAGCATCGAACGTGAGGGGCATCCCATCTAGTCCGGATGATCAACTGAGATGGGTCCTCATCGTCCGCACACAAGTCTAAATGATATGGGTGGTGAACTCCCATACTCATAGACAAGTCGCCTCAACCATACTATCGATTGTATTATAACCCTTACATAGACTTACTCCAGCCCGATCAATTAGTCGGGGTCTAGGGCGGGCCAGATCATACATCAAAGTGTGCACGTGACGGAGCCACGAGCAATCGCATCGCGATGCCCCAAGTTGCGCACATCTATGGTCCACTTGGTGTATAAAAGACCTCCAGCCAGATCACAACTAAGGTCTCGAAAACCCATACCAAGACATGCATGTTATAATCATTGCAATTCTCTACAAAGTGTACAACTTTATTGATAACTCTTACAGAGTGCACACAGAGATCACGAGACCGTGATCCAAAATTAGGTCAAACATGCGGAAGAAAAGTAGGTCTGAGTACAGACAAGTTTAACAAATCGCTTAAGAAGTCTTATTTATAAACAAGTCCTTCCACGAGGGACCAGTCTTCTGACTGGGACTACACTAGATTGGCTTCAGTCGTCGAGCTCTAGGAAGAATCCACCTTCGGGGTCAGTGGGTTCATCTAAAACATAGATTAAGAAAACATGAGTACAAAGTCGTACTCAGCAAGACTTATGTAGGAGCTATACTTCTCATGCACAAGTATCAAGGTAAAGGGAGATGGGGTTCATAAGCAGAAGTGCCAGCTTTGACTTGGCTAGTACTAAACTACGAGTACCAGACTTGAGGTAAGAAGCGTACACGAGTCCATTACATCTCCAACCAATTACACCACTATGGTGCCTTCCTCGACTTCCCACGAGAAAGCATGCCATAGCACTCACGCTTATCTTGGCAAGTTTTATAAGTATCCAGTTCAAGTTGTCTAATAATCAGGAACAACTTTCCAAGTAGTCCCTTACAGCGGACGCGGCTATTCGAATAGTTTTGTTCACCCTGCAGGGGTGTACCGCTAGACACACATGACCATCAGTTACCGCCTTTGACCTCGACACCATTCAAGGGGTGTCGGAGAGGATGTTCACCACAACACTTCGCCCGCAACTTTGTTCTAGTCCAGAGATTCTCCTATCTGAGGGGGATCCGTATGGAAGTCCGGCCGAGGTTCCAGTACAACCTCAAACGATGTGTGCAGGGTCACAAGCCGGTCTGAATAGCCATTCATCCACTTCGCAGACCGTGCCACAACCCTACCAGAACTTGCGAACTAATGCAACTTCTAGGTTCGAACGGGGTGAGGTACTAGCTAGAGAGGGGTCAGTGAGCCCAATGTGTGGTTGCACTCTTCTTCTTTATTCACCACACAAGAACTCGGACTTAAGGCGGTGTTCAACGAGACAACCCACTGTGTACTCCTACACAGCCTCTCATCGTTCACCTTTTATTAGGGTAGATTCACCAACACATTTCCACCATCATCAACATGATCACTACCATCCCGACACACAAAGAGTAACCTCATTGTAACTCTAAGCATGCAATAAGTAGTAACATTTGAAGGGGCCACATGATATCAAACAACTCCTACATCTGCTAGGATTGTGGTTTCCTTACTACTGTGACAAAATGATAGGTCATGCAAAGCAATGGGTTCAACTATGCGGTAGAAATGCATCATGGTAACCATCCTAAGCAATGCATAAGCGAGACTGAGAGGGAAGTGGGATTTTATCGACATGATCAATGGGGGTTTTCTTGACTTGTTGACGAGGTTCACACATGGTGTCTTCAACGAAGGGGGTGGCCTCCGGTTCTGGCTCCACTTCTATCCGAACAAGCGTGGCAAACATAGGATCAATATAAATGCAATGATCAAACACATGATCAATATTGTAGTGTGATGTTCATGGTCACAATGTGTTGGCAATTCCATTTAAAATAAGTGGAATGCAAAGTCATTTGAAAATTCATTCCAAATTTGAATTCAAATTAATTGCATATGGACAAATGATACTGTTCACCCAATTTAAATTGGTCAAACATGAAAACAGAGTCCATATTCACAATTCTTGCCTTTTTCTGATAATTTTAGACATATTATCTGCCCAATTTGGAGTTAGTATGAATTAGTTATGAATTTCCAAAGTTTAAAGCCTTTTCTAACTTTTATGGATTTAATTTAAATCAAAAATAAGCATTACTGTGTCATCATGAGGTCAGCATGACGCAGGGGGCCACTGACAGAGGGGTCCCACCTATCATTCTCTCTGTTGTTAATTAATTTGATTTGAACGATTTAAATTAAACAGGGGGGGATTAGCAGGGGCTGGCCCACATGTCAGTGCCACTGACTGGTGGGGCCAGGGGGTGATTAATCTCGGGCTAGCCCTAATGGCGTCGCCGGCGAGCACTGTTCGCCAGAGTTGCTCGGGTCTTCAATTTAGGGTACGGGGACCAAGACGAGGGCACCGGCGCGTAGCCCTTGTTCCTGCGCGTCGAATGGAGGTGGCTGGAGGTCAGAGGGTGGACCAGAGAGACGGCGGCGATTTCTTCGGCGGAAAAAGAGAACCGACGAGGTTGAAGACGAAGCTAGAAGCAACGGTTTGAGCTGGTACTTGGCGCATTCGAAAGCTAGAGGAACCAGGAGCCAAAAGCGTGTACTGGGGCAACGCTAGGGGCACGAGAGCGAGCGCTAGCTGAACCGGGGCGGCGAGCTTGCTCGGCTCTCATGGCGGCCGTGGCTAGAGATCGAGAGAGAGCGCGCCAGGTTAGGGTAAACGAGCAGGAGCTCACCACGAACTCAACGGCGTGGTCAGCGGGCTAGGGGAGGCTCTGGTGGCGGCGAATTCGACGGTGATCTTCTCTGCGGCCGGCGAGGACTTGGTGAAGATTCCGGCGGCTCGGCGTCGATGCAGCTCACGATTCCTTGCACGGTGATGAAGACGAGGACGACGAGGAGGAAGGACAACTCGGTGCGGCTCGGGGACGACGGTGGCCTCGCGGGCTTCAAGCCATGGCGACGGTGGCGCTCGGGTCTTCATCGAGTTCGTAGCGGGAGTGAGAGGGAGAGGCTCTGGAGGGGGGAATGGAGGCGGCGTGCACTGGGAGTCTCCGTGGCGCAGCTAGAAGGGTCGGGAGGGGCAGGTGGAGGCCTAGGAGGGAGACGACAGAGGAAAAGGCTGCTGGGCTGGGCCTGGCTTGGCTAGCTGGGCCAGAAGCTGGTAAGACCCTTTCTTTATTCTGTTTTCTTTTTCTTTCTGTTATTTGTTGTGTCTGCGAAATAAATTAGCTAGACAATTTTATAAAATGCTGAAACTTTTTATATGGCCTCACAATATAATAGGCTAGCCACTTATAAAGTTTGAACATTTTTTAAATTCAAATTATTTGAACTTTAATTCAAATAGGGGTTTTAATTTAATTCCAAGCTCCTGTTTGAATATTTGAAAAATCCATGAGCATGGGGTTGGTCCCACATCACTTGATATGTGATCACACTCATTTATGAGACTTTTCAAAAATCCAAAAGGAATATTTGGAGCAAGTTTTATTCTGGCCATTTGAAAATAAATTCATCTGGGGGGGGGTTTCTCTCCCATTTCAATTTCTTTTGAAATTTTTATCATGATGCAAAGTGACTTGCTATTCCTAGCAAATACCTAAACTGGGGTTGTGACAGTATGGCACTAGTTGGCATCCATATTCGGCGTTTCTGGGGGGCTGAACTTGAAGAAGGAGCGAGCTCACGAGCATTCTTGCGAGACTCTTCGTACACTTCATTGCCATGCTCAGCTCTGAAGGATCTGTTGACTAAATCCTCAAAGGTGGAAAATTCAAGGTGGTTGAGATCATGGCGAAGGATGGGGCTAAGTCCCTTACGGAACCTTGCCTGCTTTCTGGCATCAGTGGTGATCTCATCTTGGGCATAACGAACAAGACGGTTGAACTCTCTCACATACTCATGAATGGACATCTCTCCTTGAGTCAAATTGCAGAACTCTTCCTTCTTGCGCTCCATTAACTCATCTATAAGGTGGTACCCTCGAAAGGCATCACGGAACTCCTGCCAAGTCACTAGGTGACCATCAGGTTGCATCGCAACATAGTTCTCCCACCATTCAGCAGCAACATCTTCCAAAAAGTATGCCGCAAATATAACTCGATCATCGGGAGCAACATGTGTCGTATCAAGCTTACGCTCGATGGAACCGAGCCAGTCATCAACTTGAAGGGGCTCATAAGAACATTGGAATACCGGTGGCTTGAGGAGGATGAAATCCTGAATGCTAACAACCACATTGCGCTGACGAGCGGTATTCTGCTCAATGAGCTCCAGAAGGTGTGTTTGCTGACGTCGATTCCTCTCAGCTTCAATCATGATTTCCGCCGTAGAAGGCGGTGGTGGAGGTTCATCCTCAATTCGATTCCGAACACGGTCTCGATTCCTACGAACAGCACTACGAGTACCACCTGACATCCTGTGTGATAAAAATCAACAATCAGAACAAGTTTTACGATGGAATCAAATATAAGAGGACATGACTAGGAGGAAAAGATTGCAAAGGCAAAGATTCCTAGAAACACAGAATAAATCGGGCAGCATAACAACTACACCGAGATAGAAAATGAGACAACCTTGAAAGATTGGACAGACCTTCCTCAAGGAACTCAACAACACGATGATTATAGAAAACCTCAACAGTCCTATAGCTACAAAGAAGCAATCAATGAGATGTTCTAGTAAGACATAGATGAGCCTAGTCCTATCTTCCCGTAGAAAAGATGAGGGTGACTCAGAACTCAGATCGGTGAGGGTAAGGAGAAAAAGAAGCCTTACGTTGTTCCCTTTATACCCAAGTAACTATATAACTATAGAATGCTATACTCGACTTCGACCAAGGGTTGAATAATCCTACAGATAGTCCTGCTCTGATACCAAGTCTGTCGGGACCCGGGGTTTGTGTATATAATTCCAGTCACAACTCAATCATATGGAGAGCCGAGAGCCGTACCCACTTGTCTAAGCAGACAAGGCCAAGCACAGAATACTCTCGGAAAGCATCGAATGTGAGAGGCATCCCATTCAGGCCGGATGATCAACTGAGATGGGTCCTCATCGTCTGCTCACAAGTATAAATGATTATGGGTGGTGAAATCCCATACTCATAGACAAGTCGCCTCAACCACATTATCGATTGAATTACAACACTTCGATAAACAGACTCCAGCCCGGTCACCTAGTCGGGATCTCGGGCGGGCTCAATCATACAACAATGTGTGCCTCGTGACAGAGTCACGAGCAATCGCATCACGATGCCCCAAGCTGCGCACATCTAAGGGCCACTTGGTGTATAAAATAACGCCGGCAAGAACACAACTAAGATATCAAACCCCACACTAAGACATGCACGTTATAAACATACACGCAACATACATGTCTAGTGTAAACAACAGGTACTCATCACATTACTCTACAAAGTATATCTTTATTAACTTACATCGAGTACACAAAGATATCACGAGTCTGTCATCCTACATTACATCAAACAACGGAAGAAAATTAGGTCTGAGTACAAACAAGATTAACAAATGTCTTAGAGAAGCCTTGTTCAACATACATGCCCTTCCACGAGGGACAAGACTGTTGTCTGGAACTATACTAGCTTAGTCAACGTCGAGCTGCAGGAAGGTGACTCCATCGGGGGCTGGGTTCTCATATAAAACATAGAATAAGAAAACGTGAGTACAAAGTCATACTCACCAAGACTTACATCAGAACTATACTACTCATGCTCAAGTTTCAAGGTAAAGGGAGGTGGGGTTTCAACATGCAGAAGTGCCAGCTTTGACTTTCCTAGTCCTGTACTCTGAGTACCAGACTTGAGGTAAGATGCGTACACGAGTCCACTACCAAGTCTCCAACCAATACACCACTGTGGATACTTCCTCGACTTCCCCACGAGGAAGCACACCATAGCACTCACACTTATCTTGCGAGTTTTAGGGTAACCGTTGAAGTTGTCTAATAATCAAGTAAAGGTCTCCATGTAGTCCATAACCGCGAACGCGACTATTCGAATAGTTTTGTTAACCCTGCAGGGGTGTGATACTACACACATGAAACCATCAGTTACCGTCGGGATCTCGTCACCCTTCAAGCGGGTGTCGGTGAGGATAATTTCCACAACTTTTACCTCACAGCCAATTCTAATCCAGGAATCAACCATTTGAGTTGCTCACCGCTCAAGAGTCCGGTCGGGTCAACGATGCGGACTCAGACGATGCAGGAGACCGAGACGCCACCTTAGCAGATGGTTTTACTGTCTCACAGGTACACCCACATATCTAAATGATGCAAACTTTCATTCATTCTTTTCTATGCATATGCCAAATGGAAAAACCGAACTAGTGACTCCTGTACTTGAACTGGGTTGAGTTAGTAGGTTGAGCGGGGATCCGCTTGCCCAACATGTGGTAGTACTCTTCGTCTTGGATCACCACACAAGAACTCGGGCTTAAGGCGGTGTTCAACGAGACAACCCACTGTGTTATCCTACACAGCCTCTCATCGTTCACCTTGTATTAGGGTAGATTCACCAACACATTTTCACCTTCATCAACACCATGATCACTACATCTCGACTCACAGATAGAAGTATCCCCATTGTAAACTCTAGGCATGCAATAAGCTTTAACAGTTTCAGGGGCCACATGATAGCAATCAACTCCTATGTCCGCTAGGATTGTGGTTTGCTTACTACTGTGACAAGATGATAGGTCATGCATTGGATATGGGTTCAACAATGCGGTAGAATTGATAACAAGGTGATCATCCTAATAAATGCATAAGAGAGACTGAGAGGGAAGTGGAACTTTATAAACATGATCAATGGGGTT
This sequence comes from Bromus sterilis, assembly GCA_950022295.1. NCBI lineage: Eukaryota > Viridiplantae > Streptophyta > Magnoliopsida > Poales > Poaceae > Bromus > Bromus sterilis. The sequence continues at coordinate 260,512,680 of OX465596.1, read as the reverse complement.
TTCTTGCCTTGATGACGATACACTGGTTATCGAACTTCTGCTTCAGGGGGTGACCTCCGTCTTGGATACACCGTTACCGGAACAATCATCAACAAAGGCGGGCAACATCAAAAGAAAATGCACAAGCACATGATAAGTTGTGACATGATGTATAGGGTACTGGTGTGTGGCATATTCAATTTAATTGAAGTGTATTGCAAAGGAATTACAAATTCAAACTCCAAATTAAAATTCAAATTAAGCCATATGAACATTTTCTTCTGTTTACCCATTATAAAATGGTAAAACATAAAAACAAATTTCATATTCTTAATCCTTGAATTTTTCTAATAATTTTTCATATATTATTCGTCCAATTTGGAGTTAAAATGAATTAGTTATGAATTTCTAAAGTTTATTGCATTTACTGACTTTTCTGTAAATTCTTTTAATTTTTAAAATCCTTTATTGCGTCATTACTAAGTCATGCTGACGTGGGGGGGTTCTGACTGGTGGGGAAACACTGTCAGTGTCAGTGGGTTAATTAACCCGGTTAGTTTAATTTAACAGAGAGTTATTAAGGGGGTTGGCCCCACATGGCAGTGACTATAGGGGGATTAGGGTGGTGGTTAGGCCCTAAGATAATTGTGGCCATGTCAACACACCGGCGGTGAGTCGCCGGTGACTCGCAGACGCGGCGGCGATGCGCAGTGCACCAAAAGGGCTGCCGCGACCACCTACGTGCTCATGGGGAAGGCGCGTGTCAGACAAGGCTAGCAGGGGGCTCAGGGAACCATCGGAGCGTGGCCGGCGACGTGCTCAGCGGCGGCCGAACTCCGGCTAGGCGGGAATCCACGCTGCGGTGCCCCACCTTGGCCATGCGCTAGCGTGGCGTTCTCAGGGAAAGCACAGGAGTGCGGTGGGCACCCTGGCTAGTGTGTAAAAGCTCGGGGCTGAGCCCGCTGTAGTCCATGGCGGCGAGGGTGTCGGCTTCCATGGCAGTGGTGGCTAGGGATCAAACAAGGGGGCGCCAACTTGGGGGAACTGAGAAGAATCTCACCACGAACTCGATGCAAAGGTCAGCGGGCGCGGGGATGGGTTGGTGGCGGCGAATCGAGGACCTCGATCTCCGGCGGCCGGCGATGATTCGAAGAGGCCTGCGTCTTCTATGGACCAAATCATGGCGCTGTCTTCTGCTAGTCGATGAAGTCGACGACGACTATCACGGGGGACATATTGTATGGAGCTCTAGTCCATGTTGGCATCGACTTTCAACGGCGGCGAACTGAGGTGGCGTACGTGTGTTGGTGGAATCGAGCAGCAGAGCGCATTTGAGCGGAGGGGAAAGTGAAGCAGCAGGCTCTCCTCGTCTCCGTGGCGAGAAGATGGCCCCTGGGGAGGCCTAGAACGACGAGGGCGTCCACGGGGTGCCCCGGCTCGACACCGAGCTGCTTGAAGAAGACGACAAGGAGAGGGGCTGGGCTGGGCTATGGTGCTGGGCCAGGGGGGATAAGTTGGGCCAGTTCCCAGGTAGGCCTTTTTTTTATTCTTTCTGTTTTCTTTTTTGCTATTTGTTTTGCCTTGCTAGAAAAAAAATAGCAAGGCATTTTTATAAATTCCCCAAATTTTTATGTGGCCTCACAAGGCATTTAGATAGCCAATCACAAAGTTTGGGGATTTTTTAAATTCAAACAATTTGAATTTCAGATCAAATAGGGGTATTATTTAATTTCCAAGGCAATTATGGTATTTTTGAGAAATCTTGGAGCATGCAGTGGACCCACTTCACTTTATATGTGATCATGAATATTTATAAGAATTTTCAAAAATACCAGAGGAATTTTTGGAAGCAATTTTTATCTGGCCATTTGAATTAAATTCATCTGGGGGTGTTTCTTCTCCCATTACAATTTCATTTTGAATTTTTTTTAAAATGATGCAAAGTGAGACTAGATCCTGGCACATACATAACAGAGGGTTCTGACAACATGGAGATGCATATGGAGTTGTTGGGGCGTCTCATCTTTCTTCATGTGAAGGTTGTGCAATGCATTCTTTGCGGTCTCATATCTTGTCATTTGAAGAGAACCGGTGCCGGACTTGGAAATGAGAAGGATATCCCAAATCTCCTTGGCATTGGTGATATGGAGAAATGGTGCATGTGTCAACTCATCCATTGGTGATATCCCAATAGAAGAAAGGTTGAGATGTCTGTCAAACACTTCACTTGGTGTCAGGTTATTGGGATCAACGGGATAATAGCCTTTCCCGGAGTCGATGAGGTTCCACATGGGTTCGCACACAAACCTAAGATAATCTTCCATAAGACTTTTCCATTCCAAAAAGTTAGTGTTCTCGGTTAGTACCGGCGGATTTCCATTGAAGTTATACTTAGGTTCCACAAGCTTAGGAGTAGGATAGTCCCATTGGTAGGGACCACCTTTTTGCAAGGGAACTTCGGAACCGGGGTACACAAAGGTCGCTTGTGGGGACCTAGGGGCCTCACCACTTGACGTTTGTGACTCCGATGCCAGAGCCTTCATCCTTGTAAAGGAGGCTTCCATTTACTTCCTTTGATTGTCTAAAGCCTTTTGCAAGGCTTTTTCCATATCGCTGGAGGTGAACTACTTAGGATCCTCAATCTCATAGTAAACATGCCCCGTCGAAGGAGGCAACGCAGCTTGTGCGGAGGCCCTTCGTTCGGTAGCCAATCTCTCGGCTTCCGAACTAGCGGCATCCGCAGCAATTGCGGCCTCTTCCACATTGGCACCTGAACTTTCTGGAATGCTGTCCTTGGTCATCTCGCTCTAGGGCGGTTAAGCCACAAGAATAGAGCATGAGGATCTGATACCAATTGAGGGGGTGAATAGGTCTTATTACAAATTTTCACACTACTTAGCAATTTTTAGGCAATAATGCGGAAAATAAAGGTGTGCCTAACAATTGCAAGGTTGGCCTAGCTATGAAAAGATAAACAATAAGCACAATATACAAGGCAAGTGAGGGATGAATAATACAGTTGCACAAGTAATAAGGGGAAAGAGTAGGGATAACCGAATGACGCGAAGACAACGATGTATCCCGATGTTCAGTTCCATGGAAGGAAGCTACTCACCGTTCGAAGAGAGTGGTGAAACCACGAAGTCACACCAACGCCACGAAAGCTCACTCTACTCCCCTTGAGATATCACCACGAAGGCGATTCCCAACCACTACCGATTGACCTTAAAGGTGGTCACCAAACCCTCACAAACTCAACGGGGGTAATCACAATGGTCGATTCCTCTCCAAAGAACTCCTACCCGCCTAGGAGTCTCCAACCTCCAAGAGTAACAAGATCAATGGGGGAAATCTCAAGACTTGCTCAAAACGCGATTTTCTTTGTTTAACAGACGAGGAAGGGGCGGATCTATCACGGGGTGAAAGATCCGTCAAGAACTCTGAAGGAACTCTCCGGGATCTGAGATTTGGTGAGGGAGAGGGTGAGAGGGAGCACTTGTGTTCTTTTGTGTTTTGCGAATGAAGTGGTCAGCCCTCTCAAGTGGTAGAGAGGGCATATTTATAGTCCAAGGACAGAAATGGCCGTTGGAGCACTCTGCCTGCATAACTGTCAGAGGTCCGACATGGACTGGACATTCGGTACGTGCATAGCGGACGTCCGGTTCGCACCGGACTTCCACGAACACACAGGATGCGCAGAAGAACACAGTTAAATTAACCAGGCACGGGACGTCCGATGGCTACCGGACATCCGATGACTGGATGTCCGATGGGCGCCGGAAATCCAATAAACCAGAGAGAAAAGCCACTGACCCCTCGGATCCTTTGTCCGATGCCGACCGGACGTCCGACCACCGGACGTCCGACAGGGACCGGAAATCCGATAAAGTGAGGCAAAAGGCTACTGACCTTTCGGACCCTTGGTCCGACGGTGACCGGACGTCCGAGAGCACCAGTTACCAATGACGTCCGATGTGTTTATATTAAGCAGACCTGTTCAAATGAGTGAAAGACATGGAATTTGTTTTTTTTGTGAGTTGCTTGAGGAAGACTTAAGCAGTACACCCACTGATGCCCTCTTAATAGTTCGTGGATCCCTATACCCAACATAACCGAAAAATCTTACGCTTCAAATTCATTGGCTCCATCTCTTGAGAAATTTTAAATATCAATGGTCTATGATCCACCATCACATCGAACCGAGGACTAAAACCTGAGATGAACTTGACAAACATTATTAGTCCTCTACATATATATTGTCATCAACATCAAAATATGATTAAGGGCATGATTGCACTTTCAGCTGTATATAATCACAATTTTCCCAAAATAGAATGAGATGTACTAAGATATTTGTCTAAATAAGAAGATGTTATGTTAATAAATACACTTCCATTTCTTTAAAATGGTTAATCCAGTGTAAGGTACCGATTTTTAACAAGAACATCAGAATTAAACTAGAACCCTAGATACAATTAACAGCGGTACATCCTCTAATACAACTCGTAAATGGAGATGATATACAAGGATGCATGCATGTAAGAACATCAAGAGCCAAGATGAAACCCAAATATAATTATAGATGGAAGTCCTACTCTTAGATTGGGTTGTGGTGGGGTTATCGCAAGAAAAATTTCTGACATGGTATGCGTACTTTCGGATTACGGTCGATGCCGGACATGATGTACACCGTAGATGGAACCACCGGCGTGTAGAATCTGCAAGGAGATGGAACCACAGGCATGTAGGATCGGGCCGGATATGGGGGAGAAGAGAGGGATGCTTGAGCCATGATTATGAAGTCCTTTGCTAGTGCGGGGTGGGGGCAGGGGTATTTAGAAGGAGGTCTAAAAATTGAGCGTTGTGTTTAAAATCAATGGAGGGAACGAAAACAATGGACGACCGAAAATTAGGGACGGAAAGTCAATTTGGGACCGTTCCAACTTAGTTATACAAAATTTAAGCGTTCACCATTTGTTTTTTCTATGCATTTTTCATTGAAGAAAATGGATCGAACACAAATGTATATATATATATATATATATCTTTTTGTCAGAACCCCAACTAGGGTAAGTTCTAGGGCTTGTTGCTCTTTGCATCATGCAAAAATTCAAATGAAATTCAAAACCGGGGAAAGGAAAAGCCCTGAGAATTAATTCAAATGGCCAGACAAAAATTTCTTCCAAAAATTCCTCTGGTATTTTTGAAAAGTCTTATAAATATGCATGATCACATATAAAGTGAAGTGGGTCCCACTGCATGCACCAAGATTTTTCAAATATTTCAAACAAGGCTTGGAAATTAAATTAAATTCCAATTTGAATTTGAATTCAAATTGTTTGAATTTCAAAAGTCACCAAAACTTGTGAGTGGCTAGTGGCATGAACCCTAAGCCCACATAAAAGTTTTGGGGATTTTTAAAAATGCTCTGGTATTTTATTTATTAGAGCAAACAAATTAGCAGAGAAATAAAAAAAAAGAAATTAGAAAAGGCAAAGCAGCCCACCCCCCTAAGGCCTCGGGCCCAACTAGCAAATCCCAGCCCAAGCCCACCTGGAGCTTGTCTTCTTCCTCCCCTCGCTTCCAAGCACCTCGGTGGCGAGCCGAGCGCCGTGGATGTCACCGAGGGCCTTCTAGGCCTCCCCTGCCTCCCTCCGCACGCCACGCAGCAGCTAGAGCGCCCCCGCGTCCTTTCCCCCTCTCCCTTCTCCCTCTAGCTCTCTCTCTCGCCGGATTCCCACCACATCCGAGCGCTCGAACTCGCCGCGCCGCCGCACTCGCGTGGCCACTGTGCCTCTCCCGGCGAGCCGCCATGTCCATTGAAGCCGCAGTTGAAGACTTCGTCGAACCCCTTCGTTGATTCGAGCTCAAGCGGGACACAGGCAACGCAAGCTTCACCGAGAAGCTTCGGCCGCCGAGGAACTTTGGCACCGAATTCCGCCTCCTCCGCTGCATCTCCGTCCTCTCCGTCCTCTCCAACGTCACCGGTGTAAGCTCCTCATAGATCTACGCCATCGCACGGTCCTCCCCATCCTCCGTAGCCCCGTGCCCCCCTCTACAGTACTCCGGCCGCCGCGCCCGTCGTCGTAGCCGTCCTCTGGAGCATCCCCATGAACCCTAGATCGCACTTGACGACGCGGACGAACGCGGGCCATGCCCCAGTGCCCCTAGCTCCCTCTCCCGTGCCCTAAATCCAACTCCGGCGAAGCTCCGGCCGTTTTCCGGCGACCCCGCCATTAAGGGCTAAACCTGTGCTCTAACCCCCCCCTAATCCACCCCTAAGCCTATGACAGGTGGGGCCCCCAACCCTTAACCCCTCTGTTAGCTCTAATTAAAATGGGGTTAACTCCCACTGCCACTGACACACTGGCCCCACATGTCAGCTCCCCTGTGAAATCAGCATTGCATCATGCTGATGGAATAAACAAATTTCCAGAAAATACAAGAATTAAAGAAACAGAGAAAAATCCAGAAAATCAATTAAACTTTGGAAAATCATAACTAATTCATATGAACTCCAAATTTAATAAATAATATATAAAAATTATCAGAAAAATGCAAGGATTAAGAATATGCAATTTGTTTTTATGTTTGACCATTTTAAAATGGGTGAACAAAAGCAAACGTGTATATGACTTAATTTGAATTTGAATTTGGAGTTTGAATTTGCAAATCCATAGGAATACACTTCATTTAAATCAAATGTACCACAAAGCAGCACCATTCACATCATGTGACAACATAAACATGTGCTTGTGCATTTACTTCCGAATTTGTCCCCCCTTGTTGATGATTGCCTCCGATGACAGACGTTCCGAGACGGTAATCATTCCCGAAGGAGAAGACCACCGTTAAGACCAGTGTATCGTCAGCAAGGCAAGCAAACCCCATTGATCATGTCTATAAAATCCTACTTCCCTCTCAGTCTCGTTTATGCATGTTTAGGAGATCACCGAGACACGTTCTTTTGCATAGTTGAACCCATTCCGATGCATGACCTATCATTTTGTCACCGTATTAAGCAAACCACAATCCTAGGAGATTTAGGAGTTGAATGATGAGCATGTGGCCCCTACAACTGTACTGCGTATTGCTGCTTAGTGATACAATGAGGATGTTTATGATTGTGAGTTGGGATGGAATGAACACAGTGATGCTGATGATAATGTGTTGGTGAAACCACCCTGAATAAAGGTGAACGATGAGAGGCTGTGTAGGAGTACACAGTGGGTTGTCTCGTTGAACACTACCCTAGGCCCCGAGTTCCTGTTTTGTGATCCAAGACAAAGAGTATGACAACATGTAGGGTTTTATGGGAGCCCCGTTTGGCCTCTTTACGTACCCGATCCGGTCCATAAGTCACACTAGATTCGGGCTTTCCATTTGACTTATGCATAGATATATGGGTGGACCTATGAGGGAGTGAAACCATCTGTCAAAGGTGGCGTCTCGGTCCCTTGCATTATCTAAGTCCGTTTCGTGGAACCGGCCGGACTCTCGAGCGGTGACAAACTCAGGTAGTCGACTCCTGGATTAGAGAAGGTGATGTGAGGGTAGTGCCTTGGTTTCATCCATGTCCGACACCCGCTTGAAGGGTGACCAGAACGAGGCGATAAGTGATGACACGCGTGTGAAGATGTACACCCCTGCAGGATTAATGAACTATTTGAATAGCCGTGTCCGCGGTTATGGACTACTTGGAGACCTTTACTTGATCATAGACAACTTGAATGGATACTTATAAAACTCGCAAGATAAGCGTGAGTGCTATGGCGTGCTTTCTCGTGGGGAAGTCGAGGAAGTAACCATGGTGGTGTAATTGGTTGGAGACTTGGTATTGGACTCGTGTACGCTTCATACCTCAAGTCTGGTACTCGTAGTTCAGGACTAGCCAAGTCAAAGCTGGAACTTTTGCATGTTGAAAACCCCACCTCCTTTACCTTGAAACTTGAGCATGAGTAGTGTAGTTCTGATGTAAGTCTTGATGAGTACGACTTTGTACTCACGTTTGCTTATTCTATGTTTTATATGAGAACCCGGACCCCGATGGAGTCACCTTCGTGAAGCTCGACGTTGACCTTCGTAGTATAGTTCTAGACAGCAGTCTGGTCCCTCGTGGAAGGGCATGTATGTTTACAAGGCTTCTCTAAGCCCTTTGTTAAACTTGTCTATACTCAGACCTAATTTGCTTCCGTTGTATGATGTAATGTTGATCACAGACATGTGATCTTTGTATGCTCTATGTATAAGTCAATAAAGAAGCACTTTGTAGAGTTATGTGATGAGACCTGCTGTTCATACTGGGCATGTGTGCTGCGGGTATGTTTATAGCATGCATGTCTTAGTATGGGTTTTCGAGACCTTAGTTGTGATCTTGCTGGCGGTCTTTTATACACCAAGTGGCCCTTAGATGTGCGCATCTTGGGGCATCGCGATGCGATTGCTCGTGACTCTGTCACGTGGCACACTTTGTTATATGATCGAGCCCGCCCTAGACCCCGACTAAGTGATCGGGCTGGAGTCTGTTTATGTAAGGGTTATGATTCAATCGATAACATGGTTGAGGCGACTTGTCTGTGAGTATGGGATTTCACCACCCATAATCATTTAGACTTGTGAGCGGGCGATGAGGACCCATCTCAGTTGATCATCCGTCTTGGATGGGATGCCCCTCACGTACGATGCTTTCCGAGAGTGTTCTGTGCTTGTCCTTGTGTGCTTAGACAAGTGGGTACGGCTCTCGGATCTCTATGTGATTGAGTTGTTACTGGAATTACATAAGCTAACCCCGGGCCCCGACAGACTTGGTATCAGAGCAGGACTGTCTGTAGGATTATTCAACCCTTGGTCGCAGTCGAGTCTAGCATTCTATAGTTATATAGTTACTCTGGGTATAATGGGAACAACGTAAGGCTTCTTTTTCTCCTTACCCTCATCGATCTGAGTTTTGGGTCACCCTTATCTTTTCTACGGGATGATAGGACTAGGCTCATCTATGTCTTACTAGAACATCTCGTTGAGTGCTTCCTTGTAGCCATTGGATTGTTGTGGTCGTCCAGAGTCTCCGTGTTTTGAGTTCCTTGAAGAAGTTATGTCCAATCTCTTCAAGGTTGTTTCATTCTCCATCCCGGTGTAGCCATTATGCTGCCTGATTTATCCCGTGTTTCTTCGAATCATTGCCTTTGCATTATGATATTTTCTTCCAAAATCATATCCTTTTATCCTTGCCTCCATCGTACAACCTGTTCTGATTGTTGATTTTTTATCACACAGGATGGCAGGTGGAACTCGTAGTGTTGTTCGTCGCAATCGAGACCGTGATCGGAATCGAAATGATGATGCACCTCCACCACTGCCTTCTGCGGCTGAAATCATGATGGAAGCTGAGAAGAATCGACGTGATCAAACACGCCTTCTGGAGCTCATCGAGCAGAATACCTCACGTCATTGGAATGTGGTTGTGAGCATTCAGGACTTCATCCTCCTCAAGCCACCGGTATTCCGATGTTCTTCTGAGCCTTTTGAAGCTGATGATTGGCTCCGTTCCATCGAGCGTAAGCTTGATACGGCACATGTTGCTCCCAATGATCGAGTTATTTTCGCGGTATACTTCTTGGAAGGTGCTGCTCTTCAATGGTGGGAGAACTATGTTGCTATGCATCCAGATGGTCACGTAGTGACTTGGCAGGAGTTCTGTGTTGCCTTTCGAGGGTACCACATTCTAGGTGAATTAATGGAGCGCAAGAAGGAAGAGTTTTGCAATCTTACTCAAGGAGAGATGTCCATTCATGAGTATGTGAAAGAGTTCAACCGTCTTGCTCGGTATGCCCAAGATGAGATCACCACCGATGCCAGAAAGTAGGCAAGGTTCCGTAAGGGACTTAGCCCCATCCTTCGCCATGATCTCAACCTCATCGAATTTTCCACCTTTGAGGATTTAGTCAATAGATCCTTTAGAGCTGAGCATGGCAATGAAGTGTTCGAAGAGTCCTGCAAGCATGCCCTTGAGCTTGCTCCTTCTTCAAGTTCAGCCTCTCAGAAACGTAGAATATGGATCCCAACTCGTGCCATACCTCAAAACTTTCTTCAGAGGCCACCATCCAATATATGCCATCCACCTCAACCCATTGCACCTCCCAGGGATGATGGTGTACAATCAAGTAATCCTGCTCCCAGCAATTCAGGCAGGATGTGTTTCACGTGTGGTCTGACAGGTCATTACTTCCGACAATGCCCTATAGTGTTGGTGGCACCACGTCGACCTAGTCATAAGCCTGCAAAGAAAGCAACCACCAAAACCATCCCAGCAAAGCCTTCATCCACTAGTAGTGGTTGTGTGAACCAAATCTCAGTTGAGGAAACCACTGCTGCTTCTGACGTCATCCTTGGCACACTCCCATTCAATCATGTACTCGCCTCCGTTCTTTTCGATCCAGGAGCTTCTCATTCATTCATGTCGGAGAGTTATGCACTTCGTCATGAATTTCCTTTTGAAGACATGTTTTCTCCAATGATCATTCAAACTCCTGGTTCCAAGTGGAAAACTAATAGAGTAAGCCATGGCAATCAAATTGCAATTGAGGGTTTACTATTCCTTGCTTCTCTTATAGCCCTCAATTCTTCAGACATTGATGTCATCCTAGGCATGGATCGGTTATCAAGACAGAATGTTGTCCTTGATTGTAAAGCCAAGTCAGTTAAGCTCACCCATCCTTCAGGCCAGACAATTGACTACACATCACCCAGCTCTAGAATACAGATGCATACCTTGAATGTGCTTCCCCTTCCTGACCTTGAAGATATTCCGGTGGTTCGTCACTTCCCGGATGTCTTTCCTGAAGAGCTGCTCGGGATGCCCCCTCACAGATGTGTAGAATTCATAGTGGATCTTATACCAGGCACAACCCCACTTTCCAGACGCCCATATAGAATGGTCCCACATGAGTTAGCTGAGCTAAAAAACCAACTTGATGCTTCGTTGGCAAAAGGCTTCATACGCCCTAGCTCATCGCCATGGGGTTGCCCCGTTCTGTTCGTAACGAAGAAAGATGGAATAGAAAGGATGTGCGTAGACTATCGCCCGCTAAATCTAGCGACAATAAAGAACAAGTACCCACTACCCAGGATCAATGATCTTTATGATCAACTAGCAGGATCCTCGGTCTTCTCCAAGATGGATTTGAGATTAGGTTATCATCAAATCAAAATCCAAAATGAGGACAGTCCCAAAACGGCTTTCAATACTCGATATGGTCTTTACGAGTACACCATCATGTCCTTCGGTTTAACCAATGCCCCCGCCACATTCTCGCGCTTGATGAATTCGATCTGCATGGAGTACCTATATAAATTTGTTGTGGTTTATCTTGATGACATTCTCATCTACTCGAAGAACGAAGAAGAGCACGCAGAACATCTTAGGTTGGTATTGATGAAACTTAGAGAGCATCGTCTATATGCTAAATTATCCAAGTGTGAATTTTGGCTACCAAAAGTGACCTACTTAGGCCACGTGATTTCTGCAAAAGGTGTTGCAGTCAATCCCGAGAGAGTTCAGGCCGTCCTTGACTGGACTCCACCTGAATCGGTTAAGCAAGTTAGGAGTTTTCTTGGCTTAGCAAGCTATTTTCGCCGCTTCGTAGAGAACTTCTCCAAAGTTGCAAAGCCTCTGACTGAACTCCTCAAGAAAGATAAGAAATTCCAATGGACCCCCAAGTGCGAGGAAATCTTTCAAGAGCTAAAAAGAAGATTGACTTCTGCACCCATACTTGCACCTCCAGACACCAAAAGGGATTTCGAGATCTATTGTGACACTTCACGGCAAGGGTTAGGATGCATACTTATGCAAGATCAACATGTGGTAGCATATGCTTCATGTCAGTTGCGTCCACATGAAGAGAACTATCCTACCCATGATCTTGAACTCGCTGCCGTAGTTCATGCCCTGAAGACTTGGCGACATTACCTCCTTGGTAATCGTTGTGAGATCTATTCTGATCACCAAAGCCTCAAATATATTTTCACCTAGCCAGATCTTAATCTCAAGCAAAGACGCTGGATAGATTTGATAAAAGATTATGACTTAGGAATTTCTTACACCCTAGGCAAAGCCAATGTCATGGCTGATGCACTAAGTCGTAAGTCGTATTGTAACAACCTTATGTTAAAATAGTATCAACCACTTCTTCATGAGGAATTTCGCAAGCTCAATCTTGAGATAGTTCCTCATGGATTTCTTTCTACCTTGGTGGTGAAACCAACCCTTGAGGATCAAATCATAGACACCGAGAAACAAAATAGTAGTATTCAAGAGATCAAGCAGAACATTGTTAGCGGAGTTGCTACATGTTTCTCTCCAAATGATCAAGGAACAATATTCTTTCAAAATCGTTTAGTAGTTCCTGAAAATGAAGACCTAAATCAGCTGATCCTTAAGGAAGCTCATGACATTCCCCTCTCCATTCATCCCGGTAGCACAAAAATGTACCGAGATCTACGCCAGAGATTTTGGTGGACCCGGATGAAGAGAGACATTGCACAATTTGTTGTCGAATGTGATGTTTGCCGTCGCATTAAGGCAGAACACCAAATACCTGCTGGTACTCTTCAACCATTGTCTATTCCCGAGTGGAAATGGGACAAGGTCGGTATAGACTTCATCACCGGCTTTCCAAGAACCCAGAAAGGAAATGATGCCATCTTCGTTGTCATTGATCGACTTTCCAAAGTTGCTCACTTCCTTCCAGTTCGCGAGTCTATAACTGCTAGTCAGTTGGCAGACTTGTATGTCTCTAGAATTGTGTCTCTTCACGGTGTTCCTTTGGAAATCAATTCTGACCGTGGTAGCCTTTTCACCTCTAGATTTTGGGAAATTTTTCAAAATGCTATGGGAATTCATCTCTCCTTTAGTACAGCTTTCCACCCTCAATCTAGCGGTCAAGTTGAAAGGGTTAATCAAATCTTGGAAGACATGCTCAGAGCTTGTCTTATATCTTTCGGAAAGAATTGGGAGAAGTCTCTTCCATTTTCTGAATTTGCTTATAACAATAGCTATCAATCTAGTCTGAACATGGCTCCCATTTAATTCCTCTACGGCCGACGATGTCGAACACCCCTAAACTGTTCAGAAACCGGTGAAAGTCAACTCTTTGGAACGGATATGATCAAGGAAGCAGAAGAGCAAGTTCGCATTGTTTGTGGTCGATTGAAAGCCGCCCAATCTCGTCAGAAAAGCTACTATGATCGTCATCATAGGGAAGAGAGCTACAATCTTGATGAGAAGGCTTACCTTCGGGTTACTCCTCTGAAGGAAACCCAAAGATTCGGTATCAAAGGTAAGTTGGCCCCACGTTACATTGGACCTTTCCGCATTCTTGCTAAACGTGGAGAAGTTTCCTACCAACTTGAACTACCCCCGCACCTTTCCCGAGTGAAGCCTTCGTCGAACCCCTCCGTTTATTCGAGCTCAAGAGGGCCACAGGAAACACAAGCTTCACCGAGAAGCTTCGGCCACCGAGGAACTCCGGCGACGAATTCCGCCTCCTCCGTTGCATCTCCGTCCTCCCCGTCCTCTCCAACGTCACCGGGGTAAGCTCCTCGTTGATCTGCACCATCGCACGCTCCTCCCCGTCCTCCGTAGCCCCGTTCCCCCCTCTCCAGTACTCCGTCCGCCGCGACCGTCGTCGTAGCCGTGCTCTGGAGCATCCCCAAGAACCCCAGATCGCACTGGACGACGCGGACGAACGCGGGCTACGCCCCAGTGCCCCCAGCTCCCTCTCCCGTGCCCTAAATCCAACTCCTGCAAAGCTCCGGCCGTTTTCCGGCGACCCCGCCATTAAGGGCTAACCCTGTGCTCTAACCCCCCCCCCCCCTAATCCACCCCTAAGCCTATGACAGGTGGGGCCCCCAACCCTTAACCCCTCTGTTAGCTCTAATTAAAATGGGGTTAACTCCCACTTCCACTGACACCCTGGCCCCACATGTCAGCTCCCCTGTGACATCAGCATTGCATCATGCTGATGCAATAAACAAATTTCCAGAAAATAAAAGAATTGAAGAAAACAGAGAAAAATCCAGAAAATCAATTAAACTTTGGAAAATCATAACTAATTCATATGAACTCCAAATTTAATAAATAATATATAAAAAATTATCGGAAAAATGCAAGGATTAAGAATATGCAATTTGTTTTTATGTTTTACCATTTTAAAATGGGTGAACAGAAGCAAACATGTATATGACTTAATTTGAATTTGAATTTGGAGTTTGAATTGTCAAATCCATTGCAATACACTTCATTTAAATCAAATGTACCACAAACCAGCACCATTCACATCATGTGACACCATAAACATGTGCTTGTGCATTTACTTCTGAAGTTGTCCCCCCTTGTTGATGATTGCCTCCGATGACAGACTCTCAGAGACGGTGATTACCCCCGAAGGAGAAGACCACCATTAAGACCAGTGTATCGTCACCAAGGCAAGCAAACCCCATTGATCATGTCTATAAAATCCTACTTCCCTCTCAGTCTCGTTTATGCATGTTTAGTAGATCACCGAGACACGTTCTTTCGCATAGTTGAACCCATTCTGATGCATGACCTATCATTTTTTCACCATATTAAGCAAACCACAATCCTAGCAGATTTAGGAGTTGAATGATGAGCATGTGGCCCCTACAACTATTACTGCTTATTGCTGCTTAGTGATACAATGAGGATGTTTATGATTGTGAGTCAGGATGGAATGAACACAGTGATGCTGATGATAATGTGTTGGTGAATCCACCCTGAACAAAGGTGAACGATGAGAGGCTGCTTAGGAGTACACAGTGGGTTGTCTCGTTGAACACTACCCTAGGCCCCGAGTTCCTGTTTTGTGATCCAAGACAAAGAGTATGACCACATGTAGGGTTTTATGGGAGCCCCGTTTGGCCTCTTTACGTACCCGATCCGGTCCACGGGTCACACTATATTCGGGCTTTCCATTTCACTTATGCATAGATATGTGGGTGGACTTGTGAGGCAGTGACACCATCTGTCAAAGGTGGCGTCTCGGTCCCTTGCATTATCTGAGTCCATTTCGTGGAACCGGCCGGACTCTCGAGCGGTGACAAACTCAGGTAGTCGACTCCTGGATTAGAGAAGGTGATGTGAGGGTAGTGCCTTGGTTTCATCCACGTCCGACACCCGCTTGAAGGGTGACAAGAACGAGGCGATAAGTGATGACACGCGTGTGAAGATGTCGGGACCCGGGGTTAGCGTATGTAATTCCGGTCATAATACAATCACATGGAGAGCCAAGAACCATACCCACTTGTCTAAGCAGACAAGGCCAAGCACAGAACGTTCTCGGTAAGCATCGAACGTGAGGGGAATCCCATTCAGGCCGGATGATCAACTGAGATGGGTCCTCATCGTCCGCACACAAGTCTAATGATATGGGTAATGAATCCCATATTCACAGACAAGTCGCCTCAACCATGTTATCGATTGAATCATAACCCTTACATAGACTTACTCCAGCCCGATCACTTAGTCGGGGTCTCGGGCGGGCTCGATCATACAACAAAGTGTGCCACGTGACAGAGTCACGAGCAATCGCATCGCGATGCCCCAAGCTGCGCACATCTAAGGGCCACTTGCTGTATAAATGACCGCCGGCAAGAACACAACTAAGCTATCGAAACCCACACTAAGACATGCATGTTATAATCATACACGCAGCATACATGTCCAGTGTAAACAGCAGGTAATCACAACATGCACTCTACAAACTCATAGTCTTTATAACTTCTGCTAAACAGAGCAGACATAGTAATTGTATTACAAGCAGAGATCACATGAATTTGATCCAACATTACATCAAACATCAACGGAAGAAAATTTTGTCTTAATAAAGACAAGTTTAACAAATGGCTTAAGAAGCCTGAGAGAAAAGTACAACGACCCTCCAAAGGGCACAGGCTGCTGCCTGGAACTATACGACATTGGTCCACGTCGAGCTCGAAGTAGAGGCCACCATCAGGGTCAGTGGTCTCGTCTCTAAAACATAGAATAAGCAAACGTGAGTACAAAGTCGTACTCAGCAAGACTTACATAGGAACTATACAACTCATGCACATGTATCAAGGCAAAGGGAGGTGGGGTTTCACTTGCAGAAATGCCAGCTTTGACTTGGCTAATCCTGAACTACGAGTACCAGAGAGAGGTAAGAACGTACACGAGTCCAAGTAACAGTCTCCAACCAATACTCCACTATGGTGCCTTCCTCGACTTCCCCACGAGGAAGCATGCCATAGCACTCACACTTATCTTGGTGTGTTTTAGAAGTATCCGTTTCCAGTTATCTATGATCAAGTAAAGGTCTCCAAGTAGTCCATAACCGCGGACACGGCTATTTGAATAGTTCATTAACCCTGCAGGGGTGTACTGCTACACACACGCCTCATCAGTTACCGCCTGGGGATGGACCCTTCAAATGAGTACCGGCGAGGATGCTGCCACGACACTTCACTCACGGCACCATCTCTAATCCTTGGGAGTCGCCTATTTGAGTTGGGACCACAATCGGAATCCGTCCGATTGTTCCGATGCGGACTCAAACGTTGTGTGACCGCCATCAAGCTCAACTCGATCATAATCACTTGATTCAACGTTCCCACAACCTACGCCAACCACTTACCTTGGTTCCACCTTCTTGAGATCGTTAAAGGCGAACTACTTGTGACTCCTGGACTGGTCCGGGCTGAGGTACTAGGCCGAGAGGGGTCAGTGAGCCCAATGTGTGGTCGTACTCCTGGTCTTGGATAACAACACAAGAACTCGGGCCTAAGGCAGTGTTCAACGAGACAACCCAATGTGTACTCCTACACAGCCTCTCATCGTTCACCTTTGTTTAGGGTAGATTCACCAACACGTTACCACCATCATTCACATGATCACTACCACCCCGACTCACATCAAAGTAGCCTCAGGTAACAACTCTAAGCATGCAATAAGCTGTAACAGTTGCAGGGGCCACATGATATCAACCAACTCCTACATCTGCTAGGATTGCGGTTTTCTTACTACTGTGACAAAATGATAGGTCATGCAAAGGAATGGGTTCAACTAGCGGTAGAACGTATCATGGTGACATCCTATACATGCATTTGCGAGAGTGAGAGGGAACTGGGATTTTATAGACATGATCAAAGGGGAGGCTGCTTGCCTTGCTGACGATCACGAGGTATCACTCTTCTGACGTGAGGTTGAACTCGTCTCCGAGATCAACTCTACCGAGAAGATGCAATCACCGAAGCACTGGAAGTAAAGCACAATCAAGATAATACAATGCACATTCAATATGCAAAACAAAGCATGGCAGTGTGCTGATGTGACCTATGTTTGAATTGCCACATTTTAATTGAAGTTGATTTGAAAAGGAAATTCAAATTCAAACTCCAAATGTATTCAAATTTGGTCAACTTGCATTTGCTAAAGTTTGTTCATTTGAAACCAAAATATTCTAAATGTGAAATGCTTCTGAAGTACAAGTGATGTGTGGTGCATTTCAATGTTTGAAATTTGGAATAGTAATTGATTTGAATTTGAAATAATTCCAATTAAATCAAATAGCAAAAGCTACTGATCCCTTTTTAAGATTAACTCCAACATAGCTGAAAGTTGGAAATTTGGATAGAGGATTTTCTCCTGATAATTTTTCATATATTATATGTTGAATTTGGAGTTACAATGAATTTTCTATGATTTTTCAAAGTTTCAGCCATTTTCTGGAATTTACTGATTAAATTAAATGAATTAAGATTTACTGCGTCAGCACTGCATCATGCTGGCGTCAGGGGTTTGACTGGTCAACTGACAAAAGGGGCCAACCAGTCAGTGTCTCTGGGGTTAAACCCGGTTTAGATTAGGTTAAGCAAGGTCATTAGGGGGGCTTGGGTCCACTGGTCAACGAGAGGAGGGGGGGATTAGGGGTCGGCTTAACTTAAACAACCGGCGGTTAAATGCCGGTGGCTCTCCAGCACGGCGGCGCTCCACGGGAGGGGGTTTTCGGCCACGGGGGAGGGGGCTGGGGGCACGGGAAGGGCGCTCGCGACGTCGCGCATCCACTGGAGCAAGCGGGGGACATCGAGGAGGCCTGGAGCCATGGCTACGTCGTCGGAAGGCGGCGGCTGGCCACTGGCTCCGGCGAACTTGCGCTGCAGAGCACGGGGGAGGGAGCTAGGAAGGGGGAAACGAGAGGGAGCTCACGAGGAGGGTGAAGACGTGCTCGTGGAAGCCGGAGAGGGACTGAGGGAGCGGGATTTCTCGCCGGGGTTCGTGGCGGCCGGCGGCGTCACGTTGAAGCTGGCGTTGTCCCCGTTGCTCCTAGTTCCAAATTGATGGCGTCGCTCGAAGAAGTCGTCGCCGGGGCATCTCCTGGACAAGTTCTTGGCGCCTGGGGGGCTCGGTGGCCGCGCTGCTGCGACGGCGTGCTCCGGCTGCGGCTTCGGAAAACGGCGGCAGAGGAGAGGAGGAAGGTTGCGAGGAGAGGGAGAGTGGCCTGGGTCTTCTGGGCGTCTCCAGGGCGATAAGGAAGAGGAGGGGAAGCAGGGGGTGGCGAGGAGGGGAGGCATGCACGCCACACAGGCGCACGGCGCGGGCTGCGCTCCTTCTGTCCAAAGGAGGAAGACGACAGGGGGGCGACTGGGCTGGGCCAGGTGGGCCTTCGCCCGGGGGCGCCAGGTAAGTCTCCTTTCTTCTTTTCTTATTTTTCTTTTCTGTTCTTTGTTTTGCCCATTAAAATAAATAGTTAGGGCATTTTTAAAAATCCCCAAATATTTTTATAAACTCTAGGTGACTATATAGAAGTCAACCCCAAGTTTTGGGAATTTTTGAAATTCAAATTATTTTAATTTCAATTCAAATAGGCAAAAGATTTAATTTCCAAGCCACCTTTTGAATTATTGAAAAATCTATGAGCATGGGATTAATCCCAAATCACTTTTAAAATGATCAGACTCATTTTTAGGATTTTTCAATACATCCAAAAGAATTTTGGAAAAAGATTTATTTCTGGCCTTTTTATTTAATTCATTTAGGGCTTTTCTTTTCCCCAATTCCTTTTCTTTTGTATTTTTTTTCAAGATTCAAAAATGCAAGCTTGGAAAAGCACAAACCTACTTTGGGGTTCTGAAAACTCGCCCCCACTCAAAAGAATCTCGTACCGAGATTCAGAAGTCGTCGGGAAGAGGGTGGGGTACTCAGCTTGTAGACGATCCTCTCGTTCCCAGGTGGCTTCTTTCTTTGAATGATGTGACCACTACACTTTGAGGAATCTGATCTTCTGACGTCTGGTGCTACGCTCGGCTTCATCAAGAATACGAACAGGGTACTCTCGATATGAAAGGTTATCTTGGAGATCAAGCGTTTCGTGGTCTACTTCGCGGATGGGGTCCTTGAAGCAACGCCTGAGTTGAGAGACGTGGAAGACATCATGAACCTGGGAGAGGTGAGGGGGTAGTTCCAATTGGTAGGCAACTTCTTCACGTTTGGCGAGAATGCGAAAGGGACCGATATAACGTGGGGCCAACTTGCCTTTGATACCGAAGCGATGGGTACCCTTCAGAGGAGTAACCCGAAGGTAAGCCTTCTCATCTAGATTATAGCTTTCTTCCCTATGATGACGATCATAATAGCTTTTCTGACGAGACTGGGCTGTTTTCAATTTCTCAGGAACAATGCGAACCTGCTCTTCTGCATCCTGGATCAAATCCGGTCCAAAGAATTGTCTTTCACCGGTTTCTGACCAGTTTAGGGGTGTTCGACATTTCCTTCCATAGAGAAATTCAAAAGGAGCCATGCCCAAACTAGATTGAAAACTATTGTTATACGCAAATTCGGCAAAAGGAAGAGAATTCTCCCATTTCTTTCCGAAAGAGATAACACAAGCTCTGAGCATGTCTTCGAGAATTTGATTGACCCTTTCTACTTGACCACTTGACTGTGGGTGATAAGCGGTGCTAAAGGAGAGGTGGGTTCCCATAGCATTCTGGAAACTTTCCCAAAATCGAGAAGTGAAAAGACTACCATAGTCTGAATTGATTTCCAAGGGAACACCGTGAAGTGACACGATTCGGGAGACATACAAGTCCGCTAACTGGCTAGCAGTTATAGACTCTCGAACGGGAAGGAAGTAAGCAACTTTTGAAAGTCGATCAATGACAACGAAGATGGCATCATTTCCTTTCTGGGTTTTTGGAAAGCCAGTGATGAAGTCCATACTGACTTTATCCCATTTCCACTCGGGGATAGGCAAAGGTCTAAGAGTACCAGCGGTTTGATGTTCTGCCTTAACGCGACGACAAACATCACATTCAGCAATGAACTGAGCAATTTCTCTCTTCATCCTAGTCCACCAAAATCTCTGGCGTAGATCTCGGTACATTTTTGTGCTACCGGGATGAATGGAGGGGGGTGTATCATGGGCTTCTTTGAGTATGAGTTGCCTTAGTTCCCTATTCTTAGGTACTACCAAACGATTTTCAAAGAATACCGTTCCTTTACTATCTGTGGAGAAACATTTAGCAACTCCGCTAGCAATGTTCTCCTTGATCCGGCGAACACCTCGTGCACGCATTTGGGCAACTATGATTTGATCCTCAAGGGTTGGTTTCGCCACCAAGTTGAAAAGAGATCCACGAGGAACAATCTCGAGATTAAGCTTTCAAAATTCCTCATGAAGAAATGGTTGATACTGTTGTAACATGAGGTTGTTACAATACGACTTACGACTTAGTGCATCAGCCATGACATTGGCTTTGCCTGGGGTGTAAGAAATTACTAAGTCATAATCTTTTATCAACTCAATCCAGCGTCTTTGCCTGAGATTAAGATCTGGCTGGGTGAAAATGTATTTGAGGCTTTGGTGGTCGGAATAGATCTCACAACGATTACCAAGGAGGTAATGTCGCCAAGTTGTTAGGGCATGAACTACGGCAGCGAGTTCAAGATCATGGGTAGGATAGTTCTCTTCATGTGGCCGCAACTGGCGTGAAGCATAAGCCACCACATGTCGATCTTGCAGAAGTATGCATCCTAACCCTTGCCGTGATGCGTCACAATAGATCTCAAAATCCTGTTTGGTGTCTGGAGGCGCAAGTACGGGTGCAGAAGTCAATCTTCTTTTTAGCTCTTGAAAGCTTTCCTCGCACTTGGGAGTCCATAAGAATTTCTTATCTTTCTTGAGGAGTTCAGTAAGAGGCTTTGCAACTTTAGAAAAGTTCTCGACGAAGCGGCGACAATAGCTTGCTAAGCCAAGAAAACTCCTAACTTGCTTAACCGATTCAGGTGGAGTCCAGTCAAGGACGGCCTGAACTCTCTCTGGATTGACAGCAATGCCTTTTGCAGAAATCACGTGGCCTAAGTAGGTCACTTCTGGTAGCCAGAATTCACACTTGGAGAATTTAGCATACAGGCGATGCTCTCTAAGTTTCATCAATACCAGCCTAAGATGTTCTGCGTGATCTTCTTCGTTCTTCGAGTAGATGAGAATGTCATCAAGATAAACTACAACAAATTTATCTAAGTACTCCATGAAGATCGACTTCATCAAGCGCGAGAATGTGGCGGGGGCATTGGTTAAACCGAAGGACATGACGGTGTACTCGTAAAGACCATAACGAGTAGTGAAAGCCGTTTTGGGAATGTCCTCGTTTCTGATTTTGATTTGATGATAACCTAATCTCAAATCCATCTTGGAGAAGACAGAGGATCCTGCAAGCTGATCATAAATATCGTTGATCCTGGGCAGTGGGTACTTGTTCTTTATCGTCGCTAGATTTAGCGGGCGATAGTCTACGCACATCCTTTCTGTTCCATCTTTCTTCGTTACGAACAGAACGGGGCAACCCCATGGCGATGAGCTAGGGCGGATGAAGCCTTTTGCCAACGAAGCTTCAAGTTGGATTTTTAGCTGAGCTAACTCACGTGGGGCCATTCTATATGGGCGTGTGGATATTGGTGCGGTTCCTGGGATAAGATCTACAACAAACTCTACAGATTTGTCAGGTGGTATTCCTGGCAGCTCTTCTGGAAAGACATCCGGGAAGTCACGAACCACCGGAATATCTTCAAGGTCTGGAACAGGAAGCACATTTAAAGAATGCACCTGGGTTTTAGAGCTTGGTGAGGTGTACTTGATTGTCTGGCCTGATGGATGGGTTAGTTTCACTGACTTGGCTTTACAATCAAGGACAGCATTCTGTCTTGATAACCAATCCATACCTAAGATGACATCAATGTCTGAAGACTTGAGGGCTATAAGTGAGGCAAGGAATACTAAACCCTCAATTGCAATTTCATTCTCATGACTCACCATGGTGGTGTGCCATCTGGATCCAGGGGCTTGCACAACTAAGGGGGTGGATAACATCGAAAAAGAGATGTCATGTGACAGTGCAAAGTCCTGGGATATGAATGAGTGAGATGCTCCTGGGTCAAACAGAACCGAAGCTGGGGTGGAATTGACAGGAAGGGTTCCGATTACAACATCGGTTGACTTGTGGGAATCTAGAATGGATACATGATCCACATAACCATGTTCATAAACAGGAGGCTTGACATTGGAAGTCTTGGGTAGTGGCTTGCCACGACGAAAGGTTTGCTTTGGTTTAGGTGTGGTGGCTACATGATTTTGGGGACACTCTCGGACATTGTGGCCAGATTGTCCACATTGGAAACAAACACCACGTGGAATGAAATGAACTTGAGCACTTGATTGTCCAACAAAATTCCAAGGAGGAAGATTGGGTTGAGGTGGACGATATATGGTGGTTGGGGGTCTAGAAGCACTTACAGCACGACTGACGTCACTGAAGGGAATCCAAACACGGCGTTTTTGAGAAACTGGGCCAGAAGATTGGGCAAACTCACGATCACGCTTGCGAGACTCTTCATACAACTCATTTCCATACTCGGCCTTGAAGGATTTGTCGACTAAGTCCCTGAAGTTGACGAACTCGTGAAGATTCAGGTCATGACGAAGGACGGGGCTAAGTACCTTGCGGAACCTTTCTTGTTTCTTGGCGTCGGTGGATACTTCTTCTTGGGCATAACGTGCTAGACGAGTGAACTCAGTCCTATACTCATGAACAGTAATCTTTCCTTGGGTCAGATTGCAAAATTCTTCTCTCTTGCGCTCCATCAGCTGATCCGGAATATGATATCCTCGGAATTCATCACAGAACTCTTGCCAAGTCACCATGTGACCAACTGGTTGCATTGCCACGAAGTTCTCCCACCACTGAAGAGCAGCACCTTCCATAGAGTATGCCGCGAATAGCACACGATCACCTGGAGCAACACGGGCTGTCTCAAGCTTACGCTCGAGGGAACGAAGCCAATCATCGGCATCAAGAGGCTCGGAAGGACATCGGAATACTGGCGGGTTGAGGAGAATGAAGTCCTGGATGGTGACAACACTATGATGCTGACGAGAAGTGTTCTGCTCAATACGCTCGAGAAGACGTGTCTGATCACGACGATTCTGTTCAGCCTCCAACATGATTTCTGCCGTTGATGTTGGTGGTGGAGGTTCTTCATCGTCCACGTAACTAGAACTGGGATCAACACCTTGATTTGCTCCTGACATTCTGTGTGATAAGAATCAACAATCAGAATAGGATTTAGGACACAATTCTATGCTAAGATAGAAGACTATAATGCAATAGCATCAAAGCCACAAACGGACAGCATAACGGCTGTACCGGGATGGAAATTGAGACAACCTACAGAATAACGGACATCACTTCCACAGAAACATTATGGAATGATGGTTCATAAAGACCACAATACTCCTACAGCTACAAAGAAGCAATCAACGAGATGTCCTAGTAAGACATAGATGAGCCTCGTCCTATCTTCCCGTAGAATAAGATGAGGTTGACTCAGAACTCAGATCGATGAGGATAAGGAGAAAAAAGAAGTCTTACGTTGTCCCCTTATACCCAAAGTAACTATATAATTATAGAATGCTAGACTCGACATCGTCCATAGGTTTGATAATCCTACAGGCAGTCCTGCTCTGATACCAAGTCTGTCGGGACCCGGGGTTAGCGTATGTAATTCCGGTCATAATACAATCACATGGAGAGCCGAGAACCGTACCCACTTGTCTAAGCAGACAAGGCCCAACACAGAACGTTCTCGGTAAGCATCGAACGTGAGGGGAATCCCATTCAGGCCGGATGATCAACTGAGATGGGTCCTCATCGTCCGCACACAAGTCTAATGATATGGGTAGTGAATCCCATATTCACAGACAAGTCGCCTCAACCATGTTATCGATTGAATCATAACCCTTACATAGACTTACTCCAGCCCGATCACTTAGTCGGGGTCTCGGGCGGGCTCGATCATACAACAAAGTGTGCCACGTGACAGAGTCACGAGCAATCGCATCGCGATGCCCCAAGCTGCGCACATCTAAGGGCCACTTGCTGTATAAATGACCGCCGGCAAGAACACAACTAAGCTATCGAACCCCACACTAAGACATGCATGTTATAATCATACACGCAGCATACATGTCCAGTGTAAACAGCAGGTAATCACAACATGAACTCTACAAACTCATAGTCTTTATAAGTTCTGCTAAACAGAGCAGACATAGTAATTGTATTACAAGCAGAGATCACATGAATGTGATCCAACATTACATCAAACATCAACGGAAGAAAATTATGTCTTAATAAAGACAAGTTTAACAAATGGCTTAAGAAGCCTGAGAGAAAAGTACAACGACCATCCAAAGGACACAGGCTGCTGCCTGGAACTATACGACATTGGTCCACGTCGAGCTCAAAGTAGAGGCCACCATCAGGGTCAGTGGTCTCGTCTCTAAAACATAGAATAAGCAAACGTGAGTACAAAGTCGTACTCAGCAAGACTTACATAGGAACTATACTACTCATGCACATGTATCAAGGCAAAGGGAGGTGGGGTTTCACTTGCAGAAATGCCAGCTTTGACTTGGCTAATCCTGAACTACGAGTACCAGAGAGAGGTAAGAACGTACACGAGTCCAAGTAACAGTCTCCAACCAATACTCCACTATGGTGCCTTCCTCGACTTCCCCACGAGGAAGCATGCCATAGCACTCATACTTATCTTGGTGTGTTTTAGAAGTATCCGGTTATGTTATCTATGATCAAGTAAAGGTCTCCAAGTATCCTAAACATGCATTTGCGAGAGTGAGAGGGAACTGGGATTTTATAGACATGATCAAAGGGGGGGCTGCTTGCCTTGCTGACGATCACGAGGTATCACTCTTCTGACGTGAGGTTGAACTCGTCTCCGAGATCAACTCTACCGAGAAGATGCAATCACCGAAGCACTAGAAGTAAAGCACAATCAAGATAATACAATGCACATTCAATATGCAAAACAAAGCATGGCAGTGTGCTGATGTGACCTATGTTTGAATTGCCACATTTTAATTGAAGTTGATTTGAAAAGGAAATTCAAATTCAAACTCCAAATGTATTCAAATTTGGTCAACTTGCATTTGCTAAAGTTTGTTCATTTGAAACCAAAAGATTCTAAATGTGAAATGCTTCTGAAGTACAAGTGATGTGTGGTGCATTTCAATGTTTGAAATTTGGAATAGTAATTGATTTGAATTTGAAATAATTCCAATTAAATCAAATAGCAAAAGCTACTGATCCCTTTTTAAGATTAACTCCAACATAGCTGAAAGTTTGAAATTTGGATAGAGGATTTTCTCCTGATAAGTTTTCATATATTATATGTTGAATTTGGAGTTAAAATGAATTTTCTATGATTTTTCAAAGTTTCAGCCATTTTCTGGAATTTACTGATTAATTTAAATGAATTAAGATTTACTGCGTCAGCACTGCATCATGCTGGCGTCAGGGGTTTGACTGGTCAACTGACAAAAGGGGCCCACCAGTCAGTGTCTCTGGGGTTAAACCCGGTTTAGATTAGGTTAAGCAAGGTCATTAGGGGGGCTTGGGTCCACTGGTCAGCGAGAGGAGGGGAGGATTAGGGGTCGGCTTAACTTAAACAACCGGCGTTTAAACGCCGGTGGCTCTCCGGCTCGGCGGCGCTCCACGGGAGGGGGTTTTCGGCCATGGGGGAGGGGGCTGGGGGCACGGGAAGGGCGCTCGCAACGTCGCGCATCCACTGTAGCAAGCGGAGGACTTCGAGGAGGCCTGGAGCCATGGCTACGTCGTCGGAAGGCGGCGGCTGGCCACTGGCTCCGGCGAACTTGCGCTGCAGAGCACGGGGGAGGGAGCTAGGAAGGGGGAAACGAGCGAGAGCTAACGAGGAGGGTGAAGACGTGCTCGTGGAAGCCGGAGAGGGACTAAGGGAGCGGGATTTCTCGCCGGGGTTCGTCGCGGCCGGCGGCGTCACGTTGAAGCTGGCGTCGTCCCCGTTGCTCCTAGTTCCAAATTGATGGCGCCGCTCGAAGAAGTCGTCGCCGGGGCATCTCCTGGACAAGTTCTTGGCGCCTGGGGGGCTCGGTGGCCGCGCTGCTGCGACGGCGTGCTCCGGCTGCGGCTTCGGGAAACGGCGGCAGAGGAGAGGAGGAAGGTTGCGAGGAGAGGGAGAGTGGCCTGGGTCTTCTGGGCGTCTCCAGGGCGATAAGGAAGAGGAGGGGGAAGCAGGAGGTGGCGAGGAGGGGAGGCATGCATGCCACGCAGGCGCACGGCGCGGTCTGCGCTCCTTCTGTCCAAAGGAGGAAGACGACAGGGGGGCGACTGGGCTGGGCCAGGTGGGCCTTCGCCCGGGGCCGCCAGGTAAGTCTCCTTTCTTCTTTTCTTATTTTTCTTTTCTGTTCTTTGTTTTTCCCATTAAAATAAATAGTTAGGGCATTTTTAAAAATCCCCAAATATTTTTATAAACTCTAGGTGACTATATAGAAGTCAACCCCAAGTTTTGGGAATTCTTGAAATTCAAATTATTTGAATTTCAATTCAAATAGGCAAAAGATTTAATTTCCAAGCCACCTTTTGAATTATTGAAAAATCTATGAGCATGGGATTAATCGCAAATCACTTTCAAAATGATCAGACTCATTTTTAAGATTTTTCAATACATCCAAAAGAATTTTGGAAAAAGATTTATTTCTGGCTTTTTTATTTAATTCATTTAGGGCTTTTCTTTTCCCCAATTCCTTTGCTTTTGTAATTTTTTTCAAGATGCAAAAATGCAAGCTTGGAAAAGCACAAACCTACTTTGGGGTTCTGACAGAAGATGTACACCCCTGCAGGGTTAATGAACTATTCGAATAGCCGGGTCCGCGATTATGGACTACTTGGAGACCTTTACTTGATCATAGAAAACTTGAATGGATACTTATAAAACTCGCAAGATAAGCGTGAGTGCTATGGCGTTCTTTCTCGTGGGGAAGTCGAGGAAGTAACCATGGTGGTGTAATTCGTTGGAGACTTGGTAGTGGACTCGTGTACGCTTCTTACCTCAAGTCTGGTACTCGTAGTTCAGGACTAGCCAAGTCAAAGTTGGCACTTCTGCATGTTGAAAACCCCACCTCCTTTACCTTGAAACTTGAGCATGAGTAGTATAGTTCTGATGTAAGTCTTGCTGAGTACGACTTTGTACTCACGTTTTCTTATTCTATGTTTTAGATGAGAACCCGGACCCCGATGGAGTTACCTTCGTGAAGCTCGACGTTGACCTTGGTAGTATAGTTCCAGACAGCAGTCTGGTCCCTCGTGGAAGGGCATGTATGTTTACAAGGCTTCCCTAAGCCCTTTGTTAAACTTGTCTGTACGCAGACCTAATTTTCTTCCGTTGTATGATGTAATGTTGATCCCAGACATGTGATCTTTTTATGCTCTATGTATAAGTCAATAAAGAAGAACTTTGTAGAGTTATGTGATGATACCTGCTGTTCACACTAGGCATGTGTGCTGTGTGTATGTTTATAACATGCATGTCTTAGTATGGGTTTTCGAGACCTTAGTTGTGATCTGGCTGGCGGTCTTTTATACACCAAGTGGCCCTTAGATGTGCGCAGCTTGGGGCATCGCGATGCGATTTCTCGTGACTCTGTCACGTGGCACACTTTGTTGTATGATCGAGCCCGCCCTAGACCCCGACTAAGTGATCGGGCTGGAGTCTATTTATGTAATGGTTATGATTCAATCGATAATATGGTTGAGGCGACTTGTCTGTGAGTATGGGATTTCACCACCTATAATCATTTAGACTTGTGAACGGGAGATGAGGACCCATCTCAGTTGATCATCCGGCCTGGATGGGATGCCCCTCACGTACGATGCTTTCCGAGAGTGTTCTGTGCTTGGCCGGTGTATTGAGTTGTGACTGGAATTACATACGCTAACACCGGGTCCCAACACTTTTTATCTCTTGTGATCAATTTTTTTACCTCAAATTTGTAATTCAAACTCGTGTTGACGCTTCGAGCAACTCTCATTTATGTTTTCTTACTTCTTAATTAGTAACAATAGCCTATTCCAATGTAATAGGTGTGAATTGGTTCTCCGATGTATATGCGACACTTTGCGCACACACTTAGTGACGAGGGGATAATCCTACGACTCCTATGCATGAGGGTACCTGGTGCGTGTCAAGATAGAAGGCCCACTAGAAGCTTCTACTGGCCCAGGATTGGCCCACCCAGAGCACCGACGGCTGCACCGACACAGGATTCCACGGCGTTATGGAAATCATGACTTGGCGTCCAAGAGTAAGCTACATTAGGAAACCGCCTATTTAAACCTAGATGGATTCCTTGCTACCTATCCTAGTATATAAAGGCTGGGAGAGGGGACATCTGGGTCATCCAATCTCATGGCAACAAATCGGGTCTAGAGAAATCTCTCCTTGACTTCCACTGTAATCGCCTCCATCATAATACATCGAGCAGGAAGTAGGGGTTTTACTGATCGAGGGGGCAAATCTCGTCTCCTATTAGCCGACGAGATTGCCAACTTCGCACTCCTCTCTCTATGATGTAAACCTAGGGTACCTTACCATGGGATTTGCCGAGGCCGATCCTCGTCAATTGGCGGTGACTGTGGGGAAGACGTAGGATGGAATCACGATCTCGGCGGTCCCGGCATCAGCAACCAACAACGCGGCAACTTCGGCAACAATTCGAGCAAGAACCGATCCGCTCGGGGGCTTCAAGTTCATCGCAAGCTTTCCAGTCTCGTGGCCCTGGACACTCTATTAGGGAGCGAGTCACGGTCATGCCTTCGGCGGCTATCGGAGCTACGTCTAGTGGCGAATAAATCTCCGGTTCAGAAGACAAGCTCAAGTGGCAGTTGCAGAATTAAGACCAGCACCACCCCAGATGTGGGAAATCCAGATTGTGATTTCACCGAACCAAGTACCTGCCATGATAGCAGCTTCGATCATCAACCAAGCACACGCAGAAGCAGCGACTCCTGACATCGACTTGAACAGTCGTCCGGGCGAGTACTTTGATCCCACCAGAAGACCGGACGAGTTCACCAAGATGATTTGAGACTACATGATTCACGACGGAATCGAGTTGGACCCGAGGTTCCACTCTCACTCAAAAGACCACTAGCGGATATATCAGATCATCGCGAAAAGACGACAATACAACTCGAGCAACCTTACGCCCAGAGAGTAGTTGGGAGGAGTCTGCACAATCCACTGTTTCAAAGACACCGAAGGATGGCTCAGGGCAAGCCACACCCTCGGAAATTGCCGACTTTTTATCGAACCCTCCAGCAGCGGAGGGCCAAACGGGCTCGCGGGACGGCACCAACGTCAGCACCCAACACAAAAGAGCAGTAACTGCCAGCTCACGGTCGGGTGTGGATAATCCAAGAAGGACGACCATCAAAGAAGAACCAAGAGGCAAGCACTCTCCAAGCCCACACACCAACAGGCATTCTAGTAAAATAACCTACTATTTATGCGACTCGGAGGTCAGCATCACCTTCACGCAAAAGGACCACCCACCGGCAATTCCATGACCAGGACACACACCACTAGTCCTCGAGGTGCATATCGTAGGATAAGACATGTTATGAGTGTTCATGGATAGAGGAAGCAGCCTAAATATCAGCTTCTCCGACACCACGGAAGATGACGATCCCGCAGTTAGTTTGGACGAACTTAGGCGTCAACCTTTACGGCGTAGTACCAGGCAAGGCAGCCATATCGTTGGGAATAATCAACCTCGAAGTGGTTTTCGGAACAAGGGGAAAATTTTCACGAGAAACCCTCGAATTATAAGTTATAGACCGGCAATCCCAGTACCACGCTATACTTGGCCGACCAGCATTCGCCCAGTTCATGGCAGTCCCGCACTATGCATACCTCAAGCTCGAGATGCCTGGACCCGCATGGGTCATCACAGTAAATGGAAGCTTCCTCAAGTCAGATCGATGCGATCGAGATTTTCATGAAGATTTTGACACTTTCGGAGCACAACACGAACTCGCAGAAATAGAAATGGTTGTAGAAAGGAGTGTCTTCCCACTCGCCAGTAGATGTGAGATGAAGGAAATCACTCTGGACTTCAGCGTCGACAGCGACACCATCACCCACATGGTGCATCCACGGACCCAGAAAAGATGGTACGGATCTACGCTCACCTACCCGAAGAACAGGCTACCGCCCTCCTAGCTTTCCTCCGTGACGAGTGGAACATCTTCGCTTGGTTCCCAGCCGACATGCTTGGAATACCACGGGAATTCGCGGAGCATGCACTACAGATTTATCCAAAAACTAAACCAGTAAAGCAGGCGATGTGTCGATTCTCCTATCCAAAACACAGAGCCATAGGAGAAGAAGTCAATAGACTGCTCGATGCAAAGTTCATTCGGGAAACCAAGAAGGCCACGTGGATCGCAAACCCCGTGTTGGTACCTAAGAAAGACACCAAAGTGCTATGCATGTGCGTCGACTACGGACCTGTCAACAAGCACTGCCCAAAGGATCACTTCCCTCATCCAAGGACTGACCAGATCATCAACTCCACCGCAGGATACAACCAGATCAGGATGAAGGAGGAAAATGAAGAGAACACTTCATTCAACACCCCGTACGTCGTGTTTTGCTATAGGAAAATACCTTTTGGGTTGAAGAACGTCGGAGCAACATACCAGCGATGGTACATGCGTGTTTAAAAGAGGAAATTAGCAGAAACATCCAAGTTTACGCAGACAACATCGTTGTCAAAACAAACAAATCAGACACATCTAATCGATGACCTCCGAGAAACCTTTGGGGCCCTCAACCCATACGGATCAAGCTCAACCCAAAAATGTGTGTGTTGGGCGTCCCAGCCAGAAAGCTACTAGGGTACATGGTGTCTTCTCGAGGAGTCGAGGCCAATCCAAAAAATATCAAGCACTCGCCAGCGTGGATAAACCCGTCAACATAAATCACTATTGGAAAAACCTAATTTGCCGTTAGCTTTTGGCTTTGACGTCAGCATTTTCACGGGGCTGACGGCAGAGAAGATATTCCCTCAACCAGGACCAAAGTTGACGGCATAGCTAGGGCTGACGGCAAAGAGCTTCTTTGCTATTAGCTGTGGCAAAGCCGTCGGCCGGCTAACGGCAGTGAAGCGATAAGCTGACGGCAAAGGGGACCTGACGGCGGAGGGACCCCCATGCCCCCACGCACGGGCTAGCCCTAACTACCCCCGTCTAGCCGTCATCCAGCTGACGGCAAAGGCTAACGGCAAGCTTTGCCATCAGCTGGCTGACGACTTGGCCTCTAACAGTTAACCCTCGCTCTATCCCCTCGAACGGCTAGCACACACGCAGAGCCCTATCCCCCCACCACACCCACTCGGTGCCGCCGCACTTGTGGACCTGCCCCCGCGGATCCGACACCGCCACCGCCACCCCACAGGACAGCCCTGGCCACCACCGCGGATCCGCCTCGCGAGCGCCCGCCCCCGCAGTCATCGCCGCCCCCGAAGTCGCCGCCCGCCCTAAGGTCGCTGCCCCGCCGTCGTCACCGCCGCCTGTGCCACCCCGAGGTCGCTGCCCACGCCCATGCCGTCTGTGCCACCCTGATGTCGCCGCCCATGACTTCGTCACCGTGCTATAGGGCCACTCCACCGGCGCCGCCCCTGGTCAGCACCCCCTCGGCCTCTTCCTTCCCTCTCTTCACTCCTCTCTCTAGGTATCCTAAACACACTAAACACTAGATGGACAGTAGTATTCAACCTAGGTAGTATTCAACGTAGGTTAATATTTAGTTAATATTGTACTTAGTAATTAGGTTTAGATTTAGTTAGTATATTAGAAATTAGGTTCAAAGTTATTTAGTATTGTACTTCGTAATTAGGTTTTGGTTATATTAGTAATTAGGAATGGAGGTGTCTTCATCGGTGCTTAGGTGAAAAAATCGTTGGCCTTGTATTTAGTATTGTACTTAGTAATTATCTTTTGAGTACTGATCTTGCATATGTTAAATTGGCCTAAGCACCTGTATAAAAGCACTTGGCGTTCTAGGTATGAATTTTTATTAAGAAGCCAGCCTATTCTCTCTCTTTAAGCACTTGTGATAGACACTTCCCATTGTACAAGGCCTAAGTGTTCAATCAAATTAAGAAGGAAAAGAAAAAATATAAAAATATATCTAAATGAATCTTTATATAAAATCAATAGTACATGTAGAGGATTTATAAGTGCTCTATCTTAGGGAACATCTAGATGTGCCCTAGAAAATCTTCTTTATTATTTGGATAATAGCATTTTAGTAAGGAATTAGTTAGTAGGAGAAGGAGAGAAAGATCTAGAAAAGGAAAAAAAGTATGAGTAGAAGAAGCAGGAAGAATGAGTTGGAGAGGATAAGAAGAAGAAGAAAAAGAATAAATAAAAGAAAAGAAAGAAAATAATTTGTTTTCGAAGAATTTGTTAGATGTTAGTATTAGTTAGATTAATTATCGCGAGTGCGTATTGTTTTGATTTATAGCATTTAAATGTGCAGTAGCATCCCCGCGAGGGTTTTGTTTTCGACGACCTCCCCTGCATTCGAGAGTGAGCACATTTGCTGACTCTTCCTTCTCCCCCTTTATTTTGCTGTGTTCCAGCCTTCGTGCCGATGACACTATCTATCTAGGTAGTTTTAGTATTGAAATGCAAAGTCTTCGCGTAACCAATATGCGTCTCCCATTCGAAAGGGTTACGGTTATAACTATGGATGCATTTGTATATTTATAAAGGTGATTCTTTCGAATTGTCCAACGGTATCCATGGACAGCCCGGGTATGTGTATATTGGGTCATTTTCCCATGCTTTCCTCCGGATTCGATGCAGAGTTTTGACAGTGCCTCCTTGTTGTTCCCCGGGTACACATCCTCTCTGTTAGTTTCCGAGACGTGTGTGAGGAGAACAGCGGGGAGGTGCTGCCGAAATTTTGCGTTGGATTGGGAGCAGAGCATGGGAAAATGACCGAATCTACACATACTCGGGTGGGATTAGGACCCATCTTTACCTAGTAGCTGGTAGGTGTGCGTGCCGTGCCTCCCAATGCATTAACCATGATTAAAAAATGGCCATAGTTAATTTGACATACTTGATGAACTGGTAATTTATATTGTTTATCACTAGTACGGAATAGGCTACTGCTGGCGTACAGGTTTTCCCTACCGTTGGCGGGCAGGCGTACGCCAGCGTTGTCCCGCCAGTGGTAACAGGTACCGCTGGCGTACAAACTGTACGCCAGCGCTAGCTTCTGTTACCGCTGGCGTACAAGAAGTATGCCTGCCAGAAGTATGCTTCTGGCGTCCACATCAGCCCGCTAGTGGTCAAAAATATGTACGCCAGCGGTATAATTTCTGGATTTGGTACTGTCCGCCAGCAGTAACTTTTCTGTACGCCAGCAATATATTTTCTGGAATTACTTGTCTGCTAAAACTAGTTATTCCAGCCACACAAATACTAAAATATTTTCACAGTTTACCAACACAATACAAATACACAGAATTCATAAGTTCAAATATACAAGAGTGATCAAATATTGTTACATCACATTACTAACCAAAATAGAGAAGTTATGTAGTGGCTCACACATATTGTATCACACATAGATCACAAACCAAAAAATAGACAAGTTGGGAGTTACATCACTACATTGTATCACACACAAACTACATCTCGATAGTTGGACTTCATTGTATCACATACAAGAGAATGGCAAAGATGATGAGCAAGAAGGGGATCACGAGGAAGTTGGACTTCATCCGGTGGTTCTTCCTCTCTTGCCCTTGCCGGTAGTTCAAGTACCGAGCTTCCGCCTCCGCTTTACTCTTGTAGCTCTTGTAGTTGTTGCCCTTGTACTTGTTCACTTTCTTAAAACAATCTTCCCAGTGCTCATAGACTCCTGGAACGCTACCTTCGTACACCACATACCACTTCTTCATCTATAAAAGACATATATAAATATTAACCAAGATAGTTAAAAAGGAAGATGTGTGTACATTCATGCATTATAAAAGAAAACTTTGTTCAATGTAAAACTAGCTACATGTCCATCATGCATAAAAGAAGACTTAGTTCATGCATCATGTAATACGTACACAAGTTCAACATGAGATAAAGTTTACAACACATGTTCATCGATTGTTCGAAAAAAACTAGCTACATGCATAGAGAACACATCCTCTCACTCTTGCTTGGCTTCGGCTTCGACTTCCGCTTCGTCTTCAATGGAGGAAACGGGAGACAACCTTCCAATGAGTTGAACGGTCTGTCATCGCCATGTTGATGTAAGCGGGCTTCTATTTCAGCGTTAGGTGGTGGACGATGACTGTAGAAGAACACCCCATCGCTATGTATGACATCCATGGTGATCGTCCGCGCGATCATTTGCTGAATCCGGCCGAACTCTTGTCTTATTTCGGCACCGGAGGACCACGCCAAGGTATCGCACCATTTTGCGAGAGCCGACGAATATTGTAGTCATTGTTCATCCTTTATATACTCTCGCATATGATAGATGACGTACCAGGCCTCCCTCGTACTGCCTGGCGCCTGCTTGATGCAGGCAAACTCAGTTTTATGTATGAATGTGTACTTTCCTCGCCTTAGATTTTTTATTTTTATGATGCCCTCCCTATAAGAGTAGCCAGTGAGAGCATCATCTAGAACATCTTTGATTAGCTTGTAGTCTTTGTAATTCTGATGACTCCCCGAGTCGAGATATATGGCAAGCGAGTCCTTCGGCTCCAGAGCGATGAGGGTGCCGTATTGGTTGCTACACAAAATAGTTCGTGGTTCAAAGAGATTATCAGCCTCAGATTAGTTTAACGAAAGGAAATCTACTAAAGCATTTTACGGCTGCAAGCGAGAATGACTTACTCAGGAAAGTAAGGCATGAGAAATATGTTCTTGGAGGGATGATCCACGAAGAAATCTTCGATGTACTTCGTTGCCGCTACCTTACCCTTAGGGTTGTTCAAGAACATTTCTTGCATGTAGAAGGGGTCCATTATAGCGACATTCGGGGTATTCTCTTTGATGATCTGGTGAGCCAAGCTGAGCGCAACCAGGCGGACCATGGATGGGTGGAGCGCATTCATGTGGAACATGTCAAAGATGTCATTAAACCTCAAGAAGAACAAGTCCCCTGGGTATTGATCCACAAAGCCCAAGCCCTCCGGTACCTTTCCTATGAAAAGCGGGTATGTTGGATTGTCATCCTTGGCAAGATTCGACTCCACATAGAGAACAGAATTATGGAGGCTCCTCATATCTGAAGTGACGATTTCTAAAAAATTTGGCGGCAACATAGGTTTACCCAACTCATGGATCGGATGCCAGTTTATGATGGGTACCTTGTCCTGGACCCGTACCGGCTTCCTACACCCCTCCACCGGCTGGCTGCTGGAGTCAAAGGCACGTTTCTTAATTCTTTTCCGCCCTGTCGTCTTCCTGCTACGCTGCACAAATGAATCTTGGAGCGCCTCTTTGAGTGTGTCTTGGCTGAGACCAGCTGGATCACCAGGGCTGAAGGGGGCTGCTTCTGGCGCTCCTTGAGAAGAGAATAGAGGCCTCGAGCAAACTTTCTCTGTCTGATCTGCGCGGCAGGAGGGAGGACCCTGGATCGGACCGGCGACTTGTGTATCATCAAGAGGACCCTCGCTGGCAGCAGGTAATACTTCCTCGTAATCAACGAGGAAGTCTTCGACGCGAGCATCATTGTCGTCGTGATCAAGATCTGCAGGTTGAGCAGCAAAGGGCTCGTTTTGCTGTGGGGTGGTGAAACAACAGTCCACACGAATCAGTTCTTTAGGCCATAGCATGGGCCAAGACAAGCATTGTTCGAGGTTCAACTCGCTATCGGCTTCGGGGGGTTGAGTCGGAGGATCCAAATTGGAGCAACCCGAAAACACCCGGTCCAATGCAACCCTAAACATGGTATCGGCCATAGGCACTGTGTGGAACACACGGTTAAGTGGTGCCACGATACGTGCCTTTGCCACGTCCTTCAGCTCATTGTTAACTTGTAATAGCAATGTGCATCCCACCTCATCGGCCTGCGAAAACATGTAAGGCGTTAGAGAGGGGCAAGCAAGCGCAAATGAAACTAGTCGAGACTTTTGCGGCGCTTATTTACCGTCAAGGCGTTGAGCTCGTCTAATGAGGAAGCACCGCGGACGGCCGCCGGCGTGTAAAAGATAGAAGGGCTGCTACGAGGCGTTGTGCCGGCCGGCGATTCATCCCTCACACCTTGTGGTGTGTTGCCGGTCGCCGTCGTATTCTCCACAATAGGCGGCTCATTATTCGAGCCGCTGGCACCTAAGGTGATCATTGGGAGAGCCCCTTGTCGGCCTCCGTCGATCCATTCCGCAATCGACTTCATCATGGTAGGAAGGAGGTCGTTGACCATCTGTGTCACTTGCGCCGAGAATATGTTGGGCATCTCAGCTTTCACGGTCTCCAATTCTTCCCTCACATTCTTCTCTTCGTTCTTCTTCCTCTCCTTTCGTGCCTCCTTGGTCTCGGGGTAGTAAAATGAATGTTTGTGACTGAGTCCGGCGCCCACCACACGGCCACGATGCGGCGGCGCTGACACCGGCAAGTCCTTTACCCTGTTTAGCGCCCTTTCAAAAGAGTTGTCAAACGGCACCTGGGTTGAGGATCCTTGAGATTGAGCTAATGATTCTTCCTCCCGAATTTTGTTCTCAAGGTCCTAGACCTTCGCATTCGCGACTAGCTCCTTGGTTTTTGGATTTACCCTGTATCGAGCCCGCAAAAAACGATTTCCGAGCGGGTTCTTAAACTTCGGGTAGGGGTACGGCCCTTTCCTTTCCGCGTCCTCCTTATCCCAAACTGGCTGCTTTCCGGGGTAACCACGGCTTCCGAGATTGTGGGGAGCTACGTTCTTCTCATGCATATCTTTCCCCCACTTCCTAAGCGCCTTAGTTGCAGGTAGGTCATGTTTGGCCTTGAAAACATTGAAGTCCTCTTCCGAAATTGAGGGCCAGTGGCCCTTGATCTTATCAAAATCGGAACCCGCATCAAGCTCCTGCCTCACATACCATTTCCAAGTGGACAAGGCTTTGCTGAACTTCCCTAGGGCGAATGTGTTCGCTAGATTTTTCTTGATATCAAGGTTATGATAGGGTTCCGGCAACTTGTATCCCGCGTGCAACCGCTGAATGAGGAGGGTGGCCAAAGGTTCGTTGCTTTTTGACCTTAAGTCCTCTTCATTGAGGTTGACAAGTTCTCGAAGGATGCATCCAATGCTGTTGCCGTACCCTTTTGCAACATGAACAGGAAGTGTAGGCAAACCGCTTGCAGGTTCCACCTCCGTAAATTCTTCCCGGATGGTGCGAGCTTGTTTGGGCCCCTTTCCTTACGTTGCCGCTTGGCGTCGCTACCAGATGTCGCGTTGCCATCCCCGGCACCACTAGTAGTTGTCTCGTTTCCATCCCCGGCACCACTAGTAGTGGTCTCATTGCCTGCATACCCGTCTTCATCATGTTGATCAGCGTCAAAGTGTTCACCCGCAAGCATTGAGAAATAAGGATGATGCTCCTCAGAATCGACAGGTACCCGAGAACCACCGGCCTCCTCGTTGTTTGACATCTATTATAACCATTTAAAAATACTACTAGTAAGTGGGATAGGTTAATGCAAAATGAGTTATAAAAATGTAGCATGTGTGTATACTAGGTCATTTAAAAATATATATTACTTTGCTATTAACTAAAAATATATATTACTTTGCTATGTCCTATTTTTAGCATAAGTCATGCAAAAATTCACGGAAAATTTTGGCATGACCTTTGCTGAAAATAGGACATATGGAGTACCCGAATTTGCTGGAACGGAAGTTAATCAACATTCCGGCAATCTCAAGGCCTCATGGGTACCTGAAAACTGGATATAATATGGACCAGCACCACAACAGCACACAACAGCAGCACCAGCAATGTGGACCAGCACCACAACAACACACAACAGCAGCATGCACCAGCAATGTGGAACAACACACAATGGCATAAATGTGGCAGCACATGTACAAGCAAAACAGAAAGACCACAACAGCAGCAAAACAACAACCCATCTCTTTCACATGAGGAGGAGAAGATGAAGAGATCACCTCACAGGCTATAGCACACAGGGGCTTGTACGGTGGCAACTCGTCTTGGTTTTCTACATTATAAGAACACATAAGGATTAGCAGAGGTAGAAGAAAGATTAAGTAGTTAATCACACACACTTATAGAAATTATATTCTGAATCATATAGCTATGTCAACTAAGTAGCTGTAGACAGGAATATTAGTAGCTATGTGAACTAATGGATTCTTTAAAAGAAAACATTATCTAGTCAGTGAATATTATTTCATTCACTAAAATGAATAAACACATAACTAATTCAATAATTTAGAAAAGCTCTGAAAACAAGTTCACTGGAATTACTTAAGCAGTGACAAAAATTCACAAATACAAGTTCACTAGTATAAGCAGCCTGGTCACCAGATGTTGAGAGGGGAAGCCAGAGACATATTAATCATGTGACATGATTCTCCGATCAATGTCCAGGAGCTTTCATACCACACACCCAGCCCTCTGTTCTTGCAAGATGCAGACATGTGCAATGCAAACCGAGTGAAATTTAGTTTGATTCCGCGGATCAAATAGATGTGATTGTTACTACTTGACAGAGCATATAAGTCAGCCTAAACTTTCTATATTTTTATTTCAGGAATTCAGAACCTGTAGTAACAGTATAGCATGAGGACAAGCAGCAAGGTGTTGAAATGAAACACCTAAGTAACCAGAGGGTCTTCACATATGAGATAATATGTGTGTTCCAGCCTTCGTGCCGATGACACTATCTATCTAGGTAGTTTTAGTATTGAAATGCAAAGTCTTCGCATAACCAATATGCGTCTCCCATTCGAAAGGGTTACGGTTATAACTATGGATGCATTTGTATATTTATAAAGGTGATTCTTTCGAATTGTCCAACGGTATCCATGGACAGCCCGGGTATGTGTATATTGAGTCATTTTCCCATGCTTTCCTCCGGATTCGATGCAGAGTTTTGACAGCGCCTCCTTGTTGTTCCCCGGGTACACATCCTCTCTGTTAGTTTCCGAGACGTGTGTGAGGAGAACAGCGGGGAGGTGCTGCCGAAATTTTGCGTTGGATTGGGAGCAGAGCATGGGAAAATGACCGAATCTACACATACTCGGGTGGGATTAGGACCCATCTTTACCTAGTAGCTGGTAGGTGTGCGTGCCGTGCCTCCCAAT
This sequence comes from Bromus sterilis, assembly GCA_950022295.1. Classification (NCBI taxonomy): domain Eukaryota; kingdom Viridiplantae; phylum Streptophyta; class Magnoliopsida; order Poales; family Poaceae; genus Bromus; species Bromus sterilis. The sequence goes on along the minus strand of OX465596.1, from coordinate 260,472,938 downwards.
GTATTAACCATGATTAAAAAATGGCCATAGTTAATATGACATACTTGATGAACTGGTAATTTATATTGTTTATCACTAGTAGGAAATAGGCTACTGCTGGCGTACAGGTTTTCCCTACCGCTGGCGGGAAGGCGTACGCCAGCGTTGTCCCGCCAGTGGTAACAGGTACCGCTGGCGTACAAACTGTACACCAGCGCTAGCTTCTGTTACCGCTGGCGTACAAGAAGTATGCCTGCCAGAAGTATGCTTCTGGCATCCACATCAGCCCGCCAGTGGTCAAAAATATGTACGCCAGCGGTATAATTTCTGGAGTTGGTACTGTCCGCCAGCAGTAACTTTTCTGTACGCCAGCAATATATTTTCTGGAATTACTTGTCTGCTAAAACTAGTTATTCCAGCCACACAAATACTAAAATATTTTCACAGTTTACCAACACAATACAAATACACAGAATTCATAAGTTCAAATATACAAGAGTGATCAAATATTGTTACATCACATTACTAACCAAAATAGAGAAGTTATGTAGTGGATCACACATATTGTATCACACATAGATCACAAACCAAAAAATAGACAAGTTGGGAGTTACATCACTACATTGTATCACACACAAACTACATCTCGATAGTTGGACTTCACTGTATCACATACGAGAGAATGGCAAAGATGATGAGCAAGAAGGCGATCACGAGGAAGTTGGACTTCATCCGGTGGTTCTTCCTCTCTTGCCCTTGCCGGTAGTTCAAGTACCGAGCTTCCGCCTCCGCTTTACTCTTGTAGCTCTTGTAGTTGTTGCCCTTGTACTTGTTCACTTTCTTAAAACAATCTTCCCAGTGCTCATAGACTCCTGGAACGCTACCTTCGTACACCACATACCACTTCTTCATCTATAAAAGACATATATATATATTAACCAAGATAGTTAAAAAGGAAGATGTGTGTACATTCATGCATTATAAAAGAAAACTTAGTTCAATGTAAAACTAGCTACATGTCCATCATGCATAAAAGAAGACTTAGTTCATGCATCATGTAATACGTACACAAGTTCAACATGAGATAAAGTTTACAACATATGTTCATCGATTGTTCGAAAAAAACTAGCTACATGCATAGAGAACACATCCTCTCACTCTTGCTTGGCTTCGGCTTCGACTTCGGCTTCGTCTTCAATGGAGGAAACGGGAGACAACCTTGCAATGAGTTGAACGGTCTGTCATCGCCATGTTGATGTAAGCGGGCTTCTATTTCAGCGTTAGGTGGTGGACGATGACTGTAGAAGAACACCCCATCGCTATGTATGACATCCATGGTGATCGTCCGCGCGATCATTTGCTGAATCCGACCGAACTCTGGTCTTATTTCGGCATCGGAGGACCACGCCAAGGTATCGCACCATTTTGCGAGAGACGACGAATATTGTAGTCATTGTTCATCCTTTATATACTCTCGCATATGATAGATGACGTACCAGGCCTCCCTCGTACTGCCTGGCGCCTGCTTGATGCAGGTGAACTCAGTTTTATGTATGAATGTGTACTTTGCTCGCCTTAGATTTTTTATTTTTATGATGCCCTCCCTATAAGAGTAGCCAGTGAGAGCATCATCTAGAACATCTTTGATTAGCTTGTAGTCTTTGTAATTCTGATGACTCCCCGAGTCGAGATATATGGCAAGCGAGACCTTCGGCTCCAGAGCGATGAGGGTGCCGTATTGGTTGCTACACAAAATAGTTCGTGGTTCAAAGAGATTATCAGCCTCAGATTAGTTTAACGAAAGGAAATCTACTAAAGCATTTTACGGCTGCAAGAGAGAATGACTTACTCAGGAAAGTAAGGCATGAGAAATATGTTCTTGGAGGGATGATCCACGAAGAAATCTTCGATGTACTTCGTTGCCGCTACCTTACCCTTAGGGTTGTTCAAGAACATTTCTTGCATGTAGAAGGGGTCCATTATAGCGACATTCGGGGTATTCTCTTTGATGATCTGGTGAGCCAAGCTGAGCGCAACCAGGCGGACCATGGATGGGTGGAGCGCATTCATGTGGAACATGTCAAAGATGTCATTAAACCTCAAGAAGAACAAGTCCCCTGGGTATTGATCCACAAAGCCCAAGCCCTCCGGTACCTTTCCTATGAAAAGCGGGTATGTTGGATTGTCATCCTTGGCAAGATTCGACTCCACATAGAGAACAGAATTATGGAGGCTCGTCATATCTGAAGTGACGATTTCTAAAAAATTTGGCGGCAACATAGGTTTACCCAACTCATGGATCGGATGCCAGTTTATGATGGGTACCTTGTCCTGGACCCGTACCGGCTTCCTACACCCCTCCACCGGCTGGCTGCTGGAGTCAAAGGCACGTTTCTTAATTCTTTTCCGCCCTGTCGTCTTCCTGCTACGCTGCACAAATGAATCTTGGAGCGCCTCTTTGAGTGTGTCTTGGCTGAGACCAGCTGGATCACCAGGGCTGAAGGGGGCTGCTTCTGGCGCTCCTTGAGAAGAGAATAGACGCCTCGAGCAAAATTTCTCTGTCTGATCTGCGCGGAAGGAGGGAGGACCCTGGATCGGACCGGCGACTTGTGTATCATCAAGAGGACCCTCGCTGGCAGCAGGTAATACTTCCTCGTAATCAACGAGGAAGTCTTCGACGCGAGCATCATTGTCGTCGTGATCAAGATCTGCAGGTTGAGCAGCAAAGGGCTCGTTTTGCTGTGGGGTGGTGAAACAACAGTCCACACGAATCAGTTCTTTAGGCCATAGCATGGGCCAAGACAAGCATTGTTCGAGGTTCAACTCGCTATCGGCTTCGGGGGGTTGAGTCGGAGGATCCAAATTGGAGCAACCCGAAAACACCCGGTCCAATGCAACCCTAAACATGGTATCGGCCATAGGCACTGTGTGGAACACACGGTTAAGTGGTGCCACGATACGTGCCTTTGCCACGTCCTTCAGCTCATTGTTAACTTGTAATAGCAATGTGCATCCCACCTCATCGGCCTGCGAAAACATGTAAGGCGTTAGAGAGGGGCAAGCAAGCGCAAATTAAACTAGTCGAGACTTTTGCGGCGCTTATTTACCGTCAAGGCGTTGAGCTCGTCTAATGAGGAAGCACCGCGGACGGCCGCCGGCGTGTAAGAGATGGAAGGGCTGCTATGAGGCGTTGTGCCGGCCGGCGATTCATCCCTCACATCTTGTGGTGTGTTGCCGGTCGCCGTCGTATTCTCCACAATAGGCGGCTCATTATTCGAGCCGCTGGCACCTAAGGTGATCATTGGGAGGGTCCCTTGTCGGCCTCCGTCGATCCATTCCGCAATCGACTTCATCATGGTAGGAAGGAGGTCGTTGACCGTCTGTGTGACTTGCGCCGAGATTATGTTGGGCATCTCAGCTTTCACGGTCTCCAATTCTTCCCTCACATTCTTCTCTTCGTTCTTCTTCCTCTCCTTTCGTGCCTCCTTGGTCTCGGGGTAGTAAAATGAATGTTTGTGACTGAGTCCGGCGCCCACCACACGGCCACGATGCGGCGGCGCTAACACCGGCAAGTCCTTTACCCTGTTTAGCGCCCTTTCAAAAGAGTTGTCAAACGGCACCTGGGTTGAGGATCCTTGAGATTGAGCTAATGATTCTTCCTCCCGAATTTTGTTCTCAAGGTCCTTGACCTTCGCGTTCGCGACTAGCTCCTTGGTTTTTGGATTTACCCTGTATCGAGCCCGCAAAAATCGATTTCCGAGCGGGTTCTTAAACTTCGGGTAGGGGTACGGCCCTTTCCTTTCCGCGTCCTCCTTATCCCAAACTGGCTGCTTTCCGGGGTAACCACGGCTTCCGAGATTGTGGGGAGCTACGTTCTTCTCATGCATATCTTTCCCCCACTTCCTAAGCGCCTTAGTTGCAGGTAGGTCATGTTTGGCCTTGAAAACATTGAAGTCCTCTTCCGAAATTGAGGGCCAGTGGCCCTTGATCTTATCAAAATCGGAACCCGCATCAAGCTCCTGCCTCACATACCATTTCCAAGTGGACAAGGCTTTGCTGAACTTCCCTAGGGCGAATGTGTTCGCTAGATTTTTCTTGATATCAAGGTTATGATAGGGTTCCGGCAACTTGTATCCCGCGTGCAACCGCTGAATGAGGAGGGTGGCCAAAGGTTCGTTGCTTTTTGACCTTAAGTCCTCTTCATTGAGGTTGACAAGTTCTCGAAGGATGCATCCAATGCTGTTGCCGTACCCTTTTGCAACATGAACAGGAAGTGTAGGCAAACCGCTTGCAGGTTCCACCTCCGTAAATTCTTCCCGGATGGTGCGAGCTTGTTTGGGCCCCTTTCCTTACGTTGCCGCTTGGCGTCGCTACCAGATGTCGCGTTGCCATCCCCGGCACCACTAGTAGTTGTCTCGTTTCCATCCCCGGCACCACTAGTAGTGGTCTCATTGCCTGCATACCCGTCTTCATCATGTTGATCAGCGTCAAAGTGTTCACCCGCAAGCATTGAGAAATAAGGATGATGCTCCTCAGAATCGACAGGTACCCGAGAACCACCGGCCTCCTCGTTGTTTGACATCTATTATAACCATTTAAAAATACTACTAGTAAGTGGGATAGGTTAATGCAAAATGAGTTATAAAAATGTAGCATGTGTGTATACTAGGTCATTTAAAAATATATATTACTTTGCTATGCACTAAAAATATATATTACTTTCCTATGTCCTATTTTTAGCATAAGTCATGCAAAAATTCACGGAAAATTTTGGCATGACCTTTGCTGAAAATAGGACATATGGAGTACCCGAATTTGCTGGAACGGAAGTTAATCAACATTCCGGCAATCTCAAGGCCTCATGGGTACCTGAAAACTGGATATAATATGGACCAGCACCACAACAGCACACAATAGCAGCACCAGCAATGTGGACCAGCACCACAACAACACACAACAGCAGCATGCACCAGCAATGTGGAACAACACACAATGGCATAAATGTGGCAGCACATGTACAAGAAAAACAGAAAGACCACAACAGCAGCAAAACAACAACCTATCTCTTTCACATGAGGAGGAGAAGATGAAGAGATCACCTCACAGGCTATAGCACACAGGGGCTGGTACGGTGGCAACTCGTCTTGCTTTTCTACATTATAAGAACACATAAGGATTAGCAGAGGTAGAAGAAAGATTAAGTAGTTAATCACACACACTTATAGAAATTATATTCTGAATCATATAGCTATGTCAACAAAGTAGTTGTAGACAGGAATATTAGTAGCTATGTGAACTAATGGATTCTTTAAAAGAAAACATTATCAAGTCAGTGAATATTATTTCATTCACTAAAATGAATAAACACATAACTAATTCAATAATTTAGAAAAGCTCTGAAAACAAGTTCACTGGAATTACTTAAGCAGTGACAAAAATTCACAAATACAAGTTCACTAGTATAAGTAGCCTGGTCACCAGATGTTGAGAGGGGAAGCCAGAGACATATTAATCATGTGACATGATTCTCCGATCAATGTCCAGGAGCTTTCATTCCACACACCCAGCCCTCTGTTCTTGCAAGATGCAGACATGTGCAATGCAAACCGAATGAAATTTAGTTTGATTCCGCGGATCAAATAGATGTGATTGTTACTACTTGACAGAGCATATAAGTCAGCCTAAAATTTCTATATTTTTATTTCAGGAATTCAGAACCTGTAGTAACAGTATAGCATGAGGACAAGCAGCAAGGTGTTGAAATGAAACACCTAAGTAACCAGCTGTAGGGAGCTGGCTGGCTACTGTAAGAAAAAGAGATTGAGATTTAGAAGAGATCCTGTAATGTATGAACAGAGGGATATGTATTGTAGAATACCAGCTAGTAGCTAGGTTCATGCATCAGGTATAGATAGTTGTAGCTAGCTAGGTTGTAACTGAAGCTGAACTGCCACACACTGACATAGTAGATTAATGTAGAGCAAGGTGCCTGGCTCTCTGATTCAGGAGCATCCAGCTTAATTAGCTAAGCATGTGCTGCATGGAATCCTCCCTCCATCATGATTGACTCAACTCTCAATCCCATGTGTCCCCCAATTCCTAAAACTCTCTTCTCTTGTGGTAACCACATGCATTATTAAACAATTAGCAGCAACTCAACTCAACAAAGTTCCTGAGAGGAGTTGGAAAGCTAAAGTGGTTGAGTAGATTGGATGTGTTACAACTTGGTGAGCAGAAAAATCTACATCTTGGATTTACTGTTGCCTCCCCTGCAGTGGACACAGCTGCATACATCATCATCATCATCATCATCTTGTTCAGTTCAACTTGTAGGTGCAGTTCTAGGATCAACATTGATCACTAGGCACAACTTAATCATAAGCCAGGGACATATTAATCATGCCAGTGTATACAGAGCATGTAGTGATCATAAACATGAGTGAGCCAGTACTAAATTGAATTTGTAGAGCAAGTAGAGCATGAGATTGACAGAGAAGTAGCTAAACTCTGAAGAAAATGTCAATGACAGAGATTCAGACATGAATATGAACCCTAACTTGATCCTAGAAACCATAGATTGAGCCATTACTATAAGCAACTGAGAGGAAAACCCCAAATTACTGTAAGCAACTGAGGTTGAGCCATTACTGTAAGCTACCTTTACGTTGACGACGATCCAGCAGTCGTCGGGGGGGGGGTGTTGATGGGAGGCGTCCACGGGGGCGGGTCGGCGGGAGGCGTCCACGGGGAGGCGGCGATGCGAGGCGTCCACGGGGAGGCGGCGATGGGAGGTGTCCACGGGGTCCACGGGGAGGCGGCGATGGGAGGCGGCGGCGGCGGCGATGGCTGAAGAGAGAAGAGGAGAGATGTGTCGATGGAGGGGAGAGATGCACGGTGGGCGTGGAATAGTCTATAGGGACCCAAATATCGCTGGCGAACAGGCATCGACGTCCGCCAGTGCTACGTTTTTTCTCTGGCGGTCGGCTGGTAGGCGTCCGCTAGTGCTAATGGTTTTTTCTGGCGGTCGGTAGGAAGACGTCCGCCAGTGCTACTTTTTTATTTCTTTTTTTTCTATTCTTGTATTTGATTTCTCTCTATTTTATTAAAAGGGTTGTTTTCATATAAAAATGGTCAAAAAATGTATGACTTAATAGAATAATTGCAAGTTAAAAATATATATTACAAAAGATAGGTACATATAATAAGAGTGTCATCGAATATTAGTTCATCGATACAACAATTTTGTAGTATCATACAAAAGAGCAATCAATACTAGTTTCTTCGCACACATTGCACGTCTTTCTCAACGTTTGGTAATTTTCTTGCCTTTTTTTGTCACAGTTGCATAATTTAGCCCGACATCATGACTACTTCTTTTGAACGGACGACCTGACCTAGGTAGCGTCGTTCTGCTCCTTCTTGTGGTGTATTTTGTCCTATCATCGTCATCTTCATCATCTTTGATATTTGGGTCGCCGAACATATCGAAGTCGTCTTCGTCAGCCATTCCTATGATGTTTCTTTTGCCTCTCCTCACGACCATACGGCTAGGCCTACAGGGGTCTGTTATGAAGAAGCATTGCGACACGTGCTTAGCCAATACCCATGGCTCATTTTGCGCAGTGACGTTCACGCTTGATGAAGTGCTGCCGGCTTCGGGTATAACCATGGTGGTGAAGTATTTGTTTTATTTCATGATAGTTGATCTCCTAGCCCATCTGACACGAAACATCGGCACCTTCTCTCCAGAGTAGTCAAGCTCCCATATCTCCTCGATCCTTCCGTAGTATCTTAATTTTTTATTACCGGTTGAGGATACCATCATAACTCCTGAGTTTTGATAAACGAAACTTTCATCCTTTTCTTCCGTGTAGAATGTGAACCCATTTATATCATATGCCTGAAACGTCCCAACGTTGGGGGAGGGACCATGTGCCAAAGCATATAAGAGTCTGCCTTCTGGACAATCCATTGGTGGATCAGCGATAAGGCGTTCTTTGAACCAACGCAAGAAAGTGGAGTTGTGCTCTCTAATTACTTCCCCATCTGTCCTTTCCCTACCTTGGTCAATGTACTTCTTCCTAATGATGTTTTCGTGCTCTTTGTACCAGGGATCGTCCATTTCAAGGTGTTGTAGAGCTACCAAGTTTGCCCTGTTAAAGTTGACGCGTCGTTTTTCAAAGTCCACATGCAATTCCCTCCGGCCATTCTTGTGGCCTACTCCGTCGAGCCTGCCAAGGTGCCTGTTTCTGTGTAGGCCAATAGGGTCATCGACTTCGCCCAAGAGATTTGTGCAGAAGGAGATGCACTCTTCGGTGAGATAGCCCTGAACGGGCCCTGTTACGAACGAATCCTTTGATGACTCCATTCATCCTTTCGAACGGCATCATGTTGTGCAGGAACGCCGGTCCGAGGTGGATGATATCATCCACGATATGGACCAACAGATGCACACAAATATCAAAGAATGCGGGTGGAAAGTAAATCTCAAGTTCGCATAATATCACAACGATCTCTTCCTGCAATCTTGAGAGTTGCTTCCGTGTAATCGACTTTCGAGAGATCACGTCGAAAAAGTTACAGAAACCGAAAAGAGTTTCGCGTACGTGCTTGTCCATTATCCCTCGAATCGCAACCGGAAATATTTGCGTCATCATCACATGACAGTCATGAGACTTCATCCCGCTGAACCTTTGTTTCTGTTGGTCTAGATATCTGCTTATCAGCCCACAATAACCGAAAGGGGTTTTGACTCCTAGAAGGCACTTGATCAATTGTTGGAGCTCGTTCTCACTTACAGTGAAACAGGATGGGGGGCAATGGTAGTCATTTTTCTTAACCCTATTTCCCTTGTGTCGGTTCGTCTCCTCATCATCCGATGACTCGATTCCCCCGTGAAGCTCTTCCCTAATACCTAGATGTATCAGGTCATTTCTTGCTTTCGGACCATCTTTGGTTTTTTCCGGCATGTGGAGCAGAGTGGCAAACAAACTCTCGAACACATTCTTCGTGATATGCATTAGATCAAGGCAATGAGGCGTATTGAGAACAGGCCAGTACTTCAAGTCCCAAAACACAGACCTCGTCTTCCATACATCGAGGAGCGGTTTTGGTGCCTTTTGCTTCTTTCCTGGCTTCGGGCACTAATCCCAATCATTCAGCAACTCATATATTTCTTCACCGCACCTCTTACGTGGAGGTCCCCGGAGCTCATCTTCACCATTGAAAAGGTCTCCACGCCTTCTCCACGGGTCATCCTTGTGTAACCACCTTCGATGCCCCGTGTAGATAGTTTTTGAAGACCCGGGATCTTTCTTAAGCTGCATAAACGTTGGATCATCCATGCACCTCATACATCCCCAATGTCCGTGGCAAACCTGGCCTGCGACATATCCGTGGCCGAGATAGTTGTGCACCGTACAAAGCAAGGCGGCTCTCATAGGGAAATATTCTTCTGCGACGGCATCCCATGTGTTCACACCTTCCCATAACGTGTCTAGCTCATCTTTCAGTAGCTTTAGATACAGATTGATGTCGTTGCCTGGTTGTTTTGGCCCTTGAATTAGCATGCACATGTGTATGTACTTACTCTTCATGCATAACCAGGGGGGAAGGTTGTATATCCATACAAACACGGGCCAAGTGCTATGTGTGCTGCTCTGGTTTCTGTACGGATTCACTCCGTCGGTGCTCACACCCAACTTGAGGTTCCTCGGATCTGCCGCGAAACTTGCATCGACGCCGTCTAATGCTCTCCATTGGCTTGCGTCCGAAGGGTGTGTCAGAACTGCCTTTTCACACCGTTTTGGATCTTTCAGCACTACATTTTTTCTGTCTGCGTGCCACCGCATGAGCTTTGCTTCCTTGTAGTCCGCGAAATACCGCTGCAAACGGGGAATGAGGGGAAAGTACCACACAACTTTCCGAGGTTCTTTCTTCCCTTTCTTGTATCGAGCGGCATTGCACACCGGACATGTGATCGTGTCTGCATCCTCTTTCCGATAAATGTAGCAATCATTGATGCACACGTGGTATTTTTCATGCGGTAAATCAAAGGGGCACACGACTTTCTTGGCCTCATCACAACTTGTAGGACACGAGTTTCCCTCCGGAAGCTTACTCTGCCAGTATTGCAGGCTAGCGTCGACGCTTATGTCGGTCCATTTGTGTTTTGCCTTCATTTTGAGAACATCGAGCGCTACTTCCAAGCGAGAGTCTTCCGATCCACAACCTGGATACAACGGAGTATTCGAGTCTACCTCCAGTTGTGCTAGCTTAGCTTGCTCTATACTAGCAGATCTGCAGTTAGTCGTCTTCTTTAGAAGCAGCTCTTTGAGATGAGGGTCCCGCACGGCTGAAGCTAGCAGTGTTTGCATGTCATCGTCTTCGGTTACGTGTTGTTCAGCATCTTCTAGATCTCCAACATCATGTGCGGGAGGATCATCAGGCGGCTCTTCATCTTCTTGCTCGTGATCGTTATTATTGTCATGCTGATCATGATCATCCGCCGCACCATCATGGACTTCATCATCGTCATCTTCATCAAGCCACTGAGTGTGGCCATCCATGAAACCATGTATTAGCAGATGCTCCAGCAACTCTCCCGAAAAGGGGTTCAGCAAGCCTACTTTTTTGCATTTGCGACACAGACATCTTATCTCCGTGCGGTTATTTTGTATCATGTCGTCTGTAGCGTATCTTAAATATTTGTTCACGACACGCTCACTCATACGGCCGGGCGCCATATCGCCTGCACGTGATATAGAATCACAAGACAAATAAAACAATCATTTTTCATGAAATTTTTTGGCATTACCTTCCTACAAATAGGACTAAGAGAGTGTCAAAATTTGCCGAAACGGAAATGAATCAACATTCCGGCATAATATTGACATCATTTCCTGCACAATACAAGAATAGCACATATATGAATCATAACATATCCGGCAGAATTTCATCATCTACTATATGCATGCATCATCATCATCAAGAGAATAGCACATACATATATACATCATCACATATCCGGGCACAATACAAGAATAACACAATTATGTTGATCCCTCACCTTAAGTGAGACAATGTAGGAGAGGAAGAGAGATGTAGGTAGATCTAGCTAGACCTAGGAGATGATATATTTGGATCCACACCAAAAGGAGCTAAATTTGGTTATTTTTTGGCCATTTCTTTTGGTAGAGAGGAAACTAGAAGGGTACTGGGGCTAGATCTATCACCTAAACTAGTTTTAATTGGTTAGAAAGTGTGGTGGAGATGGGGGATTGAAATAGTAAGGGGAGGAACTTTGAGCTAGTGGTGGAGAAGAGCAATGCAAGATTGTTGGAGGCCAATAATGGAGGGACTTGGTGGCAGCCAGCACCAATAATAGCACAGGTTACCTCTGGCGTACAGAAAAGTTGGCCGCCATAGGAACCTATATTACCGCTGGCGTACAGTACTAGGTGTCCGCCAGCAAAAACACCGCCACCTCCAAACATATTCGGAGAAAATTGCCTCTGGCGTACAGGACAAACTGTACGCCAGCGGTAACTGTGCTAGCACTGGCGGCCAGATGAATCGTACGCCAGTGGTAGTTAGCCCCGCTGCCTAGCCTGGGGCAAGTGGTGCCTCTGGCGTGCACAATGATTTGTACACCAGTGATACCACCTATTGCCCTGGCGTCCACACTTTCCTGTACGCCAGCGCTACTATCACTGGCGTACAACTTTATGCGGCCGCCAGCAATAAGCTGGCGGTTATAGCCTATTTCCTACTAGTGTATATGTGGATACTATATAGCCAACTTGCCAGAATGACTGATCGTGAATGGATGTACACCGGTCACACTAGTCAGAGAGAGATGACCGATGAATGGTTGAGCAAAACCTATGAATTCCTGCAAACAACATTTTCTAAATGCCAGCCAAAAACATGGTGCCCCTGCACTAAGTGCAATAATTATTCGTGACAGACAAAGGATGTAATGGGTAAACACCTACAGATGCGTGGTTTTACTCCCGGCTATACCTTGTGGACATTTCATGGTGTGTCGGTCCAACGTAAGAGACACGAGGTGTTGCGTCAGTGCACCGATGATTATGGTACAGGGATTGAAGACATGGTGAATGATTTTGATGATGCTCAGAACAAGGACGAAGAGATGGAGGAATTCGGGAAGGCTTTCTATGCCATGTTGGAGTCTTCAAAACGTCCTCTTTACGAGCACACTAAGATTTCTCATCTAGATTCCATCGCACAAGTAATGGCTCTGAAAGCCCAATTCAACATTGGAAGAGACCTGTTTGACTCAATGATGACCCTATTTGGGCGCTTTCTACCCGAAGGTCATATTATGCCTTCAAACATATATGAGTCAGAAAATATCCTTAGTGCACTCAAGATGCCGTATGAGCAGATACATGCTTGTGAGAAAGGATGTGCCTTATTAAGGAAAGAGTATGCGGACAAAACAGATTCTCCATTTTGCAAGTCCTCCAGATATGTTGAGGTCAAAAACGGTGAAGGTGAGAAGACGCAGAGCAAAATTCCCATGAGTGCTCTACAATGTTTTTCGGTCCTACCAAGATTTCAATGACTTTACATGATTGAAGAAACAAAAAAACAGATGACATGGCACAAACATGGAATTAGGAAAGAATTAGATGAAAACGGAGAGCAAATGTTGGTACACCCTTCGGATGGTGACGCGTGGAAGGCATTCGATCGTAAACATAAGGAAAAAAGCTAAAGAGCCAAGGAATTGCTGAATCGCCATCGGCCTCGATGGGTTCAATCCTTTTGATATGACGGCTACCCAATATAGTTGTTGGCCTGTATTTGTCATTCCCCTCAATCTTCCACCATCATCCATTATGCAAAGAAAGCACATCTTTCTGACGTTAATAGTTCCAGAGCCGAACTATCCGGGGAAGAATATGAGTGTGTACATGCAACCGCTGATGGATGACTTGAAAGAAGCTTGGGTGAATGGGGTCAAGATATACGACGCAGCTAAGAAAGAGAACTTTCAAATGTATGTTTGGTACCAATACTCGTTGCATGATTTGCCGGCATTTGCGCTTTTTGTTGCGTGGTGTGTGCATGGAAGGTTCCCATGCCCACAATGCAAGGCAGCTCTTAAGTTTCATTGGTTTCCGGCAGGTGGCAAGTACTCCTGCTTTGACTTGCATAGACAGTTCTTGCCTTTGGACCATCCATTCAGAAATGAAAAGAAGAATTTCACGAAAGGTAAAGCTGTGAAACACTCGGCACCACCTGCATTGGCGGGTGCACAAATACATGAACAGTTAAAATCAATGGAGCCTGATCCAGACCGTCCAGGGTATTTCTTAGGTTATAATGAGGAACACACAAGCCATGCATCTGGGATCTCCCCTACTTCGAAGACCTCTTACTTCCACACAACATTGACATGATGCACATTGAAAATAATATTGCCGAAGACCTTCTTGGCACATTTTTCAGCACTAATAATGGAAAAGATAATACAAAGGCTTGAGTTGACCAGGAGACTCAGTGTGATAGGAAAACACTAAACATGCGAAAACCTTTTGTGGGTGCAAAAAAAGTTGTTGTTCCCCGATTGATATGCTGCGAATCTAGCGAGGGGAGCGAGCATTGAAAAAATGAAAAAATTTGGGCTCCGGAGTCATGATTGGCACATATGGATTGAGCGGATAATGCAGGTGATTTTGCCCGGATATATCCCTGAGGCTGAATGGCTAGTATTGGCAGAGTTGAGCTATTTCTTCGGTGTTCTTTGTGCTAAAGAGTTGTCGCGTGGCGTTATAGATTAAATGGAAGAGATGGTGCCTGAATTGCTCTGCAAGTTAGAGAAGAATTTTCCACTGGGCTTCTTTAATCCGACGCAACAAATGATTTTGCATCTCCCGACCGAGGCAAGATTGGGTGGCCCTGTGCAAAATCGTTGGTTCTACGCAACTAAAAGAATGCAGAACACACTTCGAGCAAAATGTAAAAATAAACGTAGAATTGAAGCGTCGATGGCCGAGGCGTTCATTACCAAGGATGCGGAAAACTTCGTAACAGCACACTATGATGCCACTATTCCCAGCTTACACAATCCAAAGCGTCGGTACAATGTTGGTGACCCCAAACGACGTGAATCCAATCTCAGCCTCTTCAAAGGGAAGCTCACACCTTGTGGTGTGGGAAAACTAAAGTTGTTGTGCGTCGACGAGTGGAGCACACTAACGATGTATATATTTAACAACTTAACCGAAGTTCGGCCGTACATCAATTAAGTGCTCGGTACATTGTTTCGAAAATTTTAACAAGTTTTGTGTCTAACAACTGTTATTAATTGATACAGTCGATATGTGGACAATTCTCGAATGGTGTTTCAATCGGAAAATAATCCTTTCTCGAGTATCAACTTCTTGAAAAGACAGGAGGCGGCTATCCCGGTTTCATATCTTGGTTTAGAAAAACGGTACCTCCCCTATATATATAATAGGTGATTTCCTTTGTTGGTATTACTTGTGAGTAACACACCAAATCTTTTCTTAACTTCTAGGATAATTCAGATGAGCAAGTCGACGATGAATTGAGACAGTTAGCTAATGGTTTTGACTTGAAGGTTCGTACATTTCACAATTACGACATCAACGGCTATCGCTTTCTTACTGCTAGCAAACAACTTTATATGCACGGTCGAAAATAACCAATTCAGGTGTCTCTTCATAGGCGAGGGAGGTGTCGAGTATTATGGAAGACTTGAAGAAGTATACGACCTTCATTATTATGGTGAAAATACTCGGAACGTTGTTGTGTTCAAATGTCATTGGTTCGATCCTACTATGACAAGACAGACTCATGAACGTGTTGGGCTAGTCGAAATTCGACAAGACAGGCAGTTAAGCGGTCCCGATGTCTATATTGTGGCTCAATAGGTCACCCAAGTTTTCTATCTGCCATACAGTCATCAAACTGTTAAGAAGCTGGAAGGTTGGTATGTCGTGTACGATGTACCGGTACATCTTAGACCCCCTCCCCCAAATGAAGACGATTCTGAACCTCATATTGACCCAATAACATATGATGGAGAATTCTTCCAAGAATCATGTGGTGTGAGACATCGTCTTCGCAACTGCTCTACTTCCACCCTGAACACGGAGGAACAAGAACCACGTGATGATGAGGAAGAAGTGTAAGTAGAAGAGGTTACCAATGCGGATGAGCTATCAATGCTTGATCGGTTACAAAAAGGCCTTCCACATGATGTGCCTGAACCCGATCACGATGTCATTCATGATGAAACGTGGGATACTGATGATGATTATGCTTCAATTGACCATGGAGAAGAGATAGATGATCCCGACTATTAGTACTTTGTATACATCCAAACATTATTGTTTAATTATTCAATTATTCCTTTAATTATTCATGTATTTATTAGTGTTCGTTTAATTATTGTCCTTGAATTTGTACTAATTATTTAACTATTTATTGTTGTAGGTGGTGAGACATGGCAGGTGGGAATAAGTTGAGGATAGCACCTGGGCAGCTATGGAGAGATTTGTTGAAGAGCTTTGTCAAGGAGCCCGGCCGTGGCAGAGGAGGGGGAAAGATGAGAGGTAGAGGAGGTGGTTGCGGGAGAGGGAGAGGGAGAGGGAGGCAGGCTAATAGGAGCCAGTCGCCATCACCCTCACCTACTTCACTGTTAGCGACTTCACCCCTGCAGACAAGGGTGTCACCGGTGCGGGATCCTCCTGTCCAGGAGCTGACACTGATGCAGGATCCTCCCGTCCAGGAGTAGACACCCGCACACGAGGAGTGGGGGAGTTGGGTGGACGGCAAGGGGGCTGAGGCGGAGGCTGCGGGAGAGAGGCAGAGCCCGTCTGCCAGCAAGTCAGTCAACCAACGTGGTATGACACGAGTTCCAGACCGATTGGAGTTCCATCATAGGGTGTTGATTGCGCCAGATGGCGAGAAGTAAGTTGATATATATTGTTTATCTTATATCATTATGTTTCACTAAGTAGCTAATGCCTTTGCCTTCTCATTATGCAGGGGGTGGAACTACCCGGAGAATACCCGGAATCCAAACTTCCTCCTTGGTGCTTTTCTTAGGGAGAACTTTCCCGGGATAGTGCAGTTGCCCGGTGAGGGTATGGTTCCCGAGGCAGGACTCAAGTGTGAGCACTACCAAGCCACTCGGCTCCTGGAAAACACACACATGAAAAGTGTTCTTTGCGCGAGCGTGGCCGACAAGGTGTTGTCTGATTTTTGGGTAACTATTGTTTTACCCAATAAAAAGTATACAATGTTATATCTTGTTATTTCCTATTCATCTATGCATCTATATGGCATAATTGCGGAGTTACCATATAGTCGAGGAGGGGACGGAGGAGGCGGCCAAGAAGAACCAAGAGTAAGAGTGCAAGAGTTTATTGAATAACACGAGGCATGAGATGCGTGTTCAGGCCGTTCGAGATTGGTACGCCAAGGAAAACGAGCCGAAGACGAAGGCTGAATGTCGAAAGCTTTACCCTGATAAGAACGAGTACATGGAGGTACGTACATTCCTTAGTTACATTCATATTAGTTTTGTTAGGGCTACTTAGGTCTATTTAGTTACAATACTTAGTTTCATTCTTCATTAACTTACACTTATAGGTGCCCCCGAGATGGTTGGCCGATAAGATGGATTGTTGGGAGATGATAGTGGACAAGTGGTGCACAGAGGCTTGGTTGACCACCCACAATGTGGCCAAGGAGCATCGTGCCCAATTGGTTGGTGTGCCACACCACCAAGGAAATGCCAACATCAATCAATACGGCAAAAAATGGGTATGTGTGCCTTGTTTTCTTTCATCATTAATTCATTTGTTCATGATTTTTGTTGTACTAATTCTTTGCCTTTTCTTGTAGGCCAAACACCATATCCAAACCGAGCCTCAGGGATACGCCGCGTTTGGCATGGACCATAAGGTCTCGTACAAGACGGCGACACCATATTCTGAGGCGGACGGGCCGTCGGCGTACACAAACATGTCCACCTACAACAAGATGACGTCTTATTATAAGGTTGTCAAAGAGCTGCGCGGACCTGACTTTGACTAGAGCCAGAATCCTATGGATGCGAAGGCGTTGATGATCTCTGGTGGCGGTAAGAGTCATGGCACGGTGGCCATGTGTGATGGCTTCGTCCCTATCACTGAGACTCTATCTCAGATCAAGGCGAGGCAAACAAGCTCGGTTCCTGTAATACTGCAACGCGCGAGGCCAGTTGATCTTTCCATCGAGGTTAGTTTTCCTTCATTATTTCTCTCGTTCATTTGTCCCCTGATGGATGATGACAATTCCTTTTGAGGAGTGGTTGCAGGCCGCACTTGAGAAGGAGAGGGATGCCACCAGACTCTTGTTGGAGGAGAGGGACCGGAATACACAGAGGTGTTTGAGGAGGAGAGGGCACGCAATAATACCCATGCGAAGTGCATTCACGATTTCGGTGCGGAAAGTCAGTTGTGTGAGAAGCAAGGCTATGTGTGAGAAGCAACAAGGCTATTTCTTTGACTCCTCGAAAACTAATTTGCAGGCTATGTGTGAGAAGCAAGGTTTACCGCCTTCTCCGGTGGGAATGGTGAGTTCCCTTGCAATAACCAACCTTTCACGGTCTTATACCATTGTATGTCGCCGTGCTAACCACATATTTACCCTATTGCCTTGTTACAGATTCATTCCAGAGTTGCATCCTATGATTGCTTTACTTCTCCTGGTTAGAGCCCTACCAACCCGGCGACCAACCAGGATTGTGCTTCTCCTCCGTGACTTGGCATTCGGTAAGTTATTCCTCTCCTTCTTATTCTTCTTATTGTTTAGCTAAACATAGATTATGCCATGCTTTAGTTAGCTTAGTAAATTCTAGTTAGGCAAAAAAATGCATAATTAGCTTACTTACCTGAAAAATTATATAGACTTTGCTTATCTGGTACAAACATGACATAATAACTTGATAACACAAAAATAGCACAATTAGTTGATATTAGAGCTCAAAAATGACATAATTACTTTAGAAAGTTTAAAAAGAAACTAGAAGAGAAGAACAAAGAAGAGATGAAGAAATAAGAGAAGAAGAAAGAGGAGAAAAAGATAGAATAAGAAGAACAAATCTTCTTATTCTTCCCTTTTCTCTTCTTTCTTTTTCTCCATCTTCTTCTTCTTCCTGTTGTTCTTCTTTCTTTTTCTCCATCTTCTTGTTCTTCTTCCTCTTCTTATTCTTCTTCCTCTTTTTCTTCTAATTTCTTAGCTTAATTTAGATTACTTCTTTTTTATTATATTCTTCTAATTGCTTCTCGCTAGATTCTTTTTCTTCTCATTATGCATATTTTGATAAATCAGCATGGCATCTGGATGGGTGCTCCAGGACTGTACTCATGTAGTCTTAGATGAACTTGTGATCCACTTTGTAATGCACTTGTTTTTGTGATGCTTTTGTTCTTGTAATGTGATACTTTGTGATCTTATTTGCACTTTAATTATATATATTGGTATTGTTTGCACTTTGTGATGCACTTGTGGTGCTGTTTAGGGCCTGTGCAAATGAAATGTTGTTTGTATCTATGTTTTGCAGATGCAGGGAATTAACAGAAAACAAATATAAAAAAAGCAGATAGGTTCTTTGCCGTCAGCTTATCGACGGCAAAGCCTATGCCGTCGGTGGGCTGACGACAAAGGAGGACACGTGGCGACAGCATGTGTAACCTAGAAACTGTGAGAAGACCATTTTTTTCCAAGGTTTTCGGCTTTTCCGTCAGCTGTACCCTGGCTGACGGCAAATAAGGGACCCACATGTCAGTGCTGCCAGCATCCGTGGCACATATGGACCACCAACAGTAAACTTTGCCGTCAGCTCGATGCCTGCTGACGGCAAAGCCTACTGTTAACCCTCTAAAGGGGCTCAACTTGTGCCGTTGCCTTCATCGCTCTGTGCCGTCAGCCCGTGCCACACAGCTGACGGCAACGTCTTTCCCGTCGGTCGATTTTGAGCTGACCGCAAAGAACGTGTTTGCCGATAAAATCGTGGCCATCTTCTAGATTCCAGTAGTGAATGGTGTAGAACAGCTCACCGGACGACTCGTAGCCTTGAGCCGCTTCATCAACAGGCTAGGTGAAAGGACCCTGATATTCTATCAGGTGCTCAGGAAAGGAGGAAAGTTCGAGTGGACCAAAGAAGGCAGAACGCATTCACTGACTTGAAGAAGACATTCTCGACTCTACCAATCTTAGCAGCGGCCAAGGAGAGAAAGCCCCTATACCTCTACATTGCGGCGTGGAGCAGCGTAGTCAGCACCGCAATCATCGTCGAACGTATCGAAGAGCGAAAATTACAAGGCATCTAGAGTCCAATCTACTACATCAGTGAAGTTCTCCCGCGGTCTCAGCAGATGTACCCGCACTACCAGAATCTCGTGTACACCGTCATCATGACGTCGCGCAAAGTATCACACTACTTCGACAAACACCCAATCACAATGGTGAGCAACGCACCACTCTGAGACATCCTCAACAACTCAGGCGCCATA
Source organism: Bromus sterilis (assembly GCA_950022295.1). NCBI lineage: Eukaryota > Viridiplantae > Streptophyta > Magnoliopsida > Poales > Poaceae > Bromus > Bromus sterilis. The sequence goes on along the minus strand of OX465596.1, from coordinate 260,453,394 downwards.
GGGCGAGTCGACCTGTGGAACATCGAGCTTAATCGTCGTGACCTATAGTTCAGGCATTCGACTGCAATTAAAGCATAAATCCTCTCAGATTTCATGGTCGAGTGGATGAAAGTGCAAACATCCGGCCCACCAGACCTCTCCAACTTTGGAAGATGTTTTTGACGAGTCAAAATGGCAACAAGGAGTTGGAGCACGCCTCGTATTGATCTCCCCCAAACGAGAAAAACATAAGTTACATACTCCAGATCAACTTTGAGAAGGCATCCAACAATAAAGCATGATATGAAGCCCTCCTTCATGGAATGCGCATGGAAAAAGCCTGCGGCGCCACTCACCTCATCATCTATGGTGAATCCAACCTTTTCTTCTAGCAAACAATGAGAGATTGTGAAGCAGTCGCAGATAACATGTTAGCATCCCAGAAACTCTACAACACTCTAGAAGGAGAGATTCGACAGATGCGAACTCAACTACGTCACAGAGCAAACAACACGGGAGCGGACAAACTCAAAAACATCGGGTCGACACGATGACCACTCCCCCGGGTCTATTTCTTTAAAGTATCAGCCAGATATCGATCAAGACAAGAACACTCGAACTAGCAGTGAGTTCAGTAGTCGACAAGGCAACAGGGCCAGAAAATCTAGGAGTAGCAGACCCAACACCGGTGAAGAAGGCAACAACGCAGCCACCGAAGAAGAACCCGTGCCATCGAGGGACCTGCATAGAAAAAACCCTTCCTCAACTACCTGATACACGACATCCTGCCGCAAGACGTCACAGAAGCACGACGCATTAGTCGATGATCCAAGGCCTTCACTATAATTAATGGCAGCTCTATAAACGCATCATCTGTGCTTGAAAATTGTATCGACGAAGAAGACGGCAAGGCACTGCAACTCAAGATCCATGAAGGAATCCGCGGCCACCACGCGAACAGCCGCGCCCTGGTGGCCAAAGCCTTCCGAGCCAGTTTCTATTGGGAAACCACAATGTGAAATGCAGAAGATATCATGCAGTGCTGCATTGCCTGCCAGAAATTTTCCAGCAGGCCCCATGCACCCGCATCGGAGCTCAAAACTATACCACTCTCGTGGCCTTTCGCAACTTGGGGACTCGACATGGTTGGAAAATTCAGGAAATCCTCAAGAGGTAGTCGCACGCACCTCCTGGTGACAGTCGACAAGTACACTAAATTAATCGAAGCAGTACCAATCACCAGCTTGACCGCACTGATAGCAGTCAACTTGATCAAGTCAATCATCTTCCGGTTCGGTGTGCCGCACAACATTATCACTAACAACAGTACAAACTTCACAACAAACGAGTTCCAAAACTTCTGCCATGAATTGGGCATCAAAATCAACTATGCATCAGTCGCACACCCGCAGTCCAACGAACAAGTCGAGAAGTCAAATGGGCTAGTATGCGGCGGCATAAAAAAGTGGCTCCTTGCACCACTTGAGGAAGCCACATGTAACTGGCGAGGAGCTACCAGCCGTCCTCTGGAGCCTGCGAACTACACCCAACACTTCAACCCCGTACACCCCATTCTTCATGGTCTACGGAGCAGAAGCAGTTCTCCCACACGACCTCAGATTCTGTGCCCCACGTATCACCGGGTATGAGGAAGATGAAGCAGGGGATGCACTCGCAGATGACAAGGACGTAGAAGATGAAGCAAGATACATAACCCTATCACAATCAGAAGGGTCCTAAGACAAACTACGCACCTATCAGAATAGTCGACTCTGAACACAAGTATTCAATGTTGGAGATCTTGTCCTACGGCTAAAGCAGGAAAAATTGCACAAGATCTCCCCATAGTGGGAAGGACCCTACATAATCTCCGAAGTGATCGGAGGAGGAGCTTAAAGGATGATGAACCCGAAGACCGACGAGGACGTGGGCAACCCGTGGAACGTGGAAAACTTACGCCTCTTCTACACGTAGATTGCCCGCGATTACCTTCGTCCCATCGCCTTCTCAATATCAGCAGCATTGTCCAAAGGAAACTCATTTAAAAGATTGAAGGAATAGAATATGTGTTGCCCCAATGACATTCCATGGCACTTGGGGGCTCGAGTGCAGTTTACCCCTCTCCCCCGAGGCGTTCTTTCACTAAGGCGAAGTTTATGCATTGGCACCCGAGGGCTCGAGCGCGGTTTCACCCTCTCCCCAAGGCGTTCTTTTTTCTCACGCGATGTTTACACATTAGCACTCAGGGGCTCGAGAGCGGTTTCACCCTCCCCCCCGAGGCGTTCTTTCGCTAATGCGATATTTACACATTGGCACTCGGGGGCTCGAACCCGTTTTAACCCTCTCCCCCGGGGCGTTCTTTCGCTCACGCGATGTTTACACATTGGCACTCGGGGGCTCGAGCGCGGTTTCACCCTCTCCCCTGCGGCGTTCTTTCTCTAACGCAATGTTTACACATTTTCACTCGGGGGCTCGAGCGCGGTTCACCCTCTCCCCTGAGGCGTTCTTTGCTCACGCGACGTTTACACATCGGCATTCGGGGGCACGAGTGCGGTCTCACCATCTATTCGACGAGGCATTATCTAGCTCATTGGACGCTTACACATTGGCACTCGAGGGCTCAAGTGCGGCTTTACCATCTCCCCCGAGGCACTCTTTCCTGCGCGCGACGCTTACACTATGGCACTCAATGGCTCGAGCAAGATTCCCCCCTTCCCTGAGATGTTCATACGCTCACGCGACGAATATGCATCGGCACTTGGGGGCTTCATCGTAAAACGCACCCTCGCTTCTTAATACTTGCCGTCTCACATGAAATTTCTAAGCCTCCAAGACCGGAGGAAGACCCGCAGTATGCTCAAAAAACACTTCAAACACGCTTAAAAGCTCGAAAAAAGACAAGCACCGTCAAGAGCAGAAGCATTAACGAACCCGACAAGCACACCCACCAGTGTAATAATAAAGAGAACAAATATACAGCCTACGCCCAATCGCAAACGATTGACCGAAGCCTTGGGGGCTACTCCCATCGGGAGCGCTGTTGCGCACCCGATATTATCTTGGACTCGCGCGTATAAAATATAGAAAATTATGAAGGAAGAATTCTCAAGCATAAGCAAAGAAGGGATTCTCAATATATTGATGGGTTACAAGGTGATTTCTTTACATCAAAAGGACTACAAGGCCAAGCATGACAAGGAATTATGACTTCTACATGTGTGCCCATGCTGAGATAATTGGCACTACCTCACATCATGGTGAGCATCATCACAGAGAAAGGTAAAATTTCTAACCTAGGCCTACATGGTGAAGCTCTACTTATGGAGAGCTTGTTGGCCTTGTGCTACTGATGCACCGGCGTGGCTGGCGGCTTGACATCAGTGTTCTGCTCAAAACTGGAGTAGCTAGCACCTGTGCCCTAGAATCGTCACCGGTCGAACTCTCCCAGTATGGCCCCAGTAGATGCCCATCGGCATCAAAGGCTCTGATTGACATGGTATCTTCTCCATCAAACTGGCAGCAAAGACTGTCACCCTTGCGAAGATTGAATAGTTGAGAAAAAAACCTCCAACCAGACTCCAAGAAAACCAAATACAAGATTTCGTCTTGAATTGGAACCCACCGGCGATATTAAGGATAACCTTGGAGACCAGGATACAAGCCATCCAAGCCAACTTCAGAAAAAAAAGGAAAAAAATAAGAAGGCAGAAGAATTGATACGTCCAAAACGTATCTATAATTTCTGCTTGCTCCATGCTTGTTTTGTGTGATATTGCTATGATCTAGATATACTTTCATACACTTTTGATCATATTTGGACTAACTTATTAACTCGGTGCACCACAGTCCCAGTTCCTGTTTTCTCCTGTTTTTCTATTTCAGTTTTCCCCCATATAAAAAGTGCCAGAAAAATTCCAGGAAAAATATAGGAAAAATCAGCGTACAGGAATCTTCGCGAAGAGCCCGAGTGGGGCCAGAGGGGAGCCAGGGGTGGCCCAGGCGGCCACCCGGCACGGCCACCCCCTGGGCCGCGCCAGGGGGGCGCCTGGGGCCCATGGTCCACCTCTGGCTGCGCCCCTTCGCCTATATATCCCCCGTGACGTGAAACCCTCGGGGACAGAACCCTTTTTCGTGATCTCGCCTCTGTTCCGCTGCCGCTGCGCTTCCGAGATCGGGAGCACCAGAAGACCTCTTCCCGGCACCCTACCGGAGGGAGGGTTAACCTGCGGGAGTCTCCTCTCCACCATGGATGCTTCCTGGATGTCTTGTTAGTACTTTTCCTTTGACCATGGATCCGTGATCAGTAGCTATGTGATGTTCTCCTCCCCTCCTTGTTCTTCATGGTTTAGACCTCGTGAGCTGCCCTACATGATCGAGGCACTTTTGTAATCTTTCTGCTGTTGCTATGCTGAGTTTGATGGGATCTGATGGATTCTGAGATTATGTTCAGATTGTGATTGAGTAATATATTTGGTTCTTATCTCTTATATTTTTGTTCCTAAGTAACTCTTGCATGTTCTCCGTTGCTGTTTATTGCTTTGGCCAAGTAGTAGGTAGTAACCCCAAGAGGGAACATTTTGCTCGATTTTGGGTTCATGCCCCCCGATGACACGCTTGAGTGACAAAAACATGAGTCTAGGGGATGTGCTATTGCCACAAGGGGGAAAAAATGGTGCTTGTAACCGCGGTTGCAAGGATTTTTTACTTTACGCAAAGTGCTTTTTAATGCAGTTGTCTGTTGCTTTGGGTTTACACTTTGGGTGGGGCTCGCAACTTAATACCAGCGAGATGTTCTGGATAGATATCTCATGGTGGATGATTAGTAGTAGATGAAGTTGGATTTCGGTCTACTTATTTTGGCGTACTGCCCATGCTTTTGAGCCTCTTCCTTTCTTTTGTAGCATAGTTAGCATTGCGGTGCGTTCATAATCCTGTCAGTTTCCCTTCTGTAATTTGTTCACCTCGCATAGCAGTTTTATCGTCTTTTGGGAGAGAGACATCACTAGTGAACATCACGTATCCCGGTCCATATCCTCATTACTGTTTACACGCTCATTTACTTTTCTGATTTTACTTTCAGTTGCTATCATTATCCCTTGCGTTTGATCCTTTGTGAACAACAAGACCCGACAGATTGACAACCTCTCTGATTTTCGTTGGGAAGAAATTTATTCGTGTCTGTGTGCAGGTCCGCGTCAGTTGCGCCGCTGACACCTACTTATCATCTCTGGAGTCCTACTGGAGACAAACCTTGGTATCTTTACTGAGGGAAATTTGCTGCTGTGCTACATCACGCCTTCCACTTGGGGTTTACCAACGAAGGGTGACAAATCACTATCATTACCTCGCACATAAGGCCGAATTTCTGGCGCCGTTGCCGGGGACTCCGAGTGCTAAGATAGGGGAGTTTCACACTACCCTTTACCTTTGTTTTTTAGTCTTGTTAGTTTACCTTTCAGTTTTTATCTTTGAGTCTTATATCAAAAATCACAAAAAAAATATTTATCTTGCTAGTAGTTGCCATTATGTCTGGTCCTTTTGCCTTTGTTGAGACAGAGGTTCTCACCTTTAAACAAAAACGTGGTGAAAGTTTAAAAGATGCTTGGTATAGAATTACTGATTCTCAAAAAAGAGCCACCAAGAAGCAATCCACTACTACCCTGCTTAGAAATTTTTATGTCGGGATTACTCCTTGGAATAGGTTCATATTAGATACTGCTATCAATGGGAATTTCCTAGAAGCCCCGATTTGGGAGTCTCTTAATGTTATTGAAAATCTTGTTGGAAATCTCCCTATTGCTAGCATACAAGAAGATATAACTCTAGCTCACATTATGAAGAAACTTGAAAATATAGAGTTAGAAATACCAAGTATAACTATGATACATGAGTTGGATCGCATGATTCAAGGGAATTTGAATAGGCTTGATAGCTCCATGCTTAAGATTATTAAAACTTTGGAGGTCATCGAATCCCGTGATACGGATCTTTCTAGGATTGATAAGATTGAGGAAATCATTAATACTCTAGGAACTACTTTTTCCTCAATCAAACCAAAAAAGGTAGAGACTTCAGCAAGAAGGGAACCTAAGTTCAATTATGTCCCTAGGGTTCCCCGACCTAAAAATAAAACACCCATTGCTAAAGATGTTGAAACCGTGAAAACTTTGGAAGAAATACCTCTCTTTGATAATTCTATAAATGAATCTTCCATTGATTTTCCTCCTTTTGGTTTTCTCCCTATAAGTATCTTCATTAGGCCTTTATTTGAAAGACCTCTTAAGACTATTTGTACAATTGAAGTGATTTTTGATGATCATGATAATGATTCGATTGCTACAACTTGATCTTTTGCATAATGCCTAGCTTAAAGGCATAAAAGAAAGCGCTTTAGGGAGGCAGCCCGCAACGAATTTAGGTTTTTCTTTTTGCTTTTGTTGTGTCTTGATGTTTTTTACTACTGTAGCAACATCATTGTATCTTAATTTTTCAGCTTTGTGCCAAGTTATAGCCTCTTATAATAAGGGAAGCAAAAGTTGTGACATGCTGTCGAGAAAACAGATTCTGTCCCTTGACAGAAAAATTCGAATCAAATCACCAGATCAGATTTTTTATCTGAATTTTTTTGACAGCGTGCTCTATACAATTGTGAAACTTTCGTATGTTCCGAGTTTTTTGATTTGAGTTGCAGAAGTGCCCCTAAAATAATTCTTTACTACCTGCTGTTCTGTTTTTCACAGATTCTGCCACATTTTGTCTCTCCTAACTTTTGCAAACCTTAAGCTTTCTTTTTCTTTGCAAAAACTTTTTGGTACTCTTGAGAAACAGTAGCTCTTCAAGAATATCTTTATATCCAGTGGGGAAAAATTATTTTATTAAGGGTACTAACCTCTCTAATCAGCTTAGGATGAGTTATGTATGAAGGGAGTTTTCAAGTGTGCGATGGAAGATGATGAAAGAAGATCCAGGAGTGTCAAGCGCTCAAGCTTGGGGATACCCCCATGCATCCCCAATAAATATTCAAGGAGACTCAAGTGTCTAAGCTTGGGGATGCCCCCGTGCATCCCCTTCTCCATCAACAATCATCAGTTCGTCCTTCGTCTCACTATATTTTTATCACTTCATGCGTTATGTGCTATGCTTGGAGCGTCTCGCTCTTAGGTTTTATTTTTAGTTTTCTTTAGTTTTTCTTGCTGTTCATAAAAATTTAGATCCCGTCTTACTTTGTGTGGGAGAGAAACACGCTCCACTTTCAAAATCGAGAACACATCATAGGATTTTTCCTGCTTATCTTTTTGCTGTTGTGTGTTCTTTATCTTTTCATAGCTGCTGCCATGTTTAGTTTTAGTTTTAGTTTGTCTTTAGCAAGATCCTTGGATTTTGTTTAGTCTGTTGCCGGAACTCTTTTTAGTTTTCATTTTTATCTTGTTAAAGAGAGTTGGTTGTTGCACTGAGTTGTGTTTTGTCTTGGAAGTAGGAAATTGAGGTTGCTATTTAATTCTGGTAGTAACTTGCAATAGTTTTGAAGTTTTGATGTGAGTAATGTTTGCACTTTTGGTGTCAAGAGCTCTAGCCTATTAGTGATAGGTGTCATATTTTGGGAAATCCGTGTGTATTTTCAAAACCTACAAAACTAGTTGAGAAATCTAGCTACTAGATGGATCACTAATCTTTGGAGGGATCGAATATTAGAGAACACTCACGTACCATGAGTCGAGGATGCGCAAGGATAACCAAACCCCCATACACTCCTCCTCGGGGTACTTGTCTCTTTGTGAACCTCCTTATTAGATTGCGAGTTATCGATAATAAGTGCATGAGTTCTTCGGAATAATGTAAGTATTGAAAGTTGACCCTTCCACCTTCCCATATTTGCTAGCCTCTCCCGTGTCGTGCATTGCCTTCTTCTCACTCCGAGAGTTGGTGTCCACCTTCGCCGGTACATCCAAACCCTTGGCATGATACGCTCTGTCATCATAAACCTCCTTATATCTTTCCTCCAAACAGCCACCATACCTACCTATCAAGGCATTTCCATTGCCTTTCCGAGATATATTGCCATGCAACATCCACCTCTTCATGACTTGATCTTCATTTCATACATGTTCCTGCTACACTGGCAGCGACATACATTGCATACATCATGATAGTTACATCTTCTTTATGATTTTGAGTACCTTGTAAAGTGTGAAACATCTCCTTTACCTTCTTGTAAAATAGAGTGTTGCCCTTAAGTGAGGAAAAGATCCCAAAGTGGACACAATAAAAGATCCCAAAGAGGACAAATGAGAGTTAAATAGAAAGAGCCATTGAGGCCACAAAAAAATACAAAAAAATAGAAAAAAGAGAAAAAAAAATAATAAGAGAGAAAGGGGCAACACTACTATCCTTTTGAGAGATCCACACTAGTACTCCCTTTATAACCTTGTACTCCATAGAGATGATCATTATGCATATATCTATGTGGGGAACTTCACACTATAGAACTTGGCTTGCATATTCCAAGGATGAGCCTCCTCAAACGAGCTCCAGGTCTTCATGAGCGAGCAAGTTAGATGCACCCCCACTAGTTCCATTGGAGAGCTTCCTAGCTCGTATGTGCATCCGTTGCATGGAAATCCCTACTCCTCACATCATATCTATCATTTGGAATCTCTTGCTATGATTTTCCTCATTGATGTGAGCCTTTCTCACCCTTTTTGTCTTCCTCCTCCACGGTATTTCTCTCTTTTCCATCCAAAGTGTCAACTCTCTTGCTTACGCTCATCCATTGCATGAGTGCTCAAAATATTGAAAAAGGAGTGGATCAAATTGACTTGTACCTGGCTAGTGGTCTGGGGACGAGTCAAGATAAGATTCCAGAAAAAGACCAAGTGTGAAACTTTAGTAGATTGAGTTCTCAACAAATAAATGTTTTTTCTCTTATTCCCTATCCCCCTTCTTGCACGCAAACACCATTTGGAGACATTCGAGTCACCGACAGCGAGAGCTCTTGCACCTAATGTTCTTTTGTTACTTGTTTCAATGCTAATATAGACTCTTGCATGTTATGACTTGAATTGAATCTCTAACCTTGATTGCTTTACTTTTCAAAGTTCTTATATGGTTTCTAGCATGTCACCACAGACATTATGCCGTTATCATTTACCTACTCGTGGACGAGCAGGAATTAAGCTTAGGGATTTTGATACGTCCAAAACGTATCTATTATTTCTGCTTGCTCCATGCATGTTTTGTGTGATATTTCTATGATCTAGATACACTTTCATACACTTTTGATCATATTTGGAATAACCTATTAACTCAGTGCACCAGAGTGCTAGTTCCTGTTTTCTGCTGTTTTTCTATTTCAGTTTTCCCCCATATAAAAAGTGCCAGAAAAATTCCGGGAAAATATAGGAAAAATCAGAGTACAGGAAGCTTCGCGAAGAGCCAGAGTTGGGCCAGAGGGGAGCCAGGGGTGGCCCAGGCGGCCACCCGGCGCGGCCACCCCCTGGGCCGCGCCAGGGGGGCGCCTGGGGCCCCTGGTCCACCTCTGGCTGCCCCCCCTTCGCCTATATATCCCTCGTGACGTGAAACCCTCGGGGACAGAACCCTTTTTCGCGATCTCGCCTCTGTTCCGCCGACGCCGCGCTTCCGAGATCGGGAGCACAAGAAGACCTCTTCCCGGCACCCTGCCGGAGGGAGGGTTGACCTCTGGGAGTCTCCTCTCCACCATGGATGCTTCCCGGATGTCTTGTGAGTAGTTTTCCTTGGACCATGGGTCCGTGATCAGTAGCTATGTGATGGTCTCCTCCCCTCCTTGTTCGTCATGGTTTAGACCTCGTGAGCTGCCCTACATGATCGAGCCACTTTTGTAATCTCTTTGTTGTTGCTATGCTGAGTTTGATGGGATCTGATGGATTATGATATTTCAGATTGTGATTGAGTAATATATTTGTTTCTTATCTCTTATATTTTTGTTCCTAAGTAATTCTTGCATGTTCTCTGTTGCTGTTTATTGCTTTGGCCAAGTAGTAGCTAGTAACCCCAAGAGGGAATGTTTTGCTCGATTGTGCGTTCATGCCCCCCGATGACACGCTTGAGTGACAGAAACATGAGTCTAGGGGATGGGCTGTTGCCACAAGGGGGAAAACAACGGTGCTTCTAACCGCGGTTGCAAGGATTGTTTACTTTACGCAAAGTGCTTTTTAATGCAGTTGTCTGTTGCTTTGGGTTTACACTTTGGGTGGGGCTCGCAACTTAATACCAGCGAGATGTTCTGGATAGATATCTCAAGGTGGATGATTAGTAGTAGATTCAGTTGGATTTAGGTCTACTTCTTTTGGCGTACTGCCCATGCTTTTGAGCCTCTTCCTTTCTTTTGTAGCATAGTTAGCATTGCGGTGCGTTCATAATCCTATCAATTGCCCTTATGTAATTTATTCACCTCGCATAGCAGTTTTATCGTCTTTTGGGAGAAAGACATAACTAGTGAACATCACGTATCCCGGTCCATATCCTCAGTATTGTTTACACGCTCATTTACTTTTCTGCTTTTACTTTCAGTTGCTATCATTATCCCTTGCGTTTGATCCTTTGTGAACAGGAAGACCGGAGAGATTAACAACCTCTATGAACTTCGTTGGGAACAAAGTTATTTGTGTCTGCGTGCAGGTCCGCATCAGTTGCGCCGCTGACACCTACTTATCATCTCTGGAGTCCTACTGGAGACAAACCTTGGTATCTTTACTGAGGGAAATTTGCTGATGTGCTACGTCACGCCTTCCACTTGGGGTTTACCAACGAAGGGTGAGAAATCACTATCATTACCTCGCACATCAAGAATCCGGCTAGCAATGCGACCACGGATGTGAAGAATAAAGTCTTGGCTGCAAGATCCCTCGTGCATAGAGGCCTCAGCCACGCTCCCCGTAGAACCACGACCACGACGGCCTCGGCCAGCAACACCTCGAGAACAGCACCGGAAGCGCCACAAGCACGACATTTAGGAGCCATGGAAAGAAAACGGGAGAGCAAAGGAAGAAAGATGGATGGCCAAAGCACCATTGTAAAACAACCCATATTTATACACCATCACAAGGGCAAAAGGGGAACCCTCAATGCCAATAAATACGAAACGGCGCTTCAGGACGAAATTAAAGACCAAAGCATGCAACCCTACTGATTCCAAGACAAGGCGTCTCTTCGCATCAAGAAATATTTAAAACGACAGTAAATCACGTGCGTTCCCACGCGATCTTGGAAATCCAACAGGAGAAAGAAGCACATAGCTCATAAAGCGCTACCCAAGGTGTCATCATAACTGCCAACGGACGCGACGATTCGCAGCCTGCCACCCTCATCTTCAACACGTCATCAGGGAGCATCATTACGACCTTTCACATCCCGACTGCACAGATGGGACCGGTTCGATGACTGCGCAGATGCCCTGACAAGGGAAAGATGCTCTCCTTCCCTCTAAGATTTTTTATCCTCTTATTTATAATTTTGATTACATCAAAATCTTAGTCCCATAGGGAGCACCCTGCCACCGCTAACAAAGGACATGCAGCACGGACCAACTTCTGAGGTTGTGAGTGGCTACTCACGTCCGACAAGAGCAATACATCTACAAGGCTTGAGTTCTTACTCGCTAAAACAACAAGGTGCTCGAGTGACAACTCGAACGGACATACAAGACGAGCAAACGGACTCCCCGCCAGAGCACTCGGGCGCTCCATGGGTGCTCATTTTACGGGCCCACTCGATGGTTTCCCGAGTGGGTTAATTTTATACTTATTCCTAGCCTAAGCACTTGGACGCTCCGCGAGTGATCCTACTACTAGTCCCGAGTGGGTGCACTCTTTTCTTTCACACGCCCCTACAAACATTTTTTTAACCTCGGTTGCGATACACTGCACCCGAGATGCCTCGCAGTCTTGCGCATAGGTAACACCCCGTAGATCAGTCGGCCGGGCCGGGAGTTGCCACAGTGCGAGTTCACTCCCGACGGTTCCATGTGCGGTGCATGACTGAAAGTTAACCACTAACGGATGCGTTAGGGTCGTATTCAGTACTTAAACTGTCGGCTTTGATCCTGTAAGCCATGCAGCGGCATGGACCTTGCTTGACAGCAGTCGTTTCCAAGCTTGTGTCGAGGGACGCGAGCATTCATTGGGCTACCGTGGTATTTTCCGCTAGCGCAATTCACCGAGGCTCGACTAGTCGAGTGCCTTGGGCCCTTTCAGCCATTCATCCCTCGCAAAGTTCTCTTTCACGTAAAAAAAGCAACGAATGACAACAACGTGACACGCACTACTAAATTTGATTATCGGATCAAATCTCTGCACGACTCTTCGAGTCCCGCAGGCACTCGGGGGCTAATGATGAGGGGATACCCCCACAATCCTATGCATGAGGGTACCTAGTGCATGTCAAGATAGAAGGCCCAATTGAAGCTTCGACTAGCCCAGGATCGGCCCTCCCGAAGCACCAACGGCTGTGCCGACATAGGTGTCAACGGCTGTAACGCCCCGGACACACCCACCGGTTCCCGGCGTACGCCTGGCGGGATCTAGACTGTCCCCACAGACCAACACTAGTCTTTCCTGCGCACTTTGTCCTCACTCATGCGCACCCGGGAACAACTTCCCGGTCGGTCACCCATCCTCAAATCGCTCCAAGCCAAGCACGCTTAACTTTGGAGTTCTTTGGATCTGGGCTCCCGGAAAAGAAGGTGCACCTTGTTGATATGAGTAGTCTTTCATTCCTACTAAGCCAGGATGTCACACACACCCACTCAAAGGAACCGACGTCCTCGTCGGCCCACAGGAACGTTCCCTCTTGGCACACGTCTGTGCGTCGAGTGCCGATACATGGCTCACCCATGTTCGCGCACTGACCCACACACGCCCGTGTAACCGCGAGGGTCGGCTCTGATACCATTTGTAACGCCCCGGACACACCCACCGGTTCCCGGCGTACGCCTGGCGGGATCTAGACTGTCCCCACAGACCAACACTAGTCTTTCCTGCGCACTTTGTCCTCACTCATGAGTGGCGTCGATATCTTTCGATGATCATCAATACCATATTGAGTGGCGTCGTGCTAACCTCTAGTTGATCTTTTCGTGCAGCATAACTCTCGGGCTGTGTCCCATGACCCTTCTCCACCGTCAACATCGGCCAACCCGACGGATGCTTCTCAGCCACCTCAGCCTTGAGGGCTACACTCCGGTAAGTTGTCTTCTATTTTTCTTTATTAATGCTTAGTTAGCTTGATATGCTCACAAAATTGTAAAGTTAGTTCGATTCCCTAAAAAAATTGCTAAGTTAGCTTAATTGGCTCAAAAAATGGTAAAGTTAGCTTAATTTACAGAAAATATGAAAAAGTTGGCTTCATTTCATCAAAATTTCTAAAGTTAGCTTAAATTTCTCAAAAATAGTAAAGTTAGCTTAATTACCTCGAAAAATGCTAAAGTGAGCTTAATTTACTGAAAATATGATAAAGTTGGCTTCATTTGATCAAAATTGCTAAAGTTAGCTTAATTGGCTCAAAAAATGCTAAGTTAGCTTCATTTCCTCAAAATATGCTAAAGTTATCTCAATTTGATTACAATTGCTTATGCTTCTTTATTTCCTCAATAAGAAGAAGAAGAAGAAAGAGAAGAAGAAGACAAGAAGAAGAAAAGAGAAGAAGAAGCTCTTCTTCTTGTCTTCTTCTTCTCTTTCTTCTTCTTCTTCTTTTTCTTCTCCTCTCCTTCTTCTTCTTCTCCTTATTCTTATTATAACTTTGCTTCATTTTGCAGATTTGCTTCAAGGGGAGTCATGCTATGATGGAGTGCTGCATTTGGACTTGTAGTTTAGTTTCATAAACTGTGTTGGTCACTATGTGCTTTGTATTTGCCATGTATATATGTGAAACTATGAAATGCTTGTTGGAACCTTGTTGACATGTGAATCTTGTATGCAAACCTTGTTGGAGATTATATATTGTTTGTTGGTCACTATAATGTTTGTTGGATACTATATATTGAGATTATATGTATATATTTGTCAAATGCAGGGATTTAAAAGGAAACAGAAAAAACAGAGCCTATACAGCCTCTTTGCCGTCTGCAAGCTGTCGGCAAAGCCCTTTGCCGTCTGCTTGCAGTTGGCAAAGTGGACACGTGGCGCCCAGCTGTGCAATCTGGCAACAGCTGGGTGACCATTTGTTCATTATGCCGTCTGCCTCCGGCAAGGCAGACGACAACGGGTGTCTTTATGCCGTCGGTCAGTAGACGGCGTTAACGGCCTGACGGAGCCGGCTGGTAAAGTTTCGCCGTCACGCCCGCTCTGCCGTCTGCTTGCACAAATGCTCACGGCAAAGGACTTTGCCGTCCGTCGATTTCCCACAGACGGCAAAGCACCTCTTTGCCGAAGAAATAGCTGACGGGTGCTTTTCCGTGCGGGGGCAGACGGCAAAGGACTTTGTCGTCCGCCATATAGGTGTTTGCCGTCCGCCGAGGCAGACGGCAAATAGGTGACTTCCAGTAGTGAATGAAAACAAGCTATCAAAAGAATGTACAATGCACATACACATGACCAAATGGTATAATATGATGTTCATGTTGCTGATGTGTGGACAATTCCATTTAAATGAAGTGTATTGCAAAATATTTGCAAATTCAAACTTCAAATTAAGCCATATGCACATTTGCTACTGTTACCCCATTTTAAAATGGTCAAACATATAAACAAATTCCATATTCTTAATCCTTGAATTTTTCTGATAATTTTTCATATAATATATGTTCAATTTGGAGTTAATATGAATTTTCTATGATTTTCTAAAGTTTAAATCTTTTTCTGGATTATTTGTGAATTTCCTTTTAAATTGAAAATTGATTATTGCGTCATGCTGATGTCACTGTGTCGTCAGGGGGGCTGACTGGTGGGGTCGGCTTGTCAGTGGCACAGAGATTAATCCTCTCTCTTTAATTAACAGAGAGGGGTTAGGGGCAAGGAGGCCCACCTGTCAATGACCCATGGGGCCAATTAGAGGGGGATTAGTCCCCTAATTAATCGGGGCCACCTCAGCTCACTGCCGTGAGGTCGCCGGCGACCCAAGAGCGCGGCGGCGCTTTCCTGGACGGCGAGGCTGGCCACCAAATTCTGAGCCAAGGGCACCAGGAGGACGCCCTCGCTCGCGCACGTCTTCTAGAGCACTCGGGCGGCCTCGGGAGGCACCGGCGCATGGCCGACAACGAGCTACCGCGGCGGCCGTGCTCGGTCTCAGGTGGACATGGCGATGGATAGAATAGGAAGTAGCGAGGAGGGGCTGGGGCGAAGGGGAATCTCACCCTGAACGTGCTGGTGCAGACAGGGGAAGCGGAGGAGCAACGGCGATGGAGGAATTCCTCGCCAGAGTTCCACGACGGTCGAAGCTTCTCGGTGAAGCTATCGTCGTCTACGGGGAAACCGGGCTCGTCGTCTTCTATGGGGGTGCCCTGCTTTGCGAGGCGGAGCTCCTGGACATTCTGGTACGATGGGAGGAGGATTGTGGCCGCGCCAAAGCGTAACGGCGGCGACGGCGAGCTCTCTGTGGCGATGAAATCCGCGAGGAGGAGGAGGGAACCATGGCCAGAGAAGGGGGAAAGGTTTCGGGGGGGTTGTTGTGTCTCCACGGTGCGGGATAAGGACGACGGGGAGCCGTGGGCGGCCTGGCGACGCCGGCATGGTCGCCACGCAGCGCCCTTCCTGCCTGGCTCGGGGAAGAAGACGGTGGTGCCCCTGGGATGGGCCACCTCCCCGAGTTGGGCCGGTTAGGCCTGCTGGCTGGGCCTCTTTCCCTTTTTATATTTTTCTTTTGTTTTTCTTCTGACATTTTTTTTGTTGTGTTAAATATAAATACCAGAGCATTTTATAAAATCCCCAAAATTTTAATTTGAACTTACATGGCATATAACTAGCCACTTCCAAGTTTTGAATATTTTTGAAATTCAAATAATTTGAATTTCAAATCAAGTAGGGTTATTACTTAATTTCCAAGCCCTGTTTGGAATTTTTGAAAAATCTTGGTGCATGTAGTGGGACCCACTTCACTTTATATGTGATAATGCATATTTGTAAGACTTTTCAAAAATGCCAGAGGAATTTTGGAAGAAATTTTTGTCTGTCTATTTGAATTAAATTTAATTGGGGCTTCTGCTTTCCCCATTTCAATTTTCTTTTGAAATTTTTACATGATGCAAAGGGGCACTCAAACTCTAGCCCTTACCCAAGTTGGGGTTCTGACAACTCGCACCCACACAAAAGAATATCGTCCCGAGATTTAGAAGTCGTCGGGAGGAAGGTGGGGTACTCGCCACGGAGGCGGTCTTCTCTTTCCCATGTTGCTTCTTTCTCGGAGTTATGTGACCATTGCACTTTGATGAACTTGATCTTTTGACGACGTGTGACACGCTCTACGGAATCATGAATATGAACATGGTACTCTCGATAAGAAAGGTCATCTTGGAGATCAAGCGTTTCATGGTCGACTTCGCGGATGGGGTCCTTGAAGCAACGCCTGAGTTGTGACACATGGAATATATCATGTACTTAGGAAAGGTGCGGGGGTAGTTCAAGTTGGTAGGCAACTTCTCCACGTTTAGCAAGAATGTGAAAGGGTCTGATGTAACGTGGGGCCAACTTGCCTTTGATACCACATCGTTGGGTACACTTCAGAGGAGTAACCCGAAGGTAAGCCTTCTCATCCAGATTGTAGCTTTCTTGCCTATGATCACGATCATAGTAGCTTTTCTGACGACACTGGGCGGCTTTCAATCGATCACGAACAATGCGAAATTGCTCTTCTTCTTCCTTGATCATATCCGGTCCAAAGCATTGTCTTTCACCGGTTTTTGACAAGCTCAGGGGTGTTCGACATCTTCGTCCATAGAGGAGTTCAAAAGGAGCCATGTTCAGACTAGATTGGAAACTGTTGTTATAAGAAAATTCGGCAAATGGAAGAGACTTCTCCCAATTCTTTCCGAATGAGATAACACAAGCTCTGAGCATGTCTTCAAGAATTTGGTAAACCCTTTCAACTTGACCGCTAGACTGAGGATGGAAAGCGGTACTAAAGGAGAGATGAGTTCCCAGAGCATTCTGAAGCTTCCCTAGAATCTAGAGGTGAAAAGGCTACCACGACCATAATTGATTACCAAAGGAACACCATGAAGAGACAAAATTCTAGAGACATACAAGTCCGCTAACTGGCTAGCAGTTATAGACTCAAGAACATGAAGGAAGTGAGCAACTTTGGAAATTCGGTCAATGACAACGAAGATGGCATCATTTACTTTCTGGGTTTGTGGAAAGCCGGTGATGAAGTCCATACCGACTTTGTCCCATTTCCACTCGGGAATAGGCAAAGGTTGAAGAGTACCAGCAGGTCTTTGGTGTTCGGCCTTAATGCGACGACAAACATCACATTCGGCAACATATCGATCAATGTCTCTCTTCATCCTAGTCCACCAAAATCTTTGGCGTAGATCTCGGTACATTTATGTGTTACCGGGATGAATCGAGAGGGGTGTGTCATGGGATTCTTTGATAATTAGTTTCCTTAGATCGCTATTCTTAGGTACTACCAAACGATTTTCAAATAATACCTTTCCTTTGCTATCTGTTGAGAAACATTTAGCAACTCCGCTAGCAATGTTCTCCTTGATCCGGCGAACACCTCGTGCACGACTTTGGGCAACTATGATTTGATCCTCAAGGGTTGGTTTCTCCACCAAGTTCAAAAGAGATCCACGAGGAACAATCTCGAGGTTGAGCTTTCGAAATTCCTCATGAAGAAGTGGTTGATACTGTTGTAACATGAGGTTGTTACAATACGACTTACGACTTAGTGCATCAGCCATGACATTGGCTTTGCCTGTGGTGTAAGATATTCCTAAGTCATAATATTTTATCAACTCTATCCAGCGTCTTTGCCTGAGATTAAGATCTGGCTGGGTGAAAATATATTTGAGGCTTTGGTGGTCGGAATAGATCTCACAATGATTACCATGGAGGTAATGTCACCATGTCTTGAGGGCATGAACTACGGCAGCGAGTTCAAGATCATGGGTAGGATAGTTCTCTTCATGTGAACGCAACTGGCGTGAAGCGTATGCTACCACATGTCGATCTTGCATAAGTATGCATCCTAACCCTTGCCGTGAAGCGTCACAATAGATCTCGAAATCCTTTTTGGTGTCTAGAGGCGCATGTACGGGTGCATAAGTCAATCTTCTTTTGAGCTCCTGAAATCTTTCCTTGCACTTGGGGGTCCATTTGAATTTCTTATCTTTCTTGAGGAGTTCAGTTAGAGGCTTTGCAACTTTGGAAAAGTTCTCGACGAAGCGGCGACAATAGCTTGCTAAGCCAAGAAAACTCCTAACTTTCTTAACCGATTCAGGTGGAGTCTAGTCAAGCACGGCCTGAACTCTCTCGGGATTGACAGCAATGTCTTTGGCAGAAATCACGTGGCGTAAGTAGGTCACTTCTGGTAGCCAGAATACACACTTAGAGAACTTGGCATAAAGGCGATGCTGTCGAAGTTTCATCAATACCAGCCTAAGATGCTCAACATGTTCTTCTTCGTTCTTCGAGTATATAAGGATTTCATCGAGGTAAACCACGATGGCCGCTATCTTATAGGGCCCCCTCGTGCGAGCTCGCCATTAAAGACATGTACATGAATTGGCATGTAGTTGAGCGACCAGATCGTGGTCATAGGCTGCCGATCGTGATTCTGTTCTCACACAAGCTTCAGGGAGCACAGATAACCAAGGTGGACGACAAACGGAGGACGATCGATGCCTCACGGTCAGAAGATCTGATAATGGATGGTCGCACGCCACTTTTCTAAACGCCTATGGTCGCACGCCTCATCTCTAATAGCCTATGCTCGCACGAAAGCTGCTGAAATCACTAGTAAAATCGTTGTTTCCAAATTTTACGTGACTCCCGAATTAGAATCACATAGACTTCCTTTTTCTACTATTTATTACTTAATTTTCCTATCTTCAACCCAAGGAACATACCTATTTTGGAATGCAAGACATTTTTATTTTCTTGATTTGCCGGGAATCAAAATACAATCATGTTGATGAGATAAACCATATTTTGTGACACGTAAAACTATCACGGAAAATAAGAAAGCCCGGTGACAGCCAAATACGTCTTCTAAAATCAGGCGGGATTGTCTCCAAAATTGGCCAGGGCGCTGGGACGGGAGGGTGATTACCTGGGGACGGTATCCGTAAAAGAAAAACATACTTCGATGACATTTGTCCCTCGTCACACGGGTTATTGTCAAAAAATATCCCCGATTTTATAGTGTGTAGTGCATTGCGGGCTTGTCGGGTCCGCTATGCATTTTGCACAGCTAGTCCAGCATGACCTCGAAGGTGCAAATGGGGCGCACCTGCCATTGCGGCTTCTCGCCGGGTTTCAGATGCCAACTGCCTTCTGAAGCCCCTGGTGCCACTTGGTCAGCCACCTCCGGACTACCATACTCAACATCCGGCTGCTCATCCTTTCTCTTGTTGTTGTCGTTGTCGTTGTTGTTGTTGTTGTTGTTGTTGTTGTTGTTGTTGTTGTTGTTGTTTTTGTTTTTGTTTTTGTTGTTGTTGTTTTTGTTGTTGTTGTTGTTGTTGTTGTTGTTGTTGTGAAGCTTGTATCAGTCGTGGAGCTTCATGAAGAGGAGGTTGCACAAATTCTCTCGTTCGGGATGCATTAGGTTCTCGGTGTTGATCGAGATGATGCCCCGGAGAATGCACCCGAGTTGTCCCGCGTACCTAGCCACTAATTCTGTGGGCACCGTTGGAAGCCCATTTTTGGCCACTTTAGTAAATTTTTGGCCCGTGACGGTGCCAAGCACGTTCGGGTGATGGTCCCTTTCTTGCCTCTTGGATTGGCTGCCATCTGTGGGTTAGCTGCCATCATGAGTGGTGGGATCAGCCTCGGTGGAACCACCGTCACGGGTGTCAACGCCGACTCCGCTAGCGGTTGTGTACTCATGATCGGTATAGTCATCCCCGATGCCCTCGTAGCGGGGTTGAGGTTGTTCATCCCTATCCAGGTTCATCTCCAAAAATTGTTTCGGGCGCAAACCGAAGGCATCATGGATGTCGGCTATCTACACCCACAAAATAGGATAGGAAAAAAATGCTACTAGAGTTATTTGATGAGATCAGGGTAGCTAGTATCTATTCTTTTCATATTTAGAGGAAAATTAGAAAAGGAAAAAAATAAGAGGCAAGGTTTTTAAAAAAAAATTCTAGTCAATGATTTGCAACCAGCAGAAAATAACTAGTCAATACAAATAACTAGAAAAAATGCAACCAAAAAATAAAAACTAGTCACTACAAATAACTAGTCAAATGTCATGCAAATTCTATGCAACTAACGTATCCATAAAAGTAGTCACTTTTACAGTCAATACACAAACAAGGGCGTACGGCCAACTGCGGGACCACACTGAAGACTTCTACGCACAAAAATAAAAAACATAGAAATTTTAGTTAGTTCAATGTTCTTAGAAAAACTACATGCAAGCACCTTCTAGTTGAAGAAAATTAACAAAAGTCATGCATGAATTCACGGAAAAATTCGCATGACCTTTGCTAATTTTCTTGACCTAGGGCCCCATTCTCAACCAAAACGGAAATTAATCGACATTTCGGGGAAAATGGTTAATTTTTTGTATCTGCAAAAAAGGCCTACATATAGGCACAACTAGGTGCATTTCGGAAGTTTAATTATAAAACCAAAACATCAAACATATTGCAGAAGGTGTTGAACTATGATATCAAACGCATAGAAGTTCAGAAGGTGAACAAACAATGCATACAAGTTCAGAAGCATAAACCAACATACAATGCATAAGGATCGGTTCCTTGCAATTTGCCAGCGAACACCAGAAATCTAACAACTCCCCCATGCCGCCTCTTCATCTCCACCGCCGGCACGGAGGGCAGGCCGCCACTTCCACCACATTCAGCCCCGCCAAATGGCGTATTCGACCAACTCCCCAAAATCTCCAATCTGATGACCAGCCTCCATCCACTGATGAGCACTACTAGGGAAATAGCTATACATGGAAACCTTATTAGTGATGCATTTATATGTAATGCGCCACTATGTTGTAAGGGGTGTCGCGCTAGTAGAAAATGTGCCACCTGTAAGCTCTTATAGGTGGCGCATTTCTAAAAATGCGCCACCCCTAAGAGTGTGCCAGCCCTGTATCCTCTTATACGTGCCGCATTTCGAGAAATGCGCCACCCCTAAGAACCTTATAGGTGGCGCATTTTGGAAAGGCGCCACCCCTAAGAGCTTATGGGTGGCGCATTCGGAAATGCGCCACCCCTAAGGAATTATTAGTGGCGCATTCAGAATTCGCCACCCATAAGCTCTTAGGGGTGGCGCATCTTGCATATGCGCCACTACTAACCTAAAAATGTGAGGGGAAAATTTCCAATACACAAATACACCCCCATGGACCGCCTTTTCAGTTTGAAAATAAATAAAAGAAAATGATAGAAATGTCAAAAAAATAAAAGAAAATAAGATTCCCATGTAATGTGTGGTCTAGTTATTAGGAAAATTTAGAAACATGAATTTCGAATTTTTTTGCAAAATCTCTCTAGAATCCGTAAAATGGGTTTAACTTTTGCATACGAACTCCGATGAAAAAGTTTTTTATATGAAATATCATCTACTCGAAAATTTATATCCAAATTCAACTTCGGGTACCCCGTTGAACATTTTTGAATCCTCAAAAACCTAACAGAAAAAAAAGTTACGGTCATTTGAAGATCTAGAGCTAAAAAATTGAAAAAAATCCAAAACTTATTAGTGGCGCATTTAGTATGAAATGCGCCACTAATAACAGAAAAATTTAGAAATAATAGTAAAAATATATTTTTCTATTTTTTTAAAAAGATCAAAATAGGCTAGAGGACAGATTAGGAAGATTCAAAAAAAGTAGCTAGTAACATAAAAAAAAAAAAAAAAAAATTTCATTTTTTTAAAACGTTCAAAATAGGCTTGCATGGGTTTCGTAAAAGTTCAAAATGACCGATCGAGAAGTTTCAAAACAATCCTAGACATCAACATGGTTTAATAGGATTTATATGATAGATATATCAACAAGTGCCTTCTATTTGAGCTGGGTGGGAGTTGAATAGAACCGAGAAGTTAAGCGTGCTGGGCTGGAGTAGTGGTAGGTCATTAAGCATACTAACAAAAGATTAAGAAAAAAAATAAAAATAAAAATAAAAAATCTGTATCCAGATCCAGATCCAGATCAAAATGCGCCACCTATAAGGGTCTTAGGGGTGGCGGCGCCACCCCTAGTGGCGCATCTATAATGTGCCACTAAAGACAACAAAGGACGCCACTATAAGGGTATTCCCTTGTAGTGGAGCCAGCTGTGTCCTCTTCGTCCACGACACCAGGTCAGCCACTCGGCTCAAAGCGAAATCCCATGATGGACATCGACGGTTCCCCTCCAGCACAAAGACGTCGCCCAGAAGAAATATGCGATGATACCCTTACAATCGTGATCTCCAACAACACCAGAGCGGACATGTTAAGCGTCACAAGGTATGCATCATGTGGCACTGGGGTTATCCGCCTTGTCCTAGGTCGAATTTATGAGATGAAGTACGTTCTCGGCCTTCCCTGTGTAATGGATCATGTTGCAGTACATGATTTGTACATGGCATCAGAGCAGGAAGAGATGATGAGCGACAAGTGCACCATCACCCCTCTTGATAACACTCCTTTTCTAATGACGATTCTCTCCCGCCCTCAGGTAGGTGACCTCATGTACGTATTTATTTAGAAAATTTCAGTTCTGTCAGCCTATCAAGTTTTTTGATGATCCAACTACACGACAGGATTGGGTTGGTGCGAATGGCGACTAGCTAGCCTTGCTTCTAGGTAACGGAGGAATCCAGTTGCACCATGTGTACACTGGAATGACATTTGATGTGCCTCCATCCACATCACTTGGGGTTCATCAAGGTAGGGACAATCGTCGATGGAGACGGCGTTTCCACTATGATCTCATAGAACTTTGGTTGAAAAGGTAGCCATTGTAGAGCCACCATTCTATCGTGGCACCAAATACTACACTCTCATCGTCGTCTTTGAGAATAGTATTTCCATCACCGGCAGAAGCATGGGTGACGACCCCAAATTAACATGGTACATGCTCGGCACACCCAACCTTGGGAGTTTGAAGATGTTGTTTACAGTGTGGGCCGGTACTACGCCATGAACGAACCATGGTACTTCTTACACGTGGGATCCAGATGATGGAGGTAACACGTCTTTTACATATATATATTATTTGTTTCATTGTTGGCTCATCCTTTAGTCAGATGTTGCATCGTTTGAATTGAAGGTTCGATGCAGCCCCCACTTTTAATTAGAGGGACGCATCAATTTGAGGAGTCTGACATTCGGATGGACAGTTGGGATGATGAATGGGGTGTGGAATTGTACCTCGTTCCTGTTGATGGCAATTTTTCAGCACGCACATTGCTACTCGTGCGTGTTGCTGTAGATGCCTCCTGGACTTATCATAAATTCGACAGAACCGAAGATTTTGATTTTTCAATAAAGCAGTCTGCGACGTCTATGGGATTGATGTATGGTCACCTTGATTGGACTTCGAAGTACAATTTCGGACGATCATAGACTTAGGAGATCACTCCATCCTTTTTGGCCATAGTTATCCTCCCCAGCTGAAAATATCTCCGGTGCACACTGGCCATGACGGAGGGACATTTAGTAAGCCTGGTTGTGTGTTTCCTTACTAGTTCTCATGACTCCAACTTTGAGAACGTACCTTATATATGTCGTTTTAAGTTGGAAGACTCTCCTATGTTGGGTTTTGATTTGAACCCAAACTCGGCCTACTCGAATAGTCGTCAGTCATAACGTTTGTGGATAGTGTCGTCGGTGAAAAAACTTCAAGTATTGGACCAACCGGGATCAGGACGCATGAATGTTTAGTAGTTCCATCCATAGTATATGTAAGGGATGCATTTATGTAACTGAAGCACACATGTGCTATGTAAATTAAAATTAGTGCATGCTTTTATTGTAGACAACTTATCATATGTGATCGTTTGTTATCATAAATGCATTGGTAAAAAAAATAAACCCTGCAGATCAAATTGGTAAACAATATAAACTCTACAGATCAGATTGAGAGAATTATCTAAAAATATAGATACACTTCGTGCACAAACTACACCATTCGTTTAGATGTATCGGTGTTTCGATTAGATACAACCACATTACAAAGACATCCCCATTTTTTAAATCCTTTAAACCTCAGACTTCAAACATTTCTTCCTTTATTTGGTAATTTAAATGCATTAAATGAATTACTTTCAATCAAAATGGCCCCGAAATTGAAAATCAATTCAAATGGCCTCTAATAAGGACGAGACTTGGCATGGTAGCTGGTAAAAATTCGAAAGGAATTAAAAAATAGATACACTTTGGGTACAAAATGCATTAGTTGAATTGTGGTCAAACAATGAAATACCCTGTTGACCATCTCAAAATCCTAGAGGATATTTCATAGCCCTAGTGCACAACTATGGCCTTTGGATGTAACCGTAGCGTCGAACGATAGAATGGGATCTTATCGTGATGCGCGAGAAGCTGGTTATGCGACCTGATTGGTTGGATATTTATTCAAGTATGTTACAACCAGTTTATATTGAAAAAACGTTTGTGATCATCTGACACGTACAGGCAACCCCCCAACAAAAGTTTCTCGTATAATCTCATTCGGTTAAACAATAATTCCCGTTTGTGATAAGCCTATAGCGCATAGAACTCTATACTTTTCCCGCCGGTCCCTACTTCACGAAGACATCACATTATTATTAAATCCGTTATACCCCAAACTTTCTATGTGTTCAACACTAAGCAATCACGATAAGATCCTGGAATTTCCAAAGTTTTTGTCTTCATTTGGCAATTTCAACGCATTAAATGAATTTTTTTTTGATGGAAATGGACCTAAAATTAAAAAATCGATTCAAATGGCATCTAAAAATTACCAGACTTGGCATCATGTCGTTATTTTACCTACATATTAGCTGGTAAAAATTTGAGAAGATTCTCAAAAAAAATAGATACACTTCATGTACAAACTAGAACATTTCTTTCGAAGTATCGTGGATTCGATCCGAATCAACCCGATTACGAAGACATCACATTTATTTAAATCGTTTAAAACCCAACCTTTGGATGTGTTCAACACTAAGCATTCACACTAAGATCCTGAAATTTCAAACGTTTCTAACTTCATTTGGATATTTAAACGTATTAAATGAATTATTTTTGAACAATATGGCCCTAAATTGAAAATCAATTCAAACGGCTGCTAAAAAGGGTGAGACTTGGCATGGTGTCGTTATTTTACATACATGGTAGCTGGTAAAAATTTGTGAGGATTATCATGAATATTAGATACTCTTCGTATACAAATTAGACCATTCCTTTCCAAGTATCGGGGATTCAATCAGAATCAACCACATTACAAAGATATCACATTATT
This sequence comes from Bromus sterilis, assembly GCA_950022295.1. Classification (NCBI taxonomy): domain Eukaryota; kingdom Viridiplantae; phylum Streptophyta; class Magnoliopsida; order Poales; family Poaceae; genus Bromus; species Bromus sterilis. The sequence goes on along the minus strand of OX465596.1, from coordinate 260,427,825 downwards.
TTTAAATCCTTTAAACCCAAAAAATTTATGTGTTCAACATTAAGCATTCACAATAATATCCTGAAATTTCCAAAGTTTCTGACTTCATTTGGCAATTTCAATGCATTACATGCATTATTTATTATCAAAATGTTCCTGAAATTGAAAATATATTCAAACAACCTCTAAAATAGAAGAGACTTGGCATGCTTTTGTCGGGACCTGGGGTTAGCGTATGCAAGTCCCTCTACAACACAATCATATGGAAAGCCGAGAACCGTACCCACTTGACTAAGCAGAAAAGGCCAAGAACAGAACGTTCTCGGAAAGCATCAAACGTGAGGGGCATCCCATCCAGGCCGGATGATCAACTGAGATGGGTCCTCATCGTTCGCACACAAGTCTAAATGATATGGGTGGTGAACTCCCATATTCATAGACAAGTCGCCTCAACCATACTCTCGATTGTATTATAACACTTACATAGACTTACTCCAGTCCGATCACTTAGTCGGGGTCTAGGGCGGGCTCGATCATACAACAAAGTGTGCACGTGACAGAGTCACAAGCAATCTCATCGCGATGCCCCAAGGTGCGCACATCTAAGGGCCACTTGGTGTATAAAAGACCGCCAGCCAGATCACAACTAAGGTCTCGAAAACCCATACTAAGACATGCATGTTATTGATGACCCACAACTGTAAGGGATCTATTGCAGCATTTCGATAAGTAAGAGCGTCGAACCCAACGAGGAGCGAAAGGTATTGATAAGTGATTTTGGAGAAGGTATAACTGCAAGCACTGAAAGATAACTTTTTAGGGGTTTTCGCTATAAGAAATAATAAGAGAAAAGCAAGCAAAGTAAATAGTGCCGAGGAGTAGCAGGTGGCCCAATCCTTTTCAGCAAAGGATAAGCCTATCGACTGAACTTATAAAGACTAAAGCGTTCTTGAGGACACATGGAGAGGTAGTCACGTGCTTTCGCCATACTCCGTATCGGCACTGTGTGTAGTGTTGATAAGTGTTGAGAGGGTGGATCTATGCTAGCACACCTTCTAGACTAAGATAAGTGTTCTCTTATGATTAAACAACTTCCAAGCATCCGCAAATACAAGATAGAAATTAAGTAAAATCCTAACCACAACAATAAGATCAAGGATCCATTGCTCCCTTGTGCAAAAGTGTGCAATCTTGGGTTCATGTTTCTGTCACTCCGGCAACCCACCGTAAGCATTCTTTATACACAATTTATTCCCCTAGGTCCATAATAAGGCGAAGTGTTGAGTGTTCGACTCACACAACACTACTAGGAAAATAACAACACAACTTAAATATCAAACAACACATATTACTCCAACATCATATGACTACTAACAACAAGACTTCTACCATGCCCTCAAGAACTAAAGTAACTACTCACAAGACATTAAAGAGATCATGATCAGAGGTTATAAATAGGTGGTAATTAATCTGGTCATAACGATATTCCTCCAACAAAACTCAATAACATTCACCAAAAAATAGTAATCAACACCGATAGAGTAGAGAGGGTAGATAGTACGAGTTACAACGCAAGTCGAAATTGTGAGATGACATTGGATGCAGATGAAGATGGTGCTGATGTTGGGGATGATGTTGATGATGATATCGATGATGCCCGTGACGATGGTGATGACGATGGCGATGATCTCCCCTTCCGGGAGGTGATCTCCTCGGCAGAATCTGCCCGCCGGAGAGCCCTTTTATTCTCTTTACGTTTCCTCCACGGAGCGGCGGCGGAACTCCGTAAAAACTCCTCTTTTTAGGGTTTTCGGGCGACGAAGAGTATATAGGCCAGAGGGGGAGCCCTGGGTGGTCCCAGGGCTCCAGGCGCCCTCCCGGCGCGGCCAGGGTGGGGACCGCGCTAGGTGGCCGCCTAGGCACCCTTTTGCCCCCCTCTGGTCCCTCTTTCGCATGTCTTCGTCAATCCTCTCAAAAACACCCCCCGTCGAATTTCAGGTAATTTGAGGTGTTCTTCTTCAGCAACTCAGCGTCCACTTTTTACCGCTGAATCCTGCGTCTGCTGCTTCGGCACCGGAAAGTTGCAAACTATGTAAAACAAGGCAAAACAACATAAGAACATCATCGTAATATGAAATATATCAATGAATAAGGATGAATTACGATATAAAATAGTGTTGAATTTTGGACGTATCAGTTATAAACATGAATGCAGCACACATGTCTAGTATGAACAGCAGGTATCATTGCAATTCTCTACAAAGTTTACAACTTTATTGATAACTCTTACAAAGTGCACACACAGATCATGAGACCGTGATCCAACATTACATCAAGCACGGAAGCAAATTAGGTTTGAGTACAGACAAGTTTAACAAATGGCTTAATAAGCCTTATTTATAAACAAGCCCTTCCATGAGGGATCCAATCCTCTGAATGAGACTACACTAGCTTGTCTTCAGTCGTCGAGCTCCAGGAAGAATACACCTTCGGGGTCAGTTGGTTCATCTAAAACATAGAATAAGAAAACGTGAGTACAAAGTCGTACTCAACAAGACTTACGTAGGACCTATACTACTCATGCACATGTATCAAGGCAAAGGGAGGTGGGGTTCAAAAGTAGAAGTGCCAGCTTTGACTTGGCTAGTCCTGAAATACGAGTACCAGACTTGAGGTAAGAAGCGTACACGAGTCCACTACATGTCTCCAACCTATTACAGCACTATTGTGCCTTCCTCGACTTCCCATGAGAAAGCACGCCATAGCACTCACACTTATTTTGGAAAGTTTTATAATTATCCATTGAAGTTCTCTAATAATCAGGCACAGCTCTCCAAGTAGTCCATTACCGCGGACGCGGTTATTCGAATAGTTTATTAACCCTGCAGGGGTGTAATTCTACACACATGAAACTATCAGTTACCACCGAGATCTAGTCACCCTTCAAGCGGGTGTCGGCGAGGATAATTTCCACAACTTTTACCTCACAGCCAACTCAAGTTCAATGAAGACGTCTGTCTGGGATGGTTTCCACATTCTTAACCTGGCCGCTTTACCGAAGTGGTCCCAGAAGATGTGTGCGTGGTGCATAAGCCGGTCTTGGTTGATCCGTTCTCTCACTTAGCAGCCACGCCACAAACCTACCAGAAACTCTGAACTACTGCGACTCATTGAACTGAGAAGGGGTGAGTTAGTAGGTTGAGCGGGGGTCCATGTGGTAGTACTCTTCGTCTTGGATCACCACACAAGAACTCGAGCTTAGGGCGGTGTTCAACGAGACAATCCACTGTGTACTCCTACACAGCCTCTCATCGTTCACCTTATATTAGGGTAGATTCACCAACACATTTCCACCATCATCAACATGATCACTACCATCCCGACTCACATAAAAGTATCAACATTGTCTCACTCTAAGAATGCAATAAGCAGTAACAGTTGCAGGGGCCACATGATATCAATCAACTCCTACATCTGCTAGGATTTTGGTTTGCTTAGTACTTTGACCTATGATAGGTCATGGAAAGGAATGGGTTCATCTATGCGGTAGAAACGTTATCATGGTAATCATCCTAAACCATGCATAAGAGAGACTGAGACGGAAGTGGGATTTTATCGACATGATCAATGGGGGTTTGCTTGCCTTGCTGACTCGGTTCAAACACAGTGTCTTCAAAGAAGGGGGTGGCCTCCGATCCGGCTCCACTTCTATTCAACAAACATGGCAATCAAAGGATCAACATAATTGAAATGCACAAACACATGATCAAGATTGTAGTGTGATGTTCATGTTTGCAATGTGGGTACAATTCCATTTAAAAGAAGTGGGTTGCAAAGTCATTTGCAAATTCACTCCAAATTTGAATTTAAAAGAACTCCATATGCACATTTTCTTCTGTTCACCCAACGTAACTTGGTAAAACATGAAAACAAAGTCCATATTCACAATCCTTACATTTTTCTGATAATTTTACATATATTATTTGTCAAATTTGGAGTAAAAATGAATTAGTCATGAATTTCCAAAGTTTATTTTATTTTCTGAATTTTCCTGAATTTCTTTTAAATGGAAATTCATTTACTGTGTCACTTTGAGGTCATTTTGGCGTCAGGGGGGTTTGACTAGTCAAACTGACATGTGGGACCCGGTTCTCATTGACTTAGTGCTAACTGCCGATTTAAATTAATCCACTGTGGGTTAATTAGTGGCTAGGGCCCACGTGTAAGTGTCTCTGGGGGGATTAAGGTTAACTTAACCACGGCCACGTCGGCCTCGCCGGCGGCCAGTCGCCGACAACCAAATCTGCAGTGGCGCACACACCAGAGGCGATTCCGGGCAAGGTTTCGAGCGCTGCGACCTCCATATTGAAGCCCTCCCTTGCGCGCGTCGAATGGAACAAGTTGTGGGGGCTGGGGTGCACCATGGGCCCGCCGGCGACAAACTTTGTTGCGGCCGAGCCACGACTGCGAGCTGGATCTTGCTAGGAGGCGCGACTTGGAGCGGGGCTAGGTGGGTTCGAAGAAGTGGAGCACGGCGAACGCAACGAACATGGCTGCGAGCTCGATTTCTTAGCGGGAGCTTGCCGACAACGACCACGGCGGCTCTGTACTCCGGCGTCCTTGGAAGATCCGGCTACAGCTACGGGGAAGGTACGAGACCAAGTGGGAAACACTCAGTAGCTCACCGCGGATCAAACGGAAGCAACAACAAGCTCGGGGAGCCTTCAATGGCGGCGAATCGATGGCGGCGAGCTTGCGGGTCCGACGAGAGCTTGAGGTCGAATTCGGCGGCTACAGAGGCTCCCGGCTCGCCATTTTCTACAGCTCGATGAAGCGGACGACGCTGCACACGGAGGACAGCTTGGCTAGGCCTCGCGTCGGCGTTGGCTACGCGAGCGCATCGTCGTGCTCCGGCGGTCTCCTCTGTCGACGACGAACACGGCGAGGGAGGAGGGGGAAGTGGCTCTGAGGGAGGGGAATGGAGCTGGGCATCTCCCAGACGTCACTAGACGAGGGGATAAGCCCTGGGGAGGTAGGCAGCTGCCTACCGTGCCCACGGCGCTCGTCGATGACCTGCTTGCCTTCCTTGAGGGGGAAGAAGACGCATGTGCCCCCCCTCTGGGCTGGGCTGCCGCTGGGCAGGTACGGCTAGTTGGGCTGCTTCAGGTAAGTCCCTCACCTTTTTATTTCGTTTCTGTTTTTCTTTTCTGTCTTTTGTTTTGTCTTGCTAAATAAAATAACTAGACATTTTATAAAATGCCCCAAATTTGTATATGGACTTCTAATGCATATTGCTAGCCACTTATAAAGTTTGGGAATTTTGAAAATTCAAATAATTTGAAATTTAATTCAAAGAGGGGTTTAAATTTTAATCCAAGCTCCTGTTTGAATATTTGAAAATCCATGAGCATGGGATTGGTTCCACATCACGTGATGTGTGAACAAACTCATTTATGGAAGTTTTCAAAAATAAAAAAGGAATTTTTGGAGCAACTTTTATTCTGGCCATTTGAATTAAATTCATCTGGGGGGGTTTCTTCTCCCATTTCAATTTCATTTGAAATTTTTGATATGAATGCATGTTGATTCTAAACCCTAGCACATACCTAACAGAGGGTTCTGACAACTCGGCCCCACTCAAAAGAATCTCATCCTGAGATTCAGAAGTCATCGGAAGGAAGGTGGGGTACTCAGCACTCAGACCGTCTTATCTTTCCCACATGGCTTCTTTCTCAGAGTGGTGTGACCATTCCACTTTCAGAAACTTAATCTTCTGACGACGAGTGACACGCTCTGCGAAATCAAGAATACGAACGGGGTACTCTCGATATGAATGGTCATCTTGGAGATCAAGCGTTTCATGGTCGACTTCGCGGATGAGGTCCTTGAAGCAACGTCTGAGTTGTGACACATGGAATACATCATGTACTCGGGAAAGGTGCGGGGGTAGTTCAAGTTGGTAGGAAACTTCTCCACGTTTAGCAAGAATGCGGAAAGGTCCGATGTAACGTGGGGAAAACTTTCCTGTGATACCGAAACGTTGGGTTCCCTTCAGAGGAGTAACCCGAAGGTAAGCCTTCTCATCCAGATTGTAGCTTTCTTAATTATAATGACGATCATAGTAGCTTTTCTGACGATACTGGGCTGCTTTCAATTGATCACGAACAATGCAAACTTGCTCTTCTGCTTCCTTGACCATATCCGGTCCAAAGAATTGTCTTTCACCGGTTTCTGACAAGTATAGGGGTGTTCGACATTTTCGTCCATAGAGGAGTTCAAAAGGAGTCATGTTCAAACTAGATTGGAAACTATTCTTATAAGAAAATTCAGCAAATGGAAGAGATTTCTCCCAATTCTTTCTGAATGAGATAACACAAGCTCTGAGCATGTCTTCAAGAATTTGGTTAACCCTTTCAACTTGACCGCTAGACTAAGGATGGAAAGATGTACTAAAGGAGAGATGAGTTCCCATAGCATTCTGAAAGCTTCCCCAAAATCTAGAGGTGAAAAGGTTACCACGATCAGAATTGATTTCCAAAGGAACACCATGAAGAGACACAATTCTAGAGACATACAAGTCGGCTAACTGGCTCGCAGTTATGGACTCCCGAACGGGAAGGAAGTGAGAAACTTTGGAAAGTCTATCAACGACAACGAAGATGGTATCATTTCCTTTCTGGGTTTTTGGAAAGCCAGTGATGAAATCCATACTGACTTTCTCCCATTTCCACTCTGGAAATAGGCAAAGGTTGAAGTGTACCAGCAGGTCTTTGATGTTCTGCCTTAATTCGAGGACAAACATCACATTCGGCAACAAATCGAGCAATGTCTCTCTTCATCCTAGTCCACCAAAATCTCTGGCGTAGGTCTCGGTACATCTTTGTGCTACCAGGATGAATCGAAAGGGGAGTATCATGAGCTTCCTTAATAATTAGCCTCCTAAGATTATGTTTTCGTGGTACAACCAATCGAGTGCCAAAAAAACCGACACCTTGATCATTTATGGAGAAACATTCAGAAACTCCCCTAGCAATGTTCTTCTTGATCTCTCGAATACCACTATGACATTTCTGGGCGGCTATGATTTTATCCTCAAGGGTTGGTTTCGCCACCAAGGTAGAAAGAAAGCCATGAGGAACAATCTCGAGATTGAGTTTTCGAAATTCCTCATGAAGAAGTGGTTGACACTATTGTAACATGAGGTTGTTACAATACGACTTATGACTTAGTGCATCAACCATGACATTGGCTTTGCCTGGGGTCAAAGAAATTCCTAAGACATAATCTTTTATCAACTCTATCCAGCGTCTTTGCCTGAGATTAAGATCTGGCTGGGTGAAAATGTATTTGAGGCTTTGGTGGTCGGAATAGATCTGACAATGATTACCAAGTAGGTAATGTCGCCATGTTTTCAGGGCATGAACTACTGCAGCGAGTTCAAGATCATGGGTACGGTAGTTCTCTTCATGTGGACGCAACTGGCATGAAGCATAAGCTACCACATGTCGATCTTGCATAATTATGCATCCTAACCCTTGCCGCGAGGCATGACAATAGATCTGGAAATCCTTTTTGGTGTCTGGAGGCGCAAGTACGGGTGCAGAAGTCAATCTTCTTTTCAGCTCCTAAAAGCTTTCCTCGCACTTGGGATTCCATTGGAATTTATTATCTTTCTTGAGGAGCTCAGTTAGAGGCTTTGAAACTTTAGAAAAGTTCTCGACGAAGCGGCGGCAATAGCTTGCTACACCAAGAAAACTCCTAACTTGCTTAACCGATTCAGGTGGAGTCCAGTCAAGGACGGCCTGAACTCTCTCGGGATTCATAGCAATTCCTTTGGCAGAAATCACGTGGCCTAAGTAGGTCACTTCTGGTAGCCAAAATTCGCACTTAGAGAAATTGGCATAAAGGCGATGATCTCGATGTTTCATGAATACCAGCCTAAGATGTTCGGCATGTTCTTCTTCGTTCTTTGAGTAGATGAGAATGTCATCAAGATAAACTACAACAAATTTATCCAAGTACTCCATGAAGATCGAATTCATCATGCGCGAGAAAGTGTCGAGGGCATTGGTTAAACCGAAGGACATGACGGTGTACTCGTAAAGACCATAACGAATAGTGAAAGTCGTTTTGGGAATGTCCTCGTTTCTGATTTTGATTTGATGATAGCCTAATCTCAAATCCATCTTGGAGAAGACAGAGGATCCAGCAAGTTGATCATAAAGATCATTGATCCTGGGAAGTGGGTACTTGTTCTTCACCGTCGCTAGATTTAGCGGGCGATAGTCTACGCACATCCTTTCTGTTCCATCTTTCTTCGTTACGAACAGAACGGGGCAACCCCATGTTGATGAGCTAGGGCGGATGAAGCCTTTTGCCAACAAAGCTTCAAGTTGGATTTTAAGCTCAGCTAACTCACGCGGGACCATTTTGTATGGGCGTCTAGAAATTGGTTTGGTTCCTGGCATAAGATCTACAATGAATTCTACAAATCTGTCGTGTGGCATGCCCTGCAGCTCTTCAGGAAAGACATCCGGAAAGTCACGAACCACCGGAATATCTTCAAGGTCGGGAAGGGGAAGAACATTCAAAGAATGTATCTGGGTTCTCGATCTTTGTGAGGAATAATCTATTGTCTGGCCTGAAGGATGGGTAAGTCTAACTAATTTGGCTTTAAAATCAAGAAAAGCATTTTGTCTTGATAACCAATCCATACAAAGGAGGACATCAATGTCTAAAGACTTGAGGGCTATTAGTGAAGCAAGGAATACTAAACCCTCAATTGCAATTTGATTGCCATGGCTTACTCTATTAGTTTTCCATCTTGACCCTAGACAATTCAACAAAGGACAACTCATTACGAAGTGCATAACTTTCCGACATGAATGAATGAGATGCTCCTGGATCGAAAAGAACGGAAGTAGGAACATAATTGACTGGGAGTGTACCAAGAATAACGTCAGAAGTGACACCAGTCTCCTCAGCCGAGATCAGGTTCACACGTCCACGATTGGTGGGAGGAGCGGGCTTGGTGGTGAATACCTTAGGGGTGGCTTTCCACGACCATTGTTGTTACCTCCGGCACGGGGTGGAGCATTCTGGTTCTGGTGCTGATTCTGGGGACACTCGCGGGAGTAGTGACATGTCTGGCCACACTTGTAGCAGGCTCTAAAGACAGTGCGGGGAGCTGGGTTGTTAGGTGGACCTAGGTGGAACGGAGCTGGTGGACGAGGCGCCACAAAGGATGGCCTCGATGGGTTGTTCTGGCGGAAATCCAGATCTAGCGCTTCTGAGATCCTGAAATGGATGAACCATCATCTCTAGGGTGCTTGCGGAAATCATTGGGGGTGTACATGTCCTCCGCCTTGATGGCCTTGTTGACAAGGACCTGGAAGGTGGCGAAGTCATGCAAATTGAGCTCACGACGGAGTATTGAATTTAGTCCCTTGCGGAAACTCTCTTGCTTCATGGCGTCGGTGGAGACCTCTTCAGTAGCATAACGAGCCAGTCGGTTGAACTCGCGACTAAACTTGTCAACAGTCCTCATGCCTTGGCTGAGGTTACAGAAATCCTCATGCTTGTGGTCCATAAGACCCTTTGGAATGTGGTGCTCACGGAATGCAGTGCAGAACTCATCCCAAGTTGTGGGCGGTCCTGCGGGACACGTGTTCAGAAAGTTTTCCCACCAAGATCTAGCTGCACCCTCGAGGTGGTAGGTGGCATAGTTTACCCTGTCACCATCTGCAACATGGCCTACCTGGAGCTTCCTTTCGATGTTGCGAAGCCAGTCAAGGGGCTCAGTGGAGTAGCTGAAAACCGTGGGATGAAGCCGGATGAAGTCATTCAAAGACACCAACTTGTTGTGCTACTGGGTGGTGTTGCGGGTAATGACGTCCAGCAAGTGATGAGAGTCCCTGCGGTTCCTCACTAGAGAAAGACCACAGGCGGTCTCACTCATCTCCATCTCCATAGTAATCCTCATAGAAGTTACCCATGTAAGCCGGTAGCTGAAGGTGACCATCGGGAAACACAGAGGCATGCGGACCCTGATATCCTTTTGGGAAAGGATGGGGCCTAGGTCCAGCGTAGGGTGGAAGCAGAGGACCACGGGGTGGAAAATTGCCTCCAATCTCGGGCCAAGCAACTCGAGAAGGCATCTGTGTCCTGACTGGGTAGATAGCATCATGCTCCACTAATCCAACACTCACAAATGGAACCAGGAGTGTAAGTGCTCGATACAGACGGACACGGGTGGCGTGAAGCTCAAATCGAAGGACATGTGCATCACGATCCCTATTACAAGCGTGTCGAGCATTGATCTGAAGCAAAGGATCCTCCAAGGAGTGATCTAAGTACAATACAGTGTAATATCCCTCTTCACCTGGAAGTGCAGCAGGCATATAGCGGAATGGTGACCCACCAAGTAGTGAATGCTCCTCTCTCAGCAGTGTAATACATGAGTATGCATCATCCTGCACAGCCATGTTCTCAGTCATGTCAATGCCATGTCCAAAGAGGATAGGCTGAGTGACTCCAATGTGGTGCGGGTAGATCCTAACACTGCAGTGGAACTAAGTCTGGTTGAAGTCAAGGAGCTGCTCCTCAATGGTGAACTCAGGATACCATTGATAGCCAATGAAGGACATCATCTCGGTCAGCCTGGCTGGATGCCCACGCACATCAAGGCACCTAGTCAAACGAACAATCTGCCGAGGGGAAAGATCTGCCATCTAAAACAGAAAGAAGGAGTTTGCAAATGCATCAGATTATGATGAAACTTGGAATGACTCGGACAGCATAACGGCTATAATTGCAAGAAAAGACAATTTCTTACAACATAGAAACATCACTTACATACGATGTAAGAAATCAGGAAGCACATATTTTCTAGCAAACCGAACACAACTTTCCTACGGCTACAAGGAAGCAAACAAAGAGATATTCTAGTAAGACATAGATGAGCCTAGTCCTATCTTCCCATAGAAAAGATGAGGGTGACTTAGAACTTAGAACGATGAGGGTAAGGAGAAAAAAATGAAGCCTTACGTTGTTCCCTTATATACCTAGAGTAACTATATAACTATAGAATGCTAGACTCGATTTCGACCAAGGATGATAATCCTACAGTCAGTCCTGCTCTGATACCAAGTCTGTCCGGACCTGGGGTTAGCGTATGCAAGTCCCGCTACAACACAATCATATGGAGAGCCGAGAACCGTACCCACTTGTCTAAGCAGACAAGGCCAAGCACAGAACTTTCCCGGAAAGTATCGAACGTGAGGGGCATCCCATCCAGGCCGGATGATCAACTGAGATGGGTTATCATCGTCCCAACACAAGTCTAAATGATATGGGTGGTGAACTCCCAAATTCATAGACAAGTCGCCTCAACCATACTCTCGATTGTATTATAACACTTACATAGACTTGCTCCACCCCGATCACTTAGTCGGGGTCTAGGGCGGGCTCAATCATACAACAAAGTGTGGACGTGACAGAGTCACAAGCAATCACATTGCGATGCCCCAAGATGCGCACATCTAAGGGCCACTTGGTGTATAAAAGAACTCCAGCCAGATCACAACTAAGGTCTCGAAAACCCATACTAAGACATGCATGTTATAAACATACACGCAGTACACATGTCTAGTATGAAAAGCAGGTATCATTGCAATTCTCAACAAAGTTTACAACTTTATTGATAACTCTTACATAGTGCACACAGAGATCACGAGACCGTGATCCAACATTACATCAAGCATGGAAGCAAAGTAGGTCTGAGTACAGATAAGTTTAACAAATGGCTTAAGAAGCCTTATTTATAAACAAGCTCTTCCAAGACGGATCTAGTCCTCTGACATACACTATGCTAGCTTGGCTTCAGTCCTCGAGCTCCAGGAAGAATCCACCTTCGGGGTCAATGGGTTCATCTAAAACATAGAATAAGAAAACGTGAGTACAAAGTCGTACTCAGCAAGACTTACGTAGGAGCTATACTACTCATGCACATGTATCAAGGCAAAGGGAGGTGGGTTCAAAAGGAGAAGTGCCAGCTTTGACTTGGCTAGTCCTGAACTAAGAGTACCAGACTTGAGGTAAGAAGCGTACACGAGTCCACTACATGTCTCCAACCAATTACACCACTATGGTGCCTTCCTCGAGTTCCCACGAGAAAGCACGCCATAGCAATCACACTTATCTTGGCAAGTTTTATAAGTATCCATTGAAGTTGTCTAATAATCAGGAACAGCTCTCCAAGTAGTCCATTACCGCGGACGCGGCTATTCGAATAGTTTATTAACCCTGCAGGGGTGTACTCCTACACACATGAAACTATCAGTTACCATCGGGATCTCTTCACACTTCAAGCGGGTGTCGGCGAGGATAATTTCCACAACTTTTACCTCACAGCCAACTGATGTTCAACGAAGATTCCTATCTGGGATGGTTTCCACATTCGTAACTTGGCCGGTTTATCGAAGTGGTCTCAGAAGATGTGTGCATGGTGCATAAGCCGGTCTTGGTTGAGCCGTTCTCTCACTTAGCATCCAGGCCACAAACATACCAGAACTCCGAACTATTGCGACTCATTGAACTGAGAAGGGGTGAGTTAGTAGGTTGAGCGGGGGTCCATGTGCCCAACATGTGGTAGTACTCTTGGTCTTGGATCACCACAAAAGAACTCGGGCTTAGGGTTGTGTTCAACAAGACAACCCGTTGTGTACTCCTACACAACCTCTCATCGTTCACCTTGTATTAGGGTAGATTCACTAACACATTTCCACCATCATCAACATGATCACTACCATCCCGGCTCACATAACAGTATCAACATTGTATCACTCTAAGCATAAAATAAGCAGTAACACTTGCAGGGGCCACATGATATCAATCAACTCCTACATGGGCTAGGATTGTGGTTTTCTTACTACTATGAGAAATGATAGGTCATGCAAAGTAATGGGTTCATCTATGCGGTAGAAACTTTATCATGCAAATCAACCTAAACAATGCATAAGCGAGACTGAAAGGGAAGTGGGATTTTATCGACATGATCAATGGGGGTTTGCTTGCCTTGCTGACGCGGTTCCAACACAGTGTCTTCAACGAAGGGGGTGGCCTCCGGGTCCGTCTCCACTTCTATTCGACAAACATGGCAATCAAAGGATAAACATAATTGAAATGCACAAACACATGATCAAGATTGTAGTGTGATGTTCATGGTTGCAATGTGGGTACAATTCCATTTAAAAGAAGTGGGTTGAAAAGTCATTTGCAAATTCACTCCAAATTTGAATTTACAACTCCATATGCACATTTCCTTCTGTTCACCCAATATAACTTGGTAAAACATGAAAACAAAGTCCATATTCACAATCGTTGCATATTTATGATAATTTTACATATATTATTTGTCCAATTTGGAGTTAAAATGAATTAGTTATGAATTTCCAAAGCTTATTTCATTTTCTGAATTTTTCTGAATTTCTTTTAAATGGAAATTCATTTACTGTGTCACTGTGAGGTCATGCTATCGTCAGGGGGGTTTGACTGGTCAAACTTACATGTGGGACTCGGCTGTCATTGACTCAGTGCTAACTTCCGATTTAAATTAATTAACTGTGGGTTAATTAGGGGCAAGGGCCCACGTGTAAGTGTCTCTGGGGGATTAAGGTTAACTTAACCACGGCCACGTCGGCCTCGCCGGCGGCTAGTCCTCGGCGACCAAATCCGCGGCGGCGCACACACGGGAGGCGATTCTGGGCACGGTTTCGAGCGTTGCGACCTCCATCTTGAAGCCCTCCCTTGCGCGCGTCGAATAGAACAAGTTGTGGGGGCTGGGATGCACCGTGGGCTCGCCGGCGATGAACTTTGAGGCGGCCGAGCCACGGCTGTGAGCTGCATCTTGCTAGGACGCGCGACTTGGCGCGGGGCTAGGTGGGTTCGAAGCAGTGGAGCACGACGAACACAACGGACATGGCTCTGAGCTCGATTGCTTAGCGGGAGCTCACCGACAACGACCATGGCGGCTCTGTACTCCGGCGTCCATGGGAGATCCGGCTACAGCTACGGGGAAGGTACGATACCAAGGGGTAAACACTCAGTAGCTCACCGCGGATCGGACGGAAGCAACACCAAGCTCGGAGAGGCTTCAACGGCGTCGAATCGACGACGGCGAGCTTGCGGGCCCGGCGAGAGCTTGAGGTCGAATTCAGCGGCTACGGAGGCTCTCGACTCGCCATCTTCTGCAGCTCGATGAAGCGGACGATGCTGGACACGAGGGACAACTTGGCTAGGCTTCTCGTCGGTGTTGGCTATGCGAGCGCTTCGTCGTGCTTCGGCGGTCTCCTCTGTCAATGACGAACACGGCGAGGGAGGAGGGGGAAGTGGGTCTGTAGGGAGGGGACTAGAGTTGGGCCTCTCCCAGACGTCTCCAGCCGAGGGGATAACCCCTGGGGAGGCAGGTAGCTTCCTGGCGTGCCCATGGCCCTCGCCGGCGACCTGCTTGCCTGCCTGGAGGGGGAAGAAGACACATGTGCCCCCCATCTGGGCTGGGTTGGGCTGCTGCCAGGCCAGTTACGGCTAGTTGGGATGCTTCAGGGAAGTCCCTCTCCTTATTATTTCTTTTTTGTTTTTCTTCTCTGTCCTTTGTTTTGTCTTGCTAAATAAAATAGCTAGACATTTTATAAAATGCCCCAAATTTTTATATGGACTTCTAATGCATATTGCTAGCCACTTAGAAAGTTTGGGCATTTTTAAAATTCAAATAATTTGAACTTTAATTAAAATAGGGTTTTAAATTTAAATCCAAGCTCCTGTTTGAATATTTGAAAAATCCATGAGCATGGGATTGGTTCCATATCACTTGATATGTGATCACACTCATTTGTGGAAGTTTTCAAAAATACAAAAGGAATTTTTGGAGCAACTTTTATTCGGGCCATTTGAATTAAATTCATCTCGTGGGGTTTCTTCTCCCATTTCAATTTCATTTGAAATTTTTGACATGAATGCATGTTGATGCTAAACCCTAGCACGTACCTAACAGAGGGTTCTGACAGCTATCGTTATTTGACATACATGGTAGCTGGTAAAAATTCGAGAGGAATATAAAAAAGTTAGATACACTTTCGATACAAAATGCATTAGTTCAATGGTGGTCAAACATTGAAAAACCCCGTTGACCGTCTCAAAACACTGGAGGATATCTTGTTACCCTAGAGCACAACTATGGTCGTTGGATGTAACCGTAGCGCTAAACGATAGTCTTTGCATCTTACCGTAATCCACGAGAAGCTGGTTATGCGGCATGATTGGTTGGATATTTATTCATGTATATTACAAACAAGTTCTATTGCATAAATGTTTGTGATCATCTGACACGTACCGGCAACCCCCCACCGAAAGTTCTTGTATCATCTCATTTGGGTAAACAATAATGCCTGTTTGCGATAAGCCTGTAGCATTCTATACTTTTCCCGTCGTTCCCTACTTCACGAACACATCACATTATTTTTAATCCTTTAACCCCCACACTTTTTATGTGTTCAACACTAAGCATTCACACTAAGATCCTGAAATTTCAAACATTTTTTTACTTCATTTTGAAATTTAAATGCATTAAATGAATTATTTTTTATAAATGGCCCTGAGATTGAAAATAAATTCAAACAGCCGCTAAAAAGGATGAGACTTGGCATGGTATCGTTATTTGACGTACATGGTAGCTGGTAAAAAATTTGGAGGATTGTGAACAAATTTAGATACGCTTCGTATACAAACTAGACCATTTCTTTCCAAGTATCGGGGATTCAATCGGAATCAACAACATTACAAAGAAATCACATTATTTTTAAATCCTTTATACCCCAAACTTTTTATGTGTTTAGTATTAAGCATTCACGCTAAGATGGTGGAATTTCCAAAGTTTATCTCATCATTTGGCAGTTTCAACACATTAAATGAATTATTTTTGATCAAAATGGCCCTGAAATTCAAAATCAATTCAAACGGCCTTTGAATAGGACAAGACTTGGCATGATGTCATTATTTGACCTACATGGTAGCTAATAAAAATTTGAGAGTATTATGAAAATATTAGATACACTTCGTGTACAAACTAGACCATTTCTATCGATGTATCGAGGATTCGATCAGAATCAACCACATTACAAAGACATCAGATTATTTTTAAATCGTTTAAACGCCAAATGTTTTATGTGTTCAACACCTAGCATTCACACTAAGATCCTAAAATTTCAAACATTTATAACTTCATTTGGCAATTTAAACGTATTAGATGAATTATTTTTGAACAATATGGCCCTAAATTGAAAATCAATTAAAACGGCGACTAAAAAGGATGAAACTTGGCATGGTGTAGTCATTTTACATACATGGTAGTTGGTAAAAATTTGAGAGGATTATCATCAAAATTTGATACGCTTCGTGTACAACCTAGACCAACCCTTTCTAAGTATCAGGGATTCAATCGGAATCAACCACATTACAAAGACATAACATTATTTCTAAATCCTTTAAACTCCAAACTTTTTATGTGTTCAACATTAAGCATTCACACTAATATCCAGAAATTTTCAAAGTTTCTGACTTCATTTGGCAATTTCAACGCATTAAATGAATTATTTTTGTTCAAAATGGCCCCGAAATTGAAAATCCAGTCAAACAGCCTCTAAAAAGAACGAGACTTGTCATTCTATCGTTATTTGACTTACATGGTAGCTGGTAATAATTTGAAAGGAATATTAAAAAATTAGATACACTTTGGGTACAAAATGCATTAGTTGAATGGTGGTCAAACAATGAAAAACCCCGTTGTCCGTCTCAAAACCCTGGAGGATATCTCGTAACCCTAGCGCACAACTATGGTTGTTGGATGTAACCGTAGCTTCGAAAGATAGTCGTTGGATCTTACTGCGATCAGCGAGAAGCTGCTTATACGACCTGATTGGTTGGATATTTATTCAAGTATATTACAAACAGTTTCTATTGCATAAACATCTATGATCATCTGACATGTACATGCAACCCACCTACCAAAAGTATCTCGTATCATCTCATTCGGGTAAACAATAATGTCCGTTTGCGATAAGCCTGTAGGGTATTCAATTATATCTTTAGATTCGTCTGCGATATCACATATCCTGTCAGTCCTCTCTGGCACCCCACAAGCGAAATTTTCGCCAACCGAGTCAAATTTCGAACCTTCCCCTAGATACGTCCCAAACGTATATATAATTTCTGCTTGCTCCATGCATGTTTTGTGTGATATTGCTATGTTTTAGATACACTTTCATACACTTTTGATCATATTTGGACTAACCTATTAACTCAGTGCACCCAGTGCCAGTTCCTGTATTTTGCGGTTTTTCTATTTTAGGTTTCCCCCATATTAAAAATGCTCCCAAAATTCTGGAAAATACAATAAAAAATCAGCGTACTGGAAGCTTCGGGAATCACCTATGAGGGGCCAGAGGGGACCCACCAGGGCCCAGTCGCCCTCCCAGCGCGCCCTAGTGCGGATCCGCGCCAGGGGGGGTGCCTGGACCACTAGTGGCCCCCCTAGATGCCCCCTTCGCCTATATATTCTCTGTCATGGGAAACCTCCGAAGACAGAACCCTTTTTCGCGATCTCGCCTCTGTTCCGCGGTCGCGCTTCGAAGATCGGGAGATCCCGCAGACCTCTTCCCACCATGCAACCGGAGGGAGGATTGACTTCCAAGAGCTTCTCCTCCACCATGGACGCTTCCCGGATGATCCGTGAGTAGTCTACCTTGGAGCATGGTTCCATGATCAGTAGCTATGTGATGTTCTCCTCCCCTCTTTGTTCTTCATGGATTAGACCTTGTGAGCTGCCCTATATGATCAAGGCACATATGTAATTCTTTCTTCTATTGATTGCTAAGGTTGTTGTGATCTGATGGATTACGAGACTATGGTTAGATTGTGATTGAGTAATATATTTGGTTCTTATCGTTTATATTTTTGTTCTTGAGTACTTCTTGCAATTTCTCCGTTGTTGTTTATTGCTTTGGCCAAGTAGTAGGTAGTGAATCCAAGAGGGAACGTTATGCTCGATTGTGGGTTCATGCCCTCTGATGACTTGCTTGAGTGACAGAAACATGAGTCTAGGGGATGTGTTGTTGCCAGAAGGGGGAAAACAACGGTGTTGGTAACCGCATTTGCAATGATTGTTTACTTTACTCAAACTTCTTTTAATGCAATTGTTTGTTCCTTTGGTTTTACACTTTGGGTGGGGCTCACAACTTAATACCAGGGAGATGTTCTTGAGAGATATCTCAAGGTGGATGATTATTACTAGATGCAGATGGATTCGATCGCAAGCTCTCATCATCTCCGAGAGGTACCCGAGGAAGCACACAAGAAGGAAACACTGGAAAAGGCAATCGACGAGAAAGCAGCTATTACTACGAAGCAATCACGAGCACGCATCAACAACAAGGCAACACAAGACAACGCACTATGGTATCACATCTATCGTCGAGAGCGGTTACTAACAGGTTAAGTGAGGTACTCGTCACACACGACAATACCGCACATTTAGAATGGTTCAAGTTGTTTAGCTACACAACATGAGAAAAGGTTGTTAACACGGAATCTCACTCAAGCATGTCATATCACACAATCACAGCAAGAGGTGAAGCGTAAGATAAACTATATATGCTAGTCAATTTAAGTGAGGCACAACCTAAACGTGGCATTCCACTAAGTGCCCCACAACAATTAAAGAATTTGGTATTGTTCTGCCCTAAACATAATTTTAATATTTTTATTAGCAAGAAAGAACATCATATTCACATTCTACATGAAATTCTAGTCAAGTTACATGTAAGGAACATTTTAAATGGAGCAACGGTTGAAAAGTTATCGAATGAACTAGTTACGGTGGAATGCGGTGTAAATAACAGTAAAACAACATGTAGACAAGTGAGAACATGGAAAAGGAGCACATTTTATGAATCTGCACGAAATTATAAGCAAGTTACATGTAGAAAGCGCCTCGATCCGAAAAACGGTTGAAAAGATATTACTACCGCAAGTTACAACAATAATCTGCCAAATATTAATAATAGAAAAAAAGATAAAGCATCTACCAGGCGGAAACTGTACTGAAATGGGCTTAACAGAGCAAGGCGCAAAATACTATATATCGCACACTAGTGCTACACTGTTTATGGGCCGACCCAGCTCACAACATGAAAAAAAAGAAAAGTGGGGGCTGCTCACCTCGCGGGCCTCGGCCAAACTCGCAGACGCGGAGAGGGATAGGAAAGGGTTGCCCTGGGCATTGAGGCGGCGCTCTGGGGCGTTGGGGTTGGGCCGCACAAAGTGGAGTTGGGCCACCGGGCCGGCCCACGTGGCGGTTGTCGCTGGGGAAATTGGCACCCGATCCGATCTGGATCGGGGCAGCACGGTTCGGCGGCGGCTCGCCATGGCCACCGACGCCGGAGAGGTCGTGGCATGCACAGGGGAGGCTGGAGGCAAGGGCTAGCGGACCCGGTGCGGCGGTGGCCGCCGGTGTGCGCGCGCGACGGTGCGTGTTGAGTTCGGGCTCGCCGGCTCCTGTCCATGGCGTTGCGACGCTCCTGGCGGTGACATGAATGCGAAAAGAGGAGGAGGGAGGTGAATCTAGGGAGGATAGGAGAGGAGAGGGAGGTCGTGGGTGGAGGGGGTCACCGGGTGGCGTCCGCGGTGGCTTGCCGGCGGCGAGGTGCGCGAGGAGGCGGCGGCGTCTCCACGGGAGAGCTCGGGAGGCGGCGAGGCGCGGCCTAGATCGGGGCCTGGGCGGGCCTGGCGGCGACACAGCGGGCCCGGCGCGGCCCGGACCAGGCTGGAGGTGCGAGGAGACCACGGTGGGGCGACGTGGCACCATCTGGATCCTCAGTTGGTCAGATCTGAGAGCTGAGATTGAGGGAGGGCTAGGGTTTCGGTTGGGAGAGGGATTTGGGGCAGATTTGGGGATTTTGTGAGGGGGTGGCTGTAAATTTGTGTTAGGGGAGTGGTGGTTTTTATATAGGCTGGCCTGGATGGCAAGTTTACGCAAACGACCTCGGGTCTTCTCTCTTGCGTCTGATACTCCACGTTTCTGATCGACGGGATTCCATACGACCTCCGATTCGGGCGAAATCTCGAATGCGCGGCGAATCCGTCAATTCGACACCGTTCCGAGAACATCTTTCCGGCGCCTGATGAAATAATCCATTTAATTATTAAATGGGGTTTGTTTTTCCGATGGTAATGGTTGGTCTTGTGCCAGAAGTTGCGACGGTGCTGGGTGAACCCGGTGTCGCAAAGGTCGTGTGCCGTTTGGGAAAAAGGTTTAGTCCCGCATCCAATACGAGAAAGAGGGGGAGAATATTCACCGATTAATAATTCGGCGAAGCAAATATTGCAAACAACTCAGGCAATCAACATAGTAACGCAACAATCAAAATTTTTAATTTAGGTGAAAATCCCGGGCTGTTAGAGTTTATTGGGAGGGGACATTGCTGTATCGGTTTAAGAGAGGTTGTAAACATGTGGTGGGATCAAGCATCGAACCTATCCTAGAATAGCATGCAAACTGTTGGTTATAATAGAATGGATCATATGTAATTTATATTCTTTGCCTGTTGATAAGTCGCATTCCGAAGGTGTAGTCGATCGCAATCTCACATCGTCTCGGAGAGTATCCGCGGAAGCACACAAGAAGGAAACATTGGAAAGCAAGCAACGAACATGCATCTATTACTACGAAGCAATCACAAGCAAGCAATGAACAAACAATCATGATTCAAGTATGATGCATGTCAATTTAATAGCATGGCATGAATATAAGAATAAACAAGGTTAACGTAGCTCTGGGAGCAAGGGTGCAATGCTACCGACAACCTTCATATGGATTAGGGAGGTGATTAATGAATCTGGAGGATCCTTATGTTGTAGTTATTATGATGCATGATCATGGCATATTCAAAAGACTATAACATAATATCAGCAAGAATTTCCCACACATGAGACTAATCCTCGAGGTGGGATTGCTCAACTGAATTAAATGCAAATGACATGGCATAATATGATGCAACTAATGCAATCTATTTCAAGCAAAGAAAGTAGAATGGAAGTACACTACCGACAAATACAGTCGTCGAAACGAAACAACAAAGAAAAGGAAAAAGGATTGCACCACGTGCAACATATGAGGGGTCATGTGCATAAATACACCATCACCAAATAATGCTAGCTCAAATAAAGTTGTGAACAGCACCATCATATCTCTCATATTTTTCTACCCCAAATTCATGTATGACATGAACTATTTGGAGCTAGGATACACATAATACAAGCAATGCAAAAATAGGACAGATTTTGATCATGATGGGATAAACAAAAAGGAGGGAAACCCTTCCTGGGCTCTGCTCGGCCAAACTGACCCAACCTGGCTGCACGGGGCTTAAACAGCAGCTTCGACGGGGGAAGAAGATCACTGCGCCGAGCCAAATGCGTTGCAGAAAAACAAAATGGCACAAAAATGGTGAAACCAACGAAGCCATGTCACTGGGCTAATGCTACTGATCACGATACTATAGCGCAGTGACGCGTGGTAACCGTACATGGAAGGCTAACTGAAAATATGAAGAAAACTGCACCGAAACCATGAACAAAAACTGAATCGCAAAACAAAAACAAAAACTATGGTGCAACCAACGAAGCCATGTCACAGGGCTAATGCTACTGATCACGATACTATAGCGCAGTGACGGGTGGTAACCGTACATCGAAGGCTAACTGAAAATATGAAAAAAACTGCACCGAAACCATGAACAAAAACTGAATGGCAAAAAAAAAACAAAAACTGAAGCGCAAAACAGAAAAAAAGGGGAGCCTTGCGCTGCGAGGGATTTGATCCCTAAACCTCACGGATGCAACCTCGTAGCACAAGCCACTAGACTAATACTTCTACTACGATTGCGATCCACACTGAAAGCAAAAGAGCTATGACCACGGGTTGGTCTGAAGCACATACTGAAGAAATCGACAGTGCTCGCATCTGACGAAATTGAAGAAAAAATGGCATGCTTGAAACTGAAGACTACGGGATGCAGCGGAGATCAGCGATGGAAGGACACTGGACGTGCCTTGCTGTCCATGCATTGCGGCTTGGGCGCACCACACAGTGCCCGCACGCGCGCACGGGTACGCCACCATGATCGGGACACGGCCACGGTGAGACGGCACAGTGGGGGTCGACTACAGAAAACAGGGCGCCGGGGCAATAGCAAAAAGACGTGCGACGGAGGGAGTGCTTTGGGCACGCCATGGCCGGTCAGTGAAACAAGCTGGGCGCGGGAAGAAGGCGACGCGTGCGGTATGGTCGTGCTCCCGGACGGCCAAAGCCGTGAGCTGGGGTACGGGGGATGTGCGTGCTCGCTCGATGGATCATGCAGGGGCACACGACATGAGCATGATAAGCACGGCTACGAACTATATCGACTCTACGGTGACGAGCTACTCGCTGGGCTACACGGAGCGGAGGAGAAGGGAAGGAAGAGGGAAACGGAGCTCACAGAGGGAGCCTCGAAGGAGATGATCACGGCTCGAAGCGGGAGGGCGCCGAGATGCAGAGGAGGAAGACGATGGCGCTGCGGATCCGGGACGCGCAGACGATCGTAGAATGGCGCCGGCGACACTGGGCTTGACGACGACGATGATCAGCACGCGGCGGTGATGATCTCGAGCTCCATGGGCTACCATTGTGCCCAAGAGAAGAAACAGATGAAGAGGGAGAGAGAATTGGCGATGGCTGGGAGGAGGGAATTGGGCTAAGGTTCGAGAGGGGGGCTCCAGAGGGGTAGATAAAGGGGGTGACGGCAGGAGGCTGGCTGAGGGGCTCCACTGCTCTCCATAGCCAAGGTTGTGAGAGAGGAGGAGGGGGTCCTCCACATGCGAGGGGAAAAAGGAGGGGAAGTTGGGCTACGCTAGGCTTTTGGGCTGGGGGAATAGGAGGTGGGCTAGGGAAAAAAGGGAGAAAGAGCCCAAAGGTAATGAGGGAAAAAATTCTCTGCGATTATTCATTTAAAAAAATGAGAGCAGAGAAAGGAAAATGTCAGAAAAATAAAAAATTGAAGAAGAATGCTCGGGCATTTTTCTATAACATGGATTTTGAGAAAGAACAAATGTGCATATTTTCTTCCCCTACTGGAAAAAATAAAGTGCAAATATATATGGAATTTGTCAGTTTTGGGCTGTGAGAAATATTCTCTATATCATTTCAAGATAAAGCTTTTGATTGGTATAGGCTCCTCGATAACTCTCATTTACTAAATTGGCAAGAGCTTATGTCTCTCTTTTATGCAAAGTTTTATCATTTTCATGAAATATATCGAGACAGGAACTACATTTATAACTTTTAGTCTTGTGACGGAGAAATCATCGCCCAATCTTGGGGGAGAATGAAATCCCTAATTCTCAAATGTTCCAATCATGAGCTACCCAAGGAAATTATTCTTACAAATTTTTATGCAAGACATACTCGTCAAGATAAAGAGATGCTTGATACCTCCTCTAGTGGGGTATTTCCAAATAGAAGCGTCGAAGATAGATGGGATTTTATAGAAAGGATCCAGAAGAACACTGAAGATTGGGAGATTGATAAAGGTATTGAATCCACTATAAATTATGAACATGATTACATTGAGAGCTATGTGAAAGCTGATTACTTCAATACCTTTTGTGCTAAGATTGGTCTTGATTCCCAGCTTCTAATTGATTTTTTGCAAAGAGTTTGCCTCTCATATTGATTCTTCTAAGAAGAAGTAGGATCATCATCATAAGCCCCTTAAGGAATTACCTGTTGATACTCATGTTGCTGACCCTATCTTACCTGCAGTTTTATATGAAACACCCCCTTTTCCCGCAAGGATGAGGGCGCATTCTTTTGTCACAAGTATATTGAATAAAAGTGAAAGAACGACTGATGAGCATGAGGATTTGATTAAGGTCGATCCTCAGGTTGCATTGGTTAAGGATCTTGTTACTAGTGATATTGAGGATTCCAATATAAATTTTTTTGTTTCTACTAACCTTGTTACAACCAAGAATGAAGTCCCAATTTCAGGTACTCCAGTGGTATCTGTTAAAATAGGAGATCATAATTATTATGGGCTATGCGATTTGGGATCCAATGCTAGTGCTATTCCTTTTTCACTTTATCAAGAGATCATGAATGACATTTTACCATGTTAAATTGAAGACGTTGATGCCACTATTCATCTTGAAAACATAGAAACTATCTCTCCTATTTGAATTGTGAGAGATGTTGAAGACCTATGTGGAAAGGTAAAATATACTACCGACTTTCTAGTTCTTGGTTCAGTGCAACATACTTTTTGCCCTATTATCTTTGGTAGACCTATTCTCAAGACTTGTGGAGCTATTAGATATTGTAGGAAAGGTAAAGTACCTGTTGAATTCAATGGTGAGCCATATCAATTTATATTTTTTAAATTTTCCAAGGAAACTCGTGGTACTGATTTTCCTAGTAATGATAAAATTATTGAAGATATTCCTTCTATTGCTATTCCTCCTAACGATCCTTTGCAACAATATATGGAGGACCACGAGAATGACATTCATTTGTAGGAAAGGAATGAACTAGATGACATCTTTTTGAGACAACCTGCTATCCTGAAGCACAACCTTCCGGTTGAACCTTTAGGAATTCTATCTCAACGAAAGGATGACCCGGTGTTTGATCTAAAACCGATTCCCGATGCGCTCAAGTATGCTTATTTATATGAAAAGAAAGTATATCTGGTTATTATCAATGCTAACTTTCCGGATATGCAGTAGAGAGATTATTGGAAACCCTTCATAAACACCGAGGCGCTATTGGATATACCCTTGATGATCTTAAGCGAACCAGTTGTCGATCATCAAGGACGACTGAACCCGAGGATGAAGATGTGCTGAGGACCAAAGTCCTCAAGCTTCTAGCCGCAGGTATCATCTAACCAATAGCTGATAGTAAGAGGGTAAGTCCAGTACATCGTGTTCCTAGAAAGGAGGTATGGCTGTGGTTCCTAATGATAAAAATGAACTAATACCTCAAAGAATTATTATTGGATATAGAATTTGTAATTATTACAGGAAGTTGAATAAATTAACCAGGAAGGATCACAACCCATTGCCATTCATCGAACCAATGCTTGAAAGGTTATCCAAAAACACTCACTTTTGTTATGTTGATGGGTATTCTGGCTTCTCTCAAATTCATGTTAACACTGCTGATCAAGAGAAGACCACTTTTACTTGTCCTTTTGGTACTTATGCTTATAGATGTATGCCTTTCGGTTTATGCAATGCTCCTTCTACTTTTCAAAGGTGTATGTATGCGATCTTTCATGGTTTCTGTGAGGAGCTTGTGGAGGTTTTCATGGACGATTTCTCCGTCTATGGAACCTCTGTTGACCATTGTCTCCACAATCTGAATAAAGTTTTGCCGAGATGTGAGGAGACTAACTTCGTTCTCAATTGGGAGAAGTGCCACTTCATGGTCAACGAGGGAATTGTTCTTGGCCACAAGATTTCTGAAAGGGGGATCGAGGTGGACAAGGCGAAGATTGAAGAAATTGAGAGGATTCCCTATCGAGAGGACATCAAAGGTATTCGTAGTTTCCTCGGTCATGCTGGTTTCTATTGAAGAATTATTAAAGACTTTCCTAAAACTTCGAGGCCCTTAACTAATCTTCTCCAGAAGGATTTTCCTTTTGTGTTTGATGACGATTGTAAGGAAGCCTTTGAAGTTCTTAAGAAACCTTTGATAACCGCTCCTATAGTCCAACCACCTGATTGGTTTTTTCCTTTTGCAATCATGTGTGATGCTAGTGATCTTGCTGTTGAAGCTGTTTTAGGACAAAGTGTTAATAAGAAGTTGAATGTTATACATTGTGCTAGCAAAACACTTGATAGTGCTCAAAAGAATTAAGCTACTACTGAGAAAGAGTTTTTAGTAGTAGTATTTTCCTGTGATAAGTTTAGACCTTACATTGTTGATTCAAAAGTCATTATTCATACTGATCATGCTGCCATTAAGTATCTTATAGAGAAGAAGGATGGCAAGACAAGGCTTATCAGATGGGTTCTTCTTCTTGAAGAATTTGATTTGTAGATTGATGATAGGAAGGGAGCGGACAATCCAGTAGCAGACAACCTCTCCAGGATGGTGATCATACCACATGATCTTATTCCTATCAACGATAGCTTTCCTGACGACCAGTTAGTTGTTTTTATGGTACAATCTACTTCCTATCCGTGGTTTGGAGACTATGCTAACTTTATTGTCGCAAATTTTTTTCCTCCAGGTTTAACATTTCAGCAAAGGAAGAAATTCTTCCACGACTTGAGGGATTACTTTTGGGATGACCCACATCTTTTTAGAGAAGGTGCAGACGGAATCGTGAGAAGATGCATACCAGAGCATGGGCAGAAGGATATCTTGAGATAATGTCATGACATTCCTTATGGAGGACATCATGCTTGTGAGAGGACCGTGCATAAGGTTCTCCAATCGGGTTTTTATTGGCCTACTCTCTTTAAAGATGCTAGAAATTATGTTTTATCTTGTGAGAAGTGTCAGAGAGTTGGTAATATTAGTAGGAGAAATGAGATGCCTAGGAATTATTATCTAGTCATTGAGCCTTTTTATTACTGGGGTTTGGATTTTATGGGTTCTTTTCCTCCTTCACACAAGTATACTCACATTTT
This sequence comes from Bromus sterilis, assembly GCA_950022295.1. NCBI lineage: Eukaryota > Viridiplantae > Streptophyta > Magnoliopsida > Poales > Poaceae > Bromus > Bromus sterilis. The sequence goes on along the minus strand of OX465596.1, from coordinate 260,401,059 downwards.
AGCAGATATTGATTATGTAACCAAGTGTGTTGAAGCAATCCCCACTGAGAGTGTTGATCACAAGACATATTTGAAAATTCTTAAAGATGTAATCTTTCTAGGTTTGCTGTACCAAGGTACCTCATGACTGACAGAGGATCGCATTTTACACATGGTTCTTTTAGAAAAGATTTTGCAAAGTATGATGTAAATCATAGGATTGCTTCACCTTACCATGCTCAAACAAGTGGGCAAGTTGAGCTCAAAAACAGGAGATCAAGTTGATCTTACAAAAGATAGTGAAAAGTTCTAGAAAGGACTGTTCCAAAATGCATGGAGATGCCTTGTGGGCGTATAGGACTGCTTACAAAAAACCCCATGGGCATGTCTCCTTATAAGATGGTCTACGGCAACGCTTGCCATTTACCTTTAGAATTAGAGCACAAAGCTTTCTTGGTTGTTAGAGAGCTTAATGCTGACCCCAAACTTGGTGGTGAAAAGCATCTCATGAACTTAACTTCTCTAGGTGAGTGCAGAAGTGAAGCTTTCGAGAGCGTGAAAATGTTTAAGGAAAAGGTAAAGAAGTGGCATGACAAGAGAATTTTGAAATTTTGTTGTATAGATCTCATTTCGGTTTTCTCCAGGTAAATTACTTTCCGAATGGGAAGGACCGTACCACAATGAAGAAGTCTATCGCTCCGGTGCAATCAAGATTAACAATTTTGAGGGCACCAAGATGTAACAACCCAAAACTGGAAAAGAAATCCTGAAAAATTTGCATTTTTAATTTTCCCATTGGGCATGAAAATTTGCACCTTTAATCTTTGCAATAATCCTTGCGACATAAAAATGCCAACGCATTTTTTCATGTTATGTAAAACGATTTTTCTTTTTTCCTCTCTTCTGCTCTCTTTCTGTTAAAAGAATAAATGTTGAGATTCTTATAGCCACTTGGGCCTCATCCTCTCTTATTCCATCCCTAACCCCCCTCTCCCTAGCCCAACCGTTTTTTCCCTCCTCTCTTCTTTCCCTCACGTGGAGGTCTCCCCCCCCTCTCTCTCTCATGTTGTGGCCATGGAGGAGGAGGTGGAGCCCTCCAGCCGGCCTCTTTTCCCCTCCCCTTTATCTAGCCGAGCTCCCTCTCCTCTCGCCCCTTTCCCCTCGCCTCGCTAGGGTTTCCCTCTCCCCGCCACCATCTCCATTCCCCTCTTCTTCTTCTTATCTTCCTGGCCACACCATGGACAGGAGGTCCATGAGATCAATTCGTGAGCCCTCAGTTCCCGATGGTCGTCTCTATCATTGGGGTCGTCTTCCCCGTTCCCCGCAGCGACTTCAGGATCTAGGAACCAAGTCCGGCGTGCCCTGGTTCAACTTCCCCGCGCACGGAGCCGTGACCATCATCCCTGCAGACGCGTCCTCTCCTGCATCTTCTTCCCCAAGCACCTCCCCAAGCCGATCATCTCCATCGCGCTGCTCTCCGTGAGCACCCGTTCATCCTCCTCCATCTCTTTTCGTGTGTAGATTGCCTAGGTCGTCCCATCATGCTGCCGTGTTGTCCGTTTGCCGCTGCCGTGCACTCGCTACGCACCGTCTGCCCAGGATGCAAGTGGATCATACGTGCGCGTGCCCTCCCGTGCCCCAGCTTGCGCTATGCTCGCCCAAGGTCATGCCTTGGCTTCTCTTGTGCGTCTCGCGCAGCCCCTCGCTGTTTAAGGTTCTTCATTTCGTCAGGCTTTAGAGCGTGCCCGATTTCTTCAATGTTGTTGGGTTTAGATAGCTCCGCCTTTGTTTCTTTTGCCGTCAGTTCCGATTTCTAGCACAAGAAGCGGCAGTAGTCCAGTGGTAGCGTTCCCGTGGTTGCAACCAAGAGGGCTTGGGATCAAATCCCAGGTCTAGCAAGGTGTCCACCTTTTTTTCTGCTATTCTTGCATCCTTTTTATTTATCCCTCTATCTAGAGCTTCTCAGCTTAGTTTCATTCCATGTCAAGTTGATCACTTTGGTGCAGTGGCGTGGGCACCTTGGTTTGCACCCAGAGATCTCTGGTTTGAACCCCACTTGGATGGCGTAGGATTCCTATTTTTTTCCTTTTTGTTTGCAGCGCAGCGGTGGGTTCGGCTCATTTGCTATCTATCACCCGTGGGCGCTTCCAAGCCACCCCGCGAGGGTTTGTTTTGGCCATTTCGGCTGAAAACCAGCCCAGTGGAGTTGTTCCTCCTTTTATTTTTTAGTTTGCTGCAAATTCAATCAAATCCATTAGTTTTGAACCAAATCTGCCCCGTTTTTGCATTGTTAGAAACATGTGCATCCTTGACCCAACTATATTCATTTCATACATGAATTTGAGGTAGAAAATTATGAGGAAGACAATGGTGTTGTTCATTTTATCGTATGGGTATGTATTATTTTGGTGATGGTGCATTTTGTACATAACCCTTCATAAGATGCACATGGTGCATTCTTTCTTCCTTTCGCTTGTTCCTGCGATCTAATGACCATAGTTCCACGATGTCGTAGCTGTCGGTAGCGTAGTCTCACACTTTATTTAATTTCTCGAAATAGATTGCATTAGTTTCATCATAATATGCCATGCCATTTTCATATATGTTATGTTGAGGAACCCCACCTCGAGGGTTATTCTCGTGTGTGGGAAATTCTTGCTAATATTATGTTCGTCTTTTGCATATGCCATGATCATGCATCATACCAACTTTAACATAAGGAATCCTTCGGATTCACTAACCACCTACCTAATGTATATGGAGGTTGTCGTAGCATTGCACCCTTGCTCCCCGATCTTCATTTAAACTTGTCTATTTTATGTTCATGCCATATTATTAAAATGTCATGCATCATACTTAATCTTGCTTTCTTATTTATTTCTTGCTCGTGATTGCTCCATAATGATAGTGGTATCTTTGTGGATTGCTTTCCAGTTTTTACTTCTTGTGTGCTCCGGTGGATACATTCGGAGACGATGTGAGTTTGCGATCGACTACACCTTCGGAACCTGACTTATCAACATGCAAGGACTATACATTACTTATGATCCATTCTATTATAACCAGCGGTTTTCATGCTAGTTTAGGATAGGTTCGATGTTTGATCCTACCACATGTTTACAGCCTCTCTTAAACCGATACAGCCTTTTCCCCTCCCAGAAAACCATGTATTGTTATGTTACTATTGCTCGTTGCTCAACCCCTTCTTAGTATGCAGGCTTAGGATGCTACGAATGTTACCCCCTGTTAATCCTTGGATTGGTCTATCACATTATTATATTGTTGTGGATGATATGATTATTATGATGTTGACTATACTCGACAAAGGATGGAAAGTCTAGGCTATCCCGCCCCAACGCTTTGTTCCATTCGAGTCACCTAGGATCCGAGTTCCGGGTATTGGTTTTAAGACTGAGCGTGCCTAACCGCGTGTGGGATGCTATGGGGTCCCCTTTTCTTACCTACCTAGCTTCAAACATTTCTAGTGGTGGCACAAGATGATTTACCATTTGAAAATGTGTGTGTGACTGGTGAGCACCCAACAAAATTTAAAAACAACTTGGGCGAGCGGAGACATGGTTTCTCCTGTTGGTCCACCCCAGGGAGCTAGGGGGCTGCCCACATGGTTTGGGTAGCTGACCCGACCTCATCCAGATGGTAGAGGACAATTCGAGAGTGCGGCCGGCTGTTGAGTTGGATGTTGACTCACCGGGGGCCACCCGGATTTGTGCGTTGTTAGTTAGATGGACCTGACGTCCGGATCTCTCGGAACAACTCTTCAATGAGTGTCTTTAACTAGCCCGACTGAGAGAGATGGGCGTGCGTGCGGAGCCTTTTAATGGGCAGTTGGTACACCCCTGTAGGGTTAAATCTTTTCGAGAAGTCGTGTCCATGGTTATGGACGACTTGAGACCTACGCCTTCTTCTAGACAACGACAACTGAGATAAACTTAATAACTTGATCAACGTGTGTGTGTGCCTTGACTGCTTCTTCTTCATCGGGTGATGAAAGAAGAGGACAAGGATAGGATAGGTGTTATGCTTGCCTATGTAGGTGGATAGAAGCCTTGTTGGAGGCGATTCCTAAACGGATGCTTGGCTTCTTATCTTACTCTCTAGATCGTTAACCACTTCATAAATGCTAGAGCGGCAGCAACCTCACCACTTACCCCATCCTTACCGTAAACTACTAGTTATTCTAGAATGACGAGTGATGAAGTCCTTGCTGGGTTAGTTGACCACTACAGTTGGATGCTGAGTACTTCTGTACTCATGATACTACCCCCAAACTCTTTTTAGGGTTCTCGATCGACAACTGGTATGGTGATCGATGTTTCACGTGGAGACTCGACGACGAATAGTTAGGCGGATCCCGGCGGAGGGCCTGGAACCGTGTGGTTATGGGAGTGATGCCTTTTCTCTTTTGCCACTAGTAATTTGATTGTAGTCTGTACTCAGACATGTATCTTCCGCTGTTGTATTGTCTTAAGGCAGTTGTATGCCGACTTGTATGAGATGTTGTATCCTTGTAGCTGTAATGTTGTGATATCATATTGAAATCCGAGATATATGGCTTTTTCATATGTAACGGTGGGTCCGATATGTGTTTCATCGTCGGGTTTGGACGGAAATGTCCAGATCTGAAACAGTACCGCATATCGGGTCTTACACAAACCACAAGTTGAGAATGGGAAAAGACTCAAGAATTACATGGCAGGAGACCCCATCAATGTTGAGATGAATGTGATACAGATAGCTACTCATGAAGAACATATTGCAACACTGTGTCAGACACCAGCAGCAGCAGAAACCAAATAGGAAGCACCAAATCAAGACTGGAAGAAGTGGAGCAAGAAGTCTTCAAGTAGAAGAAGATGATCAAGCGTGGTGTTGAAGATAAAATCAACATCATCGCCGAGCTGAAGGTGCAACATGATAGGGAGATTAAGGAGGTTTGGTCAAGCATGGCCGCACTAGAGACCAAGGTGTTCGAGCTCCAAGGGAAGATTTATGATCTGCACAATTAGAACTCTAAGTATGAACTAAGATTTCTGCGTGTGAGCGAAGCTGCTAGCAAAAATATGCTGGAAACGAAGGAATCATGTGTGGATGGAGGACCTATGCCATGGAAGCTCTTTATGAACAATCACATGAAGAACAACAATAAGAATCAAGATTGAACTCTTCATGAGTGCCAGGTATCTATATCTTTATCCTTTATCTTTCATGGTCAAAGTTTAGTGGCATATTGTGTCTAGGGAAGATTATCTTATGAGGTAGGTGCTTGCATTGAGGTTTATCACTACTTTGTGGAGAGTCTTGTATCCGTGAGTGTGCGGTCATCTATGAAGGAATATTAATGAGAAGTCTATTGGTTTCTTATCTGCACTTGGTATTTTCTTCATCCAATCGACTTTATATGCTGATTCTCATGGGAGTATTGATCTTATATATCAGGTATGGATCTAAAAACTTTATTCAATCTTGGCAAACATAGCATTTGTCATAACAACAAGCATGAGTTTTTCTAGTAGCGACATAGCCAAAAACTTTATGTTCTTATGCTTGAAGTGTTATGCTGACAAGGAAGACAACTTGATATTTCATGCTAAATCCTAATGTTAGACTTTATACTGTTTTGCATCCAAGTCAACATCATTTGTCTGCTTGCAAAAGCCTTTGCTATCCAAACCTTGTACTAACTAGGAATACTTATTGTGCACCCATACCTTGAACTTCAAAGTATATTACTCATGTGCTATCCAAGTCAACAATGCGTCCACCATACCTTCCCTATATGTGGTATTTCACCCCCACTCCTAAAGTATATTACTCATGTGCTATCTTTAAAACTTCAAAGTAGTATTACTCCTTTTTTCGTGCCTTTGTTTTAGCTCATGAGGAAGTAGTAGATAATTCATGGTCTTCAGTTACTAGATGTAACAGCCCAGTTTTCACAAAAATTAAAAATTTGTTTTCGGTGTGAATTGTTTGATTGTCTGATTTGTTTGCGGTGTTTGTATCCCCGATTCATCGATCGGCGATTATTTTCCCCCTCGTATCTCGTATCGGACGGACGACCCTTGCCACCCTGACACTCGACCTTTGCGACACCGGGTTTCACCCGATCACTGTCGTGAAAACCGCACGAGACCAGCCGCAGCCAATGGAACGAAAACCCCGTTTAATAATTAAACGGGATATTTTTATAGCGCGCCGGAAAGTGTTTACGGAACGGTTCCAGCGCGAGGAGAACGCCGCCGGCTCGACGCGCTGATCGCGCAGTTCAAAGTTTTACCCGAATCGGAGGTACTGCGGACCCCCGGCGGTCAGAAATGTGAGCACCGAGCGCGAGAGAGAAAAACCGGAGATGTTTTTGCAAACTGCGAGCCACCGGGGCTATAAAAAGACCACCACACTCCCACCCATTTCTAGGGTTTCCCTAGCCACAATTTGTAGCCACCCCCCTGCACTTTGCCCAGTTTTGCCTCCCAGATCCCAGATTTTTCGGGCCCTTCGATCCCGCGATCGGACGCACCGGAGTGCGCCACGTCAGCTCCCTGGACCTTCTCTCTCCTCTGTCTCCTCACGCGCCCATGGAGCTGCTCCCGCCGCCGCACGCCAGCTGCAGTCGGGCCGCTGCCGCGCCCTCCCTCTCCCGCGAGTCCCCTCTCCTCCCTGCTCCTTCTCCTCACCTCCTTGCTCTCTTTTCTCCCAGGATGGCGCGGCCATGGACCGAGCTCGCCGCCGGCTCAAAGCGCCTCCTCACGCCGCCCTCGCTCGCCGCCGGCCCGGATCCGGGGAGATCCGGGCGGATCTGCCACGACCCAGCCGCCTGCGCTCCTCCGAGCGCCGCCTCTCCTCGCCGGTGGCCGGCAAGCCAGCCGTGCCGGCGCCGCCGTCCTGCTCGTCGGGATGGACGAGTCCCGCGAGCACCCGCTCGCCTCCAACGTGGGCCAGCCAGGCCAGGTGGACCAGCTAGCCACAGCGCGGCCCAAGCCGCCTCCCAGGCCCAGCCAGGCGCCAGGCCACCTCCAGCCATAGTGGGCCGAGCCCATGGGTGAGGCCCAGGCCGCGCCCTCCTCTTTTTTTCCTAATGTTTTTCTAATTTTTCTGCTAAGTCCCTGTTTTTTTATCAAGTCCCTAGTAAATTTGCTGCTGATCTGTTTTTGCGACGTAATTTCCCGTTGATCCGTAGCTCCGATGAACGTGCCCCCAAAATGAAAGTTTCTCAGTTTTGCGTGCTCGAGAATTCATATGTAGAAAGTTTTTGCATTTGAGGTCGTCTTGATTGTGTAATTGTGTGTTGAAGTGGGCATCAGGCCGTTAAACTGCTACTAAATTGCATTTTATTGTTGAAGTGCTGCTGTTTATATTTTGTTGCAACTTTGCATGATGATTGTGACTCATCCATGAGGACTATTGCATTGATTCTTTCTCCTATGTGTTAAGCATAATGTGTACTTCATTTCCATGCTTTAACTTGTCATGTTTGAGTGCTTTAGCTATATTAAATCTTGCTCCAAAGTGGTGATGCTGATGTTATTGTGCTGCTGTTGCTGAAACTGTTATTTTGTTGCAACTTCGCTCGACGAGTGTGTCACGACCGTTTATCGGAATTGAGTGATTCCAATTGCATATTGTTAAGCATCATGTCTACTTCCATTATATGTATTGCATCTTCATGTTAGCATTCCTGGTCATATAGTTTTTGAGCTCCAAAGTTGCTATGCTACTGTGTTTGACAGCCACTTCTGTTTTTCTCTAAGTCTGTTACTTTGTGATGCCATGTTGTTTGCTTAATATCTTTTGATCTATGATGCCTTTTTGCATGATTATTTTTTCCATGCCTTACCTGTCATGTCTAATTTAGTTCCATATCATTTGTGAGCATGTTTGCGTTGATTATCATGTTTATGCATTGCTCTAAAGTGTGCTTCCTGATGTTTGCAGTTTGTGCCCGTAACTTGTTTTGCTTATATCTTTTTAACCGTAACTCCGTTTGGGATGTTCTTTATATGTAACTTGATTAGTTTTTCGTGTACTTTGTGTTTATGCTATTGTTTTCTGTTGTTAACCAACCTAAAATATGGTTTAGGACAGAACAGTACCAAATATTTTAATCATTGTGCGGCACTTAGTGTTATGCCATGTTTAGGATTGTTCCTCACTTAAATTGGCTAGCATAGATAGTTTACTTGGTGCTTCACCTCTTGACATGTCTGTGTGCTATGCCATGCTTGCTTGAGTTGCCATGTTAATAACCATTCGTTGATCACCTGTAGCTAAGCAACTTGAACCACCGTAAACGTGCGGTATTCGTCGTGTGTGACCGATACCCCATTTAAACTGTTAGTAACCGTTCTCGACGATAGATCCGTATCGCGTTGCCTTGTCGTGTGATGTCTTCTTGATCTTGTGTTTCCCCGTAGTAATAGATTGCTTGCTCGTTGATTGCTTTCCAGTGTTTATCGTCTTGTGTGCTTCCGCGGGTACCTTCGGAGACGTTGCGAGCTTGCGATCGGCTACACCTTAGGAATCCGACTTATCAACAGGCAAGGACTATACATTACTTATGATCCATTCTATTTCAACTAGCGGTTTGCATGCTAGTCTAGGTTAGGTTCGATGTTTGATCCTACCACATGTTTACAGCCTCTTTCAAACCGATACAGCCATGTCCCTTCCCAGCAAACCTTGTACCGCTATGTTACTACTGCTCGTTGCTCATCCCCTGCCTAGTATGCATGCTTAGGAAGCTACGATGTTACCCTGTTACTCTTTGGTTCGGGATATCACCTTATTATATTGTCGTTGATGATATGATTATTATAATGTTGACTATATTCGACGAAGGATGGAAGGTCTAGGCTATCCCGCCCCGACGCTTTGTTCCATTCGAGTCACCTAGGATCCGAGTTCCGAGTATTGGTTTTAAGACTGAGGGTGCCTAATCGCGTGTGGGATTTTATGGGGTCCCCTTTTCTTACCTACCTAGCTTCAAACATTTCTACTGGTGGCCCAAGCTGATTTACCATTTGAAACCGTGTGTGTACTGGTCAGCTGCCAGTAGTTTTCAAACAACTCGGGCCAGCGGAGACTTAGTTCCTCTGTTGGTCCACACTTGGTCAGCTAGGGGTCCCCTGATGTCAGGTGTGATTTCCCGACCTTAGCCTTACGGAAGAGTCCGATCCGAGAGCGTAGCCAGCTTTTTGATTGGGTGTCGACTCCCCGGGGGCCACCCGGATTTGTTCGTTGTTAGTTAGAGGGACCTGTCGTTTCGGATCTCTTGGAACTAAATCATAAAATGGTTGCCTATAATGGGTAGCAACTGAGAGAAATGGGAGAGCATGCGACGCCTCGTAATGGGCAGTTGGTACACCCCTGCAGGGTTAAATCTTTTCGAGAAGCCGTGTCCACGATTATGGACGACTTGAGACCTACTCCTTGTTCATAGACAACAACAACTGAGATAATCTTAATATAACTTGATCAACGTGTGTGTGTGCCTTGACTGCTTCTTCTTCGTCGGGATGCAAAGAGGAGGACAAGGATAGGATAGGTGTTATGATTGCGTAAGTAGTTGATAGCAAGACTTGTTGGAGGTGATTCCTCATCGAATGCTTGGCTTCTTATCTTACTCTCTAGATCGTTAGCCACTTCATAAATGCTAGTGCGGCAGCAACCTCACCACTTACCCCTTCCTTACCGTAAACTACTAGTTGTCCTAGAATTACGAGTGATGGAGTCCTTGCTGGGTCAGATGACCACTCCAGTTGGATGCTGAGTACCTCTGTACTCATGATACTACCCCCAAACTCTTTTCAGGGTTCTTGATCGACAACAGGTATGGTGATCGACGTTTCACGTGTAGACTCGACGACGACTAGTTAGGCGGATCCCGGCGGAGGGCCTGGACCCGTGTGGTTATGGGATCGATGATTTTCTCTTTGCCACTAGGAATTTGCTTGTAGTATGTACTCAGACATGTATCTTCCGCTGTTGTATTGTATTTAAGGCAGTTGTATGCCGATTGTATGAGATGTTGTATCCTTGTATCTGTAATGTTGTGATATCATGTTGGAAATCTGGGGCATATGGCTTTGTCATATGTCGCGGTGGGACCGATATGTGCTTCGTCCCCGGATCTGGGTGGAAACACCTAGATCTGGAACAGTACCGCATATCGGGCCTTAGACTAGACAAGCTTTATCTTAAGTTTTGTTACACCCTCAGTGTCAGGGAACATTAATCACTTTTTCTAATGATGTTTACTATTGCAAATCATTCCTTGATCATCTTTGGATCAATTCAAATTCAAATTCCACTATGATTGAAATTAAAAACAATGTGGAAAATAAAAGTTCAACCAAAAACCATGCAACCACTTTTGTAAAAGTCCCAATATTCAGTTGAACATGTCCATGTGGATATGAGAATTTATTAAGTTATAAAATAAATCAAACAATTAATAATAGTATCCAAATAGTGGCATTTATTCCCTTTTGAATAATACAAAAATGCAAATGAATTTAGTTTGCCCCCAAACTTTTTGTGGCACTATTATAAAGTGAAACAATAATTTTTGAGCTAGTCTAACATTTTACAAAATTGCAGAAGCTAATAAAACAATTGCAAACAAAAAGAACAGAAAAGAAAAATAAAAATAAAAATAAAACAACCTATCCTACGCCATGGGCAGAAGCCCACCCCCCTGTACCCCTTGGGCCCAGCCCATCTTTACCCCCCAAGCTAGCCCACCCCGGGTCCTCACCCTCCCCTCCCCTGTTCACCCGCCATGGCACGCATCGCGCGGTGCCAGGCCGGGCAGCCATGCCGTGGCAGCAATCCGGCGAGCCGCCGGCGTATGTAAGATGAGGGTCGCCCCCCTGTGCCCCTCGCTTTGACCTAGATCTCGCCCGTGCCACCTCACGTCACTTTTTCCCCCTCCCTAGCACCTTCCCCACCCGTCCCGAGCTAAGCCGTGGCCACGGCTCCGGTGCCGACGCGGCCAACGGCGAAGACAGCCTGCGCCACCACGTCCAGGGGCTCCGCCAAGAATGTGCACGTCGTGCCCCCCCCCCCCCCACCAATTCGAGTCGCCGCGCCAGCAGGTCGCTACCCCAGTCTTTTTCTCCCTCCACGGTCGCCACGACCCCGACGCGCGATTCGCCGCCTATGAAGCTCCCCCAAGCCAACTGCCATGTAAGGCCCGATATGCGATACTGTTCCAGATCTAGATGTTTCCATCCAGATCCGGGGACGAAGCACTTATCGGCCCCACCGCGACATATGACATAGCCATATGCCCCGGATTTCCAACATGATATCACAAGATTACAGATACAAGGATACAACATCTCATACAATCGACATACAAAGCCTTAATACAATACGACTGCGGAAGATACATGTCTGAGTACAAACTACAATCAAATGCCTACTGGCAAAGATAAAATCATCGATCCCCATAACCACACGGGTCCAGGCCCTCCGTCGGGATCCGCCTAACTAGTCGTCGTCGAGTCTCCACGTGAAACGTCGATCACCATACTTGTTGTCGATCAGGAACCCTGAAAATAGTTTGGGGTATTATCATGAGTACAGAGGTACTCAGCATCCAACTGTAGTGGTCATCTGACCCATCAAGGACTTCATGACTCATCATTCTAGGAAAACTAGTAGTTTACGGTAAGGATGGGGTAAGTGGTGAGGTTGCTGCCGCACTAGCATTTATGAAGTGGCTAACGATCTAGAGAGTAAGGTATGAATCCAAGCATTCGATGAGGAATCGCCTACAACAAGTCTTGCTATCAACTACTTACGCAATCATAACACCAATCCTATCCTTGTCCTCCTCTTCGCATCCCGACGAAGAAGAAGCAGTCAAGGCACACACACATTGATCAAGTTATATTAAGATTATCTCAATTGTTGTTGTCTATGAACAAGGAGTAGGTCTCAAGTCGTCCATAACCGTGGACACGGCTTCTCGAAAATATTTAACCCTGCAGGGGTGTACCAACTTCCCATTCCAAGGATCCGCACGCACGCCCATCTCTCTCAGTTGCTACCCATTATAGGCAACCATTTTATGATTTAGTTCCGAGACATCCAAAACGACAGGTCTCTCTAACTAACAACGAACAAATCCGGGTGGCCCCCGGTGAGTCGACACCCAACTCAAAAGCCGGCCGCGCTCTCGAATTGGTCTCTACCATCTATCGCAGGTTTGGATAGTCGGTTAATCTCACATGGGAAACTGGGTCCTCAGCCGTACAAAGTGGGCCAGCCAAGGAACAAGTCCCCCCCCTGCCCAGGGTGGTTTGTAAAAAACTGGAGGCCGACCAGCACACACACGGTTTCAAATGGTAAATCAGCTTGGGACACCACTGGAAATGTTTGAAGCTAGGTAGGTAAGAAAAGGGGACCCCATAAAATCCCACATGCGGTTAGGCACACTCAGTTTTAGAACCAATACCCGGAACTCGGATCCTAGGTGACTCGAATGGAACAAAGCGTCGGGGCGGGATAGCCTAGACCTTCCATCCTTCGTCGAATATAGTCAACATTATAATAATCATATCATCAACAACAATATAATAACGTGATAGCCCAAACCAAGGAGTAACAGGGTAACATCGTAGCATCATAAGGATGCATACTAAGCAGGGTCTGAGCAACGAGCAATAGTAACATAGCAGTACAAGGTGTGCTCGGAGGGACATCGCTGCATCGGTTTGAAAGAGGCTGTAAACATGTGGTAGGATCAAACATTGAACCTATCCTATACTAGCATGCAAACCGCTGGTTGAAATAGAATGGATCATAAGTAATGTATAGTCCTTGTCTGTTGATAAGTCGGGTTCCGAAGGTCTAGTTGATCGCAAGCTGGCAACGCCTCCGAGAGGTACCCGCAGAAGCACATAAGAAGGAAACACTGGAAAATGCAATCGACGAGCAAGCATCTATTACTACGAAGCAAACACGAGCAAGCATCAACAAGAAGGCAACATGAGACATCGCACCTACCGTCGAGAGCGGTTACTAATAGGTTAAGTAGAGTACTCGTCACACACAACAATACCGCACATTTAGAAAGGTTCAAGTTGTTTAGCTACTTGTGATCAACAAAGGTTGTTAACATGGCATCTCACTCAAGCATGGAATAGCACACAAACATGTCAAGAGGTGAAGCATAAGATAAACTATATATGCTAGTCAATTTAAGTGAGGCACAACCTAAACATGGCTTGGAGGAGAGAGAGGTGGAGGGAGGAGCGATCTGAACCGTTGGATGGTCAGATCCAACGGCTGAGATTGCATCTGGCTAGGGTTTCTGGATTGGGCTAGTTTGGGATAGCCTAAATCTGACACAATTTTAGGGGGGTGGCTGCAATTTTGTGGCTAGAGAAACCCTAGAAAGAAGTGGGAGTGTGGTGGTCTTTATATAGCCCAGGTGGCTGGCAGTTTGCAAAAAAATCCCCGGTTTCTCTCGCGCGCGCGGTGTTTACGTTTCTGACCGCCGGGGGTCCGCAATACCTCCGATTCGGATAAAACTTCGAACTGCGCAATCAGCGCGTCGAGCTGGCGGCGTTCACCTCACACTAGAACCGTTCCGAGAACATTTTCCGGCGCGCTATAAAAATATCCCGTTTAGTTATTAAACAAGGTTTTTCGTTCCGTTGGTTGCGGCTGGTCTCGTTCGGTTTTTGCGACGGTGATCGGGTGAAACACGGTGTCGCAAAGGTCGAGTGTTAGGGTGGCAAGGGTCGGTCTCCGTCCGGTACGAGATAAGAGGGGGGAAAATAATCGACGATCGATAAATCGGGGATGAAAACACCGCAAACAAATCAGACAATCAAGCAATTCACACCGAAAACAAAATTTTTATTTTTTGTGAAATCTGGGCTGTTACAATACAACACCACCAACAAGGGATCTCGTCCCGAGATCCAGGACGATCCGTGGGAGAGGAGAGGAGATAAAAGAGAGTCGAAGATTCTTCAACACCACCAACAAGGGACTCTGTTCCATGTCAACGTCGAACTTTCATCAAGAAACTTTCTGCAGAGAGACGACATCGTCGGAAAAACGAAACCGTCTGTGACAAGAGGAAGAACGATCGCGAAAACCAGATCAAGGAATTCCCACCTAAGCTCGGAATCGAGACAACACGCTGCAAGAAAGGCATTGTAACTATTCCGAAACACCACTCACTCGGGATCCTAAAGTTTGAAAAGGGATAAGTCGAGAGTAAAACACTTACGACACTTGTCCTGACTAGGGCAAGGGTAAGGAGTAAAAATATTCCTACTCTCCGACAACTAACTTAGTAACTACAAAATAGTTTTTGTCTAGACTCGACTTCAGCCAAAAAAGGGATCCTACGGTCCGTAAGGCTCTGATACCAAGTTGTAAGGCCCGATATGCGGTACTGTTCTAGATCTAGATGTTTCCATCCAGATCCAGGGACGAAGCACATATCGGTCCCACCGCGACATATGACATAGCCATATGCCCCGGATTTCCAACATGATATCACAACATTATAGATACAAGGATACAACATCTCATACAATCGTCATACAACTGCCTTAATAAAATACAACAACGGAAGATACATGTTTGAGTACAGACTACAATCAAATGCCTACTGGCAAAGAGAAAAACATCGATCCCCGTAACCACACGGGCCCAGGCCGTCCGCCGGGATCCGCCTAACTAGTCGTCGTTGAGTCTCCACGTGAAACGTCGATCACCATACCTGTTGTCGATCAGGAACCCTCAAAAGAGTTTGGGGGTAGTATCATGAGTACAGAGGTACTCATCATCCAACTGTAGTGGTCATCTGACCCAGCAAGGACGTCATCACTCGTCATTCTACGACAACTAGTAGTTTATGGAAAGGATGGGGTAAGTGGTGAGGTTGCTACAGTACTAGCATTTATGAAGTGGCTAACAATCTAGAGAGTAAGGTAAGAAGCCAAGAATTTGATGAGGAATCGCCTCCAACAAGTCTTGCTATCAACTACTTACGCAATCATAACACCTATCCTATCCTTGTCCTCCTCTTCGCATCCCGACGAAGAAGAAGCAGTCAAGGCACACACACATTGATCAAGTTATATTAAGATTATCTCATATGTTGTTGTCTATGAACAAGGAGTAGGTCTCAAGTCGTCCATAACCGTGGACACGACTTCTCGAAAATATTTAACCCTGCAGGGGTGTACCAACTGCCCATTACAAAGCTCCGCACGCACGCCCATCTCTCTCAGTTGATACCCATTATAGGAAACCTTTTAATGATTTAGTTCTGAGAGATCCGAAACGACAGGTCCCTCTAACTAAAAACGAACAAATCCGGGTGGCCCCCGGTGAGTCGACACCCAACTCAAAAGCCGTCCGCGCTCTCGAATTGGTCTCTACCGTCTACCGCATGTTTGGATAGCCGGTTAATCTCACATGGGAAACTGGGTCCTCAGCCGTACAAATTGGGCCCGCCAAGGAACAAGTCCCCCCTGGCCCAGGGTGGTTTGTAAACAACTGGCGGCCGACGAGCACACACACGGTTTCAAATGGTAAATCAGCTTGGGCCACCACTGGAAATGTTTGAAGCTAGGTAGCTAAGAAAAGGGGACCCCATAAAATCCCACACGCGGTTAGGCACGCTGAGTCTTAGAACCAATACCCAGAACTCGGAACCTAGGTGACTCGAATGGAACAAAGCGTCGGGGCGGGATAGCCTAGACCTTTTATCCTTCGTCGAATATAGTCAACATTATAATAATCATATCATCAACAACAATATAATAATGTGATAGCCCAAACCAAGGAGTAACAGGGTATTTTAGTATGCTCAGCCACCTCCTGTTATTCCTTGGATTGGGCAATCACACTATTGTATTTATTGTGGATGATACGATTATTATAATTTTGACTATATTCGACGAAGAATGGAAGGTCTAGGCTATCCCGCCCCGACGCTTTGTTCCATTCGAGTCACCTAGGATCCGAGTTCCGGGTATTGCTTCTAAGACTGAGCGTGTGATACGTCCAAAACGTATCTATAATTTCTGCTTGCTCCATGCATGTTTTGTGTGATATTGCTATTATCTAGATACACTTTCATATACTTTTGATCATATTTTGACTAACCTATTAACTCAGTGCACCCCAGTGCCATTTCCTGTTTTCTGCTGTTTTTCTATTTCAGTTTTCCTAAATATAAAAAGTGCCAGAAAAATTCGGGAAAATTCAGATAAAAAATCAGCGTGATGGGAGCTTCGAGAAGAGCCCGGGAGAGGCCAGAGGGGAGCCAGGGGGGCCCAGGCGCGGCCCTAACCCTGGTTGCGCCAGGGGGGCGCCTGGGGCCCCTGGCCCACCTCTGGCTACCCCCTTTCGCCTATTTATCCCCCGTCACGGGAAAACCCCAGAGAGAGAACCCTATTCCGCGAACTAGCCTCTGTTCCGCCGCCGCCGTGCTTCCGAAGATCGGGAGCACCAGAAGACCTCTTCCCGGCACCCTGCCGGAGGGAGGATTGACCTCCGGGAGTCTCCTCTCCACCATGGATGCTCCCCGGATGTCTCGTGAGTAGTTTCCCTTGGACCATGGGTCCGTGATCAGTAGCTATGTGATGTTCTCCTCCCCTCTTTGATCTTCATTGTTTAGACCTCGTGAGCTGCCCAACATGATCAAGGCACCTTTGTAATATTTCTGCCATTGTTATGTTGAGTTTGATAGGATCTGATGGATTATGAGATTATGTTCAGATTTTGATAGAGTAATATATTTGGTTTTTATCTCTTATATTTTTGTTCCTAAGTAATTCTTGCATGTTCTCCGTTGTTGTTTATTGCTTTGGCCAAGTAGTAGGTAGTGACTCCAAGAGGGAGCGTTGTGCTAGATTGTGGGTTCATGCCCCCCCGATGACATGCTTGAGTGACAGAAACATGATTCTAGGGGATGTGTTGTTGCCACAAGGGGGAAAACAACGGTGCTTGTAACCGCGGTTACAAGGACTTTTTATTTTACGCAGAGTTCTTTTTAATGCAGTTGTCTGTTGCTTTGGGTTTACACTTTGGGTGGGGCTCGCAACTTAATACCAGCGAGATGTTCTGGATAGATATCTCAAGGTGGATGATTAGTAGTAGATGCAGATGGATTTCGGTCTACTTACCTTGGCGTACTGCCTGTGCTTTTGAACCTCTTCCTTTCTTTTGTAGCATAGTTAGCATTGCGGTGCGTTCATAATCTTGTCAATTGCCTTTCTGTAATTTGTTTACCTCGCAGAGCAATTTTATCGTCTTTTGGGAGAGAGACATCACTAGCGAACATCACGTACCCCGGTCCATATTCTTATCATTGTTTCCACGCTATATTTACTTTTCTGCATTTACTTTCTAGTTGCTATTATTATCCCTTGCGTTTTATCCTTTGTAAACAACAAGAACGGAGAGATTGACAACCTCTCTGAACTTCGTTGGGAACAAAGTTATCTGTGTCTGTGTGCAGTTCCGCGTTAGTTGCGCCGCTGACACCTACTTATCATCTCTGGAGTCCTATTGGAGACAAACCTTGGTATCTTTACCAAGGGAAATTTGCTGCTGTGCTCCATCATGCCTTCCACTTGGGGCTCAGCAACGAAGGGCGGGAAGACTACACCCGTCAACCCTCGCGCCATCAAGAAAATTTCTGGCGCCGTTGCCGATGACTCCAATTGCTAAGATAGGGGAGTTGCACACTACCCTTTACCTTTGTTTTTTAGTCTTGTTAGTTTATCTTTCAGTTTTTATCTTTGTGTCTTCTATCAAAAACTACAAAAAAAAATTTATCTTTCTGTTAGTAGTTCTCCTTGTTTAGATGAACATGTTAGGGCTAGGTTCTTTGCGGGAATCGGAAGTTCTCGATTTCTGTCAAAGGGATGGAGAAAATATGAAGAAGGCATGGGACAGAATTTCTGAATCACATAAAAGAATCATGCCTTGGATATCTATAAAGATTGTGCTTAAGAATTTTTACCATGGTCTTTTTAAGTGGTGTAAACACTCTCTTGACATTATAGCTGAAGGAGATTTTCTAGAGTGTGAGGAAGATAGGGCTCTTGAGATTTTGCATAGTCTATCTAGTTATTTTGTTTATGATCGTAGTATTGATACTGTCATAGATAGACTTGCCACTATTGACAAAAGACTAGATGATCTAGATTTGGGGAAAGTAGAGGAACTTAAGTCCAACAAGAAAGAAATGTTGGAGATAGATGATGATTGGGAGCCGTTTGTTACGATTAGCATCTCTAACCAAAGCTTCCTTGCTTTTTGTGATATTGGATCCATAGTTTCTACTATGCCAAAAATAGTTTATGATTCTTTGAAACTGGATATGGATATATTATCATCTTATCATGAACAATCTAATGGAGATATTTCAGAAATTAAAGGAAAGGCAAAAGAAGTCCAAGTTGCATTCCTTCATAGGACTGCACCAATGGATTTCTTCATCATGGAGCCAAACCAAAGTAACGTTGTGCTCGGAAGAGACTTCCTCCGTACTATGAAAGGCTTCATTGATATTGGTAATAGGCACATACGCTTACGCGGTGTGGCGAAAGGTAAGTATATCTTTCCTAGTAAGAAGAAGAAGGAGCTTATTGAAAATCAATTTGAGGGGTTTTATGATTCTGATCTTGGATACCCTTGATTCTTCTTTTTGCATTATGCCTAGCTAATGGCTTTAAAGAAGCGCTTTCGGGAGGCAGCCCGCAACGAATTTAGGTTTTCCTTTTTGATTTTGTTGTGTCTTGATGTTTTTTACTTCTATAGCAACATCATTGAATCTTTATATTCCAGCTTTGTGCCAAGTTATAGCCTATTACAGCAAGGGAAGTAAAAGTTGTGACATGCTGTCCAGAAAACAGATTCTGTCCTCGTGACCAGGAAAATTCCAGAAAAATCCCGGTTCATCTTTTTGAGCTGAAATTTTTACACAGTATGCTCTATACAATTACGAAACTTCCGTATGTTTTGAGTTTTTTGATTTGAGTTGCAGAATGTTGTGATATCATGTTGAAATCCGAGATATATGGCTTCGTCATATATAACGGTGGGTCCGATATGTGCTTCGTCCTCGGTTTTGGACGGAAACATCCAGATCTGAAACAGTACCGCATATCGGGTCTTACACAAACCAGAAGTTGAGAATGGGAAAAGACTCAATAATTACATGGCAGGAGACCCCATCAATGTAGAGATGGATGTGATACAGATAGCTACTCATGAAGAACATATTGCAACACCGTGTCAAACACCAGCAGTAGCAGAATCCAAATAGGAAGCACCAAATCAAGATTGGAAGAAGTGGAGCAGGAATTCTTCAAGTACAAGAAGATGATCTAGCATGGTGTTGAAGATAAAATCAACATCATCGCCGAGCTGAAGGTGAAACATGATAGGGAGATGAAGGAGGTGAGGTCAAGCATGGCCACACTAGAGACCTAGGTGTTCGACCTCCAAGGGCAGATTTATGATCTGCACAGTTAGAACTCTGAGTATGAACTAATATTTCTGCGTGTGATCCAAGCTGCTAGCTACAGTATGCTGGAAACGGAGGAATCATGTGTGGATGGAGGACCTATGCCATGGAATCTCTTTATCAATAATCACATGAAGAACAACAATAAGAATCAAGATTGAACTCTTCATGAGTGCCCGGTATCTATATCTTTATCCTTTATCTTTCGTGGTCAATGTTTAGTGTCATATCGTGTCTAGGGAAGATTATCTTATGAGGTAGGTGTTTGCATTGAGGTTTATCACTACTTTGTGGAGAGTCTTGTATCCGTGAGTGTGTGGTCATCTATGAAGGAATATTAATGAGAAGTCTATTGGTTTCTTTGCTGCACTTGGTATTTTCTTCATCCAATCGACTTTGTATGCTGATTCTCATGGGAGTTTTGATCTTATATATCAGGTATGGATCTGAAAACTTTATTCAATCTTGGCAAACATAGCATTTGTGATAACAAAAAGCATGAGTTTTTCTAGTAGCGACATAGCCAAAAACTTTATGTTCTTATGCTTGAAGTGTTATGCTGACAAGGAAGACAACTTGATGTTTCATGCCAAATCCTAATGTTAGACTTTATATTGTTT
Source organism: Bromus sterilis (assembly GCA_950022295.1). Taxonomy (NCBI): domain Eukaryota; kingdom Viridiplantae; phylum Streptophyta; class Magnoliopsida; order Poales; family Poaceae; genus Bromus; species Bromus sterilis. The sequence continues at coordinate 260,380,926 of OX465596.1, read as the reverse complement.
TGCATCCAAGTCAACATCATTTGTCTGCTTGCAAAAGCCTTTGCTATCCAAACCTTGTACTAAGTGGGAATACTGCTTGTGCACCCATACCTTGAAACATCAACCTTCCAAAGAGTCCACCATACCTTTCCTATATGTGGTATTTCACCGCCACTCCTAAAGTATATTACTCAGGTGCTATCTTTAAAACTTCAAAGTAGTATTACTCCTTGTTTTGTGCCTCTGTTTTAGCTCATGAGGAAGTAGTAGATAATTCAAGGTCTTCTCTTACTGGACAAGCTTTATCTTGAGTTTTGTAACACCCTCAGTGTCAGGGAACAGTAATCACTTTTGCTAATGATGTCTCCTGTTGGAAATCATTCCTTGATCATCTTTGGATCAATTCAAATTCAAATTTCCCTCTGATTGAAATTAAAAACAATGTGGGAAATAAAAGTTCAACCAAAAACCATGCAACCACTTTTGTAAAATTCCCAATATTAAGTTGAACATGTCCATGTGGATATGAGAATTTATTAAGTTATAAAATAAATCAAACAATTCATAATAGTAGCAAAACTATGGAATTTATTCCCTTTTGAATAATACAAAAATGAAAATGAATTTAGTTTGCCCCAAACTATTTGTGGCACTATTATAAAGTGAAACAGTAATTTTGGAGCTAGTCTACCATTTTACAAAATTGCAGAAGCTAATAAAACAATTGCAAACAAAAAGAACAGAAAAGAAAAATAAAAATAAAAATAATACAACCTATCCTACGCCATGGGCAGAAGCCCACCCCCCTGTACCCCTTGGGCCTAGCCCAGCTTAACACCCCAAGCTAGCCCACCCCGGCCCCTCACCCTCCCCTCCCTTGTTCACCCGCCATGGCACGCATCGTGCGGTGCCAGGTCGGGCGGCCATGCCGTGGCGGCAATCAGGCGAGCCGCCGGCGTAGATAAGATGAGGGTCGCCCCCCTATGCCCCTCGCTTTGACCTAGATCTCGCTCGTGCCCCCTCTCTTCACCGTTTCCCCATCCCCAGCACCTTCCCCACCCCTCCCGAGCTCTGCCGTGGCCACGGCTCTGGTGCCGACGCGACCAACAGCGAAGACAGCCCGCGCCACCACGTCCAGGGGCTCCGCCAAGAACGTCCACGCCATTCCCTCCCCCCACCAATTTGAGTCACCGCGCCAGCAGGTCGCCACCCCAGTCTTCTTCTCCCTCCACGGTCGCCACGAACCCGACGCGCGATTCGCCGCCTGTGAAGCTCCCCCAAGCCCACTTCCACCCCTACATGCTCGCGGTGAGCATGCGCTTTTTCTCCCCCTCCTCACACTCTAAACGGTTTCTCTGGCCGTCGTCCCCGTCCGTGTTGTCCTCCGGCGGCCACGCGAGTCGTCGCCGCCGGCGGTGATGGCCGCCCCCGCCTGTTTTCTTGGCGCCACTCGACGTGCGGCGTCAGCAGCGTTTGGTTCCCCTGTCCGCGCTCCGAACGGCTCACCGGAGAGAGCACAAGCTCTACGCCGGCGCCACTGTCTCGCCAGCGATATGGTGGTTAACCACCCGCGCTGGGCTAACACAAGTGGGGTGTGCCACTGTAACAGCCCAAAACTATCAAAACTCCAAAATTTTGCATTTTTTATTTTTCCATTGGGGATGAAAATTTGCATAATTATTCTTTGCAATAATCCATGTGACAGAAAAATGCCCATGCATTTATCTGATCATGTAAAAGGATTTTCCCATTTTTTTCGTTTCTTTCTTTTGTTCTTTGCCATTTTTCTCCAAGCCATCCCGGTTATCCCCTCATTGAACTGTTCTGTAAATAATCATGTTTTTGCTTGATTTAGCCCCTGCCCAACTCCCAAGATTTTTGCCTTTTCAGAAAATGGGGTTGTAGTTCAAACGATATTTTAATTATTTTAAATAGCCTTTTGAAATACTTAATTTTTTTACCCAAATTATTTTCTAAAATTCTCATAATTCATGTAGATGGGGAATCATATTTTTATATGATCTGTAACATCCATTTTCTATTTCATTTGCCTTTTTTCTATTCTCTTATTTTATTAAATGAATAAAAGCAGAAAATTCCACTCAGTGCCTTGGGCCTTTTCCTTTCTCCCAGCCCACCTAACCAAATCCCAAGTACCAACCCAACTGAGCCCTTGTTTTTCTCTCATCACGTGGAGGACCCCCTCCCTCTCTCTCTCACCAGACGCCATGGCCTGTTGAGAACTCAAGCTACTAAATGGATCACTAACCTCTGAAGGGTTCGAATATTAGAGTACACTCACGTACCATGAGTCGAGGATGTGCAAGGATAACCAAACCCCCATACACTCCTCCTCGGGGTACTTGTCTCTTTGTGAACCTCCAGATTAGATTGAGAGTTACCGATAATAAGTGCATGAAGTCTTCGGACTAATGTGAGTATTCGAAAGTTGACACTTCGACCCACCTATACTTTTTCTAGCCTCTTCGGTAGCGTGCATTGCCCTTTCTCACCTTGAGAGTTGGCGCATACTTCGCCAGTGCACCCAAACCCTTGGCACGATACGCTCTGTCATCATAAGCCTCCTTATATCTTTCCTCAAAACAGCCACCATACCTACCTACAAGGCATTTCCATAGCCTTTCCGAGATACATTTCCATTCAACATCCACCTTCTCATGACTTGATCTTCATGTCATACATGCTACTTGCTTAATCGATGAGCCGCATGCTAGTTGGGCCTTGCCCTAATCATTGCTACATGACGCGCTAGTATCATTGCATATCTTGCTATCCTCGCAGAGGCATACATTTGCATCATGATAGAGTGTTGCCCCTAAAGTGAGGAAAAGATCCCAAAGAGGACAAAATCAAAAGATCCCAAAGAGGACAAATGAGAGTTAAATAGAAAGAGCCATTGAGGCCACCAAAAAAATACAAAAAAATAGAAAAAGAGAAAAAGAAAAATAAAAAGAGATAAGGGGGCACACTACTATTCCTTTTGAGAGATCCACACTAGTACTTCATTGTCTATCCCTTGTACTCCATAGAGATCATCATCATGCATATAGCTATGTGGGGACCTTCACACTATAGAACTTGGCTTGTATATTCGAATGATGAGCCTCCTCAAACGAGCTCTAGGTCTTCTTGAGCAAGCAAGTTAGATGCACCCCCACTAGTTCTCTTGGAGAGCTTTTAGCTCACATGTGCATCCGTTGCATGGAAATCCCTACTCCTCACATCATATCTATCATATAGCCTTCTCTCGCCTATGATTGTCCTCATTGATGAGAGTCTTTCACACCTTTTTGTCTTCCTCCTCCACCTTCTTTCTGTTTCTCCTTTTAGGTGTCAACTTTCTTGCTCACGCTCATCCATTGCATGAGTGCTCAAAATATCAAAAAGGAGTGGATCAGTTTGACTTGTACCTGGCTAGTGGTCTGGGGACGAGTCAAGAAAAGAATCCAAAGGAGACTAAGTGTGAAAATTTAGTAGATAGTTGTTCTCAACAACCTTTTTCTCTCTTTTTCCCAGTCCCCTACTTGCACGCTTTGATTGCTTTACTTAATATAGACTCTCGCTTGTTAGGACTTGAATTTAATTGCATGCTTTGATTGCTTTACTTAAAAGTTCTTATATGGTTGTGTGTCATCTCACCACAGAAATTATGCTTGTTATCATTTACCTACTCGAGGACGAGCAAGAATTAAGCTTGGGGATGTTGATACGTCCCAAACGTATCTATCATTTTTGCTTGCTCCATGCATGATTTGTGTGACCTTGCCATGTTTTGCTTCAACTTTCATACACTTTTGATCATATTTGGACTAACCTATTAACTCAGTGCACCCAGTTGCCAGTTCCTGTTTTCTGCTGTTTTTGTATTTCAGGTTTTTCCAATAATTAAAGTGCCCAATAAATCCCGAAAAATTTATATAAAAAATCAGCCCTCCCAAAGCTTCCGTAATAACCAAGAAATGGAAGGAGGGCCACCACCAGGGCCCCAGGAGGGTGCCTGGAGCAGCTCCACCCTAGGCCGCGCCACCTACCCTCCTGGCTTCCCTGTGGCCCCCCTCGATGCCCCCTTTGGCTCCTATTTATTCTCCCGTCGCGGAAACCCTGATTCCCGAGCCCTTTTCTCCAGAAGCAATTCCGATATCCACCGCCATCGCCGTCAAGTTTCGGGGGGACAGAATTCCTATGACGGCACCCTGCCAGGACGGGGAAGTGCCCTCGGATTCATCTCCAATGACGTTGCTTCCTCCTTCCATGAAGCGGGAGTAGTTCTCCTTCAGGGCTGAGGTTTCTACCAGTAGCTATGTGTTCTTCTCTCTCTCCCATGTTGTGATCTTCGTTGTGATCATAGGCTATGTTAATATAGGGTGATCCCATGATATTTCCCCTTCCTCTATGTATTGGATTGATGTACTCAATTGATCTTATCTAGTATAATCCCCGAGACCAAGGTGACAGCGGTCTATTTGACATGGGTTAGAAGAATATTATCATGAGTGATTTCCTCTTTTGTGTGTTGTTTGAAGATTGAGAGTCTCTTGGTGCTTGTCTTTGACTATCCTTGAGATATGTTGTGGTGATTGTGCTACTCTCTTTGGATGGCCGTGGTGACATTGGGAAATCCATATATTGAGAACTACGAACTTTGAGGTGTGCTTTTGTAGCCCTACATAATTCTCATCCTCTCTTGACCACAAAGGAATTACCTCCGAGTGCGTCTCCATTGCATGTTTTATGTGAAATATCATGTGATTAGACTATGTTAATGGTGTTGAGAGTTTCCACTAGTGAAAGTATGAAGCCTAGGCCTTGTTTCCACCATTCTTACACTGTTTGTGCTCACTTTTGTCACATGTTTGCTTTCTGCACTTTTTATTACAGATTTATATTACCTTGCTTTTCCACACCTATCACTCGTATTTTACCATATCTTCGCCGAACTAGTGCGCCTACACAACTCCTAGTTGTATTAGGTGTGTTGGGGACAAAAGAGACTTCTTGTATCTTAATTGAAGGGTTGCTTGAGAGAGACCATCTTCAACATCTATTTCCATGAGTTCGATAAACCTTAGGTCATCCACTTGAGGGAAATTGCTGTTGTCCTACAAACCTCTGCGCTTGGAGGCCCAACATAGTCTACAAGAATAGAAGCATGCGTAGACATCAAGCTATTTCGGGCGCCGTTGCCGTGGAGGTAAGCGTTGAAGGTATATCTTTAGATCTTTCAATTAAATCTTTTCGGTTCATGTTTTTATTTTCACTAGTTAGGATTATGGAAAACAACAAAAATATTATGAGAGAGCTTTATGAGCTCTACCTTGAGTTGGGACATGAAGTGTTTGAAGAGAAAATAAAAAAGCCTATGGAGCTTCATTATTTACACAACACTCATGTTAGTAGCAATGTTACTAGTATGTCTTCTTTGAATGTTTTTGATACTAATGATATGCAAAGCCATAAGCTTGGGTATGCTACGTTTTATGAAGATGATATTTTTAGCCCCCCAAGTTTTGATGAGGAAATTTATTTTGATCATACTTTGCCTCCCATGTATGATGATTATTGTGATGACACTTATGCTATAAATATTAAATGTTTGCAAGTGTATCATGATAAGAATGATTCATGCGATAGCTATTTTCTTGAGTTTGCTCCCATTATTAATAATGAGAACGATTTTGCTTATGTGGGGAGTAATAAATTTTCTACGCTTGTGGATCATGATAAGAATTTTTTATGTGATACTTATATTGTTGAGATTATTCATGATCCCACTGAAAATTATTATGAGAGGGGAACATATGCTTATAGATACTTCAATAATATCAAGTTCCCTCTCTTTATGTTGAAGGTTTTGAAGTTGCACTTATTTTGGCTTCCTATGCTAATATCTTTATGCTTCATGACTTATTTCTCTCAAAAATCCTTTGCATAGGAAGCATGTTATTTGCTTCTTGATGCTCTCTTTTGTTCTTCAGCTCTTATTCCTTATTCCTATGAGAGCATCATTAAAATCTTAAGCCTATCTTTATGGCTATAAAGAAAGAGCTCTGGAGAGACAACCCTTGTTATCTTTATTTTGAGTTCTTTAACTTTCAGTTTTTAGTGGTCTTGATGATTGTTACTACTGTGGTAACATCATTGTATCTTTATTTTCAAGCTTTCTGCCAAGTCTAGCCTCTGATTGCAAGAAAGTTCAAAAGTTGTGACATGCTGCCCAGAAAACAGATTCTATCCTTGGACGAAAAAATTAGCCTAAAATCACCATTTCATCTTTTTGATCAGAATTTTTTTGAAAGCGTGCTCCATACAATTGAATTTCGAGAGTCTGTTCTGAGTTTTTTGATTGGAGTTGCATAAGTACCCCTAAAAAATTCTTTACTACCTGTTGTTCTATTTTTCACAGATTCTGCCACGTTTTGTCTCTCCTAACATTTTCAAACCTTAAGCTTGATTTTTCTTTGCAAAATCCTTTTGGCAATCTTGATAAAAAGTATATCTTCAAGAATATCTTTATATCCAGTGGGAAAAATTAATTATTAAGGGTACTAATTTCTCTAATCAGCTTCATGATGAGTTATGTATGAAGGGAGTTTTCAAGTGTGCGATGGAAGATCATGAAAGAAGATTCGGGAGTGTCAAGCGCTCAAGCTTGGGGATGCCCCCATGCATCCCCAACAAATACTCAAGGAGACTCAAGCGTCTAAGCTTGGGGATGCCCCCGTGCATCCCCTTCTCTATCAACAATCATCAGTTCGTCCTTCGTCGCACTATATTTTTATCACTTCATGCGTTATGTGCTATGCTTGGAGCGTCTCGCTCTTAGGTTTTATTTTTAGTTTTCTTTAGCTTTTCATGCTGTTCATAACAAGTTAGATCCCGTCTTACTTTGTGTGGGAGCGAAACATGCTCCGTTTGAACTAGACCTCCTCATAGGATTTGCATGATTATTTCCTTAGCTATGAGTTGTTCTTTTTCTTTTCTTAGTTGCTGCTCTGTTTAGTTGTAGTGCTTTAGTTTTTCTAGAGATTTTCTTTTTTTAGGTTGAACTTTCTATAGGTTTCACTTTTTATGTTGGTAGAGAGTTTGCCTGTTGCACTGAGTTTTGTGTCTTTACTAGGAAGTAGGTAGTTGAAGTTGCTATTCTCTTTGTAGTAGTAACTTGCAATAGTTTTGAGGTATTGACTAGAGTAATGTTTGAACTTTTGATGTCAAGAGCTCGAGCCTATTAGTGATAGATGTCGTATTTTGGGCAATCCGTGAGTTTTTTGAAAACCAAAAACCCCTGTTGATAACTCTAGCTACTAGATGGATCACTAACCTCTGGAGTGTTCGAATATTAGAGTACACTCACGTACCATGAGTCGAGGATGCGCAAGGATAACCAAACCCCCATACACTCCTCCTTGGGGTACTTGTCTCTTTGTGAACCTCCTGCTTAGATTGAGAGTTACCGATAATAAGTGCATGAGTTCTTCGGACTAATGTGAGTACTCGAAAGTTGACACTTCCACCCACCTATACTTTTTCTAGCCTCTTCGGTACCGTGCATTGCCCTTTATCACCTTGAGAGTTGGCGCATACTTTGCCGTTGCATCCAAACCCTTGGCACGATACGCTCTGCCATCATAAGCCTCCTTATATCTTTCCTCAAAACAGGCACCATACCTACCTACAAGGCATTTCCATAGCCTTTTTGAGATACATTGCCATTCAACATCCAACTTCTCTTGAATTGATCTTCATGTCATACATGCTACTTGCTTGATCGATGAGCCGCATGCTAATTGGGCCTTGCCCTAATCATTGCTACATGACGCGCTAGTATCATTGCATATCCTGCTATCCTGGAAGAGGCACACATTTGCATCATGATAGTCGTAGATCAAAATCAGCCCAATTATTCTGATGGTCAATTTGGGCCGAGCCCAATAATTCTGGCCTTTTAGGGTCAACCATGTTCTGGGCCTTAGCCTCTATACAACCTTTTTATTTTAGGGCCTTTCATCATTTGGATGATCCGTTTCTATTTTGTACTCCTTTTTTGTTAATAAAATTAGGACCATGAACTTTATTTTCACAATTTCTATTTCGCAATTCTATTATTTTATTGCCGATGCAAAGCCATTCATTTTTTTCGATCCACTATTTCTGGCTCGTGGCCACTTTATGTACAGAATAGCAGCCCATATTTTTTTTTTCATTTTCTGTATAGCCATTTCTAGCAAATAGAAATAAATTTTAATAACTGCAAATTACAAAATAACTTGAATTTCTGCAATCATATGACTTCATAGAACTGCAATACAATAGTGCACATAGGTAGGAACATTACATTCAACATTACATAAAAAGCCAAGAACACACAGTTCACAGATAAATGAGTTGGACTTCGAACTTTCTCTGTTGAGTAGGGCTTCACCGCTTCAAACTTGAAATATCTTAGGCCTAAAGCTACTATAAAAGAGTGAACAAACTATCAACATTAGAGTAGCTATTATTTATGAAGTAGATTTGAAAAACTCCAGATTTAGTGTACATACTATCAAAAACTATATATATAAAGAAATTTCACAAAAATGCTGATTTATGGAGCAAATGCAAAGTAAAACAACAGATTCCAAGAGCTTCAAAGAACTATGTACTTCAGAGACCAATTATATTAAAGACCGGCATAATCACAAAATCCTAAGTCAATCTTCAGATAACCTACAGGACCAAGATAACTGAAGGTAGGCAATCTTCATGTTACTATCAGGACCAAGATTGTGAAAGCCAACAAACACTACTTTCAGAAGTAAACTAGCAAATGTAGCCATTATTCTCACTTATTCTGGAGCCCCTATAACATACTCCCTCCGATCCATATTAATTGACGCACACTTAGTATAATTTTAGCATAAAGTTGTAGCAAGTGTGCTCAATTAATTCGGATCGGAGGGAGTATTTGATATTTATACTACATAAATGACAGCTTCTCCATCAAGCCAGCTACTCTGAACACACAATTTTATATGATGATATAAAGAATAAATTTGGTGCGTTAATGTAGTGTTGAACATATATCTATTATATTAATCCAACCAAACATGCTTCTACTACAGAAACTCAGTCAATTCTGTTGAACATGTTTCTACAACATAATAACAGTGTTGGCCATAGACATAAAGCGTAACCAAAGGGTCAAGTTGATACCATCGACCATGAAAGGGGGAGGAGAAGCAAGTTGCGACGAGCTATATACCTTCTTGAGTTGTCCCCTACGTTTGTAGAGGAGCCGTACATTTACATTAGACGCACACATGACCCCTGTACTCTATCACCACAGGAGGAGGTGCATTGCATACTGGCTCCTTTGGGTCTGCGAGGGAAAGAGCATGATGGGGGTTAGTAAGCATCAAGGATGTTTCTGTTCTAGGACAAGCTAATTAAAAATATGCAAATAGAAGTACAATGGTTAAGTGCTCATACGTATATCATATCAAGCAATAGCATTTAACAACAGTCATGATCAACTAGAATCAACTATAGTATTCGGATATCATGGATACTTAATCCTCAAGATGCAGAAAGCTTATTTACGATAGTTTGGCTTTTAATTTGTCATCTTGAAGAATCATCGGAAGAGCAAACATCAACCGGACATTTAACAACCCAAAAACATACCCTGAATCATGAATTTTTGCAACTACACCATGCATTTTGTTTGCAAGAACTAGATAACTACAAATATTGCTAAATAGATGGATATATACACAATTACACTAGCAACCCAAAACAATAAATAACCCCATCATATCCTGCTTACCACAAGTTATTTGCAGTAGCACCAGTTGTGTAGGTGCTGCCTCTAAATACACATACAGTACAACAACTAACAGGAGTCAAGTTCATCAATGCTAACGGGGTTCAGCTAACAGTACCATTGCAGAAAAGTCTATACTCTATAGTGAAAATAACAAGAAAATGAATTCTAATTCACGTGGAAAAAACCGATAGAATAAAAGCTATTATAAACTTCATCGCTCTTATTTTAAACCAGTTGCATAGTGTAGAAATGCAAAGGAATTAGAAAAAGAATGCAAAGGGTTCATAGCTTTCTGGAGAAACTAATTTTCTACACATCTTATTTTAAGATCCCTATGCAAAGAGAATCGAAAACCACAGACTCGGATAGAACTAGCGATTTTATTCTTTCACTCAATGCACTAGGCTGGGTGCAAACGTGATTTCCTCACTAGAGGAACATTGTATAGGTTTCATACTTCATGCAAAAAAAAACAATTTGGACATACATTTTGTTACAGCCAGAGTTTGAATATAGGATAAAAGGTTTTATTCTGCCGATAAAATTCATACAAATATCCTAAAGAATATCTTACCCTGAGGGTATCAAAGAGGGAAATGGTGTTATCTGCTTGTAATTTGTCACCTTGGTGAGCGGCGTGTCGTAGGTTACATTGTCCTTTGGAGTTCCCAGCAATCTAGCATTCAAAAATCAATGGTATACAATCAACATATGATATCCCCTACTAATGTCAAGTGAGAAAGCACATAAAATGTTACAAGGCGTGGTACTGTAATTGAAAATGTGTAGTAGTTGCTGCACCTCAAGAGTCTACACGGAAAAGTGTCATGGTAGTGATAAGTTCATCTACCATTTAAAAGGATTTCAGCACATATATGTAAGAGAGTTGAAGTCTAAAGATGTGCAAATTTACAACGTCAAGTTGATTAGACTAAATATGCAGCCAACAGACCACATGTCAACTGGCGTACAGATTTCATGTAGTATGGACACTAGTGGACAGACCCCCACATTATCCCGGTTCATATGGGCCTTCGGTCCCGGTTCCACACCCGGGACCAATAACTCGGGACCAATGATGATCCCGGTTGGCCCACGAACCGGGACCGAAGAGGCTCCACGTGGACAGGCGCGCAATGAGGGGGGGAGGGGTCATCGGTCCCGGTTGATAGGAAGAACCGGGACCGAAGAGGCTCTACTGCCCTCCTTTTTAGCCCTATTTTCTGATTTTTTTTCATTTATTTATTTTGTGTTTTGTATTCAATTAAATGGTACCATATATATATAAATTAAAGCAACAATGAAGGAACCACAATATATATTACACATTATCGTCATGAATATATCATATACACCATCTCATTCGTCGTGCTTGGTCGAACATGTATTACACAAACGGTACTCACACGAGTTCGATCTAATTTACATCGGTCCTTGGCCGCTTGTCTTCCAAAAAATGAGGGTGAAAGAACTCTCCGGTCGGAGCTATGACATGGTCTAATAAGAATCCGGCGATTTCCTCTTGAATTGCTCGCACGCGTTGTCGTGGTACAAGACCGTCCCGCATTCGTTCGATCTAATAAAAAGAAAGGGATCAATATATATGAATGAAACTAAACACAATTTAACGCAATAAATTAAAGTATTGAATGTTGTTTATCGTACTTCAATTTTCCTTATGTTTCGGGTTGCGGCCGTCTCTTTGGTCGTCTGGTGAATGAACTCGCAAACATAATATCCACATAAGTTATTCCCGGGTCCCTGTCTCAAACACTTTATGAGAACGAAGATCAATGAATATTATAATAAGCATGATAATTATACTGAAACTAGAATAAAAAAGATGCACGGATCTAGCAAGTAGTACTTACATTCAGTGATTCAAATGTAAGCTTTGCCGGAAGACCCGGTGTTTTGGCGATGAACCGTTTCCAAACCCTCTGGAGGCATGCTAGCATGTCCTCCCATGATTTCATAGATTTGCGTCCCGGGTACATGACTTTTACTACTCCTTCGTCCGGAACAATGATCAACAGAATAAAGTGGAAGCTGCACACCGAGCAAGCAAAATAGAATGTGTGCGAGACAGTAACACTCACTCGAGGTTGTAAGGAAATAGTATTTCCCTTCTTGTGCCGAAATACGTCAACGATTGCAACAAGTTGTTCTCTGTCTGGTTGGGCTTCTCTTTGAGAGTTCTTTCATGAACGAACTGGCAGTAAACGAACCCAATGTCATAGATTTGTCCTTTCTTGCATTCGAGAATCTTCATTCTGCATATATAATTAGTTTGGTGATGAGTGTAAGATTGTACACGAAACGAATGAACTGAGCTAGAAAGGCTTGATCACTGAAATTAATGGTACTTACAGACAATATGCACTGACGATAGATTTGTCGATGCCGTCTCCATTGTAAAACTGAAATAATTCTGAGAATTCAATCAGATCGAAGCCTTGTCCATGCCAGTAATGCTCGTTCTGAAATTTAGCGTAGATCCAGTTTTCGGATTTAGCAGATTTTTCCATGTACCAGTCATGCAATTTTCGCATCTTTGTTGGTAGATCGTTGACTAACTCGGGTTTGACGAGAGGATACCCGTGTTGGTATTGGTATGCCGGTACGAATTCCTCATCGTTCCCGAACTCATCCAGACGACTCAGGTAATCAGTAATAGACAAACCTACTGCCTGGGCTTTTGCTTCGTACTGTCTTATAAACTCCGGATCTTTGTTCGGATCATACGCATCGACCTAATGCTGCTGGGGGCGCGGCCAACTGTGCACTTTGAGCGGTTCGATCGATAGTTCTTTCTGTAGTCCGAGCTGGGCAATCTCTTTTCCGACTCTCCGCTCTTTTGCCTTAGCCGACTTTGTAATAGAGCGTTCATAGTATGATGTGAGCGGTATGGGGTTGTGAAGCTTCTTCTTCAGTTTTGCGCACGTGGCGTGATCTTCTGGGGTGCGCGGGAACAATGGCTCTATCGACTTCTTCTTGTTGGCCACATCAATCTTCCACTTTTCATAAGACATTTTTACAGACACTTCCAGTTCCTCAGGTGTCATCTCTCCGGCTAGCTTCTTCATATTCTGATGAGGAACTTTTGGGAGGGGTGATCGCTTACGTTTCGGTGATTTCTTGCTGCCCCTCCTAGTATAGGTACGCTTCCGCTTCTGTCTGTGAGGCTCAGAAGATGGAGACGGCTGAGGCGACGATGGAGATGCCTGAGGCGACGGTGGAGACGGCTGAGCCGGAGAGTGGTGAGGCGGTGAAGGCGATGGTTGCGGTGAAGAATGGTCACGTGGCGGCGATGGTGGATTGCTCTTCTGAAGAGTGGGTGACCTTGGCGGCAGATAATTTGGAAGCACGATGTGCTCCTTTCGCCATAGAACACTCCCCTTTTTTGCTTCTCCTAGTTCTTTCAGCTCCCCATCTTCACCTGCAGGGTGGTCCAGCTTCAGCTCCTCATAATCATCCATCACATCATCCACCATGACGACAATGTATCCTTCTGGAGTCGGGTTGCAATGATAAGTTGGTTTCTCCGGGATTCATAGGGCCATGCCGACCGCCACCGTCACCTTTAAGTTCATCACTTGCACCTTAAGCTCACAACGTGTGTTCTCCGTGATATAATCCACTAGGTAGCGTTTAGGAGCAGCCGTTGTCGGTGCATCATCATCATCCTGCTGGAGCTGCGTGGAAGCTTGGGAGCTTTTCCGATTCGATGGGGCGCCGGTAGCATCGAATCTAGTTTCTAACAAGAGCTGTTGAGGTTGGCCGCCACTTTGCTGGCTAAGTCTGCCGATCAGCTCCTCCGCCCGCTTTAAGCCTTCTTCTACATTACGCAGCCGCTCTTTGGTAGCCGTTTTCTCAGCCTCATTCGCCACTTTCTCTCTCTCAGCCGCCGCTTTCTCAGCTGCCTCCCTGTCCTTCCTCCTCTGATGGCTTTTATCTGGATATTTCTTGCTTTCCGAAGGGAAGGCAAGTTTCCAACACTTGGAGCCTGGCGTGCCTCGTGCTCGTCCTGGGTGTTCTCTATTTTTTAGGCCGCGTGTGAGCTCGTCGTCCTCTCTATCGGGAATGAACCGTCCCTCTTCAATATCACGTACTGCATCTCTAATATCATCGATGGGCAGCAGGGGATCAACTATGTGTGACTGGTTATATATTGTCATCCCATCTTTGTCCAACGTGCCCCCATGGCCGTAAAACCAGTTTCTTGTCCGTCCGTTCCATGTTGTACGCTCTGGAGTGATCCGGGCATCAAAATACTTGGCCTCAATTGCCTCCCACCTAGGCATGCAACCGGCGTAGCCAGCAGGCCCCATTTTATGGTGGTAAATCTTCTTAGCGGCATTCGTCTGATTTAATTCAGACCTTTCCTGCGCGTGCTCCGATTTCTTGTACGCCACAAAATCATCCCACTGCTCTCTTATCTTACCATAGCCGTGTTCGAAATCCGGAGTCTTGTCTAACTTGACATATTTTAGGTACAAGTTTTTCTTCCAATTCTTGAATTGCTCGGCCATCTTGCTGAGAGCAAACTTCTTGACTCTAGCCTCTAGCTCCAGCCTAGCTGCCGCCTCCTGAGCTGGATTATCCACCTCTGGCATCCGCAGGAGGAAATTATGCATGAGCATATTCCAAAGCCTATCTTTCATGGTGTCGCACACAAACGAGATTGTAGGGTCCTTTAGCTGCATCCATTCTCGAATGGTGATCGGGATGTTGTCCCTCATGAGAGTTCCGCATGCCTTCACAAATTTTTTCTTGACATCGTCCGGAGCTAATGGTTCCCCGTCTGGACCGACCTCTTCGACCCTATACCTCACATTGTCAGTCAACTTTTTGGTTGGGCCTCGTTTCGGTCTTGCGGAGGAATGGCCGGATCCGGATCCGGAGGGCTAAAAGAAGAAAGAGTGTTAATATATGCATGTACATATAAAGCTGCATTTTAATTAACAGTAATTTACATATATATCAACCTCGCCGGTGTTTTCGAGATTAAAGGTTCCGTCGGAGGCGGAGCCGGCTTGTCTCCCGTCCGATGCTTCTTCTCGGTGGAGAGACTCGTCTCCCTCACCGGATTCGTTCAGAAACCGGCGGGTGACATCTTGACCTTCATTGTCGTTGATCATATCGTGAAGCAAGTTTTCCACATTTTCATCTCTATGAAATATTGGTTCCATAGTATCTGCAAATTAAGAATTGCAATCTTTTATAATGCAAATCGTAGGCGGCAGCGGTGTAGTCAACGGTAGAAGCAGAGTCTACCGGAGATTAAAGGGGGGGAGAGAAACAATAAATACACGGCAATCATAGAAAACAATACAAGGCATGACAAATGAAATGCAATCCGTGTGATCTAACGTAAAATGATGCAATAATCTCGGCGCTAATGGCGACCTCTCCGGTGATTACCGGACAGGGTGTCCAGAGGGGGGGGGATCAAGCCGGAGGTGTCGTGGGTACCGGACAAACATAAGGGGGTGTATCCGCGCTAGTTGATCTGTTCTGAGAAACATTCGTGTTCGAAATAAATTGATCCGGGTACTGTAGCAGTACCGGACAATTCATCGGACAGACGGTCCGGAGGGGGACGGTTCGAGTTACGAATTAAAAGACATTAAATAAACAAGACAACAACAATGTAAACATCACATTGCAATGCACAATCAAGAATGAATCATGGCATGGTACTGATGTGACCTAGGTTCAATTTGTCACGTATTAATTGAAGTTGATTTGAATAAGAAATTCAAATTCAAACTCCAAATGTTGTTCATATTGTCCCAAGTTGCATTTGCTAATGTTTGGTTATTGTAAACCATGTTGACATGTGTATGATATGCCTCTGATCTTAATGTGATAAGGTTGGCATTGCAAAGATTTAAATTGAAATGATTTAAACATTTAATTTGAATTATTCCAAATAACCCAAATAGCTAAATGCTAATGGTCCATCATCATAGATGTGTTTTTCATTTATGAAAATATGATATTTTGAATTCTTGAATTTTTCTGATGATTTTTCATATATAACACATTTTATTTGGAGTTACAGATAATTCTCTATGATTTTTTGAAGATTTAAACATTTTCTGGAATTTCCTGGAATTTAATTAAACAGAGAAAATGGGTTATTGCATCATGCTGATGCAATGATGATGTCACCAGGGGCCTGACCAATGGGGCCGCAGTGTCAGTGGCACAGAGTTTAATTCTGTTTAATTTAAACTTTTGATTTAATTTGGGGGGGGGGGCTAGCCTCACCTGTCAGTGGCTTAGGTAAACTAATCAGGGGGGTTAACCCCCTAATGACAGGCCACGCAGGAGAGGAGGCCGGCGGCGACCTCAGACCGCGGCGGCGCTCTCCTGGGTGGCGATTACGGGCTTGGCTGGGCTCGAGGAGGGCATCAAAACGTGCCCCGTGCACGTGCGCTTCAAGGGGGCATCAAGGGAAGGCAGGGGGGCGCCGGAGTTCATGGCGGGGAGGAGCTTCGCGGCGGCGCTGCTCGTCCGGTGAGAGAAGCAGTGCTCCGGGGCGTGTGGATGGCTCGAGAAGGGGGGAATCGAGTCGCCTGCTTACCCTGGTGGTGCTTGTGAAGTAGGGAGCGACGGAGAGCTCGGGGAGGCGCTGGAGACGGCGAATTCGGCCGGCGGAGGCATCCACGGCGGCCGTGGCGATTCCGGTGACACGCTGGCGTCGTTGCGGTCCAAAGCTGTCGAGATCCATGCCCAGGACAACGGGGAGGCGCCGGCGAGGCGAACGGCGACGAGAATCGGGCAGCCTGCCGGCGTCGACGGCGAATTCCGCGCTGGAAGAAGAAGAGTTGGGGGATTTGGTGGAGTTGCGGGAGGAAGAAGAGGTTGCGCGTATTATAGTAAGGGTCATCGGTCCCGGTTGGTAGCACCAACCGGGACCAAAGACTCAACGGTCCCGGTTGGTGCTACCAACCGGGATCGTTAGCCTGGGCGGGGAGGGGCGTGGGGCTGCCACGTCGCACCAGGGTCATCGTTGACCCTTTTATGCAATGTTTGGGCTTCCCGCCCTTTTCAAATTTATTTTCTTTTTTAATTAGTTAGGTGTTTAATTTAAAATGATTTTTTGTTTGGAATTTGAAAAAACTTTTAACAGCAAAAGTGCTTCAATTTAATTAACTAATCCAAAACCATTTGTCTTTAAGATGCAGCAAGATTTCCAGATCCAATTAAGGAGAGGATTTGCTTGAATGGGCTCATGTACCAGCTTGTAAAATTTCTTAGCAGTGTACTGTCCTTTTCCATTCATTCTCCAAGTCCAGCAGTCCTTGAAATCATCCTCATTTATGGCTTGCAGTGTGCATTGTAGAGCCTGGAGCTCTTGGAAGGCCTGAGCAGATAGAGGAAGGTTGAAAAGTTCAGTGTGGTCTGTAACCTCCCTTTCCTCTTTCACTGATAAAAAAGGATCCTTGACAAAGGAGAAAAGCCTCTGGTATTTCGTAGCCAGGGTGATATTCAAGATAGGAATCCAAAAATCACTCCACAATAGCACAGAATCACCAGGTCCAACCTTGATTTGAGACACAACCACAAAGTTATCCATGAGCTTGGCCACATCTTTCCACCAGAAGGAACCACAGAGCTCAGTGGCATGGGGAACTATTTCATGGTAGTAAGAGTTCCAAACAAGGGAAACCCAGGGCACATCCTCCTTATTGTAAAACTTTCTCAGATGCTTCATTAGTAGAGCTCGATTTTGTAACTGTAGGTTGAGGATGCCAAGCCCACTTTTACTCTTAGGTCTGCAGACAAGATCCCAAGAGGCAAGAGACCTGCCAGAATCTTGTCCATATTATCTCCACAGGCACTGTCTCTGAATCCTCTCCAGTTGTTTGATGATACCAGCAGGAATATGCAGAGAGCATAAAAAATAAATGGGCATGGAGGAGATAACAGAGTTCAGAAGCTGCAACTTGCCCCCTTGTGTAAGGAAACAAGAGCTGGCCGTAAGTCTCCTTTCCATGCAGTCTACCAAAGGGAGCAAATCCACAATCTTGGGTCTGGTAGTGCCCACAGGCAGCCCCAAATATGTGAAAGGGAGCTTCCCAACTTGACATCCAAAAACAGTGGACAGTTCAGTAGCAGAGTTTTCATCAAGATTGATACGGATCATGGAAGATTTGTGGTAGTTGATATCCAAACCAGTGGACTGGGAGAAATCTTGAAGAGCCTCCTTGAGTCTAAGCACCTGTTGAGCCTCAGCTTGCATAATCAGGATGGTGTCATCTGCATATTGGACAATTGGAAACCTTTTTTACTTCATTTAGTAGTTTTCATGCATTTACTTATTTATTTTGATTTACATAACCCTGAAACTGAAAACAACGACAGATCAACTCAGAAATGGTTGAAACTTGGCATTGTATCATCACTTCACACATATATTATGAGCTAAACATTTGAGAGTGTTACGGAAAAAATGGATGCACTTCGTGTACAAATTAGACCATCTTTTTCAGAACTATAAGGGTTTCAGAGGAAAATCCATGTGTTACAAAGACATTTCATTTTTTTAACAATTATTCCTTCTTCAATTTAAACATGATGCGATCCTAAGCTACTAACATAACACATACGAAGTATGGGGTTGTGACATTATTTGAACTTTTATTTATGTTAATATTATAATTACTATTATTTGAATATTAATTAATTATCTTTCTCCTTTTTAGTATTTTCATTAAATACCTTCTGCTATAGAGGTATTTTTATTTATTGAAATAATAATTAATTCCGTAAGCAATAATGCATTTAATTTTTTTAATTAATGCTAAGTTTTAATGTGATCATTATTGGCTATTTTCTATGAAAAACCTAAAAAATAGTTGTTGCAAAATTATACCAAAACATTTTCTCATGATTATTCATAAATAAATCATTTTCATATGAATTATGGTTTAAAAATATTAAATTTCAAAGTTTATTGCATTTTTCGGAAGTATTAAAAAATCAAAAATCGAATCAATTATTTTTTTACTCAGGGGTTAGCCAGTCAGTGTCGTTGACCGTGGGGCCTAAAAATGGGCCTCTGCTGGATAGAGAGGGGTGGTTATTGGGAGAGACCATAGTGCGCTTCGGCCCACTACAAGTAGGGCTAGTTTTTCTTTTTTCTTCTGTTTTTTAGTACTTCTTCATATTATTTTTTGTTTTTAGTTCAAAATGAAATTTAAAATTTAACTTTAATTCTCATCACTAAATTTAAATATAATTATTATCCTAATTTGATTGGGTTTTTATTGAACTTTTATATAGGTTAATAGTATGTTTACTATTATCTTAATAGCAATTAGTTAGCGGTTCCATTTTTTAATGTTTTAAGTAAATATATTTTAGTATATAGGTATTATTATTTATTTGCATAAGAATTAATTATTGAAGCAATAATTAATTTAGGATTTTTTAAATTAATGATCAATTTTAGTGCTGATCATTATTGGCTATTTTTTTGAAGAACCTATCAAATATTTGTTTGGAAAAATTGTACTAACACATTTAAAAAAAATATTAGATCACATTTTATGTATAATTGACCAAATAGTTGGATGTTAAATATTTTTCATACACCTCTTAGAAAAAATACAAATTTTGCCGATTAAGTTGGAATTGGATCAAATTTAAACTACATGTGCTAGATAGTTTTCTTTTTGTTGTTCCCAAAAATCATTCATAGGATAAAAAACTAGTTTTTTAACATAGATTCACCAAAAGTTTGTCAAGAATAACACCTAGGAACGAACGCTCAATAGATGGATGAGGTGGAATCAAATGGACCCCACAGATGACATGTAGGCATAGTTAGAACGGGCTACAACGTTATTATAATCGTCGTAAATGCTATGACGATCTAAATCTCTCGTAATCGACTAAAAATAACATTGTAAACTGCGTGGATCAGTTTACGACGATTTCATATTATTCGATTATGATATTTTTGACTCACATCGTCATAACTTTATAGGGATTTGACCCACGTGAGACGGTTTGCGACCGTCTTGTATGAAACCGTCATAGATTTATGACGAATTCATCCACGACCACGTAGAGAATGTCATGTATGAGCATATTTCTTGTAGTCGCACCTACCCTCCTGGATGCCCTGTGGCCCCCCTCGGTGCTCCCTTTGGCTCCTATTTATTCTCCAGTCGCGGATACTTTGATTCCAGACCCCTTTTCTCCAGAAGCAATTCCGATCTCCGCCGCCATCGCCATCAAGTTTCGGGGGGACAGAATTCCTGTGTCGGCACCCTGCCGGGACGGGGAAGTGCCCCCGGATTCATCTTCGTCGACGTTGCTTCCTCCCTCCATGAAGCGGGAGTAGTTATCCTTCGGGGCTGAGGTTTCTACCAGTAGCTATGTGTTCTTCTCTCTCTCCCATGACGTGATCTTCGTTGTGATCATGGGCTATGTTAATCTAGGGTGATCCCATGATATTTCCCCTTCCTCTATGTATTGGATTGATGTACTCAATTGACCTTATCTAGTATAATCCCCGAGACCAAGGTGACAGCGGTCTATTGGACATGGGTTAGAAGAATATTATCATCAGTGATTTCCTCTTTTGTGTGTTGATTGAAGATTGAGAGTCTCTTGGTGCTTGTCTTTGACTATCCTTGAGATATATTGTGGTGATTGTGCTACTCTCTTTGGATGGCCGCGATGACATTGGGAAATCCGTAGATTGAGAACTACGAACTTTGGGGTGTGCTTTTGTAGCCCTACATAATTCTCATCCTCTCTTGACCACAAAGGAATTACCTCCGAGTGCGTCTCCATTGCATGTTTTATGGAAAATATCATGGGATTAGACTATATTGATGTTGTTGAGAGTTTCCACTAGTGAAAGTATGAAGCCTAGAAATATCCACCATTGTTACACTTTTTTTGCTCACTTTTGTCACATGTTTGCTTGCTGCACTTTTTATTACAGATTTATATTACCTTGCTTTGCCACACCTATCACTCGTATTTTACCATCTCTTCGCTGTACTAGTGCACCTATTCAACTCCTAGTTGTATTAGGTGTGTTGGGGACACAAGAGACTTCTTGTATCTTAATTGAAGGGTTGCTTGAGAGAGACCATCTTCAACCTCTACTTCGTTGAGTTCAATAAACCTTAGGTCATCCACTTGAGGGAAATTGCTGCTGTCCTACAAACCTCTGCGCATGGAGGCCCAACATAGTCTACAAGAATAGAAGCGTGTGTAGACATCAGAAAGCAGAACCATTCTCTTCCCCAGATATCGCCTACCTTTCCGTACTTTTCTTGCACTAGGCATTGTTGTTGCTGCTACGTTACAATCCTATTCAATTGCATATCATGTTTTTGTCGCCCCTTGATGTACCTTCCTTTATCCTATGCTGCCTATAAATATATATTATATTCAGCAATGAGCCATGCGCATTGCTAGCTAGGATTAGTTAGCGGGTCGTGATCACTCAGGGGAGTGACGCGGATACAACTTATTACAACTACACAGGTACGGTACAATGCAGACACCGCCTAAGGCCGCCTAGCTCGGCTCTGCTGAGCCACCATCAAGTGTGAGCTATCAAGGAGTAATACTTGTACTCCACTCGTTGCGGACTCTGTATAGCCGCTCTAGGTACCTAAGCCACGATTTTCCTTAAGGTAAGAAGTCGGGTGACCCAACGGTGCCAGCGAGTGGTATTGCGATGGGACGACAGGGAGGGTACGACCAGTGTACATGTGTTCTTGGACCCTGATCGTTCGCCGCGAGAGTTACCAAACCAGGAAAGTTGAGCTCCTCCAGGAGGACACGCGAGACAAGGTAAGGAGACGGTTTAACTTGTTGGTAACCGCGCGCTTTGACAGGACGAAAAGAGCGGGCACCGATATACTGGTGGTCCTGGCTGTTGTTCGTTGTTCGTTGTGTTAATTAGTCGGGCAACGACAACGATTGTCCGCGAGATAATAAAATGACTAAGGGTTCGGTGGATGACTTCAGTAGCCTTTTGGCTTGTACACGCTGCCTACACGTGGGATAATGAGTTATGGGATGCTCTGCTTCGTAGTCTCGTCCACGGCCCAGATCGAGTCTCCCCTCCACCAGCCTCCTCCTCTCTCTCATGCCCGAGCCGCCTGCACCGTGGAGCCGCCGCCCGCCTTGTTCCGGCGAGCGCGCGGCCCGCCGCCAGCATCCGCCTTGGCGAGTTCCTCCTCCCGCGCCCCTCCTCCTCTCCTCCCGCTCTTCCCTCACTTCTCCATTCCCTCAACGGCCTCCTCACCTTGCAGGGAACGGCGCCGCCACCATGGCCTCAAGGCCGAGCTCGGCCACGCCGCCGCCCGAGTGCCCCCTCTGCCCCATGTCGCCGCCGTCGGGCGGATCTAGAAGTCGCGTCGCCGCCGCGCCCATTCTCGTTCACCCCGGTCGCCGACCCGCCCCTAACTGGAGCGCCGCCGCACGCCGGCGTCAACGCGCCGCCGCCGCGGCTGCCTTGCTCGTCCTGGATGAGGACGAGTGTGCTCGTCTGTTCGGTTGCGTGCCAGGTGGGCCGGCCTCCCAACACTAGCCAACCGGCCTGCCAGGCCTAGCGCGGCCCAGCAGCCGGACTGATGGGCCTCATCCCAGAGTGATGCCCGTTTTCTTTATTATTTTTTTCCTCTTCTGTTTGTTTTCCTAAGTCTGTGAAAATTATTGCTGCTGATCCGTTTTTGCGATGTAGTTTGCGAGTAAACTGTAGCCCGTATGACGTTGCGCCCAAAAGGAAAATTTCTTAGAATTGTGTGTACTTCAATTCATCTTTGGTGAGCATTTTGATTTGAGGCCATCTTGATGTTGCAAATCTGTGTTGAAGTGGGCATCAGGTCGTTAACTCCTAATTATTTCCTGTTAAGTGCTGCTGTTATTATTTTAGTGCAAGTTTGCATGATGATTGTGACAAATCCATGAGGCCTATTGCATTGATTCTTTTTCCTATGTGTTAAGCATCATGCGTACTTCATTTCCATGCTTTAACTTATCATGTTTGGGTGCTTTAGCTATATTAAATCTTGCTCCAAAGTAGCTACCCTGCTGTTCAAGTTCTGCTGTTACTGAAACTGTTAATTTGTTGCAACTTCGGTCGACGAGTGTGTCGCGACCGTTTATCGGAATTGAGTGATTCCAATTGCATATTGTTAAGCGTCATGTCTAATTTCATTATATGTATTGCATTTTCATGATATGCTTGCTGGTCATATAGTTATTGAGCTCCAAAGTTTCTATGCTGCTGTTTTTGACAGCCACCTCTGTTTTTCTCTAAGTCTGTAACGTTCCGATGCCATGTTGTTTGCTTAATATGTTTTGATCTATGATGCCTATTTGCATGATTATTTTTACCATGGCTTCACTGTCATGTCTACTTTAGTTCCATATCATTTGTGAGAATGTTTGCATTGATTATCTTGTTTATGCATTGCTGTAAAGTGTGCTTCGTGATGTTGGCAGATTGTGCCCGTAACCTGTTTTGCTTGTATCTTTTTAACCGTAACTCCGTTTGGAGTGTGCCTTATATGTAACTTGATTAGTTTTTCGTGTACTTTTTGTTTATGCTATTGTTTTCTGTTGTTAACCAACCTAAAATATGGTTTAGGACAGAACAGTACCAAATCCTTTAATTTTTGTGCGGCACTTAGTGTATGCCATGTTTAGGTTGTGCCTCACTTAAATTGACTACCATAGATAGTTTACTTTGTGCTTCACCTATTGCCATGTTTTTGTGATGTTCCATGCTTGCTTGATATGCCATGTTAATAACCGTTGGTTGATCACCTGTAGTCAAATAACTTGAACCTTTCTAAATGTGCGGTATCGTCGTGTGTGACGAGTACTCCACTTAACCTATTAATAACCGCTCTCGACGATAGATCTGTATCGCGTTGCCATGTCGTGTGATGTCTTGTTGATCTTCTGTTGCCCGGTAGTAATAGAGTGCTTGCTCGTTGATTTCTTTCCAGTGTTTATCGTCTTATGTGCTTCCGCGGGTACCTTCGGAGGAGATGCTGGCTTGCGATCAACTACAGCTTCGGAATCCGACTTATCAACAGGCAACGACTATACATTACTTATGATCCATTCTATTTCAACCAGCGGTTTGCATGCTAGTCTAGGTTAGGTTCGATGCTTGATTCTACCACATGTTTACAACCTCTTTCAAACTGATACAGCCATGTCCCTTGCCAGCAAACCTTGTACTACTATGTTACTATTGCTCGTTGCTCAGCCCCTGCTTAGTATGCATGCTTAGGATGCTACGATGTTACCCTGTTACTCCTTTGTTTCGGGATATCACATTTATGATATTGTTGTTGATGATATGATTATTGTAATGTTGACTATATTCGACGAAGGATGGAAGGTCTAGGCTATCCCGCCCCGACGCTTTGTTCCATTCGAGTCACCTAGCACCCGAGTTCCGGGTATTGGTTTTAAGACTGAGCGTGCCTAATTGCGTGTGGGATTTTATGGGGTCCCCTCTTCTTACCTACCTAGCTTCAAACATTTCTAGAGGTGGCCCAAGCTGATTTACCATTTGAAACCGTGTGTGTGCTGGTCAGCTCCCAGTAGTTTTCAGACAACTCGGTCCACACTTGGTGAGCTAGGAGTCCCCTGATGTCAGGTGTGACTTCCCGACCTTAGCCGTACGGAATAGTTCGATCCGAGAGCGTGGCCGGCTTTTGGATTGGGTGTCGACTCCCCGGGGGCCACCCGGATTTGTGCGTTGTTAGATAGAGGGACCTGTCGTTTCGGATCTCTCGGAACTAAATCATAAAATGGTTGCCTCTAATGGGTAGCAACTGAGAGAGATGGGCGAGCATGCGACGCCTCGTAATGGGCAGTTGGTACACCAATGCAGGGTTAAATCTTTTCGAGAAGCCGTGTCCACGGTTATGGACGACTTGAGACCTACTCCTTGTTCATAGACAACAACAACTAAGATAATCTTAATACAACTTGATCCACGTGTGTGTGTGCCTTGACTGTTTCTTCTTCGTTGGGATGCGAAGAGGAGGACAATGATAGGATAGGTGTTATGATTGCGTAAGTATTTGATAGCAAGACTTGTTGGAGGCGATTCCTCATCGAATGCTTGGCTTCTTATCTTACTCTCTAGATCGTTAGACACTTCATAAATGCTAGTGCGGCAGCAACCTTACCACTTAGCCCTTCCTTACCGCAAACTACTAGTTGTCCTAGAATGACGAATGATGAAGTCCTTGCTGGGTTAGATGACCACTACAGTTGGATGCTGAGTACCTCTATACTCATGATACTACCCCCAAACTCTTTTCAGGGTACTTGATCAACAACAGGTAAGGTGACCGACGTTTCACGTGGAGACTCGACGATGACTAGTTAGGCGGATCCCGGCGGAGGGCCTGGACCCGTGTGGTTATGGGGATCGATGTTTTTCTCTTTGCCAGTAGGCTTTTGATTGTAGTCTGTACTGAGACATGTACCTTCCGCTGCTGTATTGTATTTGAGGCAGTTGTATGACGATTGTATGAGATGTTGTATCCTTGTATCTGTAATTTTGTGATATCATGTTGGAAATCCGGGGCATATGACTCCGTCATATGTCGCGGTGGGACCGATAGGTGCTTCGTCCCCGGATCTGGATGGAAAAATCTAGATCTGGAACAGTAACGCATATCGGGCCTTACAACTTGGTATCAGAGCCTTACCGACCGTAGGATCCCTTCCCTGGCCGAAGTCGAGTCTAGACACAAACTATTTTGTAGTTATTAAGTTAGTTATCGGAGAGTAGGATCTTTTTACTCCTTACCCTTGCTCTCGTTAGGACAAGTGTTGTAAGTGTTTTTCTCTCGCCTTACCCCCTTCAAAAGTTTAGGATCTTAATGAGTGTGGAGTTTCGGAATAGTTACAATGCCTTTCTTGCAGCGTATTGTTTCGATTCCGAGCTCAGGTGGGAATTCCTGTAGTACCTTTAGCTTCTGCGATTTCGGTTATCATCAGGGTCATCCATTGCCACCATCCTTTTGCCCAGTGTTTTCACGACTTGCGTCGAAATGCAATGTCCTTTGATCCAGCTTTCATTGTCGTTCTTCCTCTTGACACTGATGGTTTCGTTTTCCGACGTTGCCGTCACTCCGCGGAAATTTATCTCGACAGAAGTTCGACGTCGACATGGAGCAGAGTCCCTTGTTGGTGGTGTTGAAGATCGTCGACTCTTTTCTCTCCCCCGGAACATCCTGTATCTCGGGACGAGATCCCTTGTTGGTGGTGTTGTATTGTAACAGCCCAGATTTCACAAAAATTAAATTTTTTTGTTTTCGGTGTGAATTGTTTGATTGTCTGATTTGTTTGCGGTGTTTGAATCCCCGATTTATCGAACGGTGATTATTATCCCCCTCTTATCTCGTATCGGACGGAGACCGACCCTTGCCACCCTGGCACTCGACCTTTGCGACACCGGGTTTCACCCGATCACCGTCGCGAAAACCGCACGAGACCAGCCGCAGCCAACGGAACGAAAAACCCCGTTTAATAATTAAACGGGTTTATAGCGCACCGGAAAGTGTACTCGGAACGGTTCCAATGCGAGGTGAACGCCGCCGGCTCGACGCGCTGATCGCGGAGTTCGAAGTTTTACCCGAATCGGAGGTCCTTCGGACCCCCGGCGGTCAGAAACGTAAACACCGCGCGCGCGAGAGAGAAAAACCGGGGATGTTTTTGCAAACTGCCAGCCACCTGGGCTATATAAAGACCACCACACTCCCACCTGTTTCTACGGTTTCCCTAGCCAAATATTGCAGACACCCCCTCCACTTTGCCCCAAAAATCTGCCCAATAGCCCCAATTTTCGCAGCAAACCCTAGCCTCAGATCTTGAAAACTGCATCCTACGATCTGGACCGTCAGATCTCACGATCCGACGGCCCAGATCGAGTCTCCCCTCCACCAGCCTCTTGCTCTATCTCCTGCCCGAGCCGCCTGCACCGTGGAGCCGCCGCGTGCCTTTCTCCGGCGAGCGCGCCGCCCGCCGTCGGCAGCCGCCTTGGCGAGCTCCTCCTCCCGCGCCTCTCCTCCTCTCCTCCCGCTCTCCCCTCCCTTCTCCTTTCCCACACCGGCCTCCGCACCTTGCAGGGAACGGCGCCGCCTCCATGGCCTCAACGCCGAGCTCGGCCACGCCGCCGCCGGAGTGCCCCCTCTGCCCAAGTCGCATCCGTCGGGCGGATCTGGAAGCCGCGTCGCCGCCGCGCCCATTCCCGTTCACCCCGGCCGCCGACCCGCCCCTCACCGGAGCGCCGCCGCACGCCGGTGACAACGCGCCGCCGCCGCTGATGCCTTGCTCGTCCTGGACGAGGAAGAGCGTGCTCGTCCGTTTGGTTGCGCGCCAGGTGGGCTGGCCTCCCAACACCAGCCAACCGGCCTGCCAGGCCTAGTGCGGCCCAGCCGCCCTCCAGTCCAGCCGGCCAGATGGGCCTCAACCCAGGGTGATGCCCGTTTTCTTTATTATTATTTTTCCTCTTCTGTTTTTTTTCCTAAGTTTGTGAAAATTATTTCTGCTGATCCGTTTTTGCGCTGTAGTTTCCGATTAAACCGTAGCCCGTATGACGTTGCGCCCAAAAGGAAAATTGCTTAGAATTGTGTGTACGTCAATCCATCTTTTGTGAGCATTTTAATTTGAGGCCATCTTGATGTTGCAAATCTGTGTTGAAGTGGGCATCAGGCCGTTAACTGCTAATTATTTCCTGTTAAGTTCTGCTGTTATTATTTTATTGCAAGTTTGCATGATGACTGTGACAAATACATGAGGCCTATTGCATTGATTCTTTTTCCTATGTGTTAAGAATCATGTGTACTTCATTTCCATGCTTTAACTTGTCATGTTTGAGTTCTTTAGCTATATTAAATCTTGCTCCAAAGTAGCTACCCTGCTGTTAATGTGTTGCTATTGTTGAAACTGTTGATTTGTTGCAACTTCGGTCGATGAGTGTGTCGCGACCGTTTATCAGAATTGAGTGATTCCAATTGCATATTGTTAAGCATCATGTCTACTTCCATTATATGTATTGCATTGCCATGATATGATTTCTGGTCATATAGTTATTGGGCTCCAAAGTTTCTATGCTGCTGTTTTTTACAGCCACCTTTGTTTTTCTCTAAGTCTGTAACGTTCCGATGCCATGTTGTTTGCTTAATATCTTTTGATCTATGATGCTTATTTGCATGATTCTTTTTGCCATGCCTTCACTGTTATGTCTACTTTAGTTCCATATCATTTGTGAGCATGTTTGCATTGATTATCTTGTTTATGCATTGCTCTAAAGTGTGCTTCGTGATGTTGGCAGATTGTGCCCGTAACCTGTTTTGCTTGTATCTTTTTAACCGTAACTCCGTTTGGAGTGTGCCTTATATGTAACTTGATTAGTTTTTCGTGTATTTTTTGTTTATGCTATTTTTTGCTGTTGTTAACCAACCTATAATATGGTTTAGGACAGAACAGTACCAAATCCTTTAATTGTTGTGTGGCACTTAGTGTATGCCATGTTTAGGTTGTGCCTCACTTAAATTGACTAGCATAGGTAGTTTACTTTGTGCTTCACCTCTTGCCATGTTTTTTGTGTTGTGCCATGCTTGCTTGAGATGCCATATTAATAACCGTTGGTTGATCACCTGTAGCCAAACAACTTGAACCTTTATAAATGTGCGGTATCGTCGTGTGTGATGAGTACTCCACTTAACCTGTTAGTAACCGCTCTCAACGGTAGGTGCGATGTCTCGTGTTGCCTTCTTGTTGATGCTTGCTCGTGTTTGCCTCGTAGTAATAGATGCTTGCTCGTTGATTGCTTTCCAGTGTTTCCGTCTTGTGTGCTTCCGTGGGTACCTCTCAGAGACGTTGCGAGCGTGCGATCGACTACACCTTCGGAACCCGCCTTGTCAACAGGCAAGGACTATACATTACTTATGATCCATTCTATTTCAACCAGCGGTTTGCATTCTAGTCTAGGTTAGGTTCGATGTTTGATCCTACCACATGCTTACAGCCTCTTTCAAACTGATACAGCCATGTCCCTGCGCAGCAAACCTTGTACTGCTATGTTACTATTGCTCGTTGCTCAGCCCCTGCTTAGTATGCATGCTTAGGATGCTACGATGTTACCCTGTTACTCCTTGGTTTTGGGATATCAATTTATTATATTGTTGTTGATGATATGATTATTATAATGTTGACTATATTCGACGAAGGATGGAAGGTCTAGGCTATCCCGCCCCGACGCTTTGTTCCATTCGAGTCTCCTAGGACCTGAGTTCCGGGTATTGGTTTTAAGACTGAGCGTTCCTAATCGCGTGTGTGATTTTATGGGGTCCCCTCTTTTTACCTACCTAGCTTCAAACATTTTGAGAGGTGGCCCAAGCTGATTTACCATTTGAAACCGTGTGTGTGCTGGTCAGTTAGTAGTTTTCAAACAACTCGGGCCAGCGGAGACATAGTTCCTCTGTTGGGCCACACTTGGTGAGCTAGGGGTCCCCTGATGTCAGGTGTGATTTCCCGACCTTAGCCGTACGGAAGAGTTCGATCCGAGAGCGTGGCTGACTTTTGGATTGGGTGTCGACTCCCCAGGGGCCACCCGGATTTGTGCGTTGTTAGATAGAGGGACCTGTCGTTTCGGATCTCTCAGAACTAAATCATAAAATGGTTGCCTCTAATGGGTAGCAACTGAGAGAGATGGGCGAGCATGCGACGGCTTGTAATGGGAAGTTGGTACACCCCTGCAGGATTAAATCTTTTCGAGAAGCCGTGTCCACGGTTATGGACGACTTGAGACCTACTCCTTGTTCATAGACAACAACAACTGAGATAATCTTAATACAACTTGATCAACGTGTGTGTGTGCCTTGACTTCTTCTTCTTCGTTGGGATGCGAAGAGGGGGACAAGGATAGGATAGGTGTTATGATTGCGTAAGTAGTTGATAGCAAGTCTTGTTGGAGGCGATTCCTCATCGAATGCTTGGCTTCTTATCTTACTCTCTAGATCGTTAGCCACTTCATAAATGCAATTCCGCAGCAACCTTACCACTTAGCCCTTCCTTACCGTAAACTACTAGTTGTCCTAGAATAACGAGTGATGAAGTCCTTGCTGGGTAATATGACCACTACAGTTGGATGCTGAGTACCTCTGTACTCATGATACTACCCCCAAGCTCTTTTCAGGGTACTTGATCGACAACTAGTATGGTGACCGACGTTTCACGTGGAGACTCGACGACGACTAGTTAGGAGGATCCCGGCGGAGGGCCTGGACCCGTGTGGTTATGGGGATCGATGTTTTTCTCTTTGCCAGTAGGCTTTAGATTGTAGTCTGTACTCTGACATGTACATTCCGTTGTTGTATTGTATTTGAGGAAGTTGTATGCCGATTGTATGAGATGTTGTATCCTTGTATCTGTAATGTTGTCATATCATGTTGGAAATCCGGGGCATATGACTCCGTCATATGTCGCGGTGGGACCGATATGTGCTTTGTCCCCGGATCTGGATGGAAACATCTAGATCTGGAACAGTACCGCATATCGGGCCTTACACACACCGTGCTCTGGCCGCCGCGGCTAACCTCGCCGTCGTGGCCACAGGCTGCCCCAGCTCGCGGGCTTTGCACGTATCGATGTGCATGGTCACCAGCTCCCCAACGCCCCTAGCCGCGTCCAAATTGCGCCCCCCTAGCGTGCGCGAGGTCGCCGACCATGGCGTTGCTGTGGTCGCCCGCGTGCCCGGCTGGGCTAAACTCCAACGGGCAAGCCCACTGCCCTGTGGGGCCGGCCATATTTAATTAGGGGTAACCCCCTATTAGCAATGAAACCCCTCCCTGTTATGCTATTAAGTCAATGACAGTGGGCCCAAGGCTATTTATATTAGAGCTAATAAAAACTTCTAGAGATTAACCCCCTCTGTGAGTATGACATGTGGGACCCCCACTGTTATTTAAATTTAATAAAATGGTTTTATTAACTGTGAGGCTGACCAGTCGGACCCACTGGTCAGGTTTGACCAGTCAAACCTCTGTGGGTAATGTTGCATTTTATTAATTAAAGAAAATCCAAAAATTGATTTAAAATGATTTAAACTTTGAATTTGAATATCTTTTAAACCGTAAGTCAGATTCAAAAACTTTATATATGAAAATTGATCATAAAAATATAAAGAATAGGGATACGCTATCCGTATGTCTACCCCACCCCCCTAGCACACCGATCATCGACATTCCCCCCTCCGGGCTGTCTGTCGATAATTCCCGGTGCCGGTAAAAACCTGTCGGGTGAATTTATTCCGAACACGAAAGTTGTCCGGAATGGTTCAACTAACACGGATACACCCCCCCTTATCTTTGTCGGATGTCCACGACACCTCCGGCAAGATACCTTCCACCCTCTAGGTACCCTGTAAGGTAATCACCTGGAGCCGGTAGTTCATCCCCGGATGAATTCCCGCTCCGAGCAACGTGCATTGCACTGTGTTAGAACACCGTTAACATTGCATACGTCTTGCCATTCATCTTTTTGCTATGATAGCTTTATATTTACTATTTCTTCCCCCCTTTGTTCTCCGGTAGACCCTGCTGCTACCGCCGACTACACTGCTGCCGGATACGACTACTTCGTCGACGACCCTACCCCTACCGTCAAGCTTCCAGGCAAGCAGAGCCATTCTCTTCCCCAGATATCGCCTACCTTTCCGTACTTTCTTGCACTAGGCATTGTTACTGCAGCTGCTACGTTACAATCCTATTCAATTGCATAGCCTGATTTTTTCGCCCCTTGTTGTACCTTCCGTATCCTATGTTGCCTGCTATATCTATATATTATATTCAGAAGTGAGCCCTGCGCATTGTTATCTAGGATTAGATAGTGGGCCGTGACCACTCAGGGGAGTGACGCGGATACAAAATATATACAACTGCAACAGGTACGGATCAATGCAGACGCCCTAGGGAACCTACAACGGCGAGACTCTGCCGAGTCTCTTCGAGTTTGGCTTACGATTGGACGAACTCGTATTTTACTCTTGTCGGCTCTGTAGCGTAGCATCATTGGGATGATACAAGGGTATTCCTCTTTAGTTAATTCCGCTGGTGTCTCGGAACCACTGGGGTGATATGAGAATATTCCTCTTTAGTTCATTCCGCTGATGTCTCTGTCGAACCCCTTTAAGTGTGCCATCGAGGGTGATTCCTCCTGGTTTCACTTAATGGTAGGCACTCGAATCAACTGGTGTCCTTAAGGGTAAGAGTCGGGCGACCCAACAGTGCCCACGAGCGGTATATTGTCGGGAGTGACAGGGAGGGTACGACTGACGTTACTGGCGTGCTTGGCCCCTGCTCGTATCTGGAGAGAGTTACCAAACAACGAAAAGTGGAGCTCTACCAAGAGCACACATGAGACAAGGTCAGGAGACGGTTCACCTTGTTGGTAACCGCGCGCTTTGATGGGACGACAGGGCAGGCCCCGGCGTTACTGGTGGGCCTTGTTGCTGTTCGTTGTCCGTTGTGTTGTTAGTCAGACAGCGACAACGGTTGTCTGCGAGATAATATTAAAATGCTAAATGGTTCGGCGGATGACTTGAGAGACCCGTTGGTCTGTACGCACTACCTTCACGTGGGATAAGGAGTTATGGGCTCCCCTGCATCGTAGTTTGTCCGACAGCTCTTTAGACGTTAGCAGTTCCACGCGCTGATAGCTAGGAAGCGGTGTTGTCTTCTTTGCTGCAGCAGGTGTGTTTGGATTTTCTTTTGCTTCACTGGCCAGTCTCGTACCGTGAAGGAGCGTGCAATGGTGAGGTACCTAGACCCCTTGGCGCATAGGATATAGTCCGGTGGATGGCCTCTCTGCTGAGCCTAGGATGGAATGCGCCGTGTCGGATAGCGTTTGTGGAGCGTTCCCTAACAAGGTTCCCGCCACCCTGGAGATCCGAGCATGCAGGCTGAACAGTAGTGCACCCCTGCAGGGAGTTTAATCTATTCGAATAGCCGTGTCCACACTAACAGGACGCTTTATGCTGAAGCTGGATCTTACCACTACAAAATATTACCATTAAACTGTATGGTTCTGGGTTTTCTTCCTCGCAGGGGAGTCGAGGAGGGGAACTCGGAGGCATTATTATTATTAATCATTACAACTTTCTATTATACAATGTTGCAGCAACTTCTGCTTCATTGTTACTTTATGCTTTACAAAACTGTTGGATGTTTCTCTTCTCATGCTGCAAGAGATCGTTAGAAGATGCTAGTCTTCGATAGGCCTAGCTTCTTACCCTTATTCTGATTTCTATCTTGCAGTCCACTATATACAGCCTTCCCTTTCCATTTGATACAAATGCATAATTCTTAGTAGCGGACGTAAGACTCGCGGGTATGCTAGATACTCACCTTTGCTTTATTTCCCCCTTTATGTTTTGCCTGATCGGCCGCTGCAGTCGACGTTTGAGCCCAGGAGCAGGAGTACCCCGGAGGCGGATACTACTACGTCGAGACCCTCGCTGACCAGGACCAGGACTAGTTTCGGAGGCTCCCAGGCAGGAGGCCTTGCATTTTCGATCTGTATCTCTAATGTTATTTGTGCTAGCCTTCTGAAGGCAAAACTTGACTAACTATGTCTGTACTCAGATATTATGGCTTGTATAACTGATGTATTCAGGTCCGTGCGACCCCTTATCTTGTAACATATTGGTTTATCCTTTTGTGTTTAGTGTTGTGCTGTGATATTCTCACCATGGCACCCTAATCTCAGCCGTGTACCCTGCGTGTATGATTACTTTGCATGGAGTGATTTTATGGGCGTCACAAGTTGGTATCCGAGCCGACTGCCTGTAGGAAGCCAACCAACCACTACCTGGTCGAAGATGAGTCTAGACTTTGAAAAACTATTTTTCTAACTTAATATTTGGCTTACGGGCCCACATCGATGTCACTACGTGTGATATCTATGGTATTAGGATCCTTTTATCCTTTCCTATGCTCTGGGAATCTGCTCTCTTATCCTTGCTGGTAAGTTTTACAAACTCTGACATTAGGATCACGTTCTCTTGATTCCACCCGGCGTTTTGGTGCTTCCCCATTGATTGAGTCGTGTCGCAGGAGTTCTACCCCAGGTCCCGGACCACGGATCCCATTCTCAATCTGGGCAGGCCGCGCGTCCTCTGGCATTAACTCCTGTGCTCAACACTTTTCTTGCGGCGTGATTGACATAGTGGAATATATGTCACGTCGTGTAATCCTTACCGCGGTCTGCGCGCCGCCTAGTGTGTCCTTTTTCCTTAATTTCTACGACGTTATGCTGTCCGATTTTCGATTGATTCTATGTGTGGATGTGTATGTCTTATATGACTACTCCTATATATCTGCGCCTCCTCTTTGTTGTCGCTTTACCTATTACTCGTTCCGACATCTCGATAAAATACTCATCGCTGAAATACCCCTGTTAAATTCTAGAAGGATGGCTGGTCGTGGTGGTCGTGGTCGTGGTCGTGGTGCCAACGATCCACCTCCGCCGCCGAACTACATGGCCGCGATGATGAAAAAGTTTCAGATGAACCAGGTGTTTATGCAAGGAGTCATAGATTAGACCCAGAACCAGAATCAGAACCAGAACCAGCACCATAACCAATCGCCTATGGTTACTCTGTGGGCTTTCATGCGTCTCAATCCCCCTCTCTTCCACCAACCGGAACAGCCGCTGGATGCTGATGATTGGCTCCGTGACATCAACCGTCAGTTGGAGTTCGCTAAT
This sequence comes from Bromus sterilis, assembly GCA_950022295.1. NCBI lineage: Eukaryota > Viridiplantae > Streptophyta > Magnoliopsida > Poales > Poaceae > Bromus > Bromus sterilis. The sequence goes on along the minus strand of OX465596.1, from coordinate 260,346,326 downwards.
GTGAGCGCTGCTGATTACGTCAACTTCGCGTCCTATTTCCTGGGTGGCCCCGCTGGTCAGTGGTGGGACACTTACAAGGGCTCGCTAGCTGAAGGGATTTTCATCACCTGGAATGACTTCAAGACTACCTTCCGTGCTCATTATGTCCCCCAGGCGATTATGAACCGTATGAAGGCCGAGTTCCGCAACCTTTTTCAGGGAAACAAAACTGTTGAGGCATACCAGAGGGAATTCCTCCGCCTCTCCCGCTATGCTGCAAGTGACCTCCCCAATGATGCAAGTAGGCAAGAGAAGTTCCGTGATGGGCTCAACCAAGATCTCCAGCTTGCACTCGCTTTGCACGTCTTCCCCAACTTCGCCACCATGGTGAACCATACTATCACTCTCGAGACCGCTCAGCTTAAGTTCGGTTGTTCGCCGAAGCGCCCCCGTGATGCTGGCTCATCTTCGGGCACAGCACAGAAGCAACGCGTTTGGCTTCCACAAAGTGTGTTTCGTCCAACTGCCCCTGCACCAAGGCCGTCGTATGTTGCACCCCGTCTTCCTCCGCCCCCGCCGAGACAGCCGAAGACTGAGACTGCACCCCTCCGTCATCAAGATGGCCTGTGTTTCAAGTGCCACCAGCCAGGCCTTATTTCCAGAGACTACCCTCAGCGACAGAATCAACTGGTAGCCGTACATACGACTTTCATCGAATACGGCTTTCCACAGAATTCTATAGGGATCTATCTATGAGATCGAGTATGGAATTCTGTTTACTCACTTTAAATTGAGTATCCGTTTCCCTCCTTTTCCCGCTAGGATCGGAAATCCAGTATTTTCCATATCCATACGATCGAGTCCTTAGGTTTCCGAAATAGTGTAATGGAAAAAGAAGTGCTTCGAATCATTGCTATTTGACTCGGACCTGTTCTGAAAAAGTCGAGGTATTTCGAATTGTTTGTTGACACGGACAAAGTAAGGGAAAACCTCTGAAAGAATTTCCATATTGACCTTGGACATATAAGAGTTTGAAGCAGCTCGGGCACAACCCGCTATAGTGATGGGTACTCTCCTTGTTATCTCAATACCTGCTACTATTTTATTTGATACATGAGCATTGCATTCATTTATGTCTGGAGCATTTACATCTAAGCATGGCATATATCACGACAAGATGCGCACCCCCTTGGCCGTTAAAACACCGGGCGACATGTGTCACGTTGACATGCTGGCACCTAACATCACCGTCGAGATCGAAAGGATTTTGTTCCTTGTCTCCCCACATATTCTGAAAACCTCCACTATTGACCTTATCTTGGGTATGGATTGGCTGAAAGCCCACGATGCCGCACTTTATTGTGGCACCAAGGTCATCCAACTCTTTCATCCTTCTGGCGCAATTGTGAGTCACACTGCCATTGTGTCCATGAATGCCGAAGCTCGTATATATGCTCTGAATGCCTTGAATGTCGCACCTCTTGAAGGGATAGAGAAAGTTCCCATCGTTTGTGATTTTACCGACGTTTTCCCAGAAGACCTGCCAGGGATACCCCCGATCAGAGAAGTTGAATTCGTCATCGACTTGAAGCCCGGCACCGTCCCTATTGCCAAGCGCCCGTATAAGATGCCACCTCACCACCTCCTTGAATTGAAGAAGGAGATCGACACGGCCCTCGAGAAAGGCTTCATTCGTCCTAGTTCCTCTGCTTGGGGAGCACCTTCGCTCTTTGTCAAGAAGAGTGATGGAACGAACCGTTTGGTCAGAGATTACCGACCTATCAACCCAGCCACGATACAGAACAAGTACCCCCTCCCTCGGATCAACGATCTTTATGATCAACTTGCTGGATCCACGGTGTTTTCAAAACTCGACTTAAGGTTGGGTTACCATCAAATCCGGGTCCGTGATGAGGACATCCCGAAGACGACATTCATTACTCGCTATGGTTCATACGAGTACACCGTCATGTCATTTGGCTTGACGAATGCACCAGCCACTTTCTCCCGATTGATGAACTATATATTCATGGAATATCTCAACAAGTTTGTCATGGTTTATCTGGATGATATAATTATTTACTCCAACACCGATGCCGAACATGCTGAACATCTTCGTCTTATACTGGAAAAGCTTCGAGAACACAAACTCTATGCTAAGTATTCTAAGTGTGAATTCTGGCTTCCCGAAGTAACCTACCTTGGTCATGTGATTTCCAAGGATCGCATTGTCGTCTACCCCGAACATATCCAGGCTATTCTGGACTGGACTCCGCCCAGGACTGTCAAGCAAGTCAGAAGTTTCCTCGGCCTTGCCAGCTATTGCTGCCGTTTTGTTCAGAATTTCTCCAAGATTGCCAAGCCGCTGAATAATCTTCTTAACAAAGGCGTCAAGTTTGAGTGGAATGATAAATGTCAAGAAAGTTTACAAGCTCTGAAGGACAAGCTCACTTCTCCCCCAGTGCTTGCTCCGCATGATACTCAGAAGGACTTCGTGATATATTGAGATGCGTCTCGTCAAGGATTAGGCTGTGTCCTAATGCAAGAGCGCAAAGTGATTGCTTATAGCTCTCGTCAGTTGCGTGCTCACGAAGAAAACTATCCAACACATGATCTCGAATTTGCAGCAGTAATTTATGCATTGAAGCTGTGTCGACATTACCTCGTCGGTAACCCTTGCGAGATCTACACCGACCACCAAAGCCTGAAGTATCTATTCACTCAACCAAACCTAAATCTCCGCCAGCAGAGATGGCTCGAGAAAATAGCCGACTACAACATGGGAATTTCTTACACCCCTGGAAAAGCTAATGTAGTGGCCGATGCTTTAAGCCGCAAAGCCTACTGTTCTGAACTTGAAGTCCGGATAGAGCAGCCACTTCTGTATGAAGAGCTCCGCAAGTTGAACCTTGAAATTGTTCCGCAGGGACATGTGAATTCCCTTGTTGTTGAAGTAGACCTCGACAAAGACATCAAGTTCATCCAAAGAGCTGACTCTGATTATGAAAAGATGAAGCGACATCTCGCCACAGGAAAGCCCTTAGACTACAGGCTTGCTGATGATCGAGCGTTGTACTTCAAGAATCGTTTAGTGGTTCCTAGAAAGGGCAATCTAAACTTGACTCTGGTTGTTATGAAAGAAGCTCATGATACCCCGTTGTCGATCCACCCAGGTAGCACCAAGATGTACCAGGACCTTCGTCAACGGTACTGGTGGCCTGGCCTTGTCGTCGTGTCAAAGACGAACATCAAAGACCTGCTGGAACTTTGCAACCACTCTCTATTCCTGAATGGAAGTGGGCCAAGATCGAGATGGACTTCGTCACTGGTTTTCCCAGATCGCAGAAAGGCCACGATGCTATGTTTGTCGTCATTGACCGCTTCTCCAAGGTTACCCACTTTCTGCTAGTCAAGGAGACGATCTCTGCTAGTTAGTTAGCAGACTTGTATTTTTCCAGAATTGTTTCCCTCCATGGTATTCCGTTGGAGATCAGTTCAGACCGTGGAAGGATTTTCACCTCGAAGTTCTGGGATAGTTTCCAAGAAGCTATGGGCACTCACCTAAATTTCAGCACCGCTTATCACCCCCAGTCGCAAGGCCAAGTCCAACGAGTCAACCAAGTGCTCGAAGATATGCTTCGAGCTTGTGTCATTTCATTCGGTAAGAAATGGGAGGAATCTGTTCCATTTGCGGAATTCTCGTGCAACAACAGCTATGAAGCTAGTCTGAAGATGGCACCCTTTGAAGTTCTATATGGACGTAAGTGTCGAACCCCTCTGAATTGGTCAGAAAATGGATAACGAACTCTCATTGGTCCGGACATCATACAGCATGCAGAAGATCAGGTTCGCGTTATCCGTGAACATCTGAAAGCTGCTCAGTCCCGCCAGAAGAGCAACTATGACCGCAATCACAAGGAAATGGTCTATCAACCCGGTGAACAAGCTTACCTCCGTGTCACTCCCATGAGAGGCACTCATCGTTTCGGAATCAAAGGCAAGTTAGCTCCTCGCTACATAGGCCCGTTCCGTATTCTTTCCCCTGAGTGCACCAGTGGCGTACCGGTTGGAATTACCGCCAAACCTCTCCCAAGTCCATAATGTATTTCACGTGTCGCAACTCCATCGCTGCTTCAAGGACCCTATTCGTGAAGTGGAACATGATATGATTGAATTTCAACAGGACTTGACTTATCAAGAACATCCGAGCCGCATTCTCGATCAGTCTGAACGCAAAACCCGCAACAAGACAACCAAGTTCCTAAAAGTTCAATGGTCGAATCATTCTGAAGATGAAGCCACTTGGGAACGCGAAGATCATCTTCGTGAGGAATACCCTGATCTTTTCTCCTCTACCGCTAAGATTCTCGGGGCGAGAATTTCTGTAGTGGGGGAGATTTGTAACACCCTCAGTGTTAAGGAACAGTAATTCCCTTGTTAATCAAAATTACTGTTGCTAATCACTGTCGCAATCCTGGTATGATCATCTTTGCTTTAGATCACATTTCCAAAATGCCTTTTGGTTAATATCAAAAATGATGTGACAATTAACTTTGTCCAAAAATTATGAAACCACTTTTATAAAATCACTAATAATCATTGGACCATGCTAGTATGGTTGTGGTTATTTTTGGAGCTATGGAAAAATCCAAACAATTCATAACAGCAGCAAAACAACACCCATTTCAAGTTGCAATCCAAAAAGAAATACTAAAATATTTTATAAACTACCCAAACTTTTTATGGCATGACTACATGGTGCAGCACTAATGTACCTAAAGGTTTCACCTTGAACAAAAATGTCTAAGCTAGTAAATTAATTCCCAACAGAAAAGAACAGATGAAAAAAAAGAAAACAAAAAAATAAATAAAAAGAAACTAACCTACGCTTGGGGGCGAGGCCCACACCAGCCAGCCCCCCCTCCCCTCCCCACTGGTCCGGCCCACCCCAAGCCCGCCGCGCCCCCTTCTTCTTCCTGCCGTACGGGGGATGCCAGCTCGCCGCCCGGGTCGTCTTCTCCGGCCACGGCCGCCGGTGATCCACCTCAAATTCCGGCCGGTCTGCGCTGCTAAGCTTTCCAGCGGACCCTCTTGCGCCTGCAGGGTGAGCAGTGGGTTATTTCCGCTCCCAACGCATTCGAATTCGTGCTCCGGTTGATGTTCCCCTGCCACACCATACTCTGGCCGCCGCGGCTAAGCTCGCCGTCGTGGCCACAGGCTGCCTCAGCTCGCGGGTTTTGCATGTATCGATGTGCATGGTCACCAGATCCCCAACGCCCCTAGCCGCGTCCAAATCGCCCCCCCCCTAGTGTGCGCGAGGTCGCCGACCATGGCGCTGCTGTGGTCGCCGGCGTGCCCGGCTGGGCTAACCTCCAGCGGGCAAGCCCACTGCCCAATCGGGCCGGCCATATTTAATTAGGGGTAACCCCTTATTAGCAAGTAAACCCCTCCCTGTTAGGGTATTAAGTCAATGACAGTGGGCCCAAGGCCATTTATATTAGAGCTAATAAAAACTGTTAGAGATTAACCCCCTCTGTGAGTATGACATGTGGGACCCCCACTGTTATTTAAATTTAATAAAATGGTTTTATTAACTGTGAGGCTGACCAGTGGGACCCACTGGTCAGGTTTGACCAGTCAACCCTCTGTGGATAATGTTGCATTTTATTAATGAAAGAAAATCCAAAAATTGATTTAAAATGATTTAAACTTTGAATTTGAATATCTTTTAAACCGTAAGTCAGATTCAAAAACATTATACATGAAAATTGATCAGAAAAATATAACGAATACTATTACGCTATTCGTATGTCTACCCCACCCCCCTAGCACACCGATAATCGACATTCCCCCCTCTGAGCTGTCTGTCGATAATTCCCGGTGCCGGTAAAAACCTGTCGGGTGAATTTATTCCGAATACGAAAGTTGTCCGGAATGGTTCAAATAACACGGATAAACCCCCCTTATCTTTGTCAGATGTCCACGACACCTCCATCATGATACCTTCCCCCTCCGGTCGCCCTGTCCGGTAATCACCCGGAGCCGGTAGTTCATCCCCGGATGAATTCCCGCTCCGAGCAACGTGCATTGCACTGTGTTAGAACACCATTAACATTGCATACATCATGCCATTTATCTGTTTAGTAGGATTGCTTTATATTTACTGTTTTCCCCCTTTGTTCTCCGGTAGACCCTGCTGCTACCGCCGACTACACTGCTGCCGGGTACGACTACTTCGTCGACGACCCTACCCCTACCGTCGAGTTTCCTGGCAAGCAGTGCCATTCTCTTCCCCATATATCGCCTACCTTTCCTTACTTTCTTGCACTAGGCATTGTTACTGCTGCTTCTACGTTACAATCTTATTCAATTGCATAGCCTGATTTTTATCGCCCCCTGTTGTACCTTCCTTATCCTATGCTGCCTGCTATATCTATATATTATATTCAACAGTGAGCCCTGCGCATTCTTAGCTAGGATTAGATAGCGGGGCGTGACCACTCAGGGGAGTGATGCAGATACAAAATATATACAACTGCAACAGGTACGGTTCAATGCAGACGCCCTAGGGAACCTACAACGGCGAGACTCTGCCGAGTCGCTTCGAGTTTGGCTTACGAGTGGACGAACTCGTATTTCACTCTCGTCGGGTCAGTAGCGTAGCATCATTGGTATGATACGAGGGTATTCCTCTTTAGTTCATTCCGCTGGTGTCTCGGCACCACCGTGGTGATACGAGAATATTCCTCTTTAGTTCATTCCATTGATGTCTCTATCGAACCCCTTTATGTGTGCCATCGAGGGTGATTCCTCCTGGTTTCACTTAATGGTAGGCACTCGAATCAACTGGTGTCCTTAAAGGTAAGAGTCGGGCGACCCAACGGTGCCCGCGAGCGGTATATTGTCGGGAGTGATAGGGAGGGTACGACTGATGTTACTGGCGTGCTTGGCCCCTGCTCGTATCTGGCGAGAGTTACCAAACCATGAAAAGTCGAGTTGTACCAAGAGCACATGCGAGACAAGGTAAGGAGACGGTTCACCTTGTTGGTAACCGCGCGCTTTGACGGGAAGACAGGGCAGGCCCCGACGTTACTGGTGGGCAGGCCCCGACGTTACTGGTGGGCCTTGTTGCTGTTCGTTGTCCGTTGTGTTGTTAGTCAGACAGCGACAACGGTTGTCTGCGAGATAATATTAAAATGCTAAATGGTTCGGCGGATGACTTGAGAGACCCGTTGGTCTGTACGCACTACCTTCACGTGGGATAAGGAGTTATGGGCTCCCCTGCGTCGTAGTTTGTTCGAAAGCTCTTCAGACGACAGCAGTACCACGGGCTGATAGCCGGGAAGCGGTGTTGTCTTCTTTGCTGCAGCAGGTGTGTTTGGATTTGCTTTTGCTTCACCGGCCAGTCTCGTACCGTGCATGAGCGTGCAAGGGTGAGGGCCCTAGACCCCTTGGCGCATAGGATATAGTCCGGCAGATGGCCTCTCTGCTGAGCCTAGGATGGGCTGCGCCGTGTCGGATACCTTTGGTGGAGTGTTCCCTAATAAGGTTCCTGCCACCCTGGAGATCCGAGCGTGCAGGATGAATAGTAGTGCACCCCTGCAGGGAGTTTAATCTATTCGAATAGCCGTGTCCACGGTAACAAAACGCTTTATGTTGATGCTGGATCTTACCACTACAAACTATTACCATTAAACTGTATGATTCCGGGTTTTCTTCCTCGCAGGGGAGTTGAGGAGGGGAACTCGGAGGCATTATTATTATTAATCATTACAACTTGCTATTATACAATGTTGCAGTAACTTCTGCTTCATTGTTACTTTATGCTTTATATAAACTGCTGGTTGTTTCTCTTCTCATTCTGCAAGACATCGTCAGAAGATGCTAGTCTTCGATAGGCCTAGCTTCTTACCCTTATTCTGGTTTCTATCTTGCAGTCCACTATATACAGCCTTCCCTTTCAATTTGATACAAATGCATAATGCTTAGTAGCGCACGTAAGACTCGCGGGTATGCTAGATACTCACCTTTGCTTTATTTCCCCCTTTATGTTTTGCCTGATCGGAGCCCAGGAGCGGGAGTACCCCGGAGGAGGATACTACTACGTTGAGACCCCCGCTGACCAGGACAAGGAGTAGTTTTGGAGGCTCCCAGGAAGGAGGCCTCGCCTTTTCGATCTGTATCTCTGATGTTATTTGTGCTAGCCTTCTTAAGGAAAAAATTGACTAACTATGTCTGTACTCAGATATTATGGCTTGTATAACTGATGTATTCGGGTCCGTGCGACCCCTTATCTTGTAACATATTGCTTTTTACTTTTGTGTTTAGTGTTGTGCTGTGATATTCTCACCGTGGCACCCTAATCTCAGCCGTGTGCCCTGCGTGTATGATTACTGTACACGGAGTGATTTTAGGGGCGTCACACATGGCCGGGAGAAGTCTAGTTGTTAGTACTGATATGATTTTGAAGTAATATCTGGTGATTTATATTTCAGTTGTGGTGTTATTCTTCAAGTGATGTTATCTGAATGTCGAATACATAACACTTCGCCTTTTTAAGGACCTAGGGGAATACATTTTGTATAAAGAATTCTTATGGTGGGTTGCGGGAGTGACAGAAATTTGAACCCTTGTTCGCATACTTTTGCACGAGGGAGTGTTGGATCTTAAAGTTCATTTCAATGGTTAGGATTTGCCTTATTTTCTCTCTTGTATTTGGGGATGTTTGGAAGGGGTTTAATCATAATAGTGTACTTGTCTTAGACTAGATGGTGCACTAGCATAGGTCCACCTACACAACACTTATCAACACAAAGCATAGTACTAGACGGAATATGGTGGAAGCACTTGACTACTTCTCCCATGTGTCCTTAGGAACGCCTTAGTATTTATAAGTTAATCCTTCGGCTTATCCTTTGTTCAAAGGGATTGGGCCACTTGCTGCACCTCAGCACCATTTACTTTACTTGCTTTTATTTCCTTGTTTCTTATACCAAAAAACCCATAAAAATTTATCTTCCAGTGCTTGCAGTTATGCCTTTCTCAAAATCACTTGTCAGTACCTTATGCTCATCGTTGGGTTCGACACTCTTACTTATCGAAAGGGCTACAATAGATCCCCTACATTTGTGGGTCATCAATATCGCGCATGGCGGCCTAGACTGTCTAGGCCGGCCGGCCCCCTCCCTCCTATTCGCGACTCTTCAATTGACCACTCACCCTGTTCCGGTAAGATCCCGGCCGCCCTCCTCATGCTAATTCTCTTACTCCTCCATCCATCATGTATGTCCCAACCACCAGACTATGTTTAGTTAGATTTGCTTGCATCTATAATTTGAACTGACTGAACTCGTACACTATAAAATGATGTCATGCACTGCGATGCTCATGATTTAGTTACTTACATGGACTGTCCAAGTCGTGAATTTGTTCGATTGTATGTTTTTATGGTCCGGTTCTATTGTTTATTTTATATGAGCGAGCCTCTTATCATTGATTTCCTCTTCATATATGTTGCACTTTGCTTATGGGGACAAGTGAGATACCACTCTACTATGTTTATATTACTAGCATGGTAATCTTGCGAAAAATTTATGTTTCAAATTATTCATTCTTAGCTCTTTCTGATCTTTCCACGAGTCTACAAGATCGATTCGTGCATTATCCTTGTAGGCTTGTATAATTATTCTAATACTAGATAAACTATCCTTGTACATTATATACTCGATGCAATTGCACGGTAGCAATGGCTGACTCTGATATTTTCAACCGAGGTATGCACTTGGTCTAAATGGCTTATACCCCCTTACTATACAGGTGAAGGAAAAATGTGAGTGTTTGGGTTCTAATGTTTACATCTTGCTTGTAGCTCATTTTGCCAGAGGTTTAGATCCACACTTCGACCCATTTTGCATTTGGGGAAATGAGCTGACCATGACCATGAACCAAGTCAAGAAACTTAGAAAGATTATTAGGATAAAGAAACTGGACACGAAAGAGACCAAACTCTTTGTCTGCACAATGAAGAAGACTTCATTCAGCAATAGGATGGTACCAATTTACTTCCCTACCATATAACCTTAGACATGCACACAATTGCAATGCTGAGAGACGATATTTATGCCTATCTTTGTATTCAATTTTTTCTGAAGCAGTTCACCGATGATTACCTCTCAACCCGCTTGTATGGTCAAGAGTCAAGAAAGGTATTTGTACAACACCCACGCTAAAATATTGAATTCTTCTTGAAGAGTTCGAAGGATGGACATGCAATCCTGAACATGCGTTGGGCTAAAGTTGCAAAGGCATTCAACTTTCTCGAAGGGTCATTTTTTGCATTCCGCTTCGACAGCTTCCCAGATGTGATTCATCTATATATCTATCGGTTCTGATATTGTACTTTGCAAAGGTTGCTATACGATGGAATTGGTGTTTCTGTATTGCGGCCTGGTGTACTATCTTCTGGTTGTTACCATAGACTTCATGTTTCTGTATTGCGACCTGCTTTACCAGCTACTGGTTGTACTGTGATCTCATTAATTATGAAAATCCTGGTGACCATTATAAGCATATGAAAGATATTGTGTTATATATACATATATATATATATATATATATGAATGTTCTTATATCAACAATTAAAAAATATCCTAAAATATTTCGGATAGATAAGATGCTAATTAAACTGCGAGTGATTACATCATGGCACACGGTTCTGCATATAATTTCGTCACCGATAGTTCTGTACATCACACACATTCAATACGAAACAAGCATTGGGTATTTTTTTATAATTCCACGCCATATTTTGTGCACAACTGTTTCTAATGTTCAACGTACAGCACACACAGTTCGACCGAAAACAACGCTTAGGATTTCATTCTTATACCACACGAACATTCATGCAAAACTTTTGTTTAGGTGTGAACAACACATGTGTACTAAAAGTGTTTGATATAGTATAACTGAACACAAACGTTCGATTTATCATGTGCGTCCGCGTGGACTAGTCCATAGGCAACAGTTTTTGGCTCTTTTGTTGTATCGGCCCCCCTATCGCAATTGAACGCAAGGTGACGGTTCCGATTACCGTAGGCGAACGATTCCGGTAAAAAACCGTTTGGATAGCTATGTCCCGCACTAGTGTATGCATGACTGGTAACACACGAGACCGACCGCGCATGCTTTTGGTCAATGCATGATGTATATATAGCAACACACAATGCGCACACTTCGTGCACACCCTGAAAAAGCAACAAGTCGCATGCACACTTTGGAATCGTAGATCCCCATGCAGAGGTTTCCTCACGATGGGAAACACACGCGACACCGACCACACAAGTTTTGGCCGAGCTTGCGCGCTCTAGCAACAGACAGTGTTCATCGTGTTCAAGCCCTGGAAGCAAGCCGCGTGCACATAGTGGCATCATATAGCGTGCAGACAACCATGTTTTGACACTTTCCATCTCTCGCTATGTGCTATAAAACGATATTTGTCACTGCACATCTTTGTTGCTACTACACAATATATCTGTGTTGTCTCATCGTATCCATTAAGGATGCGATGGATGCCCGCCAATGAGAACACCACTCGCACTGCCGTATTCACCAGTTGGGGACGAGGCCACGATCCCACCGACGAAGCACGGAAGAAGCAGGAAAAGGAGGAGAAGAAAGGAGAAGTCATCGGCAAGAAAGTTGAAGCATCTCATGTGTTTGGGCTGGTAACTGTGAACATATCATAGGATGGTGGGGGATGATGCACACAAGTCGTAGGAGAAGGCCCTCTCCTGGTCTTCATGGGCGGAGGCCTTCTCATACTCTGATAGCCGAAATCGTCGGTAGTTGCATGTGAGTGTGTGTCTTGTGGATCTTATAGTTTACAATGTGGTTGATCATGTGTTGAATGAAATTAGAAATGTCCAAGGTGAATCTTATTTCCATGTTGTTATTTCATATTAAAAAATTATACATTGATTTCAAAAAAATCTAAGAATATTATAGAAAGTGTTGCGTTCCAACATTTTAAGAATACATATGTATGTCACTGCCCTTTCCCCTAAATAAATATGCCATGCCGGTGGTTTTAAAACACGAAACCCAAACGCGCGCGAAGCCCACCCTCCAACTGCGCACTTCACGCCTTCCAACTAAAGCACCTGGACACTTCCACCTTACAACTTGATCGCTTGCATCACCAGCACCGCCGCCGCATAACGCCATCCTCCCCCAAAACCAATCTGATAGATTTTCCCGCCGACGCGCCGGTGCCACACACCCCTCGTTCCGAGGAAGTCGCGAATCCACCGCCGCGTGAGCAGATCGGGCTTCCAAGACATTCAGATTCCGGAGACTGGGCGCTACGCCGCCGAGATCACGTGTGATGGGAGGCGGAGGTGGCTCGGAACCTACTACACACATGAGAATGCCGCATGCGCGTGCAACATGATGGATTGGAGGTTAGGCCGGTCAAGGTATGATCTGAACTTCCCCCTCTGACCGAATAGCGAGGAGGAAGAGTTCTTTGCCCCCAGAGTGCGGGTTTTCTCCCGCGAAGAGGTGACGGAAGACTGAATGGTTACGGAGTAGCGCGCCATACATGAGACTGTCGACATGGTTATGGGGAGCTTCGCCAAATCCAATCCGCATCTCGTGGAGGCGGAGCACAAATTCTTTTCAAGGAAGAACATCGAGAGAAAGAAGGACATGACAATAAATATGGAGGGGGGGGGGCAGGCCCTTCTATGGTGATCAAAGTCGAGTTGGATGACGACGATAAGGGCGGCCAGTTTCCATGGTGATCGAAGATGTGTTTTTTTTGGGCAAGATGAGTACTTCCTTGAGGTACGGACAAGGATAATGGCAAGTCTATGCAGTGTTTTCGTAGTATGCTAACGTATCGAGTTTGTCATCTAGTAGTAAAATAATAACTTTACTTATAGTTTCCAGTCATGCTTCTTCACTATTGTGCAATTAAGGAGAAGCGGGGACCATTACAATATATATGCAATTGTTTCTCCCCCCCTAAATGTAATTTTGGGTCTTCATATTTCGTGTCGGACCTTGGAGATGCTCTTACAGGTGTACCTGAACCTTGCATTTTTTCTATACAGTCCCATCACGTATGCGCGCATGTGTATTGAAGGACAAAAAATTTACAATACAATATATTACCGCAATGACAGCAAAATACGTCCTTAAAGACCAGACCGGACCGTCATCGATATTATCCCAACGCTTCCGATCCGGACCGCATTTCCTGGTGACGGTCTCCATCAAAAAAGAACAATCTTCGATGACGTTTGTTCCTCTGTCACGTGGTTTTTCGTCAAAAGATATCGCCGATTTTGTAGTGTATATTTACCTGCTATAAATCTCTAGTATTCTAGTTATATAATCAGAGATCACCTTGTTTCCTAAAAAATATATACGCAGAGATCACCTTGCTATATTGAATAGTTTCACATACACTAAAAGTGACAAACACATGAAAACATCATACATGTACTACTAGTACTAACCAGTACAGAAAAAACTTCCAGGAACCAAAGGGAAAGAGGAACAGTCATTTTCTTTGACTTGGGCCCACCCCTCCCTTCACTGAGCAATCGCGCACCTCTGTAAAACGCGCCATTAGAAACCCAGGGATGCTAATGGCGCATATTTTGCGAGTGTGCCATTGCTATTTCTCTGCCTCGGCCCACCTCTCCCAAGACTTAGCAGTGGTGCACCATCTGTAATGTGCAGCATTAGCGCCATAATGCGCCACTTCTAAGTCCGGGGAGGGGTGTTGGTACAGGAGAAATTCAGCAGTGGCGCGTAGGAAGTGACATGCGCCGTTAGTAACATGGGCACTAATGGCGCATGAATGTGTGGTGCGCCATTTCTATATAACATTGGTGCACCACATGTACAGTGCGCCATTAGTGTCCATATTATCTGTAGCCTATTTTCCAGTAGTGTAAACCTGGTCGCTCGTAAGTGCCAGTGAAGTTGCGCACAAATGCATCCTCAAAATATTTCCATCAGTTGATGTTGTTTCTGGGGAGGCTATTTAGCCAGGACCAAGATGAACCTTGGAGCATCATTGGTGCATAGCGGACTGCAACAAGCAGATTGCCACCAGCGATGCCCACAAAGGTAATGTAATCCAGCAGGCAATCCTCTTTCTTGACTGAACCATTGTACTTGGGCGTGTCCCGAAGCAGAGTGAAACCCTTGGGAAACTGATCAGACTGGATGCGCCCTCCGAAGCACTCTAGACTGGTTGGTCCCTCCTCTTATTGCAGATCTTTCTCCAGCCATTCGATGTGGTGACACACATCATTCTCTGCAATCATGCGAGAGGCTAAGCGTTGGCTAATTGCATGTTTTGCTGGTGCTGGTTGCTCTTCACGCCGATTGTTAACTGCAGGTTCTTCCATCCGACTGTGAGTAGCCGGTGGGTTTATGCGGCTCCGAGCTCGTTCTCCAAGAGGCGAAAATGTTTGCCTTTGCTGCTGAGCTACTCCGCCCTTGTAATGCCCGATATGCGGTACTGTTCCAGATCTAGATGTTTCCATCCAGATCCGGGGACAAAGCACATATCGGTCCCACCGCGACATATGACGAAGTCATATGCCCCGGATTTCCAACATGATATCACAACATTACAGATACAGGATACAACATCTCATACAATCGGCATACAACTGCCTTAATACAATACAACAGCGGAAGATACATGTCTGGGTACAGACTACAAGCAAATGCCTAGTGGCAAAGAGAAAACATCGATCCCACAACCACATGAGTCCAGGCCCTCCGCTGGGATCCGCCTAACTAGTCGTCGTCGAGTCTCCACGTGAATCGTCGATCACCATACCTGTTGTCGATCAGAACCCTGAAAAGAGTTTGGGGGTAGTATCATGAGTACAGAGGTACTCAGCATCCAACTGTAGTGGTCATCTGACCCAGCTCAGTCGTCATTCTAGGACAACTAGTAGTTTACGGTAAGGAAGGGGTAAGTGGTGAGGTTGCTGCCCCACTAGCATTTATGAAGTGGCTAACGATCTAGAGAGTAAGGCAAGAAGCCAAGCATTCGATGAGGAATCGCCTCCAACAAGTCTTGCTATCCACCTACTACGCAAACATAGCACCTATCCTATCCTTGTCCTCCTCTTCGCCTCCCGACGAAGAAGAAGCAGTCAAGGCACACACACGTTGATCAAGTTATATTAAGATTATCTCAGTTGTTGTTGTCTATGAACAAGACGTAGGTCTCAAGTCGTCCATAACCGTGGACACGGCTTCTCGAAAAGATTTAACCCTGCAGGGGTGTACCAACTGCCCATTACGAGGCTCCGCACGCACGTCCATCACTCTCAGTTGCTACCCATCACAGGCAACCATTTTATGATTTAGTTCCAAGAGATCCGAAACGACAGGTCCCTCTAACTAACAACGAACAAATCCGGGTGGCCCCCGGGGAGTCGACACCCAATCCAAAAGCTGGCCACGCTCTCGGATTGGACTCTTCCGTCTCAACAGGGTTTGGGTTACCGAGACGCCTCACGTGAGGTCTCGGGCCCTCGCCGGTCAAAGGTGGACCAACAGGGAAACCATGTCTCCGCTGGTCCAAGTTGTTTTAAAAGATATCTGCTAGGAGCGACCCGACAAGATATATATGCATGTTTTCAAATGGTAAATCAGCTTGGGCCACCTCTAGAAATGTTTGAAGCTATATAGGTAAGAAAAGGGGACCCCATAAAATCCCACACGCGGTTAGGCACGCTCAGTCTTAAAACCAATACCCGGAACTCGGATCCTAGGTGACTCAAATGGAACAAAGCATCGGGGCGGGATAGCCTAGACCTTCCATCCTTCGTCAAATAGAGTCAACATTATAATAATCATATCATCAACAATAATATAATAATCAGGTGATATCCCAACCCAAAGAGTAACAGGGTAACATCGTAGCATCCTAAGCATGCATACTAAGCAGGGGCTGAGCAACGAGCAAAGGTAACATAGCAGTACAAGGTTTGCTGGGAGAGGACATGGCTGTATCGATTTAAAAGAGGCTGTAAACATGTGGTAGGATCAAACATCGAACCTATCCTAGACTAGCATGCAAACCACTGGTTGAAATAGAATGGATCATAAGTAATGCAAAGTCCTTGCCTGTTGATAAGTCGGGTTCCGAAGGTGTAGTTGATCGCAAGCTCGCACCATCTCCGAGAGGTACCCGCGGGAGCACACAAGAAGTAAACACTGGAAAGCAATCAACGGTGCACCACTATTACTACGGAGCAACACAAGATCAAAGAGACAACACAAGGCACGGCAACACGATACGGATCTATCGTCGAGAACGGTTACTAACGATTTAAGTGGAGAACTCATCACACACGACGAATACCGCACGTTTACGGTGGTTCAAGTTGTTTAGCAACAGGTGATCAACCAACGGTTGTTAACATGGCAACTGAAGCAAGCATGGCATAGCACACGAACATGGCAAGAGGTGAAGCATAAATAAACTACCTAAGCTAGTCAATTTAAGTGGGGTGAAATCCTAGACATGCAAACTATTGCGGACCCCACGATAAAACTGGAATTTCGTACTGTTTTGCCCTAAACAATATTTTCTATTTGTTATTAGCAAGCAACAGCAGCAAAAACACAACCTACATGCAATTCTAGTCAAGTTACATATAAAGAACATTTTAAACAGAGCAACAGATAAAAAGTTATAGCAGTTACAGTTTACAGTGGCAAGCAGTGTAATTAGCAGATAAACAACAAGTAAACAAAGTCAAACATGGCAACAAGCAACAAATTATTAAACTAGACACAATTCTAAGCAAGTTTCATATTTAAATCGTCGCAATCGGAGCTACGGTTAAAAAGTTACGGACACTGCAAAAATCCTAATACAAACTGCCTAAATTAAATAAAAATAAAAACTAG
This sequence comes from Bromus sterilis, assembly GCA_950022295.1. Taxonomy (NCBI): domain Eukaryota; kingdom Viridiplantae; phylum Streptophyta; class Magnoliopsida; order Poales; family Poaceae; genus Bromus; species Bromus sterilis. The sequence goes on along the minus strand of OX465596.1, from coordinate 260,329,394 downwards.
CAGAGACAAAAAAAAGAAAAAAAACGAGGGGGCAGCTCACCATGGGCCTCAGCCCACTGGCTGGAGGGGTGGCCGGCCTGGGCTGCCGTGGCTGCTGGGCCGCCTGGGGCTGGGGCGCGGCCCACCTGGGCGCAGCAGCGGCTGGGACGGGGGCGCTGGATCGGGGCTGTCCCGGTCGGGATCCCGCCCGATCCCGACGAGGACGGCGGCGGCCGTCGGTCCTCCGGCGAGGGGCGCGACGAGGGAGGTCCCGGGGGCGCGGGCCGGAGGAGGGCGGCGCTGGAGACGGGATCCGGGGCGGTAGCGAGCTGGGGCGTCGAGGAGCTCGGGCCGGCGGCGAGCTCGAGCTTGGCTCCTCCGGCCATGGCTGCGGGTCCTGCGGGGGAGAGGAGTTAGAGAGAGGGAGGAGGGGGAAAGAGAGGAGAGGGGAAGGGAGAGAAGGAAGGAGGGGCTCGCCGGGGCTGCTGCCGACTACGGCCTCGGCTGGCGTGCTGGCCGGACGCGGTGGCTGCGGCCGTGAGCCCACGGGCGCGGGAGGCGGCTCGGTGGAGGAGAGAGGAGAGGTGGGCTGCTGGGCGCATCTGGGCCCTTGATCTGGCAGATCGACGGCCGAAAACGCCTGGGAGGCTAGGGTTTCGGATCTGAGGGGCTAGGCTGCGAAAATTGGGACTAATGTGAGGGGGGTGGCTGCAAATGTGGCTAGGGAAACCCTAAAAATGGTTGGGAGTGTGGTGGTCTTTATATAGCCCCGGTGGCTGACAGTTTGCAAAAACATCCCCGGTTTTTATCTCGCGCGCGCGGTGCTCACATTTCTGACCGCAGGGGGTCCGCAGTACCTCCGATTCGGGTAAAACTTCGAACTGCGCGATCAGCGAGTCGAGCCGGAGGCATTCACCTCGCGCTGGAACCGTTCCGAGAACACTTTCCGGCGCGCTATAAAAATAACCCGTTTAATTATTAAACGGGGTTTTTCGTTCCGTTGGCTTCGGCTGGTCTCGTGCGGTTTTCGCGATGGTGATCGGGTGAAACCCGGTGTCGCAAAGGTCGAGTGTCCGGGTGGCAAAGGTCGGTCTCCGTCCAGTACGAGATAAGAGGGGGGGGGGAAATAATCGCCGATCGATAAATCGGGGATGCAAACACCGCAAACAAATCAGACAATCAATCAATTCACACCGAAAACAAATTTTTAATTTTTTGCAAAAACTGGGCTGTTACAGCCCTCCTCCTGGTTCGCACCGGCAGTGGGGTGAAGTCCAGACCTTGATCTGACTAGTCGTGGAGGTGGCTCGGTGACGGCCTGCAGCTGATTTTCCACTGCCAGGAGCTCGCGCATCCGGCTTGTTCTCTCTCGCAGCTCGTCGCCCTGAAAGTTCTCCAGCTCACCCACAATCTGCTTGGCAGCCCTCAAATTCCTTCCTGGGGAGCTATAAGTCGGCTGCGGGACGAGGCCGGATACTGCCGGTTTTGTCATTCCCATCCAACGCCTTGGCAGCAACTCGGCTGAAGACGCGAAGCTCTTCCAGTACTGTTTGCTCTATCACATGCGGCACAACGCCGTCAGCGGCATTGTACCCTCAAACAGTGTAGTCCAGCCGGCGCTTCTCGGTGCTGATGGCCTTCACCTTCTCGGGCAGGTGCTGACCCACCTTTTCCAGCTTGGCATGAGCCAGATCCGGATCGATGCTGACATCCAGGGCTGTGTACAGGATATCCAACGCATTTCCTGTCCCTACTCTGCGATCTGCAAAATTTCTCGCGGCTTGTATGGCTGTGTTGTTGGAGCTATGGCGACTGGAGGAAGTTCCAGCCATCATGACCCATGCGGAGGTGCGCTAAACGGAGCTGTGTGCCGCTGCCGAGCAGTCGCCGGTCGGATGTGGGTCGGTGACGAAGGAGAACACTCGTACCTCCCTGGGGTAGTCAACGGCGATGCTCGCAGTGAAGACACGATGATTTCCAAGAGTCAGAATGACACCGCGCGGTAGGGGTGCTCCTTCCCCGAACCAGTAGGCGTTGTCGATGACGTAGTCGAAAGCTCCGAACCTGAGAACCAGGACGGAAGCGTAGCACACACTCGATGAAGAGGATGGTCTCGTCCAGATCAAAACTCCAGTCGAAGCCTCGGCTTGCCCCATGGTGGGTGCCAAGTGTCGTCGTAATGTGACGGAAAATGCCATAGGGATGGCTAAAGTGAGGGGGGAAACCGAGGTAAGTTTCGATGGTGCCGGAAACGAGAGTGGGGACAAGCACAGTAAGACACCGCGATGTACCTAGGTTCGGGGCTCTCTTGAGAGATAAAACCCCTACTCGTGTCGAATGCTATGAGAAATAACTCGAGCTACAATGGTGATCCTTGAGTTGTATCAGAGGAAGGAGGAGAAGGCATGTGGCTCTTCTCTCTCCTGCACCTCTACGTGGTTGGTGGAATGATGTTAATGTCGATCGTCCCTCTCGCAGGAGGAGTTCCCAGGGTTCTTATAGCCTGAACACGAGCTACAATGTTTACTGTTGTTGTCCGAACCGTAGGGTTTCACACTGATGGGTATGCGACGCATATAGGATAGGTTCGGGATCGCCGGAGAAATAAAAGAGAACTCCGAAATCATTTCAGAGGGGTGACGGAAAAAGTTCCGTGGTTCCGAATTGTTTGAAAAGTTATATGGATATGTTTTATTATTTAATTAAATGAATTAAATATTAAAATATAATTTTAATAATTATATGGAATAATGTTTCTTTATTTTTTATTGAAAAAAAGAAAACGAAAAAGGAAAGAAAAGAAAAAGGAAAAAGGAAAAAAAGGTGCAAGGCTGGGGCGCCATGGGCCATGGGGCCCATGTGGCCAAGTAGCCACTAGGCCACCACGCCATGGCCTTGGCCGGCCACCCCACGGCCACATGGGGCCACGCATGTGCACTAGCAATCGCTAAACCAATCTCCTGAAGGTTATTGACCACGCCGGAGCACGATCAACCTGACCACGAAGGTCTAGTGCCTGCAAGCAATCGAAGAACAAGCAAGAACTATGACAAAGCAATCTGAATATTGCGAATATGTAGATGAATTATGAATAAAGTTGGGATTCCGAAAGCGGTCTTGATCTTGTCGTTGGACACAAACCGAGTACACGAAGATGCAGCAATTAGCTAAGCAGTCTTTTTAACTAAAAGAAATCCAAAGAAAAACCCTAGGGGTTGACCTACTTATATAGGACTAAAGGGTGGAGGCCAAGGGGGTGGAAGGACGTCCCAAGGAGTCCTAAAACTAAACCTAGGTCGTACAAGGCACTTGGGCCCATGTGGAGGTGATGCAACACCTATTGAGTTGGAATTTGATTCGGATTCTGCTGCTGGGTCGCACCGTTTTTGCAATATCTCCACGCTCCGAAGGAATTTGAAGGTGAAACCAATTGCGTTGGAAACTAGACGAGATAAGCTATCACCAGAAAAAGGAATCATCCAATTTGGAGTTCGTATGTAGAAACGGAGGCTGTTTGAAGTTGGGTATATCTCTGCAGTCCGAATCTGAGTCCATGACGTGAAAGACTTGGTCTATATCTTCTCTTGGGCCAAAAGTGACGTGAAATAACTTCTTGTACAGCACACAATCATGCCCCTTTGTATTGACTTCATTTCTTGATCAAATATAGAGGAATTAATGGTCATATCCATGATAATTATGTCCTCATCATCTTCATGCTTGAACATGCTCCAATGCTCATCCTTCTTGTCCATGCTAGGTTCTTCATTTGTCAGCAACAGAAATATATCGACGTTAGGCAGCATCATATTCACATGAACATTAGAAACATTACCAAGAAGCGAAAGTACCTGATAATTTAATTGGTGTGCACGATCTCTAGTAATTGGTCCAGTAGGTATATTAGAAGGGGTTGTGGCTGTAACTATGGTAGTCATGTCCTCATCAGTAACCGCGGTTGCAAGGATTGTTTACTTTACGCAAAGTTCTTTTTAATGCAGTTGTCTGTTGATTTGGGTTTACACTTTGGGTGGGGCTCACAACTTAATACCAGCAAGATGTTCTGGATAGATATCTCAAGGTGGATAATTAGTAGTAGATGTAGTTGGATTTCGATCTACTTATTTTGGCGTACCGCCCATGCTTTTGAGCCTCGTCCTTTCTTTGTAGCATAGTTAGCATTGCGGCGCGTTCTTAATCCTGTCAATTGCCTAGCTGTCATTTGTTTACCTCGCATAGCATTTTTATTGTCTTTTGGGAGAGAGACATCACTAGTGAACATCACGGGACCCCGGTCCATATTCTCATTACTATTTACACGTTCTTTTCTTTTCCTTCTCTTTTCATCCTTGATACTTCTCCGGGTGTCAACCCTTGTCGACACCTTTCAGTCTCCGGAAGCGATAGATTTATTTCACGACGCACTTACCTTTGTTAACTTGTTATTGCTGTTCATGCCATGCCATGTTGCCATGTTATTTACACCAAAATTAAGGCTATGACCCAAGCCCGAAAAATATTAATAATTGCATATGGAGTTTGTTGACGTGTCGTCAACACCATTATTTAAAGTTGGATAGATAGGGTCACATCATGCCTGTTAAACTTGATCATCCCATCCATACTTCAGAATTTTGGTCTCGATGTTTACTTGTGTGCTTTTCCTTGCCGGTACCTTACGTTAGCACCTGAGACTACCGAGGAGACTTTCGTGGAGATTTCCGACACCGAGCCCGAGGACCCTTCTACGTCTGCTCCGTCGAATGATTACCCAGGCAAGGGGGTTTATATATCATTCTTTATAGCTTCCAGCTCTCTTGCCTAGTTGTATCTAGAACGGTTGCTTGATCCTACCACCATAAAAAATTTCCTCTCAATTAAACCCAAACAGCCATGCCCCCACATCCTAGCCAAACCTTTGTTTGGCTATGTACCTTGCTTGCTTAACCATTGCTTAGTATGTGTAGGCCCTTAAACTGCTGCTTATACCCATTGCTGTTTGGTGGAATATCATGCTATTATCAGAAATTGTTTGATATTCATTATTATGATGTTAATTTATATTTTACGAAGGATGGGAGACCGGGCTATTCCCACCAGGTGTTTCTTGACTAGCATGCCTAATTGTGTGTGGGATTCTATGGGAGTCCCCTTGTCTTACCTACCTAGCTTCAAACAGTTCTAGTGCTGGCCCGACCTGATTTACTATTTGCAAGCGTGTGTGTGCTTGCTTGGTACCCCAGCAATTTTCGAAACAACCCGGACCAGCGGAGACATTGTTCCTCTTGTTGGTTCACATTGGTGAGCTAGGGAAGTCCCCTGCTGTTCAGGTGAGGCTATAACCGACCTTGGCCATACGGTAGAGACCGATTCGAGAGCGCGGTCGGCTTTTGAGTTGGACTCACCGGGGGCCACCCAGAATTGTCCGTTGTGAGTTAGAGGGACTCTGAAATTCCGGAGTTTCAGGCGTTTACACAAGCAACTGGATACCGGACTTACATGCAAAGCCTATGATAGGCAGTTGGTACACCCCTGCAGGGTTAAATCTTTTAGAAAATCCGTGTTCGCGGTTATGGACGACTTGAGACCTACTCCTTGTTCATAAAATAACATCAACTTAATCATGCTTTAAAAGTTGCAAACATTTGAGTTGCCTTGATTGCTCTTCTTCGTCTGGGGCGACAAAGAGGGGACAAGGTTGTGTTATGTTTTGCGTAAATAGGTGGATAGCAGACCTATGACACGCTGTCAACGTAATTTCTTGGATCTTCCCTTACTCTAATAGTTCGTTAGCCACTCATATATGCTTGCGCGGCTGCAACCTCAACCACTAATTTTCCTAACTGTGAGAAGTTAGTTATACTGCATTGATATATTCTCACCTCTTGCTTTTCTTTTCCCTTTTATGTTCTGCCTGATTGGCTGCTGCAGTTGATTACTACCTCGACCTGAGCACCGGACGCTACTTCGTGGAGGTGCCACCGGAGGAGGACGATGAGGAGGACTTCGCGCAGTAGATCCTATAGTTGGGTTCCGACGTTCCGTGGGTGGACTTATTTATGTGCAGCCCTCTCTAGGGCCATTTGGATTTTGACCGTACTCGGTCGCGTGTGTCTTCCACATGATGTTTTGATGTATTGTTGGATCTTATGATCTCTGAGATGATGTAATAAATACCAGCGGCGAGTGTATGCCCTGGACTAATATATTTATGTCTTAGTTGTTCATGCTTCATTAACCTATTGTCGAGAATCCGATAGCGATACGAGTGCGAGTATCGTGCGTCGGTGGCCACTTATGCGCTTCTATCTCAGGTCGGACGCGAAAGCGACTAACTCGAGATAGTACCGCATTGGGGGCCTTACAAGAAAATTATTTTATTAAGGGTACTAACCTCTCTAATCATCTTATGATGAGTTATGTATGAATGGAGTTTTCAAGTGTGCGATGGAAGATGATGAAAGAAGATCCGGGAGTGTCAAGCGCTCAATCTTGGGGATGCCCCCATGCATCCCCAATAAATATTCAAGGAGACTCAAGCATCTAAGCTTGGGGATGCCACTGTGCATCCCCTTCTCCATCAGCAATCATCAGTTTGTCCTTCGTCTCACTATATATTTATCACTTCATGTGTTATGGGTTATGCTTGGAGCATTTCGCTCTTCGGTTTTATTTTTAGTTTTCTTTAGCTTTGGTTGTTGTTCCTAACAAGTTAGACCCCATCTTACTTTGTGTGGGAGAGAACCACGCTCCACTCCAATCTAGAACACATCATAGGATTTTTCATGCCTATCTTTTTGCTGTTGTGTGTTCTTTATCTTTTCGTAGCTACTGCCATGGTTAGTTTTAGTTTGTCTTTAACAAAAGCCTTGGCTTTTGTTTAGTTTGTTGTTTGAACTCTCTTTAGTTTTCATGTTTATCTTGTTAAGAGACTTGGTTGTTGCACTGAGTTGTGTCTTGTCTTGAAAGTAGGTAATTGAGGTTGCTATTTAATTTTTGCAGTAACTTGCAATAGTTTTGAGGCATGATGTGATTAATGTTTGAACTTTTGGTGTCAAGAGCTCTAGCCTATTAGTGATTGGTGTCGTATTTTGGGCAATCCGTGTGTATTTTCAGAACCTACAAAAACTAGTTGAGAACTCTAGCTATTAGATGGATCTCTAATATTTGGAGGGATCGAATATTAGAGTACAATCACATACCATGAGTCGAGGATGCGCGAGGATAACCAAACCCCCATACACTCATCCTCGTGTTACTTTTCTCTTTGTGAACCTCCTTATCAGATTGAGAGTTACCGATAATAAGTGCATGAGTTCTTCAGACTAATGTAAGTATTGAAAGTTGACAGTTCCACCTCATCATATTTGCTAGCCTCTCCCGTGCCGTGCATTGCCTTGTTCTCACTCCGAGAGTTGGCATCCACCTTCGCCGGTACATCCAAACCGTTGGCATGATACACTCTGTCATCATAAACCTCCTTATATCCTTCCTCAAAACAGCCACCATACCTACCTATCAAGGCATTTCCATAGCCTTTCCGAGATATATTGCCATGCCACTTCCACCTCTTCATGACTTGATATTCATGTCAGACATGTTCATGCTACACTGGCAGCGGCATACATTGCATACATCATGATAGCTACATCTTCTTTATTATTTGAGTACCTTGTAAAGTGTGAATGATCTTCTATACCCTCTAGGAAATTAGAGTGTTTCCCTTAAGTGAGGAAAAGATCCCAAAGTCGACAAAATAAAAGATCCCAAAAAGGAAAAATGAGAGTTAAATAGAAAGAGCCATTGAGGCCACCAAAAAAATACAAAAAAATAGAAAAAAGAGAAAAATAAATAAAAAGAGAGAAAGGGGCAACACTACTATCCTTTTGAAAGATTCACACTAGTACTCCCTCTTATCCTTGTACTCCATAGAGATGATCATTCATGCATATAGCTATGTGGGGAACTTCACACTATAGAACTTGGCTTGCATATTCCAAGGATGAGCCTCCTCAAAAGAGTTCTAGGTCTTCATGAGAGAGCAAGCTAGATGAACCCACACGTGTTCCATTGGAGAGCTTTTCTTAGCTCATATGTGCATCCGTTGCATGGCAATCCCTACTCCTCACACCATATCTATCATTTGTCCTTCTCGCCTATGATTGTCCTCATTTATGTGAGCCTTTCTCAGCTTTTTTTGTCTTCCTCCTCCACCATATTTCTCTCTTTGCCATCCTAACTGCAATCTCTCGTGCTTACGCTCATCCATTGCATGAGTGCTCAAAATATCGAAAAGGAGTGGATCAAATTGACTTGTACCTGGCTAGTGGTATGGGGACGAGTCAAGATAAGATTCCAAAGAAGACCAAGTGTGAAACTTTAGTAAATTGAGTTCTCAACAAAAATACTTTTTTTCTTGTATTCCCTACCCCCCCTTCCTGCACGCAAACACCATTTGGAGACATTCGAGTCACGGAAAGCGAGAGCTCTTGCACCTAATGTTCTTTTGTTACTTGTTTCAATGCTAATATAGACTCTTGCATGTTATGAGTTGAATTGAATCACATACCTTGATTTCTTTAATTTTCAAAGTTCATATATGGCTAGCATGTCACCACAGAAATTATGCTTGTTATCATTTACCTACTCGAGGACGAGCAGGAATTAAGCTTGGGGATTTTGATACGTCCCAAACGTATCGATAATTTCAGCTTGCTCCATGTATGTTTTGTGTGATATTGCTATGATCTAGATACACTTTCATACACTTTTGATCATATTTGGACTAACCTATTAACTCAGTGCACCCTAGTGCTAGTTTCTGTTTTCTGCTGTTTTTTTTGTTCCAGGTTTCCCCCATATTAAAAGTGCTGCCAAAATTTGGGAGAAATCAGATAAAAAAATCAGCGCATCGGAAGCCTCCAGAACCCCGAAGGAGGGCCGGGGGGCCACCACCAGGTACCAAGCCGGCCACCTGGCGCGGCCTAGGGCTTGGCCGCGCCAGGGGGCGCCTGGACCCCTAGTGGCCCCCCTGGCTGCCCCCTTCTCCTATATATTCCCCGTGACGTGAAACTTCCGAGAAGATAACACTTTTTCACGATCTCGCCTCTGTTCCACCGCTGCCGCGCTTCCAAGATCGGGAGCGCCAACAGACTTCTTCCCGGCACCCTGCCGGAGGGAGGATCGACCTCCGGGAGCTTCCCCTTCACCATGGACGCTTCCCAGATGTGAAGTGAGTAGTTTCCTTTGGACCATGGGTCCGTCATCAGTAGCTATGTAATGTTCACCTCCCCTCTTTGTTCTTCATGGTTTAGACCTCGTGAGCTTCCCGACATGATCGAGGCACATATGTAATATTTCTGCTGTTGCTATGCTGAGTTTGGTGGGATCTGATGGATTATGAAATTATGTTCTGATTGTGATAGAGTAATATATTTGGTTCTTATCTTTTATATTTTTGTTCCTAAGTAATTCTTGCATGTTCTCTGTTGCTGTTTATTGCTTTGGCCAAGTAGTAGGTAGTAAATCCAAGAGGGAACGTTATGCTCGATTGTGGGTTCATGCCCCCTGATGACACGCTTGAGGGACAAAAACATGAGTCTAGGGGATGTGCTGTTGCCACAAGGGGGAAAACAACGGTGCTTGTAACCGCAGTTGCAAGGATTGTTTACTTGACGCAAAGTTCTTTTTAATGTTGTTGTCTGTTGCTTTGGGTTTACACTTTGGGTGGGTCTCGCAACTTAATACCAACGAGATGTTCTGGATAGATATCTCAAGGTGGATTGTTAGTAGTAGATGCAGTTGGATTTCAGTCTACTTATTTTGGCGTACCGCCCATGCTTTTGAGCCTCTTCCTTTTTTTGTAGCATAGTTAGCATTGCGGTGCGTTTATAATCCTGTCAATTACCCATCTCTAATTTGTTTACCTTGCATAGCAGTTTTATCGTCTTTTCGGAGAGAGACATCTCTAGTGAACATCCCAGGACCCCGGTCCATATTCTCATCACTGTTTACACGCTCATTTACTTTTCAGCTTTTACTTTCAGTTGCTATCATTATCATTATCCCTTGTGTTTGATCCTTCGTAAACAACAAGACCGGAGAGATTGACAACCTCTCTGAACCCCTGGCAAAGCTAATGTGATGGCTGATGCCCTGAGCCGCAAAGCCTATTGTAGTGAACTGGAAGTTCAAGTAGAGCAGCCACGTCTGTATGAAGAGCTTCGCAAGTTGAACCTTGAGATTGTTCCACAGGGATATGTGAATTCTCTTGTTGTTGAAGCAGACCTCGACAAAGACATCAAGTTCATCCAAAAAGCTGACTCGGACGTTGAAAATATGAAGCGATATCTCGCCACAGGAAATCCCTCAGACTACATGTTTGCTGACGATTAAGCGTTGTACTTGAAGAATCGTTTAGTGGTTCCTAGCAAGGGCAATCTAAACTTGACTACCGATGTTATGAAAGAAACTCATGATACCCCATTGTCGATCCACCCAGGTAGCACCAAGATGTACCAAGACCTTCATTAGCGGTACTGATGGCCTGGAATGAAGAAAGACATTGCTCGTTATGTTGATGAGTGTGACGTTTGCCATCGCGTCAAAGCAGAACATCAAAGACCTGCTGGAACTCTACAACCACTCTCTATTCCTGAATGGAAATGGGACAAGATTGAAATGGACTTCGTCACCGGTTTTCCGCGAACACGGAAGGGTCATGATGCGATCTTTGTCATCATCGACCGATTCTCCAAGGTTTCCCACTTTCTTCCAGTCAAGGAGACGATCTCTGCAAGCCAGTTAGCAGACTTATATGTTTCCAGAATTGTGTACCTCCACGGTATTCCGTTGGAGATCAATTCAGACAGTGGCAGTATTTTGACCTCGAAGTTCGGGGATAGTTTCCAAGAAGCTATGGGCACTCACCTAAACTTCAGTACCGCTTATCACCCTGAGTCGCAAGGACAAGTCGAACGAGTCAATCAAGTGCTTGAAGATATGCTTCGAGCTTGTGTCATCTCATTTGGTAAGAAATGGGAGGAATCTCTTCCATTTGCTGAATTCTCGTACAACAACAACTACCAAGCTAGTCTGCAGATGGCCCTCTTTGAAATTCTTTATGTACGTAAGTGTCAAACCCCTCTGAATTGGTCAGAAACTGGGGAACGAACGCTCATTGGTTCAGACATTATCCAGCAGGCCAAAGATCAGGTTCGCGTTATTCGTGAACATTTGAAGTCTACCCAGTCCCGCCAGAAGAGCAACTATGACCGCAAGCACAAGGAAATGGTCTATCAGCCCGGCGAACAAGCTTACCTCCATGTCACTCTCATGAGGGGCACTCATCGTTTCGGGATCAAAGGCAAGTTAGCTCCTCGCTACAATGGCCCGTTCCGTATCCTTTCCAGAAGTGGACCGGTGGCATACCGTTTTGAATTGCCGTCAAACCTCTCTCAAGTCCACGATGTCTTCCACGTTTCGCAACTCCGTCGCTGCATCAAGGACCCTGTTCGTGAAGTGGAACATGATCTGATTGAATTGCAACAGGAATTGACTTATCAAGAACATCCGAGCCACATTCTCGATCATTCTGAAAACAAAACCCGCAACAAGAGGACCAAGTTCCTCGAAGTTCAGTGGTAAAATCATTCTGAGGATGAGGCCACTTGGGAACGCGAAGATTGTAATAGCCCAATTTTCACAAAAATTAAAAAAAAATTGTTTTCGATGTGATTTGTTTGATTGTCTGATTTGTTTGTTGTGTTTGCATCCCCGATTTATCGATCGGCGATTATTTTTCCCCCTCTTATCTCGTATCGGACGGAGACCGACCCTTGCCACCCTGACACTCGACCTTTGCGACACCGGGTTTCACCCGATCACGTCGTGAAAACCGCACGAGACTAGCCGCAACTAACGGAACAAAAACCCCGTTTAATAATTAAACGGGATATTTTTATAGCGCGCCGGAAAGTGTTTTCGGAACGGTTCCAGCGCAACGTGAAAGCCACCGGCTCGACGCGCTGATCGCGCAGTTCGAAGTTTTACCCGAATCGGAGGTCCTGCGGACCCCCGGCGGTCAGAAAAGTGAGCACCGCGCGCGCGAGATAAAAACCGGGGATGTTTTAGCAAACTGCCAGCCACCGGGGCTATATAAAGACCACCACACTCCCACCACTTTCTAGGGTTTCCCTAGCCACAAAATGTCAGCCACCCCCTAGAGTTTCTCCAAATTCTGCCCACTAGCCCCCAGATTTGCGAAACCCTAGCCTCTCAGCAAATTCCAGCCCTCAGATCTGAGATTTGGGCATAGATCACGTCCACGTGGCCTCCCAGCCGCTCCTCCACCGAACCGGGCCCCGCAGGGCCCTGGAGAGCCACCGCGGCCCGTTCGGCCCGTCCGAGCGCCGCCGCGCCCGAGCTCCACGAGCCAGCCGTGGCCGCGCCGGCCACCAACTCCGGCGAGCCTCCGGCCAGCAGGTCGCGCCGCCACACCTCCTCTCCTTCCTCCGCGCCTCCTCTCCCTTCTCCTCCCTCGTCTCACCTCCTTGCTCCGCCCTGCAGGTCACCGGAGCCGCCAGGTTCGTCGCCGGCCGCCATGCCCGCCATGGCCGACGAGGTCGTGCAGCCGCTCGAGCTCGCGACCGCCTCGCCCGCCCCTCACCTGGATTCGCCTCCCTAGCGACCCCTGCGCCCGGATCCAGCACGACGCCGCCCTCCTGCTCCTGTTCCTGCCTCCTCCGAGCCGCCGCCGGCGGGGTAGCCGCTCCTGCTGCTCTTCCTCTCCGGATCGGGACGAGGACGACCGGCACCGGCCGCCGTGGCCAGATGGGCCGGCCCAGATCCAAGCATTAACCGCGGACCAACCCAGCCACCGAACCAGCCCAGCCGCCAGCCCCTCCAGCGCAGCCGGCCTCGTGGGCCTCGGCCCATGGTGAGCCAGCCCAGCGCCTTTTTTTATTTTCCGTCTGTTTTTTTTTCTAGTCTCTGATTTCTGCTAAGTCATGTGTATTATGCTGCTGGTACTGCTTTGCGATGTAGTTTGCGGTAAATCCGTAGCTCGGATCACGTTGCGCCCAAAATGAAAGTTTCTTAGAATTGCGTGTACTTCAATCCGTATTTTGTGAGAATTTTGATTTGAGGCCATCTTGATGTTGCAAATCTGTGTTGAAGTGGACATCAGGCCGTAAATTGCTATTATTTCCTGTTAAGTGTTGTTGTTATTATTTTATTGCAAGTTTGCATTATGATTGTGACTAATCCATGAGGCCTATTGCATCGATTCTTTTTCCTATGTGTTAAGCATCATGTGTACTTCGTTTCCATGTTTTAACTTGTCATGTTTGGGTGCTTTAGCTATATTAAATCTTCACCCAAAGTAGCAACCCTGCTGTTAATGTGCTGCTGTTTATATTTTGTTGCAACTTCGGTCGACGAGTGTGTCGCGACCGTTTATCGGAATTGAGTGATTCCAATTGCATATTGTTAAGCATCATGTCTACCTTCATTATATGTATTGCATTGCCATGATATGCTTGCTGGTTATATAGTTATTGAGCTCCAAAGTTTCTATGCTGTTGTTTTTGACAGCCACCTCTGTTTTTCTCTAAGTCTGTAACATTCCGATGCCATGTTGCATGCTTAATATCTTTTGATCTGTGATTCCTATTTGCATGATTCTTTTTGCCATGCCTTCCCTGTGATGTCTACTTTAGTTCCATATCATTTGTGAGCATGTTTGCATTGATTATCCTGTTTATGCATTGCTCTAAAGTGTGCTTCGTATGTTGGCAGATTGTGCCTGTAACTTGTTTTGCTTGTATCTTTTTAACCGTAATTCCGCTTGGGGTGTTCTTTATATGTAACTTGATTAGTTTTTCGTGAACCTATTTTTTTCTGTTTTTAAACAACCAAAAATATGGTTTAGGGGAGAACAGTACCAAATCTTTTAATTGTCGCGGGGTACATAGTGTATGCCATGTTTAGGTTGTGCCTCACTTAAATTGACTAGCATAGATAGTTTACTTTGTGCTTCACCTTTTGTCATATTTGTGTGCTATTCCATGCTTGCTTGAGTTGCCATGTTAACAACCTTTGTTGATCACCTGTAGCTAAACAACTTGAACCTTTCTAAATGTGCGGTATCGTCGTGTGTGACGAGTACTCCACTTAACCTATTAATAACCGCTCTCGACGATAGATCTGTATCGCGTTGCCATGTCGTGTGATGTCTTGTTGATCTTCTGTTGCCCGGTAGTAATAGAGTGCTTGCTCGTTGATTGCTTTCCAGTGTTTATCGTCTTGTGTGCTTCCGCGGGTACCTTCGGAGGAGATGCGAGCTTGCGATCAACTACACCTTCGGAATCCGACTTATCAACAGGCAACGACTATACATTACTTATGATCCATTCTATTTCAACCAGCGGTTTGCATGCTAGTCTAGGTTAGGTTCGATGTTTGATCCTACCACATGTTTACAGCCTCTTTCAAACCGATACAGCCATGTCCCTTCCCAGCAAACCTTGTACTGCTATGTTGCTATTCCTCGCTGCTCAGCCCCTGCTTAGTATGCATGCTTAGGATGCTACGATGTTATCCTGCTACTCCTTGGTTTTGGGATATCACATTATTATATTGTTGTTGATGATATGATTATTATAATGTTGACTATGTTCGACGAAGGGTGGAAGGTCTAGGCTATCCCGCCCCGATGCTTTGTTCCATTCGAGTCACCTAGGATTCGAGTTCCGGGTATTGGTTTAAAGACTGAGCGTGCCTAGCCGCGTGTGGGATTTTATGGGGTCCCCTTTTCTTACCTACCTAGCTTCAAACATTTCCAGTGGTGGCCCAAGCTGATTTACCATTTGAAACCGTGTCTGTGCTGGTCAGCTGCCAGTAGTTTTTAAACCAACCCGGACCAGTGAGGACATAGTTCCCTTGCTGTCCAACCTTGTTCAGCTGAGGACCCGGTTTCCCATGTGTGATTAACCGGCTATCCAAACCTACGACAGACGGTAGAGACTAGATCGAGAGCGCGATCGGCTCCTGAGCTAGATGTCGACTCACCAGGGGCCACCCAGATTTGTTCGTTGTTAGTTAGAGGGACCTGTCGTTTCGGATCTCTTGGAACTAAATCATAAAATGGTTGCCTGTGATGGGTAGCAACTAAGAGAGATGGGCGTGCGTGCGGAGCCTTGTAATGGGCAGTTGGTACACCCTGCAGGGTTAAATCTTTTCGAGAAGCCGTGTCCACGGTTATGGACGACTTGAGACCTACTCCTTGTTCATAGGCAACAACAGCTGAGATAATCTTAATATAACTTGATCAACGTGTGTGTGCCTTGGCTGCTTCTTCTTCTTTGGGATGCGAAGAGGAGGACAAGGATAGGATAGGTGTTATGATTGCGTAAGTAGTTGATAGCAAGACTTGTTGAAGGCGATTCATCATCGAATGCTTGGCTTCTTACCTTACTCTCTAGATCGTTAGCCACATCATAAATGCTAGTGCGGCAGCAACCTCACCACTTACCCCTTCCTTACCGTTAACTACTAGTTGTCCTAGAATGACGAGTGATGAAGTCCCTCCTTGGTCAGTTGACCACTATAGTTGGATGCTGAATACTTCTGTACTCATGATACTACCCACAAACTCTTTTCAGGGTTCTTGATCGACAACAGGTATGGTGATCGACGTTTCACGTGGAGACTCGACGACGACTAGTTAGGCGGATCCCGGCGGAGGGCCTGGACCCGTGTGGTTATGGGATCGATGTTTTTCTCTTTGCCGCTAGGCATTTTCTTGTAGTCTGTACTCAGACATATATCTTCCGCTGTTGTATTATATTAAGGCAGTTGTATGCCGATTGTATGAGATGTTGTATCCTTGTATCTGTAATGTTGTGATATCATGTTGGGATCGCGGTGGGACTGATATGTGCTTCGTCCCCGGATCTGGATGGAAACATCTAGATCTGGAACAATACCGCATATCAGGCCTTACAAAGATCGTCTTCGTGAAGAATACCTCGATCTTTTCCCCTCTACCTCTTAGATTCTCGGGACGCGAATTCTTGTAGTGGGGGAGATTTGTAACACCCTCAAGTATTGTAACAGTAATAACTGTTGATGGAACAATAATCAGCTTGCTACAGTTAAATCACTGTGCTTGATCGTTGCCTTGATCATCTTTGGATTCACACATGAAACAAATTCAAAATGCATTTTGTCTGATAATTAAAAACAATGTGGCAAATGAAACTTTGTCCAAAAATTGTGTAACCACTTTTGTTAAATCACAAATAATCAATGGGCCATGCCAATATGGTTATGGTATTTTATCAAGCCACTGAAAAATTCAAACAATCCAAACCAAGCTCAGAACAACACCATTTATCAGTTGAATATTAAGGAGAAATATTAAATGAATTTCTTTTGCCACCAAACTTTTCGTGGCACTTCTAATATATGCAACACAAATATACCCCCAAGTCTCACATGTGGCAAAAATCATTTGAAAGTAAAAAAAATTAAAACAAGAAAGAAATAAGAGAAATGAAAACAAAAACAAAAGAAAATGGAAAGAGGGCCTATGCCTCGCCCAGGACGAGACCACCTCGGCCCACCCCGGCCCAGCAACCCCTCCCCATTGTCTTCTTCCTCCCCCTTGCGTGCAGAGCATCCATCGGCTCCATGGCCGACCGGGATGCCGCGGCGGCCATCCCGCGGCTCACCGGCGGGATAAGGCCGCCCCCTTCAAACCTAACCCTAACCGCCCTCTTTCCCCCCCCCCCCACAACCCCAGTTCCATCTTGTGGCGCGGCCCTCCTCTACCTCCTCGTCGGCGCCCCGCACCCGTGGTCGCGCCGCCGCCGTGCTCGCGGCCAACGTGCTTCGTGTTCCTCACCGTCGTGTCCAGTAGCCGCGTCGTCGTCTACGCCTACTAGCCGTAGGATTCGAGCCGGGACCATGCGAATCGAGCGCATCGTCTTCGTCTTCCTCGTCGGACCCATCGACGAACTTCTCCAATTCCGGCTGCCCCGTACCTTCCCCGAGCGAATTAAGCACACCTTCCGGTTCCTGGTGAGCCCCTCTTCCGTCGCTAGCCATCCTTGAGCCTCCCCTCTCGCCGTACTCGCCATTTCTATGGGAGCCGAGCTCGACGCCGCCATGGGCATCTGTGTGCTCTCTCATGTGTGCCCCAGCTCACGCCGCGTGCACCAGCGTGCTCCTCGTCGCCCGTGGGTTCGATTCATGTATGTGACGCACTCTAGATCGGCTCGGGCGCCATTCCCCTCAAACCCGTTCACCGTTCGTCACCGTCGTCGTCCGCTAGTTCGCCTCCGGCCACCTTGGCCAATTCTGTCGCCACCATTTGACGCGTATTGAGGTGCCCATTCGAACGAGACCAGTCCCTCATGCTCCCGTGGTCCGTACGACGTGCACGACCCTCGCCAGACTTACTCTGTCGTCGCCGGCGATGTCCTGGGCCTCTGCCAGGTAGGACCCAGCCGCCAGATGATTAGCCACTGGCTAATTATCCCCCCTGTATGACAGTGGGCCATCCCCTTTTAACTAACAACAACTAAAACAAATGAAATAACCCCCTGGGGCTGACATGTTGGCCCATGCTAATTAAACCATGTTAATTAAACTCTGGTTAAAATGATAAGACATTGACAAGTGGACCCCCCCTTGCTGTTTAGTTAAATTAATAATTTTATTAAACTCGTGAGTATGACTGTTGGGCCCCACTGGTCAGATTAATTATATAAATAATTTAGTAAAGTAGAAGAGGCTGACATGTGGGTCCCATATGTCAGCACTGTTCTGGATAGACTTGTGGATAATGTTGCTATTAAATAATAAAAGAAATTCCAGTAAATATTTTTAAAATGATTTAAACTTTAAAATTGAATATGTTTTACACCGTAAATCAGATGAAAATAATTTATATATCAAAATTGTATAGAAACATATAATGATAAAGAATACACTATCTGAATGTCAACCACAACCCTCTAACACAACGAACATCGACATTACCCCCTCCGGGTCGTCTGTCGATAATCACCCGGAGCCGGTATTTCATCCCCGGATGAATTCCCGCTCCGAGCATAACCCTTTGCACCGCGTTAGAACACCGTTAATGTTGCATATGTCATGGCATGCATCTGTTTATTATGCTTGCTTTGCATTTACTATTTCTCCCCCCCCCTTTATTCTCCGGTAGAACCCGCGACTACCGCCGACTACACCGCTGCTGGGTACGACTACTTCGTCGACGACCCTACCCCTACCATCAAGCTTCCAGGCAAGCAGAACCATTCTCTTCCCCAGATATCGCCTATCTTTTCTGTACATTTCTTGCACTAGGCATTGTTACTGCTGCTGCTACGTTACAATCCTATTCAATTGCATAGCCTGTCATTGTTGCCCTTGATGTACCATCCTTTATCCTATGCTTCCTATTATAATTATATATTATATTCATCAGTGAGCCCTGCGCTTTGTTAGTAAACTAGGATTAGATAGCAGGTCGTGACCACTCATGGGAGTGACACGGATACAACTTATTATAACTGTAACAGGTACGGTACAATGCAGACACCGCCTAAGGCCTCCTAGCTCGGCTCTGCCGAGCCACCATCAAGTGTGAGCTATCAAGGAGTAATCCTTGTACTCCACTTGTTGATGAATCTGTATAGGCGCTCTAGGTACCTGAGTAACGGTTGTCCTTAAAGGCAAGAGTCGGGCGACCCAACGGTGCCTGCGAGCGGTATTGCGTCGGGATTGACAAGGATGGTGCGTCCGACATTACTGGCGTGCTTGGCCCCTTCTCGTATCTCGCGAGAGTTACCAAACCATGCAAAGTCGAGCTCTACCAAGAGCACACGCGAGAAAAGGTAAGGAGACGGTTCACCTTTTTGGTAATCTCGCGCTTTGACGGGACGACGGGGCAGGCCCCGACTTTACTGGTGGACCTTTTTGCTGTTCATTTTCTGTTGTGTTGTTAGTCAGACAGCGATAACGATTGTCTGCGAGATAATATTAAAATGCTAAATGGTTCGGTGGATGACTTGAGAGGTCCGTTGGTCAATACGCACTAACTTCACGTGGGATAAGGAGTTGTGGGCACCCCTGCGTCTTAGTTTGTCTGAAAGCTCTTCAGGCGTCGTAGTTTGTCCCATAACTCTTCAGAGTTATGGGAAGTGGCGTTTTCTTCGCTCGAGCGGTGTGTGTTTGCATTTGCTTTTACTTCACCGGCCAGCCACGGACCACGCAAGAGCGTGAATGGTGAGGGTTCCTAGACCCCTGAACGCATAGGATATAGTCCGGCGGATGGCCTCTCTGTTGAGCCTAGGATGGGTTGCGGCATGTCGGATAGGTTTGGTGGAGCGTACCCTAACAAGGTGCCCGACACCCTGGAGATCCGAGCGTGCAGGCTGAACAGTAGTGCGCCCCTGCAGGGAGTTTAATCTATTCGAATAGCCGTGTCCACAGAAATAGGACGCTTTATGATGAAGCCAGATCTTACCACTACAAATTACTACTTTTATTAAACTATATGGTTCCGTGTCTTCTTCCTCGCAAGGGAGTCGAGGAAGGGAACTCGGAGGCATTATTATTGTTAATTATTACAACTTACGATTATATAATGTTGCAGCAACTTCTGCTGCATTCTTACTTTATGCTTTATATAAATTATTGCCTTATCTCTTCTTGTGCTGCAAGACTCGTTAGAAGATGCAAGTCTTCGATAGGCCTAGCTTCTTATCCTTTTTCTGATTTCTACCTTGCAGTCCGCTATATACAACCTCCCCTTTCCATTTAAAAAAATTCATAAATGCTTAGTAGCGGACGTAAGACTCGCGGGTATGCTATATACTCACCCTAGCTTTATTTCCCCCTTTTTGTTTTGCCTGATCGGTCGCTGCAATCAACGTTGGAGCCCAGGAGAAGGAGTACCCCCGAGGCGGATACTACTACATTGAGACCCCCACTGACCAGGACCAGGAGTAGTTTCCGAGGCTCCCAGGAAGGAGGCCTTGCGTTTTTTATCTGTACCTCTGATGTTATTTGTGTTGGCCTTCTTAAGGCAAAACTTGACTAACTATGTCTGTACTCATATATTATGGCTTGTATAACTTATGTATTTGGGTCCGTGCGACCCCCTTATCTTGTAACATATTGGTTTATCCTTTTGTGCTTAGTGTTGTGTTGTGATATTCTCACCGTATCTCCCTAATCTCAACTGTGTACCCTGCATGTATGATAACTGTACACGGATTGAATTTGGGGGCGTTACAGGGCCCCAAGTCGAATCGTCGATACAGATCTTTCCTCGACGGCTTCTGGTGATCCGTCCAGTGATGAATCCCTCTATGTCGTGCAGAGCTCCCTCCAGAATCTCATCACCTGCGAGCGCAGGCCCCAGGGTGGGCGCCAACTTTCGAGGGAAAGTCACGGAAGATGTCTGAAGAGTCGAACTTAACATGGGACCTTTTCTACGAGGCGATTCCGTGGAGAGAGTCTACATGGACAAGAGACTCGCTGATTTAACCAGGTTTTAGGCCCTCTTTGTCTCGAGGTAAAAGGCTACTCCTTCTTCTTATTATTATGGGTTCCGACTCTCGAAAGAAGAGTCGGTTGATCGATTACAAGAGAGTCGGCTTGTAAACTTAGTCTCGATGAGATCTAGGTTACGGCAACAAGTCTCTAGTCCTATCTTAGATAGAGATTTTTCTCTGGCCCTGGATCCCACGGACCTCGGCTTATAAAGGCACCGGGTCCCGGTATTCTGTGAGTCTGACTCTGACACGAGGTGGAGTCCTATTCTACTTTACAAATATACAATGTGATATACAAGGTAAGTCGAATTCCTTCTATGGCTTCGTTCTTCTTTCCTTGGCGCAGCCAACCCGTGGCCGGGTCTTATCTTGTGGGCCTTCTTAGGTGCGTCGGGCCATAGATCTAATGTCGGGTTTGGGCTTAGTCCATCCCCCCGACAGGGTCCCCTCCGGCTGGTAGTTTTTTATTGGATTTTTCCAGATTTTTTGGACCATTTTAATACGGGGGAAACCTGAAATAGAAAACAGCTAAAAACAGAAACTGGCACTGACGTGCACTGATTTAATAGGTTAGTCCAAATATGATCAAAAGTGTATGAAAGTGTATCTAAAACATAGCAATACCACACAAAATGTGCATGGAGCAAGATAAATTATAAATACATTTGGGACGTATCAAAATCCCCAAGCTTAATTCCTGCTCATCCTCGAGTAGGTAAATGATAACAAGCATAATTTTTGTGGTGACATGCTACCAACCATATAAGAACTTTTAAGTAAAGCAATCAAGGTATGTAATTAAATTCAAGTCATAACAAGCAAGGGTCTATATTTCCATTGAAACAAGCAACATAAGAACATAAAGCAGAGATCTTACTGACCGTGACTCGAATGTCTCCAGATGGTGTTTGCGTGCAAGAAGTGGGGGATGGGAATACGAGAGAAAAATATTTATTTGTTGAGAACTCAATCTACTAAAGTTTCACACTTAGTCTTCTTTGTTATCTTATCTTGATTCTTCCCTTGACCACTAGCCAGGTTTCGTGGTCATACCAAAGGTATACCCCTAAGCATTGGGAATCAAGGGGTACCCTTAGTATTGTGATCTCCCAATGATACCTCAGAAAATAAATTAAATCACCAAAGCATAAAGAGTTTGACAAAATACAGGGACATAGGTCACAACGTCTCCGAGTAACCTGATACTCGGAAGAAGAGATGGTCTCCGAGTTATCAACCACACGAAAATAAGATTGGCTCCGAGTGATCAGTTACTCGGAAAAGGGAATCGACGAGTTGCTCGCTACTCGGAGAAAGAAGAGCAACGGGTGTGGAGCATTAAAGCCAATGGCATTTCTACTTCTTAATTAGTAGTAGTGAGTAGACTCTTTCCTGTATTAAGTATAGGAGTTTATACCTGTAATTATGACCCATTTACCGGGGCATTGAAGGGGCAGAGGCGCACTCTATATAAGCCTCCCCCCTCACCCTAGGGAGGGTCACACACAACACATTCTTTCAACCTTGAGCAATGAAAGTGCAATATATTGACCAGAGGGGGTGAATGGGAGATTTTCAAATATCTTGAGGAATTTCGTTTTCCTCAGGACTGAGGCAATACGAAATTGAGGAAACTAAAACATGAGGAACAACATATGCGATACTAAAGCGAAGGCGTGAACGTAAATCAACCTATTGCATAGCTAAATTAAGACCGAAGCAAGAACTAAGGAATCAGTGCAGAGTAAACTCAGAAAGTAAGGCATCAGGATAAGTCATCAATGCATAAACGTAATAGCTGAGGTAGAAGAAATCGCACCAGGGCACTGAAGACATAGACTTAATAAACCAGTTCGAGTTGTTGTGACAACTCTACATCTGGTTGGAGAGGCTGAGATTGAACTCAGAAGACATAGTCTTCACCTTATTCTCCTTGAACTAAAGTAATCAGACTCCGTCCAATAACTCAGGTGAGTCTTCAAGGTAGACTCCCGAAAGCTTCACAGACTCAGTCAATCAGGGAAGTCACAATTGCATCTTGACTTCCTTAGACTGAAGACTTCTACACCGGCTGGAAGATCACAGTCTTCAAGAGTTAAAAGCTTCGGATCACTGGAACCGACTTCCTCAGAATTGCTCAACTACTCAGGCTGGTGGTTTTCCTCACTTAGGTTCTTCAGTATCCTCAGAGGTGGGTTGCTCTCAAATGACAAGTGTCAATTTTTCTCTCGGAGCAGCCCACCCACAAATGGGGCTGGGGGTGGCCATTTATAGACGCGGAGCAACCCCCAGGTGAAAGGACATAAATGCCCATGCATGAAATTACTTCCATGCCCACCCTTCGGACCGTTGGTTGGATTGGTCCCAGCACTCTCCACATGACACATGGCACGGTCAGAATCTCTCTCTCTTTCTTTAGGCGAACTGCACTGGAAGTTTACTCACTCCTCAAGGAATACAGAACTCATTTTCCTCAACCGAAGACAAACTCCTCAGTGTCCTGAAGAACATGGTCTCAGACACCCGAGGAATTAAACTTCTACTGCAGGACATTTCTCTGGGTTTTCTTCAGGATATCTAATTGAGCACTTCCTTAGAAATACATAACTCATTTTCCTCAACCCCTCCAACAGTGCGGTGTTTTCCTACGACTCAAGAAGTATAAAAAGTCTTAGAGAAGTCTACGCTTCAATTTCGTCTTCATTGCGAACGTCCTCAGGATCTTGTAGTGCTTCAGCTTCAGCCGAACGCTTCAGGATCCTGTTTCCTCTGTATTTCTCACCACTTCAGTCTTCAGGAAACACAACGATTTCTCCCATGTTCCTCACCATTTTGGGGGGTCGACAACGGTGGTTAACCTCATCCTCAGGGACTGTTTTCCTGTGTATACTCACAAAAACATCAGTCCCTTAACCGTTTTGTCATCAAATACTCCAAAACCTCAAAGGGGCCGGCACTAGATGCATTTACAATCTCCCCTTTTTTGGTGATTTTATGACAATCAGGTTAAAGCTTC
Source organism: Bromus sterilis (assembly GCA_950022295.1). Lineage (NCBI taxonomy): Eukaryota > Viridiplantae > Streptophyta > Magnoliopsida > Poales > Poaceae > Bromus > Bromus sterilis. Next base: position 260,305,829 of record OX465596.1, on the reverse strand, counting down.
AAAGGGATAAAATAAGTAACTTTGAGGAATTAAAAACTTGAAGAAAACAATTCATTGTTTCCGGATATAGAGATGCTCCCCTTGAGGATATGCATGTTTTGAAGACTTGATATAATATATTTTTTAAACATGAGGAGCTCCCCCTATATGCCGGATTATTTGAAACAATGCATCATATGGAATAATTGAGATATCAAAAATAGCACCGAGTAAGGTGGTTGCTGAGGAATGTCATGAGTAATAGATAAACTTGAGTAATGTCATGAGGTATCTTAAAAGTATCAGAAACCACACAAAATATCAGTATACAAGTCATTACAAAAATGATCTGAAGAGCGAGAGTTGTAACTGAGGAACCCCATGAGAACCCTCTTGAAGACTACCAAATTTCTCCCCCTTTGTCATTAAATGAAAAAAAAGGAGAGACTACAGCTAACGTCCCAAAAGTAGTGCCTCAAGACTGAGCATCAGGTCGAAGGCACGTCGTTGCAGTGTGAGGACAAGCCGCAGTGTCTTCAACTTCTTCAGGCGAGAATTCTTGAGCTAAAGAAAAGGAGTCCATTGCGAGAGGTGGTGTCTTGCTCTTGGTAAACTGACGAGGAGGCCGAATCTCAGGAAGATGGGGTTGTTTGAGGCCAAGCTTGGCGAGATCTTCAGGAATGATGACTTTAGTCAAAAGAGCATCAAGTCTCTGATAGGCATGATGAGCATACTGATGAACTTTCTTCTGAGTTGTATGCATCTGCGCCATATAGCTGAGAATGTCTCTGATCTGACGCTTCGTCTAGTCATGATTTCGATCCACTTTCTGATGCATACTTATGCGGAGATCACGATCAGTCATCAGGCGAGCTTGAGTGGTTTCCTCAGTGGAGGCATGTGTGCGTTCCTCATGTGTGGTGCGAGACTGAGGCTGACGAATATTTCCACCAAGCGAGTCCTGAGGAAGTACTTCTTCATAGAAAGGCGCTTTGCCCTTGGCATTAGCGTCAAGAGTGTGTTGAAGCACTTCAACTAGAGGAACATACGGGCGATGATTAGCCTTATCAGGCTTGAAGTTGATGCCAGTATTGGTGCCGATGAGATTCATAATCCATGGAGCGTATGGATTCAGAAGATGAGGATTCTAAGCAGCATCCACCAAATTCCTGAAGAAGAAGTCTGAGACATTGATGGGAGCCGACATTCAGAGGCTATACAGAATGTTCTTCATGATGCCCACAACTTCCTCAGCAGTTGATTCATATCCCTTGATGGGGAAGAAAGGATTAGCCAATATGCGGTACATTGTGTTGGGCAGACACTGAAGCTCAGAGACTAGGAACTTGGTCCGGGGCTGAGCTTCAGGGGCTTGCGGCTTCATCAGCATATTCATCAGGTCATCCCGGAGAAGTGGGGCACCGTATGTCCTGGGTACTGAAGCATCAGAAGGAGGGAGCTGAAGAATCTCGACAATCTCAGGTACTGAGGCAGTGTAGTGCTGATGCTGAGTCATCTAGTCAAGCACCCAAGTTTTGATGTCTTTGGGGTCCCCTGAGACATATAGTGTTGCAGAAAATTGAAGCACAAGTTCTTCATTCCAATGGATGCACTCGGAGCAGAACTGAAGCAGCTTGGCATGATACAAGTCCTGCAGCACGTTGTTGAAGCAAGGGATGTCCTCCATATCCAGATGATGAATGTGTTTATGAGGAAAACCTTTTGGGCCATGTACATAATTGAGGCATAATAGTTCTTTTGCGTTGCTATCCGGAACCTCAGGAGCTTGCTGGGCAGAGGAGAATTGTAAGGATTCTGGATCCCAGCCTGAAATATGCTCATAGCATTGAAGAATGCATCAGTGTTGCAGTGGGGACGTGCATCAGCTTCAAGATTGCGATAGAATGACTTCTTCTGCTTCGGGCATAGAGAAATAGCTGAGGCAGCCTCCTGATGAGCTGGTGAGGCTGAAGCAGAGGGTGGCGGATGTGGAGAAGCATGGTCTGCAGTAGGCGAAACAGGAATAGTTTTCGGCGAAGTGGCTGGCGCTGAGGGAGATGTAACTGGTCGATCCTCAGAGCGAGCTGGTTCAGCCTTAGTGTCAGCATTGGTGTTGTGCTCGGCTGCAGCTTCAGCTGCGGGGGGAGCAGTCTTAGGATCAGCAGTTGTGGAAGTTGCAGTATCAGTGTCATCAGCAGCATTTGGGGGTGCACTTATGGCTTCAGGTTCATCAGCATCAGAATCTGAGGACGATGCACCAATAGAGTCTTCAAAGTGCTGAGAGGTATCAGGAAGCACCTCAGTCACAGTGGGGGAGTGAGGATCGAGGGAAAAGATAGTATGAGTGGGGGAGTTTGCCAGCTCAAATTCCTCATCATGGACACGAGGAGTACCATGATCCTCAATATCAACATCCATGTCTTCAATCTCAGTGATGATCGTTGGAGGTAGACACTGAGGTGTTGGAACAATAGGTGTAGCAGAGGCTGAGACCAGTTCCTTTGACGGTGGAGTGAATACTATGATGCTACGCTGAGTATTGGTATGCGGAGTTGAAGCATCAGTGGAGTGAATTGTTGTTTCAGCTGCCCTTGATTCTGGGGGAGCAAAGGAGAGTGGTGTGGCATCAATGGGCTCCTCAACTATGGGTTCCAATGTGGGCTTCTTCGATGCAGGTGGAGTGGAGGGTGGGGCATCGGGCATGCGCTTGAGGCCTTTGGTGGGATCCACAGGCACTGTAGCAGTAGGGGCTGAGGCAGCGAGCTGCCAAAGATTCATAATTTTTTGCATCTGCTGAGACATCCGTTCCTTGGATTTGTCGATGTAGGCACAGTTTGCGGCATACTCAGTGTTGAGGCGATGAACCTCACATTGATGCTCGATGAACTCTGAGGAGTAACATCCGTAACATGTTTCTTTTTAAAGTCACTGTGGACTTTCTTCAGTTGAGCCTTCAACTGTATCTGAAGATCACGTTGATGTATCTCATTGATGAGGAACTGTTGAACGTAGAACTTGATGTCTTTAGGTATGTCCAAATCATCAAGAGGAGTATCAGGCTTGACGGACAAAATTTCAATGTACTCCAAGATCTTCTTGAGATCAACGAGAAGTGGGATTTCAGAGCCTGTTACTTCAGCTTTGCGCCTGGCTTCAGCACGCACATACTCAATCTTTTCTTCTTTAGTGGCTACGAAGCCGGCCAAATCTTCAAATTCATCTTCATCATCAGAACTCTGAGTTGATGAATGGCGCCCCACATAGCAGTTTTCTTTGGTGAGGGTCATGGGCCGCGTTGAAGGACAGTTTTGGTCTTCAGCTGAGGCTGAGGCATTGTGGTTGAGGCCTCAGGAGCACTGCCAGACTCATCGGTGCGAATTCTTGAGGTAGGGGCAACACCGTCCGTGCGTTGGCATGAGGAACCTGGATCATGAGGCTGTGCTAAGTACTTCGTTGAGGGCTTGATGCCAGGAGCTTTTCTGCGATGCTAAGCCGGAAGTTGTGGCGTAGGTTGAGGGTGAGGCGGAGGTGGAATCTGCACGGAGGCAGCCAAGTCACGGGCCAGGCCATGAGCGAGATGAGTCGTTCGCTTGAGAGAGCGTTGATAAGCCTCAGGAAAATCATCACGGGTCTTCATGTTTGAAGGATGAGGAACAACACCCGGTGCAGGAGGAGGACGAGCCTTGATGCTCAAAGTCTTCAAGCGTGGATTGACTGCGAATGATTCCTCATGCTCAGGATTGATCCATTCACAGGAAGCCCATCGTTTAGCCCATTCCCGCGTGATTTTTTGAACCCTTTTCTTTCGTTCACCCGCAGTTTCACGTTCGAGAGTCTTCAGCTTCTCATAGAGCTCAGGAGGCAAGTCTTTAGCAGTATCAGTGAGCTTACGGAGAGGAGCTTACAGTGGTGGAGACTGAGGAATGGTACGTTCGAGCTGAGCTGCAAATGAAGTGAGACTATGAGAACCATACGATTCCTCAGTAGACATGTACCTGTGAAAGAATTAAGTTGCGAGGGAAGTGGGGTATGGTTATATGCGTTCATGAGGAATAGGCTGAGGAAATCAAAGTAATGAGGCATAGGTATAGGTTCAGAAGTCAAGCAATACTATTGAGAAATGTAGTGGCATGAAGAAACGGGAAGATTCTTGAAGACACAACAGTACTGAGGAACAAGAAACTGAGACATAAGCGTACCAGGACTGAGGCGAATGCTGAGGAATCACGAGTCAGTCTTCCCCGGCGACGGCGAACTCTGGCGACGATAGCACACGAGCTTGAGGACCCCAATGGCGGTGGCGCGAGAGGGAGAGGAGATGTGGGGGAAAATTACCGTGGGGTGGATGTCTATTTATAGAGGGGTGAAAGCCGAGGGGTTGCGATATTTCTGGACAAGATTTTCCCTGACGGTTGGGATCCTCAGTGGTTATCATAATGGTGGATAAGTACGACGTGCGTTAAAATCGCAAAAAAAAACGTAACTGATAATCCTCAATTTTGGGAAACTGAGGAGAAAAATGTTGAGGATGAAGACAAATGGTCTCAGGCTGAGGAATACATGATTTCCAAAGGAACGCATATGAGATAGAAAGAATGGATAACTGAGCACAGATGGACGGGTCCAATCACATTCACCTAGATGAAGAAGCAAATGCTAAGGAACAAGAACTATAGGTGAACGCTATTGAGGACAAACACGGTAATCTTAAGGATGAAGACTTCAACAGAGGAAACTGAGGATCAATAAATCCCGAGGAATTTGGGCGGTGGCGCTACCCACCTTATAGGGAATGAGACACTTGATACCATACAATTGTCGTATGGATCTTGTGACAATTCCACGTTAATTTCTTCACACTTAGCAAGGTAGTTCCTCATGAATTGAGGAGTACGACGCATCGTGTGTTGTTCATCAAGATTCTTCAATATTGTTTAAGCGTTAGGATGTGTGCCCATTCACTGGACGTTTGAGGAATCTAAGATATTTAGCTCACACCTCAGAGTGCTAAAACGCTTCTCATCCAAAGGCTTAGAGAATATATCATCAAGTTGGTCTTCAGTCGTCACGTGGTTGATGACGATGTCTTCCTTCAATACATGATCCCGAAGAAAGTGATACCGAATCTCAATGTTCTTCGTCCTCCAGTGTTGTACTGGATTCAGAGAAATCTTGATGGCGCTCTCATCACATAGTAGTGGTACTTTCTTCAGGTCGATGCCGTAGTCGTTCAGAGTTTGCTTCATCCAAAGAAGTTGGGAGCAGCTTGCACCAGCAGCGATGTATTCATCTTCAGCAGTGGAGAGGGAGAAGCAATTCCGCTTCTTCGATGACCAGCACACCAGAGAGCGTCCGAGGAAATGACATGTTCCTGAGGTAGACTTCCGATCAACTCGATCTCTAGCATAATCTGAGTCTAAGTACCCAACGAGATCCAGCTGTGTGCCTTTTGGATACCATAAGCCTAGCGACGGGGTGTGAACTAAATATCGAAGAATTCGTTTCACCGCTTGATGATGCGATTCCTTAGGTGCCGCTAGGAATCGGGCACACATGAAAACGCTCAAAATTATATCAGGCCTAGATGCACATAGATATAGCAGAGAACCTATCATGGAGCGGTATACCTTTTGATTGTAGTCCTTGCCATTTTCATTAGGGCCAAGTTGCCCATTTGTAGGCATCGGTGTCTTGATACCCTTGCAGTCTTGCATCCCGAATTTCTTCAGGAACTCCTTGAGGTACTTCTCCTGAGAGATGAGGAAGCCCTAAAAAGAACTTCAGTTCGCCCATCATGGACATTTGATACTGTTCACTCATCAAGAATGCAAATTCTTCACTGTATTTCTTGATAGTGCATCCAAATATAATGTCATCAACATAGATTTGACATATGAATAATGCGTCATCATATCTTTTTGTGAAAAGAGTTGGATCGAGGGAACCAGATTTGAATCCCTTCTGATGAGCAAGTCCCTTAGTGTGTCATACCAAGCCCGAGGGGCTTGCTTCAGTCCATATAGGGCTTTCTTCAATCTGTACACCATATCAGGTTTCTTCGCGTCTTCAAAACCTGGGGGTTGAGCAACATATACTTCTTCCTCGATATTACCATTGAGGAAAGCACTTTTCACATCCATTTGATATAACTTGATATTATGATGGTTAGCGAATGCAAGCATAATACAAATGGACTCAAGTTTAGCGACAGGAGCGAAGGTTTCACCGAAGTCGATCCCCTCGACTTGTGTGTATCCTTGTGCTACGAGACGAGCTTTTTTTCTGATGACTTGTCCATCTTCATCGAGTTTTGTGCGGTAGATCTGTAGGAGATATGCCCTAGAGGCAATAATAAATGTTATTATTTATCCCCATGTTCCTAATTATGTTTATATTCCATGCTATAACTGCTATGGTTCTCGAGTCTGCAATAACCACGAGGCTCGGAGGAAGACTCATATGCACGTGTGGAATAATAAACGGATAAAAAATATATATTCGTAGTCTCGCCTCTAAGACTAGCTCAAGTGTTGCATGATGGTTCTGTTTTCCTGATCATGGGCATGACTATGCCGGCAATTTTGAGGGCACAATGTTAGAAGAACATTTGTGTTGAATCGACCCAGATTGATGTTATGCTATGAGATACATTCGTCACCAGTTAATGGATTATAACACAGAGAAAGTTGAGCGTTTGCATAATTCCTTAGACCATGAGAGTATCGAGTTCCTTCGTACTTGCTTCGTGAACTTTGGGGTTTGTTAAACGTCATCTGTAAAAGGGTGGCTATTACGGCGGCTTACGGGTTCACGGAAAAGTATGACAAGGAACTAGGTAGCTCAAGATTGGGATTTGCTCCTCCGTCGATGGAGAGATATTCTTCGGGCCCTCTCGGTGTTACGGTATCCACCATCGTCTGGCCAGACACAGTGTGATTTGATCACAGGGATGCCGGAACGCGGGAACGAGAAAAGAGAACAATACTAGTAACGAGGTAACTGGCATAGTGGACAAGTGTTGATCCACGGGGATGCCGATAAGTCTCACCTCGGGTATTTGTAACATATCACGAAGCAACAGGAATAGCACACGGCAACTGGAGGTTCACTCGAATATTTATTCGTGTGGGTATAGGGGTCAATATGGGTGTCCACGGCTCCGATGTTGATCATTGATCGGAAAGTGTTCCGGGTCATGTCTATACTTCACCGAACCTATAGGGTCACACGCTTAAGGGTCATCTATCTGCTGAATACTAGACAGGGAGTCTGAGAGAAAGTCACCGGAAAGGTTTCGGAAAAACGGAAAAGTTCCGGAAAGAGAACACCGGAATAATTTCGGTAAAACCAAAAAGTTGTTTCGGAATATATCATTAAGTCAAAATGGTTTCGGCACACGCCTGGAAATTCTTGGAGGGTGCCAGAATTGTTCTGGGAACTTCTGGGATTTTTCCAGAGAGAAAAAACCGGAAATGTTCCGGAGCTGCCGGAACCGCTTTGGTTGCTTTTCGCAGATGAAAATCACTAATCCGGAATTGTTTCGGAACGCGTCCAAAATCCTTTTAGTGGGTACTGGAATTTTTCTAAGACCTACAGAAAAGTTTCGGATTTTACGGTCGCAGATAAATGTCTTCATGAATAGTGGATACACTATTCATGATGATGCAGGCGATGATGCAGCTTGCATGATGATGCAGGCGATGATGCAGCTTGCATGATGATGCAGGCGATGATGCAGCTTGCATGATGATGCAGGCGATGATGCAGCTTGCATGATGATGCAGGCGATGATGCAGCTTGCATGATGATGCAGGCAATGATGCAGTTTGGAGGGCATTTTGGGTTTTTCCCCATAGCCTCTCACCCTATAAATAGGGGTGGAGAGGGGTCTCTCAAATCTGATCCAAGTTCTCACTTGAACTCTCAACAAGTGCCATTGCATGATCTGGCTTTCTTCTCTCCCTCCCACGAAATAGTTTCGTAGAGCCGAAAGGCTGTCTGGGTTCCGGTAGGAACTAGTTCTGGACGGCGAAGCCCTGCCGGATAGATGACACCGTATGTGTGCAACCCCGTAGAGAGGTCGTAGTTTCGATCTTTTGCCCGAGGGGCTGTTCGAGGGTCCTCCCGAAGGGCTGTCCAAATTATCGTTCGAGTTTCAAGGGTCCTCCCGAAGGGCTGTCCGAGTTACCGATCGAGTTTCGAGGGGCCTCCCGAAGGGCTGTCCGTGACATCGTCCGAGGGACTGTCCGACCGCCTCTCGGAGCGCTGTCCGAGGAGCAGACGAGGGAGGACATCCTCGCGGTTGGGAGGTTGTAAATCCTAGCCGCGGGGGTCTGCACCAACGATCTACATCGACTCTACTTCCGCTGCGCTACGAGTCGGTAACGATCAGATCAAAACCTTGTATGCAGTCTCCATAGTGGTCCTGGGCTGTTCGTAGTGCGGAAATTTTTTGTTTTCTGCCGCGTTCCCCAACAGTGGTATCAGAGCCGTGCTATGCGTAGATGCATGTTGCGATCTAGAATACATAGAGATGTATGGGTATTGCATAATATAATTTTAGAGTAGATCAGATCTATTGCTGAAAATTATTTATGCGGGTGGCAGATGAAATCTGTTACCCGATGTTCTTGTTGCTTCCCTGGAATTTGTGTATTTCTGATCTCAATAACAGTATGGTGGAGTTTCAAAGTTCTGGCAATCTGCGATCCTGATTGATCAAAGAAGTGCTAACAGTTCGTTGAATTCCACCATAGTTAGAGAAAGAAGAAATTCTGCAGACTAAAGGGCAATGCAGATATGATCTGCACGGGGATCACGCGTATGACGAAGTTCAGTATGGGGCTCGAGATTTTATTATCTCGTGTTTCATACACCCCGCAAAGTTAATCTAGCGACTTGAATAATCATGCTTGATGATAAACGTTGGTAGCTGCGGTTTAAGTCAAAACCTTAGAAGCCACGTAAAATAAAATTTTGCATAAACCGATTAGAGGCATCTAACTTGGTTTTGCAGGATGTGCATGTGATGTGGTATAGCAAAGCTCATATTAATTTGATTATGTATGAGATGACTATATAATGTAAATTTATTAACATGACCTGCGTGTCATGATTTGGCATGATGGCTGGAGCCATATGATTGTCACTTTAATGACCTGCGAGTCAACCTTATGTAATGCACTTATTTTATTAGCTATAGAGATAGCAATATTATTTGGTGCATCGACAAGGTGGTGGCAAACTTCGCGAAGGTGAACTCCGACGCAAATGCCAAAGACGAAGAAATACTTGACTTCTCCGTCAGAAGGGGCTATACCATATCATGCAATTATAAATTACCTGAGATGTTTATCCCTTAAGTTGCACCCTTCTTGATTGCGCGGTAGTCGCTTTTTATTAGGGTGATCTCTCACTTAAAATATCAAGTAGTTAGTGTTCTCCCAAATGTAGCACCGTCACAGCATCTATCCTTTCGGGGTGCGCCATGGATGCATGGGTACGAACGATTGGAGAAATGTAAGGCGGGTGAGGTCAGACCTCGCAGCAAGATCACTTGGTTGTCTTGACGTTCATGGCAGGATCGTCCTGAGCTCGGAACACATGCATCGAAAGATGAACAAGAGTCACATAGAGATGTGATCGGCAAGTTGGCCTACCAAATCAAAATCCTCGTCATGAGATGATGATTCTATGGCGTTGTATTGATATTTGGATCTTGAATCACTCATAATCAATTTTGAGAGATATTGATTTGAGTGGGAGCGCATTTTAGAATTAACTTGTTTAATTCTGAGTGCAATTAATTATGAACACTGTCTAAGTATAATTTGCTAATAGTTGTAGAATAATGGCTCGCGTTTCCACCTTCCCTATTAAAATTGAATAAGCTGTTAAATATCTGGTTAAAACTTTACGGTTGGTAACGTAATGCGAGGATTGTCCTCAAGAGTGCCGAGAAGGATTTTGTCCTATCGCATGCTTTCGGTGTCCTCCCGCTAATGCTATGGATGATGTGACTCTCGTCCTTCGATCCAAAAGCTAGAATTCCATTGTGGTCAAGTGCAATACGTTTGCTTCCATAAGACCCGAACTTCACAAGTTTGGGATAGTTATGTAATATTCATGGAACTGAAAATTGTTTTCAGATACAGACAAAGGCTAAAAGATATGAGATATCCAAAGCAATATCTGTTTGCAAAGTATTAGTACAGTGTTTACTGGGCATTTGACTGATAAGAGAGGGATCCAGAAGAACGCCTGTCATATGATGAAGGTGAATAAAACAAACAACTTAAAGAGAAAGGAAATGTCCAAAGGGTGTTAGTATGACTCACACGCCTAGGAAGTCCGGGGCTAACGCCACTCTTAAAGTTGGGTGCTTCTTCTGAGAGTAGGAGAAATATATTGAAAGTTAAACTGTTAAAAGTATAAGGGCAAAAAGAAAGAAGACTGGAATGTCCAGCTCATGTATAAAAGTCATGAAAGTTATTGATGTATGGAAGGCTGGTCAAAAATAAATAGTTCTTGGGATTGTGATTAAACAGTTAGTCCATAATTCTTGGGTATTATGATTAAAAGTTGATCACAGGAATACCCGCTCGATTGCATTCTGTTGCAACTCGATGCAAGAACCACTACGGCCTAAAAGACTTGCCAGTAATGAGTTTTAGATACGCGCTGGGAACATAGTAAAAGTTACTATACCTTCCATCGGTGTATCACCATCTGTATTTATTTTCATAATTCGTTTTAGAGTTTTATACACTCTAGCCCATTGCATAAAGTATGTTGCAAGAAGGTTGTTCATAAAAGAACAATTGTTGTTCAGTATTATGAATAACATAAAGGGCCATGCTTCCATCGGGGATGGGATGTATGTTACGAATATTGATGGTAATATGATACATCCATAACAATGACGCTAAATGTCGAAAGACTAAAAGAATACCACATATGTGTGGCACTGCATTTGGTCACATTGGAGAAACCCGCATGGAGAAATTCCATAATGATGGATTTTGAAGTCATTTGATTATGAATCATCTCACACTTGCAACTTTCGTCCGAAAAGTTAAGTGACTGAAATACCGTTCACAGGCCATGAGGAACGAACAACAAACTTATTGGTGATCATACATTTGATGTGTGTAGTCCGATAAATGTTGTTAGTAGTGGATTTATCTATCTTCAGAAAAGACTCAAGTAGATATATGGATATTTACTTGATGAGACGTAAGTCTGGATCTTTTGAAATCATTCGAAAGGTTTTCAAAAATGAAGTGAAAGTTATTGTGACAAGAAAATTATGTTTCTACAATTTGATTGCAGAAAGGAATTTTTGAGTTACAAGTTTAGCCAATGTCTGATGAGTTGTGAAAAGAGTTTTCATAACTTGCACCTCCCGGAACACCACTGCAAGTGGAATGTCCTTGAAGATGTAATCAAACCATTTATGACATAGTAAGATCAAAGATGACATAAATCAATTTGCCATTATCCCTTTTAATGTAATGCTTTAGAGACTACGGCTTTTACACTTAAAGGAGCGCCATCAGGTCTGTTGAAATGACGCCATGGTATGGTACGCCCAACCATGTTTTATCTTTTCTTAACATTTGGAATATGGGGATTGTGTAAACTGTTTACAAGCCTATTCCAAATCAGACAAGTGCTACTTTGTAGGTTATCCCAAATTATTGGGAATTCCTCCACCACTATACCGAGGCAAAAGGTTTTGCCACAAAGAACGGTATGCTTTTAAAGAGAATGGTTCTTGAAAAAAGGTGAGTGGGAGGACAGTGCAACTCGACGAGATAACAGTATCTTCGTCATCAGATCAAAGGAAAGGAACCTTGGAAGTGATTCCAGAGTTTCCTACTGCAACTGATACGGAAGCCTCTACATGAGATGTATGGACTTCGGTCAAACTTGCAACTGAGCCACGTAGGCAAAACTCGTGCAAACCTCTCAGGTGCGCAAACGAGATATTGTTGTTAGACAACAGCATACCTACGATAATCAAGGAAGCGATGATGGGCCCTGACTCCGGAATTGGCTAAATGCCAATACAAATCCGAGATAGTTTCCATATACGTAATTCAAGATTGTATCTTGATGGACCATTCGGAAGACTTAGAGTCTAACGAATATTAATGGAACTATAAACTGATACGGATAAAAATGTTTTATCCATAAAGCTCGACTTGTTGCTTATAACAATTTCAAGGAATTAACTACGGCGAGATTGTCTCTCCGTAGCGATGCTTAAAGTCGGTTCGGGTTAAACTAGCAATTAATACGTATTTCATTCATGAGATATGAAACATGGATGCCAAAAGGATTTCCATGAGATGGAAATACTGCCTTGGAGATACAGTCCAAGGTATTTTGTCAGTCCAGAGGATGCTAGTAAGTATGCAAACTTCAGAGTTCCTGCGATGGACAAAAGAGAGCATAATGGAGTTGGAATCTTCGTTTTTGATGAAATAATCAAAAGAGTTTGATTTCATCGATGGATAACGAAGATGCTTGTGGCTACAAGAAAGTAAGTGGGAGCATAATAATATTTCTAAAAACCTTGTGTGCCTAACACATTGTTAATTGGAAATAATATAAATTTCTTGACACAAATTAAGACTTCATTGAAAATAGTTTTTCAACGAAGTGCTTGGGCTAAGTTGTCTTGATATTAGGCATAATTATCTACGAGATATAATTGCCTAATAGGGCTAAGCCAAAATACATATTGACAAGGTGCTAAAACAGTTTAGCGTTAAAAACGACAAGGAGTGATTCTTGCCAAAGTCACATGGAAAGAGTTTTTGCAAAACTCAGTGTCCCAAAACACTGATGAGCAAATTACATAATGGAGATTCCACACACCTTCGTGTTGGGATTAATCATGTATTCCATGGTATGTAAAACAACCAGATATGTCCAATACTCCAAAGTTGTTGCGAGTATAGATACCAAAGTGATCAAAGAACTGATCGTGGGACAACAGTGAAAAATGTCATTGAGTACTAAAGTAGCACTGATGACATGTTTTCTCGCAAGAAGAGATTATGAAGAACTTGTTGTAAGTAATTACATCGATACGGTTTTCATCAATGCTCCATGCGATTTTCGATTTGAGTTAAAGTTTTTGTGTGTGTAATACACAATATGGTGGCACAGTAAGTTGGAATTGTTCATAACAGGTTACTGTGGCGAAATTCTATAACAAATGGCTATGTATGTTGCTGCTTTAGAAGCAACAAAGAAAATGTTGAATCATATAGTTCATTCATGAACTTAGTATGGTTCCAATATGGCTTTGGTCAATGGAACACTATTGAAGATAGTTGCTCCATAGCTCAGTCTGAGGAATCAAGGTTCGACCAGTGATTCGCATATATACAAAGCCAAGTCCACACAAAATATGAATTTTGTGAAAGCGTGAAAATGCGAGGATATGCAAAGATACACACGGGGTTGAAGTTGTCAGATCCGTTGGACATCAGGCTATACCACATGTGAAGCATATTTTACACCAGTATGCCGTAGGTGTAAAGTGCATTAGCATTGACTAGATTATTGACTCTAGTGCAAGTGGGAGTCTGTAGGAGATATGCCCTAGAGGCAATAATAAATGTTATTATTTATCCCCATGTTCCTAATTATGTTTATATTCCATGCTATAACTGCTATGGTTCTCGAGTCTGCAATAACCACGAGGCTCGGAGGAAGACTCATATGCACGTGTGGAATAATAAACGGATAAAAAATATATATTCGTAGTCTCGCCTCTAAGACTAGCTCAAGTGTTGCATGATGGTTCTGTTTTCCTGATCATGGGCATGACTATGCCGGCAATTTTGAGGGCACAATGTTAGAAGAACATTTGTGTTGAATCGACCCAGATTGATGTTATGCTATGAGATACATTCGTCACCAGTTAATGGATTATAACACAGAGAAAGTTGAGCGTTTGCATAATTCCTTAGACCATGAGAGTATCGAGTTCCTTCGTACTTGCTTCGTGAACTTTGGGGTTTGTTAAACGTCATCTGTAAAAGGGTGGCTATTACGGCGGCTTACGGGTTCACGGAAAAGTATGACAAGGAACTAGGTAGCTCAAGATTGGGATTTTCTCCTCCGTCGATGGAGAGATATTCTTCGGGCCCTCTCGGTGTTACGGTATCCACCATCGTCTGGCCAGACACAGTGTGATTTGATCACAGGGATGCCGGAACGCGGGAACGAGAAAAGAGAACAATACTAGTAACGAGGTAACTGGCATAGTGGACAAGTGTTGATCCACGGGGATGCCGATAAGTCTCACCTCGGGTATTTGTAACATATCACGAAGCAACAGGAATAGCACACGGCAACTGGAGGTTCACTCGAATATTTATTCGTGTGGGTATAGGGGTCAATATGGGTGTCCACGGCTCCGATGTTGATCATTGATCGGAAAGTGTTCCGGGTCATGTCTATACTTCACCGAACCTATAGGGTCACACGCTTAAGGGTCATCTATCTGCTGAATACTAGACAGGGAGTCTGAGAGAAAGTCACCGGAAAGGTTTCGGAAAAACGGAAAAGTTCCGGAAAGAGAACACCGGAATAATTTCGGTAAAACCAAAAAGTTGTTTCGGAATATATCATTAAGTCAAAATGGTTTCGGCACACGCCTGGAAATTCTTGGAGGGTGCCAGAATTGTTCTGGGAACTTCTGGGATTTTTCCAGAGAGAAAAAACCGGAAATGTTCCGGAGCTGCCGGAACCGCTTTGGTTGCTTTTCGCAGATGAAAATCACTAATCCGGAATTGTTTCGGAACGCGTCCAAAATCCTTTTAGTGGGTACTGGAATTTTTCTAAGACCTACAGAAAAGTTTCGGATTTTACGGTCGCAGATAAATGTCTTCATGAATAGTGGATACACTATTCATGATGATGCAGGCGATGATGCAGCTTGCATGATGATGCAGGCGATGATGCAGCTTGCATGATGATGCAGGCGATGATGCAGCTTGCATGATGATGCAGGCGATGATGCAGCTTGCATGATGATGCAGGCAATGATGCAGTTTGGAGGGCATTTTGGGTTTTTCCCCATAGCCTCTCACCCTATAAATAGGGGTGGAGAGGGGTCTCTCAAATCTGATCCAAGTTCTCACTTGAACTCTCAACAAGTGCCATTGCATGATCTGGCTTTCTTCTCTCCCTCCCACGAAATAGTTTCGTAGAGCCGAAAGGCTGTCTGGGTTCCGGTAGGAACTAGTTCTGGACGGCGAAGCCCTGCCGGATAGATGACACCGTATGTGTGCAACCCCGTAGAGAGGTCGTAGTTTCGATCTTTTGCCCGAGGGGCTGTTCGAGGGTCCTCCCGAAGGGCTGTCCAAATTATCGTTCGAGTTTCAAGGGTCCTCCCGAAGGGCTGTCCGAGTTACCGATCGAGTTTCGAGGGGCCTCCCGAAGGGCTGTCCGTGACATCGTCCGAGGGACTGTCCGACCGCCTCTCGGAGCGCTGTCCGAGGAGCAGACGAGGGAGGACATCCTCGCGGTTGGGAGGTTGTAAATCCTAGCCGCGGGGGTCTGCACCAACGATCTACATCGACTCTACTTCCGCTGCGCTACGAGTCGGTAACGATCAGATCAAAACCTTGTATGCAGTCTCCATAGTGGTCCTGGGCTGTTCGTAGTGCGGAAATTTTTTGTTTTCTGCCGCGTTCCCCAACAAGATCCACTTCGTGTCGATGACATTGTGAACTCGAGGATCAGGCCGTTTGACTACTTCCCAAACATCATTCAGTTTGAACTGAAGAAGTTCGTCTTGCATCGCCTGAATCCATTCCTCTTCTTGGAATGCCTCGGTGACTTTGGTGGGCTCTGAAATTGATACAAACGAGAAATGCGCACAAAAGTTAGCTATACGATTAGCTCTTTCACGAGTGAGAGGACCTGGTAGATTGACTTCGGCGAGGATTATGTCCACTTGAACTTCATTCGCCACGCGAGGAAGACGAGGAAGATGATATTGAGGCGCATCATCGTCATTGTTATCAGATTCATTTGCATCTGCTTCAGGTGCTTCAGGAGCTTCAGGGGTCTCAGGAGCCTCAGGATCAGGATCATTATCAGGATTATTTGCATCAGGATTTAGATGTTCTTCAGGAGTAGGAGGTATGTGCGTTTCTTCAAGATGATCCACAGGAATCATATCACCAGCACCCATCTTCTTGATCTGTTCTTCAGGTGGGGCTTCATCTAGATTAGGTGGCAGGTGCTCTCTTTGCGAGCCGTCAGATTCATCAAACCGCACATCTACAGTCTCAAAATTTTTGTGATGACTGATATTGTAGACTCTGTAGGTATGCGAGTTGATACCATAACCAAGCCTGAAACCCTCACATGCTTTGGGTGCAAACTTGGACTGGTGATGAGGATCACGAATCCAGCAAGGTGCACCGAATACTTTGAAGTAACTCAAATTGGGTTTCTTACCGACCATTAGCTCATATGATGTTTTATTGAAGAATTTGTGAAGATACACTCGATGGCCGATGTGGCATGCAGTGTTGATTTCTTTAGCCCACCACATGATTGGAGTGTTATACTCAGCCAGCATCGTGCGAGCCATCTCGATGAGGTTTCGGTTCTTCCTCTCAACAACTCCATTTTGCTAAGGAGTGTAAGGCGCAGAGAATTCATGAGTGATTCCCATTTCGTCGAGGAATTCTTCCACACCGATGTTCTTGAACTCAGTGTCGTTGTCGCTTCGAATGTGCTTGATCTTCAGGTTGTAGTTATTCATGACTCACTGCGTGAAGCGCTTAAAGATTGCTGGGGTTTCTGACTTATAGAGAAGAAAATGTACCCAAGTTTATCGTGAGAAGTCATCAACAGTAACAAGACCATACATACTACCTCCAAAGCTCGAATACTTTGGAGGACCGAATAGATCCATGTGAAGCAATTCCAGAGGTCTTGTAGTTGTCATGATGGTCTTCGCTTGGCCTTGGTCATCTTTCCAGCTTCGCACGCACCACATAGCCGGTCCTTTGAGAATTTGATTTCCTCAATCCCGAGGACATGTTTCTTCAGCACCAGCTTTTGGAGATTCCTCATCCCGGCGTGGCCGAGTCGTCGATGCCATAGCCAGCACTCTGAGGCTCGAGCCATGAGGCATGTAGCAACCTGAGGACCTTCAGAAAAATCTACAATATACAAATCACCTTTCCTAACTCCACTCAAGACAATGGAGTTATCGCTAACCATATATACTACACAGCCATATTTTCCAAAGAGAACAACGAGATCAAGATCACATAGCATAGAGACAGACATCAAGTTGTATCCGAGGGATTCAACAAGCATGACTTTGTCAATGTGTTGGTCTCGAGAGATAGCAACTCTGCCGAGACCCAATACCTTACTTTTACCTTTATCGGCGAAGGTGATGGTTTTCTTTGAAGAAGGACTCCGAGATGATTCCATAAGAAGGCTTCTGTCACCAGTCATGTGATTTGTGCATCCACTGTCCATCACCCATTCAGTCTTTCCCTGCAAAGGAATTAGTATCTCATAAAGCAAGTTATGAGCCAGTCTCAGTTTGAAGAATTTATGGTTCCTCAGAATTAATTCCTCAGGATGTTCCTCAAGATTGATTTTATTAAACCAAACAATATAAATATCCTTCAACTGACTCAAATGATGTTGTCCTGGGCATATGATCTACAAAATTTATGATTGCCACAATATATGTCCCTGCAAATATGATCAGTTCTTCTTTACCACCCACATCTTAATTGGTGGTTTTTAATTATATGAGGACTGATGAGAGCGATGAGACCTAATGGGACGTGAGATGGTGGTATCAGGATAAACAAATGAATAAGCATTCTTATGCGGGGCTTCCCTGTGAACAAAATGGTTAGCTGATACATAATGATAATCATTTCCATTTAAGGTATCGTCCTCAGATGATACCCTCAGCTCATTTGCATCTGCATTCACAGGAAGGTTAGTGATGAGGTCCTTCTGTACCCAGATTTTCTTGACTGGAGAACCGTTCCTGCAGTTAGTTCTGATGTGTCTCGCGAATACCTCACCATTAACATCCTTAAACAGTTTATAGTTTGAGTCAAAAGACTCAATCACCACATGTGAGGAAACAGTATCATAACCAGATAGGGTGTAGGGATTAGGAGGAGGCATCTTTGCCAGAACCCAAGTGGTCTTTGGGTATTGTTCAGGTTTCCAGTAGGACCCATTAGGGTTGAGTTTCCGAGTGAACGCGACACCTTCTTTCCTTGGATTCCTGTTGAGAATCTGTTTCTTGAGGATGTCACAAAGAATGTGATGCCCTTTCAGACTCTTGAACATACCGGTTTCCAGTAGACTCTTCAACCTAGCATTTTCTTCAACAATATCTATGGTATCCTCAGATGAGGGGTTAGATACCACAGAAGCAATAGAAATAACAGAGTCTGAAGACATTGAGGAACTAGGCACAGAAGTAATACAGTCATGTTCAATGCATTTCTAACACGGAGGATTAAATCCTTCTTGTGACATGATGATCTGTTGGGAGAGGAGTGAATCATTTTCTTTTCTCAGATCGTCATGAGACATCCTCATGCGCTCAAGTTCTTGCTTCCTCATGAGGAACTCATGAGCCAGCTTCTCATGATCGGTGAGGAGTGCCTCATGGCGACTGAATAAGCCATCAAACTTTGGCTGAAGAATTTTTGATTCATCAGTCAATTTTTGAGTCTTCGTCATTTCCTCAACTAACATATCATCACTCTTGTTTAGTGAGGTCTGAATCTTTTCAAGTGCACGTTGTTCCTTAGATGCAAGTTTTGCAAGTTTAGCATAGTTTTCATCAGGTTCTTCATCAGAGGGATCATCCGATAATGAGTAAATAGATACTTGGAGGACTTAGCCATGAAGCAGAAGGAAGGGGTGGTGTCTTCAGCTTCATCATCAACATGTGTAGATCAGATTCCTCTGTGCTGAAGATTGAATTGGAGACAAGCAATGTGGCAAGAGCCAGACCAGCCACACCCTCAGATTGTTCAGATTCATCTTCCTCAGCATCAGGATCGGAACTAGATTCTTCAGAGTCCAATTCTTTGCCGAGATATGCGCGAGCCTTACGGGAGTTTTTGTTCCTGTGTCCAGCAGACTTTGAGGATCTTGAGGATCGCTTCTTTGTCTTTTCATCAGAACTGTCATCTTTCCCTTTCTTCTTCTTCTTCTTCAGTTTAGCTTCCTTTTCCCAAAGAGGACACTCAGTGATGTAATGCCCAGGTTTCTTGCATTTGTGGTAGACTCTCTTTCTTGTTTCAACAGAGTCATCATCTTTGCTTTTTCTTAAGGAAGATATTGAGGGATTTCTGAAGCCATTCTTCTTCATGAATCTTTGGAACTTTATGGTGAGGAGAGGAAGTTCCCGGCTGAGGGTTTCAGGATCATCAGAATCAGCCTCAGACTCTTCATCAGAGAACACTTTTCGTGCCTTATCTTTTAGCGCGCGGACTTTAGATGTGGAGCTGTACAAGTCTCGTTTTTCAGAGATCTTCAGTTCATTAGCATTGAGGCGCTCGAGAATGTCAGTAGGGTCCAGAGTCTTCAAGTCGGGCCTTTCTTGAATCATCAGCGATAGGAACTCAAATGAATCAAGCTGCCAGTTCTTCTTGACAACTTCAGGAGTAGTCATCAGAGTAGCTTAAGGAATGCCTTGATCAACAATATCCCACAGATCCTTGTCAATGGCTTCAAGATGCATCCTCATCTTGTTCTTCCAGTACGGGTAGTCTGTCCCGTCGAAGATGGGGTAGTTTGAGGCAACGCTCATTGTACCTGAGGTCTACATAACTAAAACTCCAGGTGGTTAAACCGAATCACACAGAACAAGGGAGTACCTTTCTCTAATACCAATTGAAAGTGCAATATATCGACCAGAGGCAGCGTGAATGGGAGATTTTCAAATATCTTGAGGAATTTCGTTTTCCTAAGGACTGAGGCAATACGAAATTGAGGAAGCTAAAACATGAGGAACAACAGATTCGATACTAAAGAGAAGGCGTGAACATAAATCAACCTATTTCATAGCTAAAGTAAGACCGAAGCAAGAACCTAGGAATCAGTGCAGAGTATACTCAGAAAGTAAGCACCAGGATAAGTCATCAGTGCATAAACGTAATAGCGGAGGTAGAAGAAATAACACCAGGGAAATGAAGACATATACTTGATGAACCAGTTCGAGTTGCTGTGACAACTCTACATCTGGTTGGAGAGGCTGAGATTGAACTAAAGTCCTCAGACTCCGTCCAATAACTTAGGTGAGTCTTCAAGGTAGACTCTCGAAACCTTCAAATACCCAGTCACTCAGGGAAGTCACAATTGCATCTTGACTTCCTCAGACTGAAGACTTCTACACCGGCTAAAAGATGACAGTCTTAAAGAGTAAAAAGCTGCGGATCACTCGAACCAACTTCCTCAGAAATGCTCAACTACTAAGGCTGGTTGTTTTCCTCACTTAGGTTCTTCAGTATCCTTAGAGGTGGGTTGCTCTCAAATGACAAGTGTCAGTTTTTCTCTTGGAGCAGCCCACCCACAAATGGGGCTGGGGTGGCTATTTATAGCCGCGGAGCAACCCCAGGTGAAAGGACATAAATGCCCATGCATGAAATTACTTCCATGCCCACCCTTCGGACCGATGGCTGGATCGGTCCCAGCACTCTCCACATGACACGTGGCACGGTCGGAATCTCTCTCTCTTTCTTTAGGCGAACCGCACTGGCAGTTTCCTGACTCCTCAAGGAATACAGAACTCATTTTCCTCAACCGAAGACAAACTCCTCAGTGTCCTGAAGAACATCGTCTCAGACACCCGAGGAATTGAACTTCTACTGCAGGACATTTCTCTGGGTTTTCTTCAGGATATCTAATTGAGCACTTCCTCAGAAATACAGAACTCATTTTCCTTAACCCCTCCAACAGTGCGGTGTTTTCCTACAACTCAAGAAGTATAAAATGTCTTAGAGAAGTCTATGCTTCAACTTCGTCTTCAGTGCAAACGTCCTCAGGATGTTTTACTTCTTCAGCTTCAGCCGAACGCTTCAGGATCCTATTTCCTCAGGATTTCGCACAACTTCAGTCTTCAGGAAACACACCGATTTCTCCCATGTTCCTCAACGTTTTGGGGGGTCGACAACGGTGGTTAACCTCATCCTCAAGGACTGTTTTCCTGTGTATACTCACAAACACATCAGTCCCTTAACCGTTTTGTCATCCAATACTCCAAAACCTCAAAGGGGGCACTAGATGCACTTACAAGCAAGAACACCCCAGTAAGTCTGGGCCAGGATTAAGGTTGTTATCTCTAAGGAGAGGCCTAACCTGTATAATTCCACTTGCGTCAACCTCTCTACGTACAGATGCATATAGCTCCAAACATCACCCCTATATCATTGTCAGGATTATATCCATGACGGTTGGCGCCCACCGTGGGGCTGAGTTGATCAGCAATCGTAGAGATGGTGTCTTTTTCATCTTCCTCGTCGGTCCACGGCACCGAGCTCGTCTGCGGCGAGATGTTTCACTTTGCATCATTGTCCTTTGTGGCTGATGATTCTGCTTGGCTAGCGGACTCACCGCTCCAGGCGCAATTGTTGCCTTCGAGAGGCAGCATCCACCTTCGAGCTGACGAATCAAGGGTCGTGCGCCTCCAGTTGTCGGCTCAGCGTCAAGCACAATGCCCTCCATTGTCCGTTTGTCACAATAAGAAGCACTCGGGTCGGCCACGCGTTCCTCATCACAACAAGCAAGTCAGGGTTCAGCAAGTGGTGGTCAATGACTCGGTGGAGTTGGCCCAGAGAGCCCTTGATGAATTGATCGCAAGAGAAGGCCCATCGGCATCCCTTTTGCATCTGTTAAACTCGGCTGAAGACGAAGGAATGGTGATGTCTGACCCAGAGCCTGATGAAGAACAAGAGTGTAGTAGAAGCGTTCCAATCGTAGTTGTAGAAGTTTGCATGGCGGAAACACCTCCACCCCAACCGCCGCCGGTCCGAGTCAATCATGCCCGAAATGAATCCAATGGCCCATTTGGAGCTGATGGTCGTGAGCCACTTCGGCGCACGTCTTAATTCCGGAGGTTGGATATCGAAGGGCCGAGTCGACGGCCCCGACCTCTTACTCGGGAGGAACAACAAGAAGAAGAAGCGGCAGAGCGACTGTTGAACAATCCCATTGACACGAGCACTCCGGAAGGGAGAGGCCTGGAAGTAGCTAGGTTAACTAACCTGGCTGAACGGGAGCGCTTAGCCGAGTTAGAAAACACCTCAAAGCATAAAGCACGGGAAGTCGCTCGGCTGAAGAAGAGTAGAACCAGTCGTCAGTTGAGAGGGCACGGACGAGAGCCTTTCCGAGCTATGGACACTCCAGTGGAGAATCTCGTAGCAGCAACTCGGATTGAAAACGCTTTGCAGCCTAGTGGATCAGCAGCAGAAGGAATTCAACACTTAGCTTTCCTGTTGCAGGCAGTAGTAGATCGGAACGCTGCAGTCAGTCAATCACAGTTGTGCGTTCACTCCCAAGTTCCACCCGCTGGAACATCGCAATCAGTTCATACGCCTTATGGTGACGCTCGGAGAACTAGGAACACACCCCCTCGGCGCAGAAATAATGACCGAGAGGGTTATCATCATGATCAATATCGGCGTGTAGAGCACCGGGGGCGAGATAACTATGAGATTCACAGGTCTGTGCAAGGTGCTCCACGGAGAAAGGATTTCCATCAATGACGAGCTAGTCATCAAGGCAACCGATATATTGATGTCGATGACGATGCCCGGAGTCATTTGGTGCAGAGCCGAGTTGATCGTGCCAGGTCCCATCGGCAAGATCAGGCTCGCCCCTCACTGGCTACTGGGCCAATTTGTTTCAGTGGAAGAATCCGGTCCACTCCCATTCCTCCTCACTTCCGAATAGCACAAGGGGTGGACAAGTACAGAGGTGATGCCAAACCCCAGACATGGCTAGATGATTACAGGATAGCTGTACAAATCGGAGGGGGAGGAGATGAGATAGCCATGATGCACATTCCTTTGATGCTGGAGGGCTCAGGTCAGACATGGTTGAACCAGCTTCCCCCAACAGTATCTGGATTTGGGAAGATCTAGAGAGGGCATTCGTCAAGAATTTTGAAGGAACTTATAAGAGGCCCGAAGGGTTGACCGAGTTGCAATTGTGTGTAAAAGGAAATACGGAGTCCACCCGGGATTACATCCATAGATGGATTACGCTTCACAACTCGGTAGAAGGAGTCTCCGAGTTCCAGGCTATCCATGCTTTCAAGCAAGGGGTTGATAACCCACAACTGCAGGGGATCGAGATAGTCTTCACGGGTAAGATAACCCAATTTATAGATTCGACTCAAGGGGAGCCAAAGAATACCCACAAGCTTTAATAGTGGAGTTGTCAATTCCACTTCACCTGAGATACACTTACTTGCAACAAGATATTAATAGTAATTGTGATATGGAAGTGATGATAGCAACGGAAATAGTGGTGGTCCAATCCCGACAGTAAAATAGAAAAAGCAAACAACTAGTAACCAGCAGAATTAAAACACTGTAGGCTAGGGAGATGGATGGTTGGGCGCTGCATGGATAAGGCACATCATGTATTTAACTTGGGTCGAGGCACACAGAAAAGCAAAGATCATCTAGGCATAAATCAAACATTAGGCATGTACCCAACAGGTAGTTGTACATGCTTACAATAAGAACTTGCACAACATGTTTTGTCTTACCATCCCGCTACGAACGAGACCAGAAGGAACTTACGTAGATTAAGGTGCTCCTGTCAAAGAGCACCGGAACTAAGCATTAACAATCAATGGATACATGGAATCCTCAAACTATAGTCCATCCCCTTTGGTGTCCCAAGTTGTCACCTTTGGGATTGCCGGTTCCAGACTATAACAGGTGCATACAACTCATAGATATGATCAAGAACAAAAATATATTCATGCAACAAAATAGGGTTCACATCTGAAATCATGGCACTCGGGCCCAAAGTGACAAGCATTAAGAGAAAAAAGTTGAAGCAAAGATGATAAAAAACAATCTAGATGATAGGTAACATGCCCCGAACAATCTGATAAACTATTACATGATCTAACTCATCCAATCCCTACCATCCCCTTTGCCTACAGAAGGGAATTACTCACACATGGATGGAGAAGTCATGGAGGGAGGATGGAGTGGTGATGATGATGAGGATGGCGATGATCTCCCCTCACTGGAGGCCAAAACAGCCTCCAGATTATCCCTCCCGGAGAAGAACAAAGGGTGGTGGCGGCTCCGCGACGTGAATTGGGAAAACAACTTATTTTTCGGGGTTTCTCCGCCACGGGAATAAATAGGAGCCTCGGTAGGGCACCAGAGGAGGGGGGAAGGCCCCCAGGCGGCCAGAGGGCGCGGCCCCCACCCCTGGTCGCGCCACGGGGGCGCCTGGGGCCCCCTTGGCTGCCCTCTGGCCCCACTTCTGGCACAATGGCCACTCGGGTGCGTGTATTTTCCGTGATTTTTCTAGGAAATTTCTGAGACGTCCAAAAATCCATTTTCCAGCGCACAATAAAACCATACAGGCAGGTCTGCTGAAAACATCGTTACTCCGGGTTGGTTTCGTCCAAATCATGCAAGAATGAGGGCAAACTCTTTTGCTTCAACGAATGTATATAAGCATGTACTACGAAATTAATTTAGCAAGTATCAAAACAACGCTATGAGGACAATGCACGAAGCAATCCTTCTTTCAAGTGATCAATCACAAACAACTAAAAGTAAATAATATGCTACTGAAAATCAAGACAAGATTCCAATGCACAAAGCTTGAACATACTAGAGTGGTATTTCGCTACCCTCCATGAGTGAAGCAAAACATAAATGCAGTAACTCCTCCGGAGTTTTAAAGGAGACTAGAACTAAGGATTTCAGAATAAGTAATACCATAATCATGCAAAATACAATGTAGTACTTTGGGACAATGCACATCACACTCCAAATGAAAATTATGCTCTCCTAGTTGGTCCTTTGAAGAAAGGAGGTGGAGACACTCGAACCGTGGAGTTTGATGGAAAGGTTGAAAACCAGTGGTTGGAAGCAAAGACTAAACTTGTACCAGAGCTCTTTGTTTTGAAAACAGAGATAAAAAGTGTTTTGGGAGGTGCATGATTCGTCAAAGAATACTAGTAGACAACTCAATCACCTCTTACGCTAGAAATGTTTCGAGGAACGTCTCCCAAGATGGAGAAGATCACATCCCCTTAATCTCCTTTGTTTATCACTGCCAAAGTTTTATGATTTCTCATAGACAAAACATGAAGGAGGGTTTGTTGGTTGTGATTATCTTTTGTGAGCTTGGCACACTCATGCCAGTCCCTCCTCGTATTAGGGGTTTGCAGATTAGACATGCAATCCCGGAATAAAACTTGTCTAACATAAGACGGTCATGAATTACCTACTACTTCCTCATGAGCTAAAACAGAGGCACAACACAGGAGTGCTTTTGAATGATTTCGAGATGGTACAAGAAAGTCTTTGTTAGGATGGCCGGTAAATATCACATAGGAATGTATGGTGCACTCATAAGGAATAACTGGTTTCAAGGATTTTGGATGCACAAGAATAAATCTGCTTAGTGCGAGTGAAGGCTAGCAAAAGACTGGGAAGAGACCAACTAGAGAGGAATAATAGTCATAATCATGTAGAGCGACAAAGTAACATTGAATTGGGCATGAAAGTGATGCAACTATTCTGAAACTCACAGATCATCAAGGCATAGCAGACTTTTCAGTCATCAACATGTGTAAGCATGTGCCAAGTCAATCCAAGAATTCTCCAAAGGGAAATACCACTTCAGTATGCTAAACTATGAAGAATGCAATGCATGTAAATCATTTCAACAACACAATATGTACTCTAGCTATTTGGGATTAGCCACAAGGAAAGCATGAACACTGGGCAAGCATTGTAAACATAGCACTATGTCGCTACAAGCTGGTCTCTAAATCATAAGTACAAGCATATGTACAAAAGTAGAAACAAAAAGACTTCATACCGGTTTTCCTTGTTGCATCCCTTTCGTCTATCTTCGTCATAACTTCCTTGTTGCTTGCACGATTGAACGTAGGAAAATATAATCAAGTGCAAATGCCATCACGGACTCGAGCTGAACTCTGCAACAAAGCAAACTAAAGAGAGAAAAGAAAATATTTTTTGATTTTTCAAAGATTTAGCGAAAGAAAAAGAAAAGAGAAATCTTTTTGTTGTTTTTGCAAAATAAAAGAACAAAGAAGAACGGTAAAAAACTTTGAAAAGATCAAAGCGAACAAAATAAAAACGGATAATACAATGGAAAAGTCAGAAGGGAATTTACTCCTTCAAGCTTAGGCTTTTGGCCTAAGTTGGTAGCAGCTACTGCCCCCAGGAGCCTCCTGCTCCGGAGTAATGGTAAGTCCAGGAGTCGTATGATCCCTCCGGTGCGTACACCGAAGTCCTCGGGTCCTCCCATGAGGAAGGCCCTGCGCTCCAAGCGGAAGAAGACCCCTCGCCTTGCTCGGTGAAGGTATCTACATGGAAAGGTGTGAACTCACCATGTTCCTCCTAATTGGGCACAACCCCCTCCATGGGGTTATGCGGCTGGTAATGAGCCATGAACTCATCGAATTGAATCTCGTTGAAGGACCATACGTTCCTGCGAGTGCTATCAAACAAAAGTGGTTCAGGTAGACGGATCTCACGAGTAATGGTCCTTTCGAACCTCAAAATATGATCAAGGTTGCCAAACTGGGAAGCCATGGTAACAAACTTATGCCTCTTCATAGCCGCAAGATCGAGACTCGCGTATGAAAAGGAAACATCATCAGGATGCGGGGTGCGCTCAAGAGACTTAAGGATAAGTGTGGCGTAAACGCAACCATATAAATCTCCTTTGTTACTGTTCGTAATAAGGCGCCGAGAAATCAAGGCACCCACATTATACTCATTCTTATCAGAGAAGGCGTTCGCATAAATAGCGAAATCTGGTGCAGAGCCATTTCTCGTGTTGTCACGAGCTAACACCCCTCTAGCAACAAAATATGCAAAATACCTGAGGTGTGGAAACTGAATGCTGGAAATCTTCGTACCCCGAATGTCGGTCTCCTCCTGGCAGCAAAGGGAGTTGAAAAGGGTCCTCAACCCGGAAGGCTGGATGGTCATCTTTGTTGTCTGGCCAACGTTCGGTACACCTATTATATCACAAAACTGCGCCAAAGATATGGTTATGAGATGATTATAAAGTTTGAACTCGATGGTTCCAGCATCATGTTTATAGCAAAAACTGTTAACAAAGCAGGAGGTGAGCTTCTTGTATTGTACCACACGGCATAAAGCTAGCCGTGTCAAACCTGCATTGGCAAAAAGGCCATAAAATTCCTCCTTAATTCCTGCAGCTGTAAGAAAATCATCGCATGGATACATCATTGCGCATGCTGGACTTGTGACTTCCAACAACTCTAGGGGCACATGATCTTCATTGTAGCTCACCCTAACTGCTGAGGGTGAAGCTGAAGCTCTAGTAACTCGATCAGAGTGCTCGGGCTTCTTATTCCCAAGCCACCCCTTTGCTTCTCCAAAGAAACACATTTCTCAATTTTTTTACAATTCACAAAAACAAGGATTTAAACAAAGTGAGTTGAGGCAAACTACTCTACCCACTTACCTAAGGCATAAACTTGCATTAAAACTTGGAAAATAAATTTCTACACATGCATGCAAGCTCATATGAACAGCACCAAGAGCTACTAAATACTCACAATTGAAGCCACCAATCGAAAATATAATTGGAGGGGTGAAGGACTTACATACCAGGGAATATTTGCTCAAAATCTCAGCTCGAATGATGGGTTGTAGAGAGAGATCGAAAATCGCCTCCAAGAACAGCAAGAACGCAAGAACTAGAGCAGAACTCGTGTTTTTGGAGAGAGAGGAAGAAGGGGGAAGAAGACATACCTGAAGGTGGGGCCTGTGGGCCCCAGGTGCCCCCCCTGGTCAGCCCCAGGTGCCTCTGGGTCACTCCCGGCATGGAAATTTATTTTTTAATTTTTCTGCTATTTTTCTGACAACTTGAAAAAATTTCGGAGTTCAAAAAGATGCGAAACTTTCTGAACACTTGGAGCAGTGATTAGAGTTGTGAAGTTTCAAAAACATATAAACTTGGTACATCAAGGAGAATAAAAGCTAAAAGAGATGCAAACATAACAACCTCTACTTTTTTACTCATATAAAACTCATTTAATAGTAAGGTTGATCAAGTCCTACTACCAAACTAGCAATACATAGAGCAAAAAGTTTCACATACTATGAAGCATTCATGGTACCTTTATTTTAATGGATATTGTCCCCACCATAATGGTTTTGTATTTGTGGTGCACATGTAGAGGACAATCCCAATCACCACTCTTCACGGTCTCGATATTCTCTATAGAGTTGAGGCCATGCCTTTTGTCAATCTTCTTTGGAAAATACACCGTGTGTTCTTTATCATTCACATTAAAAGTAACCTTTCCTTTATTGCAATCCATAATAGCACCTACGGTGTTAAGAAAAGGTTTACCAAGAATAATAGACATGCTCCCATCCTCGGTCATGTCAAGCACAACAAAATCAGTAAGGATTAAAAAATTAGCAACTTCAACGGGAACATCCTGACAAATACCAATGGGAACGGCTGTTGACTTGTCAGCCATCTGAAGAGAGATATCTGTAGGGATTAGTTTTTCTAAACAAAGCCTCTTGTAAAGAGAGAAAGGCATAACACTCACTCCTGCTCCAAGATCACATAAAGTAGTCTTGACATAATTATTCTTTATGGAGCAAGGAATGGTGGGTATACTGTAAGGCCCGATATGCGGTACTGTTCCAGATCTAGATGTTTCCATCCAGATCCGGCGACGAAGCACATATCAGTCCCACCGTGACACATGACGAAGTCATATGCCCCGAATTTTCAACATGATATCACAACATTACAAATACAAGGATAGAACATCTCATACAATCGGCATACAACTGCATTAATACAATACAGCAGCGGAAGATACATGTCTGGGTACAGACTACAATCAAATGCCTAGTGGCAAAAGAAAATCATCGATTCCCATAACCACACGGGTCCAGGCCCTCCGCCGGGATCCGCCTAACTAGTCGTCGTCGAGTCTCCACGTGAAACGTCGATCACCTTAACTTTTGTCGATCAAGGACCCTGAAAAGAGTTTGGGGGTAGTATCATGAGTACACAGGTACTCAGCATCCAACTGTAGTGGTCATCTGACCCAGCAAGGACTTCACCACTCGTCATTCTAGGACAACTAGTAGTTTACGGTAAGGATTGGGTAAGTGGTGAGGTTGCTGTCGCGCTAGCATTTTATGAAGTGGCTAACGATCTAGAGAGTAAGATAAGAAGCCAAGCATACGATGAGGAATCTCCTCCAACAAGTCTTGCTATCAACTACTACGCAAACATAACACCTATCCTATCCTTGTCCTCCTCTTCGCATCCCGACGAAGAAGAAGCAGTCAAGGCACACACACGTTGATCAAGTTATATAAAGATTATCTCAGTTGTTGTTGTCTATGAACAAGGAGTAGGTGTCAAGTCATCCATAACCGTAGACACGGCTTCTCGAAAAGATTTAACCCTGCAGGGGTGTACCAACTACCCATTACAAGGCTCCGCACGCACTCCCATATTTCTCAGTTGGTACCCATGATAGGCAACCATTTCATGATTTAGTCCCAAAAGATCCGGAACGACAGGTCCCTCTAACTAACAACGCACAAATCCGGGTGGCCCCCGGTGAGTCGACATCCAACTCAAAAGCCGGCCGCGCTCTCGAATCGTTCTCTACCGTCTGGACGAGGTCGAGATAACCTACCCTCACCCGGTCAGGCTCCCTAGCTTTCAGATTTGGACCAACAGGATATACCATCCCACTGGCCCAGTTTGTTTTAAATCCATTGGCCGCAGAACAGTTATGCATGCGGTTTTCAAATGGTAAAATCAGCTTGGGCCACCACTAGAAATGTTTGAAGCTAGCTAGGTAAAACAAGGGGACCCCATAGCATCCCACACGCTGTTAGGCACGCTCAGTCTCAAAACCGTCGGGGCTCGAATGGAACAAAGCGTCGGGGCGGGATAGCCTTGGCCTTCCATCCTTCGTCGAATATAGTCAACATTATAATAATCATATCATCAACAACAATAATAATAATAATGTGATATCCCGAACCAAGGAGTAACAGGGTAACATCGTACCATCCTAAGCATGCATACTAAACAGGGGCTGAGCAACGAGCAATAGTAACATAGCAGTACAAGGTTTGCTGGGAGGGGACATGGCTGTATCGGTTTGAAAGAGGCTATAAAGATGTGGTAGGATCAAACATCGAACCTAACCTAGACTAGCACGCAAACCGCTGGTTGAAATAGAATGGATCATAAGTAATGTATAGTCCTTGCCTGCTGATAAGTCGGGTTCCGAAGGTGTAGTTGATCGCAAGCTCGCATCGTCTCCGAAGGTAACCGCGGGAGCACACAAGAGGGTAAACACTGGAAAGAAATCCACGAGAAAGAATATATTACTACGAGGCACACAAGAGTAAGCATCAACAAGAAGACAACACGAGACAACGCACCTACCGTCGAGAGCGGTTACTAACAGGTTAAGTGTATTACTCGTCACACACGATGATACCGCACATTTACGATGGTTCAAGTTGTTTAGCTACAAGTGATCAACCAACGGTTGTTAACATGGCAAGGCAGCCAAGCATGGCATGCCACAAAATCATGGCAAAAGGTTAAGCACAAAGTAAACTACCTATACTAGTCAAGTTAAGCGAGCCAACACCCTAAACATGGCACAACACTACATGCCTCACGATGATTAAAGGATTTGGTACTGTTCTGACCTAAACTATATTTTAGGTTGGTTAACATCAGAAAACAATAGCATAAACACAAAGTACATGAAAAACTAATCAAGTTACATATAAAGAACACCCCAAACGGAGTTACGGTTAAAAAGATACAAGCAAAACAAGTTTCGGGCACAATCTGCCAACATCCGGAAGCACACTTTAGAGCATTGCATAAAAAGGACAATGGATGCAAACATGCTCACAAATTATATGTAATTAAAGTATACATGGCAGGGAGGGCATGGCAAAAATAATCATGCAAATAGGCATCATGAAAAACTAGTTATAGCCCATGCAAAATGCAATAAAACATTACTGGTTCTAGACTTAGTGAAAATCACGAAAACATGGCAGAAACTATTATTTTTATGCTGTATAAACAGGGGCATAACTATATGCAAAATTTCACCAACATGACATAGCAATACATGGGCATGAAGTAGACATGATGCTTAACACTATACAATTGGAATCTCTCAATTCCGATAAACGGTCGCGACACACTCGTCGACCGAAGTTGCAACAAAATATAAACAGCAGCACACTAACAGCAGGATAGCTACTTTGGAGCAAGATACAATCATCATGCATCAAGAAAATATGGCATGTGAATGCATGGAACTGAAGTAGAAACAATGCTTAACAGGATGTAAAAGGAATCAATCAATTCCGACGAACGGTTGCGCCGCAACTGTCGCCCGAAGTTGCAATAAAATAACAGTTCAGCAACAATAGCACAGCTAATGATCTGGTACCCACTTCGACGCAGAATTAAGTTATCTATACGACCTCAAACAGAAAAACTTTCTACATAAGAACGCTAGTGCACGCAAAACTGAGCAATTCATATTTTGGGCGCAACACGATCCGAGCTACGGTTTGATCGCAAATCGACTCGCAAAATTGAATCAGCAGCATAGCATAACCAGACTTAGCAGAAATTAATAGATAAATAAATAAATAAAACATAACAGGAAAAAAAAAGAGGGCCTCACCCCTTAGTTGCCTCGGCCCACTCGAGGTGGTGGCTCGCGGCCTGGCGCTGCGAGCTGGGCCGTGCTGCGCTGGCGCGGTTGGGCCACTGGGCGCCCGCTGGTCCACACGGGCGGTCAATGCGAGCGAGACGCTCGTCCTCACCGGATTGGGAGGCGGCGCTCCTGACCACGGCCGCCAGCGGGTCCTCGCCGGAGTTGATGTCGGGGACGAGCGCAGGAGGGGCGGATCGGGGCAGGGTCGACCGGATCGGGGGCTGGGCTGTCTGTAGGCAAGGTCCTGGGGCGGCGGCGCCTCGAGCTCGGTCGACCCATCTCAATGGCACGCGGCGGCGCCCCTGTTCCAGGGTGGAGGCAAAACTGCGAGGAGAAGAGGGAGGGGTGAGGGAGGAGAGGAGTGGGAGGAAGGAGAAGGGAACAGAGGGAGGTCCTGGCGGTGGCGCACGGTGGAGGCTGGTCGATTGGCGGCTTGGCCGTAGAGCTCGGGTGCTGCGGCGGCTGAGTAGAGAGAGAGTAGGGAGGTGGTTGGTGGGGAGCTCCCTGGGCCATCAGATCGTGAGATCTGACGGCCCAGGATGGATCTGGCAGAAAAATGGACGAAATTGGGGCTAAATTGTGAAAATTGGGGCTATTGTGAGGGGGGTGGATACAATTTTGTGCCTAGGGTAACCCTAGAAGGGGGTGGGAGAGTGATGGTCTTTATAAAGCCCAGGTGGCTGGCAGTTTGCAAAAACATCCCCTGTTTTTCTCTCGTGCGGGCGGTGTTTACGTTTTAGACTGCCGGGGGTCCGCAGTACCTCCGATTCGGGTAAAACTTCAAACTGCCCGATCAGCGCGTCGAGCCGGCGGCGTTCACCTCGCGCTGGAACCGTTCCGAGAACATTTTCCGTTGCGCTATAAAAATAACTCGTTTACTTATTAAACGGGGTTTTCGTTCCGTTGGCTACGACTGGTCTTGTGCGGTTTTCGTGATGGTGATCGGGTGAAACTCGGTGTCGCAAAGGTCGAGTGTCAAGGTGGCAAGGGTCGGTCTTCGTCCGGTACAAGATAAGAGGGGGGGAAATAATCGTCGATCGATAAATCGGGGAAGCAAACACCGCAAACAAGTCAGACAATCAAACAATTCACAACGAAAACAATTTTTTTAATTTTTGTGAAATCTGGGCTGTTACAATACAACACCACCAACAAGGGATCTCGTCCCGATATCCAGGACGATCCGGGGGAGAGGGGAAGGGGGAAATTAGAGAGTCGACAATCTTCAACACCACCAACAAGGGACTATGCTCCATGTCGAACTCCGAAGCTCCGTCGAGATATTTTCCGCAGAGAGATGGTTACGTCGGAAAACGAAACCGTCAGTGTCAACAGGAAGAACAACAGCGAAAACCGGATCAAAGGATAGTGCTTTTCGATGCAAGTCATGAAAACACCGGCAAAAGGAGGGAGGGCAATGTACGACCAAGATAATTACAGGAATGCAGAAAAGCTGAAGGTACTACATGATTTCCCAACCTGAGCTCGGAATAGAGACAATACACCGCGAGCAAAGCATTGTAACTATTCCGAACTACACACTCTCGAGATCCTAATGTTTTGAAGGGGATAAGGCGAGAATAAAACTTACGACACTTGTCCTGACTAGAGCAAGGGTAAGGAGTAAAGGATTCCTACTCTCCGACAACAAACTTAGTAACTACAAAATAGTTTTTGTCTAGACTCCACTTCGGCCAGAGAAGGGATCCTACGGTCGGTAAGGCTCTGATACCAAGTTTTAAGGCCCGGTATGCGATACTGTTCCAGATCAAGATGTTTCCATCCAGATCCGGGGACGAAGCACAAATCGGTCCCACCGCGACACATGACGAAGTCATATGCCCCGGATTTTCAACATGATATCACAACATTACAGATACAAGGATACAACATCTCATACAATCGGCATAAACCTGCATTAATACAATACAACAGCGGAAGATACATGTCTGCGTATAGATTACAATCAAATGCCTAGTGACAAAAGAAAATCATCGATTCCCATAACCACACGGGTCCAGGCCCTCCGTCGGGATCCGCCTAACTAGTCGTCGTCGAGTCTCCACGTGAAACGTTGATCACCATACCTGTTGTCGATCAAGAACATTGAAAAGAGTTTGGGGGTAGTATCATGAGTACAGAGGTACTCAGCATCCAACTGTAGTGGTCATCTGACCCAGCAAGGACTTCATCACTCATCATTCTAGGAAAACTAGTAGTTTACGGTAAGGATGGGGTAAGTGGTGAGGTTGCTGCCGCGCTAGCATTTATGAAGTGGCTAACGATCTAGAGAGTAAGATAAGAAGCCAAGCATTCGATGAGGAATCGCCTCCAACAAGTCTTGCTATCAAATAATACGCAAACATAACACCTATCATATCCTTGTCCTCCTCTTCGCATCCCGACGAAGAAGAAGCAGTCAAGGCACACACACGTTGATCAAGTTATATTAAGATTATCTCAGCTGTTGTTGCCTATGAACAAGGAGTAAGTCTCAAGTCGTCCATAACCGTGGACACGGCTTCTCGAAAAGATTTAACCCTGCAGGGTGTACCAACTGCCCATTATAAGGCTCCGCACGCACGCCCATCTCTCTCAGTTGCTACCCATGATAGGCAACCATTTTATTATTTATTCCCAAGAGATCCGGAACGACAGGTCCCTCTAACTAACAACGCACAAATCCGGGTGGCCCCCGGTGAGTCGACATCCAACTCAAAAGCCGGCCGCGCTCTCGAATCGGTCTCTACCGTCTGGACCAGGTCGGGATAACCAACCCTCGCCCGGGCAGGC
Source organism: Bromus sterilis (assembly GCA_950022295.1). Classification (NCBI taxonomy): domain Eukaryota; kingdom Viridiplantae; phylum Streptophyta; class Magnoliopsida; order Poales; family Poaceae; genus Bromus; species Bromus sterilis. Next base: position 260,271,001 of record OX465596.1, on the reverse strand, counting down.
TCCCAAGCTTTCAGATTTGGACCAACAGGATATACCATCCCACTGGCCCGGTTTGTTTTAAATCCACTGGCTGCAGACCAGTTATGCATGCGGTTTTAAAATGGTAAAATCAGCTTGGGCCACCACTAGAAATGTTTGAAGCTAGCTAGGTAAAAAAAAGGGGACCCCATTGCATCCCACACACAGTTAGGCACGCTCAGTCTCAAAACCAATACCCGAAACTCAGATCCTAGGTGACTCGAATGGAACAAAGCGTCGGGGCGGGATAGCCTAGACCTTCCATCCATCGTCGAATATAGTCAACATTACAATAATCATATCATCAACAACAATAATAATAATAATAATAATGTGATATCCCGAACCAAGGAGTAACAGGGTAACATCGTAGTATCCTAAGCATGCATACTAAGCAGGGGCTGAGCAACGAGCAATAGTAACATACCAGTACAAGGTTTGCTGGGAGGGGACATGGCTGTATCGGTTTGAAAGAGGCTGTAAACATGTGGTAGGATCAAACATCGAACCTATCCTAGACTAGCATGCAAACTGCTGGTTGAAATAGAATGGATCATAAGTAATGTATTGTCCTTGCCTGTTGATAAGTATGTTTCCGAAGGTGTAGTTGCTCGTAAGCTCGCATCGTCTCCGATGGTACCCGCGGGAGCACACAAGAGGGTAAATACTGGAAAGCAATCAATGAGCAAGAATCCATTACTACGAGGTAAACACGAGCAAGCATCAAATGGAAGACAACACGATACAACGCACCTACCGTCGAGAGCGCTTACTAACAGGTTAAGTGGAGTACTCGTCACACACGACGATACCGCACATTTACGATGGTTCAAGTTGTTTAGCTACAAGTGATCAACCAACGGTTGTTAACATGGCAAGGCACCCAAGCATGGCATGTCACACAATCATGGAAAAATGTTAAGCACAAAGTAAACTACCTATACTAGTCAAGTTAAGCGAGGCAACACCCTAAACATTGCATAACACTACGTGCCTTACGATGATTAAAGGATTTGGTACTGTTCTACCCTAAAACATATTTTAGGTTGGTTAACATCAGCAAACAATAGCATAAACAGAAAGTACACGAAAAACTAATAAAGTTACATATAAAGAACACCCCAAACGGAGTTACAGTTAAAAAGATACAAGCAAAACAAGTTTTGGGCACAATCTTCCAAGATCAGGAAGCACACTTTAGAGCATTGCATAAACAGGACAATGGATGCAAACATGCTCACAAATGATATGTAATTAAATTAGACATGGCAGGGAGGTCATGCAAAAGGAATCATACAAATAGGCATCATGCACAACTAGTTATAGCCCATGCAAAATGCAATAAAACATTACTGGTTCCAGACTTAGTGAAAATCACGAAAACATGGCAGAAACTATTATTTTTACGCTGTATAAACAGGGGAATAACTATATGCAAAAGTGCATCAACATGACATAGAAATACATGGGCATGAAGTAGACATGATGCTTAACAATATACAATTGGAATCTCTCAATTCCGATAAACGGCCGCGACACACTCGTCGACCGAAATTGCAACAAAATATAAACAACAGCACACTAACAGCAGGGTAGCTACTTTGGAGAAAGATACAATCATCATGCCTCAAGAAAATATGGCATGTGAATGCGTGGAACTGAAGTAGAAACAATGCTTAACAGGATGCAAAAGGAATCAATCAATTCCGACGAACGTTTGCGCCGCAACCGTCGCCCGAAGTTGCAATAAAATAACAGTTCAGCAACAACAGCACATCTAATGATCTGGTACCCACTTCAAAGCAGAATTAAATTATCTAGACGACCTCAAACGGAAAAACTTTCTACATACGAACGCTAGAGCACGCAAAACTGAGCAATTCATATTTTGGGCGCAACACGATCCGAGCTACGGTTTGATCGCAAATTGACTCGCAAAATTGAATCAGCAGCATAGCATACCCAGACTTAGCAAAAATTAATAGATAAATAAATAAAAAAATATAACAGGAAAAAAAGGAGGGCCTCACCCCTTAGTGGGCTCGGCCCACTAGGGGCGGTGGCTGGCGGCCTGGCGCTGCGGGCTGGGCCGTGCTGCGCTGGCGCGGTTGGGCCGCGTGGCGCCCGCTGGCCCACACGGGCGGTCAATGCGAGCGAGATGCTGGTCCTCACCAGATCGGGAGGCGGCGCTCCTGACCACGGCCGCCAGCGGGTCCTCGCCGGAGTTGGTTTCGGGGACGAGCGTAGGAGGGGCGGATCGGGGCAGGGTCGACCCGATCCGGGGCTGGGCTGGCCGTAGGCGAGGTCATGGGGCAGCGGCGCCTCGAGCTCGGTCGGCCCATCTCCATGGCACGCGGCAGCGCCCCTGTTCGAGGGTGGCGGCACAACTGCGAGGAGAAGAGGGAGGGGTGAGGGAGGAGAGGAGTGGGAGGAAGGAGAAGGGAACAGAGGGAGGTCCTGGCGGGGGCGCGCGGTGGAGGCCGATCGGCCGGCGGCTTGGCCGTAGAGCTCGGGTGCGGCGGCGGCTGAGGAGAGAGAGAGGAGGTAGGTGGTTGGTGGGGACCCCCTGGGCCGTCAGATCGCGAGATCTGACGGTCCAGGATGGATCTGGCAAAAAAATGGACGAAATTGGGGCTAAATTGTGATAATTGGGGCTATTGTGAGGGGGGTGGCTGCAATTTTGTGGCTAGGGAACCCTAGAAGGGGGTGGGATAGTGATGGTCTTTATATAGCCCAGGTGGGTGGCAGTTTGCAAAAACATCCCTGATTTTTCTCTCGTGCGCGCGGTGTTTACTTTTCTGACCGCCAGGGGTCCGAAGTACCTCCGATTCGGGTAAAACTTCAAACTGCGCAATCAGCGCGTCGAGCCGGCGGCGTTCACCTCGCGCTGCAACCGTTCTGAGAACATTTTCTGGCACGATATTAAAATAACTCGTTTACTAATTAAACGGGATTTTCGTTCCGTTGGCTATGGCTGGTCTTGTGCGGTTTTCGCGATGGTGATCGGGTGAAACCCGGTGTCGCAAAGGTCGAGTGTCAAGGTGACAAGGGTCAGTCTTCGTCCGGTACAAGATAAGAGGGGGGAAATTAATCGTCGATCGATAAATCGGGGATGCAAACACCGCAAACAAATCAGACAATCAAACAATTCACACCGAAAACAATTTTTTTAATTTTTGTGAAATCTGGGCTGATACATATACCTGGATCACCAAGCTTCTCAGGAATCTTGCCACTAAAAGAGTAGTTAGCAAGCATAGTAGATATTTCTTCATTAGGAACTTTTATTTTATTAGTAACAATATCTTTCATATATCTCTACTAAGGAGGTAACTTAATAGCATCAGTCAAACGAATTTGAAGAAAAAGAGGTTTCATCCACTCACAAAACTTATTGTAATGCTCTTCTTCTTTAGTTTTGAGAGACTTACCTGGAAAGGGCATGGGTTTCTGTACCCATGGCTCTCTTTCGTTCCCATGTCTTCTTGAGATAAAGTCTTCTCTGGTGTATTTCTTGCGTTTATCGGGTGCTTCTTATTCTCGAACTTCGGGTGGATCATTCTTTTCAATATCCTTTTCAGGCTGAGCACCGTCTTGAGCCTCAACATTGGAGGTAGATATACTATTTGGACCAATGGAATTGTCAGCTTCTTTGTTCTTCTTCTTCTTCTTTGGAGAACTAACAATTTCTTCTTCCTGTATTTGAGAATCTTGCTCAATCCTCTTCGGATGCCCCTCCGGATAGAGATGATCTTGAGTGCTAGTTTCTCCTCGGGTTTTATTCCCGAAGGCCTGTATATCCTGTTTGGCATTATTAGCAAGCAAATCTTTTTGCACATTAGAAATTTGTTCAAGCTGAGTTTGAACCATATGAAAGTGCTTCACAAGACATTTAACATCAATAACTGTTCTACCTAGAACATCAAGCAAGCTTTTGATAGCAAGAAAATTATCATGCAACTGGCTTTGTATCTTCTCCTTAAAGTGATTTTGCTTCATAATGAAATTATCAAGCTCATCTAAACATTGATCAGGAGGCTTACCATGAGGATTGTCGCTTGCATTGAAATCTAAAAGAGAGTGTACCTCTACGATTGGAGGGTGAGTGGTAGGCTCACACAACTTCTCAATAGGGGGTAGATTCTTTACGTCTTCAGTTTTAATACCCTTCTCTTTAATAGACTTCTTTGCTTCTTGCATATCTTTGGGGCTTAGGATAAGCATGCCCCTTTTCTTTGGTGGGGGAGGTGGTTCTGGGACGGACCAATGTTCATGATTCTTGGCAATCTTTCCCATTTATTCTTCTGCATCGTCCGGTGTTCTTTTCCTGAAAACACAACCAACACAACTGTCCAAATATGATCTAGATTCATCAGTTAGACCAGCATAAAATATATCAATTAATTCATTCTTAGGGACTCCATGTCCCGGTCTAGCCTGGATCAGACTGCAATAGCTCCCCCAAGCTTTAGGGAGGTTCTCATCCTGCAACTGTTTAGAGTTGTAAATTCTACGTAAAGCAGCATGTTGCATATGAGCAGGAAAGTACTTATCAACAAAAGAGTGAGCTAAGTCTTGAGGACTCCTAAGTCTTGAGGACTCCTAAGTACTTATCCTACCACGCTTTAGCACCTTCCTTTAAAGAGAAAGGAAGAAGCTTAGTAAGATAGAAGTTTCGTATCTTTTCATCTCTAGTAAACAAGCCACCCAACTCCGTGAGTATGGTCAGGTGTGCAATAGCATCATCATTTTCTCTGCCATAAAAGGGGTCAACTTCAACCATAGATATAAGTGAAAGATCAATAGAGAAATTATAATCAGGATCATTGATGCATATAGGAGATGTAGCAAATTTAGGATCAGGAACGGTCTTGTCCTTCAGGGAGTGTTTTTCGAGAAGCTTCTTAATAGCATCAGGGCCAGAGTCGAGAAACTCTGATAGCTCCCTGCATAAATCATCATCAAGTATAATATAATCATCATCAAGGAGTCTCTCCTTGAGTTTACTCAAATCAGGATAATTGTAAGTTCCATCAAAAGGGTAGCAAGTATCGGGAATTTCAATTCCAATTTTTTTTTGCAGCAGCGATCTGTTTCTCAAGAGCGTGACCAAGTGAACCAATATCATCAAGAGTAGTAGAAGCATCATCAAAAGTATTGGACATAGTAACAGATTCAGTAGAAGCATCATGTGGTGGAGGTGAAGCAAACTTACTCATAACTGAAGGTGAATCAAGTGTACCACTAGTGTTCAGAATAGTACCTTTTCTCATACGGGATAGTTAGATCGGGACCTTGGGGTCTTCTTTCTTACCCATAGCGCATAAATTGCAGCAGGTAAAATACTTCAAGTAGACTTGTGAATAAAGCTATGCTCCCCGGCAACGGCGCCAGAAAACAGGCTTGATAACCCACTACTGCAGGGGATCGAGATAGTCTTCGCGGGTAAGATAACCCAATTTATAGATTCGACTCAAGGGGAGCCAAAGAATACCCACAAGCTTTAACAGTGCAGTTTTCAATTCCACTGCACCTGAAATACACTTACTTGCATCAAGATATTAACAGTAACTGTGATATGGAAGTGATGATACCGACGGAAATAGTGGTGGTAAAGTATCGACATTAAAATAGCAAAAGCAAACAACTAGTAACCAACAAAATTAAAACATTGTAGGCTAGGGAGATGGATGGTTGGGTGCTGCATGGATAAGGCACATCATGTATTTAACTTGGGTCAAGGAAAACAGAAAAGCAACGATCATCTAGGCATAAATCAAACATTAGACATGTACCCCACAGGTAGTTGTACGTGCTTGCAATAAGAACTTGCACAACATCTTTTGTCCTACCATCCCGCTACGAACGGGGCCATAAGGAACTTATGGAGATTAAGGGGCTCCTGTGAAAGAGCACCGGAACAAAGCATTAACAATCAATGGATACATGGAATCCTAAAACTATAGTCCATCCCCTTTGGTGTCCCAAGCTGTCACCTTTGGGATCGCCGGTTCCAGACTATAACAGGTGCATACAACTCATAGATAGGATCAAGAACACAAATATATTCATGCAAACACATAGGGTTCAGATCTGAAATCATGGCACTCGGGCCCAAAGTGACAAGCATTAAGAGCAACTAGTTGAAACAAAGATGATAAACAACAATCTAGATGATAGGCAACATGCCCCCAAAAATCTGATAAACTATTACATGATCTAACTCATCCAATCCCTACCATCCCCTTGGCCTACAGCAGGGAATTACTCACACATGGATGGAGAAGTCGTGGAGCGAGGATGGAGACGATGGCGATGATCTCCCCTCACCGGAGGCCAAAACAGCCTCCAGATTAGCCCTCCCGGAGAAGAATAGAGGGTGGCGGCGGCTCCGCGACGTGAATTGGGAAAACAACTTCTGTTTTGGGGTTTCTCCATCACGGGAATAAATAGGAGCCTCGGTAGGGCACCTGAGGAGGGGGAAGGTCCCCAGACGGCCAGAGGGCGCGGCCCCACCCCTGGCCGCGCCAGGGGGCGCCTGGGGCCCCCTTGGCTGCCCTCTGGCCCCACTTCTGGCACAATGGCCCCTCGGGTGCGTGGATTTTCTATGATTTTTCTCGGAATTTTCTGAGACGTCCAAAAATCCATTTTCCTGCGCACAATAAAACCGTACAGGTAGGTCTGCTGAAAACAACGTTAGTCCGGCTTAGTTTCGTCCAAATCATGCAAGAATGAGGGCAAAACAATAGCAAAAGTGTTTGGAAAGTAGATACGTTTGAGACGTATCAGGGGTTAAGTACAGAGAGTTGAGTCTCAAACTAGCAAGATCACCCCATGTTACTTCACTCAGAAGACTAATGGAGATAGAAAACAAGTATGCCAATGGTGAAGAGGAGGTTCGCCAGAAGACCCAGCAACACCGAGGTGGAGGAAGCAACTCGGCGCCCAACCCAAAACAGAAGACCGGAGGCAACAACAAGTGAAAAGCAGAAAATGCCCCAACGGATGCCGAGTTGGTAGCAGATGTGAATGCCTCGGGGATTCACGACAGAGGTCAGCCAAGGAAGGCGTGGCAACCACGTCAAAAGAAGCCGACAAATGACGATGAGGTTTTGGATCAGCCCTGTCCTCTTCACACAACCCGAGATGCTAAAGGAAAGTTAATTCTCCCAAAGCATACAGCTCGGAAGTGTCGTTTGATCAGGAGGGCAGCTCAGAATGCAAAAGAGGGACCTCAGAAGGATAAAGACACTGGCAAAAAGAAGGTAGCAAGCTCAGATCTGGATAGTGAAGGTTTCCCAAGAGAAGAAGGAGTGCTGGTCATTTTTGCAGGGCGGGAGTCAAAGAGAGTCGAGAAGATACGGTTCAGAGAGGTTAACTCGGCAGCTCCATCAAATCCAAGTTACATGAAGTGGGCTGACACTCCGATCACATTTGACCAATCAGATCACCCTCCCCATATCCCTCACCCAGGAAGACATGCGCTGATTGTTGATCCCCCGGTGGAGACAGCGAATGGAAACCTTAGACTGAGAAATGTCTTGATGGATGGAGGAAGTGGTATAAACATTCTCTATGCCAGCACCATGAAAAGTATTAATATTCCAATGTCTAAGCTTCGTAAAAGTTATCCGGAATTTCATGGAATCATCTCGGGGAAGAAGGCACATTCACTTGGCATGATCTCTCTCAATGTGGTTTTTGGCACTCCGAGTAGTTTCCGAACGGAAAATATCACCTTCGAGGTAGTTGATTTTCCGAGTGCATATCATGCTCTACTCGGGAAGGCCAGCCTATGAAAAATTCATGGCCATACCGTGTTATGGCCATAGCACTAGGCATTTGTTGCTACTACGTTACATTCATATTCAATACGTAGCCTGTCATTGTCGCCCCTTCATTTTCCTTCCTTTATCCTATGTTGCATATTAAATATATATATATATATATATTATTCAGCAGCGAGCCCTACGCATTGTTAGTCAACTAGGATGAGATAGCGGGACATGATCACTGAGGGGAGTGGACACGGGTTTAAATAATTATAACTGCAACAGGTACGGTACAGAGCAGACGCCCAAGGGAACCTACAACGCCGAGACACTCCGAGTCGATTCAAGTTTGACTTACGACTGGATGGACTCGTATTTCACTCTCGTTGCCGGCTCGGTAGCGTAGCAGCACTGCGATGATACAAAGTTATTCCTCTTTAGTTCATTCCGCTGATGTCTCAGTCGAACCTCTTCAAGTGTACCATCGAGGGTGATTCCTCCTGGTTTCACTTGATGGTAGGCACTCGAATCAACTAGAGTCCTTAAAGGTAAATAGTCGGGTGACCCAACGGTGCTCGCGAGAGTTATTGCGACGGGACGACAGGGAGGGTACGACCGACGAACTGGTGGCCTTGGACCCTGATCGTTGTCCGCGTGAGATACCAAACCACGAAAGTCGAGCTCCTCCAGAAGCACACATGAGACAAGGTATGGAGACAGTTCACCATGTTGGTAACCGCAGAGCTTTGACGAGACGACAGGGCAGGCACCGACGCACTGGTGGTCCTGGCTGTTGTTCGTTGTCCGTTGTGTTGACTAGTCGAGCAACGACAAAGGTTTCCCGCGAGATAATAATAAAATGACTAATGGTTCAGGGGGATGACTTGAGAGGCCGCAAAGGCCTATGCGCACTAGATTCATGTGGTATTATGGTGTGGGCCCTCCGCATTGTGGTCTCGTTCGAAAGCTTTAAATGACGCCCAGTTCAACATTGTGGCAGGGACGGATCGCGCTGCGGCATTGGAATTCACCCTCCTCACACCGACCCGGAGAGCGAGGGGCAACGGCGCAAAAACCCCTTGCCCTTAGGACTGTAGACCGGCGGGGACCTCTCTGATGAGACGAAGGATGGGCCTCGGCGTGTCGGATAGCCTCGGCGGGGCATTCCCTAACAAGGTGTACGCCACCCTAGAGATCCGAGTGTGCAGGCTGAACAGTAGTGCACCTCTGCAGGGAAGATGATCTATTCGAATAACCATGTCCACAGTAACATGACGCTTTATGCTGAAGCCAAAGCCTACTACTACAAACTATTACTATTAAACTGTTTGTTCCGATTTCTCTTCCTCGCAGGGAGTCTAGGAAGGGAACCCGTAGGCATTAATAATTGTTAATAATTACAACTTACCATTATACAATGCTGTAGCAACTTCTACTGCATTGTTACTTTATGCTTTGTATGAACTGTTGGCTATTCTCTTCTTGTGCTTAAAGACTCATCGGAAGATGCTATAGTTTTGCAAAGACTAGAATCGACTTCGACCAAGGAGTTGGAAGGGGGTGTCCTACAGGCAGTCTGCTCTGATACCAACTTGTGACGCCCCCAAAATCAAGTCGTGTACAGTAATCATACACGCAAGGTACACGATCAAGATCAGGGACTCACGATGAGATATCACAACACAACTCTACAAATAAAATAATACAAGTTGTTTAATAGAAGCCAGGGGCCACGAGGGCTCGAATACAATAGCTCGAGAGCACAAAGTTAGCGGAAGCAATAGTATCTGACTAAAGACACAAGGTACGCATGATCTTCCTTAAGAAGGATAGCACAAAAATAACAATGATCGAAAAGGCGAGGCCTCCTTCCCGGGAACCTCCAAACTACTCCTGGTCGACGGGGAACTCCACGTCCTAGTAGCCTCCTCCTGGAATCTCCTGCTCCTGGGCTCCAACGTCGACTGCAACGGCCGATCAGGAAAAACGAAAAGGGGAAATAAAGCAAGGGTGACTTTTTAGCATACCCGCGAGTCTTACGTCAGCTACTAAGCATTTATGCAGTTGTATCAAAATAGAAAGGGGAGGATGTATATAGTGGACTGCAAGGTAGAAATTAGAATAAGGATGAGAAGCTAGGCCTATCGAAGACTACTTTACTAACAGTGTCGTGTGGCTTATCGGCTCACGTCGCAAACTGGATGGTATTAGGATCTTTTTGTATGCACCTTTACTCTCGGACTCTAAACTCTCTCCTCTTTCGGGTTAACGATTTTTCTAACACTAACTCTAGGATATCGCACTCCCTTCCTCCCGAAGAACCATTTTCCCAAGATGATCGCTGGCTTCACCTGAAGATTCCGAAGATACTCTCTGATAAATTCCCTAGAACCTACGTGTTCATCGTATTTGCAATCCCCTTCCACCGATAAATCCGTATGGATACTTACATCCACCTCCCGATCTGGAAATCCTAATTCCTTTGTACTTAAAGCATCGAATTATTCTGATGCTTCTATCACCCGATGCCTTTGCATTCTTTCTCCTTCTGGTTGATTGCCGATACTCACATCAGATTCTATGCGAACCACCCAACCTTTGGTGGATTATTATCCGACTAATATTTCATGGCTTCTTCCATGTGTCAATCGGATTCATCGTGTGAAATACCATCGTTGCCCCTCGATGATTTGTGTTATCATCGACAACCTCCTTTGACTCCCTACCAATACAACATGGTCGTGTATGTCGTGCTCTACTTTCCTTGGGAAGGATATACACATAATGCTTGTGTATAACTACGTTTTCCTTTCCATTGGTCTGTTTAACCTTTATTGTAATGTGTCTTGTCTGAGCAATGATAATTCCCTGCTTATGTAAACACTTGGGTGTACTACTCTGTCGGTACAACCTGTTACTATCATGGATAACCTTTCGGTTACCACAGATGGATGAGAGTTTTGCCGATTGGTCTTCCTTGTTTTAACGAGAAGGAAAATGATTCTCTTCGTTCCTCTCCCTTGGTACCAACGTCGTTGCCGAGATAACCGACGATCTGTTCTCTAACAAACCTTGCATCGTGATCGCATGGATGTCACCACCCTTCTTATACAATATGGTCCAATAACCCGCAGTTCCACAGGATTGAAACCTGACTCGCCTTTACCTTCATGTTCCCAGGATTATTCCCGTGCTTGACCTCGTATGCAAGTCACGAGTCACCTACCTTGTGATATGCAGCCTGATATCAGACTCGGAGCTTGTGCCTGATGCTCTGAACCCCTTTTCATCATCTGTCATCGGCATCGAATACATGCCTGTCCGGTTGAAACTTCTCATACCTTCTTAGTTTCTCTCGATGTATTCCCCGGAGTTAAACTCGGAAGATACTTTGTACCACATTCCCTTGGACAGCCTCGGTTGATTAACCTTGTGCAGGTCCGACCCCCTTAAGTTTCCCCTCCTACCATTTTGTAAGTACGATGAAGACCCTAAAGGAAAGATGACAACTTGTCGAGATGCACTGATGCAGAGCAATGAAGACGTCAACGAGAAGGATTAAATTCTTCGAGAAGGGGCAAAAAACAAAAGAATCGTTATAATGCGAAACCGAAAATTTACCCCTTAACCTACTTTTAATTCCCGGGACGAGAATTCTTTGTAGCGGGGGAGATTTTTAACACCCCGGGTGTCACACTACAGTAATCACTTTTACTGTTGCCATGTCACCATGATTAGGCATGTGATTGATCACCCTTGACCAAGGCTTGTTCAAATTCAACCCGATTAAAAATTCCAAAATAATGTGGCAATTAATGTTCAACCAAAAGTTGTGGCACCAGTTTTATCAAATGCCTAATAGTCATTAGGTCTTATTAAAAATTTAATAGGAGTTTATTAAAATGTTTTACTAAATTACTCAAATAAAAATAGTATCAAATCAGTGGCATTTAATCCCATTTAAATAAAACAAAAATGCTAATGATTTTATTCTTGGGCCAAAAATTTTGTGGTATGGATGTACTGTGTCACCCTAATAATTGAGCAAAAAATATATTTTACAAAACTCAAATGATAATAAAATAAAATGGAAACATGAATAAAAGAAAAGTGTTATCTTGCGCATACGGCAACCCCACCGGGCCCAGCCCACTTACCCCCAACCTTTCTTCTTTTCTCCCATCTCCCTCCTTCTCATCTCCTGTACGGGGCTCCAGGGACGCACACCCGCAACATACTCCTCTCCCCGATCCCCTTCTAGTGCCTCCTCCTCACGTCGCGGCCCGGTGAATTCCCTCTACCGCCGGCCGTCCCGGCCATTGCGCCCGCCGCCCCAGGACCCTGCGCCGCCGCTCTACCTCTCCTCCGCAAGGATTCATCGCTCGCCCCCCGTGTCCACGACAAGACGAACCCTAGCCATCACGGCTTTCAGGTGCACGGCGCCGCCGTAGTCTCGGTCGCCTCTGGGTGGGTTTCCTCGACGCCGTTCATGCGAGCTCGCGTCTAACCACGCCTCCTCCTCGCGCTGACCACTGCCAACCCTGGTCGTCCTTGGACGCGTTGCGCGGCAGAGTTGCTGTGGCTGCTGGTGCGGACCGGCCGCCTCCGAACGCCCTCTGTTGAGTATACGCTTCTATTAGGAACTAAGAGATAAAGTAGGACTCTATTCTACCTTGCCTTGTACTCCAAGTAGATCATTGCACTCCTATATATATGCCTCCAAGGCTCAATCAATAAACATCGATTCCACCAAACCCTCTCTATCTTTCTATATGGTATCAGCCTAAACACGATCTAAACCCTAGTCGACGCCATCGGTTCCGCCCGCGCCGCCCCCGGGGCCGATCCATGATCGCCGGCGCCGGGGGCCGCGCCGCCCATACCTAGGGTTCGTCCGCCGGTTCTATGGACTGGCTGCCCTAGAGAGTCTTTTTCCCGATCTATTGATCCGGGTTTCTCTCTTCCGCCGGTCGTCTTGATCGGCGTCTTTTTTGGTTTTCTGATCTAAGATCGGTTTGCGTCGCCCACCGTCGTCGTCGATCCTCACCCGCCTCTACTCTGACACCGCCGTGACTACCGGCTTCATCACCGACGAGGCGGCTTCGCGCGCCGCCTCGCAGGCTTTGCGTGCCGCCTCGCAGGCTTCGCGCGACGTGGCAACCCGTAATGGCCTTCCAAGCGTCAGCCTGCCCGTCGCCCTCGCCTAACGTCGCCGCCTTCGCTTCAGATCGGGAGTCCTCCGCCACCATCATCGCCCCCGTACCATGCCGGCAGGAGTAGCGTAATCTGGCCCCGCGACGGCTGACTCGCGTCGACTCGCCCGCGCCGAGCCCGCGCCGGTCGGTTCTGCTCAGTCCCCATCGCCATCATCACGCCGAACAGCGCCCCTCCACCTCGCGGCGATCGGATTGATCACCCGCCCGCCCGCGATCGACCCCATCCGTGCCGCGTAGACGATCCGTACAGTCGTCCGCGTGCGCCTCTGCAGGCTGCCCCCGTGGTTCTCCCGGTGGCTGCCCCGACCTCTTCGCCGCCGCTACATCGCCCCCACGGGCCGCAGCGCCGCGGCACGCAGTCCACGCCGCCGCCGCGAGGCCGTCCCCGCGGTTGCACTAAACCGCGCGCTGCCGCTGCGTCGCCCCTTCGGGCCGTAGTGTCGCAGCCCACGGTCACCGCCGCCCCGAGGTCGTCCGCTCCAGGTCGTCCCCGAGGCTGCACCGACCATCGCGATGCCGCTGCGTCACCCCGTCGGGCCGTAGCGAGCGTGGCACACGGTCCCTGCAACCGCCCCGAGGTCTTCCACGCCGTCGCCCCTTACAAGCGCGCCGCCGCTGCGTCGCCCGTTCGGGCGGTAGTGCCGCGGCACGCGGTCCGCTCCGCTGGCTGCGCGCGTTGACGCCCCCCTGGCACGCGCCGCGCCACCTCTCTTGGCGCGGGAACGCCACTGTCCGCGCCTGGTCTTCGTCATGCTGTCGGATCATCTTCACCTACTTCGAGCACCGCAGTCGCCGTGCCACCCGCGCCGCTGCCGCTCACCCGAGCCGCGCCGACACCCTGTTCGCCGTTGCCACTCACCCGAGCCGCGCCGCCTTTACCGGCAACCAACGCGGACCCCCCCTGCCCCCACGGGCTACCTCTGATTCCACCGACTTCATCGCTGACCATCCTCTTCGTCTTCGTCCATCACCATCTCATCGTCAGCGTCACCGTCATCTTCCTCGACCGCTTCATCTAGCTCCGGCAACCGCGGTGACTCCACCCTCGGCACCTTCTACCCCCCGCCGAGTTGCGCCGAAATCGTCGTCGAGCCCTTCTCTGCTGGTCCCTCTGACATGGCGTACAACTCCTACTGGTCCCCGTCTACGCATCCCCGGTACTGGCAACACCCGTGTGTGCGTTCATCTACGACGTGTTCCCGGGCCTGGCAAGCCTGGTGCGGCGCTTCGTCGACATCGTCTTCGTCTGTCTACGTATGCCCGGTGCTGGCAACACCGACGCGTGCCTTTGTCTACGACGTGTCTCCGGGATTGGCAAACCCGGCGCGACGCTTCGTCAAAACTGTCTCCTTCCGGACGTCACCAGCATCTTCTTCGCGACGTCCCGTACTACAACTGACGACCGCTCGCCAGTGCCGCTCTTTCTAAGCCGCGCTGCGCTCCTGACTTCCTTGCACCCGCGGCTCCTCGGCGACTAACTCCACACCGGCTACCCCGACTCGACATCGACCACGGCATTTCTCGCACGGTTACCTCCACAACGGCTTCACCACCCTACGCTCTCGGCTACCTCGACATCGACAAAAAGGTCTACCGTCTGCTTGGGAACCTCGTTGGCTTCCACTCTAGCAACAACTCTGCGATGCGTCGACCGTTACGACTGTGGTGGGGATATCCGTCGGCTCCGCTTTTAGATTCTTCTCCAGTCTCATCGTCTGCGTCCCTATGTTGTGACTGCAGGGGGATGTTGAGTATACGATTCTATTAGGAAATAAGAGATAAAGTAGGACTCTATTCTACCTTGCCTTGTATTCCAAGTAGAACATTGTACTCCTATATATATGCCTCCAAGGCTCAAGAAATAAACATCGATTCCACCAAAACCTCTCTCTATCCTTGTACACCCTCGTCCTGACCCTGGTGGCCACGCCTCTCCACACCTGGCCTGCCCTGCTGCACCCCTTGTGAGCTCTCCCTTCGTCTCCCCACTTTCCCTGCTATTGCCACCATTGTATTTCCCATGTGGCACTATTCGTCGCGATGAAACTAGGTGCGGAGGTGATGATCCATGCTTCGCCGTCCCATGCATTTTCTGAAGCATATTTGCTTGTTTCCATGTTAATCTGGCCTGGGGCCGATGGTGGCACGGCAACATGGCTCTCATACATATGCAAATCCTAGGATGAACATAAGTAGGTAACCTCTGAATCTCTAGTCTCTACGTATGCTAGTATGTAGATCTCGTTTAAGCTAATTAGAATCATTGTGCTAGTAGTATGCATGGGTACAAGTTGTTGATGCTGCTGTGCTAAGGTGCAGCTGCTGTTAGCTGCTGCCTGTACTTGCTACTACCATCTGCTGCTGTGCTAAGGTGCAGCTGCTGTTAGCTGCTGCCTGTACTTGCTGCTACCATCTGCTGTTGCTAGCTGCTGCCTGTACTTGCTGCTACCATCTACTTTCTCTCTCAACAACATCAAATCCAGCAACAAAAACAGCAGCAAACGAATAACAAAACGAGTTTTAAAGTGGATAAAAATTATACATGCAGATAGTAGACATAACCAGGTTCAGTTGTTTTCACTGGACCAACTTCATTTAGCGCATGGATTAAATGCTAGAAAAATCACAAAATGTATATTTAAACAGGTTCTGGAAGTAACATTCTATGGCACTTTCAAACAATATTTGGTGAAGTAAATGACCTCTAATAAGTTTAGCATCCGTACCAGATTGAAGATCATATAAAATTGCTCAATTTTGATATAACACACTAATTCGTCGAATGAGCAGAACCATGAATTGTAGCCTCTCAAAAGTAGCTAATCGATATTTAAATCAAAAATCTCAGACTTTGCCAATTTTAGAAAATCCCTTTGTGTGACATGTCGGACTCCCACCTAAATTACCCCCATTTAGTTTAATTTTAATAAACTACCTATGACATGTGGGTCCTCCGTGGCAGTACAATCTTCTAAATAAGCTTTTGGATAATGTTGATTTAATGAATAAAAGAATTTGCTTAAAATAATTTAGAACTTTGAAATTGAATATCTTTTAAACCGTATGTCAGATGGAAATAATTTATACATCAAAGTTGGTCAAAAAAACACAATGAACACGAATACGCTATCTGTATGTCAACCACCCCCTCTAACACAGCGAACACAAGACATTCCCCCTCCGGATCGTCTGTCCGGTAATCACCCGGATCCGGTAAAATAATCAGTTAATTCCCGTTTGGTCTGCAAAGTGTACCGCCCCGTTAGTTCACCTCTAGCTTAACGTTTGTCATGTATTGTATTGTATTGCTATTATTGCTGTGTATTTATTGTTTCTTCTCCCTCTTTTATTGTCCGGTAGTGTCGACGTCTGCTGTTGATGCCCCTGTGATCGACTACTTCGTCGATGACCATACCCCTACCGTCGAGCATTCAGGCAAGCAAAGCCATTCTCCTTCCCAGATATCGTCTATCTTTCCGTACTTTTCTTGCTCTAGGCATTTGATGATGCTGCTACGTTACATTCCAATTCAATGCATAGCATGTCATTGTCGCCCCTTGATTTACCTTCTTTTCTCCTATGCTTCCTATTAAATCTATATATTATTCAGCAGTGAGCCTGCTCATTGTTAGTCAACTAGGATTAGATAGCGGGCCGTGATCACTCAGGGGAGTGGACGCGGGTTTAAATTAATATAACTGCAACAGGTACGGTACAGAGCAGACACCCAAGGGAACCTACAACGGCGAGAATCTCCGAGTGGCTTCAAGTTTGACTTACGAGTGGATGGACTTGTATTTCATTCTCGTCGCCGGCTCGGTAGCGTGTAGCATCACTGGGATGATACGAGGATATTCCTCTTTATTTCATGCCACTGATGTCTCGGTTGAACCTCTTCAAGTGTACCATTGAGGGTGATTCCTCCTGGTTTCATTTGATGGTAGGATTTCGAATCAACTGGTGTCCTTAAAGTTAAGTAGTCGGGTGACCCAACGGTGCTCGCGAGAGGTATTGCGACGGGACGAAAGGGAGGGTACGAGTGACGTACTTGCGGCCTTGGACCCTGATCGATGTCCGCGTGAGATAACAAACCACGAAAGTCAAGCTTCTCTAGGAGCACACGCGAGACAAGGTAAGGAGACAGTTCACCTTGTTGGTAACTACAGAGATTTGACGGGACGACAGGGCAGGCACCGACACACTGGTGGTCCTGGCTGCTGTTTGTTGTCCGTTGTGTTGACTAGTCGGGCAACGATAATTGTTGCCCGCAATATAATAATAAAATGACTAATGGTTCAGGTGGATGACTTGAGAGGCTGCAAAGGCCTTTACGCACTACCTTCATGTGGGATTACGGTGTGGGCCCTCCGCATTGTGGTCTCGTTCGAAAGCTCTGAAAGACGTCCAGTTTAGCATTGTGGCAGGGACGGATCGCCCTGCGGCGTTGGAATTCATCCTCCTCACACCAAACCGGAGAGCGAGGGGCGATGGCCCAAGGCCCCCTTGCCCTTAGGACTATAGACCAGCGGGGACCTCTCTGATGAGACGTAGGATGGTCCTCAGCGTGTCAGATAGCCTTGGTGGGGCATTCCCTAACAAGGTGTACGCAACCCTTTAGATCCGAGCATGTAGGCTGAACAGTAGTGCACCCCTGCAGGGAAGATGATCTATTCGAATAGCCGTGTCCACGGTAACAGGACGCTTTATGCTGAAGCCAGAGCTTAGTACTACAAACTATTACTATTAAACTGCTGGTTTCGATTTCTCTTCCTCGCAGGGAGTCGAGGAAGGGAACCCGGAGGCATTTATAATTGTTAATAATTACAAATTACTATTGTACAATGCTCCAGCAACTTCTGCTGCATTGTTACTTTATGCTTTATATGAACTGTTGGCTATTCTCTTCTTGTGTTTCAAGACTCGTCGGAAGATGCTAGTCTTAGATAGACCTATCTTCTCATCCTTATTCCGATTTCTACCTTGCAGTCCACTATATATAGCCTCCCCTTTCCATTTTGATACAACTGCATAAATGCTTAGTAGCCGACGTAAGACTCGCGGGTATGCTAGATACTCACCCTTGCTTTATTTCCCCTTTTCGTTTTTCCTGATCGGCCACTGTAGTCGACGTTGGAGCCCAGGAGCAGGAGATTCCAGGAGGAGCCTACTACGAGGTGGAGTTCCCCGTCGACCAGAAGTAGTTTGGAGGTTCCCAGGCAAGAGGCCTCGCCTTTTCGGTCGTTTTTATTTTTGTGCTAGCCTTCTTAAGTCAGATCATGTGTACCTTGTGTCTGTACTCAGATACTAGTGTGTTCGCTAACTTTGTGCTCTCGAGCTGTTGTATTCGAGCCCTCGTGGCCCCTGGACATCTTGTAATAATTTATTTGTAGAGTTGTGTTGTGATATCTCGCCGTGAGTCCCTGATCTCGATCGTGTAGCTGGCGTGTATGATTACTGTACACGGCTTGATTTTGGGGGCGTTACACACGGATAGGATATGTGTTATGTTTGCGTAAGTAGCTGTTAGCAAGACTTGTTGGAGGCGATTCGTCATCGAATGCTTGGTTCTCATCTTACTCTAAATAGATCTTTAGCCACCTCATATATTGCTAGTGGGGCGGCAACCTCAACCACTACCCCCATCTTAACGTGAGAAGTTAGTTACAAGACTTGTTGATATAGCTCACCCCTTTCTTCTCTCTTTTACGCACGTTATGCAAACGATCTTGGACTTCAGAGGAGCTCGACGATCCTTCTTCTAGACGCCATCGCGGAGACTCGACGACGACTAGTTTGGTGGATCCCGGCAGAGAGCCTGGACCCGTTTGGACGTGGGAATGGTATGTTTTACATTTGCCATTAGGCACTTGATTGTAGTTTGTACTTAGACATGTATCTTATGCTGATGTAATGTATTTAAGGCAGTTTTATGCCGATTGTGTGAGATGTAGTATCCTTGTAGCTGTAATGTGGTGATAACATGTTGGAAATCCGAGGCATATGACATTGTCATATGTCGCGGTGGGACCGATATGTGCTTCGTCCCCAGATCTGGATGGAAACATCTAGATCTGGAACAGTACCGCATATTGGGCCTTACAACTTGGTATCAGAGCCTTACCGATCGTAGGATCCCTTTTTTGGTCGAAGTCGAGTCTAGACAAAAACTATTTTGTAGTTACTAAGTTAGTTATCGGAGAGTAGTAATCTTTTTACTCCTTACCCTTGTTCTGGTCAGGACAACTGTGGTAGGTGCTTTAATTCTTGCCGTATCCCCTTCAAACTCTAGGATCTCGAGTGAGTGGAGTTTCGGAATAGTTACAATGCCTTGCTTGCAGCGTATTGTCTCGATTCCGATCTCAGGTTTGGGAATTCCTGTAGAACCTTTAGCTTCTCCGACTCCGGATAACATTTAGTCATCCGTTGACTTCATTCCTCTTGCCTAGTATCCTCACCGTTTGAGTGAGCATCTTCCATTGATCGTTGCTTTGAACTATCGTTCTTCCTCTTGATCTCTCGATGGTTTCATTCTTCGTTGTCGCCATCTATCTGCGGAAATTTATCTCGATGGAAGTTCGTCGTTGGCATGGAGCAGAGCCCCTTATTGGTGGTGTTGAAGATCTTTCTCTCTCTTTTCTCTTTCCTCTTCCCCATATCGTCCAGGATCTCATGACTAGATCCCTTGTTGGTGGTGTTGGATTGTAACAGCCCGGGATTTTCACCCAAATTTAAAATTTTGTTTGTTGCTTTAATTTTGTTTATTGCTTTAATTGTTTGCAGTACTTGCTTCACCAATTTATTAATTGGTGAATATCTCCCTCCTATTTCTCTTTTCGGATGCGAGACTGACCCTTTCCCACCACGGCACATGACCTGTGCGACACCGGGTTTCACCCGAGCACCGTCGTAACCGGCATAAGACCAGCCATCGCCGCCTGAATGAAAACCCCGTTTATTTAATAAACGGATTATTTTATTGGGCTCCCGAAATATGTTCTCAAAACGGTATTGAAGTGAGGTAGAAGTGACCGACTCGCTGCGCTGAGCGCGTGGTTCGAGATTTCGTCCGAATCGGAGGTCGTATGGACTCCCGACGGTTAGAAATGTGGAGTACCGGAAACGAGAGAGAAAACCCGAGGACGTTTGTGTAAACCTGCCATCTAGGCCAGCTTATATAAGTACGACCTCTCTTCCCTAGCCTTCTAGGGTTTCCCCCTTGTAAAAATTGCAGCCACCCCAATACACATACCCAAATTTGCCTCAAACAACCCCAGATCCACGAAACCCTAGCCCCCAAGCGAATCTGACCATCGAATCGGTCGATCCAACGGCCAGGACGCGCCCCAGCCTCCTCCAGCCAAGCAAACAGAGGAACCGGGCCCCGCAGGACCCTCCTCTCCGCCGCTGCAGCACGCTCCTAGGCCCGTTCTGGCGACGCCGCCCACGCGCCTGAGGAAGCCGCCGCCCGAGTCGACCGGCCACCTCCAGCGAGCCATCGGCCGCCGCCGGCGTCCAGCGCCCACCCCGGTGATCGCCTGCTGCGCCACCCTTCCCTCTCACCTCCTCACCCCGTTTCCCTCTCCCCTCGCAGGCCACCGACCGACCACCATGCGCCATGGGTTCCGCCTCAAAGCCGAGCTCGCGTCGCCTCTTGGAGCTCGTCGCCGCCCCGCCTTGGACTCACCGACACACGGATCCGTCGTCCCGTGCCGCCAATGTTCCATGCACTCTCCTACAATTCGTGGACGAGGAGTTGGCCGATGTTGCCGTGGGCAGAATCGTTCAACCGGGAAACCGCGTGTTCCATGGTAATCCGATGCCAACCACCTTGTATAGGGTTCAACTGGTTTGGGTGCGGGATGGCTACGATGAATTGTTACCTCCCTATCGACCCCCTGGAGCCGGCGACAAAGAAGTGATGGACCCTCGTGGCTGCTTGAGCTGGAACTTGCTTTGGCCGAAGTGCCAGATTCCTTTGGGGGTGGGGAACTACTCCAACCCACCGCCAGTCGTGACGGTGCCAAGCCATGGCAAGACCTCTGCAACGACGTGAGCTGATCCGGGCCACCACCCCACAGACATGGATGTGGCACAAGATCGGAGCAACACCAACACCAACACACTACTTGCCCGTGTCGATGAGTTCTTCGAGGAACATGGTGGGTGTGAGATGGACGAGCTTTTCCCTCCTGCTTCTCAAGAACCCAACCTTTGTGCAAACGACTATTACCGCCCATCTCGTAGGATGGAGATGAATTGCAACAATAAGCATCGACTGTTCAATTCTCAGGAGACGCCTCCAGCTGCTGCCTTCACCGAGGCTGAGACGGCCGAGGCGGGAAATATTATCAGCCCCAACACACTCAAGAAGGCGGTCTCTGAGCATGTAAAGGTCCCATTACATGAGAAGCCAAAGAAGAAGGGACGAGCAAGAAGGAAGAAGGGTCCCACTACTGCGAGCCAGCCGGCACTGACGGTCCGTGCTCAAGACGGGCCACGAAGACCCGACGGAATCATGTCGAGGGTGCATGTGGCGGGTAGGCCGATGCTATCTGCTGCGATGCTTGTTGCTGCAACTGGTGCTATGAAGAGTCCGCATGACATTGTTCTGAATACAGAGACGCGGCGTCTCAGAGAGAATGATGTGGCATACCCGATTTTCACCGCCATGGTGCCAGAGGGAAAGGGCTTTGTTGCTTGCGACATCGGACGTGTGATCTTCCTGCGGTTTGATGACATCTTCGCTATGGTTCACCTTTTCCGCTGCACTACACATTGGTTCGGCTATTTTTGCTCATTATGGAGATGTGGATCATTAGAGACAATACCACGAACATCGTTATAGTCGACCCCTTCTACATGCGTTCCAAGCTCTTGTGCAGCCTCGGGGACCGGCGACTCGCTTGTGATTACCTCCAAGACGTCATTCTAGCGAACAAGGATAAGGACAACTTCCTCATGCCTTAATTTCCCGAGTAAGTCATCCCCTCACATCCCCGTAAGGTACATTTGGTTTCTTAGATTTTGCTCGTTCTTTTCCTCCTAAAATATGTGTTGTGTGAAGTGATGAAAAAAAGTGCACAGTCATTGCTCTAAGCCCGAAATGGTCCATGGCCACGTATTTGGACCCGGACCATGAGTCGAACAAAAACTAAAGAAATATCAGGAAAGTTCTCGATGAGGCTCTCTCGCGCTACTCCAAATCTGGAGTCACCTTGAAGAAGGAAGTTGTTAGGTACGCGCATCACATGCATCACATGCGGGCCGCCTGGCAGTCAGAAGGATGCCTACTACGCCTTGCATCACATGCTGGCATTTGTACGGGACCAGCAGCAGCTTACGCTGCCAGCTCATCTCAAGCACTGGGCCAAACGCTTGTCGGAAATCCAAGACGACGACCTCAGACAAGAATTATTTCGCATCCAGTTGGAGTTGGCAGGAATCATCTCTGAAGATGTCCTTCGTAACACGGGGGAGTTCTACCTCAACAATCAACTGTCTAACCGTGATATAGATACAATGCTAAGATTGCAGGCTGACGACGCTCGCTCATTCATGACCAACACGAAAGACGGCGGCTTCACCAACGCTCCGGCCCGTGAGCGGAGTCAAAAGTCTTGATGCCCGTGCGCCTAGCTATGTAGTTCTGGACTATCGACGAGAGCTCGTGTGTTGTATAAACTTTTATGAACTTGTATGTACGTATGTCTCCTTAGTTTAAACAGTCGTCATTCAACTTATATGTAGTCGATGCTATTTATTACTACGACCATGAAACGTGTGCTATTAACGTGTCTTGCTTTTCTCTTCCTTTGGTTCTTAGTTTTGTTGTATACGTATGTACTTCTTAAATATTATTTGTAAGTTGTTCCTAATGTTTTGTGTTTCCAGTGCATAAAGAAGATGCCGTCGTATGTCGTGTACATTGGTAGGATTCCCGGAGTCTACGAAGACTGGGAGGATTGTCGGAGACAGGTTCACTGTTTTAGCGGTAACAGTTACAAAGGGTACACCCCACAAGGGCGGAGGCGGAAGCTAGATACGCGCGCTATCTAGAGGGGGAGAGGAGAGAGCGGAGGAGGAACCCGATGAAGATCACTTTGGTCATGATGATGCTCATTGTGACCGCCACCCTCTTCTTCAATGTCATGGTAGTTTAGATATCGACTTGTAATTTGAAGATAAACTCGCTACTCGAGACTTGTAATGTTCTAAATTTGTTCGGTATTTTGAATTGGGAGACTAATATGATGATTTGTAATCGTAGACTAATCTCCTGTTGTATTCGGTGACTAATCTTCTATTATATTCAATATATCTGTGATGTTTATAAATCTGTTTGTAACCTGTGCAAATACAGAAAAGCAAAAGAATAAAACCTAATATTCATAGTAATGGCGCACATACCGTACATCAGTGACGCATGTACAAAAACATAGCAATGGCACACTTCCTGACAGTGCGCAATTAGTGACCAAGAGCACAATACACACATGTGGTGGTACCAGTAACATCAATGGCGCACCACTGGCTTCAGTAATGGCGCACTCCTAGTGCGTCATTAGTATCCAGGATAGTAATGGTGCACCAAATGTGCGCCATTAGTATCACTTACTAATGGCGTGCTAGTAATTGCGCACCTTATGTGCGCCATTAGTAGCCAAATTAGGTGCGCCATTAAAGCCCTTTTTTCTAGTAGTGCCCCCATGTTATCGTGAGAAGTTAGTTACAAGACTTGGTGATATAGCTCACCACTTTCTTCTCTCTTTTACGCAAATGATTCAAACGATCTTGGACTTCAGAGGAGCTCCACGATCCTTCTTCTGGACGCCTTCGCTGAGACTCGATGACGACTATTTAGGTGGATCCTGGCGGAGAGCTTGGACCCGTGTGGATGTGGGAATGGTGTGTTTTACCTTTTCCATTAGGCACTTGATTGTAGTCGGTACTCAGACAGGTATCTTCCGCTGATGTAATGTATTTAAGGCAGTTGTATGCCGATTGTATGAGATTTTGTAGCCTTGTAGGTGTAATGTTGTGATATCATGTTCGAAATCCGGGGCATATGACATTTTCATATGTCGCGGTGGGACCGATATGTTCTTTGTCCTCGGATCTGGATGGAAACATCTAGATCTGGAACAGTACCGCATATCGGGCCTTACAGCAGGATAGTAGTGGATTGCTTCTTGGTGGCTCGCTTTTGAGAATCATTAATTCTATACCAAGCATCTTTTAAACTTTCACCACCTTTTTGTTTAAAGGTGAGAACTTCTGTCTGAACAAAGGAAAAAGGATCAGACATGATGACAACTACTAGGAAGGTAAATAATTTTGTGATTTTTGATAAAGGACACTAAAGCAAGAACTGAAAGGTAAAATAACAAGACTAAAAAGCAAAGGTAAAGTATAGTGGGCAACTCCCCTATCTTGAAGATTGGAGTCCCTAGGAACGGCGCTAGAAATTTGCTTGATGCGCAAGAGGTGATAATGGCTTCTCGCCCTTTGTTGGCTACTCCAAGTGGAAGGTGAGATGTAGGATAGCAGCAAATTTCCCTTGGCAAAGATACCAATGTTGAGATGGACCAGTAGGACTCCAAGGTCGACAAGTAGGTGGTGAAGTGAACAATTGCTCCGTTCACAATCTAAGATTGCTTAGTTCACCTAGACCTGCACACACAACAAATAACTTTGCTCCCAACGAAGTTGAGAGAGGTTGTCAATCTCTCCATCCTTGATGTTTACAAAAGATCAGCGCAACAGATAATAGTAGTGATAATTGCAACTAGAAAGTAAAAACAAGAAGTAAATTGAGGGTGCAAACAGTGGTGGAAATATGGACCGGGGTCCCATGATATTCACTAGTGATGTCTCTCTCCCAAAAGATGATAAAACTGCTATGCGAGGTAAAAAAATCACAGCTGGGCAATTGACAGAAATACGGGCGCAAACCAATGCTAACTATGCTACAAATAAAGGAAGAGGCTCAAAAGCAT
This sequence comes from Bromus sterilis, assembly GCA_950022295.1. Lineage (NCBI taxonomy): Eukaryota > Viridiplantae > Streptophyta > Magnoliopsida > Poales > Poaceae > Bromus > Bromus sterilis. Next base: position 260,245,999 of record OX465596.1, on the reverse strand, counting down.
GGGAGGTACGCCAAAATAAGTACACCGAAATCCAATTGCATCTACTACTAATCCTCCACCTTGAGATATATATCCAGAACATCTCACTAGTATTAAGTTGCGAGCCGTACCCAAACTGTAAACCCAAAGCAACAGACAACTACATTAAAAGAACTTGGCGTAAAGTAAACAATCCTTGCAACCGCGGTTACAAGCACCGTTGTTTTCCCCCTTGTGGCAACAACACATCCCCTAGACTCATGTTTCTGTCACTCAAGCTAGTCATCAGGGGGCATGAACCCACAATCAAGCATAACGCTCCCTCTTGGAGTCACTAACTACTACTTGGCCAAAGGATTAAACAACAACGGAGAACATGCAAGAATTACTCAAGAACAAAAATATAAAAGAGAAGAACCAAATATATTAAGCAATCACAATCTAAACATAGTCTCATAATCCATCAGGTCCCAGCAAACTCAGCATAGCAAGAGAAGAAAGAATTACATATATGCCTTGATCATGTAGGGAAGCTCACAAGGTCTAATCCATGAAGAACAAAGAGGGGAGGAGAACATCACATAGCTACTGTTCATGGACCCATGGTCCAAGGTGGACTACTCACGGATCATCCGGGAAGCGTCCATGTTGGTGGAGAAGCTCCTGAAGGTCAATCCTCCCTCCGGCAGGGTGCCGGGAAGAGGTCTTCTAGTACTCCTGATCTTGGAAGCACGGCGGCGGCAGAACAGAGACGAGATCGTGAAAAAAGGGTTCTGTCCTCGGGGGTCTCGGGTCGAGAGATAAATATAGGCGAGTGGGGGCATCCAGGGGGGGCCACTAGGTGTCCAGGCGCCCCCCTGGCGCGGCCCCACCTTAGGGCGCGCCGGGAGGGCGCCTGGGGCCCTGGTGGGTCCCCTCCAGCCCCCCTTCGGGACTCTGGAAGGTTTTCGTATGCTGATTTTTTATTGGATTTTTCTGGAATTTTTGGAGAATTTTTAATACGGGGGAAACCTGAAATAGAAGAACAGTAGAAAACAGAAACTTGCACTAAGGTGCACTGAGTTAATAGGTTAGTCCAAATATGATCAAAAGTTTATGAAAGTGTATCTAAAACATAGAAATATCACACAAAACATGCATGGAGCAAGAAGAAATTATAGATACGTTTGGGACGTATCATATGCTCTGAGTTTGTCGCACGTTGCGCACTGTGGTAGGAGCTTGCCGCATTTTACTGTGTTTTTACTCTGGCGATTGCCTCTTTGGATAGGACAATTTTTCTGTGTGTTCGGCTTGCCTTGCAACTTCGTATAAGTGGCACTTGCTTCTTTCAATTTGATCATTCCCCTGGTTGCTTCTTCCTTGTCTCCTGAATACTTTTCGAGGTATAGTTTCGGCTTCACCGAGGGTGATCATTAGTTGCTCGATGTCATCGGTTTCGCTGTCTCTGCCGTTTGTACCCGATCCTCCATAGTCGTTGGGGTCATCTTCTTTGTCTCTGTTGTCTGAGCTTATTGCGTGGGTGTCTACCATGAACACTTGGAATGGTGTCTTTCTCGCTGCCTTTTTGCGCTTCTACTGTGATTTTTCCATGTGAGTGCCACACTCGTGCAATCGCGAGCGTTGCAATGGATCGGGCTGAGGTGGGATGCACAGATGACTCGAGGAGTCGCCGTGCGGGCGAGTGCCTCATCTTTGTTTGTTGCCGCCGTTGTAGTTGCTGTTGCGGGTGCCCGAGTGCGATATGTGAGGAGGAGAATGACCCATTGGTTTACGTAGATCTGGTATCCACCAAATATTAGTTCCATGCATGTGCGTAGATCGGCGAAAGCTGATCGCAGGGTCGGAAGGTGCGCGATGAAGCTGAGGGACTCGAACAGACCAAATTTCGTTCGAGCCATGGAGGTGTCGAGTGCTGGCGTAATCGTTGAGTGGTCGCTTGCTGAGGATGGGACCGCCAAGATCGTGATTCCAACCTGCGTCTTCCCCACGGTCGGCGACAATTGACGAGGATCGGCCTCGGCAAATCCCATGGTAAGGTACCCTGGGTTTGGATTGTAGAGAGAGGTGCAGGGCCCTCGATCGGTAAAACCCCTACTTCCTGCTCTTTTGTAATGTGATGGAGGTGATTACTGTGGCGTTCAACGCGAGATCGCTTGAGATCGGAGGTGTTTCTATGAGATTGGATGCCCCAGACGTCCCTCTCCCAACCTTTATATATTAGGCTGAGTCGCAAGGAGTCCATCTAGGTTACAGAGGCAGTTGCCTAATCTAGCTTTAGTCTTGGATAGCAAGTCTTGGTTTCCATAACCCCGAGGACTCCTACATTGGTGCTTCGAGTGGGCTAGTCCTGGGACAGTCGAGGCCTCTAGTGGGCCTCCCGTCTTGACACGCACCAGGTACCCTCATCCGTGGGAGTTGTGGGGACACCCCCTCGTCAACTAACCAGGTACAAGTCAAACTGACCCTCTCCCTTTCGATTTTCAGGACTCATGCAATGAATGAGCGCAAAAAGATTAGTTGGCACTTAGGATGAAAAATAGAATAATGTTGGGGAAGGAAGACAAAAGGTGTGAAAGGCTCACATCAATGAGGACAATCATAGGCGAGAGAAAGACAAATGATAGATATGATGTGAGTAGTAGGGATTGCCATGCAACGGATGCACATATTAGCCATGGGAAGCTTTCCAATGTAACTAGTGGGGGTGCATCCAACTTGCTTTCTCAAGAAGACCTAGAGCTCATTTGAGGAGGCTCATCATTGGAATATATAAGCCAAGTTCTATAGTGTAAGGATCCCCACGTAGTTATGCATGAATGATATGAAACTATCTGTGAAATACAAATACTACTTTGGTGCACGAGTGTGTATCTTTCAAAAGGAATAGTAGTGTTGCCCCTTTCTCTCTTTTTATTTATTTTTTCTCTCTTTTTATTTTTGTGGCCTATTTTGCTCTTTTTATTTATCTCTCATTTGTCCTCTTTGGGATCTTTTAATTTGTCCTCTTTTGGGATCTTTTATTGTGTCCTCTTTGGTATCTTTTCCTCACTTTAAGGGCAACACTCTATATTTTACAAGGATGTAGAAGATCACACACTTTTTAAGGAGTACTCAACATAAAGAATACTGAAAAACTATCATGATGTATATATGCAAATGTATGCCTCTGCCAGTGTAGCGAGATATGCAATGATACTAGCGCGTCATGTAGAAATTATAAGGAAAAGGCCCAACTAGCATGCGGCTGTACGATCAAGCAAAAGCTTGTACGCCAATGAAATATCAATTCATGAGAAGATGGACGTTGCATGGAAATGTATCTCAGAAAGGCTATGGAAATGTCTTGATAGGTAGGTATGGTGGTTGTTTTGAAGAAGGATATAACGAGTCTTATGATGACAGAGTGTATCATGCCAAGGGTTTGGATGCACCAGCAAAGTTTTCACCGACTCACAAGATCAGAAAGGACAATGCATGGTACCGAAGAGGCTAGCAAAATATGGATGGTGGAAGTGTCAACAATCGAATACTCGCATTAGTCAAAGGAACTCATCCACTTATAATCAGTATCTCCCCATCTAGTCAGGAGATTCACAAAGAGACAAGTACTCCTAGGAGGAGTGTATGGCTGTTTGGTTATCCTTGCGCATCCTCGACCCATGATAACGTGAGGGTACTCTATATATTACAACCCCTCCAGAGGTTAGTGATCCATCTATTAGCTACAGTTCTCAATGAATTTTTGTAGTTTTCGAAAATAAGCACATTGAACAAGAATACAACACCTATCACTAATAGAATTGAGCTCTTGACACACAAAAGTTCAAACATTACTTGAATCAACACCTAAAACTATTGCAAGTTAGTACTAAACTTATAATACAAATCTCAATTACCTACTCAAAGTAAGATACACACTCAGTGCAATAGGCCAAGTCTCTAAACAAGATAAGCATGAAACTCAAGAGATTTCTAGAAGAAACAACCTAAATATAATATGTTAAATATAAACATGAAAGCAAGAGCTAAACATGACAACATGTAGAAAAAGTAAAGAACACTCAACAAGGATAAGCATGAAAACTATGAGCATTCTACGTGAAAGTGGAGCGTGTTTCTCTCCCAATCAAGGTATGTTAGGGTCCAACTTGTGATGAACACCAAAAAAACTAAACAAAGCGGACTAAAAAGTAAAGAGGGACACGCTCCAACCATAGCACATAACATATGAATTGATAAAAATATATTGTGGAGAAGGACGAACCAATGATTGTTGATGGAGAAGGAGATGCAGGGGCATCCCCAAGCTTAGACGCTCGAGTCTCCTTCAATATTTCATGGGGGCGCATGGGGGCATCCCCAAGATTGAGTGATGACGGGATACCCCAACGACTCCTCAGCATGAGGGTACTTGGTGCGTGTCAAGACGGAAAGCCCACTGGAGACTTTGGCTGGCCTATGATCAGCCCACTCGAAGCGCTAACGGCTGCGCCAACGTGGAGTCCAAGATGGTTCAGATTCCAAGGTGTGCCCACCAAGACTATCTTGATTAGGCAATCACCTTTGTAAACCTAGACAAACTCGTCGAGACCTATCCTAGTATATAAAGGCTGGGAGAGGGGACGTGTAGGACATTCAATCTCGCATAGCTCCACCCTCGACGAGAGCACTCTCGCCAAGACCTCCACTGTAATCGCCTCCACCATATAATACATTGAGCATGAAGTAGGAGTTTTACCGATCGAGGGCCCTGAACCTGGGTAATCCCTGTCTCTTGTTAGCTGACGAGCATCTCCAATATGCACTCCTCTCTCTACGATCTAAACCCAGGGTTCCTAACCATGGTATTTGACGAGGCTGATCCCCGTCAATTTGCGCCGACCATGGAGAAGATGCAGGTTGGAATCAGGATCTCGGCGGTTCCGTCAGCAGCAGTCGACAACTCAATGACTTCATCAACACTAGATGCGTCCATGACTCGTGCAGAATCCGAGCTGTTCGGGTCCCTCGTCTTTGTCGCGCACCTTCCGAACTTGCAGTCAGCCTTTGCAGGTCTACGCACATCCGTTGACCTAACCATCGGTGGATATCAGATCTATGTCAACCGATTGGGTAATCTCCGTCTCACGGATCGAGCCCGATCGCCTACATCACCAACCACGCCATCAACAATGAACAAGTACCAGGCACCCTCCCTCACGGTGAATCCGATCATGCACAACACTCGCAGAAATCAAGGCAAAGCACTTGATTGTGACAATTCCAGCAGCAACACAACGCAACCGAGAAGCAAAAATACCATTCCACATGTACATGACAAACCGTGGAGAACCTTCCTCCGTCGACAGAGGCAAATCCGTCGAACCCAACAATCATGGAGGAACCAAGGAAGTCGGAAGGAATAATGATCACGCCATCGAAACCCTATTCACAGTTACGCTGGGAGCCCCTATATCTACACCACAAAAGACCTTAAGGCATGTAGGGAGCAACCCTGCGAGTGCTCCACCTAGAACCAACAGGGGAAGAAGTGATCAGGAGAATGACCCACCTAAGAGTAGCAAACCCGCGGCCAAAAGAAAGACATCCAGGGAAAGAATCGCCCAAACTAGAAATGCAATGGACAGGGTGCAAAACGCAGTAAACGGCGGCAAGATCCTACCATAAGATGCCTCTCGCGACGATCTTATAGTTTACAACCAGTTATCAACAGACAACGCGAAAGAAAACAGGAGGATACAAATGGAACTTAAAAAACGACGACGAGCCGCCGACGAGTCAAGTGCCAGGCGCGAAGCACTTTCAGATGACTCCTCAAACTACAGGTCTCCTCATCGGCGCAAGTCCAGAAACGATGAAATGCAGCGAAAAGATAAGGATACAATCACCCAAAATGTGGGCGACACCTTCCAACTCGAGGACGACAATTACGAAAGAGATGAACAACTAACCCTAGCCGAAGCACTCGTCGCCGCAAAGACCTACATCTGCTGCGCACAAACCGAAGACAAAGAATAAGCACAACGCAACACCTCAAGAGCTTTTAAACTAATGAGGGACACACTCGCCGCATCAGCATCTAAAGAAGCACCCGCAAGGCGAAAGAACCGAAAGCAATTACCAGGAGGGGACCCAAGCTCATCCGACGACGTTGATGGCGATGAGGCGACCGCCGCAACCAACCAAATCACAACTCAGATAGCGACCAGGACGAAGGCAGGGACCAAAGGCGCGATGAAAAACTACGCAATGCCCGAGATGACATCACCCAAAACAAAGTAAAGCGAGGGCGCCGTAGGCGCGTGGCTCGAGGAGACCACTCGGAGCCATCAGAATCAGACAGAGACTCTTAAGCTTGTGGAGCACTCTGTTTCACTCGAGAAATACGGGAGACTCGGATGCCCCGAGGATTCAAATTAACCTCAACAACCCAGGAGTACAACAAACTTGAAGAACCAGAGTATTGGCTAGAGGACTACCTAACAACAGTAAATTTTCAGCGCGGCACAAACACAACCTCCATGCAGTGCGTGCAACTCATGCTAGAAGGATCAGCAAGACATTGGCTGAAAAACTTACAACGCGGATCTATCGGCTCATGGAGGCAGTTTTGCGCCTCATTCATCGAAAACTTCAAATCCTCATACAAGCGGTCAGCCTCACTCGAAGAGCTAAGAGCCTGCAAGCAAGGAACCCGAGAATCATTAAGGAGCTACAACCAGCGGTGCACCATAATGAAAAACTCAGCAGCGGATTTATCAGACGAAAGCGCCATCGACGCATTCAGACGAGGACTCCAACGCATCAGTTTCAAAGAGAAACTAGAATGGCTTAAGGTCCGCACGCTCGCAGATCTACTCGAAAATGCAAACAACTGGGTCGACGGAGAAGACACCATACGCAACGAGTAAGAAATCGCGATGACCGCGACTATGACTAGTATGGTGGAGATCGAGGTTTCGACGGAAGACGGGAACGACCCAAGCGCAACTTCTACGATGACAGAGGACCCGACATGGTCGCGGCTGGTTTCCCAGTTGACAAAGACGGAAGACGTCGTGATGACAACATACCACCAAGAAGGGACAACTAGGATGATCGAATACACAATAATAAACTCGAGTGGTGACGCAGACAACCACGCGACGACACCCGAGTGCTTGCTCGGTAATAGAACAGCTCGATGGACCCTGCACGCTCCACGGATTCAAGGACGAGCACATAGAGTACAGATGAGGCCACACACTAAGAAATTGCAGGTGCTTCAATGAACTGAGAAAAGACGGAACATACCACCCGCCCCCAACCTGTCGCAAATATAGCTCCTGGGAAGATCACACATGACGCCCCGGCGGCTCCTGCCATGCCAGTAAGACAAGTCACCACCATCCAACAAATGCGTGTAAGATACGTAGAAGAGGAAAAAAATCCAACCGCACACGGACGAATCTGCATGATCCAGGAAGGAAAACCATCAAATAGGCAATAGAAGCAAGTCTCCCGACAAGTTTTTCTGGCAGCCACCTCATATCCAGCAGTACCAGAATTTCTTCGTGGTTCAGAAACAGACATCACTTTCTCTCGAGAGGATCACCCACCAACATGATATTCACCAAGACCCTAGAGGAGATGTTCATCCCGACCTCCATACCGAAGAATTCATGCACGACCTTCCACAGAATCATATCAGGAAAATCAGTTTATCCCCTCGGCCAAATAAGCCTCGAGGTAGTCTTCAGCAATGAAATCAAATTCAGAAAGGAGATCCTGGACTTTGAGGTGTATGACTAGAGATCGCAATACCATGCCATCCTTGGTCGACCAGCCTTTGCACAATTCATGGCCGTCCCTCACTACGCTTACCTCATCCTAAAGATGTCTGGACCAAGAGGAGTAATCACCATCAACGGCAGCTTCATTAGATCAGATCGCCGCGACAGGGAGTTCCACAAGATTTCAGAAACCTTTGGAGCGCCCCAAAGCAACGTAGCAGAGGACCAGACGACAATGTCCAAACATCACAACTGCGAGCCCTGAAGTACTCGCAAGAACCACCGGGACAAGGGCAGCAAAGTAGAACTTAGCGCTTTGTGCTTCTTTTACTCACTTGTTTAGCAGCAACTTTAAAACTTCTAGGGCTATTAAGCCATTGATCCAAATAAGGCCACTCAGCCATTAGTGTAAGAACCAAGGGTAAAGAGCAATAAAATTTAGTTTTTTCCAAAGAATCTTACACCTGCACTTGGCACTCGGAGTCTTGCTTGCACGGGCCACCCTCCGAGGCGTTTCTCGATTACGCGACTGGAAAATCTTGGCACTCGGCGGCTTGCGCGCACGGGCCACCCTCCGAGGTGTTTCTCGCTTACGCGACTCGAAAAATCTTCGCACTCGGGGGCTTGTGTGCACGGGCCACTGACGAGGGGGTGTCCCCATAACTCCTACGGATGAGGGTAACTGGTGCATGTCAGGACAGGAGGCCCGCCTGATGCCTCGACTTTCCCACGACTGGCCCACTCGAAGCATCGACATAGGAGTCCTCGGCGTTATGGAAACCAAGACTTGGCGTCCAAGACTGAAGCTAGATTAGGAAACTGCCTCTGTAAACCTATATGGACTCCTTGCGACCCAGCCTAATATATAAAGGATGGGAGACGGGACATCTAGGGCATCCAAACTGATAGCAACACCTCCGGTCTCAATCGATCTCGCCTTGAGCGCCAATGTAATCACCTCCGTCATAATACAAAAGAGAAGGAAGTAGGGGTTATACCGATCGAGGGCCCTGAACCTGGGTAAATCTTTGTCTCCTGTTAGCCGACGAGCATCTCCAACTTGAAACTCTCTCTCGATCCAAATCCAGGGTACCTTAACATGGTATTTGTCAAGGCCGATCCTCGTCAATTAGCGCCGACCATGGGGAAGATGCAGGTGGGAATCACGATCTCGGTGGTCCAATCCTCAGCAATCGACGACTCGACGACTACGCCAGCACTCGACACCTCCATGGCTCAAACGAAATATGGTCTGTTCGAGACCCTCGGCTTCATCGCGCACCTTCTGACCCTACGATCAACTTTCACCGATATACGTACAGGCATGGACCTGACCTTTGATCGATACCAGCTCAACGTCAACGGATGGGGCACTCTCCGCCTCACAGATCACGCTCGGGCACCCTGTCGGGGGGATGGACTAAAGCCCATGACCTGGCATTAGTCTTATGGGCCGACTCATCTACTGAAGTCCCACCAAAAGAAGACCTGGGCCAAGGTCGGCTACGCTAAGGAAATAAGATCGAAGTCGTAGAAGGAATTCAACTTACCTTGTATAGCGTATAGCATATTTTTAAAGTAGAATAGGACTCCACCTCGTGTCGGAGTCGGACTCGTGGAATTCCGGGAGTCGCGTCTTTATAAGCTGAGGTCCAATGGATCCAGGGCCAGAGAACAATATTAGCCTAAGATAGGACTAGACACTTGTCGGCGTAATCTAGATCTCATCGAGACTAAGTTTACGACCGACTCTCTTGTAATCGATCGAACCGACTCTTCTATCGAGAGTCGGAACACATAATAAGAGGAAGCAAGAGTAGGCTTTGACCTCGAGAAAAAGAGGGTCTGAAACCTGGGTAAATCGTAGAGTCACTTGTCAATGTCGACTCTCTCCACGAAATCGCCTCGCAGCAAAGGTCCCATGTTAAGATCGACTCTTCGGACAAATGCCGTGACTTTCACACGATAGTTAGCGCCCACCATGGGGCATGCGCTCGCAGGCGTTGAGATTCTGAAGGGAGCCCTACAAGGCATGAAGGGATTCGTCGCTGCAAGGATCACTAAAACCCGGCGAGAAAAGTTCTGCATCGATGATTCCAATTGGGGCCCTGAAGCCGATTCCACCGAATTAGGGTTTCGGGTCCAGATTGGATCCCTCCACATCTTCATCAGCCAAACTAATAAAGCCGAACCAGGGCTAGGTCGAGAAGCCTCCGCAGAAACTTCAAACCGACTCTCTGTCATGCTTTATGGCCTGAAAAATGGATCGGCTACTTATCAGGAAACAAGCGGCCCTCCAGGTATGAGTCGGAAAAACACCACCCCCATCATGCCTTTGTGGATTCATTGGGGGATCCCCAGAGCCGGAACACACCGTCGAGATCCCGGCTCACAACGACACGGAGAATCTCTCTGATACCGGCTCATACCAAGAAGAGGATCAGTATGAAGACACCGGGACGATACGATCCGTCAAACAATGGGGACTCGAATCGGACCTAGAGGAATACAATCCAGATTCTTCCTATTTCAGTTCCCCTCGGGGAGAAGCCGTTTTCGCAATAGACAATCGAAGAAGACGACACTTTTCAGAAGTAAGGAGCCCGGGTCCTAAAGACGACAACGTCCACAATCTATAAGACGACTCACACACGCAAACTACCTAAGTATGGCAGCGATTGAGCTAAAACAGATCCGATCTCGACCACGAGTTAGAGGAATACTAGGAAAACACCACAAGGTTGCAGAACGAGATAGGTTGGGAATGTCGAAATCTCACTGTAGCTCAGGACCGGCTCTCACAGCAATTACAACACTACAACCCCCAAGAGTCGATAAGCGACCGACTCACACCTATAACCAACACACTTAAACATATAAAGGAGGTAGCTGAAGACCTGAGAGGGCTCATAGACGTTGTCATCAGCTACGCCAAGTACAAAGAAGGAAAGTACGGGATATTTCCAAACCCAAACCGAACGCACAATAAGAAGCGCAAACGCCTCGGCAACAATCATCCCCAGAGTCATTCTCAACCATCCCAGCAGGGAATAAGATATCAAGACTACACGCAAGCCATCCAAGAAGCTTGCCCTAAACACTCCAAACTTGGTCGCCCTACTAAACACACATGGGGACAGTGCTCTTTCATGCAAGAATACATACACTTAATCGAGGAAAGCGTCCAAAAAGCAAATCAATACGACGAAGCCTCCGCCGGCTCATGCTACTACAGAAGATCAAGAACATGGACCCGCCCGCAATAAGAGCCGGATTTTCATTTCTTGGTCCCAGTGTAAGCCGATTCATATCGCATCAGGCCATCGCCACGATTACATAAATGATAAAGTCGATCTTCGATCGCAACCGGCTCTCGCCATAAATTAAGTCGACCTCCGATCGCAACTGACTCTAACTGAAATTAATAAAGTCGACATTGTCGCACCGGCTCTCGCCACACTTATGCATAACATCAATTTTTATATATTGCATAGTTTTTCATACATAATGCATCATATTACATCACATTACATATTGCATCATAAATCGCATAATTCTAAGAAACCTGGGGGCTTGATCAACCCTCTACCGGCTCTGAGCATGTATATTTCTTTGATAAGGTGAAAGAGGGGGGGCCTGATGACATTCATCGACTCCTACCAGAAAAATCCGGCATATACATGTAAAAATTTCACATGTGTTTTTTTATAAGGGTTAAAAGGGGGTTTCGATGGCTCCCATCAACTCTTAAAAACCAAAGATATCCTGGCATACACATGACTTTGCCACGCCACCCAGCCTGTACAGTTTAGAGCTTCCTTGACTAACGGGCAACCGGTTGGTCTAAACTTCGAGGTTTACATAAAACCATCTATCGAATTTAGTCCTAAGAGTCGGGCACCCTAGTTACTGGAAAACCGGCTCTACAGAGATGTTTCGACTTTCCTAAGCAATAATTTCTCTCAATGCGAGAAGATGAGGTTTAAGTCGACTTCCTAGCCTTTGCATTACATCCTTGCATTTAAAAGCATCACACATAATCACAATTTTTTTCTCCCAGATACAAGTTAGACCTACGTGAATCGGCATAAAGCACTGAAGTGCATAAACCGACTCATGGGGACTACACTTCAAAAATTCCTTATCACAAGGTCTTGGCATTATGGCACATACGCCGAATGTTCTGCCTACAAAAACAATTGTCTACAATCGTAGCAATGAAAGTTATAGCAACCGGCTCAGCGGAGATCAAACTCTCTCAAAGGAAACAACAACCATAAGTCAACAAGAGCACAAAGACAAAAGATGAAGATCGACTTGTGCCATTAAAAATTTCAACATTCAGAAGCCACAAGGAAAAATCCAAGGGAAGGTAGCATAAAAGTACATGACCAATACACCGGTCACAAGCGACGGGACAAGTCTCCTAATATTAAAAACCCGGCACTACAGCCGTAAGTATCATGAAGTTTTTTCAGAGCCGATCAATTAAAAGGCCTACGTTTGATCACCGGCTTTGCTCTGTGATGACGACCCAGCAGCACCTGCAGATGACATAAGGACATTACACATCACGAACAAGTCTGCATCAGAGATGTCATCCATCTTCAGCTCATCTTCTTCCGGACTTGAGGTCGGCTCCACTGAACCAGCCGGCTCCGGGACTTTCTTTGAAGACGGAAGAAGAGCAAACTCGGTTGGAACCGGCAGATCGACTCGACGCCACTTGTTGGTCTTATCATAACTCTCTTCTAAAGAAGACTGCTCCATCTCATCAGCTATATTGGTTGCGGCAGAACGAGTCTCTCCACGAATCTTGGTGTGGTCATGATGAGGACATCTCTACTAATGTTACACCCACATCTTCACCAACTACACATACTGGACCAGTTACTAGAGCACGTGCACGTCAACTAAATTATCAGGTACTTTCGTTTCTTGCGAATCCTTCTAATGTTCATGAACAAATGATGCTGCCTAAATTAGATACTTTTGTTTTGCTTATGAAGGAAGGACCTAGCATGGACAAGAAGGACGGTCATTGGAGCGGGATCAAGAATGGAGAAGAAGGTGCGCGCGCGGGGAAGAACAATGGAGCTTCCAGTGGGGATTTTTGCACTTTGAAGCCACCATAAGGCATGCATGAAGGCTTGGACGAAATACACGAGATGTCACTTCATTATTTTCGTACAAGAGCAATTATAGGTGCTGCGTCACCTTAATATTGGGCTGGGCCCATGTAATTTCGAAATACCACATTATAGGCTGTTTTTAGAGTCCGTATGTGTGGGGAAACCGAGTTAGGGTTGTTTTCGGACCCCACCTCCAAGGGGTCACGAAAATCCCCTCTGTTCCCCCATATATACAGCCCTTAGGGCGTCGTTTAGACTTGGGTTTTAATTAGATTTAAGTTAGCCATAGCCGCAACTTCGAGCTCTTCGTTTGTGTCATCCGACCATGCCAAGACCTCATTGGAACCCCAACTTTCGTAATCATTCATCTTATATTCGCAATATCCAGATTGCAATTCTTAGTTCTTGCCTGTTCTTCGATTGCTTGCAGGAATTAGACCTTCGTGGTCAGGTTGATCGTGCATCCGCGGGATCAATAACCTCTCGGAGTTGGTTTAGCGATCGCTAAGGCGCAACGTCTTCGCACGTTCGTAGTCGGATCGTGAAAGTCCTCTCCACCATAATCGATCTACACCATCTCATCGAAACATCGGGACACCTTCGCCTCTATCAAGTGGTATCAGATTTCCAGGTTGCTCGGTGAGATTTACCAGTTTTCGTAGTCTAGATTGGTTCTGTTCTTCATACCTACAGTCCACGACAAAGCCAACAAAAAAAATTAGGGTTAGCTCATCACGTCCCAAAACAATCCGAGCCTTTGTCCAGTTTTCTTTACAGTAGTTTGCATTGTTGAATTTGCGGTTGCATCGTTGTGTCGAGTTGCTGATCTTAGCGTCTAGTTACCTTAGAGTTTCGAGTTCTGCTCACAGTTTGTCACGCCGCCGCCGCAAAGTAGTACACCACCACGTTCCGCCAATCCGAGTCCAGATACACCACCAAGTTCCGCCAAGCACAGTCCATACACACCACCACAACCTACCGATCCGAGTTGAGTTCCATCACCCGTTCGGTTTGTGATATCTCCGTAGCCAGAATAGTTTTGAGTTGATTAGAGTCGGATTTCACCAATCTTTTGTCGTACGTAGAAGAGGGTGATTTCCAAAAAAAAAAATAAAAAATTTAGGCCAAAATAGTTTTGAGTTGATTAGTGTGGCACGCTTTCTAGAGCAGTTTTTAGGCCAAAATTTTCCGGGGTAAAAAAATTTCGTGCCCATACGTTCCTTAGGTCCAGAAACTCGTTTTGAGACGTTCGCCACCATAGTGATTTTTTCGCCCTTTTTCAGCCCCCGCAGTCCCGCATCGCCAAAAAAAAAAGCAAAAAAAAAAAACGAGAAAAAAAAATTCAGAGTGTGCTTCACAGTTGTTACGTGCCGCGCCGTGCTTTCGTTGGTGTTTTAGGCTCGCGTCTCTAGTACGGTCTAGCCTAGGATCAGCACAGTACCGACGTTGAGTGTTTATTCAGCTTTGCATCTCTGTTTTGATTACTGTTGAGTTTTTCCTACCATACTTGTCAGCCTTCCTACAGCTCCACATATATTCTACATCGTGCGTTTTGACACCTCCTGGCCATCGCTCTACCATATCTCTGAGAGTTTTGACCCGTTGGTTGTACATCACCACCTGCTGCTAGGTAAGAATCGGTAAGAACGTAAGAAAAGCTTGACGGATTTGTGCTTTCCACCACCCCACATCCATCCCATTAGTAGCAGTAGGATCATATTCCTGTGTGTTTTCTATTTCTGCTAACCATGCCAGGATCACATGATGAAGTGGCGCGGGATGCACCCGATTGGGAGAACATGACAAACAAGGAGCTACATGATAAATTTGCACGTATGATGTCTCAACAGGTGCAGGACATCGAGACCAGATTTACAGAGGCGATTGATGGCGTGGAGAAGATGATCGACACCAAGCTCGACGCCAAGTTTACTGAGTTGATCGCACGCCTACCTTCAGCACAGCCACAGCCACCGCCACTACCACGTGCACGACGTATTATGTTTCCGCGAGGACAAGCTGCTGGTATTGGTGCTCCTCCTGCTGCTGCAGTTGCTGCTACTGCTGCTGCTGCTGCTTCTGACGTCGGCCAGGACGACAACTACGAGGGTGATTACGAGGAGGAGGTGGAACAGGAAGCGGCCTATGAGCAGCCAGCTGGACGTCCACGTCCCAACATTCGCCACGGTCGACACCAACCACCCCCTTAGGTACGCGATGATGAACATGTGCCTAAACTTAAATTGAATCTTCAGCCGTTTGAGGGTAAATATATTCCTGATGCTTATCTTACTTGGGAGTTAGAAACTGAACAACGTTTTACATGTTTACAATATCCTGAGAATAGACGTGTTACTGCTGCTGTTTGTGAATTCACGGGCTTTGCATCTATTTGGTGGTCTGAACATTGTAGATTGCATGCTAATAATATTCCAACTACTTGGGCTGCTTTAAAAGATGCTATGCGTACTCGCTGGGTTCCCCCTTATTATCAACGTGAATTGTTACAAAAATTACAGCGTTTGAGACAAGGAAAAAATTCTGTAGAGGAATATTATCAAGAATTACAAACTGGATTGATTAGATGTGGCCTAGTAGAGGATAATGAAGCTATGCTTGCACGTTTTATGGGTGGCTTAAACAGGGAGATACAAACTAATCTAGAATACAAGGACTTTGCTACTATCACTCGTTTGTTTCATCTTGCTTGTAAAGCTGAACGTGAAGTGCAGGATCGACAGGCCGCTACGAGACCTAACTTTTCTGTAGGACGAAATACATCATGGACATCGCGTGGAGCTTCTACATCCACACGTCCTGCTGCGCCACCATCTACTTCCGCCGCTCATTCTTACAGGCAGCCACCAAAACAGCCAGCGCCACCATTCAAGGGTGCACAGAGTGGTCCAGCGGCGAGTTCTTCTTCATCCATGGCGTCCACAGGGCAAGCACGAGATCGTGATATTAAATGTCGCAGGTGCCAAGGTGGAGGTCACTTCGCAAAAGACTGTCCCTCCAAGCGTGTGATGACTATTACGGCGGATGGTGGGTATGAGTCAGCGAGTGACTATGATGAGGAGACTCTAGTTCTCATTGCTCATGAGGAACAGGGTGCCCATGATGATGGTCATGATATAGAGTATATGACTCCTGATGATGCAGATAAATATGCTAGTTTGGTTGCTCAACGTGTATTAAGTGTGCAGGTAACAAAGGCCGAGCAAAACCAGAGGCATAATATGTTCCACACAAAGGGAGTGGTGAAAGAACGTTCAGTTCGCATCATCATTGACGGAGGGAGTTGCAACAACTTGGCTAGCATGGAGTTGGTGGAGAAGCTATCTCTCACCACAAGACCACACCCCCATCCGTACTATATTCAGTGGTTTAACAATAGTGGTAAGATTAAGGTAACGCGTTCTGTTCGTGTGCACTTTAGCATTTCTGCATATGCTGATTATGTTGATTGTGATGTGGTACCCATGCAAGCATGCTCTCTTTTACTTGGTAGACCATGGAAATTTGATAGGAATGTTGTACACCATGGTAGGACAAATCAGTTTACTCTAGTTCATCAGGATAAAAATATTGCTTTACTTCCAATGTCTCCTGAACAAATTGTGAAAGATGATCTTGCTAGAGCTAGTAAAGCTAAACAGGAGAAAAATAAGAGTGAAAATGAGATAGCAGCTAAAGAATTTGAGCAACAACATAAGACTAATAGCAAATCTTCTTCTGTTGTTTCTAATGAAATTAAATTGACTAGTCCAACTTTGCTTGCTACTAAGGTTGATATTTCGGATTTGGATGTTAGTCAATATGTGTGCTATGCTTTTGTGTGCAAAGAAGCCTTGTTTTCATTTGAGGAATTGCCTCCTTCTTTGCCTCCTGTTGTCACTGACCTTTTGCAGGAGTTTATTGACGTCTTTCCACAAGACGTACCACCGGGATTACCACCTATTCGAGGGATTGAGCATCAGATTGACTTAATTCTCGGTGCTTCACTGCCCAATCGTGCGCCATACCATACCAATCCGGAGGAGACGAAGGAGATTCAGCGTCAAGTACAAGAGCTACTCGACAAAGGTTACATACGTGAATCCCTTAGTCCTTGTGCTGTTCCTGTTATATTAGTGCCTAAAAAGGATGGAACATGGCGTATGTGTGTTGATTGTCGAGCCATTAATAATATTACTATTCGTTATCGTCATCCTATTCCTAGGCTAGATGATATGCTTGATGAATTAAGTGGCTCTACCATGTTTTCCAAAGTTGATTTGCGTAGTGGATACCACCAAACTCGCATGAAATTAGGAGATGAATGGAAAACGACATTTAAAACTAAGTTTGGATTATATGAGTGGTTAGTCATGCCTTTTGGGTTAACTAATGCACCTAGCACTTTCATGAGATTAATGAACGAGGTTTTACGTGCTTTCATTGGACGATTTGTGGTAGTCTATTTTGATGATATACTGATTTATAGCAAATCTTTGGAGGAACATTTGGATCATTTACGTGCTGTTTTTATTGCTCTACGTAATGCACGTTTGTTTGGTAACCTTGGGAAGTGCACCTTTTCCACCGACCGAGTATCGTTTCTTGGCTATGTTGTTACTCCGCAGGGAATTGAAGTTGATAAAGCCAAGATTGAGGCGATTGAGAGTTGGCCGCAGCCCAAAACGGTCACACAAGTGAGGAGTTTTCTTGGCCTCGCTGGATTCTATAGGCGTTTTGTGAGAGATTTTAGCACCATTGCTGCACCTCTCAATGAGCTTACACGCAAGGATGTGCCTTTTACTTGGGGTACCGCAGAGGAAGAAGCCTTCACGGTCTTGAAAGATAAGTTAACACATGCTCCTTTGCTCCAACTTCCTGATTTTAGTAAGACTTTTGAGCTTGAATGCGATGCTAGTGGTATTGGTTTGGGAGGTGTGTTATTGCACGATGCTAAACCTGTTGCTTACTTTTCTGAAAAATTGAGTGGGCCTAGTCTGAACTATTCTACTTATGATAAGGAATTATATGCTCTTGTTCGGACATTAGAAACTTGGCAACATTATTTATGGCCCAAAGAATTTGTTATACATTCTGATCATGAATCTTTGAAACACATAAGAAGTCAAGCAAAACTTAATCGTAGACATGCTAAGTGGGTTGAATTTATTGAGACTTTCCCATATGTCATTAAACACAAGAAGGGGAAAGATAATATTATTGCTGATGCTTTGTCTCGTCGTTATACTATGCTTTCACAACTTGACTTCAAGATATTCGGTGTTGAGACAATCAAAGATCAATATGTACATGATGCGGAATTTAAAGATGTTTTGCAGAATTGTAGAGAGGGTAGAACATGGAACAAGTTTGTGCTTAATGATGGGTTTGTGTTCCGTTCTAACAAGCTATGCATTCCAGCTAGCTCTATTCGTCTTTTGTTGCTACAGGAGGCGCATGGAGGAGGATTAATGGGACACTTTGGCGTGAAGAAGACGGAGGACGTACTTGCTACACATTTCTTTTGGCCAAAGATGAGACGGGATGTTGAGCATTTTGTTGCTCGCTGTACTACATGTCAGAAAGCTAAGTCACGACTCAATCCTCATGGTTTATACATGCCTTTACCTGTACCTAGTGTTCCGTGGGAGGACATATCCATGGACTTTGTTTTAGGCTTGCCTCGAACAAAGAACGGGAGGGATAGCATATTTGTTGTCGTGGATAGATTTTCTAAGATGGCACATTTTATACCATGTCATAAAAGCGATGATGCTGCTAATGTTGCTGATTTATTCTTTCGAGAGATTATTCGCTTACATGGTGTGCCCAATACTATTGTCTCGGATCGTGATACTAAGTTTCTTAGCCATTTTTGGAGATGCTTATGGGCTAAGTTGGGGACTAAACTACTTTTTAGTACTACATGTCATCCCCAAACTGATGGACAAACTGAAGTAGTCAATAGGACTTTGTCTACTATGCTTAGGGCTGTTTTAAAGAGTAACTTAAAAATGTGGGAAGAATGTTTACCTCATATTGAATTTGCTTATAATCGTTCATTTCATTCTACCACTAAAATGTGCCCTTTTGAGATTGTTTATGGTTTTCTACCTCGTGCACCTATTGATTTGCTTCCTCTTCCATCTTCGGAGAAGGTAAATTTTGATGCTAAGCAACGTGCTGAATTGATATTAAAAATGCATGAGTTAACTAAAGAAAACATTGAGAAAATGAATGCTAGATACAAGATTGCTGGTGATAAGGGTAGAAAGCATGTTGTGTTTGAACCAGGAGATCTTGTTTGGTTACATCTACGTAAAGATAGGTTTCCTGATTTGCGCAAGTCTAAGTTAATGCCACGAGCTGATGGTCCCTTTAAGGTTTTACAGAAAATTAATGATAATGCATATAAACTTGAGCTACGTGCAGATTTTGGGGTTAGTCCCACATTTAACATTGCAGATTTGAAACCTTATTTGGGAGAAGATAATGAGCTTCCGTCGAGGACGACTTCAATTCAAGAAGGGGAGGATGATGAGGAAATCTCTACTAATGTTACACCCACATCTTCACCAACTACACATACTGGACCAGTTACTAGAGCACGTGCACGTCAACTAAATTATCAGGTACTTTCATTTCTTGCGAATCCTTCTAATGTTCATGAACAAATGATGCTGCCTAAATTAGATACTTTTTTTTTGCTTATGAATGAAGGACCTAGCATGGACAAGAAGGACGGTCATTGGAGCGGGATCAAGCATGGAGAAGAAGGTGCGCGCGCGGGGAAGAACAATGGAGCTTCCAGTGGGGATTTTCGCACTTTGAAGCCACCATAAGGCATGCATGAAGGCTTGGACGAAATACACGAGATGTCACTTCATTATTTTCGTCCAAGAGCAATTATAGGTGCTGCGTCACCTTAATATTGGGCTGGGCCCATGTAATTTCGAAATACCACATGATAGGCTGTTTTTAGAGTCCGTATGTGTGGGGAAACCGAGTTAGGGTTGTTTTCGGACCCCACCTCCAAGGGGTCACGAAAATCCCCTCTGTTCCCCCATATATACAGCCCTTAGGGCGTCGTTTAGACTTGGGTTTTAATTAGATTTAAGTTAGCCATAGCCGCAACTTCGAGCTCTTCGTTTGTGTCATCCGACCAGGCCAAGACCTCATTGGAACCCCAACTTTCGTAATCATTCATCTTATATTCGCAATATCCAGATTGCAATTCTTAGTTCTTGCCTGTTCTTCGATTGCAGGAATTAGACCTTCGTGGTTAGGTTGATCGTGCATCCGCGGGATCAATAACCTCTCGGAGTTGGTTTAGCGATCGCTAAGGCGCAACGTCTTCGCAGGTTCGTAGTCGGATCGTGAAAGTCCTCTCCACCATAATCGATCTACACCATCTCATCAAAACATCGGGACACCTTCGCCTCTATCAGGTCATCCTTGAAGAATTTCGAATTGTCGGCCTTGAACTCAGGGAAGCCGACAGCCAACAATTCTGGCTTTAAGCTGGGATAATAGGCCTTGGCAAGATCTAGGCCTCACATAACACCCATCCGGCAAGCTGAGCGCTTACCAAGCTTCACCCATTCAGACACAACCGAAAGATGCCCCATCATATCATTAATCCTCTTCATCTGTTTGGTCGCACCTATAGCCTTGCAGGAACCTTCAAATACTGCGTCACAATAGCAAAAGTACATTTCAACTTCATCGCAGGTGACTCTTTCACAATGTCATGCTCTTTGCCTGCAAAAATATAGGCAGACATAACAAAATCAGCAAAATAGCACAGAAAGTCGGAGAAACAGATATTACCAAAAGCTTGTCCAACTCACCAAATATTGCAGACACGAGTGGGTTGATGCTTCCTTTTTGCGTTTCCAGCTTATTCTCAACCGACTCTAGCTTCTTCTCGGCCGCATCACGCTGAGCCTGCATGTCATCAGATGCCTTTGACAAAGCATTTTGAACCTCAACAGAGTCATCTTTTGCCTGACTTAGCTCATCCTCTTTCTTCTTTAGCTCGTCAAGCAGCTGATCAACTTGCTTCTCAGCCTTCTCACGCTTGGCCACCTCAGCTCTATATCTCTCCTCCACTTGACAAGCATCATTGCCGAGTTTCAAAGATAGAGCCTGTCCAAAACATGAAATAACTAAAGTATCTTCTTAGACAAACTTCCCAACTAGCTACTTGGGGGATACACTTTCAAAACAAGATTCTTAACCCGGTAAGGTACAATCATACCTCATCGACTCATGGGGGCTACAACTCAAAAAATTCTCTTGACTTTGGCATTGTTATCGACTTATGATACTAGCAACTCAGATTTCCCCTAGAAACATAATCGACCATGGTTTTTCAACAAACCAAGCCGGCTTATGGGGGCTATAGATACTATATCACACATACATCATAGAAAGACACCTCATAGTGCTGTCGAAGCTGGACAACTATGTCATGTTGGTCGGTAGTACAAGCCAGTGACCGCTTAAACAACTACTCAAGAGAATATTTCTCAAAAAATAGCTCACGCGGCCGACTCTTCACCTGCTCTTTACTATCCCCGACTTTGTTCAACAATGTCTTAGCAGGTGGGATGCCCTGGTGAGTCCCTGTAATCGTCACTTCATCATCAATCACCTTCTCCAAAGGAGTCGGGTTTCAACTTGGAGCCCCCTCAACAATTCGAGCCACCGGCTTCTTGGTATCATCAGCGAGAGAAGTATCCTTGTAGGGTCTAGAAGGACTCGACTCATTCAAGCCAACCCTCTTCAAATTCTCAGTTTCTGGAAAATCTGTCGACTCCTTAGTAACTTCAGAGTCGGCCAGATCCTTGGGATCACTCCGAGCACTGCTCAGAGAAAGACACAAGACTCGTCAAAAAATATACATAAGTCAATAAAGTCTGCACAACAATAAAGACACTCACCCGCGGTTGATGGGGATAGGTGCTTAGGCAGATGATCCTTCCGAAGAAGAATTGCCGGCTTGCGGCGGATAATCCCTAAGATCTCTCGACTCACGAGCAAGAGTCGACGCATCAGCAGCCTAGCTTTGAACACGTCTAGGTTCGTTCTCCAGAATTAAAAGAGGATCCTCCGAGTCAGTACTACGGGTACGTCTCTTTGAGCCCTGTGCCTATTTAGGCAAGATACAACATAAGGATACAAAAATCCTATAAACTAATAAGAGCCAGAAAAGATACATACCGGTGGATCTACATTCTGACTTTCCTGGTGATAGTCATCTTCAACGGGAGGAACTTCATCCTTTTCCACCTCCTCTTCCTCCTCTTCATCCTCATTATCACCCGAGTCACCCTACGAAAGACGAATAGGGTCAGGAAAAGGATTGCATTTAAGAAAAGAAGAACGATCGAATCTTACTGTATGACTCGGAGTCTTAGCACCCCCCACAAAATCTTGTCCTGCAGTCCACCAAGGGTCGTCATCCTAGAAGAAAGGAGAGCCGAAAACTCAAAAAACACCTCAGACAAGCAGCAGAACAAAACATATGGTAAGAACATACCTTCGGAGCAGGGTTTGTTATGCAGAACGGAGCCAGGTCGACTCTCTTCAGATCCTCAAGGCGTTCCTGAAGAAACTTATTGCAAGATCTTGCTATCTCATCAAGAGAAAGCTCATTATGAGAAAAACACATGGGGTCATCTCTTCCAGAGTATTCGCACATAAGACGATCTCTTATGGTGAGAGGCTGGATTTGCCAACCAACCCAGCACCGGGTCAAATCCATGCCAATATGCACGTGGGCAAGCAAAGCCTTCATCCGAGCAATGATCGACTCGTTCCTCTTTTGGTGACTCTCCTTGGGGAAAAGATTCAAACTATCGTGGAACACCAGCCGGCTCTCGCGAAAGCCGTGCAAAGGATGCTCACCCGGGATCTCCTTCGAAGCACAATAAAAATAGGACTTCTGCCAGTCCTTCACCTTGATAATAATCCGTGGGGCGGGGAAGATCGACTTGGCCCGCTTCTGGATAGTGACTCCACCACATTCCAAAGCCGGCCCTCCGCTATACTCAGTTAGCTTGTTGCAATAGTAAAACTCGGCAAACAAACTGAGAGTTGGCTTGATTTGTAAGTATACCTCACGAAACACTTGAAAGTTACATATATTTAGCACCGAGTTGGCAATCAAGTCTTGAAGATGCAGCTTGTAGCAGTGCAACACGCTCCTGAAGAACTTCGACCCGGGAGGACGAAATCCCCGGGTCACATGATCAGGAAACGATAATTTCACCCTCCTTGGGCTCTGGCCGGGTCTCTTCTCTGGGGACTCGCCACTTGATCTTGTCCTGGGGCTGAAGGATTCCATCTGCCACAATCTTATCTAAATGCTCCAAAGTCACATGACTTTTGGGCCAGTTCGCCCCAACTGTTGTAACAGCCTGGAAATTCCACCAAAATTTAAAAAATTGTTTGCTGCTTTATTTTTGTTGATTGCTAGAATTGTTTGCAGTATTTGCTTCGCCGAATTATTAATCGGTGAATATTCTCCCCCTCTTCCTCATATCGGATGCGGGAC
This sequence comes from Bromus sterilis, assembly GCA_950022295.1. NCBI lineage: Eukaryota > Viridiplantae > Streptophyta > Magnoliopsida > Poales > Poaceae > Bromus > Bromus sterilis. The sequence goes on along the minus strand of OX465596.1, from coordinate 260,222,555 downwards.
CGAACCTTTTTCCCAAACGACACACGACCTTGGCGACACCGGGTTCACCCGAGCACCGTCGCAACTTCCGGCACAAGACCAGGCTCGGAAAACCCCATTGAATACGAAAAACCCCTTTTAATAATTAAATGGATTATTTTATTGGGCACTAGAAAATATTCTTGGAACATTATCTAAGTGAGATACGACTGACAGGCTCGCTGCGCTGAGTGCGTGGTTCGAGATTTTATCTGAATCGGAGGTCGTATGAACTCCCGGTGGTCAGAAATGTGGAGTACCGAACGCGAGAGAGAAAACCCGAGGGCATTTGCCTAAACCTGCCATCCAGGCCAGCCTATATAAAGACCCCCACCCTCTTCTAGCCATCTCTAGGGTTTCCCTCCGGAAAAATTGTAGCCACCCCCTCTGAATTCTAAGATCTGCCAAATACCCCCTCCAAATCCCAAAACCCTAGCCCTAGGAGCTCTGAGACGTTGGATCTGGCGATCCGACCGTCCAGAGAGCGCCACGTCACCCCCGAGCTCCGCACCAGCCTCCAAACCGCATCCGGGCCCCGCAGGGCCCAAGATCCGCCGCCGGCCGCCAACGTGTCGTGCCGGGCCTGCCTAGGCCGCCGCACCGAGCTCGCCGCCCGTCTCCTCGTCGCGCCGCTGCCTCTTGAACTCCGGCCGCCGCGCGCAGCCCCGGTGAGGCCCTCCGCCACTGCGCCAGCCTCCCTCCTCCCCTCACCTCCTCCTGCCCGCCTTCTGCAGGTCCACCGCGCGTCGCCGGAGCCGTGGACGCCGCCATGCCATGGACGCAGCAGCCGGCCGGCCTGTGCATCGAGTCGCCGCCGATCCCCGCCTAGAACGCCGCCGGCGAGCTCCCGCGGAGAGATCCGTGCTACCTCATTCGATCCACCGCCCTGCGCCGCCTTGGAACCGCCGCACGGGCGCCGGAGCCTGGCCGGAGTGAGCCGCCACCCGTCGGGACCGGGACGAGCTCCCGTGGTTCCTTGTCGGCCGACGTGGGCCATGCCTCCTCGTCCGCCGGCCCATGGCCTCCTCGGCCCAGCCAACCGTCGCGGCCCAAGATCCAGCTGCCAGCCTCCAGCGCCATCAGCCGCAGATGGGCTCGGCCGAATTGGTGAGCCAGATTCGAACCCCTTTTTTTTCTAAGTCTGAGAACATTGTGTTGTTGATTCTGTTTTGCGACGTAGTTTGCGAGTGATCCGTAACCCGTATGAAGTTACGCCCAAAAGGAAATTTGTTCATGTTGATGTGCTCTAACTTTTACCTTTAGTGAGTTAATATTTTCGAGGTCATCTCAATATAGTTAGTTTGTGCTGAACAGGGCTTCCCGTCGTTAATTGCAAACTGTTGTTGAAACTGTTATCTTGAGCCAACTTCGGTCGACGAGTGCGTCGCGACCGTTTATCGATTTGAGTGATTCTTTTTGCATCCGGTTGAGCATCATGTCTACTTATGTTATATGATTTTACTTGTCATCTTTTCCTTCTGCATGTTGATTGTATAATCAACCAAAGTAGCTACATGTTAACTTTGTGCTGCTGTTTGAGAAACATTGACACTTTGCTGCCCTATATATTTTAACGGTGCATCCTATTGAGCATTGCAATATGTCATTTTGATCTATGCCATGTCTATTTCCATTATATGTACTTCTTGGTCATGTTTAAATTCCTGGTCATAGTTATGTTCAGCTCCAAAGTTGCCATCCCGCTGTTTTTCACAGCCACCTCTGTTTTTCAATAAGTCTGTAACTTTCCGAAGCCATGTTGCACACTTAATATCTTTTGATCTGTGATGCCTATGACCTTGATTCTTGTTTGTACCTGATCACCATCATGTCTACTTCCTGCGCATATATTTGTATGTCATGTTGCAACAATTTTTCATATAGTTTTACCCCTAGTTATACAGCTTTCTATTAATAGTTTCTGCCCTGTTTCCAGATTTTTCATTAAGTCCTTACCAGTAATGTTTTATAGCTTTTTATGTTGCTTATAACTAGTGAACCATGTTGCCTATTTGCATGAATATTTTTTCCATGCCTTTACTGCCATGTCTACTACATTGAATATCAATTTGTAGCATGTTTTCATTCCTTATCATGTTTGTTCATTGCTCTAAAGTGTGCTTCCGGATGTTAACATCATGTGTGCATAACTTGTTTTGCTTATATCTTTTTAACCGTAACTCCGATCGGGATGATCTTTATATGTAACGTGATTAGTTTTTCGCGTAGATTATGTTTGTGAGGTTACTTGCTGTTGTTAACCAACTTAAAATGTGGTTTAGGGAAGAACAGTACCAAATGCTTAAATCATCGTGGGGCACTTAGTGGAATGCCATGTTTAGGTTGTGCCTCACTTAAATTGACTAGCATAGATAGTTTCCTTTATGCTTCACCTCTTGTAATGTTTGTGTGATATGTCATGCTTGAGTGAGATGCCATGTTAACAACCTTTGCTCATGTTGTGTAGCTAAACAACTTGAACCATTGTAAATGTGCGGTATCGTCGTGTGTAACAAGTACTCCACTTAAGCTGCTACTAACCGCTCTCGATGATAGATACGATCCCGTGCGTTGTCTTGTGTTTCCTTCTTGATGTTGTTTTTTGGTGATTTCTTCGTAGTAATAGATGCTTGCTCGTCGATTGACTTTTCCTGTGTTTACCTCTTGTGTGCTTCCGCGGGTTACTCTTAGAGACGATGCGAGCTTGCGATCGACTACACCTTCGGTTTCGTCTTCTCATCAGGTAAGGGGGAGCATATACCATGCTTATAAATTTCAGATCACTCCCTCCTAGGTGTAGGATAGAACGATTTCTTGATCCTACCACTTCATATTCATGCCTCTCAAATAAACCCAAACAGCAATGTCCTCCACATCCCAGCAAACCTTGATCGGCTATATTACTATTGCTCGCTCCTCACCACTACTTAGTATGCATGCTAGGATGTTATCAACTGTTACCTCATGTTACTCCTTGGATTGGGATATCACATTATTATATTGTTTTGGATGATCTGATTATTATAATGTTGACTATATTCGACGAAGGATGGAAGGTCTAGGCTATCCCACCCCGACGCATTGTTCCATTCGAGTCACCTAGGACCCGAGTTCCGGGTATTGTGTCTCTTGACGAGCGTGCCTAACCGCGTGTGGGATACTATGGGGTCCCCTTTTCTTACCTACCTAGCTTCCAACATTTCTAGTGGTGGCCCAAGCTGATCTACCATTTGAAACCCCGTGTGTGTGCTTAGTTGGATCCCCTTGCATTTTTTAAACAACCCGGGCCAGCGGAGACAGAGTTCCTCTGTTGGTCCACACTGGTGAGCTAGGGAAGCCCCTGAGTTCAGGTGAGGCTAACCCCAACCTTGGCCATACGGAAGAGTCTGATCCGAGGGCGCGGCCGACTTTTGGATTGGGTGTCGACTCCCCGGGGGCCACCCGGATTTGTGCGTTCTTAGGTAGAGGGACCTGTCGTTTCGGATCTTTCGGGACTAAATCATAAAAGGGCTTCCTGTGATGGGTAGCAACTGAGAGATGGGCATGCGTGCGGAGCCTTGTAATGGGCAGTTGGTACACCCCTGCAGGGTTAAATCTTTGCGAGAAACCGTCTCCATGGTCATGGACGACTTGAGACCTACTCCTTGTTCATAGACAACAACAAATGAGATAATCTTAATATAACTTGATCAATGTGTGTGCCCCTTGACTGCTTCTTCTTTGTCGGGATGTGAAGGGGAGGGCAAGGATAGGATAGGTGTTATGTTTGCGTAAGTAGTTGATAGCAGACTTGTTGGAGGCGATTCCTCATCGAATGCTTGGTTCTCATCTTACTCTACATAGATCGTTAACCACTTCATATATTGCTAGTGCGACTGCAACCTCAACCACTACTCCATCTTACCGTGAGAAGTTAGTTACATGACTTGTTGATATAGCTCACCCCTTCTTTTCTTGGACTTCAGAGGAGGTCGACGACCCTTTCTTCTGGACTCCTGCGCGATGAATCGACGACGACTAGTTAGGTGGATCCCGGCGGAGAGCCTTACCCATGTGGTTACGGGAATGGTGTGTTTTACCTTTGCCACAAGGCATTTGATTATAGTGTGTACTCAAACATGCATATTTCGCTGATGTAATGAAATTAAGGCAGTTGTATGCCGGTTTTATGAGATGTTGTATCCTTGTATCTGTAATGTTGCGATATCATGTTGGAAATTCGGGGCATATGGCGGTGTCATATGTCGCGGTGGGACCGATATGTGCTTCGTCCTCGGATCTGGATTGAAACATCTAGATCTGGAACAATACCACATATCGGGCCTTACAATTGTTGTCCTTTGATTCGGCGACTTTGGTGGCTTTTTATCCGCTGGCTTCTTCTGGGCAACAACCTTTTTTCCCATGGTGCAAGAGTCGGATCTAAAACATAAAACACAATACGTACTAAGCCGATTGAAAAAAATGACGGATATTACTAAATATAATCCAAGGACTCGGATTAATATCGAGTCTATGCCAATCATGCAGTTCAGATCCTGGAAGTCGGATACAAATCGACTCTACAATAGTTACGCAAACAGGTTTCACAAAACATGGTGAAACAAATAGATCTACCAAGCTCAGAAAAATCGAAAGAAAATATGAGCGGGTTATCATCCTACAGGAAGCTCTAAAACACTCACAAATCTACATATCTAGCATATCTCCTCAGATGAGTAGTGGATACAAAGTGGTGTATGGGGTACCCTGAACTACACGTCCACGTGCATCGAGATCTACCATTAAAAAATACGCAGCCACATGCGCGTCAAGATCTATCATTGTGGAACTGCCTCAGGTTATCGAACAGTAAAAGCTCGAAGGACCGCAACAATGGCGACGAGCAAGGCAACTGGAAACAAGAGGTATGCAATGGAGAACTTATTCAGTTGACGCGCGAGAGTGGCAGGGACCTAGTCCGCTCTTCACAGATCGCAAAGGGGGAGCTTGATGCCACAAAGGAGATGAAGCTCGAACCTACGGTGCGCGAGGAAGAAGACGATGGAGAAAAGGTATGGATGGCATGGAAAAGGAAGATGGGAAACGAGACCTATTTATAAAGGAATTCATCCAGAACCCGAGGTGTCGCATGATGACGTCTAACAGCAGGAAATCCCTCGATTTCCGCGAACGAATCCAGTGGGTATTAATTGCACCGCCAGAATCGGGATATCAACCGTTCAAAAGATTCCAAGAGAAACGGAAAAATCGGATCTATTGTTGAAAAATAGAGCCGGGTTTGAACGCCCAAGAGTGTGAGTCGGCACAGTTACAAGAGCCATCTCAACAGCAAGATGCTTTCTGGAGACCGAGAAGATTGTCATCAACTCTCTATAAAAAAATGGGAGTCGGTCTGTCCAAATTAGGGAGTCGGCAAACCATGACGAGTCGGCAACAATGATGGTGACAATAATATTGTTGCGAAGACTAAAGAATCACACCAATCCTGGGGGCTAATGTCGGGGGGAAGGACTAATGTCCATGACCCGGCATTAGGTTTATGGGCCGACTCATCTACCGAAGGCCCACCAAAAGAAGAGTCGACCCAAGGTCGGCTGCGCTAAGGAAAGAAGGTCGAAGTCGTGGAAGTAATTCGACTTACCTTGTATAGCGTATAGCATATTTGTAAAGTAGAATAGGACTCCACCTCGTGTCGGAGTCAGACTCGCGGAATCCCGGGACCTAGTGTCTATATAAGCTGAGGTACAAGGGATCCAGGGCCAGAGAACAATCTTATCCTAAGATAGGACTAGACACCTGTCGGCGTAACCTAGATCTCATCGAGACTAAGTTTACGACCGACTCTCTTGTAATCGATCGAACTGACTCTTCTTTCAAGAGTCGGAACTCATAATAAGAGGAAGCAGGAGTATGATTTTACCTCGAGACAAAGAGGGGCTGAAACCTGGGTAAATCGCCGAGTCTCTTGTCAATGTCGACTCTCTCCATGAAATCGCCTCGCAGCAAAGGTCCCATGTTAAGTTTGAATCTTCGAACATCTACCGTGACTTTCACATGACACACCCACAACAGCAACTACAACGACGTCAACAAATAAACATGAGGCACCCGCCCGCACGACGACTCATCGAGTCATCCGTGCATCCCACCTGAGCCCGATCCATCGCACGTCTCGCGACAGCACGAACGGGTACTCACATGGAAAAAGCAAAGTAGAAGCGCAAAAAGGACATCGAGCAATACGCCATTCTAGTTGTTCATGGAAGACACCCACGCAACAACCTCAGACGATAGGTACAAAGCAGATGACCCCGACGACTACAGAGGAGTGGGTGCAAACGGCAGAGACAACGAACCCAACGACACCGAGCAACTAACGGTCACCCTTGGTGAACCCGGAACTATAACTCGAAAAGTATTCAGAAGACAAAGAAGAATCAACTAGGGGAAATATCAAATTTAAAGCAGCAGGCACCACACATCAGAAGCTGCAAGGCAAGCAGAACACGTAGAAAAAATTGTCCTATCCAAAGAGGCAATATCCAGAGTAAAAAATGCAGTAAAACGCGGAAAGCTCCTTCCACAGGACGCAACGCACGACGAACTCAGAGAATACAAAAATCAAGCAAGCGACGTCACAAAGAAAACCAGACGACTAAGAATCGAGCTGGAGAAGCGAAGGCGAGCCATGGCCGAGTCAAAGGCCGACCGGCAAGCACCATCAGAACTCTTCTGATCAGGGTTCACCACACCTGCACATGTCCAGATTCAACAACCTATGCCGAACGGACAAAAATATAGTCGCTCACTACTTAGACGACACATTCAGACTCGAGTACAAGGATTTGGAAGAAGAGAAACTCACACCAGCAAGGCGCTCATCGCCGCGAAAGCATACCTGCACTGCGCTGATACTGGAGAAAAAGACGAAGGAAACCGCAACACGGCGAGAGCACTCAAAGTGATTGCTGGTGCGAAAGATGATAACGGCTCTCGCCCTTCGTTGGTTACCCAAAGTGGAAGGTGAGATATAGATAGCATAAAATTTCCCTCTGTGAAGATACCAAGGTTGAGATCAAACCAGTAGGCCTCCGACGATGACAAGTAGGTGGTAAAGTGAACAATGGCTCCTTTCACAACCGATGGTTGCTTACTTTACCTGGACCTGTACGCACAACAAATAAATTTTCTCCCAACGAGTACAGAGGGGTTGTCAATCCCTCCGGCCTAGTTGTTTACAAAGGATCAAACGCAAGATATAATGATAGTGGTAATTGTAACTACAACTAGAAAGTAAAAGCAAGAAGTAAATTCACAGTGTAAACAGTAATGGAAATATGGAGCAGGGTCCCATGAAGTTCAATAGTGATGTCTCTCTCCCGAAAGAAGATAAAAAACTATGCGAGGTGAACAAATTACAGCTCGGTAATTAAAATGATTAAAAACGCACCGCAATGCTAACTATGCTACAAAAGAAAGGAAGAGGCTCAAAAGCATGGGAAGTACGCCAAGATAAGTGGACCGAAATCCATCTGCATCTACTCACTAATCATCCACCTTGCGATATCTATCCAGAACATCTCGCTGGTATTAAGTTGCGAGCCCCACCCAAAGTGTAAACCCAAAGCAATAGACAACTGCATTAAAAGAACTTTGCGTAAAGTAAACAATCCTTGCAAACGCGGTTACAAGCACCGTTGTTTTCCCCCTTGTGGCAACAGCACATCCCCCAAAATCAGGTTTCTGTCACTCAAGCTAGTCATCAGGGGGCATGAACCCACAATCATGCATAACACTCCCTCTTGGAGTTGCTACCTACTACTTGGCCAAAGAAAATAAACAGCAACGGAGAACATGCAAGAATTACTCAAGAACATAAATATAAAAGGAGAATAACCAAATATATTACTCATCACAATCTGAACATAATCTCATAATCCATCAGATCCCAGCAAACTCAACATAGCAACAACAGCAAGAATTAAATATGTGCCTTGATCATGTAGGGCAGCTCACAAGGTCTAATCAATGAAGAGCAAAGGTGGAGAGAAGACATCACATAGCTACTGATCTTGGAAGCGTGGAGGCGGCGAAACAGAGGCGAGATCGTGAAAAAGGGTTTTGTCTTTAGGGGGTTTCGTGACGAGGGGTAAATATAGGCGAAGGGTGGCAGCCAGGGGGCCAGCAGGAAGTGCAGGCGGCCTCCCGGCGTGGTCCCACCATAGGCCGCGCCCCCTGACCGCCTAGACTCCTGGAGGGGCCCCCTTGTCCCCCATTCGAGAGTCTGGAATTTTTCCTAGAATTTTTCTAGCACTTTAAGTAATGGGAAAACCTGAAGTAAAAAGATAGCAGCAAACAGGAACTGGCACTGGGGAGCACTGAGTTAATAGGTTAGTCCAAATATGATCAAAAGTGTATGAAAGTGCTTCAAAAGCATAGCAATATCACCCAAAACATGCATGGAGCAACTAGAAATTATAGATACGTTTGTGACGTATCAACATCCCCAAGCTTAATTCCTACTCATCCTATGTGGTGACATGCTACCAACCATAAAAGAACTTTTAAGTAAAGTAAGCAATGCATATAATTCAATTCAAGTCATAACAAGCAAGAGTCTATATTAGCATTGAACAAGCAACATAAGAACATAAAGGTGGAAGAGCTCTTGCTGTCTTTGACTCGAATGTCTCCAAATGGTGTTTGTGTGCAAGAAGTGGGAGATCGGAATACGAGAGAGAAAAACATAGTATTTATTTAGTTGAGAACTAAATCTACTAGAGTTTCACACTTGGTGTTCTTTGGAATCTTATCTTGACTCGTTCCTAGACCACTAGCCAGGTACAAGTCAAACTGATCCACCCCCTTTCGGTATTTTGAGCACTCATGCAATGGATGAGAGTAATCATGAAAATTGACACTTGGGATGACAAAGAGGGAGATGTTGAAAGGATCACATAAATGAGGACAAACATAGGCGAGAGAAAGCCAAATGATAGATATGATGTGAGGAGTAGGGATTGCCATGCAATGGATGCACACATGAACTATGAAAAGCTCTCCAATGGAACTAGTGGGGGCTAAATCCAACTTTCTTGCTCAAGAAGACCTAGAGCTTATTTGAGGAGGCTCATCATTGGAATATACAAGCCAAGTTCTGTAGTGTAAAGGTCCCCACATAGTTGTATGCATATATGATCATCTCTAAGGAGTACAACATACAAGAGGGAGTACGAGTGTGGGTCTCTCAAAAGGAATAGTAGTGTGCCCCCTTCTCTCTTTTTATTTTCTTTTTCTCTTTTTTTATCTTTTTTCATTTTTTGTAGCCTCAATGGATCTTTCTATTTTTCTCTCATTTGTCTTCTTTGGGATCTTATAATTTGTCCTCGTTGGGATCTTTTCCTCACTTTAGGGGAAACACTCTATTTTACACTTTACAAAAGTACTCAGCATAAAGAATATGAAGCTATCATGATGTATGGAAACGTATGCCTCTCCCAATGTAGCAGGAACATGTATGACATGAAGATCAAGTCATGAAAAGATGGATGCTGCATAGCAGTATATCTCGGAAAGGCTATTAAAATGCCTTGATAGGTAGGTATGGTGGCTATTTTGAGGAAGGATATAAGGAGGTTTATGATGACAGAGCATATCATGCTAAGGGTATGGATGCACCGGCGAAGTATGCGCCAACTCTCGGAATGAGAAAAGGAAATGCACAGTACCGAAGAGTCTAGCAAAATATGGGAAGGTGGAAGTGTCAAATTTCTAATACTTACATTAGTCTGAAGAACTCATGCACTTATTATAGGTAACTCTAAATCTAATAAGGAGGTTCACAAAGAGACAAGTACCCCGAGGAGGAGTGTATGGAGGTTTGGTTATCCTTGCGCATCCTCGACTCATGGTACGTGAGTGTACTCTTATATCCGATCCCTCCAAAGATTATTGATCCATCTAGTAGCTAGAGTTCTCAACTAGTTTTTGTAGTTTTTTAAATAAACACGGATTTCCAAAAATACGACATCTATCACTAATAGACTAAAGCTCTTGACACCAAAAGTTCAAACATTACTCAACACAATACCTCAAAACTATTGCAAGTTACTACTACAATTGAATAGCAACCTCAATTACCTACTTCGAGTCAAGACACACAACTCAGTGTAACAAGACAACTCTCTAAACAAGATAAACATGAAAACTCAAGAGAGTTCCAGCAACAAACTAAACAAAATCTCTTAAAAATATAAGCCTGAAAATTAAGATCTAAGGATGACATCAGCTACGAAAAGATAAAGAACACACACAAAGAGAAAGATAAGCATGAAAATTCAATGATGTGTTCTAGGTTGAAGTGGATCATGTTTCTCTCCCACACCAAGAAAGATGGGTTCTAACTTGTTATGAATAGCAAACAAAGCTAAAGAAAACTAAAAAGTAAAGAGCAAGACGCTCCAAGCATAGCACATAACGCATGAAGTGATAAAAATATAGTGGAACGAAGGACGAACTGATAATTGTTGATGGAGGTGGGGATGCACGGGGGCATCCCCAAGCTTAGATGCTTGAGTCTCCTTGAATATTTCGTGAGGTTGCAAGGGGGCATCCCCAAGCTTGAGTGTTTGACACTCCTGGATCTTCTTTCATCATCTTTCTTCACACACTTGAAAACTCCCTTCATACATAACACATCATACGCTGATTGGAGAGGTTCGTACACATAATAAAACAATTTGCCTCTACTGGAAATTAAGATATTCTTGAAGGGCTACTGTTTCTCAAGACCGCCAAAAGTTTTTGCAAAGATAAATCTAGCGCAAGACTTGCAAAACTGGGAAAAGGAAAAACGTGGCAGAATCTGTAAAAAACAGACCAGCAGGTAGTATTTAATTTTTTGAGGTACTTCTGCAACTCAAATCAAACAACTCAGAACAGATGGACGAAAGCTAATTGTATAGAGCATGCTGTCGAAAAAATCAGATAAAAAAGATGATCTGGTGATTTTAGACGATTTGTTTTGTCCAAGGACAGAATCTGTTTTCTGGACAGCACGTCACAACTTTGAACTTTCTTGCAATCACAGGATAAAATTGGCACAAAACTTGAAAATAAAGATACAATGATATTTCTACAGTAGTAAAAATCATCAAGACCACTAAAAAAGAATGAGAAACATCTTGCGTTGCCTCGCAACAAGCGCTTTTTTATGCCTTTGAGCTAGGCACAAAGCAAAAAGACCAAGTTCTATCAAGTGGAAGAGAATAGCTAGCCCGTGTAACGGACTCAAAAGGTAACTTAATTTCTTTCTAGGGAAGTGTTACATCCCCTTCTTGAGAGGGAATTGGAATTTTATATTCCCCTCTTTCATATCACTGACAGCACCAACGGTGCAAATAAAAATATGTTCCAAAATAATTGGACATAAGGGTTCACACTCAGTGTCCATAATAGTAAAGCCAACGGGGACATAATTGTCATTGACAATAATATGAACATCGGAAATCTTCCCCAAAGGTTTCTTTATGGAAGAATCAACAAGACGAACACCAAAAGAACAAGGATCAAAAGGTTTCAATTCAAACATATCATACATTCTTTTGGGCATAATGGAGGTACTAGCTCCAACATCACATAAAGCATAGAAAGAGAAGTTATTCAATTTCATTTTGATCATAGGATCCCAACCATCTTCTAGCTTTCTAGGTATGGAGGATTCTAACATAAGCTTCTCCTCCCTAGCTTTAATGAGAGTATTAGTGATATGCTCTATGAAGGCAAGATTTAGTGTGCTAGTGTGGGGGTCTCTAGACATTTCGTGTAGTAAACTAATAACTTCAGAAAGGGTACACTATCAAAATCAAGGGCACTACTATCAAGTAAGGTGGTAGTGGTGTCATCTAGGCTTACTTGTTTGAAAGCCTCTATGTTCATAGGAGTTTCTTCTTCTATGGTTAAGGTAATAAAATCACCATTAATAGGTCCAATGGGACTAGGGGTGTGTTGGGTGCTAAGAGTTTGGATATCCTTAACAACTTGGATAGTAGCAATGGTATGGTGTGTAGGAAGAATATGAATTATATCTTCTTCCCCCTTTTCTATATCCCATCTTTCTTTAAGTTTGGCCATCATCCTAATCTTTTCATTAATTTTCACTTGAATAGCATTCATAAGAGTGGCTTCCTCTCCTCGAGGGGAGAAGTTGTAATTTTAAGCATCTCAACATAAAGGGCTAAGTTGTCTACCTTCAAAGAGAGACTATCTAATTTGTCTAGCTTCTCTACTACACTCTTGTTGAAGGATTTTTGGGTAGTGATAAAGTCCTTAAGCATGCTTTCGAATTGAGAAGTGGAGTTCTTGGTGCTAGATAAGTGTTATTGTTCCCATAGTTGTTGGATGGGAACGGTCTAGGATTGCTACCAAAGTTACTCCTATAGGCATTGTTGTTGAAGTTGTTTCTAGAGATAAAGTTCACACCTACTTGTTCTTGAGAAACCAAGGAATTTAAAGGAACATCATGAGGATCAATAGGAGCTTGCTTTGTAAGTAGAACCATGATCAAGTCAACTTTTTCCTTTAGGGAGGAGTTCTCCTCGACAGAGTTTACCTTCCTACCTGTTGGAGCTCGTTCGGTGAGCCATTGGTAATAATTGGTTATCATCTCATCTAGTAGTTTTGTGGCAGCACCAAGTGTTGTTGACATAAAGGTTCTTCACACGGCCGAATCTAACAGTTTCCGCGAGGTAAAGCTCAAGCCTGCATGAAAACTCTGGATAACCATCCAAGTAGTCAAACCATGCGTAGGGAAATTCTTAACAAGAGATTCCATACGTTACCAAGCTTGGGAAACGTGTTCAATATAGAATTTCTTAAAATTCATAATATTACTCCTCAATTGAATAATATTAGCAGGTGGGTAATACTTCCCAATAAAAGCATCCTTGCACTTATCCTAAGAAACTATACTATTCCTAGGGAAGGATTGGAACAAAATTTTATCTCCTCCTCTCAAGGAGAAAGTAAAAAGATTAAGCTTAACAATATCGCCTTCTACTTCTTTGTAATTTTTCATATCAGAAAGCACAACAAAATTATTCAAGTGTAAAGCAGCATCATCTCCAGCACTGGAGATTTGTTCTTTCGTAACAAGAGTAAGCAAACCAGGTTTAATTTCATAAGAAGATGTTGAAGTGGAAGGTGTAGCAATAGGAGTGCAGATAAAGTCATGGTTGTTGTGACTAGTGAAGTCACACAACTTGGTGTTTTCAGTGGTACCCATAGTAGCAGCAAGCAGGACAAGCAATTTTTTTTATTTTTGATAACGGACACTAAAGCAAAAACTGAAAGGTAAACTAACAAGACTAAAAAGCAAAGATAAAAGATAGTGTGCAACTCCCATATCTTGAAGAGCGGAGTCCCCGGCAACGGCGCCAGAAATTAACTTGCTGGTGCGAGAGATGATAACGGCTCTCTTCCTTCGTTGGTTACCCCAAGTGGAAGGTGAGATGTACATAGCAGAAAATTTCCCTCGGTGAAGATACCAAGGTGGAGATCGAACCAGTAGGACTCCGACGACGACAAGTAGGTGGTAAAGTGAACAATGGAACCGTTCACAAATGAGGGTTTCTTACGTTACTTGGACATACACACACAACAAATAACTTTGTTCCCAACGATTATCTTCCCCAAAGGTTTCTTTATGGAAGAATCAACAAGACGAACACCAAAAGAACAAGGATCAAAAGGTTTCAATTCAAACATATCATACATTCTGTTGGGCATAATGGAGGTACTAGCTCCAACATCACATAAAGCATAGAAAGAGAATTTATTCAATTTCATTTTGATCATAGGATCCCAACCATCTTCTAGCTTTCTAGGTATGGAGGATTCTAACATAAGCTTCTCCTCCCTAGCTTTAATGAGAGTATTAGTGATATGCTCTATGAAGGCAAGATTTAGTGTGCTAGTGTGGGGGTCTCTAGACATTTCGTGTAGTAAACTAATAACTTCAGAAAGGGTACAACTATCAAAATCAAGGGCACTACTATCAAGTAAGGTGGTAGTGGTGTCATCTAGGCTTACTTGTTTGAAAGCCTCTATGTTCATAGGAGTTTCTTCTTCTATGGTTAAGGTAATAACATCACCATTAATAGGTCCAATGGGACTAGGGGTGTGTTGGGTGCTAAGAGTTTGGATATCCTTAACAACTTGGATAGTAGCAATGGTATGGTGTGTAGGAAGAATATTAATTATATCTTCTTCCCCCTTTTCTATATCCCATCTTTCTTTAAGTTTGGCCATCATCCTAATCTTTTCATTAATTTTCACTTGAATAGCATTCATAAGAGTGGTTTCCTCTCCTCGAGGGGAGAAGTTGTAATTTTAAGCATCTCAACATAAAGGGCTAAGTTGTCTACCTTCAAAGAGAGACTATCTAATTTGTCTAACTTCTCTACTACACTCTTGTTGAAGGATTTTTGGGTAGTGATAAAGTCCTTAAGCATGCTTTCGAATTGAGAAGTGGAGTTCTTGGTGCTAGATAAGTGTTATTATTCCCATAGTTGTTGGATGGGAACGGTCTAGGATTGCTACCAAAGTTACTCCTATAGGCATTGTTGTTGAAGCTGTTTCTAGAGATAAAGTTCACACCTACTTGTTCTTGAGCAACCAAGGAACATCATGAGGATCAATAGGAGCTTGCTTTGTAAGTAGAACCATGATCAAGTCAACTTTTTCCTTTAGGGAGGAGTTCTCCTCGACAGAGTTTACCTTCCTACCTGTTGGAGCTCGTTCGGTGAGCCATTGGGAATAATTGGTCATCATCTCATCTAGTAGTTTTGTGGCAGCACCAAGTGTTGTTGACATAAAGGTTCTTCACACGGCCGAATCTAACAGTTTCCGCGAGGTAAAGCTCAAGCCTGCATGAAAACTCTGGATAACCATCCAAGTAGTCAAACCATGCGTAGGGAAATTATTAACAAGAGATTTCATACGTTACCAAGCTTGGGAAACATATTCATTATAGAATTTCCTAAAATTCATAATATTACTCCTCAATTGGATAATATTAGAAGGTGGGTAATACTTCCCAATAAAATCATCCTTGCACTTATCCTAAGAATCTATACAATTCCTAGGGTAGGATTGGAACCAAATTTTATCTCCTCCTCTCAAGGAGAAAGTAAAAAGCGTAAGCTTAACAATATCGCCTTCTACTTCTTTGTACTTTTGCATATCACAAAGCTCAACAAAATTATTCAAGTGTAAAGCAGCATCATTTCCAGCACTGGAGAGTTGTTCTTTCGTAACAAGAGTAAGCAAACCAGGTTTAATTTCATAAGAAGATGTTGAAGTGGCAGGTGTAGCAATAGGAGTGCAGATAAAGTCATTGTTGTTGTGACTAGTGAAGTCACACAACTTGGTGTTTTCAGTGGTACCCATAGTAGCAGCAAGCAGGACAAGCAATTTTTTTTTTGATAACGGACAGTAAAGCAAAAACTGAAAGGTAAACTAACAAGACTCAAAAGCAAAGATAAAAGATAGTGTGCAACTCCCTATCTTGAAGAGCGGAGTCCCCGGCAACGGCGCCAGAAATTTACTTGCTGGTGCGAGAGATGATAACGACTCTCTTCCTTCGTTGGTTACCCGAAGTGGAAGGTGAGATGTACATAGCAGCAAATTTCCCTAGGTGAAGATACCAAGGTGGAGATCGAACCAGTAGGACTCCGATGACGACAAGTAGGTGGTAAAGTGAACAATGGAACCGTTCACAAATGAGGGTTGCTTACTTTACCTGGACATACACACACAACAAATAACTTTGCTCCCAACGATTACAGAGGGGTTGTCAATCCCTCCGGCTTTGTCGTTTACAAAGGATCAAACGCAAGAGATAATGATAGTGGTAATTGTAACTACAACTAGGAAGTAAAAGCAAGAAGTAAATTGAGGGTGTAAACAGTAATGGAAATATGGACCGGGGTACCATGAAGTTCACTAGTGATGTCTCTCTCCCAAAAGATGATAAACAGCTATGCGAGGTGAACAAATTACAGCTGGGCAATTGACAGGATTAAAAACGCACCGCAATGCTAACTATGCTACAAAAGAAAGGAAGAGGCTCAAAAGCATGGGCAGTACGCCAAGAAAAGTTGAGCGAAATCCATCTGCATCTACTCACTAATCATCCACTTTGATATATCTATCCAGAACATCTCGCTGGTATTAAGTTGCGAGGCCCACCCAAAGTGTAAACCCAAAGCAACAGACAATTGCATTAAAAGAACTTAGTTTAAAGTAAACAATCCTTGCAACCGCGGTTACAAGCACCGTTGTTTTCCCCCTTGTGGAAACATCAGATCCCCTAGAGTGATGTTTCTGTCACTCAAGCTAGTCATTAGGGGGCATGAACCCACAATCATGCATAACTCTCCCTCTTGGAGTTGCTACCTACTACTTTGCCAAAGCAAATAAACAACAACGGAGTAAATGCAAGAATTCCTCAAGAACATAAATATAAAAGGAGAAGAACCAAATATATTACTCATCACAAACTGAACATAATCTCATAATCCATCAGATCCAAGGAAACTCAACATAGCAACAGCAGAAATAATTACATATGTTCCTTGATCATGTAGGGCAGCTCACAAGGTCTAATCAATGAAGATCAAAGGTGGAGAGAAGACATCACATAGCTACTGATCATGGACCCATGGTCCAAGGTGGACTACTCAAGAATCATACGGGAAGTGTCCATGGTGGTGGGGAAGCTCTCGGAGGTCAATCCTCTCTCCGGCAGGGTGCCGGGAAGAGGTCTTCTGGTGCTCCCGATCTTGGAAGCGCGACGGCGGCGAAACAGAGTCTAGATCTCTAAAAAGGGTTCTGTCTTCGGGGGTTTTGGGACGAGGGGTAAATATAAGCGAAGGGGGCAGTCTGGGGGGCACCAGGAAGTGCAGCAGGCCTCTCAGCGTGGTCCCACCCTAGGCCTCGCCCCCTGGCCGCCTAGACTCCTAGTGACCCCCCCTTCGGGAGTCCGGAAGCTTTCGAATCGCTAATTTTTTATATAATTTTCCCTGAATTATTCTCGCACTTTAAGTAATGGGAAAACCTGAAATAAAAAAGACAGCAGAAAATAGGAACTGGCACTGGGGTGCAGTGAGTTAATAGGTTAGTCCAAATATGATCAAAAGTGTATGAAATTGCATCAAAAGCATTGCAATATCACCCAAAACATGCATGGAGCAAGCAGAAATTATAGATACATTTGGGACGTATTAGTGATGAACGACTCGCGAGCGACCAGCGAGCAATCACTGGATAGGAACCCAAGCTCAGCCGACGACGATGATGATAGCAAAGACGATCTCCGCGACCACCCCGACCGAAATAGAGATCGCGACAAGGACAACCGCGGCAACCGACGCAAGGCTTTCAAAATGAGCCACTCTGTTTCACGTGGGCAATAAGTGAAACAGGCATGTCCAAGGGTTTCAAAATGAAATCAACAACACACAAATACGATGGACCTGAAGAACCAGAAGGATGGCTAGGCGACTACCTAATAGCCGTCAAGTTTCAACAAGGCACCGACTCCAAAGCCATGCAATATGTGCAACTTATGCTCGAAGGGTCGGCAAGGCACTGGCTGAAGAACCTATAGCGAGGCTCCATCATCTCCTGGAGACAGTTCCGCAGCGCATTCATCGAGAATTTCAAGTCAACATACAAGAAACCATCATCACTCGAGGAACTGAGAGCCTGCAAGCAAGGAGTCAGAGAGTCTCTGAGAGCCTAAATCCAACGGTGGACCATACTCAAAAACTCAGCCAAAGACAAATCAGACGAAAGCGCTGTCGATGCATTCGGACGAGGACTGCAGCGCATAGAATTCAAAGAACAGCTCGGAAACTCGTGCAAATACTGGAGAATGCCAACAACTGGGCCGATGGAGAGGACTCCATACGCAATGAATCAGACTCCCCAGCGACCCGCGACGACCGCGACTATGACTATTACAGTGGGGAAAGGAGTTTCGACCGAAGAAGAAAGCGACCCAGGTGTAATTTCTACGGGGACAGGGACCTAACATGGTCACGGCTGGTTTCCCAGGAGACAGAGATGTTAGACGCCGCAATGAACACTGATAGGAAAGACGAGACAATCAAGATGACCCGCCGCACATTCAGAAGCGTGAGTGGAGACTACGACAACCGCGCGATGACACCCGAGCAATCCGCTCGTTAAAAGAGCAACTGGACGGACCATGCGCACTCCATGGGTTCAAAGACGAGCACTGAGAAATTAGGTCAGGGCACACCTTGAGAGATTGTAGGCGCTTCACTAAACTCTCAAAAGAAAAAAGGCGGACCACAACACCAGCCCCACAACCACTCACAGGTGTAGCTTTCGGACCAATCGCACACAATGCTCCGCCCGCTCCCACCATACCATCAAGGCAGGTAGCCGCCATCCAACAAAGACGCGTGGCATCGGAAGAAGAGGAATAATACCCAAAAGCACACGGTCGCATATGCATGACCCAAGATGGAAGGCCGTCAAAAAGACAATAGAAGCAAGTCTCCGAACAAGTCTTCCTGGCAGCATCCTCCTACCCAGCAATACCAGAACACCTCCACGGGTCAAAGACGGACATCACTTTCTCCCGGGAGGACCACCCGCTAGCCATCCCGGGACCAGGACACGCCGCACTCATGCTCGAAGAAAGAATCGGAAAATACAACATGTCACGAGTATTCATGGACGGGGGAAGTGGCACCAACATCATATTCACCAAGACCCTAGAAGAAATGTTCATTCCAACCTCAGCACTCAAAACTTCAGGAACGACCTTCCATGGAATCGTACTAGGCAAAGCAGTCTACCCCCTTGGCAAAATAAGCCTAGAGGTGGTCTTCGGTAATGCAAGCAACTTCAGAAAAGGGACACTGGATTTCGAAGAGGTCGATTGGAGATCACAGTACCACGCCATCCTCGGTCGACCAACATTCGCACGCTTCATGGCCATGCCCCACTACGCATAGCTCAAGTTGAAAATGCCGGGGCCAAAGGGATTCATTACCATCAATGGAAGTTTCATCAGGTTCGATCGGTGTGACAGGGAATTCACAAGATCTCGGAAGCTTTCGAAGCTCACCAAAGCAGCGAAACAGCGGACGAAGGAGCAGCGCTCAAGTAACACCAAGGGAGGGCTTGAAGAATCACAAATTCCACCAGAACAAGGACAACAAAGTAGAAGTTAGCGCTTCATGCTCCATCCACCCACTATCTTAGCCTAATATTTTCATACCTAGGGCTACCAAGCTGTCGGGACCCGGGGTTTGCATATGTAATTCCAGTCAAAATTCAATCATATGAAGAGCCGAGAGCCATACCCACTTGTCTAAGCAGACAAGGCCAAGTACAAGACACTCTCGGAAAGCTCGAACGTGAGGGGGCATCCCATCCAGGCCGGATGATCAACTGTGATGGGTCCTCATCGCCCGCTCAGAAGTCTAAATGATTATGGGTGGTGAAATCCCATACTCATAGACAAGTCGCCTCAACCATATTATCGATTGAATCCTAACACTTACATAAACAGACTCCAGCCCGATCTCTTAGTCGGGGTCTCGGGCGGGCTCAATCATACCACAAAGTGTGCCACATGACAGGGTCACGAGAAATCGCATCGCGATGCCCCAAGCTGCGCACATCTAAGGGCCACTTGGTGTATAAAAGACCGCCGGCGAGAACACAACTAAGGTATCGAACCCCACACATGACATACACGATATAAACATGCACGCAGCATGCATGCCAAGTGTATAACAGCAGGTAACACAACATAAACTCCACAAACTCATAGGTTTATTTGCATCTGCTAAACAGAGCAGATATGGTATTGTTACAATCAGAGATCACATCACTTTGATCAAACATTACATCATACAACAACGGAAGCAAATTATGTCTTAGTAAAGACAAGGTTAACAAACGGCTTAAGAAGCCTTTAAGAAAACACAACGACCCTCCAGAGGGACCAGGTTGCTGTCTGGGACTACATAACTTCGTCGATGTCGAGCTTGAAGGGGGAGGCCCCATCAGGGTCAGTGGTCTCGTCTCTAAAACATAGAATAAGCAAACGTGAGTACAAAGTCGTACTCAGCAAGACTTACGTCAGAACTATACTACTCATGCTCAGGTACCAAGGTAAAGGCAAGTGGGGTTGTAATGCAGAAAGCTTTGACTTGGCTATCCTGTACTACGACTACATAGAGTTGAGATGAGAGGCGCACACGAGTCCATCTAATCTGGATCACCACATCAATACACAACTATGGATCCTTCCTCGACTTCCCCACGAGGAAGCAACCCAAAGCACTCACACTTATCTTGTGATTTTTAGAGTATCCATTTGAGTTGTCTAATAATCAAGTAAAGATCTCCAAGTAGTACATAACCGCGGACACGGCTATTCGAATAGTTCATTAACCCTGCAGGGGTGTACTTCTTCACATACGTAGCTACCACTTATCGCCTAGAACTCGTCACCTTCAAGCGGTGTCGGCGAGGATAGTACCACGACACTTACCTCACGGATCCAACTCTAGTCCAGGGAATCGCCTATCTGATTTGTACCCCAATCGGGAATCCGGCCGGGGTTTCCGTTCAGGACCCAGACGATGTATGGACGGTCTGACAAGCCCACCTCGACGGATGGTGCTGCGCTTGCCTAAAACCGTGCTACGTTAAGAAAGCAAATAGAATAAAGTTAACCCATGCCAATCCTGGACCTTAGTCGGGGTGAGTTAATAGGTCGAGAGGGGTCAATGAGCCCAACATGTGGTAGTAATCTGTGTCTTGGATCACAACACAAGAACTCGGGGCCTAGGGCAGTGTAAATGAGACAACCCACTGTGTACTCCTACACAGCCTCTCATTGTTCACTTATTTTAAGGTGACTTTATCAACACGTTACCACCTTTTTGCATGTGTTCACTACCATCCCGATACATCACCCAGATGGATCAACTTTATTGCAAACAACTCTAGCATGGCATAGCATAACATGGATGAAGGGCCACATGATGAGCACAAACAATCTGGTATCTGCTAGGTTGAGTTTTGCTTAATACTGTGGTAGCAAAGATAGGTCATGCAAAGGATGGGTTCATCTAACGGTAGAACGGTAACATGTGAATCACCTAATCATGCATAAGAGAACAAGAGGGAAACTGGGTTTTTATAGATATGGTCAAAGAGGTTTTGCTTGCCTTATTGTTGAGAATCGGAGGTGCCACTCTTCGGAGAAAACAGGGACTACGTCCGGCGATGGATCTATCGATAAGAAGCAAACACCGAGACAACAAAGTATAAACATCACATTGCAATGCACATTCAAGAATGAAACATGGTATGGTACTGATGTGATCTATATTCAATTTGTAATAATTTTAATTGAAGTTGATTTGAAAAGGGATTCAAATTCAAACTCCAAATGTGGTTCAATTTAGCCAAAGTTGCATTTGCTAATGTTTGGACATGGTAAACCATGTGATCATGTGTATGATATGCCTCTGATGTTCATGTGATAAGGTTGGCATTGCAAAGATTTAATTTGAAATTATTTAAACATTTAATTTGAATTATTCCAAATAAGCCATATAGCTAAATGCTACTTGTTCATCATCATAGATGTGTTTTTCATCCATGAAAGTATGATATTTGGAATCCTTACATTTTTTTGATGATTTTTCATATATAATTTATTTGATTTGGAGTTAGGGATAGAAAGTTATTGAATTTCAAAGATTTAAGCATTTTCTGGAATTTCTGTTAAATAGAAAAGGCATTAATTGCGCAGGCATGACAGCATGATGACGTCAGTGCGCTGACTGGTCAAACTGACACGCGGGGCCCATCTGTCATACACTCTGGGTTTAATCCCGTTTTGGTTAAGCTTAAACAGGGGATTAGTGGGGGTGGATCCAACCCGTCAGTGACTTGGGGCTAGCTAACCAGGGGGTTAGCCAGGCCAGCCGGCGTTTAGCCGCCGGTGGCCAAACCATACGGCGGCGCTCACTGGAGCGGGTGGCTCCGGCCACGGGAGGCCACGGCAAGGGCACCAGAGCGTGCCCCTTGCACGTGCGCACCCAGGGGAGGCATCGCGCGCACCGGAGGGGGCCGGAGGCCACGGCGGGGACGAGCTCTGCGGCGGCACCGCTCGGCCGAAGAGGGAAAGAGGGCACCGGGGCACGGGGACGGTCGCGGGATGGGGGAAAACGAACCGCGGCTCACCCTGGTTGTGCTGGAGTGGTCGCCGGAGTCGAAGGAGCTACGGCGGTGACGAATTCGACGACGGCGTGTCGGCGGCCGTGGTTGAGAACGATGACGATGGCGTGGCCTTGAGGGCCTCTCGGCTTCAATTGGACGGCTCCGGTGACGAAGACGACGGCGCTGCGTTCATTGGACAGCTCGGTGCGGAGGGAGGGGCACTGTGGCCACGGCTGCGCGCACACGGCGGCGACGGCGGCTCTCTGTTCTTCGCGGGATCGCACGGAGGAGACGGGGAAGAGGATTCCAGAGGAGGGTGGGAAAGGAAGGGAAGCTTCGAGGGGCTCCTCGGCGAGTAGATAGGGACGAGGGGGAAGCAGGCAGCTCGCTGGCGTCCATGCCGGGCTCGCCGGCGTCCTGCCTGCCTGCCTGGCTCAGGGAGGAAGACGCCCTTGCCCCTGGGCTGGGCCACCTCCCTGAGTTGGGCCGCAGGTAAGTGGGCTCTGCCCCTTTCTCTTTTATTTTTCTTTTTATGCTTGCTGTTAAATTTGTTTTGCTCTGAAAAAAATATCAAAGAAATTTTAAAAATCTCCAAATTTTTATCTTGGACATATGTGACCTAGTACTGGTCACTCCCAAGTTTTGAAGATTTTTGAAATTCAAAACATTTGAATTTCAATTCAAATAGCATTTAAATTTAATTTCCAAGCCTCTGTTTGAATATTTGAAAAATCCAGGAGCATGGGTTCGACTCCAACTCATTTATAGGATTTTTCAAAATTGTTTTGAGGAATTTTTGGAAAAACTTTTTATCTGGCCTTTTATTTAAATTCCTTTTTGAGGCTTTTCCAAATCCCCAATTCTTAAACCAAGAATTTAAACATGATGCATTTATTCTAATAATAAAAGCGCATACCAAAACTAGGGTTGTGACACAAGCCATCGATCCAAATAACGACTGTTTTCTCAGCCATCACGTGTAAGAATATCAGGAAAACAACAGAACAAGGAAGTTTTCCCCAAACATCTTACACGACTCAAAATTGGCGCTCGGGGGCTTGCGCGCGATAGGCACCCCCCGAGCATTATTCGCTTACGTGACTCATAATTTGCACTCGGCGGGCTTGCACGCGACAATCAACCCCCGAGGCGTTATTCTCTTACGCGACTCAAAATTTGCACTCGGGGGCTTGCGCGCGACAGCCACAGATGAGGGGTGTCCCCACGACTCCTGCAGATGAGGGTACTTGGTGTGTGTCAAGACAGATGGCCCACTGGAAGCTTCGACCAGCCCACGGATGGCCCACTCGTAGAACCAACGTAAGAGTCCTTGGAGTCATGGAAACCGCGGCTTGGTGTCCAAGACAAAAGCTGGATTAGGCAACTGCCTCTGTAAACCTAGATGGACTCCCTGCGACCCAACCTAGTATATAAAGGCTGGGAGAGGGGACGTCTAGGGCATCCAATCTCGTAGCAACACCTCCGGTCCTGAGCGATCTCGCCTTGACTGCCACTGTAACCGCATCCATCATAATACAGAAGAGGAGTAAGTAGGGGTTTCATCGATCGAGGGCCATAAACCTGGGTAAATTCCTGTCTCCTATTAGCCGACGGGCATCGCCAACTTGTACCTCCTCTCTATGATCTAAACCCAGGGTACCTTACCATGAGATTTTCCTAGGCCGATCCTCGTCAATTGGCGCCGACCGTGGGGAATACACAGCTTGGAATCACGATCTTGGAGGTTCCATCATCAACAACCTTCAATTGAACAATTCCAACAAGAACCAACCCACTCAAAGAGCTCAAGTTCATCGCAAGCCTCTCTGTCGCGCCGGCAAGCTCGCTCGGAAAACGATTGGATCAAGATCAGTTTTTCGGCGACCAAAAAAGTCGCACTCGACGATGAAGGACCCGACGACCCAGAAGACAAGCCCAAGTCCCAGTCATAGAACCAGAAATGGCGCCCGATCAGATGCAAGAATTTCACATTGAAGTTTCGCTCGAACAACCACCAAACGCCACAGCAACCCTCGCCACAAGCCAAGCTCCCTCCACAACTCGCGAAAGGGACTCATCAACCCTCCTTTGTGAATACTATGACCCCGACAAAATACCAGACGAGTTCTCCAAGATGGAATCAAGCTCGATCCAAGGTTTAACTCCTGTTCCGAAGACCACTTGCGGACATATCGCATCGCAAGAAGAAGAAGACATGCCGGTTCGAGAAGTCTCACACCCAAAGAGTAGCTGGACGGGCCCTACACAATCCACTGTTTCGAAGATAACTGTGGACAACTCAGGGCAGGACACACCCTAAGGAGGTGCCGCCTTTTTGTCGAACTCTCCAATAGACTACAAGAAGAGAAGCAGCGCAAAGCCAAACGAACACGAGAAACGGCGCAGCCGCCAACACATAGCACAGAAGAACAATATCCGCCATCTCCTGGACGGGTGTGCATGATCCAATAAGGACGACCCTCAAAGACGAAGCAGGAGGCGAGCACTCTACAAGCCCGAGCAGCCGAAGACCTGCTGGCAGAAGAACCCTACTACTTATGCCATTCGGAAGTCAGCATCACTTTCTCGCAAGACGATCATCCACCCCCAGCTCCAAGGCCAGGGAACACGCCTTTGGTTCTCAAAGCATAGATTGGTGGATACAATATGGCCCAAGTTATCATGGACGGGGGGAGCAGCTTGAACACATCATCTTCGTCCACACCTTGCGCAAGATGCATATCCCACGATCATTCTGGAAGAACTCCGGCATCACACTCTTGTCGGGACCCGTGGTTAGCATATGCAAGTCCCTCTACAACACAATCATATGGAGAGCCGAGAGCTGTACCCATCCAGGCCGGATGATCAACTGAGATGGGTCCTCATAGCCCGCACACAAGTCTAAATGATATGGATGGTGAACTCCCATTCTCATATACAAGTCGCCTCAACCATACTATCGATTGTATTATAACACTTACATAGACTTAATCCAGCCCAATCACTTAGTCGAGGTCTAGGGCGGGCTCGATCATAGAACAAAGTGTGCACGTGACAGAGTCACAAGCAATCGCATCGCGATGCCCCAAGCTGGGCACATGTAAGGGCCACTTGGTGTATAAAAGACCGCCATCCAGATCACAACTAAGGTCTCGAAAACCCATACTAAGACATGCATGTTATAATCATACACGCAACACACATGTCTAGTATGAACAGCAGGTATAATTGCAATTCTCTCCAAAGTTTACAACTTTATTGATAACTCTTACAGAGTGCACACAGACATCACGAGACCGTGATCCAACATTACATCAAGCATGTGGAAGCAAAGTAGGTCTAAGTATAGACAAGTTTAACAAATGGCTTAGAGAAGCCTTATTTATAAACAAGCCCTTCCACGAGGGACCAGTCTGCTGATGGGACTACACTAGCTTGGTCTTCAGTCATCGAGCTCGAGGAAGAATCCACCTTCGGGGTCAGTGGGTTCATCTAAAACATAGAATAAGAAAACGTGATTACAAATTCGTACTCAGCAAGACAGACGTAGGAGCTATACTACTCATGCACATGTATCAAGGAAAAGGGAGGTGGGGTTCAAAAGAAGTAGTGCCAGCTTTGACTTGTCTAGTCCTGAACTACGAGTACCATACTTGAGGTAATAAGAGTACACGAGTACACTACATGTCTCCAACCAAATACACCACTATGGTGCCTTCCTCGACTTCCCACGAGAAAGCACGCCATAGCACTCACGCTTATCTTGGCAAGTTTTATAAATATCCAGTTCAAGTTGTCTAATAATCAAGCTAAGATTTCCAATCAATCCATGACCGCGGACAAGGCTATTCGAATAGTTTTGTTAACCCTGCAGGGGTGTACCACTACACACACATGACCATCAGTTACCGCCTTTGGCGTCGACACCATTCAAGGGGTGTCGGCGAGGATGCTCACCACAACTGTTACCTCATAGCCGATCTAGTCCAAGAAAGCCGCCTACCTGGGTTGGCTACCACTATCGTGAACCCGGCCGATTTACCGAAGTGGACCCAGATGATGTGTGCGTGGTGCATAAGCCGGTCTCATTTCAGACGTTCTCTCACTTAGCAGCCAGGCCACAAACCTACCAGAACTCCGAACTACTGCGATATCTGGACATCGAAAGGGATGAGTTAGTAGGTTGAGAAGGGTCAGTGAGCCCAATGTGTGGTTGTACTCTTTATCTTGGAGCACCACACAAGAACTCGGACTTAGGGCAGTGTTCAACAAGAAAAACCATTGTGTACTCCTACACAGCCTCTCATCGTTCACCTTGTATTAGGGTAGATTCACCAACACATTTCCAGCATCATCAACATGATTGCTACCATCCCGACTCACATAACAGTATCAACATTGTATCACTCTAAGCATGCAATAAGCAGTAACAGTTGCAGGGGCCACATGATATCAATTAACTCCTACATCTGCTAGGATTGTGGTTTGCTTACTACTGTGAAAAAATGATAGGTCATGCAAAGGAACGGGTTCATCTATGCGGTAGAAACGTAGCATGTTAATCATCCTAAACAATGCATCAGCGAGACATGATCAATGGGGTTTTGCTTACCTTTCTGACGAGGGTCGTACACGGTATCTTCAACGGAGGGGGTGATCTCGGGTTCCGGCTCCACTTATATTCGATAGCAAACAATGCAAACAAAGTGATCAATATAAAGACAATGCACAATCACATGATATGATGTTATCGAATGAGGTTCATGGTACTGATGTGTCGAACATTCTATTTAAATGAAGTATATTGCATTTGAGTTGCAAATTCAAACTCCATATTTGAATTTAAAAGGGTTCATATGCATATTTGCTTCTGTCCCCCCATTTTAAAATGGGCAAACATGAAAACAAAGTGCATATTCAGAATCCTTGCATTTTTCTAATAATTTTACATATATTATATGTTTAATTTGGAGTTAAAATGAATTAGTTATGAATTTCCAAAGTTTAAATGAATTTCTGCCTTTTCTGGAATATTTTTAAATAGAAAATGCATTACTGCGTCAGCATAACATCATGCTTGCGTCAGGGGGACTCTGACCACTGTGTCCCACATGTAAGTGAATCTGTTGTTTAATTAAACTGTTTAATTTGATTTAAACTTAACCAAGGGATTAGGCAGGGGGCTGGGCCCACATGTCATGGTCACTGGGGGTGTGTCAAGGGGTTAATTAAGCTGGGGGGGTTAGTGTTAATGGCGGGGTCACCGACGGTGAGCTCTGTGCTCGTCGGAGACTCGCCGGAGTAGCGAATCCCGGGACGGGAAGGGGAATGGAGGGTACTGGCGTGTTCCTCATCGTCTTCCGCGTTGAACGGAGCTCGCCGGTGTTCCGACGCCCGAGTTCCTCCTCTTGATGATGTCCGGGAGGGGATTCTTTCCGGTGAGAGCAACTACAGCACCGTGTGCGTAGCTTTCACCCAAGATCTCCGCAGCGTCAAGTGGCCCAAGAAGTTCCAGATAGATGGTCCTATTACGTACGACGGAAAGATCGACCCTCGCGAGTTCATCTGCATGTACAACACTGTTGTTGAGATCGCGGAGGGAGACGACAAGGCGAAAGCCAATTACTTTCCCATGAGCTGAAGGACAATGTCCGCTGATGGATGATGCATCTATCGACCAATTCCCTTAGCTCGTGGTCCGAGCTCCGCGAAAAGTTCATTGGCGCTTTTTCTGGGGGTGTCCAACATCCAAAAACCGTTAGTGATTTACGTTGAGTAGCGCAAAAGGACGGCGAACCCCTCCGGAAGTTTGTCCAGAGGTTCACTCAGATGCAGCACTGCATCCCTGACGCACTTGAGACCGCGATCATCACTCACCAACGTCAAGAACCTGCGCATGCTCGAGAAAATGAGCACCCGATCCATCAAGACTATCACCGTCCTATTCGAGCTGGCTGACAAGGTCACCCGCATTGAAGAGGCGGTCCAACATCTTAATCGGGATGCCGGGAGGCGCCCTGCAACCCGAGCTTCTTCCAGAAAGAACCAGCATACTGCGGAGCCCGGGGACCGCAAGCGCGCATAGCAAGCTCTGTTCTTCACGGAGGGAAGCGGGGCCACTCTGCAACAACCATCGTCCGACATCGTGGTTGCCTCCGCGGACACCACCCCATCGCCCTATTGCAATATACACAAGAACGACAAGCACGACTTTTCCGAGTGCCACTCTGTCATCAAGCTCTAGGAGGACATGGCGGCCTTCTACGCCAAGAAGGACGCCGAAAGGAAGGCCTAGTGAGGTGGGAGCTCCCAACGTGGGGGCGAGGCGGCGACTAGAACAAGGGCAAGTAGAAGAGACCGCCTTCTGACAGTAATGTTTCTGGAGGAGAGGAATCCAGAGAAGACGCAGGTGATGACTTCCAGGACGTTGTGGATTTTGTTGGTTACATCCACGGAGTAGCGTCCTCGCGGTTCAGTCCCCGCCGGAGGGACCCCGGGTTTCCCGTTGGGCCAACGTCCCTCTAGTGGTGGACGTCGACGACCACCCCACTACTCTCCCGGATGACAGTAATGGATTTCTGCCCACGCTCAGCTCCCCGATGATCAACAATATCAAGGAAGCAAGATGATGTACGACACTGGGTCCAGCATCAACCTGTTGTCCTCTCGTGCCTTCGAGAAGATGCAGAACCCGAGAAGCCACCTCCTTTCGTCTGCTGCCTTTCATGGGGTCGGCGGGATAGAGGTCGAACCACTCGGGAAGATTCCACTTCCCGTTACCCTTAGAGACCCCATCAATTTCCGGACAGAGATGCTCACCTTCGATGTCATGGACTTGTCTCTTTTGTATAACGGACTGCTGGGGCGGCCGTTTATCAGGAGGTTCGCTTCCGTACATCACGGGCTCTACAACCTCGTCAAGATCCCGGGGCCCCGAGGCGTCATCACCCTAGCCGGCGACACGCTAGAATCCCTACACTACGTCCAAGGTGAGGCAAAGAAGGCCGCTGCCGCGAGGGCAGCCAGGAAGGCACCGCTTCCGAGCGACGTGAACTTTCTCGGGGACCACACCCCGCTTCCCGGATGTCCTCCCAGCAAAGACATAAGAATGGAACCCCTGGTTCCTGTTGCTCCAATGGGTAACAATCATCCCGGAGGACGTCCCCACCCCACGGTGGACCCCACCCAGAAAGCGACCAAGAAGCCGAAGCCCAACCAGCTTTCCCCGGCAGCTGTGTCGAAGAAATTTCCTATCATGGAGGATGGATGTCCTACCGTATCCATCAGTACTGACCTCTCCCTCAAATAGGAAAGCACGCTCGTCACCTTCCTCCGCGAACACGTCAGTGTCTTCGCGTGGGAGCACTCCGATCTTCCCGGGGTTCCCAGGGAGGTGATCGAGCACAAGCTTGCAGTCAAGGGAGGCGCCAATCCTGTGAAGTGAAAGGTCCGCCGTCAAGCACTAGATCGCCAAGAATTCATAGCGGAAGAGATCGAAAAGTTTCTCAAGGCCGGGGTCATCCGGGCGATCAGACACCCCACTTGGTTAGCCAACCCTGTTGTCGTCCCCAAGGGGAATGGGAACAAGAGGCTTTGCATCGACTACGACAACGTCAATGATGCCTGCCCGAAATATCCTTTGACTCACCCTCGCATTGATCAAATAGTGGATTCAACAGCGGAATGTGCTCAGTTGTCTTTCCTGGATGCATACGCCAGGTACCACCAGATGAATATGACAGTCGAAGATGAAGAAAAAAACGCGTTCATCACCCCCTGCGGCACATATTTCTACATATGCATGCCCTTTGGGTTGAAGAATGCGGGTTCCACCTTCCAAAGACCCATCCACAACGGCCTCGGGCCGAAGCTACACCGCAATGTCGAGGCCTATATGGATGACATTGTGGTCAAAACCAAGGAATAATATGCTCTTATCGAGGACCTGCGTTAGACATTCCTCAATATCGACAAGATGTAATTGAAGCTGAATCCGGAAAAGTGTATTTACGGTGTGCCTTCCGGCAATCTCGGGTTTTTGGTGTCCCACCGTGGCATTGAAGTCAATCCCTACAAGATCAAGGCGATCGAGCAAATGCAGGCCCCGAAATGCATCGAGGATGTCTAGTGATTGAACGGGTGCATCACGGCGCTTGGGAGATTCATCTCCCGGTTAGCCAAAAGAGCACTGCCGTACTTGAAGCTCTTGAAGAAATCCGGTCCCCTCGAATGGACCCCGGAAGATGAAGCCGCTTTTCAAGACCTCAAGACGTACCTCGCTTCACTACCAACCTTAGTGGCGCCTCGCCCATGTGAACCCCTTCTGTTGTACATCTCAGCAAAATCTCAGGTGGTAAGCGGACCATTGGTTGTCGAGCGCGACCCAGAAGAAGAAGACGGTGGAGCCCCACCGGCAATAATCAAACCTGAGGGATCATCTCCTGCAGCCGGAGCCGACGGGGCCAAGGTTCCTGTCAGGAGGACAATTCAGAAGTAGTCTACTTCATCAGCACCATCCTCCGGGACGCAAGACTTCAGTACCCACATATCCATAAGATACTCCTTGAAGTGCAAATAGAGCACCAGTCCGAGTGGTGACCAGTTTCCCGCTAGAGAGCATTCTGAGGAACCGAGAAGCCACTGGCCGAATTGTGGAGTGGGCGCTGGAGCTTTCCGGCTTCGACCTCACATTCGTCAACTCCTCCATAATCAAGAGAAATGTACTGGCTGATTTCGTTGCTGAATGGACTCCGACTCCAGAAGGTGACGAAGACCTTCGGGAAGCATCTTCGCTTCCCGGCGCTGAAGACAACAATGAGTGGACCCTGTACTTTGGCGAAGCCTTCTCTTTGAAGTGGGTTGGGGCCAGTGTTGTCCTGGTTTCCCCCACCTGAGAGGTTTTGAAGTATGTTGTGCAGATGTTGTTCGAGGGAGAGGCCTCCACCAACAACACAGCAGAGTACGAAGGGTTGCTCGCCGGTTGGAGAACCGCCATGGATCTCGGAATCAAACGACTCATAGTCAGAGGCGACTCCCAACTGGTGGTCAAGCAAGTCAAGGACGACTACGAGTGCTCTCAGATTCATGCATACGTCAACGGAGTCCCCAAGCTGGAGAAATACTTCCATAGCCTAGGGATGGAGCATATCCCAAGGTCCCAGAACAGCGTTGCAGTCGAGCTGTCTAAAATCACTACCCGAAAGGAAAAGGTACCGCCAGGGGTGTTCGTTGAGCATTTACTCAAACCCTCAGTCGACCCCATGCGGCCAAAGATCAAGAAGCGAAAGATTGCGACAAAGGGGCAGTTTCTCGGAGAGCTACCCTCATTCATCCCCAGCAAGCACCAAGTTTTCACTGTCGGCCCTGCACCCGTGCGTTGGGGCGTTGACGTCCTGAAGTATCTGAAGAACAGAGATTTTCCAAGTAGTTGAAAGGATTCCGAGAGGATTTCTCGCAAGTCATCAATGCATCTCTTACTCGACGGATCCCTCTACCGTAGGCGTCCCAACGGCGTGAAGATACTGTGCATCCCTATAGATCAAGGAAGGGAGCTTCTCTGAGACATACACGAAGGAACATGCGGTGCCCACATTGGGTCGCGGGCATTGGTTGACAAAGCTTTCTGACAAGGGTTCTACTGGTCCACCGCCTTGAACGACGCCACATAGCTTGTCAACACCTGTGACACCTGCCAATTCCGCGCCTAGGCCGTTCATTAACCGGCACAAGCACTCCAGACCATCCCTCTGTCATGTCCCTTTGTGGTCTGGGGATTGGACATCCTGGGCCCATTCCCCCGTGCTACCGGAGGCTATGAGTTCCTCTACGTCGCCATCGAAAAGTTGACCAGGTGGCCAGAAGTGGAACCCGTCCGCAAAGTCACGGCGCAGTCCACCATCAAGTTTATTAGAATCCTGGTGTGCCATTTTGGAGATCCCATCCGGATCATCGCGGACAACGGCACCCAGTTCACAAGCCAGGCCTTCCTCGAGTACTGCAAGAAAATGGGCACTGCAGTGTGTTTCACTTCAGTGGCTCATCCGAGGAGCAACGGCCAGGCAGAGAGAGCCAATTCGGAAGTACTCCGAGGTCTCCGGACCCATACTATTCAGCCGCTCGAGAAGTGTGGAAAGCGGTGGGTGGATGAGCTCCTAGCTGTTCTATGGTCAATCCAGACCACACAAACCGAGCCACAAATGAGGCGCCCTTCGCTCTCGTTTACGGAGCGGGGGCGGTGCTCCCCACATAACTCAGATACGGATCTCCCCGAGTTCGTGTCTTCGATGAGGCCGAACAACATCAATTCCGACAAGTAGATGTCGTCGTTGCCGAGGAAGTACGTACTCGGGCTGCTACACACGCTGCGCGGTACCAGCAACGACTACGCCGCTATCACAGCCGCCATGTGCGCTCCCGAGAACTTGAGGAAGACGACCTTGTCCTTCGTCGTCTACAGTCCGGGGGGGGTCTAAACAAGCTGTCTCCAAAGTGGGAAGGCCCTTATCGGGTAGTCCAAGTCACCCAGCCCAGATTCTTCCGCATGGAGACCGAGGATGGAGTCCCCGTGAGACTCTCGTGGAACATCGAGCACCTCCGAAAGTACCATCTCCATAAGTTCAACCCCTTAGGGTATAAAGTTGTCGGATGAGCAGTTTCCCGGCAGCGCCACATTTGTAAGCTGTGATATCTGGATCCATGTTTATCGATGCAACCAAAAAATTCTCGGGGGCTAAATCGGTGTGTGTTAGCGCGTTTAACCTTTACGATACACAGGCTAACCATACCCGTCGGCGTGCTTTTCGGAAGTTACCTAACCGGCACTCTAAATCCTGCCGGACTAAGTTCTTCCATGTAGCTCGCATGGCGGCGGGTAGTATACGGCGCTTGTTTCTCTCTTGTCTCCGCTCTCGTGGTGAGAAACTTTTTGCAGGAAAAACACGCCCAAGGAAAATAAGCAGCCAACCTCGTTTTCTCAAGAACGGTTCATAAATAAGAAGCAAACCTCGTTTTCTCGAGAACAGTTCACATAATAAGCAGCCAACCTCGTTTTCTCGAGAACGGTTCACGAACCGGAGCCCCTTGGCTTTCCGGATCCATTACAAGCAAAAGAAGAAAGAGAAGAAGGAAGAGAAGGAAAAAACGGGCGACGCCTTCAGTCAAGCTAGACCACCGGCTTGATATCCTCCGGGATCTTCTCGCCGCTTCCGCTGCTGGAGCTGTCCTCCCCCTTGTGCTGCTCGGAAGAGGTGTCGTCACCTTCGTTCCCGGACGAGGTCGCGCCGCTGCTGAAGCTTTTCGGGCAGCATTCCTTCTGTGCACCATGCATGTCGAAGAACTTCAGCGTCAAGAGGTCCTCCCCATCGTAGCGGAACAACATGAAGTCGCCAAATTCCAGCTTGCGGCCGCGGGCGAACACCATCCACCCATGCAACACAAGAATATCTCCCGTGGTCGCCCGGTTTGTCTCCACCTTCACCGCGCCGTGTGGGCATCTGTACAAATGCAAGAGGAAATGCAGGGGCTCGGCGTCCTGCACCTCGTCGCGGAACACCTTGGGAAGGGGGAGCCACTTGCAAGAAGCCGACGTCAATTTGACGCTGAATTCGAAGCCGATGCGCTCGCCATGGGAATTACAGATCTTGGACGGCAGCATTGGCCAACGACCTCCCATGCCGCCGCGACTCGTCTTCCCGCGGGTCCTTCGCCCCTGCACAGCAGGAATGAGGACTCCAACCGAAGCCCCGATCTTCGGCGCTGCCCTTCCGCCTCGGCTCCCCCTCCCTCGGCCATGACGGCCGCGAACTCCTCCTCCACGGAGGGCTCGGGGGCTGTCACCTTCCGCCTCCTCGGAAGCGCGACGTTTGGGAGCCATGGCATGCGCAACCGCCATCTATTTGAAGAAGAAGATGTTGTAAGGTGTCTGATTCATCCGCGGGCGGAGGGGGTTAAGTACCCGTTACCCCCAGCGGGACGTAGTAACTGCCCCCAATTACTCCTCCTCGGGCTTTGAGTCGTGGCGAACTTCGGCCTCCGCGGACGCAATCAAGTACCTGTCCCTCATGCTCCTTGCGACATGTGTCGGTTCAGCCGCCAGGACGGCCCGAAACCCCACGTCTTCACACTACTAATACTACATCCCAGATGCTTCATCTCCCGGACCATCAGGCCTGGCGTGGCTCTCGTACAAAAGATCCGCGCCATAGACATGCCCGGGGGCTATTATCGGGGAGCAGGAGTATGCTCTCCCGTCCCAGAAGCCTTCAACAGATGACCAAGAGAAGTTGCGCCCTGGTATAAGGAAAGTGCTACCGGAAAGGAGTTCCGCGCTGCAGGAAACCATAAGAAGCATTGCCGCCTTCTCCCTTAATCGGTGCGGAGGGGACAAGGCGGTACCACCACATGCAGAACATCCCAAAAGACAGTCAATGCGCCGCCCCCTGGTCTGAAAGACGAGGCAACAACGGTGCCTTCGCTCCAGTTCTATTCCTCGTACGTGCCGAGGCCCCGCGCTCTGACTCAGGAGGAGTGGCGTTGCCTCGCCATGCGCCCTTCCTAGAAGTGACGTCCCAGTGACACCTGTCGCCTCCGGCTCCAGAAGAACGACACCTCCATGGCCATTTGTGGTGACCCCTTGAGCTATAAAAGGGAGAACCAATCTACTAAAAAAGGGGATCCATCATCGCCAATAACACCCCTGTATCATCCAGAGCCCATATCCATCTCGGAAGAGCTCCACACCTTTGTAGAATACACAGTATCAATCCAGACAAGTCGGAGTAGGTCTTTTAGTCTCCGGACGGTCTGAACCTGGGTAAACCCCAGCGTGTCTCAGCATCAGTGATCTTCATTGTGTTTCGCGTGTGCGTCCCATAATAATATCACCCCCGAGGGATCCGACCCCGACACCCGTGCTCAGGCGCCGCCGTGGAGAAAAAGACACGACGAGGTGGTGCGCTGGCAAGCTCGGGAGGGTTCGAGGGGGCTCTGGAGGTGTCTATGGAGGGTAGCTATCGCCATGGGGAGCAAGGAGGTACATGGAGCAGGGGTGGGGGAGATGCCCGTGCTCGGGCGGAGCCGAGAAGATGCGGCTGAGGCTGAGAACTATGGCCATGTGCACTCAGGTCTGGTGATCGATTCCAGCGAGGGGAAGGCGGAGGAGGAAACGCGTGTGCATAGAGAAGCCATGCGGGGTGGATGGACAAGGAGAAGATGACGCGGGCACGCTGCCAAAGCGAGGGCGACGTGTCCAGGGGCTCGGGCACGTCCAGAGCACGCCGGCTGCATGCCAGGGGCGTGGTCGCCACGTGCACTAGTGCAAGGAGGGCGACTTATCGTGGCCAACCTTGTCCTTTGTGTTTTCCTTTCATTGCTGATCACTGTGGTGGCATTGAATTGTAAAGGGAAGGCTTGGTGTGATCTATTTGTCCAAGAATATTTTGATGCAGCAAACTTGGGAAAGAAGTTGGGCTCAAATGATGAGTAGTGGGAGGGGGAGATGTTTTCACATAGCACTATGGTTGGAAGGAAAACACATCTGGAGATTTGCAGCTCATTTGGCCAAGAAAACAATACACTTCCTTTGGAAATGCCTATTCTGACCAGAAATGAATTGTTGAAGCTGGCATCACTTTGGATTGATGGATTGGGCTCAAATTTTGTGGAGAGGGGCCATTTGGAGGTGTGCACAATTGTGCAAACTTTCAGAGAAATTGGATGCTCCTAGATGGAATTTCCTTCACAATGCCCCTTGCTGCATAGAAACTTTGGGAATTTGGTGAGGGAGTTTGGCTAGGCAAATGGAGCTGAAAATTGGCATAGGCTATGATCATCATAGGTTGCACAAAAAGTTTCAGAAGCAATGAAATATAAATAACACTTGCTTCACAAAGTTCATGGGCCATGCAATGTTTTTGGATATTTTGGCAAGATATGATGTAGATGACATGTGGGAATTATTTGGGGATTTATGGAGCAATATAGATAGGTGTTTATTCACAATCCTAAAATAAAGTTCAAGTTCCAAGACCAAAGAGTTGCTTCAACAAACAAACTGTCAAACCTTGAAATAAATCATTAAAGATTTTGAAAAGAAAAAATGCAAAATCCAGGGTGTCACACCAAGAAAAACTGTGCACATACCAAAGCAGCCGACTCCGAACAAGAATTTTTAGCGAAGGGGACCTTGTCTTATGGCTAACACAAGAGAAGGTCCACAAGCTCGCTCTGCAGTCGGAAGGACCCTACATAATTTCAGAAGTACTAGGAGGAGGGGCCTACAGACTAAAGAACCTGAAGTCAGCGAAGACATGGGAAACCCGTGGAACGTGGAAAACCTACGCCTCTTCTACCCATGGACTACCCACTGGCACTTTTTCCCCAACACCTTGACATCGGCAGCAACGTCGATAGGCAACTCATGTAAAAGACTAAAATCAATAAAACATGTGTTGCCCAAATTACAATACTCTTGCACTCGGGGGATCGAGAGCGGACTCACCCTGTCCCCCGAGGCGTTTTTCGCTTACGCAACAACAATACTCTGGCACTCGGGGGCTCGAGCGTGGACTCACCCTCTCCACCGAGGCATTTTTTTCTTACGCGACGACAATACTCTCGCACTCGAGGGCTCCAGCGCGGACTCACCCTCTCCCCCGAGGCATTTTTCGCTTATGTGACGACAATACTCTCGCACTCGGGGCCTCAAGCGTGGACTCAACCTCTCCCCCGAGGCGTTTTTATCTTACGCGGCGACAATACTCTCGCACTAGGGGGCTCGAGCACAGACTCACCCTCTCCCACGAGGCGTTTTTCGCTTACGCGACGACAATACTACGACACTCGAGGGCTCGAGCGCAGACTCACCCTCCCCTTCGAAAAGTTTTCTCGCCTACCTATCGAAACTATTTCGACACTCGGTGGCTCAAGTATAAACATCCCTTTTTTCACTCAAGGAGTTTTTCTTCCCCCCGATGATCATACATCGGTAAAATCTGCACCAAAGATTCAAAGTAAAGAGACTACCATCTGATGTCTATGCATGCTTCTATTCTAGTAGACTATGTTGGGCCTCCAAGCGCAGAGGTTTGTAGGACAGCAGCAATTTCCCTCAAGTGGATGACCTAAGGTTTATCGAACTCAGGGAAGTAGAGGTTGAAGATGGTCTCTCTCAGGCAACCCTGCAATTAAGATACAAGAAGTCTCTTGTGTCCCCAACACACCTAATACAACTAGGAGTTGTATAGGTGCACGAGTTCGGTGAAGAAATGGCAAAATATGGGTGATAGGTGTGGAAAAACAAAGTAATTTAAATCTGTAATAAAAACTGCAGCAAGCAAACAAGTGGTAAACGTGAGCGCAAACGGTATTGCAATGGTGGAATCAAGGCCTAGTCTTCATAATTTCACTAGTGGCAACTGCCAACAACATTAACATATACTAATCACATGATATTTCCACTAAAACATGCATTGGAGACGTACTCGGAGGTCATTCCTTTGTGGTCCAGAGAGGACGAGAATTGCGTAGGGATACAAAAGCACACCTTAGAGTTCGTGGTTCTCATCTATGGATTTCCCAATGTCACCGCGGCCATCGAAAGAGAGTACCACAATCACCAATACATATCTCAAGGTTAGTCAAAGAAAAGCACCAAGAGACTCTCAATCTTCAATCCACAGACAAAAGAGGAAATCACTCATAAAAATATTCTTCTAACCCATGTCCAATAGACCGCTGTCACCATGGTCTCGGGGATTATACTAGATAAGGTCCAGTGAGTACATCAATCCAATACATAGAAGAAAGGGAAACATCACGGGATCATCCTAGATTTACATAGCCTATGATCACAACAAAGATCACATCATGGGAGAGAGAATTTAACAAATAGCTATTGGTAGAAACCTCAGCCCAGAGGAGGAACTACTCCCGCATCATGGAGGGACGAAGCAACGTCGATGGAGATGAATCCGGGGGCCCTTCCCCGTCCCGGAAAGGTGCCGGCACAGGAATTCTGGTCCCCAAAAGATTATTGGCGATGGCGGCGGGGTCTGAATTGCTTCTGTAGAAAAGGGTTCTGGAACCAGGGTTTTCACGACGGGAGAATAAATAGGAGCCAAAGGGGGGCACCGCGGGGGCGGGGGGGCACCTGGTGTCCAGGCGACCTCCCGACGCGGCTCCACCCTAGGTCGCGGAAGGAGGGCGCGTGGGGGTTGTGGGAAACCCCTTGACCACATCCTCCGGATGGAGGACTCTTCTAGAATGCTGATTTTTATATATTTTTCCCGGAATTTTCTGAGCACTTTTAATAATGGGAAAACCTGTAATACAAAAACAGCATAAAAAAGAAACTGACATTGAGGTGCACTGAGTTAATAGGTTAGTCCAAGTATGATCAAAAGTGTATGAAGGTGTAGCAAAAGCATAGCAATATCACACAAAACATGCATGGAGCAAGTAGAAATTATAGATACGTTTGGGATGTATCACCCTCAAGATCCTCCCTTCCAGAAAAATTCTCCTACCTTCGAAGAGCCAAAGGACAGCGCACAACATAAAATAACAACAAATACCCTTTGAAAAGAAAAGCGCCAAAATCTCTAGAGAAGGACAGCGCTACCAAGGAAACACAGGAAAATTAAGTTTAAAGTCTTCGCCCGACCGCAAGCAATCGACCAAAGCCTCGGGGGCTACTCCCATCGGGAGCGCGGCCGTGCACCCTATGAGTCTCACGATGCAGATCAAACGACAAAAAGAGGCAAATTTAACAAAACAACTCTAGGCTATGCTCGACTCTACGAGTCGAACATAGCCTCGAGGGCTAGTCCCATCGAGAGGGCTGCCGCGCAACCGATATTATCACAGGCTTAGGCACCCGATGGATCAGAAAATCGAGGACACTTTCTGTTATACATCAAAGGGATACAAGGTGAAGCACTCGAGGACACTATCTGTTATACCTCAAAAGGAGTACAAGGCCAAGCATTACAAGGAATTATGAATTCTACATGTGTGCTCATACTGAGATAATTGGCACTTGCCCACAGCTTGACGAGCATCATCACAGACAAAGGGAAAATTTCCACCCTAAGACTTCATGGAAAAGCTCACCTCGTCCTCGAGCTTGTTGGCCTTGACCTACCGCCGCATCCGCTTGATTGGTCGCTTGACGTCGGAGTCCTGCTTAGAACTAGAAGAGCAAGCACCACCAGTCAAGGAGTCAGCAGAAGAAGAATCCACAGGAGAACCGCGAAGAGAAGAAGGAAGAGAAGCTGAAGAACCCCTGACTCTCCAGAACTGTCACTGCTCGAGATCTCCTAGTAAGGGTCCAGACGATACCCGCTATCATCAAAAGCACAGATGGTGAGAGTATCTTCATCGTCGAAACGACAGCAAAGGATATCACCCTCGTGCAAATTCAGTTGACGAGAGAACGACCGCCAACCAGGCCCCAAGAAGATCATCAAAGAACTATCAACTTTGAGCTCTATCCACAAAGGGGACAGGGGGCACCCTTCAAGCCGAAGCCAAAGACCTCTCAAGTTAAGCTCCGAAACAACCGTAGCAAAGGAAAACGGAAGAGGAATCAGACTAGCAGTCCAACTAAGAATGCGCAGAAGAAAATCATAGCGCCAGACACCTTCCTCCGCAGCAGAAATGGCAGGCACCATCGCAGCACCACCGCGCCCCCGGCGATAAGAACGAGGAGCACGGGTGCCACGACAATGGCGACCTCGGCCTCGGCCAACCATACCACGAGAAGAACTGGAAGAAGGTCACGACTGCGGCGTTTTGGAGCCATGTCGAGCAAGCAGCGGAGAAGGAGATGGAAGAAGAATGGATGCCGCACACCACAACAACAACAAATATATACACCAAGCCACTGGATAAATAGGAACGTTTCAAGGAATCCAAACGGCGCCACAATTGATAACAAAGACTGGCGCACACAAACACTACGAAATCAAAGACAAGATTCCCTTTCGTATCAAGCTGCATTTAATCAAAGACATAAAATCATGCGTGTTCCCACTCTAGATTCGGAAACCCAATAGGCGGCGACAGTGCGGGGTCACAACACAACACCCAAGACCTCATAATGACAAAGAAGATGTGACGGTTCACAAAGCTCGCCACCATCATCAAGCGCGTCATCAGCAAGCATCATTACGACTCCTCACATCATGAAAGTACGGATAGGACGATTCAGGACCGGCGCAGGCAAACCTGTGACTGGAAATATGCCCTACT
This sequence comes from Bromus sterilis, assembly GCA_950022295.1. Taxonomy (NCBI): domain Eukaryota; kingdom Viridiplantae; phylum Streptophyta; class Magnoliopsida; order Poales; family Poaceae; genus Bromus; species Bromus sterilis. The sequence continues at coordinate 260,182,001 of OX465596.1, read as the reverse complement.
TTTCAGAAATTTTAATTCCCCCAAATTTTTGATGATACCAAAATCTTACTCCCATCGGGAGCGCCCTGTCATTGCTGAAACAGAGCACATACAACATGGACCAAGCCTCGAGGGTGCGACTGACGACTCCCCTAAAAAAAACAAATACATCTACAGAGTTCGGGTGCTCCCTCACCCAGATGACGAACTAACAAGAAAAACTTGAAAGGCACAAAGAAGGAAAATCCACCCGAGCACCTGAACGCTCCACGGGTGCTTACGCTACTAGTCCACTCGACGACTCTCCGAGTGGGTGCATCTCTTGCTATTTCCCTCGCCCGAGCTCGCAAACGCTCCGCAAGTGACTGATACTAGTCCACTCGATCATTCTCTGAGTGGGTTCATTATAATTTGGCACTATGCCCCTACAAACATTGCCTGGGCTGCGATACACTGCACCCTAGATGCTTCGCAAGCTCGTGCGTAGGTAACACCCCGCTGCACAGAAGGCCGGGCTGGGACTTTCCACATCGTTACTTCACTCCCGACAGTTCCATGCGCGATGCATGATGAAAGTTGAGCCAAAAACGGATGTGTTATGTCTTCGCTGAGACCTGCGGCATTGATCCTGTAAACCCTGCAGTGGAATGGACATTTCTTGACACCAGTTGTATCCAAGTTCCTGTCGAGGGAAGCGGACTTGATTGGGCAACTGAGGTATTTGCCGCTAGCGCAATTCACCAAGGCTCGACCAGTCGAGTATCTTGGGCCATTTCAGCTTAGCATCCCTTGAAAAAACTACCTCTTGAGGCTTACAGTCGATGAGTCGCAACAATGTGACACGCAAAAACTACTCCCTCCGATCCATAATAAGTGTCTCGGATTTTGTACTAAGCTAGTACAAACTTTGTACTAGATGAGCGACACTTATTATGGATCGGAGGGAGTACAACGGATTACCAGTTTTAGTCCTTGTGTGACTACTCGGGTCCCCCAGGCACTCGGAGGCTACTGACAAGGGGGTGTCCCCATGACTCCTGCGGATGAGGGTACCTGGTGCGTGTAAAGACAGAAGTCCCACTAGAAGCTTCGACCAGCCCACGGCTGGCCCAGTCGAAGCACAGTCCTAAGAGTCCTTGCCGTAATGGAAACCGCGGCTTGGCGTCCAAGACAAAAGCTAGATTAGGAAACTGCTTATGTAAACCTAGATGGACTCCTTGCGACCCAGCCTAGTATATAAAGGATGGGAGAGGGGACGTCTAGGGCATCCAATCTCGTAGCAACACCTCCAGTCCTGAGCGATCTCGCCTTGAACGCCACTATAATCTCCTCCATCATAATACAAAAGAGCAGGAAGTAGGGGTTTCACCGATCGAGGGCCCTGAACCTGGGTAAATCCTTGTCTCTTGTTAGCTGACGAGCATCGCCAACCTGCACCTCCTCTCTACGATCTTAACCCTGGGTACCTTACGATGGGATTGCCGAGTCCGATCCTCGTCAGCCACCCTCCGAGGCCTTATTTTCTTACGCGACTCAAAATTGGCACTCGAGGGCTTGCGCGCGACAGCCACCCTCCGAGGCGTTATTCCCTTACACGACTCAAAATTTGCACTCAGGGGCTTGCGCGCGACAGCCACCCTCCGAGGCATTATTCTCTCACGCGACTCAAAATTGGCACTCAGGGGCTTGCGCGCAACAGCCACACTCCGTTGCGTTATTTTCTTACGCGACTCAAAATTGGCACTCGAGGACTTGCGCGCGATAGCCACCCTCCGAGGCGTTATTCGCTTACGCGACTCAAAATTGACACTCAGGGCCTCGCGCGCGACAGCCACCCTACGAGGCGTTATTCTCTCACACGACTCAAAATTGGCACTCAGGGGCTTGCGCGCGATAGCCACCCTCCTGGCATTATTTGCTTACGCGACCCAAATCCAGCGCTCACACAATACGAGAAGGCAAAGCCATGCTCGAAGAATTTCTAATATGCCCTACATGACACAAGTGCAAGACCCTTACTTACAAGTTACCAGCAAAAAAGGGACAACATCTACAAGTTACAAAAGTCCTGTACACTAGGATCTGCTCTAACCTTACAAAGAGCACCAAGTATGCAAGCATTCTCCTCGCAAACCTTCTTCACAACCAAGTGCGAGGGTGCATCCTCCACCTCATAGTGCTTCTCCATTGGCTCATCTCGACCACCAGGAGGACCATGAGCAACCAGCATAAGATCTATCCCGGGCCAATGACTGTGCACGAATGCAAATGCACAGCGAGCTCCCGCATGAATTTGATGATTCACAACACGGTGAAGCTCTAAGGGACGAGAAAACACACGGCAAAGGTTCTCCAAGGTCGACGGAACCGGATCTAAGAGATAAAAATCGGAGAAGATACTACCAAGCGCCTGCAGCAATGCTCAAGGGCCTTCAGAACCCTGCTGACCGCAGGAAAAGAACAGCAAACGCTTGCGCACGAGACCTATCCATCCACAGAGGATTTTCATCCTACACAGCTGATTCGTCCAGTCGCGACAACTCCAACTGCACCGCCTCCTCCTCCAGACAACACTTGAAAACAAAAGGAAAACAAAACTTAATCCAAAACAAGGAAAAATAAGCACACAAGCAGTCGTCCATCGACACTCACCCTTCAAAAGACCGAAAAGTTTCGGAAAACAAGCCACAAAACCATCCACCGCGGCCTCAGCGCTCACACTTCAAGCGGTGAATAGCAACATCACCTTTGAGTCGACCAATCTTGCACTCCGCGTCTCTAAGTTACAGGTAGAGGGACTCGTACGCACCCTCGCGAGCGTCCTCCTTTAGCGAATTCAAAGCCCGAGAAACGCGCGGGACGTCCTACCGCAAGAAGAAAAGAAAAACAAGTCAAAAACCGAACCATAAGCACCAGTGGCAGAGTAACATTGCGAGCATCATTCAACTTGTCCTCAGGAAGAGGTAAATTACAAAACAAAGTGTCACTCAAAAGAACAACACCCAAGAAACAAGATCTCCCCGTCTACGTGGCACCCTCAAATTTGCGGATATCAACTTCTACAACCAATTGCAGGCGACGAGCCAGCTCGGTCACCCGCGTGGTCTGCTCTTCTGTGTAATCTAGCACGGCATCCACCATGTCGTCCTCAATCGGCACACCGCACCCTAAGAGAACAACAAAGTACGTCGCATGCCCACTCAGCACGGTTTCCCGGATGAAGCTCTCCAAAAGTCCACCACCCGAGCCAAATGCAACTGTGAATAGATCCAGACCTTCAGGCAAGTCATCTTCTGGAAACAAGTTATCGTGAAGCAACATGAGGACAACAGCAGATCGATCAGTTGCGGCCCTGACGGAGTTCGCAGCCCTCGACATGGCGTCAACAACACCATGAAGAGTGCTCGACTCATCAGAGGCAGCCGCTGCAACTTCAAAACCCACGGAACCTACATACCAGAGAACGACGATAAGGAATCGAGACCGAAGTCAATTTTCACGAAAATATACATCAACCAGTTACTAACCCATCAGAGCATCCGCAAGGGCGCGCAGGCGACCACCCTCAGCCACTTCAGCTTGACGGAGCTGCTCCTCCACCTATCAGAGCCGCTCAACCTCACCAAGCTCCACCTGGGGCTCTTTCTCTTTCAACTCCAAAGTGCCCTGAAGCAAGGACAACTCCTTTTCCAAATTAGTAGCCCACTTTATGGCTTCATTCTTTTGGTCTACACAAAAATCGTCATGAAGCAAGCAACTATCAAGAATGAACGACAAAGATATAGAAGGCGGCAAAGCAATTCACGCCTCATGATAGTAAGTTTCCCCTGGACAACATCAAGAGCACCCCTAGATCGATCAGCATTAGTCAGCACACGCTCGCGCATCCGGAATGGAGGCTACAATAACAGAAAAGTGAAAGATAAGATTGCAAGAAGGTAAACAGTCAAATACTGCGCCCAACCACAAGTGGTTGCACACATCCTCGGGGGCTACTCCCATCTGGAGCGCTGTCGCGCGCCCGATATTATCATGGACCCGCATGTGCAAACAACAAAAATGAAGGAACCCATAATAAGTATAAACGAAAAGGAGTACAAGACCAAGCATTACAAGATTATTATGTCTACATAAAAAAGAGCACAAGACCAATCATTACAAGATTATTTTGTCTACATCAAAAGGAGTACAAGACCAAGCATAACAAGATGATTCTGTCTTCATCAAAAGGGGTACAAGGCCAAGCATGGCAAGGAATTATGACTTCTATATGTGCGTCCATGCTGAGATAATTGGCACTCACCCACATCTTGGTGAGCATCATCGCAGACAAAGGAAAAACTCTACCCTAACTCAACGCGGTGAAGCTCGACTTATGCTTGAGCTTGTTGTCCTTGTCCTAATAGCGCACTCGATTGGTCGGAGGCTTCACATCAGCGTCCTACTGAAAACCGGAGTAGCTAGCACCACCACAAGTCAACGAGTAGCGGGATCGAGATGTGGTAGGAGAGCCACCCACAAAAGAAGAAATGGAGGCATCATCTGTTCCCCTAGAATCTTCACCACTCGAGCTCACCCACCAAAGCTCCAGCCGGTTCCCGCCAGCATCAAAGGCCCTCACAGTAAGTGTTTCCTCTCCATCAAAGCGACAAAGACGACTATAACCCTTGCGCAGATTCAGTTGACGGGAAAACACCCTCCAACCGGACCCCAAGAAGACCAAGAAGGAGTTCTCAACTTAAAGCTTTACCAACAAGGGGGAATGGGAGCAGCCTTGAAGCCAAAGAGAAATACCATCCAATCCAAGCTCAGAGACAACAGAGGCAAAAGAAAACAGAAGAGGAATCCGACTGGCAATGCGACTAAGAACACGAAGAATGAAATCATGGACATAGACGCCCTCAACAGCAGCAGCAGCAACAACAACAACCGTCCTCCCCGAAGAACCTCCACGCCCACGCAGGCAGCGTAAGGAACAGGGAGCATGGGCACCACGACCATGGTGGCCTCGGCCGGCAACGCCGCGAGAAGCACCACCAGAGGCTACACGAGCGCAACGCTTCAGAGCCATTCTAGGAAGCAGGAGAGAAAAGGATGGAAGATAGATGGCCAAAATACCGCAGCGCATCAACCTATATATACGCTAGGGCAAGGGAAAAAGAGGAATGTCCCAGGAAATCCGAACCAGCACCGCGGATAAAATTAAAGACCAAAGAATGCAACGACCAGATTCCAAAATGGCAATAAATTACGTGCGCTCCCATGCAATCTCGGAAATTCAACAAGCGGCAAAATCAAAGAGGCCACTACGCGTTATCCAAGGTGTCATCATAATTGCCAATGGACGCGATGGTTCACAACCTGCAACCGTCATCTTCAGCATGTCATCAAAAAGCATCATTACATCCCAGCTGCATGGATTAGACGCTTCGATTCCAACACAGTCACTCTGACAAGGTACAAGATGCTCTTTATAAAAAAATACTTTTCATTTATAATTTTGATTACATCAAAATTTTACTCCCATCGGGAGCGCCCTGCCACCGCTAATCAGAACACATGCATCATGGATTAAATACCGAGGGTGCGAGTGGCCACTCCCCTCCAACATGAACAATATAGGGCTTGAGTGCTTACTTGTCCAGACGACAAGGTGCTCGAGTGACTACTCGCACCAACATAAGAAGCGCAAAGGACAAGCTAATGGACTCCCCACCTGAGCACTCGGATGCTTTGCGTGTGCTCATACAATGAGCCCACTCGACGACCTTCCGAGTGGGTGCATTCTACATTTATTGCTCGCCTGAGCACGTAGACGCTCCGCAAGTGACCGTTCTATTAGTCCACTTGATCATTTTCCGAGTGGGTGCATTATATTTTGGCACACGCCCATACAACATATTACCTGAGCGGCGACACACTTCACCCATGATGCCGGACAGACGTTCACTTAGGTAAGACCCCGTTGCACAGACGGCCGGGTCGGGACTTGCCACATCACGACTTCACTCCCGACGGTTCCATGCGCGGATTCGTTAGGGTCGTATTGAACACTTAAACTGGCGACATTGATCCTGTAAGCCCTACAGCGGCCTTAACTTGCTTGACACCAGTCATATATGAGCATGATTGGGCTATTGAGGTATTTGCTGCTAGTGAAATTCACCAAGGCTCGACAAGTCGAGCACCTTGGGCCCTAAACAATAGGCGATGACTCGGAAAGCTACCTCTCATGAACAATAGGCGATGACTCGCAACAACGCGACACACACTTTTACGGCTGATTACAGGTTTGAGTCCCTGCGCAACTCTTCCAGTCCCGCAGGTACTCGGGGGCTATTGACGATGGGGTGTCCTCACAACTCCTACGGATGTGGGTACCTAGTGCGTGTCAAGATAGGAGGCCCGCCAAAGCCTCGACTAGCCAACTCGAAGCACCAACGTAGGAGTCCTCGGCGTTATGGAAACCAAGACTTGGCGTCCAAGACTGAAGCTAGATTAGGAAACTTCCTCTGTAAACCTAGATGGACTCCTTCCGACCCAACCTAATATATAAAGGGTGGGAAAGGGGACATCTCGGGCATCCAAATTCATAGCAACACCTCCGGTCTCGAGCGATCTCGCCTTGACCACCACTGTAATCACCTCCATCATAATAAAAAAGAGCGAGAAGTAGGCCAATCCTCGTCAGCCACCCTCCGAGGTGGTTCTCGCTTACGCGACTCGAAAAGTCTTGGTACTCGGGGGCTTGCGCGCACGGGCCACCCTTCGAGTTGTTTCTCGCTTACGTGAGTCGAAAAATCTTGGCACTCGGGGGCTCGCGCACACGGTCCACCCTCCGAGGCGTTTCTCGCTTACCCGACTAAAAAATCTTGGCACTGTCACAACTCTAAGTTAGGTATGTGCTAGGAATAGAGAGTAACTTGCATCATGTAAAAAAATTCAAAAGAAATTGAAATGCGAGAAGGAAAACCTCCCAAACAAATTTATTCAAATGGCTATCTTAAAATTGTCTTCCCAAAATCCTTTGAACTTTTTGAAAAGTCTCAAAAATGAGTGTGATCACATATCAAGTAAAAGGGATTCAATCCCATGCACTCTGATTTTTCAAAAAGTCCATAAGTGCTTTGGAAATTAAATAAAAACCCTATTTGAATTGAGATTCAAATATTTTGAATTTAAAAAATCACCAAAACTTGGGAGTGAATAGCTACATATCACATAAGGCTATATTAATGTTTTGGGATTTTAATAAATTGTTTTGGTTTTTTTTTTACTAAAACAGAACAAATAACAGCGAAAAACTTACCTGCTTCTAGCCCAACTTACCTGCACTTCGGCCAAAGCCCACTTCCACGTTTGTCGTCTTCCTCAAGATGCTCGCTGGAGGCAGTAGAGCACGCAGCCGACGCCATCGGGACGCCCACGGCCTTCCAGTCCACCCCCTCGCCTCCAAGCACGTCGAGGAGATGTCTATGTCGACGCCGCTTCATTTCCCCCTCTCTCTGCTCACTTTCCCCTTCCCCCTCGCTGAAATCCCGCACCACCCGAAACTCTCACCGGAGCGCGCCGCCCTGCCCACGCGGCTAACGACCTCCCTCTGCCTCTCCGTGGTGTCCAGAAGATTCCCCCTCTGCCAACTACGTCTTAGAGCGCACGCCATCGAGCCCAGGCGCCCCCACAGGTGGCGCCCTCTTCCTTCCATCGCCGTCGGCCACCGTGGACTCTCTGACCTCGCCAAAGAGCTCACGGTGAGAAGCGTCCCCGTTTACCCCATCCCGCGCTCGCATCCGCGCCTCGATGGTCGTTTCCCCACCGCCACTGTGAGCACGCCGCGGCGCTGCTCGACGTCGTCGTGCTCTCCGGCCATCCCCGTGACACCCGCGTGCTCTGGGTGATGCACACGAGCATGGGCGTCAGTTTTATGCCATCCCCATGCCAAGCCGTGGCCGCCATGGCCACTCCGGCGAGCAACCGTCGTCCTCTGTGGCCGCCATCGACGTCATGCCGGAGAGCTCAATTAGTTTAGGGCTAACTACCCCCTAATCACCCACCCTAGCCACTAAAAGTAGGCCCAAGGACACTAATTAAACTCTTTGTTTAATTTAACCATAGGGAATTAACAAGTGACACTGACAGGCCGGCCCCACTGGTCAGTTCACACGTCAACCCCCTGATGTCATGCTGATGCAGTGATGACGCAATAAGGCATTTTCAGTATATAAATAAATTCCAGAAATTGAATAAACTTTGAAATTCTATAATATTTAAACCATAACTCCAAAAGAAATAAATAATATATGAAAAATTATGTCGGGACCCAGGGTTAGCGTATGCAAGTACAGTTAAGACATAGTCATATGGAGAGCCGAGAACCGCACCCACTTGTCTAAGCAGACAAGGCCAAGCACTGAACATTCTCGGAAAGCATCGTACGTGAGGGACATCCCCTCCAGGCCGGATGATCAACTGATATGGGTCCTCATCGTCCGCACACAAGTCAAAAGTTATGGGTGGTGAACTCCCATATTCAAAGACAAGTCGCCTCTACCATACTACCGACTATCTCAAAACTCTTACATAGACTTACTCCAGCCCGATCACTTAGTCGGGGTCTAGGGCGGGCTCGATCATACCACAAAGTGTGCACGAGACGGAGTCTCGAGCAATCGCAACGCGATGCCCCAAGCTGCGCACATCTAAGGGCCACTTGGTGTATGAAAGACCGCCAGCCAGAACACAACTAAGGTCTCGAAATCCCATACAAAGACATGCATGTTATAAACATACACGCAGCACACATGCCTTGTATGAACAGCAGGTACCATTGCAAGTCTCTACAAAGTGTACATTTTATTTATAACTCTTATAGAGTACACACAGAGATCACATACATGTGATCCAACATTACAACATAGGCGGAAGAAAATTATGTCTGAGTACAGACAAGTTTAACAAATGGCTTAAGAAGCCTTATTTAAACACAAAGCCCTCCACGAGGGAACCAGTCGTCTGACTGGGACTAGACTAGTTGGTCTTCAGTCCTCCAGCTCGATGAAGAAGTCACCTTCGGGGTCAGTGGCATCATCTAAAACATAGATTAAGAAAACGTGAGTACAAAGTCGTACTTAGCAAGACTTACGTAGGAGCTATACTACTCATGCACATGTATCAAGGTAAAGGGAGGTGGGGTTCACTTGCAGAAGTGCCAGCTTTGACTTGGCTAATCCTGAACTACGAGTACCAGACTTTGAGGTAAGAAGCGTACACGAGTCCACTACTTTCTCCAACCAATACACCACTATGGGGCCTTCCTCGACGTCCCCACGAGGAAGCACGCCATAACACTCACACTTATCTTGGTGTGTTTTAGAAGTATCCGGTTCAAATTGTCCAATAATCAAGCTAAGCTTTCCAAGCAGCCCATAACCGCGGACGCGGCTATTTGAAGAGTTTTGTTAACCTTGCAAGGGTGTACCGCTACACACACATGACCATCATTTACCGCCTTTGATCTCAACACCATTCAAGGGGTGTCAGCGAGGATGCTCATCACAACGGTTACCTCATAGCCGATCTAGTCCGAGAAAGCCGCCTACTTGGGTTGGTTACCACAATCGAGACATGAGAGGGAAGTGGGATTTTATCGACATGATCAATGGGGGTTTGCTTGCCTTGCTGACGAGGTTCGGGCTCTGGATCTTCAGCGAAGGGGGTGACCTCTTGCTCCGGTTCCACCTCTACTCGACAAACAAAGCACGAAGTAGCAATCAATATGAATGCAATGCTCAAGCACATGATTGAATGCTAAAGCTTGAAGTATAAGTTTTGATGTGTGAGGCAATTCCATTTAAGTGGAATATATTGCATTTAAAATGCAAATTCAAACTCCACATTTGAATTTAACTTAGCCAAGTTGAATGTGACATAGTTTGATCATTTTGAATCAACTTCAAATGTGTATGATATGCCTCTGAAGTGTGGTTGAAGTATAGCTTAAATCCATGGTCCAAGTTGCAAACTCAATTCATTTGAATTTGAAATAAATTCAATTAAACCAAATGACATATGCTACTGGTCCCATTTTAAATTCAACTCAAACATAGTTGAAAGTTGCATATTTGGAAAGATAATTTTCTCTTGATCATTTTTCATATATTATTTGTCCAATTTGGAGTTAATATGAATTTTCTATGAATTTCCAAAATTTGGGGTATTTTCTGGAATTTCTGGAATTCTTTTAATCATTTTTTATTTTCTGGAAACTCATAAATGATTTATTGCGTCAGCAGGGGGACTGACAAGTGGGGCCACCCTGTCAGTGGCTGGGGTTAATTAACCCGTGGTTTATCTTAATCCAGTGGCTTAATTAAGCCACTAGGCCCACTGGTCAGTGACCCAGGGGGTCACTAACTGGGTGAAAAGTGGCTAACCCACCGGCGGCTTGACGCCGGCGACTGGAGCCACGGCGGCGACTCGCCGGAACCTTCTAGGGGCCACGGGAAGCCACGGGGAGGTCACCACTGGATGCAGCGTCGTCTTCCGCGTCTTCTGGAAGCATCAGGGGTTCAAGGGGAGGTCGGGAGCGACGACGGCGACGACTCCGGCGGAAGCAGAACCACGGCGAGGTCGTAGTCGACGTTACGGTGCATGGTTCGGGCTGATCTCGCGCGCGTTCAAACGCTGGCATGCTCAGGAGCCAAACGCGCGCTCTGGCTGAGTCGAAGGGGCACAGGGGCGACCTCGAGCTCATCCATGGCGGCGACATGCTTCGGCAACCATGGCGAAAACGGCTAGAGTGAGAAATCCAGGGGGGAAAAGGAGGGATTTCGTTCGGAAGCTCACCCTGAATCTATCTGGAGTGGTCGCTTGCTCGGGGAGGCGCTGGAGTTGTCGGAAATTGAAGTCGATCCGCGGCGGCCGGCGATGAAGACGATGACGCTAGCGAGCTCGTGGAGGCGTCCGGCTCCGATTCCTTTCGCAGGTCGATGAAGACGACGACGACGAACTCCCTGGACACCTTGGCTTGGCCTCTCGTCGTCAATGGCCGCGAGTCCGCACGGCTGCGCTCCGGCTAGGCTACGGTGGCGTCGCTGTTCTTCGCGGGTAGGATGAACTAGAGGGCGAGGAAGGAGGGGAAAGAGGCCTGGGCTTCTCCAGGACACGCGGGCGGTGAGAAGGAGGCAGGGGAGTCGCTGAGGAGCCTCCACCGCGACGACCACGGCATGCCGGGCACGCAGCTGTGTGCTCGTGCCCGGGGAAGACGACAGGGGAGTTCCCCTGGTGGGCTGGGCCGGCTGGAGAGGTGGGCCTCGCCCCCTGGCGAGAGGTTAGTTCTTTTCCTTTTTCTGTTTAATCTTTCCTTTCTGTTTTTCTGTATATTTGTTTTGACTTTGGTAAAAATACCAAATCATTTTATTAAATGCTGAAAACTTTTATGTGGCCTCATAATAATATAGACTAGCCACTTATAAACTTTCAACATTTTTAAAATTCAAAAGATTTGAATTTTAAATCAAATAGGGGTATTTCATTAATTCCAAGGCACTGTTTGAATATTTGAAAAATCTATGAGCATGGGGTGGGTCCCACATCACTTGATATGTGATCACACTCATTTATAGGACTTTTCAAAACTCTAACATGAATTTTTGGAAAAGATTTTTATCTGGCCTTTTGAATTAATTCATCTGGGGTGGTGTTCCTTCTCCCATTTTGATTTTGAAGTTGATTTCCTTTGAAGAATTGACATGATGCAAGGTCACTTTGATCCTAGCACATTACCTAACAGAGGATTCTGACAACTCGCCCCCACTCAACAGAATCTCGTCCCGAGATTCAGAAGTTTGCGAGAGGAAGGTGGGGTACTCGGCACTGAGACGGTCTTCTCTTTCCCACGTAGCTTCTCTTTCAGAGTGGTGTGACCATTGCACTTTCAGAAACCTAATCTTCTGACGACGAGTGACACGCTCTGCTGAATCAAGAATACGAACGGGGTATTCTCGATAAGAAAGGTCATCTTGGAGATCAAGCGTTTCATGGTCGACTTCGCGGATGGGGTCCTTGAAGAAACGCCTGAGTTGGGACACATGGAATACATCATGTACTCGGGAAAGGTGCGGGGGTAGTTCAAGTTGGTAGGCAACTTCTCCACGTTTAGCAATAATGCGAAAAGGTCCGATGTAACGTGGGGCCAACTTGCCTTTGATACCGAAACGTTGGGTTCCCTTCAGAGGAGTAACCCGGAGGTAAGCTTTCTCATCCAGATTGTAGCTCTCTTGCCTATGATGACGATCATAGTAGCTTTTCTGACGAGACTGGGCTGCTTTCAATTGATCACGAACAATGCGAACTTGCTCTTCTGCTTCCTTGATCATATCCGGTCCAAAGAATTGTCTTTCACCGGTTTCTGGCCAGTTTAAAGGTGTTCGACATCGTCGTGCATACAGGAGTTCAAAAGGAGCCATGTTCAGGCTAGATTGAAAACTATTGTTATAAGCAAATTCGGCAAATGGAAGAGACTTCTCCCAATTCTTTCCGAATGAGATAAAACAAGCTCTGAGCATGTATTCAAGAATTTGGTTAACCCTTTCGACTTAATCGCTAGACTGAGGATGGAAATCTGTACTAAAGGAGAGATGAGTTCCCATAGCATTCTGAAAGCTTCCCCAAAATCTAGAGGTGAAAAGGCTACCGCGATCAGAATTGATTTCCAAAGGAACACCATGAAGGGATACAATTCTAGAGACGTACAAGTCCGCTAACTGGCTAGCAGTTATAGACTCGCGAACCGGAAGGAAGTGAGCAACTTTGGAAAGCCTATCTATGACAACGAAGATGGCATTGTTTCCTTTCTGGGTTCTTGGAAAGCCGGTGATGAAATCCATACCGACTTTGTCCCATTTCCACTCGGGAATAGACAAAGGTTGAAGTGTACCAGCAGGTCTTTGATGTTCTATCATAATGCCACGACAAACATCACATTCGGCAACAAATTGAGCAATGTCTCTCTTCATCCTAGTCCACAAAAATCTCTGGCGTAGATCTCGGTACATTTTTGTGCTACCGGGATGAATCGAGAGGGGTGTGTCATGGGCTTCTTTGAGGATGAGTTGCCTTAGTTCCTTATTCTTAGGTACTAACAAACGATTTTCAAAGAATACCGTTCCCTTGCTATCTGTGGAGAAACATTTAGCAACTCCGCTAGCAATGTTCTCCTTGATCCGGCGAACACCTCGTGCACGCCTTTGGGCAACTATGATTTGATCCTCAAGAGTTGGTTTCGCCACCAAGTTAGAAAGATATCCATGAGGAACAATCTCAAGATTGATCTTGCGAAAGTCCTCATGAAGAAGTGGTTGATACTGTTGTAACATGAGGTTGTTACAATATGACTTACGACTTAGTGCATCAGCCATGACATTGGCTTTGCCTAGGGTGTAAGAAATTACTACGTCGTAATCTTTTATCAACTCAATCCAGCGTCTTTGCCTGAGATTAAGATCTGGCTGGGTGAAAATATATTTGAGGCTTTGGTGGTCGAAATAGATTTCGCAACGGTTACCAAGGAGGTAATGTCGCCAAGTTGTTAGGGCATGAACTACGGCAGCGAGTTCAAGGTCATGGGTAGGATAGTTCTCTTCATGTGGCCGCAATTGGCGTGAAGCATAAGCTACCACATGTCGATCTTGCAGAAGTATGCATCCTAACCCTTGCCGTGATGCGTCACAATAGATCTCGAAATCCTTTTTGGTGTCTGGAGGTGCAAGTACGGGTGCAGAAGTCAATCTTCTTTTTAGCTCTTGAAAGCTTTCCTCGCACTTGGGAGTCCATAGGAATTTCTTATCTTTCTTGAGGAGTTCAGTTAGAGGCTTTGCAACTTTAGATAAGTTCTCGACGAAGCGACGACAATAGCTGGCTAGGCCAAGAAAACTTCTAACTTGCTTAACCGATTCAGGTGGAGTCCAGTCAAGGACGGCCTGAACTCTCTCGGGATTCACAGCAATGCCTTTTGCAGAAATCACGTGGCCTAAATAGGTCACTTCTGGTAGCCAGAATTCACACTTGGAGAATTTAGCGTACAGGCGATGCTCTCTAAGTTTCATCAATACCAGCCTTAAGTGTTCGGCATGATCTCCTTCATTCTTCGAGTAGATGAGAATATCATCAAGATAAACCACAACAAATTTATCTAGGTACTCCATGAAGATCGAATTCATCAAGCGTGAGAATGTGGCGGGGGCATTGGTTAAACCAAAGGACATAACGGTGTACTCGTAAAGACCATAACGAGTAGTAAAAGCCGTTTTTGGAATGTCCTCGTTTCGGATTCTGATCTGATGATAACCTAGTCTCAAATCCATCTTGGAGAAGACGGAAGATCCTGCAAGTTGATCATAAAGATCATTGATCCTGGGCAGTGGGTATTTGTTCTTAATCGTTGCTAAATTTAGCGGGCGATAGTCTACGCACATCCTTTCTGTTCCATCTTTCTTCTTTACGAACAGAACGGGGCAACCCCATCGCGATGAGCTAGGGCGGATGAAGCCTTTTGCCAACGAAGCATCAAGTTGGGTTTTTAGCTCAGCTAACTCATGTGGGGCCATCTTATATGGGCGTTTGGAAATTGGTGCGGTTCCTGGAACAAGATCCACTATAAACTCTACAAACCTGTCGGGTGGCATGCCCGGCAGCTCTTCAGGAAAGACATCCGGGAAGTCACGAACCACCGGAATATCTTCAAGTTCGGGAAGGGGAAGTACATTCAAGGAATGCACTTGGGTTCTTGTTCTGGGTGAGGTATAGTTGATTGTTTTTCCTGAAGGGTGGGTGAGTTTCACGGATTTGCCTCTGCAATCCAGGTAGGTATTCTGTCTTGATAGCCAATCCATGCCAAGGATGACATCAATGTCTGAAGACTTGAGGGCTATGAGTGAAGCAAGGAATACTAAACCCTCAATTGCAATTTGATTACCATGGCTTACTCTATTAGTTTGCCATCTTGACCCTGGAGTTTGAATAATCATCGGGGTGGACAATTCAACAAAAGATAACTCATGACGAAGTGCATAACTTTCCGACATGAATGAATGAGATGCTCCTGGGTCGAAAAGAACGGAAGTAGGAACAAAATTGACTGGGAGCGTACCAAGAATGACGTCAGTGGTGTCGTCGGTCTCTTCGGCGGAAATCTGGTTCAGACGTCCACGAGTGGCGGGAGGAGCGGGTTTGGCGGTGAAGACCTTCTGGGGTGGCTTGCCACGACCATTGTTGTTGTTGTTGTTGTTGTTGCCTCCGGCACGGGGTGGAACGTTCTGGTGTTGGAGCTGGTTCTGGGGACACTCGCGAGAATAGTGGCCTGCCTGACCACACTTAAAGCAAGCTCTGAAAACAGTGCGTGGAGCTGGGTTGTTTGGTGGAGCTGGGTGGAACTGGGTGGGTGGACGAGGCGCCACATAGGATGGCCTCGGTGGGTTGTTCTGGCGGAACATGCTGTTTGGAATCCAGATCTTGCGCTTCTGGGAGCCAGAACTGGATGAACTATCATCTCTAGGGTGTTTGCGAAAGTCGTTGGGGGTGTTCACGTCCTCGGCTTTGATGGCCTTGTTGACAAGGACCTGGAATGTGGCAAAGTCATGAAGGTTGAGCTCGCGACGGAGTCCGGAGTTGAGGCCACGACGGAACCTCTCTTGTTTCTTGGAGTCGGTGGAAACTTCTTCGGTAGCGTAACGAGCCAGTCGGTTGAACTCACGACTAAACTCATCAACGGTCCTTCTGCCTTGAGTGAGGTTGCAGAACTCCTCACGCTTGCGGTCCATGAGACCCTTGGGAATGTGGTGCTCACGGAAGGACATGCAGAATTCCTCCCAAGATGTAGGCGGTCCATCGGGACGCATATTTAGAAAGTTCTCCCACCAAGAGCTAGCTGCACCTTCAAGGTGATAGGTGGCATAGTTGACCTTGTCACCAGTTGCAACACGGCCTGCTTGGAGCTTCCTCTCGATGCTGCGAACCCAGTTATCGGCATCAAGGGGCTCGGTCGAGTAACTAAAAACCGGGGGATGAAGTCGGATGAAGTCGTTCAGGGACACCAACTCATTGCGCTGCTGAGTGGTGTTGCGAGCAATGACTTCCAACAGATGGTGAGAGTCTCGGCGGTTCCTCTCGACTTCCATCAGAACCTGAGCCATCGTGGGTGGGGGTGGAAGGTTGCCTTCCTCCTGGTCATTCCCACGACCTTGGTTACGACCAACCTGGCCACGGGTTCCTTGAGACATCCTGAAGGTGAAATCAAAGTCAAACAGAGTTGATTTGAAGAGTCTAAACAAGGTATTGAAGTACTGGAAGGATTACAGAGCAAAGGAAGTAATCATCTTGACAACATGGTGATAAAAGCATACAAGCCATATATTCACAAGCTGTCATACAAACCATACATCGTTTTAGTACAAGCACCAAGCTAATACAAACGTGATGAAGATGATACATCCTTCAGAGGCACTCTGACTTCCTATACATTATTTATCTAAGCCTCTGGAACTTAGACACCTTGCTTACAATATACTAGGATACTACTACATCCTCACTAAGTAAGACCACAGGCGGTCTCACTCATCTCCATCTCCATAGTAGTCCTCGTAAAAGTTACCCGCGTATCCCGGTAGCTGGAGGTGACCATCGGAAAACATGGAGGCTTGTGGACCCTGATATCCATTTGGGCAAGGATGGGGCCTAGGTCCAGCGTAGGGTGGAAGCAAAGGACCACGGGGTGGAAAAATGCCTCCAATCTCGGGCCAGGCAACTCGAGAAGGCATCTGAGTCCTCACTGGATAGATCGCATCATCCTCAACTGATCCCACGCTCACAAAGGGTGCCAAAAGTGTCAGTGCTCAGTACAGACGAACTCGGGTGGCGTGGAGCTCAAAACGGAGAGCGCGTGCATCACGATCTCTGTCACTAGCAAACCTAGCAGTCACCTGGAGTGCTGGATCCTCTGCAGAGTGATCTGAGTACAGTCCGGTGTAATATCCCTCTTCTCCTGGAAGTGCAGCAGGGATATAGAGGAATGAGGTCTCTCTCAGCATGGTGTGCTCCTCTCTCAGCAGTGTAATACATGAATATGCAGCATCCTGCACAGCCATGTTCTCGGTAACGCCAATGCCATGTCCAAAGTGGATAGGCTGGGTGACTCCAACGTGGTGCGAGTAGATCCGGACAATGCAGTGGAACTGCGTCTGGTTGAAGTCGTGGAACTGCTCCTCGATGGTGTACTCAGGGTACCATCGATATCCCACATAGGACATCATCTCGATCAACGTGGCGGGATGGCCATGCACACCGAGGCACCTGGTCAAACGAATAATCTGCCGAGGGGGAAGATCTGCCATCTGAAACAGAAAGGAGTTTGCAAATGCATCAGATTATGAGATAAACCTGGAATGACTCGGACAGCATAACGGCTGTAATTGCAAGAAAAAGACAATTTCTTACAACATGGAAACAACACTTACATACGATGTAGTAAAACAGGGAGCATAACCACTCTAACAAACCGATCACAACTTTCCTACGGCTATGAGGAAGCAAACAACGAGATGTTCTAATCAGACAGAGGAGAGCCTAGTCCTATCTTCCCGTAGAATAAGATGAGGGTGACTCAGAACTCAGAACGAAGGGGGTAGGAGAAAAAAGAAGCCTTACGTTGTTCCCTTATATACCCAGAGTAACTATATAACTATAGCAAGCTAGACTCAACTTCAGCCAAGGCTACTAGTCCTACAGTCAGTCCTGCTCTGATACCAAGTCTGTCGGGACCCGGGGTTAGCGTATGCAATTACAGTTAAGACATAGTCATATGGAGAGCCGAGAACCGCACCCACTTGTCTAAGCAGACAAGGCCAACCACTGAACATTCTCGGAAAGCATCGTACGTGAGGGGCATCCCATCCAGGCCGGATGATCAACTGAGATGGGTCCTCATCGTCCGCACACAAGTCAAAAGATATGGGTGGTGAACTCCCATATTCAAAGACAAGTCGCCTCAACCATACTACCGACTATCTCAAAACTCTTACATAGACTTACTCCAGCCCGATCACTTAGTCGGGGTCTAGGGCGGGCTCGATCATACCACAAAGGGTGCACGAGACGGAGTCTCGAGCAATCGCATCGCGATGCCCCAAGCTGCGCACATCTAAGGGCCACTTGGTGTATGAAAGACCGCCAGCCAGAGCACAACTAAGGTCTCGAAAACCCATACAAAGACATGCATGTTATAAACATACACGCAGCACACATGCCTTGTATGAACAGCAGGTACCATTGCAATTGTCTACAAAGTCTACATTTTATTTATAACTCTTATAGAGTAGACACAGAGATCACATACATGTGATCCAACATTACAACACAGGCGGAAGCAAATTATGTCTGAGTACAGACAAGTTTAACAAATGGCTTAAGAAGCCTTATTTAAACACAAAGCCCTCCACGAGGGAACCAGTCGTCTGACTGGGACAAGACTAGTTGGTCTTCAGTCGTCCATCTCGATGAAGAAGCCACCTTCGGGGTCAGTGGCATCATCTAAAACATAGATTAAGCAAACGTGAGTACAAAGTCGTACTCAGCAAGACTTACGTAGGAGCTATACTACTCATGCACATGTATCAAGGTAAAGGGAGGTGGGGTTCACTTGCAGAAGTGCCAGCTTTGACTTGGCTAATCCTGAACTACGAGTACCAGACTTTGAGGTAAGAAGCGTACACGAGTCCACTACTTTCTCCAACCAATACACCGCTATGGGGCCTTCCTCGACTTCCCCACGAGGAAGCACGCCATAACACTCACACTTATCTTGGTGTGTTTTAGAAGTATCCGGTTCAAATTGTCTAATAATCAAGCTAAGCTTTCCAAGAAGTCCATAACCACGGACGCGGCTATTCGAATAGTTTTGTTAACCTTGCAAGGGTGTACCGCTACACACACATGACCATCATTTACCTCCTTTGATCTCGACACCATTCAAGGGGTGTCAGCGAGGATGCTCATCACAACTGTTACCTCATAGCCGATCTAGTCCGAGAAAGCCGCCTACTTGGGTTGGTTACCACAATCGTGAACCAGGCCGGTTTACTGAAGTGGACCCAAGTGATGTGTGCGTGGTGCATAAGCCGGTCTCGGATGAGCCGTTCTCTCACTTAGCAGCCAGGCCACAGACCTACCAGAACTCCGAACTATTGCGACATCTGGACATCGAAAGGGACGAGTTAGTAAGTTGAGAGGGGTCAGTGAGCCCAATGTGTGGTTGTACTCTTCATCTTGGATCACCACACAAGAACTCGTACTAGGGCGGTGTTCAACGAGACAACCCACCGTGTACTCCTACACAGCCTCTCATCGTTCACCTTGTATTAGGGTCGATTCACCAACACTTTTATACCATCCTCAACATGATCATTTCCATCCCGACTCACATCACAGTAACAACATGGTATCATACTAAGCATGCAATAAGCGATAACATTTGCAGGGGCCACATGATATCAAACAACTCCTACATTTGCTAGGATTGTGGTTTTCTTACTACTGTGACAAAATGATAGGTCATGCAAAGGAATGGGTTCATCTATGCGGTAGGAACGAATCATGGCGATCATCCTAAAAAATGCACAAGCGAGACATGAGAGGGAAGTGGGATTTTATCGACATGATCAATGGGGGTTTTCTTGCCTTGCTGACGAGGTTCGGGCTCTGGATCTTCAGCGAAGGGGGTGACCTCTTGCTCCGGTTCCACCTCTACTCGACAAACAAAGCAGGAAGTAGCAATCAATATGAATGCAATGCTCAAGCACATGATTGAATGTTAAAGCTTGAAGTATAAGTTTTGATGTGTGAGGCAATTCCATTTAAGTGGAATATATTGCATTTAAAATGCAAATTCAAACTCCACATTTGAATTTAACTTAGCCAAGTTGAATGTGACATAGTTTGATCATTTTGAATCAACTTCAAATGTGTATGATATGCCTCTGAAGTGTGGTTGAAGTATAGCTTAAATCCATGGTCCAAGTTGCAAACTTAATTGATTTGAATTTGAAATAAATTCAATTAAACCAAATGACATATGCTACTGGTCCCATTTTAAATTCAACTCAAACATAGTTGAAAGTTTCATATTTGGAAAGATAATTTTCTCCTGATCATTTTTCATATATTATTTGTCCAATTTGGAGTTAATATGAATTTTCTATGAATTTCCAAAGTTTGGGGTATTTTCTGGAATTTCTGGAATTCTTTTAATCATTTTTGATTTTCTGGAAACTCATAAATGATTTATTGCGTCAGCAGGGGGACTGACAAGAGGGGCCACCCTGTCAGTGGCTGGGGTTAATTAACCCGTGGTTTAACTTAATCCAGTGGCTTAATTAAGCCACTGGGCCCACTGGTCAGTGACCCAGGGGGTCACTAACTGGGTGAAAAGTGGCTAACCCACCGGCGGCTTGACGCCGGCGACTGGAGCCACGGCGGCGACTCGCCGGAACCTGCTAGGGGCCACGGGGAGGTCACCACTGGATGCAGCTTCGTCTTCCGCGTCTTCTGGAAGCATCCGGGGTTCAAGGGGAGGTCGGGAGCAGAACCACGGCGAGGTCGTAGTCGACGTTACGGTGCATGGTTCGGGCTGATCTCGCTCGCGTTCAAATGCTGGCATGCTCAGGAGACAACCGCGCGCTCTGGCTTAGTCGAAGGGGCACAGGGGCGACCTCGAGCTCATCCATGGCGGCGACATGCTTCGGCAACCATGGCGAAAACGGCTAGAGTGAGCAATCCAGGGGGGAAAAGGAGGGGTTTCGTTCGCAAGCTCACCCTGAATCTATCTGGAGTGGTCGCTTGCTCGGGGAGGCGCTGGAGTTGTCGGAAATTGAAGTCGATCCGCGGCGACCGGCGATGAAGACGATGACGCTAGCGAGCTCGTGGAGGCTTCCGGCTCCGATTCCTTTCGCAGGTCGATGAAGACGACGACGACGAACTCCCTGGACACCTTGGCTTGGCCTCTCGTCGTCAATGGCCGCGAGTCCGCACGGCTGCGCTCCGGCTAGGCTACGGTGGCGTCGCTGTTCTTCGCGGGGAGGATGAACTGGAGGGCGAGGAAGGAGGGGAAAGAGGCCTGGGCTTCTTCAGGACACGCGGGCGGTGAGAACGAGGCAGGGGAGTCGCTGAGGAGCCTCCACCGCGACGGCCACGGCATGCCGGGCACGCAGCTGTGTGCTCGTGCCCGGGGAAGACGACAGGGGAGTTCCCCTGGTGGGTTGGGCCGGCTGGAGAGGTGGGCCTCGCCCCCTGGCAAGAGGTAAGTTGTTTTCCTTTTTTTGTTTAATCTTTCCTTTCTGTTTTTCTGTATATTTGTTTTCACTTTGGTAAAAATACCAAATCATTTTATTAAATGCTGAAAACTTTTATGTGGCCTCATAATAATATAGACTAGCCACTTATAAACTTTCAACATTTTTAAAATTCAAAAGATTTGAATTTTAAATCAAATAGGGGTATTTCATTAATTCCAAGGCACTGTTTGAATATTTGAAAAATCTATGAGCATGGGGTGGGTCCCACATCACTTGATATGTGATCACACTCATTTATAAGACTTTTCAAAACTCTAACATTAATTTTTGGAAAAGATTTTTATCTGGCCTTTTGAATTAATTCATCTGGGGGGGTGTTCCTTCTCCCATTTTGATTTTGAAGTTGATTTCCTTTGAAAAATTGACATGATGCAAGGTCACTTTGATCCTAGCACATTACCTAACAGAGGGTTCTGACAAATTATTAGAAAAATGCAAGGAATATGAATATGCAATTTGTTTTCATTTTCAACCATTTTAAAATGGGGTAACAGTAGCAAATAAGCATACGACATATTTTGAATTCAAATTTGGAGGTTGAATTTGCAAACCTTTTGCAATGAACTTCAATTAAATGGAATTGTCAACACATCAGTACCATATACATCATGTTGCAACATCTTATCATGTGCTTGAGCATTGTACATTCTTTGGTTGTTCCCCCTCGATTATGATTGCTTCGGTAACAGTGTTTCCGAGACGGACTACGTGCTCGTGGCAGAAGACCGGTAACCTGTGTACCGTCAGCAAGGCAAGCAAACCCACATTGATCATGTTGATAAAAACCCAGTTCACTCTCATTCATGCTTATTCATTGTTTAGGATGTTACCATGATGCGTTTCTACCGCATAGTTGAACCCATTCCTCTACATGACCTATCATTTTGTCACAGTAGTAAGCAAACCACAATCCTAGCAGAGTTAGGAGTTGTATGTTGATCATGTGGCCCCTTCATTGGTTACCCCAAGTGGAAGGTTAATATGCCGCGTAGCAGCAAGTTTCCCTCGGTGAAGATACCGAGGTTGAGTATCGACCAGTAGGACTCCGGCGATAATAAGTAGGTGTCAGCGGCGCACCTGACGCGGACCTGCACACAACACAATTAAATTTGCTCCCAACGAAGTTCAGAGAGGTTGTCAATCTCTCCGGCCTTGTTGTTTACAAAGGATAAAAAACACAGGATAATGATAATGGTAGCAACTGAAAATAAAAAGCAAGAAAATAAATGAGCGTGTAAACAGTGATGAGAATATGGACTGGGGTCCCGTGATGTTCACTAGTGATGTCTCCCTCCCAAAAGATGATAAGATTGCTATGCGAGGTAAACAAATTACCGAAGGGAAATTGACAGGATTATGAACGCACCGCAATGCTAACTATGCTACAAAAGAAAGGAAGAGGCTCAAAA
This sequence comes from Bromus sterilis, assembly GCA_950022295.1. Lineage (NCBI taxonomy): Eukaryota > Viridiplantae > Streptophyta > Magnoliopsida > Poales > Poaceae > Bromus > Bromus sterilis. Next base: position 260,159,212 of record OX465596.1, on the reverse strand, counting down.
GCATGGGCAGTACGCCAAAATAAGTAGACAGAAATCCATCTGCATCTACTACTAATCATCCACCTTGAGATATCTATCCAGAACATCTTGCTGGTATTAAGTTGCAAGCCACACCCAAAGTGTAAACCCAAAGCAACAGACAACTGCATTAAAAGAACTTTGCGTAAAGTAAACAATCCTTGTAACCGCGGTTACAAGCACCGTTGTTTTCCCCCTTGTGGCCACATCACATCCCCTAGACTCATGTTTCTTCACTCAAGCATGTCATCAGGGGGCATGTACCCACAATTTAGCATAGCGTTCCCTCTTGGGGTCACTACCTACCACTTGGCCAAAGCAATAAATAGCAACAGAGAACATGCAAGAATTACTCCGGAACAAAAATATAAAAGATAAGAACCAATTATAGTACTCTACCACAATCTGAACATAATCTCATAATCCATCAGATCCCATCAAACTCAACATAGCAAAAGCAGAAAGAATTACATATGTTCCTCGATCATGTAGGGCATCTCACGAGGTCTAAACCATGAAGAACAAAGAGGGGAGGAGAACATCACATAGATACTAATCACGGACCCATGGTCCAAGGTAGACTACTCACGGCACATCCGGGAAGCGTCCATGGTGGAGGAGAAACTCCCGGAGGTCGATCCTCCCTCCGGCAGGGTGTCGGGAAGAGTCCTGATGGTGCTCTTGATATTGGAACCGCGGCGGCGGAGGAACAGAGGAGAATTTGCGAAATAGGGTTCTATCTTCGGAGTTTCCCCATGACGGAGAATAAATAGGCGAAGGGGGGCAGCCAGGGGGGCAACAGGGGTCAAGGCGCCCCCTGGAGCGGCCAGGCCCCTAGCCGCGCCAGGTGGCCGCCTGGGCCCCTGGTGATGGCCCTCTGGCGCCACTTTGGTGCTTCTGGAAGACTCCATTATGCTGATTTTTTTATCCGATTTTTCCCGAATTTTTGGAGCACTTTTTATATGGGGAAAAACTGAAATAGAAAAACAGCAGAAAACAGGAACTGGCACTAGGGTGCACTGAGTTAGTAGGTTAGTCCAAATATGATCAAAAGTGTATGAAAGTGTATCTAGATCATTGCAATATCACACAAAACATGCATGGAGCAAGCAGAAATTATCGATACGTTTTAGACGTATCAACATCCCCAAGCTTAATTCCTGCTCGTCCATGAGTAGGTAATGATAACTGGAATAATTTCTGTGGTGACATGCTAGCAACCATATAAGGAATTTGAAAACTAAAGCAATCAAGGTATGTAATTAAATTCAAGTCATAACATGCAAGAGTCTATATTAGCATTGAAACAAGCAACTAAATAACATTAGGTGCAAGAGCTCTCACTGTCCGTGACTCGAATGTTTCTAAATGGTGTTTGCGTGCAAGAAGGGGGATAGGGATTACGAGAAAAAAATGTTTTTGTGTTGAGAACTCAATCTACTAAAGTTTCACACTTGGTCTTCTTTGGAATCTTATCTTGACTCGTCCCCAGACCACTAGCCAGGTACAAGTCAATTTGATCCACTCCTTTTCGATATTTTGAGCACTCATGCAATGGATGAGCGTAAGCACAAGAGTTGACATTTAGGTTGGCAAAGAGAGAGTATGGTGGAGGAGGAAGTCCAAAAGGTGAGAAAGGCTCGCATCAATAAAGACAATCATAGGCGATAAGGCTAAATGATAAATATGATGTAAGGAGTAGGGATTGCCATGCAACGGATGCACATATGAGCTGAAGAGCTCTTCAATGGAACTAGTGGGGTGCATCTAACTTGCTCGCTCATGAAGACCTAGAGCTCTTTTGAGGAGGCTCATCCTTGGAATATGCAAGCCAAGTTCTATAGTGTGAAGGTCCCCACATAGCTATATGCATGATCATCTCTATGGAGTACAAGGATAAGAGGGAGTAATAGTGTGGATCTTTCAAAAGGATAGTAGTGTTGCCCCTTTCTCTCTTTTTATTTCTTTTTTCTCTTTTTTCTTATTTTTTGTATTTTTGGTGGCCTCAATGGCTCTTTCTATTGAACTCTCATTTGTCCTCTTTGGGATCTTCTATTTTGTCCACTTTGGGAGCTTTTCCTCACTTAAGGGAAACACTCTAATTTACAAGAGGGTATAGAAGATCTTTCACACTTTACAAGGTACTCAAATCATAAAGAAGATGTAGCTATCATGATGTATGCAATGTATGCCACTGCTAGTGTAGCAGGAACATGTATGACATGAAGATCAAGTCATGAAGAGGTGGAAGTTGCATGACAATATATCTCGGAAAGGCTATGGAAATGCCTTGATAGGTAGATATGGTGTCTATTTTGAGGAAAGATATAAGGAGGTTTATGACGACAGAGCGTATCATGCCAAGGTTTGGATGTACCGGCGAAGGTGGACGCCAACTCTCGGAGTGAGAAGAAGGCAATGCACGGCACGGGAGAGGCTAGCAAATATGAGGAGGTGGAAGTGTCAACTTTCAATACTTACATTACTCCGAAGAACTCATGCACTTATTATCGATAACTCTCAATCTAATGAGGGGGTTCAAAAAGAGAGAAGTACCCCGAGGATGAGTTTATGGGGGTTTGGTTATCCTTGCGAATCCTCGACTCATGGTACGTGAGTGTACTCTAATATCCGACCCCTCAGAAGAGTAGTGATCCATCTAGTAGCTAGAGTTATGAAATAGTTTTATAGGTTTTTGAAAATAAACACGGATTGCCGAAAATATGACACCTATCACTAATAGGGTAGATCTCATGACACCAAAAGTTCAAACATTACTCACATCAATACCTCAAAACTATTGCAAGTTACTACTAAAAATTAAATAGCAACCTCAATTACCTACTTCTCAAAACAAGACATAACTCAGTGCAACAACCAACTCTCTTCACAAGATAAACATGAAAACTAAAGAGAGTTACAGAAACAAACTAAACAAAAGCCAAGGCTCTTGCTAAAGACAAACTAAAACTAAAACTAAACATGGCAGTAGCTACGAAAAGATAAAGAACACACAACAACAAAATGATAGGCATGAAGAATCCTATGATGTGTTCTAGATTTTGAAAGTGGAGCGTGTTTCTCTCCCACACAAAGTAAGACGGGATCTAACTTGCTATGAACAGCAAGAAAAGCTAAAGAAAACTAAAAATAAAACCTAAGAGCGAGACGCTCCAAGCATAGCACATAACGCATGAAGTGATAAAAATATAGTGAGACGAAGGACGAACTGATGATTTTTTATGGAGAAAGGGATGCACGGGGTCATCCCCAAGCTTATACGCTTGAGTCTACTTGAATATTTATTGAGGATGCATGGGGGAATCCCCAAGCTTGAGCGCTTGACACTCCTGAATCTTCTTTCATCATCTTCCATCGCACACTTGAAAACTCCCTTCATACACAACTCATCATAGGCTAATTAGAGAGGTTAGTACCCTTAATAAATAAATTTTCCCCACTGGATATAAAGATATTCTTGAATAGCTAATGTTTCTCAGGATTTCCAAAAGGTTTTTGAAAAGAAAAAGCAAGCTTAAGGTTTGCAAAAGTTAGGAGAGATAAAATGTGGCAGAATCTGTGAAAAACAGAACAGAAGGTAGTAAAGAATTTCTTAGGGATACTTCTGCAACTCAAATAAAAACACTCAGAACATACGAAAGTTCCGTGATTGTATAGAGCACGCTGTGTAAAAAACTCAGCTCAAAAATATGAACTGATGATTTGTTTCAAATTTTTCCATCACGAGGACAAAATCTGTTTTCTAGACAACATGTCACATCTTTCACTTCCCTTGTCATATGAGGCTATACTTGGCAGAAAGCTTGAAAAATAAACATACAATGATTTTGCTACAGTAGTAACAATCATCAAGACCACTAATAAGAGAAGTAAAAAACATCTTGGGTTGCCTCCCAACAAGCGCTTTCTTTTACGCCTTTAAGCTAGGCATGAGGAAAAAGAAGAATCAAGTTTTATCAAGAGAAATAGAATAGCTTGCCCGTGTAACGGACTCAAAAGGTAACTTGATTTTCTTTCTAGGGAATTGTTCCATCCCCTTTTTGAGAGGGAATTGAAATTTAATATTCCCCTCTTTCATATCAATGATAGCACCAACGGTGCGGAGAAAAGGACGTCCCAAAATAATTGAACATAAAGGTTAACACTCTATATCCATAATAATAAAATCCACGGGAACATAGTTGTCATTGAAAATATAAGAACATCGTCGATCTTCCGCAAAGGTTTCTTTACGGAAGAATCGACAAGGAGAACACCAAAAGAACATGAATCAAAAGGTTTCAATTCAAACATATCATACATTCTTTTGGGCGTGACGGAGGTACTAGCTCCAACGTCACATAAAGCATAGCAAGAGGAGATATTTAATTTAATTTTTATCATAGGGTCCCAACCATCATCTAGCATCCTAGGTACGGAGGCTTCTATCCTAAGCTTCTCCTCCGTAGCTTTGATGAGAGCGTTTGTGATATGCTCCGTGAAGGCAAGATTAAGTGTGCTAGTGTGGGGTCTTGTAAGGCCCGATATGCGGTACTGTTCCAGAACTAGGTGTTTCCACCCATATCGGGGGACGAAGCACATATCGGTCCCACCGCGACATATGACAAAGCCATATGCCCCGGGTTTCCAACATGATATCACAACATTACAGATACAAGGATGCAACATCTCATACAATCGGCATACAACTGCCTCAAATACAATACAACAGCGGAAGATACATGTCTGGGTACAGACTACAAGAAAATGCCTACTGGCAAAGAGAAAACCGTCGATCCCCATAACCACACGGGTCCAAGCCCTCCGTCGGGATCCGCCTAACTAGTCGTCATCGAGTCTCCGCGTGAAACGTCGATCACCATACCTGTTGTCGATCAAGAACCCTGAAAAGAGTTTGGGGGTAGTATCATGAGTACAGAAGTACTCAGCATCCAACTGTAGTGGTCAACTGACCCAGCAAGGACTTCATCACTCGTCATTCTAGGACAACTAGTAGTTTACGCTAAGGAAGGGGTAAGTGTTGAGGTTGCTGCCGCACTAGCATTTATGAAGTGCCTAACGATCTAGAGAGTAAGGTAAGAAGCCAAGCATTTGATGAGGATTCGCCTCCAACAAGTCTTTCTAACAGCTACTTACGCAAGCATAACACCTATCCTATCCTTGTCCTCCTCTTCGCATCCCAACGAAGAAGAAGCAGTCAAGGCACACACACACGTTGATCAAGTTATGTTAAGATTATCTCAGTTGTTGTTGTGTATGAACAAGGAGTAGGTCTCAAGTCATCCATAACCGTGGACACGGCTTCTCGAAAAGATTTAACCCTGCAGGGGTGTACCAACTACCCATTACAAGGCTCCGCACGCACGTCCATATCTCTCAGTTGCTACCCATCACAGGCAACCATTTTATGATTTAGTTCCAAGAGATCCGAAACGACAGGTCCCTCTAACTAACAACGAACAAATCCGGGTGGCCCCCGGTGAGTCGACACCCAACTCAAAAGCCAGCCGCGCTCTCGAATCGGTCTCTACCTTCTGTCGCAGGTTTGGATAGCCGGTTAATCACACATGGGAAACCGGGTCCTCAGCCGGACAAGGTGGGCCAGCAAGGGAATTATGTCCTCACTGGTCCAGGGTGGTTTGAAAACTACTGGCGGCCGATCAGCACACACACGGTTTCAAATGGTAAATCAGCTTGGGCCACCACTAGAAATGTTTGAAGCTAGGTAGGTAAGAAAAGGGGACCCCATAAAATCCCACACACGGTTAGGCACGCTCAGTCTTAAAACCAATACCCGAAACTCGGATCTTAGGTGAATCGAATATAGTAAACATTATCATAATCATATCATCAACAACAATATAATAATGTGATAGCCCAAACCAAGGAGTAACAGGGTAACATCGTAGCATCCTAAGCATGCATACTAAGCAGGGCCTGAGAAACGAGCAATAGTAACATAGAAGTACAAGGTTTGCTGGGAGGGGACATGGCTGTATCGGTTTGAAAGAGGATGTAAACATGTGGTAGGATCAAACATCGAACCTATCTTAGACAGCATGCAAACCGCTGGTTGAAATAGAATGGATCATAAGTAATGCATAGTCCTTGCCTGTTGATAAGTCGGGTTCCGAAGGTGTAGTAGATCGCAAGCTTGCATCGTCTCCGAGAGGTACCCGCGGAAGAACACAAGACGGTAAACACTGGAAAGCAATCAACGAGCAAGCATCTATTACTAAGAAGCAAACACGAGCAAGCATCAACAAGAAGGCAACACGAGACATCACACCTACCGTCGAGAGTGGTTACTAACAGGTTAAGTGGAGCACTCGTCACACACGACGATACCGCATGTTTAGAATGATTCAAGTTGTTTAGCTACACAAGGTGAGAAAAGGTTGTTAACATGTCATCCCACTCAAGCATGGCATAGCACATAAACATGGCAAGAGGTGAAGCATAAAGTAAACTATCTAGGCTAGTCAATTTAAGTGGGGGTAAAACCTATACATGGAAAACTATTGCGGAACCCAAGATATTTATTGAATTTGGTACTGTTTTTCCCTAAAAAATATTTAACTATTTTTATTTAGCAAGCAAGAACAACATAAACACAATCTACATGCAATTCTAGTCAAATTACATATAAGAAACATTTTAAACAGAGCAACGGTTAAAAAGTTATGGCAGTTACAGTTTAAAGTGGCATGGCATGTAAATAGCAGTAAAACATCATGTAAACAAAGTCAAACATGGTAACAAGAAACATTTTATTAATCTACACAGAAAACTAAGAAAGTTTCATATTAACGTGTTGCGATCCGAGCTACCGTTAAAAAGATACGGGCACCGCAAAAGTAAAACAATCTGCAAATTAATAAACTAGAAAGTAAAAAAACAGCTAACGGGCCGAATCTAGTGCTATTGGGCCCAACAGCAGAGAAAAGAAATAAAAAAGAAAAAAAAGATGGGAGGCGCCTCACCATGGGCCAGGCCCAACTGGCCGGCTGGGGAGTTGGGCTGCGGCTGAGCCCAAGAGGCCGTGGCGATCCGATCTGGATCGAGTCTAGGCTCACGGCGGCGGCCTACGCCGGCGGCTGCTCCCGCCAGCACGCGACGGTGAGGGGGTGTGGGTCTGCAGGGGGCTCGGCGGACGCTGCGCGGCCGGATCCACCGCTAAAGGAGGCCGGCGGCGAGCTCCATGGGGTGGCGGCGAGGAGCCTCGAGGTCGGGCAGCGGCGAGCTCTTCCCACGGGCATTCATGGCGTTTGAGGCTCGGCTCCTGCGATCCAAAGAGAGGGAGACGGAGGAGATGAGAGAGAAGGGGAAGAGAGGAAGATGAGGAGGCGCGGCGCGGGGCAGGGCTCACCGGAGCGGCGGAGCGGGGTGGAAGGCGCTCGGGTGCTCCATGGGCGGCTCTGCGCGTGGTGTCTTGGAGAGAGAAGGCTGGGTTGGTTGGTGGGGATTTCCCTGGGCCGTCGGATCGCCAGATCTGACGGTCCAGAGCGCCTGGAGGGGGATTTTTCAGGTCTGGGACTAGGTTTGACGAAAATGGGGTATTTTTGGGGCAAAGTGGAGGGGGTGGCTGCAATTTTGGACTAGGGAAACCCTAGAAGGGGGTGGGAGTGTGGTGGTATTTATATAGCTCAGGTGGCTGGCAGTTTGAAAAACATCCCCGGTTTTTCTCTCGCGCGGGCAGCGTTTACGTTTCTGACCGCCGGGGGTCCGCAGGACCTCCGATTCGGGTAAAACTTGGAACTGCGCGATCAGCGTGTCGAGCCGTCGGCGTTCACCCAGCGCTGGAACCGTTCCGAGAACACTTTCCGGCGCGCTATAAGAATAACCCGTTTAATTATTAAACGGGGTTTTTGTTCCGTTGGTTGCGGCTGGTCTCGTGCGGTTTCCACGACAGTGATCGGGTGAAACCCGGTGTCACAAAGGTCGAGTGTCAGGGTGGCAAGGGTCGGTCTCCGTCCGGTACGAGATAAAAGGGGGAAAAATAATCGCCGATCGATAAATCGGGGATGCAAACACCGCAAACAAATCAGACAATCAAACAATTCACACCGAAAACAAAGTTTTTAATTTTTGTGAAATCTGGGCTGTTACAGGTCTCTAGACATTTTGTGTAATAAGTTGATAACTTCTGAGAGGGTGCAACTATAAAAATCAATATCACTACTATCAAAGGTGGTAGTAGTGTCATCTAGGCTCACTTGTTTGAAACCCTCTATGTTCATAGGAGTTTCTTCTTCTACAGTTGAGGTATTAGCATCACCATTAATAGGTCCAATGGGACCAGGAGTGCATTGGGTGCTAATAGTTTTAGTATCCTCAACAATTTGGATAGTGGCAACAGTGTGGTGTGTAGGAAGGCTCTTAATTCTATCCTCTTCCTCTTTTTCTCTAGACCGTCTTTCTTTAAGTTTAGCCATCATCCTAATATTTTCATTAATTTTCAACTGGATAGCATTAATAGGAGTGGCCTTACTCTCCTAAAGGGGAGAGGCTCTAATTTTTAACATCTCAACATCAAGGGCTAAGCTGTCTACCTTCAAACAAAGATGATCTAGTTTAGCTAGCTTTTCTTCCACATTCTTGTTGAAGGATTTTTGGGTAGTGATAAAGTCTCTAAGCATATTTTCTAGTTCGGAAGTGGGGTTCTTGTTTCTAGGGTAGGTGTTGTTGTTCCCATAAGTGGATGGAAACGGTCTAGGATTACTAGCAAAGTTGCCCCTATAAGCATTATTATTAAGGTTGTTTCTAGCAATGAAGTTCACATCTACTTGTTCCGGAGCAACCAAAGAATTTAAAGGAACATCACGAGGATCAATGGAGGGTTGCTTGGTAAGTAGAGACATAATTAAGTCAACTTTATCATTTAGGGACGTAATTTTCTCGACAGAATTTACCTTCCTACCTGTTGGAGCGCGTTCGGTGTGCCATTGGGAATAATTGGTCATCATCTCATCGAGGAGTTTTTTGGCAGCACCAAGTGTAGTTGACATAAAGGTTCCTTCCGTGGCCGAATCTAACAGGTTCCACGAGGTAAAGTTCAAGCCTGCATAAAAAGTCTGGATAACCATCCAGGTAGTCAAACCATGTGTAGGGCATTTCTTAACAAGAGATTTCATACGTTCCCAATCTTGTACAACGTGTACATTATCCAATTGCCTAAAATTCATAATGTTACTCCTCAATTGGATAATTTTAGCAGGTGGGTAGTACTTCCCAATAAAAGCATCTTTGCACTTATCCCAAGAATCTATGCTATTCCTAGGCAAAGATTAAAACCAGATTTTAGCTCCGGTCCTCAAAGTGAAAGGAAAAATCTTGATCTTAACAATCTCACCTTCTATTTCTTTATACATTTGCATATCACATAATTCAACAAAATTATTCAAGTGTAAAGCAGCAGCATCTCCAGCACCCGAGAATTGATCTCTCATAACAAGTTTTAGCAAAGTAGGGTTAAATTCATAAGAGGTAGCCGAAGTGGAAGGTGTGGCAATAGGACTGCAGATATAGTCTTTGTTGTTGTGACAGGTGAAGTCACACAACTTTGTGTTTTCAGAGGAACCCATAGTAGCAGCAGGTGTGGCAGATTGTTTTATAATTTTTATATAGGACACAAAGATAAAAACAGAAAGGTAAACTAGCAAGACTAAAAAGTAAAGGTAAAAGGTAGTGGGCAACTCCCCTATCTTATCACTCGGAGTCCCCGAGAACGGCGCCAGAAATTCGCTTGATACGCGAGATAGGATTGCTTCTCTCCCTTCGTTGGTTACCACAAGTGGAAGGTTAAGATGCAGCGTAGCAGCAAGTTTCCCTCGGTGAAGATACCGAGGTTGAGTATCGACCAGTAGAACTCCGACGATGATAAATAGGTGTCAGCGGCGCACCTGACGCGGACCTGCACACAACACAATTAACTTTGCACCCAACGAAGTTCAGAGAGGTTGTATATCTCTCCGGCCTTGTTGTTTACAAAGGATAAAAACACACGATAATGATAATGGTAGCAACTGATAGTAAAAAGCAAGAAAATAAATGAGCATGTAAACAGTGATGAGAATATGGACTGGGGTCCCGTGATGTTCACTATTGATGTCTCTCTCCCAAAAGGCGATAAGATTGCTATGCGAGGTAAACAAATTACAGAAGGGCAATTGACAGGATTATGAAAGCGCCCCAATGCTAACTATGCTACAAAAGAAAGGAAGAGGCTCAAAAGCATGGGCAGTACGCCAAAATAAGTAGACCGAAATCCATCTGCATCTACTACTAATCATCCACCTTAAGATATCTATCCAGAACATCTCACTGGTATTAAGTTGCGAGCCCCACCCAAAGTGTAAACCCAAAGCAAAAGACAACTGCATTAAAAGAACTTTGCATAAAGTAAACAATCCTTGTAACCGCGGTTGCAAGCACCGTTGTTTTCCCCCTTGTGGCCACATCACATCCCCTATACTCATGTTTCTGTCACGCAAGTTTGTCATCATGTGGCATGTACCCACAATCGAGCATAACGTTCCCTCTTGGGGTCACTACCTACCACTTGGCCAAAGCAATTAATAGCAACGGAGAACATGCAGGAATTACTCCGGAACGAAAATACAAAAGATAAGAACCAATTATATTACTCTATCATAATCTGAACATAATCTCATAATCCATCAGATCCCATCAAACTCAGCATACAAAAATCAGAAAGAATTACATATGTGCCTCGATCATGTAGGTCATCTCACGAGGTCTAGACCATGAAGAATAAAGAGGGGAGGAGAACATCACATAGCTACTGATCACGGACCCCTCTCCGTCTATTACCTCAATCCGTGTTGACGTCCAGGAGTCACACTAGTTTGGGTTTTCCATTTGGCATATGCATAGAAAAAGAGTGAGTGAAATGTTGCATCATTTAGATATGTGGGTGGATCTGTGAGATAGTGAAACCATCTCCGGATGGCGTCTCGGTTGCCTACATTGTCTGAGTCTGTATCGTTGATCCGTCCGGACTCTCAAGCGGGATCTAACTCAGATAGTTGAGTCCTGGAATAGACCAGTTGTGTGCGAAGTGTCGTGGTGAACATCCTCGCCGACACCCCTTGAATGGTGACGAGTACTTGGTGGTAACTGATGGTCATGTGTGTGTAGTTTACACCCTCGCAAGGTTAACAAAACTATTCGAATAGCCGCGTCCGCGGTAATGGACTACTTGGAGACCTATGCTCGATTATTAGACAAATTCAACGGTTAATCTAAAACTTGCCAAGATAAGTGTGAGTGCTATGGTTTGCTTTCTCGTGGGAAGTCGAGGAAGGATCCATAGTGGTGTATTATTTTGGAGACTTGGATAGATGGACTCGAGTACGCTCTTATCTCATTCTGGTAATCGTAGTTAGGACTAGTATAGTTCTGATGTAAGTCTTGCTGAGAACTCCTTTGTACTCACGTTTTCTTATTTTATGTTTTAGAGACGAGACCACTGACCCTGATGGTGGATTTTTATTGGACCTCGACATGGACTAAGCTAGTATAGTTCCAGACACCATCCTGGTTCCTTTGGAGGGTCATTGTATTTTCTTTTAAGCTTCTTAAGCCATTTGTTAAACCTGTCTTTACTAAGACATAATTTGCTTCCATTGTTGTTTGATTTAATCTTGGATCACATTCATGTGATATCTGCTTGTAATACAACTACTATGTCTGCTCAGTTTAGCATTTGCAATAAAGTCTATGAGTTCGTAGAGTTCATGTTGTGTTACATGCTGTTATACACTTGGCATGCATGTTGCATGTATGTTTATATCATGCATGTCATGTGTGGGGTTCGATAGCTTGGTTATGTTCTCATCGGAGGACTTTCTTACAACCAGGTGGCTTTGAGTTGTGCGCAGCTTGGAACATCGCGATGCGATTGCACGTAACTCCATTACGTGGCACACTTCGTTGTACGATCGAGCCCGCCCGAGACCCCGACTAAGTGAATTGGGCCGGAGTTGTTTATGTAAATTCTATGGTTCAATTGACAATATGGTTGAGGCGACTTGTCTATGAGTATGGGATTTCACCACCCAAAAGCATTTAGAATTGTGAGCGGACGATGAGGACCCATTTTAGTTGATCATCCGGGCCTGAATGGGATGCCCCTCACGTTCGAGCTTTCCGACAGTGTCTTTACTTGGCCTTGTCTGCTTAGACAAGTGGGTATGGCTCTCGGCTCTCCATATGATTGAATTGTGGCTAGAATTACATATGCATATTCCGGGTCCCGACAGGCACTCGGGGGCTTGCGCGCACGGGTCACCCTCCGAGGCGTTTCTCGCTTACGCGACTCGAAAAATCTTGGCACTCGGGGGCTTGCGCGCATGGGCCACCCTCCGAGGCGTTCTCGCTTACGCGACTCGAAAAATCTTGGCACTAAGGGGCTTGGTGCACGGGCCACCCTCCGAGGCGTTTCTCGCTTACGCGACTCACAAAATCTTGGCACTCACTACTAGAAAAAGGTCTTTAATGGCGCACCTATTTTGGCTACTAATGGCGCACATTAGGTGCGCCATTACTAGCACGCCATTAGTAACTTTTAGTAATGACGCACATTTGATGCGCCATTACTATCCCAGACAGTATTGGCGCATCTATAGTGCGCCATTACTAGGACCAGAAGTGCGCCATTACTATCTGACTTAGTAATGGCGCACCTATAGAAATGTGCCATTACTATCTGACTTAGTAATGGCGCACCTATAGAAGTGCTCCATTACTAACAAATTTTTTTCAAAAAAAAATTTCAATTTTTTTTCAATTTTTTTTCTAAATCTACGTTCAATATGCTTAATCTAAGGTCACATATACTTAATCCCAAGTCAAATGGCGCTCCGTGGTCAAACTTCCCAAACGGTCACCCATCCTCACACTACTCCAGCCCCAGCACGCTTAACTTTTCAATTCTATCCAATCCCAACACCAACTCACTTAACACGGACTTGTTGATATATGTATCATATCAATCTTATTAAACCTTGTTGATGTCCAAAATTTGACAGAAATATTTTTTTCAAAAATTGAAAAAGAATATATTTTTTGAAAACTTTCAAAAAAATGAAAAAAATCAAAACTTTTGATAAAATTTAAAAGTAAAAAAGTTAAAATATTTCAAAAGAAAATCGCTCCTTCAAAATTCAAATTTATTATTTTTTTAATTTTTTTCACGCCTTCAAAATTCTAAAAAAGTTACTAATTTTATTTACTAATTTGTTTTATTATTTTTATTTTATTTTCCCGCCTTCAAAATTAAAAAAACTAAGTAATGACGCACTATTCGTAATGCGCCATTACTAAAACAAATTCTTTTTTGAATTTTTTATTTTTTTCATTTTCCCGCCTTCAAAAATAAAAAATAAAAAAAAGTTAGTAATGGCGCACCTACGCAAAGTGCGCCATTACTATTTTTTTTTTCTCGCCTTCAAAATTCGAAATTTAAAAAAAAAGTTAGTAATGGCGCACCTATACAAAGTGCGCCATTACTAACTTTTTTTATTTTTTCGAATTTTTCATTTTTAAAATTTTCGCGACTTCAAAATTCAACAAAAATAATAAAAAAGTTAGTAATGGTGCACCTATGCAAAGTGCGCCATCACTAACTTTTTTATTTTTTATTTTTTTATTTTCCCGTCTTCAAAATTCAATTTTTAAAAAAAAATTTAGTAATGGTGCACCTATACAAAGTGCGCCATTACTAACTTTTTCTATTTTTTCAAATTTTTAATTTTATTATTTTTCCCGCCTTCAAAATTAAAAAAATATATAAAAAAAAGTTAGTAATGGCGCACCTATACAAAGTGCGCCATTACTAATTTTTTTTATTTTTTTATTTTCCCGCTTTAAAAATTCAATTTTTTTTAAAGTTAGTAATGGCGCACCTATACAAAGTGCGCCATTACTAATTTTATTTATTTTTTCGATTTTTTTAATTTTTTAATTTTCCCGCCTTAAAAATTCAAAAAAAAGTTAGTAATGGCGCACTTTTCACGAGGTGCCCCATTAGTAACCCAACTTACTAATGGCGCACCTATACAAAGTGCGCCATTACTATGTCGAGGAATCGGTCAAACCTTGGTCAAACATAGTAATGCGGACTTTTCACCAGGTGCGCCATTACTATCCCATCTTACTAATGGCGCACCTGTAAAAAGTGCGCCATTACTATGTTTAGGAATGGGTCAAATCTTGGTCAAACATAGTAATGGCGCACTTTTCACCTGGTGCGCTACTGCTATTTATGTTACTAATGGCGCACTGTGTAATGGTGCTCCATTACTATTTAGTAATGGCGCACCACATGTATAGTGCGCCATTAGTGTCCATATTATCTATAGCCATTTTCCAGTAGTGACTCAGGGGCTTGCGCGCACGGGCCACCCTCCGAGGAATTTCTCACTTACGCTACTCGAAAAATCTTGGCACTAAGGGGCTTGGTGCACGGGCCAGACTCCGAGGCGTTTCTCGCTTACGCGACTCACAAAATCTTGGCACTCACTACTGGAAAAAGGTCTTTAATGGCGCACCTATTTTGGCTACTAATGGCGCACATTAGGTGCGCCATTACTAGCACGTCATTAGTAACTTTTAGTAATGGCGCACATTTGATGCGCCATTACTATCCCAGACAGTATTGGCGCATCTATAGTGCGCTATTACTAGGACTAGAAGTGCGCCATTACTATCTGACTTAGTAATGGCGCACCTATAGAAATGTGTCATTACTATCTGACTTAGTAATGGCGCACCTATAGAAGTGCTCCATTACTAACAAAAATTTTTCAAAAAAAAATTTGAATATTTTTTCAATTTTTTTTCTAAATCTACGTTCAATATGCTTAATCTCAGGTCACATATACTTAATCCCAAGCCAAATGGCGCTCCGTGGTCAAACTTCCCAAACGGTCACCCATCCTCACACTACTCCAGCCCCAGCACGCTTAACTTTTCAATTCTATTCAATCCCAACACCAGCTCCTTAACACGGACTTGTTGATATATGTATCATATCAATCTTATTAAACCTTGTTGATGTCAAAAATTTGAAAAAAAATATTTTTTTCAAAAATTGAAAAAGAATATATTTTTTGAAAACTTTCAAAAAAATGAAAAAAATCAAAACTTTTGATAAAATTTAAAAGTAAAAAGGTTAAAAAATTTCAAAAGAAAATCGCTCCTTCAAAATTCAAATTTAATTTTTTTGAATTTTTTTCACGACTTCAAATTTCTAAAAAAGTTACTAATTTTATTTACTAATTTGTTTTATTATTTTTATTTTATTTTCCCGCCTTAAATATTAAAAAAAATAAGTAATGGCGCACTATTCGTAATGCGCCATTACTAAAAAAAATTCTTTTTTGAATTTTTTATTTTTTTCATTTTCCGGCCTTCAAAATTTAAAAATTAAAAAACAAAAGTTAGCAATGGCGCACCTACGCAAAGTGCGCCATTACTAATTTTTTTTTCCCGCCTTCAAAATTCGAAATTTTAAAAAAAAAGTTAGTAATGGCGCACCTATACAAAGTGCGCCATTACTAACTTTTTTTTATTTTTTCGAATTTTTTATTTTTTTAATTTTCCTGCCTTCAAAATTCAAAAAAACTAACAAAAAAGTTAGTAATGGTGCACCTATGCAAAGTGCGCCATCACTAACTTTTTTTTTTTTCCCGCCTTCAAAATTGAAATTTTTAAAAAAAAATTAGTAATGGCGAACCTATACAAAGTGCGCCATTACTAACTTTTTCTATTTTTTCGAATTTTTTATTTTTTTATTTTTCCCGCCTTCAAAATTAAAGAAAATATAAAAAAAAAGTTAGTAATGGCGCACCTATTCGAAGTGCGCCATTACTAATTTTTTTTTATTTTTTTATTTTCCCGCCTTCAAAATTCAAAAAAAAGTTAGTAAGGGCGCACTTTTCACGAGGTGCGCCATTAGTAACCCAACTTACTAATGGCGCACCTATACAAAGTGCGTCATTACTATGTCGAGGAATGGGTCAAACCTTGGTCAAACATAGTAATGCGCACTTTTCACCAGGTGCGCCATTACTACCCCATCTTACTAATGGCGCACCTGTAAAAAGTGCGCCATTACTATGTTTAGGAATGGGTCAAATATTGGTCAAACATAGTAATGGCGCACTTTTCACCTGGTGCGCCACTGCTATTTATGTTACTAATGGCGCACTATGTAATGGTGCTCCATTACTATGTAGTAATGGCGCACCACATGTATAGTGCGTCATTAGTGTCCATATTATCTATAGCCATTTTTCCAGTAGTGACTCAGGGGCTTGCGCGCACGGGCCACCCTCCGAGGCATTTCTCACTTACGCGACTCGAAAAATCTTGGCACTTGGGGGCTTACGTGCACTGGCCACCCTCCAAGGCATTTCTCGCTTACGCGACTTGACAATCAGGGGCTTGCGCACACAAGCCTCCCTCGAGGAGTTTTATTGTTCACACAACTGGACGTAACACAACACTCGGGGGTTGCACGCATAGGCCACCCCTCGATACATCAACCGGGCATACATGAAAGCGACAGCCAGAAGACAAGTCTACATTCAAAAGTTATCCTTGGGAAACGAAGATACAGTGAAGATAACGGCGAAGATACAGTGAAATAGCCTATGACAGTACTCAATAGCCTTGGGAACTTTCTTAGCCCGCACACGAAGGATAGCAAACGAACGAGCTTTATCTCTATCCATCCACAGGGGGTTATTTTCCTGAACGACTGGATCATCCAATCATGACAATTCATCCTCCGCGGACTCCGCCTCCTTGCGAGCACTACCAGATGCAACTTCAAGGAAAACAAGAAAAACTTAGCCACAAACAAGACAACAAAGACGCACAAAGACTGGAGGTCGCAACCCACCTTCCAAGATGCCAGAAAGATTCGTTAGCCAGGCCACCAAGCTATCAAGCATAGCCTCCACTCGCTCCCGTTTTGAGCGCTGGACAACCACGACACCCTTGAGGCGATCATTCTCAAACTCAACGTTCTTCAGGCGAACTCGCAGGGACTCGTACGCATCCTCACGAGCATCTTCCCTTAAGGATTTCCAAGAACTACAATCGCTTGGAGCAGCCTACCGCATGAGAAACAGAAGAAGTCAAGACCCAGAAATCAAAACGGCCCCGGGGGCTGCAAATCAACACAGAGTTCCCAAGCATGCTCCAACATATCAAGGAGTTCATTAGACAAGCATCCCAACAGGTGCGACAACGCAAAAGGAACAACAAAGCCTAGAGCAACACGGCATCCTCCTGGGCGCGCGCATATTCTGCCAGAACCTTCTGTATCGATGCACCAACTCCGAAGCACGAAGACTTTGCTCCTCAGTGCACTCAGGGACACTCGACACGATAGCTTCACAATAAACATACACGCTATGGCCCATACGAACCATGACCCAAGTCTCGAAACTACACAGCACATTGTCCCGAGAGAAGTTCTCCAAGAAGCCGCCCTCTTTGTCAAAGGAACTCGCCAAAGGCCCAAGGCCTCGAGGTACCTTACGATCCAAAAACACAATGTCATGTACCAGCTCGAGGACAGTCGAAACATCACCAACAGTGACCTTTGCAGACTCCACGGCAATCTCCATGGAGTTAACAACACCTCTCTAAGCATTGGATCCCTCAGAAGCAGTACCAGCAGATTCAACACCAACAACGCCTACAACAAATGCACCTAACATCATCAAGCAAAAGTCCACATCTACAGTCAATAAACGGAAGGAATAAGGAATCACATCCAAGAGCATTCGCAAGGACATGAAGGCGCTCATCCTCACAAGCCTCGTCATGCTCGGCATGCTGCAGCTGCTCCTCCACCTGATGAAGGTGCCCGACCTCACCACGCTGCAGCTCCAGTTCCCGCTCCTTCGCCTCCATACTACTACGAAGCAGCGCAAGCTCACCCTCCATCTCGACAACCCGCGTCTTAGCTCTCTTCGTCCGCTCTACACAAAAGAGCTAAACATATAAAGGCTTTCCAAATCAGAAGAGAAAGACGCACAAAGCAAGAAGACACTAACCAGCCATCTTATCTAGCTTGGCCTGGGCCTCATCATGACCAAACCGATACCGATCAACCTCGTTCAAGATGCGATCGCACACCTTGAAGAGCGGCTACAAAAGTGGAAGCAGCACGATAAACTCATTAAACGCGCAAATTTTAAGACTATGACCAATCACAAAATGATTGCTCATAGCCTCAGGGGCTAATCCCATCGGGAGCGCTGTCGCGCACCCAATAAATCACAAGAACACGGAAAATGAAGACGGATATTACCTGTCGAGCCATACGGTCAAAGAAATCCACCGTGTCCTCCGTAGTAAATCCCTTCGTCTCTAGTATGCACGCCAAGGAGGCAGAAGAAGATGCGAACGGAGCACTCGAGGGTGGAGAAGCACTAGCAGAAGGTGTTTGAGCGTCGTCGAGTGGATCGCCCAGAGGAACGTCACCCGCGCTCGCCACTTCAGGAGTCAGCATAGGCTCTGATTCATGCCCCACGGCAGATCCAGAAGCAGCCACGAGAGGAACCGGTACCGAGGCACCAGTGGAAGAAGCAATCGCAGCGGTTGGCACCCTAAGAATAAAGGAATGATTTCACAAATAATCAAAACAGGAAACAAGAACTCACCAAAAGCAAAAATGACCTAGCCCTGGCGACACCCGGCTGAAGAGTGAGGCCAAACGTCAGCCTCTTGCGACCTCCTGGAGCAGGGAAAGGAACAGTTTTTTGCACCAGTGGAGCCTCTCCCTACGCAACTAGGAGATGAAGACCTCATTAGAGTGACAGGGCGAGACCATTTGAACCGCTCCGTCAAAGTAACCTGATCCTCCTCATCAACTACATGAGGATGAGAAGCAAGCTCTTTACCCGATGACTGACCGATACCTTCTTTAGGCAGAGGCGCAACAGTAACCAACGCATCTTCAATGTCCTCTTGCATATTAGCAGTTTCAGGCTGCGGCAGATAATCAAGCAGGGGAGCGTGGCCCTGCAGCAGCAACAAAGACAAGGCAACATAACCATAATAAGACAAAACAAAGTACAAGAAAGGAAAAATTACACCCTCGTAAGAAAAACCATACCTGTGGTGGTGGCACATCAGCAGAATACAGAGCCACAATGCTCATGAGTGCGGTACTCGAGCACTTGGTTATGCGCTGCACTCGAGACAAAAGCTCATGACTCGAGACATCCTCGTGAAGACATATCGTCGAGTCCACGACTCCAGCATATTGCCACATCGGGCGAACTCGATGCTGCAGCGGCTGAACACACCTCTTCAGGAAGACGACGATGAGCTGCAGGTCAGTCATCTTCTTCTTAAGCTCTGCGACCAACTGCGCCATAGGTTCCACCACCGCCAATTCAGCGGGCGTCAACTCATGCTCCCAAGACTCCCGTTGTAGTGCTCGTACACCAAAATCAAACGACACTAACCCATACAGTTGGCCTGGAGTAGTCTGATCCATCAAGTAAAACCATTTTTTCCGCCACCCATGGACGGAAACCAGCTTCTCTAGGTCGAAGTACGCATCCTTATCCTTAATGGAGATAGCGGCACCTCCAACAAGATAATCACGACAGGTCCTCTACACAATGAAGAGGTGCCTCCAGAGACCCCAATGAGGGTAAACCCCCAAGAAACACTCACACAGTGTGGTGAAACACACTATGTGGAGAATCCCATTGGAGTGTAAGATCATGCAATTGTAGTTGCTAGGAAAACAGCAGACCCCGAAGAAAAGCATGGAGGGGGAGAGAAAACCCATGTTGTGAGAAGCTCGGAAATCATACCCACTCATCAGCATGGGGCGTAGGCACCTCTTCTTCACCAGGGATCCGAACAGCGCCCTCCGCAACAATCCCATCCGCCACCAGAGACTTCAAATCTGAGACACAGAAGCTTGAAGGTTCACATTGACCAGTGCGCCTAGCCATGGTCACGCTGGAACAAGAAGATTGGAAGAGAAGTGCGGGCGCAGGAGCAAGATTGGAACAAGGAGAACAAGTAAGCTTGGCGGCGATAAAGACGAATGCAAGGAAAGCAGAAGGCACGACCAGGGTAAAATCCCAATTTATCGCTGACCCCCTTATATAGGCAACAGTACAAGATCGCATCCAACCATTCACATTAGAACCAAACCGACGAGAAACGATCCCACGACACCCACGTGACGTGGAAATCGCAACCGGCGTAGTAATCACGCCACCCAATATGCACGAAAAACAGGGAGTCTTCATCACGTGCCGTGAAATTACCGCATAATGCCACATCACATTATTCTTTGCCACGGCACGCAACTGTTAACAGCTGTCAAAGCTTCTGTGACATCCCATCACTGCAGAAGAGCTGAGCGCACACCTACGTGAAGCCACATGACCTTTTGACCGCAACTATGGGACCACTTTCGGTCAAACAGATAACCTCAAACAAGCTCTCCAGGATTCAAACTCTCTTGATGTGATTACATCAAATAAACTCTCATCGGGAGCACTCTGTCACCCCTAAACGAAGCAAAAGTTAGCATGGTGCACGCTATGAGGGTTCGAGTGGTTACTCCCTTCAATATATTAAGAACAACACATCTATAAGGCTTGAGTGCTTACAAGACTCTACTTCAAAGTGCTCGAGTGGTTACTCGCAAGAAGAAACAAGACATGATGAACAAAGCAACAGACCCCCTAAGTAGTCGGACGCTCTATAGGTGCTCCTACTATAAGTCCACTCGATTGATTTTCGAGTGGGTGCACTCTATAATAATTCTACCATTCAGCACTCGGACGTTCCTCGGATGCTCATACTATAAGTCCAGTCGATTGTTTTTCGAGTGGGTGCACTCTAATCTGGTAACGCGCCCCTACTAAATGACCTGGGCTGCAATACACTACACCCTAGATGCCACGCAAGCTTGCGTGCAGGTAAGACCCCGCTGATCCATCGGCCGCACCAGGACTTGCCCCAGCGAGACCTCACTCCCCACGGTTCCATGCTCGGTGCATGATGCAATATAACCACTAACGGACACGTTAGGGTCCTATTCAATACAGTAAACAAGCGGCATTGATCCTATAAGCCCTCAACAGCATGGAACTTGCTTGACACCAGTCGTTTCCAAGTTCGTGTCGAGGGACTCGAGCTTGATTGGGCTACTGTGGTATTTTCCTCTAGCGCAATTCACTAAGGCTCGACCAGTCAAGTACCTTGAGCCCTTTAAGTTTAGCGTCCCTCTCAGAACTATTTCTTACGGATAAAACATGTGACTTACAGCTTGCAAAGCGACACACACTGTTACGTCTACTGCAGGTTCGAGTCCCTGCACGACTCTTCGAGTCCCCCAGGCACTCGGGGGCTACTGACGAGGGGATACCCCCAAGACTCCTCAGCATGAGGGTACCTGGTGTGTGTCAAGACAGAAGTCCCACTAGAGACTTCGGCTGGCCCAAGATCATCCCACCCGAAGCACCGATGGCTGCATCAAAGTAGAGTCCAAGATGGTTCGGAGTCCACGGCGTGTCCGCTAAGACTAGCTAGATTAGTCAATCACCTTTGTAAACCTAGATGGACTCCTCGACACCTAGACTTGTATATAAAGGTCGGGAGAGAGGACGTCTAGGAAATCCAATCTCGCATAACTCCACCCTCGAAGAGAGCACTCTCGCCAAGACCTCCACTGTAATCGCATCCACCATATAATACATCGAGCATGAAGTAGGGGTTTTTCCGATCGAGGGCCCTGAACCTGGGTAATCCATGTATCCTATTAGTCGACGAGCATCGCCAACTGTCGAGGGGGCGATCCCACGGGGTTGATATACTCAGGTGCGCATGTGAAATACAATGGAGCTCGTTGACGATGGGACCTGTTGGGGCTTTACCCAGGTTCGGGCCGTCCGGATACTAAAAGTCCTACTCCTTCTTGTCTAGATTTCTTGGTGAAGATTACAATGGCGGGAGTTCTTCTGAGAGGAAAGTTTTGTTCCTCGCATATCGGTGGATTTTCCATGGGTGCGAACCCTCTTCTTGGTGGCCTGGGCTTCCCATTTATAGACGAAGGGGGTCACTATAATGGCTCTTTCCAGGCGAACGGTGGGGTTGTTGGTGTCGCG
Source organism: Bromus sterilis (assembly GCA_950022295.1). Classification (NCBI taxonomy): domain Eukaryota; kingdom Viridiplantae; phylum Streptophyta; class Magnoliopsida; order Poales; family Poaceae; genus Bromus; species Bromus sterilis. Next base: position 260,136,989 of record OX465596.1, on the reverse strand, counting down.
GTAGCGCCACTTCCAAAAAGGACGAGTGGTAGGGTGCCGTTATACATGGCATGTCATCGCCCGGACCCCTGGCACGTATGAGGAGCGAAGGGGATCGAAGGCGCCGATGGAGCCACCGCCCTTTTGACCAGGGAACATCACATTAAATGTGTCTTGGAACATTTCGCAAGAGGTGGGCCCTTGCTTGTCCCCCACCGCTTAAGGGAACCAGTGGGAAGGGTTCTTTCCGGGAGGCGCCATGGTGAGGTATTTCTGGATGAGCCGAGGGTGCTCGGTGTAGGTTCTTCTCCGAAAGAATGGTGAGCTTCCCGGATAAATGGAGCGAGCTTCTATCCTTCGAGAGTAGCCCCCGGGTTTGTCTTGGCACAGGCGGGCTGCACGAGATCCATGTCAGGCCTGAAGTTTCCGGGAAACTGAACCATGAAGGAGCGTGCGTGTAAGGCCCGATATGCGGTACTGTTCCAGATCTAGATGTTTCCATCCAGATCCGGAGACGAAGCACATATCGGTCCCACCGCAACATATGACGAAGCCATATGCCCCGAATTTTCAACATGATATCACAACATTACAGCTACATGGATACATCATCTCATACAATCGGCATACAACTGCCTTAAATAAAATACAACAGCGGAAGATACATGTCTGAGTACAGACTACAATTAAATTCCTATTGGCAAAGAGAAAATCATCGATCCCCATAACCACACGGGTCTAGGCCCTTCTCCGGGATCCGCCTAACTAGTCGTCGTCGAGTCTCCACGTGAAACGTTGATCACCATACCTGTTGTCGATCAAGAACCCTGAAAAGAGTTTGGGGGTAGTATCATGAGTACAGAAGTACTCAGCATCCAACTGTAGTGGTCAACTGACCCAGCAAGGACTTCATCACTCGTCATTTTAGGACAACTAGTAGTTTACGGTAAGGAGGGGGTAAGTGGTAAGGTTGCTGCCGCACTAGCATTTATGAAGTGTCTAACGATCTAGAGATTAAGATAAGCAGCCAAGCATTCGATGAGGAATCGCCTCCAACAAGTCTTTCTAACAGCTACTCACGCAAGCATAACACCTATCCTATCCTTGTCCTCCTCTTCGCATACCGACGAAGAAGAAGCAGTCAAGGCACACACATGTTGATCAAGTTATATTAAGATTATCTCAGTTGTTGTTGTCGATGAACAAGGAGTAGGTCTCAAGTCGTCCATAACCGTGGACACGGCTTATCGAAAAGATTTAATCCTGCAGGGGGTGTACCAACTGCCCATTACAAGGCTCCGCACGCACGCCCATCTCTCTCAGTTTCTACCCATCACAAGCAACCATTTTATGATTTAGTTCTGAGAGATCCGAAACGACAGGTCCCTCTAGCTAACAACGAACAAATCCGGGTGGCCCCCGGTGAGTCGACTTCCATCTCAGGAGCCGACTAGGAGCTACCCGACACACATATATGCGTGGTTTTCAAATGGTAAATCAACATAGGCCACCACTAGAAATGTTTGAAGCTAGGTAGGTAAGAAAAGGGGAACCCATAGTATCCCACACACGGTTAGGCACGCTCAGTCTTAAAACCAATACCCGGAACTCAGATCCTAGGTGACTCGAATGGAACAAAGCGTCGGGGCGGGATAGCCTAGACCTCCCATCCTTTATTGAATAATCATATCATCAACAACAATATAAAAATGTGATAGCCCAAAACCAAGGAGTAACAGGGTAACATCGTAGCATCCTAAGCATGCATACTAAGACGGGACTGATCAACGAGCAATAGTAACATAGTAGTACAAGGTTTGCTGGGAGGGTACATGGCCGTATCGGTTTTAAAGAGGCTGTAAACATGGGGTAGGATCAAACATCGAACCTATCCTAGACTAGCATGCAAACCGCTGGTTGAAATAGAATGGATCATAAGTAATGTATAGTCCTTGCCTGTTGATAAGTCGGGTTCCGAAAGTGTAGTTGATCGCAAGCTCGTATCGGCTCCGAGAGATACCCGCGGAAGCACACAAGACGGTAAACGCTGGAAATCAATCAAAGAGCAAGCATCTATTACTATGAAGCAAACACGAGCAATCATTAACAAGAAGGAAACACGAGACATCGCACCTACCGTCGAGAGCGGTTACTAACAGGTTAAGTTGAGTACTCGTCACACACGACGATACCGCACATTTACGATGGTTCAAGTTTGTTAACATGGAAACTCAAGCAAGCATAACACACAAACATGACAAGAGGTGAAGCATAAATGAAACTATTTATGCTAGTCAATTTAAGTGAGGAACAACCTAAACATGGAATACCACTAAGTACCCCACGATTTAAGCATTTGGTATTGTTCTGTCCTAAACCATATTTTAGGTTGGTTAACAACAGCAAACAATAGCATAAACACAAAGTACATGAAAAACTAGTCAAGTTACATATAAAGAACAATCCAAACGGAGATACGGTTAAAAAGATACAAGCAAAACAAGTTTGGAACACAATCTTCCAAACATCAGGAAGCACACTTTAGAGCAATGCATAAACAAGATAATGAATGAAAACATGCTCACAAATGATATGCAACTAAAGTAGACATGGCAGGGAAGGCATGGGAAAAGGAATCATGCAAAAATACATCATGGTTCACTAGTTACAAGCAACACAAAAAGTTATAAAACATTACTCGTTGATGTCTACGCATGCTTCTATTCCTGTAGACTATGTTGGGCCTGCAAGCGCAGAGGTTTGTAGGACAGAAACAATTTCCCTCAAGTGGATGACCTAAGGTTTATCGAACTCAGGGAAGTAGAGGTTGAAGATGGTCTCTCTCAAGCAACCTTGCAATTAAGATACAAGAAGTCTCTTGTGTCCCCAACACACCTAACACAATGGAAAATTGTATAGGTTCACTAGTTCGGCGAAGAGATGGTAAAATATTGGTGATAGGTGCGGCTAAACGAAGTAATATAAATCTGTTATAAAAAGTACAGCAAGGAAACATGTGGTAAACGTGAGAACAAACGGTATTGCAATGGTGGAAACAAGGCCTAGGCTTCATACTTTCACTAGTGGCAACTCTCAACAACATTAACATAGTCTAATCACATGATATTTCCCATAAAACATGCAATGGAGACGCACTCGGAGGTCATTCCTTTGTGGTCAAGAGAGGATGAGAATTATGTAGGGCTACAAAAGCACACCTCAAAGTTCGTAGTTCTCAATCTATGGATTTCCGAATGTCACCGAGGCCATCCAAAGAGAGTACCACAATCACCACAACATATCTGAAGGATAGTCTAAGACAAGCACCAAGAGACTCTCAATCTTCAATCCACACACAAAAGAGGAAATCACTCATGAAAATATTCTTCTAACCCATGTCCAATAGACCGCTGTCACCTTGGTCTCGGGGATTATACTAGATAAGATCAATTGAGTACATCAATCCAATACATAGAGTAAGAGGAAATATCATGGGATCACCGTAGATTAACATAGCCTAGGATCACAATGAAGATCACATCATGGGAGAGAGAGAAGAACACATAGCTACTGGTAGAAACCTCAGCCCCGAGGAGGAACTACTCCCGCTTCATGGAGGGAGGAAGAAATGTCGATGGAGATGAATCCGGGGGCACTTCCCTGTCCCGGCAGGGTGCCGGCACAGGAATTTTGGTCCCCCGAAGCTTGTTGGCGATGGTGGCGGAGATCAGAATCGCTTCTGGAGAAAAGGGAGGAGGAAGAAAAAAAGGTGTGAAAGGCTCACATCAATGAGGACAATCATAGGCGAGAGAAGGCCATATGATAGATATGATGTGAAGAGTAGGGATTGCCATGCAACGGATGCACATGTGAGCTAAAAGCTCTCCAAGGGAACTAGTGGGGGTGCATCTAACTTGCTTGCTCAAGAAGACCCAGAGCTCGTTTGAGGAGGCTCATCATTGGAATATACAAGCCAAGTTCTATAGTGTGAAGGTCCCCACATAGTTATGTGCATGATGATGATCTCTATGGAGTACAAGGGATAGAGGATGAAGTACTAGTGTGGATCTCTCAAAAGGAATAGTAGTGTGCCCCCTTCTCTCTTTTTATTTTTATTTTTCTCTTTTTTTCTATTTTTTTGTATTTTTTTTGGTGGCCTCAATGGCTCTTTCTATTTAACTCTCATTTGTCCTCTTTTGGATCTTTTGATTTTTTCCTCTTTGGGATCTTTTCCTCAATTTAGGGGCAACACTCTATATTTTACAAGAATATAGGAGATCTTTCACACTTTACAAAAGTACTCACATAAAGAAGATATAACTATCTTGATGCAAATGTATGCCTCTGCCAGGATAGCAGGAGATGCAATGGTACTAGCGCGTCATGTAGCAATGATTAGGGCAAGGCCCAACTAGCATGCGGCTCATCGATCAAGCAAGTAGCATGAATGACATGAGGATCAAGTCATGAGAAGGTGGATGTTGCATGGAAATGTATCTCATGAGGAAATGCCTTGTAGGTAGTATGGTGGCTATGGAGATGCTTCGGAGATCGGAATCGCTTCTGGAGAAAAGTGGTCTGGAATCAAGGTTTCCTCCGCGGGGGTAAAAATAGGGACAAAGGGGCACCAGGGGGGCCACATGGCAGCTAGGAGGGTGCCCGACGCAGCCTAGGGTGGGGCCGCACCAGGGACCCTTCTGGAGTCCCTGTGGTGGCCCTCCCCTCCTTCCTTGGTGATTCTGGAAGCTTCCGGGACGCTGATTTTTTATATAATTTTTCCGGAATTTTTGGAGCACTTTTAATGGCCGGAAAACCTAAAATACAAAAACAGGAGAAAACAGGAACTGGCAACTGGGTGCACTGAGTTAATAGGTTAGTCCAAATATGCTCAAAAGTTTATGAAAGTTCAAGCAAAACATGTCAAAGTCAAACAAAACATGCATGGAGCAAGCATAAATTATAGATACGTTTGGGACGTATCACTCGACAAGGACTTAGTGAAAATCAGGAAAACATGGCAGAAACTGTTATTTTCATGCTGTATAAACAGGGGTAAAGATATATGAAAAACTACAGCAACATGACATAGCAATAAATGGGTATGAACTATACATGAAGATGATCAGGTACAAACAAGAATCAAGGTCATAGGCATAACAGATCAAAAGATATGAGGCATGCAACATGGCATCGGAAAGTTACAGACTTAGAGAAAAACAGAGGTGGCTGTCAAAAACAGTGACATAGCAACTTTGGAGCTAAACATAACTATGACCAGAAATGTAAACATGACAATGAAATACATATAATGAAACCAGACATGATGCTTATCAGTATGCAACAAGAATCAATGCTATAGGCCTCATGGATGTGTCACAATCATCATGCAAAGTTGCAATAAAATAACAGCATCAACACACTAGCAGAAAATAATAGCAGTTAACAGTCTGATGCCCACTTCAACAGAGATTAACAACATCAAGATAGCCTCAAATCAAAATGCTCACAAAAGATGAACTGAAGTACACACAATTCTACACAATTTTCCTTTTGGGCGCAACGCGATCTGGGCAACGGTTTACTCGGAAACTACAGCGCAAATTTGAATCAGCAGCACAATTTTCTCAGACTTGGAAAAAATTGAGCAGTGGAAAAAAATGAAATAGAAAAAAAAGGGCTCACCCCTGATGGGATCGGCCCATCTGGCTGGCTGCTCGGCTGGGCTGAGGTTGGTGGACCGGGCCGCTGGAGCAAGGTCGTGGCCCACCAGGCGTTTGCAGGGTGCAGCTGTCCGGCTCTGTCCCGTGCCCGATCTCGATCGGGCGCGGTGGCCGGCGGCTGGCTCGAGGCCGGTACTCCGACGGTGCACGGGGCGGTGCAGGGGGCGAGGACGGGTGCGGCTGGAGTGGGTTGCAGCCGCGGCGAGGTCCTTCGGGCAGCGAGGTCGAGCTCCATAGCCGGCCGACCTCGACCTACCATAGCAGTGCGTTGGATTCCTCTGGCGGCCTGCGAGGAGGGGGGAAAGGGAGGTGAGAGGGAGGAGAAAGAGAGGAACGCGAGAGAGAGAGGAGAGGGGTGGCGGTGCCACCAGGGAGGCGCGGCTCCATTCCGGCGAGCAGGGGCGGGACATGAACGGAAGCGGGCGGCGGTTCTGGATGGGCTTCGTGCGGGCCCGTGGCGGCGACGCTTGGCCCGGCGGGGCCCGGTTGCGGCTAGGGCTGGTGGGAGGAGCTCCGGTGTGAAGTGGCTCAACCAGGAGCGTCCATATCAAGATCTAACGGCCTAAAACTGCTGAGAATTAGGGTTTCGAGGTGGAGGGGCTGTGGACAGAATTTTGAGGCAGACGTCAGGGGGGTGGCTGCAAATTTTGGCTTAGGGGAAACCCTAGAATGGGGTGGTCTTTATATAAGACAGGGGTCTGGCAGTTTGCAAAAACATCCCCGGTTTTTCTTTCTTGCACGCGGTGTTTACGTTTCTGACCGTCGGGGGTCCGCAGGACCTCCGATTCAGGTAAAACTTCAAACTGCGCGATCAGCGCGTCGAGCCGAAGGCGTTCACCTCGCGCTGGAACCGTTCCGAGATCACTTTCCGGCATGTTATAAAAATATCCCGTTTAGTTATTAAACGGTGTTTTTCGTTCCGTTGGCTACGTCTGGTCTTGTGCGAGTTTCGCGACGGTGATCGGGTGAAACCCGGTGTCGCAAAGGTCGAGTGTCAGGGTGGCAAGGGCCGGTCTCCGTCCGGTACGAGATAAGAGTGGGGAAATAATCGTCGATCGATAAATCGGGGATGCAAACACCGCAAACAAATCAGACAATTCACACTGAAAACAAAATTTTAATTTTTGTGAAATTTGGGTTGTTACAGTGCGGTCCCATGCCCTCTTTGCAGGCGGGTACCGACGCGTGGTGGTCGCGGAGACCAGGGGACGCCACAACTTGAAGCTCAAGGCGGAGTATTAGCGGCGGTTAGCACGCCACTCCCTGAGTGGGTATTTACCTCTCCAACTGGTGAGTGCATCGTGCATTCCTTAGAAGATGTTTTCTTCCTCCTGTGGACTGTGAGCGTGTACGCGATGGATCCCAAGATTCGGAACTGCGCTCCCTCGTCCAACGTCGACGATAGCCCACTACCGCTTTGCGGGGGCTGGCCGTGCGGTTTTCATGGTCGTGGAAGGGGAAGCATGGGAGGTCGAGTAGCGCCGTTCGCCGAGCCTTCAGGGGGAGCCCGCTCGCCTACCCCGCGGGGGCGAGCACTCCGGGGCTGAGGAAGCAGAGGAGGAGTGCGCAGCATTGGCGACCGTGGAGGCGGTGCCATGCCACCGGCCCTTCTTCGCAGTGTGGCTCATGATGAGACCATTGCCTTCGAGTTCGTCGTGGAGGTCGCATCGACCACCAACAGTTGGATCCCGCTCCCGAGGACGTTCCCTCGTGCGGTGAGGTACGCCCAGTCCCCGTATCTGTTGATAAGGGTGGATGGGTGTCCCCACGGGGCGATATAGGTGGCCACCCACTTCTTGACCAACGGCGAGATGCTTCTGATGCAGGGTTGGAAGGTCTTCCCGCCGGCCGCAAACTGAGAAAACGGGATATCCTCTTGTTCAGATACGAGGGTGACGCGGTCTTTTTCATGAAGATCTTTGATTTCCATGGCGATCGCGTGGAGTTCTGCCCGGAGAGCTCGAGCAGCGGCGACAGGGACTCTGATGATGAAGGAGAAGGCGATGCATCTTCAGGACGTCGAGGTGGGGAGGATAGCTCAAGTGACGACGGAGGCAAGGACCTCCTAGGGGAAGACATCAAGCTTGTAGTCCGTATCGATTGAGTTTCCGTCCATTTTCGCTTTTCTTTTTTTATGTAAGAACTTGTCTCGGAAAGCTAGTGAGCTCCGGTTGGTGAACCTCTTCCACGATGCGCGGAGTAGGCTGCTTTTATTTTGTCTTGTCTCGGATGGATACTTTGGACTGCGATAGAAAAACTAGGAAACGAGCAATCGCCACAATCTGAAGTCCGACACGCAGACTAGGAGGGGAGAGTTTTGTCCGGCGGGATTTTGCGCGCCCGTTAGGTGTCTCCCGAAAAGCTTGCCGGAAGACAGGGTTAGTTTGATATCGCGGCAAGTAAATCTTGCTAACACACACCGATTTTTCCCCGGGGTCTTTATTTTGGGTTGCACTTATAAACATGGATACGAAGATCACAGTTTACAAAAGTTGCGCCACCAGGAAACTAGTCATCCGGAAACTTTATGCCCTCACGGGTAGAACTTACGGAGATGATACTTCCGGAGGTGCTCGATGTTCCACGATTTTCTTACGGGGACGCCATCCTTGGTCTCCAGGAGGACGGATCCGGGGCTAGTGACTTGGACTACCCGATAAGGGCCTTCCCACTTTGGAGAGAACTTGTTTAGACCCCTCCCAGACTGTAGCCGACGGAGGACAAGGTCTCCATCCTCAAGTCATTGGGAGTGGACGTGGCGGCTGTGATAGTGGCGTAGTCGTTGCTGTTACCGCACAACGCATGTAGCAGCCCGAGTACGTACTTCCTCGACAATGACGCAATCTCCTTGTCGGAATTGCTGCTGTTTGGCCTCATCGAAGGCTCGATGTAAGGCCCCCGATGCGGTATTATCTCAAATTAGTCGCTTTCGCGTCCGTCCTGAGATAGAAGAGCATAAGTGGTCACCAATGCACGATACTCGTGCTCGTATCGCTATCGGATTCTCGACAACAGGTAAATGAAGCATGAATAATAACTAAGACATAGAATATATAAGTCCAAGGAATACACTCTCCACTGGTATTTATTACATCATCTCAGAGATCATAAGATCCAACAGTACATCATAACATCAAGAAGAAGACATACACGACCGGGTACGGTCAAGATCCAAATGTCCCTAGAGAGGGCTGCACACAAAACATGTCATCCACCCGAGGATCGTCGAAAACCCAACTGCAGGATCTACTGAACAAATTCGGCGTCATCCTCCTCCGGCGGAACCTCCACGAAGTACTTGCCGGTGCTCGTGTCGAAGTAGTAGTCTGAGGCCCCAAACGTCTGTACATAGCGTGAAAGAAAAGGCAAGAGGTGAGTATATATTAATATAGTATAACTAACTTCCCACGGTAAGGAAGGATAGTGGTTGAGGTTGCAGCTGCACTAGCATATATGACTGGCTAACGATCTATTAGAGTAAGGGAAGATCCAAGAACTCGTTGATGATCGCATCAATAGGTCTCTATCCACCTACTTACGCATAACATAACACAACCTTGCCCCCTCTTTGTCGCCCCGGACGAAGAAGAGCAATCAAGGCAACTCACACGTTGGAAACTTTTAAAGCATGATTCAGTTGATGTTATTCTCTGAACAAGGAGTAGGTCTCAATTCGTCCATAACCGTGGACACGGCTTTTCGAAAAGATTTAACATTGCAGGGGTGTACCAACTGCCCATTATAGGCTTCGCATGTACGCCCGGTTTCCTCTTAGTGGGTGAAGGCGCCTAATACTCTGGAACGCCAGAGTCCCTCCAACTAACAATGCACAATTCCGAGTGGCCCCCGGTGACTCGACATCCAACTCAAAAGACGGCCGCGCTCTCGAATCGGCCTCTGCCGTCTGGACGAGGTCGGGGTAACTAACCCATCACTGTGGGCAGCGCCCTAGCTTCCATGGTTGGACCAACAAGGGAACTCTGTCCTCGCTGGCCCGAGTTGTTTTAAATCAGCTGGAGTGCTAACCAGACACACACACGAGTTTCAAATGGTAAAATCAGCTCGGGCCACCACTAGAACTGTTTGGAGCTAGGTAGGTAAGAAAAGGGGGCCCCATAGAATCCCACACACGATTAGGCAAGCTCATCAAGGAACTCGGGACCTAGGTGACTCGAATGGAACAAAACACCTGGCGGGATCAGCCCGGTCTTCCATCCTTCGCCGAATATAAAATTAACATCATATTAATAATTATCACCCAATTTATGATAATAGCATGATATTCCACCAAGCATCAATGGATATAAGCAGCATGTAAGGGCCTACACATACAAAGAAGTGGTTAAGCAAGCAAGGTACATAGCCAAAAATGGTTTTGCTAGGATGTGGGGCCCTTGCTTTTTAGGTTTAATTGAGAGGTAAAAGTATATGGTGGTAGGATCAAACAACCGTTCTAAATACAGCTAGGCAAGCGAGCTGAAAGCCATAAGGAATGATATATAAACCCCTTGCTTGGGTAAGTAGTCGACGGAGCAGACGTAGCAGGGTCCTCGAGGTCGATGTCGGACAGCTCCACGTAGGTCTCCTCGGCAAGCTCAAGCTCTTGCGTACGGTACCGGCCAAGAAGAACACCACAAGTAAGCATCGGAATCAAAATGCACAAGCATGGTTGCATGTTCAATTTTATATCATGGTATGCCCTAGCTAGTCAATTTAAATGGAGGTGGTGACGACACGTCAACAACTCCATATGCATTTGTTAAGTTATTATGGCTTTGGTCATAGCCTTAGCATTTTGTGTAAGTGACATGGCAATATCATAAAACAATGCATGAACAACGTGAAGTAAACTACTCTATTCCGGAGACTGAAAAATGTCGACAAGGGTAGACAACCGGGAAGTATCAAGAATGAAAACAGAAAGGAAAAGAAAGGATTTGCATGGAAAACTTCCACACCTTGCCACATGTGTTGTCAAACACACATGGGCACCATGCAACCTCTTTGAATTCCCATGACTAAAACACTTGTGTTGGAACCATAAATGATTTCAAAGGAATATGAAGGAGCAAAAGAAAAGAAAAGAATAAGCAACAAATTGAGAAGAGAACTCACCATGGTGATCAGTAGCTTCTCCTACCCCAAAAACATATATGGGATCCCCCAAATTGTTCAGGGGTCACTCAAACATGCAAACCAGGGGGAAATTTGAATTTGAAATCAAATTCAAATTCAAACATAAAAGATAAAAAGGAGGGAAAGCCCCTGCTAGGCTGGTCTCGGGCAATCTTTCCCAGTTCCGGGATAGCCAGTGGGCTCAGCCCACAGCCCACTCGGGCAACACCCCACAGACGTGAGGAGCCCACCTGTCAGCCCCTCAAATAAAAGAAAAAGGGAGGGAGCCAGGGATTCAAACCCAGGTATCCCAGGTGCAAACTACTCTCCCTAGACACTGCACTCCGAATCGTTTTCTGAACAAAAGGGGGAAACAGTCAATTTGACAACTCCCTATGCGGCCACTGCACCCGGACAGAAACACCCAACCCCGACACCGACGACAGTTCAGGTGAGCGTAGCCTCACTTGCAGCCACACTCCGAGCAAACCACCAAGGTGGAACTCGAGCTGGCACCTTCCTCTACACGGGCACACAGGCCATGGTCACCAGCTCCCCTCTTCCTCGGCGGAATCCGGCCGGGAACAGCATGGCGACGATCATGCCTGCATCTTCAGACACCCCGCAGCACCCCTAAATTCAGGCGACCCGTGCATCAAGCACACGGCGAGTGCGTCCATGGGATTTCTTGCAAACGCGAGAGGGCAGCACCACGATCACGAGGGTGCCCTGGTCCAGACCTAAACCTCATCCGAGGGGAGGCCAGGTTTGCCTGAATACCTGGCGGATCTGACAGACAGTCAAGCACAAGTTCAAACGCGGGCAACTCCATCTAGCAACGCGAAAAGGAAGGCCCTTGGGCGCCAAAGACACGCTCTGGACGGCCCCAAAGAACGCGGGAGGATGTCCGAGATGCACCACGAGTACGGTGATCCTGAATTTCTCTCCGGCGACGAGCTATGCGGCAAACACCCTACTGCTAATGCGAACAGAGGAACTACATGCATCTACGTGCAAAGGGGAGGCTTGAGCTCACCGTGTGGTCACGCAGCATGTCCCAACCTTGCCGTAGAGGAAGGAGCCGGACTGGAAGATGAGGACGCGATGCAGGGGCTCCACGGCGACGTCCACGGCTCCGCGGCGAATCCACGCACCTCTCCTCTACCTGCGACCGGGAGCGGGTCATAGACTCATAGGAGAAGGTGTGTGCCAGCGCACATCCGAGAATTTGAGCGCACGGCAATGAATTGGAAGAAATCGGTTGGCGGCCATGGCGGCACAAGGGAGAACCTGCGAGGCCAAATGAGGCGGCGGCGGAAACCTGAGGGTAAAACGGGTCCTCTAGGGTTCCAGGACGGCTCAGGGGCGTGGGTTATAAAGTTGGGGGCTCCTGTCCACGTCGACGGGCGTCGACGTTGATGCCTCCCGCCGCGTGAGAGAGAGAGAGAGGGGGGACCTCGGACACGCTGTAAAGTTGATGACCCAGGACCCTCCGATCTGAATCCAACGGCCACACGCGCGCCTGCATACCGCTTTGGTGGCATGGGCTGGACGGCCACGAAGAAGTGGGGAGAGGCCTGCTGAGCTGGGCCTTGCAGGACCTCTGTCTCTAGAGAAAAAAGAATGGGGATTTTCTTTTTATAAAAAACAGAGAAATCCCAAGAATTGTTGGGGGAAAACCATGACAGAATATGTTTTTGGACCCTTGCAATATTTCCCATTTTATAAAAATGGCTTGGCCAATTTTAGAGCAACTAAAATGTGGAGCCATTTTGAAATTCAAATTCACTTTGAACTATGGCCCACATTTTTGGAGGTGGCAAAAATGGTGCAAGGTTTTTGAAATGCTTGGGAAGGGGAAAGGTTGAGCTATGCCAACTTTGGGGTTTAGGGGAGCACACATGCACATGGGTAAATTCATCCAACACCTCTCTTTAGCCATCCAAATTGAATTCAAGAGCAATTCAAAAGAACCCAAAACTCCTTGGCATTTAAAATCATCACGTGGAATTACAAACTCTTGCATCATAACAAATTTCAAAGCCATTGATGAAAGAAAAATTACAACTTGGAATATAAAATTGCTTCTGGGCTGTTACACTCGAACTCGGGGAGATCCGTATCCATGTTCTATGGGGTGTACCTCCTCCACCCCGTAGACAAGGGAGAAAGGCGTCTGATTCATGGCGCGGTTCGGTGTGGTCCGGTAGAGAACAATTGGGAGTAAGTCCACCCACCGCTTACCACACTTCTCGAGCCGATGGAAGGTGCGGGATCGGAGACCTCGCAGGACCTCCGCATTAGCTCTCTCCGCCTGTCCGAACGACTAAGGCGAAACACACCGAGGTGCCCATTTGCCCGCAGTACTCGAGGAAGGCCTAACTTGTGGACTGGGTGCTGTTGTCCATGATGATCTGGTTGGGAACTCCGAAACGAAACACGAGGCTTCTGATAAAATTCATGGGACATTGCGTTGTGACCTTCCGGACTGGTTCCACCTTAGGCCACTTGGTGAACTTGTCGATGGAGACGTAGAGGAACTCATATCCTCCGGTAGAACGGGGGAATGGTCTGAGAATGTGCAGCCCCCATACCGCAAAGGGCCAGGATAGGGGGATGGTTTTAACTGCTTGCGCTGGTTGATGGGCAGCCTTGGCGTGGAACTGGCAGGCGTCACAAGTGTTGAAAAGCTCCATGGTGTCGCATAAGGAGGTGGGCCAATAGAAACCTTGCCGGAAAGCATAGCCAACCAAGGTTATGGATCCTATGCGTGAGCCACATGTTCCTTCATGTATGTCTTGGAGCAACTTCTTGACTTCGTCGATGGAGATACATAGCAGCTTCACACCGTTGGGACACCGGCAATAGAGGCGCTCATCGAGCATGAGGTACATCGATGATTGATACGTCCAAAATGCATCACTATTTTATATCATAATTTACCTCTATTCATTGATATATTTAATATTATGATAATGTTCTTATAATGTTTTGGCTTGTTTTTCACAGTTTTCAACTTTCCGGTGCCGGAATAATAGACGCAGGAATCAGTGGGGAAAAGTGCACATCAAGTGGCCATATCAGCACATCTCCAAATGACCTGAAAATCACGGGGTGTAATTTCCAGAAGATATAACGAAGACTGGCCGAACGACACATGGAGGGGGGCCACTAGGCTATCAGGCGCCCTAGTGGCGCGACCCCCCTCCTGGCCGCACCACCTGGCCGCCTGGGAGGTGGGCCCCACTCTTGGGACCCCCCTTTGGCCTATATCATCATCGTACCCTAAAAACCCTCAAAAGAGAAGAGTTTGCAGACTTCCGCCGCCGCTCCGTGGCAGAAACCTATAGAGAAGAAAAGACATTTTCGGCGGGAAGATTCCGCCGGGGAGAACAACTCCCGCAGGGGGAGATCGTCCTATCGTCATCACCATCATCACGGGCATCATCGAGATCCTCATCAACATCATCCTCACCATCAGCACCATCTCCATCTTCATCCCATCTCATCTCACCATTGCAATCCAAGTTGTAGCCCGTACTATCCATCGCCTCTACTCTACCAATGTTGATTACTCTTTGTGGTGAGTGCTATTGAGTTTTGTTGGTGAATTATTGTTATGACTAGATTGTTTATCATGTATTTATCACCACTGATATTGATCTCTTTTATGTCTTGTGAGTAGTTCTTTTAGTTCTTGAGGACATGGGAGAGGTCTAGTTGTTAGTAGTCATATGATGTTGAAGTAATATGTGGTGTTTGATATTTAAGTTGTGGTGTTATTCTTCTAGAGGTGTTGTGTGAACGTCGACTACACAACACTTCTCCTTTGAAGGACCTAGGGGAATGCATTTGATATCTCTCCTCGTTGGTTACCCCAAGTGGAAGGTGAGATCTAGGATAGCGACAAATTTCCCTCGGTGAAGATACCAAGGTTTGTCTCCAGTAGGACTCCGGAGATGATAAGTAGGTGTGAACGACGCAATTGACGTGGACCTGCACACAACACAAATAACTTTTCTTCCCAATGAGTACAGAGAGGTTGTCAATCTCTCCGGCCTTGCTGTTCACAAAGGATCAACGCAACAGATAATAATGATAATGATAGCAGCTATAAAGCAAAAGCAGGAAAATAAATTGTAAGGTCCGATATGCGGTACTGTTCCAGATCTAGGTGTTTCCACCCAGATCCGGGGACGAAGCACATATCGGTCCCACCGCGACATATGACAAAGCCATATGCCCCGGATTTCCAACATGATATCACAACATTACAGATACAAGGATACAACATCTCATACAATCGGCATACAAGTGCCTCAAATACAATACAACAACGGAAGATACATGTCTAAGTATAGAATACAAGCAAAAGCCTAGTGGCAAAGAGAAAACATCGATCCCATAACCACACGGGTCCAGGCCCTCCGTCGGGATCCGCCTAACTAGTCGTCGTCGATTCTCCACGTGAAACGTCGATCACCATACCTGTTGTCGATCAAGAACCCTGAAAAGAGTTTGGGGTAGTATCATGAGTACAGAGGTACTCAGCATCCAACTGTAGTGGTCATCTGACCCAACAAGGACTTCATCACTCGTCATTCTAGGACAACTAGTAGTTTACGGTAAGGAAGGGGTAAGTGGTGAGGTTGCTGCCGCACTAGCATTTATGAAGTGGCTAACGATCTAGAGAGTAAGGTAAGAAGCCAAGCATTCGATGAGGAATTGCCTCCAACAAGTCTGCTATCAACTACTTACGCAAACATAACACCTATCCTATCCTTGTCCTCCTCTTCGTATCCCGACGAAGAAGAAGCAGTCAAGGCACACACACACGTTGATCAAATTATATTAAGATTATCTCAATTGCTGTTGTCTATGAACAAGGAGTACGTCTCAAGTCGTCCATAACCCTGGACACGGATTCTCGAAAAGATTTAACCCTGCAGGGGTGTACCAACTGCCCATTACAAGGCTCCACACGCACGCTCATCACTCTCAGTTGCTACCCATCACAGGAAACCATTTTATGATTTAGTTCCAAGAGAACCGAAACGACAGGTCCCTCTAACTAACAACGAACAAATCTGGGTGGCCCCCGGTGAGTCAACATCCATTTCAGGAGCCGGCCGCTCTCTCGATCTGGTCTCTACCGTCTGTCTCGGGTTTAAATAGCCGGTTAATCACACATGGGAAACCGGGTCCTCAGCCGAACAAGGTGGGCCAGCAAGGGAACTATGTCCTCACTGGTCTGGGTTGGTTTGTAATCAACTGGCAGCTGACCAGCAAACACACGGTTTCAAATGGTAAATCATCTTGGGCCACCACTAGAAATGTTTGAAGCTAGGTAGGTAAGAAGAGGGGACCCCATAAAATCCCACACGTGGTTAGGCACGCTCAGTCTTAAAACCAATACCCGGAACTCGGATCCTAGGTGACTCGAATGGAACAAAGCGTCGGGGCGGGATAGCCTAGACCTTCCATCCTTCGTCGAATATAGTCAACATTTATAATAATCATATCATCAATAAAAATAATAATAATGTGATATCCCAAACCCAGGAGTAACAGGTAACGTCGTAGCATTCTAAGCATGCATACTAAGAAGGGGCTGATCAACGAGCAATAGTAACATAGCAGTACATGGTATGCTGGGAAGGGACATGGCTGTATCGGTTTGAAGGAGGCTGTAAACATGTGGTAGGATCAAACATCAAACCTAACCTAGACTGGCATGCAAACCGCTGGTTGAATTAGAATGGATCATAAGTAATGTATAGTCCTTTCATGTTGATAAGTCGGGTTCCGAAGGTGTAGTCGATCGCAAGCTCGCATCATCTCCGAGAGGTACCCGCGGAAGCACACAAGACGGTAAACACTGGGAAGCAATCAACGAGCAAGCATCTAATACTACGAGGCAACACAAGATCAAGAAGACAACACACGACACGGCAACGCGATACGTATCTATCGTCGAGAACGGTTACTAACAGTTTAAGTGGGGTATCGGTCACACACGACGAATACCACACGTTTAAGGTGGTTCAAGTTGTTTAGCTACAGGTGATCAACCCACGGTTGTTAATATGGCAACTCAAGCAAGTATGGCATAGCACACAAACATGTCAAGAGGAGAAGCACCAAGTAAACTATCTATGCTAGTCAATTTAAGTCAGGCACAACCTAAACATGCATAGCACTACTTGCCCCACAACAATTAAAGGATTTGGTATTGATCTGCCCTAAACACAAAGTACACGAAAAACTAATCAAGTTACATATAAGGCACACTCCAAACGGAGTTACGGTTAAAAAGATATAAGCAAAACAAGTTACGGGCATAATCTGCCAACATCAGGAAGCACACTTTAGAGCAATGCATAAATAGGATAATCAATGCAAACATGCTCACAAAATATATGGAAATAAAGTAGAGATGACAAGGAAGGCATGGCAAAAAGAATCATGCAAATAGGCATCATAGATCAAAAGATATTAAGCATGCAACATGGCAGAAACTATTATTTTTATGCTATATAAACAGGGGTATAACTATATGCAAAAATGCAGCAACATGACATAGAAATACATGGGCATGAATTATACATGATGCTTAACAATATGCAATTGGAATCACTCAAATCCGTTAAACGTCGCGACACACTCGTCGCCCGAAGTTGCAACAAAATATAAACAGCAGGGTAGCTACTTTGGAACTGAAGGGTAGCTACTTTGGAGCAAAATACAATCATGATGCAGCAAGAAATTATGGCATGTGAATGCATGGAACTGAAGTAGAAACAATGCTTAACAAGATGCAACAGTAATCAATCAATTCCGATGAACGGTTGCGAAGCAATCGTCACCCGAAGTTGCAATAAAATAATAACAGCAGCACTTAACAGGAAAAAGTAGCAGTTTAACGGCCTGATGCCCACTTCAACACACAATTACACAATCAAGATGAGCTCAAATGCAAATGCTCACAAAATATGAATTGAAGTACACGCAATTCTGAGCAACTTTCATTTTGGGGGCGCGTTCATCGGAGCTACGGATTAACGGGTAAAAGCATCGCAAAAACAGATCAGCACACAGTTTATAAAAGACTTAGCAGAATTACAGGGTGCTGAGAAAAAAAAACAGAGACAAATAAACAATAAAAAAAAGGCGGCTTGGGCTCAGGCTCACCACGGGCCGAGCCCATCTGGTGGCTGGGCTTGAGCTTGGCCTGTCATGCCGGCTTGCTCGGGCTGGCTGGGCCGCCTGGCCTGGCTGGCCCCCGTGGCCACGCTGGAGGGGAGGCACCGGTTCGATCCCGTCCCGGATCGAGGTAGCAGCGGGCGGCTGCCACCGGCCGCCGACGAGGGCGAGCTCCGGCAGCTTGGAGGGAGGGCGCGGGGCGCTGGCTGGCCGGGGGAGGCGAGGAGGCGGCGGATCCGGCTGCTGGCGTTCCAAGGAGGGGCGGCGACGAGCTCCTCGGGAGCGAGCGCGAGCTCGGGCCGCGGCTCCCATGGCGCGACGGCGGGCGCGGTCCTCGCCGGCGGACCTGCGGGCAGAGAGGGAGGCGGGGGTGAGAGAGGGAACAGGGAGGAGAAGGCGCGGGGAGGAGAGGAAGGGAGCCGGTGGCGCGGCGAGCTCGCCGGAGCAACGGCGGCGCGGTGGCCGGAGGAGACGGGCGGCCGAGGGCTTCCAAGCCCAGATCGGGCCCGAGCGGCGGCCCTGCGGGACCCGGATCCGGCTGGAGGTGGGAGGGGGTTACGTGGCGCATCTGGAGCCTCAGATCTTCAGATCTGACGGCCAGAAATGCCCAGGGGCTATGGTTTCGGATTTGGGGACCTATGGGGCAGAATTCGGAGCAACTTTAGGGGGGTGGCTGCAAATTTTACATGGGGGAAACCCTAGAAGGCCTAGGGGAGCATGGTGGTCTATATATAGGGCAGGCTAGGTGGCCAGTTTACGCAAACGCCCTCGCTACCCCTCTCTCGCGTCTGGTGATCGCGTTCGAGACCGCCGAGACTCCGTACGGACTCTGATTCTGACGAAATCTCAAACCACGCGCTCAACGCGTTGATCCCTTCGATCGTACCTCACTGCGGTGACATTCTGACAACATTTTTCGGCTCCCCAATAAAATAATCCGTTTATTAAATAAACGGGGCTTTCGTTCCGGTGGCGATGGCTGGGCTTGTGTCGGTCGCGACGGTGCTCGGGTGAAATCCCGGTGTCACAAGGTCGTGTGCCGTGGTGGAAAAGGGGTCAGTCACGCATCCGGTACGAGAATAAGGGGGAGAAAATAATCGCCAATTGATAAATCGGGGATGCAAACACCGCAAACAAATCAAACAATCAAACGATTCACACCGAAAACAAAAAATTTAAATTTTTTGAAAACTGGGCTGTTACATAAATGAGCGTGTAAACAGTAATGAGAATATGGACCGGGGTCCCGTAATGTTCACTAGTGATGTCTCTCTCCCAAAAGATGATAATACTTCTATGCGAGGTAATAAAATTATAGCTGGGCAATTGACAGGATTAAAAACGCACCGCAATGGTAACTATGCTACAAAGAATGGAAGAGGCTCAAAAGCATGGGTGGTACGCC
The DNA here is from genome assembly GCA_950022295.1 of Bromus sterilis. Taxonomy (NCBI): domain Eukaryota; kingdom Viridiplantae; phylum Streptophyta; class Magnoliopsida; order Poales; family Poaceae; genus Bromus; species Bromus sterilis. Next base: position 260,117,567 of record OX465596.1, on the reverse strand, counting down.
AAAATAAGTACACCGAAATCCAACTGCATCTACTACTAATCATCCACCTTGGGATATCTATCCAGAACATCTCGCTGGTATTAAGTCGCGAGCCCCACCAAAAGTGTAAACCCAAAGCAACAGACAACTGCATTAAAAAGAACTTTGCGTAAAGTAAACAATCCTTGCAACCGCGGTTACAAGCACCGTTGTTTTCCCCCTTGTGGAAATAGCACATCCCCTAGACTCATTTTTCTTTGACTCGAGCGTGTCATCGGGGGGCATGAACCCACAATCGACCATAACATTCCCTCTTGGAGTCACTACCTACTACTTGGCCAAATCAATAAGCAGCAACGGAGAACATGCAAGAATTACTTAAGAACAAAAATATAAGAGATAAGAACCAAATATATTACTCAATCACAATCTGAACATAATCTCATAATCCATCAGATCCCAGCAAACTCATCATAGCAACATCAGAAAATTACATATGTGCCTCGATCATGTAGGGCAGCTCACGAGGACTAAACCATGAAGAACAAAGAGGGGAGGATAACATCACGTAGCAACTGATCACGGACCCATGGTCCAAGGGAAACTAGTCACCGCACATCCGGGCAGCGTCCATGATGGTGGGGAAGCTCCCGGAGGTCAATCCTCCCTCCGGCAGGGTGCCGGGAAGAAGTCTGTTGGCGCTCCCGATCTTGAAAGCGCGGCGGCGGCGGAACAGAGGCGAGATTGCGAAAAAGGCTTCTGTCTTCGGGGGTTTCGCGGCACGGAGAATATATAGGCGAAAGGGGGCAGCCAGGTGGCCGCCTAGGTCCCTAGTGGTGGCCCTCTGGCCCCACCCAGGTGATTCCGGAAGGTTCCTTCACGCTCATTTTTTTATCTGATTTTGCCTGAATTTTCTGAGCACTTTTAATATGGGGCAAACCTGAAATAGAAAAACAGCAGAAAACAAGAACTGGCACTGTGGTGTACTGAGTTAATAAGTTAGTCCAAATATGATCAAAAGTATATGAAAGTGTATCTAGATCATAGCAGTATGAAACAAAACATGCATGGAGCAAGCAGAAATTATAGATACGTTTGGGACGTATCAACATCCCCAAGCTTAATTCCTGCTCGTCCTCGAGTAGGTAAATGATAGCAAGCTTAATTTCTCTGGTGACATGCTAGCAACCATATAAGAACTTTGAAAAGTAAAGCAATCAAGGTATCTGATTCAATTCAAGTCATAACATGCAAGAATCTATATTAGCATTGAAACAAGCAACAAAAGAACATTAGGTGCAAGCGGTCTTGTTGTCCGTGACTCGAATCTCTCCAAATGGTGTTTGCGTGCAAGAAAGGGGATATGGTAATACGAGAAAAAAGTATTTTGGTTGAGAACTCAATCTACTAAAGTTTCACACTTGGTCTTCTTTGGAATCTTATCTTGACTCGTCCCCAGACCACTAGCCAGGTACAAGTCAATTTGATCCACTCCTTTTCGATATTTTGAGCACTCATGCAATGGATGAGCGTAAGCACGAGAGTTGACACTTAGGATGGCAAAGAGAGAAATCTGGTGGAGGAGGAAGAAAAAAAGGTGAGAAAGGCTCACGTCAATGAGGACAATCATAGGCGAGAAGGTCAAATGATAGATATGATGTGGGGAGTACGGATTGCCATGCAACGGATGCACATATGAGCTAGAAAAAGCTCTCCAATGGAACTAGTGGGGGTGCATCCAACTTGCTCGCTCATGAGGACCTAGAGCTCGTTAGAGGAGGCTCATCCTTGGAATATACAAGCCAAGTTCCATAGTGTAAAGGTCCCCACATAGCTATGTGCATAAATTATCATCTCTATGGAGTACAAGGATAAGAGGGAGTACTAGTGTGGATCTTTCAAAAGGATAGTAGTGTTGCCCCTTTCTCTCTTTTTATTTTCTTTTTCTCTTTTTTCAAATTTTTTGTATTTTTTGGTGGCCTCAATGGCTCTTTCTATTTAACTCTCATTTGTCCTCTTTGGGATCTTTTAATTTGTCAACTTTGGGATCTTTTCCTCACTTAAGGGCAACACTCTATTTTAAAGGAACTTATAGAAGATCTTCACACTTTATAAAGTACTCAAAACATAAAGAAGATGTAGCTATCATTATGTATGCCTCTACCAGTGTAGCAAGAACATGTATGACATGAAGATCAAGTTATGAAGAGGTGGAAGTTGCATGGCAATATATCTCGGAAAGGCTATGGAAATGCCTTGATAGGTAGGAGGTTTATGATGAAAGAGCGTATCATGCCAAGAGTTTGGATGTACCAGCGAGGTGGATGCCAACTCTCAGAGTGAGAAGAGGGCAATACACGGTACGGAAGAGGCTAGCAAATATGAGGAGGTGGAAGTGTCAACTTTCAATACTTACATTATTCCAAACAACTCATGCACTTATTATCGGTAACTCTCAATCTAATGAGGAGGTTCACAAAGAGACAAGTACCCCAAGGAGGAGTGTATGGGGGTTTGGTTATCCTTGCTCAACCTCGACACATGGTACGTGAGTGTAGTCTAATACCTGATCCCTCAAAAGATTAGCGATCCATCTAGTAGCTAGAGTTCTCAACTAGTTTTGTAGGTTTTTGAAAATAAACACGGATTGCCCAAAATACGACACCTATCACTAATAGGCTGGAGATCTTGACACCAAAAGTTCAAACATTACTCAACAATACCTCAAAACTATTGCAAGTTACTACTAAAATTAAATAGCAACCTCAATTACCTACTTTCAAGACAAAACACGACTCAGTTTAACAACCAACTCTCTTAACAAGATAAACATGAAAACTAAAGAGAGTTCCAGCAACAAACTAAACAAAATCCAAGGCTCTTGCTAAATACAAACTAAAACTAAAACTAAACATGGGAGTAGCTACGAAAATATAAAGAACACACAACATTAAAAAGATAGGCATGAAAAATCCTATGGTGTGTTCTAGATTGGAGTGGAGCGTGTTCTCTCCCACACAAAGTAATCTGGGGTCAAACTTGTTATGAACATCAGGAAAAGCTAAAGAAAATTAAAAAGTAAACCTAAGAGCGAGACGCTCCAAGCATGGCACATAACGCTTGAAGTGATAAAAATATAGTGAGATGAAGGACGAACTGATGATTGTTGATGGAGAAGGGGATCCACGGGGGCATCCCCAATCTTAGACGCTTGAGTCTCCTTCAATATTTATTGGGGATGCATGGGGGCATCCCCAAGCTTGAGCGCTTGACACTCCCGTATCTTCTTTCATCATCTTCCCTCGCACACTTCAAAACTCCCTTCATACATAACTCATCATAAGTTGATTACAGAGGTTAGTACCCTTAATAAAATATATTTTTCCACTGGATAAAAAGATACTCTTGAAGAGATACTGTTTATCAAGATTTCCAAAAGGTTTTTGAAAATAAAAATCAAGCTTAAGGTTTGAAAAAGTAAGGAAAGGCAAAACGTGGCAGAATCTGTGAAAAACAGAACAGAAAGTAGTAAATAATTTTTTTGGGGTGCTTCTGCAACTTAAATCAATATTCTCCGAACATCCAAAAGTTTCGCAATTGTATAGATCATGCTGTGTAAAAAATTCATCTCAAAAAGATGAACTGGTGATTTTTTTTTATTTTTTCCGTCAAGAAGACATAATCTGTTTTCTGGACAATATGTCACAACTTTGCTTCCCTTATCATAAGAGGCTATACTTGGCACAAAGCTTGAAAATAAAGATACAATGATGTTGCTTAAGTAGAAAAAATCTTCGAGACCACTAAAAAAAGAAGTAAAAACATCTTGGGTTGCCTCCCAACAAGCTCTTTCTTTTACGCCTTTAAGCTAGGCAAGAAGAGAAAAGATCAAGTTTTATCAAGAGAAAGAGAGTAGCTAGCCTGTGTAACAGACTCAAAAGGCAACTTATTTTCTTCCTAGGGAAGTGTTCCATACCCTTTTTGAGAGGGAATTGAAATTTTATATTCCCCTCTTTCATGTCAATAACAGCACCAACAGTGCGAAGAAAAGGATGTCCCAAAATAATTGGACATAAAGGTTCACACTCTATGTCCATAATAGTAAAGTCAACAGGAAGATAATTATCATTGACAATGATAATAACATTGTCGATCTTCCCCAATGGTTTCTTTACGGAAGAATCAACGAGGCGAACACCAAAAGAACAAGGGTCAAAAGGTTTCAATTCAAAAATATCATACATTCTTTTAGGCATAACGGAGTGACGAGGATCGGCCTCGGCAAATCCCATGGTCAGGGACCCTGGGTTAATCATAGAGAAGGAACAGGTTGGACGATACTCGTCGGCTAACAGGAGAAGCACTTCCTGCTCGATATTATTGCATGAGGGGGCGATTACAAGGGAGGCCAAGGAGAGTTCTCGCAAGACCAGGAGAGTAGATTGTGTATTGGACGTCCTAGACGTCTCCCCTCCCAGCCTTTATATACTAGGCTAGGTCCCGGGGAGTCCGTACTAGATTCCAGAGAGGGTTTTCCAGTTCTAGTCTTGCTTTGTACGCCAATTCGTTCCTTCCATATCAGTCTCGGACTCCTACATCGGTGCTTGATTGGGCCAATCGTGGGCTTGTCGTGGCTTCCCAGCGGGCCTTCTGTCTTCATACGCATCGGGTATCCTCATACGCAGGAGTCCTGGGGTCACCCCCTCGTCAGTAGCCCCCGAGTTCCTGGGGGACTTGAAGAGTCACGCGGGGACTCGAATTCGTCAGCGCTTTATTATTTGTAGGCGCGGCACCACCGCGGGTCGCTGGCAGTTTTGAGCCATGACAATACCTGTTTCGAGGGATTTCTAAGCTGAAAAGGGCCCAAGGAGACGACTGGTCGAGCGTTGGTGAACTGCGCTAGTGGAAAATACCGCAGTAGCCCAATCAAGCTCACGTCCGTCGACATGAACTTGGAACGACCGGTGTCCAGCAAAGTCATGCCGCTGCAGGTCTTATAGGATCAATTGCTTCCAGTCTAAGCAAATATCCTGAGCGCGTCCGCTCGGCTCTTTCTATCATGCGAGCGCATGGAAAAGGTCGGGAGTGAAATCGCTCTGCGGCAAGTCCCGGCCCGGCCGTTCTGCGCAGCGGGGTCTTACCTAGACGCTAAGCTTGCGTGGCATCTGGGTATAGTGTGTGATATCCGAGGTATAATTGTTTTTTGTAGAGGCACGGATCCTGGTTAGCGATGCACCCACATGGAATAGACAATCAAGTGAGCTATTAGCAGTCACTCGCAGAGCTTGTAGCAAACTCAGGCGTGGAAAATAAGAAAGCACCGACTTGGAAAGTCGACGAGTGCGTGAGTAGATCATATTGTCGAATACTTGTTGAGTCTTTTGCAAGTAGTCACTCGAATACTTTACTGTCTTTAGGGTGAGGGAGCACCCGAGCTCTAAAAGGACGTTGTTTCTGCTGGTGCGAGTGATCACTCGAGCACGTGTCTGCCTTCTAGGCGAGGGAGCGCCCGAAACTCTGTAGATGCTGTGATTACTTGTTGGTTCGAGTGGCCACTCGAGCACGTCTTTGCCTTCTGGGTGAGGGAGCACCCGAACTTGAATAAAGGTACTCCCGATGGGAGTAAATGATTTTAGAATCAGAAAATTTTGACATCAGAAATAGGTAGCCTGTGGACCCTTTTTGTTTTTTTTCAATTATTTTTATCTTGATATGTCCTTCTTGAGACGTCCCATTGATAGGTGTTGCAATACTATTTGGTGACCGATGGTGATGCTTGGTCTTCAATCTGTCACATCTTCTGGCCAGTCATAATGACGACTTGGACGATGTGCTGCCTCGTACATGTTGGGTTTCCAAGGAGTGTATGGGAATCATACGAGATTTGAAGTGTCCTTTAAATAGTGCTGGTCATGTGAAGGCATCTTGTCTGGGAATTTGTAATGTCCGGCGCGTTTGGTCTTTGATGTAATGATGGCGCCGCCTGGGCTTCTGCGTGTTTCCCTGGTTTGCCCTTGGATTGTGTTATAAATACCTCATGTGGTTGTCTGTTCTGGGCATCCATTCTTCGCGCCTTTCTTTTCTGCTTCTTCTTCTTCATATGGCGCCCAAGCGTGGTGGTGGTGTGACTGGGCGAGGTCGTGGCCGCCGTGGCCGTGGCGGCCGCACGCCTCGATCTTCGCACAGTGGATGTCGTGGTGCTGCATCGGCACCTTTTTCTTCTTCCATGGAAGAGGGTTTTCGGCGCTATGATTTCCTTTTGCGTGTTCTTAGCCGGACTGCTGCTCGGATTCCTCTTCCGTTCTCGTTTTCCTCCATTGCTTCTGAGCTTAATTTGAGGGGTTTCTGACTCTGTCTTCACGGATTTGCTCGGTCTTCTTCTTGGGTGGAATTGGAAGTTGACAATTCATCCTTGATTTTTCTTGGATCTAGCTGCAGGGTGTTTTCTCGTTGTTTGAATCTGCGTGACGGAGATAGCCTTTGCTGTCATTTCTCACTGTTCGTGCATTTGATGCCGGTGGAAATCGTCTGGATCCATACTGGGAGGAAACAAGCAGTGGCAATTCTGATGGGTGGAGTGGTGGTTCGCCTGTGTCTCCCGTGACTTCATCTTCAGCCAACTCCTCGGCTGATGGCGCTTGCTCTTCTAGTTCTAGAGATGAGCTGGACGTCAAGCCGGTCATCAAGCGGCTGCGTCGGTAGGCGAGGTACCTTGTAGAACTGGAGGAGAGTGACCTGCTTCTTCGCGGACTGAGTTGCTACTTTGTCTGTGGTGATGCTCGTCAAGTTGTGGTACGAAAGTGCCAATTATCTCAGCATGAGCAGATATGTAGAAGTCATAATTCTTTGGGATAATTGTAACCCGTCTTCTAGTTGCTCGGGTCCTTTTGTAGCGATAACTGTCTTTTGACTCCTTTGTAATGAAAACTGCCTTCGACTCCTTTGTAATGAAAACTGTCTTCGACTCCTATGTAATGGAAACTATCCTCGACTCCTTTGTAATGGAAACTGTCTTCGACTCCTTTGTAATGAAAACTCTCTTTCGGGGGCGCGGCAGCGCTCCCGATGGGAGTAGCCCCCGAGGCTACGTTTGATTTGTAGAATCAAGCATAGGCTGTGAATTTTTGTCTGACTGGGCTGTCTCTTCTCGTGGCTGTTTTTTGAATATTCCAAGTTTAGATCGGGTGCGCGTCAGCGCTCCTGATGGGAGTCGCCCCCGAGTCTTTAGGTGATCGCTTGCGATCATGTGAGGACTAAAGAACTTTGCGTTTTTCAATGTGACTCTATTTGTAGAAAACTCTTGGTGAACTGGTGGGAATCTTGTGTTCTAGTTTCCCGCTGTTTTAGCGAGTATAGCGTCTCTCGGCGGGATTTTATCATCGATCCCCCGAGTGATTTTAAGTAAAAGTCGCATGAGCGAGGATAGCGTCTCTCGGGTGGAGTTTATGCTCAAGCCCCCGAGTGCTTTTAAGTAAAAGTCGCATGAGCGAGAATAGCGTCTCTCGGGGGGAGTTTATGCTCAAGCCCCAGAGTGCTTTTAAGTAAAAGTTGCATGAGCAAGGATAACGTCTCTCGGAGGGAGTTTTATGCTCGAGCACCCGAGTGCTTTTTTTTAATAAAGTCGCATGAGTGAGGATAGCGTCTCTCGGGGGAAGTTTATGCTCGAGCCGCAGAGTGCTTTTAAGTGGTAGTGCTTGGGCCACACTATTTTATTTCTTCGGGCATTTAAATGGGCTGCTGATCAGTACTGCTGCTGGTGTTGCTGTAGTGTTTTGAGGCCTATGGGTAGAACAAGCATAGGTTCGCTACGTTCCATGGGTTTCCCACGTCTTCATTGCTCTTCGGGTTCTTCAACCTATATGCGCCACTTCCGATGACTTCCGAGATTATGAATGGCCCTTCCCATTGTGGGGCGAGTTTATGCACTTGTTCTTGTATCAGTCGCAAGACGAGGTCTCCTTTGCTGAAGCTTCTGGTACGCAGGCGGCTGCTTTGATATGTGCGCAACTTATCCTGGTATCCTTCGGATCTTGTTATGGCTATGTCTCGTGCTTCATCTGCTTTATCTTTGTCGTTCTGTAGTGCTTCTTTTGCTTGTTCCTCTTCGTAACCTGAGATCTGGGGGGCTCCGAATTTTAAATCGATCGGCAGTACTGCTTCTTCCTCATATAGCAAGAATAAGGGTGTGTACCGGGTTGAGCTGTTTGGGGTGGTGCACAGGCTCCATAGTACTGCGGGAAGTTCCTCTACCCAGTTTCCTGCGGCTTGATCTAGTGGTGCGAGTAGTCGTTTCTTTATACCTCCGCATACTAGGCCTTTTTCTTTCTCCACTTGGCCGTTGGATTGTGGGTGCGCGACTGATGCATAGTTGGTTTTGATGCCCAGCTCCTGACAGAAGTTTTGGAATTCTGATGATGTGAAGTTTGTAGCATTGTCTATTATGATGTTGTGTGGAACTCCAAATATAAAGATGATTGACTTAATGAAGTTAACTGTCATGAGGGCTGTTGAGCTAGTGATTGATACTGCTTCTATCCATTTGGTGAACTTGTCGACTGCGACTAGTAGGTGTGTTCTTCACCCTTTTGAGGATTTGTTGAGTGGGCCTACCATGTCGAGTCCCCATGTGGCGAATGGCCAGGACAACGGTATGGTTTTGAGTTCCTATGTTGGGGCGTGTGGCCTGCTGGCGAACTTTTGGGAGGCGATGCAACGCCGTACGATGTCCTCTGCATTTCTCATGGCGGTCGGCCAGTAGAAACCTGCTCGAAAGACTTTGTCCAAGAGTGTGCGACTGCTCGCGTGATATCCGCAGGTGCCTTCGTGCATCTCGAGAAGTAGGGTTTTGTCGTCTTCTTCATCGATACACTTTTGGAGGACCTCAGAAATGCTGCGCTTGTAGAGCTGTCTGTTGATTACTGTGAATGCTTTAGATCATCGACTGATACGTCGGGATTCTGCGGCGTCTTTTAGTAGGGTTCCTTCGATTAGGAATTGAAGGAGTGGTTTTGTGCAGGCCGGGTTTTCGAGTGCGGCTGGCTCTGCGAGTTCGGGTGCTTGGTTTCTTGTGCCGTTGGCTGTGCTTGCTGCTGCCACCTGTGCTGGTTCGTTTGTGTCATCTGCCTCTGTGACTGCCTTGGGCGCCACTGGCTTTGCTTTGATTGATCTCTGGTTGATGATCTTGGGGAAAACACCTGGTGGTATTGGTCTTCGAGTCGATCTGATGTTCCCGAGCTCGTCGGCTTCTATGTTATTTTCTCTGGGGACGTAGTTGAGTTCACAGCCGTCGAATCCTCCCTCTAGTGTGTTGTAGAGCTTCTGGTAGGCCTTCATGTTGTCTGCGACTGCGTTATAGTCTCTCGTCGCCTGCTAGACGACGAGGTTGGAGTCGCCATAGATCGAGAGGCGAGTGGCGCCGCAAGTTTTTTCCATGTGCATGCCGTGGAGTATTGCCTCGTATTCTGCTTCGTTGTTGGAGGCATTGCTGAAGTTGATCTGGAGGACGTATTTGAGATTCGTTCCTTTTGGGAGACTAGTACGACGCCTGCTCCGGCTCCTTGCTTTCTTTTGGATTCGTCGAAGAACATCGTCCATGAGTTGGATAGGTTTAGGGGGCCTGGTGTTTGGACCTCTGTCCACTCGACCAGGAAGTCTGGGAGTACTTGGGCTTTGATTGTTGTTCTGTGTTTGAACTGCAGATCTCACGGGCTGAGCTCGTTGTTCCACTCAGCGACTCGTCCGGTCGCTCCGAGGTTGTTGAGGATGTCCGCGAGTGGTGCACTGCTCACGGTTGTGATGGGGTGTTCGTCGAAGTAATGCGATACTTTCCTTGAGGTCATGATAATGGTGAGCAGGAGCTTCTGGTAGTGCAGGTACCGTTGTTGTGACTTTGTGAGCAGTGTGCTAAGGTAGTAGATTGGTCTTTGTATGCTCTAGATTTTTCCTTCTTCAGCGCGCTCGACGACGAGCATCGTGCTCACGACACTGCTGTGCGCTGCTATGTAGAGGTACAATTTCTCCCGTTCTTTAGGCACCGCCAAGATTGGTGGATTCGAGAGGGTTTTATTTAGTTTTGCGAATGCATTGCAGGCTTCCTCGGTCCACTCAAATTTTTCTCCTTTTCTGGGCAGTTGGTATAACGATAAGGTCCTTTCTCCTAGCCTGCTGATGAAATGGCTCAATGCTACGAGTCTTCCTGTGAGCTGCTGCACGCCTTTGATGTTGGTTGGCCTTTGCATCTTGGCGATTTCTTGGACCTTTTCGGGGTTTTCTTCGATTCCTCGGGCGAAGACCATGTACCCGAGTAGTTTTCCGGCTGGGACGCCGAACACGCACTTTTTTGGGTTGAGCTTGATTCTGTACTTGTTGACGGCCGCGAAAGTTTCGCGGAGGTCGTCGAGTAGCGTGTTTGCGCTGTAGGTTTTGATGACAATGTCGTCTACGTAGACCTTGACGTTTCTGCCAATTTGGTCTCTTAAGCACGCTTGCATCATTCGTTGGTAAGTGGCTCCGGCATTCTTTAGGCCAAAGGGCATTGTTTGGTAACAGAACACGCTGTAGGGGGTGATGAACGAGGTGTGCTCTTCGTCTTCTTCCTTCATCCTGATCTGATTATATCATAAATATGCATCGAGGAAGGATAGGAGGTCGAATCCTGCTATGGAGTCGATTATCTGATCGATTCTCAGCAGGGGGAAATGGTCTTTCAGGCAGTGCTTGTTGACAGGCCCGTAGTCGACGCACATCCTCAGTACCTCAGTGTCTTTTATAGGGACTAGGACTGGATTCACAATCCAGGTTACTTAATTCTTCTCTCGGATGAACTGTGCGTCGAGTATTCGGTTGATTTCTTCTCCGGTTGCTCTGCGCTTGGGCTCTGAGAATCGTCGCAGCGCCTGCTTTACTGGCTTGGTGTTTGGCTTGATGTGGAGCGCGTGTTCTGCAAATTCTTGCGGTATTCCGGGCATGTCGGCTGGGCACCAGGCGAAAATTTTCCACTCTTCGCGAAGGAAGGTTATGATGGCGGTTGCTTGTTCTTATGGGAGGTGGGCGTATACGCGGACCGTCTTCTCTGGGTCTGTTGGGTGGACTTGGTGTGTGATTGTGTCGCTGTCGACGCTGAAATCGCGTCTGAATTCTTTTCACTCGCTTCGGCTTGCCAGCGGAAATATTCTTTTATCCGTCACCATGGCTATTTGTTTGAGCTGTTGTTGGGCTCCAAACGTGTCGGAGACTTTGTGGAAGTCGCGGTCGCACTGGTCTGATTTGGTGAAGCTTCCCGTGACTGTGATGATTCCTCCGGGTCCTGGCAGCTTGAGCTTGAGATATGCATAGTGCGGAACCGCCATGAATTGTGCGAACGCTGGTCGCCCGAGTATGGCGTGACACTGCGACTGTCAGTCGAGCACTTCGAACTCGAGGACTTGCTTTGAGAAGTTGCGCTTGCTGCCGAAGATCACATCAAGCTCGATTGTTCCGATGTAGGCGGCTGATTCACCCGGAACTACGCCATATATTGTTGTGCCTGAATTCTTCCAAACTGATCGTGGGATTAGCATCTTGCGTAGGGTGCTGGCAAAGATTATGTTTAGGCTGCTGCCTCCGTCCATGAAGACTCTTGTGGCACCCTGGCTCAGAGGACCGGAACGCCCCGTGCACCAGCCCGGAGATAAAGTCTTCTGGAACACGGCACTGCTTGATATAGAACTGAACAACTTTCTATTACCGAAGATAGGGGTACACGAGGTCTATAACAACGCTAGCGAAGACACAGCTTGCTTCTCAGGCTAGCCTCAGCTCTACACCAAGATGCAGCATAACTCTCTAGCAGCAGAATAACGATGGCAGCGGAACAATAATGGCGGTGATGAACTCCAATCCACAAGGACACTGGCTGGGACACCTCCTAGATCGCAAACACCGGGAACATCGTCCTACGCATCCAAAGCACGGCCTGCAAATCTGGTATAACACGCCAGGTCAGTACATTGAATGTACTTGCAAGCTCACAACAACCATGCATCAAGGCAAAACAATAACATGGCAACAGGTTAAAGTATATTAGTGAATTAAACAGGTGAGCAATAATATCATGCACAAGATAATCATCAAGCATATTATCGGCATTAAGACTAATGCACACACAATGGACCCCACCTGATTGTCGCCTGATCACGTGGCTTACCTCGGAGTCCTTACAAACTCAAGCACCGGGTCACTTTGTGACCAATCACCTCCACGGGTCGTCGCATGACCAAACGGGTCATCGCATGACCATTCAACGGATTAGGTGTCCTTCGTTACCACCCAACCAATCCGGTCATCGCATGACCATCCACTTACCACAGACATACCACCCAACTCATGTTGATCATATGGTGTGACCTAGTACGAACTGTGTCCATTACCGTGGACGAGGCTATTCGAATAGATTTTGTGACTCTGCAGAGTTTGTGCACGTTACCCACACTATGGAGTTCTTCCTCCATCTAGCACCCCGATACTTGTCCCACAGGATCCTTGGAACTCGCACCGCAGGAGTGAACTAGGACTTCTCCAACGAGACCGAGCTACCGCGTGTCTCCCTTACCGTATCACCGACGCACTGTCTTGGGTAGCCCCAGTGTCCTCTTGACACCGGCCAAACTCTGGGCACACGGCCACCATGTGGCCTATACTGTCCCGAACGGGGACTGAGCTCATATCAACACTGGCTGTCAAGACTACCGCCTCCTTCCTGATCAGGGCAGCCGCGCTCGTGTAGCCTCCCTACTTTGGTGATATGCGTAAGAGAACCCACCGACAGACCGAATCAAGGCCCGCCCATACAGGCAAATGTGGCTGCACGGATAAGTCCGGTTTGGTGGCACCTGATCAACTTGTCATGAAGCATCTCTCCAACAGAAAACACAAGTATCAGGTGCAACATGAGTATCAGATCATAACAATTCATAGCATATTAACATGACAGTCTCAGATAGGATCAAACACATTTTAGATGGTGAACTTATCCGTGTTGCAAAGATTAAGTTATTAACATGGCAACATTATGAATGCAGTTGAGCATAACTCAGGCATAGCATGAACTAGCATAGAGATAACATGAGCAAATTAACATGGTGTTGGTATGTCATGGTTACAATGATTCAGAACATAACATGGCAATGACATGATCAAGGCATAGCATGGATGTAACATGGCAAAACATAGCATAGTAGTAGCATATTCAAGGATTGCATGGCAATGATAACATCAAACATAAAACGACATCATGATCGTGATCACCGATATAAGCATATCACTGAACAACAATTTTAGAAGAACGTCAAAGCTTTGCAAAGGTGCAAAGGGTATTGTGGCTTGCCTTCACGAAAGGGGTGTGAAACACTCCTGGTCTTCGACACAAGCAAAACCCTGCAAAACATTTCAAATAAAGCAACGGGCAAAAGGTCAAACGCTATCTTTTTTTTGACCAGCAAAGAATAACATGAAAACATGGAATAAAACCTATGCCAAACTGAAGAGGAGCTCGATACGAAAACAACGCAAAAAGAATAACCGTGTTTGGACTTACGGTTGCGAAGATCGAATCAAAACGGTGTCGGGGGCTGACTTTTGGGTGGGAATAAGCTTTCTATAAGTGAAAGCGTACTCCTGGCCGCAAAAGAGAGGAATACGCCTTCTGTATCTGAAAACGCATTTTCGCCTGAAGGAGCAAGGTATACGCTTTCCCAGTGGTGAAAACGTATTGAACGGGGGAAAGGGGCTACAATATCTCGGGGAGGTGTTGCGTGTGCTCTGAAGGGCTCGGAGGCACTCCATTTTATAGGGGGGATGAGATGCGAGATCTGGGCCGCGACAATGGCTAGCGGCCGGGGCGTGCGGCGATCTGGCGGCCACGAGGGGGTTCCAGAGCTCGGGAGGGGGTGGCGTGGCGCATGTGTGCTCAGCAAAGCCGGGCGGCGCGACTAGACAATAGGAAGACGACGGGGGAGCACTGCAGCGCGATGTGGACGTCTCAGGCACGCCCGGAGCGCGTCCAGTGCACGCCGCATGCGGCCAAGAACGTGGCCACCAAAGGGGAGGGTGCAACTGAGGGAGTTTCATCGTGGCCAAAGTTGTCGACAGTGGATTCCTTTGCACGCTGATCACTGTGGTATGCTTGGTTGGCAAGATGGGCTACTGTGGTGATCTTTGTCTCAAGGATAAGTTTGATGCAGCAAACTAGGAGCAGAAGCACAGCTCACATGGTGGGGTTTGGGGTGGAGCCAGGTTGTCTTCTCGTCTTAGGATAGAAAGGACTAGTGATCTGGAAAGTTTGGGCTCAATGGGATCAAGTTTGCATACACCTCCTTTGCAAATGGCACAATGCTGCAGAAGGTGTTTGTACTGTGGCATGGCTTGTACATAGCTCCCCTAGGCATGATCTTTTGCATAGCTCAATCATACACTAGGATGAGTGTGTACACCAAGTTTCATCTCAATTGGAGCAAGATAGCTAGCACTTCCTTTGTAAATGCCCAATTAGGCCACAATGCAAAGTTGAAGCTAGCATCTCATAGGTTTGGTGTAATTGGATGTAAATTTGTGTACTGGGGTTATTTGGAATGATTCACATGTGTATACAATTTCATAGCCATTGGACACACATAGCTAACACTTGCTTCACAATGTGGCCCACTTGTCAGAAACTTAAACTTGACAATGCACTCACATGGTAATGGGATTTGGCTCAAATCTGGTTTGGTGGAGTTATATGGTGGTACGGTCATGCTCAAAAAGTTTCAAGGCAATTGGGATCCCCTATCATGCACTTTCTTCACAATGCCCCCTTGCTGCACTCAAACCTTGGGAATTTATTGTGGGATTTTGGCTAAGCAAATGGTGGTGGAATTTTGTGGAGATCAATCATATGATCATATGAGATAGCACAAAAAGTTTCACCAGCAATGGATCAAGAGAAATGGCACTCCCTTCACAAAGCTCCATTCTGCCCCAAAACACAAATGAATTTTTCTAGAGGAAAAATCCACTTGGGCTATGAAAGGTTTTTGGATAAATTGTCAAGATATGATGTGAATGACATGTGGGAATTATTTGGGGATTTATGGAGCAATATAAATAGGGGTTGCTTCACAAACCTCAAATAATGGGAATATCCCTTTTAATGGAAAAAGGAATATATGGCTAGAATAAAATGGTGGCTTGGATGAGATGGGTCCATGGAATGACATGGAGTGGCTTGGAAACAAGGGGCACTTGAGCATGGAAAGAAAATATGCTCAATTTTCAAGTTCAATGTGGTGCTCAAAATCAAATCCAATAGCAAATCCAGAAATAAATCAGGAAATTTTTTGGAAAAAGAAAGTTCCAAAATGCAGGGTGTCACAAACCTTCCCACCTTAGAAAAATCTCATCCTCGAGATTTGGTTGCTTAGCGAACCATCGCAAACTTACCGTCCTTCGGAAACTTGCTGTTTCTCGAATTTACTTTTTACCGCAAACTGTTCCCATGGTAGCATCCAATATATCTCTGCTGAGGGGGTTTCCTTCACCCGATCTGTAGCTCTGATAGAATGTTCTTTCTTGATACCTCACATCCTTTCCTGCCGATTTCCTATCCTCATATTTTCTGACTTGTGATGTCTTGTCATAGACTGAATGCTGACGATACCCATACTGTGTCTGGGGTACACTACAAGAAATATGCTAACTTGTGACCCTCCATATTGGTCACTCAAAGGTCATTGTTTTCATTTTGTGACCTTTTTGTGACCAAAATCAGTTGGTCAAAAGCTAAGGATCGCAAAGCGGACACTGCGACCTTTTTTTGTGAAATGGTCATAGATCATAACGACCAAAACAAAACTGGTTTGGTCGTTAGGTGTTCGCCCAATCCACGTCAGATCCAACGTAGATCAGAATCAGCCCGATCCAATTAAGCCGTCTATATGGGCCTAGCCCATTTAATTTTTTTTTCCTTTCAATTTTGATCAGTTACATGGGCTAAGCCCAACAATTCATCCTTTCTATTTTCTGGGCAATTTCTGGTCAAATTTGATTAGTTAAATGGGCCAAGCCCAACAATTCGGCCTTATTTTTTGGAATGCGAGCTTTTTTCGGTCAGCAGCTATAAAAAAATTCACTCCACTAGGTGGGTCCCAATTGTCAGGTTCTGATAAGTGGGTCCAATTGCCAGCGCCATATTCATCAGATTATATTTCAGTAAATAAAATAACTATTTAAATCAAAACAGACGAAAAATTGAAACAATGCTTCAAATAGGGCAAACCGCCAAACTTGGCACATTACAATTGAACATTGCTGATGTCAAGTTTACAATCTATTCCCTCGGTTTCAAATTATATGAAGTTGGAGCACTATTTCGACCAGGTGAAAACGCAGTAAAATTACAAGTGCACCCCTACTGAATCGTTATATTCTACCTCTACACATTTGAATTACAGATCTGCCTCACTCGCCCACCCCCAACAGGTACCAGATCGACTGCACCCGTGGCGGCACGCCGGTGCTTTTGTCTTCGCGGTTGTCTTCGCTGCCACAGTGGCGCTTCGGCTGCTCCTCACCGCCGCTGAACACTTCAAAATAGGAAGTGTAAATATAATGAACAAATACTCAACTTCTTGCAAAATGAGAATAACTCAACTACTGCTAGCTGTAAAGGAGTACTGAATTCAATACTCAACTGTCTTGCTGCAAAAATAAGGCTACTTAGAGTGAAAAACTACTCAAACCAAGGTTAAAATAGACAGTGCAAACCGGTTCACTATTCGGGTTTTTAAGATGTAAAATAATATATATTTTCATGAATATGACAGTATATAAGTAAAACTGCAGATAAATTTAACATGGCAATTTAAAAATAAATGTGCAGCCACAGCCAGCACCATATGCATTGATGCACGCATGCATCAGCCATGATCCATCCATATATGCATCCATTAAGTCATCAACAGCAGGCATGACCACATGCATTGATGCATATTCAAGTATTTATCAATCAAACTATCAAGTATCAAGTACCAGGCTACCATTACCATCCACCAGGCATATATCAAAGTAACCAAACTATCAACTTATCAAGTAGCAGCAGCCACCAGGCAATGCATCAGTACACTGGTTTTTGAGTATTTGAAAATAAACACACATAGTCTCACTCATATGCATACAACGACATCACCACATGCACACATGCATCAACATAAAAGGTCCAGAAATGAATAAAGAGTCGCATACATGATTCATGCAAGAAATGAATAAAAAAATCTGAAAATTAAGATGCAGAATGCAGTAGCAGATATGTGCAGCAACAACATACATGATACATCCATAGTCCATACACATATCTGGAAATTAAGACACAGTAAGAGATATGTGCAGGGAAAATCTGGCGATCCGGCAGAGATTATTCATTCACGGGTGTGGTGGCGATGCGAGGAAGGAATCCAAGAAAGGGAGCATCGGGAAGCGAGCCGCCGCACACACGCTAATCCAATCCGGACACTAATCCTGTCTAGTAATCCCGATCTGAAATGGGGAAGATGAATGCGGCGGGACAGGAGGGGAGAATCATACATGGACTGGACCCTGAGGTCCGGGAAGGAGCAGGAGACGCCCTCCCAGCCGACGCAGGGGTCGGGGTCGGCGGCGCGCCAACTCCCCAGCCACTGCCCCGCCGTGGCGTTGAAGGCCTGCTTCAACTCCAGCAGCGCCTCCCCTGCAACACACCGGAAAAATCAGGGGACAAGCGTCAGCGAGGGTTCGTTAGTAGATTCAAGAAACGGATTGGCCGGAATGCGGGCGGTGCCGTACCGTCCGGAGTGAGCGCCATGGACGCGGTGCAGCAGAGGAGAATGAGGAGGGCCAGGGCCATGGAGGATGCGCCGCCGCGGCTGCTGCTGCTACTCGTCTTCTTCTTGCTCCCGGCGGCCATGGCGGCTGGGTGGGTTTACTGGGGTTTGAAGTGAGTGAGTGAGTGAGCTTGGGGAGTGAGTGAGGTGTGGGGGAGAAGGCTTTACCATGGATGGCGGCCACCACATCCATGGCGAGCTCTGTCGGATCTGGAAGGGAAGGGAGGAGAAGAGAGCGAGGGGGCGTCGTGCGCGACGAGAGAAAGAAAGGAGGCGGGGGGTGGATGGAAGACAGAGGTAGGGTTTCGGCTCAGGTGGGCTTGGGGTTGGTGTGGAAGGGCTGATGACTGCCGTTGGATGCGCGAGCATCCGACGGTTTTAGGTGCATGATCCGCGTGAGACGCCCACGAACCAATCAGAATCCGGTGTTTAATTTTTTTTTTCCGAGTGCCCAAAATGAGTTTTTTTGTGAAGGATCTACCATATATTTGTTGCAAAATTGAACCAAGTCATTTTTATAAAATATTAGTCCATATCTAATTTACGATTAACCAAATGGTTGAGTGTCAAAAGCTTTTATCCACCTCTCGTAAAAAAGACAAATTTACGCCGTTTCAGCTGGAAGTGGGTCAAGTTTGAACTACAGCTGCCTCATATTTTGCCCATGATTTTTTCCAAAAAATATTTTTAGGTATAAAAGTATATATTTCATCAGAGAAACACAAAAAGTTTTCCAAGACTCAACTACTAGCTAGGAACAGTCATGCCCGCCGTTTTGACCGCATTTTCAAACCGGCATTTAAAATTCAAAAAAAAACAAAAAAATGTAAAACCTTTGCGTTGCATCCTAAATTCTGTCCTACTAACCATACAAACCAACAAACTTGGAATAATGCAAATATCTTAAAAAAGTCTTCTCAAAATGAGCTATCGAGTATGAAGGTTCATGGCTTTCAAGCCAAATGACCGATGTTAGTGCTAGTTTCAAAGGATAGTTTTCCCAAATGATCTAATTTTATGAAAATTGGTGCATATTGGAATGGGCAACAAGTTTGCCAAAGGAAGTTTTCATTTTCGTTGTATGAAAAATCCATTTTTTATTTTTCGAGTGCCAAAAGTAGGGTTGTTTTGTGAAGAAGCTACCAAATATTTGGTGTGAATTTGAACCACTCCATTTTTGTAAAATACTAAACCATATTTTACTAACAATTGACCAAATTTTTGCATGATAAATGATTTTATCCACCTCTCCTGAAAAAGACAAATTTCCGTAGATTCAGATGGAACAGGGTCAAATTTGAACTAAAGCTACTTGATAGTTAGCTCTTTATTTTTTCAAAAAATCATTTCTTGGTAGAAAATTAGTCATTTAATCAGAGATCCACCAAGAGTTTTCCAAGATTTCATCCCTAGCTATCACCGGTCATGCCCGCCGTTTTGACCGCATTTTCAAACCGGCATTGAAAATTCAAAAAAAAATCAAAAAAATGTAAAACCTTTGCGTTGCATCCTAATTTATGTCTTACTAACCATACAAACCAACAAACTTGGAATAATGCAAATATCTTAAAAAAGTCTTCTCAAAATGAGCTATCGTGTATGAAGGTTCGTGGCTTTCAAGCCAAATGACCGATGTTAGTGCTAGTTTCAAAGGATAGTTTTCCCAAATGATCTCATTTTGTGCAAATGGGTGCATATTGGAATGGGCAACAAGTTTGCCAAAGGAAGTTTTCATTTTCGTTGTATGAAAAATCAATTTTTCATTTTTCGAGTGCCAAAAGTAGGGTTGTTTTGTGAAGAAGCTACCAAATATTTGGTGTGAATTTGAACCACTCCATTTTTGTAAAATACTAGACCATATTTTATTAACAATTGACCAAATTTTTGCATGATAATTGATTTTATCCACCTCTCCTGAATAAGACAAATTTCCGCAGATTCAGCTGGAAGAGGGTCAAATTTGAACTAAAGCTACTTGATAGTTAGCTCTTTATTTTTTCAAAAAATCATTTCTTTGTAGAAAAGTAGTCATTTAATAAGAGATCCACCAAGAGTTTTCCAAGATTTCACCCCTAGCTATCACCGGTCATGCCCACCGTTTTGACCGCATTTTCAAACCGGCATTTAAAATTCAAAAAAAAACAAAAAAATGTAAAACCTTTGCGTTGCATCCTAATTTATGTCCTACTAACCATACAAACCAACATACTTGGAATAATGCAAATATCTTAAAAAAGTCTTCTCAAAATGAGCTATCGAGTATGAAGGTTCGTGGCTTTCAAGCCAAATGACCGATGTTAGTGCTAGTTTCAAAGGATAGTTTTCCCAAATGATCTCATTTTGTGCAAATGGGTGCATATTGGAATGGGCAACAAGTTTGCCAAAGGAAGTTTTCATTTTCGTTGTATGAAAAATCCATTTTTCATTTTTCGAGTGCCAAAAGTAGGGTTGTTTTGTGAAGAAGCTACCAAATATTTGGTGTGAATTTGAACCACTCCATTTTTGTAAAATACTAGACCATATTTTATTAACAATTGACCAAATTTTTGCATGATAAATGATTTTATCCACCTCTCCTGAAAAAGACAAATTTCCACAGATTCAGTTGGAAGAGGGTCAAATTTGAACTAAAGCTACTTGATAGTTAGCTCTTTATTTTTTCAAAAAATCATTTCTTTGTAGAAAAGTAGTCATTTAATAAGAGATCCACCAAGAGTTTTCCAAGATTTCACCCCTAGCTATCACCGGTCATGCCCACCGTTTTGACCGCATTTTCAAACCGGCATTTAAAATTCAAAAAAAAACAAAAAAATGTAAAACCTTTGCGTTGCATCCTAATTTATGTCCTACTAACCATACAAACCAACATACTTGGAATAATGCAAAAAATCTTATAAAAGTCTTCTCAAAATGAGCTATCGAGTATGAAGGTTCGTGGCTTTCAAGCCAAATGACCGATGTTAGTGCTAGTTTCAAAGGATAGTTTTCCCAAATGATCTCATTTTGTGCAAATGGGTGCATATTGGAATGGGCAACAAGTTTGCCAAAGGAAGTTTTCATTTTCGTTGTATGAAAAATCCATTTTTCATTTTTCGAGTGCCAAAAGTAGGGTTGTTTTGTGAAGAAGCTACCAAATATTTGGTGTGAATTTGAACCACTCCATTTTTGTAAAATACTAGACCATATTTTATTAACAATTGACCAAATTTTTGCATGATAAATGATTTTATCCACCTCTCCTGAAAAAGACAAATTTCCACAGATTCAGCTAGAAGAGGGTCAAATTTGAACTAAAGCTACTTGATAGTTAGCTCTTTATTTTTTCAAAAAATCATTTCTTGGTAGAAAAGTAGTAATTTAATCAGAGATCCACCAAGATTTTTCCAAGATTTCACCCCTAGCTATCACCGGTCATGCCCGCCGTTTTGACCGCATTTTCAAACCGACATTTAAAATTCAAAAAAAATCAAAAAAATGTAAAATCTTTAAAATTGTCCCTAATAGTCCATAATAAAGGAGAACATCTTTAAAAAATAAATCAAAATTTATTTGGTCGAAATTGGAGTTCAAAATTGAAAGGTATAAAAGAAAGCAGAAAAAAGAGCAAAAAAAAAAGAACTAGGTTAGCCGAGCCGGCCCAGGACGTATTATATTTCATGGGCTATCCTACATGTTCCTTTCATGGGCTTTGGCCTAGGACGCATCAAAAATATCAAAAATCTGGACCATGACCATTTAAATTGGTCTCAATCGGGCCAGAATAGGGAAGCAAACCTTTGCTCTTTGCATTATGACCAACTCATGTACAAGTTTAGACCCTCACAAACAATTGGGTCGAGATATATGACCAATTTTTTCAAGGCCATCGACAAAAGGTCACTAGTTGACATATTTCTTGTAGTGGTACCTAGGGCTTTATTCATGGTACGGTCTTGTATCCTTTGCATTGGCCTCTTCGACAAGAGCTTGGTCTTCATCGGTAGTTGGTATCTCAGAGTGTTTACTATCGTCACCTTGAATGACGGCACATGGGGTTGCCTCACCTTTCTTTTGGCATGTACACCGTGCTCAAGGATTCGGAGCGGGACACAAAATTCTGGACATTCACTTATGCTGAGATTTTCCTGACAGGTGGCCCTATCCGGGTGGCGATAGGTCATGATAGGCTTTAATCTGGTTCTTGTACTTAAAATGCCGAGCTGAGCGCGTGACCTTTAATGAAGCAGACTAGGGTATATTGGCTAGACGAACGATTCTGAGCTTGAGTAACTACTCGGGCTGATGGGCTGGGTACGCGGTACTTTTCCCATACCGAATGAGATTTCTTTTCTGCGGGCATCCATGGTGGCCCACATGACTTCAACTGATCGCGGAAAATTTTACTTGAGGTCCATACCATTCTTTCGCCTTACCCGTCGGTTTTCAAGAGTTGCACACTTTTGACTGCTTACGAGGTGTGATGCTCGTTCCGGGGATATACATTGCAGCTAGGTTTGACATATGCCCCGTTTGTCTTCCCTGGGTCTTGCTCCTGTGGCAATCACCTTTCTTGTACTGGCTTTCCTTTAGTCAGGGTTCCTTTCTTCTTGCATCACGGCTTATTGTTCTGCCGAAATCTTCCTCTGAGCTAGAAAGGTTACCATCACCTTTTTTCTCCGTGATCACCATGGTAATATTGATTGCCATGAAGGGTATCTCAAGATTATTCTGCTCCGGGGCCTTGTCGGTCGTCAGGAGCTGACCTTCATGATGAGAGCAGGATTCAATGCTCCTTGCTTCCTTTCTTCAGGGTGTTTCTTCACGACTCTGTTAGTCTTTCTTCCAGGCTGAGATGTGTATCCGCCTCTTCTGCTGAATTTTTTTCCGCGAGTTACGGTTCTTCACCGTCGTTCATGTGCATAATTCTTCCTTGATTACGAGCATGGTGGTATCCGCACCGGGGTAGCTCTCGTACTTGATAAGAATACCCATAACCATATGCGGGTCCTGACGATGCTGAAGTATTCACTGTCCTGCATGGCTGGATTTCTGACAATACTGTTGCAGGTATGATGACGCGTCGAGGAAGACTGGTATCTTGTCCGCGAAGCATGGGGTAGCTTGCTGTGAAAGTCGGGTACTGTTCCCCGGAAGCTTGCTCCAGTGGCGCATCGAGGAAGGCAGGGTGTCGTACACGGGAAGATGCCTCGATAGCTTGCTGAAGAAGACTAGGTGTCTTGCCTTGGAAGCTTTCTTAATAACTTACTGACGAAGATTGGTTTTCTGGTCCCAGAATTTTTCCTCTTTATACTGTGGATACATCGGTTACTTCCGCCGGAAGTTTCTTTGGCAGTTCACTGGGACGACCGAGCGGCTTGTGCTAGAGTCCATCCCTCTGGCGTGCCGAGCAAGATCGAGTGTCTTGCACTGTAAGCTTCTGTCGGTGGCTTGTGGAGGAAGGCTGACTGTCGTGGCTGGGAAGATATCCCGGTAGAGTACTGAGGAAGGCTGATAAACTGTACGAGTCGGCTGTGCCTGGTACCTTGTCACGGAAGGCTGAGGTTCCTTCTGTCCGAAGCTTTCCCTCAATGACGTGGAGACAGGTCTGACCACGGTGTCTGACAGGCTTCTGACTGCCGACTGGTGAGAGGGAAACATTCTTCCGATCATCTGGGGTTCATGATATGTCTTGGCCACCTTCCAGAATATATCAAAATCATTTGCACCGGAGAAGATTGTAGCTGGTGTTTGTCCTTCCTTGGGTGCATATTCTCGTGGGTCACAGTTTCTGCTTATCTTTGCGGCTGTCATAGTCGATGTAGACGGGACTCAATGGATAGATTGGGTAGCATCCAATCGTGAGCCATAAGCTTCCAATGCAACTGGATATGAGTCACGTTTGACTTGCTGATTTACCCTGTCATTGCGGCCTTTAACTGTCTGAGTCTTCACGGCTGTTCCGGTTAATGGGGAAATGGTGGTCTAATGGTTGCTGTATGCTTCATACTTGAGCAAAAGCGTGTGAGATGCAACCGGGTACGCGTCATTCATGTCTGGTTGATTTTATTCATTTCTCTGTGGTCTTCCACCAATGGAATCTTCATGGCTGTACGATTACCGGAATAATGCTGACTTGGTTTACTCAGGCAGAAATCATATGGGGTTGAATACTTTGTTGCAAGCTGGTGTGGGTCCTTGACTTGGTGTCTTCACGCTGCTCTGCGGTATTGCACTAGTTCTTCGAGGTATGCAGGGTTATGAGAAACTTTCCATTGGGGTGGAGCAAGTGACACCAAAGAACCAAAAGAAGAACCAACGAAGAGAACCACGGGGCAAAACCAAAAGAGAAACGGCTTGCTACTTCATCAGCTTTAGCGGTGGTCAATGACCATCCGGACTCCTTGCAAACAAAACAGCGAATAACCCAGTAGCCACCAGAACGATTTTTACAACTCGGATATGGGACTTGTACTAGAATAGCTCAAGCATTGCTCACGACGGCCGACCGAAATCAGCTCAGAGCATGAGGCAATGTTGATAAAAAGAATGCAGAGGTCCCCTAAGACGGTCGAGAAAACAGCTCAGAGCATAGGGTCTCTACTGCGAAAAGAAACTCAACAACTGCCCAAGACGGCCGAAAAGCAGCTCAGAACACGGGTCGGTTGTTGAAAAGAGAAATGAAAAACAGGCATCCACTCCGGACGGCCGATGATGCATCAGCTCAGAACCAGACGTGGTGCCACTACAGAACAACAAGCAAGGATTCGTCCAAGTCATCTAACACCTGCCAAAACAGAGTTAGTAACTGCCGAGGAAACTGAACAAAGATCCAACAATGAGAACCAACTAAGCAGGAAAATCAATGTTGAACAAGTACTGAGATCACACGCGGGATCTCAACTTATTGCTACACACATCAACATGCAACAAGCAACATGCAACACTACTAGTCATGCATCACGGACTACGCGAAGCTCAGGCGTTCTTATCTGACGGCGGGTTTCCGGGGGTCGCAGTAATGGGCGGAGAAGTCGACAATGATAGGGCTGCGGCAAGATCTCTCCTTGCATCCCTTGCATTACGGACGAGGTCGACGAGGAGGGCGTACTGGGCGATCATGTAGCGGGACATGGTGATCACTGCCGCATCGGCTTCCGCCAGGGGGCGAGGAAACCTTACTTGCTGCGGAGTCGCACCCAAGGTGGGATAAAAATGGAAGCCGCGATTCTACTGCATCGGACTTTCCTGGTGGCGGAGGCCTAGGAGGCCCGCCAACGCGGCAAGCAGAATGGCACGATCCTGGTTAGAAGCGGGTCCACCCTCGTAGTTGTAGGAACGCACGCCGATGGGGATGGTGGCGGTCACGTAGACGTTGGCACGGTACTCAAGCAGCTGCCCTCCGATCGGCGTCTGGGAAACTTGGTACCTTGGAATCTCTCCACTGGGGTAGAGAGTCCACCATACGTCTGCAAGGAGGTAGTCAAAGTTGGTCGCGGATGAGGATCCTGTGTAGCCCACCCGGTATTCCGCCATTTACACTCGTCAGATCAGATCGTTAGCAAAAACATACCGTCTATATGCAGAAAACAAATGCAGCAGACAATAGCATCACACAAGCAATCTATACTCTAGATCTAACGTCAATCTAACGTCATTCTAACGTTCATGCGGGCTAGCGGGTTCTACAGACAGTCCTGCTCTGATACCAAGCGTTGTGTCACCCCGGCTCAGAGGACCGGAACGCCCCGTGCACCAGCCCAGAGATCAAGTCTTCTGGAACACGACACTGCTTGATATAGAACCGAATAGCTTTCTATTACCGAAGATAGGGGTACACGAGGTCTATTACAATGCTAGCGGAGACACAGCTTGCTCCTCAGGCTAGCCTCAGCTCTACACCAAGCAGCAGCATAACTCTCTAGCAGCGGAATAACGATGGCAGCGGAAAAATAACGGCGGTGATGAACTCCAATCCACAGGGACACTGGCTGGGACACCTCCTAGCTCGCAAACACCGGGAACGTCGTCCTACACATCCAAAGCACGGCCTGCAAATCTGGCATAACACGCCAGGTCAGTACATTGAATGTACTTGCAAGCTCACAACAACCATGCATCAAGGAAAAACAATAACATGGAAAAAGGTTAAAGTATATTAGTGAATTAAACAGGTGAGCAACAATATCATGCAGCAGATAATCATCAAGCATATTATCGGCATTAAGACTAATGCACACACAATGGATCCCACCTGATCGTCTCATGATCACGTGGCTTACCTCGGAATCCTTACAGACTCAAGCACCGGGTCACTTCGTGACCAATCACCTCAACGGGTTGTCGCATTACCATTGAACGGGTTAGGTGTCCTTCGTTACCACCCAACCAATCCGGTCATCGCATAACCATCCACTTACCACAAACATACCACCGAACTCATGTTGATCATATGGTGTGACCTAGTACTAACTGTTTCCAGTACCGTGGATGCGGCTATTCGAATAGATTAGTGTGACTCTGCAGAGTTTGTGCACGTTACAAAAACTATGGAGTTCTTCCTCCATCCAGCACCCCAGTACTTGTCCCACAGGATCCTTGGAACTCGCACCGCAGGAGTGAACTAGGACCTCCCCAACGATACCGAGCTACCACGTGTCTCCCTTACCGTATCACTGACACACTGTCTTGGGTAGCCCCTGTGTCCTCTTGACACCAGCCAACCTCTTCTCAAACGGCCACCATGTGGCCAATAATGTCCCGAACGGGGACTGAGCTCATATCAACACTGGTTGTCAAGACTACTCCCGCATGCCTGATTAGGGAAGCCGCGCTGGTGTAGCCTCCCCTACTTTGGTGATATGCGTAAGAGAACCCACCGGCAGACCGAATCAAGGCCCGCCCATACGGGAAAATGTGGCTGCACGGATAAGTCCGGTTTGGTGGCACCTGATCAATTTGTCATGAAGCATCTCTCCAACAGCAAACACAAGTATCAGGTGCAACATGAGTATCAGATCATAACAATGCATAGCATATTAACATGACAGTCTCAGATAGGATCAGACATATTTTAGATGGTGAACTTATCCGTGTTACAAAGATTAAGTTATTAACATGGCAACATTATGAATGCAGTTGAGCATAACTCAGGCATAGCATGAACTAGCATAGAGATAACATGCGCAACTTAACATGGTGTTGGTATGTCATGGTTACGATGATTCAGAACATGGCAATGACATGACATGATTAAGGCATAGCATGGATGTAACATGGCCAAACATAGCATAGTACTAGCATATTCAAGGATTGCATGGCAATGATAACATCAAACATAAAAACGACAACATGATCGTGATCACGGATATAAGCAATTCACTAAACATCAATTTTAGAAGCACGTCAAAGCTTTGAAAAGGTGCAAAGGGTATTGTGGCTTGCCTTCACCAAAGGGGTGTGAAACACTCCTGGTCTTCGACACAAGCAAAACCCTGAAAAACATTTCAAATAAAGCAACGGGAAAAAGGTCAAATGCCATATTTTGTTTGACCAGAAAAGAACAACATGTAAACTTGGCATGAAACCTATGCCAAACTGAAGAGGAGCTCGATACGAAAACAACGCATAAAGAATCACCGCGTTTGGACTTACGATTGCGAAGATATGATCGAAACGGTGTCGGGGGCTGATTTTTGGGTGGGAATACGCTTTCTATAAGTGAAAGCGTACTTCTGGCCGCAAAAGAGAGGAATACGCCTTCTGTATCTGAAAACGCATTTTCGGCTGAAGGAGCAAGGAATAATATTTCCCAGTGGTGAAAATGTATTTCAGGAAAAGGCGTCTCCACTTAAATCTGACGCGCGGGCCCCAGTGGTCAGTCGGGTCGGGCCACTTACAGGCGGGACCCGCCCGTCAGCTCCATCTCTCTCTCCTCCCCTGCTTCCCTCTTCCTCCTCCAGCCGCGATGCAGAGCAGGGCCGCAGCAGGGGAGGCCACGACCGCACTACGCCAGCGAGGGGGCACAGCAGCAGGCCCGAGTCCACCGGAAGGGCTCCAGGGCGGCCCTGCCCACGCCTATCTCCGCAGGTCGGGAAGGACCAGGCCGGGCAGGGTGTCACGGCGGCCACGGGTGTCCCGGGGGAAGCACGACGGGGAGCGGAGGAGCAGAAGCCGTGGCATCGGGGAGGATTGCGGCGGTGAGGGGAAGCTGTCGTCGATATGTGACGGCAGATGCCATGGGGATGGCTAAAGTTAGGGGAAGACGCGAGGAAGAAAATGTCGATGGTTCCGGAATCGGGCTGGGCACAAACACGGTGACGGACACCACGATGTACCCAGGTTCGGGGCTCTCCGGAGAGATAACACCCTATTCCTGCTTGTCTCTTCTATATCAATGGAACTGAACTACAATAACTGCTTCTCTATTTACTCAGGGGAAGGTGAGAGCTGTCGTGGGCAAGGCTCTCTCCTGCTTCCCTGAGAAAGAACTACAAGCAGTAAATGAACTGAGTGAGTTGTGAGTAATGGTGCGAATGTGTGGATCGTCCCTCACGTAGGAGGGGTACCCCGGGCTCTTATAGTGTGAGCCCGGGGTAAATCGGTAACTTCACTGCCGATTGGGCCCATCTGTCATCCTCTAATCGGTTGGGTCCCACCGACTGCTCCTCTCCGGGTGATCCGGACCCGACAAGCGGCGGCCCATGTTGTAGACTTGTAGGGCATGATGATGAACAATGGAGCTAGGAGGTGCGGTCTTGTCGCCCTGTCCGCGGAATTGGCGGAGAGGTCGACACCGCATCTCTGCCAGATCTTCGATGTGACTTGGCTTCTCTACCACCCCGATATCTCGGGATTGCGCATTTATGACCTCGTACTTGGACCTCCGACTGGTCTCGGGGTCAACTTCTCCAGGGGTGATGAGTTGTACAATTGCGCCTGGGCTGACTGGTGGCCCTCGGCAGGGTCGATTGCTCTAGGCAATCGGTCGTGTCGATGCCCATCTCGGCCCAGCTGCGGACCAATCGGATGATCGTCTTGGTGATGAAAAAGGGTGGACCGGTTGCGCCTGGGCCGACTGCTGGCCTTCGGTACGGCTGATTGCCTTGGAGCAATCGGCCGTACGCTTGCCCAGCTCGGCCCAGCTGCAGCCCAATCGGTCCATCCTTGTCTTGAAAGGTTGCTTTCGCTTGGGTGAGCCTACCCGGGTACCAATCACCCGACAGTAGCCCCTAAAGTTGTAAAGGTCCCATGGTCATTTGGCTGCGGGGCCTTTGCAGTTTTCAATCTTTCTCCAACATCTTCCGAATGCTTTGGCCTCATCAAGTGCGTCATTCCGAGTTCGTCGACCGACTCGGAGCTCACACTCGGCTAGCCAAGATTTCGTCCGATTTGATTTGAATCCTCTCTGATTTCTGTCTTCACTTCTTGAGAATCATATCCCTTGCCGATTCGGATCTAATCCTCACCGATTGCCTTCCAACGGTTACCTCTGATTCTTCCGGGATGCAGTCAATGGACCGGGGCCCACGACCCACGCGCGATTTGACGTAACTGCAGGCCTCGACCCCCACGTCGCACGCCTCTCTTCCCACGCTGGGTTCTCTTGCGCCGGTTTGCCGGTTGGTCTTCCTGTGGGCTAGGCCACACCAGGCCACACGGCCGCAACTGGATCCCACTCCCCTCCCCCGCCGCCCATATAAGCCACAGGGGAGGGCCTCTGCCTCCTCCTTCTCTCATACGCTTTCTTCCTCCTCTGTCTCTTGCTCTCGCGCTCGCCATTGCTGTTCCGCCCGAAGCTCTCCGTCGTGCGCGCAGCTCCTCCTCCGCGCACGGGACCCGCTCCGGCCGCGCACTCGCGTGCTCCTCCACCTCGCGGTACCCTTTTCCTGTCACCTTGCGCTCCTCGTCGCTGTGCTTCTCGTCTTGATTCTCTCCGCCCGCAAGTTCCATGGCGCCCCGGCGAGATACCTCTCAGTCCAGCCGTGGGAGCTGGAGGGGCTCCACCGTCACCGCCGGTGCCATCCAAGATCTGGTTCGCGCCCGCAAGATGCCGGCCGAGGTCAAGTGGCGCGCTCCCGGCGCCGAGCTCGTGGCCAATGAGCGTGAATTCGGACCCCCCGCCAGCACCTTCTTTTGGGTCTTCCTCAACTTCCACCACCTGCAACCACATCACCTTGCGGCGAACTTCATCATGACCCTCTCCGGCTTCGTCACGCCGTGCGAAGGATATCTCGGCTTCCGCCCAAGCATCGCCCTCTGGAAGTGGTTCTTCAAACTCCGAGCTCACAATGCTCGGACGGGAGCTGTGGTGCCGTCTGCTACGAAGGGTGGCGACCCAACACATGTGACTGACATGACCGACTGCGGCAGTTTCCTCGTCGCAGCCGGCAAGCACAAGTACAAGGGTCCCGAGATCGTCCATCATGCAAGAACTGTCAAACCACCTTCTTCTACGTCAAGTCGTCGGACCAAGGCCCCGACCTCCTGAACCTGCCCGAGTTCACCCTCGCACGGCCGACTGAGAAATATCAGTGGTCGCTGAAGTACGGTGTCGGAGACTGCGATGTTGATGCCCAAGTCGCCCGGGTTGCTCAGCTGGAGCAGGAGGGTCTCCTGCCGACTGACCTTGCAGCTGCTTGGCTTCAAGCCCGAGTGCTCCCTCTACAGCGCCGAGTGCACCGCCTCTACGATATATCGGGCCCCCGAGATCCCACTCGGCTCTGTACATGGCGGGTGAAAACCGAAGACCTCTGTGCCCGGTTGAAGACTATCACATCCAGTCCTTTGCCTGACCCTTTCCGCTTCGGCCTTGAGTACCTCAACCGCCAACAGAAACCACCTGTGGTATGCTCCGACTGCTCCCTTTCTCTGATTGCTTTTTCCTCATACTGAGCTTCTCTAATAGCTTTCTTTTTCTTCGTTAGCATTTCATTCGATCCATCCTGATGGAGGACGGCCAGGTGAACGGCATGTACCTCCCCGACCGCGAGGAAGATGACCCCGCGGACTTCGAGTACAATGGTGAGGTTCCCCCCTCTGAATCCGAAGATGACGGCGCCGATAACGATGAATCATCTGGGGAGTCCTCCGAATCCGACGAGCCTGGCGACGATGCCGACACCGAGGCTGCCGATCCCAAGAATGCCGACATCCGAACTGCGGCTCAAGGGGGTACGCCTGACCCTTCCCTTGAGTAATTTTTGGCCGAATGGAGTGATGACGCTAATGTCTCAAAGGTTTGTACTTCTGATGCAGCTCCTCACGCCAAGCCTCCGAAGGTGACGACCAAACGCGCCTCGGCGACCAGCTCCTCCTCTGGTGCCGCTCCCAGCAAATCCGCTAAGGTGGCACGGACTGCTCTCAAAGGCAAACAGCCTCAGGTGACGGCCACTCGGGTGTCGATTGGCCCAACGCCTCTGAATGTCGCCCCGCTGAGATGTCGGATGTCAACGGGCGCGCCGTGAACAATCGGGTATGCCCTTATCTTCATGCTTTGAATCTCACTGTCTTTTCTTATATTGACTCCTCTCTTCTTTCTTTTTCCAGGGAGCCGATTGGTCTTGATGACATCGATGCCGGCATTCCTGCCCATATCGGCGCAGCCATCTCCCCCGCCGCGTCTGCTGCTACGATTCGCAAACGGAAGCCGGCTTCACATCGAACCTCCAAGGGCGCCGAGCCCGCCGCCAAGAAGGCTCGCCTCGAAACTGCCCAAAAAACTACTGCCTCCGCCATTGCCTCCAAGACCTCCAAGAACACGGCCGACCAGGGAGTTATTGGTGGCGAAGGAGCGCGATCGGTCGGTCGGATTGCTCCATCTCCGCCACCATGCTCCGACCCAGTCTCCGCCTCTGTTACCACTACTTCCTCGCCCATCCTGACGACCACCTCGCCGATCGCGACGACCATGTCGCCGGTTATGTCAACTACCTCGCCGATTGTGGAGTGAGCTCCTTCGACCTCTACTTGTCCGATTTCATCGCAGCCACAACCGGATGCATCCGACCTTCCGGTGATATCGGCGTCACCGGTCTCGACCATCACTTCCTCTGCCGTTGTGATTCAAGCTCCGCCACCACAGCCGACCTCTTCCGCGTCAATAATCTTGATGCGCTCGGTGGACCAGTTCCGGGCCGAGTACTCTCGCACAAGACATGTCGGCGCCGAGCCTGATGCTTGACGCCGCTCCTCGGTTTCCTCTGAGGGTCCCCTGACGGTGGCCTACAACCGGGTGAACGACTTCGCCACCACCATAGATAAGGACCTCCAGCTGCTCGGTCGCCATCATGCGGTAAGCTCTTCAACTTTCCTTTATGGGTTCCTTCAAATCGGGAGACTTTTTTTCCGGTGGGTGCGCGCAAGCGCACCCATTGGGTGTAGTCCCCGATATTCGGGCCGATCGTTTGCAATCGGTTCGGATCTTTATGCTCTTTGCTTTTTCTCCTTCCTTCCTCCAATCGGGAGACTTTTCTTTCGGTGGGTGCGCGCAAGCGCACCCACTGGGTGTAGTCCCCGAGATTCGGGCCGATTGTTTGCAATCGGTTCGGATCTTTATGCTCTTTGCTTTTTCTCCTGCCTTCCTCCAATCGGGAGACTTTTCTTCCGATGGGTACGCCCAAGCGCACCCACTGGGTGTAGTCCCCGAGATTCGGGCCGATTGTTTGCAATCGATTCGGATCTTCTTTTGGCTGCTGTGTCTCTAAAGTTCATCTTGTTTTTCTTCTTAGGCTGTTATGGAGGAAAGACGCGATGTCTTCGAGAAACTCCTCGAAGCCTACCCCGCCAGCCTTCAAACCCTTGCTCAGGCCCAGCTCGAGGTCAACAACCAGTCGGCCGAGATCAATAAGCTGAAAGGTAACCTCTTCATTACTTCTATCTTCCCTTTGGTTGATAATTTCTTTTGTACTAACATCTTTATGTCTTCCTCTAGTTTCTGTTCCCATGGTGGACGATCTTCAGGGCCGAATCGCCGAACTGACCATTGAACTCAATCAGCAAGGGCCAGCACTCGCCGCAGCCAAGCAAGAGACAACCCAACTGCAGGGGGTGGAAACCGATTTGACTCGGACCATCCAAAGCCTCCGCTCCGAGTTGGCTGCTCTGAAGACGAAACACTCGGACGACTTGGCTGCCGTGGCTGCTGCTGGCGAAGCACTCCGCGCCGAACGAGATGCAGCTGTGGCCGCCCGAGAAGCGATGCAAGACGAGAGGGATGATGCCATCGCAGCCCGAGACTCCATCCGGAAAGATCGCGACGAGCACATTGCCAAATATGGAGACTTGGGAAAACGCAATTATGAACAAACAACCCAACTGCGCCGCCGGGCCAAGGGTTTTTGTGATACAATGACTGAGATGGACGTCCTTCTTAGCGGTGAGTGTTTCTTGCATCCGAGTGCACTTTCCGACTGCTTCCTTCTTCTGTGTCACTACTCATACTTTCCTTCGTGATGCAGAGGCCTGGCCTGAATCTGACGCAGCTGCTTATGCAGCGGTGGCCAAATCCCGAGAGGAGACCATCACCGTCGGAGGGACCTGCCAACTTGACGATGATGTATGGACTCGGCATGAGTATCTGATTGGCACAGAAGCTCGCATTCCTGTCATCAAGGGGATTGCACTGTCTTTCAAACTTGGCATTTTCAAGATTGCCGAGTTGCTGTGGTCGCCGATTGAGCTCAAGGTCGGACTCCAGAAGATGAAGCATGTCGCCGGTTCCTCCGCCGAGACCCGCGAGCTTGAGACTCTGGACGAAGAAGACTCTGACAAAGGAGAGGCTCCGAATGCTACTACCGAGCAAACTCGGATTCTTTTGAAGGCCATCCCACGTCGGATCGACGTCTTGCTCAAATGTGTCGGTCGGACTGGTGCGGAGACTGCTCTTCAAACTGTGCTGAGCTGGTACCCACAAGTGAAGCTTCCCCAGCTCTACAGCCTCAGAGAGAATGCGGCTGATTTTCTTGAGAAGACTTATACCGAGGTGAATCGTCTAGCCAGCACCATGGTGAACTGGTTTTCTCCCTATGACTATACTCCATATCTCGACGAGGGAGGGAACCCACTGGAAGCAACTACCATCTCTGGCTTGGCTGATGAGCTTTCTGACATCGGTTCTTCCCATACTTCTCCGAGATCCAAGCCAACTGGAGCTACATCTACTGACGCGCAGTCGGAGCCGGATGCCGCCACTGCACAGGCTGATCCGACTGCTCTGATTGCTAGCTCTGCGCCATCAACTGCCCCGACGTCTTGAGTCGTGCCGCCGACGACGCCCTTTGCCTCTGCCGCCGACCTCTTATTGGCCTTAGTTTATTTTTACTTTCGGAATAGTTGCTTGTAAGACTTGGTTTTAATTCCCCCGACACCTACTCGGTGTGGTTTCGATGTAATGAACTTATTCGGCCTTAGGCATGTTATCTCTATGCGATCCGATTACTTGTTGCAAGTTTTATTTGTGCGATCGACTTTGCGTCTTTGTCGGTTTCTTTTATCGGTCTGCACTTGGGGGTGTCATGCCTTGTCCATGTTGCCGCGGACATGCGGTCTGCAATCGGATCGAAGGTTGATTTACAGCCAAGGTTCGATAATTTTTTGAATTTACACGACAAGATTTAACGCAAAGGATTCTGCAATGTTAGGAGCCGATTGCTCGCTACCGTGCTCGATGCACCGGTCTGCAGCACAATCGGTAACTGACTTTATCGGCTACGCCCTTTTTAGAGCATTTCTACTTGTTTCTCGGGAATTTGTACCGCCGACTGCCCCAACTGCTGCCATTCTCAATGCCACAACCACTCTCGTGACTTGATCTCAAGTCAGGTGCTAAGTTGAGTGCCAGCCCGCAGTCCCCGTGCCTCGTTCGCTTATTTTTCTGACCCCGTGGTCAGTCAGTCCCCGAGTGCGTTATTCACGTCTCGGGTATGACTAAGCGTTGTCGACTTGGGCTAGATTTTCGAATGAAATTACGGAAAGGTAATCGAATGCTCTTTTTCAGAGGCATGATAGCTTTACTGATCGTTTGCCGAATGGCGTACATAAACTTCTGCCGCTCAACTATAGAACGGGCATAAAAGCTTGACGTTCCACGGCCGCTCTGTTTCTACTCCTGATGTGTCCTTATGCCGAGTTCCCTTGGTGCAGTCAATCAAATAGTACGAGTTGTTCTTGAGTGCGCGGCTGATGATGAATGGTCCTTCCCAGGGTGAGGCCATCTTGTGTTGCCCATCTGATTTCTGAATTTGGCGTAGCACCATGTCGCCTTCTCGGAAGGCGAGAGGACGAATCTTCTTGCTGTGGTAGTGCCGCAACTTCTGCTGGTAGACTGCCGACCTGGACAACGTCATCTTCTCGTGCTAACTTTGCTTCTTCCTCGGTGTAAAAGGCATGCCGAGGTGAATCAAACTCGATGTCGGACGAGATGATTGCTTCTGACCCATACACTAGGAAGAAGGGAGTGAATCCAGTCGACCTATTTGGTGTGGTCCTTAAGCTGAACAATACTGCTGGGAGTTCTTCAATCCATGCTCCGGGTTCCCTCTCAAGTGGCTCCACCAATCGGGGTCTGATACCCAAGAGGATGAGGCCATTTTCTCTTTGTACCTGACCATTTGTCTGAGGATGTGCCACAGACGCAAGATCGAGCCAAATGCCCTGCTGAGACGCATACCGAGCCAGTGCGCCCTTTGAAAAATTGGTGCCGTTGTCGGTGATGATGCTATTGGGCACGCCATATCTGCACACGATGTCGGCCACAAAGCGGACCGCAGTCGGACCATCAAGCTTTTTGATCGGGCGGGCTTCAATCCACTTGGTGAACTTGTCCACTGCAACTAGGATATGTGTCATGCCACTTCGGGCCCTCTTGAATGGACCAACCATATCCAAACCCCACACCGCAAACGGCCATGCTATTGGGATTGTCTTCAATGCTGATGCTGGCTGATGACTTTTCGCCTTGAAACGTTGGCAGCCCTTGCAATATTTCACCAAGTTCTTAGCCGCTGCAAGCGCAGTCGGCCAATAGAAACTATGTCGGAAAGCTTTGCTGGCAATGGCTTTTGCTGAGGCGTGATGACCGCATTCACCTTGATGGATTTCTCTGAGAAACTCCAAGCCTCTATCTTCTTCTACGCATATCTGAAAGACACTAGTTGCACTCTTGCGCACTAGCTCGTTGTTGATTATTGTGTATGCCCAAGACCGGCGACTGATTTTTCTTGACTAGGCTTCGTCTTCTGGAAGGACTCCGTCCGCTAGGAAATCTCTAATCGGCTGTGCCCATGATGGCGCACTGACGACTACCATCACTGTTGCTTGCTGGGGTGCGACTTCTTCTTGGATCTCGGCTTCTTGGCCACTGGCCTGTTGGATTTCAGCCTCCTGAACCAATGCCATCTCGACTTCTGTCTCGGAACTTCCGATTGCGGCGCCTGGCACGCATTCGGCAGCCCCTGGTGATGGCTGCTCGTCTGGAACTGGAATTTATTCAATGCAATCGGCAGTGCCTCATGTCATTGGCTCTTCTGAGGCTGTGCCATCTGGTGCTGCTTCTGCTTGCTTCCCATTTGCCTTGTTCTTCTTGCTGCACTCGGTAGCCCCTTGTCGGCAATCGGCAGTCCCTGGTGCTGTCGGCTCTGCTGAGACTGAAGCACCTTGGGCGCTTGACTGCTTCTTCAGAGTTGGAATTTTTTCCAGTTGAGCTTCTTTTGCCTTTTTCAATGCTTCAAGGTCAGTCTCCGAGATGAAGATGGCCTAGGACTCTAGAGACGGCATGACGGACGGCTTCCTGATGTGCTCAAGTGACACGCCAGGCGGGATAGCTTGCCTTGTTGAGCCGAGTTTGGACAAGGCATCTGCTGCTTCGTTGTTTGCTCTCGGCACATGGTGGAACTCACATCCTTCAAAGTACCCGCTGATCTGTTGCACCAGAAAACGGTAGCTTGCCATATTTGCATCCTTTGCATCCCAGGTTCCTGTGCACTGCTGCACCATCAAATCGGAGTTACCAAAGAACTCAATATTCCGAATGCCAATTTCCTTGGCCAGCTTGATACCATGCACCAGGGCTTCGTACTCTGCAACGTTGTTTGATGCTGCAAAGTGAATCTGGAGTACATAGTGTAGTTGATCTCCTCTTGGTGAAGTGAGCACTACACCAGCCCCTAGGCCGCTCTTCATCTTGGATCCATCAAAATGCATTCACCAGAAGTCCGATCCTGGGACGGATGGCATATATTGATTTTCAGCCCAGTCCACCAGGAAATCGGCCAAATCTTGCGACTTGATTGCTGTTCTCGGCTCATACTGGATGCCATGGTTGGCGATCTCGATTACCCACTTCGCCACCCTTCCGGTCGTGTCTCTGCTTCCTATGATGTCGGACAATGGAGCCGAGCTGATGACTGTGACCAGGTGGGCTTGAAAATATGGCTTCAATCTCTTGGCCGCCATGTACACTCCATAGCACATCTTCTGGTAGTGAGGGTAGTTTTTCTTGGACGCCGAGAGCACTTCACTGATATAATACACAGGTCGCTGAATCTTTTGTGCCTTGTCCTTCTCGGGCCGCTACACCACCATAACTGCACTGATCACCCGATTGGTTGCCGCAATGTACAACATCATTTGCTCCTTCTCAATCGGGGCAGCTAGAATCGGCGCAGTGGAGAGCATGCGCTTGAGCTCTCGGAATGCTTCGCTTGCTTGAGGTGTCCAGGTGAATTTCTCCGTCTTCTTCATCAACTGATACAACGGGATTGCTTTTTCACCCAGCTGACTGAGAAATCGGTTGAGCGAAGCGAGGCAACCGGTGAATTTCTGTACTTGCTTCAGGTTCTTGGGTTACTCCATTCGCTCGATTGCAGCAATCTTCTCGGGATTGCATTCGATTGCTCTCTCGGAAACGAGAAATCCCAAGAGCTTGCCGGCTTGGACCCCAAAAACACACTTCTCAGGGTTGAGCTTGATCTGGTAAGTTCTCAGATTAGCAAATGTCTCTCGTAGGTCATCTAGGAGTGTGACTCCCTTGGCCGACTTCACTACCAGATCATCCACATAGACGTGGAGATTTCTGCCGAGTTGGGAGTGTGTACACCTCTGAATTGTGCGCTGATAAGTGGCACCTTCGTTTTTCAAACCAAAAGGCATGGTGATATAACAATAAGCCCCAAAAGGGGTTATAAATGCAGTTTTTATTTGATCCTCTACAGCAAGTTTGATCTGGTGATAGCCAGCTGTGGCATCCAGAAAAGACAAAAGCTCGCAGCCGGCCGTAGAATCAATCACTTGATCAATACGGGGTAGAGAAAACGGATCTTTCGGGCACGCCTTGTTCAGGCAAGTGTAATCGATACACATGCGCCAGGTCTTGTTCTTCTTCATGAAGAGGACTGGATTCGCTAGCCACTCGGGGTAAAACACTTCCATGATGAAACCTGCGGCTTGCAGCTTCGCAATATCTTCGCCGATTGCCCTTCTCTTATCTTCAGAAAAACGTCTCAGGGGTAGCTTGACCGGCTTCGAGCCTGGCTGAATGTGTAGCTTGTGCTCGGCGAGTTCTCTCGGCACACCAGGCATGTCTTGTGGAGACCTTGCGAAGATGTCCCGATTCTCACGGAGAAACTCGACGAGCTCGCTTTCCTATTTGTCACTAAGTCCAGGTCCGACTACAACGAACTTGGTTGAGTCGGAGGGATCTAGAGTGACCTTCTTGCTGTCCTTGGCCGACTGAAAAGCCGATTCCTCATCTTCTCTCTTGGCTAGGCCGACTGGGAGTGTATTCTTGTTCTCTGCTTGCGCCATCGCTATCACTTTGCCGAGCTGACGCTTCTCTGTTTCAATTACTTGGGAGTCAGCCAAACTTCCGCCAGCCGACGTGCACTCGAGGGACTTCCTGAAGTCCCCGGTGATAGTGATGACGCCGTTTGGCCCTGGGATCTTCATCTTGAGGTAAGTCTGTTGTGTGTTGAATATGAACTTGGAAAATTCGGGCAATCCCAACAGAGCATGATAAGGACTGCTGAGGTCGGCGACCTCGAACCAAATCGGCTCCCTCCTGAAGTTCTCCTCTGTGCCAAATATGACGTCCAGCCGAATGCGGCCCATGGGGGTGCAAGACAACCCAGGGACAATCCCATGGAATGTCGTCCAACTACGCTCAAGATCCTTCTCGGTGAGCCCTAGCTTGATCAAGGTATCTCTGTACAGAATGTTGATTGTGCTTCCTCCATCGACGAGCACTCGGGAGAACTTGCATGAAAATCTTGGTCCTGCGAACAGAGCATCAACCACAAGCGGGTAGTTGCCTGGATTCGGCAAGATGGTCGGGTGATCTGCTCTGTCCCAGGATATGGGACATTCGGACCAATGCATGAACTGAGGAATCGGTGGCATGGTGGCGTTGACTTCTTGAGCTCGGGCTCTCCGAATGCCCTTGTCGGTGGACACGCTGGTGAAAATCATGTACGCGTCGTCTTGCCGCGGGAACTGGTTCTGCTACTGAGGTGGTCCTCTGTTTTGGGATGGTGGTGGGGGTGGAGGTGGTAAAGCTTCTCCCTTCGCAATCCTTCTCACGAAATCACACTGCCAAGTGGTATGCGCAGATGGCCTGCCAGGAGTGTCGTGCAACTTGCACGGTGCATCCAACATATCATCAAATGTGTACTTGGGCTTCATCTGCCCCGGGGGCCTCACATTGGGTCTCATCTTTTGACTACCTCCTGCAGCCCCTGGATCTTCTTCATTTTGAACAGCGGCCACCTGCCGACTGCCATACTGGGTGTCTGGCTGCTCATCCTTGTGCTTGCCATTGTTCTGCTGGTTGTTGTTGTTGTTGCGGTTGTTCTCTCTTCTTTCCTTCCGACTGAGGCCTTGGTTCCCTGTGTCCGACTGCGGAGCCCCTGGTGACTGAATGACACGTCCAACTCCGAGCTGGATAGGGCACATCGCAGAATCGGACACAGCAAACGAGTTGGCCACCTTCATGAGCTCGGCGAGCGATGTGAAATCCTTGCGGAGCAACTTGTGCTTCAACATTGAATCGGCCAGGTATCCATCCGTGAAGTACTGAATGGACTGGATCTCATGGACTCCTTCACATGAATACTTCAACTTGATCCACCGAGATAAGTAATCTCGGAGGGGTTCATCCTTACCTTGCACACAAAGAGCCAACTGCTGCGGGAGGTTGGGCCGCTCATCTGTGCTTGTAAAGTTGTGAAATAATGCACTTGTGAAATCTTCCCAACAATTTACAATGTCCTTGGGAAGACTATTCAGCCAAGTCTGAGCTGAACCCTGCAGCATCAAAGGTGCATAGCGGACTGCTACGCGCCGACTGCCCCCTGCAATGCGAACTGCGGTCAGGTAATCGGACAACCAATCTTCTGGCTTCAAAGAACCATTGTACTTGGGTGTGTCTCTCGGCAGCGTGAAGCCTTTTGGAAACTTCTCGGTCCGAATGCAATGACCGAAACACAACGGGCCAGCCTCTCCTTCTTCATCTTCTTGAGCTTCCTTCTCCAGGAGCTCGATGCGATGGCTGGCGTCATTCTGACCGATTTGGCGAGGGACAAGTCGGGTGCTGATTGCTAGTCTTGGTGCCGACTGCTGAGGCATGTCATTGCGCCTGCTATTAACAGCTGGCTCTTCAACTCTTCTGCTTGCCGCTGGGGGAGGCTGATTGCTTCTGACCCTGCTTTCATGCCGAGACGGGGCCGGTTAGTGTCTGTTCTGGCGCGATGCATTCGGTCGCTGGCTAGCTTCCGGAATCGGCCTCACAGTTCCTCTTGATGCCCCAGGTCCTGCATTCCGATTCTCCATTGCCACGAGCCTCTTCTCCTTTGCGGCTGCCAGCAGCTCGCGCA
Source organism: Bromus sterilis (assembly GCA_950022295.1). Classification (NCBI taxonomy): domain Eukaryota; kingdom Viridiplantae; phylum Streptophyta; class Magnoliopsida; order Poales; family Poaceae; genus Bromus; species Bromus sterilis. The sequence goes on along the minus strand of OX465596.1, from coordinate 260,076,877 downwards.
TTCGGCGTGACTTCTCTCGCCACTCATCTCCCTCTAGGTCCTCTAGCTCGATTGCTCTCTGCTCGGCTGCTCTTAGGTTCTTGTCTGGCGTGCTGTACGTTGGCCTCTAGATGAAAGCCGATTGCGCCGGCTGCTCCGGCTGCACCGGCCTCCTCGGCCGCTCCGGTTGCTCGGCTGCCGACAGCTTCTGATGGACGGCCCGGCCTCGGCTTCTCAAATCTTCTAAGACCGCGGGTTCAATCGGCCGACGCGGTCCTGCATGCGCCGCGTTGTACTCCCTTGTGTTGGCTCCAGCCTACGCTCTTCTGCCAGCACCAGCTCGGCCCTGCGAGCGAGGGAAAGCCGTGCTGTTTCCAGCTCAGTATGAACTTGATCGGGATCCCCATTCCTGTTCACGGATGTGTACAACACATCCCGCAACGCGTTGGTGCCGACTCGCTCCGCTGCGGAAGCTGCCTCCTTGGCTCTCCTAGCCGCACTCGCTGCGCCGCGATTGCTTTATGAAGAAACCCCCGCCATCATGACAGCTGTGTGCGCACGACCATCCTCTCCGCCAGGCGCTGCCGTGCAGCCCCTGGTCGAGAGAGGATCCTTGACGCATGAGAAGATGCGTATCTCCCTGGGTTATGCCTCCGGCAAGCTGCCGATGAAGAGGCGATGACTGCCCACTTGCAGTGACACACCGGGCGGTAGGGGTGCACCGGCCCCGTACCGCGCCGAGTAGTCCACCACATAGTCGATTGCCCCACGCCTAAGAATCAGGCCAGAGGCGTGGCTACCGCCCGATGCAGAGGAAAATCCCGTCCGGATCTTTACTCCAGTCAACGCCTCGGTCTGCCCCATGGTGGGCGCCAACTGTCGTCGATATGTGACGGCAGATGCCATGGGGATGGCTAAAGTGAGGGGAAGACGCGAGGAAGAAAATGTCGATGGTGCCGGAATCGGGTTGGGCACAAACACGGTGACGGACACCACGATGTACCCAGGTTCGGGGCTCTCTGGAGAGATAACACCCCTACTCCTTCTTTTCTCTTCTATATCAATGGAACTGAACTACAATAACTGCTTCTCTATTTACTCAGGGGAAGGTGAGAGCTGCCGTGGGCAAGGCTCTCTCCTGCTTCCCTGAGGAAGAACTACAAGAAGTAAATGAACTGAGTGAGTTGTGAGTAATGGTGCGAATGTGTGGATCGTCCCTCACGCATGAGGGGTGCCCCGGGCTCTTATAGTGTGAGCTCGGGGTAAATCGGTAACTTCACTGCCGATTGGGCCCAGCTGTCATCCTCTAATCGGCTGGGTCCCACCGACTGGTCCTCTCCGGGTGATCCGGACCCGACAACCGGCGGCCCATGCTGTAGACTTTTAGGGCATGATGATGAACAGTGGAGCTAGGAGATGCGGTCTTGTCGCCCTGTTCGCGGAATCGGCGGAGAGGTCGACACCGCATCTCTGCCATATCTTCGATGTGACTTGGCTTCTCTGCCACCCCGATATCTCGGGATTGCCCATTTATGACCTCGTACTTGGCCCTCCAACTAGTCTCGGGGTCAACTTATGCAGGGGTGATAAGTTGTACCGATTGCTCCTGGGCCAACTGGTGGCCCTCGGCAAGGTCGATTGCTCTAGGCAATCGGCCGTGTCGATGCCCATCTCGGCCCAGCTGCGGGCCAATCGGATGATCGTCTTGGTGATAAAAAGGGTGGACCGGTTGCGCCTGGGCCGACTGCTGGCCTTCGGTACGGCTAATTGCCTTGGATCAATCGACCGTACGCTTGCCCAGTTCGGCCCAGCTGCAGCCCAATCGGTCCATCCTTGTCTTGAAAGGTTTCTTTCGCTTGGGTGAGCCTACCCGGGTACCAATCCCCCGACAGAAGCCGCAACAGCGGGCTGGGAGGAGGGGGAAGGCCCGGGCTGCGTGGATTTTGGAGACGAGGCCGGCGGCTACCACGGCGACCCTGGGGGACAACGGCGGGCTCCGGTGCCGAATTGAATGGGGAAAGAGGCTAGAAGATCTCGGGGAGGTGCTGGGTGTGCTCTGGAGGGCTCGGAGGCACTCCATTTTATAGGGGGGACGAGATGCATGCTCCGGGCCGCGACAATGGCTAGCGGCCGGGGCGTGCGGCGAGCTGGCAGCCACGAGGGGGTTCCAGAGCTCGGGAGGGGGTGGCGTGGCACATGCGTGCTCAGCAAAGCCGGGCGGCACGGGTAGACAATAGGAAGACGACGGGGGAGCACTGCAGCGCGATGTGGACGTCTCGGGCACGCCCGGAGCGCGTCCAGTGCATGCCGCATGCGGCCAAGTACGTGGCCAACAAAGGGGAGGGTGCAACTGAGGGAGTTTCATCGTGGCAAAAGTTGTCCACAGTGGATTCCTTTGCACGCTGATCATTGTGGTATGCTTGGTTGGAAAGATGGGCTACTGTGGTGATCTCTGTTTCAAGGATAAGTTTGATGCAGCAAACTTGGAGCAGAAGCACAGCTCACATGGTGGGGTTTGGGGTGGAGCCAGGTTGTCTTCTGGTCTTAGGATAGAAAGGACTAGTGATTTGGAAAGTTTGGGCTCAATGGGATCAAGTTTGCATACACCTCCTTTGCAAATGGCACAATGCTGTAGAAGGTGTTTGTACTGTTGCATGGCTTTTACATAGCTCCCCTAGGCATGATATTTTGCATAGTTCAATCATACACTAGGATGAGTGTGTACACCAAGTTTCATCTCAATGTGACCAAGATAGCTAGCACTTCCTTTGTAAATGCACAATTAGGCCAGAATGCAAAGTTGAAGCTAGCATCTCATAGGTTTGGTGGAATTGGATGAAAATTGGTGTAATGGGGTTATTTGGCATGGTGCACATGTGTATAAAATTTCATAGCCATTGGACACACATAGCTATCACTTGCTTCACAATGTGGCCCACTGGTCAGAAACTTAAACTTGACAATGCACTCACATGGGTAATGGGATTTGGCTCAAATCTGGTTTGGTGAAGTTATATGGTGGTAGGGTCATGCTCAAAAAGTTTCAAGGCAATTGGGATCCGCTATCATGCACTTGCTTCACAATGCCCCCTTGCTGCACCCAAACCTTGGGAATTTATTGTGGGAGTTTGGCTAAGAAAATGGTGGTGTAAGTTGGTGGAGATCAATCATATGATCATATGATATTGCACAAAAAGTTTCACCAGCAATGGATCAAGTGAAATGGCACTCCCTTCCCAAAGTTCCATTCTGCCCCCACAGACAAATGAATTTTTCTAGATGAAAAATACACTTGGGATATGAAATATTTTTGGAGAAATTGGAAAGATATGATTTCAATGACATGTGGGAATTATTTGGGGATTTATGGAGCAATATAAATAGGTGTTGCTTCACAAACCTCAAATAATGGGAATATCCCTTTTAATGGAAAAAGGAATATATGGCTAGAATAAAATGGTGGCTTGGATGAGATGGGTCCATGGAATGACATGGAGAGGCTTGGAAACAAGGGCCACTTGAGGATGGAAAGAAATTATGCTCAAGTTTCAAGTTCAACGAGGTGCTCAAAATCAAATCCAATAGCAAATCCAGAAATAAATAAGGAAATTTTTGGAAAAAGAAAGTTTCAAAATCCAGGGTGTCACAACTGTGTCCATGTCGTAACTTCCGATCTGGGCTTCAAGGACCAGGGGTGCGTGCCGCGTCCTTGGGACTTCTTGTGGGTGGTCGCTTAGAGAAGGTGATGTTGGTCTCGGCGCCGCACAGTTGGTAGATTTCTGCTATCTTTAGGCCTTCGGCTGCTTGGGCATGCAGGGTGTAGGCGTCCTTCTTTGCTTCTGAGGGCCGTCCTTCTTGGATCATGCAGATTCGTCCATGGGATGTGGGGTATTGCCTTTCTATACTTGGTGCTGGTGACTCCGCGCTTCTTCGAGTGCGCTTGGCTTCACGCTTCTTTTCCTCCTTGAGGGTGTTGGAGAGTTAGGTGCATAGGAGACAATCTCCTAGGGTGTGGCTTGCTCTGAGGTGTCCCCAACTGTCTTTGAAACAGTGGATCGCGAAAGGTCCTTCCAGTTGCTCTTTGGCTATAAGTTTACTGGAGCCAGCGTGCCTTCTTCTCCTTGAGATTTGGAAGATCTGCGAGTGGTCTTCTGTTCGGTTGTGGAATCTTGGGTCGGGTTCTATCCCAACGTTGAGCAACTGGTTCCCGATGAAGTTGGCGAATTCATCTGGTCTTCAGTCTGGGTCGTAATACTCGCCGGTCTGGGTTTCAGAGTCGCTGTCTTGTCGCGTGGCGGGAGTCCGGGTGGCGGCGGGTCGTTGACTGGTTGGCGACTCTTCCGTTGCGCGATGCGACTCTTCGAGTGGGGTTCCCATGTAGAGTTCTCGCGCTTGTCTTCTGGGTCGACAATTTCTTTTCCGTCGGCGATGGATCTGGTGGTCGTCGAGGTGCTGGACTTGATTTGGCTGTAGTCTGAGCGATCTTGACGAGACGATGGAGATGCTTGTGGTGAACTTGAAATCCTCGAGCGGGCTAGATCTGTCTTTAGCCCTCGAGTCCGTATTTGCTGAAGGCCGGACCGCCGAGATTCTGATTCCAACCTATGTAGTTCCGACAGACGGCGCCAATTGACGAGGATCGGCCTCGGCAAATCCCATGGTCATGGACCCTAGGTTAGTCATAGAGAAGGAACAGGTTGGACGATACTCGTCGACTAACAGGAGAAGCACTTCCTGCTCGATATTTTTGCGTAAGGGGGCGATTAAAAGGGAGGTCAAGGCGAGTTCTCGCAAGACTAGGAGAGTAGATTGTGTATTGGCCGTCCACGACGTCTCCCCTCCCAGCCTTTATATACTAGGCTAGGTGTCGGGGAGTCCGTACTAGATTACAGAGATAGTTTCCTAGTTCTAGTCTCGCCTTGTACGCCAAGTCGTGCCTTCCATATCAGTCGCGGACTCCTATGTCGGTGCTTGATTGGGCCAATCGTGGGCCTGTCGTGGATTCCCAGCAGGCCTTCTGTCTTCATACGCACCGGGCATCCTCATACGCAGGAGTCGTGGGGTCACCCCCTCGTCACGGAGGTACTAGCTCCAACATCACATAAAAAAAAGCAAGAGAAGTTATTCAATTTAATTTTAATCATAGGAAACCAACCAGCTTCTAGCTTCCTAGGTATGGAGGCTTCTACTCTAAGCTTCTCCTCCCTAGCGTTAATGAGAGCATTAGTGATATGCTCCGTGAAGGCAAGATTTAGTGTGCTAGTATGGGGGTCTCTAGACATTTTGTGTAGTAAGCCAATAACTTCAAAAAGGGTGCAACTATAAAAATCAATGTCACTACTATCAAAGGTGGTAGTGGTGTCATGTAGGATCACTTGTTTGAAAGCCTCTATGTTCTTGGGAGTTTCTTCTTCTATGGTTGAGGTAATAGCATCACCATTAATAGTTCCAATGGGACTAGGAGTATGTTGGGTGATAAAGGTTTGGGTATCCTCAACAACTTGGATAGTAGCTACGGTGTGGTGTGTAGGAAGGCTCTTAACTCTATCTTCTTCCATAGGGTTAACTTCTGGTTTGGCTGCCATATGATTTATCAAAGTAGATTGGGTGCGAGACATGTTTGAAACATAGGTTTCAGTGGCGGTAAGTCTAGTTTGGAAATTAGAAATCTCACTATTTAGGCTCTCAAGTTGCTTACTAATGTATTGCAAAATAGAAGTGTGCTCACCTAATTGTCTGTAGAAGGCTTTGTTTTGTTCAAACTTTGTGTGCAGATAACTCTTGGTATCCTTCTCTATCTCTACCAGTTTCTCATAGCTAGGTAAATCTCTTTCCATATAAGTTTGACCATAGGAGTTGTTGTTGCTAGGATAAGTGTTTTTGTTCTCATAGTTGTTGGATGGGAACGGTCTAGGATTGCTAGCAAAATTACTCTGATAAGAATTATTGTAGAAGTTGTTTCTAGAGATAAAGTTCACATATACTTGTTCTTGAGCAACCAAAGAATTTAAAGGAGCATCATGAGGATCAATAGGATATTGCTTGGTAAGTAGAGACATAATCAAGTCAACTTTTTCATTTAGGGAGGAAATCTCCTCGACAGAGTTTACCTTCCTACCTGTTGGAGCTCGTTCGGTGTGCCATTGGGAATAGTTGGTCATCATCTCAGCTAGTAGTTTTGTGGCAACACCAAGTGTTGTTGACATAAAGGTTCCACCCGCGGCGGAATCAAACCGGTTCCGCGAGGTAAAGTTCAAGCTTGCATAAAAAGACTGGATAACAATCCAAGTAGTCAAACCATGTGTACGACATTTCTTAACAAGAGATTTCATACGTTCCCAAGCTTGGGCAACGTGTTCATTATCCAATTGCTTAAAATTCATAATATTACTCCTCAATTGGATAATTTTAGCAGGTGGGTAATACTTCCCAATAAAAGCATCCTTGCACTTATCCCAAGAATATATGGTATTGCTACGCAAGGATTGAAAAAAAAATTTAGCTCCTTCCCTCAAGGAGAAAGGAAAATGCTTAAGCTTAACAATATCACCTTCTACTTCTTTATACTTTCGCATATCATAGATTTCAAAAAAATTATTTAAGTGTAAAGCAACATCATCTCACACACCGGAGAATTGATCTCTCATAAAAAGGTTCAGCAAAGCAGGTTTAATTTCATAAGAAGTAGATGAAGTAGCAGGTGTAGCAATAGGAGTGCAGATAAAATCATTGTTGTTGTGACTAGTGAAGTCACACAACTTGGTGTTTTCAGTGGTACCCATAGTAGCAGCAAGTGGGACAAACAATTTTTTTGTGATTTTTGATAAAGGACACTACAGCAAAAGCTGATAGTTAAACTAACAAGACTAAAAAGCAAAGGTAAAAGATACAGTGCAACTCCCCTATCTAGAAGATTGGAGTCCCCGGCAACGGCGCCCGAAATTTGCTTGATGCGCGAGAGGTGATAATGGCTTCTCGCCCTTCGTTGGTTACCCCAAGTGGAAGGTGAGATGTTGGATAGCAGCAAATTCCCCCTAACTTAGAGGTTAGGGTTTGTCTCCCGTAGGACTCCGAAAGTGACAAGTAGGTGGTAAAGTGAACAATGGCGTCGAGGTCTCTTACTTCACCTGGACCTGCACACAAATACAAATAACTTTGCTCCCAACGAAGTTCAGAGAGTTGTCAATCTCTCCGGCCTTGTTGTTTACAAAGGGTCAATGCAACAGATAATGATAGTGATAACGGAAACTGGAAAGTAAAAGCAAGAAGTAAATTGAGGTTGTAAACATTAGTGGAAATATGGACCGGGGTCCCATGATGTTCACTAGTGATGTCTCTCTCCCAAAAGATGATAAAACTGCTATGCGAGGTAAACAAATCACAGCTGGGCAATTGACAGGATTACGGGCGCAAAACAATGCTAACTATTCTGCAAAAGAAAGGAAGAGGCTCAAAAGCATGGGCAGTACGTCAAAATAAGTAGACAGAAATCCATCTGCATCTACTACTAATCATCCACCTTGAGATATCTATCCAGAATATCTCGCTGGTATTAAGTTGCGAGCCCCACCCAAACTGTAAACCCAAAGCAACAGACAACTGCATTAAAAGAACTTTGCGAAAAGTAATCAATCCTTGCAACCGCGGTTACAAGCACCGTTATTTCCCTTTTGTGACTACAACATATCCCCTAGACTCATGTTTCTGTCACTCAAGCTAGTCATTAGGGGCCATGAACCCACAATCTAGCATAACTGTATGGCCCGATATGCGGTACTGTTTCAGATTCGGACGTTTCCGTCCGAACCCGAGGACGAAGCACATATCGGTCCCACCGCGACATACGACGAAGTCATATATCCCGGATTTCAACATGATATCACAGAATTACAAATACAAGGATACAACATCTCATACAATCGGCATAAACTGCCTTAAATACAATACAACAGCGTAAGATACAGGTCTGAGTACAGACTACAATCAAATGCCTACTGGCAAAGAGAAAAACATCGGTCCCCCTAACTAGTCGTCGTCGAGTCTCCACGTAAAACGTCGATCACCATACCTGTTGTCGATCAAGAACCCTGAAAAGAGTTTGGGGGTAGTATCATGAGTACAGAGGTACTCAGCATCCAACTGTAGTGGTCATCTGACCCAACAAGGACTTCATCACTCGTCATTCTACGGCAACTAGTAGTTTACGGTAAGGAAGGGGTAAGTGGTGAGGTTGCTGCCGCATTAAGATTATCTCAGTTGTTGTTGTCTATGAACAAGGAGTAGGTCTCAAGTCATCCATAACCGTGGACACGGCTTCTTGAGAGTAAGATAAGAAGCCAAGCATTCGATGAGGAATCGCCCCCAACAAGTCTTGCTATCTACTATTTACGCAATCGTAACACCTAATCCTATCCTTGTCCTCCTCTTCGCATCCCGACGAAGAAGAAGCAGTCAAGGCACACACACGTTGATCAAGTTATATTAAGATTATCTCAGTTGTTGTTGTCTATGAACAAGGAGTAGGTCTCAAGTCATCCATAACCGTGGACACGGCTTCTTGAAAAGATTTAACCCTGCAGGGGTGTACCAACTGCCCATTACGAGGCTCCGCACGCACGCCCATCTCTCTCAGTTGCTACCCATCATAGGCAACCATTTTATGATTTAGTTCCAAGAGATCTGAAACGTCAGGTCCCTCTAACTAACAACGAACAAATCCGGGTGGCCCCCGGGGAGTCGACACCCAATCCAAAAGCCGGCCACGCTCTCGGATTAGACTCTTCCGTATGGCTAAGGTCGGGGTTAGTCTCACCTATATAACAGGGGACTTCTCTAGCTCACCAGTGTGGACCAACAAAGGAACTATGTCTCTGCTGGCCCGAGTTGTTTTAAAACCACTGGCTGCAGACCAGTTATGCATGCGGTTTCAAATGGTAAATCATCTTTGGCCACCTCTAGAAATGTTTGAAGCTAGGTAGGTAAGAAAAGGGGACCCCATAAAATCCCACACGCGGTTAGGCACGCTCAGTCTTAAAACCAATACCCGGAACTCGGGTCCTAGGTGACTCGAATGGAACAAAGCGTCGGGGCGGGATAGCCTAGACCTTCCATCCTTCGTCGAATATAGTCAACATTATAATAATCATATCATCAACAACAATAATAATAATGTGATATCCCAAACCAAGGAGTAACATGGTAACATCGTAGCATCCTAAGCATGCATACTAAGTAGGGGCTGAGCAACGTGCAATAGTAACATAGCAGTACAAGGTTTGCTGGGAGGGGACATGGTTGTATCGGTTTGAAAGAGGTTGTAAACATGTGGTAGGATCAAACATCAAACCTAACCTAGACTAGCATGCAAACCGCTGGTTGAAATAGAATGGATCATAAGTAATGTATAGTCCTTGCCTGTTGATAAGTCGGGTTCCGAAGGTGTAGGTGATCGCGAGCTCGCATCGTCTCCGAGGGGTATCCGCGGGAGCACACAAGAAGTAAACACTAGAAAGCAATCAACGGTGCACCACTATTACTACGGAGCAACACAAGATCAAAGAGACAACACAAGGCACGACAACGCGATACGGATCTATCGTCGAGAACGGTTACTAACAGGTTAAGTGGAGTACTCGTCACACACGACGATACCGCACATTTTTAGAATCGGTTCAAGTTGTTTAGCTACAAGTGATCAACCAACGGTTGTTAACATGGCAAGGCACCCAAGCATGGCATGTCACACAAACATGGCAAAAGGTTAAGCACAAAGTAAATTACCTATACTAGTCAAGTTAAGCGAGGCAACACCCTAAACATGGCATAACACTAAGTGCCTCACGATGATTAAAGGATTTGGTACTGTTTTGTACTAAACCATATTTTAGGTTGGTTAACAGCAGAAGACAATAGCCTAGACCTTCCATCCTTCGTCGAATATAGTCAACATTATAATAATCATATCATCAACAACAATAATAATAATGTGATATCCCAAACCAAGGAGTAACATGGTAACATCGTAGCATCCTAAGCATGCATACTAAGTAGGGGCTGAGCAACGTGCAATAGTAACATAGAAGTACAAGGTTTGCTGGGAGGGGACATGGTTGTATCGGTTTGAAAGAGGTTGTAAACATGTGGTAGGATCAAACATCAAACCTAACCTAGACTAGCATGCAAACCGCTGGTTGAAATAGAATGGATCATAAGTAATGTATAGTCCTTGCCTGTTGATAAGTCGGGTTCCGAAGGTGTAGGTGATCGCGAGCTCGCATCGTCTCCGAGGGGTATCCGCGGGAGCACACAAGAAGTAAACACTAGAAAGCAATCAACGGTGCACCACTATTACTACGGAGCAACACAAGATCAAAGAGACAACACAAGGCACGACAACGCGATACGGATCTATCGTCGAGAACGGTTACTAACAGGTTAAGTGGAGTACTCGTCACACACGACGATACCGCACATTTTTAGAATCGGTTCAAGTTGTTTAGCTACAAGTGATCAACCAACGGTTGTTAACATGGCAAGGCACCCAAGCATGGCATGTCACACAAACATGGCAAAAGGTTAAGCACAAAGTAAACTACCTATACTAGTCAAGTTAAGCGAGGCAACACCCTAAACATGGCATAACACTAAGTGCCTCACGATGGTTAAAGGATTTGGTACTGTTTTGTAATAAACCATATTTTAGGTTGGTTAACAGCAGAAGACAATAGCATAAACACAAAGTACACGAAAAACTAATCAAGTTACATATAAACACACACCAAACGGAGTTACGGTTAAAAAGATACAAGCAAAACAAGTTACGGGCACAAGCTGTATAAACAGGGGCAAATCTATATGCAAAAGTGCAGCAACATGACATAGAAATACATGGGCATGAACTAGACATGATGCTTAACAAGATGCAATTGGAATCACTCAATTCCGATAAACGGTCGCGACACACTCGTCGACCGAAGTTGCAACAAAATATAAACAGCAGCACACTAACAGCAGGGTAGCTACTTTGGAGCAAGATGCAATCATGATGAATAAAGCAATTATGGAATGTGAATGCATGAAACTGAAGTAGAAACAATGCTTAACGCAACGCAAAAGGAATCAATCAATTCCGACGGACGGTTGCGAAGCAACCGTCGCCTGAAGTTGCAATAAAATAACAGTTCAGCAACAACAGCACAGCTAACGATCTGGTACCCACTTCGACGCAGAATTAAATTATCTAGACGGCCTCAAACGGAAAAAATTTCTACATACGAACGCTAGAGAACGCAAAACTAAGAAATTAATCTTTTGGGCGCAACACGATCCGAGCTACGGTTCTCTCGCTATCGTCACCACGAAATCGAATCAGCAGCAGAAATTCAGACTTAACAGAAAAAAAATAGAAAACGTAAAAGAAAAAAAATAGGGGCAGGCTCACCCACGGGCTTGGCCCATCTGCAACGGTGGGAGGACGCGGCGTGGGGCGGCCTCGGGGCGCCGGATCCGAGCCGAAGGCGGTCCACGGCGAGGTCCCGTGGAGGTTCCGAGGTCACGCCCATGGCGGCTTGCCTGCGAGAGAAAGAGGAGGGGGTCAGGGGGGAAGACAGGCGCAGGGAGGAGAGGATGGAGGAGAGGGAGCAGAGGCGCGCACGGCGGCGCGACGCCGGCGGGCAGCGGCGGCTCCTCGGCTCGCCGGCTGGAGGAGAGGCGGCGCGGCGGACTCGGCCACCACGGGCGGCGGCGCGGTGTGATGGGCCTGAGCGGGCTGGCGGCGGGCCCTGCGGGGGCCCGGATCCCTTGGCTGGCTGCTGGATCCCTTCGGGGCGACGTGGAGGCCTTTTGGCCCTCCGATCTTGGATCTGATGGCCAGAATTGACTAGGATTAGGGTTTCGGTGGAGAGATGGATTTGGGGGCAGATTTGAGTGGAGATCAGGGGTGTGGCTGCAAAGTGTTGGCTAGGTAAACCCTAGAAATTGGTGGGAGTGTGGTGGTCTTTATATAGGGAAGGCTGGGTGATCAGTTTACGCAAATGCCCCCGGTACCTCTCTCTCGCGTCCAGTGATCGCGTTCGTGACCGCCGAGACTCCGTACGGACTCCGATTCCGACGAAATCTCGAACCACGCGCTCAGCGCGTCGAGCCCGTCGATCATACCTCACTGCGGTGATATTCCGACAACATTTTTCGGCGCCCCATAAAATAATCCGTTTATTAAATAAATGGGTTTGCGTTCCGGAGGCAATGGTTGGACTTGTGCCGGTTGCGACGGTGCTCGGGACAAACCCGGTGTCGCAAAGGTCGAGTGTCAGGGTGGCAAGGGTCAGTCTTCGTCCGGTACAAGATAAGAGGGGGAAAATAATCGCCGGTCGATAAATCGGGGATGCAAACACCGCAAACAAATCAGACAATCAAACAATTCTCACCGAAAACAATTTTTTTAATTTTTGTGAAAACTGGGCTGTTACAATAACGCTCCCTCTTGGAGTAACTACGTACTACTTAGCCAAAGCAATAAACAGCAACGGAGAACATGCAAGAATTACTCAAGAACAAAAATATAAAAGAGAAGAACCAAATAAATTACTCAACACAATTTCAACATAGTCTCATAATCCATCAGATCCCAGCAAACTCAACATAGCAAGAGTAGTAAGAATTACATACCTTCCTTGATCATGTAGGGCATCTCACAAGGTCAAATCCATGAAGAACAAAGAGTGGTGGAGAACATCACATAGCTAATGATCATGGACCCATGGACCAAGGTGGACTACTCACGGATCATCCGGGAAGCGTCCATGGTGGTGGAGAATCTCCCAGAGGTCAATCCTCCCTCTGGCAGGATGCCGGGAAGAGGTCTTCTAGTTCTCCCGATCTTGGAAGCGCCGCGGCGGCGGAACAGAGGAGAGATCGTGAAAAAGGGTTCTGTCTTCGGAGGTTCCGGGGCGAAGGAAATATATAGGCGAAGGGGGCAGCCGGGGGGGCACCAGGGAGTGCAGGCGCCCCCTGGTGCGGCCTAGGGTAGGGCCGCGCCCATTGGTCGCCTAGGCATAGGGTGCCCCCCGGCTCTCCTTCGCGGCTCCAGAAGCTTACATTGCGCAGATTTTTTATTGTATTTTTCCAGAATATTTCTAGAATTTTACGTAATGGAAAAACCTAAAATAAAAAGACAGCAGAAAACAGGAACTGGCACTGGGGTGCACTGAGTTAATAGATTAGTACAAATATGATCAAAAGTGTATGAAAGTGTATCTAAAACATAGCAATATCACACAAAACATGCATGGAGGAAGAATAAATTATAGATACGTTTGGGACGTATCAGAGGTTTATTCATAAGAGTGTTCTTATCTTAGTCTAGAAAGTGCACTAGCATAGGTCCACCCACACAACACTTATCAACACAAAACATAGTACCAATACAGAATATGGCGAAGGCACATGACTATCTCTCACGTGTGTCCTCAAGAACATTTGAGCCTTTATAAGTTTAAATCCTTTGGCTTATCCTTTGCACAAAAGGACTGGGCAACCTTGCTGCACTTTATCACAATTTACCTTATTTGCTTTTATCTCCTTGTTGCTTTTACCAGAAAACCCATAAAAAGTTACCTTTGAGTGCTTGCAGTTCTTCCTATCTCAAGTTCACTTGTCAATACCTTCTGCTCCTCGTTGGTTTCGACACTCTTACTTATCGAAAAGGCTACGATAGATCCCCGACACTTGTGAGTCATCAATGATTGACGAGAAACTCTCTCGGCATCCTTCCAGTTACTTGGCAGTTCTCCCTTCTTCGGGTAGCCCAGGATGGCACTGTCCTACTCTAGAGAGGCTGGGCCGATGGCGAGGACTTGATGCTTGTCGGGCACGAGAGAGGGAAGTTCTCCGAGAAACTTCTCCTCGCCCTCGATTCTTCGTCTCTTGGGTTTTGGCCAGATGGGGTCGACCTAGGGCCTGAGAAGGCACTCGACGATCACACCGGGAGACACCTTCTCCTTCCGGGAAGCGATCTTGGATAGCTCGTCCGCGACGATGTTCTTGGACCTAGGGATGTGCACCATCCCCATGTTGTGGAAGTAATTCTCGATCTTGTGGACCTCATCTACATATGTCTGCATCTGGGGGCATCCGTAGTCGTCCTTGACTCGATTGACTACCAGCTGAGAGTCGCCCCTGACTAGGAGCCTTTTGATACAGAGACCCCTAGCGGCCCTCAGAGCAGGGAGCAGCCCGTCGTATTCGTCAATGTTATTGGTGGAGGCCTCTCCCTCGAACATCATCTGCACGTCGTACTTCAAATATTCTCCGGTAGGGGATACCAAGACGGCACCGGCCCCAGCCCCTGCAGGGAGAAAGATTTGTTAAAGTACAGGGTCCACTCGTTGTTGCCTTCATTCCTAGGAAGCGATGATGCTTCTCGGAGGTCTTAATCATCTTCTTGGGTCAGAGTCCATTCAACAATGAAATCCGCCAATGCTTTTCTATGGATGGTGGAGGACTTGACAAACGCCAGGTCGAAGATGGATAGCTCCAATGCCCACTCCACAATCCGGTCGGTGGCTTCTCGGTTCCTCAGGATGCGCTCGAACGGGAGGCTGGTCACCACACGAAAGGGATGCGCCTAGAAAACGTTCCTGAGCTTCCGGGAAGCTATGAAGACTCCAAGAAAAAAATTTGAACTTGGGGGTACCGACGTCTAGTGTCACTCAGCACAGTACTGATGAAGTCTACCAGCTTCTAGACTATATTCCGTGCAAGAACATTTGCCCCGGGGGATTCGACCGCAAATGATGATTCCGGCAGAACGGTTGCCTCGGGCGGTTGCTCGCCGCACTCCTCTTCCGACTCATGCTCAACCACCAGCGCTTCGCTTTCCACTTGCGGTGTTCCTGAGATGTACAACAGCAAGGGATGGCGCGGGCGAGGCGCCACTAAGACTGGTTGCGAGGGGAGCTATTTCTTCAAGTCTTGGAAGGCAGCTTCGGCTTCCGGGGTCCACTCGATCGTGCCAGATTTTTTCAGTAGCTTGAAGAATGGGAGTGCCCTCTCAGCTAATCGGGAGATGAATCCCCCGAGATCCGTGATGCACCCGTTCAATCTTTGGACATCCTTGATGGGCTCCGCGGGTTGCATTTGTTCAATCACACGGATCTGGTCGAGGTTTTCTTCAATGTCGCGATGGGACACCAAAAACCCGAGGAGATTCCCGGAGGGTACCCCGAAAATGCATTTCTCCGTATTCAACTTCAATTTCATTTTTTCGAGGTTGTGGAATGTTTCACGCATATCCTCAACAAGGGTATCTTCTTCTTTGGTCTTGACTACAATGTCGTCCATGTAGGCCTCGACGTTGCGGTTTAGCTGTGGCCCGAGGCCGGCGTGGATGACTCTTTGGAAGGTGGAACCCGCGTTCTTCAACCCGAAAGGAATTCATATGTAGAAATATGTGCCGCAAGGGGTGATGAACGTGGTCTTCTCCTCGTCTTCAACCGCCATCTTGATTTGGTGGTAGCCGGCGTAGACGTCCAGGAATGATAATTGGGCACACTCCGTCGTTGGGTCCACAATTTGGTTGATGCGAGGAAGAGGGAAAGGATATTTTGAGCAGACTTCATTGATGTTGTTGTAATCGATGCATAACCTCTTCTTTCTGTTCTCTTTTGGGACAACAATGGGGTTGGCAAGCCAGGTGGAATGTAGGACTTCCCAGATGAACCCGTCCTTGATCATCTTCCGGACCTCTTCCGAAATGAATTCCTGTCGGTCAGGAGCTTGGCGACGAACATTTTGCTTCACAGGCTTGGCGCTGGGCTTGACTACAAGTTGGTTCTCAATCACCTCCCTGGGAACCCCCGGGATATCGGAGGGTCCCATGCGAACACGTGTGCGTGCTCTCAATGGAAGGTGATGAGCGCACTTTCCTATTTGGGAGGGAGATCAGAATTGATGGAAACAATGCGACTCCAATCCTCCAAAATAGGGACTTTCATTGACACAACCGCCGGGGCGAGCTGGCCAGGCTTCAGCTTCTTGGTTGCTTCAAGGATGGAGTCCCTGGTGGGCAGCGGACGCCCTCCGGGACGCTTCTTGTCCGTTGGGACGGCAGGTGCTTGGGGCTCCAGTCTTCTGTCTTCGCTGGCGAGGGGGTCTTCGCTGGGTGCCAGACCTTTTCCGAGAACGTGTACGTTCCTCGGGAGGGAGGCCTTGCAGGAGGTCCTCGCGGCACCGACCTTCTTAGTTTCGCTCTGGATGCACCGCACGGCCTCTCGTCCATCTCCAGCCACCGAGATGGGGCGGTGGCCCCCAGGATCTTGACGATGTTGTACAATCCGTGGTGCAAGGAAGCGAACTTTGGATGAATGGCCGCCCGAGCAACCCGTTGTACAGGAGAGGAAACCGGTGAAGTTGAAGACGAGCATCTCTGTCCGGAAGTTGGTAAGGTCCCCGAGGGTGACAGGGAGAGATATCTTCCCGAGAGGTTAAACATCTATCTCGTTAACCCCACGGAAAACGGTGGAGGGGGTGAGGTGATTCCGGGGTATTTTCATGTTCTCGAAAGCATGGAGGAACAACAACTTGATTCTGGAGCCCGTGGCGTACATCAACTTGCTGACCTTGATGTTGTTTATAGTTGATTAGAGGAGAATGGGAGGCCAGCCGTCGTCATCACCCGGAAGGGTGGCAGGGTGGTTGCTGACGTCCACCACCAGAGAGACATTGGCCCACCGGGAGATCCGAGGACCCTGGACCGCGAGAACTTGCCTCATCTCTTTCTGATATTGGTGGTTTGAGGTGATCGCGGACGCTCCACCATGGATGCAACGGACGAAGTCTACGACGGCTTGGAACTCATCTCCGGTATTTCCTCCGGATTCTTCGTCGCCGGACCTGGCACCACCGGCCTGGGGCAGCGGCCATCCACCGCCTCTGTTCTGGTGTCCTCCTCGACCTCCATGATGGGGGCGTCCACCCCTCTAAACCTTCTTCTCGAAGTCCTTCTTGGCGTTGAAGGAAGCCATGTCTTCCTGTAGCTTTCTCACAGAGTGGCAGTCGAAGAGGTCATGCTTGTTGGTCTTGTGGATCTTTCCGTACGGAGTCGAGGTGGCGGTGGTGGCGATGACGGCTTCGGCCGCGAGCTGTTGTGGCTACTGGCCAGCCGCGCCTCCGTCAGTGGTGAAGACGGCATGGTGCGTGCGTTTGCGGACCCCGGCCTCTTCGAAGGGCCACGTACCGCATTGTTCCTTCCGGTTTCTCGATTGACAGGTTGGATAGCTTCCTCCACTTTCTCGACCTTGTCGGCCAGTTCTAACAAGGAAGTGTTGGTCTTGATGGACTTGGTGCTCATATTTTCCAACATGCGGGGGTTCTTCACATTCGCGTGGAAAGTAGCGATGATCGCTGCTTCGTGCGTGTCGGGGATGCAATGGTGCATCTAGGTGAACCTCTGGACGTACTTCCGCATGGGCTCGTAGTCTTTCTGAACAACCCGATGCAGGTCACTGACAGTTTTTGGAGGATGTACCCCTCCGGTAAATGCCCCGACAAACTTCTCGCAGAGCTCAGCCCATGAGCTGATAGAGCTGGCCGGGAGATGCATCATCCAGCGGCGAATGTTGTCCTTTAGCTTCATGGGGAAGTAGTTGGCTTTTGCTTTGTCATCTCCCCCCCCCCCCCCCGCAATTTCCATAACAGTGTTGTACATACGGATGAACTCGCGGGGGTTGTTCTTCCCGTCATACGCGGGATGACCATCAATCCAGAACTTCTTGGTATACTTGACACAGCGGAGTTCTTGGGTGAAAGCTAAGCACACGGTGCTGTAGTCGCTCTCACCAGCAAGAATCCTTTCTCGGGCGGCATCGGCAGGCGTAACCCGGGCGTCGGAACACCGGCGAGTTTCTTGCTGCCTGACGATGGTTGTCCGAGCGTCTTCGTGGGGGCGTTCGTCCAAGCGAGCACGCTGGTCCATGGACCCGCAGTGCCTGGAGGAAGCCACAGCGGCTACACCAGGAGATCCGGCCCATCGAGGGGCAACCGGGTGAAGAGCGGGATCGCGACGGTGGTCCTCTCGGGGGTGATCCTGTCGATGTCCATGATAAGGGGAGTGCACGGTACGCTCCGGCTCACGGACTGATGCGCGGGGGTGAACAGTTGGCCCTGTGCGCTGCCAGGATGATGCAGGGGCTCGGCGGTCGAGCTCCCGTTTCTTTCGTAGCCCCCACACAAAAAGCTGCGCAATGGTTGTCGCGGGTCAAGTTCCTTAGTCCCTCCTTCTAGCGCCACTTCCTTTTGGGCCAGAAGAAGGGGAGGACAATGGTGACGCTGCCCCGAGAACACCTTCCGGGGGGGATGCTCCCGGAAGGGCATGGCCCGGAGACCGTGCGGGATGGGGAACACGCTGGGTTCCCGGTTTGTTGATGTAGTTGAAGGTTGCTGTGGTGTCGAAACGGCAATGGGATGATGCGAGTAAACACAGGGGTTTACCCAGGTTCGGGCCATCCGAAGAATAAAAGCCCTACTCCTGCATGTCTGATCTTCTTGCTAGTGGTGAAGTAGAACACAGTACCCTACACTACACTCCACTATACTCCTCCTCTACTCTTGATGAAGCTTCTTCTACTCCCAAGGAGGGATCCTTGAGATATCTCTCGGAAGTTCTAGAGACGAACTCCCCGGCTCCTTTGTGTGGATGCATCCATAGATGGATACATGGAGGTGGTGGTGGCTCCTCACTAGTTGGATCTTCCTTCTTTTCGTTTCTCCTCCTTTCCTTTCCTCTATATCTTTTCTCTCCATCAGACCCCCCTTCTGATGTGGTTGCCAACTCCCCAATTTGGCTATCAGAAGCAAAGGCGAACAATCTAGCAAATTTGGTAGCCAGCAATTCAGTATGATTGTCCATCCAGAGGTCCAGCCAAAACAGACTAGTAACTCCATCACCAAAACTGCATTTGGATACTGCAGTATATTTATCCATCAGCTTATAGATGTCCTTCCACCAGATGGATCCACAAACTTCAGTAGCATGAGGGACTCTATTGTGATAGTAGGTATCCCAAATAAGCTGAACCCAAGGCACTGAAGCCCTGTTATAGAATGTGTGCAGGTGTTTGATCAGAAGAGCTTCATTATGCAGGGATAAGTTAAGGATGCCCCATCCACCCTTGTTTTTAGGTCTGCACACCAGATCCCAAGCTGCAAGGGATTTACCAGAATTCTTTCCATAACTTCTCCAGAGACACTGTCTTTGAATTCTTTCCAATTGTTTAATGATCCCAGATGGAATGTGAAGAGAGCAAAGACAGTATATTGGCATGGAGGAGACAACTGAATTCAAAAGTTCTAACTTCCCTCCCTGGTTAATAAAGCGAGAGCTGGCAGTCAACCTTATCTCCATACAGTCCACTATAGGCATGAGATCCACCATTTTAGGTCTGGTGGTGCCAACAGGTAGTCCGAGATATGTGAAAGGCAAAGTACCAGTTTGGCAACCAAAAGTAGAAGCCAGAGCAGCCAACTCAGTTGCAGATAAGTTTACGGGGTACATGGAGGATTTATGATAGTTGATATCAAGGCCAGTGGATTGAGAGAACTTCTTTAGAGCCTCCTTGAGTAAAACAAGTTGTTCCTCATCAGCTTGCATTATCAGAAGGGTGTAATCAGCATACTATACAATGGGAAAATCCTGATCATGAGATGGAATGGGTAACTGAAGTCTTCCCCTTCTCAAAAGATCATTCACTATTGACTGAAGTAGGTCTGCAGCAAGGAAAAACAAGAGAGGAGATAAATGATCCCCTTTCCTGACCCCTCTTCTGCACTTGAAATGTTTTCCAGGTATCCCATTCAACAGTACAGAACATGACCCAAATGAAATCAGGTCAGATATCCAATTTATCCACCTCAGATTGAAACCTTTGAAATGTAAGATCTGTAGGATTGCCTCATTCTCAATAGAGTCAAAAGCCTTCTCAAAATTAATTTTTAAGATGAGCAGAGGTCTTCTAGAATGGTGACATTGATGCGGATATTCCAGAGTCCAAGCAATGCAATCATGTATAGATCTATCTTTAATGAATCCATACTGGTTCTTATGAATGCATCTGGTGAACACCTTTTGGAATGTATGAGAAACCCTTTTAGTGAGGAATTTAATACCCACACTAGTGAGAGATATTGGCCTGAAATCATTGACAGATTCAGGACGGGCTTTCTTTGGCACCAGGGTTATAAATGAGCCATTGAGTCCCTCCAACTTGGCTGAACCAGCATGAAATTCTACAGTCAACTTATAAAAATCCTCACCAACAATGTTCCAACATTTCTTGAGGAATAAACCATTAAATCCAGCAGGCCCAGGTTCCTTATCAATGGGCATGTGCTTGATGGTTTCATCATTTTCCTTTTTTTCAAAAGGTAAAGTGAGACAGTCCAGATCCTCCACTTCTGTCAGTAGCTCATGCAGATTAAATTCCATATTGATCCCTCTTGAGATCCCCATTATATTCTTGAAGCAAGACCAGAAAGCAGTAGCTAGAAGGTCGTGATTAGAGAATGGGGTGCCATCAGAGAGATTCAAGGAGGCAATGGAGTTCCTCCTGAGCCTCTCACAGGCCATGGCTTGGAAATTTTTTGAATTCTCCTCTCCCACCTTGATATATCTCTTGGTACATCTCTTCTTCTAGTACAAGTGCTGCTAGTGCAACAATTTCTCATGATGAAGCTTCACAATTTTTCTGAAATTTGATTCAGGTCTTGTGAGTTGCCTGAATTCCTCCAAGCAATCCAGAACAAAAATTACCCTGTTACATTTGGCAATGAGGCACTTAATCTTTGAAATATTTTTCTACCAAGCTTTGAGGGCTCCCCTGCGTCTTTTCAGTTTGTCCATGATCATAGCAGTAATGTGGATTTTGGCAGAGGCCAAATCCCAAACCTCCCTAACACAATCCATATATCCAGCCTGTTCAATCCAATAATTTTCAAACCTAAGAAGTTTGACCTTGGGAATGGAGGTGGAAATAGAGACAACATAGGGGAGATGATTAGAAGCAGTTTTAGCCAAAGGTAAGACTTGGGAGAGGGGGTAGCATGATATCCAGTTGGCAGAAGTAAAGAACCAATCCAATTGTTCCAACAGTGGGTTATCCTGCATATTAGACCAAGTGTAGCTCCTTCCTTTGATAGGTAGTTCCAAAAGTCCTAGATGTCCAATTATCTCATTATAGATGAACATGTCATTAATATCCCCTCCAGCCATATTCCTATTATCCACTGCTCTCATTAGATTGAAATCCCCCAAGAGCAACCAATTGGCATCAAAAGGAATTTCTAAATGGTATAGCCACTGAACAAACATATCCCTCCTCAGCTGATCACATGGCCCATAGACATTTACTAAAGTACAAGATTCAGCATTTAACTTAGAAGTGAACTTGATGATAAGACCAAATTGTTGAGTGTCCACTAGTGCCCCATCAAATATAGTAGAATTCCAAATAGTAATTAAAATCCCAGAGGCCCCCACGGATGGAACACAAGAAAATTGGTCAAACCTTCTAGGACACCAACTCTTGATAAATCTTGCATCAATTGAGGTGCATTTGGTCTCTTGTAGAAAAACTATAGCACATTGACTTTCCTCAATTTTCTCCCTCACAGCCCTTTGCCTGGCTGCAGCATTTAGCCCCCTAACATTCCAACACAGTACATTCCCGTTTCTAATAGCATAATTATCCATAGTACTTGTGGAAGAGGACATAAATTACTACTTTAAATAATACAGATAGTATCAAGCAGGACAGCAAAATAAAACCATAACCAGCATAACTTGTTCTTACAACTGGCCAATTTAAGGCTTGCTGTAACAGCCCAGTTTTCACAAAAATTAAAAAAAAAAAATTCAGTGTGAATTGTTTGATTGTCTGATTTTTTTGCGGTGTTTGCATCCCCGATTTATCGATCGGCGATTATTTTTCGCCCTCTTATCTCGTATCGGATGAAGACAGACCCTTGCCACCCTGACACTCGACCTTTGCGACACCGGGTTTCACCCGATCACCGTCGCGAAAACCGCACGAGACCAGCCGCAGCCAACGGAACGAAAAACCCCGTTTAATAATTAAACGGGTTATTTTATAGTGCGCAGGAAAGTGTTCTCGAAACGGTTCCAGCCGAGGTGAACGCCGCCAGCTCGACGCGTTGATCACGCAGTTCGAAGTTTTACCCGAATCGGAGGTACTGCGGACCCCCGGCGGTCAGAAACGTGAGCACCGCGCGCGCGAGAGAAAAACCGGGGATGTTTTTGCAAACTGCCAGCCACCTGGGCTATATAAAGACCACCACACTCCCACCTCTTTCTAGGGTTTCCTAGCCACAAAATTTCAGCCACCCCCCTGAGTTTGCTCAGATTTGCTCCAATTTACCCCAAATCCCGACATTCTAGCTTCCCAGCGATCTGGACCGTCAGAACTGGCGATCCGACGGCCCAGATCCACCCACCTCTCTCCCTCTCTCTCCTCCAAGCCACCACACGCGCCTCCTGCCCGTGGAATCCCGCACGCCGCCGTCGCCTCCACTTCGGTCGCCGAGAGCACCGCACCGGCCGTCGAGTCGCGCCTCTCCTCTCCTCCTTCCCTCTCCTCCCTCCACCTTTATCTCCTCTCCTCACGCCACCCTTCTCTCTCTCTGCTGCAGGGCCCGCACCAGGAGGTCGCCATGGCCATGGCTCGCCCCGGCCCGAGCTCCACAGCACGCCACCCCGTCCCCGTCTCCTCTGGTCTCCGCCACCAACGAATCCGGCGACCCCGCCGCCCTTCGCGCCCGTGTCGGCCGCCCCCGCCATCGGCCTGCCTGGCGCCGCCCTCGCCGGCGTTGGCCTCGTGTCGTCGGCTGCGTCCGGAGGAGACGAGCCGAGCTCGCCTGCCCCTCCCCTCGCGTGGGCAAGCTCAGGCCGGCCGGCCCAGCAGGTGCGCCCACGGCCCACGAAGCCCCAGCCAGCCCAGGCCGGCCTCCTCCCCACTCCAGTCTCTTGGGCCTGGCCCAACAGTGAGCGCCCCAGCCCCCTTTTTTTATTTTCTGTTGGGCCCAATAGCACTAGTTTCGGCCGAGTAGTTTTTTTTCTAGGAGTTTATTTATTATTTAGGCAGATTTAGTTATAACTTTTGCGGTAGCTATAACTTTTCACCAGTAGCTCCGATGGAGACGCTTTCTACATGAAAGTAGCTCCGTTTTGCGCGTAGATTAATAAAATGTTGCTTGTTGCCATGTTTGAGCTTGTTTACTTGTTGTTTAACTGCTAATTACAACATTGCCACTGTAAATTGTTTCTTTAATAACTTTTTAACCGTTGCTCTGATTGAAATGTTCTTTATATGTAACTTGACTAGAATTGCATGGAGATTGTGTTTAAGCTGTTCTTGCGTGATAAATAAAAATAATAAAATATTGTTTAGGGAAAAACAGTACCTAATTCCATTTTCATCGTGGGGTCCGCAATAGTTTTCCATGTCTTGGATTTCACCCCACTTAAATTGACTAGCTTAGGTAGTTTATTTATGCTTCACCTCTTGACATGCTTCTGTGCTTTGCCATGTTAACAACCTTTGCTGATCACTTGTAGCTAAACAACTTGAACCTTTCCAAATGTGCGGTATCGTCGTGTGTGACGAGTACTCCATTTAACCTGTTGGTAACCGCTCTCGACGGTAGGTGCGATGTCTCGTGTTGCCTCCTTGTTGATGCTTGCTCGTGTTTGCCTCGTAGTAATAGAGTGTTTGCTCGTTGATTTCTTTCCAGTGTTTACCGTCTTGTGTGCTTCCGCGGGTACCTTCGGAGATGATGCGAGCTTGTGATCAACTACACCTTCGGAACCCGACTTATCAACAGGAAAGGACTATACATTACTTATGATCCATTCTATTTCAACCAGCTGTTTGCATGCTAGTATAGGTTAGGTTCGATGTTTGATCCTACCACATGTTTACAGCCTCTTTATAACCGATACAACCATGTCCCTTCCCAGCAAACCTTGTACTGCTATGTTACTATTGCTCGTTGCTCAACCCCTGCTTGGTATGTATGCTAAGGATGCTACGATGTTACCCTGTTACTCCTTGGTTTGGGATATCACATTATTATATTATTGTTGATGATATGATTATTATAATATTGACTATATTCGACGAAGGATGCAAGGTCTAGGCTATCCCGCCCCGACGCTTTGTTCCATTTGAGTCACCTAGGATCCGAGTTCCGGGTATTGGTTTTCAGACTGAGCGTGCCTAACCGCATGTGGGATTTTATGGGGTCCCCTTGTCTTACCTACCTAGCCTCAAACATTTCTAGTGGTGGCCCAAGCTGATTTACCATTTGAAACCGTGTGTGTGCTGGTCAGCCGCCAGTTGTTTACAAACCAACCTGGACCAGTGAGGACTTAGTTCCCTTACTGGCCCACTTTGTCCGGTTGAGGACCTGGTGTCCCATGTGTGATTAACCGGCTATCCAAACCTGCGACAGACGGTAGAGACCAGATCGAGAGCGCGGCTGGCTCCTGAGATGGATGTCGACTCACCGGGGGCCACCCAGATTTGTTCGTTGTTAGTTAGAGGGACCTGTCGTTTCGGATCTCTTGGAACTAAATCATAAAATGGTTGCCTGTGATGGGTAGCAACTGAGAGAGATAGACGTGCGTGCGGAGCCTTGTAATGGGCAGTTGGTACACCCCTGCAGGGTTATATCTTTTCGAGAAGCCGTGTCCACGGTTATGGATGACTTGGGACCTACTCCTTGTTCATAGACAGCAACAACTGAGATAATCTTAATATAACTTGATCAACGTGTGTGTGTGCCTTGACTGCTTCTTCTTCGTCGGGATGCGAAGAGGAGGACAAGGATAGGATAGGTGTTATGTTTGCGTAAGTAGTTGGTAGAAAGGCTTGTTGGAGGCGATTCCTCATCGAGTGCTTGGCTTCTTATCTTACTCTCTAGATCGTTAGCCACTTCATAAATGCTAGTGCAGCAGCAACCTCACCACTTACCCCATCCTTACCGTAAACTACTAGTTGTCCTAGAATGACGAGTGATGAAGTCCTTGCTGGGTCAGATGACCACTACAAATGGATGCTGAGTACCTCTGTACTCATGATACTACCCCCAAACTCTTTTCATGGTTCTTGATCGACAACAGGTTTGGTGATCGACATTTCACGTGGAGACTCGACGATGACTAGTTAGGCGGATCCCGGCGGAGGGCCTGGACCCGTGTGGTTATGGGAATTGATGTTTTTCTCTTTGCCAGTAGGCATTTGATTGTAGTATGTACTCAAACATGTATCTTCCGCTGTTGTATGATATTAAGGCAGTTGTATGCCAATTGTATGAGATGTTGTATCCTTGTATCTGTAATGTTGTGATATCATGTTGGAAATCCGGGGCATATGGCTATGTCATATGTCGCGGTGGGACCGATATGTGCTTCGTCCCCGGATCTGGATGGAAACATCTAGATCTGGAACAGTACCGCATATCGGGCCTTACAACTTGGTATCAGAGCCTTACCGACCGTAGGATCCCTTCTCAGGCCGAAGTCGAGTCTAGACAAAAAACTATTTTGTAGTTATTAAGTTAGTTGTCGGAGAGTAGGATCTTTTTACTCCTTACCCTTACTCTGGTCAGGAAAAGGTTCTTAAGAGTTTTAATTCTCGGCTTATCCCCTTCGAACTTTAGGATCTCGAGTGTGTGGAGTTTCGGAATTGTTACACTGCCTTGCTTGCAGCGTATTGTCTCGATTCCGAGCTTAGGTGGGAATTCCTGTAGTACCTTTAGCTTCTCCGGTTTCGGATATCATCTGGGTCATCCATTGTCACCCATCCTTTTGCCGGTGTTTTCACGACTTGCGTCGAAAAGCACTATCCCATTGACCAGGTTTTAGCTATCGTTCTTCCTCTTGTCACTGACGGTTTCGTTTTTTCCGACGATGTCGCCTCTCTGCGGAAATTTATCTCGACCGAAGTTCGACGTCGACATGGAGCAGAGTCCCTTGTTGGTGGTGTTGAAGATCGTCGTCTTTATTTTCTCTTCCCCTCTCTCCCCCGGATCTTCTTGGATCTCGGGACGAGATCCCTTGTTGGTGGTGTTTTATTGTAACAGCCCAGTTTTCACAAAAATTAAAAAATTTGTTTTCAGTGTGAATTGTTTGATTGTCTTATTTGTTTGCGGTGTTTGCATCCTAGATTTATCGAGCGGCGATTATTTTTCCCCCTCTTATCTCATATCGGACGAAGACAGACCCTTGCCACCCTGACACTCGACTTTTGCGACACCGGGTTTCACCCGATCACCGTCGCGAAAACCGCACGAGACCAGCCGCAGCCAACGGAACGAAAAACTCCGTTTAATAATTAAACAGGTTATTTTATAGTGCGCCGGAAACTGTTCTCGGAACGGTTCCAGCATGAGGTGAACGCCGCCAGCTCGACGCGCTGATCGCGCAGTTCGAAGTATTACCCGACTCGGAGGTACTGCGGACTCCCGGCGGTCAGAAACGTGAGCACCGCGCGCGAGAGAGAAAAACCGGGGATGTTTTTGCAAACTGCCAGCCACCTGGGCTATATAAAGACCACCACACTCCCACCTCTTTCTAGGGTTTCCTAGCCACAAAATTGCAGCCACCCCCATGAGTTTGCTCATATTTGCTCCAATTTACCCCAAATCCCGAAATTCTAGCTTCCCAGCGATCTGGACCGTCAGATCTGGCGATCCGACGGCCCAGATCCACCCACCTCTCTCCCTCTCTCTCCTCCAAGCCACCACACGCGCCTCCTGTCCGTGGACTCCCGCACGCCGCCGTCGTCTCCACTTCGGTCGCCGGCGAGCACCGCACCGGCCGTCGAGTCGCGCCTCTCCTCTCCTCCTTCCCTCTCCTCTCCTCACGCCACCCTTCTCTCTCTCTCTGCTACAGGGCCCGCACCAGGAGGTCGCCATGGCCACGGCTCGCCCCGTCCTGAGCTCCACAGCACGCCACCTCGGCCCCGTCTCCTCTGGTCTCCGCCACCAACGAATCCGGCGACCCCGCCGCCCTTCGCGCCCTTGCCGGCCGCCCCCGCCATCGGCCTGCCTGGCGCCGCCCTCGCCGGCGTTGGCCTCGTGCCGTCGGCTGTGTCCGGAGGAGACAAGCCGAGCTCGCCTGCCCCTCCCCTGGCGTGGGCCAGCTCAGGCCGGCCGGCCCAGTAGGCGCGCCCACAGCCCACCAATCCCCAGCCAGCCCAGGCCGGCCTCCTCCCCACTCCAGCCTCTTGGGCCTGGCCCAACAGTGAGCGCCCCAGCCCCCTTTTTTTATTTTCTGTTGGGCCCAATAACACTAGTTTCGGCCCGAGTAGTTTTTTTTCTAGGAGTTTATTTATTATTTAGGAAGATTTAGTTATAACTTTTGCGGTAGCTATAACTTTTCACCAGTAGCTCTGATGGAGACGCTTTCGACATGAAAGTTGCTCCGTTTTGCGCGTAGATTAATAAAATGTTGCTTGTTGCCATGTTTGAGCTTGTTTACTTGTTGTTTAACTGCTAATTACAACATTGCCACTGTAAATTGTTTCTTTAATACTTTTTAACCGTTGCTCTGATTGAAATGTTCTTTATATGTAACTTGACTAGAATTGCATGTAGATTGTGTTTATGCTGTTCTTGCGTGCTAAATAAAAATAATAAAATATTGTTTAGGGCAAAACAGTACCAAATTCCATTTTCATCGTGGGGTCCGCAATAATTTGCCATGTCTAGGATTTGACCCCACTTAAATTGACTAGCTTAGGTAGTTTATTTATGCTTCACCTCTTGCCATGATTCTGTGCTTTGCCATGTTAACAACCTTTGCTGATCACTTGTAGCTAAACAACTTGAACCTTTCCAAATGTGCGGTATCGTCGTGTGTGACGAGTACTCCATTTAACCTGTTGGCAACCGCTCTCGACGGTAGGTGCGATGTCTCGTGTTGCCTCCTTGTTGATGCTTGCTCGTGTTTGCCTCGTAGTAATAGAGTGCTTGCTCGTTGATTGCTTTCCAGTGTTTGCCGTCTTGTGTGCTTCCACGGGTACCTTCAGAGATGATCCGAGCTTGTGATCAACTACACCTTCGGAACCCGACTTATCAACAGGAAAGGACTATACATTACTTATGATCCATTCTATTTCAACCAGCGGTTTTCTTGCTAGTATAGGTTAGGTTCGATGTTTGATCCTACCACATGTTTACAGCCTCTTTAAAACCGATACAGCCATGTCCCTTCCCGGCAAACCTTGTACTGATATGTTACTATTGCTCGTTGATCAGCCCCTGCTTAGTATGCATGCTTAGGATGCTATGATGTTACCCTGTTACTCCTTGGTTTGGGATATCACATTATAATATTATTGTTGATGATATGATTATTATAATATTGATTATATTCGACGAAGGATGGAAGGTCTAGGCTATCCCGCCCCGACGCTTTGTTCCATTCGAGTCACCTAGGTTCCGAGTTCCGGGTATTGGTTTTAAGACTGAGCGTGCCTAACCGCGTGTGGGATTTTATGGGGTCCCCTTCTCTTACCTACCTAGCTTCAAGCATTTCTAGTGGTGGCCCAAGATGATTTACCATTTGAAACCGTGTGTGTGCTGGTCGGCCGCCAGTTGTTTACAAACCAACCTGGACCAGTGAGGACTTAGTTCCCTTGCTGGCCCACTTTGTCCGGCTGAGCACCCGGTGTCGCATGTGTGATTAACCGGCTATCCAAACCTGCGACAGACGGTCGAGACCAGATCGAGAGCGCGGCCGGCTCCTGAGATGGATGTCGACTCACCGGGGGCCACCCGGATTTGTTCGCTGTTAGTTAGAGGGACCTGTCGTTTCGGATCTCTTGGAACTAAATCATAAAATGGTTTCCTGTGATGGGTAGCAACTGAGAGAGATGGACATCCGTGCGGAGCCTTGTAATGGGCAGTTGGTACACCCCTGCAGGGTTATATCTTTTCGAGAAGCCGTGTCCACGGTTATGGACGACTTGGGACCTACTCCTTGTTCATAGACAGCAACAACTGAGATAATCTTAATATAACTTGATCAACGTGTGTGTGTGCCTTGACTGCTTCTTCTTCGTCGGGATGCGAAGAGGAGGACAAGGATAGGATAGGTGTTATGTTTGCGTAAGCAGTTGGTAGCAAGACTTGTTGGAGGCGATTCCTCATCGAGTGCTTGGCTTCTTATCTTACTCTCTAGATCGTTAGCCACTTCATAAATGCTAGTGCGGCAGCAACCTCACCACTTACCCCATCCTTACCGTAAACTACTAGTTGTCCTAGAATGACGAGTGATGAAGTCCTTGCTGGGTCAGATGACCACTACAGTTGGATGCTGAGTACCTCTGTACTCATGATACTACCCCCAAACTCTTTTCATGGTTCTTGATCGACAACAGGTTTGGTGATCGACGTTTCGCGTGGAGACTCGACGACGACTAGTTAGGAAGATCCCGGCGGAGGGCCTGGACCCGTGTGGTTATGGGAATCGATGTTTTCTCTTTGCCAGTAGGCATTTGATTGTAGTCTGTACTCAGATATGTATCTTCCGCTGTTGTATTGTATTAAGGCAGTTGTATGCCAATTGTATGAGATGTTGTATCCTTGTATCTGTAATGTTGTGATATCATGTTGGAAATCTGGGGCATATGGCTATGTCATATGTCGCGGTGGGACCGATATGTGCTTCGTCCCCGGATCTGGATGGAAACATCTTAGATCTGGAACAGTACCGCATATCGGGACTTACACTTGCCAAACCAATATATTAAAAAGTTTACTTATCATTTGAACCCTGGAAAGAAGATGCAGCAGAAGGAGCAACTTCAAGCTTTTCCTTGGTGAGGAGAGATTCCTCAATCTCCAGATAAGTGCCTATGTGTTGAAGCACCCTGATGGGAGTTGGTGGGATATCAGGAACCCCATGGCTTGCTTTAGGATTCTCTTGATGGACCTCTTCCTCAAAGATGACTTGCTAGACCATAGGAAGTGGTTTCGTCCTGGGCCTCTTATTATTTGGAGGAGAAGAAAGCTCTAACAGTTTTCCCACCTTGAAACCATATTTTTTGGCCAAGCTCCTTGTGCAACGTTGAACAGAAGACTCCACAACAGGGGTGGAAGACTTCCTGAAGTGTTTCTTGCTAGTCTTGCCTAGCGCAGCAAACAAAATTGCTTTTTATGCAGCTCACTGTATTACCATGTGCAATATAAAAACCATATGCAGTTCAATCTGTCGATAAATGCAATCGATGTCCATCGGATGCAATTCACTATACCGATTTTGGATCCGTAAAAAAATTCTTCTAAACAGTAGCCGTTGTGCATTGCATCGTACATGCAGTGTGGTTTCCCGTCGGATGCGGTTCACTTCGCCGATTCCGGATCCGAGAAAAATACGTGCATTTCCGTTTACCGATAATGCAGTGCGCTTGCCTGTCGGATGCGGAGCGGTTGCCCGGCAAATTCCGGGTACGCGAAAAAATAGAGTTCCGCGATTTACTAAAATCGACATTGCTATTAAACCGTAAGGAATTTGACGATGTGTTATGCATACAACTGGAGCTCCTCGACGATTGCTATCCATTGGTATATCAATTGCATCGATCGGACGAACGAATCAAAAAACTTTACGCAAAAACGTTCGCTGCCCGCACGAAGGCAGAACACAGTTTTTGAAGTTACTTCAAAACCACGAAGAATCTCTGAAAGTGTTAATTATATGGATCGGTCCCCTAATCCATACGAATCCAACTATGTATCATATGCATCCTTCCGATAAACGGTTTAAGAGAAGTCGCAAAAAAACTTCCGATGTGAAAGTGGGTCGCCGCACCGTTTTAGAAAATGCTCTTAATCCGTGATGAATTGGAAGAAGTGTTCAACATACAAAAGATGCTCCTTTTCCATACGAATCCAACGGTGTATCATACACTTAATTCTGATGAACGGTTTAAAAGTTAGATCGAAAATATAACACGTGGTTCTGTTTTACCCAAGCTGCAACGCTTTTAAGTCAGCAATGCAGTTTTCGTTAACGTCTGCTGCAGTGCTAAAGTGTGAGCAGAATAATTATTCTGCTAATATTAGCAGAATAATATTAGTTATTCTGCTAATATTAGTCTATTCTTCTAATATTAGCAGAATAAACGGGCTGTATATATTTATATATACATATATATAGACAAAGGCTTGTGTTTGTGGGTGACTCTATGGCAGCACATATCTCAGCCACTCAAGCAGCAAAGGGATCCGCGCCGAAAACTTTCCAACCTATCTTTTCTTCATTTTAGAGAGAGCAAACCATTTACCTCTTTTAGCCGGTGTGGGGTGTAGTCTAGGATCTCTTAGACCTGGCAGCCTACTAGCATGGTATAGATCAATATGAACGGTGCCAGTAAACAGCAGCCACCACTTTTTAGTTGCATAGACCACACACATTACTAAACTAGGTAAGTTCGCCATGGAAACCGTACCTCCTGTAGTGACACCGATGGAGGAAGGCATGCTAATCGTGATTATATCGTTCATGGCTGGTAGCAGTATTACATAAGAAAGATTTGTAATAATGGCTGAGTTTATTCGACAATGCGCTTGTTCGCAAGTCATTTACTCCCTCCGATCCATAATAAATGTCACTCATTTTGTATTAAGCTAATACAAACTTTGTATTAGATGAGTGACACTTATTATGTATCGGAGGGAGTAGTAATTATACCCCTTTTAGGTAGGATATTGGATCTTTCATCATGTAGCTATGGTCATCGTTAGTGTAGGCAGAAGCATACTGTTCGACATGCAATCACGCCATATATTGTGGTAAAGTGGCAGATACGAAATGGATATTAGCTAGCAGCTTGAATGCCATTAGACAAAAAAAAGTATAATCGTGGTAAAAAGGCCCATACTTTCAGTTCATGTGATGGCGTTCCTTAGTGTAGACAATTTTATATTTTAAACGTCCTGATTTATATTATTGAGGTACTATATTTCTTTACAGCAGAACCAAGCCTGAGAAACCCACGTAAAATTTCATAGATACTCCCTCCATTCCAAAATGTAGTGCGTTCGCGCTTCTTAAGATTGAACTTTAACCATAAATTTAACCAACGAGACCATTTGTGGCGGAAATAAAAATTACATATTTGAAAACTTCATTCGAATACAAATTCATTGATACAATTTTTGCTTCCGCCGCAATCGATCTTATTGATTAAATATATGATCAAAGTTAAAGCACGAAAATCGAAGACACACTACATTTTAAATGAAGGGAGTATAGTATAGCAGTCAGAGGATCATGCCTTTATGAAGATCATATCGCGCTGGCAGTAATACATTTCGAGAATGGGCTGGTCAAAAGGCATGAAGCAGCGTGGGAGTTTTGTCTGCTTACCAGAGATGTGTACGTCCACGGCATCTCTCATCACGTGTCCTGGCCAAGCCACCCTCCCCCACTGGCTCCTTGCAAGCATATAGTTCAGCGTCTCCATAGAGGAGTAACCAACACCCAACTTATTTGATCTGTTTAGTGGAGAGCGACGCAGCGTGGGAGGAGGAGGAGATGGATGAGCCGTCGGGCCTGCGTGAATGGGGAGTCGAGGGGATGCGACAAGAAGAATGAGCAGTCGAGGGGATGGTCGTGATGGATAATTGGATTTTGGTGAGCCGGCAAGCCTTCTTCTTCATTTTTTCTTGTTACGCGATGAAGGAATATGAGCGACTGTTGTTTCTTCTTTTCGTTGCTTGCTACTTTGTTCATGTTCTTTCTGCTCTGCTTCTGCAGTAATGGTCAATGCATTTTGTGTTTTTTGTTTGGTTTGACAGGTGATTTTGGCTGTGAGAAGAACCATCCCATGCAAGCTCAGACTGCAGATACAAGGGAGAGGAAGGAGAGCTGCACCACAGTGGAAGCGAGCTAACCGAACACCGTGACCGAGGAGCATCATTTCGTGGAAGAGATGTGATACTCTTAAAATCAAGCCGTGTACAGTAATCATACACGCAGGGTACACGGCTGAGATCAAGGACTCACGGTAAGTTAATCACAGCACAACTCTATAGATAAAATAACACAAGATTTATATTACAAGCCAGTGGCCACGAGGGCTCGAATACAACAACTCGAGAGCATAAAGTTAGCAAAAGTAATAGTGTCTGAGTACAGAAACAAAAATACAAGGTTGTCTTAAGAAGCCTAGCACAAATAACAAAAGATCGAAAAGGCGAGACCCTCTGCCTGGAAACCTCCAAACTACTCCTAGTCGACGAGGAACTCGATGTCGTAGAAGGCATCGGGATCTTCACGTTGCGGTGGTCGGCATCGGGGATCTCCTGCTCCTGGGATCCAACGTCGAATGCAGCGGCCGATCAGGCAAAACAAAATGGGGGAAATAAAGCAAAGGTGAGTATCTAGCATACCCGCGAGTCTTACGTCCGCTACTAAGCATCTATGCATTTGTATCAATGGAAAGGGGAGGCTATATATAGTGTTCTGAGTTGCAGAATTCCAGAATAAGTAAGAGAAGCTAGGCCTAACGGAGACTAGCATCTTCCGATGTGTCTTGCAGCATGAGAAGAGAATAGCCAACAGTTCAATAAAGCATAAAGTAACAATGCAGCAAAAGTTGCTTCAGCATTGCATAATAGTAAGTTGTATTAGATAACAATTAACAATGCGTCGGAGAATCCCTCCTCGACTTACCTGCGAGGAAGAAAACCCGGAATCAATCAGTTTAGTAGTAGTAGTAGTTTGTAGTAGTAGAGTCTGGCTTCAGCATAAAACGTCATGTTACCATGGATACGGCTATCCGAATAGATTATCAACCCTGCAGGGGCTGCACTACTGTTACCCTACACGCTCAGATCTCCAGGGTGGCGTACACCTTGTTAAGGAATGCCCCACCGAGGCTATCCGATACGCCGAAGTCTATCCTTCAAGCTCACAGAGAGGCCATCCGCTGGTCTAAATCCTAAGCACAAAGGGACTTTGGACCCCTGCCCTTTGTACTCCTACACAGTACATGGCTGGCCGATGAAGCACACCCACCTCCCACTACTGGAGTAGGCGGTCCAAGCCCGACAATCATCCCGAGGTAAAGCTGACGTCTGAAGAGTCATCGAACCAGGCTACAAGTTAACGCAGAGGGCCCACACCATAATCACACGTGGAGGTAGTGCGTATAGGGCACGTCGACCCACTCAAGTCATCCACCTGACCCATTAAGCATTATAATTATTATCCGTCGGGACAACCTTCATCGTTGCCCCTATCCGGGTGAGTCGCGAACAACGACAGCAGCCAGGTCCACCCCCATAACCAGAGCCGGTGGCCGCCTGCCCTGTCGTCCCACCAACTCGTGCGGTTACCAACAAGGTGAACCGTCTCCTTACCTTGTCTCGCGTTTGCTCTTTGAAGAGCTCTACTTTCGTACAACAAGGTATCACGACCAACGAGCAAGGACCAGGACCACGATGGTATCCGCCTGTTCTGCCGTCCCGATACAATCCCTGCGCGGCACCGTTGGGTCACCCAACTCCTTACCTGTAAGGACACCAGTTGATTCGAGTGCCTACCATCAAGTGAAACCAGGAGTAATCACCCTCGATGGTACACTTGAAGAGGTTCGACAGAGACATCAGCGGAATGAACTAAAGAGGTAAACCTCGTATCATCCCGGTGATGCTACGCTACTGAGCCGACAAGAATGAAATACGAGTCCATCCACTCGTAAGTCAAACTCGAAGCGACTCGGCAGAGTTTCGCCGTTGTAGGTTCCCTAGGGCGTATGGATTGATCCGTACCTGTTACAGCGTCGGGGTCCATCGGAGAATAAAGCGGGGGAAGAAACAGTAAATACGCAACAATAATAGCAATACAATTGTATGACATAGCAGATACAAAGCAACGAGGCTCTAACGCAGTGTTAAGTATTTTAGGCAGAGCGGGAATTTATCCGGGTATGACTCATCAGTACCGGTTGATTACCGGACAGATGATCCAGAGGGGGAAGGTTTCGTGTCTACAGTGTTAGAGACATCTGACAGACATGTGGATAGTGCAACCGTGTTCGTTGAACCATTCTGAACAACTTTCATGTCCAAAACATTTTCATTCGAAAAGTTTTACCCGCTCCGGGTGATTACCGGACAGACAATCCGGAGGGGGAAAGTCTCGTGTGCGGTATTTTAGGGGGGTGTCGTGGGGGTATGGGTAGCATATCTGTATTCGTTGAATTTTTCTGATCAAGTTTCATATAAAAAATATTTTCATCGGAGTTACGTTTATTTTATATGATTTTCTAAAATTTGAAAAATATTCTGGAATTTTTTTAATATTTAAATAGCAACATTATCCACAATCTTATCCAAAACAGTGTACTGACAGGTGGGACCTACATGTCATACACAGAGGAATTATAAATCATTTTATTAATTAAAACCAGCCCATGGGCCCACTGGTCATAGTCTCATTTATTTTAAGAGGGTTTTAATTTAATGAAAAGGTCTAATTAACAGGGGTCCGACTTGTCAGTCTAACAGTGGCAATTTAATAATTATTTGAATTAACCAATGACCTGGGACCCACTGTCATACAGAGGGGTTGTATTATTAGCTTAACTTAAAGATTTTAATTAGTAGTGAGGGGGGGTCCACATGTAATAGACAAGGGGGGGTTCTCTCTGGTTTAAACTAAACATGGGATTACCTAGGTGGGGGTGGTATTAACAGGTGGCTTAGGCCGCTAACGGCGAGCCATGGGGGCATGACGGCGAGCGGTGAGTGGCGATGGGAGGGACGGTGCGCGGCAGCGCCGATAGGAGCACGGCGACGCATCCCTGACAGGAGCAGCTGCCGAGCAGGCATGGGAGGGAGCATCCCGAGCGCAGCCAAGGGCCGGCCATGGCAAGCAGGGCGAGCGGGCATGAGTTGTGCATGGCAAGGTGCGCCCGGGGTGGCTATGGGCGGGGCTGGAGCGCGCGTGGACACGGCAAGGGCCGCCCACTGCGCGGTGAGTGCGCGGCCAAAACGGCGGCCACGGCGAGCTGTCGCGGCGGCCGGAGTAGGGTCGTGGAGGAGGTGGCGTTCTACGGTGCGAAACGATGAAGGGGGAGGGTGAAACGAGGTGGCAGCTCACAATGCACTCGTCGGGGAGGGCAGCGGGTATGGGGAAGCTCCGGAGTCGACGAAATCGACGCCGACGTGCGTCGGTCGTGGCGGGCAAACGGTGGAGATGGCGAGGGCTCTAGGGCATATCGGTTCGATTCCGCGCGCGAGCTGGCGTAGGCGACGATGAGGTGGCGGTAGGACATGGCGACGAGGGGTGGGAGGCGCGATGGCAGCGCAAGCTCCTGAGCTCATGGCCATGGTGGGTCGGACCCGAGGAAGAAGAGAGGGGGGGCTCGTGGGTGAGGGGGAAATGGCCAGGGGGCGGCTAGGGTTCGGTCCATGGCGAGGGGGGCATGGGGTATTATCCCGTCGGCGACTCGCTGGATGCCTTTCATGGCGACGTCGATGTCGTGGCCCGCGTGGATGGCGGCCACGCCATGAGCGCCACAGTGCAGGGGAGGGAGGGGTTAGTTGGGCTGGGCCTGGCCTAGTGGGAGGGCAGGGGGGTTGAGGTGGCTTCTGCCCATGGGAAGTAGATTAGGATCTTTTTTTTCTTTTAATTTATGTTCTTTTTCTTTTCTGTTTTAATTTATTTTAGCCATCAAATGGAATTTTGTAAAATATGGGGCCATCACCAATATTTTATGGCATACCAATACAAGGCTACAAAAAGTTTGAGCCTTTAATAAATTCATTTTAATTTTGTTGTATTTAAAAAGTTGATTAAACGTGGCTTTTTTGCTACTATTTGATTTGTTTAAAATGTTTAAACAATGTAAATAAGTACAATTGATAATTTATCATGACCTACTGATTATTAGGTATTTTATAAAATTGTTTGCACAACTTTTGATTTAAGTTTATTTTCCACTTTTATTTTAATTCCCAAGGCAATTTAATATTTAGGAGTTATTGGTTTTATTTATTTTAATTTCTTTGGGATCATTAACTACCTTAGGGACATTTCTATATAAGACTGGCATTTGCATGTTTTGGTTGAAGTTGAGTGATACGGTGAGGATAGTTCTCTCACTCCTCGTTGGTTACCCCAAGTGGAATGTGAGATGTAGCGTAGCAGCAAATTTCCCTCGGTGAAGATACCAAGGTTGTCGAACTAGTAGGACTCCAAGAGACACAAGAAGGTGTCAAAGGCACAAAAATTGTTGCCGGATGGATACGATGTTGATGTGAACCTGCACACACAACAACTAACTTTGCTCCCAACAAGTACAGAGGAGTTGTCAATTCCTCTGACCTTGCTGTTTACAAAGGATCAACGCAAGAGATAATAATAGTGGCAATGGAAAGTAAGAACCGAAAGTAAATTGAAGATGTAAACAATGGTGGAAATACGGACCGGGGTCCCGTGATGTTTACTAGTGATGTCTCTCTCCCAAAATACGATAAAATTTCTAGCAAGGTAAACAAATCACAGCTGGGAAATTGACAGGATTATAAACACACCGCAATGCTAACTATGCTACAAAAGAAAGGAAGAGGCTCAAAAGCAATGGGCAATACGCCAAGGTAAGTAGACCGAAATCCATCTGCATCTACTACGAATCATCCACCTTGAGATATCTATCCAGAACATCTCACTGGTATTAGGTTGTGAATCCCACCCAAAGTGTAAACTCAAATCAACAGACAATTGCATTAAAAGAACTATGTGTAAAGTAAACAATCCTTTCACCCGCAAGTACAAGCACCGTTGTTTTA
The DNA here is from genome assembly GCA_950022295.1 of Bromus sterilis. NCBI lineage: Eukaryota > Viridiplantae > Streptophyta > Magnoliopsida > Poales > Poaceae > Bromus > Bromus sterilis. The sequence continues at coordinate 260,039,020 of OX465596.1, read as the reverse complement.
TCCCTGGTGGCAACAACACATCCCCTAGTCTCATGTTTCTGTCACTCAACCTAGACATAAAGGGGCTGAATCCACAATCAAGCATAACGCTCCCTCTTGGAGTTGCAAAAAATCACTTGGCCAAAGTAAAATACGGCAACGGAGAACATGGAAGAATTTACTAAATAAAAAAATATGAAAGAGAACCAAATATATTACTCATCACAATCTGAACATAATCTCATAATCCATCAGATCCCAGCAAACTCAGCATAGCAACACAAAAAATTACAAAGGTGCCTCGATCATGTGAGGCAGCTCATGTGGTCTCGAAAGTGAAAGCACAAAGAGGGGAGGAGAACATCACATAGCTACTGGTCACAGACCCATGGTCCAAGGGGGACTACACATGGCACATCCGAGAGGCGTCCATGGTGATGGATGGTCTCCCAAAGGGGATTCCTCCTTCCGGCAGGGTGTCGGGGCAGCTTCTCCTGGAATCCCTGATCTTGAAACGGCGGCGGCGGCGGAACAGAGAGGATAACGGGAATAGAAGATCGATATTAGGGGTTTCCGTCACGGGGGGTAAATATTGGCCAAAGGGGGGACCGAGAGGGGCCACAGGGCAGCCAGGAGGCCTCCTAGCGCGGCCTAGGTTGGGGTCGCGCCAGGGAACCTCCTGGGGAACTGGTGGGTCCACCCCCTTCCTTCCTTGCTGATTCGGGAAGCTTCCGGGTCGCTGATTTTTTATATAATTTCTTCGGGATTTATTTGGCACTTTTAATGGCCGGAAAACCTGAAATACAAAAACAGCAGAAAACAGGAACTGGCAACTGGGTGCACTGAGTTAATAGGTTAGTCCAAATATGATCAAAAGTGTATAAAAGTTCAAGCAAAACATGGCAAAGTCACACAAATCATGCATGGAGCAAGCAGAAATTATAGATACGTTTAGGACGTATCAAGATCCCCAAGCTTAATTCCTGCTCGTCCTCGAGTAGGGAAATGATAACAAGCATAATTTCTGTGGCGACATGCCACACAACCATATAAGAACTTTTAAGTAAAGCAATGAAAGCATGCAATTCAATTCAAGTCTTAACAAGCAAGAGTCTATATTAGCATTGACACAAGTAACAAAAGAACAAAAGGTGCAAGAGCTCTCGTTGTCCGTGACTCGAATGCCTCCAAATGGTGGTTGCGTGCAAGAAAGGGGATATGGAATACGAGAATAAAAATAGTTGTTGAGAACCACTATCTACTAAAGTTTCACACTTAGTCTCCTTTGGATTCTTATCTTGACTCGTCCCCAGACCACTAGTCAGGTAAAAGTCAAACTAATCCACTCCCTTTCGATGTTTTGAGCACTCATGCAATGGATGAGCGTGAGCAAGAAAGTTGACACCAAAAAGGCGAAACAGAAAGAAGGTTGAGGAGGAAGACAAAAAAGGTGTGAAAGGCTCACATCAATGAGGACAATCATAGGCGAGAGAAGGCCATATGATAGATATGATGTGAGGAGTAGGGATTGCCATGCAACGGATGCACATGTGAGCTAAAAGCTCTCAAAGGGAACTAGTGGGGGTGCATCTAACTTGCTTGCTCAAGAAGACCTAGAGCTCTTTTAAGGAGGCTCATCATTGGAATATAGAAGCCAAGTTCTATTGTGTGAAGGGTCCCCACATAGTCACATGCATGTATGATGATCTCTATGGAGTACAAGGGATAGAGGATGAATTACTAGTGTGGATCTCTCAAAAGGAATAGTAGTGTGCCCCCTTATCTCTTTTTATTTTTATTTTTCTCTTTTTTCTATTTTTTTATTTTTTTTGTTGGCCTCAATGGCTCTCTCTATTTCTCTCATTTTTCCTCTTTGGGATCTTTTCCTCACTTTAGGGGCAACACTCTATATTTTACAAGAATATAGGAGATCTCTCACACTTTACAAAGGTACTCACATAAATAAGATGTAACTATCATGATGCAAATGTATGCCTCTGCCAGGGTAGCAGGATATGCAATGATACTAGCGCGTCATGTAGCAATGATTAGGGCAAGGCCCAACTAGCATGCGGCTCATCGATCAAGCAAGTAGCATGTATGACATGAAGATCAAGTCATGAGAAGGTGGATGTTGCATGACAATGTATCTCAGAATGGCTATGGAAATGCCTTGTAGGTAGGTATGGTGGCTGTTTTGAGGAAAGATATATGGAGGTTTGTGATGACAGAGCGTATCATGCCAAGGGTTTTGGATGTACCGGCGAAGGTGGACGCCAACTCTCGGAGTGAGAAGAAGGCAACGCACGGCACAGGAAAGGCTAGAAAAATTTGGGAAGGTGGAAGTGTCAACTTTCGAATACTCACATTAGTCCGAAGAACTCATGCACTTATTATCGGTAACTCTCAATCTAATTAGGAGGTTCACAAAGATACAAGTACCCCGAGGAGGAGTGTATGGGGGTTTGGTTATCCTTGCGCATCCTCGACTCATGGTACGTGAGTGTACTCTAATATTCGAACCCTCCAGAGGTTAGTGATCCATCTAGTAGCTAGAGTTCTCAACAGGGGTTTTGGTTTTCGAAAATCACACGGATTGCCCGAAATACGACATCTATCACTAATAGGCTCGAGCTCTTGACACCAAAAGTTCAAACACTACTCTAGTCAATACCTCAAAACTATTGCAAGTTACTACTACAAAGAGAATAGCATTTTCAACTACCTACTTTCTAGTCAAGACACAAAATTTAGTGCAACAGGCAAACTCTCTAACAAGATAAAACATGCAACCTATATAAAGTTCAACCTAAGACAAAACAAAAGCTCTAGAAGAAAACTAAAGCACAACAACTGTAACAGCCCAGTTTTCACAAAAATTAAAATTTTTGTTTTCGGTGTGAATTGTTTGATTGTCTGATTTGTTTGTGGTGTTTGCATCCCCGATTTATCGATCGGCGATTATTTTCCCCCTCTTATCTCGTACCGGACAGAGACCGACCCTTGCTACCCTGACACTCGACCTTTGCGACACCGGGTTTCACCCGATCACCGTCGCGGAAACCGCACGAGACCAGCCGCAGCCAACGGAACAAAAACCCCGTTTAATAATTAAACGGGATATTTTTATAGCGCGCCGGAAAGTGTTCTCGGAACGGTTCCAACGCGAGGTGAACGCCGCCAGCTCGACGCGCTGATCGCGCAGTTCGAAGTTTTACCCGAACCGGAGGTATTACAGACCCCCGGCGGTCAGAAACGTGAGCACCGCGCGTGCAAGAGAAAAACCGGGGATGTTTTTGCAAACTGTCAGCCACCTGGGCTATATAAAGACCACCACACTCCCACCCCTTTTCTAGGGTTTCCCTAGCCACAAATTGCAGCCACCCCCCTGAAAAATATCTAGATCTGCCCAATCTGGCCCCAAAAATCCCGAAACCCCAGCTCCAGTTGCTCCCGGCCGTCCGATCGGGCGATCGGAGGGCTCCGGGCGTGCCACGTCAGCCCCTTTTTTTTCAATCTCTCCTCTCCACCCACGCCCGTGGGCAAGCCGCCGCCGCACCCGAGCCCTCCGGCCGCCGCGCTCCGGTGAGCAGCCCCGTCGCGGCCTCCCTCTCATCTCTCCCTTCTCCTCACCTCCCATGTCCTCTCCCCTTGCAGCTGTGGCCGGAGCCCGCGCCAACCGCCGCCATGGCGAGACGCCACCAAGAACCGAGCCGGCTGCCGCAGCGAAGACCGACGCCGGGTCCGAGCGGATCCGTCCTCCGTGAGGCCCCGCAGCGCCCCTCCAGGCCTCCTCGTCCCGCGCCGGCTCGCCATGTCGCCGACCGATGAGCCGCTAGCTGCCGGCGGCGGAATCCCGATCGGGATCGAGAGGACCAGCCTCCAGTAGCGCCGCCGAGCTGGGCCGGCCTCAAGGCCCACTACACCAGCCCGTAGCCGCCCCCCCCCCCAGCCGTCCAGCCGCCGGGGCCTGCCAGGCCAGATCCGTCCCATGTGGGTGAGGCCCGCTTTTTTTTTAGTTACCCACTTTGAATTTTTTTCTAAGTCCCTGGAATTTTGCTGCTGATTCATTTTTGCACGGTAATTTGCGAGTAATCCGTATCCCCGATGAACGTGCCCCCAAAATGAAAGTTGCATAGAATTGCATGTACTTTAATTCATCTTTTGTGAGATTTTGCATTTGAGGTCATCTTGATTGTGTAATTGTGTGCTAAACAGGGCATCAGATCGTTAAGTGCAACTGCTGCTGTTAATCGTGTTGAAACTGTTGCTTGATTGAAACTTTGGGCGACGGTTGCTTCACAACCGTACGTAGGAATTGAGTGATTCCTCTTGCGTTGCATTAAGCATTGTTTATACTTCAGTTTCATGCATTCACATGCCATAATTGCTTGCTGCATCATGATTGTATCTTGCTCCAAAGTAGCTACCCTGCTGTTAGAGTGCTGCTGTTTATATTTTGTTGCAACTTCGGTCGACGAGTGTGTCGCGACCGTTTATCGGAATTGAGTGATTCCAATTGCATATTGTTAAGCATCATGTCTACTTTCATTACATGTATTTCATCTTCATGTTAGCATAACTGGTCATATATATATATTTAGCTCCAAAGTTTCTATGCTGCTGTTTTTGACAGCCACCTCAGTTTTTCTCTAAGTCTGTTACTTTGCGATGCCATGTTGTTTGCTTAATATCTTTTGATCTATGATGCCTATTTGCATGATTCTTTTTTCCATGCCTTCCTTGTCATGTCTACTTTAGTTCCATATCATCTTTGAGCATGTTCGCATTGATTATCCTGTTTATGCATTGCTCTAAAGTGTGCTTCGTGATGTTGGCAGTTTGTGCCCGTAACTTGTTTTGCTTGTATCTTTTTAACCGTAACTCCGTTTGGGGTGTTCTTTATATGTAACTTGATTAGTTTTTCGTGTAATTTGTGTTTATGCTATTGGTTGCTGTTTTTAACCAACCTAAAATATGGTTTAGGGCAGAACAGTAACAAATCCTTTAATTGTCGTGCGACACTTGAGTTGCCATGTTAATAACCGTTGGTTGATCACCTGTAGCTAAGCAACTTGAACCACCGTAAACGTGCGGTATTCGTCGTGTGTGACCGATACCCCACTTAAACTGTTAGTAACCATTCTTGACGATAGATCCGTATCGCGTTGTCGTGCTATGTGTTGCCTGCCTGCTCGTGTTTGCCTCGTAGTAATAGATGCTTGCTCGTTGATTGCTTTCCAGTGTTTACCCTCTTGTGTGCTTCCGCGGGTACGTCTCGGAGACGATGCGAGCTTGCGATCAACTACACCTTCAGAACCCGACTTATCAACAGGCAAGGACTATACATTACTTATGATCCATTCTATTTCAACCAGCGGTTTGCATGCTAGTATAGGTTATGTTCGATGTTTGATCCTACCACATGTTTACAGCCTCTTTCAAACCGATACAGCCATGCCCCTTCCCAGCAAACCTTGTACTTCTATGTTACTATTGCTCGTTGCTCAGCCCCTGCTTAGTATGCATGCTTAGGATGCTACGATGTTACCCTGTTACTCCTTGGTTTGGGCTATCACATTATTATATTGTTGTTGATGATATGATTATTATAAATGTTGACTATATTCGACGAAGGATGGAAGGTCTAGGCTATCCCACCCCGACGCTTTGATCCATTCGAGTCACCTAGGATCCGAGTTCCGGGTATTGGTCTTAAGACTGAGCGTTCCTAACCGCGTGTGGGATTTTATGGGGTCCCCTTTTCTTACCTACCTAGCTTCAAGCAATTCTAGTGGTGGCCCAAGCTGATTTACCATTTGAAACCGTGTGTGTGCTGGTCAGCTGCCAGTAGTTTTCAAACCAACCTAGACCAGTGAGGACATAGTTCCCTTGCTTGCCCACCTTGTTCGGCCGAGGACCCGGTTTCCCATGTGTGATTAACCGGCTATCCAAACCCGAGACAGGCGGTAGAGACCGATTCGAGAGCGCGGCCAGCTTTAGAGTTGGGTGTCGACTCACCGGGGTTCACCCGGATTTTTTCGTTGTTAGTTAGAGGGACCTGTCGTTTCGGATCTCTTGGAACTAAATCATAAAATGGTTGCCTGTCATGGGTAGCAACTGAGAGAGATGGACGTGCGTGCGGAGCCTTGTAATGGGCAGTTGGTACACCTCTGCAGGGTCAAATCTTTTCGAGAAGCCGTTTCCACGGTTATGGACGACTTGAGACCTACTCCTTGTTCATAGACAACAACAACTGAGATAATCTTAATATAACTTGATCAACGTGTGTGTGCCTTGACTGCTTCTTCTTCGTCGGGATGCGAAGAGGAGGACAAGGATAGGATAGGTGTTATGGTTGCGTAAGTAGCTGATAGCAAGACTTGTTTGAGGCGATTCCTCATCGAATGCTTGGCTTCTTATCTTACTCTCTAGATCGTTAGCCACTTCATAAATTCTAGTGCGGCAGCAACCTCACCACTTACCCCTTCCTTACCGTAAACTACTAGTTTTCCTAGAATGACGAGTGATGAAGTCCTTGCTGTGTCAGATGACCACTACAGTTGGATGATGAGTACCTCTGTACTCATGATACTACCCCCAAACTCTTTTCAGGGTTCTTGATCGACAAAGATATGGTGATCGACGTTTCCCATGGAGACTCGACGACGACTAGTTAGGCTGATCCCGGCGGAGGGCCTGGACCCGTGTGGTTATGGGGATCGTTGTTTTTCTCTTTGCCACTAGGCATTTGCTTGTAGTCTGTACTCAGACATGTATCTTCCGCTGTTGTATTGTATTAAGGCAGTTGTATGCCGATTGAATGAGATGTTGTATCCTTGTATCTGTAATGTTGTGATATCATGTTGGAAAATCCGGGGCATAGGGCTTTTTCATATGTCGCGGTGGGACCGATATGTGCTTCGTCCCCGGATCTGGGTGGAAACACCTAGATCTGGAACAGTACCGCATATCCGATCTAGGGGAAGAGGTACGTACCTTTTGCCTTACCACGCAAGCGTATTTTCCCCTTACCTATATCAATGAAGCCTTTCATGGCTCGGAGGAAGTCCCTTCCAAGCACTATATTTCCTTGATTGGCTTTCATGATGGCAAAGTCAATTTCTACGCTTCTTTTAAGAAACATGACTTGGACATATTTTAATATTCCCTGGATCTCAGAAATATCACCATTAGAATGTTCATGAAAAGATGAAAATTTGTCCATGCTTGCAAGGTACGAAGAATCATAAATAAAGCTTGGCATTATAGAAACTATAGATCCAATGTCACAAAAATCAAGGAAGTTTTGATTAGAGATAACAATCCTAAAAAAAGGCTCCCAGTCATTTTCTATTTCCAAAATCTCCTCTCTAGGAGGGTTTGGTTTTTCTACTCCTTTTAAGTCTAGAGCATCAAGCTTCTTCTCAATAATAGCAATTTTGTCTACAACAGTATCAAGACTATCATAAACAAAATAACTAGATAAACCATGTATAATTTCAAGAGCTCTAGCTTCATCACACTCTAAAAAGTCTCCTTCATTTATAAGATGAAGAGAGTGCTTACACCACTTAAAAAGGCCAAAGTAAAAATTTCTAAGCACAATTCTTATAGGTAACCAAGGCATATTTGCCTTATGTGCTTTAGAAATTTTGTCCCAATCCTTCTTCATATTTTCCTCGTTCCTTTGATGGAAATCCAAAACTTTGGATTCCCTCATAGTACCAACTCCTAACATACTTGACCACACAAGAAAGGTAACATATATTTTTGGTATTTTTGGTAAGGGACACAAAAGTAAAGACTGAAAGGTCAACTAAAAAGACTAAAAAGAAATGATAAAAGATAGTGTGCAACTCCCCTATATTGTAGACTGGAGTCCCCGGCAACGGCGCTAGAAATTGGCTTGATACGGTGAGGATAGTTCTCTCACTCCTCGTTGGTTACCCCAAGTGGAAGGTGAGATGTAGCGTAGCAGCAAATTTCCCTCGGTGAAGATACCAAGGTTGTCGCACCAGTAGGACTCCAAGAGATACAATAAGGTGTCAACGGCACAGAAATTGTTGTCGGATGGTTACGAGGTTGACGTGGACCTGCACACACAACAAGTAACTTTTCTCCCAATGAGTACAGAGGAGTTGTCAATTCCTCCGACCTTGCTGTTTACAAAGGATCAACGCAAGAGATAATAATAGTGGCAATGGAAAGTAAGAACAGAAAGTAAATTTAAGATGTAAACAATGGTGGAAATATGGACCGGGGTCCCGTGATGTTCACTAGTGATGTCTCTCTCCCAAAATACGATAAAAGTGCTAGCGAGGAAAACAAATCACAGCTGGGAAATTGACAGGATTATAAGCACACCGCAATGCTAACTATGCTACAAAAGAAAGGAAGAGGCTCAAAAGCAATGGGCAGTACGCCAAGGTAAGTAGACCGAAATCCATCTGCATCTACTACGAATCATCCACCTTGAGATATCTATCCAGAACATCTCGCTGGTATTAAGTTGCGAATCCGACCCAAAGTGTAAACTCAAAGCAACAGACAATTGCATTAAAAGAACTATGCATAAAGTAAACAATCCTTGCACCCGCAAGTACAAGCATCATTGTTTTATCCCGGGTGGCAACAGCACATCCCCTAGTCTCATGTTTATGTCACTCAAGCTAGACATCAAGGGGCTGAACCCACAATCAAGCACAACGCTCCCTCTTGGAGTTGCCACAAATCACTTGGCCAAAGTAAAATTCGGCAACGGAGAACATGCAAGAATTTACTAAAGAACACAAATATAAAAGACAACCAAATATATTACTCATCACAATCTGAACATAATCTCATAATCCATCAGATCCCAGCAAACTCAGCATAGCAACACAGAAAATTACAAAGGTGCCTCGATCATGTGAGGCAGCTCACGAGGTCTCAAATGTGAAAGCACAAAGAGGGAAGGATAACATCACATAGCTACTGGTCACGGACCCATGGTCCAAGGGGGACTACTCACGGCACATCCGGGAGGCGTCCATGGTGATGGATGGTCTACCGGACGGGATTCCTCCTTCCGGCAGGCTGCCGGGGCAGCTTCTCCTGACAGCCCCGATCTTGAAACGACGGCGGCGGCGGAACAGAGAGGAGAACGGGAATAGCAGATCGATATTAGGGGTTTCCGTCACGGGGGGTAAATATAGGCCAAAGGGGGGACCGAGAGGGGCCACAGGGCAGCCAGGAGGCCTCCTGGTGCGGCCTAGGGTGGGGCCGCGCCAGGGACCCTCCTGGGGCTTGGTGGGTCCACCCCCTTCCTTCCTTGTTGATTCGGGAAGCTTCCGAGTCGCTGATTTTTTATATAATTTTTCTGGGATTTATTTGGCACTTTTAATGGACGAAAAACCTGAAATACAAAAACTGCAGAAAACAGGAACTTGCAAATAGTTGCACTGAGTTAATAGGTTAGTCCAAATATGATCAAAAGTGTATAAAAGTTCAAGCAAAACATGGCAAAGTCACGTAAATCATGCATGGAGCAAGAAGAAATTATAGATAGGTTTGGGACGTATAATTGAGTTACCACTTTGTTTTGGAATTTTTATTTGGGTTGACTTTGGACAAGCCATGATCAAGGGGGATCATTATTAGCATAACCATGATGATTTATCATTAGCACAAGGGATTACCGTAGGATGACACTGAGGATGTTACAAGAGAGTGAGGAGCCGGCTGCAACTCCAGCCGTGGAGGACAGCGATGAGGGTCTGCTACATTGTTGCCGAGAAAGGAGGACTCTCGGTGCCACCATGTCACACGATGCTGCGTGAACCTCCTCGGACAATTGTGCCATGATTCACTTGGTCGTTCTATTCTGATTGTTTTGTTGTGTTACATTCTTGAGAAAATATGAAAGAAAAGTATATTGTGGAGGTGTGGCAATGGTACTTCTGCTTGTATGCACCTTTTTGGTTCATTATTTGTATGAAATTGTAGCCTATCACTTATCGGGTAGCCTATCTTTGCTCCTATGTGCATCCCGCAAAGTCCTTGGCTGAAACTGTAGCTAAATGTACAAGTATATTGGGCTAATTAATAAATTCAGTAGTTCAATGATAGTTCTGTTATAGACCTTACCCAAAGAAAATTTCTATGTTAATATTTGTATCTTTGCAGATTCTCCTCGTTTCCTAATTCGTGTTCTTAGCAGGTTCTAAACCGCATCACTTGATTGTCTGAGGTTTTTATAATCCGATCTGCGTGGGAGTTCCAGCATTTCAGCGTCAGGTAGGTTGTTATCGAGACGTGCAAGAGTCCATTTTTTGCAATGATAGCACATCCTCTCATCTTCCTCATGATACTGCTAAAAACTGAAAAAAAAATAGTAATACAGTCTGAATGAACCTGCTTTGGGAAGAACAGACTTTACCTGCATGCGTACATTTCCAAAGGAACTGGTCAAAAGAGAACATTGCAAGTCTCCCATCTCCTGTAGAAACACAGATACATAGCCATGCATGTATTTTACTCGGTGCAGCCGTAACACTGTTGGCCACAATTTTTCCATTTCCATGATTGTAAAAGACAGCTGACTCTATACTCGGCTCATTCAGCTGACTTTATTCCTCATCCCTGTCACTCCACATGTGATCATGTAGCTTTCTCCCCCGTTCGTTTTTTACATGTGAATGGGGGGAGAAAGCATCTGTGTTGGGCGTGATGCATCTGTGTGGGTCTGAACCACGTCCACGAGAGGAGAGAGAGGGAGAACAATTGAATATAGTAAAGGTGTGTGCATATTCATTATATGGTTGGACTAGTGAAAATTATAAGCACCATATGATTAATCATCACATTATTGAGCTGGAAAGAGAGAGAGAGAGAGAGTATGATCTAAGGTACCATTCGAATATAACAAAGGTACACGTATATTCATTATATAGTTCCGCCAGTAAAAGCTATAAGGGCTGCAAGACTAATCGTTGAGGCACACACAAAGATAGATAGATAGATAGATAGATAGATAGATAGATAGATAGAGAGAGAGAGAGAGCATGCCATGAGATAAGAAAGGTGTGTGTATATTCATTATATTGTTGAGAGGAGTGAAAATTGTAAGCACCACATGATTAATAATCAAGTTATTGAGTTGTTGTGAGATACAGATAGCAATAGAGAGAAAGCACGGGATGAGGTACTATTCGAACATAACAAAGGTGCACATATGTTCATTATATGGTTCCTCCAATGAAAACTATAAGGATCGTGAGACTAATCACTGAGCCACACACAAAGATACGATTTAGACAAAATGAAAACTATAAGGGTCGGAAAGAAGGTAATGATATTTCTAAAAGAGCAAAGGATCTCTACAAAATGATTTAAACCATAAATTTAAGAACTGAAGGCACCGATCGCAAAGCAAATATCAGGTTCCGATTGCCATGTGACTGGAGTTACAACATACAGAATCCATGCCCTATATATATATATATAATTCATGATCATATTGTTGGCACACAAACACGTCATCTTGTACCGTCGACGCTGGGGGCAAAACACCGCAACTCAGGTCGAATGAGACCCGACCGGAAGCGCGGTACGCAAGCAGTTCGGCGGACGCTTTTGTAGACCCGAAATCCCACACTCCCGGGAGGGACCCCGTCAGGGAGAACGGCGGCTAGGGCTTCCCTAGGTCGACCTGATCGCCCCTAGGACCTCGTGGATTCGTTGCCCTGCAAGAACAAGAACGAATTTAGAACGAGAAGTAAGATACAAGGGAGAGAGATAAAAGTAGGGTAAAAGATGTAGATGTGTTTGTTCGATTGTGTGTTGTTTCAATCAACCAATATCATGCAGTTGTAGTTTCGGTGGATATTGTATTTAACTCTTTTTTACGGTTTGTAAGTGTAATAAAATGTTTAAAACTAGCAAAATAACAAGGAATGCTTCCAAATTGGAAGACATCTCATGTATAGTCGCGTCTCATCTGTGAAAAAAATGAACCATAATAGACGAACTAATGACACAATCTACTTGTAACCTGAATATTTCACGACTCGTTCCATATATATCGAAACTACCGTCCTTCTTGAGAGATGCCCCCGTTTGCAAGGCGATTGCATGTTAAGCTTTCTCAAACTTTCTGGAAAAAAATTCACATCATAATTTTTCCTTATCACGGCGGCACACAAAGTCTCAAAGATTTCCATGTGATTTTGAATTTTTTGGAATTTTAAAACCACTGACCTCAATGTTTCCCAATCGAAAGACGTGACCAAGGTGCCGCAAGTTCATTCCAATTCCATGCATCGGGGCTATACGTTAACCTAAGAGCACATACATGATTTTTCAGCACATATTTGGGCATGTTTGGTTGCACTTGTAGTTCAAATGTAAGTAAATTCATATGAATTGCGCAACCTACACTTAATGACTTAAATACAAGAACACACCCCTTAAATGCCAAATTTTAACATGTCGCTTGCTGCCACATCATGAGTATATATATATAAATATATATAAAATGTTGGTCTATTCTAACGACACCCCTTAAGACCTTATTCTAACAACAAAGTCTTATTCTAACAACACCCGAAAAACCACCCATAGCTACAAACGGAAAACAGACCCAGATCCGGACCGCACCGCGCAAACAAAAAAATCTTGCCCCCGGCTCACGCACTCGACCCCCCAACCCCCCAAGAACCTCGCACGTTCTTCCTCCCCCTGGTAACCACTCTCCCCGGCCACCAACTGCCCCCGCCATCCCGCGGATCCCGGCGCCGTCCACCTCCATCCCTCCCTCCCGCGCGGATCAAACGGCGGCCGGATCCCGGCGGCAGCCGGATCCCGCGCCGTCAATCTCCCTCCCTCCCTCCCACCGGACCCGGTCTCCCGTCGCGCCTCCGCCCCGGCAACCACAGGTCGGCTGATCGTCAAGTTGTTGAGCCGCAAGCATTGAGAAATAAGGATGATCCTCTATGAGATCGACAGGTACCAGAGAACAACCGGCTTCCTTGTTTGACATCTATTATCACCATTTAAAAATACTACTAGTAAGTGGGACAGGTTAGTGCAAAATGAGTTATAAAAAAGTAGCATGTGTGTATACTAGGTCATCTATTATCACCGGGTAACATGTTTAGTTAAGTTCAGCAAAGTTCAAAATTCTTCACTAACTATACTCTAGACCCTGTAAATATAGTGCTAACCATTTGTTGACACACGAACACATCACGTGTACCCTCGACGCCGGGGGTGATGCACCGCAGCTCACGCCGAAGGAGACCCGACCGAAAGCGCGATACGCAAGCAATCCGGCGGGTGCTTTTGTAGACCCGAAACCCCACACTCCCGGGAGGGACCCCTTCAGGGAGCACGGCGGCTATGGGCTGCCCTAGGTTGACCTAATCGTCCCTAGGGCCTCGTGGATCGTTTCCCTGCAAGAACAAGAACGAACGAAGAACGAGAAGAAAGATACAAGGGAGAGAGATAAATTTAGGGTTTGAAAATGTAGATATGTTTGTTCGATTGTGTGTTGTTTCAATCGGCCGTCACCTCATCTATATATGAGGGGGTTGGACTTCCCTTGCAAGACACGGACTTCGATTCCCATCAGAATGCCAAAAACTATAGCCAAACTCGGATTTTCTAAAATCTGCACGAATCTGCGCACAGACCGGTAGTTCCGCTCTCTCAGACCGGTAGTACCGGTCGGCAGGTAGTGGACCGGTAGTACCGGTCGACCGGTAGTGGACTGGTAGTACTGGTATATGAATTTTTACCGGAACAACCGGGGTGCTACCGGCTCGATTCCGGGCCTCAACAGAAGGTTTTTCGCATACCCGGGCGGTAGTACCGGTCTCCAGACCGGTAGTACCGGTATATATTTATTTACCGGAACAACCGGGGTGATACCGGCCCGATTCCGGGCTTCAACAGAAGGTTTTTGTGTTTCTGCCGGTAATACCGCTCTTACCGGCCAGTAGTACCGGTCCTCCCTGCTATGCCACACAGATTTGGCTCTAACTTCTTCATACGAATTCCGATTTGGGCGATTCAAGTATCAAAATCGACCAGTTTGACGAGACGAAGCCAATAGAAGTATAAATCTTATTATTTGAAGCCATCTTGAGGACGCAATTAGTCAAATAGTGCACTGAATGCCATAGTCTTGTTGCCCGAAATGTAGTTTCGGCCCTTGAGATGGAATTAGATGATAATGGCTCGAACTACAAAGTTGTTCACATCGATAATACCCAACTTTTTCATGTAGAGAACTTCTTCATTTGAGGTCATCTTATATAGGTTTATTGTCGTGCCAAAAACCGGTGTCAACACATGCCCCCTGTTTTTCGGCAAAACTTGCGTGCCGAAAAATAATTTCTACCACGCAGGGTTTAAGGACGATGTCAACACTCCATCGGCCATGCATACTCTTAGGGCGATAAACGTATATCGGCCATGTTTTTTTCTTGGGGAGATAATCATATATCGGCTATTTATTAGCACAATTAATCATGTATCATCCATTGCTTGTTTGAGCCTTTTTATGCAGACTTGGGTGAAACCTTCTAAAGTTGAGAATATAGCCTTAAGAAATCCATCAATAATCCCATATACAAAGATCTATCTCAAATATATCCACTGAATCATATTGTCCACCCTCTTGCGAGAATCTTGTAAACTATAAATATTGAACTTTTTCCAATCCTTGCTTTCGCCTGCATATAACAATCTCCAACAGTGGCCGAAACGGTGAACTCCGGTTCGGTCTTCCCTATATTGGCAAACTCAACATCGGCTCTTGAGCAATATGAAATACAACATAATTAACATGATAGCCAGATGTCTGTTGTGCCAATTTATTTGCCTTTCAATATCATGTCTAAATATAGGAGAAATACTAAAGCATCCCAATGTATAAATTATATTTAGACACTTATCAACATAAATATGAAGTGATTCGTCAATACACATGAAATCCATATATATTTGATGCACAACTAATAAAGAATCACCAACAGCCTCAGTATGTGTAGCACCTATAGCAAGCAAAACTCTAAGCCAAATAATAACATCATATTCAGCTTTGAACGTTTGTGCAACCATATTTAAGCGGTATGAGGTTTCAAAAACAGCACCATAAAGAGACATATAAACAACACCAACACATTGGCGATTGCTACAAACTAAACCACCAAAATATAATCTCCATGGCACTAATGAGACAAGGTTTATGTCAATATCATGCTCATCATGACTATGATGCTCAACAATAAACGCAACAATGATTTGGCTTTTCATAGTTTCAAGAAATAAATTAGGCAGATCATATTTAGCCAAAGCATAATCCCACTCACCAATTCTGTGACCATTAATTGGTTTACGCAACCTATTTTCAATGAATGTGCACCTTATCTCAGCTTCCAATTAGACTAAGGACGATGTTTACAAAACCACACCGGCCATGTTTAGATAAATTCTTAGGACAATGAAAAATATCGGCCATTACTTTAAAGCTCATGTAAAATCCATCCACGAAAACATATATAGCTGAAATAAATAAACGGAATAACAAATCAAATATTTCGGCTCTTTGAATTAGCAACAAAAATGTAACTAATCAATTGTATAGTAATTCGGTAAAACCCAATCATGATGTAAGAAATTGTATTGCATCCATGGATCAAAATAAGCCCATGGAGGTTAACCAATCATACCTCAGGATGAATTCCATGGTAAAGGCATAAATGACATGTTTGAAGAATATGAATGATGTGTTAATCGAAGATTTTGATTGGATGATGGAAATGTTCGGCTTAATCTTTTATGAGATGATTTCTCCTTCTTCACTCTGGTTGTATTCTCTAAAATAGAAGCTTGCACGTCATTTTTGGTTTGACTGTTCTTCTTGGGAACCCATGCCATATTCTTCTTTTCGAGTTCTCGTGCACTAAGCTTTTGCAATCTATTCTTCTGCCAATATGATAAACCAAGTGGACACCTCGGCTGTGATTCTTTTTCAAGCAATGGCAATTTCTTTTTGACCTTGTGCACTCTCAGCTCCTTTTGTTCAGATTTGGCATCTTGATTCTGAACATTTGCTTGCTCCACGTCTTTGCCTTTAGTAGCCAATGTCAATGCTTTAATTGGCTCTTCATTATTTGAAACTAAATCTGAAGTGGCACACCAACGACCATCCTTTTTGACACGATATACTTGCTTGACCACCTCCTTCTTTTTCCTTGAGCTCCGAACCGATTCCTTTCGATTGAAACGGTCTTTGTTATGCAATTGTTCATCAAATGTGGACCTTCTTGGAGCCGCATAATCTTGATGAGATGGTTCAAAATAAGATGGATAATGTGCCCTAGCATTATAACTGTCCCGTGATGGATACTGATTCATATAAGCATAGGGAGGTACCCATGACGCTGGTACTGGCAGCTCAAAATAAGGATATGAGTATGATGTATTGAAATTATCACTTTGCCAATACCAGTCAGATTTGCGCCTAGGGGGTGATCTTGATGCTTTTGAATTACTTGGTCGATGAGCAATTTTCTCCTCACTTATCTTCTGATATTTTTCCAATAGTTGCACGAAAGTGACCTTTGATTTCTCACCCTTGTGCTTATCTCGGCCTTTGCTCTCTTTGGTTTTCCTTGCATCGATCTTTGGATTTGCTTGTTGCCCCCCAGTGTGTGGCGTCTTCATTGTAACTTTGACAGAATTCTCGCCTTCAAGAATATCATCATTGCGCTCAGGAATAATTTGTGTCCTTGAAAGCTGGATCCCATGACCTGCAGTTTTTACCTTATTGTCTTCGAATGGATCGGCTTGAAGCAGCCGATGCAAAAACTCTTGGCCATCAGGAGCAATAGGAATGGCATGATCATCCTTTGGTATTTTAACAAGTTTCAATCGTTCGCTATCAATGGCCGATTTAACTATTTGACGAAACATATTGCAGTCCTCAAAATTATGCTTGAACGAATCATGCAACTTACAATAGACTCGTCCTTGGATTGATGGCTTGACATGGTGGTCAAGAATTCTAATATAATCATTTTTCAGCAACAAATCAAAAATCTGATCACACATGTTTGAATTGAAGGTAAACATTTTGTTATTTAACCGATCTTGGTGCGAGAACGGCTTTGGAAGTAAGCCAGCGAATGGTTCAGATTCCGCATCACTCCATTCGGCTATGCATTTTGTTTTGCAATCTATCTCCGATGACTTTGAATAAGAAATTATACTATCATCGGTTTTCTCAAAAGATTCAAATCTTGGCTTTACTTTTCTGAAATCAAAACTGTTATGAAATATATGTCTCACTTGAGACAAAAGGTAAGCCAAGTAGGAAACTAGCAAAGCTATCCATGTATATATAAACTTTAAATGAAACTATGGGAAAAGCTTTTTCTGTAATAATAAGTAACTATTGGTCTCTCTAAGTAGCACAATGTATTGACCGATATGCTTTGTTATAATTGTATTGCTAACAAGTAAATTATCCTTCTTCATTGGTCTTTCAAGATTTGTTATAAGTATTTTGCTAATAGTTGCATCAACAATAAAGTAATGACCAAATCTGAAAATAGATAAGTTACTTGATAGACATACCTCCTTATTCATGTTGGAAGAGCATGATGGTTGTATGAATTTTATAATAACATGCTCCAGTTTTGGATGAATCTCCAATACCTCGTCTTCCTTTTATAGATCTTGTACCGAGTTACTTGGATGATGCGTCTCCTCTGAGTTGGCTGCAACTCGGCGCTTGTTTCTAAGTTGGTCGTCATCTGACACATATATCCGAGCTACTTGTAACTTGGCTGTTATCTCTGAGCAGTCTATAACTTGGATACTATTCTGTAACTCGGAGAGTGGTGAGCAACTCGGTATATGCTTCCAAGTTTTGTCGAGCCGTCCTGATTTAGCTGCAGCTCGTTCGTCTTGATTTTCTAGCCGAGTTAGCTGTAACTCGGCTACCATTGGTTTTTCATTGTAACTCTGATGCTTGTCATCTTTGAATCGGGACTTATCGGGCAGCTCGTCGATGAAGTTTTCCTCTGTCATCTCCGAATTACAGGTGATTCGGTGCGTGTTCTGTAGCTCAGTGAGTGTCTTTTCCTCTGTTGGCTTGATGGACTCTGTAGGTATGCCCGAGTTGCGACTAGCTGCACTGTTCAGTTCGGCCTCTGCCAAGTTGGTAGTAGTACCCCGGTTGTCTTTCCTCTGTCCATTGGACTCATCGTTTGTATTGCATGATTCGGCTGTGCTAGTCGGTTCAACCGTAGCAGCCGAATCAACCTTGTTTCGGTTGGCTTGCAGAGTTTCCTTTTTATCTTTCCCCAACATCACAGAAGGGCCAACTTGATTATTACTCGGAGGAAAGAGCTTGATGAATTCTTGAAAATTTTCCTCTTCACGATGCTTTTTGAGTGCTTCAAAGTCTACCTCACGCTTCTTCTTGAATGCTTCATAGATTCGTCGATATTCAATTGGTAATTCCTCAAGAGTTGGTGTAGTACAATTGTCAGCACTATTCCCTGCAAGTTCTGGCTTAGCCTTGTTCATACGGGCTACATATTCTCCTTTGGACTCAGCCCAACTCGGATAGGATTGCCCCCCGAGTCCTTCAATCTCTCTTGGCCATTGGTGTACAGGGTATTGCAACTCGAAGCTTTGCAGTTGTGCAAGATATTTTAACTCGGAATTGTGTACTGTTGTATTAGTTGTCAACACCTTGTCTTCTTGCAAAACTCTAGCTCTTATTGCTTCGAAATCAGGAAACAAACCCTTTTCATCCTGCTCAAGGCAAAGAGCACTAAACCTTTTATCTTGGGCTAATCTTTTCATCGCAGCTAGAGCCCTTTCATCTCCTGCAATATTAGGCACATACGCTCCTGTATTCACTCGGCTATCCTCACCAAAGTGAGTCGAGTTACAAATATTTGCATACGATGTTGAATAATTAATACTATGAGATGCAGCACATGAATGTTGAGGATAATTGGCCAAATAACTAGTTGTAGCATGTCCAATTCCCCTATCCATTGGCATATTCAAAGATGAATTAACATAGTGCAAGTTATGTGCCGATGAATAAAAAGGTGAAACACTTTGTTGCATATTATTTAAGTTCCCTACATGGGGTGTTTCAACTTGATTAACCGAACTCAACATGTTGTTCATCGGCATATAGATTTCTGGGGTTGCCGATGCATGAGAATTGAGATACATATGTTGCATGTTGCTAGAACTAAGATTTGAAGCATAGGGATTAGGATGAACCGGCTGTTGTACATAGTTAGATGTATTGATAAAACTAGAGCTAGCCGATGCAACATGCTCATTAGGAGATCTAGCAACAACATATGAATTATTTGCATCTACATAAGGAGATTGATGATACATGTTACCGAAGTAGATTGTAGCAACTTGATGACGATTTCCTCTTAGCAAGAACAGGCCAGAGACTGTTCAAAGCTTTCGTCCCCAGCGGAGTCGCCAAAAATTGTGTTGACACACGAACACGTCACGTGTACCCTCGACGCCGGGGGTGATGCACCGCAACTCACGCCGAAGGAGACCCGACCGAAAGCGCGATACACAAGAAATCCGGCGGGTGCTTTTGTAGACCCGAAACCCCACACTCTCGGGAGGACCCCGTCAGGGAGCACGGCTGCAATGGGCTTCCCTAGGTCGACCTAATCGCCCCTAGGGCCTCGTGGATCGTTGCCCTGCAAGAACAAGAACGAACGAAGAACGAGAAGAAAGATACAAGGGAGAGAGATAAATTTAGGGTTTGGAAGTGTAGATATGTTTGTTCGATTGTGTGTTGTTTCAATCGGCCGTCGCCTCGTCTATATATGAGGGGGTTGGACTTCCCTTGCAAGACACGGACTTCGATTCCCGTCAAAATGCCAAAAACTATAGCCAAATTCGGATTTTCTAAAATCTGCACGAATCTGCGCACAGACCAGTAGTACCGCTCTCTCAGACCGGTAATACCGGTCGGCCGGTAGTGGACCGGTAGTACTGGTATATGAATTTTTACCAGAACAACCGGGGTGCTACCGGCTCGATTCCGGGCCTCAACATAAGGTTTTACACGTACCCGGGCGGTAGTACCGGTCTCCAGACCGGTAGTACCGGTATATATTTATTTACCGGAACAACCGGGGTGATACCGGCCTGATTCCGGGCTTCAACAGAAGGTTTTTGTGTTTCGGCCGGTAGTACCGCTCTTACCGGCCGGTAGTACCAGTCCTCCCTGCTATGCCACACAGATTTGGCTCTAACTTCTTCATACGAACTCCGATTTGGGCGATTCAAGTATCAAAATCGACCAGTTTGACGAGACGAAGCCAATAGAAGTATAAATCTTATTCTTTGAAGCCATATTGAGGACGCAATTAGCCAAATAGTGCACTGAATGCCATAGTCTTGTTGCCCGGAACGTAGTTTCGGCCCTTGAGATGGAATCGGATGACAATGGCTCGAACTACAAAGTTGTTCACATGCATAATACCCAACTTTTTCAAGTAGAGCACTTCTTCATTTGAGGTCATCTTATATAGGTTTATTTACGTGCCAAAAACAGGTGTCATACCATTTACCTAAACAGTAGAAAAATGAGTTAAAGTTCTCATTTTCAGTATTTTAGCATGTCCTATTTTTAGCATAAGTCATGCCAAAATTCACGGAAAATTTTGGCATGACGTTTGCTAAAAATAGGACATATAGAGTACCTGAATTTGGTGGAACGGAAGTTAATCAACATTACGGCAATCTCAAGGCCTCATGGGTACCTGCAAACTGGACCAGAGCATATATAGCTACAAGACAGCAGCACAACCAGCAACAAAGACTCATATAGACCACAACCAACACATGTATATATAGCTAGAGCAGCACTCAGCAATCAACTCACACCCAGCAGCACACAGATCAGCAAACTGGATATAGAAGCACATGTATGAACCAAAACCAGAGCTAGCTAGCAAACTCCTATGGAAAATGAAGCCATAGAGAAGCACCCAGCTATAAGCCAATGCACCACAACCAGCAAGGAGCATCACAGGAGGAGACGAAGAGATCACCTCAAATGGAGTAGCACAAGGGGGATGTGGTACGGCGTCCTGGCTGTGGCGGCGGCTCGGCTTTCTTTTCTACAATATAATAAGAAGATATATACTGGTAAGAACAGATGCTACACTTGTTTGCTTATTGCACTGATCTTTGCCCCAAGATAGGCTAATATTACATGTCATATTACAGATTTATATAATAAAATATATTAATAATAACATGTCATCTTACATATTTATAAATTCTAATAGAATAGAAGATTTCACAATTTACAACAGAAAATATATTAATTAAACCACAACTTAGACAGCCTATGCACTGAAAATTGAAAAAGTGTAAAACATGCTCACTGGCAGTGAGCTTTTTTGGCAAAAAGCACATGGACATGGACAAGCATTTCACATTCAGTTTAAATTATTCAGCGCATTATATAAATTCAGTGAACACAATTTAATTAGTGAGCATTCCGTGAACATTTTCAGAGAATTAGTGTCAAATCAGTGAACACAATTCAATTTTCTATGAACACGACTTTTACATTGAAAAAACAGAGAGCAATTTTTTCTGTGAACACAATCTGCACAAATCAACTCAAGTCTCAACCAATATAGTACTAAACTTAGTAGCATCAGCAGTATTAATACCTAGGTGAAGAGATCATTTCATTTACGACACATTTGATACTCCAAACTTTTCATGTTAATACATTTCAGTACATAGGATGGCTAGTTTATTTATATTTTGATAATAAGGTTGGTGGCATACTGTGAAGCAGCTAGGAACAGCCAAAAGTGAGGATAGCTATCTAGCCCCAAAACATAGTTTATCCAGCCATAAAAGAACAACCCCAAAACACTTGTTGCAAAAGGCAAAAGGAACCAATGAAGGATCTGTTCTTAGCAGATTTAGTAAAAAGGAGAAAGACAAGCAAGTGTAGCAACTGTTCTTAGCAGTTCATAGCAGCAAGAAAAGGGGAACCTAGTAGTATATGTTCTTATCACTATACAGGAATTAGGAGTCTAAACCAAATAACAACCCAGTATTCAGTTTGCTAAAATTCTTATCACTATACAAGACACTTTGCACTGCAACTGACCAAATAATAAACCCAGGAACATAACTATGGAACCATATCTGAAATCCATATTAATTCAATAGTATGTAAAAAATAAACTTATATTTACATGCAATTGAGGGTTTGTTGGCACATCACATGTAACAGAAAAATAAACTTATATTTTAATTCAATAGAACTTAACTTTTGTATCCATTTTCCAATAGTATTTTTGGGAATTTTCCTTATGAATAAACACTCACTTGTGCGAAGTGTCAAAGTACTTCTAGCCAAAGTTCATTTTCAGACATGAACTCTAGCCAAATTCAATTAATTTTTGGAATTTTACTGGGCTTGTTGGCACATCAATTAATTAGCCATCGCAACAAGCCATCACCATCATCATGTACAAGAAAAATCAGTTGGGAGCTAACAAATGCTAACAACTGAAAGCTAACAAATTCTAACAAAGCTAAATCAGTGGGGATCAGTGGGGAAGAAGAAGATCACCTCGAAGATTTGTAGCCGAAGCAGAAGCTCGAGGAGGTGAAGATTTGTAGCCGAAGAAGGTTGGAGGCCGGAGACGGCGGTGACGTCCCCGAACCCTAGCGCGGACGGCGGCGACGAACCCTAGCACGGCTGGCGCGCGCCTGGAGGGGGGCGGATGGGAGGCGTCCACGGGGATGCGGCGATGGGACGTGTCCACGGGGAGGCAGCGATGGGAGGCGCGGGCTAGAAGAGAAGAGAAGCAGAGGAGAGGAGTGGAGGAGAGATGCGGGGTAGGTGGGCATACTGAATAGGTACCCAAGTACCGCTGGCGGACGGGCACCGGCATCCTCCAGAGGTACTTTTTTTCTCTGGCGGTCATCAAGCAAGCGTCCGCCAGAGGTAATCCTACCACTGGTGTACTGGAGGGATGGCCGCTAGAGCTTCTTTCTTTTGTATTTTCTTTTTTTTCTTGTATTTGATTTTCTCTCTATTTTATTAAAAGGGTTGTTTTCATATAAAAATGGTCAGAAAATGTATGAATTAATAAAATAATTGCAAGTACATATGGGCCGGCCGCGAGAGAAGTTTTTTTTTGTATTTTCTTCTTTTTTCTATTCTTGTATTTGATTTTCTTTCTATTTTATTAAAAGGATTGTTTTCATATAAAAATGGTCAAAAAATGTATGACTTAATAAAAGAATTGCAAGTAGTCAAAGATATATATTACAAAAGAGAGGTTGTCACAACCCCAAGTTAGGTATGTGCTAGGTTAGCAAGTAACTTTGCATCATGTTAAAAATTTCAAAAAGAAATCAAAATGGGAGAGAGAACACCCCCCCTAGATGAATTAATTCAAATGGCCAGAAATAAAGTTGCTCCAAAAATTCCATTTGCATTTTTGAAAAGTCCCATAAATGAGTGGAATCACATATCAAGTGATGTGGGACCAATCCCATGCTCATGGATGTTTCAAATATTCAAACAGGAGCATGGATTTAAATTTAAATCCCTATTTGATTTAAAGTTCAAATTATTTGAATTTAAAAATGTCCAAACTTTATAAGTGGCTATCTATATATTTTCTGAGGCCATATAAAAATTTGGGGCATTTAATAAAATGCCTAGCTATTTTTTAGCAAGGCACAACAAATGTCAGAAAAGAAAACAGAAAAGAAAAGAAAAAGGGCTTACCTGGCCGATGTCGCCCAACTTGTCGCCCCCGAGCCCACCAGCCTGGCCCAGCCCGCTGCCCCCGTTTGTCTTCTTCCCCGGCGCGGCAAGAAGCTCGCTGGAGCGCATGCCGACGCCAGCGACGGCTGCTAGGCTGCCTGGCACCCTCCCCGTCATCCTTATCGCGCCAGAGAGATGCCCTCGACCTACTCCCTCACTTCCCCCTCGCGTCGCTCGTTCTCCCCCTCTCCCTCTCTCGTTTTTGCGCGCAACCGAAGCCACGTCGAAGCGCCGCCGCTGCGTGCTCGTGGCCAACGGCCTACCCTCCGCACCCCGTGCTGTCCAGGAGCTCCGCAACGTCGCCCCGCGCCTCCCTGCAGAAGGAATCAAGCCAAAGCTCTTTGGAGACATCGCCCGCGTCATTTTCTTCCACCACGGCCGCCGTGCGCTATTGCCGGAATACTCCGCCGCCTCGCCTCCTCCGGCTTCCTCGAGCCCGTCACTGCACCCAGGGTGAGCTTGCGCTCATTTCCCCTCAAAACCCCGCTCGAATCCATGCCCGATTCGTGGTTCACCATGGTTGAGTCCACGGCCGCCGATGTCCCTCGTCGTCGGCGTGTCTCCAGCCGTCCCTGAGTTCCCCAGCTAGCACCCCTCGACGCGGACGACCGCGGGCGTCCTGTTGGTGGCCGCAGCATGCCATTTAGTGGCCGGGATCTTCATCCCCGTGTGCGCCGTCCGGTTAGGCCTTAACCTCGCACTTAATCACCCCTGGTGACACTGACAGGTGGGCCCCCAGCCCCCTAACCCCTCTGTTAATTTAAACAGAGAGGGTATTAACCCCCTAGTCACTTACAGTTGGGTCCCATCGGTCAGCAGCCCCCCCCCCCCACGTCAGCATTGCATCATGCTGACGCCATAATTGGATTTTGATTTAAAAGAAATACAGAAAAATTACAGAAAATCCAGAAATTAGCCAAAACTTCAAAAATTCATAGAAAATTCATATTAACTCCAAATTGGATAAATAATATATAAAAAATGATCAACAGAAAATAATCTATCCAAATATACAACTTTCGGCTATGTTTGAGTTGAATTTAAAATGGGACCAGTAGCTTTTTCTATTTGGCTTAATTGGAATTAATTCAAATTAAATACAAATGCTATTCTAAATTGATCCATAGCAATGCAAACCATTTCACTTGAACATCAGAGGCATATCATACACATGTCAAGATGGTTTACAAAGAAAAAACACTAGCAAATGCAACTTGGCTAATTTGAAGAACATTTGGAGTTTGAATTTGAATTAACTTTTCAAATCAACTTCAATTAACATGTGACAAATTGAACCTAGGTCACATCAATACCATTCACATCATGTGACAACATAAGAATGTGCTTGTGCATTTACATTCAATGTTGCCCCCCCCCTTTTGTTGATGTTTGTACCGATAACAGTGCCCCCGAGATGGCGATCACCCCCGAAGAAGAAGACCACCGTTAAGACCCGTGTATCGTCAGCAAGGCAAGCCAAACCCCATTGATCATGTCGATAAAAACCCATTTCCCTCGAGAAAAACATCGATCCCATAACCACACGGGTCCAGGCCCTCCGCCGGGATCCGCCTAACTAGTCCTCGTCGAGTCTCCATGTGAAACGTCGATCACCATACCTGTTGTCGATCAGAACCCTGAAAAGATTTTGGGGGTAGTATCATGAGTACAGAGGTACTTAGCATCCAACTGTAGTGGTCATCTGACCCAGCAAGGACTTCATCACTCGTCATTCTAGGACAACTAGTAGTTTACGGTAAGGATGGGGTAAGTCGTGAGGTTGCTGCCGCACTAGCATTTATGAAGTGGCTAACGATCTAGAGCGTAAGGTAAGAAGCCAAGCATTTGATGAGGAATCGCCTCCAACAGGTCTTGCTATCAACTACTATGCAAACATAACATCTATCCTATCCTTGTCCTCCTCTTCGCATCCCGACGAAGAAGAAGCAGTCAAGGCACACACACGCATTGATCAAGTTATAATAAGATTATCTCAGTTGTTGTTGTCTGTGAACAAGGAGTAGGTCTCAAGTCGTCCATAACCGTGGACACGGCTTCTCGAAAATATTTAACCCTGCAGGGGTGTACCAACTGCCCATTACGAGGCTCCGCACGCACGCCCATCTCTC
The DNA here is from genome assembly GCA_950022295.1 of Bromus sterilis. NCBI lineage: Eukaryota > Viridiplantae > Streptophyta > Magnoliopsida > Poales > Poaceae > Bromus > Bromus sterilis. The sequence continues at coordinate 260,013,040 of OX465596.1, read as the reverse complement.
TCAGTTGCTACCCATGATAGGCAACCATTTTATGATTTAGTCCCAAGAGATCCGGAACGACAGGTCCCTCTATATAACAATGCACAAATCCGGGTGGCCCCCGGTGAGTCGACATCCAACTAAAAAGCCGGCCGCGCTCTCAAATCGGCCTCTACCGTCTGGACGAGGTCGGGTTAGCTACCCAAACAGATGTGGGCAGCCCCCTAGCTTCCAGGTGTGGACCAACAAAGGAACTATGTCTCCGCTGGCCCGAGTTATTTCAAATAATATCTGCCAGGAGCTACCCGACAGAAACACAATCGGTTTTCAAATGGTAAATCAGCTTGGGCCACCACTAGAAATGTTTGAAGCTAGATAGGTAAGAAAAGGGGACCCCATAAAATCCCACACGCGGTTAGGCACGCTCAGTCTTAATACCAATACCCGGAACTCGGGTCCTAGGTGACTCGAATGGAACAAAGCATCGAGGCGGGATAGCCTAGACGTTCCATCCTTCGTCGAATATAGTCAACATTTATAATAATCATATCATCAACAACAATATAATAATGTGATATCCCAAACCAAGGAGCAACAGGGGGTAACATCGTAGCATCCTAAGCATGCATACTAAGCAGGGGCTGAGCAACGAGCAATAGTAACATAGCAGTACAAGGTTTGCTGGGAAGGGACATGGCTGTGTCGGTTTGAAAGAGGTTGTAAACATGTGCTAGGGTCAAACATCGAAGCTAACCTAGACTAGCAGGCAAACCGTTGGTTGAAATAGAATGGATCATAAGTAATGTATAGTCCTTGCCTGTTGATAAGTCGGGTTCCGAAGGTGTAGCCGATCGCAAGCTCGCATCGTCTCCGAGAGGTACCCGCGGAAGCACACAAGAAGGAAACACTGGAAAGCAATCAACGGTGCACCACTATTACTACGGAGCAATACAAGATCAAAGAGACAACACAAGGCACGACAACGCGATACGAATCTATCGTCGGGAATGGTTACTAACAGTTTAAGTGGGGTATCGGTCACACACGACGAATACCGCACGCTTACGGTGGTTCAAGTTGCTTAGCTATAGGTCATCAACCAACGGTTATTAACATGGCAACTCAAGCAAGCATGGCATAGCACACAAACATGGCAAGAGGTGTAGCACAAAGTAAACTATCTATGCTAGTCAATTTAAGTGAGGCACAACCTAAACATGGCATAACACTAAGTGCCGCATGATGATTAAAAGATTTGGTACTGTTCTGTCCTAAACCATATTTTAGTTTGGTTAACAACAGAAAACAATAGCATAAAAACAAAGTACATGAAAAACTAATCAAGTTACATATAAAGAACACTCCAAACGGAGTTACGGTTAAAAAGATATAAGCAAAACAAGTTACGGGCACAAACTGCCAACATCACGAAGCACAAATTAGAGCAATGCACAAATAGGGTAATGAATGCAGACATGCTCACAAATGACTTGCAATTAAAGTAGACATGACATGGAAGGCATGGCAAAAATAATCATGCAAAAAGGCATCATAGATCAAAAGATATTAAGCAAACAACATGGCATCGCAAAGTAACACACTTAGAGAAAAACAGAGGTGGCTCTCAAAAACAGCAGCATAGCAACTTCGGATCTAAATATCAATTTGACCAGGAAGCATATCATGGCAATGCAATACATATAATGAAAGTCGACATGATGCTTAACAATATGCAATTGGAATCACTCAATTCCGATAAACGGTCGCGACACACTCGTCGACCGAAGTTGCGACAAAATAACAGTTTCAGCAACAGCAGCACATTAACATCAGGATCGGCATTTTGGAGCAAGATTTAATATAGCTAGAGCACCCAAACATGACATGTTAAAGCATGGAGATGAAGTACACATGATGCTTAACACATAGGAGAAAGAATCAATGCAATAGGCCTCATGGATGAGTCATAATCATCATGCAAAGTTGCAACAAAATACAAACAACAGCACTTAACAGGAATTTGTAGCAGTTTAACGGCCTGATGCCCACTTTAGCACACAATTACACAATCAAGATGAGCTCAAATGCAAAAACTTTCTACATACGAATGCTAGAGCACGCAAAATTGAGCAACTTTCGTTTTGGGGGCACGTTCATCGGATCTACGGTTTAACGGGAATTCGCATCGCAAAAACAGATCAGCACACAGTTTTACCAGGGACTTAGCCAAAATTGACAGACTTAGAAAAGAAAAAAAAGATAAAAAAAGATAAAAATAAAAAAAAAGCTCACGTTGGGCCGGCCCATCTGGCCTGGAGGCTGGCGGCCTGGCTGAACTGGGCCAAGAGGGGGCGAGGTCGGCCCATGTGGCCATGGCGGCGGTTGGCAGCCGGGTCGGCTCCTCCCGAGACCGCGCGGGGAGGCTGACGGCGCCGGCGGCAGGCCTACTCCGGAGAGGAGGCGGCGCGACTTGGGAGGCCAGAGAAGGTGCGGCTGCTCGGGATCCGGCGGAGGGGCGTCGAGGGGTGCCGGCTCGGGGCGTCACGGTGAGGGCGGCGGTGCAAGCAGAGGCAGCCAACGGAGGCTCAGCTCGACCCCGTCCATGGCGGCGGCACGGCCACCTGTGGTAGAGGGAAAGAGGGAGGTCAGAGGGGAGCCGAGGAAGGAGAGAAGGGGAGGCGCGGTGGAGAGGAGAGGGAGGCCACGGACGGCTGCCGGCGTCGGGCGGCTCCGGCGAGCATGGCGGCCTGCCGGAGGCGGCTCCACGGGGCGCTCGGCCCAGATCTGGCCCCTGGCAGGCCTGGCGGCGGAGGAGCGGGCCTGGCGCGGCCCGGGCGCGGCTGGAGGTGCTAGGGGAACGATCTGGCCGTCAGATCCAAGATCTGATGGCTGAGAACGCCCGGTGGCTAGGGTTTCGCGAAAACGGGGTCAGATCGGGCAAAAACTGGAAATTTGGAGGGGGGTGGCTGCAAAATGTGGCTAGGGAAACCCTAAAAATGGGTGGGAGTGTGGTGGTCTTTATATAGCCCCGGTGGCCGGCAGTTTGCAAAAACATCCCCGGTTTTTCTCTCGCGCGCGCGGTGCTCACGTTTCTGACCGCCGGGGGTCCGCAGTACCTCCGATTCGGGTAAAACTTCGAACTGCGCGATCAGCGCGTCGAGCCGGCGGCGTCCACCTTGCGCTGGAATCGTTCTGAGAACACTTTCCGGCGCGCTATAAGAATATCCCGTTTAATTATTAAACGGGGTTTTTCGTTCCGTTGGCTGCGGCTGGTCTCGTGTGGTTTTCGCGACGGTGATCGGGTGACACCCGGTGTCGCAAAGGTCGAGTGTCAGGGTGGCAAGGGTCGGTCTCCGTCCGATACTAGATAATAGGGGGAAAATAATCGCCGATCAATAAATCGGGGATGCAAACACCGCAAACAAATTAGACGATCAAACAATTTGCACCGAAAACAAGAATTTTAATTTTTTTGAAAACTGGGCTGTTACAATACAACACCGCCAACAAGGGATCTCGTCCCAAGATCCAGGACGATCCGGGGAGAGGGGAAGGGGAGAAAGTCGACGATCTTCAACACCACCAACAAGGGACTCTGCTCCATGTCGACGTCGAACTTCTGTCGAGATAAATTTCCGCAGAGAGATGGCAACGTCGAAAAAATGAAACCATCGGGAGACCAAAAGGAAGAACGACACTTCAAAGCAACGATCAAAGGAATTATTCTCACTGAAATAGTGAGGATACTGGGCAAGAGAACGGAAGTCAATGGACGACCAAGTTATAAACCAGAGTTCGAAGAACTAAAGGTACTACAGGATTTCCCAACCTGAGATCGGAATCGAAACAATACGCTGCAAGCAAGGCATTGTAAAGGTTCCGAAACTCCACTTGCTCGAGATCCGAAAGGTCCAAAGGGGATAAGACGAGAATTAAAACACTTACGACGCTTGTCCTGACCAGAGCAAGGGTAAGGAGTAAAAACATTCCTACTCTCCGATAACTAATTTAGTAACTACAAAATAATTTTTGTCTAGACTCGACTTCGGCCAAAGAGGGGATCCTACGGTCGATAAGGCTCTGATACCAAGTTGTAAGGCCCGATATGCGGTACTGTTCCAGATCTAGGTGTTTCCACCCAGATCCGGGGACGAAGCACATATCGGTCCCACCGCGACATATGACAAAGCCATATGCCCCGGATTTCCAACATGATATCACAACATTACAGATACAAGGATACAACATCTCATACAATCGGCATACAACTGCCTTAAATACAATACAACAGCGGAAGATACATGTCTGAGTATAGACTACAAGCAAATGCCTAGCGGCAAAGAGAAAACCATCGATCCCATAACCACACGGGTCCAGGCCCTCCGCCGGGATCCGCCTAACTAGTCGTCGTCGAGTCTCCACGTGAAACGTCGATCACCATACTTGTTGTCGATCAGAACCCTGAAAAGATTTTGGGCGTAGTATCATGCGTACAGAGGTACTCACCATCCAACTGTAGTGGTCATCTGACCCAGCAAGGACTTCATCACTCGTCATTCTAGGACAACTAGTAGTTTACGGTAAGGATGGGGTAAGTGGTGAGGTTGCTGCCGCACTAGCATTTATGAAGTGGCTAACGATCTAGAGAGTAAGGTAAGAAGCCAAGCATTCGATGAGGAATCGCCTCCAACAGGTCTTGCTATCAACTACTATGCAAACATAACATCTATCCTATCCTTGTCCTCCTCTTCACATCCCGACGAAGAAGAAGCAGTCAAGGCACACACACGCGTTGATCAAGTTATAATAAGATTATCTCAGTTGTTGTTGTCTGTGAACAAGGAGTAGGTCTCAAGTCGTCCATAACCGTGGACACGGCTTCTCGAAAAGATTTAACCCTGCAGGGGTGTACCAACTGCCCATTACGAGGCTCCGCACGCACGGACATCTCTCTCAGTTGCTACCCATGATAGGCAACCATTTTATGATTTAGCCCCAAAAGATCCGGAACGACAGGTCCCTCTATCTAACAACGCACAAATCCGGGTGGCCCCCGGTGAGTCGTCATCCAACTCAAAAGCCGGCCGCGCTCTCGAATCGGCCTCTACCGTCTGGACGAGGTCGGTTTAGCTACCCAAACAGATGTGGGCAGCCCCCTAGCTTCCAGGTGTGGACCAACAAAGGAACTATGTCTCCGCTGGCCCGAGTTATTTTAAATAATATCTGCCAGGAGCTACCCGACAGAAACACAATCGGTTTTCAAATGGTAAATCAGCTTGGGCCACCACTAGAAATGTTTGAAGCTAGATAGGTAAGAAAAGGGGACCCCATAAAATCCCACACGCGGTTAGGCACGCTCAGTCTTAATACCAATACCCGGAACTCGGGTCCTAGGTGACTCGAATGGAACAAAGCATCGAGGCGGGATAGCCTAGACCTTCCATCCTTCGTCGAATATATTCAACATTTATAATAATCATATCATCAACAACAATATAATAATGTGATATCCCAAACCAAGGAGCAACAGGGGGTAACATCATAGCATCCTAAGCATGCATACTAAGCAGGGGCTGAGCAACGAGCAATAGTAACATAGCAGTACAAGGTTTGTTGGGAGGGGACATGGCTGTGTTGGTTTGAAAGAGGTTGTAAACATGTGCTAGGATCAAACATCGAAGCTAACCTAAACTAGCATGCAAACCGCTAGTTGAAATAGAATGGATCATAAGTAATGTATAGTCCTTGCCTGTTGATAAGTCGAGTTCCGAAGGTGTAGCCGATCGCAAGCTCGCACCGTCTCCGAGAGGTACCCGCGGAAGCACGCAAGAAGGAAACACTGGAAAGCAATCAACGGTGCACCACTATTACTACGGAGCAATACAAGATCAAAGAGAAAACACAAGGCACGACAACGCGATACGAATCTATCGTCGGGAATTGTTACTAACAGTTTAAGTGGGGTATCGGTCACACACGACGAATACCGCACGCTTACGGTGGTTCAAGTTGCTTACCTATAGGTCATCAACCAATGGTTATTAACATGGCAACTCAAGCAAGCATGGCATAGCACACAAACATGGAAAGAGGTGTAGCACAAAGTAAACTATCTATGCTAGTCAATTTAAGTGAGGCACAACCTAAACATGGCATAACACTAAGTGCCGCATGATGATTAAAAGATTTGGTACTGTTCTGTCCTAAACCATATTTTCGTTTGGTTAACAACAGAAAAAAATAGCATAAAAACAAAGTACATGAAAAACTAATCAAGTTACATATAAAGAACACTCCAAACGGAGTTACGGTTAAAAAGATATAAGCAAAACAAGTTACGGGCACAAACTGCCAACATCACGAAGCACAAATTAGAGCAATGCACAAATAGGGTAATGAATGCAGACATGCTCACAAATGACTTGCAATTAAAGTAGACATGACATGGAAGGCATGGCAAAAATAATCATGCAAAAAGGCATCATAGATCAAAAGATATTAAGCAAACAACATGGCATCGCAAAGTAACACACTTGAGAAAAACAGAGGTGGCTCTCAAAAACAGCAGCATAGCAACTTCAGATCTAAATATCAATATGACCAGGAAGCATATCATGGCAATGCAATACATATAATGAAAGTCGACATGATGCTTAACAATATGCAATTGGAATCACTCAATTCCGATAAACGGTCGCGACACACTCGTCGACCGAAGTTGCGACAAAATAACAGTTTCAGCAACAGCAGCACATTAACATCAGGATCGCCATTTTGGAGCAAGATTTAATATAGCTAGAGCACCCAAACATGACATGTTAAAGCATGGAGATGAAGTACACATGATGCTTAACACATAGGAGAAAGAATCAATGCAATAGGCCTCATGGATGAGTCATAATCATCATGCAAAGTTGCAACAAAATACAAACAACAGCACTTAACAGGAATTTGTAGCAGTTTATCGGCCTGATGCCCACTTTAGCACACAATTACACAATCAAGATGAGCTCAAATGCAAAAACTTTCTACATACGAATGCTAGAGCACGCAAAACTGAGCAACTTTCGTTTTGGGGGCACGTTCATCGGATCTACGGTTTAACGGGAATTCGCATCGCAAAAACAGATCAGCACACAGTTTTACCAGGGACTTAGCCAAAATTGACAGACTTAGAAAAGAAAAAAAAGATAAAAAAAGATAAAAATAAAAAAAAGCTCACGTTGGCCGGCCCATCTGGGCTGGAGGCTGGCGGCCTGGCTGAACTGGGCCAAGAGGGGGCGAGGTCGGCCCATGTGGCCATGGCGGCGGTTGGCAGCCGGGTCGGCTCCTCCCGAGCCCGCGCGGGGAGGCTGACGGCGCCGGCGGCAGGCCTACTCCGGCGAGGAGGCGGTGCGACTTGGGAGGCCAGAGAAGGTCCGGCTGCTCGGGATCCGGCGGAGGGGCGTCGAGGGGTGCCGGCTCGGGGCGTCACGGTGAGGGCGGCGGTGCAAGCAGAGGCAGCCGACAGCGGCTCAGCTCGACCCCGTCCATGGCGGCGGCACGGCCACCTGTGGTAGAGGGAAAGAGGGAGGTCAGAGGGGAGCCGAGGAAGGAGAGAAGGGGAGGCGCGGTGGAGAGGAGAGGGAGGCCACGGACGGCTGCCGGCGTCGGGCGGCTCCGGCGAGCATGGCGGCCTGCCGGAGGCGGCTCCACGGGGCGCTCGGCCCAGATCTGGCCCCTGGCAGGCCTGGCGGCGGAGGAGCGGGCCTGGCGCGGCCCGGGCGCGGCTGGAGGTGCTGGGGAAACGATCTGGCCGTCAGATCCAAGATATGATGGCTGAGAACGCCCGGTGGCTAGGGTTTCGCGAAAACGGGGTCAGATCGGGCAAAAACTGGAAATTTGGAGGGGGGTGGCTGCAAAATGTGGCTAGGGAAACCCTAAAAATGGGTGGGAGTGTGGTGGTCTTTATATAGCCCCGGTGGCCGGCAGTTTGCAAAAACATCCCCGGTTTTTCTCTCGCGCACGCGGTGCTCACGTTTCTGACCGCCGGGGGTCCGCAGTACCTCCGATTCGGGTAAAACTTCGAACTGCGCGATCAGCGCGTCGAGCCGGCGGCGTCTACCTTGCGCTGGAATCGTTCTGAGAACACTTTCCGGCGCGCTATAAGAATATCCCGTTTAATTATTAAACGGGGTTTTTCGTTCCGTTGGCTGCGGCTGGTCTCGTGTGGTTTTCGCGACGGTGATCGGGTGACACCCGGTGTCGCAAAGGTCGAGTGTCAGGGTGGCAAGGGTCGGTCTCCGTCCGATACTAGATAATAGGGGGAAAATAATCGCCGATCAATACATCGGGGATGCAAACATCGCAAACAAATCAGACGATCAAACAATTCGCACCGAAAACAAAAATTTTAATTTTTGTGAAAACTGGGCTGTTACAATACAACACCGCCAACAAGGGATCTCGTCCCAAGATCCAGGACGATCCGGGGAGAGGGGAAGGGGAGAAAGTCGACGATCTTCAACACCACCAACAAGGGACTCTGCTCCATGTCGACGTCGAACTTCTGTCGAGATAAATTTCCGCAGAGAGATGGCAACGTCGAAAAAATGAAACCATCGGGAGACCAAAAGGAAGAACGACACTTCAAAGCAACGATCAAAGGAATTATTCTCACTGAAATAGTGAGGATACTGGGCAAGAGAACGGAAGTCAATGGACGACCAAGTTATAAACCAGAGTTCGAAGAACTAAAGGTACTACAGGATTTCCCAACCTGAGATCGGAATCGAGACAATACGCTGCAAGCAAGGCATTGTAAAGGTTCCGAAACTCCACTTGCTCGAGATCCTAAAGGTTGAAAGGGGATAAGACAAGAATTAAAACACTTACGACGCTTGTCCTGACCAGAAAAAGGGTAAGGAGTAAAAAGATTCCTACTCTCCGATAACTAATTTAGTAACTACAAAATAATTTTTGTCTAGACTCGACTTCGGCCAAAGAGGGGATCCTACGGTCGATAAGGCTCTGATACCAAGTTGTAAGGCCCGATATGCGGTACTGTTCCAGATCTAGGTGTTTCCACCCAGATCCGGGGACGAAGCACATATCGGTCCCACCGCGACATATGACAAAGCCATATGCCCCGGATTTCCAACATGATATCACAACATTACAGATACAAGGATACAACATCTCATACAATCGGCATACAACTGCCTTAAATACAATACAACAGCGGAAGATACATGTCTGAGTATAGACTACAAGCAAATGCCTAGCGGCAAAGAGAAAACCATCGATCCCATAACCACACGGGTCCAGGCCCTCCGCCGGGATCCGCCTAACTAGTCGTCGTCGAGTCTCCACGTGAAACGTCGATCACCATACCTGTTGTCGATCAGAACCCTGAAAAGATTTTGGGCGTAGTATCATGCGTACAGAGGTACTCACCATCCAACTGTAGTGGTCATCTGACCCAGCAAGGACTTCATCACTCGTCATTCTAGGACAACTAGTAGTTTACGGTAAGGACGGGGTAAGTGGTGAGGTTGCTGCCGCACTACCATTTATGAAGTGGCTAACGATCTAGAGAGTAAGGTACGAAGCCAAGCATTCGATGAGGAATCGCCTCCAACAGGTATTGCTATCAACTACTACGCAAACATAACATCTATCCTATCCTTGTCCTCCTCTTCGCATCCCGACGAAGAAGAAGCAGTCAAGGCACACACACACGTTGATCAAGTTATAATAGGATTATCTCAGTTGTTGTTGTCTGTGAACAAGGAGTAGGTCTCAAGTCGTCCATAACCGTGGACACGGCTTCTCGAAAAGATTTAACCCTGCAGGGGTGTACCAACTGCCCATTACGAGGCTCCGCACGCACGGCCATCTCTCTCAGTTGCTACCCATGATAGGCAACCATTTTATGATTTAGTCCCAAGAGATCCGGAACGACAGGTCCCTCTATCTAACAACGCACAAATCCGGGTGGCCCCCGGTGAGTCGTCATCCAACTCAAAAGCCGGCCGCGCTCTCGAATCGGCCTCTACCGTCTGGACGAGGTCGGGTTAGCTACCCAAACAGATGTGGGCAGCCCCCTAGCTTCCAGGTGTGGACCAACACAGGAACTATGTCTCCGCTGGCCCGAGTTATTTTAAATAATATCTGCCAGGAGCTACCCGACAGAAACACAATCGGTTTTCAAATGGTAAATCAGCTTGGGCCACCACTAGAAATGTTTGAAGCTAGATAGGTAAGAAAAGGGGACCCCATAAAATCCCACACGCGGTTAGGCACGCTCAGTCTTAATACCAATACCCGGAACTCGGGTCCTAGGTGACTCGAATGGAACAAAGCATCGAGGCGGGATAGCCTAGACCTTCCATCCTTCGTCGAATATATTCAACATTTATAATAATCATATCATCAACAACAATATAATAATGTGATATCCCAAACCAAGGAGCAACAGGGGGTAACATCGTAGCATCCTAAGCATGCATACTAAGCAGGGGCTGAGCAACGAGCAATAGTAACATAGCAGTACAAGGTTTGTTGGGAGGGGACATGGCTGTGTTGGTTTGAAAGAGGTTGTAAACATGTGCTAGGATCAAACATCGAAGCTAACCTAAACTAGCATGCAAACCGCTGGTTGAAATAGAATGGATCATAAGTAATGTATAGTCCTTGCCTGTTGATAAGTCGAGTTCCGAAGGTGTAGCCGATCGCAAGCTCGCACCGTCTCCGAGAGGTACCCGCGGAAGCACGCAAGAAGGAAACACTGGAAAGCAATCAACGCTGCACCACTATTACTACGGAGCAATACAAGATCAAAGAGACAACACAAGGCACGACAACGCGATACGAATCTATCGTCGGGAATGGTTACTAACAGTTTAAGTGGGGTATCGGTCACACACGACGAATACCGCACGCTTACGGTGGTTCAAGTTGCTTAGCTATAGGTCATCAACCAACGGTTATTAACATGGCAACTCAAGCAAGCATGGCATAGCACACAAACATGGCAAGAGGTGTAGCACAAAGTAAACTATCTATGCTAGTCAATTTAAGTGAGGCACAACCTAAACATGGCATAACACTAAGTGCCGCATGATGATTAAAAGATTTGGTACTGTTCTGTCCTAAACCATATTTTAGTTTGGTTAACAACAGAAAACAATAGCATAAAAACAAAGTACATGAAAAACTAATCAAGTTACATATAAAGAACACTCCAAACGGAGTTACGGTTAAAAAGATATAAGCAAAACAAGTTACGGGCACAAACTGCCAACATCACGAAGCACAAATTAGAGCAATGCACAAATAGGGTAATGAATGCAGACATGCTCACAAATGACTTGCAATTAAAGTAGACATGACATGGAAGGCATGGCAAAAATAATCATGCAAAAAGGCATCATAGATCAAAAGATATTAAGCAAACAACATGGCATCGCAAAGTAACACACTTAGAGAAAAACAGAGGTGGCTCTCAAAAACAGCAGCATAGCAACTTCGGATCTAAATATCAATATGACCAGGAAGCATATCATGGCAATGCAATACATATAATGAAAGTCGACATGATGCTTAACAATATGCAATTGGAATCACTCAATTCCGATAAACGGTCGCGACACACTCGTCGACCGAAGTTGCGACAAAATAACAGTTTCAGCAACAGCAGCACATTAACATCAGGATCGCCATTTTGGAGCAAGATTTAATATAGCTAGAGCACCCAAACATGACATGTTAAAGCATGGAGATGAAGTACACATGATGCTTAACACATAGGAGAAAGAATCAATGCAATAGGCCTCATGGATGAGTCATAATCATCATGCAAAGTTGCAACAAAATACAAACAACAGCACTTAACAGGAATTTGTAGCAGTTTAACGGCCTGATGCCCACTTTAGCACACAATTACACAATCAATATGAGCTCAAATGCAAAAACTTTCTACATACGAATGCTAGAGCACGCAAAACTGAGCAACTTTCGTTTTGGGGGCACGTTCATCGGATCTACGGTTTAACGGGAATTCGCATCGCAAAAACAGATCAGCACACAGTTTTACCAGGGACTTAGCCAAAATTGACAGACTTAGAAAAGAAAAAAAAGATAAAAAAAGATAAAAATAAAAAAAAGCTCACGTTGGCCGGCCCATCTGGGCTGGAGGCTGGCGGCCTGGCTGAACTGGGCCAAGAGGGGGCGAGGTCGGCCCATGTGGCCATGGCGGCGGTTGGCAGCCGGGTCGGCTCCTCCCGAGCCCGCGCGGGGAGGCTGACGGCGCCGGAGGCAGGCCTACTCCGGCGAGGAGGCGGCGCGACTTGGGAGGCCTGGGAAGGTGCGGCTGCTCGGGATCCGGCGGAGGGGCGTCGAGGGGTGCCGGCTCGGGGCGTCACGGTGAGGGCGGCGGTGCAAGCAAAGGCAGCCGACGGAGGCTCGGCTCGACCCCGTCCATGGCGGCGGCACGGCGACCTGAGGTAGAGGGAAAGAGGGAGGTGAGAGGGGAGTCGAGGAAGGAGAGAAGGGGAGGCGCAGTGGAGAGGATAGGGAGGCCGCGGAGGGCTGCCGGTGTCGGGCGGCTCCGGCGAGCATGGCGGCCTACCGAAGGCGGCTCCACGGGGCGCTCGGCCCAGATCTGGCCCCTGGCAGGCCTGGCGGAGGAGGAGCGGGCCCGGCGCGGCCCGGGCGCGGCTGGAGGGGCTGGGGGCACGATTTGGCCGTCAGATCCAAGATCTGATGGCTGAGAACGCCCGGTGGCTAGGGTTTCGCGAAAACGGGGTCGGATCGGGCAAAAACTGGAAATTTGGAGGGGGTGGCTGCAAAATTTGGCTAGGGAAACCCTAAAAATGGGTGGGAGTGTGGTGGTCTTTATATAGCCCCGGTGGCCGGCAGTTTGCAAAAACATCCCCGGTTTTTCTCTCGCGCGCGCGGTGCTCACGTTTCTGACCGCCGGGGGTCCGCCGTACCTCCGATTCGGGTAAAACTTCGAACTGCGCGATCAGCGCATCGAGCCGGCGGCGTCCACCTTGCGCTGGAACCGTTCTGAGAACACTTTCCGGCGCTCTATAAGAATATCCCGTTTAATTATTAAACGGGGTTTTTCGTTCTGTTGGCTGCGGCTGGTCTCGTGCGGTTTTCGCGACGGTGATCGGGTGAAACCCGGTGTCGCAAAGGTCGAGTGTCAGGGTGGAAAGGGTCAGTCTCCATCCGATACGAGATAAGAGGGGGAAAAATAATCGCCGATCAATAAATCGGGGATGCAAACACCGCAAACAAATCAGACGATCAAACAATTTGCACCGAAAACAAAAAAAAATTAATTTTTGTGTAAACTGGGCTGTTACAATGACCTATCATCTTGTCATAGTAGTAAGCAAACCACAATCCTAGCAGATGTAGGAATTGGTTGATATCATGTGGCCCCTGCAACTATTACTGATTATTGCATGCTTAGAGTGATACAATGTTGGTACTGTGATGTGAGTCGGGATGGTAGCAATCATGTCGTTGATGGTGGAAATGTGTTGGTGAATCTACCCTAATACAAGGTGAACGATGAGAGGCTGTGTAGGAGTACACAGTGGGTTGTCTCGTTGAACACCGCCTTAAGTCCGAGTTCTTGTGTGGTGATCCAAGAAGAAGAGTACAACCACACATTGGGCTCACTGACCCCTCTCATCCTAGTACCTCACCCCGTTCGAACCCTAGAAGTCACAGTAGTTCGGAGTTCTGGTAGGGCTGTGGCACGGTCTGGGAAGTGGATGAACGGCTTTTCAAGACCGGCTTGGGACCCTACACACATCGTTTGAGGCTGTACTGGAACCTCGGTCGGACTTCCATACGGATCCCCCTCAGATAGGCGACTCTTTGGACTAGAACGGAGATGTGGGCGAAGTGTTGTGGTGGCATCCTCGCTGTCACCTCTTGAACGGTGACACACAAAACGCGGTAAGTGATGACACATGTGTGTAGTAGTACACCCCTGCAGGGTTAACAAAACTATTCGAATAGCCGCGTCTGCGGTTAAGGACTGCTTGGAAAGCTTAGCTTGATTATTAGACAACTTGAACTGGATACTTATAAAACTTGCCAAGATAAGCGTGAGTGCTATGGCGTGCTTTCTCGTAGGGAAGTCGAGGAAGGCACCATAGTGGTGTAATTGGTTGGAGACATGTAGTGGACTCGTGTACGCTTCTTGCCTCAAGTCTGGTACTCGTAGTTCAGGACTAGCCAAGTCAAAGCTGGCACTTCTGCTTATGAACCCCACCCCCTTTACCTTGATACATGTGCATGAGTAGTATAGTTCCTACGTAAGTCTTGCTGAGTACGACTTTGTACTCACGTTCGCTTATTCTATGTTTTAGATGAACCCACTGACTCCGAAGGTGGATTCTTCCTGGAGCTCGACGACTTATCAAGCTAGTGTAGTCCCAGTCAGAGGACTGGTCCCTCATGGAAGGGCTTGTTTATAGATAAGGCTTCTCTAAGCCATTTGTTAAACTTCTCTTTACTCAGACGTACTTTGCTTCCGCATGTTTGATGTAATGTTGGATCACAGACTCGTGATCTCTCTGTGCACTCTGTAAGAGCTATCAATAAAGTTGTATACTTTGTAGAGAATTGCAATGATACCTGTTGTTCATACTGGACATGTGTGTTGCGTGTATGATTATATCATGCATGTCTTAGTATGGTTTTTCGAGACCTTAGTTGTGATCTGGCTGGCGGTCTTTTATACACCAAGTGGCCCTTAGATGTGCGCAGCTTGGGGCATCGCGATGCGATTGCTCGTGACTCCGTCACGTGCACACTTTGATGTATGATCGAGCCCGCCCTAGACCCCGACTAAGTGATCGGGCTGGAGTAAGTCTATGTAAGGGTTATAATACAACCGATAGTATGGTTGAGGCGACTTGTCTATGAGTATGGGAGTTCACCATCCATATCATTTAGACTTGTGTGCGGACGATGAGGACCCATCTCAGTTGATCATCCGGCCTGGATGGGATGCCCCTCACGGTCGATGCTTTCCGAGAACGTTCTGTGCTTGGCCTTGTCTCTTAGACAAGTGGGTACGGTTCTCGGCTCTCCATTTGATTTTGTTGTAGCGAGTCTTGCATACGCTAACCCCAGGTCCCGACAGAGGTACATATAAGAAAAGTTTCATCGAATATTAGTTCATTGATACAACAAGTTTGTAGTCTCATACAAAAGAGAAATCAATACTAGCTGGTTTCTTCGCACACATTTCAAGGTGTTGTAGAGCTACCAAGTTTGCCTTGTTAAAGTCGACGCGTCGTTTTTCAAAGTCTACATGCAATTCCCTCTGTCCATTCTTGTGGCCTACTCTGTCGAGCCTGCCAAGGTGCCTGTTTCTGGGTAGGCCAACAGGGTCATCGACTTCGCCCAGGAGATTCGTGCAGAAAGAGATGCACTCTTCGGTGAGATAGCCCTGAACGATGCTTCCTACCGGACGGGCCCTGTTATGAACGAATCCTTTGATGACTCCATTCATCCTTTCGAATGGCATCATGTTGTGCAGGAACGCCGGTCCGAGGTGGATGATATCTTCCATGATATGGACCAACAGATGCACAAAAATGTCAAAGAATGCGGGTGGAAAGTAAATCTCAAGTTCGCATAATATCACAACGATCTCTTCCTGCAACCTTGAGAGTTTCTTCCGTGTAATCGACTTTCAAGAGATCACGTCAAAAAAGTTATAGAAATCGAAAAGGGTTTCACGTACGTGCTTGTCCATTATCCCTCGAATCGCAACCGGAAATATATGTGTCATCATCACATGACAGTAATGAGACTTCATCCCGCTGAACCTTTGTTTCTGCTGGTCTAGATATCTGCTTATCAGCCCACAGTAACCGAAAGGGGTTTTTACTCCTAGAAGGCACTTGATTAATTGTTAAAGCTCGTTCTCACTTAGAGTGAAACAGGATGGGGGGCAGTGATAGTCATTCTTCTTAACCTTTTTTCCCTTGTGTCGGTTCGTCTCCTCATCCGATGACTCAATTCCCCCGTGAAGCTCTTCCCTGATACCTGGATGTATCAGGTCATTTCTTGCTTCCCATCTTTGGTTTTTTCCGGCATGTTGAGCAGAGTGGCAAACAAACTCTCGAACACATTCTTCGTGATATGCATTAGATCAAGGCAACGAGGCGTATCGAGAACGGGTCAGTACTTCAAGTCCCAAAACAAGGACCTCGTCTTCCATACATCCATGAGCGGTTTTGGTGCCTTTTGCTTCTTTACTGGCTTAGGGAACTGATCCCAATCATTCAGCAACTCATATATTTCTTCACCGCACATCTTACGTGGAGGTCCCCGGAACTCATATTCACCATTGGAAAGGTCTCCACGCCTTCTCCACGGGTCATCCTTGTGTAACCACCCTCGATGCCCCGTGTAGACAGTTTTTGAAGACCCAGGATCTTTCTTAAGATGCATAAACGTTGGATCATCCATGCACCTCATACATCCCCAATGTCCGTGGCAAACCTGGCCTGCGACATATCCATGGCCGAGATAGTCGTGCACTTTACAAAGCAAGGCGGTTCTCATAGGGAAATATTCTTCTGCGACGACGTCCCATGTGTTCACCCCTTCCCATAACGTGTCTAGCTCATCTTTCAGTAGCTTTAGATACAGATTGATGTCGTTGCCTGGTTGTTTTGGCCCTTGAATTAGCATGCACAAGTGTATGTACTTACTCTTCATGCATAACCAGGGGGGAGGTTGTATATCCATACGAACTGGGGCCAAGTGTTATGTGTGCTTCTCTGGTTGCTGTATGGATTCACTCCGTCGGTGCTCACACCCAACTTGAGGTTCCTCGGATCTGCCGCGAAACTTGCATCTACGCCGTCTAATGCTCTCCACTGGCTTGCGTCCGAAGGGTGTGTCAGAACTGCCTTTTCACACCGTTTTGGATCTTTCAATACTACATTTTTTCTGTCAGCGTGCCACCGCATGAGCTCGGCTTCCTTGTAGTCCACGAAATACCGCTGAAAACGGAGAATGAGCAGAAAGTACCACACAACTTTCCGAGGTTCCTTCTTCCCTTTCTTCTATCGAGTGGCATTGCACACCGGACATGTGATCATGTCTGCGTCCTCTTTCCGATAAATGTAGCAATCAATTATGCACATGTGGTATTTTTCATGCGGTAAATCAAAGGGGCACACGACTTTCTTGGCCTCATCACAACTTGTAGGACACGAGTTGCCCTCCGGAAGCATACTCTTCTAGTATTTCAGGCTAGCGTCGACGCTTATGTCAGTCCATTTGTGTTTTGCCTTCATTTTGAGAACATCGAGCGCTACTTTCAAGCGAGAGTCTTCCGATCCGCAACCTGGATACAACGGAGTATTCGAGTCTACCTCCAGTTGTGCCATCTTAGATTGCTCTATACTAGTAGATCTGCAGTTAGTCGTCTTCTTTAGAAGCAGCTCTTTGAGATGAGGGTCCCGCACGGCTGAAACTAGCAGTGTTTGCATGTCATCGTCTTCGGTTACGTGTTGTTCAGCATCTTCTAGATCTCCAACATCATGTGCGGTAGGATTATCAGGCGGCTCTTCATCTTCTTGCCCGTGATCGTTATTATTGTCATGCTGATCATGATCCACCGCACCATCATGGACTTCATCATCATCATTTTCATCAAGCCACTGAGTGTGGCCATCCATGAAACCATGTATGAGCAGATGTTCCAGCAACTCTCCCGAAAAGGGGTTCAGGAAGCCCACTTTTTGCATTTTCGACACGGACATCTTATCTCCCTGCGGTTATTTTGTAGCATGTCATCTATAGCGTATCTCAAATATTTGTTCACGACATGTTCACTCATACGACCGGGCGCCATATCGATCGTCTGCATGTGATAGAACCACAAGACAAGTAAAACAATCATTTTTCATTAAAAAAATCGGCATCACCTTCCTACAAATAGGACTAAGAGAGTGCCAAAATTTGCCAAAACGGAAATGAATCAACATTCCGGCAAAATATTGACATCATTTCCTGCACAATAAGAATAGCACATATATGCATCATCACATATCCGGAAAAATTTCATCATCTCATATATGCATGCATGCATTATCATCAAGAATATATAGCACATATATATGCATCATCACATATCCGGCAAAATTTCATCATCTCATATATGCATGCATCATCATCATCAAGAGAGAATAGCACATATATATATGGATCATCACATATCCGGGCACAATACAAGAATAGCACATATATGTTGTTCACTCGCCTTAAGAGACAATGCAGGAGAGGAAGAGAGATGTGGATGGATCTAGATAGACCTAGGAGATGATATATTTGGATCTACAACAAAAGGAGCTAAATTTTGTTCTTTTGTGTACATTTCTTTTGGTAGAGAGGAAAGAAGAAAGGTAATGGAGTTAGATCTATCACCTAAACTAGTTTTAATTGGTTAATAAGAGTGGTAGAGATGGGGGATTGAAATTGTAAGGGGAGGACTTTTGAGCTAGTGAGAATAGCAAGATTGGAGGTGCAATAATGGAGGGACTTGGAGGTAGCCCGAGACCAATAATTGCATAGGATACCTTTGGCGTACAAAACTACTGTCTGCCATAGGAAACAACATTACCTCTAGCATACGGTTCACGGCGCCCGCCTACTATACATTACCTCGTTGAAGGCAGTGTGTGTAGGAAGGCTCTTAATTCTATCTTCCTCTTCCTTTCTGTAATGAGCTTAGTGTGATCCCTCATGTCCAATTATTTTGGGACGTCCTTTTCTTCGCACCGTTGGTGCTATCAGACATGAAAGAGGGGACCATAAGACTTCAGTTTCCCCTCAAGAAGGGAATGGAACACTTCCCTCGAAAGAAAATCAAGTTACCCTATGAGTCCGTTACACGGGCAAGCTATTCTTTTGATATTGATAAAACTTGATTTTCTTGTATCATGCCTAGCTAAAAGGTGTAAAAGAAAGCGCTTGTTGGGAGGCAACCCAAGATATTTTACTTTCAGTTTTAGTGGTCTTGATGCTTGTTACTAATGTATCAACATCATTGTATCTTTATTTTCAATCTTGTGCGAAGTTTTAGCCTGCGATTGAAAGAAAGTTCAAAACTTGTGACATGATGTACAGAAACAGATTATGTCCCCTTGACGGAAAAATTGGCAATAAATCACCAAATCATCTTTTTGATCTGAATTGTTTTGACATTATGCTCCATACAATTGGCTTTCATGCGTTTGTTCTGAGTTTTTCTATTTGATTTCAAGAAGTACACCGAAATAATTATTTACTACCTGCTGGTCTGTTTTTCACAGATTCTGCCACGTTTTGCATCTTCATCATTTTGAAAACCTTAAGCTTGCTTTTTCTTTTCAAAATTTCTTTGGCAATCTTGACAAACAGTAGCTCTTCAAAAACATCTTTATTTCTAGCGGAGAAAAATGATTTTATCATGGTTACTAACAACACTAATCAGCTTATGATGAGTTTCATATGAAGGGAGTTTTCAAGTATGCAAAGGAAGATGATGAAAGAATATTCGGGAGTGTCAAGCACTCAAGCTTGGGGATGCCCCCATGCACCCCTAAGAAATATCCAAGGAGACTCAAGCGCCTAAGCTTGGGGATGCCCCCATGCATCCCCTTCTCCATCAACAATCATCAGTTCGTCCTTCTCCATGCTATATTTTTATCACTTCATATGTTATGTGCTATACTTGGAGCCTCTCGCTCTTTACTTTTTAGTTTATTTACTTGTTCTTGCTGCCCATAACCAATTGGATCCTATCCTTCATTATTTGGGAGAGAAGCACGCTCCACTCCACCATAGAACACAACATAGGCTTGCATGCTTATCTTTCTTTTTGTGTGTGTTCTATATCTTTTCATAGCAGTTGTAATTCTTAGCTCTTAGTTTTCATGCTTATCTTTTAAGAGCTTTTGTTTAGGTTGTTCTAGGAACTCTCTTAGTATGCATGCTTATCTTATTTAGAGAATTGTCTTGTTTCACTGAGTTGTGTGTCTTGGATGATTTGGTAATTAAGGTTGCTATTACAAGTGTAGTATTAACATGCAATAGTTTTGAGGTATTGATTTGAGTAATATTTTGACTTTTGGTGCCAAGAGCTTGAGCCCATTAGTGATAGGTGTCGTATTTTGGGAAATCCATGCTTATTTTCAAAAACTACAAAACATTAGTTGATAACTCTAGCTACTAGATGGATCGCTAACCGATGGAGGGGTTGGAATTTATAGAGTTCCCTCACATACCATGGGTCGAGGATGCGCAAAGATAACCAACCCTCATAAACTCCTCCTCGGGGTACTTGTCTCTTTGTGAGCCTCCCAATCAGATAGGGAGTTACCGATAATAAGTGCATGAGTTATTCGGATAATGCGAGTATTCAATTGTTGGCACTTCCACCTTCCCATATTTTGCTATCCTCTTCGGTACCGTGCATTTTCCCTTTCTCACCTTGAGAGTTGGAGCAAACTTCGCCTGTGCATCCAAACCCTTGGCATGATACGCTCTGCCATCATAAACCTTCTTATATCTTCCTCAAAACAGCCACCATACCTACCTATCAAGGCATTTCCATAGCCTTTCCGAGATACATTGCCATGTAACATCCACATCTCATGACTTTATTGTGACGCCCCCAAAATCAAGCCGTGTACAGTAATCATACATGCAGGGTACACGACCGAAATCAGGGTGCCACGATCATAATATCACAACACAACACTAGACTCAAATAAAATATTACTGATATTACAAACCAGGGATCACGAGGATCCGAATACATAAGTTAAACAATCATAATATCTGAGTACAGACATAGTTAGTCAAGTTTTGCCTTAAGAAGGCTAGCACAAATAACATCAGAGGTACAGATCGAAAAGGCGAGGCCTCCTGCCTGGGGTCCACCGAACTACTCCTGGCCAAAGGGGGAACTCGACGTCGTAGAGGGATCCGGGGATCTTCTGCTCCTGGGCTCCATCATCGTCTACATCGGAAGATCAGGAAAAACAAAAAGGGGGAAATAAAACAAGGGTGAGTATCTAGCATACCCGCGAGTCTTATGTCAGCTACTAATCATTTATGCATTTCTATCAAATGGAAAGGGGAGGCTGTATATAGTGGACTAGAATACAGAAATCAGAATAAGGATGAGAAGCTAGGCCTATCGAAGACTAGCATCTTCCAACGAGTCTTGAAGCACAAGAAGAGAATATCCAACAGTTCAATAGCATGAATGTAATAACAATGCAGCAGAAGTTGCTACAACATTGTATAATAGCAAGTTGTAATAATTAATAATTATTAACGCCTCCGAGATCCCTTCCTCGACATCCCCGCGAGTAAGAAAAACCCAGAACCAACAGTTTAATAGTAGTAGTTTGTAGTAGTAGAGTCTGGCTTCAGCATAAAGCGTCCTGTTACCATGGACACGGCTATCCGAATAGATTATCATCCCTGCAGGGGCTGCACTACTGTTACCCTGCACGCTCGGATCTCCAGGGTGGCAACACCTTGCTAGGGAACACCCCACCGAGGCTATCCGACACGCCGAGGCTCATCCTACGGCTCATCAGAGAGGTCCCCTCCGGTCTACAGCCCTAAGGGCAATGGGGTCATGGGCCTATCACCCCTCGCTCTCAGAGTCGTTGTGAGGACGGTGGATACCACGCAACTCTATCATGGATGCGGATCCGACCGCGCCACAATGCTGAACTGGACATCTTTCAGAGCTTTCGAACGAGACCACACCGCGGAGGGCCCACACCGTAATCCCACGTATAGGTAGTGCGTACAAGTCAAAAGGATACTCAAGTCATCCATAGAACCCATTAAGCAATTTATTATTTTCTGTCGAGACAACCATTATCGTTGCCCCTTTCTGGATGAGTCGCGGACAACGACAGCAATCAGGACCACCAGTAACATTGGTGCCTGCCCTGTCGTCCCACCAACTCGTGCAGTTACCAACAAGGTGAACCATCTCCTTACCTTGTCTCGCATTTGCTCTGAAGAGCTCGACTTTCGTACAACAGGATATCTGTCGGCCACGAACAGTACTAGGCCCGCCGCACACCGGTGGAATACACCTGACCTGTCGTTCCGCTACGATACTCTGCGCGGGAACCATGGGGTCACCTGACTCCTTACCTGTAAGGACAACCGTGGTTCAATACCCTAGGACGGCTATACAAAGTCAGCAACGAGTGGAGTACAAGGATTACTCCTCGATAGCTCACACTTGAGGTGGCTCGGCAGAGCCGGGGTAGGGGCCTGGAGCGGTGTCTTCTCTGAACCGTACCTGTAGCAGTTGTAATGTATCATATCCGCATTCACTCCCAGAGTGAACACGGCCCGCTATCTAACCCTATTGACTAACAATGCGCAGGGTTCACTGCTGAATATAATATATATAATAGGTAGCATAGGATAAAGAAAGGTACACCAAGGGGCGACAAAAACAGGCTATGCAATGGAATAGGATTGTAACGTAGCAGCGGCAATGCCTAGTGCAAGAAATATACAGAAAAGATAGGCGATATCTGGGGAAGAGAATGGCTCTGCTTGCCTGGAAGCTCGACGGTAGAGGTACGGTCGTCATCGACGAATTAGTCGATCACAGGGGCATCGGCAGCGGACTTCGAGACTATCAGACAATAAGAGAGGGGGAAGAAACAATAAAAACACGTCAATAATAGCAATACAAATACAAGGCATGGCAAATGTTAAGCTAGAGGTGAACTAACGCGGCGCTACACATTGCAGATGAAACGGGAATTTTAACCGGAAATTTTACCGGCTCCGGGCGATTACCGGACAGACGGCCCGGAGGGGGGATGTCAATGTTCATTGTGTTAGAGGGGGTGGTTGACATGTAGATAGCGTATACGTATTCGTTGTATTTTTCTGATCAACTTTCATGTATAAAGTTTTTGAATCTGACTTACGGTTTAAAAGCTATTCAAATTCAAAGTTTAAAACAATTTAAATCATTTTCTGAAATATCTTTATTATTTAATATAACATTATTCCAACAGCAGTTGACTGGCACAGTTAATAAAATAGTTTAATTTAATTAAATAGTAGGTGGACCCACATGTCATTCTCAGCAATTTAATAAATCCATTTTAAATCTAAATAAGTCAGTGGGGTCTACATGTCATACACACTAGGTAATTTAATCAAATTAATTTAAATCAAATGGCCTTGGACCCACTGGTAAGTGACTTAGGGGGCTATTTTCTTTCTTTCTCTTTTACCTCTTTTCTTTTCTTTTTGCAAGTTGGCCCACTGGTCAGTGGCCTAAGGCCACCACCCGGCCAGGCACGGCACGGGAGCGCCGGCGGCCAGGGAACGGCGGCGAGCGGCGGCCCGAGACCAGAGGCGGAAGGCACGCGGGTGGGGTGTGGCTAGGCGCGCGTGTGCGTGCACCTGTGCGCGGCTGTAACAGCCCAGATTTCACAAAAATTAAAAAATTTGTTTTCTGCGTGAATTGTTTGATTGTCTGATTTGTTTGCGGTGTTTGCATCCCTGATTTATCAATCGGTGATTATTTTCCCCCCACTTATCTCGTACCGGACGGAGACCGACTCTTGCCACCATGACACTCGACCTTTACGACACCGGGTTTCGCCCGATCACCATCGTGAAAACCGCACAAGTCCAGCCATCGCCACCGGATCGAAAACCCCGTTTATTTAATAAACGGATTATTTTATGGGGCACCGAAAAATGTTGTCGGAATGTCACCGCAGGGAGGTACGATCGACGGGCTCGACGCGCTGAGCGCGTGGTTCGAGATTTCGTCAGAATCGGGGTCCGTACGGAGTCTCGGCGGTCACGAACGCGATCACCGGACGCGCGAGAGGGCTACCGAGGGCATTTGTGCAAACTGCCAGCCACCTGGGCTATATAAAGACCACCACACTCCCACCCATTTCTAGGGTTTCCCTAGCCACAATTTGCAGCCACCCCCCTCACAATGTCCAGATCTGCTCCAAATACCCCCCCAAATCCCGAAACCCTAGCCAGAATTGTCCTCAATCGTTAGATCTTGGCATCCAGTGGCTCACAGCGCGCCACGTCACCCCCTAGAGATCCCACCAACCACACCTCCTCCCATGGAACCCCGCAGCCACCGTCGCGAGCAGCCGCCGCCGCGCGCAGCCTCCGACCAGCCGCCGGCCGGCGAGCCAGCCGGGCCGCCGCCCGCCGCTGCTCCTCCCTCTCCCTTCCTCTTCCTCTCCCTCCTCCTCTCCTTCTTCTCTCATCTCTCTCCCTCTCTCCCGCAGGAAGCTCCAGCCGCCGCCCTCCATGGCCATGGCCGAGCTCGGCCAGGAGCTCGCCGCCGGCCCCTGTCCTTCGCCGCGCCGCCCCGGGGGGCCTCCACCAGCCGGATCCGCACGCCCCCGCCTCCGATCTGCCGCCCCGCTGCCCCTCGTCGCCGGTGGCCGGTGCGCCACCGGGAACAGCCGCCGCCGCCAGCTCCCGTACGGGACGGGGCGAGCTCGCCCCCCCTCCATCGTGGAAGGCCACGTGGGTCGGCCTCAGCCCCGCGGCCCAACAGGCGCCTGCAGCCCGAGCCACCAGCCGGCCTGCCCAGCCAGCCCAGGCCACCTCCTCTGCTCCAGTGGGCCGAGCCCACTAGTGGGGTGAGCCCCTTTAAAAAAAATTTAGTATGACCCTGCTGAAATTTTTCAAAGTCCCTGAAAAATTGCTGCTGATTCATTTTTGCGCTGTAATTTCCCGTTGATCCGTAGCTCCGATGAACGTGCGCCCAAAATTAAAGTTGCTTAGTTGCATGTGCACTTCAATTCACGTTTTGCGAGTATTTTCATTTGAGCTCATCTTAATTGTGTAATTGTGTGCTAAAGTGGGCATCAGGCCGTTAAACTGCTACTAATTCCTGTTAAGTGCTGCTGTTTATATTTTGTTGCAACTTTGCATGATTATTGTGACTCATCCATGAGGCCTATTGCATTGATTCTTTTTCCTATGTGTTAAGAATCATGTGTACTTCATTTCCATGCTTTAACTTGTCATGTTTGGGTGCTTTAGATATATTAAATCTTGCTCCAAAGTGGTGATCCTGATGTTAAGGTGTTGTTATGTAAGGCCCGATATGCGGTACTGTTCCAGATCTAGGTGTTTCCACCCAGATTCGGGAACGAAGCACATATCGGTCCCACCGCGACATATGACAAAGCCATATGCCCCGGATTTCCAACATGATATCACAACATTACAGATACAAGGATACAACATCTCATACAATCGGCATACAACTGCCTCAAATACAATACAACAGCGGAAGATACATGTTTGAGTACAGACTACAAGCAAATGCCTAGTGGCAAAGAGAAAAGCATCGATCCCATAACCACACGGGTCCAGGCCCTCCGCTGGGATCCGCCTAGCTAGTCGTCGTCGAGTCTCCACGTGAAACGTCGATCACCATACCTGTTGTCGATCAGAGCCTTGAAAAGAGTTTGGGGGTAGTATCATGAGTACAGAGGTACTCAGCATCCAACTGTAGTGGTCATCTGACCCAGCAAGGACTTCATCACTCGTCATTCTAGGACAACTAGTAGTTTACGGTAAGGAAGGGGTAAGTGGTGAGGTTGCTGCCGCACTAGCATTTATGAAGTGGCTAACGATCTAGAGAGTAAGATAAGAAGCCAAGCATTCGATGAGGAATCGCCTCCAACAAGTCTTGCTATCAACTACTCACGCAATCATAACACCTATCCTATCCGTGTCCTCCTCTTCGCATCCCGACGAAGAAGAAGCAGTCAAGGCACACACACGTTGATCAAGTTATATTAAGATTATCTCAGTTGTTGTTGTCTATGAACAAGGAGTAGGTCTCAAGTCGTCCATAACCGTGGACACGGCTTATCGAAAAGATTTAACCCTGCAGGGGTGTACCAACTGCCCATTACGAGGCTCCGCACGCACGTCCATCACTCTCAGTTGCTACCCATCACAGGCAACCATTTTAAGATTTAGTTCCAAGAGATCCGAAACGACAGGTCTCTTTAGCTAACAACGAACAAATCCGGGTGGCCCCCGGTGAGTCGACATCCATCTCAGGAGCCGGCCGCGCTCTCGATCTGGTCTCTACCGTATGTCGCAGGTTTGGATACCCGATTAATCACACATGGGAAACCGGGTCCTCAGCCGAACAAAGTGGGCCAGCGAGGGAACTAAGTCCTCACTGGTCCGGGTTATTTTAAATAATATCTGCCAGGAGCGACCCAACAGACAGACACACGGTTTTCAAATGGTAAATCAGCTTGGGCCACCACTAGAAATGTTTGAAGCTAGATAGGTAAGAAGAGGGGACCCCATAAAATCCCACACGCGGTTAGGCACGCTCAGTCTTAAAACCAATACCCGGAACTCGGATCCTAGGTGACTCGAATGGAACAAAGCGTTGGGGCGGGATAGCCTAGACCTTCCATCCTTCGTCGAATATAGTCAACATTTATAATAATCATACCATCAACAATAATATAATAATCAGGTGATATCCCAACCCAAAGAGTAACAGGGTAACATCGTAGCATCCTAAGCATGCATAATAAGAAGGGGATGAGCAACGAGCAATAGTAACATAGAAGTACAAGGTTTGCTGGGAAGGGACATGGCTGTATCGGTTTGAAAGAGGTTGTAAACATGTGGTAGGATCAAGCATCGAACCTAACCTATAATAGCATGCAAACCGCTGGTTGAAATAGAATGGATCATAAGTAATGTATAGTCCTTGCCTGTTGATAAGTCGGGTTCCGAAGGTGTAGTCGATCGCAAACTCGCATCGTCTCCGAGAGGTACCCGCGGGAGCACACAAGAAGAAAACACTGGAAAGCAATCAACGGTGCACCACTATTACTACGGAGCAACACAAGATCAAGAAGACAACACAAGGCACGGCAACGCGATACGGATCTATCGTCGAGAACGGTTACTAACAGTTTAAGTGGAGTACTCGTCACACACGATGATACTGCACGTTTACGGTGGTTCAAGTTGTTTAGCTACAGGTGATCAACAAAGTTGTTAACATGGCAACGCACAGAAGCATGGCAAGAGGTGAAGCATAAATAAACTACCTGGGATAGTCAATTTAAGTGGGGGGTGAAATCCTAGACATGGCAAACTATTACGGACCCCACGATAAATATTGCATTTGGTACTGTTTTGCCCTAAACAATATTTTATTATTTTTATTATCAAGCAATAGCAGAAAAATACAATCTACATGCAATTCTAGTCAAGTTACATATAAAGAACATTTTAAACAGAGCAACGGTTAAAAAGTTATTGCCGTCACAGCTTACAGTGGCAGGCAGTGTAATTAGCAGTTAAACAGCAGGTAAACAAAGTCAAACATGGCAACAAGCAACATTTTAATAATCTACGCGCAAAACGGAGCAACTTTCATGTAGAAAGCGTCTCCATCGAAGCTACCGATGAAAAGTTACAGCTACCGCAAAATAAACAACTAATCTGCCTAAATAAATAAATAAAAACTAGTAGAAAAAAAACTAACAGGGCCGAAACTACTGCTATTTGGGCCCAAGAGGAAAAAAATATCTAAAGAAAAAAAATAAATAAACGGGGCTGGGCGCTCAACCACAGGGCCTGGCCCAAGAGGTTGGAGGTGGGAGGCGCCGGCCTGGGCTGCCGTGGCTGCTGGGCCGCCTGGGGCTGGCCGGCCCACCTGGCAGCACGCAGCGGCTGGGGCGTCGGGCTCCACCCCGAGCACACCCGAGAAGCGGCGGCTGCTGTGCCCGCCGGCAAGGGGCGGCTCAAGGCGGAGAGGCAGGGGGCGCAGGCGGGGGAGGCAAGCGGCGAAGGGCGAGGCAGGGGTCCCAGAGGGGCGCGGGGCTCCGGCGGCAGGCAGTTGGGCGCGGCGGCGGGCAGTTGGGCGCGGCGGCCCGAGCTCCTGGCCGAGCTCGTTTCATGGTGGCGGCGGACCTGCGAGGAAGAGAGCAAGGGGGTGAGGGAGAGAAGAGAAGGAGAGGGTAGAGGAGCGCGGCGACCTGCTGCGGGGAGAGATGGGGCGCCGGCGGCGAGCTCCGGTGGCCTCCATGGCCGGGCAGTGCTCGGCAGGGATGCCCACGGGCGGCTGCGCAAGGGGAGAGGAGAGAGGAGACTCCAGAGGTGACGTGGCGGCTTCCGGGGCCGTCGGATCTGTCGATCTGACTGGTCAAAACTGATTGGGCTGATTCCAGATCTGGGAGCTAGGGTTTGCTGCGAAAATTGGGGTATTTGGGGCCAGATCTGGGGCTGGTGGCTGCCTAGGGAAACCCTAGGTGGGTGGGAGTGTGGTGGTCTTTATATAGCCCCGGTGGCTGGCAGTTTGCAAAAACATCCCCGGTTTTTATCTCGCGCGCGCGATGCTCACGTTTCTGACCGCCGGGGGTCCGCAGTACCTCCGATTCGGGTAAAACTTCGAACTGCGCGATCGGTGCGTCGAGCCGGAGGCGTTCACCTCGCGCTGGAACCATTCCGAAAATACTTTCCGAGGCGCTATAAAAATATCCCGTTTAGTTATTAAACGGGGTTTTTCGATCTGTTGGCTGCGGCTGGTCTCGTGCGGTTTTCGCGACGGTGATCGGGTAAAACCCGGTGTCGCAAAGGTCGAGTGTCAGGGTGGCAAGGGTCGGTCTCCGTCCGATACGAGATAAGAGGGGGGGAAATAATCTCCGATTGATAAATCGGGGATGCAAACACCGCAAACAAATCAGGCAATCAAACAATTCACGCAGAAAACAAAATTTTTAATTTTTCTGAAAACTGGGCTGTTACAATACAACACCACCAACAAGGGATCTCGTCCCGAGATCCAGGACGATCCGGGGGAGAAGGGGGAGAGAAAAGAGAGTCGACGATCTTCAACACCACCAACAAGGGACTCTGCTCCATGTCGACGTCGAACTTCGGTCGAGATAAATTTCCGCAGAGAGACGACATCGTTGGAAAAACTAAACCGTCAGTGCCAAGAGGGAGAACGATCGCGAAAACCAGATCAAGGGATAGTGATTTTCGACGCAAGTCGTAAAAACACCGGCAAAAGGATGGATGGAAATGGATGACCCAGATGATAACCAAAATCGGAGAAACTAAAGGTACGACAGAAATTCCCAAACCTGAGATCGGAATCGAGACAATACGCTGCATGCAAGGCATTGTAACTATTCCGATACTCCACTCTCTCGAGATCCTAAAGTTTGGAAGGGGGATAAGTCGAGATTAAAACACTTACGGCACTTGTCCTGACCAGAGAATGGATAAGGAGTAAAAAGATTCTTACTCTCCGATAACTAACTTAGTAACTACAAAATAATTTTTGTCTAGACTCGACTTCGGCCAGAGAGGGGATCCTACGGTCGGTAAGGCTCTGATACCAAGTTGTAAGGCCCGATATGCGGTACTGTTCCAGATCTAGGTGTTTCCACCCAGATTCGGGGACGAAGCACATATCGGTCCCACCGCGACATATGACAAAGCCATATGCCCCGGATTTCCAACATGATATCACAACATTACAGATACAAGGATACAACATCTCATACAATCGGCATACAACTGCCTCAAATACAATACAACAGCGGAAGATACATGTCTGAGTACAGACTACAAGCAAATGCCTAGTGGCAAAGAGAAAAGCATCGATCCCATAACCACACGGGTCCAGGCCCTCCGCCGGGATCCGCCTACTTAGTCTTCGTCGAGTCTCCACGTGAAACGTCGATCACCATACCTGTTGTCGATCAGATCCCTGAAAAGAGTTTGGGGGTAGTATCATGAGTACAGAGGTACTCAGCATCCAAATGTAGTGGTCATCTGACCCAGCAAGGACTTCATCACTCGTCATTCTAGGACAACTAGTAGTTTACGGTAAGGAAGGGGTAAGTGGTGAGGTTGCTGCCGCACTAGCATTTATGAAGTGGCTAACGATCTAGAGAGTAAGATAAGAAGCCAAGCATTCGATGAGGAGTCGCCTCAAACAAGTCTTGCTATCAACTACTTACGCAAACATAACACCTATCCTATCCTTGTCCTCCTCTTCGCATCCCGACGAAGAAGAAGCAGTCAAGGCACACACACGTTGATCAAGTTATATTAAGATTATCTCAGTTGTTGTTGTCTATGAACAAGGAGTAGGTCTCAAGTCGTCCATAACCGTGGACACGGCTTCTCGAAAAGATTTAACCCTGCAGGGGTGTACCAACTGCCCATTACGAGGCTCCGCACGCACGTCCATCACTCTCAGTTGCTACCCATCACAGGCAACCATTTTAAGATTTAGTTCCAAGAGATCCGAAACGACAGGTCTCTTTAGCTAACAACGAACAAATCCGGGTGGCCCCCGGTGAGTCGACATCCATCTCAGGAGCCGGCCGCGCTCTCGATCTGGTCTCTACCGTATGTCGCAGGTTTGGATACCCGATTAATCACACATGGGAAACCGGGTCCTCAGCCGAACAAAGTGGGCCAGCGAGGGAACTAAGTCCTCACTGGTCCGGGTTATTTTAAATAATATCTGCCAGGAGCGACCCAACAGACAGACACACGGTTTTCAAATGGTAAATCAGCTTGGGCCACCACTAGAAATGTTTGAAGCTAGATAGGTAAGAAGAGGGGACCCCATAAAATCCCACACGCGGTTAGGCACGCTCAGTCTTAAAACCAATACCCGGAACTCGGATCCTAGGTGACTCGAATGGAAGAAAGCGTCGGGGCGGGATAGCCTAGACCTTCCATCCTTCGTCGAATATAGTCAACATTTATAATAATCATACCATCAACAATAATATAATAATCAGGTGATATCCCAACCCAAAGAGTAACAGGGTAACATCGTAGCATCCTAAGCATGCATACTAAGCAGGGGATGAGCAACGAGCAATAGTAACATAGCAGTACAAGGTTTGCTGGGAAGGGACATGGCTGTACCGGTTTGAAAGAGGCTGTAAACATGTGGTAGGATCAAGCATCGAACCTTACCTATACTAGCATGCAAACCGCTGGTTGAAATAGAATGGATCATAAGTAATGTATAGTCCTTGCCTGTTGATAAGTCAGGTTCCGAAGGTGTAGTCGATCGCAAACTCGCATCGTCTCCGAGAGGTACCCGCGGGAGCACACAAGAAGAAAACACTGGAAAGCAATCAACGGTGCACCACTATTACTACGGAGCAACACAAGATCAAGAAGACAACACAAGGCACGGCAACGCGATACGGATCTATCGTCGAGAACGGTTACTAACAGTTTAAGTGGAGTACTCGTCACACACGACGATACTGCACGTTTACGGTGGTTCAAGTTGTTTAGCTACAGGTGATCAACAAAGTGGTTAACATGGAAAAGCACAGAAGCATGGCAAGAGGTGAAGCATAAATAAACTACCTGGGATAGTCAATTTAAGTGGGGGGTGGAATCCTAGACATGGCAAACTATTACGGCCCCCACGATAAATATTGCATTTGGTACTGTTTTTCCCTAAACAATATTTTATTATTTTTATTATCAAGCAAGAGCAGCAAAAACACAATCTACATGCAATTCTAGTCAAGTTACATATAAAGAACATTTTAAACAGAGCAACAGTTAAAAAGTTATTGCCGTCACAGCTTACAGTGGCAGGCAGTGTAATTAGCAGTTAAACAGCAGGTAAACAAAGTCAAACATGGCAACAAGCAACATTTTAATAATCTACGCGCAAAACGGAGCAACTTTCATGTAGAAAGCGTCTCCATCGAAGCTACCGATGAAAAGTTACAGCTACCGCAAAATAAACAACTAATCTGCCTAAATAAATAAATAAAAACTAGTAGAAAAAAAACTAACAGGGCCGAAACTACTGCTATTTGGGCCCAAGAGGAAAAAAATATCTAAAGAAAAAAAATAAATAAACGGGGCTGGGCGCTCAACCACAGGGCCTGGCCCAAGAGGTTGGAGGTGGGAGGCGCCGGCCTGGGCTGCCGTGGCTGCTGGGCCGCCTGGGGCTGGCCGGCCCACCTGGCAGCACGCAGCGGCTGGGGCGTCGGGCTCCACCCCGAGCACACCCGAGAAGCGGCGGCTGCTGTGCCCGCCGGCAAGGGGCGGCTCAAGGCGGAGAGGCAGGGGGCGCAGGCGGGGGAGGCAAGCGGCGAAGGGCGAGGCAGGGGTCCCAGAGGGGCGCGGGGCTCCGGCGGCAGGCAGTTGGGCGCGGCGGCGGGCAGTTGGGCGCGGCGGCCCGAGCTCCTGGCCGAGCTCGTTTCATGGTGGCGGCGGACCTGCGAGGAAGAGAGCAAGGGGGTGAGGGAGAGAAGAGAAGGAGAGGGTAGAGGAGCGCGGCGACCTGCTGCGGGGAGAGATGGGGCGCCGGCGGCGAGCTCCGGTGGCCTCCATGGCCGGGCAGTGCTCGGCAGGGATGCCCACGGGCGGCTGCGCAAGGGGAGAGGAGAGAGGAGACTCCAGAGGTGACGTGGCGGCTTCCGGGGCCGTCGGATCTGTCGATCTGACTGGTCAAAACTGATTGGGCTGATTCCAGATCTGGGAGCTAGGGTTTGCTGCGAAAATTGGGGTATTTGGGGCCAGATCTGGGGCTGGTGGCTGCCTAGGGAAACCCTAGGTGGGTGGGAGTGTGGTGGTCTTTATATAGCCCCGGTGGCTGGCAGTTTGCAAAAACATCCCCGGTTTTTATCTCGCGCGCGCGATGCTCACGTTTCTGACCGCCGGGGGTCCGCAGTACCTCCGATTCGGGTAAAACTTCGAACTGCGCGATCGGTGCGTCGAGCCGGAGGCGTTCACCTCGCGCTGGAACCATTCCGAAAATACTTTCCGAGGCGCTATAAAAATATCCCGTTTAGTTATTAAACGGGGTTTTTCGATCTGTTGGCTGCGGCTGGTCTCGTGCGGTTTTCGCGACGGTGATCGGGTAAAACCCGGTGTCGCAAAGGTCGAGTGTCAGGGTGGCAAGGGTCGGTCTCCGTCCGATACGAGATAAGAGGGGGGGAAATAATCTCCGATTGATAAATCGGGGATGCAAACACCGCAAACAAATCAGGCAATCAAACAATTCACGCAGAAAACAAAATTTTTAATTTTTCTGAAAACTGGGCTGTTACAATACAACACCACCAACAAGGGATCTCGTCCCGAGATCCAGGACGATCCGGGGGAGAAGGGGGAGAGAAAAGAGAGTCGACGATCTTCAACACCACCAACAAGGGACTCTGCTCCATGTCGACGTCGAACTTCGGTCGAGATAAATTTCCGCAGAGAGACGACATCGTTGGAAAAACTAAACCGTCAGTGCCAAGAGGGAGAACGATCGCGAAAACCAGATCAAGGGATAGTGATTTTCGACGCAAGTCGTAAAAACACCGGCAAAAGGATGGATGGAAATGGATGACCCAGATGATAACCAAAATCGGAGAAACTAAAGGTACGACAGAAATTCCCAAACCTGAGATCGGAATCGAGACAATACGCTGCATGCAAGGCATTGTAACTATTCCGATACTCCACTCTCTCGAGATCCTAAAGTTTGGAAGGGGGATAAGTCGAGATTAAAACACTTACGGCACTTGTCCTGACCAGAGAATGGATAAGGAGTAAAAAGATTCTTACTCTCCGATAACTAACTTAGTAACTACAAAATAATTTTTGTCTAGACTCGACTTCGGCCAGAGAGGGGATCCTACGGTCGGTAAGGCTCTGATACCAAGTTGTAAGGCCCGATATGCGGTACTGTTCCAGATCTAGGTGTTTCCACCCAGATTCGGGGACGAAGCACATATCGGTCCCACCGCGACATATGACAAAGCCATATGCCCCGGATTTCCAACATGATATCACAACATTACAGATACAAGGATACAACATCTCATACAATCGGCATACAACTGCCTCAAATACAATACAACAGCGGAAGATACATGTCTGAGTACAGACTACAAGCAAATGCCTAGTGGCAAAGAGAAAAGCATCGATCCCATAACCACACGGGTCCAGGCCCTCCGCCGGGATCCGCCTACTTAGTCTTCGTCGAGTCTCCACGTGAAACGTCGATCACCATACCTGTTGTCGATCAGATCCCTGAAAAGAGTTTGGGGGTAGTATCATGAGTACAGAGGTACTCAGCATCCAAATGTAGTGGTCATCTGACCCAGCAAGGACTTCATCACTCGTCATTCTAGGACAACTAGTAGTTTACGGTAAGGAAGGGGTAAGTGGTGAGGTTGCTGCCGCACTAGCATTTATGAAGTGGCTAACGATCTAGAGAGTAAGATAAGAAGCCAAGCATTCGATGAGGAGTCGCCTCAAACAAGTCTTGCTATCAACTACTTACGCAAACATAACACCTATCCTATCCTTGTCCTCCTCTTCGCATCCCGACGAAGAAGAAGCAGTCAAGGCACACACACGTTGATCAAGTTATATTAAGATTATCTCAGTTGTTGTTGTCTATGAACAAGGAGTAGGTCTCAAGTCGTCCATAACCGTGGACACGGCTTCTCGAAAAGATTTAACCCTGCAGGGGTGTACCAACTGCCCATTACGAGGCTCCGCACGCACGTCCATCACTCTCAGTTGCTACCCATCACAGGCAACCATTTTAAGATTTAGTTCCAAGAGATCCGAAACGACAGGTCTCTTTAGCTAACAACGAACAAATCCGGGTGGCCCCCGGTGAGTCGACATCCATCTCAGGAGCCGGCCGCGCTCTCGATCTGGTCTCTACCGTATGTCGCAGGTTTGGATACCCGATTAATCACACATGGGAAACAAAGTGGTTAACATGGAAAAGCACAGAAGCATGGCAAGAGGTGAAGCATAAATAAACTACCTGGGATAGTCAATTTAAGTGGGGGGTGGAATCCTAGACATGGCAAACTATTACGGCCCCCACGATAAATATTGCATTTGGTACTGTTTTTCCCTAAACAATATTTTATTATTTTTATTATCAAGCAAGAGCAGCAAAAACACAATCTACATGCAATTCTAGTCAAGTTACATATAAAGAACATTTTAAACAGAGCAACAGTTAAAAAGTTATTGCAGTTACAGCTTACAGTGGCAGGCAGTGTAATTAGCAGTTAAACAGCAGGTAAACAAAGTCAAACATGGCAACAAGCAACATTTTAATAATCTACGCGCAAATCGGAGCAACTTTCATGTAGAAAGCGTCTCCATCGGAGCTACCGATGAAAAGTTACAACTACCGCAAAATAAACAACTAATCTGCCTAAATAAATAAAAACAAACTAGCAGAAAAAAAACTAACTGGGCCGAAACTACTGCTATTTGGGCCCAACAGGAAAAAAAAGATCTAAAGAAAAGAAAAACGGGGCTGGGCGCTCACCCACTAGGCCTGGCCCAAGAGGCTGGAGGTGGGAGGCGCCGGCCTGGGCTGCCCTGGCTGCTGGGCCGCCTGGGGCTGGCCGGCCCACCTAGCAGCACGCAGCGGCTGGGGCGTCGGGCTCCACCCCGAGCACACCCGAGCAGCGGCGGCTGCTGTGCCCGCCGGCGAGGGGCGGCTCAAGGCGGCGAGGCAGGGGGCGCAGGCGGGGGAGGCAAGCGGCGGAGGGCGAGGCAGGGGTCCCGGAGGGGCGCGGGGCTCCGGCGGCGGGCAGTTGGGCGCGGCGGCCCGAGCTCCTGGCTGAGCTTGTTTCATGGCGGCGGCGGACCTGCGAGGAAGAGAGCAAGGGGGTGAGGGAGAGAAGAGAAGGAGAGGGCAGAGGAGCGCGGCGACCTGCTGTGGGGAGAGATGGGGCGCCGGCGGCGAGCTCCGGTGGCCTCCATGGTCGGGCAGCGCTCGGCGGGGATGCCCACGGGCGGCTGCGCAAGGGGAGAGGAGAGAGGAGACTCCAGAGGTGACGTGGCGGCTTCCGGGGCCGTCGGATCTGTCGATCTGACGGTTCGAAACTGATTGGGCTGATTCCAGATCTGGGAGCTAGGGTTTGCTGCGAAAATTGGGGTATTTGGGGCCAGATCTGGGGCTGGTGGCTGCCTAGGGAATCCCTAGGTGGGTGGGAGTGTGGTGGTCTTTATATAGCCCCGGTGGCTGGCAGTTTGGAAAAACATCCCGGGTTTTTATCTCGCGCGCGCGGTGCTCACGTTTCTGACCGCCGGGGGTCCGCAGTACCTTCGATTCGGGTAAAACTTCGAACTGCGCGATCGGTGCGTCGAGCCGGAGGCGTTCACCTCGCGCTGGAACCGTTCCGAAAACACTTTCCGGGGCGCTATAAAAATATCCCGTTTAGTTATTAAACGGGGGTTTTCGATCCGTTGGCTGCGGCTGGTCTCGTGCGGTTTCGCGACGGTGATCGGGTAAAACCCGATGTCGCAAAGGTCGAGTGTCAGGGTGGCAAGGGTCGGTCTCCGTCCGATACGAGATAAGAGGGGGGGAAATAATCGCCGATTGATAAATCGGGGATGCAAACACCGCAAACAAATCAGGCAATCAAACAATTCACGCAGAAAACAAAATTTTTAATTTTTCTGAAAACTGGGCTGTTACATGTTGTTGCTGAAACTGTTATTTTGTTGCAACTTCGGTCGACGTGTGTGTCGCGACCGTTGATCGGAATTGAATGATTCCAATTGCATATTGTTAAGCATCATGTCTACTTTCATTACATGTATTTCAATGTCATGATATGCTTGTTGGTCATATAGTTGTTTAGCTCCAAAGTTGCTATGCTGCTGTTGTTGACAGCCACCTCTGATTTTCACTAAGTCTGTTACTTTGCGATGCTATGTTGCATGCTTAATATCTTTTGATCTATGATGTCTTTTGCATGGTTCTTTTTTCCATGCCTTCCCTGTCATGTCTACTTTGGTTCCATATCATTTGTGAGCATGTTTGCATTGATTATCATGTTTATGCAATGCTCCAAAGTGTGCTTCCTAATGTTGGCAGATTGTGCCCCTAACTTGTTTTGCTTGTATCTTTTTAACCGTAACTCCGTTTGAAGTGTTCTTTATATGTAACTTGAATAGTTTATCGTGTACTTTGTCTTTATGCTATTATTTGCTGTTGTTAAACAACCTAAAATATGGTTTAGGACAGAACAGTATCAAATCTTTTAATCATCGTGCGACACTTAGTGTTATGCCATGTTTAGGATTGTGCCTCACTTAAATTGTCTAGCATAGATAGTTTATTTTATGCTTAACCTCTTGAAATTTTTGTGTGTTATGACATGCTTGCTCGTGTTTGCCTCGTAGTAATAGATGGTTGCTCGTTGATTGCTTTCCAGTGTTTACCTCTTGTGTGCTACCGCGGGTACCTCTCGGAGACGATGCGAGCTTGCGATCAACTACACCTTCGGAACCCGACTTATCAACAGGCAAGGACTATATATTACATATGATCCATTCTATTTCAACCAGCGGTTTGCATGCTAGTCTAGGTTAGGTTCGATGTTTGATCCTACCACATGTTTACAGCCTCTTTCAAACCGATACAGCCATGTCCCTTCCCAGCAAACCTTGTAATGCTATGTTAATATTGCTCGTTGCTCAGCCCCTGCTTAGTATGCATGCTTAGGATGCTACGATGTTACCCTGTTACTCCTTGGTTTGGGATATCACCTTATTATATTGTTGTTGATGATATGATTATTATAATGTTGACTATATTCGACGAAGGATGGAATGTCTAGGCTATCTCGCCCCGACGCTTTGTTCCATTCGAGTCACCTAGGATCCGAGTTCCGGGTATTGGTTTTGAGACTGAGCGTGCCTAAACGCGTGTGGGATTTTATGGGGTCCCCTTTTCTTACCTATCTAGCTTCAAGCATTTCTAGTGGTGGCCCAAGCTGATTTACCATTTGAAACTGTGTGTGTGCTGGTCCTACGCCAGTAGTTTTCCAACCAACCCGGACCAATGAGGACATAGTTCCCTTGCTGGCCCACCTTGTCCGGCTGAGGACCCGGTTTCCCATGTGTGATTAACCGGCTATCCAAACCTGCGACAAACGGTAGAGACCAGATCGAGAGAGCGGCCGGCTCCTGAGATGGATGTCGACTCACCGGGGGCCACCCGGATTTGTTTGTTGTTAGTTAGAGGGACCTGTCGTTTCGGATCTCTTAGAACTAAATCATAAAATGGTTGCCTGTGATGGGTACTGTGATGGGTAGAAACTGAGAGAGATGGGCGTGCGTGCGGAGCCTTGTAATGGGCAGTTGGTACACCCCTACAGGGTTAAATCTTTTCGAGAAGCCGTGTCCACGGTTATGGACGACTTGAGACCTACTCCTTGTTCATAGACAGCAACAACTGAGTTAATCTTAATATAACTTGATCAACGTGTGTGTGTGCCTTGACTGCTTCTTCTTCGTCGGGATGCGAAGAGGAGGACAAGGATAGGATAGGTGTTATGTTTGCGTAAGTAGTTGATAGCAAGACTTGTTTGAGGCGATTCCTCATCGAATGCTTGGCTTCTTATCTTACTCTCTAGATCGTTAGCCACTTCATAAATGCTAGTGCAGCAGCAACCTCACCACTTACCCCTTCCTTACCGTAAACTACTAGTTGTCCTAGAATGACGAGTGATGAAGTCCTTGCTGGGTTAGATTACCACTACAGTTGGATGTTGAGTACCTCTGTACTCATGATACTACCCCCCAAACTCTTTTCAGGGTTCTGATCGACAACAGGTATGGTGATCGACGTTTCACGTGGAGACTCGACGACGACTAGTTAGGCGGATCCCGGCGGAGGGCCTGGAACCGTGTGGTTATGGGATCGATGTTTTCTCTTTGCCAGTAGGCATTTGATTGTAGTCTGTACTCAGACATGTATCTTCCGCTGTTATATTGTATTAAGGTAGTTGTATGCCGATTGTATGAGATGTTGTATCCTTGTATCTGTAATGTTGTGATATCATGTTGGAAATCCGGGGCATATGACTTCGTCATATGTCGCGGTGGGACCGATATGTGCTTCGTCCTCGGATCTGGATGGAAACATCTTGATCTGGAACAGTACCGCATATCGGGACTTACAGCGGCCAAGGCAAGGCAGGGCGCGTCCCGGGCACGCCCCGGCCATGCCGGCCCGGTGGCGGCCGGAGCCACGACACGGCGCTCCGGCGACGAATTCAAGCAGAGGGGAAGGGGGGGGCGACGCGGAAGCTCACTATGAATGTGATGGGGAGGTCGGAGTTGACGCGGAGTCACCACATGCGACGAATTGGCCGACGGCCGTGGTGAAGGAGGCGGCACAATTCGGTCTCGTAGGCGGTCTTCGGCCCGAGCGCGAGGGGGGAGATGACCTAGCGGGCACCATGCTCCTTCTGGACGTCCTCCTGATCGACGAGGTGGCGGCGACGACCGCGGTGGTGCGGCGCGGGGAAGAACGGCTCGACAGGGGGGAGGGGAATATAGTTCGGGTGTCGACGGGATGGGGGGGTGCTCGCCCTTATATCTAGGGGCAGGTGAGGCGGGTGAGGGGGAGGGGCCGGCTGGGTGAGCTCTCTGGCCATCGCCATGGCGCCACGCAATGGGGAGCAGGTGGGAGGAGAGAGGAGGGAGGGAGATGGGCCTGGGTGGGCCTCGCCCCAGGCGTAGGATAGTGTTCTTTTTATTTTCTGTTTTCCTTTTTTCTGTTGTTTGTATTTTATTTAGTTTATCTAGTACATGAATGTTATAAAATGTGCCAAGTGTTCCTAAATTAATGTCACACTATATAACAGTGCCAAAAAAGGTTTGGGTGCAAAAGAAATCCATTTAATATTTATTTTGAATATGCAATGGATTTTTGGGGCTATATTGGCACTGTTTAGAATTGTTTGATTTATTTTAAAGTTCAATAAACCTCCACAACCATATGGACATGATCCACTGATTATTATGCATTTAACAAAATTGGTTGCAAGATTTTTGGGCAAGGTTTATTTTTTCCCATTGTTTTAATATCAAGAAAAAGGGATTTTTGGATTTTCAGTTGAACCATGATGACCAAGGCAAAGATGGCACATTGGTTTTAACATAAACCATTATGATTAATGAAATGATCAAAAGCAAAATTGACCATGGCATGATGAGCAACAGTGATTAACAACAGTGATGGTCAACAGTGATAGTGATTACTGTTACAGACACTGAGGGTGTTACAAATCTCCCCCACTACAAGAATTCTCGTCCCGAGAATTTAAGTGGTAGCGAGGAAAATATCGGGGTATTCATTGCGAAGACGATCTTCGTGTTCCCAGGTGGCTTCATCTTCAGAATGATTCGACCACTTAACCTTGAGGAACTTGACCGTCTTGTTGCGGGTTCGACGTTCAGACTGATCAAGAATGCGGCTCGTATGTTCTTAATAATTCAAGTCCTGTTGCAGCTCAATCATATCATGTTCCACTTCTCGAATAGGGTCCTTGAAGCAGCGTCGGAGTTGTGACACGTGAAAGACATCATGGACTTGGGAGAGGTTCGGCGGCAATTCCAATCGGTATGCCACGGGTCCACTCCTGGAAAGGATACGGAACGGGCCAATGTAGCGAGGAGCCAACTTGCCTTTGATCCCGAAGCGATGAGTGCCCCTCATGGGAGTGACATGGAGGTAGGCTTGTTCAACAGGTTGATATTCCATTTCTCTGTGTTTCCGGTCATAGTTGCTCTTCTGGCGGGACTGAGCGGCCTTCAAATGTTCACGAATGACGTGAACTTGATCTTCAGCTCGCTGAACAATATCCGGACCAATGAGTGTACGTTCCCCAGTTTCTGACCAATTCAGAGGGGTTCGACACTTACGCCCATAGAGAACTTCGTAGGGTGCCATCTTCAGACTAGCGTGGTAGCTATTGTTATACGAGAACTCGACCAACGGGAGAGATTCCTCCCATTTATTACCGAAGGAAATAACACAAGCTCGAAGCATGTCTTCCAGCACTTGATTGACTCGTTCAACTTGGCCTTGTGACTAGGGGTGATAAGCGGTGTTGAGATGCAGAATAGTCCCCAAAGCTTCTTGGAAAGTCCTCCAATATCTTGAGGTGAAAAGGTTGCCACGACCTGAACTGATCTCCAACGGAATACCGCAGATTGAAACAATTTGGGAGATATACAATTCTGCCAACTGAGTAGCAGTGATCTTCTCCTTGACTAGTATAAAGTGAGCAACATTGGAGAACCGGTCCATGACAACAAAGATCGCATCGTTTCCCTTCTGTGATCTAGGAAAACCGGTGACGAAGTCCATCTGGACTTTTTCCCACTTCCATTCAGGAATTTCAAGTGGTTGTAGAGCTCCGGCGGGTTTTTGATGTTCACCCTTGACGCGACGACAAACGTCACATTCAGAAACATATCAGGCAATGTCTTGCTTCATGTTAGGCCACCAGAACTTCTGACGAATGTCTTGGTACATCTTGGTGCTTCCGGGATGAATGGACAACGGGGTATCGTGAGCCTCTTTCATGACCGTCGGGGTCATATCCAGGTTCTCATGCCTGCCCTTTCTGTGAGTAACCACTAAACGGTTCTGGTAGAACACCGCACCTTTGCTATCAATAGTGAAGGGTGAGGGTCTTCCATTTGCGGTATCACGCTTAATCTTGTGTATGAAATAATCATAAAACTGTATATCCTTGACAGATTTGACGAGATCCGGTTCGATAACCAGGTTATTTACATAACCTTGAGGAACAATCTCGAGGTTCAGCTTTTGAAACTCTTCATACAGAGATGGTTGTTGTAGTTGAACCTCAAGCTCACTACAGTAGGCTTTACGGCTCAAGGCATCGGCCATCACATTAGCTTTGCTAGGGGTGTAATGAATATCCATGTTGAAATCAGCTATTGTCTCGAGCCATCTTTGTTAGCGGAGATTCAGATCTGGCTGAGTAAACAAGTACTTCAGGATTTGGTGATCGGTGTAGATCTCGCAACGATTACCAACGAGGTAATGTCGCCATAGCTTCAATGCATAAATTACTGCTGCCAATTCGAGATCATGCGTTGGATAATTATCTTCGTGAGATCGCAACTGACGAGAGCCATAAGCAATCACGCAGCGCTCTTGCATTAGGACACAGCCTAATCCTTGACGAGACGCGTCACAATATATCACGAAGTCCTTCTGAGTTCAGGGGGAGCAAGCACTGGTGGAGAAGTGAGCTTGTCCTTGAGAGCTTGAAAACTTTCCTGACATTTATCTGTCCACTCAAACTTGACGCCTTTGTGAAGCAGA
This sequence comes from Bromus sterilis, assembly GCA_950022295.1. Taxonomy (NCBI): domain Eukaryota; kingdom Viridiplantae; phylum Streptophyta; class Magnoliopsida; order Poales; family Poaceae; genus Bromus; species Bromus sterilis. Next base: position 259,970,811 of record OX465596.1, on the reverse strand, counting down.
TTAGTCAGAGGCTTGGAAATCTTGGATAAGTTCTCGACGAAACGGCGGCAATAACTAGCGAGGCCGAGGAAACTTTTTACTTGCTTGACGGTCTTGGGAGGAGTCCAGTCAAGAATAGTCAGGATACGTTCTGGGGTGACGGCAATGCCATCCTTTGAAATCACATGACCAAGGTAGGTTACTTTGGGAAGGTAGAACTCACACTTGGAAAACTTAGCATAGAGTTTGTGTTCTCTAAGCTTTTCCAGTATAAGACGAAGGTGTTCAGCATGTTCTTCTTCATTCTTGGAGTATATTAAGATATCATCCAGATAAACCACGACGAACTTGTTGAGGTATTCCATGAATATATAGTTCATCGATCTGGAGAATGTGGCTGGAGCATTGGTTAAACCAAAAGACATGACAGTGTACTCATATGAGCCATAGCGAGTAATGAAAGCGGTCTTTGGGATGTCTTCTTCACGGACCCGGATCTGATGGTAACCCAACCTCAAGTCAAGTTTCGAAAACACCGTAGATCCAGTCAGTTGATCGTATAGATCGTTGATCCGAGGAAGCGGATACTTGTTCTGTATTTTTGCCTGGTTGATAGGTCGGTAATCTTGGACCAAACGGTTCGTTCCATCGCTCTTCTTGACAAAGAGCGAAGGTGCTCCCCAAGCAGAGGAACTAGGACGGATGAAGCCTTTGTGTAGTGCCATGTCGATCTCCTTCTTCGGTTCAAGGATGTGGTGAGGCGGCATCTTATAAGGGCGCTTAGCAATAGGTACGGTGCCGGGCTTCAAGTCGATGACGAATTCGACTTCTCTGATCGGGGGTATTCTCGGCAATTCTTTCGGAAAGACGTCTGTAAAATCGCGAACGACTGGAACGTTCTCGATCCCTTCAAGAGGTGATGCATTCAATGCATTCAGAGCATATATCTGGCCTTCGACATGCTGAGTTGTTCGGGCCAAGTACAGAATCTTCTTGCCAGAAGGGTGCGTGAGCTGAACTGTCTTAGTGGCACAGTGGATATGGGCATCATGTGCCCCCAACCAATCCATATCGAGGATGACATCAATGTTGGACGACTTGAGGATAATAAGAGAAGCCGGGAACAACATACCCACATTTGCAATGGTGGTATCGGGGCTCATCATGGTGGCACAACTCCGAGATCCAATGGCATTTACCGCTAAAGGAGTGGCCAAGGGTTCCATAGCTAACCCATGCAGTTGAGCAAACGGCTAGGACATAAATGAATGCGATGCTCCGGAATCAAAGAGAACAGAAGCTGGCACTGAATTGACGAGAAGGGTACCCACTACCATTCTTGGGGACTCACGATCTTCTTCCATCTTGACATGGGTGACATGAGCACAACTAACAGCAGACGTCTTGTCCTTAAAGTCCCTGAAACGACGATTTGGACCGCTCTACTTATGACTACCAGGGGGACATGGTGCATTCTAAGGCTGCACCGGGCGACAGTTGACAGCATGGTGACCTGGTTGTCCACACTTGTGGCATAAGCCATCATTCTGGGGAGGAGCCATAATATTGGGTTGTTCCGTTCGAATAGTTAGCTTTCTTGGAGGCGGAGGCAGACGAGGTGCAATATAAGATGGCCTTGGCGTTGGGGCAGGTCGGTGGTGGACATTGTGTGGGATATAGACTCAAAGTTTTTGAGTAGGCCGTCCAGAGGATGGGCCAACATCTCGAGTACGCTTGAGGGATTCCTGGTGATCAGCCAGAGCAGTTTCAACTTGGAATGCCTTGCTGACGAGTGTCGCAAAGTCTGCGAAATCATTAACATCTAGCGCGAGCTTCATATTGGGATGCAATCCTTCACGGAACTTCTCCTGCTTGCGAGCGTCGGTGTCGAAGTAATCCTCAGCATAGCGAGACAGTTCAAGGAATCTCCTATGATATTCAACAACAGTTGTCGTGCCTTGTCTAAGTTTGAGAAAATCCTCCTTCTGGTCCATTAGACCTCGAGGAATGTGCCATGCACGGAAGGCTAACTGGAGTTCTTGCCAAGTGGTCACAGTCCTAGCAGGCAGCACATGCCTGTGGCTTTCCCACCATTGAGGGGCTAAACCCTTCAGATGAAATGTCGCGAGCGTAACATAACTGGTCCGGGAAAAATTAGCTGACTCCATCTCGAACAAGATGTCCCGGAGCCAATCATCAGCATCCATCGGATTGGTGGAGTTGCGGAAAACAGACGGGTTGAGGCGCACGAACTCTTGAAGTGTGATTGGGGCATTCTGGTTTGGAAACCGGGCCATTACTCCGGCCATGAACTGACGATTCAGATCAAACTGCTCACGGTTCAGTTCAAACTACTGCATCATTGCGGCCAAATAAGGCGGAGGTGGGGAATCCTCAGCCATCCTGCTTAAATTTTAACAGGGGTATTTCAGCCATGACAATTTAGCGAGATACTAGAAACAAGCATGAGGTAATGCGACAACGAATAGGAGGCGCGGATATATAGGAGTAGTCATATAAGACATACACATCCACACATAGAGTCAACCGAAAAATCGGGCAGCGTAACGTCATAGAAATTAAGGAAAAAGGACACACTAGGCGGCGCGCAAACCGCGGTAAGGATTACACGACGCGACATAGCTTCTGATATGTAAATCACGCTGCAAGAAAACTATTGCCCACAGGAGTTTGTGCCAGAGAACGCGCGGCCTGCCCAGAATGAGAATGGGATCCGCGGTCCGGGACCTGGGTCATAACTCCTGCGACACGACTCAATCAATGGGGAAGCACCAGAACGCCGGGTGGAATCAAGAGAACGTGATCCTAATGTTAGAGTTAGTAAAACTTACCAGCAAGGATAAGAGAGCAGAGTCCCAGAGCATAGGTAAGGAGAAAAGGGTCCTAATACCATAGATATCACACGTAGTGACATCGATTTTGGTCCGTAAGCCAAACATTAAGTTAGCAAAATAGTTTTTGAAAGTCTAGACTCAACTTTGACCAGGTAGTGGTTGGGTGGATTCCTACAGGCAGTCGGCTCTGATACCAACTTGTGACGACCCCAAAATCAAGCCATGTCTAGTAATCATACACGCGGGGTACACGACCGAAATCAGGGTGCCACGATGATAATATGACAACACAACACTAGACTCAAATAAAATATAACTGATATTACAAATCAGGGATCACGAGGATCCGAATACATAAGCTAAACAATCATAATATTTGAGTACAGACATAGTTAGTCAAGTTTTTCCTTAATAAGGCTAGCACAAATAACATCAGAGGTACAGATGGAAAAGGCGAGGCCTCCTGCCTGGGATCCACCGAACTACTCCTGGCCAAAGGGGGAACTCGACGCCGTAGAGGGATCTGGGGATCTTCTGCTCCTGGGCTGCATCATCGTCTGCAGCGGCAGATTAGGCAAAACAAAAAGGGGGAAATAAAGCAAGGGTGAGTATCTAGCATACCCGCGAGTCTTACGTCCGCTACTAACCATTTATGCATTTGTATCAAATGGAAAGGGGAGGTTGTATATAGTGGACTACAAGACAGAAATCAGAATAAGGATGAAAAGCTAGGCCTCTCGAAGACTAGCATCTTCCAACGTGTCTTGAAGCATAAGAAGAGAATAGCCAACACTTCAATAGCATGAATGTAATAACATACCCGCGAGTCTTACGTCCGCTACTAAGCATTTATGCATTTGTATCAAATGGAAAGGGGAGGCTATATATAGTGGACTACAAGACAGAAGGGGGAAGAAACAATAAACAAACGGAAATAATAGAAATACAAATACAAGGCATGGAAAATGTTAATCTAGAGGTTAACTAACGCGGCGCTACACGTTGCAGACGAAACGGGAATTTTAACCGGCAATTTTAGCGGCTCCGGGCGATTACCGGACAGACGGCCCAGAGGAAGGGACGTCGATGTTCGTTTCGTTAGAGGGGGGTGGTTGACATGTAGATAGCGTATTCGAATTCGTTGTAATTTTCTGATCAACTTTCATGTATAAAGTTTTTGAATCTGACTTACGGTTTAAAAGTTATTCAAATTCAAAGTTTAAAACTATTTAAATCATTTTCTGAATTATCTTTATTATTTAATATAACATTATTCCAACAGTCGTTGACTTTTCAAACCACCACCCATCCATTTTAATAAAATAGTTTAATTTAATTAAATAGTAGGTGAACCCACATGTCATGCTCAGCAATTTAATAAATCAATTTTAAATCTAAATAAGTCAGTGGGGTCTACATGTTATACACAGTAGGTAATTTAATCAAATTAATTTAAATCAAATGGCCTTGGGCCCACTGGTAAGTGACTTAGGGGATATTTTATTTTTTTTCTCTTTTATCTCATTTCTTTTCTTTTTGCAGGTTAGCCCACTGGTAAGTGGCCTAAGGCCACCACCCATCCAGGCACGGCACGGGGGCGCCGGCGGCAAGGGAACGGCGGCGTGAGGCGGCTCGAGACCGGAGGCAGAAGGCGCGCGGGCGGGGTGTGGCTAGGCGCCCGTGCGCGTGCACCTGTGTGCGGCCAAGGCAAGGCAGCGCGCGGCCCGGGCACGCCCTGGCCATGGCGGCCCGGCGGCGGCCGGAGCCACGACACAGCGCTCCGGCGACGAATTCAAGCGGAGGGGAAGGGGGGAGACACGGAAGCTCATTGTGAATATGATGGGGAGGTCGGAGTCGACACGGAGTCTCCACAGACGACGAATTGGCCGACGATGGCCGACGGACGTGGTGAAGGAGGCGGCGCAATTCGGTCTTGTTGGCGGTCTTCGGCCCGAGCGCGAGGGGGAGATGACCTAGCGGGGCACCGCGCTCCTTCTGGACGTCCTCCCGGTCGACGAGGTGGCCTTTGGCCACGAGAACCACAGCGAGGTGGCGGCAATGACCGCGGTGGTGCGGCGCGGGGAAGAACGGCTCGACAGGGGGGAGGGGAAAATAGTTGGGGGTGTCGACGGGATGGAGGGGTGCTCGCCCTTATCTCCAGGGGTAGGTGAGGCGGGTGAGGGGGAGGGGCCGGCTGGGTGTGCTCTCTGGCCATGGCCATGGCGCCACGCAATGGGGAGCAGGTGGGAGGAGAGAGGAGGGAGGGAGATGGGCCTGGGTGGGCCTCGCCCTAGGCGTAGGATAGTGTTCTTTTTATTTTCTGTTTTGCTTTTTCTTTTCTGTTGTTTGTATTTTATTTATTTTATCTAGTACATGAATTTTATAAAATGTGCCAAGTGTTCCTAAATTAATGTCACACTATATAACAGTGCCAAAAAAGGTTTGGGTGCAAAAGAAATCCATTTAATATTTATTTGAATATGCAATGGATTTTTGGGGCTATATTGGCACTGTTTAGAATTGTTTGATTTATTTTAAAGTTCAATAATCGTCCACAATCATATGGACATGATCCACTGATTATTATGCATTTAACAAAATTGGTTGCAAGATTTTTGGGCAAGGTTTATTTTTACCCATTGTTTTAATATCAAGAAAAAGGAATTTTTGGATTTTCATTTGAACCATGATGACCAAGGCAAAGATGGCACATTGGTTTTAATATAAACCATTATGATTAATGAAATGATCAAAAGAAAAATTGACCATGTCATGATGAGCAACGGTGATTAACAACAGTGATGGTCAACAGTTATAGCGATTACTGTTACAAACACTGATGGTGTTACATTGATCTTCATGTCATACATTCTTTTTATTGATCGAGGAGCCACATGATATTTGGGATTTGCCCTTATTATTGCTACATGACACTCTAGTATCATTGCATATCCTGCTACACTAGCAGAGGCATACATTTGCATACATCATGATAGTTTTCATCTTTCTTTATGTTGAGTACTTTTTGTAAAGTGTGAAGACCTTCTTTATATCCTTGTAAAATATAGAATGTTGCCCTTAAGTGAGGAAAAGATCCCAAAGAGAAAATATTAAAAGATCTCAAAGAGGAAAAATTAAAAGATCCCAAAGAGGACAAATGAGAGATAAATAGAAAGAGCCAAAAAGGCCAAAAAATACAAAAAAGAGAGAAATAGAGAAAGAGAAAAAAAATGAAAAAAAGAGAGAAGGGTGCAACACTACAATTCCTTTTTGAAAGATCCACACTCGTACTCCATTTTTATACTTGTACTCCATAAAGATTACTATTCCTGCATAACTATGTGGGGACCCTTACACTATATAACTTGGCTTGCATATTCCAACGATGAGCCTCCTCAAATGAGCTCTAGGTCTTCATGAGCAAGCAAGTTGGATGCACCCCCACTAGTTCCATTGAAGAGCATACCTTAGCTCATATGTGCATTCGTTACATGGCAATCCCTAATCCTCACATCATATCTATCAGTTGGCTCTCTCTCACCCATGATTTTCCTCATTGATGTGAGCCTTTCACACCTTTTTGTCTTCCTTCCCCATCATTTCTCTCTTTTCCATCCTAAGTGCCAACGTATCTTGCTCGTGTTCATCCATTGCATGAGTGCTAAAATTCTAAAGGGATAGGATCAACTTGACTTGTACCGGACTAGTGGTCTGGGGATGAGTCAAAATAAGATCCCAAAGGAGACTAAGTGTGAAACTTTAGTAGATTGAGTTATCAATTAAACTATAGGTATTTTTTACTCTCTATATCCCATCTCCCATTGCTTGCAAGCAAACACCATTTCGAGACATTCAAGTCACGGACAGCGAGAGCTCTTGCACCCTTATGTTCATATTTTACTAGTTTCAATGCTAGATAAACTCTTTCTTGCTATTATCTTGACATGAATTGCACATCTTACTTGCTTTACTTTGAAGTTCTTATATGAGTGTGTGTTAGCATGTCACCACAGAAATTATCTGTGTTATCATTTACTTACTCGTGGACGAGCAGCAATTAAGCTTTGGGATGTTAATACATCCCAAACGTATCTATAATTTCTGATTGTTCCATGCACTTTTATGTGACATTGCTACATGTTTTTCTACAATTTCATATCATTTTACACATATTTGGACTAACCTACTAACTCAGTGCACCCAGTGCCAGTTTTTGTCTGTTGATGGCTTTTAGTTGCAGTGATTTTACCCCAATTAAAAGTGCTCCAAATATTCCAGAAAATCAGAATAAAAATCAGCAAAATAGAAGCTTCCAGAACCCTGAAGGAGGGCCAGAGGGACCCACATAGCGCCCAGGTGGCCAGGTGGCGCAGCCCCACCCTTGGACGCGCCCCCAGGGTTCCTGGGAACCCCAGGTATCCCCGAGCTCCCACCCTTTGGCATATATTACCTCTTCGTCCCAGAAACCCTAGAGGAGGACCCCGCATCCCGAAATACCACTCTGTTCCGCCGCTGCCGCGCTTCCAAGATCGGGAGCACCAGAAGACCTCTTCCTGGCACCCTGCCGGAGGGAGGATTGACCTCTGGGATCTTCTCCACCACCATGGACGCTTCTCGGATGTGCCGTGAGTAGTCCCCCTTGGACCATGGGTCCATGACCAGTAGCTATGTGATGTCTGCTCTCCAATCTTGTTATTCTATGTTTAGTCCTTGTGAGTTGCCATACATGATCAAGGCACCTATGTAATTTGCTGATGTTGCTATGCTGTGTTTTTTGGGATTCGATGGATTATGAGATTATGTTCAGATCCTGATGAGTTATATATTTGGTTTACCTTTTACATTTTGTTCTTGAGTAATTCTTGCATATTCTCCGTTGCTTTTTATTGCTTTGGCCAAGTAGTAGATAGTGACTCCAAGAGGGAGCGATGTGCATGATTGTGGGTTCATGCCCCCCGATGTATAGCTAGAGTGAAAGAAACATGAGACTAGGGGATGTGTTGTTGCCACCAAGGAGAAAACAATGGTGCTTGTAACCGCGGTTGCAAGGATTGTTTACCTTACGCATAGATTGTTAAGTGAATTGTCTGTTTCTTTGAGCTTACACTTTGGGTGGGGCTCGCAACTTAATACCAGCGAGATGTTATGGATATATATCTCAAGGTGGATGATTAGTGAGTAGATGCAGATGGATTTCGGTCTACTTGTCTTGGCGTACTGCCCATACTTTTGAGCCTCTTACTTTCCAGTAGCATAATTAGCATTGCGGTGCATTTATAATTCTGTCAATTGCCCAGCTGTATTTTGTTCACCCAGCATTAGCCCTTTTATCGTCTTTTGGGAGAGAGACATCACTAGTGAACATCATGGGACTCTGGTCCATATTTCCACCATTGTTTACACCTACACTTTATTTTCTGCATTTACTTTCATTTGCTATCACCACTATCATTATCCTCTTGTGTTTGATCCTTTGTAAACGACAAGGCCGGAGGGATTGGCAACCCCTCTGTACTTCGTCGGGAGCAAAGTTATTTGTACCTGTGTGCAGGTCCACTTCTTCTGTAAGCGCCGTTTCTGGATTCGATAAACCTTACAGCCTCCGCGTTAGGAAAATTTGTTGTTATCTACATCTCACCTTCCACCTAGGGTAACCAACGAAGGGCGAGAAGCCATTATCATCTCTCATACCATCAAACAAATTTCTGGCGCCGTTGCCGGGGACTCCAATCTTCAAGATCGGAGAGTTGCACACTATCTTTTATCTTTGCTTTTTAGTCTTGTTAGTTTACTTTATTGTTTTATCTTAGTTTCTTTTATCAAAAACCACAAAAAATTAGTTATCTTTCTTTTAGTTGTCCTTTCTGTTTAGTCAAGCAAGTTAGGACTTGGTGCTTTGAGGGAATCGGAAGTTCTAGGTTTCCATCAAAGGGATGGATAATATATGAGGAAGGCATGGGACAGAATTTCTGATGCACATAGGAGAATTATGCCATGGATACCTATAAAAACTGTGCTTAGAAATTTTTAGATGGTGTAAACAATCTCTTGATATTATATCTGAAGGAGATTTCTTAGAGTGTGATGAAGCTAGAGCTCTTGATATTATACATGATTTATCTAGTTACTTTGTTTATTATCATAGTTTTGATACTGTTATAGATAGACTTGCTACTATTGAAAAGAGATTTGATGCTCTAGACTAGAGGAAAGTAGAGAAACCTAAGCCTAACAAGAAAGATATTTTGGAGATAGACAAAGATTGGGAGCCTTTTGTTGGAATTAGCATCTCTAACCAAGAATTCCTTGCTTATTGTGATATTGGATCCATGGTTTCTACAATGCCAAAAGTTGTTTATGGTTCTTTAAAACTAAACATGGACAATTTTTCATCATATCATGAACATTCTAATGGAGATATTTTTAAATCCAGGGAAAGGTAAAATATGTCCAAGTTACATTCTTTAAAAGGAGTGCAACGGTCGATTTCTTCATCATGGTGCCAAACCAAGGAAACATAGTGCATGGAAGGGACTTCCTCCGAACCGTAAAAGGCTTCATTGATATAGGTAAAGGACACATAGGCTTACGTTTAAAGGCGAAATGTACGTATAATTTCCCTAAAATAAATAAGGATGAACTTGTTGAGGAACCGTTTGAAGGTCTTTATAATTTCGAAAACTATGATGACTTTTGATTCCTCTTCTTTCTATCATGCCTAGCTAAAAGGCGTAAAAGAAAGCGCTTGTTGGAGGCAACCCAAGATGTTTCTACTTTCAGGTTTAGTGGTCTTGATGCTTTTTACTACTTTAGCAACATCATTGTATCTTTATTTTCAAACTTTGTGCCAAGTTTTAGCCTCCGATTGCAAGAAAGTTCAAAAGTTGTGACATGCTGTCCAGAAACAGATTATGTCCCCTTGACGGAAAAATTGGCAATAAATCACCAGATCATATTTTTTATCTGAATTTTTTTGAAAGTATGCTCCATAGAATTGGCTTTCATGCGTATGTTTTGAGTTTTTTATTTTAGTTGCAGAAGTACCCCAAAAAATTTATTTACTACCTGTTGGTCTGTTTTTCGCAGATTCTGCCACGTTTTGCATCTTCGTTGTTTTGCAAACCTTAAGCTTGATTTTTATTTGAAAAAACTTTTTGGGAATCTTGATAAACAGTAGCTCTTCAAGAATATATTTATTTACAGCAGAGAAAAAATTATTTTATCATGGGTACTAACCACTCTAACCAGCTTATGATGAGTTTCGTATGAAGGGAGTTTTCAAGTATGCGAAGGATGATGATGAAAAAGATTTGGGAGTTTCAAGCGCTCAAGTTTGGGGATGCCCCCATGCACCCCCAAGAAATATTCAAGGAGACTCTCGCGTCTAAGCTTGGGGATGCCCCCGTCCATCCCCTTCTCCATCAACAATCATTAGTTCGTCCTTCTCCATGCTATATTTTTATCACTTCATATGTTATGTGCTATACTTGGGGCGTCTCACTCTTTAATTTTTATTTTATTTACATTTGCTTACTATTCATAACAAGTTGGATAGTAGCCTTCATTGTTTGGGAGAGAAACACGCCCCACTCCACCATAGAACACAACATAGGCTTCCATGCTTATCTTACTTTGTGTGTGTGTTCTATATCTTTTCATAGATTTTTTCCTGCTTAGCTCTTAGTTTTCATGCTTATATTTTAAGAGATTTTGTTTGGGTTGTTCTAGGAACTCTCTTAGTATTCATGCTTAGCTTTTTTAAAGAGTGTTCTTGTTGCAATGAGTTGTGTGTCTTGCCTGAGTAGGTAATTAAGGTTGCTATTACAAGTGTAGTAGTAACATGCAATAGATACGTCCCAAACGTATCTATAATTTATGTTTGTTCCATGCACTTTTATGCGACATTGCTACATGTTTTGCTACACTTTATATCATTTTGCACATATTTGGACTAACCTACTAACTCAGTGCACCCAGTGCCAGTTCCTGTCTGCCGATGTCTTTAGTTGCAGTGATTTTTCGCCAAGTTAAAATGCCAGAAAATTTTCGGAAAATCAGAATGAAAATCAGCGTCAAGGAAGCTTCCGGAACCACCTAAGGAGATCCGGAGGCCCCCCCCCCTCTCAGGTGTCCAAGTGGCGCGGCCCCACCCCTAGCCGCGCCACCAGGGCGCCCGGGAGGTGGGCCCCACCTCTGGTGCCCCTTTCGTCCTATTTTTACCCCTCGACACAGAAACCCTCGAGGAGAAGCCCGCATCGCAAAATACCTCCCTGTTCCGCCGCCGCCGCGCTCCGAAGATTGGGAGCACGAGGAGACCTCTTCCCCGCACCCAACCAGAGGGAGGATTGACCTCCGGGAGCTTCTCCACCACCATGGACGCTTCCCGAAAGTGTCGTGAGTAGTCCCCCTTGGACCATGGGTCATGATCAGTAGTTATCTGATGTCTTCTCTCCATCCTTGTTCTTCAATTTTTAGTCCTTCTGAGCTGCCCTACATGATCATGGCACCTACGTAATTTTCTACTATTGCTGGGATCCGATGGATTATGAGATTATGTTCAGATCATGATGAGTTATATATTTGGTTTACCTTTTATATTATGTTCTTGAGTAATTCTTGCATGTTCTCCGTTTCTTTTTATTGCTTTGGCCAAGCAGTAGATAGTAACTCCAAGAGGGAGCTTTATGCATGATTTTGGGTTCAAATCCCCCGATGTCTAGCTTGAGTGACAGAAACATGAGACTAGGGGATGTGTTGTTCCCACCAGGGAGAAAACAACGATGCTTATAACCGCAGTTGCAAGGATTGTTTACCTTATGCATAGATTGTTAATGCAATTTTCTGTTCCTTTGAATTTACACTTTGGGTGGGGCTCACAACTTAATACGAGCAAGATGTTCTGGATAGATATCTCATGGTGGATGATTAGTGAGTGAAAGCAGATGGATTTTGGTTGACCTTTTTTGGCATACTGCCCATACTTTTGAGTCTCTTACTTTCTAGTATCATAATTAGCATTGCGGTGCGTTTATAATAATGTCAATTGCCTAGCTATAATTTTTTCACCCAGCATAGTCGTTTTACCATCTTTTGGGAGACAGACATCACTAGTGAACATCACGGGACCCCGGTCCATATTTCCACCACTGTTTAGACCTCCATTTTATTTAATGCTTTTACTTTTCGTTGCAATTATCACTACTATCTACCCTTGCGTTTGACCCCTTGTAAACAACAAGGCCGGAGAGATTGACAACCTCTCTGTACTCATTGGGAGCAAAGTTATCTGTTTCTGTGTGCAGTTCCACGACAACTACCTTGCTAGAATTAATTTTTGGCACCGTTTTCACCTACCTTGTCGACCATGGAGTCCTACTGGATTGATAACCTTGGTATCTTCGCCGAGCGAAATTTTCTGCTACGCTACGTCTCAACCTTCCACTTGGGGTAACCAACGAGGGGCGAAAAGCCATCAAGCTAATTTCTGGCGCCTTGCCGGGGACTCCACTCTACAAGATAGGGGAGTTGCACACTATCTTTTATCGTTGCTTTTTAGTGTTGTTAGTTTACTTTATCGTTTTTATCTTAGTGTCCTTTATCAAAAATTACAAAAAAATTGTTTATCTTGTTCTTGCTTTTTTCTATTATGAGTTCTACTAAAAACGCTGAGTGGGGTGAGTACACCCCCTCTTCTATTGCTCCAATTACCACTGTAGGGATCTATAAAAGCAATAGACCTTGTGATTATGTTAGTTATGACGGAGAATTATTCCATGGCATGGTCTCTCAGGAAAGAAATATGAACCTTTGTTTGTAATTTCTCCTACACGTCCCCAAACTTGGGAAGACGTCCAAACTCTTATAGTAGAAAGAAAATAAAAAATAGAGGATGACACTACAATTTTGCTTAATAGTGATGAAATTGATTTTCATAATTCTAGTCTCTCAGAAGTTATCACCTTTTTACGAAGAATTGCTAAAAAAAACACTTGCACACTTAACATTGCCTTTACCGAGCATATTACCAATTCTCTTATCAAAGCTAGGGAGGAGACGCTCAAACTTGAGACTTCCATCCCTAGGAATCTTGAAGATGGTTGGCATACCATAGTCAAAATTAAATTGAATAACTTCACTTGTTATGATTTATGTGATGTTGGAGCTTGTGCCTCCGTTATGCCCAAAATAATATATGATATGCTCAATTTGAAACCTTTGGATACATGTTCTTTTGGTGTTCGTGTTGTTGATTCTTCCATAAAGAAACCTTTAGGAAGGATTGATGATGTTCTCATTATTGTCAATGATAATTATGTTCCCATTGATTTTCTTGTTATGGACATTGCATGTGATCCTTCATGTCCAATTATTTTGGGACGTCCTTTTCTTCACACCATTGGTGCTATCATTGACATGAAAGAGGGGAATTAGATTTCAGTTCCCCCTAAAAAAGGAATGGAACACTTCCCTCAAAAGAAAATCAAGTTACCTTATGAGTCTGTTACACGCGCAAGCTATTCTTTTGATATTGATAAAACATGGTCTTCTTTGTATCATGCCTAGCTAAAAGGCACAAAAGAAAGCGCTTGTTGGGAGGCAACCCAAGATGTTTTTACTTTCAGTTTTAGTGGTCTTGATGATTGTTACTACTGTAGCGACATCATTGTATCTTTATTTTACAAGCTTTGTGCCAAGTTTCAGCCTCCGATTGCAAGAAGTTCAAAAGTTGTCACATGCTGTCCAGAAACAGATTCTGTCCCCTTGACGAAAAAATCCGGCTAAAATCACCAGATCATCTTTTTGATCTGACCTTTTTGACAGCATGCTCTATACAATTTTATTTCGTGCGTCTGTTCTGAGTTTTTTGATTTGAGTTGCAGAAGTTGCCCAAAAAAATTATTTACTACCTGTTGGTCTGTTTTTCACATATTCTACCACGTTTTTCCTTTTGTTCGTTTTGCTAACCTTAAGTAGATTTTTCCTTGCAAATTTTTTTTGGGAATCTTGAGAAACAGTAGCTCTTCAAGAATATCGTTGTGGAGAAAAATTATTTTATCATGGTTAATAACCACTCTAATCAGCTTATGACGAGTTTCGTATGAAGGGAGTTTTCAAGTATGCGAAGGAAGATGATGAAAGATGATTCACGAGCGTCAAGCGCTCAAGCTTGGGGATGCCCCATGCACCCCCAAGAAATATCCAAGGAGACACAAGCATCTAAGCTTGGGTATTCTATCGTGGAGGATTACTCACAGATATGACCCGGCAGAAGACAGGTCCTGGAGACTAGAGCCGGCAGAAGACAGGTCCTGGAGACTAGAGTCAGTTGACATGAGTCACCTCCATGAGTCGGTAGCCAGGTGACTCTCCTCAACAGGAGTAGGCAGCCAGGTGACTCTCCTCAACAGGAGTAGGCAGCCAGGTGACTCTCCTCAACAGGAGTAGGCAGCCATGTGACTCTCCTCAATAGGAGTCGGCCACGGAGAGGTGGCTCTTCTCCACAGGAGTCGGCCACGGATAAGGTGACTCTCCTCCACAGGAGTCGGTCACGGAGAAGGTGACCCTCCTCCACAGGAGTCGGCCACGGAGAAGGTGACTCTCCTCTACAGGAGTCAGTCAGACAAGGTGACTCTCCTTTACAGGAGTAGGCCTGACGGAGATTCTCCTCTTCGGAGTCCACTTAACTTGGAAGATTACATGACTTAGAGTAGGAATCGGATTGGTATCCGACTTGTAATACAAGACAAGAATAGTTTGTATCACAGTAGGACTCTACATGTAATCCTCCCCCTTCCACCTATATAAGAAGGGGTAGGGCGCCCATAGAGGCCAAGTTCGGCCAGAGTAGGCTTTCGCCGCCAGAGTAGGCTTTCGCCATAAGAATAGGCTTTCTCCACAAGAATAGGCTTTCGCCATGAGAGTAGGCTTTCGCCATGAGAGTAGGCTTTCGACATGAAAGTAGGCTTTCGCCTGAATACAATTGTAAGAGAGTCGGCGACACGCCGACGACTCCCTGTGAGAAAAGGAATAAGACCTGGCCACAAACAACATGTAGCGTCTTTACCGGACGATGTTTCCCAAGGCCTGAAGCTGTATAAAATCGTGTTTTCTCTCTCTGTGATTTTATTCTTCCACGTACACTCGTAGCAAAGGCCCCATAATTAAGTTCTCACATGAGGACATCTGCCGTGACTTTCCCGCGACAGTTGGTGCCCACCATGGGGCCTACGCACAACTGTGTTGACATCTTCGAGGAGGTCCTCACAGGGATCGAGAATATCGTGATCGGCCGGACGAAGAAGAACCGGCACAAACAAATCTACATCAAGAAGTCGACGATCCGCCGAATTTGGCAGGACTCAATCCGACCCGGGTGCATTGCAACCTCGGTTTCTCCAACATCTACATCAAGCTCATGGAGAAAAGAAGAAAAAAAAATCAAGCGCGCAACTCGAAACTCGACTTCAGCATTGTCCCTTGCGCATAGCTCGCAGGACAGAAAAAACATCTACATTGCGGATGCTCCAGGTTGCGACTCGGGACTCATATTGAAGATCCCTTTTATCCCTTATAACCCACCAACTCCTACGAAGATCAGTCACAACCCATTGCAGTTGCCTTCCATGGTTCTCCTGATTTTCTCTGCATCATCAGATCAATACTTGTTTCTTTATCAAGTCAGATACATGGAGTCTCCAGCCGACTCCTCAAGTCGATTCAAGACTTTGGGGCTACACCTCCTATGGGATCCATCGGAGATTGATGGATTATAATTGACCATCACAAATTTTGGTCCAGAAATTTCGATGGTAAAATCCCAGCTCAGATTCCGGTTAATTGGAAAAATTCCGGCTCCGTTTGTCGGTTTCGGTTTATTAAAGATCCCAACTCCCTTCGTGAGCTCCGGTTTATTAAAAAGTGCGGCTCTTTCATCGAGTTTCGGATCATCGATAAAATCCCGGCTCCATAATGAGATTCTGGTTCATTAAAAAATTGGTTCCTTGACGAGTTCCGACTCATTAAAAAATCCCGGATCCTCAAGCGATTCCCGGTTCATTCAAAAATCCCGGATCCTCAAGCGATTCCCGGTTCATTCAAAAATTCTGGCTCCTCGATGAGTTCCGGTTAATCAAAAACTGTGGCTCCTTTTCGGATCCAGGATCATTACAAATTACCGGCTTCACAAGAAATCTCGGTAAGACTCGGCACTTCTGGAACCCAGAATTCGTCACCTTATGCATTGCATCATATTACATCGCATTGCATATTGCATCATATTACATCGCATCGCATATTGCATCATATTATATCACATTGCATATTGCATCATATCACATCGCATTACATATTGCATCACATTACATCACATTACATATTGCATCATATTACATTGCATACTGCATCACTAAAATTCTCAGAGACCTGGGGGCTTGATCAACCCTCTACCGGCTCTCGGCATGTATATTGATCAGGAAAATCGGGAGAGCACGATGATACTCATCGACTCTCACCAGAAAAGCCGACATATACATGTAAAAACTTGTATTTGTTTAACTAAAGATAAAAGGGGGTTTCGATGGCTCCCATCAACCCTTACGTCCCGACAATATCTTGGCATACACATGACTTGGCCACGCCACCCGGCCTATACAGTATAGAGCTTCCTTGACTAACGTGCAACCGGTTGGTCTAAACTTCGAGGTTTACATACACCATCTATCGGATTTAGTCCTAAGAGCTGGGCACGCTAGTTACTGGAAATCCGGATCTACAGAGATGTTCAACTTTTCAAACCAATAATCTCTCTCAACGCGAGAAGCTGAGGTTTAAAGTCGACTTCTACTAGCCTGCATTACATTCTGCATTCTTGAAAGTCGACCTTCGATCGCAACTGGCTTTCGCCACAAATAAAGTTGATCCTCGATCGCAACCGGCTTTTGCCACAAATAAAGTCGATCTTCGATCGCAAAACGGCTCTCGCCATACATATAAGTTGATATCCATCGCAAACGGCTCTCGCCATATAGATCATACCGACTTGGAGTTGGCACACATTATTCCGGGTTGCTGTAGGAAACATATTCCAGCACTCGAAGGGCCACTCTATTTGGAAGCTGGGAACACAACCCATCATATCATATCTACCAAATTCAGCAAAATCGCACTCATTGGTTTTTATCATCAAGCAAACATTTGCCAGCTTCAACAAAAATCACCGGCTTTGGCATATAATACTTGCCGACTTCAGAAAACAAGCAAGAAATTGTAAGTCCCAAGTTGCTGCAAGCAAGACAACCCGACACTTGGGGGCTACACTACTTCGAAGCAAATCTCACAAGTACAAGTCCCAGGTTGCTGCAGGCAAAACAACCCGACACTTGGGGGCTACACCAGCAAGGCTATTTTTTATACAAAACTCCAAGTCATCACGAGATGATAAACTCGGAGCTTGGGGGCTATAGGTGATATGGACATAAAATTTCCCGTAAAACTTTTCCCGAGTCCTTTTGACAATACACGGAAGAGCAAAAAGCAACATTGAACTCAAACGTGGAAGAGCTCAAAATTGAATCATATCGGGTTCATTGACATAAATCAGTGGAGCAAGCCGGCCTAATGATTTGACCTCCAGACCCGGTATTTTATCCAAACTATTCATTATACTGGAAGTTTACCATGGACGCACACCCAGCGTTCTCTTCTACGACAATCTCATCGCCAAGGACAAGCAAAGAAAAAATGAAGCCCACGCAAAGATTGTGTCCAAGCTAAACTTGGGGGCTACTGTCGGGGGATTACTCACAACTAAGACCCGGCAGAAGACAGGTCCTTGAAACTAGAACCAGCAGAAGACAGGTCCTGGAACCTAGAGTCAGTTGACATGAGTCACCTCCATGAGTCGGCAGCCAGGTGACTCTCCTCAACAGGAGTAGGCAGCCAGGTGACTCTCCTCAATAGGAGTAGGCAGCCAGGTGACTCTCCTCAAAAGGAGTAGGCAGCCAGGTGACTCTCCTCAACAGGAGTAGGCATCCAGGTGACACTCCTCCAGAGGAGTCTTCCACGGAGAAGGCGAGTCTCCTCCACAGGAGTTGTCCACGGAGAAGGTGACTCTCCTCCACGAAAGTCGGCCATGGAGAAGGTGACTCTCCTCTACAGGAGTAGGTCAGACAAGGTGACTCTCCTTTACAGGAGTAGTCCTGACGGAGACTCTCCTCTTCGGAGTCCACTTAACTTGGAAGATTACAAGACTTAGAGTAGGAATCAGATTGGTATCTGACTTGTAATACAAGACAATACTAGTTTGTATCAGAGTAGGACTCTATATGTAAACCTCCCCCTTCCACATATATAAGGAGGGGTAGGGCGCCCATAGAGGCCAAGTTCGGCCAGAGTAGGCTTTCGCCGCCAGAGTAGGCTTCCGCAAGAGTAGGCTTTCGCCATAAGAATAGGCTTTCTCCAAAAGAATAGGCTTTCGCCATGAGAGTAGGCTTTCGCCACGAGAGTAGGCAATCAACGAGATGTTCTAATCAGACAGAGGTGAGCCTAGTCCTATCATCCCATAGAAAAGATAAGGGTGACTCAGAACTCAGATCGATGAGGTTAAGGAGAAAAAAGAAGCCTTACGTTGTTCCCTTATATACCCGGAGTAACTATATAACTATAGCAAGCTAGACTCGACTTCGGCCAAGGCTGATAATCCTACAGTCAGTCCTGCTCTGATACCAAGTCTGTTGGGACCCGGGGTTAGCGTATGCAAGCCTCGCTACAACACAATCATATGGAGAGCCGAGGACCGTACCCACTTGTCTAAGCAGACAAGGCCAAGCACAGAACGTTCTCGGAAAGCATCGAACGTGAGGGGCATCCCATCCAGGCCGGATGATCAACTGAAATGGGTCCTCATCGTCCGCACACAAGTCTAAATGATATGGGTGGTGAACTCCCATACTCATAGACAAGTCGCCTCAACCATACTATCGATTGTATTATAACCCTTACATAGACTTACTCCAGCCCGATCACTTAGTCGGGGTCTAGGGCGGGCTCGATCATACATCAAAGTGTGCACGAGACAGAGTCTCGAACAATCGCATCGCGATGCCCCAAGCTGCGCACATCTAAGGGCCACTTGGTGTATAAAAGACCGCCAGCCAGATCACAACTAAGGTCTCGAAAACCCATACAAAGACATGCATGTTATAAACATACACGCAGCACACATGCCTTGTATGAACAGTAGGTATCATTGCAATTCTCTACAAAGTATACATCTTTATTAATAACTCTTACAGAGTGCACACAGAGATCACAAGCATGTGATCCAACATTACAACAAACAAGCGGAAGCAAAGTAGGTCTGAGTACAGACAAGTTTAACAAATGGCTTAGAGAAGCCTTATCTAAAAACAAGCCCTCCACGAGGGAACCAGTCGTCTGACTGGGACTACACTAGCTTGGTCTTGGTCTGAGTCTTCATTCTTCGAGCTTCAGTTAGAAGTCACCATCGGGGTCGGTGGGTTCATCTAAAAGATAGATTAAGCAAACGTGAGTACAAAATCGTACTCAGCAAGACTTACATAGGAGCTATACTACTCATGCACATATATCAAGGTAAAGGGAGGTGGGGTTTCACTTGCAGAAGTGCCAGCTTTGACTTGGCTACTCTTGAACTACGAGTACCAGACTTGAGTTAAGAAGCGTACACGAGTCCACTACATCTCTTCAACCAATACACCACTATGGTTACTTCCTCGACTTCCCCACGAGAAGCACACCATAGCACTCACGCTTATCTTGCGAGTTTTAGAAGTATCCAGTTCAAGTTGTCTAATAATCGAGCACAGCGCTCCAAGCAGTCCTTAACCGCGGACGCGGCTATTCGAATAGTTTTGTTAACCCTGTAGGGGTGTACCGCTACACACACACACTCATCAGTTACCGCCTGGGAGTGGGACCCTTCAAGCGGGTACCGGCGAGGATGTTTCCACGACACTTCGCCCACGGCTCCGTTCTAGTCCAGAGAGTCGCCTATCTGAGGGGGATCCGTATGGAAGTCCGGCCGAGGTTCCAATACAGCCTCAAACGATGTGTGCAGGGTCCCAAGCCGGTCTTGAAAAGCCGTTCATCCACTTCGCAGACCGTGCCACAGCCCTACCAGAACTCCGAACTACTGCGACTTCTGGGGTTCGAACGGGGTGAGGTACTAGGTCGAGAGGGGTCAGTGAGCCCAATGTGTGGTTGTACTCTTCTTCTTGGATCACCACACAAGAACTCGGGCTTAAGGCGGTGTTCAACGAGACAACCCACTGTGTACTCCTACACAGCCTCTCATCGTTCACCTTGTATTAGGGTAGATTCACCAACACGTTTCACTTTCATCAACACCATATTTATCATCATCCCGACTCACATCATAAGCAACCTCATTGTACCACTAAGCATGCAAAAAGCAGTAACAGTTGCAGGGGCCACATGATAACAACCAACTCCTACATCTTCTAGGATTGTGGTTTTCTTACTACTATGACAAGATGATAGGTCACGCAAAGGATATGGGTTCAACTATTGCGGTAGAAACGTTATCATGGTGATCATCCTAATAATGCATAAGCGAGACATGAGAGGGAAATGGGATTTTATAGACATGATCAATGGGGGTTTGCTTGCCTTGCTGACGAGGTTTCGATAACAGTGTCTTCAACGAAGGGGGAAGCCTCCTGCTCCAGTTCCACCTCTACTCGACAAACATCAAACAAAGGAAGCAATATAAATACAATGCACAAACACATGGTTGAAGGTTGAAACTTGATGTATATGTTTCTGATGTGTTTGGGAAATTCCATTTAAATGGAGTATATTGCAAATTGAATTGCAAATTCAAACTCCAATTTGAATTCAAACTTAGTCAAGTTATATGTGACATGGTTTGATCAATTTGAACCTTTTGAGAATGTTTATGATATGCCTCTGAAGTGTGGTTGAAATATAGTATAATTCCATGGTCCAAGTTGCAAAATCATTTGAATTGAATTTGAATTAATTTCAAATAAATCAAATGATATATGCTACTGGTCCCATTTTAAAATCAACTCCAACATAGTTTAAAGTTGCATATTTGGAAAGATAATTTTCTCCTGATCATTTTTCATATATTATTTGTCCAATTTGGAGTTAATATGAATTTTCTATGAATTTCCAAAGTTTGGGGTAATTTCTGCCTTTTCTGGAATTTCTCTGGTTTAATTTAATTCTTTTTGATTTATTGCGTCAGCAGGGGGGCTGACCAGTCAAACTGACTAGGGGGCCCCACCTGTCAGCCACAGTGGGGGTTAATCCGTTTTAATTAAAACTTAATTTTATTTAGAGGGGGCTGGCCCCACCTGTCAGTGGCCCAAGGCCTAACTAAACAGGGGTTAGCCCCCTAATTAACGTGCCTCGCCGGCGGCTAGCCGCCGGTGGCCACGGGCACGGCGGCGATGCACGGGGAAGGCGTTCCCGTGGTCCTTTTGATGCGCCAAGACCACCACTTTGGAGCCCTGAGCATCGCGCTTCGAACTGGACCAAGAACAAGGCCTGGGGGGCACGGCATCGTCGTCGGCGACGAGCCCTAGCGGCGGCGGAGCTACTGGCCCGAGGTGGAACTAGCTGTGAAGCGCCATTTGAAACAATCGTGGTTGCAATCGAAGCAGAGGAGCACAGGGAGAAAGTTAGACATGGCCTCGGGGTTCTAGGGTTCAAGGCTGCACGACGACGAGCATCCCGGCGGCGAGGTGCTCCTGCGTTCATGGCGGATCCGGCTAGAGTTGAGGAGGGGGACGATGGAGTAGTTCGGGAGAACCGTAAGCTCACCGTGAATTCAACGGAGTCAGTGGCGCGCTTGGGGAGGCTTCACGGCGGCCGGAATTTAATGGCGTTGTGCGGCGGCCGGAGATGATGACGAAGAAGGGTGTGGCGATCCTAGAGCACCCCTGCTCGATTCCTTCTGCTCCTTGGCGTAGACGACGACGGCGAAGACGACGGACATCACGGAGGGGCCCGAGGAGGTCACTGGCCACGTCTTCTCGGAGCAATGGCGACGGCAGTTTTCGGGCGGCGATGAAATCCGGCGAGAGAGGACACGGGAGAGAAACAGGGAGAGGGGGAAGTGAGGGAAGATGTTTGGGCATCGCGCTGGCGCGATAAGGACGGCGGGGAGGGTGCCAGGCAGCCTAGCAGCTGCCGCCGGCGTCGGCATGCTCGCCACCGAGCAGCTTGCCGCCGCCGGGGTAGACGACAAGGTTGGTGTGGGCTTGGGCTGGCCTCGGTTAGTTGGACCCGAGGCCCAGGTAAGTGGGCTGGGATTCCTTTTTCTAATTCTTCTGTTAATTCTTTCTGTTTTCTGTTTCTGTTATTTGTTGCGTCCCAAATAAAATAGCAAGGCATTTTATAAAATGCTGAAATTTTTTATATGGCTTCATAACAAAATAGAATAGCCACTTATAAAGTTTCAACATTTTTAAAATTCAAATAATTTGAATCTTAACTCAAATAGGGTTATTTTATTAATTCCAAGGCACTGTTTGAATATTAGAAAATTCCATGAGCATGGGATTGCTCCCAAACCATTTTTAAAATGATCACCACCATTTATAGGAATTTTCCAAATGTTCAAATGATTTTTGGAAAAAGATTTTTATCTGGCCATTTGATTTAATTTCTCAGGGCTTTCTTTTCCCCATTTTTGAATTGCAATTTGAAATTTTTGCATGATGCAAAGTAGCACTTGATCCTAGCACATACCTAACTTGGGGTTGTGACAACTCGCCCCCACTCAAAAGAATCTCGTCCCGAGATTCAGAAGTCTGCGGAAGGAAGGAGGGGTACTCGGCACTGAGACGGTCTTCTCTTTCCCACGTGGTTTCTTTCTCAGAGCGGTGTGACCACTGAACTTTCAGAAACTTGATCTTCTTTCGGCGAGTGACACGCTCTGCTGAATCAAGAATACGAACAGGGTATTCTCGATAAGAAAGGTCATCTTGTAGATCAATCGTTTCATGGTCGACTTCGCGGATGGGGTCCTTGAAGCAACGCCTGAGTTGTGACACATGGAATACATCATGTACTCGGGAAAGGTGCGGGGGTAGTTCAAGTTGGTAGGCAACTTCTCCACGTTTAGCAAGAATGCGAAAAGGTCCGATGTAACGTGGGGCCAACTTGCCTTTGATACCGAATCGTTGGTTTCCCTTCAGAGGAGTAACCCGGAGGTAAGCCTTCTCATCCAGATTGTAGCTTTCCTTTCTATGATGACGATCATAGTAGCTTTTCTGACGAGACTGTGCGGCTTTCAAACGATCACGGACAATGCGAACTTGCTCTTCTGCTTCCTTGATCATATCCGGTCCGAAGAATTGTCTTTTCCGGTTTCTGACCAGTTTAAAGGTGTTCGACATCGTCGTCCATAAAGGAGTTCAAAAGGAGCCATGTTCAGACTAGATTGAAAACTGTTGTTATAAGCAAATTCGGCGAATGGAAGAGACTTCTCCCAATTCTTCCCGAATGAGATAACACAAGCTCTGAGCATGTCTTCAAGAATTTGGTTAACCCTTTCAACTTGACCGCTAGACTGAGGATGGAAAGCTGTACTAAAGGAGAGATGAGTTCCCATAGCACGTTGGAAGCTTCCCCAAAATCTAGAGGTGAAAAGGCTACCACGATCAGAATTGATTTCCAAAGGAACACCGTGAAGGGATAAAATCCTAGAGACGTACAAGTCCGCTAACTGGCTAGCAGTTATAGACTCGCGAACCGAAAGGAAGTGAGCAACTTTGGAAAGCCTATCTATGACAACGAATATGGCATCGTTTCCTTTCTGGGTTTTTGGAAAGCCGGTGATGAAGTCCATACCGACTTTTTCCCATTTCCACTCTGGAATAGGCAAAGGTTGAAGTGTACCAGCAGGTCTTTGATGTTCGGCCTTAATGCGACGACAAACATCACATTCAGCAACAAATTGAGCAATGTCTCTCTTCATCCTAGTCCACCAAAATCTCTGGCGTAGATCTCGGTACATTTTTGTGCTACCGGGATGAATTGAGAGGGGTGTGTCATGGGCTTCTTTGAGGATGAGTTGCCTTATCTCCCTATTCTTAGGTACTACCAAACGATTTCCAAAGAATATCGTTCCTTTACTATCTGTGCAGAAACATTTAGCAACTCCGCTAGCAATGTTCTCCTTGATCCGGCGTACACCTCGTGCACGTCTTTGGGAAACTATGATTTGATTCTCAAGGGTTGGTTTCGCCACCAAGTTGAAAAGAGATCCACGAGGAACAATCTCGAGATTAAGCTTTCGAAATTCCTCGTGAAGAAGTGGATGATACTATTGTAACATAAGGTTGTTACAATACGACTTACGACTTAGTGCATCAGCCATGACATTGGCTTTGCCTGGGGTGTAAGAAATTACTAAGTCGTAATCTTTTATCAACTCAATCCAGCGTCTTTGCCTGAGATTAAGATCTAGCTGGGTGAAAATGTATTTGAGGCTTTGGTGGTCGGAATAGATCTCACAACGATTACCAAGGAGGTAATGTCGCCAAGTTGTTAGGGCATGAACTACGGCAGCGAGTTCAAGGTCATGGGTAGGATAGTTCTCTTCATGTGGACGCAACTGGCGTGAAGCATAAGCTACCACATGTCGATCTTGCAGAAGTATGCATCCTAACCCTTGCCGTGATGCATCACAATAGATCTTGAAATCCTTTTTGGTGTCTGGAGGTGCAAGTACGGGTGCAGAAGTCAATCTTCTTTTTAGCTCTTGAAAGCTTTCCTCGCACTTGGGAGTCCATAGGAATTTCTTATCTTTCTTGAGGAGTTCAGTCAGAGGCTTTGCAACTTTAGAAAAGTTCTCGACGAAGCGGCGGCAATAGCTGGCTAGGCCAAGAAAACTCCTAACTTGCTTAACCGATTCAGGTGGAGTCCAGTCAAGGACGGCCTGAACTCTCTCGGGATTCACAGCAATGCCTTTTGAAGAAATCACGTGGCCTAAGTAGGTCACTTCTGGTAGCCAAAATTCACACTTGGAGAATTTAGCATACAGGCGATGCTCTCTAAGTTTCATCAATACCAACCTTTGGTGTTCGGCATGTTCTTCTTTGTTCTTCGAGTATATAAGGATGTCATCGAGGTAAACCACGACGAACTGGTCCAAATACTCCACGAAGATCGAATTCATCATGCGTGAGAAAGTGGCGGGGGCATTGGTTAAACCAAAGGACATGACGGTATACTCGTAAAGACCATAACGAGTAGTAAAAGCCGTTTTGGGAATGTCCTCGTTTCGGATTTTGATTTGATGATAACCTAATCTCAAATCCATCTTGGAGAAGACAGAGGATCCTGCAAGTTGATCATAAAGATCATTGATCCTGGGCAGTGGGTACTTGTTCTTTATCATCACTAAATTTAGCGGGCGATAGTCTACGCACATCCTTTCTGTTCCATCTTTCTTCGTTACGAACAGAACGGGGCAACCCCATGGCGATGAGCTAGGGCGGATGAAGCCTTTTTCCAACAAAGCCTCCAGTTGGGTTTTAAGCTCAGCTAACTCACGTGGGGCCATTTTTTATGGGCGTCTATAAATTGGTGCGGTTCCTGGGGCAAGATCTACAATGAATTCTACACATCTGTCGGGTGGCATGCCCGGCAGCTCTTCAGGAAAGACATCCGGGAAGTCACGAACCACCGGAACATCTTCAAGGTCAGGAAGTGGAAGCACATTCAAAGATTGTACTTGGTTTCTTGTTCTGGGTGAGGTGTAATCTATTGTCTGGCCTGAAGGGTGTGTAAGTCTAACTGACTTGGCTTTACAATCAAGAAAAGCATGTTGTCTTGATAACCAATCCATACCAAGGATGACATCAATGTCTGAAGACTTGAGGGCTATGAGTGAAGCAAGGAATACTAAACCCTCAATTGCAATTTGATTACCATGGCTTACTCTATTAGTTTGCCATTTGGAACCAGGAGTTTGAATGATCATAGGGGTGAACATTTCTTCAAAGGATGCATCATGCCGAAGTGCATAACTCTCCGACATGAATGAGTGAGATGCTCCTGGGTCGAAAAGAACAGAAGTGGGAACAAAATTGACTGGGAGCGTACCAAGAATGACGTCAGAAGTACTATCAGTTTCCTCAGCTGAGATTTGGTTCACACGTCCAAGATTTTCTGAGGTGGATGGCTTAGAGGTGGGAACCTTCGGAGGTGGTTTGGCACGAACAGTGGGTTTTCCTTTGGCATGGGGTGGAGCATTTTGGTTGACGGGGCACTCACGAGAATAATGACCAGGCTGGCCACATCTAAAGCAGGCTCCAAAGATAGTGCGGGGAGCTGGGTTATTTGGTGGATCTGGTGGATGAGGCGGCACAAGTGATGGCCTCGGTGGGTTGTTTTGGTGGATCAAACTGTTAGGAATCCAGATCATACGCTTCTGAGGGCGTGAACTCGAAGAAGGGGCAAGCTCAAGAGCATGCTTGCGAGACTTCTCGAAAACTTCATTGCCATGCTCAGCTCTGAAGGATCTGTTGACTAAATCCTCAAAGGTGGCAAATTCGATGAGGTTGAGATCATGACGAAGGATGGGGCTAAGTCCCTTGCGGAACCTTGCCTGCTTTCTGGCATCGGTGGTGATCTCATCTTGGGCATAACGAGCAAGACGGTTGAATTCTCTCACATACTCATGGATGGACATCTCTCCTTGATTCAGATTGCAGAACTCTTCCTTCTTGCGCTCCATCAACTCATCCAGAATGTGGTACCCTCGAAAGGCAACACAGAACTCCTGCCAAGTCACTACGTGACCATCTGGCTGCATTGCAACATAGTTCTCCCACCACTCAAGAGCATCACCTTCCAAGAAGTATACCGCGAAAATAACTCGGTCATCGGGAGCAACATGTGCAGTGTCAAGCTTACGCTCGATGGAACGGAGCCAATCATCAGCTTCAAGGGGCTTAGAAGAACATCGGAATACCGGTGGCTTGAGGAGGATGAAGTCCTGAATGCTGACCACCACATTACGATGGTGGGAGGTATTCTGCTCGATGAGCTCCAGAAGGCGTGTCTGATCACGTCTATTCCGCTCAGCTTCCATCATGATTTCCGCCGCAGAAGGCGGGGTTGGAGGTTCATCATCATTTCGATGCCGATCACGGTCTCGATTCCGAAGAACAGCACTACGAGTTCCACCTGACATCCTGTGTGATAAAAATCAACAATCAGAACAGGTTGTACGATGGAGTCAAGGATAAAAGGATATGATTTCAGAAGGAGAAGACTATAATGCAAAGGCAATGATTCAAAGAAACACGGAACAAATCCGGCAGCATAACGGCTACACCGGGATGGAAAACAAGACAACCTCGAGGAGATTGGACAGAACTTCCTCAAGGAACTCAAAACACGAAGACTCTGGACATCCACGACAATCCTACGGCTATAAGGAGGCAATCAACGAGATGTTCTAATCAGACAGAGGTGAGCCTAGTCCTATCATCCCGTAGAAAAGATAAGGGTGACTCAGAACTCAGATCGATGAGGTTAAGGAGAAAAAAGAAGCCTTACGTTGTTCCCTTATATACCCAGAGTAACTATATAACTATAGCAAGCTAGACTCGACTTCGGCCAAGGCTGATAATCCTACAGTCAGTCCTGCTCTGATACCAAGTCTGTCGGGACCCGGGGTTAGCGTATGCAAGCCTCGCTACAACACAATCATATGGAGAGCCGAGAACCGTACCCACTTGTCTAAGCAGACAAGGACAAGCACAGAACGTTCTCGGAAAGAATCGAACATGAGGGGCATCCCATCCAGGCCGGATGATCAACTGAAATGGGTCCTCATCGTCCGCACACAAGTCTAAATGATATGGGTGGTGAACTCCCATACTCATAGACAAGTCGCCTCAACCATACTATCGATTGTATTATAACCCTTACATAGACTTACTCCAGCCCGATCACTTAGTCGGGGTCTAGGGCGGGCTCGATCATACATCAAAGTGTGCACGAGACAGAGTCTCGAACAATCGCATCGCGATGCCCCAAGCTGCGCACATCTAAGGGCCACTTGGTGTATAAAAGACCGCCAGCCAGATCACAACTAAGGTCTCGAAAACCCATACAAAGACATGCATGTTATAAACATACACGCAGCACACATGCCTTGTATGAACAGTAGGTATCATTGCAATTCTCTACAAAGTATACATCTTTATTAATAACTCTTACAGAGTGCACACAGAGATCACAAGCATGTGATCCAACATTACAACAAACAAGCGGAAGCAAAGTAGGTCTGAGTACAGACAAGTTTAACAAATGGCTTAGAGAAGCCTTATCTAAAAACAAGCCCTCCACGAGGGAACCAGTCGTCTGATTGGGACTACACTAGCTTGGTCTTGGTCTGAGTCTTCATTCTTCGAGCTTCGGTTCTAAGTCACCATCGGGGTCGGTGCGTTCATCTAAAACATAGATTAAGCAAACGTGAGTACAAAATCGTACTCAGCAAGACTTACATAGGAGCTATACTACTCATGCACATGTATCAAGGTAAAGGGAGGTGGGGTTTCACTTGCAGAAGTGCCAGCTTTGACTTGGCTAGTCCTGAACTACGAGTACCAGACTTGAGTTAAGAAGCGTACACGAGTCCACTACATCTCTTCAACCAATACACCACTATGGTTACTTCCTCGACTTCCCCACGAGAAGCACACCATAGAACTCACGCTTATCTTGCGAGTTTTAGAAGTATCCAGTTCAAGTTGTCTAATAATCGAGCACAGCTCTCCAAGCAGTCCTTAACCTCGGACGCGGCTATTCGAATAGTTTTGTTAACCCTGCAGGGGTGTACCGCTACACACACACACTCATCAGTTACCTCCTGTGAGTGGGACCCTTCAAGCGGGTACCGGCGAGAATGTTGCCACGACACTTCGCCCACGGCTCCGTTCTAGTCCAGAGAGTCGCCTATCTGAGGGGGATCCGTATGGAAGTCCGGTCGAGGTTCCAATACAGCCTCAAACGATGTGTGCAGGGTCCCAAGCCGGTCTTCCAAAGCCGTTCATCCACTTCGCAGACCGTGCCACAGCCCTACCAGAACTCCGAACTACTGCGACTTCTGGGGTTCGAACGGGGTGAGGTACTAGGTCGAGAGGGGTCAGTGAGCCCAATGTGTGGTTGTACTCTTCTTCTTGGATCACCACACAAAAACTTGGGCTTAAGGCGGTGTTCAACGAGACAACCCACTGTGTACTCCTACACAGCCTCTCATCGTTCACCTTGTATTAGGGTAGATTCACCAACACGTCTCACTTTCATCAACACCATATTTATCATCATCCCGACTCACATCATAAGCAACCTCATTGTACCACTAAGCGTGCAAAAAGCAGTAACAGTTGCAGGGGCCACATGATAACAACCAACTCCTACATCTTCTAGGATTGTGGTTTTCTTACTACTGTGACAAGATGATAGGTCATGCAAAGGATATGGGTTCAACTATTGCGGTAGAAACGTTATCATGGTGATCATCCTAATAATGCATAAGCGAGACATGAGAGGGAAATGGGATTTTATAGACATGATCAATGGGGGTTTGCTTGCCTTGCTGACGAGGTTTCGATAACAGTGTCTTCAACGAAGGGGGAAGCCTCCTGCTCCAGTTCCACCTCTACTCGACAAACATCAAACAAAGGAAGCAATATAAATACAATGCACAAACACATGGTTGAAGGTTGAAACTTGATGTACATGTTTCTGATGTGTTTGGAAATTTCCATTTAAATGGAGTATATTGCAAATTGAATTGCAAATTCAAACTCCAATTTGAATTCAAACTTAGTCAAGTTATATGTGACATGGTTTGATCAATTTGAACCTTTTGAGAATGTTTATGATATGCCTCTGAAGTGTGGTTGAAATATAGTATAATTCCATGGTCCAAGTTGCAAAATCATTTGAATTGAATTTGAATTAATTTCAAATAAATCAAATGATATATGCTACTGGTCCCATTTTAAAATCAACTCCAACATAGTTGAAAGTTGCATATTTGGAAAGATAATTTTCTCCTGATCATTTTTCATATATTATTTGTCCAATTTGGAGTTAATATGAATTTTCTATGAATTTCCAAAGTTTGGGGTAATTTCTGCCTTTTCTGGAATTTCTCTGGTTTAATTTAATTCTTTTTGATTTATTGCGTCAGCAGGGGGGCTGACCAATCAAACTGACTAGGGGGGCCCACCTGTCAGCCACAGTGGGGGTTAATCCGTTTTAATTAAAACTTAATTTTGTTTAGAGGGGGCTGGCCCCACCTGTCAGTGGCCCAAGGCCTAACTAAACAGGGGTTAGCCCCCTAATTAACGTGCCTCGCCGGCGGCTAGCCGCCGGTGGCCACGGGCACGGCGGCGCTGCACAGGGAAGTCGTTCCCGTGGTCCTCTTGATGCGCCAAGACCACCACTTTGGAGCCCTGAGCATCGCGCTTCGAACTGGACCAAGAACAAGGCCTGGGGGGCACGGCATCGTCGTCGGCGACGAGCCCTAGCGGTGGCGGAGCTACTGGCCCGAGGTGGAACTAGCTGTGAAGCGCCATTTGAAACAATCGTGGTTGCAATCGAAGCAGAGGAGCACAGGGAGAAAGTTAGACATGGCCTCGGGGTTCTAGGGTTCAAGGCTGCACGACGACGAGCATCCCGGCGGCGAGGTGCTCCTGCGTTCATGGCGGATCCGGCTAGAGTTGAGGAGGGGGACGATGGAGTAGTTCGGGAGAACCGTAAGCTCACCGTGAATTCAACGGAGTCAGTGGCGCGCTTGGGGAGGCTTCACGGCGGCCGGAATTTAACGGCGCCGTGCGGCGGCCGGAGGTGATGACGAAGAAGGGGGTGGCGATCCTAGAACACCCCTGCTCGATTCCTTCTGCTCCTTGGCGTAGACGACGACGGCGAAGACGACGGACATCACGGAGGGGCCCGAGGAGGTCACTGGCCACGTCTTCTCGGAGCAATGGCGACGGCAGTGTTCGGGCGGGGATGAAATCTGGCGAGAGAGGACACGGGAGAGAAACAGGGAGAGGGGGAGGTGAGGGAGGATGTCGAGGGCATCGCGCTGGCGCGATAAGGACGGCGGGGAGGGTGCCAGGCAGCCTAGCAGCTGCCGCCGGCGTCGGCATGCTCGCCACCGAGCAGCTTGCCGCCGCCGGGGTAGACGACAAGGTTGGTGTGGGCTTGGGCTGGCCTCGGTTAGTTGGACCCAAGGCCCAGGTAAGTGGGCTGGGATTCCTTTTTCTAATTCTTCTGTTAATTCTTTCTGTTTTCTGTTTCTGTTATTTGTTGTGTCCCAAATAAAATAGCAAGGCATTTTATAAAATGCTGAAAAAAATTATATGGCTTCATAACAAAATAGAATAGCCACTTATAAAGTTTCAACATTTTTAAAATTCAAATAATTTGAATCTTAACTCAAATAGGGTTATTTTATTAATTCCAAGGCACTGTTTGAATATTAGAAAATTCCATGAGCATGGGATTGCTCCCAAACCATTTTTAAAATGATCAGCACCATTTATAGGAATTTTCCAAATGTTCAAATGATTTTTGGAAAAAGATTTTTATCTGGCCATTTGATTTAATTTCTCAGGGCTTTCTTTTCCCCATTTTTGAATTGCAATTTGAAATTTTTGCATGATGCAAAGTAGCACTTGATCCTAGCACATACCTAACTTGGGGTTGTGACAACTCGCCCCCACTCAAAAGAATCTCGTCCCGAGATTCAGAAGTCTGCGGAAGGAAGGAGGGGTACTCGGCACTGAGACGGTCTTCTCTTTCCCACGTGGTTTCTTTCTCAGAGCGGTGTGACCACTGAACTTTCAGAAACTTGATCTTCTTTCGGCGAGTGACACGCTCTGCTGAATCAAGAATACGAACAGGGTATTCTCGATAAGAAAGGTCATCTTGTAGATCAATCGTTTCATGGTCGACTTCGCGGATGGGGTCCTTGAAGCAACGCCTGAGTTGTGACACATGGAATACATCATGTACTCGGGAAAGGTGCGGGGGTAGTTCAAGTTGGTAGGCAACTTCTCCACGTTTAGCAAGAATGCGAAAAGGTCCGATGTAACGTGGGGCCAACTTGCCTTTGATACCGAATCGTTGGTTTCCCTTCAGAGGAGTAACCCGGAGGTAAGCCTTCTCATCCAGATTGTAGCTTTCCTTTCTATGATGACGATCATAGTAGCTTTTCTGACGAGACTGTGCGGCTTTCAAACGATCACGGACAATGCGAACTTGCTCTTCTGCTTCCTTGATCATATCCGGTCCGAAGAATTGTCTTTTCCGGTTTCTGACCAGTTTAAAGGTGTTCGACATCGTCGTCCATAAAGGAGTTCAAAAGGAGCCATGTTCAGACTAGATTGAAAACTGTTGTTATAAGCAAATTCGGCGAATGGAAGAGACTTCTCCCAATTCTTCCCGAATGAGATAACACAAGCTCTGAGCATGTCTTCAAGAATTTGGTTAACCCTTTCAACTTGACCGCTAGACTGAGGATGGAAAGCTGTACTAAAGGAGAGATGAGTTCCCATAGCACGTTGGAAGCTTCCCCAAAATCTAGAGGTGAAAAGGCTACCACGATCAGAATTGATTTCCAAAGGAACACCGTGAAGGGATAAAATCCTAGAGACGTACAAGTCCGCTAACTGGCTAGCAGTTATAGACTCGCGAACCGAAAGGAAGTGAGCAACTTTGGAAAGCCTATCTATGACAACGAATATGGCATCGTTTCCTTTCTGGGTTTTTGGAAAGCCGGTGATGAAGTCCATACCGACTTTTTCCCATTTCCACTCTGGAATAGGCAAAGGTTGAAGTGTACCAGCAGGTCTTTGATGTTCGGCCTTAATGCGACGACAAACATCACATTCAGCAACAAATTGAGCAATGTCTCTCTTCATCCTAGTCCACCAAAATCTCTGGCGTAGATCTCGGTACATTTTTGTGCTACCGGGATGAATTGAGAGGGGTGTGTCATGGGCTTCTTTGAGGATGAGTTGCCTTATCTCCCTATTCTTAGGTACTACCAAACGATTTCCAAAGAATATCGTTCCTTTACTATCTGTGCAGAAACATTTAGCAACTCCGCTAGCAATGTTCTCCTTGATCCGGCGTACACCTCGTGCACGTCTTTGGGAAACTATGATTTGATTCTCAAGGGTTGGTTTCGCCACCAAGTTGAAAAGAGATCCACGAGGAACAATCTCGAGATTAAGCTTTCGAAATTCCTCGTGAAGAAGTGGATGACACTATTGTAACATAAGGTTGTTACAATACGACTTACGACTTAGTGCATCAGCCATGACATTGGCTTTGCCTGGGGTGTAAGAAATTACTAAGTCGTAATCTTTTATCAACTCAATCCAGCGTCTTTGCCTGAGATTAAGATCTAGCTGGGTGAAAATGTATTTGAGGCTTTGGTGGTCGGAATAGATCTCACAACGATTACCAAGGAGGTAATGTCGCCAAGTTGTTAGGGCATGAACTACGGCAGCGAGTTCAAGGTCATGGGTAGGATAGTTCTCTTCATGTGGACGCAACTGGCGTGAAGCATAAGCTACCACATGTCGATCTTGCAGAAGTATGCATCCTAACCCTTGCCGTGATGCGTCACAATAGATCTTGAAATCCTTTTTGGTGTCTGGAGGTGCAAGTACGGGTGCAGAAGTCAATCTTCTTTTTAGCTCTTGAAAGCTTTCCTCGCACTTGGAGTCCATAGGAATTTCTTATCTTTCTTGAGGAGTTCAGTCAGAGGCTTTGCAACTTTAGAAAAGTTCTCGACGAAGCGGCGGCAATAGCTGGCTAGGCCAAGAAAACTCCTAACTTGCTTAACCGATTCAGGTGGAGTCCAGTCAAGGACGGCCTGAACTCTCTCGGGATTCACAGCAATGCCTTTTGAAGAAATCACGTGGCCTAAGTAGGTCACTTCTGGTAGCCAAAATTCACACTTGGAGAATTTAGCATACAGGCGATGCTCTCTAAGTTTCATCAATACCAACCTTTGGTGTTCGGCATGTTCTTCTTTGTTCTTCGAGTATATAAGGATGTCATCGAGGTAAACCACGACGAACTGGTCCAAATACTCCACGAAGATCGAATTCATCATGCGTGAGAAAGTGGCGGGGGCATTGGTTAAACCAAAGGACATGACGGTATACTCGTAAAGACCATAACGAGTAGTAAAAGCCGTTTTGGGAATGTCCTCGTTTCGGATTTTGATTTGATGATAACCTAATCTCAAATCCATCTTGGAGAAGACAGAGGATCCTGCAAGTTGATCATAAAGATCATTGATCCTGGGCAGTGGGTACTTGTTCTTTATCATCGCTAAATTTAGCGGGCGATAGTCTACGCACATCCTTTCTGTTCCATCTTTCTTCGTTACGAACAGAACGGGGCAACCCCATGGCGATGAGCTAGGGCGGATGAAGCCTTTTTCCAACAAAGCCTCCAGTTGGGTTTTAAGCTCAGCTAACTCACGTGGGGCCATTTTTTATGGGCGTCTATAAATTGGTGCGGTTCCTGGGGCAAGATCTACAATGAATTCTACACATCTGTCGGGTGGCATGCCCGGCAGCTCTTCAGGAAAGACATCCGGGAAGTCACGAACCACCGGAACATCTTCAAGGTCAGGAAGTGGAAGCACATTCAAAGATTGTACTTGGTTTCTTGTTCTGGGTGAGGTGTAATCTATTGTCTGGCCTGAAGGGTGTGTAAGTCTAACTGACTTGGCTTTACAATCAAGAAAAGCATGTTGTCTTGATAACCAATCCATACCAAGGATGACATCAATGTCTGAAGACTTGAGGGCTATGAGTGAAGCAAGGAATACTAAACCCTCAATTGCAATTTGATTACCATGGCTTACTCTATTAGTTTGCCATTTGGAACCAGGAGTTTGAATGATCATAGGGGTGAACATTTCTTCAAAGGATGCATCATGCCGAAGTGCATAACTCTCCGACATGAATGAGTGAGATGCTCCTGGGTCGAAAAGAACAGAAGTGGGAACAAAATTGACTGGGAGCGTACCAAGAATGACGTCAGAAGTACTATCAGTTTCCTCAGCTGACATTTGGTTCACACGTCCAAGATTTTCTGAGGTGGATGGCTTAGAGGTGGGAACCTTCGGAGGTGGTTTGGCACGAACAGTGGGTTTTCCTTTGGCATGGGGTGGAGCATTTTGGTTGACGGGGCACTCACGAGAATAATGACCAGGCTGGCCACATCTAAAGCAGGCTCCAAAGATAGTGCGGGGAGCTGGGTTATTTGGTGGATCTGGTGGATGAGGCGGCACAAGTGATGGCCTCGGTGGGTTGTTTTGGTGGATCAAACTGTTAGGAATCCAGATCATACGCTTCTGAGGGCGTGAACTCGAAGAAGGGGCAAGCTCAAGAGCATGCTTGCGAGACTTCTCGAAAACTTCATTGCCATGCTCAGCTCTGAAGGATCTGTTGACTAAATCCTCAAAGGTGGCAAATTCGATGAGGTTGAGATCATGACGAAGGATGGGGCTAAGTCCCTTGCGGAACCTTGCCTGCTTTCTGGCATCGGTGGTGATCTCATCTTGGGCATAACGAGCAAGACGGTTGAATTCTCTCACATACTCATGGATGGACATCTCTCCTTGATTCAGATTGCAGAACTCTTCCTTCTTGCGCTCCATCAACTCATCCAGAATGTGGTACCCTCGAAAGGCAACACAGAACTCCTGCCAAGTCACTACGTGACCATCTGGCTGCATTGCAACATAGTTCTCCCACCACTCAAGAGCATCACCTTCCAAGAAGTATACCGCGAAAATAACTCGGTCATCGGGAGCAACATGTGCAGTGTCAAGCTTACGCTCGATGGAACGGAGCCAATCATCAGCTTCAAGGGGCTTAGAAGAACATCGGAATACCGGTGGCTTGAGGAGGATGAAGTCCTGAATGCTGACCACCACATTACGATGGTGGGCGGTATTCTGCTCGATGAGCTCCAGAAGGCGTGTCTGATCACGTCTATTCCGCTCAGCTTCCATCATGATTTCCGCCGCAGAAGGCGGGGTTGGAGGTTCATCATCATTTCGATGCCGATCACGGTCTCGATTCCGAAGAACAGCACTACGAGTTCCACCTGACATCCTGTGTGATAAAAATCAACAATCAGAACAGGTTGTACGATGGAGTCAAGGATAAAAGGATATGATTTCAGAAGGAGAAGACTATAATGCAAAGGCAATGATTCAAAGAAACACGGAACAAATCCGGCAGCATAACGGCTACACCGGGATGGAAAACAAGACAACCTCGAGGAGATTGGACAGAACTTCCTCAAGGAACTCAAAACACGAAGACTCTGGACATCCACGACAATCCTACGGCTATAAGGAGGCAATCAACGAGATGTTCTAATCAGACAGAGGTGAGCCTAGTCCTATCATCCCGTAGAAAAGATAAGGGTGACTCAGAACTCAGATCGATGAGGTTAAGGAGAAAAAAGAAGCCTTACGTTGTTCCCTTATATACCCAGAGTAACTATATAACTATAGCAAGCTAGACTCGACTTCGGCCAAGGCTGATAATCCTACAGTCAGTCCTGCTCTGATACCAAGTCTGTCGGGACCCGGGGTTAGCGTATGCAAGCCTCGCTACAACACAATCATATGGAGAGCCGAGAACCGTACCCACTTGTCTAAGCAGACAAGGCCAAGCACAGAACGTTCTCGGAAAGAATCGAACATGAGGGGCATCCCATCCAGGCCGGATGATCAACTGAAATGGGTCCTCATCGTCCGCACACAAGTCTAAATGATATGGGTGGTGAACTCCCATACTCATAGACAAGTCGCCTCAACCATACTATCGATTGTATTATAACCCTTACATAGACTTACTCCAGCCCGATCACTTAGTCGGGGTCTAGGGCGGGCTCGATCATACATCAAAGTGTGCACGAGACAGAGTCTCGAACAATCGCATCGCGATGCCCCAAGCTGCGCACATCTAAGGGCCACTTGGTGTATAAAAGACCGCCAGCCAGATCACAACTAAGGTCTCGAAAACCCATACAAAGACATGCATGTTATAAACATACACGCAGCACACATGCCTTGTATGAATAGTAGGTATCATTGCAATTCTCTACAAAGTATACATCTTTATTAATAACTCTTACAGAGTGCACACAGAGATCACAAGCATGTGGTCCAACATTACAACAAACAAGCGGAAGCAAAGTAGGTCTGAGTACAGACAAGTTTAACAAATGGCTTAGAGAAGCCTTATCTAAAAACAAGCCCTCCACGAGGGAACCAGTCGTCTGATTGGGACTACACTAGCTTGGTCTTGGTCTGAGTCTTCATTCTTCGAGCTTCGGTTCGAAGTCACCATCGGGGTCGGTGCGTTCATCTAAAACATAGATTAAGCAAACGTGAGTACGAAATCGTACTCAGCAAGACTTACATAGGAGCTATACTACTCATGCACATGTATCAAGGTAAAGGGAGGTGGGGTTTCACTTGCAGAAGTGCCAGCTTTGACTTGGCTAGTCCTGAACTACGAGTACCAGACTTGAGTTAAGAAGCGTACACGAGTCCACTACATCTCTTCAACCAATACACCACTATGGTTACTTCCTCGACTTCCCCACGAGAAGCACACCATAGAACTCACGCTTATCTTGCGAGTTTTAGAAGTATCCAGTTCAAGTTGTCTAATAATCGAGCACAGCTCTCCAAGCAGTCCTTAACCGCGGACGCGGCTATTCGAATAGTTTTGTTAACCCTGCAGGGGTGTACCGCTACACACACACACTCATCAGTTACCGCCTGTGAGTGGGACCCTTCAAGCGGGTACCGGCGAGGATGTTGCCACGACACTTCGCCCACGGCTCCGTTCTAGTCCAGAGAGTCGCCTATCTGAGGGGGATCCGTATGGAAGTCCGGTCGAGGTTCCAATACATCCTCAAACGATGTGTGCAGGGTCCCAAGCCGGTCTTCAAAAGCCGTTCATCCACTTCGCAGACCGTGCCACAGCCCTACCAGAACTCCGAACTACTGCGACTTCTGGGGTTCGAACGGGGTGAGGTACTAGGTCGAGAGGGGTCAGTGAGCCCAATGTGTGGTTGTACTCTTCTTCTTGGATCACCACACAAAAACTTGGGCTTAAGGCGGTGTTCAACGAGACAACCCACTGTGTACTCCTACACAGCCTCTCATCGTTCACCTTGTATTAGGGTAGATTCACCAACACGTCTCACTTTCATCAACACCATATTTATCATCATCCCGACTCACATCATAAGAAACCTCATTGTACCACTAAGCGTGCAAAAAGCAGTAACAGTTGCAGGGGCCACATGATAACAACCAACTCCTACATCTTCTAGGATTGTGGTTTTCTTACTACTGTGACAAGATGATAGGTCATGCAAAGGATATGGGTTCAACTATTGCGGTAGAAACGTTATCATGGTGATCATCCTAATAATGCATAAGCGAGACATGAGAGGGAAATGGGATTTTATAGACATGATCAATGGGGGTTTGCTTGCCTTGCTGACGAGGTTTCGATAACAGTGTCTTCAACGAAGGGGGAAGCCTCCTGCTCCAGTTCCACCTCTACTCGACAAACATCAAACAAAGGAAGCAATATAAATACAATGCACAAACGCATGGTTGAAGGTTGAAACTTGATGTACATGTTTCTGATGTGTTTGGGAATTTCCATTTAAATGGAGTATATTGCAAATTGAATTGCAAATTCAAACTCCAATTTGAATTCAAACTTAGTCAAGTTATATGTGACATGGTTTGATCAATTTGAACCTTTTGAGAATGTTTATGATATGCCTCTGAAGTGTGGTTGAAATATAGTATAATTCCATGGTCCAAGTTGCAAAATCATTTGAATTGAATTTGAATTAATTTCAAATAAATCAAATGATATATGCTACTGGTCCCATTTTAAAATCAACTCCAACATAGTTGAAAGTTGCATATTTGGAAAGATAATTTTCTCCTGATCATTTTTCATATATTATTTGTCCAATTTGGAGTTAATATGAATTTTCTATGAATTTCCAAAGTTTGGGGTAATTTCTGCCTTTTCTGGAATTTCTCTGGTTTAATTTAATTCTTTTTTATTTATTGCGTCAGCAGGGGGGCTGACCAATCAAACTGACTAGGGGGGCCCACCTGTCAGCCACAGTGGGGGTTAATCCGTTTTAATTAAAACTTAATTTTGTTTAGAGGGGGCTGGCCCCACCTGTCAGTGGCCCAAGGCCTAACTAAACAGGGGTTAGCCCCCTAATTAACGTGCCTCGCCGGCGGCTAGCCGCCGGTGGCCACGGGCACGGCGGCGCTGCACAGGGAAGTCGTTCCCGTGGTCCTCTTGATGCGCCAAGACCACCACTTTGGAGCCCTGAGCATCGCGCTTCGAACTGGACCAAGAACAAGGCCTGGGGGGCACGGCATCGTCGGCGGCGACGAGCCCTAGCGGTGGCGGAGCTACTGGCCCGAGGTGGAACTAGCTGTGAAGCGCCATTTGAAACAATCGTGGTTGCAATCGAAGCAGAGGAGCACAGGGAGAAAGTTAGACATGGCCTCGGGGTTCTAGGGTTCAAGGCTGCACGACGACGAGCATCCCGGCGGCGAGGTGCTCCTGCGTTCATGGCGGATTCGGCTAGAGTTGAGGAGGGGGACGATGGAGTAGTTCGGGAGAACCGTAAGCTCACCGTGAATTCAACGGAGTCAGTGGCGCGCTTGGGGAGGCTTCACGGCGGCCGGAATTTAATGGCGTTGTGCGGCGGCCGGAGGTGATGACGAAGAAGGGTGTGGCGATCCTAGAGCACCCCTGCTCGATTCCTTCTGCTCCTTGGCGTAGACGACGACGGCGAAGACGACGGACATCACGGAGGGGCCCGAGGAGGTCACTGGCCACGTCTTCTCGGAGCAATGGCGACGGCAGTTTTCGGGCGGCGATGAAATCCGGCGAGAGAGGACACGGGAGAGAAACAGGGAGAGGGGGAAGTGAGGGAGGATGTTTGGGCATCGCGCTGGCGCGATAAGGACGGCGGGGAGGGTGCCAGGAAGCCTAGCAGCTGCCGCCGGCGTCGGCATGCTCGCCACCGAGCAGCTTGCCGCCGCCGGGGTAGACGACAAGGTTGGTGTGGGCTTGGGCTGGCCTCGGTTAGTTGGACCCGAGGCCCAGGTAAGTGGGCTGGGATTCCTTTTTCTAATTCTTCTGTTAATTCTTTCTGTTTTCTGTTTCTGTTATTTGTTGCGTCCCAAATAAAATAGCAAGGCATTTTATAAAATGCTGAAATTTTTTATATGGCTTCATAACAAAATAGAATAGCCACTTATAAAGTTTCAACATTTTTAAAATTCAAATAATTTGAATCTTAACTCAAATAGGGTTATTTTATTAATTCCAAGGCACTTTTTGAATATTAGAAAATTCCATGAGCATGGGATTGCTCCCAAACCATTTTTAAAATGATCAGCACCATTTATAGGAATTTTCCAAATGTTCAAATGATTTTTGGAAAAAGATTTTTATCTGGCCATTTGATTTCATTTCTCAGGGCTTTCTTTTCCCCATTTTTGAATTGCAATTTGAAATTTTTGCATGATGCAAAGTAGCACTTGATCCTAGCACATACCTAACTTGGGGTTGTGACAATTTTCAAAAACTACAAAATTAGTTGAGAACTCTAGCTACTATATGGATCACTAACCTTTGGAAGGGTTGGAATATATAAAGTACCCTCACATACCATGGGTCGAGGATGCGCAAGGATAACCAAACCCCCATACACTCCTCCTCGGGGTACTCGTCTCTTTGTGAAACTCCCGATTAGATAGAGAGTTACCGATAATAAGTGCATGAGTTCTTCGCACTAATGCGAGTATTCCATTGTTGGCACTTCCACCTTCCCATATTTTGCTCGCCTCTTCGGTATCGTGCATTGCCCGTTCTCACCTTGAGAGTTGGAGCATACTTCGCTGGTGCATCCAAACCCTTGGCACAATACGCTCTATCATCATAAACCTCCTTATATCTTCCTCAAAACATCCACCATACCTACTTATGAAGGGATTTCGACAGCCTTTCCGAGATACACTGCCATGCAACATCCACCATCTCATGACTTGATCTTCATGTCATCCATGATCTTTCTTAATTGAGGAGCCGCATGATAGTTGGGCTTTGCCCTTATTATTGCTACATGAAGCGCTAGTATCATTGCATATCCCTCTACACTGGCAGAAGCATACATGTGGATACATCATGGTAGTTTTCATCTTTCTTTATGTTTGAGTACTTCTTATAAAGTGTGAAGATCTTCTATATTCTTATAAAATATAGAGTGTTGACCTTAAGTGAGGAAATGATCCCAAAGAGGAAAAATGAGGATGAATAGAAAGAGCCAAAGAGGCCACACAAAAATACAAAAAAAGGAAAAAAAGAAATAAAAAGAGAGAAGGGGGAACCACTACTATTCCTTTTAAAAGATCCACACTCGTACTCCATTGCTATACTTGTACTCCATAGAGATTATCATTCATGCATGACTATATGGGGACCCTTACTCTATAGAACTTGGCTTGCATATTCCAAGGATGATCCTCCTCAAATGAGCTCTAGGTCTTCATGAGAAAGAAAGTTCGATGCACCCCCACTAGTTACATTGGAGATCTTACCTTAGCTCATATGTACATCCGTTGCATGGCAATCCCTACTCCTCACATCATATCTATCAATTGGATTTCTCTCACCTATGATTATCCTCATTGATGTGATCCTTTCACACCTTTTTGTCTTCCTTCCTCGTCATTTCGCTCTTTTCCATCCTAAGTGTCAACGTATCTTGCTCGCGCTCATCCATTGCATGAGTGCTCAAAGTCGAAAGGAGAGCATCAGTTTGACTTGTACCTGACTAGTGGTCTGGGGATGAGTCAAAATAAGATCCCGAAGGAGACCAAGTGTGAAACTTTAGTGGATTGAGTTCTCAATTAAACTATTTTTTTTCTCTTAATCCCATCTCCCATTTCTTGCACACAAACACCATTTGGAGACATTCGAGTCACGGACAGCGAGAGATCTTGCATGTTTATGTTTATGCTTTGCTAGAATTAATGCTAAGACTCTTGCTTGTTATTGTCTTGACTTGAATTGCATATCTTACTTGGTTTAATTTGAAGTTCTTATATGTGTGTGTTAGCATGTGACCATAGAAATTATCTGTGTTATCATTTACCTACTCGAGGACGAGCAGGAATTAAGCTTGGGGAAAACGTATCTATAATTTTAGCTTGTTCCATGCACTTTTATGTGACATTGCTACATGTTTTTCTACACTTTTATATAAATTTACACATATTTGGACTAACCTACAAACTCAGTGCACCCAGTGCCAGTTCCTGTCTGCTGATGTCTTTAGTTGCAGTAATTTTTTGCCAATTTAAAATGCCAGAAAAATTCCGGAAAAATCGAAATAAAAATCAGCGTCAAGGAAGCTTCCGGAACTATCGGAGGAGAGTCGGAGGGCCCCCCATCTCTCAGGAGGCCAGGTGGCGCGGCCCCACCACTAGCCACGCCACCAGGGCGCATGGGAGGTGGGGCCCACCTCTGGTGCCCCCTTCGGCCTATTTTTACCCCTCGACACAGAAACCCTCGAGGAGAAGCCTGCATCGTGAAATACCTCTCTGTTCCGCCGCCGCCGCGCTCCGAAGATCGGGATCACTAGAATACCTCTTCCCGGCACCCTGTCGGAGGGAGGATTGACCTCCGGGAGCCTCTCCACCACCATGGACGCTTTCCGGAAGTGTCGTGAGTAGTCCCCCTTTGACCATGGGTTCGTGATCAGGAGCTATGTGATGTATCCTCTCCATCCTTGTTCTTCAATGTTTAGTCCTTTTGAGTTTCCCAACATGATCAAGGCACCTATGTAATTTTCCTGCTGTTGCTATGCTATGTTTGCTGGGATCCGATGGATTATGAGATTATGTTCAGATCGTGATGAGTTATATATTTGGTTTACCTTTTATATTTTGTTCTTGAGTAATTCTTGCATGTTCTCCGTTGCTTTTTATTGCTTTTTCCAAGTAGTAGATAGTAACTCCAAGATGGAGTGTTATGCATGATTGTGGGTTCAGCCCTCCGATGTCTAGCTTGAGTGACAGAAACATGAGACTAGGGGATGTGTTGTTGTCACCAGGGAGAAAACAATAGTGCTTGTAACCGCGGTTGCAAGGATTGTTTACCTTACGCATAGATTGTTAATGCAATTATCTGTTGCTTTGAGTTTACACTTTGGGTGGGGCTCGCAACTTAATATCAGCGAGATGTTCTGGATATATATCTCAAGGTGGATGATTAGTGAGTAGATGTAGATGGATTTCAGTCCAC
The DNA here is from genome assembly GCA_950022295.1 of Bromus sterilis. Lineage (NCBI taxonomy): Eukaryota > Viridiplantae > Streptophyta > Magnoliopsida > Poales > Poaceae > Bromus > Bromus sterilis. The sequence goes on along the minus strand of OX465596.1, from coordinate 259,927,490 downwards.
TTGTCTTGGCGTACTGCCCACACTTTTGATCCTCTTACTTTCCAATAGCATAATTAGCATTGCGGTGCGTTTATAATTCTGTCAATTGCCCAGCTGTAATTTATTCACCCATCATAGTTGTTTTACCGTCTTTTGGGAGAGATCCATCACTAGTGAACATCACGGGACCCCGGTCCATATTTCCACCACTATTTACATCTCCACTTTATTTACTTATTTTTCGTTTTGTTGCAATTATCACTACTGTCTACCCTTGCGTTTTACCCTTTGTAAACAACAAGGCTGGAGAGATTGACAACCTCTCTGTACTCGTTGGGAGAAAAGTTATATGTTTTTGTGTGCAGGTCCACGACAACTACCTTGCTAGAAGTAATTTTTGGCACCGTTGTCACCTACCTTGTCGACTGTGGAGTCCTACTGGATTGATAACCTTGGTATCTTCACCGAGGGAAATTTCCTGCTACGCTACATGTCAACCTTCCACTTGGGATTACCAACGAGGGGCGACAAGCCATCAGCCCTCAAGCTTGAGGATGCCTCCATGCACCCCCAAGAAATATCCAAGGAGAATGAAGCATCTAAGCTTGGGGATGCCCCCGTGCATCCCCTTCTCCATCAACAATCATCAGTTCGTCCTTCTCCATGCTATATTTTTATCACTTCATATGTTATGTGCTATACTTGGAGCGTCTCGCTCTTTACTGTGTAGTTTCTTTACTTTTTCTTACTGCTCATAACAAATTGGATCCAAGCCTTCATTGTTTGGGAGAGAAACACGATCCACTCCACCATAGAACACAACATAGGCTTTCATGCTTATCTTTCTTTTTGTGTGTGTTCTATATCTTTTCATAGTAGATGTCATGCTTAGCTTTCATGCTTATCTTTTAAGAGCTTTTGTTTAGGTTGTTCTAGGAACTCTCTTAGTATTCATGCTTATCTTGTAAAGAGAGTGGTTTTGTTGCACTGAGTTGTGTGTCTTGGATGAGTAGGTAATTAAGGTTGCTATTACAAGTGTAGTATTAACATGCAATGGTTTTGAGGTATTGATTTGAGTAATGTTTTGACTTTTGGTGCCAAGAGCTTGAGCCCATTAGTGATAGGTGTCGTATTTTGGGAAATTTTTCCTTATTTTCAAAAACTACAAAACATTAGTTGATAACTCTAGCTACTAGATGGATCGCTAACCTCTCGAGGGGTTGGAATTTATAGAGTTCCCTCACGTACCCTGGGTCGAGGATGCGCAAGGATAACAAAAAACCCATACACTCCTCCCCGGGGTACTTGTCTCTTTGTGAGCCTCCCAATTAGATAGAGAGTTACCGATAATAAGTGCAAGAGTTCTTCAGACTAATGTGAGTATTCGATTGTTGGCACTTCCACCTTCCCATATTTTGCTATCCTCTTCGGTACCATGCATTGCCCTTTCTCACCTTGATAGTTGGCGCATACTTCGCCGGTGCATCCAAACCCTTGGGATGATACGCTCTGTCATCATAAACCACCTCATATCTTCCTCAAAACAGCCACCATACCTGCCTATCAAGGCATTTCCATAGCCTTTCCGAGATACATTGCCATGCAACATCCACATCTCATGACTTGATCTTCATGTCATACATGCTTTTTCTTGATCGAGGAGCCGCATGATAGTTGGGCTTTTCCCTTATTATTTCTAACTGACGCGCTAGTATCATTGCATATCCTGCTACACGTGCTAGTTTGATCGAGGAGCCGCATGATAGTTGGGATTTCTTTAAGTTGAGTAATTTCTGTAAAGTGTCAAGATCTTCTTTATGTTCTTGTAAAATATAGAGTGTTGCCCTTAAGTGAGAAAAGATCCCAAAGAGGACAAAATTAAAAGATTGCAAAGAGGACAAAATAAAAGATCCCAAAGAGGAAAAATGAGAGATAAATAGAAAGAGCCAAAGAGGCCACAAAAATATAAAAAATGTGAAAGAGAAAAAAAAAGAGCTTACCTTAGCTCATATGTGCATCTGTTGCATGGCAATCCCTACTGCTCACGTCATATCTATCATTTGGGTCTCTCTCGCCAATGATTATCCTCATTGATGTGAGTCTTTCACACCTTTTTCTCTTCCTTCCCCATCGTTTCTCTCTTTGCACCCTAAGTGCCAACGTATCTTGCTCGCGCTCATCCATTGCATGATTGCTCAAAGTCGAAAGGGAGAGGATCAGCTTGTCTTGTACCTGAGTAGTGGTCTGGGGATGAGTCAAAATAAGATCCCAAAGGACACTAAGTGTGAAACTTTAGTATATTGAGTTCTCAATTAAACTATATATATATATTTACTCTCTATAACCCATCTCGTATTGCTTGCACGCAAACACAATTTGGAGACATTCGAGTCACGGAAAGCGAGAGCTCTTGCACCCTTATGTTCATAATTTACTAGTTTCGATACTAGATATATACTCTTGCTTGTTATTATCTTGACTTGAATTGCACATCTTACTTGCTTTACTTTGAAGTTCTTATATGTGTGTGTGTTAGCATGTCACCATAGAAATTATCTGTGTTATCATTTACCTACTCGAGGACGAGCAGGAATTAAGCTTGGGGATGTTGATACGTCCCAAACTTATCTATAATTAATGCTTGTTCCATGCACTTTTATGTGGCATTGCTACATGTTTTGCTACACTTTCATAACACTTTACACATATTTGGACTAACCTACTAACTCAGTGCACCAACTGTGAGTTTCTGAATACTAATGTCTTGTAGTTGCAGTGATTTTACCCCAATTAAAAGTGCTCCAAACATTCCTGAAAAAAAAAGAATAAAAATCAGCAAAAAGGAAGCTTCCAGAACCCCGAAGGAGGGCCAGCGGGCCCCACCTGGCGCCTAGGCGGCCAGGTAGCGCGGCCCCACCCCTGGCCACGCCACCAGGGCGTCTAGGGGGCCCAGGTGGCCCCTGGCTCCCCCCTTTGGTCTATATTACCTCTTCGTCCAAGAAACCCTCGAGGAGAACCCCGCATCGCGAAATACCTCTATGTTCCGCCGCCGTAGTTCTTCCAAGATCGGGATCACTTGAAGACCTCTTCTCGGCACCCTGCCGGAGGGAGGATTGACCTCCGGGAGCTTCTCCACCACAATGGAAGCTTCCCGGATTTTCCGTGAGTGGTTCCCCTTGGACCATGGGTCCATGACCAGTTGTTATGTGAGGTCTTCTCTCCAATCTTGTTCTTCAATGTTTAGTCCTTGTGAGATGCCCTACATGATCAAGGCACCTTTGTAATTTTCTTGTTGTTTCTATGTTGTGTTTGTTGGGATCGATGGAGTATGTGATTTTGTTCAGATCATGATTTGTTATATATTTGGTTTACCTTTTATATTTTGTTCTTGAGTAATTCTTTCATGTTCTCCGTTGCTTTTTATTGATTTGGCCATGTAGTTGATAGTAACTCCAAGAGGGAGCATTAGGCATGATTGTGGGTTCATGCCCCCCAATGTCTAGCTTGAGTGACAAAAAAATGAGACTAGGGGATGTGTTGTTGCCACCAGGGAGAAAACAACGGTGCTTGTAACCGCGCTTGCAAGGATTGTTTACCTTACGCATAGATTGTTAGTGCAATTGTCTGTTGTTTTGAGTTTACACTTTGGGTGGGGCTCGTAACTTAATACCAGTGAGATGTTCTGGATAGATATCTCAAGGTGGATGATTAGTGAGTAGATGCAGATGGATTTCGGTCTACTTGTCTTGGCATACTGCCCATATTTTTGAGCCTCTTACTTTCCAATAGCATAATTAGCATTGTGGTGCGTTTATAATTCTGTCAATTTCCCAGCTGTAATTTGTTCACCCAACATTAGACCTTTTATCGTCTTTTGGTAGAGAGACATCACTAGTGAACATCATGGGACCCCGGTCCATATTTCCTCCATTGTTTACACCTCCACTTTATTTTCTGCATTTACTTTCAGTTGCTATCACCACTATCAATATCCTCTTGCGTTTGGTCGTTTGTAAATGACAAGGCCGGAGGGATTGACAACCTCTCTGTACTTCGTTGGGAGAAAAGTTATTTGTATCTATGTGCAGGTCCACGTATTTTTTAAGCGTCGATGCAGTAGACACCTACTTGTTGATCCTAGGAGTCCTCCTGGATTCGATAAAGCTTACAGCCTCCGTGTAAGGGAAATTTGCTACTATCTACAACTCACCCTCCACTTGGGGTAACCAAAAAAGGGCGAGAAGCCATTATTATGTCTCGTACCATCATCTGCACCACCTTTGATTATGTGTGAATCTTTTGTGAGGAGTGAGATTGGAAATAGTACTATGATGCGTATAAGGGCTAAACAAAAAGAAGACTGGAATACCCAGCTCAGAAATGAAATTCATACGAAGTTATAGATGAATTCATTGCTGGTCAAAATATGTAATTCTTGGGAATCATGATTAAGTAGTTAATTGTTGATTCTAGGTATTGTGATTAAACAAGTTGATCACTAGAATATCACTTCTATTGCATATTGTTGCAACTCGATGCAAGAAATACTATGGCCTTTATGACTAGATGATGATGAGTTTTGACACACAGGAACACGTTAAAAGGTTTACTATACTGTGTGTTGACTCTATGATTATCTTCATAATTAATTTTAGAGTTGAGTAAATTGTTACTACACATTAGCCTTGTTGCAAAACATCATTTTGGATCATGTTTCATGCAAGAAACTAATTCAAAGTTACGAATGATATAAAGGTCATACTTCCATTATGAATAGGTTGTATGTTATGAATCTTCATAATAATACTAAACATCCATAACACCGAAGCTAAACGTCGCAAGACTGAAAGAAATACCACACTGGTGTGGCACTGCAGTTTATCACAAGTGACATAACATGCATGAAGAATTTCAATAAGTGATGCACTTTCGAGTCATATGATTCTGAATCACTTGACTCCTGCGAACTTTGTCACGAAGTAATGTGACTAAAACATCGTTGATTGGCCATACATGAACGGGCAACTAAATTATTGCAAATCATACATGATGATATGTGTATTCCAATAAGTGTAGTTGTGTGTAGTGCATTTTATATCTTCACTCGTGAGATTGAAGTTGATATGTGAATATCTGTTCAATAGAGACATACATATGAAATCTTTGAAACGTTCAAGGAATTGTAGAGTGAAATAGATATTCATTGTAATGAGAAAATAATGCTTCTGCAAATTAGATTGTAGAAAGTGACATTTGAGTTACAAGTTTAGCGAACGTCTTAAGAGTTGTGAAGAAGTATCATAACTTGTGCCTCCCAAAACACCACTATGAGTAAAGTGTTGAGAGACATAATCAAGCCATATATGACACGATAAGATTAAATTTGACGTTTATCAATTTGCCATTATACTTATTAAAGTTATGCATTAGTGACTACGACTTCTAGACTGAAAAGTGCACCATCAAATCTGTTGAAATGACACCTAATTAGATATGGTATGGAATGTTATAACTATATTGTATTTTCTTAAAATTTGGGTATATGAGGCATATGTTTGACATACTCAAAATCACAAATCAGATAAGTGCTACTTTGTTAAGGTTATTCTAAAAGGTTTAGTATTCCTCTATCACTACACCAAAGAAGAACTATTTGTTGTTAAGAACGGTGTTGTTTTGAAGAAAATAGTTTCCTGCAAAAGAGTGAGTGGGAGGACAATGCAACTTTTCAAGATTGTTGAATCTTCAAATAAGTGTGCAGCTGAACCGCACAGGTTAGGCAAAACTCGTACAAACATTATGTGACGCCCCCAAAATCAAGTCGTGTACAATAATCATACACGCAAGGTACACGATCGAGATCAGGGACTCACAGTGAGATATCACAACACAACTCTACAAATAAAATAATACAAGCCAGGGGCCACGACGGCTCGAATACAACAGCTCGAGAGCACAAAGTTAGCGGAAGCAATAGTATCTGAGTACAGACACAAGGTACACATGATCTGCCTTAAGAAGGCTAGCACAAAAACAACAACGATCGAAACGGCGAGGCCTCCTGCCTAGGAACCTCCAAACTACTCCTAGTCAACGGGGAACTCGACGTCGTAGAAGGCATCGGGGATCTTCACGTTGCGGTGCTCGGCATTGGGGATCTGCTGCTTCTGGGCTCCAACGTCGACTGCAGCGGCTGATTAGGCCAAAAAAAAGGGGGGAAATAAAGCAAGGGTGAGTATCTAGCATACCCGCGAGTCTTACGTCCGCTACTAAGCATTTATGCATTTGTATCAAATGGAAAGGGGAGGCTATATATAGTGGACTGCAAGGTAGAAAGCCAGAATAAGGATGAGAAGCTAGGCCTATCGAAGACTAGCATTTTCCGACGGTTCTTGCAGCATGAGGAGAGAATAGCCAAAAGTTCAATATAAAGCATAAAGTAACAATGCAGCAGAAGTTGTTTCAGCATTGTATAATAATAAGTTGTATTAGATAACAATTATCAATGCCTTGTAGAATCCTTCCTCGACTTCCCTGCGAGGAAGAAAACCCGGAACCAATCAGTTTAATAGTACTCCCTCCATTCCATAATGTAGTGTGCCCACGCTTATCGAGGTTCAAGTTTGACCGTAAATTAAACCAACAAGACCAAATACGGCGGGAGCAAAAATTATACCATTTAATTTGTATTTGAAAGAAGTCTTCAATGATACATTTTTTGTTTTCGACGCAATTGGTCTCAGTTGTTAAATTTATGGTCAAAGTTGAAGCACGGAAACCGAGGACGCACTATATTATGGAATGGAGGGAGTAATAGTTTGTAGTACTAGAGTCTGGCTTCAGCATAAAGCGTCCTGTTACCGTGGACAAGGCTATCCGACAAGATTATCTTCCCTGCAGGGGCTGCACTATTGTTACCCTACACGCTCGGATCTCCAGGGTTATGAAGTGGCTAACAATCTAGAGAGTAAGATAAGAGGCCAAGCATTCGATGAGGAATCGCCTCCAACAAGTCTCCTATCCACCTACTTACGTAAGCATAACACATAGCCTATCCTTATCCTCCTCTTCGCATCCTGACGAAGAAGAAGCAGTCAAGGCACGCACACATTGATCAAGTTATATTAAGATTATCTCAGTTGTTGTTGTCTATGAACAAGGAGTAGGTCGCATGTCGTCCATAACCGTGGACACGGCTTCTCAAAAAGATTTAACCCTGCAGGGGTGTACCAACTGCCCATTACAAGGCTCCGCACGCACGCCAATCTCTCTCAGTTGCTACCCATCACAGGCAACCATTTTATGATTTAGTTCCGAGAGATCCGAAACGACAGGTCCCTCTAACTAACAACGAACAAATCCGGGTGGCCCCGGTGAGTCGACATCCAGCTAAGGAGCCGGCCGTGCTCTCGATCTGGTCTCTACCGTATGACTCCAGGTTTGGATTGTCGGTTAATCTCACATGAGACTGGGTCCTCAGCCGGTCATGATGGGCCAGCAAGGAACCATGTCCTTACTGATCCAGGTTGTTTTAAAGGATGTCTGCCAGGAGCTACCCGACAAACATATATGCATGGTTTCAAATGGTAAATCAGCTTGGGCCACCACTAGAAATGTTTGAAGCTAGGTAGGTAAGAAGAGGGGGCCCCATAGCATCCCACACGCGGTTAGGCACGCTCGTCAAGAGACACAATACCCGGAACTAGTGTCCTAGGTGACTCGAATGGAACAAAGCATCGGGGCGGAATAGCCTAGACCTTCCATCCTTCGTCGGATATATTCAACATTATAATAATCATATCATCAACAACAATATAATAAGGTGATAGCCCAAAACCAAGGAGTAACAGGGTAACATCGTAGCATCCTAAGCATGCATACTAAGCAAGGGCTGAGCAACGAGCAATAGTAACATAGCAGTACATGGTTTGCTGGGAGGGGACATGGCTGTATCGGTTTGAGAGAGGTTGTAAACATGTGGTAGGATAAAACATCGAACATAACCAAGACTAGCATACAAACGGCTGGTTGAAATAGAATGGATCATAAGTAATGTATAGTCCTTGCCTGTTGATAAGTCGGGTTCCGAAGGTGTAGTTGATCGCAAGCTCGCATCTTCTCTGAAGGTACCCGCGGAAGCACACAAGAAGGTAAACACTGGAAAGAAATCAACGAGCAAGAATCTATTACTACGGAGCAAAAACGAGCAAGCACCAATAAGAAGGCAACACGAGACCTCGCACCTACCGTCGAGAGCGGATACTAACAGGTTAAGTGGAGTACTCGTCACACACGATGATACCGCACGTTTATGTGGGTTCAAGTTGTTTAGCTACAGGTTATCAACAAAGGTTGTTAACATGGCATCTCACTCAAGCATGTCATAGCACACAAACATGACAAGAGGTGAAGCATAAGGAAACTATCTATGCTAGTCAATTTAAGTGAGGCACAACCTAAACATGGCATACCACTAAGTACCCCACAACAATTAAAGCATTTGGTACTGTTCTGCCCTAAACCATATTTTAGGTTGGTTAACAACAGCAAACAATAGTATAAACACAAATTACACGAAAAACTAATCAAGTTACATATAAAGAACACTCCAAACGGAGTGACGTTTAAAAAGATACAAGCAAAACAAGTTTGGAACACAATCTGCCAACATCAGGAAGCACACTTTAGAGCAATGCATAAACAGGATAATGAATGCAAACATGCTCAAAAATTATATGAAACTAAAGTATACATGGCAGGCATGGCATGGAAAAAGGAATCATGCAAATAGGCATCATGAACAATTAATTATAGCCCAAGCAAAATGCAATAAAACATTACTGGTCTACGACTTAGTGAAAATCAGGAAAACAGGGCAGAAACTGTTATCATAATGATGTATAAACAGGGGTAAAGCTATATGCAAAAGTGCAGCAACATGACATAGCAATATGTGGGCATGAAGTAGACATGATGGTGATCAGGTACAAACAAGAATCAAGGTCATAGGCATAACAGATCAAAAGATATTAAGCATGCAACATGACATCGGAAAGTTACAGACTTAGAGAAAAACGGAGGTTGGTTGTCAACAACAGCAGGATAACAACTTTGGAGCTAAACATATCTATGACCAGGAATGTAAACATGACAATGCACTACATATAATGGAAGTAGACATGATGCTTAACAGTATGCAACAAGAATCAATGCAATAGGCCTCATGGATGTGTCACAATCATCAAGCAAACTTGCAATAAAATAACAGCAGCAGCACACTAGCAGAAAATAATACTCCCTCCGATCCATAATAAGTGTCGCACATTTTGTACTAAGCTAGTACAAATTTTGTACTAGAGGAGTGACACTTATTATGGATCGGAGGGAGTAGCAGTTAACATTCTGATGCCCACTTCAACACAGATTAACAACATCAAGATGGCCTCAAATCAAAATGTCACAAAAGATGAATTGAAGTACACACAATTCTAAACAATTTCCCTTTTGGGCGCAACGTGATCCGAGCTACGGTTCACTCGTTATTAACGTTGCAAAACAAATTACATCACATAGTTTACAGGACTTAGCCAAAATCTGGAAAAAGGAAAACAAACAGAAAAACAAAGGGTAACGGGCCTCGCCCACTAGGCTCGGCCCACTGGCCTGGAGAGGGGAGGAGGCCGGCCTGGGCCGCGCTGGGAGCTAGGCTGGGGTGCGTGGGCCGGCCCACCTGGCCGGAGGCGGCCTGTCGCTCGGGCGTCCCGTGCCCGCTCGGGTCAACGGCGGCGGCTGCCACGGCAGTTCTTCGGCGAGGAGCAGCAGGCGAGGCGAACTGGCGGAGGCTGGCGCAAGGCGGCGGATCGGGGCGGGGTCGCCGGATCCCGTGGCTAGGAGGAGGCGGGGCGGCGCGATGAGCTCCCGGGGTGGACGAGCTCGGGACGGCCATGGCCTCGGCCGGCTGGAGCTACGGCGCGGCGGCGCCTCCTGTTCCGGGCCTGCGAGAGGAAGAGGAGAAGGGGTGAGAGGAGGAGAGAGGAAGCGTGGGGAGTAGGAGGAAGAGGAGGATGGCCGACGACCTACTGCCAGCGGCGGCGCGCGGCCGTGCAGGCCCTCGGGCTAGCGGCGGGGATGGAGGAGAGAGAGGTGGACTCTAGGGGCGCATCTAGGCCTTTGGATCGGCCGATCCGACGGTCCAGATCGCCTGGCAGTTAGGATTTTGGGATAAAATGGGCAGATCTGAGCAATTTGGAGGGGGTGGCTGCAATTTTGTGCTAGGGAAACTCTAGAAAAGGGTGGGAGTGTGGTGGTCTTTATATAGCCCAGGTGGTTGGCAGTTTATAAAAACATCCCGGTTTTTGTCTCGCGCGCGCGGTGTTTACGTTTCTGACCGCCGGGGGTCCGCGGGACCTCCGATTCGGGTAAAACTTCAAACTGCGCGATCAGCGCATCAAGCCGGCGGCGTTCACCTCACGCTAGAACTGTTCCGAGAACATTTTCTGATGCGCTATAAAAATATCCCGTTTACTTATTAAACGGGGTTTTTCGTTCCGTTGGTTGCGGCTGGTCTCGTGCGGTTTTCGCGATGGTGCTCGGGTGAAACCCGGTGTCGCAAAGGTCAAGTGTCAGGGTGGCAAGGGTCGGTCTCCGTCCGTACGAGATAAGAGGGAGGGAAATATTCGCCGATCGATAAATCAGGGATGCAAACACCGCAAACAAATCAGACAATCAAACAATTCACACCAAAAAAAAAATTTAATTTTTGTGAAATCTGAGTTGTTACACTAATATCTCAATTGTAGAAGAAACTCCTATTGACATAGAGGGTTTCAAACAAGTGAGCGTAGATGACACTACTACCACCTTTGATAGTAGTGATATTGATTTTGATAGTTGCACCCTCTCAGAAGTTATCAGCTTATTACACAAAATTTCTAGAGACCCCCACACTAGCACAATTAATCTTGCCTTCACGGAGCATATCACAAATGCTCTCATCAAAGCTAGGGAGGAGAAACTTAGGATATAAGCCTCCATACCTAAGAAGTTAGATGATGGTTGGGACCCTATGATAAAAATTAAATTAAATAACTTCTCTTGCTATGCTTTATGTGACGTTGGAACTAGTACCTCCGTCATGCCCAAAAGAATGTATGATATGTTTGAATTGAAATCTTTTGATTCATGTTCCTTTGGTGTTCGTCTTCTCGATTCTTCCGTAAATAAACCTTTGGAGAAGATCGACGATGTTCTTATCATTGTCAATGACAACTATGTTCCCATGAATTTTATTATTATGGATAGAGTGTAAACCTTTATGTACAATTATTTTGGGACGTCCTTTTCTCCGCACCGTTGGTGCCATCATTGACATGAAAAAGGAGAATATAAAATTCAATTCCCTCTAAAAAAAGGATGAAACATTTCCATAGAAAGAAAGTCAAAGTTACCTTTTGAGTCCGTTACACGTGCAAGTTATTCTCTTTCTCTTGATAAAACTTGATTCTTCTTTTATCTTACTAGATGACCCGTTGCACCAATGACGCAATGGGATATAGAATACCAGGTAGGCGCAGCAATGTATTTGTGTTGAGGCAAGGCATAATAAAGAGCAACAAGGTAGTACAAATAAGGGATAGGTATAGTAACACAGTGCACCGTTTCCTTAAGCATAAACATAGGTCTATAAATATGTACATAATGAATCCTACAAAAGATATGCTTATATAGGGCATGCTTTACCTCAAAGAAGTAGATAGATCAACAAAAGCATCCTAAGTGCACAGCTGTTCTTAAGCATAAATATAGGTACATAAACATATACATATACATGGTGAGTTCTACAGAAGACATGCTGATATAGGACATGCGTTATCTGGAAGCAGAAGTAGATAGATCAACAAAAGCATCCTAAGTACATCATAGCAGTTATACGCATTTGCGCGTTATCTGGAAGCAGAAGTAGATAGATCAACAAAAGCATCCTAAGTACATCATAGCAGTTATACGCATTTGCAACGTAGAGACATGCATAAACACTGTTTCCTGACGATACGCTGCTTAGATAGCATGGACAACACTGTTTGCTGACAATACGCTGCTTAGATAGCATGGACACTAAGACGGAGGCCATTTGTTGTGCACTTGAAGCTAAAGACATACATACTTCCTTCTGTGAGCCCCGCGTGGATGATAAAGGCCTTCCAGCAATAATCATAGTAAACCTTGTTTCAACCGGACTGAGAATTATTTCTGGTAGCACAAGAAGAAAATTGATAATCTCGAACACATTCCTTTCATGCAGAACATCAACAAAGTTTTGGATAAATCGATACGGCACTATAGCATACATACGACCCATCTAAAGACATTTAGATAAACAAGCAAACTCTACAGATCACACCTCATGTTTTTATTTTCTAAATAAAAAATTGCCCTCGCTACAGCAGTAAAGGAACACGCAAATAGATCATACCAACGGAAGCAGATCATCTACCGTGCCGTAGTGACTTTGAGTCACTGACATGTGGGTCCCACCAGCATGAGGGCCCACAATCAGTGACCCAACGTTACCCTGACGTACGTCAGAGGAGTTTCTTCCCATACCAACGGAGGGAGGCACTTATCGGCATGGCGGCGCAGCACGGAGAAGCCGCCATGCGTTCTGGTGTCGGACACGGTAGGCGTCTTGCAGATAGACCTCGTCGCCTGCCTGACAGGCATGGCGGCAGCTGTGAAGCTCGACTTACTCCCAAATCCGGCATGAGCATGACCTGTGCAGAGACCTCATCTGTTTCTGACTCCGCCTGCCAAAACCCCCCAGAAAAACAAGTATTGGTCAAACCCCTTGGGGACAAAGTAAGGACTTTTTGCCAGCATTTTTATTTTAATCCAGTTACCTACATTAGAAAAAAATTCAAGAAAACATGTTTTGTAAAAAAGAATATCAGCGGCATGTCGATTATGCAAACAAAAGAAACTCTGCAAATATAGCCAAATATTGTGTATGGTTTATAATTGCTATCTTACAACCTATTCATTTGCAGATTACCAAATGCACTTAAAATGGAAATATTTTCGATGTATCTTGATATTGATTAAGGAGAAGACTCAAGTGGGACATGAATAATAATGTAAACCAGCATCCTAGCTCCAACAAGTAATTACACCAGCAAATGAAATAATGTATGAAGTAATATGGGGGAGGGCACGTACATTTTTGAGAGCTTGTTGGGGGCGCCACAGGCGACGGGGAGAAGGGAGAGCTCAACGCCTCAGCTATGAAGTCCTTGACCTGGGCATGCAGCGCCATCTTGTTCTTCCCCCACAGCTCATGCACCTTGATCTGGGTTGCCGCCGTTGGTCACGATAAAACTAATGATCCCACTGAATTTGAGCTAGTTTAATCTTTGCATATCTATTCGACACCAGCGGTAGCAGAAAATATGAGCATCACAACAGTAAGTAGTAAACAATATTGCTAAAGAAGAGTGTTATCAAACTGTTTACTATTATTAAGTAAATTCAGAAACAGGCCGCGTAGCAACTGAACTTGATCCTTGTTCAGATTAAACATGTAAACACAACTATGACAAGATGCAAATGCCCATGGCCGGAGTAGATTTATAGCAAGTGAGGAACATGAGGAACCTGGAGACTACTAAATGTGCATGACCATAAAATAAGCAGTCTAATTCTAGAAGCAAAGGGGTGCATAGTACCTTCTAAAGACTAATAACATAAAGAGGTAACAAGTCGAGAGAAAAAATGGTTGCAACTATCTTCTCCGTATTCAAACGTTTGTTTGTTAATCTCACCCTGGCATCAATGCTATCTTAATTGCTATCATTTTCCGGAACTGATTAAAGAAAACCGGGCGCGTTACTTGAGGATAGAGAGATGGGAGGGAGGAAGGGTGAGAAAGAGAGAGGATAAGAGAGACAAAGCGCACTTCGAGGCATGTAAAAATCCTTCCACTAATAAATCAATCCAAGGTACTGGCTTCTATACGTAGTAATCAGATTCTGAGATTAATACAATACGGGTATAAATTAATTACCATGACCCTAGGGTAAATTATTTCAGTGGAAACATTTTTTTCAGTTGTAATTAATTATGAACAAAATCTATAACTGAAATTCAAGTAAAAAATTTATCCGGTATGAAATAATGACAAAGCAAGTAACATTATTTGTTTGGAAGGCATTATGAGATTAAAAGGAAAAAAGATGGAGTATTGTAGAAGAAGAGTACACCTTGCCTCTGCAGAGTCCAACACTCTTTGCAACACTGACAACAGCTGGAACAAAAAATAACAGGAGCAAAAACTTATTTAGAATGAAAAAACCCAGAAACCATCTCAAGCTAAAGAAGTAAAGAGAGACTAATTTTCAAAAACAACCTGAACAAATGTATGTGAAATAAACGAATGATTTTCTTTGTTTCAGATCAAGGACATTTGCATGACAGGTTCTAATGGTTCTCACCCAGCAACAAACCCAATATATTTTTTCCTTGCTAAAAACAATGTTTGTCTGACCAAGATGATTTTTCTTCGGATCAAGAAACTTTGTATCACAAGCTCAAATTGCTCACAACCAGCAATGAAGCCAATATCCAGCAAGAAAAAGAGCACAAATGAAGAATCAAGAATACAAGAACAAAGAACACAAGAACCATTATCAGGTAGGTAACAATTGAGTCACTGTCTCACTGACAAAAGCAACATTCAGAAACTCTACTGTAGAAACAAATTACAAAGGAATAAAATAATATGATAGAGCAAAAACATCATGTATCTTTAGGAAACAACTTTTAGATCATGGTGCCATAGAAATCCAGAATTAGAACGAGAGATGGAGAGAGGGAACTCACTGCCTCCGGCTCGAACGCGCGTCGGAGGAGCACCTCCATCATGTCTCTCCATTTTCTAACATTCTGCGTCTCCGTCTCGAGCTTGAGCTCCAGCCTATCACCACCAGATCCAACATCGTCTCCTGCAAAAGAAAGTAACACTTTCTTAGGTCAGTCACAGAACACCAAATATACAATCACCAAATTGGTTGTATGCCTGCAGAACTTAGCAAGTAACTACATCAAAAAAAAAATCTGAAATTGTATTGATGTTAACAATCCAGAAACCTTGTAACTTCTTAAGAAAAAGAAAGCTAAAATCTTCAGAAAGGGCATACTCTCATTCTTTTTATCTTCAGTAAGGAAAAAATTTCAAAAGCTAAGAGCATATTGCTAGAGTAACATGAGCATTAGAGTTGAGGCAGAAATAACGTAAGCACCAGCTACATTAATGAATAAGAACTGTGATATACACAGTTAAAAAATGTGAAGATAAAATGTGATCAGATGAGAAGGAGTGCGTGGGAGATCTACTATATGAGTGGGGGTTTATTTGCATTGGATTTACTGCTTTTATGTAGATGTCCTGCTGTGATATTTCTATAGTCCCAGGGGGGCTAGCAAAACTAACAGCCAAAAGTAGGATCTGTTATATGATAGGGCATTTGAAAACATCTAGTATATAGAAAACACTGAAGCTGGATCTGTGTTTATTGACCTTGTAAGTATCAGGTGAACAGATGGTGGGTGTTGATCTTGCTGTATGTGGGTTATGAATATGCCGAAGGGGCTTCTTAGGTTTTTTGCATACCGGCCACCCTGTTGCAACAAATTTAAGAAAGACAGTCAGGGAGGGTGAATTAATGTGCCTAATATGGAATCTGAGTAATTTGGTTACCGTTAAGATTATAGCTGGGATGAACCTGAGCCATATAGCTAGCACCCCCTTCACTATCTGCATCTAAGTTAGCTTCTTCACTTGTTAGCCTCTGCAAATGATCAGCACAAAGATGCAAGTTAGTTAGTTAGTAGTGATTTTGGTTGAGAGTGCAAACCAAAAGGTATGCTTTTGAACTGATGTAAGCACATTGGTCTATAATTAAAGACAGCTTCGTGGTGGATGTCTAACCTTGTTCTATTAAAATATAGAAGATTCGATGGAATCTATAAATAGTTATCTGAATCTGATCTGTTAAGAATAGGGTAGGAAGGTTTTTTGTGTGTGTGTATATATATTGCTGGTTTATGCATAATTAAGCACCTGAAGGTAGTCAGTCAGTGGCATACTGCAGAAAGTGTGTGTGTCAGTTAGTGCAATAAGCTAATTGATTATTTATTCTGCCCGGCTTGTATGCATAACCACCTTCGTTTATGAATTTGGCACCCTAATGAGCTGATAGGAACAGCTATATTTCGTTTATAAATCCTTCCCTATAGCACAGAAACACTGTAATTTCTAAGTACGTATTTTCTCAAGATGACAAACGTTCTGCTTATAAATCTATTGTGTAGGTGGATGGCTAGTGATCAAATAAATCAGCACACACGTACTCTAAGAACAAATGAAATCTAACATAGTAAGGAAACAGAGATACAGACTTGTGTTGATGGAGCCTGCCGATTAGTCTTAGAGGAGCATCGGTGGGGTGCACCTGATTCGATCTTTTGATGTTGCTGCGGCCCTGAGCGCGTTGAGCGGCAACCAAATACCTATGCACGCCATGCCAACGCTCGGTGGACTGTGGCTCCCTCGGCATAGCACCGGCGCTTCGCTGACCTCTGCCTAGCGGACGGCCATGTGGATGGATAGGGCAGTTCGGCGGCGGAGAAAGAATAAAAAGAGAGAGATATGTAGAGAAGGAGGAGGTAGAGGCAAACCTGGCGGAGGAAGAGGAACCCAGAGCGCGAGGGAGGAGGCGGCTGGGTCGAGGCAGAGCACAAGGAGGTCGTAGGTGAGGGTGAGTCGAGGAGGAGCAGGGACGCTACAGCTGCGCCGTGAGCATGGGCGAGCAGATCGACCTCCACGGCCACCGGTCGAGGGGAGGGAGGCAACGGCCGGCGCGAAAGGAGAGTCGCGGCCGCGCCTCCAATTATTTCGCTGTCGCCAGATCGTCGCGGCTCCCCTTCCTCTCTTTCTTCTGGCTCCTCGCCCTGACGCCGTCTGCTCTTCTACCTGCCGCCGCCCTCCGTCTCCTCCTTTCTTTCCTTCGTGTGGGCCGGAGACAGGGGCGTGGTGGAGAGATGGAGAAGGAGGCGGCGGCGTGGTGGAGGGATGAAGGAAGAAGAGGAAGGGATGGGAGCTAGGTTTTTCCTCACCGGGCACGGGGGAAGAGGAAAGGAGGCGAGTACGGGGGAGAGAGAGAGGAGGGGGCTGGCCGGGGCGTAGGGAACTTATCCTTTCCCTCGACGGTACAGTAACTATTTGGCTCCAGAAATTGCAGCAATTTAAATCTTAGGGCTTGTTTGATTCATAGGAATTTCATAGGATTTTTGTAGGATTTTATCTCATAGGATTTTTTTCCTACCTTACTCATTTGGTTCATAGGAATTGTTTCTATAGGAATTTTTTTTATAGGAATTTTTGTACTACTTCCTATAGGAATCCTAACATTCACTCCAACCTCTTTCTACAATTCCTTTGATGGAATCAAACAAACTTTGGTGCAAGCAAAATCCTATAGAATTGGAGTGGGCATGCCATTGCAATCCTATGATTTTCCTACCCTATGAATCAAACAAGCCCTTAAAGGTCAAGGCAACCAGAGGCCCTCACAGCCCTCCTCAGGGGCACTCTACTTTGGCCGTCCGATCCACCTCCCGCTCGCTCTGACACCCCAGCCCCGTCGCCAGTGCGCCACACGTGAGACGAAACAAGAGCCCGGGGTGAAAACCTAACACGCTTGCGTCTCCCTCCCACAATCCCCTCCTCCCCAATCCGCCGCCTCCTCTCGTTTTCCCTCCACGACGGAGGCGGCCACGGGCGCACAGCTTGAGAGAGGCAGCCGCGCCGGCAAGCCACCGCCGACACCCACCGCTCCGGTGAGCCCTCATGCCACCCTCTTTCCTCTCCTTCCCTATTCGCTCACCTATTTCTCTCTCCTACAGACAAACCTCGCCGCCAGGAGGCCGACGTGGAGGCATGACCCAAGCTCGCCTCACCGCTCCTCCGAAGAGCCCCGTTGTGCCTGGATTCGGGTTGATCCAGGAGGATCCGGTGATTCCCTGACACCCCCGCCATTGTAGACTCGAGGACACCAGCAGGCAGCCGATGAAGGGAAATGGCAGCGGCGCTTCCCAGCCACCCATGGAGGTCAAACATCGGTGCCGGCTGGAGAGAAAAGGGCGGCAGCGTCAGATTCCTCCACCTCGTGGGGCCAGCACCTCGTCTGCGTCGCGTCGCCACCAGCATGGAGGCCCTTTTTCAGGCAGCCGACGCAGCGTCGTCAGCGTCGGTTGCTCTGGGGAATGCCTCGCGGCGGACTGTGCAGCGTTAGGCCGTTGGTTCCGGTGATGCCAAGCCGTAGGTCTGGGCCGCCGTCATCTCCACTTCCGCTCTTGCTCACTCGCCCGCTCGTCCTCTTTGGTTCACGGGATTCTAGGAACGTGGCAATATGAGAAATGCAGGAATGTGTGATAAGAGTCCTCTAGAATTCCTTTGAATCAAATATGCCCCCAACTTGTTGCTGCTGCTGTTGATGTTGCTGCCAGCTCCTCCTCCTCTTCCTCTTTCTCTCTCTCTCTACCTTGAAGTTCCTATGAACTTCCTTTGGAACAAAGAGGCCCTAGGCTATGGAAAAAGTTGTGGTGGCTTTATGATTAAGCTCGATTTGTGCTTGATGAACCGTGTTGTGCTGAATGGACCTTCCATTTTGGAGAATCTGCTAGAGATGCTATTAACTGGTTATACCAACTAAGTAGGGGCTATGATGATTGATTATGGCTGATATAAGCATGCTCTCGATCAATTGAGGCACTTGTGGTTGTGGGTATCAAGTTGGATCCTCCCTCGTCTCTTTGAGCCATTCTGACTGTGTGCTTATTTTAGTAGCTCTGTCCTTGGATGGCCATTTCTTATGATTGATAACCAGGGAAGTTTCATCAAGGTAAGAACCAATTGATCCGGTAATGAAGACATTAGGGGAAGGGTTGTATGATGGAGCAAAGGCGAATCTGAGGCCACTCAAATGCAGTTCTAGTCTCAAGCACAATGTGCTATGTTGTTGCCGTTTTGTATTTGTATTTAGTACCTCTTTGATTTGCAGGATTTTAAAAGCACTTAGAAGGAAAAGAATGCAGGATTGCATTGTAATACATTCCTGCTAGGGCGATGATGATTGACCATTGCCGAAATAAGTGTGCTTTTGAGCAATCGGGGCACCTGTGGGTATCAAGTTGGATCCTCCTCTCTAGAATCCTTTTTGATCCTGTGATACCGATGGTTCTGTCCTTGGACGGTCATTCTTATTGAGTGATAACCAGGGCAGATCCACAGTATAAACGGGTTGATCTGGTGATAAGAGATGACGTGGGTTGGTTATATTGATCGTGGAAAGGAGAATCTGAGCCCACTATGCAATAAACATTAAACCCTTTTTATTTGTATTTAATGGTTTTTCTTATTTATTCCCCAGTGTTTATAGTTGTGTTGTGTAAAGATTTCTTCTGTCTTACCTTTATTGAATAAGTTGTTCTTGATCTTTTTTTGTTTGTTGTTCCTCCTTAATTTAATCTGGTTAAGAGTAAGTTGTACTTTGTTATACTAGGAAGACTCTCTCCCAGCAAATTATCTGTTGAATGACTTATTTAATTAGTTGTCATACTATTACTTCTATTTTCCCCCCAAGTTACCAGTTGCAGCTATTTGTTCTTACATGCTACACAAATAATGATACTGGATTTTTGTGAGAGTTTTTTTGGAGATAATGCTGGATTGTTCATGTAAAGAGTGATCAAAGTAGCATGTGGCTTGTTACTGTCTGTATCCATAAGCAATTTTCTGACTGTTGTGATTTAAGTTGCTAGGTTGATCTGAGCCATTGATGGGATATTTATTTCCGTTTGTTTTCTTTAGTGTTCTGAATCTTTCCCAATTATTTCTGTCACCACTGCATTTTTTGGATCATGCACCTGACTGAATGTAGCTGAACTTTGAAGGATATGTGTTTTCTTAGCTTCTTTAACTTAATTTCCTTGCTAAGTAAGCCTTTGGGGTTATTCTGTTTTGTTGCTGCCTTATTCTTACATATAGTTTTGAATCTCTTTGTCTTCGACTCTTCCTGGCAAGCTTATTATAGTGGCGACCTTTAGCCATGGATAGGTTAAACTTCACACGCAGAAATTAAGAAGATAAATCATGTAGAAACATAATTGTCAAAATTTAGAGTTTAATTCTTCATATTTTATATTTTGTGATTGAGTTGCATTTGAATATACATTTGTTTATCCCTATTTAATGTTGTCTCTTACTAGACCCAACATTCCAATGTTTCTTGAAATCTAATGTAAATTCTTACAGGTAACATTTGACCATATGGATTTGGCCTTGTCAAATGTTTTCAAGCCAGTAGTAATGAATAGCATACTGTGCTCCACCAACACCAACAGGTAGCGACTGAATTTATCATCCTCCCATTAAGCTATTTTTCTGTATTTCTGAAATCTCATTCTCACAGAAAAATAACTTTCAACATTGCAAGAAAAAGCCTACTATAATAGGAGAGGTAATATTTACTTGACGACATTCCTAATGAACACACTTGGTCACCACATCATGTACAGTTCTTTTGTTCTCAGTTATTGAATACAGTATATGATTCGGTTTTCAGTGTTGCTTGGAATACAACTCATCACATTCCATCACATTGTTGTTCTCAGTAATTGATATAGTACTTGGACAATAATGTATTGCTTGGATTATTCATTATTACTCCTTCATGAGTATATTTTAGTGAGCTGTTGTATTGTTTTTTTGCTTAATATGGGAGGCTGACATCATGTCGTTTCAATTGTTTATAAGGCGTCCCGCCTTGGATGCTTAGGCGACGCTTAGGCGGCAAGGCACCCTGGCTGCGCCTTGCATTTATGCCCTCTTTAGGCGCGTAGGCATCGCTTACGAGGCAAGGATGTTGGTGCTCGCCTTATAAACAGTGGTCATTTCTTAAGAGTCGCATTTGCTGAGCTTTTTTTTACAATTTATATTTGGATTGTTACTTCATGTTGTCGAGGAAGTTCAATCTATAGTTAGACCTGAAGCGGTGCGTCATCTTCTGATTTATTTCTACTGTGTACTATTGACCTGAATTGACTTTTTCCCTATCATCTATTTTACGCTTAATTTGTGTGCTACCAGAGAGATCCAACAAAGGCGAGGAGATCTAAGTGGATTCAGTGATTTTCCTTATCTAATTTCTAATGTCCTTTCAACATTTTATCATGTCTGGATATTCAAATCTGGGTGCCTGTTAATTCAACATAATGCCATATTTGATCATTCATGTTTTCTCATGTATGGATATTCAAAGTTGGGTGCCTGTTAATTCAACAGAATGCCATGATTGATCATTGAAATTTACTCCTGTGCTATGGAATGGTTTGCCAGTGATATCTTGCTCCCTTCTGCTCACCGATTTAGGCTTGTGATTTTGCAGTGGCTTCAGTTTAACAAAAATAAAATACTGTAAAATTTCCAAGTATTAGTTTTTCCCTACTATTGTAAGTGTAGTTGACCTTAGCCAGAACAATCTAACAGGGACTATGCCTGATGTGAGCTCTCAATCTAACAGGGACCTAAATATTTCTCATAATTTAACAAGATGAGAATCCCTAGGTTGGGCATCTCCTACAGAATCTCTAGATTTCCCTTGCTAATTCAGTTTAAGTTCAGTTTAAATTCAGAATCTCCAGACTTCCCTTTACTAATTCAGTTTAAGTCCAGGTTGAGTATTGACCAATTTCTCACTAGGAGGCAAGCAGCACGAGGAGTTCCAGGTGGTGGTGGCCTAGGTACAGCGAGCCTGGGCACGGTGGTAGCCTACTGGTGGTGCAGCCGCCTGGTGGTGGTCTCCAGGTGCATCCTCGGCTTCGTCAGACACGGGCTTGCTGGTGCCGTCTGGTAAGGACGAGGACGTTCCTCCCTCTACACGGGCCTCCTCCGCTTCCTCCCTGTGCACGGGCGCGTCCCCGCGGACAGACCCCGCACCTGCCGGCGCCGCCTGCAACCACGGAGCTCTGTCTCTGTCATGCACCTCAACAACGGCGCTACTGGTGGCATCTGAACGCCGGGAGAGGAGGAGGAGGCACTGGGCACTGGGCGAGGAGGAGGTGTTGGCGCTGGGCGACAACAAGGAGGCGCCAGCGTTGCCGCTGATTTCAACTTAACTTGTTTCCGATCACGAGGAAGAATAGGGGAGGGTAGAAATGTCGTTTCACATGTTTTGAAGCTGTCTGAAATTGTAAAAACGTTACTACAAGTGTGCGATGCTAAAATTCAGTTTGGCTTCTCTACAATTGTTTGTTATTTTTTCCTGAAGAACTTAGGAACTGGAAGTTTGGGTTTTATCTTGTTTCATGATAGTACAATTCTATAACACAAGATTTCTTGAGAAATTGCGAATTTGAAGGCTCGGGCATCAAGGAATGACTAACAGGCTATTGTTTTTGAGATCACTATCAATGAAAAATGGTTCTTCGGTTGTGTGTTTTCAAATTTGGTGAGTGGCTACCTAAAGTTGATATGGATGGCAAGTTAGTTGCTAGTTTTCGATTTTGTGTTCAATTTCTATTGTACATGTTCATGCTAAGATTACCAAGTCGTATTGGTCCGCATTTGAAATAGTTGCTAATTGATCTGCCATCTTTCTCTGTTAGACTTTTCACTGAAGAATTGGGTTTGCACTTTTGATGAAATGTTCAAGTTCACATCAAGGTTGCAGTTCTTGTATGTGTGCATGGCCAATGCAACAGACCTCTAAACATTCATTTTATTCTGGGATCCAGCTCCAGATTGTGCACATCTATAACTGGGTTTGCCGAACTTATCTTCCCTGGTTCATTTGGTTAGTTGACTAAAGAAGATGATGATCTAAATAAATAACTCTTATACCTTAAATCTCAGTTTTCTATCTAAAGAATCTATTCTCAATATTTATATAATTATTTCCTTTTGAGTTGGGAATCATATTCTATTTTTGCTGATCAGTGTTATATCATAAAGATGAATCAACTTTGTATCTTTACAGAATCACTTGCACCTACTCTGAATCTTTTATATCATATTCTATTGTTTTGATGTTATTTTTATTTTTTTCATTAATGATGCCTCATTTCTCCTCTGCTAGTTGCAATTGCAATGGATCCATATAGCGGGAAAGAAGCGCATGAGGAAGGCTTAGGTGGCTGGAAAGAAGCATTGTGTTCTTCATATCACTGTATATTTGGTGTCGTGCTGGGTGTTGTCGTTCTTCTTGCTACTAAGTTCATTTTAAGTTGGAGAGAAATGCACCTTAATGATAACTGACATTGTAGTGGATTGTAGTTTTTAGATCATAAATTGTTTTCATGTGCGTGTAAAAATGGAATCTTGGTAAAACATTGCGTTATTTTTGAACCAAATATATTATGTATTTTGTTATATGGTCCATGGATTGCATTTGATATAGTGTTTTCCTATATATATACCTTCGGGAATTGTTCATTTGGCAGAGTCTAATACACGGGAAACATAGTAGCATAGGTGTCAGTTGAATGGCTTCGCTACACTGACTTTCCACTTGGAGTTGATGATTTAGCTTCATCATTTGCTGGTTTGATTTGCATTTTCACAATTATAAGCGTATAATTTACATCATGATTGGTTTATGAAAATGCAAGTTTTTTCTATGAAAACATGGTTTCAAATGGGACTGTGGGCCATTTGGCGCAACGGGTCAGCTAGTTTAACTTATAAAGATCCCTAGCCAAAGAGGCTTCCCAGAGCTCCTCAAGGGGCAACCTTCGATGACCCTTCGATATATCTCCTGCTCATTTTGCGCCGTTGGATGTTGCTACCCATGGTCATATATATATCCAGCCCAACCCAGCTATGAAACCTAGCCCCGCCCTGAGATCCTGCCCGAGAGCCGCCGCCCAAGCTCCTGCCCCGAGCGCCGCCGACGCTGGCCGGCGAGCTGCGCCCCGTACCGGCCAGCCCCCGCTGCCCCATGTCCCCGCTCCTCCTCCCTCTCTCCTCGCTCTCCTCTTCCTCCCTCACCTCTCTCTCCGTCTCGTGTAGCAGTAGCAGACCCGCGCCGTGGAGCCTCCATTAGCCCAAGCCGCCATGGCTGAGCTCGCCCCGGCACACCTCGCCGGCGACCTTGCCCCGCCCAGGATCCGCGCTGCCCCCGCCTCCTCCGGTTGCGCCCCCGCGCCGGCCAGCTGCCGCCGCCCCCAGGTCCCCGCTCCTCCTCCCTCTCTCCCAGCTCCATACTGCTTTTAGGAATCGCAATTTTATTCAAGGTAAAACCAGCCAAGCCTGAGACTGATGCAACCCTAATTTTGTAGGCAGGAGTTTGGATTATACTTTGCTTTGTTTAACTCAATTTTGTGGCTGCAACTCAACATACGGGGCTAAAACAGCCACAAATTTTGCTCTCTCCAGAATTGATTTTTTTTGAAACATTTTCTATAGATGCACTAGATTTTCAGTTTTCTCTAACCCGTATTATCCTTTGCTTTGTTTAGTCCTCAATGTAGTTTAATCCATCTAATGTTTACTTATGTAGTTAGCAGCTCCTTAGGCACGTGGAGCTAGAACATTAATATGGAGCAAGTCATCTGTCAAGTGATATAATCAAAGGTATGTTGGTTTTTATAAGCAGTTTCTTTTCAGAGGTTGCTCTTTCAAAATTTCAAACCCATTGTTTTATACGCTTATAGATAGGAAATTAGATATGATGTGTCTCACAACTATCTAGCTTCTTAGTCCTATTCTCATGAATTGTCTTTTTTTGCAGATCTTTGCTTATATTTGGTAATAGTTCTTTAGATGGTGAACAAATGAAGAACCATCCTTTTCTATAAAATTTTCCATTAATAGCTGGATTCAAAATACAGAGCCTCAAGGTTATTTTCCTAAGGTTCCTATGTCACAGCTGATACTATTTTCAATATGTCGGGTTGGTAATGTGCTCGTTGGTGTTTCTTTGGTGTAGTTTTTCCCCTCTGATATTATTGGGAGCGATGAAGGATGACTTCCAGGAGGATCACAATTTCTCCAAAGGGTCAAAGAAGGAGAATAATGAGAGCGAGAGTTGCATCTTCAGGTTGGACAATGAATTTGGCTGTTGTGTCGTGTTTTTCAAATTTGCAAACACTTACATTTGTAAAAATCTGAATTTTGCAGTATGTTGGAGACGGTTGTTCATCCAAATCCTTAAATGCAGTTTTATTCACATAATATGCATATATAAAATGTTCACCTACAACACCAATATGTAGTCATAATACGCCTCTGGTCTGCACGCACTTGACCAGAAAGCTTGTGGCGCAGGCATCCTGCCAGCCCCAAAAAAGGGCATGGACTTGGAGTGGGGGCTGTAGAGTACAAACTTTATATAAGAAAAGTTTTGTTTGTACGCTGAGGTGAGCTCAGTTATTTCCTCTACTATTTCGTTCTTGTTATGTAGTTTGACTAGCTATTTGCAATTTTTAGATGAATAAGAATCCATAATTACCTTATATTTTGATATAATCTATGGGTTTTGAGATAATCTATGGATTTTGTGTCATTTATCTAAAAAACTTAGGATTGCTTTGATCGCTATGTCTGGTAGGACTTGGACATTGTAGCCCATGGAATTAAATAACTATTTCTGTAGCAGAGCAACTCCAAATAACATGATATCTTGCACCTGGCCTTTTATCTACCTTATTTTACATGACGTTAAGTTTGTAAAGTTGGTTACAAGTAGTCTTGCACTTTTCCCACCTTTCTCAGGTTCATTCTGTTGCTACGATGCAGAGTTAATGTTTCTGCTGCCTTTGTTGTCTTTTAGTATTTATTACGTATATGTGCATTATATCAAGTAGTTTTAGGGATGAACAAAATTGTGAGCAATGTTTTAGTTCTTTGAAAATGTAAACCGGCCATGTGAAAATAAGCTAGCTTATTTTTAGGAGATTTTTATAACACCATATGTCTTCTACACAACCGAGAGCTAATGTGGTTTGATTCTTGCACCAATTATAAGGATTTGCGTTACAGTAGTTTTAATGGCTGGAAATCGGGTTATAGCAGCATTTATTTTTCAAGTCACTGTCTTTGGATATGTCTCACTGAAACCCAGTACTACTGTTAATGCAATAGTTGATTGTTTGGTTGGTCCTTTTTATTAGCTTGAAGGTAACTAATAGTTTAAACTTCAGATTTTGAATATGACCTTTTGTTCACTAAGGTTTGTTCCCGTGCACCTTCCCTGCATATAAAACAACAACTATCGATTATTGTGCTGACAAGGTGTATGATAAACTATGAGCATGCAAAACATTATTTATCAAGAAATATGCAGCAACGGGTTTATGGATTTGCATCGTCCCCTGAACTCATGAGCACCAAGGTACACAACTCATGAGCACAATTAGGTTTATTTTTCGAGGTGTGGAAGATACAATGCTTTTTGGCACTTCAAATTAGCTAATAGTAATGTCTGCGTCTGGAAGCATGTCATTCACGGTTGCATAGCTATCATGACCCTTGGAGGCAGAAAGAACCTACATAATCCTTTCGTTAAAAAATAACTCCATACTTACTATTTAACAGTGTTACCACTACAGAACATTAAATCTTTGTATGGGTACTCTAAATTCAGTTAACAACACTTTCTTCAATACCTAATGTTATTTTAAGAAATTGCAGTTTATTTTTGTATTCAGTCTTCAGAAATGGGTTGTTGTGCTATTTAGTGTTTGAGCCGTGCATCCAAGTCTGGTCATATAGTGGTAGTGGTCAAGGACATGCGCTAGAAGTCGAGTGTGAATTCAGTCAAATACCACAAAATTGTGAAGTTGGGTAGTATAATAAAGCATGCTAGAACAAGTCGTGTTTAGTTGGTTTTCTATGTATTTTAGACGAGAGAATTAGTAGAACCCATGGCAATGCAGCTATAATCGGAAAACGACATGTAGAACACGCCATAAAATGGTCCTATTTTCTTATATGATCATGCTAAAATATTTGAAGATAGTTCAGTGTAGATCAGGGTATATAAACATATTTATATAATCCCTTCTCTCGGAAAGCACTTAAAGTTTATACTATTCAAAAGTAAGAATTTATCATTGCTTGATTGTTTAATTTGAGAGCCTCCCTGTTCTTGGATATCATTATTTTCAACGCTCTACATATGTCACCTTGAAGCTTGAATATTTTTCATTCCTTGATAAATGGTTACATTTCTCTACATAGTATGTTGATTAAAGAAGTTGGCTATTTGTAGCAGTGTTTTTTTTTTCAAACTATGAAATCTCAAATAACAGAAAGATATAACCGTTTTTTTCATTTTGCAATCAAAGCTTCTATAGAATCATTTATTAGAACTTCCCTCCAGATTATTCTGAAACTGGATTGCAACCTACGAATTCTCTTGGTTAGAGGCTTGGAGCCTGCGATTGTTTTCGCTCTATATAATATTTCGAACATTTGGGACATTCATGTACTGTTACAGGCATATCACATCTCATTATGTATGTATAAATGTACACTTTTGCCATATACTATTTGAACCTTGCTAGAATGAGCTCCGATGCCTTTCCTTCTCCTCTTCCTTTTTGAGCTAAAGAATGTGCCAGTTTAAAAAAAATCATGTGTTGTGGCTGCATTGGTGAAAAATTGTTTGAGCTAATCAATGTGACAATGTATTCAACAAGATGGAGGTGCTCTTCGAGCATCAGTTGGTCGATTGCAACAATGATGTGAGGCTCCTTTTCATTCTTTTTCTTCTATTCTTTTTGTGATTGATTGATTGTTCACAAGATAGTTTGGATTTGTTTGGTCTAGGTAATTAGACTTCACTTCAGTTGGCCTAATACTGAAATGGACATATGGGAAGCAACTTTGCTTTTATGATGCAGCAGAAAGCTATTCTAATGGCTGCTCTTAAATATGGAAATGAACCCCAAATCTTGAAAAAAAGCATCACCTCAGCCAATGGATCATTGTTAGTTTGAGCAGATTTTTTTGGGTCAGCGCTCCTACTACTATTGGTCATCATGCACCAAATGTTCAGTTTTCAGCTATGGTAGTTGATGGTTTAAAAAAAGCTATAGTAGTTATATGTTTGCTGCAATGCATTCTAAAACAGAACTATAGTACTTAGTGTAAGCTCTCATATAGGGTATGTTATGCACACACTACTCAGTCAAAAGCTCTTAAATCTGGAAATGCAATACTTTAAGTTCAATTTGAGCGTTTTTTTTTTGTGGGTCAGCTGGCTCCTAATACTATGGTTATCATGCACCAATGTGCATACCTATTTGAGGCATAGAAACTAACCATCACTGAAAAATGTGCATATATCATTTACTATCCATGGTAAAAGTCACGATTTAATAAATGAAAAGTGGTTTCTTTTGCTCACCGTTTGCCAGCAGTAATGAATATAGATCTTGTAGTAATTTGCACCGGATTCTGGTTGTAGTAATTCCCAAGATCTTGCAGCTTAGCGGTCTATGCTGTTTCAGATTTGTTTCATTGTTGGAAAAATTATAATTAGCAATGTTAGGATCTTATTTGACCAATTTTGCCATTTGAGGAATGTAGGCTCCCGACAAGCGGACGTTTTAAAGCAAGTATCTTATTAGAAAGATGAGAATTCCTTAGGCCATATGTCAGTCTATCGTTTCCGCCTATGTTTTTTAGCTAATATTTTCTAGCTAATAAGCTGATACTTTCCATGGAACTGGTAGAGAAAGTTGCCAATATTCTCAGGTAGGTATGGAAGCTCCAGCAGCTTGTCAATCAGAGAAGAGAAGCTAATGAGCCAGTGGTGATGGTGTGACACAACCTTATTGGCGATGGTGTGACAAGCAACCTTATCGGCGAAGATTTCACATTCACACATGTTTTGGTAGAGGTTTGCTGAGTTTTCCGAACATTGCAAACAAGGCCATCAATGTAAATATACCATCTTTACTTATCAATTTCTCTTCAGTTTTATAAATTCCTTAACACCTCTCGAGATGAGCTATTGTAATAGAGTCTAACTATTTTCAAAGAAGAATTATCCCCCCTTTCATATTTTCAAAGTATAATTAATACCATAATTGGTTTCTAAAAATGCAATTTGTTTCTATGATTACATGGTCTGCCGGCGTCCTTTTTTTGTGCTGATCTCTACGTGCTCCTGCCGGGGCACCTCCAAGACGACATGAACATCTTATTTCTCATATTTTAGCTTGTTTTTTAATTCTTTCTTCTAATTTTTGAGATGCAACCGACAAAGTAAACTCTGACTCAAGTAGACATGCAACACTCCACCCATCCTCCTGCAGGTATAATTATTTTGAATCAAGATATTATGAAGGATAAGAAATGCTAATGTGGAAGCTTAAATTTATAGCGAGCATAATTTTCAGTTGGACTCATAAATTGCAGTCAAATAGATGTACAGTTTTTGTATTTCTTTCTCGGGAATCAAATAGAGCTAACTCAGGCTCTCATGTGTTCTTTAGCAAAGATTATGCCATCCTTTATACTGGATATAAAATTTTCTATACATACCAATTTCTTAGGATATTGTCTCTATCCTTCAACCTTGCCTAATATAACTTCTCTACTAATGACAATATGTAACGTATACACATGCAACTGCCATCATGGCAATGATAAAACTATCATACCCACAATTCTATGATTCACACATGTATTTTGTAAAATAAATATTTAGAAAAATTAAAATCCCTTGGTTTGTTCCCTATTAAACTTCTAGGCAATCCAATTCAATTCAATTAAACTTCAAAATCAAAGTTTCCTTCTGTTTTACATCGCCTTCAAGCCTGCGTGTTTTTATTCTTAGCTAATTATGAGTAGGGATTCATATCATCTTTAATCCAGCTTCATCTTCCATAGAAACACACATTACACATTTTTTTTCCAGATAATAGATTCCTTATTCAACCAATGCAGGGGATCATCACCGAATTAAAAAGCGCAAGAAAACAATTTGATGCACTGGTCGCTGTCACTGCGCTAGAGATATGATCATCGGTAAGAACCTTAACCTATACACTTGCTGCTTCTTATGCCATAAGCATTACCTTGATTTCTTTCCTTCCATACGCAGGACCTCAGTCACATGATTCTGCTTCCTTTCAGTCCAAATGTGTCTTCGCAGAAAAGTGAAATATCACGGTGTGAAATCAATCGCCTTAGTAAGTTCTTTGAATCAGCAAAACCTGCTAACAAGCATTATGTATGTAAGATGCGAAGAACATTTTTCACTCCAGGACAGAGAATGGTCAGTACCTTGTTTATCATGAAATGTACATACCAGTAATTCCTTGCGCTGCACAATTCAAACTGAGTTTTCTCTTTCACCATGCGGTATTTCTCTTTTCCATTCACAAAAAAGTACCTTATGGACTACATCTCATCACCTATAAAAATAATATGCGGATCGTATTTCCAACTCGCTCTGTTGAGGAAGAAGTGTGTTTGATGAAGGGACAGGACAACAGAGCCACTTTCACTACTAACTGGTCTCAATTTGTTAAGTCCGCAAAGATCTCTCAAGGCCGCATATGCGTCTTTTCCTTCCACACCCGTAAAGGGAAACTATGGGTCAACGTTCCTAGAATTTAGCCGGGTACAAATGTCAATTAGATTTATTTACTAAACTGACAACGATGTTTTCCCAACTAAAATACATTGTTCATTAACAGAACTTCAAGTCCATCAACAGAAAGATCGTCGTACGAAGACGCCGACCTTGTTTTTTATCACAATTCCAAATGCAGCAGCAGAAGAAGCTTGTCACTAGAGCATGCAAACCAAACTCCTAAGTTATATTTTTGAACACCTACTTATATCTTCAATGTAATAGCAGGAGAAACTAGAACCTCTTAAATGTTCTATGCTAGGCCAAAACTATGTTCCCAGTTGCATAGGTTAGTCCCTATGTTCAACCTTATGACACTACCAATATGGAAAACCAATGTCTTATGCTTTTCGAAAAAGTGTGTTTCCTCTCCAACCCACGACTTAACTAGATCATTTTCTTACTTCACATTACATGATAATATTTCATAAGGTATGACTTATTCTATAAACTAGATGATACCCCGCGCGTTGCTGCGGGAATCAGTTGCAATATATTTTGTATTTTATTATTGTGTAGTTAAAAATATTTATTAAACATAAGCAATGTAATATAATTAAGAAAAAAACCATGCATGTTGAGTGAGTTGGCATGTGTCATTATATTGATGTATGCATGAGATCAACTAATAACGAAGAACTTGTTCTCATGCATATTGTTGTGAGTCTTTGATGATGTGACATGTATGCATGTTAAAAGTGATGTAATATAATAGGAAAAAAAATCCATGCATGTTGAGGGAGGTTGCTTGTGTCATTAAATGAATGTGTGCATGGGATCAACTAATAATGAAGAACTTGTTGTCATGCATATTGTGGTGGGCCTTTGATGAGGTGGCATGCTTGCATGTTGAGATAGACAAGATAGTGGGGATGATCTATTATAGTATTATAGATATGTTCTCTACTTAGCTTCCATTTGTTCTTTTGCATTACACATTCTCATTTCAAAGCGTATGACTACACAAATGATTGGGTTTTGAAAATGCAAATTATTTCCACGATTACATGGTTTCAATTGGGACTCTGCGCCATTTGGCGCAACGGGTCATCTAGTTTAACTCTTAAAGGATGCTAGCCGAGGGAGCTCCACAACCATCCTCAGGGGGCAAGCTACGCTGTCCGTTGGATCCGCTTGTCTATGCGACGTGAGCCGTTGGATGCTTTAGCGTTCGTCATATATATACCTCTCGTCTGCCAACCCTAGCCCCCGAGGAAAGGGATGAGGTCCCGAGCGCACGCACAACCCTAGCCCGTGGAGCTCCACTCGGCGCCGGCCACCCCCGCGCTGCTCTAGCGAGCCGCCGCCACCCAGCCGCGTAGGTCCGGCCGCTTCCTCTCCTTCCTCCTCTCTCCTCCCTCACCTCTCCCTTTTCTCCCTGTTCAGACGCGCCGAGCTTGCCACGGCCGCCGCCCGCCGGTGACCTCCCCCACCGGATCCGGCCACCCCGGCCACGATGCCGCCGACCCCGGGCCTTCCCTGCCTCTCCCCGGCCTCCCTGCGCCCACAGCCGCCGGCCACGGCCACCTCCACGCCCGCCATGGCTCGGTCCAGTGAGCAGCCTACCCCCCCCTTATTTTCTCTAAGTCCCCTCCTACCCCCTCTCTCTTACTCATGTTATTGGCACCTAATTTGTGATTTTCCTGAACATGCCATGTGCAAATCTGAGAAAGAAAAGATGAAGAACAAATATGTGATTTTAAATGCTGGCCCTGGATATTACTCTTAAAAATCAATGATTGGAGCATTATTTTGATGGGGGTGGGGTCCCTAAGGGCATCAAACTTAAGTCTGCATGGTTGCAATATAAGAAGAATGCTGGTTGCATATGTAAAATCACAAATATGAAGTATTTATGAAGTTGTACGTTTCCTCGACCATGGTTGTAATTTATACACTATATTTTTTTTGTGATGTAACTTGAGAAGTTTTAGTTCCTGTTCCATCTAAACAACAATTTTTAAATTCAATATACTTGTGTAGATACTAGAAGAAAATGTGTTCTCTTGCGAAGGTTGATGTTGTGGTTTGCGCTGACATTCTTATTTCTTTCTTTCTAAAGATATCCGAGAAAGAAGATATAAGGACAAGGCTAAATAGGAACTATGGTAAACGGATATCATGTGTGTCATACCTATCTAGCTTCTTAATTTTTCTCTCATGATTGTCTGGTTTTTAATGCAGATCTTTTCTATCTATAGCTACTTATGCTGGACGACGAAGCCCAAGCTCAACTACCTCCCCTTCCTACTTGACCCCCTTGTACCCTACTGCTCGATGTCTGAATCTGGATGCTCTGCTTCCTAGCTTGATTGCTCCTTGAATCTAGCAGCTCACCACGGTCCACCACCTCAAGGTATTATCTTCTATCCGGTTTCTGTTTGTACTGATTGATGCATAGCCTGGTAGACTAAATTCTCATGCTGCCATGTAGCACTTACAATTATATTATACAAAATTAGCGGGACCTTGGCTCATATAATAGTATATAGTTTCTTCAGATAACACTAGAACAATATAAAACATAATAATTTACATCTTAAAGGACGCTGGGCAACTCGCCCTGAGGATGCTCCTCCGGGGGCAACCTTCCCTGCACGTTCGATCTGCAGTCCTACTTGTTTTATACCGTTTGGATGCTGTTGGTTATTGTTTGCACCGTGTACTCATCTGGCAGAGACCAATGACTTGTGGGCTCGTGTGCGCTGTTGTTTGTTGTTTGCACCGTGTTCTCGTATTTGATTGTCTGGCACGATGAAATCGTAACAGAAGAATGTGTTGGTTTTAGTGTTTTGTACTGTTTCTTCACTTTGCTTTGTTCCATTGCTCATCCTAATCAAGATTACAAATAGACATCCAGTATAATCAAGCACAAATCAATTTGTACGGTGGTGTCACCCCAAAAATCCAGAGGACGTTCAAAGAAAATTAGAAAGCTGGGATATTTCCATTTTTCGTATATTTAACTTTCAGTCTGCACATTCTTAGTATATTTTCAAGAATATTTAACTGTCTGGTGCTTCTATCTGAATTCCTTTCGTCTATTTTTGTGGAAAATACAATCCTAGGACATATTATAATGTATGCACATAGCATTCGGAAATTTGATTATGTTAATATAGTTTATGTACACAACAGTTTAGAGTACCAAACCAAAGAAGCCAGCAGTTCTCTATGTTCAAACATGTGTCTATTTTGAGGTACATGTCTTAGGAAGAATACAAATATTATTTTAGATTTTGTCTGCCTACCCAGCAGTTTTCTAAGTTCAGAATTGTGGGTATTTTGAGGTATATGCCTTAAATGGACTGCAAATATTATTTGAGATTATTTGCTATATACATTTGCTTGCAGATCCTTATATTTTTTCAATATCTATAACCAATTTGTCAGTTATTTTTGTATGATATACATTGCTATTATTTCATGGTTTAACTGGAAAGAGTGGCAACCAGTTTGTGGATTTTTTCATTTGATGTACATTGTTATTGATTCATGGCTTAATTCGAAAGAATGGCTGGTGCTGTACTCCAGATGTGATTGCTTTCTGACTCTTCTTTCTGCTCTCTAACATTAGAAATTTTTAAAATGGCTTAAAAGAATCACAAATGGTACTTTTAAACAGTATAGAATAAAGGGTTATAATTTTTGCCAGGCTGAACATAGATATATCCAGCAATCTATGCTTTTTATATATCTTTTCAAATATTTGGGACAAGCGTCATCCTCACATAATTGATAAATCACTGATATGTTGTTTCTTTCGATTATCCTCAAAACGCCTATAAAACTTATTATGTTGAAATCGCAAAAATAACCATACCGTTTCTTTATTCTACTCGACAGCAACCAAAAAAAGCTGATAACGGAGATGGTGATTCAAATTCCAAGAAAGTTGTTTCAGGACAGAAGATTGCGGACAAGTCAGATGGAGCCGTTGGCTCCAAAAAGGCTGCAGGGGAGGTAGCTTCTTCTGCAATTATTGTCATTTCTGTAGGTATACAGATTCACATTATTTATTGGCATTTCTGAACTTGTATTATTTGTAAAAGCACTTGTGGTACATCATACTGTGAAGATTTGGCTGGAACTTTACCATTTTACTGAATTTTCTAGTTGTTGTACTGAAGTTTCGGCCTTAGTAGTGCATGATAGACTGTAGGGTATGTTTGGTTGATGCCATATCATGCCCTGCTAATTTTATCCAGCCATTGGCTGACCAAAAGATCGGTCATACTATTAGACTACTTGACGCTCTATTGACCAAAATTCTTGCAAGAATTTTCATGGGCGGGTTAGTTTTCCTGGGCAGCCCATATTTTGCCAAGTAAATAGGCAAGATTGTAAGACCCAGGATAGCAATGTTGATTGTCATGTTTGTACACCAACCTAGACACCCAATCCACCGCCTTCCCCTTTTCCCCCATCCCTGCCTCCTCTCCTCCTCCCCAATCATTAAGGAGTATCTGGCAGAGTACTACTTGATATTTTTTCAGTTTGTTTTTTCCATCTCTTGCAGCCATCATTTTTTGTGTAGTCAAAATATAGAAGTATGAAAATGAAAGCATATAAATATTTGTTAAAATGTCTTTTCCTATTTTTGTTGAAAATATTGAACTTCCTATTTTTGTTGAAAATATGGAACTTCATACCTGGGCCTTGATTGTGAGATCGATGACATAGTATATGAGTATTATGTTTGTTTCACATCTCTAGGTGATAAGTCTTGTTGCTGGGCTTGATGTATTACTCTGTTTTGGTTGCTTTTCATAGGATAGTAAAGAGGAGAATATGTCTGTAGGGACACTTTATGAGCTTGATGGAATGAAGGGTGGACCGATAAAGCATGGATCCTCAT
Source organism: Bromus sterilis (assembly GCA_950022295.1). Classification (NCBI taxonomy): domain Eukaryota; kingdom Viridiplantae; phylum Streptophyta; class Magnoliopsida; order Poales; family Poaceae; genus Bromus; species Bromus sterilis. The sequence continues at coordinate 259,891,955 of OX465596.1, read as the reverse complement.
CTCCTGAAAGTTTACTGCAGGTATTGTAGAAAAAATCCCACTTATATTGACTATACTGGCTTGGACAACTAAGCTACTATCATGGGTCTATCCTACAGGGCATGGTAAACTTCACGTAAAAGCCTTAGAGAGCAAACATTTGAATAGTGGCCATTTACAAGAATAAGGTACCAACTTGTAGGATTAGTGATGGTGGTGACCGTACAAACTTGTCAAATTTTTTTTGATGAATTGGAAATTCTAGAGATATTTATACGATGCATATTTTGTGTCCTAATCATGCGTGTCAGCTAGAAATCCAATAGTATACAGCAAACACCTATTCTGAACTTTGGAACTGTTGTAGTGTTGCACTTTCATGCGAGTATCTTGATTTCGTGTCTGCACTGAACACTTTCTAGGGATGCGCTTGTCTAAGAAAGATGTTTTCTCAATTATCTCTAGATTCTCCCCACTTCAAGGGTGCCACTTATAGCACGTTCTAAAATCAAAGCTTGTTTTTTCTATTACAAACCCAATGTACTTTGCTATTCTCTGGAGGGGAGGATCAAGCCACAGTTTTGGATAATAAAGAGTAGAAACATAGGTTATAGTATTAACATAATTATCGGTTATGATGAGCTTGCACCATGGCACTATATGTGTTACTCTTTAATTGAAATATCATATTGTTCTTAACCTCTGCCAGCCTCCGGATTAAATGGTTAGATCTAATATTTAGTTCTTATAGTCATTTGGATTCTACCACAGATCGTTAATGCATTTCATATATCGTCAAATAGTTCTTTTTTCTATGCTCTCATTTTTTTCGGCATGAAACTGGCCTATAGTATCACCTCCAAATTTATTGGTCTTATATTGTAAACCTTATAGTTATCAAAGGAAGACCTTCCTGTTCAAATAAATTATGGCTTAAATTTGGTAATTACGATCGCAAAACATATATTTATTTCTTAATAGCATGTTTGTATACCTGCTTCAATTTATTAGGAGGTGGGGTCTGCTTTGGTTTCTGCTATTTTGTCTATTCTTTGAAATATACATAACTACCAACATCTGACAGTTTAAACACCATAGCCATAGTTGGACAAGATTGAGCAAGATAAAGTGAGTTCTCTGTTTACTGCCCACATTTCCATTTTTGCTGGATGATTATATGGTGTCACTCTTTGAATTGATGAATAAATTCCTTCTTCAAGATACATAATTACATGATATCTGTACTTACTGCTTGTCTGTTAGCTACTTACATATGCAATACATTATTTTTGCATATTAACTTGTTGCAACATATAATTGTTCTTTAGAAATACTCTTGTGCTTAAGTAGAACCACCGATCTCTCTAACATCCTCCAAATTTTAAGGATGTTCCCATCGATATATCAAACATGAACTAATATCATCCATTCATAACTGCTGGTTGTACCAACGATGATAAAAATACCTTACAAGATGATCCTCGCTATTATGCTGGAAGCCTTTTTTTTTGAAAGGTTACTGGAAGCCTTGGGGTTACCACCGGCTGAGTATCGAAGCAAACCATGCGACAACGACAGAGTTTGCGTGACTGCACTTTTATAGTTCTGTGGCATATGATCATACCAATGACGATCACATGGCTATTACAGGAGTACAATATTTGCAGTACAACATGTCCGAGGACACATCAGCTATGGAAGGAATTGGATACTTCAAGCGGATGATTCGAACAGAAATAAGGGACTAAAATTATAGTGCCTTGCAAAAACTAAAGATGGAAAATAGGTCTCTTGCGCATGAACTGATGATGGCCAAAAACAAAAGGAAGAAGCTGCAGGATAAACACAAATCCATGAAGAGCAGGCTCATGATGGCTACACCAGCAAGAATGTCATGGGTTGGTTTGTTCTAGAAAGATACATGCATTTTTTTATCACATCTGCAACATAACAGCTTTGAATAAATCATTCGGAAAAGAACCGACATATCGGTTCATGAATGCATCGCTAAACAACATCGAAAGGGTGGTGCAAAGGTTAAAACGCAAATTTATCAGTTCAAAGAAGCTACAAAGCATTAGAAAAGGTTTTTAGGAAGTTACTAAAACCAAATGGAACCACCAAGCCTTCAAACATTGTCATATATCCTTTGCTGCTTTTGTTTTGCTTTGTTGCAGAAAGTTTGATGATGAACTTTGTAACCTACCCTTAAGACTCTCATTGGACCAATGTTATGTATGCAAAGACCAATTTATGTTAAACTTATGCTTGTTTGAGCTGCTTAGCTTCCTGCTACAGGTCCTGTTAGACTTATGCTTATTTGGGTTCTAAAAATGCAAATTATTTCCACGATTACATGGTTTCAATTGGGACTCTGCGCCATTTGGCACAACGGGTCATCTAGTTTAACTTATAAAGATTGCTATCCCAGGAGCCTCCAGGAAGCTTCTCCAGGGGCAACCTACGTCAGCCGTTGGATCGAGGTTGACTCGTCTACTGTCCGTTGGATTGTTTGACTATACACTGTAATTTATTACCGGTTGTTGCCTGGTACAGGTCAATGACCAGTGGGGTCCTTGGAACTTACAATGATTGGGTAAATCTTTGGTGGGTAATTTTTTTACCCGATTGGCTCTGCACCCGCCGCGTCCAGTGACTCCAACCAATCCCCTCGTCTCTCCCAACCCAGCCGCCACAGACGAACCCTAACCGCGCACGCACCCTCCCTCTCCCCACCTCACTCGCATCCGCCTCTCCTCGTCGTATGCTGCCGGCCTCCTCCCCCATCCTCCCGCTTAGTCGTGCACGCCCACCCCCTCCCGAATCTCATCCACCCCAGGATTCGAGGCGCACGGGCGTCGAGGCAAGCTTCATCGATGGCAATGGCAACCACGGCGGCCACGGGTCCACGGTGATTGCTGCTCCGGTGAGCCCCCGCGCCACAGTGTTCTCTCCTCTCCTCTTCTTCTCCCTCACCTCTCTCTCTCTCTCCAGCAGACGAACCCCGCTGCCAGGAGGCCGCCATGGGAAGCCCGTCACGAGCTTGCCTCGCTGCTCCTCCGATGACCCCCTCTGCGCTTGGATCTGGGTGGATCCGGTGATTCCCCGATGCCGCCGCCACCGTAGCCCCAGTCCTCTCTGTATCGGGTGCAGGCCTGTCGGCGCGCGGCATCAGGCGGCAGCGCATTCACGGTAGGTGGAAGGAGGACTTTCCACGGCAGCCTCTCATGGCACCAGCGGCTCTGGTTACTTCAAAGGAGGGACGACATGGAGGTGAGGGAGGAGTAGAGGAAGAGGAGTGGAACGCCAGTGAGGCCGAAACTCTGGAGCAGCAGTAGCAAGGAGGTCGATGTGGTTTAGGTTTGCCTCTACCTCCTTCTCCTGCTCTTTATTTCTTTCTTTTCCTTCTGTATTATTTCCCCTTTGTCTTGTGGGATGAGGGCGTTGACCGGAGCAGCAGGAGCCAGTGATATGCTTTTCGTTCACAATAGATTATTTTGTGCTCAAGTTCTCGGTTGGTCAGAAATTCAGGAGCTCTAGACATGTTTACTTATACATGTTTACTTACACTGGCTGCACACAATTAGATATTATGTGGTACATTGGTCTGTCTTTGTGTATGATAGCATGGTATGATGAATATAGGGTCCTTCTTGTTCAGGGCTTCCTGTGATGCCACGTAGTGGCTAGATGATAGCATGGTATGGCGATGCATACATTTACAATTACTTAATGGTGAGGTTCTCTACATATTTGTTTAGTTTTGTAAAGAAGTTTGTGCATATATTGCTTTGCTTCATTCAAATATCTGGAATTAATCTACATGTGTTGCTTGTGAGTGCATAACTCTTTTAAATTATATCTCTGCTGACAAAACAAATGCTTTTGTATCATTGTGTAATGATATTTTTGTATTTGATTTTGCATATAGCTGACCACCATTGGATGCCTCCTCCTACAGCCCACACACCTCGTCAGCTGCCGCTATAACTCCATCCCTCGTCCCTGTTCATGTAGGGAGCCAACTTTGTTTCGTCTTGAGCTTCTTCATTGTCTCCTGAGTTCATCCTCCCTCCATTGCTGGCATGCTCTCACACGAAGGAGGAAGATGCAAAGGCGACTCATGTCAGGTATCCCCTCTTCGCCTCGATGGAGGAGGATGGCAGCCAGGAGCTGGCGACTTGCTAATCCGTGGTAAGTTTGGCTTATATAGGATAAATGGATCACCTGCTACTCTGTGGTGTTCAAAAGATTCATGACTTAAGGACTAATTTGGATACTATATGCATGTTCCACAATCCATGTGTACTTCCCCTGCTTAAGTGGGTGTTCAAAATATCTAGAATTAATTTAGGAGTACTTTCACTGAAATTTTGCTTCCATAATTGCAAAAGCAATGAGCATAGTTCACAGTAATATGAAGATGTTTGATTTAACATAGCTTGAACATAGCTTTTGCCGATTACTTTCATCCTCTGGGTTATGTTCTTAGAGGGGGCAATAGAGTTGCAGGTGTGTGATGACCAGACAAGAAAGGGGACTCCCTTTCTTTTCCTTGGGAAGAAAAGGTATGCCATGGTATGATCCACACAAGCAAGTTCAATTTAGTATAGTATGATCCTTGCAGCTCATCAGTTGTACACTTGGGTCAAAACCACACAAAAATGGCATGTTAAGATCACAAGTTCTTTAGCATTATGAGCGCGACCGTGGCGCGTAATTTCCATAATTTTTGGTCAATATGCATGTTCCCAGTCATTTCTGTTGCCTCTCAACTGAGTGAGTGACCAGTGATCACCCTAGCTAGGTAGTGACTTCCCTTGCAGTACCCAATTGATCAAGGAGGAGGATGAGTCACATAATTAATCTCCAATTGGCCCACACGTTGCTCTGCCTCCATTTTAGAGCCCCAACAGTGAAATGTTGGCACCAGTCTGCTATGAAATTCAGTCAAAAAAGAAAGCAAATTGGGTTGGCTTGTTCTACTCCATAGATCAATGTATCCGTGGTTCAGTAATGTAAGGCCCGATATGCGGTACTGTTCCAGATCTAGATGTTTCCATCTAGACCCGGGGACGAAGCACATATCGGTCCCACCGCGACATATGACATAGCCATATGCCCCGGATTTCCAACATGATATCACAACATTACAGATACAAGGATGCAACATCTCATACAATCGGCATACAACTGCCTTAATACAATACAACAGCGGAAGATACATGTCTGGGTATAGACTACAATCAAATGCCTAGTGGCAAAGAGAAAAACACCGATTCCATAACCACACGGGTCCAGGCCCTCCGTTGGGATCCGCCTAACTAGTCGTCGTCGAGTCTCCACGTGAAACGTCGATCACCATACCTGTTGTCGATCGAGAACCATGAAAAGAGTTTGGGGGTAGTATCATGAGTACAGAGGTACTCAGCATCCAACTGTAGTGGTCATCTGACCCAGCAAGGACTTCATCACTCGTCATTCTAAGACAACTAGTAGTTTAAGGTAAGGAAGGGGTAAGTGGTGAGGTTGCTGCCGCACTAGCATTTATGAAGGGGCTAATGATCTAGAGAATAGGATAAGAAGCCAAGCATTCGATGAGGAATCGCCTCCAACAAGTCTTGCTATCAACTACTGTCGCAATCAGAACACCTATCCTATCCTTGTCCTCCTCTTCGCATCCCGACGAAGAAGAAGCAGTCAAGGCACACACACACATTGATCAAATTATATTAAGATTATCTTAGTTGTTGTTGTCTATGAACAAGGAGTAGGTCTCAAGTCCTCCATAACCGTGGACACGACTTCTCGAAAAGATTTAACCCTGTAGGGGTGTACCAACTGCTCATTACAAGGCTCTGCACGCACGCCCATCTCTCTCAGTTGCTACCCATCACAGCCAACCATTTTATGATTTAGTTCCAAGAGATCCGAAACGACAGGTCCCTCTAACTAACAACAAACAAATCCGGGTGGCCCCCGGGGAGTCGACACCCAATCCAAAAGCTGGCCACGCTCTCGGATCGGACTCTTCCGTCTCAACAGGGTTTGGGTTACCGAGACGCCTCACGTGAGGCCTCGGGCCCTCGCCGGTCAAAGGTGGACCAACAGGGAAACAAAGTCCTCACTGGTCCGGGTTGGTTTAAAAACTACTGGCAGCTGACCAGCACACACACGGTTTCAAAAGGTAAATCAGCTTGGGCCACCACTAGAAATGCTTGAAGCTAGGTAGGTAAGAAAAGGGGACCCCATAAAATCCCTCACGCGGTTAGGCACTCTCAGTCTTAAAACCAATACCCGGAACTCGGATCCTAGGTGACTCGAATGGAACAAAGCGTCGGGGCGGGATAGCCTAGACCTTCCATCCTTCGTCGAATATAGTCAACATTTATAATAATCATATCGTCAACAACAATAATAATAATGTGATATCCTAAACCCAAGGAGTAACAGGGTAACATCGTAGCATCCTAAGCATGCATACTAAGCAGGGGCTGAGCAACGAGCAATAGTAACATAGCAGTACAAGGTTTGCTGGGAAGGGACATGGCTGTATCGGTTTGAAAGAAGCTGTAAACATGTGGTAGGATCAAACATCGAACCTAACCTAGACTAGCATGCAAACCGCTGGTTGAACTATAATGGATCATAAGTAATGTATAGTCCTTGCCTGTTGATAAGTCGGGTTCCGAAGGTGTAGTTGATCGCAAGCTCGCATCGTCTCCGAGAGGTACCCGCGGAAGCACACAAGACGATAAACACTGGAAAACAATCAACGAGCAAGCACTCTATTACTACGAGGCAAAACACGAGCAAGCATCAACAAGAAGGCAACACGAGACATCACACCTACCATCGAGAGCGGTTACTAACAGGTTAAGTGGAGTACACGTCACACACGACGAATACCGCACGTTTACGGTGGTTCAAGTTGTTTAGCTATAGGTGATCAACAAAGGTTGTTAACATGGCAACTCAAGCAAGCATGGCATAGCACACAAACATGTCAAGAGGTGAAGCACAAAATAAACTATCTATGCTAGACAATTTCAGTGAGGCACAATCCTAAACATGGCATACACTAAGTGCCGCACAACAATTAAAGGAATTGGTACTGTTCTGCCCCAAACCATATTTTAAGTTGGTTAACATCAGAAAACAACAGCATAAACACAAATTACACGAAAAACTAATCAAGTTACATATAAGGCACACTCCAAACGGAGTTACGGTTAAAAAGATATAAGCAAAGCAAGTTACGGGCATAAACTGCCAACATCACGAAGCACACTTTAGAGCAATGCACAAATAGGATAATGAACGCAAACATGCTCACAAATGATATAAACTAAAGTATACATGACAAGGAAGTCATGGCAAAAAGAATCATGCAAATAGGCATCATAGATCAAAAGATATTAAGCAAACAACATGGCATCGCAAAGTAACAGACTTAGTGAAAAACAGAGGTGGCTGTCAACAACAGCAGCATAGCAACTTTGGAGCTAAATAACTATATGACCAGTAATGCTAACATGAAGATGCAATACATGGGATGAAAGTAGACATGATGCTTAACAATATGCAATTGGAATCACTCAGTTCCGATAAACGGTCGCGACACACTCGTCGACCGAAGTTGCAACAAAATAACAGTTTCAGCAACAGCAGCACATTAACATCATGATAGCTACTTTGGAGCAAGACATAATAATGATGCAGCAAGCAATTATGGCATGTGAATGCATAGAACTGAAGTAGAAACAATGCTTAACGCAACGCAAAAGGAATCACTCAATTCCGATGAACGGTTGCGAAGCAATCGTCACCCGAAGTTGCAATAAAATATTAATAGCAACACTTAACAGGAAAATTAGCAGTTTAACGGCATGATGCCCACTTTAGCACACAATTACACAATCAAGATGAGCTCAAACGGAAAAAACTTTCTACATACGAACGCTAGAGCACGCAAAACTGAGCAACTTTCATTTTTGGCGCATCGCGATACGGGCTACGGTTCAATGGGAAATTACAACGCAAAAACAGATCAACATCAATTTTTTTTCAGGACTTAGAAAAAACTACAGGGTGCTGGAAAAAAAACAGAGACAATAATAAAAAAGGGGAGGGGGCGGCCTGGCTCACCCAGTGGGCTCGGCCCATCAGGCCAGGGAGGCAGAGGAGGGGCGGCTGGGCCAAGGGCAGGCCGGCCCAGGCTGGTGGCGGCGGACAGATCGGGATCGGGCCCGATCCCGTCTCCTGGCGGCGGCCGGCGTTCTCCTCCGGCCAGGGGGCGGCTCTGGCGAGGAGGCTGGCCGGGCGGCGACGTGGGGGCGGCGAGCTCGTGGGGGCGCCGCTGGATCCAGGCGCGGGCCGGGGTTGGTGACGAGGAGGAGGCGGCCGTCTCCAACCCGAGCTCGGCTCGTCCATGGAGGTCGCGGCGGTGATGGCTTGCTGCCGGCAGCCACGGGCTGCGAGGGAGGAGGGTGAGGTGACCCGCACGATGGAGGAGAGGCGCCCGGGCGGCGTCTTGCTCGCCGGCGGCGGCGCTCGACGTGGAGGCGCGCAACAACGGGCGACGGGGCTGGCCGTGGCCCGGTCGGGCCCGGCGGCGGCTAGATTGGGCCCTGCGGGGCCCGGGTTGCTGGAGAGGCTGCCGTGGGGATCTGGGGGTGACATGGCCTCCATCTGGGCCATTGATCCCCGGATCTGACGGTCGAGATTAATTGGAAGCTAGGGTTTCGGGGTAGGATGTGTTTTGGGTAGAATTTTGAGGCAAAACTGGGGGGTGTGGCTGCAAAATGTGCAAGGGGGGACCCTAATTGGCTGGTTTGGGAGGTGGGCGTGATATATAGGGCAGGGTTGGCTGGTCTGTTTACGCAAACGCCCTCGGTACCCCTCTCGTGGGTCCGGTGACCGCGTTCGTGACCGCCGAGACTCCGTACGGACTCCGATTCCGACGAAATCTCAAACCACGCGCTCAGCGCGTCGAGCCCGTCGATCATACCTCACTGCGGTGACATTCCGACAACATTTTTCTGTGCCCCATAAAAATAATCCGTTTATTAAATAAACGGGGTTTTCGATCCGGTGGCGATGGCTGGACTCGTGCGGTTTTCGCGACGTGATCGGGTGAAACCCGGTGTCGCAAAGGTCGAGTGTCGAGGTGGCAAGGGTCGGTCTCCGTCCGATACGAGATAATAGTGGGAAAAATAATCACCGATCGATAAATCTGGGATGCAAACACCGCAAACAAATCAGACAATCAAACAATTCACATCGAAAACAAAATTTTTAATTTTTTGCGAAAACTGGGCTGTTACAAGTAAACAGGGTATCCAGTTTGTCCAGGCATATGTATACTTTGAAGGGGGGAGGGTCCAGCCAGCCAAACTATATATATGAGAGACACTAAATATATGTTGAGTTTACACATAATTGCACTAACTGCTAACTGTTCAGCAAAACTGAAAGTTGAGAGAGCCAAATGTTCAGATAAGTGCAAGGTTAGTTATTTATGCCTTCACTTGTTAACAAATTCAGATTGAATTTGAATTTAAAATCTCCAAGCATGCTTCATTTTTAGTTGTAATATCTGGTTTCTAATTTTTCAATTTGAGTTATTAGGAGTAATCTGTTATTGTTCAGGTTTTCGTCTATATTTCTCCCTAGAGCTCACTATTGCAATTTTATTGTTCAGGTTTTCTTGGATCTAGCTTGAATTTACTTATTGGGCGCATAAGTTGTAATGCGGAAATGTCAAGAGTAAGAAAGGTAACGGTCATGGCTGCCGTATAGTAACTGAACATCTACAGTTCAATTATTGTTGGTATTACCATCATGTGGAGAGGACTGTTGGGAACATTTCTGTTTGGCTGCCAGCTCTTTCAGATAGTTCATGTGGAAGAATTTCGATGATGTGGATAGCTGGAAACTCGTCCGAAAAATGTTGAGAAGACGAGTTTGCTATAGCTTGTTGTACAAATCTGATAAATGTGGATAGCTGGAAACTCGCCTGAAAAATGTCGAGCATACAAATATACACATGCATTATGTAGCAGTCCAGTCTCACTACTTTTCGCTTCAGGTTTACTATTTTTGGACTGCTACATAATGCATGTGTCCAGTCTCAAATTCGAGTGTCATGACTACCATACTTACTATTTCTTGGTGTTGATTCATACATTATCCTACTAGAAAGAAGAATTAATCAAAATTGTTGTACTTTGATGTTTCCTGGTATGTATACATGCCTTTTTAATGGTTCCAATCAGAGTACATGCATGAGCTTCCTGGTCTTCATGGAGATATGCAGAAATATGTTTGTGATCAATGAAAAATGATTAAAACATAATTGTATTGGTGTGGATCCTATTACTTTGATTGCAAGTGAGATGGTTGATTTCATCTATTAAGTAATGGTAGTCTTTTCCATGGTGTGTTTGCCTTCTATACGTACTGAATTGAAAAAATAGCAAACTTTAGGAGATGCCGCAGCGCTGCAAACAACTAATCATAGCGTTAGCACATCATTGTATATTATCATTTCTGCTTCTCTTCATATATAATAATACTACTATTTTTGGGAAAGAAATAACATTTCTGTCTTCTGTTCATATTAAAGGCTGAGCTTTAGTAAAATTCTTCAAGTTTGTATGGTTAGATTGTCTTCGGCAAAGGGTATTTGTACTAGAATTTAGTCTGGCAAAGGTAAAATGTTCTTGATCGCCACATGGATAAGAGATCTGATTGTGCTACGTGAGAACTTGGTCTTTAATCTTGTGAAATTCAGACAGTTCCGCAGAGAGAATTGTTTTTAGTAAATATATTCTACATTGCTGCTAAATTGTCTAATCTACAAGCTTGATTCAAAAGTACTATTTGGACTCATAGAAGATTTTTATACCTAATATGTCAGATACTACTGCAACTTTTTATTTTTGGGGGAATTAGCATTTATGCAGTGTAGATAGTTCAACTTTTTAAAGATCTCTGTATATTTTTCTGCAACTCCAAAGTCAAGTTGACCTTGAAATATTACCTTAAGAGTGTTCTTCACTCAAGGATTTTTTTTAGTTTGAAGTCCAAAAAATGATGGTGATTACTTTTTATCTGTGAGTGATGCAGACTGGCCTGCATATAATATATTGCATTTTAAAATATGTAGCTTTTTATTTTTTATCACTATTAAAATTATATGAAATAGATCAGTAAGTCCGGGAAAATATGTATGCCGGACTGCTCTCCTTTTGTTAATCCATTTCATGGACAAAAACATACCATGTTATGACGATGTCCAATGTATTTTCATGGACAAAATTCGAGTGAAGTATAGAAGTGTCTTAATTATGTTTCCTTTAGTTCAAATGCAAAGACATAACTTTGTTATAGTAACCAATGCCGTGCTATTTTTTCTTTAAATGCAGTATGATCATTAAGGAGTATCTGGCAGAGTACTACTGTACTTCGTATTTTTTCAGTTAGTTTTTTCCATCTCTTGCAGCTATCATTTTTGTGTAGTCAAAATATAGAAGTAGGAAAATGAAAGCATATAAATATTTGTTAAACCGTCTTCTCCTATTTTTTTTCAAAATATTGAACTTTCTATTTTTGTTAAAAATATTGAACTTCATACCTGGGCCTTGATTGTGAGATCGATGACATTGTATATGAGTATTATGTTTGTTTCACATCTCTAGGTGATAAGTCTTGTTGCTGGGTTTGATGTATTACTCTGTTTTGGTTGCTTTCCATAGGATAGTAAAGAGGGGAATATGTTTGTAGGGACACACGGTTTCATACGGGAATACGCTATTTGGCGCAAAAGTGGTACGGAGGATTCCGGCTATTAGGGAGGGGAAATTGCTAGATTTGATACATTGTATTTTCACTTGCTTGCAGTTCATGGTTTAGTTTGATCATATGTTTGTTTGGTTAGCAATTCCATATTGCAATGTGTATAACTACACAAAATGATTGGGTTCTGAAAATGCAAGTTGTTTCTACGATTACATGATTTTAACTCGGACTCGTAGAGAAGAGAAAGAAGGGCCACCCGTCATGGGCCTAGGAACGAGAATTACAATGTTGTAACTTAATCAACGCTGGATTGATCAGCCAGCAAGCAGTTTGAACCTGGTCACCTCCCAATCCATCGAACCAGATTGATTAGCCAGCTCAAATCTACCGAGAGGGCGAGTAGAGTAGCGTGGTTTATAGTAGTAATGCCTAGCTTAAAGGCGTAAAAGAAAGCGCTTGTTGGGAGGCAACCCAAGATGTTTTTACTTCTGCTTTTAGTGGTCTTGATGATTGATACTACTGTACCAACATCATTGTATCTTTATTTTTCAAGTTTTGTGCCAAGTATAGCCTCTTATGACAAGGGAAGTGAAAGTTGTGACATGCTGTCCAGAAAACAGATTCTGTCCTCGTGACGGAAAAATTCGAAACAAATTACCAGTTCATATTTTTTAGCTGAGTTTTTTACACAGCATGATCTATACAATCACGGAACTTTCGTATGTTCTGAGTTTTTTGATTTGAGTTGCAGAAGTATCCCTAAAAAATTCTTTACTACCTGCTGTTTTGTTTTTCACAGATTCTGCCACATTTTGTATCTCCTAACTTTTGCAAACCTTAAGCTTGCTTTTTCTTTGCAAAAACCTTTTGGCAATCTTGAGAAACAGTAGCTATTCAAGAATATCTTTATATCCAGTAGGGATTTTTTTATTAAGGGTACTAACCTCTCTAATCAGCTTATGACGAGTTGTGTATGAAGGGAGATTTCAAGTGTGCGATGGAAGATGATGAAAGAAGATTCAGGAGTGTCAAGCGCTCAAGCTTGGGGATTCCCCCATGCATCCCCAATAAATATTCAAGGAGACTCAAGCGTCTAAGCTTGGGGATGCCCCTGTGCATCCCCTTCTCCATCAACAATCATCAGTTCGTCCTTCGTCTCACTATATTTTTACCACTTCATGCGTTATGTGCTATGCTTGGAGCGTCTCGCTCTTAGGTTTAATTTTTAGTTTTATTTAGCTTTGCTTGCTGTTCATAACAAGTTAGATCCCGTCTTACTTTGTGTGGGAGAGAAACATGCTCCACTTTCAAAATCTAGAACACATCATAGGATTCTTCATGCCTATCTTTTTTCTGTTGTGTGTTCTTTATCTTTTCGTAGCTACTGCCATGTTTAGTTTTAGTCGTCGTTTGTCATTAGCAAGAGCCTTGGATTTTGTTTAGTTTGTTGATGGAACTCTCTTTAGTTTTCATGTTTATCTTGCTAAGAGAGTTGGTTGTTGCACTGAGTTATGTCTTGTTTTGAGAAGTAGGTAATTGAGGTTGCTATTTAATTTTAGTAGTAACTTGCAATAGTTTTGAGGTATTGATGTGATTAATGCTTGAATTTTGGTGTCAAGAGCTCTAGCCTATTAGTGATAGGTGTCGTATTTTGGGCAATCCGTGTTTATTTTTAATAACCTACAAAACTAGTTGAGAACTCTAGCTACTAGATGGATCACTACTCTTCTGAGGGGTCTGATATTAGAGTACACTCACGTACCATGAGTCGAGGATGCGCAAGGATAACCAAACCCCCATACACTCCTCCTCGGGGTACTTGTCTCTTTGTGAACCTCCTCATTAGATTGAGAGTTACCGTTAATAAGTGCATGAGTTCTTTGGACTAATGTGAGTTATGAAAGTTGACACTTCCACCTCCTCATATTTGCTAGCGTCTCTTGTGCCATGCATTGCCTCCTTCTCACTCCGAGAGTTGGCGTCCACCTTCGCCGGTACATCCAAACCCTTGGCATGATACGCTCTGTCATCATAAACCTCCTTATATCTTTCCTCAAAACATCCACCATACCTACCTATCAAGGCATTTCCATAGCCTTTCCGAGATATATTGCCATGCAACTTCCACCTCTTCATGATTTGATCTTCATGTCATACATGTTTCTCCTACACTGGCAGTGTCATACATTGCCTACATCACGATAGCTACATCTTCTTTATGATTTGAGTACCTTGTAAAGTGTGAAAGATCTTCTATACCCTCTTGTAAATTAGAGTGTTGCCCTTAAGTGAGGAAAAGATTGTCACAACCCCAAGTTAGGTATGTGCTAGGATCAAGAGCTACATTGCATTCATGTTAAAAATTTCAAAAAGAAATGGAAATGGGAGAAGAACCCCCCCCAGATGAATTTAATTCAAATGGCCAGAATAAAAGTTGCTCCAAAAATTCCTTTTGCATTTTTGAAAAGTCTCATAAATGAGTGCGATCACATATAAAGTGATGTGGTAGCAATCCCATGCTCATGGATTTTTCAAATTTTCAAACTGGACCTTGGAATTAATCAAAAACCCCTATTTGAATTGGAATTCAAATATTTTGAATTTCAAAAATGTTCAAAAGTTGGGAATGACTAGCTACTGGTCATGTAAGTCCAAATATAAATTTTGAGCATTTATAAAAATGCCTAACTATTTTATTTAATTGGGCAAAACAAATAGCAGATAGAAAATAAGAAAAATAGAAAAGACAGAAGCTTACCTGTCGCCTATGGGCGCAGGCCCACTTACCTCAGCCTGGCCCAACCCTGGACAGGCAGGCTGGCAGGTCGTCGGCGAGCGCCGTGGGCGCGCCAGGCAGCTGCCTGCCTCCCTGGAGCTCTATATCCTCGCCACGCACGCCTGGGAGAAGCGCAACTCACTTCCACCCATCCCCGGCCTCCATTCCTCCTCACCTGCGAAGAACAGCAAGGTCCCGAAACCCTAGCCGGCCATGGAGCTGCTCCGGCGTGGCCACTGAGCGAACCAGCGCGCGCCTTCGTGTCCATTCGACGAGCAGCCGAGGTCTCCTTCGAATCCACCTCCCAATTTGAGCAAGGGCACGACTCCGGCGACGTGAGCTTCGTCTTCTTCACCGCCGGCCTCCACGACTCCGACGTCAAATCCAGCGTCCTCCAGCTCCGCTCCGGCTCCGACGAGCTCTTCAACACGTTTGGGGTGAGGTTCTTCCTCGATTGCCCCCTCCCTTGGCTCTCCTCGTGCCTTCCCTCGCGTGTTCGCCGTTGCCCGAGCTCGGCCGCCGCCATGGCCGTTGCTCCTGAGCTCTGGAGCACGCCAGTGACCCCCCAATGGGTCCACTGGACGCGCGGGAGAGAGGGCTACGCAACGGTGCCCTCCTCTTGGCTCCCCATGCTCTGAATCGCAAAGCCGACACAACTCCGGCGACTACAGGAACTCTGGCGCCGGCGAGCTCTTCATTAGCGCTTAATCACTGGAGCTTAACCCCCCTGGACCCACCCCCAGTCACACTGCCATGTGGGCCCAAGGCCACACTAATCTCTTTGATTAGTTTAAAACAAATTAAACTTGTTTAATTAATCAACAGAGAGAATAACAGGTGGGACCCCTCTGTCAGAGGCCCCCTGACGTCAGCATGACCTCATGCTGATGCAGTAATAGTTTTTTCTATTTAAAACAATTCCAGAAATGGCAGAAAATATGCAAAACTTTGGAAATTCATAGAAAATTCATACTAACTCCATATTGAACAAATAATATATGAAAAAATATCAGAAAAATGCAAGGATTATGAATACACAATTTGTTTTCATGAAAAACCACTTTAAAGTGGAGGACCAGAGGCAAATGCATATTTGGTCCATTTTAAATTCATACATGGAGTTTGAATTGCAAATACTGTGGCAATATACTTCATTTAACTTGAATCTTCAACACATCAGTACCATGTACATAATATTAAAACACCTCAATCATGTGTTTGAGCATTGAATTTTTATTGATCCTATGTTTGCCATGCTTCTCCGGATAGAAGTGGAGCCGGAACCCGAGGTCACCCCCTTCGTTGAAGACACCGTGTGTGAACCCCGTCAGCAAGGCAAGCAAACCCCCATTGATCATGTCGATAAAAACCCATTTCCCTCTCGGTCTCGCTTATGCATGAAATAGGATTATGACCATGATAACGTTTCTACCGCATAGTTGAACCCAATCCTTTGCATGACCTATCATTTTGTCACAGTATTAAGCAAACCACAATCCTAGCAAATGTAGGAGTTGGTTGATATCATGTGGCCCCTGCAAATGTTAAAGCTTATTGCATGCTTAGAGTTTACAATGAGGTTAATTTGATCTGTGAGTCGGAATGGTAGCAATCATGTTGATGATGGTGGAAATGTGTTGGTGAATCTACCCTAATACAAGGTGAACGATGAGAGGCTGTGTAGGAGTACACAGTGGGTTGTCTCGTTGAACACTGCCTTAAGCCCGAGTTCTTGTGTGGTGATCCAAGATGAAGAGTGCTACCACATGTTGGGCACATGGACCCCTGCTCAACCTACTAACTCACCCCTTCTCGGTTCAATGAGTCGCAGTAGTTCGGAGTTCTGGTAGGTCTGTGGCACGGTCTGCGAAGTGGAAGAACGGCTATTCAGACCGGCTTGGGACCCTGCTCACATCTTCTGGGACCACATCGGTAAACCGGCCGGGTTCACGATGTGGACTCCAGCCCAGATAGGCGTCTCCATTGAATTTGAGTTGGCTGTGAGGTAAAAGTTGTGGAAATTTATCCTCGCCGACACCCGCTTGAAGGGTGACGAGATCCCAGCGGTAACTGATAGTTTCATGTGTGTAGCAGTACACCCCTGCAGGGTTAATAAACTATTCGAATAGCCGCGTCCGCAGTAAGGGACTACTTGGAAAACTGTGCTCGATTATTAGACAACTTCAATGGATACTTATAAAACTTGCCAAGATAAGCGTGAGTGCTATGGCGTGCTTTCTCGTGGGGAAGTCGAGGAAGGCACCATAGTGGTGTAATTGGTTGGAGACATGTATTGGACTCGTGTACGCTTCTTACCTCAAGTCTGGTACTCGTAGTTCAGGACTAGCTAAGTCAAAGCTGGCACTTCTACTTATGAACCCCACCTCCCTTTGCCTTGATACATGTGCATGAGTACTATAGCTCCTACGTAAGTCTTGCGGAGTACGAATTTGTACTCATGTTTGCTTATTCTATGTTTTAGATGAACCCACTGCCCCCGAAGGTGGATTCTTCCTAGAGCTCGACGACTGAAGCCAAGCTAGTGTCGTCCCAGTCAGACGACTGGTCCCTCGTGGAAGGGCTTGTTTATAGATAAGGCTTCTCTAAGCCATTTGTTACACTTTTCTGTACTCAGACCTACTTTGCTTCCGCATGTTTGATGTAATGTTGGATCACAGACTTGTGATCTCTGTGTGCACTCTGTAAGAGTTATCAATAAAAATGTAAAATTTGTAGAGAATTGCAATGATACTGTTGTTCATACTAGACATGTGTGTTGCGTGCATGATTATAAGATGCATGTCTTAGTATGGGTTTTCGAGACCTTAGTTGTGATCTGGTTGGCGGTCTTTTATACACCAAGTGGCCCTTAGATGTGCACAACTTGGGGCATCGCGATGCGATTGCTCGTGACTCTGTCACGTGCACACTTTAATGTATGATCGAGCCCTCCCTAGACCCCGACTAAGTGATCGGGATGGAGTAAGTCTATGTAAGGGTTATAATACAATCGATTGTATGGTTGAGGCGACTTGTCTATGAATATGGGAGTTCACCACCCATATCATTTAGACTTGTGTGCGGACGATGAGGACCCATCTCAGTTGATCATCCGGCCTGGATGGGATGCCCCTCACGTTCGATGCTTTCCGAGAACGTTCTGTTCTTGGCCTTGTCTGCTTAGACAAGTGGGTAGGGTTCTCGGCTCTCCATATGATTGTGTTGTAGCGAGTCTTGCATACACTAACCCCGGGTCCCGACAGACTTGGTATCAGAGCAGGACTGACTGTAGGATTATCAGCCTTGGCCGAAGTCGAGTCTAGCCTTCTATAGTTATATAGTTACTCTGGGTATATAAGGGAACAACGTATGGCTTCTTTTTCTCCTTACCTTCATCGTTCTGAGTTCTGAGTCACCCTCATCTTGTTCTACGGGAAGATAGGACTAGGCTCATCTATGTCTTACTAGAACATCTTGTTGTTTGCTTCCTTGTAGCCGTAGGAAAGTTGTGTTCGATTTGCTAGAGTAGTTGGTCTTCCTGATTTCTTACATCGTATGTAAGTGATGTTTCTATGTTGTAAGAAAGTTGTTTTCTCTTGCAATTACAGCCGTTATGCTCCGGATTTATTCCGTGTCTCGATGAATCATTGCCTTCGCATTACTATCTTTTCCGCCTAAATCATATCGTTTTATCCTTGCCTCCATCGTACAACCTGTCCTGATTGTTGATTTTTTATCACACATGATGTCAGGTGGAACTCGTAGTGCTGTTCTTCGGAATCGAGACCGTGATCGGAATCGAAATGATGATGAACCTCCACCACCGCCTTCTGCGGCGGAAATCATGATGGAAGCTTAGCGGAATAGACGTGATCAAACACGCCTTCTGGAGCTCATCGAGCAGAATATCGCCCACCATCGTAATGTGGTGGTCAGCATTCAAGACTTCATCCTCCTCAAGCCACCGGTATTCCGATGTTCTTCTGAGCCCCTCGAAGCTGATGATTGGCTCCGTTCCATTGAGCGTAAGCTTGATATAGCACACGTTGCTCCCGATGACCGAGTTATTTTTGCGGTATACTTCTTGGAAGGTGCTGCTCTTCAGTGGTGGGAGAACTATGTTGCAATGCAGCCAGATGGTCACGTAGTGACTTGGCAGGAGTTCTGTGTTGCCTTTCGAGGGTACCACATTCTGGATGAGTTGATGGAGCGCAAGAAGGAAGAGTTCTGCAATCTGAATCAAGGAGAGATGTCCATTCATGATTATGTGAGAGAGTTGAACCGTCTTGCTCGTTATGCCCAAGATGAGATCACCACCGATGACAGAAAGCAAGCAAGGTTCCGCAAGGGACTTAGCCCCATCCTTCGTCATGATCTCAACCTCCTTCAGTTTGCCACCTTTGAGGATTTAGTCAACAGATCCTTCAGAGCTGAGCAAGGCAATGAAGTTTTCGAGAAGTCTCGCAAGCATGCTCTTGAGCTTGCCCCTTCTTCCAGTTCACGCCCTCAGAAGCGCATGATCTGGATTCCTAACAGTTTGTTCCACCAAAACAAACCAGCTCCCCGCACTATCTTTGGAGCCTGCTTCAGATGTGGCCAGCCTGGTCACTACTCTCGTGAGTGCCCCATCAATCAGAATGCTCCACCCCATGCCAAAGGGAACCCCAATGTTTGTGCCAAGCCACCTCCGAAGGTCTCCATCGTCAAGCCATCTACTTCCACAAATCTTGGACGTGTGAACCAAATCTCAGCTGAGGAGACTGATGGTACTTCTGACGTCATTCTTGGTACGCTCCCAGTCAATTATGTTCCCACTTCTGTCTTTTTCGATCCAGGAGCATCTCACTCATTCATGTCGGAGAGTTATGCACTTCGGCATGAGATATCCTTTGATGAAATGTTCACCCCAATGATTATTCAAACTCCTGGTTCCTAGTGGCAAACTAATAGAGTAAGCCATGGTAATCAAATTGCAATTGAGGGTTTAGTATTCCTTGCTTCACTCATAGCCCTCAAGTCTTCAGACATTGATGTCATCCTTGGTATGGATTGGTTATCAAGACAAAATGCTTTTCATGATTGTAAAGCCAAGTCAGTTAGACTTACACATCCTTCAGGCCAGACAATAGATTATTCCTCACCAAGAACAAGAACCCAGATGCATTCTTTGAATGTGCTTCCCTTCCCGACCTTGAAGATGTTCCGGTGGTTCGTGACTTCATGGATGTCTTTCCTGAAGAGCTGCCGGGCATGCCACCCGACAGATGTGTAGAGTTCATAGTGGATCTTATGCGAGGAACCACACCAATTTCCAGATGCCCATACAAAATGGCCCCACGTGAGTTAGCTGAGCTTAAAATCCAACTTGATGCTTTGTTGGCAAAAGGCTTCATCCGCCCTAGCTCATCGCCATGGGGTTGCCCTGTTCTGTTCGTAACGAAGAAAGATGGAACAGAAAGGATGTGCGTAGACTATCGCCCGCTAAATCTAGCGACGATAAAGAACAAATACCCACTGCCCAGGATCAATGATCTTTATGATCAACTTGCTGGATCCTCTGTCTTCTCCAAGATGGATTTGAGATTAGGTTATCATCAAATCAAAATCAGAAATGAGGACATTCCCAAAACGACTTTCACTACTCGTTATGGTCTTTACGAGTACACCGTCATGTCCTTTGGTTTAACGAATGCCCCCGCCACTTTCTCGCGCATGATGAATTCGATCTTCATGGAGTACCTGGATAAATTTGTTTTAGTTTATCTTGATGACATTCTCATCTACTCGAAGAACGAAGAAGAACATGCCGAACTTCTCAGGTTGGTATTGATGAAACTTCAAGAGAATCGCCTGTATGCTAAATTCTCCAAGTGTGAATTTTGGCTACCAGAAGTGGCCTACTTAGGCCACGTTATTTCTGCAAAAGGCATTGCTGTCAATCCCGAGAGAGTTCAGGCCGTCCTTGACTGGACTCCACCTAATCGGTTAAGCAAGTTAGAAGTTTTCTTGGCTTAGCAAGCTATTGTCGCCGCTTCGTCGAGAACTTTTCTAAAGTTGCAAAGCCTCTAACTGAACTCCTCAAGAAAGATAAGAAATTCCTATGGACTCCCAAGTGCGAGGAAAGCTTTCAAGAGCTAAAAAGAAGATTGACTTCTGCACCCGTACTTGCGCCTCCAGACACCAAAAAGGATTTCGAGATCTTTTGTGACGCCTCACGGCAACGGTTAGGATGCATACTTATGCAAGATAGACATGTGGTAGCTTATGCTTCATGCCAGTTGCGTCCACATGAAGAGAACTATCCTACCCATGAACTTGAACTCGCTGTCGTAGTTCATGCCCTGACAACTTGGTGACATTACCTCCTTGGTAATCGTTGCGAGATCTATTCCGACCACCAAAGCCTCAAATACATATTCACCCAGCCAGATCTTAATCTCAAGCAAAGACGCTGGATTGAGTTGATAAAAGATTATGACTTAGGAATTTCTTACACCCTAGGAAAAGCCAATGTCATGGCTGATGCACTAAGTCGTAAGTCGTATTGTAACAACCTCATGTTACAACAGTATCAACCACTTCTTCATGAGGAATTTCGCAAGCTCAATCTCAAGATTGTTCCTCATGGCTATCTTTCTATCTTGGTGGGGAACCAACCCTTGAGGATAAAATCATAGCCGCCCAGAAACGTGATAGTGGTATTCGAGAGATCAAGAAGAACATTGCTATCGGAGTTGCTAAATGTTTCTCCATGAATGATCAAGGTGCCGTTTTCTTTGGCAATCGATTGGTTGTACCACGAAAACACAATCTTAGGAGGCTAATTATTAAGGAAGCTCATGATACACCCCTTTCGATTCATCCTGGTAGCACAAAGATGTACCGAGACCTACGCCAGAGATTTTGGTGGACTAGGATGAAACGAAAAATTGCTCAGTATGTTGCCGAATGTGATGTTTGTCATTGCATTAAGGCTGAACACCAAAGACCCGATGGCACTCTTCAACCTTTGCCTATTCCAGAGTGGAAATGGGAAAAAGTCAGTATGGATTTCATCACTGGCTTTCCAAAGACCCAGAAAGGAAATGATTCCATCTTCGTTGTTGTGGATAGACTTTCCAAAGTTGCACACTTCCTTCCCGTTCGCGAGTCTATAACTGCTAGCCAGTTGGCGGACTTGTATGTCTCTAGAATTGTGTCTCTTCATGGTGTTCCTTTGGAAAAATCAATTCCGATCGTGGTAGCCTTTTCACCTCTAGATTCTTGGGAAGCTTTCAGAATGCTATGGGAACTCATCTCTCCTTTAGTACAACTTTCCATCCTCGGTCTAGTGATCAAGTCGAAAGGGTTAACCAAATTCTTGAAGACATGCTCAGAGCTTGTGTTATCTCATTCGGAAAGAATTGGGAGAAGTCTCTTCCATTCGCCGAATTTGCTTATAACAATAGTTTTTAATCTAGTATGAACATGGCTCCTTTTGAACTCCTCTATGGAAGACGATGTCGAAAACCCCTTAACTGGTCAGAAACCGGTGAAAGACAATTCTTTGGACCGGATATGATCATGGAAGCAGAAGAGCAAGTTCGCATTGTTCGTGATAAATTGAAAGCAGCCCAGTCTCGTCAGAAAAGCTACTATGATCGTCATCATAGGCAACAAAGCTACAATCTGGATGAGAAGGCTTACCTTTGGGTTTCTCCTCTAAAGGGAACCCAACGATTCGGTATCAAAGGCAAGTTGGCCCCACGTTACATTGGACCTTTCCGCATTCTTGCTAAACATCGAGAAGTTGCCTACCAACTTGAACTACCCCCGCACCTTTCCCGAGTACATGATGTATTCCATGTGTCACAACTCAGGCGCTGCTTCAAGGACCCCATCCGCGAAGTCGACCATGAAACGCTTGATCTCCAACATGACCTTTCTTATCGAGAGTACCCTGTTCGTATTCTTGATTTAGCAGAGCGTGTCACTCGTCGTCAGCAGATCAGGTTTCTCAAAGTTCAATGGTCACACCACTCCGAGAAAGAAGCTACATGGGAAAGAGAAGACCGCCTACGTGCCGAGTACTCCACCTTCCTCCCGCAGACTTTTGAATCTCGGGACGAGATTCTTTTGAGTGGGGGCGAGTTGTCACAACCCCAAGTTAGATATGTGCTAGGATCAAGAGCTACATTGCATTCATGTTAAAAATTTCAAAAAGAAATGGAAATGGGAGAAGAAACCCCCCAGATGAATTTAATTCAAATGGCCAGAATAAAAGTTGCTCCAAAAATTCCTTTTGCATTTTTGAAAAGTCTCATAAATGAGTGTGATCACATATAAAGTGATGTGGTAGCAATCCCATTCTATTTCAAATTTTCAAACTGGACCTTGGAATTAATCAAAAACCCCTATTTGAATTGGAATTCAAATATTGTGAATTTCAAAAATGTTCAAAAGTTGGGAATGACTAGCTACTGGTCATGTAAGTCCAAATATAAATTTTGAGCATTTATAAAAATGCCTAACTGTTTTATTTAATTGGGCAAAACAAATAGTAGAAATAAAATAAGAAAAATTGAAAAGCCAGAAGCTTACCTGTCGCCTATGGGTTAAGGCCCACTTACCTCAGCCTGGCCCAACCCACCAGGGAGGGCATATGCGTCTTCCTCACTGGACAGGCAGGTTGGCAGGTCGCCGGCGAGCGCCGTGGGCGCGCCAGGCAGCTGCCTGCCTCCCTGGAGCTCTATCTCCTCGCCACGCACGGCTGGGAGAAGCGCAGTGAAAGGATCGGAATGTTGACTAGAGAGGGGGGTGAATAGACGACTAACACTTTCTAAACTTTTCTTAACAATTTAGGCTCAACAAGGAATATATGTTGTCTAGAAATGCAACTATGTGAGCAACCTATATGCCAACAACTATGATATAACAAGCAAGCAATAAATAAGCAAGGAAAGTAACTTGCGCAATGTAAAGGTAAAGGGGAACACGGGAGACAAGGATATGTTTCCGAAGTTCCTTCTCTTTCGAGAAGTACGTCTCCGTTTGGACAGGGTGAGGAGCACAATGCTCACACGAAGCCAATGAGGGCAACCCTATTTCTTCTCACACTCTTACCGATGTAAGATGTCGTGATCCACTACGAGGCGGCCTTGAAGGTGGCAACCAAACCTTTACAAACATGGTTGGGGCAAACTCCACAACTTAATTGGAGGCTCCCAACGAAACCACGAAGCTTCACCACAATGGAATGTGGCTTCGAGGTGACCTCTTCCGTCTAGGGCACCAACGCACCCAAGAGTAACAAGATCCACACGGGATTAGTGGGGGGAATCAAATATCCTTTGGTGGAAGTGTAGATCGGGGCCTCCTCTTCGAAACCCTAGAGAATCAACAAGTTTTGATGGCTAGGGAGGGAGATCGGGCAAGAATGGAGCTTGGGCGTCAATGGAGGTGAGAGCAATAAATGAGGTGAGGTGAGTCTCAATGGGGAAGAAGACCCCCTTTTATAGGTGCCCTTAAATGTAGCCGTTGGCTGTCCACCAACCTCGGAAGCGGTACTACCGTGCTGCGGTACTACAGTACCGAGAGCGGTACTACCGCTCCACGGTACTACCGAGCCCAAGTGCCGCCCCCACTACCGCAGAGTCCAGTGGGAATCCGGTAGTGGATGCTGTACTGGTTCACGGTACTACCGCTCCACGGTACTACCGAGCCCAGTGCCGCCTCCACTACCGCAAAGTCCAGTGGGAATCCGGTAGTGGATGCAGTACTGGTTCACGGTACTACCGAGCCCCAGTGCCGCCTCCACTACCGCAGAGTCCAGTGGGAATCCGGTAGTGGATGCGGTACTGGTCCACGGTACTACCGTGGAGCGGTACTACCGCCCTGGTAGAGCCAGGGAGCCACATCCAAAAGTCCCCACACCTCCACGACGCAAAAGAAATATGTGGGTGCAGAAAGTGAGACCGTGTGATGATTCCACCCACCATTTCCAAAGCGGACCCCCTCTTTATAGTACGGTTTTCCTACGACTCAATTAACACAAAAGGAGATCGAAAGAAAAACTCCGTCTTCACGTTTCGTACACCGAGGGGGCAATAACCGTCTTGTGCCAGTAATGTCGTTATCTGAAATGCTCATCGCACCCGGTTAGTCCGCAAATGTATTGTCATCAATCACTAAAACCAATCAAGGGAAAACATGCCCTATCAGTCTCCCCCTTTTTGGTGTATTGATGACAACACAAGATTTGCACAATAAAAATAGGGAAGTTTAAAACAACATGCCATTAGTTTATAAAATATAGACAGGCTCCCCCTTGATGTGTGCATCATTTTAGATATGCCTCTGGAATGCAAGACACACACATAAGGAGGACACTCCCCCTATATTTTATAAACTAGGCCATACTAAGCTAGACAAAACAAGTATGTGAGCATAAGCATAACATGTCATAACATAGCACCACATAACAAGACAATAAGAGTACGAACATAAGATAGCATATGTCTCACACCATATATCACGGAAGTCTCACAAGACGGACTAAAAACCAAAGCAAATAAACGGAGTTCACAAGCGGAGCAGATGAGACAAATAAAACACGCTTGTGACTCGCCCAACCCTGAGAAGATGCAAATCGGAATCCTAGACCTCTCTCCCCCTTTGGCATCGAGATGCCAAAAAGGCAGAGAATGACCTAGCGTCCCAAGGTGATGAACTACTCGTCGTCCTGGTCGTAGTCCTCGTCATCGTCAGACTCCTCGGACTCCACTGCTGCCTCTGTGTCATCAGTAGCTGGCTGGTGAGCAGTGGACGAAGGGCCAGGCATGTCATCAGTGAGGTCCCACGCGCTGAACTGGGAGATCCACCTGTCCTCGGGAGTGATGCTCCGCTCGGACCCACTCGAGACGGGCAGGCCCTGCTGTCTGTAGAAAGCCTTCTGCAGTATCATGTTCTTCTTCTCCCTCTTGTGGGCCTCATACAGGTTGTGTTGAACGTCAGTCTGAAGGCAGAAGAGCTGCTTCACCTTCCTGGTGAGCTTGGCAGCCCATCCGGGCTGCTCTGGACCCTGTGCAGAAGACGAACCACCAGCACCAAAGCTCGCACCAGAGCGTGTGCGGGGAACACTGCCTCCACCAGCCTCCTGCTCCTCCTGAATCTCCTCATCAGACTCGGCAGGAGGAGGGGAACCATGCGCAGGACCATGACCGCCAGCCTAGTTGTCCTTGATGCGCAGCTGAATCTCCTCGTGAGCAGTCAGAGGCCCAACGGGAAGGCGCTCAACAGCAAAGGTAGCTGCCCACGTGACCTCGAAGAGGACCTGAAGATAAGGTCCATAAATGGGAACCTTACGTTCCATCACAGCAGCATGAAGCTCCTCCCACATGATGTCACAGACATCCAACGTATGCGTGGTGCCCTTGCACTCCTCACAGAGGAGAAGCATGTCCACTAGATGCCCGTGAACCATGTCTAGATTGCCCACACGGGGTAACAGAGAAGTCCGAAAAATGCGATGCATGATGTCCAAGAACGGGCAGAGGACCACTCTGTACTTTTGCTGTCCCTTAGCATCTATATATGGAATTGACTTCTTATAAGGCCCTAGCATGCTCTTGGGCTTGGCAGTTGCTGAAGCATATGGGTTGACACCAACGGGCGCCTCTTGCGTGCAGACGGGAATGCGCAGAGCTGTCATGAACTCTCCCCATGTGCATCTGACTTGCTCGTCCTTGCACATCCAAACGATGGTCCGATCATCGTTACTGGTGAAGTACACTGTAGCAAAGAACTGGGCAAGAAGCTCGACATCGAACCGCTTGTTGAAGGAGATGATGTCCAGAATCCCAAACTGCTCGCATAGAGCATATGCCTCTCCAAAGTAATCGGGGTAAGTCCGCATGTGCCTCAGCTGGACAGACTTCACGTGTGGAACAAACTTGTTCTTCCTATGCATCATAACCTTGTGGAACACATCCCTCTGAGTCTTATTCCAGAACTGAGTGCCAACTAACTCTGGGTCTTGCTCTTCACGGTAAGGATTGTTACAACGGTAGGCCCTGTACTCGAGAAGAGAAAGCTCTGCCACTGGCTTGACCGGTTCCTTCTTCTTGTGAGCAACCTTCTTGAAGTTTCTTCCGGGTGGACTCGAGGCCTTGCGCTTGGGATTCCGACGAGAGCCATCACCTGACCAACACCAACAGAGAGAAACAGAAAAAAAAACCACATGAGATGCAAAAGCCGGACACAAGTGAACAAGGCAGGTCTTTTGGGGAGGTTTCAGATTGTGGGACCCCGGTAGTACCGCCCGAGGCACGGTAGTACCGCCTAGCGGTAGTACCGCTAGCCGTGCGGTAGTACCGCAGCGGGACCAGCGGTAGTACCGCCCTGGAGCAGAGGACACCGATCTGAGATCCGGTACTACCGGGGTTCCAAAAACTCAAACCACACCAACACATCTACTCCATTCCTATCTAGCAGTCTATCCATGTTCTCAAAGTGCCTAGGCACAGCCAAAAACCTAGTGGATCTAGAAGTATTGCCCTAGCAACAAAGTTCAACAAAACTGAACCAAAGGAGAAGAGAACGGGGGCAATACCGGTATCCATGGCACCCGGGGGGATAGGGAATGATCCCACCGGAGAAGAACAAGGAAGGACGACACAGATGCGGCACACCGGGAGGGGGCGCCGGGGTGGGCGCCACTGCTGCGGAGGAGAGAAAACGAAGCTGAAAGGGGGAATGGGGAGGAACTCCCCGTACCCCTTCAGTTATAAGATTCCTCGGGACCGCGGTAGTACCGCACCAGGCGCGGTAGTACCGCGAGAGCGGTAGTACCGTGACTGCTGCGGTAGTACCGCTGGCAGAAGAAACGTCCACCAAGGACAACGATGAGGGGGATATTGCATCGAATGTCTTAGGGGGAAGGGCTTGCGATGACTCGAAACACGGCAGCTGGATGGAAAACACTCCGAGACAAAACAACAACGAGAAAATGCAAGATCAAACTCGGAGTGATCAAGATGCAACAAAACAACCTGAACACAAGAAAGAAGCACAAAAGCGAACCAATCCTCCCAATGAGAGGGGCTGTGTCCGAAGCCACCATGTTTGAGCTTATTTTGTATGACACCACAAAGATGTATCTTGGGTTCATTGCCAATGCTCTTCTTTGAAGCACCGTTGTCACCTTGGGTGACCATGATGGCCGCCGAACGTGACCATAGTGAAAGAATTTTGTCTCTTTCCGCATAATAGGTGGAGTGGTTGCCTATGAATTAAGCAACACTCCCCCTATGTCCATGCCTACATCCAAGCTAGACCTCATGTTGAGATGGGAAGTGTGGGAAAGTCTTCGAACCACATTACTTGAATCAATGATATTTAGCTCATGCCTTAACTCTCGAAATCTTGCTTCATCTAAAGGCTTGGTGAAGATATCCGCAAGTTGATCTTCGGTGCCCACATATGAAAGGTCAATATCACCCCGCTTCACATGATCTCGAATAAAGTGATGACGAATCTCAATATGCTTCGTCTTGTTATGTTGAACGGGGTTGTAAGCAATCTTGATAGAACTTTCATTGTCACATAAAAGAGGCACTTTGTCACAAATGACACAGTAATCCTTCAAAGTTTGCCTCATCCATAATAATTGTGCACAACAACTTGCGGCGGCAATGTACTCGGCTTAGGTGGTAGAGAGGGAAACACAATTTTGCTTCTTGGATGACCAACTCACCAAAGACCTACCAAGGAATTGGCATCCTCCGGAAGTGGACTTCCTCTCCACTTTGTCTCCCGCCCAATACGAATCCGTGTACCCGACGAGGTTGAAGCTTGAGCCTTTAGGATACCACAGTCCAAAGTTTGGGGTATGAACCAAATATCGAAAGATTCTTTTGACAGCCACTACGTGACTCTCTTTTGGTGCGGATTGAAATCTTGCACACATGCCCACACTCAACATGATATCCGGCCTAGATGCACAAAGATACAACAAGGATCCAATCATAGAATGATACTCCCTTTGGTCTACCTCTTTACCGTTCGAGTCGAGGTCAAGTTTAAACTTGAGTGGCATGGGGGTCTTGGCTCCTTTAAGACCATCATACTTGAACCTCTTGAGCATGTCTTGAGTATATTTGGCTTGATTAATGAAAGTTCCTCTTGAAAATTGCTTGACTTCAAAACCGAGAAAGAACTCCAACTCTCCCATCATAGACATCTCAAACTTGTTGGTCATTAGCTTAGCAAACTCCTCATTAAAAGATTTGTTAATCGAGCCAAAGATAATATAATCAACATATAGTTGGCATATGAACAATTGCCCACCAACCCTCTTGGTAAGAAGAGTGGGATCGATTTGCCCGATTTCAAACCCATAATCAACTAAGAACTCGGTAAGGTGCTCATACCAAGCGCGTGGTGCTTGCTTAAGGCCATAGAGCGCCTTGTCGAGTTTATAGACATGATTGGGGAAATTGTGGTCCTCGAACCCGGGGGGTTTCTTGACATATACCAACGCATTAATGGGACCATTAAGAAAAGCACTCTTCACATCCATTTGATATAACTTGAAGTTGTGATGAGAGGCATAAGCAAGAGCAATACGAATGGACTCAAGACGAGCCACGGGGGCAAAAGTTTCACCAAAGTCAACACCTTCGACTTGGGAAAAACCTTGAGCCACCAACCTTGCCTTGTTCCGGATGACAATACGAAGTGCATTTTGCTTGTTCTTGAAAATCCACTTGGTCCCAATAACATTATGATCACCTTTGGGTCTCTCCACTAATGTCCACACCTTGTTGCGCTTGAAGTTATTGAGTTCATCATGCATGGCCTCAAGCCAATCTGGATCTTCAAGCGCCTCACCTACCTTTTGGGGTTCAACACAAGAAAAAAATGCATTATGGGCACAAAAGTTTCTCAATTGACTACGAGTTGTTACCCCCTTTTGGATGCTTCCGAGCACTTGATCCACCGAAAGATCTTGTGATTTTAACTGGGATGCAATCCTGAGTGCTCGACGAACTCTCTCTTCTTCCAAAGTCTCTTGAGGAGAAGCTAGAGGACCATCTTCGGAAGAAGGAGCATCCTCAAGGACTTTCTCATCATCTTGAGCTTGCCCTTGAACGAGAACATGATCTTGGTCATCATTTGGTGCACCACCATCTTCAATGATTTGATCTTGACCTTGATCTTGTACGGGCGAGAGAGGGCCTTCATCTTGTTCTTGGTTTGCTTGTGAATCTTGAGGAGGTGATGGCTCCACGTGCGTAGAGCATTGTCCTTCTCCTTCCACCACAAGGGGTTCCTCAATGGGTAGGAAATGACCCACACCCATTCTTCTTATGGCTTGAGGAGGAATTTCATCACCTACAACATTAAGATCACTTTGCCCCACTTGGGAGCCATTATGTTCATCGAACTCCACGTTACTAGACTCTTCAACGAGTCCGGAAGACTTGTTGTAGACTCGATAGGCGTGAGAGTTCGAAGCATAACCAACAAATATGCCCTCATTTGTCTTAGCCTCAAACTTAGACAAACGAGCACCTTTCTTAAGAATGAAACACTTACACCCGAAGACCCGAAAATACTTGATGTTGGGCTTCTTCCCGGTGATGATTTCATATGGAGTTTTGTTCAAGATCTTGCGGAGATAAAGACGGTTAGTTGCATGACAAGCAGTGTTGATGGCTTTTGCCCAGAAGTTGTATGGACTCTTGAACTCCGCCATCATTGTTCTTGCTGCATCAATCAGAGTGCGATTCTTCCTCTTCGCAACACCATTTTATTGAGGGGTATAAGCAGCGGAATATTGATGTTTGATCCCCTCATCTCCAAGGAATTCATCCAGGTTGTAGTTCTTGAACTAGGTGCCGTTGTCACTCCTAATTGCCAAAATCTTTGAATTGTGTTGACGTTGAGCTTCATTGGCAAACTTGATGACGGTTTGTTGGGTCTCACTTTTCTTCTTGAAGAAATAAACCCATGTATATCTTGAATAATCATCAAAAATAACCAAGCAATACTTCTTCCCGCCAAGACTATCATATGAGGGAGGCCCAAAAAGATCCATGTGAAGGAGCTTCAAAGGCCTCTTGGTGGAGATGATATTCTTGACGGGGTGTTTCTTCTCATGAAGTTTCCCTTCAATGCATGCCCTACAAGCACGATCTTTGGCAAAGCTAACATTTGTTAGTCCAATGACATGCTCACCCTTGAGAAGTGTTTGCAAAGACCTCATATTGACATGGGCTAGTCGGCGGTGCCAAAGCCATCCCACATCAACTTTATCCATTAAACACATGGCGGTTTTGGTGGGGACTTTTGAGAAGTCCACCACGTACATACCGTCCTCCACGTGTCCAACAAAGGCTACTTTAAGAGTTTTGCTCCACATTAGGGTGACCATGTCTTTATCAAAGAAGGCACAAAGGACCATCATGGCAAGTTGACGAACGGAAAGTAAATTAAAGGCACAAGTCTCAACTAGCAATACTTTCTCAATGGACGAGTCCGGAGAAATTATTACTTTGCCAAGACCTAATACCTTTGACGTGTTTGCATCTCCAAATTGGACACGGGTGGTTCTAGATGGTCCAAAATCAATGTCCACCAACATGTCCTTGCTTCTAGTCATATGACTTGTAGTCCCGCTATCAAGTATCCATGAACCCCCACCGGAAGCCGCCACCTACATGAGATCAATGCTTGGATTTAGGTACCCATTCATGAATGGGTCCTCTCGTGTTAGTAACAAGGGTCTTAGGCACCGAAATGGACCATGCAATATACTCATCAAAGTAACCAACAAATTTGGCATAAACATGCCCATCATTAGTGCAACAAAGAACATAAGAGGGGTTTGTTGATCCGGCAAAGTCATTGGGAGTGACATCACTCCTCTTGGTCATTCCACCTTCAATGGCCTTTGCCACTTTTTCTTGAGGCTTCTCCCCTTCCTTCACAAATGTGACTTCCTTTGAAGGAGGAGGTGCCTTGCCTTTATTCTTTTTGTTCTTCCTCTTCTTGTTCTTCCTCTTTGATGAACTTGTACCAAACCCAATGCCTTCCTTGCCAATGACCTCCTTTTGGGAACTCAAGAGATCATTAAGGTTCTTTTCTCCTTGAATGCATGAGACAAGTCCCTTCTCAAGTTGTGCCTTCAACCTAGTGTTTTCCTCAACGAGAGGAGCATGCTCACAACAAGAGTTAGAGGAACTAGGTTTCTCTACCACAATAATAGGAGAAAATGTAGTAATTTCTTTAGTGAGTTGCATACTTGTTTCATCATGAGCCTTCTTGAGAGCCATGAGTTCGTGTTTTAAGGACTTGTGGTCCTTTTAGACTTTCTCATGACCCACAAGAAGTATTTCATGAGCCTCAACAAGTTCATCATTTTTAGTCTTGAGATCACAAGTAATAGCATTAGAATGTTTAAGGTCAAGTTTTAGCTTAGAGATATCAATAGCAAACGTCTCATCAAGAGACAACTTAAGCTCACGCTCTTCTTCGAGAGAATGAGATAGCTCCCCTAACTCATCCACATAGTCGCGACTATGACCTTGCAACTCGATGATAGTCTCATCAAGTTGCTCAATGTGAGCATGTGCTTCTCCTAGTTGTTCCAAGAGAGCCACAAAATGTCCCTTTGCAACACCTTTGAGCTTGGACATGAATAGTTCGAATTCATTCTCCTCATGAGCTTTGGGCTCCTCATTTTCCTCCACACAATCCAACAAAGAGGGGTTAGTGGGAGTAAATGGTTTAGAGTGAGGAGTTACCGAGGTAGTCTTGGCCATAAGACACTTGTGGATGATGTGAGGGTTCTCGTTGGGGGAGTTGAAGAGAGACGTTGATGAGGGAGATTCAATGGCGATGGCAACGGTGGCGGTTGCCACAATCTCACCACTTTCTTCATCCTCCTCATCATCGGAATAGTATTCTTCTTGAGCCACCAACACACGTTGTGGCTTCTTCTTCACAAAGGTCTTGTTCAATGGTGGCTTGTTCTTGTCCTTACGGATGAGCTTTCCACCGTGGTCTTCTCTCTTCTCATATGGAAAATCCGCAACAAAGTGACTCACATTGCCACAATTGAAGCAAGTTCTTATTCTTTGGCCCTTTGGCTTGAAGCTACTTGAGTTGGACTTGAAGTTCTTCTTGTTTCCCCAAAATTGTCTTGAGGCTAGAGCCATGTGCTCATTGTAAGCATACTTGGTGTCTTCCGGACCCACATCCTCTTCATCTTCATCTTCCTCAACTTGAACCTCCTTGGCCTTCAAGGCAAGAGATGGCATCTTGGAGCCTCTTTGGCGAGCCAATTTTAACTCGGCCGTGGAGTCCAAGATTTCCATGGCAACGAATTCATCCAAGACTTGGTTTGAACTCAACTCGCGAAAGTCGGGCCTTTGACGAATGACCTTGGTGATATGCTTCTTGTGTAGGAGCATAGCCGTGATGAACTTTCTCTTTATCCATCCGTCATCGGTGTCCATACTCCCATGGTCCGTCATGGAATTCGCGAGAGCAACCAACCTTTGATGAACATCCTCGGAAGACTCCCCTTCATTCCGGACAAAGTGATCGGCTTGATATTGAATCTTGTCAAACTTTGAGCACCGTATGCTAGTGCTTCCCATGAGAGTCCTCTCGAGAATACCCCACATATCTTTGGCCGTTTCACACTTTAGGACAAGATTGTATTGCTCTTCCTTCAATCCATTTCCTATCACGAGCATAGCATGACTGTTGATGGTGTTGTCCCGATATTCTCTTGGGGTCATGTTGTGTCGGTCACGAGGAGTAAATCCCTCCTCAACGATGCGCCAAAGTTCCATGGAGGACCCCTTCAAGTGTCTCTTCATGCGATGAGCCCAAACCGGATAAGCATCTTTGTTAAGGATGGGAATAGTTCCTGCATGTGCAAAATGGGGTTCGGGTAGAGGTAGAGAGTTATAAGTAACAGGAGGAGCCACCGCGGAATGAATACCCGATCCATTCCCCGTACAAGGAATGGATCGGATATCATTCCTACCATCATCATTAGATTGGGAGATTACATCTCCTCCACCCAACGTTGGAATGTTGGGGATGATGGTGGGGTTGCTCTCCGAGGGCATCCTTGACATGAGACAACCAAGCATATCGGTAACTTTGTTCATGTGAGCCTTAATGGCGGACATGCCTTCATTGTACTCATGTCAAGAGATAGATGATGAGTCATCCTTCACGAGCGTATTCGCGAAGCCCTCGATACTTGGATTCCCTTCCAAAAGAGAAGGGTTCGGAGTAGCTCCTGGAAGCTCAACCTCTACCGGTTTATCCTCTTGCGACATCCTCTTAAGGCGGTAAAGCCCTTAATAAGAGACGAGGCTCTGATACCAATTGAAAGGATCGAAATGTTGACTAGAGGGTGGGGGGGTGAATAGGCGACTAACACTTTTTAAACTTTTCTTAACAATTTAGGCTCAACAAGGAATATAGGTTGTGTAGATATGCAACTATGTGAGCAACCTATATGCCAGCAACTATGATATAACAAGCAAGCAATAAAAAAGCAAGGAAAGTAACTTGCGCAATGTAAAGGTAAAGGGGAACACGGGAGACAAGGATATGTTTCCGAAGTTCCTTCTCTTTCGAGAAGTACGTCTCCGTTTGGAGAGGGTGAGGAGCACAATGCTCACACGAAGCCAACGAGGGCCACCGTATTTCTCCTCACGCTCTTACCGATGTAAGATGCCGTGATCCACTACAAGGCGGCCTTGAAGGTGGCAACCAAACCTTTACAAACAAGGTTGGGGCAAACTCCAAAACTTAATTGGAGGCTCCCAACGAAACCACGAAGCTTCACCACAATGGAATGTGGCTTCGAGGTGACCTCTTCCATCTAGGGCACCAACGCACCCAAGAGTAACAAGATCCACACGGGATTAGTGGGGGGAATCAAATATCCTTTGGTGGAAGTGTAGATCGGAGCCTCCTCTTCCAAACCCTAGAGAATCAACAAGTTTTGATGGCTAGGGAGGGAGATCGGGTAAGAATGGAGCTTGGGCGTCGATGGAGGTGAGAGAAATAAATGAGGTGAGGTGAGTCTTAATGGGGAAGAAGACCCCCTTTTATAGGTGCCCTTAAATGCAGCCGTTGGCTGTCCACCAACCACGGTAGTACCGCTTCAGAAGCGGTACTACCACGCTGCGGTACTACCGTACCGAGAGCGGTACTACCGCTCCACGGTACTACCGCTCCACGGTACTACCGAGCCCCAGTGCCGCCCCCACTACCGCAGAGTCCAGTGGGAATCCGGTAGTGGATGCGGTACTGGTTCACGGTACTACCGCTCCACGGTACTACCGAGCCCCAGTGCCGCCTCCACTACCGCAAAGTCCAGTGGGAATCCGGTAGTGGATGCGGTACTGGTTCACGGTACTACCGCGGAGCGGTACTACCGAGCCCTATTGCCGCCTCCACTACCACAGAGTCCAGTTGGAATCCGGTAGTGGATGTGGTACTGGTCCATGGTACTACCGTGGAGCGGTACTACCGCCCTGGTAGAGCCAGGGAGCCACATCTAGAAGTCCCCACACCTCCACGACGCAAAGGAAATATGTGGGTGCCGAAAGTGAGACCGTGTGATGATTCCACCCACCATTTCCAAAGCGGATCCCCTCTTCATAGTACGATTTTCCTACGACTCAATTAACACAAAAGGAGATCAAAAGAAAAACTCCGTCTTCACGTTTCGTACACCGAGGGGGAAATAACAATCTTGTGCCAATAATGTCGTTATCTGAAATGCTCATCGCACCCGGTTAGTCCGCAAATGTATTGTCATCAATCACTAAAACCAATCAAGGGAAAACATGCCCTATCACGCAGCTCACTTTCCCCCCATCCCTGGCCTCCATTCCTCCTCACCGGCGAAGAACAACAAGGTCCCGAAACCCTAGCCGGCCATGGAGCTGCTCCGGCCTGGCCACTGAGCGAACCAGCGCGCGCCTTCGTGTCCATTCGATACGCAGCCGAGGTCTCCTTCAAATCCCCCTCCCAATTTTAGCAAGGGCACAACTCCGACGACGTGAGCTTCGTCTTCTTCACCGCCGGCCGCCACGACTCCGACGTCAAATCCAGCGTCCTCCCGCTCCGCAAAGGCTCCGACGAGCTCTTCAACACGTTTGGGGTGAGCTTCTCGATTGCCCCCTCCCGTGGCTCTCCTCGTGCCTTCCCTAGTGTGTTCGCCATTGCCCGAGCTCGGCCTGCGCCATGGCCGTTGCTCCCGAGCTCTGGAGCACGCCAGTGACCCCCCCCAATGGGTCCACTGGACGCTCGGGAGAGAGGGCTACGCAACGGTGCCCTCCCCTTGGCTCCCCGCGCTCTGAATCGCAAAGCCTACGCAACCCCGGCGACTACAGGAACTCTGGCGCCGGCGAGCTCTTCATTAGCGCTTAATCACTAGAGCTTAACCCCCCTGGACCCACCCCCAGTCACACTGCCATGTGGGCCCAAGGCCACACTAATCTATCTGATTAGTTTAAAACAAATTAAACTTGTTTAATTAATCAACAGAGATAATGACAGGTGGGACCCCTCTGTCAGAGGCCCCCTGACGTCAGCATGACCTCATGCTGATGCAGTAATAGTTTTTTCTATTTAAAACAATTCCAGAAATGGCAGAAAATATGCAAAACTTTGGAAATTCATAGAAAATTCATACTAACTCCATATTGAACAAATAATATATGAAAAAATATCAGAAAAATGCAAGGATTATGAATACACAATTTGTTTTCATGAAAAACCACTTTAAAGTGGAGGACCAGAGGCAAATGCATATTTGGTCCATTTTAAATTCATACATGAAGTTTGAATTGCAAATACTGTGGCAATATACTTCATTTAACTTGAATCTTCAACACATCAGTACCATGTACATAATATTAAAACACCTCAATCATGTGTTTGAGCATTGAATTTTTATTGATCCTATGTTTGCCATGCTTCTCCGGATAGAAGTGGAGCCGGAACCCGAGGTCACCCCCTTCGTTGAAGACACCGTGTGTGAACCCCGTCAGCAAGGCAAGCAAACCCCCATTGATCATGTCGATAAAAACCCATTTCCCTCTCAGTCTCGCTTATGCATGAAATAGGATGATCACTATGATAACGTTTATACCGCATAGTTGAACCCAATCCTTTGCATGACCTATCATTTTGTCATAGTAGTAAGCAAACCACAATCCTAGCAAATGTAGGAGTTGGTTGATATCATGTGGCCCCTGCAACTGTTAAAGCTTATTGCATGCTTAGATTTTACAATGAGGTTACTTTGATCTGTGAGTCGGAATGGTAGCAATCATGTTGATGATGGTGGAAATGTGTTGGTGAATCTACCCTAATACAAGGTGAACGATGAGAGGCTGTGTAGGAGTACACAGTGGGTTGTCTCGTTGAACACCGCCTTAAGCCCGAGTTCTTGTGTGGTGATCCAAGACGAAGAGTACTACCACATGTTGGGAACATGGACCCCCGCTCAACCTACTAACTCACCCCTTCTCGGTTCAATGAGTCGCAGTAGTTCGGAGTTCTGGTAGGTCTGTGGCACGGTCTACGAAGTGGAAGAACGGCTATTCAGACTGGCTTGGGACCCTGCACACATCTTCTGGGACCAGATCGGTAAACCGGCCGGGTTCACGATGTGGACTCCAGCCCAGATAGGCGTCTCCATTGAGTTTGAGTTGGCTGTGAGGTAAAATTTGTGGAAATTTATCCTCGCCGACACCCACTTGAAGGGTGACGAGATCCCGACGGTAACTGATAGTTTCATGTGTGTAGCAGTACACCCCTGCAGGGTTAATAAACTATTCGAATAGACGCGTCCGCGGTAAGGTACTACTTGGACAACCGTGCTCGATTGCTAGACAACTTCAATGGATACTTATAAAACTTGCCAAGATGAGCGTGAGTGCTATGGCGTGCTTTCTCGTGGGGAAGTCGAGGAAGGCACCATAGTGGTGTAATTTGTTGGAGACATGTAGTGGACTCGTGTACGCTTCTTACCTCAAGTCTGGTACTCGTAGTTCAGGACTAGCTAAGTCATAGCTGGCACTTCTGCTTATGAACCCCACCTCCCTTTTCCTTAATACATGTGCATGAGTAGTATAGCTCCTACGTAAGTATTTCTAAGTACGACTTTGTACTCACGTTTGCTTATTCTATGTTTTAGATGAACCCACTGCCCCCGAAGGTGGATTCTTCCTGGAGCTCGACGACTGAAGCCAAGCTAGTGTAGTCCCAGTCAGACGACTGGTCCCTCATGAAGGACTTGTTTATAGATAAGTCTTCTCTAAGCCATTTGTTAAACTTGTCTATACTCAGACCTACTTTGCTTCCGCATGTTTGATGTAATGTTGGATCACAGACTTGTGGTCTCTCTGTGCACTCTATAAGAGTTATCAATAAAGATGTAAACTTTGTAGAGAACCGCAATGATACCTGCTGCTCATATTAGACATGTGTGCTGCGTGTATGATTATAACATGCATGTCTTAGTATGGGTTTTCGAGACCTTATTTGTGATCTGGCTGGCGGTCTTTTATACACCAGCTGGCCCTTAGATGTGTGCAGCTTGGGGCATCGCGATGCGATTGCTCGTGACTCTGTCACGTTCACACTTTGATGGTTGATCGAGCCCGCCCTAGACCCCGACTAAATGATCGGGCTGGACTAAGTCTATGTAAGGGTTATAATACAATCGATAGTATGGTTGAGGCGACTTGTCTATGAGTATGGGAGTTCACCACCCATATGATTTAGACTTGTGTGCGGACGATGAGGACCCATCTCAGTTGATCATCCGGCCTGGATGGGATGCCCCTCACGTTCGATGCTTTTCGAGAACGTTCTGTCCTTGGCCTTGTCTGCTTAGACAAGTGGGTACGGTTCTCGGCTCTCCATATGATTTTGTTGTAGCGAGTCTTGCATACGCTAACCCCGGGTCCCGACAAAGATCCCAAAGAGGAAAAATGAGAGTTAAATAGAAAGAGCCATTGAGGACACCAAAAAATACAAAAAAATAGAAAAAGAGAAAAAAGAGAAGGGGGCAACACTACTATCCTTTTGGAAGATCCACACTAGTACTCCCTCTTATCCTTATGCTCCATAGAGACGATCAGGCATATATCTATGTGGGGACCTTCACACTATAGAACTTGGCTTGCATATTCCAAGGATGAGCCTTCTCAAAAGAGCTCTAGGTCTTCATGAGCGAGCAAGTTAGATGCACCCCCACTAGTTCCATTGGAGAGCTTTTCAGCTCATATGTGCATCCATTGCATGGCAATCCCTACTCCTCACACCATATCTATCATTTGGCCTTCTCGCCTATGATTGTCCTCATTGATGTGAGCCTTTCTCACCTTTTTGACTTCCTCCTCCACCATATTCTCTCTTTGCCATCCTAAGTGTCAACTCTCGTGCTTACGCTCATCCATTGCATGAGTGCTGAAAATATCGAAAATGAGTGGATCAAATTGACTTGTACCTGGCTAGTGGTCTGGGGACGAGTCAAGATAAGATTCCAAAGAAGACCATGTAGGAAACTTTAGTAGATTGAGTTCTCAACAAAAATACTTTTTTCTCGTATTCCCTATCCCCTTCTTGCACGGAAACAACATTTGGAGACATTCGATTCACGGACAGCGAGAGCTCTTGCACATAATGTTCTTTCGTTGCTTGTTTCAATGCTAATATAGACTCTTGCATGTTATGACTTGAATTGAATTACATACCTTGATTGCTTTAATTTTCAAAGTCCTTATATGGTTGCTATAATGTCACCACATAAATTATGCCTGTTATCATTTTACCTACTCGAGGACGAGCAGCAATTAAGCTTGGGGATGTTGATACGTCTCAAACATATCGATAATTCCTGCTCGCTCCATGCATGTTTTGTGTGATATTGCTATGATCTAGATACACTTTCCTAAACTTTCGATCATATTTGGACTAACCTACTAACTCAGTGCACCCCAGTGCCAGTTCCTGTTTTCTGCTGTTTTTCTATTCCAGGTTTCCCCCATATTAAAAATGCTCCAAAAATTCGAGAAAATTGGAAAAAAAAAATCAGCGTAATGGAGTCTTCCAGAAGCACCCAAGTGGGGCCAGAGGGCCACAACCAGAGGCCCAGGAGGCCACCTGGTGCGGCTAGGGGCCTGGCCGCGCCAGGGGGGCGCCTGGACCCCTGGTGGGCCCCCTGGCTGCCCCCTTCACCTATTTATTCCCCGTCACGGGGAAACTCTAAGGACATAACCCTATTTTGCAAATTCTCCTCCGTTCCGCCGCCGCCGCGCTTCCAAGATCGGGAGCACCGTCAGGACCCTTCCCGGCACCCTACCGGAGGGAGGATCGACGTCCGGGAGCTTCTCCTCCACCGTGGACGCTTCCCGGATGTGCCGTCAGTAGTCTACCTTTGACCATTGGTCCGTGATCAGTAGCTATGTGATGTTCTCCTCCCCTCTTTGTTCTTCATGGATTAGACCTCGTGAGCTGCCCTACATGATTGAGGCACATACATAATTCTTTCTGCTTTTTCTATGCTGAGTTTGATGGGATCTGATGGATTATGAGATTATGTTCAAATTGTGATAGAGTTATATAATTGGTTCTTACCTTTTCTATTTTTTTTCCGGAGTAATTCTTGCATGTTTTCCATTGCTATTTATTGCTTTGGCCAAGTGGTAGGTAGTGACCCCAAGAGGGAACGTTATGCTCGATTGTGGGTACATGCCCCCTGATGACACGTTTGAGTGACAGAAACATGAGTCTAGGGGATGTGCTGTGGCCACAAGGGGGAAAACAACGGTGCTTGTAACCGCAGTTACAATGATTGTTTACTTTACGCAAAGTTCTTTTTAATGCACTTGTCTGTTGCTTTGGATTTACACTTTGGGTGGGGCTCGCAACTTAATACCAGTGAGATGTTCTGGATAGATATCTCAAGGTGGATGATTAGTAGTAGATGAAGATGGATTTCGGTCTACTTATTTTGGCGTACTTCCCATGCTTTTGAGCCTCTTCCTTTCTTTTGTAGCATAGTTAGCATTGCGGTGCGTTCATAATCCTGTCAATTTCCCTTCTGTAATTTGTCTACCTCGCATAGCAATGTTATCGTCTTTTGGGAGAGAGACATAAATAGTGAACATCACGGGACCCCGGTCCATATTATCATCACTGTTTCCACGCTCATTTATTTTCTTGCTTTTTACTTTCAGTAGCTACCATTATCATTATCCTGTGTTTTTTATCCTTTTGTAAACAACAAGGCCGGAGAGATTGACAACCTCTCTGAACTTCGTTGGGAGAAAACCTAATTGTGTTGTGTGCAGGTCCGCGTCAGGTGCGCCGCTGACACCTACTTATCATCGCCAGAGTCCTACTGGTCAATACTCAACCTCGGTATCTTCACCGAGGGAAACTTGCTACTATGCTGCATCTTAACCTTCCACTTGGGGTAACCAACGAAGGGCGAGAAGCAATCCTATCTCGCGTATCAGGGTACTAGGATTTTGTACTTTTTCTTGGAACTTGAGTTGTAATGTGCCTCCTGCGGGATGGTGGATCTTTTAGTTGGTGAAACTTCTTTATCCTTTTTGTACTGCTTGTTGTCCCTTTTTTATTTGACTTGTTCTCCTTTGCGGTAGGCCACCCCGGGTGTTTCTCGGGCTTGGAATTTTCTGAAGGAGGATACTCGCGAGGGTGCCTATGAGTCTTTCTGTCTGAGCCTGAAAGAGGCGGAGCGTGAGATTGTTCGTCTCAAGGGTGTTTTCGCAATCCAACGCTCCAAACGTGAACGTGCTGAAGCTGTTGTGGATAGCCTAGCTGCTTGGGGGTCAAAGTTGTCTGATCTTCTGAAGGGTGAGTTTGTCTTCTTTCGACTGCTCAACTGCGCGAGGGCTTGTACCTGTGCTTTCTGCTGATTCTTGTTATTCTTACGAAGTGCTAGCTGGGCGATCTCGTGAGGAGGAGGAGGTCGTACAGTCGGAGTTGTTGCGGTTGGATGACCCAGTCGTGCAGGCTAACAATCCCTTTTGGATGGATAGGGCGCGTGCTCGAGTGTTCGCCGTTCTTCGGCTACGGGTTGAAAGGGTGCTGCGAGCTCTTGAGTACTGCTGAAGGGTGCTTGGTCGGATCTTCTCTGAATTTTATCCACTGGATCATGTTCCATCGTCACTTGAGAGGCTTTGCCGGCTGTTCTCTCAACCCGCGGAGCTTCGCCGTGTAGTAAATCATCAGATTCATGCAGGGGCTCGCTGTGCGTTTGCCTTTGTCCATAGTGATTGGCTTGGGGTAGATATTATGCTCGCAGCTCAAGGTCCTCCTGGTGGTCTAGATCAGCCAATGGATGATCATTACGCAGCAGCGGATAAGCCTGCGAGTCAGGATGTGAAGTGGGTGTGTGAGGAAACTAACCGTCTCCTGGGTGCTCTGTGCAAAGTGAAGTCGGAGCCTGGAGATTAGACTTTTCTTGGTTTTTGTAGATTCTCCCTTGTGTAGCTGTAGTCTTTGTAGGATTTCTTATTTTAGGCGGCGTGTGCTGCAATTGTCGTGGAGTACTTTGGGCTTTTGTTGTATTGTTTTGCTGAACTGTTGCTATGAATGAAGCCCCCGAGTGTTGGGGAGATGAGTCGTGCAGTCGGGTATCATCCTAAGGGGTTGCAGATGCGAGCGAGCCCCCGAGTGTCTGTTTTGGGGCCGCGTAAGAGAGTAATGCCTTGGGGGGGGGTGGCTGTTGCGAGCGAGTCCCCGAGTTCCAATTTTCAAGTCGCGTAAGCGAATAACGCCTCGGGGGGTGGCTTCTGCGAGCGAGCCCCTGAGTGCCAATTTTCAAGTCGCGTAAGCGAATAACGCATCGGGGGGTGGCTGCTGCGAGCGAGCCCCCGAGTGCCAATTTTCAAGTCGCGTAAGCGAATAACACCTCGGTGGGTGGCTGCTGCGAGCAAGCCCCTGAGTGCCAATTTTCAAGTCGCGTATGCTAATAACGCCTCGGGGGGTGGCTGCTGCGAGCGAGCCCCCGAGTGCCAATTTTCAAGTCGCGTAAGCGAATAACGCCTCGGGGGTGGCTGCTGCGAGCGAGCCCCCGAGTGCCAATTTTCAAGGCACGTAAGAGAATAACGCCTCGGGGGGTGGCTGCTGCGAGCGAGCCCCCGAGTGCAAATTTTCAAGTCGTGTAAGCACATTTTTGGAAAAATATTTTCAGTATCTTTCCTATTGTTCTTACACAAGGGGCTTTTGAAGACAACCTTTTATTTGGGTCGATGGCTTGACAACCCTAGGAATGTAAAGTTGTTGCTAAGATAACTTGAGTCTTTGGCGTGTGGTGTCGGCGAGTCCTCTGGTTGAGCGTTGTCTTCTAAGGTAGCGCTTCTTCTTCTTGTGTCGCGGCTCTGCCGGTTTGGTGTGCTCCAAAGGTTTCTGATATCTTCTGGAATTCTCTGTCGTGGCGGTCGAATCTGATGAAGCTGCCGCTGACTGTGATGACTCCTTGTGGGCCTGGCATTTTCAGCTTGAGGTAAGCGTAGTGCGGTACTACCATGAAGCGTGTGAAGGCTTGTCGGCCGAGGATGGCATGATACTGTGATTTCCAGTCGATCACTTCAAAGTCCAGTGTTTCCTTGCGGAAGTTACTCGCGTTGCCGAAGACTACTTCCAGGCTTATTTTCCCGCGGGGGTAAACTGCTTTTCCTGCCACGATTCCGTGGAAGGTTGTGCCTGAGGTTTTTAGTGCGGAATTTTGGATGAGCATTTCTTCCAGGGTTTTGGTGAATATGATGTTGATTCCGCTGGCGCTATCCATGAAGACTCGCGACATGTCGTAATTTCCAATTCTTGCTTCGAGTACCAGCGCGGCGTGTCCTGGACGCGGGATGGCTGGCGGGTGATCTTCCTGGGAGAAGGTAATGTCAGTCTCAGACCCACGCAGGTATTCTGGGATGGCGGGGTGCGAGGAGACCGCGAGGAAAACTTGTCTGGTGGCCTGCTTCTGCTGCCTGTTTGATGGTCTTCCTTCTTGGATGATATAGATTCGACCATGTGCTTCTGGGTATTTTTCTTCTCTGCAGGGTGTCGGGAACCACTACTGGATGGCTACCACTTGTCTTGTTGGTGCGGAGGGTGCGGGTGGTGCATTGTGGGCGATTGTCCCAACTGCTACACTTGCGAGAGGTTGTGCTGTTGGTGCTGTGGACCGGCTTTTTTCTTCTGAGAGTTCGATGAAACGCCTGCAGTTTCTTAGGGTGTGTCCCGATCTGAGTTGTCCGTGCTCGTTTTTAAACCCATGTAGTGTGCAGGGCCCATCGAGCTGTTCCTTAGCCGAGCGGTATGCTCGGGTGTCGTCTCGTGGCTGCCTTGATCTCCAATCTCGTTTCTGGACGTGTGATGCTTCTTCTGGGTTGTCCCTCCACTGCATTCTCCTGTCGTCGCGATGTCTGCCGTCTCTATCGTCTGGGAAACTGGCCGCGACCATATCAGGTCCTCTGTCATGGTAGAAGTTACGCCTGGGGCGCTTTCTCCTTCTGTCAAACCCCCTGTCCCCGGTGTAATAGTCGTAGTCGCGCTCTGGGCGTGCTGTCTGGATGTCAGATTCGTTCCGTATGGAGTATTCTCCGTCGGCCCAGTTGTTGTCTTGTTCTAATAACCGTGCGAGTGTTCAGACCTTCATCTGCCCGAGTTGCTCTTTGAAGTCTATGCGCTGTAGGCCTCTTCTGAATGCGTGGATTGCACTTTCGTCCGATATGTCCTCGGCCGAGTTTTTGAGTATGGTCCACCGCTGAATGTATGCCCTCAGGGAATCTCTGGTTCCTTGCCTACAGGCTCTCGGATCCTTGAGTGATGCTGGTGGTTTGTAGGTAGATTTGAAGTTCCCGATGAAGGCGCTGCGAAACTGCTTCCAGGAGCTGATCGATCCTCGTGGTAGATTCTTAAGCCAGTGTCGCCGATCCCTCGAGCATGAGCTGTATGTACTGCATTGCCGTGATATTGGTTCCACGTTGGAATTTGACGTCTGTTAGGTAGTCGTCGAGCCAAGCCTCTGGCTCCTCCAGTCCGTCGTATTTCTTGTTGTGGAGTTTAATTTAAAACCTTTCGGCATCCGTGTCTCGCATATGGTTTGCGTGAAGCATAATGCGCCGCATGGTTCCATGTCTTCATCGGATGCATGATCATCTGAGTACTCTTCGCGGGCTGCGCGCCTGCGTCTTCTTCGATTGATTTTGTTTTGTGTTATGTCGTCGCGTGCGTCTCATCGATTGTTTCTATGTCGGTTGCTGTTGTTGTCCCTGTCGTGGTCTTTG
This sequence comes from Bromus sterilis, assembly GCA_950022295.1. Taxonomy (NCBI): domain Eukaryota; kingdom Viridiplantae; phylum Streptophyta; class Magnoliopsida; order Poales; family Poaceae; genus Bromus; species Bromus sterilis. Next base: position 259,847,048 of record OX465596.1, on the reverse strand, counting down.
CTTCTGTTTGAACGCTTGCGCCAGTCGTCGTTGTTGTCGTCCTCGTCGTCGTCTGGTGAACTGGGGTCCATGTCTGGTGTCTGCTCGCGGGGCATTCGCCTTGTGCTTGCTTTTTTAGGTGCCAAGGCGGTGATGGCGTCGCTCGTTACTTTGAGCACCAATGCCGTTGCGATCTGCTTTGTCCTTGTTTCCCTTCTGAGCTCAATGGAGATATGCTTGGTCGGTTATGAGGGCTTCCGCTGCTGAGTTGTTCTCCTTCTTCGTCGTCCTCTTCGAGCCTGAAGTCACCGTCCAGTTTGCAGGCAACTTTCTTCTTATATGTACGTCTAAAGTTGCTGAATCTAGATTTGCCTCGAGGGGGCGAGCCGTGGTCGGAGGAGTCACTTTCGGGTAGTGCTTTGCGGTCGGTCCTCGAGTTGATAACGGTTTTTCCTTGCTTCTCCAGTTCTAGTCGCCACTGTCTTGTTTTCTTGGTGATTTCACTCGCCATCTTGATGTATGCTCTAAGCTCATCGTGAGTTGCATCTTCTAGGAGTAGTTTTCCGCGTTTTACTGCGTCTTTTACTCTGGCGATTGCTTCTTTGGATAGGTAGATTTTCTCTGTGGGTTGGTCCTCTCTTGCCGCTTCCGAGATCTGGCGCCTGCTGCTCTCTGGCTCGTCGTTCTTGCGGTTGCTATGCTCCTGTCTTTTAAATTCTTTCCTTGGTATGGTTCCTCGTTCACCAAGGGTGACTGTAATTTGTCCAGTGTTGTCAGGATCGCTGCTTTTGTTGTTTGAGCGTGCGTCTCTATGACTGCTCGGGTCATCATCTTTGCCTCTATCGTTTGAAGTTGGCTCGCGGGTGTCTGCCATGAATACCTGGAACGGTGCCTCAGATGATAGCCTGGTCGCGTTTGTGCCTTGTTTATTCCATGTTAACGGCTCACTCGTGCAGTCGCGAGAGATTTGATGCTTCATGTGCGTGGGCGGGTGCTTCCTCTTCGATTGTTACTTCCGTAACAGTTATCGTTGAGGGTGCTCGAGTACGATCTGTAAGCCGGAGAGTCCCCCAGTGGATGATGTAGATCTGGTACTCTCATAAGGTCAAGTCGATGCCGGTGCGCAGGTCTGCGAAGGCTGGTCGCAGGATCGCAAGGTGTGCGATGAAGCTGAGGGAATCAAACAGATCGGAACCTCCTCGAGCCATGGAGTTGCCGGGTGTTGATGAAGTCATGGTTTTGTTGATTGCTGGAGATGGGACTGCCGAGATCGTGATTCCAACCTGCGTAGTTCCCACAGACGGCGCCAATTGACGAGGATTAGCCTCGACAAATCCCATGGTCAGGCACCCTGGGTTAGATCGTAGAGAAGGAAAAGGTTGGTGATACTCGTCGGCTAACAGGAGAAGCACTTAATGCTCGATTGTAGTCGCGCTCTGGGCGTGCTGTCTGGATGTCAGATTCGTTCCGTATGGAGTCTTCTCCATCGGCCCAGTTGTTGGCTTGTTCTAATAACCGTGCGATTGTTCGGACCTTCATCTGCCCGAGTTGCTCTTTGAAGTCGATGCGCTGTAGGCCTCTTCTGAATGCGTCGATCGCACTTTCGTCCGATATGTCCTCGGCTGAGTTTCTGAGTATGGTCCACCGCTGAATGTATGCCCTCAGGGAATCTCTGGTTCCTTGCCTACAGGCTCTCGGATCCTCGAGTGATGCTGGTGGTTTGTAGGTAGATTTGAAGTTCTCGATGAAGGCGCTGCGAAACAGCTTTTAGGAGCTGATCGATCCTCGTGGTAGATTCTTCAGCCAGTGCCGCCGATCCCTCGAGCATGAGCTGTATGTACTGCATTGCCATGATATTGGTTCCTCGTTGGAATTTGACGTATGTTAGGTAGTCGTCGAGCCATGTCTCTGGCTCCTCCAGTCCGTCGTATTTGTCGTTGTGGAGTTTAATTTAAAACCTTTCGGCATCCGTGTCTCGCGTATGGTTCGCGTGAAGCATAGTGCGCCGCATGGTTCCATGTCTTCGTTAGATGCGTGATCGTCTGAGTACTCTTCGCGGGCTGCGCGCCTGAGTCTTCTTCGATTGATTTTGTTTTGTGTTATGTCGTCGCGTGCGTCTCATCGATTGTTTCTATGTCGGTTGCCGTTGTTGTCCCTGTCGTGGTCTTTGCTTCTGTTTGAACGCTTGCGCAAGTCGTCGTTGTTGTCGTCCTCGTCGTCGTCTGGTGAACTGGGGTCCATGTCTGGTGTCTGCTCGCGGGGCATTCGCCTTGTGCTTGCTTTTTTAGGTGCCAAGGCGGTGATGGCGTCGCTCGTTACTTTGAGCACCAATGCCGTTGCGATATGCTTTGTCCTTGTTTCCCTTCTGAGATCAATGGAGATATGCTTGGTCGGTTATGAGGGCTTCCGCTGCTGAGTTGTTCTCCTTCTTCGTCGTCCTCTTCGAGCCTGAAGTCACCGTCCAGTTTGCAGGCAACTTTCTTCTTATATGTACGTCTAAAGTTGCTGAATCTAGATTTGCCTCGAGGGGGCGAGCCGTGGTCGGAGGAGTCACTTTCGGGTAGTGCTTTGCGGTCGGTCCTCGAGTTGATAACGGTTTTTCCTTGCTTTTCCAGTTCTAGTCGCCACTGTCTTGTTTTCTTGGTGATGTCACTCGCCATCTTGATGTATGCTCTAAGCTCATCGCGAGTTGCATCTTCTAGGAGTAGTTTTCCGCGTTTTACTGCGTCTTTTACTCTGGCGATTGCTTCTTTGGATAGGTAGATTTTCTCTGTGGGTTGGTCCTCTCTTGCCGCTTCCGAGATCTGGCGCCTGCTGCTCTCTGGCTCGTCGTTCTTGCGGTTTCTATGCTCCTGTCTTTTAAATTCTTTCCTTAGTATGGTTCCTCGTTCACCAAGGGTGACTGTAATTTGTCCAGTGTTGTCAGGATCGCTGCTTTTGCTGTTTGAGCGTGCGTCTCTATGACTGCTCGGGTCATCATCTTTTCCTCTATCGTTTGAAGTTGGCTCGCGGGTGTCTTCCATGAATACCTGGAACGGTGCCTCAGGTGATAGCCTGGTGGCGTCCGTGCCTTGTTTCTTCCATGTTAACGGCTCACTCGTGAAGTCGTGAGAAATATGATGCTTCATGTGCGTGGGCGGGTGCTTCATCTTCGATTGTTACTTCCGTAACAGTTATCGTTGAGGGTGCTCGAGTACGACCTGTAAGGCGGAGAGTCCCCCAGTGGATGACGTAGATCTGGTACTCTCAGAAGGTCAAGTCGATGCCTGTGCGCAGGTCTACGAAGGCTGGTCGCAGGATCGCAAGGTGTGCGATGAAGCTGAGGGAATCAAACAGATCGGAACCTGCTCGAGTCATGGAGTCGCCGGGTGTTGATGAAGTCATGGTTTTGTTGATTGCTGGAGATGGGACCGCCGAGATCGTGATTCCAACCTGCGTAGTTCCCACAGACGGCGCCAATTGACGAGGATTAGCCTCGACAAATCCCATGGTCAGGTACCCTGGGTTAGATCGTAGAGAAGGAAAAGGTTGGTGATACCTGGACTTAATGCTCGATTGTAGTCGCGCTCTGGGCGTGCTGTCTGGATGTCAGATTCGTTCCGTATGGAGTCTTCTCCGTCGGCCCAATTGTTGGCTTGTTCTAATAACCGTGTGAGTGTTCGGACCTTCATCTGCCCGAGTTGCTCTTTGAAGTCGATGCGCTGTAGGCCTCTTCTGAATGCGTCGATCGCACTTTCGTCCGATATGTCCTCGGCTGAGTTTTTGAATATGGTCCACCGCTGAATGTATGCCCTCAGGGAATCTCTAGTTCCTTGCCTACAGGCTCTCGGATCCTCGAGTGATGCTGGTGGTTTGTAGGTAGATTTGAGTGGGGCCAGACGGGAACCAGGGGTGGCCCAGGCGGCCACCCGGCGCGGCCCCACCCCTGGCCGCGCCAGGGGGGCGTCTGGGGCCCCTGGTCCACCTCTGGCTGCCCCCCTTCGCCTATTTATTCTCCGTCACGGGGAAACTCCGAAGACAGAACCCTTTTTCGTGATATCTCCTCTGTTCCGCCGCGCGCGCGCTTCCGAGATCGGGAGCACCAGAAGACCTCTTCCCGGCACCCTGCCGGAGGGAGGGCCGAGCTCCGGGAGTCTCCTCTCCACCATGGATGCTCCCCGGATGTCTCGTGAGTAGTTTTCCTTGGACCATGGGTCCGTGATCAGTAGCTATGTGATGTTCTCCTCCCCTCTTTGTTCTTCATGGTTTAGACCTCGTGAGCTGCCCTACATGATCGAGGCACTTTTGTAATCTTTCTGCTATTGCTATGCTGAGTTTGATGGGATCTGATGGATTATGAAATTATGTTCAGATTGTGATAGAGTAATGTATTTGGTTTTTATCTCTTATATTTTTTTTCTAAGTAATTCTTGTATGTTCTCCGTTGCTGTTTATTTCTTTGGCCAAGTAGTAGGTAGTGACTCCAAGAGGGAACGTTATGCTCGATTGTGGGTTCATGCCCCCCGATGACACGCTCGATTCTGGCGCCGTTGCCGGGGACTCCGAGTGGTAAGATAGGGGAGTTGCACACTACCCTTTACCTTTGTTTTTTAGTCTTGTTAGTTTACCTTTCAGTTTTTATCTTTGTGTCTTATATCAAAAATAATAAAAAATATATATAATATGTCTAGTTCCTTACTTGCCAATCAATGTCTAACTTCTTTGAAACTAGATCTTATTGGCATGGAGGATTCACCGAGGATCAACAAGAATATTACAAGGGATACCACTTGTCTCAAAAAGGGATACACTTATGGAGACTCATACATCAATCTCATGAGTATGCTAAAAACTTGTGCTCAATATATAATATATCTTTTTGCTTTCCAATGTGAGTACAATGAGGATGAAACCTTAGCTTCTTATGCTAAGGGAAATTATGATTTTTATGATGCAGAACAAATAGAAGAATTTGTTGCTTTTAAGGGTGCCTATGAAATTACTTCTTTTCTTGAAAATATTGATGACGCCCCTTACAAATCTGAGAGTCTTGCTATACTTAACTATTTTTTGGAAAATTATGATGCAAATTATTATATTACTGATCATCTTGAGAGAATCTCTCCCCCAAAGGAAGAGACTAATGTTTTGCAGGACTCTATAGAAGAAGAAATTATTGAACCTGAAAGCTCTTTGGATGAAGAAGAGGAGGAGAGTGACGAACAAAAGGAGGAAGAATGGAGCCATCCATGTCTACCTTCTAATGAGAGTAACTCTTTTACTCTTACTTTATATGAGTATTATGATCCTATGGATTCTTTTGAAATATCCCTTTTTGATGAAGTTGATGACTTCTATGCTTATGGCCTTGATGCCACTATGGATGATGCTTACGGAGATGAACTTGCTATAGTTCCTCATGTTAAGCATGAAATTTTTGCTATCGCACCCACACTTGAGTGTCCTATCATCCTTTTAAAACCTCCAACTCCGGAGAATTTTCCTCTTATCAAAGCTCAATGTGATGGGTTGCATTTATCTTATGATCCTAAAAACCGTGTTGAAAACAATACACGTGTGCTTGTAGGTCATGAACAATATGATTTATATGATAGTTATATTCTTGATGTTGTTCATGATATTACTGAAAATTACTTTGAGAGAGGAAAGTTTGGTTATAGAAACTTTCATGTGACAAAAACACCTCTCTCTACACTGAAACTTTCGAAGTTGTTCTTGTTCCACCTTCCTATGCATGTCACTTTGTGCTTCTTTGATTTATTTTCTTACAAGATGCCTATGCATAGGAAGTGGGTTAGGCTTAAATGTGTTTGAAATTTGCTTCTTGATGCTCTCTTTTGCTAAAATTCCCATTCTCTTGTGAGAGCATCTTTTATAATCTTTAAGCCTAGCTAAAGGCATAAAAGAAAGCGCTTTCGGGAGGCAGCCCGCTACGAATTTAGGTTTTTCTTTTTGCTTTTGTTGTGTCTTGATGATTGTTACTACTGTAGCAACATCATTGTATCTTTATTTTTCAGCTTTGTGCCAAGTTATAGCCTCTTACGGCAAGGGAAGTAAAAGTTGTGACATGCTGTCCAGAAAACAGATTCTGTCCTCGAGTGATTAAGGGTACTAACCTCTCTAATCAGGTTATGATGAGTTATGTATGAAGGGAGTTTTCAAGTGTGCGATGGAAGATGATGAAAGAAGATCCAGGAGTGTCAAGCGCTCAAGCTTGGGGATTCCCCCATGCATCCCCAACAAATATTCAAGGAGACTCAAGCGTATAAGCTTGGGGATGCCCCCGTGCATCCCCTTCTCCATCAACAATCATCAGTTCGTCCTTCGTCTCACTATATTTTTATCACTTCATGCGTTATGTGCTATGCTTGGAGAGTCTCTCTCTTAGGTTTTATTTTTAGTTTTCTTTAGCTTTTCTTGTTGTTCATAACAAGTTAGTTCCCGTCTTACTTTGTGTGGGAGAGAAACACGCTCCACTTTCAAAATTTAGAACACATCATAGGATTTTTCCTGTTTATCTTTTTGCTGTTGTGTGTTCTTTACCTTTTCATAGCTACTGCCATGTTCAGTCTTAGTCTTAGTTTGTCTTTAGCAAGAGCCTTGGCTTTTGTTTAGTTTGTTGCTGGAACTCTTTTTAGTTTTCATGTTTATCTTGTTAAAGAGAGTTGGTTGTTGCACTGAGTTGTGTCTTGTCTTGAGAGTAGGTAATTGAGGTTGCTATTTTCTTCTAGTAGTGACTTGCAATAGTTTTGAGGTATTGATTTGAGTAATGTTTGAACTTTTGGTGTCAAGAGCTCTAGCCTATTAGTGATAGGTGTCATATTTTGGGCATTCCGTGTTTATTTTCAAAACCTACAAAACTAGTTGAGAACTCTAGCTACTAGATGGATCACTAATCTTTGGAGGGATCGGATATTAGAGTACACTCATGTACCATGAGTCGAGGATGCGCAAGGATAACCAAACCCCCATACACTCCTCTTCAGGTTACTTGTCTCTTTGTGAACCTCCTTATTAGATTGAGAGTTACCGATAATAAGTGCATGGATTTCTCGGACTAATGTAACTATTGAAAGTTGACACTTCCACCTCCTCATATTTTTCTAGCCTCTCCCGTGCCTTGCAGTGCCTTCTTCTCACTCCGAGAGTTGGCGTCCACCTTTGCCGGTACATGCAAACCCTTGGCATGATACGCTCTGTCATCATAAACCTCCTTATATCTTTCCTCAAAACAGCCACCATACCTACCTATCAAGGCATTTCCATAGCCTTTCCAAGATATATTATCATGCAACATCCACCTCTTCATGACTTGATCTTCATGTCATACATGTTCCTGCTACACTGGCAGCGACATACATTGCATATATCATGATAGCTACATATTCTTTATGATTTGAGTACCTTGTAAAGTGTGAATGATCTTCTATACCCTCTTGTAAATTAGAGTGTTTCCCTTAAGTGAGGAAAAGATCCCAAAGTGGAAAAATCAAAAGATCTCAAAGAGGAAAAATGAGAGTTAAATAGAAAGAGCCATTGAGGCCACCAAAAAATAAAGAAAAAATTGAAAAAAGAGAAAAAGAAATAAAAAGAGAGAAAAGGGCAACACTACTATCCTTTTGAGAGATCCACACTAGTACTCCCTTTATATCCTTGTACTCCATAGAGATGATCATTATGCATATAGCTATGTGGGGACCTTCACACTATAGAACTTGGCTTGCATATTCCAAGGATGAGCCTCCTCAAACGAGCTCTAGGTCTTCACGAGCAAGCAAGTTAGATGCACCGCACACTAGTTCCTTTGGAGAGCTTCTTAGCTCGTATGTGCATCCGTTGCATGGCAATCCCTACTCCTCACATCATATCTATCATTTGGCATCTCTTGCCTATGATTGTACTCATTGATGTGAGCCTTTCTCATCCTTTTTGTTTTCCTCCTCCGTACTTCTCTCTTTGCCATCCTAAGTGTCAACTCTCGTGCTTACGCTCATCCATTGCATGAGTGCTCAAAATATCGAAAAGGAGTGGATCAAATTGACTTGTACCTGGCTAGTGGTCTGGGGATGAGTCAAGATAAGATTCCAAAGAGGACCAAGTGTGAAACTTTAGTAGATTGAGTTCTCAACACAAATATACTTTTTCTCGTATTCCCTATCCCCCTTCTTGCACGCAAACACCATTTGGAGACATTCGAGTCACGGACATCAAGAGCTCTTGCACCTAATGTTCTTTTGTTACTTGCTTCAATGCTAATATAGACTCTTGCATGTTATGACTTGAATTGAATCTCTAACCTTGATTGCTTTACTTTTCAAAGTTCTTTTATGGTTGCTAGCATGTCACCACAGAAATTATGCTATTATCATTTACCTATTCGAGGACGAGCAGGAATTAAGCTTGGGGATGTTGATACGTCCAAAACGTATCTATAATTTCTGCTTGCTCCATGCATGTTTTGTGTGATATTGCTATGATCTAGATACACTTTCATACACTTTTGATCATATTTGGACTAACCTATTAACTCAATGCACCCCAGTGCCAATTCTTGTTTTCTTCTGTTTTTCTATTTCAGTTTTCCCCCATATAAAAAGTGCCAGAAAAAATCCGGGAAAAACACAGGAAAAATCAGCGTACAGGAAGCTTCACGAAGAGCCCGAGTGGGGCCAGAGGGGAGCCAGGGGGGCCCAGGGGGCCACCCGGCGCGGACCCACCCCTGGCCGCGCCAGGGGGGCGCCTGGGGCCCCTGGTCCACCTCTGGCTGCCCCCTTCGCCTATTTATTCTCCGTCACGGGGAAACTCCGAAGACATAACCCTTTTTCGCGATCTCTCCTCTGTTCCGCCACCGCCTGGCTTCCGAGATCGGGAGCACCAGAAGACCTCTTCCCGGCACCCTGACGGAGGGAGGGCCGACCTCCGGGAGTCTCCTCTCCACCATGGATGCTCCCCAGATGTCTCGTGAGTAGTTTTCCTTGGACCATGGGTCCGTGATCAGTAGCTATGTGATGTTCTCCTCCCCTCTTTGTTCTTCATGGTTTAGACCTCGTGAGCTGCCCTACATGATCGAGGCACTTTTGTAATCTTTCTGCTATTGCTATGCTGAGTTTGATGGGATCTGATGGATTATGAGATTATGTTCAGATTGTGATAGAGTAATATATTTGGTTTTTATCTCTTATATTTTTTTTCTAAGTAATTCTTGCATGTTCTCCGTTGCTGTTTATTGCTTTGGCCAAGTAGTAGGTAGTGACTCCAAGAGGGAACGTTATGCTCGATTGTGGGTTCATGCCCCCCGATGAAACGCTTGAGTGACAGAAACATTAGTCTAGGGGATGTGCTGTTGCCACAAGGGGGAAAACAACGGTGCTTGTAACCGCGGTTGCAAGGATTGTTTAGTTTACGCAAAGTGATTTTTAATGCAGTTGTCTGTTGCTTTGGGTTTACACTTTGGGTGGGGCTCGCAACTTAATACCAGCGAGATGTTCTGGATAGATATCTCAAGGTGGATGATTAGTAGTAGATGCAGTTGGATTTCGGTCTACTTATTTTGGCGTACTGCCCGTGCTTTTGAGCCTCTTCCTTTATTTTGTAGCATAGTTAGCATTGCGGTGCGTTCATAATCCTGTCAATTGCCCTTCTGTAATTTGTTTACCTCGCATAGCAGTTTTATCGTGTTTTGGGAGAGAGACATCACTAGCGAACATCACGTATCCCGGTCCATATCCTTATTACTGTTTCCACGCTATCTTTACTTTTCTGCTTTTACTTTCAATTGCTATCATTATCCCTTGTGTTTTACCCTTTGTGAACAACAAGACCGGAGAGCTTGACAACCTCTCTGAACTTCGTTGGGAATAAAGTTATCTGTGTCTGTGTGCAGGTCCACGTCAGTTGCGCCGCTGACACCTACTTATCATATCCGGAGTCCAACGGGAGACAAACCTTGGTATCTTCACCGAGGGAAACTTGCTGCTGCGCTACATCTCAAACCTTCCACTTGGGGTAACCAACGAGGGGCGAGAAGACATCAGTAACCTGCACCTCCCCTCTATGATCTAAACCCAGGGTACCTTACCATGGGATTTACCAAGGACGAACCTCGTCAGGAAAGTTTTCCCACCAAGGGAGGAGTCCTGAGAGGAATCCAACCCCTGATTCGGCCGTCCTAGGGCATCCTGGCCACCTATATACAGATGGCCAAGGGGAGGCGCGCAACAGACCTTGGCCCTTGCCTCCGCGCCCCTTGCCCCTCCCCCCCTCTCCCCCTTCGCCCCCCCCCGTTGCTCCACAATTAGACCCCGGTTTAGACGTTGTATTGTGGGCCTTTAATAAAATGCTGGGGGTGTGATACCCTTCAGTTTTAAAGCTTCAAAAAACTCCGTTAGGATTTTCTTCCTCTAGTTTTCTGGGTGTCGTTCTTCTCTGGATGGTGAAGCGCTGCTGGATTTATGCTATGGGATGTTTGGATATTAATAGAGGGGTCGTGCCTTCGAACTTTCTTCGAGAAGCTTGTTCGTGGGACTTGTTCGCGGGACTAGATCGCGGGACGGTTCGAGGGATCGATATCCCCGCGGTTGGGAGTTCATTGAAATTGCTAGCTGCGGGGATCTGCACCGACGGTCTTCACTAACTCTACTTCTGCTACATCGGTTTGTGAGCCATGACCTAGAACCTTGGATGCAATCTTCATAGATGATCTTGGGTGTTTGCTACGTAGGCCAAAGATTTGTTTTCTACTATGTTTCCCAACAGATCGCGGCCTTGCAGTGGTCATCGGCGTACCATACGGAGAGTTTTATCCCTAGGTGGGCATCAATGGTGTGATCATGGCTGGTCTTCCGACACTCTCCCATCGGCGTGGTGTTTTTTTCCACTTCAGGGTGGTGGTGTAGTGGGTAAGGCGCGTGATCGATGCATGCAGGAGGAGGTAGATGATGGTTTGGAGGCGAATGATGCATGGGAGGGCTGGGGGACCGACTTATCTTAGAGGGATGGAAGAGTCAGCAGTTTCCCCACTACACATTCCTTCTAAACCGCATGTAATTTCTTTTTGAGCCTCTACTTCATGTAATCAAGTCTCCATAGTAATGGCGCACTTCCCCGTGACGTGCGTGTAGTCCCATTAGTGCCTACTACAGAGAGGAACCGTCGCTTCGTATGCCATGCCCGAACCTCTTACCATGTAGTCCATGTCTTATATTTTCACGCACAATTGATCTTACAAACCCGTGTGAGAGAGTCACGCTATTACGGACGCTCGAAACAACCTTACCGTGTGCAACTATGTAACAGCCCAGAAATTCCACCCTAATTAAAAAATTTGTTTGTTGCTTTATTTTTGCTGATTGCTGTAATTGTTTGTAATATTTGCTTCGCTGATTTATTAATCGGTGAATATTCTCCCCCTTTCTCGTACCGGCGTGCGTGACTAAACCTTTTCCCAAACGGCACACGACCTTCGTGACACCGGTTCACCCGAGCACCGTCGCAATTTCCGGCACAGGACCAGCCATCGCCATCGGAAAGAAAAAACCCTGTTTAATAATTAAATGGGTTATTTTATTGGGCACCGGAAAATATTCTCGGAACTTTATCGAAGTGAGGTACGACTGACGGGCTCGCCGCGCTGACCGCGTGGTTCAAGATTTCGTCCAAATCGGAGGTCGATGCACTCCCGGCGGTCTGAAACGTGGAGTATCAGACGCGCAAGAGAGAACCCAAGGGTGTTTGCGTAAACTTGCCAGCCAGACCACCTATATAAAGACCACCACTGCCCCTAGCCCTTCTAGGGTTCCTCCTAGTCCAAATTTCAGCCACCCCCTCCACTTTGCCGGATCTGTCAAATTTAGCCCCCAAATCCCAAAAACCTAGCCTCCAACCGATCCAGACTGTCAGATCTGGGATCTGATGGCCCAGACCTGGCCACCTTCCCCGCAACCGCAACTCTCAGGGCAACCGGCCCCCGCGGGGCCGCTCCTCCGCCGCCAGGCCCTCCTCGGGCCAGAGCCGGGCCGGACGCCGCCGCCGTCCGCGTGGAGGCACCGCCGTCGTGCCGCCTCGGCAACTCCGGCCGGCTGCCAACCACTGCTCCGGTGAGCTCTGCCACGTGCCCTCCTTCTTCCCTGACCTCTCCTCCCTCCTCCCTGCAGCGGAAGCCGTCGCTGCCGTGGCTGGAGTCGCGCAGCACGCCATGGCCAGCCAGAGGGGAGCTCGACGCCGCACCGCCTTCTCCGGCTAAGATCCCGGCGCCTGGACCTCCCCACGCCCGTCCTGCGACCTCCCCGCCCTACCTCGCCGGCAGACGGCCGGATGCCGCCGCCCGTGCTCGTCTGGAGCGCGCCCGAGCCCCGCTCGCGTTGACCAGCTAGGTGGGCGGCGTGCCCTCAAGGCCCAGCACCAGCGCACCGCGGCCCAGCACTGCCGCCTCGGCCCACGGTCATCCACCACAACGAGCGCTCCTACACAATCTCGCGCCCAACGCCGACCTGGGCCTTGGCCCAGAGGTGAGGACGTCCATCTCCTTTTTTTCTCCTGCGGTACATGGGCTTGCCCCAATTCGGTTTTCTGCTGTTTAGCGCCCATGAACGTTTGATAATGTTTACCGCTATCTCTATTTAGGCCCAGCAGCACTGGATTCGGCCCAGTAGATGCGTTAGCCTTTTTCTGTACTCATTTATGGGTAGATTGTATTATCGTTTGGCGATGTGAATAACTTTTAAACCGTTGCTCGGATGGGGACACTTTCTATATGAAAGTAACTCAATTTTTCGCGTAGATTAATAAAATGTTGCTCTTTTCCATGTTTGACTTTGTTTACATGTAGTTTTACTGCTAATTACATCGCATTCCACCGTAAACTGTTTATTTAATAACTTTTTAACCGTTGCTCCGTTTAAAATGTTCTTTACATGCAACTTGACTAGAATTGCGTGTAGATCTTGTTTATGCTGCTCTTTCTTGCTAATAAAGATAATAAAATTATGTTTAGGGCAGAACAGTACTAAATGCAATAATTATCATGGGGTCTGTAATAGTTGCCATGTATAGGTTTTACCCCCCACTTAAAGTGACTAGATTAGATAGTTTATTTATGCTTCACCTCTTGCCATGATTTTGTGATATTCCATGCTTGAGTGATATGCCATGTTAACAACCTTTGCTCATGTTGTGTAGCTAAACAACTTGAACCATTGTAAATGTGCGGTATCGTCGTGTGTGACGAGTACTCCACTTAACCTGTTAGTAACCGCTCACGATGGTAGATGCGATACCGTAGTGTGTTGTCTCGTATTGCCTTCTTGTTGATGCTTGCTCGTGATTGCTTTGTATTAATAGATGCTTGCTCGTCGATTGCCTTTTCCAGTGTTTCCTAATTGTGTGCTTCTGCGGGTACCTCTCGGAGACGTTGCGAGCTTGCGATCGACTACACCTTTGGTTGCGTCTTCTCATCAGGTAAGGGGGAGCATATATCATGCTTATAACTTTCAGCTCACTCGCGCCTAGGTGTAGGATAGAACGATTGCTTGATCCTACCATGTCATATTCATGCCTCTAAAATAAACCCAAACAACCATGTCCTCCATATCCCAGCAAACCTTGTTCGGCTATGTTACTATTGCTGGCTGCTCAGCCACTTCTTAGTATGCATGCTAGGATGTTATCAATTGTTACCTCCTGTTACTCCTTGGATTGGGCTATCACATTATTATATTGTTGTGGATGATATGATTATTATAATATTGACTATATTCGACGAAGGATGGAAGGTCTAGCCTACCCCGCCCTGACGCTTTGTTCCATTCGAGTCACCTAGGATCCGAATTTCGGGTATTGGTTTTAATACTGAGTGTGCCTAACCGCGTGTGGGATACTATGGGGTCCCCTTTTCTTACCTACCTAGCTCCAAACATTTCTAGTGGTGGCCCGAGCTGATTTACCATTTGAAACCCCGTGTGTGTTCTTGGTTGGATCCCCTCGCAGTTTTTAAACAACCCGGGCCAGCGGAGACATGGTTTCTCTTTTGGTCCACACTGGTGAGCTAGGGAAGTCCCCTGCTGTTCAGGTGAGGCTAACCCCGACCTTAGCCATACGGAAGAGTCCAATCCGAGGGCGCGGCCGGCTCTTGGATTGGCTGTCGACTCCCCAGGGGCCACCCGGATTTGTGCATTGTTAGTTAGAGGCACCTGTCATTTCGGATCTCTCGGGACTAAATCATAAAATGGCTGCCTGTAATGGGTAGAAACTGTGAGAGATGGGCGTGCGTGCGGAGCCTTGTAATGGGCAGTTGGTACACCCCTGCAGGGTTAAATCTTTTTGAGAAGCCGTGTCCACAGTTATGGATTACTTGAGACCTACTCCTTGTTAATAGACAACAACAACTGAGATAATCTTAATAAACTTGATCAACGTGTGTGTTCCTTGACTGCTTCTTCTTCGTCGGGATGCGAAGGGGAGGACAAGGATAGGATAGGTATTATGATTGCATAAGTAGTTGATAACAAGACTTGTTGGAGGCTATTCCTCATTGATGCTTGGTTCTCATCTTACTCTAAAATAGATTGATAACCACTCATATATTGCTAGTGCGACTGCAACCTCACCACTAACCCCCATCTTCCCATGATAAGTTAGTTAAAAGACTTGTTGATATAGGTCACCCCTTCTTTTCTATTTTACGCATGTTATGCAAACGATCTTGCACTTCAGTGGAGCTCGACGAATCCTTCTTCTGGACGCCTTCGTGAAGACTTGAAGATGACTAGTTAGGTGGATCCCGGTGGAGAGCCTGGACCCGTATGGTTCGGGAATGGTGTGTTTTACTTTTTCCACTAGGCATTTGATTGTAGTCTATACTCAGAAATATATCTTCCGCTGATGTATTGTATTTAAGGCATTTGTATGCTGTTTGTATGAGATGTTGTATCCTTGTAGCTGTAATGTTGTGATATCATGTTGGAAATCCGGGGCATATGACATTGTCATATGTCGCGGTGGGACCGATATGTGCTTCGTCCCAGGATCTGAATGGAAACATCTAGATCTGGAACAGTACCGCATATCGGTCCTTACAACTTGGTATCCGAGCCTTACCGACCGTAGGATCCCTTTTCTAGCCAAGTCGAGTCTAGAAACAAATTATTTTGCAGTTACTAAGTTAGTTATCAGAGAGTAGGAATCTTTTTACTCCTTACCCTTGCTCTTGTCAGGACAAGTGTCGTAAGTGCTTTAATTCTAGTCTTACCCCTTCAAACTCTAGGATCTCGAGTGTGTGGAGTATCGGAACCGTTACAATGCCTTGCTTGCAGTGTATTGTCTCGATTCCGATCTCAGGTTTGGGAAATCATGTAGTACCTTTTGTTCTTCCGACTCTGGGTAAATATCTTGGTCGTCTGTTGAATTCAGTCCTCTTGCCCAGTATCCTTACGATTTCAGTGAGAATGCTTCCCTTGATCGTCACTATGCACTATGGTTCTTCCTTTTGATCTCTTGATGGTCTCGTTCTTTGACATCGCCATCTCCCCGCGGAAAGTTTTCTCGACGAAAGTTTGACGTCGACATGGAGCAGAGTCCCTTGTTGGTGGTGTTGAAGATCGTCGACTCTCTTTTCTCTCCCCTCCTCTCCCCCGGATCGTCCAGGATCTCGGGACGAGATCCCTTATTGGTGGTGTTGTATTGTAACAGCCCGGAAATTCCACCCTAATTAAAAATATTGTTTGTTGCTCTATTTTTGCTGATTGCTGGAATTGTTTGTAATATTTGCTTCGCTGATTTATTAATCGGTGAATATTCTCACCCTCTTTCTCGTACCGGCATGCGTGACTAAACGTTTTCCCAAACGGCACACGACCTTTGTGACACCGGGTTCACCCGAGCACCGTCGCAATTTCCGGCACAGGACCAGCCATCGCCATCGGAACGAAAAAACTCCGTTTAGTAATTAAATGGGTTATTTTATTGGGCACTGGAAAATATTCTCGGAACATTATCAAAGTGAGGTACGATTGACGGGCTCGCCGCACTGGGCGTGTGGTTCAAGATTTCATGCGAATCGGAGGTCATATGCACTCCCGGCGGTCAGAAACGTGGAGTATCGGACGCGCGAGACAGAACCCGAGGGTGTTTGCGTAAACTTGCCAGCCATACCACCCATATAAAGACCACCACTCCCCTAGCCCTTCTAGGGTTCCTCCTAGTACAAAATTGCAGCCACCCCCTCCACTTTGCTAGATCTGTCAAATTTAGCCCCCAAATCGCAAAAACCTAGCCTCCAACCGATCCAAACCGTCAGATTTGGGATCTTACGGCCCAGATCTGGCCACCTTCCTTGCAGCCGCAGCTCTTAGGGAAACTGGGCCCCGCCGGCCCGCTCCTCCGCCACGCCGCCTCGACAACTCCGTCCGGCCGCCAGCCGCTGCTCCGGTGAGCTCTGTCGCGCGCCCTCCTTCCTCCCTGACCTCTCCTCCCTCCTCCCTGCAGCAGAAGCCGCCGCCGCCGTGGCTGGAGCAGCGCTGCCCGCCATGGCCAGCCCGAGGGTAGCTCGACCCCGCACCTTCCTCTCCGGCCAAGATCCTGGCGCTGCCGGCGAGATTCGGCTGCCCCTCGCGCCCTGGACCTCCCCGCGCCCTTCCCGTGACTTCCCCGGGCCACCTCGCCGGCAGACGGCCGGGCACCGCCGCCCGTGCTCGTCTGGAGCGTGCCTGAGTTCCGCTCGCGTTGACCAGCTAGGTGGGCCGGCGTCCCCTCAAGACCCAGCACGCAGCGCACCACGGCGCAACACTGCCGCTTCCACCAACGGCCATCCACCGCACCGAGCACTGCTACACTATCTCGCGCCTACCGCCGACCCGGGCCTCGGCCCAGAGGTGAGGACCTCCATCTTCTTTTTTTCCCTGCGGTAGATGGGCTTGGCCCAATTTGGTTTTCTTTTGTTTAGCGCCCATGAGCATTTGATAATGTTTAGCGCTCTCTCTGTTTAGGCCCAGCAACACTGGATTCGTCCCAGTAGAGGCGTTAGCCTTTTTCTGTATTTATTTATGGGTAGATTGTATTATCGTTTGGCGATGCGAATAACTTTTAAACCGTTGCTCGGATGGGGACACTTTCTATATGAAAGTTGCTCCATTTTTCGCGTAGATTATTATTTTGCCATGTTTGACTTTGTTTACATGTTTTTTATGGCTAATTACATCGCATGCCACCATAAACTTCTTAATTAATAACTTTTTAACCGTTGCTCCGTTTAAAATGTTCTTTACATGTAACTTGACTAGAATTGCATGTAGATCTTGTTTATGCTGCTCTTGCTTGCTAATAAATAAAATAAAATTCTGTTTAGGGCAGAACAATACTAAATGCAATAATTATCGTGGGGTCCGTAATAGTTGCCGTGTATAGGTTTTACCCCCCCCCCCACTTAATGTGACTAGATTAGATAGTTTATTTATGCTTCACCTCTTTCCATGATGGTGTGATATGCCATGCTTGAGTGATATGCCATGTTAACAACCTTTGCTCATGTTGTGTAGCTAAACAACTTGAATCATTGTAAATGTGCGGTATCGTCATGTGTGACCTGTACTCCAGTTAACCTGTTAGTAACCGCTCTCGACGGTAGATGCGATACTGTAGTGCGTTGTCTCGTGTTGCCTTCTTTTTTATGCTTTCTCGTGATTGCTTTGTAGTAATAGATGCTTGCTTGTCGATTGCCTTTTCCAGGGTTTCCTTCTTGTGTGCTTCCGCGGGTACCTCTCGGAGACGATGCGAGCTTGCGATCGACTACACCTTCGGTTTCGTCTTCTCATCAGGTAAGGGGGAGCATATATCATGCTTATAATTTTCAGCTCACTCGCGCCTAGGTGTAGGATAGAACGATTTCTTGATCCTACCACTTCATATTCATGCCTCTCAAATAAACCCAAACAGCCATGTCCTCCACATCCCAGCAAACCTTGTTCGGCTATGTTACTATTGCTCGCTGCTCAGCCACTCCTTAGTATGCATGCTAGGATGTTATCAACTGTTATCTCATGTTACTCCTTGGATTAGGCTATCACATTATTATATTGTTGTGGATGATATGATTATTATAATGTTGACTATATTCGACGAAGGATGGAATGTCTAGGCTACCCCACCGCGACGCTTTGTTCCATTCGAGTCACCTAGGATCCGAGTTCCGAGTATTGGTTTTAAGACTGAGCGTGCCTAATCGCGTGTGGGATACTTTGGGGTCCCCTTTTCTTACCTACCTAGCTCCAAACAATTCTAGTGGTGGCCCGAGCTGATTTACCATTTGAAACCCCGTGTGTGTGCTTGGTTGGATCCCCTCGCAGTTTTTAAAAGACCCGGGCCATCGGAGACATTGTTTCTCTGTTGGTCCACACTGGTGAGCTAGGGAAGTCCCCTGCTATTCAGGTGAGGATAACCCCGACCTTAGCCTTACAGAAGAGTCCGATCCGAGGGCATGGCTGACTCTTGGATTGGGTGTCATCTCCCCAGGGGCCACCCGGATTTGTGCGTTGTTACTTAGAGCGACATGTCATTTCGGATCTCTCGGGACTAAATCATAAAATGGTTGTCTGTAATGGGTAGAAAGTGAGAAAGATGGGCGTGCGTGTGGAACCTTGTAATAGGCAGTTGGAACAACCCTGCAGGGTTAAATCTTGTCAAGAAGCCGTGTCCACGGTTATAGACGACTTGAGACCTACTCCTTGTTCATAGACAACAACAACTGAGATAATCTTAATAAACTTGATCAACGTGTGTGTGCCTTGACTGCTTCTTCTTCGTCGGGATGCGAAGGGGAGGACAAGGATAGGATAGTTGTTATAATTGCGTAAGTAGTTGATTTCAAGAATTGTTGGAGGCGATTCCTCATCGAATGCTTGGTTCTCATCTTACTCTAAAATAGATCGATAGCCACTCATATGTTGCTAGTGCGACTGCTACCTCACCACTATGCCCCATCTTACCGTGAGAAGTTAGTTCCAGGACTTGTTGATATAGCTCACCCCTTCTTTTCTCTTTTACGCACGTTATGAAAACGATCTTGGACTTCAGTGAGCTCGACGAATCCTTCTTCTGGACGCCTTCGTGAAGACTCGACGATGACTAGTTAGGTGGATCCTGGCGGAGAGCCTGGACCCGTGTGTTTACGGGAATGGTGTGTTTTACCTTTGCCACTAGGCATTTGATTGTAGTCTGTACTCAGACATATATCTTCCGCTGATGTATTGTATTTAAGGCAGTTGTATGTCGATTGTATGATATGTTGTATCCTTGTAGCTGTAATGTTGTGATATCATGTTGGAAATCCGTGGCAGATGACATTGTCATATGTCGTGGTGGGACCGATACGTGCTTCGTCCCCGGATCTGAATGGAAACATCTAGATCTGGAACAGTACCGCATATCCGGCCTTACAGACTATCACCACACCTACCCATCGTGTTGGAACTTAAGAGGTGGCTCAAAATTTCAGGGATGAGGTGTTCCCTAGATAGTTTCCTCTGTATGGCACACGTTTATCGAAAGTAACTGTGTGCAATGTATGTTTCCCCCGCTCAAGTTTTCAGTTTCCAAGTGAAGTTTTCTCTATCCACACATTATATGTGTGTATTTCAACCTTCTTCTCCCCCACCCCTGCCCCCAACCCACTCGTATCCCCTTTCCCACCCCCCTTTGCCACCGCCACCATCTGCTTCGCGCTGCCACGCTCCTCTCGATCTTATCAGGTAAACCATCGAGCTACATCCCTTTCTCGTACCATGTGCGTACATGGATTCGGTGAAACACCCTCTTTCATCCATATCCCCACACCCTACCCCAAAGCATTGCCTCTTAAGCCAATCCACATATCATCGTGAGGTTGAGTAGGTAGATGTGACCGCCGATAGTCATCTCCCGGCCGCACTAGCTGGCTTGACACAACAGACTGTGGTGCATTCCTTCCTTGTACCCCGGACAAACACCTCAACGCCGTTGCGGCCGAGTGGGGTGCCTACATTTCTAGGTTGGAGTGCATAAATCAGCGTGCATGTTTCTTTCTTCATCTGCAGCGTGCTGGTCTTGACATGGAGCTTGTCAAAAGTGACGGCTTGACAACGGCTGCAACACAGATTAAGTCTCCCAACCTTGATCTATTGGATGCCCCGCTGATCTCGTCGAGCGCTTAGTGAAGGACATGCGATGCATGTACCCCTGCGAGCCCTTTCTGCTATTTATGAAAGCCACTTTCAGAACCGGTGGCTCGGCATCATCAACCGCCAAGTCAGATCTGATCGACAACTACAACCACGAGGAGGGCACCCACGTCGTGTCCTCTTCCAAGGGGAAGGAGCTATTTAAATTACTATCTGTATCAAAATAGCTAAAAAAGTTGGTTCTTGGGTAAGAATTTATGGGAATGAAAATCATAAACATATCTCTTTGCAACTAATTCCAAGTTTATAAATGGTGCTAATATGATCTACCTATTCCCTGATATTGATGCCATGATATGTTAAATTATGATGTGTTTGTCTGTGTTATGCACACGGATATTTATGTATCAACTAGTCAATTCAATTCCATCAATACCATTTTAATGTCTAATATGATGTGTTTGTCTGTGTGATGCACACTGATATTTAGGTGTCAACTAGCCAGTTCAATTCCACCAATACCATTTTAATGTCTATATTTAGGTATCAACTAGTCTGTTATGCTCTTTCCGTTGGTTTGATGATGCAATGACATGTTCAACTATGCTGTGTTTGGCTATGTAATGCATGATCTGCTAAAAAACTTGGTTCTTGGGTAACCATTTGTAAGGCCCGATCTAGATGTTTCCATCCATATATGCGGTACTGTTCCAGATCTAGATGTTTCCATCCAGATCCGGGGATGAAGCACATATCGGTCCCACCGAGACATATGACAATGCCATATGCCCCGGATTTCCAACATGATATCACAACATTACAGCTACATGGGTACACCATCTCATACCTGTAGAAGTCGAACTCCCAATGCTCTTTCCCTTGCTGGCAAGCCACTTATTGCAGTTCCTCATCACGTGACCATTCTCCTTGCAATAGAAGAAAATGGTCTCTGCGTCAGGTCCAGGCTTAGACGTCGGGGTTGGAGTCGGGATCACATCCTTGTCCTTGTGTAAGGCCTGATATGTTGTACTGTTCCAGATCAAGATGTTTCCATCCAGATCCGGGGGCGAAGCACATATCGGTCCCACCGCGACATATGACAATGTCATATGCCCGGGATTTCCAACATGATATCACAACATTACAACTACAAGGATACAACATCTCATACAATCGGCATACAACTTCCTATACGACAGCGGAAGATACATGTCTGAGTACAGACTACAATCAAATGCCTATTGGCAAAGGTAAAACACACCACTCACGTAACCACACGGGTCCAGGCTCTCCGCTGGGATCCACCTATCTAATCATCGTCGAGTATTCATGAAGGCGTCCAGAAGAAGAGTCGAGGTAGTAATCAACTGCAGCGGCCGATCAGGCAAAACATAAAAGGGAAAAGAAAAGAAAGGGGTGAGAATATATCAAAAGTCTTTTAATTAACTTCTCATGGATAAGATGAGGGTAGTGGTGAGGTTGCAGACGCACTAGCAATATATGAGTGGCTAACGGTCTATTTTAGAGTAAGATGAGAACCAAGCATTCGATGAGGAATCGCCTCCAACAAGTCTTGCTATCAACTACCGACGCAAGCATAACACCTATCCTATCCTTGTCCTCCTCTTCGCATCCTGACGAAGAAGAAGTAGTCAAGGAACTCACACATTGATCAAGTGATATTAAGATTATCTCAGTTGTTGTTGTCTATGAACAAGGAGTAGGTCTCAAGTCGTCCATAACCGTGGACACGGCTTCTCGAAAAGATTTAACCCTGCAGGGGTGTACCAACTCCCCATTACAAGGCTCCGCACACACGCCCATCTCTCTCAGTTTCTACCCATCACAGAAAGCCATTTTATGATTTAGTTCCGAGAGATACTAAATGACAGGTCCCTCTAACTAATAACACACAAATCCGGGTGGCCCCCGTGAGTCGACATCCAACTCAAAAGCCGGTCGCGCTCTCGAGTCGGCCTCTACCGTCTGGACCAGGTCGGGGTAACTAACCCATCACTGTGGGTAGCCCTCGAGCTTCCAGGTTTGGACCAACAAAGGAAATCTGTATCCGCTAGCCCGAGTTGTTTCGAAAACTGCTGACCGCAGAACCAGACACACACACGTTTTCAAACGGTAAAATCAGCTTGGGACACCACTAGAAATGTTTGTAGCTAGATAGGTAAGAAGAGGGGACCGCATAGCATCCCACACGCTGTTAGGCACGCTCGTGAAGAGACACAATACCCGGAACTCCGGTCCTATGTGACTCGAATGGAACAAAGCGTCGGGGCGGGATAGCCTAGACCTGCCATCCTTCGTCAAGTATAGTCAACATTTATAATAATCATATCATCCACAAAAATATAATAATGTGATAGCCCAATCCCAGGAGTAACAGGATAACAGTTGATAACATCCTAGCTTGCATACTAAGCAGTGGCTGAGCAGCGAGCAATAGTAACATAGCGGAACAAGGTTTGTTGGGATGTGGAGGACATGGCTGTTTGGTTTTATTGAGAGGCATGAATATAAAGTTGTAGGATCAAGCAATCGTTCTATCCTACACCTAGGCGAGAGTGAGCTGAAAGTTATAAGCATGATATATGCTCCCCCTTACCTGATGAGAAGACGAAACCGAAGTTGTAGTCGATCGCAAACTAGCAACGTCTCCGAGAATACCCGCGGGAGCACACAAGAATTGCACACTAGAAAAACAATCGACGAGCAAACATCTATTACTACGGAGCAATCACCTTCAAGCAAGAACATGAATGCAACACGATGCGGATCTACCGTCGAGAGCGGTTACTAGCGGGTTAAGTGGAGTATTCGTCACACACGACGGTACTACACGCTTTACGATGGTTAAAGTTGTTTAGCTACACAACACGAGCAAAGATTGTTAACATGGCATCTCATTCAATCATGGCATATCACACAATCATGGCAAGAGGTGAAGCCTAAATAAACTATCTAATCTAGTCACTTTAAGTGGGGGTAAAACCTATGCATGGCAAATATTACGGACCCCACGATATTTATTGCATTTGGTACTGTTTTGCACCAAACAATATTTTATTATTTTTATTAGCAAGCAAGAGCAGCATAATCGTAATCTACATGCAATTCTAGTCAAGTTACATATAAAGAACATTTTATTTGGAGCAACGGTTAAAAAGTTATGGAAATTATAGTTTACGGTGGCAAGGGTTGTAATTAGCAGGTAAACAACATGTAAACAATCTCAAACATGGCCAAAGAGCACATTTTATTAATCTACACAAAAAACTAAGCAAGTTACATGTAGAACACGTCGCGATCCGAGCTACGGTTAAAAAGTTACCGCCGCCGCAAAATCCTATGGTTTTTCTGTAATTTATTTAATGAGCAAAAAAGCTAAACGTTTACTGGGCTTATCAGCCTTAATGGGCCTAAACAGGAGGCAGCGCGAAATAATTAAATCTCGCTCAGGGCGCTCAAAAGCGATGGGCCAAGCCCAACAGAAATCAGAGAAATAAAACAAAAAAAAGAGAAAGGAGGCTTCTCACCTCGCGGGCCGAGGCCCATCCAGCGGACCTGGGCGAGGGATAGGGGATCTTGCCCCTGTACGCGAGGTGGCGTTGGGCTGGCGCGAGGTGGGCCGCGGCTGACTGGGCCGGGGGCATTCTGGCCCATGGTAGGCTCCTGGCTGGACCGGTCGTCTTCGTCCCGGTCGGGACGGGACCGGCGGCGGCCTCGCCGGCCGGCGACAGGTGGCGCGGTGGAGGGACAAGCGAGCGCGCAATGACTCGTTGGTGCCAGATCTGGACGGTTCCTCGCCGGATCCGGGGCACGGCGACTGGAGATCGTGGAGGAGGCGAGGCCCACGAGAGGCGTCCATGGCGGCCGACCCTGCTCCATGGTGCGACGGCGCTGCTCCGTCGAGTCCTACAGGGAAGCGCGGGGGAGGCATGAGAGGAGGTGGTCGGTGGCGGAGCACACTGGAGGCTGCGGTGGCGCGGCGGCGGCGCACGCCGGCGCGAGGTAGCGCTCGGTGACGGGGTTCCACACGGCGGAGGGATTCGGGCCGAACGGGCCGCGGCAGTGGATCTCGGGCCCTGCGAGGCCCAGATCGGCTGGGAGCTGCGGTTGGGGCTACGTGGAGGCCTCCGGAGCCATTGATCTGCGGATCTGATGGCCCTGGTTGGCCAGGGGCTAGGGTTTCGGGAATCTGGAGGATTTGGAGGCAGATTTCGGGAAAAGTGGAGGGGGTGGCTGCAATTTTAGACTAGGGTAAACCCTAGGAAGGGGTGGGAGAGTGGTGGTCTTTATATAGCCCACGTGGATGGCAGTTTGCAAAAACATCCCCGATTTCTCTCCTGCGCGCGCGATGTTTATGTTTCTGACCGCCGGGGGCCCACAGGATCTCCGATTCGGGTAAAACTCTGAACTGCGCGATCAACGCGACGAACCCGGCGGCGTTCACCTCGCGATGGGACCGTTCCGAGAACACATTACGGCGCGCTAAAAAAATAACCCGCTTAATTATTAAACGGGGTTTGTGTTCCATTGGCTACGGCTGGTCTTATGCGGGTTTTCGCGACGGTGATCGGGTGAAACCCGGTGTCGCAAAGGTCGAGTGTCAGGGTGGCAAGGGTCGGCCTCCGTCCGATACGAGATAAGAGGGCGGGGGGGGGGGGATAATCTCTGATAGATAAATCGGGGATGCAAACACCACAAACAAATCAGACAATCAAAGAATTCACACCGAAAACAAAAATTTTAATTTTTGTGAAATCTGGGCTGTTACACCATTTATGGGGATGAAAAACATAAACATATCTCTTTGCAAATGATTCCAAGTTTCTAAATGGTGCTAATATGATCTACCTATTCATTGCTATTGATTCCATGATATGTTAAACTATGATGTGTTTGTCTGTGTTGTGCACACTGATATTTAGGTATCAACTAGTCAATTCGATTCCATCAATACCATTTTAATGTCTATATTTAGTTGTAAACAGTCCTCTTATAGTTAACATGATTCCCAACTTTTCTCTATGTTTTTTTAGTATGATATTAATCTACACAATGAAACTATCTTTTTACCGCAATGATCTGCAAAGACAGCAACATGGTAGTCGATGAGTGCGGCGGATATGTTCAACTATGATGATGCAATGATATGTTCAACTATGATGTGTTTGACTATTTAATGCATGATCTTCTAGTATGTGATGGCACTGAAGTAGTGCTCCTCGTTGGCTACCCCAAGTGGAAGGTTGAGATGTAGCTAGCAGCAAATTTCCCTCGGTGCAGATACCAAGGTTATCGTACCAGGAGGACTCCGAATTCCGCAAGTAGGTGTCAACGGTGCCAGATATTAAGTTGCCTAAAGGAGATAAGTTGACGTGGACCTGCACACATATACAAATAACTTTGCTCCCAACAAATACAAAGGGATTGTCAATCCCTCCGGTCTTGTCGTTTACAAAGGATCAAACGCAAGAGATAATGGTAATGATAATTGCTACAGAAAGTAAAAGCAGTAAATAAAGTGAAGGTTTAAAAGTGGTGGAAATATGGACCGGGGGCCCATATCGTTCACTAGTGATTTATTTCTCCCAAAAGACGATAAACAGCTAAGCTGGGTCAACAAATTACAGCTAGGCAATTGACAAAATTATAAATGCACCGCAATGCTAATTATGCTACTTGAAAGCAAGAGCCTCAAAAGTATGGGCAGTACACCAAGAAAAGTAAACTGAAATCCATCTGCATCTACTCACTAATCATCCACCTTGAGATATCTATCCAGAACATCTCGCTGGTATTAAGTTACGAGTCCCACCCAAAGTGTAAACTCAAAGCAACAGACAATTGCATTAACAATCTATTCGTAAGGTAAACAATCCTTGCAACCGCGGTTACAAGCACCATTCTTTTCTCCCTGGTGGCAACAACACATCACCTAGTCTCATGTTTCTGTCACTCAAGCTAGACATCGAGGGGCATGAACCCACAATCATGCATAACGCTCCCTCTTGGAGTTACTATCTACTACTTGGCCAAAGCAATAGAAGTCAACAAAGAACATGCAAGAATTACTCAAGAACAAAATATAAAAGGTAAACCAAATATATAACTCATTATGATCTGAACATAATCTCATAATCCATCGGATCCCAGCAAACACATCATAGCAACAAACGGAAAATTACATAGGTGCCTTAATCATGAAGGACAAGATTGGAGAGAAGACATCACATACCTGCTGGTCATGTACACATGGTCCAAGGGAGAATACTCACGGCATATCCGGGAGGCGTCCATGGTGGTGGAGAAGCTCCTGATGGTCCTTCTTCCCTCTGGAAGGGTGCCGGGAAGGATTCTTCTGGTGCTCCCAATCTTGGAAGTGCGGCGGAAGCGGAACAAAGAGGTATTTCGCAATGCGGGATTCTCCTCGAGAGTTTCCTGGACGAGGGGTAAGAATAGGCCGAAGGGGGCACTAGGAGGTGGACCCACCTCCCAGGCGCCCTGGTGGCGCAGCAAGGAGGTGGGTTGCGCCACCTGGCCGCCTGCCTCCGACACTTCTTCGGTGGGTCTGGAAGCTTCCGTCCTGCTGATTTTTATTCTGATTTTTCTAGACTTTTTAGAGCATTTTAAATTTGGAAAAAAATCAATGCAACTAAAGACATCAGCAGAAAGAAACTAGCACTGGGTGCACTGAGTTAGTAGGTTAGTCCAAATATGTGTAAAATGATATGAAAGTGTAGAAAAACATGTAGCAATGTCACAGAAAACTGCGTGGAACAAGCAGAAACTATAGATACGTTTGGGACGTATCGATATTTATGTAATAAAAAATACCAATTAGAACTACTATATTTGGTTGTCATCTCTCCTGCTCTAGTTAACATGATTTTCATTTTTTGATCAGTTGCTTTACTATCATATTAATCTTCAAAATCAAACAATCTTTCTTACTGTCATGATTTGCAAATAGAGCAACATGGATGTTGAGCGGTAACTTTTTTCTTACTGTCATTTGTATCTATCTCTCTTTCCCAAAATGGCTACCCCGTAATCAAGCCTGGTCCGTGTAGAACGGTACTCGTGTCCTTTGAGGACCTTTAATGCTCTTTTGACAGCTCTCTGGAACCATGGCAAACGGTGCCACATTATAGGATTAATTAGCCTCCACCATATATCTGGAAGGATCAAGTGAATCCACATACAATATCTCTCAGGTGTGTCATACAAGGTCCTTACTAGAGCTGGGTACCGTTATGCACAGATAAAAAACTTGGTTCTTGGGTAAGCATTTTTGGGGGTGACAATCATATACATATATCTTTGTAACTCATTCCAAGTTTCTAAATGGTGCTAATATGATCTACTTATTCACTGATATTAATGCCATGATATGTTAAAATATGATGTGTTTGCCTCTGTTATGCATACTGATATTTAGGTATCAACTAGTCAGTTTGATTCCACCAATATCATTTTAATGTCTATATTTGTTTGTTAGCAATCCCCATATAGTTAACACGATTCCCTACTTTTCTCTATGTTGCTTGCCTAGGATATTAATCTACACAATCAAACTATATTTTTACTGCCATGATCTGCCATGAACTATGCTATGTTCGTATCTTATGCACAATGTGATATTTAAGTATTAATAAATACTTAGTTAAACTTCACCAATACCTGTTGTAATCACCGTAATTGGTTGTTGTCAATCATGTTCCAGTTAACATGTTTTTCTATTTTCATTCCGTTGCTTTACCATCATGTTAAATTCTCACATCCAAACAATCTATAATGTCATTAATTTTGATTTATCTCATTTTGTGTATATCCACCGGAAACAATTGTCCATTTGTACTCCTTCCTTTACCAACATCTTAAAACTTAACAATCAATGTATCTTTCATAGTCTGATGTTTGTACCCCAATCTGTACTTATACCAATGTTGGGGATATCGCTTATCGGTAACTTATTGGTCGACCCAAGATATGGGGTAAATCGGACGATTTATCGATATATCGGGCCATTAATCGGCATTTCGGGCCATTTATCGATCAATTTATCTTATCGGTGAGACACCGATAAGGGATAAATCGGATGATTTATCGGAATGTCGGAAGATATCTGGAACAGTGACTTATACAGAAAAAACAATGGGAGATGCCATTGTTCATCATCGAGGTTAGTTTCATCCCATGGCTTTTATTGTCTCATTCCAAAATTACCTAATATATTATAATATTTCACTTCTTGCTTCTATAGGTACATACATCACAGGTTCAGATCCACATCGACCCTTTTTGTGTATGGGGTAATGAAATATTCATGAGCGAGCGCCAAGTGAGGAAACTAAACAAGATTGTTAGGAGAAAGAGACGGGAGATGAGAATTAAACTCTTCGTTTATTCTTTATCCAAGCAACGGTGAACTTCAGGATGGTAAGAACTACGTACCCTTTCTTTTTCATGCTTATATATATATTTGTTATTCACCACATATTCCTCATTCACAGATGAATATACATTGCACGAGATTCCCACAGATATGTTGCTGGATTCTGCGGAAATGTTGAAGGTAATATCACATTGCTGACTAACTCACCATGCTAAAAGAGCATATAATACAATATGGTCTGTTTTCCTAAGGTAAACTCTAATACCGAACTAAACAGGTGAGTTAACTATCACTTGTGTAACAACATTTGGTTGGGCTTTTCCAGCTGCAGCTTCGGCTTTCGGCTTCCTGCTTCGAAGCCAAAAGCTCCTATTCAGGGGCTTCCAGCTGCAGCTGTGGCTTTTAGCCTTTTCACAGCCGCAGTCGGAAGCCAGAGATGCAGCCGAAAGCTCCTAAATAGGAGCTTTTGGCTTCGAAGCTGGAAGTCGGAAGCTGCAGCTGCAGCTAGAAAAGCCCAAACAAACACCCCTTTAATACTCATCTGGTTCATTGTTGTGATTACGCTGTTTATGTAATTCTTCAACAATAGTTTTTTTCAGGGTAGACCATTAGTTGTTGTGATTTGAATTATTCTTTGTTTGTTGAACCTATGTAAATTGGATGGATATAACTATGTGTTTCACCTATTATTAAATTCAATTTATAATTTGAAATACATCATAACTGTAATTGCAGGGAATAAATTAAGCATAATTTAATGTTGTTCTATAGATTAAGGTGAACACGGTTTCTTGGTACAAATCGTTTGTGATAGAGCTCAACAACACAAACGTTGCCCCTCCGAAAACTGTGTGGATTAGATCATGCATTGTACACGTTCTGCGTATAAAAACCGTCAGCCAGTATCCATAATAGACCACACGTTTTGCTTATAAAAACTGTCTGCGATTATGCATATCATCCCACACAATATGGAAACATGAAATGAGTGTGATCTCTAATAGAACACACGCGTTTTCAAATAAAAACATTTGTGATCTCTATAAATTGGCACACTGTACCGAAATAAAATCGTTTGGAAAATATGGACCGTGCACACATTTAAAATTTATAAACCGTGGCTGATAATAGTATCATCGCTAACAAATAGTTGTAGTAAATCATCAGTGATTGATGATTGATCACAACGCTAAACCCAAAACCCAATAGTGTAAACCCAAACTCGGTACCGTAAATGTAACAACCCGAATTTTTACCCTAATTAAAAAATTTCTTGTTATTTTATTTTGTTGATTGTCCGTGTTGTTTGTAGTATTTATTTTTGCCAATTTATTAATTGGTGAAATATATTTCCCCCGCATTCTTGTATCGTTTTGCGAGTCCGGACCTTTCCACCATGGCACATGACCTGTTGCGGCACCGAGTATTCACCCGATCACTTTTTCAACCTGCTGCACTAGACGAACTTTAGCCAAAGAAACGAAAACCCCATTTATTAAATAAATGGATTATTTCATCGGATAGTATTAGACATTTTTGCTTTGTTGCGAAATGTTGTAGACAATGTTAGTGCGGTGTGGCGACGTTGTGTTTTGATTTTCGTGCAATTCCGACTTTGTTTCGTAGGTAAATGATCGGAGGTGCCACGCATAGTATCCGATATATCTCCACGGGCGTATTTACAAATACTATCGTGCGTGCTATTACCTAACCTCCCAGATTTCCCTCTTCTCTTCTAAACCTTGCCCATTTGCAAACCAGGCCCACAATCCCCTCTAAGCAGCCCATTTATGGCCCTAACCACCTCCCAAACAGTCCCTACTATAAATAGAAGTGCTACCCTACCAAAAATGGACAAACCCTGGTCTCTACCTCCCTCAGAACCTGCACCAGCCCTCTTCCCCGCCGCCACCTCACACAGCTAGACAACCCCACCCCAAGATCCAGATCCGATGCTCTGGACCGTCCGATCCGGAACAGATGACCCAGAAGCTTCCACGTCACCAGATCCTCATGTCTTCGCCCAAGAGCTCCCGAGCCGGCCCTCCTCACTGCCCCGAGCTCGTCCGCCAACTCCACAAGATCAAGTTGCACCGCCGTGCCCCTCGCTCTGGCAAGCCGCCGATGCACCCCGAGGTCACGTTGGCTCCCTCCTCCCCTTCCTCACTCTCTCTCCCTCTCACCTTTTCTATCTGTTTCCTGCGAGGCCGAGCCGCCGTGGACGCCATGTGGGAGATCACCGGCGATGCCTCCTCTCCGAAAGAGATCTGATTTCATGCCGCCCGGATCCAGCAGCCGCGCACCCATTCCAGCAGTCCCTGTCGCCCTTTGAGCCTCACCTCAGACCCCCTTCGCCAGAGATCAGCCACCGCCATCATCCCTGCTCGGGATCGAAAAGGTCAGGACGAACGAGCGAACCGCCATTGCGCCCGTGTGGGACAATGTGGTTAGATCCCCTCCACGGCCCACCAGCAGCCGAGCGCGGCCCATTCCCTCCCAACCCAGCGCCAGCCTTCGCCCGCGGCGAGTCCAAAGATATGCTCCGCCCCGTCGTTTGGGCCCCGGTCCACTAAGGTGAGGCAGCCTCCCTTTTTTGTTTGTTGTTGGGCTTGGCCCAGGTCGGAATAGCCTAGATTCAGCCCAGGTGCACATATAGCTATTTCCTGTTTATATTAATTGGCAGATTGTGTTAGTATTTTCCGGTGGCGATATCTTTTGACCGGTAGCTCGGATGGAGACGCGTTCTACATGAAACTTGTTTAGATTTTTGTGTATATTGATAAAAGGTTTATCCTTTCCACGATTTCACTTGTCTACATGTTGTTTCACTACTATTTACATGCTATGCCATCATAAATGGTTTATTTAATAACTTAATAACCGTAAGTCCGATTAAAATGTTCTTTTAATGTAACTTGACTAGAATTGCGTGTAGACCATGTTTATGATCCTCTTGCTTACTAATAAAAAAATAAAATATTTTTGGGGCAGAAAAATACCAAATATAATAAATATCATGGGGTAAATAATGATATTCATGTTTAGGGTTTTGCCTCACTTAAATTGACTAGCATAGCTAGATTACATATGATCCACCCTCTCATGCCATGATTGTGTGATATGCCATGATTGTGTGAGATGCCATTTTAACAACATTTGCTCATGTTGTTGTAGCTAAACAACTTTACCCATTGTTAAGCGTGAAGTATCGTCATGTGCGATCGATACTCCACTTAACCTGTTAGTAACCACTCTCGACGGTAGTTGCAATATCGTAGTGCGTTGTCTCGTGATGCCTTCTTAATATTTGCTTGTTTGTGATTGCTTCATAGTAATGTATGCATGTTCATCGATTGCATTTCCAGTGTGTCCGGCCTTCTTGTGTGCTCCCGTGGATCTCTCAGAGACGATGGGAGTTTGTGGTCGACTACACCTTCGGAACCGTCAACTCAACATGCAAGGGGGTGCATATATCACGCGTTATAACTTTCAAATTTCTTTCCTAGGTATAGAATAGAACGATTGCTTGATCCTACCACCTCATATATATGCCTTCAATAGAAACCCAAACAGCCATGTCCTCAAATCCTAGCAAACCTTTGTTTGACCATGTTCCTTTCTTGCTTAACTACTGCGTAGTATGCATGCTTTGGATGCTATCTTTTGTTCCCCTGTTACTCCCTTGGATTGGGCTATCACACTATTATATATTTGTGGATGATATGATTATTATGATGTTGACTATATTCGACGAAGGGTGGAAGGTTAGGCTTTCCCGCCTCGGTGCTTTGTTCTATTCGAGTCACCTAGGATCCGAGTTATGGGTATTAGTTCTAAGACTGAGCGTGCCTAACCGTGTGTGGGATGTTATGGGCTCCCCTTGACTTACCTACCTACCTCCAAACATTTCTAGTGGTGGCCCGAGCTGATTTACCATTTGCAAACCTGTCTCTGTGCAAGCTTAGATCCCCTCGCAGATTTTAAACAAACTGGGCCAATGGGGACAATGTTTCCTATTAGTCCAACCTGTCCGATTGAAGACCCGACCATAGTGAGGTTACATGATAATCCAAACCTGTCACATGTCGTAGAGACCTGTTCGAGAGTGCGCCCAAGTTTTGAAGTGGATGTCGACTCACCGGGGGGCACCCGGATTTGTGTGTTGTTAGTTAGAGGGGCTATGGCATTTTGGATCTCTCGGGACTAAATAATAAAATGACTGCCTATGATGTGTAGAAACTGAGAGAGCTGGGTGTGCGTGCGGAGCGTTGTAATGGGCAGTTGGTACACCCCTCCAGGGTTAAATCTTTTCGAAAAGCCGTGTCCATGGTTATGGACGACTTGAGACCTACTCCTTTTTCATAGACAACAACAACTCAGATAATCTTAATAACTCGATCAACATGTATGTGCCTTGACTTCTTCTTCTTCGTCGGGAAGCAAAGATGAGGACAAGGATTGGTTAGGTGTTATGCTTGCATAAGTAGATAGATAGAAGACTTGTTGGAGGCGATTCCCCATCCAATGCTTGGCTTCTCATCTTTCTCTAAATATATAGATCGTTAGCCACTCATATATATTGCTAGCGCGGCTGCAACCTCATCTACTACCCCCATCTTACTGTGAGAAGTTAGTTATAATTTTTATGATATAGCTCACCCCTTCTTCTCTCTTTTATATACCATGTATGTATGATCTTGAACTACATAGGTGCTTGATGACCTTTCTTTCGGATGCCTTCGTGGAGAATCGACGATGATTAGTTAGGCGGATCCCAGCGGGGAGCCTGGACCCGTGTGGTTATGGGGATCGATGATTTTCTCTTTGTCACTAGGCATTTGATTGTAGTTTGTACTCAGACAATATTTTCCTTTGATGTATTGTATGAAGGAAGTTGTATGTTGATTGTATGAGATGTGATACGTCCAAAATGCATCAATATTTTATATCATAATTCACCCCTATTCACTGATATATTTCACATTATGATGCTATTCTTCTGTTGTTTTGTCTTTTTTTTACACAGTTTGCAACATTCCGGTGCCGAAACAGCAGACGCATGATTCCGCGGAGAAAAGTGGACATTGATTTGCTAAAATAGAACATCTTCAAATGAGCTGAAATTCGACGGAGGATATTTTTTAGAAGAATAACAAAGCCTAGCCAAAAACAATCCAGAGGGGGGCAACCAGGTGCCCAGGTGCCCCCCTGGCGCGGCCCACACTAGGGGCGCGCCGGGAGGCCGCCTGGAACTCTGGGGCCACTCCCGGCTCCCCCCTTTGGCATATATATTCCTCGTCATACAAAAAACCAAAGAGAGGAGAAGTTTTGCGAGTTCCGCCGCCGCTCCGTGGTGGAAACCTACAGAGAAGAAAAGGCATCTCCGGCGGGCAGATTCCGCCGGGGAGAACACTTCCCGGAGGGGGAGATCATCGTCATCGTCATCACCATCGTCACGGGCATCGTCGAGATCATCATCAACATCATACCCAACATCAGTACCATCTCCATCTTCATCCGACATCATCAGACCATTGCAACTTGTGTTGTAACCCGTACTATCCATCCACTCTACTCTATTGGTGTTGATTGCCTCTTTGTGGTGAATGCTATTGAGTTTTGGTGGAGAATTATTGTTATGTCCATATTGTTTATCATCTATTTATCACCATTGATCATGATCTCTTTATGTCTTGTGAATAGTTACTTTAGTTCTTGAGGACATGGGAGAAGTCTAGTTGTTAGTAGTCATATGATGTCGAAGTAATATGTGTTGTTTGATATTTAAGTTGTGTTGTTATTCTTCTAGTGGTGTTATTTGAGTCATACACATAACAATTTTCCTTGTTAAGGACCTAGAGTAATACATTGTGTATAAATGATGCTTACGGTGGGTTGTCGGAGTGACAGAAACCTGAACCCTAGTTCACACACTTTTGCACAAGGGAATAATGGATCCTCGACCTTATTGATGTGGTTAGGCTTTTGCCTTAATTTCTACCTTGTATTTGCGGATGCTTGCAAGGTGTTTAATCACAAGAGTGCACTTGTCTTAGTCTAGAAGGTGTACTAGCATTGATCCACCCACTCAACACTTATCAACACAAAACATAGTACTGATACGGAATATGGCGAAAGCACATGGCTACCCCTCCCGTGTGTCCTCAAGAACGCTTGAGCCTTTATAAGTTCAGTTGCTAGGCTTATACTTTGCTCAAACGGATTGGGCCACTTGCTGCTCCTTAGTACCTTTTACTGTGCTTGTTTTTACCTTCTTGTTTCTTATACCGAAAACCCCTAAAAAGTTATCTTTCAGTGCTAGCATTTTTTCCATGTCCAAAGTCACTTATCAATACCTTCTGCTCCTTGTTGGGTTCGACACTCTTACTTATCGAAAATTGTACAATAGATCCCCTACAGTTGACGGTCATCAAGTACTGTTTTCTGGCGCCGTTGCCGGGGAGTGTAGCGCTATTGGTAAGTGAAGTTGGTAAGGAAAGCTTTTTATTTTGCGTGTTGTTTTTATTTTGCTACTGCTACTTTTTGTCCTTATGGACAACTCTATTCTTGGTTTCTTTCTTTTGGGGAAACGCCCCACTACTGTGGTGGTTGCTCCCACCCCTACTGAAATTGGGCCTTATAAAATACCAACTGGTAATATCGATTATGTCTTGGCTAATCGCTATGCAGGAGACAGGCATCTGATACGTCCAAAATACATCACTATTTTATATAGTAATTCTTTCCTATTCATTGATATATTTCATGTTATGATGAGATTCTTATGTTGTTTTGGCCTTTTTTACACAGTTTGCAACTTTTCGATGCCGAAGCAGCAGACGCAAGATTCAGCGGTAAAAAGTGGATGTTGAGTTGCTGAAGCAGAAGACCTCCAAATTACCTGAAAATCGACGGAGGCTATTTTCCAGAAGGATGACGAGGACACGCAAAAGAAGAGCCAGAGGGGGCCACAGGTTGCACAGGCGGCCACCTGGCGCGCCCCCCACCTTGGCCGCGCCGGGAGAGCGCCTGGACCCCTGGGGCCACTCCCGGCTCCTCCCTCTGGCCTATATATCACTCGTTATCCAAAAACCCTAAAAGAGGAGGAGTTTTGCAAGTTCCGCCGCCGCTCCGTGGAGGAAACCTACAGAGAAGAAAAGACATCTCCGTCGGGCAGATTCCGTCGGGGAGAACACCTCCTGGAAGGGGAGATCATCGCCATCGTCATCACCATCGTCACGGTCATCACCGAGATCATCATCCCCAACATCAGCACCATCTCCACTCCATCCATTCTCACCTCACAAGTTCAACTTGTGTTGTAATCCGTACTATCTATCCTCTCTACTCTACAGGTGTTGATTACTGTCGTGTGATGAATGCTATTGAGTTTTGTCAGAGAAATATCATTGTGTCCAGATCGTTTATCATCTATTTATCCCCACTAATCATGATCTCTTTTAAGTCTTGTGAGTAGTCACTTGATTTTTGAGGACATGGGAGAAGTCTAGTTGTTAGTAGTCATATGATGTTGAAGTAATATGTGTTGTTTGATATTAGTCGTGTTGTTATTTTCCTAGTGGTGTTGTGTGAGTCGAACACTCAACACTTCACCTTATTAAGGACCTAGGGGGTGCATTGTGTATAAAGAATGCTTACGGTGGGTTGCCGGAGTGACAGAAACATGAACCCCAGTTCGCACGCTTTTGCACAAGGGAACAATGGATCATCGATCGTATTGGTATGGTTAGGCTTTTGCCTTAATTACTATCTTGTATTTGCGGATGCTTGCAAGATGTTTAATCATAAGAGTGCACTTATCTTAGTCTAGAGGGTGTACTAGCATAGATCCACCCACTCAACAATTATCAACACATCACATAGTACTGATGCGGAATATGTCGAAAGCACGTGACTTTCGGAATAGTACCTCTAATCTTGGTTCGTTGCTTATGGGAAACGCCCCACAAATGTGGTGGTCACCCCTACCCCTAATGAAATTGTGCCTTACAAAATACCTTCTGGTATTATCAATTATGTCTTGGCTAATCGTTATGCAGGAGATAGACATCCAGGTGAACACTTGCTAAATTTATCACAACTATGTTCCTTATTTAAGCTTGCAGGTGTGTCAATGGAGTTCGTCATGAAGAAATTATTCTCCGTATCACTTATAGATAAAGCTTCATATTGGTATAAGCTCCGCGATAACTTACATTTTCTTAATTGGCAAGAGCTTATGTCTCTGTTTTATACAAAGTTTTATCCTCTTCATGAAATTCATCGAGACAAGAATTACATCTATAAATTTTGGTCTCCTAATGGAGAGAGCATCGCTCAAGCTTGGGGGAGACTGAAGTCCCTAATGTTCAAAAGTCCTATCCATGAACTCCCCAAAGATATTATACTTAAAACAAATTATTCCAGGCTTTCTCGTCAGGATAAGGAGATGTTGGATGCCTCCTCTAGTGGGGTATTTCAAACAAGAAGTATTGAAGAAAAATGGGATCTCATATAGAGGATCCAGAAGAACACTGAAGACTGGGAAATCGATAAAGGTATTGAGCCTGCTATAAATTATGAGCATGATTACATTGAGAGGTATGTCAAAACTGATTATTTTAATACCTTGTTCTATAAGATTGGTCCTGATTCCCAGCTTATGATTGATTTTTGTAAGAACTTTTCCTCTCACATTGACTCTTCTAAAGAAGAGAAGGATCAGTATCATAAACCCTTTAAAGAATTACCTGCTGATATAAATGTTGCTGACCCTATTCGGCATGTAGTTTTGTATGAAAAGCCCACTTTTCCCACAAGGATAAAGGAGCACTCTTTTGTTACAGGCATAATAAATAAAAGTGAGAGATGAACTAACGAACCGGAGGACCTGATCAAGGTAGATCATCAAGTTGTGGTGGTTAAAGATTTAGTTACTAATGATGTTTCAGATTCCATTATAAATTTTTGTGTTGTTTCAACTAACATTGTCACACCCAAGAATAAAAGCCCAATTTTAGGTACACCAGTTGTATCTGTCAAAATAGGAGGTCACAATTATTACAGGCTATGCGATTTGGGATCAAGTGCTAGCGCTATTCCTTATTGACTCTATCTGGAGATCATGGGTGAGATTTCACCCTGTGAACTTGAAGATATTGATGTTACTATTTATCTAGCAAACAAAGAAACTATCTCTCCCATTGGAATTGTGAGAGATGTTCAAGTCCTATGTGGAAAGGTAAAATATCCTACCGATTTTCTCATAATTGGTTCAGTGCAAGATAGTTTTTGCCCTATTATCTTTGGTAGGCCTTTCCTCAGAACTTGTGGTGTTGTAATAGATTGCAAAAAAGGTAAATTTTCCGTTGAATTCAATGGTGAGCCATATGAATTTAACTTTTCTAAGTTCTCCAAGCAGCCTCGTGGTACTAATTTACCTAGTGATGATAAAATTATTGAAGATATTGCTTCTATTGCTATTCCTCCTAATGATCCTTTGCAGCAATATATGGAAGACCACGAGGATGATATGCATATGCAGGAGAGAAATGAGTTAGACGAAATATTCACGAGACAAATTGCTATCCTGAAGCACAACCTTCCAGTTGAACCTTTAGGAATCCTAGAACAACCGAAAGAAGACCCGGTGTTTGACCTCAAACCACTTCCCGATACACTCAAGTACGCTTATTTAGATGAAAAGAAAATATATCATGTTATTATCAATGCTAACCTTTCAGGATTTCAAGAAGAGCAGTTATTGGAGATATTTCGCATACAGCGTGGTGCCTTGGGATATAGCCTTGATGACCTTAAGGGGATTAGTCCATCGATTTGCCAACACAATATCAATCTCGAGCCCGATGTTAAGCCAATTGTTGATCATCAACGACGGCTGAACCAAGGATGAAAGACGTGGTTAGGACTGAGATTCTCAAGCTTCTAGCCACAGGTATCATCTATCCTATAGCTTATAGTAGGTGGGTAATTCCATTTCATTGTGTTCCCAAGAAAGGTGGTATGATTGTTGTTCCTAATGATAAAAATGAACAAATACCTCAAATAGTAATTATTGGATATAGATTGCGTATTGATTACAGGAAGTTGAACAAGGAAACAAGGAAGGACCACTACTCGCTGCCCTTTATTGATCAGATGCTTGAGAGGTTGTCTAAAAACACCCACTTTTTCTATCTTGACGGGTACTCGGGCTTCTCTCAAATTCATGTTAATACTGCCGATCAAGAGAAGACCACTTTCACATGTCACTATGGTACTTATGCTTACATGTGTATGCCTTTTGGTTTATGCAATGCACATGCTACCTTAGAGATGTATGTGTGATATTTTTCATGGTTTCTGTGAGGAGATTGTGGAAGTCTTCATGGACGATTTCTCCGTCTATGGAACTTCCTTTGACCACTGTCTCCACAATCTTAATAAAGTTTTGCAGAGATGCGAGGATACAAACTTAGTTTTAAACTGGGAAAAGTGCCACTTCATGGTTAACGAAGGGATCATTCTTGGTCATAAGATTTCCGAGAGGGGAATTGATGTGGACAAGGCGAAGATTGAAGCTATTGAAAGGATGCCCTATCCAAGGGACATTAAAGGTATTCATAGTTTTCTCGGTCATGCATGTTTCTATAGAAGATTTATTAAAGACTTTTCTAAGACCTCGAGACCCCTCACTAATCTTCTCCATAAGGATGTTCCTTTTGTATTTGATGAAGATTGTAAGGAGGCTTTC
Organism: Bromus sterilis; assembly: GCA_950022295.1. Lineage (NCBI taxonomy): Eukaryota > Viridiplantae > Streptophyta > Magnoliopsida > Poales > Poaceae > Bromus > Bromus sterilis. Next base: position 259,807,759 of record OX465596.1, on the reverse strand, counting down.
GAAGTTATTAATAAAGCTTTGATAGCCGCTCTTATAGTACAACCACTTAAATGGAAATTACCGTTTGAAATTATGTGTGATGCTAGTGATTTTGCTGTTGGAGCTGTTTTAGGACAAAGGGTTGATAAGAAATTGCATGTTATACATTATGCTAGCAAAACCCTTGATAGTGCTCAAAAGAATTATGCCACTACAGAGAAGGAATTCTTAGCAGTAGTGTTTGCTTGTGATAAGTTTAGACCTTATATTGTTGATTCAAAAGTCATTATTCATACTGACCATGATGCCCTTAAGTATCTTATGGCGAAGAAGGATGCTAAACGAAGACTCATCTGATGGGTACTCCTTCTTCAAGAGTTTGATTTACAGATTTTTGATAGAAAAGGAGCAACAATCCGGTAGAGGACAATCTTTCAAGGATGGAAGATATACCGCATGACCCCATCCCATTCAATGACAGTTTTCCAGACGAACAACTTGCCGTTGTAAAAGTACAATCTCTTTCCGATTCTTGGTTTGAAAGTTATGCTAATTTTATCATTGCAAAGTATTTTCCTCCAGGTTTAACATTTCAGCAAAGGAAGAAGTTCTTCCATGATTTGAGGCACTACTTTTGGGATGACCCTCATCTTTTCAAAGAAGGTCCGGACGGGGTTAGTGAGAAGATGCTTACCGGAACACGGGAAGAAGGACATTCTCAAGCAATGTCACGATAGTCCCTATGAAGGACATCACGCCGGTGAGAGGACCGCACATAAGGTTCTCCAGTCAGGTTTTTATTGGCCTACTCTCTGTAAAGATGCTAGAAATTATGTTTTATCTTGTGATAAGTGTCAGAGAGTCGGTAATATTAGTAGGAGGAATGAGATTCCTATGAATTACTCTCTACTGATTGAGCCTTTTGATTTCTGGGGTTTTGATATTATGGGTCCTTTTCCTCCCTCACACAAGTACACTCACATTTTAGTGGTTGTTGATTATGTGACCAAGTGGGTTGAAGCAATCCCCACTAAGAGTGCTGATGACAACAGATCTTTGAAAATGCTCAAAGATGTAATTTTCCCTAGGTTTCGTGTACCTTGGTACCTCATGACTGATGGAGGATCACACTTCACGCATGGAGCTTTTAGAAAAGCTTTAGCCAAGTACGATGTCAATCATAGAACTGCTTCACCGTACAATCCTCAAACTAGTAGGCAAGTTGATCTCACCAACCGAGGGATCAAGTTGATCTTGCAAAAGTTGCGATATTTTATATCGTAATTCACCCCTATTCACTGATATATTTCACATTATGATGCTATTCTTATGTTGTTTTCGCTTGTTTTACACAGTTTGCAACTTTCCGGTGCTGAAACAGCAGACACAGGATTCAACGGCGAAAAGTGGTCATTGAGTTGCTGAAACAGAACATCTCCAAATGAGCTGATAATCGACGGAGGATATTTTTCTGAAGAATAGCGAAGCCTCACCGAAAAGGAGCCAGAGGGGGGCCACGAGGTGCCCAGGCGCCACCCTGGCGCGGCCCACACCAGGGTCACGCCGGGAGGCCACCTGGACCCTTGGGGCCACTCCCGGCTCACCCCTTTGGCATATATTCCTCGTCATCCGAAAACCCTAAGAGAGGAGGATTTTTGCGAGTAGCCGCTCCGTGGCGGAAACCTACAAAGAAGAAAAGGCATCTCCGACGGGCAGATTCCGCCGGGGAGATCATCGTCATCGCTATCACCATCATCATGGGCATCATCGAGATCATCATCAACATCATCCCCAACATCAGAACCATCTCCATCTTCATCCCACATCATCACACCATTGCAACTTGTGATGTAACCCGTCACTACTAGAAAAAAGGGCTCTAATGGCGCACCTAATTCGGTTACTAATAGCGCACATATGGTGCGCCATTACTAGCACGTCATTAGTAAGTGATAGTAATGGCACACCAAGAGTGTGGCATTACTGAAGCCAGTGGTGCGCTAATGTTGTCACTGCTAACACCACATGTGTGTATTGTGCTCTGAGTCACTACTGGCGCACTCTCAGGAAGTGCGCCATTGTTGTGTTTCTGTACATGCGCCACTTCTGTACTGTATGTGCGCTATTAATATGAATATTAGGATTTTTTTTTCTTTTGCTTTTCTGTATTTGCATAGGTTACAAACATATATAAACAACATATTTATAAACATCACAGATTTATCGAATACAATAGAAGATTAGTCTCCGAATACAACGGAAGATTAGTCTCCGATTACAAATCATCATATTAGTCTCCGAATTCAAAATATCGAACACAGTTAGAACATTACAAGTCTCGAGTAGCGAGTTTGTCTTCATATTACAAGTCGATATCTAAACTACCATGACATTGAAGAAGAGGGTGGCGGCCACGATGAGCATCATCGTGACCAAAGTGATCTTCATCCGGTTCCTCCTCTGCTCCCTCCTCTCCCCCACTAGATAGCGCGCGTATCTAGCTTCCGCCCCCGCCCTTTTGGGGTACCCTTTGTAACTGTTACCGCTAAAACGGTGAACCTGTCTCCGACAATCCTCCATTCGTCGTAGACTCCGGGAATCCTACCAATGTACACGACATACGACGACATCTGCTTTATGCACTGGACAAACAAAACATTAAGAGGAACATACTTATACAACAAAATTAAGGACCAAAGGAAGAGAAAAGCAACACGTATTAATAGCACACGGTTCATGGTTGTAGTAATAAATAGCATCGACCACATATAAGTTGAATGACGACTGTTTAAACTAAGGAGACAAACGTACATACAAGTTCATAAAAGTTTATACAACACATGAGCTCTTGTCGATAGTCCAAAACTACATAGCTAGGCGCACGAGCATTAAGACTCGCTTACGGGCCGGAGCGTTGGTGAAGCCGCCGTCTTTCGTGATGGTCATGAATGAGCGATCGACGTCAGCGTGCAATCTTAGCATTGTATCTATTTCAAGGTTGGAGAGTTGATTGTTGAGGTAGGACTCCCCCGTGTTACGAAGGACATCTTCAGAGATGATTCCTACCAAGTCCGACTGGATGCAAAAGAATTCTTGTCTGAGGTCGGCGTCTTGGATTTCCGACAAGAGTTCGGCCCAGTGCTTGAGATGAGCTGGCAGCGTAAGCTGATGCTGGTCCCGTACGAACACCCGCATGTGATGCAAGGTGTAGTAGGCATCCTTCTGACCGCCAGGCGGCTGCTTGACGCAGGGGAACTTTGTTACGTGAGTGAACACGTGCGCGCCGTACCTAACAACTTCCTTCATGAAGGTGACTCCAGATTTGGAGTAGCGCGAGAGATCCTCATCGAGAACATTCTTGATATTTGTGTAGTCTTTGTTCGACTCACGGTTCGGATCAAAATACGTGTCCATGGAACATTTCGGGCTTAGAGAAATGAGTGTGCACTTTGTTTCATCACTTCACACAACACGGATGTTAGGAGGAAAAGAACGACCGAAATCTAAGCAACCTCATGTACGTTACGTGGACGTGAGGGGATGACTTACTTGGGAAAGCAAGGCACGAGGAATTTGTCCTTAACCTTGTTCGCCAGAATGACGTCTTGGAGGTAATCACTAGCGAGTCATCGGTCCCCGGGGCTGGTCAAAAGCTTGGCACGCATGTAGAAGGGATCGACTATAACGATGTCCGGGGTCTTGTATCTAATGATCCACATCTCCATACCGAGCGAAAATAGTCGAACGAATGTGTAGTGCAGCGGAAAAAGGTGAAACATAGAGAAGATGTCATCAAACCGCAGGAAGATCACACGTCCGATGTCGCAAGCAACAAAGCCCTTTCCCTCTGGCACCTTGGCGGTGAAAACCGGGTATGCCACATCATTCTAGCTGAGACGCCGCGTCTCTGTATTCAGAACAATGTCATGCAGACTCTTCATAGCACCGGTTGCAGCATCGAGCATTGCAGCAGATAGCATCGGCCGCCACATGCACCCTCGACATGATTCCGTCGGGTCTTGGTGGCCCGTCTTGAGCACGGATCGTCGGTGCCGGCTGGCTCGCAGTAGTGTGACCCTTCTTCCTTCTTGCCCGTCCCTTCTTTGGCTTCTCATATAATGGGACCTTTACCTGCTCCGAGATCGCCTTCCTGAGCGTGTTGGGGCTGATAATATTTCGCCCCTCGGCCGTCTCAACCTCGGTGAAGGCGGCATTTGGAGGCGTCTCCTGAGAACTGAACAGTCGACGCTTATTATTGTAATTTATCTCCGTGCGACGAGATGGGCGATGAGAGTCGTTTGCACCAAGGTTGGGTTCTTGAGAAGCAGGAGGGAAAAGCTCGTCCATCTCGCACCCACCATGTTCCTCGAAGAACGCATCGACACGGGCAAGTAGTGTGTTGGTGTTGGTGTTGCTCCAAAGTTGTGCCACATCCATGTCTGTGGGGTGGTGGCCTGGATCAGCTGACGGCGTTGCAGCGGTCTTGCCATGGCTTGGCGCCGTCACGACTGGTGGTGGGGTGGAGTAGTTCCCCACCCCCAGACGAATCTGGCACTTCGGCCAAAGCAAGTTCCAGCTCAAGCAGTCGCGGAGGTACATCACTTCTTCATCGTCGGCTCCAGGGGGTCGATAGGGAAGTAACAATTCATCGTAGCCCTCTAGCACCCGAACCAGTTGAACCCTATACAAGGTGGTTGGCATCGGATTACCATGGAACACGCGGTTGCCTGGTCGAACGATTCTGCCAAACGGCAACATCAACCAACTCCTCGTCCACAAAGTGCAGGAGAGTGCATGGAACGTTGGTGGCGCCCTGCGAAAACATGTAGGGCGTCAAGGATGCCAAGTCAAAGGCAAAAGAAGATGAAGTCATCAGCCGAGGCTTAGTTACCGTGATGACGTTGAGCTCGACTAATGTCGATGGACCGCCAACGGACGGCGGGCATGTGACGGAGGGGGCGCTTGCTCCTGAGGTGCCGGGCGTTGGTGTTTTACGCTCCAATACTGGCGCCGCCACCGGGGTCACAAATGCATCCACCGCCAGGCACACCGCTGCGACCGCCGCCGGAGACACCGCTGTGGCCATTGCCATCGCGTTGTGAGAGTTGCTGCCCGCAAAGCTGGGAATCGGGGGCATCCCCTATTGACCACTCGCAAGCCAGTCTCGCATGAACACAAACAAGGAAGGCATCATGTTGTTGAGCGCCTGTCCAACTTGTTCTTTGACAATGCGTGGAATCTGCTCCATTTTTTCCTGGAGTTGTGCCTCCGTATGGTTCGCTGAGCTACTAGTGCTTTTATCCTTTCGCCTAGTGTCATAGAGGTCCGACCATTTTGTGGAACAGCCTTTGTCGGACACACGACCAGCTGACGACAGCTTACTAAACTTATCCTTTTTCTTGAGTGTGTTGACCGCCCTATTTAAAGAGTTGTCCCAAGGGGAAATAGGCGGAGACCCCACGCTGGTGCTTTCAGTTTCCTGCACAAGGAACACGGGGGCCATTCAGAAATTTGGCTTCACTAATTTTAAAATGCAACCATATGAAGCTAATTAAACAGGGGGGGTATTCTTTACCAGAAGGCGCTCAAGCTCATCCATCTTCGGATCCGTCGTAAGCTCCCCTGTTATCGGGTTCCTCTTGTACCGGGCCCTGACATAGTTATCGGTAGGCTTATGTCCGTATTTTTTTGAAGAGGGGAGGTAAGCCTTGCGCGGCACGCTCCGCGTTCTCCTTGTCCCATTTTGGTTCCGCCACTCTGTAACCGCCAGGACCGAGTCTGTGGACCCCTCAGTTCAATTCCCGCATACCTTTCCCCCACTGACTCGATTCACTAGTTGAGGTGTCCTCGCACTTGAGCTTGAACTCCTCGTAGTAAGTTTCGCTGATCGAAGGATTTTCCTCCTTGATCTTCTCGTAACTAACACCCTTACTAATCATTTTCTTCACCTTGTTTCGCCAAGTAGCCAGGGATGTGCTCATCTTCGTGAGGGAGGCAGTGTTCACTTTATTCCCTAAGAGGTTCGTGTTTGCGAATTGAGCGGGAAACTTGTATCGGTTGTGCAACTTCGTGAAGAGGAGGTTGCACAAATTTTCTCGGTCGGGATGCCTTAGGTTCTCGGTGTTGATCGAGATGGTTCTCCGGAGAATGCACCCGAGTTGTCCGGAGTACCCACGGACTAAATGTTCGGGCGCCGTTGGAAGCCCATTTCTAGCCACTTCGGTAAATTCCTCCTTGACGGTGCCTAGCTGGCTCGTGTGCCTCTCCTTTTTTTGCCTCTTCGGTTGGCTGCCATCTGTGGGTTGGCTGCCATCATCAGTGGCGGGATCGGCCTCGGCAGCACCACCATCATCCCCGCTAGCGGTTGTGTACTCGTGATCAGTAGAGTCATCATCGATGCCGTCGTAGCGGGGTTGAGGTTGTGGATCATCGTCCATGCTCATCTCCCAATATTTCTTCTGGTGGTGCGAACCGGAGGCCTCATTGTTGTTGGCCATCTACACCCACTAAATAGATAAGAAAAAATGCTACTAGAGTGATTGGATGATATCAGGGTAGCTAGTATATCTATTCTTCTCACATTTAGAGGAAAACTAGAAAAGGAAAAATAAAAGGCAGGTTTTAGAAAATGTGGTCAAATATAAATAACTAGAAAAGTGCATGCAAAAGACCTTCTAGGTCAAGAAAATTAACAAAGGTCATGCACGAAATCAAGGAAAAATTCGGCATGACCTTTGCTAAATTTATTGAGCTAGGACCCCATTCTCAACCGAAACGGAAATTAATCGGCATTTCGGGAGAATGGGGTAATTATTTGTACCTGCAAAAAAGGCCTACATATAGGCACAACAAGCATATATATAGGCACAACCAGGTGCACAAAGGACAAGTGACAAAAGCATACAACATATAAATAGAAATGTGAACAGAACTAAGCTATGGTTTCACCAATCTAAAAACATCGCCCACATGATACTAACAAATTCATGAAAAACCACCTAATATTTAAAAGTTGCAACCTTCCAATGATACTAACATATTTAAAAGTTGCAACCTGCCTAGGAAATGCAACTATAGAAGTATAACAAGGCCTTTCAAGTTTACCTTTAATAGAAGAATGCTTCAAGTCCTCTTCCTGCAGCTATACATATTGATTATGGTTAGTGCTTACATATAGGCACAACAAGCATATACACTAGCTTCAGGTTCATTTGCTAAAAATGAATTTAAACACTCAATTTAAGCACTCCTAAGTGACATAGGTGATCACTGAAATTTAGTTCTAGCGAATCATTTAAATTTGCTAAGTTTAGCACATAGTGACTAGGATTGACTTTTAGAGATGGTGTACATGGTGTGGTACTGATACTGGTACTGGGGAGGAATAGTATAGCATATAAAAGCAACAAGGAGAGCGACAACAAAGGATAATACATGAGCTGTTGTTTGCATGCAAATTATATATATTCAGATTTTGCGTGCAAATAAGCAAATGGTCAAATTATATATATTCATATTTTTTCATGATATTTTTTTCAGGTTATTAATCTATGCTGAGCAAATGGTTATTAATCCAATGATACTAACATATCTAATTCAATTTTACTACCACTGTTAATATTTTTGTTGCTCTTACTATCAACCATGTTAATATTTTTGTTGCTCTGACTGTCAACCATGGAGAATACGAGTAACACTGGATTCTCACACGAATAAACATCAGTTATGTACCTATCGAGATCGTAGTCCAACAATGAGAATCACAGATAAAAGAGGGCAGGCAGTTTAATACCACTTAGTAGTATAGTGTACAATTCAGAACAATCAGTTGTGTGCAGTCGTCTAATCTGAACCAATGAGGTGAAAACATTGTACTTGCAGGAACAATATCATCGTAATTCCACTTGGCTACGTTCTTAGTACAAGGTTATAAAAACACATCACTCAGAAACCCAGCACTCTGAATGTGTTCCACATTACCCGCAACTGTCAACTAAATGCAGGATTAAGAACTGAATTCTAGCTACAATTTCGACATCATTTAGCACGTTAACACCTTGCACTTGCAGCCACCAGAACCTTCAATCCAAAATCTGAACCCAGAGCAAATCTAAGACCCAGCCAAATCTTGCCCAAGGAAGAACAGTAAAGACGGGCGCTAGTCTCCCACATAAGCAATTACAGATTCAAACTATTTTTGCATATATTCATATTTTGCTAGTCTCCCCAATCTGGGTAAACACAATTTCGTTAACAGCAGGGTTTAAATTCAACAAATGAACCTGAAGCATTCAGTTTTAGCATATGAACCTGAAGCATTCATGATTTAAATTAAATTTTAAATACAACATGGCATAACTTCAATAATTCATCATCATGACATTTATGCACTGATGCCATTCACAGCCATCAACAACAGATCATTCATGCATGTCGTTAGTGAGGAAGATAACATTTCCTTGCTGTGATTTTCTAGTGATGGAAATTACTCTCTAAAAGTATGCATGTAGTATGGTAAAGTCGACAGATTAGACATGCAAATGCAACCAGTCAGTGTTGCAAGTTCACAGGTTTATAAAAAAAACACCTGCAATATCAATGTGAACTCCAAAACTATTGTAAATTTCACTGCTCTAAACTATATATTGACATGATTGCTATATTAGAGTATCTCACACATGCGGAGCTAGAAAAATCACAAGTTTCATTTAGCACAACCACATTTGTTATAGATCTGGAGGACATAACTATATAACCACATTTGTAGGCTTTGCAACAGAAGCATCTGGGAAGGGGGTGGAACCTGGGGATCGAGGAGCCGTCGGCGACACTAGGACGGGGTGCAGCGATGGAAGGAGACGGCGGCGGTGTCGGAATGGAGCCGGCGGCCGCCGTGAGAAAACCTGGCGTGCACCGGGCGCTACAGCGGCGGAGAGGATGGGGTTTGGACCTGCCTTCTCTCGGTGGGCGTCGCGGAGGAGGCGGTCGGAGTTGAGGCCACCGAAGCGGAGGGGGTCGCCGGGGACAAGCGTTGGGGCGGGGCGGTCGCCGGGGACGAGCGGCGTGGCGGGGCGGGGCGACGACGTGATCTAGGTTTTGCGCGAGTGGTGGGGATGGGGATGTGTGGTGGGGTTGTTAGATAGGCCGGTATGTCTATCTGGTGGGAGATAGCAATGGCGCACATTTTAGTAGGTGCGCCATAAGCATCGGGATAGCAATGGCGCACTTTCACGGGGTGCGCCATTAGCATTAGTAGTAAGGTTAAAAGAGTTGTGTGAGTGGTTATGGACAAAACCACTTCGATAGCCCAGCGGTTGGTCCCTTGATACACTAAGCGAGCCACCTAGGTTCAAGTCCTGTCAACCCCACTTTTTGCACCTTTTTCAATATTTATTTTAACCTTATGATAAACATCCATACAATTTAAAATACTCTAAAACAAGCCTATGGCAATTTTAATTGCATGTAATAAGCACAGGTTAATTTTATACTAAGACGATAATTTTAACTATGTAATATATTTAAAATAATATAATATTTAAAAGATCATAAAAAATAGTAATTTATAATGTCTCAAATATCTCCAAAAATATAGACATGTCAATCTTCATAGAAGAATGATACAAAATGCCCACATGCACACACGCGCGGTAGACACGTCGTGATTGGATCTTATTAGATATCATCTTTTCACAATATTTTTGCCCTTCTTTTTCGCGTTTGCATAATTTAGCCCCGGAACCCCTTGATTTCTTCTGCTGAAAACGGGCGAACACCTTTAGGTAGGGTGGTCCTGCTTCTTCTTGATTTATATGGTACTGCATCATCGTTGTCGTCATCTTCAATCTTCGGGTCGCCGTACTTGTCGACTCCTTGCTCGTTGGCGGCTCCATCCATTCCGATGATGTTCCTTTTTCCTCTCTGCACGACAACACGTCTCGGCTTTGACGGGTCAGTAATGAAGAAGCATTGGTCCACTTGGCTAGCCAGTACCCATGGCTCATTTTTCGCGGTGACGTTTGCGCCCGCGGTCTTGGATTTGGCTTCGGGTATAACCATGGTGGTGAAATACCGGCTTTCTTTTACGATGCTCTTGGCCCATCTGACGCGGGACATCGGTACCTTCTCTCCAGCGTAGCTGAGCTCCCAGATCTCCTCGATCCTTCCATAGTATCGTTCCTTGACTTTACTGGTGTAGGCTTCCATCGTTACCCCGGAGTTCTGATAATCGCTCTTCATGTCCTTTTCCTCGGTGTAGAATGTGTATCCGTTGATATTGTACACCTGATATGTCATCAGGTTGTGCTCGTTGCCCTGTGACAAGGCGAATACGAGTTTTTCTTCCTCGGAAGATTCCCGATGTGAAGGGTACGATATGAGCTTGTCCTTGAACCAACGCGTGAAGTATGAGTTGTGCTCTTTGAGTACATCTTCGTCCGTCCACTATTGGCCTCGGTCATTATATGTCTTCTCAATTGAGGTTTTGTGCTCTACCACCCAAGGATCGACCAAGTCAATGTGTTGCAGTGCAACTAGGTTTGGTCTTTCAAAGTCAGCGAGTCGATCCTGGAAGTCGACATGCATTTCGCGGCGACCCTCGCGGTGACCACATCCAGCGAGCTTGCCGAGGTGCCTGTTGACGGGCAGACCAACGGGGTTATCGATGCCTAGATAATTTGTGCAGATGGAGATGCACTCCTCGGTTAGAAAGCCATGGGCTATGCTTCCATCTGGAAGAGCCCTGTTGCGAACGTATCCTTTGATCACACCATTCATCCTTTCGAACGGCATCATGCTATGCAGGAACGTCGGCCCGAGTTGGATGATATCATTCACGATATGGACGAGGAGATGCACCATGACGTCAAAGAATGCGGGCGGGAAGTACATCTCGAGATCGCATACTATCACCACGATCTCTTCTTGTAGCCTTCTGAGTTGCCTCACGCCAACCGATTTCCGAGAGATGACATCGAAAAATTTGCATAGGCCAAATAGCGTTTCAGGAACATGGTCGTCCATGATCCCGCGGATTGCAACCGGAAGTAGCTACATCATCAGCCGTGAAACTTCATCCCGCTGAACCTTTGCTTCGCTGAGTCTAGGTATCTGCTGATCTTCCCCGCGAAACCGTAAGGAAGTTTTATTCCTAGGAGGTAGTTGATTATCTGTTGGATCTCCTTCTGACTTAAAGTGAAGCATGCGGGGGGGGGGGGGGGGCAGTAATGTTCGCTCTGCTTCTTGGCCTTTTTTCCTTTGCGATGACTTTCCGTGTCCTCCGGTGGCTCATCATCATCATCATTGTCGTCGTCGTCATCATCATCATCATTAGGGCGGTTTGCGTGAAGCTCCTCCCTGATGCCCATTGATATCAAGTCTGCCCTTGCTTTCGGGCCATCTTTGTTCTTTTCTGGCATGTTGAGCAGGGTAGAAAACAAACTCTCACACACATTCTTCGTGATATGCATGGCATCATGGCTGTTCGGCACACTGAGAATGTTCCAGTATGGCAAGTCCCAGAAAACATACCTCGTTTTCCATACCTTCACCAGCGGCTCTGGCACCTTTCTCTTAGAATTGATCTTTCCTGGTGGTGGGCACTCTTTCCAATTTTTCAACATCATATCTATTTCGGTGCCGCTCCTCCTACGTGGGGCCTTTCGTGGTTTGGCTGTTCCATCGAACAGATCCTTGCGTTTTCTCCATGGGTCATTGTGAGGAAGCCATCTTCGATGTGCCATGAACATGGTTTTTGAAGACCCGAGATCCTTAGGTAGTTGGTGATACGTTGTGTCCTCCATGCACCTAGAGCATCCACAGTGTCCGTGGACCACCTGCCCCTCGACATATCCTAAACCGAGATAGTCGTGCACCGTCTTGAGCAGTGCAGATTTAATAGGGAAATATGTTTCCTCTACAACATCCCACGTATTGACTGGCGTTCTCCATAGCTTATCTACCTCCTCTTTCAGGATCCCCAAATACAAATTGAGGTCGTTTCCTGGTTGTTTCGGCCCTTAAATTAGCACACTTATGTGCATGTACTTCCTCTTCATGCACTCCCAGGGGGGGATGTTGTACATGCCCACAAACACTGCCAGGTGCTATGTGTGCTGCTCTGGTTGCCGAAAGGATTGACTCCATCGGTGCTCGCGACCAACACTACGTTCCTTGGATCCTTCCCAAAGTCCTTCTCGAAGTTCAACACCTCCCACTGGGTCCCATCAGAAGGGTGACTCAACATCTTGTCTTTTTCTGGATCATTTTTTCAGTTTCTTCCTTTCGTTGCTTCCTTTCCGCATGCCAGCGCATGAGCTTAGCTTGCTTAGGGTACGCGAAATAACGCTGCAGACGAGGAATGATCGGAAAGTACCATGCCGTTTTTTGAGGAGCTTTCTTCTTCTTGTTGTATCGACTGGTGCCACAGTTCAGACATACGGTGGACTCCGCGTACTCATGCCGATAAATGATGCAATCGTTAACGCAGACATGGTATCTAACATGCGGTAAATCTAGAGGACACACGATTTTCTTCACCTCATTGAAACTGGTCGGGCACGTGTTCCCCTTGGGAAAACGTTTTTTCAAGAATGACATGTTTTGGTCGAAGCATGTGTCGGTCATTTTGTGTTTTACTTTCATCTCCAGGTCCATTAGAGCTACTTTCAGGCGGGTATCCTCGGGATTGCATCCTTCATACAATGGAGTAACCGCGTCCATCTCAAGTTGATTTATCTTGGCTTTCTCTCGGGCGGCAGCTCTTGCGTTATTACTCGCCTCATTCAGAAGCAACTCTTGAAGATGAGGGTCCTGCACCCAGTCCATCGACGATGGTCCATCGCCGTCTTCTCCGACATCTTCATCTTCATGATGATCATGCCCTTCGTCTTGATCTTCCTCATGATCATGTCCTGCATCTTCTAAATGATGATTGTGTCCTACATCGTGATAATGTCCGAGAGATTCTTCGTCTTATCGCCCGCCCTCGGCGCTAAGTCTGCTTACTGTTGCCCGGCCACCGTGGACGAATTCATAATCTTCTTCATCACCTTGCCACAGATAGTCATCCATGAAACCACTCGTGAGCAGGTGCCCCTTTATGGTTTTCGAAACCGGGTCCAAAAGGCACTTCAGCTTGCATCTTCGACACGGACATCTTATCTCTGTATCGTTCTTTTGAATCATTTCGACCTTCGCGGAGATCAAGTACCTATCCACGATGCCTTCGGTCATCTTGCGAACCATGGTCGCCTGCGGGGCATAGAGCAAAACGATATTTTAGAACCAATTTTTTTTGCATGACCTTGCCTAATTATTAGGACAAAAAAGAATGCAAAGTGTGCCAAATTTTTGCCGAAACGGAAATGAATCAACATTCCGGCAAAATATTGGAAACTATCACATATGTGAGGTACTTGCAAACAACACGTGCATACATGCATATCCCTCCATGATCATCACACACCCATACATATATACCCCATGATCATCACATCACACCACACATATACACCGACAAAAAGTGTGTTCGAGAGAGAACATACTAGATCTACACAACAATAAAGAGATATACCTTACTTACCAATGAAAAAAAGGAGATAAAACTACTTATTTTGGGTAGATCTATGGTGTAAAAAATGTGAGGAGAAGGAAGGAACCGAGAGAAGCTAGTTGGAGGTGGAGGTGGAGAAAGTGAGTGTGGTGTAGGCTCCCAAAACATCTAGATGCTCCCAGACTTAGTAATGGCGCACCTCCACAAATATGCTCCATTACTAAGTATGGGAGCTAATGGCGCACCGAACAGGAGTGCGCCATTACTAACTCTGGGAGAGGGGGACCAGGGGCCAGAGAGGGGGACCAGGATAGTAATGGCGCACATGGAAAAAATGGGCCATTATTGTTACAAACTTACTAATGGTGCACCCCCACGGCATGCGCTATTGATGTGTCATCAGGCCTGGGCCCACCCCTCCCCTGACTTAGCAATGGCACACTTCTCGGAAATGCGCCATTAGCATCCCTGGTGGCTAATGGTGCACTTTCGTGAAGTGCGCCATTGCTGAGTCAGGGGAGGGGGGCTGGTCCAGGAGCGAATGTGCGGTGGCGCACTTCTTTACATGTGCGCCATTACTAGCGAGGGAACTAATGGCATACCTGGACCTGGTGCGCCATTGCTATTTAGTAATGGCGCACTGGTCATCTGGTGCACCATTATTTCCCATATTATCTATAGCTGTTTTTCCAGTAGTGCGTACTATCCATCCACTCTACTCTAGCAGTGTTGATTACCTCTTTGTGGTGAATGCTGTTGAGTTTTGTTGGAGAATTATTGTTATGTCCAGATTTTTCATCATCTATTTATCACAACTGATCATGATCTCTCTTATGTCTTGTGAGTAGTTACTTTAGTTCTTGAGGACATGGGAGAAATCTAGTTGTTAGTAGTCATATGATGTTGAAGTAATATGTGTTGTTTGAAATTTAAGTTGTGTTGTTATTATTCTAGTGGTGTTATGTGAGTCGAACACATAACACTTCGCCTTGTTAAGGACCTAGAGGAATACATTGTGTATAAATGATGCTTACGGTGGGTTGCCGGAGTGACAGAAACCTGAACCCCAGTTCGCACACTTTTGCACAAGGGAATAATGGATCCTTGACCTTATTGCTGTGGTTAGGATTTTGCCTTAATTTTTACCTTGTATTTGCGGATGCTTGCAAGGTGTTTAATCATAAGAGTGCACTTGTCCTAGTCTAGAAGGTGTACTAGCATCGATCCACCCACTCAACACTTATCAACACAAAACATAGTACCGATACGGAATATGGCGAAAGCACATGACTACCTCTCCCCTGTGTCCACAAGAACGCTTTAGCCTTTATAAGTTTAGTTGCTAGGCTTATCCTTTGCTCTACTGGATTGGAGCACTTGTTTCTCCATAGCACCTTTTAATTTTCTTGTTTTTACCTTCTCGTTGCTTATATCGAAAACCCCAAAAAGTTATCTTTTAGTGCTTGCAGTTTTTCCTTGTCCAAAGTCACTTATCAATACCTTCTTCTCCTCATTGGGTTCGACACTCTTACTTATCGAAAATGCTACAATAGATCCCCTACAGTTGAGGGTCATCAAGATGTCGTATCCTTGTAGTTGTAATGTTGTGATAGCATATTGAAATCCGGGACATATGGCTTCTTCATATGTCATGGTGGGTTCGATATGTACTTCATCCTCAGATATGGATGGAAACTTCCAGATTTGAAACAATACCGCATATCAGGTCTTACAACTTGGTATCAGAGCCTTAGAGACCGTAGGATCCCTTCTCTGGTTGAAGTCGAGTTTAGACAAAAACTATTTTTTAGTTACTAAGATATTTATCGGAGACTATGAATCTTTTTACTCCTTGCCTTTGATATGGTCAGGACAAGTGTCATAAGTGTTTTACTCTCGCCTTAACCTCTTCAAACTCTAGGATCTCGATTAGATGGAGTTTCAAAATTGTTATAATGACTTGCCTGAAGTGTATTGTCTCGATTCCGACATCTCGGGTGGGAATTCAGGTAGTACCTACAGTTTTTCCAACTCAGATAAAATCTTGGTCGTCTGTTGCCTCCAATCATCTTGCCTAGGATCCTCACGACCTCAGTGAGAATATTCAATTGATCTTAGCTTTGTACTATCATTCTTCCTCTTGATATCTTGATGGTTTCGTTCTTCGATGTTGCCATCTCTTTACGCAAAGTTGTGTGACACAAGATCGTCGTTCTACATGGAGTAGAGCCCCTTGTTGGTGGTGTTGAGGAGCGTGGTCTCTCTCTTCTCTCTCCCCCTCTCCCCCAGATCATCCTCGATCTCGCGACGAGATCCCTTGTTGATGGTGTTGTATTGTAACAGCCTGGATTTTGAACCTAATTAAAAAAATATTGTTATTTTATTTTGTTGATTTTCTGTGTTGTTTGTAGTATTTATTTTTGCCAATTTATAAAATGGTGAAATATATTCCCCCCTCTTTCTCATATCGGTTTGCGAGTCCATACCTTTCTACCATGGCACACAACCTTTTGTGGCACCGGGTATTCACCCGATCACTTTCGCAACCTCCTGCACAAGACCAGCTTTTACCAATGGAACGAAAACCCAATTTATTAAATAAATGGATTATTTTATCAGGCGGTATTAAACGTTTTTAGTTTTGTGCGAAATTTTGTAGACGATGTTAGTGCGGTGTGGGGATACTGTGTTTTGATTTTTGTGTGATTCTGAATTTTTTTCGTATGTAAGTGATCAGAGGTGCCAGACATAGTACCCGGTAAATCTCCAGGGGCATATTTACAAATATTGTCGCGTGCGCTATTAGCTGGCCTCCCATATTTCCCTCTTATCTTCTAAACCTATCCCATTTGCAAAATAATCCCAAAATCCCCTCTAAGCAGCCCATTTGTGGCCCAAACCACTTCCCAAACAACCCCTACTATAAATAGCAGTGCTACCCTACGAAAAATGGACAATCCCTAGCCCCTAACTCCCTTGGCGCCACCTCACACAGCTAGACAACTGATACGTCCCAAACGTATCTATAATTTATGCTTGCTCCATGCATATTTTGGGTGATATTGCTATGATTTTGATGCACTTTCATACACTTTTGATCATATTTGGACTAACCTATTAACTCAGTGCACCCCAGTGCCAGTTCCTATTTTGTGTTGTTTTTATATTTCAGGCTTTCCCATTACTTAAAGTGCCAGAAATATTCTGGGAAAAATATATAAAAAATCAGCGACCCGGAAGCTTCCAGACTCCCGAAGGGGGGGGCAGGGGGGCCTCACCAGGAGTCTAGGCGGGAGCTTCTCCACCACCATGGACGCTTCCCGGATGAGCTGTGAGTAGCCACCTTGTACCATGAGTCCATGATCAGTAGCTATGTGATTTCTTCTCTCCACCTTTGCTCTTCATTGATTAGACCTGTGAGCTTCCCTACATGATCAAGGCACATATGTAATTCTTTCTTCTGTTTCTATGTTGAGTTTGATGGGATATGATGTATTATGAGATTATGTTAAGATTGTGATGAGTGAAATATTTGGTTCTTCTCCTTTTATATTTATGTTCTTGATTAATTCTTGCATGTTCTCCATTGTTGTTTATTTGATTTTACATTTATGCCAAGTAGTAGGTAGAAACTCCAAGAGGGAGCGTTATACATGATTGCGGGTTCATGCCCCCTGATGACTAGCTTGAGTGACAGAAATATGTGTCTAGGGGATGTGGTTTTGACATAAGGGGGAAAACAATGGTGCTTGTAACCGCGGTTGCAAAGATTGTTTACTTTACGCAAAGTTATTTTAATGAAGTTGTCTGTTGCTTTGGGTTTACACTTTGGGTGGGGCTCGCAACTTAATACCAGCGAGATGTTATGGATAGATATCTCAAGGTGGATGATTAGTGAGTAGATGCAGATGGATTTCGGTCTACATGTCTTGGCGTACTGCCCATTCTTGTGAGCTTCTTCCTTAGCTTTGTAGCATAATTAGCTTTGCGGTGCGTTTTTCATCCTGTCAATTGCCCAGCTATAATTTGTTCACCTCGCATAGTTGTTTATCGTCTTTTGGGAGAGAGACTTCACTAGTGAATTTCATAGGACCCCGGTCCATATTTCTACCATTGTTTACACCCTCAATTTACTTCTTTCTTTTACTTTCTAGTTGCAGTTATCATTACCTTTTATCTCTTGGGTTTGATCCTTTGTACACGGCAAGGCTGGAGGGATTAACAACCCCTCTGTACTCGTTGGGAGCAAAGTTATCTGTTGTGTGCAGGTCCAGGTAAACTAAGAAACCCTGAGGTTCTGAACGGCGCCATTGTTCACTTTACCACCTACTTGTCGTCTTTGGAGTCCTACGGGTTCGATCTCAACCTTGTTATATATGCCAAGGGAAATTACCACTCTGCTACATCTCAACCTTCCACTTGGGGTAGCCAACGAGTTAATTGACACCGATCAAGTAATTTCTGCCGCCGTTGCCGGGGACTCCGCTCTTCAACATAGGGGAGTTGCACACTATATTTTATATTTGCTTTTTAGTCTTGTTAGTTTTCCTTTTAAGTTTTTGCCTTTGTGTCCTTTATCAAAACCCAAAAAAAATAGTATGCCCAGTTCCTTGCTTGCCATCAATGCCTAACTTCTTTGAAACCAGATCCTATTGGCATGGAGTATTCACTAAGGATCAACACGAATATTACAAGGAACACCGCTTGTCTCAAAAGGGGATACACTTATTGAGACAAATACATCAGTTGTATGAGTATACTAGAAACTTGTGATCAATATATAATATATCTTTTTGTAGGGATGATTCTATTTGCTTTATGAGGCATAAACACCTTGCTTTACAATGTGAGTACAATTATGATGAAATCTTAGCTTCTTATGCTAAGGAAAATTATGATTTTTATGATGTAGAGCAAATAGAAGAATTTGTTGCTTTTAAGGGTGCCTATGAAATTACTTCTATTCTTAAAAATATTGATGTTACCCCTTACAAATCTGAGAGTCTTGCTATACTTAACTATTTCTTTGAAAATTACAATGAAAATTATTATATTCATGATCATCTTGAGAGAATCTCTCCTCCAAAGGAAGAGACTAATGTTTTGCAGGACTCTATGGAAGCCTATATTGTTGAAACTGAAAGCTCCTTGGATGAAAAAGAGGAGGAGAGTGACTAACAAAAGGAGGAAGAATGGAGCCATCTATGTCTACCTTCTAATGAGAGTAAATCTTGGACTCTTACCTTATATGAGTGTTATGATCCTATGTATTCTTTTGAAATATCCCTTTTTGATGAAGTTGATGCCTTCTATTCTTATGGCCATGATGTCATTATGAATGATGCTTACGGAGATGAACTTGCTATAGTTCCTCATGTTAAGCATCAAATTGTTGCTATTGCACTCACATTTGATTGTCCTATTATTCTTTTGAAATCTCCAACTCCGGAGAATTTTGCTCTTATAAAGGCTCAATGTGATGGGTTGCATCTATCTTATGTTCCTAAAAACCGTGTGAAAAAAAATACACGTGTGCTTGTCGGTCATGAAAAACATGATTTATGTGATAGTTATATTCTTGATGTTGTTCATGATGCTACATAAAATTATTTTGAGAGAGGAAAGCTTGGTTGTAGAAATTTTCATGTTACTAAAACTCCTCTCTTTATGTTGAAAGTTTTGAAATTGTCCTGGTTCCACCTTTCTATGCTTGTTGCTTTGTGCTTCTTTGATTTCTTTTCTCACAAGATGCATATGCATAGGAAGTGGGTTAGGCTTAAACGTGTTTCACATTTTCTCCTTGATGCTCTCTTTTTCTTCAATTCTTATTCTTATGTGAGCATCTTCAATAATCTTCGTGCCTAGCTCAAAGGCGTAAAAGAAAGCGCTTGTTAGGAGGCAACCCAAGATGTTTCTCCTTATTTTTTTAGTGGTCTTGATGATTGTTACTACTGTAGCAACATCATAGTATCTTTATTTTCAAGCTTTGTGCCAAGTTTAGCCTCTGATTGCAAGAAAGTTCAAAAGTTGTGACGCGCTGTCCAGAAAACAGATTCTGTCCTTGGACGGAAAATTCGGCTAAAATCACCAGATCATCTTTTTTATTTGAATATTTTTGACAGCATGCTCTATACAATTAGCTTTCGTGCATCTGTTCTGAGATTTTTTATTTGAGTTGTATAAGTACCCGGAAAAATGTATTTACTACCTGCTGGTCTGTTTTTCACAAATTCTGCCACGTTTTGCCTTTTCACAATTTTTCAAGTCTTGCATTAGCTTTTTCTTTGCAAAAACTTTTTGGGAGTCTTGAGAAACAGTAGCTCTTCAATAATATCTTTATTTCCAGTAAAGGTGAATTGTTTTATTATGGGTACTAACCTCTCTAACCAGTTTATGATGAGCTATGTATGAAGGGAGTTTTCAAATGTACGAAGGAAGATAATGAAAGAAGATCCGGGAGTGTCAAACGCTCAAGCTTGGGGATGCCCCCATGCACCCCCAAGAAATATTCAAGGAGACTCAAGCGTCTAAGCCTGGGGATGCCCCCGTGCATCCCCTTCTCCATCAACAATTATCAGTTCGTCCTTCGTTCCACTATATTTTTATCACTTCATGCGTTATGTGCTATGCTTGGAGCGTCTTGCTCTTTACTTTTTAGTTTTCTTTAGCTTTGCTTGCTATTCATAACAAGTTAGAACCCAACTTTCTTTGTGTGGGAGAGAAACACGCTCCACTTTAACTAGAACACATCATAGGATTTTCATGCTTATCTTTCTTGATGTGTGTGTTCTTTATATTTTCGTAGCTGTTGTCATGCTTAGCTCTTAGTTTTCATGCTTATCTTTTTAAGAGATTTTTTTTAGATTGTTGCTGGAACTCTCTTGAGTTTTCATGTTTATCTTGTTTAGAGAGTTGGCCTGTTGCACTGAGTTGTGTGTCTTTACTTGAAGTAGGTAATTGAGGTTGCTATTCGATTGTAGTAATAACTTGCAATAGTTTTGAGGTATTGTTTTGAGTAATGTTTGAATTTTTGGTGTCAAGAGCTTTAGCCTATTAGTGATACATGTTGTATTTTGCGAAATCCGTGTTTATTTTCGGAAACTTCAAAAACAAGTTGAGAACTGTAGCTACTAGATGGATCGCTAATCTTGGAAGGATCGGATATTAGAGTACACTCACGTACCATGAGTCGAGGATGCGCAAGGATAACCAAACCCCCATACACTCCTCATAGGGGTACTTGTCTCTTTGTAAACCTCCTGATTACATTGAGAGTTACCGATATTAAGTGCATGAGTTCTTCGGACTAATGTAAGTATTCGAAAGTTGACACTTCCACCTTCCCATATTTCACTAGCCTCTTCGGTACCGTGAATTGCCCTTTTCTCATCTCGAGAGTTGGCACATACTTCGCCGGTGCATCCAAACCCTTGGCATGATATGCTCTGTCATCATAAACCTCCTTATATCCTTCCTTAAAACAGACACCATACCTACCTATCAAGGCATTTCCATAGCTTTTTCGAGATATATTGTCATGAAACATCCACCTTCTCATGACTTGATCTTCATGTCATACATGTTCCTGCTGCACTGTCAGAGGCATACATTTGCATACATCATGATAGCTTCATCTTCTTTATGCTGAGTACTTTTGTAAAGTGTGAAAGATCTTCTATACTCCTTGAAAATAGAGTGTTGCCTCTAAAGTGATGAAAAGATCCCAAAGAGGACAAATTAAAAGATCCCAAAGAGGACAAATGAGAGATAAATAGAAAGAGTCATTGAGGCCACCAAAAAATACAAAAAAATAGAAAAAATAAAAAAATAAAATAAAAAGAGATAAGGGGGCACACTACTATTCCTTTTGAGACATCCACACTCGTACTCCCTCTTGTATCTTGTACACCATATAGATCATATATGCATATAGCTATGTGGGGACCTTTACACTATAGAACTTGGCTTGTATATTCCAATGATGAGCCTCCTCAAATGAGCTCTAGGTCTTCTTGAGCAAGCAAGTTGGATGCACCCCCACTAGTTCCATTGGAGAGCTTTCCAAAGCTCTTATGTGCATCCGTTGCATGGCAATACCTACTCCTCACATCATATCTATCATTTGGCTTTTTCTCGCTTATGATTGTCCTCATTGATGTGGGCCTTTCACACCTTTTTTGTCTTCCTCCTCCACCATCTCTCTCTTTGCCATCCTAAGTGTCAACTTTCTCTCTTACGCTCATCCATTGCATGAGTGCTCCAAATATCGAAAGGGAATGGATCACTTTGACTTGTACCTGGCTAGAGGTCTGGGGACGAGTCAAGATAAGATTCTAAAGAAGACCAAGTGTGAAACTTTAGTAGATTGAGTTCTCAACTAAATTAATATTATATTTTACTCTCTCGTATTCCCATCTTCCACTTCTTGCACGCACACAGCATTTGGAGACATTCGAGTCACGGACAGCGAGAGCTCTTGCACCTTTACGTTCTTATGTTGCTTGTTTCAATGCCAATATAGACACTTGCTTGTTATGACTTGAATTGAATTACAAGGCTTGCTTGCCTTACTTAAAAGTTCTTATATGGTTGGTAGCATGTCACCACAAAAATTATGCTTGTTATCATTTACCTACTCGAGGACGAGCAGGAATTAAGCTTGGGGATGTAGATACGTCCCAAACGTATCTATAATGTATGCTTGCTCCATGCATGTTTTGGGTGATATTGCTATGCTTTTGATGCACTTTCAGACACTTTTGATCATATTTTGACTAACCTATTAACTCAGTGCACTCCAGTGTCAGTTCCTGTTTTCTGCTGTTTTAATATTTCAGATTTTCCCATTACTTAAAGTGCCAGAAAAATTCCGGGAAAATAGATAAAAAATCAGCGACCCGGAAGCTTCCAGACTCCCAAGGGGGCCAGGGGGTCCCACAAGGAGTCTAGGCGGCCAGGGGGCGCGACCTAGGGTGGGGCCGTGCCGGCAGGCCGCCTGCACTCCCTGGTGGCCTCCTGACTGCCCCCTTCTCCTATATTTACCCCTCGTCACGAAACCCCCGAACACAGAACACTTTTTCGCGATCTCGCCTCTGTTCTGCCGCCGCCGCACTTCCAAAATCGGGAGCACCAGAAGACCTCTTCTCGGCACCCTGTCGGAGGGAGGATTGACCTTCGGGAGCTTCTCCAACACCATGGACGCTTCCCGGATGAGCCGTGAGTAGTCCACCTCGGACAATGAGTCCATGATCAGTAGCTATGTGATGTCTTCTCTCCACCTTTTCTCTTCATTGATTAGACCTTGTGAGCTTCCCTACATGATCAAGGAACATATGTAATTCTTTCTGTTGTTGCTATGTTGAGTTTGCTGGCATGTGATGGATTATGAGATTATGTTCAGATTGTGATGAGTAATATATTTGGTTCTTCTCCTTTTATATTTATGTTCTTGAGTAATTATTGCATGTTCTCCATTGCTGTTTATTTTCTTTGGCCAAGTAGTAGGTAGCAATTCGAAGAGGGAGTGTTATGCATGATTGTGGGTTCATGCCCCCTTATGACTAGCTTGAGTGACAGAAACATGAGTCTAGGGGATGTGATGTTGCCACAAGGGGACAAACAATGGTGCTTGTAACCGCGGTTGCAAGGATTGTTTACTTTACGCAAATTTCTTTTAATGTAGTTGTCTGTTGCTTTGGGTTTACACATTGGGTGGTGCTCGCAACTTAATACCAGCGAGATGTTCTGGATAGATATGTCAAGGTGAATGATTAGTGAGTAGATGCAGATGGATTTTGGTCTACTTGTCTTTGCGTACTGCACATGCTTTTGAGCCTCTTCCTTTCTTTTGTAGCATAATTATCATTGTGGTGCATTTTTAATCCTGTCAATTGCCCAGCTGTAATTTTTTCACCTCGCATAGCTGTTTATCGTCGTTTGATCGAGAGACCTCACTCGTGAATTTCATGTGACTCGGTCCATATTTCCACCACTCTTTACACCTTCATTCTACTTCTTGCTTTACTTTATAGTTGTAGTTATCATTACATTTTATCTCTTGCGTTTGATCCTTTGTAAATGATAAGGCCGGAGGGATTGACAACTCATCTGGACTCGTTGGGAGAAAAGTTATCTATTGTGTGTGCAGGTCCAGGTAAAGTAAGAAACCCTAAGGTTGTGAACGGTTCCATTGTTCACTTTACCACCTACTTGTCGTCGTTGGAGTCCTACGGGTTCGATCTCAACCTTGGTATCTTTGCCAAGGGAAATTACCACTCCTCTACATCTCAACCTTCCACTTCAGGTAGCCAACGAGTTAATTGACACCAATCACTAACCCCCACCACCAGATCCAGATCAGACGCTCTGGACCGTCCGATCAAGAACGGACGACCCAGAAGTTGACATGTCACTAGATCCTCCTGTCCACGCCCGAGAGCTCCCGACCCTTCCCTCCTCACTGCCCTGAGCTCATCCGCAACCTCCACCAGATCAAGCCGGGCTGCCGCGCCCCTGGTTCTAGCGATTCGCCGCTACACCCCAAGGTCACGTCGGCGCCCTCCTCCCCTTCTTCCATCTCTCTCCCTCTCACCTTTTCTCTCTGTTTCCTGCGAGGCCGAGCAGCCATGGACGCCGTGTGGGAGCTCACCGGCGACGCCTCCTCTCCGACACAAATCTGACATCATGCCGCCCGGATCCGGCAGTCACGCCCCCATTCCAGCAGTCCCTGTCGCCCCTTGAGTCTCGCCTCGGCCTCCCTTCGTTGGAGATAAGCCGCCGCCATCATCCCTACTCGGGATCGAGCCGGTCAGGATGAACGAGCGAACCGTCGTTGCGCCCATGGTGGGCCAGAGCGGCCAGATCCCCTCCATGGCCCACCAGCAGCCGAGCGCATCCTAGTCCGCCTCCCAACCCAGCGCCAACCTACGCCCGCGGTGAGGCCAATGCTATCCTCCGCCCGCCGTTTGCGCCTCGGCCCACTAAGGTGAGGCAGCCTAACATTTTTTGTTGTTTGTTGGGCTCAGCCCAGGTCGGATTAATGCCTTATGCGGTAGATGACTATCTTGTGCTCGCCCCTATTTAGGCCCGTTTAGCCTAGATTCGATGGCCATCTTTATCTGGTGTGATGAATGATGCCTTCTCATGGTCTTCGACGGCCATCTTTATCTGGTGATAGCAATATGCGTCCAGAAAGTACAAAAGTTCGCATCCCGCCGTAGAGTCGATTATTTGGTATATCTGAGGCAGGGCAAAAGGGTCCTTGGGGCATGCCTTGTTGAGGTTGGTGTAATCAACGCACATGCATCAAGTTCCATTTTTCTTGAGTACCAAGACCGGGTTGGCCAGCTAGTTTGGATGGAATACTTCTATAATGAACCCGGTAGCTAGGAGCCTGACTACTTCTTCTCCCATGGATTCTCTTCTCTTGTCGTTAAAACGTCGAAGAAATTGCTTGATTGGTTTCATCTTTGGGTCAGTGATGAGGGGATACCACTACGACTCCTCACCGTGAGGGTACCTGGTGCGTGTGAAGACTGATGGCCCACTAGAAGCCTCATGAACCAACATGTATCCCATGACTTGAGGCGCAAGACAAGGACTCCTACTTGTAGTTTGTTAGGATTCATGTAAACTCCTACCAGACTATCTATATAAAGCGAGGCAGGGGCACATCTCTAGACAGATCTCTCTCCACGCATAGCTCAAGACAGGCAACATACCTCCACCATAGCCCTCGCGGCACCCCTATACATTATCATCAATGCAAGACCAGACAAGCAGCATGTAGGGTTTTCCCTCCGGGGGCCTGAAGCTGGGTAAATCGTGTCTCGTGTGTTGCTTGTCCATCGTCCGAATCCTACCAACACGCGGTCACCTTCCTCATGTAAGAAACCTAGGGTACCTAACCCTAGGATATTCCATGATCATACTAAGTCAATTGGCGCCGACCGTGGGGAAGACACACGTGTTGGAATCACGGATTTGGTGGCTCCAATAATCTACATCAACATCTTCATCGACTCTGAGCTCGTCGTTCAAGATCAATTTTTTTGGCAATGAAATACATCAAGTCTTAATTTTCAACTAGATTTTTTTCTGTTTATACGTTAATTCCTTTGGAAGCTACTACTCGTGTGTGTTGTTTTGTTAACAGATTCAAAAGACCGAGCTCAGATCAATTACTGTTGGCCAAAGATCACGGACGCTGATAACGTGCGACCTCTCGCATTGGCACGCGACTAGCCGCGGGTGTTGACTCCTTCCTCCAGGACCTAATGGATTTTTGAGTAGTGGTCGTACTCGTTGGTGACACTAGTACTACTAGTTTGGATTTCCCACGAGGACATACTCCAATCAAATCAGGGGTCACACTTCCTTTTAACTTGTTCTACATATACCGATTCGTTGAAGAATTGTTCTAGGGGCTTTGTGCAATATTGTATGCAGAGATTTTTTTAAAACCAAGACCGTAGAACAATCATTCTACAACATTATATATATAAATAAATATGATGATACATTGTACAAGGTACAAAGTACCAGAAAAAAGTAAATCAACCTATTCCTGTTTTATGTTTAATCATAGAAAATAGAAATGTTGAGTCTTGGTTTCAAACTTTATTGGATGGAAGTGTCAATCCATTGACTGAGATCCATTTTAAATGTGTCTTTGATTATGTGATGCAATAAGAGTATATCTTGTTTAAGTGCTCTTCTCCATGACTGAAGTGATGGTTGTATGTTATTTCTCTGCATCCAAATGTTCCAGCAACCCATGATAATGATGTCAAGTGCAATCCCCTTTGGTAGACATGCCTTTAGAAAATATATCTCATCCATGCATGATATACCCCTCCTTTTATTTGGTGCAATTGTGGTCCAATAATTGTATGCAAATGGGCAGTCCCAAAATCGAGGTAGTGCAGTTTCCTCTGTTTGTATGTTACATACGACACAATTGTAAGTTGTCATGAAGAATTATTTCCTGTGTAGTAGATTCCTTGTGTTGATCCTGTCATATAGCACTAGCCAAAAGAATATCTTATATTTCAATATGAGTGCACTTTTCCGAATCTGCTGAAATATAGGTGGTGTATCTTCTGCTGGGTATATGGCCTGGTAGAGTTTTGATGCAGAGAATCCATTTGTGCTCCATGGGTAAGTCCATCTATCATGTGTATCAGTAATTTTTATGTTTCCCAGAGTAGTTTGCATTTCCTGTAGTTGCACATATGCTTCCTGTGTGAGTGGAAAATGAAAATGATCTGCCAGGTCTTGTTTATGAATGAATGGCTGCATACTAATATTCTTATTTCTAGTGAATGAGAACAACTCAGGGTATACTTCATGTAATTTTCCATGTCCCCATTGATCATGCCACAAGTAGATGCTATTACCTCTTCCAATCTGTGCAACTGCCACCTGCTTGAACCAGGGCAAGTTCTTAATAATGCTTTTCCACCAATATGATCCCACTGGCCTGTCATGAATCAGTACTTCAGGATAATGAGTTTTCCATATCATGTTGACCCATGGAAAATTCTCATGGTTCAAAAATTTATGCAGGAATTTCGTCTGAAGACATTGATTTTGAACTTCCAGATTAAGTATTCCAAGTCCACCATATTTCTTTGGTTTACATACTTTGTCCCATTTGATTAATGCAGTGCCCCTATCTTCCATGCCATATTTTCTCCTAAATAAGTGTTTGATAGCTTTATTAATTTGTTCCATGATACTTTTGGACTTGTGAGTGTGCTCATGTAATATGCAGGTAAGCTGGTAAGCACAGATTTGATAAGCACAAGTTTTTCCCCTTGAGAAATCAAAGTAGAACAACCTGCCAATCTTTTATCAATTCTTTATAGTATGGGAGCAAAATCTTCCATCTGTGGTTTTTGCACATGTAGTGGGAGGACCAAATATGTGAGGGGGAAGGAACCAATAGTGCACCCAAAATGGTGAGCAAGAAGATTCATTCGTGTGGCAGATATATTAATAGGCAAGATCACATACTTTGCATAGTTAATTCTCAGTCCTCTGGATAGATTGAAGAAGCTGATGAGATTTTTGAGTTGATCAACTTGGGGCATAGATGCAGGCATAATAAGAATTGCATCGTCAGCATATTCTATCACAAGAAAATCATAGCAGGGATGGTTAGGAAGTGTGTGTTCAATTAGGCCAGAAGACATGGATTCATTCAAGATGGTTTGGAACAGATCAGCAGTCAGCACAAACAACAAAGGTGACAGTGGGTCACCCTGATTAACACCCCTTTTGCAGAGAAATTGTTTACCAGGTACCCCATTCAGAAGTACAGATGAATATCCAGTATCCGGTATTTTTTGAATCCACACAATCCACCTTTGGCCAAAACCGTTTGCTCTAAGTATGTCAATGATAGCCTGGTGTTCAATTATGTCAAATGCTTTTTTCAAAATCCAATTTGATAAGGACCAGTTATTTCTTTCATGCATGTCACTGATATATGAACTCATATGCCCATCCCAGGCAGTCCTGAATGCTTTTGTTGTTAAGAAACCTATATTGATTGGCATGCACAAGTTCTAGGATGATTTTCCGCAGTCTGTTTGCCAATAACTTTGTGATGATCTTAAATGAGAAATTGAGAAGGTATATGGGTCTAATATCATTAGGCAGGATTGGTGCATATTTTTTGGGGATGAGTGCAATGAAGGAAGTATTGATACTTTGCAATGTAGTATTTCCATGGTAGCAATCCTCAATCATCTGGTAGAAATCCTCAGCAAAAAAAATCCCAACATGCCGTTACAAAATTGTTCGTGAAGCCATCTGGTCCAGGTGATTTTTCCATAGGTAAGTTCTTGATGACATTGTCAATCTCTTCTTTTGTGAATGGTTCATCCAAATGATTCAGCCTTTGCACTGTGTTCCTTGTGATTTTCTCCGTTCTGATCATGCAGAAAATCAATGAAGTTGACTCTATGTTTCATGGTAGCTTTGGCCTGAAAGCATTTTGTGTTGGCTTCACCAAATTTAACTCATCTGATGGTGGCTCTCTGCTTCCAATATAACATTTGTAATTTGAGGAGCTTCATAATGTGTTTCTTAATCATATCACTGCCATTGCCTTCAGGTATGGACAGTGGTCTGAATTCCTCAATCTTGTCCCAAAATTGTGCTAATATATTAGATGCCTTTATAGTATCACTCAGCTTGGAAATGTGCTTTGACCAGATCTTTAGTGACCGCCTCAATCTTTTGAATTTAGCAGTGAGTTTCTTGGCACTATCAGTAATGTGAACTAGAATTTTCTAATTATTTATAGAAAAATCTTTGAAACCCTCAATCTGTAGCCAATAGTTTTCAAATCTAAATATTGCAGCTTTAGGGATCATGGTGCTAATCATAATCATGAATGGTGCATGATTAGATATTGGTCTGGCCAGTGGGAGTACCATAGTATTGGGGTAAGTGTTGGTCCATGATTCAGATGTGAAAACCTAGTCCAATTTTTGCAATAGTGGTGCACTTTTCATATTGCTCCACGTATATTCTCTACCTTTCAGTGGTATTTCTACCAATCCCAATGTACTAATAGCCTCATTGAATTTCATCATGTCTTGAAAATTTCCCCCAGCTCTATTCCTATTATGTGGATATCTGACATAGTTAAAATATCCCATAATCATCCATCTAGTCTCATCTGGCATGTCAATATCTTGGAACCAATTGAGGAAATCCAGTCTTCTGTCATCTTGGCTGGGTCCATAAATATTAGTGAGAATCCATGTATCTCCAGTAAGTTTAGATGTAAATTTGATGGATAGTGAGTATTCATTTTTTAACAATGTTTCTCCCATGAATAATGAACCATTCCATGCAGTCAAGATAGCTCCAGATGCCCCATTGGATGGTATGTAATCATATTTATTCAGCTGTTTAGGACAAAATTGCTTAATATATCTGTTATGTAAATTGTCTCTCTTTGTTTCCTGAATGCATGTAATATCACTTCCAGTATCTTTGATCTTTGATTGGAGAGCCATCCACTTATCAGGATCATTTATCCCTCTAATGTTCCAGTTTAATATATTCCAGTTTCTATTCATGATGAAAAAAGTGAAAGACTGGTAATAATGTCCCACTGCATGGGGATCTCATACTGGAAAGTGCAAGTTGACATAGTCTCAAATAAGATAGAACTGCAGTACTGATTATTACATCCCTCTGCTCACTAGTACTGATATATAAAAGAGCAAAATACTTAGCATCTCTCATAGCACTAATAATTGGATGTTTACTTGTTAACATACTGCAAAATATGCTACTATGATCCAGCATTAAAAGATTCTACTTCTTTTCTCCCTTGGTTCCACCTCCCACAACTTTCTTCTTATTTACATGTTGCAGCATCTCCTCCTAACAATATTTTTTATAAAGCTTTAAGACTGAAGGGTAAAGCACCCCCATCATTTTATTACTTTAGCCAAAATATTTACAAATATACACCAAAAGCTTCAAAAAAAATACCCGTTCAAGGGGGAAGAAAGTCTATCCATCTAAGTAACTCATCCTTAAATCTAGGACTAATTCTATGACTAAGCAGTGTGAGGTCATGAGTGAAGCCTACTCTCCATTTGGCAAAAGATTGCCTTTCATGCTTGAAACATTTGGCATTCCTAACCAGCCAGATGTTCTACCATGCAGTAAACACCACTTCAGCAAAGAAGGGTTTATGAAAGGATTCCTTGGCCTCCTTGGCAACCTGCACCATGTCTGTTCCATTTGTCCAATCGATTTGAAGATAAGCCCAGACTCTATTACTGAAATTGCATTAAAAAACAAGTGATCTCTGCTCTCTAGGTGTTGAGTGAGACATAACACACATTCAGGACCATCCTCAATATGCAGGGTCTTCTTAGAATCATGTCTTTGGTGTTGAGACGATCCATGATCACCAGCCAGGCAAATACCTTGATCTTGAGCGTGCAACAAGATTTCCAAATCCAATTTAGGAGAGGGTTGGATTGAACAGGAGCATGTACCATAGTGTAGAATTTCTTAGCAGTGTACTGTCCCTTGTTGCCCAGCTTCCAGGTACAACAGTCCTTGATTTCATCAGATCTATGATTCTGGAGGATATCCTGCAGTTCATTCAACTCTTGAAAATCCTGTGCAGTGAGTGGTAAGTTGAAAAACACTTTGAGGTTTGGAGCATCCAATGCCTCCTGCACAGAGATGAGGGGGTCTTTTGAGAAGGAGATCAGCCTTCTAAACTTCTTTGCCATAGTATTATTTGTGTGATCTATCCAGAAGTCATTCCAAAGTAGCATAGTCTCCCCAGACCCAATTTTGATATTGGAAACAACCACAAAACTGTCCATATTCTTGGTCACATCTTTCCACCAAAAAGAGCCACAGAGTTCAGTTGCATGGGGAACTCTTTCATGGTAATAAGTGTTCCAGATCAAAGAAACCTAGGGCACATCCTCCTTATTATAGAACTTGTCCAGAAGCTTCATCAGGAGGGACTGATTCTGGAGCTGCAGGTTGAGAATGCCCAGTCCACCTTTATTCTTTGGTCTGCAAACTAGCTCCCAAGGAGCCAGAGATTTACCGGAGTCTTGGCCATACTTTCTCCAAAGGCACTGTCTCTGAATCCTTTCAAGCTGTTTGATGATTCCAGCAGGGATTGCAAGGAACAGAGGGAGTAAATGGGCATGGAGGAGATCACAGAATTGAGCAGTTGAAGTTTACCCCCTGATTTAAGAAACATGAGCTAGCAGTAACTCTCCACTCCATGCAATCAACCAAGGGGAGAAGATCCACAATTTTGGGCCTGGTGGTACCCACATGCAGACCCAAATATGTGAAAGGGAGTTTCCCCACTTAACAACCAAAAGCTGCAGCCAATTGAGTCACAAAAGCATAATCAATGTTGATACGTATCATGGAGGATTTGTTATAATTGATATCCAGGCCAGTGGACTCAGAGAAACTCCTCAGGGCCTGTTTTAGCTTAAGCACTTAATGCACTTCAACAGGCATCACCAGAATGGTGTCATCAGCATATTGCACAATGGGAAAGTCAGGGTCATGAGAGGTAATAGGTAAACTGAGTTGCCCTCTCCTATGCAGATAATTCACCACTGTTTGCAAAAGATCAGCAGATAGAACAAAGAGCAAGGGAGATAAAGGATCACCCTGCCTGACCCCTCTCTTGCACTTGAACTGTCTACCTGGGATGCCATTTAACATAACAGCAAAGAATCCACTGTCCAAGAGTTGCTGCACCCACACTCTCCATTTATGAGGGAAGCCTTTGTGTTTCAGAATTTCCAGAATGGCTTCATGCTCAATGGAATCAAAAGATTTCTCAAAGTCAATTTTGATCAAGATCAAAGGTCTCATGGACTGATGGCACTGATGTAAGTATTCTAGGGTCCAGGCAATGCAGTCCTGAATGGATATTTCCTTGATAAACCCATACTGATTCTTTTGAATACACCTTCTGATATCCTTCTGAAGTCTATTGGCTGCCATTTTGGTGAGAAATTTAATGCCCACACTAGTAAGTGAGATGGGTCTAAAATCATTCACAGTTTCAGGATTATTTTTCTTGGGGATCAAAGTGATAAAGGAATTGTTTAGACCCTCCAGCTCAGCATCTCCACTATGGAATTCCTCAGCAAGGCTGTAAAAATCAGAACATATGAGAGACTAACATGACTTAAGGAATTTACCATTGAAACCATCAGGTCCAGCAGATTTATCAGAGGGCATGAATTTGATTGTGTCATCCATCTCATTTTTATCAAAAGGAGCCACTAGGGGCTCCAGTCCCTCCACAGGGATAGAAGAGCATTCAAATCACATGACATGACAATGCTCTTGGCCACTCCCATCCTGTTTCTGAATGCAGACCAGAAAGCAGCTGCAAGGATATCATGATTGGATCATGAAATACCATCAGTCAACTGCAGAGAGGCAATAGAATTCCTCCTATGCCTCTCAGATGTCATTGCTTGAAAAACCTTGGAATTCTCCTCCCCCACCTTGATATATATCTATGTGCATCTCTTCTTCCAGTACAGATGTTGCCAGTGTAAGAGTTTCTCAAGATGCACTTTAACAATATTCCTGAAATTTGACTCAGAAATAGTAGGCCTTCTAATGTCTTCCAGACAATCCAAAATGAAGATTACCCTATTGCATTTGGATATCAACACTTTAGTAGTGGAGATATTCTTCTGCCAATGCTTAAAAGCCCTTCGCAGTCTCTTGAATTTGTCCACTAAGATTATCACAGGGTGGGATTTATTGGAGGGCACCTCCCAAGAGTTTTTGACACAGTCCATGAAACCATCCATCTCCACCTAGAAGTTCTCAAATCTGAAAATATTTTCCTTTGGAATAGTCGAATTGATGACCACAACACAAGGCACATGATCAGAAGTAGTTTTGACCAATGGAAGCACTTGTGAGGAAGGGTAAGTGGAAATCCAATTTGCAGATGTGAAAAACCAGTCCATCTGTTCCAATAAAGGATCATCCTGCATGTTGGACCAGGAAAATCTCCTTCCCTTCAGAGGTAGTTCCAGAAGTCCCAAGTGTCCAATTATCTCATTGAAGATAAACATCCCAATCACATCACCCCCAGGTATGTTCCTATTGTCCATTGATCTAATGAAGTTAAAATACCCAAGCAGCAACCAGTTAGCATCAAAAGGAATATTCAGGTGATAGAGCCAATTCACAAATAAATCCCTATTGTGCTGCTCACATGGGGCCATATACATTAACGAAAGTCCAGGATTCTGCATTATGTGTAGAGGTGAATTGAATCACTAGCCCAAAATCTTTTGTATCCACTAGCATTCCATAAAAATGCTAGAATTACAGATGGTTAGAATTCCACCAGATGCACCCCCCGAGGGAACAACAGCAAATTGATCAAATCGCCTGGGACAAAAGGACCGGATAAAGTTGTGGTCAATGGTTTCACACTTGGTTCCCTGCAAGCAAACAACCGCACATTGTCTTGCCTCAATCTTCTCTCGAACCGCTCGTTGTCTCGTAGCAGAATTAAGACCTCGAACATTCCAACAGAGCACTTTCCAATCTCTAGTAGTAGATATATGATCCATATAAAAAACAAAGTAGAAAGGTAGCAAGATAACAGTAAACATTAAAGATAACATCCACAACCAAAAGTGTAACCATGGGCCAAAAAAGGGCTGCCAAACTGTAACACAACTGGCCAATTTGGGGCTTGCCAAACCCAGAAGCATAATGGAAAACTAAACATCAGCATCAGCATCTTGTGCATCAATAGATGTTGAAGTCGCCATAAGCTTCTCCTTGGTTAGCAGAGATGGATCAATCTGCATCTCGGTGCCGATCACCTGCATGACCTTGATAGGTGTGGGGGGAACCACAGGTACCTCTTCCAGTGCTGGGCCTTGGGCTTTATCTGGTGTTGGAGTTGGCAGCACCATGGGGATGGGCTTGGTCCTGGGATTCTTTCCTTTTGGAGCCAAGGGGAGTTCAGTGAGGTTTCCCTCCTTGAAACCATCACGCTTGGCCGTGCTGGGAGTGCAGTGCCTGACAAAGGTGTCCACCACAGGTGTTGACCTTTTTCTGCGACTGGTTTTTGCCGCTGCAACCAGAGGAGGGCTGGAGAAGGTGATTTCCTTAGGGGGCTCCAACAGAGACTGGGAAGGAGAAGTTTCAAATAAAATCTCATCCTCTTCAATGTAGGAGATGGAGAACTCCAAGGAATTTTCATCAAACGCCATGCTTCAGGACCTCTTGGAGAAGACCAGGGGCAGAACCGGAGTGATCTTCAGATTCTTGGTAACCTGCAATGTGCAGAGTTCAGGCAGCAGTTTGGAAAATGCTCTGTTCATACCATCTCCGGAGGAAGCTCCGGACCAGCAGCAATTTGGATCATCCCCACATAAACTTGTTGTGGGGGAATTGGGGGCAGTATGTATGGAAAAAAGCGCCAGGATGGGATCCTCCACAACAGGTGGCTACTGAACCTGCACTTCATCGTCCTGAACATGAATGACCTCCAGGACCGGCTGCTCGACCGATTCCGACAGTTCAGGAAGGTCCGGGACCATGGATTGTTGATCTTGTTTCGGTGCATCATGTTGCTCTAGCTGAGTTCCTCAGGGTGCGCATCCTCTCCCCACACTGCATTCCCCCAGCCCGGGGGATCGTTGTGTTCCACCGGCTCATTATTGTGCGGAGGCACAGGGAAGTCGTTCCAACCCAGTGCCGGATACGGAGGGAACCCATGGAACATTGTAGGGTACGAACTAGCCAGGAAGAGGGTGAGGGTTTCCATTGAGGGGCATGGGATCCTCATCTTGCGGCATCTGATTAGCCCAGTCACCTCCCAACACATAGCAAGTCGCAGTCTAGTTGACCCGATTGCCTCCCCATTCAGCGTAATCGCCGAACACAACATCCCGCGACACCAATGCAGTTGAAGGGAAAGAGGCGTGCACCATGGAATGAACCAAATAGGGATCCTCAGAGTTCCAAGAATGAAATTTTCCGAATGTGTTAATTGCCTCTAACAGTTCTTGGCGTTTCTATAGTCGAGCAGCACCCCAATGAGCATAAGCCAGCCCGTACGGTAGTCGTCCGCACCATGAAACCCATCTCCTTGGTCATGATTGTAGAACCGGACGAATCTATCTCCACCAAGATCGAAGGGGGGCATGCTGGGTGAGCGAGTACTTGACTGCTGCATCCCGAACTTGGATCAGCCCGACGCCAATGAACCAAGGTTGCACGGTGCGGACCATGACATCGCGGGATTGAAGGAAGTCCGCCTCTTCCTCTCTGGTTTTCCCCAATTCCGTAGGTGGAGGTGGGGGCATAACCTTAGCCACCATGAAGTCCTCATGGCGTCGCTCCGGCCTGATGCCCGCCGTGACTAAGGTGCGCGGGATACGGGTTGGACCGCCATCAATGATGTTGTGGACGGCGGGCAGGAAGCGGAGGGGGTCAAGCTCGTAGACCGCCATGGGAGTTGGAGGGGGTTTGTAGCAGTTTCTCGGCGGAGCAGAGAGGTCGATTTGGGGCGGCGAAGCGGAATCGGCAGGGACGGTTTTCTCGGTGGAGACGCTTGAAGCGATAGGACAGGAGGAGGAGGTGGCGCGAGACTAAATAAGAGGTGATGAATCCGGTGTGGACTCAATGCGCAGTTGTGTGGGAACAGGTCTCCAGACGCGTCCTTCCTTACGTGATATCGCATCGCAGTCCCGTTGGTTGATCCCGTTGCAATATTACGCGAGACTACCATGGCAATCTTACGCTGCGTTTGTTGATGAGATATTCCGGATTTGGTTATGAGCCGGTCCGCCACATGTGGAGAGACACAATTATCCAAGGATGGAAGGAGATCCCGTTGCACATTGTCCATTACAGAAGATCCGAGATCTGCTAACAGACCCAAGGAAACCAAAACCATCCCAAATTGAATCACCGGAGCGGCCGTAGTCCGGTGAACCACCAGCGGCGGACATTCATCGGAGAGCAACTCGTAACCGGCCTTAAGCAACTCATTAGGTACCTCCGGTTGCACTCGCATATTGTAACTCTTACAAGCATCATAGTCAATGATAGTGGAAAAAAGTATAGATTTAGACTTAGATGGACCAGCCTTCATCGTTGATTTCTTGGGAAGAGAACGTAGGGCATTCATCCCAGCTTGAGCTCGTTTCTTTGTAGGACTAACAAGAGTCCATTCTTCCTTGAACTGTTTCTGCCAGAGCTTTAACTCATAGCTCCATTGAGGCCCTCCATAATTCCAGAGATAAAAATAACAGATAAACTGTGGAGAGACAAATTTACGTCGACCAGTGAGAAGAAATCCAACCTATTTATTGGCTACCGTGAAGCTGAACACACGATCACGTAAAATGGAGACTTTAATTGCATCACATCGGCCGCCAGTGATGGATTCCAGAGCCACCGCAGCCGAATCTTCCGTCAACTTGAAAGATGTACGACCAAAAGCCTCCACCATTGTGAAGTTACCAGATTGCTGATTAGGATGAACCGTAGAGAAACAAGTTCGTCGAACCTCCTCAGCAAACTCCTGACCAGGAGCTAGATCCAAACCCATCTGGAGGGCTGCATATACAGCCATGAGATGGCTATGAATGCAACGAGGAGGAGACGCCGGAGACGATGATCGAAGCCAAAAGTTGATGTAGAGGCATAATAAACGAGGATCTAGGATGGGGTGGCTAGGGTTTAGGGGTGGCGACGTGGGGGTGGGTTCCATCGAACTGACGTGGGGGGGGCTGACTGAGCAACCTTGCAGAAAGAGACAGAAATAATCTTTACAATTTTGGATTTAACCTTAGGAGGAATAGTGTTACATGCAAGCATGATTTATTCGCACAATGTTTAACCTTATATCCTTTGTTCATGTCCTTGATCCTATAGTTGCTCCTTACCACAGTATCCACTATAGGTGCCTTGTCCCTTCTCTTCCTTCTGTATTGCACAGTGGGGGATGCAGCTATCTGTGTAGATGAAGTAGCAGGTCTTCCTGATGCGTACATTCAGGTGCGTGAGAAAGTGGGCATTGGTTAGGCAGTGCAAATGGAATAAGTTCCTGATAAGAATCATGTTCAACAGTGATGTTCCAAATCTGTGATTGCAAAAGTTCTTTGCACCATTCAAAGTTCTCAGGTGATATAAGTGCAAGAATGATAAATTTGCACCAGTCTGTGGGTACCTGAATAACAGGTGCATCAGGTTGAGGACTGAAGTGTGACTTCCATAGTGCAAGTCCTTGTTGTTTCAATGCTTCTTCCTCTGCATGCAGTCCTTCATGATGAGTAGGTGCAGTTTCTGTATCCAATATAGGCTGATTTTCAGGAGTGTCTCTATATAATGGAATTGGAAATCTAGGGGGGCATTCTCAGACATACCTTCAATAGTGGTCTCAGTGGTTCTTTCGGGAGCAGGGTGTATAACTGCATGTGCCAGATCTTCCTTGTTTCCAGCTGTATCCATAATGGCTCGGGAAAAACAGAGGGGTGCATTTTTAGGAAAGAGAATGTCATCCTGATATAGAGGAGAAATGTCATTCTCATTACATGTAAGACTCATTGCATCTTGCAGCATCTCATCATCTACTTGCAGAAGATCTTTATCATGTTGCAACATGCAGGTGTGTTCTGCTGTAGCAGTGTTGGTGGCAATCACATTCTGGGTCCCTGGGATAGTGACTGGCTGTACTATTTCTGTATTGTGTCCTTCATGGTTCTCCTGGGCCTGGATGTTGAGATCATCGGAAATTTCATTGTGATTGTTCTGTTGGTTTTGCATATGCAGGTGAAGTTCCATATTGATCCCATGTGCACTGTCATATTGTGCCGGCAGATTCAGGTCAATCAGAGGGCCACGTGCAATGGGCATACTAGGAGGAAATACAAGGAGTGCAACATCCATATCGATTATATTCTAGTTGGCTCCCTCTGTTGTTGCAACAAAACTATTGGACATACCAGGGTTTCCAATGGACAGGGTCACTTCACTGTCTACTGCAATGTGGTTTTCCTCTCCCTCATTGACTGGCTCAATAAAATTCTCTGAAACTGCTCCAGCTTGCTCTTCATGATCAACAGCTTCATGTATGATCTGATTAATGTCAATCCCATTTTCATTCCATGGTTCCCATGCTGCTGCTTCATGTGCATCTGTAGCAGGTGCATGCTGATGGTTCCCTTGCTGGTTGGTTTGCACATTCTATTGGAGATGAAATGCAGGTGGTCCCACAACAAAATTGTCCTGATTGGGGTGATAAAGTCTTCAGGTGGCCTTGGATGTGGGTTACCATCAAGGGGGATGGGGTCTTCTTTAGCAAGTGGTCCACCAAGTGGTTGGTCTTGTATGATAATAACTGGGCAAGTCCATGAGTGGCTCATGAGTTGATTTGCATCAGATACAAGGATACTCAAAGGGATGTCCTTGAGAAAATCAATGCGTACTTTTACCACAATTGCAGTTTCAGTAGTTTTAACTCTGTCCCAAACCAGTAATTTACCAAAACTAGCAACAGCATTACTAATTTCATGAAAATTCATAAGATCTGCACGAAAACTCACTACTAGCAGCCACACTTCTCTGTTCAGATTAAATTTCTCCAATTCATCCCTTCATTGTTTCTTTGAAACACAATGTGAACATCATCAGATGCACTAGGACCTCTGCTAATAAGTCTGTCTCTATCCACAGCACTAGTAAATCTGACAAATGCTTGGCCAAATGGGCAGCGAGATATGGAAGTAAAAACTACTCTGTTGCTGATCAGAAACACATTCAGAACACCATGAACATTATGGAAATCCACTTCACCTTGGGGCATGGGGAAAATGGTGGAGATAGCAAGGTCCTCATTGATGATGTCCACATTGCCGTGGATGACTCTGACCCTTGCCGGACGGCCTTGCACCTCAATGACATTGCATCTAGTGGGAAGGAATGGGGTGGGGTCGAAGACGAAGTTCGCCATTTCTGTGGATTCAGTGGTGGTCGGTGAGATGAAAACCCTCAAGTTGGTAGGGGGAACTGAAGAACAGGAGCGGGTGGGGGCAGTGTTGCCTAATTATATGCGGCTGGAAGCTGGAGCGTCAAGTCACTTGAAGGTGGGGCCGAAGCAACAGGCGCGTGATTTTCTGCGGCAGCTGCCATATTGGGGCTGGAAGGTGGAGAAATCACATCGCAATAAATGGTAGGTATATCGGCCTTGTCTGGACGGAAAGGCAATCAACTTGAATGTGTCCTAGCCTCTTGCAAGCCTGGCGGCATATTTTACTGTAGCAGTTGGGCCTTTTATGTTCGGTGGAGAGGCACCGGTAGCAAAATCGACCCATGTGCCTATCCCTGGATTGCGCATTGTTTGAATTGGAGTGATTCGCGCCTCCGATAGCCACATTATTAGGTGATGTTAAGACTGCATGAGGTGAATTATTGTAACAACCCAGATTTCACAAAAATTAAAAAATTTGTTTTCAGTGTGAATTGGTTGATTGTCTGGTTTGTTTGTGGTGTTTACATCCCCGATTTATCAATTGGCAATTATTTTCCCCCCTCTTATCTCGTACCGGACGGAGACCGACCCTTGCCACCCTGACACTTGTCCTTTGAGACACCGGGTTTCACCCGATCACCGTCGCGAAAACCGGCACAAGACCACCCGAAGCCAACGGAACGAAAACCCCATTTAATAATTAAACGGGTTATTTTTATAGCGCGCCGGAAAGTGTTCTCGGAACGGTTCCAGCGCGAGGTGAACGCCGCCGGCTCGATGCGCTGATCGCGCAGTTTGAAGTTTTACCCGAATCGGAGGTCATGCAGACCCCCCGGCGGTCAGAAACGTAAACACCGCGCGTGAGAGAGAGAAACCGGGGATGTTTTTGCAAACTGCCATCCACCTGGGCTATATAAAGACCACCACTCTCCCACCCCTTTCTAGGGTTTCCCCTAAGCCAAAATTGCAGCAACCCCCCTCACATTACCAAAATCTGTCCAAAAATACCCCATTTTTGTCCACCAACCCTAGCAGATCTGGATTTTTTTCCCTGAGCGATATGGACCGTCAAATCTTCCGATCTGAGGGCCAGGAACCGTCCACCATCTCCTCTCTCCTCCAGCCGTGGGCTCACCGCCGCCGCCTCCCTCTGGCCAGCCACTAGCCTCCACCGCCGCCCGCCGTTGGCAACCCCCTCCTCTCCCTTATTCTCCTCCTCCTCTCCCTCTCCCTAACCCTCTCCTTCTCCCCGTGTTTCAGCCATCGGAGCCGCCCGCCATGGCCTTGGCCGAGCTCGGCCAGGAGCTCGCCACGGCCGCCGCGCCCCGCCACCCATAGCCAGCCGCCGGCGACTGGATCCCGCCACCGCGATGCCGCCGCGCCCGCTCCTGGCCCTTCGCGTCGCCGCACCGCACCAGAGTGTCACCAGACGGCCGTCAGCCGCCCAGTCGTCGTCGAGCCCGGGAGGAGCCCCGAGCCGGCCTCCCTCTCGCCTCCATGGGCTGGCGTGCCCTCATGGCCCTAGTAGCCCCGCGTCCCAACTCCACCGAGCTCGTCCAGCACTCCCTCCTCGGCCAGATGGGCCTGCCCAACGTGAGGCCTTGCCCTCTTCTTTTTTCCTTCTGTTGTTTTTCCTGTTTTTTCAAATTCTGCTAAATCTGTAGATTGTACTGCTGATTCCTTTTTGCAACGTAGATTGCGATCAAACCGTGGCCCGGATGACGTTGCTCCCAAAAGGAAAACTGTTTAGATTTGTGTGTACTTCAGTTCATCTTTTGTGAGAATTTTGTTTTGAGGCCACTTGATTGTGTAATTGCTGGTCAAACAGGGCATCCCGTCGTTAATTGCAAACTGCTGCTCAAAACTGTTGCTTGATTGAAACTTTGGGTTACGGTTGCGTCGCAACCGTTCATCGGAATTGAGTGATTCTTGTTGCATACTGTTAAGCATCATGTCTAATTCAATGCTACGCATTCACATGTCATATTTTCCTGCTGCACGATGTTTGTTTGATCACCCAAAGTAGCTACCCTGCTGTTAGTGTGTTGCTGTTTATATAAAGTTGCTACTTTGCCGCCCTATATCTTTTTAACCGTGCATCCTATTGAGCATTGCAATATGTAATTTTGAGATATGACATGTATACTTCCATTATATGTATTGCATTGTCATGTGTACATTCCTGGTCATAGTTATGTTTAGCTCCAAAGTTGCTATCCTGCTGTTTTTGATAGCCACCTCTGTTACGCTTAATATCTTTTGATCCGTGATGCCTATGACCTTGATTCTTGTTTGTACCTGATCACCATCATGTCTATATCATGCCCATATAATTCTATGTCATGTTGTTGCACATTTGCATATAGTTTTACTCGTGTTTGTACAACATGAAAATAACAGTTTCTGCCCTGTTTAACTGATTTTCAATAAGTCCTAGACCAGTAATGTTTTATTGCATTTTTCTTGGGCTATAATTAATTGTTCATGATGCCTATTTGCATGATTCATTTTTCCATGCCATGCCTGCCATATCATTTTTGTGCATGTTTACAACCTTTTGCTTGTTTATTTGTTTCTCTAAAGTGTGCTACCTGATGTTGGCAGATTGTGCCTGTAACTTGTTTTGCTTATATCTTTTTAACCGTAACTCCGTTTGGAGTGTTCTTTATATGTAACTTGACTAGAATTTCATGTACTTTGTGTTTATGCTATTTTTTGCTTCTGATAACCAACCTAAAATATGGTTTAGGGAATAACAGTACCAAATTCTTTAATTGTCGTGGGTTACTTAGTGTTATGCCATGTTTAGGTTGGGCCTCACTTAAATTGACTAGCATAGATAGTTTATCTTATGCTTCACCTCTTGTCATGTTTGTGTGCTATGCCATGCTTGTGTGTGATGCCATGTTAACAACCTTTGCTCATGCTGTGTAGCTAAATAACTTGAACCTTTCTAAATGTGCGGTATCGTCGTGTGTGACGAGTACTCCACTTAACCTGTTAGTAACCGCTCTCGACAATAGATACGATACCGTAGTGCGTTGTCTCGTGTTGCCTTCTTGTTGATGCTTGCTCGTGATTGCTTCGTAGTAAGAGATGCTTGCTCGTCGATTTGCTTTTCCAGTGTTTCATCCTTGTATGCTTCCGCGGGTACCTCTCGGAGATGTTGCGTGCTTGCGATCGACTTCACCTTCGGTTTCGCCTTCTCATCAGGTAATGGGGAGCATATATCATGCTTATAACTTTCAGCTCACTCGCGCCTAGATGTAGGATAGAACGATTGCTTGATCCTACCACTTCATATTCATGCTTCTCAAATAAACCCAAACAGCCATGTCCTCCACATCCCAGCAAACCTTGTTCGGCTATGTTACTATTGCTCGCTGCTCAGCCACTGCTTGGTATGCATTCTAGGATGTTATCAACTGTTATCCTGTTACTCCTTGGATCGGGCTATCACATTATTATATTGTTGTGGATGATATGATTATTATAAATGTTGACTATACTCGACGAAGGATGGAAGGTCTAGGCTATCCCGCCCCGACGCTTTGTTCCATTCGAGTCACCTAGTACCTGAGTTTCGGGTATTGTTTCTTTTGAGTGCGTACCTAACCGCGTGTGGGATGCTATGGGGTCCCCTCTTCTTACCTATCTAGCTCCAAACATTTCTAGTGGTGGCCCAAGCTGATTTACCATTT
Organism: Bromus sterilis; assembly: GCA_950022295.1. Lineage (NCBI taxonomy): Eukaryota > Viridiplantae > Streptophyta > Magnoliopsida > Poales > Poaceae > Bromus > Bromus sterilis. The sequence continues at coordinate 259,764,972 of OX465596.1, read as the reverse complement.
GAAAACGTGTGTGTGCGAGTGTCGACCTCGCAGATTTTCAAACAACTCGGTCCAGCGGAGATAGAGTTCCTTTGTTGGTACAAACCTGGAAGCTCGAGGGTTACCCACAGTGATGGGTTAGTTACCCTGACCTCGTCCAGACGGAAGAGTCCGATCCGAAAGCGTGACCGGCTTTTGGATTGGTTGTCGACTCCCCGGGGGCCACCCAGATTTGTGCGTTGTTAGTTAGAGGGACCTATCGTTCCGGATCTCTCAAGACTAAATCATATAATGGCTTCATGTGATGGGTAGAAACTGGGAGAGATGGGCGTGCGTGCGGAGCCTTGTAATAGGCAGTTGGTACACCCCTGCAGGGTTAAATATTTTTGAGAAGCCGTGTCCACGGTTATGGACGACTTGAGACCTACTCCTTGTTCATAGACAACAACAACTGAGATAATCTTAATATAACTTGATCGATGTGTGTGTGTGCCTTGATTTATTCTTCTTCGTCGGGATGCGAAGAGGAGGAAAAGGATAGGATAGCTGTTATGATTGTGTAAGTAGTTGATAGCAAGACTTGTTGGAGGCGATTCCTCATCGAATGCTCGGTTCTCATCTTACTCTAAAATAGACCGTTAGCCACTCATATATTTCTAGTGCGTCTGCAACCTCACCACTACCCCCATCTTACCCGTGAGAAGTTAGTTACAAGACTTTGATATCGCTCACCTCTTCTTTTCTCTTTTACGCACGTTATGCAAACGATCTTGGACTTCAGAGGAGCTCGATGATCCTTCTTCTAGACGCCTTCACGAAGACTCGACGACAACTAGTTAGGCGGATACCGCCGGAGGGCCTAGACCCGTGTGGTTATGGGGATCGATGATTTTCTATTTTCCGCTAGGCATTTGATTGAAGTCTATACCCAGACATGTCTCTTCCGTTGATGTATTGTATTTAAGGCAGTTGTATGCCGATTGTATGAGAGGTTGTATCCATGTAGCTGTAATGTTGTGATATCATGTTGGAAATCCGGGGCATATGACTGTGTCATATGTCGCGGTGGGACCGATATGTGCTTAGTCCCCGGATCTGGATGGAAACATTTAGATCTAGAACAGTACCGCATATCGGGCCTTACAACTTGGTATCAGAGCCTTACCGACCGTAGGATCCCTTTTCTGGCCGAAGTCGAGTCTAGACGAAAACTATTTTGTAGTTACTAAGTTAGTTATCGGAGAGTAGGAATCTTTTTACTCCTTACCCTTGCTTTGGTCAGGACAAGTGACGTAAGTGTTTTAACTCTCGCCTTGTCCCCTTCAAACTTTAGGATCTCGAGTGTGTGGAGTTTCGGAATAGTTATAATGCCTTGCTTGCAGCGTATTGTCTCGATTCCGATCTCAGGTGGGGAAATCATGTAGTACCTTTAGTCTATCCGACTCTGGTTTACATCTTGGTCGTCTGTTGACCTCAGTCCTCTTGCCTAGTATCATCACTATTTGAGTGAGAAGTCTTCTCTTGATCGTCGCTTGGACTATTGTTCTTCCTCTTAATCTCCCGATGGTTTCGTTTTCCGACGTTGTCGTCTCTCTGCGGAAATTTATCTCGACAGAAGTTCGACGTCGACATAGAGCAGAGTCCCTTGTTGGTGGTGTTGAAGACTGTCGACTCTCTTTTCTCTCCCCTCCACTCCCCCGGATCGTCCAGGATCTCGGGACGAGATCCCTTGTTGGTGGTGTTGTATTGTAATAGCCCAGATTTCACAAAAATTATTTTTTTGTTTTCGGTGTGACTTGGTTGATTGCCTGGTATGTTTGCGGTGTTTACATCCCCGAGTTATCGATCGGCGATTATTCCCCCCCCCCCTCTTATCTCGTACCGGACGGAGACCGACCCTTGCCACGGTGACACTTGTCCTTTGCGACACCAGGGTTTCACCCGATCACCGTCGCGAAAACCGGCACAAGACCAGCCGAAGCCAACGGAACGAAAACCCCGTTTAATAATTAAACGGCTTATTTTTATAGCGCGCCGGAAAGTGTTCTCGGAACAGTTCCAGCGCGAGATGAACACCGCCGACTCGACGCGCTGATCGCGCAGTTCAAAGTTTTACCCCAATCAGAGGTCATGCGGACCCCCGGCGGTCAGAAACGTAAACACCGCGCGCGCGAGAGGGAAACCGGGGATGTTTTTGAAAACTTCCAGCCACCTGGGCTATATAAATACCACCACTCTCCCACCCCTTTCTAGGGTTTCCCCTAAGCCAAAATTGCAGCCACCTCCCTCACATTACCAAAATCTGTCCAAAAATACCCCATTTTCATCCACCAACCCTAGCAGATCTGGATTTTTTTTCCTGAGCGATATGGACCGTCAGATCTTCCGATCGCCACCATATCCTCTCTCCTCTAGCCATGGGCTCACCGCCGCCGCCTCCCTTCGGCTAGCCGCCAGCCTCCACCGCCGCCCGCCGCCGGCAACCCTCTGCTCTCCCTTCTTCTCCTCCTCCTCTCCCTCTCCCTAACCCTCTCCTTGTCCCCGTGTTGGAGCTGCTGGAGGCGCCTGCCAGGGCCATGGCCGAGCTCGGCCAAGAGCTCTCCACAACCGCCGCGCCCCGCCACCCGTAGCCAGCCGCCGGCGACCAGATCTGGCCGGATCCCGCCACCGCGCCCGTTCCCAGCCCTTCGCGCCGCTGCGTCGCGCCAGAGTGTCACCGGACGGCCGCCAGCCGCCCAGCCGTCGTCGAGCTCGCGAGGAGCCCCGAGCCGGCTTCCCTCTCGCCTCCATGGGTCGGCGTGCCCTCATGGGCCCAGTAGCCCCGCGGCCCAACTCCACCGAGCTCGTCCATCACCCCCTCCAAAGCCAGATGGGCCGGCCCAACGTGAGGCCTTGCCCTCTCTTTTTTCCTTCTGATGTTTTTCCTTTTTCTTCAAATTCTGCTAAGTCTGTAAATTGTATTACGGATTCCTTTTTGCGACGTAGATTGCGATCAAACCGTAGCCCGGATGATGTTGCGCCCAAAAGGAAAACTGTTTAGATTTGTGTGTACTTCAGTTCATCTTTTGTGAGCATTTTGTTTTGAGGCCATCTTGATTGTGTAATTTCTGGTCAAACAGGGCATCCCGTCATTAATTGCAAACTGCTGCTGAAATTTGTTGCTTGATTGAAACTTCGGGTGACGGCTGCGTCACAACCGTTCATCGGAATTGAGTGATTCTTGTTGCATACTGTTAAGCATCATGTCTACTTCAATGCTATGTATTCACATGTCATATTTGCCTGCTGCATGATGTTTGTTTCATCATCCAAAGTAGATACCCTGCTGTTAGTGTGCTGCTGTTTATATAAAGTTGCTACTTTGCCACCCTACATCTTTTTAACTGTGCATCCTATTGAGCATTGCATTATGTCATTTTGATCTTTTCCATGTCTACTTCCATTATATGTATTGCATTGTCATGTTTACATTCCTGGTCATATTTTTTTTTAGCTCCAAAGTTGCTATCCTGCTATTTCTAACAGCCACCTCTGTTTTTCTCTAAGTCTGTAACTTTCCGATGCCATGTTGCACTCTTAATATCTTCTGATTTGTGATTCCTATGACCTTGATTCTTGTTTGTACCTGATCACCATCATGTCTATATCATGCCCATATAATGCTATGTCATGTTGCTGCACATTTGCATATAGTTTTACTCGTGTTTGTACATCATGAAAATAAAAGTGTCTGCCCTGCTTTCCTGATTTTCAGTAAGTCCTAGACCAGTAATGTTTTATTGCATTTTGCTTGGGCTATAATTAATTGTTCATGATGCCTATTTGCATGATTCCTTTTGCCATTCCATGCCTGCCATGTCTACTTTAGTTGCATATCAATTTTGTGCATGTTTACAACCTTTTGCTTTTTTATTTGTTGCTCTAATGTGTGCTACCTGATGTTGGCAGATTTTGCCCGTAACTTGTTTTGCTTATATCTTTTTAACCGTAACTCCGTTTGGAGTGTTCTTTATATGTAACTTGACTAGAATTTCATGTACTTTGTGTTATAATTGGGTAAGTAGTTGATAGCAAGACTTGTTGGAGGCGATTCCTCATCGAATGCTTGGTTCTCATCTTATTCTAAAATAGGCCGTTAGCCACTCATATATTGCTAGTGAGTCTGCAACTTCACCACTAACCCCATCTTACCCTTGAGAAGTTAGTTACAAGACTTCGATATAGCTCACCTCTTCTTTTTTATTTTACGCACGTTATGCAAAAGATCTTGGACTTCAGAGGAGCTCGACGATCCTTCTTCTGGACGCCTTCACGAAGACTCGACGACGACTAGTTAGGAGGATCCCGGCGGAGGGCCTGGACCCGTGTGGTTATGGGGATCGATGATTTTCTCTTTTCCGCTAAGCATTTGATTGTTGTATGTACCCAGACATCTATCTTCCGCTGATGTAATATATTTAAGGTAGTTGTATGCCGATTGAATGAGATGTTGTATCCATGTAGCTGTAATGTTGTGATATCATGTTGGAAATCCGGGGCATATGACTGTGTCATATGTCGCGGTGGGACCGATATTTGCTTCGTCCCCGGATCTGGATGGAAACATTTAGATCTGGAAGCATATCGGGCCTTAAAAATATTGCTGCCATAATTGCCATGAATGCCATTACGAACTGGCGAACTATTCGGTCCATGCCTGGATAATCCAGCATTTTGAATCTCATCATGTGTCATGATCCTAGGCTCTTGCACTGTAGCAACATATGATCAATGATTCTTTTTGTGTGATACAACAGTCCATTCAGCATCGAGTTCTTGTAGGTATTTGTGGTATTCTCTAACAAAATCAGGACCGCCTTTACCCCAAAATAAGAACTTAATGTTGAATAGGTGATTGACTATATTTCCTCCTCGAATGATAGCAAATCCAATCGATCGACAAGAAACGCGGAACTTGAAAGAAAGATTCTGAAGATGAGAAACTTTGAACCTGATAGCCGTGCCCCCAAAGCATGCTTGGAGGATGAGTCCCGCTGATTTATCATTGAGACGAATGCGGGAGCGGCAGAATGGCACCACCATGATGAAATCCCGACTAGGACTTCCATCGTGGTTGTTGATGTGCACTCCATGTTACTTCCAGATGCGCTTCTCGAATTCCATACCTTGCTCAAACTTGAGGTCCGAAAGAGCCATGGTAGGCGATGCAGATGCTATGTGGTCGCCGTAGCCGGAGTGAATAACGGTGATATGGTGGGCGCCGTGGTCGGAGTGACCACCGGCGGATGTTCTAGCCGCCGTGGCCGGAGTGGCCGGCGGCGGTTCTGGGAGCGAGAGGCTAGGAGCGACGGTTGGGGGACTTATCCTTTGGAGAAACTAGAGAAGAAACAGAGAGGTCAGAGGGGTGTTGGGGTGCGGTTTGCAGAGATTAATCGGCTTCGAAAGAAATTACGCATAATTGCGCACGCGACGATTCAACAAATTGATAAGATCCGTCCTTTTCTGAGATCGATGTTTGATCAGTATCAGCGACCGCAGCGGTCAGGCAATCAAGTCAAAACGGGAAAATCAACTAGTATTAGCTGCATCTTGAGCTTCCATAGTTGATTAAGGAAATCTCTAACTCAAAAACAACGTCGAACCCGGAATACTTCCATGTGGAGGCCATCTAACAATCAATCAGGTGATATTTTTTCGTGAAAATTTGGATCGGATGGCGTAAATTATTTTATCTTAGATATTACTCTATCGATTCTCATTTGTTGTTGTACGCAACTTTATTTTTTCACATCAGGTTATGGCCGCCGCACTGAAGCAATCCAGTCTGCTCAATCCAAAGTGTTATTACGCGGATCCTTCTACATCGAACACTTTCATACAGGCCCCTCTATGCCGAGCTCTCTCGCATAAGCGTCGCCGCAAAATCAGGATCAACTTCGCCACGTCCGCTCGCTCGGGAAGGTGAGTCGGGGGCTGCACGTTGCAGCCTCCACCCTGCCTTCTCTATCTACTCCATCGCCTCCATTGAGCGCCACACCGTCTGCCACGTCGAGTCCATCCGCCGCGTCAAGTCCATCATCCTCATCAAGACCGTCCGCTGCATCGACTCCGCTTCGCCATATCGACTGCTCGTATTCGACTGCTCACCTTCGACTCCCTCCGCCGCGTCGATTCTATAGCTAAGTTTCTTTACACTCTTATATGCTATGATTTCAAAACCTATATGCATTCTCGCCCAATCGCCAAAGCCGACTATGTAGTCGCACACAACCCTCTTGAGGCTACAAAACCATTCTTTGGATGATGCTCAGTTTTATCTGTTGTTTTTTTGCGTTCGTTGGAGTAGTGAGGCTGGGTACCAAAAGGCCGACCTTGTCTCCGGGTTCAACAAGTCTGGCATCGCGTCCCTGTTACCCGTCAAGAGTATGCTGCCGGAGGTCTTCCTACTCATGAAAAGACACGCATAAACCTTATATGTTGCTACACTATTCACTCAACAAAAATGCAAAATTTACAAATCATGCACCTTATAATTGTTCTGTATATCGCGCAAATACACCTTAATGCAATTGCACCTTTTTCTCCTTCTCCGCAGATGCATGGGGGCTGGGCGCCCTTGTGAGGCGGCGAGGCCAACCTCCTCGTCCACGACTGGTCTCTAGAACAACTCACGCCTACGATGCAAGACCCGAGTTGAGAACTTTCTCGGATGACAATTACTCGACAACGAAACAGCCTTGAGTCTATGCTCGACTGAAAGAAGCCGAACATAGCCTCGGGGGCTACTCCCATCGGGAGCGCTTCGCGCACCCGACGTGCATCTGACAAGAATGAACGGGTTAGCTTAACAACAACTTGAGCCTATGCCCGACTCTGCGACTCGACCAGAGCCTCGGGGGTTACTCCCATCCACTACTAGGATAATTGCCATATAAAAATGGACATTAACAGCGGGGGATATATGACACGCGCTACTGCTAATTAGTAGCAGCGCGGGGTACAAGCCCCGCGCTGCTAGTATATTGTTATTAATAGCGCGGGGCATAAAACCCGCGCTTCTACTAAGGCCTGCCTCGATGGGTATAATGAAAACCACTTAGTAACAGCGCATCTTTTATACCCCGCGCTGCTAATATCAATTTAGTGTCAGCGCAGGATTTGTACACCATAATTAATTTGTGCAACGCCCGAGCCAAAAAATCCAATAGAAGGTGAAGTAAATTTTGCAGCCCTGAATTATTGCTTTGGGAAAGATAGCAAAATGCATTACTAGTAGATGAGTGAATTGATGATGTCAGTTTTTTGTTGCATGCCATCCTGCAGACACCTGTAGCACTACGATCACGGACACCACTCCTGACTCGAGCTTCACGTCCTCCATGCCCACCATGAGCCAACAAAATCAATCACGGGGCAAGCTCTCTGCCTGATCTTTTTGTTTGTTTTATGCACTAAGTGTGATTGCTTACCCATGATAAATTGATGTCCGAATTAGTATGTATGTATGGAGATGGAAGATTAGTGTAGAGAACAGAGGAGAAATAGGATAGGTGTGCGTTATGCTCATGCTCTAATCAACAGGATATATATTCAACCAACCAACTCATTGTTAATATTCATATTTGATTTCTATCTGTGTGATTCTAAGACGTCCATATGTGTTTTTCTTGCATGATTTCCAAATATATTTCTTCTTTCTCCTAAAATGTGCATTTTGACTGAAATTGCAATGTTGTTGTGTATTGTTCCTTGTTTTTGTCATCTTATTGCTGGTGAGCGAAGTATTGTCATTTTAAATAAAGGTTTGACAACATGTTTTTTTCCATAATTCATTCCTCGTGTAGATTTTTTCTCATAATATGTCTTGTGATATTCTTTTGCAGGTAATTGAGATAGAATGTAAGATACTACACTGAGTTTTGTTTAGAAGGGTTACTACACTTGAGATGGAACACATGATACTGCACATGAGACATGACACAAGATATACATATTTTAAGTATGTGAATGTGATCCGTAAATGTAATTTGTAATGGTGATCAAAATTTGTAGTTACAGGATCAGTGATCGCTCATTGTATGCATTGGCCAATGGATGTCCTCGTGTCACAGATGTTTTGATGAAACATATAAATGTATTCCAAATTGTATGCATAAAATGAAATAGATGGATTTTTTTAATTCAGAATTAGTTAGTAGCAGAGCAGGGTGTGCACCCCGCGCTGCTGCTAAGTTAGTTATCTACAGAGCGGGATACTGTACCCGTGCTGCTAGTGATATTGTTAGCTACAGCGCGGGGTACTCGCGCCGCTGATGAAAGTTAGCTGCAGCGCGATAGTAGAAGCGCGGGGCCCTCGCGCTGCAGATGGACATTATCCAATTAGTGATCGGGAGCGCTGATGCGCACCCGACTACCACTGCTCGCACATCCTACAAAAAGACGAACTCGACTGAGCAACTTCTCTACGAAGACGAACTCGACTGCAATTTCGATGCTTCATTTAAATACTCCCATCGGGAGCATACTCACGGCAACTTCGACTACTTATCAACAAATAATGTATGGAATCTCAGTATAATCGATCATGTTACTGTACAAGACCATTCACCCGACAAAGATTCGAGTGCTTACTCGCCAAAACTGGTATGGTGACATGCACACGGCATTATATGGATTGTGATTCCCTGCGTGACTCATTGAGTCCCCCGGGAACTCGGGGGCTATTGACGAGGGGATACCTCCACGACTCCTCACCGTGAGGGTACCTGGTGTGTGTCAAGACTGGCGGCCCACTAGAAGCCTCACGAACCTACATGGAGCCCATGACTTGAGGCGCAAGACAAGGACCCCTACATGTAGTTGATTAGGACTCATCTAAATCCATACCTGGCTATCTATATAAAGCGAGGCAGGGGCACCTCTCTAGACAGATCTCTTTCAATGCATAGTTCTAGACAGGCAACACGGCTCACCATAGCCCTCGCGGCACCCGTGTACATCATCATCAATGAAACATCAAACAAGCAGCATGTAGGGTTTTACCTCCGGGGCCCTGAAGCTGGGTAAATCGTGTCCCGCGCATTGCTTGTCCACCGTCTGAATCCTACCAACGCGCGACCACACTCCTTCTATACGAAACCTAGGGTACCTAACCCTAGGATTTGCCGTGATCATACCACGTCAGTCAATGTTTAGGTGGTGCTCAGAAAGTTCTCTCAGGACGCATGTTTTGTCTGAAGGTTTCCATGCGAAGATGTCCCGATTCTCACGGATGAACTCGATGAGCACGATTTCCTATTTGTCGGGTAGTCCCGTCCCAATGATGAATTTCTTCGAGCAGTCGTCTGGGAAAAATCGACTTTCTTCGTGTCTTCCGCCGGCTGAAACTTGGGGTTGGAGTCAGAAGTCGGCTTTTTGAGCAAGGCTGGATCGGACGGGTGAAAGGATCGGAATGTCGACTAGAGGGGGCGTGAATAGGCGACTAACACTTTTTAATATTTTCTTAATAATTAAGGCTCAACAATGAATATAGGTTGTCTAGAAATGCAACTATGTGAGCAACCTATATGCCAACAACTACAACACAACAAGCAAGCAATAAATAAGCAAGGAAAGTAACTTTCACAAATGAACGGTAAAAGGGAACACGGGACACAAGGATATGTTTCCGAAGTTCCTTCTCTTTCGAGAAGTACGTCTCCATTTGGAGAGGGTGAGGAGCACAATGATCACACGAAGCCAACGAGGGCCACCCTATTTCTCCTCACGCTCTTACCAATGTAAGATGTCGTGATACCACTATCGGTGCCTTGAAGGAGCACACGAAACCTTTACACAAGGGTGGGGCAGCTCCACACAATGCCGGAGACTCCCACCAACACCACGAACCTTCACCACAATGGATTGTGGCTCCGAGGTGGCCTCAAGCTCTTGATGGCTCCAAACCCCAAGAGTAACAAGATCCACAACAATAAGGATGGAAAACAATATTTCCTTTGAATGGAACTTTAGATCTAGGTCTCTTCCCTCAATCCCTACCTACACAACAAGTTTGAGTGGCTAGAAATGGAGATCGGAGTCAACGGAGCTTTTGGGCGTCAATGGAGAATGAGTGTAGCAAGAGGTAAATGGCAAGGAGGAAGAAAGCCCCCTTTTACACCTCCCACTCAATCCAACTGTTATGTGCAGAAAAACACAGGCCGGTACAACCGGCCATCCACCCTGAGCTAGCCGCAAGCCCTAACCCTAGCCAGAGGTGGAGTGGACAAAGCGGTACAAACGCAACCACACCGGTAGTACCGGATTTACCGGTACAACCGGTGGGCCACCGCTCCACCACCGGCCTAGGTCAGAGAGCCATGGGCAAAAGCCCGGTGGAAGGAACGGTAGGGGGCCGGTACAACCGTGCCACCCCCAAACTCTAGCCCGTAGCGAGGGAAGAGCGGTTGTACCACTCCTGGCACCGGTTGTACTGGATTTACCGGTACAACCAGGCCACCACCGCTCGGCTACCGGCCCGGGTCAGAGGGGTTTCCCTACCACCCCAGTGGCAGCTCCGGTGCAGGGCCAGTAGAACCGGCCCCTGACCAGAGCGGTACAACCGGCCCTGGACACCGGTACAACTGGCCAGCTAGTGTCCAGGAAGAGCAGACTCCTCGATCTCTTTGCGCTTGGGACGAAATTGGTCCCGCAACATCGTGTCCTGTGGGTGAACCTGAAACACTCGAAACGCGGTTAGATATGTAATCCGGTATTGTAATCAACACCAGAACCAAGGACGGGAAATGTTCCATCAATCTCCCCCTTTTTGGTGGTTGATGACAATACACGGATTTGCAACAGGAAAACAAACAATCCGGGTGTGCTCACTCCGTAAAGTATAGACGAGCTCCCCCTAGCTGTATGCACCAATTGAATTGAGGCATGGAGCGATAAATGTGCATACATTAGGATCACCACTCCCCCTATATTTTACGGATCAATAAACTTTGCACGTGAAACAACCAAAGAGTAAGACTCGCAAAAAACATAACGGGAAGAAGAAACGAAATGGCAAGTCTTATATCGCGCAAAACTTTTAAGGTTCAAACGAGGACAAAAGTTTTAAGGTTCAAACGAGCACACTTAACGAGCAAGCCACACAGAAGGTTCACACACAAACGCACACGATACAAGGAGTTATGCAAGCTCCGCAAGCAAATCCCTCGAACACCTACTAGATGACTTCTCCCCCTTTGGAACCGAGACACCAAAAAGGGAGGAAGTCCGATGCTAATTCCCAACTAATCACTCGTCAGACTCCTCGGTGGCATCCTGCGTCAGAATCGATAGAGTCCACTGGATCCTCCGAGTGCTCAGACTGGATCTCATCATCATCATCATACTGGAGAGGCCGGGAGTACACAACTGTCTGAGGAGGAGTGTCGTCTCTGTCAGTCCACCGAGAGTAGTTCTGCGAAATCCACTTGTCCTCGGGCGTGATATCTTTCTCGGACCCACTCTGAACCTCCAGTTGTAGAGCTCTCATCATCTGGATCTTACGTGCGCGGATCTCTTTCTCGCGCTTGTGTCCAAGGTACATGTTGTGCTGGATGTCAAGCTGGAGACAGAAGGTTTTGCGAATCTTAGCCTTGAGCTTCGCCCAAGCGGAGGTACCCTCCCCGGGAAGCTCAAAGTCAGAGTCACTAGAAGCGGCAAACTCAGTCTCCATCCTTCCTTTTCCTCTGTTTTCAAAGCGAGGGGCAGCATGCTTCTTGATCTTCGGCTTCTTGCGAGAGTGAACAATGAGGGAAGAGGGATCCACAACCAAGGCGTCGCCTGGAAACTTGGCCTCCCAATAAGAGTGAAGAAACTTCATGGTGTAAGGACCGAGAGAGGGATATGCCTTGCTTGTCACACAGCGGTACATCTCCTGCCACAGCACCTCGGCCGAATTCAAAGGAATACCTTTTGCCCTTCTCAGAGCGAGTCACCAACATCAAATAAATGAAGAAGTTGTAGATCCGATCTTGATTCCCAACTTGGGAATCAGCATGTTCGTGTAGATGCGATGCATGATTTCATAGAGCGGCTTCAAATCCTTGGAGGCACCCGGAATCCCATGGCCGGGAATGTAGAGTGGAGCAAGCAAAGCAGGTTCAGAGGCAATAGCACCATACGGAGAGAAACCAATACCCTGTCCATGATCATCACAGTGATAGCCCAGAGTTGCACAGAACTCAGACCAATGAGCAGAACACTGCTGGTCACGAGTCATCCAGGTGATAGTGCGGTGCTAATCAGTCCCAAAATGAATAGTGGAATACCATTGCTGAATGAGCTATGGATCCATGTCACACTATATCCATGAGCTTGATGAGATCAAACTCCTCACACAAGGCCAGAGCATCCTTGAAGTACTCCTTGTGATCCTCTGACTTCATGTGATCTATGTCAATGGCCCACATGATTTTCACCTTGTTATTGAACTGGCTGTAGATGCCGGTGACAATACTCAGCTGGTGGGCAGTCCAAAACATCGAGTTGCTCCAACCTGGTGCGCGAGGAGATGAGTACGAATTCTGAACCCTAAAGCGCTGAAACTCTGGCAGAGACATCTTGGACACAGGCTTGCCCTTAGAGGTCTTCATGATGGCAGACCTCTGACGGTGAGAGAGCTGAGAGGGCTGAGTAACTTCCTCTCCCTGATCATCGGACCTACGCACCCTCTTCTTCTTCGGACGCGGGCCACCTCCTCTCGAGCAGGAACCTCATACCCAAGCAAGACAGGAGGGAATAGAGAGATGAGATTGATACACATCGAGAGGAGTTTGAAAAAGCATGCACGAGAGAAATGCGCAAGAGATGGACCTTCAGACACCGGTTGTACCGGTCGTGCACGGGTTGTACCGGCCAACCGGTTCTACTGCCATGACAGGGCGGTTGTACCGGTGGATGGTAAAACTAGGGCATGAACCCGATACTGACGGGAAGAGGGAAAACCAGTGAGCATGTACTAGAGCATGATGATTCAAACACCTAGACTACTCACACTAATGTACCATGTAAGCACGATTCATAGAAATCGATCATGTGAAGCAAGGCCCTAGAAAATGAGGATTCCAAGGAAACCCTAAAATGCGAGGAGCATAAAGCCTTACCCGCACCCATGGCGCAGATCGTGGAGGAGAAGAGCAGCACCAGCCTGATCTGAGGGAGATCGGAGAGAACCGAGGCGCCGGCGGCGTCCCGGGGCGGCGGTGGTTGGTGTCCGATGGGAGGAGTAGTCGGGGTGAGGGCACGAAGTGGGAAAATAACCCCCACGTTTCGGCCCCGAGCCTTATATACTCCACACACCGGTAGAACCGCGGTGTCCGACTGGTTGTACCGGCCCTGGTGGTAACGCTAGGGTTACCGCGGTACCTCTAGTCCACTGGAGACACCGGTTGTACCGGGATGAACCCCGGTTGTACCGGTGCCTGACCAAGACCGGTAGTACCGCTCCAAGGGCCGGTTCTACCTTTTGTTCACTAGTGCTACCAGGGAAGAGAGGGAAAATGTGTATTTGGAAAATCAGAGGGCTTAAGATGAGGTTTCTTGGGATAGAACTAGTCTAAGTAGAACGACACACCATCCATAATCGAAAAGAAGACACACAACACACAAACTCGGACAAACAAACACGAAAGAAAATGAGCACACACACAACTTCACGATGAAGAGGTGAGCGGTGGCCGATGCCACCATGTATGAGCTTATTTCGCAAGGCACCGCTAAGATGTATCTTGGGTCCAAGACCATTGCTCTTCTTTGAAGCACCGTTGTCACTTTGGGTGACCATGATGGCCGCCGAAAATGACCATAGTGAAAGAATTTTATCCTTTTTTCGCATAATAGGTGGAGTGGTTGCTCATGAATTAAGCAACACTCCTCCTATGTACATGCCTACATCCAACCTAGGTACCATGCTGAGATAGAGTATGTGGGAAAGCGTATCAAACCGCATTACTCGAAACAATGATATTTAGCTCATGCCTTAACTCTCAGAATCTTACTTCATCCAAGGGCTTGGTGAAAATATCTACAAGTTGATCTCCGGTGCCCACATATAAAAGGTCAATATCACCCCGCTTCACATGATCTCAAATAAAATGATGACGAATCTCAATGTTATTCGTCTTGCTATGTTGAACGGGGTTGTAGGCGATCTTGATAGCACTTTCATTGTCACATAAAAGAGGCACTTTGTCACACGTGACATCGTAATCCTTCAAAGTTTGCCTCATCCATAATAATTGTGCACAACAACATGCGGCGGAAATGTACTCGGCTTCGGTCGTAGAGAGGGAAACACAATTTTGCTTCTTGGATGACCAACTCACCAAAGACCTACCAAGGAATTGGCATCCTCCGGAAGTGGACTTCCTCTCCACCTTGTGTCCCGCCCAATCCGAATCCGTGTACCCGACGAGGTTGAAGCTTGAGCCCTTAGGATACCACAAGCCAAAGTTTGGGGTATGAACCAAATATCGAAAGATTCTTTTGACAGCCACTACGTGACTTTCTTTTGGTGCGTATTGAAATCTTGCACACATGCCCACACTCAATATTATATCCGGCCTAGATGCACAAAGATAAAATAAAGAACCAATCATGGAACGATACTCCCTTTGGTCTACCTCTTTGCCGGTCGGGTCGAGGTCACGTTGAACCTCATACTTGAACCATCATACTTGAACCTCTTGAGCATGTCTTCATTATATGTGGCTTGGTTGATGAAGGTTCCTCTTGACAATTGCTTCACTTCAAAACCAAGGAAGAACTCCAACTCTCCCATCATAGACATCTCAAACTTGTCGGTCATTAGCTTAGCAAATTCCTCATTAAAAGATTTGTTAATCGAACCAAAGATAATATCATCAACATATAGTTGGCATATGAACAATTGCCCAGCAACCCTCTTGGTAAAAAGAGTGGGATCGATTTTCCCAATTTCAAACCCATAATCGACTAAGAACTCGGTATGGTGCTCATAACAAGCGCGTGGTGCTTGCTTAAGGCCATAGAGCGCCTTGTCGAGTTTATAGACATGATTAGGGAAATTTTGGTCCTCGAACCCCGGGGGTTGCTTGACATATACCAACTCACTATTGGGACCATTAAGAAAAGCACTCTTCACATCCATTTGATATAACTTGAAGTTATGATGAGAAGCATAAGCAAGAGCAATACGAATGTACTCAAGACGAGCCACGGGGGAAAAAGTTTCACCATAGTCAATACCTTTGACTTGGGAAAAACCGTGTGCCACCAACCTTGCCTTGTTCCGGATGACAATACCAAGTGCATCTTGCTTGTTCTTGAATATCCACTTGGTCCCAATGACATTATGATCACCTTTGGGTCTCTCCACTAATGTCCACACCTTGTTGCGCTTGAAGTTATTTAGTTCATCATGCATGGCCTCAATCCAATCCGGATCTTCAAGCGCCTCACCTACCTTTTGGGGTTCAACACAAGAAACAAATGCATTATGGGCACAAAAGTTTCTCAATTGACTACGAGTTGTTACCCCCTTTTGGATGCTTCCAAGCACTTGATCCACCAAAAGATCTTGTGATTTTAACCGGGATGCAATCTTGAGTGCTCGTCGAACTCTTTCTTCTTCCAAAGTTTCTTAAGACGGGATGAGAGGACCATGTTCGGAAGAAGGGGCATCATCAAGGACTTGCTCATCATCTTGAGCTTGCCCTTGAACGAGAACTTGATCTTGGTCATCATTTGGTACACCACCATATTCAATGATTGGACCTTGACATTCATCTTGTTCGGGCGAGAGAGGGCCTTCGTCTTTTCCTTGGTTTGCTTGTGGATCTTCAGGAGGTGATGGCTCCACGAGCGTAGAGCATTGTCCTTCTCCTTCCACCACAAGGGGGTCCTCAACGGGTAGGAAATGACCCACACCCATTCTTCTTATAGCTTGAGGAGGAATTTCATCACCTACATCATTGAGATCACTTTTCCCCACTTGGGAGCCATTATGTTCATCGAACTCCACGTTGCTAGATTCTTCAACAAGCCCGGAAGACTTGTTGTAGACTCTATAGGCGTGTGAGTTTGAAGCATAACCAAAAAATATGCCCTCATTTGTCTTAGACTCAAACTTAGACAAACGAGCACCCTTTTTCAGAATGTAACACTTACACCCGAAGACCCAAAAATACTTGATGTGGGGCTTCTTTCCGGTGATGATTTCATATGGAGTTTTGTTCAAGATCTTGCGGAGATAAAGACGGTTGGTTGCATGACAAGCAGTGTTGATGGCCTCTTCCCAAAAGTGGTATGGACTCTTGAACTCCGCCATCATTGTTCTTGCTGCATCAATCAGAGTGTGATTGTTTCTCTCCGCAACACCATTTTCTTGAGGGGTCTAAGCAGCGGAATATTGATGTTTGATCCCCTCATCTCCAAGGAATTCATCCAAGGTGTAGTTTTTGAACTCGGTTCCGTTGTCTCTTCTAATTGCCAAAATATTTGAGTTGTGTTGACGTTGAGCTTCATTGGCAAACTCGATGATTGTTTGTTGGGTCTCACTTTTCGTCTTGAAGAAATAAACCCATGTATATCTTGGGTAGTCATCCACAATAGCCAAGAAATATTTCTTGCCGCCAAGACTATCATATGAGGGAGGCCCAAAGAGATCCATGTGAAGGAGCTCCAAAGGCCTCTTTGTGGATATGATATTCTTGACGAGATGTTTCTTCTCGTGTAGTTTCCCTTCAATGCATGCCCTACAAGCACGATATTTGGCAAAGCTAACATTTGTTAGTCCAATGACATGCTCACCCTTGAGAAGTGTTTGCAACGACCTCATATTGACATGGGCTAGTCGGCGGTGCCAAAGCCATCCCACATCAACTTTAGCCATTCGACACATGGCAGTTTTGGTGCGGACTTTTGAAAAGTCCACCACATACATACTGTCCTCCATGTGTCCAACAAAGGCTACTTTAAGAGTTTTGCTCCACATCAAGGTGACCATGTCTTTATCAAAGAAAGTGCAAAGGCCCATCATGGCAAGTTGACGAATGGATAGTAAATTAAAGGCACAAGTCTCAACTAGTAATACTTTCTCAATGGACGAGTCCGGAGAAATTATTAATTTTCCAAGACCTAATACCTTCGACGTGTTTGCATCACCAAATTGGACACGAGTGGTTCAAGATGGTCCAAAATCAATGTCCACCAACATGTCCTTGCTTCCGGTCATATGACTTGTAGCCCCGCTATCAAGTATCCATGAACCACCACCGGAAGCCGCCACCTACATGAGATCAATGCTTGGATTTAGGTACCCATTCACGAATGAGTCCTCTCGCGTTAGTACCAAGGGTCTTAGGTACCCAAATGGACCATGCAATATAATCATCAAAAGAAACAACAAATTTGGCATAAACATGCCCATCATTAGTGCAACAAAGAACATAAGAGGGGTTAGTTGGTCCGGCAAAATCGTTGGGAATGGCACCACTCCTCTTGGTCACACCACCCTCAATGGCCTTTGCCACCTTTTCTTGAGGCTTCTCCCCTTCCTTCACAAAGGTGACTTCCTTCGAAGGAAGAGGGGCCTTGCCTTTCTTCTTTTTGTTCTTCCTCTTCTTGTTCTTCTTCTTTGATGGACTTGCACCGAAATCAATGCCTTCCTTGCCAATGACCTCCTTTTGGGAACTCAAGAGATCATTAAGGTTCTTCTCTCCTTGAATGCACGAGACAAGTCCCTTCTCAAGTTGTGCCTTCAACCTAGCGTTTTCCTCAACGAGAGGAACATGCTCACAACAAGAGTTAGAGGAATATTGACGGGGATCAACCCCGGCAAATCCCATGGTCAGGGACCCTGGGTTAGTCATGAGAGGCACAGGTTGGACGATAGCTTGTCGGCAAACAGGAGGACACGTTCCTCCTCGATATTATTGATGAGGGAGATGCGATTACAGTGGATGCCAAGGCTGGAGCGCTCAAGGCTAGGGTTACAGATGATATTGGATGGACGGCGGACAAGCGACACATTGGGCATGATTTACCCAGCTTCAGGCCCCAGGAGGGAAAACCCTACATGCTGCTTGTCTGATCTTGTATTGATGATGGTGTACAGGGGTGCCGTGATGGCTTTGGTGGAGAGAGATCTGTCTAGTCCTATGCGTGGGGATTCAGAGCTTGTGTCTTTTTTATCCTCTAGAGAGGTTCCCCTACCTCGCTTTATATAGATAGCCAGGTAGGGTTTACAAGAGTCCTAGTCGACTACGAATATGAGTCCTTGTCTTGCGCCTCAAGTCTTCGGCTTCACGTCTTATTCCGTCATGTTGGTGTCCACGAGTGGGCCCCTGGTGGGCCGGCAGCCATGACACGCACCAGGTACCCTCACGTAGAGGAGTCGTGGGGGTATCCCCTCGTCAAACTAGGTTTCTCAACCACAATAATAGGAGAAAAGGAAGTGCTCTCTTTAGTGAGTTGAATACTTGTTTTCTCATGAGCCTTATTGTGAACCATGAGTTCGTGCTTTAAAGACTTGTGGTCTTTTTCGACTTTCTCATGGTCCACAAGAAGTCTTTCATGATCCTCAACAAGTTCATCATTTTTAGTCTTGAGATCACAAGCAATGGCATTAGAATGTTTAAGGTCAAGTTTTAGCTTAGAGATATCACTAGCATAAGTCTCATCAAGAGACAACTTAAGCTCACGGTCTTCTTCAAGAGAGTGAGATAACTCCCCTATCTCATCTGCATAGTCGCGACTATGGACTTGAAACTCGGTGACAGTCTCATCAAGTTTCTCAATGTGAGCATGCGCTTCACCTAATTGTTCCAAGAGATCCACAAAGTGTCCCTTGGCTTCACCTTTTTTTTCTTGTGCCTTGGGCTCCTCATTTTCCTCCACACAATCCAACAACGAAGGGTTAGTGGGAGTAAATAGTTTAGAGTGAGGAGTTGCCGAGGTAGTCTTGGCCATAAGGCACTTGTGGATGATGCGAGGGTTCTCGTTGGGGGAGTTGAAGAGAGACGTTGATGAGGGGGATTCGATGGCGATAGCAACGGTGGCGGTTGCCACAATCTCACCACTTTCTTCATCATCGGAGTAGTATTCTTCTTGAGCGACCAACACACGTTGTGGGTTATTCTTCACAAAGTTCTTGTTCAATGGTGACTTGTTCTGTTCCTTACGGATGAGCTTGCCACCGTGGTTTTCTCTCTTCTCATATGGACAATCCGCAACAAAATGACTCACATTGCCACAATTGAAGCAAGTCCTTATTCTTTGGCCCTTTGGCTTGAAGCTACTTGTGTTGGACTTGAAGTTCTTCTTGTTGCCCCAAAATTGTCTTGAGGCTAGAGCGATGTGCGCATTGTAAGCATACTTGGTGTCCTCCGGACCAACATCCTCTTCATCTTCCTCAACTTGAACTTCCTTGGCCTTCAAGGAGAGAGATGGCATCTTGGTGCCACTTTGGCGAGCCAATTTTAACTCGGTAGTGGAGTCCAAGATTTCCATGGCAACAAATTCATCCAAGACTTGGTTTGAACTTAACTCGTGAAAGTCGGGCCTTTGACGAATGACCTTGGTGATATGCTTCTTGTGTAGGAGCATAGCCGTGATGAACTTTCTTTTTATCCATCCATCATCGGTGTCCATGCTCCCATGGCCCGTCATGGAGTTGTAGAGAGCCACCAACCTTTGATGGACAACCTCGGAAGACTCCCCTTCATTCCTGACAAAGTGGTCGTCTTGATCTTGGATCTTGTCAAACTTCGAGCACTGTATGCTAGAGCTTCCCATGAGAGTATTCTCAAGAAGATCCCACATCTCCTTGGTCGTTTCACACTTCCGGACAAGATTTTCTTGCTCTTCATATGACCCATTTCCTATCACAAGCAAAGCATGACTATTGATGATGTTGTCCCGATATTCTCTTGGGGTCATATTGTGGTGGTCACGAGGATTGAATCCCTCTTCAACGATG